>OX031066.1:48138040-53975540 GCA_943736015.1 Tridacna crocea | reverse complement strand
ATCTATCTTTCTAAAGATTTTTTATTTCTTTAAGCTACTTACTATTTGGAAAGTATGGCAGATATTTACTCAACAAGGCTTCTGATTGGCCAATCACTTGATCTGATTGAGAGATACTATTGGTCATATTCGGTTTTAAGAGGTATTATCAAATGGAATCGGTAAAGAAAACAAAAATAACAGGTGAGTTGCAATAAGAGCGAGCGTCAAAATTCGAAGACTATTAGAAAAGATACAACGCCCAGTGTAATTCGACCAAAACCCATGAAACTTGAGAAAATCTTCGTGATAGACACAGGTGGTTCTGAAAAGTGTTGAGAAACACGAAAAGGCGTGATCGGAAATGAAAGCAAAATTACTTCAATGTTTCATCGGGCGTCAATATTCTTAATCATCCGTATTAACAGCACTTGTATATAAAATACATAGCCTGTAACTCACGAAAAGGGGCATTTGGATACTTTCGGAAAGTGTCGTCTCGGATCAGCCTGCGCAATGCGCGCAGGCTGATCCGAGACGACACTTTCCGTTCTTATGTACTTCTTTTGTTTTGTACAAGTCTCCAGTAGGAAACAATGGAATGAAGTCGTAAAGTGTCGTCTCGGATTAGCCTGCGCGGACTGCGCAGGCTAATCCGAGACGACACTTTACGAAAATAACCGAATGCCCCTTTTCGCATGTTGCAGGCTAATTATTATAGGAAACATTTTCGTAAGTGACCAGCCCAAAAGGGCTCAGGTGGTAGAGCACGTGGCTTGTGACGTCAAATCTGGTGCCACTTGAGGGTGTGGGCTGGTCATCTAAACTTACTAATAGTCTTTCGGATGAGATATGAAACTGAGGCCACGTGTGACGGTGTGAAACACCAACAACTTAACCCTTTACTCTATAGATACTCATTTTGACGTATCAAAAAAGGACAGCTTATGAACAAATTGTGGGAAACGGACAAATTGCTCGTAACGAGCAATTTCTCCGTTTCCCACAATGTTTTCCACTCAATCAGATATTTGTATCCTCATTTGTCTATATTTTTGACATCATATCTTTATTTGCTGCTGAAAAGGGAGAGCCTCAAATTGGCTTATCAGGTAAAGAGTTAAAGAACTAGGTGTAACTTTGGACTGGTTTCATCCTGTACCTTGCAACGCCCTACGAAACAAAAGTAGCATTTTTCTAGGGGTGTCACCCATGTGGGCAACCGATGGCGGCGATGACAAACCTTAAATAAATCGACCAATGTCGTTGCAGTTGAAGAAAACATTGTGGGAATAAGAGAAAATGCTGGTTACCAGCATTTTCTCATATTCCCACTATGTGTTCAAAAGTATTTTTTCTGTTCACAGGTGAGCCCGCCCGGGTGGCTCAGTGGTGAGCGTGTTGGACTTATGATCTGGAGGTTGTGAGTTCGATACCCGGTTGAGGCGAACTTTCTTTCCGGCGTATTTTCGCCTCTCACCTCTGCTGAAGCATGTGAGTAAAGTAGTCGGTGGCTTTGGAAAGAAAGTTGTGTAATTACCGGTGTGAGAAAGCCAGGAAACACATGTGCGTCACCGACCGCCATGATATGACCTTAGCTGTTAAAGTGGCGTTAAACCCCAATACAACAAATACAACAACTGTTCACAGGTTTCGTAAAAACACAATATGGCGAAGGATTAAGACACCTCCGTAACAAATGCTTATATCTGCATTGTTTACAAGGCTTACGAGTTCTCATCGACTTTGATGGAAAACATCTTTGCAAACTATGTATCACATTCCTTTGTTGTCTTCAGTGCAAAAGCTTCGTTCTGCTCTTTTATTTCAACATTAAATGTTTATATTGAATGGTGGTTTACACCGCTTTCAACATTATTTAAGTCATATCACGGCGACAGCTCGTTTATTAATGTATAGCCCGGGTTTCACCAGTACTATGCTGACGCCTTTTAACACTTTAGCGGCTAAGCGCCACTAGCTGACCTTTAGCGGACAGTGCAGATCAAGATCAGACTGCACGTTCTGTGCAGTCTGATCTTTGATCTACACTGTCCGACAAAGAAATGTTATTTCCCAAAAACATAACTTTGAACAGCAATATTTGAGTTATTAATATCGACTTGAAATTTTGATTTTAGTTGTATGGCAGGATAACGGTTAAAGTGCTTTGACTGCGGACAATCCAATGAAAAACCCATTGCTCCAAGTGAAGCACGAACCCATGTCCTCCAGGTTATGTCCTAGACTTTACCACTGAGCCAGGCAAGTCATCACATAATACTCGTCCTAGATCCAGGAAATGAAATTTCTTTGGTCTCCCAAATTAATGATGATGTAAACTGGTCTCTCAACACGTAGAAAATAGATTAACCATAGCTAAAAGGAGAACTCAAATCAGCCTGCATAATACGAGCACGCTAACCTGGTTCGAAACTTGTTGTTTTTGATCAATTTTATACATTTCAATGCATCATTATACGGTTAATCATACCTCAAAAATTTCCATGTGTAATGATTTATATATCTATGGGTTATGTTGCAAATTACAGCTCTGAAATAAATGTGGTTTCTGATTCACGGATGTTTGAACTGAGTCAGGTGTGACTGACATCTGATAGAAAAAAAGGTAAGAATTACTTCTTGTAGCCCAATGTTCATTTAAATTCTAGCACAGACTTCCGGCCATGTTTAAATTCACGATGCCAGCTTTTTACAAGGCCATATGATGGGCTATTATCAATATAAGCTTCTTTCATTTCATCAAAAGTCTCCTGTGGTGTGGGTCCTTTCAAATACAAAAGCTGGATCACTGCGCGACACTCAACAGGCTCCCATTTCACACCTGACTCAGTTCAAACACCTGTAAATCAGAAACCACAATTAGTTCAGAGCTGTAATATGCCACATAACCCATAGAGATATAAATCATTACACATGCAAAATTTCAGCTAGATCTGACAACTGGAAGTGCGTCAGGGGCATTACTTATTGAACTCCCCGTCGTAGATTTCACAGAAACAATTATGTCATGACCTGCTTTGTATGACGCATCAATTAGATGCATTAAGCCCACTTTTTTCAGGGTATGGCTAAAGTACTTGTTACGTGCTGCCAGTTCCGACAATTTCCCAAATAGCGTCCAAAACAAACATTTGGTTTTCTTCAAGTCTGTATTGCTCGAGCCAAATGATAACACTTTGAATGCATCAAATAAAACCTGTGAGGAAACTTGGTGCAACATTTGTGACATGCTCTGACAAAAGGGGGCTTATTGCATCTCCGTGATCAATGATACCGATCAAGTCATCAAATACTAATGGACTCATAATAGGGACTTCCTTATAACAACAGGTTTAATCATGAGGTAGACTGGTCCTTGGGCATACAGATAATTGACCAATGACGAAAAGTTTTGTCCCAGGTCAGCCTGCGCGGACTGCGCAGGCTGACCTGGGACGATACTTTTCGCAGATGCATTAAGTCCCCTTTTCGCAGAGCGAGACTCGTTTGTTTATGCTATTGCCTTCCAGCTTGCCAGGCCAACAGTGACTGCCTGTCTCCATCTCACTTACTGACTGACCAACCGGACGTCCAAGAAGTTTAGCAGGCTGATCTGAGTCAAAACTCTTTTGCCATTACTACATATTTTCTACTTGTCCAATGATCATTCTACCTCATGATTCAGTCGGTTGTCAAACAGAACAGATTTTATGAATCTCTAATCATGTGACGGTTGGCTTGGTATAATGCATTAAGGTAGTGGACCCCCTAATAGAAAACAGCTATTTCCACTATAATTTTATCGTAAGAAATTTCTTATAATTAAAAATGAGTATTATTGTAACGTTGCTACTCAAGGAACCGGTCAAGGAACCAAGCCACATTTTCGTTTTTTTTTTCCTTCTCAGAATTATTATTTATAGATCTAAAACCATTATATTCACATTACAAAAGGAGTTAATAATTACCTCCCTTGAAACTAACAAAAGTGTCAACAAATTAATTTAAGATAGACATCAAATGAATTTCTGGTCGGTTAGAAATGTGCAAAAGTATTACATGTATTTATCTCTATAAATCCGTATTTATGAATTGTCATGAAATTTTATTCCATGTTGCACTAGAAGTGTTACGGATAAACTACCTTAAAACCCATTTTTACAGAGCATGATTAATCTTTACTAGTTCGATTTATCCGGCCAAATTTCCAAAATCTAAAAAAGGTCACCGCAGTGCAATCTATTTTCAATTTGGCTCTCAATAAAAGTATAGAGTTCACCTTAGACGAAATCTCGAAGAAAATTCGGTCTATAAAGAATTGACTTACAATCATGCTAAAAGATAAATTAAAAATATTTGGCAAAGAAAGGTAAAGGAAAATACGAAACTCAGAATGATATAAAAAAGCTCATCTCCCATCGATATCTTGATTTCCAAGTCTGTAAATAGCAACTTGCATTAATCTTAGCACAGCAAGTGAAGAATTGACAAAAAATTTGCTTATAGATAAATTGGGAATACTCAGCAACGAAACGTTAAGGACAAAAAACAGTAGCATTACAAAAATGATTTTCTCGCAGCGGGATCCTAATCTACAATATCTGCAAATGGCCTGCAACATGCAAAAAGGGGCATTCGGACAATTGCGTCAAGTGTCGTCTAGAATCAGCCTGTCTTGAGCAGTCTGCGCAGGCTAACCCGAAACTACACTTTCCGTTTTTATGTCCTTTTCAGTTTTGGGCAAGTCTACTGAAGCACAAAATCTAATGTGGTCGTAAAGTGCCGTCTCGGATTAGCCTGCGCGGACTGCGCAGGCTGATCCGAGACGACACTTTACGCAAACGTCCATATGCATCTTTTCGCATGTTCCAAGTAAAAAAAGCAACTTGCATTACTTTTGGCACCAGAAAGTGTTTACTACACACAATCAACTAAAATGCTTTATCTTTTATTCTGGCCCGGCAAAAATCTATTCTGGGAGGTTGGTGTATGACACGTGAATTTTGACGATGGTTTTGACATCTGTATGTTGCAGAAAAAAGAGCCTGTCTTTTTGTCTGACAGTTGTAGAAAAGAAATGGCGTATGATTTATTTGTTTTTGTTTCTGACATTGTTTTCAACGGTCCAATGTATTTCACTTGCATATCTGTTTATCGGTACCGCCACGGCGGCCTAATAACGTTTTTTCCATAGAATTCTCTTAAAGGGTCCTATTTAGTTTTTATTTCGTGAATCAAAACTTCTTGTTGAACAAAAAAATTTCGACTTGATCGTTATAGTTTGCGGTTACATTCAGTAAAAAGTGCATTTTGGGGCGTTGTGAAAAACGAAATGGTTGTTTCGCAATCTAGAACTCGGTTTACGTATTTTTGTTATCAGAAATGACGTCATACAATCCAAGCGGTGTACAACTATGCTTCACCGAGGGGGAATGGGTAGCTGTGTGTCGTAAGAGGTGACTCGTAACGCCTTTAAAGTGCTAAATGAATGAATGAATGAATTAATTAATGAATTCCGGCAAGTAACATAATCTCAAATATAGGGGTTTATTTAAACCTACTTATTTAGCATCGACTGTGAAAGAAAATCCTTCAACCTTTAACGTAATGAATCAATTTCATCCAATACTTCCTGAAAACCTTAACCAATACTCGGGCTGTGATACGGGAGGTTCCAAAGGTTGACCATGCTTACCACGGGATTCGAACCTGGGACCTTTGATGAGAGAGATCAGTTCTCTACCATTATGAATCGTCTCCCACACTATTTAATTTTCAGTTTTTTCCGCCTGTAGTACTTTCTTGTTACAATAACGGACAGTGTAGATCCAAGATCAGACTGCACGTTAAGTACAGTCTGGTCTTGATCTACACTTTCCGCAGAAGCTCTATAAGTGATATCTGGTTGCCTAAAAGTTTTTCTTGTATTAGAGTTTAACCCTTTACCTTTATGCCAATTTGAGACTCCTCCACTTCAGCAGCAAATAAAGATATGATGTCAAAATTATGGACATATGAGGATACAAATATCTGATTGAGTGGAAAACATTGTGGGAAAAGGAGAAATTGCTCGTTACGAGCAATTTCTCCTTTTCCCACAATGTATTCAAATGCTGTCTGTTGTTGATGCGTCAAAATGAGTATCTACGGAGTAAAGGGTTAAGACCACTTTACCAGCTCAGGTCATATCGCGGCGGTCAGTACAGCTACACAAACGTTTCTTGGTCTTTTCACATCATTACTGGAGCAACTTTCTGTCCAAGCCACAGACTGCTTTTGTTGCTCGAGTCAGAGGTGAGAGATTGCAATCGCCTGATAGAAAGTTTGCCTATACCGGGTGTCGAACCCGTAACCACCACGTCACCAGTCAGATACACCAGCCACTGTGCCAGCTGGCCAGGTAGCGTAAGAGCAAAAGATGATTTCAAAAACTACTTGCTACGGAATTAGACTTAATCAGTTTGACTGACAGCTGAGAGAAAGATTGGTGTATAGGATTTCAAAAGTGATTAGAAAAACTTGTTGATCTAAATCGTAACGAATGTATTATATTCTCTCGTAACGAATGTATTATATCGTCGGTTTACTTCCAAAACCTCGTAACTACAGCTTGTTACAAGCTATAGTTACGAGGTTTTGGAAGCAAACCGACGATATTTTCTATCCAAGTATTTAGGTTATAGCACCACTCAAACCTGCATAGCATCTCATTCTACACCTTTCCATCCTTAGACATGTAAAATTTTCAGTTACGAACACTTAAAAGAATTCATTTCATTACTGGAACGGAATTGCCCTCTTTTTTTCAGGGATAGATCGGAAATATTGCAAGGTACTCGATAAAACACCAGTCAAACTAGACCAAGTTCCCACTAGTCAATGTCATAGGGTAGACATTGGTTGAAATAAAATGTTCTTTGAAAAGATAGGGAATTTGTTTTATTTCTTTACCAATTGTTATGGCCCTTAATGTGCACCGTAGTTAGTAAGTTGTCACTTATGGTCAAAGGTGGGTAATTCTAACATCTTACTAATCTTTGTTTGAATAACCTGGCCTGGATATTCTTCTTCTACACACTGCGACTTCTTTCTCTTTGTCTCTGACATGTTTTGAATTACAAAAAAAAGTTATCTCGAAATATATTATATATATTCAGGTAACCTCCCCCTTTTGCTAAATGGTTGTTGTGTTTTTATATGTTGTATTGTGACATTAGTTTGCCTAGAATCAGTTATTTAAATCTTTACACGGATTTTCGTGGTGCTTTCTAAGACCGCGTATTTACTGCAAACTCGTCTCCTTGTTAGAATGGAGAGAATGCTTATTATTATGTTTTGTTTTCAGATTATGTTGTTCTTGTATAGTCTACGTCCATTTGAGTGAATGTCCATGTATATTGTGTGCCACATCATCACCATTAAACATTCATCATCAACTTTCATATCTGTCGTCATCGTTCGAACCCACCACATACGCCCAGCCAAAGTAATGTAAAGCAATCCCACAACGTAGGGAAAGGCACAGATGGTTGAGTACCGACGACATCAATGTAACCGGTTCGGCGCAGTACGAACTTGTCCGACGTAGTAGGAACGCAGAAGATACCGACAAGGACGTGATGCGATCTTTTATGGTCTTAGCTGAAGTGGGTGAATTTTGAGCATGTTAGTGAGGACCTGATGCAATCTGGACGCAGTAATCCCTCGTTAAGGACGTGGAAACAACGGCATTGATGTAGTACCAACGGGGCATGAGTACAAACCTGTATGGACGGGAAGACTGCACTGCATTCTTACTGCGTTCATACCACGACGTACCCACCACTGTTTCTGCAAAAGCCAGGTACGTTCATACCACGTGGTGCGTACTTTATCAAGTGCGCGACAAAACTTAGCTGGGACAGGTTAGACGCAGTGACATCCTGGCAGGGACGTAATAAAGACGTAGAACTAACTTGAAAACTGTTTTTTTTTTGTGCATTTTATCCCTTTCTCCCTGCGTCAAGTTTTAACCCTTTCCCAAACAAGCCCTGGTTTTTACGTGTTTGCAGTAAAAACCTTTTAAAAACACTGTGGGAAAAGGAGAAATTGCTCGTAATGAGCAATTTCTCCTTTTCTCACAGTGTTTTCTACCTTTTTTGAGAACTTTATGCCATTTTTTCAAAGTCTAAAATTGTCATCTGCAACCTCTTTCAGTTTGAAAACTCCAACATTTGTCGTTTAGGAAAGGGTTAAGAACGTAGTACAGTCTTTGTGGTCTTTGGGTGTGACGTTGGCTTTACAGGCAAGAATGCAAGAACGGTTCTAATCTCTATCGCTACAAAGAGTAGCACTCGGGGCAAATGGGTTCGTAATGTATTACACCGAGCTAGTAGTACCAGAGTGTGGATCTACTTGTCCAAACTGATCATATGGTAAAAGGATCCTTTTACAGGCAAAGGAGTTACGAGTAGTAATATGTTCTGACACAGGTCAGATCAGCCTGCGCAGGTTGACATGGGTCGAAACTGCTTTCAGATATCAAATTTCCTGTTCACAGCGCATGGTTCAAATGTAATGGTCCCAATATAACTTCTAATGTATAGTAGTCAGACAAAACTGTGTGTGGCTCTAATATTATAAGTGATAAGTGCATGAAAGGAAAACTGTTTTTAAATGCAGTACAATTATGCGTATGTAAATATTGTACTAAAATTATGTCCCTCACGTTTGTATATGGAACAGCCAACGGTCTTACAGGTCAAAGTAGAGAGAGATAAGACTGCACAGATGTGCAGCCTATTCTTCGTCAGTTATCTCTGTAGATTTTATTTAATATCACGTATGACTTGGTTAAACTGGACGTTTTATTATGGAAGCGATTTCGTATTTGAGCCATGCTCTGTGAAAGGGCGTGTTAATGCATCTGCAAAAAGTATCGACCGAGAACAGCCGACGCATTTCGTGCAGGCCGATCTGGGTTGAAACTTTTTGTTACAGATCAATTTTCTGCTTCTAACAGGATCATTTTACCTTCAGATTCATTCGGCTGTTCGACAAAAATAAATTTACTGGATTAAATTAATGGATTAAAGGAAGGCTTACACCGAATTAATTATGTGACGACCTGCTTGGTACGACTATCGCGGACAGATGCATTAACCCATTACCACACAATCTCTACTTTTGACGCCCCTGAGAAAAAACGCCTTTAGAAAACACTGTGGGAAAAGGAGAAAATGCTGGTAACCAGCATTTTCTCCTTTTCCCACAACTTTTTCTACCCTTCAGAAAACAAATTTAAAATTTTCAGTCACTTTTATTTTGTCCTCTGCAAAAGCTTTCGATTTGGACAAACCCAAAATTTTGTCGTTTGATAACGAGTTAAACCCCCTTTTGCCAGGAGACGGCTCATTTCTTATTCAATTATAAAGTATGATTACACGCTATGCAAATAGATAATACCACTTACCTTTATGAATAGAAAAACTGTTGGAAACGCAGTGTGCCGTCGCATTTTGTATAAAGTTCTTTTTTTCTCTCTCTCCTCTCCGTTTTAATTTTGAAATATCAAAAATTGCGAATTCACTGTGAAGAAAAACACTTCAACAATTCCGGCGATATCTAATTTCCACTTTAATATACGTCACATAATAAGTTTATAGTTTAAATCACCATTTAAAGATTATAACCTTGGTCAAATATATTAACACAGTATTATGTTACCGGATACATTTTCACTGGTTTTAAGCTGCGTATCTAGTGTTCGTCTCTTACTGTATTCTTTTGCAAGCTAATCAATTGTTTCTTATTATTGCGCAATATTCTTATGACATCCTGTTCACGAACAAAAAAAAAATCACAATGGTTTTGGAATTATCTGAAGTGATATTGTTATATTAACCTCTTACCACACAACTCCGAATGTTAACGGCCCTTGACGAGCCCCGGTAGCTTAGTCGGTAGCGTACAGGACATGAGAACAGGCCGGGGTCGTGAGTTAAATCCCTGGCTCGGCCAATTTCGTTCCGAGGATTGATGATAATTATTGCGACAGGATTAAATCTTCTCTCTCTCCGTTGATCATTGTTTCGATGATGGTTATGTGGGAAAGCAGCCAGAGGTTTGGAAAGAACGGTGCGGAGTATTGGTAAAAGAAACTCCAGGAAAGCAAGGATAGTTGCACTGGCCGCCGCGATATAACTGAAAAAAACATTGTTGAAAACGGCGTTAAACACCATGCATTCAATCAATTTAACGGCACACTTAGGGAGAGGCTTTTAGAAAACATTGTGGGAAAAGGAGAAAATGCTGGTTACCAGCATTTTCTCCTTTTCCCACAATGTTTTCTGTCCTCTTTCAGACACATATTTCCTCATTTGAATGATACTTTATATGTCTTTTGCGACAGCTTTGAATTTGGAAGAGTCGAAAATTTTGTCGCTTGGTTAAGAGTTAAACCAAGTTCAAATTGGACAACTTATTTATGTGACTCGTCGCGCGAGAAGGGACAACCTGGAAATTCATTACATCAATTAGATGAAAACCGATGAAAGATACTGCAAATCAATTTCAGTTGATAGGTCAAAAATAACTACACAGTGAGGTAGAATGACCACTTTTCATACAGAAACTATCAAAAAAGCGAAAACTGTCGATACTAGTCAGCCTGCGCAATTCGCGCAGGCTGACTAGGGTCGACATTTTTTCGCAGTCCCCAGACGGTCCTTTTTTGCGTGACGGGTCACTTATGTTTAAAACGATATCATTTCAGATTAATATCGTGATCACTATTTGCGTTATCAAAATGTAAACAGAATGCATCGACTACGTATCACTTTAAGGGCGTGTGTCAATTCTTGTTTTCGTAAACTGGCTAATCATTTTTATCTAAGGCTAGTGCAAAGGGCTTTCACTTAACTCATTACCAAACGACAAAATAAGTTTGTCCGAATCGAAAGCATTTGCAGACGACAAAATAAAAGTGACTGGATATGTGAGATTTGTTTTGTTAAGGGTAGAAAACATTGCGGGAAAAGGAGAAAATGCTGGTCACCAGCATTTTCTCCTTTTCCAACAATGTTTTCTAAAGGCTTCTTTATCAAAAGTAGGGATTGTGTGGTAAAGGGTTGAAGAATGATAAAGCTTATAATCAACCAAAAGCCGAAACCTATTTATACGCCCAAAGGGTCGTATTATGTTACGGCCTCGGTCGTCCGTCCTTCTGTCCGTCTGTCCGTCAGCAATTTCTAATGCGCCTTACTTGTCCTGCAGTTCTCCTCGGGGAATAAGTTAAATGAATCTCTATGATGGGTAGTAGTTCATGTGACTTTCAAAATTTGGATCTGCAGGCGTTCTGGTTACTAGCATTTTCTCCTTTTCCTACAACGTTTTCAAAAGTCTTCTTTCTCAGAGTTCCAAAAATCCGGGATTGTGTGGTAAAAGGGTTAAGCGCACTGCGAATTAAGGAAGCGTTAAATCTATTTTTTTCATAATGAATCATTTTTTTCCCTTGTCCTTTCTCACCGATTGGCCAAAACGTTACCATCTATGAACGACTTTTTGAGACTTGCCTTGGGCTCTTTTGAACGTTTTAACATTAAACGTGAAAACTGGAGAAAAATTCTCGAAACATGCAACTTCTGCGTTTCTTTAAAAAAAGTTTTTTTTTCCTTCTTGACTCATTACCAAACGACAAAAATTTTAGGCTTGTCCAAAATCGAAAACATTTGCAGACGACAAAGTAAAAGTGACAGAAAGCTTGAAATTTGTTTTGTGAAGGGTAGGAAAAATTGTGGGTAAAGGAAAACAAAATGCTGGTTACCAGCATTTTTTCCTTTCCCCACACTGTTTTCTAAAGGCTTCTTTCTCAGGGTCATCAAAAGTAGGGATTGTGTGGTAATGGGTTAATTCACTTGGATAATCTGTAAGTTACAAGCAATATTTCCTAAAACGCCTACAGCAAATTTGTTTAACGGAGAGAACCATTCTACTACTCTTCATCAAACGAAAAAACTTCAGGCTGGTTCCCTATTTGACTTTTAGCCCTAGCTTATATATGTCAGGAAAAAAAAAAATAAGTTATGATATTAATTGACGACGGTCATGTGGGAAGGCAGCCGGAGGCTTAGGATGGAATAGTGTGTGAAGCAATGGATAAAAAAAATCTAAAAAAAAATATGGATAGGTGCGGGCTCGGCATATAACTGAAATTATATTGAAAATTGCGTTAAACCACAATCAATCAATCAATCAATCAATCAATCAATCAATTCACTCAGTTGACTCAGACGAATACAGGGCTATGACATTACAATTGCGGTTTCTGCGGTTTGAATGTAATCGTTTATAGAAAATGCTTAACCAGAGTACAGATCAAGGAAATTGTTAATCGTTAAACTTGCTGTCATTCATGAATATAGAATGACTTTTTAAAGGATTTTTGTTACAAATGGATTACCGGTAACTCTTTACCAAACGACAAGTTTTTAAAATAGTCCAAATTGAAAGCACATGCAGACGAGAAATCAAAGATGGCTAAAATGACCAAAGTTCTTCTTAGTAGGATAGAAAACATTGAGGGAAAAGGAAAAAATGCTGGTTACCAGCATTTTCTCCTTTTCCTACAATGCTTTCAAATATCATTCACTTTTGGGTCGTTTAAACTCGGGATTGTTTGATAAAAGGTTAACGCAATGTCGTCTGCAGGCGATTTTGTACAAAACGAGTAATTTCTAAGATTCTCATCCAATTATATGACATTTTCCTTTCCTTAATTCTTTTAGATAATCGATTATTTACCAGCAAATTTGCCAAGACGTCTGTCGCAAATTTGTTTTACTAAGATAACATTTTTAATCCAAAACGACCAACGAAGTTATTACCTTACAAATCACTTCAATAATTATGTCCAGATTTAATACACCACAAATTATCACACTCGCGTACGCTTAAATAAACCTGCAACGACAATTTACATCCGTATTATAAAAGATGCATTTCTAAGCCACGCCCCTCCTAGCAAGTTACAAATTCGGACACCTAATGCATTTCACATAATCTTTAAATCGTGTTACTCACAATGAATGAAACCTAACTGCCGTAAAACAGTTAATCTGCGGTAAAAATAGTCCAGTTCAATACACCTACATAGAATACAGTGAACGGTTCGTAGATTTACCTTTGTCCTAAGATATAATATTGTTGTTCGTTTGGTGTACACGCCGTTTTCGACACTGGACTCTATGGAGCTATGGACTCTCTCTGTCGGCGTACTGCATAGCTTACGAGCAAAGTGCAGGATTCGCTACCTCAAGGTTTCGGTTCTTACTCGAAGCACTGGTTGTTTTCGGGCGCATTCGCCCAAGACAACCCTAAAGGACTGGTGTAACCCAGGATATATTATGAGGTTATTTATCATGCTTGGGTACAATGCTAAATTCTGTTGGATGAGTACACTGCAGAACAAGTCTGTATTTTGGACTGGTTCCACAGTGTACGGATCCAACTGAATTCAGTATTGAACCCAAGCCTATTAAATAACCTCTTTATTTCACACTTGCATATTGACTTTAAAGTACAGGACAAGTAAAGGGCAATTAAAAAATACCAAAACAGGGTCTTAAAAGTGATTTTTTTGAGAACGGACATAGGTAGGCTACTCTTTCGGTTACATATCGATATTCAGGACTCTTGTCTCGTTTTGAAACATCCATATTCGACTCTTGACTCGTGCTGAAAAAATGAGTATTGGACTCTACACGCTATTGGATTCTGCACGCTAGTGGTAGTATTAAATGGCTTGCAACACACGAAAAGGAACATTCGGACATCTGCGTAAAGTGTCGTCTCGGATCAGCCTGCGCAGTCCGCGCAGGCTAATCCGAGACGGCACTTTCCGTTTTAATGCCATTTTCTGTTTTGCGCATGTCTACTGTAGCACAAAATCTAATGTAGTCGTAAAGTGCCGTCTCGGATTAGCCTGCGCGGACTGCGCAGGCTGATCCGAGACGACACTTTACGCAGATGTCCGAATGTCCCTTTTCGTGTGTTGCAAGCCAAATAGATTTCATTGGACATAAAATTGTAGATGTGAAATAAATAAATATACTACTCAAAGTTTTCTACAAGAATATTGTTGTTCATATCGTTGGTTGTAGGTAAATTTTTAGTATTCTTTCTTGTTGAACATATACCTTGTGCGTTATTTATTTTTTAAATGTGGCTTGCAACAGGCGAAAAAAGACATTTGCGTGGGGTATCGTCTCGGATCTGATGTAGTCGTCAAGTGCCGTCTCAGATAAGCCTGCGCGGACTGCACAGATTATCCGAGACGACACTTTACGACATGTCTGAAAGCCCCTTTGTGCGTGTTGCAAGCCTTATAAAGATTTTACACGTGTTACGCGCTCTTTACTTTCTTTTTGACCTGGATGGTAAATAAAACGGCTGTTTTTCCAAATCGACCAACAAAACGGAATTTGCAAAACAAGCTATTGATTAATTTGATGTGGGCCTTATAACAAGTATGCGACCCGTCGCTGTCAATGACAGCTTGCCATCGTCTTTGTATGCCTCCAATTAGGTTTTGGATAACCATTTGTGGAATGGACAAACAATGCGCCAAGTTGCTGAATGCTTTGTGGCAGGACGTGACTGGCTGAAATGAGGATCTGTAACCCATTCAACATGTGTTTGATTGAATTCAAGTCGGGAGGATGGGATTGCCAACCCATACGCTGGATACACTCCCTTCGCAAGTACTCTTGGACAACATGGGCCGTTGGGGGGCGAGGACAGTCGTCCTTTAAAATGATTCCACAGCCAAAAGCATAAGCACATAACCTTCCCTGTGTGTCGAAAGTCAATGTGCCTCAATTGAGCACAACCGGACCAGTTCGTCCATCTCAGCTCATCCCTACTCCATACCATGATAAAGCCGCACCAATACCGATCATGCTAACAATGTTTGCTGCATGAAACCTGTCCCCTCGCCTTCTCCACACTCCAAAACGCATATCCATGCAGTCCTAGCAGTATCAGAACTCACCTGTATGTAAAGAGGTCAGGCATCCAATCTGTCCTCCTCTAACCAGCATGGTCCATTGCCAAAGCAAACGAAGTTGACAGTGGTTGGAGATAGGGGGTTACGAATACATGGTGTTGATCGGAAGCCATTTTCTTGCAATCGTGGGCCAACGGTTTAAGTCGAAACTCTGATCCAAAATGAAGCATGGTCCATTTGAGTTGCAGTCGCAAAGTGGTTTCTCCAAGCCCGGATGAACAAATATCGAAAATCAGCGCCAGATAGAGCTCTTTTCTTGCCACCACCATGTCACCTCAGAGGTGTACCATACTGCTGGTAGCTCGCCCAGGCTCTTGTAATAACAATATGGTGCACACAAAGTGCCTTACCAACCTCACGATGAAGAGCTCCCTGTTCCAACATTCCAACGGACCGCCACATGTCTGCATCTGATAAATGTCTTCTGACATTCGCATATGCCATATTAACGCCAAAGACGTTCCGCATTTCATACGAAAGTGCAGAATAAAGAGTTTTCACAAGTTTGGTAGATGTATGCAGTGTCCCAAAACACTGAAAATTGAGGGTATCTGCAGTTGCAATATTTAAACGAGGAATTTGATTGTGATACAAGACAGTGTGTGTACTCGAGACCTTCTCGATAGACCTCTGAATGGTTGCCATTATAACATTACAGAAATAAAGAATAAATGCTGCTATGTTGCTTGGAAATCTTGGTACTCAGCAAACTTTGAGTTGCATATGAGAGCTATTACTGAATATGACTGAAGTGATGTTGAAAAAGGCGTTTCTAATTCTGTCTGAATCTTTTTCCAAACAATCCCTGTTTCTTACAACCAAGAGGAAGAAGGCTTCTGAAAAAATTGTGGGAAAAGGAGAAAATGCTGGAAACCAGCATTTTCTCCTTTTCCCACAATGTTTTCTAATCTTCTAAGGTCAAGTTTCAATTTTTTAGCCATGTTTATTCTGTCGTCTGCATATGCTTTCAATTTGGAAGAGTCTAAAATTTTGTCGTTTGGTAAAGGGTTAAATCTCACTCCACCGGCGGTCTTAGCAATACTCGTAACAAACCACTGGCTGCCTTACCAGATATAAATCGTCGAAACAATACTATTTAGTAGTCAGAAAAAAGAAGCGAAGCATGTCGCAAGTAAATATCATCTATCCGTTGGAAAATCTGTCCAATTTCGGATAAAATTGATCAATTTATTGATTGATTTTTTTTCTAAGACAGCCTAGCAAAAGCAGGTACTGTTTGCTTGAACAAGTAACCAGGAATATTACATCTTTTTTCATCGACTCGTGATAGAATTGTACAGATAAATCAATGAGGGAAAATTGTAGGAATGAGGAAATTGGCAGCAAAAAGATAACCCTTTACCCCATAAGGCATTTCTATGATATCTCAAATTGACCCTAAATAACAGCAAGGATGAAGCCGTTTCTTATGTGTATATGACAGCTTTTGATAGTGTAGAAAACATTGTGGCAAAAGGTGAAATTGCTCGTCACGAGCAATTTCACCTTTTGCCACAATGTTTTCCAAAGGCTCCTACAAGCAATGCGTAGAAATGAGTATCTGTGGAGTAAAGGGTTAAACAAGCTGTAAATCCATTGATAACAGAGCAGATAAGAATGATAACACAGTGACTTTTTGACGATGCAAAACAACTGTTTTTGCTGCTTGTTTGTGCCTCTAGTGACAGAGAAATAGAGGAAAGTTGTTTGTTTGCTAACTTAATCCAGGACTTGCATTCGGTCACTCGTCACAACTCGGCCGATTCTGTACCTACATCTAACCTCCTCTGTATAAGGTTCTTTCCATTTGAACTGCCAATCACGTGATCTTATATAATTATGGCGGCGCCACGTAAGTCGTTTAGAAACGACACTAACAACCTTGATGAAGTTATTCACATCTATCTGTCTGTTGGTGAATCGGAATTGATAAACCACGTCAAAAAATGAATGTACGAATGTACGAACTAATGTTTGTCAACTAAAGTATAGTTATAATGAATTCGATAGAATTTTTTTAAGATGAGCCTTACAGTTTTCGGAACGGCGAACCGGCGTATTTCCGGCGATTAGATGTAGAGAGTCATTATCTCCCGCTAGATGGCATTCTATAAATACTCATCTATCTAATATGGGCATCCGGAGTACAGAACCGAACCACTTTCCTACGCGACAACCGTTACTTTGAATTTAAAACTAAAATAAAGGTTTACTCAATAAAACGCTACCTCGTGCAATTCACTCTGCTATGATCAGCAGTTTACAGAATTCTGGAGCTAAAGCAGGTCTCATTTTTCCTCAAACGTATTGATAAAAGCTGATTTTAACATTGCTACTTTATGGAGCGTAATATTACAGTCAGCCCGCTTTCAGGGCTAGTGATGCGTCATATGAGACAGTCGAATCTTCGAAGAATATGACATGCGCAGACAACGTGTAGAGAGTAGGTGATTATCAAACGATCAGATTCAGCCGAGGGATTTGATGGCTCCCATCACCCGAGGTATGCCGAATGACAGTGAGGTAAACAAGGTATAGCCACAACCAAAGGTAAACCTGTAGCAATATGTCTTGTTATGTAATTTATCAGGAAATAATAGTGGATTAAAAAGTTTGATAAAATTAAATGTTACGACCAATCAAATTAACCGTATATATCCGCAATTCTTCAACTGAAGGCGGAAACACTGGGTCCTTCGCACTAATTATCTAGGTAAACAGTTCGTGCCATTCAACCTGGTGAAAATTTGACGTAATTTACATGCATTTCTCGCGCTTTACGTAATATTGCAATGCAGAAAGATACGGGAACATCATGAGTGGCTGCGCCAGTCTTGAAAATATTACCGACGATATTCACTCTATGAAATATATTCCGATCTTTCAAAAAAAAAAGGAAATCCTCTGTATGTTTATAAGCGTTTAGGGATGGTAGCATCTTGACACTTGGAAGATAAAAAAAAAGCCGATTTTGCAGACAATACCCGAGAATTTCGTCGACAATAATGCTTTTAATTTAGGCACATGCGAAAATTAGCCATCTTGTGAAAAAGCAAGTTACATCTTCTAGCTATACTTTTCGTCAGCACGAAAGGTTAAACACCAAATTGCATGTATTGATTAACCCCCACTGAAGAGCGAAACTTGATAATACGTGGCAGATCTGGTGAACATACCGTGAAGACGTGAAAAATAGATACCTTGCTCTATAATATGGTCTGAAATACGTAAAAAGGGGCTTTCGGACATTTGCGTAACGTGTAGTCTTGGATCAGACTACACTTTCCTTCTTGTTAATTTATTGTTTCACGCAAGACTACTGTAGGACAAGATCGACTGTAGTCGGAAAGTGTCGTCTTGGATCAGCATGCGCGGACAGCGCATGCTGATCCGCGACAACACATTAAGCAAATGTATGCATGCCCCTTCTGGCGTATTGGAGGCCAATTTTAGCATAGGTCTAACATTTTTTTTAAACTACCGGTATACTTTGCCAAAATTCTTATTGAAGAATGATGAAAATTATTGCAATAGGACCATTGCTCCCTCAATGTTGAAAACCAGTACCATTCTGTTTATGGAGGCAAACAGCCGGTGGCTCAGAAATCATGCCAAGCGCAGTACTCTTTTAAGATACATGTATCAATGGGAATACATGGATAGATGAATTGGCAATCGTAATGTAATAAGGTTTGATGAATTTTACCATCAGTGCATACAAGAAAAATAATTCATTTACTGTATGGTTTTTGCCGCTTTTTAAACTATATTAGCGGCCATTGCACAAGTCCATGCTTTCCTGGAGTTTCTTTTTTTAAAACAGTACTCCGCCAAACATTCGCCTGAAGCCACCTGGCTGCTTCCACACATACAAGTAGCCATTGTCGTGACAATGGTCAGCGGTGAGACAGGAGTTAATCCTATTAATATAACTATAATCAATCCTTGAGAAGAAATTGGTCAAGCTGTGATCGAACCAGCGACCTCCTGTTCTCAAGTCCTGTAGGCTACCGACTGGTTGGTTATTTGCGTTTATTTATCGGCGCTACCGGTTGCACATCTGAGCGACGCCCCCAGAAGACGGTTAGTTGTTACGGGGGATAGTGCAAAGGTACAGGCCGAAACATTATGTTCACGAGTCCTACGCTCTACCTACTGAGCTATATCGGCTAATACGCTACCGAACGAGCCACTGGAGCCTTTATAATGGATCAGTCTACGCGGAATGGTGAACATGAAGGCGTGAAAAACAGATACGTTGCTCTATAATATAAGAAAGACACACTAAAAAAGAAACATATCCGAATATATCTTACAAAAATGACTGCTAAAGCCCAGCAGGCTTGACGGTTGTTTACTCTAATTTACGACTGTTCTTGCAGGTTGTCTTTTGGATCATTTGAATCTTTCCCAGTAAATGTCGGAGCTAATGGCAGCTTTAAAGATAGACATCGTTTGCAACTCTGCATTTAAAATGAGACTTGCTTTGGCAACAGGGGCTTTAATGCATCTCTGTGATGCATTATACCAAGCAAGTCATCACGTGATATGTATCCATAAAATCCATTGGCTAAAAACAAGCTGCATCCAGATGTAAAATTGTTCTTTGGTATGCAGAAAATTTATCAAAAAGCAAAAAGTTTCAACACAGGACAGCCTGCGCGGACTGCGCAGGCTGTCCTGTATTGATACTTTTTGCAGATGTGTTAAAACCTACTTTTAATAGACCATGGCGCACAACGTAATTGTCAATGAAAAAACAAAGATATAAGGGCTGTATTTGTTTTTACTTGTCTTACTTGTAAAGATATGAAACTCATAAAAATGACTTATATGTGAGAGCTTTCAGTCTCAATTCTTCACCTTGTTTATGAAATTTAAACATATCTGAAAAGCAATAGCAGATATTCAGATTTCTAGATAAGACATTCTACTTTTTACTAATAGAGAAAAATATTTCGGAAAAAAAACCCTGAGCCGTTGCTTGTTACAGGGGGGCGAGCACCGGTAGCTCAGTCGGTAGCGTGCAGCAGGGTTAGGGTTTGGCACTTGAGAACAGGGGTCGTGGGTTCGATCCCTGGCCCGGCCAACTTCTTTCCGAGGATTGATGATAGTAATTGCGTCAAGATTTATTCCTCTCCCACCGTTGACCATCAATGCGACGCTGCATAAGTGGGAAAATAGACAGAGGCTTGGAAAGAAAACTACGAAATACTGGTAAAAGAAACTCCAGGAAAGCATGGAGAGGTGCACTAGCCACCGCGATATAAGTGAAATAATGTTGAAAACGGCGTTTGAAACAATGCAAACAAACAAATAATCATTAAAAAGATTCATCTCTTTTCCTACAATGTTTTTACAAAAAGCAGCCTTTAACACTAGCTTATAATTGCACATCTATTTATTATTGTAGTAATTTTGTACTCGACATAACTAAAAGCATTTATATACGTTAAAGTTGACTGAAGCCAAAAATGATGATTTCTATCTTTGGTGGGACAGAAAAAAAAATGGGAAAGGAAGAAAACGCCGGTAACAAGCATTTTCTCCTTTTCCCACAATTTTTTAAAATACTTTTTCTTTAATGTTGTAAAAACTCAGGATTGTGTGGTGAAGGGTTAATCTTTAGCATGGTATATAAAAGAGATTAGCATTTTAGGTGGGTAAAGAAATTCCAAGTATGATAAATTGAAGGAGGTTTTAGCTAGAATATCCTATGTTACATAATGATAAAGCAGATTCAAGATCAGACTGCACAGTCTTAGCTTAATCTATACACAGGATAAAATACAAACTGAAGGCACTCTTAGTAGAGTAAAGGTAAAAGCTGTCTATGAAAGACCTTGAAGAGATTAGAGTAAATGATTAAGGGCTGCTTTTCTTCATGCCTAGCCTGCCTATCCCTTTACCATTGACATTTTTTTAAAAATGGTCAAAATTAAAAGTATTTCATATGACAATATTGTATCTGACTCTAGATGGAAACCAACGATTAATTTCTGTGACGCACCGCTACTGTTTACAGCTTCGATCGCCAGCCAGTTTTCTTCTGGCCAACTTTGGGTTTCTAACACAAACCTCCGTGTTTCTCTTTTTTTTCAGTTACATCATATATGTCAGTACTTTATCCTTGTGTACACAAAGGACAGATTTCTGTACCATTCTAAATCTTTTGAAATTTAACAGCGTTTCTGCACACGTGCTGTAGACGGGCATCTTTAAAACAGAAATTCAAAATGGACCAACTTTTATTTGTATTACTTGTATTTGTAATAGACTCCTATATCGCATATCTGTCAAGGTTTTAAAAAAAAGAGATCGTGAAAATATGTTTCTTTGTTCTACTAAAATCGTCATATGATGATGTGGAGCATGTTTCTTTTTCTTTCGAAAATCTTTCTTTCCGCAAAATCCTACCTCTTGCTGTCAAGAATGGTTAAGAATTTGATAAAATTCTGTATGAAATTGATCAGTTGACTGCACTAGAATCAAGTGTTATATCCAAACGGATTCCATTTATGACAGTACTTGCTTTGCCTCGCGGAAAATAAAAGGCCAATGTTCCAGTAGGACCGAAGCAGCCTGCATCTGTGTTACCAAGGCTACCATCATCAGATTCCTTTATAAGTATTAAAGTGAAAAGGAAATTAAAGTAATTCGTCTTACATATATGAGCACAATTAGACCAAAGAAAATCATGAATGCTCTTAACATCTTGAAACACCACCTACGTAATCCACATTATAAGGATGTGTTATTAAATGAAAATTGGATTTATGAGAGTGTAGATTCTGATCCTGATCTTTGGGACTCACTTGTGCTAAAAGATCAATCAGATGGCGATGTTACTCATAAGCAATTGTCAGGAGGAGAATCTGGTGCTTCAGATGATAAAGTTTCCTAGTGGAAGGTTTGGATTTTCACATGAACCTTCTTCGAAATTGTCCTTGAAAAGTACTTCCAATGTGGACTGTTTAATTGTGATAGACGATTTGTAAGAAAAAGTAGTTAGCTCAATACAGAGTAGAAGCAAAGGAAGTTTATGACAGTATTTCTCTAAGTGTTCGTATAGTTATGATCTGTTTGGTATGATAAGACAATTAGGCCCCCCCGTACATTGTCTGCAGGAGACTTGAAATGGACCGACAAATCCGTTTAATAGCCAGGCAGAAAGGACAACGACTCTCTAACGAGGACATTGAAGCTCTGTCTTGAAAAGAAAAATGTCAGTTGTCAAAAGATCCAGTGACTGCGGCAAGACATTTCAACAACCGAATCAGCCTATTCTTTAAACACATCTTTTTGAACACACATCTAAATCCTTTGGTGAAGCTGTAGATTACAAGTATCGAATAGAATTTCAATAGAGAGGTTTCCTCAGCCAGCAGTAAACCTGTTGTAGTTAACATAAATAATTACAACCCAACATTAATCAAAGCATGGGAATCAAATCTAAGTGTGCAGTTTGTTACTAATTTTAATTCTTGCATAATGGATTTGGCATCTTATATCTCAAAGCCAGAAAAGACCCACGGTAATGTACTTCAATCTGCTAGCAAAGTTTCCCAACTTTGGGTTAAAAGCAGCACATGAGAAATTTTGCAAATAAACTTCTTACTCATAGGGAGGTCAGTGCTCAGGAAGCGGTGCATCGTCTTAGGTCACTTTCTCCTCTACAGAGTTCAAGGGAGGTGCTATTTCTGCGTACAGACACGCCCCAGGATCGTACTAGGTTGTTTATGCAAATGAAAATCTGCAAAGAATGAACGATGATGATGATGAAGACGTTTACCAGAAAAAATATTTTAGATAAGTATATAGCTCGACTAAATCAAACGGTAGACACACGTTTTGGAGAAATTACAGTAAATTGCTATACAAGCGGTCTACTTCAGACGATACAGCAGAGTACAATCATCCGAAGATACATGTGATAAAATCAGATTTAAAGATGGTCTTGGATTCACGGTGAAAAGTCCTTTTACATGATATCACTCGCTCTCATCAGTAGTCAGTTAAAGAAGAACCAGAAAAAGATTTCCACGCCCAGTTGCTTCTGTATTATTCTTGGAGACACGAAAACATGGAAACATACCGAAGGAAACATACCGAATGAGTTATCTAAGAAATCTCAACATTTAGATAAAAAACATACAGCATGATGATCACAATGCAGATGAACTTGCTGATGTATTAGACCAAATAGGTGAACCCACAGGAGCAGCTGTCTATAGTATGGCAGGCCACACATGCCAGTGTCCTTTTCATTTGCCAGTCAGAGTGAAAAAAACACAATGACTGTTTTCCTTTCTCCAGGGAAAGATTAGCTGTTGTGAAGGAAACGCATGAAAATGTAAAGCTTATTTTAATGGACGAAAGTTCAATGGTTAGTTAAGACATGCTTTAAACCATTCATAGAAGACTGTGTGATATCATAAAGAAATGAACAATCGTTTGGTGGAGTCTCTATTTCAGCAGTAGGGAGTTTGCTGCAGCTACCTCCAGTGGCAGAGAAACCTGTCTATTATTCTCCTTCAGATCAAATGGCTACGATATATGAATCCCTTTAGCATAACAGTTTCAAGATTATAGAGCTGACCGAAATCTAACGCCAAAAGAGTTATGTACCTTTGTACTTGTAAACAGAATTCGTATTAGTGAACAAACCTCTAAGGCATCGAACTTGTCCAATCAAGAAAATTCACCAGTTCATCGGAAAAATATCCAGAAAACTGCACTCATACGTTCAAAATTAACAAACTGAAAAATGATCGTAATTTTAAAATGATTCAAAATTTAAATCAAAACAAATATTCCATTTTACGGCCACAGACACAGAAACAGATGAACAGACAAAAAGACTTGACTCTACCTCATTTGAAGCGAAAGCCGGAAAATGAGGTAGAGTCGGAAAATGAGCCGGAAATGTAAAGTTACATGTAAACGTGTTCAGCTTCCTCTTGCTTGGGGTTTAACAATTCACAAAGAACAAGAAAAGACTGAAAACACAGCTTTGTACTCATGGGAAATTTTGCAGTGTACAATTTTACATGGCAATAAGTATATTAAGCAAATTAACAGGATTGTATTTCATTGGAGTAGTTTCTGAATCCCTCATAAAGGTAAATAAATACTCTCTAGAACGAGGTTTAACGAATTCTACAAGAAAATTTGTCTTTTACTATCAATTCATCATACTGAATGAGAGTATTGAGTTACAATTGAAGACTCGGCCTTTCAATATAAACTCTTTGAAACCAACTATGAACTGCTACCTGAAACATAGTGCCCTACAAAAACATTATGTCATTTGCATGCAAGAGACCTGGCTTACCGCACATGAAACTCCTATCTTGCCCAGTTACAACTCTGTCAGACAAGACCACTCCAAAAGTTTTGAAAACGTAGACAGGGCGCTTAATGTTCATACATCAAGTTTGGAATAATTGAACAGTACTAGGTACCTAATTGTTCCACAGAGCATCAGATGTTCATATTGAAGCACTGAAGAGATAAACCCTCTGCATATCTGTTCTATCAGTATACAAAAAGCCAAGATTATCCCCTCCAGACTTATTCTTACAGTTTGTAAAATGCTCCAAAATGATACCACACAATATACCATCTTAAGTTACGGGGAGATTTCAATATCGACATCAGGAAATATACTAACGTATATACGTATCCAGAGACTATCTGACGACCATCTCAATGTTATATCTTGCCAGATAATATGGATTTTGTCAACTGTCCAGCTAACAATTCACAGAAAAGATGGTCTTCAACAAATTTTCCACACAGATGTCATTCAAACATACTACAGTGATCATTTTATTGTATCAAGTGCAGTACCACTTTAAATTCTCAAAGCCTACATGCATAACACTAAATTAAGCCTCAGAAAATCACTCTGACCATCTATGTGCTGAACCTATGAGGTCTTGAGCTGCCTTCTGTAGTGTATAAGAACTCCCACATCTGACAGATTTCCTTACTTATGATCTTAATGGAACACTTCACACCCTCAGTAAGTTTTAAGATCACTTAAATCTTTGACTCGTGACGTCTATAAGTGTTTGCTTTTGTTGTTTGTAAAAATTGATACCTGAAGATTTTGAATTTTTCAGAGTTACTTTAACCCTTTCTCTGGTAGACATGACTTTTGATGGATCTAAAGTAAAATACTATTGAAAACTTTTAGACATAAGTGTCAGTCTTTAAAAATTAGCTATTTCTCCTTTCCTCATGATGTTTTCTTCTCTCTACCTCCTTTCTCTCAAGAGCATATGTTCATTCAGCACTTTTATAACTCCTTAGTGGCTCTGAAATTAAAAAAAGTCGAATATGCCATAATCAGGGTTGAAGGGTGGTATGGGTATTTTGGTCAAAATTTGACAATTTCATTTTTTCTTATTAAGTTCTGTTCATTTTCATACACTATGTCTACATGGCATTTAAACTTTTTGGTCCGATGATAATTCTTTTATTGGTAATGAATAAGAAACCTTAACCCTTCATCACACAATCCCGGATTTTAACGACCCTGGAAAGTGAAATTCGTTGTAAACATTGTTGGAACCCGAGAAATTGTTGGTCATCCTACCAAACCCGCAACATCTGCCAGATTTATTATGTTGTCCGCAAATGCTACTAATTTGGTATCTAAAATATTGTTATGTGCTAAAGGCTAAAAAGCCTAGGTAGGCCTTTGTGGTTCTTTTATTATATTTAAAAAGTAAAAACATGCATAACTGCAAAAAGCTTTTTAGACATTATTTGGAAATTATTACTGTTTTATTCAGGCCATAAGGTAGTGAAAGTTATTATGAAAAAAAAAAAAATGAAGAATTGAATTTACATGTGAACACCCAAGTCTATCTTCAAGTTTTCTCAAAGATTGTGTTAATGGGATATGCAGCACTCCTGTGACAGATGTATTGATTTTTGTATGTAGCCAAATCAAAGTTTATCGGAAAAATGAATTAATTGCTTGTACATGTACCGACAAAAACTTTTATTTTCTCAAGTCTTTCAAAAGAAAAAAAAAAATGATGAGCAGAACGCTCTATGTCATGAAGATCATGGAACACACGAGCCAATTTCAGATTGCTTTTTTAATAGTTTTTTTTGAGTTAGGACATGGTTAGTGGGAATTTCATTTTTATAGGGGTTTTAGGTTAACAAGGAATCTTTCCACTTCGCCTTAAACTGGCTTTTTAATGCATTCTTAAGCTACGAAATTACAATACGATGCTATTTTGGTTATGTTAATACTTACAACATCAAAAAATCCGCCCAATTATTACTTTTATTTTCGCTATTCGTGAGAAATGGACTCGTCAACATAAATGCCTTGTTTCCATTGGTCAAGGTTGTGCAGGTTTCTAGTCATTTCGTACTTGTTAATTTCGTACCTGCGCCATTTCGTACGATTTTGGTCATTTCGTGCCTACTTGTACTTTCTATTTTGGTCATTTCGTACCCAGTTGGTTATTTCGTACAAACTTCGTACACAGGTTTTATTATCATTTTGATTATTTAGTAGATAGTTTTTCCTACTATTTGTGTGTTTTTGTTGAATGACCACTGCTAAAATTGTACACTGCTGAAATTGTGCTAAATTGCGCCGAAGAACGAGTATGATGGTTATGATTGTATCTGACCATTATTGGTTACTTCTGTCTAAGTTTAGTTTTTAACACAAAGATAGTTTAGAACTCCTTTGTTTATTTCTCAACGAGCTCTGCATAAATTTAATTTGTGGAGAAAAATCTGGAGAGAGGCCACTTTTTCGCTGTGTTGTTCATTAAGCGCGATGCAAAACCATGATTCTTTATTAACACTGTTCACCAAACAGTATAGTCTTAGACTTGTTTAAATTGAAAGCATGCCTTGCAAACTTACGTCCTCTTGAATTATACTTTCCTAGGACAGCAATATTTTAGTAACTTAGCCCTGCTTTCCCAAACAAACACGGGTTACCACATGTGTGCTGTCAAATTCTTTTGGAAAAATATGTTGGATAAGCAGAAATTGCTCGTTATAAGCAATTTCTTCTTTATTAAATATTTTTTCCCCACTACTAGCGAATTTTCCACCATTTTTCCAGCTTTTTAAATTGTCATCTGCCAACTATTTGAATTTGGAAGAGTCTGATATTTGTCGTTTGGAAAAGAGCTAAGAGAGCGCTGTGCTAGGATATTAGATACTGTAACAGAAGACAAGTTTTAATATAGGTTCACAGTCACATTAATTTCATAATGTGTTAAAAAAATCTGCTGATGAAAACTGACATTTACTTACTTGCCCTGGCTTTCTTGAAGCATTAAACATTTTTTTTTGCGGCGACTTCACTGTGTTGTAAGCTGTACGGTATGAAATGTGTAGTCACTTCCAAGATGGCGGACTGTTTACATGGAGAAAGGTGGGTGTCACATTTTATCATCAATAACTTTTTTTCTTGAAACCTTCGAGCCATGATACTTATAATATATTGTGGGGGAATGATGTGGTAAGCCTCGGTACTTTATAGCAAAGAGCCAGTGCCATTATTCGATACGTTATATCGGCGTAAACATTGCCATTCGGTAAAATTTAAATTTGAAGTGAGGAACTTGCATCGTTTTTAGTTATAGAATGGAAAATAAGCCAATGCAGTGGATGAAGGTTGTTGTTTATGTAGGTATTCATCATGCGCTTTCCAATAATAAGGGTAATTTTTGTGAAAAATGTCTAGAAAGACCCAAAAACATGTGTTTTGTATATCGCTAATGCAGCGGTGTAGTCCACATCAACAATTTCACACACACCGGTGTAGACACAATATTTTTTGAACGGTTTAGACACAATTTAAAGCACAATGTATATACGGTTTAGACACAATTGGCTTGGTCTTGAAATGAATGTATTCTTTTCTGAATATAATGTAACTTGGCGTTAATCCAGAATCCTGAAAATTGGCACCAATAGTTCGAGACAGTCTCCCTTATCACCGACACACACCAAAGGAATCGTCTGGAACTGACAAGAGATCATCGTGGAACGAAGAGAGATAGTTAGGAACAAAAGAGTGCATCAAGAGATTATTTATGATATTATTTATCTAATAGTCAGTATTATAGCACGAAAAAATAAATTATGAAATTACTAATGAATGTTTGTGCAATTATAAATCAATTCCAGCATGCTGGCAGCCATAATTTCAATCATTCACTTAGTATGATAATTACCATCCCGGACTTGCCAATCATTTTTATTTCTTAGTTGTTTGAAATACTTTCGCTGATTTGTATCTTGGTATCTGTTTGTTTAATATCTAGTAAAAGATACCCGTCTACAGCTGGTGAGCAGAAACGCTGTTAAATTTCAATAAAAAATAGCATGGTACAGAAAATCGGTCAAGATTTGTGTACACAAGGATAAATTACTGGTCAAAATGTATGGTGTTACTGAAAAAAAGAAACGCGGAGGTTTGTGTTTCTCTGGTTTCTTCGGTATCTGAACATTGGTTGGAAGAAAACTGGCGGCCGATCGAAGCTGTAAACAATGGCGGTGCGTCACGGAAATTTACACGTGTGTGCTAATCTGTAAGAAGCAAGTACATTACAGCTATTCTAAAGGTCACCCACCCTGCAGTGCGGTACCGAGATCAAAGGAACACCGATTTAGCACCGATTTAACCCTTCAACAATTTTTTTTTTTTTAGTTAGACTTCATTACATATTTTTAAATACTCAAAATGAAGCTTGAAGAAGTTATGGAAGGTCTGAAATTTGATCTGAAGCCATATTTCTTTTGTTCATGATCTATAACATGAAGTTATTCGTCAATTGGTACATGCCTGAAAGTGCAACTAAAATGTTTGATAATAGTGCTTTAAAATCAGTAAATGGCCCGTCCCCGTCTTTCTGAAGACACTGGACAGATAATCAACCTTTTCTAGTAACCAACCTTTTCCCTTGCTATCCTTCCTAAAGAAAATTTCATTTTTAAGCCACATTCAAATTGTTTTCTGCAAAGGCTTTTAATTTGGGCAAGTCTCAAATTTTTGTTTCGTAAAGAGTTGGTGAAAGATTCAGTGTTGTAAAAAATGGGGTGTAGGGGGATAACATCAATACATTAACTACAGAAGACCTTTCCTATTTTTATGTCTGATTATTCAACCAATGTTTGCGAAGTTTGCAACGTACAGACTCGTCGTCCAGGAATCTGTGGTTTGATTTATTTAAACTATTAATGTGATAATTTTTCCAAAAAATCCTTCCAGTATCTGCTAAAAGACAGACACAGTCTACTAACAAAAAACTGGGACATCAAACATTTTGAATTTATAGCAAAAACCTTAACTTTGAAATAACATTTTTAAAAATCTGTATATTTGCATGTTTGCCATGTTCATGTCCACTACCATATAAGTTAGCTATCGTAATAACAAAGTTTAATTAAAATTTCAAACCTTCCATTCCCTCTAGAAGAGAAGATGTTAGAGATTCTTTTTTAGGAAGTGAATACGTGCTATACTTGTTTTCATTGAAAAGCTAGTAAAGGGCTAGCTGGGTGTTCGTTTGATCTCGGTATTTCACCGTCAAAGTGGATGATCTATATGAAAAGCTGTTGTGTTCTTTTTAGGCACCGACTAACTCACAAGTATCATAATTAAGTGTTTATCCCATTTAGTCTTACGTTGAACACTTGTAAAAGTTTGGAATTGTTAAAATCTTTGAAGGGGGGTAAGTCTGTTCTAATTACTGTCGCTAAAAGATGCATTTTTCTGCCCAAACTTTTTTTTTCAAATGCATTATTATGTAACCTGGGTTAACAGGTCCCACTTTAACGGTATATTTGCATAAATTTCTTTAGGAATGGAGGTTTTTTTAGTTAAACATTGTCTTACTAAATGAATTATATGCCACTTCTAAAGCGGATAGTAAAACCTCAAAACTTATTTCAAAGGAATATCTCGAGAAAAAAATATCTCCATATAGGATAATGTAGATCTAGGATCAGACTGCATGTTCCTCCTGGTGTGATCTCAATCTATATTGTCCGCAAAAGGTCATTGAGTCGCGCTTGGCAGCCTAAGGGTTAATGCAGTCTGCATACAAAAAGCTCTATCAACACGCCCGGCAGGAGACAGCGCTTATGATACCGCTTTACTCTTTAAGTCTACCGTAAAATTGATAAAACAAGTTTTTTTTGTGCGTGTCTTCGAAAAAGATAACTGATAAAACTAACGAAACGGCCGTTTTATGTGTTTTGTCTTATTTATCGCATTTATGGTGTAATCCATTTAAAAAATATGACCCTTTCACTATTCGGGTATATACAAGATTGTGAAAGATTGTCCGGTGGAAAGGGAAGTAACTCGTGGTGACGCGTCAGTAACGGTATTTGGCAAATGGTCTATTCCGTGTGATCGATATTCACAATTTCCATTTACCATTGTACAGTTTGATTTCATGATTTTATACGGACCATGGATTTATATTGATAAAATCGATTGTTACCCATTAAGATATGTTATCTCATAAAGTTTTTTTTTTAATCGTTTTTCGAATGTTCCTCTCGGCCTCGGACTACATCTGGTACTGTGGTAGGTGAATAGGCAGATCCGTTCGCGAAGTACCAAAGAAATTTTAATTTCCAATATTTTGATAGAAAGACAGTCGATGATTAGTGAAACACTTTCAAAACATGAATTATTCCTATTTGATGTAAGTTTGTCTTTTAGAATATACAGGAGAGCAATAATATTGTATTTCCAAAAGCCCTGATGCTATTTTTGTTCCATGAAGTGTCGAACAACACTTTCGAAATCTCCAAATGGGCATTGGTAGCACGCGAATGTAGTGCAATTGAAATATAAGATAGACAAAGTGTTTTTTTTAAGCAGGTAAATTTATGGTATGCAGGCCCGTAGGAACGGGGGGGGGGGGCTAGGTAGGGGGCTTAGCCCCCCCCCCCAATAATTTTGAAAATCATAGTATCTAAAATATGAGTTCTTAGCGCAATGAAACAACCATGCAAAAAATCTCAGTATTTCGAAGTTAGCCCCCCCCCCCCCCCCCCCAATCTTGAAATACTTCCTACGTCGCTGGTATGTAACACAAATGTCAAAAGATAAAGTCTTTCCAGTTCATATGTCTAGACCACAGATACTGTCAAATTTTATGTCTAAACCGTACAGAATATAAAGCTTATGTCTGCGTCTAAACCGTTCAGAAAACAACGGGTCTACACCGCTGTGTGTGTATATGTTGATGTGGACTACACCGCTGCATTAGCGATATACAAAACACATGTTTTTGGGTCTTTCTAGACATATTTCACAAAAATTACCCTTATTATTGGAAAGCGCATGATGAATACCTACAGAAACAACAACCTTCATCCACTGCATTGGCTTATTTTCCATTCTATAACTAAAAACGATGCAAGTTCCTCACTTCAAATTTAAATTTTACCGAACGGCAATGTTTACGCCGATATAACGTATCGAATAATGGCACTGGCTCTTTGCTATAAAGTGTAGAGGATTACCACATCATTCCCCCACAATAAATTATAAGTATCATGACTCGAAGGTTTCAAAAAAAAAGGTTATTGGTGATAAAATGTGACACCCACCTTTCTCCATGTAAACAGTCCGCCATCTTGGAAGTGACTACACATTTCATACCGTACAGCTTACAACACAGTGGACTTTGATGCTTTGCATCAACTTTTTCTTGTCTTTTCTATTTTCATTTTCACATTTTGAACTAAGGCTATCTGCATTTCAGTATCGAAGATCTATTTCTTGACATGGAACTGTTGGGCGGTGGTATTCATCACATTTAGTGATAGACTAGCTCTAGCTTCTGCAACAGTGTTGTTTTGTTGATGTAATTTACCCGAACTGTGTCACTGACCTAAATTGTTCGACTACTTTTTGTTGTTGACGACAGAATACTCTGTAGTGAACTCCAATATAGTATTACGTATTCTGGTATTTTGGTGACACTATCTCCTTATCATAAATCAAATAATGCTATGTCACCGCAAAAAAAATTTGAGGGAAAAGTTTACCACACAATAATATTTCAGTTACCAAATAATAGCATTTACCAAAATAATAGCATGTGCAGACAACATAATAAATTTGGCAGATGTTACGGGATTGTTGCAACCGTACACGGTTTGCAAAGATGTCGAGTACAAATTTTAATAGTTTCCATTACAATACGAAGTGCAACTACAAACATTGCTTGAGATGAATATCACGACAGCAATGCGCGGTATGACCGTTAATAGTTCCTTTGAGCCATCTGCGAATACTGTACGAAACTATGTATTGATTAATTGGTACCTTATGCAGCTTTATAATCTAGTCACAGGTGCAAAATACCCCTTTCATGTGTTTTAAGTGTTTCTCTCCTATTTGGGACACTGTAAATAGATTTAGACAAGGACAATCATTTTTGTAACGTTTATGTTGATTGGTTCTTTAAGAAGCCAATGAAAAGCTTCGTGAAGAAAACGTATGAAAAATAGCGCAATTTTCAGTGAGCTGTGCGCATGAAGACTGACAGCGGACACGATACTTACAGACACATCCAACCTTGTCTTGACCTTGACTTTTGACCTACGAATAAGGTTCTTGCACGTGATACAACGATTAGATGTGATCGACAAGTCTAAAGAGTTATAAAGAAATTCATTCGTAATCTAAAAAAAAAAAGAAAATTTGAATCAGGCCAAACATAACACTACAATCGAAAAACGTATTAGAGCATGGTGTGACCTTGAACCTAAATATAAGTTATGTACAACACTTGCTTATTGCGACAGGAAACTGTGTTGTGGGGGTTATGGGATAAGAAACTCCAAGAAAGCATGAAGGATGCACTGGCCGGTATAACTGAATTAATGTTGAAAACGGCATAAAAAACCATCGGACCATACACCATCTTTTCCCAGAATGTTTTCAAAAGCTTCCCTCCAAACCCCAAGGGTCGTTTACTCTCACGATTGTGTCGTAAAGTGTTAGACAAACGTTTTGTGGTGAACTATGAAATCCAACACCTGTAGCTTAACCTTCTGTTGTTGCCAAATCTACGTACTGTACCCCATGGGGGAATTTATAAATGGCCTCGTTTCGGTATTCAGGTCTCGGCTTATTGCTTTGTTGTGAAAACAACAACGTAAAACCTTGCCATCCCTTTTATTGCTAGACGGGACTCAAGACCTTTTGCGGATAGTGTAGATCAAGATCAGACTGCGCAGAACGTGCAGGCTGATCTTGAATCTACACTACCCGTGAAGTAGATATCTTTCCACCCAAATTGATTTTGAAATGGTAATATTTGGGTTTTTAAGATCAGCTTGAAAGTTTCATTTCATTTATTTACCAGGAAAAGGGCTAATGTAAATAAACCCATGATAATCAACGCCCTTCTCATGTTCCTGGAAATTAATTGCAGAATTTCACTAATAGACATGCTCTGTGTAAAGGTGCCTTTATGCACATGTAAAAAGCATCGACCCAAGTCAAGCCTGCGCACTCCGCGCAGGCTGACCTAGGCCGAAACTTTTCGATATTGGTAAACTTGTCAGCATTTTCAAGGACCATTAGTGTGGCTTGATTCGGTCGGTTATTGGACAAAGTAGATTTTATAGATTCTTTGTAATTTAATATTACAGACAACATACAAATACGGAAATAATTCAAACTGCATTCATTTTCTTTAGTATTAATCTAATGTTGGGTTTCTGATGTCCTTTCCACTCATGTTTGTATGGTGCACGAATGCAATAGGGAAGCAGTTTTCAGATCCCCAGTACTCAAAATTAACCAATAGAATGAAAGTAAATGAGCTAAGCAATGTGTAGGACCCCCAAAAGTAAGCTTTAGCAAAAGTAGTTCCGGCATAAGGTGATTTTTTTTTCATGAAGCTATGATTTCTTTTTCAGCCAATTAGAACTCGCCAATGTTGATGAAAACAACTCTCTAGGTGAGTGCAACAGTATTCTAAGTGCCTGTACATTGTATATGCACTTAGAATAGTGTTGCACTAACCTATCGAACTGATATACCGCCTGATGTATTACACCTCCTTTTGTCGGAGCATGGCTCATTTTTATAAGCCCTTCTTTCGCGAGTTTTTGCTGTTGTTGTTGTTCCAGTCGATTTCCATAATTGTGTCACTTAACTCTTTACCAAACAACAAAGTTTTTGGCTTTTCCAGATCGAAAGCATTCGCAGACGACAAAATAAAAGTGACTGAAAATTTGAAATTTGTTTTCTGGAGGGTAGAAAACTGTGGGAAAAGCAGAAAATGCTGGTAACCAGCATTTTCTCCTTTTCCTACAATGTTTTCGAAAGGCTTCTTCCTCAGGGTCGTCAAAAGTCTTCATTGTGTGTTAAAAGGTTTAGATGTCATATTTTCAGTCCAATTTCGATCAAGCTTTGTCAGAATTTTTGTCTTGGTACTATCTCGCACAGGTTTGGAAATGGGTCAACCAAGATGAAGTGAATAGTAGTATATCGAAAAATAATGGCGGATAATGATTCGAGATTTCATGGTTACGACCAGTGAAAAATACCGGAGCCATTTAACCAAAGGAAAATACGACGTAATTTAGGTGCATTTACCCTACATTTCTCTTAATAAACCTAATATTGTAATTCGCTCATATGTGGAGGGTGGTAGGCCACGCCGATTAACCGAACAACTGCACAGGATTTTGACGAGAGTCCAAAGAAATTGTTAGAAGTATGAATTAAATAGATTATTTTTTTTACGATGAAAGCCTCAACTTTTATTATCTTTTAACACAGATGTGCGCGTTAACTGAATGACCAGAGCTGTCGATGCGCCATAAAACAACATATATTCAGTCATTACGATGAAATATCGAAATTAATAGACGGTTAGTCTCGTAGATCGTGCTAGTGTGGTAAGTATGACTGTAGAGTGTTTATCAGGGATTCCAAATATCCCCTAAACAACTCATGACATTAATCATCTATTTTCCAACTGTCCATTAAATGGTAGAAAATATTTCGATGAATGCGGTTACCAAATGACAAAATTTTAGACTGGTCCAAATTGAAAGCATTTGCAGACGTCAAAATAAAAATGACTGAAACTTTCAAATTTGTTTCAAAGAGAAGAGAAAACATTGTGGGAAAAGGAGAAAATGCTGGTTACTATGTTTTCAAAAGGCTTCTTTCTCAGGGTCTTCAAAAGTCGGCTGTTGTGGTAAAGGGTTAAATGTAGAAAATAACTATTTCGATGAATATGGGTAAAGTAACGCAATCGTTTGTATATAATCTTTAATGTCAACCTTGACTGACGGTCTTGTTTTTCTCTAGTAACGAACATCGTAGTATGCGACGCAAATTTCATAGCATGTAAATGAATCACGAAATAATTTGAAAAGTTTTTTTCAGAGTAAAAACCTTTTTGTAGTAGTAAATAATGGCGCTTTCATTTTACATTCCGTTGAAAAATTGAAAATGTCCTTCAAATTTAAACTTCGCCACCAAAAAGATTTAGTTTCTTCGCATCCGAAAATGTTGACAGCAGAGGTTTGACCTTCTCCATCTTATAAGACAACAGCACACGATAATATTGTGGGCAAAAGAGCAAATGTATGCTGCAGGCAGAAGCTTCATTTACCACAATGTTTCCACGCATCTGAAAAAAAAAAGACCCTGCTTTCTTTTTTCTTGACATATTTTTAATAACTTTTAATTGTCTTGATATCGTTACGGGAGATAACTCCTTCATGCATGGCTTCGTCTCGATTTAAATACAATACCTAACCTTTAGGCTTATTAGTGCAACTAGAGAGCGTTTTTGCGGAGAGTGTATATCAAGATCAGACTGCACAAAACGTGCAGTCTGATCTTGATTCACACTGTCCACTACTGTATCATTATTTTCATTGAAATTAACTTTCAAATAAATTTTAGGTCTTTTTTTTCTATGCAGTGAAAATATTTATGTTATTTATTTAGAAGCTTCTGGGTTTAGATGGTCCTTGTGCTTAGGTTGAGGGAATTAAACAATAAATCAATCATTCTCTGTGTCCATGTCATTGTTAATGAATTAAATGACACTTATGTAATGCAATTTACATGATTGATTGACACCCAAGTTAGAGCAACATACCAAGATAATTAGCTACGTGTTCTTGTAAATTTTCGTCAATGCTTGTATTACCTGGGATGTGCAACTAAATAAAGCGTTGACGTGTTATTTACGAGTTCAAGACTTCCGTTTTGTGAATTTCTACCGTACTCCGTCATTACTATCTTAACCTTTTACTAAAAAAAATCCCTGGTTTTTACGACTCTGAGATAGAAGCCTTTTGAATCATTGTGGGAAAAAGAGAAAATGCTGGTTACCAGCATTTTCTCCTTTTCCCAAAATGTTTTCTACTCTACCGGAAACAAATTTAAACTGTTGAGTTACACATATTTTGTTGTCAGCAAGTGCTTTCTATTTGGACCATTCTGTCATTTGGTAAAGGGTTAAGCATGTAAACCATGCTTTGGGAAAAAGGGATATCATGGATCTGAAAACATTATCGATCCACGTCAGCCTGCGCAAACTCAGGACATCTGGAGTTATTTGCCCTTGAATTATAAAAAAAATGCTTTCTTTCACTTTGTTTACACTCTAGCATCCGTATTGTATTGTATTGGACTTTAACGCCACTTTAACAGCTGAGGTCATATCATGGCGGTCGGTGACTCACATGTGTTTCCTGGCTTTCTCATACCAGTACTAACACAACTTTCTTTCCAAAGCCACCAACTACTTTTGTCACATGCTTCAGCAGAGGTGAGAGGCAAAAATACGCCGGAAAGAAAGTGCACCTCAACCGGGTATCTAACTCACAACCACCAGGTCACTAGTCCGATACGCTCACCACTGGGCCACCCGGGCGGGCTCTAGCATCTACAAATATCAACCAATCAGCACTAAACTTTGTCAAAATATATATGACCATAAGATCTCGGATGAGTTCGATTATGAGTGTAATTGGACCAGAACAACTGGAGTTATTTGCTTTTGAATATGAAAAATTGCTATATTTGAATTTTTTTTACACTCTAGCATCTACACATATCAACCAATCAGCACAAGACCTGGTCAAAATATATTTAACTGTAAGATCTCGGATGAGTTTGATTATGGGTGCAATAGGACGAGAATAATTGGAGTTATTTGCCCTTGAATTAGAAAGTTATTTTGAATAGTTCTTAGTACGGAGCATAATTTGTCATCTCCAGTCCGATTGACTTAAAACTTGGCATTTGTGTTTGTTGCAATAATACAAGGTGCACTTTGAAAGAACCCTACCTAGTACTGAGTTATTTCCCTTTGATCATCATTTTTACAATTTTTTTTGGTCGTCTGGAATATAACTTTGTCAGAACAGCCTGAACATCTTCAAATTTGATGTGCATGATTGTTGAAAAATTTTGGAGTGCAGTTCACAATAATTATAACTCTTCCTAGCCCAAATTTTGAGTTATTCCCCTCTGACCTTCATTTTTATAGCATTTCTTGCTTGTCCGGAGCAAAACTTTGTGATCTTAAGTAGGAATGACTTGTAATTTGGTATGCTTATTTGTTGCAATATTTAGAAGTGCAGTGCACAAGAATTGTTACTCTACCTCGTGCCGAGTTATTCCCCTTTTAATGTCATTTTTATAACATTTAGTGCCTGTCCGGAATATAACAATGTAACCTCAAGTCAGAACGACTTCAAACTTGGTTGGCATGTTTTTTGCAATATAACGGAGTACAGAATGCAAGAACAATAACTCTACCTTACGCAGAATTCGAGTAATTCCACTTTGATCCTCATTTTTACACTATTTCTTGCTTGTCCAGAACTGAACTTGGAAATCTCAAGTCAAATTGTAACAATTTGCTGCTCTTGTTTCATTGCCATTTGACCTTGAACCTTGATATTTGGTATTTATCTTTTTTTTAGACCTTTGCTTCTTGGTACTCAGGTGAGCGATATAGGACCATCATGGTCCTCTTGTTTTATAACTATTCAATTGAAGGCAGAATAGTAGTTCCTGTGCACCAGTTACCTAACAGCGCCTGCCATTTAACCAGATGGAAATATGAGGTAATTAACCTTATTATTCTCCCGCTAGATTGCATTCTACGAATACACATCTATCTAATTTGGGCATTCTGGGTACAGAACCGGACTACCTTTCTAAATGACAACAGTTATTTTGATTTTCGGAATAAATTAAATGTTTACTCAATAAAGCGCCATCTGGTGCGATTCATTGTCCTATGATCAAATACATTGTTATGAAAGTTCGCAACAAATGCATGGCTGAACTACAAACCGCATCTGCCGAGATTCGAACACATGAATGACAATTATCCTCGTCTTTCGAGGTTCAAAAGATCGATACCATAACCACTGAGCTGAAGTAAACCGACGAAATACTTAGCCTGGGTCAAGTGACACAGAATGTATAAAATAGCACGATCTTATATCTGTTTCTCGATCGTAAAAAATGCCAAAACATTTATAGCTATCGGGGGGGGGGGGGGGTGTGAACATTTATTTATTTATTTGACGGTAAAAAACTTAAATAACCGATACATGGGAGTAACTGTAACAAGCGGACAGTTATCATTAATCAAACGGATTACTTGTAAATCTACGATCGTTATTCTGGTAGGTTTACGCCGCTATCAAACAAACGTACATTTGATGTAAGAACTGAATTCGCTCTGGAAATGCTGCATTCGCTCACCGAAGAAACGAGCTTGTTATTTGCTAAACATTGCCAACTAAAATCAGTCTGCTTTAATCACATACATGTAATTTCTTGAAGTCTCTTGCACAACTGCCTTGAGACCAGTTTACGACCATTTGCGATACATGTATCAGTGATGCACGACCATGGTGAGATGTATTTCGACTTGATCTAGTCATTACAGAGTCACAAGCGGTCGCAACTGATCATGTCACATTTTTGAAAATTTTCAAGATTTTGACGCAACAGCATACTTTCGTAATACGAGGTTAAATTGGCAATTTGAGGCGAAGATATCAAGCACCTCAAGGTTTCAATAGAGAAGACATTGAGGCTAAAATATTGTGTACCTCAAGGTGTCAATAGAGGAGATTTTGAGGCAAAAATATCATGCATTCCAAACGTCAATATAGGAGATTTGAGGCGAAGATGTCATGCAACTGAATGTGCAATTAAAGGAGATAATGAGGGGAAGATATCATGATCCTCAAGGTTTCAATGGAGAAGACATTGAGGCAAAGATATCATGCATCTCGAGGCATCAATAGAGGAGTCACCTAGGCGAATATATCATGCACCTCAAGGTGTCAATAGAGGAGATATTTAGGCGAAGACATCATGCACCTCTATGCGTCAATATAGGAGACATAGAGGCGAAGATATTATGCACCCCATGGCGCCAATAGAAAAGAAATTGAGGCCAAGATATCATGCACCTCAAGGTGTCAATGGAGGAGATATTGAGGCAAAGACATCATGCAGCTCAGGGTGTCAATAAAAGAGACATAAAGGCGAAAATATCATGCAGCTCAAGGTGTCAATAGAGGAGACATTGAGGCGAAGATATCATGCACCTCAAGCTGTCAATAGAGGAGATATTGAGGCGCAGATATCATGCACCTCTATGCATTAATATAGGAGACATAGAGGTGCAGATATCATGCACCTCAAGGCGTCAATAGAGGAGACATTGACGTGAAAATATCATGCACTTCAATGCGTCAATAGAAGAGGCACTGAGGCAAAGATATCATTCACCTAAGGATATCAATAGAGGAGAAATGGCGGCGAAGATGTCATGCACCTCAAGGCGTCTATAGTGGAGACATTGAGGCGAAGATATCATGCGCCTCAGGGCGTCAATAGAGGACAGATTGATGGGCAGACATCATACACCTCAATGCATGAATATAGGAGACGTAGAGGCGAAGAGATCATGCGCCTCAAGACGTCAATGAAGGAGACATAGAGGCAAAGATATCATGCACTACAAAGTTTCAATAGATAAAACATTGATGTAGATTTATAAAACATTGTCAATAGAAGACATATCGAGGTGAAGACATCATGCATTTCAAGGCATCAGTAGAGAAGAAATCGAGGCGAAGATATCATGCAACTTAAGATGACAATAGAGGAAACATAGAGGCGAAGATATCGTGTACCTCAAGGCGTCAATAAGGAGACATTGAGGCGAAGACATCATGCGCCTCATGGTGTCAATAGAGGAGACATTGAGGCGAAGATATCAAACATCTCTATGCGTCAACAGAGGAGACATTGAGGCAAATACATCATGTTCCTATGGGTGTCAATAGAGGAGACATTGAGGTGAAGATATCAAATATCTCTATGCGTCAACAGAGGAGACATTGAGGCAAAGACATCATGTACCTATGGGTGTCAATAGAGGAGACATTGAGGCGAAGATATCAAACATCTCTATGCGTCAATAGTGGAGACATTGAGGCAAAGGTATCATGCACCTCAGGGAGTCAATTGAGGAGATATTGAGGCGCAGATATCATGCACCACAAGTTCTAAATAGAGGAGACATTGAGGCGGAGATATCATGCACCTTTATGCATCAATATAATGTGTTTCAAATTGTCAATAGACGGGACATTGAGGCGTAGATATTATGCCCAACAAAGTCTCAACAGGGGAGAGATTAAGGTGCAGATATCATATACCTGTATTAATAGAGGAGACATAGAGGCGAAGATATCATGCACCACAAAGTGTCAATAGAGGAGCCGAACATAGAGGCGAAGATTTAATGCACCTCAGAGCTTAAATAAAGGAGACATTGAGGCGAAGATATCATGCACCAAAAGGTCTCGATAGAGGAGACATTGAGGCAAATATACCATGCATCATAAGATCTCAATAGAGGAGATATTGAGGCAAAGATATAATGCATCTCAGGGCGTCAATAGAGGAGACAGTGAGGCGAAGATATCATGCACTTCTATGCGTCAATATAGGAGACATTGAGGCAAATATATCATGCATCTCTATGCTTCAATAGAGGAGACATTAAGGCGAAGATATCATGTACCTCAAGTCGTAAATAGAGTACAATTTGAAGTAAAGATACCATGCACCTCAAGGCGGCGTCAATAGAGGAGACATTGAGGCGAAGGTATCAGGCACCTCAAGACGGCAATAGACGAGACATTGAGGCGAAGGTATCAGGCACCTCAAAGCGTCAATAGAGGAGACACTGAGGCGAAGATATCATGCATCTCAAGGCGTCAATAGAGGAGACACTGAACGAAGATATCATGCACCTCAAGTTGTTAATAGAGGAGACATTGAGGAGAAGATATCGTACACCTCAAGGCGTCAATAGAGGAGACATTGAGGCGAAGACATCATGCACCACAAGGCGTCAATAGAGGAGGCATTGAGGCGAAGATATCATGCACCTCAAGTTGTCAATAGAGGAGACACTGAGGTGAAGATATTTGTGTCCAAAAGCCCTTGAACTTGAGAAGTTTTTAGCGTATTGACAGTAATAGAAAGTACTTATTATGATAAATATATGTTTCATGTGCGCTTTTTTGATGTTATTTACATGAGTAATTATCTGAAAACAAATCCATTTAATCTACATGTTACGTCTAAAAATTCAACAGGATCTTCAGGTAAAAAAAATTCCTTGACATGCAGAAAATTTACGAATGGCAAAGAAAAAAAAGATTCGACCCTTGTCTGCCTACGCAGACTGCGCATGCTTACATGAGTGGGGACATTTCACAGATGCAAGTAGTCCTTTTTTCAGGAATGACTCACATGATGTTGAAATTGGTACTGACAAACAACCAACACAAATTTTCACTGCAGCCAGTAGTCTTCTCCGCCCCTTATAATCGTTTCTCTACTAAAACCATATACGAAATTACATTCTTTCCTCTCTCTAGGCTGCCTTTTAATTTAGAACGAACTTTAACAAATTTCAAAGATAGGCAACAACCAAATCCCATCTCAATGGCTTTGATTGTCCCCTGCATCATAAATTTACGCCAAACAAAAATTTAACTCGTTACCTCTTGACAACAAACCTTACAAATGAGCCCTTGTGGCTTCCCATACCAATCATATTGTCGGTGTACATCCAAAACCTCGTAACTACAGCTTGTAACAAGCTGTAGTTACGAGGTTTTGGAAGTACACCGACGATATCGTTGTGCAATGGTTATTCACTGTGACTATGATGCTTGTTTTCGCCGTGGGGGTCAACAATGACGAGTCGATGAGGAGGCGGTGTTGAAGAAAAGATCTAAAACATTACTGCAAAAACTCGCAGAGATGTAACTGATATCTACATTTTTTGCATAATGAATTCTCCATTTCGTATGTATGACCCTTTTCCTTGTTGGTAAAACCTAAGTTGCCTTTGTGAAATGCGAAGATCGAGATAAGACTGAACAAAGTGTATAGTCTGCTCTGTTATATTAACCCTTTAGGATGCTAGGCGCTGATCAGTGACCTTTTACGGACAGAGTAGATCAAGGTCAGACTGCACAGAATGTGCAGTCTGATCTTGGATCTACACTGTCCGATAAGAAGATATTTTTTACCTCTAAAATAACTGTTAAAAAGCAATAATCGAGTTTTTATTATCGGCTTGAGAGCTATATCTTACATATTCAACAGCTCAACGGTGAACAATTTAAATATTTGCTATGTGTAATTTTAGCAAAAACTTATTAGAATGCATCATTTTATTATTTTTTTGTATCGTGTATGACTTCATTGATTTAACCCTTTGCCACACGAACACATTTTAGACTGTATGGTATGGTGTTTTAACGGCGTTTTCAACATTATTTCAGTTATATCGCGTTGGCCAGTGGACCTATCCATGCTTTCCTTGAGTCGCTTTCACCGGTACTCTGTTAAACTTTCTTCCCAAACAACTGGCTGATTTCCCACATAACCATCATCGAAACAATGGTCAGTGGTGGGAGAGGAATAAATCCTGTCGAAATGACTATCATCAGTGCTCGGAAAGAAATTTGCCGAGCCGAGGTTCGAAGTCAAGACTCCCTGTTCTCAAGTCCTGTACTCTACCGACATAGCTATCGGGGCTCGGCAAATTTTCGACTAGACCTGTCCAAAAATCAAAGTACGAGTATACAGACGCTAAATCATATATGGCTAAAATTGTGGAAGATGTCATTTACACTTAACCCTTTATTCCATAGATACTCATTTCTACGTATTGCTTGTAGAAGGCTTTGGAAAACATTGTGGCAAAAGGTGAAATTGCTCGTGACGAGCAATTTCACCTTTTGTAACAATGTTTTCTATGCTATCAAAAGGTGTCATATACATATAAGAAACGGCTTCATCCTTGCTGTTGTTTAGGGTCAATTAGAGATACCATAGAAATGCCTTATGGGGTTAAGGGTTAAACATATTTAAACATTGTGGGAAAAGGAGAAAATGCTGGTTACCAGCATTTTCTCCTTTTTCCATAATGTTTTCGAAAGTTTTGTTCATCAAAGTCATTAAAAGTTGGAATTGTGAAGTAACAGGTCAATACGCAATGGATTACAAAATCATATGCAAAAAAAAACTTTGTTGGCGTTTCCAGCACTAGGGTAATTGATTTAACACAAGGCTTATCATTCAGCTTAGTAATTGTTCGAGAAAGAGCATGAATAATTTCATTTTCTTCTGGTATTTTTCACGTCCCAAACATTAAAATGGGGGTGGGGGGATGGGTTGAGGAGAATATTGTTACACATAGTTACCCCTGTCCGTGTGTTAATGAATGTATGTATGTATGTATGTATGTATGTATGTATATATGAACCTGTAATATGGTCCGGGCTAATACAAAACACGGTGTCTCCTGGTCCCGTTTTCAGCTACAATTTTTAGAAACAATTCGGTCTAATTCTCAAGAATTTGCCAAATTTGAAAGTAATAAACTTCTGATTGCCTTAACCAAAGAGTTTGTGCTGAGGAAGAAGGCTATGGAAAGCACTATGGGAAAAGGAGAAAATGCTGGTAACCAGCATTTTCTCCTTTTTCCACAATGCTTTCTACCCCTTTCGAAGGCCAAATATTATCACGGGGACAGCACTTGATTTGTTGTCGTTTTTTCTAGAGTATATAGGGTATAACATTTTGGCTTTTCTCGACGATTTCTGTCGCCAGATGTAGAGTTTGCCTACAAATTGCGCTCGCCCGGGTGGCTCAGTGGTGAGCGTGTTGGACTCATGATCTGATGGTTGTGAGTTCGATACGCGGTTGAGGCGAACTTTCTTTCCGGCGTATTTTCGCCCCTCACCTCTGCTGAAGCATGTGAGGAAAGTAGTCGGTGGCTTTGGAAAGAAAGTGGTGTTAGTACCGGTGTGAGAAAGCCAGGAAACACATGTGCGTCACCGACCGCCATGATATGACCTTAGCTGTTAAAGTGGCGTTAAACTCTAATACAACCAACCTACAAATTGCAGACAAATTTAGGAAAAAGTTACATCATCTTTTATAATCGTCAAAATGTCGATTTCCAGTTTTCCTATTTCGAGAAAAAAAAATAATCATATCGAGTTGTGTAGATCGAAAATCAGACTACACGAACTGTTCAGTCTGATCTTGAACCACTTTTTTTCAAAAGCTGGTTGAAACATGATCTGCATATATTGGTTCAAAGGGATCAAGACGTTACCAAAAGCAAACGAATTGCATGGTTCAGGTACTGATGATTTTTAATTTCAAGTCAAGAAAGAAAATCAGAAATCGTATATTCTCAAGGCTGGAAAACCAATTTGTTTCCCAAGAACTTTGAGAGATCGAAGGTATTATATGAGATGGTTTTTTTGCCGCATTTTCCGTCTCTTATTTAGCAAAAACTGTTTCCACTATCTATATGATAAGTAATAAAGTAAAATATGATGGCGCATGTCTGTGTGAAATACGTTTTGTATCCGAGTTTTTTTTTTTAAACTATTTATAGAAAAATGTTATTAAACTGAATAATTCTTGTTTTGGTTTACAGACGTTTCTACCTCTTTCAACAGTACTTCAATTTACTTTTGTGATGTCTATCCTGGTTTCAACAGTGCAAATCTGATACTCTGCGCCGTCCTGTCCGACGAAACTCCCACGTGAATGGTACCGCCAGCTGGAATAGATCCCAGGTTTTCCTGATTACGTATCCAATACCTTATCACTGAGCCACGGAAACTCTGCTCTCTGTATCTTATGTCTTTTGAAGAAAAGACATAAGATACAGATTGGCCAAAAACATGCACATGTTTATTCGGCGGGTCCCTGCCGGCCTATTGGCTCGCACATATATGGAAGCAATGACATACAATCGATGCTATTAAATGAAAACAGTGAGAAAATATGAATAATATATTTAATATTGCTTGTAAGGTTACTTTTTTATCATTTCTCTTCACATTAATACGCAAGTTTTCAATAGTCACATTCCAGTACTTCTAACCCCCTTTTTCTATTGGGGTTTTAGTCTAAATCCAGTACAGCTGTTTTCGGTAATTCCCCGTAGCGTACCTTGATTGGGCATGGGTATTTACAAATCGAAATAGTTGTTTGTAATGTTGGGAATTAAATGTTAATGGCCAAAAATATTTCAAAATCATAGTTTTCAGGGGCAAACTTAATTTTATTCGATATATTCACATGGTTTCTCTGTATACATCATACATCTTACTGTCAAGAGACTGCTCACCCATCCAAATGATCATAGGGAGACCTCCAATACACAAATAATCCTAACTTTGTCATGCGTACTATCCCTTCAAAGAAAAAGTTCATTCGTTTCCTTAGACCAATATTCGGATACAACTTTTCTTTTTCTTTCAAATTATGAAATCCACACAATAGCTTCCTCGACAAATACCACTTCAGCGTTCTCAACGCTTTGATTTTATTCGATTTTCATAAGTAGGTCATAAACCAGCGCATTCAGCTACACTGAAATAAAACTGACTATGTTTGGATTGTATCACCTGCCGTCGAAGGAGGTCGCATTGATTTAATTGGCTTTGAAACAGTAAGTAGATGAATATAAGTTCAGAACAGTAAAGAAGTTTAACCCTGATCTTGCCAAATAAATGAAACTTTCAAGCCGATAAAAAAAGCCCCAAATTTTACTACTTCAATTGCATTTTTGTAGGAAAATACCCCCCTAACGGACAGTGTAGAACCAAGACCAGACTGCACGTCCTGTGCAGTCTGATCTTGGTCTACACTGTCCGCAAAAGGTCATTAAGTCGCGATTAGCATTTCAAAGAGAAAGAAAGCTTTGATGTGGTATATCTTACCTTGATACATCTGACCTTGTTTTACACCCGTTTGTTCTTTTGAGATCCCGTAGTTGATGTAGACAGTAATTGACCTCAATCAATCCAATAATCTGTTTGTCTGTTAGATGTACCTCAATGAACCATTTGTTTTGGCTCTAACTAGAGTTCAAAGGTTCAAACAATCAAATCCATTAAAAATCTTGATATTCTACTACTGATGCAGCCAGTGCAGGGCAGATTAAAATCTCCTAGGTGGGCATTCTGTATAAAAATAGGTCTTGCCTTCTTTCTTAACCCTCTAATATACGTCAAGATTTTATACTTGTTAAAATTGAAAGCATTTGCAGACCTCAGATAGTATATAGCTTAGGCAATGGAATTTGTCTGTGAACAAGTTGAAAACTTTTTGGAAAGAGCCAGCACTTTCTCCTTTTCCTAAAATGTTAAATGTTTTCACCCCCTCCCCAGGCTCTGACAAAGGAACAGACCTGTACACCTTTTACCAGCCATTTAAATGCGAAAGAAATGCTTCTTTGTTTCAAATTCGGATTTTTACTCTACAAAAACGGTATATCAGTCATAAAATAGTGACAGTTAATCTTTTCTTACCTTTTTTGAGTTTCAAAATATTCAAGACTTTGGGCTCTGCCGTTTTTGCCCATGGATACTTAGATTTAACCATAGTAAAGTGTTTTTTCCTGATTTTAATTCAACTGCTTTTTCAGCTCAGCCAAGAAGTCCTTTAATCGGTAAAGAGTTCGATAAATCAACTTTTTGCCGTACAATTTGGAGTTTTTACGACCAACTTAATGCATAAAGAGGCCATTATAGGGAAAGCGGAGAAAATAGTTACCACCATTTTGTTTTCATTTCCCAACAAAACGATCTACTCTATACAGACTTCACATTTATTTTTTTTTATCTGAAAATGCTTAAAATTTAACCCTTTCCCAAACAATCCCTGGTTTTTACGGGTCTGGAATACTAGCCTTTTGAAAACATTGTTGGACAAGGAGAAAATGCTGGTAACCAGCATTTTCTCCTTTTCCCACAATGTTTTCTACCCTATCATAGACAGAAATAATCTTTTCAGCAAGAGTTGAATTGTCGTCTGCAAATGCTTTCAATTTGGTCTAGTCCAAAAGTTTATCGTTTGGGAAAGGGTTAAGGAAGTTCTTAGTTTTTTAGCACTTAGAAGTACTACTTTTTTAGGGTGTTAAATGGACGTTTAACCCTTTACCCTATAAGGCATTTCTATGGTATTTCTAATTGACCCTAAATAACAGCAAGGATGAAGCCATTTCTTATGTGTATATGACACCTTTTGATAGCATAGAAAACATTGTGACAAAAGGTGAAATTGCTCGTCACGAGCAATTTTACCTTTTGTCACAATGTTTTCCAAAGGCTCATACAAGCAATGTGTAGAAATGAGTATCTATGGAGTATAGGGTTAAAGTCCATCAAGAAACAGATATATGCTGAAAAATAGAGAGTGGTTTGCTAGGATATGTCGTACGAAAGGAAAGTGTAGATCAAACTTTATGTTGCATGCTGTTAATTATGTTATACCGATAACTGAAAAGGTACAGAGAAAGAAAGGTCCGATGTCACGCCATCTTGAATAAAAGGATATTTCGTCAAGAATATTCAACTTGGCTTTATCTAGTTACGTGACAAGTTTTCTCTAATCACGACGCTTCCAGCCTGTCAAAAAACCCTGCACAAGTGTCTTGTAATGTATCATTAGATGGGTCAAAATATGTTAAGATTAGTTTAACCCTTTCCCAAACAATTCCTGGTTTTTACGACCCCGAGATGGAAGCCTTTTGAAAACATTGTGGGAAAAGGAGAAAATGCTGGTAACCAGCATTTTCTCCTTTTCCAACAATGTTTTCTACCCAGATGGAAACAAATTTCAACTTTTGAGTTACATTTATTTTGTCGTCTGCAAATGCTTTCAATTTGGATCAGTCTATAAGTTTGTCGTTTGGTAAAGAGTTAATCTTGATCCACACACTGCAACATTTCCTTCACTCCCCCAACTGCCCCCCCCTCCAGACACACACACTTATGAAAAAGAAAATCAATAAAAAGATTCTTCTGTGAGCTCGAAAAGGAGGCTTAATCGAAAGGGAGATAACTGTTTGAGATTACCCTCTTACAGATAACCGTGATTATTGGCCCTATGAACCCTTATTCTGCTAAATGAACTGACGAAACTTTCAAGCCGATATAAAAAAAAAACCCGATTGATACTATTTCAGATTTATTTTTAGGGGAAAAATAGCCCTTTATCGGACAGTGTAGGTCAAAGATCAGACTGCACGTTCTGATCTGGCCGATATTTGACTGTAATAATGTTGAAAGTGGCTTAAATACACCATTTGATCTTTGAGCTATACATTTATCGTAGTGGATTGTCGCAGAACTCTGCTAGTTGTCCTATGCTCCTGCAGTGTTTATGACAAATTTATCATGAGATTTTGTAGATGCTGTTGATTCAGATCAGAATTTATTATTTAAACATATGGTCTGATCACGAATCCACATTGTGGACTATAATGTGGAAAAAGGGGGGGGGGGGAAGAACAAGGGAGGTAGATACCTCAGTAAGACCTACCGTTGTATTTATATTTACTTCCCTTACATTCAGGATCTGAACGATCGTTATAAGGAAAAAATATTGAAAATTTGTAGCAAACGGGGATAATGCTAGAAATCTGCATTTTTGATTGTTTTTCCTACTGCATTAATTACCCGTTGACAACTCAAATCTTCTTGAACAAGCTTGAAGCAAACACATTTATCACAAATTTGCTAAGTGGCGACCAAAGGGTTGCTAATGTAAATCTAAAACTTACCATTTAAAAGTAAGGAATTATTGTGAAGATGAAAATCTGTTATCATAGGGTCGATCCAAGTGATTGTTGATGGTAGTAAGATGAATTTTAAAATAACAAACAAAAAAGTAAACAAAAGACAGAGGGACATGGCAGCTTTTAACGTATTTATGAAATTCGTTTTTTCTGCCAGATAAAAACACTTAGACCGGCCTTAAATTATAACAGATTGTCATTTCATAACAATTATTATATTTGCAAAAATATACTTTAACATCTGCATTGTTTTCCTTTGGCTGCTATCGGGTCTAAAATGTCGTAACTGAAATTTGTAGCAATCGGTGATAAAAATAGGGAAAGTACAACCAAATGATTGAAATACTTATTATCGCCAGCCCGATAGAGTTATTTCCCTTTGGGTACTCTTATGCATATTTGGAAAGAAAGTGAACAAGTCTCGTGAGACAGTTCGATATTATTGGGACAGATAGGAGTATAATGCTGTGACTTAACCCTTTACCATACAATCCCTGGTATTTACGACTCAGAGAAAGAAGCCTTCTCAAAACATTGCGAGAAAAGGACAAAATGCTGGTAACCAGCATTTTCTCCTTTTCCCACATTTTTTCCACCCTGCTAAAGTCATGTTTCAATTTCTGAGTCATGTGTATTTTGTCGTCTGCAATTGCTGCTAATTTGGACAAGTCTAAAATCTTGTCGTTCGGGATAGTGTTAAACAAAACGCTTATGCTAACACTTACCGAGAATAACAAGCGAAAAATAGAAAGATGACTGTGCTTACAAGGTACTGAATTGCACTGAATTCTGCCTATAGATCTGTTAGTATAGATTGTTGCAGTCGATGGTTTCCTGTTTATAATTCTTTATCCTGTAAAACTTCCAAACCGATAAAAAAAGTCAAAAGTTTGTTATTTCAAAGGGTATTTTTGAGAGAAACACAACTCCTCGCCGGAAGACTTTCAAGCCGATAGCAAAAAGTCAAAAGCTTGTTATATCAAAAGGTATTTTTCAGGGATACATTATTCTTCGTCGGACGGTGTTGATCAAAGATCAGACTGCACGTTCTGTGCAGTCTGATCTTGATCTACACTGTCCGCAAAAGGTCAGAGAGTCGTGCTTGGCATCCCAAGGGTTAAACATGGTCTCTGTAATGATTCTAAACGCGCCTTTAAATTGAAGAGTTGCACAAACTGGAAATAAGAAGCATTGCGGTAATGTTAATTAACCCTTTGACTGCTAAACGCGATTCATTGACCTTTTGCGGACGGTGTAGATCAAGATCAGACTGCACAGAACGCGCAGTCTGATCTTCGATCTACACTGTACGATAAGGAGATATCATTCCCTCAAATATAACTTTGATAACTTTGATAAAGCAACGTTTAGGTTTTTACTATCGAATAGAAAAATTAATTTTAGTTATTCATTAGGTTAAGGGTTAAAAATCAAGACAAATGTTTCTTGGGAAAAGATGAATTATTAACTGCGGAAGAAGTTCAATGCTCGCTTGATTGTAATTAATGTCTTCATACATTCGGTTAATTCTCTCACTGCCAATGGCGTCTAGGATAGCTTTTGTGGCCGGCGTAGATCAATATCGGACAGCACACAACGTGCATTCTGATGTTGGATCTGAATCGGCCGCAGCACGTTGAAGACCTTTATCCCAAATTCTCTTTTAATATGGTGAAAATATACTTTTACAGTTCGAGAAAAATCAAATTCATTTGAGCTATGTTCTGTGTTACTGGGGAATGCAGGTGTCCCACCACTGCAAAACTACTTCCGGCTCGTAGTATCAAAAGTAGTCCCATGTGAAAATTTGTAGTAGCACTTTTGTTGCACTGTTGAATGGAGTTAAGAGGACTTGGTGGTATATAATTTAGATTTGCTTCAAATTTAGGCATTGGGGGACCACTTAAATGTGTTTTTATTGTATATTGAGTGGACTATTTTGTGTCACTATAGGAACAAAAAGTTGGGGTCATGGGGGTGAAAAGGTGTTTTTGAGAGGGATAATTCTAGGGTACCCGTTATTTTTTAGATTTAGTGAAAAACGTTTGTTCCATTGCTACTTTATAGCGCGTATTACTATCATTCCCCCCCCCCCCAGTATTGGGAGAGTGATGCGTCATATAAGATAGGTCGAATCTTCGAAGAATGTAACATGCGCAGACAACGCACAGTGGTTTATTGAAATGTCACGTGATAAATTGCACGTGTCGATTTTGCGTTAACGTATTCATATGAATTCATTTTTTTTTTTATCTCATTAAGATAGACGGTATTACCGTTTGCAAATCGACAAAGTTGCAGTTTATATACTGCATGTAACAGTCCGATTTGAAGAGAAAAAAATGTCCCTGCAATGATTAGATACCTGAAACATTACTGTCTGATACTGTTCCACAAAAGTAACCCAAGCTATAAAGATGTTTACCAAAAGAAAGCAACAAACTCATGACCCATGCTTTGGCAAAAGGGAGCCTAAAAAAACAACTGAACCATGAGGTGCACTAGTAATTTGACATACAGGATTAAAAGCAAAAAGTTTCAACCCAGTTCAGCCTGCGAAGGCTGATCCAAGTCGATATTTGTTGCAGATCCATCAAGCTCCCTTTTCACAAAGCATTGCTTAATCAACCTGATATCCTCGTTTATATAGACTCAGAATTAGTACCAAAAGTATGGTATCTATAGATAATTCACTTGTACATTTTTATCCCATTGCTCCACGCCGACGGCGCTTTAATCCTCGGGGTATCTCGTTTTTGTCCCTAGAACTAGAACAAAATTAATGCTTATTTCTGACTGTCACATATTCTTCTTGAAAATGGACTTTAAAGCATCTTCGGCTGATCCGTGTAGATCAGTTTTTCCGTTTGGTAAAATTTCTGCATATCTGCCTTTGGATTTTGCCATTAATTTTTGGTAGACAAAATGGATTTTTATGGTTTCATAATTATGTGATAACTTGTTTGGTATTAAGTATAATAACTTGAGGTGTACAGCAAAATCGGATACGTGCCTCCTGTCACTTTTGAAAGTGAATGTTCTGACGGGCATTGTGCTATTTTTAGTAACGGTGTCCGATGATCGAGTAATGAAAAGTTAGGCGTTCCCTTATAGATCAATAGCATTCCAATGGCCTATGGTAGTACAAGAGTTCAAACCCTCATTTGCTCTCTGGTTTATCAGAGGTCATCATTCAGTATGATATAGATCTAGTTTCAATCTGTTTCTAATCAAAGTAATCCTCTCTTACGATAATTATAATGTCCAATTACACCTGACCTCTAAGCCATCTAGAGGTTTCACATGGAGTTACGTATGTATCATTGAGCATTTACCATTTACCACCTTAAGGTTAACCCCAAATAAATCTTTATTCAACCCCTATGCCACTGAATTTAGTTAATGTAAATGTCCAGCAATAGTATCCCCTTCTCCCATCCCCAACCACACAAATGTTACAGTTTCAGAGATGTTTTCGTCGGGGGGAGTAAAGTCTCAAATCCCTCCGTATCGGACAATGTAGATCCAAGATCAGACTGCACGTTCAGTGCAGTCTGATCTTGATCTACATTGTCCGCAAAAGCACGTTGAGTCGCGCTGAGCACTCTAAGGATTAATTCCGGCTTAAACAAAAGTATCACCTAGCGTTACGTATTTTTGTGTGTCCATTTCCCTGTACCACCTACGGGCTTGTTCTACGGAAATCTCCATGGACTCGATCGGTGCCAAATAGACAAATGAGTGATGCTGTGTTAATAGGATGGGTGACGGTGTGAATCGCCCTGAAGTCGGTGACCGATCTGCGCATGCTTGAAACCTAGTAACAACTTATCGGCGACTTATCTCTGCAACTCCGCAAAAAGTTCACCACATCTTCGTCGATTAGTTGCAGAGAGGTCCGCGTACGGTTGCCAAGAGTATTCTGCGAAAAAAAACGCCGGTAAATCGCCGATCAGCGGGCAACTAATCTGCGATGAATTGAGACTGTGCGACTAGATGATTGCCGAAATAATCGCCGATAGGTTTTTGTGCATGCTCAAAATACTTGCTGCAATTAAATTAGTCCCGCAACCGTTTGGCGACGCCATTGCAACCTCAATTTTTGCAATTTTACTGTGATTATCATTTTTTTTTGTAGCAACGATGTTGCATGTAAGCCGAGCTTAGAGCCTATTCCTTAATTTATCCTAGATTTAGGATGTAACGCAAGACCCGAGTGGCTAAAACAAATACTTTAGTAAATTAGAGGTCGTGTTACTTTCAAATTTAGAAATCTTTTGATAATAAGATTAAGAATGTTCTTATGAATGGTTAGTCAATACGGACCCGGGAAAGGTTGAATCTGTGAGTAAACGAGAGAGAGGGCAATGCCCGGTCTGAAACAAATAGACACTCTGGAAATGTGCCCGTATAATCATGCACGGACCGGAGCCAAGACGTCACAAAATTATCCCTGTGTCTTAGTTAGAGCAATTTGGGACAATAATAGTCCATTCACTCTTTGCATCATGAGCAAATATTAGACTTGCCCAAATTAAAAGCATTTGCAGACGGCACTTTAAACACAGCATAATTGATGGAATTTGTCTTTGATAGGGTAGAAAACATCGTGGGAAAAGGAGAAAATGCTGGTTACCAGCATTTTCTCCTTTTCCTACAATGTTTTCAAAAGGCTTCTTTCTCAGGGTCGTTAAAAGCAGGGATGTGTGGTAAAGAGTTAATTACATCCCTTGCTTAATGCTTATCGTTGACCATAGCACGAGAAGAGTTTCTTCAATTTATTGGCAAAATTTGTAACAATAGAGGGGAATTCGAGGAGTAGATTTCATAAGCCTAAAATTCGAATTTTTCGCATGGACCCGTAAATACCCATACAAGTCTTTTGTGCACATCAATAATTTGATTGCACTTATCTGAAGTCTGATTTGGTCAATGCAAGGTGCATAGATACATCTGTAATTACCTGAATGGCTAGATAGAAGTTAAAAGCTCTTTACCCCAAAACCCCGTGGTTATACCGAACATTTGCAAGAAGGCTTTTTAAAAGCATTGTTGGAAAAGAAGAAAATGCTGGTAACCACCATTTTCTTCTTTTCCAATAATATTTTCTACACCCTCTTTGACAAATCCAGTCATTGGAAAAATTGAGACATGCGACTTGACGGCTGAAAGTGCCTGTTATTTGAACCAGTCTAAAACTGTGTTGGTTTATAAAGAGTCAAGGTCAGTTTCAGCCAATCATAACTCATTATTAATTGACGGAGACTTACTACGTTATAATAAAAGACTGAACTTTTACATGAATACCATATGTTTATGGCTCGATGTACGCGTGACAGGTCGGTATAAATTGCCCGCTGTCATTAGGCATAATACGTATGTAAAAACTGCCCATGCTCACACTACCAATTATTTTAACCCCCATCACTAGTACCATCAAAGAAGACTCAAGTAATTTCAAAAGAGTTCTATGATGCACTACAATGGTCAGGAAAAACTCTGGAATACATAGATCGCTGTTCTTGCCACCATGGTATTTATACTAGTAACTTAGGTTATGTTGAACACGGCGTGACGATATTTTTCTTTATACTAGAAACAGATTATGTTGAAAACGGCGTCATGATATTTCACTATATACATGTATACTATATGGGAACTTAGATCATGTTCCCAACGGCGTGATGATATTTCACTATCTACTAGTAACTCAGATTATGTTGAAAACGGCGCGATGATATTTTGCTATGTACTATATACTAGTAATTCAGATTATGCTGAAAACGGCGTGATGATATTTTACTTTGGATAAGTAACTGAGAAATTATCTTGAAAACGGCGTGATGATATTTTACTATATACTATATACTAGTAATTCAGATTATGCTGAAAACATGCGTGATGACATTTTACTATATACTAGTAACTCAGATTATGTTGAAAACTATATACATGTATACTATATAGGAACTTAGATCATGTTCCAAACGGCGTGATGATATTTCACTATCTACTAGTAACTCAGATTATGTTGAAAACGGCGTGATGATATTTTGCTATATACTATAGGCCTATACTAGTAACTCAGATCATGCTGAAAACGGCGTGATGATATCTTACTTTGGATAAGTAACTGAGAAATTATGCTGAAAACAGCGTGATGATATTTTACTATATACTATAAACTAATAACTCAGATTATGTTGAAAACGGCGCGATGATATTTTACTATATACTATATACTAGTAATTCAGATTATGTTGAAAACAGCGTGATGATATTTTACTATATACTATAAACTAATAACTCAGATTATGCTGAAAACGGCGTGATGATATTTTACTATAATATACTATATACTAGTAACTCAGATTATGTTGAAAACGGCGTGATGATATTTTACTATATACTATGTACTAGTAATTCAGATTATGTTGAAAACGGCGTGATGATATTTTACTATATATTATAAACTAATAACTCAGATTATGCTGAAAACGGCGTGATGATATTTTACTATCGATAAGTAACTGAGAAATTATGTTGAAAATGGCGTGATGATATTTTACCTTTAAAATATTTCTAGATTACCATTCGAAAGCTGTTTTGTGAGTTACTGTATGTTCTAATAACACAGAATTCTCATTGGAGTTTTTCCATCTTCATGCTAGACTTTGCATGGCGTGCACTCATGTCGCAGATTAAGATTAGACACAGCAGAATGCATCGATATAGTCCTTAAATGTTTTTTTATTGTGTTACATTAAATATGAACTAAACTGTGAACAAAAATCTCGTAAAATAGTACTTAAAAGCTCATAAGAGCAGAAGAATTTATTCCTCTGTAAGCGAAAGAGTAACTACAATCGGACAGAATACAGATGTGCGCGTGCACGCAACGATCGCTTAAACCCTTTGAAATAAATAAAACCTATCTTGAGACAAGACTCTTAACACATTGGAAGCAATTTCAAACTTGCTTTTTTTTTAACGTGACTGATTTTCAAATATTGGATTGCGTAGATCAATGACTTCACAAAACCTGCTGTCCAATAGTTATCTACAAGGCCTCCAAACCACGGTCTGTTCAGCCGAACGTTCATCGGGTTAACTCTTTACAAAACGACAATTTCTGCGACTTGTCCAAGTTGAAAAAATTGAAGAAAACAAACTAATTTTGGCTTTAAGAAAAAAAATATGAATTTTGTTTTTAGAGTGATAAAAAACGTTGTAAGAAAAGAAGAAAATGCTGGTTACCAGCATTTTCTTCTTTTCTCACGGCGTTTTCAAAAGGCCTCTTCCTGCCAGGATTGCTTGGTAAAGGGTTAGCGCGTATCAGTATCCTCTCGACTGTATTTCATTCTTTGAAGTTGTGTTTTTTTGTTATTTACACTCTCACGTGCAACAACAGATAATTCCAAACCATGGGTCCCTGAAGACACTCACATAGTTCTGTTTCGGTTAATTCTTTTGGTACCATAGGCTAAAGCCTGGACTCTGGCACCCAGCATTGATCAAGATCAGACTGGACAGAACGTGCAGTCTGATCTTTGATCTATACCGTCCGCCTGCTTAAAAATATCCTAGACATCAAACTCTTTCTGAGCTTAATCGGGTTATAATAGAGATTTGCGGCCAAGAACGAAGACGGAGAACGGACGTCGAGGTTCGGTGTACAATGAGGGGTTGTCTCAAAGCTGTCAAGTATTTTATATGCAAGGCCAAGTAAAATAAAATGTTGTCTGTCTGATAACTCAAATAACTTATCAATTAATTACATGTATTCATTTTCACTGCATTTTTCACCAGCGGAATTTTAACTTATTCCGGGAATTTATATCAATTTTAGAATGTTTTGTGATAAAATTGTTGCACGATTCTTAGTTGGTAATTTCTAAGTAACTTAGATAAAGGTTTGTTTCTTTGACGAGCTGTGACTGACAAGAAACATCACCATCGAAAGATACATTAGCAATATTTCATCCCAAGTTACAGCACTCCTTCGTTGTTTTATGGCCGATTCCGATCTAGATGGAGGCTCTGCAACTGTTGGTCTACAGAAGAAGACCTGGGCCCGTATTCACCAATCATTATTAGGAATATTCATAGTCTTATTCTTCAGAATTTTGTCAATGTGAAAGTAACAGAACTTCTGATTTGCTAAACCATTTGGTTTAGCCAATTAGAGGTTCTGTTACATTCACAATAAAAAAGTTTGAAGATCGCGACAAAGAACATTCTTAACAATGGTTGGTGAATACGGTCCCTGCTGTCTTTTCACGAACGGTAACCCGAACGAGTTACAGGAATGACGTTCGCCCAGTACTTGCATTTTCACTCGCCTACATCTAGAAACACGTGCGCTTACTGAATTAAAAAAACTACATGAGAATGCACGCAAGTATTTAATTTCCATCGCAGTTTTCAATTACCTGCTAAGTCCATCTTACATGTAAAGGTAGGGTGATGTTAAAGGGGTAGACGCTATTCATTGTAAAAGGTTTACCTGTTTGTGAAAACAGTTCTCACGCAAGTACAGTATTTGTGCTCGTCTACTGTTTTTACATTAAAAACATCATTTTTTAGGACTGTAGCTCATTTTTTCACCTTTTTTGAGTTGCTTTATTTAAGGGTTCAAAGACTTGCACGCACTTATTTACACGTTTTCTTTTCCTTGTCAAACCAGGAAACCCAGTCAAAAGTTGGCTCACATCATGTGGTATCAGTCTCAATCGATTAATTAATTCTTTATTTCCTCCATAATTGAAGATTACAAACAAATCAAAGGCATTTATACATTCTGTATTTGAAAAAAAAAAGGTTCATCGAGTAAGAGTAATATAGCATACAAAACTGAAAAGATCCAAAGTATTGTTGTAAACTATTTTTTTCTATCAAAGGGACACAGTATCTTTAAGATTACCACCCTATGACAGTGAAAAAAATGCATTCGAGCTGCGGTTGGGCGAACAAAATTCGTTGCAAAAACAATTCAGAACAAATCATGCAAGACCTTCGAGTCTAAGCGTCAGGTGGTTTCGTACACATATTTCAACAGAAGTGATATGAAAGATGAAGTCATGTCGAAAATAAAATTAAGGCCAAAAAGTGATCAAATTAACATTTATTATTGCATAAAACGTGCCTTTTCGGGCCGTTATAAGCATGTATTAACGGGTAAAAATCGGGCGGATAACGGGAGAAAACGTGTATTAATCAGTAAATTCACGCGCCGTTAACGCCCGGGTTTGTACTATCAATATCCTCGATTCGGGCCTACCTTGTAAACAACGTTTGTCCTTGTCAGATTTTCCCTAGACTCCGACCATCAAACTGTAGGAATTCGTACCATATTCGATCCTTTTCATGGCATGTCTTTGATGATATTAGTACACCACAAACAAACCTTTGCACAGAATCTCAGTCTAATCGAAATCTGAACAAAAATTCACCTGTGAAATGTACTCTAAACCAGCTACATCCCACCCACTTTTTAACGTGATCGGTCCGCCTCGCTTGATGTATATCGAACCCTCTGTAGCCTTCAGTTACAGAAATTTATATCCACGCATTCATCCTAGTTGTAATCGTCCAAATGTGTGCAAGTTTACTCCACATAAGTCCAGTGTGTATTAAAAATTGATAAAAGTGTATTTACAGCGAGAGAATCAAAACTGGCATACAGGACTAACGGCCCTTTCCTAATCGTAACAAAAACTTCTTCGCCGACTTCCGGTTTTGACCCATTTGCCTACAGTACATTTGAAATTCGCTTATTTGCATTTCTATGGAAATATTTTTGCTATCTGTGCAAATTATTGCTAGAATACCTTTAATTTATGCAATAATAGCGTTAATTCACGTTTTTTTCGGTCGTTAACATTCGCAGAGGCCCTCAAAATACTTAAACACCCTCGTGCTTCGCACTCGGGCGTTAAAGCATTTTTCGGGCCTCTGCGAATGTTAACGACCTCAAAAACGTGAATTAACCCTATAATGTAAGGTATACATAGAACCATATATTATGTGTTGGGCCTCAAAAAAGAATTGGGACCTCATATTGAACTAAAGTGAGAAACTCAAATCATGCAACTGATCAGTTATGTTTGCTGTTCTGGTCACGTTGCGAAACCCTTAGAGATAGTTTAAAGGTGGGTATTTAGAATTTTCACATCACACCAAATCAAAAAATATATATATCATTGAAATTTACATGAAAAAACGATACAAATTATCAATGATAAAGAATCATAAAATTACAAAAAAAATTGTTTGATGGTATTCCCTTAAAAAGCTACGTAGCCTCTTAAGCTATTTTTAGATTTCGCGCCAAAAATCAATAAAGCATTGTGGGAATGTCAAATGACTGGTACGTGACTAATAACGCTTAAATTCCGTTACATTACAAACATGTAATAATTATTTTCCATAGTCTTCTTCGGACAGATGTTTGAAACTTTGTCAATGTTTTCCTGTATTTAAATGAGAGAATTGATAATCTAAAAATAGAACGTGTCTCCCGTTGGTGTCATCCTGGTCCGTAATAAATCTCTAATTTCTCGTGTCATCGGATGGTTTTCGACTACTGGGTTTTTATGAACGCAAATTAAAAGGCTATTGGAGTATAAGGATGATTTTTTTTGCATTTTTGTAAAATTTTCGTCCCAAAATCTGAAGGGCCACCTTTAACTCCAGAACGAAAATTTAACACAAATGAAACTGGTTTTATAGTCTTTCTTGCCGCAGAAAAATTGTAACTATCGTTCTGAGAGTAGCTTAGGTCATTTAAAAGAGTTTGAAACGTTTCATAAAAATTGATCAGAATTTTTCAAGTTAAATCAAAATTAAGGGGCCCCCTATGAACTTCCAATTGCCTAAAGTGGGTCTTTTTCAATTAAAAAAAAATGCGCAAAGTAAAACAGTGTTTAAGGTAGCCTCAATAAAAATGCAGTAACTCCACGTAAATTTCGCGAATCTGATTACGTTTCAATACGTTTGAGACAACCCCTTCTGAGACTTCGAACGTCGACGTCCGTCCCCCACCTTCGTTCTTGGCCGCAAATCTCTATTAGCGATGACGATGGCTAAAGAAGTCTTAGTTGATCTATTTGGATTTGATAACGTTACTATTAAATATGTGATCCATCACGCAAAAAGGAACCTTATGGGAACTGCGAAAAGGGTCAACCCTGGTCAGACTGCGCAATTCGCGCAATCTGACCAAGGTTGACACTTTTTCCTTTAATGACATTTTCTGCATGAAAAGTGGTCATTACCTTGTTATCCAATCATTTTTGAATTATCAACTTAAACTGACCTGCACTATCGTTGATCTGTTTTCATCTAATTTTTGTAAAGAAATCCTAAATGGTCCATTTTTCCGTTATGGGTCACATATATAAGTCATGTTCTTTGAGAACGGGGTCGTAAGGTTTCTGCTTTTGCACCAATGCATTTGCAAAAAGTATCGACCCATGTCAGCCTGCATGTACTGCACTGTCTGACATAAGTAAAAAAGACTTTATGATATTTGTAAATTTTGTGCGTGTCCGTGGACCTTACTACCTAATGACCCAGTAGCTTGAAGTTTTTATGGATCCATATCCTGTGGTTACTTGCTTAAGCCTTGGCTTAATGCATAGAGGATATCTGTATATTTCGTTGAAAAATCGTAATTTATTTTACCGAGTGAACATCACAGGTAATATTTTCAGGGGCAGCTTTGCTACTAGTGAAAAATATTACTGATAATATTCACTTGATGAAATAAGTTTTGAGTTTTTACTGAAGAAACAAAAAAAAATATTAAAATAAAAATCTAGCGCAGTTGGTTTCGATAATTCCCCGTGGCGTACCCCCACTACATAACAACGCATTACAATATTACGTAAAGTGCGAGAAATGTGTGGTAAATTACGTCATATTTCCGTCCTTTTGAATGACACTTCCTGTTTACCTAGCTTCAACGCTCCGGTACTTCTGTTTCCTCCTTTAACTGAAGATTTGACTCTTTACCACACAATCTCGACTTTTAACGACCCTGAGAAAGAAAGCCTTTGAAAACATTGTGGGAAAAGGAGAAAATGCTGGTTACCAGCATTTTTTGCTTTTCCCACAATGCTTTCTACCCTTATCAAATCAAGTTTCATTGTTTTATTCACATCTATTTTGTCGTCTGCAAATGCTTTGAATTTGGACTAGTCCAAAATTTTGTTGTTTGGTAAAGAGTGAAAGGACCAACATCACAACCACTGAACTAAAATCATATATCTTAACTCTTTACCCAACAACAAAATTTTCACTGTCTTACGAACGAAGTCCGTAACAAAGAAACAAATGAATAAATGCATGGCAGATATAAGGGTCGGAGCGGGATTCGAACTCCGAACTTCCGGACGCAAAGCCAATACCATAACCACTGAGCCAAAGAGATATCTCCCTGACGCAGTAGCCAGGTATTGTATTTAAATCGGGAGTATGCCATGCAGGAAGGAGTGGTCTCCCGTAACACTCCCCCTCTTAAAGTCATCATTTATTGATGACTCAAAGCCTTATTAGGCAGGAAGTCCGATTTTGGACAACAAATGGGATTAATGGCTCAATGGCCAATCCCGGACGAGCCCCCATCTTACGAACGAAGTCCGTAACAAAGAAACAAATGAATAAATGCATGGCAGATATAAGGGTCGGAGCGGGATTCGAACTCCGAACTCCCGGACGCAAAGCCAATACCATAACCACTGAGCCAAAGAGATATCTCCCTGACGCAGTAGCCAGGTATTGTATTTAAATCGGGAGTATATGCCATGCAGGAAGGAGTGGTCTCCCGTAACAACTGGTCGTAACCATGGAATATCCATTATCTCCCGCTAGATGGCATTCTACAAATACTCATCTATCGAATTTGGGCATTCTACGTACAGAACCGAACCACTTTCCTCCGCAACAAGCGTTACTTTGAATTTAAAACTAAAATAACGTTCAGCAGTCTAGAGAAATCTGGGGCTAACCCAGACCTGATTTTTCCTCAAACGTATTGATAATTTAGCCATTTTCTCCATTACTACTTTATAGCTCGTAATACTACAGTCTCCCCTATATCGGGGGGAGAGTGATGCGTCATATAAGACAGGTCGAATCTTCGAAGAAAGTGACATGTGCAGACAACGAGGAATACCAAACTATATTCCGCCGTTTTTTTTTTTTTTTAAAATACGTAAAAGCATGAAATGAATCACATGATTTTCAAAAACTCTTTCCGTCATGATCTTAAAGTACGAATTTGTTACCTATAGGGTTAACGCAAATCAGTGGTTCCAATAGTTAGAACGGTCAAGAATGTTATGAAGTACTGCTGGAAGAATGTTTGTACAGGTTAACCCTATCCTGCTAAATAACTAAATGAAATTCTTTAATTCGATATGAAAAACGCAAATAGTGCTATTTCAAATCTATGTTTCAGGGAATAATCACCTCCACATCGGACAATGTAGATTCAAGATCAGACTGCACGTTCTGTGCAGTCTGATCTTGATCTACACTGTCCGCAAAAGGACAGTTAGTCGCGCTTAGCATTCTCAGGGATAGAAATTCTCTGATCTTGTAATTGTAAGAATTCTTTGCTTGCACCTTATTTCACGGTATAGATTTTTACTATCATCGACATGCAGCGTAATTAAAACTGAAAGGCAGAATCTAATTTCCCAGTACTATAGCGTTAGAGCATTAAATCAGTTGTCTTATACTTAATTATCAAATTTTGTCTAGTCAGCAGAAAATACTGTTAATAGATCTAGTATGCAGGATTCGCGTTAATTCGAATGTAGAAAAATAAGAAAGAATATACCGATGCATTTTTTCTTTAATCAAAGCGAGCCTTTTCCGGTCATTTCTTAGATTTAATCAACGTATTCGAATAATTGCTCGAGTAGAAAAAAATGTTTGTTCTTTTCTTTGCCATATCAAGCTCCAAGTGGAAACTAAAAGTAAACGATACTAGTGTTAAAATGCATTCAAATTTATAAATGTATATCATACCCGTTAAAAGTGTGGAAATTATTGTAAAAATGACAACCTGTTCTTCATGAAACTTGTGCAAAATTATATAAAAACGGAAAGTGTCGTTTCGAGTTAGCCTGCGCGGACTACCCAGGCTGATCCGAGACGACACTTTACGCAAATGTCCGAATGTACTTGTTCACGTGTTGCAAGCCAAATGATGTTGAAGTCTCGAGGATGCCAATTTAAACCTCAACCAAAAAATCCCGAATTTTAACGACCCAGAAACCAATAGGATTAAGGAAAAGGTTCTGAGAGAACGAAGCGTTTACTTATAACGTTATCTAAGTCCATTCGGTTTAGCCAATCAGAAGTTGTGTTACTTACAAATTTAGAAAACCTTGGAGAATAAGACTAAGAATATTCTCAAGAATCATTGGGTGGGTGAATACGGACCCTGATCTTTTAAAGGCATTTTTAATTATTTAGCGCAACGTCTTCCTTTAGGTCTGTAAATTCTTTTGATATAGGCATATCTCAAATTTTGTTTTCTGGTAAATGATCAATAGGTGTCCACTGACCCGGCCGGGTAGCTCTGTGGTTAGGGTATCTGATACTTGACCTCGTGATTGCGGTCTGGATACAAATTTTCATGCCGGTGTAATGCAGAGAAATGACCCTCCCCTACAAAATGACCTGGGCCATTCCTCTACGTAGAGAAATGACTTCTGGGGTTAATTTCTCTACGTAGAATAATGACCCGGATCATTTTCATCCTCGGATACCCCGGGGTCTCCCTATTTGCTACACTACATCGACCCGTGGGACAATTGACTAATAAAACTTTGAATCAGCCGCCGAAAATCGATACGAAACGTCATAGCGTACATCGACTCGCCCATCACAAAATGATGATGGAACCAATGAAAAGCTAAACTGGTGTCAGTCCGTTAAATAGAACCTTTTCATTAAAACAAAATCATCAAGTAAAACTGCAAAACGAAATCTCTGTGTTCTCAATGTTCTGATGTCTGATTTAACGCCTGTTTTTCAGAAGAAGGGCAAGTAACAACACATATTTCTGTGAGTTGATGTAGTTGTGTACCTTGTTTATTAGAATGACTTAAATGCAGGGCCTGAATGCCAGGCTAATGAAAAGCCAGCATTCGGCCAGCGGTAAAGCGAGGGAAATTCAATTAATTGTCCCTGGGGTCGATGTAGCGTAGCAAATAGGGAGACCCCGGGGTATCCGAGGATGGATCATTTTTGTTACAGCGGCAAGTTTTAGACTCTCACCTCTGATGCATGTGAGAAAGAATAATCAGCGGCTTCGAAAGAAAGTTGTGTCAGTACAGGTGTGAGAAAGCCAGAAAACATGTTACGGGAGACCACTCCTGCATGCATGATTTCGTTCCGATTTAAATACAATACCTTCAGCTCGGTTGTTAAGGCATTGGCCTTTCGCACGGGCGTTCTAGGGTTTTAATTCTGCCCAGTCCATTATTTCTGCCATGCATTTGTTCATTTGTTTCTTTGTAACGGACTTTGTTCGTAAGAGTATGCATATGTGCATAGGGTGCCGTGATATGACCTAAGCTGTTAAAAACTGTGTTAAACAACCAATGGGTACGAATCGCACACTGTGCAGTGGGTACCTATTAACACTACCAGGCAATATCAAATTTCGTTTCACACTTTTCGGTAGTTTATCGGATAAAATGGAGGATTATAAGGCTCGATAATTCATGGTTGTGACCGGTGAAATTTATCGTAAACGTTTAGAACTCTAGCTCTTCAAATGAAGGTGGAAACGGTAGTTCCCGCGCTCTAGTTACCTCGGAAAATAGTGCATGCCATTCAACCAGAAGGTACAATGTGTAAGAGGGCCGGTCAGAATATACCCGGACTTTAATTTTCTTGTTAGTGTTACTTTAAATTCCAATTTATCTCCTCAATTGAACGGGAAGGAATGCTTTGGCCGATGAAATGGTGAGACTAGGAATTTAGAACTAGAAACGCAAATTAGAACGGTTGATATATAGGCCAGATACTTTCCTACTATCCTAGCTTACGCTGCCAGTGTGGTCCACACCATGCAAAAGTTACTGGCATCCCCCTGCTCCAACATATTTCCAATATCAATGGAATGGCACTGTATCCGCAGACTTTTTTTTCTTCACAATCCCTCTTTAAAAAAATCTAAATATTTTTTTTTCTCGCGCACATCAAAGATGCTCCGGAGAGGTATTTCCTTAGTGTTTTCTTTTAATTGCAACATATGTTGTTAAGCGTCATTAAACAACTCAGAGCTGTATGTTTTCCTTGCCTAAACTGTCAAAGTTTAGCGTAGCAATATATCATCATAATCATTTTTTGTCAAAGAAATCTTTGCTTCTTTCGTATCAGTAAAATGTTTAATCTACCAGAGCTCCAGAAAAGAGGGAGTAATGGTATTCTAAATCCGTAATTTCTCTTTCAAACCCTATGTTGTGGGTACTCATTAGAATCGTATTGATGAGACGATTCTAATGAGTACTGATAACATAAGGTTTAGATGAGAATAATTGATATTTTCGATTTTGAAATCAAAATCATTCTGGAGCTCTGATCTATACATTTTTTGGGACAATTTTATGCTGCAGTAGCCAAGAATGCCATTATATTCTTGTGTTGCCAAGGATTTTGATACTAATTAAACGATAATCGTAAAAGATAATTTTTGATTAACTGATAGTAAGTTTGTCAGTTACCCTGAATCTTTTTCTAAACGGTCCTGGGTATTGTGCTGTTAGTAAATGGGCTTATATTCTCACAATACTTCAACGATATACATTTAATAATGCAGTGTAATGATAACAATAATAGCAAAAACAACGAAAACTAAGTTGAAATAAAAACTTCAAGTACATTGTAAAAGCAGACCAATTTATGAATCGTTATTTCTAAGCTTCACAATGCTTTATGGACTAACGATGAATCTCTTAATTCCCCTATTATGCTTAACAGACTTAGGAAACGTCACTAAAATCTCTTCAACTATGCGCGATAGATTAAGGAAAATTTACTTTCTGCTATGTATTACAGATGTTATGGGCGATCACTCCTTGCTTACAGCATAGGTTCATCCGGTATAAAATCAATACCTGTCAACTGCGTTGGGGAGAATTCTCTTCAGCTCAGTGGTTATGGTATTGGTCTTTTAAACCTCGAAGACGCAAGGATCTTATTCGCACAAGTGCGAATCCCGCCAGGTGCAGTTCATATTTCAGCTAAACATTTTTTTTAATGATCGTAAGACTGCTTTTAAATGGAAAATTCACTAAAAACAATCTACTATGGATAAGAGAGTAAGAAAAAAATGCAGGAACCCTCTACCTTGCATCACAGACTAAGGAAAACTCACTTGAACGCTTTAGGGCCTAATACCCGGAACCGACTAAAGAATAGTCACTAAAACCCTGTAATCTGAAAATTACTAAAGTTTCTCGTCTACAGACGGGGGAAAATTACCAAAACCAACTACTGTGCGCTACAGACTTTGAAAAAAAAAAAAGAAATTGAAGGCCTTTACTATGCGTTACAGATAAATCATCAGAACATTAGGGGATTACCGATATCGTTGGTTTACTTCCAAAACCTCGTAACTACAGCTTGTAACAAGCTGTAGTTACGAGGTTTTGGAAGTAAACCGACGATATATTACACGATTACTGATATATCACAACATTACCGATATATCACAGGATTACCGATATATCTCAAGAAACATCACTTTGTGGTAAAGACTTAAATGAGGATATAAAATTTAACTAATTTGAGGTCTTCTTTAACTGCCAACCTCACTCTGTTAAATGATGAACAATGAAAAAGTGTTTGCTGTCATTCTTTTTCCAATCTTTATTAGGCAAATTCTTGTCATTTATCTTTTACCAAACAATACTGTCTTAGGAAAGCAATTTTTGAAACCATTGCAGGGAAAAAAGAATAGAAACTGGTGACCAGTAATTTAAACCCTATTACAGATAACTCATATAAGATATTATGTGGCTGGCACTCGCGAAAAAGGGCATTTGCATGTTTGCGTTAAGTGCCGTCCTCACAGGCTAATCCGAGATGGCACTTTACGATTACATTAGATTTTGTGCTACAGTAGACTACAGTTAAAAAAAAAGAATTTTATATAAAAACGGAAAGTGTCGTTTCGGATTAGCCTGCGCGGACTGCGAAGGCTGATCCGAGACGATACTTTACCCAAATGTCCGAATGCACCTTTTCGTGTGTTGCAGGCCAGGTATATATGTATTTGACTTTCCATGTTTTGCTTTATCTGTTTCGATGGGAGTTCAACGGTAAACTCATAGCATCATGTAGGCAACTCATTTTTTCAAGTCTCTCCGAGGCACATTAGTTCTAATGACTGGTATCTGTGAATAGTGCATTCCTCATGGACATGCTTCAACACATATTTCATGGCCAGAAGATATCGAACTAATTTCACGAATACAAGAACTCAATCATCGAGCCATCAAGCCTCGCAGAACCCAGTTTTGCATTTGAGTAGACTAGGTCACAAAAAGAGATCGAATAAAATGTGGCAGAGATAACTGACTTTCCAACGCCCCTCCATTTTTTGCAGCATATGTTGTTAATGGGAAAACCAATACGTAATGTTTATGTAATGGGCTTAAATGATGAATTAGTACAACATTTGTGTTATTGTTTTATACCTATTTGTTGGTAATTGTGATTTTTGTCAGTAAAAATCTACCATTCAACGTTGCAATACTAGCAATTCGGTTAATCTACCAATGAACACGCGTTTCGTAAGTATACAGAAGATAATTACAGAAAGCATGGAAAACAAGCATTTAAAAGGGAGCCAATTATTGTTTTTTCAATAGCATGGAAAACATTGCAGGAAATAGGGTATTTTTTGTAACTATCAATTTATCATTTTCCCTCATTGCGTTCCAGTGCTGTTTTTTTAAATAGACGTAACATCTATGCGTATAGTAGCTGACTGATTGCTATATCAGTATATATGTACATGTATATGACTGGAATCTGAGCCTACTCTGCAGTTTTCTCAGTACTAGCAAATACTATTTACAGTAAATACAGTACGATGCAAATATTTCCAAAAGGAAACCGTGCATCGTGTGCTTGTTCAGGTCCAAATAGCGGCTAAATTTTAACAATGCAAGTGATGAATAATACTTTTTAGAAGTTTGAAAATTATTGTAAGATGACAAAGTTTGTCGTGGGCAGCAAAATGAATTTCAAAACCAGGTAAAATTTAAATAAAAGTTAGAGCTATCTGGCAATTTTTGACCTTCTTTTAAAATTCACTTTTGACAGCGACTGCGCAGACTGACATGAATTGATATTTTTTTGCCGATGCATTAAGCGCCCCTTTAACAGAGCATGGTTCAATTATTGTTGAAAAGAAGTTTTGTTGTGACCGTGGTTGTGTGGTAGAGAGTCAGCCTCGTAACCATAAGGTTCTGAGTATGATACCCGGGATGGGTGTCAACTTTCGGATCGTTCATTGGCCTACATAATTATTCGGCGCGAGTAATGGTATAGTTCGGAAGAAGCAGAAGCGAGAGAGATTACTGTAAGCTGCAAGAACTTGTTTCTTAATCGATGTGAAACGTTTAAAATCAAGAAGATCTACAGTTAAAAAACCCGAAATACTGTTCAGGGCATTGCTGCATTGCTGCATTGCACAGTCGGCTATGAAATAATCAAAATAATTCTGAAAACGGTTTAAAAGGCTGAAAGAATCAACTGTATATTTTTTAATCACACAAGACCAGTTTCCTCGATTAAGAACAAGACATTCAGATTTTTTATTGTATATAAAACATCATAGCTACGCACAGAGAGTATTTTCTCAGTGGTGGTCCTCTTTTGTAGTTCGTCTTCAAACATAAGATTTTTACCTCAAAGGTACTTAGCTGTTAAATGCATTTTTAAATAACATTTCGTGGTATATAAGTAAATTTTATAGATACTTTGGATCTACGTGTCCAATAACGGTTATTCTGTGAAATCTGAGAGAGAGAAAACAGACACAGCCGTGAAATTACAGCAGTTATGTCTTCTTTTCTACCACCAACTGAGAAAACAATACACTTGTTTGACAGTTTTAATCCTTAGCCTGCAAACTTAATGAAATGGAACTTTTAGGCCGATGGTAAAACCCATCATTTTGTTGTTTCAAAGGTATTTTGGGAGGAGAAAATATCTCATAATCGGACAGTGCAGATTCAAGATCAGACTGCACATTCTTTGCAGTCTGATCTTGGATCTACACTGTCTGCAAAAGGTACTTCGGTCGCGTTGTGCAGTCTAATGGTTAAAGATAGCTATAATTACATGCATGCTGCGATGGTGTTTCGATATGCTGAATGCAATCATTGTTTTATGTGCTAAGCTGTCTATCCTGTCGACACCTTTGCAGCGCTCGATAACATATCACTTTCTTGTCTCAACTCTTTACTATACTATGCATTCTTTTTTGTCTATCGTTGATCATCTTTGCTACCTTTCTTTTTCTATTTTTGCTACCAGTTTGTCAACTGTTCCTACCCTTCTATTCCAAACTTCATATTCTTCGGGGTTTTTTTTTTGCAGCTGTTGCTCCTCCCCTTTTCATATGAATGCCACTTACTAACCATTGCCCTCTTTTTTATACCCCCCAAAACTCTGTTTGGGGGGTATATAGGAGTCAGCTTGTCGGTCGGTCCGTCGGTCCGTCCGTCCGTCGGTCGGTCGGTCGATCTGTAACTTTTTGTCCGCTCTATTTCTCATAAACTACTGGACGAATTTTATTCAAACTTCACAGGTAAACTCAGTATCAAGCAGAGATGTGCATATGAAATGTTGGTTATGGTTCATTGATTTTTCACTGAGTTATGGCCCTTTCATGAAATTTCTTGTCCGCTCTTTTTCTCATCAACTATTTCACAGATTTGGTTCAAACTACACAAATAGACTCACAAATATCCTATTTTGGTTATGTTTTATTTAGGTTTCATGGAGTTATGGCCCTTTGATGATTCTGGACAAATTTCTTTCAAACTTCATGGATAGACTTTGCACTCAGCAAAGATGTGCATATCATAAATTGTTCTTAGTTAATTAGATAAAATTTCCAAGAGGTAAGCCCTTTTTTGTCGTTCTCTTTATGACGGTGCCCTTGCTGAATTGATGAAAATAAATTATACTTTTGATAGAATACTTTTAACACAGCTGTCCGTCCGTCGGTCAGTCTGTAGCTTTTTGTCCGCTGTATTTCTCATAAACTATTGAGCGAATTTTATCCAAACTTCACAGGTAGACTCAGTATCAAGCAGAGATGTGCATATGAAATGTTGGTTAAGGTTCATTGATTTTTCACTGAGTTATGGCCCTTTCATGAAATTTCTTGTCCACTCTTTTTCTCATCAACCACTAAACAGATTTGGTTCAAACTACACAAATAGATTCAGTATCAAGCAGAGATGTGCATATCCTATTTTGGTTATGGTTTATTTAGGTTTCATGGAGTTATTGCCCTTTGATGATTCTGGACAAATTTCTTTTTTTATTTTTTTGTCTACTCTATTTCTCAGTATCTACTGGATGGATTTCAGTCAAACTTCATGGGAAGTTTCATTATGAAGTCAAGACGTGCATATTGTAATTTAGTTACAGCTGAATGATTGTCAAAGGAGTTACTGCCCTTTCATGATTTTTTTTGGTTGCTCTGTTTCTCAATAACTGCTGGACAAATTTCAGCTAAACTTCATGGGAAGTTTTACTATGAGGTAAAGATGCGCATAATATAATTTATTTACAGTTGAATGATTTTCAAAGGAGTTATAGCCCTTTTATGTTTTTTTTTCTCTGCTCAATTTCTCAGTATGTATTGGATGGGTTGCAGTTAAACTTCATGTGAAGTTTAAGCATGAAGCTAAGATGTGCATATTATTATTTGGTTCTGGTTGAATGATTTTCAAAGCAATTATGGCCTTTTCATTATTTTTTTTGTCCACTCTATTTCTCAATAACTACTCAACAGATTTCAATTGTCAGCTCTATTTCTCAGTATCTACTGGACAGATTCCAGTTAAACTTCATGCGAAATTTCATTATGAAATGAAGATGTATTATTACAATGTGTTATGGTTGAATGATTTTCAGTCTGAGGTCAAGATGTGCATATTACAATTTGTTTATGCTTGAATGATTTTCCAATTACTTACGGCCCTTTTATATTTTTTTGTCCATTCCATTTTGCAATAACTGCTGAGCAAATTTCTAACAAACCTAAAAGGAAGTTACCCTATAAAATGAATACATGTATGTGCATATTATAACTTGTTTACAGTTTAATAATTTTCCATTGACAGGTTTCCCTTTGTTTCTCTTTTTTTCCAAATAATCTTTTTCTAGAGTGATAGCTTTAGTTTAAACTGCTGCTACTCTTCTTTTCTCACAGTTGCTATCTTTCTTTGCCAGCTTTAGCCACACTTCTTTTCGACTTGTCGGTACCCCTCTTTGCCGACAGTTGCAACTCTTCGTGTCGAACTGTTGCTATCTTTTTTGAGACTAATGTTACTCTGCTTTTTCAAACTAGGTCACTAGGTCAAATCTGAGCGAAAAAAAGCGTCTGTACAGTCTTGAGGCCACATTTTTAGTCCAATGATGATAAAAGTTGGCCAAAATGGCTGTCGTCATGATATATAATGTGGAATTGAAAATGGGTTGTATCGGATAAAAAAAAAACTAGGTCACCAGGTCAAATTTTTAAAATAGCCTGTGCACGATCTAGAGACAACATTTTCTTTCAAATACTGATATGAATTCGTTATAATCGTTTTCAAGATGATCAATCAGATTACATTGAAAATAGGTCACACTGGGTAAAAAACTAGATCGCTTTATCGAATCTTGGAAAAAACCTTGAGTACACTCTGTATACTCCAGAGGCAATGTTTTCTGTCCAGTATTCAAGGTGTTCAGAGTCTTTGTCTTGATGATATCTACAATAGAAAAATAAAACATTAAAAATGGCCATGCTACCCTAAAAGATGGGTCATTGAGATAAGTCTGGAAAAAGCTTTTCGTGCATGCGTGAGGCCAAATTTTCAGTCCATCACTTATGTAAACTTCTTAGAATGTTTACAATATCTGTGAAGAGATTGAAAATGGGTCATACCTGATCATAAGGCTCAAATGAGCTCTTTAATAGCCATCACGACCCACTAGTTAAACTAATTCTATTCTTCGTTGCTTACAGTTAAAACCTTTTTTCTTTCAAACCAATGCTACCCTTCTTTTCGAACCATTGCAATTCTTCTTTTCTCTATGTAGATATATAAATTGTTGCTTTCCTTTTTTACAGACTGGTGCGTCCTTTCATTCACCTGTTGCTACTCTTTTCTCAAAATTTTGTCATCTTTATTTTTCTAACTGATGCTTAACTTTCTTTTCAAAATAATAGAGTATTTCTAATTTTAGCATCGAATGGTTGCTACTTTTTTTTCCTCAAACTGTTGCTATATCTTTTCCCAACTATTGCCACACATCTTTTCAAACTGTGTTTCCCGCCAAAGGGATGTAGTTTTTGCGTTGTCCGTCCGTCCTTCTGTGTGTCTGTCTGGGAGAATATCTTCAATACCATTGAAAGTTCGTGAAACTTTATACATGAGTGCAATAACACCTTCTGCCGATACATTTTTTTTTATTCCATGAAAAATGGCCAACAGGGAGCAATTTTAAGTTATGTGGCCAAGTACATTTCTTGGCGTGAGATATCAATTCAACGAAATTGCTTGTTCAACTATTGCTACACTTCCTATCGAGCTTTAGCTACTTTTCTTATCGAATTGACTCTGCCCTTCTTTTTCAACTGTAGCTACTCGTCTTGTCCAACCGCTGATGTTCTATATTTTATAATAGAATAATGCTAATCTTCTTTTCCAACTGTTGCTACTTTTTTTTTCAAATGTTTGTATTCTTCTACTCCTACTCGTGCTGCTGTTCTTTATTGATTACTGTGTGTTGACTTTTCAAATTGTTGCTCTTTTTAATTCAAACAGTTGCTACCTCTCTATTCCGACCTTTCTTCTTAAAATGTTGCTGTATTTCCCCAACTATTCCTACTCATAATCTGCAACTGTTGTTTTTCTTTTTGCTCAAACCAGTAGCTAGGTTTTCCCCTCTAAATGTTGCTACTCCTTTCTTTCAACTGATGAAGCCATTTTTTTCAGCTCTTGCCACTTCCTTTGCCAACTGTTCCTATCCTTGTTTTCCTTGCTGTTGTAAACAATTTTTCATAAATTCCTAAATTGTGGGCATCCTTTTTCTTATTTTTTTGTTTTTGCTTCTCAACCATTCTAAATGTTACCAAGAAGCTTTCTTTCCCATTTGTTACCACCCATTTTTTTATTATTGTTTCCCCTATTATCATCTGTTGCTAATCTTCATTTTAAAATGTTTGTACCTTTCTTTTCCAATTTTACTGACATTTTTAATCAAAGTGCATCTATCTTCGTTTTTGACTGTTGCTACAGTACTTTTTCAATTGTCGTCACCATTCTTTTCATACTGTAGTTGCTCTTCATTTATAATAGCCGTTGTCCTTATTCTCTATCCTTTGCTGCTTTGTCTTTTCCAACTATTGATTTACTCCTTTTCTGCTCTTGGTTCCTTTGTTTTCAGCCTTGTGCTAGCCTTTATTATCAACTATTGTCACCTCTTTTCTAACTGCCACTTTCCCTTTCCAAGTGTTGCCAACCTCCTTTTCCAACTGTTGCTATGATTATTTTTTCTAATTGTGGCTTGCCAACCATGCAAACAATTGTCGACTTGTTAAGTCCCTCTCTTTTCCAACTGTTATTATCCGTCTTAAAGAAAAAATAAAGAAAACGCTAATAAACGATTGAAGTATTTTGACATTCAACCGGAGTTCATCTTACCAGTTCTTTGCATAATACCATTCCCGAGCATCTTGCTGATTTCCAACATAGCTCTTGTAAAAAAAAGATAAAATTCTATGGTCAAGCGAGAATGCATCCGTGTCGAAATGAATTTTACCAATGATTCGTAAGTATTTGGCTATCCCATTACTCAACACGCGATCCGAGGATACTAAGCCTTGTTCGTTAAATTGCCTGAGCTACAAGCCTCCCCCGAGTCTGAATGAGAGCACATGTATAATCTAGTACTCATGAACATTACCATGTGGTTTAATTCATTGTAGGTATTGCATGACAATTTCTGTAAAGCTTCGGTCGAATGTCATATTAACTCTCATGCTGCCGACGACAAAAGTCAACTTTTTGCGGAGACTAATAATCGATTTCCACCGCCATTGAACAAAAACTTTTTGGGTTTAGTTTAGCATCAGGTTGCGGATGGTATAGATCAAGATCAGACTGCACGATCCGTGCAGTCTGATCTTGATCTATGCCATCCGCAAGAGCTATTAAATCTGAACACTGTAAGCGAAAGAGTTACAGAGAATAAGTAATTATTATAATGATTTGGTATCCCAGGAAATTGATGCTATATACGTCCAGTTTGATTCGTAAATTATAAGAAAATTGAGGAACGATAATCAAAAGATCCTTCAGAATTAGTCCAGTCAGCCTGTACTTTGACCTCCAAACAATTGACGGAATTCGCTATTCTTACGAGATAGTGTGTGTCTTTATACATTATCCTTCGATGTTTATTTCGCCAAAATTTTGAAACAAGTACTTTCCCATTCTCTTTTAGAATTATTTTTAATACTAAATGTGGCAAAGAAAAGAATGCATTAGTAAGATATATGTGAAGAGGTATGTTTTCTTTCCCTTACCAGATGACGAACTTTTAGACATGACATATATCGGCGGTTTACTTAAAAAACCTTGTAACTACAGCTTGTAACAAGCTGTAGTTACGAGGTACAATTGTTTTCAGTACTTCCCCGTGGCGCACCTCCCATTGTATAAGAACACATTACTATATTACGCAGGGTCCGTGAAGTTGGCTCAAGGCTCAGTAATTGACATTCAGTTCAACACCAGCATTGTTGAGCCAGTTCGACATTTCAGCTCAACGGCCAGCTAAACAGCAAAAATATTAGATCCATGTCCGTTGAGCCAGCTCGACATTCTAGCTGAACTGCTAGCTCAACAGTAAAAATACTTATACATATGTTTCGATCAATGTCCGTTTAGCCAGCTCGACATTCCAGCTCAACAGCCAGCTCAACAGTAAAATGCTTATACATATATTTCGATCAATGTTCGTTGAGCCAGCTCGACATTCCATCTCAACAGCCAGCTCAACAGCAAAAATACATATATATGTCAAATTCAAAGTCCATTGAGCCAGCTTGACATTCCAGCTCAACCGCTAGCTCAACAGTAAAAATATTATACAAATGTTTAGTACAATGTCCGTTGAGCCAATTTGATATTCCAGCTCAACGGCCAGCTCAACATTAAAAAATATATATATATAAATCAAAATTCGTTGAGCCAGCTCGACATTCCAGCTCAACGGCCATCTCAACAGTAGAAATACTTAATATACATTAGTTTCGATCAATGTCCTTTGAGCCAGCTCGACATTCCAGCTCAACGGCCAGCTCAACAGCAAAAATACTCGATCCATGTCCGTTGAGCCAGCTCGACATTTCAGCTCGCTTACTAACATTTTTGTAAATTCGTTTAATAAATTTTTATCTCAAAAAGCAACTCATGTCAGATCCTATATAGCTTATTTAAAAGGGCACTGTCAAAAGTATTTCGGCTTCATCACAGCGACAGCACAAATGTTTGTGATCCATCACGCAAAACGGGACCTTCTCGGAACTGCGAAAAGTGTCAATCCATAGGCTTACCAGAGTTGACACTTTATCGCATCAATGGCAATTTCTAAATGAAAAGTGGTCACTTTGCCTTGTTATATAATCATTTTTGAATTATCAACTTAAACTGCCTTCACTATCGTTGATCTGTTTTCATCTAATTGATTTACAGAATTCCAAGATGGTCCCTATTTGCGTGATGGTTTACGTTTATTTTTTATTTATTTTGCGTTTTCTGGGCATCAGGCTTTATGTCACGATTATGGAAAATCACTGAAAAGTTTGAATCAAAAGAGAAAATTTGAAGCAAAATGTAGCTCTAGAAAGAATAACGTCCTGTAGACAATATACCGAACGGAACGAATATCAGGACAGTTTGATGTATTGACGTAACGTCTCAAAGCAGACATCATAGTCAAAGAAATTAAAGCTTCATGAAAATCCGATTGTTTCAGATGTCATGGGAATCAATAAACACATTACTGAGTGTTAGGCTTTGTCGAAATACTTACAAAAAACAGTGTAAGAATTTAGCATTAAAAAAGTATATACAATCTGTCGATACTAATGAGTTGACTGAATGATTGATTGATTGAATTATTTATTGATTGGTGTAGATCAAAATCATACTGCATATAACGTTTAGTCTAATTATGGATATACACTGTCCAACAGAGAGATATTTTCTTCAAATTGTAAATTTGAGATTGTAATATTCTTTTTTTTACTTTATGTTGGCTTGAAATTTTCATTTAACAGTAGTAGGGTTAAATGAAAAAATGGTATGATACCAGGTAAGCAATCATCAATCATTCTTAATCCTGTGAATGAAGCGATTGATAGATATTTCAAGGAAAAGTGCCCAGGGTGAGCTTTTATTATCTTGCTGTGTCCCTCGTATGCCCGCCGTTGTGCGGCCTTCAGCAATTAAATGAGTAGTATAGGGGCCTCTTTGTGTGTAAAAAAGATGATGTAATCGGCGGTCATCTTGACCTTCTTCGGCCATCGTATAACTATTTTTAGTTACTGATTTTGCATCTAAAGATTTGTTGGTATGTCACGGGTATTCGTGGCGGGTATGGTGAGGCCACCATCTTGGATGAGGATCGGCCAAGTTGGATAAGGGTTGGCAATGTTGGGTCGGGATCAGTATACAGAGCTGATGCGTACCTTGTGCTGGAAAGTACTCGCGGACATTAAGGGTAAGGCCTTTGCATTACCGGACGATGAATGAATAAGTAAATAATAATTTACCTGCAATCAATAGAACCCAGACACACCGATGACTTGAAGGGTATAACTTGGGGTGTTGGATAGACCATTGTTCAGATCTTCTGACCCCTATTAAGCTGATGTAATGACTCAAAACATAGTTGATGATCACATATCTAAAAATTGCTTCACGCATGCGCATACCTTTACCTTAGACTCTGTTCTGGACTTAAGGTTTCATTTAAAAGTCAGACTTTGACCAGGGCACTTTGCGGAGATGCAGGTAACTTATTGTTTATTATCTGGTAAGAAAAGGCCTGACCCTAAATGCGCACGAGTATTTACCAGCACGAAGTATACGCGTCAGCTCTGCTGTGTACTGATCCTGATCAAACATAACCGACCCTCATCCAAGATGTTGGACTCACCGTACCACCACAAATACCTATGACAGACCAACAAATCCTTATATGCAAGTTAGTTTTTTTACTACAAATAGTAAGACAGTGGCCGGAGGTAGATCAAGGTGGCCGCCAATTACGTCATCTTTGTTTACACACAAAGAGGCCCCTATACTACTTAAATATAACTCCTGTGCACTCTAGAGGTCACATTTCAGTTGGATAGTAATGTAAAAAGGTAAGAGTGTTTGTCTTGATATCTCAGACATGTTCGAAACCTGATAATATCGAATTAAAGAGTAGGTCACTGGGCCAAATCTTAGAAAAAAGCGTGTCTGTACTCTAGAGGCCACATTTTCAGTCCCAAAATGATAGAAATTGGACAGAATGTTTACCTTAATGATATCTTGGACACGTTCGAAATGAGGTCATGTTGGGTCCAAGAGTAGGTCACTAGACCATATCTTACAAAAACCCTCTGTACACTCTAGAAGCCACATTTTCAGCCTGAAACATGGTCAGAAGGTTTGTCTTGTTGAAATTGAGCCATGTCGAGTCGAAGGTAGGTCATTTTTACTTTTGTGTTTTACATCATTAAAACCAGGATCTCTTCAGCTCTATCAACTTTAAATGACTTTACTCAGGTTAGCGCTGTAGGGCCTCTCTTGACTCTCTTGTTTATGAAGTTGTGTGCATATCAAACATCACAAAAGAGAGGAAAATGAGTACTTCTTCGTCAAATGTAATAATATTCAACACATGATAATATCTTTTATCTATAAAGATCTACTTTGGTTTTAAGATCACCATTTAGCAAGACGGGTGTATAGATTTAAAAAGTTAAGTAGAAACATAAGCGAAAAGAGAAATAATTAACATCGTGGCAAAACCTCATGTAACTTTCTGTTACCCCTTTACCTGCTAAATAAATGAACTTTCAAGCCGATGATATTTTTATTTTTTGTCAGGAAAACATCTTCTTATCGGACAGTATAGATCAAAGATCAGACTGCACCTTCTGTGCAGTCTGATCTTGATCTATACTGTCCGCAAAAGGTCAGTGAGTCGTGCATAGACGCCTTAGAGATAAAACGTACAAGCCATGCCATTTGGAAAAAGAGAGTGGGGCAGGGGGGTTATGCACTTGAAAAAAGTATCGACCCAGGTTACTCAGCGCAGTCAGCAAAGGCTGACATGGTCAAAACTGTTTAACTATTTATCAATTTTCAGGCTGTAAAGGGACCAGTGTACCTCATGATTAAGTCGAAGTTAAGGTAGCGGACCCGTTACAGAAAACAGCTATTTCCGCTACAATATTATCCTACGAAATTTGCAACGATTAAAAATGAGTATTATTGTACTACTTTAATCGAGCCACTTTTTCCTTTTTATTATACGCCCGTCGAAGACGGGACGTATTATGGGATCACCCGTGGCGGGCGGGCGTCCGGGCGGGCGGGCGGCGTCCAGTTCTTTGTCCGGAGCATATCTCCAAAACTATACAAGCTAGGGTTATGAATTTCATGGGTGGATAGATCTCATCGAGGGGGAGTGCAGTGCACAAGAATCATAACTCTTGCTCGCTTAATTTTAGAGTTATTGCCCTTTGTTGTTTTTCATACTTGAATTTTGTCCGGAGCATATCTCCAAAACTATACTAGCTAGGGTTATGAAATTTCATGGGTGGATAAATCTCATCAAGGGGGAGTGCAGTGCACAAGAATCATAACTCTTGCTTGCTTAATTTTTGAGTTATTGCCCTTTGTTGTTTTTCATACTTGAATTTTGTCCGGAGCATATCTCCAGAACTATACTAGCTACGGTTATGAAATTTCATGGGTGGATAGATCTTATTGAGGGGGAGTGCAGTGCACAAGAATCATAACTCTTGCTTGCTTAATTTTTGAGTTATTGCCCTTTGTTGTTTTTCATACTTGAATTTTGTCCGGAGCATATCTCCAAAACTATACTACCTACGGTTATGAATTTTATGGGTGGATAGATCTCATCGAGGGAGAGTGCAGTACACAAGAATCATAACTCTTGCTTGCTTAATTTTTGAGTTATTGCCCTTTGTTGTTTTTCATACTTGAATTTTGTCCGGAGCATATCTCCAAAACTATAGTAGCTAGGGTTATGAAATTTCATGGGTGGATAGATCTCACTGAGGGGGAGTGCAGTGCACAAGAATCATAACTCTTGCTCGCTTAATTTTTGAGTTATTGCCCTTTGTCGTTTTTTATACTTGAATTTTGTCCGGTGAATATCTCCAAAACTATAGTAGCTAGGGTTATGAAATTTCATGGGTGGATAGATCTCACCGAGGCAGAGTGCAGTGCACAGAAATCATAACTCTTGCTTGCTTAATTTTTGAGTTATTGCCCTTTGTCGTTTTTCATACTTGATTTTTGTCCGAAGCATATCACCAATACTATACTACCTAGGGTTATGAAATTTCATGGGTGGATAGATCTCATCGATGGGGGGTGCAGTGCACACAAATTACAACTCTTGCTTGCTTAATGTTTGAGTTATTGCCCTTTGTCGTTTTTCATACTTGAATTTTGTCTGGAGCATATCTTCAGAACTATAGTAGCTAGGGTTATGAAATTTCATGGGTGGATAGATCTCACTGAGGGGGAGTGCAGTGCACAAGAATCATAACTCTTGCTTTCTTGATTTTTCAGTTATTGCCCTTTGTCATTTTTTATACTTGAATTTTGTCCGGTGAATATCTCCAAAACTATACTAGCTAGGGTTATGAAATTTATTGGGTGGATAGATCTCACCGAGGCGGAGTGCAGTGCACAGATCATAACTCTTGCTTGCTTAATTTTTGAGTTATTGCCCTTTGTCGTTTTTCTTACTTGATTTTTGTCCGAAGCATATCTCTAAAACTATACTAGCTAGGGTTATGAAATTTCATGGGTGGATAGATCTCATCAAGGGGGAGTGCAGTGCACCGAAATCACAACTCTTGCTTGCTTAATTTTTGAGTTATTGCCCTTTGTTGTTTTTCATACTTGAATTTTGTCTGGTGCATGCCCCAGCTTTACAACTTGGGGTAAGACGGGCGTATCTTGCGACAATTTGCCGCTCTTGTTCTTCTTAGAATTATGGTTAATAAATCTAAAACCACTATATGTGCATTACAAAGGGAGAGAATAATTACCTCCTTTTTCTGGAAAATAACAAAAGTATCAACAAATAATATCATGTTAGACGTCAAAGAAATTTCTGGCCGGTTAAAAATGTGCAAAAGTATTATATCTGTATAAAACCGTATTTATCAACTATCAAGAAATTTTATTCCATGTTGCACTAGAAGCGTTTGGGTGTACGTCCTCAAAACAAAATGGATGTATAGAATCAGAATTATATGATGACTGGCTCGGTATGAAACATTCACGTAGACGCATTAAACTCCCTTTTACCGGAGTATGGCTTATCTGTAACATGCCATTAACCCTTTACCAAACAATCCCTGGTTTTTACGACCCTGAGATAGAAACCTTTCGAAAACATTGTGGGGAAAGGAGAAAATGCTGGTAACCAGCATTGTCTCCTTTTCCTACAATGTTTTCTACCCTGCTGGAAACAAATTGCAATTTTTGAGTTATGTTTATTTTGTAGTCTGCAGGTGCTTTCAATTTGGACCAGTCTAAAATTCCGTTGTTTGGTAAAGGGTTAATGCAACAATTGATCGTTAAACAACCATAAGGGTTTTCTTTAATGGGTATCATATACACATAAAAGCAATCTTCGGATATCCTTCGTCAGCGGAAAAATGCTCGTTTAATACCAACGGTATCCCATTTCTTCGGAAATAAAACTGGTTATGCTCCTGGAGCAGATTTTTTTAAAAAGATTGAGGGAAAAGGAGCAATTGTTTGTAACAATCAACTTTTCACCTCAATGTATTTGAATACAGTGCAAGAAACCCTTTTTTCCCCTTTTTTTAAATTATGTTTTTATATTGTGTGTGGTGCAAGTTTTTTCTTGCCATAAAAAGACCGGGCTGAGTTTTTGAGTTGGTAACTAATTATGCTTGTAATCTGATGGTCGAATGTTCGAGCAGTAGCCTATTCAGATTCTATACTTTGGTTGATGTGGTAATCGTTCATCTGTTACCTCTGAACATTCTTTCGGCGATGTTTATGTTGGGATGCTAGAGCTCTATAGATAAAGGGAGTGATTTTAATTTCTAAATTAGAAATATTACTCATTCTCCACTAAACCTTATGTTGTGGGTACTCATTAGAATCGTCTCATTGAGACGATTCTAATGAGGACCCATAACATAGGGTTTCAGAGAGAAATAATGAATTTAGAATAACATCACTCCTTCTTATCTGGAGCACTGGATGCTTCTAGTGGCTTGAGAAATGTTATGCAAGGGGCTGATGAGAAGAGCTATCTCTAAGTGTACAAAACGATGGAGATTTGGCGTACAGTGTATATCCGAATCATACTGACAAGAGCCTTCAATCTTATGAAAACAATAACACTATCAATTACAACATAATCCTTAAATTTGCAACAGTTAAGCCTTTTTTAAGATTCACAATGTCCTAAATATAGTAGCATACACACGTGTAAATGTTTTGCAACTCTCTACCAAACAGCAAAATGTTAAGCTTTTCCAATTTCAACGTGTTTGACGACGACAAATTTAATAATGTATAGTTCGAGAAAGAAAATTTGTTTTTGAAAGGATAGAAAACATTCTGGGAAAACGAAAAAATGCTGCAAGCCAGCATTTTCTCACTTTCCCAGATTTTTTTTCAGAAGCTGTCCCTATCTGAAACCTTAGAACTCGACATTGTGTTGTGAAGGGTGGTATAGTTTTGGCGTTAAAAGGGTTTAAATCTTTACCAAATGATAGAATTTTGGACTGATCCAAACTGAAAGCACGTGCAGACGCCAAAATAAACATAACTCAAATATTGAAAGTTTATGACTAGTAGATCTACGGTAGAAACATTGTGGGAAAAGGAGAAAATGCTGGTTACCAGCATTTTCTCCTTTTCCCACAATGTTTTCAAAAGGTTTCTATCTCAGGGACGTAAAAAAACAGGGATTGTTCGGTAAAGGGTTGAATATGGATTTGGAATTCATTCCACGCCTTACAAAAATATTAACTATCTTATAAAAGCTTGGTAATCGTTATAGCCCGCGGTGGCGGGAAAATTACCGCACTTTTTATATGACAATCTAGATTATTGATATGTTTTATGAATTGCTTTTCATATATGATGAAAATCACAAGTACGATTGTCAGACAAAAGTACACGGCTCGTACGTAGGTTTTTTCTTCTCGGCCTTCTTTTGAATTTTAACAATATTTTAAGGTCAGATCACGGCGGTCAGTGCACAAACGAATTTATTGTTTCAGTGACGTCAGTTTCCAGTGACGTCGGCTTTCATTGAATTGGGGCATTCAGAAGGGAATTTCTCGATTCGCGACATTATAATACAGGAAAATTTCGCTTAACGCGCTTTGAAAGGGTAAAACTTTGCAGTATAATAAATTCCCTGTACGGTCAGGTGGCAGGGGACTTGAAAACTTGTTCGCATCTGTGTCGAATCATGTCGCCACCTGGGGGCGACATGATTCACTGCAGCCGTGAACAAGATTCCGTGCCCCCTTCCACCTAACCGTACAACTAATACTGTTTCCTGACTTTCTCAGACAAGTGTCTCAACCTGGTGTCGAACTCACAACAGATACCCTAACCACTGGGATAGGGATCTTCTAAAAAGACCGAAGGCATAGAGGACCTTTTTTTTCAAGCTATTGCTTGCAATGCCAGAGACCAGACCGGTGTCTCAATGGTTAGCGTATCTGAGTCGTGATCAGGGCCCGTATTCACCAACCATTCTTGAGAATATTCTTAGTCTTATTCTCCAAGGTTTTCCAATTTTGTAAGTAACACAACTTCTGATTGGCTAAACCGAATGGTTTCTGGAGAATAAGACCAAGAACGTTCTTAAGAATGGTTGGTGAATACAGGCCCTGGTGGTTGCAGGCTTGATCCCAAGTTGCAGCAAACTTTCTTTCGGGTGGTTTCATCGCCTCTAACTTCAGATACATGAGAGATAAACAGTTACTGGCTTGATATGACCTAAGCACTTCAAAAAGGCGTTAAACTGCAATAAATACTTGCAATGCCGTAGACAGCTTACTCTGATATGTCTTGGAGATCGGAATCAGATTATTTGTCAGTTTTCTGCACTTCAAAGGACCAGTCTATCACATGATTCAGACGGTTGTCCAACAAAATGGATTTTAAAGGATCCATGACTTGCTTGTTATATTTGATCACAGAGATATTCTTAGTACATTAGTTTATTGGCTGGAAGCAAAGGTCAAACGCAGGTGAATTTTTATAGGCCATCTGCAGATCAGTATGCTATAAGAATGTTGCTTTTAATTTGATAATGCCATATACTAAACTATGTTAATAAATACATACATTATAAGACAAAATGAGTATATGTTTATAGAACTAACTACTGCTGTTATGACACTTTTTTTTCTCCAAAATTTCTTATTTAATTTGAATCAATAGTAAAAAAGTACCGTCGCTGTTGCACAAAAACTAATGTAGTCGTAAAATGGAGTCTCGGATAAACCTGCGCCGACCACGCAAGCTGATCCGAGACAACACTACGCAAATTTCCCGATTTCCTTGTTGCAGGCCGTTGTATACCAGCGTTAGATAGATTAACTGCTTTGATGTTAGTATTATCGTCAAAAGTAATGATTTTATCGTATAATCTTCCTTGTTTTCAATGTAATATAGCCATTACGATTTTTCTTAGCTTACACATGTTAAAGATAAACATTTTGCGATGCAATATCTTTAGAACCCTTCATGTGACGTCATTAATTGAAGCATTACATGTTCCAAAGACAGCGTATGACACAAAATTCCTGTTCATTCTACTACATCATCTTCCGCTAGATGGCATTCTACAAATACACATCTATCTACTTTGGGCATCCTGAGGACAGAACTGGACTACTTTCCTACGCGACAACGTTACTTTGAATTTCAAACTAAAATATATACGTTTACTCAATAAAACGCCCCCTGGTGCGATTCATTCATCTATGATCAGCAGTTTAGAGAAATCTGGAGCTTAAAATGGTCCGTTTCTACCATGAAATTAACGATGCAGGTGTCATACTGATCTCACAAAAGTTCGTCGGTCTAACTCATAAATATATCGATTTCTAATAGAGATCTAACGATTTTTCATGTAGCTCTTAAAGAACAATCACGTGATTAAAAAAAGAATCTGAAATTCAACGGCATTTTAGTTGGCAGGGAATGGGTTAAGTCATTACCCAATAGACAAAATTTAGGGTTTGTCCAAATCGAAAGCATTTGCAGACGACTCAACAAAAGTGATTGAAAACTTGAAATTTGTTTTGTGAAGATAGAAAACATTGTGGGAAAAGGAGAAAATGCTGGTAACCAGCATTTTCTCCTTTTCCCACAACGTTTCCTAAAGGTATCGTTCTCAAGGTCGTCAAAAGTAGGGATTGTGGTGTAATGGGTTTTAATGGTATTAATTTTCTTATATAAATTGGTTTTCATCTTTCTACTGATATCATTCATAACAACAGCTGGAAAAATCGTTTCCTGGTTTTTCGTATCGTTTTGATTGCTGAAATGAAATACGCAATTTATTTATTAAAGATACTTGCTGATGTTTGAGCGGTGTTACCGCTTTCAATATTGTTCCAGTTATATCAGCTCACTCATTTGTTACTTTTTTCACTTGTCCTGGGTTTCATCATTGCTAGGCCAGGAAACTTTTTTTGTTGACGAGTTAAATAGATTTTTACCTATAGACCCATTTACTCCATAGATACTCATTTTGACGCATCAACAACAGACAGCTTTTGAAAACATTGTGGGAAAAGGAGAAATTGCTCGTAACGAGCAATTTCTCCTTTTCCCACAGAGTTTTACACTCAATCAGATAATTGTTTCCTCATTTGTCCATGTTTTTGACATCATATGTTTATTTGTTGCTGAATCGGAAGGGCCTAAAATTGGCATTAGAGGTAAAGGGTTAAAAGCTAAAAAATGTCAGATTATATTTGTCACATACCTATATCTAAGCACCGGTTTCTATATGGCATGCAGCACGCAAAAAGGGGCATTCGGAGATTCGCGTATAGTGTAATTTCGGATCAGCCTGCACAGTCCGATACGACACTTTTCCCTTTTCATGTAATTTTCTGTTTTGCGCAAGTCTACTGTAGCACAAAGTCGTAAAGTGCCGTCTCGGATCAGCCTGTGCAGACACTTTACGCTAACGTCCGAATGCCCCTTTTCGTTTGTTGCAAGCCATACGATGCGTTAAGGTCGACGGCCCCTAACACATCGGCAAAATTCGACGTTTTCGTTAAAGCTATTCGGCCATTTTCGGCGGCTTCCGACTTTAAATATGAGTGTTAAGGGCCGTAGACCTAAGATATAGGCCTGCTTTTATTGAAATAACTTGTTTGGCACTCTAATAGCTAACAAATATGAAAAAGGCCCAGGGCTCGGTTTCACCAAGGTAGTTAAGAACAAAATTTTCGCAAATTTTATGTAACTATAGTATAGTGGCATTAATCTGCCACGAGACACATGAAAACAATCGTGATAATTTTCATGTATCTCGAAGCAGATTAAGGTAAGACCTGTGTAACGGAAAACAGCTATTTCTACTAAAATATCATCATGCAAAATTAGCCATTATTAAAAATGAATATTATTGAACTACTTTCACCTTTTCATTTTTTCCATTTTTTTCCTTCTTTGAATTATCATTTATAAATCTAAAACCGCTATATTCTCAATTGGAAAAGAGATAATAATTACCTCCCTTTTTAGAAAACAAACAAACAAACGTATCAAAAAATAGTTTGAAGATAGACATAAAGGGAATTTCTGATCAGTTAAAAATGTGCAAAAACATTATTTCTGTATAAATCTTTATTTATCCTTATTTAACAACCAATTAGAATGTTTGCCAAATGTTCACCGGAAGTGCATTACACATGTCATACCTTAATGCAACTATGTAGTTACGTAAAAACTTACGACAATTTTATTCATAACTTTCTTAGTGAAACGGGGCCCTGGAGTGTACAACAGAAGACGCCTATATCAATAAATAAGAACAGGCATTAGTAATTATGACACCACATAAATCACCTTCTTGCAAATTGACTTGTGGGTGGTATCACAAACCCTGGTTGTACATAAATCATATCTAAATCATTTTTCAAACTACCGATGAAGACGTGATACTAAATAAATGAGTGATGCCTCAACAAAAGGGGGCTTAATGGATCTCGGTGTTCTAGTGTACCAAGCAAGCCATCACATTATTATGAATCTATTACATATACTTTTTTCAACAATTGATTTGATATTGGCGTAGACTGGTCCGTTTATATACAGAAAATAGACCAATAGGGAAAGGTTTCGACTCAGGTCAGCCTGCGCGGACTGCGCAGGCTGACCTGAGTCGATACTTTTCGCAGAAGCAGTAAGCATAGCTCAAATGTGAAATACTGACAAACCTAAGAATATTGTTGACTTATCATTGCCAGATCGATAGAGTTATCTCCCTTTGAGCATTCTTTTGCATATGTGGAGAGAAAATAAGCAGGTCTCGCGAGACCGCACGATATTATCGGAACATTCATAATACCCGTAAGGCTGTAAAATTGTTAAGCAACCCATAGCGGGAAAAGAAAATGAGAATGAAAGCTTTGGTATACTTATTAGACACTACAATTCAATGAAATGTGCTTTCGTCAGTACAGATGTTTGGTTGCGTTTGATTTTACTTCATTTATGGCTTGCAACACACGAAAAGGGGCATTCTGACATCTGCATAGTGTCGTTTCGGATCAGCCTGCATAGTCCGCTCAGACTAATCCGAGGCAACACTTTACGACTGCAATAGATTTTGTGCTACAGTAGACTTGTGAAAAACAGAACATTGCATAAAAACGGAAAGTGTCGTTTCGGATCAGCCTGCGCGGACTGGGCAGGCTGATCCGAGACGACACTTCATGCAGATGTCCGAATGCCCCTTCTTGCGTGTTGCATGTCCATTAGGATATAATTGAAATTTATTTAACGCCTGGTCCCAGTTTTTTATCTAAACTCACTTTTATCTTGAAAAAACACTGATGAAAACAAGAAATATTAAGCATTCTTTCGTTGAAAGATGTTTACATCATAGACTGAAACATATATACCTGTATTTCACCGGTTGGAAATGCCCAAAATCATTATGACAATTAAAACAAAATAGGGCGGTATAAGATGAGGTTCGACAGTACATTTTTCTTTTGCTGCTAAAAAAACTCTTTTTGTCATTTTAAAAAAAATTCGGTGGCTAGCATAGCAGTCTCCGTTTACAGGCACACGAGCGACCAAAAGAAAACGCAATCTTTGTGTGTCAAAATGCAAACAAATTTAATCCATAGCATTTAGAAGTGTGTATATCATTAAGCGTCAGATAATAAGTTAAAATGCAATCTGTCAAAGTTCCAGCTGCTGTCAGAAAAAATATATTTTACTATTAGAATTATAGTTGCTAACTTTCGCTCCAGCTTTAGGATACATATTTCTGCTAGCAAATGCACTCTTAACTCATTACCAAACGACAAATTTTTAGGATTGTCCAAATCGAAAGCATTTGCAGACGACAAAATAAAAGTCACTGAAAAATTGAAATTTGTCTTGTGAAGGGTAGAAAACATTGTGTGAAAAGGAGAAAATGCCGGTTACCAGCATTTTCTCCTTTTCCCACAATGTTTTCTAAAGGCTTCTTTCTCAGGTGCGTCAAAAGTAGGAATTGTGTGGTAATGGGTTAACCATTATCTCTCGTTAGATGGCATTCTACAAATACACATCTATCTAATATGGGCATTCTGGGCAGAGAAACGGACAACTTTCCTACGCGACAACCGTTACTTTAATTTCAAACTAGAATAAACGATTACGCAATAAAACTCATTCAGCTATGATCAGCTAGCATGTAACCTATGCACCAGCCATTTGTTAAAACAGCGCCTACAGGCTTGGGTAATAGCTTCGGTGTAAGGCCTACTTTTCCCTAGCATATGGGATCGGTGGCGCGTCATAGCATACAAGTCGAACCTCCGAAGAATACGATATGCGCAGACAATGAATTTTAACAGATTGTCCTGTAATTGATAATACTTTTTAAATTTAGCGAGCACTGGGCCTATAATGCCTGCTGCTGCGTTAGACCATGCGGGCCTTGTACATTTAACTCTTTACCACATGAGAAAATTTTAGAGCAGTCCGAATTGAAAGCATTTGCAGATGACAAAATAAAAGTAACTGAAAATCTGATATTTGGTTTTGGAAGAATTGAAAACATTGTGGGAAAAGGAGAAAATGCTGGTTACCAGCATTTTCTCCTTTTCCCATAATGTTTTCAAAAGGCTTCTCCTTCGGGGTCGTTAAAAGTTGGGATTGTGTGGTAAAGAGTTAAATAATTGCAAGTTTGAAGCATGACCATTTATATGCCAGATGTTCAGCCAGTATGCATGTAATAGGTACCCCAGCTACGTACTGATTTCCTGTCACATATATATACATGCCTGCTTTGTTTCATTTGCCCATTGTAGCGACTTGCTGATCGTAGCAAATGTTACCATAGAAATCGCAGATTTGCAATTCGTCTTCTGTGTTTCTTGTATCATGAATGAATGCCTATTTTCACATCTGTCGGTACTTTGACATTGCAAATTGCGTAAGTGCAACATTTTGCTCTCTTTTTCTTATAGCATAGATTGTTATACCGTTGCATTGTCTATCCAATGAAATATCGTGGATGTTGTAGTGTTTACACATGTGAACAGGTATTTGTCAACAAGGATCAAACATCAAAAGATAACAGGTGCCGTTTTTACAGGAAAGTATAATAAAACTGTAGGAGAATGATATCGTTCACTTGACAAAGTTATATTTTACGACCCGTGGAGTATCCTTTAAAGTGGCATATTTAGATTATAATGCTGTGAATTCAATTCCTAGTTTTATTCCCTAACAAACTATCTCAAAGTACGAGTCATTTTATGCATGAATACACTATTTTTAGAAAGAAAGATGCAGGTCAGGCCAATACATAACGGAATGCTCGCTTCGCAATTTAGAACTCCGCCTTTTTTTCATAATACCAGATATGACGTCAGTGTGCGTTATTAGTAGACTGGTGTCAGTCCGTTAAATAGAGCCTTTTCATTAAAGAAAGTCATCAAGTAAAACTGCAAAACGAAATCTCTGTTTTCTCAATGTTCTGAATGTCTGACCTGTATTTCAGATGAAGGGCAAGTAACAACACATATTTCTGTGACTTTGCTCTAGTTGTGTACCTTGTTTATTAGAATGACTTAAATGCAGGGCCTGGCTACGTTTTAGGGTACGATCTCACATAATCAAAGCCTGTAACTGGCTATGTGGTAATTACTTTAAACCTTTGTATTTCGACGAAATCGCTATTTCGAGATATATAGTCAAAAGATCTTTCAAAGAAGCAGACAGTGTAGGTCAAGATCAGACTGCACGTTCTGTGCAGTCTGATCTTGACCTACAGTGCCTGCATAAGTAATCGGACTTCAGCGCTTTATATGTCGAGTTCTATGTTGATATAACAAAAGAAACATATAGCATTTTATATGTGACACATACGACCGTTAATGAAAGACAGACTGCGCCGTTAGTTCTAGGTAATACCTTGAGAATATCGGTTGCGCTATCATAGTCGATATAGTATACTCGGGGACTGTACGTGAGGTATCGCTTGTTTGTGGTGTGTTCTTAAATAGTGTATGTGGAATATTTGCGTATCGTGCTTCTATCAAACGGAAAGTATCACAGCATGAGTAAAATTTACGACGTCTTACGTCCATGGTATTTTGACAGTTTTTGCAAAGATTGAGAAAAAAAAAAAAGAGCGATGTTTTTCGCCTTCAGTTGCTCCTTCTCCAGCACTGTTTTCAAGTGCAAACTGGGATAAAATTATTCTCTGAATGATTTTTCCACCAAATTAATCAAATCTAACTTTAGGTAGGTTTATATTGGTATTACATATTATAACCTTTTACCTCACAATCTTAACCTTTCCAGGGCCTTGAGAAAGAATGCATTGTGAAAAAAAAAAAAAAAGTGACTGCTGGTTAAAGAGTTAAAAGTTGTGAAAATGCTTGGTGTCTGGGTATATTTGAACGCATCTTCATGAAAATCTAAAACTTTACAGTCGAGGCTAGCTTTCTGTTGGGCTTAAGCAACTTGCGACAACCAATGAGACACTTGGCTTAACTCATTAGCAAACGACAAACTTTTAGGTTTGTCCAAATCGAAAGCATTTGCAGACGACAAAATAAAAGTGACTGGAAATTTAGAATTTGTTTGTGAAGGGTAAAAAACATTGTGGGACAAGGATAAAATGCTGGTTACCAGCATTTTCTCCTTTTCCCATAATCTTTTCTAAAGGCTTCTTTCTCATGGGCGGCAAAAGTAGGGATTGTGTGGTAATGGGTTCAAGTGTATTGCTGGAAGTAAGTTCGAGAGTCGTAGGTATCAGGTATCATCAAGTATATCGGTACTTTTTGTATGTTTACGTAGCGTTTTAAAGATTAAATCATTCTGCAGTATATCAAATTTTGACAGCGTTTTTTTCCTTCTCTCTAGCTGTAAGGGTGCATTTTTAAACCGAACGCATACAGGACGTCCAGATAAGAGACCAGAGTTACCAAATTAAAAAAAAAAACAACAATATATCTTCACTAAAACCAATGTTGTGGGTACCTATTGAAATCGTCTAAATGACAGTTTCCTAATGAGTTCAAAGAGAACATAAGTCATGCCCTGACAAAAGAGATTTCAAAGTGTCTCCGTGATGATTTATATCAAGCAAGTAGCCACATAATTACGGATCTATTGAGCTAATTTTCTTCAACAATCAACGAAATCAATAGACTTTATTTCATAAGCATGTGGTTAATATGGGGAAATTTTTGCCGAAAAAGGGAAAGGTATGAGGAAATAACGAGTGCCGTAAGACAGGAGTTATTTTCGCGGACCTTTCCCTTTTGAGGTTAATATGGGGAAATATTTGCCGAAGAAGGGAAAGGTAAGAGAAAATAAGGAGTGCCGTAAGACACGAGTTATTTTAGCGGACATTTCCCTTTTGAGGCAAATATTTCCCCATATTAACCACAAGCTGATGAAATAGATTACATATTATATTTCCTCTGATTATTTCGTCAACGTAAGCCACTTTTAAAACTAGTGATCTCAAGTCAATTAACCGGATAACCGATATTTTCATAAAAAGTAGTTCCAGATTTTCGGCAGGAGGAAAATATTCACTGTGACGGAGAAATAATCCCCCCTCGCTCAAATCACGACATTTCTTTACCCATAACATTTCTAAAAATAGCCTCGGACGCATAAAATATAATATTTAGGTAAAATAGTCACTGGGCAAGCAGAAAATTGACCAATATCAAAAAGTTTGGATTCAGGTCAGCCTGCACAGATTGCGCAGGCTGACCTGAGTCGATGCTTTTTGCAGATAAAGTCTCCTTTTCACAGAGCATTGCTCAGTTTTATCTCTGAGAAGACCTAGAGAGATGGTTCACCATTAACCCTTTACCAAACAATCTCTGGTTTTTCCGACCCTAAGATAGAGGCTTTTTGAAAACATTGAGGGAAAAGGAGAAAATGCTGATAACCAGCATTTTCTCCTTTTCCCAAAGTGTTTTCAACCCTGCTGCAAACACATTTTAATTTTTGAGTTACGTTTATTTTGTCGTCTGCAAATACTTTAGATTAAGACTAGTCTAAAATTTCGTCGTTTGGTAAAGGATTAACGGGACAATGTATATCTTGTCTATTCTCCTGTAATACATGGTACATGTAGTTTCTTAAGTCTAAAAGTGACAAAAACAATTTCGGGAACTCAAAGTGGCATTGTATTGTATTCTATTGCATTGTATTGTACTGTAGTGTATTGTATATAAAGAGATTTTGTCTGGAAAATATTTGAAAAAATCTATACTAAAAGTAATATTCTTTATTTACCCGCAAAGTTAGTTTTCAGACTATGACAAAGGCAGTGATTCATGAAGAAAACGCAACTAAGGATTGCTCCATTTATTAAGAAAAAAAGAGTCTTTCTATAAAATTCCCTTTAACTTTAATGGAAGGGCAGCAGTTCTTGCGTTACAACAGACATTATCGTCGTCATCATCATCATCATCATCATTAAGAAGTAGAAGAAGTCACAGTCTAGTTGGACTAGACCAAACTGAAACCACTTGCATACAGAAAAATTAAGGTTGCTTAAATCATAGCTTCTATCTGTGATAGGGTATAAAACGTCGTGCGAAAAGGAGAAAATGCTGGTTACTAGTATTTTCTCCTTTTCCTGCAATGTTTTCGAAAAACCCTCTAACTATTAGGGTCGTTGAAAATCGCGATCGTGTAGTTGAAAAATATAATGGATCTAGAAGCAAATTGCATTTTAAACTACCGGGAATTATATTTCAAACTGAAGTCAAACGAGTGTGAAACATTTTGGATTTGATAGTGTTATCTTGCTTTCTGATTGATCGCGCAAAGAGATTTTCATGATTGCAGATCCATTAATTTTTTACCATAAAATCCAGAATTTATTTTACAGACCCTGGGATAGAAAGGCCTTTGAAAACATTGTGGGAAAAGGAGAAAATGCTGGTTACCAGCATTTTCTCCTTTTCCCACAATGTTTTCTAACCCTATTATAGCCTCATTTGATTTTTTGTCAGCAATTACTTTCAAATATTTTTGTTGTTTCCTAAAGAGTGAACGCTGTCTTTCGCAAAATAATTATCTAATGTCTTTTAATTCTTTTTTTGAGTTTAACGGCGCTTTCAATAGTATTTCAATGATCGTGGCGACCAGTGCACCTGTCTATGTTTACCTTGGGGTTTTTTTTTTTAAGTTAATCACACGGTTTCTTGACTTGTTCAATTTTAAACCATTTCCAGACCTTATATTCTTGACAGGATTTGTAATTGACAAGGAGAAAACGAAAAATGTGTTTGCTGAAAGCGTTTACTCCTTTTCCCATGGTGTTTTCAGAGCCCTTTTTATGTAGTCTTAAATGCTCGTAAAAGTATCTTGATATATTTAAATGGCCATTTCCTACATAGGCATGCAACACATGAGAAGGGGCATTCGGACATCTGCGTAAAAGGCAATTCCGGATCAGCTTGCGCAGTCCGCGCAGGCTAATCCGAAACGACACTTTCCGTTTTTATGCATTTTACTGTTTTGCACAAGTCTACTGTAGCACAAAGTCTAATCTAGTCGTAAAGTGTCGTCTCAGATTAGCCTGCGCGGACTGCGCAGGCTGATCCGAGACGACACTTTACGCAAATGTCCGAATTCCTCTTTTTGCGTTTTACAAACCATATTGTCTAAAAAAGTGCTAAACGCAATTATGAACTTATCTGGATCTACCAAGCGACAAAGGTTTTGACTTGTCCAATTTAAAAGTTTTTGCAAAGGACCTATCATTAAAAGTAAATTAAATGATCAGACTTGTCGGAGAAAATGAAGAAAATATTGGGACGAAAGAAGAAAATACGGGTAACCAGCATTTTCTCCTTTTCCAACAATAATAATAATAATAATAATAATAATAATAAAATCTTTATTTCTTGGAGGTTAAAACATTAAGACAGAATTTCAAGAAAAATGACTTGAAAATGGAGTCTTTTTTACAATGTTGCCTTCTCTTTCTGTCTCTCTCTCTCTCTGTCTCTCTCTCTCTCTTTCTCACACACACACACCCCTCCACACACTTACCCCTACACCCACACACAAACAGATGCGATAATAAATAAGTGGATGATGAAAGAAAATAACATGAAAATGAGTCTATAAGTCAGTGGACAGATACACAATTTACGGTAATTTGTTTGTGTTATTTGGTGAGGTGATAGATTGCTTTCTGAACATATACTGTTTAAACTGATGTTTAAAGTTAGATAAGGAAGTTGCTGCTCTGATTGAAATAGGAATTTCATTCCATATGTTCATGCTGTAATACGAGAATGCTTTTTTCTTGAACAAAGTGTTAAATCTTGAGTTAATGATATCATAATGAGCAGATGATCGTAAATTATACTTGGTGTTTCTAGAAAACGAAATAATATCCCTTATATATGGTGGTGAAAGGTTATTATGACACTTAAAGATTAAAACACCAGCGTGATAATCACATCTATTGTCAAAGGTCAACCAATTTAGTTCTGCGAAAAGTTCAATTGACGGTGTTCTAGATGGAGACCCTAATGTGATGCGGGCTGCTCTTTTTTGAAGTACAGATAGTTTAGAGGTCCTATATTTAGCGCTCTTCCACCAAACTGTACAACAATAGTCGAAGAGAGGCAGTATGTACGAGTTGTAAAATAATTGTTTCATTTCCATTGTTAGGTACGTCGAAATCCTTTTAAACAAATTAATTTTATTGTTGATCGCAGTGCAAGTTTGATCAATGTGTACATTCCACGACAAATGCTTGTCAATGTGTACACCTAATATCTTATGAGACTCAACAAGTTCAATGCAAACGTCATTAATTTTTAGTTCTAGATTAATAGAATTTAATTTATGTTTTGGTCCAATTAGCATACATTTTGTTTTATTTGGGTTAACAAGCATATTATTAACAGTACACCAAGCGAGCATAGTTTCTAAACTATTTTGTAGATTATGTTGTATTTCAGTAATACTGATTCCTGACTTATATAACGTTGAATCATCTGCATAAAGATCTAGACTACAGGCATCAATGTGCAAGCACATATCATTTATATAAATTAAAAACAGCAGCGGCCCTAAAATAGAGCCTTGTGGGACACCGCTTGATAAGACTCGAGAAGATGAAAATGCATTGTTATGTCTAATACACTGTTTCCTATCAGTCAAATAAGATTTGAATATTGCTAAGGACTTAATGGAGAAATTATGCAATTTCAACTTATGTAATAAAATTTCGTGATCTACTAAATCAAAAGCCTTTTTTAGATCAACAAAAACCGAACCAATGATTTTTCCGGAATCAATATCTTTTAGCCATTCGTCAGTTAGCCGAATAAGGGCTGTTTGACATGAATGGCTTTCTCTAAATCCAGATTGGTGCTTAGCTAATAAATCATGTTTGTTTAAGAAAGCTAATAATTGGTTAGATAAATGACGTTCAAAAATCTTTGAAATAGTGGGTAAAATAGATATTGGGCGATAGTTATTTGGATCTTCCTTTTCGGCTCCTTTATGTAAAGGTAGAACATATGCTTCTTTCAGCGCGGTTGGAAATATACCTTTGGCGATACTGTTGTTAATAATAGAAGTTATAGGTAAAACTATATGATCACCGCAATATTTTAGAATAGTGGCACTTATTCCATCAATTCCAGAAACTTTATTAGTTTCAAGCTTATTAAGAAATTGATGAACCATTAAAGGTGTGATAAAATCTATGTCGAAAACTTGGTCTTTTAGTATATGGTGTAAATGTGAACGTAGAAAAGAAAAGTTACTTTCATTAAATTTTGATTTATTAACAATGCTTGCTATGTTGATGAAATGGTCATTGAAGGAGTTTAGGATATTTTTAGTTCCCTGAATATTTTCTCCATTGAATACCATTTTTGAAGGTAAATGTATTGATTTGTTATCTAAATTGCCATTGTTTTGTACCTTCCTTAGATTTCTCCATAGATCTTTGGTATTAGTGCCTGCTTTAATTGCATTATTATAATAATCTTTCTTATTTTTACGAATGAGATGTAGCACTTTATTTCTCATAGTTTTATAATTATTCCAATCTTTTAACTTATGAAAACGATCCCGTTCGTACATTGCTTTTTTGACCTCATGATTTATCCATCTTGGTAGATGATTACTTTTGATACGTTTACTCTTAATTGGCGCGTGCTTAGATAAAATTGTATGCAAGATATTGTAAAAGAGTAAAAGAGCTTGTTCCGGGTCATGCTCAGTTTCGATTAAATGAACTTGCGAAGCACTTAAATCATGCTGAAAATCACATATATTAAACTTTTTAAAACTTCTATACGTCATAATCGAATGACCACCGCCTCTAAATGGCCTGTTTTTTAATTTTCGAGTCATGCATACTGGAAAATGGTCACTCAGGGATAAGGGCGAAACAAATATCTCTGTCACTCTGTCATTACGGTTAGTATAGATATGGTCTATAATTGTAGACGATTTTTTTGACATACGTGTAGGCTTGTTAACCAGTTGCGAAAGTCCGTATTTTAAAGCAAAATTTGACCACTCTTTACATTCAAAGCTATTTTTATCTGAATAGTATTTGTAGTTAAGATCTCCAATAATGTGATATTCTTTGCCAAGCTCATCTACTTTCTGAATTTGTACATTGAATGAGGATATCCATTCAGCACTAGAGTGCGGTGGTCGATAAACAAAGCATATTAGAAAAGACTTAGAGTTTTTGTGACATATTTCAATCCATATAGATTCTATATCATCCGATTCCAAGTCAGACCTATGTTTAATTGGGATATGATTTCTTAAGAAAACCAAAACTCCACCCCCCTTTTTGTGCTTTCTATCATTCCTTATGTAATTAAAACCTGGAACATTAAGGTTCAAATCACAGAAAGTGTCATTAAGAAAGGTTTCACATGCGCCAAATATGTCTATCTCACTTGTAGATAGTATGTACTTAATTTCATCAAATTTTGGAACAAGGTGCTGTACATTCAAATTTACAACATGTAAACCTTTTTGCTGAAATTTTATAGGATGAACCGAAATGTTAGATGATCTTAAAGCAAGATCATGTGCCTTGCTTTTGGCCAACATAGAGTTTCCATCGGTTTTTGACTTTTTAATTTGATTAGAATTTGAATTTGAACTAGAATTAGAATCAGAAGTAGAATCAGAACTAGGTTTAGAATTATATTCGTGAAATATTGGCGATTTCTCCGTATTTACCAGTTTGCATGTACACGGTAATAATTGACATTTTGAACACAATGAAAGTAAAGTATCGAATTTGTTTTGAAGGGAGGTAGATGTGTACCTGTCCGTGATTCCCTAATGTACGTAAATTTGTCTACATTCCGAAGTAAAATGATTTGACATGCCACGTTTTTGACAACGGCGATTGGGAACTTCATAGTAATTCATTCTGTTGGTTCTAAGAATGTTGTTTTGTTTAACTTGTTTACAATCAACAGCTCTATGTCCTTCCTGACCGCAACCAAAACAACGCACGCGAAAGAACTTTCTCTGTAGAGAATCTTGTTTGAGAATAGAAATATGTTCATTGTACGTCTTGAGCAATACGGCCGTTCCCTTATCTGACAAATGTATCTGATCTTTCCAGTATAAAAATGATTTGAGTTTTAACCGTTGACTGACCGGAATGCAATATATATCATTGTCTCGACACAGAAAATTTATGTAACTGTTCATGTCTGTAACATCAGCATCTAGTCTTGGTGTAATTTCAGATATGTATATTTTGGTTTCTGGCGATTTGGATTTAATATGATTAATCACTTTGCAGAAGTCATTTTCTACGGCTTCTTCATTTCTTCCTGAAGCTAAATCGTTGCCTCCCGCTTGGATTACTATAGCACTGTAAGGTGAAAGATCCATTATTTCTAGTTTTCTTTTAATGGTTAAGACTCTTGCTCCAGGGTTGGTTGAGACATCCACATTACGGGATAACCCTCTCTTATTTACTCTTTGTAAAATTGAGCTCCCGATTAGCAGGACTCTCCCTTTAGTAGGTTTTGGTCGATTGTGATACGATGGCTTGTTCGGCATAGATTTTTCTGCGCGTAGACTATCTTCATGCACAGACTGATTCATATTATTATTACTGGTGCTAGTTTTATTCGACAATTTTCCACTACTTGATCTACTGGTTTTGTTGTCGTTATCCTTTTTCAGCTGTGTAGATCCTATACGGTCTGTAATCGATTGCAGCCGTGATTTTAATGTTGTTGACACATTTGACAGCTCCTTTTTTAATGCGACCGTTGTTTCAGTAATATTTTCCACTTTGGACTCAACTGCTTGCGAGCGAATTTTACAAACGTTCTTTATTCCCACGATTTCATCTCTTATTCCTGCAAAGGCCTCGGACGTAGAATGCACGTGATTAAGTAATATGTCTTTCACTTCCTGGATTTCTTGGAAAATGACATCTAAGCTGATGTTTGTTTTGGATACTTTATCATTGGATATAGATATGTCAGGTACGGCAGAATCAATAATTTGCTCAGACTTTGATTTCAGCTTATAAGAATATATTTCAGTCTCCGTTTGGGATCCATCCAAATTGATGGTTGTACTTGTAGATGGCTGTTCATTTTCCGGGATTTCGGAAATACTTTTGAGGCAAAACTTGTCTTGAGTATCAGAAGCAGGTGTTGGACAATCATTTCGATCCGTATCAATAATACGGCATTGCAGTAGTATTGCTTTGAGTTTTCTGTTAACCTCTTCCACTGATGTATTTGACTTTGCCAAAGCATATTTCATGGATTCAAATATCCTTAACAAGTGGGTTTGTACGAATAGTGCTGAATTTTTCCCATTAACTAAGCTTGAGCACTGGGTATGATATAAATTCACAGTATATAAATGGCCAACATTGTCATAAATCTTGTATATGTTTTCTGTAATATTGCCCTTCTTATCCGTCACAGGTATTCTAATTCATTTATATGGATAATCCAACTGTGCAAAGAACTTTTCTAGTTCACTCCTGAAAATCTCATAATATCCCGTGTTGAACTCAAACTTAAAACCCCCGCCAGTCTTTTCAATTTTGATTTCATTTCTCTCTGTAGTTTTGAGTTTTTTCAATAATGATGTTTGTTTGTTTAATTCATACTGTTTCTTTACAATGTTTTCAGAAGTTTATTTCTGTGTCGTTAAAACGCGGGAATGTTAGGTAAAGGATTAAGGAGTTATCTGGGTTAATTCGTGGGATTAATTTTCTCTAAACCTCCCCTCCCACTCGTTTTCTAGACCGCTGAAATTAAACTAAAATTTTCAGCCGACTTTAAAACCCCAAATCTTGCGATATTTCAAAAGTTAATTTCGCGTTACAATACTCTGACCATGGCGGACAGTGTAGATCCAAGATCAGACTGCACGTTCTGTGCAGTCTGATCTTGATCTACACTATCCGCATAGGCTCAATGAAAGCCACTTTTTTCAATGGCTCGACCTCAGTGGCATAAAGGGTTACATATAATTTCGAGGCTCATGCAATAAAAAGAACCGTAAGTTGAGTGGGTGTAATTCTTAGAACCTCCTATCGTTATGAATAAGTACTTTGAGTATATGGTATCATGCCCTAGTGTGTCGCAGGCGGCTGTGCTTTGAGTATATGGTATCATGCCCTAGTGTGTTGGGGGCGGCTGTGCTTTGAGTATATGGTCTCATGCCCTAGTGGGTTGCAGGTGTCCTGCCAGGCTCTGTGGTAAAGTGTAGGTCTCTTATACTTACGGTCCAAGATTCGAGTTTCGGTGAGTTTTTTTTTTTTTCGGGGGAGTATCCATGTGCAAGACACTTTAGTGCCCAAGCTGAGTACTGGTGAATTCCAGGACTTACATGAATACGTGAGCTGTCGCCATGATATGGCTAAAATTATGGTGAAAGCGACACAACACATCCATCCATCCATCCATCAATCAATAATGAAATCAATCATGAAATCAATCAATCATGAAATCAATCAGGAAATCAATTATGAAATCTATAATAAAATTAATCATTAAATATGAAGCTATTGATTGGCTTATAAGCTTGACGCAATGTGCTTTTTAGGACAGTGTAGACCAAGATCAAACTGCAAGGAGTGTGTGGTCTGATCTTGAAAATTTATTGAATATATCTCTTTAGCAGTTTTGTATATAAAAAGAACTAAAGCTATGACATTTTTCGAAAGAAATATTTACTAGTTAAAACAATTAGCAAGCCATGTCCTTTGTGAAAGAAGCTTACTGCATCTGCAAAAAGTATGGACGCTTGAAGGCAGCCTGCTTGGACTGTGCAGGCTAATATGGGTCAAAACAATCTTGCGATTTGCACATTTCCTGCATGTCCTTAGACCATTCTTCTCCCAGATTCAATCGAAGATTAGGTTAAATCTATCTATCTATCTATCTATCTATCTACATATCTACAAATCTGTAATTATGTGATGTCTTGTATTTTCTTGTGACGATGACCTCGCTGTAGATGATAATACTCGTACTTCAGTAATAAATATATTATCTATTTTGTACAACACACCCTAGTACACTCCAGTAAAATACTTTACAATATACATGCATTACGATACAATACAATACAATACGGCACAATGCAATACTCTTCTATTTACTCTAATACAAGGGAATAAACTCCAATACATAGATTCTAATACAATACATTATAAAACAATACAATGCAATACAATACAATTCACTCAACACAATATACACCAATACAATGTACTCCAACATAATACAATTCCATAATACAATATAAGGCAATGCAATCAGTTGTACTTGCTGTAAAACATACTTCTTTAGCGTAGAAACTGGACAATAATTTTATTAAAAAATCAAAAACATCCTTTTCCGTCGCCCATTTCCCCATGTTGTACTTAAGGTCTACTTCCCCGAACTCTCCTATTAAAAAACGGAAGCAGCCGAGATTTGCCGAATAGCTTTTACGATAAAGTCGATGTTTCAGGATATTAACCCGTGAGTTAGTGAGTCTACGTCCCGTAACTCTCATAATAAAGGACGGAAGCTGCCGAGATTTACCGTATAGCCTTGCGATGTTACGCGATAATTGCCGATGAGTTAGGGACCGTAGACCCTAAACAGCGAAAACATATCGAAACAACGAAAAGCGGTTCACTTCAGACCGCTAGAAATATTCTCGGTAACTAATAGAGACATTTATTGCAGTTTTCTCCCTAGAATACAGTAAACTGCATATTGTGTCTTTTTTCAGTCTATTTTTGTCTTATTCACATGAATTATTGGTTTACACTTTTGGGAAACGACGATGTATCTACCTTCCTGACCTTCGTACAGCACAACAAATTTTAGACGTGTCCAAAATCAAATCATTTCCAGACTAAAAGTATGGCTCAAAAGAAAAAATAAATCTTTCAAAGTTTAGAAAAAATTGTAGGGAAAGGACAAAATGCTGGTTACCAGCATTTTGTCCTTTTCCTACAATGTTTTCAGATGTCTTATCCTCATGGTCGTTATCTTTTAGTAAATGATTAAACTTTAACCTACCAAAGAAATGTAACTTTCAAAACTATGGTGTAAACACGAAATTTCGCGATTTCAAAGGTATATTTTCGGGAAAAATTTCTTCTTATCGGACAGTATAGATCCAAGATCAGACTGCACGTTCAGTACAGTATGCTTAAGCCCTAGAAATCAAATATGAAAAAAACCCCAACGCGTACTGCGTCGCAAGTTTGGTAGAGTGTATATTTTATGTCCGTTTGAGTAAAATTCACTTCGATTTTAATGGATAACAACGGTGACAAGTGAAATTTTAGAACATGTGAAATCTTCATTGATAGGTATTGATGCATTTCGAGATTGGATTTACGGTTAGAGGCCTTTTTTATTGGTCAACTAATCTAAGGTGATAATGACGTGTTGATTTTGCCACATTATTTGTTGACTTCCGGTCTGGCTAGCTTACTACGATCACTAGTGTTGATACAGTATCGGATTTCGACCCATGTAAAACTTATAAGTTTCCATGGAAAAGGACAACTAGTGTACCGAAGTATAATTTGTTTCTGCGAAAACGGAAAAATAGTGCACGGAAGTATCATTTGTCTCCACGGAAAAGTTCGACTTGCGTACCGAAGTATAAATTGTCCCAACGGAAACGGACGAATAGTTGTCGATGCATAATTCGACTCAATTAAAAAATCCCACAATATATAAACGTTGTCCTGTTGCATTCTGAACATTCGATCATTTTTTGTAATAATGAGCCATGATCTGTGAAAAGGGGACTTAGGTCATTTGCAAAAGCATCAATCCGCGCAGGCTGACCTGGGTCGAACCTTTTTGCTGTTGATCAATATTTTGCATGTCAAAGGACCACTTCGCTCATGATTTAATTGCTTGTTGAACAAAATATTTTTTTGCCCATTTTTATGTAATTTGCTTAATGTAATGCATCAAGGAGACACAGTAAACCCCCTTTTTACAGAACGACTCTCATATTAACAGTGTGACAAAATCAACAATTTGACTAAAATCCCTGACTATATATACCTTCAGTGCAACAATATGGTCTTCGTGACTTCACGATATTAGCTGGGTAACAATAAACATAGCCCCGGTCCGTATATTGAAGATGATTTAATTACTTGTTGGCCATTCAGGACCAATACTGATACTTGTATGGGACTGTGGATTTATTGTACAATGCATCGTGCTGTGGTGCAGGCTGTTCGGTGGCTTTTAAATGCTTAAAAGAGACGAAATCAACAGTTTACTAATTTTTTGTAGCTTTTGTATACCTTCAGCGCTTTTACATGGTCTTCGTAGGTCAAAATATTAGCTTGGCAACAATAAAAATAATTCCAGTCCGTATTGACGATGATTCAATTACCTTTGGGTATTTCTTGATCGACACTGATACTTGTATGTCACTTTGGATTTATTGTACAATTGCATCGTGCTGTTGTGTAGGGTATTGGGTTGCTTTTAAATTTGGATTGTGGAAGGAGAATGAAAATCTTTTATTTCGACTGGATTATTTCTTTATTTAAGGTAAGTTGGTTTGATTCGTTTTCTTCTGTATTTTTATGCTGTTTGCTTTAACCCTTAAGCAACTAAATATATTATTCTTCAATTTCAACTGAGGCGAAACGGTCAAACCCCCATAGTACACGATATAGAAAGTTTTGCCTGTCGGAAAAAGCTGTTGGACAGCGTGAATGTAAGATCAGACTACGCATTCTATGTAGTCTAATCTTGATTTACACTGTGTGCAAAACGTCGATGAGTCAAATTTAGCAGCTTAAGGATTCAAGAAATTATGTTTAAATGTAAGGATATGTGACTCATCTCGCAGAAAGGGACCTTTGGGGAACTGCTAAAAGTATCAACTCTGGTCAGACTGCGCGAATTGCGCAGGCTGACCAGGGCTGACACTTTTCGCTCTAATGACATTTTCTTTATGAAAAGTGGCCAACGGACCTTTTTATACAATCATTTTTGAATTATCAGCTTAAACTGACCTGCAGTATCGTTGATCTGTTTTCATCTAATTGATGTACAGAATTCCCAGCTGGTATCTTTTTGCGTGATGGGTCACATACATGTATAATGTAAACCATTCTCTGTGAATTTATCCAAATGCAAAAAACCCCCTATTGATTCAGAGCAGGTTTTGCAATCAGCACACGTTGACTTTGGGATGAAACCTTTTTGGTATATATGAATTTTCTGCGTGTTCAAGGTTCATTTTAACTCATAACTCATTAGGTTGTTTGACAAAGTGGGTTTTATGGATCCAAAGTCACTTGATGGCTTGGTTGGTTTAGTGCATCACAGAAAAACATTGAATTCCTTTTTCTCATGGCATTGCTTGATAAGTAATGAAAAATTAGAACCTATGTACATCGTGTATGTATTTTAATCCTTTATCAATCAATTCCATGGTTTAATGGCTCTAGGGAAAAAAAGTTAAGGGAAATATTGTGGAAGAAGGAGGAAGTATTTTCAACCCTGTCAACGTTCAAATCGTACTGTTTAGCCATTTCACAAACAATCCCTGGTTTTCACGACCATGACAAAGAAAATGTTCTAATCCTACATAGATTTGTGAACGTTATTTACAAAGCTCTAGCAACCTTTTTTTTTTTTTGCTTAATTAAAAGAAACATTTTACCTTTTTTTTTTTCCCGAATCAAGGTAAGACCTGTGTAATGCACTTCCGGTGAAGATGGGCAAAAAATCTAATTAGTTGATAAATAATCAATAAGGATTTAAGCAGAAATAACATTTTTGCTTATTTCTAACGGATCAGAAATTCCGTTTATGTCTATTTTGAAATTAGTTTTTGATACTTTCGTTAGTTTTCTGAAAAGGGAGGTAATTGTTATCTCTTTTTGAATTGAGAATAGAGTGATTTTAGATTTATGAATTATAATTCAAAGAAGGATAAAAAATGGAAAAAAATGAATAGGTGAAAGCTGTCCAATAATACTCATATTTAATCATAGCTAATTTTGCAGGATCATATTTTAGTGGAAATAGCTGTTTTCCATAACACAGGTCTTCCTTGAATCTGTGACTCCGTCTATTTTAGTGAGAGCAGATATGACGTCATCGTACGTATTTCGATACGACCGGAGGTAATCGACGTTTACCATTGATCAAGTGACATCTTCTTGTACTTTTGCAAAATTTTTGCACGGAAAGTAGAAAAACCTAAGGTAGCTACCTAGCCAATTTACATTTTTATCGTTACATGTGTCTTTCTTCTTTCAAGATGATTTGACAGCCGTACTTAATTCAGTGAAGACTTATTTTTTTTAATTTTTGAAGCCCCTTTAACCTGTAGATTACGGTCGAATAAGAGAGATTCCAGTACTGTTCCTGAATATACCATTTTGCAAAAGTCTCTTGACCTCGCCATACCCTCCTTCCATATTCACCAACCATTCTTAAGAATTCTTAGTTTTATTCTGCGGAATTTTCTAAATCTGGAAGTAACACAAAACTTTTGATTGGCTAAACCATTTGGTTTAGCCAATCAGAAGTTGCGTTGTTTTCAAATTTAGGAAACCATGAAGAATAAGACTAAGAATGTTCTTAAGACCCTGAGATGGAAGCCTTTTGAAAACATTGTGGGAAAAGGAGAAAATGCTGGTAACCAGCATTTTCTCCTTTTTCCACAATGTTTTCTATCCTTCTGGAAACAATGTTCAATTTTTGAGTTCGGTTAATTTTGACGCCTGCAAATACTTTCAATTTTGACCGTCTAAATTTGGTGAATACGATGCATGGTTTAGTTTTGGGTTTCCTGATTTTTTCTTTTTTTTTTCTATGAGACACAAACAAATTTGTCGTCTGCAAATGCTTTCAAATTTGACAAGGCAAAATGTTGTCAGCTGGTGAAGTGCTATGCATTCTCTATTCATTTCATTCCAAAAAAAAAAGGGATTTTTTTTTTCGTCGCGCTTAGAAGCTTACAGTTAAAATGCATACAAGAACATAAAACTTGTCCTGAAGCTCACAGGCTCGTGGATTGGTAACTTATTTAACCAGGCAGTTGACATAATCTAGAGTGACATCTTCGGAAAGAATAATCAAATATTCCTGGTTATAGAAAGGAGATTAATAATTAATAAGCCCTCGTAGACCTGTAACAGATAATGTGGTTATCAAATGTCTTGTTCAGGGTTGTAGGGAATCGACAAATATATTTTGTATGTTCTTGTGAAATGCTTTGAAAAATGATAGATAGATTTCCGACCAGTGGTAAGTAGGTGCAAATCTGGCATTCAACTAACATCTTAGTCACGTGGAAATCACTAAATCAGTCTGTTTAAGGACTTCAGATGTGACGTCATCCAACATGTACTCGCTTTTATACGATCTCTCCATAATCGACGGGTATTACTAATCATATGACATGGGCCTGAACCTTTGCTAAAACGGAAAACACTAAAAGAAGCAGAGTAAATGAAGCCCATTCAGAAAATACTGCGAATAAAAGTTCCTTACTTTTGAGTATCGCCTGTTGCTATCGCCAAATGCAATTAAGAGTAGAATCATTTTTCAAGTTTGTGAAGATTATAAAAATCTGAGTAGCCCCCTTTAACCAGTAATAGATTACTTGATTATAGGTTGGGTTTTTTTTGTGCACTTTGCAGAGACAGACCAGAATAGAACATGACTAAGTACAGGGTATCCATAATGTAAGATAGGATTTTTGTACATTTGGCTTTAACTCAGATTAAAAAATATATATATATTAATATGTACATGAAATGACAGGATATAAGTTTCTTTTTGAAAAAAAAAAAAAACCTTTATAAAAGTATGTAAGGTACTGAAAATTTAATAGAATTACATTTATGGTACATTATCTAATGTGTATACACATGTATTTTTATCGCCTTATCTGATATTTCAAGCCATTTTATAAATGTGCAAAACTGTTATTACCCTACTATCTGGACACTCTACAGGTTCAAATTCTAAAGCAACATTCAAAGAGATAGAGCATTGACCCATATCCAAGGGAAACAGACGAAAATGGGAAATCTGTAACTCTTTCCGCACCTACTATATCAAATGGACTTTTTCCGATTATGATGGATTGAAAGACAATCCAGTCCCACAATACCCCCACCCCCGCGCCTAAATTTTATCTAATAGTCTTAATGAATTAGACGGACGGTATAGATTCAAGATCAGACTGCACGTTCTGTGCAGTCTGATCTTGATCTATACAGTCCGCAAAAGACCCTGTTTTCCGCACGTGACGGTAAAATGGGGTAAAGGGTTTTGGGAAATCTCGTCCCTGTCGTTAACAATCTGTCAGTTACAGATTCCCAAACGTAAACAGCCCTAATTCTGTCCGTATTTGTATCAAGGAGAATTCCAAATTTATCCTTTACTATACGCTTTAAAATTTTTCAAGAAGTAGGCTTTTTAAAACACTAGAGGAAAAGAGGGAAAAGAGATTTTGTTTCTTTACTTTCATTTTTTTTTTCTCTCTTTTTTTTCCCCTACCAAAAAATAGTTATCTTTCAAAGAAAATTCCGATCTTTTGATTTTAAAACTCATTACCAAACAACAAAATTTTAAACGGTCCAAATTAAAAGCATTTGCAGGCGTCAAAATTAACCTAACTCAAAAATTGAAAATTGTTTCCAGCGGGGTAGAAAATATTGTGGGAAAAGGAGAAAATGCTGCATGGTTACCAGCATTTTCTCCTTTTCCCACAATGTTTTCAAAAGGCTTCTATCTCAGGGTCGTAAAAACCAAAGATTGTTTGGGAAAGGTTTAAATTCAATTCGAGAGAGAGAGGGGGGAAGAGACAGAGACAGAGAGAGAGACAGACAGAAACAGAGATAGACGGACAGACAGACAGACAGACAGATAAACAGAGCGACAGACAGAAATATAGACGGAGGAACAAACAGTTCTTTGGTAGCACTTCAAAGAAATAAGTCATTTGAGACCAGTTATAAAACTGACAGTGCTTAAAATGAAAACCGTTTATCGATACAGTTTATCACTTAATGTTGAAAATGCATTTCATCACTCTAAATTGCACGTTCATCTATCATGCAGTTGATCACTGTTCGTGTTAATATCGATCTGTACGCACTGCTTTAACATTTATCAAACCATCTTGTGTTGATGATCCTCGAGGGGAACGGCTTTTGAAAACATCGTGGGAAAAGAAGAAAATGCTGGTAACCAGCATTTTCTTCTTTTTCCCACAATGTTTTTCAAAGAAAGATTCCATTATTTGTGCTACAACTGAGTTATCGCTTGTAAATGCTTTGAATAACCGACAAGTCTAAAAATCTATCATTTTGATAAAGATATATACTGCATAGTAATTATTGTTTAAACAATTATAATGTGTTTATTCGTTTCTGTGGTTTTTAAAGCAATTTTAAGCATTTATTTCCCTAATATCCTGGGCCCGTATTCACCAACCTTTCATAAGAACGTTTTTTGTCTTGTTCTCCAGATTTTTCTACATTTGTTTGTAACACAACTTCTGATTGGCTAAACCGAATGGTTTAGCCAATCAGAAGTTGTGTTACTGACAAATGTAGAAAACTTTGGTGAATACCGGCCCTGGAGGCCTATTTATGCTTTCTAGGCTTGCAATTATGCCAAGTTTATATACAAGCGAATACTGACCGGAATGTACTACCTTATTTCTTTCTGACCAGAGCTCCCATTTATGAAAGGGACACCGGGGAGGGGTGGGGGGCAGTGTTTCTGGTTGATGTCCATCAGTTCATTTGCACAGTCAGTCGCAACAAATACTGAACCTTGACGCTTTTGCAATATGCTTTTTCATAACACTACATTTCGTGCTACTAAACTTTCCTATTTGGCTTAAAGAGCTTAGATAGGTACCTCAGTCGATAACGTGCAGGATGTGACAACAATAGGGAGGTCGACGGCTTCAATCTGTAGCTTGACCTACTTCTTAATGAGGATTGATGAAAGTCATAATAACATTGTAAGAAGATTCATTGCACCCTTAAAGCTGAACAATGCTTTGAAAATATTTATCTGAGAAAAGAGACGGACAGATTGTTCTTCTAAGTACTAAGGGCAGTAAGTTAGGCCCCCGTCACACTCAGACAATGACCACAAAGACCGTACTACGTTCTTAAAACTTGACAAACACAGGGAGAACCTGATAAAATGCAGGAAAAAACAGTTTTCAAGTTGGTTCTACGTCTTTACTACGCCCCTGCCAGGATACCACTGCGTCTAACCCGTCCCAGCTAAGTTTTGTCACGCACTTGATAAAGTACGCACCACGTGGTATGAACGTACCTTGCTTTTGCAGAAACGTGGAACGGTCAAGGTGAGTACATGTACGCAATTGTCGAGGTATGAACGCAGTAAGAACGCAGTGCATTTTTTCCGTCCAGACTAGGTTTGTACTTCATCAATGAAGACCATATAAGGTTCATGCCCCATTGGTACTACGTCAGTGCCGTTGTCCCCGCATCCTTATTGAGTCCTTCCTGCGTCTTGATTGTATCAGGTCCTCGCTACGTTTTTTTTCAACATATTCAAAATTTACCCACGTCAGCCAAGACCATAAAGATCGCATTACGTCCGGGTTATCGGTTTCCACTAAATTCTGTCTACATCGTACGAGTTCGTACAGTGTGTCGGACCAGTTTTACGTTGACGTTGTGGGATTTTGCTCTAGTGTGACTGGGGTTTAACAAGTTCTAAATTCAGCCACGTCAGCCAAGTCCATAAAGATGGCATTACGTCCTTATCGGTTTTTACTGCGATCCTTCTACATCGTACAAGTTCGTCCTGCGTCGGACCGGTTTTACATTGACGTAGTGGGAGCTTGGTCTAATATGAATGGGGTTTTAGGTAGAACACAAAAAGTGAACGGATGGACGATATAACACCAAAATAATGTTGGAAACGGTTTTTGCTTCGTGACTAGGAATGTTAAAGATTTGTTCAGCGGGAGGTTCGACGTTACATAATTGCACTTACAATAAAAACAATGATGAAACTTAAGATAGGAGAATTATGGCCTTATTTCTCTCAGTCAGGCGAGATCACAAGATATTTGACTGTCGTTATAGAATATTTAAAGATATCAAAATTCATAATTGATATACCCTGAGGCGCTGTTACAGGATTATCTTGGATATCTCAGCGGTTTTACACGTCTCTTGCGGTATAAATCCAATGGTAAGGAATTCTAAATGGGTCCTTTCATTGAAATATAGATTTTTTTACCCATTGGGTGCTAAAAGGAACTTTTTGCGGACAGTGTAGATCAAGATCAGACTGCACAAAACGTGCAGTCTGATCTTGAATCTACACTGTCCGACAAGGAGATATTACCCCACCCCTCAAATACCTTTGGAATAGCAGGGTCTTTTATCTTTTTTTCTTACCATTGGTTTGAAAATTTCATTTTAATCATATAGCAGGATAATGGTAAAAAGCAAAGCAGGATAACGGTAAAGAGCAAAGCAGGATAATGGTAAAGAGCAAGAGAGCCAGCAGTTGATAACTTGGAGAGAGATACAGAGAGATAGAGAGAGAGAGAGAGAGAGAGAGAGAGAGAGAGAGAGAGAGAGAGCGAGAGAGAGAGAGAGAGAGAGAGAGGTTGTCGGGTGAAAGTGAATGAAACTTAGTCCGTGGTCACCAACAATTCTTCAGAACATTTTTTGTCTTATTCTCCAGAGTTTTCAACCTTTGATAGTAACACAGCTCCTGATTGGGTAAACCATTCGGTTAAGCCAATCAGGGGTTATGTTATTTTCAAGCTTAGACTATCTTGAAGAATAAGAGCAATCTAAAGAATGGTTGTTGAACACGATCCCAGGACAGAGACAGGGGCGCTATTACTAAGTATCTGGGATTTTGCAAGTCCTTTGCGGTTTAATCCTTTACCACACAATCACGAATTTTTCGGCCCTAATGAGCAGAACTTTTTCAAACAATGTAAAATAAAAAAAGAAAATGCAGCTAGCTAGCATTTTTCCCTATTCCAACTATGGTTTCTACCTTACTACTAAAAGAAAAATATAATATTTGACTCAAATTTATTTTGTCTTCCAAAAAGAGAATGTTTTTACTCTTCCAAATAAAGGCATCTTGGTGCGGATGACATAAATTGTGTTTTAACGTGGGTGGGGGGGTTTAGGAAGCTTGTCCATGGAAAAGTCAGAAAACATTAAGAGAAAGGGAAGAAATGCATAATACAGGTTACCAGCATTTCTTACTTTCTCTGCAATGTTTTTAAGGGAGCTTTCCCAACAGGCTCGTTTTCCGAGAGACAAATTTAGACTTTTTCAAATCAAAGCATATGCATACAACAAATGTAGAGTGTTTGAGATGGTGGGTATATTGTCATTGAAAAAGTAGAAAACATTATGCTGCTATCCAGAATTGTCTCCTTTCCCATGCTGCTTTTAACTCTTTACCAAACAATCCCTGGATTTTTAGACTCTGAGATATAAGCCTTTAGAAAATATTGCTGGAAAAGGAGAGAATGTTGTCAACCACTATGTTTTCTACCCTGCTTGAAACGAATGACGGGATATGTCATTGAAAAGGTAGAAGACATTGTAGAAAAGAAAGAAATACTGGTTACCAGGGGTTTCTCCTTTCCCAACGATGTGTCCAAAAATCCTTTTCTTTCGGGGTCATTAAAACTCGGGTTTGAGCTACGTATGCCTTGTCAGGAAAAGCTGTAAGTATATCCATAGACTTCTGAAATCTCATTGTCTATCAAGGGATAACGAAATTTTTATAATGGGACACTGTTACTATGAATAGCACATTAGGGATTCTCTCTGTATTCTACATAGTAACTTATCATACACGATATAGAGGGAGTCGCAAATGTGGTATTTATAGAAACAGTTTTAATGAAAATTTGAATATATATTCCGTGATATACAGGCGATGTACCAATGTGCTTTAAGTGTTCAATGATCCACCAAAGACAATTTTAGTGTTCTGTGATAGACCATTAGAACTTCATAGACATGTGAAGTAACTTATAGTCTAAACAGCTAAATTGCTAAGTTTAAAAAATAAAGGGCTTACATCGGTTTGATCGGATGGGCTATTATACTGTTTAGGTACTACACCGGTACTTTTAACACTTTGAATCTAATTTGAAAATAACAAGGAAGAATTACCGTAATTTACACTAATGCAAGACAATCAGTTAGGCCTTCTCAATATAGTGTTCTTTCTGCAAAGAGGATGCGAATAGATTAATCCTTTCCCCAACTGTCCCTGGTTTTCACGACCCTGAGATAGAAGCCTTCTCAAAACATTGTGGGAAAAGGAGAAAATGCTGGTAACCAGCATTTTCTCTTTTTCCTGCAAGGTTTTCTTCCTTTTTTAAAATATATTTCATTTTTCCAGTCACACTGATAGTCCTTTTAATTTGCACTAGTCTAAAATATTGTTGTTTGGTAAAGAGTTAAGTCAGAAATTTAAGTGGAAACTACTGCGCAAGACAACCGTGATTACAAATTTTAACTCATTTCCAAACGACAATATTTTAGGCTCGTCCAAATCGAAAGCATTTGCAGACGACAAAATAAAAGTAACTAAATTTTTTAAATGTGTTTTATGAGGGAGAGAAAATATTGTAGGAAAAGGAGAAAAATTTCTCCTTTTCCCATAATGTTCTCAAAAGGCTTCTTTCTCAGGGTCGTCAAAAGTGGGATTGTGTGGTAATGGGTTAACCCTTTCCCAAACGACAAAATTTTGGACAGTGCCATATTCAAAGCATTTGCAGACGACAATTTAGATGTAACACAATTGATGATTTTTGTCTATTAAAGGGTAGAAAAATATTGCTGGATAAGGAGAAAATGCTGGTTAACAGCATTTTCTCTTTCTCCTACAATGTTTTCAAAAGCCTTCTCTCCCAGCATCGTAAAAAGCAGGCATTGTTTGGGAAAGGGTCAAACCCTTCACAAAACAATCCCTCGATTTTTCATGATACTGAGAAAGGAAACTTTTGAAAGCATTGCGGAAAAAGGAGGAAATACTGGTAACCGGCGTTTTGTTCCTTTTCCCACAATACTTTCAATGGTTTTGAAAACAAATCTCTGAATTCTACGATTCCACAATCTGGACCAGACCAGATTGCTAGCATGTGTGTAAGCAGTCGACAATTCAAACGAAACTCAAATTATGATATCTGTCTTTGTTATGGTAGAAAACATTGTGGGACAAGGAGAAAATGCTGGTTACCAGCATTTCTCCTTTTCCCGTAATACTTTCAAAAGCCCTCTGTCCCAGGGTTGTATAAACCAGGGATTGTTTGGCAAAGGGTTTGGACGCATTTTGTGTGTCGTCTGGCAGTGCTTTCAATTTTGATCAGTCACAAATGGATGTCGTTCGCAAAAACGCAGAGTTTAAGTCGATAAATGTCAATGAACGGGGCCTGGGAAAACTGGTTGAAAAGTTTATAGATCGTTACGTCACAAACTATCGGTTCAAGCTGAGATAATATCTCCGCCCGGTAACAATACATTGAAAGCAAATGTCAAAGAAATTCGTCTGCAAAACTTAAAGGTGCCAGTCGCCCTCACTTATTCAGCAGATAGTGGGCGCCAATTTGCTCAAGATCATATTACGGCTGTTTCAATTTCTAACATAACATGTATTTTTTGTCCGGCTGTATTTACAAAGAATGGGAACTCTAAATGAACCTATGGGGTTAGGCTTTTTACAAACAATGTGGAAAAGAAGAAAATGCTGGTTAACAGCCGGTCGGTCGGTCAATCAATCAATCAATCAATCAATCAATCGTGTTTATATCATTATTGCTGTGCAAAAGTTCTTCCAAAGCTACTGGCTGCAGTTTACCTCTTATTTACTCATTACCAGACAACAAACAATGTGGGAAAAGGAGAAAATGCTGGTTAACAGTCGGTCGGTCGGTAAATCAATCAATCAATCAATCAATCAATCAATCAATCAGTCAGTCAGTCAATCAATCAATCAAGTTTATTTCATGATTGCTTTGCAAAAGTTCTTCCAAAGCCACTGGCTGGTTTACCCCGTATTAACTTATTACCAGACGACAAAATTATAGATTGGTCCAAATTGAAAGCATTTGCAGACGACAAAATAAAAATGACTAAAGATTTGAAATTCCTTTTTGGCAGGGAAGAAAACGTTGTGGGAAAAGGAGAAAATGCTGGTTACCAGCATTTTCTCCTTTTCCCACAATGTTTTCAAAATGCTTCTTTCACAGAGATGATAAAAGTCGGGATTGTGTGGTAAAGGGTTAAACAGAATTTAGTTTCATTGATTATTCTGATCAAGAAGAATGCCAAAAAACAACATCTGCCCGTTCTGCTGTCTGTCATTTGTCGACAAAATAAATTAAAAAGCTTTTAAACAGATCAGACCAGAATAAACAACTAACACGTCATGTGTTGAAAATTTAGCGCACTGACTCAGATATGACCCGGTCTGGTCTGGTGGCTCAGTGGAGAGCGTACCTTACTTTTGACCTGGTGGTTGGGAGTTCGTGACCCGGTTGAGGAAAACTTTCTTTCAGGCGATGTTCGTCTTTCACCTTTGATGCTTCTGAGCAAAAAAAGAAGAGAAACTGGTATGCTCTGCCTTTCCACGACGTTTTCCTCGTCAAAACATGACATTCTATTCAAGCTTATTTTTATTGTTTGTATACGCTTTCTGTGTCGACATCTCTTTAAATTTAACGTCTGTCAAGGAAAAGAAAATCACTTGGGTTCACCGTTGACCTGGTCAGCTCAAATTGATTAAACACATATTTGTCTACCACAGTATTAACACCGTTAAACGAATCGTGGTTTTATTTGGATAATTTAGAAAAAACATTGAAATATTTTATAGTGGTAAATTAATTTACACGCTATTTTTCTACCTGTGTTTTCAATCCTTTCTTCTATAACAAACAGCTCTAAGGGCTTTTGCGGTCACATTAGAGGTCGATAAAACATTTTAGAAATAGTAGAGGCTATTCATGCTGCACCACTCGTGAAAATATTACTCGATGAAATAAATTTCGATCTTTCACCGAAAAAAACAAATATTCTATTTATTTCATGCATTTAACCCTTTCTGGGAGGAGCTTTATCAAAATCCAGTACTGTTCTTTTCCGTTATTCCCCGTGGCGCACCCCTCCCGCATAGCAACGCATTACAATATTACGTCAAGCGCGAGAAATTTAAGGTATATGACGTCATATTTCCCATCTGGTTGTGAGGCACACGCAATTTACCTAGGCAACAAGAGCATGAAAATCGGTATTTTGACTGGTGGTACCAGTGTAAGATCGAAAAACATTTTCACTTCTATTTTTCGATATCCCACCGGAAAGCATGAAATAAAGAATTTCAGTAATCATAAGGAAAGATTAAACTCTGTGCATGACCACAGGTATATTGCATTATGTTACTAGGAAATATTGCTCGTTAAGACCAATTTCTCCTTTTGGCATCGTGTTTTCAAACAATTTCTCCTTTAGGCATGGTGTTTTCAAACTTTACTTGCTACAAGAAGCAAGCATTTGTCTGTAAATTTAACTGAAATAAAACAAAATGCCGAACTCCAGATAGGGGAAGTGATTTTGATTTCATGATTGAAAATATAAATTATTCTTCACTAAACCCTATGTTGTGGGTCCTCATTAGAATCGTCTCATCGAGACGATTCTAATGAGTACCCACAACATAGGGTTTGGAAGAGGAATAACGGATTTAGAATGCCATCATTCCCTCTTATCTGATCTGGAGCTCTGAAAATGACGCACTGTAAAGAAATAATCTTCTTTCTATCGTGGTTTATCGGTCAATAAACCACAGTTGTGAGTTATGAGGCACAATAAATAATCCACGAGAGCGATAGCCCGAGTGGTCTATTCATTGCGCCTCATAACTCACAACGTGGTTTATTTAAGAAATAATCTTCTTTCTATCGTGGTATATCGTTCAATAAACCGCAGTTGTGAGTTATGCGGCGCAATAAATAATCCACGAGGACGATAGCCCGAGTGGGTTATTCATTGCGCCGCATAACTCACACCTACTACAAGAAAAACAGAAAAGAAAATTGAATATTGTGTTTTAGTAATTACCAAGTGCTTTTATTAGTCTCAATAATGAGACGCCCCCATGATCTTTTTCATATTTGGACATTTACTATACACCGTACCGTCTCAAGTCCATCGTAAATTTTCCGGTAGCAAATATAGAGCGCTATACCTACTTTCGGTTTCGTCGGTTTTGTCTGTATTGCAGTGACATGCAATTAAATTTTAGTACTAATCATGACCAAAATCAAATTGTTAAACAATTCATTACAGAAAAAGCTTGTAGAAGTCGTTTACAATGTATTTATCTCGGAAAAATCACGGATGAAATTTATCGAGCGTGGCGGCCATTTTGAATGTTTTCGGGAACGTAAACAGCTTGAGTCACTGATGAAATGCACGGTATTTTCTTACGATCAGCGTTTGAATAAAAAATATTTGTATTTCAAATGAAAGAATAATGAATACACAAGCCACTGGTATGTTTAAATCCTAGTTTTGTGCTCTATTTAGGAAATTATAAGAGTTCAAACTTGCGCACAAAATCCGTGCGGAACTTTCAACTGATTTTGTCCGGATTGTCTCTGTACCCAGAGGCGACCAGCCCAAAAGTAACATCGCCTTTGGTTATCTGTACTAGTGCTTTTATTTGCCCGGAGCAGAGTTAGAAAATTTGATATTTGAAAACGAAGTTCACGGGGAAGTTAAAAATTTCGTACGGAGAGAGAAGCAAAAACAAGCTTTAGGAAAATTACTAGACTACCACGATATTCCTTTTGTTATATATTTACAACTTTCAACAGCAAAATATTGAATAGGTTAACAAAGATTATGCGAAAAGAGGGAAATCAGAAAAATAAATACTAGTTTGAGGGGTGATAACTTCGGTTTTATGAATGGCGCATGAATACATATATGGTACAGTTTTGACCAATCAAATCGCACACTAATCTGAACGTGCGGGACGCGTCATCATACCGACGTCATTATACCGACGTCATCATACCGACGTCATCATACCATAAATGGAACCGTATTTGACACCGATGTAGATTTTTGTTTCCACTCTGTGTCTGATTGCTATACATATACATGTATTTGAGTCGGAAAAATGAAATAGAAATCAAATTTGATATTTGAGTGGGCAAGTCGCCCCAAAATTTGAAAGGTTGAGCTTCCTTTTCACCCCCAGGCTGCTTAGCGACATTCAAGGGCCTTATGGGACAAAATTTTAGACCAGTCAATTTTGAAATCATATGCAGATGATCAAATAAATTTGATTTAGTAATCGAAATTTGTTTTGGAAATAGTAGAAAACATTGTGGGAAAAGAAGAAAATGCTGGTTGCCAGCATTTTCTTCTTTTCCTACAATGTTTTCAAAAACTTTCTTCTTCAGGGTTGTTAATCTAGAGATTGTGTGGTTAAGGGTTGAAAGGTATTACCTTTGATTATAAAGTCAAGTAAAGAATTATTGGGGACAAATAGGCTATCTAGAGGGATTATAATTATGTCCTAAACTTGTGACTTTTTTTATAACAAAGGGTTTAGTTTGAATGAGTTTGTCGCATGTTGTGTTTTACTAGTATTTGTGAGCAAAGCTTTATCTTTTTCTTTAAGGATTGAAATTTCTATTGTTCCTACATATTAGTGTGTTACCCTATTTTTTCTTGGTTGGACTTAGTTACTTAATCGAGGTGAATGCGTTTATTTTTTTTTTTTCTTTAACTTATTACCAGACCACTGAAGTTTAGACTTGTTGAATTTGAAAGCGTTTGCAGACTAGAAATTCGATACATGTACCGCTACTAGAATGATTGAATTTGTTTTGTTTTTTTTAAATTAGGGAAAAATTTGTGGGACAAGGACAAAATCATGCTGGTAACCAGCATTTGCTCCTTCTCCCACGATGTTTTCAAAAGTATTTTTTCTTTGGGTAGTGTTTAAAATATTGGAAATTCTTTCTAACTTTGATCGAAGAACGGAATCCGTATTCACCAACTATTCTTAAGAACGTTCTTAGTTTTATTCTTCAAGATTTTCTGACTGTGAAAGTAACAGAAATTCTGATTGGCTAAACCCTTTGGTTTAGCCAATCGGAAGTTCTGTTACTTTCAAAGTCAAGAAATCTTGAAGAATAAGACCAAGAACGTTCTCTAGAATGATTGGGGAATACGGATTCTGGCAGGACTTTCAGATTTGATGCATGGACTTGTACTGTAGAATGGATTATTTTCTAATGAATGCTTCGTGTAAAATGTAACCTCGAAACATCAGGAGTTGGCAGAGGTAGATTGTCAAGTTACGTTGCTTTCATGCTTTCATATTTTTTTTCATTGCACAGTTATTGCTTGCATTATGAAATCAGCATGTTTCTGATTAAGTAATCGTGTCATGCTCTGCCAAAAGGGGGTTTAATACACCTTCGTTATTCAGTATACCAAGCATGTCATTTTATAATTATAGATCTATAAAATCATTTGGTTGAACAATTGACTGAATCAGTAGGTAGAATGGTCTTGAGACAGGACGAAAATTTCAAAATAGCAAAAAGTTTCGACCCATGTCAGCCTGCGCGGACTGCATCATCATTACCATCATCATCATCATCATTATTGTTATTATTATTATCACTATTATTATTACTATTACTTTTATTATTATTATTTCAGAGTGATTGGAAATAATGCAGTGCAAGGATTTACGGAAAAGTTACATATTTCGATGTTTGACCCCGCTCTGTGTTTTATTCTGGATTAATAAAGGTAAGTGGCGATATTCCACTCTATTTGCCATATTTGTTTTTGTCCGTAGCTTCCATCAGAATTTCAGTATAATTATCATGACTGGCGTGCAAAACGCAAAAAGGGCTATTCGGACATTCGGGTAAAATGCCGTATCGGATCAGCCTGTGCACTCTGAGCAGGCTAATCCGAAACGGCATTTTCTGTTTTTGTGCAATTTTCTGTTTTGCTCAAGTCTACTGTGGAACAAAATCTAATGTAGTCGTTAAGTGCCGTCTCGGATAAGCCTGCGCGGATTGCGCAGTCTGATCACGAAACTGGTCTGAAACGACACTTTACGCAAACGTCCGAATAACCCTTTTCGCGTGTCCTGCTGATCCGAGACGACGTTTTACACAAATTTCCGAATGCTCGTTTTCGCCTGTTGCAAGCCATGTAATCTTCACTCAGACCTATATTGTAAACCTATGTTGTGCTTAGTCATAGAAGCTCTTTTTGTCAACTCTTTGCCAAACGGCAAATTTGTGATTGGCTTTAATTGAAAGTAGTCGTATGTGCAGAAAAAGAAAGGTGAAAAAATGATAGAACTTGCGTCTTACAGAGTAGAAAACATTGTGGGAAAAGGAGAAAATGCTGGTTACCAGCATTTTCTCCTTTTCCCGCAATGTTTTCCAAAGCTTTCTCCCTCGTTGTCATCAAAATTCAGGGTTGTGTTTGAACTTGGGACTTAAAGAGTAGAAAACACTGTTGGAAAAAAAGAAGAAAATGCTGATTACCGGCATTTCTCCTATTCCCACAATGTTTTCAAAAGGCTTCTTTCTCAATATCGTTGAAACTGGAGATTGTGTGATTTTAAAGTGTTTAGTTTACAACATGAGATCCTGTAAAGAAAGAATATTGCTAGAAAAGAAAGAAAGAAAGAAAGAAAGAAAGAAAGAAAGAAAGAGATAATAAAAGTAAGGAAGGAACAGAAGAAAAAAATGAACGGAAGAAAGATTCAGAATGAAACTATGTAGCACGAAACGTTACTTCATTGAGATCATTTTGACGAGAACCCACTTACTCAAAGTATATAATTATTATCTCAGTTAATAATCTGATATTTTTCCCTGATATATTTTGATATCCCGTAATATCTTACACAAATAAGATGATTAGTAATCTAAATAATTGAGGGCACTTCGCCCTTCATTGGTATAGACAAAGAAATAAAAAATGCTTTTTTTTCGGGTGGGGGGCTGGCTACGCAGATCAAGATCAGACTGCACAGAACGTACAATCTGATCTTAGTCTGCTATTCGGATCTAAACGGTGACAATCAAGAATGAATACATTTTTTGTAAGCGTTTGCAGACTTGCAGAAATAGAATACTTTAGGATTAGATAGATTTTTGAGGTTCAACCCTTTATCACACAATCCTGGATTTAACCCATTACCACACAATCCCTACTTTCGACGACCTTGAGAAAGAAGCCTTTAGAAAACATTGTGGGAAAAGGAGAAAATGCTGGTAACCAGCATTTTCTCCTTTTCCCACAATGTTTTCTTCCCTTCCTGAAACAAATTTCATTTTTTTAGTCCCATTTATTTTGTCGTCTACAAATGCTTTCAATTTGGGCCGGTCTAAAATACTATCTTTTATACAGAGTAAGTTCCTTTTTCACAGAGATTGGCTCAAATATTTTCTACGGAGATTGTAGATTAAGATGAGATGACATTTACGCCTGAACACTTTTAATACTCTCCACCCCTCTGTTGATGGTTTTAGTCATACATGTATAATCACCATTTAACCTCTATCCTGCAAAATTAAATAAAATGAAATTTTCGATTCGACATTAAAATCCCGTATACGTTTTAGATCATCATAACATCTCCTTATCGGACAATGTAGATCCAAGATCAGACTGCACGTTCTGTGCAGTCTGATCTTGGATCTACACTGTCCGCAAAAGGTCAGCAAGACACGCTAAGCAGTCTAAGGATTAATGCCCATTACTATCAAGAAAGCTATTTGTGGTTTGTTTGACACTTACCCTACCGAGTGTAAAATGTTGACCGTTACAAAAATAGATTTCGTCCAGTTGATGTGCTCTATATGGAACCTAAAGGAAGTTTTAAAAAGTTGAAAAGGTGCATCTATTGTACGGCAAGATCAGTCTACACCTATGATTACTTTGATCCTGGCCTATGCTCTTCGCAAAATACGGCGTTGATTGCCAGCGGAAGGACAAGGAAAGATATCAGTCGAAATGAGCTAACGATTATGTCTGAGTAATCTGTAACTTTTTAATCCCTTGGTTGCTAAGCGTGACTCAGAAACCTTTTGCAGACAGTGTAGATCAAGATCTGACTGCATATAGGGTGCAGTCTGATCTTGGATCTACACTGTCCGATAAGGAGATACTTGTATTACTCCCATAAACTGTTAAATAGCAAAATATGGGTTTTTACTATGTTTTTTGAACGTTTCACTTAGCGCTTTCCCAAACAACCCCTATTAAAACGACCTTGAGAGATAGGCCTTTTGAAAACGTGGTAGGAAAAGGAGAAAATGCTGGTAACCAGCATTTTCTCCTTTTCCCACAATGCTTTATAACCTTCAAAGAACAAATCACCATCCTTTGAGCAGCATTTGATTTGTCTTTTGCACTTGCTTCGAAATCGGACTGGTCTAAAATTTTGTTGTCTGGTAAAGATTTAAGTTCTTTAGCAAGTTAAGAGTTTACATATTCTTAAGTGAAGCTGCAATAACAGTGATGCTGGGTGTTTAAGAACATTTGGGATCTGGCGTGTGTTTGTGTTTCATTCACAAGAAAAGTAAAGAAAAGGTTTTTTTGATACCAATTCCCTAAGCCAAAAAATCTGAATATACCCTAGGACGACAACAATAAGCAACGGAAAAACGCCTGACAGGATATTACCCCCATCCTCTCATACCAATATGTCATAACATGGAGGATCATCGCGTATGCGTATTACTGCACTTAAATACAACATCTTCTGTTTATAATCTGAGATAATCTAATCTTCGTCTTGTCATTACCCTGGCAATTACAGGCGATTAACCGCGGATGAATATTTATGACAGGATCACCAGAGATAACAAACAGAGAGAGCGACTTCAACAGAGAGAACAATTTGTGGAATAGAAATAGTACCAATTAAAAATAAATCATTGCTTTTTAACCTGTTGCCAAATAGTCCCCAGAGGACAGAGCACTGTATGCAAAGATTGAGCGAAAAAGGAAACATGCTGGTGGCTACATGAGCCATGACATAATCATTGATCATATGTCATCCACATGTCTAACTACTGGAGGAATCACAGGGTAAAATGGTCCTTAGATATGCAGAAAATTTAACAGAAGCAAGAGATTTCCACCCAGGTCAGGCAGTACAGTCTGCGTCTCTCAAAGAAGGATTGAAAAAAGGGAGACGCCGGCGATATTTCGAGCCCTGAACCATCCAACGCTTTTAACACTGCTCCAGACACGACCTATATCGGTTTGCCAAAGGAACAGTCAAGCTTCCATATGGGCCGTGCTCTGTGAAAAAGGGGTTTAATGCCTTTTCAAAAAGGTTCGACCAAGGTCAGCCTGCGCAGACTGCGCAGGCTGACCTTTGTCGAAACTTTTTGCTCTTGATAAAGTTTCTGCATGTCCTAGAGCCATTCTACCTCAAAGCTCAATCGTTTATTGGACTAAATGGATTTCACGGAAACATAGTTACACGACGGCATGATTGGTAAATTGCATCACAAAGATTTACCATTTAGCCTCCATTTTGCCAGGACATCACTTTTACTCCCTCTAACTCAATAAATAGGTTAAACCCAAATATAATCTTAACCTTATCATAAGACATTCCCAAGCATTGAGTCTCGAGAAATGTGTCAAAAATCAGCTAAAAGAGAGACACGGTAGAAAGGTGTCTATATATTTCATTGTAACCCTAATGGGATTAGAAACCTTATATCCAGTCTGGGCGGTCGGCGGCACAACTGAAATCATAATACTTGGCGTAACCTAATGCGATTCGTATCGTAATAATATTTTGATCTTATTAACTCCAAGACTGCTTTATGAGACTCACTGACCTTTTGCAGACAGTGTAGATCAAGATCAGACTGCACATCTTGACCCTTCCGAAACTAAAAAAATATCTGCAGACGACAAATTTAAAAGTGATACAAGTGAACCCGAAGTCCTTTGACAGTGTAGAAAACATTGTTGGAAAAGGAGAAAATGCTGGTAACCATCATTTTCTACTTTTCCAACAATTTTTTCGAAAGCCTTCTGTTCCAGGATCGTTAAAACTCGGGATTGTTTGGTAAAGGGCTAAGCCGTATTTAATGGAGCCATGCTCTGACAAAAAGGGCTTAAATGCATTTCCGTGATGTGTGCTACGAAGCAATTTGTCATATTATTGTGTATCAATGGAAGCCATTTTGTCTTACAGTGTCGAGAGCAGCGAAAAAACACTACTTAGCTCATTACCAAACGACAAAATTTTAGGTATGTCCAAATCGAAAACATTTGCAGACGACAAAATAAAAGTGACAGAGAATTTGAAATGTTTTGTGAAGGGTAGAAAACGTTGTGGGAAAAGGAGAAAATGCTGGTTACCAGCATTTTCTCCTATTCCCACAATGTTTTCTAAAGGCTTCTTTCTAAGGGTCGTCAAAAGTAGGGATTGTGTGGTAACAGGTTAATGAATCAAACTGACAATTTATCATGGGCAACAAAGGAAAAAACAACAAGTACTTATAACGCTTTCAATTTGGACCAGTCTAATCGCCTGGTGAAGGGTTAAGACTTCTATATTTTTGTTCACAAATTCGTTTGCTTCAAAATCTTATGAAGAGCTGCTTTTCCAACAATGTATTCTACGCATTAAAAGACAAATAACACGAATCAAAGCACATTTATCTTTTAGCCTGCGTGTTCTTTAGACACTGACCAAAGCAAAGTTTTGTCGCCTAGTAGCTAAAGAGTTTAAGATTATTCATTTGATCCCAAACGACACTTCGTACAGTCAGTTAGATACAAAAAGCAGGACACAATTTAACCGTAAACAAAACAAACAAGTGCCATAAACTTTTAACAATGCTTACGACACCGTTTTCTAAGTGTCAAAATTTCAAAAATGAACACTTCCGGTTTAAGCGCATCGGCGATTTACCGAAAATTACCCAAACGAAAACAGAACCTAATCCATTATTACATTTGCGAGTTTTACTCCTTTTCAATTAAAATGTCTGAAGTCAAGAAACGGAAAGGTTAAAAGTGAATGAGGTTTGTTCGATTTAATAATCATCCTCTGCCAGGTCGCATTCTTCATCTACACACCTATCTGATTTCGGCATTCTGCAGAACCGAACTACTTTTCAAAACGACAGCCGTTACTTTAAATTTCAAAATAAAATAAACATTTACTCAATAAAATGCGCTACCAGGTACGATTTATTCAGCTGTAGTCAGCTAGCATGTAACCTATACACCGGCCATCATAAAGAAACAGCCCCTACAGGTTTCGGTAATAGCTTCGGTAAAAGCCTAGACACTTTTTGTAAAGTTGAAAAAAAAAACATCCTCAAGTGCCACGACACGTGCAGGTGCGTTAAGCCCCTTTTGCAAAGAGCATGACTCATCTATTTTGTTGTTTTTGTTGTAAAACAATGTAGCTGTAAGAATGTCAAGAAGATTTTTGTTCATATCTCACGTACATATTTGTCCTGGATTTCATCAGTTGTAGGATAGAGCTCCAAGGTGTCTTGCCCAAGGACACTCCCAATAAACATTTAGTGCTTCCATCGAGGCTCGAACCCGGAAAATCTTGGTTACTAGTCCTACTGTCCTACAGTTTACCAGTGAGCCACGCCGGACACCTGCACGGAGTATAAACGGTACCGCTAGTTTGCCGTGTTTTATGTACATTTCTATAAGTCCCGTCAATTAAACGACGGTATTCCTCAGGGGATAGAACCTAGCTCAGAATCCTTCTAAGGTGTATGAATAATTTATCGAGTATCAAGTAAAACTGTCCCCTGAGACTCACTAATTTCTACCATATTTGGCAATATTAACTGTTATACCAGGTTAACTTTTCACACACGAATTAGACAAGGTCGCCCTGTTACAATGGTTGAAGAGACAATTAAGCTACAAATTAAGAGGCATTTTGGGTTCCTAATGAAGGATTTGATTCATAATTATAGGCTAGTTGGTAGACGGTGTATATCAAAGATCAGACTGCACGGAACGTGCAGTCTGATCTTGATTTACTCCGCACGGCAAAGATAATTGTGCCGTTTATGGCGACGAAAGGATAAAGACAATAGATTTGTTCCAATGGAAACGAGAAAAGATTTTATTGGTGTTGTCAGGTGTTCATGCTAATCGCTTAATAGTTTTTGAATAATGTCATAGTTCCAACCACCTGTTGACTGCCGCAACCGGAACCTAAGTACTGACATGTCAGTGTGATAGTCCACGGGTTAAGGGCTCGAATTCCAGTGTTGGCAATACCATTTGAGCAATTAAAGGAGGCTTAATGCATCTGAAAACTGTATAGATCCGTGTCAACCTTAGAGTCTTCTCAGGGGGACATGGGACGTAACTTTTTTCCACCAGTTAGTTTTATGTATGTCACAGGACCACCCTACCACGTGATTCTGTCCATTTTTAGACAAAATGGATCTTACAGATTTCTACAACTTTAAATGTATCCAACACCCGTTTTTCCCCAGAGGTTGGCTCATCTTCAGATGTTTTCGGACAGCTATTGCTCTTTTTCAACTTTTTATTGGCTGTGAGCATCAATTGGAAGGGACAGAGTGTTGTGTGAAATACTGGGAGAGAAATAGCAGGTTAGAATAATGAATGGTGTTCTGTGATAGAAGAATGCTCTGTGTTATCATGCTCTACACCTTGCACCAACGGCCATGCTCTTGCAAAGGGCCTTTAACCCATTACCACTCAATCCCTACTTTTGACGCCCCTGAGAAAAAAGCCTTTTGAAAACACTGTGGGAAAAGGAGAAAATGCTGGTAACCAGCATTTTCTCCTTTTCCCACAGTGTTTTCTACCCTTTCCAGAACAAATTTCTATTTTTCAGTCACCTTTATTTTGTCGTCTGCAAATGCTTTCAATTTGGACCAGTCCAAAATGGTCTCGTGTGGTAATGAGTTAAGATTCTCCGTGATTTATTTTACCAAACAAGTCATCACACATCTTCGCGAGCCAAGGTTACAATCACTACGTGGATCTTACCTTGGCTGATTGAGTCCGATTTTGAAATTCCTGCGATGCGCCCTCTATTGGATGTTGGTTATTACCCCCTTTACATCATATTTCTAAAAGCCAATGAAATATCGTTTTACGAACCACTTACGAATACACATGAAGCGATAAGCAGACATCCACGTGGGTTTCCATGTTTACCTTCTATTCGAAAGGTAGAGACCTTATTCTATTTTTATCAAAGATGAAATGCTACGAGCGATTTCATTTATTGCAGCTAGAGCTGGCTGCATCCAATGAAAAAGCGTATCGGGGGAATGTAAAAATCAAGCTCGATCCGCCAAGGGTAGTAGCGTAGTGAATCGTCGGCCTTGGCTTGCGAAGATGGACATCACATAACCATTGGCATTCTTCAACAACACACCTATCTGATTTCGGCATTTCGCAGAACCGAACTACTTTTCAAAACGGCAGCCATAAAATTTGAGCAAAATTAGAATTGTCGTCGGCAGAAACTTTCATTTGGACTCTATTTGACCAAGTAAACATATTATCTTGTGCTTAACTCATTACCAAACGACAAAATTTTAGGTTTGTCCAAATCGAAAGCATTTGCAGACAACAAAATAAGAGTGACCGAAAATTTGAAATTGTTTTGTGAAGGGTAGAAAACAGTGTGAGAAAAGGAGAAAATGCTGGTCAGCAGCATTTTCTCCTTTTCTCACAATGTTTTCTAAAGGCCTCTTTCTCAGGGAGTGTGTGATAATGGGTTAAGAGTTTAATTGTCCAATTAGCGTGTATAGCTTTCTACTCACAAACCTGTTTTACTTTTTAATTTCTACATCAATTTGGGATCGTCTTTGAACAGTCAAGAGCGACTTTTAGTATAGAGCTGTAATGCTTCAGCGAAATTTTCCCGTAGCGCCATCACGGAATACAAGCATTTTTTTGACAGGTGTCGCCATCCGGGAAAACATTTTTTTTACGTCTAAATTCGAAATGACGTCATCGTGTCAACGGCCCGCCTTTAATCTGTCCAGTGATATATTTGGCTTGACAAGATTTTAAATGTGAGAGAAATAAAATTATCCCTAAGTTACTAAGACCCTATTACCTTTTGCGGACAATGTAGATCAAGATCAGACTGCAAAATATAACAAAAAATAGTAACAAAAAATGGCAAAAATTGGGTTGTTTATTATTGACTTGGAAACTAATTACATTTAATAAGCAGTTTAATGGGAAGTTGCATTTCATTTAATAACCAGGTTTATGGTTAAAGTAAAAAAAAAAAATGACATGTAGTATGAAATAACAAGTACATGTATGTTAATTGATATTGAACGCCGGACCCCTCTCCCCTAGAGTTCAAGTTTTTTTTTCGTTAAAAAAAAATGCATGTTTTATTCTGTTCTGTTAAAATCTGACAAAGCCTGAGGGGAAATTGAGTATATCGATGAAACAGGAAGCCAAAACGTCCGATTATTGTTCAAAGCTGGTGATTAACTACATTCCATAGCCATCTATTTAGACAGCTATATACCTAACTGGTAATTATCTTCCATTCAGCTATCAAGAAGCTTCAAATGCGCCGATTGAAAAATGGACGGTTGGTTTGAAGGTTTGATTTTTTTCCTGGAATATTTATTGCTCAGAATTTCAGATTGTACATTACATTTATGATCAGTAGTTGTCTAAAGTGTCGAGAACATAATTCTGTAACATAACCTCTTTGTTTTCAGTGTATCAAAGCATTTAGAATGTTCATTATCCTATGCACGTTTGAGAAAAAACTATGACGTCATAGTTGACATAATCTACGAGTATTTTCAGAGGAAGGAGTCATGTTTAAGGGGTTAGAACTCTAATAAAAAAAAACAGCAGCTATTTCGACTGTAATATTATCCTATAAAATTTGCTATAATTAAAATGAGTATTGTTGTAATATTTAAACAAAGCTACTTTTTTTTCTTTTTTTCTTCTTAGAATTATCATTTATGAATCTAAAACTACTATGTTCTCATTAAAAAGGGAGATAAGAATTGCCTCCTTTTTCAGTTAACTAACAAAATTACCAACAAATTATTTTAAGATAGACATCAAAGAAATTTTTGGTCTGTGAAAAATGTACATAAGTATTACATTAGTATAATTCCTCTCAAGGAAAATCAATAAAAGGGGACACCACTCCCTGTTTTGACGTTTCCTACACGGGCCGACGTCAAACTAGCATTTTTTTTTTTAAATTTACTTGCAGTAAAACCTGTACTGTATAAATACCTTTCTTTCGTTTTGGAAATTTTTGCTAATTCGTGATCTTTTTTTCAAAGATTCGCAAACTTTTCTGTCTGTACACAAATAACGGGTGTCTCCAATTGGCAAACATTTCCCTACGTAAAATTCGTAGTCGGTAATTCGCAAATTTTTGGAGACGCATATATATATATCATCGTGTACAGTATTATGTTGAATCAACCTTACTACTTTTTTTAGCCTACAAGAAAGGCAACAGTAATTAAATTTAAAACTGCTTCATAAATGAAAGGAAAAAATGTTTGAATTTTCATAACTGACAAGATAGATTTTGCGAACGATGACTTTGAGATCGTATAAAGATTCATTGATTGATTGAATGGTGTTCAACACCGCTTTCAACACTATTTCAGTCATATCAGAGCGGCAGCTCACATATCCATTTCTTGGCTGGCTTTTACCAGTACAAGTCCGTGGCTATGTAGTGTCTTGCTCAAGGGCTCTCAAGAAAAAGCCTGGTGGGCCTTGTGCAGTTCGAACCTGGCACCTCCAGAATGAAAATTTCGCCTTCCAAAAGTTTACGCTTTGCAGCCCTGATTTGGAGGGAAAAAGGTTATATACATCCTACAGCCAATCCCAGACAACACACGTGGTATTTATTATGCACATTACGGTATTACGTTGGGGAAGGTGATAAAGTGACGTCACCATTCAGCCCTATATACATTTATTAGACATAGACTCAGATAAGAGGGAGTGATGGTATTCTTAATCCATTATCGCTCTTCCAAACCCTATGTTGTGGGTACTCATTAGAATCGTCTCTATGAGACGATTCTAATGAGTGCCTATAACATAGGGTTTAATGAAGCAAAAATAATATTTTCAATTTGAAATCAAAATCACTCCCTCTATCTAGAGCTCTGACAAGAGATGGTCCTTCAGACATTGCTAACCTTATCCTGCTAAATAAATATATGAAACTTTCAAGACTGTAGTTAAAGCCCCAACAGTGTTTTTCGTGGGGGTATCCTAGTGGAAAAGACACTTTAGAGCCCCAGCCTGGTACTAGTAAGATACAGGGCGTACATGAATATGTGAGCTGTCGACAGGATAAAGATTATAAATATGACTGAAATAATGTTGAAAGCGTTGTAAAACAATCAATCAATCAATCAGTCAATCAACCAACCAACCAACCAACCAACCAATCAATCAATCAATCAATCAATCAATCAATCAATCAGTCAAATTTAATACTTACAGCTCTCGGTTCTTTTTATTTGTGAAGTTAAAAAAATGCAGACTTAAAATGATCTATAATGTTCGTATAGGAAATAAAAGCCAGGTTCAGCATATTATTGCCACATAATCCCGACTTTTAGCCACCCTGAGCAAGACGGTTGTTTAAAACACTGGGATTGGAAAAATAGAAACTGCTGTTAATCAGCATTTTAAATTTTCTCACAATGTTTCCTTACATAATAAATTAAAAATTAAGTCGTCAATTTAGACACCGTTAATTTGTTATTTGCAATGCTTTCAATTTGTACCAGTCTAAGCTTTTTGGTTTGGTGTAAGGTTAACCCTGAGGTAGCCAAGGGTGACTCAAAGACCTGAAAGGGACACACAAGTGATTTCTCCTCCTTAAAACCGGAAGTGATTATTTGAAGACCTCCAATACATGAAATGGTCGGTTTACTTCATAAACCTCGTAACTACAGCTTGAATCAAGCTGTAGTTACGAAGTTTTTGAAGTAAACCGACGAAATGCATCTGATGTAATCTGTGCAATTTTGCAACCATCAAGGGGCAACATTTGGCATGAAAACTGCCTAAATGACGAGTGTTGGTTTATCTACCAAATTAAATTTACCAATTATTAGTAATTTTTGACTGGTCTAAGTTGCAAGCTCTTTCAGACGACTGATTAAAATGTGGCTCCTTTTGTGAAATGTGAGACTGAAAGAGTTGAAAAAAAATGTTGGAAAAGGATAAAATGCTGGTAACCAGCATTTTCTCCTTTCCTACAGTTTTTTCAAAAGGCTTCTTTTTCATAGTCTTTAAAACTCGGGATTGTATGGTAAATGGTTACGGGTTAGAACAGGGTTTCGACTACATGTTTACGGTACTGATAAAAACAGACAGTGCTGCAGGACCAATAAATAAACATTTCGCATCTTCAGCATTCTTGGTAACCCATTAATGGTCGATCAAGGACGCGGCACAAGAAAAAGTAATATTCACGCTAATCATCACCATGTTTGCGTTTTGCTGTTAGAACAGAATAGAATAGAATTTTTATTTTGACACATAAGCATATAAGCTTAATAGTCATAACAATTAATTACAAAGAATGCAATATATATAACATATTTCAATATATGGATATTAAAGAGAATAAATTTCAGTGATTGAGTGGACATTCTTGTTTTGGGTGTCTTAAAATGTCACGATGCTTTAAAAACTATAAATCTTTTCCTGCAATGTTTTGTATCTTAAATCAAATCAAATTTAGTCGAGACCTTTCGACAAGTTTAAACAGGATTGAACGCTGTGTTAAAGACTAAAATTGTAGCACTGTGACAAAAATTAAAACACTACATTTCAGATTGATGTGACAGTACAGATTAATGTACCCGTTACTATGAAGATATGACATTTTGTTTTTGCAAGTTTAAGGCTCTTGAAAAAAAAATATGTATAGCATCGCATGCCAGTGCCAACGCTCGGTTGCATTTGCTCTAAGACAAATGGTAACTGGTTTTTAGAAAATTGGAAGTCGAAAATGAGGCATATCTGAAACAAGGACTTGAGTGGTGCTTTGAGAAAAGGGGGTGCTTAATGCATCTGCGAAAAGTCACGATCGACTCAGGTCAGCCTGCGCAGTGCGCATCGAACACCATCAAACAAACAAATGAACGAACTGGGCCAAAACTTCCTGGAATCTCCCACCTCCTATGAACTTGTAGACATTTATTAGAAGAGCTATTTTAAGTGCGACCAAACAAGCTGATAAGCAAAAACACGTGTGTTACTCGTGTGGCAAGCACGTGTACCGATGTCCACTTAACGCCACTTAAATAGGCATTAGCAATCGTAATGATATTTCGTGGGATTATGCCAGACCAGAGCAGATTTGTGCCAAATGTATAATGAACTCTTGTCAGATCGATGCCCAGAAGAATGAATTATGACCTTGAGATCTTCCATTCAGTAAAGGTACGGTTATGGAGCTCAGCCGTCTTCAAGAAGAAATCAGTTATATCTCAACTGTAGCTCACATGTTCATTATTTTCCTGGACCCATTCTTAAGGACATTCCATGTCTTAATCTCAAAGGTTTTCCACATTTGAAAGTAACACAACTTCTGATTGGCTAAACCATTCGGTTTAGCCAATCAGATGTTGTGATACTTTCAAATTTGGAAAATTCACGAGAATAAGACTGAAATGGTCTGGACAACGAATTGTGAAAAGGGATCCTGATGGTCAAGAGTTTGAATTTTTTGTTACGTTTGATTTAACGAACCTAAAAACAAAAAAGATGATTTGGAATTGTTTTGGGGAAACGGGGGAAATGATGTAAAATAGGTGGCAATTTATCATTGTTGAAACAAGATGTAAATAGACACCACAAGGGAAATTAACAGGCAATTAGAAATAGAATTATAAATGAAAAAGATCGTTTATCTGCCATTCGTGTTTTATCAGCAGCAAGGACATGCAGTCTGATCTTTGCTCACACCGTTCAAAAAGACATTGTAAACAAAGGAAAAGTAATTAAAAATAAGTTGACTTCCAAACGGCTGACCATTTGAAAAATACTTACAGTCTTCGGATGAGATGTTACACCGAGGTCCCGTGTGACGGTACTATACACCGACTTAACTTAGGATGGGTTTCTTCCTTATCTTCCACCATCTCATGTTAAAAAACGAACAGTCTTCAAGGGGCTTCACCCATATGGTCAATCGGCAAGCACGATAAATACACGCAAATGTAACCAATCTTGACTACCAAATGACAGAATCTATTTCCAGCGTGCTGATAGAAACCAGAAGCAAATTTATCATTTTTGAAACAAATTATTAATAGACAACACAAGGGAAATAACAGGTCATCAGAATGATATCGGTGAACAGATTGTTTCATTTACAATCTTGAACTATCTGCATCACGGGCATGCAGTCTGATTGTCGGCTACAGTTTTCGCTTTTAGAAATTCTTAGACCATTTCAAAAGCAAAATTACAGATAAAGCACCATAAGCCGACTTTTCTTGATGAAAGGCACCAATAAATTGTTTGTCAAACAAGACATTGATATTCACCGAAAGAAAGTGAATAAGTTATGAGAAATTCAAAGTAACGCAATTAGTAACATAGGATGATTGTCAGAAATGATCTGTAAGGTATATGCAGTACCGCATGTTGTATATAGTTTAACTCTTAGGCTGCTAGGCGCGACTCACTGATCTTTTAAGGACAGTGTAGATCAAGATCAGACTGCTCGGAACGTGCGGCCTGATCTTGGATCTACACTGTCCGTTAAAGAAATATTATTCCCAAAATCATAACTTTGAAATGCCAGTATTTTGCGTTTTACTATCGAAATGAAAATTTCATTTTAGTTATTTAGCACGATAAGGTCTAATGTCTGTCATTGTGAGTACCGGTAGTGCTTTTATCATTTGATTGTTTGGTACTTTTTCTTTGGAATACATTTTTCTCTATTTGAAGATTATGTTGTGTTAATTGATAATATCTATTGTACATTTTTGTTTCATTACATTCTGCAATGGGTGAATTGTGGCTCCGTTTATTGAACTTATAATTGGTCGGCTAGCACAAAGCTAGATCGACAGTGGCTCAGCATTCATCTCCTACGCTGAGGACTGAACGATGCTCATATACGTTCCGAACGGACCAGCCTCCAACGGACCAGCTTCAGAGAGGTTCATACTCATTTCAAACACAACATGCTGACTCAGGGAGTTGCTTCAACACGTCACATACAGATCCAGCCACATACAGACACGTTCCAAGCAGTTGTCTTACAGTTCGTGCCTAGATAGTGAGGTTTGGACAGATCAGTCTGAAACACAGACCGACAGAGGTTCAGCACAAAACCGTTGATGACCAGCTTCAGGCAGACCTGAAGTGTTTCACAGGCACTTGTTTGAAAACGTATGAAGTCGAATAAGACTGGCAGGGTGTTTGAGGCCAAATCACGAATGACTTCAAACCGAAGCAAGGTTCATACTCCGGCTGTTTTAAACCAAATACAGAAATTTGAGCTTGCCACTTTGTTGCAATAGAAGTGTTGCAATAGACTGAACATGACAGTCATTTGATGTCCGATGGATGCTCTGTTAAGACGGTAGTTTGATGTTTTTAGTTTCAAATCAATTGTGGCCAATTCAATATATCACCCGAACTGTACGTATTCCCTAGTAAGACACTTTAAATTGATTAAAAGAGATCAAACTCCAAATATCATTTTGAAAAAAATATTTTAATCCCGACTAGTTTCGGTTATTTCAAACCTTCATCAAGGGACATATTATTTATTATTAATACAAAAAACAAAAAAAGATGACAGTGTCTAGTAAGACACTGTCACCTGAGAAACAGACTCATTCATCGTCATCATATCTCTTGACAGTGGTGGTAGAAATTTGCTTGCAGGTTTTAACGGTGGATCATTTCAAGAAAATATCATTCATCATTTGATGGTTGACAACATTTTTTTCTGATATCTTTGCTTCATCTATTTCCATAAAATCGTGTATCTAAGTGTTTTGCTCGCGTTTTTAGATGTAAGGAATGTGAGATGTTTTAGAGCAGTTTTGGATGCGTTGGGGGTGTTTCTTTTACCTATAGATTTTATAAAGTAGGTCTTGTCAAAGCGATGCCAATTTTTAATATAAAAAAGTTAATTCTATGACACTAAGCACGTATCCTGGTAAATAAGTAAAATGAAACTTGAAAGCGGATAATAAAACCCCAAATCTCGCTATTTCAAAGGTAATTTTTGGGAGTAATATTTGTACTTATCGGACAGTGAAGATCCAAGATCAGACTGCACGTTCTGTGCAGTCTGATCTTGGTCTACACTGTCCGCAAAAGGTCCGAGAGTCGCGTTTAGCAGCTTACGACTTAAGTCAGAACTTTATTATTTGTGTATTAGGCTTACACTATTTTGAAACCTGCATGTTACCTTCACATATCCACACTGACGCGTCTGCCCAATGATTTATGAATATATATTTTCCTTGAAGCACAGAAGTGATTTGTTCTCGCAGGATTTCCGTTTGACGGTTGACATCAGACGGCGAGACCCTGGGAGTTCATCACCTTTTCAAAATATCCTCGAGAAGATCGTTTCATTTCCATTCTTGTATCATTTGCAACAGGCACAAGCAGTCCGATTGAGAGTTACGCCTTTCGCCAAAAGACATCATACGACAACAACACAAACACCAAGTGAACGTACGGGAAGAAAAGAAGCCCCCATCCATGTCAGTCTGTGCCGACTACGCAGGGTGACATGGGTTAATTCTGTTTGTAGAGGCATTAAACTTCCTTTTTCACAGAGCATGGCTTATTTCGTCGGTTTACTTCAAAAACCTCGTAACTACTGCTTGTTTCAAGCATAGCTCCGGAAAAAATTGTGTCTACGCACAGACGTGGTTTTTGAAGCAAACCGACGATATACATATATCATGGAAAAGCAAGGACTTGGATTAACTACCAAATGACAACATCTTTTTTTCTACTTGATGATAGAGACTAGCTCCCAATTCATCATTTTTGAAACAAGATATAAATAGTCACCACAGGGGAAATTAACAAGTAATCAGAAAAAAAAAACTATCTATGAAAAGATGGTTTCATTTCCAATCGTGAATTGCCAGGATTAGCTATCAAACTTTCTAATACAAAAACAAGTTTCTTGTTGCAGATTCATTTTCATTCACAAATATTTTTTTCTCTTATCTTGATCTAATTCTTTTTTATTTGTCTCTAGTTTGATTACTGTCATCTATTTTTCTTTTTTGTATTGCTTCTAATAACAAACCTTTTTTTTTTTGTATTTCCTTTACCTCACAATGCGGAGTGCAATGCGGAGTGTTAACAACCCTCAGAGAGTCTTTTAAAACATTGTAGGAAGAGGAGAAAATACTGGTAACCATTCCATTATACCAAAATTCTAATTCGCTAGAACAAGTTATCATTCGTTAAAACCGAATCATATTTCGAGAAGCACAAAACGGTAACAGCTCGGATAAACGAAATGTTTATTCGGTATATCCAAATACTTTTCATTTCATTGGAATCCTCATTCCGTTTTATCGAAACACGAATTGGAGATAAAGAATTATTATTTCGTTTTATCGAAATAAGTTTGCCTTCTTTCCCAAACTACAAATTATGAACACTTCAAAATTGAAAACGTCTGCAACCGATAACTTTGAAAATGATACATAATTATGAGCAGAAGTTCTCTGAAAGGGTAGAAAAACATGGTGGGAAAATGAGAAATTGCTCTCAAAAGTCTTTATTCTCAGGAACGTTAACTCTCGGAATTAAGTGGAAAAGGGTTTATACTTTACTTTCATCGAATTACTAGTAGTGTTTCGTTATAATGAAATTCAGAATATTTGACACTGACGCTACTGGGCTTCGTCAAAAATATTGTCCGAAAAATAGTTCCACATATAGACAAACCCAAGTACCAAATGGTTAGTCCTGGATTTCGGGAGTGTTCCATGACGTAATCGTATAATGAACGGGTTAATCAAAAGGTAACTTGATGATATCTTTGATTAGCAAACATATTAGCGGACATTCCTTTGACTGATGAGCCCACAGAGGCTTCTAATTGTAGTGAAATAAAAAGCGGAACTTTCTTCTTTGTACTACGAATCGAATTGGCTTTTTGTTGTCCGAAAGATGGCTGACAGCTGAAAGATATTAGGTTATTGTGCTTGATACATCAAAGTCGCCCTCTTTCGCCCCTGTTTATTTATATCCCTTACGAGATAGTGGAGGTAGCTATACTAAAATCGCCATGGCTGTCTGTCCGTCCGTCCGTCCGTCCTTACGAGCCCGACATTGTGGGGTTAAAAAAATCAATTTTGTGTTACAAAGGTCTGAGTCACCAGTTAGGTTAGTCCTTTCACATGCCTTAAATTGACCAAAAACCATAGTGGTTTGTACCAGGTCAGCCTGCACGGACTGCGCAGGCTGACCTGGGTCAAAATATTTTGCAACCGCATTAACCCCCCTTTTCACAGAGCATGGCTCCTATATAAACCTTTGTCCTGCCAAATAACTAAAATCAAATTTTCATTTCGATAGTAAAAATCCAAATATTGCCATTTCAAAGATATGGTTTGGGGTATAAGATCTCCGTAACGGACAGTGTAGATTAAAGATCAGACTGCACGTTCTGTGCAGTCAGATCTTGGATCTACACTGTCCGCAAAAGGTCAGTAAGTCGCGTTTAGTAGCCTAAGGGTTAAAGGCTGAGGAAATAATCGAGAGAAGTCGTTATTTCGCTTTTGTATCGCTTTTTAACGACTGTGGCTAAGCCGCTCTCCACAGACTACCAAATGTTTGGGATTCTTTTTGGAATATAAAATCCATACCCGTTTGATTAATTTCGGTGACCTTGTTCCGTAATTGTTCTATGTGCCGGATGAAACATGAACATTTCTCGTCGGTCACGTACACTCTGCTTAAAATGACAGCTGAGAGATGGTATATAATTATATATTTCTTAATTTGGTGCGATGTTAAAAAATCTAAATACCCATTATTTAGAGGGTATTTAAATATTGGGTATTTATGTCTTAACGCCCGAGTGCCTGTTTCCCAGAACATACACCGTATTGAATCCCTTGCATATATGCCATGGTGTCCTTCGTTTGACAACCGCACTGTCCTCACATCTGAGCGGAAGGAAATGGACTTTTACAAAGCATTGTCATTGACATAACGGTTACAATACGACGGTTTACCTATGAACTGGCATCTTCGCGAGCCAAGTTTACGATCACTACGTGGATCTTACCTTGGCTGATTGAGCCAGATTTCGAGATTCCTGTAATGCGCGCTCTATTGGATACTGGTTATTACTCCCCTTTACATCATGTTTCTAAAAGCAAATGAAATATCGTTTTACAAACCGCTTACGAATACACATGAAGCGATAAGCAGACATTCACGTGGGTTTCCATGTTTTACTTATTATTCGAAAGGTAGAGACCGTGTTCTATTTTTATCAAAGATGAAATGCTACGAGCGATTTTATTCGATGCAGCTAGAGCTGGCTGCATCCAATGAAAAAGCGTAGCGGGGGGTTGTAAAAGTCAAGCTCAATCCGCCAAGGTAAGATCCACGTAGTGATCGTAAACTTGGCTGGCGAAGATGATGAACTGGCAGCAGTTATCTGTTTATGTTTACCTTGGGACCTCTTTTCAAACTACATTAACGTATTCCTACTTTTCGGTAATATTGACGGTCCATATTCACCAACCATTCTCAAGAATGTTCTCAATTATATCATCAGTTCAGAATACTCTAAATTCGAAAGTAACACAAGTTCTGATTGGCTTAAGCATTTGGTTTAGCCAATCAGAAGTTGTGTTACTTTAAAATTTTGAGAATAAGACAAAGAATGTTCTCTAGAATAATCAGTGAATACAGGCCCGGAATGTGAAAGCTTCAAGACCGATTGCCTGAGCCAAGACTTTTGTCAAGGTTTACGATACTTAAGTAATCGGTTAATCGGTAAAGATCGTGCCGACGTTTTCGTAAAGGATATTCGGTCAATCTCGGTAGCTTCCGTTTTTCAATATGAGAGTAGGGGCCGACTACCTTAGTATGTCAGACAGTGTAGTTCAAGAATCAGACTCAAGACTGTAATCTTATTCACTACAATCTGAATATGCAACGTCTGCTGAAGCACCCGAGGAAGGTCTTGTCATATTAACTGTTTACCAGACAGTGTAATTTACCATTTTAGGCATGTCCAAATGAAAAGTGTGGGTGGGGGGGAGGGGAGGCTGGTGAGGGGTGGGGGCGTCTACTCCTTTTCCACGATGTTTTTTCTAGAAAGTCTTTTTTTTTTATCTTATCGGATCATTGAATCTCAGGATTATTTGGGATCGGGTTGAGAGTCTGGAATTGTTGCCTACCCAAACATTTGTCTGATACAGTTCACGAAATCCATCAAGTCACAAAATTGTTCCTACTCTAAATAAACTGTGGCATACCTGACGAGAGAAGGAAGTATGCTATCCATGCTCTGGAAAAACGGGGTTTAATGCATCTACGAGGTGTACTATACCAAGCAAGTCATCATATGGGGCATTCGGACATTTGCGTAAAATGTCGTTTCGGATCAGCCTGCGCAGTCCGCGCAGGCTAATCCGAGACGGCACTTTCCGTATTTATGTAGTTTTCTGTTTTGCGTAAGTCTACTGTAGCACAAAATCTGATGTAGTCGTAAAGTGCCGTCTCAGATTAGCCTGTGCGGAATGCGCAGGCTGATCCGAGACGACACTTTACGCGAATGTCCGAATGCTCCTTTTCGCATATTATAATTATGGATCTATAAAATCGATTTTGTCGTTTGGGCCTCTGAATCATGAGGTAGAATGATCCTTTAATTGGATATCGCGAGTTTACACCAAAAACCTCGTAACTACTGCTTGAAACAAGCAGTAGTTACGAGGTTTTTGAAGTCAACTGACGATATATTCAGAAAACTCGCAAGAAGCAAATATACTACTCAAAATTTGCTAGGGATCACCCTAAAAGAATCACCCTAAATATATATGTGGCATGTATCATGTATGGTTTTACAACGTGTGACATCGCTACACTGATCAATAAAATGACCAGTGGAAATGGGTCTTTAAGCCTTTACCTCACAAAGCCGACTGTTAAAGACACTGAAAAAGAAGCCTTTGGAAAACATTGTTGGAAAAGGAGAAAATACTGGATACCAGCATTTTATCCTGTTCCAACGATGTTTTCTACCCTATGACAGACAGCATAGTGCACTTTGCATACAGTTTTTGGTCAGCAAATCTAGAATCTTATAGTATGGTAAAGAGTTTATGCAAAACTGTTGTAACACATAAACCCATACAGAAATATATAAGTGATCCCTAACAAAGTTTGAGTAGTATAGCTACGATACAAGTCAGCCAACGTGGTGCAGTAAGACCTCCTTTCACAACTGCTTGTCATTCTTACACAGGAAACAGTTTACATTTTACAAGGTTTACAAGGTTAAGTTTGTTTTCGCTGGCGCATCTTTGAGATAGCTGGGCATGTTGGCTCCAAGGTCAGGCGCGATTATATAAGCCACGCTCTGACAAAATGGGGCTTAATGCATCACTGTGTTACATGACACCGTCCCAATCCGGCACATAATTATGGATCCATAATGGGTACTTTTTCTTAACAATCGACTTGATTATGAGGTAGACAGGTCCTTCGACATACTTAACTCATTACCAAACGACAACATTGTATACATGTCCAAATCGAAAGCATCTGCAGATGACAAAATTAAAGTGACTGAAAATTTGAAATTTGTTTTGTGAAGAGTAGAAAACATTGTGTGAAAAGGAGAAAATGCTGGATACCAGCATTTTCTTCTTTTCCCACAATGTTTTCTAAAGGCTTCTTTCTCAGTGGCGTCAAAAGTAGGAAACCACTACCTTTTACGCAGATGCATTAAGCCCCTTTTCACAGAGAAAGGCTCATATGTACAGACTTCCCTTGACCTACCGTGTCTACCAAACACATGAACGCTTTCTTAGCATCTATGACTTTCAGACAGACCCCACGTTTTCGAAATGTTTTGGCCGTCAAGCCACGAAAATAAGTTCGATTTCTTGACCTGGTCTCTACCAAATGCCAATGAACATAGTAATTTTATCTCTCCCCCCCCCCCTCCCCCCCCCCCCCAATACACACACACAAAGTGGAGGGGGTATACTGGAATCGCCATGGCTGTCTGTCTGTTCGTCCGTCCGTTCGTCCTTTTGTTCGTAGACACAAATTTGCCCACTGTTAGTGAGACGCGAAAAATCGGTGGAAAGAAAGTTTGCTTTAAACAGTTAGAAATTTGTGTAATTTTATGCTGAATAAACTGAAACTCAAGCGGGTATCGAACTCACAACTGCAAGGTAACGAGTCGGATACGGTAAACACTGACCCACCCGGTCAGGCTTGACATGCAGAAAATTGAACGATCGCAAAAAGTTTCGGCCCTGGTCAGCCCGCGCGGAATTTCAAAGGATCGGACCTTTTTACATCAAGAAAATTGACTAATAGCAAAATGTGTCGGCCTAGGTCAGCCTGCGCGGACTGCGCAGGCTGACCAGGGTCGATGCATTTTGCAAAATGCACTAAACCCCCGTTCTCACAGAGCGCTGCTAACATATGTGGCGCCGATGGAGTTAATTAAATATTCTCTCGAATTACCCAAGAAAATCTAGGGAAAACTTTTGAATGACAATAAAGATAGAATTACCACCCGATTCTACGCTGTGATTGGATAACTTAATTACCATTGCAGCGATGTTATTTTTGTTTCATTCAACGTTATTGCTTTCTTCTAAATAATAGATGAGAACGTCTATGGGACAAGAGAAACACCAGTAAAAGATATTTGAACAATGCCATGTGAAAACGGGGTTTCAGGCATCTGCAAAAAGTATCGACCCAGGTCAGCCTGCGTAGTCCGCGCAGGCTGATCTGGGCAGAGACTTTTTGCTATCGTTCAATTTTCTGCATGTCAAAGGACCGATCCTCCTCATAATTACATCGGTTATTATTCTAAATGAAATTTATTGATCCATAATTATTTGATGACGTGCTTGGTATCATCTCTCACGGAGAGGCATTATGTCCTCGTTTGCCAGAGCATGGTTTACGTATATATAGGTTTTTCTATTTCTGATTTAATGTTTGATAATCGCCTGTATACCCTGAGGCCTTTTCAAGTTTCCTTTCCAAGTGTCGTAGGTGCATAGGAGCCGGGTCTTTGTGTAAAAAGTGTCTTATATCATTGAAGCTGTGAGATTTGTGTTCGCCTGGCGCCATCTCTTGTTGTAAAGAACATAGTAAACGGTGCTTTTAGAATTTACTTGGCCTGATTCTACCAGCCATGCTTTACAATTTTCATAGACTAATTTTCAAGAATTTTCTAGATAGAAAGTAACAGAATCTCCTGTAAAGTAAACTAAATGAGGTGTGCTCTGTCAAAAGGCGGCGTATTGTATCTGCTTGATGCATTATATCAAGAAAATAATCACATAATAATGGACCAATGAAATTCCTTTTCTTTTTCAAGCAATCGACAGGATCTGGAGGTAGAATCGTCTTTTGCCATGCACAAAATTCACCCATGGCAACAATGTTCGAACCATGCTAGCTTGCTCGAACAACGCAGACTGGCATTGGTTGATATTCCTTTTAAGATGCATTAAAAAGCCCCCTTTTCACAGAGCATGTTTCGAATGCTCAAGCAAATCAGAAATTACGTTACTTTGAAAGTCTAGCATTGGCCTAAGAATACATTTCGGTATGGTTGGTGAACACGATCTTAGATTTCGTCCTTTTATTCAATGGCTATTTTAAAGATAATACCATTCTAATGGAAAACAATTATTTCCACTCTAATGTTATCCTGAAAAAGTTGCTATGATTAAAAATGAGTACTGTTGTACTACTTTGACCGAGCTACTTTTTCCATGATTTCCTTTCTAGAATTATCATTTATAAATCTAGGGCCACTCTATTCTCATTACAAAACGAAACAATAATTACTTCCCTTTTCTGAAAACTAACAAAAATATAAACAAATAATTTGAAGATAGACACCAAATGAATTTCTGGTCGGTTAGAAAGGTGCAAAAATATTATATCAGTATAAATCCCTATTAATCAACTAATAAGAAATTTCATTCCATGTTGCACCAGAAGCGTTAGGATGGTAGTACCTTAAGTCTTTTGCATTATACTCTTCTCGTTTTTTTGTCACCTATAAGAGTACCCTGGGTCCGTATTCATCACGAAACACTCTTTTTCCATTTCAAATCTTATTCTACAAATAGATTTTATACATACAAAAATATATGATGTTTTTTTTTGTTATAATCCATCACGAATATGCATTAAGACCTCTTTTGCTAGAACACCACTCTAAACTAAACATAGAAAACTTTGGCAGCGTATGGTATACAGATGACCATGCTTTGTGAAATTGGGACTTAATGCATATGCAAAAAGTATCGGCTCATGTCAGCCTGCGCGGACTGCGCAGGCTGACACGAGTCGACACTTTTTGCTAAAGGTCAGTTTTCTGCATGTCAAGGACTGTTCTTATTTAATCGTTTGTAAACAAAATGGGTTTTATGGATCCATATTAACGCTATGTTTCGCTTGGTATAACTTACCACAGACATGTTAAATGCATTTAACCCCCTTTTTACCAGAGTATGGTTCAGATTATAAACGACTGAACTCTCAGACTTAGTAATATCACGTAGTTATTTCCCATAGGATGGCATTATATCATGATTTGAATAACGATTTATAACACGAAATATTCCGACACTGGGGAGGTTTGATTAATGTCTCTCTTGTGGTTTAAGAATGAAAATACTTCGAAAAAGGAAAATCTCTATTATTTTACTTGTCATGACTTGACTTATGTAGATATTTCTCGTTTAATTTATGCCCTTCATGGGTTAGGTTTTTTTTTTAGGAATGAGAGGAGTGGTTCCTCTCTTTGTCACAAACGACTGACTGTTTCAACAATTCCGTTACAATGAATGATACATCTATACTCGTTTTCAGCCCATTATCTCCCGCTAGAAGGCATTCTATAAATATTCATCTTTCTAATTTGCGCATCCTGGGTACAGAACCGGACTACTTTTCTACGCGCCAAACGTTACTTTGAATTTCAAACTAAAAAAAACGTTTACTCAATAAAACCTACCTGGTGCGATTCATTCAGCTATGATCAAAAGAAATCTGGAGCTAAATCAGGTCTGATTTTTCCTGAAACGTATTGATAAAAGCCATTTTCTCCATTGCTACTTCATATACTTCAATCCCCCCAATATTGGGGGGGGGGGGGGAGTGATGTGTCATAGCAGGCAGATCGAATCTTCGAAGAATATGACATGCGCAGACAACAATTTTCAGCCAGCTCTCTTTTTACTCATTTCATCTTTATTTTATGAAACTATGGTCCGTTCTTGTGCGAAAATTTTACGCCTGGCAGCTGCAAGTTTTCACAGATTACGACCGATAGAAAATGCATTTCATTTCCTTGTGGCCATCCATCAAATCATTCTTGTTGTTTCCGGTTGTTTCGCTTTTCCGGTAGACGAATCCCCGTTTTTTTTTTTTAATCCCTTACACCATATCAAAACCTAGGTATAAAATTGCCAGATCGCCCTATCATTTCTTAACGTTTCACCTGATTTGAGAATTCATATTTCTGTCGGCGACTGCTATATAGTAACACTTGAAGCGACCGTACAATAACAGATTTTCATCTTCACAATGATATTTGTACTTTCAAATGTTACGTCTTAACTCTTTACCACACGAGAAAATTTTAGACTGGTCCAAATTGAAAGCATTTGCAGGCAACAAAAAAAAAGGTGACTGATAAATAGAAATTTGTTCTGGGAAGGATAGAAAACACTGTGGGAAAAGGAGAAAATGCTGGTTACCAGCATTTTCTCCTTTTCCCACAGTGTTTTCAAAAGTCTTTTTTTCTCAGGGGCGTCAAAAGTAGGGATTGTGTGGTAATGGGTTAAATCTAAATGAGGCACGCTCTGACGAAAAGGGGCGTAACGCATCTCTATGATCCATGACACCAAGCAAGCCATCAAGTATTTATGAATCTTTAATATCCACTTTCGTTTAAATGTGGGTATTTAGAATGTTCACATCACACCAGATTAAAAAATACATATGTCACTGAAATTTATATGAATAAAAAACAGTATAAATCATCATTAATTAAGAATTATGAAATTACAAAAAAAAATGTTTTGGTGGTAATCCCTTAAAAGGCTACGTAGCCTCTAAGCTATTTTTAGATTTCCCATTTAAAAATACTGTGTTTACCTCCAGTGTCGACCTGGACTGTATTAAATCTCTAATTTATCTAGCTGTCGGATGGTTTTCGACTTCCGGGGGTTAACAAATGAAAATTATAAGGCTTTGGGAGTACAAGGATGATTTTTTTGTATTTTTTGTGAAATTTTGTCCCAAGATCTGAAAGGCCACCTTTAAGAACTAAGTTATTTATGAGATAGACTAGTCCTTGGAAATACAGAAAGTTGACCCATAGCAAAAGGTTTCGGCCCAGGTCAGCCTGTGCAAATTGCGCAGGCTGACCTGGGTCGATACTTTTTGCAGATACATTAAGCGTCAATTTTCACAGAGCATACCTCTACAATTGTTTATTTTTCGTAGCTACAGGACGTAATCATTAGCTCGACCTTTTCGATCGGCTGAAAATCCAATTCTGCCAGATAGTTTTTTTCTCATTTCATCCTTTCAAGTAGTATCGGGAAATATCGGTGAAATAGTTTTCGATATTTCATGTTTACGACCAGTGAAAAAAACAACAACATTTTTTATATTTTAGTTACCTAGGTTGAATGCGCATGTCTCACAACCAGATTGAAATATGACGTCATTTACCTCATATTTCTCACGCTTGACGTAATATTGTGCTACGCGGAGGGGTAACGCCACGGGGAATAACTGAGAAGAACTGCACTGGATTTTGATAAATTTCCTCCAAGAAAGAGTTAAAAGCGTGTAATAAATAGAATATTTGTTTTTTCGGTTAAAGATCGAAATTTATTTCATCTCGTGACACAATCGGTAATATTTTCACGAGTGGCTGCACCACTCGTGAAAATATTACCGATGTTCACTCGATGAAATGAATTTCGATCGTTAACAAAAAAAAAAAAAAAAATAGGCATATTCTCTATATTTTTTGCCAACTTTACTAGACACGTGTGCAGGATATACAGTATTCAAGATCAGGCAGCACGTTTCGTGCAGTCTGATTTTGAGCTTATGCCGTTCGTAAAATCCTACATTTACTCTTGTGCGCTGAAAGTGTTACGGCAATATTACAAGTGTAACAGACTTTTTTTGCACATTAGCTACAAGAGTCACTTACGTAACGATGATCATTACCCAGTTCTTAAGAGTCTTCGTTAAGATATTTCTTTTAACCTTTAGAGTGCATTAGCCTATTTCTTTTCACCGGATATCAAAGTTCAGCCAGTAGGCCTATGCTTTTTCTTTTCCATTCTGTTTTAATATTATTATTATTTCTTTAATTTCATCATGACGTTTACCCGGACGATTTGCTGTTTGCTTTTTTCAGAGTTCATTCACAACATATTTTAAAGAAATAATCTTCTTTCTATCGTGGTTTATCGTTCAATAAACCACGGTTGTGAGTTATGTGGCACAATAATAATCCACGAGAGCGATAGCCGACCCATGTGTTTCCCTATCATCCCAGGATATCGAGTGCCTTTTGATCAGCCCTCAATACGGGAGGCAAATACATTTTGTAAACAATATTCGCTGATATAAACAAGAATATTATAGAATATTATAGCATATTATTACGCATATTACACTTAGGCCATTCGAGTGTCTCGTCATCACGTAAATCTTCTTGTTATTGATTTTCTCAGCGGTTTGTCAGATGTTATGAAAATCTGAAACACCTTTTACTTCCTTCGTTCAACCCAAAAGAGCTATGTTGGATTTTTTTCTCTCTCTTCTCGTTTTCAAGTCATTATAACACAAACATTTTGTACATAAGCCACGAAAACGACTTGCAAGTCTCTAGCCATTACCTCATTTAATCCTTTACTCCATAGATACTCATTTCTACACATTGCTTGTCGGAGCCTTTGGAAAACATTGTGGCAAAAGGTGAAATTGCTCGTGACGAGCAATTTCACCTTTTGCCACAATGTTTTCAACAATATCAAAAGGTGTCATAAACACATATGAAATGGCTTCATCCTTGCTGTTTTTAGGATCAATTAGATATACCATAGAAATGCCTAATGGGGTAAACGGTTAATTTGTTATTGATTTTCACAGGGGTATTTGTCCGATTTTAGGCAAATCCGGAACTACTTTTATTTCTTTCTACCCACAAGACCTATGTTGCACTCTTTCCTCTTCTCGTTTTCACTTCGAGCAGAAACATTTTGCACATAAGCTACGAAAGCGACCTGCCTGCTTTTCCCTGTGGTTTGAAAATCTAACACAACTTTCGTTCAACTTTCAGAACCAACCGGGGGTGGGGGAGGGGACACAGTGGTGAATGTGTCGGACTCATGATCTGGTGGTTGTGAGTTCGATACCCGGCTGAGGCGAACTTTCTTTCCAGCGTATTTTTGCCTCTCACCTCTACAGAAGCATGTGAGAAAAGTAGTCGGTGGCTTTGGAAAGAAAGTTTTGTTAGTACAGGTGTGAGAAAGCCAGGAAACATATGTGCGTCACCGACCGCCATGATATGACCTTAGTTGTTAAAGTGGCGTTAAACCCCAATACAACAACAACAATCTTCTCATTTTCAAGTCGTTATAAGACAAGCATTTTGCTCATAAGCCAGCAGAGCGACCTGTATGCCTCTAGTCATTACCTTAGTCTGAATTGCAATCATATTTCACAGCGGTATTTGTCAGTTGTTATGATTATCTCTTACAAGTTCTATTCTACCCCGTGATCCATGTTACCTTTTTGCTCTGGAATAAAATACAGTTATTTTCATAGTGAGTGCTGCTGCATGTCAATGATTCACATATTCTATTTGTAGATTGCTTATTTCTTTATCACTCGTCAAAATTTTAGAACAGTCTAAATTGAAAGCATAAATTTGCAGATGACAAATCAAATTTTGCTCAAATTACGAAACTTTCAGCGAAAATGCAGAAACATTATGAGATTAGGAGAAACATGTTAGTTAACTTTTTCATTTTTATACGCCCGAAGGGCAGTGCAGCGGTACCCTTCTCTAAACTGGGTATACATGAAATTTGCGTACTCAGTTAAGGTAAACAAGCATTTAGTCTGAAGGCTAGTTTCACAGCATTGCAAAACCTTACGGTCTGTACATATTTGCAGAACTTTATGCGAGCTTATACCTTTGGGTAAAGCAGTGATCCTATGTGTGTATATACAACACCAAATGATTTGCGTAAATCCACGTAGTTTAGCAAAAGGCAGCCCAGGGCGCGTGTTCACCAACCATTCTTAAGAACGTTCGTGGTCTTATTCTCCAGATTTTTTTACATTTGTAAGTAACACAACTTCTGATTGGCTAAACCGAATGGTTTAGCCAATCAGAATTTGTGTTAGTTACAAATTTAGAAAACATTGGAGTATAAAACTAAGAATATTCTCAAGAACGGAAAGTGAATATGGGCCCAGATCTGCATGTGCTTCGTTCATTAAGCCCTTGAATGACAAGAGCCAATTATGTATTTGGCATGTCTGTTTACAGATGGGCGCCCTTCCCAGAGAAACCAGAACGGTTGGTTTTGTCTGGTAAATTATTTATAAGTGGACTGTCATTATACGTGTTAGACTACACATACTGTTGGTTATTAGTCTAATTAAGTGTAGATAATGTGATTGTAATGATCTGGGAAAAGCATGTACGGTATATACAGTCTTTCCGGTAAATCTCACTCAAAATTTTACAGCATGTTCCTTGATAAGAGGACAGGAATTTGACATTCTCTAACTAAAATAAATGATAAAAAATGAAAAAAGTCTCCCCTATACAATATAAACACAAGGAATGCAACCTCTCGATCACTTGAATGTCGCAGGTACATTTTTGTGTTGTCCATCGCTAGGCTAAAGGAAATTATGATCTATGTTTGTTTCTTGGGTGATTTTGGGTGGGAAAGGCTGTCTTGTGCTGGCGCCGGTGATCGAGACGTTGCATTCCTTGTTTTTATATTATATAGGGGAGATTCTTTTTTCATATTTTATCATTTATTTTGGTTATAGAATGTCAAATTCCTGTGAAAAGAGCTTGTGGTCTTTACGTGCAGAAAACGTATAAAACAATCTTAACCATCTACCACGCAATTTTGACCATCCTGTGAAAGAAAGCTTTTTAAACATCATGGGAAAAGAAGAAAATGCTGCTAACCAGCATTTTCTTTTTTACCCACAATGTTTTCTACTCTCTTGAATAAACTCATAATTCCACGTAGGGCCCAGATGGAAGGACCGACAGTGCAGTGGTAAAGCGACTAGTAATCCTGAGGCCCGAGCGTCGATACCTGGCCAAACCAGGAACTTTCTGAGGCACTTTGCGTTTCCCAACGAATCTAGAGGTGAACTGGTTCGGAATCCAGAGGTAGCCTCGCGTGTATCAATGCTTTACAACGGGCACGTTAAAGAACCATGGATGTCTATTCGAAGAAGATCTAGGGGCTTGTACCCGGATTTCCTTGTATCCGATACTTTCTCTCCATTGGTCCATACCATACGTATTTGCATAGAGCACATGTGAGGGACTTTAATCATACAAAGTCATCATCATCAGCAGGACACAGATCAGCTAAGGGTATACTGTTAACGACTTCTAAGTTATTATGAACATAAGACTATAGTTGATTGTACAAAGACTACATGCAATAACAATACGAAATATACGACGATCGCAATTTGTACAAGTAGTACCGAAGCAATGTTATTGCAGAGTTACGTCTAAACATACAAGTGTTTCTCATCACTAGGTTGTAAATTTGTGTTGTACTGTAACCTCTTGTTATTACGATGTTACCGGATATATAGCTCGAGACAAATGACGTCAAGTGTTGGTATAAAATAATTGTTATTACCCATTCAACAAACCTGGAGTGATCCGTACTTCAAGGCCCTAGGTTGTATCACGTAGCTTGATATGTGCCTACACGGTACATTTCTTCGCCGGAAATACACCGCTTTACCCTTCTTAAAATTGTAAAGCTCCCCTTAAAAAAAAAAAAGAAAACTTGAGTCTCAATTACCTATCGAAATCTTTCTAGCAATATTTCAGTTGCCAATGAAAGAGTTCGTACATTCAATTTTTAACGCGTTTTATCAGTTCCGATTGAAGTTTTCGCCGTCATCTTGCGCCTCCCGCGCAGGCTGACGCGTGTCTAATCTTTGTTTGTTTGTTTTGTTTTTTCTTTCTTTCTTTGCCTTTAACAAATTTTCCTATGTGTCATGACCATTCTACCTCCGGTTTCGCCCAGGTAAAAGACAAAACAGATGTCATAGATCCGTATGCCGAGATTTGCTCGGAATGATATATGGAGGAGATTTTGCAAGGCGGATTCCAAGTCCAAAAACGAGCATACCTCTGTCATTTTTAACCCTTTACACCATAGAGACTCATTTCTACGCATCGCTTGTAGGAGCCTTTGGAAAACATTGTGACAAAAGGTGAAATTGCTCGTGACGAGCAATTTCACCTTTTGCCACAATGTTTTCTATGCTTTCAAAAGGTGTCATATACACATAAGAAACGGCTTTATCCTTGCTGTTATTTAGGGTCAATTAGAGATACCAAAGAAATGCCTTAAGCTTTGTTTACTGGCGAGCTGTAACCGTAGCGGTAACGGTAGCGGCAGCGGCAGCGGCGGCGTAGGCGGCAGCAGCATCGGTGGCGGCAGCGGGTTTTTTTTTCCCGCTGGAGTGTGTGTTTATTGACACGATGTAGCAGTAGCGGTTTTCTTTTCCATCATGGTCCCCGTATGGCCAACTCTAGACCATCATGATCAAGATATCATTATTATTGGATTATGTATGCTACTGCTGAAGCAAAAAAAGGAGGAGAAGATGTCGCCGATGGAACGTCCATCCGTTATGAAAGAGTCGCCATGCATGGACACGGTATTTTTCATACCCTAGTTAACAAACTTGGGTAATTCGAAGACAAATTCTTCGAATATCATATCATGTCGAATTTGTATTCTTTTGCACGTGTTTTCTTGATACAAAACGGAGGTAATTCTTGGAAATCCCGTCCGTGACGAGTGCAGCGGCTAGCTGCGAGCGGCGAGCGGAATTAAATGGCTGTTGGAGCATTCTAGCGGCGAGCGGTTAATGGCGAAAAAAAAACCGCTGCTCTGCCGATCTGCCGCCGCCGCCGCCGATCTGCCGCCGCCGCGCGCCAGTGAACACTACATAGGAAACTGTACATAGTAAAAAAATCCGTTACCGCTGCCGCAACCGCTACCGCTACCGCCGCGGTTACCGCTCGACAGTAAACACGGCTTTCTTGGGGTAAAGGGTTGATGTTATTTGCCTGATTATGGATTTCCGCGTTGACATTTATTGTGTAGTCCAAGTTTGAAGTAAATATCTTCAGAAACAATACAGCTATTTTAAATTGTTGTTGTTTTTACATGACGACGGTGACACATTCGTAGCATTTCTAGCATTACTTGCTAGGTCTCAGTGATAATTTGGGATGCCAGAAATTGTCGTGATGTCGTGGATAAAAGATGTGAAAGTAACCTTGCCAAAACTGTAAGACTATCATTAGGCTGCCGTTCATATCGTATGTCGCAGCAGAATTGCACATTGTTTTATGACCATTACGCACATCACTATCATCACCATCATCATCATCATCACCAGCAGCAGCATTTTCATCATCATCATGAAACAGTTCCAAGGACACTATTAGTACTGCATGCAGACCATTTCTTTTTAGTTTTTTTCACAGAAGTGTCCTTGGGCAAGACACTTCAGAGCCTAGCCTAGTACTGGTGAAACCCAGGAAACATGAATATGTGAACCGTCGTCGTGATATGACTGAAATAACGTTGAAAACGGCGTAAAACACCATTCAACCGACCAACATTCTTTTTAACCTTTATCCTGCTAAAAAAACTAAAATAAAATTTACAAATCTACAGTAAAAACCCAAATATGGCAACTTCAAAGTTCTGTTTTGGGGAACAATATCTCCTGAATGGACAGAATAGATTCAAGATCAGACTGCACGTTCTGTGCAGTCTGACCTTGAACTATTCTGTCCACAAAAGGTCAGAAAGTCGGATTGCACTTTGCAGCCAAACTATTGATTATTTTTTCAATTTGATTTTAGATCACCTGTTTTCGATGAAAACATCCGGATACTGTCAAAGCCCCCAGTCGTCTACATTGTCGTCATCGCGGTCGATTGCATTGTCGGCCAAACACTTTGACATCTGTATAATATCTCTTGCATTGCTGTTCAAAAAATTTACCTCAAATTCAAACTAATCAGTAACTGTCTAAACTTGAGTACATACTAACAGGGCAATCATGAATATTTTTGACACAATTATGCCTTCTTTTCGACTTTGAAATTACACTGAAAATCAGTTTACTCATATGTGACCCATCACGCAAAAAGGGACCATCTGGGAATTCTGTACACCATTTAGATGAAAACTGATCAACGATAGTGCTGGTCAGTTTAAGTTTAGAATTAAAAAAATGATTGGATAACAAGGTACAATGACCACTTTTCATACAGAAAGTGTTATTAAAGCGAAAAGCGCAATTCGCGCAGTCTGACCAGGGTTGACCCTTCTCGCAGTTACCAGAAGGTCCCTGTTTTGCGTGACGGGTCGCATATACAATTAAGAAACTGCAGTCGAGCGTTAGAACCTGCCTACGGTACTTCCGTTTCCTTTCAACCAGCGTATATCAGTACATTAAGGACAAGACGGCAAACAAATTCTTTGAACTTCAAGACTTGTGATCATATTTTATGACCAGATGTGTTTATCAGCCCGCAGTGTGGTTTATACGAATTATTTTCATATTATCACAGCTTCCGTGACATTCTTTCTCACTAGGCATTTTAATAAACAAGACTTCCCTGTCTGTATGATGAAAATGCGGCCCAAGCACAGGTACTCTTAAAACTCTATCTACCGGAAAAGGAGAAAATACTGGCTCCCGACTTTTCCAGCGATGTTTTCGAAAGATTTCTACCATGTAGAGTCGTCAAAATTCAGGATTGTGTTTTTTTTCTCCCTCGAGATTTTATTAATCCCGTATATTGGTGTGTGTGGGTCTGGAAGCCACCCTCTCCATGTCGTACAATTCTATCACAGAGTAAGGACAGTATACAGTTCATGATAACACAAAAACTATGTGTAAAACACATGAAGAAGAATAAAGTTCTAAGAATAAAAAAAAAAAGGGTCTAAATGAAAAGGCGAATCATCCCAGGTTTACAGATAAAGAAAATCACGACAGACACTCATAAAACAATTAAAGTTTACTCAATCTTTAGTAAAACATTCTAGGTTTTTTTTTCTCGATTGATGCTGTCTTTATAATTGAGACCTTAAAAGGTATAAAATTCTTGACTCCGGTTTCCATAGATGTTGATTTTCTAGGTCCACGTTTAAAAATGTACATGTACATTTAACAGCGTAAGAGGAATAATGGATGTTCAAAATGTACTTTTAACAGCAAGATCTGAGTAAATAGTACCATTATGTTTTAAGTAATTTTACTCGGGTTTAAAGTTTTAAATGTCAATAAACTTAAAAATATCTCCGACACGTCTCATATTACTAGGTCTAACAAAAATTATCTGTGCTTAAGGTTCCCATTCGAGATGCTTGCAGATTGGGTAGGTAGGTTTTTTTGTTTTTTTGAGGACAGAACATCTTAGCCAGTGTTAGACACTATAGAGTCCAGTACGGATTTTTCAGAACGAGGCAAGAGTCAAATATAGACTTTTCAGACCGCGGCAAGAGTCCATATGGATTTTTCAAAACGAGGCAAGAGTCCCGAATATCGATATTGGACCGGAAAAGATGTCTACCGAAGTAAGAAAGCAACTCCATAACCCTCTTTTGATATGTTCTGATTTCTTTTAATTATTCAAATTAAAATGGCACTATACTTGTCGTTAAATAGAGAAGTATGAATAAAGAGGTCATTTAATATGCTTTGGTACAATACATAGTTTGAACTCAGCTGTCGCTTTATCCAAAATATAGACTAGTTCTGCAGTATACTCATACAATAGACTTCAGTATTGTATCCAAACATGTTAGATAACCTCATATTCTTAGGATGGTCCCCAAAATGTCTTCGTAGGGATCAAGATTACTGGTTCAATGCGTGCATTACAGAGTTCATACTCAATGCATCACAATCTAAAATTAAATCTAGAATAAATGTTAAAAATATATCATATTTCCAAGGAATATAAAAGAGCACTGTCAAAAATAAGGCAATATATCAGAAACTATGCCCTTTGTTTTTATCTCAATTTCCAATAATTATTGGATAAGTTTATGTACCCATTGTAATACTACATATAAAATAAAGTTTTTCCTTTTTTTACTTTTTTATGGTGTTGAAGTCAAGGGACGTAATCGCCAACCATTCTTAAAGGCCCCGCAAGGGCCAAACAATCAAAGCAGGTGAATTTAAGTCATACCATTTTAACCCATTACCACACAATCCCTACTTTTGACCCCCCAGAGAAAGAAGCCTTTTGAAAACACTGTAGGATAAGGAGAAAATGCTGGTAACAAGCATTTTCTCCCTTTTCCTACAGTGTTTTCTACCCTTCCCAGAACAAATTTCAATTTTTCAGTCACCTTTATTTAATAGTCTGCAAATGCTTTCAATTTGGACCAGTCTAAATTTTTGTCGTGTGGTAAAGAGTTAAAGGATGGAAAATATTGTTGAGATGAAATCTGTAATAGCGTGGTCAGGCCAAATGTTAGTTGCCCGCAGAAAAATAGAAAATTTAAATTGGGCAAAAAGTAAACAAAGCTACCTGGCAGGTTTTAACAAAATTTTGGACTAGTCTAAATTAAAAGCATTTGCAGACGACAAATTAAATGTGAATCAAAAATTGAAATTTGATTTGGGAAAGGTAGAAAACATTGAGGGAAAAGGAGAAAATGCTGGTTACCAGCATTTTCTCCTTTTCCCACAATGTTTTCAAAGGCTTTCTTTCTCGGGGTCGTCAAAAGTCGGGATTGTGTGGTAAAGGGTTAAGCTAGTTTTGAAATACATTTCTCTTTCAATGACTAACATTTAGACCAAACGTACAATGACAGACTGTTATCTTTGCAATAATTTCCATGCTTTAACACTTTATCAAACAACCCCTGGTCTTTACGAACCTAAGATAGAAGCCTTTTGAAAACATTGTGGGAAAAAGGAGAAAATGCTGGTAACCAGCATTTTCTCTTTTTCCCACAGTGTTTTCTACCCTGCTGGAAACAAAATTCAATTTTTGAGCTACGTTCATTTTGTCTACAAGTGCTTTAAATTTGCACAAGGCTAAAATTTTGTCGTTTGGTAGAGAGGTTAAATGGTGTGATAGATCTATAGATTTAAATGCATTCGCTTTGTTTACTCTTGGCCTTTATTGTTGCTTTAACCCTTATCCAACTGAAAAGGTGACCCGAAACCTTCAAGCGGATCGTAAAAATAAAACAATTTTGCTATTTGAAAGGTATTTTATGGAGGAAATACGCTCTTGTCGGACAGTGTAGATCCACGTTCTGTAGAGTCTGATCTTCATCTGCACTGTTCGCAAAAGGTCGGTGAAGCCTATAGGTTAATACAGCTACAATTCCAACCTTCAAAGACTATCAATGTGATTGAAATAAGATAAAACGTCTTAGTCAAATAGATCCTTTATCCTGGAATTTACAATCAGAACATTATTGGTATGTTAAAGAAAAAACATTATTTCATGCTTTCCGGTAAATTTTGTAGAATATCCGTGGAAGATATAGAGGATATTTGTTCTTTCGGTGAAAGATTGGAATTTATTTCATCGAGTGAACATCATCGGTAATATTTTCTCGAGTGGTGCCGCCAATTTCCAATTTCTCACCAATTTCTCACCAATTTCATCATTTGCCGGCTAAGGTCAAGGTTAGTGTTGCTATTCTGGGATTAAAGCCGAGTTCCATTTGTAGAAAAGCTGTCACTAGAACGTTAACATGTCATCTTTTTTCTTCTTGTTATCTACAGTTTGCCATAAAATCTTCTCGATTTTCCCCAAACATGGGTTGACTGATATTTCTCGAGAGATTTGAGTATGACAAAATGATGCTGTGTTGGTTGTTCATGGGATATATAAGAACGAAAGAAAGGAAGGAAGGAAGAAAGGAAGGAAGGAAGGAAAAAAGAAAGAAAGAAGGAAAGAAAGAAAAAAAGAAAGAAAGAAAGAAAGAAAGAAGGAAGAAGATAAAAGAAAGGAGGGAAGGAAAGAGAGAAAGGAAGAAAGAAAGAAAGAAAGAAAGAAAGAAAGAAAGAAAGAAAAGAAAAAAGGAAGGAAAGAAAACGATAGAAAATGGCTTTTGTTCTGTTCAATTCTATGGGCTTGTTATGTTCACATCACATGACCACAGGTTTGGTAGAACCATTTGTCATATTACAAGATATAGAAGATGTTTGTTTTCTTCAGTGAAAGATCGAAATTTATTTCGTCGAGTGGACACCATCGGTAATATTTTCACAAGTGGCGCAGCCACGAGTGAAAATATTACCGATGGTGTTCACGAGATGAAATAAATTTCGATCTTTCACCGAAAAAAGAAATATTCTATTTATTTTATGCTTTTAACCCCTTCTGGGAGGAGCTTTATCAAAATTCAGTACAGCTCTTTTCCCCTTATTCCCCGCGGCGTACCCCTCCCGCATAGCAACGTTACGTCAAGCGAGAGAAATGTAAGGTATATGACGTCATATTTCCCATCTGGTTGTTAGGCACGGGCAATTTACCTAGGTAACAAGAACGTGAAAATCGGTATTTACACTGGTGGTACCAGTGTAAGATCGAAAAACATTTTCACTGCGATTTCTCGATATCCTACCGGAAAGCATGAAATAAACATGTATATGTATGTATACATAATGAAGTATGCCGTATGGATTATGATATGCATAAAATTGACTGATGGCAAAAAGTATCGATTCAGATCAGCCTGCGCCGATTGCGCAGGCTGATCTGAATAGATCCTTTTTGCAAATGCATTAAACCCACTTCTCCCATAGCAGGCTCAATTATCTGGATACCGGTTTTTCCTTAAAAAAAAAAGCAGAGCTAAAAAGATGAGAGGTAAAACTAAAGTACAGCTTTCTTCCATTCAGTTCTGATCTGCTCCTCGAGGTTTAATAATCAATAAATAACATCTGACATTGATTGTTCGTGTTATTAATACGTGCTTTCTGACATACTTTAAGGTCAAACAGCTTTAGTTTGATCTACCGGCATCATCCGGGGTATTTCAATGGACTCCATTTCGTGTAAACCGTTCGGTTAAGTGCGATTTAATGGTCTTTTTCGGACAGTATAGATCAAAGATCAGACTGCACAGAACGTGCAGTCTGATCTTGGATCTATACTGTCCGATATGGGGATACCTAAAGGTGACCCTTCAGATTTTGGGATGAAAATTTTACAAAAATACAGAAAAATCATCCTTATACTTCCAAAGCCTTTTAATTTTCATTCATAAAACCCAAGTAGTTGATAGCCATCCGACAACAGGAGAAATTTGAGGTTTATTATGGCCTAGGGTACCGTTTTAGGGTTTTTTTTACGGTTTGACAGTTTCTTTTCACTTATTTATAAGGTCTGGAACAAACAGCTCGTGTTTGGTCTACCGGCATCATCCGGGTAACCCAATGATCTCTATTTCATGTCAACCATTCAAGCACCTGATACAATGTTTCTAGCTTTTGCAGACAGTGCAGATTCAGATCAAATCGCACAAAATATACAGGCTGACCTGTATCGAAACATTTTATCATTGGTTAACTCTCTGCAAGTCAAAGGCCCAGTGTACCTCATGATTCTGTCGGTTATTTTACAAAATGGGTTTTATGGATCCCTAATCATGTGATGATTGCTTAGTACCATGCAACATTATTAGTTGTACGGTCTGATCGCAGGAGACTTGGAAACTTGTTCACGGCTGTGGTTAATCATGTCGCCCCGAGCCGAAGGCGAGGTGGCGACATGATTCACCACAGCCGTGAACAAGTTTCCAAGTCCCCTGCCACCTGACCGTACAACGAATTTATTATACTGCAAAGTTTTATCCCTACAAAGTGCGTTAAGCGAATTTTTCCTGTTTTATAATTTCCCGAATCGAGTATGCTGAAGAAACAGAAATTCCCATCTGTGTGCCCCAATTCAATGAAAACTGACGTCACTGGAAACTGACGTCACTAAAACGTGCAGTTTGGTGCATAAATGTGCAGTCTGGTGATGGACCGACGCCGCCATTTTGGGTGTTGTGTTGCACGTGAAGAGATGTTTACGGGGCACTCAAAAGGGAAACTGGTTTTACGTGGTTTTTGCCAGGGAACATGATATATGTTCCCGGCATGTTAAACAATCAGATCACGAGAAATTTCTTTGCAGTATATAACAAAGAGATGTATCCAAATCTTCTTTTAGCCATAGTATTACTCTAATCCTTTATCCAATAAGAATGCGCGTTACATGTGCCTCCTAAATCGAGAATTTGGCTGACACTGCAAATTTGAATGGTTGATAAATGCTTCGCCGGTCTTTAGGATGAGCAATCAGAATTGTTTTCATTCTACTGTACACACATTTTAGAATAAAGCAAGTACGTGTAATCATTCTTTTCGAATCGGTACATCTTTTCAGGATCAAGATATTTCCATGTTTTGACGACAAAAATTCCACCTTGGCAAAGTGATTCTGTATTACTGAAGTTGAACACGTTCCCGTTCAAAACATCGAACACTCTCTGTATACCTTTTGTTTGTACTGTGTTACGCCATTTTCAAGTTTTTTTTCCACTAAAATCGCGGCGACCAGAGCACCTATCCATGCTCTTCCTAATACCTCTTACAACGACCTTAACGAATTCCTGGAAGCTTTTCCACATAGTCATCGTCAAAAAATGATCATCGTTGAAAGAGGAATGTATCCTGTGGCAATATCTATCATCAATCTCCTGATTGAAATTTGCTAAAAGAAATTCACTGGGCTTGGAGTTTTTAGCCTTCGAATCCCTAATTCTAATTCTAAGTTCTACACGCTAACCACTGTGCTATCGGGGCTCGGTTAATACTAAAAACATCTAATCATTTCGGTCTATCTTTACAGAATCAAGATATCTCTGTGTTTTGACGACAATAAATTCCTTCTTGTCATAGTGATTCCATATATCTTGACGTGGTTCCCTGCCATTTAACCATCCCAAAGATTTATTGCGACAGACGCTTGTCAGGGTAACGTCAAGTCCGGACTGGTTTTCTGTCACAAAGAAGAGAATTACCGTTATATGAATTACAAATTGGGAACCAATCTACGTCAAAACATGAAAAAATGATAATATAGAGCCACGCCCTGGGAAAAGGAGGTTTTATTGCATTTCTTTGATCCACTGTACAATGTTAGTCGTGATACAAAAATATCCATTTTCTTCAATAATGATCTAAATCATGAGTTAGAATGGTCATTTGGCCTGCAGGAAATTGACTAATAGCAAAATATTGACCCAGCTAAGCTAGCGCGACCTAAACAGGCTGGTTTGGGTCGATATTTTTTCAGATATGTTGAACCCCCTTTTCATGGGACATGGTTGAGGTTTCTTTCTGTATCTTGTCATTATTGCTCTACAAATAAATATTGATTAATACTTATAAAAAGCAAAACTTTATTATAGCAATTCGATTCTCGTTTTTGGCGGAATGGCCCTTCAACATTTATCCAAACAGTTCCGGCTGTTAATTCCTCAGAATAGGAGACTTTGGATTTTTTTTCTTTATTCTTTTTTTGGAAGAGGAGAATATCATTATCATCATAATCATAAACTACAAGAACAACAACATCATCTTCATCATCATCATCATCATCAGTATCATCATTAAACACTATACAAATACCTTTACAGGCTTAAGAGTGTGTCCGTATTGAGAAGATCATTCAGAAACATCGTTAAAGTTAAACGCTCTTAGTTTTTAACCCTATACCAAACGACAGCGTTTTAGACTGATCCAACTTGAAAGCATTTGCAGACAACAAACGTAACTCTAAAATTGCAACTTTGTTTTTCGAAGCGGAAAAAAACATTGTGGAAAAAGGAGAAAATACTGGTTACCAGCATTTTCTCCTTTTCCCACAATGTTTTCAAAAGGCTTTTATCTCAGGGTCGTAAAAACCAGAAATTGTTTGGTAAAGGGTTAAGGAGATTGGCCTTAATGCAGGACAATATTATCATCATCATCAGCGGCAGCAGCAGATTACCAACGCAAGTTCAGTGTGAACACAACTTACTCCACATTTTTCTCCACAAAATTCAATTCCGTTCTAGACGACAAACCGTGTCCAAACTGAAAGTATTTGTAGACGAACAGTTCTTCGGTTTACTTCAAAAACCTCGTATCTACAGCTTTTCTCAAGCTGTAGTTACGAGGTTTTTGAAGTAAACCGACGAATTACCTGTAATTGTGTCGGAATTAATATTTGACACGGTCGAAAATACTTAAAGCAAAGGAGAAATTGCTGATTACCATTCTTTTCTCCTCTCCTTTATCCTTGATTTTTTTCATACATCTTTGTCCCGAGTTTGGTCAAAAGATGGGTCGCAATTGTCCCACGCTCATTACAACTCGCCAATTCCATCCCTATATCTGACCTTGTCCCTACCAGGAAGGTTTCCAATTTAAAGTATAACCAGTCACATGATCTTAAAGATGGTAGCGCCAATGAAAATCGATTGCCGAGATTATAAACGATCACGTTGAATTTTGTTCACATCTTGCAGTCTGTCGGTGAAAACTGCCGACGGAAGTGACAGGCCACGTTTGAAATTGAATATACATACTCTTTGTCAACGGAAATGTACTTAGTAAGATGGGAATTGAGACACATATTTCATTTTTTAACCCATTACCACACAATCCCTACTTTTGACGCCCATGAGAAAGAAGCCTTTAGAAAACATTGTGGGAAAAGAAGAAAATGCTGGTAACCAGCATTTTCTCCTTTTCCCACAATGTTTTCTATGCTTCACAAAACAAATTTCAATTTTTCAGTCACTTTTATTTTGTCGTCTGCAAATGCTGTCGATTTGGACCAGTCTAAAATTTTGTCGTTTGGTAATGAGTTAAGAAGCCTTACAATCTGAAGAACTGTTCAGCGGTGTATTTCTGGTGGAGAAATTTACCTTGTATTACCTTACATTGCCCATCATTATACTCTTACGAACAAAGTCATTAACAAAGCAAAAATTTAACAAATGCATGGCAGAAAAAGGGACCGGACAGGATTCGAACCTAAAGCGTCAAGAATAGGGCCAAAACCTTAAACCACTGAGCCAAAGAGATATTTCCCCAACGCAGTTAGCAGGAATCGTATTTATACTGGGACAAAGTCATGCATGAAGGAGTGGTCTCCCGTAACACATCCCTTCTCAAATTTATCATTTATTGATGACTCAAAGCCTTATTGGCAGAAAGACCGTTTTTAACCCTTTAACCCATAAGGCATTCCCATGGTATCTCTTATTGACCCTAAATAACAGCAAGGATGAAGCCATTTCTTATGTGTATATGACACCTTTTGATAGCATAAAAAACATTGTGACAAAAGGTGAAATTGCTGGTCACGAGCAATTTCACCTTTTGTCACAATGTTTTCAAAAGGCTCCTACAAGGAGTGCGTCGAAATGAGAATCTATGGAGTAAAGGGTTAAACAACAAATGGGATTAACGGCTGGATGGCCAATCCCGGACGAGCCCCCATCTTACGAACTACGTCCGTAACAAAGAAACAATTGAACAAATGCCTAGCAGAAATAAGGAACCGGGGCAGGATTCAAACCCTAGAACGCCCGGACGAAATGCCAATACCTTCCTTAACCACTGAGCCAAAGAGATATCTCCCCACCGCAGTAGATAGGTATTGTATTTAAATCGGAACGGAGGCGTATTCCTTTCACCTGTTCTGGCACAATGTTCTGTGTTCTGAAATGCTGTTCTGGAATGTGCGAAAAGAATATTTCAGAACACAATACACTGTTCCGGAAGTATGTTCTGAATGGAGCAATTTCGGACCATTGTTCTAAACCATATCAAAATGAAAGTACATTGCCATGATGGCTGTTCCAAGATGTATTGTCATAACTGTTAAATAGAGGAGGATATGATAAGCTGCGGGGAGGGGGTAGAGACAAGTCTACAGTGCTCCTAATTATGGCTTTCATATCGTAAAAATGACAATTGCAAATTTGGCCATGAAGAATTGTCCACCTTTCAGCCATCTTGTATCACCTAGCAACCGGTCAGCAGGTGCGCCGCACCTCTATTGAATTAGAACAATCAGAACATGTTCTGAAGAACACGGCACAGTGTTCAGAAATACTCCATTGACCTAGAACACGTTCGGAGTTTTCGGAGTAGCGAAAGGAATACGCCCTTGATCAACGGATCATCCGGGTTTTGCCGAATGTTCGGCGTTGTTTTCTTACACGAAGACATTTGGTACCTGTTACATCACCCAACGTCGAGGCTAGATTTACGAGTTGGTTTTAATGGAGACAGGTTGTTTCGCCTCCAAGTAACACTGTGTACCGTTGCCAAAAAGCGGCAATCACCATTGTTATATATCATCAGAATAATTGGAACAGCGTGTAGTGTGACATGCATTCGAAAAACCTGGGGTTAGGGTACGCCTATCGGGCAATATAGTTTTCCCTTTGCCACATAATCTAAAGTTTGAACAGCCCTGAATGATGAAACGTTTGAAAACATTGTGGGAAAAAAGGAGAAAATGCTGGTTACCAGCATTTTCTCCTTTTTCCCACAATGTTTTTATTATAATATTTTAGACAACGATTCCATCATTTTAGTCACATTTTTTTGTCGTCTGCAAGTGATTTCAATTTAGACCAGTCTTAAAATTTGTCGTCTTGTATTGTTAATTAGATCTACCTAATTTCATAAAAGTACAGATTTTATAGGTACATGTATGAACCATTCCAATCTCGGCACGCTTCGGGGAAATACACAGGTACTCTATACCATGTGATTCTGAGTTTTAACGACCTTAGAAGGTTGGACTTTGAAAACATTGTAGGAAAACGAGAAAATGCTGGTAACTAGCTCTTACGAACATGAATATTTGCAACAAATGCATAGCTGGGATACTAACCACATCTGGCGGGATTCGAACACATGACGGATAAGATCCTCGTTTTTCGAGGTTTAAAGGACCAATACCATAACCACTGAGCCAAAGAGATATCTCCCTGACGCAATTGTGAGGTATCCCATTACCACACAATCCCTACTTTTTACGCCCCTGAGAAAGAAGCCTTTTGAAAACATTGTGGGAAAAGGAGAAAATGCTGGTAACCAGCATTTTCTCCTTTTCCCGCAATGTTTTCCACCCTTCACAAAACAATTTTCAAATTTTCAGTCACTTTTATTTTGTCGTCTGCAAATGCTTTCAATTTGGACCAGTCTAAAACATTATCGTTTGGTAATGAGATATTGTATTTAAATCGGGACAAAGCCATGCATGAAGGAGTGCGTAACATAGCATTTCCCCCGTTTACTAGAATATTTCCTACCAAACACAACCTCTAACTTTTGAGTCGCATTTAATTTGTTCTTGGCAAATTATTTTAACATTGGCAGGTCTAGAATTTGTTTTGCATGTTCAGTGTTATTTAGCAGTATGTTTTTTTCTAGAAATCCATTTTTCCAGTAAAACACTTAAAAATTTCTTACCATAAGCCATCGTTCTCGACGTTGGTAAAAGACAGGCCCCATTGGTAATGCCCCCTTTCCTTGTTGCAAGACGACGAAATTTGAGCCCCTTCCAAATTGAAAGCAAACGCAGGCAACACATCAACAGTTAGGCATATTGCATATTATTTCTCTACGGCTCTACGAGTATGAAAACATTTGTGAAAAAAAGGAAAATGCTAGCAAATTAATTTATTATTTTCCAACAGCCTTATCAAAAACCATCGTCGTCAAAGTTTAAAAAAAAAAACGATACCATTTTGTAACAGTCTCTGCAAAGGCAACGGTACGATTAGAGGACTTAAAATATGAATGAATCTAGAATAATTTAATATAAAACAGATGAAATCAGCTAAAATGCTGACGATTATACAAGATCGAACCAGCAGGTCCCATTACGACCTTCAAATGGAATCGTTAATGTTCGTTTAAACTCTTTCAGTCTAGGATAAATCTGAACTATGGTCTGTAAAAGGCGGTGCACGGTGCTTCTGCAAAAAGTGTCGACTCAGGTCAACCTGCGCAATCCGCGTAGGCTGACCTGTGTCGGAACTTTTTGCTTTTGGTAAATTTGGTACATTTGCGTGTCCAAGGGCCAGTCTACCTCACGATTTAGTCGATTGTAGGATAAAATAGATGTGATGACCCATTTGTATAATGCGTCACGCAGATGAATCAGACTCCATTGACTCACATAAACTCGACTTCCGATCGAAAATATAACGTTATTCCACCGAAAATTCAGATATATTTTTCAATTTAATATATAGCTTCGGCTATAAATCGGACGGTATGGCTCCAAGATCAGAGTGCACGTTCGCTGCAATCTGATCTTGATTTATGCCGTTTTCTGAAGTTTCAGTTTTTGCCTGTTGTGCGGAAAGGGTTAATGCAAGCCCATTTTAGATTGGATGCAATTCCGTGATTGTTATCAACTTGTCTCACCTGCTGACTTTTAGTCACATGGGCAATATAAAAAACGTTTCGTAACGTATAGGAATCTAGTCAGAATTTAGTAATCTCATAAAACACAAAAAAGAATGAGTTACACTGAGGTTACAGTAGCGATCAAAAAGTAAAGTAAATTATAACATTAAAAAAAAATGTGTAAATAATTGTAAAGGTGACCATCTGTCAGTATTATATCGTCGGTCTGTGTTGATCCCTGGCCGGTAAGTGAATGATAAAACCAGGTAAATACTAAACAACAGAGAAAGGGACCTGGTAACCTTTGATCTAGTTTTAGAATTTATTTTTTCCTTCAGTGACTAACCCTTGGGCCGACAGCATACTAGTAGACTGTTATCTTCACAATAGTTTCTATGCTTTTAAATGGTGCGATTTAGTTGTAATTGCATTTTGCAATCCCGTTGTTTACTTTCGGTCTCTATTTAGCCTTTAAGTGGGGCTATGTATGGCAAATCAACAATAAGAAGAAAAACAAATTAGGAACAAAATCTTAGAAGTATTTCCTTAACTGGCAACGAAGCCTCAAAGTTATTTTTAGATTACGTGCCAAGCAATTTCGCAAAATTTTTTGGGAAGGATCAATAACACTCTTTGATTGCGAGGTGTCGTATTTAAATCGGTGCGATGACGTCATATCTGATGTAACAAAATAGACAAAGTTACCCATTGCAAATCGACAATGTCTTTATTTATTTGTTTCTGAAAAATCGGCATTTTAACTTAAGGTAAGACCTGTGTAATGCACTTTCGGTTAACATTTGGCAAAAATTCTAATTGGTTGTTAAATAAGGATAAATAAGGATTTATAAAGAAACAATATTTTTGCACATTTCTAATGGATCAGAAATTCCGTTTATGTCTATCTTGAAACTATTTTTTGATACTTTTGTTTGTTTTCTAAAAAGGGAGGTAATTATTATCTCTTTTTCAATTAAGAATATAGCTGTTTTAGATTTATAAATGATAATTCAAAGAAGGAAAAAATGGAAAAAAAATGAAAAGGTGAAAGTACTCAAATTTAATTATAGCTAATTTTGCAGGATGATATTTTAGTGGAAATATCTGTTTTCCATTACACAGGTCTTACCTTAATGTTACTATGCAGTTTTTGCAATTGCAAAGAAAATTCATTCTTGCTGCCCATCGCTGTTTTGCAAGAGCCTGTAGTTGAAGGGAATAAAAAGTTGACAGGCTCCTTTAACTCTTTACCAAACAATCCCTGGTTTTTACGACCTTGAGATGGAAGCCTCTTGAAAATATTGTGGGAAAAGGAGAAAATGCTGGTAACCAGCATTTTCTCCTTTTCCCACAATGTTTTCTACCTTGGTGGAAACAAATTTTAATTTTTGAATGATGTTTATTTTGTTGTCAAAAGTGCTCTCAATTTGGACCAGTCTAAATTTTTGTTGTTTGGTAAAGAGTTAAGAGAACGAGCCAGATCTAGATCGGAATACATAGAACGTGCATTTGGATCCTTAATTCCAAAAAGAAAGGCAATTTATTTGAAAAAGAACGATTGAATCTTTTACAAGCGTTATTCAAATTGAGTAATGCTTTTGAAATAAGGGTTGAAATATATATTTGTGATGTGTTATACAAAGCAAGTCAAATAATTATGGCACCATGAAATCCAGTTTGACTAACGACCGAATAAATCAGGAGGAAGACTGGTCCTTTAACACGCAAAAACTTGACCGAAAGCAAAAGGTTTCGACCCAGGTTAACCTGGGCGGACAGCTTAGGCTGGCTTGAGTTGATACTTTTTTGAAGATGCATTAACCCTTTCCCAAACAATCCCTGGTTTTTACGGGTCTGGAATAGTAGCCTTTTGAAAACATTGTGGGAAAAGGAGAAAATGCTGGTAGCCAGCATTCTCTCCTTTTCTCACAATGTTTTCTACCCTATCATAGACAGAAATCATCTTTTCAGCAAGAGTTGAGTTGTCGTCTGCAAATACTTTCAATTTGGTCTAGTCCAAAAGTTTGTCGTTTGGGAAAGGGTTAGAGGTGAGTGTGTAGATTTTTCACATCTCACCAAATAAAAAATATACATATCTATCACTGAAATTTGTATGAAAAAAAAGAAAACCAATACAAATCGTCAATAATTAAGAATCATAAAATTACAAAGAAAAGATGGTGTTCCCTGAAAAGGCTTCGTATATATAGCCTCTTAATGTATTTTTAGATTTTGCGCCAGAAATAAAAAAAAAAACATTGTGGGAATGTCAAGTGACTGGCACGTGACTCATGACGCCTAAATTCCATAATATAAGAAAGTTTTAACATTTAATTATTTTCCTAATGTCTTCTTTGAACGCTGTGTTTGAAGCTTTGTTGGATCATATTTGTAACAAATCATATATGTAACACATTTGTTACGTACATGATCACATTCGTAACAGATAAAGTGTGTTACAAATGTGTTTGTCCGAAATGGGGGTTGACATAAGAAGCATATATGTAACAGGTTTAGTTGTCTATGTGTTACATATATGATCACAAATGTAACATGTGTTACATATATGATCACATATGTAACACATATATGATCACATATGTAACACATGTGTGTAATCACACACACACACACACACCCACACACACCCACACACACACACCCACACACAAACGCATGAACCTCAACGTGACAAAATGTACCTTCGGACATTCTGTCATCACTAGTAGAAAGCTGCAAAAAGAGGAAAAATCATGTAATATAAATGTTTTAAAAATATCACTGTAATTGTAATCTTTCAACTGAATGAGTTTTAAAACATATTTATTTCAATACTTGGAGTTATCTGCCCTTGTCTCAGCCCATTTTATATATTTTCCTATATCTATCGTTAAAAGGTAACCATAGCAACCACATCGCAATAAAATACACAAAATAATTTCAACATATTGCCGTAACAATACGGGGTTTGATCAGTGCTTAAACAGTTTTAAGCAAATGCATCGAGTTTTGTAGGTTCTACTAACACGCAGAAATGCATTACGCAACTTTGACTTCATTTTTCAGGTAAATGACGTTTGTAGGGTTCATATAGTAAATTGGTCATAACTCACAAAATAACCTGAATAATCTGTTCAAATAAAGACTAACATACTCCAGAAATATTATACATTCAAAATAATGTTGTTTATCAAATACTCACCAATTGTCCGAAGGTACATTTTCTCACCTTGTGGCCCATATATATATGTTTATATATATAAACAGAGAGTAGCCACGATACCGGACATTATATTCATGAATATCCTTTAAAGAGTTGAGGAAATATGGAGCGGACGCGAAAGAGTGACGTCGACGTCACCGCCGATGACGACGATGGACAAAGTGACACAACAAATCAGTATCAAGATATTGGCCCATCTGGTGAATAAAAACCTGCTACAAATGTGTTTCAGATGTAAATATGCATTCTTTTGTACTGTTTTTAAATCAAAATTGACCTGTGACATATGTGATTTCATGTCACATCAAAAACCGGCATCGATCATATTCGTCACAAAAAATGTTACATTTATGCTTGATTTCCGAGTCATATATGTAACATATGTGATCATATATGTAACAGGTGTTACATATATGATTTGTTACAAATATGATCCAACAAAGCTTTGTCTGCGTATTTCGGGAGTGTAGTGAATTAGTTGCTCATGTAAAAATAGACCGTGTTTCCCGTCGGTGTCAACCTGGGCCGTGTAAATCTCTATTTTTTCTTGTTTTCGGATGTTTTTCGACTAGATCTACTGGGGTTTTACGAATGAAAATTAAAAGGCTTTGGGAATATATGGGTGGGTGTTTTTTTTTTGTATTTTTGTAAAATTTTCGTCCCAAACTCTGAAGGGCCACCTTTAACATAAGCATTCAACTCCCTTTTCATAGAGAACGACTAAATTGCATAACATCGGAATTGCTGATTTCGGTAAATAGATAAAATAGATAAAAACCGCTACGAAATAAATAATTGAAGAAAAACTCCGTTTCAAGAATATGTCGGGGGGAAAAACTGACAAAATTATTATATAGACTGAACTTGTCATTTCCCTTGCGACGCATTACAGTTTTGCTTTTATTTAAATGATGTAATCAAACTGTTGAAATGGGAAATATTTAACAATTTTCCTTTGTTGTGTTTCAGGTTAAGTTTTAATTGTCTAGAACTCTAGCCCCTTTACACAACAAACCCACTTTCAAAGACCCTGGAAAATAAGGGTTTCGGAGAAAGAAACGAGAAAGAAACGAGCCTCGACCTGGTAACCATAAGGTCCTGAGTTGGATACCCGGGGGTGGGCGTCGACTTTGGAATATTTCATCGGCCCACACGTTCGGTGCATGTACTGGTGTAGTTCCCAGGAAGCAGAATCGAGAGAGATCAGTGCACTTTACAATAACTTTTTTCTCAACCGATACAGAATAAATATGTCTAAACTAGCTCTATTACGATGACCGTGTCAAGGCCCGCTTTGAAATCCAACCAGCGACTCCTGCACTCCCCACTTGGTGGAAAGCCTTACATATAAGCTACTTTACGCCACAATGATGGGCAAAATTCATTATTACGTTGAGCCATTTCTGTAAGGGCGTCTGTTTCAGGATCGCAAAATCCAGGGATTGTGTGGTAAAGGGTTAAACTAGCACTATTGCTATGACCGTCTCAAGACCCGCTCGTAAATCGAACCAGTGTCTCCCGCACTTGGTTGCAAACCTTGCATATAAGGTACTAAGCCACAAGGTTCGTCAAAATCCATTGTTACGTTTCTGTATCTTTAACTCATTACAAAACGACAACATTTTAGGCTTTTCCAATCGAAAGCATTTGCAGACGACAAAATAAAAGTGACTGAAAATCTGAAATTTTTTTTGTGAAGAGTAGATAAAAAAATTGTTGGAAAACGAGAAAATGCTGGTTACCAGCATTTTCTCCTTTTCCCACAATGTTTTTTTTTAAAAGCTTTCTATCTCAGGGTCGCAGAAACCCTGATTGTTTGGTAAAGGGTTAAAAGATGTACTGGGATTCTTTATCATTCTATTGGCGAATTTCTATTAAATAAAACTCCTCAAATTTAAAATTTCTGCCAAAAAGCACGTTTTGTAGTGTCCTATTTTAGGCAAGTTACCCCTTTCCCAAACGACAAATTTTGGACCCTTCCAAACCAAAAGAGTTCGCAGACGACAATTTTAGATTTGGAGAATATGACAGAAAGTCCTCAAAAAGGGTAGAAAACACTTTGGGAAAAGGAGTAATTGCTTGTTATGAGCAATTTCTCCTTTTCCCACAGTGTTTTCAAAAGACTTTTACTGCAGACACGTAAAAACCAGGGATTGTTTGGAAAAGGGTTAAGCACAGTACTGAGTTTTAACGACCATTGGAAATTAGACTTCTGAAAACATTGTTGGAAAAAGAAAATATGCTTTTCCCACATTGTTTTCTGTCCTTTAAGAAACAATTTCAATCATTTGGGACACATACGCATTGTCGTCTGCAGTTGTTTCCAATTTAGACCAATCTAAAATTTAGGCGTGTGGTAAGAAATTAAAACGCATATGATATTCTCTTGAGATTCTTCTTCTTAAATGACAAACTTCAAAATGAAATAACTTCCGTTTTACATTTTTTGTATTTTGTTCCTTTTTGATAAATCTTCTACTGCCTGTGTCGATCTAAATAGCTTTTGTGGACGGCATGGGTATAGATCAAACTGCACATAGCGGCGTTTACGCCCAGTCTGATCTTGGATGCATCACGTGCACTGCTTGTTGCTAAAACTATGACGTAAGTAATCTTTAACTACAATGAACATTTTCTCACATAATTATGATGTGGTGTAGCGAAGACTTGCTTCATACTCAGTCCCTAATAAGCTTGCACCAGGCTACAAAGGACATTCGGACATTTGCGTATAAGTGCCATCTCGGATTAGCCTGCGCATTTCGCGCAGGCTAATCCGAGACTGCACTTTACGACTACATTAAATTTTGTGCTACAATAGACTTGCACAAAGCAGAAAATTACATAAAAATGGAGAGTATATCGTTTCGGATTATTCGACGTTGACTACGCAGGTTGATCCGAGACAACACTTTACTCAAATGTCCGAATGTCCCTCTTTGCGGTCATTTAAGTGATAAATTTGGAAATGATTTAAAGTAGTATGGATTCTGTACGTAACGAAACAATGAAAACATGAGTGAACTTTCACATTTTTATGGGTTTCCCTCTGATACTACTAGCCTCTATCTAATAGTCTCTAACACAGAGACAAACAAGCCCTGCAGTTTACCATAAATATCAACCGTTAATTGAAACGGATCGTTTTTTTATAGTCGCGTTACAAAGTGAACATACGAATGCTTTATTTATTGTGCCTTATAACTCAAAGCCATTGTTTATTGAATGATAAACCACGATAGAAAGAAAATCATTTCTTAATTTTATATTTGGTCACAATATATTAACTTAGACAGTTTGTTTTATATTCTATTATTTAGTTATATTTGTTTTCATCTCTTATATGACGTCACTTCTTCGCTTTTCCTGTATCAAAAGGAAAACGGCAGTAATCTACGCAGTTCACATCGAAAGCACAATCTCAAAGCACAAAAATATTAAGGTTTAAGTCATGAGACATCTCGGCCCGTATTCACCAATCCGATTCTCAAGGACATTTTTAATCTTATTTTCAAGTATTTTCCAGATTTGAAAGTAACACAGCTTCTGATTGGCTAAACCGAATGGTTTAGCCAATCAGAAGCTGTGTTACTTTCTGAACCCATAATTGACAAGAATGCTCATGAGAATAGTTAGTGAATACTAAGCGGATGTAGAATTTTTAGGCTCATCAAGTTAATATTCCAGTTATTCCTACTTGTCCTGTGTTTTACAAGCACTAATCTCATATTTCTTTTTCTCAAGGACATTTCCACGAAAATCTCAACTCTTTGAATGATGATCAAAATGGGCATTATCTCGCGCTAGATGGCATTCTACAAATTTATACACATCTATCTAATTTGGGCATTCTAGGTATAGAACCGGACTACTTTTCACGCGACAACCGTTACTTTGAATTTCAAACTAAAATAAACATTTACCCAATAAAACGCTACCTGGTGCGATTCATTCAGCTATGATCAGCAGTTTAAACAGGCCTGATTTCTCCTCAAACGTATAGATAATAGCCATTTTCTCCATTGCTACTTTATAGCGCGTATTACTACAAATCCTCAAATATTGGGGGCAGTGATGCGTCATAGCAGACAGGTCGAATCTTCGAAAAAAATGACATGCGCAGACAACGTCAAAATGGTACCAACAACTCAACAGGACCTCCTCTTGAGAGAGTTTTATTAATTGACAGGGTATGAAGCAAGTTCTCGCCACTCCACGTCATAATTACGTGAACCCCATTAATCATTTTTTTCTAGACATTCCAATATACAAAGGCATTTTTGTGTGTGCAGAAAAACACTTTACCAATTTATAACCTCTTGGCATGCTTGATGTACATTTTTTTTTTCGCTGCGTTCCTGTCACTGTCATTGATTGATTCTATTTTTAGACGTCTTCACGTTGTGCCAGACGACATTATTTTAGACTTACCTAAATTGAAAGCATTTGCAGATGACAAATGAAATGTTGCGTAAAAACGGGTTTTGTGTCAGTACTGTGGTGAGAATGCCAGGAAACACATGCTTAGGTACACTGATCGCTGTGATATGACCAACATTTAAACTGTTAACTGTTTACCAAATGATAAAAATTTAGACTTGTCCTAATTGAAAGCATTTGCAGACGACAAAATAAATGTAACTCAAACATTGAAATTTGTTTCCAGCAGGGTAGAAAATATTGTGGGAAAAGGAGAAAACGCTGGTTACTAGCATTTTCTTCTTTTCCCACAATGTTTTCTAAAGGCTTCTTTATCAGGATCGTCAGACCCAAGAATTTTTTGGTAAAGGGTTAAAATGCCGTTAACCCTCCACCATAGTCCCTAGTTTTAACCTTAATGGAAGAAGAAAGCTTTTGAAAACATTGTAGGAAAAGAAAAAAATGCTGGTAACCAGCATTTTCTTCTTTTCCCACAAAGTTTTCTACAATTCCCTAAACAAATTAAGATTGTTTTAATCAAATTTATTGTGTCGTCTACGAATGCTTTCAAAATGGACTGGTCTAAAATTTTGTCATTTGGTTAAGGGTAAAACTCTAATGCAAACCAGGAATGATAAGTCTGAAAAAAAAATATGCAAACTGCGTCCCCAAGGACAAGTCACAGTGTTCTGCCTGTCTGGGAACACAGTGCCGTAGACAATTCCCTTTGAATAATATTATTTTGTATGGCAACTGCCAGATGTGGTCTGTTAAAGGCAACCTGATAATTTAAGCGGGTTTTCCCTTGATATTCGAACATTCTGTACACTCGGTCAGAGATCCAGATAAGAGGGAGTGATGGTTTTCTAAATCCATCATTTCTTTTCGAAACCGTATGTTGTGGGTACTCATTAGAATCGTCTCGACGAGACGATTCTAAAGAGTACCCACAAGATAGGGTTTACAAGAGAATAAAAAATATTTTCAATTTTGAAATCAAAATTACTTCCTCTATCTGGATCTCTACTCAGTCCTTTCTTAGGAGGCAGCAGATAATATTATTTAAAAAGATGAACTTAACCTTTTGCCTCATAACCCCGAGTTTTTGACCACCTTAACATAGAAGTCTCTTGCAAATCTTGTGGGGAAAAGGAGAAAATGCTGGTACCCAGCATTTTCTCATTTTCCCACAATGTTTTCTACCCCTTCTTACAAGAAATCTCAACTTTTGAAAGACTTTAATTTTGCTGTTTACAAAAGCTTTTCAATTTAAACCAGTATAGAATTTTGTCGTTTGATACGGAGAGTTGAAGGGTTTGCCAGACGACAAAATTTCAGGTTTCTCTAAATGAAGAACCTTTGTAGACGACAAATAAAACGTTATTTAAATCACCAATTCTTTTTTTCCTGGAGGGATACGAGAAACATTATTAGAAGTAAGAGAAATTATTCCATGCTTTCCGGTAGGATATCGAGAAATAGCAGTGAAAATATTTTCGATCTTACACTGGTACAACCAGTGAAAATACCGATTTTCACGTTCTTGTTGCCTAGGTAAATTGCGCGTGCCTAACAACCAGATGGTAAATATGACGTCATAATTATACCTTACATTTCTCGCGCTTGACATAATATTGTAATGCGTTGCTATGCGGAAGGGGTACGCCACGAGGAATAACGGTAAAAATCTGTACTGGATTTTGATTAAGCTCCTCCCAGAAAGGGTTAAAAGCATGAAATAAATAGAATATCTGTTTTTTCGGTGAAAGATCGAAATTTATTTCATCTCGTGAACACCATCGGTAATATTTTCACGAGTGGCTGCGCCACTCGTGAAGATATTACCGATGGTGTCCTCTCGATGAAATAAATTTCGATCTTTCACCGAAAAAGACAATTATCCTCTATTTATTTCATGCTTTCCGGTAGGATATCGAGAAATAGCAGTGAAAATATTGTTCGATGTTCCACAGGTACGACCAGTGAAAATACCGATTTTCATCTTCTAGTTGCCTAGGTAAATTGCGCGTAACTCACAACCAAATAGAAATATGATGTCATATACCTTACATTTTTCGCACTTGACGTTATATTGTAATGCGTTGCTATGCGGGAGGGAACGCCACGGGGAATAACGGCTGATCTTGGCCGAAACTTTTCGATAATGGTCAATTTTCTGCATGTCCAAAGTCCAGCCTACTTCATGATTAAGTCGGTTATAATTGTGGCTTTTACAGATCCCAATGTATGTGATGGCTTGCTTTGTATCATGCAACACGGAGATTCATTTAGCCCCATTGTATCAAAGCATGGCTCATATATTTCTTACTTTAAGATGAGACTTGCTCTGTGATTTGATGGGCTAAATGCATATATGCCAAAAGTATCGACCTAGGTCAGCCAGGGCAGGCCACGCTGGTTGACCTTGTTCGAAACGTTTCGCTATTGGTCAATTTTCCGTATGTACAAGGACTAGTCTACCTAATGATCAAGTCTATTTCCAAAAGAAGTGGCTATTGTGATTTCAGAAGTATTTTATGGCTCGCTTGGTACTATGGATCTGGGGTGAGGCCATCTATCGTGGAAATTAAAAAAAAAAAAATGATAGAAATTAGCAATACTCGCTCATAGCCTTCTATTAGCGCAATGCTACAAAATCTGTCTACCGATCGCTTAGTCCTGGGCTTTTTCTTTCCAAAACCAGTTTCTCCCATGGCTTGTTTACTCCATAATTGCGCGCTACACCATTTGATTGGGTATGAATATTAATTGATTGAAATAATTGATTGTATTGTTGGGAATTAAATGTTAAAAATCAAAGATATTTCGAAATCATATTTTTCAGGTACAAACTTAATTTTATTCGATTTATTTACGTGGTTTCTCTCTCTATCCATCATGCGTCCTATTTTCAAGAGACATTACTCATGACACCTAATGATCAAAGGGAGACCACCAATACACAAATAATCCTAACTTTGCCATAAATACTCTCCCTTCAACCAAAGAGGTATTCATTTGCTTAGTATATTGACTTTTAAGCCAATATTTGAATAACAGTTATCTTTTTCTTTCAAATTATTATTTCCATACAATGGCTTCCTTGACAAACACCACTTCAGCGTTCTCAACGCTTTGAATTTATACGATATAGAGGCTATGCGCCAGAGTGCTGCTTTAAGTAACAGTGTCAGATGACAGACCGATGAAAGTTTTTGGTGTTCCATGATAAATAAATGGGACTTCATTGTTATATGCATTTTCTCATCGGTTCGCCAAATTCTTCTTGTCTGGGTATATTAAATGGTAGGAGAATCAAAAAGTGCGTGCATTATGCCAAGTCGACGAAGCCTAAAATTCGATTACTTGGAAATCATTTTCATGTTCAAAAAATGCTGACATGGCAGAAAACGTTTTGTTATCTCTACACTACAAATAATCTGTTTAGAACCCCTAGGAGATGGTAATTCACATTTCTACATAAATCAGACGAAAGTTTCTGGCCAATGATAAAGAGCGGAAATTAATGCTTTTTTACGGACATTTTTCGATAGAAAAAAAACAAGGAATCATCGGATCGGATGCTGTGGATCCAAGATCAGACTGCGCGTGCTGTGCGGTCTGATCTTGATCAATACCGTCCGCAATGCACATTTAATTGCCCCTTACAGCCAAATGATAAAGAAAACGATAAAGAGACGAGTCAATTCATTTCACTGAACACGAATTGGGAAATCCCAAACAGGGTTATTTATAGCTCCCTGCAGACCCGTTCCATATTTGTAGTTCATGAATTATGGTTAAGATTGTTCTGACTGTATGATGTAAAACCTTGGGGGTTTATACTTACATATAAATAGTTAAGGTTGTTCTGACCCTATGATGTAAAGCCTTGCGTATAAACGGCAATATATTTAACTTGTATGTAAGCAATGATTGAAAATAAATACATGTATATGGAATGGGTATCACTGCCTCTTTTCTTGAGCTCTGATGCATAATTACATCGCATCGAGTGACATATGTTTAACTAAATAACGGATATATGTATTTTTCCTAGTGAAATATCGAAATTTATCTCACGATGTTGCCGAAATGAAATAAATTTCTTTCATTCCACTGAAAAATAAAACCCAAATATGTTATTTATTTCATGCTTAACAAGCCCCCGTTTTTTTGTGTGTGTGTGTGTGGGGAGGGGGGGGGGTGAAGGGGGGACTTGCATTACAATCCAGTAGTTATTTTTTGGTAATTCCCCGTGGCGTACCCCCACCACATCACAACGCATTACAATATTACGTAAAGCGCTAGAAATGTAGGGTAAATTACGTCATATTTCCATCTGGTTGATTGACACGCGCATTTTACCTAGGTAACTAGTGCGTGGGAACTACTGTTTCCGCCTTGAATTGAAGAGTCAGAATATAAGATCAGTATTAACCATAATGTATCAGATCGGTATTAACGATAATATATCAGATCGATATTAACCATAATGTATCAGATCGGTATTAACCATAATGCATCAGATCGGTATTAACCATAATGCATCAAATCGGTATTAACCATAATGTATCCAAATCGGTATTAACCATAATGCATCAAATCGGTATTGACCACAATGCATCAAATCGGAATTTTATTGACCATAATGTATCAAATCGGTATTAACCATAATGTATCATAATGCATCAAATCGGTATTAACCATAATGCATCAAATCGGTATTGACCATAATGCATCAAATCGGAATTTTATTGACCATAATGTATCAAATCGGTATTAACCATAATGTATCATAATGCATCAAATCGGTATTAACCATAATGCATCAAATAGGTATTAACCATAATGCATCAAATCGGTATTGACCATAATGTATCAAATCAGTATTAACCATAATGTATCAAATCTTTCACCGTTATTTCTCGAACAACTACCGGAATGCATGAAATAAATGGTCTCAACTCTGGCCTGAACCATAATACCCAATTCTTTGCCAGACGACAAATTTTAGACCAGTTCAAAATGGTTCAAACTGAAAGCATTTACGGACGACAATTTGAAATTACAGACGACAATTTAAAAGTATTTTAAAGGACGAGGTTTGTTTTTTAACTCTTTACCAAACAACAAAATTTAAGCCTTTTCCGAATTGAAAGCATTTGCAGACAATTTCTATGTGGCTGGAAAGGAGAATCTTTTCTTAAAAAATGGTAGAAAACATTGTGGGAAAAGGAGAAAATGCTGGTTACCAGCATTTTCTCCTTTTCCCACAGTGTTTTCTAAAGGCTTCTTCCTCAAGGGTGCTAAAAGTCGTCATTGTGTGGTAAAGGGTTTAAGGGTAGAAATATTTTCGCCTTCTTCCAGAATGTTCCTAGATGCCTTCTTCTTCTTAACCCATTACCACACAATCCCTACTTTTGACGCCCCCGAGAAAGAAGCCTTTAGAAAACATTGTGGGAAAAGGAGAAAATGCTGGTAACCAGCATTTTCTCCTTTTCCCACAATGTTTTCTACAGTTCACAAAGCAAATTTCAAATTTTCAGTCACTTTTATTTTGTCGTCTGCAAATGCTCTCAATTTGGACCAGTCTAAAATATTGTCGTTTGGTAAAGGGTTAAGGGACGATAAATCTCGTACTTGTTTGGTAAGGGTTAACTCTGCCATACAAACATTCTATCTATCTGTGATAGGACCATAAACTTTCGGTTTTATTTGCATCTGAGACATGTTTATTAAGTCAGTATTTTATTGTGGATATAACGGGGAATGCCCTCAGTTATATTAGAAATAATTATGTTATGTGAAAAGAAGGGGGGGGGGCAATGTTAATGCAATTGAAAAAAAAAGCACCGACCGCAGTCAGCACAAATCTCCGAGCAGAGTTGTCATTCTTACTCTCACCACACTTCTCTGCGACGGACTAAATGACAAGAATCTTGTCAAACCAAAGAAAACATGTTTTGATACTATTCAACTGTTTCTAGACTGGTGTCAGTCCGCAAATAGAGCCATTTCATTAAAATAAAATCGTCAAATAAAACTGCAAAACGAAAACTCTGTGTTCTCAATGTTTTTAATGTCTGTATTTCAGAAGGAGGGCAAGTAACAACACATATTTCTGTGGCTTTTCTGTAGTTGTGTACCTTGTTTATTAGAATGACTTAAATGCCTGAATACCAGGCTAAACTGTTTCATGTGTAATATAATAATGTAGATTAAGGAAATATGATTTCGGATACTGATGAATTTACCTGTATACAATGGAACTATTTTTCCGAGCTTCTTTATTGATCAGAATCTTACGCCAATTCTAAAACAAAATGGCTGCGCCCATGAATGATGACAATACTTTCGACACGCCGATGGATCTATGTTTGTAAGATTAAAAGATCAGTTATCGTCCTTTAAAAGACATTTAAGCTTTTCAGAAAATTGCTCCCTCTTTTTCACATTTCCTACTGGTTGGCTGTATGCTGTTTGAAGAGCACACAAAACAATCGGTATTGTTCTTTCTTTCACCGCCGTTTGTGTCGCCATTTTGAGTTACGGTCATGTGACGAAAATATCACGTGATGATGAACTACTTTTTGAGCCAACTACAGAGGTGAATGGGAATGGTCAGTAGTGCATGACAGTGAATTTGCACAAGTTGACATGGATCGAAACTTTTTGTACTTTTTTTGCATATCAAATGACCATTTTTTTCAGTTTCAAATAGCAAAAAGTATTTACCCATTTCAGCCTGTGCAGCTGACATGAGTCAAATATGTATGCTATTTGTAAATTTGTTGCATATCAAAGGAACATTCTAACTGATGATTCTGTCATTTGTTAGACAAAATGGGCTTTATGTATTCTTACAAACATGAAAGTTTGCATCCAGTGGCTGAAATACAAACCGCATCTGGTGAGATTTTTCGTTTTTCAAAGTTTAAGAGACCAATACCATAGCAGGTGAGCCAGAGATATTTCCCGAATGCAGTTGTTAGTCATTGTATTTAAATCTAGACGAAGCCATGCATGAAGGAATGGTCTCCCGTAACTTGATCCATATAATTATTGTTGTCTGCGCATGTCATATTCTTAGAAGATTCGACCTGCTATGACGCATCACTCCCCCCCCCACCATATTTGGGTGGATTGTAGAAATATGCGCTATAAAGTAGCGATGGGGAAAAAAGGCTTTTATCAATACGTTTGATGGGAAATCAGGCCTGTTTTAGTGCCAGAATTCTCTAAACTGCTGATCATAGCTAAACGAATAGCACCAGGTACAGCTTTGTTGAGTAAACGTGTATTTTAGTTTGAAATTCAAACTTTTGTAACGGTTGTCGCGTATAAAAGTAGTCCAGTTCTGTACCCGGAGTGCTCAATTTAGATAAAGAGGATATTGTTTTTTCGGTCAAAGATCGAAATTTATTTCATCGAATGAACACCATCGGTAATATTTTCACGAGTGGTGCAGCCACTCGTGAAAATATTACCGATGGTGTTCACGATGGTTCTTTACCGATGGTGTTCATTACCGATGGTTCATTACCGATGGTTCTTTCACCGAAAAAAGACCCCCAAATATTCTATGTATTTCATGCTTTTAACCCTTTCTGGGAGGAGCTTCATCAAAATTCAGTAGTTCTTTTCCGTTATTCTCCGTGGCGCACCACTCCCGCATAGCAACGCATTACAATATTACGTCAAGTGCGAGAAATGTAAGGTATATGACGTCATATTTCCCATCTGGTTGTTAGGCACGCGCAATTTACCCAGACAACAAGAACGTGAAAATCGGTATTTTCACTGGTGGTACCAGTGTAAGATCGCAAAATATTTTCACTGCTATTTCTTGATATCCTAACGGAAAGCATGAAATAAAGATGCGTATTTGTAGAATGCCATCTAGTGGAAGATAATGGTATAATTATGCGATGGCTTACTCGGTATCTTTCATCACAAAGTTACACTAAACCCCCCTTTTGCTAGAGCGACTATCAGAAGGTTTGAAAAAAGCCTGCAACACGCAAAAAGATACAGTCGAACATTTGCGTAAAGTGTCGTTTCGGATTAGCCTGCGCAGTCCGCGCAGGCTAATCCGGAACGACACTTTCCGTTTTCATGTAATTTTCTGTTTTTCGCAAGACTATCGTAGAACAAAATCTAATGTAGTCGTAAAGTGCCGTCTTGGATTAGCCTATGCGAACTGTGCAGGCTGATCCAAGACGACACTTTACGCAAATGTACGAATGCCCTATTTTGCATGCTGCTGGCAAAATATTAAAAGATTGTCGCAAAATGCAGTCTTCAGCCACAGTAGTTTATTTCGGAGGCTCGTTAACTGTACGGAAAATACAAGTATGCAAAATTAATATCTCATATCACAGGATGCTTTTGTGAAAATATTTAGCCAAGTAGGTAACAAGGTAGATCAGACATCAGACTGCATATTCAGGGTAGACTGATCTGAATTGACACTTTCTGAAATAACAAGCTAAACATTGAGCGCGGACTGCGCAGGAATGACAATGGTGCTCTTTTCTGCAGATGTAATAATCCTTATTTTCTACCTCATGTACCTAGGCTGGCTCAATTGTACACTTAGTTAATTTATGGTAGACACAAGATAATTAAGGAGGGGAGGAAATATAATAATTAGAAAGACAATACTGCTCGTTAACTGTTCCAGCGCCAAATATAGAAACAAGACCAGTCCTTTATTGAAGGCTGTCAAAACAGTCCACTGAAAGTAGTATAGACTTTTCTTTTATTAAATCAATAAAACAATCGGACGGTAAAGTTCAAGATCAGACTGCACGTTCTGTGCAGTCAGATCTTGATCTATGCTGTCGGCATAAGCTTCTATTTTAACCTATTAATCCGAAAGGTTTAGAGCAGAGATTCTCTCAACTTATACCATTTCATTACCTCGAGCAAGGATTCAGTTTGTTATCGAAAACTCAATTGGTCCCCGCTGTACGTAATATAATATTGCTTACACACGATGAGCTAAATCAGGGGAGGTAACTAATCTATCGATACGGTGATTGACCGGAAGCGAAATGACTGTCACTGTGAAAGAAAACCTGGAAATGTAAATCTTTGCCTAAACAGTGTATTTGAAGGGTCATCGGCATGGAAAAATTTCGCCATGCTTTCGTTTTTATTTTTTTGCTTCCTGGTTCGTTGTTATAAATAAAAAGATAAAAAAAAAATCCCGATAAACGATAGTGCTTGTCGAACGTTTGTATTTCTGTGTCATTTTAAAATGGTACCCCCCCCCCCCCCACAAAAAAAATGTGCTTTTGAGATATCATCGACAAAAAAAGCCAGTTTTTGGATCCAAGAATGCTTCTACCCCCCACCCTTTCCCATTAACATTCAATATCTTTCCTTTCAGTGTTAACAAAAGGAATTGTATCTATGATGCACTTTTTTCATAATTGTCGAAACTTGCATAAGTAACAAATACCTATACGTTGTCTTTTGTCTTTGATCTTTCATCAAAGCGTAGTGTCAGCGAACTTTGCTAATCGACTTAACAAGGAAGGATAATAATGTAATTACAATAATGTATCACTTCACATGGCTTAACTAAATGGTTTTCCATTATGAGTATATAGGATGAAATTTAGATTAATCATAAAAACGATAAGCTACAGAGCTAAATTGTCAAAATTATACAGTAATTCCGAAATCAATGATAACCCTTCTGTGTTGCTGGTTCGGCCAAAACTTATTCAGCTAATCCGAAACGACACTCTGTTTTATGTAATTTTCTATGTTGTGCAAGTCTATTGTAGCACAAAATTTAATGTAGTCGTAAAGTGGCGTCTCGGATCCGAGACGCCACTTTACGACTACATTACATTTTGTGCTACAGACGGTGCAGGCTGATCTGAGACGACACTTTACGCAAATATCCGAATGCCCCTTTACGAGTGTTTCTAGCCAGATGAAAAATCGGTACAAGAAAATATTGATGCATTACATAACATCAATGGCGCCGCAAATCAGTTGTTTCTAAAGCGCAATGCAGCATTTCAAACTCACCAAAGTAAATTTTTGCAGAACAATGTGAGAAATGAACTGAGAAGTCCTAAACAATCCCTAGAACGCAACTTAAAACTTAAAAAAAGAACCAATAATGGTAAGACACAATCATAGCCATTCTTCAGCAAAAATTAATATAATTTCAATTAGAACTACATGTATGTACAAAGGCAGTTGTCATACGAGAATCAACACAAGAAAATAGTATTAAAAGTAGGTTACAAATTACCAAATTGATATTAAAGACTGGATATGAATTGACCAAAGTGGATATGAAATGATCGAAATTAATACGAAATGACCAAAAAACAATAGGTGGGTACGAAATGACCAAAAAACAATAGGTGGGTACGAAATGACCAAAAATGTAGGAAATGGCCTAGGTACGAAATGACATAGGTACGAAATGCCCTAGTTACGAAATTATTTGAAGCCGAGCAAAAAATATGGCTTCCTGTATAGGTACTTTTCAAAACCGAATAAAATATAATGCCGCCACTCATGCGGCGCCTTAATAAGGTGTATGGAATAAAAAAAAAAGGATCTATCTTTGATCTGAAACCGGAAACTAGGTTGCAATATTCTGATAGCATCCAGAGAATAAAATGCACTTTCTATCTATTGTATTCTATGCAACCGTCAGCGGCAATATTTGGCATGAAGGTACAAGAATGATTATAGTTTCATAAAATAAAGATGAAAGGGGTAAAAAACTGGATAAAAACGAGCAAAAGATGTATCTTTAAAAAGAATAAGACATAAAATGCATGTTGTGTAAAAGGCATGACAATAAACATGCGTTACTTGTCATTCCGTCTAATTTCTCCGAGATCTGTGTTTATTGCTCCTATCTCAAGTGCCAAAAAAAGAAGAAAAAAAAACACGGTATATACAAAAGAGGTGGAGAATCCTCCGCCCCCACCTCCTCCGTGTAATAAGCTATAGCTGTTTTGTACCATAATATAAAAATGCGGCTAATATTTAGTTATTTCAAATTGCTTGTGCAGATGCATTTAATTTGGAACTACAAAAGTTTGTGGTTTGTGACAGGGTTGAGACTGATTTATTGCCAGGTGTAAAAGGGGATTATTTTCAAAGAGGAAAATTTTTCGATTTTTCAGTTGGAGTCTCCTCCGTCACTTTACGGAGGGAGGCGAAGTAAACTAGCCCTAGTTTCTCCTATCGCGTCACTAAAATTAGTTCCTGCCAATACCTAGTTCCAAAGAAAAGTTTGGAATCTTATAAACTCATAGTCTTGGAAAGTGTAACTTATTTTCACGCGCAGTAGACAGTTCAACTCATGCCGGTAAATAACTAAAATAAAATATTTAATCGATAGTGAAAATCCAAATATTGCTATTTCAAAGCTATGCTTTGTGGAATAACATCTCACTATCTGACAGTGTAGATCCAAGATCAGACTGCACATTCTGTGCAGTCTGATCTTGATCTACATTGTCTTCAACAAGTCAGCGAGTAGCGCCTAGCAGCTTATAGATTAAGATAAGAATAAACTGAAGAAAACTATATCAATTATGGTTGGAAAAGGCAGAAGAGCGTTTGCTACATGTACCCGTGCACATTTCCCTTTCCATACCAAAACTATCTGGTGGGAGGAATTCTGGCCCCTGTTTGTCTTCTGCTGTTTCAAGCAGTTCACTGCAAACTAAGGCAATCTTTAATGCCATTGTGACTGTTCCTAGCAATCTAATGCAGTCTTTTAGGGTCTTGTGTAAGTTCACTGCAATCTAAGGCAGTCTTGTAGAGCCTTGTGTCCGTTCACAGCAATCTAAGGCAGTCTTTAATGTCCTTGTGTCAGTTCACAGCAGTCCGAGGCAGTTTTTTAGGGCCTTGTGTCAGTTCACGGCAATCTAATGCAGTCTTTTAAACCCTTGTGTCAGATTACAGCAATCTAAGGCAGTCTTTTAGGCCCTAGTGTCGGTTCACGGCAATCTAAGGCAGTCTTTTAGGGCCTTGTGTCAGTTCACGGCAATCTAAGGCAGTCTTTTAGGACATTGTGTCAATTCACGGCAATCTAATGCAGTCTTTTAAACTCTTGTGTCAGTTTACAGTAATCTTAGGCAGTCTTTTAGGCCCTAGGGTCGGTTCACGGCAATCTAAGGCAGTCTTTTAGGGACTTGTGTCAGTTCACAGCAATCTAAGGCAGTCTTTTAGGCCCTTTTTGTCAGTTCACAGCAATCTAAGGCAGTCTTTTAGGTCCTTCGGTCAGTTTACGGCAATTTAAGGCAGTCTTTTAGGCCCTTGGGTCAGTTCACAGCAATCTAAGGCAGTCTTTTAGGCCCTTCGGTCAGGCTACGGCAATTTGAGGCAGTTTTTTAGACCCTTGTGTCAATTCGCAGCAATCCAAGGCAGTTTTTTTAGGCCCTTGGATCAGTTTACGGCAATCTAAGGCAGTCTTTTAGGGCCTTGCGTCAGTTCACAGCAATCTAAGGCAGTCTTTTAGGCCCTTGAGACGACTCTAATGAATACCCATAACATAGTGTTTAGTGGAGAAAAAATGTTCTAATGAGTACCTATAACATTGGGTTTAGAGGAGAATAATTAATGTTTACAATCTTGAAACGGTTGCAAGGTTGAATACATTGCGACCGGTAGAAAATGCATTTCTTTTTCTGGGGACCATAAAAGAAATCTCTGTTGTGGCGTTTCCGGTATTAAATCGAAGATTTCTGATATATATTATATATCCCCCATACTATATACAGAGCTCTAGATAAAGGGGAGAAATGGTATTCTTTATACATTATTTTTCTTGCAAACCCTATGTTGTGGGTGCTCATTAGAATCTTCTCGATGAGACGATTCTAATGAGAACCCATAACATAGGGTTTAGTGGAGAATAATTAATGTTCACAATCTTGAAATTGAAATCACTTCTATCTGGAACGCTGCCATATATATCGGTATTTTTTCTATGTTTACACAACTGACAAATCTGAACTATTCTACAGTCTACCAATGTTTAACAGCATTTTTTGTCTCTCTGATTGTAAAGATGTAACTCCCAGTCACACATTTCATTGTTAGAGACAGTAGAAGTCGGTGCAGAAATGGGAAGGGGGAGGGGGTAGATGACAGATACCACTCAAGGTAATGAGCTTTTAAGATTTTTTTCCACAGTCTGTTTACAAAGCCATCCAGCAACGCCATTATCAAAAAGTACTTGCGAATCGACGCAATCTGTTTCTGTTATGAAAAAGTCCTTTCCGTTACTTTGTTTACATTGGAGTCAATATGGATGTATGCTCCGCTATTATTTGTAATTCATGTTGTCGTACTGTTTTTTTTTTTATTTAATCACGTTTTTTTTTCCCGACAATTGACCCGGTTTGTGCCTTTTATGTTAACTTGACCCATTTGCGCCAAAATGATGCTAGTTTTTAGCTCCACTGGCCGAAGACCAGCGGGCTTATGTCACGGCCTGTTGTCCGTCGTGCGTCCGTCCGTCCGTCCGTCCGTCCGTGCGTTAACTTTTTCTTTAAACATCTTCTTCTCTTAAACTACCCATCCAGTTTTAATGAAACTTCACAGAAATGATCCTGCCATGGTCCTCTTCAGAATTTATTGAAAGAATTTAATTCCTTTAAAAACTCTTGTTGCCATGGCAACAAAACTGAAAAAAATTGAAAATCTTTGAAAATCTTCTTGTCTGAAACCGTAAGGCCTAGAGCTACCAAATTTGGCATGTAGCTTTATCTAGTGGACCTCTACCAAGTTTCTTCAAATTATAGCCCTTGGGTCAAAATTGGCCCCGCCCCGGGGGTCACAGGTTTTACATGGGCTTATTTAGGGAGAACTTTAAAAGTCCTCTTCTACCTAGGCATAGGGCCTAGGGCTATCAAATTTGGGATGTTGTTTTATTTAGTGGACCTCTACCAAGAGTGTTTAAATTATAGCCCTGGGGTCAAAATTGGCCCCGCCCCGGTGGTCACAAGTTTTACATGGGCTTATATAGGGAGAACTTCAAAGTTCTTCTTCCACCTAGGCATAGGGCCTAGGGCTACCAAATTTGGCATGTAGCTTTATCTAGTGGACCTTTACCAAGAGTTTCCAACTTATAGCCCAGGGGTCAAATTTGGCCCCGCCACGGGGGGTAACAAATTTTACATGGGCTTATATAGGGAAAACTTTCAAAATCTTGTCGCACCTAGCTATAAGGACTAGGGCTATCAAATTTTGCATGTAGCTTTATCTAGGGGGTCTCTACCAAGGGTGCCCAAAAGTATAGCCCTGGGGTCAAATTTAGCCCCCGTCACAGGGGATCACAAGTTTTACATTGGCTTACATGTATATAGGGAAACTTTAATAATCTACTTGTACATCGCCATAAGGCCTAGGGCTACCAAATTTTGCATGTAGCTTTATCTAATAAGCTTCTACCAAGAGGGGTCAAGTTTGACCCCATCCCAGGGGTCACAAGTTTTACATTGGCTTTGTAAACCTGTCTCATGGGTCACATATATTTACAGGGCCTTATATTGAGCAAACTTGTTGTACAGGGCTTTTTATTGGGCAAGATTAAAAAATCTCCGTGTTTATAACCACACATTCTAGTTTCATATTGTAGGTCTGGGGTCAAAATTGGCTCCATCCAGGGATCACAAGTTTAACACGGGCCTCAAGATATAGTCACTTTAATTTATACATTAATCAAGGGAAATAACTCTTTTTATGAAAGATAAATTTTGGTACTATTTACCTCCCTTGATTATCAAACTGCATTGATACATGATTGGTGCTAGACATTAAGTTTTTTGATAGAAAATATTCTGTTTTCAAGTGTTATTCATTTTTTTGATGCTAATAGTTATGTTTACATGAGGTGAATAATAAATTCAGAGTAAGGTTTCTATCATTCAGCTTATTTTTCCAAGGATTTTACCTTTCATGCTGATGAATTAACCTGCTTGTACTGCCTGACAGCGTTCATTGTTTTTGAAAGCCCTCTTTTTCATGGTCATGAACACTTCAATTTGTGTGGTAAAGGGTTAAAAAGCCAGTGGAGCGATACAGGGCCATCATGGCCCTCTTGTTTTTTCTACTTACTTAGTGGGTCATGTTCTGATGGCTTCTAAGTTAGTTTCTTAAATATAGTCAGAAAAGTCTCTTCATTAGCACTTTTTTTTATTTTTCTCTTCCCAGACATAATGTATGACACTATTTATGCTAATACTACCGACCCATCGGAAGAATTTATTGCCTGTTTGCAACATAAGCTAAGACTTATATTGTTTATAGAGTTCGCGAGATATTCTTGCCAAAGTTTTGAAATTTACAAACTGTTAGTAAACGAAAATGTACTTAGTAAGCTTCCGATAGAAAACTGTGACTCGATTTCTTTTCAGTTGGAGTCTGACAACTTTAGAGGTGTACTTCCGGCGAACAAATGTATCGTGCAGGAGAATTTCACTATTGTAGTACAGACGATTGATTTAGGATAATGCGCCGCTTTCACGTTCTTTTAAATCGTAACCTCCCACTTAGCAAAAGAAGAGAGTACATATGAAAAAGTTAGGATTATTTGTGTATTGACGGTCTCCCTTTGTTCATTAGGAGTAGTAATGTTCCTTGACAGTAAAATGCAAGATGGGTAGAGAGGGATGTCATGTGAATATATCAAATAACATTAAGGTTGTACCTGAAAACCATGATTTTGAAATATTTTCGATTGTTAACATTTAACTCCCAACATTACAATGAATTATTTGGATCTTTATATATTCATGCCCGCTAAAATGGAGTAGTGCACAGTCTTGGGATGAACAACCCATGGGACCAATTGGTTTCGGGACGAAAAAGCACAGGATCAAGCGATCGGCGCACAAATTTTGTATCATTGCGCCAGTAGAAGGCTATTAGCGAGTGAAGCTAATTTCATTTAAAAATTAGTATTACCACGATAGATGGCCTCACCCAGTCTATGTTAGAATGCTATATCCAATCAGATATCTGAGTGTTATCGAAAAATTTATTTGCCTGAGAAAAATTGGGTTTAATTGGGTTTATTTCCTTCGGTTTTGCACAAAATGTGTTAGCAGGTGTTCAAAATTCAATATTGAACTCATGATGGTATTGTCTTCGACAAATACCACAAAAATAAGGTGAATAAGACTAAGAACATTCTTAAGAATTGTTAGTTGATACGGACCGAGGTTGATAAATGTGATTTACTTATCTGGAGTTGAAAATGCCATGGTGGTTGTCGCCTTTACTAATTACTTGCAGTATTTCGAAGCGGAAGCCGTCTTGAAACGGACGGAGGTTAAATGTAGTTACGGAATTTATCGAGTTTTGTCGAAATAGAAACGGTGACCACAGTTCTATGGTAAACTATTCATAATTACGGGAAGCCGAGCATGATCGGAATTGGGCTTTTGAAATGCACCGATGCACCGATGGAAATCTTTTCAATCATTTATTATTTAATTCCGGAATTTTTTATTTGATTGTCTCTACAATAAAACAATAAAATAACAATAACGAAACAAAGGTGCGTTAGTAATTATTTTGTTATCATTTTTTCGCATCCGTTCTGTCGTTTATTTCTTCAATTACAAGAACATTACTATTGCCAGGAAAAAAATAAGTTAAGACCATCGATATAACTTAACCTGTGCCAAATAGTTATTTCTAATGACCCCAAGAACGAGACCGATAGAAAACATTGAAGGAAAAGGAGAAAATACTGGTAACCAACATTTTCTCCTTTTCCTACAATGCTTTCTACCGTATCAGAAACATTTATACAATATTCATTTTGTCTTTTGCAAATACTTTCATTTCGGACCAATCCCAAATACTGCTATCTGGTAAAGCGTTAACCCATTACCAAGCGACAAAATTCTAGACTGGTCGAAAGCATTCGCATAATTAAATGTAACAAAATGACCAAACTTGTCCTAGACAGGGGAGAAAATATTATGGGAAAAGAGGAAAACGCTCGTTACCAGCAATTTCTCTTTTCCCGCAATATTTTCACAAGCATTTTCCTCAGTGTCGTCGCAGTCGGGATATGTGAAGTAAAGAGTTAATTAGAGATTCCGTCCAAATAGACCCGGCTTAATTACACTGATAGGACATATTAATCGATATTTTGATATCATTGTCTTGTTGTAACTGACCCTCGATGACCCATTAGCAAAACTGATAGTTGAAGGAATATGAATTTGACTCATAAACTTACTCATAAAAAGAAAATAATTGATTATGAGCCATATTCTGTGAAAAGGGTGGTTAAATGAATGTCCAAAAAATATCGACCTCTGTCAGCCTGCTCGAATTACGTAGGCTGACCTTGGTCGATACTGTCTGCTTTTGGTCAATTTTTTTTGTATGTCCAAGGACAACTTTAGCACATAATTCAGCTTGTTGTTAGACAAATGGCATGTTGAAATACACCGGATGAGGCCGTCCATCGTGGAAACACTTTTTTTTTTATTGAAAATAGCTTCACTCGCTTATAGGCTTCTATAAGCGTAAAGAATTCGTCTACATATTATTAAAAGTCCTGGGCCTTTTCGTTGCAAAAGCAGTTCGTCCCATGGCTTGTTTATCCAATGATTGCACGCTGCTTCATTTGATTGGGCATGAATATTTGTAGATCGAAATAACAGATTGTAACGTTGGGAATAAATGGAATGGCCAAAGATGTTTCAAAATCACACTTTTAAGCTTCAAACTTAATTTTATTCGAATATTCACGTGGTTTCTCTCTTTATCCAGCATGTATCGTACTGTCAAGGGACATTATTCCTGACTCCTCCTATTGATTATTGATCAAAGTGAGACCACCGATAGACAAATAATCCTAACTTTGTCATGAATACTCTCCCTTCAACCAAAAAAAGGTATCATTTGTTTATTTAATTGACTTTAAATCCAATATTTGAATAAAATTTCTCTTTTTCTTTCATATTATTAATTCCACACAACGGCTTCCCCGAAAAAAAAAACACTTCATCGCTCTCAACGCTTTGATATTTCATAGGGCCAAAAAAAATCAGCCAATCACAACTCGCCAATGTTAGTGGAAACGACTGTTATTTGAAATTATTTGCAATTATGGCTTTGATTATCAGAAATTTAAGGAAAGAGTTTCGATGAAGTGTTTATCACGCTGTCTATAGAACTTTTTCTCCTCGTTTATGAAATGTTATAACATTAGTAGATAATGTAATAAAAGTAATTCAATCATTTTTACGAGTTTACTCATGCCTGTAGATATCATACACCTGTAAAACTACATGAATAGTGCTATCTTATTCGAAAAAAAAACTTACGTACTTTTTCTTCTATGCTTTTCAGTGGTTTACAGAAATGTTACAGTGAAACATACGTTTATACAATCACCGGTGAATTTTTCAGTTCACCCGAGAAATGTATAACATTTTCTTGTCGGAACTACTTTTTCCCCTATTACTTATTCCCTTACTAACGTAATCATAATTTTCCTTAAAATAAAATCGTCTGCTTCCCTTAGCCCTTCAAAAAGTATTGATTGTCGGTAAAAAATTGATTTATGATGAACTCTTCAATATTTTCAGTGAATAGCATGAAAGAAAAAGTAAAATTAATTGTTTGGGTGTCTTGGCGATTTTTTTTTTAATGTCTTGAAAAGCAAGGACAATATTGTCACGTGTGGCTTGTCCACTTGTAAAAATAATTATAAAGTTTGCATTTCACTCGATCAAAGAAAACTTCGATTATACACTGAAAAAATAAAACAGTGATTCTATATGTAGGGCTCCAGATAAGAGGGAGTAATGGTAATCTAAATCGATTATTTCTCATGTAAACCCTATGTTGTGGGTACTCATTAGAATCGTCTCGATGAGATGATTCTAATGAGTACCCATAACATAGCGTTTAGTGGAGAATAAATACTATTTTCAATTTTGAAGTCAAAATCACTCCGTCTATCTTGAGCTCTGTATATGTGTTCGCTGTTGGACGTGGAAAAGGGAATGATTTACTAGACGTGAACTTTGATAAATTTCTATGACCAAGGATACTAGATGACAATGTTGAGATAAGGTGCAACTCTTTCGACAGTAATTGAATAACTTCAAATATTTTAGGTCTCAATAAAGATATCCCGTAACAAGTGGAGATCATTTGGGCCTAAGATAACCCTTTCCCAAACAATCCCTGGTTTTTACGGGTCAAAATAGAAGCCTTTTGAAAACATTGTGGGAAAAGGAGAAAATGCTGGTAACCAGCATTTTCTCCTTTTCCCACAATGTTTTCTACCCTACCATATAGAAAAATCATCATTTAGCAACTGTTAATTTATCATTTGCCAAATGCTTTTAATTTGGTCTGGTCCAAAATTTGTTGTTTGGGAAAGGGTTAAGCATCAGATAGCGGACTGTGTAGAGACTCAAGATCAGACTGCACGTTCTGTGCAGTCTGATCTTGTCTCTACGCCGTCCGGAAAGGATATCGAAGTCACTATTGTGTATGAAAGGGTCGATGTAATCAACGTGATTAAAACTGGCAGAAGTACGATGAATCATGACCGATCATAGATTTCAGATAACAGAAGTGCCCGGAACAAAAACACAAATTGGTCGAAATAAATGACTTGAGATAAATCCGATACCCTCAAAGGACGTTTAAGTTACACAATTTTATGTTCAGGAGATAAAACAGCCTTTATAAAACAAGTTAAAGGCTTCAGTGTTACTAACGTAGACTGTCAGGTTCATTTATTTAAGTTAACGAAGTTGCATGTGATCGCCCAAGTCATAAATTCAACCATTGTTTTAAATGCAATGTACAGCGATTACGAATTTTCTTTTCTAACACACGTTTGACGTTTAACGTTACAACTACTATGGATTATAAGACGTCATACATATATGTTATGTCGTTTTACTCCTTTTTACTGTTTTATAATCCCAGTTAATCATTGAAGTTGCAACACATGCATCTCTTTTACTGATCTATTGTTTGCGAGACGTCCAGACATGAAAAAAACAACGTGACCGTTCAATTTATAAATTCTACGCTTGTTTTCAGTACAATATACAGCGATTACGAATTTTCTTATCTTACACACGTTTGACATTTAACGTTATAACTACTATGGATTATTATAAGACGTCATATGTTACGTCTTTTACTCGTATACTCCTTTTAAAACACTTTACTGGTCGAGTGTTATAGTCCCATTTATTCACTGAAGTTGCAACGCATGCATCTCTTATTCTGACCTATGATTTGAAAGATATTGTGCCGTAAATAAAAAAAAAATCTAACAAGTGTTCACGTAGCCTATAAGATAGGGTATTATATAATTCCTCTACTGAAATGCAGGATTGTTTAATAAAATTTATCTCAATGCCAGCTTATATCAGATTCTGTACTGTATAGATCTAGATATATATTGTATTCATATTATTATACATTAGTTGACCTGTTCGGTAATAAGCACCCTTAAGGTCAAGCCCCACCTCCACCCTACATTTAAAAAGAGACTTTCACATAGCAATTCGGTGTATTTCGGGTGGTGTCACGACAATTTCTGTTGGAATCGGCACAAACTTGATATCAAACCAGGGTCGTTAACCGTACGTTTGCATTGATGACGTACTTGGCAAAGTTTTGCAGGTGAATCAGGACAGTTCTTTTTGTGTCTAAACATGTAAATAAATCCATGACATAGATCTGTTCAGTGAATACAAATGTGAAACTAATGCAGAAATAAGCTGCTGTATTAGCACCATTCCTTCATGAAACACATTTGAGCAACATTGTAGTAAAATGAGGTTTTGTTGCATTTTCGTTATGCATCATATCAAGAGATTCAGCTTATGATATTTATTTGATAAAAAAAACACAGCCGGATCCTGAGGTAGAAATCAATGTCCCTTTAACATGTTGAAAGTTAACTGACGGCAAAAAGTTTCGACCCAGGTCAGCCTGCGCAGTCCGCGCAGGCTGACCTGGGTCAAAATTTTTTGTAGTTGCATCAGGCCCCTTTTTCACAGAGTATGGCTGAAGATGTAATAATGAAAAATAACGTATTTATGACTTCGTGAATACAGGGACATATTGCTTTTGAATATAACTGCCACACGAAAGCTTCCAATGGCTGCCTATGAGCCACTGTAGCTCAGTCAGTAGCGAATAGGACTTGGGGATAGAAGGTCGCTGGTTCGATGCCCGACTCCGCCAATTTTTCACACCTGACCAAATCAAAAGTCAGGTGTGAAAAATCTAAATACCCACCTTTAAGACTAGGAATGATTTGTGAATACGGGCCCTGAATTTGCCATCTGTGTATGTTTTCAGTTTTGAAGTCTAAAACTTGCAGGTTGGAAAAAAGATAAAGAAAAAGAAAACAATGTTAAAATTATCGGTTTTATATAGCTTCCAAACCATGCTAGACAAAGATTCGTTACAGATAAATGTAAAACTATAGTCTAAAGAGATTCATAAACATACCGTGTTTGGGATTTCTCAATTTTGGTTCGGTATAAGTGAACTGACATATGTTCTTTATGAGTGTTTTCTCGTATACCGCAAGGGATTTCTAAATGGATTTCGCAAGATTTTCATCTTGTTTCAGAAAACGTAAATTGTCTATTATTGCTTGCATCTTTGTTTAAAAATGGAACAAAGAAAACACTAAATTTATGAACAGAACGATAAAATTGGACAAGCGGGGGAGGACGTTGAGGGGTAGGATTCAAAATCCCCACTTGAAACCCTCGTCGCAAACTATTCATAGGTGAATATTTGAAGAACATCTTTGAAAACATTATGGCTTTCTAAACAGCGGCTCATGTTACTTTCTGGGTTCATTGCAGTCTGATCTTGGAGCTACAATGTCCTATGTAATTGGATATTTTGATCACGAACAGTCTAAAAATTGCTCGTAAATTACGATAACTCTATTATCAGGGGAAGTACATACAAAGGTGACTATTTTCAGTCAAATGTCGTGAATGTTGAACAATCTGTTGAAGGAAAGATTTCAGCGGATTCAGTCAATGACATAAATTATGAATATTTTGTCGTCTGCAAATTCGATTTGGACGAACCTAAAATTTTGCCCTGTATCTTCCAATATCTTCTGTAACTAAACTAAAAGTTTTCTGAGGTCGATGCCCATATAGGCAAGCGGTTTCAAAGATAGATCAACGTAAAACCCATAAGTCAGGGTATGCATTCACCAACCATTCTCAAGATCATTTTTCATATATCAAGAATTTTCTATATTTGAAAGTGACACAAATTCTCATTGGCTAAACCATTTAGGTTAGCCAATGAGTAGTTGTGTTACTTTTAAAATAAGAACGATTTAAGAAAGGTTTGATGCATACTGGCCCAAACGCAAGTCGCCCTGTATCTTATGGACGGTCATTTTCGACGACAGATAAATGGAAAATTAATGAACTAACTGTATTTCTGTGTTTAATTTCAGGGGCAGCCGACAAACACCCAACCTTCACAGACACTCCACTCGATGTTACAGTGTTAAAAGGATCCGTGGCCGTGTTACGGTGTGGGGTTGAAAACCTTGGCACTAAAACAGTATGTAACGATAGCTGTAACAATATATTTACTTGTCTGAAATTGATCTGTACAAGTATTGGAAAAGAGAAATTCAATTTATAAATTCATATATATATAAGACCCATCACGCAAAAAGGGACCATCTGGGAACTGGGAAAAGTGTCGAACTTGGTCAGACTGCGCAATTCACGCAGACTGACAAAGTCGACACTTTTCGCTTTTATGATATTTTCTGTATGAAAAAAAAGGTCATTTTACCTCACTATATAATCTTTTTTTAACTATCAACTTAAATTTACATGCACTTTCGTTGATCTGCTTTCATCTAATTGATGTACAGAATTCCCAGATTGTCCCTTTATGCGTGACAGGTCACATATACATCTTAAATACGTGGTACAAGGAGGATAGATGTCTTGTTGTGAAAAGTAGGTCGACTCTAAACGTAAACAAAATCGCCTGAAAAAAAGTTCATAGTATTTCTTTCCATAGTTCATTTTGCACCAGGTACTAGTTTATGGAATCAAGAACTTTCCATGCCCAACGGTGCAGACAGTCTACAGAAAATTAGGTTTTTATCCTAAACTTGACAAAAAATGCAGAAGGTATAGATCCAAGATCATGTTCCACATCCTGTGCGGCCCTTATACGGATATATGCTGTACACCAAAGCTTCTTTTTTCGGCCATGGCGCCGACTATGTTGACAGTCCGAAGCATAGCTTTCAGTACAAGCTTCTATCAGTTTTCATAAAAAAGATGAGGAGATAAATCACTTAATACTTGGTGTTACGGTTGGTAGTTAGGAACCAAGAGTTTTAATTACTTCGTCAGTTTTCATCTTGTGTCCGCTCTTGAGGCCACTTCTTGTGTCGGATAGGCATGAAACTTGGTCAGATGATATCCTGGACTATTTGAAAAAGAGTCATGTTGAGTCAAAAACTAGGTCACTAGGTCCAATCTTAGAGTACCCTTGCAAACGCTCTAGAGGTCACATTTTTTTATCAAAACTCTTAAAAGTTTGTCAGAATGTTAGTCTTGATGATACAGTATCTCAAATGATTGACTGTTTACGTAAGTTCAAAAACTAGGTGATTTGGTCAAATCTTAGAAAAACTATGTACACACTCTAGAAGCCATATTTTCATTCCAGTATTTGAGCTTTGCATTTGATGTTCGTAAGATTGGAAAAACCTTATATACACTGTAGAGACCACAATTTGAGTCCAGTTCTTATAAAAGTTGGCCAAAATGTTGGTCTTGATGATGTCTCAAGCTGGTTTGAAAATGGGTCACATTAAGTCAAAAACTAGGTCACCAGGTCATATCTTTGCAATACCTTGTGTATCCTTTAGAATGTTTGTCATGATATCTAGGAAAAGATTGGAAATGGGTCATGTATGTTCAAATGGCTCAGGTTAGCGACTTGAATATCATCACGACCCTCTTGTTTTGATTCTTGCAGGTTGGATGGAGAAAGCAGCCGTATAACGTACCAATAACGATCGGTAGAGAACAGTTTTTAGAGTTGGATAGATTCAAACTTGTGCGTGTTTTACACTCGGGTGAATGGAACTTACATATCAAAAATGCTCAAACGTTTGATTCAGGGATTTATGAATGTCAAGTTAGCTCACGCGAAAATCTCATGAGACGAAATGTCACTCTCACAGTTTATGGTACGTGTATGTTATATTATTTATGTAACAAATCGTTGTATTTTGGTCGTATCTCAACTACGGTGCAAGTCTGATAACGAATAAGGCGACAGCGCCAAATATTTAGTAGCAATGTTGTGTAAAAATGGGTGCTGAAGCATTTGGAAATAGTATAGACACAGGGGAGCTTGTGCATTCTGTCTATACCATTTACTGTTGGCTAATTTTCTGCATGTAGGTCGACCGGTCTTTTTCAGTCAGTTATTAAGCAAAATGGGTTTTATGGATTCATAGTTCGTCGGTTTACCTCAAAAACCTCGTAACTGCAGCTTGAAATAAGTTTGTAACAGGCTGTAGTTACGAGGTTTTCGAAGTAAACCGACGATATGTAAGTGTTACTAATACTGTGACCGCCGTGATGTGACTGCTCAGGGTGACCTTGGTCTATATTTTTTGTTTGATAAATATTAACATATTTTAAAGTAACATTAAAGGCCAAATGTAAACAAGATGGGTTTTTAAATGCATAAGAATTTATACCATTCCGTTTAAAAGTTTGGAATTTATTGAGTGGAAGACAATCTCTCATTGTACGGTCTATCTAAGTGTAAGTCCCTGGCAGAAAAATTAATTTCAAAACCAGGTTAAAACCTGCCAGGTAGCTGTGTCTTTTGTTTGCTTTTGCCTAATTTTAAATTCTTTCTATCTGCCGGCGACTAACATATGGCCCGATCTCACGATAACAGACTGTCATCTCTACAATATTTTCCATACTTATAAATGGTATAATTTAGATTTAAATGTATTATAAAACCTGCTTTGATATTTTTGCCTTTACTGGGCCTTTCAACCACTATTTATAGAACAGTACTCTACTACTTTATTGTGGCGCCGCATGAGCGGCGGTACTATATTTTTATTCGCTTTTGAAAAGTACCTATAGAGGCAGCCATGTTGTTAACACGATTTCAAGTCATTTCGTAACAAAGTCATTTCATACCTAGGCCATTTCGTACAGTTTTGGTCATTTCTTACCAACGTATTCTTTTTAATTTGGTAATTTCGTACTCACTTCGATCATTTCGTACCCATTTTGGTAATTTCAAACCCAGTTTTTAATATCAGTTTGGTAATTTGAAACCTAGGTTTCATTACTATTTTCTTGTGTTGTTTCTCGAATGACAACTGCTTTTCTACATAGCTCCAATTGAAATTTTGTTAAATTTCGCCAAAGAATGACTTTGATTTTGTCTTACCGGCATTATCATTATTATTATTTTTTGTAAGTTTTAAGTTCCATTCCAAGGATTGTTTAGGACTTCCCAGTATATTTCTCACCGATTTCTGCGAAAATCAACTTTGGTCAATTTGAAATGTTGTAATGTGCCTTATTTAGAAACAATTGATTTGCGGCGCCATTGATCTTATGCATCAATATTTTCTTGTCCAACCTGAGATTGCTTTACTAGCTGTCCATAGATAGAATTAGACTAAAAAGCATTTTTCCATGTTTACTGAATATGGCCCGCAAAACAACCCAGCAACAATGCAACGCGGAAAGAATTATTGTATTAACCCTTTCCCAAACAATCTCAGGTTTTCACGACCCTGAGAAAGAGGCCTTTTAAAACATTGTGGGAAAAATGAGAAAATGCTGGTAACCAGCATTTTCTCCTTTTTCCCACAATGTTTTTTATCCTTCCTAAGACAAGTTTCAATTTTTGAGTCCCATGTATTTAGTCGTCTGCAAGTGCTTTCAATTTGGTCAAGTGTAGAATTTGGCAAAGTGTTAAATACGTATTCATGATTATGGTAGCATTTTCTCCTCAACATATAATTGCTACCCGCAAAAACATTTGATTAAATTTTGTGCTTAGATTCAATAACATTGCATGGTATCTCGGAATATGAATGATTCATTGTGCCCCAAATAGTACTGCACTGGGATTCTTATTATTGAGACTGCTTTGCGTTATTCGTCCATTGCATACAAGGGTTACTTGAATTGCAGTGTTTTAAGAATAGGGCATCCTAATGGGACTCGTGTAAGATCGCCTTTCATCGTGGGGATTTGGTTTAGACTCGAGCATTATCTCCCGGTAGATGGCATTCTACAAATACACATCTATCTAATTTGGACATTCTGGATACAGAACCTCTCTACTTTTCTACGCGACACCCGTTAGTTTGAATTTCAAACTAAAATATACGTTTACTCAATGAAACGCTATCTGGTACGATTCATTCAGCTATGTTTAGCAGGTTAGAGAAATCTGGAGGTGAAACAGGCCTGCTTTCTTGTCAAACGTACTGATGAATGCCATTTTCTCCATTGCTACTTTTTACAGTGGTGTATTACTACTATCCCCCAATATTGTTGGAGTGATGCGTCATAGCAGACAGGTCGAATCTTCGAAGAATATGACATGCGCAGACAACGTAGACTCGAGAAATCTGTAATCGATGCGGGGATCCAGCATCAATCGGCCGATCTATTACGGATTACTCGAATCTTAATAGAATCCGTACGTCTTTCGGCGATTAAAGGCGATTTTATAGGAATCCGTTTAAGGATGCCTTATCTTTGAAAGCTTTCGTGCTTTGGGTGGCTAACATCTTGCTATATAGGGTTTACAGAGTCTTTTCATATCTTTTTTCTTTTGTTTACAGAAAATACAGAAAAGTTACATAATTTAAGTAAGTATTCAAGTGTTCAATACAGTACATGAAGAAATTAATATTGCTTTGACAAAAGGGGAGTTAATGCATCTCAGTGATGTAATATGCGTACCAAGCATGCCATCACGTTATCAAGCACCCACGAAATCTATGTCGTCCAACAAATAATAGAATCTGGATGTGCATGTAGAATAGTCCTTTGTGCATTAAATTATGACCCATCACTCGAAAAGGGACAATCTGGGAATTCCGTACGTCAGTAAAATGAAGACATACCTAAGGTAGTGCTGGTCAATTTCAGTTGATAGTTCAAAATGATTGTATGATTGTATAACAAGGTAGAATGACCACTTTCCATACAGAAAATATCATAAAAGCGAAAAGTGTCGACCCTGGTCAGCCTGCACAATTCTGGCAGTCTGACCAGTGTTGACACTTTTTGCAGTTCCCAGAAGGCCCTTTTTTCCGTGAAGGATCACAATTTTAATAATAGCAAGAAATTTCGACCATCGTCAGTCTTAGCGGACTGCGTGGGCTTATAAGGGTTGATCCTTCTTGCAGAAGTATTACCCCCCTTTTCACACAGAGCATGGCTTAAATATTATGGGTTTGTTAGTAGACACGTGCTTTAAGGCCTAGGTTTTTACTCGATTTATCTTAATTCAGTTTTCTTTTAAGGTAGTAGACCCCTAATGGAAAATAGCAATTTCCACTATAATGTTATCCTGAAAAAATTGCTATCATGAAAATAAGTATTATTGTGCTACTTTAATAGAGCCACTTTTTTTCTTTGTTTTTATCCTCCTTTGAATTATCATTTATAAAGCTTAACCACTATATTCTCACTTCAAAGGGAGATTATAATTACCTCCCTTTTCGGAAAACTAACAAAAGTATAAACAAATAATTTCAAGATAGATATCAAAGGAATTTCCGGTTGCTTAAAAATGTGCAAAAGTATTATACCAGTATAGATCTACATATTTATCGATTAACAAGAAATTTTATTCCTTGTTGAAGGAGGGGTTGTACACAGTGTGAAAGAAATATTCATTGGTCGTATTGATTGACAGTTCTAAAAACAAAATTTCAGACTAGTCTAAATTAAGATCATTTGTATGTAACATGTTAAATTTAGCTAAAGTAATAGTAAGTATTTGTAGAAATGCAGAGAACCTTGTAGGAAAAGGAGAAAATGCTGGTTACAGTATTTAAATCTAGATGTAATTTTAAGGCAAAGTTAAAAAATGCCTAAACAACTAGCGTTATTTCAATGGTAGGCCTACAAATTATTCCAAAGTACCACACACGCCATGCCAATTATAAACCTCTTTTACAGATATAAGCATTAGTGGTACACAGTTTGTCGAAAAGGGCGCATCGATACATCTAACATGTAACGTGACGTCATATCATACGTCAAGACATAACCTTCCAAAATATCTAGGCTGGTTTAAAGATGGCCGGCCGCTGGAGACTAGCGCCAGTGACGATATTTATATCACCCAACACGTGTCCAGTGACGACAAAACTGTAATTAGTGCAGTTGATATTCAACAAGCCAGAATGGCAGACACTGGTGTTTATGTGTGTTTGGCCGCAAAAGATCTCGCTACAAGAATAAAAGTGGATGTTTTAAATGGTGAGTTTTCGATGTCTGACCTAGTTCGTCTACATTTTCGTCGAACCTGATTAAAAAGACTTTGAAAAAGAAATGGACAATAGAAGATACCAGCATTTCTGACCTTCTCCTATCCTAAAGTTTTATAATGTACCAGTTTAAGGGAAGAACACAACAGACGAATATATTTGTCTAGAAAAAAAAAATATGTTGCTTTTCCCAGAGATGTATGGACCAGTGCACACACATAATCAGTGGTATCTATGCAGGTGCCCGTTTATACTTCGGTCGCCTTTTTGGTTAACCACAAGCTATCTGGACCATCTTAAATATCATATGTCAAGAAAAAATACAATACTAGCGTAGCAGCCTGTGTGTGTAGGGGAATTAGTCCCTGTTTCGAGCTCCTGTTCAGAAACAGGCCCTCTGATATACTTGGAGTTTGCAATTCAAACATACTGAGAAGCAGTCATGAGAGAATCTTTCCAGTTGTAGGCCTAGAACTGATGTAGCAATAGGTGCGTCTATATTGATGATTTATGTATTCCAGAATGAAGATAAGCATCATTAGAAGAAGTGCAGTTGCCTCTTTGTTTGCTCGCATGAGCAATCAAAACTGTCGCTGAACTTTCTTCTGATTGAAATGAGTCAGTTTATGTGTCATTGTCAATTGTGTTTAAAATTTCAAAATTGTTTCATTCTGTGTTCCTCACCATATACTATTTTGTATTTCATTTACTTTTCAGCAGGGACATATAATGAAAAGCGAGGTAGGTAAACTTTATTATAATTTTGTTCTGTAAAGTGATTGCTGTTGGCAGATATTTACATTTATTTGCTTTGTTACTCATGAAATCTTATATCTGTTTCGGCTACTGTAAAGATAACAAAGTATCTTATCAAAGATTTCATGAAAGGGACCTAACGTAAAAAGTAAGAAGCTATAGGTGCAGACCCTGTGCTGGTTCATGAACCGACTGTTTATTTGAACAGAAAGGGGTAAATCTCTACATCATTCCTTGAATTTACTTAAAAAGTCACTGCCATTGACAAGAATATGTAACTGATATGAGATTAGGATCCATGAAGCATACTAGATTTAGTTTAGTCAATTTATAGGACTAGCAATCATAAAGCTAGTGTTGGAATTTAGATTAAGAGCAACATTTTTTTTAATTTTTAGCCTATATGATGTCAGGGATCATTCAAGTCCCTTCTGCACTGAACATGGGACCTAGGTCCGCACTCATCAACCATGCCTCTAGTCTTGTTGTCAAGATTTTTTATTTGATTTTGAAAGAAAAAGAATTAGCCAAATGGTTTAGCCAATCAGAATTTGTGTTACTTTCTAAAAATAAGATTTTACTGTGAAACGAATTGAAAGTGTTGGAGAATACGCAACTTGATCTTAAATATCATCAGCGTAATATTCCAAAAGACGTTCTTGCAAAGAAGCTTTGAAATTTAAACAGCTGAATTTTTTCTGCTGGCTGATATTGTCAACTTATAAATCTAAAATTTTACTGGTTAAGTTCCAGTATTTCATAATCTAAACGATCCAAAAACAAACCTGTAACCTCAAATTTAAATTAATCTAAACGATCCAGAAACAAACCTGTAACCTCAAATACATCAACAAATACTTTAGCAATGCATCTGGAAAAGAGTATCGCCCCAAGTCAGCCTGAGTAGTCTGCGTCAGGCTGATATGGGTCAAAACTCTCTGATATCGGTAGATTTCGTACATAGCAAGGGACCAATTTACCTCATGCTTCATCCGGATGTAAGACAAATTGGATTTTATTGAGCCATACACTATAATTGTCTTGCAACACGCGAAAAGTGGCATTCGGACATTTACGTAAGGTGTCGTCTCGGATCAGCCTGCGCAGTCCGCGCAGGCTAATCCGAGACGGCACTTTACAAATGCATTAAATTTTTGTGCTTCAGTACACTTTCACAGAACAGAAAATTACATAAAAACGGAAATTGTCGTTTCGGCTTGGCATACGTAGAGTGTGCGGGCTGATCCGAGACGACACTTTACGCAAATGTCCGAATGCCACTTTTCGCCTGTTGCAGGCCATTACATGTATTATTGTTTGCTTGGTATACTGTATCGCGGAGATACTTTGAACCTTCTTTCGCCAGAATATGGCTTACATCCTTTTAGACTAATTTGTTCTGGTTGTCTGTGGTGTTATGTCTACAATTTTCCCATTGGGCATTTTGTCCATGTAGAATATTATCAAAGTTAGAGGTTGCCGAGACGGAACAATATACTGGACAGTTTTTGTTCTTTTCCAAGATAACCAATTACATAGAGTTTATTTCATCAGCTTGTGGTTATATTGGGAAATATTTGCCAAAAAAGGGAAAGGTATGCGAAAACACTGGTGCCTTAAGGCACGAGTTATTTTGGGAACCTTTCCCTTTATCAGCTTGTGGTTAATATGGGCAAATGTTTACCGAAAAAGGGAAAGGCATTCGAAAATAACGAGTGCCTTAAGGCACGAGATATTTTGCGAACCTGTCCCTTTATTAGCTTGTGGTTAATATGGGGAAATATTTACCGAAAAAGGGAAAGGTATGCGAAAATAACGAGTGCCGTAAGGCATGAGTTATTTTCGCGGGCCTTTCCCTTTTGAGGCAAATATTTCCCCATATTAACCATAAGCTGAGGAAATAAATTATATATTGCATGTATATTTCCTCTGATTATTTTGTCAACGAATGCCACTTTTAAACTAGTGATCACAGTAGAACAAAAAGTAGTTCCAGGTTTTCGACAGGAGGAAAATATTCACTGTGACTGGGAAATAATTCCCCCCAGCGTTACCCATAACATTTCTAAAAAATAGACACATGAAATACAATACTATAATGTTATTACTCGATCTAAACATTTTGGTAATGCCTTTACCTGCAGTTATCTTTGACCCCTGTAGTGTCTGTAGCTTTGCTAAAAGAAAATTGCATGACCAAATACGTTATACCAACAAAATGCATGAGGGAGCAGGGAGCCTAAAAGCCCAAATTGTTTTGAAAATTCTTTATCCATAGGATCGTTAAGACATGTGATTGTTGGGTATAAACTTTAAAACATTGATTTTTTCTATTTTTCAACAGATACAAGAATGGGTGGTTCGCTTGTACAAGAAGGTAACGCCGCTTCAACGCTAGCAGACTTTTCATATGTGGATGTTTTACGGGTTTTATTAATTTCCATAGTTTTTACGTCGAAAGGAATTTTAGAAATGTTCGTCACCTGAAGAACAATGAGACAGCGTTTTAGTGTTATACTTTGTCGGTTTATTTAAAATGATAATGTGTATATAATTATACATGTGTACATATTGCTTTGTACATAGTAATTGTGAAAATCCGGGCCGTTGCACTTTAGTGGGTGCCACAGACTCTGCAGCATAAGGGGTTTCAGGTTCAATTTATTTATTGTTATTTTGTTTAAAGGCCTTATAGAACATATTAAGTTCCCAGTTATATTGCGACAGCTTTCCATATTTCCCTTGTCTGCCTTGGACTAAATTGCGTATGGACGAAATTTGTGTATGCAGTGTAGGTCAGCAAGCACCAAATCTGGAAACAAGATTTACAGAACTACATTGCAAAACTTATACTATTTGAGTAAATGTTTGCATAACTTTGCGCACCAGTGGGTTAGCAGAAATCGCATGTATGTCTATACAATCGCAAAAAATTTGACTCAATCTACACAATAAATTGAAACGCAGACCAGGACTTTCTTTTACAGTTCTTCACTCAATATTCCTTTCCAACCACTGGCTGCTTTCCCACATAACCATCGCCGAAACAACGATCTGTGGTGAGAGAAGAATGAAATCCTGTAGCAATGACTACAATCAGACTTCGGAAAGAAGTTGGCCGACCTTGGAATTGAACCAACGACACCCCTGGTTGGCCTAAGCTCTACACACTAACAACTGAGTGACCAAACTCGGCTTCACCGTCAAAATACTGACTCGGTAGCTGTTTATTTTGGTACATTATTAGTTGTACGGTCAGGTGGCAGGGGACTTTATTAGTTGTAGGGTCAGGTGGCAGGGGACTTGGAAACTTGTTCACGGCTGTGTTTAATCATGTCGCCCCGAGCCGATAGCGAGGCTGCGACATGATTAACCACTGCCGTGAACAAGTTTAGATTAAAGAGCAGTCTGATCTTTAATCTACATTGTTTTCAAAAGTTCAGTTCACTTAGTCCAAGAGGTTAACAATGCTGGTTACCAGCATTTTCTCTTTATTCCACAACTTTTCCTACTCTTTCACAAACAAACGGAATCATTTGAGCTTTCCTTATTTATCGCCTGCAGTTGCTTTCATTTTTGGTAAGTCTTAGCTTTTCATCGTCTGGTAAACATTACTTTAGAGGGGAAGAATACCACAAAAGATTGTTTTACCAGCAAAAGCAAGTGGTCTTTTGATCTACCTGAAAAATATATCATGTACCAAAATATACTAGAAATTGAAAAAAAATAAAATATATAAAAAACCACCGAACAATTTTTCACAGTAAGTCATGCCATTTTATTTTACAATGTTTTTTTATTATCTATTCCTATAAGTGGCTTGCTGGGATTTCATAGTGTATAACACCACTAGTACAGTGATAATAATTCACAGTGTATAACAGCACAAGTCTAGTGATGATAATTCACAGTGTATAACACCACTGGTCTAATGATGATAATTCACAGTGTATAACAGCACTAGTCTAGTGATGATAATTCACAGTGTATAACACCGCTAGTCAAGTGATGATAATATACAGTGTATAATCAGCACTAGTCTAGTGATGATAATTCACAGTGTATAATAGCACTAGTCTACTGATGATGATCCACAGTGTATAGCAGCACTTGTCTAGTAATGATAATTCACAGTATATATATAACAGCACTAGTCTAGTGATGATAATTCACAGTGTATAACAGCACTAGTCTACTGATAATAATTCACAGTGTATAACAGCACTGGTCTAGTGATAATAATTCACAATGTATAACAGCACTGGTCTAGTGATGATAATTCACAGTGTATAACACCACTAGTCTAGTGATGATAAATATGGAATCATCACTAGTGACGATATCGTTTTAGAATGTTTGTTTCTATATAGAATGTTTTTTCTATGTTGCTCATAGTGTACCATTCATAATTATTAGAATGAAAAGGGTGAATTGGGAATATACAGAGGATATTTGTTTTTTTCGGTGTAAGATCGAAATTTATTTCATCGAGTGGACACCATTGGTAATATTTTCACTCGTGGCTGCGCCACTCGTGAAAATGTTACCGATGATGTTCACGAGATGAAATAAATTTCGATCTTTCACCGAAAAAACAAATATTCTATTTATCCTATGCTTTTAACCCTTTCTGGGAGGAGCTTTATCAAAATTCAGTACAGTTCTTTTCCCTTATTCCCCGTGGCGTACCCCTCCCGCATAGCAACGTTACGTCAAGCGTGTGAAATGTAAGGTATATGACGTCATATTTCCCATCTGGTTGTTAGGCACGCGCAATTAACCTAGGCAACAAGAACGTGAAAATCGGTATTTTCACTGGTGGTACCAGTGTAAGGTCGAAAAATATTTCTCGATATCCTACCGGAAAGCATGAAATAAAATCAGCTACTTGTGTGTGATATTAAAAACCTGTTACTCGAATTAGGTTTGAAGCGGTTTTAGTCCTTCGGACTAGTTTTTTCAACCGCATTACATCCCATTCCAGTGACAGATTTTTGATATCACACGCAACCAGTTGGTTATCCTCTTTATGGCTTGCAACACGCAAAAAGGGGCGTTCGAACATTTGAGGAAAGTGTCGTCTCGGATCAGCCTGCACATTCTGCGCAGGCTAATCCGAAACAAGACTTTGCTGTTTTATATATCATTTTCTGTTTTGCGCAAATCTACTGTAGCTCAAAATCTAATGTAGTCGTAAAGTGCCGTCTTGGATTAGCCAGGCTGATCCGAGACGACACTTTACGCAAATGTCCGAATGTCCCTTTTGGCGTGTTTCAAGCCAAATATATTGTATCTGTCTTGTATCAAGAGCCAGACGCCTTTGAGACTGAATGATTTGTCTTATCATATCTTATCATTATGTGCTCATAAATTTTGTCAAAAACTGTTCATTAAAATTTCGTCATCATGAATAATTTTTTTCAAAACAGCTTGTTATCTACTTGCAATTCTGAAACATGTTTTTAGAACCATATCTTCATGAAATATATGATTGGAGTGCAACACGCGAAAAGGTGCATTCGGACATTTGCGTAAAGTGTCGTCTCGGATTAGCCTGCGCAGTCCGCGCAGGCTAATCCGAGACGGCACTTTACGACTACATTAGATTTTGTGCTACAGTAGACTTTCGTAAAACAGAAAATCACATAAAATCGGAAAGTGTCGTTTCGGATTAGCCTGTGCAGACTGCAGACGCTGATCCGAGACGACACTTTACGCAAATGTCCGAATGACCCTTTTCGCATGTTGCACTCCATATTGTCCTAGATATGCAATGATAACATAACCGATATCTGATTTGATTGGTTAAGGATAGTATACCTTAAGGTAGTGGTCCCGCAATAGAAAACAACAATTCCCACTATATTATCCTACACATTTCATCATGATTAAAAATGAGTATTATTGTATTACTGTCACTGAGCCACTTTTTTACCTTTCTGTCCGTCTTAGAATTATAATTTATAAATCTAAAACCACTATATTCTCATTACAAAGGGAGATAATAATTACCTCCCTTTTCTAGAAACTAACAAATGTATCAGCAAATAATATCAAGATCGACATCAAAGGAATTTCTGTTCTGTTAAAAATATTCAAAAGAAATTATATATGTATAAATCCGTATTTATCAACTACCAAGACATTTTATGTCATAATGCACTACAAGTATTACGGGTCTACTGCCGTAAGGATAGGGTGCTTTAATGGATTCGTGTAACATCGACTTTCATCGCCAAAACCGTGCGGACACGGCTAAGACTCGGGTAAATCCGTGATTGATGGGCGGAAGCAGCGTCTATCGACCCATCGATTACGGGGCATGTATTCAGCAAACAATTCTGAAGAACATTCTCAGTTTTATTCTCCAAGTTATTCCAAACTTTGACAGTAACACAAGTTCTGATTGGCTAAACCATTCGGTTTAGCCAATCAGAGCTTGTGTTACTTTCAAAGTTAAAAAATTATGGAGAAAAAGACTGAGAATATTCTTAGGAATCGTTGGTGAATGCGGACCCGGATTACCAGGGTCTCATCGAATCCGTACGCTTTGTCGGCTGTGAAAGGCGATTTTTACAAGAATCCTATTCAGTTATCTTAGCCTTAATGTTATATTATACTAGTAATAGCAATCCATTATTTCTTGGTTTTTTTTAGGTACCCAATATAAGATATATGATGTTGTAGTTATTTTCCACCCTAGATACCTCTCTCTAAAGTGCGTATGCATGAAATTTGCGTGCACAGTTTAGATAAGCAAGCATCAAGTCTAAAAACAAGTTTCACTGAACTGCGTAATTTTACGATTTGTGTCAAGATTTTCAACCTTTATGCCCGCTCATGGCTTTTGGTAAGGACTGATCATATGACGATAGGTGAGTGCAACACTATTCTAAGTGCCTGTACATTGTAAAGGCACTTAGAATAGTGTTGCACTCATCTATCGATGTGTATATCAATTTCCTAAAAAGTTGCATAAATCAACGAGGTTTAGTGAAATGTAGTCCAGGTGCTTGTATCTTGCAACACCGGAAGTGGATAGAGATGTCAAACTTTTTTTCGGGGAAGGAAAATTTGACTTCTCGATCAACTTCCGGTCTTGCGACATATACAATTTTTCACACAACACGAAGCACGGACATACTAGATGTATTACAATAACATAAAACTCGTATTTTAGTCTAATAATTATGTGGTTCTTTTTTCTGTCTCACATTCGTTGTATTAAATGCATAATAAGTATTTGATAATAAAACAATTCTATGAAATAAATGGTCTTGGCTTAAACTGACCCACCTGACCAGCCGTTGTAATGCAGTGAAATGACCCTCCCCTACAAAATGACCCAGGGGTAATTTCTCTACGTAGATGAATGACCCGGGCCATTATTCTACGTAGAGAAATAACCCCACGGCCATTATTCTACGTAGAAAAATTACCCATGGGTCATTTTGTAGGGAGGGTCATTTCTCTGCATTACTCCGGCAAGAGGAAGTTATGAAATCACTTGTGAATTATAAAATTCACCACTGATAACACAAGTTTGCGGTTCACTATTAAATTTCGTAAACCACTGAAAACATACAAGGAAAAAAGACTCTTTTCGTCAAAAGACATATCGTCGGTTTACTTCGAAAACCTCGTAACTACAGCCTGTTACAAGCTGTAAGTACAAGGTTTTCGAAGTAAGCCGACGATATAACCATCGGGAAATGCTGATCCCAGATCGGACTGCAAACTGTGCCGTATTCACAAGCTGTTCTTTATTTCATTCCAAGTCTTATTCTATGTTTAGAAAGTAGTACACAACATCTGATTGGCTGGACCATTTTGCCAATCAGAAACTGTGTTGCTTTCAATTCTAGTAATTTCTTTAGCCTATATAACTGACATTGTTCTGAAGAACGATTGATTGATACGGATCCTGCACTTGATCTTCATTCAACGGTTCGCAAATGTGCTCTACGCATGGATTAACCATTAACTATTTACCAAACGACAACATTTTAGAATGGTCCAAACTAAAAGCATTTGCAGACGACAAAATAAAGGTGAATGAAAATATGAAATTCGTTCTGGGAAGGGGAGAAAACATTGTGGGAAAAGAAGAAAATGCTGGTTACCAGCATTTTCTCCTTTTCCCACAATGTTTTCAGAAGGCTTCTCCCTCAGACTTGTTAAAAGTCGGGACTCTACGGTAAAGAGTTGAATACACGAACAGTTTTAACGATCCTGTCTGGGAAGGTTTTTGAAAAAACATTTTTGGGAAAGGAGAAAATACTGGTTACAAACATTTTCTCTTAAAGTTTCCCACAACGTATTCTACTCCTATCAAATACAGAATCATTATATTACCAACACTTAATTTGTCGTCTGCAAATGCTTTCATTTTGAACCAGTCTAAAATCCACGGTTGTCGTTTGGTGAAGCGTTAACTGACAGGCAATGATATTGGCCCTGTCATGCATTGCATGCCACTCTGTGTCATAATTCAGCGCTGCATTCTTTATAGTTAGCGGTTTTATTATTAACGATTGTTTGACCGACTTCAGTTAATATTTTTTACAGCTACTGTCGCCTTGAATAGCTTCTGCGGACGTCGTAGATCAAGATCATAATCCAAGTCGAATCCATTTGGTTCCAAGTCAACGATTTGAATGAACCATCAAGCTGCTTTGAAGTCCGAAGGAATGCAGCCATTCTTAAGGACGTTCTTTGTCCTATACACCAGAATTTTCTATAAATGAAAGTAACACGCCAATCAAACGTTGTATTACTACAAATTTAGAAAATCTTGGAGAAATAAACTAAGAATATTCCCTAGAATGGTTGGTCAATAGAGGCCCTGGATGTCCGTAAGTTTGTCTGTTCTTTCTGATAGCCATTTTGTGTCCAATCTATATTATTACACCTGTGTACCTTCATGAAACGACATGGAGAGTGGTGCTTTCAGCCGCCAAGTTCCAGGGTCAATGTCACAATGAAAGGTTAGGTGAAATACAGGCAATCAGTCTAGTGAAATAAAAACGTGTGAAAAGTGGGTAGGGGAAGAATTTTGAGAATTTTCGGAAACTTTTTATATTCCCATGTTTACTTCCGTACAAGCGATTTACCGTGCACAAATAGGTAGAGAACAACTGAGCTTTATGAGCTTGCAAATGATAGGTTTTTCCTATCAAAGGGAGATAACTTTTAGACCGAGAACAGAAGTAATGCAACTTTTTCAGCCCCTGATCCTAGTGGCCAACATTATCTCCCGCTAGATGGCATTCTATAAATACTCATCTATCTAATTTGGGCATCCTGGGTTACACAACCGAGCCACTTTCCTACGCGACAACCGTTACTTCGAATTTCAAACTAAAATAAACGTTTACTCAATAAAACGCTACCTCATGAAATTCACTCAGCTATGATCAGCAGTTTAGAGAAATCTGGAGCTAAAGCAGGTCTCATTTCTCCTCAAACGTATTGATAAAAGCTATTTTCTACATTACTATTTTATAGAGCGTAATATTACAGTCTGCCCGCTTTTGGGGCTAGTGATGCGTCATATAAGACAGTCGAATCTTCGAAGAATATGACATGCGCAGACAACGTAGTGGCCAAACCCACGTGGCGAGGACATAAGAACATGGGGTTGATGGTTCGAGTCCCGCGCTCGACCACTTTCTTTCTAAGGATCGATGCCAGTCATTGGGACAAGATTTACCCATCTCTCACCGTTGAACTTATCTTTTTATGTGGGAAAACAGCAAGTAGCATGGGGAAAAAAAAAACAATATAGAGAATACGTACATGTACATGGTGGTGTTGTATATCAAAAACATCTAGCGGTGTTGGGAGAATCGATTATTTTCGAACCTTGGCGCGGCAATATTCAAATTCTCACAACCAAGTTAGATATATTTGATATATATACAAAAACCATGAACGTATTCCATTTAAAATATCTCAAAGCCCAACAAAGTCTACTAAATTTGTGTTTGCCTGAAAGTTATAGTCCCCGAGAAACTTTCCGAGTTGTTCGTCTAACATTTATTAATGTTAAATCCTTTACCTCAAGCTCCTAAGATAGAAGTCTTCTGATAATATTGTGGGAAAGCTGCCAGCGGCTAGGGAAGAATATTGTGCGAAGCAATGGTCAAAGAAACTAAGGAAAAGCATGGACAGGTGCACTGATCGCTGCGATATGACTGAAATAATGTTAAAAACCGCTTTAAACATCATACAAACAAACACCAAACGAACAAACTTTCAAAACATTCAAAACAATGTTGCATTTAAAAAAGTGCCCGACGGAATAAATCAACAGTCCTCAGTTAGGAGTTAACAGATCTACACTACTACAAGTGATAAATTTGGTGCAAATGGAAAATAAATGCTCGTCATCAACAACTTACTCTTTTACTGAGTTGTTTTGAAAAGTGATTTGATTCAAGACTCATGACAGTCGTCGATATAGGATAATAATCATGTGAAAGTTTTCTTTCCACAGCACAGTCCTCGGAGTCTTTGCAATCATGGCTCCAGGAATAGCTTTTTCGAAAACATTCTGGGAAAATGAGAATATAATGGTAACCAGCATTTTCTCATTTTCCCACAATACAGGTATTTTCTGCCCTTTCACAAACAAGTCTCATTAATTGAGGTACAAAAGAAAAAAATTGTCGTTTGCAGGTGCTTTCGATTGGACAAGACTAAAATTTTGTCGTCTGTTTCTGAGTTCAAGCACAAACAATCTAGAACTTGGAAGCTATAATCCCAACCTTTTTTGTAAATTATGAAATATGGGTGAACAAAGCCAAAACTGTATATTTAAAGAAAGCAACAAAGCCAAGACTAAAATAGATAATATTGCGAATTAAAATGGAGCGAAAGTAGAACAGAGGGAATGTATCTTTGGGCGAAAAAAAGGTGGACGAATTGACATTACCTCAATAAAGTAGTAGTATATTCGGATAAAACCGGTAGAATGGTTGGTGACATATTGCACAATTCTAGCAAAACAACCATCTAGGTATACAAAATTTGGCATAATACCGTAAAACGCCCCTCTGCTATACAGTCAATGCTTACATGTGGTATTGTTTTTTTGACTTAAAAGAAGAAATTTAATGAAATTTTCAGCTTCATTCCGTTGAAAAATATTTGATGTTTACGAAATGAATCCATAAACCAGTGGGTCCTACTAAAACACGCCGTACCAGAAAAATACGCCGTACCATACGCCGTACGGAAAAAAACACGCCGTACCAAAATGTGCAACTTATTGCTTGCTTTTTTTTGTTTCGTTATGTTGAAAACCATATTATCTATCTTACCTAGCAATATTAATGCCCAATTTTTCGTATTTGTCAAGTTATTTGCCAATTTCAGACATTCTTTCACGGGACCAACAGGTGCCCGTTACGCCGTACCAATTAACTTAGCGTCGTACGAATATTGAGGCACAGAAAAACCAAATTAATAAGAATGTTTGATACAATATGCAATTATCTACTTATTTAAGAGTTTATGTTGATGTATTTTTATTTCTTACAGAGTTTGCAGGTACATGTCAAGCATCTAGCAGATATTTACAGAAGGGAAATTACTCTGTTGCACTATTGAAGTTTATACAGAGTTACGCTTCATGACTTTAACCCTTTCCCAAACGACAAATTTAAGACCCTCCCAAACTCAAAGAGTTTGCAGACGACAATTTCAAATCTGATAAAAATGGCAGAAAGTTCTCCAGATGGGTAGAAAATATTGTGGGAAAAGGATAAATTGCTCGTTACGAGCAATTTCTCCTTTTCCCACAGTGTTTTCAATAGACTTGTACTGCAGACTCTTTACCAAACGACTAAAATTTAGCATTGTCCAAATTGAAAGCTTTTGCATGACAATTTCAGTGCAGCTCAAATGGAGAAAGTTTTCCTTGAAAGAGTAGAAAACATTGGGGGAATGCAAAAATCGGGATTGTGTGGTAAAGGGTAAATGGTTGTAGAACTCTAAGCCATAAAAATGTTTCCAGACTCAACGACGTGGACGTGGTTCTACCATGAGTCCTTTTTTTTTTATTTATTTATTTTACTTTTTTTTATTTTAAACTAAATTTTATGAATATTAAAACTTTCATTTTTTCATTTATTAATCTATTTTTACAGTTCTGGTGTTTTACTATCTATTTGTTATCTGTTTATTTTTTGCCTGGCATCAAAGCTCATTACCACCCTATATTACAAGGGCACCAAACAAGGACTCGCGGCGTATGAGCTTATAATGACCACGATTATCAATTTAAACTATTTTATGAATTTGTAATTTTAAAACTCGTTCATTAATCTATTTTTACATTTCTGGTGTTTTACTATCTATTTATTGTCTGTTTAGTTTTTGCCTGGCATCAAAGCTCATTACCACCCTATATAAATAGGGCACCTAACAAGGACTCGCGGCGTATGAGCTTATAATGACCATGAAACCTTCTGTTTTAGTTTATTTTACTTTTATTAATTCTATACCTATTTCACGAATTTGTAACATAAGTTTTTATTCATTAATCTATTTTTACATGACTAGTTTTGGTATTTTACTATCTATTTATTATGTACCAAATTGAAAGCACTTACATTCTACAAAACTAACGTAACCCAAAAAGTGGTAGAAGACATTGTGGGAAAAGGGGAACATGATGGTTTCCAGCATGTTCTCCTTTTTCCCACAATGTTTTCAATAGGCCTCTATCTCAGAGTCGAAAAAATCAGGGATTGTTCGGTAAATGTTAAACAAGGCACCAAACAAAGGACTCGCGGCGTATGAGCTTATATTGACCATTAAACTTTTTTTAGTTTATTTTTTTCCATACATGGCATGTTATTAACCCTTTTGCGAAGGACAATTTCTTCTGTGCCAACCGTGTTTTCAAACGACAAGTAAAACAATTTTTGATTTGCTAGAGCGTGGTTACACCAAGAGAAAGCGGAGCAGTCCCCATATTTGCGCTCTTATACCCCCATTCCACTAGGCCGCGATCCACGGCGCTCTGACGGAGCGCCGTAGATCGCCATGCAGAGCGCCAAGAACGCCAAGCACGCTAACAGATCTTTAACGCATCTCCAAGATCGCCTAGATCGCCACCAGTCTACTCCCTTGCACAAAGATCCGTGGCGCTCTGTTCAGAACGCCGTCACATCGCTACTTAATCGCTTAAATCGCTATCGAAACGCAACTTGAACGTAAACATCGTAAATGGAGCGCTATTGGTTCGCTCAAGAGCGCAAATGTTCCTCCAGTATGCAGGTCATTGCGCTCCTATGTGATCCGATAGCGACCATTAGAGATGCAGTCGCGCTCCGTTGCGATCAAGTGGAGATATGATCGCGCTCCCATACGATCAAGTGGCGATATGATAGCGCTCTGTTACGATCAATTGGCGATAGGATAGCGCTCCATTACGATCAAGTGGCGATATGATGGCGCTCCGAACGCGCTTTTGGAGGACTACATAACAGAATGTCTGTCTCTCAGACCGGTAGTGCAGATGGACTTTCAATCCTGAGGCCCGAAGTTCGATACCTGGCCCAACCAGGACCTTTCTGAGACACATTGTGTTTCTCACAAGGTGGACTGATTTGGAACCCAGAGATAGCCTCGCGTGTATCGGTGCTTTACACTGGGCACGTTAAGGAACCAAGGAGATATATTTGAAGAAGAGCTCGGGCTTGTACCCTAATTTCCTTGTATCCGATTCTTTTTCTCTAATGGTCCATACCATATATGCCCCGAGCACGGAGGGACCTTAATCCTACAAAGTCATCATATCATCATTTCGCATCTGGAGATCACCTAGTGTAGGTACAATAAATTCTTTAGTGAACTACAGTATGCAACCCAAGAGAAGGAGCGAAAGGAGGGTCAAAGCCTCGGGTCGCTAATGGAGCGAAAACAGGTCGCATAAGGTCGCAACACCTAGCGAGGCTACGATAGTGGCTATGTACTGTTCAATCGCTATCTGATCTCAATGGCCGTTACTTGATCGCCGTTGGAGCGTCATCTGGTTGTTATCTGAGCGGGAGTGTCCTCATAATCACCAATCCGGCAGCGATCTGAGGCGATCTACGGCGCTCTGTATGAGCGCACAGAGCGCCGTAGATCGCGGCCTAGTGGAATGGGGGTATAAGAAATGCTTTACTCATTATTCAACTTATGTTTTTTGTTTTGAATACTCGTTGTTTTAGCAGATCTAACTCGCTTATAATGACCATTAAACTTTTTTTAGTTTATGTTTTTTTCCATACATGACATGTTATTAACCTTTTTCCAAAGGACAATTTCTTCTGTTCCCACCGTGTTTTCAAAAGACAAGTAAAACATTGTTTGATTTGCTAGAACGTGGTTAGAGCGTGGTTACACCAAGAGAAAGCGGAGCAGTCCCCATATTTGCGCTCTAATAAATGCTTTACTCATTATTCAACTTATGTTTTTTGTTTTGAATACTCGTTGTTTTAGCATATCTAACTCGCTTAACCTGGCCTGGTTTTTTGGCTATTTTTGAGGTTACGGGAATAGTTAGCATCATATCGGTTGAACTCACCAATTTATCAGTGTCTTTGTGCACGAATCTAAAGAATCTTTCGACCATTTTCTGTCGACTTTTTTCATTCATATCTAACCAGGAAGAATTGTCATGCAAAAGCTTTCAATTTGGACAATGCTAAATTTTAGTCGTTTGGTAAAGAGTCTGCAGTACAAGTCTATTGAAAACACTGTGGGAAAAGGAGAAATTGCTCGTAACGAGCAATTTCTCCGTTTCCCACAATATTTTCTACCCATCTGGAGAACTTTCTGCCATTTTTATCAAATTTGAAATTGTCGTCTGCAAACTCTTTGAGTTTGGGAAGGGTCTTAAATTTGTCGTTTGGGAAAGGGTTAAAGTCATGAAGCGTAACTCTGTATAAACTTCAATAGTGCAACAGAGTAATTTCCCTTCTGTAAATATCTGCTAGATGCTTGACATGTACCTGCAAACTCTGTAAGAAATAAAAATACATCAACATAAACTCGTAAATAAGTAGATAATTGCATATTGTATCAAACATTCTTATTAATTTGGTTGTTTGTGCCTCAATATTCGTACGGCGCTAAGTTAATTGGTACGGCTTAACGGGCACCTGTTGGTCCCGTGAAAGAATGACTGAAATTGGCAAATAACTTGACAAATACGAAAAATTGGGCATTAATATTGCTAGGTAAGATAGATAATATGGTTTTCAACATAACAATACAAAAAAAAGCAAGCAATAAGTTGCATATTTTGGTACGGCGTATTTTTTTCCGTACGGCGTATGGTACGGCGTATTTTTCTGGTACGGCGTGTTTTAGTAGGACCGAAACCAGTTGCAATTTTTTGACACATAAATTTGATTTTCATGGGTTTTCGCGATTTATAGAGGGGCGTTTTACGGTATTATGCCCAAAATTTAATTCTTTTCGTCAACCACATTTAAAGCTTCTTGCTTTGAATGTATGGGGAACCTTTTTAAAACCAGTTTTTAAGGATCAGATCTAGTTCAAAATCTCAGAAATAGTTTAGCTAGCAACCCCAAGCCTTAGTACAGATAACTGTCTCCAAAGGCGATGTTACTTTTCGACTGGTCGCCTCTGGTACGGTGTACAGTAAATGTCCAAATATGAAAAAGATCACCGGGGCGTCTCACTATTGAGACTACCCCAAGCCTGACCAAGGTTTCAAGCTCTACATGTTCTATCTTAACTACCTGGGGCTATCAAAAATGTTTTCCTTACATAAAGAAGTAACTCTCTATTATTTAACAAAATGTGAGACTAATTAATATTGAAAGTGTTTGCAGATACAGAAAATTACATGTTTCTTCACCAATGGAATTTCATTTTTGAAAGGGGTTAAAACAGAGGAATAAAAAAGAGAAAATGCTGCTTACCAGCATATTAAACTTTTTCTTCAGTGTTTTTAAAAGATCTAAATTGTGTAGTAATCTGTTAGATAATTTTGAATGAATCCTAATGGAATCATGCCCAAAGAAATCTTTGATCATGCCAAAGGAAACTCTTTGATAGGATTTGCTGCCAGACCAATCTACACATGTACACATAGGGTAAATCCGGCAATACACGGACAGCGTCAATATTCGGACATCGGAAAAAATGAGATATTACGGGCCTTTCACAGCTGGAAACTTCTTCAATGAGTAGTTTCATTGACTCCTTCACCGGTTAGTACAGATAACTGTCCCCAAAGGCGATGTTACTTTTTGACTGGTCCGAGTGGTCGCCTCTGGGTACAGAGACGATCCGGACAAAATCAGTTGAAAGTTCCGCACAGATTTTGTGCGAAAGTTTGAACTCTTATAATTACGCAAATAGAGCACAAAACTAGGATTTAAACATACCTGTTGCTTGTGCATTCAATATTCCTTTGTTTGAAATCCAAAAACTTTCAATTTAAACGCTGAACGCCAGAAAAAAAACGTCTATTTCATCAGTTACTCGAGTTGTTTACGTTCCCGAAAACATACAAAATGGCCGCCACGCACTACAAATTTTGTCAGTGATTTTTCGGAGATAAAAATGTTATAAACGACTTCTACAAGCTCTTTTTGAAATGAATGGTTTAACAATTCATTTTTGGTCATGTTTATTACTAAAAGTTAATTACATTTCGCTGCAATAAGGATAAAACTGACGAAACAAAATCAGTATAGCGCTATATATTTGCTTCCGGAAAATTTATGATGGACTTGAGACGGTACGGTGTACAGTAAATATCTAAATATTAAATATTAAAAGATCACCGGAGCGTCTCATTATTGAGACTACCTCACTGGTTATCTAGCATATCTCAAAAATACAGAGTCTAACTGAGCACCAGTTACGTTTGTACATAGAGATACGACTTAACACCCACTTTCTTTATGACGCAAACAGAAACTTCCAGCGACCGAGTCGTGCCAATGTGAATTCAATAGAAAACCGACACCTTTGGAATGGATCTATCAGTTTAACTCTTTACCACATAAGCAAATAATATTAGACTTGTCCAAATCGAAAGCATTTGCAGAGGACAATTTAATCAAAGCTCAAATGATGGAAATTGTCTTAGATAGAGTAGAAAACATTGTGGGAAAAGGAGAAAATGCTGGTTACAAAAGGCTTCTTTCTCGGGGTCGTCAAAAGTTGGCATTGTGTGGTAAAGGGTTAAAAAGAAACAAAAATTTTAGAAAACCTGGTTGGAAAAGATTAAATTGCTTGCAACCATGGAGAAATTCCTATCTGAACTTATTATGACTGTTTGTCCGAAGTTTTACAATGCTGTCCGAGTTATGCCATTTTGCACAAGAGCGCATTTTCTCCTATTTTTCGAGATATTTATAAATTTTGACTTTATCCTTGTAACGCTGTTCCAGTTATGAAATAATGCATCTGTAATGAACGAATTATCAAGGGAGGTCACCTGATGACGTTTTTCTTCAAGTTATTGCTCTCAACGACAGTATATGTGAGCACCAATGATTTTTGTCCCACTTATACCGAATATAAAAGAGATTTTTATGGTATGATTTTTTTTATATTTTCATTATACAGCTGTATATTTACGAAGATGTCTAATCCAGATGAAACAGAAACTGTAGAAGCCAAGAGGGAAGATCTGTCTGCAGCCCAGAGAGCTCGGATTGAGCGGAATAGACAGAAAGCCTTACTTCTAAGACAGAGTAGACTTCAAGCTCACCCATACGCTACAGACTCTCTGGGGTATTTTACTCTTCATTGATGTACAAAATTTCGGCCTGGTCCAGACTGAAAACATTCGCAGATGATCAAATAAAATTAATTTAAGAAGGGAAGCAACTCTTATAACAATAATGGACAATTGTAGTAATTGTCTCCCTTCATAATATCTTCACCATACTAAAGTTATAAAATTTTATCATTGGAATGTTATTAACTGCACAATTCTGAGTTTTAATAGCAGTATACATGAGGAGGCTTTTGAAAATATTTTGGGAAAAGTAGAAAATGCTAGTAACCAGCATTTTCTCCTTTCCCAACAATATTTCCTACGCTTTCAAAGGTCAGTTTCTCTATCTGAGCCAGATTTAAATTTTTCTCTGGAAATACTTTTGATTTGGACAAGTCCACAATTTTGTTTCATAGTAAAGACTGAAAAGTCTTAGAGGTTTCGTTCCAAACTATGGATTATAAATAATGATCAACACTCTGACCCTTTACAAAATAATCACAATGTTTCAGACGACCTTGGGCAAGAAGGCTTTCGAAAATATAGTGGGAAAAGGAGGAAGTTCTAGTACCCAACATTTCTCTTTTTCCCGTCCCACAATGTTCTCTACCCCACCAAAGATGAATTCCATTATCAAAGTTGCAGTTACATTTGATTAATGTTTTGATGCTAAACTTTTTACCGCCCGGGTGGCTCAGTGGTGAGCGTGTCAGACTCATGACCTGGTGGATGTGAGTTTGATACCCAGTTGAGGCAAACTTTCTTTGCGGCGTATTTTCGCCTCTCATCACTGCTGAAGCATGTGAGAAAATTAGTCGGTGGCTTTGGAAAGAAAGTTGTGTAAGTACTGGTATGAGAAAGCCAGGAAACACATGTGCATCACTGACCGCCATGATATGACTTTAGCTGTTAAAGTGGTGTTAAACCCCCAATACAACCAACCAACTGAACTCTTTACTAAGTGAGAAAATTATAGACTGATCCATATTGAAAGCAGATGACAGTTTCCCCTTTTCCTACAAGTTTTTCAAAAGGCTTTTTCCAAGGGTTAAAACAATCCTAGGGGAAGGGTTTTGTAAACTTTTTTGAGAAATTGAGGAAATTTTATTTGCCAGCTTTTTCTCTTTTTCTCCCACAATGTTTACGACACAGCCAAGGACAAATTCTATCGTCTGAGATGCATTTACATTTGAGTTATCTCTTTACCAAACGACAAAATTTTAGACTGGTTCAAATTGAAAGCACTTTCAGACGATAAAATAAATGTGAATAAAAAACTGAAATTTGATTTGGGAAGGGTAGAAAACATTTTTGGAAAAGGAGAAAATGCTGATTATCGGCATTTTCTCCTTTTCCCACAATGTTTTCAAAAGCTTTTTTTCTCAGGGTCATTAGAAGTCAGGATCATGTGGTAAAGCATTATGCCTTTGTGTCTCTGTGATACAAAGCAAGTTGTCATATTATTATGGATCCATAAATTTAACCCTTTACCAAACAATCCCTGGTTTTTATGACCCTGAGATAGAAACCTTTGGAAAACATTGTGGGAAAAGGAAAAAATGCTGGTAACCAGCATTTTCTCCCTTTTCCACAATGCTTTCTACCCTGCTGGAAACAAATTTCAATTTTTGAGTTACGTTTATTTTTCCATATGCAAGATTTTAATTTGAACCAGTCTAAAATTTTGCTGTTTGGGAAAGGGTTAATTTTGTCATACAAGGAACTGAATTCATGAGGTAGATTGGTCCATTGACATGCAGAAAAATGACTAACAGCAAAACAGTTTGGATCCAGATCAGCCTATGTCGACTGCATAGCCAGATGTGGCTTGATTCTTTTTGCAGATGCATTAACTCTTTACCAAACGACAAAATTGCAGAATGGTCCAAATTGAAAGCGCTTGCAGATGACAAATTATATGTAACTCAAAAATTGAAATTTGTTTCTGGCAGGGTAGGAAACATTGTGGGAAAAGGAGAAAATGCTGGTTACCAGCATTTTCTCCTTTTCCCACAATGTTTTCTAAAGGCTTCTATCTCAGGGTTGTTAAAAGTCGGGGTTGCGTGATAAAGAGTTAAACCCCCTTTCCCCTGTAAATGTCTTTGGACAGGTGTAAAGTTAAGGTAACTTGTAAAGAATTGAGAAAGAAAAGCACTTTAGCCCTTATCCTGCTAAATAACTAAAAGAAAATTTTCAATTTGATGATAAAAACCCCAATTTTGCTATTTCCAAGTTATGTTTTGGGGAATAACATCTTCTTATTGGACAGTGTGAATCTAAAATCAGACTGCATGTTCTGTGCAGTCTTATCTTGATCTACACTGTCCGTAAATTATCATTGAGTATTGCTTAGCAGCCTAAGGGTTAAAAAATGGCTAACAGCCTAACACCAGCCACTACTAATGTTCTCTGATCGACACATTGTAATGATATTCACAGGAACAGAGTGAAAGCACCACCTAGAGAAATCGACACAGGGGCAGGATTTTTTATAGAGACAGGGGGAGAGGTGGAGGAGAAAATACAAACCGAGATCACTCATCCAGCAGGTATGAGATTATGGAGAATAATTAGTTTTTTAGACATGTCCATATTTAACACAACTGTACACTGACAAATTATATAGTTGTAAAAATATACCAAGCAAGCCATTACATGATTGAGGATCCATAAAATATGTTTGGTCTAGCAACTGTCTAAAGCATGAGGAAGAATGTCCTTGGGCTTGCAGAAATATGAAATACGAGGGCTGTTCAGGAATTTTTGAGACAAGGCTTATAATAAGAGAATGATAGGACTTACAAAGGAAATATCTCGTCATAGTTAACATATATCTTATTACTTTATTCATGTTAAATATTAGGCCCCTTAGTCTTCTGTATTAGTGTCGGGGTCCGTCGGAAATATACTACCTCCCTCAGTATGGAGCACAACGGCGTTTTGAATGTGACGTCCTATCAACATAACCATGCGATTCACCATTGCATGTCATTCCTTTTCAAAATAAAACCATTCAATCCAGCTTCATATGTCGCTGTACTCATTAATCATAGTTTTACATCCTTCACTATTTATATTTACCTCACCACATTTAGTGCAGTAGTCTTCAATTCACAATGATCCTGAGTCCTCAACCCCTTTTGTGATGTACAGAGATGATGCATCTTTCACAAATCGATTGCGCCACGATAAACAAGAGTCGGAGACACGCCTCCTTCACTCCATGTCATGTTTTATCATCTTTTTTGTTTCATTAGGGCTTGTCCAAACTGGACACAAATTTTTATCGAAGCTCGCTGCTCCACCTTTAGGTTGTTATCCATTTTGTCGCTGTTTCTTTGGTAGCATGAACTTCTAGAAAATGGTCAATACTTGCTTTTCTATTACATGAACTTTGTGATACTTCACTGAAAATTCGACAAAATAACATAGTGTATATGGCATCATTTTAATTGACTTTTTGCCACTATTATTCAAGCTTTTACTCAAGTGCGATTTATTTGAACTGACTCATTTTGAGGGCGTGCTTCTGTTACTAACTTTTCTTGTTGATTTTAGATGATATACTCTTTAGATGTGTAACTAATACAGATTCCATTTAGATCTTTCAATTTATTAAAGGTTACTTTACGTTTATGGAAAGTTTTATGGACATATGTTAAGTTTTGCTCTCAAAAACACGTGTTGTCTCAATAACTTCCGAACAGCCCTCGTATAAGGCTATTTTGATGTTATTTTGCTGATTACTGTATTTTCTCCTTTTCACGTCATGTTATTTAAAGCCTATTACTTCAGAGTCATTAACAGAGGCTTATATGATGGAGGATGATTTTTTAACCCTTTACCAAGCATTTCCTGTTTTTTACGACCCTAAGATAGAAGCCTTTTGAAAACATTGTGGGAAAAGAAGAAAATGCTGGTAAGCAGCATTTTCTCCTTTTCCCACAATGCTTTCATTTTCCAAATCAAAGTTCAGTTTTTGATTCACATTTACTGTGTCATCTGCAAATGCTTTCAATTTAGGTTAGTCCAAAATTTTGTTGCTTGGTAAAAAGTTTTAAAAAAGTGTATATTTATGTATTTTGATGACAGGACCAGTTGTAGAATTGGACAGTCTGTTTTGTGAAGAATGTAACAAAGAGTTTATGGACTCCTATTTTTATGACAAGTTTGATGAGCATATATGTGATACATGCAGGTAAGGTTTATCCCTTTACCAGACGACAAAATTTTAGCCTTATCGAAATTGAAAGTATTTGGAGACAACAATTTCAGTGTGGCTCAAATGGTGTAATTTTTCTTTGATAGAGTAGAAAACATTATGGAAAAAGGAGAAAATGCTGGTTACCAGCATTTTCTTCTTTTCCCACAATGTTTTCAAAAGACTTCTTTTCCAGAAGCGTCAAAAAGTCAGCATTGTGTGGTAATGGATGAAGCTTGGGTAAAGCATTGGTTGAAATGTACTGTTAATCTGCTATATATTTTGGGCTATTTGGTTAACCCTTTCCCAAACGGCAAATTTTGGACCAGACCAAATTGAAAGCATTTTGCAGATGATAAATTAACAGTTGCTACAAAGATGATTTTTCTATACGATAGGGTAGAAAACATTGTGGGAAAAGGAGAAAATGCTGGTTACCAGCATTTTCTCCTTTTCCCACAATATTTTCAAAAGTCTTCTATTCCTGACCCGTAATTGTTTGGGAAAGGGTTAATTCTTGGCAAGAAAATGAATATTGAAACTAGACAATTGCAATGTCAATCTATCTTTTGTTTACCTTACCTGGTTTTAAGGTGCCCCTTCAGATATTGGGACGAAAATTTTACAAAAATACAAAAAGAAATCATCCTTATACTCCCAAAGCCTTATAATTTTCATTCATTTAACCCCAGTAGTCGAAAACCATCCGACAACTACATAAATTAGAGATTTACTGCAGCCCAGGTCTACACTGAAGGGAAATACGGTCTATTTTTACATCAGCAACTCGCTCATCTACATACCGGAAATATACAGACAATGCTTCAAACGTAGCATCCGAAGTTCTACACATTATGGAAAATAATTACATGTTTGTTATGCTATGGAGTTTTATAGTAATTAGTCACGTGTGAGTCATTTAACATTCCCACAATGCTTTTTTGATTTTGGCGGGAAATCTAAAAATAGCTTAAGAGGCTACGCAGCCTTTTAAGGGAATACCACTAACACATTTTTTTTTGTAATTTTATGATTCTTAATTACTGATGATTTGTTTTGTTTTTCATATAAATTTCATTGACATATATATTTTTTAATTTGGTGTGATTTGAAAATTTTAAATACCCTCCTTTAATATTCATTGGACAGACCATACAGTAAGAGATTGTCATTTTCACAATACATGTAATTTCTGTTATTTTAGTATGATTTCTGTTTAGCCCTTTACCAGGCAACAAAATTGTGGCTTTGTCCAAATTGAAAGCATTTGCAGATGACAATTTCACTGTGGCCCTAATGATGCAGTGTTTCTCAGACAGGTTAGAAAATATTGTGGGAAAAGGAGAAAATGCCGAATATCAGCATTTTTCTCCTTTTCCAACAATGTTTTCAAAAACTGTCTTTTCCAGGGGCATTAAAAGTCGGCATTGTATGGGAAAGGGATTAAATACATTTTAACACCCACATCATTTATTATTGGGCCCAATGGGCCATTAACACATTACCACATAATCCCTACATTTGAAGACCCTGAGAAAGAAGCCTTTAGAAAACATTGTGGAAAAAGGAGAAAATGCTGGTAACCAGCATTTTCTCCTTTTCCCACAGTGTTTTCCATTCCAAACAAATTTCAAATTTTCAGTCGCTTTTATTTTGTCGTCTGCAAATGCTTTCGATTTGGACTAGTGTAAAATTTCGTTGTGTGGTAAAGAGTTAAACATTAGAAATTTCAATGGCATGAGTATATGAGTAAATGATGTTTAAGGAATGTAAGTAAGGGAACATTCTGATATGACAGCCATTTTGATTTTGGAAACGCAGATGTTTCTTACGCTTTACAGACTAGATGAAGAAAAACATCCACTCATTACAAGAACGGAAGCAAAAAATAAATACCTCCTGAAAGATGCAGATTTAGACAAAAGAGAGCCTGTTTTAAAGTTCATTGTCAGAAAAAACCCGCACAATCAGCGTTGGGGTGACATGAAACTGTATCTTGAATCTCAGGTAAGAGATCAAATATAGGATCAAATATAGGATCAAATATAGGATCAAATATAGGGTCATAATCTCTTTTTACTATAGGGGTTGATATTTGCGTTTTTATACCCCCCCCCTGGGAGGGGGGGTATATGAATACTGGAATCAGCCTGTCTGTCCGTCTGTGTGTCTGTTTGAGTAAAAAATACTTGTAATTTTGTGTCGCAAACTCCTCCTACAGTTTTCCTTCAATTGTATTGAAACTTTTCACATAATTGTACTGGTCATATACTGAAGATTTACAGGACACAATTTTCAAGTTTCAACTCTTCCTGGTTGAGGAATTATCTCCCCTTGTACTTGACACTTCTTTTCTGTCAAAGCGGTAGCGGGGATATCAAGTAACATTCAGTGATAGCTCTAGTCTGGACAGTGTAGATCAAGATCAGTTCAGTAGATCACTTCAGTGTAGCGAAATTCAATATCAACTCTTTACCAAACAACAAAATTTTAGACTGGTCGAACTTAACCCTTTACTAAACGACAAAATTTTAGGCTGGTCTTAATTGAAAGCACTTGCGTATGTCAAAGTAATCATAACACAAAATTTGAAATTTGTTTCCAGCAGGGAAGAAAACATTGTAGAAAAAGGAGAAAATGCTGGTTACCAGCATTTTCTCCTTTTCCCACAATATTTTCAAAAAGGCTTCTTGTACAGGTGTGTTAAAAATGAGGACTATGTGATAAAGGGTTAAACGTTTTTTTTTTAAAACAAAAATTTAAGACTTGTCCACATAGGAAGAATTTACAGACAACAATTTAACCCTTTGCCAAACCACAAAATTTTGGACTGGACCATATTGAAAGCGTTTGCAGACTGCAAATGAAATGTAATGCAAATGATCATTTTTGTCAACTCAAGGGTAGAAAACACTGTTGGAAAAGGAGAAAATGCTGGTTACCAGCATTTTCTCCTTTTCCTACAGTGTTTTCAAAAGTCTTCTTTCCTAGCATCATAAAAACCAGTAAAGAGGTAACCAGCATTACCTCCTTTTCTCGCAATGTTTTCAAGCCTTTCACAGACAGATTCTACTTATGGTCTACAAATGCTTTTCATCTGAAAGAGTCTACAGTTATCTTGTCAGGAGTTGGGTTCATGAATGCATTTTGATTTTTACTTTGGAAAGCTGTTAACTTCTTCTCTTAACACCAAAACTGTGGATTGTTCCAAATTGAAAGCATTTTCAGATGTTAAATTTAATGTGTGTTTGATTATGGAATATTGTGTTGGAAGGGGTAGAAAATATCGGTAAAGGAGAAAATGTTGGGTGCCAGTATATTCTCGTTGTCCTGCAATGTTTTCAAAAAGACATCTTAAATAGGGTTGTGGCCTGCCCAGGTGGCTCAGTGGTGAGTGTGTCAGACTCATGACCTGGTGGTTGTGAGTTCGATACCCAGTTAAGATGAACTTTCTTTCTGACATATTTTTGCCTCTCACCTCTCTGAAGCATGTGAGAAAAGTTGTCAGGAGCTTTGGAAAGAAAGTTGTTAGTTCTGGTTTGAAAAAGCCAGGAAACACATGTGTGGCACCGACCACCATGATATGACCTTAACTGTTAAAGTAATGTTAAACCCCAATGATACCAACCAAATTCCATAGGGTTATGTAAAGTCAGGATTATATGGGATGCAACACACGAAAAGGGGCGTTCGGACATTTGCGTAAACTGTCGTCTCGGATCAGCCTGAGCACTCCGCGCAGGCTAATCCGAGACGGCACTCTACGATAACATGAAATTTTGTTCTTCAGTAGACTTGTGCAAAACATAAAATTACATAAAAACGGAAAGTGTCGTTTCAGATTAGCCTACGCGGACTATGCAGACTGATCCGAGATGACACTTTACGCAAATGTCCGAATGCCCCTTTTCGTGTGTTACAGGCCATGTAGTAAGGAGTTAACTCTTTACCAAACAACAAAACTTTGAATAAATCAAAATTACAATTATTTTCAGACAACAGGTGAAATGTGGCTAGGATTATGAATTTAACTTGTGTCCAAGAGAGAAAATGTTGTGGGGAATTAAAGAGAAAATGCTGATTTTACAAGCATTTTCTCCTTGTCCCATGGTATTGTAACCCTTTACCAAAGTACAAAATTTTAGATTGTTCTAAGTTCAAAGCACTTGCAGACATAAAAATGAATGTAACTGAAAAATTGAAATTTGTTCCCAGAAGGGTAAAAAAGTTGTGGGAAAACGAGAAAATGCTGATTACCAGCATTTCCTCCTTTTCCCACAATGTTTTCAAAAGGCTTCTATCTTAGAGTCATGAAAACCAGGGATTGTTTGGTGAAGGATTAAAAGGTTCTTCATTGTTATTAAAACAGTTGATTTTTTTAAAAAGATATTCTATTTCTTTTATTAAATTGAGATAATCGGTCTCTTGCTATTGCATGCATAGAATAGAAGCTAAGTTCAACTTTTAGCAAACGACGAAATTACAGCGGTTTAGGTGGCAAATCATTTGTTATTCTAAAAGTTAAAACATGATAATTCTATTTTAACTCTTTGCCACACAGTCCGGAATGTTAATGACCCTGAAAAAGAAGCCTTTTGATATCATTGTGGGAAAAAAAGAAAATGCTAGTGATCGGCATTTTCTCCTTTTCCTGCAATGTTTCCTACCCTTCCCAAAAGAAATTTCAATTTTTTAGCCATGTTTATTTACTCGTCTGCATACGCTTTCAATTTGGAAATGTTTACAATTCTATCATTTGGAAAAGACTTAAATGGTAGAAAATATTTATGGATAAAAAGAAAATGCTGGTTACCAGCATTTTCTCCTTTTCCCCTGATGTTTTGAAAAGCTTTCGTCCTCAGCATCATTAAAAAGTAGAGGAATGTGGTAAAGAGACAGTTAGTATATTTTTCATTATGTAAATTCAATCAAATGATTTCTTGTGTGCTTCCCATAAACTTCCCCATGCTTTCTATGAGGCAAAATTATGTCCCCAAAAACTTTTGGGCTATCTTTTCATTGGTACAGAATTTTAGTGCCACCAGTGTAGTTATTTTCATCATCTGGATATTATGTTTGTAAATTTATTTTGATTTTCTGTTCAAATTACTAGCAAAAACTTTAACCAAATTGTACACAATTATTTCTCTTTTTCAGAGCTTTTTGAAAGAAAACTTAGTAACTGGAAAAACTTTGGTTGCCATGGAAATCTTTTTGAAAATCAAAGCATTGAGAATACTGAAGTGGTAATTGTCATGGAAGCTGTTTTGTGGAATGATAGTTTGATATAAAAAGAAAAATGTTATTCACATATTGGCTTGAAAGTCAACCAACTAAACAAAATGGGTAAGTTTCTGATTGAAAGCAGAGTACCCATGACAAAGTCAGGATTATTTGTGTATTGATGGCCTCCCTTTGATCAATAGGAGGAATCAGGACTATTGTCCTTTGACAGTACAATGCATGATGGATAGAAAGAGAAACTATGTGAATAATCAAGTAAACCTAAGTTTGTTCCTGAAAACTTTGATTTTGAAGCGTCTTTGGCCGTTAACATTTAATTCTCAGCATTGCAATCATCGGATGAACAAGCCTGGGGACGAACTGGTTTTAAAATGAAAAAGCTTAGGATCAAGCGATTGGTAGACAAATCATGTATCATTTCGCCAATAAAGAAATAGCATTTCCAAGATTGATGGCCTCACTCTGTGTATTTTAAGATGCCATTTCCTATTACATATCTGAGTGCTCCTGAAAAAGTCATTTGATTGAGAAAAGTTGAGCTTAATTGAGTTTATTTCCTTAGGCTTTGCACAAAATACAAAATATGGTCCTCAAAATTCAATCCTGCACTCAAAATGGTATTGTCTTCCACAAATACCACAAAACTGAAAAATGTTGAATGAACTTGTTGTTCAAAACTGCATATTTAAATTCCACATGAATTATCTGTTGGGAGACAATGTTTAGATTTCTTTTGGTAACCAGCATTTCCTCCTTTTCCCACTATGTTTTCAAAAGCCTTTTTTTGCCTTTTGTGAAAATTTAACATTGATTGGTAGATGGGAAAAAACAGACTAAAATTCTCCTTTTATATGCCGGAAGGGTCATATTATGTTATGACCCCAGTCGCCCATCCATCTGTTTGTCAGTCATTTAGCAACTTCTTGTGTGCACAACTCCTCTTGCACTTTTCATTGAAATAGACTGAAACTTACCATAATGATTTTCTGTGTCGTGCGTCGTCACGTCGTGCCTCAGTGCATCCTGCGTAGTCAACAATTCTTTAAACATCAACCCCTCCTAAACCGTAGGGCTGATTTGGACCAAACTTGGCTGGAATGTTCCCTGGGAGGTCCTCTTTAAAAATTGTTCATAGAATTTGATTCTGTCAAAAACTCTGGTTGCCATGGCAACAAAATGGAATTTTGTAGGGAATTCTTTAAAAATCTTCTGCTCTGAAACTGCTTGTCAGATTTTGAAATAATTTCACATATATGCTTCTTGGGTGACCCTTTTCAAAAATTGTTGGTAAAAACTCTGATACATAAAAAAATGTGGCTCTGGTGAATGGGGGCTTCTTGCACCATAAAGAAATGAAGGAATTCTGAAAAATTCTTTTTCTCTGAAACCGCTGGTCAGATTTTGAAATAATTTCACAAGATTATTCCTTGGATGACCCTTTTCAAAAATTTATTCGTTAAATTTTGATCTGTCAAGAAATGTGGCTCTGGTGAATGGGGGCTACTTGCATTATACGGAAATTAAGAAATTCTTAAAAATTCTCCTTCTCTGAAACGGCTGCTCAAAATTTGAAATAATTTCAGAGATGTTCCTTGGATGACCCTTTCCAAAACTTGTTCGTGAAATTTTGATTTTGATCCATCAAGAAACACAGCTCTGCTGAATGGGGGCTACTTGCACTATAGGGAAATGAAGAAATTCTTAAAACTTCTTCTTCTCTGAAACCGCTGGTCAGATTTTGAAATAATTTCACAGAAATGTTCCTTGGATGACCCTTTTTAAAATTTGTTTATGAAATTTTGATCCATCAAGAAACGCCACTCTGGTGAATGGGGTCTTCTTGCACTATATGTCCATGAAGAAATTCTTTAATATTCTTCTTCTCTGAAACGGCTGTTCAGATTTTGAAATAATCTCACAGAAATGTTCCTTTGGTAACCCATTTCAAAAATTGTTCGCAAAATGATGATTTTTCAAGAAACATGGCCCTGGTGAATGGGGGCTGCTTACACTATTTAGCCATAAAGAAATCCTTTTTCTCTGAAACGGCTGATCAGATTTTGAAATTATTTCTCAGAAATGTTTCTTAGCAAACCCTTTTCAAATATTGCTCTAGAAATTTTGATCCTTCAAGAAACATGGCTTTGTTGACTGTGGGCTATTTACACTATACAGACATGAAGAAATTCTTAAAAACTCTTCTTCTCTGAAAGGGCTGATTACATTTTGAAAGAAATGGCTATGGTTCTCTCAGAAATTCAGGTGAGCGATCCAGGGCCATCTTGGCCCTCTTGTTTACTCTTCTAAAGTCAAGTTTCAGTTTTTGAGTCACAATTAATTTGTCGTTTGCAAATGCTTCCAATTTGGACAAGCCTAAAATTTTGCCGTTTGGGACAGAGTTAAAGGTCAGTTGTTATTAGTGTATGATAAAACTTGTCAGTGGGCAACAATGGGGCTTAAACCTGTACCTAAGAATCCCTGTTTTTTACGACCTTGAGACAGAGGCCTTTTGAAAACATCTTGGGAGAAGGAGAAAATTCTGGTGTTAACCAGCATTTTCTTCTTTTCCCACAATGTTTTTTATCCTTCTCGAAACAAAGTTAACGGTTTTTGAGTTACATTTATTTTTTCGTCTGCAAATACTTTCATTTTGGACCATTCTAAAATTTTGTCATTTGGTAAATAGTTAACCATGTACCAAACTATCCCAAATGATAACAACCCTGCAATAGAAGGCTTTTAATTTTTAATAAAGTAAATAAAATTTTCAAGTGGGTAGTAAACAAAACCAAATAGTATTATTTTTAAATAATTTCGTGAAGAAAAGTATTTGCTTGTCGAGCAGTGTAGATACAAGATCAGACTGCTCATTCTAATCTTGATCTACACTTACAAGGTCAGTAAGTCGTGCTAAGCAACTTAACCCATTACCATACAATCCTTACTTTGGCGACCCTAAGAAAGAAACCTTTAGAAAACATTGTGGGAAAAGGAGAAAATGCTGGTAACCAGCATTTTCTCCTTTTCCCACAATGTTTTCTACCCTTCACTAAACAAATTTCAAATTTTGAGTTACTTTTATTTTGTCGTCTTCAAATTCTTTTGATTTGGACAAACCTAAAATTTTGTCGTTTGGTAATCAGTTAAGGGTTGAAAACATGGGAAATCCAGCATTTTCTCCTTTTCCCATAATGTTTTCCTCCCTATCAAAGACAACACAGGTTATTCCAACTACTTTTGAATTGAAGTCTTCAGATGACTTTATTGCGTCCACAATTTGTCGTTTTGTAAAGTGTGAAAGGCTGCTAATAATGCTAAAAGATGAAGTGGAGGAAACAAAATGTGAGAGAGTGTGGTCTTATTTTTGACATTATATAAAGGTCATCTAACAGTGTGGTATAGTACTGTAGCATTTACATGTCCATTCACAATTACAGTTGCCCTTACAGAGTAGATTAAGATCAGACTGCTCAAAATATCCATTTTGTTGTTTGATCTAAGCTGTCGGATTTGCTGTTACAATTTCCGAATGAAAACAACCCAGAATTTGCAATTATTTGGGTCTTTTTCCTAAAGACTTGTGTCCTTGAGGTCATGGGTTCAAGTTGCACTGGATCCATTAGGTTTTTTTGGGTGTCCCCCTTGCCAAGACAGTTCAGAGTTCTAGACTAGTACTGGTAAATCCAAGGAAATACATGAATATGTGAGATGTCACTTGATAATATGACTGAAATAATGTTGAAAGTGGCATAAAACACCATTCAATCAGTCAGTCTAAATTCAAAGCAGAGAATGTCAGATGGGTTTGTTTGGCATTCTAAGAGTCAGCACTTTGGCACACAATCCTGAGTTTTAATTCTTTACCACACGAGAAAATTTTAGACTGGTCCAAATTGAAAGTATTTGCAGACGACAAAATAAAGGTCACTGAAAAATTAAAATTAGTTCTGGGAAGGGTAGAAAACACTGTGGGAAAAGGAGAAAATGCTGGTTACCAGCATTTTCTCCTTTTCCCACAGTGTTTTCAAAAGGTTTCTCTCTCAGGGGTGTCAAAAGTAGGGATTGTGTGGTAATGGGTTAAGGGAATACCCTCCTAATATAAAACATTTTTCCACTATAATTTTGTCATACAAAATTTACTATGAATATTATATACTACTTCAGTGCTACTTTTCCTGTTTTTTCCTTCTGAAAATTATCTTTTACAAATCTAAAACCACTATATTCTCACTACAAAGGTAGATAATAATTACTTTCCTATTCAGAAATCTAACAAAGGTATCAAGAAACAATTTCAAGATAGACATTAAATGAATTTCTGGTCTATTAAAAATGAGCAAAAATGTTTAATCAGTATAAATCCTTATTTATCAACTAATCAGATTTTTTTTCCAAGTTACACTGGAAGCGTAAGGATGTTCATAGCAAGTTTCCGATTGATTTAAATCAGCAAATATCATTGTACAAGCACATGTAGATAAAAGAAGAGTGCTATTTTCACAATATAACACCATGTGACCGCTATTTCAAGCAGCTAGCTATAAAGAGGCTAAAACGTTGGAATTTGTAGCACCTGCATGGGTAGCTCAATGGATATATTGTGTTACTTGTGATCCCAAAGGCTTATGCACAGACTGATGGATAGACAGACAGATGCATGATAGATGGAATGACGGGCAGACAGACTGATGTGAAGAAGGACAGACAGATGGAGAAGATATCACTAACATAATTATGTCTCCTTCGGCAGTGCTCAAGGAGTGAGATTTGTATTTTAATTCTTTACCAAATGACAAAATTTCAGACTTGTCCAATATGAAAGGATTTGCAGACATTGATTTAAATAAAGTTCAAATTATAGAATTTGTTCATGAGAGTGACCAGCATTTTCTCCTTTTTCCACCATGTTTTCACTAGGATTGTGTGGTAAAGAATTAAATCATTACCAAACAACAGTATTCTAGCCTTGTCCAAATCAAAAGCATTTGCAGAAAATAACAGTGACTGAAAATTTGAAATTTGTTTGGTGATGGATAGAAAACATTATGTGAAAAGGAGAAAATGCTGGTTACCAGCATTTTATCCTTTTCATACAATTTTTTCAGAAGGCTTCTTTCTCAGGGTCATCAAGTAGGGATTGTTTGGTAATGGGTTATAACATTCTTTTCATTGACAGGTCACTAAGAGGGCACTCCAAGTCTGGGAAAGCTTAGATAATATTGAAGAGCAAAAGGAGAAAAGGGCTGAAAATAGGGAAAAAGCCAAACAGAAAAAGTTTGATAAAAAGGTTAAAGGTAAGTGCATTAGTAACCTGACAAAGTTCAAATAAGTAGCAAAATATTCAATGGTTCTCTGACCTTAAAGGTGGAGCTCATATTCCGGGGGCGAAAATTTTACAAAATTACAGAAGAGTCATCCTGATACTCCCAAAGACTTTTCATTTTCGTTCATAAAACCCCAATAATCGAAAACTATCCAACAAGAAGAGAAATTAGAGATTTACTGCGGCCCAGGTCAACACAGATAGGAAAAACAGTCTGTTTTTACATGAGCAATTGCAAAAGCTTCAAACACAGGGTCCGAAGATGACATTATGGAAAATAATTACATGTTTGTTATTTTATGAAATTTAAATGTCATTAGTCACTTGCCAGTCACTTGACATTCCCACAAACCTTTTGTGATTTCTGGCGCAAAATCTAAAAATACCTTAAGAGGCTACATAGCTTTTTAAGGGAATACCATCAAAAACATTTTTTTTGCTCACCTGAGCACTAAGTGCTCATGTTGAGCTTTTGTTATCGCCTAATGTCTGTCGTCCGTTGTGCACAATTTCTTTAAACATCTCCTCCTAAACCACTGGGCCAATCTTGATGAAACTTGGCAGAGATGTTCCTTGGGTGAAGTTCTACCAAAATTGTTTAAGAGATTTAATTCTACTCATAACACAGGTTGCCAGTGCAACTAAAAGGAAACAAGAGGACCATGATGGTCATATATCGCTCACCTGAGCACCATGCATCAAAGGTCTAAAATAAAGATAAATACCACATTATCATGGTTCAAGGCCAAATGATAATCAAACAAGAGCAGCAAATTGTCGCAATTTAACTTGGGACTTTGAAATTCCGTTCCAGACAAGCAAGAAATACTGTAAAAATTCAGATCAAAGTGGAATTACTCAAAATTCACGCTAGGTAGAGTTATTGTTCTTGTGCACTGTACTCCATAATATTATATTGCAACAAACTTGCATACCAAGTTTAAAGTCATTCTGAATTGAGATGACATTTTATTTTGGACAGGCACTTAATGCTGTAAAAATGACATTCGAAGGGAAATAACTCAAATACAGCATGAGGTAGAGTTACAATTCTTAGACACTGAACTTCTAAATATTGCAACAAATAAACATACCAAATTTCAAGTCATTCCTACTGAAGACGACAAAGTTTTGCTCTAGACAAGCAAGAAATGCTGTAAAAATGAAGAGTTATGGTTCTTGTGCACTGCACTCCTCAACTTTTCAGCAATCATGCATATCAAATTTGAAGATGTTCAGGCTGTAGAAGACAAAGATATATTCCAGACGAGCAGAAAATGCTGTAAAAATTATAATCAAAGGGAAATAACTCTCAGACAGTATGATGCATTATTGCAACAAAAACAAATATCAAGTTACAAGTCAATCCGACTGGAGATGAAAAAGTTACACTCCAGACTCAGAACATCTTAAAGAACTAAATCAAGGGCAAATAACTCCAGTTTTTCTTGTCCAATTACACCCATAATCGAAGTCATCCAAGATCTAATGGTCATGTATATTTTGACCAAGTTTGGAACTAATTGGTTGATATTTGTAGATACTAGAGTGTAAACAAAGCGAAATATAATTATTTTTTGAATTCAAGGGCAAGTAACTCCAGTTGTTCTAGTCCGATTGCATCCATAATCAATCTTATCCAAGATCTTATGGTCATGCATATTTTTACCAAGTTTTGTGCTGATTAGTTAATAACTGTAGATGCTAGAGTGTAAACAAAGTCAAATATAGCAATTTTTCTAATTCAAGGGCGAATAACTCCAGTTGTTCTAATCCAATTTGACCCATAATCAAACTTATACAAGATCTTATGGTTATATATATTTTGGTTAAGTTTAGTTGCTGATTGGTTAAACATTGTAGATGCTAGAGAGTAAACAATGTCAAATATAGCAATTTTTCAAATTCAAGGGCAAATAACTCCAATCATTTTGGTCCGATAAGACCCATAACCAAACTCATCCGAGATCTTATGGTCATATATATTTTGGCCAAGTTCGGTGCTGATTGGTAGATATTTGTACGTGCAAGAGTGTAAACAAAAAGAAATAGAGCAATTTTTATAATTCAAGGGCAAATAACTCCAGCTGTTCGGGTCCGATCTGACCCATAATCAAACTCATCTGAGATCTTATGGTCATATATATTTTGAGCAAATTTGGTGTTGATTGGTTGATAATTGTAGATGCTAGAGAGTAAACAAAGTGAAATATAGCAGTTTTTCCAATTCAAGGGCAAATAACTCCAGATGTTCTGGTCCGATTTGACCCATAATCAAACTCATCTCAGATCTTATTGTCATATATATTTTGACCAAGTTTGGTGCTGATTGATTGATAATTGTAGATGCTAGAGTGTAAATAAGAAAATGTGAACGGACGACTGACGGACGAAGGACGGACGGATGACGGACACCGATGGATGGTGAGTTATTACAATAGCTCACTCTGAGCACTTTGTGAGTGAGCTAAAAATGGCAAAATCTTCTTCTCTGAAACTAGAAGATGTAGAGCTTTGATATTTGGTGTGTAGCATCTGCTAGTGGACTTCTACCAAAATTGTTCACATGATGCCCCTGGGGCCAAAACCGGCCCCGACCCAGGGGTCACAAGTTTAAAACATAGAAACAAAGAAGGAAAGCTTTAAAACTTCTTTTCTCTGAAACTAGAAGGTGTAGAGCTTTGATATTTGGTAAGTAGCATCTCCTAGTGGACTTCTACAAAGTCTGTTCATATGATGTCCCTGGGGTCAAAACTTGCCCCGCCCAGGGGTCACAACTTTAAAGTTCTTCTTCTCTGAAACTAGAATGTGTAGAGCTTTGAAATTTGGTGTGTAGCATCTCCTAGTAGACTTCTACCAAGATTGTTCATACAATGCGTCTGGGGGATGATGGACAAGTAGATTTTTTAGATTTCCTTGTCCATGGACAAGTAGAAAATTTGAATATTTCCACATCCCTGATTTTGGGAAAAAAAGAAAACGCTTTTTGCATAGTTACATACCCTGTCAGAACTATTTGGCCTTGAACTTTGATATTTGGTATTTATCTTCATTGTAGACCTTTATTGCTTAGTACTCAAGTGAGCGGGCCATCATGGTCCTCTTGTTTAATTTTATGAATCTTAATAATTGATGATTTGTATTCTTTTAGATATAAATTTTGTGATACAAAGTGGCGAAAAATTGTAAAGAACATCAACGAATTTCCTTTAAGACAACTGGATCTAGAGGATACATGAGCGCAAATGTTTGATTAAATATAAATGAGAAATATAATGTGCTTCAACAGTTGAAATAATAACTTCACTCGAGCGCTTTCGGCATACTGCCTTCATCAGGGATTTTTAAAATCATCAAAAACCCCTGATGAAGGCAGTATGCCAAAAGCGCTCGGGTAAAATTATTATTTCAACTGTTGAAGCACATTATATTTCTCATATAAATTTTGTGATAGATCTACTTGTATATATTTTTTAATTTCATGAAATGTGAAAATTCTGAATACCCTTTTTTAAGGGAAATGGAGACAATAATGTTTAACTCTGTATCAGACAATCACGACTTTTAACAACCCTTGGAAGCCTATTGAAAACATTTTGGGAAAAGGAGAAAATGTTGGTAACCAGCATTTTCTCCTTTTCCCAAAGTGTTTTCTACTCCATCCAAAAATGATTGCACAGTTTGTGCAACATTGAAGTTGTCATCTGCAAATGCTTTCAATTTGGACAAGACGTAAATTTTGTCGTCTGGTAAAGGGTTAATTGCTTTTTAGTTCACAAGCACCCAGTTCTCAAGGTGACTTTTTGGGAAGGTGCTGTGTCTGACGTCTGTTGTAAGATGTCAATTAATAACTTTAACCCTGTGTAAACTCAAGTAACCATGTTTACAGCACAGTGGCCGTGCCTCAGAAGTTCAGTCAGTAGCATTGAAGACTTGAGAACCGGGGGTGTCAGGTTCAATCTCAAGGTTGGCCATTTTCCTTCCGATAATTGATGATAGTCATTGCAGCATGATTGAGTCCTTTCTCACCACTGATCATTGTTTCGATCATGGTCATTTGGGAAAGCAGCTTGTGGATTGGAAAGAATAGTGTTGGAGCACTGGTAAAAGAAACTTGAGAAAAGTAAGGATGGGTGCACTGGAAATAATGTTGAAAATGGCTTTAACTCTTTACCACACCATCCCTACTTTTAACGACCCTTAGATAGGAAACATTTGAAAACATTGTGGGAAAAGGAAAAAATGCTGGTAACCAGCATTTTCCCCTTTTCCCACAATGTTTTCTACCCTTCACAAAACAAATTTCAAATTTTAAGTCACTTTCATTTGGTTGTCTGCAAATGCTTTCGATTTAGACAAACCTAAATTTTGTCGTTTGGTAAAGAGTTAAATACTAATCAGTACAGTCCAGTGCTCATTATACCCTGCAAAACGAATGTTTTCAGGGGTATGCTGGAATCAGCCTGTCCATCTGTGTACAAAATACTAGTAATTTTGTGTCATGAACTCTTTCTACGGTTTTCCTTCAATTGTATTCAAATGAATGCAAATTAGGTACTGGTATTTTTCCGGATTACTGTGGTATCATATATAATGCGGTACCAGTGACTACTACTATATCTAATAAAGATATGTATCAGAGATGGCAAGTATTCCAGTTTTTCTGGAATCATACTGATATTTAAGTCTAATTTCCGCATTATGATCTCAGACATCGAAATTATGATAAATTCCAACAAAGAATTCTTTTTAATGGTGTCAAAAAAAAAACAAAGTTATAAACTTCCTTATTATGCAATGGGAGAGTAGCCTGATTACTGATCAATTAGAGTGACTTCCCTTTGACAGACTGGTTAATCATATTTTGTCCGGAAGTTCCTTCATTTAATCATGGTAAATGTAAACCCAACTAGTTAAGTAGACAAAATGGCTTCCCCGGCAAAATAATGTCATGCCATGGAGAAATGTATCGGCCAATATACCAATCTGTGGCCTGTTCTCAAGCTATCTAGTAAAGGGAGAAACTGATGTATGTATGTATGTATGTATGTATACTTACAGAGTTGCGACTCACTGTGCGAAGTAGCCTATTAAAGAAAGACTCTGGCTCACACCAGCACGAGTTTGAAGAGGAAGTCTACGATGAGGAGGAAGATATGTACTCTAAAACATGTAAAACTTGTAGCCATGTGATGACTTATGAGAAAATGTGACACAGATAGAAATAATGTGGTAACCCCTAAATGCTTTGAATTGACTTAACCGTTTACCAGACAAAAAAAAATTGGCCTTGTCTGAATTGAAAGCAGTTGAGGACGAAAATTTCAGTGTGGCTGAAATAGTCTATTTTTTCTTTGATAGGGTAGAAAATATTGTGGGAAAAGGTGAAAATTCTGGTTACCAGCATTTTCTCGTTTTCCCACAATGTTTTCAAAAGGTCTCTTCCCTAGGGTCATTAAAAGACATCATTGTGTGGTGAAGGGTTAATGCAAGACAAAGCACGTGCAATACCTACCTCCTACCCCAATATTGGGGGTTCTCGATAGATTTCTACTATAAGTGCAAGGGAAGCTTCATCATTGATGACCCACAATATTTTGTTTAACAGAATTGTGAGGTAATACTTTTTGAAAAAGGTGAAATAAGACATCATTAGTTGTATGATCAGGTGGCAGGTGACTTGGAAACTTGTTCACGGCTGTGGTTAATCATGTGGCCCGGAGCGGAAAGCAAGGTGGCGACATGATTCACAAGTTTCCAAGTCCCTTGCCACCTGACCATACAGCAAATTTATTATACTGCAAAGTTTTACCCTTTCAAAGCGCATTAATCGAAATTTTCCTGTATTATAATCTCATGAATTGAGTATGCTGACAAAATAGAAATTCCCGTCCGAGTGCCCCAATTCAATGGAAACTGATGTCACTAAAACGTGCAGTTTGGTGCATACATGTGCAGTCTGGTGAGCGATCAACAACACCATTTTGGATGTTATGTTGCACATGTAGTGATGTTTACGGGGCACTCAAAAGGGAAACTGGTTTTACATGGTTTTTGCCAGGGTACATGATATATATGTTCCCTGCATGTTAACCAATCAGATCAGGAGAAATTTCTTTGCAGTATAAAAATATTCTATTTTGGAGAAGTAGTTACTAAAAAACCTGTAAGGAAATATGAAAGAGGAAGCTGGTTTATGACATTCAAGAGTTTACTGTGTGAAAACTGTGTGAAATAAGGCATTAGTGTTAACCAAACCTGAGAAACTTTTAAAACAATTTTTTCAGTGAACAGCATGGAATCAATTCTGAATCTATCTCTGTCTGTCTTTCTCTCTGTCTCTCTGTCTCTCGCTTTCCCCCCCCCCTCTCTCTCTCTCTCTCTCTCTTTTGCATCAGACTGGTTTTTGATTTGCCATAATGAGAATGAAATATACAATTATAATATTATAATATACTTATTTATGTATAAATGTATTACTTGTATCTTTTTTATTCTGGTCCTTACAACTTTGTAGTTGTCTCTTAGAGCTCAGTCAAACTGAAAACGAGGGTTGTTGTATAGGCACACCATTCCTTATCTTGGAAACCAACCTCTCCTGTTTTACTGTACATAGTGGTACCATGCATGATATTTTGCTCAGTGGTTGCAAGTTAGAACCCCATCTCAGACTAAACTCACTGAGGTATCACGCTGAAAATTTATGTTGTCCTATTGATGGACCTTTTTCATCAAAGGATAGCATTTATTGCTTGTCAACGACTACACATTATTATACCCCCCCAAAATAAATGTTTATAGGGGTATACTGGAATCAGCCTGTCTGTCCATGTATCTGTCTGTGTGTATGTCCCTTTGTGTGCATGCCCATCCATAGTCCATCTGTGCACAAAATACTAGTAATTTTGTGTCTCAAACTCCTCCTACAGTTTTCCATCAATTGTATTGAAACTTTGCATATATAGTGGTCATATATTGATGATTTGCAAGGCGCAATTTTCAAGTGTAAAATCTTCTTGGTTGAGGAATTCTCTCTCCTTGAACTTGACACTTTTTTCTATCAGATTGCTGGTGGGGGTATTAAGTCACATTCAATGACAGCTCTAGTTTTGACCTGGTGTACATACGTGTAGGTTGGAGAGAGCCTCATCTGTAGACTGAAATAAATCTTTACGTTTCAACAGAAACTTTGACTTGTCCTAGCTGTAAGCATTTGCAAACGACAAATTAAATATAGCTCAAAAGAAAAAGTTTGCTGTAGAAAGAGAATGAAACACCATGGGAAAAGCATAAAATGCTGGTTACCAGCTGAACAAGATACCTACCTACATCTAGCTCTAGAAAAAAAAAATTAACTCTTTACCAAATTTTAGATTGGTCAAAATTCAAAGCACTTGCAGACGAAAAAAGAAACAGGATTCAAAAGTTCAAATTTGTCACTAGCAGGGTAGAAAACATTGTGGAAAAAGGAGAAAATGCAGGTTACCAGCATTTTCTCCTTTTCCCACAATGTTTTCAAAAGACCTCTATCTCAGGGTTGTAAAAACCAGGGATTGTTTGGGAAAGGGTTATTCCATTTCTCTTCCAAATCCAGGCTGGCAAATCTAAACATGATCAAGCAACTGAGATGCTCCAAGACCGGTTCTTCAACTAAAATTAGTAGCATAATCATTCAATAAAGTGAGCGACATGGGGCCATCATGTTTTTCAAAACTGGCCTTGTGGGAGACACCAAATGATGTCCGCTGGAGGTAGCCTGTAATGAAACTAGAGTAATGCTGAAGTTCACATAGCTTGAAATATCATGCAAAATAACATGTATAAAGGACAAAATACTAAATAATTGCTTTTGAGGACAGGGTAGATCGTGATAAGTCTGCACAGAACCTGCAGTCTGATCTGTGATCTACACTATCAGCTTGTTGTGAATATACGAGACTGATATTGAAATAAATTGCTTGATGTAATGTTCCACCGAGATATATTAACCCATTACCACACTATCCCAACTTTTGACTTCTCTGAGAAAGAGGTTTTAGAAAACAGTGGGAAAAGGAGAAAATGCTGGTAAGCAGCATTTTCTCCTTTTCCCACAATGTTCTCTACCCTGCCTGAAACAAATTTCAATTCATGAGTCATATTTATTTTGTCTGCAAATGCTTTCAGTTTGGAAAAGTCTAAAATTTTGTCGTTTGGTAATGTGTTAAACCCTTTTTTACCAGAGCATGTTTCATATTTTTTTCCCAAATTGAAAAATTTTATTTCATGAAATCTTCACCATGCAATTCCTCATTTTAAACTACCTTAAGAAAAAAAAAGAGCCTTTTCGAAAATACTGTAGGAAAAGGAGAAAATGCTGGTAACCAGCATTTTCTCCTTTTCCTACAATGTTTTCTATTCTATAAAGACAAATCTTATATTCTGTGCAAGAATTAATTAGTCGTCTGCAAATGCTTTCAAATTAGACCAGTCTGAAATTTTATCATTTGGTAAAGTGTTTATTCAGTACTCTTTCAACTGGGCTGTTGTTCATTTGCACAGCTTGGGGAGACACAACAGCTTGTGTGTGATGGTGGGGTGGGGGTCTGTCTTGTTGTTGAAATCTACTTTCTGATCACGAATACAAACAAAATGTCAAAGTCAATAGATGCATATGATAATGATCATGCAATTTTCCTACATATAATAAACTCATAGCTGTTTTTTAATTCATATTCCTGATGACAGAAAGTCTTAATTAAAAGCATTAGCAGATGAAAAAACTGAAGGTTATCAAAATAATGGAGTTTGTCCTTGATAGGGAGACAACATTATGGGAAAGGAGAAAATGATGGTTAAAGTTTTTTTAAAAAAGCTGTATTTGTCAGGGTTGTTCAAGGTCGACATTTTGTGGTAAAGCGTTAACTAGCTTTGTTGGGGAATGGGGATGCATTGATGAAATTCTTTAACAAAAACATAAATATATAAATATTAGAGCCCAAATATTAGAAAAATCTTGTGTTTGCTCTGTAGGCTACATTTTCAGTCCAATACTCTTGAAAGTTATTCAAAATGTTCTTCTTGGTGATATCTGGGATTAGTTTGAAAATGGGTCATGTCAGGTCAATAACTAGATCACTTGGTCAAATCTTAGAAAAACCTTGTCACATTTTCAGTCCAATACTCTTGAAAGTTGGTCAGAATGTTTGTCTTGGTGGTATCTTTGATGACTTTTGAAATTGATTACGTCCGTGCAATAACTAAGCCACTTTGTCAAATCTTTAAAAAAACTTGTGACTCTCTTAAGGCCACATTTTCAGTCCAATACTCTTAAATGTAAGTCAGAAAGTCTGTCTTGATAATATCTCCGATGAGTTTGAGAATGGGTCATGTTGGGTCAAAAACTAGGTTACTAGGTTAAATCTTAGGAAAACCTTGTGTACACTCTGGAGGTCACTTTTTTAGTGCAGTACTCTGTAAAATTAGTCAGCGTTTGTCTTGATGATATTTTGTGCAAGTTAGAAAATGGGTCATGTCGGGTCAATAACTAGGTTACTGTTTAGATACCACATTTTCAGTCCAATACCCTTGAAAGTTGGTCGGAATGTTTGACATGATGACACCTTGGATGAGGTCTAGAATGGGTTATGTCAAGTCAATACATAGGTCAGTAGGTGAAATCTTAGAAAAACCTTGTGTACACTATAGAGGCTGCATTTTCAGTCCAATACTCTTGAAAATTGGTCGGATTGTTTGTCTTGATAATATTTCCGATGAGTTTGAAAATGGGTCATGTCTGGTCAAAAACTAGGTCACTAGATCCTATCTTAGAGAAACCGTGTGTAATACTCTGTAAAGTTAGTCAGAATTTTTGTCTTGATGTTATCTTAGAGGATTTTGAAAATGGATCACGTTGGTCAAAATGGATCACGTCGGTTGAATAAATAGGACTGTTGCTAAAATTGTTACAAAACCTTCTGTATGTTCTATAGGCCACAAAATTTTTTGTTTAATACTTGTAAAATGTAGTCAGGATGTTTGTCTTGATGTCAGTTTGAAAATGAGTTAGGTTGGATGAGTAACTAGGTCACTAGGTGAAATTTTAGAAAAAACCTTGTGCACACTATAGAGGCCACAATTTAAGTTCAATATGAATGAAACTTGGTCAAAATGTTTGTATTGCTGACATGGATTAGTCTAAAAAAGGGCTTGCATACAAACTAAAGGCCTAATTTTCAATACAATAATTATGATAGCATATTAGAGAGTTTGTTATAATATCTCGAAAGAGGTTTAGAATCGATCCTGTGTGGCCAAAGGGCTCAGATGAGCGACTTCGGGGCCATCATGGCCCTCTTGTCTTATAAACTTTATTTATGAAGCGGACGGTAAGGATCTAAGATCAGGCTGCACTTGTTCTATCGAAACTATTTCCTTCCTTCATTCCTTCCTTCCTTCCTTCCTTCCTTCCTTTTATGGAAGTGACACTTTTTAAATGTCTTTAACGACATCATTACTAATGATTTACAAGCAACCTCAGACATCTTCTTGAGTATTAACTAATACAAAAAAATAGTGCAGCTATATCATCAAAAGCAAAAAAAAAACTGCGTAGGTACCGCTAAAGAAGACTTTTTCGAAAATCGAATGGTTATATGAAAGTATTAAAATAAAATACAAGTGTCTTAATTTTGAGTGCAAAACGAAAATAGTATTTTTAGTTAATAATCCATCTCTACTGAATAGGTCAAGGTAGCGAAGAAGAAAAAAAACTTATCTCAATATTACGGGGTTGTTTCCCCTATTCAACATTTTTCCCATGTTGCCATAGAGGAATTTTTTCCAATTGTCCTACTCACATTTATTGTCTTTTACCAAATGAGCCATAACTGAGCAGGCTGATGTTAACTGGCCTTCAACACGCGAAAAGGGATATTCAGACATTTGCGAAAAGTGTCATCTCGGATCGGCCTGAGCAGTTCATGCAGGCTAATCCTAAACGACACTTTCAGTTTCTTCCATAATTTTCTGTTTTACGAAAATCTACCAAGTACAAAATCTATCTTAGTCATAAAATGCTAGTTTGATGCAGAGAAATGACCCTGCCCTACAAAATGACCCAAGGGTTATTTCACCACTTAGAGGAATGACCCGGGTGATTATTCTACGTAGAGAAATGATCCCAGAGGTCCTATGGGTCATAGGGTTCTACATAGTGAAAGGACCCATGGGTTATTTCTCTACGTAGTGAAATGACCAATGTGTCATTTTGTAGGGGAGGATCATTTCTCTGCATTACACCGGCTCGGATTAGCCTGCGCGGACTGTGCAGGCTGATCCGAGACGACACTTTACGCAAATGTCCGAATGCCCTTTTTCGCGTGTTGTCATTATGTGCCACACTAAGAAAAGGGGTTTAATGCATCTGCAAAAAGTATCGATATACATCAGCCTGCACTGTCCGCGTAGGCTGATCTGAGTCGAAACCTTTGGTATTGGCATTTTTTTCCTTGTCAAAGGACCAGTATACTTAATGATTCAGTTGGTTGTAGGATAATTTCGGTTTTATGGAATATGGGTTTTATAATTATAATATGGCGAGCAACAGGTGAAAAGGAGCATTCGGACATTTGCGTAAAGTTTCGTTTCGGATCAGCCTGCGCAGTCCGCGCAGGCTAATCCGAAACGGCACTTTCCGTTTTTGTGCAATTTTCTGTTTTGCGGAAGTGTACTGTAGCACAAATTCTAATGCAATCGTAAAGTGCCGTCTCGGATTAGCCTGTGCGGACTGCGCAGGCTGATCCGAGACGACACTTTACGCAAATGTCCGAATGCCCCTTTTCCCATATTGCAAGCCATATTACAAGCTTGTTTATCAGTCGTCACAACTCGGTCGATTCCGCATCTACATCAAACCTCGTATGTATGACGTTCGTTTCCATTTGAACTGCAAATCACGTGATCTTTAATCATGGCGGTGCCACTGTCGGTCGTTTAGCAACAACATAAACAATTTAGATGAAGTTATTCACATCTATCTTTATCACAGAACTCCCTTTGTCTTTAATGTTATACAGCCATAACGTGTGTGTGAGACAAGAAAATAGTGCTGTAATTGGTCAACACTCTGTAATCATACGCTTCATTTCAAAAATATTGCTGACTTAGGTTCCTGAAGGAAATTAGCGGTCGAAAGTCTTATCATGATAAAGTTGTTCATTTAATATCAATTTTAGACTGAAACAAAAATCAGTATATGCAAAGTTTCTTCGTAACTATTTTCGTTCGTAATGTACCTGTCAAAGTAAGCGCAAAGGCTTCATGTAAATTTCATTACACATGATACGTGTATGCCTCTTGTTTAACACATTTTGAACAGCAATTCTTGTTATACAGTAATGTGATAAAAAGAATCTGATACTCATTGGCTTTTGGGGTAAAAATTTATTAAACTCGTCGACAAAAAATGTTATTAAGCTCGCCAAAGCTTGCTTAATAACATTTTTTTGTAGATTCGTTTGATAAATTCTTACCTCAAAAACCAACTCATGTCAGATTCTATATAACACAATGCTTAACAATTCTAACCTATGCAGGGGTGTGAAAACCGTATTTTTTTTTTCCTTTTTTAAGGAATGGGTTAAAACCCCATAGCAGCTTATTTCCGCCGTACCGGAAAATTTTCCCGGTAAGACGGCAGGCAACATCAACCCACAATGACAATATTTTAACGAAGAGTAATTCGCTCGACAGAATGATAAATTTGCCCCTATTAACGTGTTTTATTTCAACATTTATATCCAGCAGTGATTTTTGCTGACCCCCCTTAAGTTATTTTACGCTCCGGTTTTATTGTAAGTGACGGGAAATTAGCCCACGACTCGATCCTATGGGATGGGAGATCATGTTTTAAGGTCATTTAAGATTTCAACTGTTTTTCCGATACCGTTCCGCTGTCAGAGAAATGATCGATGCGTTTGCCCACCGACGTTAAAAAATCACCGGCAGGATTCCAGTTCTGATGAGGAATGGACCTGGAATGGCTTCCCCCAAAGCACCGAAGGAGCTTTCCACACGCTATGGGAAAATAGCGGCGAAAATTGTGAGCCTCGTTTTGGAAAATTTATGAAATCGTTATGACGGCGTGATAGCCATAACGGAGCCGTAGCGTTTTTTCGCTGTTTTTCAGAACTAAGACCGGGTCCCGAAAATGTATATTATACTCAGTTGTAAACGTATGGTGTGTGAAATACGGAAAGTGAATTAATTCTCTACTAAATGGCAGAATTTTAGATCAATCCGAATTGAAAGCATTTGCAGACAGCAAAATAAATTTGTTTTAAGAAACGAAATTTAATTTGGGAATAGTAGAAAGCATTGTTAGAAAAGAAGAAAATGCTGGGTTCCAGCATTTTCTTCTTTTCTCGCTATTTTTTCAGTGGCTTTCTTCTTTTTGGTTGTTGGGTGGCTTTCTTCTTCTCGGTCGTTAACACTCGAGATTGTGTGGTAAAGGGTTAATAACGCATGTAAAAATATTAATTTATTTTTCTTCTCGGTATATTGCCTGGTTCAACTTTCATGTCTGAAATTTTCTGTTTGCATCATCATCATCATCATCATCATCATCAATTCGTCATTATTATCATTAGGAACTTATTGACCTAAATTTAAATGTACCTATTTCCAATTACTATCATAATGAAAACAAATTGGTTAAAATGTCAAAGACGGCTTTTGCGTATTTGAAGCGTTTCCATGCAACACAAAACTTGTCATTGTTTTCTAATATATTCCTCTTGTGATTGTGCTCAGCTCACCTGAGCACAACGTGCTCAAGGGGAGCTTTTAGGATCACCCATGCAGTGTCCGTCAACAATTCTGTAAATAACAACTCTTCCTAAACCGCCATGCCAATTTGGACCAAACTTGGCTGAATTGTTCCTTGGGAGGTCCTCTTTAAAAACTGTTTACAGAATTTGATTCCGTCGAAAACTCTGTTTGCCGAGGCAACCAAATGGAATTTTCTAAGAAATTCTTTAAAAATCTTCTTCTCTGAAACCACCGGCCGGATTTTAAAATAATTTCACAGTGATGTTCCTTGGGTGACCCTTTTCAAAAATTTGTCGCAAAAATTTGATCCGTCAAAACATGGCTCTGTTGAATGGGGGCTACTTGCACTATACAGAAATTATGAAATTCTTAAAAATTCTTCTTCTCTTAAACAGCTGGTCAGATTTTGAAATAATTTCACAAGGATGTTCTTTTGGTGACTCTTTTCAAACACTGTCTGTGACATTTTGATCCGTCAAGAAACATGGCTCTGGTGAATGGGGGCTACTTGCACTATAGTGAAATAAAGAAATTCTTAAAAATTCTTCTTCTCTCGAACGGCTGGTCAGATTTTGAAGTACTTTCACAATGATGTCCCTTGGGTCACCCTTTTTAAAAAGTGTTCGTGAAATTCTGATTCTTCAAGAAATGTGGCTCTGGTGAATGGGGCTACTTGCACTATACGGACATGAAGAAATTCTTGAAAATTCTTCTTCTCTGAAACCCGTGGTCAGATTTTTGAATAATTTCACAACAATGTTCCTTTGGTGACCCTTTTCAAAATTTGTTCGCAAAATTTTGATCCGTCAAGAAACATGGCTCTGGTGAATGGGGGCTACTTGCACTATACGGACATGAAGAAATTCTCGAAAATTCTTCTTCTCTGAAAAGACTGATCAGATTTTAAGATAATTTCACAGCTGTGTTTTTTGAATGACCCTTTTCAAAAATTCTTCGAGAAATTTTGATAGGTCAAGAAACACGGCTCTGGTGAATTGTGGCTACTTGAACTATTGGGAAACTCTTAAAAATTCTTTTTCTCTGAAACTGCTGGTCTGATTTTGAATTAACTTTTACAGGTAAACTTTTGAAAATTGCTTGGCAAAATAATGATTTTGTTTTCCAGTGTTTCAATACCTCAAAAAAATGGCTATGGTCCTCTCAAAAATTCAGGTGAGCGATCCAGGGCTATCTTAGCCCTCTTGTTAAGGATTTCCTCTTGTGCCTGTTTTCAAAGATATTCCTGCCGAATCCCTATAGTCTAGTCGGTAGCTACAGGATGAGAACAGGAGGTCTCTGGTTCGATCCCCGGCTTGGCCAGGATCTTTCCGAGGATTGATGATAGTTATTGCGACAAAACTCTTTCCTATCTCAAAGTTGACCCTTATTACGACGATGATTATGTGTAAAAGCAGCCAGTGGATTTTAAAGAATGTTGTGCAGAGCAACGGCTAAGGCTCCAGAAATGCATGGATAGGTATACTGGCAGCCGCGATATAACTGGAATATTGTTGAAAACGGATTTAAGCCTGAACAATCAATCAATCAATAGATTTCTCTTGCTGTTGTTTTCCAGGATATTCCTCTTGTAATTGTCTTCTAAGATATTTTTCTTGTAATTGTTTTCTAAGATAGTCCTTTTGTAATTGTTTTCTAAGATATTCCTCTTGCAGATCTAAAATAATCCTCTTGTAGTTGTTTTCTAAGTCATTTCCCTCGTTTTTCTTGCTAAGATATTTCTATTGTGACTGTTTTCTAAGATATTCCCCTTCTTGTTTTCTCAAAATATTCCACTTGTGATTTGTATACACTGTATAAGATATTCCTCTTTTGTTTGTTTTGTAAGAGTTCATATAACGATCGTTTTTCAAGATATTCCGAGTGTTTTTATGTGATTGTTTTTTTTTTTTCATATTACTCTTATACATGTGATTATGTGTATGTGTGTGTTTTTAAGAAATTCCCATTGCGATTGTTTTTAAAATATTCCTCTTGTGATTGTTTTTAAGGTATTCCTCGTTTGTGTGTGTATGTGTATGTGTGTGTGTGTTTTTTTTTTTTTTTTTGAAGATGTTCTTAGATTCCAATGATATTTCTTAATATTACTCTTATAGCTGTTTGCTAAGGTATTCATGTTTGATTTTTTCCTACGATATTCTTTTTATGATTTCTTGTAATCCCCTTGTTATTGTATTCTATGATAACCCTCTAGTGGTTGTTCTCTAAGTTATCGGTCTTTTGATTTTTTTCGAAATATATTCATCTTTTGGTTGTTTTCTAAGATGTTCATCTCATGATTGAATTTTCAAATATTCCCCTTATGATTTTTATCGTCCGGCGATTGTTTTCTAAAAATTATTCGACTGCATATTGATCGTGTGATTGTTTTCAAAGATATTCCCCTTGTTAATGTTTTCGAAAATATTCTTCTTATGATTATTTTCCAAGAAATTTATTTCATGACTTTTTTTTCAGATATTTTTCGTATGATTCTTCTCCTCATATAACTGTTTTCTAAGATAATTCTCTTCGGCCTGTTCCCTAAGATATTGCTCTTATGAGAGTATCGCTTTTATAATGGTTTTCTTAGACATTGCTGTTGTGGTTGTCTTTTAATATGTTCCTCAGGAGGTTGTTTTCCAAATTATTCCTGTAAGACATTCCCCATGTTTCTGTTTTTCTCAGATATTCCTCTAATAACATTTTCCTAAAATATATTCCTTATTACTGTTTTTCTCAGATCTAAGATATTCCTCTTCTGACTTTTTTCATAGATATTCCTCTTATAACTTTATTGTAAGATATTACTCTATTGATTGATTTCTAAGATAGTCCTCTTGTGTTTGTTTTCTACGAAATCCCTCTTGTATTTCTTTTTTCTAAGTCTAGTGATTGTTTTCTGTGATGTTCTTCTTGTGATAGTTTTCTAAAATATTTCTTTCGTGATTATTTTCTTCTAAAAAATCATTGTTGACTATTTTCTAAGATGTTCCTACTATGAAATTTTTTCTGACAGATTTCTCCAACGATTATTTTCTAAGATAATCCTAATGTGACCGTCCTTTAAGATATCGCTCTTATAATTTTTTAAGATATTCCTCTTGTAACTGTTTCCTAAGATATTCCTCTTATGATTGCTTTCTCCTGATTCCTCTTATAACTGCTCTCTAAGATATACCCCATATAACTGTTTTTAAAACTATTTCTCTTATGGTTGTTTTCTAAGTCATACCTGTTATGGTTATTTTTCTAAGAAATTACTCTTAGATACTGTTTTTAAGATATTCATTTTAAAACAGTTTTGCTAGATATTCTACTTGTGATTTACAAACTAGACATCGTGTTCTTTGGTATTGTTAACACTGAAACTGTTTGAAAGTATGCATCTAAATTGCAAAAGAAGAATGTCAACTTCTTGATTAAATGTTCAACTGATGAACAATTCACTTTTTAAGATATTCATTTCAAAACAGTTTTGCTAGATATTCTACTTGTGACTCTTTCATGAAAAAAAATCCTATTATGATTTTTTTCTTAGATAATCTCTTTGTGCTTTTCTCCAAGATAACGCTTTTATGATTGTTTTCTCAGATATTACTTATGTGGTTGTTATCAAAGAAATTCCTCTTATGGTTGTTTTCTAAGATATTCCTCTTATAATCGTTTTCTGAGACATTCCTCTTATAACCGTTTTCCGATATAAACCTCTTATAACCGCTTTCCGAGATATTCTTCTTATGATTGTTTTCTAGAATATTTCTCATGTGTTGTCTGATATGTTTTTCTTGTGGCTATTTTCTGATATATTTCTCTTAAGATCGTTTTTTTTTTTTCAGTATGTCCCTCATACATCCTTTCAAATCCCGATGATGCCAGCTGTTTGAAAAGGAATTGCTATTTCCCAGTGTTTCCATTACATGAATTTAGGAAAATATTCACGTGTAATGCTTTGACAAAACGGACTTCATTCACATCCGCTATGCACTGCACCAAGCAAGCCGTAACAGTATTTTATCATTTAACTATTGGATATATAGAAGTTATACGTGAAAATATAGCTCCATAAGATCCTTTTTCTACAACAAGAGACTGGCCCACCCGGGTGGCTCTGTGGTGAGCGTGTCGGACTCATGACCTGGTGGTTGTGAGTTCGATACCCGGTTGAGGCAAACTTTCTTTCCAGCGTATTTTCACCTTTTACGTCTGCTGAAGCATGTGAGAAAAGTAGTCAGTGGCTTTGGAAAGAAAGTTGTGTTAGTACTGGTATGAGAAAGCCAGGAAACACATGTGCGTCACCGACCGCCATGATATGACCTAATTAGCTGTTAAAGTGGCGTTAAACCCTAATACAACCAACCAACCAACAACAAACTGAAATAAACTGATCCTTTCAGCTGCAAGAAAATTGACCAATAGCAAAAAGTTTCGGCTCAGGTCAGCCTGCGCGGACTGCGCAGGCTGACCTGGGCCGATATTTTTTGAAGGTGCGTTAAGCCCCGTTTTACAGAGTATGTGTATTAAGATCTACAATTATTTGCTGGTCATAATTCATCTCCATCGAATTTCCCGAAATACAAGTCACAGTTAGGCCTAAAATTTAGATTGTTTCTCAAAGAAGGCAGATACAGAAGATACATGAAATGTGTCTGAGATATTGACATTAATTTTGTTTTGATGTGAATAGACAACATTTTTAGAAAAAAAGCAGCATCTTTCTCCTTTTTCCCTAGGATATTTCGAAAACCTTCTTCACCAGTGTCGTTATACACCGGGATTTTTTGGTTGATATAACAAAAGGTAGACTGGGTTCGAAGATCTTCCCTTAAATCAGAAAAATGCTTTAACTTTGTGCCAGATCATGGAGTTTTAGTGTTTTCCTGACTGAAAGGATTGCTTTTTGGATTGATTGATCGATTGATTGATTGATCGATTCATTCATTCATTCATTCATTCATTCATTCATTCATTCACAACATGGAATTCAAAGCTCTTTTCACCATTATTTCAGTTATATCGTGGCGACCAGTGAACCTGTCCATGCTTTTCTGGGGTGCCTTTGAAAGATACTTTGCACAATTTTCTTTCCTAGCCAAGGGCCGCTTTCCAACAAAACCACCGTCGAAACAATGGTCAGCGGTCAGAGGAAAAAACAAAGCCTGTCCCTATGACTATCATTAATCCTCTGGCAGTAATTGGCCGAGCTGGGGATCGAACCAGCGACTTCCTGCTCTTGAGTTCCGTACGCTACCGACTGAGATACAGGTGTTAGGAATTTAAAATGCTACTGAAACACCAGATACATTTAGAAAATCTTGTTATCGTTCGACTTCGTATTGGACCAGTTTTTCCATGACGCGTCTCGCATTACAGGAGTCAATTTGTTCGACGATTGAGAGGGATAAGCTTTATTATTCCCAATTACATCTGATCGTTTCCAATCAAACACGCTTTTTATCCGAGTGGATTATGGGAGATTTTATGCGGAGATTCTCAGTTCTTTTCCACCGGAATTTTATGTTTAAATGGACGCTCTAGTTCATCCGTCATCAATCCTTCTCGACCGTCAGTGACGATTTGTGCCCGCGATTACCCATGCCCTGCGTTATATATCCACGATTAAGTTTAAAGAGAGACACTCTGTAATATATATAAAAGTTGAAAGTTTAATTGTAAACATATTTTAATGCTTAACCATTTACCAAACAATCCCTGTTTTACAAACCTGAGATAGAAGCCTTTTGAAAACATTGTGGGAAAAGGAGAAAATGCTGGTAACCAGTATTTTCTCCTTTTCTCACGACGAGACGTCATCGTACTAATTTGAGTACGAATCCACGGACATTACCAGAAGCGTATGCGAAAGTCTAGTGCGAAATCTAAGAACTATTCAAGAGGCTACGTACTACATTCAAGATATACCTCTGAAAAATAATATTTTCCTTACTTCTGTTTTTTCTTTATTAGCGTACGTCCTTACAGTAGTCAAAAGAATAACTTGGGTGTTAAAATACATTTGAATTTGAATCATATAACTTAGAACTATGGGAATTATTATGAAAATTGCAATCTGCTATGATACGGTTGATCAAAACATTAATTGCTGGCAGAAAAAAGAAATTCAAAATCAGGTAAAAAGTAAACACGAGATAGATGTAAAGGCTCTCAAATCTTATATTGATTAACTGCCTATTTTAGCAGAAATTGATAAACACAAACTTTTTTCTATTTGAACACTTGATTCGTGTTGACTTCTAAGAATATCTTTTTGGGAGAGTACTTTCATACACCACCAATCCATCAAGAGTTATAGGTTTCATTTCATGCTTTAGACTTTTCTATAGGTGTAACTTAGAGCACATCATTACATTTTTGTGGTATTTGTCGAAGACAATACCAGTATGAGTTTAATATCAAATTTTGAAGACCATGTATTGTATTTTGTGCAAAGCCGAAGGAAATAAACCTTATAAACTCATTTTTTCTCAGACAAATACATTTTTGATGGTACTCAGATATATAATTGGAGAAGTCATATTGAAATATACTGGGTAAGGTCGTGGAAATACTAATTTTTTATTGAAAATAGATTCATTCGCTCATAGCCTTCTATATATTGGCGCAATGATCCAAAATTTGTCTACTGATTGCTTGATCCTGGGCTTTTCGTTCCAAGGCTTGTTCATCCTATGATTGCGCGCTATTCCATTTGATTGGCATGATGTCTATATATCGAAATAATTGATAGTAATACTGGGAAATAAATGTTAACGGCCAAAGATATTTCAAAATCATAGTTTTCAGGTACAGACTTCATTTCATTCGATCTATTCACGTGGTTGCTCTCTCTATCCACGATGCATCCTTCTGTCAAGAGACGCTATTCCTGACTGCTCCTTATGATCAGAGGGAGACCACCAAAATATACAAATAATCCAAACTTTATCATGAATGCTCTCACTTCAACGAAAAAGGTATTCATTTTCTTAGTAAGTTTACTTTCATGCCATTATTTGGATAATTTTTCTCTTTTTCTTTCAAATTATTCCACACGATGGCTTCGGTGACAATACCACCTCAGCTTTCTCAATGCTTTGATTAATTAATAAATGGATATTCCCATCCAAAAACTATTTAAAGACCTGGGACTGTATTCACCAACCATTCTTAAGAATATTCTTGGTGTTATTCTTCAAGATATTTAAAGTTTGAAAGTTACACAACTTCTGATTGGCTAAACCATTTGGTTTAGCCAATCAGAAGTTGGGTTACTTTCAAATATAGAAAATTCTTCAGAATAAGACAAAGAACGTTCTACAGAATGGTTGGTGAGTAAGGACCCTGGTCGAGCAACATGTAAATATGTCCTTGTATCTTATTATAGTAGCCTCTGCACGAGAGTAACAGAAAACAATATTTTTACACTATTTTCAACATTCACTTCATCAACATTCACTTCATCCACGGTTTTATCAGTTGAAACTAGCTGCTATATATTGGTTTCGTCTACACAAAATAGACAATAATTCCTGTTTGCACAGTTTTCTCCTAAGTGATGTTTTTTTTTTTTTCAGAAATTTTAGTAGTACATATACATAATTGTAATTAATGTGGTACGTTTACAAACTAGACATCGTGTTCTTTTGTATTGTTAACTCTGAGACTGTTTGAAATCATGTATCTAAATTACAAAAAAAAAGAGAAAAAATGTCAACTACTTGATTAGATGTTCAACTGATGAACAATTCATTTAGATCTTACCTGGTTTTGGCAAATCGTCGAATCCGAGAAGCTTTTTCTTTTTTAAATTTATTGCTAGAAAGCTGATCGTGAAACTTGGGCCTGACTTTTTTTATTACTTAAAAATATAATAAAACATCTTCATTGAAATTGTACATGCATTCTATGTGGCCAAACAGTCTTTTCATTACTCATTCCAAATTTATGATGTCTATATTCTGTTTCTCTGTTGAATGTTTATGTATGTTTTCTCTTCTCATTTATCATTTATGGAGATAAAAAAAAGTTCAAACCTTATACTATCGAATATTCTTTTTTTTTCATGGACCAGTTTCGAGATATAGGGCCGTCATGGCCCTCTTGGGTTTGTTTTTGTGTGTGTGTGTGTGTGTTCTGGGTCCGTATTTACCGACCATTCTCAAAAATATTCTTAGTCTTATTCTTCAGAATTTCGTCATTGTGAAAGTAAAAGAATATCTGATTGGCTACACCAAATGGTTTAGCCAATCAGATGTTCTGTTTCTTTCACAGTCAGAAAATCTTGAAGAATAAGACTAAGAGCATTCTTGAGAATGGTTGGTGAATATGGACTCTGGTCTCTTTGTTTTTTTTCCAGTAATCTCTCGAAACTTGACTTAATAACCAAAATTCCACTGATTTACGTGTTCGTTACCCACATATACAACACTACAACTCAATTCGATTCTAAAGTCAAAGAAAAGACAGCTGATGGATTGTGACAGACACCTTATCCAATCAGATGGTATGTCTTAGATTTAAGCATAATAACAGAATTTTTGCAATGTTTGTCCTTATGAACCTATGGGGGTCTTTTTTTTCGGAGACAACTTTCTAAATGGAAAATAACCAGAAGTAATGTAACTATATGTGGTAGCCAATAATCTTTAAACACCATCAATAAAACCCGATGAAAATTACGTTAACACTTTATCGTCTTAAACACGGCTACTGTCGTTTTGCTACTGACAGTTTTTGAAAACATTGTGGCAAAAGTAGAAATTGCTCGTCACGAGCAATTTCTTCTTTTGCCACAATGTTTTCTCTACTTTTTATGCGTTGTGTCAAAAGTTGTTTTAATATATTTCGAAAGCTTTTTCCGAAGTTGTCTGCAGTAAATTTGTTTCATGAAGTAATAAATTAAACGGCTAACCCTTGGCGTTCATTGGTCGAGAGCCCCTAATATACTGGCCAATGAAATATTCCCATTACGCCAGCGAAGGGAGAACCCGTTATTTCGGCGAAGTTCAAGCTTCTTTTCCGTAGTTTTTTAGTATATTTGGCATTAAAGACGGAAGGCACGACAAACTGATGGATAATGCGTTTTGACAGACGATTTTAAGCCGTTACACGGTTGATGAAACGGGGAAAAGAGCTTAATGAAAAAACCTCTCAATCATTTTCTCCCCCCTTCTAGAAAATGTTCACCATACACTGCATTAGCGGGCATTAGAGTAATCCCTCGCCGGAAAAGAGCCGGTCAATAAAATTTATTAATTGTTCTCAGTTCGTGAGACACCATAGCAAAACGGAAAACTAAGCAAAGCGATCCGTAACACCGTGTTTTATACGGCTCCGTTTTCAATTAAGGCTCACATTTAAACGCATTAACGCCATATTGTATACATTAATGAAAAACGCACGTGCGCACAAGCTCTTGTTTTCCAAGGAATAGAGCCGCAGACGTCTGTCTTTAAAACCGTGTTGATTTGCGAGAATTTTGTTTTTACTTTCATTTTTATGGTTCATTGAGTCTGTTCCGTTTCCTTCCCCCGTGGCTGATATTATGGGTTCTTCACCGCTTGACCCTAGGAGTCAATGAGATAGTATTTGGGCTGCCCTTACAGGGTAACAATGTGATAGTCGGTGTATGTTTTAACCCTTTCAGCACAATAATTTGTAAAAACAGGAGATTCTGCGGACGGCACAGATCAAGATCAGACTGCACAGAACGTACAGTCTTATCTTGGATCTATACCTTCCGCTTGTTTGGTCAGGTCAAGAAAATGAAAAATCTAAGGTTCAGTGAAATGTGTTTTCACAGGCCACTGACGTTCCATCTTCTATCAAGGAGCACCGAAATTTTCATCGCTTCGGGGTGTGCCAAATGTGTCAACATCTTCGATATAAATATCACACGAGCGCATCGCCTCTTTTGGCATAAAATAGGATTATGTATGCAATAGAGGTGATGAACATTTTAGTAACTGTGTCCGATGATCGAGCAATGAAAATTTTGGTGTTTCGTGATATACAAAATAGAGTTTGAACAAAGGCCAACGGTAATTTCAGCCCTCGAAGAGATCGAGTTTAAGGACGTTTATGACAAATTCTTCCAACGGACAGATTTTTTTTTAACTTTGCACATACATAGCTCATCGTGTCTCTTGTAGATTACAATGAAAAAGAAAGGGGGTCCCCGTGCTCGTTTCCGAGAAATTCGCTTTTGAAAAAGGTATATACAGTTACAAAATTCAGCATATACTGGATTTAACATACTTTCCTTTAAACAGGAAAATTACGAGAAGAATTTACAAATATACATCACTTTAAAGAAAAATAATTCAGTTTTGCCAAAAAAACATATAAAAGCCTGATTCTGAGCATGGTAAATGTACCAATATGCATTTTATATATAGACCATTGAGTTAAAAAGGGAGATAATTTGACCGGGTTATGGGTAAATCTTGAATAAAAACATACTTTCTAACGGACAGATATTTTTAAGAATTTCTACAATCATAGTACATATAAATCTTGACAATAAGAAAAAATAAAATTGGCACCTACCCGTGCTTCTTTCCCCAGGAAACAGGAATGAAGTTCATTTTTTCCAAAGAGCTATACAATAGAAGATCAGCAGACATAGAGGGAAAGAAGAAATTGCTCATGCTCATTAAAAGCGGTTTCTTCACATTAATTTTGGATCCTATACTCCTTCAAAAAATGAACATAGCCGATATACCTCAAGTTCATATCAAACCCCTTTTCTTTATATAAATTTGCATACATGATTATGGCCATATGGTTCATAGAAATACAACAAAAAGAAATGTGTGTGGAAAAAATGGGATAAAAGCTCGGCGGATATAATGGAAAAAGGAAAAATTATTCAGTAGAAGAAATTTCTCCTTTTCCAACAGTATTTTTCAAAGGGGAAATAGCTATACTTCTAGAAATAGGTATACTTCAACAGCTTCAATTTTCTGCCTGTTTCATTGTTGGCTGTGTAATTGGACTTTTTTTCCAGCTATAGTTCTTTACCAGTCATATCATCCTTACACTGGCAGGCCAGTTTTGATGCTATCACCTTCATCCTGAAAAGATAGCATGACAACTGGCCTGCCAGTTTCAGGAAAACGTCAGAAGCTGTATCATTTTCCCCGTTGGATGGCTGACATTGCATAAAAAGTTTCCCTTTTCCACGACAAATAAGCGATCGTTTTGATGAAAACTTCCCCTTTTTATTTCGACCATAGAATACCATGGCTGGTGCGTACTAGTACCATCCGTAGAATGTTCTACTTGTAAAAGTGCACCGTCGGTCCGCTGTTACTATTGCCATTTGTGCGAAAAATACACGAAGCGCTGATAGTTTTACTACATGTATTTGTGAGAAATACACATGCGCAGTATGGATGCGCGTGAACATTTATACCAAACGTCATTAACATAAGCTCAGAGAGACTTTTTACTGCCTACAATAGAATGAAGAACGTGTCAAACATTTCTTTATTATATATTTATTTTATACACCTGTGCTTGTTTCTTCTGATATTTTTATTTCATCAAAAAAGGTTCTTCTCTCTCTCTCTCTCTCTCTATCTCTCTCACAACCTTTCGGAACAATGTTAAGTAGTACAGAATCATCAGAGACATACTCCTCATTCTGTTTTTGTTTTTTCTTTTTTTTTTTAAAGAAAGAATACTGTGGAATTCTTCGATCTTAGCACGAACGTTAATAGATTAACTCGTGTACTTACAATATGTTAGCTTTTATTAACAATTTTCAGGAATCAAGGTCCAGAATTTCCCTCTTCCATATCTTTTAATCCATTACCACACAATCCCTACTTTTGACGCCCCTGAGAAACAGCCTTTTGAAAACACTGTGGGAAAAGGAGAAAATGCCGGTAACCAGCATATTCTCCTTTTCCCACAGTGTTTTCTACCCTTCCCAGAACAAATTTCAATTTTTCATTCACCTTTATTTTGTCGTCTGCAAATGCTTTCAATTTTGACCAGTCTAAAATTTTGTCGTGTGGTAATGAGTTAAGTAAAGGAGGAAGGAAGATATGTCTGCATACGAGTACAACATTATGTGCTATTTCCCAGACGAAATTTTTCAGAGCGATGAACCACCAAAGGTAATCACTGTGGGGGAAGTGGTTAAATGTTAATTCGGAAAACACAGAGAGTGAAAGGAAATGGTTTGCTTGAACTATGGTCGTCCATTGAACTATAATAATTCTCAGTTAATTAATCCTTTACTAAACGACCCCGTGCATTTACGACCCTCCGGAACAAAGGCTTGAAATCATCGAGAGAAAAGGAGAAAACCGGCGCTGTTCACCAACAAATTTTTTACTTTCTAATAATTTTTCCCTTAACAAATACATGTTTTAACATCGATCTTTCGATCTGATATCTAATTTTTCTTCTGCAAATTCTTAAATGATGAATAGTGCAAGGCTCTGTCGTAAGGTAGATTTAACCCTATACCAAAACAATGTACAGTTTGAACGACCACAAGAAAGACGACTTTTGAAAACACTGTGGGAAAAGGAGAAAAAGCTTTTCTACTATTTCAAAGACAAATCTCCAAATCTGAGCCACATTTAATGTGTCTTAAGCACATGTTTTGGATTTTTTAAGACGTCTGAAATTCTGCGTCTAATAAAGAGTTAACACTAGGCTGATAAGCGTGACTCAATGACCGTTTGCGGACAATGTAGATCAAGATCAGACTGCACATTCTAAATCTAAACTGTCCGGTAGTGAGATGTTTTCTTTCGAAAAGCTTCGTTTAAAATGGCACCATTTGTTACATTTAACTTATATAGTAGGTTAAGGGTTAAAAGTTAATCAAAAGACGGCTCATTCAGGTCGTGTTATACGGATTACTTCCGACCTAATCGTCCAATAATAGTCCGAGATGTTGCACGTGACTCCAGGTAGAGATTCCGATTATGCGGTATCAAATATCCTTTCCGCTAACTTCTAATTTAAGCGGTCCTTGTCGCCCCATGTTGCTTTATTTGAAGTTACTGGCGCGAGAAAATGCGAATTTATTATTATCTCTTTCATTTCATTCGGAACATTGATTCGGTTCTCTTTTCTTCGGTGAAATTGCAATTTCGACCATTCCGTACCGATTCAACTGTGTCAAGATCTTAAGAGTGGTAACAATGTTTAGAATTTTCTCCCTTTTTCCACAATGTTTTCAGAGTTTTTAAAGACGGTGTCAAACTTTTGAACTGCATTTGATATAACGTCTTTTTTTTCTGATTCGTCTTTAACCCAAACTATCCTTGGTTTTTATGACCCTACGATGGAAGCCTTTTGAAAACATTGTAGGAAAAGGACAAAATGCTGTTAACTAGCATTTTCTCCTTTTCCCATGATGTTTTCTACCCTGCTGGAAACAAATTTCAACGACTCTGATATAGACGCCTTCTAAAAACATGGTGGGAAAAGGAGAAAATGCTGGTAGCCAGCATTTTTCCTTTTCCCACAATGTTTTCTACCCTGCTTGAAACAAATTTCAATTTTTGAGATATGTTTATTATGTCGGCTGAAAGTGCTTTCAATTTGAAGCAATTTAAAATATTGTCGTTTGGTAAATGCTTGGTAAAGTATAATAATTACGTATGGTCATGTCTGGATTGACTGAGAACCTTTAAAGTACCTGTTTTACTTTTAACCCTTTACTCCATAGATACTCGTTTCTACGCATTGCTTGTAGGAGCCTTTTGAAAACATTGCGACAAAAGGTGAAATTGCTCGTGACGAGCAATTTCACCTTTTGTCACAATGTTTTCTATGCTATCAAAAGGTGTCATATACACATAAGAAACGGCTTCATCCTTGCTGTTATTTAGGGTCAATCAGAGATACCATAAAAATGCCTTATGGGGTAAAGGTTAAAGGGCATGCTTAGATCTTTATTTTCGTGATTCACACTTCCTTGATTTTACAAAATGATTTGTGTTTTCTTCAAACGTACAGCAGCATAATCTACCCCCCCCCCTCCGTCCCCGAAAACCTGCTGCCTGAAAACTGTCCCAGGTATCAGACCAGATATGACGTCATAATGTCTATCTTCAGATGCCCCTTCAGATGCTACCGATCACTTTAACCCTTTCGCAAACAAACCCTGGTTTTTACGTGTCTGCTGTAAAAGACTTTGAAAACACTGTGGGAAAAGGAGAAATTGCTCGTAACGAGCAATTTCTCCTTTTCCCACAGTGTTTTCTACCCTTTTTGAGAGTTTTCTGCAATTTTCTCCAAATTTAAAATTGTCGTCTGCAAACTCTTTCGGTTTTGAAGGGTCCAAAATTAGTTGTTTGGAAAACTGTTAAGAAAATACCAAATTATTTTATCGCTAAATTTAGAAAACATTTTTGTAAGTGCCATGTTATTGTAGCGATCCACTCGTCACAACTCGACCGTTTCCGTACCTACATCTAACTTCGTTCCGAATCAAGGGGGGGGGGGGGGGGTGGTCCATATTGAAATATTGAAAGTCACATGATCTTAAACATGGCGGCGCCAATATACTTAACTGTTTACAAAACGGCATAAACTTGGACGGGATTATATTGAAAACATAAATACAAACAGCAAATTAAGTGTTACCTAAATATCCATTTCTGTATTGATGGGGTAGAAAACATTGTGGGAAAAGGAGAAAATGCCGGTTACCAGCAATTTCTCCTTTTCCAACGAATTTTTCGAAGGGCTTCTTCCTTATAGTCGTTAAAACTCGGGATTGCTTTGTAAAATGCTAAAACAATTAAAAACCGCAACAATAGCTATTGTGATAAGCAATCCATCGATTAAAATGCCAACGGAATTGATAAAACGAGTTGGAAAATAGATATACAAACCATTTGTCATCGGAAATGTATTTAGACAGATTCCCATAGAAAATTATGACTTGTGTTTCCTTTTTCTAGCTCGAATGTTAACCCATTACCACACAATCTCTACTTTTGACGACCCCGAGAAAGAAGCCTTTAGCAAACATTGTGGGAAAAGGAGAAAATGCCGGTAACCAGCATTTTCTCCTTTTCCCACAATGTTTTCTACCCTTCACCAAACAAACTTCAAAGTTTCAGTCACATTTAGCTTGTCGTCTGCAAATGGTTTCGATTTGGACTAGCCTAAATTATTGTCGTTTGGTATAATGAGGTTAGAGATGTATTTCCGGTGAAGAAACCACGGAGACGCGAAGGTGTATATCAAGCCACGTGATACACCCAAAAGACTTGATCAATAGATCTACCGAGGTGTGCCAAATGTGTCAACATCTTCGATTTTCTTAAAGTACACCAAATTAAAGGAATTTCTTCTTCATTTCTACACAAAAGTTTCCGTACGACAGGCTTGCAATACATACCTTCAGCTGATGCGGAGAGAAACGAAAGCTTATAACCACGCCTCCATTTTGGACCCCTTTCAGACCACTCTGGTCGTTAAGAAAATGATTTATAACATAATTTTTGTTTTAACAAAGTACAAAAGAGGGGGGGAAATTCTCTTTCTTAGAAAAAAGAAAAGATAATTTTCTTTCTTTCGGCATTACTTACCGTCTTTTAAAAACTATCGCAAAAATTTAAAATTTTAATGAACCAATGACAACGTCTGTCCGGGATAATGTTTTATCGGTTCTCCCTCGATTATCGGCAACACGCGAACCAATCCGTTATTCTATCCTGGTAATTAACGTAGTGACAGTCTAAACAATGACTTCCTGTCATCCGGGTAAACTCTTGACAAACAAAACGTCACCAGGGAGCGCGCATGTCACGTTACTCCTTGTCGCCATTGTAATGCTCATTTCTGTGTGTTCTGCAGGTTTGAACCAGACGACTATTTTTTGTTAAACATTCTGGGAAAAGCAGGTGTAAATTTGACGATGTGCCACAATATATAATTATGGTCATGCTCTATGAAAATGGGGCTTAAAGGTGGGTATTTAGAATTTTTACATCTCACCAAATCAAAATATATATATATCACTGAAATTCATATGAAAAAATAATACAAATCATCAATAATTAAGATTCATAAAATTGCAAAAAAAAAAAAATTTGTTGGTGGTATTCCCTTAAAAGGGTACGTAGCCTCTTAAGATATTTTTAGATTTCGCGCCAAAAATTAATAAAGAATTGTGGGAATGTCAAGAGATTGGTACGTGACTCATTAGACTTAAATTCCATTACATAACAAACATGTAATAATTATTTTCCATAATGTCTTCTTCGGACGCTATGTTTGAAACTTGTCTGTGTATTCCTGTTTGTAGATGAGCGAATTGATGATCTAAAAATAGAACGTGTTTCCCCTTTGGTGTCAACCTTGGTCGTAGTAAATCTCTAATTTCTCTTGTTGTTGGATGGTTTTCGACTACTGGGGTTTTATGAATGAAAATTAAATGGCTTTGGGGGTATAAGGATGATTTTTTTGCATTTTTGTTAAATTTTCGTCCCAAAATCTGAAGGGCCACCTTTAATGCGTCTACGAAGAATATCGACCCGCAGGCTGACTTGGGACGGTTTTGGTCATTTTTTGTGTGTGTCCAAAAACAAGTCTATCCCAAGATAAAGTTCTTCAGCTTGTTAAAGAAAGAAAATCAAAAAGTATGATTCTACAAAAAAAACTCCAGTGTCAATTCAATTAGCCAGCACAGTAACGGCTTAGACCTATAGTGTATACTTCTGAGGCCGCCAGCTTTCAAAAACAAGATGTGAAAAATTGTATGTTAACTGATCGGCCATGTTTCCACAATAACTTCCAAACTGTTGAGTACTGATATTTTCTTTTTTCGAAAAGATGTCTTTCACGCCTCTCTCTCTCTCTCTCTCTCTCTCTCTCTCTCTCTCTCTGTCTCCCTCTCCAATGATCTAATCGATACAAAAAAAGTATGCACTATAAAACATCAAGAAATCAAACCAAGAAACGCCACATTTTTCGATGCCATTTACAGATTTTCCTAAGTGAGAGCGAAATGAAACAGGTTTCCATGGTAATAGAAAACAACGAATAAATATATTCAAGAACAATATTCTGTTCAGAGGACTCGACCCTTAGCTTATAAGATACCGGCTTACTTCATATCGTCGGTTTACTTCGAAAACCTCGTAACTATAACTTGTTACAAGTCGTAATTACGAGGTTTTCGAAGTAAACCGACGGTTCTATTTTACAGTGCATCTAACAATTAAAAGGAAAAGGCCAAACTGTTTCAATATTAAACGCCGATGCTGTTAAAGAAACAGATTTAAAACAAGAAATATCTTTTACTCTTTACCGAACGAAAAACAAAATTTTAGAGTTGTCCAAATGAAAGCATTTGCATATAACAAGACAAATATTGCACAGATTAGAATATTTTTGTTGTAGAAAACTTTGTTGGAAAAGGAGAAAATGCTGGTAACCAGCATTTTCTCCTTTTGCCACAATGTTTTCAACAGTCCTTTTCCTGGGGGGGGGGGGGGTTCGTTTAAACTCTGGATTGTGTTGTAAAGGGTTTTAAAAATGATAAACCACATGCCCGAAAATAAGCAGTGGCCCTCAGAATAAGCATGTCTATACATCTTTAGACCAATCACAAACTTGTATTTATTTATTTGCTATCAGTGCCAAAAAGTAGGTCAAACGCCAGCATATTCCGCTATGCCGCAAACCTGTCTCTGATCTACATTTGTCGAATAAACACTTCACTTATTCCTAAAACATTTACGTGATTAGATACCAGAAAATACATAAGACTTAAAAACCGAAGTAAATCGCTAAACCGCGTGTGTATCCATTATCGTTTGATAAATCCGATTTGTTTCCTTTGCGTAGAGACGATTTCAAAACGAAAATAGTTTTACTTGCATTAATATTCTCTGGCGAAAGGTGGTTTGATGCAACTCTGTGATGTGTGATACCAGGCAAGTCATCACATACTATTAATTATGAAAAATATTACCGATGATGTTCACGAGATGAAATATATTTCGATCTTCCACCGATAGAAAAAACATTTTTTCTCTTTATTTCATGCTTTTAACCCTTTCTGGGGGGAACTTACTCAAAGTCCAGTGCAGTTTGTTTTTTTCCCGTCATTTCCCGTTGCTTACCCCCTCTGCCTGGGAACGCAATTACAATATTACGTCAAGCGCTAGAAATGTATGGTAAATGACGTCATATTTCCGTCTGGATGTAAGGTTTCAATTGAAGAGTTCGAATATAAGAATCGGTAGATCTACATGCATTTTCACTTTCCATTACTATGAAATATCGGAAAAAAATATATCACCGGTATTTTTTCGATAACTTACCAGAAAGCATGAAAAAATTAACTCTTTTACACATTACACAATTTTAGATTTATCAAAATTCATTTAGCATTTGCAACACGACGAGTCAACTGTGGCTCGTATGATGAAACTTGCTTTTGATTTTTGAAAATACCCTGTGAGAAGAGAAGGAAATAGTGGTTGTCAGTAGTTTACCCTTTTCCCACAATTTTTCCAAAAACTTTCTTTCCTCGAGTCTATAAAATTCAGAATTGTGTGATAAAAAGTAAAATCTTTTAGTGCAACTTTTATGAGTCGTGCTCTGTGAAAAGGGGGCTTAATGAATCTGCGAAAAGTATCGATCCAGGTCAGCCTGCGCAGTCCGCGCAGGCTGACCTGGGCCGAAACTTTTCTCTGTCGGTCAATTTTCTGTATGTCAAGGGACCAGTCTACCTCATGATTTAGTTGTTTGATAGACAAAATGGACGTTATTGGTCCATGATCACGTGATGACTTGCTTGGCATCATGCATTACGGCGATGCATCAAGCCCCCTTTTGCCCGAGCATGGCTTATATAAACTCGACCTCTACTAGTTAAGACCGTTGAAAAATACAATCAAAATAAACTCTAAAAAGAATATTATTGTACATGCCAGAGTACGCAGACAGACAGTATTGAATCCAAGATCAGATTGCACTGTTCTGTGTTTGCTCATCTTGATCTGGTCAGTCTACCATAGCCCCTGTCTTGGTTAAGATTTAACTCTATCTCCGCAAAATAACTACGACTATAACAAGGGTGACAACCTACGTCATAGCAGAGGTGTCAGAATAGCCGCCATTTTGTACGCAAAGTGCGTATTAGTTACTTTAAAAAGATGTATGTATCTAAAATTTACCTAGGATACCTACGTCATCTGGTGACGATAAATATAGTTGTCCTATTCGAGAAATCAAAATGCCATGAAATGATGTTGAAGCTCTAAACGCTTCAAAACAATTATTCTTAACGACATTGCATCCGAAATTGTTTGGACAGATCTTCAATATCAATAATGTACAAGCTGAAAAACTTACCTTTTAAAACGAAAATGCCGCAGATTTAAAATGTCTTCGATGACGTATGCTATGACGTAGGTTGTTACCCATGTATGAATACAATCCATTTTAATTAACTCTTTACCAAACGACAATATTTTAGGCTTGTCCAAATCGAAAGCATTTGCTTTGGTTGGTTGTATTGGGGTTTAACGCGACTTTAACAGCTAAGGTCATGTCATGGCGGTCGGTGACACATTTTTCTTTCCATAGCCACCGCAGACGACAAAATAAAAATGACTCAAAATTTGAAATTCCTTTTGCGGGGAGTAGAAAAAATTGTGGGAAAACGAGAAAATGCTGGTTACCAGCACTGTCTCCTTTTCCAACAATGTTTTCTAAAGGCTTCTTTCTCAGGGTCGTCAAAAGTAGGGATTGTGTGGTAATGGGTTAAACTTTCAACGATTTTGATTGCATGGTCTGAAATCTTTACCGAGTGACAAATTTCAGATTTGTCCAAATTGAAAGCATTTGCAAACGACAAAATATATAAATGTGACTCATTCTAAGTCATTACCAAACGACAATATTTTAGGCTTGTCCAAATCGAAAGCATTTGCAGACGACAAAATAAAAGTGACTGAAAGTTTTGAGTTCGTTTTGCGAAGAGTAGAAAATATTGTGGGAAAAGGAGAAAATGCTGGTTACCAGCATTTTCTCCTTTTCCCTCAATATTTTCCACAGGCTTCCTTCTCTGGGTCATCAAAAGTAGGAATTGTGTTACTGCGTTGATATGGTTTAAACTTTCAACGATTTTGATTGCATAGGCTTAACTCTTTAAAATACCGAACCACAAAAATTTCAGAGTTATTCAAATTGAAAGCATTCGCAAACGACAAAATAAATGTGACTCAAAAATTGATACTTTGCTTTAGAACAATATAAAAAAAGTGCAGGAAAAGGAGAAAATGCTGGCAACCACCATTTTCTCCTTTTCCCACAATATTTTCAGGGGGATGGCTTCTTTCTCTCGGGGTCGTAAAAACCAGCGCCGAAAGGGTTAATATGAAACCACAATGCTTTAATTTTTTCCCGACAATTTACTAATTAGTAATTACAGGTTTCAAATTTGCTGGTGTTTCTTTTTTTAATTCAATTTCGCCCCATACTGTTTCACTTTTGACATGTTGAACTCGTGGAAAAAAAATGGAGGCGACAGACAAAAAATCACACACACACAAATCTTAGTCTAATCAAAAATGCGGAATGACACAAGTGTTCACGGGCAATTTCTGTTCGTTTCGCTCATTTCTTTTCATTTGCGTTCCATTATTAGTAAATACTACCCATTAAAAACTCCCCGAAAAATGTTCAGCGACTAAGCAAAAAATAATACCATGATTTAACCGCTAGACGAGGTCGGAAAATTTATTGGAATTATGAATTCGTAATATCTGTCCTTTGTAATCAGTCAATTTGTGGAACAAGGAAGAAATATTCCGAAAAGGAATTGTCATACGACACATCTCTGACAATATTGCAATAAATCACTGGTAACGAAAAGGACTTCTTTCCGTCGATTTCGAAAATAATAGATGTAAATTAGACCGCGCAATGATTTACAGCTCGCGGGTTAGCGCCCCAGGATTCATTCGACCCTTTTTTGTTTGTCAATATCTGCAAATAAACCGGTAATCCTTTCTGCCCCCCGCTTTTATTGGTTTATTGTTAGCGCTAGGACTGCAGGGAAAAGTTCAGGACACCAAGGATCCAAGATCAGCCTGCACAGAACGTGCAGTGTCTGATCTTGAATTAAAGCTGTCCGACTTGCTTGCACAAAATAAGCGTGACTTCCCGCAGAATCTCTCGGACTGTCCTTCCGTCCGTCCATCCGTCCGTCGGTCCCCGCCCTCTCTCTCCCTCTCTCTCTCTCTCTCTCTCTCTCTCTCTCTGTCTGTCTCTGTCTCTCTCCCTCTCTCTCTCTCTCTCTCTCTCTCTCTCTCTCTCTCTCTCTCTCTGTGTGTCTTCTCACACAATTTTGTCTTAAGTTACTAGCTATTTTTGCTCCTAGTTAGTTAGCAAGTTCTTTACTTTGAAATGTCAGATTTTATAATAGTTTTGTTGTTAACTTTTTTTGTGGAGGTTTCTATGGCAAAAAAAATAGCGCTAATATAGAATAACGCTATTGTTTCCAAATTTGCCATCTTTTACTCTAAGTATTAATTTTCGTGAATTACCAAGTCACTTTTAAGGAAAAACAAAATGGCAGAGAGCCAATGCGCTGTAGTCTTAGCATTCCAGGCGTCCTTGAGTTTAAACGAGGCTATGAAAAATATTTTTGAGAAAAGGAGAAAGTGCTGGTTACCAGCATTTTCTCCTTTTCCCAAAAATATTTTCTATACTTCCAAAGAAAAGATTCAATCTTTGAGTCACTTTTATTTTGTCATTTACAATTGTTTTTTCAATTTGGACCGGTCTAGTACACAGTCACTTTGTTAACCCTTTACTCCAAAGGTACTAATTTCTACGCACTGCTTGCGGGAGCCTTTGGAAAACATTGTGGCAAAAGGTGAAATTGCTCGTGACGAGCAATTTCACCTTTTGTCACAATGTTTCTACTTTATCAAAAGGTGTCATATACACATAAGAAATGGCTTCACCCTTGCTGTTATTTAGGGTCAGTTAGAGATACCATAGAAATGCCTTATGGGGTAAAGGGTTAAGGGTCTGGGTCCATCATGACATATTGTCATAGACTGATGTATGGTCATTTTGCTTCAGTGTTTTACTCGCATCATCGTTATTTTAGCGATGAAACATTATTATTAAAGATACATTCTTACAGCTAGAGAGAGGGGAAAAAAACGGTTACACCTTGAAAGTGTATAGAATGGCTCCAGTTGTGTAAACATAGACAAGTTACCAGTAACGGATAGAAAATGCATTTCAAGTTTTGGAAGACCCTCCGAACAATTGTTCATTGTCGTTTCTTGTTTTAGATGAAGACAAATTTCTTGAGTTTTTGCATCCCTCCTACCATATATGGCATGCAACACGCAAAAAGGGACATTCAGACATTTTGTGTTAAGTACCGTTACTGATAAGCCTGCACAGTCCGCGCAGGCTTATCCGAGACGACACTCAGTTATTTTGCAACTTTCTCTTTCGGGCTTGTCTATACTGGAGTACAAAATGTTATGTAGTCCTTTGGTGTCGTCTCGGATCAGCCTGCGCGGATTGCGCAGGCTGGTCCGAGACGACACTTTACGCAAATGTCCAAATGCCCCTTTTCGCGTCTAATAGAGTCCCAACCGAATGGTTTAGCACATCAGAAGTTGTGTTACTTTCAAAGTTTAGAAAATTATGGAGAATGAGACAAAGAATGGTCTTAAGAGTGGTTGGTGAATACAGACCCTGATCTTGGATCTAGACTGTCTGTTTAGGAATTGTTTTTATCCAAAACCAATATGGCTTGCAATACGCGAAAAGGGTCATTCGGACATTTGCGTAAAGTGTCGTCTCGGATCAGCGTTTGCAGTCCGCACAGGCTAATCCGAATCGACACTTTCCGATTTTATGTGATTTTCTGTTTTATGCAAGTCTCATGTAGCACAAAATCTAATGAAGTCGTAAAGTGTCGTCTCGGATTAGCCTGCGCGGACTGCGCAGGCTAATCCGAGACGGCACTTTACGCAAATATCCGAATACCCCTTTTCGCGTGTTGCACTCCATTATACTAGTATAAGTTTGAAATAAGCAACATTTAGGTTTTTACCTATCAGCCTGAAAATTTCATGTAATTTATTTAATAACACATCACATCCCTAAGTTACGAAACAAATGCGCATGACCGTTTATACAATATTTGAAAGCAGAATCGGCTTGTTGTTCACGTCTACGAAAAACAAACTGAACAAACCCTAACATGTGCAGTTCTGACACTGAATTAAGCATCATAAGGCCACCATTGAACTCTTTACGAAACGACAAAAAAAAAAAATAGGCTTGCCCAAATTAAAAGCTCTTACAGATGGTCAATTAAATATGTCACTAAATATGATGCATTCCGTATGAGAACGATTCTAGATTGCTTAGAGTAATTCAATGCAGTACTGCATAACAGAACAGAACAGAACAGAACATATCTTTATTTCACCTAGGTATACAATTTACAACATGGGGATATGATTAAATCAGTTATGTCATGAATAAAACAATAAGCAGATGAACTTTTGACTGGAATTCGATTGCTCAAGAAGATAATATTCCTTACTACAAAACTGCATTGAGGGATAAGAGCCTTTTGCAGATGTTGTGTAATAGGATCCAATTGAAACTAGTGTGCATGTATCTAGAACAAAAGATTTCATGAAAAGGTAATAACAACAACAACTCCATCTTGCACGGCATCTCTAATTGTCCCGTCACGCAAGCAATCCTATTTACGTCATACGAGATAAAGAAAAACAGGATACCGTGATAGTCCCTTGACTATAAAAGTCCGTGTTTTGACCAACACTGACGGAGAAAGCTTTCGTAAGGTCGCCTATGCTTTTCGTTAGCTTTTGGTCTAGATAATATCACTGTAACACTGGCAAACTGTAGTTTAAATTAGTATTTATTTAGACACATGTTCACGTATTTATACGTTTATAGGAAAATAGTAGAGAACTTCGAGGTCTTATCAGGAGAACTATTATATATTTTTTCGGTGAAAGATCGAAATTTATTTCATCGAGTGGACACCATCGGTAATATTTTCACGAGTGGCGCAGCCACGAGTGAAAATATTACCGATGGTGTTCACGAGATGATATATATTTCGATCTTTTACCGAAAAAAAATAAATATTCTATTTATTTCATGCTTTTGACCCTTTCTAGGAGGAGCTTTATCAAAATCCAGTACAGTTCTTTCCCGTTATACCCGTCAAACGCAACAAATGCGCAGAAAATTTATCATCGCAAAAAGTTTTGATTTATGTCAGCCTGCGCATTTTGCGAAGGTTAAAAACATTGATATAATCATTTCAAAGTCTTTTTTATACTGTTGCTTTTAAAATGAGTGGAACAACAATAATGAAAAATAATAATATTGATAATAAACTGATAATAATATGTATTATGGTGACCGATGATCTGTTGTGATTTTCAACGATATCAGTCTAGCTGGAAATGGGTTAAAATGCTATAGGTCTTTCTTGAGATTCATAGTCACAAATAAGTTTACCAGTATAACCAGCCGAATATCAATAGCGCATTGATATCCGTAGTTTTCAAAGGGAACTATTTTGTCCAAAGCGGATATTAGACGGATTGCTTGGGTTTTACCCCATGCCCGCTGTAGAAGTAATGAGTCGAATTAAATATTGACGATGCATTCATTCTACATATTAGTACGCGCTAGGACGCCGGTAAATTGAAAATTGTTATTCCCCCCTATTTCTTCTATCTTTCAGCGTCTGAAACACAAAGGAGTCATTTCGTCTGGTATTGACAATTCCGACTTCTACGAATTATGTTGTTTGCTTCATATTTTCTTTGTTTGTTTTGCTTAACTATTTGCTAAACAATTCCCATGCTTTAATAACCTGAACAAGAAATCTTTTCAACACAACAGAAAAATACTGGTGACCAGCAATTTCTCATATTCTCATGTTTTCTGTCCTGTCAAAGACAAATTCTATTATTAAACCCATTACAACACAATCCCTACTTTTGACGACCCTGAGAAAGAAGCCTTTAGAAAACATTGCCGGTGGGGGGGGGGAGGAGATAATGCTGGTTACCAGTTCTCTCAGGGTCGTGAAAACCAGGGATTGTTTGGTGACGGGTTAACCGCTATCCTGCTAAATAACTTAAATAAAATTTTAAAGCCGATAATGAAATGTAACTCATGCTTTTTTAAACTTACTCATTGACGGTTGATTGGTTGGTTGTATTGGGGTTTAACGCCACTTTAACAGCTATGGTCATATTATGGCCGTCGATGACGCACATGTGTTTCCTGGCTTTCTCATATCAGTACTAACACAACTTTCTTTCCAAAGCCACCGACTACTTTTCTCATTTGCTTCAGCAGAGGTAAGAGAAAGTTTGCCTCAACCGGGTATCGAACTCACAACCACCAGGTTATGAGTCCGACACGCTCACCACTGAGCCACCAGGGCGGGCCATTGAAGGAAAAAAAATTATCGGACAGTGTATATCAAGATCAGACTGCACATTCTGTGCTGTCTGATCTTGATATACACTGTCCGCTAAAGGTCAGTGACTCCCGCTAAACAGCCTAGGAGCTAAAAGTACATGTGCAGTTCTTAGCACAGAGAGAATGGCATTACGTGCACTGTAATTTGGAACGAGTCGACTCTGAAACCCCCGTGCCAAATCAATCTTCTTAAAAGATCTCCGTTTTACCATGGTGGAATTCTATACTTATGTATATTCTTTACAGCATATTTCAAAGAAATCGCATTTTCTCAGACGCCTTATTGTTTTTATGTAATTTATCATATTTAAAGACTTGTTCGAATTTTACAGTAAACGTGTGTCCTTTTTGTTTAAACGGCCTACATATAACAAAAGTACTTCAGCACTCAGCAGCTCAAATATTTTCAAAATAGCCTACACTGAACTTATTTTTCCGATGTTATATATTGTTTTTCCTTTCTCCAGACATATAGAATCTGAATGAGTTGGTTGTTGAGATAAAAGTTTATTAAAGTTAACGAGTCTACAAAAATGTTATTAAGCGAATGTAATAAAATTTTACCGTAAAAACCAACTAGTTTCAGATTCTTTTTATCACATTACTGTATAACAAGAATTATAGTCCAAAATGTGTTAAGCCAGATGCATACATGTATCATGTGTAGTGAATTTTACATGAAGCCTGTGCATTTCGACAGGTACATTACGAACCAAAATAGTTCCGAAGGAACTTGCATAATATTGATTTTTGTTTGAGTCTAACAGTGATTAAATTAAAAACTTTATCTCGATAAGAACTCTGATCGCGAATTTCCTTAAGAAACCTAGGTCTGCATCTTTTTAGAAATGAAGCCTATAATTTTGGAGTGTTGACCAAATACAGCACTATTTTCTTATCTCACACGTGTGTGAGACCAATCTCCGAGCAGAGTTGTCGTTCATTACTCTCACCATACATCTCTGCAATGGGCTAAATGACAAGAATCTTGTCAAACTGAGGAAAAGATGTTTTGTTACTGTTTAACTGTTTCATGTATAACATTATAAAGTAGATAAAGGAAATATGATTATGGATACATTATAGGTGCATTCAAACTGATGAATTACCTGCATACAATGGAACTAGTTTTTCCGAGCTTCTTTACTGATCAGAATCTTACGCCAATTTCAACAAAAAATGGCTGCGCCCATGAATGATGACAACAGTTTTGACACACCGATGGATCTTAGTTTATAAGATTTTAAAAAAAGTTATGGTCCTTTAAAAAACATTTTAGCTCTTCAGAAAATCCCTCTTTTTAACGTTTCCTACCACTTAGTCTGATAGGCCGAATGCTGTTTGAACAGATATTGGTCTTTCTTTCACCGGCGTTTGTGTCGCCATTTTGAGTTCTGGTCATGTGACGAAAGTATCACGTAATGACGGACTACTTTCTGAGCCCACTACAGAGGTGAATGTGAATGATCCGGAGTGTAAGAGAGTGGTGTGAGACAAGAAAATTTGTAAGGGCTGTATTACATTGAAAACAAAGAGAGTTATGTGATAACGTAAAACATCTTTCGTTCAACTTCTTGCAACTCTTTTGCATTAGTAAAATTTTAACCTTATCCAATTTTTAATAATTAGCAGGTGACAAAAGCAATATAACCCAGATCGTCGCTTTTGTCTTTGGTTCGGTAAAGTTTTTAGTGTACTCGTTGCTTTTCGGATCAATTTATTTCTTCTCACATAATTCAGAATACTTATATGAAATGAAGCTTGGCTGGTGGTGCATTCGAAAGGAACTCCCCCTCAGTAGTTAGGCTAATTTCAGGGTCTTGGCATAATAAATCTAATTTTAACCCTTTACCAAACAATCCCTAGCTTTTTACGGCCCTGAGAAGTAAGCTTTTTGAAAACATTGTGGGAAAAGGAGAAAATGCTGGTAACCAGCATTTTCTCCTTTTCCAACAACGTTTTTTTCCTTGCTGGAAACAAGTTTCAGTTTTCGAAGTGTTAATTTTGTCGTCTGCAAGTGCTTTCACTTTGGACAAGTATAAATTTTTGTCGTTCGGTAAAGAGTTTAGGGAATTTACAGTTTATGAATTATAAAAAGTTACCTGTATTTTCTTCTCTTCCAACAATGTTTGCACAGGTTGACTTATTGAAGGTGATGATATTGGGATTATTTGGTAGATGGTCAAAACATCTCTTAACCCTTTACCCCATAAGGTATTTCTATGGTATATCTAATTGACCCTAAATAACAGTAAGGATGAAGCCATTTCTTATGTGTTTATGACACCTTTTGATAGCATAAAAAAACATTGTGACAAAAGGTGAAATTGCTCGTCTCAAGCAATTTCAATTTTTGCCACAATGTTTTCCAAAGGTTGCTACAAGCAATGCGTAGAAATGAGTATCTATGGAGTAAAGGGTTAAGCAGAGGTGAAAAATGCCAAGTGTACCATCCTTTGCCATTCAGTCTTCTAATTGCATCACTATTGGAAACAAGAGGCTATCTCCATTTTAGCTATAACTTTAAGTTTGGACAAAACTAAAATGTCGTTTGGTAAAGAGTCACCCTTTTACCATAGAATCACAACAGAAGACTTTAAAAAATATTGTAGGAAAAAGCCAAAATGTTGACGACAAGCATTTTCTCCCTTTTCGCTCACTCATTTCTAACAAATTTAAGACAAATTCCATCTTTGGAACAACATTTATAATGTCGTCTGCAAACGCTTTCAATTTGGAATTTAAAGTTTCAGCATATTTATTTTACATCGATTAAGAAACAAGTTATGCTAATCTCTCCATTCTGCTTCCCTGGGAATTACACCAGTGCTCGCATCCAAAGTGTGGTCCAATGAAAAATCCCAAATCTGACACCCGTTCCCGGGAATCGAACTCTCGACCTTACGCTACCTCACATCCACAAATTTCAATTTACCTCAGCCTAAAATGTCTTTGTTTGGTAAAGAGTTAACCCTTTCCTAAAACTATTACCTAAACAATCCCTGGTTTTCACATACCTGAAAAAAAAAAACTCCTGAAAACATTGTAGGAAAAGAAGAAAATGCTGGTAACCAGCATTTTCTTCTTTTCCCACAATGTTTTCTTCCCTTCCCAACACAAAATTTCAATTTATGAATCACATTAATTTTATCGTCTGCAAATGCTTCCAATTTGGGCTAGTCTAAAATTATGTCGTTTGGTAAAGAGTTAACCCTTTACCAAACAATCCCTAGTTTTCACGAGCCTGAGTAAAAAACCCTCTGAAAACAATGTGGGAAAAGAACAAAATGCTGGTAACCAGTATTTTCTTCTTTTCTCACAATGTTTTCTTCCCTTCCCAACACAAAGTTCAATTTATGAATCACATGAATTTTGTCGTCTGCAAGTACTTCCAATTTGGGCTAGTCTAAAATTATGTCGCTTGGTAATGAGCAAAACTAAATGAGTTTAATGGGGGCGTAAATATTTCTCCTTGTCGTCTGCACCAAAAACAAGGGTAATCATTCTCCGACTCCCTGACAACGACTTTTTTTGTTTTGTGTAAGCGTGGAGACAATAATAAAATATTTATAAACTTTTGGCGAAGATGTATGGGCAACGAGGGCAAGGATTTCGCAGCTTGAAGCGGGCGTCGTTCTGCAAAATGACAAAGCTCTTTAACGTCTTATCAGACGACATTTTCTGGTTCGGCTGCTTTCCAAGAAAACGTCGAGGTGTTGTCATATACCCCTGTTGTCGTCTGCGTAGTGGTCTCTATCGTCATGCAAAGTCGCTCTATCTTTTATTCACATTTTACCTGTTTTGAAAATTGATTTTTCTGCCAACGACTTTTATTTGGACCTAACAGGACCCGGCCTGGTTGCTTAGCATTACCTGACTCGTGACCTGGAGGTTGTGGGTTCGATATCCGGTTGAGGTGAACTTTCTCTCCGGCGGTTTTTCGCCTCTCACCTCCGATGCATATGAGAAAAGTAGTCAGTTGCTTTGGAAAGAAAGTTGTGTCAGTAGTGGTGTGAGAAAACTAGGAAACACGATTGCATCCCTGGCCGCCATGATATGACCTAAGCTGTTAAAATGGCGTTAAACTCCTATAGAAAATATACAAATGGACCTAACATAGAATAACAGATTGTCGTCTTCATAATATTTTTTAGATTTCTAATTAGTACAAATTAAATATGAATTCATTTTAGCACCCTGTTGTTTAGTTCTTGCAGCTATAGAGTCAGGGGAATTTGGTAAAGGGTTATTTTTTTCTCTGCCAGGGGCAAAGACGGTACCTTCTATGGATGATAGACACTCGTATCAAAATCTGCATGTACAGAATGTGGTGTCTGAAATTGAATGTAAAACTTCCACAACTTCATACTAATCTATGACAAAAAGTAACTTCGTTTCCCGTGGCTTTTTTCCCCTGACCATATATTCCAATTTGTATGGCTAATAAACTATGACGTACAGACAATATTTAGGTACATGATTAGAGATCACAAATTTGAAAAAAAAAAAAACAGTTTGGTTAGAACATATTTCTAGATCAGTGGCGAAACAATTCTTTGAACTTAGACCAGTCACTCTCACTGATTAATTGTTTAAGGTAGGCCTACAAATAGACCGGCCACGCTCAGTAACTGCTTCCCTGTAGAAACCCAAAGACTGGTTGCGTTCTATGATAGATTTCTAGTGGAAACCCATTGACTGTTCAGTCTCTATCATTGCCTACTCGCAGAAACTGAAAGAGTGGGCTCTCTATGCACTACGTTGTCGTAGAAACCAGAAGATTGTTCACTTTCAGGCATATCTACCTGGTAGAATCCAACCGACTGGTCACTCACTATAATTGCCACCTCGTAAATCAGGGGTAACAACCTACGTCATAACATACGTCATCGAAGATATTTAAAAAAGGTAAGTTTTTCAGCTTGTACATTATTGTTATTGAAGATCTGCCCAAACAAAGCAGTGCATATGGTACCTGACAACTTTCTTCGTTAGTATACATTTATATTTTGTTCATTGGTTTCGTTGATTTTGCAATTACCTCCACACAATTTTCGAAGCCGGTGACACATGTGCGATCTAAAAATAGATGTCGTATACAATGCCGTTATAGATGTATACAATGCCGTTAAGAATAATTGTGTTGAAGTGTTTAGAGCCACAACATTATTTCATGGCATTTTGATTTCACGAATGGGACAAATATATTTACCGTCACCAGACGAAGTAGGTATTATAAGTGAATTTTAGACACATATATCTGTTTAAAGTAATTAATCTGCACTTTGCGCACAAAATGGCGGCTGTTCCGACACCTCTGCTCTGACGTACATAGGTTGTCACCCTTGTAGATACCCAAAGACTGTCCGTTCGACTTTTGGTTACTTCATTACATAGTTTTAAATTTTATTTTTACGCTAACAACTAACACTTGCAGGGACCCAACAATAACAAGTTAACCTCTCTACCTTAACTTCCGTACATTTAAAGCGTATGATTTAAATTCAAACACATTTTAACATCAAAATTGTTACATTTGGTTGTTTTTACACTTTTATTTGAGAAAGTCGATTTCGAAAAAGACAACGCATGTACTGCCGAATGGTATACTAGATGTACATTCGTCATCTCATTCATTTATTTGATGATGTTAATTTCTGAAATCAAGTCAAGAGGAATACAACACATTGCAGTACCGAATGGTATACATAAACATTCAAGTCTTTATTTCATTCATTGAACAATGTTTACTTCAAATTTATAGAGAACCGGTACAAAACGAGTACTGCGCATGTGCAGTTCAATGATATAGAGAGATGTGCAAGTCGTCATTTCGTTCATCGAAAAATTTATTTTGTTTCTCTGATTCTGCTCTTTCCTAGGCGCTTTTTCCTTTAACTCTTCATTCAATCTCGGATTATTACAATCTTTATGAAGAGGTTTTTGAAAATATTGTGGGAAAAGGAGAAAATGCTGGTAACCAGCATTTTCTCATTTTTCCACAATGTATTCTACCTTTCTAAAAATTAATTTTACAAACTTAGCTTGATTTAAATTTTATACGATCGTCTGCAAATGCTTCAGATTCGGACATGTCCAAAATTTCGTTGTTTTGGTAAAGGGTTGATACGTCTTTATCAGTGTAACGAGGTAATAATGTTGCCTGGCGTGAAAGAAAATTGAATTCATTTGGAGAAGAAAAAATATAGCAATTTTCTTTTTTTTTTCAGGGGAACCGATTCGGAGAAACGTCTCTTCGTTATTGAATAATTGAAGTCGTTTCTTCCCTCCAAAATTCCAGACGTATTTTTTACTCATTTTTCATCCACTGATATTTTTTCTTTGTCCCCCAGGGATAAAACTTTTGGGGACGCAAAGATAAAAATGAGTTATAATTTTCACGTTGTCAAAGGTACATATTTTTGAAAAATTTAAATGTCGACTGTACGAATAATTATGCCAGAAATAAGAATATATCTGTCTAATATTTTAATTACTGCAAGAGTTAAACCCAAGTGCTTATTATTTTCCATAAAGTAGGAACAGCAAAGAGAGTAATACTAGCTGTGGTAGTATAGCAGATGTAGACGTAACAGTTGTAAAAGTAGTTGTTTGAGAAGTAGATATGGTAGGAGTAGTAGTAACAACACTATAGTAGTAGTGAAAGAAATAGTATTTGTAGTAGTAGTGCTAGAAGTACTGTAGTAGCAGTTGTAGTAGAATTCGTAATGGTAGCTATAACAGTATAATTGGCTTGCAACACGCGAAAAGGGTCATTCGGACATTTGCGTAAAGTGTCGTCTCGGATCAGCGTTTGCAGTCCGCACAGGCTAATCCGAAACGAAACTTTCCGATTTTATGTGATTTTCTGTTTTATGCAAGTCTACTGTAGCACAAAATCTAATGTAGTCGTAAAGTGTCGTCTCGGATTAGCCTGCGTGGACTGCGCAGGCTAATCCGGGACGACACTTTACGCAAATGTCCGAATGCACCTTTTCGTGTGTTGCACTCCATATTTAATCGTAATAGTTATAGTAGGTTTAGATAGATTTTTAGAAGGAGTAATAGTAGTTGAAGTTGTAGTTGCAGCTGTAGTAGTTGTGGTTGTGGGTGTAGTAGCAGTTGTATTAGTTGTAGTCGCAGCAGAAGTTGAAGTAGTTGTGGTAGAAGTTGTAGTCATAATAGACGTGGAAGTAGTTGTTGTAATCGAAATTACATGTAGCAGTGGAAGTATTTGTTATAGTCGTATTAGCAGTTGTAGTTAAAGTCGTAGTAGTAGTTGTAGCAGTAGTTGTTGTAGTTGTATTAGCAATACTAGTAGTTGTAGTAGTAGTTGTTGTAGTCGTATAAGTAGTTGTAGCAATAGTTGTTGTAGTCGTATTAGAAGTTGTAGCAGTTGTAGAACTAGTTGTTGTAGTCATATGAGCAGTTGCTGCAGTTGTAGTAGTAGTTGTTGTTGTCGTATTAGCAGTTGTAGTTAAAGTAGCAGTGGAAGTAGTTGTTGTAGGTTAAGTCTTAGTAGCAGTGGAAGTAGTTGTTGTAGTCGTAAAAAGCTGTGGAAGTAGTTGTTGTAGTGATATCAGCTGTTGTACTAGTTGTAGTTAAAGTCAAAGTAGAAGTTGAAGCAGTAGTTGTTGTTGTGGTCCTAGTAGAAATGGAAGCAGTTGTTGTATTTGCAGTCGTAGTAGAAGTGGAGTTAGATGTTTTAGTTATATCAGCTGTTTTAGTAGTTGTATTTAAAGTCGTAGTAGAAGGGGAAGAAGTTGTTGTAGTTGTAGAAGCAGTAGAAGCAGTTGTTGTAGTTGTCGTCGTAGTAGCAGTCGAAGCAGTTGTTGTATTTGTATTAGCTATTGTATTAGTTGTAGTTAAAGTCGTAGTAGCAGTGGAAGTTGTTGTAGTTGAAGTCGTAGTAGAAGTGGAAGCAGTTGATGTAGTTGTAGTCGTAGTAGTGGAAGCAGTTGTTGTAGTTGTAGTCTTAGTAGCAGTGGAAGCAGTTGTTGTAGTTGTATTAGCTGTTGTAGTAGTTGTAGTTTAAGTCGTAGTAGCAGTGAAAGCAGTTGTTGTAGTTGTAGTCATAGTAGAAGTTGAAGCAGTTGTTGTAGATGTAGACGTAGTAGCTTTCGAAGCAGTTGTTGTAGTCGTAGTAGCAGTGGAAGCAGTTGTTGTAGTTGTATTAGGTGTTGTAGTAGTTGTAGTTAAAGTCATAGTAGCAGTGAAAGCAGTTGTTGTACATAGTTGTAGTCGTAGTAGAAGTGGAAATAGTTGTTGTAGTTGCAGTCGTAGTAGGAATGGAAGCAGTCGTTGTAGTTTTAGTCGTAGAAGTAGTTGTAGTTGTAGTAGTAGATGTAGTCGTCGTACATGTAGTTGTAGTTGTTAAAGTAGTAGTTGTAGTCGTAACAGTTGGGGTAAAAGTAGTTGTAGTCGTAATACCAGTGGATGTAGTTGTTTTAGTCGTAGTAGCAGTTGCAGTAGCAGTTGTAGGAGTAGTATTAATAGAAGTCACAGAAGTTATTGTAGAAGTTGTACTCGTATTAGTGTTTGTAGTGGTATGGCTAGAAGTAGTAGTGGTCGCAGTAGAAGTTATGGTAGTAGTGGCAGCAGTACTGATGAGAGCCTGTTAACTCATCGCCCGGACGATTTTCTTTTAATGAATACCTTTTTATTTCAAAATCGTCCGGCGACCGGACTGTCTATGTTCACGGCACCAGTGGCCCCGATTATAGATAATCGTTAGATAATCATCACTTAACCCATTACCACACAATCCCTACTTTTGACGCCCCTGAGAAAAAAAGCCTTTTGAAAACACTGTGGGAAAAGGAGAAAATGCTGGTAACCAGCATTTTCTCCTTTTCCCACAGTGTTTTCTACCCTTCCCAGAACAAATTTCAAGTTTTCTTTCACCTTTATTTTGTCGTCTGATTGATTGATTATTTTCGTTTATTTATCGTCGCTACCGGTTGCCCATCTGAGCGACGCCCCCAGAAGACTGTTAGTTGTTACGGGGGATACTGCAAGGATACAGGACGAAACTACTGAGAATTCCGCCTGGTTCTTTAACGTGCTCGGTGTGTAGCACCGTCACACGGGACCTCGGTTTAACGTCTCATCCGAAAGACTATTAGTAATTTTTAGTTGGCCAGCCGGGGATACGAACCCACAACAGAACAGAACAGAACAGAACAAATTTTATTTTCCGACAAGTACACAGTTGTACATAGTCCATAAAAATACAAAAGTGAAAATGAAAAATCACCAGATACAAGGCGAGCATGACGTAAAATATTCACTTTAAGTCTTGTTACTGGCTAGCAAAATGCCGACAGAAAAGTGTCGAACACGCAGACAATCTGTAATGTATAAAGTGCCGGACAAATAAGCTGGACTCCCTCAGTCAAGCACACAGCCATGACTGAAAGACCTCACCCCATCCATCCAGCGCTCAACTTGCGAAAAAAAAAAAAATTAATGGAAAATACAAAGAAAATTATATACAAGTTTTTGGGAAAATACATGTACCAAGAAAACTGTATAAAAGCATTTGGGAAAATACCAAGGAAAATATATACAAGTTTTGGAAAAATATCAAGGAAATTTTATAGAACAGGAGTGTAGGCCTTTGAAGTGCCAACCTATTAAAGTTGTCCCTGCAGGCAATAATAACCAAAGCCAAACCGCTTTAGCAGGCAAAGAAGATCAATATAAAAATAAAGATAAAAATAAAGATAAAGATCGGACCGCACACAATGAGGAGTATGATCCCAGATCATGCTATCCAGAACGCATGAAAGCAATTCGGTATACTTAATAAATGGAGGAGAATTAGACATATCCTTTTCATGGTCTCCTATTTACTAATGTTTAGCACTTCAAATGCATAGCAAAAAATGAAAGGAATAAAAACTCCCCCCCCCCCACACCACACCAAATGCATAACTTAAATTAAGAAAAATGCATGTAAAAACAAAAAGGAAACTAACGTTGCCTGAGTAACAATGTCCTTTGAGCAGATGCTTCTTTGATATATTGAGCAAGTTTGTAAACTGTGCCCTTATCAGTTTCAGACAACAAATTCATGAATTTGTAGGACATTGTGTTCACAAGTCCTACGCTCTACCAACTGAGCTATATCGGCTGATTATTTTGTCGTCTGCAAATGCTTTCAATTTGGACCAGTCTAAAATTTTCTCGTGTGGTAAAGAGTTAAGGTATTACCATCCTAACGCTTCTAGTGCAACATGGGATGAAATTTCTTATTAGTTAACAAATGAGGATTTATACTGATATAATATAATATTTTTGCACGTTCTTGATTATATTTCGATAGTTTTGTTAGTTTTCAGAAAAGGGAGGTAATTATCGTCTCCTTCTGTGAAGAGAATAGAGTGGGCCTTGATTTATAAATAATAATTCCAAGAAGGAAACAATCGAAAAAGTGGCGCTTTTTGCTGTTCTTACTTTTACATCTCTGTTACTCGTATATGCAAATTTCCATAGACCCCATTACCATATTTTGGGGCTTGTCTCGAAATATGCATAAAAGGGTTCCGCGTAGGTATTAATCTTTCTTCTTCCTTTCTGAAGGAGGAATGACGATAGTCAATGTGACACAATTCATTTTTTACTCACAGCTGACCATTTTTTCGACGATGGTTCTGTGGGAAAGCAGCCAGTTGGCTTGGAAAGAAAATTGTGTGGAGCAATAGTATTAGAAACTATAGGAAAGTACGGTTAGGTGCACTGGCCGCCGCGATATGACATAAATGAAATTGAAAACGGTGTTTAACACCAAACAATCAATCATACAGTCAACTATTTCATTATAGTTTCGTTTACCTGAGCAAAGTAAAGGTAAAAAACGTACATTTCTATTCAACCCTTTACGACACAATGACGAGTTTTAACACCCCTGAGAAAGAAGCCTTGTGAAAACATTGTGGGAAAAGGAGAAAATGTTGGTTACCAGCATTTTCTCCTTTTTTCACAATGTTTCTACCCTATAAAGAACTATTACACCATTTCACCAGCAACGACATATATTTTCTGCAAATGCTTTCAATTTTGACGAGGCTAAAATTTTGTTGTGTGGTAAAGGGTTAAATCGTATCAGACTGTCGGCACAAACCGGTCGCTAAAGTGGGAAATGGGTAGATAGAAATTTGATAATCTGTAATATATGTCATAACGGAGATATAGAAGATGAGTTTCATTTTATCTTTATTTGTTTTAAATATAAATTCATGAGAAAACGATATATTGATAGTTTTTTTTTTTTATAGAATAGGACAGACTATGCCAAAACTTTGTCAATTGCTTTCTTCAGATAATAAAAGGAACCTCCAAAATCATATTCACTTTATGAAATGTGCATTTGCCATCAGAAAAAAATGAATTATTTGGATAATCAGTCTCACAGATTATACTCACAATATGATTCTGTGCTTATTTAACACATATTATGTCAATGCGTATAATCATTTTCCCAATAACTTATTTCTAATATTTACCCATTACCACACAATCCCTACTTCTGACGCCCCTGGGAAAGAAGCCTTTTGAAAACACTGTAGGAAAAGGAGAAAATGCTGGTACCCAGCATTTTCTCCTTTTTCCAAAATGTTTTCTACCCTTCCCAGAACAAATTTCAATTTTTCAGTGACCTTTATTTTGTCGTCTGCAAATGCTTTTAATTTGAACCAGTCAAAAATTTTGTTGTTTGGTAAAGAGTTAATTCATTTATACAAACCTTTGAGAAATATTAAAATAACCTTGTATGGATGAGAAACAGTTATGTTTAAATCCAATAAAATGTTTGTTCTGTTCTGTTCTATTATTGCTAAACTTATGATAATGAACGAAATTAGCAAAGAAAACACGGTTATTGAGCTGTAAATGGACTTAATTAAATTGTAAAAATAAAATAACATTTTTATTCCGTGTAGCCGCTTTAAACTAATTGAAATCAACTTCAATATTTACGTTTCTGATAGACATTTTTGAAAAGGTCAATTAAAAGGTTGACACGGTTTAACCCATTACCACACAATCCCTACTTTTGACGAATCTGAAAAAAAAAGCTCTCAGAAAACATTGTTGGAAAAGGAGAAAATGCTGTTAAGCAGCATTTTCTCCTTTTCCCACAATGTTTTCTACCGTTCACAAAACAAATTTCAAATTTTCAGTCACTTTTTTTTTGTTGCCTACAAATGTTTTCAATTTTGGACAAGCCTAAAATATTGTCGTTTGGTAATGAGTTTATTCTTCAGTCATCACATGACAAATGTTTTTGACTGTTAGAAGTTCAAAGCATCTGCAGACAGCAGATAAAAATGTTGGTTAAAGGAGGGAAAGTGCATCAAAAAGTGTTGCAAATGTGGAGAAAAAAGGAGAAAATGCTGGTTACCAGCATTGCTGGAAATACTTTCAATTTGGACCAGTCTAAAATTTTGTCGTTTTGGTAAAGAGTTAAGCCCATGTTTATAAAGACATGTCAACAAGACGTCGGTTTCAGTTACCAACATTTTCTCTTTTTTCCTCAATGCTTTAATGGCTCCTTCTACATATTTGTTGAACACGGGATCGGTTGTTAAAGGAGAACGCTCATTCCGTAATTTAGATACCCCGATTAAAATGACATTTTCCTACACCGGAAACTTCAGAATTTTAGGAACAATGCTCTGGTAAAAAGAGGCTTAATGCATCTCCGTGATAAAAAATGCCAGGAAAGGCAACCCATAATCAAAGATCCATAATAGATCTTTTTTTAAACGATCTATTTAATCATGAGGCAGACCGGTCCTTGGACATACAGAAAATATTGACCGACTGTGCAGGCTAGCCTGAGTTGATACTTTTCGCAGATACATTTAGTCCCCTTTTCACAGACCATATCTCATATCCAAGATTTAGATAGTCAAAACTTACAAATGGACCGTTTTCATCTCTTGAGAGAATTGAAGTAAAGCTACATTATAATTGACTTGAAAACTGTTTTTTCTCGTTTGTGTTATTAACCCATTACCACACAATCCCTGCTTTTGACGACCCTGAGAAAGAAGCCTATAGAAAACATTGTGGGAAAAGGAGAAATGCTGGTAACCAGCATTTTCTCCCTTTCCTACAATGTTTTCTACCCTTCACAAAAGAAATTTCAAGTTTTCAGCCATTTTTATTTTGTCGTCTGCAACTGCTTTCGATTTGGACAAACCTACAATTTTGTCGTTTGGTAATGATTTCAATACGTCGATCCCTTCTCACCATCACTATAATTATATCAGAGTTCCAGATAAGAGGGAGTGATGATTCTCTAAATCTGTTATTTCTCCTCCAAACCCTATGTTGTGGGTACTCATTAGAATCGTCTCTACGAGACGATTCTAATAAGTACCCATAACATAGGGTTTATCGGAGAACAATTAATATTTTCAATTTTGAAATCAAAATCACTTCCTCTGGAGCTCTGATGCATGTATAAACGATTACTTGTATGGTGTTAAAGGCCGTTTCAACATTCTTTCAGTTATATCAAGGGATACGGTGCACCTATTTCCATGCTTTCCTGGGGTTTCTATTACAAGTTCTCTGCACAATTTTCTCTCCAAGCCACTGGCTGCTTTCCCATATAACCATCATCGACACAAAAGTCAAAGGTGAGAGAGAAATAAAGCCTGTCGCAATTCTTGGAACGAATTGGTTGAGCCAGGGATCGAACCATCGACCTCCTCCCTTGTTCTTGAGTCCTACACGCTTCCGACTGCGATCCCGGGCCTGGCACATTCTATATAAGGTATCGCGATTCGAAAGTACACAAATATGTAAAAGTTTCGGGGTTGGAAATCGCTCCTTTTCGCAACAAAGGTAGAACTATGGACAAATAAACAAATATTTTAACAGCAAGGGATCGTGTGAAAATGACCGCAAAACTTGTACATATTATTTCTATGTTATTGATTCATTGAAAAGACCTGTGAACAAAATCGAATAGGTCTTGATATCCGCATGTTCTGTGAAAAGGGGGCTTAAGGCATCTGCAAAAAGTATCGACTCGTGTCAGCCTGCGCAGTCCGCGCAGGCTGACATGAGTCGAAACTTTTTGCTGTTAGTCAGTTTTCTGCATGTCGAAGGACCATTCTGTATCCAGATCTGGTTGATTTTTGGATAAAATGGATTTTTTATGTAACACATAATTATGTGATGACCTGCTTAGTATAATACATCACAGAAATGCATTAACCCTTTCCCTAACGACAAACTTTTGGACTAGACCAAATTGAAAGCATTTGCACACGACAATTCAACTCTTGCTGAAAAGATGATTTCTGTCTATGATAGGGTAGAAAACATTGTGGGAAAAGGAGAAAATGCTGGTTACCAGCATTTTCTCCTTTTCCCACAATGTTTTCAAAAGGCTACTATTCCAGACCCGTAAAAACGAGGGATCGTTTGGTATAGGGTTAAACCCGTTTTCGCCGGAGCATGGGTCATAATTATACTTTTGTGTAATATAGTTTAGTATCTTTGTAAGCGCGTAACTCTCTCTACCAAACGACATTATTTTAGACTGGTCCAAATTGAAAGCACTTGCAGACGACAAAATAAACATCACTCAAACATTGAACTTTGTTTCCAGCAGGCTAGAAAACATTGTGGGAAAAGGAGAACATGCTAGTTACCAGCATTTTCTCCTTTTACCGCAATGTTTTCGAAAGTCTTCTATCTCAGGGTCGTAAAAACCAAGGTAAGCGGTTTAGACATATTATGTTACTCTTGCAGACATCGCAGATCAATTTTTAAGATCAGACTATACAGAAATTGTAGTCTGATCTTGCACGTTAATTGTAGTCTGATCTTGAACGTTTATCATCTCTTACAGTTTTTTTTTTTCTCACAAAAAAATGCATTGGAAAAATCACTTTAGGGTGTCTCAGTATCGACCTTAAAGTTTCATTTCTCAACTATTCTTCAGAGCTTTTTTTTTTATATATAAATTTCCTACAGTTCAAATTAAAACAAATTCTGATTGGCTCAACAAAATGATATCGCGACCAATCAGAATTTGCCTTCCTTTCTTAATGTTTGTAAATTTAAGACACTCTTATATTTTGGGGGATATTAGTTGTAAAATATGCGAACTAAAAATTTTTGGAATTTTTCAAATTCGCTAAATGAAAAATTTACAAAATCGCAAAATTTTCCACGTCGCAAAAATGTCCACTTATAGTACTATGGATGTGTTTGTGCATGGCTCATGTATACACTTTAACGCACCTGTGAAACGAGGTTTAACCCATTACCACACAATCCCTACTTTTGACGCTCCTAAGAAAGAAGCCTTTTGAAAACACTATGGGAAAAGGAGAAAATGCTGGTAACCAGCATTTTCTCCTTTTCCCACAGTGTTTTCTACTCTTCCCAGCACAATTTCTATTTTTTATTCACCTTTATTTTGTCGTCTGCAAATGTTTTGAATTTGGACCAGTCTAAAATTTTCTCGTGTGGTAAAGAAGTTAATACATCTGCAGTTCGTGCAGGCTGACTTAAGTTGAAGCTTTGTCCTATTGGTTAATTCTTTGCATGTTATGGACCAGTCTACCTCATGTTTTAATCGGTTGTTAGACAAATGTGATTTTATGGATTATCAAATCTAGTTTTTACCATCATTATACAATGATTCGTTTTATATAAGGTATCACTATTCAAAATGCATTGAATCATCTATTGCTAGAGCGGTCCTCATTTGTATATGCACTCCCTTCCCCGTGAAATTACTAAAACTTCGTTGAAAAAAGTTTTTTAATTTAGTTTAGCTCTGTACCATAAGACAAAAAATCAACTTGTCCAAACCGGACGACTGTTATTTCAGTATGGCATTGTAGAAGAGAAATCACAATTCAGTTTGTCGTCTGCATAATGTTTTGGAAGCGGGTGAACCTTGAAAACTGTTATGTGGTCAGAAAATTTAGAGACATTCTGTGGATATTTTTAAATAATGTTAACCCTTTCCCAAACGACAAATTTTGAAATCTTCCAAACAAAAAGAGTTTGCAGACGACAATTTCAGATTTGGAGATAATGGCAGAAAGTTCTCAAGAAAGGTAGAAAGCACTGTGGGAAAAGGAGAAATTGCTCGTTACGAGCAATTTCTCCTTTTTCCACAGTGTTTTCAAAAGACTTTTACTGCAGATACGTAAAAACCAGGGCTTGTTTGGGAAAGTATTAAATATTTTCCCAAACAATCCTGATATTGAATGGTTCATTGATGGAAAGCTTTTGAAAAAAATTGTGGGAAAAAGAGAAAATGTTGGAGACCAGCATATCTCCTTTTCACGCAATACTCGGTTTCCTTTTCTCCTTTTCTCCTTTACTTTGCCGTCTGCAAAGGCAGTCAATATGGTTTGTTCTAGAATTTTGTCGTTTGTTGGAGTAATAAAGTAGGGCACGATTTTTATATTGGCATCAATCGGTTTTGTTCGTGTACTTTATTAAATTGCTTTATTGTCATTAACTACCCTCTAAATACCATGAAAAAAAGGTGTCCAACATATTGAAGAATCCTTTAGAAAAAGAGCGAAAACTTGCGAAAATGATAACAAAAATGATACGAAAACCCGACAAAAGATCAATTACTGGAAAGCAAACAGAAGTGCCAATACTCTATCGACAGACGACAAACCCGCAACAAACAGAACCCGATCCGTATTGTCGTTCGGTAACCAGCTTATAAATATTCATACCTTACGGAAATCGATTAACCAATCAGAGGCTTCGCTGCTGGAATCCTGCCTCCCCAAGAATACCAATGCTGTAAAATCTGATAGCTCCTTTTAAGGAAAATTTGTGTAATATAAATTGCTGGAGGAATATTTCTTAAAAATCAGATTTCATCTTGTTAAAGTGACGACCACCGAATAATGGACATGTCCCATATTACGGGTGGCGTGGATTTACAAGAGCAACTTGGCCATGCGGGCGGTACCACAGGTAAGAGCATTGCACAAATAATAATATCTATTTACCCACTCAATTATTCCAAATTTTTCTAAATTGAAGCTACAAAAGAGCCGTTGTTTGTGACGTGTTATTGCAATTTGTGCTAATTTGCAAGGGTTTTTTGTGCCAATTTACGCACTTAGCTCAAAGATGCCGTGGTTGGCTTCGCCTATATTTAATTTATAAACGGTGAAAATTGAAATGGCACCTTTGTTACGCGCTAGAAATTGTTCGGATTAACGGGATTTGTGACTCTTTATATTTTCTTTATCGTTTTATTTTCCGTGAATTGAAAGCGACGGACTTAGACGTAGGTGAAAATTCAAAACAACATTATTTGTTTGTGTGTTTGTTTGTGTGTTTGTTTGTGTTGTTTTTCCACATTTCAAGTCAACGGAAAGCGTATGAAGTGTTCCTTGGAATTTTATCCTTTAAAAATTTTTACACCGCGAAATTAAATTATATTTCGTTGTAACTAAGCAACATATTTTTAGAATGATACAAGCTTCCTTACAATAGGAGGACAGTTTTAAGCAGTATTCGACGGATTCATTAGACATTTTTATCAAGACAAAGTCATGAAAACAGGAGTTGATGGAATAGTTTTTCTGCGAATTTTCAATCATTTTAGTCACTGATTGGTGCAGACTTTGATGTAGTTCAACTGATGTTTAACCCATTGCCACACAATCTCTTCTTTTGACGCCCCTGTGAAAGAAGCCTTTAGAAAAACATTGTGGTAGAAGGAGAAAATGCTGGTAACCAGCATTTTCTCCTTTTCCCATTATCTTTTCTACTATTCACAAAACAAATTTCAATTTTCAGTCACTTTTATTTTGTCGTTTGCAAGTGCTTTCGATTTAAAACAAACATAAAATTTTGTCGTTTGGTAATGAGTTAAAACCGTTTAGTGTTTTACCGACCATTAGGAAGACAACCTATGAAAACATTGTGAGAAAGGTGAAAATGCTGGTGACCAATTTTCTCCTTTACCCACAATGTTTCTCCGTGTTCATAGATAAATCCTAACTCACTGATTCACATTCAATTTGTCGCCTCTGATAATTTTAAGTCCAAACTTTTGTCGTCTGGAATACAATTAATTTCCTTCTGACAAAATTTCCTGCGGACAACATTGAAAAATAATTTTGAGATAAAAAAATGAAATGAATTAAGGTTTGTTATACGAATACAAGCGGGAAAAAAATCTGGAAAAAAAATATAAATATTTCTTGTTACGAATTTTTTGTATTGCCAAAGAATTTTCAAAAATTCAGAAGTCTTTTCAGAACGCAAGAAAAAGGAAGCGTCTGTTTAGAGTATATACATGTAATTTGATTTTAGTCTGTACCAGACAACAATATTCTGGACTTGTCCAAATCGGCGACAAATTTAACGAGATTCAAATGACGTTATAACTGTTTTTGATTGTACTGAAAACATTTTGGAGAAGGTAAAAATTCTGCTTACCGGCATTTTCTCCTTTTTTCTACAATGGCTTCAAATGTCTTCTTTTCTGTGGTGGTTAAACACGAGAATTTTGCTGACCAATTCAAACTGCTTATTTCATAGCTGCCCGTGTTTCGAGACGACTAGAATATTTGGCTGAATAGTGCACGTCCATGCACTATGCCATACGGTTTGTTTGTTTTTCTTTAACTTTTCTACATCACATACGAAATTTGAATTAAGAAATGTTAAGATATTTTTTCACGTTTGATATTTTGACATCGATAAGAATAAAGACTAGTTTACAACACTGAGAAATAATTCCGTGAAGATTTGAAATGCATAATTATATATCCTTTTTTTTTTTTCTTTAATATTTTGAAATCAGCCTTTACAAAGAAAGAAAAATGTCAGTGGCCATCACAGTGAAAACAAATGTTTTGATTTAAATATTATATCTTTTTAATGCATATCAATATTCTCCTCATCTGTTCAGTAGAATTTTGGCAGTTTGAAAAATTGGTAACGATAAAATTTGGGTTCGATGTATTGCTCGAAAAGTTATGTAAAAAGAGGGGAACAAATTGAGATTAAGATTTAGCGAAATCCTAAAAATGCAAATACTATATTTGTGTACTTAACAATGAAAATGACAATATATTATTGGAAATAAAAAGGCTTCTGGCCCATAGAATGAGATTCATATGAGCGATGCTTTGTGAAAAAAGGGCTTAATGCATTTGTAAAAAGTTTCGACCCATGTCAGTCTGCGCAGTCCGCGCAGACGGACATGGGTCGATACTTTTTGCTACTTTAAATTTTCAGTTAATTACTATTACTATTACTATTATTACTATTATTATTAGTAGTAGTAGTATCACTATTACTATTACCATTATCTTTCTCAGAAGGATAGGCCTACTTAGGTACGATTATCATCATAATTATAATTATCAATATTATTATAATCATCAATATTATAATCTTCATTATCATAATCATCGACCAATGATGATAATGTTTTTAAACGTTCATTTTTCACATACCTTCATATTTCAGTTTCAACCCTTTCATGAAACACTCACTATAACTTAACCATTCATATCATAATTTCATACTTTTATAATTTTCCACTCATTTATTCGTTCGTTCCTTCGTTCGTTCGTTTCATTCATTCATTCATTCATTCATTCATTCATTTATTCATTCATTCATTCATTCATTCAATTTATTCATATATTCTATTCGTTGTCCTTACGAAATAGGAAGAAATATCTTAAGGTAGACAAATAATACCAAAATGTTTCCCATAAGGCATTCCGCATTTCGATACGGAAAATGCTTGATGAAGATGATGATGATGATGATGATGATGATGATGATGATGATGGTGGTGGTGGTGATGATGATGACTGAGGTCCCTCCGTCTCTAGGCATAGTTGATAGGGACCGTTAAGTCCCTCACGAAACGATGAAATTTTATATTTTTCCCGAATTTAAGGCATTCGCAGACGAGAAATATAAGTGACTTAATAACTGAAATGTGTTTATGGAAAAAGGTAGAACACTGTTGAAATAGAGGAAATGCCTGTGTTTAATTGGTTACCATACAAATTACTAGTAATTTAAGACCAGTCCAAATTGAAAGAATTTGCAGAGACAAAATAACTGGCTCAGATGATAATTTTTGTCTTTGATAGGGTAGAAAACATTGTGAGAAAAGGAGAAAATGCTGGTAACCAGCATTTTGTCCTTTTCCCACAATATTTTCAAAAGGCTTTCTCTCTAAGGGTCGTTAAAAGTCGGGATTGTGTGGAAAAGAGTTCGAAGACAAATAATCCTCCCCTAATGCTAGTTTAGTTTTTGACTTCTTGCATCTGGGTATACACAAACAATCGCCGAGAAATGAGCGAAATTTTCACACAAATGCTGTGCGCATATTTAAATTCTCATAGATTCTTGGACACAAAATGGCTACCAATACTCAATAATTTTCGGGTTTTTTTTTTTTTTGTCTTTTTTTGAGATTTGCACGTCGAAAACGACTTATACTCTGCTTAGTGTAATCAACCGTTAAACAACTGTCTTCTGGTTAGGTGTGCCATTAAACATTAATTGCATTTTGCTGCAATACAACTTGAGCCAACATAACATAGAGTCAGTACAGCACTGAAGCTTTTCGGAAGGAAAACTTACGATGAACTTCTGACGTTAATGTACACACGTACAGTAAAAATGGTCTATAAAACGAAAATTAAAAGATCAAAAACCCTTCAGAATGGTTGATTTTTTTTTTTGCGTATGAAAAGGTTAAAGATAAATAGGACGTGGGAGGAAAATTACTGATATACTCCTTTGGTCAGATGGGGGTATATTGTTTTGCTGATGCCAAAGCTAGAAACATCTTCCTCAACAAAAAGAAGTAAACAAGTCATCGCTTATTGATGACGCCACTGGTTCTAACCACTCTTTATTTCAACTTAATATTTACACCTAACGTCAAAAATACTTCGATGCGCCTGATCTAATTTGCATGTAACAAACTTGTTAATACAAAACTCGTAGAAGAAATTATCGTATTACTCTTTTTGTAAGGGGGGGGGGGGGGTTTATCATTTTGCTGACACCACAGCAATAGTTAACTTAACCCTGTACCACACAATGATGACGTTTGACAACCCTGAGTAAGAAAGCTTTTGAAAACATCGTGGGAAAAGGAGAAAATGCTGGTAACCAGCATTTTCTCCTTTTCCCACAATGTTTTCTACTCTTCCAAAATCAAATTTCGATTTTTCAGTCACATTTATTTTGTCACCTGCAAATGCTTTCAATTTGGACCAGTCTATAATTTGTAGTTTGGTAAAGAGTTAAAACATCTCAGGTAACAGGAAGCAACACCTAAGTAACCGGCTATTGATGACGTCAAACTAATCCTTTTCGGACGTCATAAGGGCCCGAGGAGGGCATACAAGGCTCAAACTGGACAAACTCACATACCGGTTGAACCTATTATGTGGTCAACGATCGCAACAATGGCAAAATTCAAGACAACACACGGCCAAATATATGATTTCCTCACCTATCGGACAAAAAAACATGGCCATTCCTCATAACAATCCTGGTTTATCATTCCATCCACAAGGGTAACAACCTACGTCACAGGAAGTGATATCGGACCTGCGCATTTTCGTAACTTATGTCCGCCATATTGAAAAGTAAGTACGATATGAAGATAGAATGAGGCTAGCTTGGGTGGATATAAACAGACTACAAAGTCTCTCATGTATTTATCAAAGACATTAGATGAATACATTTTATATTCTGATGTTTTAGACAGGAAGCAGATGTCTATATGCACAAACACTTTGACCAAATATCAAAAAGTGATAGGGTTTTAATAGTTGGTCGAAGTCTATTCCATTATTATAAGTAGTTAACAAAAGCTTTGACAAAGAAAACAAAGTCCCTAGGCATTGTACGCTTTGGAGGTCTATAGACTTTTTCAGATAATTTAAAGGAACGATTACATAAAAAAGACAGTCTTACCAAACACGCACACTGACTTTATAGCAAGGGTCAGATATCACTACATGTGACGGGGTGATCCAAATATCTCAAAACTGCGCCACTCGTGAAAATATTACCGATGATGTTCACTCGACGAAATTAATTTCGATCTTTCAAAAAGAAATATCCTCTATCTATCTCGACATCAAATCATGTCAGATGCTATTTATCTCAAACGCCAACGAATGACAGATTCTTTTTATTACATAACTCTGTACAAATCATAGATAAGAAGATGCAAAACTATCTATACATGCACATCCGGTAATACCGATGAAACACATTCACTTAAATTACGAAATACGGATAAAATGACGTCAAAAAAATTACGTCACGTAATAGCCATATTAAACGTGTATGAGATAGGAAAATTGGTAATTGGTATATAACGATGAAAACGAGGGAGATTATGTGATATATAATATATAATATTTCACGTGTCTATTCTTAGAAATGTTATGGGTAAAGAAATGTCGTAATTTAAACTGGGGTTGGGGGGATTATTTTCCCGTCACAGTGAATATTTTCCTCCTGCCGAAAATCTGGAACTACTTTTTTAGTTCTACTTGAGATCACTAGTTTTAAAAGTGGCATTCGTTCACAAAATAATTAGTAATCTGTAAATATAGTCGGTCTATCACTTCAAAAGGAAACTGCGAATATTTTTGCAAGTGTATTTTTAAAATAGAAAAGGAAAAGGTAAATTCTGGAAAACTGACGTTGGATAATCGCCTTTCATTAAGAGTTAGTCAAATTAGAATCGAAACAATCTTCTTTTTATCGTGGTTTATCGCTCAATAAACCACGTTGTGAGTTATGAGACGCAATGAATAAACCACTCGGGCTATCGCCCTCGTGAATTATCTATTGTGCCTCATAACTCACAACTGGTATATTGTAAGATAAAACACGATAGAAGGAAGATTATTTCTTAAATGAACAAACGGTTGTCGCTTTTGTTTTGTACAATCAAATCCAAGTATATATTTTAAACGTTTACCACAAAATTACATTTCTTTTTTTATAAAAAAAAAGCTTTTAAATCAATATGAGAAAAAGAGAAAATGAAGGTCATAAGCATTTTCTCATTTTCAGGGTGACGATTTCTGTCTTTGAAACATTGTGTGGAAAGGAGAAATACTTGTTACCAGCATTTTCTCCTTTCCCACTATGCTTTCAAAAATATTCTATTTTAGGTCCATTAAAACTTGGGATGGTGTGATAAAGAAATAAATATCAAAATCTACGCAAAAGGACCGAACCCATAGAATCGAGTCCGTCAGATTCCGCAGTTTATCCCAAAAGGCTTAACATAGTAGACCCCTAATAGAAAACAGCTATTTCCACAATAGTATTATCCTACAAAAAATTTGCTATGATTAAAAAAGAGTGTTATTGTACTGCTTTAACAAAGCCACTTTTCCCTTTTTGTCTTTTCTAGAATTATCATTTATAAATCTAAAACCACCATATTTTCATTACAAAGAGAGATAGTAATTACCTCCCTTTTCTGGAAACTAACAAAAGTATTTACAATTAATTTCAAAATAGGCATAAAGAAATTCCTCGTCCGTTCAAAATGTTCAAAAGTATTATTCCTGTATAAATCCGTATTTATCAACTATCAAGAAAACTTTATGAAATGCAGCACTAGAGGTATTAGGGGTCTACTACCTTAAAATAGTTTCGTCTTCAGTCGTTTCATCAATGGATATTTTAGTAGACTTTGCCGTTCGCCTCCCGAGCTTTCGATTGACTGGTTTCTTTCGCTCGTGTTTAGTCCTCGAAAAGTATTCACTACCGCCGTCCATGATAATGATTACATATATTTGAAGATGTAATAATAATAATAATGCCGGTGATAATAATAATAATTGCAATGCTCATTTAAATAGTGATCTATACGGACTTAGGTCGCTAATAATAGCCGGTACCTAAAGTTGCAATGAAGACAAATACATAGAGGATATTTGTTGTTGTTTTTTTTTCGGTGAAAGATTGAAATTTATTTCATCGGTAATATTTTCATGAGAGGCGCAGCCACGAGTAAAAATATTACCGATGGTGTTCATGAGATGAAATAAATTTCGATCTTTCACAAAAAAAAATATAAATATTCTATTCATTTCATGCTTTCAACTCTTTCTGGGAGGAGCTTTATCAAAATTCCCCGTGGAGTACCCTATCCGCATAGCAACGCATTACACTATTATGTCAAGGGCGAGAAAATATGAGGGAAATGACGTCATATTTCCAACTCGGTTGTAAGCCACGTGCATTTTACCTAGGTAACAAGTATATAAAACATTTCACTAGTCGTACCCGTAGAATATCGAAAAATATTTCACCGCTATTTCTCGGTATCCTACCGGAGAGCATAAAATAATATATTTGTAACACACGATGATACATCAATTGCACATATATAAAGTGCATATACGATATTTCGTCGGTGTACTTCCAAAACCTCGTAACTACAGCTTGTAACAAGCTGTAGTTACGAGGTTTTGGAAGTACACCGTCGATTTGGTTTAGAAAAATAAATAGTAACAAAATATTGCATAGTCAAATCCAAGATCTGCATTAGCGTTGCATGCTGTCTAATTTACGCTGTCCGAAAAAGAAATGAAAGTCAAATTTGACGCCGAAAAGAATTATGTTTCTCGTAAATTTGGGAAACGATGTGACAAATGATAAATGAGATATAGGATCTGACATGAGTGGGCTTTTGAGATAATATTCTATCAAACTAGTCAAGGGAAATGTTAGTAAGCGAGCCTTTGGAGAGCTAATTAACATTTTCCTTGACGGGTTTAATAAAATTTTATCTCAAAAGTCCACGAATATGAGATTCTTTTTATCAGATAACGATATTTCACAAAATATAGGTCAGATGATGCAAAAACATTCATAAATACACCCGCGGTATTTTCCATAACACCCATTTACTTGTATGAAATACGTTCGAAATGAGGTCAAAAATGACGTCACACAAATGTTATTTTAAACGGTATAAGATAAGAAAATTTGTAATGGGTATATTACACTGAAAACAAGGGAGATTATGTGACAAACATATATTTCATTCTTTCTGGTAGGTTATTGAGAAATATCGGTGATATTTTTCAAATTTTTCATGGTTACGACAAGTAAAAATATCGATTTTTATATTATAGTTACCTAGGTAAAATGCGCGTGACTTACAGAAAGGGTAAAAAGCATGCAATAAATAGAATATTTGGGTTTTTTTTTTTTTCGGTGAAAGATCGAAATTTATTTCATCGGGTGAACACCATCGGTAATATTTTCACGGGTGGCACAGATGATGTTACCGATGATGTTCACCCGATGAAATAAATTTCGATCTTTCACAGCGATCTTTAACAGAAAAAAACAAATATCCTATATGTATACCGGTGTAAGAAACGAAGGTGGAGGAAAGAACGTAGTCGCAATGATATATTGCCCTATAAATATTTGATGAGAAGATGATGTATGATAGATATATCCATAAAGTTATTAAAATTTAATATATATGAAGAAAAATCAATTTAACTTTTTGACGCTGTAAAGTTCCGGGAAGAAAAAAATATGTTCTATAGAGAAGAAACTTACGAAACCTTGTGCAAAGTGTCAGTTTGAAAACCGATGATACCGTTTCATGCCTATCTGTACTCTCCCCATCACTTAAAATTCGCCTTTATGTAAGTGAGCGACCTGATATAACTGAAATAAGGTTGATTTCGGTGTAAGATACACGAACAAAACAGAGAGAGAGAGAGAGAGAGAGAGAGGGAGAGAGAGAGAGAGAGAGAGCGAAGAGAGAAGAGAGAGAGAGGGGGGAGAGGGAAAGAGAGAGGTGATGTAAATTGGAAGTTATCGTTTTCTGACGAATTAAGTATCCACCTTCGAAGCGGGGGGCGAAGGTTCGATTCCTATTGAAAGATGGATTGGTCTGTTAAGACCAAATGTTGAGCCGCCAGTTTGTTAAACAAAAATACCAGTGAGTGCTTTGGGGGGAAAAAATAGACCGGAAAATAAATGTGCTAGCAAAATTTGTCTCATATTGTCAGATATTAGCTGGCCCTTTCAGCCAAAAGTGATAAAAAAAAAAAATCATTCTCCATATAATCGGTATTATTCAGTCCTGCGTCATGCAAAACCGAGTTCCTGCTAAAACTTAAAAAGGGCTTTTCAGACTTTTATAATCATACCAGGGTCCGTCTTACTCTGCAAGATTTTCTAACTGTGAAAGTAACCATTCGGTTTAGCCAATCAGAAGTTCTGTTACTTTCACATTGACAAAATTCTGAAGAAAAGACTAACAATATTAGGGGTCTACTACGTTAAGAATGGTTGGTGATTATGAACCGTGCTTTTAAGAACATTTTATGACTTTTTTTTGCAAGACATTACTTTTGAAGGCTTCATCAGATAATAAAAAGAAATGTGCAGGTGAAAAAAAAAGTTTTAGTAGTATTTGATAAAATACTACTAAAAATTTACAAAAGTATCAACAAATAATTTCAAGATGGCCATCGAAGAAATTTCTGGACGGTTAAAAATGTGCAAAAGTACTATATCTGTACATATTCGTATCAATCAACTATCAAGAAATTTTATTCCGTGTTGCACTAGAAGTATTACGGGTCCAAAACCTTTTTAACCCATTACCACACAATCCCTACTTTTGACGCCCCTGAGAAAGAAGCCTTTTGAAAACACTGTGGGAAAAGGAGAAAATGCTGGTAACCAGCATTTTCTCCTTTTCCCACAGTGTTTTCTACCCTTCCCAGAACAAATTTCAATTTTTCAGTCACCTTTATTTTGTCGTCTGGAAATGCTTTCAATTTGGACCAGTCCAAAATTTTCTCGTGTGGTAAAGAGTTAAAACGACGCCTCGAGTAACGGTGTTATTCACCGAACACATTAAAAAACCAGGAGTAACTTAGGATAGGCTCTGTCCTGCATCTTGCAGTATCCACCGTAACTTTACAAACAACCTTCGTGGGAGGGTAGCCCGCCCCCAGGCAACCTGTGGCGGCGATAAATAACCTGAAAATCTATCAGTCAATCCTTAACTTTTAACTTTGTTTTTCAGGCATGAAAGATCTAGATCACTTGAATTCCGATATAAAAGAAGAAAGTTCTCTATACAGTCCGGGCCATGACTCAAGCAACGGGGACGATAAGCCCTCGAAACAGAAACGACACCGCACACGATTCACACCGGCACAGCTAAACGAGCTAGAGCGAAGCTTTGCCAAGACCCACTATCCGGATATCTTTATGCGAGAGGAACTGGCTCTAAGAATTGGTCTCACTGAATCCAGAGTACAGGTAGGTTACTTAGTGCTGTTTTATTGAAATTTGCATGTCTTAACTTCTTACGGTACAACGGCACAAAAATTCTGGAGTTGGCTAAATGCTCAGGATTTTGCAGACGAGAATCGAATATCTTTCAAATTGTATGATTTGTCCGTGAAAGTACAGGTAGGTTACTTAGTGCTGTTTTATTAAATTAACTTTTGTATGTCTTAGCCTCTAAGCCTACAACTGAAAAAAATAAAGTTGTCTAGATCCTCAGCATTTTGCAGACGAGAATCAAATACTGGATCTTTCATATTGTAGGATTTGCCCGTGAAAGAGTAGAAAACATCGTGGGGAAAGGAGAAAATGCCATCAGCATTCTCTTTTTTTCTCACAGTGTTTTTCCATCTAATCAGAGACAAATCCAACTCCGTCAGGTCAAAAAATACCACAATCGTTTGCAATTGCTATTAAAGTGGATAAATAAAGAACAGGGTATGTATTCACCAACCATTCATAAGAACATTCTGTGTCTTATTCTCCAAAATGTTCTGCATTTGAAAGTGACACAACTTCTGATTGGCTAAACCATTCGGTTTAGCCAATCAGAAGTTATGTTACTTACAAATTTAGACAATCCCAAGAATGGTTGGTGAATATAGGCCAGGGTAAAAGGTGCTGAATAACTAAATTGAGATTATCAATTCACCAGTAGATCTCGATTAAAAAAAAAAGAGTATGTAATTCGATCTCAAGATCAAGACCTGACTGCAAATTCTAAGCAGTCTGATTTCAATCTACACTTTCCGAGATGAACGTGACATCTCAATCTAATATAGACTTAACTCTTGACCAAACAACAAAATGTAAGACTTGTCAAAATGAAAACGCTTGCAGCCGATAGAATATTAATGTGACTCAAGAATTGAAATGTGTTTAAAGAAGGGAAGAAAGGGCTGTGCTAGCCATCATTTTCTCCTTTTCCCGTGATGTTTCAAGAAGACTTTTCCTCGGGTCGTTAAACTTGAGTTGGGACAAACGATTAAGGTAGTGGACCCGTAATACTTCTAGTGCAGCATGGCATAAAATTTCTTGACAGCTGATAAACACAGATTTATACAGATATGATATTTTTGCACATTTTTAACCGACTAGGAATTCCTTTGATGTCTATCTTGAAACTATTTGTTGATACTTTTGTTAGTTTCCAGAAGAGGGAGGTAATTATCATATCCCTTTGTAATGAGAATATATTGGTTTTAGATTTATAAATGATAAATCTAGGAAGGACAAAAAGGAAAAAGTGTCTCGGTGAAAGTAGTACAATAATACTCATTTTTAATCTTAGCAAATTTTGTAGGACAATATTGCAGTGGAAATAGCTGTTTTCTGTTACGGGTCCACTACTTTGACCCTTTCCCAAACAACCCCTGGTTTTTACGGGTCTGGAATACTAGCCTTTTGAAAACATTGTGGGAAAAGGAGAAAATGCTGGTAACCAGCATTTTCTCCTTTTCCCACAGTTTTCTACCCTATCATAGACAGAAATCCTCTTTTTAGCAAGAGTTGAATTGTCTTCTGCAAATGCTTTCAATTTGGTCTTGTCCAAAAGTTTGTTGTTTTGGGAAAGGGTTAAAGGTGGCCCTTCAGATTTTGGTACAAAAATTTTACAAAAATGCAAAAAAAATCATCCTTATACTCCAAAAGCTTTTTAATTTGCGTTCATAAAACCCCAGTAGTCGAAAACCATCCGACAACACGAGAAATTAGAGATTTACTACGACCCAGGTTGACACCAACGGGAGACACGTTCTATTTTTAGATGATCAATTCTCTCATTTACATACAGGAATACACAGACGAAGTTTCAAAAATAGCGTCCAAAGAAGATATTATGGAAAATAATGATTCCATGTTTGTTATGTAATGGAATTTAAGCGTTATTAGTTACGTGCCAGTCACTTGACATTCCCACAATGCTTTATTGATTTTTGGCACGAAATCTAAAATACCTTCAGAGGCTACGTAGCCTTTTAGGGAAACACCATCAAAAACTTTTTTTTGCGTAATTTTATGAGTCTAAATCATTGATGATTTGTATTATATTTTCATATAAATTTAAGTGATATATATATCTTTTAATTTGGTGAGATGTAAAAATTCTAAATACCCACCTTTAAGAGCAGACTACATGTAGCATCTGTGCAGTGTCATCTATGCTGTCGGTAAAAACATTTTAATTTCGCTAAAAGGGTAAAATAAGGACTAGTGCTCTTCGGGTACGATCTGACCAGCTGTTCTTCTCTGATTGGCTGCTTTACCTCAACCAATCAGATTTTTTTGTCGTTAAATTTCCCAATATATAGAAACAATCATTAGCGATGAGACAGGCGTGAATCCTATCGCAACAAATTTCATCAACCTTCTAAAGGACATACTGGTCGAGCTTGAGATTTTTACCAGCGACCCCCTTGCCTCATGCCCTATGCGCTACCGACTGTGCTACTGCGGTTCGGTATGCTATAGCCAGGCAGTATTCATTAACCACACCAAATTCAATTTTCATTCTGAATTTCCAAAAAAATACCATTCTGATTGGCTGAAAAAGAATATATAATATTTGTCAATCACGTCATTTATCTAGAAATTAGAATTCAACCTAAAAGAAAAGATTCAATAAGAGAACTCTACGACCCAAGCAAATTAGCGCCTTCCATTAATTCACGAGCCTAGGGTTTCCTGGGTTATCAACAATCCGTGCTTTTTTAACGACCCTGAGGTAGAATAATTCTTAAATCAATGTGCTAAAACGAGAAAATGCTGATAACAAGCATTTTCTCCTTTTCCCACAATGTTTTCTACATGGTTGAAAACAATTTTTAATTTCCAAAGTTACATTTATTTTGTGGTCTGCAAGTGCTTTCAGTTTAAAACTGTCATATGGGACCCAATTTTTACACAAATCGCTATACATCAAGGATCAGACTGCATGCTTTGTGCTCACGAAAAAAAAATGTGAACTAGTGGGATTTGTTGTAAAAAGGGTACAAAACGTTGTTGGAAAAGGCTAAATATGCTGGTTTCCAGCATTTTCCCCGTTACCAATATGTTTCAACTTCCTTATTTTCGCATGATCGATACCATCTGGGTTTGTATGGTGAAACGACAAAGGTTCACCGAGTTAAAATCGAGGTTGAACAAGTTGCGATGCCAAGCTGTTAAAGGAATTCCTTGGTATCGCACATGCCAGCTACGGAGTGTTCATTGCGCTAATGTGCTAGTGGAACGTGCCAGAATCTTACGGTTAACCTATTAAACAGTATACACTGTAAAAATTATCATGATCATCATCAACGACAACATCATCAAGTACGACGATAACAACAACAACAACAACACATCATCACCACCGTCATCATCACAGCTTGTACCAATAGTAGTAGTAGTAGTCGCTGTAGTAGTTCGGGTGGTAGTAGTTCGGGCAAGTTCAAGATTTCCGGTGTATAATGGAAATGTACCTTCTGTCAGTTTCTACTTATAAACCACCATTTCATCAAAGTACCAAGATCAGCAACAACAACCAGAGCATCATTACCCTCATCATCACCATCATCATCATCACCATTTGCATGAGTGTTAGTTGTAGTAGTATTATGGCAAAGTAAGAGGCTCTTGGCGTGGTCTGCGCATGTCATATTCTTCATAGATTCGACCTATGTTATGATGCATTACCCATCACCTTATACCCTTAATATCGAAGCTATTAGCCTATTACCCAAGCATGTTGAGGCTGTTATAATAAATGGTCGGTGCAATTGTATATGGGCCAGAAGCCTAAATACTTGAATGGAGACATTCGATTTGCTATCAGATTTGGAACTTGCTGGCCCATACAGCCAGGTGTATCCGTTTATGGTAAATCACGCGAGAGACACGCAAAGTGTCATCAAGTCATGGTGTTGTCACTATATGTGTTAAACGTCAGTAGGGTTGTAGCTTTTTGTTGCCAGGTAGACAATACTGTTGTTTGCGCCCAGCTCCGCGCTTCTCCGTAATGGCAGTTAAAGGAACGATGTTTGGTCTCGCTTGTTGTAAACAACATGATTGTCAATTTTTTCTTTCAGTTTATTATGCTTGTTTCTTTCTTTCGTTCTTTCTTTTTCCTCTTTCTCTGTTGCTTTCCCTTCTTTTCTTTCTTTCTTTCTTTCTTTCTTTCTTTCTTACTATCTTTTATTTCTTTCTTTCCCTTCTTTTCTTTCTTTCTTTCGTTCTTTCTTTCTCTCATTGTTTCCATCCATTCTTTTCTTTTCTCTTTTTTCTTTCCTTCTTGCGCGCTAAATGACCAAAGCTGTCGATGCGCCATAAAAAACATTCTTTCTTTCTCTCTTTCTTTTACCAGCATTTCCTCCCCTCTTTAACGTAATGGAATCGTAATAGAAAACAGCTATTTCCACAGTAATATTATTCTACAAAATTTGCTAAAATAAAAAATTAGTATTATTGTACTACTTTCACCGAGCCACTTTTTTCCTTTTTGTCCTTCCTAGAACTATCATTTATAAAATTAAAACCGCTATATTCTCATCACAAAGGGATATGATAATTACCTCCCTTTTCTGGAAACTAAAAAAAATATCAACAAATAATTTCAAGATAGACATCAAAGGAATTCCTGGTCTTTTAAAAATGTGCAAAAATACTATATCTTTCTTTGTAAATAATTCTGTCTTTATCAATTGTCAAGAAATTTTATGTCATGCTGCACTAGAAATGTTACGGGTCCACTACCTTAAAATACTTTTCACCCTAAAAGACTATTCACATAAATACACTGTATATATACTTGGTTTCCTAAGTGGAGCGTTTATCAATCTTTAACCATGCGAATTCCGAACTTTAACCATGTTACAGTAGATGGTTTCAGAAAACACTGTGCGGAAATGAGTAAATGCTGGCAACCAGCATTTTCTCCTTTTCCCACAATGTTTTCTATCCTATCAAAGACAGCAATCATCATTAGAGCTTCATTTATTTTGTCATCTACAAATACTCTAAATTTGAAATTTAACTCTTCTAGGCAACAATGTTTGAGCTTGTCCAAATTTGAAAGCATTTGAAGACGACAAATCAAATGTAACCCCAATTTTTTATTTCTTTCACAGAGTAGAAAACATAGTAGGAAAAGGAGAAAAAGCTGATTACCAACATTTTTTTTTTCTTTTCTTACAATGTTTTCAAAAATCTACTTCCTCGTGGTCGTTTAGACCATGTATCACACAATCACAAGGTATATAGGGAATCTGAAAATCGCTTCAGAAAACATTGTTGGAAAAGGAGAAAACAGCATTTTCTCCTTTTTCAGGAAGGTTTTCTACCCACTTCAAAGAAAAATTTTCTACTATGCTCATCATTTGGTTGTGTCGTCTGCAAAGTCTTTGAAATTGAACCAGTCCAAAATTTTGATGTCTGACAAAGAGTTAACCCTTTACCAGACGACAAAATTTTAGCCTTATCCAAATTGAAAGCATTTGCAGACGACAATTTCGGAATGGCTCAAATGGTGCAACTTTTCTTTGATAGGGTAGAAAATATTGTGGGAAAAGGAGAAAATGCTGATAACCAGCATTTTCTCCATTTCCCGCAATGTTTTCAAAAGGCTTCTTTTCCAACGTCGGCACTGTGCGATAAAGGATTAAAGGGATTTAACTCTGCAGCGTGTCTGCCGGAAATTATCGCGGACATTTTAAATGGAGCAGACCCTGGGATGCATAGATCTATTTAAACACAGCGTGAAAATAAGCTCAGGCGACGATAAACAAAACTTTTAGCCTTTGAAGTTTGCCGACAGCCGCGAGCTATTTAAACTGTTCTTTACACAACCATAGATTTTATTTTCAAAAAAAAAAATCTCGACTGGTTTCGAAGAAATCGTTGAAGAATTGCCTTCTAGTCGTTTGCAATCGCTTAATCGAAAACATAACGTTTTCTGTTAGATATCTATTTCTGCTACAACTAAAGAGATTTACTTAAGTTCGGACTTGTAAAAGGCTCAGGAGCGGCTAAATGTAAACGAAACGGCTGATTAACCCTTTACTTAATAGATACTCATTTCTACGCATTGCTTGTAGGAGCCTTTGGAAAATATTGCGGCAAAAGGTGAAATTGCTCATGAGAGCAATTTCACCTTTTGCCACAATGTTTTCTATGCTATCAAAAGGTGTCATATACACATAAGAAACAGCTTCATCCTTGCTGTTTTTTAGGATCAATTAGAGATACCATAGAAATGCCTTATAGAGTAAAGGGTTAAAAGAGCTGAATCATACCTTTAAAATGTATGGAAGTTATTGCGAAAATGATAGTCTGTTTTTTGTACTGTCGTTCCATGTATTAGTCGCTGGCAGAAAAGTGAATCTTTAAAACCAGGTAATAAGTAACCAAAAATAATAATAAACACATCGCGACTTGGTAGCTTTTGATCTAGTTTTACAATTAATTTTTCTGTACAATAAGATCGACTAAACGAAAACACTTTGTCTTCTTCTAAATTATCTCCACAGTTAGATAAAAGCAAAAGTAACCGAATTGAATTTATCTTTGCCTTATAGTGGTGTTAAGACTGCCTTATGTAAGCACGTAACAGATAACAATATTTTTTTTTTATATCTGAAAATTGAAAGCATTTGCTGAGGACAAATTCAAGGTGGCTAAATTCAAGTAAATTGCTTCTAAACGGATTGAAAGAAAAAATGCGGTAAATATTTTGACCGATATCTTCTCTTTCCGCAGTTTTTTCAAAAGTCCTTTTTTATGATGATCATGTATATGTCGCAGTCGAAACTGGAATATGGAATCTAGGCAGATCCGGAATATGCCTAGACCAAACTGAAATTTTATCTAGACCAAATTAGAATTCCAGTTTGGTTTGGCAAGCTCCACATCCTGCCAAGACCAAACTGGAATATTTTCTCGTTGAATATATATGAATATATTGACTATATATAAACCATCTTATTTAACTTAAATCCAAAAATAAAAGAAGAATTTCAGAAATTCAGACAGCAATTGTGGGAAAAAAACATATAAATTGCTTTAATTGAAAATACCTCTCAGTTGTAAACATATGCGGAATAATATGGTTTTAAAAAAAAAGAAAATCTTCTAATTTGGTCCAGACAAAATTATAATTCTAATTTGGTCTAGGCAGATTCCGGATCTGCATAGATTCCAATATGGCCTACGTAGGCATATACGTGTTATATGATACTTTTTAGTAAAAATTAAATTACGTCATTCACCAAGGTAGGGCTCTTTCGACCAACCCTGAAGCAGACAGCACTAAAACTCATTGAAAAACCCTGACAAGCAATTTGTGTCAAAAATATATTTGTATAAAAGATATTCGAAAAATGTTTACACGGCCCTGAGAGAGAAGCCTTTTGAAAACATTGTAGGAAAAGGAGAAAATGCTGGTAATCAGCATTTTCTCCTTTTCCCACAATGTTTTCTTCCTTGCTTGAAACAAATTTTGCTTTTTGAGTAACAGGCTCGAACCCAGAGAAATTGAATTACAAGCCCTATGTGGTCACAACTGAGCAAGTAGCCTCGGCTCCTCATACCGGAAGCCAGTCTAAGGAAGAAAATAAGTAGAAAAAAGTCATTTATAAACGATAAACTGAACGATAAATCTTTCCCCCAAATTAATCCAATTCACAGCGAAGCAAAACGGTGGATGCCGTAAGACAATGATATATTAGAAAACTATCAAAGATTCTCGACTCCAGACAACTTTAGCCCGGCTCGACTGAGGTGTCGAGATATCTCTCCCGCGGGGAACCATTAATTAACATACAGATTATAAACCGTAGAGCAGGCGCACCCGGGTCGATTTAGTTTTGATGCCTTTATAATGAAAGTATTAACTCTTGCCACCAGTTTCTCCATTATTTAAGTGCCAAGGGACCGGTCGATCGCGTTTTGCACAGAGCAGGGAACCATTATCTGTGTACATTCCTACCGACGTTGCGTGTTTCCGGTTCGCGTCTCGGATTTCATACAATACGGGTCGAGAGGAAATCTCGCGAGGGTCGACATGCGTCACTATGAATTCTACAAAGTGGCCTAAAAGATAATTAATTCCGGAATAATAGAGCTAACTTTTCACGTTTATTGGCAGAAAGGTTAATTTAAGAAATTGAAAGGTGCAAGCATCAACGTGCGAATGATGTGTTCAACCAATTTGTCTTGGCGATAACATTTTATTGAATAAATATCAGTTTTATTGTGAATTCGCTGTAATAGTTTTTGAATATTTATCTCATTTGGGGTTTTATGTAGGCAAACTATTATTTAAGAAAAAATGGGATTTGGCCCGATGGTAATTTTTACTCGTATTAAAGGCGGCCTGTTTAGTTTTTATGTGGTAAACCAAACCCTCTTGTAGCATAATGATAAATAGTACATGTATTTGTAATATTTTCTTTAATATCGTTTATTATTTCATGCTTTCCGGTAGGATATTGAGAAAAAGCAGTGAAAATATTTTTCGATCTTACACTGGTACGACCAGTGAAAATACCGATTTTCATGTTCTAGTTGCCTAGGTTAATTGCGCGTGCCTGACAACCAGATGAGAAATATGATGTCATTTACCGTACATTTCTCGCGTTTGACGTAATATTGTAATGCGTTGCTATGCGGGAGGGGTACGCTACGGGGAATAACGGAAAAGAACTGTACTAGATTTTGATAAAGCTCCTTCCAGAAAGGGTAAAAAGCATGAAATAAATAGAATATTTGTTGTTGTTTTTTTTCGGTGAAAAATCGAAATTTATTTCATCTCGTGAACCGTTGTGACCATCGGTAATATTTTCACTCGTGGCTGCGCCACTCGTGAAAATATTACCGATGGTGTCCACTCGATGAAATAAATTTCGACCTCTCACCGAAAAGAACAAATATCCTCTATATCTTATCGTTTATATTGCATGCACTACTCGAAAAAGGGGTATTCGGACGTTTAGGTACAGCCTTGTCCTGGGTCAGTCTGCGCATTTCGTGCAGAGTAATCCGAGACGGCGCTTTCCGTTTTTTTGTGAGTTTCTGTTTTGTGCAAGTCTAAGTGCTGTCGGGTGAATTTCAAATATATTCATGAAGTGCTCGCCATAGCGGTAATCCACACAATATTTCATCCAGGCCACTGGCTGCTTTCCCACACAACCATCGTCGAAATAATTGTCACAGATGAGAGAGGAACGATTTTACGAAAACTAAACATAGCATATATCGATGGGTGAGTGCAACACTATTCTAAGTGCCTGTACAATGTACAGGCACTTAGAATAGTGTTGCACTCACCTATCGATATGCAGCGGTAACAACAAACCAGAGAAATATTATCGATTTTTTGATATGGTTTCTTTGATCTTAAATCGCTGAGATTTAATTTAATTTGATTTGCAGAAAAGAAGATAAACATAAGGAAGAAAAAAAAAAAGGGGGTTTTTTGCCCTGATGGTATTTTCTTAATGAGCTATGTAGCCTTCTTAGGTATTTTGCTCTGCACCCAAGCTGCAGGGACTTATGGGAATGCGACACGCGTCCATTATGAGGGTTTTTATTCAAGTCAGAATGATGACGTAACATCTGATGTAATAAATAGGGACGGTATTACGGATTACAAACGACCAAAATCGCATTATCTTCCACAAGATGGCATTCTACAAATACACATCTGTCTAATTTGGGCATTCTGGTTACAGAACCAGGTTTCTTTTCAAAACAACCGTTACTTTGAAATTCAAAATGAACTAAATTTTGACTCAATAAAACTCTACCTGGTGCGACTCATTCATCTATGATAGGCGTGTATTACTTGGTTAATAGGCTAGTTCACATGAATCAGGGACGGCTACTTCTAAAAGTTTTGTGGTTTGAAAAAAATTTAAATGTGCCGGAAAAGAGGCTAAAGGAGTTTTGCCGATTGAACAGTTCCTTTTTTTTTTCACCAATCGCAAGTACAAAGAGGGTATTTGTTTTCTTTCCGGCGAAAGATCGAAATTTAATTCATCGAGTGAACATCATCGGTAATATTTTCACGAGTGGCGCAGCCACGAGTAAAGATATAATCGATGGTGTTCACGAGATGAATTTCGATCTTTCGCCGAAAAAAATAAATATTCTATTTATTTCATGCTTTTAACCCTTTCTGGGAGGAGCTTTATCAAAATCCAGTACAATTCTTTTCAGTTATTCCCCTCCCACATAGCAATGCATTACAATATTACGTCATGCGCGAGAAATGTAAGGTCAATGGCGTCATATTTCATGGTCGTGAGTCACGTGCAATTTACCCAGGTAACTAGAATATAAAAATCGGTATTTTCACTGGTCCTACCCGTGGAATATCGAAAAATATTTTCACTGCTATTTCTCGATATCCTACCTGAAATCATAAAATCATATTCATTCATTCGGGTAAAACGATACTAAGAAGTACATGTAGTTCAAAAGCCGGTGCAATCAGCAAACGCCACAAAAAAAAATACATCGACTGAAATGGCGATTTATTCAGGGCACAGGAAAGAAATAAAAGAAAATAAAATCACCATACGCGTAGAAATACTGTCCTATTGGGATCTGGTTTCAGACGAAACGTATTTTAGGGTTTATTCCATGCTTGTGCCTATACATTCGGAAACAAACTTTAGGGTCTGCAATTACCAAGTACTCTAAACAGCATTCTTAGTATAATTTTATATTAACCTGTTTAGCTGCTAAGCGCGACTCGCTGACCTTTTGCGGACAGTGTAGATCAAGATCAGACTGCACAGAACGTGCAGTCTGATCTTTGATATACACTGTCCGATAAAGAGTACTGTTAAGAACCAGTTTTTATTTTTCTTTCGCCATGAACATCTATGCTTTCAGTTTGTACCAGTCCCAGATTTTGTCTTCTGTACAAACTTAGTAGTTGTGATTTCTAATCTTTACCACACAGAAAAATATTGACTTTCCCAATTTTAGATAATTTAGATATGCATATTATAAGTTAAATGTAGTTAAAAAGGTCAGATTTGTCTATGAGAAGGAAGAAAACATTGTGGGAAAAGGAGAAAATGCTGGTTACCAGCATTTTCTCCTTTTCCCACAATGTTTTCCAAAGACTACTTTCTCATGGTGGTTTGCTTGGGACAGTATTTAATAAAAAAAAAATCAGACAAAAGACAAAGTTTGAGAAACTTACCGAGAGAGATCAGTGCACTAATGCTATGTCAATAAATCCAACCGGAAGTTGAACATCAATCTTCATATTCTAAATTTAAGACATTCCAAATCTAAGGCATTTGAAGATGACAAATTCAATTGATTGGATTTATCTTTTAAAGTGTACAAAGTATTCTTGTAAGGGAGAAACTATTCGCTTCAGTAATTTTCACCTTTTACTTCAATATTTTAAAAATCTGTTGGGGTCGAAAAGTTATGGGGCCGCTTGAAAAAGCGTTTTAAGGGAAAATGGCGCCTCGATCTTCGGGATGTTTATTGACGAGTTCCCGACTGATTGCTTTGTAAACATGTGCAAACGATACAGCAGTTGATCTTGTAAACCATCCTAAACCAATATTTCTTCAAGGCACACGCCGCTCGATACAAGATTAAATAAATTTCCATTAATATGTTTGCTCTGTATTTCAACAATGGCGTAATAATGTAACTGCAGGGTGGTTGTTCGTTTGCATGGAAATTGGCACTCAAAAGTATAAAAAGAATCATGTTCTCATTTGGTCAGTTGATAAAACTAAGGAATGGAAAGGCCTTAACTCATTACCAAACGACCATATTTTAGGTTTGTCCAAATCGAAAGCGTTTGCAAATGATAAAATAAAAGTGACAAAAAATTTGAAATTTGTTTTTATTTTTTGAAGAATAGAAAACATTGTGGGAAAAGGAGAAAATGCTGGTTATCAGCATTTTCTCCTTTACCAACAGTGTTTTCTAAAGGCTTCATTCTGAAGGCCATCAAAAGTAGGGATTGTGTGGTAATGGGTTAATTGTTTTCATTTTATCCAGTGTCGAGATTTGATGTAGTAGATAACATTAAACTTTTTGAGTCATGCTCTGTGAAAAGGGGATTAAATGCATCTGCAAAAAGTGTCCACCTGGGCCAGCGTACGCAGTCCGTGACGGTTTACCTGTGTCGATATTTTTTTCATTTGAGTTAATTTTCTGCATGCCAAAATACCATTCTATCGCAGGGTCCAGTAGGCCGTCAGACAAATAGATATCATAGATCCGTAATGATTGTGATGAAATGCTTGGTGTCGTGGACCACGGAGATTCAAACCCTCGTCATACTCGTCCTCCTCCTCATCATCATCATCATCGTCGTCATCATTATCATCATCATCATCATCATTGTCAACAACATCACCATCGTTATCACCATCGTCATCATCATCATCATCATCATCATTTTATTACCTTTTTTGTTGCAATCATTATTATCATTTATACTACTGCTACTCCAACCAATATTTTAACTACTACAACAACAACTACTACTACTATTCCTATCTGTCTATCTATCTATCTGTCTATCTATCAATCTATCTATCTATCGTTAGTAATTATCATTACGATCCCTTACTTTTTCTACAATTTATATCGGGTCCTGTGTGGCTCAGTGGTAAAGTGTAGGAATCGTGACCTGGAGGTCCTAGGTTTGAGTCTCACTGGCTCCACTTTCTTTTTTTTTTTTTTTTTTTTTTTCCACGGAAATGTCCTTAGGCAAAACACTTTCGAGCCTAGCCTAGTACTGGTGAAACCCAGGGAACTATTATAATGTGAGCTGTCGCCGTGAACTGACTGAAATAATGTTGAAAGCGGCGCAAGACACTATTCAAACAAACAAACAAACCCACATTTTATATGGATATTAGCAGATTCATGCGCTGCAAATATGTTTCCTGTTGTAGTGACGTCACTCTTCACCAGACGACAATTTTCTAGTCTCGTCCAAATTGAAAGCATTAGCAGATGGCAAATTAAATGTGTCTTACATGACGGAATTTCTCTGTGAAAAGGCAACAAACATCGTGGTCAAAGGAGAAAATGCTGGTTATCAGTTATATACAGTGTATATGTTTTCAAAAGTTATTTTCTCAGAGTAGTGTATCGACAACTCAGGTTTGTTTTGTATAAGGTTGAATAATTATTCAAAAAGGACAAAAAAAAACTATTTAGAGAGACTGACTATCCCATGCTTAAAGGAAATGTAAAATTAAATATTCTAACGAAGAAGGTAATAGCAAACATTTGAACAATCCATTTCTCGTAGTTGCGGTTTTGAACCATTGATAACAAGAACTTAGCTTTCCCTCGAGACTTAGGATGTCATGCAAATCGAACGCGGCACATCAATTTAGGTCTGCTCGTTTCGAAGCCAAGGTGACTTCACGACGCAAAAGAACGCAGCAATCGGTTCGGTCACGCCATTGGCAAGAGGCGAATACCTCCCAAAGGAGGCCATTTTCGTCTTTAAGAAATTAGCTGTCAATTTTTGCCAATATCAGGGATCATCGGGGCATCTCTCGACGGAATTCCATATCAGTCGTCACGGAAATATCGGTGAATTTGTATGAAAAGCCTGGATCTATCTGAATTTTACTACACGTGAAGGCAAGACAATGATATTTAAAACCAATACATGCAGAAAAAAATTGCTATTTTTGAGAGTGTGCATACACTCGACTTCTGACTGTCTGGGTGTCTGACTTCCTTTCTCTCCTCGAAAGTCTTTCTTATTACATATGCAATGACAAATAACATACATGTATATAAAATATATATGGCGAGCAACACGCGAAAAGGGTCATTCGGACATTTGCGTAAAAGTGTCGTTTCGGATCAGCCTGCTAATCCGAAATGCCCCTTTCCGTTTTTATGCAATTTTCTGTTTTGCACAAGTGTACTGTAGCACAAAGTCAAATGCAATCGTAAAGTGCCATCTTGGATTAGTTTGCGCGGACTGCGCAGGCTGATCCGAGACGACACTTTACGCAAATGTCCTAATGTCCCTTTTCCCATGTTGCAAGCCATATAATGACGTAGGCCAGATTGGAATCTAGGCAGATCCAGAATCTGCCCAGGCAGATCTGGAATCTGCCTAGACCAAATTAGGACCATAATTTTGTGTAGACCAAAATAGATTTTTTTTTCAACTTATTTTAATCATATTAATCCACATGTGTTTGCAATAGGTGTATTTTCAGTTATAGCAATTTATTTGTTTTTCTCACAATTACTCCGTTTTGCAGGTTGCATCTTTTTTTCAGTGCAAAGCATTCAACATTTAATCTTATTTCTGATTAAAACTTCTTTTTTTTTTTGGGGGGGGGGGGGTTAACTTAAATAAGATAGATTATATGTAGACGCACTATACTGAACGAGAAAATGTTCCAATTTGGTCTAGGCAGATTGTGCAGCCAAACTGGAACCTATTTTGGTCTAGGCAAAATTCCAGTTTGGTCTAGGCAGATTACGGATCCGCCTAGATTCCAGTTTGGACCGCGACATATGTAAAATATCTATTATTAGATTGATTTTCATCACCTATGTAATTATAATCATCATTATCGGCAGCAGCAACAGCATCAGTAGTTACCGTCGAACCTGAGCAGTAGAAAAACATTCTTCTTCTTCCTCTTCCTGTTCTTCTTCTATGTTAAAAATGAAACTGATTTTAATGTTCGAATAGGACATGTGAAGAACAAATTCTAAATGAGTTGTTATCGAGTCTGAATTTCCTGATTACAAATCAAGCGTTAATCGATTTGTCTTCATTGATGATAAATATTTCGTCGGTTTACTTTAAAAAATCTCGTAACTACAGCTTGGAACAAGCTATATTTACCAAGTTTTTTAAGTAAACCGACGATTTGAGATATGGTCTATGAAAAGCAGGCTTAATGCATCTACAAAAAGTACCGTCCAAGGTTGTCCTGGTTGACCTGAATCGATACTTTTTTCTATCGGTCAGTTTTCTGCACATCACTGGACCAGTGTACCTCATGATTCTAAGATTTGTTATACTGAATAGATTTTATGGAGCCATAATTATTTGAAAGTGATGCTTTTAATACCATTTTAGTGAATCATAGCGTGTCCGACTTATTGATAAGCATTTGATGTATTTCCAGGTTTGGTTCCAGAACAGACGGGCAAAATGGAAGAAGAGGAAAAAGACGACAAACGTTTTCCGGACACCTGGGGCTCTTATGCCGACCGCCGGGCTCTCTCCCTTCGGCTCAATGAACGACCCTCTTTGTTCATTGTACCCGAGTGACACGCGCTGGTCGTCTATGTCTCAGATGGGAGCACCTTTGAACGCAAATCACCTTCCCTTTTCGACCCTTCCTAGACAAGGTAAGAGGAAACGTTTTACCGGAAACGACCCATCCTGTGCTTGGATGACGATTTATCTACGCACATTTCAAATCCACCCTTCTTGTTTGTGCAATATTTGGAGAACGTAACCCTAGAAAAATTGGGAGTGGGTGCATTATCCTTTGGGACTTGTACCATACTGTGTGGAAATGATGTTTCATGCATCTGCAAACTGCAATGTTCTCCTTCACACAAAGTGAACTAACGGGCCACTCAACTAATGGGCCATTTTTTCTGGCCGGGATGGAGATTTCATGGGCCATTGTTCTCTCCGAAACAAAGTTTGTTGGTACAAAGATGTCATTGGCCGATGTATTCTCCCACACATTGTTTTTTAGTCAAAAAAGATGTCATTGGCCACTGTACTTATTAGTTTAAGTGTATCACGGGCCAATGTACTCTTTCACACGGGTTTTGTTAGTATAAAGATATCATGGCCCAATGTACTATTCTCTCGCACAAAGTTAATCACTTGTAATAAAAAATATCACGGACTGATAAACACTCCCACACATTGTTCGTGAGTATAAAGATATCGTCGGTTTACTTCGAAAACCTCGTAACTACAGCTTGTTACAAGCTGTAGTTACGAGGTTTTCGAAGTAAACCGACGATATGAGGGGCAAGTGTTACTATAAGAATACCATGGGCAATTGAATTCTCCCACACAATGTACTTTATCAGTAAAGAAATGTTGTTGGCATTTTTCTTTAACTCCAACACAATGTTTGTTGAAATGGTTGGTATGAAGATATGGCACGATAAGCTCCCACACAACATTTAATAGTATAAAGAATTAAAAATACCATGGCTTTAAATGTTCCACCACACAGTGTTATTTTTTGTCCTACTTTAATGTTTAAAGTGAACTTACATCATCACACGGTCTATCACAAAATTCGGAAATATAAAAAGATCAGACGAAAATAGATTTGTCCAAAGACTGTTTCCCGATGCATGCATAATAAAGTCCATACACGTATATCAGTATTACTTTCATTCTTATTTTAGATTTTGAATGTAACTCAACTTCTGATTGGCTGAACCACTTGGTTTAGCCAATCAGAAATTGTTTTACTTTCAAATTAAAAAAAATGTATTGAGAAGAAAACTAAGAGCATCTGAAGATGGTTGGTGAATACATACCCTGAATTTATATGTGTAATAAGTCTTATCTTTTTTATCTTTTTTTTTTTGTCAGGTATTTCACAGCCGTTTGGAGGTCAGGTCGGTGGCTTTGACGCCATGAACGCTGTTGCGTCCCTCGCCAACAACATTTCCATGACAAACGGCAACTCGTCCATGTACAACTCGAACTACGGTCTCTCCTCTCAGACTTCGTCTTCGCCGACCCCACCTACCTCAATCGGGAATTCCCAAATGACGTCATGTGGTATACAGGATATCGGAGACTCCTGGAGAGGAAATAGCATAGCCTCATTACGTCGCAAGGCGTTAGAGCATTCGGTGTCCCTTTCTGGTTTTCGTTAAAGGCTTTAAAGTGGTAGACTTCAAGTAAAGTGCTGTTTCCTTTTGTCTCATAAATATGTTTGATTTTTATTGTTTTCGTATGTTAATTTCCAGATAAATTATTTACTGACAGGTTCATTTTCAAAAAAGCTGTGAATTTACTTTGAAGTCTTTAAATCTGCTTTATCCCATGATTTATAGTTATCTCATTACCAAACAACACAATTTAAGGCTTGTCCAAATCGAAAGCATTTGCAGATGACAAAATACAAGTGACTTAAAACTTGAAATTTGTTTTGTGAAGGGTAGAAAACATTGTGGGAAAAGGAGAAAATGCTGGTTACCATCATGTTCTCCCTTTCCCACAATGTTTTCTAAAGACTTCTTTTTCAGGGTCGTTAAAAGTAGGGGTTGTATGGTAATGGGTTAAGTACCTTGACATATTGAAAAACATCGGCATGCAAACAAATGATGTCGATTCTTTATATATTTGGGGTAAAAAAGAAAGACACGAAGGAGTTTTCAAGACCCTAACGAGGAAAACTTTTGAAAACATTGTGGGAATAAGAGTAAATTATACTGGTAAGCGGCATTTTCTCCTTTTTCCAACAATATTTTCTACCCTCTGGTATAAAGCTTTCATAATCTGAACAATATGTGAAAGCTTTCAATAAGAAAATGTTGGGGGGGAGAATGAACCGTGCTCTGTGAAAAGGAGGCTTAATGCATCTGCTACAAGTATCAACCCAGGTCAGTCTGGGCGGTCCGCGCAGGCTGACCTTGGCCGAAACTTTTCGCCATTGATCAATTTTCTGGTAACAAAGGACCAGTCTATCTCATGATTACGTTACCTGTTAAACAAAATTATTTCTTATGGATCCATAATTATGTGATGACTTCCTGTTTCAATTTAACACGGAGATGAATTAAGCCTCCTTTTGCCAGAGCATAGCTCAAATATACTTGGCCAAGGAATAATACAGTTAAAATATATCGACTTTAGAAAATATCTTAAAGGTGGGTATGTAGAATTTTCACATCCCAGTAAATTGAAAAATATATATATCACTGAAATTTATATGAAAAAACAATACAAATCATCAATAATTAAAAATAAAAAAAAAAATTGATGGTACATGTATTCCCTTAAAAGGCTACGTATCCTCTTCAGCTATTTTTAGAATTCCCGCCAAAAATTTTAAAAAAAAGCATTGTGGGAATGTTAAGTGAGTGGTACGTGGCTAAAGATGCTGAAATTCCATAACATAGCGAACATGTAATTATTTTCCATAATGTCTTCTTCGGACTCTATGTTGGAAGCTTCGTCTGTATATTTCCAGCATGTAAATGAGCGAGTTGCTCATGTAAAAATAGAACGTGTTTCCTGTTGGTGTCGACCTGGGCTGTTGTAAATCTCGAATTTCTCTTGTTGTCGGATGGTTTTTGACTACTGGAGTTTTATGTATGAAACTTATAAGGCTTTTGGGGTGTAAGGATGATTTTTTAAATTTTCTTTTTGTTATTTTGTAAAATTTTCGTTCCAAAATCTGAAGGGCCATCTTTAACTTTTAAATTTGTTTAAACCCATTACCACATAATTCCTACTTTTGACGTCCCTGAGAACGAAGCATTCAGAAAACATTGTGTGAAAAGGAGAAAATGCTGGTAACCAGCATTTTCTCCTTTTCCCGCAATGTTTTCTACCCTTCACAAAACAAATTTCAATTTTTCAGTCACTTATATTTTGTCGTCTGCAAATGCTTTCGATTTGGACAACCCTAAAATCTTGTTGTTTGGTAATGAGTTAGCGATGTTTTTTGTGTCGATTTTAATTTTGTACATTGTGCCATAACACAATACTATTTTATTACATATAAGTCCAATTTGTCTGCTTTTTCAGTCATAAAGGCGAATACTACACACGTATTTCTCCTTTTTTTTCTATCTTTAACTGAACTTTTTTTTGTTCTATCATAACATTTTGGGGTTATTTTCATCCAACTGAAAAAAGAACATAAGATTTTATATTTCTTCTGAATTTCATGTCGAACATTCTTTCCTTCCTTCCTTCCTTCCTTCCTTCCTTCCTTCCTTCCTTCCTTCTTTCCTTCCTTCCTTCCTTCCTTCCTTCCTTCATTCCTTCCTGTTCCATAACCCTCGCTCCCTGGTTCCCTTCCTTCCTCATTCATTCATTCATTCATTCATTCATTCATCCATCTATTCATTCATTCATTCATTCATTCATTCATTCATTCAATGCAGCTTCTGAGATTTTTATAGTGCAAACAAGTATGACAATTTCTATGAGGTCCTTTCAGTATTGATCTTATACAATAAATTTCTACGCTAACAATCCCATTAGTTCAGACAAAATCTCTCGGCCAATCAGATTTCTACCCTTGAAATCTTATATTATAATTAAACAAATTCAAAGCAATTGATATTTACTAATACATGTACTTGGGATTTTCTATGCCGGTTTAGCTTACTTTAAAAAAAATGTTTTATTCATGAAGTGAATGGGTCGGACCACAAGTTCTTACAACTTAGATTCGACCCTTCCCATACGGTCAAAATAACAATACAGGCTTAACTCATTTACATCTGTACGTGTATTTATCGGTGTTATGAAAGAAATTTTGATATACGATTTATTTTGTATTAAATATGCACCTTTAAAGGGCACTCGAAAGGATATTACTCAGCAACCTGCATGTTACTTATCTATGATTATGAACTTTTTTAATGGACCCCAGATATTTTCTGAAATCTGTGGCAAAGTCAAAGTCGTCTACTTTAGCATAATTACTTAAAAAGTACAGTGATATCAGTAACCTGGCATTCAGGCCCTGTATTTAATCCATTACCATACAATCCGTACCATTGACGACCCGGAGAAAGAAGCCTTTAGAAAACATTGTGGGAAAAGGAGAAAATGCTGGTAAACAGCATTTTCTCCTTTTCCCATAATGTTTTCTACTCTTCAGAAAACAGATTTCAAATTTTCAGTCGCTTTTATTTTGTCGTCTGCAAATGCTTTCGATTTGAACAAGCCTTAAATATTGTCGTTTAGTAATGAGTTAAGTCATTCTGATAAACAAGGTGCACCACTATAGTAAACCCACAGAAATATGATATCAGCTGTATTTTACATTCTGTTTTTGTAGCAAGGATAAAAAGCCTTCCGTCTTTTAAAATACGTTCAGTGCTTTGATTATTCGCCCCTTCCTGTTCCGGTCCGAACCGGTATATGACATTTTCTTTTCTAGCTCATTTTAGACTCTTCCTAGTTGATAGAATTGTAACCCTTTACCAAACAATGCAGGCTTTTAACACCCCTGAGATAGAAGCCTTTTGAAAAATTATGGGAAAAGGAGAAAATGCTGGTAACCAGCGTTTTCTCTTTTTGTTACAATGTTTTCTAACTTTCTCAACCAAATTTCAATTCTTTAGTCACATTCATTTTGTCGTCTGCAAATGCTTTGAATTTGGACCATTCAATAATTTTGTCGTTTGGAAAGGCGTAAAGACAACAGTTTAGTATAGAGGCTAAAATCAAGTTATTTCTTTTTGATAGGATTAGAAAACATTGTGGGTGAAGAGGAAAACGCTGGTTATCCGCATTTGCTCTTAGTCCCACCGTGAATGTTTTCAAAAACCTTAGTACTCCCTCCCCTTGTCCAACAATGTTTTCTGAAGCCTAAGTACTCCCTCTCCTTGTCCCTCAATGTTTTCAAAAGCCTAAATACTCCCTCTCAGTGTCGTTAAAACCCGGGACTGCTTGGCAAAAGATTCTTAATCGACTCTTTCCATCCGCCACGTGCATTTGAAACATTTCTAGAAAACAACAGATTATTTATTGTAAAATTGTTATGTAGGTAAATCTTTATTTATTCGTCTACAGTATGTTGAATATTTATGTGTAAATAATGGTAATTAAATATGAAGAAAAACATTGTGTATTGAAATTGACTTTTGAGTTCAGTTTGTGTCTTTCTTAAAATGAAGTTAATGTTCTGAACACTTTAGCCGCTAAGCCCGACTCATTGACCTTTTTGCGGACAGAACGTGCAGTCTGATCTTTGATCTACACTGTCCGGCTCAGTGTGTGGCTCAGTGGTAAAGTATAGGACTCACGACCCGGAGGTCCTGGGTTTGAGCCTCACTGGATCCACTGGGTTTTTTTCACTGTAGTGTCCTTGGGCAAGATGCCTTAGAGCCTAGCCTTGTACTGGTCAAACCCAGGAAACAAGAATATGTGAGCTGTCACCGTGATATGACTGAATTAATGTTGAAAGCGGCGTGAAACATCATTCAATCAAACAAACAAATTAATCTCCGGAAAGAGGTTGCACGATCTAGGAATCGGTCTTGCAACCCATTCAACGAGAAAAATGTCGTCCTTTTCACACGATGTTTTCAAAAGTGCACTTTCCTAGAATCGTTAACACTGGGATTGTTTGGCGAATTTTTAAAACCTTAATCCTGCCGTTGGTTCTTTTTTGGTGCATTTTGCGTTCATTGTTGATCAAGATCAGCCTGGACGTACAGAAGGCCTAGTCTTGGTTTACAATGATTTTAGCTATGTAATGATTTTTATTAAATACCATATGACCCACGGTACCGGCTAGGCTCATACCCGGTACTCTATCCCCGTCGATCAGTTAACTTATCTTTCGAAAAACTCATCTATGCAGTTACACAGGTGTGATTAAGAGAGAGAGGAGACAGAGACAAAGAGAGACAGAAAGACAGACAGATAGAGAATTTGAACCCAACGGAACAATCCCCTGTTTTCATAAACCTGGGAGGGAAGCCTGTTGAAAAAAGATGAAATAAAATCAGAAAATCCCATAAACCAGTCTCTTTCCTATTTCCAACAATGTTTTCTATTCTTCCATTTTTTTTTTTCATTTTCTTTGGGGGTACACTTAAATTAAAATTTTGTCGTTTGGTAAAGAGTTAAACAGCTAAATGAAATGCAAGTCTTCAGTCAAAAGTAAAATTGAAAAAAAAAAACGTCATTTCAAAGTTCTTGCTACCGGAAAAATTTACCACGGCGGACTTCACCGTATCAGACAATGTAGATCAAGATCAGACTGCACGTCCTGAGCAGTCTGATCTTGATCTACATTGTCCGCAAAAGGTCATTGGTTTTCCCAGAGCAGCCCAAACGCAGGTCAACTCGGCGTTGGTGTACTTTCAACCCTTTCTCAAACGATCCAGAGTTACAACAACCCAAATCCAGAGGCTTGTAAAAGCATTATGGGAAAAAGGGAAAATGCTGGTAACCAGCATTTTCTCCTTTTACCACAATGTTTTCTTTTCCGCCAAAGACAGAAATCACCATTTGAGCTTCACATAATTTGTCTATTAATGCTTTGAGGACCAGTTTGAACTTTCGTCGTTAAGTTAAAAAGTTAAACATCTATTCTACCATACGTGTCTTTCGACGGTTTTTTGCAGAGACAAGATCAGCTTGAGCGTGCATACAATCTGATCTTGATGTACAATGTCGTTTGGTAAATTAATTAAAATCAAATTTTCTAACCAAACGTAGAGATCAAAATAATACTATTATAGAGTTCTTGACGCTAGACAAAACTAACTGTATCAGACTTCAGCGTTTTGTGAAGTCTGATCTTGATCTACACTGTCCGCCAAAGTGCACCGAGTCACTCACAACAGCCAAATGATTTATTGCAGTGCAGCTCGGACCAGGCAGTTGTGGGCGTACATAACAAAGGTAAATTCCCTCAGGGGGACTGGAATGTCTATTTACAAGTCAACATAGGAAATACAAACATTTGCCTGAAATCAACACACTCTGTTCTGTTTGTTTCCATTCAACGATATTGACTGAAAAACTACCCAATGTTCCGTGTTTATTTCTAAATTTTTATTTGTTATGACATTTCCTCCTAATAAAAGCTAAACACTTCCCCTTTTCTAGTTTCACAGAAGGACAGATCATTTCCAAACCATCGTTGCAAAAGTAAAATGTTTTTGAAAAAAAAAAATATTTCTTCGAAACAAAAATTAATTTACAGCTGACCTCTCAAATTCTCTCAAATGCGATCTTCGAATCGATTAATGGATAAATTATCTATTCTCTACCAGTTATTTAAATGCACGAGACATTTGAATCTAGCTGCACTTTTCGGTAAGGGTTCACACAAAAAGGGCATCAAAAAGGTACGGTCCATCAAAGAAATAGTTAATTGAAGTTAATTTAGACCTGTCGGCGAACTTCAATGGGTACGAGTGCAGTGTCATTTGGATATGTTTGGAAGTGTTCCATAATTCCATTATATCCCATTACTGGAAATATGAACATATTTGTGGGAGTTTCACCCGGCGGAGCTGAATGTGCTGGCTTGTGACCTACTTTTTGTTATTGATAACAAATGAATATATAGGAATTTGTGATTGGTTAAAAATGTAGATATATTTATTGTGAGGGTTCCTGGGTAAACGCTGGCAAATTTTCGCCGTCAATCGTTTCTAAAGTTATTTTTTGTAAAACCTTCTACGACAGTATCCCATGCCGTTGGAAAGGGATAACAAAGCTGATAGAAACTTTTTTGCTACTGAGCTCGGCTATATTTATCAAGATCGGAGTCCATATTCACCAATCATTCTTAAGAACGTTCTTTGTCTGATTCTTCAAGATTTTCTGACTGAAAGTAACAGAACTTCTGATTGGCTAAACCATATGGTTTAGCCAATCAGAAGTTCTGTTACTTTCACACTGACAAAATTCTGAAGAATAAAACTAAGAATGTTCCTAAAAATGGTTGGTTAATACGGACCCAGGAAGCAAGGTAGTAAATAAATTTTAATTTTTGAATAATGTTTATTATGTTGTCTACAAGTGCTTTCAAATTGGACCAGTCTACAATTTTTGTCGTTTGCTACGTGTTTAACCCATTACCACACAATCCCTATTTTTGGTGACCTTGAAAAAGAAACCTGTAGAGGACACTGTGAGAAAAGGAGAAAACGCTGGTAACCATCGTTTTTTCTTTTTCCCACAACGTTTTTTCTACTGTTCCCAAATTAAATTTCAATTTTTTACTCACATTTGAACTCGTCCAAAACATTGTCGTATGGTAAAGAGTTAAATATTTGCCTATATTGCCATGCAGGCTTTCCCGATCGGACTTTACATTCATGCATGCATTAATTGACCATGTGAAAAGTTATAATAATTGTTGTTTGAATAGATCTATTATCATTTCCTCTTTCTGTACTTTGTTGTACAAGAGAAGTATAATAATAAAGTTATTTGTATTGTATTGTATTGTAGTATTCGCAGTTTAGACTAAACAGGACAAGTGTCTTAGCTCATCACCAGAAAACATAATTCTATAACATTGTCTAAACTGACAGCATTTGCATACTACAAAATAACTGTTACTCCGCAATTTAGAATTTGTCTCTCAAAGGGTAGGATACATCATGGGAAAAGAAGAAATGCTGGATACCTCTTCCCACCGACACATTTTCAAAATCTTTCTTTTTCAGGGCTGTAAAAAGTCGGCATAGCGCCGTATATCGTCAGTTTACTTCAAAAACCTCGTAACTACAGCTTGTTACAAGCTGTAGTTACGAAGTTTTAGAAGTAAACCCACGGTATCATGGTTAAAATAATGTAGCAGCAGATACAAACTAGTATACCTCCCGCTACTTCGTAGGTGGGGGTATAATAAGAAGACAAAACTAGAACTATTACAAAACATGATTATAACCCCACACCAGCTCCTTGTCACTAAAATAGGTTTTTGTCACAGAGTTGAAAAAAGTTCAAAGGGAGATAATTCCGTAACAAATCGCAGCAGGGTCATGAAAATTGCACATGCACAATTTTATATATAAAGGAACCCCGTGTGTAAATCTGATTTCAGTATGTGAAAAACTGTAGAAGTAATGCTCTGGACAAATTTGTGTCTATGGACAGACGGATGGACAGAAAGGCATGGGGATTCCAGTATACCCCCTTTTCCACTACTTTGTGTGTGTGTGTGTGTGGGGGGGGGGGGGGGGAGGGGAGGGTATATAAAAATAAAATGAGTTCCAAATTCTTCAATATATTTTATTTCAAATAATTCTCTAATAATAATGATCAGGTAACAGTAAGTTTACCGCAAGTATCTCACAAGAAAATGCTGGTAACCAGGATCTTTTCCTTTTTAATACCAGCATTTTTTTTAACCTTTTCCCACAAGATTTCCATCAGAAACAAATTCTGCTATTAGAGCCAGCAGTAAGTCTTAACCACATGGCAAAATTTTAGACAAATCCAGGTTGGAAACATGTTCAAGGGACATAGTACATGTGGCACAAGGAATGGAATTTGTCTGTGAAAGAAAAGGAAACATTGTGGGAAAAGGAGAAAATGCTGGTAACCAGCATTTTCTCCTTTTCCCACTATGTTTTCAAAAGCTGTCTTTCACAAGGTTTTTAACACTCAAGATTGTGTTGTAAAGGATTAATTTGTTTGTAGGTACATGCCCTCAACTTGATCTGGAACAGGGTTTAACTTACAGGCAGGATAAACCAAAAGGACATTTTCATTCTGGAAGTAAGATATTAAAAAGTGCAATTCCACCTACAAAATGACCCTGGTCATTTTTCTGACCCCAGAAGTCATTTCACTACCTAGAGGAATGACCCAGGTCATTATTCTTTGTACAGAAATGACCCATTTCTGAAATGACCGGGGTCATTCCTCTATGTAGAGAAATGACCCATGGGTCATTTTGTAGGAGAGGGTCATTTCTCTGCATAACACCGGTGCACGGACAACTAAAGATCAAACTGCATATTCTAAGGTATCTGATCTTTGCTTTATGCTTGCCACAAAGGCAAACCATATTTGTGATAGGCAGTTTTAGCACTGACTCTAAAACAGATGACAAAATTTGCAACTTTCCCAAATTGAACGCATTTGCAAAGAACAAATTAAAAGTGACTTAATAATAGAATTGTCTTTGATAGAGTAGAAAAAATATGGTGAGAAAAAGAGAAAATGCTGGTTACCAGCATTTTTGCCTTTTCCCTTAATGTTTTGAAAAAGCCATTTTTCTAAGGGCCATTAAAACATGTGGACGTGTGGTTATTCTCTTTACCAAACAACAAAATTTTAGACTTGTCCAAATTGAAAGTTTTTGCAGATGATAAAATAAATGCGACTCAAAAATTGAAAATTGAATTTAGGACAGTAGAAAGCATTGTGGGAAAAGGAGAAAATGCTGGTTACCATCATTTTCTCCTATTCCCATAATCTTCTCAGAAAATCTTAATCTCGGTCGTTAAAAGCCAGAGATTGTTTGGTAAAGGTTAAGGGACAGCCAGATGGACAGACAGACAACCGTAGCCATAACACAACAGGACCCTTCCAGCATATAAAAGGACAAATACCAAAATTCGATCTACATTTGATTGGTCATCTGCAAATGCTTTGAAATTGGACAAGTTAACCCATTACCACACAATCCCTAGTTTTGACGCCCCTGAGAAAGAAGCCTTTTGAAAACACTGTAGGAAAAGGAGAAAATGCTGGTAACCAGCATTTTCTCCTTTTCCCACAGTGTTTTCTACCCTTCCCAGAACAAATTTCAATTTTTCAGTCACCTTTGTCGTCTGCAAATGCTTTCAATTTGGACCAGTCTAAAATTTTGTCGTTTGGACAAGTTAAAGGTTTTGCAATTTGGTACAGGGTAAAATTTCAACAAACTACATCAATGTTCGTCTACAACTTCAATTTAATTTCCTGAACAATTTGGTCTATAATTTCAATTTCTTGGCATTTCTGGACGAATCTAACTGGTTCTTTCTCTTCTCTTCCTTTCGGCTATTTATATTCGCTTTCACCTCGTCCTGAAGCTGCGTAAAAAAGGCCTTTGATGAAGTCAAGTTGGATTTCTCCTTGTCCCCCTGCAATGCAAATAAAATATACACAGAAACTAGGATTTTATCAGAGGCCCCTCACAAGTATAAATTGCTCTTGCTGCCAGTGAAGATCAAAGACCCGGGCCCGTATTCACCAACCATTCTTTAGAACGTTCTTTATGCTTTACATTATTCTTTGGTGTAAAAACGTTTACGTAACGTCGCAAATTGTTGTTGTTGCAATTGTCGTTACTAATTTGGTGTAAAATTCAGAGAAAATCATTATAAAATCTCGTTTACATGTTTGCTTAATTAGTTTGACAGTCAATTACTTATACCACAGCATGAAATTTTCTTTACACACCTATAAAACATATTTACAGCACGTCAGAGAACATACTTATATGTATGTGACCAATCATGAAAAAAGGAACCATATGGGAACTGCGAAAAGTGTAGAACCTGGTCAGACTGTGCAGATTGTGCAGTCTGACCATGGTTGACACTTTTCGCTCTTAACCCATTACCACACAATCCCAATTTTTGACGCCCCTGAGAAAGAAGCCTTTTGAAAACATTGTGGGAAAAGGAGAAAATGCTGGTAACCAGCATTTTCTCCTTTTCCCACAATGTTTTCTATCCTTCAAAAACAAATTTCAAATTTTCAGTCACTTTTATTCTGTCATCTGCAAATGCTTTCAATTTGGACCAGTCTAAAATATTGTCGTTTGGTAATGGGTTAAGATATTTCCTGCAAGAAATGTGGTCATTCTACCTTACAATACAATTATTTTCTAACTATCAACCTAAATTGACTGACATCATCTTTAATCTCTTTTCATCTAATTGATGAACGGAATTCCCAGAATGTCCCTTCTGGCGTTATGGGTCACATAATTAAATAAAAAAAAAACCATAATATTGAATTATTCTTCACAAAATTACTACCTTTATCATTGTGAGGTTACTTTTCCCAGATTTACTCTCCTTCTCCAGCTTTTCAAGAGCTCGTTCCTTACTGTATTTATTCCCGAGTCCAGGGTTTAGTTTCTCCACAAGTTTTTTCTGGTTCAATTTGGCCTGTGCTTTCTTTCGTTTTTCTGCTTTCTTTTTCCTTCTCTCTCTATTTCTATCTGTCTGTGTCTTCTCAGTGCTTCCCATCAGCTCTCCTTTTTGTTTCTCCTAAAATAAAGAAATTCATTGCATGATGTTTAATGCTATTATTTCAGTTATATCACAGCAACCATTGCATCTATGCATGCTTTCCTGGAGTTTCTTTTACCAGTACTCCACTCAATATTCTTCCGAAGCCACAGTAAGAGAGGAATGAATCCTGTCGCAATGACAATCATCAATCCTGGGAAAAGAACTGATTGAGCTTGAGGATCAAACCAGCCACCTGCTGCTCTGAAGTCCCATGTACTACTACTGATCCATTGGGGCTTGGCATAAGACAGTCCAAATCAGTTCATTACCACTTAAACTCTTTACCAAACAACAAAATTTTAGACTGGTCCAAATTGAAAGCACTTCTAGACAATAACATAAAGGTAACTCAAAAATTGAAATTTGCTTTCAGCAGAGTAGAAAACATTCTGAGAAAAGGAGAAAATGCTGGTTACCAGCATTTTCTCCTTTTCCCTCAATGTTTTCAAAAGGCTTTTCTTTCAGGGTCGTTAAAAGTCGGGATTGTGTGGTAAAGAGTTAAAACAGACTTGAACCAATTGACTTAGAGTATATCTTTGTCATATAGAGATAGTCAACATAAATTGTCTCTTTACTTCAAAGACCTCGTATCTACAGCTTGTTACAAGCTGTAGTTACAAGGTTTTTGAAGTAAACCGACAAATTACTGTTCAACTATTTATCAAACAACAAAAAATGTAGACCTGTCAAAGTTGAAAGCACTTGCAGACAAAAATTTTTATGTGGCTAAAATAATGGAATTGTCTTTGATAGGGAAGAAAACATTGTGGGAAGAGGAGAAATGGTAACCAGTATTTTCTCCTTTCTGAAGATGTTCTCTACTGTATCAAAGAAAAATTGGTCCATTTGTGCCACAATAAAATTTCCGTCTGGAAAATGCTTTCAATTTGGACAAGAATAAAATTCTGTCATCTGGTAAAGAATTAAACAACAATCAATTAATCAATTCTCTTTCCCAAAAAAGGTCAAAGATTTTGCAAAACAATGCAGAGGACAACATGGCAATGACAGTATCACAAATTTCTTCAAAAACAGCAGAGAACTTACAAATGCTTTCAATGCTGACTAGGCTGAAGAAATGTCATTCGTTTAACCCATTACCACACAATCCCTACTTTAGATGACCCTGAGACAGAAGCCTTTAGAAAACATAGTGGAAAATGGAGAAAATGCTGGAAACCAGCATTTTCTCCCTTTCCCAAAATATTTTCTACCCTTCACAAACCAATTTCAAATTTTCAGTCACTTTTATTTTGTCGTCTGCAAATGGTTTCAATTTAGACAAGCCAAAAATTTTGTTGTTTGGTAATGATTCAACGAGCTAAAATGCTTACCTGTACTTCCTCTGGTGCTAAGACAGTCTTCTCACTGACTGAGACTGGTGCCACTTCTTCCATGTTAATAGACGGCTGATCAGCAACAATTTTCACCTCTGGCATTGTCTGTTAATTACAGAAATAAATGAATTATGCTTTGTGAAAGGGGGGTTTAATGCATCTGCAAAAATTATCGACCCATCTGCAAAAAGTATTGACCCATGTCAGCCTTCGCTATCCGTGCAGTCTGACCCAAGTCCAAACTTTTTTTGCTTTTGGTCACTTTTCTGCATGTCCAAGGACCAGACTAGCATATATTCTGAATGATTTTTGGACAAAATGGATTTCATAGATCCATAAAACTTTACGTGATGACTTGTGTATAATACTGCATCACGGATATGCATTAAAACACAATTTTTGCAAGAAAGCATCTCATACTGATGTTAGAAATAGAATAGCTACTGGCCACACAATACCACACGACAGTTACCCTGTCACTCTAACTTTCAACGGGCATTCATTCTTTATCTTGGTATAGATATACAATTAAAAATTGCATGGACCACACTCTTTTCAAAATCTTTCCGTTAAAAGTTTGGTATTAGTACAGGCATGATATCCTTTACTGCACAAATACAACCAGCTGGAAACCAGCATGTTCTCCTTTTATCCGCAAAGTTTTCTATTCTTTGTAAATATCAAACGTAACAAGAAAGAGCCAGGAAAAACGGAAGGACTGAATGACGGAAGGACATAAGGATGGATGGCTACTATAATCAAATCCCGCCGGACACCTTTTTGGCAAGAGATGATAACAGAAATAACTAGAGCTGTCACTGAATGTGAATTAATACCCCTGCCAGCACTTTGACAGAAAAAAGTGTCAAGTTCAAGGGGAGATAATTCCTCAACCAGGAAGAGTTGACACTTGAAAATTGCGTCTTGCAAATCTTCAATATATGCTCACTATATGTGCAAAGTTTCAATACAAATGAAGGAAAACTGCAGGAGGAATTCACCGCACAAAATTACAAGTATTTTGTACACATGGACAGACGCATGGACGGACGGACACATGGACAGACAGGCCTATTTCAGTATACCCCCGAAAACATTCATTTTGCAGGGGCATAATTATGATAGAATATCAAAATTTTTGCATGAAAAGAAAGCAGACAACATGGCTTTAGCCATCTTCGCAAACCAAGGATACTAACTCCACTTTGTTCGTTACGTACCTTGGCCGCTCGCCTCTTTAAAAATCGAAACTCCCGCTGCGCCACCTGTCGAATATCACGAGTTGCGTAACCTTTGCTGATGTTATTTCTGACAAATCAAAATGCTCGTAATAAAATTTGTTGGTTATGCATCAAATATGGCTGCGCTTTCGGATTCATAACACCAAAACAAGACAAACAGACGCAATCATTTGGTTATGGAACCCATCCTAATACTTCACATAATTGATCGTAAACAAAAAGAAAAACTCATTAAATATCGATCGTCTACTCTTTTTTGGCAAATTTCGTCACAAACACGACAACTTTTGTTTTTGATGGGCGCCGCCATTATCGTTTTCTGTTTTGCGAAAGATTTCTTGTTACGGATGGTTTGATTGGACGCGATGGGTTTTGATCGCATCCAATGAAAAGGCGCAGCGGGAGCTTCGATTTTTAAAGAGGCGAGCGGCCAAGGGTACTACCCTAGTATCCTTGGCTTGTGAAGATGGGCTTTAGCAGTAACTTGATTTCAATACAGCCAAGCTAAAAATTTACCTGTTTTGGTGTGTAATGGAGGTTTGACAGAGCGTCCAGTTTGATAAACAAAGACTGCATCATTTTCTTGATTTCCTCATGTTCTTTATGCACAGGTTCATCTTCCTCTTCTGCTTTTTCCTTCGCCTGCAATGACAAATGTGAATGCAGAAACAAATCCAGGCCAACCTGTATCAACCCTTTATCACACAATGCCATGTTTTAATATACAACAGATGGGGCTTTTAAAAACATTTTCTGAAAAGAAGAAATTGCTGGTGCCCAGTTGTTAGCTTAGTACAGGAGCATTTTAATGCTCAAGTATTTGTTTTCCCTATTATTAATAAAACACATGCTGACTTAACCCATTACCACAAATTCCCTACTTTTGACGACCCTCAGAAAAAAGCCTTTAGAAAACACTGTGGGAAAAGGAGAAAATGCTGGTAACCAGCATTTTCTCCTTTTCCTACAATGTTTTCTACTGTTCAAAAAAAAACAATTTTCAAATTTTCAGCCACTTTTATTTTTTCATATGCAAATGCTTTTGATTTGGACAGCCTAAAATATTGTCATTTGGTTATGAGTTCAATTCATGAGCCTTTTATTTTATGGCTGTGAGGCAAAAATCTGTAAAAAACACATCAGTGGCTGAAAAAGGAGAGCACACAACTTACATGTCTACAGATACATAGGCGGTAGAAGGACAGACAAACTCATCGCTTTATACTTTAACAACGTTCTTATCTCATTGAGGATCCGAAGGGGTGTAGAAAACAAGGAACAAAATTTCTTAATGATCAAAATAAAATCTTTCAATAAACCTCCTACTCAAAGCCAAAGTTGTTAGGGCTTTAGTCTAACTTTAACTCTTTACCACACAATCACATCTTTTAACTACCCCAAGAAAGAAGCCTTTTGAAAACATTGTGGGAAAAGGAGAATATGCTGGTAACCTGCAATTTCTCCTTTTTCCACATTGTTTTCTACCCTTCCCAAACCAGATTTCAATTTTTTCAGTCACATGTAATTTGTCGTCTGCAAATGCTGTCAGTTTGGACCAGTCTGAAATTTTCTTGTGTGGTAAAGAGTTAATAAACAATCCCTTCAATTTTAAACAAGAGCACTGCCTGCAAGCGCCAACACTTGGCTGCAGTTGCTCGAGTTTAAGTGAAAATTCAAAGTCAAAAGAGGGACATGACTGTGTCAAAAATATTTTGATACTTACCTGCCCTTGTTGAATTGTTTCCCCTTTTGATAGTTAAAAATTAGTCTGTATTTAACCCTTTGCTAAACAATCCCTGGTTTTTATGACCCAGAGGAAGAAGCCTTCTGGAAACATTGTGGGAAAAGGACAAAATGCTGGTAACCAGCATTTTCTCCTTTTCCCACTATGTTTTTTACTCTTTTAAAGTTAAGTTTGAATTTTTGAGTCATGTTTATTATGTTGTCTGCAAATGCTTTCAATTTGGACAAGTCTGAAATTTTGTAGTTTGGTAAAGACTTAAAACAACATTTTTAGTAATGACTGAAGTAATGTGAAAAGCAAATTTTTGCATTACAGGGCAACTGATGCTAGGGCTATGATAATAACTTGAGAGTTTTCTTTTTTCCTCAAACAGCCAAGCTAAAAATGTGTTCTGCAAGGGGTCCTCAGACATTTATAAGCAACAGATTTCCATGAAAAATCATATATAGACCATAACAGGTATAAACAATTCCAGAGCACAGACATACCTGCTGCTTTAAATACTCTTGTTCATAGATCTCATTCAGACTTAATTTACTTTTCTCTTGATCTAAAACAATTCTCTTTTTATACTCCTTAGGATTCTCTTTTGGTTTGACTTTTCTCTCCACGTCATTCCAAGCCTGTGAATATAAAGAGAAATTTCACAACATTATAAAGCTCTTGATTTATTACAGAATTTACCCATTTCCATGGAGATTCACCCATAGGCCTTTACTTTAACCATTAACCACACAATCCCAACTTTTATTGACCATGAAATAAAATACTTCTGAAGACAGAGAGGGAAAAGGAGAAAATAATGGTAACCAGCATTTTCTCCTTTACCCACAATGTTTTCTAACCTTCATTAGAAAGATATTGTCATTTTAGCAAACATTTTATTTAGCATGTTTTCAGTTTTGTACAGTCCAAAATGATGTTGTTTGGTAAAGAGTTGACCCTTATCTTACTGAAAAAGTCAGATGAGACATTCAAGCATAAAGTAAAAACCTTTGCTATATTAAGCTTAATGCATTGGGAGGTCACATATCTCCTCATTGGACAGTGTAGATCCACGATTAGACTGCACTTTCTGTACAGTCTGATCTTGCTCTATCCTGTACACAAACGTTCCTTCATTAGGTAAGACCTGTGTAATGCACTTCCAGTGAAAATTCTAATTGGTTGATAAATAAGGATAAATAAGGATTTATGCAGAAGCAATATTTTTGGACATTTCTAACGGATCAAAAATTCTGTTAATGTCTATCTTGAAATTATTTTTTGATACTTTTGTTACTTTTCTGAAAAGGGAGGTAATTATTATATCTTTTTCAACTGAGAATATAGTGGTTTTAGATTCATAAATGACCATTCAAAGAAGGAAAAAATGGAAAAAATGAAATGGTGAAAGTATTTCAATAATACTCATTTTTAATTATAGCTAATTTTGCAGGATGATATTTTGGTGGAAATAGCAGTTTTCCATTACACAGGTCTTACCTTAAGTAGCCTATGGATCAACTCCTGAGTTAAAAAAAACTTTTGAAAAAATTGTGAGAAAAGAAAAAGCTGGTAACCAGCATTTCTTCTTTTCTCAAAAAATGCTGGTTACCAGCTTTTTCTTCTTTTCTCACAATGTTTTCTAACCTTTAAAAACATCAAATCAAAAATTCAATCACTTAGCTCGGTTAATTATCTAAAATTTTGTCTTCTGAGCATTAATCCTATGCCATACAATTCAGAGATTTTAACAACCCTCAGACAGAGAACTTTTGAAAACATTGTAGGATCAGGAAAGAATGCCAATAACCAGCATTTTCTCTTTTTCTTCCTTAATGGTTTTCTCCTTTTTCAAAAGAGTTAAAGCTTTCAAAGGAGAAGCATAATAGATAGTATGTGCAACAGTAATTGGTAAATCATTTAATTTGAACTAGCATAGCTCCAGCTGAGAGGGAGTGTTGGTATTCTAAATCCATCTTTTTCTCTTCCAAACCCTATGTTATCTTGATGAGACGATTCTAATGAGTACCCATAACATAGGGTTTAGCATAGAATAACTAATATTTTCAATTTTGAAATCAAAATCAATCCCTCTGTCTGGCCCTCCGACTAGTATCTCAGTCTCTTATTATACAGTAATCAGTTATCTGAAACACTTACTGCCTATATTTTGGGGGTAATTTTTGGAACATAAGCATTTTGATGTACACTGATTTTCCAAGACATTCTCTCATGTTATTTTTGTCATTGTTATGTGAAGGTTATACTATCATGCTCACTAACCTTGTCTTTTGTCATTGTTATGTGAAGGTTATACTATCATGCTCACTAACCTTGTCTTTTGTCATTGTTATGTGAAGGTTATACTATCATGCTCACTAACCTTGTCTTTTGTCATTGTTATGTGAAGGTTATACTATGCTCACTAACCTTGTCTTTTGTTATTGTTATGTGAAGGTTATACTATGCTCACTAACCTTGTCTTTTGTTATTGTTATGTGAAGGTTATACTATGCTCATTAACCTTGTCTTTTGTTATTGTTATGTGAAGGGTATACTATGCTCACTAACCTTGTCTTTGATTCTCTGTTTTATCATCTGCTCCAATGTTTGAGTGGTTTCCTCCGTAATCTCTGGAGCTGAAATAAAGACAAAGCATCTAAACTGATCTTATCCACTTTCTCTCTCAACATGGTCCTCATAAGTCTTTTTTACTTGTTTGCTTGTAATGGAGTTTAACACCATTTTAACAGCTAAGGTCTTATCATGGCTGTCAGGGCACCTACACATAATTATGTTACCTGGCTCTATCACACCAGAACTGACACAATTCTTTTTTCAAGTAATTAACTACTTTTCTCACATTTATCAGTGGTTACACGTGAAAAATCACCAGAAAGAACTTTGGCTTGACCAGGTATCCAATCCATAAGTGCCAGATCACAAGTCACAAATGCTAATCACTGGGCTGCCCTGCTACGCAAACCCTTACAGCACCTCTCACAAGGACAGTTGCCTTTCAGCCAGTGTAGATCAAGATCAGACAGCACAAGGATGTGTAGTGTGATCTTATATCCAGTTATCCACAGTATGCACTTTACCCACATATTCATGGTCAACACAGATCTGTGGCAAAACAGAGTATCGCTTCTATAATAATCATTACCTAATTTTTGACAAAGTAACATCCAAATATACAAGAGCGGGTGACAAAGTGCTGATGCAACTGCTTGATTGTCAATGAAAATTTTATATATACGAAACATAACTGTGTCAAAAAATACTTTGCCCTTGTTGTATGCGTCCCCCTTTTGATAATTAACAACTTCTCTTGAGTCTGAAGCAAATATCTCCGGTAAAAACAGATATTACAAAATGTCCAAGTTTTTGCACTGTGATGACGCAGTTGACACCACCAGAACTACAGAAATACAGTCAAGCTTACAAAATAACCAGGTTGGAACCCTGGCTACTTTTTTTCCCATAATGTTCTCAACAGGCTTCTTTCTCAGGGTCATTAAACTTTGGATCCTTTAGTATAAGGTTAAACTCTGCTAAAATAATGGGATTTTCTTTGAAAAGGTAAAACATTTTGAAGAAAAAGGAAACAAGAGGGCCAAGATGGCCCTGGATTGCTCACCTGAATTTTTGAGAGGATCATAGCCTTTTTTTTTTAGAATTGAAACAATGAAAACAAAATCGTTATTTTGCCAAGCAATTTTCAAAAGGTCACCTATAAAAGTTATTTCAAAATCTGACCATCAGTTTCAGAAAGGAGAGTTTTTAAGAATTTCTTAATTTCCATATAGTGCAAGTAGCTCCCATTCACAAGAGCCATGTTTCTTGATGGATCAAAATTTCGCGAACAATTATTGAAAAGGGTCACCCATGGAACATTGCTGAGAAATTATTTTAAAATCTGACCAGAGGTTTCAGAGAAGAAGAATTTTCAAGAATTTCTTGATGTTCATATAGTGCAAGTAGCCCCCATTCACCAGAGCCATGTTTCTTGGGCCCTGCTAATGTTTAGTCATGGTATAGAGGATATTTGTTTTTTTCGGTGAAAGATCGAAATTTATTTCATCGAGTGGACACCATCCGTAATATTTTCACGAGTGGCACAGCCACGAGTGAAAATATTACCGATGGTGTTCACGAGATGAAATAAATTTCAATCTTTCAACGAAAAAAAACAAAGATTCTATTTATTTTATGCTTTTAACCCTTTCTTGGAGGAGCTTTATCAAAATTCAGTACGTTTTTTTTTCCTTGTTCCCCGTAGAGTACCCCTCCCACATAGCAACGTTACGTCAAGCGCGAGAAATCTAAGGTAAATGACGTCATATTTCCCATCTGGTTGTTAGGCACGCGCAATTTACCTAGGCAACAAGAACGTGAAAATCGGTATTTTCACTGGTGGTACCAGTGTAAGATCGAAAAATATTTTCACTGCTATTTCTCGATATCCTACCGGAAGGCATGAAATAAAACAGGTTACTCCAAATTTGAACATAGACAGTATTTCACAATACCCAAACGAGCTGTCAACTCAAACTGTAAGTTTTCCTGCAGTAAGCTATTCTCAGGTCTTGACACGCCTCCCACTTCTCCCATCAGTTGCCATGGTTTCTCTGCAAGGCTTGCTTCCTCCATCTGTGAGATTTTTTTCTTCAGCTGAAAATTAATTCAACTGGTTTTACATTACATGAAAGCGTAAAATATCATAATCAATTAAAAACTTGCTAATGCCCATTTCAAAATTTTTCAATTTAACATATTTTGCTGAATATTACTTTCTTCAGAGTCTCCAAATGTATTCTGTTATTCCGTATTTTAAACTATTTTTTTTCTTTTCTTTTCCTTTTGTACCCTTAACCCTTTACCAAACTGCAAAATTTTAAACTAGTCCGCAATAAAAGCATTTTCTGGTATTAATTTAAATATAGTTCAAATGACAGTATAGTATCTTTATACTGAAAGAGCAGAAAACATTGTGGAAAAAGGAGAAGATGTTGGTTACCAGCATTTTCTCCTTTTCCTATCATATTTTCAAATGCTATCCTTTCACAGGATCGTTGAAACTCAGGATTGTTTGGTAAAGGGTCAACTCATGGCCGAAGAACAAATATTTAGGCTGGTCTAAAATAAACACGTTCATAGATGACAAACTAGATGTGGCACAAGAAAGCTTACAAAACATGATGGGAAAGGAGAAAAAGTAATTTACCAGCATTTTCTTCTTTTCCAACAATGCATTGCTGCGTAGGGGTTGGGAAGACATTAACCCTTTCCCAAACAAGCCCTGGTTTATACATGTCTGCAGTAAAAGTCTATTGAAAACACTGTGGGAAAAGGAGAAATTGCTCATAATGAGCAATTTCTCCTTTTCCCACAGTTTTTTCTACCCTTTTTGAGAACTTTCTGGCATTTTCTCCAAATCTAGATATTGTCGTCTGCAAACTCTTTTGGTTTGAAAGAGTCCAAAATTTGTCGTTTGGGAAAGGGTTAACCCTTTTCCGTACGATCTCTGGTTTTACGACACTGAGATAGAAACATTGTGGGAAAAGGAGAAAATGCTGGTAACTAACATTTTCTACTTTTTCCCGCTATGTTTTCTACCCTGCTGGAAACAAATTTCAAATATTTGAATTTTGTCGTATGCAAGTGCTTTCAACTTGGATCAGTCTAAAATGTTGTGGTTTGGTAAAGGGTTAAATAAGAAGCCAGTATAAGCTTTACTAGAATTATTTGCTACATACCCTTTCTTGTCTAACTTCAAATGTAGATTTTGGTGGCTGTTTACGCCCAAGTATTTCGTCTGCATCTTCACCTTCACTGTCAGAGTCTGCTAACAGGTCTTTAGGGACTTTGGTTGCCAAGAGTGGGGACTGGTCCCTAGAATATACAAACAAATGTCTATGCATACCCTTTTTTGGGGTCATGCAGGATAACGTGATTGAAAATATTGTGGAAAAAAAAAATGCAAATTCTTCTTTAATCCCAATGTTCTGATATGTATTCATGTATTAGACTATCACCTTCTGAACGAAATTAGCAGATTTTCGGATTCAAACCAGCTAATCCTTTTCTCACGTCCTTTGCACTATGGACTGTGCGACTGGGTTTCAGCCCAAGTCTAAGACAAGGACATAAAAGCAGTTACTGTATTAACAACAGCTTCCCAAAGCGGCCCATATAAGCCCAAAGGGGCTTGTCAGTGGAATGGCTCAAAATCTAGTATGTCTGCAGATATCCAATTTCAAAAGTCACATGCACAACTACGCATCACAGAGATTCATTGTGGTAAGTTGAACTTATTCTGATGAAAACTGTAGGAGGAGTTGCGCGCACAAGAAATTGCTAATGGATGGATGGACGAACAGACGGTTAGATAGACAAGGATATGAAAAGCAGTAGTTTACAACGGCTTCGCAAAGTGTCGCATATAAGCCCAAAGCTTGTCTGTGAAATGGCTTAAAATCTAAAATGTCTGCAGATATCCAAATTTCAAAGGTCACATGGATGGACAAACAGACAGTCAGATAGAGGGATGGACAACCGCGGCCATAACATAATAAGAGCATTAGGGCGTATAAAAAGTATATGGTTGAATATCAAACATACCCCATCAGGTCTTCATCCTCACTTTCTGCCTCACCCTGGTTTTTATCCTTGTCACCTGGGTCACGTTCATCATCAATGCCACTACCATCACCATCATCATCATCAACATCATCGAAGAAATCACCATAATGATAGTCCTGATCAATCACAGAAATAGATGTTGTATTTTAACTCTTAAGCAAATGAAAAAATTTAAGAATGCTTCCAATTGAAAGCATTTGAAGACAAAAAGTTTAGGTCTACTTCAAATAATAAACTATGTCTTTCATACGAAAGAAAACATTGAAGGAAAAGGAGACATTGCTAGTTAACAGAAGTGCTGGCCGACGGCATTTTCTCCTTTTCCCGAAAAATATTTTCAAAAGCCTTACTCATCAGGGTCGTCAAAAGTGGGGACTGTGTAGCAAAAGGTTAAATCTATATCAGATGACAAAATTTTAGACCAGTCTACAACAATTATGACATTTGCCACATGGAATCATGCTCTAAACATTAAAGTACAATTTTAACATTGAGGTAAAAGGGAAAAAAAAAAATCTAAATGAGCCATGCTGCGTGAAAAGGGGACTTAATGCATCTGCCAAAAGTATAGATTCCGGTCATCCTGCGCTGTCAAAGCAGGCTGACCTGAGGCTGGTTTTTTTTTTTTGCTGTTGGCCAATTTCCTGTTTGTCAAAGGACTAATCTACTTAATGATAAAGTCAGTTTGAGTTATTGAAAAAAGTGGCTCCTATGGACCCACAATTATGTGAAGAGTTGTAATAGTATAGTGTATAACAGAGATGCACTAAGCCCCCTTTTGCCAGAGCTCAGCTCAACATGTGTTTGCGGCAATGTATATGTATATTATTACATGTAAGTGGCATTTTCTCCTTCCCCCACGCGGTTTTCTAAAGTTTCCTACCTCAGAGTTGTTAACCGTTTACTAAACAATCTCAACCTTTTGATGCCCCTGAGGAAAAATGATTGAAACAACGAACAAGCATTTTCTTCTTTATCCACAGTGTTTTGTATCCTTCTCAAAGACAAATTCTATGTTTTGGGTGACATTTTTCATGTGCTCTGCAAATATTTACAATTTCCACAGGTCAAAAATTTTGTGGTTTGGTAAACAATTAACTCATTACCACACGAGAAAATTATGGAATGGTCCAAATTGAAAGCATTTGCAAAATAAAGGTGACTGAAAAATAGAAATTTGTTCTGGAAAGGGTAGAAAACACTGTGGGAAAAGGAGAAAATGCTGGTTACCAGCATTTTCTCCTTTTCCCACAGTGTTTTCAAAAGGCTTCTTTCTCAGGGGCGTCAAAAGTGGGGATTAAGTGGTAATGGGTTAAGTAACTTAAGACCAGAGCTCCAGATAGAGGGAGTGATTTTGATTTCAAAATTGAAAATAATAATTATGCTCGACTAAACCCTATGTTATGGGTACTCATTGGAATCTTCTCATTGAGACGATTCTAATGAGCACCCACAACATAGAGTTTCGGAGAGAAACAATGGATTTAGAAAACCATCACACCGTCTTATATGAAGCTCTGTTTAGACTCTTTGAAATTACAATTATGTGCAGACAAGATTTACCTCATCTTCAGAGGAAATGTCACCAAACATGTCAATATCTTCATTTTCACTTTCTTGCTCATCATCGTCATCATCTTCATCATCGTCCATCTTGTCAATTTTCTCTTGTCTGTTCTTCCTCTCTTCTTTTTTATCTTCCTGGTCTAGAAATGCCTCCATCTCATAAAGCTTGAAAAACCTGTCATCAACGATACTTCCCTTTTTCTTGAAACTTTTCACAAGACCTTTAACTGTCTTACTAGAACCCTTATTGACTGAATTTGGCTTATCATCCAAATCAGGTTTTTGCTTATTCTCCTCGTCAACTTCATCTTTGAATGTAACAGATTTTTTACCTTTTTTCTTTGACTTTTTTGACGCCTTGTCAATATTTTCTTCATCTCCTTCAAATATACTCTGATCTATCTGTCCTTTTTTGCTAAGAGGTCCAAAGTCAAAGTTCAAATCATCGTCAGAGTCACCGGTGAAATCAAAAAACTTATCATCTTGATCATCTATTTCTCCATGTCCAAGTCTAGACTTGATTTCTTGAAATTCTTCATCCGAGTCACCGAGACCAAAGTCACTGTCAGTCTCATTGTCAAACTCTTTCTTTGAATCTGACGTTTGCACACTTCCTTTCTGTTTGCCTTTCACTGGTTTGTTTGAATTCTTATCTCTCTTATTCTTATTTATTTCATTTCTATCCTCTGTTTTATTTTTCACTTTCGAAGTCAATTTCAAGTTCTCCTGTGTTTGAAATGTGCACCCAGTTCTGTCAGATAGAATCTTGGCAACCTTGTTTACTAAATCAGTCACAAGGTTTTCATTCTCAAGTTCCAGTTGCTGCCATACTTGCTCTTCATCAAAACCATCTACTATCAATTCAGACAAGCTTGTAGATGATTTACTTGATGACTCTGCCTTTTTCTTTGTGTCATACAATTCCTTCAGTGTTCTAGCCAATTTATCTGCACTGTCTGTTTGGACCCTGCAAGAGAATAAAGTATGTTAACAAAGATAGTGACTGATGATGCAGGTGATGATGCATGTACTCTAGCTCCAGATAGAGGGAGTTACTGATTTTAGAATTGAAAATATTGATCATTCTCCACTAAACCCTATGTTGTGGGTACTCATTAGAATTGTCTCGATGAGACGATTCTAATGAGTACCCACAACATAGGGTTTCGAAGAGAAGTATTGGATTTAGAAAGCCATCACTCCATCTTATATGGAGCTCTGCATGTACATGTACATACAATTCTGATAACAATTTGAACTTCTCAGGACATAAAAGTTGGCAACTAACCTTTGAAAAAACGAAGCATTCAAGGTTAGTATCTCTAGTTAATCCTGTGTGCTATTTGATGTCCAAAGCAATTATGATCAGAGCTAAAGTAGTTAGTCTGAAATGAATAGTGGCTTTCTCACATGGCAAAATGATTTGTGGTTCACAGTGACTAAAACCTAGTGGAAAGGATTATTGTTATCTACAGAAAATTCTATTTAGTTTGACTTGTGAATTGTCCCCTTTTGAAAAATGCAACACATTATGGATGCATTAAATACAGACATGGTATGTCACAAAATATGGGGCTCTTTTTAAAAAAAAAAAAAAACAACAGAGGATTGAAGAATCCTTGAATGTATTGTTCACTGTATTAAAGCAAAACCAGGCAAATTAGGAAAAATGTGTCGTTTTTTTATAAAAGTGGGAATTATTTTCTTCATGATTTTAGACACAGAATCAAGTCCTTGCATATCATTTACTATCATAGTGAAAAACTACTGTAAGTGCCTATGTAACTAAACATAGGCACATACAACAGTTTTGCTGTAAGCCTTCAAATAAAGGCTCTTTTTCCCTCTTTAGTCATTGAAACTAAAACTAAACTCAAAGTATCATGTTTTACTTTCACTTTAATTGTTCAGTTTTCATGACCTGAAATACATGAACAAATAAATTGGTCTTTTTAACTCTTTACCACACAATCCCGACTTTTAACGACCCTGAGAAAGAAGCCTTTTGAAAACATTGTGGGAAAAGGAGAAAATGCTGGTAACCAGCATTTTCTCCTTTTCCCACAATGTTTTCTACCCTTCCCAGACCAAATTTTAACATTTCAATCACATTTATCTTGTTGTCTGCAAATGCTTTGGATTTGGACCGGTCTAAATTTCCTTGTGTGGTAAAGAGTTAAAGGGCAGTATCCCTGCTTTTCATGTTTCTGAAAATACAAATAATCATAACTTTGTTAGATTTATACTTAAAGTGTTTTAATCCATGATTGCAGACGAGCCCTTACTTTCAGTTTCCTCAGGCTCGTCAGCCTCACCCCGACTAGAATCATAACATGGCTTCAAAAAGATACAGTCTGTTAACCTTCCAGACCCCAATGGTTTTAAATTTTCAATAATATTTACTGTTGTAGCTCATTTTCACCATTAATTCACTTCAGCTTGTCTCCCCACGAAAAAACACATGTCAGTCCGACTGTGAAAATACAAAGCGAAGCTGCAATGAATTTAGGATAACTACAGAGTTCTCCAAAATCAATACACTGGACCCCGGTTTGTTTGAATATTAGAATGTATTCTCTGTGACCTAAAAAAAAAGACTGCAATGTCGCTGTCGGGAGATAATAACGTAGTGTATTTGGGAAATTCACCTTTTTTCAACCAATGAGATCTCCGATAATTGGAATATCTATACAGTGTAGCTGTGGGAAATCCAAACAATATCAAAGGGCAAATTTCATTCTTTTAGTTTTATCCTTGATGTTGGCTCTAAGCAGGGAGAGTCTTTCGTTTTGGCAATTTTTAAACTTGATTTTGAGAAAAATGGAAATTTTTTGGCATTTGGAACGGGTCCGTTTTACAGACCTATTGAAAGATGAAAAGAAAATGCTGCCTACAAATGGTATCAGTTAGGACCAGTCTAAGTAGCTGTCTGGCAATGATTTAAGACCTACTGATGACATTTAACATCAGTAATTGGCATAATAAAACGCCCATCCAATCCATAAATCACGAAAATCCATGAAAATCAAAATTATGTGTCAAAAAATTGCAACTGGTTCATAGATTCTTTTCGTATACATCAAATACAATATTTTTCAACGGATTGAAGCTGAACATTTCATTAAATTTCTTTTAACTCAAAAAACAATGCCACATGTAAGCAATGACTTTATAGCAGAGGGGCGTTTTGCGGTATTATGCCCAGTTATTTTAAACTTTTGAAATATTCAGTTAATTACCACACTGGAAAATTTAAACACGTAACGATATGAAAGTCATAGGAGTAACACGGTTAACGTAGCGACGCGAAATCTAATAACAATGCAATTTAAACAGTACGACAATAATTTTCTTTCCTTGAAGATTTTGCACCTACATAAAATAAAATGAAATTATTCATTCTTACATAACAAAATTTTCTGGGTGTCTCGTAATTGAAGAAAATGTGTCTAAAGATGCCTCAAGTGACTTTTTCAAGGGCGCAGCCATCTTACTTGACGGGTTTACGACCGGAAGAATAGCATGTTTTATTTTTAGAAAAAATAATGTAAACCATCCGCAATTATTTGACTGGTTCCCAATATAGTTAAAAATTACCAAAAAAATTATGCTTTGATGACAAAATCGTAAACCATACAAAAACTGTCACTGTCACCCACGTGTGTTTGTTATGATCTCAAAAAGGATGGCGAAAAGAAAGATACCAACAACTAAGAAGGTAATGATTACACGAATACACTGTGATTAAGGGCTTCGTTTTAGTGCACAGTATCCAGATACTGAATTGGGTTAATGGTAGATGGACTGATCAGTTGGTTCAAAGTTGAATTTGGGTTAGGCCTCATGAAGATGTTTATCAAAAGTCCAAGTTTAATCATTGGTGCCAATGCCATAAAACTGAGGGAGTGGGATGGGGGAGGGGGCGGGGAAGCTGCATGAAATGCTATTATCTATAAACTATTTTTTAGGACATAGCTCAAGAATGCTGAAATGGCAAATATGCAAGATAATTGATTTTGTTGTCTGCAAATGCTCTCAACTTGAACAGGTTCACATTTTTCTTGTGCTATATTTAGGTGAATTAATCCAACAACATTGAAAATTGCTGGTGAAAGCGAAGTGAATTCTAAAGAAATGATGATTGAATTTGAAGTACCCTAGATTTCCTATTTTCTTGTAACAGGTGAATAAAAAGACGAAACTGGATGTCATTCAACCTGAACAGAAGCATGACAGTGAAAATGAACCGGACAGTGGGTCAGACAGTGATTTAGACGGTGGGCTGTTAGATAGTGAACAGTCAGAGGCATCATCGGATCTTAATGATTTCGCAGAAAATCAGGGGAAAATGCATGATGATGGAGAAGATGATGATTCTGGTGATGTAAACAATGACGCAAGTGAAGATAGTGATGATGAAGATGATGATGATCATGATAGTGTTAATAAAAGAAATGATATCGATGATGATGATAGTGATGATGGTAATTATGATGGTGATGATTTAGATGATGGCAATGATGATGCTAGGTTCAAGGACAGTGGACGCCTAGATTTTCAGGAAGAAAAGGAAGCCAAATCGGGCAATGTTGATGCAACTGATAAAAACTTTGGTCAAGGTGAAATTCCAATGAGTGATGCAGAAAGAAAAAAGTTGTACAGACCTCCCACCAATGAGGAGCTAAACAGACTGAGAGAAACAGAAAATCTCTTCCATTCAACCTTATTCCGTCTACAGGTGATAAAATTATATTAAGCCATAAAATGCTTTCTTAGCGGTAGTTGCCTGTGCAACCATCATTTATTAAGGTCAGATTGCAAAAAATGTGCAGTCTTAGATATATAAAATCTACTTTGCCTTACCCTTTACCAGGCTACAAAATTTAAGCCTTGTCCAAATTAAAAGCTTTTGCGGACAACATAGAAATTGTGATTCATAAACAGAACATTACCTTTGGACGGGCAGAGAACGTTGTCAGAAAAGGAGAAAATGCTGGTTACCAGTGTTTTCTCCTTTTCCCCACAATGTTGTCAAGAGAATTCTCTAACTTGGGAGTGTGTGGTAAAGGCTTAAACATTCTTGATAACAACAGCCTTGCAGTTGCAGTTATCTAGCTCTTATTTTCAGGTTTATTCAGCATTCTAAGGATTAACCCATTACCACACAATCCCTACTTTTGACGACTCTGAGAAAGAAGCCTTTAGAAAACATTGTGGGAAAAAGAGAATGTGCTGGTAACCAGCATTTTCTCCTTTTCTCACAATGTTTTCTACCCTTCACAAAACAAATTTCAAATTTTCAGTCACTTTTATTTTGTCGTCTGCAAATGCTTTCAGTTTAGATGAGTCTAAAATTTTGTTGTTTGGTAATAAGTTAACAGAATATTTTAAGATTAAGGTCAGGGCTGTAGGAACAGGGAGGGGGAGGGGGCTAAGCACTGTCCATCCATTATACCTCTAAATAATCCCCATTCCCCACCCCCACCCCCTGCTCCACACGGCAATAATTTTGGTAATAATGATTGAGAGCCTATCAACTCCAAAGAGGGCCTTCATAAGAATAGTGGAAAAAGAATATTAATGGTGATGACTATCATTTTTCCTGCTAAGGTGCTACCTTTTCAGTGTCTAAATTTTTATTTTAGAACTTCTCGAAAGTCAACCAATTTCAGAAGAATATCTAGGTGAAAGAAGAAAGCTGAATGCCTCACTAAGACATGATCACAAAAGACTGTTATGACATGCAATTTATTATTAGTAAAATGTATAAATTATGACCATTTGGCTAACTCTTTACCAAATGACAAAATCTTAGCCTAGTCCAAAGTCAAGGCCTTTGCAGACGACAACATAAACATGCTTCAAGTGATAAATTTGTCTTTGATAGGCTAAAAAACATTGTGGGAAAAGGAGAAAATGCTGGCATTTTTTCCTTTTCCCATAATGTTTTCAAAAGGCATTTACCTCGGGGTGTTAAAAGTCTAGATTGTGTGGTAGAGGGTTATAATTTAAACCTTAGTTTTTATGGTTCCTTTCAGATATCAGAAATTCTGAGTGAAGTGAAGGTGAAGGCCAAAAGGTTCAAGGTCATTGACAAAGCAGTTGAAATAGTCAAGGACATTGTAATGTCAATGGAACCGATGGAGAGACATGATGTAAGTATGACAGAGTCAAACATTTCCCAACCAACCACACCATCTTGAGTTTTAACAATCCTAATGAAGAGTCATTTGAAAAATGTGAGAAAAGGAGAAAGTGCTGGTCACCAGCATTTTCTACTTTTCCCAGAATGTTTTCCACCGTTCCCAATTCACAATTCTCTTTTTAAGTCACATTCATTTTCATGTTTTGCGGTCTCTGCTTCCTTCAAATCACCTTGAAGAAGGCTAAAATTTAGTTGTTTTAGAGGGTTGAAATTCTGCCTTCTTAGTGGTATTCTAGATGCAGAAAGAAACACAATCTCTGATTGGCTAAACGAAATAAACAAGAACTAATTGATTTACAGACAACACTTGAAATGTTTTTCGGATGATTATATTTGTCAGAGAATAGTAGAAAACATCGTGGGAAAATTTGTAAGTAACATAATTTCGGATTGGCTAAACCGAATAGTTTAGCCAATCAGAAGTTTAGCCAAAGGTGAAATAGCTTCTTAACCCTTTACCACACAAATCCCGACTTTTAATGACTGAGGAAGAACCCTTATGAAAACATTGTGGGAAAAGGAGAAAATGCTGGTAACCAGTTTTCTACTATCCAAATACAAGTATTGTCATTTAAAAAAATGTTGAATTATTGTCTGTAAATTCCTTTAATGTGGATGACTCTAAAGGGTTAAGGTATCAAAAAATCTAGCCTTTTGTCATGATGTTATGATCTACTTGGAGTCAAAATACATGTATATTGTATTTCTGTTGCTGGTGTAAGTACAGACTTTGTATTTTCATATTTTCTGTACCAAACAAAAAAATACGACTTGAACAAACTCACAGCATGTGTCGATGACACGTTAAATATTGATCAAATAAAAAGATTTGACTGTGATAGGATTGAAAGAATTTTGAGAAAAAGATGAAATGCCTGATACCAGCATTGTCTCTTTTCCACAATGCTTTTAACTCTACCACACAATCCCTACTATTAAAGACTTTGAAGAAGAAGGGTTTTCCCAGCATTTTCTCCTTTTCCCACAATGTTTTGTACCCTATCAAAGAAAAATTGCATCATTTGAGCCACACTGAAATTGTAGTCTCCAAAATTAATGCTATCAGTTGGACTGGTCTAAAATGTTGTTGTGAGGTAATGGGTTAACTCTGTACCATACAACAAAATTTTAGCCCTGTCCAGATTGAAAGCATTTGCAGACGACATTTTCAATGTGGCTCAAATGGTGCAATTGTATATTGATAGAGTAGAAAACATTGTGGGAAAAGGAGAAAATACTGATTACCAGCGTTTTCTCCTTTTCCGACAATGTTTTCAAAAGGCTTCTTTCTCAGGGTCGTCAAAAGTCGTTATTGTGTGGTAAAGGGTTAACCCATTACCAAACGACAATATTTTAGACTGGTCCAAATTGAAAGTATTTGCTGACGACAAAATAAAAGTGACTGAAAATTTGAAATCTGTTCTGGGAAGAGTAGAAAACACTGTGGGAAAAGGAGAAAATGCTGGTTACCAGCATTTTCTCCTTTTCCCACAGCGTTTCAAAAGGCTTCTTTCTCAGGGGCGTCAAAAGTAGGGATTGTGTGGTAATGGGTTAAAAGACTTCTTTGCCTGGGCCTTAAAAGTTAGGATTGTTTGGTAAATACTAAACTAGTTTACATCTATATCGCACAATCCAAAGTTTAACAACCCTGAAGAAGAAATCTGTTGAAAAAACATTATGGGAAAAGGAGAAAATGCTGGTAACCAATATTTTTTCCTTTTCCCACAATGTTTTCAACCATAGTCTAAACAGATTTCAATTTCTGAGTATGGTTTATTTTAGGGTCTGCAAATGCTTTCAATTTGGACAAATGTAATGTTTTGTTCGATTGATAAAGAGTTAAAGGTGTTATGTAATTTTAACGTGTTGTTGAATCTAGCATTTGAAATTAAAATTGTAAAAAATTAAAAACATTTGGCTTCAGGAGCACATCTGGTTGAAGCAGAGTAAAATCAAGTTGCCAGTGAGAGAAGAAACAAAGATCGTGACCGGGAATTTCAAGTTTATTCCACCTGTTGATGTTTATGTCACGGGGAGCTACCCAGCAGGCACTTGTATTCGACAAAATATGTCTGTAGATGTCATTCTTAAAATGCCAAAGGTTAGTCTGCAACAGTTTATCAAACAATTGGGTGTTTTTATGACCTTGACATAGAAGCATTTTGAAAATATTGTTGGAAAAGGAGAAAGTGCTTTTAACCTGGATCAGACAATGCTGGTAACCAGCATGTTCTTCCTTTTTCTGAGATGTTTCACTCCTTTTCAAAGAAAAGTCTATTATTTGAACCATTCTTCAATATTGTTAACCCTTTACCGAACAATCCCTGTTTTTTATGACCCTGAGATAGAAGCTTTTTGAAAAAATTGTGGGAAAAGCAGAAAATGCTGGTAACCAGCATTTTCTCCTTTTCCCACAATTTTTTCTACCCTGCTGGAAACAAATTTCAATTATTGAGTTACCTTTATTTTGTTGTCTGCAAATGCTTTCAATTTGGGTTAAAGAGTGAACTAATTCCTATACCACACAATCCCAAGTTTCAATGACTGAGGAAGAATGCTTGTGAAAACACTGAGTGAAAGAGAGAAAATGGTGGTGACCACACTAGTATTGAAAAAATGTTACTGTATCTGACCTTAAAATATTGCCTTAAAATATTACAGCATTTCTAGATGACAAATGAAATATTTGATCTATAAGATTTGACTGTGATAGGATGAAAAATATTTTTGGAAAAAGACAAAATGCCTGATACCAGCGCTAAACTTGCTCATATTCTTAGTCATTGTTATAGTATACAGAAGAGCTTTCAAAGAGACATAACTCTGTTTGAATGGTGATAAATAGTATAGTGTTGTATAGGGTAAATAGGCTTGGTTGTCATGTTCAAACTAACTGCATTTGTTGCGGGATGATAAATTTTTTACATGTATGTTATCAACCTCTTCCTTTTCACAGAAATTTTTTGGTCCCAAAGATCACTTGAACCATCGATATCTAAAAAGAAGGGCGCTATACCTCTGCAGAGTGGCTGCTACCCTGTGCACCAAGCCTCAGATTGATGACATAGAATTTACATATCACCATGGCAACCATTTGAAACCAATCATAGTTTGCACAGTGAAAGGTAATTGTGATTGTTCAACTCTTAATATTACAAAATTAGACAAAAAATTCTACAAATCGACAGCTTTTGAAGACGATAATGGGGAACATGTTAGGAAAAAAAGGAAATGCTGGAAACAACATTTTCTATATTTCTCACAATGTTTCAAAAATCAGGGTTATTCAAATGTGTGTGTGTGCGGTTTTTTTTATTACTATTATTATTTTCAGAAAAGGATTAAGCAGATGTTTTCATTTATCTACAGGAGCCCAAATATTGGAATTAAGAATAATTTGTCATCTATCACATCATTTATAGAACAATGTATCAAAAATCTGGCACTGCGAATAGGGTTTGATAAGATTAAAAAAAACTTGTCCTTCGGAGTTGTTTCTTCAACTGCATCACAACCCTTTCTAGTGACAGATTTTTAGCATGGAAGTTCCCTGCATATGCGTAGCCGAAATATGAACTGCATCTGGTGGGATTCAAACCCACGGCAGATAAATATCCTTTTTTTTTTTTTTTTTAGGTTTTAACTCTTTCCCAATCAACAAATTTTAGACTCTTCCAAACTCAAAGAGTTTGCAGATAATTTCAAATTTGATAAAAATGGCAGAAAGTTCTCCAAATGAGTAGAAAACACTGTGGGAAAAGGAGAAATTCCTTGTTACAAGCAATTTCTCCTTTTCCCACAGTGTCTTCAAAAGACTTGTACATCAGACACGTAAAAACAAGGGCTTGTTTGAGAAAGGGTTAAAGACCAATACCACAACCACTGAGCTAAAGAGAGATCTCTCTGTGGCAGTTGTTAGATATTGTTTTGAAATTGGAAGGAGCTATGCATGAAGGAGTGGTCTTCCATGACACACTCCTCTCAAAGTCATCATTTATTGATGGCTCTAAGCCTTATTTGGCAGAAAGTCCGTTTTTGGACAACATATGGGATTAATGGCTCAATGGCCAATCCCGGACGAACCCCCATCTTACGAACATGAAAGTCCGCAACAAATGCATAGCTGAAGTACGGACCATATCTGGTGGGATTTGAACCCATGAGGACAAATATCCTTGTTCGTTGCAGGTTTGAAAGACCAATACCACAATCATTGAGCTAAAAAGATATCTCTCTAAAGCAGTGGTTAGGTATTGTATTTTGCTCTTTACCACACAGTCCCGACTTTTAACGACCATTGAGAAAAAAGGCTTTTGAAAACATTGTGGGAAAAGGAGAAAATGCTGGTTACCAGCATTTTCTCCTTTTCCCACAATGTTTTCTACCCTTCTCAAACCAAATTTCAACTTTTCAGTCACATTCATATTGATTGTTGGCTAAAGCTTTCAAGTTGGACCAGTCTAAACTTTTCTTGTGTGGTAAAGGGTTAACCCTTTACTCCATAGATACATGTACTCATTTCTACCCATTGCTTGTACGAGCCTTTGGAAAACTTTGTGGAAAAAGGTGAAATTGCTTGTGACGAGCAATTTCACCTTTTGTCACAATGTTTTCTATGCTATCAAAAGATGTCGTATACACATAAGAAAAGGTTTCACCCTTGCTGTTATTTAGGGTCAAGTAGAGATACCATAGAAATGCCTTATGGGGTAAAGGGTTAAATCGGGACAAAGCTATGCATGAACGAGTCGTTTCCCGAAACATCAGACACAACCAGTTAATTATCCCCTACATAGTACAGTAAGATACAGTATTCATGCTCTCTAAGACCTGGACCTATGCCTGTGTATTGTAGTTGAGGACACAAAGTCAATCAAGTTACATCTGCATGCTGTACCAGAGAGTGGTGTCTTCAGTCTGACCAAGTTCCCTGTATCCAAGAACAATGTGAGGACGAGCTGGTTTGAAGGTCAGGAGGCTACCAATATTCCACCAGAAAATGGTACGAAAAGAACTGATTCCTATGAAACTTATTTGCTGTCTTTTAATTCTGCACAAGAGAACTGAATTTTTGGGCTTGCAAATATCAAATGGATTAACTCTTTACCAAATGACAAAATTTTTTACTAGTCCAAATTGAAAGCATTTGCAGACGACAAAATAAATGTGAATCAAAAATTGAATTTTTAGTTTTGGAGGATAGAAAACATTTTGGGAAAAGGAGAAAATGCTGGTTACCAGCATTTTCTCTTTTTCCCACAATGTTTTCAAAAGCTTTCCTTCTCAGGGTTGTTTAAAGTCGGGATTGTGTGGGAAAGAGTTAACAGATGACAAATTGACTCTTTTACCACATGAGAAATATGTAGACTTGTGGAAATTGAGAGCATATGCAGACTAAAATTTAAACCTTTCCCAAACAATCCCTGGTTTTTACGACCCTGAGATAGAAGCCTTTTGAAAACCTTGTGGGAAAAGGAGAAAATGCTGGTAACCAGCATTTTCTCCTTTTCCCACAAGGTTTTCTACCCTTTCCAAAACAAATTTCAATGTCTGAGTTACATTAATTTTGTCGTCTGCAAGTGCCTTCAATTTGGACCAGTCTGAAAATTTTGTCGTTTGGTAAAGAGTTAAATGTGACTCAAATGATGAAATTTACACTTGATAAGGGAAGAAAGTAATGGTTATCAGCATTTTCTCCCTTTCCCCCAATGTTTTCCAAAGGATTCTTCCTCAGGGTCATTGAAAGTTGGGATTGTGTGGGAAAGGGCTAACTCTTTTTACTAACCGACAAGATTTTGGACTGGTCCAAATTGAAAGCACTTGCAGACAACAAAATAAATGTAAATCAAAAATTGACACTTGTTTTCTGCAAGGTAGAAAACATTGTGGGAAAAAGAGAAAATGCTGGTTAACATAATGTTTTCAAAAGGTTTCCATCTCAGGGTCATAAAGACCAGGAATAGGTTACCAGCATTTTCTCCTTTTCCAACAATGTTTCACAATTTTTTTTCTCCTAGGGTTGTTAAAACTCAGAATCGTGTGGTAAAGGGTTTACTCATTACCACACTATCCCAAGATTAAGTGATGGAAACCAGCAATTTAACTCTTTACCACACGACATATTTTTACACAGGTCCAAATTGAAAGCATTTGCAAATGATTAAATAAATATTACTAAAGAATTGAATTTTGTTTTTGTAAGGGAAGAAAACGTTGTGGGAAAAGGAGAAAATGCTGGTTACCAGCATTTTCGCCTTTTCCCACAATGTTTTCAAAAGGCTTCTTTCACAGGGGTGTTCAAAGTCTGGATTGTATGGTAAAGGGTTAAAAACCTTGTGAGGAAGGAGAAAATCCTGGAAAAGCAGCATTTTCTCCGTTTCCCACAAGATTTTCTACACCTTCACAGACAATCATCATCATTTTGACTAAATATGATATATCATTATGCACTTGCATTCAATTTTGACCAGTCTAAAATTTTTTCAATTGGTGAAGGAATTTACTACTGTAAAGATTGTTTATATCATTGACAATGTAAACCATTCAGGAGGGATGAAGGTTTATCACAGCATCTTAGATGGTCTAAGTATTCTAAAAGTTGTGCTAATATTTTCCTATCAGATCTTCAAATAACTGGTTACATACACAAGACAATAAGTAGGACAAACGCTTGTCCCTGACCTGTCATTCACCTGTGTACGGTCAAAGTGGATTTTATTCCAAGACATCCAGAATTTACCAGATACTGACCTGGAGGTGTATTTTAATTCCATGATAGTTTTATAAATCTTCATTTTCACTCCGATGAAACATGTTTAGTTGGCAGTATAAATGGCCACGAGACTGGAACTCTGGCCTACTTTGTTGAAGGGTACTCATTGATGTTGACTAGAGTCCCAGTCAGCAGCTCCCACATGACCAAGTGTCTAAGTTAAATATACCTTATTTAACCTTTTACCAAACAACAAGATTTTAGGCTGGTGCAATTGAAAGCGCTTGTAGAGGACAAAATAAACCTAACTCAAAAATTGAAATGTGTTTCTAGCAGTGTAGAAAACTTTGTGAGAAAAGGAGAAAATGCTGGTTACCAGCATTTTCTCCTTTTCCCACAATATTTTCTAAAGGCTTCTGTTTCAGGGTCGTAAAAACCAGGGATTGTTTGGTAAAGGGTTAAGAAATAATCTTCTTTTTATCATGGTTTATTGTTCAATAAACTGCAGTTGTGAGTTATGAGGCATAATAAATAATCTAGCCCAAGTGGTTTATTCATAGTGCCCCATAACTCACAACATGGTTTATTGAACGATAACGTTTGAAAGAAGATCATTTGGATTCTAACATGACCAATTCTTTATGAAAGGAAAACAAATTCACCCTTAGAGTAAAAACGCAGATAAATATTATGTTCCATTGAATAACTCACTAACTTACTTTAAACAGAATAATGGCACTCTGCATGGAATGTCACTCACTTTACCATGCTTTCCTCGCACTATGTTTACAAAGCCGAATTCATGTGCCATGTTAGAATGTAGCATATAAAATAATTATAAATCTGTGCTGGCAGATATCTTGGCAATCTGTATAAATACACAAAAATTGTGAAGATTTCCATGATATCACTATTCTAGGTTTTACAGTATACTCTTTTTCCAGAACTATTGATATGATAATGATGTGCATTTTTTTAGCGTTACAGAGTTTGTCAAAGAATCTGCTAGAATGCTCAAAATACTCATTGAAGGCTCCAAGTAACCCAAATGTAGGAAAATGAACAGAAAAATGGCTACTTTATGGCTGTTTTGCCACTGTGTTTATGTATCATTTAATTCCTTCTGTTACATTCAGATGTTCCTACACCCTATTACAATAGTGCCTTGCTGGAGGATATACTGGTAACAGGTGATAAAATGACGGAGAGATTAGAGGCTTGTTCAAATGGAGTCAAAGATGGGATCGTACTGTTGAAAATATGGTTACGACAACGAGAACTGGATTTGGTAACTTGACTTGGGAAATTGTAGAGTTATAGAGAATCCTAATAAACAGTCAGACATAAGTTAACTCTTTACCAGACGAGAAAATTTTAGATTGGTCCAAATTGAAAGCATTTGCAGACGACAAATAAAGGTGATTGAAAAATTAAAATTTGGTTTGTGAAGGGTAGAAAACATTGTGGGAAAAGGAGAAAATGCTGGTCACCAGCATTTTCTCCTTTTCCCACAATGTTTTCTAAAGGCTTCTTTCTCAGGGGCGTCAAAAGTAGGGATTGTGTGGTAATGGGTTAAGCATCACCAAAACTGACCAGCAGTAGCTCATGTGCTTAGACCAAAATTACTCATGCCCATAATTTGCCATTTCTGGGCTTCGGAAAGTTTTCTTATAGCCACCATTTCATTTGGCTCATAAATCGGCCTGTTACTTGTCTAGTGGTTCCGTGCATAGCTTGAAAATATACCAAATAAAAGGTTATCCATAAAAAAAAAAAAGAATGACTAAATTTGTTATGGTAATGCTTAACTTATGTCTGACTGTATATATAGATATTTATGTATTGTCATTTTTATCAAACAAATTAACCAAAATTGTATGAGGTGAGCCTTGATGAGACATGTGTACATGTAAGTCAACAACCTTCATAAAAATGATTATTATCAGCCAAACAACCATCCTGCATTATCAGGTCGAGCCTATATACTGTCCATGGGTTTGTGTTAACTCTTTACCACACAATCCTGACTTTTGACGACATTGAGAAAAAAGCCTTCTGAAAACATTGAGGGAAAAGGAGAAAATGCTGGTATCCATTTTCTCCTTTTCCCGCAATATCTTTCCCAAAACAAATTTCAACTTTCAGTCACTTTTATTTTGTTGTCTGCAAATGCTTTGAATTTGGACCAGTCTAAAATTTTGTAGTTTGGTAAAGCCTTATGAAGCAGTACAAAATCTGGCACATACTGTTTTTAGCTCCACTGGCCAAAGGTCAGCGGGCTTATGTCATGGCCCGTTGTCCGTCATGCGTCCGTCCGTCCGTCCGTGCGTTAACTTTTTCTTTAAACATCTTCTTCTCTGAAACTACCCATCCAATTTTGATGAAACTTCACAGAAATGATCCTGTCATGGTCCTCTTCAGAATTTCTTGAAAGAATTTAATTCCTTCAAAAACTCTGGTTGCCATGGCAACAAAACTGAAAAATTTTGAAAATCTTTGAAAATCTTCTTGTCTGAAACCGTAAGGCCTAGGGCTACCAAATTTTGCATGTAGCTTTATCTAGTGGACCTCTACCAAGTTTCTTCAAATTATAGCCCTGGGGTCAAAATTGGCCCCGCCCAGGGGGTCACAAGTTTTACATGGGCTTATTTAGGGAGAACTTAAAAATTCCTCTTCTACCTAGGCATAGGGCCTAGGGCTACTAAATTTGGCATGTAGTTTTATCTAGTGGACCTCTACCAACAGTGTCCAAATTATAGCCCTGGGGTCAAAATTGGCCCTGCCCCGGGGGTAACAAGTTTTACATGGGCTTATATAGGGAGAACTTTAAAATTGTTCTTCCTCCTAGCCATAGGGCCTAGGGCTACCAAATTCGGCATGTAGCTTTATCTAGTGGACCTCTACCAAGGGTGTCCAAATTATAGCTCAGGGGTCAAATTTGGCCCCGCCCCGGGGATTAACAAATTTTACATGGGCTTATATAAGAAAAACTTTCAAAATCTTCTCGCACCTAGCTGTAAGGGCTAGGGCTATCAAATTTTGCATGTAGCTTTATCTAGGGGGTCTCTACCAAAGGGTGCCAAATTATAGCCCTGGGGTCAAATCTAGCCCCCGTCCATGGGGGGGCACAAGTTTTACATGGGCTTATATAGGGAAACTTTAATAATCTACTCGTACATAGCCATAAGGCCTAGGGCTACTAAATTTTGTGTGTAGCTTTATCTTACGGGCCTCTACCAAGAGGGCCCAAATTTTAACTTTGGGGGTCAAATTTGACCGCACCCAGGGGTCACAAGTTTTACATTGGCTTTAATAGTAAAAACTTGATAAACCTGTCTCATGGGTCACATATTTTAGAGGGCCTTTTATTGAGCAAACTTGTTTTACAGGGCTTTTTATTGGGCAAGATTAAAAAATCTTGTTTATAACCACGCATTCTAGTTTCATAGTGTAGGTCTGGGGTCAAAATTGGCTCCATTCCAGGGATCACAAGTTTAACATGGGCTTCAAAGTATAGTCACTTCAATTTAAACATTAATCAAGGGAAATAACTCTTTTAATGAAAGATAAAGTTTGGTATTACTTACCTCCCTTGATTATCAAACTACATTGATACATGATTGGTGCTAGACATTAAGTTCTTTGATAGAAAATATTCTGTTTTCAAGGAGTGTGATTAATTTTGATGCTAATAGTAATGCTCACATGAGGTGAATAATAAATTCAGAGTAAGGTTTCTACCATTCATCTAATTTTTCCAAGGATTTAATCTGCTTGTATTGCCTGACAGTGTTCATTGTTTTTGAAGGCCCTCTTTTTCATTGTCATGAACACTTCAATTTGTGTGGTAAAGGGTTAAAAAGCCAGTGGAGCGATACAGGGCCATCATGGCCCTCTTGTTTATTTCACTAGCTTTTCATTGTCATAACTTAAAATTAACCAGAAGTAGTTCCCAAATAATGACAATATGCTGATGAATTTTGTGTATTATCATAAATAACAGTAAGTCATGGGTACAATATACTGCTTGGGGAGGCTTTATGTTGTAAAATCCTTTACACAAATCATCCCATCATGTTCCTTATTATGTTACTTATTATCCCCCGCCGTAGGCGGAGGTATATAGTTTTAGTGTTGTCCGTCCGTGTGTCCGTCCCGGCAAATATCTCCAATACCATTGCACAGAATTTCGTGAAACTTTATACACATGTACAATGACCCATTCTCCCGAGACAGTTTTTTTGGTTTTTTGATTCGATGCAAAATGGCCGACTGAGAGCGATTTTAAGTTTCACTTAAGTTACACTTCAGTACACTTTTGATGTTTCGAGTCTTGTCTTCAAAACTATACAAAGTTTTTACATTGAACTTGTCACATCTGTCAACCTCCATTAGAAAATGCAGGAAAAAAAGTTTCACCAACATTGATCATGCAACACCACAGTTATTTGCCCTTTTTAGCTCACCTGAGCACAACGTGCTCAAGGGGAGCTTTTAGGATCACCCGGTGTCCGTCGTCCGTCGTGCGTCGTGCGTCGTGCGTCGTCAACAATTCTTTAAACATCAACTCCTCCTAAACCGCTGGGCGGATTTGGACCAAACTTGGCAGGAATGTTCCTTGGGAGGTCCTCTTTAAAAATTGTTCACAGAATTTGATTCCATCTAAAACTCTGGTTGCCATGGCAACCAAATGGAATTTTTTAGCAAATTCTTTAAAAATCTTCTCCTCTGAAACCGCTAGTTGGATTTTAAAATAATTTCACAGATATGTTCCTTGGGTGACCCTTTTCAAAAATTGTTCATGAAATTTTGATTCGTCAAAAAATGTGGCTCTGGTGAATGGGGGCTTCTTGCACCATTCAGAAATGAAGGAATTCTTTAAAAATCTTCTCCTCTGAAACCGCTGGTCGGATTTTGAAATAATTTCACAGATATGTTCCTTGGGTGACCCTTTTCAAAAATTGTTCGTGAAATTTTGATTGGTCAAAAAATGTGGCTCTGGTGAATGGGGGCTTCTTGCACTGTACAGCAATGAAGGAATTCTTAAAAAATCTTCTTCTCTGAAACCGCTGGTCAGATTTTGAAATAATTTCACAGAGATGTTCATTGGGTGACCCTTTTCAAAAATTGTTCACGAAATTTTGATTGGTCGAGAAACATGGCTCTGGTGAATGGGGGCTACTTGCACTATACAGAAATGAAGAAATTCTTAAAAATTTTTCTTCTCTGAAACCGCTGGCCAGATTTTAAAATAATTTCACATAGATGTTCCTTGAGTGACCCTTTTCAAAAATTGTTCGCGAAATTTTGATCCGTCAAGAAACATGGCTCTGGTGAATGGGGGCTTCTTGCACTATACAGAAATGAAGAAATTCTTAAAAATTCTTCTTCTCTGAAACCGCTGGCCAGATTTTGAAATATTTTCACAGAGATATTCCTTGGGTGACCCTTTTCTAAAATTGTTCGCGAAATTTTGATTGGCCAAGAAACATGGCTCTAGTGAATGGGGGCTACTTGCACTAGATGGAAATGAGGAAATTCTTGAAAATTCTTCTTCTCTGAAACCCGTGGTCAGATTTTAAAATAATCTGACAGAGATGTTCCTTGGGTGACCCTTTCCAAAAGCTGTACATATAATTTTGATCCGTCAAGAAACATGGCTCTTGTTAATGGGGGCTACTTGCACTATACGGACATGATGAAATTGTTTAAAATTCTCTTTCTCTGAAACCCCTGGTCAGATTTTGAAATAATTTCAGAGAGATGTTCCTTGGGTGACCCTTTTCAAAACTTGTTCGTAAATTTTGATCCATCAAGAAACATGGCTCTCGTGGATGGGGTTACTTGCTCTTATACAGAAATGAAGAATTCTTAAAAATTCTTCTTTTTGAAACTGATGGTCAGATTTCTAAATGACTTTTACAGGCGACCTTTTGAAAATTGCTTGGCAAAATTATAAATTTGGTTCCAATGTTTCAACGCTAAAAAAGAAAAAAAAAAATAGACTATGGTCATCTCAAAAATTCAGGTGAGCGATCCAGGGCCATCTTGGCCCTCTTGTTTTTGTAATAAGGTGTCATGGAAAAAGGGGGTTTCATGTTATATTTCATTCCATTTCTTTTGAAGGCAACTCCTTCCTCATTTCTTGACAGAATTGAATAGAATTTTGACAGAATATTTCTTGTCATGTGACCTATTGCATATTGTCAACATTTTGTGATTTGTAGCTGAAAAAAGGGGGCTTCATGTCTTATTTCATTTTATTTCTTGTGAATGTAACTCATCCCATATTTTTTGACAGAATTGAATAAAAAATTCACAGAATGTTTCTCATCATCTGACCTATCGCATATTCTCAAGGTTTTGCAATTTGTAGCTGCGTCATGAAAAAAGGAGTCTTCATGTTTTATTTCATTCTATTTCTTGTGAAGGCAACTCCTCCCACATTTCTTGGCAGATTTGAATGGAATTTTCACATTATCATGTGACCCAACACAATGCCTCCCACATTTCATGGCAGATTTGGATGGAATTTTCACATGATCATGTGACCTAAGGCATATTGTCAAGGTTTTGGGATTTGTAGCTGCATCATGGAATAAGGGGGCTTCATGTTATAATTTCATTTTTCACCAGAATCTCTTCAATTACTGGACATATCTCAATAGATTTGGATGAGATTTTCACAGATCATGCGACCTAGCACATGATGTCAGGATTTTGCAATTTATCACTGTATCATGGAAAAAGAGGACTTCATGTCAAGTTTAATTTTTATCAGTTTATCTCCAAATTTTGCACATATTTTTATGGAACTTCAAATTTTTACTGCTTGATCAAAGTCATTGGCCAATGAGTCAATTGTGCATTCGTCTCTCTATGCATCAGTCTGTTCGTAAACCTTTTAGATCACAAGTAATACCATGCATCCATTCAGCTACCCAGGCAGGTGCTACAAATTTCAACACTTTAGTCTCTAGCTACCTACTTGAAATGGCAGCTGTGTGGCGGCTTATATTGTGAGAGGGATATCTTCTAAAGTCCTTGACAAAAATTGATGAAACTTCATGCATGTTTTCCATTGGATAGTCTGTTGATACAATTTTTTTTTCCCCACATATATGAAATCCTGACATGGGTACTTAATGTATAATCCTGTTATGGACCTCTTTTATATTTTTTAGCTCACCTGAGCACAACGTGCTCAAGGGGAGCTTTTAGGATCACCCGGTGTCCGTCGTCCGTCGTGAACAATTCTTTAAACATCAACTCCTCCTAAACCGCTGGGCCAATTTGGACCAAACTTGGCAGGAATGTTCCTTGGGAGGTCTTCTTAAAAAACTGTTCACAGAATATGATTCCATCAAAAACTCTGGTTGCCATGGCAACCAAATGGAATTTTTTAGCAAATTCTTTAAAAATCTTCTCCTCTGAAACCGCTGGTCGGATTTTGAAATTATTTCAGATATGTTCCTTGGGTGATCCTTTTCAAAAAATGTACGCGAAATTTTGATCCATCAAAAAATGTGGCTCTGGTGAATGGGGGCTACCTGCACTATACAGAAATCAAGGAATTCTTTAAAAATCTTCTCTGATGAAACCGCTGGTCGGATTTTGAAATAATTTCACAGATATGTTCCTTGGGTGACCCTTTTCAAAAATTGTTCGCGATATTTTGATCCGTCAAAAAATGTGGCTCTGGTGAATGGGGGCTACTTGCACTATACAGAAATGAAGGAATTCTTAAAAAATCTTCTTCTCTGAAACTGCTGATCAGATTTTGAAATAATTTCACAGAAATGTTCCTTGGATGACCCTTTCCAAAAATGGTTTGCAAAATTTTGATAGGTCAAGAAACATGGCTCTGGTGAATGGGGGCTACTTGCGCTATAGGGAAATGAAGAAATTCTTAAAAATTCTTCTTCTCTGAAACCGCTGGTCAGATTTTGAAATAATTTCACAGAGATGTTCCTTTGGTGACCCTTTTCAGAATTTGTTCGCGAAATTTTGATTGGTCAAGAAACATGGCTCTGGTGAATGGGGGCTACTTGCACTATAGGGAAATGAGGAAATTCTTAAAAAATTTTCTTCTCTGAAACCACAGGTCAGATTTTGAAATAATTTCTCAGGGATGTTCCTTGGGTGACCCTTTTCAAAAATTGTTCACAAAATTTTGATTCGTCAAGAAACATGGCTCTGGTGAATGGGGGCTACTTGCACTATATGGAAATGAAGAAATTCTTGAAAATTCTTCTTCTCTGAAACCCCTAGTCAGATTTTAAAATAATTTGACAGAGATGTTCCTTGGGTGACCCTTGCCCTTGTGAATTGGGGCTACTTGCTCTATATGGACATGATGAAATTCTTGAAAATTCTCTTTCTCTGAAACCCCTGGTCAGATTTTAAAAGAAATTTTCCGAAATGTTCCTTGGGTGACCCTTTTCAAAACTTGTTCGTAAATTTTGATCCATCAAGAAACATGGCTCTCGTGAATGGGGGATACTTGCTCTTATACAGAAATGAAGAATTCTTAAAAATTCTTCTTTTTGAAACTGATGGTCAGATTTCGAAATGACTTTTACAGGTGACCTTTTGAAAATTGCTTAGCAAAATTATAAATTTGGTTCCAATGTTTCAATACCTCAAAAAAAAATAGGCTATAGTCATCTCAAAAATTCAGGTGAGCGATCCAGGGCCATCTTGGCCCTCTTGTTTTATGTAATGAAATTCTGTGCTATGGAACAAGGGAGCTTGATGTATAATTTCATCATGGACCAATAACAAAAAGGCCACATGTACATGCAAAACACAATACCTCTTATACGTTTGTATCAAAAAAGGTCTTTTGGCGGGGGATATCATTTCAACGAAATTGCTTGTTATGTTACTTATCGTGCAGACCTGCACTTTTGAGAACATAAGTAATTTAGTATATGTAGCATCTGAGAAGGGTAAGCAGCATTTTCTCCTTTTCCCACTATATTTTCTGTCCTTTTAACCCTTTACCAGACAATGCCGACTGGAAAAGAAGCCTTTGAAAACATTGTGGGAAAGGAAGAAAATGTAACCAGCATTTTCTCCTTTTCACACAATGTTTTCTACTCTTTCAAAGAATTTGACCATTTGAGCCACAGGAATTGTTGGTTGCAAATGCTTTCATTGTGGACAAGGCTAACATTTTGTTGTCTGGTAAAGAGTGAGATAACAGTTCCTGCAAGCCCTGATCGATTTGTTGTCCTCAAATGTCTTTCAAAATGGACACATTGAAGAATTTGCTTTTACAAGTATATTTTTCCTGTTTACAAAAGTATCCAATCTTCTCTCACCCTTTGGAAAGAAGCTTTTGAAATCATTGTGGGAAAAGGAGAAAATGCTGGTAACCAGCATTTTCTCCTTTTTCCACAATGTTTTCTACCCTTTTACATATCTAACCCATTATCTGAGTCACCTTAGAATTGTCCCGTACAAAATACTTTCAGTTTCGATGAGTCAAGAATTTTGTTGTTTTGGAAAGAATTACATAAGAAAGCTGGATCAATTTGTTTCATGTTTGCAGGGTTTTGGTGGATTCAGCGGGTATATAATGACAATGTACGTGCTCTATTTGCTGTCGAAAAGAAAGTTAAACCAGCAGATGAGCAGTTACCAGATATTTAGAAATACATTACTTAAACTGAGTAAGTATTTTAGAACTTTTAACCCTTCCCAAACAATCCCAGGTTTTTTACGGGTCAGGAATAGAAGCCTTTTGAAAACATTGTGGGAAAAGGAGAAAATGCTGGTAACCAGCATTTTCTCCTTTTCCCACAGTGTTTTCTACCGTATCATATAGAAAAATCATCTTTTTGCTGACTGTTAATTTGTCATCTGCAAAATGCTTTCAATTTGGTATGGTCCAAAATTTGCCGTTTGGGAAAGGGTTAATTCATTTAACTCATTACCAAGTGACAAAATTTTAGGTTTATCCAAATCGAAAGCATTTGCAGACAACAACATAAAAGTGACTGAAAATTTGAAATTTGTTTTGTGAAGGGTAGCAAACAATGAGGGAAACATTTCCCACAATATTTTCTAAAGGCTTCTTTTTCAGGGTCTTCAAAAGTAGGGATCGTGTAGTAATGGGTTAAATACAAAGATTGGGCTTTAGCGCTATGGTTTTCAAAGAAACTGTCATGCTGTTACTATTTCCTTTTCATCATCTGCATGTGGATGTGTGAAAACACGACATTTTCTGTAAACTTTATTATTTCAGATGTTCAGTAAGACTAGATACTGTATACTTGGATATATACGAGTGACAAAAAATTTGCGAATTGCAGATTATGGATATTTTGCAGATAGAAATGTTTGCAAACTCAAGGGATTCATTATTCGGTGGTACACTAGTGGTAAAGTATGCAAAACAGAAAAGTTTTCAGATTTTCCACAATCGCAAAATCACAAAAATTTCCACTTCATAAAAATGTCCACTTTCTGTACACTGTACAGCTACAACTGCCTGCCAAACAACCCTGAGTTTTACTAACCTGGAGGAAAAGGGTTTTTGGAAAACATAGTTGGAAAAGGAGAAATTCTGGTTATGATTATTTTCTCTTTTCCAACAGTTTTCTTTACTCTAAATGCCAACTCTACCATTTGAGTTATTGAGTTATGCTTTCAACACAGACCATCAGGTGTTCTCTAACCCCTTGTTTCTTTTAATTTGGACCCCATAGTTTTCTATTTATTTGAAGGGTGTCAAAAGATCCCTTAGCCATATAGTCCACGGAAAACATTGACCTTTCTGAAATTTTATTGTTAGGTAAAATGGTTGAATTGTCAGTGACTTCCTTTGTGGGTATAGGAGGAAATAATGTTTACCTGCAATTTGTACCCATCTCTCATGATATTTTCAGATGTCCATTTCCATACAGTCGTTACCAAACGACAAAATTTTACACTTGTCCAAACTGAAAGCATTTGCAGACAACAAAATACAGATGCCTCAAAACTTTACACTTGACTTTAAGAGTAGAAAGCATTTTGGGAAAAGGAGAAAATGCTGGTTACCAGCATTTTCTACTTTTCCCAGAATGTTTTCAGAAGCCTTGTTCATCTGGTTTGCTTGGTAAAGGGTTAGATCATGGCATTGTTTGGTAAAGGGTTAAAACATGAGATTGTTTGGTAAAGGGTTGAAACATGAGATTGTTTGGTAAAAGGTTATGTGATTAATGACTTGTTCTTGATGGGCAGCGTGGGAACCAGGGGGCATATTAACCAACCATTCTCAAGAATATTCATAGTCTTATTCTCAAAAATTTTCAAAATTTGAAAGTAACACTACTTCTGATTGGCTAAACCATTTAACCCATCACCACACAATCCCTACTTTTGACGCCCCTGAAGACGCCTTTTGAAAACACTGTGGGAAAAGGAGAAAATGCTGATAACCAGCTTTTTCTCCTTTTTCCATAGTGTTTTCTACCCTTCCCAGAACAAATTTCTATTTTTCAGTCACCTTTATTTTGTCGGCTGCAAATGCTTTCAATTTGGACCAGTCCAAAATTTTTTTAGGTGGTAATGAGTCAATGGTTTAGCCAATTAGAAGCTGTGTGACTTTCTAAATCTAGAATGAGACTAGAATGATTTGAGAGTGATTGGTGAATACAGATGCAGTAAAGTCTAGCTCTGCTTCTATCAATTTGTTGGTAAAGAATGATAACCAATCACGGCATAAAAAAGTTTGTGCATGGTGCAAGGCAATGTCTGCAAATAACCACAAACTTATCAAGGTTACGCTTCAACCCCTTACCAAATAATCCCTAGTTTTTAGGTCCCTGAGATAGAATCCTATTGAAAACATTGTGGAAAAAAGGAGAAAATGCTGGTGACCAGCATTTTCTCCTTTTGCTGCAATGTTTTCTACCTTGCTAGAAAAAAAATTCAATTTTTGATCTATGTTTAATTTGTCGTCTGCAAGAGCTTTCAGTTTGGACCAGTCTAAAATTTTGGTGTTTGGTAAAGGGCTAAAGGGAATATGTCCAAATTTGAAGCATTTGCAAACAGCACATCTGCAAACAACATAGTAAATGTTGTAGATAGTTTGTATAGGATGGAAAAAATAATCTTAAAAAAAAAAAAAAATTTAAAAAGCTGGTGTCTCCTTTTCCCACAACCTTTTCAAAGCCCTTCTTCCTGCATGTTGTAAAAACAAAGCACTGTAAGGTTAAGATTTATTTCTCATTCTATTGCAGAAGATGCAGAATGGACCACAGATGGGATAACTATGTGTCATGATACCAAGGAGCCAAACATACCCCTGCTGTCGGAGTTTCATAAACAATTTAGTGTCGTCTTTGTCGATCCGTCTGGCTTTCTTAATATTTGTTACGCAATGAACAGCTCCACGTTAGACAGGGTAATAATTATGTAGATTTCCTTTTTGTAAAGGTTTTGTCGTATACATGTAGTTACCTTTTCCGTTATTGTGTGGATACGTACATTTTCATGTCTGATTAGCAAGCTGAACTTTTGCCAGTGTTGTTGCTGTTTCGTGTTTAACCCTGTCCCAAACAATCCCTGGTTTTTACAACCCTGAGATAGAGGCTTTTTGAAAACATTGTGGGAAAAGGAGAAAATGCTGGTAACCAGCATTTTCTCCTTTTTCCCACAATGTTTTCTTCCCAGCAGGAAACACAATTTCAGTTTTTGAGTTAGGTTTATTTTTGTCGTCTGCAAATGCTTCCAACTAGGACCAGTCGAAATATTTGCTGTTTGGTAAAGAGTCAATCCCATTGTTGTAGTTCGTGTACTTCAACTATGGTGCACTGCCCATTGCACCCACCCATACTTTGCGGGACTATCTTTGCAAGAACTATGAACGGCAATTTTTTACGCCATTGTCTACTTTCCCACTCAAAGAAAGTTAACCCTTTACCACACAATGACTACTTTTAACGCCCCTGAGGTAGAAGCCTTTTGAAAACCTTGTGGGAAAAGGAGAAAATGCTGGTAACCAGCATTTTCTCCTTTTCTCACAAAGTATTCTACCATATCAAAGCAAAATTGCACCATTTAAGCCACTTTGAAATTGGAGTCTGCAAATGCTTTCAATTTGGATAGGTCTAAAATTTTGCTGTGTGGTAATTGGTTAAGACCATAAGAGAGATCAATTAAGTGTTTTGCAAAGAAGATCAATCTTTGGCTTAGCAAGAAGTAGGGAATTCTTGATAAATATGTGCTTGGATTTACATATACAGTCGAATCTGAGCTAGCGGTCATACATGCATAGCGGCCAATCTGTGATTAACGGTCACTTCAGGCCCGCCCATGCAAATTAGCTCGTTAAAGTCCTTTAATTAACGGTAAACTGTGATATATGGTCAGCGGTCACCTTTGAAGATCTTAATTGCTCTTAAAGCATACCCCATAAAGTGGTCACACGACCCGACTACTTGCTAGCAGGTGGTGTGAAAAATTAATTAACACGTCTGGCTTCTTGTGCATAAACCGCAACGCTGTACCAATCAACATGTGTGATAAACAGTTAAATTTCATTGTGTAGGTGTACACTTTGCATAAACGGTGTTATAGTCGGCTATTCTTTGATTTTCGATCAGCATATAGACGCTGCTTCCCCGCAATGCTTTACATTACTATTGAAAATGAGGTTACCAATAATTTCCAAAATGGCGTAGAGTAACGGTTGTAATTGCTTAAATTTTGGGACAGTAAAAAATCATTATTCTTTTTTGTGTCCCAATACTTTGGTCAACAAAAAATAAGTATTTTCGTCAGCCGTCCCAAAACTTATGGTCAAACAAAACAATCTGTCATACTGAAAGTCACTGGCTAACCCGTCGAATATTGCCGACGTTGAACGTCAGTGATGTCAGGTTTGCAGGTTGTCTATTTTTAGATTGATTGGAATTCCACCAATCAGTATGAGCACTAAGAGTTTAAAACTTCGCTTTTCCTCATTGTTTTCGTTGATTATTAACTTTTCGCTCCTTATTGTCTGCATCTTAGGCGAAGATGTTATTTTGTGTGTGTAGATAAAATTCACAACATAATTTACCTGCTTACATGTCATTGATGTACGTGTGGTGAACAACGTTAATTCCACTCTGACAAGTAGCCCACCTGCTCGGCCCATTCTCAAATCGATCGATTGGACTGTGTACCTTTAATTCTATTTATAAACAATGAACTCGGTTGACCTAAAATACACGTGTGTCAACTCTGTCAACTTCCGATGTACACACGTTATACACGTTATGGGTCTTGGATAGAAGTTGTGCAAAGGAGATCTACTGATCACAGTAAAAATGTATAGTAGAGAAAGACTGGAAGAAGTGAAAGTGCTCATGAGGAATGATTTCTATTTTCATTCCACAATGTATTCAATAGTTATCATCGGCAGTAGAATTTAAAAAAATTTGGACTTGTTCAAATTGAAAGTTTTTGCAGTCAACAATGTAAATGTGATTGAAAATTTTAAATTTGTTGTGAAAGAATGGAAAATAGTTTTGCTAATCTGATCTGTGTTAAGCTGCCAACTGTCGTATGCAGCCACTTTTGGCTTGTTCCTTGGTTGGCTGCTTAAGACAGTTTCGACTGTAATTTTGTCTATTGCTTGCATATAGTGTTCTCTTTTATTTTGATTTGTACCAAAGATGTTGTACTTAGACATGTGTATTTGGTATGCAGAAACATGTGGTATAGTTGATCATTGTTTGTACATTTTTTAACATTTTACAAATATTGGTGTTGGTATGAAATTTATATTTTTACACAGGTACAACATCAAGCTATGAATTTGATAATACATTTCAGTAAATGATGTTATGTTGTGTCTGTTTTACATGTATTTTGTTTGGTAAAGCATCAGTGTAGTTTAGTATTATTTTAAAGTTTTTCACATGTATCAGTTTTGATATGTATTTCACAGGTAAAACATGAAGCTGACCTTGCCATGAGTATACTTGAAGATAAGTCTATGAATGGTTTTGACGGATTATTCATGAAACGAGTGCCCTTCTGCCATAAGTTTGATCATGTGTTTCAGTAAGTAACTTAACCCATTATCACACAATCTCATTTGAATACCATCATTCTCTCTTATCTAGAACTCTTCAGCTTATAAATTTTGAACACAGATTTTGGTTCTGTCAGTAGAGAACTTAACTCACCCAATTGCCAGAATTCTATACTTGTCCGAACAGAAAGCATTTGCAGACAACAAATTTAGTTGGCTCAAATGTTTAAGCCTGTCTTGAAAAAAGTTAAAAAAAGCTTGTGGAAAAAATTGAAGATGCTGGTTATCTGCATTTTTCCTTTTTCCAGAATGTTTGTAGAAGCTTTTTTCTATGGGTCATTAAAAAAACTGGATTGTTCTGAAAAGGTTTATCATATGCATTGATGAAATTTTTTGTTTCAGTGTACATAAAGACAGCTCATTCGAGGCCTGTATTGACAAATATGGTTTGCGACCAACACGATACCTCGACTACTGGAAACAAGCACAATATGCATGTTTACCGAGCATGCTTCAAGTCCTAAAGTCTGGTCTGGGAAAGAGAATTACATTGATACAAACAGAGCTAAAGGAATCTCCAACAGTAAGTTATTGCTAATCTATATGACTGTATTTCCCTTACAGTCCTGAGCTTTTCTGACCTTGAAGAAAGAAACCTTTTTAGAACACTGTGGGAAAAGGAGAAAATATTGGTAACCATTGCTTTAACCTTCACAGAATGTTTTCTATTTCAAAAAACGCATCCTTTAATTTCTTTTTTGAAACAAGTGCTTTTGCTGAAATGATATCCCTGCCGAAAAATACCCTTTTGGATAGAAAGATTAAAGAGGTATTGTGTTTTGCATGTATTCATGGCCTTTTTGTTATTGGTACATAATGAAATAATATGTTAACCCCCATTTTTCCATCACAAGGCATTCTATTAACTCATTACCTAACGGCAATATTTTAGGTTTGTCTAAATTGAAAGCATTTGCTGATAACAAAATAAAAGTGAAATTTGTTTCATGAAGGGTAGAAAACATTGTTGGAAAAGGAGAAAATGCTGGTTACCAGCATTTTCTTCTTTTCCAACAATGTTTGCCAAAGACTTCTTTCTCAGGGTCATCGAAAGTAGGGATTGTGTGGTAGTAGGTTAAATATAAACAAATAAGGACTGTTTATGGCTTATGATAAACATTATAAAAATGAAGTTCCATGAAATTTTGTCTAGCAGTATAATAGTATCTAGTCCAAATGGAAGCCCCTCCTTTCCCCTCTTTCCACTTTCCACCATTGGGCCATATTTGATTTGTTTTTTCTGCAATTTCTTTGGATTTGGGCAAGTCCAAAATTTTATCATTTAATAAAGTGTTGATGGTTTGAACCTGTAATCCATTATTTTCCTCCAGCAGTTTGTCTCATTTTGATGTAGACAACTCTCGAAAACAATTTCACTACTTGCTGCTTGGTTTCCTGCATTGCTTTCATGCAAGAGACTGCAGAACTCCAGTCAAGCACTGCTGAAATTCAAGAAACATGTTTATAAGTAAGCTGTCATTGTGATATTATTTTAATGATGGTGAAGGTGGGGAAAGACACTGTTGAAATTACCATTTTTGGTTGTCGTTGATTATAAAGGGCATTGATATCTCCCATTGCAGTGGAAGATTACAGAGAACGCACCAGATGATGAGCAGAAACTGACATTTGGTTTAATGCTGGATGGGGAATATGCATTCAATGTGTTAGATAGAGGACCTTCAGCTGACCAACCAGAGGTGAATACTTTTCTCTCGTTCAGTTGATTAAAACATAGTGCTTTATAATCTAAACAGAAAGGTACCTTTAACTCTTTACCACACAATTACGACTTTTAATGACCCTGAGAAAGAAGCCTATAGAAAACATTGTGGGAAAAGGAGAAAATGCTGGTAACCAGCATTTTCTCCTTTTCCCACAATGTTTTCTACCCTTCACAAAACAAATTTCAAATTTTCACTCACTTTTATTTTGTCGTCTGCAAATGCTTTCGATTTGGACAAGCCTAGAATATCATCGTTTGGTAATGAGTTAAACAAAATCACAGTTGATGCGGAAAAGAATATGTTACATTTGATTCCCATTGGACGGCACTTTAGGCAAATGACCAAATACCCCTTTTCACGTGCTGCAGACCATATGACACCAACAAAAATATGCCTATCTTAGACCTTGTAATGGGGAGTAAAGTTTTTTTCAGGCAGAGGAATTCAGGAAGTTTTGGGGTGAAAAGTCGGAGCTGAGAAGATTTCAAGATGGAGGAATATGTGAGGCTGTTTTGTGGTTGAAAAGCAAAAAGCCGAGTTTGAAACAGACAGTGTGTAAACATGTAGTGAAGTACATTTTGGAGCAGTAAGTCACTAAAAATATATAAGCTTTGAAAAGAGGATTTAACCCTTTACCACACAATCCCCCCCCAACAACTTTTAACGACCCTGAGAAAAAAGCCTATAGAAAACATCGTGGGAAAAGGAGAAAATGCTGGCAACCAGCATTTTGTCCTTTTCCCACAATGTTTTCTACCCAGCTAAAAACAAATTTCAGTTTACTAGTTGCGTTTATTTTGTCGTCTGCAAGTGCTTTCAATTTGGACCAGTCCAAAATTTTGTCTTTTGGTAAAGTTACAATTAACTCATTATCAAACAACAAATTTTTGCACTTATGCAATTTGATAATGCTTTGTAGACAACAAAATAAATGTGATTCAGAAATTGAAAGAAGGGTAGAAATCATTGTCGGAAAAAGAGAAAGTGTTGATTAATAGCATTTTCTTGCTTTCTCACAATGTTTTTTTTAAAGACTTATATCTCAGGCTTTTAAAAACTCAGGATTGTATGGTAAAGGACTAATGCATTTGCAGAAAACACTATTTAGTCAAAACACTATTTAGTCAAAAAAACAGATTTTTTCTCTCTGCATTAGATGATGGAGCTCCAGGTAAGGGGGAGTGATTCTAATCCATTATTTCGCTTTCAAACCCTACAGTGTGGGTACTCATTTTAATCGTCTCGATGAGAAGATTCTAATAAATACCCATAACATAGGGTGTGATGGAGAATCATTTGCATTTCAATACCCCCACAAAACGAATGATTTCAGGGGTATGCTGGAATCAGCCTGTCTGTCTGTGTGTCCGTCTGTGTACAAAATACTGTCAAAATGCTGGTGGTGGTATAAAGTCATATTTAGTGACAGCTTTAATTTAATTTTAAATTCAAAATCATTCCCTTTATCTAGAGCTCTGAAATGATTTAAGCTTTTGATATGTGATAACATTCACATGTTTCTTTGCAATTTTCACAGTCATTGTGGAATCAAGTCAACATCTGATTCACCTACTGTGCAGTATTTTGGAGATCAGCTCAATACTGTTCTTACATCCCAAGTAACAAATGAGGAGAATTCTGGACAAGTGATGAAAGTCTACAGTGACTTGTGCAAAATACTGAGAAAACTTGACGATCTACCACTGACTGTCATGTCCATACAGGGGGTATCACCATGCTTTAGATATACAGAGGTGAGTGATTTTTTATCATGTTTGGTTTTTTGGATTGATTAACCCTTTACCAAACAATCCCTGGTCTTTACAACCCAGAGATGGAAGCCTTTTGAAAACATGGTGGGAAAAGGAGAAAATGCTGGTAACCAGCATTTTCTCCTTTTCCCACAATGTTTTCTAACCTGTTGGAAATACAGTGCACTCCGGATACAGCGAGATCGCGGGGACAAGAAGTATTATCTCGTTGTAACCGGGTCTCGTTATAACCAAATCGGAAATCAAACATCGTAAAGATACGTAAGGATACAGACTTTCATACTGTTTACTTTCGATTACACCGGAAGTAGCTAATTACCTTCTTTCTGAAGAGTATACAAAGACAGATAACTCTGTCGATTTACTGTACAATGTATTATATGTATTTACGAGATATTTACACGAATGTTAGCATTTTAAAAATTAAATATGCATTTATTTGAAGAATGCTGTTATGTTAGATAGCCTTTTTTGTTTTTGATTTTATTCTCAAGTAATTGTTCAATAATCGCTAAGTCTGAAAATGTGCTCTGATCAATCAGTCATTCTCAAAAAATGGGTACAATTACGCTTGAAAAAATGTCCAAATTTTTAGTTTCTCAAATGATTATCAAATTTACTAGATAGTAAAATTCAACTATCGAATAAATTATCTGCAAAGTTTGACACACTCAACATCAACCATCTCCGAGAAATGTGCCGGCAAAATAATCAAGCATCGGGCTCTGTTACAGATGTTAGAAACACTACTTTAACATTTGTTCGATATATTAATCTATTTATGTGACAGAGACATGTTGTTTAAGTTTGAGATTTTGACAGATGATTTCATTATGCTTACAGAGAATAGCAAGTATTTGGTCAAATTTTGCCACAACATCAAAAATACATCATCATACAAATTGATATTCCGAGAAAACATTTATTTTAACCAAACATTCTCCAATGTTTGTAATTTAAGTACTCTAAATAAGTGATGGAACACATTTTTAATATAAAAGTGGAACCAATAAACTGCATAAACATTTTACTGACATACGCTATGATATCAACAGTGTATACACCAGTATTCCTGGTATGAATCTAGCCAGTACTTTTGTTACGGAGGTTAGCAGAATGTGTTGATTTGAATAAAAACAAACATATTTAATCTTATTGCTGCACCCACAACATGATACCATTAGCAAGCAGCTATGATTTCTTTTAAGACACTAAGCTATTTAGTGTCTTCTCAGAAACCAAACTGTTTAATCTAGTTCCGGACAACATTTACACCAGAAAATGGGTCAAGTAAAGTGTATTAAACTGTTTCTGCTCTTTTTGTTTAACAAATAAGCGAACCAGCTCAATAATAATTTAAACATCTGGAGAGTCATACGGTATGACAAAAGTGATATATACACCAGTCTTATTGGTAGAAACCTAATTAATACTTTTGTTATGGATATTTTTTTAGCAAAAAGAGAAAAATAGCCAACTAAAATATATAACAACATGTATACGCAACATGATACCATTAGAATACAGATTTGATTCTCGTAAGACACAAAGTTGTTTTGTGCCTTGTCAGGATCCAAGCTGATTGACTTTTAAACTGTTGTACTAGAAAACCTAATTGGTTAACTAAAATGCCGATGAGAAAAAGTACTCTCAATCACTTTCTGCCTTTTTAGTTAACTTGACCACGCTCTTTCTTCTTTGTTCTTACTATAAAAAAAAGTCTTTGTTTTTTCTTTCTGTCTTCAGCTCAATTTCTTATGCCTTTCAACGTTTATGAGTGCCGTTCTGCAACAGAAATCATGTGATCGGATATGGAACTTTGAAATAATATTATTGACAGTTTTACATGATTGAATTTACCAATTTTTAACCGAGAATATATATATATTTTCAAACCTCCACTGATTTCTAATGTCCGTAACACCACCATTTAACACTATCAAACACTATTTACTTTAAAAAGGTTTTTCTAATGTTAACATTTCTCTAAATCATAACTCGACTGAACAAGATTCAATCTATTTATGTCATGCTGACTTAGAAAAATGACAGATTGAGGAACACTGATTACTTCATCTAACCTCCGTAACGGTTTAGTACCATTTACATATATTTTTATCATCAATGCTTGCACTTTTCACACTTCACAGACTATGTGGCATCTTAATAGACTGAAAACATGATTTAAGAAATTCAAAACGAATCTAAATTGATTTCATGAAGTAAAATGCATATCTGGTCACGAGTCTAATTTCCGTAACAAAAAGGGGGAGGATTTGATTGCTCAGAAATATTCAGTGTTGACAACTTGACACTGGTATTAAGGTGGCAAATTTGTTTTAACAGTCACATTCCTGGTGCTTATGATACATATCTACAATAATCAGTCAGTACAGACATTACCGTTTAAAAGTCTGTTTATGATGTACTAGAAAACTCATTTTGAACCTAATTTCAACCTCCGGCATGGGTTCCAGACACAACACTTGCAGCCGATTGTTTTCATTTCGAACATATACATTGATGGCAGTGTCAAAATCGGTTACAACCTCAGCATAAGATCTTAAGTGAAGTGACTATTATTAGAATGAATATTTCGTTACGGATGTTAGACGTTACGGATGTTAGAAGTATTTCATTGAAACTGACATTTAGCCAAGGAGATGCAGGAGAGACTCATGTGCAGTGTTTCAATTATGTGTTCTTGATTGTGTCCAAACTAAAACGGCATCAATTTCACGGAGAATAATCAAGTTACGGTAGAAAAAGCCGTTACGGATGTTAGAAAAGAATTTGTCCCAAATAGCTTTTTTGTATTTCACATGTAACAGTCAGCTCAAATTTAAGGGAATGTTAGAAAATATCAAAGAATTGTGAGCTCTATTCATTCCACCACTGAAAAAAGGTATTTTAGGGTAGATGACACAGTTTAAAAGACTTGCAATAAATTGATCAAAATGTGTTACGGATGTTAGGTATGATTTTGCTACAAATGATTTTGGATAAAGAAATATATCAGCTCTGGATATAATTAAGAAAAGTATCCAAATACGATAGATGATAGGTCTGTCGATTCAAACAATAAAGTATACTTCCTCATTCTTCCTATTCTTAAGATACAGCAGAAGTACACATACTGTGTATAGTACCTGCGACAGGCAAAATTTAACAACATCCGTCCAATCAAAAGGATACTATTGTCACAAAAATGAATCTGATGACTTTCAAAGTATACCTATTGTAGACTAGTATCGTCAGTGATATAGAAATAATTCATCTGTCTGTCATTTGTATGTAATCATTAGAGTAATTCACGTATTTATAGATGCGACAAGCATTTTTCGTAATTGTACCCATTTTTGGAGAATGACTGCAATGTCCGACTCGCACTCAAAGAACCGGCGTAAAGTTTTCATTTCATCCATCAGAACTGGTCAGTCATAAGCTACATGTATAAACTGCTAACAAAATGTGTGATAACATTTAATCACCTACGGATCAATTTAGCCCGTGGCGAAAACATATCCAAAATGCGACAATAGTTTAATGTTAGAAAGTTAATCCGATAATTATCCGATAATTGTCTTGCATGGTGACAAACTAATGCAGATGACGTATTTTATCAATGGACCTCGTTGTAAGGTGGGAAATTTACGTTGGGGGCTTTGACTATTTTTACATTGTAGCCGATATCTCGCCGTAACCGATCTCGTTCTACGCGGTATAAAATAAAGAAAAAAAGAAGGGATTCTGCCCGGGACTCAGCAAGATTTACGTTATAAGCGGTATCTCGTTGAAACCGATCTCGTAATATGTGGAGCGGACTGTATATTTCTATTCTAAAGTTATGTTTATTTTGTCATCTGGAAGTGCTTTCAATTTCGGACCAGTCTAAAATTTTGTTGTTTGGTAAAAGGTTAACATTCAATGTGCTTATTACAACTACAGTTACCGTAATTTGCTTAAATTTTGGGACAGTAAAAAATAATTAATTTTTTTCGTGTCCCAAAACTTTGGTCTACAAAAAATAATTATTTTGTCAGCTGTCCCAAAACTTATGGTCAAACAAGACTATCTGTCCTACTGAAAGTCACTCGCCGCTTACCCGTTGAATATTGCCGACGTTGAAATATTGGAACGTCGCTGATGTCAGGTTTGCAAGGTGATCTATTTTTAGACAGATTGGAATTCCACCGATCAATTTGAGCACAAAGAGTTTAAAACTTCGCTTTTTCTCATTATTTTTGTTGATTATGAACTTGTCACTCATTATTGTCTGCGTCTTTGGATCGCGATGAAGATGTTATTGTGCATTTGTAGATAAATTCACAACATATCTTACCTGCTTACATGTACGTGAGGTGACGTTAATTCCACTCTGACAAGTACCTACTCGGACCGATCTCAAATTTGATTGGTTCGTCGATCTTCGATCGATAAACCTTGGGTAAAACTGTGTACCTTGATTTCTATTTATAGACATTTCAAACTGATTGACCATGAATTACACGCGTGTCAACTCTGTCAACTTCGGATATACACATGTTACATGGATCTTGGAGAGAAGTTTATCACACCCTTTTTACATTTACGTCGGAATTCTGTTTGATTTAGGGTTTAAATTAGACTGTCAGGTGATCGTTTTTGGCATAATACCGTAAAACGCCCCGCGGGGCGTTTTATGTTTTGAACTTGATCTGAGTCATTCAGACGCTTGATTTTATTTCATTTATAAAATGTCATTAATATTCAATAAAAAATTTTATATTATCTAGTTCATTGGTGATTTTTTTAAACATTGTATTATAAGTATGGGTTCATTCCGTCAGATTTCTCTATACAGGCAAACTGCACAGCATTGTATCGTTCCGGATCGGTGTTGGGGAGTTTTACTTGTCTACTTATGATAAACGGAATGAATCCATACTCAATGTAACATCCAAAAAGAAAACGCCCCGGGGCGTTTTACGGTAGTATACATAGACAGCGATTTTTGTGGAAGAGTTAGTCTGCAAAATTTGTAATTTTATACGGAATGATGCAATATGTATGTAGGCCTACTTGAAATAAATTGTCAAAAAGAAAAAAAAAGCCCCCAGACTCTTTATGGTGATATATATAGACAGCGATGTGTATTCAAAACAAAATTGTGTACTTAAAATGCACGGGATGATTCGATACTTGAAACAAACATCAAAATGAAGACGCATAGGGGCGTTTTACGGTAGTATATATATAGACAGCGATATGGATTAATACTGTGTTTTGTTGTATGTAGGGGGAATATTACCCCCGGAAAAGGGTTTCTTTGGGGGAGACAATATTAGAAATGCAAAACGGGGCTTGGTATTTTTTGGGGAAAGAATTTTTTAAAAAAATAAAAGATATTTGTTGTGTATTGACATATTACGGAAGGAACAAACAGTGAAAAATAAAACATCCCGGGGCGTTTTACGGTAGTATATATAGACAGCGATTTGGATTTAAAACTGTGTTTTGTTGTATTTAGGGGGAATAATATCCCCGGAAAAGGGTTTCTTTGGGGGAGACAATATTAGAAATGCAAAACGGGGCTTGGTAATTTTGGGGAAAAGAGTTTGTTAAAAAAAAATAAAGTGTTTGTTGTTTACAAACATACTACGGAAGGAACTAAAAGGTGAAAAATAAAACGCCCCGGGGCGTTTTACGGTAGTATATATAGACAGCAATTTGGATTTAATACTGTGTTTTGAGGTATGTATGGGGAATAATATCCCCGGAAAAGGGTTTCTTTGGGGGAGACAATATTAGAAATGCAAAAACGGGGCTTGGTACTTTTGGGGGAAAAAGTTTGTTAAAAAATGATAATGTTTGTTGTGTATTGACATATTACGGAAGGAACTAAAAGTTGAAAAATAAAACGCCCCGGGGCGTTTTACGGTAGTATATATAGACAGCGATTTGGATTTAATACTGTGTTTTGTAGTATGTATGGGGAATAATATCCCCGGAAAAGGGTTTCTTTGGGGGAGACAATATTAGAAATGCAAAAACGGGGCTTGGTACTTTTGGGGGAAAAAGTTTGTTAAAAAATGATAATGTTTGTTGTGTATTGACATATTACGGAAGGAACTAAAAGTTGAAAAATAAAACGCCCCGGGGCGTTTTACGGTAGTATATATAGACAGCGATTTGGATTTAATACTGTGTTTTGTAGTATGTATGGGGAATAATATCCCCGGAAAAGGGTTTCTTTGGGAGAAACAATATTAGAAATGCAAAACGGGACTTGGTCCTTTTCGGCAAAAGGTAAAGTGTTTGTTGTGTATTGACATTACGGAATGAACCCATACTTGAAAAAGAGACTGCCCGTGCGCATTTTACTGTAGGTTGTTTACAAAGTGATCTTGATGTAACATTATTTTTTGTCTTTACTTGTATAATGAATGCCATTGTACGGAATGAAGCAATACTGGAAATAAATTGTCAAAAAGAAACTGACCCGAATTCATTTAATTTAATAGGTACTGGTTATAATTTTTCGGATACAATGCAATGATTTTATTATTTTTTTTTTTAAAAGGGTTTGTGTTGGGGTAAAATACTACAAAAGAAAAAAGAGAATCGATATATTTATATGTAAAAAGTGTATTTGAAGAAGATATTTAATTTTCTGTCTGTACAGCGTATATATGTTCATTTTCTGCAACATCAAGCGTCTGAGTGATCATGATCAATCGACACAGATTTATTATGCATATTGTCTAGGTCTGTGAAAAAAAAAATAGGTAAATACGTCAAACATTGGCTTGCAAAAATTTGTCAGTTTCCACAAGGGGCGTTTTACGGTATTATGCCTCGTTTTTTTTGTCTTGAATCAGGTAACTCCCATTGAAATCGTGAGGGTTGGGAAGCATGCTTACGATGTTGCGTGTGGAGAAATAATCTACGCAAAAGCTGAAATAAATATTTGCAAACAAACGTTTTCAAACGGATTGAAAGATTTTCCTTTCCTCTAAATAGAATTTTCACTGTCCCAATTCTTTGGAACAAAAAAAAAGTACCATCTCGGATTAGCCTGCGAGGACTGCGCAGGCTGATCCGAGACGACACTTTACGCAAATGTCCGAATGCCCCTTTTTGTGTGTTGCAAGCCATATAAACTCAAGATATTGTCAATATACAATATAACTATAGCTCAAAATTTGAAATTTGTTTAGACAAGGGTAGAAAATCTTTCCCACAACTTTTTCAAAAGGCTTCTCACTCAGGGTCGTAAAAAATCAGGGATTGTTTAGTAAAGGGTTAATTTGAAAATACTTAACAAAATGAAATAATTAATGGTATTGTGGCTAGTAATTTATTTTCATGAATGACCAATGAGCATTTAGGGTAACATTTTGATGAATTATATTGCAAGTCAGTTCGTATGTTTTCTGGGATACTTGGAATAGTAATTGACTCTGTATAGTAACAGGGTTTTTCTTTTGTGTAAGATGTTTTATTGGCATGCGATTCATATATTCAAGCTGTGAAATTTTCAGATAATATTTTAGAATAAAATTTTTCCAGGTATTTCCTCCACCACCATTTACATTCAAACACAATACAAGGAAAAACAAAGATGACAACGCTGTACGATACATACCAGATGAAAATGGTAATTGCCCTGTCTTCATACCATCCCTAAAAGGTAAGTACAGCGTTTAGGTTATTTTGTACTTTTTTCACACAAAGAAAAACAACACTGTAGTGTTCGATATTTCTGATATAGCCTTTTGAAGAGTGAGAAACACTTTTTCCTCTGGAGTATTTTTTTGGCATAAATTATGGCAGCTGTATTTATTTCAACAGGAAAACAATATTGCTGCAGTAATGCACTCTAAAAAAGGTTCTAGAGGGGAAAGTATTTCTAACTCCAAACATCAAACAATAGAGTGTTGGTTTTCATTGTGTTTTGTTCTTTTCCTGAGGAGTTCATTGTTTCATTTTTCACATGATTTTCAGTTCCAATACATAGTATTTGGTCTGGGCTCCTGCTTGGCTTAGTAGTTGTATGTGGGATTTGTTACCAGAAAACCCCCGGTTCAAGCCTAAATGGAAACATTAAAACCTGTTCTCAAAATTTTTTTATAATTTTCGTTTGAAAAGGGTTTTTTCATTCTTGCTGCTTTAAATAGTTTCTCTACTGTTTACCACACACACAAAAATTGACTGAACTCACCATCTCACAATCCCTTCTTTTAATGAGGAGGAAGGCTTTCAAAAACAATGTGAAAAAGGAAGAAAATGCAGACAATCAGGATTTTCTTCTTTCTTAATAATATATTCTGCCTTTCCACTACTAAGTTTTAATGTTTGATTCATGTTTTGATATTGTTTTAGATTATTATGTTTTGAATTATTTTAGTTTAAAGGTTGGATTTTTAGATTTCAAGATTGAGGGCTATCCAATTTGATCAGCCTTGTTTTCTAAATAAGCATTTAACCCATTACCACACAATCCCTACTTTTGATGCCCCTGGAAAAGAAGCCTTTTGAAAACATTGTGGGAAAAGGAGAAAATGCTGGTAACCAGCATTTTCTCCTTTTCCCACAATGTTTTCTACCCTTCACAAAACATAATTTAAATTTTCTGTCACTTTTATTGTGTCATCTGCAAATGCTTTCAATTTGGACAAGCCTGAAATTTTGTCGTTTGGTAATGAGTTAAAACTGTAGTTCTGTGCTAATTTCTTGTCTGTTCCTTTTTGCAGTGGTATGCCTGATGGAAGGGAGTGGGAAGTGGCCGGAAGATTTAGAGGCAATGAAGAGATTGAAAGCTGCTTTCCTTGTACAAATGGCTCAGGTTATAAAAACTAAGTTTAACTTGCCAGTTAAAGTCTCTACCACACATTTGGATGTTTTAAAGGTGAGTTTTGATGGTATAGTATGTAATTTGAAGTTTAAGTGACCTTGAGAAACATTACGTTTGAAAACATTGTGGGAAAAGGAGAAAATGCCAGTGACTGGTCACCAGCATTTTCTCCTTTTCCCACAATGTTTTCCACTCCATTGAAGGCAGATTTCATCGTTTGAGCCACCCTGGATTTGACGTCTGCAAATGCTTTGAATTTGGGTAAGTCTAAAAGTTTGCCTTCTGATATAGAATTAACTCTTTCCCAGGTGACAAAATTTTGGACAGATCCAGATTGTAAATATTTGCAGACTACAATTTCAATGTAATGAAAATAATATGGTTCTAACTCAGAAGTGTAGCAAATATTCTGAGAAAAGGCTAAATGCTGGTTAACCATCATTTTCTCCTTTTTACTTAACCCTTTACCAAACAATCAATGATTTTTATGACCCTTGGGAAGAAACCTTTTGAAAAAATGTGGGAAAAGGAGACAATGCTGGTAACCAGCATTTTCTCCTTTTCTCCTAACATTTTTCCAACTTTTCAAAAAACAAGCTTTGAGTTTTGTGTCACATTAATTTTCTTGTCTGCAAATGCTTTCAGTCTGGACAAGTCTAAAATTTTATTGTTTGGGAATGAGCTAATGCTCCAATACACGTCTTTTGCAGGGTCATTAAATCTTGAAACAGCAACACTGTGTTGTTTCAAACCAATATAAATGTTCTAAGACCGGAAGGATTTTGGGCAGCATAGCATTTTAAAACATTGAGGGAAAAGGGTACTTTGCTGGTAACCAGCATTTTCTCCCTTTCCAACAATATTTTTAAAAGGTTATTTCCTCCGTTCATTGAAACTCCAGATTATGTGTTAATGGGTTTACTAAGTTGCCTTTCATGTTTATGATTTCAAAGCTTTATGTCCAATCTTGTGTTTTCCAGGATAACTATGTGTTCAGACTAGTCATTGCCTATACTAAAGAAATTGACCTGCTTCGTACACTGACATCTGATAGTGGAATGGTGAGGAAAAGAGACACAGACGAATCGCTAGCGTTAGAAAAGGAGATAATCAGCCTGCCTAAGCTAACCAGCACTCTCCATGGGTATGTACAGTAGAACTTGTCTTTATTGGTCACCTTTAGTAAGCAGACAACCTGTATTACCTAACCTATTACCACACAATCCATACTTTTGATGACCCTAAGAAAGAAGACTTTTGAAAACATTGTGGGAAAAGGAGAAAATGCTGGTGACCAGTATTTTCTCCTTTTCCCACAATTTTTTCTTCTCTTTTAGACACAGATACCAACATTTGAGCTGCATTCAGTATGTCTTCAGGTTGTTCTTTCAATTTGGACCAGTCTAAAATGTTGTTTTGTGGTAAAGAGTTAAGTAATTCCATATGAGAATCAAAATTGAAAGCATTTGCAGATGACAATTTAAATCTGGCCCAAATGATAGTATTAGCCTTTGAATGAATAGAAAACAATGTGGGAAAAGGAGAAAATGCTGGTAACCAGCATTTTCTTCTTTTCCCACATTGTTTTCAAAAGGCTTCCTCCTCAGGGTTTTTTAAACAAGAAATTTTGCCGTAAAGGGGTAAGCATAGGAGTCATGCTCTGTGAAAAGGGGGTTAAATGCTTCTGCTAAAAGTATCAAACCAGTTCATCCTGCACAGTCCTGCTGGCTGACCTGGGTCAAAACTTTTTGTTATTCGTCACCTTTCTGCTTGATGAGGGAACAGTCTACCTCATGATTCAGTCAGTTGTTGATATAGATAGATCTTGTGAATCCATAATTATGTGATGACTTGCTTGCTGCAGTGTAATACAGATATGCATTGTCTCTTTACCACACAATTCCGACTTTCAACGACCACGAGAAAGAAACTTGCAGAAAACATTTTGGGAAACGGAGAAAATGCTGGTAACCAGCATTTTCTCCTTTTCCCACAATATTTTCTACCCTATCAAAGTCAGAAATCATCATATTAACAAGATTTAATTGTCGTCTGCAGATGCTTTGTATTTGGTCCTGTCCAAAAATTTGTCATTTGGTAAAGAGTTAACCCGTTACCACACAATCCCTACTTTTGACGCCCCTGAGAAAGAAGCCTTTGGAAAACATTGTGGGAAAAGGAGAAAATGCTGGTCTCCTTTTCCCACAATGTTTTCTACCCTTCACAAAACAAATTTCAAAATTTCAGCCACTTTTATTTTGTCGTCTGCAAGTGCTCTCAAATTGGACCAGTCCAAAATATTGTTGTTTGGTAATGAGTTAAACCCACTTTTTCCAGAGAGTGGCTCATATATGGCCTGCAACATGTGAAAAGGGGCATTCGGAAATTTGCAGCCTACAGTACACTGGCAATAAACAGAAAATTATATAAGAACGGAGAGTGTAGTCTCTGGTTAGCCTGCATGGACTGCTCAGGCTGATCCGAGACTACACTTTAGGTTAATGTCTGAATACCTCTCTTCACATGTTGCAGATCATATGGCCTGAAGCACGCGAAAAGGGGCATCGTGACATTTGCTTAACCCATTACCACACAATCCCTACTTTTGACGACCCTGAGAAAGAAGTCTTTAGAAAACATTGTGGGAAAAGGAAAAAATGCTGGTAACCAGCATTTTCTCCTTTTCCCACAATGTTTTCTACCCTTCACAAAACAAATTTCAAATTTTCAGACACTTTTATTTTGTCGTCTGCAAATGCTTTCAATTTGAACAAGTCTATAATATTGTCGTTTGGTAATGAGTTAAAGTGTCATCCCTGGATTAACCTTCGCAGTCCGCTCAGGCTAATCCAACACGGCACCTTACCATTACATTAGATTTTGTCACACAGTGTACTTGGGTAAAACAGAAAATCACACACAATTGGAAAGTGTCATCTCGGATCACCCTGCGCGAACTGCAGAGGCCGATCTGGGGATACTCTTTTCACAAATTTCTGAAAGCCCCTTTTCATGTTTCGCAGGCCATAATGACTGTGTTGCTAGATGAGATGAATCATTTACTACACTTTTCAAAGCAAGCACCTGTCTGAACTCTTTACTGTAGTTAGAGTAAAAAATCTCATGTTTTGATGACCTGAATGAAAGCTTTGGAAAAGAAGAAATTTTCAGAATTTTCTCCCTTTTCAACAATGTTTTCTACAGTGTTGAAGACACATCCCACCATTGCAGCCATATTATTGTACACAACAAAGAGAAATTTCAGGATTTGAGTCACATTCAACTTCTCGTCTGCAACTGCTAACAATTTGGACGAGTCTAAACTGTTGTTGATTTGTAAAGAGTTAAAAGTATTGTAGTATATTAATTTTGTTGATTGTAGATTAAAGTTTTCTCGCATACATTATTTCTCCATTTAGGGTAGCTGTTTATCCTTCTTTCACAATATTTTTTTCTGTAAAGTGGTCAGCTGCTAGCTAGTCTGTTAACTCTTTACCAAAGGACAAAATTTTGAACTAGTCCAAAATAAATGTTAATCAAAACTAGAAATTTGGTTTGGAAAGGGTAGAAAACATTGTGGGAAAAGGAGAAAATGCTGTTTTTTTCCTACAATGTTTTCAAAGGCTGTCTTTCTCAGGGTCATTAAAAGTTGGGATTGTGTGGTAAACAGTTAAGAGTTGTCTATGTAGGTATTAAATGATGGCAATGGGTTTTTCCATGAAAGACAAATATTGTCTCATTTGTATCATTTCTCTTTTTATGCAAACAGGGCTAAGTCCTTATCACACATTCCCGTCTTCTAACAAACCTGAAAAAGAAGACTTTTGACAACATTGCAGGAAATGGAGAAAATGCTGTTAACCAGCATTTTGTCCTTTTTCTACAATGTTTTATCTATCCTTCAAAGGCAATGTCTGTCATTTGAGCCATACAAGAATTGTCGTCTGCAAATGCTCTTAATTTAGGACAAGTTTTGAAATGTGTTGTTTGGTAAAGAGTGGGGGCAAAAACAATGAAAATTACGTAATTTGCTGCGTGAGCAGTACAACAAATTATTGATGACATAAGTAAAACGGACAAAACAACACTGTTTTTGTTTTTTATCCCTTCTAACTCTTCCCCAAACTACGAAATTTAGAATTATCGAAATTGAGGCTATTGTAGACGACAAATTCAGTGTAGCTTAAGTGATTGTCTTGTCATTGGATGGATAGAAAACATTGTGGGAAAAGGAGAAAATGCTGGTTACCTGCAATTTCTCCTTTTCTCATGTTTCCAAATGCTTATTTCCCAGGGTTGTAAAAACTTGGGATTGTGTGGTAAAGGGTTAAATCAAAGCCCCTCCCAAAACAGCAAAGTTTTTAGTTAGCTAGAATTAAAGTAAAGATTATATAGACAACACTTTAACCCATTACCACACAATCCCAAGTTTTAATGACTCTGTAAGAGAAGGCTTTCGAAAACACTCTAGGAAAAGGAGAAAATGCTTGTAACCAGCATTTTTTCCTTTTCCCACAATGTTTTCTACCCTATCCAAAACAAAAATCATCAATCCAGTTACATTTAATTTGTCGTCTGCAAATCCTTTCAGTTTGGACCAGCCTAAATTTTTGTCGTTTGGTAAAGAGTTAAACAAAGAATCTATATGAGCTGTAGTTCACTGATAGCGTAGAAGGAAAATTTGGAAGAAGAGATATTGCTGTAAACTGACACGAAAAAAATTAAGACTTGTACAAATTGAAAGCTTTTGCAGACAACTAACTAACTACATTTTTGCACAAATGATCAAATTTGGGCACCCCTGCATGTAATTCCTGGGCTTTCTTTAAACACAACTTTTTTTCTAAATGATTGACTTCTTTTTTCTCACGTGCATCTGAGAGTTGTGGGATGAAAGATCACCAGAAAGAAAGTTTGCCAAAACCGGGTATCAAACTTGCAACCACCAGGTCACGAGTCGGATATTCTTGCCATTACTGGACCTAGGGTCATTAAAATTTGGGATTGTGAGGTAAAGGATTAAGAACATGTAACTACATTTAGATTACAGGTGTGCAACAATCAGTTATACTTGATCATCATCAATTGCACTTTTTATGAGATCTTAACCACTGGGCTACTACGTGCAAGTCACTGACCTTTTGCAGATAGTTTAAATCAAGATCAGACTGCACAAAATGTGCAGTGCACAGAAGTGCGCAGAATGTGCAGTCTAATCTTTGATCTCACTGTCTGTTAAAGACATATCCCACCGGCCCCCATCCCCCACCCACCCCCCCCCCCCCCCAAAAAAAAAAAAGAGAAAAAAAAGAAATTTCCTGTATGGGTGTTGTCAAAGAAGGTCTTTTGTAAACATTGTTTGAATGGGAGAAATTGCTAGTTTACAGCAGTATCTCTTCTTCCAAATTTTCCTTCATAGCTAGTTTAGAGGATTTGCAGATAACAATTTTAATGTGACTCAAAACTTCAAATTTGCTTTTTTTGGCAGGCTAGAAAAAAGGTGGAAAAAGAGAAAACGCTTGATACCAGCATTTTTTTCCTTTTCCCACAGTGTTTTCAAAAGCCATCTTCGTCACGGATGTAAAAACTCAGAATGGTGTGGCAAAGAATTAAATAAATGCACATAATCTTAAAAGAAACGTAGTGCTGCTTTTATTGCAGAAAAAACAGATCAAGATTATCTCATTACAAGCAATTTCTCCTCTTGCTTGCATATTTTCAGAATTGCTGTATAAAAAGATTAAAAAATCATCAGGATCTGTTTTCACCAACCATTCTTCAGAAAGTTCATAGTCTTAATCTTCAGAATTTTATCAGTGTGAAAATAACAGAACTTCTGATTGGCTAAACCAAATGCTTTAGCCAATCAGAAGTTCTGTTACATTCAGAGTTAGAAAATCTTGGAGAATAAGACTAAGAATGTTCTTAAGAATGGTTTGTGAATACGGACCCAGGAGGTAGCAATTGTGCTCAAACAAACAATATGTGTGTTATGCTCTGACAAAAGGGGGCTTAATGCATTTGATACCGAGTAAACCAGCACATAATAATGGATCCATACTGGCCACTTTTTTTACCAAGCAACTAATGTATGAGGTAGACAGGCCCTTGGATATACGGAAAATTGACCAATAGCGAAAAGTTTTGGCCCAGGTCAACCTGCGCGGAATGTGCAGGCTGACCTGGGTCGATACTTCTTCGCAAATACATTAAGCCCCTTTTCACAGCGTATTGCTCATATCTTTTTGTTTCCAGCGTACAACAGGTGCATAATTCCTTCAATACAACAGTTAGACTGGCCAAACGATGGGTCAGTTCACACATGCTGGGGGATTATCTACAAGAAGAGGCAATAGAGCTGTTAGTTGTCTATCTATATCTACATCCAGCACCCTACACTGTTCCCAAGTAAGTTTTTGTTTCGTACGACCCAGAGGAAGAAGGCTTTTGAAAACATTGTGGGAAAAGAAGAAAATTTCTCCTTTTCCCACAATGTTTTCTACCCTGCTCGAAACAAATTGTTGATCTGTTTTCACAACCTTTCTTTTTCAGATCAACGATAGTGCAGGTCAATTGAAGTTGATAATTCAAAAATGGCTGTGTAATAAGATTCAATGACCATTTCATGCAGAAAATGTCATTAAAGGTGGCCCTTCAGATTTTGGGACCAAAATTTTGCAAATATGCAAAAAAAAATCATCCTTATACTCCCAAAACCTTTGAATTTGCGTTCATAAAACCCCAGTAGCCGAAAACCATCCTACAACACGAGAAATTAGAGATTTACTACGGCCCAGGTTGACACCAACGGGAGACAAGTTCTATTTTTACATTATCATTTCTCTCATTTACATACAGGAATACACAGAGGAAATTTCAAACATAAAGTCCGAAGAAGACATTATGGAAAATAATTATTACATGTTTGTTATGTAATGGAATTTAAGGGTTATTAGTCACGTGCCAGTTACATGACATTCCCAAAATGCTTTAGTGATTTTTGGCGCGAAATCTAAAAATACCTTAAGATGCTATGTAGCCTTTTAAGGGAACAACATCAATTTTTTTTTTTTTTTTTTCTGTAATCTTATTAGTCTTCATTATTGATTATTTTGTCTTATTCTTTCATATAAATTTCAGTGATATATACATAATTATTTTAATTTGGTGAGATGTAAAAATTCTAAATACCCACCTTTAAAATGAAAAGTGTCAACCCTGGACAGCCTGCGCAATATATGCAGTCTGACCAGGGTTGACATTTTTGGCAGTTCCCAGGTCCTTTTTTGTGTGATAGATCACATTTTAACCCTTTACTCCATAGATACTCATTTCTAAGCATTGCCTGGAGGAGCCTTGGAAAACATTGTTGCAAAAGGTGAAATTGCTCGTGACGAGCAATTTCACCTTTTGTCACATTGTTTTCTATGCTATCAAAGGGTGTCATATACACATAAGAATTGGCTTCATCCTTGCTGTTATTTAGGGTCAGTTAGAGATACCATAGAAATGCCTGATGGGGTAAAGGGTTAACAACAACTGTGTTTACTTTTGGTAGCTATTCTTGCTTTTGGCCAACAGATTTCGGATGAGAGAGGCTGTTGATGCAATATAGTGTGGTGGGTGGAGAGGTTGTCCACATGTAGGGGCAATAGGTATTTCCACAAAGATTTTTACCAAGCCCTCGCAGCTCAGTCGATAGAGTGTAGGACTTAAGAACAGGGGGGGTCGCTGGTTCAATTCTTGGCTTAGGCAATTTCTTTCAAAGCATTGATGATAGTAATTGCGACAGGATTCAGTCCTTTCTCACTGCTGACTGTTGTTTAGACAATGATCACTTTGGAAAGTAGCCAGTAGCTTGGAAAGAATATTGTCAGAGTATTGATAAAAGAAACTCTGTGAAAGGAAATGCAATACTCATAATGTTTGCTTTCTTGACAGGTCTTGGTTTGTAGGCTTTCAAAGATTCCTTGAACTGTTGAGCACCTTTGACTGGAAATTGAGCCCACTAATTGTGAATTTGAACAATGAGTTTACAGGTAAGAATATTGTTCCATGATTATGTCATCTAGGTGATTTGGGTGGATTGGGACACAGTGCTTGAAGTAAAAGGATTTTGTTAGAATACTGGGGCACAGAGCCTGAGACAAAATGGGATTTTGTTTGAATGCTGGGGCACAGGGCTTGAAATCCAGTCATTTTGTTAAAATGCTAGAGCATAGGGCTTGGAATGCAGTCGTTTTGTTTGAATACTGGAATATAGAGCTTGAAATGCAAGGATTTTGTATGAATACTTGGGCCCCAAGGTTTGAAATGCAGGGACTTGTTTGTTAACTTTTTACCACACATGGCTGACTTTTGATGCTGTTTGAAAAGAAGCCTTTCGAAAACACTGTGGGAAAAAAGAAAATGCAGGTAACCAGCATTTTCTCCTTTTCCCATGTTTTCTACTTTACCAAAGAAAAATTACGCCTTTTGAGCCACACTGAAATTGTTGTCTGCATATGCTTTCATTTCGGACAAGGCTAAAATTTTGTTGTCTGGTAGAGAGTTAAACATTGGCTTACCTGGCCTGAAACTCTGGAATATTGTTTTAGCACTAATCCAGATTGAATCCTTTATTCGTTTGATGAATTTCGCAGACTTTTTGTATCTTGAAGTAGACAGCTTGGTTCAGTATCAAACTTCAGATTTGTCTTGTTGTAACTGAAAGCATTTGCAGGCAACAAATTACATGTGGCCAAAATTATGGTATATGTGCCTGTGAGCAGGCGCAAAACATTGCAGGAAAAGGATGGTTTCCAATATTTTCAGTTTTTTCAAAAATGTTTTCAAAAGCCTTCTCTCTTACAGATACCAGAACTTGTAACTGTTTGGTAAAGGATTGAAACATTCTGGCTTTTTGAGAAATTGCTTGTTACAGAACAAGTTCCAAAAATAATGATTGGCTTGAACGGCATATGCTGTTTGAAATATCAAAAGGACAGTATTTTGAATGTTCTAAAATACATTTTATCATTTTACAGATGAAGACTTGCAGGAAATCTCTACACAGTTTACAGAGAATCGAGACTCGTTGCCTTTAATGTTTATCTCAACACCTATAAATAAACTGAGTTCACACTGGACAGCCACTTCTCCCACTGTCCCTATACTACACAGGCTTGTTCTGTTGGCAAGGACATCATTGGATTTGATGCATAAACAGATTCACAGTGAGAAACCAATAGATATGAAGGTAATTAATACTAGTGGCTTCGATATTTTAGAAGAAAATGTCAAGATATTGTCATAGCGATGTCGTTCACAGTTTGTATATTTCTGTCTTTACTGGAGATATTTACCACAAAGTTTGACAGTTGTCAAAGGGGGAATCCATACAACATGGGCAGGTAACTATCAAAATATTTTTGACACAGTTATGGCCCTTTTCAGCTTAGAATTAGTCAGGCAAAAACTTTGAAATTTTATAGATATCACTTATCATTACTGAAGATATTTACTTCAATTTTTGACAAGTTGTCAGCAATCGAAAAGAAACCCATACATACAGCCAAAGAGATATCTCTCCAACACATTTGTTAGGTATTGTATCTAAATTGGGAGGAAGCCATGCATGAAGAAGTGGTCATCAGTAACACCCCCTTTTAACCCTTTCCCAAACAATCCCTGGTTTTCAAGACTTTGAAAAAGAAAGCTTTTGAAAACATTGTGGGAAAAGGAGAAAATGCTGGTAACCAGCATTTTCTCCTATTCCAACAATCTTTTCTACCCCCTCTTCCCCCCCCCCCCCCCCATAAATTTCAAAATTTCGAGTCATGTTAATTTTGTCGTCTGCAAATGCTATCAATTCTGACCATTCTAAAATTTTGTTGTTTGGTAAACAGTTAAAATCATCATCTATCGATGACTGAAAGCCTTTTTAGGCAGAAAGGCCGTTTTTGGACAACAAAAGGGATTAATGGCTCAATGGACAATCCCAGACGAGCCCCCATCTTATGAAAATAAAACTTTGCAACAAATGCATAGCTTAACTCTTTGCCACACGACAAAATTTTACACTGGTCCAAATTCAAAGCATTTGCAGACGACAAAATAAAGGTGACTGAAAAATTGAAATTTGTGCTGGGAAGGGTAGAAAACACTGTTGGAAAAGGAGAAAATGCTGGTTACCAGCATTTTCTCCTTTTCCCACAGTGTTTTCAAAAGGCTTCTCTTTCAGGGGCATCAAAAGTAGGGATTGTGTGGTAATGGGTTAAATACAAACCGCATCTGGTGGGATCCGAACCCATGCGGACAAATATCCTTGTTTTTCATGATTTAAAAAGACCATGCATTACATGAAGTGATTCATGTCATACCTACTCATGAATCCCCTAAAATCCATTTAGTCTATAGATAGAGTAGATCTGAGGCTGAAAATTTACGAGTAGCAAAAGTTTCATCCCATGTTAGCACTTTCAGCGCAGGCAGACATGGTTGATACTTTTTCCAGATGTATTGTGCCCTATTTTCAACAAACATGACTCATATGGACTTATTCCAACTTAGTATTGTTTCTACTTCAGCAATTGTTCAGACCACCACTAGATTTGTATGATGTTTTGATAGAACTTGATCCAGACTTTGTAGCCCAACCATATCATCAGTTGGATATTTCAAGCCATGTAAGAGAGTCTCTAATCCCAGTACAGAGTACCAGCAATACTAAACTGCTTGACTGTTTCCCTGTAACTGATTTCAATCCTGTTAGGTTGTTGATTGAAGACATACGGGTAAGTAAAACTTCTTTAGCTTTTAACCCTTTACCACACTTTTGATGCTCCTGGGAAAAAAGCTTTTTGAAAACACTGTGGGAAAAGGAGATAATGCTGTTAACCAGCATTTTCTACTTTTCCCACAATGTTTTCTATCCTATCAAAGAAAATTTGCACCAATTGAGCCACATTGAAATTGTCGTCTGCGAATGCCTTCAATTTGGACAAAGCTAAAATTTTGTCGTCTGATAAAGGGTTCATTAACTTTTCACTGTACAACAATGTTCCAAACTTGTCTAAGACAACATGCCAAATGTACTTCAAAAAATGAAATTTGTCATTCATTGGGTTTAAAACATTCAGGGAAAATGCCTTTTCACAGGAATGTTTTCAAAGAGAGTTGGCCGCAAGATCAATAATGTTACTCGCAGGAGGTTACATGTATACCTGTTTAGTTATCTGTCAGATACCTTCAGACTTTCACCCTTTACCAAATGACAAAATTTTAGACTGGTCCAAGATGAAAACACTTGCAGACGATAAAATAAGCATAAAGTTCTCAAAAATTGTTATTTGTTTCCTGCAGGGTAGAAAACACAGTGGAAAAAGAAGAAAAAGCTGATTTCCAGCATTTTCTCCTTTTCTCACAATGTTTTCAAAATTTTAGACAGGTCCAAATTGAAAGTACTTGCAGACAATAAGATAAACGTAACTCAAAAATTGGAACTTGTTTCCTGCAGGATAGAAAACACTGTGGGAAAACAAGAAAATGCTGGTTACCAGCATTTTCTCCTTTTCTTACAATTTTTTTTAAAAGGTTTCTATCTCAGGATTGTAAAAACCAGGGATTGTTTGATAAAGGGATAAAGTTTTATCATATATTTTCCAGGAGAGTTTTGATGATGTATGCCTGGTATTCCATGATGAGTTTGGGGGTCCAGTTATAGGCTTAGTTTGGAAACCAGACGCCTTTCAGACCAAAGACTTTAAGGTTTGTTCACTCTTAAAATCTTGTCATGGTATGGTTGAATCATTGCAGATAAATTTCAAACTTTTTGCTTGAAAGTCTTAACTCTTTACCAAAGGACAAAATTTTAGACTGGTCGCAACTTGAAAGGACTTGCAGACGACGAAATAAACTTAACTCAATAATTGATATTGGTTTCCAGCTGGATAGAAAACATTGTGGGGAAAAAAAGGAGAAAATGTTGGTTACCAGCATTTTCTCCTCTTCCCACATTGTTTTCAAAAGGCTTTCTGTCTATGGGTCATAAAAACCAGGGACTGTTTGATAAAGGGGGTTATGCAGATTTTTGTAATACCACCAAACTTTAAAAAAGTGATTTACTACTAAAATAAGTCAGGTGTTAGAAGGCCAATGATCAGTAAAGATGAAAGACATAATAAGAAAACAACATTTTCAATGGTATTTCTTTAATGGGCTACATAGCCTCTAATTTTAGATTTTCAGCCAGAGTTTTGCACAGACATGTGCGAATATCACATGATCACTATCACACATTTATGACCAAGATATTTATACTGACATCATATCCTGTGTTATGAGAATAGACAGATTACCATTCGCTAAACAATTGTTGTACATGTAATTGGCCAAGATTCGTATACTGACATCATATCCTGTATAATAAAAAGAGACAGATTACCATTCGCTAAACAATTGTTGTACATGTAATTGGCAACTACATGCAGTGCTCTTGTTTGATAAAAGGGTTTGGGGTTATTAACTCTTTCCCACACAATCCCAATTTTTAACTGTGAAAAGAAAGAAGCCTTTTGAAAACAATGTGGGGAAAAGGAGAAAATGCTGGTAAGCAGCATTTTCTCCTTTTCCCACAGTGTTTTCTACCCTTCCAAAACCAAATTTTAATTTTTCATTCACCTTTATTTTGTCGTCTGCAAATGCTTTCAATTTGGACCAATCTAAAATTTTCTCGTGTGGTAAAGAGTTAAGCTTCCATATGTATTGCAGATTTCAACAGTAAACCATACCATGTTAAAACTACAAGATGGAAACCAGCCTGAAGTAGTACAGAATAGAGATGCCATCATTGAGGATATACGATTAATGGGAGGAAGACTTATCAAAAACATTAAATTTAAATGAGATAAAATCAGTAAGAAATTATCTGAGCGGGATGCTGGTACCCAGGAAAACATATTTGGTTTGAACTGGAAGACGGCAACTAGCCCTAGGTAGTACAGAATACATATGCCATCATGGAAGATATATGATTAATGGGAGGAAGACTCACCAAAAACATTAGACTCAAATGCGATGAAATCAGAAAGAAATTACCCTAGCTGGATACTGGTACCCAGGAAAACATATTTGGTATAAACTGCAAGATGGAAACCAGCCAGAGGTGGCACAGAGTACAGATGCCATCGTTGAGGATATATGATTAATGGGGAGGAAGACTCATCAAAAACATTTAAACTCAAAGGAGATAAAATCAGTAGGAAATTATCCTAGCCGGATACTGGTACCCTGGAAAACTTTTTTGGTATAAACTGCAAGATGGAAACCAGCAAGAATTTGTAGAAAATGCAAATGCCATCGTTGAAGACATACGATTGATTGGAGGAAGATTTACTTTAACCTTTTACCGCACAATGCTGACTTTTAATGACCCTGAGAAAAAAGTCTTTTGAAAAACATAGTGAGAAATTGGAGAAAATGCTGGTAAACCAGTAATTTCTCCTTTTCCCACAATATTTTCTTCCCTATCCACAAAAATTACATCTTTTGAGCCACGCTGAAATTTTTCATCTACAGATGCTTTCAATTTTTGGACATGGCAAAAATGTTGTCTGGTAAAGGGTTAAATGAGTGTAAACAAGTATGAATTTTATCTCTGTACCAGACAACAAAATTTTACACTTCTCCACATTGAAAGCATATGCAGACAATAAAAATAAATGTGATTAAGAAATTGAAACTTGACTTCAGAAGAGTAGAAAACATTGTGGTAAAAGGAGAAAATGCCGGAGAAAACGCCAAAATTCTACACTTGTCAAAATTGAAAGCATTTGCAGGCGACAAAATAAACATGTTTCAGAAATTGAAACTTGACTGTAGAAGAGTAGAAAACATTGTGGTAAAAGGAGAAAATGCTGGTTACCAGCATTTTCTCCTTTTCCCACAATGTTTTCAGAAGGCTTCTTCCTCTGGGTCGTAAAAAACCAAGGATTGTTTGGTAAAGGGTTATATAGCCGGGTACTGTTACCCTGGAAACCCTACTAGTATTTGGTATGAAAAATGAGAATTGTAGATTTATGTGAATGGAACAAGGAACATAGCTAAGAATGTAATAAAACATTTCATGTCTTGGACCCCTTGTTTTGCCTGGTTTTGCTTAAATAGACATGGTGGAAGCCCTACCTTCTTGGCTCTTGCATGCCGATGTTTGTCCAACTGTCGTTAACTCTTTACAACACAATCACAACTTTTTACGACCCTGAGAAAGAAAGCTTTTGAAAACTTTGTGGGAAAAGGAGGCGCAATATAATATATATAAACTTGACCCTTTTTGATGCCCGAAAATATAATCTACAGAGACTCCAAAGGATTTGTGTGTCATACGCTTGATTAAACAAATGGATGGAATAGATCTAAGATCAGATTTTGCAGTCTGATCTTGATCTGTGCTGTCTGCAAAAGTCCCCCTTTTCACCTGTGGTGCTGAAAGGGTTAAAGCTCTCTTGGAATGATTTGATTTGAGTAAAGCTTTTTAGCAAATCAGGGTGGTTGGAACTTGCTTTCAGACAACTAAATGTTGGAAAACAAGTAATAATATTCCTTGATGACTAAAATAGTATTGCAAATCAATTGAACATTGAAACCAGAAGGCTGGTTTGAAATTAACAATCCACCAATCAGTCCTCCGAAGTTTCACTATGATTTGTTGTACCATAGCTTACTGTTTAAGTAAATGTGGCCAGCTTCTTGCAAATGAATAAGCTATGCTCTGTAGAAAGGGGGTTAACTGCATCTCCAAAAAGTATCGACCCATGAAGCTTGTTGGACTGCGCAGGCTGTCATGACTCCAAACATTTTCTTAAATTGTAAATTTCCATGTCCAAGGACCAGTCTGTCTCATGATATGTCTCCCTGTCAGGGTCAGGTGACATATTGTTTTTCCCCAGTGTGTCCGTCTGTCCATCTGTCTGTCCGTCACAAATCATGTTTAATCTACAACTCGCAAACCTTTTAAGATATTTTGATAAAAGTTCACACATTTATAAAGTACCATCATACGAAGGGTCAGGCACAAGAACCATAACTCTGGCTTGTATATTTTTATATTTATTTCCCATTGATTATTTTTGTATGTATCTGTCCGCAATACCAATCTAGACGAAAATGTTACTAACTTTATTATGGATTATTAAATCTGCTGACGCCAAAAAGGGGGGAGACATCTGTATTTTATAGAAAAACAAGTTCTGGTTCAGTTGTTATAGGTACAGCGAATTTTGCTAATCCTTAATTATGTGGTGTTTTGCTGAGTATAATGTATTAGAAAGACGCAATAACCCCCTCCCCTTCTTTTCTCTCCGTCTCTGTCTCGCTCTCTCTCTGTCTGTCTCTCTCTCTTCCCCAATTCCCCAGCTGCTCATTTGTAATTTGGCGGTAAAGTCATTTTTAATAATGACTAATCTAGTCGACCTCCAGGGAGAGAAAAAAATCACGATAAACAGAAAATCGTCATCCCTAAAAGAAGTTCAAGTGTAGGTCACATTTTTTACCTTTTTAACCCGTTACCAAACAATCCCATGGTTCTGTGACCTTGAAGAATGGTTGTGAAAACATTGTGGGAAAAGGAGAAAATGCTGGTAAGCAGCATTTTCTCCTTTTCTCACAATGTTTTCAATCCTTTTGAAGACAAATCGGGTCATTGAAATCATATTTTATTTGTTGCCTGCAAATCCTTTCAATTTGGACAAGTTTATAATTTTGACATCTGGTAAAGAGCGAAATGCCGAGTGCAGGACGGTGGATTATCGCCTCGAGACGTTTCTGACGGACGTCAGAATTTTGACGTTTGTTTCACGTATACGGTGAAAATGAGATAATCTATTTATGTTTTGTACGAGTCGGTAAACAACGAACCGTGATTTAATACCATTGTACCTGTGTGTGCCCCCGAACCACTGACGTCATTCATAAACAAATGTAAAAAACCTTTGACCACACAGTCCCGTCCTTTTACGGCCCAGAGAAATTTGTAAAGATGCCGCTATTTTTAGGTTCAAAATATCTTTAAAGCCACTCTATTTATAGAAACTTGTCACATTTGACAGAATGTCAAAGAAACGCGGAAATGTTGCAGATGACCTCTTATATAAGTTTTGTTTTTTTCTGTGTGTAATGCACTTTTGTATGTCTTATTTTAAGTTTTCTTTGCAGGTGTTAACGGGCTCAGAGTTCCCTGGGTTTCTTAATGCAGGAATGACAAAAGTTATTCGTTCATGTTTTTACGCGCGAAACGTGTGCCTCTGCAGCGGACATCCTTTAACTCTTTACCAAACGACAAAACTTTAAACTGGTCCAGTTTGAAAGCACTTGCATATGACAAAATAACTGTAACTCAAAAATTGAAATGTGTTTCCAGTAGGGTAGAAAACTTTGTGGGAAAAGGAGAAAATGCTGGTTACCAGCATTTTCTCCTTTTCCCACAATGTTTTCAAAAGGCTTCTGTCTTAGGAGCGTAAAAATAAAAGGATGCTTGATAAAGGTTTTTTAGCCGTGTGTGAAAAGAAGCATTTCCTTGTTCAACAAACAATTTCTGTTGGCAAATGTTTTTCTGTCATTCATGAAAAATTCTTCTAATCTTCTTTTCTCTCTCTATTTTTCACACTTGAAAATGCAAATTTACTGTAAAAGGTTCCTGTCTTGAACACATGACATTGAATTCTTTTTCCACACGATATAGTCTTGGACTTTTCCAAACTAACAGCGTTTTCAGACAAATTGGCTTTGATTTAGATGATGGGTTAGTCCTCAAGACAGCCAGAAGCATCGTGGGACAAAGTGAAAATACCCTCACATTTCTCACAATTTTATCAAAGGCCTTCCACCTTGGGGGTCGTTAAAATTCGGAATTAAGTACTGTAGACCTATAGGATCTATTTTCCTTTTTTTGGCAACAAGCAAAATCATTATGAAAAACATTACAGAAACACGAGGACAGAATTGTTTTCACACGCAATTGTCCTTTTTACCTACCATACTTTCCAAAGTACTCGATTGTACGTACGTGCGTAAGTTAGCATTCGTTTAGTAATGCATGTTGAAAGGTAAGCAGCTTTAACGAGAGGCTGATTTAACAGCCCCAAATTATTGTTGGAGTAAAGTCAAAGTCCACTTGGTGTACCCTAGCCACGTCTCCAATACAGGCGAACATATTTCGCCCTCCCTAACCTAGTTTAATCCATTACCACACAATCCCTACTTTTGACGACCCTGAGAAATAAGCCTACAGAAAACCTCATGGGAAAATGAGAAAATGCTGGTAACCATGGTATTTTGTGCAAAACCGAAGGAAATAAACCAGTTAAACCCAAATTTTCCAGACAGATGATTTTTTCGATAGCACTCGTATATTTAATTGGAAATGGCGTATTGAAATAAACTGCAATAGGACATCAACCGTAAACATAGTTATATTTCATTTAAAAAAAGCTTCACCTCTTCATAGCCTTTTGTTGGCGCAATGATGTACACAAAAATTGGTCAAATGACCGTTTGGCTTCCAAGATTGTTCTTTCCAAGACCAGTTCGTCCCTGCGCTTGTTCTTCCCATGATTGCGATTGTGCAAGAATATTTACAGGTAGCAAACTTTATTGGAATCTTGGGAATTAGAACCTGACGGCCAAAGATATCTCAAATCTTAGTATTCAGTTATAAACTTAATTGAATTCAATATACATTTTTACATGGTTTCTTCCTCTACCTATTAAGCCACCTTCCGTCAAGTATCTCCTGACTTCTATTGAAAGATCGAAGGGAGACCACTAATACACAAAAAAAATACAAACTTGGGTACCCTTTAACAAAAAAGACGTATTAATTTGCATAGGAGATTGATTCACAATTCAATTTTTGAATGATATTTCTCTTTTTTTTCTTCAAATTATTAATTCACGCAGTGGCTTCCTTGACCAAGGCCTCATCAGCGTTTTCAACGCTTTGATTTTACAATCGGCTTGAAAGTTTCGTTTAATTTATATAACCCTTTTCCAAACAATCCCTGATTTTCACGACAATGATAAAGAAGCCTTCTGAAAACATAGTGGGAAAAGAAGAAAATGCCGGTAACCAGCATTTTCTCCTTTTTCTACTATGTTTTCTTCATTTCCAAATCTTTTTAGTTGCATTAATTTTGTTGTCTGCAAATGCTTCCACTTTGGATTTGTCTGAAATTATGTCGTCGTTTGGTAAATTGTTAATTAGCAGGTTGAGGGATAAGAAATTGCTTAGTCGAGAAATGAACGGAGATAGAGCGAAGTGAGAGAAAGCCAACGTTCGGCTAAAATTTAATGATTAATTACCTGCACTGATGACGTAATCTAAAACAAAACATAACATAACATAACATAACATTTTTATTCAGCATAAAACAGCACTTGCATGTTTATAGCTTACAACATATCAAACAAATTTATACCCACATGCGCAGAAAACAAAGACATAAATAGAATGTTATTATCTGAGAAGTATGAAATAATTTACAATTTCTTATGAAATATATTTTTGAAACTATATTAAATAAAAGCGATTTTCGTTATAGATTAGAACTCTGTATTTTGTCTGGTTGCAGCAAAAATAAAACGAGCGACGTTATTTATTGTTTTTGTCGACTTTGAACTCATTAAGGATTCAAATTTATTAATAGTTGGCCATTGATAATAATATTTTTTCAGATATTGTTTACGGAGTTCATAATATTTTGTGCAGGTGAGAAGGAAATGGTATTCATTTTCAACCATATTTTGATTACAGTGCGGACAAAGTCTATTTTCTCTTGGGATGTTTAGGTGTCTACCTAATTCTATAGCCAAATGATGTGAAGATAATCTGAATTTGGACAGGGCTATTCTAAATTTGTCATTAGTTATACATTCCAGATATTTTTCTCTTTCAAAACTATGTTTATAGATACTGTATGATTCCAATCTAGCTGAATTATTTATATTTGAATACCATTTTTGCTTAAATATATCAGTTATTCGTTGCTCAATGTATTTAGCAAGGAAATTACTTCCATTTTGACTAAGCCACAGATTTGTCATGCCAATTTGATTGAGTGTTTGTTTTACATGATAAGCCCAATTTAGATTGTTATAATTGTTATCGGCATCTGCATCTCTTTTTAACATAAGATAAATCTTTTTAACCATTGAGCTTTCTGGTTTTTCTATGATTTTCATCCAAAATTTCATGATAAGTAATTTTCTGTTTATTTCCATAGGATATCTTCCTAACTCTCCATAAAGACCATCTAGGTTAGTTGACTTTTTAACCCCAAGAATTTTTCTCATAAATTTACAATGAATTAATTCAATATTTTTACAGGGATGATTTCCCCATATACTTGCACTGTAATTTAGGACTGAGCCGACTAAACTGTCAAAGAGATTGCATTTGTCATCGATATTTAAGGAAAGCTGGTTGAAAACAATAAACAAGTTATGTAGTGCTGATTGGGAGTGTTTTGCGATATATTTTTGCGTTCTAGACCAACTCCCATTTTTGAAAAAGTATATTCCCAAATATTTAAAATTATCAACGACGTCCAAAACTGTGTCATTATAAACAAAATCAAAGGTAGAATGTCTTCCTCTCTCAAATATCATTATTTTAGTTTTGTTAGTATTGACTGTTAGATTCCAAGTCGTACAGTATATATGTAAATCGTCAAGTAATGATTGTAATGCTTGTGGTGAATGTGCAAACAGTGCAGCATCATCAGCAAATAATAACAGAAATACCTTTAGATCATCAATGGTAAAAAGATCATCAATGTCACTTTTCATATTTAAAAGTATATCGTTCACAAAGAAAAGAAACAGTAAACTAGAACTAGGATCACCTTGTTTTACACCTATATTGGATTTAATAAAGGGAGATAATTCATTATTGATTCTGACACAAGATTTTATAGTGGTATACATGTTTCTCATTGCGTTTACATATTTTGAACTTACATTTTCTTTCAACAGTTTTTGAAAAAGATAAGATCGATCAATTTTATCAAAACATTTTTCAAAATCTATAAATGCGCAATAAAGTTTTTTGTCAACACTTAATGTTTTTGCTATTATAGCGTGTAAAATGAATATACAATCGGTCGTGGATTTTCCTTTTTGAAATCCGAATTGATTTTCAATAATTTTAGATTGTTTTTCTGTCCATTTTGTTAAACGATTTAGGAGTAACTGTGAATAGATTTTTGAGATACTGTTTATTAATGTTATGCCTCTATAATTCTCTGGGTTGCCTGTCTCGCCCCCTTTAAAAATTGGAAATATTATCCCATTTCCCCATGACTTTGGGTATTCACCATTCAAAAATAGCCTATTAAATAAAGAAAGAATAAAAGGGGCTGTAACTTCGAAGGAGTGTTTGTATACTTCGGCCGCAATATTATCTATCCCACAACTTTTGTTATCGTTTTGCTTGAATGTGGCTATTCGTAACTCTTCCAGAGTGATTTCACTATCTAATTCCTCATCAAATTGAAGTTCGTATGTTGTATCAGAATTTTCATTATTTACTGTATCGGCTTGATACAAGTAGTTGAAATGATTATACAGTTCCTCAATATTGATATCTGTATTTTCAGATTTTGGCTTTTTGTACTGCTCTCTTACTTTTTTCCAGAACTCTCTTGGTTTAGTCTTACCAAGTGTTGCCATTTTCTTTCTTTCCGTTTTAGCATAATCTTGTTTGCATTTTTTCTTTATTTTGTTATATTTCGATTTTGCTTCGATGAGAGCATTTTTATTTAACTGTGATTTATCTTTCATATATTTATTTCTAGTCTTATTAAATAGCTTTCTTGCAATGTAGCATTCATGATGAACTGACCTTGATCTCTTGGTTATGAATAATTTATAAATTAACTCATTACCAAACAACAATATTTTAGGCTTGCCCAAATCGAAACCATTTGCAGACGACAAAATAAAAGTGACTGAAATTTTGAAATTTGTTTTGTGAAGGATAGAAAACATTGTTGGAAAAGAAGAAAATGCTGGTGACCAGCATTTTCTTCTTTTCTCACAATGTTTTCTAGAGGCTTCTTTCTCAGGGTCGTCAAAAGGAGGGATTGTGTTGTAATGGGTTAAGTAAACAACAAGAAGAGGAGCGGGTTAGTGTATATATGCAATATTTTGTTGGAGCATTGCCTTTCGATCAACGTTTAAGTTGCTAAGGTGGTAAGGCACATGGCGAGGAATTAGAGTTTCGAGTTCAATACCCTATAGGTCTACTTTTCCGAGAAATGATTAATGTTAAGGCTACAGAATAAGGTCCTTATTTAAAACTTGTGTGTCCGTGGTTGTGAATGAGATCGTCGGCATCGTAACCATAAGGTCCTGAGTTCGATACCCAGGAGCGGGTGTGAACTTTGGTGTTTTTCATTGGACCTTACGTTCGGCACGAGTACTGGTGTAGTTCCAAGGAGGCAGGATCGAGAGAGATTATTATAAGTTGTAAGAACTTGTAACTCAATCGATGTAAAATAAATATGTTTAAACTTAATTGTTGTTGGCTCTATTTGAGATGCTGAAGGCGATAACTGACTTTGGCGTTGTCTGCGAATTTCATTCTCTTTGAAGATTCGACTTACGTGATATGACGCATATTACTCCCCCCAATATTGGGGGAATTGTAGTAATACGCACTTTAAAGTAGCAATGGAGAAAACGGCTTTTATCCATACGTTTGAGGATAAATCAGGCCTGTTTTAGCTCCAGATTTCTCTGACCTGCTGAACATAGCTGAGTGAACTGCACCAGGTAGCTTTTTCTGAGTAAATATTTATTTTAGTTTGAAATTCAAAGTAACGGTTTTTGCGTAGAAAAGTAGTCCGGTTCTGTACCCAAGATGCCAAAATTAGATAGATGTATATTATAATTATCTGCAAAAAAGTATCGATTCAGGTCAGCTTGCATGAGTCGATACTGTTTGCTATCGGTCAATTTTCGGCATGTCAAAGGACCAGTGTACCTTATGATACGGTCTATTGTTAGACAATATAAATTTTAATAGCAACAATTATTTTATGATAGATGCTTGGTATCATGCCACATGGAGATGTATTAAACCCCCCTCCTCCACTCCTCTGTAACAGAACAGCATTTGACGACGGTCTGACACAAAACTTCTACTGAACATGCATTATTCCCCGCTGGATGGCATTCTACAAATACACATCTATCTAATTTGAGCATGATGGGTACAAAAGCAGACTAAGTTTTTTTTTTCAAAACAGCAACTCATACTTTGAATTTCAAGATGAAATAAACGTTTATCCAATAAAACGCTAGATCTACTTGGTGCGATTCATTCAGCTATGATCGGCTAGCATGTAACCTCCGTCGGCCATTTATTAAAACAGCCCCTACATGCTTGGGTAACAGGCTAATAGCTTCGGTATAGGCCCTACTTTTCCCGGGTATTAGGGAGATGGGTGATGCGTCATAGCAGACAGGTCGAATCTTCGAAGAATATGACATGCGCAGACAACTGGTGAACATGATGTATCTGTAGGAAAGCAGCCAGCGGCTTGGAAAGAGTATTTTGCAAAGAGATACTAATTCAGAAAAGCGAGGACATGTGCAATGGCTGCCTTGTTATAACTGGAAAAAAAAAACGCGCGAGACGGCGTCATACACTGTTAATAAAAATATAAGTACATCAAACACTAAAGTGGTGATTTAGACTTGAAGGCATGCTGACCAATTAGTCAACGTCCACACTGTTTGACAGGCAGCGTGTACAGTCGTTTATACTCCTACAACCTACGGCATATTTGCACGACCTCTGTCCATTCACAAATCTTCCCCCATCTCCCTCTTCTAAGACGTTTCATTCATCAAAAACAAATAGCAACTGAATGGGAAAAATATTGCAGCATCACAGATAGGCATGGAAACACCGTGACTATAATGAGGCAGTTGAAGAAATTGTTCTTTTTGAGTGTATTTTCCATTCGCTGCAATGTTTTCCAATTTCCTGCTATCAATGATACGCCACCACTGTATGTTTTGTTTTAGGGAAAAAGTGCTTAATTAACCCTTCCAGCCCCAAATAAACACAATAGACACTTTCAGTCTTGCAAAAAGAGCCCTAATAATTGCAATTTTAACGTAACTATTGTCCAGTTCGCCTTAGACCAGCGGACAGTGTAGATCAAAGATCAGACTGCACGTTCTGTGCAGACTGATCTTGATCTACACTGTCCGCAAAGGCCGACTATATAAAAGCAAAGGGTCGTGAATTGTTAAGACACAAATCCATTCATTATCATTATTTACATAAGCTTAAATTTATATAAGTTCTCGGTTTTTGTAACTTCTTTTTTTTTCAGTTTTGTATAATTAGTGATTGTCTTTAATTTGTTCTTATCTTTGGAAATGAGAAGTTTAGATTTTGTTAAAGGGACTAATTAAATAAAATGGATACTTAAAAAAAAACTTTAATCAAAGTCCAGGGAAATATTGAAACAGGTACGGTAAACTGCTTTTATTTTAAAGCAAAAAAAATTTTTTTTTGAAATACATTACATGCAATGTGTGTTGCACATCTTTACTTATATTACAAATACGAAATAAGTACAAAATCTTAGAAAGAAGTAATTTAACAGTTTTTTTTTTTTTTTTTTTCAATAAAAAAAATCGTTTTTAGAAAACTTTGCGATGAAAATTTATCTTTTTGGTCAACCATCGTTCTTTTTAATTGATTAATTAATTTTAATTAATTAATTTATTTATTTATTTGTTTATTCATTCATTCATTCATTCATTCATTCATTCATTGTATGGTCTATTTACATGTATTTATCAGTCGGACAAACTGGAACGAATGTTTTAAAGTTTAACGATTTTTTTTTCTTTTCTTTTCTTCTACTTTCTTTGGCGGCCAAAAATCTGCAAACAATTCTGCTTTCTGATTATACGACGAGATTAAGTGAAATGCTACCGTGATTTCTAAACTTGTTTTACGTTATGAAAGTCCGAAAACGAATAACTAAGCCACGTTCTGTTAAAAGGGGGATTAATGCATCTGCAAACAGTATCGACCGGGACCAGCCTCTGCACTCCGCTCAAGCTGACCTCGGTCGAAACATTTTGCTAATGAACATTTTTTTTTTGTATTTTCAAGGACCAGTTTACCTTATGATTCAATCAGTTGTTCGACAAAACTGGCTTTGTGGATCCACGGTCATGTGGTGATGTTCTCGGTGACCTGTAGCCATGGTGATGCTTTAACCCTTTACCAAACAATCCAATTTCTTGCGAAGGCTTTTGAAAACATTGTGGGAAAAGGAGAAAATGCTGGTAACCAGCATTTTCTCCTTTTCCCACAGTGTTTTCTAAAGGTTTCTTATTCAGGGTCATCAAAAGTAGGGATTGTGTGGTAATGGGTTAAAGCATGGTCTGATAGAAATTATTCAAATCATTTCTCACTTTTCTGTAAGAGTCATTTTTTTGGGATCATATGAATGAAATAATCTATAAAGAAGAGAAAGTTTGGACGAAGATCAGACTGCAAGTATGTGCAGTCTGATCTTTGTCTATACTTCTCAAGACTTTATCCATGATTGCGTGTGACCGGATCCGAATTAAACCCAACATGTCAATTTCCATCGTCTGCGGCAATTTTTAACGGAATTTTAAGAAGATTTTCAAGAAAATGCGGATTGAAAGCATGCAGGTTGTCACGGACAATGTTACATCAGGTCCAATGAGTAATTTATCATTTGGCATTCAATGCAGCGATGTTCTCTAAATTGTATAAACACATTTTATTGCCAAAAAAGTTATCATGAATAGTATATGAATATGATTCATTATACTTCATTAGAAAATGAAATTATGCAAATGGTTTACAATGGCCGAAACTTACATAACCCCATACCAGACGACAAGATTCTAGTTTTGTCCAAATTGAAAGCAGTTGCAGACGACAATTTCAATCTGGATCAAATGCTGCAATTGTTCTTTGATAGAGTGGAAAATATCGTGGGAAAAGGAGATAATTTTTTTCATAAGGCTTTCATTTTCCATGGGGTATCAAAACTCGTCACTGAGTGGTAAAGGGACAATTGTACCCCCCAATCTGCGAATTAGAGGGGTGAATTCTGGTTTCCACATGTCTGTCTGTCTATCTGTCTGTCTATCCTGTCTGTCCGTTTGTGCGTCAATCCGTCCGTCTTGTTTTTGTGTCTGTGCTCTAACCTAAAATGCAGTCAGATCCCGGACCCTGAAATTTCATACAAATGGTGCTCATGGCTCAAGCATGCGCTCTATTGTTTTTGGGTCGCATTGATCAAAGGTCAATGTTACAGGTGAACTTGGTTTAAAAATCGCCTTAGTCCTCTAACTTATTATCTGCTTGACCTAGGACTATGAAACTTTATACAAGTGTGGTTCATAATCAAAGGAGCTGCTCAATTGTTTTGGGGTCACTCATGGGTCAAAGGTCAAGGTCATTGGCGAACTTTGCTTGAAAATAATTTCCGTGCTTTTACTCAATATCTGCTTGACCCTAGAATCCTGAAACTTTATACAAGTGTTACCCATGACCCAAGGAGGCACCTTCTTGTTTAAGAGTCACGTGAATCAAAGATCTAGGTCACTGATGATCTGTCGTTAAAATCATTTCCGTTCTTAGATTATATGCTGCTTCAGTGACAATGTTCTTCTGGGGAATATTTGTCCGTTTTGTGACATTTCTAGTTAAAACTGGTCCCGTCTGCAGTCAAACATACACCATTCAAGCACTGACAGATAAAAAATAATCAAATCATTTAGTGCTTTTCTTTGCTTATTTCAACGTCTTAATCAACATTACTTCACTTATATATTTGCGCCTTTCCTTTTTCTTGAAGCTTTTCCTACCAGTACGTCATACAGTATTAATTTTCCAAGCCAATGACGGTTCTCAAAACCAATGTCCATCCTGTTGCAATAACTATCATAGATCAACAGGAAGGAATAGGCTAAGCTAGGTATTCGAACCAGCGACACGCTCGTTTCATAGTCTGGCCGTGCATAAGCACATATAACTGATTGATTCGGAGGTAGAAGTCTGCGTATGAGCGTGTGTACGTGCGTGCTTGCGTCTGAATTATGAATAGACATGCTGTTAAGATTATTTTGTATAACCTATGGTATTCATCCTCTAATTTCAGAGAATCAAAGGGTTGAAGAAAAGCATTGAGCCATGAGTGACTTTGCTGGGAACTCAGCCAAGCTGGCGGTGGACTGTATCCGGAATTCTCATTTCCGAGATCAGTATACTAAACTTGCGAAACAGACATCGGACGCCATTTTAGAGGAAGCTCGCCATGCGGAAACCCTTTCACAGTGTCAGCAGAGAGAGATTTGGGAGGGCGCGTCTAGAAAGGCGTGTTACATCCGCAACGATTCCCTACGTAAGACTAGACAACAGATAAGCATCACAGCTTTAAACTTTTCAAAAATTATCAAAGACAAAACACCATCATTTCAGGAACTTACAAAAAAGTATTCAAAACGGCTGTTTGGCGACTTCGTCACGGAAGACGAATATGGCCTTCCATATCTCAACCCTAACAGGGAGAAACGAATGTTTGAAGCCATCATCAGGGCATCGGGTAGAACGAATTCCATTGTAAACATTGTTAGCCGTATATTCGGCTGTGTCGGGTATTTAACCATGCTCTTCACTATCTGTTTTGTGCTATATAATGTCAGTACCTCGAAAAATCATACTGCGTTTATTATCAATTGTTGTGTTACAGTGTGCGGTGGTGTTGTTGGGTCCCATTTTGGCTCCGTGTTCGGTTCTCACGTGGGTCGTTACCTTGGATATGGAAATGTGACAGTATTTGTGATTTCCATCACCGTTGGAATTTGCGGAGGCGTAACCATGGCAATCGTCTGTGATGTTTCTATGACAACTATTCTTTGTAAAGTATTTAACTATGATAAACCAAGTGCTATGTTGTGAAATTATTTTGAATGTATGGTTGCTTGTTGTTAACTATCGTTAATTATGGTTGTTTTAAAATGAGTATATGTACTTTATTATATATATATTTTTTTCCTATGTACAGTTCATTTGTTGTTCGTGCGAGTCAGAGATCGTTTTATAAATGTTTAACCCGTCACGCTAAACGGGACCATCTGGGAACTGCAGAAAGACTCAACCCCAGTCAGACTCACTTGGCTACAAGTCATAATAAATGTTAACTTCAGAGACTAACCTATCCATCATGATGTGACGAGACCAAACGTCCCAACGCGAGGAAACCTCGACTGACACCGAGCTCTTTATGCTGATAAAAGACCTTGGGGCCTTCAAAAAGAATCTGACCATATCCTGTAAAAGGGGTTAGGTTAATGATGCGCCTTTGTGGAGTAATATAACCAAGCATGTGGATGGTCTAAAAACTATAGCTACAGTGGTCCTTTGGCATTAAGAAGTTTATTAACAGCGGCAAAAAGTTTCGAAGACATAGCCTCTGCGGACTGCGCAACCTATCGTGATTCGATACTTTTTGTACGAGCATTGAAATTCTATCCAAAGACACTGGTTTAGTTTTCTGCATCATTCCTAGTTCTTTATCTACATCCCTGACAAGCCTCGGTGGCACAGTCCGTAAAATACACGACTGGTAGTCACCAACCATTCTTAATTAAGAATATTATTAGTCGTATTCTCTAAGACTTTTGACAGTAACATAACTTCTGAATCACTAAAACCATTTACTTTAGCCAATCAGAACTTGTGTTACTTTCAAATTTAGAACATTCTGGAAACTGAGGCCGAGAACGTTCTGTAGAATGGTTGGTCAGTAATACGGGCCCTGGACTTAAGAACTGAACAGGGGTGGCTGATTAGAATCCACGGCTCGGACAATTTCTTTTCGAGAAATGACAATAGTCATAGCTCGACAGGATTCATTCCTCTCTCATTGCTGATTATTGTTTCAAACACGTTTTTTTTTTGTGTGTGTGGAAAAGCAGCGGTAGCAGGTTGCACATGATATTGTGCATAGCACTGGTGCATGGCCTGCAACCTACGAAATGGGTATTAGAATATTTGCGTAAAGTGTCGTCTCGGATCACTGAGCCAACGCAGTCCGCGCAGGCTAATCCAAGACGGCACTTAACCTCAACACAAGATTTTGTTCTACAGTAGACTTTCATGGAATAGAAAATCACGCACTCGGATAAGCATGTGAGTTCAGCGTAGGCTGATCCAAAGCGACAGTTTATGCAAATACCCGAATGTCACTTTTCGTCTGTTGCATGCCAGCCATTTAAACTACGATCTCTCAAGTGTACGACGGTCACTATGCCGCAAGTTACATACCGACTAACTTTTGTACAACCTCGTCCAGCCGGTGTAATGCAGAGAAATGACCTTCCCCTACAAAATGACCCATGGATCAAATGACCCTACGTAGAGGGATGACCCGGGCCATTATTCTATGAAGAGAAATAACCTTTTGGGCTCATTTCTATACGTAGAATTGTGACCCTAGGCTTATTTCTCTACGTAGAATAATGACCCGGGTCATTCCTCTACGTCGAATAATGACCCTGGGATTATTTCTCTATGTCGAATAATGGCACGGGTCATTCCTCTACATAGAGAAATGGGTCCTTTTGTAGGGGAGGGTAATTTCTCTGCATTACACCGGCAGTATCAAAAACACATGCGATTTAGCTCTCCTCATGCATATAAGAGTGTCACTAGAAAAGACACACCAGATCATAAGCCTCGTATATGTCAAGTTCAAGACATGCATAATAGGGCTGTCTCTGTAGCAAAGTCTAAATGATTTTGAAAGCGGCGTAAAATTCACGCGCAACACAATAAAAAAAAAGCATAACCATTGTCTCTTTAGGTACCACACAGTTTCGAGTATTAACCTTTACCATACAACAAAATTTTAGACTTGTCCAAATCGAAAGCACAAGCAGACGACAAAATAAACATAACTCAAAGAGTAAAACTTGTTTCCACTGGGGTAGAAAATAATGTGGGAAAAGTAGAAAATGGTGGTTATCAGCACTTTCTCCTTTTCCATAATGTTTTCAAAAGGCTTCGATTTAAGGGTCGTAAAAAATCAGGGATTGTTTATTAAAGGGTTAACTCTTTGCCACACGACAAAATTTTTAGACTGATTCAAATTGAAAGCATTTGCAGACAACAAAATAAAGGTGACTGAAAAATTAAAATTTGATCTGGGAAGGCTAGAAAACACTATGGGAAAAGGAGAAAATGCTGGTTACCAGCATTTTCTCTTTTTCCTACAGTGTTTTCAAAAGGCTTTTTTCTCAGGGGTGTCAAAAGTAGGGTTTGTGTGGTAATGGGTTAAATAACGATCCTTGAACAATGAATGTTATCGAAATCCTTTTGATAATAAAGGAAAATAGTGTTAACCAGCTTTTTCTTATTTTCTTACAATATTTTCTAGCCTTTCTGATCAGTACAAATGTTATAAGTTGAAGCTCGTTCCATTTGTCTTCTGCTAACTATTGCTTTGAATTTGGACCAGTCTAAAAATTTGTCGTTTTGTGAAGAGTTAATCGCTATGAAGATTTTCCCTATTCATTTACAATGTAAAGGGAACTTAGACTGTTGTTCAGATGGGAAATGGAACCGCATACTAAACATATAGATCGTTCCGAATTCTTTTTCATTACCATATCCGAAAGATTGCGATTTTACACCCGATAGATGGCAGTTCAAGAATGGAGGCCGCGGGTTGCACAAAAGAAGCAGATCAACAGGCGTAAGCATTGTCCTTTGCCCATTTATTTTCACCACGCATGCTTTTCTCTCCTGTACATTTATGTCATGATTGTTGAACGTGGAGATAGTGGAATGTTTGACAAGGAATCGTCGAACTTTCCTGTTGCGCTTCATCGATTATCATCGCCTCATTATGCAGATTATCGTTGTTTGTTTACATTAGAAATCTACTGTTGCGTCTCATTGATATCGAGTGCAGCCTTTCGGCGCATAAGCCACCATTTGAAGTATTGATAGCGCATTCATAATGTTCGAATCCGGATCGTTTTACGCCTTGAATCACTTCGAGCAGAATGTTGTGGTCTGGGTCGTTTCGACCCCACTTTTTGTCGTCCAAATGAAACTATGGTTAAAAAAAAGGTGCTAGACCAGGGTTTTCCATGCCACAGTCATACAAGCAATTTTAATTCAAACGACCCCCAAAATAAATGACATTGCATCATCAGTAACCAGGGGATTTTCTTCCTTTCCTGCAGGGCCGAATTTCGGCCCCCATTCCCAATCACAAAAAGTGTATTTTTTTCCAAATACTATGAAAGAAAATCCAATTTAGACGCTGAAAAAAGGAAATAGTGTGGTGTATCAGCAAGGGCTTTCCCTGACACCCAAATTTGCAGGCACTGACTACAGTTCAAGCAGGAAGTAGCCAATTGTCGTATTGTAGGTACAAAACTATTCAGGGGCAAATGAACAATAGACTGCGTCCATTTATTTTCAAAATTTTCAGTTGATTCATGCATGGACTGGATTATCTGGCTTTAAACTGTTCTTAATTTACATGTCGTAAAAATAGCATTTTAACTTCCAGGCACCTGCCTGGTGTATTATGCAATGAGGTGGAATATTGTAAAGTAAAAGAAAGGTGTCTTATAGCTTACCGCTTAGATGCTGGTACTAATATGAAAGACCAAAGAGAGCACATCAATCAAAAAAGAAATAAGTTTAGGGAAAAACATTAATTATGATTTAGTAGTTAATTGTAAGGTTAAATATGTTACAATTTTTTAATGTTTTGTCAATATTATTTTCCCAATTTTGACAATTTGTCAATTATTTTTTTCCCAATTTGGCCAGTGGCCTTTTCCCAAAATGCCTGGATAAAGCCCTGGTTTATATGCAACTTTCCAAAATCATCTACAAACATGAATAAAACATCATAAATCGAAGTCTGTTCTTGCTTTAATCTCGGACGAACACCATTCTTTTTTTACTTTGGGGTTTATTTTAGATAAAAGCGGTTTTCAGGGAATTTATTAAGATCAGACTGGTATACGCATTAATGCCGAAAAGTATATTGGACAGGCATAATGATATGTGCCCAGTCGAAGTCTTGGTTGGGTTCTCTGTATTTCAAAGCTTATTTTACATTACGTTCGGTATATAAAATTGCACATTACCAGTAGGGCTCCGTATCGGTCAGTTTGATCGATACGATATTTGTATCGATACAAAATGATCGATATTCGATATATCATATGATATTTCAATTTTCAATAAAAGAAAGAAAAAAATGCGAAAATTGTGTTTGTTCTTTATTCAGCATACCTGAAAAACAAAATACCGCAAATTTAACACTTCTAGATTGTATTGAAATTTCATAATTATGTAGGCCTAAATTAATATGAATTCTAACTAGATCTACATTTACTACTCATTAAAAAGCTGAAAAGACAGTCTAAGAGGACTCTGATCGGACAATGTCAAGGAGACATTTTGTTGTGTCATGGGTTTCCGTGTTTATTTTCACCGAACAATTTTTCATGCATGTTAATTTCTGGATAGGTATGTTTGCATGATTCGACATAGATATCTCAATAAGGATTAGAACTACATGTAGCATCAAAACCTGTTATTTTACTCACGATAAACAGATAATGGCCTTTTTTGTCAATGTTTTTTCTTACGTGAGGTCTCGCGTGTGATTAACATTTGTTATGCAAATTTCAAGTCTATAAAATGATTTACACAATAATTTACGCGAGTCGGAACACTGATTTCAGATAATCTAATGGAAAAAGAGATTTGATTTTCGAGCCATGTTTTTCGGCAATATTAAAAGATCGACCAAATAAAATCTTAGGAAGGTTGAAAGGTCAGAGCTTCAATTATTTCCATCGCTACCTCTCGATCACATCACGAGATGTTCATTACCTTCCTTTAATCAACTATATTGACCAATTATCAGCGTAAATTTGTCTGCAATCTGCTGATTGATGCATAATTTGCAGATTTCAAACATGACGGGGGAACAAGAATAGGGGTATTAGCTAATTGTCATCCATTGTGTAACGGGTACAGGGCGAGTAATAAAGAATGACCCATTTCGATTGGTTGTAAGTTTCCCAGGTAGCCACACCTACCGCTACGACTACTCGACTTTAGAGATTACCTAAAGTAAACTCGTAATGAATTTCGCCGTTAAAAACAACTAAATTGGGTATTTATATGCTTTACTTTTATTTTCTTTTGATGATCGATATTTTGTTCGATACAGAAACGTTCGATCCGATATATCTATCGAACGTAAAATACCGGTTTTCGATTTATATCGAGTACCGGTACGGAGCCCTAATTACCAGTCCATACTGTTTGCGGAAATTAATGTCACATCAAAGAATAACATTCTTCTATCATCTGCTTCCTACAACTGCCGATCAAGCCACATCAAGCAGCAATTCAGACAAGAATGTTTTGTCTTTCAAAAAGTGAAATCGACCTTTCCATCAGAAATGACTTACAGACTTTCCTTTCTTGGAGTCTAGAGGTGACATGCATTGTAAATCAAGCCAAAGGACAACCCTGGATGCTATCACATAAACTTAAGTCATTATAATACATGTATCAGTTTTCCCTGGTTCTTGATTTGCTAACCATCAATAAACTAATACATGGGGTAAAGCTACTTAATATCGCAAATGATAAAACCTATGCCTTTTGCTAAGAGTTTATGATAAAAAGTTTATTCAAATGTGGGTTTTCATCAAATATCACACAAACTCTGGAAAAAAATGAAAAATAGAGCTTTCATAATTGGAGGCAGGTAGAACTGAGAAGAGAAAACAGGTTGGTACCTTTCAACAACACTGAAATGAAAGTTGGTCATGGGTTTCGTTCAACGCTGCAATGGTTCAACCAAGTTCCTCCATAAGAAGACTTAAGACAATAAAAAATATTTCAAGGTGCAAATTCAATGTTGGTCAACATAATCATGCTAATTGGTTCATTGTTTGAATACTTTTCTTCAAGTGAAGGCACCAAAACAATAGCAAATTGAAATGGTGAGGATTTTTTTTGTCATCTCCTGACTGAGATACCATTACTTTGTACAATGACTGAAAAAAAAAGACACAGACTTGCCTAAGTATAGCTCTGACTCTCCTGTTGTAAGGGCCAAAAATCCAGAACCCAGCTGCTATTATCACTATTTTTTCAGCTCTGTTAAGTGTGAAAAGAATGAGGGTTTCATCCCCTGCCCTGGAACTTTATAAAGAAATAACTTAATTTTTATGTTAACTTGAAATGAAAATTGAAGGTTGAAAATCTTCTGAATCTTTTTAGGATAAGGGTGTCAGGATAAGGATTTTAACTCTTTACCATTTGACAACAAACTTTAAGACGTGTCCAAAACGACAGGATTTGTTGAGGACAAATTAGTTGTGGGTCAAACTGTAGGATCATTTTTTGATAAGGGAAGAAAACTTTGTGGAAAAAGGAGAAAACGCTGGTCATCAGCATTTTCTCCTTTTACCGCAGTGTTTTCAAAAGCCTTCTTCTTCAGGATGGTTAAAACTTGGGATTTTGTGGTAAAGGTTTAAACTGTTGAAAAATGATTACAGGAAGTCCTGGTAATACTTTCAAATTTCCAGAAGAATTAGAAGAATAAACGCTGTTAATTCATTACCAAACGACAAAATTTTAGACTTGTGCTAATCGAAAGCATTTGCAGACGACAAAATAAAAGTGTCTGAAAATGTGAAATTTGTTTTGTAGAGTAGTAAACAATGTGGGAAAAGGAGAAAATGCTGGTTACCAGCATTTTCTCCTTTTCCCACAATGTTTTCTAAAGGCTTCTTTCTCAGAGTCATCAAAAGTAGGGACTATGTGGTAATGGTTTAAGCTTAGCATGACACAAAATACATAAAAAATACCAGTTACATCAGAGATACCCTTTGGATCGAACTTGTAGTTCAGTATTGAGCGTAAGGGATCTGTTAACAGGGGGTTGCTGGTTTGATTCCTTGCTCTGCCAGTTTCTTCCAAGGAGTGATGATAGTTCACCGCTGACCATAGTTGTTTCAAAAACGGTTATTTGGGAAAGTAGCCCATGGCTTGGAAAGAGTATTGTGCACAACACTAGTGAAAGAAATGTCAGGAAAGCATTGATAAGTGCACTGGACACTGCAATATAACTGAAATAATGATGCAAATGGCGTTAACTCATTTTCAAACGACAAAATTGTAGGTTTGTCCAAATAGAAAGCATTTGCAGACAACAGAAAAAAAGTGACTGAATATTTGAAATTTGTTTTGTGAACTGTAGAAAACATAGTAACCAGCATTTTCTCCTTTTCCCACAATGTTTTCTACAGGCTTCTTTCTCAGGGTCGTCAAAAGTAGGGATTGTATGGTAATGGGTTAAACTCCATAATTAGGTGGTCAATTGATCAATTGTAAGAGCAATAGAGTTGGTAATTTTCCTGTCTAAAATTTCAAATTTGTGAATGTGGCACCTTATCCCTTTACCAAACAATCATAATTATGTTTTCACGACCCTGTGGAAGCAGCCTTTGAAAGCGTGGTGGGAAAAGGTGGCTAGCATTCCCTCCTTTTTCAACAATGTTTTCTGCACTATCAAATACAAATTCCATAATTTGAACCACATAAAAATTGTTTGCTACAAATGCTTTCAATTTTGATGATAAGTCTTCATAATTTGGCATGTGGTAAAGAGTTGAATGTTGATAAATGAGGTAATTGTTAAATCAAAGAATATTTTTGACTAAACAAGGGAGGTAACTGTTAATTCAAGTTATATTGATTAGACTATGTTATTTCCCTTGCTCTGGTGTATCCAAGGTTCATTTCAATTATAATGTTTCAAAGATGAATCTAGAACTACCAATGAATTTCTCTACTTTGTCCGTTTCCATGCCATTCTGAAATTTAAGTCTTTACCACAAAACAAATTTTTAGACTCGTCTAAATTGAACACATTTCTAGGCAGCTTTTAGAATCTGCCTCAACTGATAGCATTTCTCAGAGTTGGTGCAGAAAACATAGTGAGAAAAGGAGAAAGTGTTGGTTACCAGTATTTTTCCTTTTCCCACCATGTTTTTAAAGGCTTCTTTCTCAGGGTCGTTAAAAATCGGGATTGTGTGGTTATGAGTTAAATGACACTAAGATTTTTAACCCATTACCACACAATCCCTACTTTTACCAACCTTGAGAAAAAGCCTTTAGAAAACATTGCGCAAAAAGGAGAAAATGCTGGTAACCAGCATTTTCTCCTTTTCCCACAATGTTTTGTTTCCTTCACGAAACAAATTTTAAATTTTCAGTCACTATTATTTTGTTGTCTGCCAATGCTTTCGATTTGAACAAACCTAAAATTCTGTTGTTTGTAAATGAGTTAAAACATTGTGGATTAGGGAAAAGAAAACCGGTATAAATGGTTAGAATTCTGGATTGTTCAGTATAGGGTTTAGTATCAAAAGAAAGATGTTCAAAGTTCAATTGATCACAATTTCTGGTTTTTACTGATGTACAGTAACAGGCTGACTGGGGATTGGGGAATGGAAATGGTCTTTATTTCTCTACTTGAAAGGTGTTGAATTTTACAATCAGAAAATCAGGCTTTTTCTTCAGGGTCAATAAAACAATGGAATTGAATGGTACATGTAAATGGTCAAATTGTTATTTTCAGATGGTATTTGGTAAACTTGGACAAGCCCACAATTTTGTCGACTTACAAGGAGGAAGTGTGTGAAATCCTTCTCAGAGGCTGATCATCAATATTTAAGCACCTAATCCTTTTCTAAAGGATCTGGAGTTTTATTTGACCCTAGTCATGAAGGCTCTTGAAAATGCTGTGGTAAAATGAAAAATGCTGCTTTCCGGTATTTTCTATTCCTACAATTTTTCCTAAGACAAATTCTTGATATGGGTCACATTTGACATGTCTACAAATGTTTTCTGACTGGGTATGTGTGATTCTAAAATTTTGTTGTGCGGATAAAGAGTTTAATCTTTTGGCAGTTAAGTTCCTGTTCTACCATCCAGAAGATACAAACATTGTAGGAAAAGGTAGAAATGCTGGTGAGCAGGATTATCTCCTTTTTCCAAAAATATTTGACTGTACTTTCAGGCGCAAGTACCATTATTTTAGCCAGTTTTCTTTCATTTTTCACTGTATGCAAATGTTGTAATTCTGGACTTATCCAAACTTTTCCAAAACTTTTCTATCTTTTAAAGGGTAAACCGTTCGAAAACAATCCCTTGTTTTAATTGCGTTGAATATAAAGGTGTTGGAAAACATTGTGGGAAAGGAAGAAAATGCTGCTAAGCAGCATTTTCTCCCATTCCCACAATGTTTTTGTCATTTTGATACACAGATTCAACTTTTAGCTATTTTGATTTGTCGTCTGCTTATGAGTACAATTTGGAGCACCTCAAAAATTGGAGGTCAGACATGTTTAACTCTTTACCACACAAGGAATTTTAGACCAGTCCAAATTGAAAGCATTTGCAGACTACAAAATGAATGTGAATCATAAATTGAAATTTGATTTGGAAAGGGTAAAAAACATTGTGGGAAAAGGAGAAAATGCTGGTTACCAGCATTTTCTCCATTTTCCACAATGTTTTCAAAGGCTTTCTTTCTCAGGGTCGTCAAAAGTCGGGATTGTGTGGTAAAGGGTTAAGGGTTAAACCAAGGAGTGGAACAGATTTACCTTTAGCAGACAGCAAAATTTTTGACATGATCAAATTGAAAGCATTTTAAGACAACAATTTCAAAGGTCTTATAAGATAATTTCTAAATTTGAAATGCTAGGAAACTTAGGGAAATACATGTTTCCATGCTGGTTACTAGCATTACCTCCTTTTCCATGGATGATTTCAAAAGCCTTCTGTACATGTCTCAAGGCCAGCAAAACTTCGGATTGTGTGATAAAGGATCAAATTGTCTGAACTGAAGATTTCAGCCTCTGTGTTGGATAATTAGACTGTTGCATGTGACTATATATGTGATAGGATGTACGTGGTCGCTCTCCCAAAAAGGTTGGTGATTAGATATAGTGCTAGTAGAACAGATAAATGTCCCTGAATCATGTGATTTTAGTTTTTGAAGGGTACAGAGATCACAAACAAAATGGGAGAAATCTCAGATTGCGTAGAGATATAGCATGTACAGTAATTAATCTCTCATATTTTAAAAGTGGCCCTTCAGAATTTGGGACGAAAATTTTACAAAAATACAAAAATATCGTCCTTATACTCCCAAAGCCTTATAGTCGTCATTCATAAAACCCCAGTAGTCGAAAACCATCCACCAACACGAGAAATTAGAGATTTACTATGGCCAATGTCGACATCGACAGGAAACATGTTCTATATTTACATGAACACCTCGCTCATGTACATCCTTGAAAAACACAGACGAAGCTTCAAACATAGCGTCCGAAGAAGATATTATCATTTATAATTACATGTATGTTATGTAATGGACTTTTAGCGTCATTGGTCACGTGCCAGTCACATAACATTCCTACAATGCATTTTTTGGTTTTTGGCGCGAAATCTATAAATAGCTTAAGAGGCTACGTAGCCTTTTAAGGGAATACCATCAAAAAAATTTTTTTGGGGTAATTTTATGATTCTTAATTATTGATGATTTGTATTGTTTTTTCATATAAATTTCAGTGATATATATATTTTTTGATTTGGTGTGATGTGAAATTTCTAAGTACCCACCTTTAAGAAATGGATGACAAAGCAGAACTAGAAATTAAGACATTTTGCTGGTAGCATGAGAACTTGTTACCTTGCCGGGAACAAAGTAGCAAAAGGTGAACTGAAGTACAGTCAAACCTGTATTAACCCTTTACCCCATAAGGCATTTCTATGGTATCTTTAATTGACCCTAGATAACAGCAAGGATGAAGCCTTTTCTTTTGTGTATATGACACCTTTTGATAGCATAAAAAACATTGTGACAAAAGGTGAAATTGCTCGTCACGAGCAATTTCACCTTTTGCAACAATGTTTTCCAAAAGCTCTTATAAGCAATGTGTAGAAATGAATATCTGTGGAGTAAAGGGTTAAGAGACCTTCATTTGGAATCAGCCAATAAGGTCACATAATTATGACAGGTAGTCTCTTAACTTATTTCCGAACAACAATATTTTAGGCTTGTCTAAATCAAAAGCATCAGCAGACAACAAAATAAAAGTGACTAAAAATTTGAAATTTGTTTGGTGAAGGGTAAAAAACATTGTGGGAAAAGGAGAAAATGCTGGTTACCAGCATTTTCACCTTTTCCCACAATGTTTTCGAAAGGCTTCTTTGTCAGGTAAATCAAAAGTAGGGATTATGTGGTAATGGGTTAATACAAGTCTGGACAAAATCAGGATTATCGTTAGCTCCTATAATTATGTACATGTACTTGTATCTTGTTATGAAAAAATTGAATGTATGCTATTCATAGATAAAATGCATTTTACTTTTGATTTTTTTTTATCTATAATGGATCAGCAATGATAATCCTTTTGCTGACAGTGTCTTTAAACCATTCATATGTTAGATTGATTATTTTCTCATTCCCGATTAAATAGCAACAACTCTGTCACACCCGGCACACTGTTCTCATGTTTTCAAAGCTGTTTATAAGTTCACCTTTCCTTTTTTTGAGATTTTGGATATGAGTTTTTCCAACTCCCATGTTCTTCTGCAATTTTGTAAGTTAGTTTGCCTCAGTTACGGTAATCATTTCTTTGGCCTTTGCTCTTTTTTCAAGTGTCAGAACTGTTCTCTTTGTTTTCTTCAACACCATTTTCAAATAAGTTTAATTGACAGTTTCGTTCACCGTTTAATAAAGAAGACTACACAGTTTATCGGAAGTTGTCTCAAGGTCACTAAAAACAGACACAATAATTGATTTAGGGGTTGTATAATACTGTCACTTGTGATGTCACACAGGAAGTTGTTTAATTCACCACAGTTTTTTTTTTTTTTGAAAATACATCGAGAGCAAAAATATAGGTTGCATATGACAAATAGCGCCCATTTTCAGACAGTAACTTGCAAGGACAGATTTCACTGTAGTAGCTGAAAGTGGCTGACAAATCAGGGATCCTCAAACCCAACTGTAATTGACAGTTTTAGAAGATTCACTCAGCAGTTAAGACATTTTGCTGGTAGCATGAGAACTTGTTACCTTGCCCTAAACAAAGTAGCAAAAGGTGAACTGAAGTACAGTCAAACCTGTATTAACCCTTTACCCCATAAGGCATTTCTATGGTATCTTTAATTGACCCTAGATGACAGCAAGGATGAAGCCTTTTCTTTTGTGTATATGACACCTTTTGATAGCATAAAAAACATTGTAACAAAAGGTGAAATTGCTCGTCACGAGCAATTTCACCTTTTGCCACAATGTTTTCCAAAGGCTCTTATAAGCAATGCGTAGAAATGAGTATCTATGGAGTAAAGGATTAAGAGACCTTTATTTGGAATCAGCCAATAAGGTCACATAATTATGACAGGTAGTCTCATTTCCAAACAACAATATTTTAGGCTTGTCTAAATCAAAAGCATGAGCAGACGGCAAAATTAAAGTGACTGAAAATTTGAAATTTGTTTGGTGAAGGGTAAAAAACAATGGGGGAAAAGGAGAAAATGCTGGTTACCAGCATTTTCTCCTTTTCCCACAATGTTTTCGAAAGGCTTCTTTATCAGGTACATCAAAAGTAGGGATTGTGTGGTAATGGGTTAATACAAGTCTGGACAAAATCAGGATTATCATCAGCTCTTATAATTATGTACATGTACATGTATTTGTATCTTGTTTTGAAAAAATTGAATGTAAGCTAATCATAGATGAAATGCATTTGACTTTTGATGTATTTTTATCTATAATGGACCAGCAATGATAATCCTTCTGCTGACAGTGTCTTTAAACCATTACCATACAACAAAATTTTAGGTTTGTCCAAATCGAAAGGATTTACGGACGACAAAATAAAAGTGACTGAAAATTAGAAATTTGTCTTGTAAAGAATAGAAAACACTGCGGGAAAAGGAGAAAATGCTGGTTACCAGCATTTTCTCCTTTTCCCACAATGTGTTCTACAGGCTTCTTTCTCAGGGTCGTCAAAAGTAGGGATTGTGTGGTAATGGGTTAAACCATTCATATGTTAGATCGTTTATTTTCTCATTCCTGGTTAAATAGCAACAACTCTGTCACACCTGGCACATTGTTCTCAAAGCTGTTTTACAAGTTCACCTTTCCTTTTTCTGAGATTTTGGATATGAGTTTTACCAACTCCCATGTTCTTCTGCAATTTTGTAAGTTAGTTTGCCTCAATTAATCATTTCTATGGCCTTTAATCTTTGTTCAAGTGTCAAAACTGTTCTCTTTGTTTTCTTCGACGCCATTTTCAAACAAGTTTAATTGACAGTTTTGTTCACTGTTTAATAAAGATGACTACACAGTTTATCGGAAGTTGTCTCAAGGTCACTAAAAACAGACTCGATAATTGATTTAGGGGTTGTATAATACTGTCACTTGTGATGTCACACAGGAAGTCGTTTAATTCAGCACAGGTTTTTTTTTTTTGAAAATGCATCGAGAGGATAAAAAAACTAGGTTGCATATGACAAATAGCGCCCATTTTCAGACAGTAACTTGCAAGGACAGATTTCACTGTAGTAGCTGAAAGTGGCTGACAAATCAGGGATCCTTAAACCCAACTGTAATTGACAGTTTTAGAAGATTCACTCAGCAGTTAAGACATTACCAAATGACAATATTTTAGACAGGTCCAAACTGAAAGCATTTGCAGATGACAAAATAAAAGAGACTGAAAATTTGAATTTTGTTTTGTGAAGGGTAGAAAACATTGTTTTCTAAAGACTTCTTTCTCTGGGGCATCAAAAGTAGGTATTGTGTGGTAATGAGTTAAGATGCCTAATACACCAAGCGATGCTCTGGCAAAAAGGGGCTCGGTACACCTCTGTGATCCATAATGCCCAGTAAGTTCTCGCATAAATGAGATTCATGAAATCCATTTAGTCTCATGAATGACGGAATCTGGAGGAAGAGTACTCCTTTGATATACAGAGAATTGACTGATAGCAAAAAGTTTTGGGCCAAGGTAAGCTGGGGCGAACTGCGCAGGCTTACCTGGGCCAATACTTTCGCAGATGCTTTAACCCCCATTTCACAGAGCATGGCTCGTATAAAGACATCATAAAGGTCGGACGTACTGGATCTTGTATTTTTTATGCTTGCCTGTTATATTACCTATGCCATGTGGAGATTTGCAAAGATTCTTCAGACCCATATTTTGTTTGTGGAACATATCTATCCCTGTACCGCACCATGACACAATATCAAGTTTCGAAGATCCCCTAGGATGAAGCATTTTGAAAACTATGTAGGAAAAAGAGAAAATACTGGTATTGTAAACCAGTATTTCTTCTTTTCCAACTATGTTTCTTACCTTCCAACAACAAATTTCAATTTGAGTCATATTTATTTTGTTGTCTGGAAATTCTTTTATTTTGGACAAGTTTTAAAATTTCTTGTTTAGTAAAGGGTTAATTGAAATTCAGTGAAACACTTCAAGTAGACAGAACTACCAGGTAGAAACCTTTTGTTAGAGCTACTTGTTCTTATGAACAGCATCTACGCAAGCCAAGTTTACGATCACTACGTTGATCTTACCTTGGCTGATTGAGCCCGATTTCGAGATTCCTGCAATGCGCCCACTATTGGATGCTGGTTATTACCCCCCTTTACATCATATTTCTAAAAGCAAATGAAATATTGTTTTACAAACTGCTTACGAATTAACATGAAGCGATAAGCAGACATCCATGTGGGTTTCCATGTTTACCTTCTATTCGAAAGGTAGCCCCCTTGTTCTATTTTTATCAAAGATGAAATGCTACGAGCAATTTCATTCGTTGCAGCTAGAGCTGGCTGCATCCAATGAAAACGCGTATCAGGTGAATGTAAAAATCAAGCTCGATCCGCCAAGGGTAGAGTAACGTAGTGAATCATCAGCCTCGGCTTGTGGAGATGATGAACAAAGTCTGTAACAGAAACAAATGAACAGATGCATAGCAGAAATATATGGACTTGGCGGGATTCAAACCTAAAATTCACAGACGAAAGGCCATGATTATAGGGATAGGTACACTGGCCTGGATGATAAAAGTGAAAGAATGTTAAAAGCAGCATTCAGCTATACTACTCAAACTTTGATAGGGATCACTTACATATTTCTGTATGGTTTTATGTAAGTTACGATAGTTTTGCATTAAACTCTTTACCGTACTGTAAAACTCTAGATTTGTCCAAGTTGAAAGCATTTACAGACCAAAAATTAAATGCAACATGCACTATGTTGTCTGTAATAGGGTAGAAAACATTGTTGAAAAAGGAGAAAATGCTGGTATCCAGCATTTTCTCCTTTTCCAACAATGCTTTCCAAAGGCTTCTTTCTCGTTGTCTTTAACAATGGACATTGTGAGGTAAAGGCTTAGAAATCCATTTCCACTAGTTATTTTATTGCTCAGTGTGGCAATGTAACTTATTGTAAAACCATATGTGATGCATGCCACATATATATTTAGAGTGAATCTTTTAGGGTGATCCCTAGCAAATTTTGAGTCGTATAATACAAGCGATCAATGAATAATAGGAGATCAGTGGAATAATCGCAGCTGTTCTTGACAGTATCAGTTGACCCATTACCACACAATCCCTACTTTCGACAATCCTGAAAAAGAAGTCTTTAGAAAATATTGTGGGAAAAAGTAACCAGCATTTACTCCTTATCCCACAATGTTTTCTTACCTTAACAAAACAAATTTCGAATTTTCAGTCTCTTTTATTATGTCCTCTGGAAATGCTTTCGATTTGGACAAGCCTGAAATATTGTTGTTTGGTAATGAGTTAAATGAATTTACCCTTAACCCATTACCACGCAATCTCTACTTTTGACGACCCTGAGAAAGAAGCCTTTAGAAAGCATTGTGGGAAATGAAAAAAATGCTGGTAAGCAGCATTTTCTCCTTATCCCACAATGTTTTATATTCTTTGCAAAACAAGTTTCAAATAGTCAGTCCCTTTTATTTCGTTGTCTGCAAATGCTTTCGATTTGGACAAACCTAACATAATTACAGTATTGTTGTTTGGTAATAAGTCAAATGAATTTACCCTTAATGCACCTTTTATGATTGTAATTGCCTTTGAAGCCTGTATAGATCAAGATAAAACTGAAAAAACATGCAGTCTAATCTTTCATCTATAATAAACGGTTTGCATTAACGTTATAAACAACAACAACTCCTAGGTTGCACTTAATTAATACTTTACAACACAATCCTGATTTTTACCGACCTTGAGCAAATGACCTGTCGAAAACAAAGGAGAAAATGCTGGTAACTAGCATTTTTTCCTTTTCTCAAAATGTTTTCAATTATATCCATTTTTGATTGCAAAATATTTGAGAGTCAAATTGAAATTGACTGTAGTTCGTTGTAAATGCTTTCGACAGGTTTAGAAATGTGGTAAAGAGTTAATCAGGTCTGATTTCTAGATTGAAAATGCCCGTTGGGTTTATTTGAAGATCAGAGGGTGAACCCTTTACCAAACAGAACCAGATCTTAAGGATCCTGAAGAACAAGCCCTTTGAAAACATTGTGGGGAAAGAAGAAAATGCTGGTAACCAGCATTTTCTCCTTTTCCCACAATGTATTCTATCCTGCTGAAGACAAATTAAAATTTTTGAGTTGCATTTATTTTGTCGCCTACAAGTGCTTTAAATTTGGACCACTCTAAAATTTTGTTGTTTGGTATGGAGATAAACAGTGACTGAGTGATAAACAAAAGGATAAATGTGCGGTGTTGGGAAAACTTGGCAACTATGAAAGAATTAACGTAGACATTTTTGGTAAGAGTATAGACCGGATTTTTGTAACCACTCATGTAGATACATCAGAGAACAAATTAGCAACAAATAATCCAATATCACCCTCACAAAACAGCAATTTACTGGGTTCAAAAACACACTATCCAAGCTTTGTTCTTAGATGAAGTTAAGGGCTTTTTGTATCAGCTTTGCCATTGATTTTTCTTGTACATTAAATGGCCTAATCATGATAATGAAAGCATTCATTGAACAAGCTTCGGAAAAATGCTTGTCAACAGAGAATGCTGGGATAGCGAAATAGGAAATACGAGATCAGGGCAATATATAATGTTTTATGGTTGGATTATGAATACAGTTATGAATTTGAATAAACGATTTTGTGTACTGTACATAACAGTTGTGTCATTATGTGCTGTATGGATTTCTGTTTGATTGATCAGTTAATTTTTTTACCAAACAACAAAAATTTGGACAAGTCCAAATTGAAAGCACTTGTTGATGACAAAAAAAAAAGATACAACAGAACAACTGAAATTTGTTTTTTGAAGGATAGAAAACATTTTGGGAAAAGGAGAAACATGGTTACTTGCATTTTCTCCTTTTCCCACAGTATTTTGGTATGGGAGACCACTCCTTCATGCATGGCGTCATCCCGTACAATACCTGACAACTGCGTTAAGGAGAATTCTCTTTGGCTCAGTCAGGTTATAGTGTTAGTCTTTAAACCACGAAAAACAACTAAATATTTGTCATGGGTTCAAACACCGCCAGATGTAGTTTGTATTTGAGCTGTGCATTTGTTTCTTTGTAACGGACTTTGTACGTAATTATTTTCAAAAGGCTTCTTTCTCACTGTTTTTAAAGTCCGAATTGTTTGACAATAAAGGGTTAACTCATAACCAAACAACAAACTGTTAGGATTGTCCAAATAAATGTAACCAGGAATCAGTTTCTTTTTTGTTAGGGCTAAAAAGCATTGTTGGAAATAGAGAAATGCTGCATATCAGGATTCATACCTTTTTCCCACAATGTTTTCAAAATATTTCTTCTTCAGGGTTGTTAAAACATGGGATTGTATATTTGCTGTCAACTCTGCCAATTGGCAAAGTTTTAGTCCAATCGAAATTAAAACTTTTGCAGACAACAAACAAAAGTTGGCTCAAGTGGTGTGTTTTTTTTTTCCTTGAAAGATTAGAAAACAGAAATGGTTAGACTGCATCAAACTGAAAGCACGCACAAAAGGCAGATGTACATGTAGCTAAAATGATTATTTCTGTCTATGAAGGGGTAGAAAATTATTGTTAACTCTTTACAATACCACAAAATTTAAGATAATCCAAATTCAACGCATTTGCAGACAACAAAATATAAGTGGCTCAAAAATGATATTTTGTTTTGGGAAAGGTAGAAAATATTGTGCGAAAATGTTTTCAAAAGGCTTCTTCTGTTAGGGTAGATAAAAGTCGGGATTGTGTGGTAATGGGTTAAACAAAAAGAAAATGCTGGTAATCAGCATTTTTGTCCTTTTCCAATAATGTTTTCAAAGGCCTTCTCATTCAGGATAGTTAAAACATGGTATTGTATGGTAAAGGGTTGAAAATTTTTGGTGGAACACTGTGATAGAAGCCTTTTAAAACATTTTGGGAAAAGAAGAAATGCTTGTTACCAGCATTTTCTACTTTTCCCACAATGTTTTCCGTGGCATCAAAGACAGAAATTATCGGATTAGCTTCATTTGATTTGTCATCATCATAGGATTTGAATTTTATGGTTCGAGTCCAAATCTTTTGGATTGGTAAAGATTTTAATGATATAGTGTACGGAAAGAAGCAGACAGTTTAAACTATGGATAACTCTGGATTCCCTGTGACACTGGATGGGTGTTTGTGCGACAGACATGGGGAGGGGAATTCCCCGCATACATCGTTACCAAGTGTGGAACTTCAGCTAGAAGGGTGTGATATGGACCTTCTTACATCGGAAGAGGAGGATACGTAGGTTTTTTATTGAAAGAGAGTCATGGAATTTATCGAATGCATTTTAGGCTAGCGTAATTCATTTTTTGCATGTTGCCAAAATTGTGTACTTTACCAAAGTGTCAGTAATCCCTTTACCACATAATCCCTAGTCTTTCAACTTGAAAAGAATGCTTTCAGAAACATTGTGGGGGAAGGAGAAAATGATGTTAACCAGTATTTTCTCCTTTTTCCACAGTGCTTTCAAAAGCTTTCATTCTTTGGGTTGTTAAAAGTCGGGATTGTGTGATAAATGCTTTCTAAACCACCAAGGCTTTTTCCTCAGGGGCAATGAAACTCGGGATTATGTGGTAAAGAGTTTTTTTGAAACATTTTCAAATTATATGAAATGTGGCTCAATTGGTGGGCTTTGCCTTAAAACCAGATATTTTATGCTTTTTCAACAAAGTTTTTTCAAAGGATCTTATTCCTCAGGGTCGTTAAAACTTATTGTTGTGTCATAAAGGCTTAACAGTGGCTCAGATGTCATAATTTTTCTTTGATAGGGTAGAAAACTTTGTGGGACAAGGAGAAAATGCTGTTTCCAGCATTTTCTCCTTCTCCCACAATGTTTTCTAAAGGCCTCTTCCTTAGGGTCATTAAAGGTGTCATTGTGTGGTAAATGGTTAATATGTCAGCTGCAAATACCATACTTTCAAATCAGGACTAGTCCAAAACTTTTTGGGTAATGAGTAAAGAAATTGTCTGTAATTATCTGCTTGACCATGAGGAAATGATTGAATAGATTTTCTCACAAAGTTATTTGCTTTTACCACAGGCACTTGTGTGGTGACAGACAAAGCCATCAACAGACTAATATACAGGGTATCCCAGAAGTCCTGCACCATCCAGGTTTCTATTGAAAGAAAAGAAAAAAGATTGTATTCAAAATATACATTAAATTTTATTGATCATAATCATAATTAAACTTTTCACCAGACAATAATTACGAGTTTAACCCTTTACCACACAATCCCGACTTTTAACACGCCTGTGAAAGAAGCCTCTTGAAGACATTGTGGGAAAAGGAGAAAATGCTGGTAACCAGCATTTTCTCCTTTTCCCACAATGTTTTCTTCCCTTCCTGAAACAAAAATCAATTCTTTAGTCGCGTTCATTTTGTCGTCTGCAAATACTTTCAATTTGGACCAGTCTAAAATTTTGTCGTTTGGTAAAGAGTTAAACAACCTATGGGAAGAAAGCTTTTGAAAACTTGGTGGGAAAAGGAAAATTTACTATGTCCTGTTAAAATGATTTCAAGATAGGTCTAAAATTTTGTTGATTGATAAAGAGCGAAAAAAGTTAGGCTCTTTCTTCTGGTGTGAGTTTATTAAAAATAATGAAATCATTATATTAACAAGATTTAGTTTATTGTCTGCAAGATGCTTTGAATTTGGTGCAGTCCAAAATTTTGTCTTTTGGTAAAGAGTTAAATCAGTATTCTAACATGACGCGCGACTTTGGCTCTATAAACACAGTGCAAGGAAAACGTGGTAAAATCTGCGACAATCCATGTAGAGTGATGTCATCCTATATCGAGTGACGTCATTCATTGAGTGAGTTATTCAATGGAACATAATCTTCATCCGCGTTTTTTTTCTCTTAGTTTGAACTTGATTTCCTTTCATTAAGAATTGGCCATGTTAGAATCGAAATAATCTTCTTTCTATCGTGGTATATCGTTCAATAAACCACGTTGTGAGTTATGAGGCGCAATGAATAACCCACTCGGGCTATCGCCCTTGTGGATTATTTATTGTGCCCTCATAACTCACAGCTGTGGTTTATTGGACGATATACCACGATAGAAAGAAGATTATTTCTTAATTAAACCTGAAACAAAGAAGCAAAAATCAAAACCAGGATGATGCTAGACTTCTGTGATAGCCTGTATAACAATAGGTATCCAGCTGTATTTGAGACTTTAGAAGACTTGAGAACAAGGGGTAGGGGGTTAGATCCCTAGCCTTGCCATTCTCTCCCCACGGATAAATTAACCCATTACCAAACGACAAAATTTTAGACTGGTCCAAATTGAAAGCATTTGCAGGCGACAAAATAAAAGTGACTGAAAATTTGAAATTTGTTTTGCGAAGGGTAGAAAACATTCTGAAGGGGCATTAAAAGTAGGGATTGTGTGGTAATGGGTTAAAGTCACTGTGACAGGATTAATTTTTCCCTCAACGCTGGTGGCTTTGAAAGAATATTTAAAGTTCAAATCCATGTACCATATTTCTTCTAATATACTTAGTCAAAGTGCACTCCCTAATAGCAGCTTCTCCCAGAAAAACACTTAAATTGTGACAATCATTTGTGCATTAGTTTATTAAAATGTCAATATTTATAGAATTTAATGAATATTCCCTCTAATTTGGTTAATATTTCCTCTAATTTGGTTAATATTTCCTCTCAAAAATCCCTAAAATGCAAAGAAATACAAAATTGGACAGACTTTATTGCTTAGCAAATTGGGTAAAAAACAAAGGCTCCTGATCTTATGTTTTGCATAGCTCCAGGGAGCTTTTATTAGGAGAAATATGGTAAGTCTCTCAAACGTAACTGTCATTGTCTGCGCATGTCATATTTTTCGAAGATTTGACCTTTCTTAAATTATATGACGCATCACTCTCTCCGATATCCGGGAGGTTGTAATAATATGCGCTATAAAGTAGCAATGAAGAAAATGGCTTTTATCAATACATCAGAGGAAAAAATCAGGCCTTTTTTAGCTCCAGATTTCTCAAAACTGCTGATCATAGCTGAATGAATCGTACCTGGTAGCTTTTTCTGAGTAAACATTTATTTTAGTTTGAAATTCAAAGTGACGGTTGTCGAATAGAGAAGTAGTCCAGTTGTGTACCCAGGATGCCCAAATTAGATAGATTAGTATTTGTAGAATGTCATCTAGTGGGAGATATTGTCATAACTGTCCATTTTGTTCAATTCTTTGTATTGGAATTAACTCTTTACCACACGAGAAAATTTTAGACTGGTCCAAATTGAAAGCATTTGCAGACGACAAAATAAAGGTGACTGAAAAATTGAAATTTGTTCTGGGAAGGGTAGAAAACACTGTGGGAAAAGGAGAAAATGCTGGTTACCAGCATTTTCTCCTTTCCCCACAGTGTTTTCAAAAGGCTACTTTCTCAGGGGCGTCAAAAGTAGGGATTGTGTGGTAATGGGTTAAGTTATATACAGCAGGACACAGGAGATTCTAGTGAAGACATGAGCCTTTTGTGCCTGTGGGTTCTAATTACTGTGGAATAATTATACAGACAAAATAGATAGCTGTTTCTGTCAGTTCTGCTTTCTTTTTTCATAGCTTTGGCTGCATTGATGTTCGAAAGCTTGCTTCAAGAGCTGGAGGTCTTAACTCTTATTCTGCAAAGTAGCTAAGTGCCCACAAATTTGGTACAAGTACTGGACCAATCAGACTAAATTTAAATTAAATTTTAATAATGTGTAGTTCCCAGGAAGCAGACCCTGAAAAAAGGACTTTTGAAAATACATGTATTGTGGCAAAAGAAGAAAATGCTGGTAACCAGCATTTTCTTCCTATCTCACAATGTTTTCTGCCCTATCCACAACACATTCCAATTTTTCGGTCACTTTTGACTTTGTCTATGATATGGTAGAAACATTGTGAGAAAAGAAGAAAATGCTGGCGCCTTTCTTTAAATTTAGCTCATATGTAGGAGTTTGTCTATGATATCATATGGTAGAAAATCTTGTGGGAAAAGGAAAAAAATGCTGTCTCCAAGCATAGATCTGCTCTTTCCACAATGTTTTCTAAAGCCCAGTTCATTGTTAAAAAGTTGAATTGTGTGCTTAACTTGGAATCCCATATCAAACAATCCTCAAGTTCAACACCTAAGAAGAAATTATTGTTTGGAAATAAGAAAATACTGATCACCAGCATCCCCCCAGTGTTTTCATGTCTTTTTGATACAAATCCAGTTAATTATGTGGTAATTATTGTTCCACTGCTTGCAAACTTGTGCTTTCTAATTGGGCTGGTCTAAAATTGTGTTGTTTCATTCGGTTGGAATTGAAATTTAATGCCATTTTAATGGCTTAGGTCATTATCATGGCGGTCAGTGATGCACTAATGCATTTCCTGGCATTCTCACACAAGTACGGACACAACTTTCTTTCCAAAGCCATTGACTACTTTTCCCACATGCGTTAGAGGTGAGAGGTGAAAAATCATCGAAAGGAAAGTTCGCCAAAACAGAGTTTTGAACCAGCGACCTCCAGGTCATGTGTCAAATAATCTGACCACTGAGCTACCAGGCAGGTCTTGTTGTTTGGAAAAGAGTTTATGCAGGGAACTTTACGGAAGGATACAAGTTTCCAGGGGATGAAAAAATAAAAAGCAGAGGATTGACTGGAGTAAGATGTATGACTTTGTTGCATGTTGATCGGAGATGGTATTTAATTATGCATGAACACAAGCAACCTCAGAGAAAGCCTTCAGGCAAAGCCAATAAATAGTAAATCAAAGTACCAGGGTACTCAAAGAGAAAGCTTTTTGTAGGATGGTGTTTTTGCTTTATTTATTTGATGTTTTATTTTCTCCTAGTACATTGTATTTTTTTTTATCACTTAGTCTCTGGATAAAAAGATTGAAGATCAACATAAACCATTATAACCTGGTTATTCCTGGTTAGCTCCACTGGCCGAATTATGTCATGGCCCAGTGTTCATCCTGTGTCCGTTCTTTTGTCTGTGTGTTACCTGTTATTGCCAACACTTTCTTCGAAACAACTTATCCAATTTTGATGAAAATTCACAGAAATGATCCTGCAATGATCCTCTTTTGAATTTCTTGAAAGAACATGATTCCTTCAAAAACTCTTGTTGCCATGGCAACAAAATTGAAAAATATTGAAAATCTTAAAAAAATTTCTTGTCTGAAACCATAAGGCATATGGCTACCAAATTTGGCAGGTAGCCATATTATAGCCTGGGGGTCAAGTTTGACCCTGCTCCAGGTGTCACAAGTTTTATATGGGCTTATATAGGGAAAACTTTAAAATTCTTCTGTTACCTAGCCATAGGGCCTAGAGCAACCAAATTCGGCATGTAGCTTTATCAAAAAGGCATCTACCAAGAGTGCCCAAATTATAGCCCTGGGGTCAAATTTGGCCCAATACCGGGCCAGGTCAGAAGTTTAACATTGGCTTATTTGGAGAAAACTTTGAAAATCTTCTCGTACGTAGCCATAAGGCCTTGGGCTGCCAAACTTGGCATGTAGTTTTACTTCTTGTTACTTAACCATAAGATTACGGGGTAGTAAATTTAGCCCCGTCTTAGGGATCTCAAGTTTTACTGGGCCTGTAATGGCTATTATTGAAAATCTTTTTGTTTGTAACCACATGTTCAAGACCTGTATTATTGGGTATGAGGGCTTTATCTTGTGCACCTCCACCAGGATTTAAGTTACTGTAGCTTTGTGGCCAAAATAGCCTTGCCCTGGGATCATAACTCTCTCATAGGATTTTATTGAAAAGATTGTGTACATCTTCTAGTTTAAAATCAATCGATGTAATGTTTGGCTTGTACTAATTTTACTATTTAGCAAGTGGAGGGATACAGGGCCATCATGGCCCTCTTCTTTTTTTATGACCATGGAGAAAAAGGTTTTTTAAAACATTGGTGAAAAGGAAGAAAATGCTGGTAACCAGCAAACTATCTTTTTCCCACATTTTTTTCTATCCTATAACAGACGCATTCAATTGTTTGAGCCAGATTTAAATTTTTGTCTGCAGATGCTTTCAAATTGGACAAATCTACAGTTTTGTTTGTTGTGTGGTAAAGAATTAAAACTTTAAAAGAAAACAGTTTTAGAACTTAAGAATTTTAGATGTGTTGCTGCATGAAACTGGAAATAGAGAGAGATTATAAAAGGGCAATCAGCTTAATTAGATTTAATAGGGAATTTAATTGAATTGAGAGGCAGCCTTAAATCGATATTTGCCAACTGGTTTCCCAATATCTTTTAGTCATCCTTAACCTTTTACTCCATAGATACTCATTTATACACATAGATACTCATTTCTACTAATTGCTTGTAGGAGCCTTTTGAAAATATTGTGTTAAAAGGTGAAATTGCTCTCGACGAGCAATTTCACCTTTTGTCACAATATTTTCTATGCTATCAATAGGTATCCTGTACACGTAAGAAATGGATTCATCCTTGCTGTTATTTAGGGTCAATTTGAGATAATAGAAATGCCTTATGGGGTAAAGGGTTAAGATTTTTACAGAACAATCCCAAGTTTTAAAGCTAAGTGCGACTCAATGACCTTTTGCGGACAATGTAGATCAAGATCAGACTGCACAGAACATGCATTCTAATCTTCAATCTACATTGTCCGATTAGGAGTATTGTTCTCTAAAACATAACTTTGAAATAGCAATATTTGGATTTCTAACTATCAAAATGAAAACTTTATTTTAGTTATTTAGCAGAGTAGGGGTTCACAACTTAACCCTTTACTAAATGACAAATCGTTTAACTGGTCTAAATTGAAAGCACTTGCGGTTGACAAAATAAACATAACTCAAAATTTAAAATTTGTTTCCAGCAGGGTAGAAAACATTGTGGGAAAAGGAGAAAATGCTGGATACCAGCATTTTCTCCTTTTTCCCTCAATGTTTTCTAAAGGCTTCTATCTCAGGGTTGTAAAAACCAGGGATTGTTTGGTAAAGGGTTAAACAAAGAATGTCTTTGGAAACATGAGGAAAAATGAGAAAATGCTGGTGACTATGTTTTTGTAACCTTTCAATTACAAATTTCAATATTTTTGTAACAATCAAGTTGATACTAGCAATTTGAATAAATGTACCTCTTTGCCATGTGGGGAAGAATTAATCCTTTACCACACAAGTCTGACTTTTTATGACCTTTATGACCCTATGCAAGAAGCCTTCTGAAAACATTGTGGGAAAAGGAGAAAATGCTGGTAACCACAATGTTTTCTGAGAACAAATTTCAACTTTTGACTTCCATTTATTATGTTTTCTGCTTTCAATTTGGACGAGCCTAGAATTTTGTTGTTTGGGAAAGGGTTAAGGAAATGGCTCCTAGGGGGAATCGTTTTTCTTTGTCTTGCTACACAAACATTTTAACCCTTTACCATGCAATGAAAAATTTTAACGCCCCCGAGGAAGAAGTCTTTGAAAACATTGTGGGAAAAGGAGAAAATGGTAACCAGCATCTCCTCCTTTTCCCACAATGTTTTCTAGTACCCATCCCAAAACAGTTTCACTTTTTGATTGACATTTAATTTGTCATCTGCAAATGTTCTGAATTTAGATAGGTCTACAATTTTGCTGTGTGGTAAAGGGCAGTCGTAGCCTGCTCCAGATAGAAAGCATTTGCAGATGACAGTAAAGTGTTACTGGAAACATAAAACTTGTCTTTTAAAATGTAAAAAAAAATTGCTTGAAAAGAAGAAAATGCTACTTATATCACTTGTATTTTCCTCTTTTTGCACAATGTTTTCAAAAGCCTTCTTTCTCAGGTTGTAAAAACTCTTGATTTTATAATAGATCTAAAGGGTTAGCAAAAATAATTTTTTCTTTGTCTTTTGGCGTTGTTGAAAAGGAGAAATGGGCAGTTTTTCTGATCGGCTTATTTTTTAGCTCACCTGAGCACAACGTGCTCAAGGGGAGCTTTTAGGATCACCCGGTGTCCGTCGTCCGTCGTCCGTCGTGTGTCGTCAACAATTCTTTAAACATCAACTCCTCCTAAACCGCTGGGCGGATTTGGACCAAACTTGGCAGGAATGTTCCTTGGGAGGTCCTCTTTAAAAATTGTTCACAGAATTTGATTCCATCAAAAACTCTGGTTGCCATGGCAACCAAATGGAATTTTTTAGCAAATTCTTTAAAAATCTTCTCCTCTGAAACCGCTGGTCGGATTTTGAAATAATTTCACAGATATGTTCCTTGGGTGACCCTTTTCAAAAATTGTTCGTGAAATTTTGATTCGTCAAAAAATGTGGCTCTGGTGAATGGGGGCTTCTTGCACTATACAGAAATGAAGGAATTCTTTAAAAATCTTCTCCTCTGAAACCGCTGGTTGGATTTTGAAATAATTTCACAGATATGTTCCTTGGGTGACCCTTTTCAAAAATTGTTCGTGAAATTTTGATCCGTCAAAAAATGTGGCTCTGGTGAATGGGGGCTTCTTGCACTATACAGAAATGACGGAATTCTTAAAAAATCTTCTTCTCTGAAACCGCTGGTCAGATTTTAAAATAATTTCACAGAGTTGTTCCTTGGGTGACCCTTTTCAAAAATTGTTCACGAAATTTTGATTGGTCAAGAAACATGGCTCTGGTGAATGGGGGCTTCTTGCACTATACAGAAATGAAGGAATTCTTTAAAAATCTTCTCCTCTGAAACCGCTGGTAGAATTTTGAAATAATTTCACAGATATGTTCCTTGGGTGACCCTTTTCAAAAATTGTTCGTGAAATTTTGATCCGTCAAAAAATGTGGCTCTGGTGAATGGGGGCTTCTTGCACTATACAGAAATGAAGGAATTCTTAAAAAATCTTCTTCTCTGAAACCGCTGGTCAGATTTTGAAATAATTTCACAGAGTTGTTCCTTGGGTGACCCTTTTAAAAAATTGTTCACGAAATTTTGATTGGTCAAGAAACATGGCTCTGGTGAATGGGGGCTACTTGCACTATACAGAAATGAAGAAATTCTTAAAAATTCTTCTTCTCTGAAACAGCTGGTTAGATTTTGAAATAATTTCACAGACTTGTTGCTAGGGTGACCCTTTTCAAAAATTGTTCGCGAAATTTTGATTGGTCAAGAAACATGGCTCTGGTGAATGGGGGCTACTTGCACTATACAGAAATGAAGAAATTCTTAAAAATTCTTCTTCTCTGAAATGCCTGGACAGATTTTGAAATAATTTCACAGAGATGTTCCTTGGGTGACCCTTTCCTAAAATTGTTTGCGAAATTTTGATTGGCCAAGAAACATGGCTCTAGTGAATGGGGGCTACTTGCACTATATGGAAATGAAGAAATTCTTGAAAATTCTTCTTCTCTGAATAATCTGACAGAGATGTTCCTTGGGTGACCCTTTCCAAAAGCTGTACATATAATTTTGATCCATCAAGAAACATGGCTCTTGTGATTGGGGGCTACTTGCACTATACGGACATGATGAAATTCTTTAAAATTCTCTCTTCGCTGAAACCCCTGGTCAGATTTTGAAATAATTTCAGAGAGATGTTCCTTGGGTGACCCTTTTCAAAACTTGTTCGTAAATTTTGATCCATCAAGAAACATGGCTCTCGTGGATGGGGGCTACTTGCTCTTATACAGAAATGAAGAATTCTTAAAAATTCTTCTTTTTGAAACTGATGGTCAGATTTCGAAATGACTTTTACAGGTGACCTTTTGAAAATTGCTTGGCAAAATTATAAATTTGGTTCCAATGTTTCAATACCTCAAAAAAAAAAAAAAAATAGACTATGGTCATCTCAAAAATTCAGGTGAGCGGTCCAGGGCCATCTTGGCCCTCTTGTTTTTTCAAATTACATGCATGTGCATTAAAAACTTAATTCCTTTTTCACACCAAATTGACATTTTTTGGGACTTCTGTTCTGGTCAGTTTTTTAACAGATGAAGCTGACGAAACCAACCTCAAACATGTAAGCTTCTCTTCCAGGGCTGTTAAATCTTGCAATTATGTGGGAAAAAGTTGACCATTTAATCACACAATCCAACCTCTACCACCCTCAGAAGGAAAAAAATTTTGTAAGAGAAAGAGAAATGCTAGTAACATATTGTTCGACCCTCCCCAAATTTCTTTTTTGAGGCACAATTAATTAGCCATCTGTGAAGGCTTTTAATTTGGACAAGGCAGAAATTTTGATGTATTACATGGAGTTAACCCATTACCACATTATCCTTACTTTTGACGACCCTGAGAAAGAAGCCTTTAGAAAGCATTGTGGGAAAAGGAGAAATTGCCATCAACCAGCATTTTCCCACAATGTTTTCTACCCTTCACAAAACAAATTTCAAATTTTCAGTCACTTTCATTTTGTCGTCTGCAAATACTTTCGATTTGGACAAACTTAAAATTTTGTCGTTTGGTAATGAGTTAAGCATCTATGAACATTGGGTTTGTCCAAAGACATTTTGTGTCTAGGTATGTAAGATTTACCATCCAATAAAACTTTAGACCAATCCATGTGGAATGCATTTGTAGTGAAAAAAAATAAAATATGGTTTTGAAGGGTAGAAATCACTGTAGGAAAAGGAGAAAATGCTGGTTATCAGCATTTTCTCTTTTTCCAACAGTGCTTTCAGTAGACTTCTTTTACAGGATTGTTAGACATCAGGATTGTGTGTTAGTTTGTGAAGTTAATGATATTCTGAATGGTATGATCCTAACTTTTTATCATTTTAGGGATAAATTTTTTAAATGGCTTCTTTTACAGCATTGTTAGACATCGCTTGTGAAGATATAATATTCTGAATGGTTTCCAAACTTTTTATCATTTCAGGGAGAAAGAGAATGACAAGTTACTGACACAGTCTGGTAATGGGCAGCGTTACTCTGGACTGGGTGGGGCGGGCGGCAGCATCGGAGGGGGAAGTAGCTCAAACACGCTCAACACGAACACAGACGTGTCTCGAAAAACCAGCAAGGATCGATATCTTCAGAAAATTCCAGTAAGTTGTATTATTTAAGATAGAAAACAATGTGGGAAAAGGAGAAAATGCTGGTAACCAGCATTTTCTCCTTTTCCCACAATGTTTTTTGTAGGTTTCATTCTCATGGTCGATAAAAGCTGGGATTGTGTGGTAAAGAGTTAGATCCTTTACATCAATGATTGAGCTATATAGGCTCAGCTAAATTTGAACAAGTTTACATCATCTAAAATTTTGTTCACGTGTAAAGTTAACCCTTTGGCTGCCAAGTGCGACTCACTGACCATTTGCAAAAAGTGTAGATCAAGATCAGACAAGACAGAACTTGCAGTCTGATACATATAATGACATATACATGCATTTCCCCCCAAAAAAATATCTTTGAAATAGTAAAACTTTGGTTTTTGCTATCATCTTTCAAGTTTTGTTTCAGTAGTGTATCAGGATAAGAAATAAACAAGAAAACTTGTCGGTATTACTCAAAGAAACTGATATGAAATGAATGGCCTCAATTACCATATATTACATGCTTGAATTATTGTCCTAACTTAGCTTCGGCTAGTGTGGACTGCATGCAAAACTATGTGAATGTTTTGCAACTCTTTATGGGGCTTATTGATTCCTTGTGTCTTTAATGAATTCTTAACCCTTTACCAAACGAAAACATTTTATACTGGTCCAAATTGAAAGCGTTTCCAGATTACAAAATGAATGTGACATAAGAATTAGAACTTGTTTTAGGAAGGGAAGAAAACATTGTAGGAAAAGGAGAAAATGCTGGTTACCAGCATTTTCTCCTTTTCCGACAGTATTTTCAAAAGGCTTCCTTTTCAGGGTTGTTAAAAGTCGGGATTGTGTGGTAAAGGGTTGAGATACTTGAAATAAACATGAAATTGTTGGTTTAAATTGGTAATACATGGCAGGTGACAGATCTAAGATGCAATATCTGTAGAGTCTGATTTTGATCTATGTCATCCGCAAATGCTTCTTATTTTGACTATGGGACAGCAAGGGTCAAACCTGACATTTACCGTTAAGAGCATTTCCATACCACCTGATTATACCCGATGATAAAAGTATTCACTCTTCAATTATTCTTTGCCTAAAAGTCAATTTCAGGTCAATTTATTTAATATTTATCACACAATGTCAGCTTTAAACAACCCTGGAAAAAAAGCCTTTTGAAAGCATTGTGGGAAAAGGAGAAAATGCTGGTAACCAGCATTTTCTCCTTTTCCCACAGTGTTTTCTACCCTTCCCAAAAGAAATAACAATTTTTGAGCCACACTTACTTTGTTGTCTGCAACTGCTTTCAATTTGGACAAGTCTAGAAATTTGTTGTTTGGTAAAGAGTTAAGTAATAAATGTTTGTTTTTTATTGCAGGAAGAAGAACCACCTCAGGCAGATTGCAAACGAAAACTTCTCAAAGTTGTTGTTACTGTTTTATTTATAATCATCGTTGTTGGAGTTGTTGTGATATGGTCGTTGCACGAAGGCCGTTCCAGGAAACACATTGGCAATCATTACTTTGATTTCATATCAACTAAACGGGTATTAAATGTTTATAATAAACAGGACACTGTTATTTTAACAGGATATCTTAAAGTCAGTCACTTTGATATCAAAAAAGTGAAGAAATGCGAAGATGTAGTGTATAAGGACAATTTTTGTTTTAAATTTTTGGATGGAACACATTTCATTTTTCATCCATATTCTCTTCCCAACTCAGATGTAAAATGTGTTGATTTACGTTGGGAGAATTTGAAAAGTTTCCACACTGTTCCAATAGATTGTTATGATATAGAGTATGGCTTGTGGTATGGTCTCCCAAATTTTAAGGGACCATTTTGGCCGATGGAGAATACCTCGCTCAGCAACATTCCGTACAGGCCATTCCACGATAAAATTTTAGGATATGTTTTGGAGAACTATTGGTTAAGTACTGAGGGTATTGCAATAATTGCTCATCAGAATTTACCGCTGAAAGTCAGTTATAATTCAGGGAATGATAAAAGGTTATGTCTGACACTCGATGTGAAAGGAATGAATATGAAGTCTATACCGTCACTGAACTACTCTATCTGTCAAGGCAAAGATATAAAAGATGTGTTTAGTGCAACTAGAAATGTATATTTCCCACATTCTGCTGTGTCTGATTTAGAACATAATGACTTTGCTAAAATTGTATGGAGCTATGAGGATAAATATCAAAACAATAAAAATAACTTTGGTCAGTTTTTGCACAATTTGAAGTCTGCTGACCTCCCCATTGATATGATAGCATACAATTCTGACTGGGAGAAAAATCAGGGAGATATTAAAATACAGCAATCTGTGTTAAATGACTTCAAACAGTATTTAGAAGGAAAATACTCAGACACAAAGCTAATGTTACCTATCAATGTTGCTTGTTCTTACATGTCCGACAATTTTAACCAAGGGGTAAAGGAACGTCTCTTTGTCAAAGACCCAGAGACGGGATCATTTCAGACAATCAGATACAAGGATCAGAGCTGTGCATTATGGGATGCAAGTAATCCTAGAACTCGATCTTTCCTGCTCGAGGCATTTGAAAATCTTCAACAGAAAGATACAAGGGAAGAGACAGAATTTCCGCAAGCTTTAGAGTTCAGAACGACAGTTGGAGATTCCGTGTACCCATTATTGCTCTATGTAAACACTTCAGACGTAAATCAAATGAACGTTGAATTTCTAAATGTTCTCTTGAATCTGAACAAATCCATTTTGATGCAGACTGCTTTTAGGATGCAGAATAAGCCAGTATTTGTGAAATTACCAACTATTATAGCAAATAAAAATGACAAGAAATGTTTGGACTATATTCTATCGGGAGCGTTGACAGCTGGTATCCATGGCTACCCATATGTCATGGCAGTTCCGCCCCCAGTTGACAAGATAGACCACGAGTTTTCAATAAGATGGATTGAAGTAGCCATATTTTTTCCAGGAATTAAGATCACAAACAGTGCTATAAACTTTGGTAATGACATCAAAAATGTAACCAAACAATTAATTGAGTTCCGCAAAAATGTGATTATCGCTCATTTAAGCAATGCAGTCAAAGACATTAAAAGTGGTATCCCCATGATTAGACCATTATGGTGGGTTGACCCAGCGGACTATGCCACCTTAAAGATTTCAGATCAATTTTTGATCGGGGATACCCTGATGGTGGCCCCTATTCTTTGCCATGGGGACAGGAAGAGGGACATTTATATTCCACAAGGGAGGTGGATCAATGCAAAAACTGGAAAGACTTTCAATGGCCGTCAGTGGTTGAGGGATTTTAGCGTACCTTTACACGAAGTCCCGACCTTTTTGGCATATGGTGCGTTTAATGAATCTTCAACACATGCAGGAAATAACAATGAAACTTTATCTTTGTAACCATTCGTTTGTATTACTACATCTTAACCTGTTACCACGCAATCAAGAGTGTGAGAAATAAGGCATTTGAAAACATTGTGGGAAAAGGAGAAAATGCTGGTGACCAGCATTTTGTCCTTTTCCCACAATGTTTTCAGAAGGCTTGTTCCTCTGGTTTGTAAAAACCATGGGTTGTTTGTTAAATGGTTAAATGACAAAATTTAGTCTAGTTCAAATTGAAAGCCTTTGCAAATGACAAGATAAATATGACTGAACTATTGAAATTTGTGAACATTAGGAGGGGTAGAAAACTGTGGATAAAGGAGAAAATGCTGGTAATTTGCACTACTCCTTTTCCACAATGATTCTAATCCTTTCTTAGGCTAAATTCCATTCTTTTAGTAACATAATACAATATTTTGTCAGCAAATTTTTTAATTTGGACAATTCTGAAATACTGTCATTTAGCCAAATGTCTGACTTCTGCCATTTATGTACCTTTCCAAGAGTGTTATTAAAGTCAAATTGCATATTTATAATGATAATTCTTCTTTTAACTCTTTATCAAACAACAGAATTTTTAGACTAGTCCAGTTTGAAAGCATTTGCAAACATGACTCAAAAATTGAAACTTGACTTTTGTTGAGTTGAAAACATTGTCGGAAAAGGAGAAAATGCTGGTTACCAGCATTTTCTCCTTTTATAATAATATTTTCAGAAGCTTTCTTTTTCAGGGTCATTAAAAGTCAGGATTGTGTGGTAGAGAGTGAATTTTTATAGAATCTTACTGACTTGAAACATTTTTTATGGCTTATTGCTGAGTTGGAAATATACAGGACTCAAATCCAAGGGTTCGATGGCTTGATAACTTGTTTCGCCAGTTTCTTTGCAAGGACAGTTGATAGTAATTCAGACATGATCAATTCCTTTCTCACCACTGATCATTGTTTTCCATGACTGCGATATTGGAAAGCAGCCAGTAGCTTTTGGAGATTATTTTTTTCTGGTAGAAAAAAGTCACAAAAGCATGGATGGGTACACTGGCCACTGCGATGTTACTGAAATAATTCTGAAAATTGCATTAACTCTTTACCACTCAATCCAGAGTTTGAACAACCTGGAAGAAGAAAGCCTTTTGAAAATATTATGGGAAAAGGAGAAAATGCTGGAAACCAGCATTTTCTCCTTTTCCTACAATGTTTTCTACCCTATGTAAGACAGTTCTCTCCATTTGAGCCACATTAAATTTGTTGTCTGCAACTGCTTCAAGTTTGGACCAGTCTTACATTTTGTCATTTGGTAAAGGGTTGAATACTGAACAAAATAATTGACATTGTTGTTGATATGAATTTTGAAATGATATACATTTAGTATGAAGATGGAATTGTAAAGGATATTCAGTTACCCAGTATAATTTATACAATATACTCACATGCAATCGAAAGCTTTTTGATTGAAGGATTTTCTTTGTATTATGTTATACTTTATGTTTATGACAATGTAGATATACATGTATCAGTTTTGAAGATCAGCAATTCATTGGCTTATTTCACTTTGAGTGTTTTTGAGTACATGATTATTATATTGTTATATTGTTTTATAATGATATTTTTCCTTTTTTTTTTTGCGATTGTTTGCTTTTTAGAATTTTTTATATGCATAATCTACAACAGCACTGTTTGATTGCTAAACTGATGCATCATTTCATTCAATTCAATATTATTCTAAAAGTATTATAAAACATAGTGAAAACTTAAGAGCACAATTAAAAAAACTCTATACCAAACGACAAAATTTTAGACTGGTCGAAATTGAAAGCATTTGCAGACGACAAAACAAATGTGACTAAAGAATTGAATCTTGTTTTAGGAAGGGAAGAAAACAGTGTGGAAAAAGGAGAAAATGCTGGTTACCAGCATTTTCTCCTTTTCCTACAATGTTTTCTAAAGGCTTCTTTCTTTCATAGGGGTGCTAAAAGTAGGGACTGTGTGGTAAAGGGTTAAAGGCAAATCCCTGAAACAAATTTTGCGAAAGATATCAAAATAAACAATGGAAAGGTATGGAAAATGTACATTGATTAAATTTTATACATGCATATTTGTGGAAACATCGTGACAAAAAATAGAAATAGCATGTATGGCAGCTATTTACAGGTTTTATCACAGGGTTTTTGAAAATAGTGTGCTGTTAGGCAAAAAGAAGTCACTTGCTGAAGGTAATGTTTTAATAACAATGAAGAAGATTTTAAAAACATTGTGGTAAAAAGGAGACTGTGCTGGAACCAGCATTGTCTCCTTTCCCCACATTGATTTCATGTACCACACAATCACAATAGATAGATATGTATGTTTTTAGCAACAGAATTGTAGCAAAAGCAGTTATTGTGAAACACCCTGTATCCAGCTTGGCAAAGCTGCATTAATAATTTCTTGCTAAGGCTATACAGGATCTTTGTGTTGTAGATTGTAAGGTAATGCAAAATGAGGATTTCACTAAATACTTGGGTAAAAGGCGGATAACAAAGTACAGATAAATTGTTACTGTGACTTTTTGAACCCTTTACCACACAGTGATGATTTTTTTACGTCCCTGAAAGAGAAAGCTTTTGAAAACATTGTGGGAAAAGGAGAAAATGCTGGTCTCCTTTCTCCACAATGTTTTCTAACCTATCAAAGAAAATCATTTGATATGAGCTGCATTGAAACTGTCATCTGCAAATGCTTTCATTTTGGACTGGTGTAAAATTTTGTTGTATTGTAAGGGGTTAAAGCCATCCAAAAAATTTCCTGTCTCTAACTTGTTAGTTTAGTTTAATGATATTTATTTTACATCAATTGAGAAACAAGTTCTTACAATGTGTACTAATCTCTCTTGATTCTGCTTTCAGGGAACTACACTATTGCTTGCGCCAAATGTGTGGCTCAATGAAAATCCCACAGTTGGCATCAGTTCCTGCCTGGGTATCAAACTTGGGACCTTATGGTTACCAGGCCAAAGCTCTAAGTAATGTGCAGGAATTGAGAACAAGGGGTCCAAGTTAGAAACCCCAACTTCGACAATTTCTTTCTGAGATAAGATTATATTTATTTAGCGAGGATTCATCTCTCTATCATGGTTGATCATTGATTTGATGATATCTATGTGGGAAAGAAGCCAGTAGCTTAGGGAGAATATTTGAAACAACATTAAACCCTTTCCGCCCGCTCGGGTGGCTCAGTGAGCGTGTTGGACTCGTGACCTGGTGGTTGTGAGTTCGATACCCGGTTGAGGCTAACTTTCTTTCCAGCGTATTTTCACCTCTCACCTCTGCTGAAGCATGTGAGAAAAGTAGTCGGTGGCTTTAGAAAGAAAGTTGTGTAAGTACTGGTATGAGAAATCCAGGAAACACATGTGTGTCACCGACCGCTATGATATAACCTTAGCTGTTATAGTGGCGTAAAACTCCAACACAACAACCAACAATTAACCCTTTACCACACAATAGAAACCCAGAGAAAGAAGCCTTTTGAAAACATATTGGGAAAAGGAGAAAATGCTGGTAACCAGCATTTTCTCCTTTTCCCACAATGTTTTCTACCCTATCAATAAATAATTGCACCATTTGAGCCACATTGAAATTGTCTGCAAATGCTTTCAATTTGTACAAGGCTAGAATTTTGTCATCTGGTAAAGCTTTAAAGCAATACATGTACAAACATACAAATAAAATGCATCATGCAAATGCAACATTAATTCTGAAATTTCTTTTTTTTTTCTTTAAAAAAAGTACTTTTGTCAATGATCATTGTTTTCTAAATATCACGGGTATTGTTTGTGATCTCTGATTGTATGTAAGAAGTGTGTCGAATCTTTTTAGATTTTTTTGTATTGTATAGTTATGTAAAAATTGTTTAATTCTTTGCCACACAAATATAATAAAAATTGTTTAATTCTTTGCCACACAACCTTATGTTTCAATGACCCCGAGGAAGTAGGCTCTTTAACCCTTTACCAGACAATCCCTGGTTTTAATGACCAAAAGCAAAGATACTTATGAAAATATTGTGGGAAAAGAAGAAAATGCTGGTAACCAACATTTTCTCCTTTTCCACAATGTTTTCCATTTTTCTTAACTCAAGTTTCAAATTTTGAGTCACGTTACTACATATGCTTTCAATTTGGATAAGTCTAAAAATTATGTTGTGTGGTAACTCTTTACCAAATATTCCCTGGTTTTCACAGCCCTGAGTTGGAGGCTTTTTGAAAACATTGTGAGAAAAGGAGAAAATGCTGGTTACCAGTATTTTCTCCTTTTCCCACAATGTTTTTAACCCTGCTGGAAACAAATTTCTTTTTTTGAGTCACATTTATTTTGTCATCTGCAAGTGCTTTCAATTTGGACCAGTCTAATATTTTGTCATTTGGTATAGAGTTAACTTTTTACCAAAGGGCAAAATTTTATGCTGGTTCAAATTGAAAGCATGTTGCAGATGACTAATTAAATGTTGCCCAAGCGATTGAATTTGCCTTTGATAGGGTGGAAAACATCGTTGGAAAAGGAGAAATGGGTGTTTCCAGCATTTTCTCCTTTTTCCAAAAATCTTTTAAAAGATAAAAGTTGGAATTGTTTCGGAGAGGGTAAAGGAATGCATTTGCAAGCAACAAATGAAGTCTGCCTTAGATGGAGGAATTTGTTTATGAAGGAATCAAAAAACATTGTGGGAAAAGAAGAAAATGCTGGTTACCACATTGCTTTCAAAAACCTTCTTAGTCTTGGTTGGTAACTCATTACCAAACGACAAAATTTTAGGTTTGTCCAGATCGGAAAAAAAAATGAAATTTGTTTTGTGAAGAGTGAAAAACATTGTGGGAAAAAGAGAAAATGCTGGTTAACCAGCATTTTCTCCTTTTCCCACAATGTTTTCTAAAGGCTTCTTTCTCAGGGGCGTCAAAAGTAGGGATTGTGTGGTAATGGGTTAAAACTTGGAATTGTGTGGTAAAGGGTTAAAAGTTGAATTTTGTTATTGAATACACTTTTTTATTCTGAGACAGTCTGTAATTATATTAGCATTAATTTTGTGCAATTGAATATGAATTTAGATGTTTTGAATTTTTTTCCTTTGTTTAGATTAGTAGCGTATTATGTACAGGCTTTTTTTTAAATGAAATTCATATACTCTCCAGATAGAATCTCAGTTTCAGCTGTAGTGGCTGAAAGTAAACAAGCTTATGTCATTCGATGGGGGTTTGTCCGTCTTGTATTTCATGTGTAACCTCTCCCTATATTACTTTGCAATACAAAATACACAGTACAAAATTTTCTACACTGAGGAACAGAAGGTTAGAAAACAGAATAGTCGGAAAAGTAGAAAATAGAGGTTAATAACATTTTCTCCTTTTTATACTCCCCACAACGTAGTGTCTGTCCGTCTGTCCTTAGACACAAATTTGTCTGGAGCAATACCTCAAGAATTTTTTAAGGTACTGAACTCAAATTTACACACAGTGTTCTTATATATATGAAGTTGTGCATGTGCAATTTTCATGACCCTGCTGCGATTTATTGCAGAATTATCTCCCCTTGAGCTTTTTTCAACTCTTACATTTGTACCATACCATTCTGCATTCTGTGACAAAGACCAGGGGTCATATTCACCAACCATTCTTGAGAATATTCTTAGTCTTAGTCTCCAAGGTTTTTTAGATTTGTAAGTAACACAACTTCTGATTGGCTAAACCAAATGGTTTAGCCAATCAGAAGTTGTGTTACTTACAAATGTAGAAAATTTTGGAGAATAGGACAAAGAAGGTTCTTAAGAATGGTTAGTGAATACGGGCTATGGTTTTGTAACAAGGAGTTGGTGGGGGGTATAATCATGTTTAGTGATAGGTATAGTTGCCTTTTATCACAAAAGTTTGTTCTCTTTCACTCAAAAACTCTATCATTTGAGTCACAGCTAACTTGTCCTCTTCCTCAGGGTCACTGAAAGGATGAGATTGTTTGGTAAAGGATTAACCCCAAAGCTGCAAAGCACGACTCATTCATCTTTTGCAGACAGTGCAGATCCAAGATCAGACTGCACAGAATGTGCAGTCTGATCTTGGATCTGCGCTGTCAGATAAGGAGGTATCTTTACTGCAGAAATACCTTTGAAATAGCAAAAAAGTGGTTTTTACTATTCAGTTGTAAATTTCACTTCGCTTATGCAGCAGGATAAGGCTAAAAGTTAATATATATATACCACTCAACTTTTGCTAGGCATCAAAACAAAAAAATGAATAATTTTTTCCAAATTAAATTTATTCAAACAAAAACCAGTTAATTTCATCTATGGTCATAGTAAAGGAAATCAATATAAAAAAAACAATGAATAAAGTTCTTTCAAACATCATGGAAGGCGAAAAAAACTGATATGCCCATTCGAAAACATAAACAATAATTTGGTTTTGATCCCAAGCAAAAGTTGAGTAGTATAGAAAAAATGATGTCAGGGTTCAAGCTCAGCTGGCTTTGAGAAAAAAGATTAATTATTGTTGTTGGCTTGATGTTTGTCATAGTCTTCGTCTTGAAAATCTTTCACATTTTGTAATATCTTTCACATTTTGTAATATATTTGCCTCTGAAACAATAGGAAAACATGGTGGGAAAATGGGGAAATGCAGGATACCAGCCTTTTCTTCTTTACCGAAAATGTTTCCAGAAGCCTTCTTCTGTTCCTTAAAACTGAGCATTTTTTGTTCAGGCTGAACTCTTTCTCACACAATCCTGACAGACTATTAACCCTTTCCGAAATAATCTCTTGTTTTTACGACCCTGGGATAGAAGCCTTTTGAAAACATTGCAAGAAAAGGAGAAAATGCTGGTAACCAGTATTTTCTCCTTTTGCCACAATGTTTTTAGGCTACTAGAAATAAATTACAATTTTTGAGGAATGTTTATTTTGTCGTCTGCAAGTGCTTTCAATTTGGAACAGTCTAAAATTTTGTTGTTTGGTAGAGTTAACACACCTGAAGAAGAAGGCTTCTAAAAACATTCTAGGAAAAGGAGAAAATGCTGGTCACTTCCCACATTGTTTTCTCCTTTTTGTAAATAAATTTCAGTGTTTGGGTGAGGTTCAGTTTGTAATCTGCACATGCTATCAATTTGGACAAGTCTAAAGTTTCATTGTTTGGTAGAGCTTAATGTAACTTTTGGTACTTAAGAATGGCACAGTAAATTTGTCTCATATTTTGAATTTTTTAATATAATTTGTGTTCATGAATTTTGTCCTGTGTTCTATGTTAATTTTTTACACTTTCTTTTTTAATATTTCAATAAACTTCTTACACACTTATTGTTATTTTGTTGTCAATTTTCCGTTTATATAGTACAGTTAACTGTCTGACTTTAATACAAGTGTTGCATGCAGATAAAATAATACACAATACAGAAAAAACATCAGTTCACAAGGTCAAATACGGTTCCAAATACAGCAAAACATGTTTATGGACTAAGCATGCATTGATTTGTAGTAAGATTGTTCAAAATGTTAGCTTATGATATTCATCTTTGATATTTATCTGCCTCTATATATTAAAAAAAAAAAAAGGATTTGCATGTACACTACCTACAGTCCACGCCATTAATTGTCTCGAAATATTTTGTTTACCATTTTCTTATAAAATGTTTCATTTTCTACTTTTCCAGCAATGTTTTCTGCAACAAGCATTTCTGCTTTTCCCACAATGTCTTCAAAAGGCCTGTATTTCTTGGTTGTTAAAAAATAGGGTTGTTTGGTATGGGGTTAAAGGTGGCCCTTCAGAATTTGGGACGAAAATCTTACAAAAATGCCATAAAATCATCCTTATACTCCCAAAGCATTTTAGTTTTCATTCATAAGACCCCAGTAGTCGAAAACTGTCCGACAACATGAGAAATTAGAGATTTACTACAGCCAAGGTTGAAAATAACGGGAGACATGTTCTATTTTTAGATGATCAATTTGGTCATTTACATACAGGAATACACAAAGTTTCAAACATAGCGTCTGAAGAAGGAAATATGGAAAATAATTATTACATGTTTGTTATGTAATGGAATTTAAGCTTTATGAGTCGCCTGCCAGTCACTTGGCTTTCCCAAAAAGCTTTATTGATTTTTGGCGCAAAATCTAAAAATACCTTAACTCATTACCAAACAACAAAATTTTAGGTTTGTCCAAATTGAAAGCATTTGTAGACGACAAAATAAAAGTGACTGAAAAATTTATTTTGTGAAGGGTAGAAAACAGTGTGGGAATAGGAGAAAATGCTGGTTACCAGCATTTTCTCCTTTTTCCACAATGTTTTCTTCAGGCTTCTTTCTCAGGGGCGTCAAAAGTAGGGATTGTGTGGTAATGGGTTAAGAGGCTATGTAGCCTTTTAAAGGAACACCATCAAAAACCATTTTTTTTTTGGTAATTTTATGAATCTTAATTATTGATGATTTGTATTATTTTTTCATATAAATTTCAGTGATGTATATTGTTGTAAATTTGGTGAGATGTAAAAATTCTAAATACCCACCTTTAACTGTAGGAAGAAAGCAAAATGAATAATCCAAGGGAGAGAAATACTTGTAGATACACCTATCAATACTGTAAAGTATGGGTTATCTCCCTTACACTATAATACGGCACAAGTAAACAGTTTGCTTCAAATTGGCCAGGGTCAAAAATAGAAATAAGTGAGTAAGGTAGGTTTTTGATGCAATTTTGATAAGAAGAGTAGTTATTACACCCATGAATTGTGTTAGATTAGGGAAAAGAAGCATTTGTTTTGTATGTGAAACAGGGGATCATGACCTTTCCTTCTTTGTTCTATAGTTTTGACCCCAAATGCGAAAGTGAGGGGTCATGAAGCAAGCGGCTGTTTTTAGCGGAGAAAACAAGGGTAGGGTCAGGGCACGAAAGATTGCGGAAAACGGCATGGTAATGTGCTATTTTGGATTTCATCCCCAGATTATGTGTTGTGTGGAGTTTCAATTCAGCTTGGCATTTTCAGGCTAGCTGCCTGGGTTTGGATTTTGCGAAATTTGGAATACAGGCTAAAATGGCTTTTTTTTTTTCAGTTTTTTTCCGACCATGTCACTTGCTTATATTGATCATTGATATCACTATTTCACAAGTTGAACATGATTTATTGATAAAATCTAAAGAATTAGGATTGTGCTGTTGCATTTAAGTGTTCCTTATAATTTCAGGCTGACTAAATAGACCTTTGTTTGAGGGAGTTCAGGTCGGCATACGGCAGACCGAGACAAGTTTAGCCGACAACCGTGTACTGCTACCTAAAGCTTTGCTGAAATTTAACACCAGCTTTCACAATTTCTATTATTTGGCCAACCTTGTTTTATCTGTCGATCAAATACGGATGTAGTTTTGATCTGCCAGAGTGGTTTTCTTTTAGAGTCAGCACTCCATGCATCCTCGTTGACTCAGTTTCGATTCATTACCCTAATGCATGGAGAGTAACGTAATGCTTAAAACTGGGTTCCAAGGATGCATGCACTCTTATGTTGATTTTGAAAGCCTTTCACATAATACAATCATTTTTATACTCCCCCACAACATAGTGGAGGGGGGGGGATATACTGCAATCGCCATGGCTGTCCGTCCATCTATCCGTAGACAAAATTTGTCTAGAGCATTACTCCTTCAGTTTTTAAAGGTGGGTATTTAGAAATTTTACATCTCATCAAATTGAAAAAAATATATATCACTGAAATTCATATGAAAAAATAATACAAATCATCAATAATTAGAATTCATAAAATTACAAAAAAAATTTTTTTTGGTGGTGTTCCCTTAAAAGGCTACGTAGCCTCTTAAGGTATTTTTAGATTTTGCGCCAAAAATCAATAAAGCATTTTGGGAATGCCAGGTGACTGGCACGTGAACGCTTAAATTCCATTACATAGCAAATATGTAATAATTATTTTCCATAATGTCTTCTTCGGACGCTATGTTTGAAACCTCGTCTGTGTATTCCTGTATGTAAATGAGCGAACTGATCATCTAAAAAAAGAACGTGTCTCCCGTCGGTTTCAACCTGGGCTGTAGTAAATCTCCTATTTCTTGTGTTCGACTACTCAGGTTTTATGAATGCAAATTGAAAGGCTTTGGGAGTATAAGAATGATTGTTTTGCACTTTTGTACAATTTTCGTCCCAAATTCTGAAGGGCCACCTTTAACTTACTGAACTCAAATTTACACACATGATTCCTTTATATATGAAGTTGTGCATGTGCAATTTTCATGACCCTGCTGCGATTTGTTACATAATTATCTCCTCTTGAACTTTTTTCAACTCTGAGACAAAGACCTGTTTTTGTGACAAAGGGCTGGTGGGGGTATAATCATGTCTAGTGATAGCTCTAAGTTTTAGCTGGATATGCAATATAATTTGTGGTTTTGCAGAGGATTTCATGCTGGTAACCAGCATTTTCTCCTTTTCTCATAATGTTTTCAAAAGCCCTCTCTTTTATAGGCCTTAAGAGTCGTCATTGTGTGGTAAAAGGTTAACCCTTTGTCAGAGACCAAAAGTTCAGACTAGTTCAAATTGAAAGCCTTTCCAGATGAGAAATGCAACTCAAATGATGAAATCTGTATTTGCAGGGGTACCAGCATTTTCTCCTTTCAAAAACTGTTTTCAAAGGGTCTTTTATTATACAACAAAACTATAGAATTTTGTCCAAACTTAAAGTATTTGCAGAAGACAAAATGGGGCAAATGATGTTTTCAGTATTTGAGAGATTAAACATGGGTGAAAAAAAAAATGCTGTTCACCCTTTACCACACAACCCCAACTTTTAACGACCTTGGGAAAGAAGCTATTAGAAAACATTGTGGAAAAAGGAGAAAAGCTGGTAACCAGCATTTTCTCCTTTTTTTACAATGTTTTCTACCTTTCCAAAACCAAATTTCAGTTTTGAGCGACATTTTATTTTGTCATCTGCAAATGCTTTCAATTTGGACATGTCTAAAATTTTGTCCTTTTGTAACAACTTTACCACCATTTTCATGTAGACAGACAGACAGGGAGATAAATGGACAATACTGTATCTAATGGTAATCCTTTCTTCCTCTGCAGTGGATAATAGAACAAACAAAGAAGGATGAATTGGCTGATCTGTTTTTTTTTTCCACTGTAATAACAAGAAAGATACATGGGACAGAATATTAATCATTATCATCTCTTAACAATAACAACAACATTTTTCAACCAAATTTTTTTAACAAGATGACAAAATTTTGGACATTATTAGTTGTATGGTCAGGTAGCAGGGGACTTGGAAACTTGTTCACTGCTGTGGTGAATCATGTTGCCCCAAGCCCAAGGCGAGGTGGCAACATGATTTGACACAGCCGTGAACAAGTTTCCAAGTTCCCTGCCACCTGATTGTACAACGAATTTATTATACTGCAAAGTTTTAAAAGGGCGTTAAGCGAAAATTTCCTGTATTATAATCTCACAAATCGAGTATGCTGGCGAAACAAAAATTCCCTTTCGAGTGCCCCAATTCAACAAAAACTGACATCACTGGAAACTGACGTCACTAAAACGTGCAATTTGATGTATAAATGTGCAGTTTGGTAATCGATCGACACCGCCATTTTAGATGTTGTGTTGCACGTGCAGTGATGTACACGGGGCACTTAAAAGGGAAACTGGCTTTACCTGGCTTTTGCCAGGGAACATGATATATGTTCCCAGCATGTTAACCAATCAGATCACGAGAAATTTCTTTGCAGTATAATTATTACCGACATCTAGTTAAATGTGGCTTAAAAGACAGGAATAAACTTTTGAAAGGATGGAAAACATGGCATGAAAAGGAGAAAATGCTGATACCAGCATTTTCTCTTTTTCCTACAATGTTTTCAAAAGCTTTCTTCATGGGCATTAAAACATGGACCTGTCTTGTTTAATCCTTTACCACACTGTTTTCTGTTTTAAAAAGAAAAACAATAAAGATGACTTTTGGAAACATTAAGGGAACAGGAGAAAATGCTGTTTATCAGCATTTAATCCTCTTCTCACAATATTTTCTGGTCTTCTACAGGCAAGTAACATAATTTAAGCTATAAGTAAAATATTCTGCTAAAAATTTAACATTGGACCAGTCTAAAACTTCACGGTTCTGTAAATGCTTAACTCTTTACCACACGACAAAACTTTAGACTGGTCCAAATTAAAAGCATTTGCAGACGACATAATAAAAGTGACTGAAAAACTGAAATTAGTTTTGGGAAGGGTAGGAAACACTGTGGGAAAAGGAGAAAATGCTGGTTACCAGCATTTTCTCCTTTTCCCACAGTGTTTTCAAAAGGCTTCTTCCTCAGGGGCGTCAAAAGTAGGGATTGTGTGGTAATGGGTTAAGAAACACATAAAATAAAGTAGAAAAATTTAATCAATGATTAATAATAGAGAATGTCAAGGCATGTTTTGCCACAATATATCTTGTATTTATCTTAACCCATTACCAAACGACAATATTTTAGACTGGTCCAAATTGAAAGCATTTGCAGACGACAAAATAAAAGTGACTGAAAATTTGAAATTTGTTTTTTAAAGGGTAGAAAACATTGTAGGAAAAGGAGAAAATGCTGGTTACCAGCATTTTCTCCTTTTCCCACAATGTTTTCTAAAGGCTTCTTTCTCAGGGGCGTCAAAAGTAGGGATTGTGTGGTAATGGGTTAAATATTGGACAGTAAAGACTCAGGATCAGGCTGTTTTTCCAGTGCAGTGTAATGTAGATCTAAACTGTCTGAAAAAGCAAGTGAAGATCTTCAAAGTACTCCAACACCTGTATGAATTGAAGAAGCAAGAATTCCCTAAAAGCGTATTTTGTTTTACCAATCTATTTACCAACAATTAACTCTTTACTCCAGAGATACTCATTTCTACGCATTGCTTGTAGGAGGCTTTGGAAAACACTGTGGCAAAAGGTGAAATTGCTCGTAATGAGCAATTTCACCTTTTGTCGCAATGTTTTCTATGCTATCAAAAGGTGCCGTATACACATAAGAAATGGCTTCATCCTTGCTGTTATTTAGGGTCAATTAGAGATACCATAGAAATGCCCTATGGGGTAAAGGGTTAATAAAAGCTGTAACCATTTTGGTTAACAGTATCTTTGTCTCTTTCCACAATGTTTTCATCTTCTTTTTCCACCATGTTTTCAGAGTCACCACAACTTAGGTGGTAATTGTTCAACCCTTTACTGCACAATTTCAACTTTAAAAGACCCTGGGAAAGACTTCTGAAAACACTGTGGAAGAACGAGAAAATGATGGTGACCAGCATTTTCTCAATTTTCGCATAATGTTCTCTACCCTATCAAACAGAAACTGCCCCACTTGAGCCACAGTGAATTTGTTGTCTTGCTTTCAATTCAGACAAGACTAAACTTTTGTCGTCTAGTAAAGTGTTAAGGTGGAAAAAATCAAAACCCAGTTACTTGGGTCATAGAGAATACTCTGCATAACTTAACCACTTTTATTGCATTGTTTTTAAAAGATATTTTCTCTAAATTAGATATGTGTTATAATTTGACTAACTGGCAGTAGAAACATAAATTGAAAAACAATTATACAGTTTTGCAGATACATCTATACTCCTCAAGCTTTTAACAAATTTCAAATCTTGAGTCACTTTTATTTTGTCATCTGCAAATGCTTTCGATTTGGACAAGCCTAAAATATATCACGTTTGGGAATGAGTTGAAACTGTTTGCAAAGGACAAATATATTGTGGTATAAATGTTGCAATTTGTCTTGGAAACTAAAAGGGTAGACTATGTTGTGTGAAAAGCAGAAATGCTGCTCACCAGCATTTTCTCCTTTTCACACAACATTTCAAATACCTTCTTTACTTGTCGTTTGCATGTCATAATGTCTTTAAGTTAAGAAAGAAAAGCCAGAATCAGCTAAAAACAATCAAGTATTTCTTATAATTATCTAACAACAGTATAGCAGAAATAACAACTTCAACAACCTGATTAACTCTTAACCAAATGACAAAATTTTGGACCAGCCCAAATTGAAAGCACTTGCCGACAACCAGCATTTTCTCCTTTTCCTACAATGTTTTCAAAAGTTTCCCTTCTCAGGATCGGGACTGTGTGGTAAAGAGTTAAAGTAAATGTACATCTCTAGTTTTCCTATAACTGAACAAAACAAGCACCCTGCTGTATTACTTTTGAAAAAATTTTAAAGCATTTGCAAATGACAACATAAATGTGAAACAACAATTGAAATTTGATTTGGGAAGGGTAGACAACGGGACAACTACTATGACTTGATGTTTCCTTAGAAGACATCTGTGCTAATGAAACAGAACTAGCGAAAAAGCCTTGCCCAGCTGTGAGCATTGAGAGTTTTCCATTCCAATACTCACAGAAAGAAGCTGTATAGAAATACCAGAAGAAAAATTAATAAAAACTTGCAGAACAAAATGCCAACAGAACATTGAGAACAATTTCAACCCTTTATCACAGAATCCCAAATTCAAATGACCCTAAAAAAGAAACTTTTTGAAACCATTGTGGGAAAGGGAGAAAAAGCTGGTCCAGTGTTTTCTCCTTTTCCCACAATGCCTCTATCTTTCAAAGACAAAGCTATCTTTTGAAAGAAAAACATTGAATACTCTTCAGTAAATTCCTTACAAAGTGGACGAGTTTAAAAGTCTGAAGTGTGGTAAAGGGTTGACAAGATATAGTTCAAAATGAAATAAAAAATTGAGCATACCCTTATTTTTCACTTACCTTCTTAACCCATTACCACACAATCCCTACTTTTGACGCACCTGAGAAAGAAGCTTTTTGAAAACACTGTAGGAAAAGGAGAAAATGCTGGTAACCAGCATTTTCTCCTTTTCCCACAGTGTTTTCTACCCTTCCCAGAACAAATTCTAATTTTACAGTCACCTTTATTTTGTCTTCTGCAAAACCTTACAATTTAGACCAGTCTAAAATTTTGTTGAGTGGTAATGAGTTAAACAATAAAAAAAGTAGCCGCTATATAAATTCATCATGTGCAGTCTGATTTTTATCTACACAATATCTGTGGGCAGAATGTTTGCATATTTTTTTCTCCACAGTGATTTCGGATTTATTTTACAATTACGCAGGCAAACAATCACAAAACAAAATACACCAAGTATTCAGGCAATTACTATAACTATTACTTGCAGATATTTAACTTCTCAATATATTTGCACTCCTGTAACATCATCTTTTCTAGCCATAAATAACAATCACAACATTATTTTATTCGCTAAATGAGTCAAAAATGTAATCCCAGACATATGCAAAATCATTGGTTGCAGTCTGTTCTTACAATACTCATGAAATAGTATGTTAAATTTGCTGTCCACAAAGCTCCAGATAAGAGGGAGTGGAGGTATTCTAAATCCATTATTTCTCTTCCAAACCCCATGTTGTGGGTACTCATTAGAATCGTCTCGATGAGACGATTGTAATGAGTTCCTACAACATAGGCTTTAGAGAATAATTCATATTTTCAAGTTTGAAATCAAAATCACTCCCTCTATCTGGAGCTCTGTGTCCATTCACCAAACACAGATATTTTGCAGGAATCATGACCAAAAAAGTATAGGCCAACATTATTTACTACATTTCTCACTGTATTCAAACCAATCAGTCAAACCTTAACCCATTACCACACAATCCCTACTTTTGATGCCCCTGAGAAAGAAGCCTTTTGAAAACGCTGTGGGAAAAGGAGAAAATGCTGGTAACCAGCATTTTCTCCTTTTCCCACAGTGTTTTCTACCCTTTCCAGAACAAATTTCTATTTTTCAGTCACCTTTATTTTGTTGTCTGCAAATGCTCTCAATTTGGACCAGTCCAAAATTGTCTCGTGTGGTAAAGAGTTAATATTAACTTCAAGTCTAACCATAACCAATTACGATAGTTAACTTTTGCAGGGATTTTAACAGGGACTTTTGTGGCCGTATAGGTCAAGGTCAGCCTGCTCTTGAATACATATCATCCGCTTGTTTAGTCAAGCTTTTGTGACCAAAATCTTTTTGAACCTCAGTGGATCTTATTTTATGTCATTGACAATGATCGAGTTAATATATCTGTCACGGAAAGGGTTAAATAAAGTTTCAGGAAGCGTTCCAACCAGAAATAGTGGAATTTTAAAATATTTGCACAGATTTTACCAAAAGAGTTATGTAATAGTATGTTTGATAGGTTTTCGATGATGTAATTCCAGGGGCGATGTCAAAATCTAGTGGGATTTACAAATTCTGAGTCAATCATTCAAGGGTGAAAAGTACAACATAGTGATCATTAATCTTGGCTAGCTAAGATGCACGTATGTTAACTACCTTAATATTAGTCAGCAATCATTACTTTTTTACCACACAGCAAAATTTTAGACTTATCCAAGTTCAAAGCATTAACCCTTTCCCAAACAGCAAAATTTGGTCCAGACCAAATTGAAAGCATTTTGCAGATGACAAATTAGCAGTTGCTAAAAAGATGCTTTTTTCTGTATGTTAGAGTAGAAAACATATTGGGAAAAGGAGAAAATGCTGGTAACTAGCATTTTCTCCTTTTCCCACAATGTTTTCAAAAGGCTTCTATTCCTGACCCCTAAAAACCAGGGATTGTTTGGGAAAGGGTTAATTTTGCAGATGACAAATGAAAGGTGAGTCAGATGATAAACTTTGCCTTAAATTGTGTAGAAAACATTGTGGGAAAAGGAGAAAATGCTGGTTACCAGCATTTTCTCCTTTTCCCACAATGTTTTCAAAAGGCTTCTTCCTCAGCGTCGTTAGAAGTCGGGACTGTGTGGTAAAATGTTTATCAACTATTGCAGTATGACTCTGTCAGTGCATCTCTATGAAGCTTTCTAACTTTTTATGAACAAGGCCCTTGTATGGGATGGCACTTTTCACAATCTTTCTTGCTGCCAAACACTGCAAAGTCAAATACTCCAAGGGAGACCCTATATCTACCTTTGATATACTTCGAATTAAATTAAGTGGTGTTTTTCTATCTGCATTGCAGGCATCTAAATGGCCGCCGTTTTGTAACAGTACATTTACCACTTCCACACGACACTGGCGGTTTGCTGCCGCAATATGGAGTGGTGTGTTTTTGTCCTCATCAACAGCGGCTATGTCAGCTCCTACTTGCATTAACAATTCTATAACAGGTAAGGATGGAAAAGAACAGACTGGATATCTTCCTACATTGGTAGTGTCCTTAGAGCATGCCAGATGTAGTAGAGTAAAGCCTTTTGCTCCAACAGGCTTCATACAAACTAGGTTGTACACATTCTTTTTAAAGGTATGCAGCTGATCTGCTGTTAGATTCTTCAACCTACACATGAGGCACAATATGTGCATTATTATCACAAGGAGACGATTATAATTAGTAAAATCTTTTTCTGCATTTTCAGTCTTGTCCAAGTGGACTTTCCCTCTTTTTAATTCATCAGTAGCCATCAGTAAAACATCAACAATGTCTGTAAAAGCCACTGGGTGAGCAGGCCTATTTCTCCATTCTGTTGTCATAAACGAAAACAACTCTGCGAAAGACAAAAAACTGCTCTGGGTCATTGGACTCAGAGGCTCCAAAACTATTTGCTGCATATCTAGAGCATATCGCCACAGCATTATACATCGATCAAAATCGCCCATATCAGCATAGAGGGCCCCTCGATATCTTATATAATACGAAGTGTCCGGATGAGCTGGGCCAAGAATTCTCTCTCGTACAAGTAATGCCTGCATCCTCATGTCGTCTGGGTCTGATATAAGCTCATCCAGTTGCTCAAATGACACAACCTCTTTGGCATTCTCATAGGCAGCCACAGAACCAGATTCTGGTTTCAAAATTGGGTGACTTTCATCAGAATACCTATCCTCCATGGCCTTCCTCCAGAAATTTATAGCTCCTAGCATGTCTCTCTTTTTATCAACAAATGTAGCCCCAAGCAGCTCTAGGGCATCTATTTTCTGCTGTTTTGTTATTTCACGTCTGCTGATCAGAAATTCCACAATCTCTGAGTAGCCGGCAACTGCTGCTGCTAACAGTGGAGTCATGCCATATGAATCCTTCTCCATGGTGGCATTGTACTGCAGTAATAATTTCATTATTTCAAGACTTCCAGACTCTGCACAGTCATGCAATGCTGTGTTTCCTGAAAAATTGAAAATGAATCTAGCATGAACAAACCTTTCCTAAGCAAAAAAAATTCAGACTTGCCTTTAAAAATACAGAAAACAATCTGGAAAAATGAAGACAGCCCAAGGTATTTGCATTGTCTTCTTTCCTGTGATGTTTTTAGGATGCTTTTTTTCCTCATGGTCCCAACACAAATGTTGCATAATGCATACTGGTCTATCCCAGTGATGGCTTGTGTTTTTATAAGGGAAGACTTATACTGCCTTGGTATAGAGCTATCTTTTCATGCCATGTAGTTGAGGGTTTTCCTTAGTACTGAGGAGTCTTGGGTTCAGTCTCCACCTTCATAAGTTATGTCAGAAAAAAGACAGTACATAAAGGAGTGGTGGATCAATTTCCATATGGTGATGGAAGTGTGTAGTATACTGGCTTATCCGGAAGATAAATAGCATTTGTATGAGGAGAAACTTACAGCGCTTCTGTAGATAATAGAGCTAGCTTTTGTGATGTTGTAGAAGAGTTTTTGAACTTGCTATAAAAGCTATCTCAATACTTTTAGGAAAGGTGCTTCAAGAATTAACTTTACCAAGCAAAAATATTTTAGAATTGAAAGCAACTGCAGATGACAGAATAAATGTGACTCAAAAATTGATATTTATTCTGGGAAGGGTAGAAAACATTGTGTGAAAAGGAGAAAATGGTGTTAACCAGAGTTTTCTCCTTTTTCCATGTTTTCAAAAGCCTGCAGTCTCAGGGTCCTTAAAAGCCAGGGTTAAGACATACTTCATTTATATGTTCTGTAGGTTGTTGTTGTCTCAGGTAATTTCCCACACTAGCACTGTGGCACTCTTTTTGAAGGATATTCTTCTCGCGAATGAGAAGGGTCTTTTTTTACACAGTGAACGTGTTAGTAATGTAACATTTATCCTTCACCTTTTTTTTTTTTTTTTTGTGACATTTATGTACATGTGCTATGTTATTATTATATATGCATATCTGACAGGCCCAGATTAGAGTAGAGAGAAAGAGTCAGATACAAGGAAATCCGGGTACCAGACCCTAACTCTTTTTCGAATAGATTTCCTTGGTTCTTTTACATGCTCAGTGTATAGCACCGATACATGCGAGGCTACCTGTGGGTTTCTAACCAGCTCACCTCTTGTTGGGTGGGAGACACGAGGTGTCTCTGAAAAATATCCTACCAGAATGGGATTTGAACCCCAGACCTTTGGATTGGTAGTCCAACGTGTTAACCACTAGGTCACAGACCCATCCAAAAAACAAAGAAATACATGTACATAGTCACCTGCCTGATGCTTGTTCCAGGAAGTAAAATGTAAAGTATACTAGAGTGACTTAAGTTTACCTTTCACACTTTTTCTGTTCACATCAGCACCTTTTTCCAAGAGATATCTAGCAATATCAATATGACCTTTATAACATGCAATCATCAAACAGGTATGCCCATGACGGTTTGCTATTTCGATATCTGCACCATTTTCAACAAGAAATCTAACAATTTCAAAGTGGCCATCAAATGAAGCTGCTCTTAAAGGTGTAGAGTTAGTAAGTGTCGTTTTATTCACAGATGCAGTCCTCTGTATCAAGAACTCAACAATGTTTAAGTAACCTGCAGCTGCAGCACACCACAGTGGTGGGGCACCTTCAATAGTTTCCCCATCAAATGTCACCGACCCAACCTGCTCTAAATCAGCATCACAGTGCTCTACAAGATATTTAGCGACTTCAAAATGACCATTTCGGCTCGCCATGATAAGTGGAGTGGCACCATTTGTTTTTGCATGCACAAGTTGCTTCACGACATCTTTCGTCTTGTGATCTAGAAAGATCTTGAGACGGTTTAATTTTCCGTCCCTAGCAGCATTGTAGACTACACTTCTGTATTCCATCTCCCGGCCCGCCGACCGATCGACGTCTGTACATGATAAAGCCACGGTCAAGCCGTAGTAAGTGTCGATTTGGAGGCCAAAAACAGTTTTCTTTGGATCTGGACTCGCATTTAGGAATCTGTTTTCCTAATTTGACACATCTGGCCAGGTGGCGCTGCAACGGAAGTATTGTCAGTGAACTGTTAGAAAAGCAAGTATTGTATAATTTAGTGCACCGTAATCAAAGGTTGAGAGGTATCATGTCTTAAAAGTTCTGACCAAAGTCACAGCCTGGTGTTTTCTGTTTCTTCATTTGAGAAGATATCGAAATTGACCTAGATTTACCTGTACGATAAACTTCTAAACCAACAGTTAACCCTTTCCCAAACAATCCCTGGTTTTTACGACCCTAAGATAAAAGCCTTTTGAAAACATTGTGGGAAAAGGAGAAAATGCTGGTAACCAGCAGTTTCTCCTTTTCCCACAGTTTTTTCTACCCTGCTGGAGACCAATTTAATTTTTGAGTTCTGTTTATTTTGTCATCCGCAAGTGCTTTCAATTTGAATTACTCTATAATTTTGTTGTTTGGTAAAGAGTTAAACATTTATGACATCATTTTTTTAGCCTACACCAAAATACAGAGGGATTCACATATGATTTCAAATGTGACCAAAAAATAAATGTGTCTTTGGTTGGGTTGAAAACATTGTTGGAAAAATTGTCTTATACAGGGTAGAAAATATCTACATCAGAAAAGGAGAAAATGTTGATCAACAACATTTTCTCATTTTTCCACAATGTTCTCAAAAGTCTTCTTAAGGATAATAAATTCTATCCAACATGTTATAAACTACATTAGTTCCATTAAAAATTTTAATCAAGTCTTTAGCTGTACATAGGTCTGCATTAGATCTAACTCTAAAACTTTAGGATTTTGAAGTAAAGGGCTAATAATATCGTGGCGAATAGATAAACTGACTTCCTCGGTAACTGTTGCTATGGGCTCCCAAACAAACGCGGTAAATTCATATTGTCGGTCTACTTTAAAAACCTCGTAACTACAGCTTGTTTTCCCTCTTTCCCCTCCCCCCCCTCCCATACACACACACGTGTGTGTCTTCGGCTCTCGGGAAACGCTATAGTCATTCCATTGCATTCCATAGCGGTACCACGTACTTTTAACAAGCCGACAACGGCTATGACTTGTAAGAAATTAATTAAGTACTGCGAACATTTTATGATTTTCATTAGGCGACCAACCGCAAGGTGGTTGGAAGTCGTAATTGTACAGTCATAGGTAAAATTTAATATTCAGCTCAAATTATTAAATTTGTCTTTAATTTTTATTTTAGAAACATCATGGGAAATGATCACGGTTACCAGCATTTTCACCTTTTCCCACAAAAGCCGTCTATCTCAGGATCGTTAAATTTGGAATTTAACATGCATAGGCTACATGTATATACATGTACATGTACATATCTCAAACGATACTTTCACCGCGATGTTTCATTAGTCTACAAGGGATCACTAACTAGTGCTTTCTCGATGATTTGCAATGAAGACGCCAGGTTGCCTGAAGATCAAAAGCCAATTTTTGAATAGTAAGGAACCATGCTATATGAATATGTGAGCTGTAGCTGTTAAACACATTTGATATGGCAAAAACCACCACATATTTAAGATGTGACCTTTCACGCAAAAAAGGACCATTTGGGAATTCTGTACATCAATTACATGAAAACAGATCAACGATAGTGCAGGTCAATTTAAGTTGATTATTAAAAAATGATTGTATAACAAGGTAATGACCACTTTTCAAACAGAAAATGTCATTAAAGCGAAAAGTGTCAACCGCGCACCAGGGTTGACGCTTTTCGCAGTTCCCAGAACATCCCTCTTTGCATGATGGGTCACAGACTACATTTCAGAAAAAAAAAAAAAATGAATAACAATCATAACAGTAAGTTAGAACACTTCTGTCTTATTTACCTACTGTTGATAGTATTGAAAGTGGGGTGACTGGTCTCAGAATTTGGGGCGGGTTGTCTTCTGAAGGTTGGGCGAGTTGTCTTGGTGCAAGTTTTTTGTGGGTCGACTGCCATGGATTCTTGGGGCGATCGAGTTGTACTGCATCCCTATAATGCAGTTGCTAAAAGTATCGACTCGTGTCAGCTTGAGCAGTCCTTACAGGCTGACCTGAGCCGAAACTGTTTGCTATTGTTCATTTTCTACTGTTCAAAGGAACACTGTACCGTACGTTGTTAATTGTTATATAAATGTGCAGTGCTCTGGCAAAATGCATCGCCGTGATGCACGATAGCAAGCAAATCATTACATTGCTATAGATCCATAATAACCATAATTTTAAGAAAATGACTGAATCATGAGATAGACTGGTCCTTGGATATACAGAAAATTTATCTATAGCGGAAAGTTTCGATTCAGGTCAGCTTGCGCGGACTGCGCAGGCTGACCTGGGTCGATACTTTTCGCAGATGCATTAAACTTCCTTTTCACAGAGCATAGTTTAAATTGGATTTTATAGGTCTATAATTACGCGAAGACTTGCTTGGTATCAAGCTTCGCGAAGACGCATTAAGCCCCTTTTTCCAGAACATGGCTCATGTTGTCCCGAAAGAAACGTTGTATTTTTCATGGTTTTTGTATTTATTACGTTACACTCAAACTGAGTAATCAAAACAAAAATAATCAACTTCCTGATTTCTTTCACGTTAAAATCATGAAATTATGACGCATTTGTAAGTTCAGCCGGTGGACCTTAGAGTGCAAGATTTTTTAAAATCGATTATGCGATAGATCGTTATACATAACAGTCAGTATTTAGGTTTGTATTGATCAGTTACTGTAGATAGAAAATCTTTCAATAGCCTGAGGCATTGTCAAGATCTGATTAAAATGTCAAATTGTACTTTTTCTTATTGTGAAAAATAATATGGTATGATTTGCACTTTAAGAAATAAGTAGAAACTGTCTTCAAATTAAGGAATCTTTGATTTTCTAAAGGCACGGGGGGAATTTTGAATTGGCAGTATGAGGCTTCGATATATTAGACAAATGTAATAAGTACTGGGTAAAAATAAAAAAATGCTTAATACTTATCTTGTCCATAATGTTCTGAAAGCATAATGGTTGCCAGATAAACAAAGCTTGGCTGCAGAAGACAAAGAAGTACAAGAAATGGGAGTTGACAGATTCAATTAGTACAGATAACTGTCCTTAAAGGTCTTGTTACTTTGACTGGTCGCCATTTGGTATAGAGGCAATCAAAACAAAATCATTTGAAATCTCTGTACAGATTTTGTGCAGGTTTGTACTGGTATAAGTTCGAAAATCAAGCACAAAACTAGGATTTAAACTTACCTGTTGCTTGCATTGGTTTGAAATTCAAATATTTTCAATTTAACTCTTTACCACACAATCCCAACTTTTAACGATCCCAAGGAAGGAAGCTTTTGAAAACATTATAGGAAAAGGAGAAAATGCTGGTTACCAGCATTTTCTCCTTTTCCCACAATGTTTTCTACCCTTTCCAAATCAAATTTCGATTTTTGATTCACATTGACTTTGTCGTCTGCAAGTGCTTTGAATTTGGACTAGAAAGTCAGTAAAGCGCTCTATCTGTATCGGGAAAATTTGCATTGAACTGGAGACAGTACGGTGTACAAGAAATGTCCAAATATGAAAAAAATTAGGTAGTGTCTCATCACTGAGACTAGAATCATTGTGTACAATTGATAGAAAGTTTGTCGGAAAAGGAGAGAGTACTAACTACTAGCCTTTTCCCCCATTCCTTGCGCTTTCTTAAAGCCTGTTCCTAGTAGCCTTCAAATACTGGATTATTGTTTTGTGAACTGTTACTAACAGATGTTAGAGAATAGAAAGTGTTTACCCTTTCTAAAACAACAAATTATAGACCTTTCAAACTGAAGGTATCTGCAGGTAAAAATCTGCATGTGGTACAAAAGAAGTAAAGTTCTGTAACTGGAAAATAATTGTGAAAAAAGGAGAAAATGCAGGTTGCCAGGATTTTCTCCTTTTCCCACAATGTTTTCATAAGAACTTTTCTTCAGGTTCATGAAAATACGGGATTGTTTTGCCATGGGTTAAATGAAGAACTCAGTGAATACAGATTGTAATGATGTTGTATATTTGTTTAGATCTAACAGGATGGCAGCTGTAGTTGACAAATTTAAGAAGCGAGGAAAGAACAGTGCAGCATCCGCGGACTGGTCTCGAACTGGTAGTTTTTTACACAAGCCTGACAGGGGGTGGATACATCCTGATGAACAACTTAATACAGATGCTGGCATCTGCTATGGAGTGAGAGTAAGTCTTCAAACTATGTGCAGTAGTTGAGTTACGTATGTAGAGTATCTACAGTATTTCACCGGATTAACAGTAAATACATCTTGGCACTATGCAAACTGCTGACAGAGCAGTCTTATTTCATAGCCAATCTCAGACCGAAATTAATGTGTGCTATAGTAGAGTTAGTATAGCACATACCTTGTACACAATGATCCTTGTTTTAGTCAGTGCCTACTGAAAAGGGATCAGCTTTTAACTCATTACCAAACGACAAAATTTTGGACTGGTCCAAATTGAAAGCATTTGCAGACAACAAACTAAAGATGGCTAAAATGTTAGAATTTGTCCTTCATAGAGTAGAAAACAATGTGGGAAAAGGAGAAAATACTGGTTACCAACATTTCCTCCTTTTTCCTCAGTGTATTCTTCAAAAGGCTTCTATTTCGGGATGGTAAAACCAGGGATTGTTTGGTAAAGGGTTAAGGATGAAGTCACAAGGATGACCCCAGTAGTTTGATAAAATGTATATCAGCAGTTTCACCTTTTCCAACAGTGTTTTCCAAAGACTTCTTCAGTGTCATTATATGCCGCCTATGAAATAGAGTGGTCCAACGACCATTCATCTTAGCATCTAACGATTTTTTCTTTACTCTGCTCTTACTTGAGCTCCAGATGAAAGGAGTGATTTTGATTTCAAAGTTGAAATATGAATTATTCTTAACTAAACACTATGTTGTGGGTACTCATTAGAATCGTCTTGATGAGACAGTTCTAATGAGTACCCACAACATACGGTTTGGAAGAGAAATAGTGGATTTAGAATACCATCACTTCCTCTTATTTGGAGCTGTACTCTTAATAAAGTTATTTTACCTAGAACCATGAAACTTGGACCAATTTGGACCAAAGCAGTACCATATTGTCTTTGGGTCACATGGGTCAAAGGTCAAGGTCACGGGTGAACTTTGAAAATACTCTCTGTTTTCTAACTCAAAATTTGTTTGACCTAGGACCTTGAAACTTTATCTTAAAGCACAATCTCAACTTTTAATGACCCTGAGGTAGAAGCCTTTGAAAACATTTTGGGAAAAGGAGAAAATGCTGGTGACCAGCATTTTCTCCTTTTTCCACAATGTTTTCTACCCTTTCAAAAAACAAATTTCAAATTTTAGGGTCACATTTACTCTGTCGTCTGCAAATACTTTCACTTTGGACAAGTCTACAATTTTGTTGTTTGGTTGAGATTTGATTAGGTGTTGCCTATGATCAAAGGAAGTGCCTTATTGTTTTTGGGTCACAGGTTCAAAGGTCAAGGTTACAGATGATCATTGTTTTGAAAATCATATCTGTTCTCTGATTCTGCTGCTTCAGTGACAAGGCACGTGTGGAGGGTATTTGTCTGCTTTGTAACAGTTCTAGTCAACCCTTTACCAAACAATCCCTGGTTTTTACAACCCTAAGATAGACGCCTTCTGAAGACATTATGGGAAAAGGAGGAAATGCTGGTAACCAGCATTTTCTCCTTTTTCCACCAAGTTTTCTTCCCTGCTGGAAAAAAATTTCAATTTTTGAATCATGTTTTCTTTTCCATCTTCAACTGCTTTTAATTTGGACCAGTCCAAAATTTTGTCATTCGGTGAAGGGTTAACTCATTATCAAATGACAAAATTTTAGGTTTGTCCAAATCTAAAGCCTTTGCAGACAACAAAATAAAAGTGACTGGAAATTTAAAATTTGTTTTGTGAAGAGTAGAAAAACATTGTGGGAAAAGGAGAAAATGCTGGTTACCAGCATTTTCTCCTTCTCCTACAATGTTTTCCGAAGGCTTCTTTCTCAGGGTCATCAAGAGTAGGGATTGTGTGGTAATGGGTTAAAAATAGGAATTATAATGAAGATATAAACCCCAAGCAATAGACTTATCATATTTTGCAGTACATTGGATGCCTTGAAGTTAAGGAGTCCATGAGAGCCCTGGATTTTGATACAAGGACCACTTTAGCGAGGTAATTAGGATTTTCTTTAACCCTTTACCAAATAACAACATTTTATACAATTGAAGGCATTTGCAGACGACAATATAAACGTAACTCAAAAATTGAAGTTTGTGTTGGGAAGGGTAGAAAACATTGTGGGAAAAGGAGAAAATGCTGGTTACCAGCATTTTCTCCTTTTCCCGCATTGTTTTCCAAAGGCTTGTTTCTCAGGGTCGTAAAAAACAGGGATTGTTTGGTAAAGGGTTAACTCTTCACCAAACGACAAAATATTGGACTGGTCCAAATTGAAAGCATTTGCAGACGACAAAATAAATGTGAATCTAAAATTAAATTTTGATTTTGGAAGGATAGAAACCATTGTGGTAAAAGGAGAAAATGCTGGTTACCAGCATTTTCCCCTTTTCCCCCAATGTTTTCAAACTGCTTTTTTCCCAGGGTCGCCCCAGGTTGGGATTGTGTGGTAATGGGTTAATAGGAACATGAGCTGTTTTATTATTGACTTGTGCTATAATTTTAGCCATATTTATCTCTTAACTCTTTACCACATGACAAAGTTTTCACCTTGTCCAAATTTAAAGCATTTGCAGACAAAAATTTCATTGTTCCTCAAATGGTGCAATTTTTCTTTGAAAGGGTAGAAAACATTATGGGAAAAGGAGGAAATGCTGGTAACTGTCATTTTCTCTTTTTCCCCACAATGTTTTCAGAAAGCTTCTTCCTCCAAGTCGTATAAACTCAGCATTGTTTGGTAAACCACTGAGGGGAAAATAGAAAATGCTGGTATCCAGCATTTATTCCTTTTCCACCCTTTCCACATTTTCTCAGTTCGTTAAAAGTCGGGATTGTGTCGTAAAGAGTTAAAAGTTGAAAGTCGGGATTGTGTCGTTAAGAGTTAAAAGTCAGGATTGTGTCGTAAAGAGTTAAAAGCCTTTATCTTCATGGTCTTTAAAAACACATGATTGTTTGTTATGTACATGTAGTCAAATGACTTGTGCAGGCAATGTGGATCAAGACCAGACTAAACTGTATGTGCAGTCTGATCTTAGATTTATCACATATTTGGTGAAATAATCAGACCAAAATATCATGAGCAAAATGTATGCCTTCTTTATTGACTGAAAATGTTCATTTAAGTTTAATCATGGCCTTTAAGATTAATTTCTGGTTTGTAATTCTTTTTCAGAGAAGCTATAAATAGAGTGAGTGAAGCTGCAGGCTTGAAGACAGCGAACAAAAGGAAAAAGGTGAGATGTAAATTATCTCATTACCAAACAACAATATTTTAGGATTGTCCAAATCAAAAGCATTTGCAGACAACAAAATGAAAGTGACTGAAAATTTGAAATTTGTTTTGTGAAGGGTTGAAAAAATTGTTGGAAAATGTTTCCTGTAAAAAGTACTGAACACTTTACCACAAAATCCTGAGTTTTAATGACTCTAGGAAATAAGACTTATGAAAACATTGTGGGAAAAGGAGAAAATGCTGGTAAGCAGCATTTTCTCCTTTTCCCACAAAGTTTTCTATAGGCTTCTTTCTCAGGGTAATCAAAAGTAGAGATTGTGTGGTAATGGGCTATCTCTGATGAACTTTTTCTTTGAAATGGAAAAAAAAGGTGTACAGATACATGGGGCGAAATACATTTGGCTTAGATGGTAGAAATTTGCATTGAAAGCATAAAAAAGTGTTGCTGAAAACGGAGAAAATGCTTTTTCCAAGAACCTGCTTCCTTAAGGTGATATAAGAATATTATTGTTTGGTAAAGTGTTTAAATATTTCAGAACTATCTCCGTAGATATTTTTGTGAGTGATATACCACACAAGTTCGAAGATCTCTTCTTTATCAATGCCTTTGTAACCCTCGTCCTGCTAAATAAATGAGCTATACTCTGTGAAAAGGGAGCTTAATGCATGTGTAAAAAGTATTGACTCAGGTCAGCCGATTCAGGCTGACCAGGGTGGATACTTTTTGCACAAGCTTGTATTGAAACTTTTTTCTATTTATCAATTTTATGGGTCTCACAGGACCATTTTACCTCATGATTAGTTGGTCGATAAATAGAGTTTATTTCATCAGCTTGTGGTTAATATTGGTGAAATATATGCCAAAAAAAGGGAAGGTACGCGAAAATAACGAGTGCCGTAAGGCATGATTTATTTTCTCGAACCTTTCCCTTTTGAGGCAAATATTTCCCCATACTAACCACAAGCTGATGAAATAAATTATATATTATATTTCCCCTAATTATTTTGTCAAAGAATGCCGCTTTTAAGTGTAGTGATCTCAAGCCAATTAACCGGATTTTGGCAGGATGAAAATATTCTCTGTGACGGGGAATTAATTCCATCCAGCTTAACCCATTACCACACAATCCCTACTTTTGACGCCCCTGAGAAAGAAGCCTTTTGAAAACACTGAGGGAAAAGGAGAAAATGCTGGTAACCAGCATTTTCTCCTTTTCCCACAGTATTTTCTACCCTTCCAAGAACAAATTTCTATTTTTTAGTCACCTTTATTTTGTCGTCTGCAAATGCTTTCAATTTGGACCAGTCCAAAATTTTCTCGTGTGGTAATGAGTTAAATGACGTCATTTCTTTACCCATAACATTTCTAAAAATAGACACATGAAATGTGATAAAATTGGTTTTATGGTTCCATGGTGTATGATAACTTGCTTGATATAAAGCGTCACAGAGATGCATCAGACTCCCTTTTGCCAGAGCATGGCTTTAAATCAAATGGACATTGTCAGGTAGCACTAAACAACTCCAGATAGAGGGAGTAATTTCGCTTTCAAAATTGAAAAAATTAATCATTCTGCACTAAACCCTATGTTGTGGGTACTCATTGGAACCGTCTTATTGAGACGATTCCAATGAGTACCCACAACATTGGGTTTGGAAGAGAAATAATGTATTTTGAATACCATCACAACCTCTATTCTGGAACTCTAACTACAGATGGAGATATTGAAATTGTAAAGATTTTTATGTCAGAATATCTGGCAAAGAAGAGAACAGAACAGATCAAAGATCAGACTGCAATTTCTGTGCAGTTACAGACACTGTTTGCATATGCAAATAAGTTAGGGTTCACTGCTACATGGGTTAATTGACCTATTAACCCTTTACTAAACAATTCCTTGTTTTTACGACCTTGAGACAGAAACCTTTTGAAAACATTGTGGGAAAAGGAGAAAATGCTGCTAACCAGCATTTTCTCCTTCTCCCACAATATTTTCTACTCAGCTGGAAACAGATTTCAGGTTTTGAGTAAACGTTAATTTTGTCATCCGCAAATGTTTTCAGTTTTGACCAGTCTAACATTTTGTCGTTTGGTAAAGAGTCAAGAGAATTCTGCTTTCTTACAAGTTGAGCCAAGCACCAGTGGTAGCAGTCTGTAGCATATGGGCCTTGAGAACAAGGGGTCACTGCCGCAAATCCCCAGCACGGCCAATTTCTTTCGAAGGACTGCCGATAGTCATTGCGACAGGATTCGTTCATCTATCACCACTGATCATTGTTTCGATAATGGTTGACCTGTAAGCAGCCAGTGGCTTGGAAAAAATATTATGCAAAGTACTGGTAACAGCCACTTTATTTTGCCTCTCACATTCAATGCATGTGAGAAAAGAAGTCGGTGGCTTTGGAAAGAAAGTAGTGTCAGGATTGGTGTGAGAAAGCCAGGAGACACATGGGATTTATCACTGACCTATGCCATTTAAATGGTGTTAAACTCCAATACAAACCCAACAGAAACTTTAAGAAAGCATGGATAAGTGTACTGGCCACTGCGATATAACTGAAATAATGTTGTAAAAGGTATTAAACACGATACAATCATTTTTACAGGTTGAGAAAAGGATAGGAAAGATGCTGAGTGAAACACCTATGATGCAATATGCGGGGTCCAACGTCAACCTGACGATAACTGTAGACAGCATTAATCTGATGGTCATGGAGTCAGGGGAGGTAATTTGCTTCTTTGTTTTGTTGCGTATCTGTTCATCTTAGGTATTAACATCATCTTTGGTAGCATTACGCATTTTATGGCACAGTGATTTAGGCAAATGACATGATTGTAGTCATAGGGTATCACTTGATCTGTACAAACTGTATAACCCTTTACATAATGATAACATTTTGGATTTAACCAAATCGAAAACATAAACTTGCAGATGCACAAAACAAATGTAGCTAAAGTGGTGATTTCTGTCTGTGATAGGATAGACAACATTTTCTCATTTTCCCACATTGTTTTCAAAAGTAGTCTTTACCTCGCAGCAAAATTTTAAACCTATCCAAATTGAAAGCATATGTAGATGACAATTTCATATAGGCTCAAATGATACAATTTTTGTTTGATAGGGTAGAGAACTTTGTGGGGAAAGGAGAAAATGCTGGTTACCAGCATTTTCTCCTTTTTCCACAATGTTTTCAGTAGGCTTCCTTCTCAAGGTTGTAAAAATGCATCTTTGTGTTAAAGAATAAACAGTACTTAAAACTGAGGATTGTGTATTAAATGATTAAAAAATCTGTGTTTCTAATTCTGTGTTAAGATGTTGGACAGGATAATTCAGTCAGTGATAGACATGGCTTGATACTATAAAGTGACTGGTTTGAATTTCCAGCTTGACTGCTTTATTTTTGAGGTTGGAAGATAGGGTTGTGACAGGATTCATTCCGCTTTCACAGCAGATCACCATTTTATCAATGGTTATGTGGAAAAGCAGCCTGTGGCTTGGGAAGAATATTATGCAAACTACCATTAAAAAGAAACATGGATAGATACACTTGCTGCTATGATATAATTCAAATAACATTGAATCAGCATATAACACCAAAGAAACAAATCAAAGACAGAAGCCAGTTGTTTATTTCTCTTAGATTGTAACCCTTTACCACACAATCCGGAGTTTTAGTGGCCTTTGGGTAGTAGCATTTTGAAAACATTGAGGTTAAAGTAGAAAATGCTGGTTACCAGTATTTTCTCCTTTTCCCAAAATATTTTCTGCCTTTTTTCATTCTAAACTACCGCTAGTTGTGAAGAGGTTAAAAGCATGAACATTTTGCAAACAGGTACAAAGAGTGTTGTAAAATTTATTGTGTTACATGTTTTACAATTTCGTCATCATATTAAAGGCTGTATTTTTGTATTCTCATCTTAAATTTCACTTTCTTTTTACTTAACAGGTTATTGCCAATCATCTGATGCCTGGAATATCATTTGCATCGGGTGGGGATGCGGTAAGAAACTGTTTTACATTAGTCTTGTGCTTATACCTTATGTAAATATGTTTTGGCCAAACAACAGACAAGGTATTCTGTAAAGTTAGTGACAAACAAAGAATTCATCATGGGAACTCCCTTTGTTTTTTCCACATTAACTCATTACCAGACAACAATATTTTAGACTGGTTCAAATTGAAAGCATTTGCAGACGACAAAATAAAAGTGACTGAAAATTTGATATTCGTTTTGTGAAGGATAGAAAACATTGTGGAAAAAGGAGAAAATGCTGGTTACCAACATTTTCTCCTTTTCCCACAATGTTTTCTAAAGGCTTTTTTCTCAGGGGCGTCAAAAGTAGGGATTGTGTGGTAATGGTTAATGTTAATTACTATTAAATCATTCTCTCTTTATGTGTGCAGAACTGTGTATATAAATGGTAAATTTTAGTAGGTCAAAAAGCTTTAGATATAGCAGTACCATTGCTGATTTGTCAAAGAATATCTTACAGAATAGTGGACTGCTTAGATTCAAGATAGGACTTCACAGATTCTCGTATACATTATCTGATAAAGATATAGTAAGAGATAGTGTAAGAGTAAATTCCACATAACTCTGAACTAGACGACAAAATGTTTGACTCTCCCAAATTGAAAGAATACTAGTATGTAAAAGGCAAATTACATGTTGCTGAATTGGTAGAATGTGTGTATGATCTTCGGAGCAAAGTCCGTAACAAAGAAACAAATGACCCAATGCGTAGCAGAAATATATAATGAATGGCCAGGATTCAAACCTGGAATTCCTTGGTGAAAGGCTAACACCATTCTCTTTAGAATTCTCATTAGCTCAGTGGCTATGGTGTTGGCCTTTCATCTGTGTTTTTTAGTTTTGAATCCTGCCAGGAGCCTGTATTTTCGCTATGCATTGGTTCATTTGTTTCTTTGTTAAAGGTGGCCCTTCAGATATTGGGACGAAAATTTTACAAAAATACAAAAACATTATCCTTATACTCCCAAAGCCTTATAACTTTCATTCATTAAACCTCAGTAGTCGAAAACTATCCGACAACTAGATAAATTACAGATTTACTACATCCCAGGTCGACACTGAAAGGAAACACTGTCTATTTTTACATGAGCAACTCGCTCATTTACATACCGAAAATATAAAGACGAAGCTTCAAACATACCGTTCAAAGTTCTAGACATTATGGAAAATAACTACATGTTGGAATTTGATAGTCATCAGTCAGGTGCGAGTCACTTAAAATTCCCACAATGCTATTTTGATTTTGGCGGGAAATCTAAAAATAGCTTAAGAGGCTACGTAGCCTTTTAAGGGAATACCACCAAAAAAAATTTTTTTTTGTAATTTTATGATTCTTAATTACTGATGATTTGTATTGTTTTTTCATATAAATTTCATTGACATATATATTTTTTAATTTGGTGTGATGTGAAATTTCTAAATACCCACCTTTAAAGACTTTGTTCCTAAGAATAAAAATGAAAAAAAAAATGTGGGTAAAGGAGAAAATGTTGGTAACAGTATTTTCTCCTTTCTCATGAGAATCAGTATCATATAGGACTTGAGAACAGAGAGTCTCTGGTTCAGCCAATTTCTTTCCAAGAATTGATGATAACCATTACAACAGGATTCATTCCTGTCTCTGACCACTGACTAGTGTTTTGACCATAATTTTGTGGGAAATTCTGAGTTAAGATGCTGGGCAGGATAATTCAGTCAGTGATATATAGGGCTTGATACTATAGGGTGGCTGGTTTCTGAGGACTAATGATGGGGTTGTGACAGAATTCCACTTTCACAGATGATCACTGTTTTGTCACTGGTTGTATGGAAAGCAGCCAGTGGATTTGAAAGATAATTGTGCTGAATACTTGTAAAGGTAACTGCAGAAAAGCATGGATAGTTGTACTGATTGCTGGGTTATTACTGAAATAATTTTGGAAAGGCATTAAAAACTGTGAAATCCATTAATCAGCCTATTTCCATGATGTTTTCAAAAACCTTTCATCTTGTTGTCTTTAAAACATTGTGTTGTATTGTTAAAGGTTAAAACATTGATAATGTATTCAAAGGTTAACCCTTTACCAAACAACAAAATGTTAGACTGGTCCAAATTGAAAGCAGTAACTGTTGCAAATGACAATTTAAATGTGGTTCAAATGGAGAAAAATGTTTTAGATAGGATGGAAAACATTGTGGGAAAAGGAGAAAATGCTGGTTATCAGCATTTTCTCCATTTCCCACAATATTTTCCTAAGTCTTATTTCCCAGGGTCATTAAGACTTGGGATTGTGTGGTAAAGGGTTAAGTACATTTTACAGGAAACACTTGACTTTGTTGCTTACGTAGCGAAGGATGAATTAACAGGAAGGGCTTGCCATGTGTTAGAGTGCGGTGGAGGTCTGTCTGAGGATGTCATAACTACCATAGGACAGGCGTTTGAGCTCCGATTTAAAGAGTATTTGAAAAAACAGCCAAAGCCAATTACAGTTCCTGATAGGTAGAAAACAATTTTTACATTCAAGTTGATCAGGAAATAGTCACATGTTTTTGTCATGAACTTAATTCTTTACAAAATGACAAAATCTTAGACTTGTCCAAATTGAAAGGATATGCAGACAACTATTTGAATGTGGGTGAAATGATAAAATTTGTTTCCGAAAGAGTAAAATTCAAAAGGAAAAAAATGGTAACCTTTTCCAAAATGTTTTCAGGGTTGATAGAAAATGGAGTTATTTAGTTATGGTTTAAGCTTTTGTTACCAAAATGTGCAAACCTTTTACCACACAACCCCAAGTTGTAACAACCCAGCTGAGGAAGAACCCTTTTGAAAGCATTGTGGGTAATGAGACAATTCTAATGAGTACCCACAACATCAGGTTTAGTGGAGAAAAACTCATATTTTCGATTTTGATTGTTTATCATAATGACATCATTATATGACTGACCTATACCAGATGACAAAATTGCAGACTTGTTCAAGTCAAAGGCATTCAAGGATAAATTGAATAAGGCTCAAATTGTAGGATTTGTTTCAGAAAAGACAGAAAAACATTGTGGAAAAAAGGTGAAAATGCTGGTAACCAGCATTTTCTCCCTTTTCCACAATGGTTTGAAAAGTTTCCCTCCTCTTGGTTTTTAACTCTTTACCCCATAAGGCATTTCCATGGCATCTCTAATTCACCCTAAATAACAGCAAAGATGAAGCCGTTTCTTATGTGGAAATGATACCTTTTGATGGCATAGAAAACATTGTGACAAAAGGTGAAATTGCTCGTCACGAGCAATTTCACCTTTTGCCACAATGTTTTCCAAAGGCTCCTTCAAGCAATGTGTAGAAATGAGTATGTATGGAGTAAAGGATTGTTTGGTAGAAGCTAAGAGTGTACAGATGCTATACATACATGTGGTACCTAGTACCAGAAGTCTGAGTAAAAAAAAATCTTTTTTATGTCTTTTTTTGACAGATTAGAACAATCCATACAAGAGGGTGATGCATGGGGCGAGAACGATGAAGACAATGAGTATTATAATGATAACCCTAATGCACAACCCCCATCCCCACCACCCCCAAGACTGACAGTGCCCTCAGAATATGCCTCCCCAACTTCCAACTTACCTGTAAGTCTGTTTTCCATCAATAAAGCTGATAAAATGGAGCAAAAATACTCCCGTTTCCCTCTAGAACATTTTCTATAGGAAAAAGTGTGCAAAAGCTTCCAAAAATGCAATAGCCAAAAAAAATCAACAATAGAGAATTTTTTTCTTTTGATAGTGTTTCATTAATTCCCTGAGGAATTCATATTGTCATTACAAAACACTTTTGTGGTTTCACTCTTTACCACACTATCCCGACTTAAACGACCCTAAGAAAGAAACCTTCTGAAAACACTGTGGAAAAAGAAGAAAATGCTCGTAACTAGCATTTTCTCCTTTTAACACAATTTTTTTCTACCCTTTCCAAACCAAATTTCAATTTTTCAGTCATATTTATTCAGTCATCTGCAAGTGCTTTCAATTTGGACTAGTCTATTATTTTGTCATTTGGTAAAGAGTTAAACACTTAGCAGCATAAAGCTGTTAACCCTTTACCACACAATCCGGACTTTTAACTCCCTTAGAAGGAAGCCTTTTGAAAACATTGTGGGAAAAGGAGAAAATGCTGGTTTCCAGCATATTCTCCTGTCCCACAATGTTTTCTGTGCTTCCCATAACAAACTTCAGTATTTGAGTCACTTTTATTTTGATGCCTGCAAATGCTTTTAATTTGGAATAGTCCAAAAATTTTGTTGTTTGGTAAAGAGTAAAAGGCATTGCTGGAAAAGATGAGAATATGGTACCCTATTTAGCTGCTGAAGAGCAGATTGTGTGGTAAAGGATTTAAGGTACATGTATATGCCTTCACAAGGCTGTCTAATGTTTTTTGAAACCAAAAGGAAGAAAGCTTGAAAACAGTGAAGAAAAAGCAGAAAATATTGATTACCACTTTGTTCTTTTCCCATCGTTTTTACCCCAAAATATACCCAATTATTCAAGTTAACCTCTGTAAATGTTATCTGTATGGATAGGTCTACATTTTACGGATGAGTAAATACTTGAAGTATTTGATATGGGTGAAAAAATGAACCGACAGGTATCATTTTGACACAGGATACTTCGTCTTAAAGAAGACTGCTTTTTACATTTTGAATTCTTGCAAAAGGAGAACTGGCTTGTCAAGAGCAGCTATGTATATTTTTCCCTGTTTTATTCATTCATTAGACCTTCATTTTTTTAGCTCACCTGAGCACAAAGTGCTCATGGTGAGCTATTGTGATCGTGCTGTGTCCGGCGTCCGTCGTGCGTCGTCCGTCGTCAACTTTTTACCTTGTGTACGCTCTAGAGGCCACAGTTTTGGTCGGATACTCATGAAAGGTGGTCAGGATGTTTGTCTCGATGAAATCTCGGACGAGTTCGAAAATGGGTCATGTGGGGTCAAAAACTAGGTCACTAGGTCAAATCTTAGGAAAACCTTGTGTACGCTCTAGAGGCCACATTTTCAGTCGGATACTCATGAAAGTTGGTCAGGATGTTTGTCTGGATGATATCTCAGACAAGTTCGAAAATGGGTCACGTGGGGTCAAAAACTAGGTCACCAAGTCAAATCTTAGAAAAACCTTGTGTACGCTCTAGAGGCCACATTTTCAGTCGGATACTCATGAAAGTTGGTCAGGATGTTTGTCTGGATGATATCTCGGACGAGTTCGAAAATGGGTCACGTGGGGTCAAATACTAGGTCACCAGGTCAAATCTTAGGAAAACCTTGTGTACGCTCTAGAGGCCACATTTTCAGTTGGATACTCATGAAATTTGGTCAGGATGTTTGTCTGGATGATATCTCGGACGAGTTTGAAAATGGGTCACGTGGGGTCAAAAACTAGGTCACCAGGTCAAATCTTAGGAAAACCTTGTGTACGCTCTAGAGGCCACATTTTCAGTCGGATACTCATGAAAGTTGGTCAGGATGTTTGTCTGGATGATATCTCGGACGAGTTCGAAAATGGGTCACTTGGGGTCAAATACTAGGTCACCAGGTCAAATCTTAGGAAAACCTTGTGTACGCTCTAGAGGCCACATTTTTAGTCGGATACTCATGAAAGTTGGTCAGGATGTTTGTCTGGATGATATCTCGGACGAGTTCGAAAATGGGTCACGTGGGGTCAAAAACTAGGTCACCAGGTCAAATCTTAGAAAAACCTTTTGTACGCTCTAGAGGCCACATTTTCAGTCGGATACTCATGAAAGTTGGGCAGGATGTTTATCTGGATAATATCTTAGACGAGTTTGAAAATGGGTCATGTGGGGTCAAAAACTAGGTCACTAGGTCAAATCTTAGAAAAACCTTCTGTACACTCTAGAGGCCACATTTTCATTTGGATACTCATGAAAGTTGGTCAGGATGTTTGCCTGAATGATATCTAAGCAAAATCGAAAATGGGTCATGTGGGGTCAAAAACTAGGTCACTAGGTCAAATGTTAGAAAAACCTTTTGTAGGCTCTAGAGGCCACATTTTCAGTCCGAAACTCTTGTAAGTTGGTCATAATGTTTGTCTTGATGATATCTCAGACAGGTTTGAAAATGGGTCATTGGGGGTTAAAAACTAGGTCACCAGGTCAAATCTTAGAAAAACCTAGTGTATGCTCTGGATGCCACATTTTCAGTCCAACACTTGAAAATTAGTCAGAATGCTTGCCTTTATAATATCTTGGATGAGTTTGAAAATGGGTCATGTTGGGTCAAAAACCGGGTCAACTGGTCAGATGTTATATACACCTTTTGTATGCTCTGGAGGACACATTTTCAGTCTGATACTCCTAAAACTTGTTCATAATATTTGTCCTGGTGATACTTGAATGAGTTTGAAAATGGGTCATGTGGAGTCAAAAACTAGGTCAATGGGTCAAATATTAGAAAAACGTTGTGTACACTCTAGAGGCTACATTTTCAGCCTGATACTCTTAGACTTGGTCAGAATGTTTGTTTTGGTGATGTCTCAAAAGAGTTTGATAATGGGTAATTGTCAGGTCCAAAACTAGGTCACTTGATGAAATCTTAGAAAAATCTTTTGTACACTGTAGAGGCCACATTTTCAGTCCAATACTCATGAAACTTGGCCAGAATGTTTGTCTTATGGATATCTCAAAAGTGTTTGATGATGGGTAATGTCTGATAAAAAACTAGGTCACTGGGAAACTAGATGGTGCATGTTTGGTCAATAAACTCAGGTGAGCGATTTCAGGGCCATCATGGCCCTCTTGTTTTGATTTCCCACACTTGCATTTATATCTTCAAAGTGGTTGGTTGATAATTCGTTTGTGAACATAATCAGTTTGAACAGGGATAGCATATGATTCATGGTCTGGCAAAAAGGGCTCAATGCATGTCTGTGTAACAGGTGGTGACAAAATATCACAACTTGACCGGGATTTGAACCTAGGGCTTCAGGAATACCGTTCCTGCACTCTAACCAACTGAGCTACCCCACCACCTGTCGATAAGGCCACACGATATATCACCAAATACATGTACCCGACTACATTATACCTTTACATCTATCTATGGTATAGACCAGTATACTACATATGGGATACATGATTCCAGGCAAATCATGATAAGGGGCCTATAAAGTCCATTTAGTATAACAACTGACTGAATCATGAGTCAGACTAATACTTTGTCATGCTGGAAGTTGATGAAAAGCAAAAAGTTTCGACACATTTTAACTAGAGCATGAATGCATGAAGCCCCTTTTTACAGAACACGGGTCTTATACAATCCTTGGTTAGAGTAAGTGCTATATATTGATCTGATAAATAATGTAAATTTCTTTTGTTGTTTTGTTTATATAAACTGGACACAGGTGAGCGATGGTGTGTATTCCTCTGTTAAAGAACCACCTTCAAACAGCTTTGTTTATGATACCCCGAAAGAGTTACAGCTCATTGATTTCTCCGACACAAATGGAACTAACACATATGATAATTCAAAAGGTTAGTTGTTTAGTCTACTGATGTATGCAGTATAACATTTTTTAATTGCTGCAAGGTTAATTCTAGAAATCAGATTTGTGCAGCCGACCAGCCCATTCATTAGAAAAAGTAGGGGCCATCAAAAAAATTTATGTGGCTATTTTAATCCTTTACTCCATAGATACTCATTTCCAAGCATTGATTATAGGAGCCTTTGGAAAACATTGTGGCAAAAGGTGAAAGTGCTAGTGACGAGCAATTTTACCTTTTTATACGCCCGTCGAAGACGGGACGTATTATGGGATCACCCGTGCTGGGCGGGCGGGCGGGCTGCGTCCAGTTCTTTCTCCGGAGCATATCTCCAAAACTATCTTAGCTAGGGTTATGAAATTTCATGGGTGGATAGATCTCATCAAGGGGGAGTGCAGTGCGCAGGAATCATAACTCTTGCTCGCTTAATTTTTGAGTTATTGCCCTTTGTTTTTTTTTCGTACTTGAATTTTGTCCGGAGCATATCTCCAAAACTATACTAGCTAGGGTTATGAAATTTCATGGGTGGATAGATCTCATCAAGGTGGCGTGCAGTGCACAGGAACCATAACTCTTGCTTTCTTAGTTTTTGAGTTATTGCCCTTTGTTGTTTTTCATACTTGAACTTTGTCCAGAGCATATCTCCAAAACTATACTAGTTAGGGTTATTAAATTTCATGGGTGGATAGATCTCACCGAGGGGGAGTGCAGTGCATAGGAACCATAACTCTTGCTTGCTTAATTTTTGAGTTATTGCCCTTTGTTGTTTTTCATACTTGAATTTTGTCCGGAGCATATCTCCAAAACTATACTAGCTAGAGTCAAGAAATTTCATGGGTGGATAGATCTCATCAAGGTGGAGTGCAGTGCACAGGAATCGTAACTCTTGCTTGTATAATTTTGGAGTTATTGCCCTTTGTTGTTTTTCATACTTGAATTTTGTCCGGAGCATATCTCCAAAACTATACTAGCTAGGGTTATGAAATTACATGGGTGGATAGTTCTCATCAAGGGGGAGTGCAATGCACAGGAACCATAACTCTTGCTCGCTTAATTTTTGAGTTAGTGCCCTTTCTTTTTGTTTTTCATACTTGAATTTTGTCCGTAGCATATTTCCAAAACTTTACTAGCTAGGGTTATGAAATTTCATGGGTGGATAGATCTCACCGAGGGATAGTGCAGTGCACAGGAATTATAACTCTTGCTTGCTTAATTTTTGAGTTATTGCCCTTTGTTGTTTTTCATACTTGAATTTTGTCCGTTGCATATCTCGAAAACTTTACTAGCTAGGGTTATGAAATTTCATAGGTGGATAGATCTCACCAAGAGAGAGTGCAGTGCACAGGAATTATAACTCTTGCTTGCTTAATTTTTGAGTTATTGCCCTTTGTCGTGTTTCATACTTGAATTTTTCCGGTGAATATCTCCAAAACTATACTAGCTAAGGTTATGAAATTTCAGTGGTTGATAGATCTCATCAAGGGGGGTGCAGTGCACAGGAATTATAACTCTTGCTTGCTTAATTTTTGAGTTTGTGCCCTTTGTTGTTTTTCATACTTTAATTTTGTCTGGAGCATATCTCCAAAACTATACTAGCTAGGGTTATGAAATTTCATGGGTGGATAGATCTCATCAAGGGGGAGTGCAATGCACAGGAATCATAAATCTTGTTTGCTTAATTTTTGAGTTGGTGCCCTTTGTTGTTTTTCATACTTGAATTTTGTCCAGTGCCTGCCCCAGCTTTACAACTTGGGGTAAGACGGGCGTATCTTGCGACAATTTGCCGCTTTTGTTCCACAATGTTTTCAATGCTATCAAAAGGTGTCATATACACATAAGAAACAGCTTTATCCTTGCTGTTATTTAGGGTCAATTAGATATACCATAGAAATGCCTTATGGGGTAAAGGGTTAACCAATGGTATTTAATTCTTCCATACAACAAAAAGCAAGTTTTTTTTCGATCATGTGTGCATGTGAGAAAGTACAGAAGTTTTAAGCAGCATAATTGTCTTTTGTGCTGGGAGTACAAAATACTGAATATTTTGTGTTTAGTTAGAACCAGTTAATGGCAACATAATAAATAATGAATAATCTCTGTAGTATACTAGCTGAATCAAAGATAAATTTCTTCCTATCACTGTTTTTTTAATAATACATAATACCAGCATTTTCTCTTTTTCCCACAATGTTTTCTAAAGGTCGTCAAAAGTAGGGAATGTGTGATAATAGGTAAAATGTCAGAGTAATTTTCACATTTTTGACAGATAAAACCAACAATATAGATGACTTATCATTATTTGATGCCCCAAAACCAGGTGTCTATGACAACCCAAAGTCACATGGTCAGTCTACAGCTAATGGTTCCCTGGATCCTTTTGACATGCGTAAGTACTTTCCATGCATTTTGTATGGTTGGCGTTGAAATTTTATCGAAAAATCAGTTATACTTGCATAAAATGATGTGTTGGGTATGTACGAAAATCAGTTTGTATATCTTGCTAGCTTTTGAGAGGACATACATACAAGCCATGTTCTTTAAAAAGGGGGTTAAGATCTTTACCAAATGACAAAATTTTGGACTAGACCAAATTGAGAGCATTTGCAGACGACTAAATAAATCTGAATCGATTTTTGAAATTTGACTTGGGAAGGGTAGAAAACATTGTGAAAAAAGGAGAAAGTGCTGATTACCAGCATTTTCTCCTTTTCCCACAATGTTTTCAAAAGGCTTCTTTCTCAGGGTTGTGTGTTAAAAGGTTAATACATTTGCAAAAATTATCAACCCAAGTCAGCCTGTGCAGTCCGAAACTTGCTATTTGTAAATTTTCTGCATGTTGAAAGATCCATTCTACCTCATTTTCCAGTGGTTATAAGACAAAATGGGTTTTATGGATCTATAATTTTGTGATGACTTGCTTGGTATAATGTATCTCAGAGATGTGCAGATTAGATAATGTACATGCTGTTTGTCTCCCTCTAGAAATATGTTGTAAATACATCTAAACTTTGTACAACACTCAACAAAAAAATTGTGCATGTGCGAGATATGTGAAGTTTCTTTGTGACACATCTGCTTTAACCTTTTACCAAACAACAAAATTTTAGACTGGTCCTATTGGAAAACACTTGCAGACAACAATATAAATGTTACTCAAATATCGAAAATTGTTTCCAGCTGGATAGAAAACTTTGTGGGAATTGGAGAAAATGCTGGTTACCAGCATTTTCTCCTTTTCCCACAATGTTTTCAAAAGTCTTCTTTCTCAGGGTTGTAAAAACCAGGGATTGTTTGGTAAAGAGTTAAAACATCTACGCATAAACATAACCTCCTTTTCATAGACAACTAAATGAAAATATTGTTCAAATGATGGGACCAAAGGATAGAAAACTTTGATGGAAAAGGAGGAAATGATGTTGATCCTTTGTTCACAATGTTTTTAAACATTCTTCCTGATAAACCTTAAAACTTAAGATTGTGTGGTAAAGGATTATACAATGTTGTGTATAATATATGCTTTGAGCCTGTATCTGGAGTGTCATTCTTTTAGCTCTTTATCAAACTACAAGTTTTTGGACTCGACTGATTTCAAAGCATCTGCAGACAACAAATTAACTCTCCGTAATATTATGATTTCTGACTTTGATAGGGTAGAAAATATTATGGGAAAAAGGAGAAAATGCTGGTTACCAGCATTTTCTCCTGTTCCCCCAATGTTTTCTGTTGGCTTCTTTCTCAGGGTTGTTAAAAGTATGGATTGTGTTGTAAAGAGTTAAGCACGTAAATAAATTTCTGGTTTTGTATAACACTAAGGAAAAAGGCTTTTAAGCTTTTGAAATCATTTTGGTAAAAAGGAGATATTTATTTGCAGTATTTTCTTCTAACTATAATATTTGGCTTTGAAAGGATATGGAGTATTGTGGGGATAGGAGAAATGGAGGTTTGCAGAATTTTCTCCTTTTCTCACAATGTTTTCAATATACTTTTCACTTAGGGTCATCAAGGATTGTTGAGTTAGGGTAAAGGCATTGAAGGATTAATTGGTGTTGAACTTTGATCTAGATAGCATGTATTGTATTAATCATTTACTTCATTAATTTATTTACTGTATTAATCATTTACTTCATAATTGTTTGGAGCTGATTTTTCAAATGGAAAAATGTAGTCAAAGATACTAGCTGTGCTCTGTGAAAATGGAGCTTAGTGCATCTATACAAAAGGGATCTACCAAGGTCAGCCTGCGCAGTGCATACAGGCTGTCGTAGGTGCAAGCCTCTGGCTATAGGTCAATTTTCTGTATGTCAAAGGGCCCGGCCACTTAGCTCAGTGGTTAGCATATCTGACTCTTGACCTGGAGGAAGCAGGTTCGATACACGGTTGTGGCCAGCTTTCTCTCCAGAATGCCTCCAGATAAGAGGAAGTGACAGGATTCCAAATCCATTATTTCTCTTCCAAACCCTATGTTGTTGATACTTATTAGAAGCGTCTCAACAGGATGATTCTTATGAGTACCCACAACATAGGGTTTAGTTGAGAATAATTAACATTTTTATCCCCTGCCGAAAGGCCGCGGGGGATATGGTAATAGTCTCTGTCCGTCCTTCCGTCATTCCGTCATTCCGTCCTTCCGTCCCACATTTTTGTCCGGAGCATATCTCCAAAAGTATTTGAGATATCATCTTCAAACTTCACAAGTGGATAGATCTCATTAAGGAGGCGTGCAGTGTACAAGAACCATAACTCTATCTTCAGTATTTTTGGAGTTATTGCCCTTTGTACACTTTTTTCCTGGAATTTTTGTCCAGAGCATGTCTCCAAAAGTATAAAAGCTAGGAACTTGAAACTTCACACACATATAGAACTAATTAAGGAGAAGTGCAGTGCACAAGAACCATAACTCTATCTGAAGTATTCTTGGAGTTATTGCCCTTTGTACATTTTTACTTCGGATTTTTGTCCAGAGCATATCTTCAAAAGTATAAAAGCTAGGAACTTGAAACTTTACACATATATAGAATTAATTGAGGAGAAGTGCAGTGCACAAGAACCATAACTCTGTCTTCAGTATTTTTGGAGTTATTGCCCTTTGTAAATTTTAACTTTGGATTTTTGTCCGGAGCATATCTCCAAAGGTATAAAAGCTAGGAACTTGAAACTTCACACACATATAGAACTAATTGAGGAGAAGTGCAGTGCACAACAACCATAACTCTGTCTTCTGTATTTTTGGAGTTATTGCCCTTTGTAAATTTTAACTTTGGATTTTTGTCCGGAGCATATCTCCAAAAGTATAAAAGCTAGGAACTTGAAACTTTACACACATATAGAACTAATTAAGGAGAAGTGCAGTGCACGAGAACCATAACTCTATCTTCAGTACTTTTGGAGTCATTGCCCTTTGTAAATTTTTACTTTGGATTTTTGTTGGCACATTTCTATTTTAATTCACAGGCTTTTTTTGACTGATTACCCTTTGATGAATTTATCCTGTTCTGGAACAAGTGCTAGTTTATTTTTCATTTTTCATACTTATTATCCCCCTGGTGGGGGGGGATATGGTAATAGTCTCTGTCAGTCCCTCCTTCCGTCTCTGATTTTTATCCGGAAGATAACTTAACCAGTATTTCAGATACCAACTTCAAACTTCGTAAGTGGATAGATCTCGTTAAGGAGGAGTGCAGTATACATGAATGACAACTGTGTCCTTCAAATTTTTGGAGTTATTGCCCTTTGTTATTTTTCAGGCTTAATTTTTTTTCTCTAGCACATTACTTGAAAATTGTTTTACATATCAACTTGAAAATTTGTATGTGTCTAGAAGTGCAGTGCAGAAGAATAATAACTCTAACTTTCATAATTTTTGAGTTATTACCCCTTCTTATTTTTCAGGCTTAACTTTTGTCCAGAACATAATTGAAAAACTATTTCAGATATGAACATGTAACTTAATCGGTGGATGGATCTTACTGTGAGGAGTGCAGGGTACAAGAACGATAACTCTGGCAATATGATTTTTAAATTATTGCCCTTTGTTATTTTTCAGGCTCAATTTTTGTCCAGGACATAACTCAAAAAATATTTCAGTTAATGACATGTTTCTTCATACGTGGATAGATTTTATTGTGGGGGACTGCATTGTACAAAAATGGTAACTCTGCTTTTTATGATTTTTGAGTTATTATGTAATGAAATCCTGTGCCATGGAACAAGGGAGCTTAATGTATAATTTTATCATGGACCAATAACAAAAAGGCCACATGTACATGCAAAACACAATACCTCTTGTACGTTTGTATCAAAAAAGGTCTTTTTCGGCGGGGGATATCATTTTAACGAAATTGCTTGTCAATTTGGAAATCAGAATCACTCCCTATAGCTGGAACTATGCTCTGATGTATATGAGAAAAGTAGTCAGTGGCTTTGGAAAGAAAGTCATGTCAGTACTGGTGTGAGAAAGACAGGAAACATATGAGTGTTGACAGCTATGGTATGACCTAAGCTGGTAAAATAGCACTGAACTCCATTTCAAACAATCAAAACATGCATGTCAAAGGATCATGATTCAGTCAGTATTGTGATACGAAATCTATAGATTTTATGTATCTATGATTTTATGGTGACTTGCCGGGTGTTATATGTGGTCTTTACCAAACGACAAAATTTTAGACTGGTCTAAACTGAGAGCAATTGCAGACAACGAAATAAACATTGCTAAAAAATCGAAATTTGAATCTAACAGGGTAGAGAACATTGTGGGAAAATGAGAAAATGCTGGTTATCAGCATTTTCCCCTTTTCCCACACTGTTTTCAGAAGGCTTTTATCTCAGGGTCATAAAAACCAGGGGTTGTTTGGTAAAGTGTCAACCCATTACCACACAATCCCTACTTTTGATGACCCTGAGAAAGAAGCTTTTAGAAAACATTTTGGGAAAAGGAGAAAATGCTGGTGACCAGCATTTTCTCCTTTTCCCACAGTGTTTTCTACTCTTCACAAAACAGATTTCAAAGTTTTAGTCACTTTTTTTTGTCCTCTGCAAATGCTTTAGATTTGGACAAGCCTGAAATATTGTCGTTTGGTAATGAGTTTAACTTCCTTTACACAGAAGCATGACTCAGATCTAAATTATGTTACAGAGCCATTTAATGCATCCTTGTCAGTGCCTAACGGACACTCTGAGAGGAGGAACATAGATGAGACGACAGCAGCCAGTGGGGGCATAAGCAAACCAGTTTCAGGAAAAGCCTTGATACAGAAAAACACACCAATGTTCGAGGAATGGTTTCATGGGAATCTGTCGAGAAAAGAGGTAATGGCTGATTGATTATATGGCATTCAATTCTTTTCCTACTGTGGACGACACCAGGAGATTTTGTGGACAGTGTAGATCAAGATCAGACTGCACAGAATGTGCAGTCTGATCTTTGATCTACTCAGTCCATTTCTTTAGTTTAGATTAACCCTTTACTGCACAATCCTGAGTTATAACAACCCTGAGGTAAGCAGCATTTTCTCCTTTTTTCCACAATGTTTTCTACCCATTCCAAATCAAATATCAATTTTTTGATTCACATTTTTGTTGTTGTCTTCAAATGCTTTCAATTTAGATAAACCTAAAATTTTGTTGTTTGGTAATGACTTAAGTCTTTATCAAACAACAGATTTATAGACTGGTTCAAGTTGAAACCATTGGGAAGGGTAGAAAACATTGTGGAAAAAAGAGAAAATGCTTGTTACCAGCATTTTCTCCTTTTCCCACAATGTTTTCAAAAGGCTTTTATTCAGGGTCATTAGAAGTCGGGATTGAGTGGAAACTATGTTAAAGTGCATGTATTTCCTACAAAGTTATGTACCATTTTCAACATAGAACTTTCACTGAAAATCAAGCAATTGCAGACAACAGTTGGCACCCAGATGCAATGCCATTGTTTTTCTTTGAATCTACAGGCAGAGAAATTGCTGGTACAAGATGGAGATTTTCTGGTCAGACAAAGCTCAGCGGACACAAACCAGTATGTGCTTAGTGGTAAACAGGGCGGACAAGTGAAACATCTACTTCTGGTTGACCCAGAGGGGGTGGTAAGTATTATAGTGATTGTTATTTTAGTCTTCTGTCATGCTATCATTCAGATTGTTTTACTCTATATCGCACAATGCCAACTTTATCATAAAACTGGGAAAGAAAATTTTGCAGAGAAAGACAGTTGAGCCATGCTCTGTGAAAAGGGGTTTAATGCATCTGTGTGTAGTTTCGAACCGGAGCCAGTATTCACAAACCATTCTTAAGAAGATTCTTGGTCTCAGTCTCCAGAATTTTCTAAATATGAAAATAACACAACTTCTGATTGACTAAACCATTCGGGTTAACCAATCAGGAGTTGTGTTACTTTCAAAGTGTGAAAAATCTTTGATAAAAAGACTAAGAATATTCCTAAGAATGGTTGCTGAATGCGGGCCCTGGTCAGCCTGCGCAGACTGACCTTCTTTGATACTTTTAGTTATTGGTCAATTTTCTGTATGTCCAAGGGTCAGTCTCTCTCATGATCAAGTTGGTTGTTAACCCTTTCTCAAACAATTCCTGGTTTTTATGGGTCTAGAATAGTAGCCTTTTGAAAACATTGTGGGAAAAGGAGAAAATGCTGGTAACCAGCATTTTCTCCTTTTCCCACAATTTTTTCTACCCTATCATAGACAGAAATGGTCTTTTCAGCAAGAGTTGAATTGTCGCCTTCAAATGCTTTCAGTTCAGTCTAGTCCAAAAGTTTGTCGTTTGGGACATAATGGATTAATGAGTATGTGATACCTTTCTTGATATCATGTATCACACAGATGCATTAAGCCCCCTTTTGCCAGAGCATGGCTTAACTATTTGATCCGCATGTATTATTCATCATAAATGCATTTAAGTTTGGGCGAGTCTAAAATTTTGCTGTGTGGTAAAGGGTTAACTCTTAAATAAATGACAGAATTCTAGATTTGTCCAAATTGAAGGAATTCACTGACAAAATATCATTGTATCTCGAAATATGATGTTTGTCTCAGAAAGGGTGAAAAAAAAATTGGGGAAAAGGAGAAAATGGTTGTTACCAGCATTTTCTGCTTTCCCTACATTGTTTCCGAAAGCCTTCTTTCTCAATACCATTAAAACTCTGATCTGTACGGGAAAGGGTTTTTAATGGCCCTGAGAAAGCTTTTGAAAACATTGCGGGGAAAGGAGAGAATGCTGGTAACCAACATTTTCACCTTTTCCCACAATATTTTCTACCCTTTCTAAACCAAATTTCAATTTTTCAGTCACATTTGTTGTGTCTCTTGCAAATGCTTTTCATTTGGACAGGTCTAAACTTTCCTCTTGTGGTAAATAGTTAAATATATCTGTAGAAACTAACCATTTACCAATTAGGCCAGTGTTTTAATGACCCACAGGGATAATTTTGTAGAAAGAGGAAATGCTAGTAACTGGCAGTTTCTCCTTTTACCATAATGTTTTCAATTCTTTCAGAGATAAATGTGTATCTTTTTTTGCAAGCTGTCAGTTGTTTTTCTCAGAAAAGGCATCTACCACAGGATCATTATAACATTGAATGTTATGTAGATGATTAACCCTTTACCACAGAGTCTCGAGTTTAACTCTTTACCAAATACCAAAATTTTAGACTGGTCCTAATCGAAAGTATTTGAAGAGGACATAATGAATGTGACTAAAGAATTGAAAATTGTTTTAGGAAGGGAAGAAAACTTTACGGGAAAAGGAGAAAATGCTGGTTACCTGCATTTTCTCCATTTCCCACAATGTTTTTAAAAGGCTTCTTTCCAAGGGTCATTAAAAGTTGGCATTGTGTGGTAGAGTTAAAGGCAGACTTAATCTTTCACAGGGATGTTAAAAATCTGGATTGTTTGTTAAAGGATTAAAATGACCCTGGAAAATATTACATTTGAACACATTGTTGGCAAAGATGAAATTACATCAAAATATAATTTCTCCTTTTCTCACAAGTTTTCTATCGTTCCGGAAAAGCAAATTTCAGTTTTGAGTCATTTTTATTTTGACATCTACAAATGCTTTTGATTTCGACAAACCTAAAATCTTGTAAAGAATTAATCACTCATATTTGCTCTTTTTTTCCAGGTCAGAACAAAAGATCATACATTCGAAAGTGTTCCCCACTTAATCAGCTTTCACAGAACACAAGACATTCCCATTGTTTCTCAGGAGAGCGAACTTCATTTAAAACGACCAATCAGCAACAAGCTGTCCGTGATTTGAATGGTCTGCAGTATTTCATAATTTGAACCCTTTCCATGTTGATTCCTGTGTTTTACAAAGCTGGGGAAGAAGGGTTGTGAAAACATTGTGAGGCAAGGGAAAAAGGCTGGTTACCCGCAGTTTTTGGCTCTACTGAATCAGCTGGTTTCTGACCCCTTTCTTGGTATTGATATACTCCAGTGAATAAATAGTATTTTGTGATTGGATAATAAAGGTTGACTTGTTTATTAGGCAAACATCTGACTGCATATGTTTGAGAACACATAATTTGAAAAAGTTAACCCTTTCCCAAACGACAAATTTTGGACTCTTCCAAACCGAAAGAGTTTCCAGACAACAATTTTAGATTTGGACAAAATGGAAAAAAGTTCTTAAAAAGGGTAGAAAACACTGTTGGAAAAGGACTTTTACTGCAGACACGTAAAAAACAGGGCTTGTTTGGGAAAGGGTTAATTAAGGAAAAAGAAGCAATTGCCAGGGAGGCTACTTTTCATTATTTGAATTTATATTGAATCACATAAGAGTTTCTATATTTATACTTTCGTACTTCCGATGCTGTCTGTCATATTTAACTCATTACCAAACAACAAAATTTTAGTTTTGTCCAAATCCAAAGCATTTGCAGATGACAAGATAAAAGTGACTGAAAATTTGAAACTTGTTTTGTGAAGAGTAGAAAACATCGTGGGGAAACGAGAAAATGCTGGTTGCCTGGTTCTCAGGGTCGTCAAAAGTAGGGATTGTGTGGTAATGGGTTAATTCTCTACCACACAATCCCTGGATTTTATGACCCTGAGATAAAAGCCTTTTGAAAACATTGTGGGAAAAGGAGAAAAAGCTGGTAACCAACATTTTCACCTTCTCCCACAATGTTTTCTACCCTTCTGGAATCAAATTTCAATTTTTGAGGTACATTTATTTCGTCGTCTGCAAGTGCTTTTATTGTGAACCAGTCTAAAATTTTGTCGTCTGGTAAAGAGTTCAACAAGTGGATGGTATGGATCCAAGATCAGACTGCATGTTATTTGTAGTCTGATCTTGATCTATGCTGTCGGCATAAATTTCTAGTATTTCCTATGGTGTAAAAGGGTTAAAAGATATTTCTTTTTCTCACAATGTTTTCTACTCTACCAAAGATCAGCCAAAGTTCTGGAGCCATATTTGATTTATTGCTTGCAATTGTTTTCATCATGGGGAAAGTCTGAATTGCTGTCCTCCAGAAAAGAGTTAGTACCTCAAAAACATTTGATTTACATTTTTAATTCTGCATCCTAGCCTTTTAACACAGAATTTCTCAGTTTTAAACCTTTACCAAACAAGCCCTGGTTTTTACAACCTGAGATTGAAGCCTTTTGAAAACATTGTGGGAAAAGGAGAAAATGCTGGTAACCAGCATTTTCTCATTTTCCCACAATGTTTTCTACCCTGCTGGAACAATGTTTGAATTATGTTTATTTTGTCGTCTACAAGTGCTTTCAGTTTGGACCAGTCTAAAATTTTGTTGTTTGGTAGAGTTAGTGGCCTTGCAGAGAAAAGGCTTCTAAATTATTGAGGAAAAAGAAGAACCTGCATTGTCCTGTTTACCCACAATGTTTTCTTTCCTTTTAAAGATAAACTGACTGATTCAAGCCACATTAATTTTGTCATCTGCAAATATTATCAACATGGCCAAATCTAGAAATTTGGCTGTTGACCCCTATATCACTTAATCCCAAGTTTTAACAACCTTGAGGAAGAAGTCTGTTGAAACATTGTGAGAAAGGAAGAAAATGCTGGTGAACAGCATTTTCCCAATCGTCAAACAAATTTCTTCAGGTCTTGTTAACTCTTACCAGACAACAAAATTTTAGCCTCGAAAGCATTCGCAATTGACAATTTTGGTGTGGCTCAAATCATGCATTTGTTCACTGAAAGGGTAGAAAACATTGTGGGAAAAGGAGAAAATGCTGGTTACCAGCATTTTCTCCTTTTCCAACAATGTTTTCAAAAGGCTTCTTTCCAAGGATCATTAAAAGTCAGCACTGTGTAGTAAAGAATTAAAGGCAAATTTAATCATTTGAATCACATTTGATTTGCAATTTGCAAATGCCTTCAATTTTTACAAATCGAAAAATGGGGTGCATGGTAAATTATTGTAGCACATTAGAAAGTTTCTTCTCACTGCTTATTCTAATTGACCATTCAAAGCACTGGACAATCTTTGCATTCATTAGAATGCAGAGTGAATTTTCACAAACATCCCACCAATGTATTTTATAGGGAAATGATTATAGAATAGGACTGCAGGGTGCATATAAAGCCACCACTCTTAAATCATTCATAGTCTTTTTTCTCAATATTTTCTTATTTTGAGAGTACATGTAATACATTGTACGGGAGACCACTTCTTCATGCATGGCTTCATCCCGGTTTAAATACAACACCTAACAACTACATAAGGGAGATGCCTCTTTATCTCAGTGGTTAGAATATTGGCCTTTTGTCCGGGCTTACTAGAGTTCGAATCCTGCCCGGTCCCTTTATTTCAGCCATGCATTTGTTCATTCATTTCTTTGTTATGGACTGTGTTTGTAAGATGGGGGCTCGTCTGGGATTGGCCATTGAGCCATATATCTCATTTGATGTCCAAAATGGACTTTGTTTGATAAGGCTTTGAGTCATCAAATAAATGATGACTTAAAGCGGGCGTGTGTAACGTGAGACCACTCCTTCATGCATGGCTTCTTCCTGATTTTAATACAATATCTGACAACTGCATTAGGGAGATGTCTCTTTAGTTCTTCGGATTTACTAAACCATTTTGGTCTAGCCATTCAGAGGCAGTGTTGCTGTCTAAATCTAGAATAAGATTCAGAAGGAAACTGAGAATAGTTTGATTACTGTGCACATGTCGAAAAATGTGCTTTAACCAACAAGGTCCATAAGAAAGAAACAAATTAACAAATGCATAGCTTAAATTTGAACTGCATCTGGGAGGATTCGAATCCTCGTTTTTTGAGGTTTAAAAGACCAATACCACAGAGCCAAAAAGAGATATCTGTCCAACAAAGAGATCAGGTATTGTATTTAAATTGGGATGAAGGTCTCCCATTAGAGTATAAATTTCTGATTATGGAAATTTTGTGTACTGAATGTTTGCACATTTAAGACACTGATCACTAGTTATTATACTTGTGGTAAAATATGCAAACAGAAAAGTTTGGGAAATTCTCAAATCTGTGAAATTGCAAAAATTTCTATGTCGCAAGAATTTCCAGGTACACAGTATCCAGGCCCAGGGATGAATGTTTAGAGAGTATTCTTTATACAGCAGAGCTGAAATAAAATTCCAGTCTGAAAGTATCCTGTTTTAGTTGATGCAGTGTACCTTGCCATTATGTGTCTGTTTTGAATGATACCAGAAAAAAAGGACGCAGTGTTTTTGCTTTCTTTATTTGAGCCATGCATTGGCAAAACGGATTTAATGCATCTTTAACCCTTTACCACACAGCAGAATTTTAGACCTGTCCAAATCAAAAGCATTTTTAGGCGATAAATTTTAATTTCACAGTGGCTCAAATGATGCAATTAATTCTTTGACAGAGTAGAAAGCTTTGTGGGAAAAGGAGAAAATGCTGGTTACCAGCATTTACTCCTTTTCCCACAAAGTTTTCAAAAGGCCTCTTCCATAGGGTCGTTGAAAGTTGTCATTGTCTGGTAAAGGGTTAATCTGTGATACCAAGCAAGTCATCACATTATTATAGATCTACAAATTCCATTTTCTCTAATAACTGAATTATGGAATAAACTGGTCCATTTACTTGCAGAAAATTCATCAAAAGCATGTTTTGACTAAGGTCACATATGCTGGGTCCGTATTCACCAACCATTGTTAACCCTTAATGTGCTGAATTAAAACAAAAGACATTTCTCAATCGGAAAAAACATCTGAAATATTGCTGTAGCAAGGGTTTTTTTGGCCAGAATATCTAACATAATAGTGGACAGTGTAGATCTAAGATCAGACTGCACGTTATGTGCAGTCTGATCTTGATCTACACTGTCCAAAAAAACCAGGTTAAGTCGGTTCTAGTGCTTTAAGGGGTAAGAACATACTTTGTCTTAATCTTCAATATTTTTTGACTGTGAAAGTAACGGAACTTCTGATTGGCTAAACCAGGTGGTTTAGCCAATCAGAAGTTCCGTTACTTTCACATCGGTTACATTCTGGAGAATAAGACTACGAATATTCTTAAGAAGAGTTAGTGGATACAAACCTGGACTCTTCAGCATGTGTGGACTGTGCAGGCTTATCTGGGTCGATATTTTTTGCAGATGTATAAAGCCCTCTTTTCATAGAGCATGGCTCGCTTTTATAGTTTACAGAAACAAACTGGAATTTTGTGGCCTTGTTGTATTTTTTTTTGTGATTTGCACTAACATGCCATTCCATTTATTACCTGTATGTATACAGATTGCAAATAGATGTATTTGTGTCATGTTTGAACCTTTACCGTTATTCAAATTTTTGATTCTCTGCTATACACCAATCAAATTTTATAGGAGCTGTGCACTGTTCACCCTTTAAGACACAATGACGACTTTTAACACCCCTAAGAATGAAGCCGTTTGAAAACATTGTGGGAAAAGGAGAAAATGCTGGTTACCAGCATTTTCTCCTTTTCCCCAAATGTTTTTTAATCTATAAAAGAAAAGTTCCACCTTTTGAACCACTTTGAAGTTTTTGTCTGCAAATGCTTTGAGTTTAGATAAGGCAAAAATTTTGCCTGGGAAAGGGTTAACTCTTTACCAAATGACAAAATTTTAGGTTTGTCCAAATCCAAAGCATCTGCAGACGACAAAATAAAAGTGACTGAAATTTTTTTTTTTTTTTTTTGTGAAGGGTAGAAAACATTGTGGGAAAAGGAGAAAATGCTGGTTACCAGCATTTTCTCCATTTCCCACAATGTTTTCTAAAGGCTTCTTTCTCAGGGTCGTTAAAAGTAGGGATTGTGTGGTAATGGGTTAACTCATTACCACACGACAAAATTTTAGGCTTGCTCAATTTGAAAGCATTTGCAGACGACAAAATAAAAGTGACTGAAAATTTGAAATTTATTCTAGGAAAGGTAGAAAACACTGTGGGAAAAGGAGAAAATGGTGGTTACCAGCATTTTCTCCCTTTCCTAAAGGCTTCTTCCTCATGGGCATCAAAAGTAGGGGATTGTATGGTAATGGGTTAAATGGGGGAGTATTGTATCTGCAAAGAGTATTGAGCCAGGTCAAAACTTTTTGCTATGTGTAAATTATCTGTATGTCAAGGATGGATCCATAATTACGTGACAACTTGCTCGATACAATGAAATATGGAGGTGCATGAAACCCCTTTTTCCAGAGCAAGGCTCATTTCCTTTTTGTGTCGATGAACTTCAACCAGAGGCATGATTACTGATAAATGTGGTTTGTTATGTGACCCTTTACCAGATAATCCCGAGCTTTAACAATCTGAAAGAATTGTTTTGTAAACATTGTAGAAAAAAAGGGAAAATGCTTGTTCCTAGTATTTTTTTGTTCCTAGTATTTTTTTCTTATTCAGCATTTTGTTAAATTCCTCTGCCTCAGGGTTGTTGACTGCTACGTGTGACTCAGTGTAGATCAAGATCAGACTGGAAAAAATGTCTAAGAAGATAATTTTCCACAACAAATCCAATTTGACTCAAAATTAATGATTTATCTTTACATGGTTAAAAAAATTATGGGAAAAGGAGAACATTCTGGTGAGCAGTATTGTCTGCTTTTCCCACAATCTTTTCAGAGGCCTTCTTCTTTTAACTCTTTACAGTTTACCGAACGACAAAATTTCAGACTGGTCCAAATTGAAAGCATTTGTTGATGACAGAATGAATGTGACTGAAGAATTGAATTTTGTTTTAGAAAGGGAAGAAAACATTGCTGGAAAAGGAGAAAATGCAAGTTACCAGCCCTTTCTCCTTTTCCTACAATCTTCAAAAGGCTTCTTTCACAGGGATGTTAAAGCTGGGATTGTGAGGTAAAGGGTTAAGGGTCATTAAAACTGAGGATAATTTGGTAAAGAGTAAATGGATTTTTTTGTATTGGTGTTGTTTGATATTTAACATATTTTTTGATAACTGAATTTGTTGTTATGTGATTTAGTTCAAAAAAAGGTTTTGCATTTTTTTTTTTTGTCAAGGAAATGGGTACATCACAATGTAACAGTGATTTTGTCTTAATGTATTTTTTGTACATGGTACATGCATTGGTTTGGTAACTTAACCCTTTACCAAATAATCCCAGATTTTACGACCTTGAGATAGAAACCTTTGGAAAACATAGTGGGAAAAGGAGAAAATGCTGGTAACCAGCATTTTCTCCTTTTCCCACCATGTTTTCTACCCTGCTGGAAACAAATCTAAAATTTTGAGTTACTTTTATTTTGTGGTCTACAAATGCTTTCAATTTGGACCAGTTTAAAATTTTTGTCGTTTGGTAAATAGTTAAAGGTAAATCTTCACAAGACAACAAAATTATGGACTAGTCCATATTGAAAGTATTTTCAGACTACAAAAGAAAATGTAGATTGAATGCTATACATGTAAGTTGTTCTTATAAGTCTAAAAAAGACTGAGGGTGAAGGAGAAAATGCCCATAACCAGCATTTCTCTTTTCTCACAATGTCTTCTAATATGTTTTTCAGCAGGGTTGTTATAACTCATGATTGTGCTATAAAGTGCTAAGGTTCTAGATTGACATCTGATGTGGAACTGGCTAGCCTCAGTTTCAGTCAGATTTTTTTTTCTTTTTATATATTCAGACTTTGCTTTGTCAAAATTGACTAAGAAATTTATTTATCCATTACAGCATGACCAAACTTTAGACTTGACATGGTCCAAAGCATATGCAGACACCAAACCAAATGGGGCTAAACTGGTGGAAGTTTCTTTGATTGGGTAGAAAACATTATTGGTAAAGGAGAATGCTGGTAACCAGTTTGAATATGTTGAATTTTTTTACTTCTTGAAAAGAAGTAAAACAACATTTAGAACTTTTAAACCTTTACTGCACAATCCAGTGTTAACCCCGCCCTGAAAAAGATTTTTTTTATTCATTTGGTAAAGAGGGATAGTTTTTTGTAAAATAATGTTATTTTGTAATATCTGTTGTTATGTCTCCAATAAAACTTCATTTTTGCCATCTTTTTTCAAGTTGTTTTAAGCTCCTCCAGCAAAATATGTTATAGCCATATATCTAATGTTTCAGTCTTTGTGTGTGAAAACTCTCACTTTAACAGTTCACTACAAAATCCAGAGTTTTAACACCTCTGTGAAAGAAGCCTTTTGAAAACATTGCGGGAAAAGAAGAAAATGCTGGTAACCAGCATTTTCTCCTTTTCCCACAATGTTTTCTTCCCTTCATAAAACAAATTTCATTTCTTTAGTCATTTGTTTTGTTGCTGGCAAATGCTTTTGATTTGGATCAGTCCAAATGTTGTTGTTTGGTAAAGAGTTAACAGTTCACCACACAATCCCAAGTTTTAACAACCTTAGAAGGAAAGAAAGGAAGTTTTTGCATAACAGTAACTGGGGGAAAGAAAGAAAGTGCAGATAGCCAGCCTTTGCTTCTTTCCCATTGACTTTTTCCACCCTGAACCACATTTTATTTCTGTCTGCAACAGGGCTCCGGAAAACCGACAAAATGCCGGTCCAGACCGATTTTTGAGTAGCCGGACCGATTAGAATTCTGAAAATATACCTATAAATCGGTCCGAGTTTTTCAAAGCAATTCATACATCTATACTCGCGTATAACACCAACTGCCAATAAAAATCCACAATTTTAACGCATCTAGGATCCCTGGAGGTTTTCACACATTACATCCACGTGACTAGAGGTTAGGGTTTCTATACTTGTAGCGTGGAGAATATCCGATAACGAGTTTACCCGCAAGGCACAGATTAGGTTTACCCGCACGTGGACTGCCGATTCTTACGTCATATATTGTGTTCGCTGTTGGCCAATATTTTGGTTTCAGTTTCATGCTTGATCGAGCAAATGATAGCGAGTTTGCATAATGTACAATTTTTGCTTGTGAATGGGGTTTAGAACAAACAACAATTCTAAACATGTTTAAAGTTTGAGGCCGTGTCTTTAAAATAAAGGTCATCAAACATTGCGTCAATTTTAATTGCCGATACTCGTGAAACAAATTTGTATTACTAAAACAAAGAGAAGCATATTTATAAAACGAGACGAGTTAGTGGCGGACCGATGATCGACTGTAGTCGAAAGTCAGTTGGATTTGGCTTCCGATTCCGATAATCGATTGAGAAATCCCGGAATCGATTGTAGTCGGTTGCCAAGCTTGAATTCTGGTTTTTAGCGCTTGGTTTTGTGACTATTATTTATCACAATCTTGGATTAAAGATAGTGGATAACAAACACGAAAATTGGCTGAAAAATGAGAAGCAAATCTTTGTCCATGAATGTCTTGACAAAAGGTGACAACTCGGCAAGCTTCCAAGAGCCCGCATCTTTACATTTGGAAATTTGAAATGACCCGTCTGTGACGGTGAAAGATAACTGCCTAAATGTCAATCTGAGGCATGAAATTATCGTCTAGAACTTCATATAAACTAGCTTGCGTGCATCTGGCATGAATATGGGTTAAACACAATCAGTATAAAATGCGAAGGACGCCCGGATGATAATGCAGCTGGCGAGTCATTTATGACAGTAACAAAGGTTTTATTCCTCTTTCCTAGGGTAAAGTGACAGCTTTTTAAGTTACTTGCTATTTAAACCGACTAAATGATGTCAAATCATGTAGTAATACTTCTCCAGAAACTAACTGTCAAGAAAAAATAGATCGCCAAAAAAGCGCGAAAACCCATGACACTACAGTGAGCAGCATGGCGTCGTCCGATCAGAGGGACTTCAAACTATCTTCTATTCTTTAATAATGAATTTTAAAAGTGAATTTAGATAAATTTCTGAATAGAGCAATAAGTGGGAGCTAAAATTCTGTTCATGAGTAGAAATAATGATGTTTTATGAAATGAAAATATAGTGAAGGGGGGAGGATATCGTCTGCAAATGTTTGAACTATTACGATCGGGGTGGGGTAGGTCAGAGACGTAAACATACACTTTATTTAATATGCCTCTGGATACCGAGTAAGGGGGGGTAACGGCCTGGACCGATTCAGATCGAAAAATTTCCGGAACCCTGGTCTGCAAATACTCTAACTTTAGTAAAGTGCAAAATCTATTTGTCAAGGTACTATATGTAAGAGCTTATCGATATATTTGGTATGCATTATATAATTACAACGACAAGTGAATTATAGGACCTGCTTGTATTTATCGACATCATCTTTGTGTATGAAAAAAATTAAACTTTTTGCATTGAAACATTGTGGGGTGAAAATGCTGGTTACCAGCATTTTCTTCTTTTCCCACAATGTTTTCAAAATGCCTTTTGAATAATTGTGCCGAGTTTGATACCAGGGAGTGGGTGTCAACTTTGGGAAGATTCATTGGCCCATACATTCGGCTTGAGTACTGGTGTAGTTCCAAGGAAGCAGAACCCAGAGAGATTAGTATACTAGTAATTGCAAGAGCTTGTTTCTCAATTCTTGTTAAATAAATATGTTTAATAGAAAACATCTGCAGTTTTGGGGTCATCTAGATCTACTTAAGGAGGTAGAGAAATATCAATAATTTAACTGGAAAGCCATGTAGGCTCACCTCAGTCTTTAAATCTTTAACCCTTTCCCAAACAACACAATTTTACACTGGTCCAAAGTCAAAGCAGTTGCAGATGACAAAATAAACGCAAGTTAAGAATTAAAATTAGTTTCCAGCAGGGTAGAAAACATTGTGGGAAAAGGAGAAAATGCTGGTTACCAGCATTTTCTCCTTTTCCCACAGTGTTTTAAAAGGCTTCTTTTTCAGGGCCGTAAAAACCAGGGATTGTTTGGTAAAGGGTTAAAGGACCTGGAACGGCCAAATGTAACTATGGCAGGTATTAAAATGCATTTGAATTTTATTCATTAATTACAAAAGATCACTTCTTCAACATAGCATGGCTTCTTCCTGTATAAATCAATACCTGGCGACTGCGTCAAGGAGAATTCTCTTTAGCGCGGTGGATAGTATATTGGTCTTTTGGGCCTAAATAAATGAGGGTCTTTGCTGCAGAGGTTCAATCCCTGCCACGAAGCTTTGTGTTTCATTGCATTTGTTGCAAACTTTCATGTTCTTGTGATGAGGGTAGGTCAGAGTTTTGGCCATTGGGCCTTTTGTAAAGTAAAAAATCTTACTGCCTAATAAGGCTACATGTCATGAAAAAATGATGACCTTTAACTCTTTATCAAATGACAACATTGTACACTTGTCCAAATTGAAAGTATTTGCAGACAACAAAACAGATGTGGCTCAAAAATTGAAAATTGTGTTGGGAAAGGTAGAAAACATTGTGGGAAAAGGAGAAAATGATGGTTACCAGCATTTTTGCCGTTTCCTACAATGTTTTCAAAAGACCTCTTTCTTAGGGTCCTTAAAGGTAAGGATTGTTCGGTAAAGAGTTAACCCATTACCACTCAATCCCTACTTTTGACGCCCCTGAGAAAAAAGCCTTTTGAAAACACTGTGGGAAAAGGAGAAAATGCTGGTAACCAGCATTTTCTCCTTTTCCCACAGTGTTTTCTAACCTTTCCAGAACAAATTTCAATTTTTCAGTCACCTTTATTTTGTCGTCTGCAAATGCTTTCAATTTGGACCAGTTTAAAATTTTCTCATGTGGTAATGGGTTAAGTGGAGTTATGTTGTGGCTGGTCATTCCTTCCATACAGCATAGGTCCATCCTGTGTAAAATCAATACCTACCAATATTGCATTGGGGCAAATTCCTTTTAGAGTAAGGGTTAGCGAGTTGGTCTTTTGAGTCTCAAAAATGATGATCTGTACTGCACAGGTTCAAATACCAGCCTTGGTTGTTTGTATTTCTGCTCTGCGTTCATCGCCGACTTTAATGTTCATACGAGATATTTAAAAATATTAACATTGTAGTGATGTTATTCTATGGTCGGTCTAAATGGTAGTCTCTAAATGTTAGTCTCTAGCAGACAAAAAATGAATTTTAAGTTAACTCTAAGCAAAAGGTAACAAAAGACTGAGTGACTTGGCAACTTTATGCCTGGTTTTAACCCTATCCCAAACAATCCCTGGTTTTTACGGGTCTGGAATAGTAGCCTTTTTAAAACATTGTGGGAAAAGGAGAAAATGCTGGTAACCAGCATTTTCTCCTTTTTCCACAATTTTTGTACCCTATCATAGACAGATATCATCTTTTCAGCAAGACTTGAATTGTCGTCTGCAAATGCTTTCAATTTGGTCTAGTCCAGAAGTTTGTCGTTTGGGAAAGGTTTAAGCTCCATTTTTTTCTGCCTTTAGAGTATCACAAGCACAAGAGCAACTACTATTTAGGTGAGCAAATAAGAAAGTCCCTTCAAACAACTGAAATATGTAGACAAATTTATAATTCATTCAACTAATAAAAAGTAGACAAAACAATCAAATTCAGACCGAATTCACACTGACGAACATTGTTCTGAATGAGTCATGCTAATATTTCATGAATATATCAACAAAGTTCACTCATGCAAGAATGACAACACTATATTTCAATAGGTGAGTGCAACACTATTCTAAGTGCCTGTAAAATGTACAGGCACTTAGAATAGTGTTGCACTCACCTATCGATTTGTGTAAGCCCTTTCCCTCAAGTCCAGTTAGCCCAGTGGTTAGCAACTTAGCATATCTGATTCATAAGCTGGTGGTTGCAGGTTCAATACCCAGTCGAGGCAAACCTTTTTTCTGGCTAGCTTTGCTGGACACTTCTGTTGCATATCAGTGACTGCGGAAGAAAGTTATGTCAGTACTGGTATGGGAAAGCCAGGAAACACGTGTTGGACCACTGATTGCCATGGTATAACCTGAACTTGTAACCTTATACTCCATAGATACACATTTCTACGTATTGCTTGTAGGAGTCTTTGGAAAACATTGTGGCAAAAGGTGAAATTGCTCGTGATGAGCAATTTCACCTTTTGTCACAATGTTTTCTATGCTATCAAAAGGTGTCATATACACATAAGAAAAGGCTTCATCATTAGAGATACCATAGAAATGCCTTATGGGGTAAAGGGTTAAGGTAGCATTAGACTCCAATACATGTACAAACTTAACCTTTTCTCACATCATCATGTCTTACAACCCTAAGTAATAAGGCATTTAAAAACAATTGGGGAAAAGAAGAAAATGCTGGTTACCAGCATTTTCTCCTTTTCCAACAATGTTTTCTTCCTTATGACTGCCAAATTTCATTTTCCCAAATTACAAATACTTTCTTGTCTGCAAATACTTTCAATTTTGACAAGGCTGAAATTTTACGTTTCCTCCTCTTCCACCACAAAACCATTTTCTAATTTAGAGTAGCACTGGTATTCCTCGATAAGTTCCTTTGGTTCTTCATTGCTTGTCGGAACATGTATTCCTTCCAGGGTAGGCTTCGTATTTTCTTCTAGATATGGTCTAGGGTTTTCAACTTCTTGTGGAGAAATAACGAGAAATTTCAGAAGTGTTTCTAATGCCTTTTGATCAATAACGATATCCTCTTGGCCTTCTACGCTTGAATCTGCAGTTTTTGTCTTTTCCCACAATCTGTGTGGCTCTGATATCCAGCAGACATTATGGCAAGGGAAGGCGATATCATCCTTCCACAGATGCAACGTGTTGAGCTGATACGCGGAGAACACGAATTTCTCTCCATCTGTTACGATTGTTTGGGTTGTCATTGGGTATGTCAAATCTTGATAAGTGTTGAATCCTGAAAGTTAATGAACAGTTTACAGAACAATCCCTAAATTTTAATGACTGTTTGAGACCACTTTTGGAAAAAAATGTAGGAAAGGCGGAAATGCTGGTTATCAATATTTTCTCCTCAATGTTTATGTATATAGACCCATCTAACGACCTACATTTGTTGTCTGCAATTGCTACCAGGACTAGCATTTTGATTTGCTATTGGATCTAAGAACACTACGGTAAGAAAATAACTTGCTTGCTGAACAAATTTTTCATGGATGGTTTTTTTTTCCCAGAATTTAACCCTTTCCCAAACAAGCCCTGGTTTTTACGTCTGCAGTAAAAGTCTTTGAAAACACTGTGGGAAAAGGAGAAATTGCTCATAATGAGCAATTTCTTTTCCCACATTGTTTTCTACCCTTTTTGAAAACTTTCTGCAATTTTCTCCAATTCTAAAATTGTCATCTGCAAACTCTTTCGGTTTGGGAGAGTCCAAAATTTGTTGTTTGGGAAAGGGTTAAGGTCTACAGCCCCTAACTCATGGGTAAACATTGATATTTTCATAAACTCTATTTGGCCAATCTCAGCAGCTTCTGTCTTTTAACTCTTTACCAAACAACAAAATTTTAGACTGGTCCAAATTGAAAGCAGTTGCAAACGACACAAAAAAGATGACTGAAAATTTGTATTTTGTTTAGGAAAGGAAAGAAAACACTGTGGGAAAAGGAAAAAATGCTGGTTACCAGCATTTTCTCCTTTTCCCTCACTGTTTTCAGACGGCTTCTCTCTTAGGGTCATTAAAAGTCGGGATCATGTGATAAATAGTTAAGATGAGAGTTAGTAGCTTTAGACTCACTCACTCGTCAGTAAATATTGCGCAACGTCGACATTTTCGTTCAGGCTTTACGACCAATATCACAGCTTTCATCTTTTAACCCTTTACCCCATAAGGCATTTTTATGGTATCTCTAATTGACCCTAAATAACAGCAAGGTTGAAGCAGTTTCTTATGTGTATATGACATCTTTTGATAGCATAGAAAACATTGTGACAAAAGGTGAAATTGCTCGTCACGAGCAATTTCACCTTTTGTCACAATGTTTTCCAAAGGCTCCTCCAAGCAATGTGTAGAAATGAGTATCTATGGAGTAAAGGGTTAATGTGAGAGTCTGGTGTTGTTGGCCTTAAAAACCAAAACATTTTCATTATCTTTTTTTTTTAATTTTCTTCTGTCATGTTTTAGTGTATATAGCACATGAATGTCATTTTGTGGCACATCGACAACTAGGTTCATTTAGTGGGATTTTTTGGAAAAGGGCTAACAAAAGCACCCTGAAATTACCTTGATAATGTGCCTGGGCTACCGCAGACACAAACCCTGTCGACAGAGCATAGCCACGTACAGCTTCATCATAAATCTCTTCACCATGATACCGTAATGTCCGTGACAGGTGTCTTTCATTCAGCATGACCACATTTAGATGTATGAACTCACATGGATCTCCAATGTTAAATCCTGGAAAGATCGACCAACACAGTTGTAGATTATTTTACCAATATGGGTAACATAATACAACCCACGTTGCAGGGCATGGAAAGCTTATATTTTTTTAACCCTTTCCCAAACGACAAAATGTTACACTGGTCCAAATTGAAAGCACTCGCAGACGTCAAAATAAACATAACTCAAAAACTGAAATTTGTTTCTAGCAGGGTAGAAAACATTGTGGGAAAAGGAGAAAATGCTGGATACCAGCACTTTCTCCTTTTCCCTCAATGTTTTCAAAGGCTTCTATCTCAGAGTTGTAAAAACCAGGGATTGTTTGGTAAAGGGTTAAGAAGTGTACCAGTACATCTATCTTTCCCCTTTCCATACGACAAAATGTAGACCTGTTGCAATGGAAAGCATGTCCAGATGACAAATAAGATGTCATTCAAAATACAAAAGTTTTCTTCCACAGGTCTGAAAACATTGTGGAGAAAGGAGAAAATTCTGGTTGCCAGCATTTTATTCTTTGTCTTCAAAGTTTTCAAAAGGCTTCCTCCTTAGGGCTATTAAAACTTTGGTTTGTGTTGTAAACGGTAATATTTAGGCAGTGTTAAGAAAGTGTATGTTTCTACATTTCTGCCTTTTTGACAAAGATAATGTCAGACTGGTGCAACAACATTAACTCTCTACCAAACGGCAAAATTTTAGACTGGTCCAAATTCAAAGCATCTGCATACAATAAATAAAATGTTTCTTGATACAGAAAATGTCAGACTGATGCAACAACATTAACTGTACCAAACAGCAAAATTTTAGACTGGTCCAAATTCAAAGCATTTGCATACAAGAAATAAAATATGCACATATTGGGAAAGTTTTCTTTGAAAGGTTAAAAAAAATTGTGGGAAAAAGAGAAAAAGCTGGTTACCAGCATTTTCTCCTTTTCCTACAATGTTTTCAAAACGCTTCTTCCTCATGGTCATTAAACTTTTTGTCTGGTATAAGGTGTTTATACAAAAATATCTCTATGTACCTGGCTGCACTCCTCTCCTAAGGACCTCATGAAATTGTCCAACAGTTCTTGGATGATAGGGGCTTGACGGGTAGGAGACACTGTCCACAATGGGATCTGTGAGCTTTACAAACTGAAGTGACAGAAAGCATGGGAAAATCTATAGTAAATCCAACGGCATCTTTTCTCAAAACTTTTACCCTTTGGCACACGACAAAATTCTATAGTTATCCATATTGATGGTAATTTCAGAAGAATATTCAAATGTTTTTCAAAACCTTTTTAACTCAGTACCAAACAACAAAATTTTAGGCTTGTCCAAATGGAAAGCATTTGCAGACGACAAAATAAAAGTGACTGAAAATTTGAAATTTGTTTTGTGAAGGGTAGAAAACATTGTCTGGTTACCAGCATTTTCTCCTATTCCCACAATGTTTTCTAAAAGCTTCTTTCCCAGAGTCGTCAAAAGTAGGGATTGTGTGGTAATGGGTTAAATGATAGTGTTTAGCCATGAGTAGGTAGAAAAAATTGTTGGAAAACGAGAACATATTGGAAGCATTAATTTTCTCTTTTCTCACAATGTTTCAAAAATTTTCTTTCTGAAGATCATTAAAACTCTAGATTGTGTGATATAGGGCTTACAGTAACCCTCTTATCTTTCAGTTGTTAGCCAGACGCCTTGATATGTCTGAAATGATGTTGAACTATTTTTCAGCATGATTAAAATACTGGTTATCAGCATTTCCTCCTTTTCCCACTATAATTTCGAAATTCCTCTTTTTCTGAGCCATTAACTCATTACCAAACATCAAAAAAGTTTTGGCTTGTCCAAAATGAAAGCATTAGCAGACATCGAAATAAAAGTGACTGAAAATTTGAAATTTGTTTTGTGACAGGTAGAAAACTTTGTGGGAAACGGAGAAAATGCTCGTAACCAGCATTTTCTCCATTTCCCACAATGTTTTCTGATGGCTTCTTTATCTGGGTTGTCAAAAGCAGGGATTGTGTGGGAATGGGTTAAATCTCTGGGCTGTGTGGTAAACTCTTTAATGGTTAAATTACATCATGCTCAGAGCTTTGGGTAATAGGGAATGATGGTATTCCAAATTCATTATATCTCATCAAAAGCCGATGTTGTGGGTGCTCGCAAGAATCGTCTGGATGAGACAATTCTAATGAGTACCTACTACCCACAGCATAGAGTTTAGTAAAGAATAACTAACGTTGTAAATTTTGAAATCATATAATATCACTCCCTTTATCTATATAGCTCTGATGCTTCTCAAGACTTTAGATGGAGAAATCGAAGACAAATATGAATATTTGATTTGTTGCCTTGATAGGACTGAAATAATGTTGAAAGCTGCAGAAAACACCCTTCAATCAATCAGTCCACATTAAATTACCTGTGGTAATGGGTTTTCCTTCCGAATAAGAAAATTCACATAATGGTCTGAAAAAAAGCCTGCATTGTTCTGAGTTATAAAGTTTTGTGGGTGCTTATAATAGTGGAGATTATGACGGCTTTTCAACACATTCACGTAACGTTTCACCCCATTCCTATTCCATGTTGCAGCTACTCTAACATTTTCATCCACTGTACAGTCTCTGATATGGTCATACTGTCCACTTAAGTACCCAATAAGAGACATAAGAAGTTCTTTTGTTCTCAAGTGTGATATTGTGTTCTCCACTATAGGGACATGCTTTTTTTCCAGTCTAGAACCGACCAGTTTGGTCTTGTTTTCCTTTTTCTTATTCCTGATGTAATCCAAAGTTTTGATATGAGTTTTCAGTATGTTTTCACAGTCCGTAACCAAAGAATCGTCCAGTTTAAATTTGTAAATGTCTGGCAGTAGAGAAAGCTTCTCAGTAGATTTCTTTTCAAGCACGGGATAAGTTTTCGTCTTGTTACATTGGTACTGAAATAGACGTGGCACTCGAGCGACCGGATAGAACTGCCATGTCCTATATTTTTGCTTCATTAAATAATTTAATTTCCCCTGAACTGTCTTTATCTCAGCAATTTCTTGCATGTTATTATGCCAGTCCCAGGAATGCCATGGGTCCATCCTTCCCCACATGCCCGGCGGATATTTGGGTTTCACAGGGGGATAGTGCGATTCATCTTCCTCCACCAACGAGTCTCCATTGATTTCCTCTACCAACTCATGCTGCACGTATGTGCGTTTCAAAAGGTGTCCATCCAGATTCTGAAACTTTGCTTTCAAATGTCGATGACAGAGTCTGTAACCTCTGTTGAGGGCCGCCATTTTGCCCGTAAGGTAAAGTGTAATTTGAAAACTGTCGTCAATGGTGTCAAAACGGCCCACTCCCAAAACGTCCCACTTCCAAAGCGGCCCAATACCGAAACGGCCCAAAACCGAAACGGCCCACTTTTTTTTTTCTTGCTTTATTCTTAAGTAATGGAATCTCTACGTAATGTTTTTGTTATACATGTATGCAAGTTTTCATGCATTTGTTCGATCATCTCACCCAGATACATGTATTTAGAGAAGAAATCAATGCAGTTCTCTAGCCTTTTTTTTTTCAGGTCAGTTTAAATAGAAATGGAATAAACTGGAGCATAAGACGATTGAAAGAAAAACGCACAGGCTGAATTAAATCTACATCTTTTATTTACCTCTTTTCCAAATATTTATGGAACAAACGCGCGAACTTGTGAAACTTACTGAGCAAACCGCTAAAGGCTTTAATAGCAACACTTTTAAACCCTTTTAACCCTACCAAATCGTAAAAAATTTAGACAGGTTCAAATTCAAAGCTCTTGCAGACAACAAAATAAACGTAACTCAAAAACTGAAATTTGTTTCCAGCACGGTAGAAAACATTGTGAGAAAAGGACAAAATGCCGGTTACCATCGTTTTCTCTTTTTCCCACACTGTTTTCAAAAGGCTTTTATCTCAGGGTCGTGATAACCAGAGAATGGTTGGAAAAGGTTAACTTTTCAAATTGCCAAAACTTTTCAATGTTGAAGTCAAAAATATTTGTAGACGAAAAATGGTATGTAGCTCAAATTGCATCTATGAAAACACAGCAGGAAAAGGAGAAAATAATATTCACACAAGGAATCTTGGACAAACATTGTAAAATACGAGTGTAGGACAAAACCCCCCATGGAACAAACCCCCTCTACAATAACTACAATTGGGAAAAAAAAAATGAAACCCTTAACACAGATTTTCAGGGCCTTTTTTCCATTACACCATACAAATGGATCATTTCATTTAATTATATAATCAAAATAAAACTAAATAAAACATCCAACCGAAAAAAAAAAAAAAAAAACCAAATGGAATATTTTAGGGAATAATAAATGTACATCTAACTCCTTATCGGACAGGGTTGAGGTAGTATCAGACTGCAGATTCTGTGCAATCTGATCTTAATCTACGCTGTCTGCAAAGGTCAGTGAGTCGCACTTAACAGCCTAAGGGTTAATGTATAACTCGTTCCCACGTGACAAAAATGTGTAGGAAGCATTTCAAGATGAGGGGGGGGGGGGGGGGGGGGGCGGGGGCTAACTTCGAAATACTGAGATTTTTTGCCCGGTTGTTGCATTGCCCTAAGAACTCATCTTTTAGTTACTATGATTTTCAAAATTATTGGGGGGGGGGGGGGGGCTGAGCCCCCAGCCCCCCCTGTTCCTACGGGCCTGCTGATGGTCTTTCAGACTGTACATAGTGTATTCGTCTTTGGTTTTAGACTATCCTTTACTCATCACCACACAATCCCTAATTTTGACGACCCTGAGAAGGAAGTCTTGGGAAAACATAGTTGGAAAAGGAGAAAATGCTGGTAACCAACATTTTACCCTCTTCCCACAATATTTTCACTCTTCACAAAACAAATTTCAAATTTTCAGTCAATTTTATTTTGTCGTCTGCAAATGCTTTCGATTTGGGTATCCTAAAATTTTGTCGTTTGCTAACGAGTTCACTACAAGGAACCGTGACTGATATAAATCGACACTCCTTTGCACTAGGCTTGGCGAGAATAACAAACGATAACTTTGCTCAGAGATTGACAAATCAAGACAAATACGAGTTATCTCCCTTAGACTTATTTTACCCATGGACGGATGTAGGGAAGTACGGAGGGAGGTATGGTTTGATGGATTGAAGAATGGGAGGATGGATGAATGGTTAGGTTAGCATTGTCTAACTAGCTTTGTTGAATTACATTGAAAAGTCATCAAAAAGCTTTTGAATATTTTGGGAAAGTATTTGTATTTTTATTCAAATACATTGGTATTACATTGCATTAACCAAATACATTCATAAAAGGAGTGTTAGAATTTGTTTGTGTATCCCTCTAAATGGAGTGCAACACGCGAAAAGGTGCATTCGGACATTTGCGTAAAGTGTCGTCCCGGACTGCACACGCTGATCCTAGACGACACTTTACGCAAATGTCCGAATGACCCTTTTCGCGTGTTGCAAACCAAATCGCAGTGTTTGAAAGTAGTCAACAAAACAATCTCAGACAGCATTGTTCAGATATTCGTTAAGTACCCACAGATTATAAGCCATGCACTGGCAAAAAACTGCATCTTCGTGATCCATGATACCAAGACAGCCATTGAATCCTTTTAATCAAGAGATAGTACGGGCCTTGTAAATACAGAAAGTTGACCAATAGCGGAAAGTCTTTTTTTTGTATAGATTTAATAGAAAAAGTAGATCTAGATCTAGCGCAGCTCTTCTTTGCGTAGGAAGTTATCTTTTATTATTCAATATTGACAAGTCGAATTCGGACATAGGTGGCCCGACGTAGGCCTATCATTAAAGTATTAAAGTTAGGCGTACATATGTTATAAAATAAATGATTGATTAATTAATTAGTTTATTAATTCATCTTTTTGCTTAAGTAGTTATGTATGGAATCTTTTAAAACTGTTGTTTTGAAAACATCATCTTGATAGGATAAAACATGATTGACATTTAGCATTCTGAAAAAAATCATTTGAAAGAAACATGACATGCAGATCACGTGGTCCAGAATTCTACAGTTTGCACATGCGCAGTCGACACACATTCTTTTCGGCCGCGCAGTTTTTCAATGGAAGAAGCATTGCTGAATTCTCGCTTTTTAGGGCAAATTTCACCTGAATCTGAATAGACATAAAATTATCAGGTATGACTTATATGAAACGATAAAATAACACATGATTTACTAAGTTCTTTTTCTATTTTATGAATGAATATTGCACAGAAAAGCGATCACAAAGCTTCCAGATGTAGATCTGTGCGGCCATCATGGCGATTTTTACTTCACGGTCCATAAAACGTGAAAATAGAACATAACACTCCAAAGATATTAAATATACAATATAGCAGGATTTTTGGAGTATATTCTGTTTGCGTGCATTTTCCTGTTTGGAAACTTTCCCGCAAAGCAAAAAACACAAAGCAGTTGCGGATTATCTTAAATTAGCTAAATGAAACACAAGGTAATGACGTCAGTTTTTCCCAGAATCCATTAGCGCACCCGCACAACTCATGATCTGGTACAGAATGTCCAATCAGCGTGCAATACTGATCACATGTCGAGAATATCCAATCAATGCACAGAGAATTCATCGTCTGCAGCGTTCCGGAAAAATGGCAGCTTACAAGTTGGAACTTACTATTATTCTCTGTGTTTTAAGCAAAATTTAGTAAGTTCGGATTGAAAAAAGGCTATTCCTGGTATGTATTTAAGATTATTTAATAATTTTACATACTTTTCGAAGGTAATTTTAGACTTTTAGACTTACATTCTTTGTAAAAATCAATCGAAAGAAGGAGGCTCGAATTGGAAAGAAATTCAATGGCTGGCAAAAAATTACTCTCTTTCATTTGAAATACCCCATTTGATATTTACCCAATTTAGTTTGGTAATTGATAAGCTGAGAGAGGGGGAGAGAGAGAGCAGCTACAGCAGCTGCAGCTCTAGATCTAATTACAAGGAATAGACTACTTACAATTTACTTGGCCTGTCACAGTCACTAAACTGTTTGCCCCTGACAGAATTAGAGCAATATGTGTCAAATTTTAAACTTAGCTTGATGTGAAATTAACATTTATGATACATGATTGCTCATTTTATCCCATTTTCTGCTGTATTATTCAAATAATTTTTATTGATGATCCTTTATTTATTGTTGATTACTTATTTTTAAGTGCGCATCAAATTTTTAGGCACCGACATGAGCAGGCCATTGCTGCACAAGTTTAGATGTATGTCCACATCAAAAGAATTTGACCCATACTCTCTAAAAAGGGGACTTAATGCATTTGCGAACAGTATCAACCCATGTCAGCCTACGTAAGCTGATACAAGCAAGAATTTTTCTCTATCTTTAAATTTCCTGCATGTCAAAGGATAATTCTACCTCATGATTTAGTCTTGTATTTGACAAAATGGATTTTATGGATATATAATTGGGTGATAACTTGCTTTGTACAATGCATCACTGAGATGCATTGAGCCTTCTTTTACTAGAGCATGGCCCATTTAGAAGCAACATTTTACTTATGGCTTGAGTGATTGGATTTAACCCTTTACCACACAATGATGACTTTGAACGACCCTAGGTATGAAGCCTTTTGAAAACATTGTTGGTAAAGGAGAAAATGCTGCTAACCAGCATTTCCTCCTTTTCCCACAATGTTTTCTACCCTTTGGAAATCAAATTTCAAATTTTGATTCAGATTTATTTTGTCGTCCACAAAATGCTTTCAATTTGGAGTAGTCAAATTTTTTTTTGTTTGCTACAGAGTTTAAAGGTGACATTACACTGGCCTCTACCATGTTTTCCAGTCTTGTTTACGTGATAAAGTCTGCATTTATGATAAGATTTTTCTGAAACTTGCACAGTTTGTTATCTTATCAATAGCTTGAAAGTTATCCATTTTGAGCAAAATGCAAAAAACTGTATGGGAAAGTAGCCATTTAAAGCTGAAAATTTCCATTTCTTGTTTACCCGATAAAGTCTGCATTTATAAGCAGATTTTCGTGGAACTTGCATAGTTTATCTCATCATTAGCTTAAATACAAGATATCCAATAAACTGTATGGGAAAAGTAGCCATTTAAAGTTGAGAATTTCCATTTCTTGCTTACGTGATAAAGTCTGATTTTAACCCTTTACTCCATAGATACTCATTTCAACACATTGCTTGTAGAGCCTTTGGAAAACATTGTGGCAACAGGTGAAATTGCTTCTCACGAGCAATTTCACCTTTTGCCACAATGTTTTCTATGCTATCAAAACATGTCATATACACATAAGAAACAGCTTTATCCTTACTGTTATTTAGGGTTAATTAGAGATACCATAGAAATGCCTTATGGGGTAAAGGGTTAAGATAAGATTTTTGTTAAACTTGCACAGTTTGTTTATCTTATCAATAGCTCGAAAGTTATCCATTTTGAACAAAATGCAAAAAAACTTTATGGGAAAAGTAGCCATTTAAAGTTGAAAATTTCCATTTCTTGTTTACACGATAAAGTCTGCATTTATAATCAGATTTTCGTGGAACTTGCATAGTTTATTTATCTCATCATTTGCTTAAATACAATATATCCAATAAACCGTATGGGAAAAGTAGCCATTTAAAGTTGAAAATTTCCATTTCTTGCTTACGCGATAAAGTCTGATTTTAAAATAAGATTTTTGTGAAACTTGCACAGTTTGTTCATCTTATTGATAGTTTGAAAGTTATCCATTTTGAACAAAATCCAAAAAACTATGGGAAAAGTAGCCATTTAAAGTTAAAAATTTCCATTTCTTGTTTACGTGATAAAGTCTGCATTTATAGTCAGATTTTTGTGAAACTTGCAAAGCTTGTTAACCTCATCAATAGCTTGACCCCTTTTGATTTTGAAAAAAAATATCAAACTAGGCAGTAAAGGAAAAGTAGCCATTTGAATTTGAAAGTTTCAATTTCTTTTTTATGCAATAAAGTCTGTATTTCTGGTTACATTTCAATGAAACTTACACAGTTTGTTAATCTTGTCAAGAGCTTCAATTTTCTTGATTTTGAAAAAAAATTGAGGAACAATATGGGAAAAGTAGCCATTCAAGTTGAAATTTTTTATTTCTTGTTTACATGATAAAGTCTCCATTTATTTTCAGATTTTCATGAAACTTGCTCAATTTCTCTATCTTATCAATACCTTCAACCCTATTGATTTTGAAAAAAATCCAACAAAATGTATTGGAAAAGAAGCCTTTTCAATTTGAAAACTTCCATTTCTTGTTTATGCAATGGCGCCAGCATTTGAGATAAGATTTTCATGAAACCTGTACAGTTTGTTTATCTTATCAAAAGTTTCAATTCTATTGATTCTGAAAAAAAAACAACCAACAAACAATATGGGAAAAGAAGCCATTTCAAGTTGAAAACTTCCATTTCTTGTTGATACGATTGTGTCGGCATTTGTTTTCAGATTTTCATGAAACTTCATCAGTTTGTTTAACCTATTTAAGTGCTCCAATTCTATTGATTTATTGGGAAAAGTAGCCATTTTAAGAAAAAAATTTCCATTTCTTGTTTACATGATAAAGTCTGCATTTGTAATAAGAATTTTGTGAAACTTGAACAGTTTGTTTATCTCATCAATTGTTTCAACCATATTGATTTTGAGCTAAGTCCAACAAACAGTAAGGCAAAAGTAACCATTTCAAGTTGAAAAATGTCCATCATTCTCTTATTTACCCAGTGAAGTTGGCATTTGTGATCGGATTTTCATAAACTTTCACAGTTGCTATGTCTCATCAACCCTTTTGATTTTGGAAAAAAATCTGACAGTCAGTATGGGAAAAGTAGCCATTCAAACTTGAAAATTTCCACTTCTTATTTAGGCAATAAAGTTTACAGTGTTGATCCAATTCTTTTGAAACTTGCAAAGATTGTTTGGTTTATCAAGGTTTGAACTCTATCAAAAGTGAAGAAAATCTAGGTAACTTTTTAGGAAGAAGCAGCCATTTGATTATGTAATATCATATACTTGACAAAGTCCACATTTGAAACTGGCTGTGATTAACTGAATTCATGTTTATTTATTGTCACCACCGGTTGCCCATATGGGCAACATCCCCTGATAGATGGTAGTATTCTTACAGGGAATAGTGCAGATACAGGACGAAACCCATCATAAATAAAACCTGGTTCTTTAATGTGCTTGGTGTAAAGCACCATCACACGGGACCTCTGTTAACGTCTCATTCAAAGCACTATTAGTAATTTCAGATGGCCAGCTGTGGGGATTGAACCCAAACCCTAAAGTGACTCGAAACATCACATTACGAGTCCTACGCTCTACCTACTGAGCTATGCAAGCTGCTCTGCTATGATTATTTAATACAAAGCATTATATATACTGACACCCCATCAAATTTGGATAAATTCCAAACATTTAGTTTTGAGATTGCACTTTTATTTTTTTTCACTGTTTGCTGAATTCACCATGCCTACTTATGCTGTCTAAGTGGGTTCAAGCCCAGTTGCAAGAACACAGGTTTGTTTTTTTTTTGTCTTTTTTTTTCATCATGAATTCATAATGTATGCTAGCATAAAAGCAAAATCACTGCCAGTAGAGCGATTTCCGGCCCCCATGGGCCTCTAGTTTATCATGGCTATTGTTAACCCCTAGGCTGCCGAACATGACTAGCTGACCTTTTGCGGACAGCATAGATGTAGCTCAGACTGCACAGAAGATGCAGGCTGATCTTTGACCTAAACTTTCTGAACAAAAAGTAAGTTTGAAATAGTAATATACAGGTTTTTACCATTGGATGGGAAGGTTCATTAACCCTTTACCAAACAATCCCTGGATTTTACGACCCTGAGACAGAAGCCTTTTGAAAACATTGTGGGAAAAGGTGAAAATGCTGGTCACCACCATTTTCTCCTTTTCCAACTATATTTTCTACCCAGCAGAAACAGTTTTCAACTTTTGAGTTATGTTTATTCTGTCGTCTGCAAATGCTTTCAATTTGGATCTGTCTAAAATTCGTTGTCTGCGCAGGTCATATTCTTCGAAGATTCGACCGTCTTATATGACGCATCACTACTAGCCCTGAAAGCGGGCTTACTGTAATATTACACTCTATAAAGGAGCAATGTTGAAAATAGCTTTTACATATCAATACGTTTGAGGAGAAATGAGACCTGCTTTAGCAACAGATTTCTCTAAACTCGTGATCATAATTGAGCGAATTGCACAAGGTAGTGTTTTATTGGGTAAACGTTTTTTTTTTTGTTTTAAATTCAAAGTAACGGTTGTCGCGTAGGAAAATGGTTTGGTTCTGTACCCAGGATGCCCATATCAGATAGATGAGTATTTATAGAATGCCATCTAGCGGGAGATAATGGTCTAAAACTTTGTTGTTTGGGAAATGAGTAACCTTTCTAGTGAGATAAAATTGAATCCTTCAAATGTATGCCTGTTTACAGGGGGCAATAAGGAAAATCATGCAATGTGTAATTTCAAAACCTCACAAAGCTTTTTTTCCCCTTTTCTTTCAGATTTAACAAATTGAGAACAGAAGTGTAAGACACAAACTTCAAGGCCCTCAAACCTGCTCGAAGCCCCTGATGCAAACAGCTTCAAGAATTTCTTGACACAGAAACAAAGTGAATTGTCCAAAACAAGACCTTCATGCTTGTAGCCCAGAAGCAGAAACTGTATGTTAAGCTTAATAGTTAAAATGCAGAATCGTTCTGGTCCCTCTGGCTGCTTTTCTAATCCTATCGTCATCATTAACCCTTTCCCAAACAAGAAAATTTTGGACCAGACCAAATTGAAAGCATTTTGCAAGTGACAAATTAACAGTTGCTAAAAAGATGATTTTTCTATATGACAGGGTAGAAAACATTGTGGGAAAAGGAGAAAATGCTGGTTACCAGCATTTTCTCCTTTTCCCACAATGTTTTCAAAAGGCTTCTATTCCCGACTCGTAAAAAACAGGGATTGTTTGGGAAAGGGTTAATCCTTATCTTGCTTTTACCCCTTTCCCACACATCAAAATTTTAGACTGGTCCAAACTGAAAGCACTTGCAGACGACAAAATAAATGTGAGTCAAAAATCAAAATTTGTTTCCAGTAGGGTAGAAAACATTGTGGGAAAAGTAGAAAATGCTGGTTACCAGCATTTTCTCCTGTTACCACAATGTTTTCAAAAGGCTTCTTTTTCAGGGCCTTAGAAACTAGGGATTGTTTGGTAAAGGATTAACTCTTTACCAAATGACAAAAAATTTTAGACCGGTCCAAACTGAAAGAGTTTGCAGATGACAAAATAAAAGTGACTGAAAATTTGAAAGTTGTTATGGGAAGAGTAGAAAACATTGTCAGAATAGGAGAAAATGGTGGTTACCAGTATTTTCTCCTTTTCCCACAATGTTTTCAAAAGGCTTGTTTCTCAGGGTCATTAAAAGATGGGATTGTATGGTAAAGAGTTAGTAAGTGAAATGAAACTTTCAAGCTGAGAGAAACATCTCATAATCAGACAGTGTAGTTCAAAGATTAGACTACGTTCTGTACAGTCTGATCTTGATCCATACTGTCCACAAAAGGTCCTGTTGTGGTGCTTAACAGCCTAAGGGTTAATAAACAGCACACAAAAACAGATTCCTCTTGTATTGAAGTTTCTTGTATTAAATATTTTAGGGCTATGTCAGTTAGAAAACAACCTCCTACCAAATGTGATATGGCTGAATGAAATAATGTTGGAAACGGCATAAATTTCCATTCAATCAATAAATCAACCCAAATGACCGATACATGTGAAAATCTAAATCTAAATCTAAGACAGAAGAATTGCCGAGTTAGATTCTGCAGATCTATGTTTCCCAGTTCTTTCATCTAAGATAGTGTAATCAAATCATTGGCAGTTTCTGATCTCAAAAAGCCCCTGTCACACCAAACTAGATCTCAGAATGTCTTATCCCATCCTGAAATGATCGAAAAACGGCTTACTGCCGGTGTAGAACGTGTACTTTTGGCCTAATAATGCCTGAATCCCCTGTCTCACCAAACCTGTTCTAAATGGTCTTTTTCCAGTCAACAAAATCTTAAAACGGGCTGTGTTTGGGATACATCCTGTAATTTCAGTCTGTAAAATGCAAAAGCACTGTTAATTGATGCCCCACTGCACCACATCTCTGATAAGATTAAAGTATGCTAGTTCTGTTCGTAGCACATCCATCTCTGCTGTAAGTACACTGTCACCCTGTCCAATTATAGGATAAAATAGATCTCAAAAAATTTCGAGCAGGCTTCCAGTCATAACCTGTCCATAAGTTTGTAAACAGATTGTAAGAGGTTGGTAATATGACCACTCTGTCTGAGCACAGTTTCAGTCCGTTTGGCAAAAATCTTTTGGAAAAAAAAAAAGCATTTGTTATCTGTGGTTTACACCACATACCTCACGGCGGGGAATCACGTGACACAACAACAACAACAATGACCGTTATTTGAAAAAAATCCCCAACTTCAGGTAAGAAAATCTTCAATAATTCCGTTAATACGTGACCGATTGGAATTTGGTTTGAAGCAGAGAAGGCGGAAGGACTCCAGGGATTTGCTTGATGTGTTAGATTTTTTAAACAACACCTGATAAAAAAGTTATTGACGAGCAAACAAATTATCCAGAGTAAAAAATTTCTTTGCTCGTCAATAACTTTTTTATTAGGTGTTGTTTAAAAAAAATCACATATCAAGCAAAACCCTTGGAGTCCTTCCGCCTTCTCTGCTTCAAACCAAATTCCAATCAATCACGTATTAACGGAATTATTGAAGATTTTCTTACCTGAAGTTGGGGAATTTTTTCAAATAACGGTCATTGTTGTTGTTGTTGTGTCACGTGATTCCCCGCCGTGACCTGCTAGTCTAAGCTAGCATTGTTAGGGCAGCATCTCTTTTTTTTTTGCTTTTTTGCTTATAAATTGCACATCAAGATCAGACTGCATAGAAAAAAGCAGTCTGATCTTGAATCTGAACTGGTAGATAGATTGCGATATATTAGATATCAGTCCGGTAAAAACAGCCATGAACTGACATTTTTTTCCTGTAGATCTGTGGATTTCATTTGTTTTCCATTAAACAGTGTGGATCCAAGATCAGACTGCACAGAACATGCCGTATGATCTTGATCTAAGCTAATTCCACAAAGGATCAACGAGTCGGGCCTAGCAGCCTGAGAGTTAAATGCGGATCTCCACTGTTTCCAACTGACTGTCATTTATAACTTCATTTAACCCTTTCCCAAACAATCTCTCATTTTTACGACCCTGAGATAGAAGCCTTTTGAAAACATTGTGGGAAAAGGAGAAAATGCTGGTAACCAGTATTTTCTCCCTTTCCCAAAATGATTTCAACTCTGCTGGAAACAAATTTCAATTCCTAAGTAATGTTTAATTTATCGTCTGCAAGTGCTTTGAATTTGGACCGGTCTAAAATTTTGTCATTTGGTATAGAGTTAAAACCCGTCGGAGTGAAAGATAAATAACATACATGTTCTTACAAGAGTTTGATGTAAAGAAAAGAAAATAATGTGACCTGATGTATGCTTCTAATGTGAATTATGCATGTTTGTTTAATTGATTTTCCTACATAAATTCACTAAAAAGTGTCCTTATGGAGGAAACAGAGAAAATTGAAATCAACAAGATGACAAACACCTGTTTTGTTTGATTTCACTGTCATTGGCATGCCATGTTTCTCCCTGCTCCCATCCACCTGCTTTATTTCCAACGCCTTTAACCACCCCATGACTATATTATTTCACTAACATTGAAAAAGAAACACAGATGACTTAAAATATACTTGTGTAAACTAATCAGATATTGTGAAACTGCTGTGTCATTTTCGGTACTTTTTTCGTACTTATTTCGGTGACCGTGTACTGTTTTTGGATATTTGCCTTGTTCTACACGGAGTCCAGCTGTTTTAAATAAACCGTGGTGACATCTTACGCCGTTGACTCAAAGGTAGTATATTCTGAGTGTGGTAAGACACAGCGATACCCCATTTAACCCTAGGGCTCCACTCTGCTCACGTTTGACCTTACATAACTGTAGTGTGTACTGTAGTTGAGCAGAGTTTTGGTAGAACTTTGTTTCTTTCTTGTGCCATGGCAGAGTAAGAGATCAGCAACATTGGCTTGTCAACTTCCAAAAGCACAATTATCATAGTTTATCGTATTCAATTCATCATGTCTGGCATACTTAGTACATGGTTTATATGTAGTGTAACTTTTACTTCTGTTGTCTTGAAATGCTTTCAATTTTGAAAAGTCTGTGAACTTTTTGGCTAGGGTTTCAGGTTTAAGCAGAGGAATTGTTGAAAAAAGAAGGTGGAAGAAAACATCATGTTTTGAATGTTTCAGAATTGTCTTGGGTTAGAGAAAAGGAGTCAAAAAGTGTATGTAAGGATTTTGTTTTTAACTATTAGTTTTTAGCAAACATGGCTGTAGAGAAGGACTTCAAGACAGCAAACAGGAAGAATAATTGATTGTATTGTGTTTAAGACCATTTTCAGCATTACTTCAGTTATATCACAGTAGGCTGTGCACCTTTCCTTGAGTTTCTCTTTTATCAGTACTACACACAATATTTTTTCCAAGCCATTGGCTGATTTCCCACAACTGTCTTCAACACAATGGTCAGCAGAGAGAGAGAGGAATGAAATCTGTCACAATGACTACAACAAAAAGGTATGTTAGATTTGACATTTTTGAAGAGTATTACTTTATTTTTTGGTTGGTTGGTTGTATTGGAGTTTAAAGCCACTTTAACAGTTGAGGTCATATCATGGCTGTCGTTGTCGCACATGAGTTTCCTGGCTTTCTCACACCGGTACTTACACTACTTTCTTTCCAAAGCTACTGACTACTTTTCTCTCATGCTTCAGCAGAGCTGAGAGGCGAAAATACGCAGAAAGAATTATTGCCTCAGCTGAATATCAAACTCACAACCACCAGGTCATGAGTCCGACACGCTCAGCACTGAACCACCAGGGCAGGCCCTAATTTTTTGGTAAACTTGGATAATGAAACTACAAAAAGGTAAATGTAGTGTCTTATGATGACTTCATGTTTTTTGTATATAAACATGTGGTGTTTGAAAATTTTACTAAACTCCAAAATCTTGCAAAATCTTACGCTGGTCAAAATTCAAAGCATTTGCAGATGACAAAATTAATAGAATCATGGGATTTGTGTTAGAAAGGGTAGAAAACAATGTGGAAAAAGTGAACATGCTGGTTACCAGCATTTTCTCCTTTCCTACCATGTTTCCAAATGCCTTCTCCTTCAGGGTTGTTAAAAACCAGCTTCGTGTGGTAAACGATTAATTAAAGAAGAGAGACAGACTAGCAGACTACGGGGTATAGCCCTTCATTCAGAGAAGCTTGGGTGTTTCCATGATCAAGATGTAGGATCAGAATTGGCCGAGTTGTGACACTTAGAGACATTGGTACCAAGTAAAAGGGGAGCTGTGGCTTAACTCTACTGCCTTAAAATGAAAGGATTTTCCTTTGAAAGGACAGGAAAAAAATGTAAGAAAAGGAGAAAATGCTTATTACCTGCCAAAGCTTCTAAAGGTCGTTAAACATGGGATTGTTTTGAAAGAGTTAACCATTACAGTGCAGAGCGAGAGATGCAAGATATATTTTTACTTTAGAAATAAATAGATTTCTACAAGGTTGAAGTATGGCATACATAAATTCCAGATTTAAGCTTTGAGATTTGCAGAGAGAGAGAGAGCTGGAGAGAGGTGTAGACAGGGAAAAATATTAGCACTCGCCCATGGTGACTACAAAATCGGCTGGGCGAGCCGAAAATGCTGGTCAGGGGCCCAGGTGGCAACCCCCCAAAGTAGGACATTTTTCAAATTCATTAAATTTTCAGACAGAATAGTGACCAAAGTCAAGTTTCTGTCTAGTTTATTATTCAAATTCGATGAGATTCGCGTATTTCTGAATGTAATATTGTATCATTTATGGTATTTCTTTTTTACTGGATGTTTACTTGTATTTGACTGGTTCTCAATTACTGCATGCACATCTCACCGAGAATTACGGGCAACTTGTCCAAAGACAACTCGCCCAACAGTTAGAGGTCAACTCGCCCCAAACTAAACACAACTCGCCTAAATTAAAAGTAAAATCAGATTCACCCATAGATTGGGAAAACATCTCACCCATAATTCAAATGACAACTCGCCTAAGGCAAGAAGTCATCGAAATTCTCACCCCAAACATGTCCGGGCGCTGCTTGCTGATACAGTGAAGCGGGGAAAAATTGAAAATAAAATCAGACTCGCCAATAGATTGGGAAAACATCACACCCATTTTATCTCTCCCTATCGCTAATCCATTTTGGCTTCGGTAGGTTGGGCCCCTAGATTTTGGGCTGGGCCCCTGGATTTTTTAAGTTAGGGGCCCAGGTGGCATCTACAGGGAAGAATTTAGTCTTTTTCCCTGGTGTAGAGGCAAAATGTGCTTGAGTTTTGAAAAAAATGATGTGATTCCCAAAATAGTTTAAACTTGGGACAAGAAAAGTATGAACATTATAATTGAAGGTGTATGGGTTTGATAAACACTAGTGATGGGAGCCCAATGCTCAGTTTTTGCACAGGAATTTGACATTCTATAACCAAAATAAATGATAAAACATGAAAAAAAAATCTCCCCTATATAATATAAACACAAGGTACGCAACGTCTCGATTGCTGGCGCTTGCACCCGACAGCCTTTCCCAACCAAAATCACCCTCGAAACAAACATTGATCATAATCTCATTTAGCCTAGCGATAGACAAGACAATAATGTACCTGCGACATCTGGCGATACCTCAGTAGACACCTTTCAACCAGAGATATCCGTCATGTTTTACAGCTCTATCAGGACATTTTGATTTATCTGGGTAGCCATTCGCTGATGTCACAGAAAGTAGCAGATAGCGTATTTTCATATTACTTATTACTATTAGTTTTTTACGTTTTTAAGATACTTATGGACATCACATGATTTTTTTCTCGATGTAAACAGGGTTTGGAATGGAAATCAATTGGCCTGTGGGACCCCGTGTGGTTTAATCAGGGGTATAAGAATAAACCACTGCAGTCCCGCGATCTTCAAATCTGCCATTTCATCTGGCAGAACAAATGTGACAGCATGCACGACGTAAAAGGCGACAAAAAGGGTATCGTTTTGGTCCATTCCACATTTATCATGTTTGTCTTGCGTTGTTGCACATGTATGTTACTTTCACCTTGCATTATTGTTTACTTAGTAATTGCACCCAATATGACCTAAGTTGTCGACGGGGCTTAAAACGCTATTCATTCATGCTATTATTTTGGGCTCACATGGGTCTAAGGTCAAGGTCATTGAAGGTCAAGGTACGTGAACATTGTTTTGAAAACAACTTTCTCTGATTTTGCTGGTAGGGTGGTGAATGCTTGTTCACTTTATGGCTATTTGAGTTGTTTCAGCATTTGTGTGGATACAGGAGAGGAACATCTTTTTTGTATTGTTTCATGTTATAGCAGGTCTGAAGGTATACTTTGTTTGGTACAGAATGAACTGGGGAGAAAATATTAGTTTGAATTTATCAAGTTAGAATTATGTATGTTAGGGATACTGTAATTGTTTAATTTTTTATGAGGGCACAAAGGTCTTGCCTTGTTTTCCTATAACCACTAGATGCATTTTTAATTGTTTTTATTTTGGAGTTGTTTTTCTTGCTCTAAAAGATATACACATTTTTTATTTGTATAAAGGATTGGCATAGATTTTCTATTCGCTCAGGTTGTATAAGAACACAGAGAAAATTTACAGTTTCAACATGTTTCAGGATGAAGGAATTTTTCAGGTATAGTATAAAGGCTCAAGGAATTCTAACAGACTGTTCAAAGGTACAGGTGCTTATTTTAAGGTTTTATAGTATTGGTGCAAGGGATATTTTCTATTGTTTTAGGCAGAACAAGATTATATTCTCTTCTTTTACAGGTTCAGGTAATGTATCACCTAGGTTCAGGGGACTTCTTCAGGTTGTTCCAGGGCATCAGATATTGACCCTTATCCTGCCGTAAAAAAAAAGATTGACAATCAAACAAACACATTTTGCTAAATGTATGGGCATTGGGCAGGACTAATGAAACCCAAACTACTAATAAAACAGTGGAGGATGTAGAGCAAGATCAGACTGCATGTATGTGCAGGCTGATCTTGCTGTACATTCTCTGCAAACGTCATCCATGGTCGCATACGGCGGGATAAAGGTTAACCCATTACCACACAATCCCTACTTTTGACGCCCCCGAGAAAGAAGCCTTTAGAAAACATTGTGGGAAAAGGAGAAAATGCTGGTAACCAGCATTTTCTCCTTATCCCACAATGGTTTCCTTCACAAAACAAATGGTTACCCTTCACAAAACAAATTTCAAATTTTCCGTCACTTTCATTTTGTTGTCTGCAAATGCTTTCGATTTAGACAACCCTAAAATATTGTCGTTTGGTAATGAGTTAAAGGTGCAAAAGGATTAGAGCCATGCTCTGGCAAAAAGAGGCTTAATGCACCTCCATGATGCATTGTCAGAGCTCCAGATAAGAGGGAGTGATGGCATTCTAAATCCATTATTTCTCTTCCAAACCCTATGTTGTGGGTAGTCATTAGAATTGTCTCAATGAGATGGTTCTAATGAGTACCCCCAAAATAGGGTTTAGTGGAGAATAAATGATACTGTATCTTAATTTTGAAATCAAGATCACTCTCTGTCTGTCACTCTGCATTGTATAATGCAAGCGATGATATAATATTGGATTAATTATATCCATTTCTTCAGACAAATAATCAATTTCTGTGGCAGAATGGTGCTTGGGCATGCAAAATATTGACCTGAAGCAAATAGTTCTGACCCATGTCAGCCTGCATGAACTGTGCAGGCTGATACATGTTGATGCTCTTTGGATATGCATTAAGCTCCCTTTTCACAGAGTATGGCTCATTTTTTTGTAAAATGTTTCTCAAGTGGTATTACTCATTTCCCATGACTGACTGACTTAGAATAAGGTGTCCATGGTCAGGAATAGAGTTGGAGCAAATTTACAAGATCAGGGAAATTTTAGGAAATTTTTGGATTGGCCAGGGAATTTTTTATTTTAAGTAGAAAGTCATGGAATATTGAATTAACAAGTCTATGGATGATAAAACCATTGAGAATAAAGGCTAAGGCAGTTTCTTCATGTTTGGCTATAATTATAATTACTTTTTTTCAAATTATTTTTTTCAGAAGAACCTGAAGGGTGTAGCGTCCCTTGCCTCCCCAGCTGAAACTTCTTTTCAGGAATAGAAGATGTTAAATACTTTTTTTAGATAAACATTAGCAGGTTTTCATTTTCAGACTTTTGTTGCTATGTCCATATGTAGACAGCTGCATACCTTTATTTTTTTTAGGTGACATTATTGTTCATTTATTTCTGTTTTGAAATTAGCCTAAATGACTATAACATATTTATTACAAATCTTTCACTGCAAGACAAACTACTAATGCAATATGTCATGGTGGTGGTTGTTTTATCTGTGCTTGTCTATAAATTATGTAAGGAAAATGTATTATTTTTCTCATCTAAATACTAGCTATTGGCCATAGTTTCTTGTTTTCTTTGTACCTTTCCATCATCTGCTGTTTATATTTAGTCTTTCTCTGACCCTTCTCATTAAATTTGCACAAATATTTAGAGGTCACCATGTCTTGTTGATATGATTTAGTATCATATGAATTGCTTAATATTCTAGAAATGCTGAGCAAACTTTCTATACAACATATGCTGGCACATGTTTTTTCATTATGTGGCAACCGAAACCATCAATTAACTTTCATTCACTTTTTTTTAAAGTCTGACTAGTAGTTCTATGAGTTGGAGATAAAAGTGACAATATATATTTTTCTTGTTTTGTAGTACATAAGGGCATAAGATTTACATATCAATGTATGTTAAAAGAGGAAATGAGTTGTTCATTCTTTGTTTCAAGATGTACATATAGGGAGTAATATTTATTGACATAGGCGGTAACAGGGAGACTGTTTTTGTTTCATGTTATTAAAGTAACACAGGTGTTATTTCATTTTGCTTTAGTTTGTTTTACTTTTAATGTTTTCATAGTTTCAGGTTAAAAATACAGTAAGTATATCTACTTTTGTGTAGATTGTAACAAGGACATGTTTAATGTTTTATGTACATGAGAGGTTTTAATTGTTTTGGTTTTTATCATGGCATGAAGGTTATTTTTAATGTTCAATTCTTTGAAAGGGATAACAGGAAAAGTATAGATTATTTTATGCTATAGTTCTACTTGTAGCATGGAAACAAGGGATAATTTATGATACTTTAGGGCACTAGGCGGGTGTTTTTTTTTTTGTCTTACAAGTGGTATCTGCTCACAACAATTTTTTAAAATTTGTTCAATTTGTTTAAGGTATGAAAGAACACCCAAAACAATATATATATTGTAAGATATGTTTAGAAGAACATAATTTTTATGGGGTATTTTGTATTAATTCAGTTGTTTAGGGCACAATGGTTAGTTTTATATTGTAGAGTTCTATACAGGGAAAAGGGATATTTTATCATTTCAGTTTGTAACAGAGCCATAGGGAAAATTATGAAAGTTACACAGGCTGTTAGAGGGACTCAAATGTGCTTCATTTTGTCTAGTTTATGTATGTAGTTGCAAGATATAATATGGACACAGGTTATCTCGTGTACTTCTGGTTGTTTGAGAGATATTTTATACAGGTTATATTTTTCCAGGTTGTATGAGGATACAAAAGACTTTTTTTATTGTTTCAATTTATACTAAATAAACATATATTTAGAAATACTAGGAAATAGTAAACTGTTACAAGTGAAATAGGTATGCTTAGGATAATGTACAGCTATGGTTTGAATGTAATATAAATATATATGTAGAAATATTATGAACTACAATACTATGACGAATTAACTAGGTATGCATGGTATAATATATAGATATTATTTCATTTTTTTTTCTTCAGAGTTTTACTGTAACAACACAATTCTTTTTTCAATGTTATGCTTTTTAATAGGGATATTATGTATTTTTGTTCAGGATGTTAACAGTAAATGTTTTATTTATTTTCATATTATGTCAGTTTGTATTAGGGAATATCTGTATGTTTATATTGATTTTTTTTTGTGAGTCTGTAGCAGGCTGTACCATAAAAGGATATATTTTCACTGTTTCATGGAACTCATGGGATACAATGTAAGCATGACTTGTGGGGTATTTCACAATTGTGTTTATCAGGCACAAGGGATTTTTTTTGTGATTTGTTGTTTCAGGGTGCCAGGGATGTTTGTACTAATTCACGTTTTATCAGGGACACAGGGAATATTATATGTATTGTCATTGGTTGTATCAAGAGCATAAGGAATGTGCTAAATATGTTCTTTATTGTTAGAAAATTATATTATTGCAGTCAGGATGTTCCCATATCGTTACTGTCTATTTATTCAGGTTGTGCAAGACCACAGAGCAAATTTGTAGTTTTAAATTGTTTTAGTACAGAGGAACTTTCCAGGTAAAGTATCGGGGCACAGGTGATTGTTTGCATGTGCTAAAGCATAGGCTAAAGGAGTTTTTATCTATTTTTTTTAGGCAGAACAATATCATATGCTCTTATTTCACAGGTTCAGGTTGTATCAGGGTTCAAGAGACGTTATGAGGTTGTATCGGGACATCAGGTGTTATAGTTCAAAAGGATTTTGTTTAGGTTGCTCAAGGGGTATTATTTATTTCCCATGACTGAATGAGAAAAATGGTGTCTATGGTCAGGGAAAAGTCAGAGAGAAAAAAAATCAAGGTCAGGGAATTGTCAGGGAATTTGAAATTTGTCAGGGAATTTTGGAATTTAAACAGAAAGTCTGGAAATTTTGAAATAACAAGTCTATGAATGGTAAAACAATCAAAAATAAAGGCTAAGGCAGTTTCTTCATGTTTGGCTATATAATAATTGATCGTGACAATAATTTTTTAATCATATAATTACATTTTTCAAATTATTCTTTGAGGAGAAACTGAAGGCAGTAGTGCCCCTTGCCTCCCCAGCTGAAACTTCTCTCAGGAATGCATAATATGGGGAGATGCTCAGATCGCCATGGTGTATACCATTCATAAAGTTTTAAATTTAAAAAATTTATTGCTCACTCTGTTTATAGCCATCTAAAAATAGATATACTTGTTTTTATTCCTGAATGGAGAATTATTATTGTCCATTTATCTTAAAAGAAATAAGCATAAATGGCTGTAACCAATTTTCCTATACTGCGACATTCCAATTTTTATACCCTCTTATGTAATATGAAAGAAGTCATACTGGTTGCTGTTTTACCATTGCTTGAGCTTTTAGTCATGCATGATAAATAAGTCATTTTTCACATTTTAAATACTGCAGGCTGCAGTTTATTGTTTTCTGTGCAACACCACATCCTCTGTTGATTTTATGTAGTTGTTCACTTTGATTTTTCTCAATAAATATCTGCAAATAACTATTACTCAACATTTTCCTCTATTTTAGTATCATATGCAATGCAATGAATTGTAAAAACAAGTGATATTATATTATGATTTTCTCATATTGAAGTGCATAAGGGTACAAAGAATATGTATAATTCTATGTTGAAACTAGAAATCAGGTGTTCTTTCATTCATTTCAAGTTAAACATATAGGGAATAATATGTATTGTTGTAGGCTGCGATAAAGATATGTGTTTGTTTCAGGTAAATAAAAGCGACATAGGTAATATTTTATTTTGCTTTAGTTGGCATTAGTTTTAAAGTCTTCATGGTTTCAGGTTGAAAATGCAGTAGGTATATATTCTTTTGTACAGATGATAACATGGATGCATGAGATGTTATATTTTTAATGTACATGAGACATGTTAACTGTTTTGGTTTGTATCATGGCACAAGGATTATTTTTTATGTTTAGTTTTTAAGATGGACAACAGGGACGAATGCATTATTTTATGTTGTAGTTCTAATTGTAACATGAACACAAGGGATATTTTATGTTGTTTAAGGTATACAGGAGGTCTTTGAGTCTTTAACACTGTATCTGGCCATTTGAATTTTCCTCATATTGATTAAGGTATAAAAAGAACATGCAAAATACAACATATTGTAAGATATGTTTACAGGAGCTTACGGGGTATTTTGTATTACTTCAATTGTATAGGGCACAAAGGATTATTTTATATTGTAGAGTTGTATACAGGGATAAAGGATATCTTATCACTTCAGTTTGTAACAGGGCCATAGGGAAAAATGTGAAAGTGACACAGGTTGTAAGAGGGATTGAAACATATTTTATAGTTTTTGTTTATAGAGTAATGCTTATGTTGTTGTATGATGTAACATGGATACAGGCTACTTAATGTACTTCAGGTGGTATAAGAGATATTTCATACTGTTCATATTTCACTCGGCCAATTTTAGGGTACAAAAGATTCATGTGCTGGTTCAGTTTATATGTAAATAGAAATAATTTAGAGATATGGAATTAATATACTGTTACAAGTGAAATAGGTTTACATAGGATAATGTGCAGCTATTATTCAAATGTAATATAAGTAAATATAATTATGTAGAAAAATCATGAACTGGAATACTGTTACAAGAGAACTAGGTATGCATGGGATAATTTATAGATAGTATTTTAATGTTTTATATATTTTAATTCTTCCGGGTTTTACTATTACAAGGCATAATCTTTTATTGTTAAAGCTTTTGCTGGGATGTTCTGTATTCTGGGTTGTAAACATTAGATGCCTTATGTATTTTCTTAGTATGTCAGTGTGTATGATGGGAAAATATGTATGTCTTTACTAATTTAAGCTGTATCAGCGCATTTTTTTTGTATAATGTAATGGGATATTTTTTGTATCAGGATACAGAAAATGTGTTTCAATTTACATGTGTATAAGAATTACTTGTGTAAAATCATGTACCAGTTTACTGTAACAAATAAAGTAGGTATGCGAGGGTTAATGTATAGATATTGTTCAAATCTCTTAATGAAACAACTGATATATTTATTATATAGGGTTTACCATTACAAGGGATATTTTTGGATTTTTTCGGTTTTTAAAACGGATATTATATCTTTTTTCAGATTATATCTGGTATAAAAAAGATACTTCTTGAGAATTGATTCTTATTTCTTGTTCAGCTTGTGAACAATACATTATTTATAATCATATTTTCAAACAATGTAAGTTTGTATGAAGAATGTCTTTTTTCCTCTATCTTTTTAAAGAAACATGTATTTAAAAAAAAGGATTATGTTTTATTGTAATATGTTTTTAATCATGACACATTAGTTTTTTGTGTCATTTTTGTTTTTGATGGTGTAGGTGTATAAAAATGTGTTATAATGTAGCAGAATGCGTCTGGCTGCAAAAGACATTTTTACTTTGTAATGTCTGTTACAGTGACACTTAGAATTATGTTAATACAAGTTGTAACAGAGATACACAAGATATTTTATTTTCATTTTGTCCCTACAATTACCAGGGGTTGCAATAGTAGAAGGTATATGTTTCATTATTTCATGTTATATCAAGGCACAAGGAAAAGGTTTTTCTTATCTTTTAAGTCATAATATTGAAACAGAAAAATTTGATGTATATGTTGTAACGTGTTGGAGTGACTCATGATATACTTTGTAATTATTAAGACACAAGAGATGTGTTACCATCAGTTGTGCAATGGATCTTTTTTTAATTGTTCAAAGAAATTCATCGAAAAAAAACATTTTAATAATCGTTGGGTAAATAAACTATCTACTTGGTACGAATTCTTATGTTACGAAGTTGTAATATTATGGTACCAAATGGTTAATGCATGGTACGAAATAGTAATTCTTTGGTACAAAATGGTAATATAGTATATGGTACAAAATGGTTATGGTACGAAATGACTGTATATCACTCTGAATTAGAGTCACCATGCAAGAGAGTGCGGCAGTCTTAGGAAAAAAAATCACTTCTTTTTTATTTTAGATCTATCGGTTACATTAATTGACAAAACACGTATACCAATTTTATATTCTTCATAAAGTATCATTTTATATTGAAAAGAAATAATGCTAAAGATGGTTTAATCATACTGTGTCCCGCGGTAATTGACATGAATACCGGACCATTCTCCTCAGCTTACCGAGGCAATTTGATTGTTGCTCGTAGTATACCCACGGTTTACAGTCAAAACGTCCCACAGTTAAAACGTCCCACTTTTGGTTAAAACGTAATGCTCCATGTACATGGTCAACTAACGTACCTCCAAATGGGCAAATTGTCAATACACTGATTGCTCTTGTCCTTGTTTGCTCCCACTAGAAAAAAAAATACTTTGAAAACTAAATTGGAAAAGATTGAAATGCTGATAACTTGCATTTGTCCTTTTCTTACGGTGTTATGGAAATGTTTCATTCTCTTAGTAGGTAAGATTTCGGATTGTTTGGATAAGGGTTAAATGGAAATTTTACAATTAAATTAATCAAGTACCTCAGAACACTGCAGACAGGGAGGCGTTTTTGCTAGTCCAGAAGGCGTTTGAGCGTGTTGAATAAACATTCATGTAGGGAGACAATATATGGGCCTTAACCCTTGGCCCACGTTTATAAAAATATCGACTCTACTTAGCCTACATTAAACAATCTTTTTTTTTTATGGGGTTAACTGAAATGTTATGGCGGTTGTTAGGCATGTTCATCACCAATACATAGGCAATTAGTTTGGTTTTTACACTTATTTATTTTTCGAATTTTGGAATTTTCATTAACTCTGTGGCGATAACTGCCACAAAAGGGATTTTATGAAACGTTACATATATTGATTCTTGATGACAGAGCCATAATGAAGTTTTATAGCTAAACAGATTACCTGCTAAATAAGTGATATGAAACTTTCAAGGCGACTGTAAAAACCAAAATTCTGCTTTTTTTTAAAATTTCTCGCTGGAGATCCAAGATCAGACTGTGCATTCTGTATTACAAGTATTAATTGCAGTTCTCTGTTTTGGGAGGCCAACGATATTTTGTACTTAGAATGAGTGAGACAGGGAGAGGGTTGGGAAAGTAATGTTACAAGTGGGATTCTATTTAATAAAATGCTTTGAAGCACATCAAGATATTATGAAAGGCATATGGGTGTGTGTGTGGTATTTTCACTTTTAGCCAAGGACAGAAATACATAGGAAAGAATACATGTTTTGATGGATACTTTTTTTTTTTAACTTTGAAGTGATATTTAGAGAGAGAGAAAAAAGAGAGAGTGAAAAGAGAGAGAGAGAGAGAGAGAGAAAGCAGTCAGTAGATCTATAGTTTTAAAGTCTGCTACAGCATGGAAACATGAACATTGAAACTGTGCAGATTTTTCAAAGAATGAATTGCATTCCCTTTTGTGAGTATACATTTTTAAAGTTATAGATTTAAATAAAATGTGAATGAAAACATATGATGGCATTGGAAGCATAGACATATTTGGAATACCAGGGAGTAGTTCATAAAGTATAAGGATGGCACTAGTTTGCTTGAGAATGCTGTCAAAAAAATTCAAGATAAAAGGTAAGTGTGAAGTAGAAAACTTTTCTATACAACCAATGTGACTGCAGGGGTTTCACACCATTGAAAGGTAAATGAATAATTATTTTTGAAAGGAACAGGTTTTGTCCTTCCTGACTTGTGTGGGATTGTATGGTTAACATATGGGAGTCAAATGGGAGAAAAAGAATCTTTTCATATACAGGTAAGAGTATATAATTGTTGCCTAGAAAATGTATGAGGTCGTTACATTCTTTTCACATGTGGACTGCCGTGAAACATCAAGCATAAAGATCATAGCCATCTTAAATCAATTGCCACTATAATTATCCATGGTATATAATGATGATGTCACATACTACAGTTCTATTACACTACCCAGTCTGGGGTGCCAAATCTTCAGTTTTGACCTCAACTCCGTAGAAAGCATCTGTATGGTATCATTACTGTTGCAGTTATATTCCATGCTTTCAAATTTTGCAATGTATCTTTGAAAATTGTTTCAGGAGTGAACATTTGAACAACGTAAATCTTTGAAAAGGACTGCAAGACATGAAGCCACAAGAAGTGTTGTCTTATTAAGGTGCAGTTACATGTGAACCATTTTAAAAGTCAGACCAGAAGTTAAAGGAACAAACATAATCTTAGAGAATGTGAATTTTGCCCCCCAGCTGTAACTTTGACCTAAGAGTCTGGCGTCTGAAACCTCTGTGTTGGACATCTTATCAGGGTGAAAATCTATCATAAATATACTTGACCTTGAAGCCTGCTGTTCTGAACAGTCCTGTACATAGTCTCATCATGGTGTACACATGCAGGAAATATTCTTGAAAATAGACACAGGGTTCAAAAGCTGTGCATCTGACATGTTCTATGGTTATCTGACCTTGAACCCCTTGCTGCGACATGACATTGAAGCTGGTGTCTGAAGCCTCTGCACTGGTTATTTTCTCACCATGGTGCAAAAAGTTCCAGAGAAGACGATATTTGAAAGCTTTACCTTTTACTCCTGTGGTGACCTTGGAACCTGCTATCTGAAATCTGAGGCTAGTCCATTGTCCTACCATGGTAAGTGTTGTTTAAAAAAAGGCCAAGGGTTCAAAAGATTGGGAGCTGAAAATTTTTTTGATCATCTGACAATCAGGCAGAGGATCCAAGAATAGTTGAGCTGGCTGGATTAACAACCATCTGATCATAACTCCCCTCATGCTGTGACCTTGACTTTGGTGCTTGGCATCTGAAACCTCTGCTTTGCGCAAGGTCACTTCAGGGTGCACATAGGTTTAAGAGGAATTCAGCAGACAAGATTTTTGAGCATCTGACCCTTTACCCCTGATGTGAACACTGACCTTGAAGCATGCCGTCTGAAACCTACACTTCCCACATTGTGATGAAGGGTTTAAGAGATATGCAGCCGACAAGATTGATGAGCACCTGACCATTGACCACTTTCCTTGCTTTGACCTTTACCTTTGAGCATTACATTTGAAACTTCTGCACTGCACATCTTCTTTAAGGTTAATACATGTGTGAAATATTACGGGAAAAAAGTTAGATCAGGGACCCAAAACATTTGGAGCCAACACAATGAGGATCTGATCATTAACCAACCTTTTTTACCTTTGATTTTTGGATCTGAAACTGCCTCTCTGCACACAGTTACATCAACGTGCACAAGTGTTATTAAGGATATACAGTATATGAATATATTGCTGTTGACCCCAGCCAAGACCATGACCTTAGAGCCTGCCCTCTGAAACCTCTACTCTGCATATCACTTTGTGTGAAGTTGTAATAAGGAAAACAGATAAAGGGTTCAGATGTGAATCAGAGGAAATGGCATTAAAAACAGATAACCGCAGATAGCCACCACAAACATCCTATCACTCACTTACTAACTCCCTCACTCTCTCTCTCTCTCACTCACTCACTCACTCACTCTTAATCATCCACTCAGTCACTATCTCACCCACTCACCCCCTCACTCACTCACCCACCCACTCAATTGCACACACTCACTCATTCACTCACTCACTCACTCACTCACTCACTCTTAATAATCCACTCAGTCACTATCTCACCCACTCACTCACTCACCCACCCACTCACTCAATTGCACACACTCACTTACTCATTCACACTCAATCATCCACTCCCTTTCCTCACTCCCTCCCTCACTTACTGATTCAGTAATCCCCCTCCCCCTTATTCTACCAATCAGTTATGCACACACCCATCCCTTATTCAACCATTTACAATTCCAGTTATTTTCCCTTTCCTTTTTCAACCACTCACTCAACCACTTAATCAGTCAGTCACTTACCCATGTAAATACTCGTTCCCTTACTAATTTCTTTATGTAGTTACATTTGTTTCTAAAAATCTTTTTCTTTTCTTTGTCTGTCTGTGTGTCTGTCTGTGTATCTGTGTGTCTGTCTGGGTCAATCTATATGTTTTTTTGTCTCTGTTTCCCCTGTCCACCTGTCTACCCACTTTTACTTTGTCTGTTGCTCTCTCTCTCACTCTTTCTCTCTCTCTATTTCTGTCTGTCTCCTCTCTCTCATACATATCTGTATACTCTTTTCTCAGTTGCTTGCATACTCAATCACTCTCATATCTCATACATTCTTTTTGTCTGTCCAAATGTCTGTGTGTGTGTGTTTGTTGTCTCCTGTCTGTCTGCCTTTATGTCAAGATATGTATCTATCCATCTATCTGTCTCAACCCTCTGTCAGTCTGTCTCTATTTCCTATTCCCCTCTCTCTCTCTCTCTGTCTCTGTTCACTTCTTTTCTTCTTTTGGTTCTTTTTTCTTTCTGTTATTCTTTTTTCCTTCTTTCTCTCTGTTTCTTTTCCTACCTTCCCTTCTCCTTCCTTCCTATTCCTTTCTTTCTTTTTTCTTTCTTTTTCCCCTTTTGTCCCTTTATCCAACCATACTCTTCCTGCCCTATTTAATATCTTGCTTTCTATCCCTCTCTATCTAATCTGTCACTATCTTGCTCTGTCCCTCTCTCTGTATCTCTTTCTCTGTGTCTTCTTTTCTATCTATCTATCTATCTATCTATCTATCTATCTATCTATCTATCTCTTCACACTGTTACTGTATCTCCTCTCCTTCCCTTTCTCACTCTCTCATTTTCTCTTTCTCTCCTTTTATGTCCCTCTATATTTTTCTCTGTGTCTTTCTTGCTTATCTATCTATCTATATCTATCTATCTATCTATTCACACTGTACCCCCCTTGCTCACACTCCAATTTTCTGTTCCTCTCTCTTTATGTGCCTCTTTATTTATCTTAGTCTCTCTATCTGTCTGTCTCTCTCAGTCTCAATCTCTCTCTGTTTCTCTTTCTCTATGTCTCTGTCTGTCTGTTTCTCTCCCTCTCTCTCTCTCTCTCTCTATCTTTCTCTCTCTCCTATTTTTCTTACTTTGATTCTTTTTTCTTTCTGTTATTCTTTTATTCTCTTCTTCTTTCTGTTTCTTTCCCATACCTTCCCTCATCTTCCTTTCTTTGATTTTTTCTCTTTTTTCTTTTCCTCCTCTTATCCCACTGTACTTTTCCTCCCTCAATTTATCTCTTGCTTTCTATTTCTCTTTATCATTTCTCTCTCTCTCTCTCTCTCTCTCTCTCTCTCTCTCTCTCTGTGTCCATTTTTTTTTTCTTCCTCCCTCAATTAATATCTTGCTTTCTATTTCTCTTTATCTTATGTCACTGTCTTTCTGTGTCCTCTCTCCAGTTATCTCTTATTTTTTGGTTTGTCTAAATCTGCCTGTCTTTGTATCTTGATGTCTGAGTCTTTTTTCTTGTTTGTCTGTCTACTAGCATCTATCTATCTATCTATCTATCTATCTATCTATCTATCTATCTTCAAAATGTTACTTTGTCTCTGTTTCCTGTCCTTCCCTTTCTCACCCTCTTATTTTCTTATTTTCTCTCTCCTTATGTCTCTCTCTCTCTCTCTCTCTCTCTCTCTCTCTCTCTCTCCATTTAATTTTCTGTCTTCCTCCCTCAATTAATATTTTGCTTTCTATTAGTCTTTATCTTTATGTCACTGTCTTTCTGTGTCCCTCTCTGTAGTTATCCTTTATTTTTTGTTTGTTTAAATCTGTCTGTCTTCATATCTCTTTGTCTGTGTATTTTCCTTATCGATCTATCTATCTGTCTATCTATCTATCTATCTATCTATCTATCTATCTATCTATCTTCACACTGTTACTTTCTCTCTGTTTCCTGTCCTTCCCTTTCTCATCCTCTATCTCTACCCTCTGTAACTATTTCCTATCTCTCTCTCTCTCCCTCTCTCTGTTCACTTTTTTTCTTCTTATGGTTCTTTTTCTTTCAGTTATTCTTTTATTTTTCCTTCTTTCTCTCTGTTTTTCTTACCCTTCTCCTTCCTTCCTATCCCTTTCTTTTTTTTTCTTTTTGTCCCTTTATCCCACCATACTCTTCCTCCCTCATTTAATCTCTTGCTTTCTATCCCTTTCTATCTAATCTGTCACTATCTTGATCTGTCCCTCTCTCTGTATCTCTTTCTCTGTGTCTTTTTTTCTATCTATCTATCTATCTATCTATCTGTCTATCTATCTCCTCACACTGTTACTGTGTCTCCTCTCCTTCCCTTTCTCACTCTCTCATTTTCTCTTTCTCTTTCTTTATGTCCCTCCATATTTTTCTCTATGTCCTTCTTGCCTATCTATCTATCTATCTTCACACTGTTACTTTGTCTCTGTTTCCTGTCCTTCCCTTTCTCATTCTCTATCTATCTCTACCCTCTGTCATTGTCTCTGATTCTCCCCCCCCTCTCTCTCTCTCTCTCTCTCTCTCCTTCACTGATCACTTTTTTCTTCTTATGGTTCTTTTTCTTTGTTATTCGTTTATTTTTCCTTCTTTCTCTCTATTTCTTTCCTTACATTCCCTTCCCCTTCCTGCCTATACCTTTCTTTCTCTTTTCCTTCTTTTTTTCTTTATGTCCCTTTATCCCACCATACTCTTCCTCCCTCATTTAATCTCTTGCTTTCTATCCCTCTCTATCTAATCTGTCACTATCTTGCTCTGTCCCTCTCTCTGTATCTCTTTCTCTGTGTCTTTTTTATCTATCTATCTATCTATCTATCTATCTATCTATCTATCTACTTCACACTGTTACTTTGTCTCTGTTTCCATTCCTTCCCTTTCTCATTCTCTATCTATCTCTACCCTCTGAAATTGTCTCTGTTTCCTCTCTCTCTCTCTCTCTCTCTCTCTCTCTCTCTCACACTGTTCACTTTTTTATACTTAAGGTTCTTTTTCTTTCTGTTATTCTTTTATTTTTCCTTCTTTCTCTCTGTTTCTTTTCTTACATTCTGTTCCCCTTCCTTCCTATTCCTTTCTTTCTCTCTTCCTTCTTTTTTTCTTTATGTCCCTTTATCCCACCATATTTTTTTTCCCTCATTTAATCTCTTGCTTTCTATCTATCTCTATCTAATCAGTCGCTGTCTTGCTCTGTCTCTCTCTCTGTATCTCTTTCTCTGTGTCTTTTTTATCTATCTATCTATCTATCTATCTATCTATCTATCTATTCAAACTGTTACTCTGTCTCCTCTCCTTCCCTTTCTCACTCTCTCATTTTCTCTTTCTCTCTCTTTATGTCCCTCTATATTTTTCTCTGTGTCTTCCTTGCCTATCTATCTATCTATCTATACATCTATTCACACTGTTACTTTGTCTCTGTTTCCTGTCCTTCCCTTTCTCATCCTCTATCTATCTCTACCCTCTGTCACCGTCTCTTTTTCCTATCTTACTCTCTCTCTCTCTCTCTATGTTCACTTTTTTCTTCTTATGGTTCTTTTTTTCTTTCTGTTATTCTTTTATTTTTCCTTCTTTCTCTTCTTTTTCTTTTCTTACATTCCCTTCTCCTTCCTTCCTATTCCCTTCTTTCTTTTTTATTTCTTTTTTTCTTTTTGTCCCTTTATCCCACCATACTCTTTCTCCCTCATTTAATCTCTTGCTTTCTATCCATCTTTATCTAATCTGTCACAATCTCTCTGTGTCCCTTTCTCTGTATCTCTTTCTCTGTGTCTAATTATTCTATCTATCTATCTATCTATCTATCTATCTATCTATTCACACTGTTACTCAGTCTCCTCTCCTTCCCTTTATCACTCTCTCATTTTCTCTTTCTTCTCCTCCTTATATCCTTCTATATTTTTCTCTGTCTTTCTTATCTATCTATCTATCTATCTATCTATTCACACTATTACTCTTTATCCCCTTTTCTCACGCTAGCATTTTCTTTTTTTCTCTCTTTATGTCCCTCTATATTTATCTTAGTCTCTCTATCTGTCAGTCTCTCTCTTTCTCTTTCTCTGTGCCTCTGTCTGTCTGTCTGTCTCTCTCTCTCTCTCTCTCTCTGTCTATCTCTGCTTTTCGTCTTTCTTCAATTCTTTTTTCTTTCTGTTATTTTTTTATTCTTTCCTTCTTTCTTTCTGTTTCTTTCCCTACCTTCCCTCATCTTCCTTTTGATTTATTTCTATTTTTGTTTTCCTCCTCTTATCCAACTGTACTTTTCCTCCCTGAATTAATCTCTTGCTTTCTATCTCTCTTTATCATTTTTTCTCTCTCTCTCTCTCTCTCTCTTATTTTTTTTCTTTCTTCCTCCCTCAATTAATATCTTGCTTTCTATTTCTCTTTATCTTTATGTCACTGTCTTTCTGTGTCCTTTCTCTAGTTATCTCTTATTATTTGTTTGTCTAAATCTCTGTCTTTGTATCTCTATGTCTGTGTCTTTTTCTTGTTTGTCTATCTATCTATCTATCTATCTATCCATCTATCTATTTATCTATCTTCAAAATGTTACTCTGTCTCTGGTTCCTGTCCTTCCCTTTCTCACCCTCTCATTTTCTCTTTTTTTCTCTTTCTTTATGTCCTTTTATATATTTATCTCTCTCTCTCTCTCTCTCTCTCTCTCTCTCTCTCTCTCTCTCTCTGTTCACCTTTTTTTCTCCTTATGGTTCTTTTTTCTTTCTGTTATTTATTTTTCCTGCTTTCTCTCTGTTTCTTTTCCTACCTTCCCTTCTCCTTCCTTCCTATTCCTTTCTTTTTTCTTTCTTTTTTTCTTTCTGTCCCTTTATCCCATCATACTCTTCCTCCCTCATTTAATTTTTTGCTTTCTATTCCTCTTTATCTAATCTGTCACTATCTCTCTGTGTCCTTCTCTCTGTATTTCTTTCTCTGTGTCTTTTTGTCTATCTATCTATCTATCTATCTATCTATCTATTCACACTGTTATTCTGTCTCCTCTCCTTCCCTTTCTCACTCTCTCATTTTCTCTTTCCCTCCTTATGTCCCTGTATATTTTTCTCTGTGTCTTTCTTATCTATCTATCTATCTATCTATCTATCTATCTATCTTCACACTGTTACTCTGTCTCTGTTTCCTGTCCTTCCCTTTCTCACCCTCTCATTTTCTTTTCTTCTCTCTTTATGTCCCTTTATATTTATCTTAGCCCCTCTCTCTCTGCTCTTCCTCTCTGTCTCACATTTTAAACCACTTACTTTACTCTTATCTCTTTATCACACCATCCCGACTTTTAATGATCTTGAGCAAGAAAGCTTTTGAAAACATTGTCGGAAAAGGAGAAAATGCTGATAACCAGCATTTTCTCCTTTTTAAACAATGATTTTTAACCCTTTCCCAAAATAAACTTTAATTTTTGAGTCACATTTATTTTGTCGTCTGCAAATGATTTTAATTTGGAACAGTCTAAAATTTTGTCTTTGGTAAAGAGTTATACCTATATACTCTCTCTCTCTCTCTCTTACACTCATATACTTTTTTCAAGCCTACCCAAACCATTTACCATTTACGTTTGCATATTTAGCTACCCACTCACTTAATGAAAAAAATAACAGACTAATTCAATCACCAATACAATGATAAACTCTTACACAGTCACTTAATCATAAAACAACTAACTTAATCACCAGTTCAGTAATAAACTGTTACCCCCTCACTTAATCATAAAATAATTGACTAACTCGATCACAAATACAATAATTAACTCTTACATGCTCACTTAATCATAAAATAACTAACTCAATCACCAATACAATAATTAACTCTTACCTTCCCACTTTATCATAAAATAACTGAACATAACATACAGAATAGACATAAAATAACTGCATGACTAAATCAACAATACAATAATTACCTCTTACCCCCTTACTTAAGCATAAAATAACTGACTAACTCAATCACCAATACAATAATTAACTCTTACACACTCACTTAATCATAAAATAATGGACTAAGTCAATCCCTCTTTTACTTGCTTTCTCGACCCTTAACTTAACCCTTTGGCTATTAATCAATTAATCACGACCCACTGACCTTTTGCAGACAGTGTAGATTAAGATCAGACTGCACAGAATGTCAGTCTGATCTTGGATCTACACTGTCTGATGAAAAATACTCCCCACTCTTTTAACCACTTAATGTACTTGTATACCTGTTTTCCAACCCCTTAAAATATCCTTTTACTTATAAACCTGACTCAACGGAGCATCATTGCAATTGCCCACTCATACATTTACCCTGTCACTCTCTCATTCACTCACTCACACTAGCCTACCCATCATTGCACCCACTTTCACCAACCTACCCATCCATCGCCCTCACTCATCATCCACCCACCCATCATTCCCCACCCACCACCCACCCACTCACTCCTTACCCACTCACTCAACCACCAACCCACCCCTCATTCACTCACATACCCACCCACCCACTCATTTCTTCACTCACTTGCCACTGACCCACTCTCCACTTAACTCACTCTCACTCACTCACTCACTCACTCACTCACTCACTCACTCACTCACTCACCCACCCACCCACCTACTCACTCACTCACTCACTCACTCTGCTTTCTCTCTGGCATGCACACAAACTTACTTGCTCATTGTCTTGTTCACTCACACATTCACCCAGTGCAGTGTTGCATTATTGACTTGCTCACTGCTCAGGAAGAAGAAGTTTGCTGCATTTGACCTTTTGGAGCCAAAGATGTAAATGTAAGTAGGATTCTGCATTATTGTATGGTGCACAGTGTCTAGAACTCGGAATATATGAGGAAGTGATATGGAGGAAACACTGGAAATACTACCAGATAAAGAAAGGATGGACAGGAAATTTGCTAATTGACATCTATCTAAAGCAAGTCAGCTATACCATGGTTGAAACTGAATTTATGGGAGATCTTTATTGTATCTACTTTTCTGATTTCTGTCATAGACATGAGGTGAGATTTTGACACTTATCATTTAATGCAGGTACTGTGGAATGTGGAGCTAGGGGTTGGCAGAGCTTTTATGGCGCAAATAACCATCACCATAGTGGGGTGAGTTTTCAACATAATGGAAATTTGTCAGGCATGACACTGAAGGAGGGAAAAAGAGCAGCAATACTACGACCTTTTTCAAGATTCGCTGAAATGATATGTCAAGAGCAATCCATTTTGGGAAGAACCTTTGAATTTACCTAGTTTGGATTTATAAAAAGAAGATCTTTTCAACTACTATTTCTGGAATTGCTTGAAAACTTGATATCAGTCCTAGATAATGGGTCAGGCATTTAACATTGTCGCCTGCAAATCTAGGAGAGCATTTCATAAACTCTCCTACTGTAATTTGATTAAGAAATAGGAGTCTGATTGCAATGTTGGATTAACTTTGGATCAAGCATTTTTTATAATCAGATGGAACCAAGGAAGTTGCCAACAAGTAATAAGTGGAGTTCAGCGATGTATTTCTTGGTCATATACTTGTCTTCATCTACCATTGACTGACCTTATGCAGCAGAAATTGTTCTCAAACTGTTTTAAATTGGGGAATATGCAAGCTCATTTTGGTATCCACAGCTAGAAAAATCCAGCTGCCATTGAGAAAACTGAATGAGAGAAATCAAAAGTCTTCCCTTTATCACCAACTTCCTAAATATTCAAAAGGGCTTTTGAAACCTGATACATAGATGGATATATGCCACCCCGATACAAGTATTCACTTCAACACCTCTGTTGTCTACTCATCAACTCACTCTATCTTTCAGCTAGCCATCCTTTCACTCTCTTGCCTACGCACTCACTCAGCCACCAACTCAACCACCCTCACCCCCATTTATTCACTCACCTACCCACTCTTTCACCTACACATTCCATCACTCACTTGCCAACTCACCCACTCACCATCATTCACTCACCTACCCACCCTTTCACCTACACATCCCCTCACTCACTTGCCAACTCACCCACTCACTCACCATCATAACCACTCACTCACTTGCCATCTCACCCACTCACCATCATAACCACTCACTCATCCATTCTTCTAACAAACCCGCCAACTCATCCACCCATCAACTCACTTACTTACCACTCATTAACCCTCGTTCACCCAGCCAATCACTCACCTTCCATTTCACTTAGCCATCCCCTCACATACTCAACAACTTTCCACCTCACTCACCCCTCATTCACTTCATTCATTAATACACTCACACACTAACTTAAACAAGAGGGCCATGATGGCCCTGAAATCACGCACCTGAATCTATTGACCAAACATGAACCATTTTCAATCTACTTTCCCAGTGACCTAGTTTTTTATCCAACATCACCCACTATCAAACTCTTTTGAGACATCACCAAACCAACATTCTGTCCAAGTTTGAAGAATATCAGGCAGAAAATGTGGCCTGTAGAGTGTACAAAAGTTTTTTCTAACATTTGACCTAATGACCTAGTTTTTGACCCGACATGACCCATTTTAAAACTCGTCCAAGATATCATGAAGACAAACATTCTGAGTAACTTGCAAAAGTTTTTGACTGAAAATGTGGCCTCTAAAGTGAACACAAGGTTTTTCTAAGATTTGACCTAGAGACCTAGTTTTTGACCCGACATCACCCATTTTCATTTCAAACTCGCCTGAAATATCATCAAGGCAAACAATCTGACCAAGTTTCATGAGTATCAGACTGAAAATGTGGCCTCTAGTGCATACACAAAGGTTATTCTAAGATTTGACTTAGTGACCTAGTTTTTGACCCAACATGACCCATTTTCAAACATGTCTGAGATATTGAGGCAAACATTCTGACCGAGTTTCATGAGTATGTGACTGAAAATGTGGCCTCTTGAGCGTATGCAAGGTAAAAAGTTGACAACGCATGACGGAATCCAGATGCAGCACTATCACAGTAGCTCACTCTGAGCACTTTGTGACCAGGTGAGCTAAAAAACAACCCACTTCTCTCACTAGCTCTTTTTCACAGACTGAATTTCATTCATTTATTCATTCACCAACTAACTTGCTTCCTTTCATGCTTGCGCCCCCTACCTCCCCCCTCTGTTCCTCCTCTCTCTCTCTCTCTCTCTCTCTCTCTCTCTCTCCCTCAACTTTTTATCACTTTATCTGGTGGCTGTCTGTATGTCACTGGGTTCTGCTGTCTGTCTCCTTTTGTCTCTTTTTTACTTTTTACCAAACAACAAAATTTCAGAATGATACAAAGTGAAAGCATCTGTACATGACAAAAGTGACTGAAAATTTTAAATTCTTTTTTGAAGGGTAGAAAACACTGTGGGAAAAAGGGGAGAATGCTGGTTGTCAGCATTTTCTCATTTTCCCACAATGTTTTCAAAAGGCTTCTACCTAAGAGTTGTAAAAACCAGGGATTGTTTGGGAAAGGCTTACTCTGTTAATCCACGCATGCATTTACTCATTCAAAAACCACCCTCCCATACTTCCTCTTTTATCTTTCTCACTCTCTCAATTACCTTACTAAAGATCTAACAACCTAAAAACTAACCAGCTCTTTCACTCCCTTGTCTTTTTGTCTGTTTGTCTATCTCTCCCTGTCTGTCCCTCTCTCTCACATTTACCTGTTCACTCACTTGTTTGCTTATCTGCCTATGTCTGTGTTTCTGTTTGCCTTCCTGTCTGTATTTTTATTTGCTGTCTGTCTGTATTTCTGTTTGTCTGTCTGTATGTGTAGTATTTCTGTCTGTCAGTCTCCCTCTCTTTCTCTACTCAATCTAGTGGCTATCTGTATGTCACTGGGTTCTGCTGTCTGTCTCCTTGTTTCTCTTTTTTACTCGCTATTACACACTATATCTTCTTTATCAAAGTTATTAACTCTTAACCAAATTTTTAAAATTAGATTGGTCCAAATTGAAAGCATTTGCAGACGACAAAATAAATATGACGTAAAGATTGAAATTTGTTTAAGGAATGGAAGAAAACATTGTGGAGAAAGGAGGAAATACTGGTTTCTAGCATTTTCTGCTTTTCCCACAATGTTTTCAATAGGTTTCTTTCTCTTATTCCGTCTCTCTGTCTGTCTCTCTGTCTGTCTTTTTCTTATTTTATCTGTCTGTCTGTTTCTCTCTCTCTCTTTTTCACTTTTTCTTGTTGCCATCTGTAATATATGTCAATGACTGTTTTCTTCTGTCTGTTTCCTTGCATCTCTTTTATACCTGCTTATCCATTCAGGCATTCCCTCATTCACCCACCCTCTCATTCTACCTATTCTATCTTTCTTTCTCCCTCAATTAACTTCCAAAAGACCATAAACACTTGAACTAACCCCCTCTTTTACTCCCTCGTCTGGTTGTCCATTTGTCTGTCTGTCTGTCCCTGTCTGTCACGAGCTTTCTCACTTTTACCCGTCTACTCGCTTGTTCACTTATCCTCCTGTCTGTATTTCTGTTTGCATGTTTCTGTCTGTGTCTCTGTTTGTCTGTCTGTCCCTGTCTGTCATTCTCTCTCACTTTTTATCCTTCCACTCACTTGTTCACTTATCCCCCTATGTCTGTATTTTTGTTTGCATGTCTCTCTGTGTCTCTGTCTGTCTGTCTGTCTCTTCATCTGTCTTTCTCTTATTCTGTCTCTCTATCTGTCTTTCACTTATTGACTCCCTCGTCTGGCTGTCTGTCTATCTCTCTCACTATCTCTCTTTGTCTATCTATCTATCAGGTGGCTATCTGAATGCCACTGGGTTCTGCTGTGTGTCTCCTTGTTTCTCCTTTTTTACTTGCATGTCTGTTTGTTTGTCTGTCTCTCCTTCTATGTAACTCTCTCTCAATTTTACCCTTCCAGTGACTTTTTTGCTTATCCGCCTGTCTGTATTTCTGTTTGCCTGCCTGTCCATGTTTGTATTTGCAGTGTCTGTATTTCTGTTTGCATGTCTGTATGTATTTTTGTCTGTCTGTCTGTCTCAACCTCTATCTATCTATCTGATGTCTATCTGTATGTTACCAGGTTCTTCTGTCTGTCTCCTTGTTTTTCCTTTTTACTCACTATTTCATGTCCAAAAGACTTAACATTCCATGAACTCAGGTTGAAAGTAAAATTTTGTTTTTTTGTCCTCGACCGCTCGACACACAATTTACCCCCCGACTCAAAAAATTATATTGCATTCACGTGAGGAAAAAATATTTTTATCATTTGCGGCCGAAACATCCGGTAATTTGGAAGGAATCCGGTTTTATCAAACAAACTTGGTAGTTCGATGCCAGACATAGACGTTCGTTCCTCTTGATCTGCCCGAAGCTTTGTTGTCACATCAATATGCATAATCAAGCGTTTTTACGCTCAAGACAGATGGTAGGAGAATTTTCAGACAGAAAGATTACAATTTCCAGTTAAATAACACGAAAACCTGTCTATAAAAGGATTCACTCATCAAAACAGAAGTCATGATTCGGACCCAAGAAGATTCGGCTCAGGGCCTTCCAGCAATTTTTGAGAAGATTCGGCCCAGCAGGTGACAAGATTCGGCCCGAGGGTGAGAAGATTTGGCACAGGTTGTATTAGATTGATTTTATCAGTAAAATTACCTGATTGGCCTATTCATTCTTAAACGTTAAAGTAATCTTAATGATTAATTGTACATGTGGTATTGCAGAACGTTATAATCATTACCGTGTTTTGCTAACGCCATTATTAGTTGATTTTAGTGGTGTACTTCTCAGGGCTGTACTTCCCATCCCTTTTTTTTGGAGAAGGTTTGGCCCAGTCGTTGAGAAATAGAGGGAACTCGGTCCAGTTTTCATATTTTGTTTTTGTATTATTGGGTGTATGTTCTGTTTGCTTTAATAATTTAGGAGGGTAATTTCCGCTTTGTTCTTGAATGTTTTTACAGAGACATTGAAAAAAATCAGTTTTGAACTTTATTTGCACTTTATTTGGCCATGGCGAAAGTACTCTTGTTGTGAAATTCCTATAATTGAATAATACATGTACATGCACTGATTTTACCTATTACCTCTTTAAAGTTGGCCCTTCAGATTTTGGGACATAAAATTTTACAATAGTGCAAAAAAATCATCCTTATACTCCAAAAGCCTTTTAACCCATTACCACACAATCCCTACTTTTGACGCTCCTGAGAAAGAAGCCTTTTGAAAACACTGTGGGAAAAGGAGAAAATGCTGGTAACCAGCATTTTCTCCTTTTCCCACAGTGTTTTCTACCATTCCCAGAACAAATTTCAATTTTTCAGTCACCTTTATTTTGTTGTCTGCAAATGCTTTCAATTTGAACCAGTCTAAAATTTTGTCATGTGGTAAAGGGTTAATTTCCATTCATAAAACCCCAGTAGTCGAAAATCCATCCGACAACACGAGAAATTAGAGATTTACTACGGCCCAGGTTGACCCCAACGGGAGACACATTCTATTTTTAGATGATCAATTCGCTCATTTACTTACAGGATTACACAGAAGAAGCTTCAAACATAGCGCCCAAAGAAGACATTATGGAAAATAATTATTACATGTTTGTTATGATAGGGAATCTAAGCATTATGAGTCACGTGACGGTCACTTGACATTCCCACAATGCTTTATTGATTTTTGGCGCGAAATCTAAAAATAGCTTAAGAGGCTACGTAGCCTTTTAAGGGAATACCATCAAAAAAAAAAATTTGTAATTTTATGAATCTTAATCATTGATGATTTGTATTATTTTTTCATATGAATTTCAGTGATATATACATTTTTTAATTTGTAGAGATGTAAAAATTCTAAATACCCACCTTTAAACGACAAATGTAGACAGGAAAAAGATGTAGACTTGTCAATTTCAAAACATTTCGGGTCGACAATTTAATATGGCTGAAGAGTTAACTATTATTATGGGATATGAAAAAAAAAATGAATTTAAGGATAAAAGAAACATAATGGCCACCAACAAATTCTCTCCATTCATGATGTTACGCACATTAAGCCATAGGATATTAACTTTAGATCCATTTGTGTGCAATTCTGTTATTAACCCTTTACCAAATGATTCCTGGTTTTCTTGACAAGAGAAATGTAGGCTTTCGAAAATGTGGGAAAATGAAAAAATGCTGGTAAAACGCAATTTTCTCTTTTTTCCACCAGATTTTCTACTTTTGTAAGAGAATTAATATAAACATTTTATGCACATCTAACCTTTTAATTTGGACCAGTCTAGAATTATGTCATATGGTAAAGAGATAAGGATGTGCAAATTTTTAGAAAAATTGTGATATTATATGCCAAGCACTTTAATTTAAAATGTAAAGCTGTTCCTAAAATCCAGATTCTCTTTTTTGCTAGTTGACTCCTGCTGTTGTAACTGATTAAAAGAGTTGCTTCTCTGTTTCTGTATAAAATCGCCATAGCAGTTTCTTCACTGTGTATGCACACAAGACACCCCAAGTTCTAGTCAGTTTATTGGTACATTTTAGATTTTATCCAAAGTTTTATGGCAGAATTGATTTTTTTTGCTGGTTGTGTCAAAAAGAAAATCTATTAAAATGTTCTTGTTGCTGACAATCCTTAGAGATTTAATTCATTTAAATATCTGTGAATTCATTCTTCTTTTCTTAAAAATCTTTTGGTGATTTAAGGCCCCTTCTTTAGATCAAAGAATATCTGACAGATCAAACTGATAGAAAAACAAGTTGTTTCTTTAAAAAAGAAGCCAGGAGAGGTCACAATCATTTTTTTCAAATACTTTTATGCTTTCAAAATAAATATATCTCGGTACATGTAAAGAGACAAGCAAGGCAATAAACAGGTCTTTGAAATCTGTTCAGTTGTAAATACACATTCATCTGTTCCTGTAATTTATGTGTCACATGACCTTCTTCCCGCATTTTAACGTCACATGATTTTTTTCGGCTGTGTTTGTTTTTTATTTTACGAATTGTTTTGTTCTTTTTCTTCTTTTTGTTTAGATTTAACTGTTTAGTACAAAACTGAAATTGTTGAAAAAAAGGTCATATGCAGTCAAATATTTACAATTTTTTTGAAATTCGCCATATAAAAACAAACCACGTCAATTTCCTATTTCATTTTTTTGACTTCGATTTTTTTGATAAAATCATGACAAAACAGAATGTATCAGAACAATTCCCCTACAAAGATTGGATTTAGACAGAATTTCTGAGGCAGTCTGCCTTTTAAACTCACCACTGTTGGAGAGGTCTGATAACCTCTCCAATGATCATTTGATCCCTCCCCACCACCAAATAGAGTGAAAAAGTGAGTTCACAGACTTATATAATACTCTTGTTTCTTGACACCCTCCCACTTTCTAGAGACTTGGGACCCTCACAATACAACAGAAATCACCAGCAAGGCAAAACAGCTACTATGCTTAGATTGGCCTCTGAGAATTTATTTTTTCTGATTATTTGTAGATAATCATGAAGACAAATGTTTTCTTGTCAGTATTTAACATTTGTTGAAGGTGCAGTGCAAAGCATTATGAAAACATCATGAAAAAAAGATGACACAAAAATTACATTCACAGAAACCAAATATAAGCCAAATTTAAGAAGTACCATAATGAGTAAAATTTGGAACATACTCAGCATGTGCTACAGTAAGATCAACTATTTTTTAACATCCTAATCAAGCATTTGTTAGGTTCAAATGTCATTGCTGTATTAAACGTCATGTCTAGGTCTAGACCATTTGCTCATGATTGCATTTGTTCTAATATTTATGATCTTGGGGTTCATCTACAAGCTGTTGGTAAAGGATAAAGGTTTACATCTATTCTACTGAGGTGTGGTTAGGTCAGACATACACATGCTACAGATATTTGGTTAGTAATACTTAGTGCTCATCACGAAAGTGCTAAACTACAAACTTCAGCTTGAAGGAGGCCCTTCAGATTTTGGGGCAAAAATTTTACAAAAATGCAAAAGAATCATCCTTATACTCCCATAGCCTTTTACTTTGCGTACATACAACCCCAGTAGTCGAAAACCATCCGATAACACGAGAAATTAGGGATATATTATGGACCAGGTTGACACCAACGGGAGGCATGTTCTATTTTTAGATTATCAATTCTCTCATTTAAATACAGGAAAACACAGACAAAGTTTCAAACATCCGTCCGAAGAAGACATTATGGAAAATAATTATTACATGTTTGTTATGATAGGGAATGTAATGGAATTTAAGCGTTATTAGTCATGTGCCAGTCACTTGACATTCGCACAATGCTTTATTGATTTCTGGCGCGAAATCTAAAAATAACATAAGAGGCTATGTAGCCTTTTAAGGGAATACTATCAAAAATTTTTTTTTGAAATTTTATGATTCTTAATTATTGATGATTTGTATTTTTTTTCATATGAATTTCAATGATATATATATTTTTTTAATTTAGTGTGATGTGAAAATTCTAAATACCCACCTTTAATATGTATATACAGGGACATAGAAAGCAAGGTTAAAAATGATTTAAAAAACTCATTCAATGAAAAACAGATGCAGAATAAAAGGCTATGCAAGCAGCAAGTACTGAGGCTAAAATCTTTAAAATATCTTTTATTTATGTTATTTGTCTGCTTTCTACAGAACACAAAATATAATATAATAATTTCCCTACCTACCTACCCAAGAGTGAAATACCGGGTAGGTAAAGGACAAACAAATAATTTTTTAATTTAGGCCTCACCCACTTTTTATGCTCCCCGAAGGGCGAGCATATAGTCGCCGCTTTGTCCGTCCGTCTGTCTAGCCGTCCGTCCGTCCGTCCGAAGCCATTTCTCCACAACCCCTGGACCAAATTGGATAAAACTTCATATATGAACTCCTTACGGTAAGGTGCCGACATCTTTCTCAGTTTTTCAATTTGACCCCGTGTCATGGAAAAAAGGGGGCTTAATGCAAAATTGCAATTTTTACTAATATCTCATTCAGTTTTTGTCAGAATACCATGAAACTTCATGGTTATATTGTTTATGGAAAGTTTCAGCATGTGCCCTTGCTACTTTTAATCTACGTGTTTTTTAAGTTGACGTTCTGGCATGGAAAAAGGGGGTTTCTTTCAAAATTCTAATTTTTACTAATGTCTCATTCAGTTCTGGTCAAAATTTCATTAAACTTCATGGTTATATTGTTTTTCCAAAGTTTCACCATGTGCTCTTGTTTCTTTATCTATGTGTTTTTCAATTTGACCCTCTGTCATGGAAAAAGGGGGTTTCTTGTAAAATGCCAAGGAAAAAGGGGCCTTAATGCAAAATTGCAATTTTTACTAATATCTCGTTAGTTTTCGTCAAAATTTCATGAAACTTCATGGTTTTATCTTGTTTTCAATCTATGAATTATTAATGCACAAATATGTCTTTCCTGGTTTCTCAAGTTGAGGCTGCATCACGGAAAAAGGGGACTTCATGGAAAAAATTGTTTTTCACTAGTATCTCCTACATGGGTGCTCAAAACTTTGTGAAATTTCAAATCTAACTTGTTGGAATGTTGCTCAGGTACCTCTCTTCAGGTTTCTCAATTTCAGGCTGCGTCATGGAAAAAGGGGGCTTCATGTAAAAAATCGTTTTATGTAATGTTTACTACATGACAGCTCAAAATTCTATGAAATTTTGAATTTTTATTAAAAATGCCACATACCATACACCTGTTGTATTTATTTAAATGATGCAATATTGTCTTATGGGAAAAGGGGGCTAAAAGGGGGCTTAATGGGCTTATTGTCCTCTACAAGTTTGTGTTGGCTATCTCTAAGATAGTAATTGCCTTTTCACTTCAATATTTTGGGGGGGCATGAACAGGTCCTTTTAGGATAAAAGAAGTGAATTTTTATCAATTTCATATACTTTATGACAAGCACTTGTTCGGGGAGCATAACCCGTCTCTGACGGCTCTTGTTTACTCCCTTGTCTGCCTATCTGTTTGTTTGTCTGTCTCTCCCTCTCTGACCCCCTCTCTCAATTTTACCCATACAGTGACTTGTTTGCTGATCTGCCTATGTCTGTATTTCTGTTTGCCTGCCTGTCTGTATTTCTATTTGCCTGTCTGTCTGTATGTCTGTTGGTCTGTCTGTATGTATTTCTGTTTGACTGTCTGTATGTGTTTCTGTCTGTCTGTCTTCCTCTCTTTCTCTATATCTATCTATCTGGTGGCTATCTGTATGTCACTAGGTTCTGCTGTCTGTCTCCTTGTTTCTCTATTTTACTCACTATTACACTTCCAAAAGACTTCAAAACCCATAAACTAACCTGCTCTTTCACTCCCTTGTCTACCTACTTTTTGTTTGCCTGTCTCTCTCTGTCTGTCCCTCTCTCTCACTTTTACCTGTCCACTCACTTATTTGCTTATCCCGCTATGTCTGTATTTCTGTTTGCCTGCCTGTCTGTATTTCTATTTGCCTGTCTGTATTTATTTCTGTTTGTCTGTCTGTCTGTTTGTCTGTCTGTCTGTATTTCTCTATGTATTTCTGTCTGTCTCTCTCACTTTCTTCTCTTTCTATATCTCTATCTATCTATCTGGTGGCTATCTGTATATCACTGGGTTCTGCTGGCTGTCTCCTTGTTTCTCTATTTTACTAATTATTTCACTTCCAAAAGACTTTTAACATTCCATGAAATCACCCAATTTCTTACTCCCTTGTCTGCCTGTCTGTTTGTTTGTCTGTCTCTCCCACTCTGCCCCTCTTTCTCAATTTTACCTGTCCAGTCACTTGTTTGTTTAGCCCCCTATAGCTGTCTAGCTCTCTGTCTTTCTCTTATCCTTACTCTATTTGTCTGTTTCTCTCTCACTCTTTCACTTTTTCTGGTTGCCATTTGTATGTCAATGTGTTCTTGTCAGTCTCCTTGTATCTCTTTTATACCTGTTTATCCATTCAAGCATTTCATCATTTATCCACTCTCTCATTCTTCCCATTCTATCTTTCTTTCTCCCTCAACTTTCAAAAGATCATGATCGCATGAACTAATCTGCTCTTTCACTCCTTCGTCTGGTTGTCTTTTTGTCTGTCTGTCTCTCCCTGTCTGTCATGCGCTCTCTTCCTTTTACCTGTCCACTCACTTGTTCACTTATCCCCCTATGTCTCTATTTCTGTTTGCATGTCTGTCTGTCTGTGTCTCTGTTTGTCTGTCTGTCTGTCTCTCCCTGTCTGTCACTCTCTCTCACTTTTACCCTTCCACCCACTTGTTTACTTATCCCCATGTCTGTATTTTTGTATGCATGTCTGTCTGTGTCTCTGTCTGTCTCTCCATCTGTCTTTTCTCTTATTCTGTTTCTCCATCTGTCTTTCACTTACTGACTCTCTTTTCTGGCTGTCTGTCTGTCTCTCTTGCTCTTTCTCTATCTATCTATCTAGTGGTTATCTGTATGTCACCGGGTTATGCTGTCTGTCTCCTTGTTTCTCCTTTTTACTTGCCTGTTTGTTTGTTTGTTTGTCTCTCCTTGTATGTCCCTTGTACGTCCAGTCACTTGTTTGCTTATCTGCCTATGTCTGTATTTCTGTTTGTCTGCCTGTCTGTATTTCTATTTGCCTGTCTGTCTGTATTTCTGTTTACCTCTCTGTATGTATTTCTGTCTGTCTGTCTCTATCTCTCTTTCTATATCTCTATCTTTCTATCTGGTGGCTATCTGTCTGTCACTGGGTTCTGCTGTCTGTCCCCTTGTTTCTCCTTTTTTACTTGCTTGTCTTGTCTGTTAAATCTATTTTTCTGTCTCTCCCTATCTGTCCCTCTCTCATTTTACCATGCAGTCACTAGTTAGCCTATCTTCCTACATCTGTATGTATGTCTCTTCTGTCTGTCTTTTTCTCTTTCTGTCTGTCTGTCTTTCTTTCTCTTATTCTGTCTCTCTGTCTCTCTATATCTTTTTTTGTGAGTATGTGCCTTTTTTGTGTCTCTTTTTTACCATTTTGAACCAAGTCATCCATTTCCTGTTCAATCATCCCTCCCACAAGTCCTCTCCTGTCTTCCATCATCGTTTTTGTCATTCTCTTCCTCTCTCTGCATCTTATTTCTCTATACACTTATACACTTACTAATACATTCAATCTATTCACAACCTGTCCTTTTGTCTCTCCCTCCCTCCCTCACTCACTCACTCACTCACTCACTCACTCTCTCTCTCTTTCTCTCTTCCCCTATATTGCCTGCTACCTCTGTCCATCTGTCTCTCTTTCTCTTTACTTCCCTCCTCTTTCTCTCACTCACTCCATACTTACTCTCCACTCACTCACTCACTCACCAACTCACTTGTTGCCTCGCTCTCTGTCTGTTTATCTCTGTCTTTTCCCTTGTTATGCGTATTCCTGTCTGTTTGTCTGTCTGTATTTCTGTCAGTCTGTCTTTTTTTCTTTGTCTCTATGTCTGGGTGTATGTCTGTCTGTCTGTCTTTCTGTCTATCTGTCTTAAGTCTTCCTGTGTGTAGATGTCTGTCTGTCTGTCTGTTCCTCATTCTCCTCACGTCTCTCTATCTATCTTCCCATCTCTCTTTCTTTCTTTCCATCTCTTTATCTTTCTCTACCAAAGTGTCTTTTCTTGAGTGTCAATTTGACCCCAATCACACATTCCCTCTATAACAGTCCCTCCCACAAGTCTTCTCTTATCTTTCTTCATCTGCTTTGCCTCTGCCTCACTCACTCAATCACTCAATCAAACAATCAATCATTACCTACTTACTCCACTCTCTCCATCTCACACTCAATCACTCATTCCCTACTTACTCTCCACTCACTCACTCACTTGTTGTCTCTCTATCTGTCTGTTTGTCTCTGTCTCCCCTTGTTATGCTTCTTACTGTCTATCACTTTGTGTCTTTCTGTATCTCTGTCTCTCTGTCTTTCTTTCTTTGTACCTCTGTCTGTGTGTATGTCTGTCTGTCTGAATGTCTATCTGTTGTCTGTCTTCTGTTTGTCTGTCTGTCTGTCTGTTTGCTCCTCTTTCTCCCCATGTTTCTTTGTCTCCCCCTCTCTTTTTCTCTCCCCCTCTCTTTTTCTCTCTCTCTCTCTCTTTTCTCTCTCTTTCTCTATACCTTTCTCTACTGACATGTGTCTTTTCTTGAGTGTCTTTCTCACCAACTTGACCCAAATCAAACATTTCCTCTACAACAATCCCTCCAACAAGTCCTCTCCTATCTTTCTTCATCTGCTTTGCCTCTGCCTCACTCACTCACACACTCACTCACTACTTACTCTCCACTCACTCACTCACTTATCTGTCTCTCTGTCTGTCTCTTCCCTTGTTATGCCAGTCCCTGTCTGTCTATTTGTCTGTCTGTCTATATATCTGTCTCACTGTCTTTCTTTGTCTCTCTGTCTGTGGTTGTACCTGTCTGTTGTCTGTTTCTATCTCTTCCCATGTTATGCCTGTCTGTCTCTCTGTCTGTCTTGTTTCTCTTTCTGTGTGTTTGTGTGTCTGTCTGTACCTCTCTGACTCTCTGTGTTGGTATATGTATTTTATAACTTACTCACCAACTTGACTCCGGTAACACATTCTCATATTAACTATCCATAAGTCCTTTCCTATCTTTTTCCCTCATCCACTCTCTATCTGTCCATCTCGCTTAGTTATTTCTCTGTTTGATTATACCATTATTCAGTAACTCAGTGTACATTTATTTTACTGTTTGCCCATGAGTCACTCTCACTCACTCTTTCTCTCACTCACTCACTCACTCTCTCACTTACTCACTGTATGTGTGTGTGTTTCTTCCCTGTTTTTGCCTGTCCCCATCTGTCTGTCAGCCTGCTCGTCCCTCTCTCTTTCTCTCTCTCTCTCTCTCTCTCTCTCTCTCTGTTGGTCTGTCCGTCTCACTTCTCTCTGTCTGTCTCAGTTTGTTATTCCTCTATTCACTGATACAATAATTAACTAACTCACATATATTTTCAACTTACTGTCAGTCCCTGACTCACTCACTCACTCACTCACTCACCTTGTTTTTGTCTTTCTGTCTCTGCCTACCCTTTTGCTTGCCTGTCTGTGTGTCTCTATCTATGTCTGTGTGTCTGTCTCTTCTCTCTCTCTGTATCTTTGATTTTCAGTATATGTCTTTTCCTGTGTCACTTACCAACATAAGCCCAGTCGCTCATTCCCTTTTCACCATCTGTCTCTTAGTCTGTCATTTTCATCCACTACTCACTCACTCACTCACTCACTCACTCACTCAATTAGTCTCACTCTCTCTCCCTGTCTGTCTCTGTTTCTTTCTCTTTCCCTGTTTTTGCCTGGCCCTGTCTGTCTGTTTGTCTCTCTGTCTCTCCAGTTCCTACTCAAACTTTCCATTTTTAAATAATTAATTTTATCACATATTACTGTACTTTTTAAAACAATTACTTAATAACTTATTCCTCCAACTGTCATACTCTCTCCCTCATTTACCAATTTAACCACCCATCTTCCCACTCACTGAATCTACCCACTCACATGCTTACTCGTTTCACAATCCCCTTACACAACTATTCACTTAATTCTTAACCTATATTTACCAACACACTCATTCAATGATAACTTCATTTACTCACCAACTCAATCTTAATTACCTGTGCACACACTCAACTACCCATGCATCCACTCACCAACCCATTCAATTACTCTTTCAATCATTCACCATTCATTAACTCATTACCAAACGACAATATTTTTGTCTGGTCCAAATCAAAAGCATTTGCAGACGACAACATAAAAGTCACTGGAAATTCGAAATTTGATTTGTGAAGAGTAGAAAACATTGTGGGAATAGGAGAAAATGCTGTTAAATTTCTTTCCCTCACTTAACAAGTTGATCAATTACTGGCATACCCACCCATCCCCTATCAAATTTGACCGACCACTGATTTATTTATTTATCTATTCCTTTTTCACTTCAACCTGTCACTCACTCAACAACATACTCATTTACTTCCTTTTTTTCTATCCCTCTTTGTTTCTTTGTCTATTTGTCTGACTCTTTTTCTGTATCTCTGCGTCTCTTTTCTCTCTCTCACATTCTTGTATCCATTTAATCCTCCACAGAAACATTTATCTCCAAAATACAAACCCACCTACTAATTTACTCAACAACTCGCTCACTCTCATCTGCCACTTGATCACATTTACTTACATACTCATTCTCCCTGATCATTTCCTTATCTTAACCAGTGCCAAGCTCTTTTACATCCTTTACATTTAACCATTTATTTGCTCTCCCAACTACCCTTTTACCCAATCACCTCCCCATTAAATAACATGTCTGATTTACCTACTCCCTCCCTCACATATATTTTATTCGTGCATTCATATACTCCCTCCCTAAATTACCCATTAATCCAAACACCCTTTACATTTACCCATTTGTTTGCTCTCCCAACTACCCTTTTACCCACTCACCTACCCATTAAATAACATTTCTTATTTACCTACTCAATCCCTCACATATCTTTTATTCGCGTATCTATATACTCCCTCCCTAAATTACCCATCAATCCAAACACCAACCTTCCCATCTATTTTCATTCCATCAGTCACTATCTAAACTTACCCACTTAGTCCCTCATTCAATAGTTTATTCACCCTTTCTACCCACCTCCTCACTCACTTACCAACTCACCTATTCACCCATTTTCTAATTTATTCTCCCACAAACTTAGCTATCCAATATCAGCCCAGTTCCTTACACACTAACTCACCTAACTGCCCATCATCCTTACTCACTCACTCATTCCTCACTCATCTAGCCACTCATTCACCTACACCACCTACTCACTTACCCTCATTTTTACTCACTTATATACCCACACATTCACCTACACACCCATCAATCTACTCATTCTTTCACGTACCCACTCAACCATCAACTCACTCACTCACTCACTAATTCACCAACCCAACCACACAGTTCACTTAACCACTCTTCCACCCATCCACTCACCCTCCCACTCACTTACTCACACTCTTTCACTCTTTTCTTTCACTCGCTCACTTCCTGACTAACTTCATCTCTCACTCACTAAAGAGACAGTGTGCAGGACTCCATTTTCTTTGGACAGCTGCCAGCTACAAATTGAGTGATACTGCACTGACCGAGATACTGAGGTATGGAAATTTCCTTGAGAGAGATCCCATGAAGCTGAAATGCTGACTGTGACATCTGCGAGGAGAGTTGCATCATGGTCTCAGGCGGAATGAATACGGATAGTTGTATACAGTCTCACCTCAATACCATTGAGCATGAAATGCAGGTTCAAATAACAATCAAGTTAGGCGCTGTCAAGCATGAGTTGCAGGATTGAATGCCTTGTTGTCCAATATTCGGAATTGCGACCAAACCCATGGCCTCGAAACAATGGAGCATGAGTTGTAGATTCACATGTAAGCAAGTCAGACGGTTAGAATTGCCAGCTCAACCTCCTGCCCACAATACCTTTGAATATGAGCTGCAGTTTCAGTTGTCAGCTCTTCAGATTTTGGAAGATGTCTGTGTGAGTCCCTGGCCTCAATACCATCAAGCATGAGTTGCAAATTAGAATATCAACCAGTTTGACATTCCTTATTGCCAGCATGACCTACTGACCTCAATTCCATTGAGCAAGAGTCGCAAGTTCAATTTTCAGCCTGTTAGATATTTGGAATTGACAGCTCAACCTCCCTGACCTCAATACTTTCAAGTTAGAACATCAGACCATCAGACATTCAGAATTGCCAGCCAATCCCCTGACCTCAATTCCATCAAGCATGAGTTGAAGGTTCGAGTGTCACCCCTTCTGACATTCAAAATTGCCAGCTTGACCCCCTGAACTGATAACATCGTGCAAGAGTCGCAGATTCAAGTGTCAGCTGCTCAGACTTTTGGAATTGCCAGCTCGACCCCCTGAATTCTATATGATAAAGCATTAGTTAAGGTTTGAAAGAAAGCTAGTCAGACATTTTGAATTGCCACCACTAGGTCCCTAATACCTGGTATCACCAATACTATCAAGCATGAGTCGGAGATTCTAATGCCAGCCTGTCAGATATTCAGAATTACAAGCTCAACCCTCTTACACCAATACCATGGAGCATGAGTTGCAGATTCTAATGTCAGCCTGTCAGATATTCAGAATTGCCCAATCAACTCCTAACACCAATACTATCGAGCATGAGATGCAGATTCTAATGTCAGCCTGTAATATATTCAGAATTGCCAGCTCAACCCCTTGACCTCATCACCATCGAGCATGAGTCGGAGATTCTAATGTCAGCCTGTCTAATATGCAGAATTGCCCACTCAACCTCCTAACACCAATACCATCGAGCATGAGAGGCAGATTCTAATATCAGCCTGTAAGATATTCAGAATTGCCAGCTCAAACCCCTTGACCTCATCACCATCGAGCATGAATCAGCCTGTCAGATATTGCCAGCTCAACCTCCTTAGGCAAACACAACAAGCATGAGTCGCAGATTCTAATGCAAGCCAGTCAGATATTCAGAATTGCCAGCTCAACACCCTAACCTCATCACCATCGAGCATGAGCAGATTCCGATGCCAGCCTGTCAGATATTCAGAATTGCCCACCTCCCCTTCATACACCAAGACCAATGTCAGCCTGTCGGATATTCAGAATTGCCAGCTCAACCTCCATATACCAACAACATCGATCATGAGTTGCAGATTCTGATGTTAGCCTGTCAGATATTCAGAATTGCCAGCTCAACCTCCTTACGCAAACAACATCGAGCATCAGTCCCAGATTCTAATCTCGGCCTGTCAGATATGCAGAATTGCCAGGTCAACCTCCTTACGCAAACACCATCGAGCATGAGATGCAGATTCTAATGTCAGCCTGAAAAATATTCAGAATTGCCAGCTCAAACCCCTTGATCTCATCACCATCGAGCATGAGTCGGAGATTCTAATGTCAGCCTGTCAGATATTGCCAGCTCAACCTCCCTAGGCAAACACATCGAGCATGAGTCACAGATTCTGATGTCAGCCTGTCAGATATGCAGAATTGCCAGGTTAACCTCCTTACGCAAACAACATCGAGCATGAGTTGCAGATTCTGATGTCAGCCTGTCAGATATTCAGAACTGCCCGCTTAACCTCCTCACATCAACACCATCGAGCATGAGTTGCAGATTCTAATATCAGCCTGTCTGATATTCAGAATTGCCTGCTCAACCTCCATACACCAACACCATTGAGCATGAGTGGCAGATTCTGATGTCAGCCTGTCAGATATTCAGAACTGCCCGCTTTACCTCCTCACACCAACACCATCGAGCATGAGTCGCAGATTCTAATATCAACCTGTCTAATATTCAGAATTGCCCGCTCAACCTCCATACACCAACACCATCGAGCATGAGTCGCAGATTCTAATGTCAGCCTGTCAGATATTCAGAATTGCCCGCTCAACCCCCATACACCAACAGCATCGAGCATGAGATGCAGATTCTTATGTCAGCCTGTAAGATATTCAGAATTGCCAGCTCAACCCCCTTGACCCCATCACTATCCAGCATGAGTCAGAGATTCTAATGTCAGCCTGTCAGATATGCAGAATTGCCCGCTCAACCTCCTTACACCAATACCATCGAGCATGAGATGCAGATTCTAACGTCAGCCTGAAATATAGTCAGAATTGCCTGCTCAACCTCCTGATGCAAACATCATCGAGCATGAGTCGCATTTTCTGATGTCAGCCTGTCAGATATCCAGAATTGCCTGCTCAACCTCTTTACACAAACACCATCGAGCATGAGACGCAGATCCTGATGTCAGCCTTTCAGATATCCAGAATTGCTCGCTCAACCTCCTTACCCAAACACTATCGAGCATGAGTCGCAGATTCTGATCCAGCCTGTCAGATATCCGGAATTGCCCACTCAACCTCCTTACCCAAACACCATCGAGCATGAGTCGCAGATTCTAATGTTAGCCTGTCAGATATGCAGAATTGCCGGCTCAACCTCCTTACAGATACACCATCAAGCATGAGACGTGGATTCTAATGCAAGCCAGTCAGATATTTGAATTGCCAGATCAACACCTTAACCTCATCACCATCGAGCATGAGTTGCAGATCCTGAGGCCAGCCTGTCAGATATTCAGAATTGCCTGCCTCCCCTTCATACAGCAAGACCAGAGCATGAGTTGCAGATTCTGATGTCAGCCCGTCAGATATTCAGAATTGCCAGCTCAATTTCCATACACCAACATCATAGAACATAAGTTGTAGATTCTGATGTCAGCCTGTCAGATATTCAGAATTGCCAGCTCAACCTCCTTACGCAAATACCATCGAGCATAAGACCGCAGATTCTAATGTCGGCCTGTCAGATATGTAGAATTGCAAGGTCAACTTCCTTACGCAAACACCATCAAGCATGAGTCACAGATTCTGACATCAGCCTGTTGGGTATTCAGAATTGCCCACCTAACCTCCTTTCGCAAACACCATCGAGCGTGAGTCGCAGATTCTAATATCAGCCTGTCAGATATTCAGAATTGCCCGCTCAACTTCCAAACACCAACACCATCGAGCATGAGTCGCAGATTCTGATGTCAGCCAGTAAGATGTTCAGAATTGCCCGCTCAACTTCCATACACCAACACCATCGAGCATGAGTCGCAGATTCTGATGTCAGCCTGTCAGATATCCAGAATTGCCAGCTCAAACTCCTCACGCAAACACCATCGAGCATGAGTCGCAGATTCTGATGTCAGCCTGTCAGATATCCAGAATTGCCGGCTCAAACTCCTCACGCAAACACCATCGAGCATGAGTCGCAGATTCTGATGTCAGCCTGTCAGATATCCAGAATTGCCGGCTCAAACTCCTCACGCAAACACCATCGAGCATGAGTTGCAGATTCTGATGTCAGCCTGTCAGATATACAGAATTGCCGGCTCAACCTCCTCACGCAAACACCATCGAGCATGAGCCGCAGATTCTGATGTCAGCCTGTCAGATATTCAGAATTGCCCGCTCAACCACCATCGAGCATGAGTTGCAGATTCTGATGTCAGCCTGTCAGATATCCAGAATTGCCCGCTCAACCTCCTTACGCAAACACCATCGAGCATGAGACGCAGATTCTAATGTCAGCCTGTCAGATATCCAGAATTGCCCCTTCAACCTCCTTACGCAAACACCATCGAGCAAGAGTCGGAGATTGTAATGTCAGCCTGTCAGATATCAAGAATTGCCCGCTCAACCTTCATACACCAACCTCATCGAGTGATTCACACTCTTTAAACAGCTTGAAGTGCAGTTTTTCTCACTAGCTGTAACAATGTGCCAAAGGGCAAACTATGAGTAATATATACTTTTGGCATAATACTACTACTATATTTTAAAAACCCATGAAAATCACAATTTTGCATTAAATTTTATTTTATTTTGGATATCGAGATAAATATTGGTTAACGGAGTGAAGCCTATTATATTTTTGTCTTTTGGCTCATGAAACCAGGCCATGTATATGCATAGAACTGTATAGTAATGGGGAGTTCCTGGTATTATGCCATACTTTTAAAGTATACTCATTATTGGTGGGTAAATGGTATGTTCGAATATTAGAATTATAAACAATGAAAGGTAGGGTGTAAGACGATGCTATTTATAAATGATTCTACATGGGTTACAGTGCTGTGTTACGCGGTAAGTCTTTAACTCTTATCAACTCCAACAAGACTAGTGATGTCCTAAGCAGTTATAAAACCCATTAATGTCTGGCTACCCATATTGTAAGTCCTTCTGAAGTTGGGTACCAGTCTACTGTAATTGATATAAAATAGCTGTAATGTTTATATAGCTGCTGAGCCAGTAGTCTATTCTATCAGATATTACCATTTTGAGATGTCTTAAGAACAAACTCCGTAACAAAGAAACAAATTAACAAATGCATAGCCCAAGTACAAACAGCACCTGACGGGATTTGAAACCATGAAGGACAGAGATCCCAGTTTTCAAGGTTAAAAGGCCACTGTGCCAAAGAGATATCTCCCCAATGCAGTGGTCAGGTATTGTATTTAAATCGAGACAAAGCTATGCATATAGGAGTGGTCTCCCATAACAGATAAAACAGATGTCTGACTAAAACAAGACTGGTCATAATGCTCAGTGGACAAAATTTCTGTTGGTTAAAATGGCTCATGAACAGGTATGTGCTAATTTATTTTTTCTCTTTTATTTTGTTATACTACTCTGTTCATGAAAATGATACAGCTTAGTAATTTGTAATCCGAGTTCATGTATTTTTTGAAAATATTAGTACTTAAAAAAAATTTAGGGTGCAAATAAAGTCAAACATGCATCATTTTGTCAAGGTTTATTCGTTAGTTTCCTTTTTGCAAGTTTTTTAAAGAAAAAGAAATCAATCTTTTTGCATTTAATTGATTCAGCGATGGAACTCTAAATATAGCCCATAAACAGTTTGCATGAAATCTAAAATTAGATACCAACAACAATTTGGAAAAACCGAAAGTAGTGCTATTGCGTTCATCGAAAAATAACATGCAGGTTTTTGCATCACATGACCTGATTCTGACCAATCAAAAAACGATTTTACACCATGATTGCAATTATAATGACATAAGCCTTATTCTAACATGATACGCAACTTTGGCTCTATAAACACAGTGCAAGGAAAACGTGGTAAAATCTGCAACAATCCATGTAGAGTGACGTCATCCTATGTTGAGTGACGTCATTCAATGAGTGAGTTAATGGAACATAATCTTCATCCGCGTTTTTACTCTTAGTTTGAACTTGTTTTCCTTTCATTAAGAATTGGCCATGTTAGAATCGAAATAATCTGCTTTCTATCGTGGTATATCGTTCAATAAACCACGTTGTGAGTTATGAGGCGCAATGAATAACCCACTCGGGCTATCGCCCTCGTGGATTATTTATTGTGCCTCATAACTCACAACTGTGGTTTATTGAACGATATACCACGATAGAAAGAAGATTATTTCTTAAGTAATATGTATGATATGTACTGATATCACTTTTCATAAGTTTAAATGTAATACCCATTTATTCTTACAAATGGTACCTATGGACTGCACAGGCCGGCATGGTTCAATACTTTTTGCAGATGTATCAGGCCCTCTCTTGACAGACTGTGGATCATATACAGAAATGGGGTTAGACTCAAAAAGCGATGACGGGTTCTGTTCCTGACATTATTGAACAAAATATTTGGATCTGTACAGAATATCTTCAAAGTGTGAAAGCCAACCTCTGCTAGTTTTCAGATGACAAATATGCAATATGTACATTATCTGTTCCAGTATTCAGAGGGCCAAGTGTGGGGCTGCTGGTATAAGAGTCTTGAACAACAGTCCTTAGTAACAGTACATACCACTGTCTGCGGGTGTAAAGGGTCTTAAACAACAGTCCTACAGTACATACCACTGTCTGCGGGTGTAAAGTGTCTTTAACAACAGTCCTACAGTACATACCACTGTCTGCGGGTGTAAAGTGTCTTTAACAACAGTCCTACAGTACATACCACTGTCTGCGGGTGTAAAGGGTCTTTAACACCAGTCCTACAGTACATGCCTCTGTTCGCCAGTGTAAAGGGTCTTTAACAACAGTCCTACAGTACATGCCTCTATTCGCCAGTGAAAAGGGTGTTTAACAACAGTACTACAATACATGCCTCTATCCACCAGTGTAAAGGGTCTTGAACATCAATCCTTCAGTACATGCCTCTGCCTGCCAGTGTAAGGTGTCTTGAACAACAATCCTACAGTACATACCACTGTCTGGGGGTGTAAGGGGTCTTGAACAACAGTCCTACAGTATATGCCACTGTCTACCAATGGAAAGGGTTTTGAACAACGATTCTACAGTACATGCTATTTTCTCCAGATGTAAAGAATCTTGCAGATCAGTTCCTCAGTACAGGAAACAGTCGTCCTGTCACCATAATTATATAGGGCAAAAAGATACACAGAAAAGATGAGCCTTTTGATGGCTGTTATTTGCATTTCTTTATGAATGATGAAAGAAGAACTAGATTGATAAACTAGATAGAGAGTCCTCACTGTCCTCTTTACCAAATGACAAAATTTTAGACTGGTCCAAATTGAATGCATTTGCAGACAACACACATTAAAGTGACTGAAAATTTGAAACTTGTTAAGTGAAGGGTAGAAAACATTGTGGGAAAAGGAGAAAAGGGTGGTTACAAACTAAAGGCTTCTTCTCAGGGTTGCCAAAGTAGGGATTGTGTGGTAATGGATTAAAATCTTATTATTATGCAAAAATGTATAGTCATAATATTTCATTTACTATAATGTAATGTGGTAAAATAAATTCATGAGTAAATAAAGATTTGGAACCCAATTATCTAGCGTCCAATATTTTGTGGATTTGCCTGAAAGCGCCTAAATAATTATGATCCATAACGAATTACCAACTCTTTTGAAATTTCACCTCTTATTTATTTCTATAATAGAGTTTTATTTTTTTTATTTGTGTTATGTTATTTTGTTGCTTTCTGCCCTGGATTTTTAGTATTTGTTTTTGTGAAAACCGAGAGGTCAAACTCATTGCCATAGTGTTCTGCTGCTAAACAAATCTTCATCAGTCATATTATCAAAAAATGATACTGGGTCAACAGGAATTGTTCAGGACATAGCTGCTCAAACATAACTCAAACAACCCAGCAGCAGTCAATTTTTATAATTACCGTACTAGCTTGTCTGTTGCGTAATTTGTAATAACCGCACTAGAGAACAATGGTGTCAATAACTAACATGGTGTAAGAATCCTTCTTGCAAAAAAATTTGACCCATACTTCTAGAGAAAAACTGGGGCAAGATTGACAGATGAAGAATCATCAGTAAGGTCATTGTTTCTTTTTTTTTACTGTCGCATAATCAAGAAATTCTGGAATTTTTTACCACCATAATATAAATTATCTAGGTCTATGCAAATCTGTATGGACAGTAAACCTACTTACTGTGTGGCACCACTGCGAGATTGCTAAATGGGTCATAGTATCAAAAGTAGTAGCACATGAAATTTGGCAGTAGCACTTGAATACACATTGCACTGTTTCATGGAGCTGTCAGAGAGCTTGGTGGTACATAATTTATATTTGCTTCAGATTTTGGCAATGGGGTACCACTAAAAGACTTCAGGTCATGACTATGAACAGGTGTTCCTGAAAGAAAAAAATTCAGGCTGCCCAAGTTGGTTGGGATTTAGCAAAAATCACAATCAACTGACATGCCTTTTTTTGATGTTGCTGCTGTTGTTGTTTATTTTTTTCATGGACAATGGATATACTTTGGAGAGCATCAGTTGAAAAAGTCAAGCCTGGGCTGTTTAGAGATGTGTGAAGTTCCATATATGGTCATTGTGGTCCAGAAACTTTCATGTAACTGAGAGGCTTTGAAATGGGATGAGGTAATGGTGAATTTATTTTCTAAATTTAATTTAGAATCTGAATTAGGGAAATTTAAAAGTTTTTGGACTGACAAAAATTCGGTAAAAAGTCCTTTGTACAATAAAAATTCTATGAATGCTTTGTTTTCAAGTTTTCAAATGCCAAACAGTTAAATTTCTTTAAAGATAACAAATTTCATTTGATTTTCTCTTTAGATTGTTTAATTTTAATTTAAATTATTCTATTTTAGAATTTGATATTACTTTATTCACTACATTATGCACGGGAAAACTTGAAAACGTTGTCTGCGCATGTCATATTCTTCGAAGATTCGACTGTCTTATATGACGCATCACTACTAGCCCTGAAAGCAGGCTGACTGTAATATTATGCTCTATAAAGTAGCAATGTTGAAAATTGCTTTTACGTATCAATACGTTTGAGCAGAAATGAGACCTGCTTTAGCAACAGATTTCTCTAAACTGGTGAATTGCACGAGGTAGCGTTTTATTGGGTAAACCTTTTTTTTGTTTATAATTCAAAGTAATGGTTGTCGCGTAGGAAAGCGGTTCGGTTCTGTACCCAGGATGTCCATATCAGATCGATGAGTATTTATAGAATGCCATCTAGCGGGAGATAATGAACTTGAAAATACATCTCAAGTGTATGCAAGTGGAAAATGCTATTTTTTCAGTTTGCAGTGTAAGACCTGATATGGGCAATACAGACTTAAGGATCCAAGAGATACTGCTTGGGTTGGGTTTTGAACCTGCACAGCCTATGTACAAAATGACATTGATAGTTAATGGAAAGTCTCTGGATATTGACCAAAGTTGTATGCTAGCTGCCTCTTTAATTTTAAGCTTTGCATCATGCAGATCATATTAATTTTTTACCAAATGGCAAAATTTTAGACTGGTTCACATTGAAAGCATTTTAAATTTGTCGTGAAAGGTAGAGAACATAATGGAAAAAGGAGAAAATACTGGTTACCAGCATTTTTCTCCTTTTCCCACTAAGTTTTCTACAGGCTTCTTTCTCAGGTTCGTAAAAAGTAGAGATTGTGTGGTAATGGGTTAACCTGACGAAAAGTTTTGTATATAATGGTAGGGAATATATTGACAGGGGCATTTGCATTGACAATGTGAACTTACAGTGGCAAAAGGAGCCAGACTGCTTTGAACTTGAGGGCCGTAAGTTCCATTTTGATATGTGTAAGCCTTTTTTCATATTATTTCCCATTTCATTGTTTGTCTAGCTGTCCTTCTTGGAATCTCTTAAAACTATTTCTGTGCACAGTAAGATTCGACTGATAGATGCTAGATGCTAGCATTGACTAACGTCTTTCATTATACATCTTCATCATCTAGGATTCATATCTACATGCACTACCAAAAAATGCAACTACATGGGAGGGTCATTGATATTTTTAGACAGAGTGACCGGTTCTTATTAATGGTGGCTGATTTTTTTATCGGAGACAAAGACCATCAGAATTTTGTGAGCTGCATCGTATTACGGACTTCCAGGCTGTGAATTTTCAAACTGAGGGTTTACAGATAAGTAGAAGCCAGAAAGTATCGAGTGTAGAAGTTCCGCCAGTCGATTATTAACAAGGTTTTCTTTGGACAAAAGCTGGACGAAATTTGTATTTCTATTTAACCTTGACCTTGGTGTATCGTCTATTTTAAGTGAACATTCCATTGAATAATTCATCCGTGACTAGGTAGATAAAAATGGGCATCTCAATAGAGTTACGGCGATGCCGTATTGGGAGTTTCTCACAGACCACAAAAATACTGAAGTCTAAAACAGGAAATTTACAGCACGCTTTGTCTTTAAAAACGTTCTCTCTCTCTCTTCGTCTAGTTTTATTCGCACTCTTGGTAGCTCAAGGGATAGAATCCAACCCGGGACCAAATCGAGGAGAAAAGGGAGGTAATTCGAACTCGGATCGGAGTACAAGGAGTAGAGTGGGTAGCAACTTGGTGACAAGAGGAGAGGAACGAAGGCTTAGTTCATCCAAAGAAGGATCTTTACCAGACATTCGACATTCTACAGTGAGTAACCCTAGCCAAAGTCCTTTATCTGACCAGCCAAGTATCAATACCTTTCTGACCTCTGGTTATCGATCTGATCCTAGATCTATGGCTTCCCAAAATTCGTACGATTCGTCTGAGTGACCGTTGAACACAAGTAACCTACTGTCACAAGACACTAACGAGAATGTAATGCCTATCCTAATAGACATTCAGAGAAGCATAAAGGTGCTAGACTCCAAGTTTGATTAAATGGAAAAGTCTGTGGCCGATTTGAAGCGAGAAAATGAAAAACTGAACCATGCAAATGTAGAACTTTCTAAAAAAGTTGATAACCTAAATGCAAAAGTTGAACAGCTTGAGGCACAGTCTCGCAGGGAAAATTTAAAATTCTTTAATATCCCAGAATCAGATAGAGAAACTTGGGAAGAGAGTGAAAACAAGGTCAGAAAGTTTCTGAAAGAGAATCTTGACCAAGATGAGACTGCTATAAGTATTGAACGCGCACATAGGCTCCCGAGTCCCAGTAAACCTAGGCCAATTATTATGAAGTTTTCTCATTTCAAGGATAAAGATAGAGTGTTACAGCAGTACAAATCTTTAAAGCGACAGGCGAGAGAAAATGGCACGACTAGTTCAAAAATCACTGTTGGCGAAGATTTTCCACAGAGAGTAAGCAAGGCTCGATACAATCTAACGCCTTTTATGGTGAAAGCGATTGAAGATGGAAAGAAAGCATACCTCCAGTATGACAAGTTAGTGGTAAATGGTAAGTGATTTATCTATGACTATGAAAAGGGAGAACCTGTAGAGACTGGAAGATGGGGACCCGGCCATGGCCCTGTTTTAAGCAGACGACACAAGGGAGATAATCGTATTGAAACTAGTGCTACTACTGTTGCCAGACAAAATTTAGTTTCTGAACATTTGAAGATATGTAGTTGGAACATTGCAGGTTTACCTAAGTATGAAAGTGACCATGAATTCATTATGTATTGTAAAACGTTTGATATTATAGGTTTTGTTGAAACATGGGGCAAGAATACTCAGGACTTTGATGGCTTTCTACCTGAATATACGATTTTTAATTCTGTTCGTAAAAAGAAGCGCAACGCACCCAGAGGTTCTGGTGGTGTTGCTGTGTTTGTACATGAACGCATTTTAAATCAATTTGATATAAATAGAAAATATCAAGATTTGCTGAATAGTATTACACTACATTTGCACTTAAAGGGAAGTAATCAGAGGGATCTCATATTACATATCACTTATATTGCACCCGAGAAATCCCCTATATATGAAAACAGTCAATTTAATGGAATGGAATTATTACAAAATACCATTAACAACATCATTTCTGATTATCCAGATTGCAATATTTTACTTGCTGGAGACTTAAATGCCAGAAGTGGCAATTTACTAGACTATATCCCAAACGATGACTTTGCTTACATCTTCAACAATGAGAATATTGATTATCCTTCTGATATATTTGATTTAGAAAGATGTTCTAAAGACACCAAGATCAATAACTGTGGTACATTCCTAGTGGAAATGTGTTGCACATCCAATATTCATATCTTAAATGGGAGGCTCTTTAAAGACAAACCAGGTAATTTTACATGTTTTGCAAATAATGGACACAGTGTAGTCGACTACATGATTGCTTCATCACACTTGATTAATAGCCATATTACTGACTTCTGCGTACAAGAAATAGACTTCTCTGACCACTTTATCCTGCTCCTTAGAATTTAAATATAAGCCACATTAAAACTTAGGCAATATTGTTTTAGAATTGAATAAACAGGTAAATTGGAATAAGATGAATTGGAAACAAGAGTTAAAAGACCAATTTCTTGCAAAATTCGCAGACATTTATGATAGATTCTGTGAGGAAATCGACCTGGAAAATAATTTAAATCTTGTTGAATCCCTTCCCTCGTTCATTGGACTGTACCATACAGCCGGAAAAGATATGCATATCACAAATCGTAAGCAAAAGATTTCTACTCACGCGGAATGGTGGGACGAAGAGTGCAGTGCCTCAAAAAAAGAAAAGTTAAATACTTTGAGACTTTTTAGATCTATAAACACGGAGTAGAATTGTCAACTCTATGTAACTAAACGCAACAGATGTAAAGCCTTGTTCAAGAAAAAGAAATTGGCATTCATGCGTAGTAAAAAGCAAGCCCTAATACAGGCAAGAAAATGTCCAAAAGAATTTTGGAAATTGTTATGTGATGAAAATTTTAACCAATCTATTAACAGTCCAAATATTTCTGCAGATGTTTGGTATGATTACTATAGTCACTTATTTGTATCCCAAAATATTCCATCAGAAAACGTTAATGATAATACACTTAGTTTTATAAGTAACAATTTTGACGGCAGCATTCTAAATGAGCAGATTTCGGATGAAGAAATAATTAAAAGCATTAAACATTCCAAAAATAATAAATCACCGGGCCCTGATGGTACCAGCATAGAAATGTATAAAGAAACTCTAGTACTTATTTTACCGTTCCTCAATAAGCTATTTAACGCAATTTTTGATTCGGGAAATTTCCCTGAAAGTTGATGTAAAAGTATCATTACTCCTATATATAAAAAGGGGTCTAGAAATGACCCAAATAATTACAGAGCCATTTCCCTGATTGATTCATTATGTAAAATATTCATGGGTATTCTATCTTCGCGTCTTAACAACTGGTGCGAGGAAAATAATGTACTAGATGAAAGCCAAGCCGGCTTTCGACAAAAATATATGACTGTTGATAATGTTTTCAATGGCGGTTGTTCAAAAATATCTCACCAAAAAAGGAGGCCGTTTTTATTATATATTCATTGACTTTGAAAAGGCTTTTGACAACGTACAACATTCCCAAATATGGAAATCCTTTGAAAGAAATAATATTAAAGGTAAATTTTGCCAGATAATGAAATCGTTATATCAAAATACAGAATCCTGTGTAAAATGCAATAATAAGCTAACAGAGTATTTCAAGTGTTCGATTGGAACCTGACAAGGCTGTGTCACGAGTCCAAAAATATTTAGTCTGCTTGTCAATGATCTAATCAAGTACCTACAACATAATTGTGGCAAAGGTGTCTATATCACAGAAGATGTTTCGTCTCTTTATGCTCTAATGTACGCAGATGATGTGTCTAGTTTTGCAGACACAGTGTGCCGCTTACAAAAACAAATAGACTCTATCTCAAATTTTTGCAAGGAATTAAATATGAAAATAAACATCGAAAAAACAAAAGTAATCGTTTTTAGAAATGGCGGCGCATTGAAGAATTCTGAAAAATGGCTCCTCGAGGGCAAACGAATAGAAGTCGTTTCATTTTACAAATATCTCGGTGTTTACTTTACCCCAAAATTGTCATGGTCTTTAACAGTTGAAAAACTATATTTGCAAGCTATGAAAGCAAGTAATACAATTCTGCGCTATCAGAAAAAAATGGGTTTTCTAGCACCAAACGATATGTTCAAAATCTATGACTCTATGGTTAAGCCTATTTTGTGTTATGCTTCTGGTATATGGGGCTATACCTGTAATAAAAAGATTGAATTTGTCCACGCGAAATTCTGCAAGAAATATTGTTTACTGCCTGAAAATTGTGCAGACAATTTTGCTCTTAGTGAATGTGGACGGCTACCACTTTGTATTTCGTACATAACTGAGTGTGTTAAGTTTTGGCTTTGAGTTATTCGCCTAGAACTTAGTAGATACCCAAAGCAGTGTTACAATCTTTTACTTCAACTTGATTATGCAGGAAGAAAAACTTGGGCAACACATGTTAAAAATTTACTTTTTACTTATGGTTTTGGGTATGTGTGGATCATTCAGGACGTAGGTGATGAAAATCAATTTCTTAGAGCTTTTAAAAATAGATTAGCCGACTGTTACTTACAAAATATGAAAGGCGACATTATTGAAAGTCCAAAGGGCCGATATTTTCAACATTTTTCCTCACTTTTAAATGTAGAGAGATACTTATCGATTAACCTATGCTATAAATTTCGAAAAGTTTTGTCAAATTTCCGCTGTTCATGTCAGTCTTATGATCGAGAAAGGGAGACAATTAGGAATTGATAGAAATTACAGATTATAGCCCTTTCTGTTTACAGAAAAACATCACAGTTGTAGAGGACGAATTTCATTTTTTCTATGATTGCAGTACGTACGATAATTTAAGAAAACTTTACTTCAAGCATGCATGGCTGAGAAATAAAAATATTGATACTTTTTATCGTATAATTTCAACAGAAAAAGAAGAAGAAATAGCCAGAGTAGCAAATTTCCTACTTCAAGCTTTTAAATGTAGGAATGATCTAATCCATAATTAAAATGTTTTCAATTGCTGATTAAAAATCTTTTTTGTCCAGAGAGTGCTGACTCGGATCGATATGCTGATTTCATGTATCGATCCAAGCCAACACTATCTTCTATAGCCTTGCAATTTATACATTAAAAGCATCTAAACGTTTTTTTTTCATATACCAGTCAAAAAGAACGTCTACCTTTTTTTCTGTGTATTTTTTATAGCCTTGCAATTTCATATATTACAAGCATCTAAACTTTTTTTTCATAAATCAATCAAAATGGAAGTCTACCTTTTTTTTTATTTTCTGTGTGTTTTTAAAAAACAGGTATTATTTTCTGTATGAGAATGCCGCATAACTTGTTTTTCCACTGCAATATTAAAACCTTGTTTGTTCAGAGAGTGCAGACTCAGATCGATATGTTGATTTCATATATTGATCTCAGCCAACACTATCTTCTAAATGTCTAGATGTTTTATTTGTATTTGTCACTCTATGTATAGATATTTCGTGCTATTGTACAATGGGCCGATGGCCTTAGTATTGAATAAAGTATTGTAGAATTGTATTGTAGTATTGCAGTTTCTATTGGAATGCTCTTTGACAGGAGAGTTTCATGATTTTAACTCTTTACCAAATGACAAAATTTTAGACTGGTCCGAATTGAAAGCATTTGCAGACGACAAAATAAAAGTGACTTAAAAATTGAAATATGTTTTGGGAAGGGAAGAAAACATTGTGGGAAAAGGAGAAAATGCTGGTTACCAGCGTTTTCTCCTTTTACCTTAATGTTTTCAGAAGGCTTCTTTTTCACGGTCGTTAAAAGTTGGGATTGTGTGGTAAAGAGTTAAGCATTTGTACAATTTTGATAATGTGATTCCGTCTAAGATAATTCCGGGTCTCTTTCAGATGATGTAAAGAAGATAGGACGGCGTCCATGTGGCTGTGACATCATGAATGGTTCGTGATCTGTCTGTGACTGAAAATGTAACAATGTTTTTATGTGGAGATGTTTCACCCATGTTGTGAGTATTCAGGTAATTTCTTTCTTTCTTGGAGCAATATTCTTGACTCTTCATAAAACAACAAAATTTTGGACATGTCCAAATTAAAAGCACTTGCAGATGAAAATTTAAATGTGACTCAAATGAGGAAATTGGCCATTGGCAGGGTAGAAAACATAGTGGGAAAAGGAGAAAATGCTGGTTACCAGCATTTTCTCCTATTACAACAATGTTTTCATCAACCTTCTTCCTCAGGGTCGTTAAAAGTTGGGATTGTGTGGTAAGGGGTTAAACCTTTACCCCATAAGGCATTTCTATCTGTAACGGACCCTAAATAACAGCAAGGATGAAGCCATTTCTTATGTGTATATGACACCTTTTTATAGAATAGAAAATATTGTGGCAAAAGGTGAAATTGCTTGTCACGAGCAATTTCACCTTTTGCCACAATGTTTTCCAAAGACTCCTACAAGCAATGCATAGAAGTGAGTATCTATGGAGTAAAGGGTTAACTCTTTACAAAACAACAAAATTTTGGACTTTTAAAAATTGAAGACATTTGTAGACAAAAATGTAAACATGGCTCAAATGATGAAATTTGTCTTTGACAGGATAGAAAACATGGGAAAAGGAGAAAATGCTTGTAACCAGCATTTTCTCCTTTTCCTACAATATTTTCAAAAACCCGCTTTGCCAGGATGGTGAAAACCAGGGAATGTTTGGGAAAGAGTTAAAAAAGCTGAAGATGAAGGGCTCTTCTTCTTCATTTGTCCAGTCTTCTTTCTTCATTCCTACATTGTCACGAATTCTATTGCTCTGTTTTTAGCTCACCTGAGCACAACGTACTCAAGGGGAGCTTTTAGGATCACCCAGTGTCCGGTGTCCGTCGTCTGTCGTGTGTCATGCATCAGTGAGTCGTCAACAATTCTTTAAACATCAACTCCTCCTTAACTGCTGGGCGGATTTGGACCAAACTTGGCTGGAATGTTCCTTGGGAGGTCCTCTTTAAAACTTTTTCACAGAATTTAATTCCATCAAAAACTCTGGTTGCCATGGCAACCAAATGGAATTTTCTAGGGAATTATTTAAAAATCTTTTCCTCTGAAACTGCTGGTCAGATTTTGAAATAATTTCACAAGGATATTCTTTGGATGACCCTTTTCAAAAATTGTTGGTGAAATTTTGAGCCGTCAAGAAACATGGCTCTGGTGAATGGGGGCTACTTGCGCTATAGGCAAGTGAAGGAATTCTTTAAAATTCTTCTTCTCTGAAACCGCTGGTCAGATTTTTAAATAATTTCACAGGATTGTTCCTTGGGTGACCCTTTTCAAACTTTGTTCGTAAAATGTTGATCTGTCAAAAAATGTGGCTCTGGTGAATGGGGGCTACTTGCACTATACGGAATTAAAGAAATTCTTAAAAATTCTTCTTCTCTGAAACGGCTGGTTAGAATTTGAAATAATTTCACAGGGATGTTCCTTGAATGACCCTTTCCAAAATTTGTTCATGAAATTTTGATCTGTCTAGAAACACGGAAATGAAGAATTTCTTAAAAATTCTTATTCTCTGAAGCTGCTGGTCAGACTTGAAAATTATTTCAAGGAAATATTCCTTGAATGACGTTTTTCAAAATGTGTTCATGAAATTTTGATAGGTCAAGAAATATGGCTCTGGTGAATGGGGGCTACTTCCACTGCACGGAAAAAAAGGAACTCCTAAAAATTCTTCTTTTCTGAAACTGCTCGTCAGATTTTGAAAGGACTTTAACAGGTGACCTTTTTAGAAATTGCTTGGCAAAATAATGATTTTGTTTCCAGTGTTTCAATACCTTCAAAAAACAAAAAAGGCTATGGTCCTCTCAAAAATTCAGGTGAGCGATCTAGGGCCATCTTGGCCCTCTTGTCTTCTTTTTTATTCAGTGAACCTAGATAACTATAGTCTTTAATACGTTTCTGTCTGTTATTCACTGGAATTTATCCACCCAAATGACATTCTCACTGAATAAACTTTTCTGATTGGACAAGTACCTGTAAGCCCAGCTGGTCCTATGAAAAAATTCCAACTGTCCCAATGTTCAAAGAGTGCCTGCTCTTATATCATAGTTTTGAGCAGTTTGAATTTTAGTTTGTCCAAATCAAAAGTATTTGCAATCAACAATATAAAAAAGTGACTGCAAATTTGAAATTCGTGTTGTCAAGGGTAGAAAACACTGTAGGAAAAGGAGAAAATGCTTGTGTTATGTACATGCCCAGTTATTATTAGCTTTGTTCATGTGTGTATCTATTTTTGAATGGTTTTCCCCTGTTGCTATTTTTAGAACTGGATTCTCTCTTGTAGAATATTGTGCTGGAAGTTTCCAGGCCTTTTTACAATCTGTTTACTAGAAGTTATGCAACTGATTTTAACATGAATTTTCTGGAAGTTTCTCTGTTATTATAAAAGGAAAAGCTTTTTACATCTCAGTGTTCACTAGTTAATACATGATTGCCAGACTACAGTGGGGATTATTTTGTGTTTGTGTCATAATTAGTGCTTGGATTACATTCAGTTTGGATTCGGATCAGACTAGACTAAAGTGAGGATTACTTCGTGTGCTTGGATTACATTCAGTTTGGATCAGGATCAGATTGGAATTAAAACTGGAATAGTTTGTCTTCTGAATTTAACGTCTAAGGTATTGTTTTGTACTATTGTAATATTGTCACTGTTTATTTGATATTTTTGTTAATAAATTCTGTTAATTGTTTTCGTTTGTTGCTGGCTTCTTCTTTCTAGTTACGCCTGACTCGTAACAGAAATTGGGGGCTCGTCCCGGATTGGAAAATAGACTAACGCATTCGTTTTCCTTTTGGGATTAACCATCAATTGGAAAATAGATTAACGCATTCGTCTACTAATCAGTAATTATAATACAATTTTGTACTTGAATCCAGCAACAAACAAACATGTCTTTTGACTTAGATAAATTTACGGCTGAACCGTCTGTGGAGTTATTGAATTTGGGTAAAAAGACTGATTTGCTTAATCTTGCGAAGCACTATGAATTGTCTGAAATAAAATCTTCAATGCGTAAACATGAAATTAAGAACATTTTGGTACAATATTTTGTTGATGAGGAGATTTTTAATGAAAATGCTCTTTCCCTGATGGTTGACATTCAGTCAGTTTCAAGTTCGAAAGAACTTGAATTAAAATTTCAGATCAGACAATTAGAAATTCAGGAAAGAGAAAAGGAAAGAGAAAGGGAAAGAGAAAGGGAGAGAGAAGAAAGAGTAGAGAGAGAGAAGGAAAGAGAAAGAGAAAGGGAGAGAGAAGAAAGAGAAAGGGAGAGAGAAGAAAGGGAAAGGGAAGAGAGAAAGAAGGAAAGAGAATTTCAATTAAGAATGAGGGAAATAGAAATGCAAGAAAGAGCAAATCAACCCAAGCAAAAGATTGAATACAATTTCGATGTTACAAAACATATTAGGCTTGTTCCTCCATTTCAAGAAAAAGAAGTTGATAAATACTTCCTACACTTTGAAAAAGTTGCAGAAAACTTAAATTGGCCAAAAGAGCACTGGACTTTGCTCCTGCAAAGTGTTTTGATAGGCAAAGCTCGTGAAATTTATACACAACTAGGTGTTGAACAAAGTCATCATTATGAGACTGTTAAAGAACTTATTCTCAAAGGTTATGAGCTGGTTCCAGAAGCATATAGACAAAAATTTAGAAATTGTAAAAAAGATTCTAACCAGACTCATGTTGAATTTGCTAGAAACAAAGAACAGTTATTTGATAGATGGTGCTGTTCTAAGAAAATAGACCAAAATTATGATAAACTAAGACAACTTATGTTAGTTGAAGAATTCAAACGTTGTATTCAATTTGATGTTAAGACATTCTTAGACGAAAAACAAGTTGAAACTTTAGAAGAAGCAGCTCGTCTGGCTGATAATTACTACCTTACACATAAAGTTTCTTTTATTAATAAACCAAAACCTACTTCCTCACATCCCCAAAATAAATCTATGTCTGGTAATTCATCTGGCATGCCCAGTCAATCCAATACACCCAAACCCAATTCTACTAGTGAAACCAAAACTCAATATCCCTTATCTCGACCCACTTGTAACTATTGTAAGAAACCTGGTCACCTTGTTTCTGAATGTTTGAAATTAAAAAGGAAGTTAGAAAGTGATGAAACCAAACCAACAGGACTCGCCACTCTTAGACCAAGGCCACAGTCTTCCATTAAAACCAATACAATTGACATAGTCACAAAACCCAAGTCTGATTCTACTATGGAGATTTTTGAACCATTTATGTTGAATGGTTTTGCATCACTTTCAGGTGATAATTGCCCACCTACCCCTATTAAAATTTTAAGAGACACAGGAGCTTCTCAATCTCTTATTTTAGCAGATATACTGCCTTTTTCTGAGAAGACTTCTTCCGGTACTAGTGTCCTTATTCAGGGTGTAGAGTGTGGAACTGTTAATATCCCTCTCCATCATGTTAATTTGTCATCAGATTTGGTTACTGGGCCTGTGGTTATTGGTATTAAACCTTCCTTACCATTTAAAGGTGTCCATTTACTGCTAGGCAATGACTTAGCGGGAGATAAGGTTGTGGTTAATCCACTTGTAACTGACACACCAAATATAGGTCAAAAAGATGACCCTATCGAGCAGGAAATTCCTGACTTGTATCCTTCTTGTGCAGTTACCCGAGCTATGGCTAAAAAGGCCATTTTGAAAAATTCAAACTCTGACATTGACTTGACAGATACTTTTATCGGTCAATATTTTAATAATGAGATTAAAAAGTCTCTTGATCCCAGTTTGTCTGATACTCAGATAGACTCGTCAATGTCTTGCTATTCACCACCAAGGTCTATTGACCAAGGTCACGACACGCTGTCGAAGTCACAGCTTATCCAGGAACAGCAAACTGATCCTGAGATTTCAAAATTAATTTTTAGGGCTTTACCTGAAGATGAAATTTCACAGGTCCCAATGTGTTACTATATAAAGAATGGGATTCTTATGAGAAAATGGCGACCATCTGATGTCCCAGCTGATGATGAATGGGCTGTTTACCACCAAATTGTGGTTCCAAAGTCATATCGTCATGAAATACTAAGTATAGCCCATGAAAGTCCTATGTCAGGTCATCTAGGTATAAACAAAACCTATCACAAAATTATTACTCATTTTTATTGGCCTGGTCTCAAATCAGATGTCTCTAAATATTGTAAAACTTGCCATACATGTCAAATGGTAGGTAAACCCAACCAAACCATTCCCAAAGCTCAATTACAACCTATTCCTGCTTTTGATGAACCTTTCAGTAGGATACTTATAGATTGTGTTGGTCCTTTACCTCGAACCAAGTCAGGAAATGAGTATCTCTTAACAATTATGTGTACTTCTACACGTTTTCCTGAAGCTATTCCTTTAAGGAACATAAAAACAAAGTCAATAGTCAAAGCTCTTATAAAATTTTTCACATTTGTTGGTCTTCCAAAATCAGTTCAGTCTGATCAAGGGTCAAATTTTATGTCTGGTATATTCCAACAGGTTATGCATGAATTAGGGATCAAGCAATACAGGTCATCCGCCTATCACCCTGAAAGTCAAGGTGCTTTAGAAAGATTTCACCAGACATTAAAAAATATGATAAGGTCATATTGCTTTGACACTGAAAAAGATTGGGATGAGGGCATCCATTTGTTACTATTTGCAGCCAGAGAATCTGTACAAGAATCTCTTGGTTTCAGTCCTTTTGAATTAGTTTTTGGCCATTCTGTTCGTGGACCTTTAAAACTTTTGAAAGAGAAATTTCTCTCAAATGATGAAACACCCTTGAATTTACTACAGTATGTTTCTGACTTCAGAAATAGACTGTCTAGGGCATGTGAGGTTGCTAGGTCTAATCTTAAAACGTCTCAGGGCAAAATGAAAGCAAGATATGACAACCATGTTATTGATAGAAAATTTAAACCAGGTGACAAAGTCCTTGCTCTTTTGCCAATACCTGGCAGACCTCTACAGGCAAGATATTTTGGACCATACACTATTGATAAAAAAACAAGTGATTTAAACTATATAATTAATACTCCAGGAAGGCGTAAAAACAAACAAATGTGTCATGTAAATATGTTAAAGGAATACTTTGACAGAGATAGCTCTATTTCAAAACCAATTACAGTTGTAAACACTGTCCCACAAGAATCAAGTGTATTTGAAATTGAAGTAAATTCTGACTTTAATGATAAATCTGATCCTGGTCCATCTAAACTTGAGAATTCGGATATTTTGAGAAACCTCGACAACAAACTTTCTCACTTGGAACCATCACAACAGGAAGAGCTGAAACAGTTGATACACGAATATGAACATTTATTTCCTGATATCCCCACAAGAACAGATAAAATCTATCATGATGTCATTGTGGAAGATTCTAAACCAATAAAGCAACATCCATATAGAATGAATCCTTTGAAACAGAAATACCTCCAAGATGAAGTAAAATACTTACTGGAAAATGACTTTATTGAACCTAGCCAGAGTAATTACAGTTCACCATGTATATTAGTACCCAAATCAAATGGAACTTATAGAATGTGTACTGACTATCGTAAGGTGAACTCTGTGACAAAAACAGACTCTTTTCCAATACCAAGAATTGATGACTGTATTGACAAAGTTGGAAATTCTAAATATGTCACCAAATTTGACCTGCTAAAAGGATTCTGGCAAGTTCCACTGACTGATAGAGCAAAAGAAGTATCAGCCTTTGCTACTCCAAACGGTCTGTACCAATACAAAGTTATGCCGTTTGGGATGAAAAATTCTCCTGCAACGTTTCAGCGGCTTATAAACAATGTTATATGTGGATTAGATGGCTGTGATGCATATATTGACGACGTCATCATCTACTCAGACAGTTGGAGTGACCACCTTCAAAGAATCAGGAAGTTCTTCGACAGACTCAGTAAAGCGAAACTGACTGTGAATCTTGCAAAAACTGAATTTTGTCATGCTACTGTAACATTTCTAGGACATCTTGTGGGACAGGGTCAAGTTAAACCTTTAGAAGCTAAAGTCAATGCTATCTCTGAGTTTCCTGTGCCTAATTGTAAAAGACAGCTGATGCGATTTCTTGGTATGGCTGGCTACTACAGGAAATTCTGTAAAAATTTCTCGGGTATTGCTGAACCTTTAACAAATTTACTTAAGAAAAACAAAAAGTTCAAATGGAATGACATATGTCAAGATGCATTTGATCGTCTGAAAGCCATACTAAAGAGTGCACCAGTTCTCTTGGCACCTGATTTTGACAAATGTTTCAAATTAGCTGTTGATGCAAGTGATGTTGGTATTGGTGCTGTTCTTTTACAAGAGGATAATAATGGTATTGATCACCCAGTTTGTTACTTTTCTAAGAAATTTAACAAACATCAGAAAAATTACTCTACCATAGAAAAAGAGTGTCTTGCCTTAATTCTGGCAATCCAGCAGTTTGAAGTTTATTTAACCTCTTCAACTTCACCAATTGTTGTATTCAGTGATCATAACCCTTTAAGTTTTTTACACAAACTTAAGAATAAGAATCAAAGATTACTGAGGTGGAGTTTATTGCTTCAAGAGTTTAATCTTGACATAAGACACATAAAAGGGAAAGATAACATTATACCAGATGCTCTTTCAAGAGTCTGAAATTCCAATAGTTATTTTCTCTAAATCATGTTCAAACTGAATTTTTAAATTGTACTTTCATTACCTTGATTATTTTCATTAGTCTTAAATAATTAATATTTGAGTTTGTCATTTCCTATATATACTTCAGATAAAGTATCATATACATGTATATAAATAATATTGCAAAAAAGAAAGATTTATTTCATAAACCTTCCTTTTTCTTTTCAAGGGGGGAAGTGTTATGTACATGCCCAGTTATTATTAGCTTTGTTCATGTGTGTATCTATTTTTGAATGGTTTTCCCCTGTTGCTATTTTTAGAACTGGATTCTCTCTTGTAGAATATTGTGCTGGAAGTTTCCAGGCCTTTTTACAATCTGTTTACTAGAAGTTATGCAACTGATTTTAACATGAATTTTCTGGAAGTTTCTCTGTTACTATAAAAGGAAAAGCTTTTTACATCTCAGTGTTCACTAGTTAATACATGATTGCCAGACTACAGTGGGGATTATTTTGTGTTTGTGTCATAATTAGTGCTTGGATTACATTCAGTTTGGATTCGGATCAGACTAGACTAAAGTGAGGATTACTTCGTGTGCTTGGATTACATTCAGTTTGGATCAGGATCAGATTGGAATTAAGACTGGAATAGTTTGTCTTCTGAATTTAACGTCTAAGGTATTGTTTTGTACTATTGTAATATTGTCACTGTTTATTTGATATTTTTGTTAATAAATTCTGTTAATTGTTATCGTTTGTTGCTGGCTTCTTCTTTCTAGTTACGCCTGACTCGTAACACTTGTTACCAGCATTTTCTCCTTTTCCCACAATGTTTTCTAAAGGTTCCTTTCTCAGGGTCGTCAAAAGTAGGGATTGTGTGGTAATGGGTTAAAAGATGAAAATATACTGACAATTGAGCCATGTATAATTTAATATGCAGTACATGTACTGGTATTCCATAACAGTTAAGTTAGTGTTCTGTAAAGGCCATCAACTTTTACATTTCCCACTCTCAGTTTGATTAATTATGCTTGACTTTTAAAGAAAAAGCTCAGAAATGTGCATTTGGCTGGTCATATGAAAGATCTTTAAAAAAGATGAGGAACTCTTTAATTTTATCCTTAAGAGTGGAATTTTTGGTAAAAAGGCTACTTTTTATGCAATGTTATCAGTGTACCCTACGTGTTCATAAATGAAAAATAGGTAATAAAGACAGAAAAAAGGGGGTCCTGAAGAGTATTCTCTTTTTTTCCATTGAGCATTGACTGAGATATGTTTGATTTTGTTGTCATAGTCACTTGGCTTAAAATTTTCACTCTTTTGGGGTCTTGGCCACAAAAATGGTCATGTTAAAAGAATGGGTATTTCTCTTTGAAAATGACCTTGATTTCTTTCTGGTTAATTTTTTCCTTGTTGTAATACCTAGGTTCAGTCAGAAGGCCAAAAAAAACTCAACTTGAAAGTGAAATTTAGATAAGAAGGAAGAAAAGTGACAGTCCAGTGACCATGTTTCCAGGCATAACCAGCTGAAAGGTGCATGCTCACTCACTATAGGATGTAGCCTCACATAATTATGACCGAATTTTAGACAGCATGAAATGGCTGTTTTGAAAATGTGTCTGATGTAAGTAAACTTAGTAATTTAATTTATGCATATCCAAATTTATTAATTCTTTATCACACAATCCCGACTTTTAACAACCTTGAGAAAGAAACCTTTTGAAAAGATTGTGGGAAAAGGAGAAAATGCTGGTAACCAGCATTTTCTCCTTTTCCCATAATGTTTTCTACCCTATCAAAGACATGGTTTATCATCAGAGTCCACTCTAAATTTTGATCTGCAAATGCTTTGAATTTGGACAAGTCTACAATTTTATCACATGGCAAAGAGTTAACCAGTTTTCATTTTAACCAGAAGTGACAATATCTAACTATGATTTTGTCTTTTTCACCTGAAAACACAAAAATAACTGTTTAAAAGGCTTTTTTTTTTTTGTAGGGTGCCATCCCTTGACCAACTTGATATCAGATGAATTGGGCTCTCTGAAATATGATAAAAAGTAAAAACGTGAAATGAATTTTGGTTGAGTTCTGGCACCACTGCTACATTTCATAAAAGGCTAGGTTTTGTGGTTTTCTGTATGGATCTAACATCTGACAGGTGATAGTACATATTATGGTTTTATTCACACTGTGACGTTTGGCTTTTGAATATTAGATTTTAGATATTCTTTATCATGGCTTAGATAACTGTTTGTCTGCATATTGGCTGTCACATTCATCCATCATTTAAAAAAAAGCCTTATAACTCTTTACCAAACGACAAAATTTTGGACCAGTCCAAATTGAAAGCATTTGCAGATGAAAAAATAAACTTGAATCAAAAATTGAATTTTTAGTTTGAGAGGGTAAAAAACATTGTGGGAAAAGGAGAAAATACTGGTGTAAAGCATTTTCTCCTTTTCCCACAATGTTTTTAAAAGCTTTCCTTCTCAGGGTCGTTAAAGGTCGGGATTGTGTTGTGAAGAGTTAACCCTTTACCACACAGTCCCATCTTTTAACTACCCTGACAAAGAAGCCTATTGAAAAACATTGTGGAAAAAGATGAAAATGCTGATAACCAGCCTTTTCCACAATGTTCTCAACCCTTCCAAAATCAAAATTCAATTCTTTGTTCTCATTTATTTTGTTGTCTGCAAATGCTTTCAATTTGGACTAGTACAAAATTTCGTCATTCGGTAAAGACTTAAGACATTAATCTAATATAGATTACCTTTCTAACAGTTGAAAAAATACTCTTTAACTCTTTACTCCACAGATACACATTTCTACGCATTGCTTGAAGGAGCCTTTGGAAAATATTGTGGCAAAAGACGAAATTGTGACGAGCAATTTCATCTTTTGTCACAATGTTTTCTACGCTATCAAAAGGTGTCATATACACATAAGAAACAGCTTCATCCTTGTTGTTATTTAGGGTCAATTAGAGATACCATAGAAATGCCTTGTGGGGCAAAGGGTTAAATTGATGGCTATGTCTTAGAGTATGGAACTGAGATTGTGCTTATAAATAATTGGAAAAAGAAAAATATAAATGCATAGTGGTATGACATCATTTCCATTGAAAATAGGTGAATGACATTCCTGACATTTAGAGCATTGTGAGAGCCATCATTTATAACAAAATATATTTTAGTTACATGTTTTTGAAAATTTTTCATCAAGAACAATTGGGAATAATAAATAAACATGAATATTATACACCAACAATGAAACGTAGAGCTGTAGCACAGTAAGTCCAGTGGTAGACCCATAGATTAAGGGTGTGAAGATTGAATTCTGTTGTGACCACTTTTTTATTGGCAACTTTGTTTTTTTTTTATTGGATTAGCATATAACAATCATCTTCTATTATATATTTTACAGGATGCCTGGTGTAAAGGATAATTACTTAATACTTATTGTTTTATTAGAAGAAAGCTTGGCCTAAACCTTGTGGTAGTTTCATCAAATAGCAGAATGCAAGTTTTAGCTAAAAAAAAATATTTGGGTGCCTCTCGGATCTAGATGTTGCCCTACATAATGTTGAAAATAGAAGACTGAAAGAGGAATGTTTGAAACACCACAATTTGTTGTCTGATACTTATTGAATGAATAGAAGTACATGTACATTATTTGATATCCTGAATCAACTTCTTAAGATTTGTATTTTACAAACAATACCAGACTGAAGTTTGATAATGTAAGCACTGGAAGTGACAATGATTTTATCCAGCTGACTAGATTACCAGAGGCAAGCTTCAGCAGTATCTTTCAGTGCATCCATCAGTGTATTACACCAACCAGAAGCCAGAGGAAAACATTGGCTTTATTTTTATGAAAAATGGCATGCAAACAAGTTACTTGCTACATTCTTTAACAATCAGTAAGTTCAGTGTAAGGCAGCATTAATAGAATATTCTTGCCAAACAACCTTGGATTTCACCACAAATCAAGACAGACTCTCATTGAAAATCATACCCTTGGCACAGAGACCATATGGAAATGTTGAAAAGCCCAGTGCAATTTTAGTGTTAACCCATTACCACACAATCCCCACTTTTGACGCCCCTGGAAAAGAAGCCATTTGAAAACATTCTGGGATTAGGAGAAAATGCTGGTAACCAGCATTTTCTCCTTTTCCCACAGTGTTTTCTACCTTCCAGAACAAATTTCAATATTTCATTTACCTTTATTTTGTTGTCTGCAAATGCTTTCAATTTGGACCAGTCTAAAATTTTCTCGTGTGGTAAAGAGTTAAATGGAAGATACATTTACATAGCAAAGACACACAACTTTCTTTTCCAACAAAGATCATACAGTTTGCACAAAGATAGACCTCTTGTCAAACCAATGTTTATCACATCAACATCTGGATATATTGCTTCCATACAAGGGCCATACTTTTCTGTTTCTAAAAAACATTGATGCCTCTATTTTGAATCACATCTTAAAATCAAATCTTGATCATATTAGACAATGGGTACTGGAGGACGATACTTTTGTATTAGATAAAGGATTCAGAGACTCATTGTTGCTCTTGGAAGACCTTGGTATACCTGCCCAATTGCCGAAAATTTATGTTAAGGGGTGAAAAACAACTTCATACACAAGACATAAACATGAGCATACTGGTGACAATGGTAAGTTAATGTAGAAATATGAGTTACTTAGTTTTTTTTTAATATAGGCACATTGATCCTGGATGGCAAGGGATTACAACAGGGCTTTTTAAAATAAAAAAGACATTTTTGTCAGTGAACTGATTTGATACTAAAAATTATAGGAGTAAAAGTACATGCATTCCATACGATAACCATTAACTCTTTACTGAACAACAAAATTTTGGACTTGTCCAAATTGAAAGCATTTGTGAATGACACAATAAATGTGAATTAAAAATGGAAATTTGATTTGGAAAGGTTGGAAAACATTGTGAGAAGAAAAGAAAATGATGATTACCAGCATCTTTTCATTTCCCACAAGGTTTTTAAAAGGCTCTAATTTTCATAGGCCCATCGAGATGGGACTTATTGTGGGATCACCCGTGGCATCCGGGTGGGCGGGGGGCGTCCAGTTCTTTGTCTGGAGCATATCTCCAAAGCTCTACTACCTATGGTTATGAAATTTCATAGGTGAATAGATCTCATCAAGCGGAAGTGAAGTGCACATGAATCATAACTCTTGCTTGCCTAATTTTTGAGTTATTGCTCTTTGTTTATTTTTATACTTGAATTTTTTCCCGAGCATATCTCCAAACTATACTAGCTATGGTTATGAACTTTAATGCATTGATAGATCTCATCAAGGGGGAGTGTAGTGCACAAGAATCATAACTCTTGCTTGCTTAATTTTTGAGTTATGGCCCTTTGTTTATTTTCATACTTGAATTTTGCTTTATTTTCATATTTGAATTAAGGCCCATCGTTGACGGAACGTATTATGGGATCACCCGTGGCATCCGGGTGGGCAGGGGGCGTCTAGTTCTTTGTCTGGAGCATATCTCCAAAATTATACTACCTATGGTTATGAAATTTCATAGGTTGATAGATCTCATCAAGGGGGAGTGCAGTGCACATGAACCATAACTCTTGCTTGCTTACTTTTTGAGTTATTGCCCTTTGTTTATTTTCATACTTGAATTTTGTCCTGAGCATATCTCCAAAACTATTCTAGGTATGGTTATGAAATTACCTGCGTGGATAGATCTCATCAAGGGGAGTGCATTGCACATGAACCATAACTCTTGCTTGCATAATTTTTGAGTTATGGCCCTTTGTTTATTTTCATACTTGAAATTTGTCCAGAGCATATCTCCATAACAATTCTAGATATGGTTATGAAATTTTGTAGGTGGATAGATGTCACCAATGGGGAGTGCAGTGCATATAGATGTTAACTCTTGCTTTGTTAATTTTTGAGTTATTGCCCTTTGTTCATTTTCATACCTGAATTTTTTCTGGAGCATATCTCCAAAACTATTCTAGATATGGTTATGAAATTACCTGCGTGGATAGATCTCATCAAGGGGAGTGCATTGCACATGAACCATAACTCTTGCTTGCTTAATTTTTGAGTTATGGCCCTTTGTTTATTTTCATACTTGAAATTTGTCCAGAGCATATCTCCATAACAATTCTAGATATGGTTATGAAATTTTGTAGGTGGATAGATGTCATCAATGGGGAGTGCAGTGCACATAGATGTTAACTCTTGCTTTGTTAATTTTTGAGTTATTGCCCTTTGTTCATTTTCATACCTGAATTTTTTCCGGAGCATATCTCCAGAATTATACTACCTATGGTTATGAAATTTCATAGATGGATAGATCTCATCAAGGGGGAGTGCATTGCACATGAACCATAACTCTTGCTTGCTTACTTTTTGAGTTATTGCCCTTTGTTTTTTTTCATACTTGAATTTTGTCCGGAGCATATCTCATAAAATATTCTAGATATGGTTATGAAATTTCCTGTGCGGATAGATCTCATCAAGGGGAGTATATTGCACATGAATCATAACTCTTGCTTGCTTAATTTTGAGTTATTGCCCTTTGTTTATTTTTATACTTGAATTTTGTCTGGAGCATATCTCCAAAACTATTCTAGATATGGTTATGAAATTTCCTGCGTGGATAGATCTCATCAAGGGGAAGTGCAGTGCACATGAACCATTATTCTTGCTTGCTTAAGTTTTTAGTTTTTGCCCTTTGTTTATTTTCACACTTGAATATTGCCCAGTGCATATACATTATTCTTGCTTGCTTAAGTTTTTAGTTTTTGCCCTTTGTTTATTTTCACACTTGAATATTGCCCAGTGCCTATCTTAAAAAACTATACTAGCTATGGATATGAAATTTCATGCCTGGATACATTCCATCAAGGGGAAGTGCTGTACATATAAATTTCAATTCTTGCTTACTTAATTTTTGAGTTATTGCCCTGTGTTGTTTTTTTTTTTCAAACTTGAATTTTGTATGATGCATATCTCCCATACTATACCAGCTGGGGTTATGAAATTTCAACACAAATACACTGCCATTATCTTCAGTCAACGACAAAAATTTCCACACTAGTTTTTTTCTATACCTCCCCTTTATGATCATTATGCCCCAACTTTACAACTTGGGGTAAGATGGGCGTATCTTGAGACAATTTGCTGCTCTTGTTAGAGTTGTTAAAAGTTGTTAAAAGTCAAAATTGTGTGGTAAAGAATTAATCTGCAAAGATCAGACTGCACAGAAACAGGACCTTGAGTGTACAACAGGGAGATTGTTTGAACTACAAAATAACAGTAAAAAAAACAATTTTTTTTTTTTATACCATTGGTTTCACTTATTTAGCAGGATAAAATACTGGCAGTTTCTCATTTTCACTACACTATTCATCCATTTTGTATTTCCACTGAGAATGTCTATACATTTTAGCCATGCACAATGATGAAAAAGGGGCTTAATGCGTAGATCTGGAAAAAGTATCAACCCAGGTCAGCCAGCACAGTCGGCACACGTTAACCTGAGTTGAATCTTTTTGCTTTTGGTCAATAAGTTGCATGTACAAGGATCATTCTATCTCATAATCCAGTAATTTTTGAGATAAAAATTAATCCATATTTGTGACCTGTCATAGAAAATGAGACCATCTGGGAACTGTGAAAAGTGTCAACCCTGGTCAGACTGTGTGAATTGCACAGGCTGACCAGGGCTGACGCTGTCTTTAATGTATATTTTCTGTATGAAAAGTTGTCATTCTACCTTGTTATACAATCATTTTTCAACTGTCAGCTTAAATTGACATGCACTGTCTTTGGCCTGTTTTCATCTAATTGATGTATGGAATTCCCAGATTGTCCCATTCTGTGTGATGGGTCACATTTAAATGATGACCAGTGTGGTGTGATACATCAAGGAGATGATTTGACTCCTGTATTGCTAGAGTATGGTTCATGTACTTTTTCTCTTCATCAGGTACAACGGGTAGTTGGGTCTGCTAATGCCAGGATAAAAAAGAAACTGCAAATATTCATCCAAGGCACTTCCGACAAACCATGGGCCTTATACTGGTGATTGTGTGAGAATAGTCCATACTATCACTAACAATTATCATACCCCTCCCATTGTGTCAACCCACTAGTCATTCTGTGGATGAAGCTGAGGCAACAAAAATGCTCCGTTTATCACAAGAAGTGAATTCACTCCAGTGCTACATAGAAGAAAAAAATCTGTTATGGAAAGCATCTCCTTGGAAGCAAATAACCACTACTGATTTATTATGCTCCCCAAAGGGCGAGCATATAGTCGCCGCTTCGTCTGTCCGTCCGTCCTTCCGTCCGTCCGTCCGAAGCGATTTCTCCACAACCCTTCGACCAAATTGGATGAAACTTCAAATATGAACTCCTTAGGGTAAGGCGCCGATATAGTTTTCCCGAATTTTCAATTTGACCCCGTGTCATGGAAAAAAGGGGCTTAATGCAAAATTGCAATTTTTACCAATATCTCATTCATTTTTTGTCAGAATATCATGAAACTTCATGGTTATATTGTTTATGGAAAGTTTTAGCATGTGCCCTTGCTATTTTTAATCTGGCCATTTTTTAAGTTGACGTTCTGTCATGGAAAAAGGGGGCTTCTTGCAAAATTCCAATTTTTACTAGTATTTCATTCAGTTTTGGTCAAAATTTCATTAAACTTCATGGTTATAGTGTTTTTTCAAAGTTTCACCATGTGCTCTTGTTTCTTTATCTATGTGTTTTTCAATTTGACCCTCTGTCATGGAAAAAGGGGGTTTCTTGTAAAATGAAAAAGGGGCCCTAATGCAAAATTGCAATTTTTACTAATATCTTGTTCAGTTTTTGTCAACATTTCATGGTTATATCTTGTTTTACAAGTTTCAACATGTGCCCTTTGTTTTTGCAATCTATGAATTATTAATGCGCAAATATGTCTTTCCTGGTTTCTCAAATTAAGGCTGCATCACGGAAAAAGGGGACTTCATGGAAAAAATTGTTTTTCACTAGGTTCTCCTTTATCAGTGCTAAAAACTTTGTGAAATTTCAAATCTGAACTTGTTGGAACGTTGCCCAGGTACCTCTCTTCCTTTTTCTCAATTTCAGGCTGCGTCTTGGAAAAAGGGGGCTTCATGTAAAAAATTGTTTTATGTAATATTTAATACATGACTGCTCAAAATTTTATGAAATTTCGAATTTTGAATTATTATCAAAAATGCCACAAACCACACACCCGTTGTATTTATTGCAATGATCCAATATTGTCTTATGGGAAAAGGGGACTTAAAGGGGGCTTCTTGGGCTTATTGTCCTCTACAAGTTTGTGTTGGCTATCTCTAAGATAGTAATTGCCTTTTCACTTCAAATTTTGGGGGGCATGAACAAGTTCTTGTAGGATAAAAGACGTGAATTTATATCAATTTCTTATATTTTATGACAAGCTCTTGTTCGGGGAGCATAACCCGTCTCTGACGGCTCTTGTTAGACTTTCCAACATCGAGTGAGGACCAACTGCATGATATAACATGTGGATCATAACAACTGAAACTTAGCTCCCCTTATATTCAAGAACTCACAGACATTGAAACTTAGCTCCCCTTATATTCAAGGACACACAGACATTGACAGTGACTTACTGTTTTATAAAGACGACCCAACTTTATTGCACATTAAGATTCAGAGCAGACACGTTGCTTTCAGAGAATACACAGTTTGGATATGTTACATCAATGATGAAATATTGTTTCATGGTTTTGTTTATGCTGTGCTGGAGCAAGAGTAGTTGGTGTTTGTTCCTACATTGCAGCTATGTTGTGGTATCTTGGTGGGGCTTGATTTTCAGGAAAGAAACTGTTTGGTGTTCATGACCCTTGAAAGACTGTTGATGATACAGCAGTTATTAGAGTCCATTGATGAGTGTGAAAGTGATAGGATTTTGATACAGAAGAATAACCACTTGGTGTATTTCTACCTTTACTGATGTAAGCACCCTTTCATGATTTCTCAAACAGAATTATACCTTGATAAGACAGCTTCTGCAGAAGTTTTCCAATCAGAGTCCTGTTATAGCATAATCTATTGTTGACCAGAACTTATGCTATTGGCTACAATATTATAATCCATTTTTAATGACCGATTATACAAAATCTATTTAATCTCAAGCCTAGTGGACAATGTGTTTGCATGAATGGTCGACGGGTAAATGTTAATGATTGGTATAATTCTACTCAACCTGGCATGCATTATTACCCTAGAAACCTAGACATGGATTACTCTGTGTTTTGTCTGTTCTCAAGTGGCTCATATAGGCTTCTGTATTCTTTTTTGTCCATGAAATTGACATTAATGTGGGGAAAAAAAGAATTTTATTAATTGGAGAAATTGGTTTCCATGGCAAAGGTGGGTATTTAGAATTTTCACATCATACTGAATTAAAAAATATATATGTCAATGAAATTTATATTAAAAAACAATATAAATCATCAGTAATTAAGAATCATTAAATTACAAAAAAAAAAATTGGTGGTATTCCCTTAAAAGGCTACGTAGCCTCTTAAGCTATTTTTTAGATTTCCCGCCAAAATAAAGTATTGTGGGAATGTTAAGTGACTTGCATGTGATTAATGACTATTAAATTCCATAGCATAACGAACATGCAATTATTTTCCATAATGTCTAGAGCTTCGGACGCTATGTTTGAAGCTTCGTCTGTATATTTCTGGTATGTAAATGAGCAAGTTGCTCATGTAAAAATAGACCGTGTTTCCCTTCAGTGTCGATCTGGGCTGTAGTAAATCTCTAATTTATCTAGTTTTTGGATGGTTTTCGACTACTGGGGTTTAATGAATGAAAATTATAAGGCTTTGGGAGTAAAAGGATGATTTTTTTTTTTGTATTTTTGTAAAATTTTTGTCCCAATATCTGATGGGCCACCTTTAATAGGAATTATAAATATTTGAGGAAAAAAAATAATGAATCAAGGAAATATAACATATTTTAAAGCGTTTTTTCCCCAATTTTGATTTATTTACATTGGTTTCCATGTTATCCTGAAGTTAAACACTGCCTTCAGCATGGAACAATATTTTTTTTTAGCTCACCCTAGCACAAAGTGCTAAAGGTGAGCTATTGTGATCACCCTATGTCCGGCGTCCGCCATCTGTCGTCTCAACAATTTCTTTAAACATCTTCTCCTAAACCACTGGGCAAATCTTCATGAAACTTGGCAGGAATGTTCCTTGGGTGAAGCTCTACCAAAATTGTCCAAAGAATTTAATTCCATTTATAACTGTGTTTGCCATGGCAACAAAAAGGAAAAAAAAAAACAAAATCTTTGAAAATCTTCTCCTCTAAAACTAGAAGGGGTAGAGCTTCCTAGTGGACCTCTACCAAGTTTGTTCAAATTATGTCCCTTTGGTCAAAACTGGCCCCACCCAGGGGGTCACTAGTTTCAGCATAGGAACAAAGAAGGAAAACGTTAAAAATCTTCTCCTCTGAAACTTGAAGGCGTAGAGCTTTGATATTTGGTATGTGGCATCTCCTAGTGGACCTCTAACAAGTTTGTTCAAATTATGTCCCTGGGTTCAAAACTGACCCTACCCCGGGGATCACAAATTTGAGCATAGGAGCAAAGAAGGAAAACTTTAAAAAAAAATCTCAGAAACTAGAATGCATAGAGCTTTGATATTTGGTCTGTTGTATCTCCTAGTGGACCTTTACCAAGTTTATTCAAATGATGTCCCTGGGGTCAAAACTGGCCCCACCCTGGGGGTCACTAGTTTGAGCATAGGAACAAAGAAGGAAAACTTTTAAAATTCTTCTTCTCTGAAACTAGATGGCGTAGAGCTTTGATATTTGGTATGTGGCATCTCCTAGTGGACCTCTACCAAGTTTGTTTCAGTCATACCCGTGGGATCAAAACTGGTCCCGTCCCGGGGGTCTCTAGTTCGAACATAGGAACAATGAAAGAAATTTTTTAAAATTCTTCTTCTCTAAAACTAGAAGGCATAGAACTATGATATTTGGCATGTAGCAATTCCTAGTGGATCTCTACCAAGTGTGTTCATATTGTGCCCTTGGGGTCAAAACTGGCCCTGCCTCGGGGGGGGGGGGGTCACAGGTTCGAACATAGCAACAAAGAAGGAAAACTTTAGAAATCTCTAAAGCTTGAAGGTGCAGAGCTTTGATATTTGGTATACAGAATCTTCTAGTTGACCTCTACCAAGTTTGGTCATATGATGTTCCTGGCGTCAAAAATGGCCATGCCCCAGAGGTCACAGGTTGGAACATAGGAACAAAGAAGGAAATTTTTTAATTTCTTTTTCTCTTAAACGGGAAGGTGTAGATCTCGAGCTTTGATACTTGGTATGTAGCATCTTTGAGTGGACCTCTACCAAGTTTGTACAAGGATGCTGCTTTGGTTAAAACTGACCCAGCCCCAGGGACCACAAATTAGAACATAGGACGAAGAAGGAAAATGTAAAATTCTTCTCTGGAACTGGAAGGTGTAGAGCTTTGATATTTGATTGCCCTATGTCCGGCGTCTGTTGCCCATCAACAATTTCTTTAAACATCTTCTTCTCCTAACCCACTGGGCCAATCTTGATGCAACTTGGCAGGGATGTTCCTTGGGTGAAGCTTTACCAAGGTTGCTCAAAGAATTGAATTTCACTCATAAGCTATAGTCTAAGGTGAGCGTTCCAGGGCCAGTGGCCCTCTTGTAATTTTTTTCAACATACTTTCACAAGCCTTCTTCAAGTTTGTTAAAACTCAGGATGGTAAACTGGCCCTTATTGCACAGGAACATTGCACAACTCTATAGACTTCGTTGTATGAGTAGAGGCGATTTAAGTACATGAAAATGTATTGCAATATGTTATGCCTATATTCTAAACTCGCCTTCTAACAGTACTTTCAGTACTTTGATTGAAAAGATATGAATAGGCCTACTTCACACTGGAGAGACTTTACGAACTTGCTCCTGGTCAACGTTACTGCCCCTTTAAATTTTACGTACCCGCTCGAGTAAAAAACATGGCTACGCCCACAAGATTACACAGGGTAGGCAGAAAAACATACTTCTATAACAACCAGATGAGTAGATGTGCTGTAGATGGTTGTCGCACGGAATGTCAGGGATGTCACAGCATATTTCTGTATTGTTCCTTTGGTGGTTTGTTATTTGTTAAAGACGTTTAATCCAACAAACTTCCGTCAGCGACTGATTTCTGAATAATCAACACACGAAAGTCAGCAAAAAGCTTTTTTAAACATACATTTACACAATAATCTGAAGTTCGTGTTGTATCAAGTGAATCACATATGCTTTATTCACCACAATTGAAAACAAAAACTACGACATCCAGTAAAAAGCACTTTTCTGTCAATTTTTGTAGGCAACGCTCCACGCTCCAGAACACAATAAACGATCCAGTTCCTGAATTGAAACAGAGAATGATATCATAATGTGATTGTGTACGAGTTTAATGATTTTTCTCCCTTTTTTTAATCAATATGTATAACTGTCTACTTTCGGTTTTACTTTTCGCCAAGTTTATTGTCCTTTAGATGCTTTTGAAATGAAATGCCATGATAAAGACACAGGAATTTGACATTCTATAACCAAAATAAATGATAAAATATGGAAAAAAAATCTCCCCTATAAAATATAAACACAGGAATGCAACGTCTCGATTGCAAGCTCCTGCACAAGACAGCCTTTCCCACCCAAAATCACCCACGAAACAAACATTGATCATAATTTACCTTAGCCTAGCGATAGACAACACAAAAATGTACCTGCGACATTCTGCGATTCCTCAGCAGACACCTTTTAACCGGAGACAATTTCTATTCATCGAGGAGGCCATTCGCTGACGTCACGGGAAGAGCCAGGAAGCGTATTTTCGGATTACGTATTACTATTATTTTTTTCGTCTTTAAGATATATTTATGGACATCATATGATACTTCAGATTTTTCTAGAAGTAACTAACAAAATTCTCTTTTAAAGAAAAGATATTTGACTCTAATACGTAATCCGAAAATACACTTCCTGGCCCTTCCTGGGAATCCAGTGACGTCAGCGAATGGCCTCCTCGATAGATAGAAATTAAAAAAACAATCAGACATATTTAAAGCATTTGCAGACGACGACTTCAGTCCCCCCCCCTCCCCCCCCAACCTGTCTGCTATAGATCTATATTTTTATTTCATTAAACAACATTTTTTTCACCCATGAACCCGGAAATTTAGCTTCCAATTATTGTTTTATTCAGAGATTTCAGTAAATTCATTGTTTAAATTCATTATCAGAGATGCGAAGATAATTTGAAGTCCCCCTGATCGGACAATGCCACGCTGCTCAATGTAGCGTCATGCGTTTTCAAGCTTTTTTGGCGATCTACTTTTTCGTGACACTTAATTTTTGTAGAAGTATTGCTACATGATTTGACATCAGTGTGTCAGTTTAAATAGCAAGTAACTTAAAAATCTGTCACTTTACACTAGATAAGAGGAAAAACACCGTTGTTAATCTGTCGTAAATGACTCGCCAGCTTCGTTATCACCCTTCTGCTACAGATCTACATTTTCATGTCATATAACAACATTTTTTATCACTCATGAACGGAATTTAGCTTTCAATTATTGCTTTATTCAGAGATTTGCGTAAATTCAGTGTATAAATTCATTATTATTGATGAGAAGATAGTTTGAAGTCCCCCTGATCGGACGATGCCAAGCTGCTCATTGTATTGTCATGGGTTTTCACGCTTTTTAGCGATCTATTTTTTTTTTTTTGTGCCAATTAATTTTTGGAGAAGTATTGCTACATGATTTGACATCACCCAGTCAGTTTAAATAGCAAATAAATTAAAAAATTTGTCACTTTACACTAAATAAGAGGAATAACACCTTTGTTACTCTTTCATAAATGACTCGACAGCCTCATCATCCGCGTGTCATTCGCATTTTATACTGATCGTATTCAGCCCAATTTTTTGCCAGATGCGCGCAAGCTAGATTTTATGAAGCTCTAGACGATAATTTCATGCGTCATATATTTTCCATTGTCAAAGACAGATCATTTCAAATTTCCAAGTCTCAAAACCCGGGCTCAGGGATCAAATGAGAAGCGTGCCGAGTTGTCAAGTTCTGTCAAATAATCCATGGACAAAAATTTTTCTCTCATTTTTCCGGCCAATTTTGATGTTTGTTATCCACTGTTCAATCGAAGATTGTAATTAATAATCACAAAACCAAGAATTCAAGTTTAGGCACCAAGCGAGTTCAAGAACCGACTACAATCGATTCCGTGTTTTCTCAATCGATTATCGTAATCGGAAGCCAAAACCAATTCACTTTCGACTGTAGTCGATCATCTGCCCACCACTATGTGATAGATACAAGGACTTCCTGCAATGAGCAGTTTAATTTATGGCTCAGTCCCGATTATTCAATCACAATATCTCGGATATGAAGTCGCACTTTTTCAATATATTATCGAGACATTCCCGAATACCGATGTTAAAATTAGATTCTAACGCATACAATCAATAATAATATTCACAAAATACGAGAATACCTAACTTCACTTTTCTTTTGTTTTAGTTTTAGAAGATTTGCAAAAAAATATAGGCGCGACTTCCGTATTCCTATGAGACCGTTGGGCGCATTTCTAGGATTTTGAATGAGACTATCAAGGTGTTGCATTCCTTGTGTTTACATTATAGTTTATAGGGGAGATATTTTTTTCATATTTGATCATTTATTTTGGTTATAGAATGTCAAATTCCTGTGATATAGATAAAGAGCTTGATGACAGACAGTATCATGCAAAGGATATCTATCATCACTATCGTGCAGAAGATACATAACTATTATAAATACCATCTTCGATATCGTCATCAAGAGACTCGTTTTCGTGAATATGATTTAATAATAATGATCATCAACGAACAACCATTCGTATGCCTTGTAAGCGGCACACCTAAAAGTAACTAGTAGTATCTAATACTATGCTTTAAATATTGATCAGCGATACTCTGTGAAAAGGAGGCCTAATGCATCTGCGAAAAGAATCTGCCCAGGTCAGCTTGCGGATTCCGCCCAGGCGGAAGTGGACCGAGGTTTTTCGCTTTAGGTCAATTTTCTGTCAAGGACCAGTTTACCTAAGGATACCTCTCTCTATCTCTCTTTTTCACGATGGGTGTCTGATTCTGCCAGCTTAATAAAATTGGGGATAGAAACATAGAACCCGAGATCGCCTGAATACATGCCCAGTAACATTAGACCTATTTATAGAAAAAAAGAGTTCAACGTGTTTTAGAATTGTACTTCCATTCAAGTATTTATTAAACTACACTACGACTGTGACTACGATTATTAATATAGAATCTTGACCAAAATAACAGAATTGTTCACTATAATACAAACCCATATGTTTACCATAGTATAATTATATAAAAATAACAGAAAAAGTTAAGGTAAAAACTAAGCTATATATAAATATGTAAATCAAACTATTATTTTGACCATATCAAAGTGGGCCGTTTTGGTACCCATATTCGTGGGCCGTTTTGGACCGGGCCGTTTGGGAATTGGGCCGTTTTGACCCCGTTGTCTGCGCATGTCATATTCTTCGAAGATTCGACTGTCTTATATGACGCATCACTCAGTGACTAGCCCCGAAAGCGGGCTGACTGTACGCTCTATAAAGTAGCAATGTTGAAAACAACTTTTACGTATCAATACGTTTGAGCAGAAATGAGACCTGCATCAGCAACAGATTTCTCTAAACAGGTGATCATAGTTTATTAGGTAAACCTTGTTTTTGTTTTAAATTCAAAGTAACGGTTGTCGCGTAGGAAAGTGGTTCGGCTCTGTACCCAGGATGCCCATTTCAGATAGATGAGTATTTATAGAATGCCATCTAGCGGGAGATAATGGTTTTGACCCTATCCCAAAAGAAATGGGTATCAGGAGAAATCGTCCCCTCGAGAATCATCCCCAAACTGCTTGGGGACGATTTGTTGGGAGAATTCGTTTATTTTATGAACGGTTTATCTACACCACAACTTTTTTGTCCTTGTACAAAATCTTCAATTTTAAAACAATCTTTTATAGAAATATCGGAAACATTACTGAGGAGGAGGAAGTACACAAGTTTACTCTTAGATCATTACCAAACAAAATTTTTGTCTTGTCCAAATTGAAAGCATTTGCAGACAGCAAAATAAAAGTTACTGAAAATTTGAAATTTGTTTTGTGAAGGGTAGAAAACATTGCGGGAAAAGGGCAATGTTTTCTAAAGGCTTCTGTCTCGGGGTCGTCAAAAGTACGGATTATGTGGTAATGGTTTAACTCGCGCTTTCTTTCTCTTACCCAACACTTTTTAAGATACTTTTGTGCTGTTAATGAGGTGATACCTTTTCTCTTTTGCTGCCTTGATATTTTTTTTTTATACTTGTAAATCTGCAAAAAGTCTTTGATTAATAAGAAATAGCCAAATAATTTTTATGTACTCAATTGTTACGTGATGGTCTGAACCGTTGTAACAAAGTCATTAAAAGTTATAAACAAGCATAATCTATTTCCCCGAGAGAGAGAGAGAGAGAGAAACGAAAAACCACTATGTACGAAACCTATGTTGAGATAGATAGATGGGTGGGTCGGTGGGTGGATAGGATGGATGGATAAGTGGGTGGGTGGGTGGATAGATGGATGGATAGATGATTGAACGAATGGATAGATAGATAGATAGATAGATGAATGAACGAATAGATAGATAGATAGATAAATAGATAGATAGATGAACGAATAGATAGATAGATAGATAGATAGATAGATAGATAGATGTGTTTTCATCATCCTAGTATTAATCTACTTTTCCCAGACCTTGTGGATTAGGGATCGGATTGCACACTGTGCGATCCGATCCTAATCCACATCGTTTGCAATATTGTTTTGAGGCGCGCTTAGCAACCGATAGGTTTAGAAGTCCAACTGTGAACATGCCATTCTTTTTTAAACTTAATCAGTATCTGTCTTCCCATGTTTCCTTCGGAAAACATGAAATTACTTCATGTGTTACCGACACGCACTTTTTTTTAAATCTACATACATTCTTTCGCATCTCGTGGTTATTGTATTTGTATTGGCTATAAATATGTGTATATTTAATGCCAAATAAAGATTATGTTATGTTATGTTATTAAAACTACTTAAAATGGCACAATGACTGCTAAAAAAATTACATATATATTTCATTATTGGTTTGATATCAAATTCAAAAAAACGACAAAAAAATCTTGCAGGTGTTAACTACCCCTGACAGGTGTGAAAAGCAACGTATTAGTGTGGAATTTGTTTTGCAGACAATGACAGTGTAATCAAATAGCTGTTGCGTGAAGAAACTGCAACACAACACAAAGTAAACAGTAAAGTAAAGCAAAGACTTCAAAGATATTTTCAAACAGAACTTTAAAGAAAAATTGTATATGAATTTTGAATATGGGAACTATTTCACTAAAATTTAGTTTGGCGACGATTTCTCCAGGGGACGATTTCTTCAGCATTCCTGAAAAAAGCCGTTTCCGTCTGAAATCGTTACCAAATAGTCCCATTCACACTTAGCACGTAGAACACATCGTCTAAAATGAGACGTGTATGCAAGTAACTAAGATTTTCTCCTTTCCCCACGATATCTTTACCGTATCAAAAATGAAATCCACCATATTGAGATGTCGCTTGCAACATCCTTTGTACAAATTAAGTCCACATTTTTGTCATGGTGAAGAGAATATTTCCCAGCTTGCCATCTCTCGACGCCAAAATACAAAAAAAATGTACCTTCAGAATATATAGATAACACTTGAACGTTATCTGGATCCGCAACTACACTGCCTTAAAGGAAACACTTTGAGACAGGGCAATGATAGAGACCTCAATATGTCAAGGCCTTTTTCAATTGATGTCATAGTTTTAACCTTTTGCCACACAATCTCGACTTTTAACACCCCCTTGAAAGAAAACTTTCGAAAACATTGTGGGAAAAGAAGAAAATTCTGGTAACCAACATTTTCTCCTTTTCCAACAATGTTTTCGTCCCTTCCTAACACAAACCTCAATTCTGCAGTCACATTTATCCTGTCGTCTGCAATTTCTTTTTTGCTTTGAATTTGGACCAGTCTAAAATTTTGTCGTTTGGTAGAGAGTTAAGTACAATAATGAAGGAGACTCATGAAAAACAATGCTGCAGGAACTTGTTATATTATAAATACGGATACGTATTTTATAAAATACCGAAGGAAAGGGTTGTATTGAGCCGTGCAATAAGCTATAATAAGGAGATTTTCATGACGTTCAGTCTGTATAATCATATTTAGACCAAGTTGTTTTAGCAAGACTAATTAAGCTTATAAATACTCGTATCTCAAGGTATAACTCTTATCCTTTTAAATAGGCCTAGCTTAAATGAAATTTTCAATTTGAAACTAAAAGCCCAAATACTGCAATTTCAAAGTTATATGATGGGGAATAATATTTCCTTATTGGACAGTTTAGATCGAAGATCAGATTGGACGTTCTGTGCAGTCTGATCTTGATCTACATTGTCCGCAAAAGATCAGTGAGGACCGTGCTTAGCAGCTTATGTTTTCATGTTTTAGCAAGATACGACCGGGCGCTTTATGTCGTTTTGAATATCTATCGTCGCATATGGGATCAGAATGGACGTTCTGTGCAGTCTGATCTTGACCTACAATGTCCGCAAAAGGCCAGTGAGTCGTGCTTAGCGGCTTATGGGTTAATCATGTTTTAGCAAGATACGACCGGGCGCTGTATGTCGTTTTGAATATCTATTGTCGCATATGGGATCCCTGCTCCTATTTGCACGTGAGTGCGCCCACCGCCTGTTTTTCCCATGCAAGTTGTCTAAAAATGGCCTTTTTTTGCACGCAAAAACGAGTCATAACACTTCCATAAACTATTAACTGTTCGGCGACAAAGTCCAAACTGGTCACGAACACGCTGACGATAATTCTGATATGGAAACATTGGGAAAATGCTTGTTGCAACAGGGATCGGGAATAACATGCTATGGACGATTCCAAGATACAACACTAAGCCAAACTTTCCTTGGTCTACTTGGTCAGCTGTTTATTTCTCTTATTTTTTTTTTCACAATATTTTCACAATATTTTATCTTCTTAAAAAAAAAAAACGATTTCAAAATTGAGATGATTTGTTCAGTTTTCCTGATAAGAGCATATTTTGTTTACTTGATGAATTTGATTGCTTATGTTCAAGCCCTGGCCCTTTACCCCATAAGCCATTTCTATGGTATCTCTAATTGGCCCTAAATAACAGAAAGGATGAAGCCGTTTCTTATGTGTATATGCCACTTTTTGATAGCATAGAAAACATTGTGACAAAAGGTGAAATTGCTCCTCACGAGCAATTTCACATTTTGCCACAATGTTTTGCAAAAGCTCCTGCAAGCAATGCGTAGAAATGAGTATGGATCTATGGGTTTTGACTGTGGGACGTTTTAACCGGATACCATCTATAGAGTAAAGGGAGCAGGTGTGGTTACTTTGGGGTGGACCTCTATCTTTAGGCGGATGCTGAGACTACGTAAACGGGCAAAAACAGCCAAGGATACTCTTTATCAAAAAAAAACAGCCATGTTTAAATTTCATGGGTTAATTTTGAAAGTTTTTCAAATGCCTTTCAAAGCTGTGGACTATCATTTCAGATAGTGAATGTGTAAATGATGATCCCGCAAATAGAATAAGAGTATCCGCAGAATAAACTTAAATCTTAATCGTCGTACGGGCTTGTTCGTCCCTGGGCTCGTTCGCCCGGGCTTGTTCGTCTGGGCTCATTCGTCTCAACTGATTTGTCCTTGATCCGGGCTTGTTCGTCCCAACTTATGTACATGTATCTGCCAACCAAAGTGTTCATAGTGAATTCTTTACTGATTTTGATTTTGAGAAGGTTTTAACTGCGCATTATTGCCTTCCATTTTACTCAACCAAAGTTATATCTGTACAAAAAAGATCCCCATCACGTTTATAGAAGAAACCAAAGTAAAAGAAATGTGGTGTCCGTGGTCGCGACGTAGAGCGTCGGCCTCGTAACCAAAGGTCCTGAATTCGATTCTCAGGAGCTGGTGTCAACTTCAGGATTTATCATCGGCCTACACATTCGGCGTGAGTACTGGTGTAGTTCCCAGGAAGCAGAATCGAGAGGGATTGGTATAACTTGTCGGAACTTGCTTCTCAATCGATGTAAAATAAATAGGTTTAAGATTAAATATAAGAAAAATTATCAATGGCGTCATTCCCATCGTTACGTTTAGAGAAGAAACTAAAGTAAATGAAAAATGCCAATGACGTCATCCCCATCATGGTATTTAGAAAAGAAATTAAATTACAATTCATATATATATATGTCGTAGGCCAGATTGGAATCTAGGCAGATCCGGAATCTGCCTAGACCAAATTAGAATTCAAATTTTGTGTAGACCAAATTGCATTGTTTTCTAATATTTTTTTTTTCTAAATATATTGATTTAATTATTTTTACAATTGAGAGGTATTTTCATTTAAAGCATTTTATATGATTTTTCCACAATCACTCTTTTTTCACCTTTTTTATTAATACAAAACATTCAAAATTTATATTTACTCTGAATTTCTGACTAAAACTTCTTTTATTTTGGGGTTTACGTTTAAAAGTAAGATGATTCATATGTAGACGCCCTATATTCAACGAGAAATTATTAAAATTTGGTTAAGGCAGATTGTAGAGCTGCAAAGCTAAACTGGAATCCTGATTTGTTATAGACAAATTCCAGTTTGGTCTAGGCAGATTCCGGATCTGCCTGGATTCCAGTTTGGACTACGACATATACATGTTCATATGGATTTTCAATAAATATTGTAATGTAAGGCCGCTAGTTTCGGCAAGAGGCGATGCGGAGACATTGAGTGTCAAAGTCTTGAATAATTGATTCAGTTTCTGTTCTGTTCAAAATACGACTTCAAGAGAGGCAAACACAAAGCATAACGCATTACTTGGAGGGCACATAGCGATTATATTCCAATAAGATCGAAACGGTGATGTGGGACGAACGAGCCCGGGTGAATAAGCCCAGGGACGAACAAGCCCAGGAACGAACTGGTTTTGGGACGAATAAACTCGGAACCGTAGTTTCGAATGACATAATTAAACCCAATTATAAGAGCTTTAAGAGCTTTTTTTTTTCAATCAAACTAAGAAAAAATGAAATTGGAGTATGGAATTTAACACATCTCTTTACATAAATTATTTTTACTGACCACTTAAATTTTTCGAAACTTGATGGTAATGGGAAAAAAGTAGCTTTGAAACTGAAATCATGGTAAGATGAGTTTACAAAAAAAAAGAACCTAGTAGAATATAATTATGACTGATTTAATAAATACTCACTTAGCTTGAAAAAGCTGAAACTATCTTTTTTTTAACTTCATGAAACATCTACTTGTTTTATCCTTAAATTACTTAAATTTGCGCAGGATTTGCAAAAGTTTGCCGGTTGGTGGGGTAAACACTCTACCGGTTCGTGATGCAGCAGACTAACACCGCTATGTATCCGAGATGTCATCTCCTCATTCCTTGTTTAGTGTATGTGCTATTTTCAGTTACTCAGGTGAAAGAGCATGAGTGAAGTAAATCCGTAATGGAGCACCATAGGCATGGCCTGACTGTGGCAATTTGAACCCTGGCCCTCAGGCATTCAGTGATTCACATCCTCGGATACCCCGGGGTCTCCCTATTTGCTACGCTACATCGACCCCTGGGACAATTAATTGAATTTCCCTCGCTTTACCGCTAGCTGAATGCTGGCTTTTCATTGGTTCCATCATCATTTTGTGATGGGCGAGTCAATGTACGCTATGACGTTTCATATCGATTTTCTGCGGCTGATTCAAAGTTTTATTAGTCAGTTGTCCCAGGGTCGATGTAGCGTAGCAAATAGGGAGCCCCCGGGGTATCCGAGGATGTCGCATTCAGGGCAAGTGCTCCAACCACTTTTTTACTGGGGTTGCTACGTATTTGCACTACACTCATTCCAGATAAAATTTTCACCCAGATTGTAATGAGCTATCCATCTTTCCCCATCTTTCAACACTCCTGGTATCTAAGGTCCATAAGTCTCATATTAACCCTTTACCAAACGACAAAATTTTAGACTGGTCCAAATTGAAAGAATATGTAGTATACTAGTCTATCCCATAGATAGATGTAAAGGTATAATGTAGTCGGGTACAGGTTTTAGGTGATATATTGTGCGACCATATCAACATTGTGGTTCCTTAGCTTGGTTAGAGTGCAAGAACGGTATTCCTGAGGCCCTTGGTTTGAAACCCGGTCGAGCCGCGATTTTTTTTTACCACCTGTTACAAATATATACAAGTAAATCCCTGCTAAATTATTTCGAGTGATACTCTAGTTTAAATTACGTCTTCTTCTTTGTTCTTTTTCTACAGTCTCGCCGCTATGATTCAAGAACAACTATCTTCTCTCCAGAGGGAAGGCTGTATCAAGTAGAATATGCCATGGAGGCTATTGGTCATGCCGGAACTTGTTTGGGTATCCTAGCAACAGATGGAGTGTTGTTGGCAGCGGAGAGAAGAAACACAAACAAATTACTTGATGAAGTGTCCTACTCGGAGAAGATTTACAAGTTACACGAGTAAGAAGTGTGAACACTTTAGCATACAACAAAATTTAACTCATTATCAACATGATAATTGTAGACTTGTCCAGATTAAAAGCATTTGAAGACAACAAAATAAAGTGGCTCAGAAATTGAAATTTTGGGAAGAAAAGACATTGTGGGAAAAGGAGAAAATGCTGGTTACCAGCATTTTCTCATTTTCCCACAATGGCATGACAAAGGACCAGTTTACCTTATGATTCAGTCATTTGCTGGACAAAAGAGTTTTATGGATCCATGAAATTTAATGATAATTACATGATGATTTGCTTGGTATGACTCTTTAACTGTTTATCACACAATTCCAAGTTTTAATGACCCTGAGAAAGAAAGCCTTTGAAAACATTTGAGGGAAAAGAAGAAAATGCTGGTAACCAGCATTTTCTCCTTTTCCCACAATGTTTTTTACCCTATCCAAATGAAATTTCCATATTTGATTCATGTTTATTTTGTCGTCTGCAAATGCTTTCAATTTGGACTGGTTTTGTTGTTTGGCAATGAGTTAACACACGGTTGTGAGTTTTGCTAACCTTGAGGAAGAAAGCTTTTGAAAGTATTGTGAGAAAAGGAGAAAAATGATGATAACCAGCATTTTCTCCTTGTTCAGCAATGTTTTCAACCCTTTGAAATATGAATTCATGGTTTTGAGTAACTTTTGATTTGTCATCTGTAGGTGCTTTGAATTACAAAAAGTCTAAAATTTTGTCATTTGGTAAAGAGATAATGTGTCATGGAGATGCACACAGTCCTGAGTTTTGATGCCCTTGAAGAAAAAGCCTTTTGAAAAAACATTGTGGGAAAAAGAGAAAATGCTGATAACCAATGTTTTCTATCCTTCCCAAAACAAATTTTATATTTTGAACAATATTTATTTTGTCGTCTGCAAGTGCTTTGAATTTGGACCAGCCTGAAATTTTGTTGGCTGGTAAAAAGTTAACCCATTACCAAACAACAATATTTTAGACTAGTCTAAATTGAAAGCATTCGCAGACGACAAAATAAAGGTGACTGAAAAATTGAAATTTGTTTTGGGAAGGGTAGAAAACACTGTGGGAAAAGGAGAAAATGCTGGTTACCAGCATTTTCTCCTTTTCCCACAATGTTTTCTAAACGCTTCTTTCTCAGGGGCGTCAAAAGGAGGGATTGTGTGGTAATGGGTTAAACCCCCTTTTATCCTTTAACAGGGACATGGTATGCAGTGTAGCAGGTATAACATCGGATGCTAATGTGTTGACAAATGAATTGAGGTTGATTGCACAAAGGTAATCTCTTTACATACTTGCAAATTTATGTATAATAATATATTAATATCTATAATTTTTTTTATAAAATGGTTATTTTAACATGACCCTTGAATTCGACTCTATAAACACAGTGCAATGAAAGCGTGGTAAAATCTGCGACACTCCATGTAGAGTGACGTCATTCTGTATAGAGTGTGTTATTCAGTGAAACATAATCTTCTTACGCATGTTTACTGTAATAAGTTTGAACTTGTTTTCCTTTTATTAGGAATTGATCATGTTAGAATCGAAATAATCTTCTTTCTAGTGTGGTTTATTGTTCAATAAACCAAATGTTGTGAGTTATGAGGCATTATATTCACAACTGTGCTTTATTGAATGATAAAGCATGATAGAAGATTATGTCTTAAATGTAGGAGTTGGGGCATAGAAATATCGATTTTTGCAATTGTGTACATGCTGTATCATCTTGTCAACCAAATGTTGTATAAAGAAAATGAGGATCTCCATCTTTCTTCATGTTGTTTTCTCTTTGGATGGAAGATTTTTGTTTTATATGATGTTTTAACCCTTTCCCAAATGACAAACTTTTGGACTAGATCAAATTGGAAGCATTTGCAGACGACAATTCAACTCTTGCTGAAAAGATGATTTCTGTATATGATAGGGTAGAAAACATTGTGGGAAAAGGAGAAAATGCTGGTTACCAGCATTTTCTCCTTTTCCCACAATGTTTTCAAAAGGCTACTAATCTAGACCTGTAAAAAACAGGGATTGTTTGGGAAAGGGTTAAAAGGCTTTTCAATACTAGTTCAGTTATGTCATGGAGATCAAGGCATCTTTGCATGGTTTCCTGGAGTTTCTTTAAATCTCTACCACACAGTCCAGAATTTTAAGGACTTTGAGGAGAAAGTAGTTTGACAAAATCATTGAGGGAAAAGGAGAAAATGCAGGTAACCAGCATTTTCACCTTTTTCCACAATGTTTTCTATCCAGGAACCATCATTTGAGCTACATGTAATTTGTCGTCTGCAAGTGTTTTCAATTTTGTCTGGTCCAAAGTTTGTTCATTTGTTAAAGAGTTAACTCTTTACCAGATGACAAAATTCTAAGTTTGTCCAAATTGAAAGCATTTGCTGACGACCAAATAAAATTGCATGAAAATTTGAAATTTGTTTTGCGACGGGTAGAGAACATTGTAGGAAAAGGAGAAAATGCTGGATACATGTTTTCTAAAGGCTTCTTTCTCAAATTCTCAGGGTCATCAAAAGTAGGGATTGTGTGGTAATGGGTTAACCAGTAGTTCATAAAACCATTGTTGAAATAATAACGAGCAGTGAGGGAGAAACGAATAGCGTCTATCATCAATTTTTCAAAAGAAATTGGTTTAGCTGGGGGTTTGAACCATTGGTCCTAAAGTTTAAAGTCCTGTACTCTACCATCTGAAATACCATGCTTTGTTTCAGTGATTGTTGTGTTACGTGTATTTATATATGACCCATCAGGTAAAAAGGGACCTACTGGGAACTGCAAAAAGTGTCAGCCCTGGTTAGATTGTGCAAATTGCACATGCTGACAAGGGATGACACTTTTCGCTTTAATAACATTTTCTGTATGAAAAGTGGTCATTGTACCTTGTTATACAATCATTTTTGAATTATCAACTTAAACTGACCTGCAGTATCTTTGATCTATTTTCATCTAATTGATGTACAGAATTCCTATCTGGTCCCTTTTTGCATGATGGGCACATGTGTAAATAATGACTAGAGGAAATGGAAGAATATGATAGGAAGTACTGATTGTAGAAACTCCAGGAAAGCATGGATAGGTACACTTGCTGATGCAGTATTACATGCATAATGTTAAAAATGGCAAATAACACTGTACAATCTATCAATTAATTATCTGCAGATATCTGCTGCAATATCAAGAACCAATTCCATGTGAACAGCTTGTCAGTACCCTCTGTGATCTCAAGCAATCATATACACAATTTGGAGGTAAGTACAGTGTTGTTTTGTAGGTCCACTGGTCCCCTATCCTTCATGTCTCTGTGTCCCAGTATTTCTGCCCATGTGTGTAAACTTTTCATGTTGAGCATCTGTTCGAGAGATGATCCTGCCATGGCTCTCTTCAAAATCCATTTAACCCATTACCACACAATCCCTACTTTTGACGCCCCTGAGAAAGAAGCCTTTGGAAAACATTGTGGGAAAATGAGAAAATGCTGGTAACCAGCATTTTCTCCTTTTCCCACAATGTTTTCTACCCTTCACAAAACAATTTTCAAATTTTCAGTCACTTTTATTTTGTCGTCTGCAAATGCTTTTGATTTGGTCAAACCTGAAATTTTGTTGTTTGGTAATGAGTTAAATGTTTAATTTGAAATGCAGTTTGTATCATTCAGTTTTGTTCCAGAACTTCACAATTCATGCCATGAATTGTGTAAAGCTATGAAAGTCTTCTTTTCATTGCATTGACATTTGTTATTCTTTGTTGGAGTCCATTGATATATGGTATGAATGATATTTAACTCATTACCAAACGACAAAATTTTATGCTTGTCCAAATCGAAAGCATTTGCAGGCGACAAAATAAAAGTGACTGAAAATTTAGAATTTGTTTTGTGAAGGGTAGAAAACATTGTGGGAAAAGGAGAAAATGCTGGTAACCAGCATTTTCTCCTTTTCCCACAATGTTTTCCAAAGGCTTTTTTCTCAGGGGCGTCAAAAGTAGGGATTGTGTGGTAATGGGTTATTTAGACATGCTTATAGTCATCAGCATTATCTTTGCATTAGAAAAAAAAAGAGAAATTCAGAGCAATGGGGATGGAATTGTAGATTTTTCCTGCTTGAAAATTTAGTGCCATACAAACTTACTGTGGTAAGCAACATTTCCTCTAGTTTTCTACCCTTTCTAAAAGAAATACACCATCAGTTTAGTTACTGGTAGTATTATGTTAGCAAAGGCTTTATAGTTGAACCAGTTTAGAATTTTGTTAAATGGTATGAGGTTAAGTTTTCAACTTGAGCATGGAGAAGATTAGAGATAAGATTAAGCTTTCAGCAGACAACAGATTTTTAGACCCTTCCAGATTCAAAGACACCATACAGAATGTGACTTAGTTGATAAACCCCCTTCTTTGATGGAAGGAAGAGCAGAAATATTGTGGGAAAAGGAGAAAATGCTGTTAACCCATTACCACACAATCCCTACCTTTGACGACCCTGAGAAAGAAGCCTTTAGAAAACATTGTGGGAAAAGGAGAAAATGCTGGTAACCAGCATTTTCTCCTTTTCCATCATTGTTTTCTACCCTTCACAAAACAAATTTCAAATTTTCAGTCACTTTTATTTTGTCATCTGCAAATGCTTTTGGATCTGGACAAACCTAAAATTTTGTCGTTTGGTAATGAGTTAACCAGCATTTTCTCCTATTCCCAGAATGTTTGCAAAGGCCCCCTGCTTCAAGATTGTTAAAACTTGGGATTGTGTGATAAAGAGATAATAAGAGGTTGAACACTTTTTTCTTAGGAAAGAGACCATTTGGCGTGTCGTTGTTGTATATGGGCTGGGATAAACATTACGGCTTCCAGCTTTATCAGAGTGACCCCAGTGGGAATTATGGAGGATGGAAAGCAACTTGTATAGGGAACAATAGTGCTGTAAGTACATTTGGCCCCTTTTTTACCCTACCTTTTCTCTGGGAAAAATGTTACTGTAATATCATATCCCTGTTGTCATTTTTGCGGTTGTTGACCTGGTGGTGCAGTCATTTTCTTTATGTCTTTGTCATTAAGGAATATACTTACTTCAAACTTGGGCCACATGTCAGTTATCAAATGGAGAAACTCATAAAAGATGGGCAGATATAACCGTCAAAGTATTTTTGAAACAGTTATATCCCTATTTTTTTCAATCCAGAATTTTTCACTGTAAAAGCGGATGACCCTGTCACTCAATAATGTCCTTTATACATATTAAGATCACACATTATCCTTCTTGATTCAACTCTTTCATTATTATAAATGTAATCAAACCTTTTTCAGTTTAAAATCTCACTTTTACTATCTTCTAACACAGATATGCGCACTAAATGACCAAAGCTCTCAATGCACCATAAAACAACATTCATTCAGTCACTGTAAAAGCAACTGAAAGTATTTCAGTGATTCTTGGAAGCTTCTCTTGGTAAGAGAAAATAGAAATTAAATGCAGAATTATCATTCAAAGGTATGCTTTACCCATACCAAATACATTTAGGATCGAAAGCATTGTATTTGGTACAGTGTAAATTAAAGGTCATCTCTGATGTTCCTATAAAGATATTTCAGTGCACATAGAATGCCTTTTGAACCTGTTTAACCCTTTACCACACAATGACGACTTTCAATGCCAGTGAAAGAGAAGGCTTTTGAAAACATTGTAGGAAAAGGAGAAAATGCTGGGTACCAGCATTTTCTCCTTTTCGCACAATGTTTTCTATCCTATCAAAGAAAAATCATTTCATATGAGCTACATTGAAACTGTTATCAGCAAATGCATTCAATTTGAACAGGTCTAAAATCTTGTCATGTGGTAAAGGGTTAAGGTGTATATGCAATTTCACTTTTTCTTGTGACAAGTAAAGAAACTTTGGTTAGCTCATACCAAACAACATAGTTTTAGACTTCTCCAACTTCAAAGAATTTACAAACAACAAATCTTTAGAAGGGTGGTAGAATACATTATTGGAAAAGGAGAAAATGCTATTTACCAGCGTTTTCTTCTTTTTCCCCCCACAATGTTTTCCAAAGCATCCTTTCTCAGGGTAGATAACATTCGGAATTGTGTGGTGAGGAGTTAAACATAGATAGATAGAATTGTAAATGAGTTCCATTGTTTTCCCAGAATGCTGTTTCAATGTTGAAGCAAGAATACAAAGAGGGAGAAACCAATCTGCAGCAGGCATTACAACTTGCAGTTAAAGTTCTCAGTAAAACTCTTGATATGACTAAACTGACGCCAGAGAAAGGTGAGCAGATGAATGATGTTGACTCTTTGCTGTGCAAAAAAATCTTAGACTGGTTGAATATGCAAGAACTTGCAGATAACAATTTAACTCTACCAAACAACAAAATTTTGGTCATGTCCAAATTGAAAGCATTTGCAGACGACAAAATAAATGTGCTTCAAAACTTGAAATTTGGTTTTGGAAGGGTAGAAAGCATTGTGGAAAAAGGAGAAAATGGTGGTTACCAGCATTTTCTCCTTTTCACACAATGTTTTCAAGAGGCTTCTCTCTGCAGGTCGTTAAAAGTCGAGATTGTGTAATAAAGAATAATAGTCAAGTGAATGTGTTTGTTTTTAGTAGGGTAGAAAACATTGGAAAAAGAGAAATTATAGAGAATTATTCTAATTATAGATTTAGAAAGTAACACAACTTTTGGCTGGCTTATTGAATATTCATTTGAATTAGAAGTCTTGATGTTTTCAAATATGGAAAATTCATGAGAATAAGACTTAAATGTCTGTAAGAATCCTTAATGATTTGGAAACTAGACTAACGAACACTGTGCTTACCCCCCTTTTGTACTTTGCAGTTGAATTAGCTACTCTCACAAGAGAAAACGGTCAATCGAAGATACAGATTCTGAAAGCTGATGTTGTAGATGAATTAATCAAGAAGCATGAAGCTGAAGAGGCAAAAGCAGAAGCTGAGAAGAAGAAAGAAAAATCCTGATCTGTGAATTTTTCTGAACATGTTACAAATGCCCGCAGACAATTGTTTTCTTTGTTCTTGTAGCTGACCACTTTCTAAAACACCGTAGTAAAAGTAGAATTTGCTTGTTATGAGCAATTTTCTCGGTTTACAGCTGGTTTTTTTTTTTTTTTTTTTCCTAATGTATCTATGAAACCCAATTTTCATGTTATTCATATTTTGCAAAGATGATTTCATTAGTTGCAAGCTGCAACATTTGTTTCGGGCAAATCGTTTTCAGAAATATAGAAGTTTTTTCATGCCTTAACTCCTTACTAAACAACAAGAATTTCGACGTGTCTAAAATGAAAGCATTTGCAGACGAAAAATCATTTGTAACTCTAATGATTGAATTTGTCTTTGATAGGGTTGAAAACATTGTGGGAAAAGGAGAAAATGCTGGTTACCCGTATTTTCTTCTTTCCCCACAATATTTTAAAGAAGTTTCTTCTGCAGGGTCGTTATAAGCATTGGATGTTGTAGTAAAGGATGAACAAAAGAGGACATCAGTGATAGTTGTTTTACTTTCAAGCAGAAATGAGTGGATCTTTTACATTACAGATTAAGTGTTTTCATTCCTCTATAGGAGTGCAAAAAGTTTGGACATTGATGCTTCAAGTCATTTTAATGTTTTTCCTTAATGTTTCCAATACCATAAAAAGAACTAAAAAAAAAAAGATTCTCATTATACTGAATTGGCCTATGGCATAGCTGAAATAAGCATACATAGTCATGGTTTAATTGTTATTTCAGTTTTCATTTGAGTACCTTTTGGCAAGGCACAGTATTGGCTAAGGTCGATATTCACAAACCATTCTTAACTTAAGAACATTCTCAGTCTTTTTCTCAATAATTTTCTACTGTTGAAAGTATCACAACTTCCGATTGGCTAAACCGTTTGGTTTAGCCAATCAGAAGTTGTGTTACTTTCAAGTTTGGACGAACTTTGAGAGTAAGACTGAGAATGTTCTTATACGGTAAATGGTTGGTGAATATGGGTCCCAGGTCAGATATTGATTCAACCTTGGAAACACATGAATTGTGAGCTGTTATGATATGGCTTGTGAAATATTGAAACAAAGAAAACAACATTCAATTCATCAGTTAATCAATCTATCTATCAAGTGTTCTTAGATAAGACAAATTAGTGCTATTAATTTTTCAAAGATAGATTAGTTCTATTAATTTTGTAATGTACATTTTACCACCTGAATACTAATAAAAGGGAAAAAAAACCAACAGATTTTTAGTGGTAACTTTCTTGATGAAGTTGATTTCAAAACAAAAAGTTGTGGCAAATAGACAATTTCATCCATTATTTGCCATTGTGTTTTTGCAGATTATTATACCCCTGCAAAACAAATGTTTTCAGGGGTATACTGGAATCAGCCTGTCTGTCCGTCCTTTTATCTGTGTGTCAGTCCGTGTGTTCGTCTGTGTACAAAATACTAGTAATTTAGTGCCACAAACTCCTACAGTTTTGCTGCTATTTTATTGAAAGTAAATTGATACATTGATTGTACACTGAAATTGTGCAAGATGAAGTTTTCAGTCATCTACTCCCTATGGTTCCAGGGTAATCTACCCTTGAACTAAGAACATTTTTTGCCAAATTACCAAGGGTATTAAGTCACATTCAGTGACAGCTGTACTTTTAGGATGACAATGACAAAAATATATTTATGAAGTTGTAACCCTTTCAGTCCCAAGTTTGCATGACTTTGGGGAAGAATAATTTTGGAAACTGGTAACCAGAGTGAAAAAGATTCAAGAAGGATGTGGAGACAACTTGGTGTAGATATTTTGATGTTAATGATACAACTTTGACTAGCAAAAAAAGAATTCAATAAACTCTTTTCTAAAATATGGATTCGTATTTGCTGTCGTTTCAGTTTACAGTTGTCATCCTTCATCAGGCTTTTTCAACCCTTTACAAACACACTCTAATTTCTAGGACCTCGAGTAAAGAAACTTATGAAAGCATTGTGGGAAAATGAAAACGGATGAGACCTATTTTTCTCATTTGAGGACAGTTACTAGACCCTTTCATTCTTTACCAGACACAATTTTACTAAAAAACATTCTTGGAAAAGAAAAAAAATGCTGCTTCAGCATTTTCTCTTTTCCCACAATGTTTTAAAGGAAAATTTTGCTCAAAATTGTAAAAAGTTTGCAACTTTTTGGTAATGGGTTAAGAAAATATGAACTCTTAATTAAGACTTAAAAATTTACGTCTTGAAGGTATATTCACGGAAAGTAAGTGTGAAAGTACTACATTAGTATTTCCTGAGTTATTTCCCTTCCCAAAGCTTTATAATTTACACTCCCGACTTACGCGTTCTTATAGCCGTGTTATAAAATTAATTTCTATGTCAGCGGCTAGCACTTGAACCGATCGTACAAAGACATAGTCATCATCACAATAATTTCCATATTTTTAAATGGAGTCATCATAATTCAAATGCATATAAACACACGATTTGTTTACATTTGGCCTTTATTGTTACTTTAATCTTTTTCTAGACTTGGAAAAAAGTAACATAATTTCTGATTGACTAACGAAGTTACGTTATTCTCTTAATTTAGAATTAGACTTGGAAGTAAATGAAGAATGGTTGATGAATACGGACCTGGGCTGCCCAGTCCAGATGTGAAATACGCATCCTCTCTAGTCGGGGTGTCCTTGAGCAAGACACTTCAGAGCCCCAGCCTAGTAAAACCAAGGACATGACCAAGGAAATGTACGAATATGTAAGCTGTCGCCTTGATATCACTGGAATAATGTAGACAGCGACGAAAAACACCATTCAATCAATCAGTCAGTCAGTCAGTCAATTAATCAATCGAGCAAGCAAGCAATCTCCAGGTACCCTTTAAGGCAATATGGGGACACATCACCAACGGAACAGAATATAATTTCACCTGGATACCACGAGCTTTTTCTCTATACTGGGGGAGCCAATTGCCCTGATCAAGTAAATCGAGTCTTCTATCCCTTTTTCACACGATCCCGACTTTTAACAACCCTGATAAAGAAGACTTCCGAAAACATGGTGAAAAAAGGAGAAAATGCTGGTAACCAGCATTTTCTCCTTTTTCCACAATGATTTTTACCTTGTCAAAGACAACTACAATTTAAGCTACATTAAAATTGTCGTCTGCAACTTCTGTAGGTTCGAAAAAGATCTTGTAAAAAATTGTGTAGGTGAGGGTTAAATGCATTTTGACAGCTGATTTCGACAAGATCTATTGGTGCCATATCCATTGCTGGCCTGTTCAACATTGATGGGCATTTTGAATCTTACCCCTGGTCTTCGCCATTATGGAGGGGAATATCCGCCAAAATTCTATTTGTCTACATGACATTCTTATTTGTGCAAATTACATGCTGATTTGTTTTCTTTCTTACATCTTACTTGTATATTACATCTCATGCGTCATTATTGCTAGTTCATGATTTTGATGCTAATTCTATTTGTCTTCTTTGAGTGTGTATTCCATAAAGTTGTTATTTAGTAATGCGTACTTCTATTCATTTTATCCTTCTTGACAATATGAATTTCATTCATCTTACTTCCTTATTCCGAAAATTCTTTTTGTTTCCTATGTGTGTTTTGCTTATCATTAGAATGCTGCATTCTACTTGTTTGTGCATATTCTGGCGAAAACTAGGCGGTTTTGTGATAATATTGAGGTGAAACTATGTTACGTAGTTGAAATAAGACGAAGGAAGTAGTCACTATCAAGAATAGCATTTACATGCATACGGCAAGTCATATTATGATACCAGAGGGCGCTTTTATAATAATAGTTTCTCCCTTTGAGTATGTCATTCTCACGATATGTGTAATTCTCACGATATAATTTTATAGCATATTTTACGAAAGCGCGCGGGATCATTATGCGGGAATTGATGCAATATACCGGTCAGTAACCACCGATGTGTTTCCTGACGGTTTCACACCAGTACTGACACAAATTTCTGTCCAAAGCCACTGACTACTTTTCTCAAATGCATCGGAAGTAATACGCGAAAAATCGCTGGAAATAATGTTCTCCGCAATCGGTTATCAGACCCGCAACCTCCAAGTCATGAGTCTGATACGCTAACCACTGAGCTACCCGGCCTGGCTCAGTGCCGCGATACAACTGAAATAATGTTAAAAAGGGTGTTAAACCCTAAGACATATTGGGAAACTCGGGATTCTGTAGCAAAGCGTCTGTTTCTTTCATGTTTTAAAAGTTTCAAAGACTGAGATAATCTAAGTTCAGTAATGAGCGCCGTGATCGTATAGTAGTTAGTACTTCGCGTTATGGCCGCGACATCTCGCGTTCAAATCCTGGTCACGGCAAATCAGAGTTTGTCGCTGTCTCGGCACAGATGAACATTTTTTTGCAGCCCTTTTAACTCATTACCAAACGACAAAATTTTAAGTTTGTCCAAATCGAAAGCATTTGCAGACGTCAAAATAAAAGTGACTGAAAAGTTGAACTTTGTTTTGTGAAGGGTAGAAAACATTGTGGGAAAAGGAGAAAATGCTGGTTACCAGCATTTTCTCCTTTTCCCACAATGTTTTCTAAAGGCTTCCTTCTCAGCGGCATCAAAAGTAGGGGTTGTGTGGTACTGGGTTAGGGTGTTTTACCCCACTTTCAGTACGATTTCAATACTATGACAGCATCGGCTGACTTTGTTGACGATTTTTATTGGTTTTCTCACAAAAGCAATTTCCTCTCTTTCCTCGTTAATGTGCAACAACACACAAATTAAGCGTTCATGACCCTGAAAAAGAGGGATTTTGAAAACAATGAACAATGTCAGGCAGTACAAGCAGTTTTATTCATTGGCATAAAAAAGGCATTGGGGGAAAAAATCTCAATGACAAAAACCTCACTTTGAATTTAAAATTCCACTCATGTGAGCATAACTATTAACATCAAATGAATCACTATCTGAAAAAAAAAAAAAACATACTTCATGTACAAAAAGTTGGGGATAAAGAGTTAGTAAGTTGCTGGTGAAATCTGTGAAAATTGTTGTACATGTCTGTTCATTGCTAAATACATGTATATCTTTGACTTCTGAACGGAAATATTCAAATTGGAATTCAGGTAACATTTCCTGAATTCCTAAATTAAGTATTCAACCATACTTAATTACCAAATTAAGAAGCATCTTGTTGCTGCTAAAATACATCACAGTCTAAATTCCATATTGCCTATCGACCAATCAATCATCTTATTACGGACAACTTTGTTACCCGGTGTACATAACTTACTTCTACATTTGGTTCAAAATCTGTAACCTTTTACCACACAATACCGACTTTTGACAACCCTGAGAAAGAAAACTTTTGAAAACATTGTGGGAAAAGTTAAAAATGCTGGTCACAAGCATTTTTCTCCTTTTCCTGCAATGTTTTCTACCCTTCACAAAACGAATTTCAAATTTGCAGTCACTTTTATTTTGTCTTCTGCAAATCCTCAATTCGGAAAAAACCTAAAATTTTGTTGTTTGGTTATGAGTTAAGTCGACCACCTAACCAAAGTTGCATGGAAGTTCTATTATTTTCAGTTTGAAAAGGGCATCTCTGCATTGCAGCACAAAATCTGTCTTAATGGTCTTGTATCATTAACAGATGTACTTCATAGTCTGTTTGCAAAATTTCCTGGTCCTCCAATCAGTAAAATAGATAGTAGAATGTTGTATTCACACAATTCCATAGTTCTCTCCATAGTCGCTCAAAACTATAAAGAAAAATAAAACACTGTTTTCACATCAAGATCCTTATATAAATGACTTGTTATTTAACATAAGATGTGGTAACCCAACAGGTTATCATTATTTATCCAAAGTTTCTCAGTTTCATTTTTGCTGAACTCTTTACCAAGCAAACAAAATTTTGGACTGGTCCAAATTGAAAGCAGTTGCAGATGACAAATTCAATTACACAAGTTAGGATGTTTTCTTTGAAAGTTTAGAAACCATGGTGGGAAAAGGAGAAAATGCTTGTTACCACAATCTTTTTCTACCGTTCCCAAATCAGATTACAATATTTGAGTCACATCTATTCTGTCATCTGCAAATGCTTTCCATTTGGACTAGTCCAAAACTTTGTTGTTTGGTAAAGAGTTAACCCATTACCAAACAACAATATTTTAGACTGGTCAAAATTGAAAGCATTTGCAGACGACAAAATAAAAGTGACTGAAAATGTGAAATTTGTTTTGTGAAGGGTAGAAAACATTGTGGGAAAGGAGAAAATGCTGGTTACCAGCATTTTCTCCTTTTCCCACCATGTTTTCTAAAGGCTTCTTTCTCAGGGGCGTCAAAAGTAGGGATTGTGTGGTAATGGGTTAAGGCATTGCCCATTTTGCAGTTTATGGTACAGCATTCCGGGTCAAATTTCTGTGACCCCTGTACATATTTGATAAAACTTCAAACTATTCTTATAGTCTAACCAATTTCAGTTATAATTACCCTTGATACAATATTCATTCCATTAAGCCCTTTTTGTATTTGTAATTTTGGTTTATATTTTGCATGGAAGTCTCTCTGGATTGGATGAAGACAGACAGATTTTGTATATATTATATTCACATTGGGGAATGCAAGACAGCTAAATCCCTAATACATGTAGCTCACTTTGTACTTCCTGCTGAGATGATTAATAAGAGCACCACTTGTGGGTGCCAACACTGGGCTGTAGTTACTTGACTTTCAGTAAATATTTGAACCTGTAGGGGTCTAATTTTGTCAAAAATATTTTGAATTGTCTACTTTAATGGCATATGTTCTTTTGATAGTTATCACTTATGCCCAGTTTCAAGTAAATACCTTCAATACTCACAGAGATACTACATAATGTAACAAGAGGGCCATTGGCCCTGGAACGCTCACCTTAAGAGTCATTCTCAATTGTGTAAATTTGAACAAAAATAGAGAAACCTGGGGTGGGGGTGGGGTGGGGAATAGGTCGGCGCGGGGGGTGGGGGGTGGGTGGGTATGGCCTGGACCGATTTAGATCGAAAAATTTCCGGAGCCCTGCCTTAGACTATAGCTTATGAGTGAAATTCAATTCCTTGAACAACTTTGGTAAAGTTTCACCAAAGGAATATCCCTGCCAAGAGTCATCAAGATTGGCCAAGTGGCTTAGGAGATGATGTTGAAAGAAATTGTTGGCGGACGATGGATGCTGGACTATGGACGACAGACGCCAGACATAGGGCAATCACAATAGCTCACTTTTAGCACTTTGTGCTAAGGTGAGCTAACAAATATCAAAGCTATATGCCTTCCAGTTTCAAAGAAGAATTTTAAATTTTCCTTTTTACACTAAAGTTAATGTTTGTAAACACTAGCTATTAAATAACATGCAATTATAAACAAATACACACCTTTGACTGTGTACACCGAGTCCTGCAATAAATAGTTTGTTTTGGAATCCCCTCATTCTAAGCATATATTCTGCCACATGGACATTTTCACCACCTTATCAGATCAAACTCTGTGTTTCAAACCGTCGGTCTGTGCAGCCTCCAGGAAAGCATTTATCGGTAGGACATTTACTGTTGTTCACTTTTAAAAAGACTGGCATTCTTTGGAATCCACTTATTCCTCCATGAATAAGTTACCATCCACCATCTGAAATCAAAATACATCTGATTCTACTTTATGAAAAAAAAAATGTTTAACCCTTTACCCCATAAGGCATTTCTATGATATCTCTAATTGACTCTAAATAACAGCAAGGATGAAGCCATTTCTTATCTGTATATGACACCTTTTGATAGTGTAGGAAACATAGTGGCAAAAGGTGAAATTGCTCATTACGAGCAATTTCACCTTTAGCCACAATGTTTTCCCAAGGCTTCTACAAGCAATGCGTAGAAATGAGTATCTATGAAGTAAAGTGTTAAGTGAAAGCAGAAAACAATTTTATGTGTGTTGACAAGTACATACCTCTATGAACTCTTAATTTCATGTGTAAATTTTTAACTTTTCCAGGACATTTAAAGCTTCTTTGATTTCCCATTTACAATTCTTTTAAGCTGCATGTGTTGAATTTTATTTATATTACTCCACTGACTTGAAGTCAAGGCAGGAATAGTTCAAACTGCTGAAATGTATGAGCAATCTTGTCTGATACTGTTTTGAAATGCCTTCTTTACTATGTGCTGGGGTATGTGGTATTATGGAACTAAACAAAAAACTCACATGCACATCATAGACATTCTCAACTCTGCAGAATTAAGGATTTAATTAAAAATTAAAAATAAATTGAGCAAATCCCTATGGTATATTGACACAGAGAGGGGTTAGATGTATAAGCACTTCAAACCTGCGTTGCTGTGGAGCTATCTTTACAATGATGTGCTATAAATATAATGTATTTTCCTCTGTGATAGTTATGCAATGTACATTGAGTTTGTACCTGGATGGATGACCAGGCCAATGAATGGATGTTACAATGTAACACTAAAGAGATTGCCAGAAAGTGCTAGGTAGTATTATCTCTGTTTAGCTCTTCTCATTACAAGGTGCCCAAGGGGAGCCTGTGTCTGTTGCCGATTGGTCATTAATTACTAAAGAATGGTTAGAAACATCTCCCTAACTCCAAGGCCAATTATATAATCAACCAGTATTTGCAGAAATGTAACTCTGGAGGTCTTCTTCAAAACATAGTTCACAGAATTGAATTCCTTTAAAAACTCTAAATTTCAAAGAAGTTCACTTTCAAATCTAAACAAAATTGTTTAACCCTTTACCAAACAATCCTTGGTTTTTACAACCCTGGGGTAGAAGCCTTTTGAAAGCATTGTGGCAAAAGGAGAAAATGCTGGTAACCAGCATTTTCTTCTTTTCCCTAAATGTTTTCTACCCTGCTGGAAAGTGGAAACAAATTTCAGTTTTTGATTTACCTTTATTTTTTCATCTGCTTTGAATTTGGACTGGTCAAAAAATTTGTTGTTTGGTAAAGGGTTAACCAACTATATTGACCCCTAACAAGCTATGACTTTTTAGACTGGACGAGTTCGATGGTTGTGAACTTCTTTTTCACACAACATGACTCCAAGCCTCATCTATCTTTATCAGAGGCTTTGATCCATTTTCTACAATACTTCTAAATCTAATTCCACTCTTTACCACACAATCCTGACTTTTAACGACCTTGAGAAAGATGCCCTTTGAAAACATTGTGGGAAAAGGAGAAAGTGCTGGTAACCAGCATTTTCTCCTTTCCTACAATTTTTTCAACCCTTCCAAAAACAAATTTAAGTTTTTCAGTCATGTTTGATATATCCTCTACAAGTGCTTTCAATTTGGACAAGCCTAAAGTATTGTCGTTTGGAAATCAGTTGCATGTAAATTAATGTCAAGAGAAGAGATATTAAAGAACAGATAATGATTTATAATAATGTTACTTGTCAGGTTTACCTATAAATTCTAATTTCCATCAATATGCCAAAATGCCTGAGGGCCTCTCATGCTATATGTCCTGCGCTGTACACAGGCAGTCAAGAACAGTCCTCTAGAAAGCACTCTTTCTGGGTCTGCATTTCTGACAGCAATTCTTATTCTGCATTCCTTCAGACAGCGCTCTTCGGCGATCATCATACTGGAAACTGTTAGGTAGCTAATATTGGGATACTCTTGCACTATACTTTTAACCCTTTCATCAAGAGTTCACTGTCCAAAATTTCACTCCGTGTTTCAAATGTTAAAATTGTGATCAGCGAGGTTGTCTCTCAATAGTCTGGTAATCCAGTGATTCGTGTACGTTTACAAATTAGCTGAGACGGGAGTGAGACACTTAGACCCCTGACTATTTAGACCCCTTAAGCTGAGACAACTGCACTAGCATTTGTGTAATGATTGATGTTAATTTATTCGAAATATTTAAAACCCTGCCATTCTCTAAGCACTCTGCTATTTGAAGCAATTTCCGAGGGTCCAAGTTTTCATTTTATAAATAAGTGTCTTTGGTTACATCAAATGAAAGATTTACCTAGACACCGGCTACCTCAAAATTGAAGAGTAGATGCTCGGGGATCCATAATTTTTTAACTTGATTATAGATAGAATTGTAAAGAGGACACGGTTATCTCCCCTGCCTAAGAATAGCATTTTGTCCGCTATCCGCCAAAATTATTATTGGTCTAAAGGACAGTTAATTTCTCACAAACATGCACTAAGCACTTGGAAGAATATCAAATTCGATAACGGAGTAGGAAATAACAAGGAAGAGTCAACAATTCATAATAAACACAAACACAATTTAGCCAGTATCAAGTTGCAATAATCATGCAGGCAATAGGAAGATAGAAACATGAAATTGTCACAAAACAGTATGCAGTAGCAATAATGAAATATTAAATACAATATTCATACAAGATGTAAGAAAGAAACAAATGAACTTGTAATAATAACAAATAAGAATGTCATGTAGACAAATAGAATTTTGGCGGATATTCCCCTCCATACGCCATACCCCAGCACCCAACTACATTGTTTGAGTAGTTTGGGATTCTTTTCAGTAAACCGAGCCCCGGTAGCTTCGTCGATAAAGTGCAGGACTTGAGAACAAGGGGTCTTTGGTTCGTCCAATTTCTTTCCTACGATTGAGGATAGCCATTCCGACAGGATTCATTTCTCTCCTACCCATGACCATTGATTCGACGATGGTTATGTGGGAAAGCAGCCAGTGGCTTGGAAAGAAAATGGCGTGGAATGTTGGTCAAAGAGACTCTGGGAAAGCACTGACGGCGCACTGACGGCTGCGATACAACTGAAATATTGATGAAAACGGCGTTAACTACCGAACAAGCAATCAATCAATCTTTTCAGTATATATTTCTCCAAAGGAATATATTGCTTTACCACCAATTTTCTCTTTATGGACAATATTTGAGAGCCGTTGTTGGCAAAAGTGCTTTTATGCATATCTGTGATAGAAATATATCTTATGAATGAGTGTGCATCCATAAAATCCAATTTGAATCATGAGGTTGAGGGGTCCTTGGAAATGCAGAAAGTAAACAAATAGTACAAGGCTTCGATCCGGTTTAGCTTGCCCGGATCACGTAGGCTGACCCAGGTCGATACTTGTTGTAGATGCATGAAAGCTCCTTTTTCACAGAGTACGGCCCATTTGATAGAGTTCCGCTGCAAGACTCGAAAAGTCGTGTGGAATAGGCATTAAGTTAATTCAATATTTTACTTTAAGAAAATTCACAAACCCCGTTTGAAAATAAGCACACAAAATGTTCCACACGAAACCCCTTTTCACTGTTCCCGGAAGTGATTGATTACTTTAATGGAAGTTACTGGTATTTCCGGTTGGAGAGTTTCCGGTTGTCACCAAATCTCGGCTTCTGCGTGACTGCAAATGCCATGTCTCACTTTCAACAACGTCACTTGATCAATGTTATTTCCACGCTTGTTTTTTGTTGGGCTTTCTAATATTTGCATTACTTCCAAACGTCTATTTGAATGATCCAATCGGATGTCATTAGATCGTTGTATATTGCTACAGTGAATGCAAATATTGATCAATGGCGGCAATAAATGGCGTTGGGGAATCTCGACGCACGTTCCGGATGGGGGGAGAAAAGAATTTTAGATGAAAATTACGCCCGAAAGAATGCCAATGCAGGAAATTATTGTGCCCAATTATTTTCAAATTCGATAGAGTAACGATGGAAGGTGACTTAATGTCAGGCTTCGTACCACTTGAATAGAAGATTAACCCTGTTTAATTTACGCCATGTTGGAATATTTAACTTGCTTATATTATTGCTTTAATCTTTTCTCATATTGTGACGTTCAATGCACGTGAGTCTCGCTATGGCAAATTTTATATATGTTTTTGTTTTTTGAAAGTCTACTGTAGCCGAAATCTAATGTACTCGTAAAGGTGCCGTCTCGGATTAGCCTGCGCGGATTGCGCAGGCTAATCCGAGACGGCACTTTACGTAAATGTCCAAATGCTCTTTTTCGCTTTTTGCAGATCAATGACATTTATATTCACACTTATGGGCCATGCTCTTGAATAAAGGTGGGAACTTTATGCATCCCCCATGATACATGACACAAGACAAGACATTACTTAATAATTGATTCGTAATAGCCACATTTTTAATACGACCTAATTAATTATGAGGTAGACTGGTCCTTGTACATCCAAAAAATTGACCAATAGAGAAAAGTTTCGACCCAGGTCAGCCTGCGCCGACTGTGCAGGCTGACCTCGGTTGATACTTTTCACAGATACCATAAGCCCCCTTTTGACAGAGCATGTATTATATATAGTTATCAGCAATGCTCTTGAAATGGAGGTTTAATGCATTTTACTTGAATGATACACGATACCTCGTAAGTTAGCATACAATTATGGATTCATAAAACTTATTGCAATGCTAATTGTTCGAATAATGATGTAGCATGGTCCTTTGATACGCAGAACATTTACAAATAGTAAAAAATTCTGTCCGCGTCATCCTGCGCGGACTGCACAGACTGATACGGGTCAATACTTTTTGCAGATGCATTAAGCCCCGGTTTCACTGAGAATGGCTTATATGTAGTTCCTTCAAGCACTACACACAGGACTCTCTTTAAGTCTTCAGCTGCTTTTCCACTGAGAAATGTTGGTGCACAGTAATTCATGGGATTGGTTGATTTTCCGTTCAAATTTAAACCGGGTTCTTTATTGTGCTTCGGGTATTTTACCTTCACCCAGGATCTACGTTTAGCATTTCACCTGACATACTAGATCTATTAAAGTAGTAACATTAGGGCGAACCTTGGGGCTCTTACCCAGCACTCTTAATGTATACAAGGCTTCCGCTCTACCACTTGTGCTGTTAAAGCCACGTTTGAGCCCTCGAACAGTTTTTGTGGTATTTGTCGAAGACGATACCACTATGAGTTCAATAATGAATTTTGAAGACCATGTATCGTACTTTATGCAAAGCCGAAGGAAATAGACCCAATTAAACTCATTTCTTTTTCGGACAAATAAATTTTTCGGTAGCGCTCAGATGAATAATTGGAAATGGCATAATGAAATACACTGGATGAGCCATCGATCGTGGAAGTACTATTTTTTTTAATAAAAATATCTTCACTCGCTCATAGCTTCTATTAGCGCAATGATACAAAATTTGTCTAATGATCGCTTGGTCCAGGGCTTTTTCGTTCCCAAACCAGTTCGTCCCATGCCTAGTTCAAACTAAGATTGCGCGCTATTCCATTGGATTGGGCATGAATATTTTATAGATCGAAATAATTGATAGTAATATTGGGAATTAGATGTTACTGGCCAAAGATATTTTAAATTCATAGTTTTCAGGTACATACTTAATTTTATTCGATATATTCACATGGTTGCCCTCTCTATCCATCATACATCCTATGTCAATGGACGTTACTCCTGACTCATCCTTACAATCAAAGGGAAACCATCAATAAACAAACAGTCGTAACTTTGCCATGAGTACTAAACCTTCAACCCCCCAAAAAAACATTCAATTGCTTAGTAGGTTAACTTTCAAGTCAGTATTTGAATAACTTTTCTCTTTATTCTTTCAAATTATTAATTAAACACAATGGCTTCGGTGACAAATATCACTTCAGCGTTCTCAACGCTTTGATCCTGTAAAGCGTCCATGTTGTAATGTTCCCCGTTGAAAATTGGTGGTAATTTGCATATGAATTACAAGCATAATCCGTCATAATCAACTCTTTCCCAAACGACAACATTTTAGACTTATCCAATTCTAAAGCATTTGCAGTCGACAAATTAAAACTTTCAATTTTTACGTTTTTTTTTTTCTGTGAAAGGCTAAAACAAAAAAAAAAACAAATAAACAGGAAAAAAAATATAGTTCAGGACATTTTATGCTTTTTTAACAATTGTTTCAGAAGACTTCATCTTTTACGGTGATCAAACTCGGGTTTGATTTGTAAAAGGTTAACTCTTTCAGCCAATAGAATGACCATACCGATTTCTTTCCGCTGTTTAAGACGGTTCCATTTCATCTTAACAGACCATTGGTCAAAGCCTCGTGCGAAGAAGAGTAAGATGTACACCTCAGATAAGACTGGACTGTTTATGCAGTCTGATCCTTGTCTAAATCTTCTGGAAAAAGCGACTTCACATAACCAATTGGTGCAAAGGTATTAACCTTCACGTTGATAAGATAATTTGCAGACTAAAGCCATTTCAAAGATACGTCAGGCTTTGTAATAGAGCGATAAAACGATTTTGGCGTTACTATTTGGGAATATTAAATCGTTTTTTGTTCCACCCTGTTTTAACGATGCATTACGGAACTATGTTTGTTAACTTTCTGTACCCGATATATACGAGTCATTCTAATGCAAAACTCGGGGTTTTAACGATCTGGTTGCTTATTGCGACTCGCTGACCTGTTGCAAATAGTGTAGAGATTAAGATCAAACCCCTCCCCCCCCCCCCCCCCCCCCCGCTTCTAGTGCAACATTGAATAAGATTTCTTGTCAGTTGATAAATAAGTACATGTAATTATATTGTAATAATACTTTACTTTTGCTCAATTTAATTGACCATAGATTCCTTCTGTGTCTGTCTTACAATTATTTGTTGATATTTTTGTTAGTTTTCTGACAAGGGAGGTTATTATTATCTCCCTTTGTAATGAGAATATATTTTTTTAGATTCATATATGATAATTCTAAAAAGGAAAAAAACTGAAAAGTGGCTCGGTTACATTGGTACAGTAATATTTATCTTTCATTTTGTAGGGTATATATTATAGTGGAAATGCAATACAATTGTATTGTATTGCACTGTATTATAGTGGAAATGGCTGTTTTTTCTTTCGGGTATCTAATACCTAAAATATCAAATTGAAAGTTTGATTTTAGTTATTTAGCATGATCAGTTTTATTGCATCCTAGTGATGCTTGATAACAAGCAAGTCATCACAATATGATACGATATACAATCAGTTCAATTGAACCATAGTCTGCGAAAAAGGGGGCTTAATGCATTTGCGAAAAGTATCGACTCAGGTCAGCCTGCGCAGTTCGCGCAGTCTGACCTGTGTCGACACTTTTCGCTATTAGTCAATTTTCTGTATGTCCAAGGACCTGTGAACTCCATGCTTAACGTAGTGGACCCGTAATTTAGAAAACAGCTATTTCTATTGATATATTATCCTACAAAACTTGCTAAGATTAAAAATGATTATTATTGTACTATTTTCACCAAGCCACTTTTTTTCTTTTTGTCCTTCATAGAATTATCATTTATAAATCTAAAAACACTATATTCTCATTACAATGGGAGCTGATGATTTTCTGGAAACTAACAAAAATATCATCAAATAATTTCAAGATAGACATCAAGGAATCCCTGGTCGGTTGAAATTATGCAAAGATATTATATCTTTATAAATCTGTCTCGATCAACTGTCAAGAAATTTTATGCCATGCTGCTCTAGAAGTATTATGGGTCCATTACCTTAAGTCATTTTGTAAGAAAAATGGACGTGGTTTGATGAATTAACAGATTATTAAGCTCTTTTTTGCCAAGAGAGAAGACAAATCTTTTATTCTCCGAAGTATACAAATTATACAAAAAGGGGAAATGAGTAATACCAGGCAAAGTTAATACAAGCTTTCCGGTATATACAGTAGTTTTATAAATATCTGATATCATTCAAAGTAAATTATTTCGGGTTAAATAGCCAAAATGTCTTTTTGTTGAAGTACAGGGGTTAGTGGGTGGGGGTCCACACTTTGTATTTTTGGCCAATTTTCTAACACAATCTTAGTTGCGTAGCACCTTTCTGAACTACAAAATGTTCTGCTAGACCAAATTGGACGAATCTACAGACAACAGATTAAACAGAAGCGATGGTCTCGGTCATTGGTAAAGTAGAAGGCGCTGTGAGAATGGGCGAAAAATGGTTCAACCACGAAAAATCTATTTTGAATAACTTAGACACAAAAAGTTAATTCTTATTGAAACAAGTAGCCAGACTTCAATACCATTTTTTGTGAGTATTCGTCTTTTTGTCGGCCGCACTACATCAATAAAATGAAATGGAACATTATTATTCCAAGCATGCGCGCCGCCTGTGCTAAAACCAAGTTATAAAGAACAATATTTGTAGTCCCAACAAAGTGAAACAGAGACGAATAAACCATATTGAATTTAAATAATTGGTATTAGTATTGGGGCAAGAAAAGCAACAATTTAGGTTTTTTACCGACTTTATTGAGAAATTAAAGCAAATCCTTGGCGGGTGACACTAACCATACGTCGTTCAGTCAATATGCGACTGCGGAATTGCGCCGTCGAGTGCGTGCAATCCTCATCTAATCAAATCGCAGAGAATTTTATGTTTCGGATCTACTCGGTAGTTGTCAAACAAATCAGAGGTAAATTAAAAGTGTATGAATTAAACACCTCTTTATTAGTTCTGTACGGGAACAAGAACACCAGAGCGACAACGCTAAACTTTTACTACCCCGAGAGAAAATAGGGACTTAAATGGACGGTAAAGATTCAGATCAGAATGAACCAAATGTATTGTCTGATATTGGATCTATATTGTTCGATAGCTTATCAAAGCCGTTTATATAAAAGATACTTCCTAAGTTTCTGTGGATTGAATTTTCATTCGTCGAACGAGCTCCGTGGTTAATGATACCAAGCAAGAGCGAGAAGTTTCGACCCATAACGGCCTGCGCGGATTGTGCAGGATGACACTGGTCTGCACATTTTGCAGAAATATCAAGCCCCCTGTTTACAGAATATGGCTAAATAATTTTAGAAGAAGAAAAAAGCAAGAGGCAGAAGAAGAAGAAGAAGAAGAAGAAGGAGAACAAGTACAAGAAGAACAAGAAGGAAGAGGAGGAGGAGGAGAAGAAGAAGATGAACAAGGAGGAAGAGGAGTAGAAGAAGAAGAAGAAAAAGAACCAGAAGGAAAAAGAGGAGGAGGAGAAGAAGAAGAAGAACGAGAACAAGAAGGAAGAGGAGGAGAAGAAGAAGAACAAGAAGGAGGAGGAGTAGAGTAAGAAGAAGAACAAGAACAAGAAGGAGGAGGAGTAGAGGAAGAAGAAGAAGAAGAAGAAGAAGGAGGAGGAGAAGAAGAGCAACAACAACAAGAAGAAATGGCAAAATAATAAATTACATTTAAGGAAAAGCCCCCCCCCCTCCTTACAAAAATAAGGCGAATAAAAAAGACATTTTATCTGGCAATAAAAACTCTTCAATACCAAATATTGACAGTCAAGATGTTTACTCACTGCGATAAATTCTGTAATTCTTTACCAAGTAATCCCCTTTTTTTACAACCCAAGGAAGAGGTATTTTGAAAACATTGTGGGAAAAGGAGAAAATGCTGGTTACCAGCATTTTTTTCCTTTTCCCACAATGTTTTTCTATTACCCTGTTAAAGAACTTTAATTCCTTTACACCGCTTGAAATCGTATTTGCAATCGGCAAATGTTCTCATCATCAAAGTTTTCAAGAGTCTAAAAGTTGCCATTACGGAAAGGGGTTTGCTGTGTCAGTCTCTCGTATATAAACTTTCCCTCTTTCGCTTGCTGAACATCGAAAGTAAGAAATATTTCTAGCCATTACGCTTTTTTTAAAGATCTATATATATTCAAAATGAAAAATAAGCATGTCCACTTCAAAAAAAAAAAATGATCATAACTTCACAATCAAGCACCCAACGTCCTGCGCAGTCTGATTTTGTACTGCGTCAGCCAACGCTAATTCTAGCGCATACATACTACAATGAAAAGGTATAGGGCAAAATTGCATTCAGAATGAATGCCTTAAAAGGTCAATGTAAAACATACAATATTAAACAAGAAAGCTCGAATGGAAACTGTGCTTAAAGACTTTATTGTCGAGCACCAGTTGTACAGTCGGAGGCGAAGAGGACTTGAGAACAGAGGGATGGCTGGTTTGATTATCAAGCTAGGCGAAATTCTTGACGAACATTGATCATAATTTTTTACACCGTTGCTACAAATAGCACAGTATAAAGAGGGATTCACCAATGTGCTATTTATAGTAACGGTGTCCCATAATGAAAAATCCTTTAATCGCATGATAGACCAATGAAAAATTATTTACCCTGTGATAGACCAATGGAACTTCAGAGGCCTGAGGTTTTAATTAAACTTAAGCATAGAGTCGAATCTAAAATATGGTTATGTACAGTGACGAGTCCATTAAATAAATCATGGTAACAGCAGTGGGTCAATTCTGAAATTTAGTCATTGCAATGAATCAGTTCTAAAATGTGAGTACAGCAATAGGTCAATTATGAAATGTTGGCACAGCATTTGGTCAGTTCTGAAATATGGTTACAGAACAGAACAGAACAAATATTTTATTGGATTTCAACATAAACGTTTCTAATCCATACAAGATTATTTGAACATTTCTCAAAGGTCCGTATAAGTGATTTAATAAATATTTACAAATTGGGTCAGTTCGAAGTATGGTTTTTATAAGTTGGCCGATTCAAAATGAGGTCACAGGAATGGGTCAATTCAATATAAAAGTTACACCAATAGGTCCCTACAAAAGAAAAATGGTTTCAGCAATGTATTAATTCAAAATTTGCCTATATTGCTAAATGCGTCTATAAAAGAGTACTTTATGCAATGGATCATATCAAAATGCGGTCACGGCAATGGGTCAATTCAAGATCTGTTTGCAGCAATTGGCCAACTGATTCAAATTGATGCCTTAACTTTTATCGATACAAAATGAATAATCATTGTTGGAGGAAAGTAGCCCAGCTTCAGTTTTTTAACACAATATTGTTTGAAATATTCTCAATCATAAATAAAATAAAAAAAAAATGGATATATTCGTGAGAATTAGTTCATATAGACGAAATTTAAAATCGAAAATTTCGTTCTGATTAATTTCTTCAGTCAAGTCTATGTTAATTAATTGATTACTACTATTGCTTTTTCTGCATAACATATTACTCCGAAATAAAATAGATCTATATTTACATTTAAAATTCAATTAAATCGTGTACTTTTTTTTTTATATCTTTTCTTATGTATTTTTGACCAAAATCTTTTTTATGTCTTGCTTTAATTTCTGTTTATTCAAAAAATACTGTCCTGCCCTTTAATGAAGGCAACTGGGGTTGATATTTAATTTGGACGAATGGAGTTCAAACGTCATTGATGTGAAATAAAGTAATATTGGGCACTTTTTACTGTCCCGTTTTTACACTTCATTACAGTCTCCCACTTTGAAGAAAGATCGGTATTTACATTCATTTATTCATTTTTATCCTTTACCAAAATAGACACGTATTTCAAAAATCTTTCAGAAAACCTGCTTCTGAAAACATTGCTGGAAAAGGAGAAAATGCTGGTAACCAGCATTTTCTCCTTTTCCAACACTGTTTTCGATCCTAGAAATTTAAAAAAGAAGAAACTTCATTTAAACCACACTTAATATTCCCTCTGTAAACGTTTTTAGTTTGGACAAGTATGAAATTTTGTTGTTTGGTAAAGAGATGTTTTTTTTCGATTTTTTTTTAACCCTGTAATCGTTGAGCACATCACCAGTTGTGTTTGTAGAATGTGTAAACTGGTCTTGAATCTCCACGGCCCGTTTTTTGTTTATTCTTTGAAATATTCTGATAAAAGCGCCTTTAAAAGCTGCAATATATGGTAATTTCTATTGATTCTTATTTACTTTTTTAATGTATTTGACGCTCTTTCTCAAACTCTTTACCAGACGTCGAAATTTATACTTCTTCTAATCGAAAGCATTTGCAGACCACAAATCATACGAGTATAATATGATTCAAGTGACTGGCTTTGTACCTGCAAGAGCAGATATCATTATGGGAAAAGGAGAATCATGGACTATTTCTTAATTATATTCTTTAATGCTGTTTGACACTGCTGTCATACCAAGGCGACAGCACACTCTTGTTCTTGAGTTTTTTGGCTTTTGATAAATGCAATGCTGGGGATCGTAGTGTTATGTTGTACGTGGCCAACGCTACTAGAAGGAACCGACCTGATACCCAGCCCAACACATTCGACACGATATTGTGCAGATGTAAATATTTGGAAAGATAGTGAGTAACCAGCATTTTCTCCTTTCCCACGATGTTTTCTACCCTGCTGGAAACAAATTACAATTTTTGAGTTACGCTTACTTTGTCGTCTGCAAGCTCTTTTGATTTGGACCAGTCTAAAATTTTGGCGTTTCATAGAGAGTTAAGGACAACAAATTAAATGTGACTCAGATAGTGGAAAGCTTCTGTGAAACAATAGAAACGTTTTCTTTTTTGATACTACCATTTTCTCCTCTTTTGCCACAATGTTTGCAACATGTTTCTTTCTCAGAATCTTCAAAATTAAGGACTGGGTGGTAAAAGTTTAACAAACATAATGAGAAAATAAATGTTTACTCTTTTTATTGTGATCCAGACACTGAATCGCTGTTTCACACAATAATGCAGTTACCCTTCTGTATTCATACGCAGCAACGCCACTTTACAGTGTTTCAAAATGTTCGAAGGTCCCTCTTTAACCTTTTACAAAACTATCCAGGGTTTTTAATACCCTGAGATAGAAGCTTTATGAAAACATTGTGGGAAAAGGAGAAAATGCTGGTAACCAGCATTTTCTCCTTTTCCCGCAATGTTTTCTACCCTACTGGAAACAATTTTCAATTTTTGTGTTACTTTTATTTTGTCGTCTGCAAGTGCTTTCAGCTTAGACCAGTCTAAAATTGTGTCGATTAGGAAAGAGTTAATGTCTAACTGACTTTTCCACTATGTTGGATAAAGGAGCGAGATGTTGACCAATCAGAGTTGTGCAACTAATAGCTTTGGCGGAATGTATCAAGAATGACAATCACTTAGTTTTGGCCAAACAATTATTACACAAATGAATTCTTTTACCCTTTCACACAACCTTGAGTTTTAATGAACCCGAGGAAGAAAGCTTTAGTAAACATCGTGGGAAAAGGAGAAAATGCTGGTAACCAGCATATTCTCTCTTCTCAACAAGGTTTTCTACCTTTCTCGATTCAATTTTCAGTGTTTAATTCTCATTTAATTATCATTTGTAGATATATTTGGATCAGTCTCATATTTGATCTTTTTTACCTTTTTTGTAACGAGATAAAATTGCTTGTTATTTTTATCAATACGGATGCTCAGTCCGTAAAGAACCGGGTCGTCAAACCAGCGGTTTGGGAATCGAATCCCTAGCTTTGCATAGGGCTTGATGAAAGTTATTGCCACAAGATTCATTGCCGAGCCCCGGTAGCTTAGTCGGTAGCCTACAGGATTTGAGAACACGGAGTCAAGGGTTCGATCCCTGGCTACGAAACGCGTGGCTCGGCCAACTTTTTTCCCAGGATTGATGATAGTCACTGCAACAGAATTCATTCCTCTCCCACCGCTGACCATTGTTTCGACGATGATCATGCGGGAAAGCAGCCAGTGGCTTGGAAAGAAAATTATGCGAACTCCAGGAACGCATGGATAGGTGCACTGGCCGCCGCGACATAACTAAAATAATGTTGAAAACGGCATTAAACATCATACAATCAATAAATCAACTGAAAGTTCTCATAAAAGGGACATAACTCTATATATGCTTCATTGATTTTTTATGAAATATACATGTCCATGGATAGGTGCACTTGCCGCCGCGATATAATTGAAATAATGTTGAAAACGGCGTTAAAAACCATACAATCAATCAACCAATTGAAAGTGTTCTTAATAAAGGGACATAACTCTGCACATACTTTATCGACTTTTTTTTAAATATACATGTCAGTGTACAGAAAGCCTAATAAGGACTGGTGCACTCACCTGGTTACCGTTTTCCTCGTGCTAAGCGTGCTGCTTTGTGACTGAGCACTTCGCTTTAAAAAAGGTATATCAGTCTGCCGCGTTGTCATTTATGGCTGAACCCTTACAGTAAACAGTCTATAAGAGGACGGAGAATCGAGACCAGCACCGCTGTTGCACACGCATTATATCAATGCACATGTGCTCTACCCAGATCGGACTGTAAAGAGGTATTTTCGGATTGGATCAAACTTCGCAAAAAGGTATGCAGCAGGTCATGAAGGAGAACTTCGAAGGACTGGAGTTGGAAACAGTGTAAGGTAAGACTAGTTTAACTGACCCTCACCCATTATTAGAGCTTTCAATATAGTCCTCTTATTTGATTTTTGGATCCATAAATATATGTTAATAGTTTCTGAAAAAGAAACCTTCTGGGACATGCGAAATATGTCAACCCTGGTCATACTGCACGAATCGCACAGGCTGAGCAGAGTGGACACTTTTCGCTTTGATGACATTTTCTCGTTATATCGTATTCTGAGATTAGACCTGTCTGCTATTACGCATCACCCCCCCCTCCCCAGTATGGCGGGGGGGGGGGGGGGGAGGGCGGCGAGGTTGAGATTGTAGTAATACTAGTATGTGCTAGAAAGTAGCAATGGAGAAAATTGCTTAAATACGTTTGACGAGAAATCAGGCCTGGTTTTAGCTCCAGAATGAATTGCAGCAGGTAGCATTTTATTGAGTAAATGTGTAATTGGAAATTCAAAGTAACGGTTCTCGTGTAAAAAAGATATTTTCTGCACCCAGAATGCCCAAATTAGATAGATGAGTAATTGTAGAATGCCATCTAGCGGGAGATAATGGACATTTTCTGTATGAAAAGTGGTCATTGTACCTTGTTATACAATCATTTTTATACGCCCGTCGAAGACGGGACGTATTATGGGATCACCCGTGCCGGGCGGGCGGCGTCCAGTTCTTTGTCCGGAGCATATCTCCATAACTATTTTAGCTAGAGTTATGAAATTTCATGGGTGGATAGATCTCATCAAGGGGGAGTGCAGTGCGCAAGAATCATAACTCTTGCTCGCTTAATTTTTGAGTTATTGCCCTTTGTTGTTTTTCATACTTGAACTTTGTCCGGAGCATATCTCCAAAACTATACTAGCTAGGGTTATGAAATTTCATGGGTGGATAGATCTCACCGGGAGGGAGTGCAGTGCACAAGAACCATAACTCTTGCTAGCTTAATTTTCGAGTTATTGCCCTTTGTTGTTTTTCATACCTGAATTTTGTCCGGAGCATATCTCCAAAACTATATCAGCTAGAGTTATGAAATTTCATGGGTGGATAGATCTCATCGAGGGGGATTGCAGTGCATAGGAACCATAAGTCTTGCTTGCTAAATTATCGAGTTATTGCCCTTTCTTTTTGTTTTTCATACTTGAATTTTGTCCGTAGCATATCTCCAAAACTTTACTAACTAGGGTTATGAAATTTCATGGGTGGGTAGATCTCACCGATGGGTAGTGCAGTGCACAGGTACCATAGCTCTTGCTAGCTTAATATTTGAGTTATTGCCCTTTCTTGTTTTTCATACTTGAATTTTGTCTGTAGCATATCTCGAAAACTTTACTAGCTAGGGTTATCAAATTTTATAGGTGGATAGATCTCACCAAGGGAGAGTGCAGTGCACAGGAATCATAACTCTTGCTCGCTTAGTGTTTGAGTTATTTCCCTTTGTCGTTTTTCATACTTGAATTTTGTACGGTGAATATCTCGAAAACTATACTAGCTAGGGTTATGAAATTTCATGGGTGGATAGATCTCATCAAGTGGGAGTGCAGTGCACAGGAATCATAACTCTTGCTTGCTTAATTTTTGAGTTAGTGCCCTTTGTTGTTTTTCATACTTGAATTTTGTCCGGAGCATATCTCCAAAACTATACTAGCTAGGGTTATGAAATTTCATGGGTGGATAGATCTCATCAAGGGGGAGTGCAGTGCACAGGAATCATAACTCTTGTTTGCTTAATTTTTGAGTTAGTGCCCTTTGTTGTTTTTCATACTTGAATTTTGTCCGGTACCTGCCCCAGCTTTACAACTTGGATTAAGACGGGCGTATCTTGCGACAATTTGCCGCTCTAGTTGAATTATCAACTTAAACTGACCTGCACTATTGTTGATCTGTTTTTGTCTAATTGATGTACAGACTTCCCAGAGTGTCCCTTTTTGTGTAACGGGTCACATAATTGGTGTGCAACATGCGAAAAAGGACATTCGGACATCTGCGTAAAGTGTCGCTCGGATCAGCCTGTGAAGTCCGCGCAGGCTAATCCGAGCCGGCACTTTACGACTACATTAGATTTTGTGATACAATAGACATCCGCAAAACAGAAAATTGCATGAAAACGGAAAGTGTCGTCTCGGATTAGCCTGCGCGGACTGCGCAGGCTGATCCGTGACGACACTTTACGCAGATGTCCGAATGTCCCTTTTCGCGTGTTGCAGGCCATATAATGACTTGCCTAATATCATGCATCACGGATACTCATTAAACCCCACTTTGTCAGAGGTGGCTCAAATAAAAATAGGAACCAGAGCATGGCTAAAATGAAAAAGGGTTCAAATGTAAACGGGTACCAGTGCAAAGCTCCAATGCAAATGAGTACCAGCGCATGGTTGTCTGCGCATGTCATATTTTTCGAATATTCGACCAGTCTGCTATGACGCATTGCACATCTCCGTATACTTTGAAAAAGTAGGGCACATACCGAAGCTATTACCAAAGCCTGTTGTAGCCCTGGGCTGTTTTAATAATAAATGTCCGGTGCATAGGTTACATGCTAGCTAATTTTTAGCTGAAGAATGAATCGCAGCAGGTAGCGTTTCGTTGAGTAAACATTTATTTCATTTTGAAATTCAAAGTAACTGTTGTCGTTTTGAAAAGTAGTCCGGTTCTGTACCCAGAGTGCCCAAATTAGATAGAGATGTATTTGTGGAATGCCATCTAGTGGGAGATAATGCCAGCTCGTGGATCAAATGTAAATGGGTACCAGAACATAGTTCAAACGTAAAATGGGAACCAGAGTAAGTTAAGTTCTCAGCATGTTACCTTTTTAACAGAAAACGTGTATAATCAGTGGGGAGGATGGGGGCTTAACTAACATAAAGACTTTTTATTTAAGAATTGAGTGTCTTGTGTCTACTTTAACTTTCTTTGTAAGGTAAATACATGTGAGTCTTAATCTATGACAAGGGGGCTTAATAGATTTGCAAAAAGTTTCGAACCAGGTCAGCCTGCGTGGACTGCGCAGGCTGATCTGAGTCGAAACTTTGTGCTATTAGTCAATGTTGTGCATGTTAAAGGTTCGGTTTCCCTCATGATTCAATCTGTTCTCAGTCTTTATTAATTTCTGGGTCCCACAATTACAGTATGGTTTGCTTGATACCAATCATCACGAATATATCTTAAACCCCCTTTTTTCCAGAACGAGACTCATATAAAAAAGAGAGAGAGACAAGATTTACAAATAAATAGATAGCCATATGACGTTTTCCGATTTTTATTAATATTAACAGCGGTGTGCCTTCTCGACTATCAAATCTTCTCGCTTCAGTTGAAAATTAAACATAAACAATACACGAGGCAGGACGCGGTCCTGTTGTGTGCATAGAGTTTTGGGATAAGTGGCCCGATGGTGGCGCGGTAAAAAGATATACCTATTCATATTGGACAAAACCGAAGTTAATAGAAAAAGCTAATGTGATTGATTTAGAGGTGTTGCAGTGTGAATTATAATAATGGCGATGATTTATCTCTCAGATTCGTATAATCTATGTTTGTATAAGCATTGATAGGGTCGTTAGATGAATATTTCTCACACCTGTGGGAAAACTAAAACGCCATTGAAAGTTGTATATAAATATTTACATAAAATTGCCAATAAACATATTTTGAGGGAGAGATGCAATAATGTCCTATGTAGACAAAACAAATTTTTGATGTATATAGCCATCTTTGACCGAAAGTTGCAGTCCTTTCTAGGCAAGCAAATAGCAAGCAGACCTTGACAACTTTGATAACGTTTTTATCTTCCCTCCCTTCAGTATCGTGCAGTTAGAATCAGTGGCTTGAATATTGTCAGTTCGGGGTAGTATGGTAGGTATTGGTCCGGGTTAGGGGGAGGGGGAAGAGGTAAGCAATGAGTTTCCAGGGCTCGTATTCACCAACAATTCTTAAGAACGTTCCTTATGTCTTATTCTCCAGAATTCTCTACATTTGTAAGTAACGCAACTTCTGATTGGCTAAACCATTCAAATTTAGAAAACTTTTGAGAATAAGACTAAGAATATTCTCAAGAATGGTTGGTGAATATGGGCCCAGGGCTTCCAACAGCTGTTGAGAATCTTCGGCTAGTCCTTCAGCAACTTTCCAACTTATTTCCTCATTTTCAAGTTTTCAAATTATTGACATATTTTCTTATATATTGGTAGCTTGTAAGTTATTTCGTAAGTATTTTTGTGTTCCGCTCTATCACAGTGACATTGCATTGTGTATTTTTAATGCTTTTTATGACTATAAACTGTGTTCTTATGTGGAAGGAGAACGCCACATGGGATTACCGAAAGCAGCTGTACCGGATTTTAAAAAAAATATATTACCGATGATATTCACTCGATGAAATAAATTTCGATCTTTGACAAGAAAGAAATACGAGAATTTCCTCTACATGTTGCCATTGTTTTCCCAGTTATAACCCTTACGCACGAAACTTACGAAATTGGCTCTTTTTTTTTTAAGGTGGGTATTTAGAATTTTCACATCACACCAAATTAAAAAATATATATGTCACTGAAATTTATATGAAAAAACAATACAAATCATCAGTAATGAAGAATCATAAAATTACAAAAAAAAATTTTTTTTGGTGGTATTCCCTTAAAAGGCTACGTAGCCTCTTAAGCTATTTTTAGATTTCCCGCCAGAATCAAAAGAGCATTGTGGGAATGTTAAGAGACTTGCATGTGATTTATGACTTTTAAATTCCATAACATCACAAACATTTAATTATTTTCCATAATGTCTAGAACTTCAGATGCTACGTTTGAAGCGTCGTCTGTATATTGCCGGTATGTAAATGAGCGAGTTGCTCATGTAAAAAAATAGACCGTGTTTCCCTTCAGTGTCGACTTGGGCGTAGTAAATCTCTAATTTATCTAGCTGTCGGATGGTTTTCGACTACTAGGGTTTAATGAATGAAAATTATAAGGCTTTGGGAGTACAGGGATATTTTTTTTTTGTATGTTTTGTAAAATTTTGTCCCAAAATCTGAAGGGCCACCTTTAACAGCCTCGACATTAACGTTTTCTTTTATCGATCTACCATCATCATAACTTACTCACTCTTTCTAAAATGAGCCATGCGTCGGCAAAAGGGACTTTATGCATCTCCGGGATAAACGGCACTAGGTAAGCCAACAAGCTTATATATTCAAAATAGCGGATTCTTTTAACAGTCAACTAAATCATGAGGTAGAATAGTCCTTGAACATACAGAAATTTGACAAAGAGCGAAAAAATTTGGACAAGGCATGCCTGCCTTTTCCCAGATGCCATAATCCCTCATTATATTTGAAACGTCCAGTGCAACAAGCTCGATAAAATATCACGATAGCTGATTTTTGTGATGAAAATAACGCGTGAGTATCTTAAACATGTAACCAACTGATTCAGTTTTGGATCAAACGAACTGATTTCAAATGCTTTTTCATGAAATCAGTATTTCAAATAAGGAAATATATAAATACATGAAAAACAACTGATTTAAGTGTTTTTTTTTGAGCCCCCAGTGCAGTACTTTAAACATTGTGCTTGAAAATTGTGTTCAAAGTTGTCCACTTATGTTTTTTTTCCTTAAGGTATTAAAACAGTCAGCTGGTAGCGTTACTTCAACATAAAATGATACAGTACAAAATGAGCCATGCTCCAGCAAAATGGGGTCTAATGTACATTCATAGAACATTTTCTTAAGCAATTCATCACACTGTTATAGATCCGTAAAGTCCATTTTATCCTACAGCCGGCTGAATCCTGAGCTAGACTGGTCTTTTGACACGCAGAAAATTTACAGTCAGCAAAAAGTTTCGGCTCATGTTAGCCTGTGCGGACTGCGCAGGCTGACATGGGTCGATACTCTTTGCAAATGCGTTAAACCCCCTTTTCACAGAGCATGGGTCACATATTTCAAATATTACATTCTCGAGAGATAGTTCATTCTGCCATCGACTTTTCAACGTGAATTTGACACATCGCTTATATTATTTTCAGTAAATTGAATAGAATAATCTTGTTAAGCCGTTACCCGTCATGAGCCGGGGTGTTTTTGCTTAGTTTCTAATCCGGTAGTTGAAAATCACATGAATATGGCATGGGTATCTGTAGTGGAGTTTAAAAGTGTTCGGGGAGACGGGGGCGAATTTTCAGGACAAATTTAATATATAAAGCTTTAGATAGAGGGAGTGATTTTGATTTCAAAATTGATAAATGTTTGTTTTTCTCCACTAAACCCTTTGTTGTGGGTACTCATTAGAATCGTCTCATACAGGTCATTCTAATGAGTACCCACAACGGGGTTTGGAAGAGAAATAATGGATTTAGAATACCATCACTACCTGTTATCTGGAGCGTAGCGTACAGGACTTGAGAACACAGGGTCCAGGGTTCGATCCCGGGCTATGATTCCCGACTCAGCCAATGTCTTTCCGAGGTTTGACGATAGTCACTGCAATAGGATTCAATCCTCTCCCACAGCTGACCATTTTTTCGACGATGATCATGTGGGAAAGCAGCCAGTGGCTTGGAAAGAAAATTATGCGAAGTACTGGTAAAAGAAACTCCAGGAACGCATGGATAGGTGCACTGGCTGCCGCGATATAACTGAAATAATGTTGAAAACGGCGTTAAACACTATGCAATCAATCATTCATTCTTATCTTGAGCTCTGTAGTATAGAATAGAACAGTAAAAGAACAAGCATTTATTGACGTATGATAGTTGTAAACAGTCATTTTTTTTTTCATTTTTGCATATGATTGTTACATCACGTTGTATTTCAGTAAGAATCAACAGATAAAAGATAATTATATTAAATTTTATATGTGAACCGTCATGCTAAAAGGGACCATCTAGAAATTCCGTACACCAATTAGATAAAAAATAGATCATAGATAACGCAGGTCAATTTAAGTTGGTAATTCAAAAATGATTGTATAACAAGGTACAATGACCACTTTTCATACAGAAAATATCATTAAAGTCAAAAGTGCCAACCCTGGTCAGCCTGCGCGATTCGCGCAGTCTGACCAGGGTTGACACTTTTCGCAGTTCCATGAAGGTCCCATATATGAACATATATGACATATATGAACCGTCACGCGAAAAAGGACCATCTGGAAATTCCGCACATCAATAAGATGAAACAGATCATAGATACAGTCAATTTAAGTTGATAGTTAAAAAATGATTGTATAGTAAGGTAGAATAGCCACTTTTCATACAGAAAATATCATAAAAAGAAAAAAATGTTGACCCTGGTCAGCCTGCGCAATCCGCGCAGTCTGACCAGGGTCAACATTTTTCGCAGTTCCCAGAAGGTCCCTTTTGGTTTAAATGTATTTATTTTACATCGATTTAGAAACAAGTCCTTACAACTTATACTAATATCTCTCGATTCTGCTTCCTGGTAACTACACCAATACTCGCGCCGTGTGTGGGCCAGTGAACAATCCCAAAGTTGACACCCGCTCCCTGGTATCGAACTTGGGACCTTATGTTCAGGGCATATAATCCAATCAGATCTAGAGAAATTTCTTTGAAATATAATAAGAGTATCTGTCTTCACACGGAAATGGTCATCTTCACACTGAGCTGATCGAATTATATAAAGGCAATTTTATATTCTACTACATGTATTTTGATAATACGTTTCAACTTAACTATGGATCTATAAAAGAGCATTTTGTTTAACGGCCGACTGTATCGTGGTGTAGACTGGTCTTGGGACATGCAGAAAAATTTTGTCGAGTCTGCAGGCTGATCCGAGTGTATATGTTTTGCAAATGCAGTAAACCCGCTTTTTTGCAGAGCATAGCCTGAATTCATGCTCTTTTCGTAGATGCAATAAAGCCTCTTTTCACAGAGCATGGCTCAATTATATAATGCTCGTTCTTTTTGACCCTCTTACACACATTCCTGACTTTGAACGACCCTGAGAAAGAAGCTATTTGAAAACATTGTGACAAATTTCTATTTTTGAGCCAATCTTAGGTTGTCGTCTGGCTTAAAGTTTGGACTGGTCTACAATTTTGTCATCTGGTAAAGCGTTAACATACAACCATATATCGTCGGTTTGCTTCCAAAACCTCGTAACTACAGCTTGTAACAAGCTGTAGTTACGAGGTTTTGGAAGCAAACCGACGATATCATTACTTACATGCTGCAAGGCATCACTGAGATGCATTAAACCTCCTTTTGTCAGAATATGGCCGGAGCATGGCTCAATTACGAGCCGTTATTACCCTTCAAAGTGTCAGCTCTCCACGTGGATGACTTTATCCCTGGAAACGTTAAGCCCCGTACTTAATTCGTGAAGTCCGTTTTTTATTCTTTTTGCACAGGGATACATTATTGACTGTAAAACAAGTATAATATTGTTGGATAAAATCCTCCGTCTTTATCGAGGTTACCAGACGAATTGTCTCCCGTAACAAAATGGCGACGCTTAGACGGTGTCACCTTTATTCTCCCTGTGCAAATGTCTTGTGTTTGTGCTTCGAGTTGGAAAGTGTTTCGAGAACCAGACAATTGTCGGGTCGAATGAGGCAATTTCGCTGAGGAACCCGTCCATTGTTTCCTTGACAAATATTAGCACCACTTAAGTTAATGATCCGGAAGACAACACTTCATTACAATTTCGTTATGCGCTTGTTCCTTGGTCGTCGCCGCTCTAGAACCAAGACGTGATAAATGACTTCTAATAAAAACCAATGCAGTTGCATGAAGTGGCCTTCTCCTTTCTCTTCGGTACAGCTGAATGCGCTGGCTTTATGAAACTTACGTCTTAGTATTGATAGAGCTGAAAGATGGCCTGCAATACGCCAAAAAGGGACAGTCAGACATTTGCGTAAACTGTCGTCTCGGATCAGCCTGCGCAGTTCGCGCAGGCTGATCCGAGACGGCACTTTACGAATGCGTTGGATTTTATGTTAACAGTAGAGTTGCCCAAAACAGATAATTACTCGAAAACGAAAAGTGACAATTCGGATTAGTCGGTGCGGAGCGCGCAAGCTATCCGCGATTACATTTCATGCAAATATCCGAATGTCCGTTGTATGCCAAATTGCAATTTATGATTGGTAATAGTATATGGACCTGTTTATTATGCGGGCCCAGCAGCCCATTTGTGGGTTTATTTTATGTCAAAAATATACAAACGTTTTGCCGCTAACTCACCGAGAGCATGGATTTATACTCTTAGACAGCAATGATTCAACCACTCGTTGGTCTGGTAATAGCTCAAACATAGACTCTTGGTTCAAACCATAACTATTGGTACTTTCACAGAAAAAAAAAATATGTTTTGAAGTCTAGCAAATTTACATCTAAAGAAGAGGATTTTACTTCCTGAAATTCATATCGACTACTTAATAGGTCCTGAACAAGATACCACTTAATTTTACCATCGATGTCCTTTGCACTGAATGGGAATTTTTAGGTTTAAATACATGTATCTCAATTTGAATTTATTTTGTAGCCTTTTCGATTAACCTGATGCATTTCAATGACAATCCTGTGTAGACTTAATTTTTTAGATCTCTGTTGTAAAGGCAGAACGTTTTATAAACGCCAAGCCAAATTACAAGTATTGCAATCTCCCTAAGTAAAGCACGATAAAAACAAAGGAAATCAAACTTAGGGACCTTGGTCCGTATTCACCAACCATTTTAAAGACCGTTTATGGTCTCATTCTTCCAAGTTTGAAAGTAACACTACTTCTGATTGGCTAAACCATTTGGTTTAGCCAATCAGAAGTAATGTTACTTTCAAATTTAGGAAATCTTGGAGAATAGGACTAAGAACGTTCTTGAGAATGGTTGGTGAATACAGGCCCAGCTGGTTGCAATTTGGTTACCTTGGGTTTTATCTAACAAGGGAGGTCTTCACAGTTTCACCTAGTTTCCCATTAATTTTGCATGCATCGCACGTTTAGAAATTTCGTTCGAGATTCGTCATTATTTTGATGAAATTCAAACATTTCCAAGTTGAATGGAAGAAACAGGAGTTGTCGACCTCTGTGTAAGGTGATATTATTGTAGAAACGAAACTGCAACCCGACAAGATAATAAATTTCTGAAATTCAATCTTGCTACCAGTCTGAAGTCTGGTCATGTGATATTGGCACAGATAAAACCCCTACTGTTAAATCGCGAAGTCACCATCGTCTAATGCTAAAAGTCAAACTGGTGATGAAAAATTAACCCGGGGACACAGTCTTGTATGCGTATGGTGGTGACTGATTATCTTTTTACCACATGACAAAAGTTTAGACTCCTCCAAATTCAAAGCAATTGCAGACGGCAAATTAAACTTAGTTCAAATATTGCAATTTGTCTTTGGACGAATAGAAAACATGGCGGGAAAAGGAGAAAATGCTGGTTACCAGCATTTTCTCCTTTTCCCACCATGTTTTCAAAAGGCTTTTACATCTGGATCACCCAAACACTGAATTGATAAAATGAAGGGTTATTTTGACAACAATATTCAATAACTTATGTTACTAATGGGACTTTTGACACCCTAGGACGTTAAATTGAAAATAAACAAGTTTTTCATGACAAACTTTGAAACCTTATACGTCTACATGGCCAACCCATTCTTGTTTTGATCTGGTCATATTGGCCTATCCTTCAGCATCCATCCCAGGAGGAGCGATTTGTTGATTTGTTTTGTGTTTAAAGGGGGCTTGTTACCTTTTTATGCCGTATATAATTATATAAATCTCTCAAGATAAAACGGGCACTACAACTTGATATTTTTTCCTTTGCAAGCGAATTAATTGTAAGGTTTAATTCGGTAATGATGCAGTCTTTTTGGTGTCTAACTAACTGATTGGCCATTTGGCAATCGGTACCTCCGTCTTCTGTTATAACATCAGATGTGACGTCATTATATTGCCTCGTTGTCTGCGCATGTCATGTTCTTCAAAGATATGACTTGTATGGTATGAAGCATGCCCATCTCATATAAATAGGAAAAATAGTGCGTTGCCAAAGCTGTTACCAAACACTGAGCTGATCATTGCTTAATGAATCGCACCTGGTAAGTGTTTTGAGTAAACGCGTACGAGTTTATTTCGAAATTCAAAGTAACGGTTGTCGTTTTATAAAAGTAGTCCGTTTAGGTACCCAGAATGCCAAAATCAGATAGATGTATATTTGAAGAATGCCATCTAGCGGAAGATAACTTGGATACGAATCCTCGTCAACGATGGTTGCGTTTGATCATGTGACATTCGCTGAAGTCTTTGCGGAAATTTTGATTGGTCCAAAAGTTAGTAACCGGAAGAAGAATGAGTTTTAACCCGTTACCACATAATCCCTACTTTTGACGACCCTGAAAAAGAAGCCTTTTGAAAACATTTTAGGAAAAGGAGAAAATGCTGGTAACCAGCATTTTCTCCTTTCCCTACAATGTTTTCTACCCTTCACAAAACAAATTTCAAATTTTCAGTCACTTTGATTTTGTCGTCTGCAAATGCTTTCGATTTGGAAAACCTAAAATTTTGGTAAAGAGCTAAAGGTCAATCTAGAGTTACTTAGTCGCTCTATCATTTGTGTTGAAAGGTTTACAGTCTGCCCAGACTGATCTGGGTCGATAGTTTTTGCGTTTGCTAAATCTTCTCCAAGAGTAGTTCATTGATTAATTGATTGTATGGTGTTTAACGCCTTTTTGAACACTGTTTCAATTATATCGCACTTTGCACCCATCCATGCTTTCCTGGAGTCTCTTTTACTAGTACTCCGCTTTATCCTTTTCCAAGCCACTGGGTTACTTTCCCACATAACCATCGTCGAGGTAATGGTAGCGTTGAAAAAGAAATAAATCCTGTCCAATGACTATCATCAGGACTCGGAAGAAAATTGGGCTAGCAAGGGATCTAACCCACGACCCCCCCCCCTTACTCTCAAGTCCTGCAAACCACCGACTGAGCTAGTGGGACTCAGCCAAAGGGCAGCTCAACTGTACTTTTCATTTGGTTATTACGAAACATGAAATTTATGGATCCATAATTATGTGATGACTTGCTTGGTATCATACATCACGTGAATGCATTAAACTTTACTTTTGCAAGAGTATGACTGACCTATATAAGACAACTATGGCTCAGATAGCCCTCTATCACACAATGCCGACTTTTAACGACCCTGGAAAAGAAGCCTTCCGATAACAATTGTGGTAAAAGGAGAAAATGCTGGTAACCAGCATTTTCTCCTTTTCCCCTAATGTTTTCTACCCTTTCAAATAAAAAATTCGCCATTTGAGTCACACTGAAATTGTCGTCTGCAAATGCTTTCAATTTTGACAAGGCTAAATTTTTTTCTTTATTTTCACTCTCTACATAATATACAATGCAAAAAATCATACATATATATTAAACAATTGTTTATAATTGTATACATTGGTAATAGTGAAATATCATAGTAGAGAAAAGTTGAAATAAAACTGAAAGTATAGATCTAGAGGCATTCAGTGCACGTACAAGGCAAAAATGTTGTCGTCTGGGAAAGGGATAGTGGACTTAGTCTTATTATACCCCAGCAAAACGAATGTTTTCGCGGGGGGAGGGGGGGGGGGGTGTATACTGGAATCAGCAAAATGCTAGCAATTGCCTGTTTCTGTCATAGCGCTGGCGGGGGTATTAAGTCACATGCAGTGACAGCTCTAGTTTCTCTCTATTCTCTTTCAGTACAGACCGCAAAAGATATATTTCAATCGGTAACAAGTATGGCTTTCAATAAAGAAATTGCAAATTTCAATCTTTGGTCATGTTTACATACACCAACGTCTTGCACCAGGATTAACGCCATTCCATAATATCAAAGCCAATTACAATTCTTTGAAGTGTACATGGTTTTCGGACAGTGACTTTAAAATAACGTCTTCAGAAGCACAAGAAGAAAATTAATAAAGATACTTTCCAATAAATTGTTTTTTATTGAAAACCATGTGAAGCGATCCTCAGATTTTAATTAAAAATCTCTTTGTTATTATTGTTGTTTGCCTTGACGCCCACAATTGGCGTTCTTCAAAGTTTACTGTTCAACATCATCGTTGACAAATTAGCGACATCGATCCGCTTTATGATACAAGGTTTTTACGACAGTGATCGAATTTACGATAGCGGGTACAGACACTATCAGCATGGATTAGTCACTCAGCTGTCAGATTTTATTTCTTCAAGACACCGAGACCTTTTTATTGGGCGTCCTGCGTGGCTAAGTGGTATCGTGAATTTCTAAAAAAGTTCAAGTATGGAAGTCCTGAGATCGAGCCCTACTTGCTTCGTCTGTCAGGTAGCAGCGACCCTGAGTCACGCACTACAAAATGCTAACCAAGTCTTGGCCAGACACGGAAAAAGTGCAAGGTATTATACGGCTGAAATACAGTGCCAAGAGCAATGAAACACCATTCAGGCAAAGAACGTTTTCTTCCTTTTATATAAATATCTTAAATGTATCATATACAGTACTAGTTTGAGAAGGGTGGGGGTATTTAGATTTCTTTTTGCCCCAAACCAAACCTTCTATTATCTTCGGCGTGGTAACGTTTTTCGAATACATATACCTATCTCATTTGGGCAATCTGTGTTCAAAACCGGACTTATTGTCAAGATGGCAGTCGACGCACCGAATTTCAAAACTGAATATACGTATATTCAGAACAACGCTATCTGGTACAATTTATTTAGCCATTGTTACCTAGCACATAATCTATGCATCAGTCATTTATAAACACAGCCTCCCATACCCCACCCTGCACGCCTGGGAAAAAGCTCCCGGTATAAGCTAAGTATGGGGGACATTAGTTTTGTTGCTGTTTGGGTGAAATTCTGCGAAAACCTCTGCACGCATACCTGTTTTCCCAAATCTAGACAATGCACAAAGACTTGCAGAAAATAAATTATTTACACTTTAAATTACTCTTTATTTTAAAGAAAAACAATTGAAGCGAAAAGAGGCTTGATTTGCCAACAGACGTATAATTTATAACCATTTCTGTTCCCCCCCCCCCCCATTTTTAGCGGCAAGTTTCGAGTTAGGTGCAACGGGTTATCATCATTCATGCACAGAATAGTGGTGCACAATAGCATGCAGGTCTGTTTTTGAGAATATGACATGCACAGACGTCTTAATTATAGTATGCGCTATTCACAGTCAATTTCACCTTCTATTTTTATGACACCAGATGTGACGTCATAATTTGTACTCTAGCCATGTTATTGATTATGTGGCATTCCCACTAGCGTTGTAAATTCTAGCACGAAAATGTCTTACCGAGTTACCAGACAGTTTAGAAAATAGATCTACCTTTTTTGAATACTTACCTTTTCAATTTTTTTGGTGATTTACCAGCCATTGCCCAGCTGCACTTACCAGGTAAAACATCGTTTTTTCCTAAATTTTGATTTTAAAAATCTGAATAGATCCAACTGTTAATATTCGATCAGGCAGCACTTGGCTTCGGAAAGGTAAAGATAAACTCTTTACAAAACGACAAAATTTAGACTGGTCCACATTGACAGCATTTGCAGACAACAACTTGAACGCAGTTCCAATGATGATTTCTGTCCTTGAAAGTACAGAAAACATTGTGTGAAAAGGTGAAATTACCAACATTTTCTTCTTTTTCCTCGCTTTTCCCCCCAAGAGATAGAATCCCGCATTTTACGACCCAAAGATAGAAAGTATTTGAAAACATTGTGAGAAAAGGAGAAAATGCTGGTTACCAGCATTTTCTCCTTTTCCCCACAATGTTTTCAAATTCCATCCTCTTCAGGGTCGTGAATACTCTGGATTGTGTGGTAAAGATATTGGGCTCCATTTTGTTGCAATAACTTTAATAAAAAATTCGATAACTAAGCGTGACGCGAATGAATTGCACGAGTCAATTTGTGACGATTTGCATTTTTTGTCGTGTGCACAAGATGTTGCTTGTCTGTTTATTGAGCTTTTCTACCCCATATCCAATTCTATCACTTCTTTTAATTTCTTGATTCATCTGAGGAATAGACAGAGCTCCAGATAAAGGAAGTGATTTTGATTTTAAAATTGAAAAAAAAAAAACTACTCAACCAAACCCTATGTTATGGGTACTCATTAGAATCGTCTAGCAACAACAGCAAATAGAAAATCAAGAATGAATCTGAGAAATAGAGAAAATACTTGAAATGAACAGTTGGTCCATTTTTACTAGCAATGTTTTCAGCTACTCAAGACCGAAGAAAAGTCAGATGATACCCGTGTTTTGAAATTTTATTGAACCTTTAGCAAAAGAACTTGAAGATTTTAGAATCGTCCAAATTGAGAGCATTTGCAGACGGAATACAACACAAAGGTTGAAAATTAATTTTGGAGAAGGGTAGAAAACATTGTAGGAAAACGAAAAAAAAAAAAAAAACGGTGGTCATCAGCACTTTCTCCTTTGCCTACAATGCATTCAAAAGGCGTTTTAAACAGGATCGTTGAAAGTCGGGATTATTTGGTAAAAAGGGTTAAACCAAACGAAAATAATTTAGAACTGTTGAAATTAATAGCATTTGCAGACGACAGTTTCAGTGTGACTAAAATGACGGAAGTTTTCTTTGATAGAATAGAAAACATTGTGGTTACCAGCATTTTTTCCTTTTCCCTCAATGTTTTCAAAATATTTCTCTTTCAAGTTCGTTAAAAGTCGGGATTGAGTTCAAAGAGTTGAAAACGCAGCAACGTCTGACCGCTCGTCTTCAATAACAATCAAAGAATGGCAGGCACGGTAACAGATTTCAACATAAAATTAAAAACATGAAAGTAGTGCGTTTTTCCCCCCCCCCCCCCCCCCCTTCCCCTCATATTATTCATACTGCAAAATAATATTGATGCCAAAGAATTTTCAGACTGTTCTCTAGGAAAATCAGCAACTCTGTCACTTTATCGCAGTGGTTAGTTTACAGGGTTTAAAGATATGGGGTTGACGGTTCGAATACTCAACTCGACCGATTTCTCTCCGAGGATTGATGGTCAGTGCAACAGGAGACATTTCTTTCTCACCGATGATCATTGTGTTGACGGTAGTTATTTAGGAAAGCAGCTGGTAGTTTTTAAATACATGTATATATAGCGCGATGTACTTGGTAAAGAAACGTCAGGAAAGCATGGACCCGTATTATTATGGGAGACCACTCCTTCATGCATTGCTTCGTCCCGATTTAAATACAATACCTAACTAACGGCGGGGAATCACGTGACACAACAACAACAACAACAATGACCGTTATTTGAAAAAAATTCCCTACTTCAGGTAAGAAAATCTTCAATAATTCCGTTAATACATGACCGATTGGAATTTGGTTTGAAGCAGAGAAGGCGGAAGGACTCCAGGGATTTGCTTGATGTGTTAGATTTTTTAAACAACACCTGATAAAAAAAATTATTGACGAGCAAACAAATTTTTTACCCTGGATAATTTGTTTGCTCGTCAATAACTTTTTTATCAGGTGTTGTATAAAAATCTAACACATCAAGCAAATCCCCGGAGTCCTTCCGCCTTCTCTGCTTCTAACCAAATTCCAATCGGTCACGTATTAACGGAATTATTGAAGATTTTCTTACCTGAAGTTGGGGAATTTTTTTCAAATAACGGTCATTGTTGTTGTTGTTGTGTCACGCGATTCCCCGCCGTGAACTACTGCGATAGAGAGATATCTCTTTAGCTCAGTTTTTAAGGTATTGACCTTTCGTCCGTGCGTTCTAGGGTTCGAATCCTGCCCTGTCCCAGTATTTCTTCCATTCATTTGTTTCTTTGTTAAGGACGTTCTTTGTAAGAATATGTATTGGCCGCTGCGATGTAAATGTGCATTGTAAAGGCCATATTTTTACTTTGTTACTCATGACAGTTGATCGGAATATTTTTTTTGATGGTATCTCTGACGAGTCTAAAATTGGGTCATTCTAGGTAGAGAAGTAGGTCAGTGGGAAAAATTTCACAAATACCTTGTGTGCATTTTCAGTCCCAGACCAAAGTTGGCCTGAATGTTTGTCTTGATAATATCTCGGACCCATTTGAAATTGGGTCACCTCGAGGGATAATTGGGACAAATCTTACCACCTAGTATGCGCTCTACAGGCCTTTTCTTCTCAGTTGGATTTCTCATTCGGCATTCCTTGGGTGACCGGAGCCATCATATCCCTCAGCTGTGGATTGATATGTGTCAGATCGGTACATTCATCGCCCCGAAATACGCCGGTTTACCGTTCTGAAAATTGTAAGGCTCCTCTTACAAAAGAAAACTTGAGTTTCAATTTTCTATCAAAATCATTCTAACTATATTTCAGTTGACAAACAGTTTGTACACTTATTTTTTAACGTGGTTTATCAATTCCAATTCCAATGAAGTTTTCACCTACAAATAGATAAATGTGAATAACTTCATCCAGGTTGGTTATGTCGTTGCTACACAACTGTCAGCCTCACTATTTATAGAATCACGTGATTCTTTTTTCAAAATCGAAACGGCAGTAATACGGACGAGGTTGAATGTAAGTTCGGAATTGGCCGAGTTGTGACAAGTTTCGGATATCCATGAAAGTTTATCCGGGTCTTTTGCTTGATGTTTTATTGAATATGTTTGAAGCTGTATTACATTTGGTCAAAATTTAGGTTACTGGGACAAATGTTACAAAAACCTTGTCTTCGCTCTAGAGGCCATGTTTTTGTCAAATGCTTATGAAACTTGATCAGAGTATTTGCTTTTATGATATCTCGGATAAGTTTGAAAAAGAACTCGTGTCAATTAGTTACTATTATTAAAATCATCAATATATAAGAAAAGGCTTCATTCCAATAATCAAAACAAGGTCCGTTTTCACCTACTATTCTAAGAAGATTCTTAGTCTTATTCTTCAGAACTTCGTCAGTGTGAAAGTAACAGAACTTCTGATTGGCTAAACCATATGGTTTAGCCAATCAGACGTTCTGTTACTTTCACTGTCAGAAAATCTTGAAGAATAAAACAAAGAACGCTCTTAAGAATGGTTGGTTAATATGGATCCTGGATATATTTGTATGTATTTTACATCATCGACATCAGGACCTCTTCGACTTTATCAATTCCTGATTACTTTGCTCAGGTGAACGTGGTGGCGCCAGTGACTCTTTTGTTTTACTTCTTTTGAATCAGGTGTCAAGATTAAGCTTTTGGGGGATTTGTGTCCAGATGATACGAGAAAATCTTTTAAGTTGTGGATCCTTCTTTTCGTTACATAGTTGTTATATACTCCCTACCTCTGGTCGAGATGACATGAACGGGTTTGCCTGACTAAAACCAAGTCTTTAACACTGCATTGGTTAAACGTCCCCAATAATATTCAACTCATTACTCAAGTAGACTTTTATACAAAAATTGCTTTGCTTGTACGATGTTTAATGTAGGTTTCAACATCAATTCGGTTATATCGCGGATAGTGCACCTATCTATCCTTTATTAGAGTTTCTCTTACCAATACTAATACATTGTATATATTATGCACAATTTGGTATCAATCTCAAACCGTTAGCTGCTTTCTCATATAACCGTTGCAGAAATAATGGTCAGTGGTGAGAGAGAAATGGATCCTGTCGCAATGACAATTGCCATTTTTTTAAAAGGAAATTGGTAGAGCTCAGGAATCGAACTAGCATCCCTGATTTAAAGCCCCATACGTTACCGCACATAGGGTTATAGGGGGCCCGTAGAATAGACATGCCCACATTTTTTTACCGATGATAAATTTCTTAGTTATCCATTTCAATATTACTCTACCAACAACCAGGTCAAAGGCCACAGTTCAGTCTCAGCAAATGGTAACCCTTTCCCAAACAATCCCTGGTATTTACAACCATGAGAAGGAAGCCTTCTGAAAACATTGTGGGAAAAGGAGAAAATACTGGTAACCAGCATTTTCTCCTTTTCCCACAATGTTTTCTTCCCATCCCAAGACAAATTTCAATTTTTGAGTCAAATTAATTTTGTCGCCTGCAAAATTAATGCTTCCAATTGTTGTCGTTTGGTAGAGAGTTAAAAGAGAAAGATGTCGGTAGAAAGTAACGAGTGACTGTCACAAAAGCGATATAGAATTGTATGAAAAGTTAACAAGATGGAAAATACGTATGGCAGCCTTTTGCTTTGATGTTTAACAAGCCCTAAGTCGGAATTATACATCAATAAAGCGTGGAAGCAGTTTATGAGCGGATAAACTGCTTTTTTCTTCACTTGTAAACAGTTTATAGTTCGAATTGGTTGGAATGACGCGCTAGCCCTCATACCCTTTCTTTAAATAACGCCATCTTTATCCCGAACAGACCACATTTTTTAAAGATAAATCTTTACTCGTTCTCACGAAATTTTTATCCACTTTATCAGTATTTTATCAAAGTATATTTATGCCAAATGTTGGCACTGAGGGTTACATATAGAGGATATTTGGTTTTTTTTTTTCTCAGTGAACGATCGGAATTTATTTCATGTAGTGAACACCGTCGGTAAAGTTTTCACCACTCGCGAAAATATTACCGATGATGTTCACTCGATGAAATAAATTTCGATCTTTCACAAAAAAAAAATGTTCTATTAATTATCTTCCATGCTTTTAATCCTTTCTGGGAGGAGCTTTATCATAATCCAGTACAGTTCTTTTTTTCTGTTATTCCCCGTGGCGTACCCCTCCCGCATCGCAACGGATGACAATAATAAGTCAAGTGCGAGAAATGTACGTTAACCGACGTCATATTTCCATCATGTTGTAAGGTACGTGCAATTTACCTAGGCAACAAGAACATGAAAATCGGTATTTTCACTGGTCGTACCCGTGTATTAAGGAAAAATATTTTCACTGCTATTTCTCGATATCCTACCGGAAAGCATGCAATAAAAGTGTATAATTTACGTCGCGATAGCAATCGCATTTCATTTTCCGGAGACTTTCAAAGAAATCAAAAAAATTGTTTTGACGTTTCTGGTCTTAAATTGAAGATTGGTGATGTATGTGTTTATCCCTCACATCATAGTTTATGCGTAATTTATCTGTATTTACACAGCTAACTAAATTTTTAACAATTTTACAGTCTCATTTTTTTCTGTAAGAATTTTTAAAGGTGGCAAAAAATAGAAATTTCTGTTCGAAATGGCAGAAAACATTTCAATATGTTTTGTTTCCTTTTTCAGTTAATTAGTTAGGTAGATAGATAGATAGATAGATAGATAGATAGATAGATAGATGGAGAGAGAGAGAGAGAGAGTATAAATGAATCATTGTTGGCAGGCTCAAAGTTCACAGAGAGTCAAAGTTCTTTTTTCTTGCATCAATTACGATTTTTACACTTTCAGTGAAAAGGATTAATGTTCAAATATTTATATACATTAAACTTGGTTTTTTTCATGTTTCTCTTTCATCTTCCTTTACACATACACGGTGTATTAATATAAATGTTTCTTTACAATTTGTATTATATTTTTATTACTTCAAGCATCGCGTACAATATTCAAAGGTGTGCACGCCGTAGGAGATTTCTTTGCACATTATTCCGTTACATTTGGCGGCTAATCAACCTTTGCTTTATGGTGTTTGGTAGATTTAAAGTAAATTTAGATCTCGGTACTTTGAAAGTATTTAGACGGTGTCCTAATTCGTTTCGTTCTTCAAAAGCTGAATACATTTAAAACACATTAAGCGTTGTACTATGTTTTGTACAGAAAAACCCATAATATTGTTTCTTTTGAATCACAAAGCATCAACTCATTTGATCCCTAACGGTATCTTTTTTTGAACGGTAAAGATCAGAATGAGACTGCGTAGTTTGATCCCAGTCGTAAATAAAACCACAAAAAACAAAAACATGCCAAAATAGACTGTGGCAGCTTAACCCTTTACCACACAATCCCGATTTTTAACACCCCTGTGAAAGAAGCATTTTGAAAACATTGTAAGAAAAAAGGAGAAAATGCTGGTAACCAGCATTTTCTCCTTTTCCCACAATGGTTTTTTCCCTTCCTAAAAATAATTTCAATGCTTAAGTCATATTTATTTTGTTGTCTGCAAATGCTTTTAATTTGGACCAGTCTAAAATTTTGTCGTTAAGTAAAGACTTAACTTCACCTACCTAGAGCTAGCATCGGTAAAGACTGTCTGTCTTTTCATCCGTCCCTCACCCCCACCCTCTCTCTCTCTCTCTCTCTCTCTCTCTCTCTCTCTCTCTTATTTAACATATGGCTAAATCCTGTACAAAACAGTATTTTCTCTTTGTCCAGCAATGTTTTCCATGCACATTTCCACAGATAAATCTTACCATGTTGGCCATGTTAAATATTTCCTTGGAAAGTGCTTTTGTCCAAATCGAAGACAAAATGAAAGTGACTGAAAATTTGAAATTTGTTTTGTAAAGGGTAGAAAACATTGTGGGAAAAGGAGAAAATGCTGGTTACCAGCCTTTTCTCCTTTTCCTAAAGTGTTTTCTAAAGTCTTCTTTCTCATGATCGTCAAAAGTAAGGATCGTGTGGTAATGGGTTACATTTTGGGCTAGTCAAAATATAGTTGTCTGGTAAAGAGTAAAAAAAATGCAAGAAATCAAAGAAGTCGTATACAAATAACCGACCTTTTCTTACAGAGAAAGGGAAAAAAACTGGGTCCCTTATTTATTTTTCTAATTACCTTTTCTATGTCTCCACTGTTATTTATTTGCGATAAAAAGCCGGATCGGAAACCAGCAAACAATAGACAACCGGGCCCAAGATGGCAAAATGGTGTACCAACTTCCGGTTGATTGTTCCTTGTTGAATAGCAAAGAAAATATGTTGTATTTGACTTGGAAATATTACCGTGTTTGAATAGATAGAACGCTATTGGAATTTTCATGCAGCACCAGAAGCCGACCTTTCTAAATATTGCTCTTCTTATAGACAAGCTGACTGAATGGCTTCGACGCTCCGTCTTTGGCATTCAGATGGCTCAGTTATGGAATTTATTGATAGAAATCAAAGAGTTGAGAACGCCGAAGTGGTATTTGTCAAGGAAACCCATGGTGTGGAATTAATAGTTTGAAGGAAAAGAGACATATTGTTCAAATATTGGCTTAAAAGTCAACCCACTAAGCAAATGAATACCTTTTCGGTTGAAGGGAGAGTGCTCTTGTACCTTAAAACTATAATTTTGAAATATCTTTAGACTTTTACATTTAATTTCCAATATTACAATCAATTACTTCGATCTATTAATATTCATGAGCAATCACATGGAGAAGCGCGCAATCATAGGACGAACAAGCCATGGAACGAATTGGTTTGGAACGAAAAAGCAGGCAAATTGTATCATTGCCCCAATAAAAGGCTATGAGCGATAAAAGCTATTTTCAATAAAAAATAAGTATCTCAACGATCGATTGCCTCGCCCAATGTATTTTAATATGCCATTTCAAATCACATATCTGAGTGCTACCGAAAAACTCATTTGCCTGAGAAAAAATGAGTTTAACTGGGTTTATTTCCTTCGGCATTGCACAAAATAAGATACATGGTTATCAAAATTCAATCTTGAACTCATAGTGGTATTGTCTTCGACAAATACCACAAAAACACACACAGTTCTGAACCACTTGTAAATACTGCCCTTAGACATAGGCTACTGAAACTGGAATCGTCTATCAAAGGAAACCGAATTTGTCATTGCTTGATCATCGGACACCGTTAGTAAAAATAGCGAATTTACCCATCGCCTCTATGTGGCTTGAACACGCGAAAAAAGTGGCATTGTGTCGTCTCAGATCAGCCTGCGGAGTCCGCGCAGCCTAATCCGCGAGTTTACATTAGATTTTGTCATATAGTAGACTTGCGTGAAACAAACAATGACATAAAAAAGGATAGTGCCGTTTCGGATTAGCCTGTGCGAACTGCGCAGGCTGATCCGAGACGACACTTAACGCAAATGTTCGAATTCAGTCTGTTGTTAGATATATTGGATTTTATGAATCCGTAATGTATGTGATGGCTTGCTTTGTGTAATCCCAGGCCTCTGAAATTCTATTGGTCTATCACAGGAGTAAAGAATTTTTCATTATCGGACACCGTTACTATAAATAGCACATTGGTGAATCCCTCTTTATTGTATATAGCTTGCAACATGCGAAAAGAGGCAATCGGACATTTGCGTAAAGTGTCGACTCGGATCAGCCTGCGCAATCCGCGCAGGCTTATCCGAAACGACACTTTCCGTTTTTATGTTATTTTCTATTTTGTGCAAGTCTAATGAAGGACAAAACGTAATGCAGTCGTAAAGTGTCGTCTCGGATTAGCCTGCGCGTACTGCGCAGGCTGGTCCGAGACGACACTTTACGCAATTGTCCGAGTGCTCCTTTTCGCGTGTTGCAAGCCATGTGTGGAATAAGGTTTTGAAAACAAAAAGGGGCAACGACAGTTTATAATTTCATTTGAATTCTTTATTTAGTTTTCTTCTTTATTTTGATACATAATGATAAAAAACGAACATTTTTTACATACAATCTTTAATCAGCAAAAGAAATCTCGTCCAAATTGAAAGCATTTGCAGACGACATCTTCTAACATATCACGTGAATTCGGCACTATAAACATAGTACAACGAAAGCTTGGTAAAATTTGCGTTGTTCTATGTGGAGTGACGTCATTCTATAAAGAGTGACTTCAATCTGTAAAAAAGTAGATGTAAGTTATATTCATAGAAATATTATCCTTATCTGCGTTTTTACTCTTTAAGTATGAACTTGTTTTCTTTTCATTAGAGTTGGTCATTTTAGAAACGAAATAATCTACTTTCTATTGTGGTTTGTCGTTCAGTAAACTACGTTGTGAGTTATGAGGCGAAATGAGAAAACAACTCGGGCTATCGCTCTGGTGGATTATTCATTTTGCCTCATAACTCACAGCTGTGGTTTATTGAACGATGAACCACGGTAAAATTTCAGACGCATCCGTAAGAAAACAGCTACAAATCAAAAAGTGTTTAATTGATATCTTTTGCCTTTGACAAGGTAGAAAACATCGTGGAGAAAGGAAAAATACTGGTAACCAGCATCTTCTCCTCCTCCACAATGTTTCCAAAAGCTTTCTTCACTTGTATCAAAACGCGATAGTTTTGGTAAGAGTAGTACAAGTTTGGGTATACACACAAGTACTTACGAAGTCAACGAAGGAACACATTAAAGCTGTAAAAATCCATGAACGACAACCACGAGGACACAAACAATAAATAGCCAATGAAATGCTATCTCACATCCGCCGTAACGACGTCAATAATGTTTGTTTCATTAAGTCTCGATTTCACAATCTTCTCTACTTCCGGTTCCGGTGAAGGTTTCAGCATGGCTTCAATGCTGTAATTAGATGGCGGTTTTAAAACAGGTTTTTCCTGATTATCTGAACTGTTTACCAGCGAAATGGCTGGTAATGCGGCTGGTTTTATGGGAATTGGAATCGCTGGTGAGTGGTGCAATGATGACTTTATAATACTCCTATAATCCAACGGATTAACGTTCACTTGTCCGTATGTACAGGCAAGAGACGATAAGAGTTCCGCTTCTGATTGTCTTAAATTCGGATAAGGTATCATTAAACTAGATGGTGCGGCATGAACTAGACTAGACGCAAACTGGCTGGCAAAGGCTGGTAATTGCGTCTGCGGCAAGCTTTGGTTAATGGCGGCACTTGACTTTGGTCCGTGACCTATAATGTTGTCAATGGTAAATGGCTGTTTATACGACGACTGGGTGGGAATGTTGACTGTCTGAAAAGCAGGTTGAAGGTAGCCTGAGCCGGCGGCTGAGGCTATTTGTTGAAGTCGCATTCTGGCGTCCTCGTGCAGGAATGACGTCATATCAAACTTCTGTTGTGTATGGCTCCTGCAAGGAAAAAAACAGACATAGATTATTAGAATACTAGCAATAGTGTTTTACGGTACTTGCATAGAGCAGGGAAGACCCTGTCCATAGATAACTTCGTCTTCACTCTACCAAACGTCCAAATTTTAGATTTGTTCAAATTTAAAGCATTTGCACACGGCAAATAAACTTTGACTCTAGACCTAAAATTTGTCTTTCATAGCATCTAAAACATTGTGGGAAAAGGAGAAAATGCTGGTTACCAGCATTTTCTCCTGTTGCCACAATGCTGTCAAAAGCAATAGCAAATCTTAAGGTTATTAATATATATCGAAGTATCATTTAAAACAAATTTCGTGCATCCAATAAGGGCTGCAAAATGCTTGTTTTATGTAAATGTAAACATTTGTAAAGGTCAATCACAAGAAAATGTGACAGCTGTACTCGGTGTTTCTCTGATTTTTTTTTCGTATTGAGTTTTGTTATTATTCATGTCATTAATGTTATCCAATATTACCTCATAAAAGATATGTTAATGTCCGCATTCATGCAATACACAACTTTTTAAAAACAATTTCGGAAAAGGAGCAATTGCTTTTTATAAGCAAGTGTTCGTTTCTCTACAATATTTTCCTTATAAAATCAAAGAGAAGTGTTTTCATTTTTTTTTTTTCAATATTTTTCTTCCCTTGTAAATAGGTGGAATTGAAATATCTGCTAAATGGTTAATGAACCATTTACCACACAATCCCTACTTTTGACGACCCTTGAGAAAGAAGCCTTTAGAAAACATTGTGGGAAAAGGAGAAAATGCTGGTAACCAGCATTTTCTCCCTTTCCCACAATGATTTCTACTCTTCAAAAAATAAATTTCAAATTTTCAGTTATTTTTATTTTGTCGTCTGCAAATGCTTTTGATTTAGACAAGCCTGAAGTATTGTCGTCTGGTAATGAATGAACACCCCCTCTCATTTTCTTTGCACATTTTTGCAAGTAGTCAGGCTCGCACATTTTGCAAGTACAATGTAGTTTCGCACATATTTTTCAGATTTACCAGTAACTTTGATGGCACATATACATGTATTTCTCTCGTTAAATATTATACTCAAACCTTTATTTAGACGATCAGTATAAATACTCTCGGTATTTACACTATACCAAACGTAAAAAAAAAATTAGCCTTGGCCAAATTGAAAGCATTTTCATTGAAACGACAGATCAAATGTTCCTCAAAATATAAAATTTACAAATATATCTTTTATATAGTAGAAAAAAATATGGGAAAACAGGAGCAAAAGCATTTTCTCCCATCCCACATTTTTTTTTTTTTCAAAAGCCTTATTTTGCAGGGTGGTTAAGGTAATACACCCGTAACATTTCTAGTGCAACATGGAATAAAATTTCTTGATAGATGATAAATAAGAGCTTATACAGATATAATACTTTTGAACATTTTTAACTGACCAGAAATTCCTTTGATGTCTATCTTGAAATTATTTTGTTATTTTCCAGAAAAGGAAGGTAATTATCATCTCCTTTTGTAATAAGAATATGGTGGCTTTCGATTTATAAATGGTATTTTTTAGAAAGAAAAAAAGGAAGAAGTGGCTCGGTTAAAGTAGTACAATAATATTCATTTTTAACCCTTTCCCAAACAATCCCTGGTGTTTACAGGTCAGGAATAGAAGCCTTTTGAAAACATTGTGGGAAAAGGAGAAAATGCTGGTAACCAGCATTTTCTCCTTTTCCCACAATGTTTTCTACCCTATCATATAGAAAAATCATCTTTTTAGCATTTGTTAATTTGTCATCTGCAAAATGCTTTCACTTTGGTCAGGTCCAAAATTTGCAGTTTGGGAAAGGGTTAATTATAGCAAATTTTGTAGGATAATATTTTAGTAGAAAAAGATGAGGGGTTTTCTATTACGGGTTCACTACTTTAACCTAAAACTCCGGGTCGTGTGGTAATGAGTTGAAGAGTTGAAGAAAATATGCTTTCTGACCCCATAACACTCTTGCGTAGGATTACTTGTACGCATGCGCAAAAGCACGATGCGATGCAAATCAATACCAACTGCACCTATTCAACTTTCACACTCTCCCCTCATTTTTTCTCACCTTACAAGTACGCTTAATTCCTTATATGCTGTAATCAATAGTACGCCTTCCTTATTAGTGCTAAACCTTATTTACTTGCTTACCTGTTTTGTTTGTGATTAAAAAACATATAGATGTTCTAAATTAGCTATTAAGCTTAAAGCTTGCTTACGCAAAGGTATTAAATGAATGTACTCGAAGTCTCATGAAAGCTTTTACTTTACTTAATCCTTCAAGCAACAAATAAGTCCAACAAACACTTTCACTCTAGAAATAAGATCCACCTAAGAGCAATTCTGATGTACACTATCACTTTAGAAATAAGATCCACGTAAGAGCAATTCAAATGTTGCTCTTATCCGGAACGTGTACAATGTAGATAAAATATCGGACTGTACGTATTGTGCAGTCTGATCTTGAACTGCAGTGGCCCTAATGGCAACAATATCTTAACCCGTACACTGCTAGACCCGCCTCAGGGATCTTTTGCGGACAGTGTAGACCAAGATCAGACTGCACATTCTGTGCAGTCTGATCTTGGATCTACACTGCCCGATATGTAGATATTATCCCCCAAAACATAACGTTGAAATACAATATTTGGGCTCTTACTATCGAATTAAATTTTCATCATTAATATTTCGTAGTATCACGGTTAACTCATTACCAAACGACAAAATTTTAGGCTTGTCCAAATCGAAAGCATTTGCAGACGACAAAATAAAAGTGACTGAAAATTTAAAATTTGTTTTGAGAAGGGTAGAAAAAATTGTGGGAAAAGGAGAAAATGCTGGTTACCAGCATTTCCTTTTCCCACAATATTTCTTAAAGGCTTCTTTCTTAGGGGCGTCAAAAGTAGGGATTGTGTGGTAAAGGGTTAATCTATATACCGTTATTTTACAAAGATTGATTGTTTGGTGTTGCACGCAGTTTTCAACATTATCTCAGTTATATCGCGGTGGTCCGTGCACCTATCCATGCTTTCCTGGAGTTCCTGTTACCAGTACTCCACACAATACCGGTATTCTTTCAAAGCCACCGGCTGCTTTCCCACATAACCATCGTCGAAACAACGATCAGTGGTTATATAGAGAGGAATGAATTCTAATCAAACCTCGGAAAGATCGAACTCGCGACCCCCTGTTCTGAAGTCCTGTACGCAACCGACTGTTCTACCGGGGGTCGGAAAACAATTTAATTTTCGACAAAGAAGTTATATACATGTACATTGCTTTTACGTAAATTGCGCCTAAACTCTCAACTCTTTATCAAACGACAAAATTTAAGACTGCTCCAAATCAAAAGCACTTGTAGACGAAAAGATATACATTTAGATAAAAAATCAAATTTGTTTCCAGCAGAGTAGAAAACATTGTGGGAAAAGGAGAAAATTCATTTATTTATTTATTTATTTATTTATTTATTTATTCATTTAATCATTTATGTTAAAGATAAATCCGTAATTAATTTAATAAGAATGCTAGAAATCTAGAAAGGAATTATCAAAATGATGTCATCTCAAGTATCCGGCTTTTTCATCTATTTATTCGATAAAAAAGTTACATCGATAAAAAGTTAACTTGTTTTTATTGACATTTTGTTTTGGGGTGTGATATTCAAAGCCATGTTAGAGGTTATGGTCGTCTGTATTCATGTAACAGGTATTTTTATAGTCCCTTTTTAAAATTGTTTCTTGCGTGGGCCTGGAATGATTAACTCTACCAAATAGTCATATGGTTCAACGACCTCGAAGAATAAGGCCTTTGTAAATACTGCTTGAAAAGGGAAAAAATGCTGGTCTCCTTTGTCGTGCAATGTTTTCTATACGCTATCCAAGAAAATCCAGTACAATTAACCCTTTCCGAAACAACAAAATTTTGGACTAGACCTGATTATAAGCGTTTGCAGACGACATATCAAATGTAATGTAAATGATGATTTTTTTGTCCACGAAAGAGTGGAAAACATTGTGGGAAAAGGAGAAAATGCTGGTTACCAGCATTTTCTCCTTTTCCCACAGTGTTTTCAAAAGCCGTCTTTACCAGCATCGTAAAAACCAGGGATTGTTTGGGAAAGGGTTAATTTGAATCATATTTGATTTGTTGTTTCAAAATGCCTAAATGTATACAGTCCTGTTGCACAGACTCAAGTCTTTACAATGTTTCATGTTAACAATATAATCGTTCATTCAATTAAAAGAAATCAGAAAGTTAAATTTCAAATATTTTTAAAGGGCATGTTGTTATATTGGTTGTATTGGGGTTTAACACCACTTTAACAGCTAATGTCATATCATGGCGGTCGGTGACGCACATGTGTTTCCTGGCTTTCTGATACCACAACTTTCTTTCCAAAGCCAAAGACTACATGTACTTTTCTCACATGCTTCAGCAGAGGTGAGAGGCGAAAATACGCCGGAAAGAAAGTTGGTCTCAATCGGTTATCGAACTCACAACCACCAGGTCATGAGTCCAACACGCTCAGACTACAATTTTCATGCGATCTTATCTTAATCTCCACTTTCCACAAAGATTCAACGTGTCACTTTAATCCTTTATCACACAATCCCAAATTTTATTGACCATGTAATAAAGGAAAGAATGCTTTTGGAAACATCGTGGAAAAAGGAGAAAATGCTGGTAACCAGCATTTTTTCCTTTTCCCACCATGTTTCCTACCCAATCAAAGGCAAATTCAACAATTTGTGTCAAATTTTAGTTGTCGTCTGCAAATGTTTCAAATTGGACACCTCTAAAATTTTGTCGTTTGGTAAAGAATTTGGGATTGATTTTCTTTTTCCATATATATGAGAGAAGCTGTATTTAACCACATATAACTTCTTCCACGAGAGATCCGGCCTTTTGTTGTGGACGAAATTTTGAAATTCTCCGCAAAAAGTTGTGGGACATAAAAAAAATGTTTATTGAGTCGGCTTGTCGCCTTATTCATGTTTTTGTCCTTGCAAAGTGCAAATATACTCATTTTTATTTTCGTCGGCTATTTTTAGTTCATGATGAATCAAAGTACAGTTGGTATTAATGGAAGCAGTCTTCTTTCAAGATTAGCTTTTGATCTAGATCTATTTTAGGTATGATGAAACTTTACTGATTAATTGCATGATCGAAATAATTGGGCAATGATCAGACTACAGTGATATACCTGCTGATCTTTGTCAACTCTTTTCTTGAGGCACGGAAGCCCCTTTATCACGCAGACTATACGGACAAAGATATTTCATGCTTATGAGAAAAGAAAAAAAACATGACATTATCACTAAAAAAAAATGGGCACTGCTGTCGTAAATAAATACCACAAAAGAAAAACTTTTAACTACTTTCCAAACAATCTCTTGCTTTCACGATCCTGAGGAAGAGGCCTTTCTACCCTGGCAAAGAACTGAGGTTAACTTGTTTCACTTTCAAATCTGACGTCTGCAAATGTTGTCGTCTTGAAAAAGTCTAAAATTTACTGTTTCGGAAGGAGTTAAAGAATTTAAAAGAATATCGGACTGTACACACCGAGGATCGGACTGCACTTTAAGTGACGTCTGAGCTTTATCTTCATTTTTCGTTAAAGTAATTAGAATTGTGCTCAGAGCCTGAGTGGTTATTTTCGGATTGATCAATTCATAGTTTTGTCGCTGATCTCACAGAGTGACCTTCCGTACCAAATCTTGTTAAATTTGACTCAGAACTTTGTGGTTTTTTATCCTTGAATTACCTCCCTTTCCAATACAACTTTTAAAAAACAATTATCAGTATCCAATTATCAATAATTCAGGATCCTATCAATCAAAGAATAAAAAAAAAAATGACCCGATATTCTTTAATATTAGCAGAAATGTCAGTTAGTACATGTAAGACGGCAAATAATTGAGCCTTACTTTGGTAAAAAAATTGGTTTATTTCTTTACTACATGTCAAAATTTTAGACTTGTTGAAATGGAAAGCATTTGCAGACAAAAAAAATAAACGTGACTCAAAAATTAAAACTTGACTTTAAAAGAGCAGAAAACATTGTAGGAAAAGGAGAAAATGCTGGTTACCAGCATTTTCTCCTTTTTCCACAATGTTTTCTCAAGACTTCTTTCTCAGGGTTGTCAAAAGTAGGGATTGTGTGGTAATGGATTAACCAGTGGATCTAAAATGCAAATCGTTATATGTTTGTTTGAATTTTGTTTTATGTCACTTAATAAGGTTTTTGTTATATCATGTCGCTACTCAAGTTGTTCACGTTATTCCTTGGTTTTGTAAGTATGCAGATCCGTCTCCATAGTCCTTTGCCAACGCACACTCCCACGTGACGAGATCCTAAAAGTAGGTCTTGAAGCAATTTACCCGATAATGGCGCCGATATAATGCCGATAATAACGCCAAATTAAGGTCAACGGTCCCATACTCATCGGTAAAGATCGACGATTTCGTAAAGGCTATTCGGCCATTCTCGTCACTTTCCGTTTTTTTTTTTTTTTTTGTTTTTTTTTTTTTTAATGTGAGAGTTAAGGGCAGTAGACTCACTTACTCATCGGTAAGTATAATGTAACAGAGACGTTTTCGTAAAGGCTGTTCGGCCAATTTCGGCAGCTTCTGTCCTTTGTTATGAGAGTTAAGGGCCGTAGACCTTAACTAAACGGGCAGTTAAAGAAACACAAACACGCAAAAACTGCAGTTTTGGTGCCTTGCATGTTGTAATAGAATCGTTGTATTAACTATATGAATTCAACATCTTAAAGGATAAAATTCCCTTCTATATATTGTTACGGGAGACCACTCCTTCCTGCATGGCATACTCCCGATTTAAATACAATACCTGGCTACTGCGTCAGGGAGATATCTCTTTGGCTCAGTGGTTAGGGTATTGGCCTTGCGTCCGGGAGTTCGGAGTTCGAATCCCGCTCCGATCCTTATTTCTGCCATGTATTTATTCATTTGTTTCTTTGTTACGGACTTCGTTCGTAAGATGGGGGGCTCGTCCGGGATTGGCCATTGAGCCATTAATCCCATTTGTTGTCCAAAATTGGACTTCCTGCCTAATAAGGCTTTGAGTCATTAATAAATGATGACTTTAAGAGGGGGTGTGTTACGGGAGACCACTCCTTCCTGCATGGCATACTCCCGATTTAAATACAATACCTGGCTACTGCGTCAGGGAGATATCTCTTTGGCTCAGTGGTTAGGGTATTGGCCTTGCGTCCGGGAGTTCGGAGTTCGAATCCCGCTCCGATCCTTATTTCTGCCATGTATTTATTCATTTGTTTCTTTGTTACGGACTTCGTTCGTAAGAATATGGCAAATATGAACCACGCTTTACCAGAAACAGGATTTAATGCATTCTCGTGTTGCATTGTACCAAGCAAGTCATCAAATGATTATGGATCCATAAAATCCAACTGAATAGTGAGGTAAAGTGGTCCTTTGACATGCAGAAAAGTTATAAACAACAAAAAGTTTCTACCCAGGTCAGCCTGTGCTGATTGCGCAGGCTGACCTGGGTTGATACTTTTTGCAGATGTCGAACCCCCGCCCCCCCTTCTTTTCACAGAGAAATTTTTTGGTGTCATTATATAATGTTTCGCTCACCTTGGTAAATTCAGCTTGAATCGCTTTCGTCTACGTAGAAAACTTCCATTCTCGAACATGTCACCTGCAAAGGGGTGCAGTGCCCAGTAACTACCTTTACCCGGCCTGTCCGGCCGCCGAGGTATCTTGATAAAACAGTCATTAAACGATAGATTGTGACGCAAGGAGTTTTGCCATCGTTGAGTATTTTGCCTGCAATATAAAAATGGATTAACTTTTTAACTTCTTATAACACAATTCTGAGTTAACGAACCTTAGAAAGAAAGCTTTTGAAAACATGTTGGGAAAAGGAAATTAATGCTGTTCCACAGCATTTTATCCTTTTTTCGCACAATATTTTCTATATCCATCCCTAAACAAATCAAATTGTTTGAATAAAATCAGAATTTTTCGTCTGCAAATGCTTTAATTTGAACAAGTCTAGAATTTTGTCGTTTCGTAAAGTTGTGGTCTGCCAATGCTTTCAATTGGAATAGAATTAAACTAAGATAAAATTGAATAAAATTTGTCGTCTGCAAACGCTTTCAGTTTGGACAAGTCTAAAATTTGTTTTCTGGTAAAGGGTTAAGCGACAACAAAATTTTGGACTGATTTGATTTGAGGGCTTTTGAAGATGCTTTAATAGAGAAGAATATTCCCAAGTTTTAATGGCCCCTAAATAGAGGGCTTTTTAAAATACATGTACTTTGGGTTGGTTAATTGATTGATTGATTGATTGATTGGTTGGTTGGTTGGTTGGTTGGTTGGCCGTTTGAACACTATATCTTTTACTAGCATATCGCTGCAGCCAGTGCCCCCATCCAGGTGTTATTTTACCAGTGCTTCGAGCAATATTCTTTCCAAGGTACTGACTGCTTTCCCACATTACCATCGTCAAATCAATAGTCATATTGAATCCTGTTACCATCAATCCTCGGAGGGAAACTGGCCGGGCCAGCGATCGAATCAGCGACCCCCTATTCTCTAGTCCGAGCTACAGGGACTCGAGTACTGTCCGATAAGGAATTATTTTTTCTCAGAAAAAAAATATGAGTGAAACAATACTATTCGGGTTTTATGCTATCGACTTGAAAGTTGTTTTTCATACATATAGCAGAATAAAAGTTTAGCAAAACTATGGAACAACGGATGTTTTTGCGGTAATAGGACGACCTGGTGATTTCGTAAAATCAATTCGACTCATAATCTAAGTTGATTTTGGCTTTCTCCCCCACAAGTTGATTTTGGCTTCCCCCCCCCCCAAAAAAAAAAACAAACAAACAAGAAGGGGAAAAAAAAATTACAAAAGTTTAACCGGGATTTGTGTTCACCAACCATTCTCAAGAATATTCGTTATCAAATTCTCAATACTTTTGAAAATTTGAAAGTAACATAATTTCTGATTGGCTAAACCAAATGGTTTAGCCAATCAGAAGTTGTGTTACTTTCAAATGTAGAAAATTATTCAGTTAAAAGCTCAAAATGGCAAAGCAAAGTATTCTGCACTTTTTTTCTTTCTATGACTTATTTTCAATGGTTCGATCAAAAAGAAGTAATATGGTTTTGAAAAAAGGCTAGAGTGATAACAGTGCCATTAGATGAAAATGAGATAAGAATTTTCATTTCTTTATTTATCGTCAGTTTTTCGAAAATTCAAGTATTGAAAAAAGAAAAAAACTAGAAGGATAACGTCATTAAATGAATATAAAAGAAAAAAATCACTGTTTGTTTTTCTTTTTAGAAAGTTTTCTGTATTTCAACGAGATTCAATGAGCACATGTATTTAAAAAAAAAAAAGCTCAGGAGATGATTTTTGCGAACTTTTCATGAAATCAAGTCTCAAACTGAATTACCAGTACCTGCATGTAGGCAACTTGTTTCCACAGATTTTTTTATCTGTCTTATATTCTTCTCATATAAAGTGATTGACCTGACATGGAAGTAAAACGTAGAACGTGTAACGAAAGCCTAAAACATATCTGGGCCCGTATTCACCAACTATTCTCTAGAGTGTTCCTTGTCTTATTCGGTTTAGCCAATCAGAAGTTGTGTTACTTACAAATTTAGAAAATCTTGAAGGATAAAACTAAGAATATTCTCAAGAATGGTTGGTGAATATGGGCCCTGGTGCTGTAACAATAAGTTAAGCCAAGTTTTACCATTGGCTATTCTTAAACAGCAAAAGTTCGCTTATCATACATTCTATTAGAAAGAAGCAAAAATGGAATATACATATATATCATTCGCAGACGACAAATTCAATGTAATAGAATAAAAAATACTCTGGATTGTCGGTATATTTTCATTTTCTAAACGACAAAATATTGAACTTGTCCAAATTCAAAGCATGCCCTTTTGAATATAGCTTTAAAATTGGAAATTGCCGTTGGAAGAGTATCAAACATTGTGGGAAAGGAGAAAATGCTAGTAACCATTTCCTAAGAATGTTATCAAAACCTGTGTCCTTGGAGTGGCTAAAACACATGATTGTTTGGTGAGGAATAAAATGCTTGTTTTTGTAATCAGTAATTAACATCCACTTAAATTGTGTGGGCTACATCGTCAAACACGTATAAAAGGTATTTTTTCGCATTTGCCTAAATGTTCATATACATATTAAGGTAAGACCTGTGTAATGGAAAACAGCTATTTCCACTAAAATAAGTATTATTGAACTACTTTCACCTTTTCATTTTTTCAATTCTTTCCTTCTTTGAATTATCATTTATAAATCTAAAACCACTATATTCTCAATTCAAAAAGAAATAATAATTACCTCCCTTTTCAGAAAACGAACAAAAGTATCAAAAATAATTTCAAGATAGACATAAATGGAATTTCTAATCCGTTAGAAATGTGCAAAAATATTATTTCTGTATAAATCCTTATTTATCATTATTTATCAACCAATTAGAATTAGAATTTTCACCGGAAGTGCATTACATAGGTCTTACCTTAATTCAAAATACCTAAATTTAAATTCATTATTAATATTTTATCAGAATAATTTCTGAATCGTCCGATACAACGAAAAAAAAATCAGACGAGCTTTTACAGACCGATTCGATCAAGAGATGTCTGTACAAACTGAAGTTTTATCTTTGTTCCAAACTGCTGAAAGTTTAGTAATTTTATTAGAAGGAAAGAAACGGGAAAATGATACTGATATTTTTCCCCTGACAAAAATGTCCCTCTTATATATTTAACACTATTTAACAAAAGTTAGCAACTTAGTTATACTTTAACAATTTTGCTAGCGATTGGAATTTCGACACACAGTTACAGTCATAGTAATAACCATATTTGTTGCTGAAATTGCACTCATTTCGGTTCCCGTATTGCGTACTTTTGGCAGTTGGTAGATATTTAATTCTTTACCATACAATCCCATGTTTAATGACCCCCGAGAAAAATATCTTTTGAAAGTATTGTGGGAAAAGAAGAAAATGCTGGTGACCAGCATTTTCTCCTTTCCCCACAATGCTTTCTAACTTTCTAAAGGCTGTCAAGTTTGACAAGCCTAAAATTTTGCTCTTTGTTAAATAAAAAATGCATGAACACAGAAAATCCAGAGTTCGTTTTTTTTCTAAATGATGATAACTTTATTTTCGGAAGGTACAACATTAGTACAATGTTTCTAGCAAATATAACCTTGAACATTTTTTAACGTTTAATTTGTCGTTTGGTAAAGATTTACAGAAAATATTTCAAAAAGTTACAAAAATACTTTACCTATAGAAAGGGAACTTCTCCATGATAAATTTATAGATTTCACTGAGAGGTAGCATCTTTTCTCTGGAGGCGCTTATCGCCATGGCTGTCAGGGCTATATAACTGTATGGCGGCTTTTGGTCATTGTAGGTGTTCCGGCCGGGCCGCGGCATATTGTCTTTGGCAAAGAACAAAATTTATGACAAAAATGCACGAAAATATCTGTCAAATTCTGATGATGTCATTTATGAACGGTATTTGCTTCCCAGTCTTCTTATATGATGTAAAAAAAATGTCACAGGCTTGAAAAGTTTTATTTATCCTTTATTCGCATTCATACAAAATTTCATACTGCTGTCTTATTATTCTTTATTTATGAATTTTCACAATTTGGTGAATTTCATTCTAAGTTTTCTTCCGCTAAAAGACTTATTCACAAAGCAAACAATATCATTCATCGTGCAACATCTGTGGTTTGGCACATTTCCTGTCTTCCCAACATTTTTCCCCCGCACTCGCTTTCATCAGAAACAAATATTTACGTCTCCCAAACTCACACCGCAATTCCAACAACAAGATTTTTTTGAAAGAGGGGAATGTTGTCTATTTAAAGCTTCGATACACTTTCAAAGAAATGATCAACGATGAAATTTGATTTAGTGAATAAACATTTACCATATAACGCCTCCCACCCGCCGTTCTATTTGGTTAGACACCATAGTTGTCATCGAACTCTGCCAATCATCTGAATGGGGGCGTGGCCAAGCGACATTATTCCGAATGAAAAGGTCTCCCGCAGCAAATAAAATGGCGGATTACGACAAAACGGCTTCAAAAGACATTTTTGTCAAGTATTGGTTTGTCATCCATAAAAAGGCCAAAAAGATTGTAAATCTTGGTTCATTTAACTTACAAGTAATCCAAGAATGAAAGAAACAGGTTGTTACCGCAGTCTAAAGAAATACTTGTAACGAAAATAGCATTTTATTTAACTCTTTGCCATACGGCAAAATTTGTTAAAATTAAAGGCACTTTCAGACGACAACTTGAATGCCTCAGATTACAGAATTTGACTTTGTAATGGTGGAAAACATGGTTTGATATAAAACAATTTTCCCCTTTTTCCCACATTTATTTTTAGAAGTTTTGTTCCTCGTCGTCTTTTAAAATTGGGATTGTTTGATAAAGTCGGTATGGACGCGATTTTCCCTCGATTTTTCGGTAATAAAAAAAAAGATATACGGAAAATATAGGAATACTTAGAATATATCGTTAATTTGAGTCATTGGCTTAAACGGATATAACATTAAATATGTGCTAGCAAATTTTTACATGACTGCTACAACTGTTAAACTGATTCCACGCGATTTCTTTAAAATTAAAGCGCTCACATATCTTTTAAAACCCGGGATACAATTGATGTGCTTGTTTTTTTAAACGTAAAGATCTTTTTCTGCTTCCTATAAGATCTCGGACTTAGCAAGTTATATCACAAGAGAAAAAAAGACGTTATTCACTCAAACTATAGTAAGTGTTTACAAACATGACAAGGAACGTAACTCTATGGTTTGAATGCATTACTTTTTTTTTAAAACAAAGGCCGTCCTCCATATTATTTAAAAAGAAATAATAAAGGTGTTTTTATTTATGTTTCATTCTGTACTTTAATTCGCAAGGGAATAGTTTCTAAAAAAGATTTAGATTTCACTTATCTTCAATGCATTGAGTTATAGTTGTTGATCTGTAAACACCAGAGTGACATATGTTTTGTAGTATATAAAGTTAGTTTGTACAGTAATACATGTTTTCATTATAAGCTTTTTCTTTCATAGGAAAACACTGGAGGCTTCGTGATACTTTCATTCTACACGAAAAAATCTTAAGTTTTATAGAACCTGATGCAAAAACAAAAGCAACAAAAACAACAACAAATCAATTTATGAAAACAGTGAGCGAAAACAAAGAGCGAAAACAATGAGCAGAAACAATGAGCGAAAAGGAGAAAATGCTGTTAACCAGCATTTTCTTCTTTTCCCACAATGTCTTTTTTATCTTTGTAAAAACGGATAATATTATTTTAGCCACGTATAATTAGTTGTCTGCAGAAGCGTACAAAAAAAGAAATGATGAGGTTGCCGACTGGTCAATAGAAAACAGATCGTTACTATTCCAACCATGATTGTAATTGAAAGTTTTGGCAAAAATCAAAATATCTCTAAAGCATGTAAGTGTTTCTATAAAATTTCTGTATTCTCATACCCCGATCATTTGAACTGGTATCCAATTCTTCAAGTTCACTAAAATTTTCGGATCACAAGGGATTGGGGTTGGGGTTGAAATAACATTTTCTAATTTTCTAGGTACCATATAAGCTGAGGTATGGTTCTTGACCATTCACCAATCTCATCATTTCTTTTTGTAATGTAAGCTGTTGTATCGTACTTTTATCAGCATTTCAAAATTCATTTTTTGATCATTTTTTTTTATTTAGAAAATTGCTATTACAAAAAAAAAAAAATCAATATTTTTGAAAATGAATAAAACTATGCTCGACTTGGTTAGTAAAACAATACAGAAGATGACTTAAGTTCACTTTTGCCACAGCGCAACAGAAAATACAAAAGTAAAGGTGATTTTGTAACTTAAGTAACCGAGGTACCTGATGTGGAAATGAAATTTTTGAAAATATGAACAACATTATTGTTACAACTACAATTATTGATTGATTGATTGATTGATTGATTGATTCATTGATTCATTGATTGATTGATTGATTCATTCATTCATTCATTCATTCATTCATTGATTCATTTCCTTGGCTCGGGAGAATGTTCTTTTCCGTTTTACTTTAATCATTTCCAGTAGGGAATCGACCTATGAAGTAAGGGGTGTATGAAGTAAGGGGTCGAAACGGTTGGGGAACGTATGACAAATTAGAAGGGCAAATTATCCTATCGGGTTCCTGGTAAAACATTTGGAGATTCTCTGGGTTTTATCACCGACATTTATACACTGCTCTGATTTAGAGGGTTATTTGTTCGCAATTTTGTCGGGCATCCTGCTCCGTTCCGAGCCGATAATGGCGGATATGCATATTTCATAAGAGATGACCCGGAAGTCACAATTCAAAGCGTCTCTGTGAGAGTGACTGGTGTCAACTGAAATTTACGGTCCACCGGATATGACGTCATTTTAAAGCATTGGAAGAGTAACAGAAGAAGCGCAAAAAAAAAGTTCGATCAACGGAAATTTTCATTCAGTTGCGGACGTTATTGTAATACTGCATAATTTCATTAAATGAAGATGTGATATCAGATAAATTTACAGTTATCCATTTCAGCAACATAGGCGAAAAAACAGGACCCTTTTCATGTATCATAGACCAAAATCATACGGCACTGAATATGCTGCCCGATCTTTTTATCTTTACAGTCCGCATGTTAGTCAAGCCTTTGGTTTGGTAAAGGTAGTACTGTAGTTTTCTCAAGGACTTTGAGTTTTGTAAATTATACACTGCATAAAAAAAACTAAAGGATCACACGTTGTTTGACTTCGATTGCAAGATTTTTTTTTCACAACTGAACAAATACTTTTCTGCTCATACGTTCATTCATTCTTAACACTGTTAAATTTCAGATCAGTCAAAACAATTTGGTTTCAACAAAAGATGTATGGGGCATTCCTGTCGAAGCCGTTTTTTTATGGTATGCTAAAGGCTTTTAATAGAATCGGAGGTATCTTTTTTTTTTCTTCTCGTACTCTTCCTTCATTAGATTTGACAAGAATATGAACAAAAGATCGGAAAAAAAATATTACCTGTTTAACAAAATGAACAAGGAAAACAAATTTCTTGATTGTCTTCTTAACGTGGCTTATCAGCATTTGAGAATGAAACAAATAAAAAAACTGTTAAGCCATTTTGTTTAGTAAGACTGTAAGCTGGTGGTTTTTCAGAGCACCCAGACCGAGTGTTTAGCAATGTGAAAGATTTGAATTTCAGTATTCCGTCGGTTTACTTCCAAAACCTCGTAACTACATGCTTGGTATAATGTATTACGAAGATGCAAGAAACCCCCTTTCGTCAGACTGCACAAAACATGCAGTCTGATCTTTAATCTACACTGTCCAAAAAGGAAGGTTTTTTCTCCCTAAAAAAGAACTTTGAAAAAAGAAACATTTGGAGATTAACTATCGACTGGAAAGTTTCTTTTAACTTATTTTGTAATAAAAGGTTAATTTACTTTATCCCAACGATTCGTTTATGGTACATTTGTCCTGTAAACAGTTAATCAAATAAGCTTATTTAACAATGCTGCAAAGCGGTTTTTAACACCCACTTCAAAAACATTTTGACCAGAAGCGCTTTTCCAATTTCTTTAACCCTTTACCAGATAATCCCTGATTTTTACGACCTAGCGGAAGAGGCCTTTTGAAAACATTGTGGGAAAAGGAGAAAATGCTGGTTACCAGCATTTCCTCCTTTTCCCACAATGTTTTCTACCCTTCCAACGACAAATTTGAATTTTTCAAACACATTTTTGTCGTCTGCAAATGCTCTCCATTTAGACCAGTCTAAAATTTTCTTGTTTGGTAAAGAGTTAACAATTTACTAAGCGTTCTTTTTTTCCCTCGAACTTTAAAAGGGCTCCAGAAAAAAAAAAAAAATGGAAAACAGGGAAACTGATTGTAAATATTTCCTTCTTTTCCCAAAATGTCTTTTACTTTCAAATACATATTCTAACCTAAGAATTGCATTCAATTTGTCGTCTGCAAAATAAAATGGACGAATGAAAGATTTTATTAGTTTAGACAGATTTAATCTGTCGGTCTCTCAATATTTTGTTCGTTTACTGCAATGTTTCCTATTATTTCTAATGACAAAATACATCATTTGAACGGTATTTATTTCATCTTCCGAAAATACTTTCATTTTGGACCAATTTATGATTTTGTCATCTAATAAAGGGTTAACTCTTTACCACAGAATTTTGTAATCGCTCAAATTGACAGTATGTATCCGTTATTAAAAGACGTCAATATTGGCTTATTTAATAAGATTGTATTTGAAAGGGTGGAAAACATTGTGGGAAAAAGGAGAAAATGCTGGTTATCAGCATTTTCTCCTTTTTCTCATATTGTTTTCAACAGCCCCCCCCCCCCCCCGTCTTTTTTCCCCTCAGGGTTGTCAAAACTCGGGATTGTGTGGTAGAGGGTTAAGTGTAATAGCGTACAGAAATATAAACAGATTGATAGAATTTATAGCAGGGTTGTTTTGTAGACACTGAAAAGTTAAATAACTTCAAGGTGTTTGATAATGCCGAGGTGCAATAACAAATTACCCTTCCTTATTAAAATCTTGGCAGTGCCCCGCTGATAGCGCCCCTAGACCAGCCCGCATAGCTCAGGCGATAGAACCAGGGACTTGTAAAAATCAAGTCTTGGTTCACTCGAAGGTGTGGGTTCGAGCCCAACGGCTGCTTCGTGAAAATGACTGATAGTCTTTCGGATCAGACTTTAAACCTAGATCCCGTGTGATGGTGCTATACATAGAGATGGTTAAAGAACCACAGGTAACTTAGGGTAGGTTTCGTTGCCTATCTAGCTCTATACCCCAGAATAAAACCTGTAAGTCTACAGGAGGGTCGCCCATATGGGCAACCAGTAGCGGCAATAAATAAACCCAAAATCAGTCAATCCCAATAGCGCAGTAGGTAGAGTACAGGGCTAGGGAACAGGGAGTGCTGAAGTTTCTTTGACCAACAATTTGCATAAAAATCTTCCAAAATATAAAATTGAGAGCTAACCTCTGTATGTAGGAACATCGACACTCGTCACAAATCGGCAGATTCCGTAACTACGTCTAACCTCGGCTGTATCAAGGAGGTTTCGAAAATTGAAATGCTGTCAGTCACACAATTTTAAATATGGCTGACGCCGAAAAGTGATAACGGAACTATAAGCCACCTAACCCTATACCTGATATGCCAATTTGAGGCTCTTACACTTTAGCAGCAAATAAATGTATGATGTCAAGTATGGACAAATGAGGATACAAATATCTGATTGAGTGGAAAACATTGTGGGAAAAGGAGAAATTGCTCGTAACGAGCAATTTCTCCTTTTCCCACAATGTTTTCAAAAGCTGTCTCTTGTTGATATGTCAAAATGAGTATCTGTGGAGTAAAGGGTTAAAAAAAGTATTAAGTAACTGTTCGTCGTCGGAAATTTATTTTAAAAAAAAATTTCGACAGAAATTTGTGAATCGTTTTACCCTTTTTGACTGCGGAACTTTGTGATTTCAATAGCAGTAAAGTCATCTATTCTCGGCCAATAAATTTCCTTTTCTTACAATATTTTCAAAAGCCTTTTCATCACAAGGTTTTTAAATTCGCGATTGTGCGCCAAAAGCGTCGAAAAACACCACCAAAACTGAAATACTCTAATCGTAAATTAGTGATGAATTGAGGAAATATCCTATTGTCTCGTTCTACGACGAGAAAACTCGAGACTCTTGCACCCTGGACATTTTTTTTTTATACAACTGAACATGGTCACTTCTGTACATTTCTTTGATCCGTGTTTTTCTTAGTGTTTAAATCAAGTTCAACAAAATATGGTGTAAACAGACATTGATAATTTATAAACACAAAAACAGATGAAAAATTGTCAATTTATTCAGATTTTTCTTTCATCCGATGAGTCCCATTAAACCACAAGCCCAAAATGTTTACCGTCTAATTTACATATCGGGCGAACTCTGGAGTCGAGGACATGGCGCGTTAACAGTAAAATAATCATGTCAAGTTTGCTTTTTCGCGAAATTAAAATTCACGCTTAATTTTGCAAACAAAACAGAGTACATTCTTTGTGCGGCAAAATCGTTACCGCGGAACTCGATTCGACGTCTGCTTTTGTGAATCTTTGAAAAATTGGCAAAACAGTAATTGGTATTTGATAGAGATCATCCATTTTCTGTGATTGATAAATCATTGGTGATTGGTAAATAAATGTTTTCCCAAGTAGACGAACTGCCCCTGTACCAAAACAATCCCAAGTTTTGTTTTAAACCACTTTATAGAAGGTGGCTTTGGAAAACATTGATGGAAAAGGAGAAAATGCTGCTAACCAGCATTTTCTCCTTTTCCATCAGTGTTTTCTACATTTTCAAGGACCAATGCCATCATTTAAGCAACAGATGTCGACTGTCAATGCTTCAAAATAGACAAGTCCAAACATTTTGTCGTATGGTAAAGAGTTCACAGTGGAGCAGACGACACTCCGGGGTTCTTGAGGAAATCCAGAAGCAGAACTTCCTGTCACGTGAGCGTCTTTGTACGTTTCGAGTGCGGGTGAAAGTTTAACAGTACTTCAGTATGAGACCTTACCTTCTCGGACTTTCCTCTATTTCTTGATGCCTTTTTTAATCTCTTGTTCTAAAGTACGGAAATTCAAGGCCATTTACTGCATTTTACCATCAATAACTTTACTTTTCACATCAGGTGTTTAACAGATTACAGCCAAACATTGATAGAAGTATAGAATAGGTACATGTATTTAGAAGACAGCGTGAGTTCGTAACAGTAGCGAAACACTTAATTTCACCACATTGAAACTCAGAAGTTTACATTGAATAAAATATAGGTATGAAACAAAGTAATATCCATACATTAATTTATATAATATGCGTAACCCGTCACGTACAAAAGGGACCATCTTAAAACTGCGACAAGTGTTGAACCTGGGCAGGCTGCGTTGATTGCGCAGGCAGACCAGGTCAACACTTTTCGCTATTATATTTTCTGTATGAAAAGTGGTGTTATACCTGACTATACAATCGTTTTTTAACTATAGACTTAAATTTGACCTGCACTATCTTTGATCTGTTTTCATCTAATTGATGTACGGAATTCCCATATTGTCCTTTTATTTTGCATGACAGGTCATGACAGACATTTTGATATAAATCATGTTTGAAAATGCTTAAAAACATTTTAACGAAAGTAACGCTATAGCACCAAAAGCCTAAATGAAAATGAGCAATTACTTTCTATGAATGCAAACTTGATTCGAAAAAGATCTCCTTGTTTCTATAAAAACAGGGAAATCTTGTATACAAGGGTTGACAATGTAGCGCAAATTTTTTATAATGTTCAAATTATTTGAAATAAAGGCGGTGCCTCATATATAGCAACTTATAACTTCGGCTGGACACCGTATGTAGTTACAAGTAAATCCCGTTACCAAGCACAGTTCGAGGCGTTATACTAAAAAAGATTCCTTATAAAACATTTGATGGTGATAAACAAATATGACAGCTTTAAAAAACCCGTTGCTAAACATAGGTCAATGTGGTACACCAAATATGATATCGAAAAGAACCTATCCCATTACCAAACGACAATATTTTAGACAGGTCTAAATTGAAAGCATTTGCAGACGACAACGCAAAAGTGACTGAAAATTTGAAATTTGTTTTGTGAAGGGTAGAAAACATTGTGGGAAAAGGAGAAAATGCTGGTTACCAGCATTTTCTCCTTTTCCCACAATGTTTTTTAAAGGCTTCTTTCTCAGGGGCGTCAAAAATCGGGATTGTGTGGTAATGGGTTAAATTAGCATAGGTACCAAATGGCATGGCACCAAATGATATTACACTAAATAAATCCCGTCTCAAAATGTAGGTATACGCGATACAACAAATATGACATCTTATGACATTTGTCACAAAACATAGACAAGGCGATAAACCAAATGATCGGAACTAATAAAACCGGTTCCCAAAGAAATGCTGAGGCAGTACTACCGATATGAAAATCTGAATGAAAAGCATGAAAATTCATGACATATTGCGGTTTTCAGTATCTTACTGGTAAATACTGACGATATTTTTCAATATCCTGATTGCACAAATGATTTCGACTTAAAAAAATAAAAAGAACAAAAAAACATCGGCGCTGAAGTATTTGGATAAAAGTGCTCTGCAAGGTTTCGCTTTGGTTCCTACTTTTAATTCATGTAGTACAGTGTGACATTTGAAGCGACATTGTTTTTCTGAAATCGTTTGAGAAAATCTGAACAAACACTGCTTTTTCCCCTATGGTTTAAAAAGTAGATTGGAAATAATCCGTGACAAAAAAAGAGGATTTTTCTGTTTCAATATTTCTTCTGTAAACTTTTTTTGTCTAGTTTATCAAGGTTTGTCTAATTGCCACAATAAAGTGAAAAATGAATGTATACCATTGGACAAATCATTCAGTCGTATTTATGAATATATGTGTGTTTTTCAACTAGAAATTAAAGTGATGTACTACCCGAGTGGATTTTAAATGAAAACACATCAAGTTTTTTCCAAAAAAGAATGTGGGAGGTAAAATTCTTGTTATATGCAAGCCTCAACTGAAGCAGATCTGGTGGACTGGTAGCAATGAGACCAGTACTTCCCAGTGATGAAGACTCTTATTTTGTAAATTTGTCGGTGTGTTTTGATTTTTATTCATGAAAATACTTGTTCATTATCTTCTTTAATTGTTATAAATGAGTTTCAAATTATTTCGTCTCGATATGACATTATGGCATGAATCTGTTGACTTTGCTCTTGTGTGACCGATACAGCTCTTCGACTTATCTTAAAAATTATCAGTTGCTAGACTGCTTTTTCTGGAAAACACACACATAATGAATAATATAATTATCTAAGTCAGATATATCATTTTCATTTCGGAAAAAAAAGTGAAGTCTTCCGTCCTTTTGGTCACCAAGAAAACATATTGCAAAAGCTTCGAATGTTAAATGGTACGCCTGTGTTACAGAGGGCTGTTGACAAAGTTCTTCATTACACAATGGTGTCACGCTTTGAAACTTGAATACATTAGCAATAATGAAACTGCGTAAACAATAGGAGATTATTCACATTAGAGTTATCCCGTGGATTTGCATCATTTGAAACAATTTTGTTCAACTATGAAGCGCCTGCCAAGAGCTGAAAATAAATCAATCAAACCTTATCCCTTTCTCTCAACTTTGGTTACTTTTGCAAAAGTGTGGTCAACATCAGGTAAAACTGAATGAGCTGTGGACTTTGTAAAACGATTTAATCACGGTGAGGAAACTACATAGACGGAGCCATTGGCTCTGTTAAGGAAATCTTGTGTGGGTTTTTCCGGTCACGTGCGGCGCCGTCAATATCGGCTGTTTCGGTGGACACGAAAACGTAAGTTTTCCATTTATTGTCAAAATTTGATTTTATACTGAACACTAGCGAGAAAAGGGGAATTGTATGAGGGGCCTATGACTTTCAACTTACTTCCTTGTCCGTAGGGAGTTCCAAGTCGGCGCGGTTTTGTCTGAAACACTTTTGCCGTGAGCCACGGCGAGGTAAACAAAGGTCATTTTCTATAATGACCACAGGCTTTCTATTGCTCTTTCTGCATAAAAATTACTTATCTAAATGTTTACACCGTCCGAATGTATGAAGTGATTATTTAATCCTTTCCCACTCACGAAAAACAAAATTTGAATCAAAATAAAAAAAAATGAGAAAAAATAAACAATGGCTCCGTCCATATCGGCCGGCTCTGTCTATATCGGCTGGCTCCGCTGTATGAGGGTGAGTTTTAGAAGCGACGTATATGCACAATTGAAACAAAACTCATACACACACACACACACACCCACACACACACACACACACACACAATTCGCTTTATTTCCTTTCGCACGGGAACGCGGACGACCGAGGTGACTACAATAGCTCTTCACACTTCGTGCAGTCAAGCTAAAAGTAAGTACTCAAGTCTGGAGTGTCAACTTCAGACATACCTGCAAAACTTTTACAAAGGTTATTCTCAAATATTGGTTTTATTCAGTTTTGCGTCCCCCAAGCTGTTAAACTAGTATTGAGACGAATGGATCGGTAAGTGGGAGGAAACGGGAGTACCCCGGGAGTATCCCGGGAAAAACACCCGACACACCCGCAAGCAGAACTTGGCTTGTCCACGTTGTCCGAGAGTGCCCTGTACCCACAGGGTGATATGGTCGAATGATCAAGAGCACTGAAGTCAACCACTTTAACCACTCAACCACGTGACCGCCCTTTTTGAAATGATAGATGGTTCGAGAAAAGCATCACCATTCCAAAAATAACTTTCAAAAAATCTAACTTTTGACTGGTAAACCCAATAGCGAAAAAAACCTATCGCTTCTGAAACTCGCCCTCATACAGCGGAGCCAGCCGATATAGACAGAGCCGGCCGATATGGACAGAGCCATTGTTTATTTTTTCTCAATTTTTTTTATTTTGATTCAAATTTTGTTTTTCGTGAGTGGGGAAGGATTAGATAATCAATTCATAAATTCGGACGGTGTAAACATTTAGATAAGTAATTTTTATGCAGAAAGAGCAATAGAAAGCCTGTGGTCATTATAGAAAATGACCTTTGTTTACCTCACCGTGGCTCACGGCAAAAGTGTTTCAGACAAAACCGCGCCGACTTGGAACTCGCAACGGACAAGGAAGTAAGTTGAAAGTCATAGGTCCCTCATACAATTCCACTTTTCTCGCTAGTGTTCAGTATAAAATCAAATTTTGACAATAAATGGGAGACTTACGTTTTCGTGTCCACCGAAACAGCCGATATTGACGGCGCCGCACGTGACCGGAAAAACCCACACAAGATTTCCTTAACAGAGCCAATGGCTCCGTCTATGTAGTTTCCTCACCGTGTTAATGCCTCTGCAAAAACTATCGATTCAGGTCAGCCTGCGCAGACTGGGCAGGCTGACCCGAATCAAACTTTTTGCCTTTGTTCATTTTTTTTTTCCATTTCAAAGGACAAGTTTACCTCATGATTGAGTCGTCTGTTGGATAAAATCGATTTTATGAATCTACAATAATGTGATTAGTTGCTTGCCATAATTCATCACGGAGTTGCCATGAAACCACCTTTTGCCAAAGCATTGCGTATATAAAAATGCGTTTAGTGTGACATTAAAAAATCTATCGCTCGAATGGGGTTTGATGCGGCTAAAAAACTCATCCTTCGGACTCGTTTTTTCAACCACATTACATCCCATTCTAGTGACAGATCCTAATTTATCACATAACTCTCCTTGTTTTCAGTACAGCCATTACGAATTTCCTTGTCTCACACAGGTGTGAGATAAGAAAATAGTGCAGTATTTGGTCAACATTGTAATTATACGCTTCATTTCTGAAGCTTTGCTGACATAGGTTCCTGAAGGAAATTAATGGTCAAAATTCTTAATCATGATGAAGTTGTTAATCTAGATCTAATCACTTTTAGATTCAAAACAAAATCAGTATATGCAAGTTTCTTCGGAACTATTTCATTCGTAATGCACCTGTCCAAAAAGCGCATAGACATGTAAATTTCATTACACGTTAATACATGTATACCTCGGTCTTAACACATTGTGGACTATAATTCTTGTTATAAAGTTATGTGATAAAAAGAACCTGACACTCGTTGGCTTTAGAGGTACAAATTTGTTAAACTCGTACACAAAAAAATAATTATTAAGCTCGCCAAGGGCTTGCTTAATAACATTTTTGTAGACTCGTTTAAAAAAAATATCTCAAAAACAACACATGTCAGATCTTATATGTCACACACAACCAGTTGATTATATACCTTTTACATGTAAGATGACTCCTTGGCACTTTTTGTTACTATTATAAGAAGGGAAGTGGCATAAGATTTCTTTCTCCAGCTCACCTGAGTACAACGTGCTCAGTGGGAGCTTTTAGGATCACCTTGAGTCCGTCGTGCGTTGTCCATCGTCAACAGTTCTTTAAACATCTTCTCCTCCTAAACCGCTGGGCCAATTTGGACCAAACTTGGCCGGAATGTTCCTTGGGAGGTCCTCTTTAAAAAGTGTTCACAGAATTCGATTCAATCGAAAATTCTGGTTGTCATGGCAAACAAATGAAATTTCCTAAGAATTTTTTTAAAAAATTCTGTGCTGAAACCGCTTGTCAGACTGAAATACTTTCACAGAAATGTTACGGGATGTGATCCATCTCAAAAACTGATCGCGAGATGTGTCGAAAAAAACTTTGCAAATGGGGGGTGGGGGTGGAGGAGGCTCTTTGCACTGTATGGACTTGAAGAAAATCTTTGAAATTCTTATTCTCACAAACCACTGGTTAGATTTTGATATAATTTCACAGAAATGTTCCTTGGACCCGTGCCCCTTTTTGAAAAAAAAAAAAAAAATCCCGAAATTTTGATCCATCAAGAAACATGTGGTCGGGAGGGGGCTATTTGCACTAACTATACCTAAAGAAATTCTTAAAAATTCTTCTTTTCTGAAACCTTTTGTCAGGTTTTGAAATAATTTCTCGGAAATGATCCTTATACTATGCCCCTTTTTTAACATGGCTGTTTTCGAAGAAAACATTCATTGAGGTATTGTCATAGCCCTGATGTCGACTTCTGCGTTATTGTCGTTGTGCAAAATATTTGACTTGTTGTTATATCTCGACTTTCACTCAACACGTGTACTTGAAACTTGGAATTATTAAAAGAGCAATCAGAAGGGTAGGTAACTCAGAATCATTTTGTCATAATTATGTCCCTTTTTTTACTTTGAACTCAAATTTACTATCCAGCACCCAACAGCCAAATTGTTGGTACCCGGTGCTCTTGTTAGGCTTTGAGATGTTTTTAGCCACTATCGGGCATGTACTCTTGTTCAAGAAATGGGCCTTGGTTGACCTATCCCAAAATTTATTTTCAGAATTCTTATTCGTCAAAAACATGGCTGTGGTGATGACTGTAGGCGTGGTAACGGATTTTGAAATGAGTTTTACAGGTTACCTCTTCAAAATTGCTATGCAAAATAATGATTTTATTTCCAAAATTTCAATACTTCAAAAAACAATGGTTATGGTCCTCTCAAAAATTTAGGTGAGCCAACCAGGGCCATCTTGGCCCTCTTGTTTTTTCATTTTTGTTTTATTCTTTCATCTTCATGTTCAATTAAATCTTTACCAGAAGAATAACTTTTAGACATGAAAAACGTTTGCAGACGACAAACTAGTCAAAATGTGCAGTCTGATATTTGATCCAAACCGGACCATTTCTTTTAAAATAATTTTGATTTTTTTTCCCTAGGTGTATAATACGGGCACTTTTTAGCACCCAGTAGTCGAAAATAAAAAGCCTTGAGGGCGGCATGTCAAATTTCTTCGATAGTGTTCTGAACGCGCTTGATTTCAACAGAACGCCATTTTTAGGCCAGGCAATCCCTCTCAAGGGATTCCCTTGCCTATAGGGAACGTAAGCTGCCTTTTCCGGACTACTTTCAGACAAAATGTTGAACGGTGTGTCCACTCGATATCTCTGAGTCCGCCAAAACAACTAGTTTCCCTCAAAGCTTTCATCTGCAAAGTGCCATGGAATTGCAAGGGTATTACGACCCTTAAATAACTGATGAGTGTGTGTTTTTTATCCCGTTTTCGTCATTAACATTGATCTAATAAAGGGGTAACCTTATAAACTTAGCTTTATCCGGCAGTTTTGTATTCCTACGCGCTATACGGTTAATATCTATAACGTTGTGTTGACATTTGAACATATGTGTCAGAAAACGCGTCTCCGCTGAAATGCGATTGTAAATAAAGGAAACTACATGTAGAATATTGGCCCGTGTTACGTTTATCACTTTTTCTTATACATGTATATCGACTACGTTTATCACTTTTTCTTATACATGTATATCGACTAAATCTAGGGTACTTTGATTGTGCTGCTTTCTACATCGATAAAAATCAACTATTTCCCACTAGTGTGTCCACTTCTCTTGTTACGAGAGACCACTTCTTCCTGCATGGCATACTCCCGATTTAAATACAATACCTGGCAACTGCGTCAGAGAGATATCTCTTTGGCTCAGTGGTTAGGGTATTGGTCTTGCGTCCGGGAGTTCCGGGGTTCGAATCCCGCTCGGACCCTTATTTCTGCCATGCATTTATTCATTTGTTTCTTTGTTACGGACTTCGTTCGTAAGATGGGGGCTCGTCCGGGATTGGCCATTGAGCCATTAGTCCCATTTGTAGTCCAAAATCGGACTTCCTGCCTAATAAGGCTTTGAGTCATCAATAAATGATGACTTTAAGAGGGGGTGTGTTACGAGAGACCACTTCTTCCTGCATGGCATACTCCCGATTTAAATACAATACCTGGCAACTGCGTCAGAGAGATATCTCTTTGGCTCAGTGGTTAGGGTATTGGTCTTGCGTCCGGGAGTTCCGGGGTTCGAATCCCGCTCGGACCCTTATTTCTGCCATGCATTTATTCATTTGTTTCTTTGTTACGGACTTCGTTCGTAAGACTCTGCATACCACCCGCTGTTGTGATTGCAATTTCCGACTGCTGGAGAAATCGGCCCCTGGAAAAATCGTCCCCAAAGTGCTTGGAGACGATTTCTCCGGAGAAATCTGGTGAAATCGTCCCCAAATAAAATTTTAGAGAAATCGACCCCAACATCAAATTTCATCCCTATCGTTTTTCAAGTTATCTATAAAAATTATTTTTGAAACTTCGATGTCTTTAGTACGTACATTATCTGTATTAGTTACCTTTATCCAAGAGTTATTTGGTAGTTTTGTCAATGTTTATAACTGCCTATTTCACACGGAGGACGGACGTTTTGGCCACGGACGTTTTGGCCAGGACGTTTTGGCCAGGACGTTTTGGCCACGGACGTTTTGGCCACCTATATTGAAAAAACGGACGTTTTGGCCAAATCTATTATATATGTACTTATTATAGATATTAAAGCTACACACATATTTAATTTACTTATTTGATCAACATTTTAGACCTTTATTGCAATTTTTTATTATAACAGATGGTTTCAAGACTTTGTATCTGTGTCTTTTCAATCTTTAATAAGTACTTATATACTGATGGCCATGGACAATTGTGTAGAAGGTTTGGTAGTACATTATAAAAATATAAAATGAGACAAAAGAAATAAAACACGAACCTAAATTTATTTTACAACTCAGACACAATTTTAAGCTTTAAAATAAAGATGTTTAATTTCAAATGAAGTGTTTAATTCTTTTTCTTATATGATAGAAAACATTGGAGGAAAAAGAGAAATCCTCATTCTGAGCAATTTCTTTTTTTCTTACTATGATTTCATAATACAGTTAATCCTTCCATATTGGGAGCTTCTGAAGAGGACAATCAAAAGTATTGATCAAGGAATTTGATGTTTTCTTATATGATGGAAAACATTGGAGGAAAAAGAGAAATCCTCATTCTGAGCAATTTCTTTTTTTCTTACAATGATTTCATAATACAGTTAATCCTTCCATATTGGGAGCTTCTGAAGAGGATAATCAAAAGTATTGATCAAGGAAATTGATGTTTTCTTATATGATGGAAAACATTGGAAGAAAAAGAGAAATCCTCATTCTGAGCAATTTCTTTTTTTCTTACAATGATTTCATAAATCAATTGTATAGGCTATTATAACACCACTTTCTTTCATAATTATAATTTCATCACTTCAAATTTAAATGTCTGGTTGACCTGCTCTCAGGTTGCTGGAAACACCACGCAAGAACTCTACTATCGATTTCCTCTCAGATATTCTGTCTTCGCACAAGTTCCTTAGTCGAGTCTGAAGTTCAATGTACACTTTTTTAACCCTCTTCTTTGGTCGAACACCACGTTCATCTTGTAAAAGAACAGCACTTACACGAGCACATTCACGTTGAAGAGTCTCAATGAGTTTCCAGACGGATGGGTGGTCTTGGCCAACTAAACTGTGGAACTTATTGTTCCATCCTTCTGATGCGTTGTTTGTTCTTGGTTGATTTAACATTGTTGCTTGGTGACAGTTCCATCTGTTAGGTGGGAAGAGTGGGGGTGTTCTTCGAAAACGGACTATAAGGCCATCATTATTTCTTCTTGGGCGAAGTTGTCCAGACACATATGTAGAATCAAAATAATTAAGAAGAGCTTCAGCTTCCTCGGGTACAGTTTCTTTTAAGTATTCTATTCCATCATTGACTTCTTCCAGTGGAAGGAAAGCCAGTGCGTCGATCTGTCCACAAAATAATCTAAACTCATTGTCGTTCTCATATCTGTTGGTAAGTCCGAGGGATTGTATCTTACGCCAAATTGATTGGGTCAAGTGATAGAAGCAAAACTGGATGTTCACATGTTCACCAAACACTGAAAAAATAGCCATTTCCACACTGCGTTCAAAATCCATTATTACAGTTGACGGATCACATCCAAATTGTTCAAGAACACGAAAGAGAGTTTCATATGTTGTCTGAGTTCTGCGCTGTAGGAGGGCATACACGAGTGGGAGAAAAACACCATTCACAAGTCCTTGAATGACATACAGCTGCGTAAAGAGGAGAGGTGCCACCGCAAATGTACCATCCATGCACCATTTATCACTGCCTGCTAGTTTCCTGACATGGTCTTCTGTAGCAAACACTATGACTCGTTCATCAGCATGTGGCCCGTTGTCAAATAGTAGAAAATCGGTCTGATTATCACCAACAGTTTGAGTCCATGGATGTTGAATACTCAATTCTTGTAGAGTTTGTGGTTCTTTTGGTCTATGAGCTGCCCTGACTCTTCGGAGGACTCTTTTTAGGGTGTCAGCTTCTGGTAATCTGGCTTTCACTTGGTCTGATGCTGTTGATGTTGCGAAAGTAACAATCTGGTTAGGTTTGTCATTTGTAGTTTTGGCTGTTGATTTCATTCCGTGTCTAGTGATTTCAATTTCGGCACCAACATTGTCAGATATATGATTATGAACTGTCTGTAAAGTGGCATCTTCATAATCCTTTGTAGTTTGTAAAATTGCCTTGCATCCAGAAGAAGTTCTTTTTACACAACGCCAAGTTATCTCGTTTTTCTGTTTGGCAACATGTTTGCACGTATACATAAATCCATCTAAACATAACTTCTGACCACCGCGCTTAGTAGTAATAATCTCCATTGTACTGTTAATATAAGTTGCCACTTGAATATTATTTTGAAATAAAGCTACAGTCCTCATAATGTCTTTATATATGTACCAGAACTTTTTCAGAAAAATTTACATATCAAACAAATATATTAATTCTATACTAGCAACTTTGATCTTTCTTAACAGTTTTTCAAACAAATTAATTAATCACATATTTCTTTCATTGAAATAGATGATTAAAGTGTGGTGTGATCTACAGATTCATTAGTGTTAAAAGACAAGAACAATGAAACTCTTTACACTTCTAATAATAACAACATTAAATGCAAGAAAGTATCATTAATAAGCAATTAGTCAATCAAACTGTTTGTCAATCAAAAGACAAAACTTGAAAATTGAAGATAATTTAAAAACATTAAATTGTTGATGTTTTCCTTTACTTCAAAGGAATAAATAAAACTGTAAAACTCTAAAATTTATTACCAAATTTCAACAAAAGTTCAACAAAAGTCTAAACAATTGATCAAATAAAAAAAAAAATTTTAGCTTTATTTTACATAAAAAGTACATATAAAATTATTTTGGCCAAAACGTCCATTTTTTCACTATATGTGGCCAAAACGTCCGTGGCCAAAACGTCCTGGCCAAAACGTCCTGGCCAAAACGTCCGTGGCCAAAACAGAACAGAACAGAACAGAACAGAATTTTATTGCTGTAAGTAATACAATACTTTTAGCAAACATAAATGAAAATATAAAGCGTCCTACATTCATTTCACACTGATAGGATGTATTTCACACCTTTTACACCTATCACAGATAGATTACACCTGTGTGATTCTTAAAATATCTATTTGTTTGACTTTTATTTGAAACCAAATAAATGCTTATATTTTTTTTCTGTAGTGGTTCGCTTGTCATTTAATGTATTTTTTTATATTCATATATGTCCATTATTTTGATTTATTGTATGAAGATTTTTTTTTCATCCCCTCTCTCTCTCTCTCTCTCTCTCTCTCTCTCGTATATTTTCCTGCCCTTTCCTACTTGTACATTTTCCATCACCCAATACGAGATTCATATCCAGCCGTCGATCGTGAAATCACCAGTTCGATCCCATAAAGTGTGTTTTATTGAATCACATCTCTGGTTACTATATATTGAAATCCTTTTCCACAAAAACATTTCCTCCTTTTCCCACAATATTTTCTAGCATTTGAAAGACGAATGTTACTTTTTTTATTAACATTTGATTTGTCTTCTGCAACTACTTTCAACTTTTTTCCAGAAAAAAAAGTCTTTTGGTTAAGGGAGATTTTTGAAAAAAAAAAACCACTTATTTACAGAGATTCAAAGGACTTAGATTTCAGAGACCTGTTTGTTTAGTATGTGATGAGAGAGAATTGTACCCTATCACAATACCTATCATCAATCCTCAATAGGAAATTGACCAAGCTTGTGGACTATTAAAGTGTACTTCGCTACCAACTGAACTATATTCCACTGATAAAACCATCATTTTAGCAACACTTCAGTTGTCTGCAAGATACTTTCAATGCTGATAATTCTGAAAATCTGAGGATTGGAGGCATACTGACTAGTGCAAGCTATAAATATCCTTCAAACAGCCTATTTTTTCTCTCTCTCTCTCTCTCTCAAAATTACGTTACACCAGCCAGGCTGATTTAAAAAGCGTGTTGTCCACAGAGCATCCTGATTTTGAGACGAAACCACAATGTTTTTCAAGGCTCTTTCGGCTAACACCATGTTAAATTTTGCTTCTGATGAAGTACCTTAATTTATCATCTGTAAAAGTTGCTTATAAATCTCAGTTTTTAATTGTAATTATATGTTGGTCCTATAATCTCTCATGAAGTGATTACTAATTTCATGTGGGTCATCAATGGAAATTAAATAGAAGTAGTTGATTTGGCAATTAAAATAGTGATAAAACATTTTTAATACATGTATACAATCTACTGTGTGACGTAATTGACAGTAAAGAAACTTGTCATTTGATTAGGATAAATTTTGGGGGAAAATATGCTACTGTTAATAGACGACTCATAAATGTGAAAAATAATGTCATTCACATGTTTTCAGAAAATTTAGATAACCACAGTTGGTATTGCACCGATTGAATAGTTCAATCTTTACTTGAGATTGTTTACAAGCACGACAAATTACTATAAGTATTCTAAGCCATTATCAAGCACCCCTTAACTGTGAGCACATGCCTAGCTCTGGCTTAATTAGTGTCTGGCTGGTGCTTTCTTGTATCAGTTCAAAATTTCCTGTTAAAACCAAGAATTCCAGGGGCTTAGTGGAATCCGTTTGTATACCTGTCCGTCTACCTGTTTGTATTAATTAAAACTGACCTCTTGTATTGTTTCGTATCCTCAATTTCCTGGCCTTCAGTACTATCAGTACTTTGATTCTTCTGCGCAACGTGAAACTCAAACCTTTAGTTATCCGATTGATATCCAGAACGTAACCCTTTTTTTTAAGCATCTTAAAGAAAAACTTTTGGGAATTATAACCAGCACATGCCCCTGTCCTCGCAATATTCTCAACAATATCATGGGAAAAATTTGTCTGTTGGTTAATTTTAAGTAGTCGTCTGCTAACGTTGTCAGTTTGGACAAGTCTAAAATTTTGTCGTCTGGTAAAGAGTTAAACGGTTGATAGATCCCCCAAAATAAGACTTTGTCACAAATGGAACTTAAGATACCAGGTTTAATATGATTAAATACCAATCTTGATACCCAGTAGGATCCGATTACCAAGCATCTAATGCTAGGCTGTCAAGCGTTCCGCGTGACTCGGTTCTCGATGGTAGAATTTGGAGCGTGCCGTCTTTGGAACAAATCTGTGGACCCCGTAATTTTTGCACTCTGGTGTATCAAAAATTAATCGAACACGTGCTAACAATAACACAGCTCGTCTTTGGTTTGTATCAACAAGATCGAGATTCGATTATCTCGAATCATTGCTCTGAATTATTGTCAGAATATTGCATAAATCGTTCCCGGTAATAATGGTATACTGGTGGTGGAATTGAGTTAAGCTGCGATTGCCTTCCCCCCACTCGGATTGCAAATATTTTTATTGTAAATTAGATCTGGTTCTAACTAAATTTGCTTGTTGTCTAGATTTAACAGGGTTGTTGTTAGTAATTCCTGACGTCTAATAAATCCAGCTTGTCGTAATATGTTTCGAATTTCCTCTTAGCCAGGCGCCAGCCGCCGCACTTGGTGTTTAATTTAACAATTCTTGTCTCTTTGAGAATTTGTCTTCAAATACAGCAGACGATTTCAGATGGCCATCAAATGGAGAAAATCTCCGATGAAAAAATAAAGGAATATTGACTCATTACTTGACACTTGATGCCTTGTTTTTAGCTTTATTTTTGTTAAAATGAGGGATAGATCTGTTTACACGTAATTATATATGCAAATGTCTTTCATTGCCATTATATTAACAGATGATATTATTATTATTTTAAGGTCATTCTAAGTCTTTTTTCGTTTATTACCACAGACTTTTTTTTTTCGTAAAACACTGATAAATAAATGTAATCTATATTTTTCCTAGCAATTATATAAACTCTACGGTTACATTCTGTACGAAGATACAGTTTTCAGCGTTTAAATAAAGAGACGGCTAGTACTTCCGTCTGTTTTTAGGACACCAGATATGACGTCACCATTGGAAGCCGCTCAATAGGAGTGTACCTTTAATTAACTATTTACCATGTAGATAATCAGTAACTTTTCGATTGGTTTTTATTATTTCTGAGCTTTTTTCTTTTTATTGAAATATCTTGATTTTGCAAAATTAATCCACACGAGTCTTTCTTAAAAATTCAATCAGATCTACATTAAAATCAAGTTTGATTTTCTTGGAATTTAAGTTCATTCACAACAAACAATGAAAATACAAAAGAAAGAACTTCCTTTTATTGGCTAGTCGCCGAAATTTTTCCAACTTAAAGGATTCCTTCTGTGCATCCAAATTAAGTTGTACAGAATACTTTCCGTGTATCACAGGCTTTTCCATCTCACAATGCTTTTCGCATAAATTTATGTAATTTTTTAACAAAACAGGATAATGATGATTAAGCGATGGAAGGCTATGGACGGACAGACAGACCGGGATACAAAACAGACGGGGCAATCAAAATAGCTCATCCTCAGCGCCCACTTAAATGAACCAATAACAGGAACCATATATGGGACATTCACTGGCAAAAGGGGCTTATCTCTATACCACACAATGCCGAATTTAACTGCCTTTGGAAAAAAGTCTTTTGAAAACATTGTGGGAAAAGTAGAAAATGCTGGTAACCAGCATTTTCTCCTTTTTCCCACAATGTTTTATACCCTGTTGGAAGTAAATTTCGATTTTTTTTGAGTTACCTTTATTTTGTCGTCTGCAAATGCTTTGAATTTTGACTTGTCTAAAATTTTGTCGTTTGGTAAAGTGTTAATGCATCTGCGTGGTGGATTATACCAATCAAGTCATCACATAATTAAAAATCCATACTGGCCACTTTTTTAAACAATCGGCAAAATCATGAGATAGACTGGTCCTTGGGCATACAGAAAATTGACCACTAGCGAAGAGTATCGGCCAATGCCAGCCTGCGCGGACTGCGCAGGCTGGCCTGGACCGAAACTTTTCGCAGATGCATCAAGCCCCCTTTTGCCAGAGCTTGGCTCATACATACGTACATACATACATACATACATGTACAATCCGATTATTTTCCCCAAAAAAGGTGGTTTCAAAAGCTTTAAACGCACTGAAGCGTAGAGGGGGTATTTTGTAGTGCATCAGATAAAATTAGAGATTTAGTTGACATTTTTATGCATAATTTTGATTCTTTAATACTGTCGTCGGTTTTTGAATAGCGAAATTAAGTTTTGGCAGCTGCAAGGTGACTAACAAATTAGTATCTTATTAAAAAGAAAGCCTTCATCGGCTAAATTAATTTAAAAGTTTACCATACAATCCAGAGTTGAATTTTAACAATACTGAGGAAAAAACTTACGAAACCCTGATGGGAATAGGAGAAAATACTGGTAACCAGCATTTTCTTCTTGTCCTAAAATGAAGAACAGAAATCAGCTATTGGATTAAAAAGAAAATTGTGCGGAGTAGGCCTACTGATAAAAAGAAACCACAGGGAAGCATAGATAGGTGTACTGGCTACCGTGATAAAACTGAAATGATATCGTTAAACTCCAATCAGTCAATCATTCAATAAACCAATCTCTGAAAAAGTAAGCTGAAAGCTGGCAAACTGTAAGGGAAGACGAAAGACCAAAATAAGAGAAATATTTTTCAATGGTATTTCTCTAAGGACGTAGAAATATCTCTTTTAGATATTTTCAGACTACTTCGTGCCAATTTTGGCGAAGATTGTGGGAATGTCGCATGATCAATAACACGCGTCGATTACGGTAGTTCGGTATTCGCATCACAATGATGACGTCACATCCGATGTACACCGAAAAAATGGACGAAATCACCGATTAAAAGGCGACCATCCTGTTATTTTATGTATATATATATATATAAACGTCAATTTAATGAGATTGCAAGGAAAAGCATTTCTTTCTGTATTCATCAGTTTTTTTTACAAGAAACTTCAATTTAGGACATACCTTATCCTGCAATAAATGACTAACATCAAACTTACAAGTTGATGTTAAAAAAAGCATTTTTTTGGAAGAATATATCTTTTTGCGGGCAGTGTAGATCAAAGATCAGACTGCACGTTCTGTGCAGTCTGATCTTGATCTACACTGTCCGCAAAAGGTGAGTAAGCCGCGCTTCGCAGCCTACGGGTTAAAACTGGATAGTCCCTTTTAAGGGTATTCAATAATCCTCTTTAGATCTGATTGGTCAGATAGAGTGTCAGCTCGCTCCGTCCATATCAAATTATAAAGGATCACTTAGTTTTAATTATCGAAGGTTTTAAAATTGTTCAAATTATTTTCAAATTTCGGGAACTCGATAAAGAGATCAATGGTCAACGCGTTGACATTTTATGACGAGACAAAATGACCATTTCGCGCCGGACTGTCTGGTCATTCTGGTCAGCGATTTCTACGTGATGGACACTGGCCGTGGTCGTAAAACCGGCCACATGCCGAGTTATGAAATGGTTGTTCATATAGGCAGTGAGGCATTTGGTAAATATTTGAAACAAATTGAAAAAGTGGTATGGTCGAGTGGCGCGGATAAATTATCGTTGATTAAGCTATTGAAAATTTTTGACATGTTAACATGTGGACAGAATGAGGAAGAACATGCGGCACCCTTCAGTCCATAACCCGTTACCAAACAATCCCTTGATTTAGCCAAGCTGGTGCGGATGGCGTTTAAAACATTGTTGGAATAGAAGAAAATGCAGGTTAACAGTATTTTCCCATTTTCCGACAAAGTTTTCTAACTTTCCAAGGACGGATTCTATCACTTGACCATTTTGAATTGAAATTCTCGTATGCAACCAGCATTTTCTGCTTTTCACACAATGTTTTCAAACCTGTCAGAGAAAAAAAAAAGAACTGGTGAAAGAAAGACTGCCAATAAATACATTGTCGCCCTGATTGGGTCGGTCTTGTCTTGGTAAGGGTAAACAGAATAATTAAAGTGATGACACTCGAATAAACCGAAGTTCATTCTTCAGTTAAACTCTTCATAAACAATTCTCAGTCTGAATGAAAAAAGGCAGACCAACACAACATTTTCTAGTCAGAGCCTACCTGTGTGGAAAAGGTTCAGGGAAAAGAAGAACATTCTGATAACCAGCATTTACTTCTTTTCCCATATTTTTTTCCTTCCCTTCAAAAGATTAATTTCAGTTTCTAAACAATGTTTTCTTTGTCATTTGAAAACGCGTTCAATTTGGAAAAGCCTAAACTTGTGTAGTTTTGGATAGAGTAAAGAAGACATGCTATGACCCTGTTCTTTAATGGCTAGTTTCTTACAAAACGAAGAAAATGGCTCGAAATGAGTAAATATTTTTTAAATTCGCAATACTTTTTTCTTGTATATAATTTGATAATAACATATAAATCCATTCTTTTTTTCTATTATTACTTTTTAATTATCCAAAACAAGGTCTGCAGATTACATTGTCCTGTGTTGTTTAGAGGTTGAATGTAGGACTCGTGACCTTAAAGCTCCGGGCTGGACCTGTTCTCCAAGCACTGCATCCATGTCGTGGCAATGGGCGTCGGACAAGACACCTCAAAGCGCTAGCCTATAGTAATGATAGAATTTAGGATATATGAGTACATATTGTCGCCGTGAATCGTAACGTTGAAAGCGTTCAAAATATCAAACAATCAGTCAATAACTAATTGATTGGTTAAATGATTAATTAATTCGTTCGTTCTTTGCTCATTTATTCATTCATTCGATCAGTCAATCACAAACTTCATAACCGAAAATGTCCTTGTTAAATAAGTTTCCCTATTCCAACTTAACGCCTGCCTAGCTTCCGTAAAATTGAATAGTTAAGAGCGTAAACAATTAAAAAAATCAGCATGACAAATAAATAGATGACATCTGGATCTGGAAATATTTCGGTGAAATGTCGTGGCAAACGGAGAAACTGATTTTTAGCATCAATTCAACTTATTGCCCTATCCTTTTCTTAGTCTATTGTTATGTTCAGTCATATATGTTATCACTCATCACAACTCGGCCGATTCCGTACCTACATTTAATATGATGGCTCCCATCACACGAGAAATGCCGAATGATCTTTTTTATGACGGTGACTGTATAGAATAGAACGCGTGTGTCCACCGGGTTTCGTGTGATAATTGGATTCGAATGAAATCTAATACGGCAGTATTAAAGCCCTGTGTCACCGAGATAATTTGTGTTATACATGCTTAATGTGACTCTGTTTCCTTCTGATTGGAAAATCAACCCTGTGAGCTTTTGCGGACAGTGCAGATCAAGATTAGACTGCAAAGAATGTGGTTACCAGCATTTTCTCCTTTTCCCACAATGTTTTCAAAAGCATTCTAACTCAGAGTCGTAAGAACTAGGGATTGTTTGGTAAAGGATCAAAATGGCGAAAGAGGTGTGGTGGGATACGAAAAATACTGGTTGTGCAATAATGGTCCGAGGCCGCAGTCCGTCACTTCAGGGTTGCTTGGCTTACATGAAGAGATATGAAAAGAGAAGAAGAGATGTGTGTTTATGTGGGTGTCGAGGAGGAAACAGCTTTTTTTTTCTAAAATGATATGACTTGGCGAGCACATACCGGTATTGTATATCAGCATCACCAAGTTTTCTCAAGGATTCAAATTACAGTCCATAGGGTAAAAAAACGCCCTCGTCCCGTGGCGACGAGTTTCAAACGGTCTTTTAAAAGAAATTCGCAACATATATCCTCTTTCCTGTATCTAAGTGTCAAAGAAAGGAGGGGGTGGGGGGGGGGGTTACTTACCAATGGCAAAAGATTTCGAAATACGTCAAGCCTGCACTGTCTACGAAGGCTGATATGAATCGAATTTTCTTTGTACATGCAATTGTTTCTCGGTTTTCTTCATTTTTCGCTTGCACTTGAAAAACGAACTTTTTCTCCCCTTTAAACTTTTCGCCTTTATGTTATTTGTAGCTATTTTTAGGGTAGTCTAAAATTAGCTTGCGTAGTAATACATTCAAACTCAGAAGGTGATAATTCCGATTTCAGAGCAGGTTTTACCGCAAAGACTCTTCATTTATCATACGAGACAATTTGACATTAACAAATAATCCCGAATCAGTGCACGTAATTTCTTCTGCTTCGGGACTTTAGTAAAATAATTAGGGACCGGATTTGACAAATATTGGCATGGTATAAACACCCCGACGTAGACGGCGGACGGGCATTGAACTGATAGTCGTACACGTGTCCCTATGCTTGGCGAATTCTAACGCGTTTCAAAATATTAAGTAGAAAATCCCTTTAGATTAAGGCGGCCTTGTCATCTAACCGCATCTGTGATGGTTTTGAATCTAAGAAATTTGGACGCAATGCTTAGGAACGGGAAATGATTTTCTTAGACCGATTGATTGATTTGCTATGGGTTTGACCTTTTCTATACGCTTAGATATAATTCTAAACCACTGGCTACTTTCCCACATGATCTTGTTAATAAGAACAGGGTCTGCAATCTAGATGCTGTTCGAGGGTCGATGAAATTAGTATGACAGGATTCATTCTTCTCTGACCGCTGAACTTTCTTCCGACATTATTTTTTTTTTTGAAAATTTAGCCTCTGGCCTGCAAGATTGCTGTGCTTTGTTTCTGGTACTGAAATCCAGGACTACATGTAAAGGTGCACTGTGCGTCTTGGTGAAACTGAAATATTGTTGAAAAAAAAAACAAACAAATAAATAATCGGTAGATGAGATGGATTGCCGTGAAGATGGTTATGTGTTACAATATTTCCGTAAAAAAATGTAATAGGTGCTAATTTTCTGATTAGTTTCCTGCAATGTTTTAACATGAAACATTCATGAAACGCTAGTACGGTGTACACTCTTTGAGTGCCAAATTTTGAGACAAAAAAAAAAGGAAAGAAATAAGAAATCTATTTACCGTAATTTTATGGAAGTTTTTGGCTATAGGCTATCACCAAAGAGGCCAGAGTGGAACCAAGATCAGACTGCACGTTCCGTGTAGTCTGATCTTGGATCCTACACTGGCCTAAAAATTTATCCATATTATTCTGGACTATTACAGAAATAAGCGCTCATGTAAATTATATATTAAACTTTCATGACGGTGCCTGCCCGGGGAGACACCGGTTGAAATGTCCCCCTGCATGAAGTCCCATTTTTGCGCTCTGTTAGATCACACACGCTTGTTTTTGCCCTTTCTATTTTAGTTTAGATGCATTTTGATGCGTTTGTATTGCCAATGACCTTTGAAATCATCCCAGCAATTAGCAAAATTGATAAAAGCAAGTAAGTTTTTTATGTGTTATGTTTTTTTTTTTCGAAGGAGGCGGAGCACCGCAAGCTTAGTCGGTAGCGTGCAGGACTTTAGAACAGGGGGTTGCGGGTTCGATCATCTTCTAAGGATTGGTGATAGTCATTGCGACAGGATTTATTCCCTCCCCAGCGCTGACCATTGTCTCGCCGATGGTTATGTGGGAAAGCAGCTAGCGGATTGGAAAGAAAATTTGGCGAAGTACTGCAAGGTAAAATAGACTCCAGGTAAGCATAGATTGCTTCACAGGCCGCTGCAATATATATGTAACTGAAATAATGTTGAAAATGGCGTTACACGCCAAACAATCAGCTAATCATTTAATTCTCGAAAAAGTTCGTTGACGCGTGTTTGAAATACTTATTTGAAATAAAGTTTATGCAGAATAGTATCTCTTCTAATTACATGTACCATATTAAATTATACATATTGCAAACTGCGTTTTAAAGGTCAAAGGCCAAATCAGTTGTGTGATTATTTTTATTTCTGTTTTTATAAGCGGTATATATTTATATATATTGTCAAAAATCATAGTTCCTGTTTTTCAATTTTAAATGCTTCCGTTCAATACTACTATATAAACCACATTTACTTTTTTTATTAATACAGTTTTAGAGGACTACATCTTGCCTTGTATACTATTATTTGTAGAAGATTTTCATGAAGGAGCATCAAAGACCCACTGGATGTCACAAGTAACTAATTCGGTGGTCAAACTGAAGACGAATGATTACAGGTAATACCTTTTAAAAAGTATTGGTATTATGGTAAGTCCGATAATGTGTTAGGTTACAATCTGTCAAAAGTGCCAGTCGGTGGAAGGAAATTAAGTCTTAACCATGCACAAAGCGCTGGAACCAATACAAGCTGTTTTGCGGACAGTGTAGATCAAGATCAGACTGCACAGAACGTGCAGTCTGATCTTGGATCTACACTGTCCACTATTTTGTTGCATATTCTGGTCATAACAATAATGAAAATTTGGTATTTCGGATATTTTTTTCGTAATTAAAACAGTCCATGACGTTAATTCAGCGCTGTACGAGTTAAAACTGAAGTCAAAATTGGCAAAGAGAGGTATTTAGAGACACTTAAAAATGGTAATGAAAACCTGTTGACATTCTGTCAAAGTTCTTCGTCAAAAGTCGATATTAAAGGCCATATGCAAATAGGGCAGCTCATTTGCATACGCTCCTCCTCCAGACAAATAATTTTTCAGCCTTCGAAACGTCCCATTGATTGTCTCAGGACCCTCCGAAACAAGTATCCTCTAGAAAACTGACAACACAAATGTCACGTGCTCTAGCAAAAGGGAGCCTAATGCATCTCCATGACCTGTGGTATCCAAACAATCTATTACATAATTATGTATCTATATCTACTTTTTAACAACAGACTTAAACATAAGGTAGACTGGTACCTAGTTACACAGCAACTTGACTAATAGCGAAAACTTTCGGCCCCGGTCAGTCTGCGCTACGTGTAGCTAGAATATATAGTTTAGGTTTTTTTAAGGGTAGAAATCATTGTAGGATATGGAGACAAAACTGGTCACCAGCATTTTCTCCTTTTCCACAATTCTTTCATATGCTTGACAGAAATTATGCACGTCGTCGGTTTACTTCAAACACCTCGTTGTTTCTTTCAAACCGACTTATTATTAGTATTATTATCTGGAGTGCAACACGCTAAAAGGGTCATTCGGACATTTGCGTAAAGTGTCGTCTCTGATCAGCGTGTGCAGTCCGCACAGGCTAATCCGAAACGACACTTTCCGATTTTATATGATTTTCTGTTTTACGAAAGTCTACTGTAGCACAAAATCTGATGTAGTCGTAAAGTGCCGTCTCGGATTAGCCTGCGCGGACTGCGCAGGCTAATCCGGGACGACATTTTACGCAAATGTCCGAATGCACCTTTTCGCGTGTTGCACTCCATATATCTTGTTTTACATGAAAACCTTTGCCATTTCTAAATGTATTACTTTGTACATTCATGTTAAAGATTATAGTTACATGTAACAATTAAATTAAACATTATCTGTATAGCACAAAGTATCATAATAGAAGTGTTCTGTTCTGAGCAATATACACGTACAGATATCAACCGATGTCAGCTTTTATTCAAGCATTATTTGAAGTCGAAAACTAAAGCACAGCACAGAGCAACTGTAGTTCCATGGACACTGGAACGGAATTTTCCTTGTCATTTATTTTGGAAACAACTTCCAGACTGTTTCAGATGTTAGAATTGATTTGAGAGCCATGTTACTCATAACCACCGCAAGATGGTGATGTATTTCTCTCATTTTATATGGGAGTACACTTGAAGAAATATGCGTATGCTTATATTTCTTCAAGTGCACTCCCATATAAAATGCACGAATTTCAGCGTTAAACTACAGCATCAGTAGCAATGTACACCCGTTTATCTCAACATTTGAAAAAAAGATAATCAAGAACAAAACTATCATATCATATTCTTGAAACCATTGACTAATCAAAAAGTACAATCAAACCAAATATAGTAGAAGTTGTCCCCAGCAATCATTTTTTTCACAGATACAGCATTTTGTGTTCTAGGCCAAGAGCCAAGCCATACGCGAGCATATTGTTTGTCGTTTATTCTACTTTTAAATTTGCCACTGATTCAACAAAAAATACAAATACATTTAACATAGAAATAACCTTTTGACAACAAAATCTATTTAGGTCGGCCTTTGCAGGAACTTGGTCAGGCCTCCAGTGAATATCTTGGCGTCCCTCATGACGAACCTGTTCTTTCTATTTGTATGGTGCTTTCTAGTCAGCGATAATCCGATTTTACACCTTGGTGCCCACTCACAATGAATTCTTGTCTCCCAACACAGAACCTGTATAAATATTAATACAATAATGGAACCCGTATGCTAAAAAATCAATTAGTCAGTATGGCTGGTCTTACACATGGCTTCACTTTCTCGCTGTTCTGGGGGCCGTTCCGGTACGGCCACGCAGTCTGAAGTCAATCAAATATTTGTGAAGTCTATCAACGTAATTTGTCATAACAAATTACATCCGTGTATTGACATTTTATTATATCCCCGAGTTTCATTAGAGAGACATTGTGAACCGGGCTTTGAGCGTGTTCTAATCCACTAATTCCACAATTTCACCACTATCAGGGGAATACACGCGGAAAGCATTACCTCGTCGCGGAAGGGATCAAAAGCTCTGTTTCAATTAATTTATAACAATGCCGCAAATGACACAAAAATAGGGTGCCGTATGACTGTGTGACGGTAATATTCAATGATAATGATGATAAAAAAAATCTCCGAAATGATAATGAGAAGGATAACCTTATCTAAATTAACACTGCTTTATTATTACACGTATTTTGATTGTCGCCCGAGTTTTAACATGTGTTGGCCTATCTAAAGAATTTAATGTAAAATGGAATAATAATAGAATATCGCATGTCCAAATCGAAAAGAAATAAAACTTTTTTTTTTTCTTTCTTTGACAAGAAAAATTCTGTTTTTGAAGTCTTGGCGTTAGACTTTGGGTACAGCTTCTTTCCTTCACAGTCTGGATGGCATGTCAATTGCCCCTCTCTTTCACAACTTTTATACAAATGTGTTTTATAAATTGGTAAGGGGATGAGGGAAGGAATAAGATTAAACGTTTAACCCTCTACCAAACAATCCATCTTTTCTACGATCCTGAGATAGGAACCTTTCGAAAACATTGTGGGAAAAGGAGAAAATGCTGGTAACCAGCATTTTCTCCTTTTCCCACAATGTTTTCCACCCTACTGGAAACAGATTTCAACTTTTGAGTTACGTTTATTTTGTTGTCTGCAAGTTCTTTGAATTTGGACCAGTCTTAGATTTTGTTGTTTGGTAAGGTGTTTATATCACAATTGTGCCTCTAAACGTGTATGAGATAAGAAAATTCGTATTTGGTACATTACACTCAAAACAATGAAGATTTTGAGATAAAAAAAAATGCTCACGTGTTCAGAGCGAGCATATTCTCCTACCGCACAAAAAATTTTAAGACTTGTCTGTTTTAAGAATCGAAAACTGGTATGTCGTAGAACTGGCTTAAATTAAAGGCTCAAAATAACGGAAAAAAAACCCGAATTAGTGTTTTAACGCATTTATATCTAAATCGTTCTTTTTAAGTTTTACGCATGGAAAATATTTTGAATTTGACAATTAATCTCTAACAGAAGAACGAATTTTAAATCAGGTGAAAAGTAAGGAAAAGATAAAGCGATGTGGCATCTTTTAACCTAGTTTTGGAATACATATATGCTAGCAACTTACACTTCGACCGCATGTTCATTAACAGATTGTCATCTACACAATGATTTCTGTACTCTTAAATTGTATGATTTAGATCTCAACCCTTTCCCAAACGACAAACTTTTGGACTAGACCAAATTGAAAGCATTTGCAGACGACAACTCAACTCTTGCTGAAAAGATGATTTCTGTCTATGATAAGGTAGAAAACATTGTGGGAAAAGGAGAAAATGCTGGTTACCAGCATTTTCTCCTTTTCCCACAATGTTTTCTAAAGGCTACTATTCCATAACCGTGAAAACCAGGGATTGTTTGGGAAAGGGTTAATGAATTCAGTATCAGCATTGTGTATATATGGCAGCTACTGTACTTTTAAGATATATTTTCAGCCAGGCGAAAGTTATTTACAAGATTTTTTCAGTTAATTACAAGTCAATGATGTCATGACTCCTGTCATCAGTATTAGGCTTTTTTCAGTTCATTTCACATAATCTGTCTTGCAACACGCGAAAACGGGCATTCGGATATTTGCGTAAAATACCGTTTGCGTAGGTAAATCCGAGACGGCACTTTACGACTATATTAGATTTTGTGCTCCAGCAGACTTGTGCAAAACAGAACATTACATAAAAACGGACAGTGTCATTTCGGATTAGCCTGCGATGACTGCGCTGGCTCATCCGAGACTACACTTTACGCAAATGTCCGAATGCCCTTTTTCGCGTGTTGCAAGCCAATTATATCACAATGTTTTCAGTATTTTTCAACAGTTCATTTCACTTATTTCAAACTGTTTTCAGTACATTTTTAACAGTTCATTTCACTTATCTAGCTGTTCTCGGTAAATAACATAATTACCGTAGCACTCACCTCACTTGACACTGATGCAAGCCTGGAAGATCAGGGCCCGTAGGCCTATTCACCAACCATTCTTAAGAACCTTCTTTGTCTTATTCCCCAGAATTTTTTTTTACATTTGTAAGTAACACAGCTTCTGATTGGCTAAACCATTCGGTTTAGCCAATCAGAAGTTGTGTTACTTACAAATTTAGAAAACCTTGGAGAATAAGATAAAGAATATTCTCAAGAATGGTTGGTGAATACGGACCCAGGCCGTATCATGCAAGGCTTGATAAGCCGGGATCCCATTGGCTTTTCATTTCTCATTGCCTACCCATGAAACAAAGTATAACAAGAGCACCACATACGGGTCTCAAACTTCGTATGAAGTTGCTTTTTACTGAAAGTTTCAAGTAGAAAAAAGGCAGTAAACGTCAAAAATAGTTTGATGGTTGGTTAACTGTCCCTAGTTTTTGTCTGAGGTAAATATCTTCAGTGATGATAGCCTTATTAAAAAATATGAAAGTTTTTGAAAGGTCTACGTCGAGAAAACGGGCATCCCTCCTCAGTGTCATTGATACAAGGGAATTTCTCAATGTCGTCTTCCTCATGAGTTTGTTTCAGAAAAAAATGAGTTGTACAAGTGTGATTCAAATGGCAGACAAAAGACAGTTACTTCCCTTGATAGCTCTCCACTATAAAATAGGTCCTGAATAGAGTTTTACTTGGTTTTTATCCTCGATATTCTTTGCAAGGATTAGAAATGTTCAGATTTAATTATCTCCTTCAAAATGTATCAAAACACAAATTTGATCCATTTGATGCATTGCAGAGGTAATAATGAGTGAAATTCGATTTGCAAATGTTATGAAGACCTACGTATACATCATACGTTGAATTATAATAATAGCAACATCTCCTGGGAGAGCAAGGATGAAAACAAAGGAAAGCAAATGAAAGCGCCCAGTTGCAATTTGGTTACCTTAGTTTTTATCCAACAAGGGAAATAGTTTCAATTGTATTTATTTCTCCCATTCGAGACGGCAGAGACAAGGATTATCGTTCTTGAGGAATTAAGAGTTAAAGGTCCGTGCGTAAATAAATTCAGGAAATTGAAAAATACTTGGTTTATATAGCTGGAAAAAACTGATGACTTTCTTCATTAGCAGAAACTGTAAATTACTATCTGATGACCCGTATAGTGCGATTATTTCAAATATTTTATCAAATGCTTGCGCTTACACATATCTCTTAGGCTTCTAAGCGTCATTCACTGACCTGTTGCGGACAGTGTAGATCTAGATCAGACTGCACAGAACGTGCAGTCTGATCATTGATCTAAACTGTCCGATAAGAATATAGTTCTCTTCCATAAATTACCTTTGAAAGTGATAAATTTGGTTTTTAATATCGCTTTGAAATTTTTGTTTCTTTTATTTAACAGGGTAAAGGTGAAACGATAAATACTAGTAAGGGAATTGTTTCTTATACGCGAAATGAGCAATTCCAAATATATAATCTTATGACTATTTTCTACATTATGATCTTTTACTGAAATTTTCATTGTGTGAAAATTTATTCTCAACCTATTACCACACAATCCCTACTTTTGACGTCCCTGAGAAAGAAGCCTGTTGAAAACACTGTGAGAAAAGAGAAAATGCTGGTAACCAGCATTTTCTCCTTTTCCCACAATGTTTTCTACCCTTCACAAAACAGATTTCAAATTTTCAATCACTTTTATTTTGTCGTCTGCAATTCCTTTCAATTTTGACAAACCTAAAATTTTGTCGTTTGGCAATGGGTGAATCTACAATGTCTTGATAATAATTTTAGCGGACCGAACAAACCGCATGTTTCACTGAAAAATAAGACAAAATGAGACCCGCAGATTTGACGGAACTTCTTTTTCCGCTTGACTTTTTATACCTGATGAAATTATCGGCAATTATTACGCGTCACATATTCGACTGTATAATACAAATTGTGGATAAAAATTGCTCTTCTGAGAGACTGGTTTTCAGAAAAAGAAACAAATGACGCAAATAAAACATGGTACAAGTCAACGGATTTCCAAGTACAGTTGGAACTACTTTCCTTCAAAAACAAAAGGGGCCTTGCGTCAAACTGTGTTTTCGAAGACCTCCGACTGACGTCATCATCACGGTCTTGAAGCCACTTCGACCTGTTACTTCATGAATCATGTTCGAACTGTATTTTAGCCTGCCACCAAATAATCGCGAGTTTTAAAGATCGCGAGAAAGAAAGCGACAAAACTTAGTGGGAAAAGGAAAACATGCTTGTAATGAGCTCTTTCACCTTCTCCCAGTTACTTTTAACTTTACATGGCTATATTTGGGCCATGTCTATTTTGTTGTTTGATTCATATCCGTTTACTATTGTTAAAATAATGCTTCCTTAAGATAATTAATCATTATTCTGCATATTAAAACCCTTTACCAAACAATCCCTTGTATTGCCATGACTCTGGGAAAAAAGACTTTTTGAAAACATTGAGAGAAAACGAGAAAATGCTTGTATCAGCATTTTCTCCTTTTCCCACAAGGTTTTCTACCTATCTAGGACCTAAACCTAATTTGTACCAATTCTAAATTCGTCGTCCGTGGATGCTTTCAGTTTGGAAGAGTCTAAAATTTGTTGTTTGGGAACTTTAGGGTTAAGTTAAAAAGAAAAAAAACCTTTCAAGCCGGTTGTAAAAAGCCGAGTAATGTTATTTTAAACTTATGTTCTGTACAAAAACACCTCCGAATCGGACAGTGTAGATCCAAGATCAGACTGCACGTTCTGTGCAGTCTGATCTTGATCCATACTGTCCGCAAAAGGTCAGTGAGTCGCGCTTAGCACCCTAAGGATTAATTGAATATTCATGAACCAAACGTGAAAGGTAGACACGACATGAACCAAGTATGAATATTCAAATTACATGCGGCCCACAGCAGGCTTGAAGTCAACTATTTCCATTGCAAACGTCTTTAAAATATACGCGTCTAGCAAAGGGTTAAATCATAGATTTCACAAACCCTTTACCAGACGACAAATTTTTTTGCCCTTTCCAAATTGAAAGCATTTGCAGACGATAATTTCAATATGACTCAACTGATGCAATCATGATAGAAAACATTGTGGGATAAGGAGAAAATGGGTACCAGCATTTCTCCTTTTCAAAAATTGTTTTCAAAAGGCTTCTTTCCCAGGGTCGTTTAAAAATCAGCATCGTGCGGTGATTGGTTAAGCCAAGCTCCGTGATAAAGACGTTTGATTGGTTGAATGGTGTTTAACGTAGCTTTCAACATTATCTCGGTCATATCGAGGCGACAGGTCACTGTATGTGTGTCCTAGGCATGGGCTCTGGAATGTCTTGCCCAAGGACGCTCCCACAAAAAGCCTACCGCGTTAAGTAAGGCCAAAACCCAGAACCTACAAGTCATGAGTCCAACACCACTGAGTTGCGCAGGACACCGAAGGGAGGTTAATGCCGCGTCTCCAAAAGGTGTCGGCCCAGGTCAACTAGCGCAGTCCACGTGGGCTTGCCTGGGTCGAAAGCTTTTGCTATTGATCAATTTTATGCATGCAAAAGGACCAGTGTACCTCATGATGCAGTGGACAAATTGAATTTCATAAATCCATATTTATGTGATAATTGACTTGGTATCATGCATCACGGAGATGCATTATCACTTTACAAACCACAGGCCGTTTGAGCTCTATTGGTCTATCACAGAACACTAAAACTGTCCTTGGTCGATCATCGAATACTATAGAACATTATTTTTTTTGTGCATCGCCTGCATGTCATGCACGGAATATATATCTATGGACAAAAGTTGAGCATTTTTTTTCCATGAAAAAGAGGTAAACAAAGACCAACATAACATGGCATATGCCCTTATTTTGTCTGATGCATTTCTTCCATTCACTTAACTGTAATTAAACTCTAAACTGAGATATTAAAGAAAACAATACATTCGGGCGAAAGTAATTCTTTTAGGTGTACGAGATGGAATATGCATCCTTTTTTTCCATAGGTATATATATGAAAATTGTCATAAACACCGTTTCTATTTAAAATAGCACTTTGGCGACTCCATCTATATCATCTATAGTAAGACAAAATTTTAGGATTGTCCAGTTCGAAAGCACCTGAAGATGACACATTTAAGATTGGTACAAATAAGTTTAAGCTGTCTGACAGGGTTGTGGGAAAAGGAGATAATGCTGGTAACCAGCATTTTCTCCTTTTCCAACAATGAAACCCTGCCTTTTTCAGTGTTGTAAAAGCTCAGGATTGTGTGGTAAAACGGGTGAAATAGCATGGATATTTTTTTTTTCAAGTGGGTAATGAAGGAACGACTTGGTTTAAAAGTAATGCCATATTTAATGCTTTGAGTGCTAAAACCAGATTTAATTGCTTCAGCAGACGGTGTAGATCAACACCAGACTGCACACAACTTGCACACTGGTCTTGGATCCATGCTGACTGCAGAGAATAACAGTTTTGCCAGCGATAGCTGCCTTTTTCGAAGTGACTGAGAAAATGTATTTCATATTTTGCACTACCAAGGTAAGCTCTTTACCAAACAAAAAAGAATAGACTGGTCTAATTTCAAAAGTTTTTGCAGAAAATAAAATGATACTCAAATGATGGTATTTGTGTAAGATAAGGAGAAAACACCGAGAGAATTTGAGGAGAATTGCTAGTAACCTGCATTTTCTCCTATTTCAGCAATGTTTTCTGCCTATTTATGGACAAATAGAAAAATTTGAATTGTTGTCAAAAAAATGCACCATTACGGATGAGTCTAAAACTTGTGCCATGTGGTAAAGGGTTACATTGACTGATTGATAGAATGGTGTTTTACGCCACTTTCAGTGCTATTTCAGTCATATCACAGTAACAGCTCACATATTCATATAGATCCTGAGTTTCACTAGGGTCTCTATGCGCCAACCAGTTATAACTCAACTCTTTACCACACATAAATCTAAGACTTGTCTAAACTCGGAGCATTTGCAGACGACAATATAAACATGCCTAAAATGATAAAAATTGTCTTTGATAGGACAGAAAACATCATGGTTACCAGCATTTTCTCCTTTCCCCACGATGTTTTCAAAAGGCTTCTTCCTCAGGGTCGTTAAAAGTCGTCATTGTGTGGTAAAGGGTTAACCGAAAGACATCATTGTAGACTAGTCCACATTGAAAGCACTTGCAGGCGACAAAGTAAAGAGAACTCAAAAACTGAAGTATGTTTCCAGTAGGGTAGAAAACATTGTGGGAAAAGGAGAAAATGCTGGTTACCAGCATTTTCTCCTTTTCCCACAATGTTTTTGAAAGGTCTCTCTCTCGGTCGTTAAAGCAAGGGATTGTTTGATAAAGGGTTAAGAACATTTCCTCCTCTTCTCCAAAATTTTCTAAATTTGAAAGTAACACAGCTTTTAATTGATAAGCATATAAGGACCCAGTACCAGGCTGGGGCCTTCTAGTGTCTTGCCCAAGGACATTCAACAAAAAAGTAATGCTTCCAGTGTGGTTCGAACCTGAAGCTTCAAAGTTGCAAGTCCAACACCTGTGAAGGGTTCAAAAAAGGATATGAAGGATAGACTCAGTGTGAAAGTAGTGCCGGAAATACTGCAGAATATCCCTACAATGAAAATCTACTACATCAAACGGACAAGATGATTTGCATAAAATAGTACCTGTGTGGAAAATTGCTACTGTTTGTGATTAATTCACAATTCTGAAACAATCTTCGTGTACAATTGGGTAATCATTTCAAATTACATGACACAAAAGCTCTGTGTATTCAAAATTCCTCATCCATCTTTTTTCAGTGTTTCCCCCCTTTTTTTTCCCTTTCAGTTCTATCTAGATTCCATTTTATCCTCGGGAAGCAAAACAAAATTACTAATTCTTTACTATATAATCCTGAGTTTCAAAAATAGCTTGAGAAGCTTTCAAGCTTTTGAATACATTGTGGGAAAGAGATAAAATGCTGTTAACACACATTTTATCCTTTCACCACTAAGTTTTCAAACCTCTCTAAAACAAACCTGATTTATTGATTTATATCTATTTTTTCGTCTGTGCAGTTTCAATTTGAACAGTTCTGAAATTCTTTTTAATGATCGAGAGCTAAGCATTTCGGATCAAAACACTGCAATCTCAAAAGGGTGCCTAAATCGGAATATTTCGCAAAGAAGCAGACAGTGCTAATTCAAGACAATATTAGTTGTACAGTCAGGTGGCAGGGGACTTGGAAACTTGTTCACGGCTGTGGTTAATCATGTCACCCCGAGCCGAAGGTAAAAATGCTGGTAACCAGATATTTCTTTTTTTTTTCCCAAGAATGTTTTTGAAACCACAATGAACTGTAACCTGTCATGCAAAAATGGACAATCTTGGAATTCTGTACATCAATTAGATGAAAACAGATCAACGATAGTGCAGGTCAGTTTCAGTTGATAATTCAAAAATGATTGTACAACAAGGTACAATGACCACTTTTCATACAGAAAATGTCATTAAAGCAAAAAGTATCAACCCTGGTCAGCCTGCACAATTTGCGCAGTCTGACCAGGGCTGATACTGTTCACGTTTCCTAGAACATCCCTTTTTGTGTGATGGGTCACAAATGATCCTAAATGTGAGTCAAATTCTAAAAACTGGTAACGTCCACAACTACTTTCAATGTGGTACAACTTTTTATCTGGTACAGCCCTACTCCTTCACCAAAAAGTTCTGTGTTTAGTAAACATAAAAGAGGAGGCTTGCCAAAGTGTGGTGGGAGAAGAAGAAAAAGGCTCAAATTTTTTCCATATGAAAGGGGTCTACAACTTGTATTCTTGTATTGAAATAAGACACATACTCTATAATTACTGTAATTTATGTATGCACCAATCAACCTGACTAGTTTCTCTCTCGATACAATAATTTTAGCAGCTCCATCAAATAAACTTTTTAATCACACAATCGTATGTTTTAACGAACCTGGAAAGAATAGCTTTGAAATTATTGTGTTGAACAGCATTTTCTCCTTTTCCCACAATATTTTCTAAACTATCAAAGACGGAATTCATGGTTCCAGTAACATGTTATTCATTATCTACTGTTACTTTCAATTTGGACAAGGCAAATGTTTTTCTCATGCAGTAAATGACAAAATTTTAGACTCTTCCATAGTGAAAGATTTTGCACAAGAATAAATTGAAGCTAGCATTGGTGATGATTTTTAAAATTCTGAAAATTCTTCAAATTAAACAATTTTCAATTTAAAGGAAAATGAAGAAAAAAATTGACTTTTTGATGGCGTAAAGTTCCTGAATCTATAAAATGTAAGAAAACTGTGAAAAATCCTAAAACTTTCACCAATGAACCAGTTCATATGGAATTTCTCATCTATGGAAGCTAAGAAAACACATTGGAAGAAGTAGAAAATACTGGTCACCAGCGTTTTTTTCATTTTTCCCACAATGTTTACAAAAGTCTTATTTCTTGAGGGTCGTTAAAACTTGTGATTGTGTGGCAAAGTGTTAAACATGTGCACCATATACGGGTACAAACACTCTGCTGCAGTTGCTGTAAGTAAAAAATTCTGTGCGTCAAAAAAGGGACATAACTGTGTAACATATTTATTTTTATGGTTACCTGCTCCCTGTTTTATGGACTTCCATGTTGATAGTTAACAACTAGTGAAAGTTAAAAGTCAACATATTCAGTAAACACAAAGATATTCCAAAATATCAAAGATTTTGCACAATGTGCACAGACCAAAGATGATGATGACGACAGACCAAGACAATATTAATCCTACTTGAAAAACCTTACATTAAAAGTTTACATTATTGCTCATTTTTTGGATTACAAATTTAACTCTTTACCAAATGACAAAATTTATGGACTGGTCCAAATAGAAAGCATTTGCAGACGACAAATATGATTCAATAATTGATTTTTGATATTGGGAGGGTAGAAAAAATTGCGGAAATAGGAGAAAATGCAGGTTACCAGCATTTTCTCCTCTTCCCACAATGTTTTCAAAAGGCTTCTATCTCAGGGTTGTTAAAAGTCAGGATTGTTTTGGAAAGAGTTAAAGTCAAGAACATATTCAAGTGAGGCTTCAAAATTATATCTTCACAGTTCATGATTTTAGACGTTTTATCCCAAACAGAAATATAAACAGAAAATGAAACATTTATGGAGTAAGACCTATACCTCGACAATTTCTTTGAAAACAGCCAAGCTAATACATGTACCTATTAACACCTAGTGAAATTTATGCTTGCACTGATCAACTAGACTAGCGGGTTTCACCCTCACAACTTCAGCAAAACAATCATCAAACCAACATGTAACATGTATCAAATCTACTGTAAAATAGTACAAACTATCCTGACAGTGTTTTCTTCTGTATGTAGATCTAGGGTCTTCTCTTAAAATATCACAAATTGCTGCTTTGGCTTCTAATGAATTCTTCATAAATTGTAATTTAAATGGGCTGTTTTCCTCTGTATCAAATGTAAATTTTTCAAGCTGCTGCAATGCTCTAACTGTGAAACATACATCTAGTGTCTGTATTGGAGGTTTATCAATCCAAGTAGCAGTTTTACTTGCAAAATTTGATGTCTCTTCATTCAGTTTATCAAACTTGTTAGTGTTGATCATATATCCAGCAGTCCTGTGTAATTCCTCTGCTGTGTTAGGTGACAAATTGGACCTTGAACTTGTGCTTAAAAAAGGATCTACATTTGAACTTACTTCAGTCAATGATTCTGAACCCTGGTTGTGTTGTAAAGATAACACATTCTTCTCTTTTCCACCTGTTTTTACATCCTCAAAAAGTTCTTCTCTTGATTTATGATGTGTAACAATGCTTGCAGGGCAATCTGTATCAAACCCAATAGCAAATCCAGATTGAGGATTTACTTTTATGTCAGCACCATTACTGTCCTGTTTTACATTGTATGTTTCACTGTCATCAGATTTATCAAGATTGCAGTCATCAACATATTCAAGACATCTTGTGTCCACACTATTGTCCAAACTAGCACCTGTATTCAAATTGACATTTTCAAAATCATCTACTGTATCAGTATGTTCATCTTTATTAGTTACTGTAACATTCTTAGTTGATAAGTATACTGGACTATCATACTGAGGTATGTAAGGTTTTATGTCTAACACCGGTGTGCCATCAATCATGTCAATTCCAGAGACAGCAACCGTGGCACCTGAAACATTGAAGAAAGAAAAGTACTGTTATGTTTGTTATACAATAATATACAATATCACACCATACATACATATAAACAATCTGTCCATTCGAGCCAGACTCTGTGAAAATGGGGCCTAACTCTTTACCAAATGGCAAGAATCCAGACTAGTCCAAATTGAAGGCATTAGCAGAAGATAAAATAAAAGAGACTAAAAATTTGAAATTTGTTTCCAGCATGATAGAAAACATGGCGGGAAACCGAGAAATTGATAGTTATCAGCTTTTTCTCCTTTTCCCACACTGCTTTTAATTCATTACCAAATGACAAGATTTTTTAATCATTACCAAATGACAAGATTTTTGGCTTGTCCAAACTGAAAGCATTTGCAGACGACAAAATAAAAGTGACTGAAAATTTGAAATTTGTTTTGTAAAGGGGAGAAAACACTGTGGGGAAAAGAGGAGAAAATGCTGGTTACCAAAAATTATTGTTAAAAACAATTTCTTCCTTTATCTTCCCCTTTATTTCAAACATGATCTGTATAGGATTTAACTCATCACCAAACAACAATATTTTAGGCTTGTCCAAATTGAAAGCATTTGGAGACGACAAAATAAAAGTGACTGAAAATCTTACATTTGTTTTGAGAAGAATAGAAAACGTGGAAAAAGGAGAAAATGCTTGTAACCAGCATTTCTCCTTTTCCCACAATGTTTTCTAAAGGCTTCCTTCTCAGGGTCGTCAAAAGTAGGGACTGTGTGGTAATAGAAACATGTTAATATCATATTTACCTGAGATACTCTCAATCTTGGCTAAAGTGAGTCCAATATTATTGGGTCTGTACGGAGACCGTGTGGAGAAGAGTCCCACCCTCTTACCATTCAGTCTTGGAGGTTTGACCTTAGCTTTTGTGTACGAGTTGTTATTCTGGTGAAATACAAACACAATCCTGCAATAAAAGAGAGAAATTTTCACTAACTTCAACCCATAACCAATTACTACACAATCCCTACTTTTGACAACCCCGAGAAAGAAGCCTTTAGAAAACATTGTGGGAAAAGGAGAAAATGCTGGTAACCAGCATTTTCTCCTTTTTCCACAATGTTTTCAACCTTACTGGACACAAATTTCAATTTTGAGTAACGTTTATTTTGTCGTCTGCAATTACTTTCAATTTGGACCAGCCTATAATTTTGTTGTTTGGTAAAGAGGTAAAAGCTCCTTTCACAATTATGGTTGCCTTACCAGCCAGTATAGGTCAAGATAAGACTACACAAAATGTACAGTCTGATCTTTGATCTACACTCCTTTGCCGTGTCATTCTCAACAAGAGCAATGTGTCTCAAAAGATTGATTTGTCTTTGTTTGAAAAGGCAGAAAAAATTTAAAGGAAAAAAAACAACATTAGTTATCAAAATGCTTATATGTTCTTCTTTTCCCCTGCAATGTTTTCAAAAGCCTGTTTTCAAAGGATACTTAAATCTCTGGATTGTATAGTATAGGCTTAATAATGTGATATCCCAACGAATCTTTGCAAAAAGTTGGTACAAAATCAGAATATGTGGATATCTAAAAAGGTTTAGTAAGTTAGTATCCCATTAACACTTTGCCATACAGCAGAATTTTAGACCTATCCAAATAGAAAGTATTTGTAGGCGATAATTTCATAAAGGTGATCATTAAGGATGCATTTTTTCTTTGATAGAGAAGAAAACTTTGTGGGAAAAGGAGAAAATGCCGGTTACCAGCATTTTCTCCTTTTCCCACAAAGTTTTCAAAGGCCTCTTCCTCGGGTCATTGTATGGTAAAGGGTTAACTCGTTTACCATACAATAAAATTTCAGACTTGTCCAAATTCACAGCATTTGCAGACAATATTACTGGTATAAGCCTGTACCTTAACACAAAAATGTAGCCTTGTAAAATTGAAAGTTATTGCAAATACATGTATCATCTTTATTCTAGCTCAAGAGATAAAATTTCTTAGGGTAGAAGAGGCTTCTTTCTCAGGGTGGTTAAAACTCATGATTGCGTATGGCTCAAATCATCAGTTATACAAACCAGACATGGGTGAAGTCTTCTAAACCCTCCAGAGAATGTTCAGGATTGTTGAATACAGATTTCTCAATCGTAATGAATCCCCTGGCTTGTTGGCAGACTGTGGGCTGTCTAGGTGTTCCATTTTTGAATAAGAAAGGGGACTTGACATAGGCTATAGGGTTCATACTGTCAGATGCGATCTGAATAAAGGAATAAAAATTACCCAATTTAGTACTAAAAAGTAGTAATGAAATAAACATCCTCTGTCAACCTAACTTTTTACCAAATGACAAAATTTGGACTGGACCAAATTGGAAGGCATTTGCAGACAAAATAAATAAAATGTGGTTCAAAAGATGATTTCTGTCTTTGATAGCGTAGAAAGCATTTTGGTTACCAGCATTTTCTCCTTTTACTACAATGTTTTCAAAAGCCTTCCTTCTCAGGGTCATTAAAACTCTGGATTGTCCATGCTATGAATGCAGATACTGCAATTTCTGAGTATTGGTAGTGCAGTTGATACCATACAGCACTTGAGAAAAAACAAAGCCAACATCTTTTGGAGGACTGACAATAGCCATTGCAACAGGATTAATTTCTTTCCTATGTTATCACTGTTTTAAAGATGATTATGTGGGAAAGAAGCCAGAAGCTTGGTGAAAAATATTGTAGAGGACTGTTTAAAAAAAAAAAAAAAAAAAAAAACTGGAAAAGCTTGGAAAGGTGCACTCGCTGCTGCAAGGTTACTGGAATTATAATAAAAACAGTGATGTTCACCATACAATCAGTAAAAGTAATCAACAGATAGGAATAACTTGCAAAAGTGCAACCCATGTAGATCCAAGATCAGCTTGTATACTCTGAGCAGTCTGATCTTGTTCTACACTGTTCATATTAGCAATTGAATTCCAATTAAACACAACAAATTCAAAGTATAGCTCAGTTTATGATTGTACTTTAAAATAATTAAAGTGCAATGCTTAGAACCACTAGGTGGCGAAAATACTAAGGGCGAACTTTTTTGTGGCGAAAATACTTTGGAACGATATCTTCAAAGAACGGTTTTCGTTACAAACTTGTTTGATCGCAAGAAGATTTTGAGTTTTTATTTTAGAATAAAATGATAAAAGTTATTCTTTTTAAAGCAAGAGCGCTTTCAAAGAAGATTATATACGGCATCTTAAGTTTTGTCTGAAACACACCTTAGTTTTGTTTATCCCGGAACAGGAAACTGTAAAATGTGCGCACGCATTTGGACTAGCAACAAAAATAAAATGGTTTGAAAAATGTTAAACAACTGATCGAAATAGGACCACGACTTTATCCTTCAGTTTCTCGTGTGGTAATAACAAATTCTAATACGGTCCATCTTCCTTTTCCATGGTTTGAAACAATTTGTTTAACGCATAATTTATTCAGCAAAATGTCGTTGTGAAGATAAACAATATGGCGTCCAGGAATGCTGGAGAAATCGGCCCCTGGAGAAATCGGCCCTTGCAGAAATCGGCCCCAAAACGCTTGGGGCCGATTTCTCCAGAGAAATCGGCCCCTGGGGACGATTTCTCTGGAGAAATCGGCCCCAATAGAAATTTTGGAGAAATCGTCCCCAATGTCAAATTTTATATATATAGATGTTGCTTTTTCAGAAAATGTAATTTCCATTTTGGTTTTATTTAACACATACACTGTGTAAGCCATGTCTTGTTTCAAGGTGTTTTTGATTACACCTTCTTTGTTGTTTTTTTTGGCAATTTTCAGTTTTTCACACTGATTGTTCTCTTTTCTCACCTTCACACAGGTAGCCTACACCTGTAAGATTGTTGAATGTTTGTGTTTGTTTGAATTTGATATTGAACGAATTATGAAATATAAATGCTCACGATGAATATATGTGTATTTGTTATGTCATTAAAACCTTTTTTTTTTTTGCACCTTTCTCTCTCAATCTCTCTCTCCCTTTCTGCATGTTCGGCATAGGTAATTATAATCAATTTCATATTATTGTTCTTAGTCGGATCAGATCCCTCTCTCTCTCCCTGCCTCCCTCCCTCCCTCTCTCTCTCTCTCTGTTTATGAATATTGCTCATGTCACAGAATGGTTTTTAGAACCACCAGATGTCTTTCTCCAACCTTTTGTGTCTTTCTCTCTCTCTCTCTCTATCTTGATCGGGTATTATACTCGCTCTCTCACACTGTATACTTGCGCTGCATTTTCTGACTCTCTCTTACTATCATTTTTCATTGTACTATTATTTAGTAGTAGTAGTTATTCTGTGTAATTAACTCTTTACCAAACGGCAAAAACTTTGACGGGTCAAAATTCAAAGGATTTGCAGACAACAAATTAAATATAACTGGAAAATTTGTTTTTGTTTTTGTGTGGGAATTGTGGAAAAAGGAGAAAGTGCAAAAGTGCTGACATGCACTCCTTTTCCCACTTATGTTTTTAAAAGCCCTCTCTCACAGGTTTGTTTAAAAATGCATCCTTTTTTTTTTCGATGAAAGAAAATAGGGTCCACAATGGCCTAATTATCAGTTATATCACTCTTTCATATACAGCGTTACAATGATTCATACTCTTGTTGGAGAACTCTTTCATTGATCGAACCAATGATCGATTAACTTAACCTATTACCACACAATCCCGAGTTTTAAAAAACCTGTTGGAGAGGGCTTTTGAAAACAAAGTGGGAAAAGGAGTAAATGTCAAAAGGTTGGAGAAAGACATCTGATGGTTCTAAAAACCATTCTGTAACATGAACAATATTCATAAACAGAGAGAGAGAGAGAGAGAGAGAGAGAGAGAGAGAGAGAGAGGGTGAGATCTGATCAGACGAAGAACAACAATATGAAATTGATAATAATTACCTATGCCGAACATGCAGAAAGGGAGAGAGATCGAGATAGAATGGGGCAAAAAAAAAAGGCTTTAATGACATAACAAATACACATATATGCATCGTGAGCATTTATATTTCATAATTTGTTCAGTATCAAATTCAAACAAACACAAACATTCAACAATCTTTCAGGTGTAGGCTACCTGTGTGAAGGTGACGTGTGAAAAAAAAGAACAATCAGTGTGAAAAACTGTGAAAATTGCTATAAAAACAACAAAGAAGGTGTAATCAAAAGCAACTTGAAACAAGACATGGCTTACACAGTGTATGTGTTAAATAAAACCTAAATGAAAATTACATTTTCTGAAAAAGCAATATCTATCTATATAAAAAATTTGGCATTGGGGACGATTTCTCCAAAATTTCTATTGGGGCCGATTTCTCCAGAGAAATCGTCCCCAGGGGCCGATTTCTCCGGAGAATTCGGCCCCAAGCGTTTTGGGGCCGATTTTTCCAGGGGCCGATTTCTCCAGGGGCCGATTTCTCCTGACACCGCATCCAGCATCTTCTGTTACGAGTCAGGCGTAACTAGAAAGAAGAAGCCAGCAACAAACGATAACAATTAACAGAATTTATTAACAAAAATATCAAATAAACAGTGACAATATTACAATAGTACAAAACAATACCTTAGACGTTAAATTCAGAAGACAAATTATTCCAGTCTTAATTCCAATCTGATCCTGATCCAAACTGAATGTAATCCAAACACACGAAGTAATCCTCACTTTAGTCTAGTCTGATCCGAATCCAAACTGAATGTAATCCAAGCACTAATTATGACACAAACACAAAATAATCCCCACTGTAGTCTGGCAATCATGTATTAACTAGTGAACACTGAGATGTAAAAACCTTTTCCTTTTATAATAACAGGGAAACTTCCAGAAAATTCATGTAAAAATGAGTTGCATAACTTCTAGTAATCAGATTGTAAAAAGGCCTGGAAACTTCCAGCACAATATTCCACAAGAGAGAATCCAGTTCTAAAAATAGCAACAGGGGAAAACCATTCAAAAATAGATACACACATGAACAAAGCTAGGAATAACTGGGTATGTACATAGCACTTCCCCCCTTGAAAAGAAAAAGAAAGGTTTATGAAATAAAATCTTTCTTTTTTGCAATATTATTTACATACATGTATATGACACTTTAACTGAAGTATACATAGGAAATGACAAACTCAAATATTAATTATTTCAGACTAATGAAAATAGTCAAGGTAATGAAATTACAATTTAAAAGAAAAAACAGTTTAAACTTGATTTAGGGAAAAACGACTATTGAAATTTCAAACTCTTGAAAGAGCATCTGGTATAATGTTATCTTTCCCTTTTATGTGTCTTATGTCAAGATTAAACTCTTGAAGCAATAAACTCCACCTCAGTAATCTTTGATTCTTATTCTTAAGTTTGTGTAGAAAACTTAAAGGGTGATGATCACTGAAAACAACAATTGGTGAAGTTGAAGAGGTTAAATAAACTTCGAACTGCTGGATTGCCAGAATTAAAGCAAGACACTCTTTTTCTATGGTAGAGTAATTTTTCTGATGTTTGTTAAATTTCTTAGAAAAGTAACAAACTGGGTGATCAATACCATTATTATCTTCTTGTAAAAGAACAGCACCAATACCAACATCACTTGCATCAACAGCTAATTTGAAACATTTGTCAAAATCAGGTGCCAAGAGAACTGGTGCGCTCTTTAGTATGGCTTTTAGACGATCAAATGCATCTTGACATTTGTCATTCCATTTGAACTTTGCGCTTTTCTTAAGTAAATTTGTTAAAGGTTCAGCAATACCTGAGAAATTTTTACAGAATTTCCTATAGTAGCCAGCCATACCAAGAAATCGCATCAGCTGTCTTTTACAATTAGGCACAGGAAACTCAGAGATAGCATTGACTTTAGCTTCTAAAGGTTTAACTTGACCCTGTCCCACAAGATGTCCTAGAAATGTTACAGTAGCATGACAAAATTCAGTTTTTGCAAGATTCACAGTCAGTTTCGCTTTACTGAGTCTGTCGAAGAACTTCCTGATTCTTTGAAGGTGGTCACTCCAACTGTCTGAGTAGATGATGACGTCGTCAATGTATGCATCACAGCCATCTAATCCACATATAACGTTGTTTATAAGTCGCTGAAACGTTGCAGGAGAATTTTTCATCCCAAACGGCATAACTTTGTACTGGTACAGACCGTTTGGAGTAGCAAAGGCTGATACTTCTTTTGCTCTATCAGTCAGTGGAACTTGCCAGAATCCTTTTAGCAGGTCAAATTTGGTGACATATTTAGAATTTCCAACTTTGTCAATACAGTCATCAATTCTTGGTATTGGAAAAGAGTCTGTTTTTGTCACAGAGTTCACTTTACGATAGTCAGTACACATTCTATAAGTTCCATTTGATTTAGGTACTAATATACATGGTGAACTGTAATTACTCTGGCTAGGTTCAATAAAGTCATTTTCCAGTAAGTATTTTACTTCATCTTGGAGGTATTTCTGTTTCAAAGGATTCATCCTATATGGATGTTGCTTTATTGGTTTAGAATCTTCCACAATGACATCATGATAGATTTTATCTGTTCTTGTGGGGATATCAGGAAATAAATGTCCATATTCATGTATCAACTGTTTCAGCTCTTCCTGCTGCGATGGTTCCAAGTGAGAAAGTTTGTTGTCGAGGTTTCTCAAAATATCAGAATTCTCAAGTTTAGATGGACCAGGATCAGATTTATCAATAAAGTCCGAATTTACTTCAAGATCAGATACATTTGATTCTTGTGGGACAGTGTTTACAACTGTAATTGGTTTTGAAATAGAGCTATCTCTGTCAAAGTATTCCTTTAACATATTTATATGACACATTTGTTTGTTTTTACGCCTTCCTGGAGTATTAATTATATAGTTCAAATCACTTGTTTTCTTGTCAATAGTGTAGGGTCCAAAATATCTTGCCTGTAGAGGTCTGCCAGGTATTGGCAAAAGAGCAAGGACTTTGTCACCTGGTTTAAATTTTCTATCAATAACATGGTTGTCATATCTTGCTTTCATTTTGCCCTGAGACGTTTTAAGATTAGACCTAGCAACCTCACATGCCCTAGACAGTCTATTTCTGAAGTCAGAAACATACTGCAGTAAATTCAAAGATGTTTCATCATTTGAGAGAAATTTCTCTTTCAAAAGTTTTAAAGGTCCACGAACAGAATGGCCAAAAACTAATTCAAAAGGACTGAAACCAAGAGATTCTTGTACAGATTCTCTGGCTGCAAATAGTAACAAATGGATGCCCTCATCCCAATCTTTTTCAGTGTCAAAGCAATATGACCTTATCATATTTTTTAATGTCTGGTGAAATCTTTCTAAAGCACCTTGACTTTCAGGGTGATAAGCGGATGACCTATATTGCTTGATCCCTAATTCATGCATAACCTGTTGGAATATACCAGACATAAAATTTGACCCTTGATCAGACTGAACTGATTTTGGAAGACCAACAAATGTGAAAAACTTTATAAGAGCTTTGACTATTGACTTTGTTTTGATGTTCCTTAAAGGAATAGCTTCAGGAAAACGTGTAGAAGTACACATAATTGTTAAGAGATACTCATTTCCTGACTTGGTTCGAGGTAAAGGACCAACACAATCTATAAGTATCCTACTGAAAGGTTCATCAAAAGCAGGAATAGGTTGTAATTGAGCTTTGGGAATGGTTTGGTTGGGTTTACCTACCATTTGACATGTATGGCAAGTTTTACAATATTTAGAGACATCTGATTTGAGACCAGGCCAATAAAAATGAGTAATAATTTTGTGATAGGTCTTGTTTATACCTAGATGACCTGACATAGGACTTTCATGGGCTATACTTAGTATTTCATGACGATATGACTTTGGAACCACAATTTGGTGGTAAACAGCCCATTCATCATCAGCTGGGACATCAAATGGTCGCCATTTTCTCATAAGAATCCCATTCTTTATATAGTAACACATTGGGACCTGTGAAATTTCATCTTCAGGTAAAGCCCTAAAAATTAATTTTGAAATCTCAGGATCAGTTTGCTGTTCCTGGATAAGCTGTGACTTTGACAGCGTGTCGTGACCTTGGTCAATAGACCTTGGTGGAGAATGACGAGACATTGACGAGTCTGTCTGAGTATCAGACAAACTGGGATCAAGAGACTTTTTAATCTCATTATTGAAATATTGACCGATAAAAGTATCCGTCAAGTCAATGTCAGAGTTTGAGTTTTTCAAAATGGCCTTTTTAGCCATAGCTCGGGTAACTGCACAAGAAGGATACAAGTCAGGAATTTCCTGCTCGATAGGGTCATCTGTTTGACCTATATTTGGTGTGTCAGTTACAAGTGGATTAACCACAACCTTATCTCCAGCTAAGTCATTGTCTAGCAATAAATGGACACTTTTAAATGGTAAGGAAGGTTTAATACCAATAACCACAAGCCCAGTAACCAAATCTGATGCCAAATTAACGTAATGGAGAGGGATATTAACAGTTCCACACTCTACACCCTGAATAAGGACACTTGTACCGGAAGAAGTCTTCTCAGAAAAAGGCAGTATATCTGCTAAAATAAGAGATTGAGAAGCTCCTGTGTCTCATAAAATTTTAAAAGGGGTAGGTGGGCAATTATCACCTGAAAGTGATACAAAACCATTCAACATAAATGGTTCAAAAATCTCCATAGTAGAATCAGACTTGGGTTTTGTGACTATGTCAATTGTATTGGTTTTAATAGAAGACTGTGGCCTTGGTCTAAGAGTGGTGAGCCCTGTTGGTTTGGCTTCATCACTTTCTAACTTCCTTTTTAATTTCAAACATTCAGAAACAAGGTGACCAGGTTTCTTACAATAGTTACAAGTGGGTCGAGATAAGGGATATTGACTTTTGGTTTCACTAGTAGAATTGGGTTTGGGTGTATTGGATTGACTGGGCATGCCAGATGAATTACCAGACATAAATTTATTTTGGGGATGTGAGGAAGTAGGTTTTTGTTTAGCAATAAAAGAAACTTTATGTGTAAGGTAGTAATTATCAGCCAGACGAGCTGCTTCTTCTAAAGTTTCAACTTGTTTTTCATCTAAGAATGTCTTAACATCAGATTGAATACAACGTTTGAATTCTTCAATTAACATAAGTTGTCTTAGTTTATCATAATTTTGGTCTATTTTCTTAGAACAGCACCATCTATCAAATAACTGTTCTTTGTTTCTAGCAAATTCAACATGAGTCTGGTTAGAATCTTTTTTACAATTTCTAAATTTTTGTCTATATGCTTCTGGAACCAGCTCATAACCTTTGAGAATAAGTTCTTTAACAGTCTCATAATGATGACATTGTTCAACACCTAGTTGTGTATAAATTTCACGAGCTTTGCCTATCAAAACACTTTGCAGGAGCAAAGTCCAGTGCTCTTTTGGCCAATTTAAGTTTTCTGCAACTTTTTCAAAGTGTAGGAAGTATTTATCAACTTCTTTTTCTTGAAATGGAGGAACAAGCCTAATATGTTTTGTAATATCAAAATTGTATTCAATCTTTTGCTTCGGCTGATTTGCTCTTTCTTGCATTTCTATTTCCCTCATTCTTAATTGAAATTCTCTCTCCTTCTCTCTCTCTTCTCTTTCTTCTCTCTGTCTTTCCCTTTCTCTTTCAGCTCTCTCCCTTTCTCTTTCCATTTCTCTTTCTTCTCTCTCTCTTTCTCTTTCCATTTCTAACTGTCTGATCTGAAGTTTTAATTCAAGTTCTTTCGAACTTGAAACTGACTGAACGTCAACTATCAGGGAAAGCGCATTTTCATTGAAAATCTCCTCATCAACAAAATATTGTACCAAAATGTTCCTAATTTCATGTTTACGCATTGAAGATTTTATTTCAGACAATTCATAGTGTTTAGCAAGATTAAGCAAATCAGTCTTTTTACCTAAATTCAATAGCTCCACAGACGGTTCAGCCGTAAATTTATCTAAGTCAAAAGACATGTTTGTTTGTTGCTGGATTCAAGTACAAAATTAGTAATTTTGACTAACAGGATGTATTAGATTTATTCAAATTGTGAAAAGCAAACGTCTATGTCTTATTTTCCAATCGATGGTTAATCCCAAAAAGGAAAACGAATGCGCTAGTCTATTTTCCAATCCCGCCCCCAATTTCTGTTACGAGTCAGGCGTAACTAGAAAGAAGAAGCCAGCAACAAACGATAACAATTAACAGAATTTATTAACAAAAATATCAAATAAACAGTGACAATATTACAATAGTACAAAACAATACCTTAGACGTTAAATTCAGAAGACAAATTATTCCAGTCTTAATTCCAATCTGATCCTGATCCAAACTGAATGTAATCCAAACACACGAAGTAATCCTCACTTTAGTCTAGTCTGATCCGAATCCAAACTGAATGTAATCCAAGCACTAATTATGACACAAACACAAAATAATCCCCACTGTAGTCTGGCAATCATGTATTAACTAGTGAACACTGAGATGTAAAAACCTTTTCCTTTTATAATAACAGGGAAACTTCCAGAAAATTCATGTAAAAATGAGTTGCATAACTTCTAGTAATCAGATTGTAAAAAGGCCTGGAAACTTCCAGCACAATATTCCACAAGAGAGAATCCAGTTCTAAAAATAGCAACAGGGGAAAACCATTCAAAAATAGATACACACATGAACAAAGCTAGGAATAACTGGGTATGTACATAGCACTTCCCATCAGTCAATCCCCGAAGTTGAAAATTGAGTTACCCTCATTTAAAAGCTTTAAACATGTACCACACGACAATTCTGAAAGGAGTGCATGTACAGACGACAAATAAATTGTGATTCAAGTCTACTCTTTAACTCTTTACCACACAATCCCTACTTTTGTCGACCCTGAGAAAGAACCCTTTAGAAAACATTGTGGGAAAAGGAGAAAATGCTGGCAACCGGCATTTTCTCCTTTTCCCACAATGTTTTCTACCCTTTGCAAAACAAAGTTCAGATTTTCAGTCACTTTTATTTTGTCGTCTGCAAATGCTTTCGATTTTAACAAAACTAATATTTCGTTGTTTTGTAATGAGTTAAGGGTTAATTTTGTGTTCTTCTTTCAAATGCTACTTACCTTAATGTCAGAGCATGATGAAATAAATTAGGTATGAAAAGTTAGAGTAGGTATGGAATTTGAATCTCTACCCAGCTAGGATTCCTAGTAGTACAGATAATTTTTAACTGTCCCCAAAGGCGATGTTACTTTTTTGACTGGTTGCCTCTGGGTACAGAGACAATCCGCACAAAATCAGTTGAAAGTTCCGCACAGATTTTGTGCGCAATTTTGAACTATTATAACTTGCAAAATAGAGCACAAAACTAGGATTTAAACATACCTATCGCTTGCGTATTCAATATTCCTTCGTTTGAAATACAAATATTTTCAATTTAAACGCTTATCATAAGAAAAAAACGCGCATTTCAGCAGCTACTCGAATATTTACGTTCCCGAAAACATACAAAATGGCCGCCACACACGATAAATCTTGTCCGTGATTTTTCCGAGATAAACATGTTGTAAACGATTTCTACAAGCTTTTTATATACTGAATGGTTTAACAATTTGTTTTTGGTCATGTTTAGTACTAAAATTTAATTGCATTTCGCTGCAATACAGATAAATCAGACGAAACCTAAAGTCAGTATAGTGCTCTATATTTGCTACTGGAAAATTTACGATGAACTTGAGACGGTACGGTGTACATTACATGTCCAAATACGAAAAAGATCACCGGGGCGTCTCATTATTGAGACTAGGATTCCTAGTACACATAACTGTCTCCAGGCTAGAAAACACTGCGGAAAAAGGAGGAAATGCTGGTAACCAGCATTTTCTCCTTTTGCCACAATGTTTTTTAAAAGTTTCTGTCAGGGTCATTAAAAGTTCGGATTGTATGGTAAAAAGTTAAAATACAGATATTTTCAAACCTTTTTGGAATCTAAACATTGAGAAAATTGTGCATTGGAACATCGTTGTTTATGTTCCTGAATACCCTCTAAATGGCCTCGATGCACGATAAATATCATCATGGTTATGTTTGTTACTGAAAGTTAGTTTATTTTCGTTGCAATACAGATGAAACCGATGAAACAGAAAGTCAGAAAGTCGGTACAGTGCTCTGTCTTTTGTACTGAAAACAGAACTTCTTTCTTTTGAGAACCAGGCATCTTTGTGTACTAGTCCAAGTTACATTACCGCTTTATCCATGAGCAGATTGCCCTGAAAAGGTTGTTTTCTGAAGTCTAGCTAGTTGTAGTGAAACAATATTTTTTAACTCTTTACCAAATTGAATGCATTGCTGGCAAAAATTATCTGTTACTTGAAACATGAAAACTTTCATTGGAAGGGTAGAAAACATTGGTTGCCAGTATTTTCTCATTTTCCCACAATTTTTTCCCAAAAGATATTTTTATTAAGACTCTGGATCGTATGGTATAGGGTTAATGATACTAAATACATTATCATTAGGGTATAGGGTGTTTTTATTTTGTAAATTTTCTTTTCACAGGCCTTTTGTGATGGAGCATTAGGTTGAACAAGAATGCCATCAGAACTGAAAGCCGGCTCTTTCTTTCGTGGTCTAAAACCTGGAAGTAGAGTTAACAGTGCCAGCAAGTCAAAACATAGCAGCCAATTCCTGGATCCATCCAGACCAACTAAACATGGGGAAATGTATCCTATTCACTGGCCAGGATTTGACAATGTTAGTCCTTACACATTTTGTTTAGTTTTCATCAGTATTCTTATTTCATTTTTTTCTCAAATAAATCATCTGTAACAGTTCTGATAAATATCATGCTATAAGGCAATATAAGGCTCCCTTTACCCAATTACCAGTTATATATACATTGTGAAAATGAATTAATAAAACAACTTTTGTTCCTTTACCAAATTCAGCTGGGCATGTCTTACATAGAGTACTGGGCCCGGGCTGGCTGGCCTGTTTCACAAAGGTAGTTACAAACAAAATTTTCATTCATAAGTTTTTACTCAGCTAGAATCTACCACAAGACATATGAAAACTACATTTATCGTGATAATTTTCATGTATCTCGTAGCCAATTGATGCCACTATACTATAGTTTCATAAAACTTACACAAGTTTTATTCGTAAATATACCTTGTTGACTTGCTAAAATTGAAAGCCTTTGCAGACAACAAGTACGTATAAAACAATTTTCAAGAATTTATTACTAAAAGTGTAAAAACTATTTCACAAAAAGGAGAAAAGGGAAAAGCTACTGAAAATATTTTGGAAAAAGGAGAAAATGCTGGCATTTTCTTCTTTTTTAAAAAAAGTTTTCTGACCATTTAGCAACCAATCCCTGGATTCATGGACACCAAAACATACTGAAAACATTTTGAGCAACATTCTGGCTGCCAGCAACATCTCCTTTTCAAAAAATGTTTTCAAAATCCTTTTCCAGCATTAGAACTCTGTATTGAGTAGTAAAAGAATCGCTTAATCCATAAAACTCAATATCCATAGCATTTTGTTGTCATTAGTCATTGACTATACATTATGACAGAAAGAGGAAACATTTGAAGGAAAAGAAAGTATATAATTTTTCTGACTTAAAAAAAAACATTGGGAAAAAAAAAGCAATTACCCTATTATTCTATTCTATTCTTATTGAATCACTGATTCAAAGAGCTGTGATTTTGAATGCAAACAAGGAAAAAGAAAGCAATATATAAATGAAAAAGAGAGAACTAGTAGATATTATTGTCAAAAATGGGAGCATTCCTGTAACTGTTTTTTCCAAGAATTATTCAGAAATAGGAAGATTTTATTTCTCCACTATAACCAATGTTGTGGCTAGTCATTTGAACTGCCTTGATTAGGTATAAATTTCAATATGGCCTCACAACACAGCTTATCAACTTATCAATTTAATTTAACTTTTCACTAAACGACAAATTTATAGACTGGTCCAAACTGAAAGCATTTGCAAACAACAAAATAAATGTGACTGAAAAATCAGGCTTTTGATTTGGGAAGGGAAGAAAACATTGTGGGAAAAGGAGAAAATGCTGGTAACCAGCATTTTCTCCTTTTCACACAATGTTTTCAAAAGGCTTCTACCTCAGGGTCGTCAAAAGTCGGGATTGTGTGGTAAAGGGTTAAAAGATTTAATGCCTAAAGCTGTTAGATCTACTAAATTATTTTGTTATCTTTGTACAGAGTGATGTGGAAAAGAGGATTAATGGTGTCCTGGGCCCACTGTCCTTATTTGCTCCTTTTTCCCATGAAGACAGTAAGTAAATAAATAGATATGCTGTAAGAAAAGGGGGCTTGATGCAATGGCAAAACAGAAATAATCATTTTAGCAACATTTGATTTGTCATCTGAAAATGCTGTCAGTTGGTCAAGCCGACACTGTTGTTGTTGTATGGTTGAGAGTTACCGGTAATTCTAGCTTGGTAGGTCTTGTCTTGAGGATTAATGATAGTCATTGTGACAGAACATTGTAAGTGAGGAGCCAAGTGCTTGGAAAGAGTGTTGTGGACAGCAGCTGTCAACCCTATACTACATGATATAATTTTGGACTTGACCAACTGGAAAGCATGTGCAGAAGACAGATGAAATAAATTTAGCTAAAGGGATGATTTCTGTCTGTAACAGGGTAGAAAATATTGTGGAAAAAGTAAAAAATGATGGTTAACAGTATTTTTATCCTTCAAAAGCTTTTTCTCTCAGGGTGGTTAAAACTCTAAAGTTTGTGGTAAAGGGTGAAAAAGTCACAAAAAGTAGCGATTGGTCTCGGTGATATAACTAAAAACTGCTGACAACAAGCAATCTGCAAGTGCACCAGGTAACCAACCTAATTCTGACATAAGACATTATCAGGCACCCAGAGAGTTTGATGCTGAGCTGCTTGTGTAACGTTTGTTTATGTAACATTTTATTCTCAGAAATCTTTCTGCATTTTATGGATGGGAAGAGATTTGCACAGCTTTTCTCATTGCCTTACAAGAATTAGTGTTTTTCTTAAAGCATTGACATTATTTTGTTTTCATCATTCATTTATTCTATTTATTTGCTTCATTATTTACTGTATTTCAGTGCATGAGGAGCAACCAGACATAGGGTTGGAAAGACCAGTGACTCCAATTGATGTGAGTTTTTCAATCTTGAAGCTTTGAGCAAGGCTCACCTGCTTTTTTCTTACATTGTAGATTAAGATCTGACTACACAGAATGAGGGGTCTGATTGTAGATGGATACTGTCTCTCTGTTTACATAGGTGCAAAATTCAGTTTTCCGTATTTGAAAGCTTTTCAAGAAACAAATTTTAATTTGAGCTGGGTGTTTGGAATTGTGCATTGCTGGAAAAAGAAATTATTAGTTTGACGCCAACTTTTTCTTCTTTTCCTGCAAATGCCTTCAATGCTCTATAGCTAAGCTTTGTACAAGCACCAGTATTTTGTTTTTTAAGAATTTGAAGAAGATAGCTTTAATGTCAATAAATTATATAAAGATATGCATTTTGTCTGAACAACCAATTTATTTATGCATAACTGAGCCATGCATTGGCAAAAGGGGGTTTACTGCAACATAAGCAACATAATTATGAATCTATAAAATACATTTTGTCTAACAACCAAATGAACCATTAGATAGACTGGTCCTCTGACAGGTAGAAAGCTAACCACTAGCTTAAAGTATTTACCCATGTCAGCCTGCCTGGAATACGTAGGCGAATACCGGTCGATGATTTTTGTAGATGTATTAACCCTTTCCCAAACGGCAAATTTTGGACCAGACCAATTTGAAAGCATTTTGCAGGTGACAAATTAACAGTTGCTAAAAAGATGATTTTTCCATATGACAGGGTAGAAAACATTGTGGGAAAAGGAGAAAATGCTGGTTACCAGCATTTTCTCCTTTTCCCACAATGTTTTCAAAAAGCTTCTATTCCTGACCCGTAAAAACCAGGGATTGTTTGGGTTAAAGTTAAACCCCCTTTCCAGGGTACATGGCTCATACATATTCACACCCTTGTGTACATGAGAAGTATGGAAAAAAATTCTAAAAGATGTAACTTGAAATTTAAGGAACAATATAAGTTGTACGGTCAAGTGGCAGGGGACTTGGAAACTTATTCATAGTAGTGGTGAATCATGTTGTCTGGTGCAGAAGGCGAGGAGGGGACATGATTCACCACAGCTGTGAACAACTTTCCAAGTCCCTTGCCACCTGACTGTACAACAAATTAATTATACTGCAAAGTTTTACTGTTGCAACATTTGTTTAGCAAATTTTACCTTTTTTTTTTCTGAAAAATTGAGTGTGCTGACGAAGTAGAATTTCCTGTTTGAGTGCTCCAATTCATTGAAACTGACATTACTGAAACCTTGGTAATACATGTATGTGCTAAAATATACAGCTTGGTGCATAGTCTTGATGTAAATGTTGATCGCTGCTGCCATTTTTAATGTTGTGTTGATAGTGTAATCATGTTTATGGGGCCCCGAAAAGACAAACTGCTTTTGCGATGGTTTTACCAGTGTGGATGATATACATGTATATGATCAGGGCATATTATCCAATCAGATTACAAGAAATTTCTTTGCAGTATAACAAACTGATTTGTAAATTTAATTTTTTTTTTTATTCAGAAAGAAATAAAGAGTCAGCCCATGTCCTTTGATCAACTCAGTAGGTATATCAGAAGAAGGATTGCTCCAAGAGATGATGTTCCACATTTATCTACAGAAGACCAAGATTTGCTGGTAATTTTTTTAAATCAATTGTGCAATATACTTTGTCTCTCACTGAACTTGTTGGAACGTTGCCCAGATACCTCTTTCCCGTTTCTCAATTACAGGCTGCGTCACGGAAAAAGGGGGCTTAATGTAAGATTTTTTTTTTTTTCTCTAATATCTCCTACATTAGTGCTCAAGAGTTCATGAAATTTCAAATCTGAACTTGTTGGAACATTTCATACATTTTATGACAAGCACTTGTTCAGGGAGCACAAGTCATCTCTGGTGGCTCTCATTTTCCCCCTATTTTCTTTTCAAAAGATCTTTAATATCATTAGGGGCATAAAAACATGATTGTTTTGGTAATTATCTGATAATAAAATGATATGTATACAAGAAAAATCTTTTATGAAAACTTTGGTTTGATTGTAGGCAGGAATTTTGATGGGTGAGGTAGCTGGAATATGGCCAGAAATAAGAAAACAGATCGATGATCCATTTTTGGTAAGTCATTTTCATGTATTTCTTCACTCTGTACCAAACGACATAATTTTGGACTAGTCCAAATTGAAAGCATTTGCGGATGACAAAATAAATGTGAATGAAAAATGGAAATTTTATTTGGAAAGGGTAGAAAACATTGTGGGAAAAGGAGAAAATGCTGGTTACCAGCATTTTCTCCTTGTCCCACAGTGTTTTCAAATGCTTTCTTTTTCAGGGTCGTTGAAAGTCGGCATTGTGTGGTAAAGAGTTTAAAAATCTTTGTTTCATCTAACACAGTCTTGATGGATGCTCCATATTACATGAACTTACATTTGACTCTCCAACTGATGATAAAATTTTAGACTCATTCAATTGAAAACATTTGCAGACAACAAATCAACTCTTTACCAAGTGACAATATTTTGAACTAGACCAAAGTGAAAACTTTTGCAGACAACCAATTAACTGACGCTCAGTCAATGATTGTGGAAAAAGGGGAAAATGCTGTTTAGCTGATGTTTTCAAACGGCTTCATTCTCAGAGTCATTAAAACCCAGGATTGTGTGGTAACACCTGCTTTAGGGAGAATTCTGTTTGGCTCAGTTGTCCTTTCAACTCATTACTAAAAGACAAAATTTTAGGTTTGTCCAAATCAAAAGCATTTGCAGACAACAAAATAAAAGTGACTCAAAAATCAAAAATTGAATTTTGATTTTCGAAGGGTAGAAAGCATTGTGGGAAAGGGGGGAGGGGGGGAGTGGGGGGAGGAAGGCACTTTTATTAGGAGAAACATGGTATGGGTTGAGTATTGAAAAAGGTAGAAAGCCTTGTTGAAAGGCATGGAAGTGCTAAATTTTCCTTTTTAATACAGTGTTTTAAAAAAAATGGTTTTTCTTAGGATCATATAAAGGGGGTCATCTAAAAAACAATAATATTATTATCCCCTTCAAGTTAAAGGGTCAGTCATGTCTTCTTGAATAACTGACATTTAAACTAGTGAAATTAAAAAAAAAGAACAGGAGTTAAGTAATTGTTTGAAATTAGCAAAAGGATGGCACTTTGATCACAATTACCATATTTCAACCATGCTGCATAAAAAGGGAACTTAATTTATCTGGGAAATGTATCAACCCAGGTCAGCCTGCACAATCTTCTCAGGCTGACCTCGGGCAAAACTTTTCATTAATGGTCAATTTTCAGTTTGTCCAATGACCGGTCTACCTCATTACATTGGTTGTTAAAAGATGTGGCTTTTATGGATCTATAATTGTCCGATGGTATGATTGGTGCAATGTGTCATGGAGATGTATTAAGCCCCCTTTTGTCAGTGCATGGCTTATTTATGTATGACATTTCAGAGCCCAGAAGAAAATAAAGAATTAAACAGAAGAATCTCTGTACATATTGTGACTGTATGTGAACAGTTATTTATACACTATCTACAAAAGGCAGAAGGTAAGCTTTTTCATATGACAATATTTAAAAGTCCTCTTTTAGGCTCATTAAACCTTGGAATTGTCTGACTAAATAACAATTTTTTACATTTGTTTGAAGTAGTTTGACTGTTTGAAGCACTTCTTATTTTGGGTATATAAATGTTTTCAATTTTGAATAATCTTAAATCTTATTATATGGTAAAGAGTTAGCAGAGATGTGAATTCTCAACATTGGAGAAGTTCTATTTATAAAATATAAGTACAGACCTAAATTCACAGTCCAAAACAAAATTTATCTGCATACTAAATTCTTTATCATCTCAGTGCTATCAGGGAAATATGTATCGGTATATCATATTCTCTCCATCCAGATGTCAATGGCTGAAAATAATATGCACCAATCTAGGAAGGTTCTATTTTATAAGCTTAACTAGACAAGTGGACAGTTCAGATCCTCTGCATTTTTTTCAGCTGTCTGATCTTGATCTATGCTGTCCACAAAAGTCCATTGTTTTCACCTTATGAATAAGTTATAAAATTTTTTTAGAAGACTTTGAAAAAGTCCTGGTTAAACAAGAATTGTCAGTGTGACATAAGGCTTAATATGTAAATGCAAGGGGAATATCAAGTTGCAGTAGCTTATATATATCATTCAGGCAGCATCAGAAATTTGATATTACCCAAGACAGAAGATCGAGCGGGATGTCAAAATTTTCTTATGCAGGGAGAAGAAAATACACACACTGTGATAGTTACTATAGCATAAAATTCCTTTTATTATATACATTAAACTTTCAATGACAAAACTTCGCAATTATTTACATTTTATTTATATGTATTTACATTTTATTGAAAAACAGTAAACTAAATAAGACAATTGATAGTATGGAGGATAGGATAACTCTTTGTTTATGAATGGTGTATTAATGTTTAACCCTTTCCCAAACAAGCCCTGCTTTTTACGTGTCTGCAGTAAAAGTCTTTTGAAAACACTGTGGGGAAAGGAGAAATTGCTTGTAACAAGCAATTTCTCCTTTTCCCACAGTGTTTTCTACCCCTTTTTGACAACTTTCTGCCATTTTCTCAAAATCTGAAATTGTTGTCTGCAAACTCTTTCAGTTTGGAAGAGTCCCAAATTTGTCGTTTGGGAAAGGGTTAAATAAATAGTTTGACTAATGAAATCACAAATCAATGCATGCTTAATTCTTGCACCATTTTTGGAATGGTATTTGACAGTGTGTAGACACCATTTTTTTTCTATGCTGTGTGTGTTTTTTTATCTGCTTTCTACACATGTATTTGAGCTGGAAAATTTTCAGGTATCTATTTGATTATTTTTGTATTGAAGAACTCTTATTGTCTTTGCAGTGTTAAACAGTAGAGGTATATTCAGTGGTGCTGCAAACATGAGTCGGCTGAAGGCACAGTTGGCCTTAGATGCTAATAAATTGTAAGTGGTAAAATTGTGGAAACTATGTATGCATTTTCAATTTCAGTCATTTTTTCCGATTAATGCCCTCATTTTTGGTATCAGCAAAATTCTCATGCTTACTTGAGGAAATGCAAAAATTCAAACTTGTCATGGTAAAACCGTTTATCGTTTCAGTGCTCAACATCGTCCTTGCTAATAAACTAGGTTTTATGGCAATTGAATTTCAAATTGTTCCTTTTAAAATTAGTTCCTTAACTCTCTATTAAATCACAACATTGAAGACTTACACATTTCTATATTTTAACAACCCTTTTGAAGAAAAGTTTTGAAAAGATTGTGAAAGATGAAAACACTGGCCACTGGCATTTTCCCCTCTTTCAAAATCTTTTTACCCTTTAAACATTTAGAATTTCAATTTCTTTACCAAAATTCTATTTATTGTCATCAAATGCTTTCAATTGAGACAAGACTATAGTTTAATGGTACTGTAAAGAGTTTAGATGTGATATGTAAAAATGTTCTGTTCTCCAATTACAGTTTGAACATTCTGACAATCCGACGATACATTGTATCAGATATGAGAGGTAAAGAGGAACATGAGTCCCTGACATCGGAAGACTTACAATATGTCCATAAACCCAAACCAACTGTGCCGAAAATGTCCTATAGAGGATTGGTAAGTCATTTTTGCATGATATGATGGGAGTCAGGAGGATCATGAGTCCCTTATATCGGAAGATTTACTGTATTTCATAACAAGACAAATGTACCTAAAATGTCCTGTAGAAGATTGGTATGTCATTTTTGCATGACATTATATCAGATATGAAGATGGAATAGGAATATGATCCACTGCCATCAGAAGATCCAATGTATGTCCATAAAATCCAAAAAGCTGTTTCAAAACTGTCATATACATGTAGGTGGTTGATAACTTGTTCTATGTTGCATAGTATCTTTTAACCCTTTACCCCATGAGGCATTTCTATGGTATGTCTAATTGACCCTAAATAACAGCAAGGATCAAGCCGTCTTTTATGTATATTTAACACCTTTTGGTAGCATAGAAAACATTGTGACAAAAGGTGAAATTGCTCGTCAAGAGCAATTTCACCTTTTGCCACAATATTTTCCAAAGGCTCCTAGAAGCAATGCATAGAAATGAGTATCTATAGACTAAAAAGTTAGACAGTAACAGAGTATCATTAATCCCCGACTTTTGAACATTAATGTAAGCCATTAACTCAACTTCTTCCCAAATGAATAATCTTATACTCTTCAAAATTGTAAGCATCTAGTAAACAATATGGGAAAAGGAGAAAATGCTGATTACCAGCATTTCTCCTTTTTTCACAGTGTTTTCATAAGGCCTTATCCTTAGGGTTAAGGAAAACCAGGATTGTTTGATAAGGGGTGAAGAAGGCTGTACCTAAATTGTCCTAAGGATTTGTAGGTTGAATCCAATCTGCAGACCATCTGCAGACCACCATGTAAAAGTAAATCATAACTGAAAGACAGTGCTAGTATTTACAAATCATTCTGTCCATTAAGTGTCAAATAAACCCAATGAACACTTTTTTTTTCATTCTAGAATATGACCTTAGGCCTATGGATAAGGGATGATTTTGAGGTGCAATATCTACTCAGTGGGTACTTCTTTGAATATTGTGTCGATTGGGACAATCCATGAGTACCTACAACACAGATGCCACTAAAAAAATTTGACTTTTTATTTTATTTATTTATTTTTTTTACAGAATTTTAAAATTTGTTTAACCCTTTACCCCATTAGGCATTCATATGGCATCTCTAATTAACCCTAAATAACAGCAGGGATAAAACTGTTTCCTATGTGTAAATGACACCTTTTGATAGCATAGAAAACATTGTGACAAAAGGTGAAATTGCTCGTCACGAGCAATTTCATCTTTTGCCACAATGTTTTCCAAAGGCTCCTGCAAGCAATGTGTAGAAATGAGTATCTGTGGAGTAAAGGGTTAAAATCTGGACTGATATTGTGTGAATGAAATTACTTTTGGTTTACAGATTGAACACAGCAGACCTAAATCTAAAACAAAGAGAGTTCGATTAAAAAGCCCAGAGCATGAAGCCAGAAAGGTAAGTAAAAAATGGCCTAAATAAGGATTAGTTATTATCTGTGGTCTTGCAGTTAACTTATGTGAGGCCATAGGTAGAGCAAGATGTCATTTTTTCCTTTAACAGGAAGCAAAAACAAGCCCCATGAAAGGTACTACATAATTTCATTTCAACATACACCTAGAAAGTTCAACAAGAAAACATGGTAATTTTCACAATTTGAACTACATTTGGTATGTTATCAGCAAATGCTTTGGACTTGAACATTAATTTTGTGAAAGAGTTAATAGCTTTGGAAAACACTGTGGCAAAAGAATTAAGTTTTGTTTGATTTTACAATCTTAGTCTTTTGCATACTTGATAGCAGTTTTTAACCCTTTTCCACACAATGACAACTTTTGATGACCCTTTGTAAGAAGCCTTTTGAAAACATTGTGGGAAATGGAGAAAATGCTGGTAACCAGCATTTTCTCCTTTTCCCACAAAGTTTTCAACCCTATCAAGGAAGAATTGGTTCATTTGATCCAGTATGAAATTGTCTTATGCAAAAAAATAATTTGAATTTGGATAGGTCTAAAATTTTGCTGTGTGGGAAAGGGTTAATAGTAGTTTTTAAGGGGTCTCAAAAATACTGCATTATAGGATAGTGTTATATAGGTACTTTGCTGTATTCCAGATTTGTGAAAACATGCCAACACTAGATACGAGTGTATTGGTGGATTTGATACAAGAACTGCCAGAGAGACAGCTGGACACCCCATCTGAAGGTCTGTTACCCATGAACTATTTACTAAACTACAAAACTTTAACGCTTTACCAAACAAACCTAGGTTTTCACAACCCTCAGAAAGAACCTTTTGGAAAATATTGTCGAAAAAGGAGAGAATGCTGGTAACTAACATTTTCTTCTTTTCTCGCAATGTTTTCTATCCTGCTGGGAGTTGTGTTACTTTCAAACTTAGAAAATCTTGAAGAATAAGATGAAGAGCATTTTTAAGAATGGTTGGACCAAGAATATGGACCAAGTTTTTTAACCCATTACCACACAATCCCTACTTTTGACGCCCCTGAGAAAGAAGCCTTTGGAAAACATTGTGGGAAAAGGAGAAAATGCTGGTAACCAGCATTTTCTCCTTTTCCCACAATGTTTTCTTCCCTTCACAAAACAAATTTCAAATTTTCAGTCACTTTTATTTTGTTGTCTGTAAGCGCTTCCGATTTGGACCAGTCAAAAATTATGTCGTTTGGTAAAGGGTTAATCTGTACAATATATTGTAAACTTTTCTCTTATAATGAAAGGGGCCTGCATGGACAGCTTCATGTTCATTTGATTACCCTGAGAAAAAAGGTTTTTTAAAACATTGGGGGAAAAGGAGGATATTTTGATGACTAGCATTTTTTCCTTGTTCCACAATATTCTTTTACTATTTTGAGGATTGATACCATTAATAAGAGTGAAGAGTCACATGTAATCCTGTTGTTCCCAAATGCTTTCAGTTCAGGTGATGCTAAATGTTTGTTGATTGTTAATAAGTTAACCCGTTACAACACAGTCACAACTTTTGACAATCCTGAGGTAGAGGCCTTTTGAGAACATTTTGGGAAAAGGAGAAAATGCTGGTATCAAGCATTTTCTCCTTTTCCCACAAAGTTTTCTACCCTTCCCAAATCATGTTTCGACTTTTTAGTCACATTTATTTTGTTGTCTGCAAATGCTTTCATTTTGGACCAGTCTATAAATTTGTCGTTTGGTAAAGAGTTAAAATATAACTTGCATCTTGGTCTAAATTTAGATAAGCTTTCATATTTTGGAAGTGAAAATATCATAAACATCTTTTTGCATGTCAAAAAACTTGTTATTAAAAGTTGTCTACTGCAAAAGGTTCAATTTCATGAAAACGTTCAGAGAGGTTAATGTTGTTTTTCTTTCTAACTTGCAGCCTCAGAAATTGCTCCATCTGTAACACCAGACAGAGACTCCAGGAGTTCTGGGTAAGTTTTTGTGTGAATTACCTTAACCCTTTACTGCACGACAAAAGTTTTAAATTTGTCAAATTCCAATGCATTTCTAAATGACAAAGCAGTAGTGGCTAAAGTAACGGAGGTTGCCTTAGATTGGGTAGAGAACATGATGGGAAAAGGAGGAAATGCTTGTAACCAGAATTTTCTCACAATACTTTCAAATAGGGTTAACCTGTTACTAACTTCCTCCTCGTTTTAAGGACCATGAAAAATAAAGCTTCTGAAAACATCATGCAAAAAGGGAGAAAATGCTTTTTACCACAATGAGTGTGTCTAAAGCCAAAGAGAAAAAAGAATGGTGATAAAAATGCAAGATTTGTATAATGGTTCAGATATTGTTCACTGATGTAAATATAGATGAATGACCAGTAAATACAGTGTACATGCCAATTGTAAGCACAAAGTTCTTAACCCATTACCACACAATCCATACTTTTGATGCCCCTGAGAAAGAAGCCTTTTGAAAACACTGTAGGATAAGGAGAAAATGCTGGTAACCAGCATTTTCTTCTTTTCCCACAGTGATTTCTACCCTTCCCAGAACAGATTTCAATTTTTCAGTAACCTTTATTTTGTCGTCTGCAAATGCTTTCAATTTGGGCCAGTCTAAAATTTTGTCATGTGGTTAAGAGTTTAACCCATTACCAAACGACAATATTTTAGACTGGTCCAAATTGAAAGCATTTGCAGACGACAAAATAAAGGTGACTGAAAAATAGAGATTTGTTCTGGGAAGGGTAGAAAAGACTGTGGGAAAAGGAGAAAATGCTGGTTACTAGCATTTTCTCCTTTTCCCACAGTGTTTTCAAAAGGCATCTTCCTTAGGGGCGTCAAAAGTAGGGATTGTGTGGTAATGGGTTAAGTTATCTACTGTGGATTTTTTAACAGCTTTTTACAAAACAATCATGAGCTCTTGCAATCATGAGAAAGGAAGCTTTCATAAATTGTCGGAAAAGGCGATAATGCTTGTAAACAGCATTTTCTTCTTTTTCTATAATGCCTTCTACCTAAGCTAAAAAGAAAATCCATTGTTTGAGCCAATTTTAATATTACCCTCCACAGATGCTTTTAACGTGGACAAATCTACATTTTTGCTATAATATATGCATTCTTCTTACACTGTGATAAAGGATTGCTTGTACTGTTGTCTGTGTATGCACTATGGGTAAATGTTTGTTAACTCTTGACTAAAGTTTAACCCTGCCCAAATTGAAAGCATTTGCAGACAACAATTTCAATGTGACTCAAATGGTGCAATTGTTTATTTATAGGAGAGAAACCATTGTGGGAAAAGGAGAAAATGCTGGTTACCACTTTTGCCTCAGTGTTTGCAAAAGGTTTCTTTCCAAGGGTCGTCAAAAGTCATCATTGTGTGGGAAAGGGTTAAGTAATTTGTGTTAATGTCTATTTCTATTTATTCAAATGTCAAATAAAAACGTTTTACACCACATAATTGGTTCACGTTTTCAGGGTTTCAAAGGAAAAATTATCAATGGAGAAAGTTATACTGAAACGTTCCAATTCTTTACCGGAGATTCAACAAGGGGAGACACTTCTGGAAGAACTGGGAATAGATGAAAAAGTAAAGAGAGATGTCCTGGAAGAGCATGAATTGAATCGACTGAAGAAAGAGCTAGAAACAAGAGGCAAGGTCTGTATCACAATATCCAGTCAAACTGTTTGAATTTTAGAACGGGGTGTTAAATTTAAAAATGTTTTAGAGTATTGGTTAACTTGTTACCAAATGACAATACTTTAGACTGGCTTAAATTGAAAGCATTTGCAGACAACAAAATAAAAGTGATTGAAAACTTGAAATTTGTTTTGTGAAGAGTAGAAGACATTGTGGGAAAAGGAGAAAATGCTGGTTACCAGCATTTTCTCCTTTTCCCACAATGTCTTCTAAAGGTCTCCCTCTCAGAGTTGTCAAAGGTAGGTATTGTGTGGTAATGGGTTTATTTTTTACCAAGTGAGAACATTTAAGACAGAACCAAATTGGAAATATTTTCAGAGAACAAATTTCATGATGCTCAATGATTATTTCAGGCGTTTCAGTCTTTGATAGGTTACCAGCATTTTCTCTTTTTCCCTCAATGCTTTCAAATTTAAGGGACAAGGATGTAAAACAACTTGAGTATAGCTGGCTGTTTTTGAAGAAAAACTAAAGGTTCTGTCATAGCCCTGTAGACATCTGCATCAGGCTCATTGTGCAAAAATGTAACAGGGGGAGATATCTATAAATTAATTTTGACACAGTTGTGTCCCTTTTCAACTTAACCCATCACCACACAATCCCTACTATTGACAACCCTGAGAAAGAAGCCTTTAGAAAATATTGTGGGAAAAGGAGAAAATGCTAGTAACCAGCATTTTCTCCTTTTCCCACACTGTTTTCTACCTTTCACAATACAAATCTCAAATGTTCAGTCACTTTTATTTTGTTGTCTACAAATGCTTTCTATTTGGACAAGCTTAAATTATTGCCGTTTGGTAATGAGTTTAAAGTTTCACTGAAAAATCAACCTGCTTCTAAAGCTAACTGCAGTGGGGTGATCGGTTGTTTTTTTTTGAAGGTACATTTCTACAGCAAGGGAGAAAAAAACACAGTTAACTCTTTACCAAATGACAAATTTTTTGGACTTTTTCAATTGAAAGCATTTGCAGATGGTAAAATAAATGTGACTGACAAAAAGAAATTTGTTCTTGGCAGAGAAGCCAGAGAAGAAAACTGTGAGAAGAAAATGCTGGTTACCAGCATTTTCTCCTTTTCCCATAATGTTTTCAAAAGGCTTCTTCAGGGTCATAAAAAGTCGAGATTGTGTGGTAGTGTGTATACATTATTTTCAGATATTGGTCAGCTATGGAAACATGGGTATATTATTGACAACAAAACTCAAGGGATTTGTCATTTAAAATCGGACATGATAACAGCAATAGCTTTTAAGACCTCCAAAGCATGAAATGTATTCTCTATCTGTTGTAAAATGTACAATCTTGCAGCCATCAGTGGCTATATATGGCATGGAGACACCAGAATGATTATAGTTTTATAAGAACAGGATGAAATGGGTTAAACACTCACTGAAAACTGGCTGAAAACAAGTATAGGTGTTCTCTAACCCTTTACCACACAATTTCGACTTTTAACAACCCTAGGAAAGAAGCATTGTGAAAACATTGTAGGAATAGGAGAAAATGCTGGTAACCAGCATTTTGAAGGCTTCTATCTCAGGTTTGTAAAAACCAGGGGGGGATCGTTTGGTAAAGGGTTAAGAAAAGAATGTCCTATCTGTCATGTTTTTTTTTTTCATTGAAGGCTATAGAAAAAGAGAAGAAGACTCCAAGACCTGGGACGAGAGAACATGTAGCTAATGATTTGAAGCGCCTTATTGGTGAATCACTGGAAGAAATAAAATCTGAAGAGGATATGCCTCCACTCTTACAGGTATGGAAGTGGCTGTCTTGCTCTTTATTTTCATTAATCCTTTATCACACAAAATTGATACAAGTTGTGAAAGTTTAACATAACTATAGTATAGTTATCTAGATCAAATGAAAAGGTAAGATTTCCAGGAAACTTTGATTTATCGCAATTGTTTTCTAAAATAACCATGATACGAGTTGTTGTCATGTATATTGTAGTAGATAAATACCACTATGCTACAGTTACTTATAACTTAACCCTTTCTCAAACAACCCCTGATTTTTACGACCCTGCAATGATAGCCTTTTGAAAACATTGTGAGAAAAGGAGAAAATGCTGGTACCCAGCATTTTCTCTTTTTCCCACAATGTTTTCTACCCTGCTAGAAACAAATTTCAATTTTTGAGTTCCGTTTATTTTGTCATCTGCAAGTGCTTTCAATTTGGACCAGTCTAAAATTTTGTCGTTTGGTAAAGAGTTAAGAAAATTTTGTTCGTAACTACATTAGTAAAACGGGGCCCTGTTCCACATTTGGTGAAGGGTGAGGAAGTTTTGAGCAACGGAGGTTTAACTTTAGCTGGAATCATTAGTGATTTAAGGTTATAAACAATTAATTCTCTTGAATATCTAATCTTATGTTGTATATGGCATAAAAAATGCACATGATTGTCTAATCTGTTACCCTATAATCCTAACTTTTAATGACTTCAAAAGCAAACTTTTCCGAGAACATTGCAGGAAAAGGAGAAAATAGTAGTGACTAGCATTTCCTTCTTTTCTCATGATATTTTCTACAAAGATAGAATTCATCAATTTATAAACATTATATAAGTCATCTGAAAAAACTCCTAGATGCATTTAACGCTCTTTACCAGAGCATAGCTAAAATTGTTTACTTTATCCGTACAGGCCATCACTACAAGTTCAAAACATGATGGAATGAAGGAAAAATTGGACAAAAGATTGAAAGAATTACAGGAAAAAGAGCAGAGAGAACATGAACAAAGAAGGTAAAGTGTTCTACCAACAGACGCTGTTGTGTTGGGTTATTATTCTTTTGCGTCAAACCATGTCAAGTGCTTAGGGAACATCATGCACAGTCATCTTTTAACCCACTACTACCCATTCTGAAATTTACACACAATGAAGAGTTTTAACACCCTTGAGAAAGAAACCTTTTGAAAACATTGTATCATAGAACAGTTACACCATTTGACCAGCACCGAAATATTTGTCTGCAAATGCTTTCAATTTTGACAAGGCTAAAATATTGTTGTTTGGTAAAGGATTAAAAATCTGGAGAAGGAGCCTATTGAAAACATTGTGGGAAAAGAAGAAAATGCTGGTTACCTATTGAGTTAAACCATGTCAAGTCCTTAGGTAACATCATGCACAGTCACCTTTATAATCCGTTACTTTACTTTTTAAAGTTGTCCACTACAAATTTGTACAAGTCACCTGCTGCAATTCTGTAACATTTTTTTCAGAAATGTCTCTTTCTCTTTCAGCAAACCTTTGAGACAACCCAAACATCCACAACCATCAACTGTGAACTCCAAACTACCAAACAATGTAAGTTACTGTAGATTATGTTTGTATAACTATTTCAAAATCGTGTATCGACTTGACAATTCTTTTCGACAGCAAAAAATGCAATCCATCGAAACTATAAACAGTTTCATTCTAAAGACTTGATGGTATAAACAGGTAGATGGTACAGATTCAAGTTCAGAAAGCTGGCTCTATGCAGTGCTGATATTGATCTATGCCTTTGGCAAATAAATCTAACTACATCCTTAACAACACTTTCTCAAAATTTAAAAACCTTAAGATATACGGCTTTTGTGGGAAGAAAAAAAAATGCTGTTAGCCAGTATTTTCTCCAATTCCCTCAGTGTTTTCTAACTTTTCAAGGACAATATCAAAATTTGACCTGGTTGTAATATGTTGTCTGAAAATACTTTCGTTTTGGACAGTTAAACAATCGATTTAACCCATTACCACAGGGCAAAATTTCAGATCTATCCAAATTGAAAGCATTTGCAGACGACAATTTCCAATTGAGTCAAATGGTGTTATTTTACTTTTATAGGGTAGAAAACTTTGTGGGAAGAGGAGAAAATGCTGGTTGCCAGCATTTTCTCCTTTTCCCACAATGTTTTCTAAAGGATTCTTTCTTAGAGTCTTCAAAAGCAGGAAATGTGTGGTAATGTTTAAAGAAATCTTTGAAAGCATCGTTACACTGTTTGAAGCTGTCTGGCAAAAATTGTATACCTGTGTTACGGTACCTGTAATTAATGATATATCACTTACTGTAAGATTTATATTATACACATTACAGATGCAGGTGCGAGCCTCGGATATCCGTGTATCAGAGAGAATCTGTATGTCTTCCATGACCTTGAACAGATATGCTACCGTCTATAATGATCTTATTGAAGAGGTAGGTGTTTTCTTCATTGACTCATTGCTTCTTGCAGATGATTCTCCATGCCTTTTTAAAAATATTCTGGGAAATAAGGATAATGCTTGTGGAAAGCATTTTTGCTTTGAAAATGTTTTCACATGAAAGTAGTTTTATCCATGATCATCTCTATTGTTCATGTTTTATAAGGCTGTCAATAAGTCACTAGCTTCAAAATTTTTTTCACTGTGTAAAAAATTTAACTCTGACCACAGAACAGAGTATTCCACTGTTCAATGTGTTCTTTTGTAAAGTGTTTGCAGAAGTAGAAAAATACTGTGGGAGAAGGAGAAAATGCTGTCTTTTAAGCATTTTCTCCTTTTTCCACAGTGTTTTTTGAAAGATTTTTTTCTCTGGTTTTAAAAGTCAGGATTTGTGGTAAAGGATTGAATTGAAACATTTAGCCATTATTATCTATTTCAGATTGATCCAGTGACTGTGAAGACACTAGACCGAAATCTGTTCCTTGGAGACGAGATCAAAGAGGTGTATAAAGAGATTATGAAGACAATACCTACACAACATCTTGAACTGGATGATGTGAGTGGATTACGTTTTGTGTTCATCTTAGCTTGGATGTTCCAAAAGAAGACATTGAGTTGTTGTCATAGCCATGTCTTTTTCTGCACTGTTCTCATTGCAAAGGCTTTGTATTTTGTAATATATAGGATCTGACATGAGTTGGCTTTTGGGATAAAATTTTATTAAACGAGTCCAGAGAAAATGTTATTAAGTGAGCCTTTGGCGAGCTTAATAACATTTTTTCTTGACAAGTTTATTAACATCTTACCTTAAATGTCACCGAATGTCAGATTCTATTTATCACATAATGATTTTTCACTAATGATAGATCGGAAGATGGAAAAACATCTGTAGATGCACTGACACTTATATCCGTAAAATATGTTTACTTCTACAAAAATCGTTCAAAATGACATCTAAAATGGCATCACACAATTGTGATATTACATGTGTATAAGGTAAGAAAATTCATAATGGCTATATTACACTGAAAACAAAGGAGGTTATGTGATAAATTTTTATCTTTACTGAAGATATTTAACTCATTACCAAACGACAATATTTAAGGTATGTCCAAATTGAAAGCATTTGCCCACGACAAAATAAAAGTGACTGAAAATTTGAAATTTGTTATGTGGGGGCTAGAAAGCATTGTGGGAAAAGGAGAAAATGCTGGTTACCAGCATTTTCTCCTTTTTCCACAATGTTTTCTATAGGCTTCTTTCTCAGGGTTGTCAAAAGTAGGGATTGTGTGATAATAGGTTAATTCAAACTCTGGCGAGATGTTAATTATCGAAGAAAAAAATTGAACAACAAGGGTAGGTGACCATCACATTTAACAAGTATAGCAGCTTTTTCAAATTAAAGGTCCAGTGAAAATCATTCTGTTTCTAAAAGCAACTTCAGTGTGATATTCATATCAGCACATTGTTTTGTGTTTGTGTATGCTTTGAAGCGACTTTAAAGTCTTCTGTTACTTCAGATTTATGATCATTGGGCACTTTGTAAACATTGTTAGTTAGAGGAAATATGGTATACAGAATTTCATGCACATTCAGGTGTACAGTAACTCCCTATCCAAAGAGTAACAAATTAATAGCCTGTGGTTGTATAGGAACTTCCTCGGTAAAGAGTAACAAAGTAATAGCCTGTGGTTGTCTAGGAACTTCCTCGGTAAAGAGTAACAAAGTAATAGCCTGTGGTTGTATAGGAACTTCCTCGGTAAAGAGTAACAAAGTAATAGCCTGTGGTTGAATAGGAACTTCCTCGGTAAAGAGTAACAAAGTAATAGGCTGAGGTTGTATAGGAACATCCTCGGTAAAGAGTAACAAAGTAATAGCCTGTGGTTGTATACGAACCTCCTCGGTCAAGAGTAACAAAGTAATAGCCTGTGGTTGTATAGGAATTTCTTTGATAAAGAGTAGCAAAATACAGTCTTTAGCTGTATGGTAATTATCTACTCACAGAATAGCAAGATTAAAAACAAAGTAATTGCCCGTGGCTGTATAATAACTTCCTTGGTAAAGAGTACCTTCTCAAAGAATATCAAAGTAATAGTGTATGGCTGTATAGCACGTACACACACAGCAGCAAAGTAACAGTCTTTCACTATATAGCAACTATCTTCTAAGCGTGTAACAAAGTTATAGCCTTTTGCTGTATAGCCACTTCCTACTCGGACAGTAACAAAGCAATGTCCCATTCCAGGATGAGGACGTGGTAGCAGCTGCAGACTCAGTGAACATGACAGGAACCATGGCATCAGCCTCATTGGTCAGAAAGAAGATTGACCGAGTTATCAACCCTACTCTTGTAAAGGACAACCAGAAAGCTCCATGGGATGGGATGGATATGAAACAATGGGTTAAAACGTATGAATTTGATAAACTCTTATTTCTATTTATTTCTCTCTTAACCAGGGTGTCTCAATCTGCCATAAGCCAATTGTTTCCTAAGTTGCCAAAGTTTCATAGAAATAGATTAACTCTTTACCAAACAACAATTCTAGACTAGTCCAAATTGAAAGCACCTCCTGATGACTATACATTGTGACTCAAAAATTGAAATTTGCTCTAGGAAAGGAAGAAAACATTATGGGAGAACATTATGGCTACCTGCATTTTTTTTCCTTTTCCCCCAATGTTTTCAAAAGCTTTCATGCTCATGGTTGTTAAAATTCTTGACAATTTGGTAAAAGGTAAATCTGCTACTCTTCAAACATACTATTAACCCTTTACCCCATAAGACATTTCAATGATATCTCTAATTGACCCTAAATAACAGCAAGGATGATGCCATTTCTTATGTGTATACGACACCTTTTGATAGTGTAAAAAACATTGTGGCAAAAGATGAAATTGCTCGTCGCAATGTTTTCCAAAGGCACCTACAAGCAATGCGTAGAAATGAGTGTCTATGGAGTAAAGGGTTAAAGTCACTGGGGTGAACAAATTGTAGGAAAAAAAATTTCAAAAAGGCAGAGAGAAATAGCCATTTTTCATATGTACATGTATTTTCAAAACAGTAAAGATTCTTTTTTTCTTCTTTGCCATATATTTTTTTTCTCTTTGAAACACCTTTGCTTGTGAATGGTATTGCCAAAGTCAACTTTAGAAATAATGCCTTAACCTTTCTCAAGACAACACTTTAATCCCTCAGAATACAACCATGAGCGTCTAAAGATCTCAAGGAAAAAGACTTTTGAAAATAGTGTGGGTGTGTGTACCATCTGGAGGGGTTTTCAGTTTGGAAGAAGATTCTAAAATTTGTTGTTTGGGAATAGGCTATGCATGTTCTTACTGTAAACATGGGCAACTAGTGAATAGGATGTATCTCAAACTTTCGCCTCTCACCTAATGCATGTGAGAAAAGTAGTCTGTCACCTTTGAAAGAAAGCTACGTTGGTACTGATGCATAAAGCCAGAAAACACTTGGGTGCGTCACTGACCACCATGATATGATGTAAGCTGTTAAATTGGCATTAAACTCCAATGAAAATAAACAGTGTCTCAACCATGGAATTTGTCTATGAAAGGGTATCAGACACTGGGGCTAAGTAGCATTTGTCTCGTTTTCCCAGAGTATTTTCAAATCTTTCTTCTTCAACCTCATCTCTGATGCATGTCAGGAAACCAGTCAGTGGCTAGGAAAGAAATTTGTTTCACTATTGGTGTGAAAAAGCCAGGAAACATGTGCGTAGTTGCACTAGTAACTGTGATATGACCAAAGCTGTTAAAACAGTGTTTAACATATACCACATAATCCTGTGTTTTAACAGCCTTGAGTAAGACAGCTTTGGCAAACATAGTAGGAAAAGAAGAAAATGTTGGTAACCAGCATTCTCTCCTTTTTCCACAATGTTTTCTACCATCTCAACTGCAAAATTTAGTTTGTTAGCCATGTTTAATTTGTTGTCTGAAAATGCTTTCAATTTGGACGAGTGTAAATTTTGTCATTTGATAAAGAATTAAGTTCTCTACAAACACAATCTTCTGCACCATTGTACAACATGGGATCATTTTCTAAAAAGTAAGTATCTCTCACAGACAGCTGGTTCTTTATTGTACTTTTCTTGTATTTTTAGACCAAACAATCCACCCAAGAATTTCCAGGGTGAGGATGTCTTTGCGCCACTGGTAAGCATCTTTTTTGCACAATAATAGATAATTGTAGTTTTATATCATGATACAACTCAAATAAGCAGCAAGTAATTACTGGGCTGGTATTCAACAACCATTCTTATGGCATTCTTATTCTCAAGAATTTTCAGTGGAAAAGTAGCACATTTTCTGATTGGCTGAAACAGAGATTTTAGCTAATTAGAAGTTGAGGTAGTCTTTGAGTTTAACGTTAGACTGAGAATAGTTTGTGAATGCAAGCTCAAAAACAGCACATTCAATCTAGAAACCAGAGGCTTAATTCAACAATATATTAAAGCTTTGAATTAGAGGCTTTATTTGCACCAAGGTTTTCTTTTTTTTAGAAAAATTTGCTTGTCTAGGCCTATAACTACACAAGTGAAAGTTTTTAAAGTGGTTTTGATACATAATGGGAAATCGAGCAACTGGAAAAAGGTGGCAGATGGCATTAAAATTGTGATCTTTAATTATTGACAGTCATTCTGAAATAAAGTTTTGAAAAAGTAATACATTGCACATGCAGTTTTTCTTTTCATACAATTCTGAAGACAAAGATGGCTGAAAGTAGTATTTTGCATTAGCTTATTATAGGCATTGGCTGGATGGCTTATTTTCGTCTCCTTTACCACACAACAACATTTTAGACTTGTCTATTTTAACCCATTACCAAACAACAATATTTCAGACAGGTCCAAATTGACAGCATTTGCAGACGACAAAATAAAAGTGATTGAAAATTTGAAATTTGTTTTGTGAAGGGTAGAAAACATTGTGGTCATTGTCTGTGTCTTTTGTCTTAGTCATTGTCTGCGTCTTCATGCAAAACTTTTGACATTTTTTAACCTTTATGTTATTACTGAGGATGTTTACAACAATCTTAGTCCAGTTGGTAAATATCAAAAGGGAATCTATACAACATGGGCAGTTAACCACCAAAGTCTTCGTTGTCTGCACTTGTCATATTCTTTGAAGATTTGACCTGTCTTATATGATGCATCACTGGCCCCAAAAGTGGGCAGACTATAATATTACGCTCGATAAAGTAGCAATGTTATCAATATGTTTGAGGAGAAATGAGACCTGCTTTAGCTCCAGATTTCTCTAAACTGCTGGTCATAGCTGAGTGAATTGCACGAGGTAGCGTTTTATCGAGTAAACGTTTATTTTAGTTTGAAATTCAAAGTAACAGTTGTCGTAGGAAAGTGGTTTGGTTTCGTACCCAGGATGCCCCAATTAGATAGATGAGTATTTATACAGTGCCATCTAGCAGGAGATAATGTCAAAGTCTTTTTTATACGCCCGTCGAAGACGGGACGTATTATGGGATCACCCGTGGCGTCCGGGCGGGCGGCGTCCAGTTCTTTGTCCGGAGCATATCTCCAAAACTATTTTAGCTAGGGTTATGAAATTTCATGGGTGGATAGATCTCATCGAGGGGGAGTGCAGTGCACAGGAACCATAACTCTTGCTCGCTTAATTTTTTCAGTTATTGCCCTTTGTTGTTTTTCGTACTTGAATTTTGTCCGGAGCATATCTCCAAAACTATACTAGCTAGAGTTATGAAATTTCATGGGTGGATAGATCTCATCAAGGGAGAGTGCAGTGCACAGGAATCATAACTCTTGCTTGCTTAATTTTTGAGTTATTGCCCTTTGTTGTTTTTGATACTTGAATTTTGTCCGGAGCATATCTCCAAAACTATACTAGCTAGGGTTATGAAATTTCATGGATGGATAGATCTCATCGAGGGGGAGTGCAGTGCACAGGAACCATAACCCTTGCATGCTTAATTTTTGAGTTATTGCCCATTGTTGTTTTTCATTCTTGAGTTTTGTCCGGAGCATATCTCCAAAATTATACTACCTAAGGTTATGAAATTTCATGGGTGGATAGATCTCATCGAGGGGGAGTGCAGTGCACAGGAACCATAACTCTTGCTTGCTTAATTTTTGAGTTATTGCCCTTTGTTGTTTTTCATACTTGAATTTTGTCCAGCGCATATCTCCAAAATTATACTACCTAGGGTTATGAAATTTCATGGGTGGATAGATCTCATTGAGGGGGAGTGCAATGTACAGGAACCATAACTCTTGCTTGCTTCATTTTTGAGTTATTGCCCTTTGTTGTTTTTCATACTTGAATTTTCTTCGGAGCATATCTCCAAAAGTATACTAGCTAGGGTTATAAAATTTCATGGGTGGATAGATCTCATCAAGGGGAAGCCCAGTGCACAGGAATCATAACTCTTGCTCGCTTAATTTTTGAGTTATTGCCCTTTGTCGTTTTTTATACTTGAATTTTGTCTGGAGGATATCTCCAAAACTATACTAGCTAGGGTTATGAAATTTCATGGGTGGATAGATCTCATCAAGGGGAAGCGCAGTGCACAGGAATCATAACTCCTGCTCGCTTAATTTTTGAGTTATTGCCCATTGTTGTTTTTCATACTTGAATTTTGTCCGGTGCATGCCCCAGCCTTACAATTTGGGGTAAGACGGGCGTATCTTGCGACAATTTGCAGCTCTTGTTTACACGTTTGTGCCCCATTTTTGTCTCAGAATTTCCACTAGAAACAACTAAAGATGAGCATTTGCAGGGATACATTTCCTGGTAATATGCTATATATGCTAATGATATGTATTTGATAGATTTTAGGTGTGATATATAATATAGTTCAATTACATTATAATTATGATCAACCTTTCAGAAAAGTTTAGAGGAAGTTTTCAAACTGGTAATGTTCTTGTACACGTACAGTGTGGCTTATTTTTACTTATAAGCCTTTTGTTTATTTTTAACTCTGTGCCTCTTTGTCATTGAGTTTTTATATGTCTGCTATATAATCCACTTGTACTTATTTTTATAGGACTTTTCATTTTATTAAGTCTTTACCAAACAACAAATTTTGGACCTGTCCAAATGGAAAGCATTTGCAGACCACATATTAAGTGTGGCTAAAATGGTCAGATTTGACCTTGATGAGGTTAAGAAATAAAAGCATTGATACAAAAAGAAGAAAGTGCTGGGTACCAGCATTTTTTTATCTCCTTTTTCCACAATGTTTTCTGAAGCCTTTATCCATTGGTTATTATAAACCAGGATAGTATGGTAATGGGTTAATCCATTTGTAATCATTTTCATCAGATTTTTTATTTTTCAAATTAATTCTTTACCAAACGACAAAATTTTAGACTTGTCCAAATTGAAAGTAGTTGCAGATGCCAAAATAAATGCAACTGATTGATTGAAATTTGTTTTGGGAAGAGTAGAAAATATTGTGGGAAAAGCAGAAAATGCTGGTTCACAATGTTTTTAAATGGCTTCTATCGTCAGGTGTTTAAAGTAGGAATTGAGTGATAAAGGGTTAAAGGCGCGTTATGACCTAGAAACAAAGTTTTGGAATACAATTGCAAGTAAATTTAAATCATGTCATTCAAAAGTATGGATATTTTTATGGATCTGATATACAGAATCTGACATGAGTTGGCATTTGAGATAAAATTTTGTTAAATCTTTACCAAACAACATAATTTCAGACTGGTCCAAACTGAAAGCATTTGCAGATGACAAGATAAAAGTGACTGGAAATTTTAAATGTTTTTTAACCCTTTCCCCAATGGCAAATTTTGGACCAGAACGAATTGAATTAACAGTAGCTAAAAAGATGATTTTTCTATATGATAGGGTGAAAAAAACAATGTGGGAAAAGGAGAAAATGCTGGTTACCAGCATTTTCTCCTTTTCCTACATTGTTTTCAAAAGGTTTCTATTCATGACCCGTAAAAACCAGGGATTGTTTGGGAAAGGGTTAAGAAGGAAAGAAAGCATCGTGGGAAAAGGAGAAAATGCTGATTACCAACATTTTCTCCTTTTCCCACAATGTTTTCAGAAGGCTTCTTTCTCCGGGTCGTTAAAAGTCAGGATTGTGTAGTAAAGGGTTAAACAAGTCTAAGGAAAATATTGTTCAGCGAGCCAAGTTTAAAGCAGTGGTGGACGATAAATGTGGCTAGCATGATAAGGTTTGTCTTTCAAAGGATAGAAAACATTGTGGGAAAAGGTCAGAATGCTGGTTATCTGCATTTTCTCCTATATCCATGTTTTCTAAAAGCCTTTTTCTAAGGATCCTTTAATTTTACAATGTTTGCTAAAGGAATAAAAATGCATGAAATCAACTAAAAAATTATGTTTCTTTATAATATACCATGCCATATTTTGTTCAGATAGCTAATTTTTTATGCATGTGCTATTTTTTTCTTGTCTCTCATTGTTTTTTCTTACCATATCAAAACATATTTGGTATTTTTGTGTTTAATATTATATATAATTATATACGTGTATATTCACACATATAGCCAATATGTTTAAACCTTTACCACACAGCAAAAATTTAAACCCGTCCAAATCTACAGCACATGTAGACGCAAAGTTTAACATTGCTAAATTTGTGCAAGACAAACTGTAGAAAACATTGTGAGAAAAAGAGAAAATGCTGGTTCCCAGCATCTTCTCTTTTTCCCACAATGTTTTCAAAAGTCCTGTTTCTCAAGGTCATCAAAAGTAAGCATTGTGTGGGAAGGGGTTAATATAAACAAATATTATGTGTTTCTGTCTCTTTCGATAAACATGTACATATATATTTTTTGTGTCTCTTTTATTATATTTGTATGTGTATCACAAACTTGTTTTCTGATATCACAAAGACGAAACACTATGCATAATATTGAGACATTCTTTCATGTTAAAGACTAATATTTTGCATACCATGAAGTTTATTTAGTAGTGCAGGGGCACATGTAAATGCCAATTGAAGGTTGAAAATAGTTGCAGGAAATTTCTTGTAACTTGGAATGGAGAGAAAAGCAAGCAAATAAATTGATAAGAATACTCCAGACACATTTGCACTTGTTTGAACAATATAAAAGTACATGTACATTTACATAATGAAACGGTTCCGGTAAACATGCATCACCAAGAAATGGCAGACAATGTTGTAAATGAAAAACATACTTTTATTATTTCATTACATATTGCAGCAAATTTTTTGCCCAAAGCAGGGGTCTTCTCTTACAGACTTTCTAACATCACTGAACCAATGGAACCACTTGTGAATACAACTGTTTGAGAAACAAGAGTCTCATTAAACTTTATGGATCTCTTCTTTAATTTCTGGCATATTCTTTCCTAATTTTGTAGAGAATTTATCAACCGTATGCTTTTTATTTACGACATTATCTGCCATTTCTTGATGATATGTGTTTACCCTGACATCATAGCTGTACGTCACATTATCAGTTCTGACGTCAGTTGTTACCAAATGCCGTAAAAATATCCCTAATTGATATTTCATCAAGTGGCTGAAGCTTCATCAATTTAGCCTTGTACAGTGTCTAATATTTAAGAAATTTTTGAATTTATCAATCACTCCTCATAATATTCCCATATCATTTGAACAACCTACATTTCCTCATGAAATCATATTGTAAGAAATTAGAGAATTCTTCTGTTTGCAACCTGTAGGCCTTTCAGATCTCCATATACAACAAGCACACACATGTATTTACATCGTCTTTTTATATTGGTGCAATTTTCATGCATTATGATTGGATATTTTTCTTGTCAGCAGGGACATCATTAAGTATTCAGACTCTTTTCAGAGATTTATTGTTTTAATAATGTATTATATATGTCCTCAAGTTATAATACAACATTGTGTACTGACAACATTTCAGGCTCCAATACAGGAATTATTGGAAATGGTACAGTAGAACTTTTTATTGCATGCCAATCAGTGTCATAATGCAATGTTTTAACCTTTTTCCCTGATTGATTCCTACATCTCTTGCTATTCATTGGATAAATGTATGTTAAAAATGTACACAAAGGTCAGTGACTATTTCTTAGCTCTTTACCACACAACAAATTATAGTCTGGCTAGCATTTATAGGAGACAGATTAAATCTGGCAGAAATCTTACCAAACGAACACCACTTTCAACAATCCTGAGGAAAACAGCTTTGTAAAACATTGTCAGAAAAGGTGGTGTGGAATCCTTAGGTGTGAGGTAGAGCATCAGCCTGGTAACCATATGGTGTTAAGTTCAATACCCAGGAACAGGTGTCAACTTTGCAATGGGGGTTATTGTTGACCGACTCATTTTGCACGAGTACTGGTGTAGTTTGCTGGAAGCAGAATGAGGAGAGATTAGTATAAGTTGCAAGAACTTGTTTTTCGATCAATGTAAAATAGATATGTTTAAACTGAGAGCTGTTGTGACTTTGCAGTGTTTCTGTCCATACAATAAAGTGAAAATGTCCATTTTATTTTTTTTAGCCATTAGAATTAAAAATAATAATGCCAACAAGGGAAATAGTTTAATAAAGAAATTAATGCTTGTCTTTCAAGTGTTTACTAATAAGCTGCTAATTGCATTAAAACAGAGGTGTTTTTATTCATACCTTAAATTACGGCATGTATTTTTATCTGCATTTTTTTTTTTATTAAGGTTAACACCCACTAAAACAAGATAATTGTAGTTCAATGTAAGTCATTCAGTAGCCATACTGATATCTGAAAATTAGATTGTTGCAATAATTGGATGACTTTAGCTGACTGAAAATTGTGTTACATCTTGACAGCTCACTATGTGCTGGGCAGCAGAAAAAAAAACTAATATATCTTTCATGCAGCTGTTTTTACAGCTTTATCTTTTTACGGCGATTAGATTTTTGTGTCAGGCAAGGTTGTGGTGCGCAAAACAGACGCTAGAGTTTCAGTTCAGTATTTGTGTGTCTGTTCATATGCATGTGCAAACATCTGGGTCTGTGTATTCACCCACCATTCATAAGAACATTCTTAGGCTTGTTCTTCAGAATTTTGTCAATGTGAAAGTAACAGAACTTCTGATTAGCTAAACCAATTGGTTTAGCCAATCAGAAGTTCTGTTACTTTCAGTTAGAAAATCTTGAAGATTAACTCATTACTAAACAACAAACGTTTAGATTTGTCCAAATCGAAAGCATTTGCAGATGAAACATTAAAAGTGACTGAAATTTTGAAATTTGTTTTGTGAAGGATAGAAAACATTGTGGGAACAGGAGAAAATGCTGGTTACCAGCATTTTCTCCTTTTCCCACAATGTTTTCTAAAGGCTTCTTTCTCAAGGGCATCAAAAGTAGGGATTGTGTTGTAATGGGCTAAGACAAAGAACCTTCTAAAGAATGGTTGGTGAATACGGACCCGGACTGGATTTCTCGGAGCCATAACTTCTGCACATGTTGATTGATTTAAAAAAAAATTGTCATGGTTTTATGCCATTAAAAGCAAGAATGCTATTTAAAATATTTGTTAAGGTATGTATAGTATCAATGTGTCACTTGAAGGTCAAATGAAAAAGTTTTTTATAATAATTTATAATAATATTTATAATAATATATTTATACTTATAATAATTATAATATAATAATTTCATTTTAGTGGTGAAAATGTCTGAAAACTTTCACAATAGTAGGTTCAGGAATAGGACAGAACTGAAAAGTCATAAATAAAACATCTACTTATTCATGAATAAGAAATACTCCTATCCTCATGTGATTTTGAAAAAGAAAAGAGATTTCAATTGAGATAGGTGTGTATAAGCTGATTGGCTACTTTTTTCCTTGTGCAGCTTATAAGGTTCTTTACTATATCTCCATCCTGGGCTCAGTATATTGCCCCCAGGCAATCTTCCAGTTGCTCTTTGATATATACTGACTACTTAGGGCTGCTATATGTATTTCATTTAAATATGTTTCTCCTCAGAACTTATGAATTACAGAGCTTAATTAACAATGCTTGCATTGGATAAAACTTTGTGCAACATTTAAAACTAATGAACATGTGGTATTTCAATGTTTTTTTTTTTTAATTTCTCTTGAAATATTTCAGTGCTTTGCATACTAATCTGACAGTTACAGGTTAAACTACTGTATCGTTGTCACGCTGTGTCACTTGTAATGTCATTTACTGGATCTCTGTCAAAATTTGTGATGTTAAACTATTATGTGTTCACTTGTGTCTTTGCCAACTCTGTGGATCAGTCACTGTCATGTTTTAAGCTCTTCCCTTAATCTGTATATGTTGTCAGATACCTGAATATGTGCTCATACAAAGTGGAATGAGTCACATTTGTATATTTGTATGAGAATGATACTGTCAAACTATTGTGCTCATGAATGTGTGACGTATGTGTTGCACTATCAGTCCTGCTGTGTATATGCCATCCTTGTTTGATTGAGTCCTTTATAAAAGGCCACACACTTGAGACACGTGGCATAAAAATGAGTATGAGGTATGTTAGCTGGTGTTGCTATGCCATTCCTTTTACACTTCAATGTTTCTTTCTATGCTACACAAGGGTACATGCATGAGCTGCTAGAGTTGTTAATGACATACATGTAGGTTAAGTGATAATTTCGTTTCATAATTTAACTTTTGAAACCATACGTTTTCATATCTGATGAAGAAAACTTCTAAATACATTGTTTGAAAAGTATTTATATGTTGGTTACCAGCATTTTCTCCTTTTCCAACAAAGTTTTCAACTTTTAATGACAAATCCCATCATTGAGATGCATCTGATTTGTTGATCATTTGAAAAAAGTTTCATTACAGACAAGTCTAGAATTTCATGGTGCAGAAAAGGGTTAACTCATTTGGCATGGACTATTCTTTAGATGTACTATTAGCTAGTTCTTGAGTGATGAACAGTAAATATTTAACTTCACACAATCCCAAGTTTTAACAACCTTCGGGAAGAAGCCTTTTGAAAACTTTGTGGGAAATGGAGAGAATGTTGGTAACCAGCATTTTCTCCTTTTCCCACAAATGTTTTCTACCTTCTACCATTTAAGAGTCAAGTTTCATGAGTTACGCCACTGTTAATCTGTTGTCTGCAACAGCTTTGAAATTGGACAAGTGCTAAAATTTGTCAGTTGGTAAATAGTTAAAGGAAAGAAAACACCTATTGTTTTTCTTAAATGATTCTGAAAACACTGGGAAAGGGACCAGTCAGCATTTTGTTTGACTTGAAGTTGAGGTTGGCACAATTCATGCAGAGTTTAGTACAAAATTTTCTGAACTTGCATGTTGTTTATTTTGTTACGGGAGACCACTCCTTCCTGCATGGCATTCTCCCGATTTAAATACAATACCTGGCTACTGCGTCAGGGAGATATCTCTTTGGCTCAGTGGTTAGGGTATTGGTCTTGTGTCCGGGAGTTCCGGAGTTCGAATCCCGCTCCGACCCTTATTTCTGCCATGCATTTATTCATTTGTTTCTTTGTTACGGACTTCGTTCGTAAGATGGGGGCTCGTCCGGGATTGGCCATTGAGCCATTAATCCCATTTGTTGTCCAAAATCGGACTTCCTGCCTAATAAGGCTTTGAGTCATCAATATATGATGACTTTAAGAGGGGGTGTGTTACGGGAGACCACTCCTTCCTGCATGGCATTCTCCCGATTTAAATACAATACCTGGCTACTGCGTCAGGGAGATATCTCTTTGGCTCAGTGGTTAGGGTATTGGTCTTGTGTCCGGGAGTTCCGGAGTTCGAATCCCGCTCCGACCCTTATTTCTGCCATGCATTTATTCATTTGTTTCTTTGTTACGGACTTCGTTCGTAAGAATTTCCTTATCTCAAACTTTTTGTCATGTAAAATTGTCCATTATTGTAGTTTGAATTGGCTCTCATCATTGTAAGTATCAAGTCACAATCAGTGTTCTGGTGTATTGTATCACATAAAGCGTTTTGGTGTATAATGTCATGATATGTGTTACAGGAAGTGACATCATAGTACAGGGGTCATAATATGTATCACAGGAAGTGACATCACTGCATGAGGGGTTTTTAGTGTATAATGTCATGATATGTTTTACAGGAAGTGACATCATAGTACAGGGGTCATAATATGTATCACAGGAAGTGACATCACTGCATGAGGGTTTTTTAGTGTATAATGTCATGATATGTTTTACAGGAAGTTACATCATAGCACAAAGGTCATAATATGCATCACAGGAAGTGACATCACTGCATGAGGGATTTTTGCATGATTAGTTTGGTATCTCCTGTGGTTTGACTCGTGGAAAGTGTACTTGACATTGTGCTAAACAAGAATTAGAAACAACATCTGATACATTTCAGCAGTTACTGCTTTCATTTTCAAAAATGTTGCTGTTCAGTGTTGAATGATTAGAATAATGGAAATGTATCTTAAGGTACATCGACCACACAGCAATTTTTAGACTGCCCCAAAGTGAAAGGGGGTCCTGCATGGCTCTGAATCTACAGTTTTTGGTGGGAGTGTCCTTGTCTTTGTAAGGATAGAAAAGATTGTGAGAAAAGGAAAAAAAATAACATTTTCTCCTTTTCCCACTATGTTTTCATAATTCTTTGTTTCCCAGGGCATTAAATAAAGGTATTATGTGGTAAAGGGTTAATTCTTAACCACACACCAAAGCTGGTCCAAATTGAAAGCATCTGCAATTACCAATAAAATACGGTGCGAGTGATATGATTTGTTCTTGTTGGGGTAGAAAACAATGTTGGTGAAAGGAGAAAATGCTGGTTACCAGCATTTTCTCCTTTTTCCCCCAATGTTTTCAAAAGCCTTATTTCTCAAGGCCCTTAAAATTTGAGACTGTGTAGTAAAGAATTAAAGATTCAGTGGCAGCCACAAGTAAACAGTGTAGTAGTTGAAATGCTTCAAATTTTAATTTACTATCTTAAAACTAAGGGAATTATCTTTGAGACGACAATATGTTACTGTACAATACAACAAAGTTAAGTCGCTTGCAGAAAAATGAGTTTGAAAACTAGGTAAAAAGTTGCATAGTTGCACCATATTTTGTTTTACTTTTTACCTTTTTTATAGAATTAATTTTTCTGAGAGCAGCTAACGCTTTGATTCCTATTCCCACAGCCTTTTCCAAAAGCTGTTTCCAAAAGCATGAATAATGTTTGTTTGTTATTAATCATCTCATTTTTTCTAAGAATGCTGAGGGTCTCTCTTTTATGATTTTATAAATTCTAGTTCATGCAATTATAGTCCAACACATTTTGTAGTGTGACGATATGATGTTTTGATATGCTTGCAGTGTCGTCTATACTATTGTCATTATCAAAATGGAACTTGCCTCAGGCATCATTTTTTTATATAGATCTTCCTTAACCCACAACCAAACGACAATATTTTAGACTGGTCCAAATTGAAAGCATTTGCAGACAACAAAATAAAAGTGACTGAAAATTTGAAATTTGTTTTGTGAAGGGTAGAAAACATTGTGGGAAAAGGAGAAAATGCTGATTAGCAGCATTTTCTCCTTTTCCCACAATATTTTCTAAAGGCTTCTTTCTCAGGGGCGTCAAAAGTAGGGATTGTGTGGTAATGGTTTAAGCTATTTTTCTGTTTTAATAAAGAACCCATGTAGAAGGCCATGGTTTAGTATATCTCTATAAATAAGCAATGCTCTGACCAAAGAAGGATTAACCCTTTACTGAACAGTCCCTAGTTTTTACATATCTGAGATAGAAGCCTTTTGAAAACATTGTGGGGAAAGGAAAAGCCATGTTTTTTTTTTATGTACCGGTATTAAACTCTGTCACTTCCAGTTGAATTATTTAGAATTCATTGCCTATAAAATTGGATTCTGCAAGATAAAGAGACAGTTTGACCTTGACTTATTACATAACGACAAAATTTTGTGTTTGTCCAAATCGAAAGCATTTGCAGATGACAAAAATAAAAGTGACTGAAAATTCGAAATTTGTTTTGTGAAGGGTAGAAAACATTGTGGAAAAGGAGAAAATTTCTCATTTTCCCCCACAATGTTTTCAAAAGGCTTCTTTCTCAGGGTCGTCAGAAGTAGGGATTATGTGGTAATGGGTTAATCTAATTTAAGGTTGTGGACAGTGTAGATCAGAGATAAGACAGCATGTTCTGTGCATTCTGATCTTGATCTAGACTGTCCACAAAAAGGTTCTAATGTCATCAACAGTTAGGAAAGAGTTAATTTAAATAACCAAGTCTTTGGGGTATTGGAACTCTAGCCTTTTGCTAGGGCTTCACAGGACCTATTTCTGTGGTTCTTCATTTATGAAAGAAATTATGTTATTAGTTTTAGAAGTTTAAAAACTTAATTTGATCTTCTCACTTTTGTTCTCTAGTTGATGCCTATTTTAGTATAATAGTCGTTTGCATAGACATTAACATTCTCCTGTTGAAACTAACATAACAATATTTTGTTTTTTTGTTCTGTAATAGACTCCAAATATGGATAAAGTTCACGAGGTGATACGTAATCCATCCAAGATGTCACAGCAGCTGTTAGCTGCAGGCAACATGCCATCGTTTGTGCAAGACAAGATGTCTAGAACTTACGCCTCCTGGTTACAGTGGTGGAAGTCTACGGTCACAAGTGATGATTACATGAAATATTTGTCTACTCAAGTAAGAATTTTTATTGAACTACTGTATTTAAACTTTTATTAAACTGTCCATGTTTAAACCCTTTCCTGAACGACAGATTCTAGACTCTTCCAAACTGAAAGAGTTAGAAAACAACAATTTTAAATTTGATGAAAATGGTAGAAAGTTCTCCTACAGGGTAAAAAACACTGTGGGAAAAGGAGAAATTGCTTGTTACGAGCAATTCCTCCTTTTCCCACATTGTTTTCAAAAGACTTGTACTGCAGACATGGAAAAACCAGGGCTTGTTTGGGAAAGGGTTAATAGCCCTGAGCGAGACATCATTTGAAATCATTGTAGGAATAGGAGAAATGTCAGTGAACAGCTCTTTCTCTTTTTCCCCGTCTGTTTTCTGTCCACTTAACTTATTACCAAACAACAATATTTTAGGCTTGTCCGAATTGAAAGCATTTGCAGATGATAAAATAAAAGTGACTGAAAATTTGAAATTTGTTTTGTGAAGGGTAGAAAACATTGTGGGAAAAGGAGAAAATGCTGGTTACCAGCATTTTCTCCTTTTTCCCACAATGTTTTCTAAAGGCTTCTTTCTCAGGGGCATCAAAAGTAGGTATTGTGTGGTGATGGGTTAAAGACAGATTACATCATCTTGGCCATGTTGGAATTGTCTGCAAAAAATTTCAACATGGACTGGTTTGTTGTTTGGTAAGTAATTAAGATTTGTACCTTATTTTGCATCATATTGTAAAACAAGTTATCAGAACTGATTATATATAACCACACTTGATTTCTTGATGCCTAATGTAGCCTACTTCAGATGCTTCCTTTGGAGTTTAAGAATAAGAATACTTAGTATAAACTTTTATAAATATGATGTTATATGTGCAAATTTTGTTATCATGTTACACATGTTTTGAATAGGAAACTGATTACATGGCAGCCATTTTCCACTTCTATGACTCTGGTGATGAAGATGAGGAAGAGGAAGCGCAGATGGGAACCACCACATACCATCATCAAACTTCAATACTGGGAACCACTACAGCCATGTTGTCACATAAACCATCGTCAAGGGCAACACATTCTAGTAAACTCTCTGAATTAAAGTAAGTATCCAGTTTAAGTCATTACCAAACAAGCCTGAGTCTTCACAGCCCTGAAAAAGAAGCCTTTCAAAAACATTCTGGGAAAAGGAGAAAATGCTGGAAACCAGCTTTTTCTCTCTTTTCCCACAATTTTTTCTACCTGCACAGAATAAGTTGCAATTTTTTAGTCATGTCAATTTTGTCGTCTGCAAATGCTTTCAATCTGGACCAGTCTAAAATTTTGTTGTTTGGTAAAGAGTTCAGTCAGGGATATTTAAAAGTAAGCACTGAAAAAAGACTGAAAACATTTGAACAAATCCTATATACCTCAATCAGGGTCTGTACACATCAACCATTGTGAAGAATGTTCTTAGTCTTACTCTCAAGAATTTTCCAAATTTGAGAGTAACATGACTACTGATTGGCTAACGCCTGATTGGCTGGGCCATTTAGAGAAAACAACAACAACAATATGGCAGCCCAGAGTTTGTTGCATGACTCTCATCCAAGAACTACATTATAACGCTTGTACTGTATTTTTGCTGAGTACTGAATTAATTCTTTACGGTTACCACAGTTGGCAATTTAAATGTTATGCAAATGTGAAATTATGATCTATATATGGTAGAAAAAATTGTGTGAGAAAAAGAAAATGCTGGTTACCACTGCAGTCTCTTTCTCCCAAACTGCTGTGTACACCTTTCTGGGTTCTCATTTTCAGTGATCATTCATACATGTAGTTAAATTCAAATTCTAAATACCAGAACCAGCCATCTGATTGGCAAGGGCATTTTTTCCTAGCCAATTACATGGCTATACTTGAAATTTAGAATTTTATAGCTAGAACAGTTGATGAATAGAAACTCAAGTTCGTTTATAACAAATTTGACCTTAAATATCAGAGCCATACTCCGTGAACTGGGGGCTTAACCCATTACCACACAATCCCTACTTTTGACGCCCCTGAGAAAGAAGCCTCTTGAAAACACTGTAGGAAAAGGAGAAAATGCTGGTAACCAGCATTTTCTCCTTTTTCCACAGTGTTTTCTACCCTTCCCAGAACAAATTTCAATTTTTTAGTCACCTATGTCGTCTGCAAATGCTTTCAATTTGAACCAGCCTTAAATTTTGTCGTGTGGTAAAGAGTGAATGCATCTGCAGAAGGTATTGAGCCATGTTTGCCTGTGTCTGCGCAGGCTGACATGGGTAAAAACTTTCTGTCATTTTTATTAGTTTTTCTGCATGTCCAAAGACCATTCTACTTTCACATTTAGCGATTTGATAGACTAAATAGGTTTTATGAATCTATGTTATTAACCCTTTACCAAACAATCCCTGGTTTTTACGACCCTGAGATAGAAACCTTTTGAAAGCATTGTGGGGAAAGGAGAAAATGATGGTAACCAGCATTTTCTCCTTTTCCAGCAATGTTTTCTACCCTGCTGGAAACAAATTGCAATTTTTGAGTTATGTTTATTTTGTAGTCTGCAGGTGCTTTCAATTTGGACCAGTCTAAAATTCCATTGTTTGGTAAAGGGTTAAGGGATTACTTACCTTTAGATTTAGTGATTTAGTGAAATAAGTGGATTTTATGAACTTACATCATGTGATTGCTTTCTTGGTATCATACATCACATAGATGTATTAACTTCTTACCAAACGACAAAATCTTAGACTGGTCCAAATTCATAGCATTTGCAGACGACAAAATAGATGTGAATAAAGAATTTTTAAATTTTGCTTTGTGAGGGGTAGAAAACATTGTGGGAAAAGGAGAAAATGCTGGTTACCAGCATTTTCTCCTTTTCCCACAATGTTTTCAAAAGGCTTCTTGCATAGGGTAGTTAAAAGTCGGGATCGTGTGGTAAATGGTTAACCCTTTACCCCATAAGACATTTCTATGGTATCTCTAATTGACCCTAAACAATAGCAAGGATGAGGCCATTTCTTATGTGTATATGATACTTTTTTATAGCATAGAAAACACTTTGGCAAAAGGTGAAATTGCTCGTGACAAGCAATTTCACCTTTTGCCACAATGTTTTCAAAAGGTTTCTACAAGCAATGTGTAGAAATGAGTATCTATGGAGTAAGGGGTTAAATAAATAGATTTTATGAACTTACATCATGTGATTGCTTGCTTAGTATCATGCATCACATAGATGTATTAATTTCATACCAAACGACAAAATCTTAGACTGGTCCAAATTCCTAGCATTTGCAGACGACAAAATAGATGTGAATAAAGAATTTTTAAATTTTGCTTTGTGAGGGGTAGAAAACATTGTGGGAAAAGGAGAAAATGCTGGTTACCAGCATTTTCTCCTTTTCCCACAATGTTTTCAAAAGGCTTCTTGCATAGGGTAGTTAAAAGTCGGGTTAAGACCTTATTTGCCAGAGCTTGGCTCATATCACTATTTGATATTAAAGCTTTTTTTATTATCTGTACTTTTTACAGAGAAAAGGAGAAGAAAATACAAGATCTGAAAGCACAAAAGAATGAATACAAGGAGGGCTTCTGGAATGTGAACAGTGTGCTGATGGGAGGTTTGGGGAAGGATCCTGTAATAGAAGGTAACATATATCTGCATCCGTCATGAGAAATATTCTCTTTTATCACATAACCTCCTTTGTTTTTAGTGCAATTTATCCATCACAAATTTTCTTATCATATACATGTACATGTTTGATGTTAAATTTGTGTGAGGTCACTTTTGATGGTATTTTGTAGATATTTCATAGAAGTGATTGGGTTTTATTGATATTAGGACACATGTCTCTATAGATGGTTTCACGTCATCTTATCAGTATTTTTAATGAAATATTATTATGTGATAAAAAGAATCTGACATTTGTTGGTGTTAGAGATAAAAAGGCTCACTTAATAACATTTACTAGACTCATATAATAAAATACTATGTATGTTGATTTTGTAATCCTTTCCAAAAAAGTCCCGGTTTTTCATGACCCGAGAAAAAAGCCTTCTCAAAACATTGTGGGAAAAGAAGAAAATGCTGGTAACCACTATTTTCTCCTTTACCCACAATGTTTTCTACCTTTCCCAAAACAAATTTCAAATTTTGAGTCCCATTTATTTTGTCATTTGCAAATGCTTTAAATTTGGACAAGTCTAGAAATTTTTTGTTTTGTAAAGAGATGATTGAATCATGCTTTGGAGGAAGTGGGGTTTAATGCATCTACAAAATGTTTGGTTCCATTTACCTGTGGCAATGACTATCAACAATCCTCAGAGAGAAATTGGCTGTGCAGAGGATCAAACTCACGACCCCCTGTTCTCAAGTCCTTTATGCTACCAATTAAGCTACCGGTGCTCTAACCAATTCAGTCATCAAAAGTCGTCATTGTGTAGTAAAAGGTTAAAGAATGTGATGCATATTTTATATAAGTTGATTAACTCATTACCACACGAGAAAATTTTAGACTGGTCCAAATTGGAAGCATCTGCAGACGACAAAATAAAAGTGACTCAAAATTTGAAATTTGTTTTGAGAAGGGTAGAAAACATTGTGGGAAAAGGAGAAAATGCTGGTTACCAGCATTTTCTCCTTTTCCCACAGTGTTTTCAAAAGGCTTCTTTCTCAGGGGCGTCAAAAGTAGGGATTGAGTGGTAATGGGTTAAAATTTCCTCTTAACAAGTGTGATAGAAGCCTCTTGAAAACATTGTGGGAAAAGGAGAAAATGTTGGTTACTAGCATTTTCTCCTTTTCCCACAATTTTTTCAAAATTTTTTCAGGGTAGTCAAAAGTCGTCATTGTGTGGTAAAGGGTTAATTTAGTAATAAATAATTTTTTGAATATGTGTGATTATAAGAATCCGAATAGTGGCCTTTAACCCATTACCACACAATCCCTACTTTTGATGCCCATGTGAAAGAAGCCTTTAGAAATCATTGTGGGAAAAGGAGAAAATGCTGGTAACCAGCATTTTCTCCTTTTCCCACAATGTTTTCTACCCTTCACAAAACAAATTCCAAATTTTCAGTCACTTTGATTTTGTTGTCTGTAAATGCTCTCATTTTGGACAAGCTTAAAATTTTGTCATTTGGTAATGCGTTTATGCCTTGTATCAGATGTGTATTAACATATTTATCTACACTTTTCAGAGAAACTGACATTATTTCAGGAAAAAGCAATGACTATTACAGGTAGAAAATGAAAGAAGAAGTCACAATTTAAATTTTTCAACCCTTTGATAAATAATCCAGTATTTTGATCAAACTAGAAAAGCAGACTTGTGAAAACATTGTTGGGAAAGGAGAAAATGCTGATAACCAGCATTTTCTCCTTTTCCACTATGTTTCTACCCTTTTTGAAACAGATCGTTTTCTTTTCAACTGTTACATGTATCAGTTTTTTTCTTCAGCTTTTAAATGCTAGTTTTTCGGACAAGTACAAAATTCTGTCTTCCGGTTAGGGGTTGATGCTTACAGTGCCAAAAGAAAATCACATAGATATGTCCAGTGATACTTGTAATCACAAAATAAATACTTGTAAACACATCTCAGGGCTTTTTCTGCTCCTAGATCTCAGGAATTGAAAGACACTTCATATGAAAGATAGACTGTATGTTTTTTGCAGTGTGATTTTCATCTACACTGATTGCAAAACTCAATTGATTTGTACATGGCACTTTAAGTTTGATCCCGTCTTCTTACTTAGGACTTATCAAATCAATTCTAACATTAGTTAGATCCGCCATTAATTATATTTTCACCACAATATAGAAATAACTTGCATAAGTGAGGTATGAACACTTGCCGTTCTGTTTTCTTAAGATTAAGTATAACAGATAGGTTGAAAAAGTAGAAAGAACACTAACAAGTTACATGATGTTATTTGTCATAATTTATAATTAGGAAATTTCACAGAGCTTGAGAGTTAACTTTCATAAAATGCTTGTCTAATAACTCTAAAAAAGACCAAAATCAATAATCAATAATCAATTATGGTGCCCTACCGGGGTCCATATTCACAAACCTTTCCAAAGAACATTCTCAGTCTTCTTCTCCAGATTTTTTAAAATGTTAAAGTAACTCAACTCTTGATTGGGTCAAAAGTTGTATTACTTTGACATTTAGAAAGTCTTGGAGAATAAGCCAAAGAATATTCTTCAAAACAGTTGGTGAATAGAGACCTGGATATTGCATGTAACCATTGCAAGGTAAAGAAAGTAAAGAAACATAAAAAGGAGAAAACATTGTGGTAAATGGATAAAATGCTATGAATTATCAATTATCCGAATGTTGTGTAAGGCCAAGCTGGTTATCTAGTGACTAATAACTACACAGAACAACAACAAATAGCTTCAGCACATTTTATTTTAACCCTTTACCAGACAGTCCCTGGTTTTCATGACCCTCAGGATGGAAGGTTTTGAAAACATTGATGGAAAAGGAGAAAATGCTGGTCACCAGCATTTTCTCCTTTTCCCACAATGTTTTTTACCTTATCAAAGACCTAAAGCTCATTCATACCAATTCTGAATTTGTCGTGTGTGGATGCTCTCAGGTTTGGAACGATTTAAAATGTCGTTGTGGAATGGGTTACCCCTCCCTGGCACAGAAGATAGAATAGACCCCACAGATCTGTAATTACACTTTATTACTATTGAGTTTTATTTATTTTTTCATTGTAGCTTGTAAATAGTATGATTTGAATTTCATTTTTTTTTTCAATTCCCTTTTCAATTTTTCAGTGCCCTTACTCTGTATGGTGTAAATTTTAGCTCAGCTGATTTCAAAGAAAAGGTCAAAAGTATTGTCATGGTCCTTTTGTCATGTCTTTTTAGGACATCATGGTGTAAAAAGTTTGACATTTCATAATATTTCAGTCATTACTGAATATATTTAGTTCAAAGTGGGAGTATTTATTAAATATTACAAGGGAAACCCAAACGGCTGGCCTGGGTAACCATCAAAATATTTTTGACACAGCTATGTTCTTTTTTTATTTAACCTTTTTCCAAACAAGCCTGTCTGCAGTACAAATCCTTTGAAAACACTGTGGGAAAAGGAGAAATTGCTCATGAGCAATTTCTCCTTTTCCCACAGTGTTTTCTACCCATTTAGAGAACTTTTTGCCATTTTTATCAAATTTGAAATTATTGTCTGCAAACTCTTTGAGTTTGGAAGAGTCTAAAATTTATGGTTTGGGAAAGGGTTAAACCAAAGTTTACATTTAAATTAATCATTCATTAAAATTCATTAAAATTATTGAGAATTAATCTATTTCTAAAAGCAACTTCAGCCAAGCCTTGGCACCTGTATGCAGTGCTTCTGTTTTCTACATGAGGCCAATTTTCATCACACTTTTAGTTACATGTACAGTCAAACCTGTCTTAAGCAAGCGGTCAAGGGACCTTCCAAAATTGCTTGCTTAAGACAGGTGCTTGCTTAAAAGAGGTTCATCACGCAAGATGGTCTCGGGGTTATCTTTTCCAAAAAAATTATAAAGGGGGGGGGGGGAGGGTGTTATATGTCCCATATACAAGTACATGTGCAAACTCAAGTTCAAATTGTTCAGCTAGAATCCGAGAACTCATTCCAGATTCTAAAAGTCTAATTACTTCCACTCTACGTTCTAATGTCAACACTTTTCTCTTGGTACAAGCCATGATTAGATATTAACAGTCTCGAGTTGCATGTAATAATACAATAGACAGATTGTAGGGTCAAAACAAGAAATCTGCATCTTTGGAATAATCAACAATCAAAATAATCAAATGGTCGAAAGATGATTGGGCAAAAAGGTCAAACAATCGTAGGTTTACTGGTCAATGACAACGGGACGTCCAGGTAATCGTCAAAAATTAACGTAATCAAAGACAATTTCTGAAACACCGGCATATGTAATTACCTATACTAATTTGGGTACAATCGGTTGTTAGGACAGTTTTCTTTAATCATTTCTCACCCTTTAGAAAAATTTAAAAAAAAAAGGCGAAACAGCTTCTTTATTATTGCGTTATATAATCATTACAGTAATGTCGGATTAAATCGAAAGTTGAAAGACATTTTTCGTTATCTGACTCGGGTAATTTACACGTGATTTCGAACTTTAAAATTTGTGACAAATCAGGTATAATAGCTTACGAAATCACCATTTGCATCAAAATAACACGTTCTCGAGGTAATCAGGTAATATGCAATCACCTGTTAATTGGCGACGTGTGTATATGATTGTTCGATTTTGACACTTTAGTTGTTCATCCGAAAACGGTTGAACGTGAGAAGTACACTAGGCGTGAAATTTTAATTTGGCAATCCGACTTCGTTGGTTATTGGGTGGGTCGGGGGCCTAGTGGTTAACACGTTGGACTACCAATCCGAAGGTCTGGGGTTCGAATCCCGGTCTGGTAGGATGTTTTCAGAGACACTTCGTGTCTCCCACCCAACAAGAGGTGAACTGGTTAGAAACCCAGAGGTAGCCTCGCATGTATCGGTGCTATACACTGAGCATGTAAAAGAACCAAGGAAATCTATTCGAAAAAGAGCTAGGGTCTGGTACCCGGATTTCTTTCTCTCTACTCCAATCTGCGCCTGTCAGATATGCGTATATAATAATAACATAGCACATGTACATAAATGTCACAAAAAAAAAAAGGTGGTGGATAAATGTTACATTACTAACTCATTGACTGAAAAAATAAACCCTTCTCATTCGCGAGAAGAATATCCTTCAAAAAGAAGGAGTGCTACAGTGCTAGTGTGGGAAATTACCTGAGACAATAACAACAACAACATTGGCCGCTACATACCAGGGTGTTTTGAAAAACGGGACACAATATCGGCGGCCGTTGCGTGCGTTTTAAAGGTGCTTGTGGAAAAAAGGTTCAATATAGAGTAAAATTGATTGGGGGGAACATTGAACTGGCCGCTAAATGGAGGTTCACGCTGAATGGAGGTGGACGGATCACCAGGTTTGACTGTATTGCCTACTCCATTTAACCTCATCCAGACCTTTTTAGCTCACCTGAGCAGTGAGCACAACGTGCTCAAGGGGAGCTTTTAGGATCACCCGGTGTCCGTCGTCAACAATTCTTTAAACATCAACTCTTCCTAAACCGCTCGGCCAATTTTGACCAAACTTGGCTGGATTGTTCGTTGAGAGGTCCTCTTTAAAACCTGTTCACAGAATTTGATTCCGTCAAAAACTGTGGTTGCCATGGCAACCAAATGGAATTTTCTTAGAAATTCTTTAAAAATCTTCTTCTCTGAAACCGCTGGCCAGATTTTAGAATAATTTCACAGAGATGTTCCTTGGATGACCCTTATCAAAAATTGTGTGCCATATTTTGATCCGTCAGGAAACATGGCTCTGGTGAAAGGGGGCTACTTGCACTATACAGAAATAAAGGAATTCTTAAAAATTCTTCTCCTCTAAAACCGCTGGTCAGATTTTAAAATAATTTCAAAGAGATGCTCCTTGGGTGACCCTTTTCAAAAATTGTTTGTGAAATTTTGATTCGTCAAAAAACATGGCTCTGGCGAATGGGGGCTACTTGCACTATAGGGAAATGAAGAAATTCTGAAAAATTCTTCTTCTCTATAACTGCAGGTCAGATTTTGAAATAATTTCACAGAGATGTTCCTTGGGTGACCCTTTTCAAAAATTGTTAGTGAAATTTTGATTTGTCAAGAAACATGGCTCTGGTGAATGGGGGCTACTTGCGCTATACGGAGATGAAGAAATTCTTAAAAATTCTTCTTTTCTCGAATGGCTGGTCAGATTTTGAAATAATTCCACAGAGATGTTCCTGGGGTGATGCTTTTAAAAAATTGTTCATGAAATTTTGATTCATCAAGTAACATTGCTCTGGTGAATGGGGGCTACTTGCACTATATGGATTACAACACGTGAAAAGGGTCATTCGGACATTTGCGTAAAGTGTCGTTTTGGATCAGCCTGCGCGGACTGTGCAGGCTAATCCGAAATGACACTTTCCGTTTTGATGCAATTTTCTGTTTTGCACAAGTGTTCTGTGGCACAAAATCCAATGCAATCCTAAAGTGCCGTCTTGGATTAGCCTGCGCGGACTGCGCAGGCTGATCCGAGACGACACTTTACGCAAATGTCCGAATGCCCCTTTTCCCATGTTGCAAGCCATATGGAAAGGAAGAAATTCTTGAAAATTCTTCTTCTCTGAAACCCCTCGTCAGATTTTAAAATAATTTCACAGAAATGTTACTGGAATGACTCTTTTCAAAAATTATTTGCAAAATTTTGATAGGTCAAGAAACATGGCTCTGGTGAATGGAGGCTACTTACACTGTACGAAATTAAGTAACTCCTAAAAATTCTTCTTTTCTGAAACTGCTGGTCAGATTTTGAAAGGACTTTTACAGGTGACCTTTTGAAAATTGCTTGGCAAAATGATGATTTTGTTTCCAGTGTTTCAATACCTCACAAAAAAAAAAAAAAATGGCTATGGTCCCCTCAAAAATTCAGGTGAGCAATCCAGGGCCATCTTGGCTCTCTTGTTATAAAAATGGAATTCCAAATATTATTTGGGAAATTAGATATACACACAAAGGTATTTAATACACAGGTAAGCAATTTCAGCATTAAAGCAACTAAAGTTGTTTTGGCGGTACATGTAGATCAATGTCAATCTGCACAGAATGTATGGGATATTTTTTCAAACCCCCCCCTCCCCTCCCCCCCCCCCCCCAAAGAAAAAAAAAATTAAGTAAACTAATTTTGAAAGTGCAATATTTGCATTTCATATTTTTGACGGAAAAGTTTCATTTAGCTTATTTAGAAGCTAAGCATTAATTCGCTCATACAGTATAGAATATTTTCGTGGCCATTTTGGACATAGGTCTAACAATGCTGAGGGTAAAAATAGAATATCATGTAAACAAAGTTGAATTGAGTCAGGTTTGATGAAGTAAGTAATGATTATGTGTTTTTCTCTTACAGGGAGCTACTTGCTATCAAGAACCTTAACATATTTACGGGCAATTTTGACCCTTACGAAGAAAGATTTTGATGACATTGAAGGAAAACAGCATTCTCTTCTTTTCCCACATTGTTTTCTACCCAACCAAAGGAAAACTGCATCACTAGATGCATATTTAAGTTTTTTAACACACAGAAAGAGGTATTCGGACATTTGCCTAAAGTCCTGGATCAGCCTACACACTCCACATAGGCTGATCCGAAACGACAGTTTCCGTTTTTATGCAGTTTTCTGGTTTGTGCAAGTCTACTGTAGGGCAAAATCTAATGTAGGCATAAAGTGCCATCTCAGATTAACTTTCGAGGACTGCACAGGTTGATCCGAGACGACACTTTACACAAATGCCAAATGCCCATTTTCACATGTTGCAGGCTATATGACAATATTATACAGAGCTTCAGATAAGAGGGAGTGATGTTATTCTAAATCTATTATTTCTTATCGAAACCCTATGTTGTGGGTACTCTCGTCTCATCAAGACGATTCTAATGAGTACCCACAACATAGGGTTAAGAATAGAATAATTAATATTTTAAATCAAAATCACCCCCTTTATCTGGAGCTCTGATTATAGAATCAATAATTAGATCATAGAATTTTTTACAAAGTTTATCAGTAGCCGCTCTTCATTTATAGAAGAAGAAGATGATGCATCCTCAAGGGCCCCAAAGTCAGCTACGACAGAAAGATCTGCAAAAACTCTGAAAGAAAGAGCTGCAGCAAGACATTCAGCCAAAATGGAAAAATCAAGACAGTAAGACTTACTATATAAGTGGGGTTTTTTGTGGGTTCCTAATTCTGTGTTTTTTTCTGAAAAGGAGGGGTGTTTAAATTTCTGTGAACCAAATTTCTATGATGCCCAGTCTGAGCATTTTTAGTATTTAGTATCTGCTGCATTTGAGAATTACAGTTGACAACAATCTACTTTTGTTTCTTTTGACTTTTCTGCTATGTATGAATATTTGAAAGATATCACCACCAACTGGTCTATAATACTGTCTTATTTAAGATCAATAAGTTTGCAGAAACAAGTTACAGGTATAGCTCTTTACCACATGAGAAAATTTTAGACTGGTCCAAATTGAAAGCATTTGCAGACGACAAAATAAAGGTTACTAAAAAATAGAAATTTGTTTTTGGAAGGGTAGAAAACACTGTGGGAAAAGGAGAAAATGCTGGTTACCAGCATTTTCTCCTTTTCCCATAGTGTTTTCAAAAGGCTTGTTTCTCAGGGGCGTCAAAAGTAGGGATTGTGTGGTAATGGGATAGGGTGCTTTATAAATAACCCTTTAACCCATTACCAACCAATCCCTACTTTCGACGACCCTGAGAAAGAAGCCTTTAGAAAACATTGTGGGTAAAGGAGAAAATGTTGGTAACCAGCATTTTCTCCTTTTCCCACAAAATTTTCTACCCTTTACAAATCAAATTTTGAATTTTCATTCACTTACATTTTGTCATCTGCAAATACTTTCGATTTGGACAAACTTAGAATTTTTATCAATACAAATAATTCCGTAGGGAATTCAACACTTAAATAAAATAAATAAATATAGTCACTCAGTTTTTCAATAAAATAAATATAGTCACTCAGTTTTTCATAAAATAAATATAGTCACTATATTTAAAAACTGAGTGACTATATTTGAAAAACTATAATTGAAAAACTGAGTGACTATATTTATTTTATTTTAGAATTTTTATCCCCCGCCGAAAGGCGGCGGGGGATATGGTAATAGTCTACGTCCATCCTTCCGTCATTCCGTCATTCCCTCACTCCGTCATTCCGTCCTTCCGCTTTTTGTCCGGAGCATATCTCCAAAAGTATTTGAGATATCAACTTCAAACTTCACAAGTGGATAGATATCATTAAGGAGACGTGCAGTGTACAAGAACCATTACTCTATCTTCAGTATTTTTGGAGTTATTGCCCTATGTAAATTTTTACTTTGAATTTTTGTCCGGAGCGTATCTCCAAAAGTATGAAAGGTAGGAACTCGAAACTTAACACACATATAGAACTCATTGAGGAGGCGTGCAATGCGAAAGATCCATAACTCTGTCTTCAGTAATTTTGGAGTTATTGCCCTTTGTAAATTTTAACTTTGAATTTTTGTCCGGAGCATATCTCCAAAAGTATGAAAGCTAGGAAATTGAAACTTCACACACATATAGAACTCATTGAGGAGGCATGCAGTGTACAAGAACCATTACTCTAGCTTCAGTATTTTTGGAGTTATTGCCCTTTGTACATTTTTACTTTGAATTTTGTCTGGAGCATATCCCCAAAAGTATAAATGCTAGGAACTTCAAAATTCACACATATTTAGAACTCATTAAGGAGGCGTGCAGAGTGAAAGATCCATTACTCTGTCCTCAGTAATTTTGGAGTTATTGCTCTTTGTAAATTTTAACTTTGGATTTTTGTCTGGAGCATATCTCCAAAAGTATATGAGATAACAACTTCAAACTTCACAAGTGGATAGATCTTATTAAGGAGGCATGCAGTGTACAAGAACCATTACTCTATCTTCAGTATTTTTGGAGTTATTGCCCTTTGTACATTTTCTTCTGGAATTTTTGTCCGGAGCATATCTCCAAAAGTATGAAAGGTAGGAACTTGAAACTTCACACACATATAGAACGCATTGAGGAGGCATGCAGTGCGAAAGATCCATTACTCTGTCTTCAGTATTTTTGGAGTTATTGCCCTTTGCACATTTTTATTTTGAATTTTTGTCCGGATTATATCTCCAAAAGTATAAAAACTAGGAACTTGAAACTTCACACATATACAAAACTCACTGAGAAGAAGGGCAGTAAACAACAACTATAACTCTGTCTTCAGTAATTTTGGAGTAATTGCCCTTTGTAAATTTTAACTTTGGATTTTTGTCTGGAGCATATCTCCAAAAGTATAAAAGCTAGGAACTTGAAACATCACAAGCATATAGAACTAATTAAGGAGAAGTGCAGTGCTAAAGAATCATAACTCTATCTTCAGTTATTGTTGAGTTATTGCTCTTTGTAAATGTTCACTTTGGAATTTTGTCCGGAGCATATCTCCAAAAGTACAAAGGGTAGGAACTTCAAACTTTATAGACTAATAGAATTCATTAAGGAGAAGTGCACTTCACAAAAACCAAAACTCTGTCTTCAGTAATTTTTGTGTTATTACCCTTTGTTAATTTTTATTTTGGATTTCTGTCTGGCATATATCTCCAAAAGTATAAAAGCTAGGAACTTAAAATTTCACACACATATAGAACTAATTGAGGAAAAGTGCGGTGCACAAGAACCATAACTCTTTCTTCAGTATTTTTGGAGTTATTGCCCTTTGTAAATTTTTACTTTTGATATTTGTTCGCACATTTTCATTTAGATTCACAGGCTTTTTTCGACTGATTACCCTTTGATGAATTTCTTTCATCATGGACCAATAACAGAAAGGCCACATGTACATGCAAAACACAATACCTCTTATATGTTTGTATTAAAAAAGTTCTTTTTCGGCGGGGGATATCATTTCAACGAAATTGCTTGTGTCTCTTGGTAATGAGTTAACTCTTTACCAAATGACAACATTTTAGACTGCTTCATAATGAAAGCACTTGCGGACAACAAAATAAATGTAAGTCAAAAATTGAATTTTGTTCCCACCATGGTAGAAAACGCGGTAAAGAGTTAACTCTTTACCACAGGAGAAAATTGTAAACTGGTCCAAATTGAAAGCATTTGCAGGCGACAAAATAAAGATGACTGAAAAATTGAAATTTGGTCTGGGAAGGGTAGAAAACACTGTGGGAAAAGGAGAAAATGCTGGTTACCAGCATTTACTCCTTTGCCCATAGTGTTTTCAAAAGGCTTCTTTCTCAGGGGCATCAAAAGTAGGGATTGTGTGGTAATGGATTAAGAGACATTTGTTGGATGGTACATATACATTGGTAATTTAAGTTTCTATTAAAAAAATGGGACTTCCAAAACATTCTTAATATTTTTTTTAACCCTTTGCAACACAATGATGACCTTTAATGACCCTGAGGAAAAAGCTTTTGAAAGCATCTTGGGAAAGGGAGAAAATGCTGGTAACCAGGAATTTCTCCCTTTTCCACAAAGTTTCTATCCTATCAAAGAAAATTAACTGTGTCATTTGAACCACTATGAAATTGTCATCTACAAATGCTTTGAACTTGGATAGATCTGAAATTTTGCTCTGTGGTAAAAGGTTAAAACACTTCCTTCTCTTGTATCTAGAGATCTGACCCAGTCTAGAGCATCCAAAATGACCACGATGACCACCTTCAGTAAACTGGACACAGAAAGATCATCTGTGGTGAGTATTGATCAAGATGACAAAATTGATAGACTGGTCCATAATCATGCACTTGCAGAAGGTATAATGTGCTTCAAATATATGTTGTCAACCTTTCGGTTTCACTTACCACCATTTTCACCAAGTTGCATAAAATCTTCAAAAACTTTCCTCCTTATAAGTTCATAGAGTTTTGTGGTTTCCAAACTGTGTAACTGAATTTTCTCGTTTTTCCCTCAATGCTTTCTTGTGGTAAAGGGTTAATAACAATTTGCACCAGTGAAAGTTCCCTATTCCTACCATTGAGGGAAAATTTTACTTTGTACCTTGTTTTATAAAACCTTCTACTCAACCTTTTACAAAAAAAAAATCCCTTATTTTTACGACCCTGGTGTAGGAGGCTTTTAAAACATTATGAAAAAGGGAAAGATTGCTCATAACCATTTCTGCCTTTTCCAAAATGATTTCATCTCTATCAGACTCAAAGAAAATGTTTTTGAATTTCTGACTTCAGTTGCTATCAATCTGGAAGCCTGAAATTTGCCACTTGGTAAAGGGTTAAAGAATGTGAGAATTTGACTTTGTGCAATAATGGGTGACATTACTTATTTTACAGACTGATGCTGTTCAGGAACCTCCACTTACTCCCCAGGACAGACTGGAGAAGGTGTGGGCCAACCTGGAGATGCCTGATGGTCTCAAACTAGACATGGCTATCAAATACAGCTGTAATGAATTCTACATAAAACTTCAGGAGGTTTGTTTCAGCTGTCATCATTGTCATCATGCCCATCATCATCATTTTTATTATCATCATTACCACCACTACTACTACCATCATTATCATTTTCTTCTTCTTCTTCTTCTTTCAATATTTTGTCCCTTTCCCGTATTCTTTCATATACAAATTTTATCATCTAAGATTTGTTTATTTTAATGTTAGCAGACATTTTGAAAATCAACTAGATCTACATCGAAAATTTCTTGAGGCATGATCAATTGTTGATTATAAACCTATCTGTAAAATCTGCAGTTGAAAATATATCGAGCAGTTTTTTTTCCCCACTGAGACTTAAACACTGCGCTAGATGACAAATTTCAGACATGTTGAAACTGAAATTATCTGGGGAGGGCAAAATGAATATTAAATGTAAGGGTTTGTTCAGATAACACAGAAAACATTGTGCAAAAAGAGGAAAATGCTGGTTACTAACATGTTCTCTTTTTCCATTAAAGTTTTCAAAGGCCATTTTCCTCTGGGTCAGAAAACACAGGATTGTTTGGTCAAGAGATAAATTATCATTTTGGAGCACCATGGGATCCCTGCTGACCCCTTAACCCTTTACCAAACAACGATATTTTAGACTGGTCCAAATTGAAAGCACCTGCAGACTACAAAATAAACATAGCTCAAAAATTGCAATTTGTTTCCAGCAGGGTAGAAAACATTGTTGGAAAAGGAGAAAATGCTGGTTACCAGCATTTTCTCCTTTCCCCACAATGTTTTCAAAAGGCTTCTATCTCAGGGTCGTAAAAACCAGGGATTATTTGGTAAAGGGTTAAAAGACACAAGCTAGGGCAAAGTCATGAAAACATTCTAGCTATGGTGATTTTTCAGGCTATAGAGAGATGGGAGAAAGTAACAGGTCTGATTCTAAAGCGAGAGGCATTACTTGTGAAACTGGAGAAATTTGAGAGGACAGCTTCTGATCCTAACAGATTTTTTGAGAAAGGTAAAATAAGATAACTTTAATCCTTTCCCAAACGACAAACATTTGGACCAGACCAAATTGAATGCATTTGCAGACGACAATTCAACTCTTGCTGAAAAGATGATTTCTGTTTATGAAAGGGTAGAAAAAATTGTGGGAAAAGGAGAAAATGCTGGTTACCAGCATTTTCTCCTTTTCCCACAATGTTTTCAAAAGGCTACTATTCCAGACCCGTAAAAACCAGGGATTGTTTGGGAAAGGGTTAAGATAACTCTTTGCCCAATAACGAAAACTTAAACTCTTCCAAATTGAAAGCATTAGCAGACAGCATGTTGGTGCCATTGCTATGTGTATCGCAGGTACTCCCTTCCTAGTCTTAAACAAACAACAAAAATTTTAGACTAGTCTAAATTGAGAACATTTGCAGATGACAAATTAATGTGAATGAAATTGAAATTTGTTTAAGAAAGGGAAGGAAACATTGTTGGCAAAGGAGAAAATGCTGGTTACCAGCATTTTCTCCTTTTCCCACAATGTTTTCAAAAGGCTTCTATCTCAGGGTCGTAAAAACCAGGAATTGTTTGGTAAAAGGTTAAGAATAAGATAAAGGGAAATAAAAGGGCATTAAGTACATCTTTCTAATGCATTATAATTATGGATTCACAAAATCTATCATATCTAACTGCCGGCTTAATCCTGATGTAGAATGGTCCTTCAACCTGCAGCTCATAGAAAATGGACTAGTAGCTAACAGTTTTAACCTAGGGGTGCCTGCTTGGCCTGTGTCAGTACATACTGCACATGCATCAAAATTCCTTCTCTTAATGAATGGCTTTTAAATTTTTAATTTGATGATGAATAGGGCTAGTGTATAATATATAGAGGATATTTGTATTTTTCGGTGAAAGATCGAAATTTATTTCATCGAGTGGACATCATCGGTAATATTTTCACAAGTGGCTCAGCCACGAGTGAAAATATTACCGATGGTGTTCACGAGATGAAATAAATTTCGATCTTTCACCGAAAAATACAAATATTCTATTTATTTCATGCTTTTAACCCTTTCTGGGAGGAGCTTTATCAAAATTCAGACAATTCTTTTCACTTATTCCCCGTGGCGTACCCGCATAGCAACGTTACATCAAGCGCGAGAAATATAAGGTATATGACGTCATATTTCCCATCTGGTTGTTAGGCACGCGGAATTTACCTAGGCAACAAGAACGTGAAAATCGGTATTTTCACTGGTGGTACCAGTGTAAGATCGAAAAATATTTTCACTGCTATTTCTCGATATCCTACCGGAAAGCATGAAATAAATAATTATATTGATAGTTCTTGTCTGTAGAATTGTCTCAAAGTCTCATTGTCTTCACCATTACTTGGAACAAATTTTTATTTCAGGCCAAAAGAGGAGCTCTGTGAACAGACTTAAGGAAGCTCAACATAGAAGTTTTCTGTACAAGGTAAAAAATTGTTGACACAGTAAATTTCTTCAATTGACAGTTTTAAACATTTTGAGTTTTCCAGATACTTCAAGATGTTGGTATCCAATAAGGGAGAATACCAAATCCCTAATGTGTCTCTGATGACTAATTTTGTCTTTGGGTAGGTAGATTACATTATAAACTAGTGGGAAAATGCTTAACCCTTTCCCAAACGACAAACTTTTGGACTAGACCAGATTGAAAGCATTTGCAGACGACAATTCAGCTCTCGCTGAAAAGATGATTTCTGTCTATGATATGGTAGAAAACATTGTTCTGAAAAGTTAAAATCTGCTACGGGAAGGGTAGAAAACATTGTGGATAAAGGAGAAAATGCTGGTTACCAGCATTTTCTCCTTTTCCCACAATTTTTTCTAAAGGCTTCTTTCACAGGGATGTTTAAAGTCCGGATTGTGTGGTAATAGGTTAACTTGCCATGCCCCGGTAGCTCTGTCAGTATCATGAAGGACTTGAGAACAGGGTGTCACAGGTTTGATCCCAAGCTTAACCACTTAAATCACGGACTGTGCAGGCTGATCCGAGACGCTGATTTAACTCATTACCACACGACAAAACTTTAGACTGGTTCAAATTGAAAGCATTTGCAGACAACAAAATAAAGGTGACTGAAAAATTGAAATTTGTTCTGGGAAGGGTAGAAAACACTTTGGGAAAAGGAGAAAATGCTGGTTACCAGCATTTTCTCCTTTTCCCACAATGTTTTCTAAAGGCTGTTTTCACAGGGGTGTTAAAGTCGGGATTGTGTGGTAATGGGTTAACTCTCTGAGCTCTGGTAGCTCTGTCAGTATCATGCAGGACTTTAGAACAGGATGTCACAGGTTTGATCCCTGACTTAGCCACTTAAATTAAGGACTGCGCAGGCTGATCTGAGACAACAATTTAAGCAAATATCCGAATGCCCCTTTTTGTGTGGTGCAAGCCATTTATAAATCATGTTTTTCTTTTTCAGAGGATTGACCACTTTGACGAGGAAATAAAACATGACCTACAATACATCAAAAACAATTTTAAAGATGTTATCACTTATAAAGTGAGATATACTCTCTCTCTGTCTCTCTGTCTCTGTCTGTCTCTCTCTCTCTCTCTCTCACCTCTCTCTCTCTCTCTCTCTCCCTCTGTTTTTCTCTCTCTCCCTCTGCGTGTCTTTCTGTCTGTTTATCTCCCCCTCCCCCCCCCCTCTCTCTCTCTCTCTCTCTCTCTCTCTCTCTCTGTCTCCCTCCCTTCCTCTCTCTCTCTCTCTCTCTCTCTCTCTCTCTCTCTCTGTGGTCATTATACTCCCATAAAATGGATGTTTTCACGGGTATACTGGAATCAGCCTGTCTGTCTGTGTGTCTGTGCATCAATGTGTCCATCTATGTACAAAATACTGCTACTAATTGCGTGTTTCTGTCAAACAGCTGGCGGGGGTATTAAGTCACATTCAGTGATAGCTGTAGTTAACCCTGAAGCCCAAAATGAGTGAAATGGGCTCTCACAATCACAAAAACAGACTGACACATTGCAATTCAAAGGTGGTTTTTATAAAAATATTTGACAAAATATCCTTTTGTTTATGATAAGAATATATATTTTTTTTTTGCTCTCTCAAACTCAAAGAGTACAAAATATGTTGTTTTGGAAAAGGGTCATCGTTTACCACACAATTTAGACTTTTAACCCTTTCCCAAACAAAGCCTGGTTTTTACGGGTCTGGAAAAGAAGCCTTTTGAAAACATTGTGGGAAAAGGAGAAAATGCTGGTAACCAGCATTTTCTCCTTTTCCAACAATGTTTTCTACCCTATCATATAGAAAAATCATCTGCTTAGCAACTGTTAAGTTGTCATCTGCAGAATGTTTTCAGTTTGGTGTGGTCCATAATTTGCTGTTTTGGAAAGGGTTAATGACCCTTTCATGTACTTTGAAATATCTGTATATCATAATACCTGTAAATTATCCATATTTTGCAAGTTATTTTCAATTTCATCTGCTTTATAATTTTACCAAACGACAAAATTCTAGGTGGACTAAGTTGAAAGCAGTTGCAGACCTATTATTAGAAATAACTTAAGTAATGATTTCTAGCTATGAAAGGGTAGACAGACTTCCTTCTTAACCCTTTACCAGTCAAAAAAAAAAAAAAAAATCAGCTTTGTAAAACATGAAAGCATTTGCAGAGGACAATTTAAGTGCAGCTCAAATTGTGCAATTTTTCTTTGATAGGATAGGAAACATTGTTGGAAAATGGAGAAAATTCTGGTTACCAGCATTTGTTCCTTTTACATAATGAGTTCATAAGGTTACTTTCCGATTTGTTAAAAGTTGGTATTTTGCGGTAAAGGGTTAACTCTTTACCAAACAACAAAATTTTAGACTGTTCCAAATTGGAAAAGCTTGCAGACGACAAAATAAGGGTAACTTAAAAATTGAAATTTGTTTCCAGCAGTGTAGAAAACATTGTGGGAAAAGGAGAAAAAGATGGTAACCAGCATTTTCTTTTTTTCCCACAATGTTTTCAAAAGGCTTCTGTCTCAGGGTCGTAAAAGCCAGGGATTGTTTGGTAAAGGGTTAAGAGTTTGTTAAAAATAGGGATGGTTTGGTGAAGGGTTAAATCTGTATCAAGAGGTTCTGAATTAAGAAAAAAAATAATAACCCTTTACCACACAATAATGACTTTTGATGACTCTGAGAAAGGAGCCTTTTGAAAATGTGGGAAATAGAGAAATTGTTGGTAACCAGCATTTTCCCCTTCCCCACTATGTTTTCTACTATATCAATAAACAATTGCACCATTTGAGTCACACTGAAGTAGTGGTCTGCAAATGCTTTCAACTTTCATCTTATAAAGAGTTAAAAGGAAAAAATCACTCTCATTTTATCATGTCGTTGCATTGATTTTTCAAGGGAAGACCATACATGGATAAAATGAAATGGGACCGAATAGAGATGCTCCACTGGTTGCAGGAAGAGAGAAAAGAGAATGCTATACGATATGAAGCCATCTTGAGAAATTTGCCCCTGAAATCCAATCAGCTTGAGCCCCTTACAGCATTGACATTACCTGTGCAAAAAGTGGCATAGGTTATTGTGGCATTTCATTTTGTATTTCTTACAGGTTATTATCAATTAAAGTTACTAAAAGCATGAACTTGATCAGAAAATATTGATCAATGACAGGAGATTTGTACCTAAGCTGCTCTGAACTTAAGTCTTTACAAAAGACAAAATTTTAATCATGTCCAGTTGAAAGAATTTGTAGTTGACAAATTGAATGTGGCTAAAATGTTGACAATAAAATACTGTCAGAGAAGGAGAAAATGTATTTCGCATGTGTCTCATTTTTTTCATAATGTTTTAAGAGCCTTATTGTTCTTGTTGTAAAAACAATGGAATGTTTGGTAAGGGGAAGAGGTGGAATTCAGAACAAACATAACAGATTTGTGGCAATGCCAAAAACTGGTGCATTTCAAAGAGGGCTGTATTCAATATAATGAATTGTGGATATGTATTTATACAATCTGTTGTTGTTGTACATGTACAACAAATAATGTCAAGTCCATGTTTATTTGCTGCATAGGAAAAGACTCTATCCTCTAGATTTATTTTGAGATGAAAGCTTTAAAGCAGATATTATGAATTTGTATGTTAGGAAGACAAGTATAAATTGTTAATATTTATTTTATAAGTGTTACATATCATAAGCTGTTTTCCAAAACTGTTGAATTACTTTACATTAATTGTAAGACCAATACTGCTGGTTTATCTTTTGGACAACTGCTGATTAATGTTTTTCGACTGTATTTTACCAACAGAGGACTTCCAAAATATGGCTTTTATAGCTATAAGTGTCCAAAACACCAGTTTGACATATTGGTGAATAAATGGCATTGTTGTTGTTGAAAATACTGATGAGATTTATTGGTGTAAGTGTATTTGAAACCAAGGAGCTTTTTCTGTTTGAGCATCATTGTACAAATGCAAGTTGGTGCTGGTTGCAAAGAAAGCTTTGTACCCTTTACCACATATGGCTCATTATGTTTCAGCTGATTGGGTTTATCCCAGAAAGGCTTCGGAAAATATTGCAAGAAAAGGAGAAATTGCTGGTTGCTAGCATTTTCTCCTTTTCCTGAATATTGTTAAAAAAATTCTATATCAGGGTTCTTTAAAACAAAGAATCATTTGTTCAAACCATTCCTAAACAATCCCTGGTTTTTACCATGCTGGGAAAGCAGGTGAAAAACACTGTAGGAAAAGTAGAAATGCTGGTAACCAGCATTTTTTCCTTTTCCCACAATGTTTTCAACCCATTTATAATAGACAAAAATAATCATTTAAATATAACATTTAAAAGCAAAAGCTTTCAATTTGGTTGAGTCCAAAAATTTGTTATTTGAGAAAGGGTTAAGGTTTAAAGGCATTTTGGAAATACAATGTTTGTCATACAATTCAAGAAGTTTTGTAAGTTATGTCTCTGTTGACCGGATTTATCCAAAAAAGGTTTTTAAAAAACATTGCAAGATAAGGAGAAATTGCTGGTTGCTAATATTGCATACTTTTCCTAAATTTTGTTCAAAAATTTTTTAGTAGATTGGTTAAGTTTTAAAAGCATTCTGGAAATACAATGTGTGTCATACAATTCAAGAAGTTTTGTAAGTTAAAAGACTGAGTTTGAAGATTTTGTGAGAAAATAAGATTTTGGGTGCAGGAGGTAATTCTTCCATTTTGCTAAATGCTTTCATACAATTAAAAAAAAATAGTTTTCCATCAAATTGACTTTATCCACAAATATTTTTCCTTTGAGTCCCTTGTGCATTCAAAAATGTATGAGCAAAGGGATAAGTCAAATGTGCTTACATTAGGCAGATGATTGCATGACTCTTTACAATACTGTCCCTTGTTAAACCATACTTGAAACATCAAATGATTTTGCAAAAGTTTCATGAAATTCGTTTTCGTTGCTTACAATGTCTGACTTTTTTTGTGATATTTGAAATATAAAAAATATATTTTTATCATTCTTTGTTTTCACTTTGATGATCCCAAATATTGTTGCCCTGGGGTGTTTCTGATTTGAATTGTTAGGCCTTTGAAGCTCTGTTGGTCTATCACAGACAATGAAATTTTCATTGGTCAATCATCTAAGACTGTTACCAAAAATAGCACATTGGCACATCCCATCTGTATTGTATAGAATTATGATAATTTATCTGTGTGATATAGCAGATGATTTTAGAATGCAAACAGCGATCCAAATTTTGAGAGTCACTTACACAACTAGACATCATGTAGATTCATTGTGGAAGTTTCAGATATATCTAATTCCGATCGAAACTGTAGGAGGAGTTGCGCACACATGAAATTGCCTATGGTCGGACGGACCACCGGGTGTATAATGTTATACATGACCCTTCGGGCGTATAAAAAGGATGCCAGCTACGCTTGTGCATTTGTTCTGTTACATCCTGTATAAAATGGCCATTGGCGCATGCTACACTCAAGGGTAACAACCTACGTCACAGGAAGTGATATCGGACCTGGGTATTTTCATAACTTATGTCTGCCATATTGAAAAGTAAGTACGATATGAAAATAGAATGAGGCTAGCTTGGGTGGATACAACCGGACTACAAAGACTATCATGTATTTATCAAAGACATTAGATTAATACATTTAATATTCTGATGTTTTAGACAGGAAGCAGATGTCTATATGCACAAACACTTTGACCAAATATCAAAAAGTGATTGGGTTTTAATAGTTGGTCGGAGTCTATTCCATTATTATAAGTAGTTAACAAAAGCGTTGACAAAAAAGAAAGTCCCTAGGCATTGTACGCTTTGGAGGTCTAAAGACTTTTTCAGATTATTTAAAGGAACGATTACAAAAAAAAAACAGTCTTACCAAACACGCACATTGACTTTATAACAAGGGTCCGATATCACTACCTGTGACGTCACACTGACGTACGTTGTGAGGGGTGTCCATTATCTCCCGCTAGATGGCATTATATAAATACTCATCTATCTGATATAGGCATCCTGGGTACAGAGCCGAACCACTTTCCTACGCGACAACCGTTACTTTGAATTTAAAATAAAAAAAAAAAAAAGGTTTACCCAATAAAACGCTGCCTCGTGCAATTCACTCAACTATGATCAGCAGTCTAGGAAAATCTGTTGCTAAAGCAGGTCTCATTTCTCCTCAAACGTATTGATACGTAAAAGCAATGTTCAACATTGCTACTTTATAGAGCGTAATATTACAGTCAGCCCGCTTTCGGGGCTAGTAGTGATGCGTCATATAAGACAGTCGAATCTTCGAAGAATATGACATGCGCAGACAACGGAGGGGTGTCCACTGACACCGTCTACGCCGGTTCGAATGCCTTTCCGCGTTTTGGCCCAACCCATTTATATAGTGTACTTTAAGAGTCCGATTCTTCAGTGCGGACACGACCGCGTTGTGCTCTGAATGAAGAAATCGGAAATAGCGTGCACGTAAGTCGTGCCTCCAAGATGATGTTTCATTAGTCCTGTCACGACCGTCGGGCACCCAACAAGTTTTCCTTCATTGAGTACAAGACAGTCTGCCTCACAGTACCACAGGGGCCCGTAGTTTGATTCCTGGCACCAATGGACTAAATAATAATTAAGGGATTTTACTAAATGCAGCCTATTACTTGCCCCCCGCTTACAAAAAAAAAACGTATCGTTTCTAACCCATCAGTTATTCTCCTGATTTTTTCGACAACTTAGAGCTTAAACATTTTTCTACCAGAAAAAGACAACTGTTTGTCAGTGGCAAATGCAGTCTGGCTGCTGCATTCGCTCGAATTTGTAAACTCGCTTAAAAATCTGCACCATTGACAAGGGTTCGTACATCCGTTTTCAAGATTTGAAATAAACTTTAGATCCAATGAAACACAGCATTCGCGGCACACACCCTTTAAACATATGTTTCAAAATACTTCTGGCCTATGGTCTTTATCTTTGATAACGACGAAACCTCTCAGAATTCGTTGAATTCGTGATCCTGTACCAATTTCGAACAGCTGCAGCCATCTTCTGTCATGTGACACTGTTTACAACGAGAAATTTCATTGGTTTATTGGCTTCATCCTTGTTGTTATTTAGGGTCAATTAGAGATACCATAGAAATACCTTATGGGGTAAGGGGTAAAGGAGAAATTAGACCTGCTTTAGCTCCAGATTTCTCTAAACTGCTGATCATAGCTGAGTGATATGCACGAGGTAGCGTTTTATTGAGTAAACGTTTATTTTAGTTTGAAATTCAAAGTAGGCTATCGGTTCCCAGGATGCCCAAATTAGAGTATTTATAGAATGCCATCTAGCGGGAGATAATGTCTATTTCAATAACTTTGGTGAAAAACAACTCTTAAATTTATATACGCTGATGGAAAAAGAAGAAAATGGTAGTTACCAGTTCTTTTTCTTCATGACAAACAATATGGTCTAACCTTGTAACTTTTATCCTATTGTTTGCAATCATGGATGCCTTTTGCGGAAAGTAAGATCGGTCTGCACATACGTGAAATCTGATCTAGCTCTAGATCTACACCAGATCTGTTGGTTTCAGTAGTTTGTATCATGTAAGCCCAGCCAAATCCCCTTATATTTAGCAAAATATTTTTTGTAATCTAATTGTCAGCAGTTTTCATTGTCTCATCGGGGTCTCATTGTAGAAATACACGATCCCAGGTTTCGTACTAGATCTAGATCTGTAGATCTAGCTTCAGTGTTTAATTCACGGCAGATCTACCTTGAGAATTAAAGTTAGAAATAAATGTCAGACGATAGAGATTCGGACTCTTGGGAATTCTTTACAGCCACTAAATTGTATATATTATCGTAAGATCTGGGTGTGCGATCACCACATGTTGCACGAGATCTAACTCAACTGTTTGATAGACCTCTCTGGTCCTTTGGGTCATGAAAGCGACAATCAAAGCTCTCTATTTTTTTGATAACCTTTTATAACATAATCCCGAGTTCTAACAACCCTGACAAAGATGACTTTGGAAATTTCAAGGGAAAAATGAGAAAATACCAGTGACTATATCTAGTAGGCGCGGTATTTACAATGTTCGGCTGCACAGCCCGCAGATTAAATATATCAACTATACGTGGTTTCCTGCTATTAATATGGTCAATTTTGTGCGCGCAAAACTGGTTCCCAGATATTAACTTTCGTTTTCTTAAAATATGGAATCCCACATATGGGTCCAAAAATGGAATGTTTCGCAGAGGTTCAACTTTTTTTTCTGAGAAATAAGTAAGAGCTTCAGGCGTTTCACAAATTGCCTTTACGATAATTGTAATACAATAAATTCGGTAAGTTAGTATCCCGTATTGTGTTTTTAACCGCATAAATCACCAATATGAACGACGTCGAGCACAAAATTGTTAGAATCTATTTTGGCTATGAATATGATCAGGTCTATGACCTATGTTTTATTTCTAGTCTAAAACAACTTTAGAAGGCTTAGTACCACAACCTTTATCCAAATATGGTTGGACGATACCGTTTAAAAACATAGCAGAGTCGGACTGGAGAGTAATTTTGTAACAACTAGTAAACTACTGTATGCTTGAAACAGATTCGGCCCACATCACTTTCGATCCCATTATGAATTCGGTTCATATTTCGTATCAGAACATGTATGTGTTTTACCCAGGGCACTATGCACAGATTACGACTGTCTTTTTCATGCATTCATGGCAGTTAAAATGTACTTTGAAAAGGCTTAAAAGTTTTACAAGCTATCGATTCTACAGTGCAGTGGTTTAATGCCCTTTTTTGACAAAAGTTAGAAAATCTATATACAGTGTTTCCACCAGCTATTTATTTCAAGGGTACACTTACCCCCTGGGTTGAAAAACTGGGTGTAAGATTTCATATTAGAGGGTATGACAATAATGGTTCCACAACTATAGGTAAAGCAGTCCACATCAATCATTTGCAGCATGCATAAGTGTTAGTCTCAATAATGAGACGCTCCAGTGATCTTTTTCATATTTGTTCATTTACTGTACACCGTACCATCTCAAGTCCATCATAAATTTTCTGGTAGCAAATATAGAGCGCTATACTGACTTTCTGTTTTGTCAGTTTTATTCATATTGCAGCGAAATGCAATTAACTTTTAGTAATAAACATTAAAAGATCATGTAACCATTGACTTCCCTTAAAGAAACAATTGCTTGATTGAAAAAAAAAACCTTTTGACTTGAACTCGATCCACATGGGTGGTAGCAGAGTGGCTATGACCTCTGCACCACAGCTCTACTTGCAAGTTTAGGTTAAAATTTACCAAGTAGTAACTGCTTTGTCCCTGGTATTCCCTATCTGAATGTTTTGAACTGTCAGATCCAGTGTTTATAGCCAAAGGCCACAATTATCAGATTTTGTTAGTAAGTAAATGAATTTTAAGATCAGGTAAAAAGTTAACAAAATATATATTTACCAGGCAAGTTTCAACCTAGTTCTAGATTTCTTTTTTTTTTCTGATGACTTTCACTTGAATAGGCCATACAGTAAAAGTCTCATGATCACCTTCATAGTAATTCCCATAATTTTAAAAGGTAAGATTTAAATCAAAATGCATTTTTTTTTTGCAGCTATAGGAACTCTTTTTTTAACTCTTTACCAAAATTATTCCAAGTTTTAATGAGCTTAATAAAGGAAGCCTTTGAAAGGATTGAGGAAGATAGAAAAAACACTGGTAACCAGTATCTGGTTCTTTTCCTACAATGCTTTCAGCCCTTTGACAGAAACTTTCTTAAGTTGAGCCAACTTTTCCCACAATCTTTTCTAACCTGCTGGAAACAAATTTCAATTTTTGGGTTTCGCTCAATTTGTCGTCTGCAAATGCTTTCAATTTTGACCTGTCTAAAATTTTGTTGTTTGGTATTGAGTGGAAGAGTTCATAGGATATCTTTGACTTTTATCATCTACAAATTTCCATTTATTGCATTGTTTTGTTATCATTTCAGATAAAAATACCTGTTTTTGTTTAATACTGAATGCTTAACACTGAATCAGTCTTCAATTACTTGTGATCATGACGAGCCATGTGAGGAAAGGAGTCGAGTTTGTTTCAGACCCCAGAATCTTAGAAAATCAGCGGAAAATACTACAATATATCCGAGACTTCCAAGATGAACAGCATCGTATCAAACAAGATGTTCACATGATAATGAAGGAAACTAAACATTTTCATAAAAATATTTATGAAAACATGCGTTCATTGAGTGACAACATGAATTCTGTGCTAGATTATGTCGATGAACTTAGTGAAAGTACGGGTCATATGAACAGTAGATTAAAGTCAGTATATAAGTATGTTAAGCAGATGAGTTCAAATCAGGATGCACTGTCTTCCGATACAGATTCAAACCTGCGACCTAGAAGACAGCCAGGGAGACCTGCAAGGGCAAAGTTAAAACCCCCAGGTGGTACAACTGTTTTATTGACCCCCAAGGCTTTAATCCATTACCACACAATCCCTACTTTTGATGTCCCCGAGAAAGAAACCTGTTGAAAACACTGTGGGAAAAGGAGAAAATGCTGGTAACCAGCATTTTCTCCTTTTCCCACAGTGTTTTCAACCCTCCTAGAACAAATTTCAATTTTTCAGTCACCTTTATTTTGTCGTCTGCAAATGCTTTCAATTTGGACCTGTCTAAAATTTTCTCATGTGGTAAAGGGTTAACATACTATCCAGAGTATGAGCTTCCTTGAGGGAGAAGGCTTTTGGGAATATTTTGGGAAAAAGAGCAAAATAATGCTCATAATTAGCGTTTTGTTTATCCTTTTCCAGCTATGTTTTCATTGAAATTTGTTTTTAGACTTACAAAAACTGCACAGGCAGATTTTTTGTGAACACAGTATAACAGGGCGGATGGAGGGAGTGATTTTGATTTTAAAACTGAAAATATTGATTGTTCCCAACTTTACCCTATGTTGTGAGTACTCATTAGAATAATAGAATGGTCTCTTTTAGATAATTCTAGTGAGTACCCAAATAAAAGGGTTTGGAAGAGGAATAATGGATTTAGAATATCATCACACCCTCTTATCTGGAGCTCTGGTATAGTAGAAGGTACCACTGGGCTCTGTTTCACCAATGTAGTTACAAACAAAATTGACATAAGTTTTATAAATGTTCAATGTAACTATAGTATAGTGGCATTAAACTGCTACAAGATACGACATAACTTTAATGATTATTTTAGAAAACTTTAATGATTATTTTAGAAAACTATTGCAATAAATCAAAGTTTCTTGGAAATTTTAGCTTTCCAATTTATCTACATAAAATTTCCAGGAAAAGTTTGATTTTTCGCAATAGTTTTCAAAAGTATTCAATATAGTTATCATGTACCTTGCAGCAGATTAATGCCACTATACTATAATTATGTAAAACTTACGCAAATTTTGTTTGTAACTACCTTTATGAGGCGGGGCTCAGGGTGTGTTGAAAATTGTTTTAATGAGTTTCACTCTGCAATTATCTGCTCTTGAAAGTAATATACATGTAGAAAGGAAGTTGCTTGTAGCATTTTCTACCCTTTCAAAAATAAACTCTGACTTTTGAGTTACATTCTGTGTAGTCATCTGGAAATGGTTTTTATTTGAAAGCGTCTAAAATTTTGTCCTCTGGCCAAGAGTTAGATGACAGAATTAATCTCTGATATCATAAAAATGATAGTTTAAAAAAGAAGTTTTGCTTAAATGATTGATTTTGTCTTTGAAAAGAGAAAAAGTTGTTTTGGCTACTTACAAATTTGTTGTCTGTGTATGTTTTGAATTTGGACAAATCTAAAATTTTGTTGTTTCATAAAGAATTGATATGGGCTCAGGGGACCGTTTTACATACAAAATCTGGAGAAATATTTTATGTCATGTCGTCACAAATTGGAGATATGATTTTCCTCACAGTGATTTTGCTATTACATATATCATAGATTACACTTTTAATTAATCATTTTTTCTTCACATGAACAGTATCCATATTTTAGGGAAGAGTCTAATATATGAAATGAGGTACAGTACTGCAAATGTAGGGTGAATGCCCATAAAATCATGTCACATTTACCTCTGGTTGAACAGCATGCACTGTTTACCTAGGTAATTAGTGTGCTATCTTCGCAAGCCAAGTTTACGATCACTACGTGGATCTTACCTTAGCTGATTGAGCCCGATTTCGAGATTCCTGCGATGCGCCCTCTATTGGATGCTGGTTATTACTCCCCTTTACATCATGTTTCTAAAAGCAAATGGTATATCATTTTACAAACCGCTTACGAATACACATGAAGCGATAAGCAGACATCCACGTGGGTTTCCATGTTTTACCTTTTATTCGAAAGGTAGAGACCTTCTTCTATTTTTATCAAGGATGAAATGCTACGAGCGATTTCATTCGTTGCAGTTAGAGCTGGCTGCATCCAATGAAAAAGCGTATCGGGTGAATGTAAAAATCAAGCTTTATCCGCCAAGGGTAGAGTAATGTAGTGAATCGTGGGCCTTGGCTTGCAAAGATGTTGGTGTGCAGGAAGTGCTCATTCTGCCTTCAGTTGAAGAGTTACAGAATTATTCACGGACACAAAATTCACAAACTTATGAAAGTTTAGCTAACCCATTACCACACGGCAAATTTTTAGATCTTTCCAATTTGAAAGCATTTGCAGACGACAATTTCATTGTGGTTCAAATGGTGTAATTTTTCTTTCATAAAGTAGAAAACATTGTGGGAAAAGAAGAAAATGCTGGTTACCAGCATTTTCTCCTTTTCCCACAATGTTTTCAAACATTCAAAAGTTAAAAGTCGGGATCATGTGATAAAGGGTTAAACAGATTGGGGAATTGGTAAGTAAGAACATAGGTGTAAAGTATGGAATACTGTTACATAAAAACATAGGTCTAAGGTGCATTCAAGAGCAAAATACTCTTGATCCTTTACTCTTTTCCTGACAATGAAAGATTAGACATGTCCAAATTGAAAAACACATGATGAATGAATTTCAGGTCTGTTACATCCAGATGATAAAAGTATGGAAGGGTATAGTGCGGATAGCGATACCGATTTAAGTCAATTTAGTCAGCCTTTAACCGTTAGCTTACCAAACACAGGCACAAATAGAGTGAATCCGACAACACTTCCTTCTCTTTATAGCACCACATGGGAAAGGAGACCTCATGTCTATAGGTAGTATATGAGTCTGTACAAAACAATAAAATTTTTAGATTTTTTGATATTCACCCATAATTCTTTACCACACTATCCCATTTTTCCATATATCTCAGATGATGAAAGCTTTTCAAAACATTCTGGGAAATGGAGCAAATCCTGGCAACCAGTATTTTCTCTTTTTTCTCCTCAATGTTTTCTACTCTATCGAAGAGAGGAATCATCATCTCGGCTAAATTTAGTCTATGCTTGGCTCCTTATCTCCAGATTCACAACACTTTGTTGTGAACATAAAAATGATTAGAGGACATTGGGTTGAACTTCAGGGGACCGTAAATCAAGCGATACAAAGGTGAGTTTAACTGTTGCATGGCGATTCTTGTTCTCCAAGGTAAAATATGGAAAAGCAGAGATCTCTTGCAATCCGTTATTCATTTCGCCTTAACTCTTTACCACACAATCCGTACTTTTAATGACCTTGAGAAAGAAGCCTTTTGAAAACATTGCAGGAAAAGGAGACCAGCATTTTCTCCTTTTCCAACAATGTTTTCAACCCTTCTCAACCCAATTTTCAGCTTTTGAGCTATATTTATTTTTGTCGTCTGCAAATGCTTTTAATTTGGACAAGTCTCAATTTTGTAGTGTGGTAAAGAGTTAACTCTATACCAAACGACACAGTGTTAAACCAGTCCATTTTGAAAGCATTTGCAGACGAAAAAAAAAATGATTCAAGTATCTAAATTTTTTTTGGGAATAGTAGAAAACACTGCATAAAAAGAGGAAAATGCTGGTTACCAACATTTTCTTCTTTTCCCACAGTGTTTTCAAAAGCTTTCTTCTTCAGGATCAATAACACTTGGGATTGTGCAGTAATGTGTGAAATGTAAAGCTCATTCTAAGTTATATTCTGAACGATACAGCAGAAAAATATTTTTTTCCCATAGGAAAGGTGATCTGTGTATGTTATTTTGATGGCAATCAAACGATTTGGAATAATGTTTGTGAAGATGTTAAGTGCAAATGGTTTCACACGTCAGCATGTATTTGAAAGCCTTTTTCAGTTTATTGTAAACTACGACCAAACCAATGTTGCATTACTATTTTTCCTCCAAGAAAATCACAGGGCCAGTATTCACCAACCATTCTAAAGAATATTCTTAGTCTTAAACTCCAAGATTTTCTAAATTTGAAAGTAACACAACTTTTGATTGGTTTATGGTTTAGCCTAAATCAGATATTGCATTACTTTCAAAAGAAAATTTTAGAGACTGAGACCAAGAATGTTCCTATGAATGGTTGGTGAATACAGGCCCAGATTTTTAGTGAAATTAATGATTTAGGGGAACAATTTTGATTAACCCATTACCACACAATTCACACTTTTGGTATACAGTAAACCCTTTATTACACAATGACAGCTTTTAACGACCCTGAGGAAGAGGCCTTTTGAAAACTTGTGGGAAGAGGAGAAAATGCTGGTTACCAACAATTCCTCCTTTTCCCACAAAGTTTTCTACTGTTTCAAAGAAATTGCATCATTTGAGCTACTATGAAATTATTGTCTGCAAATGCTTTCGAGTTTAATAGGTCTAAAAATTCTTCTGTGTGATAAAGGGTTAAATTTCATGACTAATCTGGTATATATTTCAGGCCGGTTCCCAGTGGTACTTCCTCTCCAGGAGACTCCACAGTATCAGAGGCTGGGTCTAGAAGCAAGTCTTATTCATCTCAACCTTCTACTCAGCTAAAAAATTTACCTCAAGAACATATGAATCAACCATACCAAGGGAAAATGGTCACAGTACACCAAGGAGTTCCAAGTATTCATTTTTAATTAAATTTCATCCCTTTATGAAACAATGGCTTGTTTTTGCAATGTGCCAAGACCTGCTGTCTGTACATGTCATATTCTTTGAATGTTCAATCTGTCTGCTGTGACGCAACACTCCCCCAATATTGGGGGAATTGTAGTACATGTATTATGTGCTAATAAAGTAGCAGTAGAGAAAATGACTGTTATTAAAACGTTTGAGGAGATATCAGGCCTGTTTTAGCTCCAGAGTTCTCTAAACTATAATAATTTAGCTGATCATAGCTGAATAACTCGTACAAGGTAGCATTTTATTGAGTAAACGTTTATTTTACTTTGAAATTCAAAGTGATGTTTGTCGCATGGAAAGTAGTCAGTCCAGTTCTGTACTCCGAATGCCCAAATTAGATAGATATGTATTAGTAGAATGCCATCTAGAGGGAGATAATGGCCAAGCCTGGTAGCACAGTTGGTAGTGTACAGGACTTGCTTGTTGCAATCCCCTGTTTGGTCAGCACTCCAGATAAGAGGGAGTGATGGTATTCTAAATCCATTGTTTCTCTTCCAAACCCTATGTTGTGGGTACTCATTAGAATCATCTGGACGAGACGATTCTAATGAGTACTCACAACATAGGGTTTGGTTGAGAATAAGTAATATTTTCAATTTTGAAATCAAAATTACTCCGTCTATCTGGAGCTCATTGAGTGATGATAGTCATTGCAACAGGACTCATTACTCTGTCACAGCTGATCACTGTTTCGGCAATAGTTACATTGGAAAGCAGCCAGTGGATTTTGAAAAATGACATGGTATTAAAAAAATACAGGGAAGCATGGATACTGAGATGGTATTGATTCTTTTCCTCACAATTCCGACTCTAATGGCCCTGAGAAAAAAGCCTTTTGAAAACATTGTGGGAAAAGGAGAAAAGTTCAATTCTTGAGCTACATTTATTCTATCGTCTGCAAATGCTTTCGATTTGGACAAGTCTATAATTTTGTCGTCTGGTAAAGAGTTAAATGCCATAAAATCAGGATTTTGTTTTTGCGAGATGCACAAAGCATTGATTGAAACAGAGAAAATCTGCAGGAACAGCATTTACACTTTAACCCCAAATGGTTGCTTGGAAACCCTTTTGGGGAAATTACTGGAAAAAAGAAACTCCAGGAAAGCATGGATAGGTCGCTGACTGCTGCAGAATAAATAAAATGATGAAAACAGGGTTATCCGTTTACCAAACAACAGAATTTGAGACTGGTCCAAATTGTACATATTTGCAGTCTACAAACCAAATGAAACACAAATATGGAAACTTTTGTTTGAAAGGGTAGAAAACTTTGTGGGAAAAGGAGAAAATGCTGGTTACCAGCATTTTCTCCTTGTCCCTCAGTGTTTTCAAAAACCTTCGTCTTCAGGAGCCAAGCCGTTGTAGCACAGTCAGTAGCGTGCAGGACTTGAGGACAAGAGGTCCAGGGTTAGATCCCTGGCTATGACCCCAGGCTCAGTCAATTTCTTTTCGAGGATTGGTGATAATCACTGCGACAGGATTCATTCCTTTCCCACTGCTGACCATTGTTTCGACCATGTGGGAAAGCAGCCAGCAGCCAGTGGCTTGGAAAGAAAATCTTTTGAAGTACTTGTTAAAGAGACTCCAGGAACGCATGGATAGGAAATAGTGTTGTAAACAGCATTAAACACCATACAATCAATCAATCAATCAATCAATTGTCTTTAGGGTCATAAAGGTCAGGATTGTGTAATAAAGAGTTAAACACCATAAGGTGAATCAATTTCATAATTTCAGATATCAACGTAACACCTCATTTACCTATTGACGGTCTTACACAGCAACATCTAGTCCAGCCAGCCCTTGTAAAACCCAACTCTAGTAAGGCAGAATGTGCAAATATAGCCAAACAACTAGGACTGAAAGTGTCAGAGGAGACAGTTCTTGCCATGGAGAGGGCAGCAAAGGGTAGGAATAGCAAACATGATCAACCCTTTTCCAAATAATCTATTAGTTTTTAGCAACTGTAAGTGAGAAGTCTTTTGTAAACATTGTGAGAAAAAAAGAAAATGCTGGAAACCAGCATTTTCTCTTTTTCCCACAATGTTTACTGTCCTAGTTGTGGCATATTTCAAGTTTTGAGGCATGTTTGTCGTCTGAAAATGCTTTTGATTTTGTTGTGTGGTAAAGAGTAGATCAGAGTTATTATGTTATATGCAGATTTAAAGTACATATCAAACTGAAATCTAAGAAATAAGAATTTTCATTCATATTTTTCAATTATCAACACAAAGTAAAAAAACTCACCCATGACAAATTTACTTTGCACAGTGTTGTTCAGGTACATATGTTTTTAATTGCATTATTTATAGCCTTGACATTTGAAATAGAATAAATCACTATAATGGAACTCACTTTCATAATGGAGGATTGAATAAGACATATAGGATATGACATGAGAGTGCTTTTGAGATAAGACTTTATTAAACGAGTCTATGGAAATGTTATTATTAAGCGTGCCTTTGGCAAGCTTAATAACATTTTCCTTGACGAGTTTAATAAAGTCTTATCTCAAAAGCCCACTCATGTTAGATTCTTTTTATCACATAACAATATTTCACTAAATATAGATCAGATGATGGGAAAACATTCATAAATACACCTGGGGTGTTTTCCATGAGACCCGATCACTTGTATTTAAATGCGTACAAAATGACGTCAAAAATGACGTCACACAAATGTGATATCAAACGTGTATAAGATAAGAAAATTCGCAATGGGTATATTACACTGAAACCAAGGGAGGTTATGTGATAAAACAGCTTACCAACACAGGATCCTGAGATCAAGTCATCAGCAGGTCACATAGTTTTTGGAATCCAATAATGAACAACTACAAAAAAAATAGTCACTCTGGAAATGTGTTGAGTCAGAAAGATGAATGTAAGCAAAAATAGATTCTTACTGTTATTTCTTTACCACACTATCCCGACCTTTAACTTCCCTGAGAGAGAAGCCGTTGGAAAACATTGTGGGAAAAGGAGAAAATGCTGGTAACCAGCATTTTCTCCTTTTCCCACAGTGTTTTCTACCTTTCACACAATGTTTTCTACCCTTCCAACACCAAATTTCAATTTTTCAGTCAGAGTTATTTTGTTGTCTGCGAATGCTTTTAATTTGGACTGGTCTAAAATGTTAATCCTATTCAGTTTGATCTTTTCCACCCAATCCTGACTTTTAACAACCCTGGGAAAAAAGCCTTTTGAAATGAAAACATTGTAGGAAAAGGAGAAAATGCTGGTAACCAGCATTTTCGCCTTTTCTAACAATGTTTTCTACCTTTCACACAATGTTTTCTACCCTTCCAAAACTAAATTTCAATTTTTCAGTCAGAGTTATTTTATCGTCTGCGAATGCTTTTAATTTGGACTGGTCTAAAATGTGCGCATGTGGTAAAGAGTTAAAGGAGATTAGGGGTTTTGCTTGGCTCAGTAGTAAAGTATAGAACTCATAAACTGGAAGTTTTGTATTCATGCCTCGCTGGCTTCACTGGAAATTTTCATGGTAGTGTCTCTTAGCAAGACACTTTAGAGCATTAGGCTTGTACTGGTGAAACCCAGGAGATGTATCAATATGAACCTGTCACCATAATATGAATGAAGTAATATTAGAAGCAAAATAATATCAATCAATCAGTCAGTCAGCCAGTCAATCAATCAATCAATCAATCAGTCAATTAATCAAGCAATCAATCTGTCAATCATTTGAAGTAGAATAATTTTATCATTGTTAACTTTGTAGCCAAAAGTGCAAACAGAAACAGAAAGGGACTCCACACTGTTTTCATTGTGGATACATCTAGCAGTGTACAAAAAGGTCCAATGGATGCCATAAAATCTTTTTTGCACCAAGTTTTAGATTGTAAGTACATTTTACAGAGGTCCAGACAGAGGGAGTGATTTTGATTTCAAAATTGCAAATATCAATTATTCTCCACTAAACCCTATGTTGTAGGTACTCATTAGAATCGTCTCATCGAGACGATTCTAATGAGTACCCACAACATAGGGTTTGGAAGAGAAATAATGTATTTAAAATTCAATCACTCCCTCTTATCTGTAGCTCTGATTTTACTATTACCAAATTCCTGTGAGCTTTTGCCATGGAACCGTGTCCTTTGTCCATCTGTGTATTCGTCATTGTATGTGTTAGTTTTTTTTCCAATGTTTTCTCTCAAACTTCATCAAATTCTTACTAAACTTCATAGAAACAATCATGCCCTTGCCCTCTTTGGAATTTCTTTGAAGAATTTGATTCCTGTAAAACTCTGATTCCCATGGCAACCACAACTGAAAAAGAATGAAAATCTTGAAAAATTCTTCTTGTGTGAATCCATTGGGCATAGGGCTATCAAAGTTCAAAGGTAGGTAGCTTCATCGGATAGACTTCTACCAAATTTCATCATATTATAGCTGGAAGGTCGCAATTAACACCAGGGGTCACAAGTTTTACATCGACTTATACTGTGGAAATTTTAAAAACCTTGTTCTAACCTTAAAGGTGGCCCTTCAGATTCTGGGACGAAAATTTTATAAAAGTACATCCTTATACTCCCAAAGCTTTATAATTTTCTTTCATAAAACCCCAATAGTTGAAAACCATCTGACAACAAGAGAAATTAGAGATTCACTACAGCCCAGGTCGACACCGACTGGAAACACAATCTATTTTTATATGAGCAACTCGCTCATTTATATTCCTGAAATACACATACGAAGCTTCAAACGTATCGTCCGAAGAAGACATTATGGAAAATAATTACATATTTGTTATTTTATGGAATTTAAGCGTCATTAGTCAAGTGCCAGTCACTTAACATTCCCACAATGCTTGTTTTATTTTTGGTGCAAAATCTAAAAATAGCTTAAGAGGCTACGTAGCCTTTTAACTCTTTACCAAAGACAAAATTTTGGTATAGTCAAAATTGTAAGCATTTGGAGATGACAAAATAAATGTAATAAAGAAATTGAATTTTGAATAGGAATAGGTAGAAAACATTGTGGGAAAAGGAGAAAATACTGGGTACCAACGTTTTCCCTTTTCCCACATTGTTTTCTAAAGGCTTCTTTCTCAGGGATATCAAAAGAAGGGATTGTGTGGTAATAGGTTAAGGGAATACCATCAAAACAATTTTTTTTGTAAATTTATGTTTCTTAATTATTGGTGATTTGTATTGTTTTGTCATATAAATTTCAGTGATATATATATTTTTTAATATGATGACTGGCCATGTTATGTGAAAATTCTAAATACCCACCTTTAAAGAAGGTCAGATTTGTCTTTGATAGGATAAAAAGCATGTTTTCCTAAAGCCTTTTTTTCAAAGATTGTTAAATGTCACGATTGTTTACTAAATGTGTAGATGATTAACTCTTTACCAAACAACAAAAAAAAAACATGGACTGGTCCAAATTGAAATCATTTGCAGACAAAAGAAATAATGTGAATCAAAAATTGAAATTTGATTTGGTAAGGGCAGAATCCTTTTAAGTCTATACCACACAATCCCGACTTTTATTGACCATGAGAAAGAAGCGTTTTGAAAACATTGTAGGAAAAGGAGAAAATGCTGGTAACCAGCATTTTCACCTTTTCCCACAATGTTTTTTACCTTTCACAAATTTCAATTTGTGAACCACATTTATTTTGTTGTCTGCAAATGCTTTCAATTTGGACAACTCTAAAATTTTGTCATTTGTTAAAGAGTTAACCCTTTACCACACAATCCCTACTTTTGACACCCCTGAGAAAGAAGCCTTTAGAAAACATAGTGATAAAATGAAAAAATGCTGGTAACCAGCATTTTCTCCTTTTCCCACAATGTTTTCTATCCTTCTCAAAACAAATTTCAAATTTTCAGTCACTTTTATTTTGTTGTCTGCAAATACTTTCGATTTGGACAAACCTAAAATTTTGTTGTTTGTTAAAGAGTTAATTGTTTATTTATCTATTTTTTCAGGTATAGATGATTCTTCTGATAAGTTTAGCCTAGTTGAATATATTTCGATAATAACGTTCGGTAAAAGCACAACAATACTTCAGCCATTTATAGATACCTACGCAAACTTTAGAGGTGTAGTAGAAAATAGTTTAGGTAAGTTTTTGGCTCTTTACTCAATACCAGACGACAAATGTGAGACTTGTCCAAATTGAAAGCATTTGCAGATGACGAAATGTATGTAACTGAAAAATTAAGATTTCCTTTGGGAAGGGTAGAAAACATTATGGGAAAAGGAAGGAAATGTTGCTTACCAGCATTTTCTCCTTTTTCCCACAATGTTTTCAAATGGATTCTTTCTCAGGGTGGTTAACAGTAGTGATTGTTACTAATAGATCTAATGTTTTACTTTTTAAAAGCTTAACTCTTTACCACACAGTCCTGATTTTTAACGACCCCGAGGAAGAAGCCCTTTGAAAACATTGTGTGAAAGGGAGAAAATGCTGGTTACCAGCATTTTCTCCTTTTCCCACAATATTTTCTACCCTATCAAAGGAAACAATCAAATCATTGAAGCCTTGTTGAAATTGTCTGTAACTGCTTTAAATTTTGGACTTGTATAAAATTTTGTGGTGTGGTAAAGGGTTAAAGCATTTTTGGACAATATTTAGGTGGTCACAATTATTAAATACATCTCTGATCATGAGATAGTGTTGAAAATACAGACATATTGCAGTTCAGTATCAGACTGTATCTGGACAGCTTCAAGCAGATTTGAAGTGCCTCACTCTGTTAAGGGCTCCAGATAGAGGGAGTGCTGTTTATTTCAAAATTGAGGATATCAATAATTCTCCACTAAACCCTATGTTATGGGCACTCATTAGCTCATCAAAAAGAATCTGATATATGTTGGCTTTTTAGTTAAAAATCTTATGAAATTCATCCGTAAAAAAAGATTTTTATTGCTTTCCAAAGGCTCAGTGAATAACATTTATTGTAGACTCATTCAATGAAACTATCTCAAACACCAAACTTATGTCAGATCCTATTTATCTCTGTCCACACAATGATGTTAAAATACTGGCTTTAACTCTGCCTACGGAGTTATTCAATTTTTTCTCTCGGGGGCTAACAGTAGATTTCTACTGCAGGTCAAGATTGATTTTGGTCAGAATTTTGTATCAAATAGTAGAGGATGCAGATCAAAGATCAGTCTGTATGTTTTGTGAACTGCGATCTTGATCTATACTATCCCCAAAGTTGTTGAAATTAACATTGACAGTGAAAAGATTTAGAATAGCATTTATTATACACTTATCAGTGAAATCCTGGAATTTCCCAGTGTAATAAATTTTGATATCATCACTAGTGACGATATCAACTTTCACTTCCTTATGGCACGGAAAACACAAAAAGAATAAGCACAACTTATCCGCTTTGACTGAATTAAATGGCGACTTTTGTGAAGTCTCTTTTTGTTCTCCAAAGTATTGATTTCGACTTACAAATATTTTTCATATCAAAAATAGCCAGGTGATTATCCTCATATATGAATTAACATGTTTTCAGTCTTCTTTTGTTTGTTTGTTTGTTTGAACAGAGCATCTCATTGGTGGAAGATCACCCCTTCTTACAGCTCTGTTAACTGCTTTTTGTTACATTGAAACTAATGGTAAGTAAATTTCTGTTATAAAATTATGATTGATACAAGAACTTTGTTATGTTGTGATCAGTGTGCCTGGCAAAGCCCAGACCATGTATTCATTAGCCATTTTTGATTGTGAAGATTCCTTTCATATTTATAGTTGCTATTGCAGGCAGTGTAGATCAAGATCAGACTGCACAAAACATGCAGTCTTATCTCTCATCTAAACTGCCCAAATTAACTGAAACAAATATAGAAAAAAGTAACAGTGCAATTGCCATTATTTTGGAATGAATATTCCTTTGCAGAACATTGTTAGTCTAAATCTAATTGTGGAAAGTAAAACAATTTCCGATTTTCTAAATCTTCCAAAATTGATAATTAATGACATTTTTCTGCAGTTTTGTGAAAATTTAATCCTTTCATAGAATTTTCTAATTCTTTCATGTGTTGGGTAAAATTCAATGGCAAACTAAAAAACAAAAAGAAAAGGTATGTTGCAGAGTTAGATTTTCTGCAAAATGGCTGTTTCTATGGTAACTGTTTGTATCAAAACACCTAAAATGACTATATCTTCATAAAAGATAGTAATACAGAGATAGAAGGTTTATTATACAATGCAAATATTATTTTCCATATTTAATATATTATTTCTTGATTCTGTATGAATGAAATAATAATCTGAGTTCATTTTCTTTTTATAAAATTATTTTTCCTATTTCTTGACTCACCAAAATATTAGCAAAATCAACATGTAGTCTTCAATTAATTCAAAATTTTGAAAATTCCTTCCATAGAATTTTCTAATTTTTTGGTATATACAGCAAAATTTAATGGTAAGTACAAAAATGAGAAGAAAAAGATATGCTGATGTGATAGTAACCGTTTAGGCACTCAGACTGATCGGCACTGTCATGTTCAGTAGACTCTAGTCTCTGAGAAAGTCAATACCGCTGAAAACTTTCCTGTATTCTTCTGATCTTTTCCCCTTTAGACGTTTTTGCAAAATGTCAATTAAGTTGATATTGTAGACTCATTCTTCGATTCGAAACGTACCGTGTCTGAACGATATACAAGCACCTTCTTTGAGAAGAGTTACTGTCTGTTATTGTCTCCTTTGAAATTGCCAAACTAATGTGCAGAAATTACTACGGAAAACGTCCTTAAGCCAGTCAGATTTTGGTTTACTTTCGAATTTAGATTATTCATGTGAAATATACTACGATAGGTGTCAAGAATGGTTGGTGAATAATGACCCACATTTGTAATGTAGTAGGCTAGCAATTTGGGGGTTATAAATTCAATCCAAACTCAGCAAAAATTCAGTCTGGGAATAGTGTTAATGATTGTGGCAGCTTTCAGATTTTGTAACAGGGGTCAATAACAAAGTGATTGTGACAGGGATCGGGTTTGTGACAGACGTGACCAGCATTTTCTCCTTCACCCACAATAATATTTAGTTCAACCCTTTACTCCATAGATACTCATTTTGACGTATCAACAAAAGACAGCTTTTAAAAGCATTATGGGAAAAGGAGAAATTGCTCGTAACGAGCAGTTTCTCCTTTTCCCACAATATTTTGCACTCAATCAGATATTTGAATCCTCATTTATCCATATTTTTGACATCATAACTTTATTTGCTGCTGAAATGCAAGAGCCTCAAATTGGCATATCAGGTAAAGGGTTAAACATATTTATTTTACATCCATTGAGAAACAAGTTCTTACAACTTACACTAATCTCTCTCAATTCTGCTTCCTGGGAACTTCACCAGTACTCACGCCAAATGTGCGGGCCAATAAAAAATCCCAAAGATGACACCCGCTCCCAGGTATCGAACTCGGGACCTTTAGGTTATGAGGCTGAAGCCCTACCTCATGACCACAGACACCACTATAATATCATTTCCTACCCTTTCGCAGACCAGAATTGCATTTTTGAGTCAAAATCATTTTGTTATCTGCAAGTGCTTTCAATTTGGACAAGGTTAAAATTCTGTTGCCTTAAAAGTGTTAAAGTGTTAAAAGGTTGAAAATGTCATAAATACCAAACAAACAAATGAGCCATGCTCTGGCAAAAGGGAGCTTAAAGCATTTCTGTGATTCATGGTACCAAGCAAACAATAAGATACTTTATAGATACATATAGCCACTTCTTCTAGTAACCAACTTATCCATGTGGTGACAGGAGTGGTCCTGAGGTAGAACGTCGGCCTCATAACCTAAAGGTCCTGAGTTTGATAGTATAAGTTGTAAGAACTTGTTTCTCAATCGATGTAAAATAAATACAGTCAAACCTGTATAAGACAGCCAGCTCTGGGACTGACCCAAAGTGGCTGTCTTATACAGGTGGCTGTCTTATCCAGGTTCTATAACCTGCTAACCGAGGTGACTCATTACATCCAAAATTTTAGACTGACCCAACTTCAAAGACGCTACAGGCAATAGATTTGATGTGGCCAAAAATCATGTAACTTTTACATTTTTTTTCGGGATTGTTTGGACGAGAGCTAATAACCCATCTGAATGACTTGAGAATCCACCAAAATTATTAAATTATTGGACAATTCCCGATTAACTCTTTACCAGACTACAAAATTTTAGACTGGTCCAAATTCAAAGCATAAGCAGATGACAAAATTAGAGTGAGTCAAACATTGAATTTTGTTTGGGAAGGGTAGAAAATATTGTGGGAAAAGGAGAAAAAGCTGATTACCAGCATTTTCTCCTTTTCCCACAATGTTTTTTGAGAGTTTCTTCTCCAGAGTTGTCAGATGTAGCTATTGTGTGGTAATGGGTTAAAGAAAAAAAAAATCTAAAAACATATTTAATTTAATCAGGAAGATCGGGTACAGTATAGATATAATCCACAAATAATGTCACAGCCTGGTAGAAATGCTTTACGAAGGTTGAGCAAGCTATTGTCTCATTATTGTCTCTAGAAAGTCATTCATACGTCAGCCATAGTAAGTGTGAAATGGATGATAAAAAATATGCATGAATGTGTTAAAATCTGGTCTGTATCGGTTTTCAAATTCATCATATTGTTCTACAATGATCGATAATTGAATAATGACACCTGTCAAACTGTGACAATCTCTGACCCATTTTAAGGCTGAAGGGTGTTTGTTTCCAGCTAATTATCTTCTTTATAGTATTTGGTGGTCATAAAACGATTAACAAATGACCAATTATTGATTTCATTGTCCAATCAAGCCGATCTGTAAACAAAAATGGCGGCGGTGTTTTCGATCTTTTTACCCGAGTATACAAGTTTGAAAACTGGTCATCATAAAATTTTGGTGGCGAGTTTATGCAGGTTTCCGCCGATTTTCGGACCCAAAAGTGCTGGCCGTTGGCCGGGTCATGCAGGTGGCGCTCTTATCAAGGTTCATTGTAGAGTAAATTGCACTGGGGATGTACGAAAGTGTCTCACTTAAGCAGGTGGCGCTCTTATACAGGTGGCCGATCGGGCAGGTTTGACTGTATGTTTAAACTAAACTTGTCCTTGAGATAGACTGGTCCTTTTACATACAGAAAATTGACCAATAGGGAAAAAGGTTTCCACCCAGGTCAGCCTGCGCAGACTGCCCTGGGCCGATATTTTTTGCAGATGCATTAAGCATCAAATCTAATGTCAGTGTTTTATTGTTCTATAAAACAGGTGATGCTGTCACATTGCGTGGTCAGGATATTTTCCCACGCATCATAATTATCTCTGACTTCGTTATAAGTAACGACACTAATCTGGATGAAAATGAAAATAATCAGGTAACTTTTATTTATAGCAAACCCTTTACTATGCAATCTTGGGTTTTAATGGCCTTTTCACACAATGATTTCAGCCCGTTGAAAGACATATCCTCCCAGGTGAACAACTTGTATTTTTTTTGTCTGCAAATGCTTTCAAAGCAGACAAGTTATGAAAAATGTCTTGTGTCTTGTGTTAGAGTTAACCCTATAAAATTCGATCTTTACCACACATTCCCGACTTGTAACAACCTGAGAAAAAAAGCCTTTTGAAAACATTGTAGGAAAAGGAGAAAATGCTGGTAACCAGAATTTTCTCCTTTTTCCACAGTGTTTTCTGCCCTTCCAAAATCAAATTTCAATTTTTCAATCACATTTATTTTGTCGTCTGCAAACTCTTTCAATTTGGACCAGTCCAGAATTTTGTAGTTTTGTAAGGGGTTAAGAATGGCTTTAAAACAGTACAGTAATTCTATCCTCAACAGCAAAATTTTAGATTTGTCTAAATTAAAAGCTCTATACACAACAACAAATTCTGTTTGGTTACCACCATTATTTGCTTTTCCAACCATGTTTTCTACTTTATAAAAGACAAATTTTATGTTCTCAGTAACATTTATTTTGTCCACTGCAAATGCTTTAAATTTGGATGAGGCTGAGTATTTGTGTTTGGTAAATGGTTAACCCTTTACCACATGACAAAATTCTAGACTGGTTCAGATTGAAAGCACTTGCAGATGACAAAATAATTATAACTCAAAAATTGAAATTTGTGTCCAGCTGGGTAGAAAACATTGTGGGAAAAGGAGAAAATGCTTGTTAGCAGCATTTTCTCCTTTTCCCTCAATGTTTTCAAAAGGCTTTTTGATTTAGGGTCATTAAAAGTTGTAAAAAGTTAAAGCAATATTCAAACAATTTTTACAGGTCAAACAACAGTTATTCAAGTTCATGGCAGTATTAAAGAAGAGGCGCTACCAGACATTTTGTGTACCTGTTGGAAATTATAATGAAAAAAATTGTATAGAAATCGCACAGAATGGAAATGGCCTAGTGATCCATCCTGAAAATGTTGAATATGCGGGATTTTACTACAGGTATCAGGTGAGTCCTCATATGCAGGTAAAACACAGTTTTGTTCCTGAGTCAAAAGTATTTGGGGGACAACAGTTTTCCCCCTGGTTAAAATCTTAGGGAACTTTGAATAAAACAGAGACCACTTCAAATCAAATAAAGATGACTAAATCTTACTTGAAATACAGTTGTTTATCATCTCAAAGTAACAGCACTTGGGAATAACCTTAATCTTATCAAGATTTAACCTTTTACAAAACAATCCTTGTTTTTTACTACCCCGAAATAGAAGCCTTTTGAAAACATTGTGGGAAAAGGAGAAAATGCTGGTAACCAGCATTTTCTCCTTTTCTCACAATGTTTTCTATCATGCTGGAAACAAATTTCAATTTTTGAGTTACATTAATTTTGACAACTGCATGTGCTTTCAATTTGGACCAGTCTAAAATTTTGTTGTTTGTTAGAGGAAGATACCGTAATCTGATACTACTGTAGGTCCAGTGGTTAGTTACTTGCAGAAAATAAAATTCTTCGCGTAGGTTAAAAAGTTTCGATATCTGATGTTTACTCTTTACCTTAGTTTCAAATTATTTTTTCTGCCAGTGGCCAAACCCCAGTAGTGCAATAAGTTGTTAGCCTACAAGACTCAAGAACATGGGGGTCACTGTTTTGATTCCTAGTATGGCCAGTGTCTTTCTTACTGATGATAAGCAGGCGCGATAGGATTCATTTAAGAAATAATCTTCTTTCTATCGTGGTATATCATTCAATAATCCACAGATGTGAGTTATGAGGCGCAATAAATAATCCACGAGGGCGATAGCCGATAGCCCAAGTGGGTTATTCATTGCGCCTCATAACTCACAACGTGGTTTATTGAACAATATACCACGATAGAAAGAAGATTATTTCCATTCTAACATGGCCAAATCTTAATGAAAGGAAAACAAGATCAAACTTGGAGTAAAAACGTGGATGAAAATTATGTTCCATTGAATAACCCACTCATTGAATGACGTCACTCTACATGGATTGTCGCAGATTTTACCAGGTTTTTCTTGCACTGTGTTTATAGAGCCAAATTCACGTGTCATGTTAGAATTCTCTTTTATCGCTGATCATTGTTTCTATGGTATTTATGTAGGAAAGCAGCCAGCGGCTTAGAAAGAATATTTTGCAGAACACTGGTAAAAGAAACTCCAGGAAAGCATTGATAGGTGCACTGGCCTTGTGTGATATAACTGAACTAATTTTGAAAACAGCATTAAACGCTAAACTATGAATCAATCTCTGTCTGACAGCAACTAACATTTGGACTTGCCCTACATTAACTGATCATCATTTTCGCAATATTATCTGTACTTTTAAGAGGTATGATAGAAATGATAGAAACAATCTGTGAGATTTTGCATTTTGAAAATAAGGAGAAGGCTTTTGAAAATATTGTGAGAAAAACAGAAATAATCCTTTATGTCATTTTTATAACCTTAAAACTACATGTATTTCAGATTATTGTTGCCAACTGTATGAACCAGTATTATTTGAAGAAAGAATTAAATAATATTGATGACCTTGTGTATCAGGCTCTGGTGTCAGCTGGTCTCCCTCCTGAACACCAGGTAGGTGAATTTTAACCCTTTACCACACTATCCCCACTTTTAATAGCCCTGAAAGAGAAGGCTTTCCAAAACATTGTGAGAAAAGGAGAAATTACTGGTAACCAGAATATTTGCTCATTCTGCCTTACTACAGTTGGGTTTTAACAGGGCTGGCTGGACTATATGTTGCTGGGTAAATGAGGTGTTACGTTGATATCTAAAATAATGAAATTGATTCATCTTATGGTCTTTAAGCCATTACCACACAATCCCTACTTTTGACGACCCCGAGAAAAAAGCCTTTAGAAAACATTGTGGGAAAAGGAGAAAATGCTGGTAACCAGCATTTTCTCCTTTTCCCACAATGTTTTCTACCCTTCACAAAACAAGTTTCAAATTTTCAGTCACTTGAATTTTCTCGTCTGCAGATGCTTTCGATTTGGACAAGCCTAAAATATTGTCGTTTGGTAATGAGTTAACTCTTTATCACACAGTCTCAACTTTTAAAACTCTAAATACCAAGGCTTTTGAATACACTGTTGGAAAAGGAAAATGCTGGTAAACATCTTGATGTTTGGTAAAGAGTGAAAGCTGAGCCATTTTTGAAGAAAACATCAAGATATTGTCATAGCCCTTTTGTCATGCAGAGGCTTTCATATTTTATATTATTATACTGCAAAGAAATTTCTCCTGATCTGATTGTTTAACATTTCGGGAACATATATATCATGTACCCTGGCAGTTTCCCTTTAGAATGCTCCGTGTCACTACACTTGAAACACAACATCAAGAATGTTGGTGTTGATCGATCACCTGACTGCACATTTATGCAGCAAACTGACGTCAGTTTTCAGTGACGTCATGTTTCATTGAATTTGGGCACTCAGAAGGGAATTTCTATTTCGTCAGCATACTTGATTTGTGAGATTATAAAACAGGAAAATTTCACTTAACACACTTTGAAAGGGTAAAACTTTGCAGTATAATAAATTCATTGTGCAGTCAGGTGGCAGGGAACTTGGTAACTTGCTCACAGCTGTATCAAATCATGTTGCTACCTCGCCTTTGGCTTGAGCCGACATGATTTATCACAGCCGTGAACAAGTTTCAAAGTCCCCTGCCACCTGACCATACAACTTGTAATGCTTACTCTGACTAGTTGTTGACTATTAACTCTTTACCAAATGAGGTAATTTAGTCTACTAAAATCAAAAGAATTTGTAGACAACAAATTTAGAGTGGCTAAAAAGATGGATTTTTAATCTTTCAGGGAAGGAAACATTGTGGAAAAAGGAGAAAATGCTCATTATCTTTAGAAACCTTTGCTACACAATCCTGAGTTTTAATGGCCCTCAGAAAGAACACTTTCGAAAACATCGTGAGTAAAAGAGAAATAGTGTTAACCGGCAATTTCTAATTTTTCGACAATGTTTGTGCCTATTCATGGACAAATAATTTCTTTTTAAAAAAATTGATTCATAAATTTTGAATCACTTCAAGATGGACAGGTCCAAAATTTTGAGATAACTCTTTACCAAACAACAAAATTTTAGACCAGTCCAAGTTGAGAGCATTTGTAGATGACAAAATATTTTTAAGTGTGACTGAAAAAAATGAAATTTGTTTCAGGCAGAGAAGAAAACTTTGTGGGAAAAGCAGAAAATGCTGGTTACCAGCATTTTCTGCTTTTCCCACAATGTTTTTTTAAAAGGCTTTTTCATAGGATCATCAAAAGTCAGGATTGTTTTGTAAAGGGTTAATGCAACTACAGTAGGTATAGATTGATGTCAGCCCGAACACTCCATGGAGGCTGCTCTCTGTCAACTTTTTTTGTATTATTTGTCAATTATTTGCAAGAGTGCCACTAAAATGTTCTTGTATCTTCTTACAGGATATAGTTATGGAAATCATAAGACTCGCCATAAATAATGATACTTCAATGGATACTTTGGAAGATGTAGAAGCTAAAAATAGTTCTGAATCATTGGCAGGGGAAACTTTTGTAAGTAGAGATGTTTAGACATGCATAGTAGGTCTGCTATGGCCATGCTATAAAATTTGATAAACATGCGGCATTTAACCCTGTACCAAACAATCCCTGAATTTTAAGTCCCTGAGATAGAAGCCTTTTGAAAACAATGTAAAAATAAGAGAAAATGCTGGTAACCAGCATTTTCTCCTTTTCCCACAATGTTTTCAACCCTGGTGGAAACAAGTTTCAATTTTTGAGTAATGTTTAATGTATTGTCTGCAAGTGCTATTCAACAACCAGTCTAAAATTTTATAGTTTGGTGAAGGGTTAAATCTTTATCATTGTAGGAATGGTTGGAAAACATCTTGATAAAATAACAAAGTATTTATAACCAGCATTTTCTCCTTTTCCATTTCATTTTTCAATTTAATTTTCTACCATTATCAAATTGAAAATATTTTAGTTATTTTTTTTTTGTCGTCTGCAGATGATTTCAATATGGACCAGTCTAAAATTTTATTTGATAAAGAGCACACAATCACTTTAAGAATTCCCACTAGGTTTCGCATTTTGCACCTTTTTGTAATGTGTATAACCTTTCCCAAACAATGAATTTTAGACCCGTACAAGTTGACAGCACCTGCAAATGATAGATCTGAAAATATTGCAAACAACTTGAAGTTCCTTGACAGGCTAGAAAAACATGTGAGAAAAGTAGAAAATACATTTTCTACTTTTCCCACAATGTTTGGAAAAGGCCTCTACCTCAGGGTCGTCAAAACTTGGGATTGTTTGGTAAAGAGTTAAAAGACATCTTCCTTTGATTCATCACAATGAGATTTTTAGCTTGGCTGTTTTCAAAGAAAACATCAAGGTATTGTCTGGGGTGTCTGTGGTTGTGAGATACAGCGTCCCCTGGTAACCATAAGATCCCTAGTTCAATATCCAGGCGTGGACGTCAACTTTGGGATCTTCTAGTGGCCAACACATTCAGCGTAAATGCTGGTGTAGTTCCCAGGAAGCAGAATTGAGAGAGAGTAGTGAAAGTTGTAAGAACTTGTTTCTCAATGGATGTAAAGTCAATATGTTAAGCAAACATTCCCTGGTTTTTATGACCCAGAGGAAGAAGCCTTCTGAACACAATGTAGGAAAAGGAGAAAATGCTGGTATCCAGCATTTTCTCCTTTTCCTACAATGTTTCCTACTATTCTAAAGTCAAGTTTCAATGTTTAAGTTTCATTTATTTTGCCATCTACAAATGCTTTCAGTTTAGACCAGTCTAAAATTTTGTGGTTTGGTAAAGAGTTAAAGTATTGCTGTAGCCCTTGTTGTCTCCATCCTCATGCAAATACTGTGTAAAAGAGGAAATTTTTGCGATGTGAATTTTTTTTTGATTTTGCGAATTCGATAAAAATTAGCAATCTTTTCTGTACCTGTATTTAACAACAAGTATACCAACAGATACAGAGTGTTTTGAATTTGAAAATATTTCCGTAGAAAAATGTTCGTAATCCGTAATTTGCAGATTTTTAGACTCACATATGTATCCATGTATACAATAATTCTGACATTTTAAGATATCTCTGCTATTATCAAAGATACTTTGTACAAACTTGGACAAGTTGTTATCATCAAAAGACAGACCTATACAATAGGGGCAGGTAATTATCAAAGTATTTTTGACACTATTATGCCCCTTTTTTGCCTCAGAATTGTCAGTCAAGCAACTGCCGCCATGCATTCACCCCTGCATGCTGCAATCTTGTAAATTTAAAAAGTATCTGGATTATCACAGCAAATGTAAGGTGTTTTTGTTGTCACAATGTTGCTTGATCATATATACTGTTTTTATGTTTAGCAATTTGTGGAACTTACCATTGTTTTCTGTTTATCAGCAACAGGCACAGTATGCCAATTCTACAATCTTGAACAATGGGGCATTCTCAAATGAAGGTCAAAATTACACAATAGCTATAGAAGATCACCTCCCAGAGTGGAGAGTACCTAAGGGAACCGTCAACTTAAGTCTAGAGGAAATGGGTCGACTTCCTTCACTTGGATCAAGGGTTAGGAAGGGGAAAGATTGGACATGGGGTACCCAAGATGGTCACGGACCAGGGACTGTTCTTGGGCATAAATCAGAAGGTGAGTCAATCTGGTTTATTACTTGAAAGAAGTGGAATGAGAGGCCCATTTTTAGTTTTGCTGTTTTTCAAAGCATACCGGGGGAATGTTCATTTCCCTGTTGTCTGCCTCGTTGTTAGCCTGTGAAACTTTCAGCTTGGTTGTTTTAGCTGAGCTTGACTTAAGGTTGGTTACCAAACAACCATTTATTTAAAGTCAAATACAATTTTTTGAGCGACATTTAATATGCTATCTGCAACTGAATGAAAATACTTTGGAAAAATAAAAGAAAATACTGATAATTAGCATATGGTTGTCTACAGTTTTACATGCATAAGCTGTCATAAGATTGACATTTATATCTTCATCTGTTTTTAATATTTTTAGATGGATCTGAGACTTGTCTGTGGAAAAGAGTTAAATCTTTTTTACATGATCAAAAGTTTGAACAACTTGAGAAAAAACTCTTTGAAAATATCATGGGAAAAGGAGAAAATGTTGGTAGCCAGCATTTTCTCCTTTTCCCATAATGTTTTCCACCATTCCAAAGATACATCTAGTTTTTGAGTCAAATTGAAATTTATTTTTATCCAAATGCGCACAGTTTGGACAAGTCTAAACACTCTTCAAGTTTGGTAAAGAGTTAACACATTACCAAACGACAAGATTTTAGGTTTGTCCAAATCGAAAGCATTTGCAGACGGCAAAGTAAAAGTGAAATTTTGAAATTTGTTTTGTAAAGGGTAGAAAATAATATGGGAAAAGGAGAAAATGCTGGTTACCAGCATTTTCTCCTCTTCTCACAATGTTTTCTAAAGGCTTCTTTCTCAGGTTCGTCAAAAGTAGGGATTGTGTGTTAATGGGTTAAGCTATTAGAAAGAAAAATTACTATCAGTGTCTTGTTTTTTGTCTTGTTCTATTACAGGTATTGTGTTTGTTTTATGGGACAATAATAGCCAACTAGGTGCTTATCGCTTTGGATATCAAGGAGAGAAGTATGATGTGGAAATGGATAAATCACCACGACAGGTTGAACCTGGTCAGATTGAAATTGGCTGCTTGGTCATCAGAGGTAGTGATAAATAACCTTCCTTGTTTTTGTACACCCTGAGGGTCATTTTATGTTATTGCCCTCTTCGTCCGTCTGTCCATCCATTAGTAATTTATGATGTGCACAACTCCTCCTACAGTTTTAATTGGAATAGTTCAAACTCACTACAATGTATCTCTATGATCTGTAATTGTGCATGTGACTTTTAAAACTTGGATATCTGCAGGTTTTCTAGTTTTTAGCCCATTTTAATTTTACTGATGAGCCCCTTTAGATGTATCTGTGCCATTTTGCAAAGTTCTTGTTTCAGTATAATAAACAGTTAGGAGCTTTTTAATCATATACATTTGATATCACAATCATGTGACATCTTTTTTTTTTGACGTCATTTCTTATGTAAGTCATAGAAGAGGACGGGTTTATTATGGATATTACTGCGCATGTATCTGTAGATGGTTTTGCATCTTCTGATCTATGTTTTGTGACATATTGTAATGCGATAAGGAGAATCTGACATCAGTGATGTTTGAGAATGATTTTACTAAACTTGTTAAGAGAAAGTATCATTAAGCTCTCCAAAGGCTTTCTTAAAAACATATTTTAGAAACTTTTTGATCATATTTTATCTTAAAAGTAAACTCATATCAAATCTTTTGTATGTTAACCAGAATGTTTTCCTCACCCTTTCCAGTACAAAAATCAAAATTTAACCCTTTACCGAACAGTCCCTAGTTTTTACGACCCTGATAGAAGCCCCTAGAAAACATTTTGGGGAAAAGGAGAAAATTCTGGTAACCAGCATTTTCTCCTTTTTCCTACAATGTTTCCTACCCTGCTGGAAACAGATTTCAATTTTTGAGTATTGTTTATTTTGTCATCTGCAAGTCCTTTCAGTTCGGACTAGTCTAAAATTATGTTGTTTGGTAAAGAGTTAACCATCTACTATCATGAGTCTGTGCGTTGTATCAAAACAAAAAGCATGTGATTCTTCACCATTTATGGCTGCAAAGGAGTAAAAAAAGAACCAAAGAAGTATTATCGTCACGTCAGGAAGCTAAAATTGGCATGATTTTATGTTGGCCATGCAACTTTTTATGGTGTTGTTTCAGGGAATGATTGGTGTCGGGGAGATGAGGATGGTGGGTCGGGAACAGTAGGAGCGGTTATCAGAAAATTGCCTGACAGATATGTTACGGTATAGTATCTCTTAAAACTTTGTCAGCTTTGAAAACATCTGCTTTTGATCTGAACAAAGTAGAAAAAACAATTTCAGGTGCACTCTGTATCTTGTGCCCCATCCTTTCCCACATCACAAATTGTATATATGTGCTCTTCAAAACTGAAAGCATTTGCAGATGTCTTAGGGAAAAGATACCATTTTTTCTTTTAATAGACTGATCTGTGGGGTAAAAAGTATTGCTGGAAAAAGAGAAAATACTAATTAGCCACATAACTAAACAATCCCTATTTTTTACGCCATGAGATAGAAGCCTTTTGAAAACATTGTGGGAAAAGGAGAAAATGCTGGTAACCAGCATTTTCTCCTTTTCCTACAATGTTTTAAACTCTGCTGAAACCACTTTTCAATATTTGAGTTACGTTTATTTGTCATCTGCAAGTGCTTTCAATTTGAACCAGTCTAAAATTTTGTTGTTTGGTAAAGACTTAATCCTTTTCTTTCTTTAGTTCATAAGTATTACATGAATTGTTGGCTTGGCTATTTTCAAAATCTCAAATTATTGCCACAGCCCTTGTGTCATCGATGTCATCTGTGTCATGAAAAACTTTGACGGTTTGTAATATCTCTGATATTGCTTAAGATATTTACCTTCAACCAAGGTAAGTTGTGAACTGTTATAAGGAGGAGCCAATACAACAAGGGCAGATAACCATCAAAATATTATTGACACAGTTCTGCCCCTTTTCAATATAGATTTTTTAATAACTTTGACATTTTAAATGTCTGTAATGATGGAAGATCTTTACTCCAAACATGGACTAGTTTTGCTAACTTTCAAAAAGGGGGAATCTATACAATATGGGTAGATATCTATGACACAGTTGTGCCCCCTTTTTTCAACTTAGTTTTCAGCAAAAATCAAGCACTTGTAGCCCAGCCTCATCACCTGCATGTAGTGTTCTTGTTTAAAAATCATATGCTGATTTGTCTGTAGGGTCTGTTTTTCACAGAGCATTCTTAAGAATATTCTCAGTCTTGTTTTCCAAGGTTTTCTAAACTTGAAAGTTGCAATCTTCTGATTGGCTAAACCAAAATGTTTAGCCAATCAGATGGATTGTTACTGTAATATTTAGAACACTGTGGAGAATAAGACCAAGAAGATATTGTAAGAATGGTTGGCAAATATGGACCCAGATATACATGATCTAATTAGTTGATTTTTTTTTAACTGTCAGGTTCGCTGGCCATCCAGAGTTATTGAAACATACAAGTTTGGGGCAGATGATCAGTGGGAAGTAAAAGTGTAAGATAATGAGAGCTTCTATATTTCATGAAATTTTTCAAAAACTTTATAAAGAAATTTTTGCTTGGATACTCATGCAGAAATTTTGTCATCGCATATTTAGAAGCCATACAGAGAAGAAATTATCAAGAGTTTATTCTGTAACAAGGTATTTTGGCAAAAAAGAAACTGTTGTAATACATTTGATGCAAATCTCTTCATCATACATATGAAGGCACTTTGTATATACTAGTGTGACAATTTTGTCATGAAATGCAGTAAAGAAGATGAATATGATAAATATGGAGAAGATATTGTGAAATGTATAAGAGCAAATTTTGTCATCATGCTGAAAGAATTTTGTCAGAAAGTATGTTGAGACAGTTACATATCAATTTTACATTTTGTGGGGATATCTGTTTTCATAATTCAAATGAAGACAATATTGCTGTACATAACAAACCTCTTTTGATCAGAAATTTACTTAAAAAATATTCATGGTACATGAGAAAATCTTGGCGTATATTTAAGATGAAATTTTGATTTTATGAGAAACTTAAGATTGGTAAAATACATATTGATATTTTTTTGTGTGTGTAATACATCATAAGAAAATTCAGTCATATACATTAGAAAATTTTGTCATCAAAGATAATGTGAAAATTTTGTCAATAAGCTTATAAAATTCTGTAGCTATACATCATGCAAAAATTTTGTCACATAAATGGGGAGAAATTTTGTCCTAAAATATATAGAGGTTCTTTGTCTGAAATCATAATAAGAATTTTGTTGTTATACATCATGAGAAAGTTTTATTGTAAAACAGAAAATTTTGTCATTCATTATGCGAAAATTTTGTTGTATTTGTACATAGTATAACATTTTGTCATTATGAAAAGAAATGAGAAAATTTTGTCACAATACAAAATGAGAAAAAAAAAGTGTCTGTTTCATTGAGAAAAAGTATATAGATACATTAAAAGGAAATTTTGTCATAATGCCAAAAGAAAATCTTTTCATAATACATTCTAAGAAAATTTTGAAGGAATATGTAAAACTCATTACCTGAATACTTACAGAGAAAATTTTGTCCCTTTACATATAAAACAATATGGTGTGATGCATGATGAGAACATTTACTTGTATTACTTGTGAAAATTTTGTATCTACATATGTTTAGAAAATTTTGTCATTATACAAAATAAGAGAATTTTGTTCCAATATGTAAAGAACAAAGAAATTGTCTTAATACATCAAGTTAAAAAATTTGTCCTTTAGGAAATTTCATTGTAATACAAAACATGAAAAGTTTTGATGTCATAAATCTGAAGAAACTGTCTTCATGTCTATGAAGGTGTTAATTGTCTGAATACATAACGAGAAGCTTGTTGCTTTACATTATGAGGAATTTTTGTTCCAGTACATTTTCAGAAAAGTTTATTGTAATATGTAGAGAAAATTTTGTCATAATACATTATGGAAAAATTTTGTTTAAAAACATATAGAAAGCCTGTGTCATAATGCATTGTAAGAATAATATTTTGTCCTTATAATAATAAAAAGACTCTGGCTTGATATATATGTATATATAATTGGAAATTCTCATTTAATTGAGAAAATTTTGGCGATACATAATGCAACAGTTTTGTCATAGCATGTAATGGGAAAATTTTCTTATTAGTCAAGAAAATTTTGTTCTACCTTTTTGGAAAAAAAAAAAAAAAAGTCTTGATTCATCAAAAAAGAATTTGTCTTTGCATAATGCATAATAAGAAAAATATTGATGTTATAAATGTAAAGAAAATAGGGAATTATTGTCTGACAGCATATTGAGAGTTCTTATGTTGAACATCATGATTAATTTTCATTTTGATTTCTTTTTAGAGAATTGGTTGTAATACAATGTAGAAAAAGTATTGTCTTAATGCATACAGAAAAAAAATTGTCCATAAATTTGATCTTACAGATGTAGAAAGGATTTGGGCATAAATGTGTTTGCTTTCTAAAATGTGAGGAAAAACACTGTCTTTGCTCAAGACAGAAAGTTTTGTCCTAATGTATGTAAAAGATTTTGTCCTAGTACAAAGTGAGAAAAATTTTATGTTTGAAAGGTAGAGAAATTTTGTCCAGTTATGTGTCGGGAATAATGCTCCTATTACATGATTACAGTTTTGTTGCTGTAAATATAGAGCGATTTTTATTTCTTCCTGATCAGTAAAATTTTGTCTTTAAACAAATACAATTTTGTCTTTAAACATAAATAGAGAAAATTTTGTCACTATACCCAAAGAAATTTTTGTCACAATACATGTAGAAAAAAATATCACTAAAGAGGTACAGAAAATTTTGTCACTTTACACATTTAGAAAATTTTGTCAATATTAAAATAGAGAAAATTTTGTCACTATACATTTTGAGAAAATTTTGTCACTTTTCATGTAGATAAAATTTTGTCATAGACAGTCATGTCAAGAAAATTTTGTCACTATACATGTAGAGAAAATTTTGTCATAATAAAGGGAAATTTTTTCGGAATAGATAAAGAGGAAATATGCCATCATTTAGAATATAGGCGAAATTTTGTCATTGTAATTAAAAATGAAATTTTGTTATAATGAACGTAGAGGGATTTTTGATGTTCAGATAAAATGATGAGAAAATTTTGTCTGTGAACATGTAGAGAAAATGCCACTGTACATGTCATTTTTTTAAATGCGGGAAACATTTTGTCATTTTAGGTAGAAAAAAAGTTTTGTTACTATTCAGGGTGAGAATTTTGTCTTTTGCAGAGGAAAAAGATTTCTTTGCACAGCATACTCATTTAGGCAAAGATCTTTCATGAATCTTGTAAAAAAAAATCTGTGCATCCAAAAGAATTTTTAATTTGTCAAGTAAATGTACATGCAACCAAAATATGGAAGGTGGAGGGAAGAAAATCCCAAGAACAACCTAAAAAAGCGTTTGTCCCCCACCCATCTCATAACATATATATTTGTTAACTCAATAATAGAGTTATATGGCGCCAATGAAGCTTAATTGGTTACTCAAGTTTTGTAAGCCAGGCACATTCATCTGCACTCATGGCTAACAAAACAATATTTGGAGGATTTTTCTAATGCAAAAAATGGTAAGTGAATCGCTTATTATAAAGCAGAAACTATTTGCCAGCCATTCCTGAAAAGATTACTACCATGCACAAGTAACAAGGAAGTTTGAAGCTGTGGACTTAATACACCAGTTACTGGACATTCAGATGTTGAGATGCAAACTAAATGTAACTTTTTCACAAAAATGGCCAATTATACCAAAAATAATGATTTTTAATGAAATTTTGACTTATTCTAAGTACACATTATATTAAATTGGTGTTAAATTGATATTCATGATTTTAATATAAAAAATACACTCTTTTCTTTTTTTATTTGGTTGTTGTGTTGTTGTCTCCTGTCTACAGGTTTAGTATTATCATGTATAGAACTGGACAGTTTGTACTTGCACTCTTCTATGTACCCCCTAAATTTCTAGTGTACCCCAAATTTTTCAACCAAAAACCCATACTTAAATAGTCATTGGGCGTGCTGTTTACACATGTAAAGAAAAACTGTTGTTATGGGTTTACCAACACATCTTGAAAATGTTTCTATCATACTTTTTGGAGAAACTTTTGTTGTTATATATGAAGAGAAGTTCTGACATTGTTCACAAAAAAGAATAGGGGTAATTGTTTGTTCCCAAAGAGGAAATGGGATAATTGTGATTGTAGGGAATATTACATCTTATCTGAAAAATCATTTATATGTCAAGTGCCCTACATTGTATCCATTCTGAGCAGCAAGTCATACTTTTTCAAGACAATCAAAGTACAAAGATTGATGAGAAAAACTAGGCTTTTTGCAACAGGGAAACCAGATTTACATATTAAAAAAAAAATACATGATAAGGAGATCACTCCATTGGTGCCATTCAGTGCAGACGGGAATTTCAGCCCTTTGATTCTTGAAGACGAGGAGGGCGATATTGATACTTCAAGTAAAAACAAATATTTGAATATTGTAAAGGAAGAATTCATCCCAGCTCTCAGTAAGGATATTATCATTGAATAGTTTTGGGTTTAGTAAGATGACTTTCTATAGCATTTGGGTTAACACTTTCCCAAACAAGCCCTGGTTTTTACATGTCTGCAGTAAAAGTCTTTTGAAAACACTGAGGATAAAGGAGAAATTGCTCGTGACAAGCAATTTCTCCTTTTCCCACAGTGTTTTCTACCCTTTTTGAGAACTTTCTGCCATTTTCTCAAAGTCTAAAATTGTCGTCTGCAAACTCTTTCAGTTTGGAAGAGTCCAAAATTTGTCGTTTGGGAAAGGGTTAAAGTATTATTTACTCAAGACTGACCAGGACTATTTTCACACAACATCCATGCTTTAATCTACTGATATTTTACCAAGATACTTTTGAAGATGATCTATGTAAGATTTATTTCCAAGCGGTAATGAATTGATAGCAGTTTTATTTATTTTACAGAACTTCAGGAAAGCCAGTGTCAGGACCGCAGGAGAGCCAACATCAGATCTCTGTGGAACCTTCCACAGGCCCCGGGGAGAGCCATGTTACGCCAGTAGAGGGTATATGTACTATAGTTGTATTCTGCATTGTTACCAAACGACAATATCTTAGGATTGTGCACATCAAAAGCATTTGCATACGACAAAATAAACGTGACTGAAAATATGAAATTTGTTTTGTGAGGGGTAGAAAACATTGTGGGAAAAGGAGAAAATGCTGGTAACTAGCATTTTCTCCTTTTCCCACAATGTTTTCCCAAGGCTTCTTTCTCGGGGTCGTCAAAAGTAGGGATTGTGTGGTAATGGGTTAAAGAGCCAAATTCATGTGTCATGTTAGAATAAGGAATAACAGTTTTAACTGAGATGGTGTAAGTTTAGACACCAGGTAAAAGAAGCCTACCTGAGCACAAAGTGCTCATAGTGAGCTTTTGTGATCGCCCAGTGTCTGTCGTGAGTCGTCTACAATTTCTTTAAAAATCTTCTCCTCCTGAATCACTGGGTCAATCTTGTTGAAACTTGGCAGGGATGATCCTTGGGTGAAGCTCTACCAAAGTTGTTTAAGAGATTGAATTCCAGCCATAACTCTGGTTGCCATGGTAACCAAAAGGAAAAAAAATTAGCAAAATCTTTGAAAATCTTCTTCTCTGAAACTAGAAGGCGTAGAGCTTTGATATTTGGTATGTAGCATCTCGTAGTGGAACTATACCAAGATTGTTCATATGATGCCCCTGGGGGTTAAAACTGGCCCCGTCCTGGGGATCACAAGTTTGAAACATAGGGACAAAGAAGGAAAACTTTTAAAATCTTCTCTAAAAAGACTAGAAGGTGCAGAGGTTAGATATTTGGTATGTAGCATCTCCTAGTGGACCTCTACCAAGATTTTTCATATGATACCCCTGGGGTCAAAACCAGCCCCGCCCCGGGGTCACAAGTTAGAAATCTAGGAATAAAGAAGGAAAACTTTAAAAATCTTCTTCTCTGAAACTAGAAGGTACAGAGCTTTGATATTTGGTATGTAGTCTCTCCTAGTAGACTTCTAACAAGATTGTTCATATGATGCCCCAGGGGTCAAAACTGGCCCTGCACTGGGGGTCACAAGTTTGAAACATAGGAACAAGGGAAGGAAAACTTTATAAATCTTCTTCTCTGAAACTAGAAGGTGCAGAGCTTTGATTTTGGTATGTAGCATCTCCAAGTGGACCTATACCAAGATTGTTCATATGATGTCCCTGGGGTCAAAACTGGCCCTGCCCTGTGGGTCACAAGTTTAAAACATGGGAACAAAGAAGGAAAACTTAAAAAATCTATTTCTCTGAAACAAGAAGGAGTGGAGTGATATTTGGTATGTAGCATCTGCTAATTGACATCTACCAAGTTTTTCAAATGATGTTCCTGGGGTCCAAACTGGCCCAACCCTAGGGGTCACAAGTTTGAAACATAAGAACAAAGAAGGGACTCTTAAAAAAAAAATTTCTCTGAAACTGGAAGTCATAGAGCTTCGATATTTCATATGTAGCATCTTCTAGTGGATCTCTACCAAATATGATATGATGATCCTGGAGTCCAAACTGGCCCCGCCCTAGAGGTCACGTTTGAACATGGGAACAAATAAGGAAAACTTTGAAATTCCTGCCCTGAAAGAAGATGGAAACTTCGTACATGTGTTCCTTATCATAGTCTGCCAATAACAATATTTTACCATTTTTTCATTAAGTGTCATGTCATTGAAAAAGGGGGGCTTGGTGAAAATTTTCACCATGGACCAATATCTCTTTCACTACAGGACAAAATGTAATTAAACTTCATCCTGTTAAGTGACAGACAATAGTTATTTGACTTTATTTCATGAAACGACATATTTTCAAAAAAGGGGACTAAATGTATAATTTCATTATGGACCAATTACAGTCAGTTTGCCCATCCATCCACTTTGACAGATATATTTTAAAGTCCTTGGTATTTATGAACTTCAAACATGTTTTCCTTAGGATAGTCTTTTGATACAATTTTCTTCTGTAAGATGTGACACAGAAAAAGGGGTTACCTTTCACATATTGGACTTGTTGATCTCTGATAGATCAGTCAGTAACGTTGTGAGCTGTTAGTCTAGGGTTCCCAGTTTGGGCTGGCTTGAATACTATCTCAGCCAACATCCTTTGACATTTGATCAAAAGTTACTGAGACAAGTCTCATTTGTGTCTTACCAATGAGCGAATGATGTTTTCATCTGTCATTCGACCACCATTTTGAGCAGGAAATTAATACCTAGCCTTCCAAGTTAAATCAATCCCTTACCATACAATCCTGACTTTCAATGACCCTGAATAAGAAAGGTTATGAAAGCATTTTCAGAAAAGAAGAAAATGCTTTTTGCACAGTTACATACCCTGTCAGAATTATTATGCCTTGTAATTTGATATTTAGTATTTATCTTCATTATAGACCTTTACTGCTTAGTACTCAGGTGAGCGATATAGGATCATCATGGTCCTCTTGTTTCAGTTTTTTTTTTTTTTTTTTTGTAGTGTTTATACAAGTCCTGAGGAATTCTTAGGCATTGTTTTATGTTTGTTGTTTTCCAGAGGAGGAACAGGCTGTATGGAAATGGCAGGATGACTCCAAGCAGTGGAGAATTATGTCCCCTGAAGCTATAAATAAACTCGAACAAGCCTTCAGTAAAAACCCAACGGGCAATGTCATGGTACAGAATAAAGGGAAAAAGTATGGAAACTTTTTAACATTAGATGAACCTTTTACTACTTAGTCCCTACTGAGATGCAGAACATTTATGACCCGTTTTGCAAAAAGGGAAAATTTGGGAATTCCACACATCAATAAGATGAGAACTAATCAAAGATAGTGCAGTTTAATTAAGAAATAATCTTCTTTCTATCATGGTTTATTGTTCAATAAACCACAGTTGTGAGTTATGAGGCACAATAAATAATGCACAAGGGTGATAGCCCAAGTGGTATATTCATTGTGCCTCATAACTCACAATGTGGTTTATTGAAATATAAACCACGGTAGGAAAAAGATTATTTTGATTGTGACATCATCAACTGTTAATCAAAGGAAAACAAGTTCATACTAGGAGTAAAAACACGGATGCAGCTTATATTCTATTGAATAACCTACTTTATACAGAATGACGTCACTCTACACAAAATAACATAGATTTTACCATGCTTTCGTTGCACTGTTTATAGGGCCGAGTTCACATGTCATGTTAGAATTTAAACGTTTCCCAAACAATGCCTGGTTTTTACGGGTCTGGAATAGTAGCCTTTTGGAAACATTGTGGTGGGAAAAGGAGAATTTGCTGGTAACCAGCATTTTCTCCTTTTCCCACAATGTTTTATACCCTATCATAGACAGAAATCATCTTTTTAGCAAGAGTTGAATTGTCGTCTGCAAATGCTTTCAATTTGGTCTAGTCCAAAAATTTGTCATGTGGGAAAGGGTTAAATAGATAGTTCAAAAATGATTCTAGAGTAGAATGACCGTTTTTCATACAGAAAATATCTTAAAGGCAAAAAGCTTCAACTCTGATTAGTCTGCACAATCCGTACATGCAGACAAGGATGGACACTTCACACATCTCAGATGTACCCTTTTTGTGTGAAAGGTCACATTTTCAAAACAATGGAAAAAAAAAAAGAAAATGCTGTTAATCTGCATTTTGGCGTATTTTCCACAATGTTTCTACCATTTTCAAATCATATTTCAGTTTTTCAGTCGGGTTTATTTTTTCGTCTGCTAGTGCTTTCAATTTTGACTTGTCTGAAGTTTTATCAGCTGGAGAAGGATTAACTCTACCAAACAACAAAATATTAGACTTGTCCAAATTGAAAGTACCTGCAGACAATAACATTAAGTGTGACTCAAAAACTGAAACTTTTGAAGAGTACAAAACATTGTGGGAAAAAGAAAAAAATGCTGGTTACCAGCATTTTCTTCTTTTTCCACTATGTTTTCAGAAGGCTTCATGCCGGGGATTGTAAAAACCAGGGATTGTTTGGTAAAGGGTTAAATGCTCATTTAAATTGCTATCGTGTAGTTGGCATCATTTGATTCTGAAGAGGCAGTAGATGGCATTGTTGTTAAGTACCATGCTAAGAAAAAAAAGATGTTTATTATGCTCTCGGCAGAGCGAGCATATAGTCGCCACTTCCTCTGTCCTTCTTTCCTTCCATCCGTCCCAAATTCATTTCTCCACAACGCATGGACCAAATTTGATGAAACTTCATATATGAACATCTTAGGATATTGAACAAATGAAGTTTTTCCGGTTTCCGATTTGACACTGTGTCATGGAAAAAAGGGATTTATTGTAAATTTCTCCTATGACCAACCATTTACAGACAGCTTTCACTTTCCTAAAAACAGACCTGTTCGAGGAGCATAATCCGTCTACAATGGCTCTTGTTTCAAAAGTACTAATGTTTGTAGATCGTTTTATATGATTATAATACTTTTTTCAAAGATAAGCTAAACCAAGTATCATACATAATTTATTATCCATAGCTAAATTAGGTTATTTAGACACACTCTAACTTTTCACTCTCTCCATTTAGATTGTATAAAGTCATCATTGATGTTATACTGGATTATGGTCTTTTTTGGAGTCCAGCATGGCTCAGTGGTAAAGTGAAGGACTAATGCCCTGGAAGCCCAGGGTTCAAGCTTCACTGGATCCACTGGCTTTTTCATGGGAGTGTCTTTGGGAAAGACATTTCAATGCCCCATCCTGGTACTGGTATAAATGCATGAATATGTTAGCTGTTTCGTGATATGACTGAAAAAGTGTTGAAAGTGACATAAAAACCCTTTAACCCATTACCACACAATCCCTACTTTTGACGCCCCTGAAAAAGAAGCCTTTAGAAAACATTGTGGGAAAAGGAGAAAATGCTGGTAACCAGCATTTTCTCCTTTTCCAACAATGTTTTCTACCCTTCACAAAACAAATTTCAAATTTTTATTTTGCCGTCTGCAAATGCCTTCAATTTGGACCAGTCTACAATTTTGTCGTTTGGTAATGAGTTAATCAATCAACTATAGTCCTTTTTGTTTTTTTGCTTCAGTAACAAAGTGTACCTAGATACCTTAGAGTGTGAAATAGGTGGCACCAAAAGACCCATTACACGTGAGAGTAAGTATTTCAGTATTCTATGGTTAACCCTTTCCCAAACGAAAAATTTTAGACTCTTCCAAACTCAAAGAGCTTGCAGACGACAATTTCAAATTTGATAAAAATGGCAGAAAGTTCCCCAAATAGGTAGAAAACACTACGGGAAAAGGAGAAATTGCTCATTACAAGCAATTTCTCCTTTTCCCATAGTGTTGTCAAAAGACTAGCACTACAGACACGTAAAAACAAGGGCTTGTTTGGGAAAGTGTTAATATGTCGTTGCAGATACAAATGAGCCTTGCCAATCGAGTCGTCAGATAATTGTTAATCCATTATAAGCACCTTTTTAACTCTTTACCAAACAACAAAATTTTAGACTTGCTCAAATTGAAAGCATCTGCAGACGACGAAATAAACGTGAATCAAAAACTGAAACTTAATTTTAGAAGAGTAGAAAACATTGTGGGAAATGGAGAAAATGCTGCTTACCAGCATTTTCTCCTTTTCCCACAATGTTTTCAGAAGACTTCTTCCTCTGGGTCATAAAAACCAGGGATTGCTTGGTAAAGGGTTAACAAGTGACTTAATCATAATATAGACTGGTCCCTGGACATACAGAAAATTGGCCAATAGTGATAAGTTTTGGCCCAGGTCAGTCTGCATGGGCTGACCTTGGTCGATACTTTTCACAGATGCATATAGCCCCCTTTTCGCAGAGCACAGTTTAAATATTTCCAACCTTTTTCAGCAGTCTCTAAACCCTATACTCCACAGATACTCATTTCTACGCATTGCTTGTACTAGCCTTTGGAAAACATTGTGACAAAAGGTGAAATTGCTCATGACGAGCAATTTCACCTTTTGCCACAATGCTTTCTACCCTATCAAAAGGTGTCATACACACATAAGAAACGGCTTAATCCTTGCTCTTATTTAGGGTCAATTAGAGATACCATAGAAATGCCTTATGGGGTAAAGCGTTAACAGCACTGCCAAAATAAAAGAAAATTGAAGGAAAATGAAACAAGGAGAGAAAGTGAAGGAATGGAATTTGTAAATATTGAGTGGTAAGGAGTGAGTGCTTTTAACAATAAACCGCTTTTCCCGTAATCTCCTGTAATATATAAGTTTGAAACTGGGTCATGTTAGGTCAAAAATTAGGTCACTGGACGAAGTCGTAGTGAATAACTTGTGTGTACTCTAGAGGCCATACTTTCAGCCAGATACTTATGAAACTCAGTCAGATTGCTTGTCTTGATAATTACTCGTGATGAGTTCAAAAATAGATCAATTTGGTTTATAAGTAGACCACTAAGCACTCATAACTCTGCATTACATCATTACAACCAAGTTACCCTCAGTTTTGTTGATCCTAGATGACTTAACTCAGGTGAACACTTTAGGGCAAATGGCCCTTTTGTTTCTTGTTCACTTTGCCCAATTTGTATCTCAAAAGAAATAAAACTCAACTATTTGGCACAAACATGCAGTCCGAAATGAACTATAGTCATGTATTTCCCTTTTTTTTGCACAGTTATAAAAGTTAGTGAAGCTCTCAGTCTACAAGCCCTGGAAGATTTAATGAATGATGGATGAGGGTCACATGGCAGTCCTTCAGTTATGAAAAGTCAAAGAGGTGGATTGGATGTGTTACTGGAGCTATGGAATATCTTTACCTCTTTCCCAAGGAATTGAATTGTACTGTGGAAGCAAGTTCACCTCAACATGCTTTGCTTGTATTTTTAACCTCTTACCACAAAATCTTGAGTTTTAATAACTCTGAAGGAAAAAGCTTTTGAAAACATTGTGAAAAAGGAGAAAAGTGCCTGTAACCAGTATTTACTTCTTTACCCACAATGTTTTTCTCCCATTTCAAGCACATCTGTCACTGTTTGAGCTAAAAATGATTTGTCATTTGTCAAATGTTTTCGATTTGGACCCGTCTAAAATTTTTAGGCATAGTAAAGACTCAAGCCATAAGTTACTATAAAAAGGCACTACTGATTGAGCTCTTTACCCAACAACAAATATCTGCAAATAGATGATAAGTGTTATGTCAGAAAGGGCAGAAAACATAGTGGAAAATGGAGAACATGCTGGTTACCAGCATTTTTCTCCTTGTCTCACAATGTTTCCAAACGCCGTTAACTTCAGGACCATTAAAACTTAACCCATTACCACACAATCCCTACTTTTGACGCCCCTGAGAAAGAAGCCTTTTGAAAACACTGTGGGAAAAGGAGAAAATGCTGGTAACCAGCATTTTCTCCTTTTCCCACAATGTTTTCTACCCTTCCCAGAACAAATTTCAATTTTTCAGTCACCTTTATTTTGTCGTCTGCAAATGCTTTCAATTTGGACCGGTCTAAAATTTTCTCCTGTGGTAAAGAGTTAAAATCTTGTGGTAGAGGGATAAAGAGTTGTGTGGTTTTACCAGAAAAAAAGTTTTTGACAGTGTAAGATATAGAGGATATTTGTTTTTTTCGGTGTAAGATCGAAATTTATTTCATTGTGTGGACACCATCGGTAATATTTTCACGAGTGGCACAGTCACAAGTGAAAATATTACCAATGGTGTTCACGAGATGAAATAAATTTCGATCTTTCACCGAAAAAAAAACCAAATATCCTCTATGGTCGTGGCGCAGCCACGAGTAAAAATATTACCGATGGTGTTCACGAGATGAAATAAACTTCGATCTTTCACCGAAAAAAAACAAATATTCTATTTATTTTATGCGTTTAATCCTTTCTGGGAAGAGCTTTATCAAAATTCAGTACAGTTCTTTTCTCTTATTCCCCGTGGCGTACCCCTCCCACATAGCAACGTTACGTCAAGCCCCTGAAATGTAAGGTATATGACGTCTGGTTGTTAGGCACGCGCAATTTACCTAGGCAACAAGAACATGAAAATCGGTATTTTCACTGGTGGTACCAGTGTAAGATCGAAAAATATTTTCACTGCTATTTCTTGATATCCTACCAGAAAGCATGAAATAAAAGATGGTATGCACTTTGGAATATGATTTTGATCTACACTGTGGGGTCAACTGTATGCTTGGCATACTTTATGATCATGATGCGACTGAAATGTTGTCAACATTTGTAACTGTTACCGAGACTGTCTTCAGCCAGGTTGAAGGATTACTTCTGTGACTTTACTCTTTACCACACAACCCCAACTCTTAACAACCCTGAGAAAGAAGCCTTTTAAAAACATTGTGGAAAAGGGAGAAAATGCCAGTGTCCGATTTGCAGACTGCACAATATGACACAAGTCTGTTCTTGTTTTTTTTTTTTTTTTCTATGTGTTTTAAGCCTTGTTTTTACAGAGTATACCTTAATTCTTATCATTTACCCTTTACCAAACCATCCCTGGTTTTTATGACCCTAAGATATATGCCCTTTGAATACATTGTGGGAAAAGGAGAAAATGCTGGTAACCAGCATTTTCTCGCTTTCCCACAATGTTTTCTACCCTACTGGAAACCAATTCCTTTTCTTGAGCTACGTTTATTTGGTCATCTGCAAGTGTTTTCAATCTGGACTGGTTTGAAGTTTTGTTGTTTGGGAAAGGGTTAAAGAAGATGAATTCTTCTTTCTCCATCATTAGCATTTACAAATGAAAAGTTACCCATGAATTCAGGTGATATAAGGTGATATGGCATTGAAAGGGTGGGAAAATGTTGGAAGAGAAGAAAATGCTGGATACCTGCTATTTGGCCCTTTCACACAATGTTTTCAAAGTTATTTTTGTTAGGGTCGTAAAAGCACTGTATTGTTTTGTAGCAGGTTAAGAGTTGTGCATGACAGCATTGTCATGGTTGAAAAAGAATAAAATGCTTTTTAGCTCACCTGAGCACATAGTGCTCAGGGTGAGCTATTGTGATCGATCGTTGTCCGTCCGTCCGTCCGTCCGTCCGTCCGTGAACAATTACTTAAAAATTCTTCTCCTCTGAAACCGCCCAACAGATTTCAGTGAAACTTCACAGAAATGATCCTTAGGTGATGCACTTTCAAAATACTTCAAAGATTTGAATTCCATGGAGAACTCTGGTTGCCATGGCAACCGAGAGAAAAAACTTTAAAAATCTTCTTGTCCCAAACCGTAAGGGCTAGAGCTCTCATATTTTGCATGTAGCATCATCTAGTGACCCTCTACAAAAATACTTCAAATTATGGCCCTAGTGTTGAAAATGGCCCTATGTTGTGGGTTCTTGGATTTCACATGGAGATAAAAAAGGAAATCTTTAAAAATTTTCTTGTCCCAAATCATAAAGGCTAGAGCTCTCATATATGGCATGTTGTATCATCTAGTGGCCCTCTATTAAAATACTTCAAATAATGGCCCTAGTGTAGAAATTGGCCCTATGTGGTGGGTTCTCGGATTTCACATAGAGATAAAGAAGGAAATCTTTAAAAATCTTCTTGTCCCAAACCGTAAGGGCTAGAGCTTTCAAATTTGGCATGTAGAATCATCTAGTGACCCTCTACCAAAATACTTCAAATTATGGCCCTAGTTTGAAAATGGCCGTATGTTGTGGGTTCTCGGATTTCACATAGAGATAAAGAAGGAAATCTTTAAAAATCTTCTTGTCCCAAACCATAAGGGCTAGAGCTCTCATATATGGCATGTAGTATCATTTAGTGGCCCTCTACCAAAATACTTCAAATAATGGCCCTAGTGTGGAAATTGGCCCTATGTTGTGGGTTCTCCGATTCCACATAGAGATAAAGAAGGAAATCTGTAAAAAACTTTATGTCCCAAACCTTAAGGGCTAGAGCTTTCATATTTGGCATGCAGCATCATCTAGTGGCCCTCTACCAAAATACTTCAAATTATGGCCCTAGTGTTGAAAATGGCCCTATGTTGTGGGTTCTTGGATTTCACATAGAGATAAAGAAGGAAATCTTTAAAAATCTTCTTGTCCCAAACCATAAAGGCTAGAGCTCTCATATATGGCATGTAGTATCATCTAGTGGCCCCCTATTAAAATACTTCAAATAATGGCCCTAGTATGGAAATTGGCCCTATGTTGTGGGTTCTCGGATTTCACATAGAGATAAAGAAGGAAATCTTCAAAAATCTTCTTGTCCCAAACCTTAAGGGCTAGAGCTTTCATATTTGGCATGTAGTATCATTTAGTGGCCCTCTACCAAAATACTTCAAATAATGGCCCTAGTGTGGAAATTGGCCCTATGTTGTGGGTTCTCCGATTCCACATAGAGATAAAGAAGGAAATCTGTAAAAAACTTTATGTCCCAAACCTTAAGGGCTAGAGCTTTCATATTTGGCATGTAGCATCATCTAGTGGCCCTCTACCAAAATACTTCAAATTAAGGCTCTAGTTAGCTCACCTGAGCACTTTCAAACTTCTCTTAAATATTTATATAACCGGGTTTGGTTAAGAAAGATTATCTTCTTATCTAAACCAAGAAGACCTAAAGCTTTGGCCTTGCACTTCGATATTTGGTATTTATCTTCATTGTAAATCTTTACTGCTTGGTACTCAGGTGAGCGATATAGGACCATCATGGTCCTCTTGTTACATGTACCAGCTATTTGTCACTTTCGCACAATGTTTTCAAAGTTATTTTTGTTAGGTTCGTTAAAGAACTGTATTGTTTTGTGTCAGGTTAAGAATAGTGCACGACAGTATGGTTGAAAGAGTGGGTGGCTCGATGAATTAGGGGTTAATTAGCATAAGCAGATTGAACATATTTGTAAAACTATGTCAAAAATTATGGTTGTTTACTTTTAGAGATCATTTATGCATAATATTTATTGTCATTTTCATGTATAGAGAAAAAGTTTTCTTCATATCTTGATTCCTGTTCATGTTTTCTTTTTCGATTTGTCATCAAATGTAAGATGGAAATTGATTGGGGGGAGGGGGGGATTCCCCTGACACCAAGTTTAACCATTTACCACACAATCACGACTTTTGATGAACCAGAGAGAAAGAAGCCTTTTGAAAACATTGTTGGAAAAAGAGAAAATGCTGATAACCAGCATGTTCATTTCCCACAATATTTTCTTCCCTTCCTAAAACAAATTTCAATTCTTAAGTCAGATTAATTTTGTCGTCTGCCGATGCTATCAATTTGGACCAGTCTAAAATTTTGTCTTTTGATAGAGTTAAAGGGCAAATCCTAAAATATTTTGACCACACTGTTTTTTTGCTCCAATCAGCTGCAAATGATGTTAGTAAACACGTGTCCATCAGTTTTCATAAATACCACCCTGTAACATGCCATAAATCACGCTCGAATTGTCACGCTGATATACGGCCCCAAAAATGGTACATGGCTTACTTCCCCTGATTCGCTTATCTTCCGTACCTTTGTGATGTCATAGTCGAGTAAGCCTGTGTTTACAGTCAGTAGAAATTTGTAGGAACGCTGATGATCATAAGTAGATATCTGAGTATTAACAAAGAATTCAGCCGAAAAAATGGTAAATTATGCAGCCTATGGCTTCAACGTCGAATCGGGAACACAAAAAATTAGTATATTCAAATTTCCAAAGGAATGAAGAAGGAGGAAACTATGGATTCAGCGTTTAAACCGGGGCCGGACAGTAACGACGGATTTTGTGCCATCTGTTCATTCCAAATTGTGTCTGAAACACTTTGAGGACAGTCAGTTCTTAATAAGTCCAAAACTCACGAAAGAAGTTGGTTTTAGGAATTTTAGGCTGCGGTTAAAACCTGATGCTGTGCCGACATTGTTCGAAATTCCGAGTCGAAAGGAGATAGGCCATAAACCAAAAGACAGACAGTCCGCAATGGCAATCTCCAAAAAGAAAATCAAACATAAAGTAAGTAATTCCCTTAATTGTTTTTCGTAATACTTTATCCTTTTCTAGATCTACATTCTGAACAAAGGAGAAATTGGTGCCGTTTTCTCCCTTTTTAGCTCACCTGAGCACAACGTGGGAGCTTTTAGGATCACCCGGTGACCGTCGTGCGTCCTCAACAATTCTTTAAACATCAACTCCTCCTAAACCGTTGGGCGGATTTGGACCAAACTTGGCAGGAATGTTCCTTGGGAGGTCTTCTTTAAAAATTGATCACAGAATTTGATTCCATCAAAAACTCTGGTTGCCATGGCAACCAAATGAAATTTTTTAGCAAATTCTTTAAAAATCTTCCCCTCTGAAACCGCTGGTCGGATTTTGAAATAATTTCACAGATATGTTCCTTGGGTGACCCGTTTCAAAAAGTGTTCGTGAAATTTTGATCCGTCAAAAAATGTGGCTCTGGTGAATGGGGGCTACTTGCACTATACAGAAATGAAGGAATTCTTTAAAAATCTTCTCCTCTGAAACCGCTGGTCGGATTTTGAAATAATTTCACAGACATGTTCCTTGGGTGACCCGTTTCAAAAAGTGTTTGTGAAATTTTGATCCGTCAAAAAATGTGGCTCTGGTGAATGGGGGCTACTTGCACTATACAGAAATGAAGGAATTCTTAAAAAATCTTTTTCTCTGAAACCACTGGTCAGATTTTGAAATAATTTCACAGAGTTGTTCCTTGGGTGACCCTTTTCAAAAGCTGTTCGCGAAATTTTGATTGGTCAAGAAACATGCCTCTGGTGAATGGGGGCTACTTGCACTATACAGAAATGAAGAAATTCTTGAAAATTCTTCTTCTTTAAAACAGCTGGTTAGATTTTGAAATAATTTCTCAGGGATGTTCCTTGGGTGACCTTTTTCTGAAATTGTTCGCGAAATTTTTATTGGCCAAGAAACATGGCTCTGGTGAATTGGGGCTACTTGCACTATATGGAAATGAAGAAATTCTTGAAAATTCTTCTTCTCTGAAACCCGTAGTCAGAGTTTAAAATAATCTGACAGAGATGTTCCCTGAGTGACCCTTTTCAAAAGCTGTACATATAATTTTGATCCGTCAAGAAACATGGCTCTTGTGAATGGCTCTTGTGGATGGGGGCTACTTGCTCTTATACAGAAATGAAGAATTCTTAAAAATTCTTCTTTTTGAAACTGATGGTCAGATTTCGAAATGACTTTTACAGGTGACCTTCTGAAAATTGCTTGGCAAAATTATAAATTTGGTTCCAATGTTTCAATACCTCAAAAAAAGAAATAGACTATGGTCATCTCAAAAATTCAGGTGAGCGATCCAGGGCCATCTTGGCCCTCTTGTTTTCCCTAATGTTTTCAACATTTAACCCTTTACCAAGAGATAAAATTTTAGACTGGTTCAAATTTAAAGAACTTGCAGGCAACAAAGTAAACCTAACTGAAAAACTGATATTTGTTTTTACCAGGATAGAAAACATTGTAGGATAAGGAGAAAATATTGGTTTCCAGCATTTTCTCCTTTTCCCACAATGTTTTAAAAAGGATTCCATCACAGTGTTGTAAAAACCAGGCATTGTTCGGTAAAGGGTTAATTAACCCTTTACCAAACGCCAAAATTTTGGGCCAGTCCAAATTTCAAATATAAATTTGCAGATGACAAAAAAAATGGTAATCAAAAATTTGAAATGAAATTTGATTTGGAAAGGATGGAAAACATTATGGGAAGAGGAGAAAATGTTAGTATTTTTCTCTTTTCCTCACAAAGTTTTCAAAGGCAACAACATAACGTATTCATACAAATTCATAACATAAATTTTGAACGCAACAAAGTCTGGATTGTTCAAATGATGTCAACTAGGTTTTTCTTCCTTTTCCACGATGTTTTCAGAAGGTTTCTATCTCAGGGTTGTAAAAAACAAAGGGTCAAGTGACCATTCACCAAACACAAAAGTTTTAGACTAGTTCAAATTGAAAGCATTTGCAGACAACTAAAGAATTGTGAACCAAACACATTCACAGCTGATCGGAGCAAAAAAAAGTATGGTCAAAATATTTTAGGATTTGCCCTTTAAACAGTTAACATCATTTTCTTCCCACACTGTTTTTCAAACACCCTTTCTTTAGGTGTTGGAAACTAGATCTAGGGTTTGTATGGTAAATGGTGAAGTCAGTATCTGGCTACCCCTAGTCATGGTCATAAATGTTAATCCATCACCCACCAGTTGAAACAATACAGGAAATGGTTACATAACATTTGCATATCTCACCTCTTTACACTGTAATGTTTGTTTGTGACAGTAAACCCATGTTACAGCTTTTATCGAGTGTAGGACAAAACCCCCCAGGACAAAACCCCCCTAGGATAAAAAAGCCATCGACAACCCCCCCCCCAGGACAAAACCCCCATAGGATAAAAGCCCCCTAGGACAAAACCCCCATCATATATAAAAAAGCATATAAATTTGAGAAAACACACATAATTTGCAAATAGTTTTAAAGTATTCAAAAAAAGTCTGTTTGATTTAAGGAAAAAAATCAAACATGAAAGGCAAATTTGTACCTCAAGTTTGTTGATAATTAGTCGCCGCGCTTCTGCGCGGCGACTATATTTTTAATAGTTTTTCGAGTTAGGACATGGATAGTGGGAATTTCGTTTTTATAGGGGTGTTAGGTTAACAAGGAATCTTTCTAACGTTACTTCGCCTTAAACTGGCTTTTTAATTCATTCTTAAACTGCGAAATTGCAATACGATACTATTCTTGTTCTATTAATACTTACAACATCAAAAAACCGCCTAATTATTTCTTTTATTGTCGCTATTTGTGAGAAATGGACTCGTCCACATAAATGCCTTGTTTCCATTGGTCAAGGCTGTACAGGTTTCCAGTCATTTCGTACCTTGTTAATTTCGTACCTAGGTCATTTCGTATGATTTTGGTCATTTCGTACCTACTTATACTTTCAATTTTGGTCATTTCGTACCCAGTTGGTCGTTTCGTACAACCTTCGTACACAGGTTAAATAATCATTTTGATTATTTTGTAGATAGTTTTTCCTACTATTTGTGTGTTTTTTGTGGAATGACCACTGCTAAAATTGTGCATTGCTGAAATTGTGCTAAATTCCGCCGAAGAACGGGTATGATGGTTATGTTTGTATCTGACCATTATTGGTTACTTATTTCTAAGTTTAGTTTTTACAACAAAGATAGTTTAGAACTCCTTTGTTTATTTCTCAACGAGCTCTGCATAAATTTAATTTGTGGAAAAAGTCTGGAGAGAGGCCACTTTTTCGCTGTGTTGTTCATAATGATAAAGCGCGATGCAAAATTATGATTCTTTATGAACACTGTTCACCAAACACTATAGTCTTAGACTTGTTTAAATTGAAAGCATGCCTTGCAAACTTACGTCCTCTTGAATCATACTTTCCTAGGACAGCAACATTTTAATAACTTAGCCCTGCTTTCACCACTTTCCCAAACAAACACGGGTTATCACATGTGTGCTATCAAATTCTTTTGTCAAAACATGTTGGATAAAGAGAAATTGCTCGTTATAAGCAATTTCTTCTTTATTAAATACTTTTTCCCCACTACTAGCGAATTTTCCACCATTTTTGCAGCTTTTTAAATTGTCATCTGCCAACTCTTTAAATTTGGAGGAGTCTGATATTTGTCGTTTGGAAAAGAGCTAAGAGAGCGCTGTGCTAGGGTATTAGATACTGTAACAGAAGACAAGTTTTGATATAGGTTACTATTCACATAATTTCATAATGTGTTAAAAAATCTGCTGATGAAAACTGACATTTACTTACTTGCCCTGGCTTTTTTGAAGCATTAAACAAATTTTTTTGCGGCGACTTTGATGCTTTGCATCAACTTTTTCTTGTTTCTATTGATATATCAACACCTATGCAGACTTGGGCAAGACAGGTGTTGAGAAGGGATTAAGACACCTGATTTGCAAGTTTACACCTGTCATATTCACTAATATTAAGTAGTAGATTTGAACATATAAAAGCACCAAATAAGAAAAAAAATCCTTTGATTAAAATATAAATGATTTTTTCCATTGTATGATTGCATTTATAATTTATTATGAATTTATTATGAATGTATTAAGAAAAAAACACATTTTTGGTCATAAAGCAAAATTTTACGAAAAAAACACATTTTTGATCATAAAGCACAATTTAAAGAAAAAAAATTCATATCAAATCAATTTAACTTATACAAAAACGTTATTTTTTACAACCCCCACAAGTATTTAAAGCAGTAAATTTTATTCAAATTTAAAATGATTGTACAAAAAGAATCATTCTAAAACCATGGGGGTTTTGTCCACTTTTCAGTTAAGGGTATGGGGGTTTTGTCCAGGGGTGTTTTGTCCATGGGTGTTTTGTCCTGGGGGGAGTTGTCCTAGGGAGGGTTTGTCCGTACCCCGCTTTTATCCCATACACTACTTCTCTTCAACCTTTCACTCTTAAAAATGATTTGACAACTTACAATCATTTTGATTTGTGGATATTTCCCTGTTCCTCTCCGTATTATGTCTTCTAGACAGGCTACTGAGAGAAATCCTTTGTTTTTACGACCCTTGTGAAGATAGAAAAAACTTTCGAAAACATTGTAGGTTGTTACGGGAGACCACTCCTTCCTGCATGGCATACTCCCGATTTAAATACAATACCTGGCTACTGCATCAGGGAGATATCTCTTTGGCTCAGTGGTTAGGGTATTGGCTTTGCGTCCGGGAGTTCGGAGTTCGAATCCCACTCCGATCCTTATTTCTGCCATGCATTTATTCATTTGTTTCTTTGTTACGGACTTCGTTCGTAAGATGGGGGCTCATCCGGGATTGGCCATTGAGCCATTAATCCCATTTGTTGTCCAAAATTGGACTTCCTGCCTAATAAGGCTTTGAGTCATCAATAAATGATGACTTTAAGAGGGGGTGTGTTACGGGAGACCACTCCTTCCTGCATGGCATACTCCCGATTTAAATACAATACCTGGCTACTGCGTCAGGGAGATATCTCTTTGGCTCAGTGGTTAGGGTATTGGCTTTGCGTCCGGGAGTTCGGAGTTCGAATCCCGCTCCGATCCTTATTTCTGCCAAGCATTTATTCATTTGTTTCTTTGTTACGGACTTCGTTCATAAGAAGGTAAAAGAGAAAATGCTGCTGACCAGCATTTTCTCCTTTTCATTACAATATTTTTTTACCCCATCAAAAACAAGTCCAAACATGTAAGTTAGATTTTATTTGTTGACTCTTTCAATTCGGTTGAGTCAATAAATTTGATGTTTGGTAACAATTTAAACATGTATTTTACATCTCTTGAGAAACAAGTTCATACAACTCGTACTAATCTCTTCGGATACTGCTTCCTGTGAACTTAACAAGAACTCATGCCCAATGTGTGGGATTTATGTTTAATTAGCATTCTCCCTAAGAATCATGCAGATGGTGATAAGTGACTAGTCGGGGTATGGACAAAACCTCCTTAGGACAAAACCCCCCTAGGACAAAACCCCCATGGACAACCCCCCCCCCCAATACCCTTAACTGAAAAGTGGACAAAACCCCCATGGTTTTAAAATGATTCTTTTTGTACAATCATGTTAAAGTTGAATAAAATTTACTGCTTTAAATACTTCAGGGGGGTGTAAAAAATAGTGTTTTTGTATAAGGTAAATTGATTTGATAAGAATATTTTTTCTTAAAATTGTGCGTTATGATAAAAAATGTGTTTGTTTTTTTTTTTTTTTTTCTTAAATTTGTGCCTTATGACCAAAAATGTGTTGTTTTCTGTATACATTCATAATAAATTCATTTACATTTTTTATATATTTTTTTTTCTTGTTTGGTGCTTTTATATGTTCAAATCTACTACCAAACATTAGTGAATATGACAGGTGTAAACTTGCAAATCAAGTGTCTTAATCCCTTCTCAACACCTGTCTTACCCAAGTCTGTATAGGTGCTAATATATGACTAGAAACTATCAACAAACTTGAGTTATAAATTAAAATAAGATAATATCTAAATCATTTTTTGCCTTTCATGTTTGATTTTTTTCCCTTAAATCAAAGAGACTTGTTTTGAACACTTTAAAACTGTTTGCAAATTATGTATGTTTTCTCAAATTTATATGCTTTTTAAATATGGTGGGGGTTTTGCCCTAGGGGGCTTATATTCTGTGGGGGTTTTGTCCTAGGGGGGTTTATCCATGGGGGGTTTTGTCCTAGGGGTGTTTTGTCCTAGGGGGGGTTTGTCCTACACTTGACTAAACACAGAATTCATTTGTTTTACCTCCATTTAATCAGACTTGTTGAAAAACTTTCCCAAAACAAAGCATTCCGTTTTTCTGACAGTGGTTGCCATGGAATCGAAAAATCAAAATTTCACGGAGACTTGTCGAAAGTTGTCAGCAAAAAAATTGAAAAATGACACTTTTCAGGGTGGTTTTTGACAAATCCTTATAATGTAGACTATCTATACTACTACTCATGTCAAAAGGAGGACATGAGTAGTACTCGAAATTACATAGAAAAATGAAAGATGTCACTTGCATAGTGTTGCATAGCAACAGAAGTTTATCCATAGAAACCAGTTTTTCAAATTTCCAATTTTGAACATTTTCAAACCAAATTATCTTCTAACAGCAAAGGTGCATATGAAAAATACATATAGTGCCCAAATGAGCAACATTTGATTTTTCAAAGCCAACAATAAAAAAACTCAAAATGTCTATAATTTTTGTAACCATAGCAACAAAACTATTGACCCATCAGTGTTTTTGCAAAAAAGTGGCAATTTCAACACAGATTAATTCCCTTCTGCAAAGAGAAATATTTACAGTGTATTTATGTACTAAATGATCTACATCTGTTCAACCAACAAAGATAAAATTAAGTTCTGCAACAATCCAAATATTAGTTACCACGGCAACCAAACTAACCAACAGTTCGCGATTTTAGCAAAAATCAGCACATTCAAAGTAAACTACTGCCCTTTTAGATTATCTATACTACTACTTATGTCAGAAGGACGGTATGAGTAGTACTCGAAATTACATAGGAAAATATAGAAAAATATAAAATTTCACTTGCATTGTGTTGCATAGCAACAGAAGTTTAGCCATAGAAACCAGTTTTTCAAACCTCCAATTTTGAAGATTTTCAAGCCAAATTATCTTCTAACAGCAAAGGTGCATATGAAAAATACATACCATGCCTAAGCGAGCAACATCTGATTTTTCACAGCCAACAATGAAAAAACTCAAAATGTTAATATTTTTTTAACCATGGCAACAAAACTATTGACCTTTCAGTGATTTTATAAAAAAGTGGCAATTTTAGAGCAAATTATCTCCCTTCTGCTAGGAAAAATATTTACAGTGTATTTACGTATTAAATGGATCCACATCTGTTCAACCAATACAGAAAAATTTAAGTTCTGCAACAATCCAAATATTAGTTACCATGGCAACCAAACTATCCAATAGTTTGTGATTTTAACAAAAATCAGCACATTCAAAGTAAACTACCTCCCATTAACAAAGGATTACATTGATCAGTAATACTTACTTAAATTACCCACAGCTGTTTGTCAATATTAAAATGTAAAAGAAAAAAATAATGGCCCAATCATGTTACCATGGCAACCAAATCAATGAACCATCACATATAACAGCTTGTTCAAAGCAAATTAACAGATACAGATAGAGATATTTTATTTAGACTTGTACATGTACATCGTCTACTTCACATACAATTACAAAACATAGTAAATCACGTGAATTAAAGTAAGGGAAAAAGGGTTATTTGAAATAAATTCAAACATACAGACATGCAAACAAAAAATCACAGTTGCTAAAAGTAACACCTATGACTGTCCGACAGACTGTATGACGAAGTGCACTGACAATAAGAAAGGAATGTGGCATAATTGGGCATACTTTAACCCCTTCCAGCAAAGAAGCATCTGAATAAATTAAACATACTTTAAATGACTAATATGTGTTATGCACATACAAAAGATAAAAAGTATTCAACACCTCAGAAAAAGAAAATGTTACCATGGCAACAGAACAGCAAACTCATTCCCATAAAATATAGCAAAGTCAGTGCAAATTATCTTACATTGAATAAAAAGTATTTTATGAGCTCCGAAAACACTTTAATGTATAGCCAAATACCTAAAAGAAAATGCTTTAAATGCTTCTAAAACAAGTAACCATGGTTACCAAATCAACAGTGATTTTTAGCTGTACTGGCTGAAAGCCACCAGAGTTTATATCATGGTATGGTTTCAATGGTCTCTCCGTCGGTTAGTCTTTTTCTTGGTTAAGCAATAAAGTCTACATTTTTTGTCAGATTTTGGTGAAACTTGCACGGTTTGTTTATCTCATCAACAGCTTTAACCATATTGGTTTTGAAAAAAAAAAATCCAACAAACATTTTAGGACAAGTAGCCATTTGAAATTGAAAATTTCCATTAGCTTTTTGAAGTTGAGAATTTCCATTTCTTGTTTACGTGATAAAGTCTGCATTTGGGGCCAGATTTTTGTGAAACTTGCGCAGTTTCTTTATCTCATCAATAGCCTCAACCTTATTGATTTTGGAAAAAAAATCAACAAATATTATGGGAAAAGTAGCCATTTAAATTTGAAAATTTCCATCGCTTGTTTACGCAATGTAGTCTGCATTTGTGGCCAGATTTTTGTAAATCTTGCAGGGTTTGTTTATCCCATCAATAGCTTGAACCATATTGGTTTTAAAAAGAATCTAACAAACAGTGTGTGGTTATGGGAAAAGTAGCCACTTAAAGTTAAAAATTTCCAATTCTTGTTGGGCAGTGAAGTCCACGGTTTCGATCCAGTTCTTTTTGAAACATTCAAAGATTGTTTGGTTCATCAAAGGGTTGAGCCCTATTAAGAGTAAAGAAAATCTACTGATCTGTTCAGGAAAAGCAGCCATGTGATAACTTAGAATTGCTTACTTAACAAAGTCAACCTTATTTGTTGTATTTCTTTGAAATTTGCTAGGATTGTTTAATACAAGGTGTACTGAAACCCTATCAAATTTGGTTGGATTTCCAAACTTTTCTTTTCCAGAAATTGGGCTTCATTTTTTTCACTCATTGTTCAATTCACTTCTTCTTAGTGGGTTGAAGGGCAGTTGTAATAACATCCCCACTATTTTTGTGTGTTTTGCCTTTCTTTCGTTTTGCATCATGAGTTTATAGTGGATGCTACCAATAAAAAAAAGTCAGTACCAGTAGAGCAATTTGACAGACTGAAGAATTGTTTTCAGGAAATACTGAATACAAAACGATGGAGAGCTGTGAATAAAATATCATGAAAGGAAGTGTTACCATTTTTGTGTACTGCACTTCTTCTCAGAGACAGCTATCCAGCTGTGAAGTTAGTTCAGCTCCAGACAAAATTTAAGTATGGAAATTAACAAAATATCAAATTGCAATAATTCTTAAATTATGCAATCAAGAGTTATGGTTCTTATGCACCACACTTCTCTTTGGTGAGATCTATCCATCTGTGAAGTTTCATGTTTATCCCTCAAATAGTTTTTGTGTTATGCTCTTGACAAAATTTAAGTGAGAAAATAAAGGGCAATAACCCTTAAAACATGCAACCAAGAGTTATGGTTCTTATGCATTGCACTTCTCTTTTATGAGATCTATCCATCTGTGTAGTTTCATGTTTATATCTCAAATAGTTTTTGAGTTGTGCTCCATACAAGAAATTGGGATGCAAAGAGGGATAGACAGAATGAAGGAAGAATTGACAGACAGAAAGACAGATGGCTACTATTACCATATGCCTAGCCGCCATTTTGGCGGGGGATAATTAGCATGTATGCTACTTTATGAATGAAAACTAACATGGCATGAAATATATATATATAGGGATATGAACATACTTAATTGTTGGTCATTCTATTTGATAGATAATTGTATTTTCTCAATTTTACGGATATGTTGCAACTTTCGCTGCCATGGTAACCTGGAGTATGATATGATATGCTCATTGTTATTTTTTCATGGACAAGACATTAGATTAATAACGATTTCTAAAACCAAAGTTATTCAGTTTACTTACTCTTGTCTTTACAATTATGCCTTGAAAATAAGCAAAAATTGCAGTTTTATGCCAGTGTCGAGATTCAGGTTGTCATGGAAACTAGAGTTTTTAAAGAAATAAAATTCTTTCTAAAGAATTCTGAGGAGGACCATGGCAGGATCATTTCTGCGAAGTTTCATCAAATTTGGATGGGTAGTTTTAGAGAAGATGTTTGAAATAAAATTTAAAGTATGCATGCATGTACGCACGCAAACACGGACGGACACACAGATGCAAGATGGATACCTGGCCATGACATAAGCCCACTGGCCTTCTGCCAGTGGAGCTAAAGAAACTGACATGCCATGAACCATATATAGAGGGGTATGAAGATTCTCAATTGCTGTTCATTATATTTGACAGATAATGGTATTTTCTCAATTTTACGGATATGTTGCCACTTTGGCTGCCATGGTTACCTAGAGTATGATATGATATGCTCATTGTTAATTTTTCATCAACAACACGTTAGATCAATAGCTATTTCTAAAACCAAAGTTATTCAATTTACTTACTCTAGTCTCTACAATTATGCCTTTAAAATAAGCAAAAATTACAGTTTTATGCCATTGTAGAGATTCGGGTTGCCATGGAAACTAAATTTAGACCCAAAACCAAAATATCTTATTTACATCTTTTCAAATTTGTATTAATACTTCATATGTCATATTAACTGATGTTCAAATGTTTGTGTTTAGTGGTAATTTTTTTGCATAAAATACGGCATTTTCTAAATTTTACAAATCTGTTGTCACTTTGGTTGCCATGGTAACCTGACCTAAAAACATTTTGACCTTTTTTTATTTTTTCATTTGTGACCCAATACATTAGTCTTTATGCCCAAAATTGAAACCTTAAATCCTAGCTTTGCTGTTAGGAGATAATTATACCCCCCAAAACTCTGTTTGGGGGCTATATAGGAGTCAGCTTGTCGGTCGGTCCATCGGTCCGTCGGTCGGTCTGTAGCTTTTTGTCTGCTCTATTTCTCATAAACTACTGGACGAATTTTATTCAAACTTCACAGGTAAACTCAGTATCAAGCACAGATGTGCAAATGAAATGTTGGTTATGGTTCATTGATTTTTCACTGAGTTATGGCCCTTTCATGAAATTTCTTGTCCGCTCTTTTTCTCATCAACTATTTGACAGATTTGGTTCAAACTACACAAACAGACTCAGTATCAAGCAGAGATGTGCATATCTTATTTTGGTTATGGTTTATTTAGGTTTCATGGAGTTATGGCCCTTTGATGATTCTGGACAAATTTCTTTTTCATACTTGAATTTTGTCCGGAGCATATCTCCAAATCTATACTAGCTAGGGTATTGAAATTTCATGGGTGGATAGATCTCATCGAGGGGGAGTGCAGTGCACAGGAATCATAACTCTTGCTTGCTTAATTTTTGAGTTATTGCCCTTTGTTGTTTTTCATACTTGAATTTTGTACGGAGCGTATCTCCAAAACTATACTAGCTAGGGTTATGAAATTTCATGGGTGGATAGATCTCACCAAGGGCGAGTGCAGTGCACAGGAATCATAACTCTTGCTTGCTTAACTTTTGAGTTATTGCCCTTTGTTGTTTTTAATACTTGAATTTGGTCCAGAGCGTATCTCCAAAACTATACTAGCTAGGGTTATGAAATTTCATGGCTGGATAGATCTCACCAAGGGGGAGTGCAGTGCACAGGAATCATAACTCCTGCTTGCGTAATTTTTAAGTTATTGCCCTTTGTCGTTTTTAATACTTGAATTTGGTCCGGTGAATATCTCCAAAACTATACTAGCTAGGGTTATGAAATTTCATGGGTGGATAGATCTCATCAAGGGGGAGTGCAGTGCATCGGAATCATAACTCCTGCTCCTTTAATTTTTGAGTTATTGCCCTTTGTTTTTTTTCATACTTGAATTTTGTCCGGAGCGTATCTCCAAAACTATACTAGCTAGGGTTATGAAATTTCATGGATGGATAGATCTCATCAAGGGGGAGTGCAGTGCACGGAATCATAACTCCTGCTTGATTAATTTTTTAGTTATTGCCCTTTGTCGTTTTTGATACTTGAATTTGGTCCGGTGAATATCTCCAAAACTATACTAGCTAGGGTTATGAAATTTCATGGGTGGATAGATCTCATCAAGGGGGAGTGCAGTGCACAGGAATCATAACTCTTGCTTGCTGAATATTTGAGTTATTGCCCTTTGTCATTTTTCATACTTGAATTTTGTTCGGTGCATGCCCCAGTTTTACAACTTGGGGTAAGACGGGTGTATCTTGGACAATTTGCCGCTCTTGTTAAGTATATATAACATCGTCTCATAGTAGGAGATGAAAATTTTAGAATTTGTATGGAACTTGCATAATACATAATGAGTTAACGTCACCCCGGGACAATTTTGTCCATAATTTTGGTCACACAGAGTCATGCTATGCACATTGACTATATATTAATGGAAAATGTTGTATATACTTTAAAATGTATAATTCAATGATAATTTATCATATAGAAAAAAATAAACGACTTTATAACTATATATAAGGCGTCCCATGGTGACCAAGGGTGTCCCGGGGTACTTCATTCACATAAATATTATGAGATAATGTTGTATATACTTGAAAAGTTATAATTTAATCATAATTCATCATATATAACAAAATAAATGAATTTATACATAAGGCGTCACGGGGTGTCCAAGGGTGTCCCGGGGTAATGTATTTTCATGCTAGAACCTGAAGATGGTAAGAAAGTCATTTATTTTGTTCTATATGATAAATTGTCATTAAATTACAGTACATATATTACATTTTTTCGGTTGTAGTAGAAGATACAAATTTTGAAATTTGGGACAAATGTATCCATAATTTTTGTGACTCTGATTTGTGCCATGCACTATGACTAAATAATATGAGAAAATGTTGTATTTACTTAAGTTATAATTTAATGACTAATGTGTTCATATTGAAAAAATAAATGACTTTAAAACTATATATAAGGCGTCCCGGGGTTTCGAAGGATGTCCCAGGGTACTGTATTTAATTGCTGGACCAATATTGAAAAGAACTATTGATTGTACTTCAATTCTTTATTACATATTCATTATTTGCTCATGTTTAACAGATCATGAACAAAATTCTATACAATCACAATATTACCATTCTAATGAAAAGGCCTGAAACATCGAGCGACATTGTCGGCGAACAACTTCAAACCTACATCATACTTAGGATGCATAAGGTCCGATTCATAATGTCTAGGATATTTAATGCTCTTTTGTATATCTACAAACTGTTTTTCAAAGTGTTGTCTGAGTAAATTATTCAACTGTCTTCTTTGTCTGTTGAATATTGTTCTGTTTAGTCCTGTATGAAATAGGAAATTTCCCCCACTCACATACACTGCACACCCATATACCCTTAACACTTTCACACTCTAGTATCTATGTCTGTAAATACGTTGTATATGTATACACGGCCCGAAGACTGTTTCCCGCCAATTTTATAGAAATGTCGGGATAGGTCCAATACCTGCCCACAGGGCCCAACATACAGTGCTAGATGCAGCTGCCGTCATGCTGAAGAAGAATCTGATTGAGACCACGTTCCTCGATGACGATCAAGCATTTCTTCTAAAACACAAGAAGTATCTTTTGATACGGAAAGCTGTCTGCTTTGTCTATATCTATATATTGGCAAAACAGATTTCTTTTCATTCGTTCAGATTTTCAAGTATATATAACATTTTTCCCATAGTAGAAAATGCAAACTCTTAAATATACAGTATATAGAACCTACAATGTGCATAGCATGAGCCCGTGTCAACCAGAACAATGTTTAAGGAATTTATCCATAATGTTGGTGACATGGACTTATGCTATGTATATATACAAAACAGCACTAAGTTTCCTAGACATTATAACCCTTACCTACGAAAAATGGTAACATAATCATTTTTTTTTTTCTGTATGATAAATTACCATTGAATTTTACCTTTACATATCTCGTTTTCACCCTGTAGAGAATGACGATGTATAAGGTGTACCAGGGTGTCAAGGGGGTGTCCCGGGGTACTGTATTTACATGCTTGACACACTAAAAATTGTTAGGAAATCACTTTTTTTCTGTCTGATAAATTGCCACAGAGTTATACCTTTTTAACCCATTACCACACAATCCCTACTTTTGACGCCCCCAAGAAAGAAGCCTTTTGAAAACACTGTAGGAAAAGGAGAAAATGCTGGTAACCAGCATTTTCTCCTTTTCCCACAGTGTTTTCTACCCTTCCCAGAACAAGTTTTAATTTTTCAGTCACTTTTATTTTGTCGTCTGCAAATGTTTTCAATTTGGACCAGTCTAAAATTTTGTCGTCTGGTAATGAGTTAAGTACATATATCATTTTCCCCCAGTAGAGAATGACTTGGGACTATATATCAGGCGTCCCGGGGTGTCGAAGGGTGTCCCGGGGTACTGTATTTACACGCTTGACACACTAAAAGTTGTTAGGAAATCACTTACGGTAATTTTTTTTCTGTATGATAAATTACCGTTTAATCATATCTTTTTAAGTACATATATCATTTTCCCCCAGTACAGAATGACTTTAGACCACATATAAGGCGTGCCGCGGTGTTGACGGATGTCCCGGGGTACTCTATTTACACGCTTGACCCTCTAAAAATTGTTAGGAAATCACTTAATTTTATGTATGATAAATCACCATTTCATTGAATTATACCTTTTTAAGTACATATATCATTTACCAGAGAATGACTTTGGACCATATATAAGGTGTCCCAGGGTGTGGAAGGGTGTCCCGGGGTACTGTTTTTACATGCTTGGCCTTCTAAAAAAGGTTAGAAAATCACTTAATTTTTTTCTGTATGATAATTTACCATTCACTTATACTTAAGTATATATAACACTTCCCCCGGTAGAGAATACAAATTATAAATTATAAAGAACCTACATAGTGCGCAGCATGAATCCGTGTCAACAAAGTTATGCATGCTTTTCTTAAAAATTGTCCCAGGGTGACACGGACTCGCGCCATGCACTATATAGGTTACGAACTGTATAAATGTAGAGTTTGCATCTTCTACAATGGGGTAATGTTATGTTAACTTATGTTAATGACAATCTATAATATAGAACAGCATAAACGACTTTATACAAAATATACAATGCGTCCCGGGGTGTCCAAGGGTGTCCCGGGGTAAATAGTAAGACCCTTAATCCATGGACAGGGAGATAAACATCCCTGGTTTTTACCCCAAAATAGAAGACAGAAAAGGAGAAAATGCTGGTAAACAGCATTTATTCTTTTACCAACAATGTTTTTTACCCTGCTAGAAACAAATTTCAATTTTTGAGTTACATTTATTTTGTCTTCTGCAAGTGCTAAAAAATTTGGACCAGTCTAAAATTTTGGCGTTTGGTAAAGAATTAATTCTTTATGATTTTCTGGCAGAAACAAAGCTATAGAAAACATCTTGTGAAAAGGAAAAAAATCCTCATACAGTGCATTCCTCCAATTCTCATGACTGATTGATTGATTGATTTATTGAATTGGAGTTTATTGCCATTTTCACAGCTGAGGTTATATCATGGCAATGAGTGCACCTATGCATGTATTTCCTGGCTTTCTCACACCTGTACTGACATAACTTTCTTTCAGGATCACTCGCTACATTCTCACATGCATCAGCCATAAGAGGCAGGAAAGAAAGTTTGACTCAAGCAGGTATCAAACTCACCACCATCAGGTCACAAGTTTGCTGACCACTGAGCTGCCCAGGTGAGCTAATCCCCGAGAAAAACAGAACTACAGAAAAGATGTGAAAATGCAAATACACAACATTTCTCCTGCAATGTTTTTTCACCTTTGTCGGTATATGTTTTCAGTTTGAGTCTAAAATGTTTTCATCTTGTAAAATCAACAGGAATTTGGTCGAAATAAAGAATTAACTCATTACTAAACGACAATATTTTAGGCTTGTCAAAATCAAAAGCATTTGCAGATGACAAAATAAAAGTAACTAAATATTTGAAATTTGTTTTGTGAAGAGTTGAAAACATGAGAAAAGGAGAAAATGCTGGTTACCAGCATTTTGCATTTCTCCTTTTCACACAATATTTTCCAAAGGCTTCTTTCTCAGGGTTGTCAAAAGTAGGGATTGTGTGGTAATGGGTTAAAACCAGTAAAAACTTGGGTTGGACTTCAAAAACATTCTTACATTTAGGTTTGCATGCTCAAATACTATGGCATTTCTTAAATCTGGCTGGCCATCCATTGGAATAAGATAAATCCTGAATCCTCAGCTCACAGCAAAGTTTCTTCACCTTTTTGACAAGCATTTTACCACTTTTGTTGTTCAAATAAACCACTGAGTGTGGATGGTGGAAGACTTGCCTCATTTTTTGGTTAAATACTTCACAACTTCTTCCCGAAAAATATCAAGGTTTTCTGTCACATGCTTGGTCATTTCTCTCCTCTCCGACGAGGTAAACTAGTTTCTGCATTTTGCACCTCCCTTCCATATTTACACTGCAAAAATGGAAAGAAAAGTTCATTAACCCTTGGTTACCTCCATAAAAATGTATTTTGAAAATAATGTGGAAACAAGAAAATATTGGAAACTAGCATTTTCTCCTTTTCTGACTGTGACAAATGTTTTTTTTCTACCAAACACTAAACCCATTTTTGAACTACATTCCCAATATGTTTTCAACTCTGTCACAGACAAATCTCATTGCTTGAACTACATTTCATTTATTGTCTGCAATTTCTTACCCCTGCCAGCCCTTTGACAGAAAAAAGTGTCAAATTCAAGGGGAGATAATTCTTCAACCAGGAAGAGTTGACACTTGAAAAGTGCATCTTGCAATCTTCGATATATGATTAATATATGTGAAAAGTTTCAATACAGTTGAAGGAAAACTGTAGGAGGAGTTTGCGACACAAAATTACTGGTGTTTTGTACACAGAGGAAGACACACAGACTGACTCAGGGAGGGTTACAAGAATTTCTCATTTTTTTTGTAGTTTATATAGAAGTAGTTTGTACTTACCAGCATTTTCTCCTATTCCCAAAATGTCTTCAAAAGGTTTCTTTTTCAGGGTTGTTGAAAGTTGGGATTGTGTGGTAAAGGGTTTAAGAAGAACTCAATTATTAATCAAACATTCTTTAACTTATCGTTTGGCATGTGGTCCAAATGGCTCACAAAGTCTGCATTGGCGTTTGCTCGTATAGAAAAATCTCACTGCCACAATGCTTTCAAAGGTTACCTCACTGCATGACAAAAAACTCCGCTGTGCTGGACGTAAAAGGCTTTCTGTAAATTACAGACTCGGTAAAATGGACATACTGTATGTAGACACATTCTCATCTTGAATGTGTGAACGATAAATGTTTTCTTAACCTTTCTTAGGTGGTCTAGTTTTTAAATAGCATTTGTTATATTTTGTAGGATTTTCATTAATTATGATTTATTCTGATTGATAAAAACTTGAAGTCAAACACAGTTAAAGACAGGTGAAGGTGTGATAAATATAATCTCTTTATTAAGAAGGCTGAGTAGAATACAGAAAATTGTACAGATATACCCATACTCGGAGTAATTCCCCTTGAATAAAGTTATTTAACCCTTTCCCAGACAATCCCTGATTTTTAGGGGTCTGGCATAGTAGCCTTTTGAAAACATCGTGGGAAAAGGAGAAAATGCAGCTTCTTCCGGTCTGGAATGGTGGCCTTTTGAAAACATGGTGGGAAAAGGGGATAATGCTGGTAACCAGCAACTATCTTCCGGTCTGGAATGGTAGCCTTTTGAAAACATGGTGGGAAAAGGAGAAAATGCTGGTAACCAGCATTTTCTCCTTTTCCCACAATGTTTTCTACCCTATCGTAGACAGAAATCATCTTTTCAGCAAGAGTTGAATTGTCGTCTGCAAATGCTTTCAATTTGGTTTAGTCCAAAAGTTTGTCGCTTGGGAAAGGGTTAAAAACCTGTTTTGATCACACACCCACAAAAAATTATATTGATATGACATCTTTAAAAGAAATTAAAGTAACTTGATACTAAAAGGTCAGGTTTAAAAAGTGCTCTAAAAAATAAGGTGTCGATATGACCAAAGTTTGCAAACATTTTTCCACCGGGGATCAAAATGACCAAAATGTGTCGAAATGACAGGGTGTCGAAATTACCGGGTTTTCAAATGACTGCCATTCGATGAAAACAAATTTTTACAACTGTATTTATACCAACCTCTCTCAATTATGCTAATTTCTTTATTTTCTTTCCAACTAACGTATAGTTCGTGTTGTATTGAACAAATTTCAAATTTTTCTCACAATTCAAACTTTTATCCGAATATATCTACAATCCGGATACTGAGCAGATAATTCCCGTTCATGTTTACTGTTTTATTGTCCTTGATATAGTTCATATGCAAAAATATACACGTGTTTACTTGAAAAAAAAAAGAAACATGCCACTTACAACCATTGGCACACGTAGAATCGTAAAGAAATCAAGGAAATAGTGTCATGTCTTCTCTGTCAAGCTTAATTATTTGCTATTTCCGGTTTGTTTCGCATCAATTTTTGTACATAACACCAATTTACATTGCTTTTTCTCCTCAATTTGTTTAATTTGTTGCTACTATCGCTTATTTTCGTCAATTTTATCTGCAATTTTGCTTGGCTTTTTGTTCCGGGCTGATATTCATTCGAAATACAAGGGTCTTGCAAGAGGATGATGAACGACTAATGGTCAAAGGGAAACAACTCGTACAAAATTTTGTAATTAGTAATGCTACAGTTGCCTCCCTTATTGAAGAGGAAAGGGCTTATTTCAAACTGCTTCACGTCGTGAGTACGTGCATACCATTGAATGGTACGCCTACAAAACAAAGACTCCGCCCAAAACCTCGCTTTGGCTTCTTTCGGAGGTGCTTAATTACTGCGGCTAAAGTATGCGCATAGTATGTGCAGAAGGCGGGACATGGAACCGCCTCTTCCTGTCTCTGGTCCTTATATGCCTGTGCACCTTACAAAAAATGCCAGCCAAGAGCAAGCATAAAACCGAGGGCGAATAAACACGGTTACGTCTGTAGAGTCGATCCGTTTGACGAACGATAATTTTTCATCTAGGTGTAACGAATTTCAATCAGTTCATAAGGTCAAATTGTCAATTTTAACCGTTCTAAAAACTACATGCCACAAAAAAACAGGCAGCAGGTAGTCTCACGTTTATTTCATGTTAATTATAACCGCCAATATTTGAATTTGGAATTCAATGTAAGATCGCGCTACAATAAAAATGCAACATTTGGTAACAGATATCACTGAGGTAATAGATGTTCAGTACATGAAATTAATGAGTTAATGATAACCACTACGATAACTTAACGCAAACTTACAAACAAAACTATGTTTTCATTCAATGACGATATCGACATATATCGCTAAATATGGAAGGTCATTTTATAGATCTAGCTCAAATTCAAAATATAAGTTGGCTTATCACGGTAGGAAGATAATGTTTAGTCAGTAAAATTAATCCCAATGGATATCAAACCGCTCCCGTAACAAACCCATATAGCGGCAAATAAACAAGAGATAACTAAGGTCTAAAAAAGGCTATCCAAACAAATAAATATAAATTAAGGTTTTAATGTCGCATACAATTGTACAGAAAGTCTGAGGAAGGTGGACGGTGTAGATCAAAGGTCAGACTGCACGTTCTGTGCAGTCTGATCATGACCTACACAGACTGTAAAGGCAACTTTTATTATACATGACACTTTGAAGTTTTCGTTTTTACGCGCCTTAGACAAAAACCTCTGTCGACGATTTGAGTAGTGTACCGGAACTATATCTATCTGATAAAGATTTTAACTCTATCCAAATAGGCTTAACTCTTTCGGCGCCATAGGCGAAAGCAGAGACTTTTGCGGACGGCATAAATCAAGATCAGACTGTATCAGATCGTACATTCTGTGAAGGGTCATTTTAAACTATGCCGTCCGCAAACCTCATATCTTTGCAAATGGCGATTTTCGAAAATTAAAACCTTTCTCGGTGATTCCATTCGGATTTCAAGTAGAAAAAGCAGGAAATAATCTTATCTAAAACTTAGATTCTGGTGTTTTGTATTAAAATCAATATCAATGACACTCTTTTGTTAAAATTAATTGAAATCTTCATCGAAAACAGGTTAAAAACGTTACATGCACGTCACCTTTTTCCTAGTGTTGTGTTTGGTACTTTGATCCGTCAAGCGTCTAGGAGAAATGATGAAGGGCGGATCATTATAAGGGAGACTACTCTTGCTTTACTCCTACTCTTAGACAGTACGAGTTTTCTCCCCTAGACCATGTTTTTTTTTTTTAAATCCCAGCTGCGATAGTTTTGCAATACGAGTCTATGGGTATCATTTATTGGGTTGATTGATAAAAGATATAATTCGACATTGTAATTAAACTGTATCTAATTGAGAAAAATGGCTATTTATCTATTTTTTTTCGTCACATATGAATCAAGGAAAATCATATTTGCACATAATTATGTAGACTACACTGTAGCTTATTAAAATCAATGAAAAATTTTGTCAGACAGTATGCTTGTATATGACTCTTTCTTTTACATTTTAATGAAATAATTCTCATGCAATTTAACCCTTTACAAGACAGTCCCGATACTTAGGGACACTGTTTAGGCTTTTGGAATGAGGATCTTGAGGAAAACTTCTGGTTGCATGCTATTTTCCTTTTGCCACAATAATTTCATATCCTTCGCAAAGTCCTTCTTTTGAGAACGTTTTGACCAAACACTATCTGTCAATGTTATTAATACTTAATAGTACAGAACTTTTATAGTTTGGCAGATTTGTTTGTTTAAAATTCAACCCTTATCCTACTAAGTAACAGATGAAACCTTCAAACTGATAGTAAAAATCAAAATTTGGCTATTTCAAAGGTATTTTTTTCAGGATCAGACATCCCCTCATAGGACAGTGTAGATCAAAGATCAGACTATTTGCTCTGTGCAATCTGATCTTGATCAACACTGTCTGCAAAAGATCCTTGAGTTGCACTTAACAGCCTAAGAGTTGATACTATTCAAATATTTTCAATGATATCACAGCTGCAACCACTTCACCTATACATGCTCTCCCAGCATTTCTTTTCCAGCACTTCTCACTATGGTGTTCCTAAGTCATTGGCTGCTTTCCCACATAACCATCTAGGGTTATTCAGAAGCAAGATAGGAATGTATCCTGTTGCAATGACTATCATAAATTCTCTGAGAGAAATTGGCAAGCTGGAATTTTGTACCAACAACATGCTTGCTCAAATGTTGTTACCAGCTGAGCTACAGAGCATTTTCATCTTTTCCCACAATGTTTTCAAAAGCTGTCGATTTCTCAGAAGAATTCTCCTTTTCTGGTCACAAGCGTTTTCTTCTTTTCCAACAATGTTTTCAAAAGCCATCTCTTTATCTGAAAGACTTCTCTTCTGGTCACCAGCATTTTCTTCTTTTCCCCACAATGTTTTCAAAAACCTCCAATATTTCAACTCTTTCCCAGATGGCAAAGTTTTGACCTTGTCCAACTTGAAAGTATTTGCAGACAACAATTTAAATGGGACTCAAATAATGAAATTTGATCCTGATGGGGTAGAAAACACTGTGGGAAAAAGAGAAAACGCTTGTTACCAGCATTTTCTCTTTTTCCCACAGTGCTTTCAAAAGGCTTCTTCCTCAAGGGGTATTAAAAGTCGTTATTGAGTGGTAAAGGGTTAAAAAGCCAACTTTTTCTTCAAAGGCATCCTGTCTGGTTACCAACATTTTTTTCTTTTCCTACAATGTTTTAGAAAGCCTACAGTGTTTTCAAAAGCCTTCTCTATTTGGGGTTGTTAAAACTCAGGATTGTGTGGAATGGGGTAAAAGGGATGACAAGATAAAAAGATAGAAATTCATCAAATAAACCTTATTTATTTCACAATGCAGTTCTGTGCATAAATATATATATATGCATGCATTTTACAAAAATATTCTGAGTGTAATTGCTGAACTCTGTACCAACGACAAAATTTTTAGACTGGTCCAATTTGAAAGCACTTGCAGACGACAATATAACTGTAACTGGAAATTTGAAATTTGTTTCCAGCAGGGTAGAAAACATTGTGGGAAAAGGAGAAAATGCTGGTTATCAGCATTTTCTACTTTTCCCACAATGTTTTCAAAAGGCTTCTCCCTCAGGGTCATAAAAACCAGGGATTGTACAGTAAAGGGTTAAGAATTATCATTAAAACAAAATGAAGTCAGTTAATTCATATTTCTGTTTAAACCTTTACCAGAAAATCCCAACTTTTAACAACCCTGTGAAAGAAGCACTTTTAAAACGTTATAAGAAAAGGAGAAAATGCTGATAACCACTATTTTCTCCTTTTCCCACAATGTTTGATACCCTGCTGAAAACAAATTTCAATTTTTGAGTTACATTTATTTTCTTGTCTGCAAAAGCTTTCATTTTGGACAAGTTTAAAATTATGTAGTTTGGTAAAGTTTAAAAAATTTGAATCAGTGTTTACATTCTCACTATTTCCTGTATCTGAAGCTAATACTTTAACAAACAATACTGAAAGCATTTGCAACTGACAAATACTGGTCAAGGGATGGTTACTGTTTTGAGTTGGGGGAAAAACAACATGTAGGTCATCTAAATTTTCCTCTTTTCCCATGATCTTTTCAAAAGCTTTATACCTAAGGGAAGCCAAGCCCTGGAAGCTCATTCGGTAGCATGCAGGACTTGGGAACAAAAGGTCATGGGCATGATCCTTGGCTCGACCAATTTCTTTTAGGGGATTGCTGATAGTCATTGCCACAGGAATCATCATTCTCCCAACACTGGGTATTGTCCTGGCAATGGTTATGTGGGAAAGCAGCCTGTGGTTTGGAAAAGAAAACTGTTTGGAATACTGATAAAAGAGACTCCAGGAAAGCATGAATAGGTGAACTGGCCACTGTGACATAACTGAAATAATACTGAAAGTGGCTCTATTCACCATACAATCAAAACAATCAATTGTACCAGCAGGTATTAAACTTTTACGACATAATCCTGTTTTATTAACCCTGAGGATGAAGGCTTTAGAAAATAATGAGGAAAAGGGAGAGAAACGCTGGTAATTTGCATTTTCTGCTTTTCTCACAATCTTTTCTATCCATTCCAAGACATATCTCAACATCTGGTTGACATTTAATTTGTTGTTTGCAAATGATTTCAATATGTACTGGTCTGAAAGGCAGCATTCTTTCATTTTCCCACAATGTTTTCTATCCTTTCAAAGAAAATTTTTCTACTCTGTGCACCATGTGATTCGTCTTCTGCAAATGCTTTCAGTTTTGACTATCCTTTATTTTTTTTTCATTGTAAAGAGCTAAAAGAGACTACCGGTATTAACCTCAGTGAATACCTACTCTAATACTTTTCCTGTTTTCCTTTCAGTCATTATTTGCCTTTTCCCTACTCAAATATTCCTTTAGCCACAAACTGTTAATTTGCAATATATCTTAACTCTTTACCAGATGACAAAATTTTGGACTAGTCCAACTTGAAAGCATTTGCAGACGACATAATAAGCATGACTCAAAAACTGAAATTTCATTTGGAAAGGGTAGAAAACATTGTTGGAAAAGGAGAAAATGCTGGTTACAGGCATTTTCTCCTTTACCCACAAGGTTTTTAAAGGTTTTCTTTCTCCAGGTCGTCAAAAGTTGGGATTGTGTGGTAAAGAATTAATCCATGTCAGTTATCCATAATTTAATTCTTCACCAAACAACAAAATTCTAGACTTGTCCAAACTGAAAGCATTTGCAGATAACAAAATAAACAAAACTCAAAAACTGAAATTTGTTTTCAGCAGGGTAGGAAACACAGTGGGAAAAAGAGAACATGCTGGTTACCAGCATTTTCTTCTTTTCCCACAACGTTTCCAGAAGCCTTCTTTATCAGAATTGTTAAAAATCCAGATGGCTTGGTATAGGGTTAAAGCAGTTGAAGAGGACAGTTTTAATTTAGCTTCAGGTTTTGAGATTTGAAAATATTGAACAATGAAAAGGAGAAAAACCTTAGATACCAGCATTTCCTCCTTTTCCATCAGCGTTTTCTGCTTTCTTAAATCATGAATCTCATAACTTAAGCTATATGTAATTTACAGAATGCAAAACCTTTTAACCCTTTACCAGACAAAAAAATTTTAGCCTTTGTCCAAATTGAAAGCATTTGCAGACGACAATTTCAAAGTGGTTACAATTGTGCAAACTTTCTTTGACAGGGTAGAAAACTTTGTGGGAAAAGGAGAAAATATGACAGTAGTTACCAGCATTTTCTCCTTTTTCCACGTCTTCCAAAGGCTTCAATTCCAGGAGGATCAAAAGTTGGCATTTTGTGTTAAAGGGTTAACCTGGACAATTTTGTAGTCTCAGTTATCATGAGTTAACCCTATTCCAAACGACAAAATTTTAGACTGGTCAAAATTGAAAGCACTTGCAGACGACAAAATAAAAACCTAATAAAAAAACTGAAATATGTTTCAAGCAGGGTAGAAAACATAGTGGGAAAAGGAGAAAATGCTGGTAACTAGCCTCTCCTTTTCCCATAATGTGTTCAAAAGGCTTCTATCTCAGGGTCGTACAAACCAGGGATTGTTTGGTAAAGGGTTAGGCATTTTGTTCCTTTGATACAGAATCAAAATACTGAGTTTCAACACATGGTAGTTATCTTCTTATGAGAGGGACATACCACTAATTAGTTCTGTTTCTTTATAAATGACTTCACAATGGTTCTATAATATGGTAGACGTCTGAATTCTGTTTCTTCAGTGTTCCACATGTTTCTTATTGAACGTTCGTGAAGTTTAAGTGCTGCAAAAATTACTGGACCACCATTAACTCCCCAAGCAATTCTTTACTGAAAATCTGAAATGAAAAAAGAAATTTTCAAACCTTTCACACACTGTATCAGTAAAAAAAACACCCATGAGGTAGCGGGTTTTTTTTGGAAGGTGGCTGAATGCACTGGCATTTGACCTACTTCTTTGTACATACTCAGATAGAACAAATAGATTTTAATTTGCAATTTGTAAAAAATATTCACACACTTATTGGCAGGCCCTTGCCGCCATATTTTCTTGAACATTTATGAAACCATTATTTACGAGCACTGAGCATCACCCAATAACCCAATAGATATACTGCTTTTCAACAAAACAATGGTGATCATGCCAGGTTACTTTTCATTATCTTACTTCCTTTTGAGCCATAAAAGAATTTCAATGTTTCTATTTAACTTATTACTATATGACAATGTATTAGGCTTGTCCAAATCAAAAGCATTCGAAGACGACAAGATAAAAGTGACTTAAAATTTGAAATTTGTTTTGTGAGGGGACGGGTAGAAAACATTGTGGGAAAAGGAGAAAATGCTGGTAATGATTATCAGCATTTTCTCCTTTTCCCACAATGTTTTCTAAACACTTCTTTCTCAGGGTTGTCAAAAGTTGGGATTGTGTGGTAATGGGTTAAGTATCTTGTATGGAACAAGCCATTGTTTTTGAAGACATTCATTGTTTTCAAACCACCATAATAAATGGCATTTTCTCCTTTTCCAACAAGGTTTTTCTACCCTTTTTATGGCAAGTTTCGTCATTCCAACCACAATGTATTTTACACAAAGAAATCATCTACATGTATCCATGAGCTGACAATGCTTCAGAACCCTGTGGCCAAAACAAAACATACAAAATGTTTTCTTCTGTCTGACATTATGGTTTGATATCATGTTATAGAACTGACTTTAAATTTGTTGGTCAATAAGAAAAGGATCTATGTACAAAGCCTACATTCGATCCAAAGGGGAGCTTCAATGCCATTTTTAAATGTTTCTCCTCTCCGAGACCCAATTACAAAATGACTGCTGCGAAATCCTTCAGTCTACAGGTATATACAAAGCCGATTGGTTGCATGCTTGCTCCAATGCTATGTTTGTTATTTGGTCTCCACAGCAGAGACTAAATAAAAACAATAGCATCGGAGCAAGCCTTCAGAGTCGGACTGAAGGTACCTACACAGTCCCCAGCTTCAAAATATATCCTTGAGAACTCTATATCCAGCATTTTCTGGTTTCTCCTATCATTTCATTTTTCCTATCCTATCAAGGACAGAAGTCATCTTTTGACCAACTTTTAAATTTGTCGTCTGCTAAATTGCTTCCAATTTGATGCAGGCCTAAAGTTTGTCATCTTCTAAATAGTTAAATGTTTACTAAACTTTTCCTCCATTTTTTTGTGTTACTTATTTTTCAAAACTTAAATGAAGTGTTTTAAGAACAGAGCTTTTACGCTTCTTCTACAAAGCCAAACTTTTATCCGAATATATGTACAACCCGGACACTGTGAAAATAAAACTCATCAATGATTCCTGTATTTTGTGGATTGTTTTACAGTTTATATGTGAAGATACACGCGATTTTTTGTGTTAGATTATGAAATGCACGACTCACAACAAGAAGCACCCGTCAAATCACAAGAAGTCAAGGAAAACTATCTCGTCTCCTTGTGTTTGTTTATTTCCGGTTCCTTCATGTCATTTCAACTGATATTTGTTAAATCATTATCATGTATTTTTTGTCCATTGTTTTATTTACTTTCTTGCTCCCTTCCTTCGCTTATTTATTCCATTTTACCTGCGCTTGAGCTTAGTGTTTTGTTCTAAAATGATTTTCTTTTACAATTTAAGGCCATTGCGATAGAATGATGAACTACCAATGGTCAATGGGAGACAACTCGTACAAAATTTTGTCATTAGTAATGTCAGAGTTGCTTCCCTTATTGAAGAAGTAAGGGCTTATTTCTGACTGCTTCAAGTCGTTACCTTTGAAGATAGGTTTACAAGAGACAGGCTCCACCCAAAGCCTCGCTTTGGCTTTTTCCGGTAGTGCTAAATGACTGCAGCTACAGTACCTGAATGGTAGAAGCAGTAGGCGGGATATGGAACCTCCTCCTCATGCCTGTGGTCCTTATATGCCTGTGCACCTTACAAAAAATGCCAGCAAACAGCAAGCGTAAAACCGAGGACGAATAAACACAGTAACGTCTGTAGAGACGATCGGTTTGACAAGCGATAATTTTTCATGTAGCTGTAACGACTTTGAATCAGTTCGTATGTTAAAATTGTTAATTTTAATTATTCTAAAAGCGACATGCCACCCGACAGAAAATAATTCAGTAAGACATATATTATTTGTCAAAACAGCCGGTAGGTAGTCTCCCTTTTATTTCATGACAATTTATAACGCCAATATTTGAGTGGGGAATTAAGGTAAGATTTCACTAGAATAACAATGCATCATTTGGTAACATATCTCTGAGGTAAACAGATATTAATAAATCAAAATAGAGAGTATATGATATTACAATGATAAATAAACGCACACTTACCAACAAAAATATATGTCTTCATTTACGGACAATGTCGACAGATACCGCTTAATATTGAAACGTTATCTTATTAACTATAGTTCAAAACAAAACTTCTGGTTTGTAGAAATATATGAGGTAGATTCAAAATTGAGCCCTAAAGCTGTCCCCTATACTGACAACTATCTAGGGCGTCAAATAAACCCAACAGAAATGTTCAGTCTAGAATTTTCTCCCAAACAGTTACATTATCTGGGTTGCTTTTGTGAAGAATGTCTAAGCAAAGCGGACAGTGTAGACCAGACTGAACGTTCTGTGCAGTCTGATCTTAATCTACACTGGTTGCAAAGATAACCATTATTGTATAGCTTGCAAGTTTTTTCGCCCCTACATGTGGACCTCTTTCGACGGTTTATATATTTAGACTCTACAGTCCATTAAATGTATCTTGTAGAGATTTTAACACTACGTAGGTTCAACAAAACAAGCGGACTATGTAAACAGAGAATCAGATCGTACATTCTATGGAGTATGATACTGAATGCCGTCCGCAAATCTCATAACTTTGAAAATGGCTATTTTCCAGGATTCAAAACTTTCTCGATGATTCCAATCGAATTTCAAGAAATAAAGCAGGAAATGTTCTTTCTTAAAAATTAGATTCTAGCGTTATTGTATCGAAATCAAAGTCAATGAAACTCTCTTGTTAAAATTAATTGAAATCTTCCTTATAAACAGATTAAAACCGACACATATGCATGTCACCTTTCCCCCAGTGTTGTGTTTAGTACTTTGATCCGTCAAGCGTCAAGGAGAAATGATGAAAGGGGGGGGGGGGGCAGATCATTATAAGGGAGATTACTCTTGGTTTTCTCTTACTCATAGGCAGTACGAGTTTTCTCCCCTAGACCACAATTTTCTTTAAAAAAATCCCGACTGCGATAGTTTTGCATTACGGGTCTATAGGCTTCATTTATTGGGTCGATTGGTAAAGAATATAATTCATTATCGTAAATAAACTGTATCTTATTGAGAAAAATAACTATTTATCCATTTTTTTCGTCATATGTGAATGAAGGAAAATCATACTTACACATAATTATGTAGATAACGCCGTAGCTTTAAATCAATAGTATGCTTGTATAATATGATTATATTTCTTATACATTTTTTATCGATTAATTCTCATGCAATTTAACCCTTCACGTGACAGTCCGGATATTTAGGGACACTACTTAGGCCTTTGGAAAATATGTTTGGAATCTTGAGGAGAACTGCTGGGTACAATTAAGCAATTTTCCTTCTGCCACAACGCATTCATATCCTTCGCAAAGTCCTTCTTTTGAGAAACTTTTGATCAAACAGTAAATCCCATCTGCAGATGCTATTTAAAACCAAAGACTACAAAACTTTAAATTTATAGTTTGGTAGATTTGTTGGTTAAGAATTTAACCCTTATCCTACTATGTAACTGAGATAAACCTTGAAACTGATAGTAACTAGAGGCGCTTGAGCGCCTGTATCGCTCCACAGGCCTGATTTTTCTGTAACAGTGAAGAGAAGTTTTTTAACAATTACCATTCAATCCTGCATTTTAGCTACCAACTAAAGAGAAAAAGCTAAGAAAAAGATTGTGAGAAAAGAAGAAAATAATGGCAAGCAGCATGTTCTTAGTTTTCCACAATAATTTCTACCCTAATTGATACAAGTTTTACTAATCTGAAGCTATATTATATTGTCTGCAACATCTTTCAATTATGAGCAGTTACAAAATTTTGTCATCTGGTTATAGTGAAAGAGGGTCTTGTCACAAACTATTTTGGGTGGTGAAACATCTAAATATAGAAAACTAGGTCACCAGGATTAACACCCCTTCTGTTGACTTTGCACTTAGTCACCAGTAGGTCAACAAACCTTTACTAGAATAATAAAAGTGCAGAGGTTCTCTTGTTTTATATGAAAAGAACTATGGATTAAGTAAAGCAACCCTCTTTAACCCTTTACCAGACAACAAAATTTGGGATGTGACCAAATTGAAAACATTTGCAAACGACAAATTAAACATTGATGAAATGATGATTTCTCTCTTTGATAGAGTAGAAAACACTGAGGGAAAAGGAGAAAATGCTGATTACCAGCATTTTCTCCTTTTCCAACAGTGTTTTTCAAAGACTTCTCGTCTTTGGTTGATTATGAGTAATTTCACCTTTTCCCACAGTGAAAACAACAATGAAATCCAATGAATAGTTTGAGAGAAGAAATTTTTCAAAGATTTTACTTTATACCATAAAAGGAAAATGAGTCGCCCATAAAAGCCATGTTTTTTGACGGATCATTTTTTTTTTTTAAAGGAATTCTATAAACCTTTACTTAAGGAACATTCCTGCAAAATTATAATGCTATCCAATCAGCGGTTGGGGAAGAGAAAATTTTTAAAGGTTTTTTACTTTGGCTGCCATGGCAACCAGAATTCTTCATGGAACACAATTATTTGAAAAAATTTGAAAGAGGACCGCCTAAGGAATATTCCTGTGAAATTTGGTAAAAATCCAGTCAGTAGTTTCTGAGAGGAAGTTTTTTAAAGAAAAAGTTTACGGACGCACGCACGGACGAACGGACGGACAGACAGACGGTCGCACGACGGACACAACGCCATGACAATAGCTTGCTGGCCTTCGGCCAGTGGAGCTAAAAACCAAAATTTGGCTATTTCAAAGGTATTTTTTTTCAGGATTAGGCATCCCCTTATTGGACAGTGTACATCAAAGATCAGACTATATGTTTTGTGCAGTCTGATCTTGATCAACATTGTCTGTAAAAGGTCCTTGAGTTGCACTTAACCCTTTACCCCATAAGGCATTTCTATGGTATCTCTAATTAACCTTTAAAGGTGGCCCTACAGAATTTAGGACGAAAATTTAACAAAAATACAAAAATATCATCCTTATACTCCCAAAGCCTTATAATCGTCATTCTTAAACCCGAGTAGTCGAAAACCATCCGACAACACAAGAAATTAGAGATTTACTACGGCCAAGGTCGACATCGACGGGAAACACATTCTATTTTTACATGAAAAACTCGCTCATTTACTTACCCGAAATACACAGACGAAGCTTCAAACATAGCGCCCGAAGAAGATATTTTGAAAAATAAGTACACGTTTGTTATGTAATGGAATTTAAGCGACATTAGTCACGTGCCAATCACTTAACAATGCATTTTTTTATTTTTGATTCGAAATCTAAAAATAGCTTAAGAGGCTACGTAGCCTTTTAAGGGAATACCATCAAAAAAAAATTGGGGGGTAATTTCATGATTCTTAATAATTGATGATTTGTATTGTATTTTCATATAAATTTCAGTGATATATGGATTTTTTGATTCGGTGTGATGTGAAAATTCTAAGTACCCACCTATAATAACAGCAAGGATGAAGCTGTTTCTTATTTGTATATGACACCTTTTGATAGTGTAGAAAACATTGTGGCAAAAGGTGAAATTGCTCGTCATGAGTAATGTGTAGAAATGAGTATCTATGGAGTAAAGGGTTAACAGCCTAAGAGTTAACCCTTTACTCAATAGATACTCATTTCTACGCATTGCTTGAAGGAGACTTTGGAAAACATTGTGGCAAAAGGTGAAATTGCTTGTGACGAGCAATTTCACCTTTTGCCACAATGTTTTCTACACTATCAAAAGGTGTCATATACACAAAAGAAAGGGTTTCATCATTGCTGTTATTAAGGGTGAATACAATAAAATACTGTCAATGATATCACATCTGCAACCACTTCACCTATACATGCTCTCCCAGCTTTTTTTTTTCCAGCACCTCTCACTATGGTGTTCATAAGTCATTGGCTGCTTTCCCACATAATCATCTAGGCCATCATACACAGGTTATTCAGAAGCAAGATAGGAATGAATCCAGTTGCAATGACTACCATAAATTCTCTGAGAAGAAATTGGCAAGCTGGAATTTTGTACCAGTAACATGCTCCCTCAAATATCGTTACTGGCTTAGCTACAGGCATTTTCATCTTTTCCCACAAAGTCGTCTCTTTCTCAGAAGGCTTCTCTTCTGGTCACTTGCATTTTCTTCTTTTCCTACAATGTTTTCAAAAACCTTCAATGTTTTAACTCTTTATCAGACAACCGGGTCCAAATTGAAAGTATTTGCAGACAACAATTTATATACACGTGACACAAATAATGAAATCTGATCCTGATAGGAAAGAACACACTGTGGGAAAAAACTTCAAACAAGAGGGCCAAGATGGCCTTGGATCGCTCACCTGAATTTTTGAGATGACCATTTTTTTTTGGGGGTATTGAAACATCGGAACCAAATTTATAATTTTGCCGATCGATTTTCAAAAGATCACCTGTAAAAATCATTTCGAAACCTTTTCAAAAAGAAAAAAATTTAAAGAATTCTTCATTTCTGTATAAGAGCAAGTAGCCCCCATCCACCAAAGCCATGTTTCTTGATGGATTAAAATTTACAAAACAAGTTTTGAAAAGGGTCACCCAAGGAACATTTCGAAAAATTTCTTTTAAAATCTGACCAGGGGTTTCAGAGAAAGAGAATTTTCAAGAATTTCATCATGTCTGTATAGTGCAAGTAGCCCCCATGCACAAGAGCCAGGTTTCTTGACGGATCAAAATTATATGTACAGTTTTTGAAAAGGGTCAACCAAGGAACATCTCTGTCAAATTATTTTGAAATCTAACAAGGGTTTTCAGAGAAGAAGAATTTTAAAGAATTTCTTCATTTCCATATAGTGCAATTAGCCCCCATTCACCAGAGCCATGTTTCTTGACGAATCAAAATTTCCTGAGACTTTTTTGAAAAGGGTCACCCAAGGATCATCTCTGTGAAATCATTTTAAAATCTGTCCAGCCATTTCAGAGATGAAGAATTTTAAAGAATTTCTTCATTTCCCTATAGTGCAAGTAGCCCCCATTCACCAGAGCCATGTTTCTTGACCAATCAAAATTTCAGAGAAGAAGAATTTTTAAGAATTTCCTCATTTCCCTATAGTGCAAGTAGCCCCCATTCACCAGAGCCATGTTTCATGACCAATCAAAATTTCGCTAACATTGTTTGAAAAGGGTCACCCAAGGAACAAGTCTGTGAAATTATTTCAAAATCTGACCAGCAGCCGTTTCAAAGAAGAAGAATTTTTAAGAATTCCTTCATTTCTGTATAGTGCAAGTCATCCCCATTCACCAGAGCCACATTTTTTGATAGATCAAAATTTCCTGAAATAATTTTGAAAAGGGTCACCCAAGGAACATATCTGTGAAATTATTTCAAAATCCGACCAGCGGTTTCAGAGGAGAAGATTTTTAAAGAATTTGCTAAAAAATTCCATTTGGTTGCCATGGCAACCAGAGTTTTTGATGGAATCAAATTCTGTGATCAAGTTTTAAAGAGGATCTCGCAAGGATCATTCCTGCCAAGTTTGGTCCAAATTGGCCCAGCGGTTTAGGAGTTCATGTGTAAAGAATTGTTGACGACGCACAACGGCAGATGCACGACACACGACGCACGACGGACACCAGGTGATCCTAAAAGCTCCCCTTGAGCATGTTGTGCTCAGGTGAGCTGAAAAATGAAAATGCTGGTTACCAGTATTTTATCCTTTTCCCACAGTTCTTTCAGAAGGCTTCTTCCTCAAGGGTGCTGAAAATCATTATTGAGTGGTAAAAATATTTTCTTCTTTTCCTATAGTGTTTTAGAAAGTCTACAGTGTTTTCAAAAGCCTTCTCTATTCAAGATTATTAAAACTCAGGATTATGTGGTAAGGTTAAAAGGAATGACAATATAGAAAGACAGAAATTCATAAAATAAACCTCATTTTATTTCACAATGCAGTTCTGTGCATATATATAGAGAATACGTACCTAGTGTTGTAGAATATCAAAAATATCAAACGAGGTTGGGAGAATTGATAATTGTCGAGCCTTGGCGAGACAATTATCAATTCTCACAACTGAGTTATATATTTTTTATATTCTACAACACTAGGTACGTATTCTATTTGTATTTAACAAAAATATTAAGTTCTCTGTGTGTGATTGCTTAAAAATCAATATTAACCCTTTACAAAACGACAATATTTTTTGGCTGGTCCAAATTGAAAGCATTTGCAGACAACAAAATAAAAGTGATTGAAAAATTGAAATTTGTTTTGTGATGGGTAGGAAACATTGTGGGTAAAGAAGAAAATGCTGGTTACCAGCATTTTCTCCTTTTCCCACAATGTTTTCAAAAGGCTTCTATCTCAGGCACATAAAAACCAGGGATTGTTTGGTAAAGGGTTAAAACACAGTAAATTTGTATTCCTGTTTAAAAAAGTAAATCAGTGTTTACATGTTCACTTAATTCACATTTAGAAGAAAATTAAAATGAACTGATATTTAAGAAATGTACCTCCTTTTATTAAACTTAAAATTAAATCCTGTAAGAATACTTTAGCAAACTGAAAATAAATGGACCTTTTAAACTGTAAGAAATGAATAATAACACTTTTGAAATTCAAGAGCAGCAATTTGTGTCAGTTTTAGATACAACTTTACAAACACTACTAAATGCTGCACAATTTACCATTTTTTTCGGCTGAATTCTTTGTTAATACTCAGATATCTGCGTATAATCATCAGCTTTCCTACTAATTTCTACTGACTCTAAACACAGGCTTACGTGACCATGACGTCACACAGGTACCGAAGATATGCGAATCAGGGAAAGTAAGCTATGTACCATTTTTGGGGCCGTATATCAGCGTGACAATTCGAGCGTGATTTATTGCATGTTACAGGGTGGTATATATGAAAACTGATGGACACGTGTTTACTAATATCATTTGCAGCTGATTGCAGCAAAAAAACAGTATGGTCAAAATATCTTCGGATTTGCCCTTTAAGGTCGACTGACTTCAGAATTATAGGGGTACAGGTATTCCTCTCTGCTGAAATGTCCGTTGTATTGTCTGTGTAATGACGCGATGCATTTTGCCCGTTTTACCTTTTATTCTGTTTTATTATTTTTTGTATGTCAAGAAAGGCTTAAATTACCATCTGAGAGTAATAGATATATTTTTTATTAGTATCAAACAGTAGGTCAATAGCCAGCACATTTAGCTGCGCCTAAAATTGTACTAGAAAAAAGGCTGACGGAGGCCCGTCGAATGAAAATGTTAACTCATTTCAACAATCGCAAATTACCATCTATCAAATGGAATATACCAGTGCCACAGATCAAAGACTGGAGTTTCCTGGGTTACATACAAGAATATGGTAATGCCAGCAAGGATTGTATATTCCCAATACCTACGCTTTAGGTTTTTACCTAACTGTGTCGGCTTGTACATCTCTAATAGGCGTGATACTCAACACGCTTTTCAAAAGTCCGACACAACATCGTCATTTTCGCCATTAGTGGGCAAAATATTACTTTTATCCTCATCATCAGAAACTTATCAAGTTTCATTAAAAGTTTGGTGGTACATGTACGGCCTTACCGGACTAGAATCGTGTATTTTTTCGTCTTAAATATCGCTCAGTTCACTATCTTAAACAAGGTCCATATTGAAACAAACGCTCCAATGACGTCACAAATCCAGGTGCGCTACAGTAAGTAAGGGAGGTAAGCGATGCAAGAAAAACTAATAAGCAAAAATATGGATTAAAAAACAGTACTTTTACTTTTTTTTTTTCAAATTACAACATGACCAGGTTACCATTTGATAAATATAGATTTGAAAATTAATCATATCAGAAACTTGTTGATTTGCCCTTAAATAACTCATTACCAAACGACAATATTTTAGGCTTGTCCAAATCGAAAGCATTTGCAGACGACACAATAAAAGTGACTGAAAATTTGAAATTTGTTTTGTGAAGTTTAGAAAACATTGTGGGAAAAGGAGAAAATGCTGGTTACCAGCATTTTCTCCTTTTCCCAAAATGTTTTCTAAAGGCTTATTTCTTAGGGTCGTCAAAAGTAGGGATTGTGTGGTAATGGGTTAAACACCTAATTATTGATCCATTTTGTCTATCAACCACTTAACCTTTGTGGTAAACTGGTCCTTGGACATGCAGAAAATCAATTGAAAGTAAAAAGTTTCAACACAGGTAAGGCTTTGCAGACTGCCAAGGCTGATTTGGGTAGATACTTTTTGCTGAAGCTTTAACACATTACCATATAACAAATTTTAGACTTGCCCAAATTGCAGATGATAAAATGAAAGAGACTGAAAATTTGAAATTTGTGTTTGTGAAGGGTGGAAAACATTGTGGGAAAAAGAGAAAATGCTGGTTACCAGCATTTTCTCCTTTTCCCACAATGTTTTCTCAAGGCTTCTTTCTCAAGGGTCGTCAAAAATAGGGATTGTGTGGTAATGGGTTAATCCTTTACCACGTGATTACCACTTTTAACGACCCTCAAGAAGAAGGCTTTTGAAAACATTGTGGGAAAAAAAAAAGAGAAAATGCTGATGACCAGCTTTTTCTCTTTTTTTTCCGACATTGTCCTCTAACATGTCAAAGAGAAATTCTGTCCTTTTGGCCACATTTAATTTGTTGCCTGCAAATGCTCTCGGCATGGGTTGATAGATTTTATCTGACTTAGCAATAAATCTCTTTTTCACCGTGCATGGCTCATTTATATCTGGACAATACTCTACGAAAAAAGGGCTTAATGCATTTTATATAGAAAAAAAGTATTAAACCCATAATATCAGCCTGCAGAGACCATGCAGGCTGATATTGGTCAAAACCTTTTGCTCTTGATCATTTTTTTTGCATGTCAAAGGACCAGTGCGATTCATGATTCAGTCAATTGTTAGGGAAAGAATGGATTTTTATGGATCTAAAGATGTATGATATTATGCTTGGTTAAATCCACCACAAAGATACATTATCCCATTACCACACAATCTCTACATTTGACAACCCTGAGAAAGAAGCCTGTAGAAAAACATTGTGGATAAAAGGAGAAAATGCTGGTAGGCCTAACCGGCATTTTCTCCCTTTCTCACAATGTTATCTATCCTTCACAAAGCAATTTTCAGATTTTTCTCGCTTTTATATTGTCGTCTGCAAATGTTTTCAATCTGGACAAACCTAAAATTTTGTCGTTTGGTAACGAGTTCAGCCCTCTTTTGCCACAGTGCATGACTCATTTATAATTTAAAAGCTAAGTAAGAGAGAGTTTTGTTGATGTCTATATCCTTATAATAATCAGGACTATTATACATAGGGTATCCCAAACGTATACATATATTTGAACATGCGCTTTCTACACTTTTTATAATTCCCCACTTCATATACGAGGTCCACCAGTACGCGTTATTTTTCTGCCGTTGAAGTTTTCTTTCCCCGGCATATCTTCTAGGATTGTTCACGTGACCTGCCTCTCTGATTCTGTCCAATCCTCCCCGAGTCACTTTCATTCCTAAAATAGTGTGAAGTTTGACTAAAGAATCCTCGTTGTTAAAAATGTCCTCGTAATGTATAAACCGGAATTGGTTTGGATATTTGTCCATTAACACTAAACCTTCCTCAAGGTCAGACGCCATTTTGTCGCATAGCGCCTTCGCGTTGCTACGTATTTCCGGACTACCTCGCAGAGAAAAGCGAAGCGGGTACCCGTCTGTTTCTATTCTCGAATGCAAAATTGCTCTTGGGTCTCGGAACAGATGCACCACCTTTAGGGTAGGATTGTCTTTGATAAGAGTTTCCAGTGCATGCACAGATATCCTCAATACTTTAGCAACACGATGATCAGCGTGTCTGCATACCTCTGACAACTCTTTGAGGCATTTTTCTATTTTATTTTTCTTGTACAGGCAGTCGTTAAATGTTGACCAGCTTGGACCTGCAAACAAATAAATTATTTGTATAGGCATACAAATGAAACCATGCGAAAACAACTATCAGTGGCATCATAATTGGCTTGCAATAGGCGAAAAAGGGCATTCGGACATTTCCGTAAAGTGTCGTCTCGGATTGGCCTGCGCGGACCGCATCTTATATAGGCCAATCCGAGACGGCACTTTACGACTAAATTAGATTTTATCCTGCAGTTGACTTGCACAAAACAGAAAAATACTTAGAAACGGAAAGTTTCGTTTCGGATTAGCCTGCGCGGAATGCGCAGGCTGATCCGAGACGACACTTTACGCAAATGTCCGAATGCCCCTTTTCGGGTGTTGCAGACCAAATTTTATTTGAATGCCATCAAACGCAGCCATCTATACTAACGATGGCATATTTCATTGCGATGCAGTATGTATTAAGTGTCCATGTTCATCTGGTAAGTTCTGTAATCATTTCTCGTTTTCCTTTCCATTTATAGGTTAGTGAACGGCTTGGCCACGTTATGGGCACTGTCTAGGTTCTGATAATATTGTGCTGTCTCGTTCGACATGTCTTTTTTCTTAAACATAGATGCACATAGAGTGCTCAAAGAGCAATAACTCGTCTGACTGGCGAGGATAAGTACTGCCATAACCACTGTCTGAGCTAGAGATATCTCCTTAAAGCAGTTGGTAGGAATTGTACTTAACCCTTTACTCCATAGATACTCATTTCTACGCATTGCTTGTAGGAGCCTTTGGAAAACATTGTGGCAAAAGGTGAAATTGCTCGTGACGAGCAATTTCACCTTTTGTCACAATGTTTTCTATGCTATCAAAAGGTGTCATATACACATAAGATACAGCTACATCCTTGCTATTATTTAGGGTCAATTAGAGATACCATAGGAATCCCTTAAGGGGTAAAGGGTTAACGTAGTGGACCCGTAGTGTAAGCAGCTATTTCCACTGTAATATTATTCTACAAAGTTTGCTAAGAATAAAAATGACTATTATTGTACTACCTTCACCGAGCCACATTTTCCTTTTTGTCCTTCATATAATAACTATTTATAAATCTAAAACCACTATATTCTCATTACAGAAGGATAAGATAATTATCTCCCTTTTCTGGAAACCAACAAAGGTATCAAAATATAAGTTCAAGATAGACATCAAAGGAATTTCTGGTAGGTTAAAAATGTGTAAAAATGTTATATCTGTATAAATCTGTCTTTATCAACTGTCAAGAAATTTTATGCCACACTGCACTAGAAGTATTACGGGTCCACTACCTTAAATCAGGACGAAGCCATGCATGAAGGAGTGGTCTCCCGTAACAAAGTTCGTCAAACAATATTACCAGCATAATTTGGCTCCGCAGTCACTCCAGGCTGTACCATACTAGCTATCTGTGAAAGACGACAGTTAAACACGTGGTCTAGAATTCTCTGTGGTATTGATATGGGAACTGTTTGTTCACTGCAAATAAAAAATACAGAGATAAATTAACGTTCCTGAAATCTATAATCCCAAATTCAAGATCGAAATTGATTTCATCGTGTTAACAATTAGACGAGGTAATTAATTTTATCTCGTGAACATCATCGGTAATATTTTCACTAAATATTAATGATGATGTTTACGAAATGAAAAAAAAGAAAGTTCTTTCGTTCACCGGAACAAAAAATTCATACTTCTAACCCCTTCTTTGCTGAAACTTCCGTCAAAATCCAGTACGGTTGTTTTCGGTAATTCCCTTGGCAGGCTCCCTCTACATAATGTTCAACACTTTATGTATACGTATTTAGCGCGAGAAGTATAGGACAAATGTGCGTAAATTACGTCACATTGATCTCTAGTTGTTTATGTTGGCATTTAGTGCGCAAAAACTATCATTTCCACCTTTAATTGAAGAGTTACGAAAGAAGTAAATCGGTTTTTAGCTCCACTGGCCGAAGGCCAGAGAGCTTACGTCACGGCCCGGTGTCCGTCGTGCGTACGCCCGTGCGTCCGTCCGTGCGTTAACTTTTATTTCAGACATCTTCTCTCTCTTTTTCAGGGTTATGAACACTTCATTTTGTGTGGTAAAGGGTTGAAAAGCCAGTGGAGCGATACAGGGCCATCATGGCCCTCTTTTTCAATCAACCATCATTTCTCGATAAGCTATCAAAAAGTATAAAAAAAACAAAAACTTACTTTATATCAGGATCATGCAGGATTTTAAGATCCATATGTCGACCTGGTCCTACTGAAGGTATGTTCTTGTTAGCTTCGACAATAGTTATTTGTCTGTAATTTAACAAAGTACGAGGACTGATCAAAAAGCACGCAGACACTTCTGATATTTGTCTACCCAACAACCTTACATAATTTGACCATGCAGATTAACCGTTTCCCAAACAATCCCTGGTTTTTACGGCCCTGAGATAGAAGCCTTTTGAAAACATTGTGGGAAAAGGAGAAAACGCTGGTAACCAGCGTTTTCTCCTTTTCCCACGATGTTTTTTACCCATTTGGAAACCGATTTCAATTTTTGAGTTGTTTATTTTATCATCTGTTAGTGCTTTCAATTTGGACTAATCTAAAATTTTGTCTTCTGGTAAAGAGTCAACTTTCGGACCGAATATCAAGATCTATTGCACAAAAATTTGAAAAGGTTGTACGTGTTACTCGATAGAACAACAGACTGAATCATAAGTTAAGCTGGCCCTTTGACATACAGAAAATTTTACTAGAAACAAAAAGTTTCGAGCCAATCCGCGCTGGCCAAACTGGGATCTGAAACGTGTTTCTTTTAGTCATATTTATCCTTCTAAAAGGACTCATCGTGCTTCATGATTCAGGCCATCTTCGCGAGCCAAGGTTACGACCACTACGTGGATCTTACCTTGGCTGAATGAGCCTGATTTCGAGATCCATGCGATGCGCCCTCTATTGGATGCTGGTTATTACCCCCTTTACATCATATTTCCAAAAGCCAATGAAAGACCGTTTTACAAACCGCTTACAAATACACATGAAGCGATAAGCAGACATCCACGTAGGTTTCCATGTTTACCTTCTATTCGAAAGGTAGCGACCTTATTCTATTTTTTATCAAAGATGAAATGCTACGAGCGATTTCATTCGTTGCAGTTAGAGCTGGCTGCATCCAATGAAAAAGCTCGATCCGCCAAGGGTAGAGTAGCGTAGTGAATCGTCAGCCTTGGCTTGCGTAGATGGATTCAGGCGGTCTTTAGACAATCTTGAATGAATTTAATAGATCCATAATCATGTGATGACTTTCTTCTTATCATGCAGCACGGAGATGCATTAACTCTTTTCCATACGACAAAATAATGGCTTTGTCTAAATTGAAAACATTTGCAGACGAATATTTCAATGTTGCTTAAATTGTGCAAATTTTCTTTCATAGGGTATAAAACCTTGTGGAAAAAGGTGAAAATGCTGGTTACCAGCATTTTCACCTTTTTCCACAAAGGTTTTCAAAAGGCTTTTTTCCTAGAGGTGTCAGAAGTCGGCAATGTATGGTAAAAGGGTTAGTCTTCCTCAGTTTGCGAGAACGTTGCCCATATATTGTACGCCTTGTCAAAGTAATCGGAGCAATATATCGACATGATTTACACCAGTATTTGCAAGTAAAACATCCATATTAATAGTTTGTACTTGGTCTTCAGGTTGATGCACCTGTTTTAGCCAATCGAATTGTGTGATGGTGATGGTGATCTCGTCATTTCATCGGTCAGTTATTTACGTACATGCACATTTGCTGAACAGAGCTATGGTGTTGCGAGTTCTCAGAGGGGCTGGGGGAGTCCGAAGCCACCAGCCCGACCGTTTTTTTTTTCCTCAAGTTGTTGGAATTCATTGCAACAAGAAATTTTCCTTTGTAATCACTGACTATCGTTGCAACTTTGTGTATTGGGAAAAGTAGCAAGTGGATTGAATTCAGCGTTGGACGTAATAAGAACGATAGAAATAGGTCCGCACTTCACCATGGCGTTGAGTACTGACAACAATCACACACATCCGAAGCTGCTATAGGCGCTCCACAAGGACCTTTTGCAGACTGTGTAAATCAAGATCAGACTGCACTGAATACGCAGCCTGATCTTGAATCTTTACTGTCCGATAAAGAGATACTCCCCCCCCCCCAAAAAAAATCTTTAAGTAGCTGCAGTTTCGTTTTACAATCGGCTTAAAAGTTGCGATTTTCTTACTGAGTAAGATAAGGTTCAAAGAGAGACTTACCTACAAGAAGAGACCCTCGAATTACAAATTGTGTTATTGTCTTTATAATAATCCCAAACGGACAAATGCCAAAGGGGTTCATACATATAGAAACTGTCGGGTCTGAAACCCAGAAATCGACCACTGAATGTCGAGCCACTGTTCATGTAGGCACTGAGAATGACGTCATACTTTGGCTTTAGCTCGACCTGGGCTGCAAGACATAAAATGTAAATTCTATTTCAAATGAGATTGTTTTCAAAAAATGCGCAGGTAATAAATTTACGAAGCTTGCAATTAAAAGAAGCGACAAACCAATCAGCGATCAGCATTTATTTTGCTTTACAGACCGGAAGCGGTCTGGCTAACTAGTCTTTGCCAAGGACGTTTGGAATCAATACCGAGTAGTTGGTTGGTTGTACTAGGGTTTAACGCCTTTTTAACAGCTAAGGTCATATCATGGCGGTCGGTGACGCACATGTGCTTCCTTGCTTTCTCCCACCAATGCTAACACAACTTTCTTTCCAAAGCCATCGACTACTTTTCTCACATGCTTCAGCAGAGGTGAGAGGCGAAAATACGCCGGAATGAATGTTCGCCTCAACCGGGTATTGAACTTACAACCACCAGGTCATGAGTCCGACACTGAGCCGTCCGTGCGGACAGAGAAGAGAAAGAAGGGAAGAGAGTAGAGGAGACAGTCTTCTTCTTATGTTTTTTTTTATTTTCTTTTTCATCTTGTTTTTTCTTTCTTTTCTTCTGCCTGATTTTTTTCCTATCCATTATTTCCAACGAAAAACAGCTTAGCCTTTGCATCTAACAAACAAGCATGGACACAGCTATGTTTCATTGTTGAACCATAACTTGCAACAATTATGCCTTAACTGTAGCATTTAAATGATCACTTTTAGACACTTCAAAGATTAAATCAATAAGAACGGACTAATCCTGGACCGTTCCCGACAGAAAATGGAGGATTTCGACAGCGGAAAAATTCCAAACGTTATGATTTCAAAAGTGTTTTAGCTAGAATATTTTACGAATTAGCGGACATCGTATATCCAAGATCAGACTGCACGTTCTGTGCAGTCTGATCTTGGATATACGTTGTCCGCTAGATGGCTTAAAGATATGCTTGTCGTCTAAAGGTTAAAATTGCTTTAAAGCACTTCGATATCAATAAGGAAAATGTCGCGTAATTCAAACTTTATTGTGCTTGCGCGGAATTATTATAGAAAATACGCACGATATGAAACAATCAATCAAACGCGAAATGTCAGCTTGTTTTGATCTTTTTTTTAACTCTTTCATCGGAAATGTGGATTTGTGGTGTTCGTGCTTGTGAGCTGGGGCGTCGGCCTCTCAACCAAAAAGGCCCTATGGTTCGATACCCGGGAGCGGCTGTCAACTTTGGGATCCTTCATTGGCCCACGTGTTCGGCGCGAGTTCTGGTGAAGCTCTCAGGAAGCAGAATCAAGAGATTAGTTTAAGTTTTGAGAACTTCTTTGTTAATCGATGTAAAATAGATATGAGCCGTGCTCTGTGAAACAAAACAGCTTAATAAATCTGCGAAAAAAATATCGACCCAGGTCAACCTGCGCAGTCCGCGCAGTCTGACCTGGGCCGATTTTTTTTACGCTCTTAGTAGATTGTCTGCATGTCTGCCTCATGATTAAGTCGGTTTTTAAAAAGATGGTTATTATAGACCCATATTCATGTGATGGTTTGCTTAGTATGACCCATCATGGAGACGCATTAAGCCCCCTTTTGCCAGGGCATGGGCCAATGTTTAAACTAAATGTGACATTAAGTTTATAGCTTTTGCCGAATCATATGTGGCTCAAGAATGGGGTCTGTTTAGAAATGGTGACGTAAAAATACAAGGAAAGGCGAAGATGCTAGTTACTAAACTCTTCGATTACAAAAAAATTCTTTCTTTTTTGCGGCGGGAAAGGGGTGTGTGGGGAAGTTATTTCTATTTTGGAAGGTTTATCGTTAAGTTTTTATATCACCTTAACCGGATTTGTAGCCTTTTGTTGTTGCCAGAATTTTTCATCTTTTTCTGCAGTGTTTTCAATTCCTTTGCGTCAGGGTCTTTGACACACAGAATTTTTGCTGAGATATTTACAGAAACAGGCAGACGTAAAAAATGCTGTGTGAAGCACAGTTTCTGCGACATTCTTCTTGTAATATGAACACCGCATGTTGGCGCAACGGGTGCAGTTGCAAGTAGTGAAAACTTTAATTCGAAAAAAGGGACACAACTATGTCAAAAATATGTTGATGGTTACCTACTCCAGTTTTATTGGTTCCCCTATTATTAGTTAATAACTTGTCCATGTTTAAAGTAAATATCTTGACCCATTACCATACAATCCGTACTTTTGATAACCCTCAGAAAGAAGCCTATAGAAAACATTGCGGGAAAAGGAGAAAATGCTGGTAACCAGCATTTTCTCCTTTTTCCCATAAAAAATTTTCTACCCTGTTACAAAACCAATTTCAAATGTTGAGTCACTTTTATCGTCTGCAAATGCTTTCGAGTTGGACAAAGCTATTTTGTCGTTTGGTAATGAGTTAAATACTGATACATCTTCGCAAGCCAAGGGTGACAATCCATTACGCTACTCTACCCTTAAGATCCACGTAGTGATCGTATCCTTGGCTCGCGAAGATGATAATGATAGGGTTTTTATAAAAACGACAACCCAAGGCCACGACAACGGCTCGATGTTTTTATACTTTTTGCAGCGGGTTTACTCTGCTGTCATAGTTCCCACATCACGTATGCATGTATACACTGGTTTTTGAAGCCTGATATCTTTATCTAGGTCAGTTTTTTGCTTCCGGCAGGTTTTGCCTGGATACGCTTGTAAACAAAACCAGTTTCGTACACTAACAAAATAGTTCTGCCACTGATATTCAAACAAAGCGGTTCAACTTGATACTGCATGTTTGTTTAAAAAAAAAATCACGTTTCAATTGTCTTTTTGATTTCAGATATCAAAATATTTTCAGCTTAACACACACACCTCTCCACCATCTGGCGCATTTATACACCAACATAGCTCGTTGCTGGAGAACTTATACCCTAATCTCAAGGGTTAGCGTTCTGTAGAACTTTCCGCTTTGATTTATATGAGTTTACGAGGACAAAAATCATAGAACACACCAATTAGTAGCATATATTCGGAGCCAGAAAAGAAATCCGCTGTCTTCAGTTCGTTAGTGCTTTGAGTTCTTTCGAAAACAGCTGAGGAAAAATTGGATAATTGTTTCTCTATTTCCTAGCCTGTTGTAAATAACTTTTATCACAAATGCCAACCCATGTCACATGTAATATAGCTTCACGGTATGGATCAAGATCAGACTGCACGTGCAGCCCTTATTTTTGCACTGATTGGGTGCATTGTACTTACGATTCAATACTGTTGTCTGCTTTTTATACTCCACAACTCTAGAACGAACAATTCTCTGTGTTGTATCGAGTATCAGGAACGAAACTGAAACGAGAATCACGTATATAAATAAGAGCCCTTCTCTGACAAAAGGGGGTTTAACGCATCTCTGTGACGCATGGTAGCAAGCAAGTCGTCACGTGATCATGTTTAGTCCATCTAGGCTATCAACTGACTGAGTCATAGAGTAAACTGATCCCTTGACATGCAGAAAATTGACCATAGCAATTTAACGTTTTGTCCTAGCTATATTAGCAAAGTTATTAACTGTTTACCTAACGACAAAATTTTGGGCTTGTCCAAATTGAAAGCAGTTGCAGACGACAAATTAAAGGTGGTTGATAGAGTAGAAAAGATTGCGGAAAAAGGAGAAAATGCTGTTTTTTTTCACAATGTTTTCAAAAGGCTTCTTCCTCAGGGTAGTTAAATTCGGGACTGTGTTGTGAAGTAGAGTTAAAAGCAATTTCAGACGGTAAAATGGATATTGCTGAACTTAAAATATGTCCCCATCCATGTTTTTCTAAAGTTTCTTTTACCAGTAATTCGCACAATATCCTTCCAAAGCCACTGGCTGCTTTCCCACATTATCATCGTCGAAACATTGATCGGTAATGAGAGAGAAATTAATCATTGGCAATGAATATCATCAATTCACGATAGGAATTCGGATAGCTAGGGATTCGACCCCCCCCCTTATGTTTTCAAGTCCTGAATTAACCCTTTACCACACAGTCCCCAGTTTTAACAACCTTGGGTAGAAAGGCTTTTGAAAACATCGCGGGAAAAGGAGAAAATGCTGGTAACCAGCATTTTCTCCTTTTTCCGCGATGTTTTCTTTCCTTTCAATGACAGAAATCACTATCTGAGCAAAAAAAAAAATGTTGTTCAGTACAATGTTGAACAGAATAGAACACAATTTTTATTTACACCATATTTTTGCAAAATACCATTTCGGCAATATTTTGCAAGATTTCCTTTTTATAGAATTCTGCTGCAAATTTCTTTCTTTCGAATAAACGCTTACTCTTATAGAATTCTTCGCTAACTGCTATGCACTGATAATTAGAACATATTTCTCAATCCCTTTTGCACTTATCATATATGTTTATTCCAGACAGTTTTTTTAACCCTTTCCCAAACAAGCCCTGTTTTTTTACGTGTCTGCAGTAAAAGTCTTTTGAAAACACTGAGAGAAAAGGAGAAATTGCTCATAACGAGCAATTTCTCCTTTTCCCACAATGTTTTCTACCCTTCAGGAGAACTTTCTACCATTTTCATCGAATTTAAAATTATCGTCTGCAAACTTTTTCAGTTTGGAAGAGTCCAAAATCTGTCGTTTGGGAAAGGGTCAACTTGCATAGGAGGTCCTACAGAAACGTTGGTAGAAAAGGAGAAATCGTCAGGAAACCAGAATTTTGTCTATATCCGCCTCAGTTTTTATAGACTTTTTAAAAGTAGTTCCCAGTATTTGAATCACATGTACGTTTTTGTCTGCAAATGCTTACTACATAGAAAGGTCTAAAAATAAGTCGTCGTGAGTTCATTTAAAATGAAGACTAAAAATATTTTCTCGAAGAAAAAAACTAAAAAAGTAATAATACCTAATAGAACGAATCCTGCCAAAACTGAAAAAGCACAATATTTCTTAAATCGCCGAAGTTGAATCCTGTACATAATCATCAATCGAACACACCTCATTTTCCATTGTCATGTAACAGAATCGAACGGCGCTGGTTTATTGCAGAAATTAGACAGCGTCTAGCCTATTTATTGGGTTGAAAGTCTTTCTAATATTGATAAAAATTCCATGAAATGCGGTGGATTTATTTTCTTGCCTAACGATTGCTTTAGGGTTTGAAAAATTGATGGATGGACTGATGGACGGATAGAAGGATAGATAGATAGATAGATAGATAGATAGACAGATAGGTAGATAGATAGACAGATAGATGAAAGGGGAGAGGGAAGGACACACAATACGACATATATATGTAGACACAAAGAGAGACGCATAGACAGAAACACATGTAAAGAGACGGGTGCGTAGGTACACAGACAGACACAAGGACTGACAGAAAGGCACACAGACTTACACAAAGAAAGGCAAATAGGTACATATACAAACACACAGGCTGCAAAATAGGTACACATACAGACACACAGGCAGAGAGACAGGTACACAGACATACACAAAGGTAGATAGGTACACAGACATACACAAAGCAAGCCAAATAGGTACATATACAGACGCACAGGCTGAGAAGTAGGTACACATACAGACACAAAAACCGACAGATAGGTACACAAACAGACATAAACAAAGACATATAGGTACACAGACAAACACAAAGAAAGGCAGATAGATCCACATACAGACACAAAGAAAGAGAGATCGGTACACAGACGTACACAAAGGCAAATAAGTCCACAGAAAGACACAAAGAAAGACAGATAGATACACAGACATACACAAAGAAAGGCATATGGGTACACAGACAGACACAAAGGCTAACAAAGGCTGACTGATAGGTACACAGACAGACACAAAAGCTGACAGATAGGTACAAAGATAAATACAAAGGCTGACAGATAGGTACACAGACAAACACAAAGGCTGACGGCGTATTTATCTGTCTTTATTGGTATCTGTCTGTGGGCATATCTTTCTTTCTTTGTGTCTGTCTGTGTACCTATCTCTCTTTCTTGGTGTCTGTCTAGGTAGGTACACAGACAAACACAAAGAAAGACAGATAAGTATATAAATAGATACAAAGAAAGACAAATAAGTACAAAGATAGACACAAAGGCTGACAGATAGGTACACAGACAGACACAAAGAAAGACAGATAGGTATATAAATAGATAAAAAGAAAGACAAATAAGTACAAAGATAGACACCAAAGCTGACAGATAAGTACAAAGAGAGACAAAGAGAAAGACAGATAGGTACACAAACAGACAGAAAGAAAGACAGATATGTAAGCAGACAGACATAAATAAAGACAGATAAATACGCAGAAAGACATAAATAAAAAACTGACACATAGAAAGGCAAAAAGGTACACATGCAGACAGAAACGCTGACAGACATGTACACATACAGACACAAAGAAAGAAAGATATGCACACAGACGGACTCCAAGAAAGACGGATAGGTACACAGACAGACACAAAAAAAGAAAGATATGCCCACAGACAGAGACCAATAAAGACAGATTAATACGCCGTCAGCCTTTGTGTTTGTCTGTGTACCTATCTGTCAGCCTTTGTGTTTGTTTTTGTACCTATCTTTCAGCCTTTGTGTCTGTCTGTGTACCTATCAGTCAGCCTTTGTGTCTGTCTTTGTACCTATCTGTCAGCCTTTGTGCCCGTGTACCTATCTGTCAGCCTTTGTGTATGTTTTTGTACCTATCTGTCCGTCTTTGTGTCTGTCTGTGTACCTATCAGTCAACCTTTGTGCCTTTCTTTGTACCTATCTGTCAGCATTTGTGTCTGTGTACTTATCTGTCAGCCTTTGTGTCTGTCTACCTATCTGTCAATCTATGTGTCTGTCTGTGTACCTATCTGTCAGTCTTTGTGTCTTCTTTGTACCTATCCGTCAGCCTTTGTGTCAGTTTTTGTACCTATCCGTCAGCCTTTGTGTCTGTCTGTGTACATATCAGTCAGCCTTTGTATCTGTCTGTGTACCTATCAGTCAGCCTTTGTGTCTGTCTGTGTACCTATCCGTCAACCTTTGTGTCTGTTTGTGTACCTATCTGTCCTATCTCCAAGCATTTGTGTCTGTCTTTGTACCTATCTGTCAGCCATTGTATATGTCTTTGTACCTATCTGGCAGCCTTTGTACCTACCTTTGTACCTATCTGTCAGCGTTTGTGTCTGTGTACCTATTTGTCAGTCTTTGTGTCTGTCTTTGTACCTATCTGTCAGCCTTCGTGTCTGTCTCTGTACCTATCTGTCAGTCTTTGTGTCTGTCTTTGTAACTATCTTTCAGCCTTTGTGTTTGTCTCTATACCTATCTGTCAGTCTTTGTGTCCGTGTACCTATCAGTCAGTCTTTGTGTCTGTATGTGTACCTATCTGTCAGCCTTTGCGTCTTTGTACCTATCTGTCAGTCTATGTGTCTGTCTTTGTACCTATTTGTCAGCCTTTGTGTCTGTATGTGTATTTATCTGTCAGCCTTTTTGTCTGTCTACCTATCTGTCACTCTTTGTGTCTATCTTTGTACCTATCTGTCAGTCTTTGTGTCTGTCTTTGTACCTATCTGTCTGCCTTTGTATATGTCTTTGTACCTATCTGTCAGCCTTTGTGTTTGTCTGTGTACTTATCTGTCAGCCTTTATGTTTGTCTGTGTAGCTATCTGTCAGCATTTGTATATGTCTGTGTACCTATCTGTCAGCCTTTGTGTTTGCCTGTGTACCTATCCGTCAGCCTTTGTGTCTGTCTGTGTACCTGTCTGTCAGCCTTTGTTTTTGTGTACCTATCCGTCAGCCTTTGTGTCTGTCCGTGTACCTATCTGCCTTTCTTTGTGTCTGTCTGTGTACCTATCTGTTAGCCTTTGTGTCTCAGTGTCCCTACCTGTCTTTCTTTGTGTCTGACTGTGTACATATTTGCCTTTCTTTGTGTCTGTCTGTGTAGCTATTTGTCAGCCTTTGTGTCTGTGTACCTATCTACCACCCTCTGTGTCTGTATGTGTACCTATCTGTCTTTCTTTGTGTCTGTCTGTGTACTTATCTGCCTTTCTTGCGCGAGTACTGGTGTAGTTCCGAGAAAGCAGAATCGAGAGAGATTAGTATAAGTTGTAAGAAATTGTTTCTCAATCGGTTTAAAATCAAAATGTTGAAACTAAACGAAGACTGAAATGATTTTGCACTCTCTTGGGTGACTGTATTCTAAGTAGGCCTACAGAAAAAAAATCTTCTTTGCAAATGATCTCTTAGATGAAAGATAAGGCGAGTTGTTTGTTAGTAATGAATTATAAATCGGGCCTTCTACTTGTATTGATTCTAGGTAATCTTTATAGCTGGTATTATATGGAACTAGTCTTGTGTGCAAAGTCGATGTGTCAGATTTCTAATTTGAAGATGGGCGTGGTTAATAGATTTTTAAAACGGCGAAGAACGGAAGGGAATAGACAGAAAGGGAGTGAAAGGAAGACTGGATGGGTGGGAGGCTGGATGGATGTCTGGGTTGGATGGATGGATGGATGGGTGGGTGGGTGTTTGGATTGGTGGGTTGGTGGGTGGGTAGGTTGTCGGGTGGGAGTGTGATGGATTGATGGATCTGAGTTTGGGTGGATGGGTGAATGGGTGGATGGACCGACAAGCAGATGGACGGACGCATATATGTAAGAGAGGCAGAGACCGACAGACGGACCGACTGAAGGACGGACCCACGGACGGACAGACTGATAGACAGATTGATCTGAAATGTATGGTAACGAGGGATATCTCCGTTTGTTATAATTTCAGTTTACTTCAAAAATCTCGTAACTACAGCTTGAAACAAGCTGTAGTTACGAGGTTTTTGACAAGTATTTTCGCTCAATGGTAAAATTGCTAGCAAATAAAAAGGGTTTCAATTCTAGTAAATACGAGTAGGCTATAGTGGAAACACTTATCAATATTGGCTTAGTTCTTTCGAAACCATATAAATAAATTAAACTTTTATCGGAGGTAAAAGAGTGCAATTCTGCCGCATTTGAAAATTAATGCTCGATTGAAATTACCCTTAGCTACTAAGCGCGACTCAAAGACTTTTTGCGGACAGCGTAGATCAAGATCAGACTGCACAAAACGTGCAGTCTGATTTTTTATCTACACTGAGCGACAAGAAACCCCTGCCTCCCTCATTCCTCCCTACCGCTGACCATTGTTTCAACGATGATCATGTGGGAAAGCAGCCTGTGGCTTGGAAAGAAAATTGTGCGAAGTTCTGGTATAAGGAACTCCAGGAACGTATGGAAAGGTGCACTGGCCACCGCGATGTAACTAAAATAATGTTGAAAATGCCTTTAAACGAAAGTAATCTTTATTATAAAATATTTTTTAAAACAGGTAAGCGGCGTAAATTTGCCAGGAAGCACATGTACGTGAAATAAACATATCTACAATATTAACCAATCATAAACTCCAATCCATTGGTTTGTTATCAGTACCAAAAAAGTAGGTCAGATGCCAGCACATTCAACTACGCTGGAAAATAGGTAGCCATTGTTGTTCGCAAATAGGGATAGATTAATGGGACCGTATCGAATTATCTAAATCCATTGACACAATTAATGATTTAATTTGTCGATTAATACAAAAAATCTCATTTCATTTGGATCCATTTACAAAGTCAACATAACTTGTATTTGATCCGCGCTATTCGAAAAGGGGGCTTACTGCATCTGCAAAAAAGTATCGACCAAGGTCAGCCTGCGCGGAATGCGCAGGCTGACCTGAGTCGAAACTATTTTGCTTGCGTCAAATTTTCTGTTTGTCAAAGGACAAGTCTACCTCATGATTTAGTCAGTTGATTGACAAAATGGGTTTTACGGATCAAAATTACGTGATGAACCACTTGGGACAACGCATCACAGAGATGCATTAGGTCCCCTTTTACCAGAGCATGGTTCAATATTTTTTTTACCCCTTATAGCGCTGATTTCCAGCAAATATCCTTTTCAATATTCAATAAAATCGGCCGACTATTTTACAGTTGTTTACAGTGCGACCGAAATCTGTGAATAAATATCCCAAAGTGTATATCAAAAAGATCAAAGAGCACTTTCTGTGCTGCCTGATCTTAATGTACATTTTTCTCAAATGCCGTAATTAATATGATGTGTCTGAAGAGATATGTTAGTCTCTGAGAGGATCAAGCATGCTCTAGGAAAATGAGGAAATGCTAGCTAAAATGATTTTCCCCTTCTTCTGACAGTACCTTCAGAAGCCCTCTTCTTAAAGGTTGGTTAAATCTTGGACAGCCTCGCAAAGGGGTTTCGTGGTTAAATTTGGGTCTGCCTTGCAAAGGGGTTTCGTGGTTAAATTTGAGACTGCATTGCAGAGGGTTTCGTGGGTAAATGGAACTGCCTTGCAAGGGGTTTCGTGGTTTAATTTGGGACTGCCTTGCAAAGAATTTCGTGGTTAAATTTGGGACTGCCTTGCAAAGAGTTCGTGGTAAAATGTGGGACTGCCGTGCAAAGAGTTTCGTGGTTAAGTTTGGGACTGCCTTGCAAATGGTTTCGTGGTTAATTTTGGAACTGCCTTTCAAAGGGTTTCGTGGTTAAATTTGAGACTGCCTTGCAAAGCATTTCGTTTTTAAATTTCGGACTGCCTTGCAATGGGTTTCGTTTTTAAATTTCGGACTGCCTTAGAAAGGGTTTCGTGTAAGCTTAGTTTTAATGAATCAATTAAAATACCATGCGCCACGAAAATCTGATATTCCTCTTAAAAATCTATAAATCTAGTATCATTTAGTCCTTTCAAAGCCATTGGTAAAAGCATTGAATTTTGAAGACGGCAACTTGAGAGCACGATGGCACTGCTCTGTCTTTCTGTCGATCTCTGTCTGTCTGTCCGTCCGTCAATCCGTCCGTCCGTTCGCCTGTTTGTTCCTCTCCTTCCCTCTCTCTCTCTCTCTCTCTCTCTCTCTCTCTCTCTCATCAATATACAACACACTTCCACAAAAATTAACATTAAAACGTTTTTAAGTTGCAAAAATGTTTTAAAATACACTATGTACATTGTATCCTGCTCCATCGTCAAAAACATTGTTTGGTGGTGAAAGAGAAAAGAATTACTTTAAATTGCAAAATTGTTTCATAAACATTGTACGGAAAGAAATGGTTGACCGATTGCATTATGCACAGACTGATAGACTTTAAACAGTGTCGTAACAGGACATCAAATATTCATAGCAGCGTTTAACTGTTTGGAAAATTAAATCCTGGGGGAAAGACAAAAATCGACAAGTAATTGAGAATAAAGATTTATCACATAAACTCCCATGTTTTCAGTGTAATATACCCATTACGAATTTTCTTTTATTATATACCTAGCAGTGAAATCCTGGAATTCCCCAGTGTAATAAATTTTGATATCATCACTAGTGACGTTATCAACTTTCACTTTCACTTCCTGCCGTAATTTGGGAACTACTTTCTTTTTTTTTTTTCGACTACAATTTTTTTTTTTCGACTTTCAAACGCAAAATTACAAATAATGATGTTAATAAGGTATACTAGTATAATAAATAGAATAATCAACTGGTTATTTTTGATATGAAAAATATCTCACTCGTACGCGTCGTAAGGCGTTAAAAAAACTGGTGCTGCGCACTCGGTTTTTTTCACGCCTAACAACGCATCCTCGTGAGATATTTTTCATATCAAAAACAACCAGTTGATTATCCTCTATATCTTATACACGTTTGATATCACACTTGTGTGACATCATTTTTGACGTCATTTTGTACCTATTTCATACAAGTGAATGGGTCTTATGGAAAATACCGCGGGTGTATTTATGAATGTTATCTCATTATCTAATCCATATTTTGTGAAAAATCGTAATGTGATAAAAAGAATCTGACATGAGTTGGCTTTTGAGATAATATGACATTAAGCTCGTCAAGGGAAATGTTATTAAGCTCGCCAAAGGCCCGATTAATAAGATTTCCTTAGACTCGTTTAATAAAACCTTATCTCAAAAGCCAACTCATATCAGATCCTATATGGCTTGCAACACGCGAAAAGGGGCATTCAGACATTTGCGTAAAGTGTTGTCTCGGATCAGCCTGCGCAATTCAAACTGTGAGATGTAATGTTAAAGAACAAAGATGTTTACCCATAGGCTGCTCAGCGCGACTCAATGAGCTTTTGCGGACAGTGTAGATCAAGATCAGACTGCACAGAACGTGCAGTCTGATTTTAGATCTACAACGTCCGCCAGGGACGATATCATTTCTCAATTATCTCCCGCTAGATGGCATTCTACAAATACACATCTGTCTAATTTGGGCATTCTGGGAACAGAAACGGACTACTTTTCTACGTCTCAACTAAAAAGACATATACTGAATAAAACGCTACCTGGTGCGATTCATTTCATGAATTCAGCTATGATCAGCTAGCATGTAAGTCAGTGCAGGCTGACCTGAGCCGACACTTTTCGCTATTGGTCAATTTTTTGTATGTCCAAGGACCGGTCTATCTCATGCTCCAGTCGGTTGTTAGACAACATAGCCAACTTTCACGGACATGCCTTATCAGCAGTCTCGCATATCAACAAATCGATGAAAATAATCGATATCATACGTAAAGGTCCGGGAGTTTCCGGAGTTTGGCGAACTTAAATCGTGTATACAAGTAATCGATATTCAATAGCCTGCAGCGATAAAAGATAACAGAAACGTAACATTACGTAACAGTAGCCAGCTTCAAATTCACAATCCTTGCTTAGACGGTATATCTGTCCTGGCATTTTTTTTTTTCCTGATTTTAACCTAAACCCTTTGTCTGGTACAGTACAGTGTGGCTCTTGAATATCAGTATGAGACTGCACATTATGCGCACCCTTGTTAAACTCGACAGTATATTGGAATTACATCCCCAGATAAAGGGAGAGTTTTCTTGAGAAAAGAACATTGAAATTGTTATATTTTAGCTTTATTTGTCGGTTTGTAATTCATTTATCCTCGGATTAAGGGTTCAGTTTTGATTCTCTGAGACATAAAATGATCGATCCTAAAACTGCTCTCGACAAATGCACTTTTTGTAGTCTAATCCTGAAATCGACTCCGTCCAAATGCACTTTTGCTGACATTGTAGATTTATAACAGGCTGCACAAAACAAGCTGTCTCACCTGATCGATTCTATAAGTCGACAATTTTTTTGGTTAAAAAATATTTTTGATATTCATGGCAAAATCAACAAGTTGAATTCAGCAGAAAAGTCGGCGTTTTTAGAATACCAGTTTAACACTACAGCAATCTAACTGACCTGAGAGAAAATGTTTTTGTAAACTTTGCTGGAAAGGGAGAAAATTTTCTCCTGTTCCTAAAATGTTTTCTACCTTTTCAAAAACAGACATTATCATTTGAGTTGCATTTAATGGTGTTCGCATTTAATTTGTTTTGCTAGGGATCGTATATAACATGTTTTCTACGATTCCTGTTCTCCCACAGTGTTTTATACCCTTTCAAATGCAAGTTTCATTATTTGCCGTATTTTTCGTCTGCAAGTTCTTTCAACTTGAAAAAAAAAACAATATATTTTGTCGTTTAATAAATAGCTAATGGTTATATCTTGACTGGGTAAACTTTGTCTTTTGTGTGCATGTGTGGTTTAATGGTTTTGATTTTTATAATTTCTCCTTTCTACGATTTTTAAAAGAAAAAAGGTTGGGAAGGCGGAGAAATAAAACTGTTATAGCACATAAATAATTTCAAGGGCTGCTCAGAACCATTTGGGTAAATTTACATGGTTTTATGCACACGAAAAGTTACAGATTCGGCATATAAAAAAGCATTCATTCAAAGTTGGTTTTCATCGAATAGATAAAAGAAAATGGTTCGTTCCGAACACTCCATGTACTGTGTGGCGCCGATTTGTATTTTGGGTTAATGAGGGATGTTGCATTTGCTTACAACGTCTACAATAAATGTATTAAGAAGTTTCCATCTTGAGCGAGTCTAAAAGCTAGCTTTTTGGAACAACTTAGGTCTATCTATGCACTAAACTATATCTTTATACATAAAAGTAGGTCCAAGCTTTTATTATCACACAAGTTTAAAAACGCTGCCGATGTATTATATATCTTTTTATTGCATCCGAAATAGGGGGTGGGAAATGTGCTCGAGACGCAACAGAAAGTTACTGAAAGGTTTGTGTTGAAAGTATCATTACAGATCAGCACTTGTGAACTGATCCGATGCTACACTCTACCGCCGCTTACAGGCATGATAAAGATAAAAAGATATTTCTTCCTCTAAAAATGTTATGTATGGTGTCATTTCAACTACGCATCAGTAGAGTTCACCAGCAAGCTGTGTTAAAAACTGGTTTCAAACCAAGATACATGTAAATCATTCTTAATACAAGGTTGATTAAATACTATATCTTGAGATAATAAATAATGATTATGCAGCAGGTAACTTTTTAAGTTACTGGTAAAGGAGAAGTAGCTTGTATCCCATTTCCGTGTACATACATGGCCTATGTCATTTTTTTTTCTCTTTTATTCACTCATAGCGATTATGCTTTTTTGCAGGTTGTGTCGTTTTAAAGATGAAAGAACCTCAATGTTTAGGCTAATTCTTCCATTGAACAATTAAAATATTAAAGATGTTGAAGGGAAGGGGACATTTGAAAGAAGGGGGAAACTGTTTGGTTGATGTAAAAAACAAAGGTTGTCAATTTTGATCTAGTGTTGTCATTCTTTGAATGGTAAATACTCTTTGCAGGAGAAACCGATTGAGTGATGTAGACAATATTGTTTGAAAAGTAGAAGATAACTTGTAAAAAGATAATACGCCTGTTTCCATATTCTATCCTAAACAATTAACAGCAGGGTCGTTAGATGCCGTATTTATACAGTAAGAGGTTAAGCTTGTTATTTGAATCTTTACCAAAAGACAAATTTCAAACTTGTTCAAAATGAAGTAATTTTCTTAAGACAAATAAAGCATGGAAAAAATTGAACTGATCTTTTATAAAAATAGTGTAAGAAAAGGAGAAAATGTTGGCAACCAGCATTAAATCTTTTTCTTCAATGTTTTCAAAGGCCTTCTATGTGATACGAAAGATGAAAGACCGATGTAAAAAAAAAGCAAGGAAACATGAGTTTGTGAGCTGTCGCCAGAAAAAAAAAATAAGGCATTACTGAGTTTCTAAAAAGCTGAAAAGTTGAAAAAAATCATCAAACGTACATTTTCTTATTTCATATGTCAATCTTTCATAAGTATTAAATTCTGGGTCTTTTAGATAAATAGGATACAAAATAAAACGTCTTAGGGATACTGTCAGGATCAAACGGTATTCGATCTGAAAACAACCCGGGTATAAATTCCAGTTTATAATCATGTGGATACATATCATAAACATAGCAGGGGGTCCGTTTGTCAATGAAACATTACGTAACACAATAAAGATACCCGGCTGGCTTTTCTAAAAGTAAGATTCGGCCAATATCGGCAAAGTCCGGCATAATCCGAAGGTTCACGGAAAAAGAAAAAAATAGGATAGTGGCATTAAAAAACTGTAAAAAGGACCAAAAGTTTATTTTTTTAAATGACTCAAAATTATACCATTTGAAAGAGAAATGAATAAAGTAACTCACTCCACTTGAGATAATTTTGACTTTTCAACTCAAAGAAAGAAAATTAAACAAATATTACAGTTTTTGACCTCAGAAAATGCGTTTTTCCTCTTTATTCTATATAAACCATACCTACAATTTTTAAGTTCAAAAAGGACCAAAAGTTTCTTTTTCGAAATTTTTAAAACCAAGTTCATTTGAAAGAGAATAAATTGAATTTTCTTACCTCACTTGAGATAATTTTCAATTTTAAAAATTGATGAAGTTATAAGCGTTTATTTACAGAGGCCCTTCATAATTCTATATAAAAAAATGCAGGTAAAATTGGCCGATATCGATTTTTTCATGTCCGCGAAAGTTGGCTATGAGTGGTCTTTATAATTGGCTTGCAACACGCGAAAAGGAGCATTCGGACATTTGCGTAAAGTGTCGTTTCGGATCAGCCTGCGCAGTCCGCGCAGGCTAATCCGAAACGACACTTTCCGTTTTTTTACAATTTTCTGTTTAGCATACGTTTACCGTAGCAGAAAAACAAATTCAATCATAAAGTGCCGTCTTGGATTAGCCTGCGCTGACTGCGCAGGCTGATCCAAGACGACACTTTACGCAAATGTCCGAATGTCCTTTTTCCCATGTTGCAAGCTATATAGATTTGCTTAGTATACATAATGCTTGTCGAAAACGCATTAAACCCCCTCTTTCAGTGCATCGCACATTTATCTATTTAATTTTATTTACCAGGAAACACTCTCTTTAAGCCAATTCTTAACCATTTTACTACAAACAACTTATCGTCAAACAACACAATTTTAAATTCATCCCATACGTCATTTTCTTGTGGCTTGCTAAAACTTAAAACTTCAAAACACTGCTTCCTACGAGGCGTTGAAACTCGAACTCGAAAAGTCTTTTTCCTAAGTGTCCTTACACCTCAAAACTCTCAAACTCTTTTTCCTACGAGGCGGTAAAACCCAAAACTTCAAAAGTCCTTTTCCTTAAGGAATGTTAAATCTCAAAACTTCAAAAGCCCTTTTTTAAAGAGACATTACAATTCAACCCCTTAAAAGTCTTTTTTTCCTATATGTTGTTGCAACAACAACCAAAAAAACCCTCTTTCTTCTAAGGGTTATTAACCCTTATCCCGCTAAACTGAAGAAATTAAACTTTCGAGTCGATGGTAAAAATCCAAACTTTCCTATTCTAACGATACTTTTGGACAAAAGATATCTTCCTATCGGACAGTGTAGAACCAAGATCAGACTGCACATTCTGTGCAGTCTGATCTTGATCTACGCTGTCCGCAAATGGTCAGTGAGTCTCGCTTAGCAGCCTATGGGTTAGATCTCAAAACTTCAAAACTCTTCTTCCTTCGGTCCGTTGGAATTCAAAACCCCAATAGGCCTTTCTCTGGGGTCCGTTAAAAGTCCACTACTGATAAAACAACGATTCAAAGCGTTGAGAACGCTGAAGTGGTATTTGTTGAGGAAGCCGTTGTGTCGAATTAATGATTTAAAAGAAAAAAAGAAATATTATTCAAATATCTGGCTTGAAAGTCAACCAACTAAATAAATGAATAACTTTTTGGTTGAAGTAAGGATACTCATGACAAATTTAGGATTATTTGTGTATTGGTGGTCTCCCTCTGATCATTAGGAGGAGTAAGGAGTAACGTCCCTTAACAGTACGATGAATGATTAATAGAAAGAGAAACCATGTGAATAACTGAATAAAATTAAGTTTGTAACTGAAAACTATGATTTTGAAATATCTTTAACATATAATTCCCAACATTACAATCAATTATTTCCATCTATCAATATTCATGCCAAATCAAATGGAGTAGCGTGCAATCATGGGATGAACAAGCCATGGGAAGGACTGGTTTTGGAACGAAAAAGGCCAGGACCGCTAGACAGCGATCGGTAGACAAATTATATATCGTTATGAGTGAGTGAAGCTATTATCAATCTAAAAATAGTATTTCCACGATCGATGGCCTTATTCAGTGTATTTTAACATGCCATTTCCAATTACATATCTGAGTGCTCCTGAACAAGTCACCTGCCTCAGAAAAGTTGAGTTTAATTGGGTTTATTTCCTTTGGCTTTGCACAAAATACGATACATGGTCTTAAAACTTCAATATTGGACTCATAGTGGTATTGTCTTCGACAAATACCACACAAATGAAAATACATCTAGCCGACAATGATAAATTGATATGGTCGGAAGTCTGAATAGAGGAGAACTGACACCGGTTGCAGTAGAATCTGGCCTCCATGATGGCGGATGGGCAAATATTGCATAATCTAAAATTCCTCTATAATTTTGTTGGAAGTCTGAATAGAGGAGGGAGAGGGGAGGACTTAGAACTTTTTATGACTTAATTCTGCCTCGAACGAGCAAACATTGAATGTTCCAATTATGAGCATCTGCTGATGACGCAGTTCGAAATCAGCACATTTGAGTATACAATGAGTAAAAGAATATGAGCCATACTCTGGCAAAAGGGGGCTTAATGCATCTCCGTGATGCATGATATCGTCCGTGTAATTCCAAAACCTCGTATCTACACCTTGTAACAAGCTGTAGTTACGGGGTTTTGAAAGTACACCGACGATATGCCAAGCAAGTCATCATAGTGTTACATCGCTCTAAAATCTGTTTGATAAAACAACCAACTGAAATCATGCAGTGGATTGGCCCTTTGACATACAGAAAATTGACTGATAGCGAAAAGTTTCGATTCAGGTCAGCCTGCGCGGATTGCGCAGGCTGACCTGGGTCGATACTTTTCGTAGACAAATTAAGCCCCTTTTTCACAGGGTACGTCTCATATATAAGAATTTTCTCCTTTTCCCACAATAGCTGCGAGGGTTTTTCCAGTACACTCGATGAGAAGAACCGTCGAAAGGACTAAACTTTAATTGCCCTTCCCCATTGCCCATCTACCTGCGCCCTTGCGTCAACTTGAGTATCAATTATTTAAACCAGCATTTAAATAGATCCCATGGGTTAGGGTCGACGACAAATGATCTTCAGCCATGCTCTGTGAAAAGGGGGCTTAATGCATCTGCAAAAGCTAGTGACCGTGGTTAGCTTGCTCTATTCCGCACTTTCCTGCTCCCCCTTCCCCCGGCCCCCCGCCAGTTCCTTTTATTGTCCATTTTTGCATTAATTATTTAAAGCACTATTTAAATGGATCACATGGGTGTAGGTCCACGACGGGGCTTAATGCATCTGCAAAAAATAGTGACCGTGGTTAGCCTGCTCTATTGCACATTTTTCTGCGCCCAGCTAGTTCCTTTTGGTGTAAACTTATGCATTAATTATTTAAAGCAGCGTTTAAATGAATCCCCTGGGTGAAAGTTCACGACAAATTATATTCAGACAGGCCCTGTGAAAAGGGGGTTTAACCCTTTACCGGACAACAAAAGTTTAGCCCTGTCCAAATTGAAAGCATTTGCAGACGACAGTTTCAATGTGCTTTAAATCGTGCAAATTTTCTTCGATAGGGTAGAAAACATTGTGGGAAAAGAAGAAAATGCTGGTTACCAGCATTTTCTTCTTTTCCCACAATGTTTTCAAAAGGGCTTCTTTTCCAGAAGCGTCTAAATTCGGCATTGTATGGTAAAGGGTTAATGCATCTGCAAAGAATGTCTATCAAGGTTAGCCTGCTCCATAGCATATTGCACCCAGCCAAGCCAAGCCAAGCCCTCGTACTGTGAGCTCTTACATTAATCATTTTAATTCATGCATTAAGTCTCCTTTTTACAGAGATGGTGCAACATCATCATCTGTCGTAGAGCTTTTTTCAGTGAATCCAATTAAACGGTGCCTTAACCCTTTCCCAAACAAGCCCTGGTTTTTGCGTGTCTGCAGTAAAAGTCTTTTGAAAAACACTGTGGGAAAAGGAAAAATTGCTCGTAAGGAGCAATTTCTCCTTTTCCCACAGTGTTTTCTACCCTTTTTGAGAACTTTCCGCCATTTTCTCCAAATCTAAAATTGTCGTCTACAAACTATTTCGATTTGGAAGGGTCCAAAACTTATCGTCTGGGAAAGGGTTGAATGATTTAAATGGCACAAAATGTATTTTCCACGTTCTTATGAACATGAAAGTTCGTAAAAAATGCTTGACTGAAATGCAAACCACATCTGGCGGAATTCGAACCCATGCAGACAAGGTCCTCGTTTCTGCGAGGTTTAAAAGACCAATACCATAAGAATTGAGCCAAAGAGATATCTTCCTAACGCAGGTATTAGGTATTGTATATAACTCATTACCAAGACGACAATATTTCAGGCTTGTCCGAATAGAAAGCATTTGCAAACGACAAAATAAAAGTGACTGAAAATTTCAAATTTGTTTTGTGAAGGGTAGAAAACATTGTGGAAAAAAGGAGAAAATGCTGGTTAGCAGCATTTTCTCCCTTTACCACAATGTTTTCCAAAAGCTTCTTTCTCAGGGTCGTCAAAAGTAGGGATTGTGTGGTAATGGGTTAAATCGGGACGAAGCTATGCATAAAGGAGTGGCCTCTGGTAACAGCGTGCTGAGTTCGTATTTATCAATCATTCTTAAGAACGTGTTTTGTCTTATTATTCAAGGTTGGCCAAACTTCAAAGTAACACAGTTTCTGATAGGCTAAACTGTTTGGTTTAGCAAATCAGAAATAGGTTTTCTTACAGCTTTGGAAAAATTGGCTGAATAAGACTATAAACGTTCTAAAGAAATGGTCGGTGAATACGGAACCTGGTCCAGCATCTTCGCACCAGGAATGGTCCGTCCCGTTTTTCCAACGCAAAAGCAATAATTAGCATGCATAATGTCATGGAAACCTCTTGTTCTGTGGTAACTCATATAAAAATGTATTTTTGGATGGTCGATCCAACTGTTAGTCGCTGGCAGAACAATTAATATTAAGATCAGGTAAAAAGTAAACAACAGATAGAGTGACCTGGCAATTTTTGTCCTAGTTTTGAAAGTACTTGTCAGAGACTATCACTTAAACCTTTACCCTATGAGGCATTTCTATGGTATCTCTAATTGACCCTAAAATAGCAGCAAGGATGAGGCTGTTTCTTATGTGTATATGACACCTTTTGATAGCATAGGAAACATTGTGACAAAAGGTGAAATTGCTCGTGACGAGCAATTTCACCTTTTGCCGCAATGTTTTCCAAAGGCTCCAATAAGTAATGCGTAGAAATGAGTATCTACGGAGTAAAAGGTTAAACCGAGTGTACAATAACAGATTGTCATCTTCAGAATAACTTCCATATTTCTAAATGGTATAGCTTAAATTGAAAAGCATTTAATCACCTGCTTTATTTTTTATTTTTTATTTTGTGCACCTTCTGTTACTTTAAAAACAAAAAAGAATTCCAGATTAACAAATCTGGTTGAATAAAACAGAGCGCTTTAAAACTTGGAGGTAGAATAGTCATCTTCATTTGCTTTCTAAATACGGCTAATAGTGATTTATAAAAATAAATTGAGAAAAAAAAAAATATCGATTTATCAATCGCAGGAAAAACTGATTACCTCATCTTTTAACCCTTTCCCAAACAATCCCTGGTTTTTACGGGTCTGGAATAGTAGCCTTTTAAAAACATTGTAAGAAAAGGAGAAAATGATGGTAACCAGCATTTTCTCCTTTTCCCACAATGTTTTCTACCCTATCATAGACAGAAATCATCTTTTCAGCAAGGGTTGAATTGTCGTCTGCAAAAGCTTTCAATTTTGTCTAGTCCAAAAATTTGTCGTTTGGGAAAGGGTTAATCAGTCAAGCATAAACCTCTGCAAAAATAAATCTTTAAATAACATTGTACCGGTCGGGTAAAGCTTTAGACTGGTCCAAAATGAAAGTAATATTGAAGACCGCCATGTATCATCGTTCACTGAATAAAGGAACTTGTCATTGAATGTGTAGAAAACATTGTGGAAACAGGAGAAAATGCTGGTTATCAGCATTTTCTCCTCTTCCCAAGATGTTTTCAAAAGTCTACCTCTTTAAATACGTGGGATTTGATAGGTATAGGGTTATTTTTTATCCGCCGCCAACTCTTTCAAAGTTAAAAATTTATATAAGAACTCGATCCCTTAAACGGGTGAAATTACAATCCATGGAAACTTATTTTCTAAGTTTTCATGGAACGAAGGGAGGCTGAAGATCTGAGATCAGACAGCACGTTCTGTATAGTCTGATCTTGATCCATGCTGTCAGCAAAAGCAACATTTTTCGCGTCTGGCGCGAATATGGCTTTATAATGATGTATACTCGACTTTTTTCCCTGGCATGTCTAAAAGTCAGTTTGCACTGCAAATGGAAGATTTCGGGTCATAGTATGGGAAAATGTAGCGCTAGATCCAAGATGAAACTGCAGGTTCTGTGCAGTCTGATTTTGATCTATGCCATCTGCAAAAGATCATTTCGTCGCTGGTAACCAGCATTTTCTCCTTTTCCCACAATTTTCTCCTTTTAGAAACAAACTCCTCAATTTCAGCCACATTTAATATGTCGTCTGCTATTGCTTTGAATTTGGACTATCCTAAAAGTTTTGCGTTTGGTAAAGAGTTTAAGGTATTTTGAACAAAGGAAGAAATCAATAGTTAACGAGCGGGAACTCTTTTCCCTCTTGAAGGAAACTGGCAGCTTACGACTTTAAAAAAATAAATCCTCTGAGCTAAAGCTGAGTGAATTGCATGAGGTAGCGTTTTATTGAGTAACTGTTTTTTTTAGTCTGTACCCAGGATACCCAAATTAGATAGATGAGTAGTTATAGAATGCCATCTAGCAGGAGATAACGCTCATCTATCTAATATAGGCATCCTGGGTACAGAACCGAACAACTTTCCTACGCGACAACCGTTACTTTTAATTTAAAACTAAAATAAAGGTTTGCTCAATAAAACGCTACCTCGTGCAATTCACTCAGCTATGATCAGCAGTTTAGAGAAATCTGAAGCTAAAGCAGGTCTCATTTCTCCTCAAAATTATTGATAAAAGCTATTTTCAACACTGCTACTTTATAGAGCGTAATATTACAGTCAGCCCACTAGCGGGGCTAGTGATGCCAATCTCCGAGCAGAGTTGCCGTTCGTTACTCTCACCATACATCTCTGCAGTGGGCTAAATGACAAGAATCTTGTCAAACCGAGGAAAACATGTTTTGTTACTGTTTAACTGTTTCATGTGTAACATAATAAAATAGATAAAGGAAATATGATTTTGGGTGCATTATAGGTGCATTCAAAGTGATGAATTTACCTGTATAGAATGGAACTATTTTTTTTTTAGCTTCTTCACTTATCAGAATCTTACGCCAAATTTAACAAAAATGGCTGCGCCCATGAATGATGACAACTGATTTGACACACCGGTAGATCTAAGTTTGTAAGATTAAAAATTAAGTTATCGTCCTTTAAAGACATTTAGGCTTTTCAGAAAATCCCTTCTTTGTACATTATCTGCCACCAAGTCTGATTGGTCTCGTGCTGTTTTAACAGCACGCGAAACAATCGATATTGGTCTTTCTTTAACCGGCGTTTTGCGTCGCCATTTTGAGTTATGGTCATGTGACGAAAATATGATGTAATGACGGACTATTTTCTGAGCCCACTACGGAGGTGAATGTGAATGATCCGGAGTGCAAGAGAGTGTAGTGATGCGTCATATAAGACAATCGAATCTTCGAAGAATATGACATGCGCAGACATCGACGTTTACTCAACAAAACGCTACCTGGTGCGACTCATTCAGCTATGATCAGCTTACATGTAACCCAGGCACCGGCCATTTATTAAACATGCTAGTGTAATCGGTTAACAAGTCCTACTTTTCCAAGGTATAAGGGAGTGGGTGATGCTTCATAGCAGACATGTCGAATCTTCGAAAAATATGACATACGCAGACAGTGCACCTATGTAATGTGGAGTGCAACACGCGAAAAGGTGCATTCGGACATTTGCGTAAAGTGTCGTCTCGGATTAGCCTGCGCAATCCGCGCAGGCTAATCCGAGACGACACTTTACGACTACATTAGATTTTGTGCTTCAGTAGACTTGCGTAAAACAGAAAATCGCATAAAATGGGAAAGTTTCGTTTCGGATAAGCCTGTGTGGATTGCACAGGCCGATCCGAGACGACACTTTACGCAAATGTCCGAATGACCCTTTTCGCGTGTTGCACTCCATGTAATACACAAGACATCAGATAGGAGGCGAAATCCGTAACAAAACGAACGCCCGTGTTTAATGCATCTGCCAAAAGTCATCGAACATGGGCGTAACTTTTTGCTATTTGGAAATTTTCTGCTTGTCCAAAGACCATTCTACCTCATGATTTGGTTAACCCTTTACTCTATAGATACTCATTTTGACGCATTGCTTGTAGGAGTCTTTGGAAAACATTGTGGCAAAAGGTGAAATTGCTTGTGACGAGCAATTTCACCTTTTGCCTGTCATATACGCGTAAGAAACGGCTTCATCCTTGCTGTTATATAAGGTCAATTAAAGATACGATAGAAATGTCTTATAAAATAAAGGGTTAATTACTTAATAAATACTCAATAATTTGACAAAATAGATATAATGGATCCATTACTAAACGGTGACTTACTTGGTATCAAAGGAAATGCCTGAAATCTCCTCTCCCCCTCAATCGTCAGGGCATGACTCATATCATTGTAAAGTAAGACACGTGAAAACATTGGGGCAAGGGGTTAGCAGTTTCGCTTTTTGTAGCAACGTTTCCAAATTTGTTTCTAGTAAAAAATTTTAAAGGCATTCTGGTAGATGTACTGTTTTTTTATGGAAAACGCAGACTTGCATTAATTTTTAGACCATTTAATAAAAAAAAAGAAAGATAATTTTCATTAACACTCTCGTTCACTGATATGTATTTTTTCTTTTAAGAAATGACAAAATGTAAAGATATCTCAAAAAGTAATTCAAGAATTTCAATAAAGATCTCATGGAAATAGAGATAAGTAATCAAACTGAAGAAATTGTACCTTTAACCTCCTTCACTTTGACATAAAGTACCCCAATTGAATTGCATGGATCTCAATTACGGGACTTAGTTTGTAGGGGTAAATATTAAAGTTAAACTCATATAATGTTAGTTTTAATGATCTAAAACTAATCAAAGATATCCATTTAAAGTGCTCAATATTTATGACGTTTGATGAGTCAGTAGGAAGCTGATAAAAATGTAGTTTGTTTCATACCGTGTACCTAAAAAGGGTAAAGACGAACACGTCAGTGCGAACAAGTCCATGGACGAAAGAGTTGATTCCAAATGCAGGTACCTGCTGACGTAAACGTTCTTTTCTGCACGTGCACCGGAAACTTCAGACGATTAAATAGAGAGAAAGGTATCGAAACTCATTTCAGCGAAATTGCTTGTTTCCTGTGATTTTGAACTGTATCTGATATTATGGAAGGCGGAAGGCCATGTGATTGAAGTTGACTTACCGTGGAAGAGTCCAAAGAACGGTTGGATTCATGACACTTCACTTCTATGGAAATTATGAAATTTATGATGGTATTAACTATTTGTACGACGCACTGACTTCAGAGGACAGACTGATGTCAGATTTTGGGAGAAGATGGCGTTCATTTTCACCTGACTGATACTAGTAGCAGTTAGAGTGATTGAATAGACATAATGTGTGTGGGGGGTGGGGGTGGGGAGTCATGTTTTGTAAAAAAGGAGGTGCAATGTATTAGCTAAAAGTATCGATTCAAGTCAACCTCTGCAGTCTCCGCAGGCTGACCTCTGCCGAAACTTTTCGTCAACTAGAGGCGCTTGAGCGCCTGTATCGCTCCACAGGCCTGATTTTTCTGTAACGGTGAAGAGAAGTTTTTAACAATTACCATTCAATCCTGCATTTTAGCTACCAACTTAAGAGAAAAAGCTAAGAAAAAGATTGTGAGAAAAGAAGAAAATAATGGTCACCAGCATGTTCTTAGTTTTCCACAATAATTTCTACCCTTTTTGATACAAGTTTTACTAATCTGAAGCTATATCATATTGTCTGCAACATCTTTCAATTATGAGCAGTTACAAAATTTTTTCATCTGGTTATAGTTAAAGAGGGTCTTGTCACAAACCATTTTGGGTGGGGAAACATCTAAATATAGAAAACTAGGTTACCAGGATTAACACCCCTTCTGTCCACTTTGCACTTGTAGGTCACCAGTAGGTCAACAAACCTTTACCAGAACTAAAAAAAGTGCAGAGGTTCTCTTGTTTTATATGGAAAGGACTATGGATTATGTAAAGCAAACCCTCTTTAACCCTTTACCAAACAACAAAATTTGGGATGTGACCAAATTGAAAGCATTTGCAAACGAAAAAATAAAAACATTGAAGAAATGATGATTTCTCTCTTTGAAAGAGTAGAAAACACTGAGGGAAAAGGAGAAAATGCTTATTATCAGCATTTTCTCCTTTTCCAACAGTGTTTTCGAAAGACTTCTTGTCTTTGGTTGATTATGAATAATTTCATTCCCACAGTGAAAGCAACAATGAAATCAAATGAATAGTTTGAGAGAAGAAATTTTTCAAAGATTTTATTTTATACCATAAGAGGAAAATGGGTCTCCCATAAAAGCCATGTTTTTTGACTGATCTTTTTTTTTAAAAGGAATTCTGTAAACCGCTACCTAAGGAACATTCCTGCAAAATAATAATGCTATCCAATTATCGGTTGGGGAGAAGATTTTTAAAGGTTTTTTACCATTATTTGAAGGAATTTGAAAGAGGACCACCTAAGGAACATTCCTGTGAAATTTGGTAAAAATCCAGTCAGTAGTTTCTGAGGAGAAGTTTTTTAAAGAAAAAGTTTACGGACGCACACAAACGGATGGACGCACGACGGACACAACGCCATGACAATAGCTTGCTGGCCTTCGGCTTCGGCCAGTGGAGCTAATGATCAATTGTTGTATGTTCAAGGACTAGACTACCTCATGATAAATTTCTTAAATTGAGACTTTTAATTTATCGTCTGCAAGTGCTTTCAATATAGACCAGTCTAATGTGTTGTTTGGGTTAGGATTAAAATGCATCCATAAATGTTAAAGCTGTAACCTGGAAACACGTCTATCCATGCAGCTTATCATTTGACCTTCAAGAATTTGACCTACCAGCAATACATTTCAGACTACACTTAGACGCAGAACAATCATGCCACATTCCTAGTGAATGAAGTTAAGTCTTCCACAAACAGTCCCTGGTTTCCACACCCCTGAGAAAGGAGCCTTTTGAAAACATGGTGGAAAAAGGAGAAAATGCTGGTAACCAGCATTTCTCCATTTCCCACCATGTTTTTTTTTTTTCTCTGTCAAAGAACTTCACTAAATGGTCTCCAATTTCATTTTTTTTTTGTATCGAAATGCTTTAGTCCTGAAAAATATAAAATTTGCTGTTTGGTAAAGGTTTAAAGAGAGAAAGAGAGAGAGAGAGTGTGAGTGTGTGTATGTGTAGTAGTAGTAGAGGAATGATGTGATAGAGAGATGGTGAGAGAGAGAGCAAGAGAGGGGCCTTGACAAATGCTTTGTTATATACATTATGCAATATTTACTAAGCATACTTGTACTCCTCCAATAAAATATCACTGTATTCTTTTCTATAAAGTTAAAGCCCCCCGCCAAACACACACTGATACACACACTCAGACACAAACACTGTGCTGCGCTTATGGCAACTATTTCTTTTTCTGCAAGCAGGCTCCGCTTAACCCTTTACCATACAATCCCGACTTTTAACGACCCTGAGAAAGAAGCCTTTTGAAAATACTGTGGAAAAAGGAGAAAATGCTGGTTACCAGCATTTTCTCCTTTTCCCACAGTGTTTTCTACTCCTCCAAAATCGAACTTTAATTTTTCAGTCATCTTTATTTTGTCGTCTGCAAATGCTTTCAATTTTGACCAGTCTAAAATAATGGGTTTAAAAACAGCAAAATGGGTTTAAAAACAACCACTAAAGACATATCGGTATAAGAGTTTAAATCCTTTAATTTAGAAATACATGATGCTGTACAGATGATGAATGAAACATATTTTTTTCAGCACAAAGGGGAAAAAGAATCACTTTCATATAACATTAAAAAAAAAAAAAGATTAAAATCTAACAATCATACGATAGGACTTTCAACATACGTAATAATGACATGCAAAAATATATGACTGAGAGAATCTAATAAGCCAATGTTTTCATATCTATACTATTTATGAATATATTCAGAGGTCTTGATTAGTAAAAGTATTTGAATGCTTACCTTTTTACCAAATGACAAAATTTTAGACTGGTCCAAATTGAAAGCACTTGCAGACGACAAAATAAACGCCTCTCAAAAATTGAAGTTTGTAACCAGCAGAGTAGAAAACATTGTGGGAAAAGGAGAAAATGCTGGCTACCAGCATTTTCTCCTTTTTCTACAATTTTTTCAAAAGGCCTCTTTCACAGGGTCGTTAAAAGTCGGGGTTGTGTGGTAAAGTGATAAAACATTGTCTGTCTTCAATAAAACCTATGTTGTTGGTAGTCATTAGAATTATCTTGAGACAATTGTGAAATGAGTAACAACTGCAAAGGTTTCATTTAAGAACTAGTGTAATATTGTCATTTAAATTTTAACTCTACCACACAATCCAGAATTCTAACAATCTCGAGAGAGATGCCTTTTTAAAAACATTGTGAATAAAGGAGAAAATGCTAGTAAGCAGCATTTTCTCCTTTTCCCACAATGTTTTCTATCCTATCAAGGACAAATTCCATTATTTGTGCAGCATTTAAGTTGTTGTCTGTAAATGCTTTCAATTGGGACAAATCTTCATTATTCATCATTTGGTTAAGAGTTACTTAGTGCCCATTACTTGTATCCTTGTAATGCTATCAGCAAACTGTGGACTTTTTGCTTTGCAATCACAATATTTATACATAGAAATAACAATATGCAAAACAACAAAATAAGATTGTAGAGAGAAGCTAGAAAATATAATGACAAATATGCAAATTTTTGTTGTTAGGCAGTTTTTTTTTAAAAAAGACAATTACTCATTATGAACAGACACTTCTTTTCCCACATTTTGGCCAATGTCTGACGAAGATACCTAAAGCTTATTTCAATGTGCTGATTTGCTCAGGTATCAATACCCAAGGTGTTCACATTTCACCAAAGTTTTAAAATTCCATGACATTAAGTTTCTTACTATTTTTATTTAACATCAAACATAAAATCAACAAAATCCAAAAACTAGCTTGTAAGAAGTCTATAATTTGAATAACAAAAATAGCAATACTTATTAACCCTTTACCACACAATCACGACTTACGACAACTCTGAGAAAGAAGCCTTTAGATAACTTTTATCTTGTCATCTGTAAATGCTTTCAATTTGGACAAGCCCAAAATATTGTTGTTTGGTAATGAGTTAATAAAAGAAGAAATACACGCTTACGTCCCTTTGCCGAACAATCTGAGCCTCTTGAAAGAACTGCTTTTAAAACGTTACACGCAAAGTTGAAGATTCTAGGAACAAGAATCTCCTCCTTTTCAAACAATGTTTTCCACTCTATCAAAGCCAGTTGCCATCGTTGGTAAATGTATCGGTACTATTTCAATATGAACAAGTCTATGATTTCTTCTTGTCAAGAATTCACAGAGCAAAGGACAAATATAGAAATCTGCCATATACAAATATATAAGCCTTTTATTACTTGAATCCAATAAGAATGAGCATTGCTCTGTAAAAAAGGACTTTAATGCATCTCCAAAAATTATCAACCCAGATCAGCCTGTGCTGCGTGCATAGGCTGATCTGGGTTGAACTTTTTGCTACCAGTCAATTTTCTGCATGTCAAAGGACCAGTCTAACTCATAATTGAGTTGATTGTTAGAGAAAATGGATTTTATAAATCTGTGAAAATTTGATAACTTGCTAGATATAATGCATTAACTCTTTACCAAACAACAAATTTTCAGACTTGTCCAAATTGAAAGCATTTGAAGACGACAAAGTGAACCTGACTCAAAAACTGGAACTTGCTTCAAAAGAGTAGAAAACATTGTGGGAAAAGGAGAAAATGCTGGTTACCAGCATTTTATCCTTTTCCCACAATGTTTTCAGAAGGCTTCTTTTTCTGGGTCGTAAAAACCAGGGATTGTTTGGTAAAGGGTTTTACCCCTCTTTTGACAGAGCATGGCTCAAATAGATATATATATATATATATACTAAAAAGTCAAACAGCTATCTGCCATTGCACGTTTGTACTCTCCGAGTTTAACAACAATGTGATAAGTAACCATATCATAGGTCCACAATAAACACAGAATTAAATTCTTATTATAGAGAGTAGAGTTTACCAGTAAAAATATTAATTTGATACACAAACATAACAGCACTTCCAAAATTTTGTTCTAGAATCGATACATAATTTTTATATTTTTAACAAACTCTAGCACAGCAATTAGCATTACCTCTTTACAAAACATATACTTTTACACAAGTCAAAATTCAAAGCATTTGCAGAAAGCAATTAAAATTTCAATTAAGTGACAAAAGTTTGTCTTTAATAGGATAGAAAACATTGTGGAAAAAGAAGAAAATGCTGGTTACCAGCATTTTCTCCTTTTTCCACAATGTTTCCAAAAGGATTCTACTTCAGGGTCATATAAACTCATGTTTGTGCAATAAAGGGTTAACTCTTTAGAAAATCACCGTATCTTAGACTTGTCTTCACTGACAGCTTTTGCAGGTATAAGGGATTGCACTGTTCTCTTAGGTTTGAAAAAATCATGGGAATGGAGGAAATATTGGCGAGCAAGTCAACTTTTCCCACAATGTTTCAACAACCTTTTGTCTACAAAGTCCTCAACTCTTCACCCTACATAACAAAGTACAAAGTTTTGACTCTTTACCACACAATCCCGACCTATAACGGCCCCGAGAAAGACAGCCTTTGAAAACATTGAGGAAAAAGGAGAAAATGTTGGTAACCAGCATTTTCTCTTTTTCCCACAATGTTTTCCACATTTTCCGAATCAAAATTCAATTTTAGATTTACATTTATTTTGTCATCTACAAATGTTCTCAATTCAGACTGGTCCAAACTTTTGTCATTTGGTAAAGATTTAATGACCTTAGGGAATAAGCGTTTTTCCATAACATTTTTCCCCCAAAATGTTTTCTGCCCTTTTAGGGCTAATTGCTATCTTTTAGACCACATTCATATTGTCATCTGCAAAGGCTTTTAAATAGAACAATATAAAATTTTGTTGTTTGATAAATATTAAGAACACAGCACTGTTGGGTAGATACATAGTTAACTCTACCAAACAACAAAATTTTGGACTGGTCCAAATTGAAAGCATTTGCAGACGACAAAATAAAGGTGACTGAAAAAGTGAAATTTATTCTGGGAAGGGTAGAAAACACTGTGGGAAAAGGAGAAAATGCTGATTACCAGCATTTTCTCCTTTTCCCACAGTGTTTTCAAAAGGCTTCTTTCTCAGGGGCGTCAAAAGTAGGGATTGTGTGGTAATGGGTTAACTCTACCAAACGACAAAATTTTGGACTAGTCCAAATTGAAAGCATTTGAAGACGACAAATTTAATGAGAATCAAAAATCAAAATTTGATTTGGGAAGGCTGAAAAGACATTGTGGGAAAAGGAGAAAATGCTGGTTACCAGCATTTTCTCCTTTTCCCACAATGTTTTCAAAAGCTTTCTTTCTCAGGGTTGTTAAAGTCCGGATTGTGTGGTAAAGTTTAAACTTCAGTATGGTACCTTTATGAAAGAATACATGAATGTACAGTGTATAATTATTACAGAACCTGGATAGAATCAAAATTATCTTGAAGTAATAAACCCGAAAGCAAGAGGAGAGATTTTCAGTAAAACCATAATACAAATATCAAAATTTAACAAAATAAAACAACATAAAAACAACAAGTCTTCTGCTAGCACTCAAGCATTGAGCAGTGAAAAATTTAAAACATTTGTCATGTAAAAATAAGGTATAAAAAATTTTGACTCTTTACAAAACAATCCCTGGTTTTTTACGATCCAGTAGTAGAAGCCTTCAGAAATCATTGTGGGAAAAGGAGAAAATGCTGGTAACCAGCATTTTCTCCTTTTCCCACAATGTTTTCTACTCATCTAAAAACAAGTTTTGATTTTTGAGTCACATTTATTTTGTCATCTGCAAATGTTTTCAATTTGGGTGTCTATATTTTGTCGTTTGGTAAAAAGTTAAGACTCAGCCGAACTGAAAGCGAAAGAAAGATTGCAAATCAGATGTGTTTCAAGAAATAGCAGTTGAAGAAATTTGCAGACGACAAAACAAAAGCTGCAAATGCAATAAAAAACTCATTTGTATTTGAAAGGGTAGGGAACATTTTGGGAAAAGGAGAAAATGCTAGTAACTACCAGCATTTTCTCCATTACCTACAAGGTTTTTAAAAGTCCTTTTTCCTTGGGGTTTTTAAAACTACAGATTGTGTGAAAAAAGATCAGGTAAAAATAAAAAGATCAGGTAAAAATATAATATGATAATTATATAATCCAACATTTAGAAAATGCTATATTATGGAATGACTTAGGGAGGCATAATGTAAATACAATAATAGTAGAAATTGACACTCAGTGCACACAACTGACCCAGTCTCTTTGCGCACACAACTTACCCATTTTCATTCAATACAAAAAATTACATGTATAAAATATTGCATTCTTTGGTCATGCTATAAAGTTTTCCTGATGCCAAGGCCATTTGGCACCTACAAGGCTGATAAGCTATAATACGATTGCAAGAAACAAATTTAAGAAATTCTTGCTGTCTTCTTTAGAGGAGGGGCATTATTCATGCCTTAACCCATTACCACACAATCCCTACTTTTGACGCCCCTGCCAAAGAAACTTTTAGAAAACATTGTGGGAAAAGGAGAAAATGCTGGTAACCAGCATTTTCTCCTTTTCCCACAATGTTTTATACCCTTCATAAAACAAATTTCAAATTTCCAGTTACTTTTATTTCGTTGTCTGCAAATGCTTTCGATTTGGACATACCTAAAATTTTGTTGTTTGGTAATGAGTTAACCGTTTTACAAAGACTCCTGACACTCAATGACCCAAAAAACAAAGACAAAAAGATTTTTGAAGAAAATAGTGTGGTAAAACAAGAAAATGCTGGAAAACAGCATTTTCTCCTTATGATTATCTCACAATGCCTTCAAACCCATCAAATGACAAATTCCACAGTTTGAGCCACAGTAAATTGGTCATCTGTAAAAAGGTTCTCTTTAGATGATCATTTTTATAAGTTTTATTTTGGGGTCAACTGTTTTCACCTTAAAATCGTAACTAGGTAAGAAAATTCTTATTATGTTCATACCAAAAGCATTTGCAGGTCACAAAGTAAATGTCACCGAAATTATTGGACATCTTTTTCTCCTTTTCCTGTATTGTTTTTCAGACACATATTTTCTTTACAGAAGCAGGTGCTAAAGTTTCTTGGCATCTTGAAAATGTACATGAATACGCAATGCTTACACAAACCTCACACACAAACACACACATACACTTACAGTATACCATTTAAAACAGTAATTAAGAAAGACATTGCAACAACTTAACGAGAGATTCCCAACACACATGTACGAACAGTGATCCTATAGACATCCAAAACAACAAAATGAACATTTGCAATCTGTGATCGGAGACTCATTAACCCATTACCACACAATCCCTACTTTTGATGCCCCTGAGACAGAAGCCTTTTGAAAACACTGTGGGAAAAGGAGAAAATGCTGGTAACCAGCATTTTCTCCTTTTCTCACAGTGTTTTCTACCCTTCCCACAAAAAATTTCAATTTTTCAGTCACCTTTATTTTGTCGTCTGCTTTCAATTTGGACCACTCCAGTCTAAAATTTTCTCGTGTGGTAAAGAGTTAATTGTAAGCCAATGGCTGTTGTTGCCACTGAATCATACAAAACATCTTACAGACTGTGTCGGGCAGGGATCACAGTACACTTTCTATGACAAGCTTACAATTTACAAACAATACCACTTAACCCATTACCACACAATCCCTACTTTTGATGCCCCTGAGAAAGAAGCCTTAAGAAAACATTGAGGGAAAAGGAGAAAATGCTGGTGACCAGCATTTTCTCCTTTTCCCACAATGTTTTGTACCCTTCACAAAACAAATTTCAAATTTTCAGTCACTTTTATTTTGTCGTCTGCAAATGCTTTCAATTTGGACCAGTCTAAAATATTGTCATTTGGTAATGGGATAATAATGGATTTTAATGGCCGTTAGAAAGAAGCCTTTTGAAAACATTGAGGGGAAAAGTTTTCTTCCCTCAGTTAACTCTTTCCCGAACAAGCCCTGGTTTTTACGTGTCTGCAGTACAAGTCTTTGGAAAACACTGTGGGAAAAGGAGAAATTGCTCGTAACGAGCAATTTCTCCTTTTCCCACAGTGTTTTCTAGTCTATCGGAAAACTTTCTGCCATTCTCATCAAATTCAAAATTGTCATCTGCAAACACTTTGTGTTTTGGGATAGTCTAAAATTTGTAGTTGGGGAAAGAGTTAAAAGCAATATCTATTTTCTTAGTCACTTTATTTTGTTGTCTCCAAAAGCTTTCAATTTGGACATGTATACTATTTTGTCCTTCAGTAAAGGTTTAACTTAAAACTAAACTATAAATACTCACATGACCAAACTCAAAGCATACACAGGCAGTTTAAATGTGACTTAAATGATGAAATTCTTTTTTGACAAGGTAGAAAATATTGGTGGAAAATAGAAAATGCTAGTTATTAATTTTTTTTTTTTTTCCTTTTCTTTCAATGTTTTTAAAAGTCTTCTCTTTCTGGAGTGTTAAAACTCAGAATTGTGTGGTAAAGGGTTGAAAAAAATATTTATAGCATAGATTTTTTTCTGTTTTTTTTTTTTAACCCTTTACCCCATAAGGGATTTCTAAGGTATCTCAAATTGACCTTAAATAACAGCAAGGATGAAGCCGTTTCTTACGTGTATATAACACCTTTTGATAGCATAGAAAACATTATAACAAAAGGTGAAATTGCTCGTCATGAGCAATTTCACCTTTTGCCACAATGTTTTCAAAAGGCTCCGACAAGCAATGCGTAGAAATGAGTATCTATGGAGTAAAGGGTTAAATCATTTCTAGAAAATTTAATACTCTTCCAGACTATGTCAAGAAAGGTAAGCCAAATGGCTACATTAATGCAACAGAGTTCTTTCCCTTGTAAATTTCAGAGTTACCACCAACAGAAACTGAATACTTTGAGAAGTAAAAGCAATTTTCCAACCAATCTTATGTTAGCTTGAGAGACAAAACAGACAAATATCAAAAATAAGAAGAAAAAATATTTGTTTCAAAGGTATAAATTCATAGAACACAGAGTAAGAAAATATGTCACTCCTTGCCTCACATAGATTTCAAAAGCTTTCTACAGCGGGGACAAGTGAAGTTTTATTTTGTGCAGTGGTCAATAACAAATTGAAATGGAAGCCAAAATTCCATATGTGTGCAGCAAAGTGTTTAATAAGTTTGTAAGAAAACTGGAAGAAATAGAAAAGCAAGGGTTTGTCAGTCTTAAACAAACTCTATACCATAATATTTCGTGATTTTAATTATCTTGAAGATAAAGAATTTAAAATATTGCAGGAAATGAGAACATTCTGGTTACCAGCTTTCTCACCTTTTCCCACCATATTTTCTACTCATTTGAACACAATTTCGACAATTTCAGTGCAATTTGTGTATTTATCTGCACATGCTTGCAACCCAATTTAACTCTTTCCCAGACATAAAAATTTTAGCCTTGTCCAAATTGAAAACATTTGCATGTATACAACAAACTAAATTTGGTCCAAATAATGGGCCCTGAAAGGATAGAAAAAACAGTTAAAAAAGAAAAAATTGCTGCTTACCAGCATTTTGTCCTTTTCCCACAATATTTTCAAAACATATTTTATTCCCTTCCAGTCCTTAATACTAAGCACTCTCTGGTAAAAGAATGATCCTTTACTCATTACCAATCGACAAATTTTGGGCTGGACCAAATTCAAGACATCTGCAGACAACAAATTAAATCTTGTTAATATGATGATTTCTGATTATGATAGGGTAGAAAATATTGTGGGAAAAGGGGAAAATGCTTGTTACCAGCATTTTCTCCTTTTCCCACAATGTTTTCTAGAGGCTTCCTTCTTGGGGTGGTTAAAAGTCAGTATTATGTGGTAAAGAGTTAAACCTTTACAAAATGATTAAATTTTGGACTAGACCAACTTGAAGGGATTTGCAAAGGACCATTCAATCCCTATGATAGAATAGAAAACAATGTAAGGAAAAAGGAACATACTGGATACCAGCATTTTCTTCTTTTCCCATAATGTTTTCTAAAGGCTGCTTTGTGAGGGCCATTAAAACTCAGAAATGTTAGGTAAAGGGTGATGCTCTTATGCCATTTTAACTAAGCCAATAAATTTATGTATTAACATCTTATAAAAAGACTAGGGACAAACTGACAAAAAGCATACAGCAACAGGGAAATAAAAAAATAACGATGATAACAAATACTGAAATAGCTATTTTTGAGCCATTTCTTCATTTATAGAATTTGATTAAAAAAAGCCGTTCTCTGCAGATGAATTAACTCTTTACCAGATGACAAAATATCAAGACTTGTCTAATTGAAAAGCATTTGCAGGTGACAAATATAATGTAACTCAAAGCATGAAATATGTCTTCAAGGAGTACAAAACATTGTGGGGTAAAGGAGAAAATGCCAGTTCCCACTATTAAAAATGTCTTTCAAAGGTGGAAAACACTGTGGGGGAAACAGGAGAAAATGCTGGGTACCAGCATTTTCTCCTTTTTCCCCCCAGAGTTTTCGAAAGCGTTGGGATTGTAAGGTAAAGGTTTAAGAAATGATTTACATGAGATAAACAGGCAATACAGCAAAATATCTAAATATTACCTAAACAATGACTGGATGAGAAGTACGATACAGATTTGATATGACATGTACATGTACAGATGAATGAAATGATGATGACTGACACACATTGGCAACAAGACATGTCTGAACATCCGTTAACTTTTTTCTCTGTTACTAACTCTCGACACTTGAATCACCTTTCACTTTCATAGTTCCCCTTTGCAGCAAGTATAGATTAAGATCAGATGACAGAAAATATGCAGTTTGATTTTTGATCGACATTGACCACTTTGCTGAAAGAATGATGGAAAGCAACCACAAAATTGTACGCACTTCAGTAACAGGGCTTTATTCTGGACTGAAAATGGATTGGGTTTATTTGACATTTTAACACTTAACCCTTTACCAAACAATCCCTGGTTTTTAAGACCTGAGAAAGAAGCCTTTGAAAACATGTTGGAGAAAGTGCTGGTAACCAGCATTTTCTCCTTTTCCCACAATGTTTCTTCCGTGCTGGAAACAAATTGGAGCTTTTGAATTACATTTATTTTGTAATCTGCAAATACTTTCAATTTGGACAAGTCTAAAATTTTGTTGTTTAGCAAAGAGTTAAGCCCACAATCCCTAGCTTTAATGACCCTGAGGAAGAAAACAATTTTTGAAAACATTGTGTGAGAAGGAGAAAATGCTGGTTACAAGGATTTTATCCTTTTTCCCACATTGCTTTTAATCTTATCTGCAAACCCTTTCAATTTGAACAAGTCCTAAATGTGGTTAACTCTTACCAAACGACAAAATTTTAGAGTTCAAAAGCATTTGCATACAACAAAATAACTGTAACTAAAGAATTCATATTTGTTTCAGGAAGGGAAGAAAACAATTGTGGGAAAAGGAGAAAATGCTGGCTATCAGCATTTTCTCCTTTTCCCACAATGTTTTCTAAGGGCTTCTTTCACAGGGGGTTTAAAAGTCAGGATTGTGTGGTAAAGGGTTAAGAGTCACCTCTTTGACTAGATGACAAAAATTTTACACTAATCGAAGTAAAAAAAAAAAGAAGACATTAACCAATACAGGTGCAGATGATAATCATAGAAGCAATTTCTCCTTTCTTTTTTTAACAATTTTTCCTATGCAATTATAAAGGTTTTCGCATGTGTCTTTATACCAGAACTTTGACCTTTTCACCTTCACTGTCAAGAACTATGTCACACTGGTAAAACAACTATCCAATTACTAGACGATGATACTTCACCAATTCACAGGCCTTATTTCTTAACCCTTTACCCCATAAGGCATTTCTATGGTATCTCTTATTGACCCTAAATAACAGCAAGGATGAAGCCATTTCTTATGTGTATACGACACCTTTTGATAGTGTAGAAAACATTGTGGCAAAAGGTGAAATTGCTCGTCACAAGCAATTTCACCTTTCGCCACAATGTTTTCCAAAGGCTCCTACAAGTAATGCGTTGAAATGAGTATCTATGGAGTAAAGGGTTAACCTTGTACACACATAACATAAAATCTCCCATATGGGTGCAAATGCTGGGTTGCTGTTGGTTTTAGGAATAGATTGATTTTTCAGTGAAATGTCCAAAAAAGATCATCACTCTCTAAAAACAGTTTGATGGTTATTGATCATCTATGGTTCCCCTTCTTGATAATTAACCTATCATGTATGGTTCCTCTTTTTGATAATCAACCTATCATGTATGGTTCCCCATTTTGATAATTAACAAACAGTCGAAGTTTTTGCATTAAGAATTCCAAGTGAAAAATGGGAAGTAACTTTTCAATAAAAGTTTGAAGGTTAAAAACCAGTCAAAGTTTGAAGTAAATATATCTTCAGTTATGACAGAGATATTATAAAATACATTTAATTTTTTTCATGACAAGGCAGACCACAATGCAGACAGAGCTAAAACAATACGTACATGTTTTCTTCAAAAAACATTGTGGCAAATCAATACTTCTTTCTTCCTTTTACCAAACAATTCAATTTTTGATTTGTATGTGTACTGAAAGCACTCGCAGACAACAAAGAAGTTGGGCTAAAACTATTGTATTTGTGCGTGATGGCAGAAATCCAAATTTTTTTTGTTTTAGTAAAGAACATGCAATTCCAAGCATTAACCCTTTACCAAACAATCCCTGAATCCCTGGTTTTCAAGACCCTGAGGGAGAAGCCAAATATACCAACCATTCTTGAGAAAACTCTTTGTCTTGTGCTGAAGAATTATCTAAAGTTGAATGTAACAAAAATTCTGAGAGGCTAACAATTTGGTTGAGCCAGAGTGTGTTACTTTCAATTCTAGAAAATTCTCAAGATTTACATCAAAGAATATTGTTAAGAATGCTCGATTAACTTTTTATTCCATAGATACTCATTTCTACGCATTGCTTGTAGGAACCTTTGGAAAACATTGTGACAAAAGGTGAAATTGCTCGTGACGAGCAATTTCACCATTTGCCACATTGTTTTCTATGCTATCAAAAGGCATCATATACACATAAGAAACAGCTTCATCATTGCTGTTATTGAGGATAAATCAGAGATACCAAAGAAATGCCTTATGGGGTAAACGGTTAATATGGACCCAAAACTTTGTTGTCTTGGAAAAAGACAATCTACAACTATCTGTTGGTTTTAACATAAGCTAAACTCTTTACTAAACAACAAAATTTTGGACTGGACTGAATTGAAAACATTTTCCTACGACAAATCAAATGTTGCTAAATTGGTGATTTTTATCTTTGAAAGGGTAGAAAACATTGCTGGAAAAGGAGGAAATGCTAGTTACCAGCATTTTCTCCTTTTCCCTCAATGTTTTCAAAAGGCTTTTCTTTCAGGGTCGTTTAACTCTTTATCACACAATCCGGATTTTTCACGACCTTGAGGGAGAAGGCTTTTGAAAACATTGAGGAAAGGATTTGTGGCAAAAAGTTACAAGTGACTCAAAAAATGTCTGACACACAGAGTCCATAACAAAGAAACAAATAAATGCATAGCTCAAATAAAAACATATTTGGCAGGATTCTAACCTATGAAGGACAAACATCCTCGTTTTTCGAGGATTAACTCATTTACCAAATGACAAAATTTTAGGCTTTTCCAAATCGAAAGCATTTGCAGAAGACAAAATAAAAGTGACTGAAAATTTGAAATTTGTTTTGTGAAGGATGTAAAACATTGTGGGAAAAGGAGAAAATGCTGGTTACCAGCATTTTCTCCTTTTCCCACAATGAATTTTAAAGGCTTCTTTCTTGGGGGGTGTCAAAAATAGGGATTGTGTGGTAATGGGTTAAAAGACCAATACCATGCCCACTGAACCAAAGAGGTATCTCTTTGGCTCAGTGATTATAGTGTTGGTTTTTAATCCTCGAAAAACGAAGATATTTGTCCCCGCAAGGGTTCAAATCCCGCCAGATGGGTTTGTATTTAAGCTATCTATGTATTTGTTTCTTTGTTACAGTGTTTGTTCGTAAGACTTTGATTTTTAGAAAGGAGAAAAAAAACTGGCAATCCACAATATCTTACACTTCCTTTCAAATCAACTCTATTCTTCTCTATCCAGAGTAATTCACTGTCGGCAAATGTCCTTTAATTTCCAAAAAGCTGGACATTTTGACATCCCATAATGATTTCACTCTTTACAACACAACCCAGATTTTTAATGACCCTGAGACAAAATAGCCTTTTGAAAATATTGTAGGAAAAGGAGAATATGCTGGTAACCAGCATTTTCTCCTTTTCGCACAATGTTTTCCAAAACAAATTTCATTATTTGAGTCACGTTCCTTTTGTTGTCTGCAAATGCTTTCAATTTGGAACACTCCAAAATTTTTGTCGTTTGGTAAAGAGTTAACACTCCATAATTATAAATTTGATGATAACCAGTCAATGCATACAAGTTCTAAGTTGATTTCATCATTCATCCACAATTTCAATCTTATCTAGCATGGTTTTGCGAATCAAAAATAAGAAACGGTGAAGAAGAAAAACAATAAATAGAGGGAAACAAACCTACAGTAGCTGCCAAACAAAGGTAATAGTCTTTGACTAGATGCACAATGACCATGAACATTTTTTACAAGTGTGACACAATTCTACAACAACTCTACTATTTACCCCAAAAGTACCTCGCACAACTTTTAGCCAACTGTGCCGCCAGCATAAATCAAGATCAAACTATACAGAATATGCAGTCTGATCTTTGATCAATGATATCCAATACTTGGTGAGATACTTTGACCCAATCTACCTTGAAATGGTGAAATTCTGTCCTTTTCAAAGACGAAAAATGTCCATTTCAATGATTTGGCACCACAGAGGTTTACCCTTTCCCAAACACCCATCAATATAAAAAATAAACTTTTAGAAAACTTTGTGGGAAAAGGAGAAAATGCTGGTAACCAGCATTTTCTCCTTTTCCCACAATGTTTTCTACTCTTTCCGACACAAATGCTGTCATTTGTGCCCCAATTAATCCATCTGTCTGCAAATGTTTTTAATTTGGACCTGCCTACCATCATGTTGTCGAGTCAAGGGTTAAAATTACTCGAGTTTCCCACGTTCACCGGACTATGATAAAATGACTGAAACAGACACTTGTCTATAAGATAAACAGAAAAAGGGTCACTAAAGTCATATTTCTGTGTGAACTCTCCTGCACCAAACATAGACAAAATTCACCCTTCACATCTACTCTTCCTCTGGAAAGCATCGAAAAAATGTAATTCGTTCATTCTTCTCCATTTCTTACTTCTGCATTTTTCACTCCAACATGTATCGCCTTCTCCAACAAAAAAGGTAAGATTGAACCTCCACAACACTGTTCCAGTTCAGATCTGCCATTTTAAAAAACCCTGCAATGCCCTATAACTGATCCAGTCTAAACGAGTTTTCAGTGTCTGCGTCCGCCACCATTGTGGGGTCGGTCAACATTTGAAGTCCATCCAGATCTATTGGGTCTAAACCGTCTTTTAGTGCCTCGTCCGACACGCTTCCGAAAAATTCAGCATCCAATGTATTGTCATTCATTCCTAAAGAACATAAAAGACACATCACTTGTTACACCACTTTGAAATTCTTTCATACAATTCTGAACAGGACCATGGCAGGATCATTTCTGTGAAGTTTCATTAAAATTGGATTGGTAGTATCATAGAAGATGTTTGAAAAAGAAGTAAACGCATGCATGCCGACACAGACAGACACCGGACCATGACATAAACACGCTGGCATTCAGCCAGTGAGGCTAAAATCTGTACGGATTTTAATGAAAGTTTCTCCCAGAAAGGGTTAAAAGCATGAAATCAATAGAATAATTGCTATTTTGGAGAAAGATGGAAATTTATTTCATTGCATGAACATCATCGGCAATTTTTTCAATCAAGGCTGTGCCACTCATGAAAATATTACCAATGATGTTCCCACAATGAAATAAAATTTCAATCTTTCATCAAAAAAAAAAACAAAACAAGTATCATCTATTTCTTATCTCTTTAACCCTTTACTCCATAGATACTCATTTCTATGCATTGCTTGTAGGAGCCTTTGGAAAACATGGTGGCAAAAGGTGAAATTACTTGTGACTAGCAATTTCACCTTTTGCCACAATGTTTTCTATGCTATCCAAAGGTGTCATATTCACATAAGAAACAGCTTCATCCTTGCTGTTATTTAGGGTCAATTAGATACCCCATAGAAATGCCTTATGGGGTAAAAGGTTAGGAGATACAACAGTATCCTTACCCGTTAGAATAATGTCCGGTATTCTATTATTAGCAAGTGACTGAGAGGACAACATGTTCATCATTCGAGACTGCAGTGAGAGGTTGTTGTCGAGGAAAAACTGTTGATTAATGTCTTGGTTGAGGGCGGGGCCATGTTGTGTATTTGCCTGTGAGAAGTTTAACGACGATGGTGATGACGTATTTATGGCACTTGATGTTATTGATGTTTCCCCTGCCCCATCCGCATGACTCTGTTGTTTTTGCTGTTGTTGATTATCATGCATCTGAAACGTGGAAGAAATACATATGAGCAATGCTCTGGGAAATGGGGGCTTAACTCCTTACCAAATGACCGATTTATAGATTGGTCCAAATTGAAAGCATTTGCAGACAACAAAATAAATGTAACTGAAAAGTCAGACTTTGATTTGGGAAGGGAAGAAAACATTGTTGGAAAAGGGAAAAATGCTGGTTACCAGCATTTTCTCCTTTTCCCACAATGTTTTCAAAAGGCTTCTACCACAGGGTCGTCAAAAGTCATCATTGTGTGGTAAAGGGTTAATCTTTCTGCAAAAAGTATTGAACATGTCAGCCTAGACAGTTCCTGCAGGCTGCTAAAGCTCGAAACTTTTTTGTTACCTATAAATTCTCTACATGTCAAAGGGCCATTATATAGCCAGATCCAGTCAATTCTTATGTGTAATTGATTTTGCTTAAACAGGAGATGTCAAGTAACAAAAGAATATCCTGCATCATCACCTTTTGCCTATATACTATTAACGACTCCATGTTCTTTCTTGGTTTTTAAAATGCTTTCTCTGCATTTCTTGCTTTTTATTAAACACGAAATTCAAAAATTGTCAACACACAGACCCCTTAGCAACAATAACGTCATTTTTCAGCCAAACGGCCTATTAGTATAATATCCGACATTTGCTGTGGTTGGTTTCTCAAGCTTCACGCCCTGATGACAGACAATTGATCAGACTGGGACCCAAAAAACAGTAATACACTAGTGTTTTATCAAAAATAAGTTGTGAGTTTTAATATACTGAGGGGGAGGTTATGTGATAAATGACTTTTAGTTGAAACCAAACTGAAAGCATTTGATGACGAAAATGTTTCAAAACTTCTTAAAAGGCAATAACCTAAATATTGACCTACAGTGCACACAAGTTTTTTTTTTAACCCATTACCACACAATCCCTACTTTTGAGGGAAGTAGGGATCTAAAGGATTCTTCTGAGAAAGAAGCCTTTAGAAAACATTGTGGGAAAAGGAGAAAATGCTGGTAACCAGCATTTTCTCCTTTTCCCACAATGTTTTCTACCCTTCACAAAACAAATTTCCTGTCACATTTATTTTGTCGTCTGCAAATGCTTTTAATTTGGACCAGTCTAAAATATTGTTGTTTGGTAATGAGTTAAGATTAGTCTCATTTACTTTTTGACCAGACTTGACTCCCAATTTTCAAACTTTTCCCAAGACATTATCAAATACAAATATTCTGCCTAAGTTTTATGAGTATTGCACTTAAAATATTGCCTCTTGAGTGCACACTAGATAACTGTTGATGCCTAGTCAACTAACAGAGGACTCTGTAGAATGGACACAGCCCCATCACAAAGCACACTTTGAAAATTTCACAGTCTGAGTCACTGTGACATTTTTGTGTTGTTCAAAAGATGACATCTGTCTTTAGAATGGAGATAATATTGTGCAAAAATGACAACAGGTTGGTTTACCAGCATTTAGTCATCTCTGTTTCCAAAGGTTGTCTTTTAATGTTCATTGAAATTCAAAATTGTTTGGTAAAGATTTAACCCTTTAGCACACAATCCTGACTTTTGATGACCTGGAGGTAGAAGCCCATTGAAAACATTGTGGGAAAAGGAGAAAATGCTGGTAACCGGCATTTCCTCCTTTTCCCACATGTTTTCTACCCTGCTGGACACAAATTTCAATTTTTGAGTTATGTTTGTATTGTTGTTTACCAGTGCTTTCAATCTGGACTAATCATTTGGTCAAGAGTTAATACTAGTCTATAACAAGAGCGGCAAACTGTCGCAAGATACGCCAGTCTTACCCCAAGTTGTAAAGCTGGGGCATGCACCAGACTAAATTCAAGTATGAAAAACGACAAAGGGCAGTAACTCAAAAATTAAGCGAGCAAGTGTTATGATTCCTGTGCACTGCACTCCCGCTTGATGAGATCTATCCACCCATGAAATTTCATAACCCTAGCTAGTATAATTTTAGAGATATTCACCAGACAAAAATCAAGTATGAAAAACAACAAAGGGCAATAACTCAAAAATTAAGCAAGCAAGAGTTATGATTTCTGTGCACTGCACTCCCCCTTGGTAAGATCTATCCACCCATGAAATTTCATAACCCTAGCTAGTATAGTTTTGGAGATATGCTCCGGACAAAAATCAAGTATGAAAAACGACAAAGGGCAATAACTCAAAAATTAAGCAAGCAAGAGTTATGGTTCTTATGCACTGCACTCCCCCTTGATAAGATCTATCCACCCATGAAATTTCATAACCCTAGCTAGTATAGTTTTGGAGATATTCACCGGACAAAATTCAAGTATGAAAAAAGGACAAAGGTCAATAACTCAAAAATAAAGCAAGCAAGAGTTATGGTTCCTGTGCACTGCACTCCCCCTTGCTGAGATCTATTCACCCAAGAAATTTCATAACCCTAGGTAGTATAGTTTTGGAGATATGCTCCTGACAAAATTCAAGTATGAAAAACGACAAAGGGCAATAACTCAAAAATTAAGCAAGCAAGAGTTATGGTTCCTGTGCACTGCACTCCCCCTTGGTGAGATCTATCCACCCAAGAAATTTCATAACCCTAGCTAGCATAGTTTTGGAGATATGCTCCGGACAAAATTCAAGTATGAAAAACGACAAAGGGCAATAACTCAAAAATTAAGCAAGCAAGAGTTATGGTTCCTGTGCACTGCACTCCCCCTTGATGAGATCTATCCACCCATGAAATTTCATAACCCTAGGTAGAATAGTTTTGGAGATATGCTCCGGACAAAGAACTGGATGCCGCCCGCCTGCCCGCCCGTCACGGGTGATCCCATAATACGTCCCGTCTTCGACGGGCGTATAAAAAGCAAAATAAAATGCTAATAAGTGTGGTGTCCTTGATTGCAACAATAAGGTCCCTAGATAGATATCAGGGAGGGGTGTCAGCTTTGGGATTTTTCATTGGCCCAAATATTTAGCGTGAGTAGTGGTGCAGGAAGCAGAATCGAGAGAGATTAGTATAGGTTGTAAAAACTTGTTCTCTAACGATGTAAAATAATTATGTTTGACCCATTACCACACAATCCCTACTTTTGACGCCCCTGAGAAAGAAGCCTTTTGAAAATACTGTGGGAAAAAGGAGAAAATGCTGGTAACCAGCATTTTCTCCTTTTCCCACAATGTTTTCTACCCTTCCCAGAAAAAAATTCACTTTTTCAATCACCTTCATTCTGTCATCTGCAAATGCTTTCAATTTGGACCAGTCTAAAATTTTCTCATGTGGTAAAGAGTTAACTCATTACCAAACGACAATATTTTGGGCTGGTCAAAATCAAAGGCATTTGCAGACGACAAGATAAAAGTACCTGAGAATTTGAAATTTGTCTTCTTACGGGTAGAAAATATGGGAAAAGGAGAAAATCCTGGTAACCAGCATTTTCTCCTTTTCACACAGTGTTTTAAAAAGGACTCTTTCTCAGCGTCGTAAAAAGTAGGGATTGCAGCACTACTTACCATATTGAAATGTTCAAACCGTTGTTGTAATGCATTTGTTTGTTGTTGTTGTTGTATTTTGTAGGGATCCATCTCAAACGACGAGCTGTTCCAGTTCTGGGATGGTAAACCGGGCGACTGTGAGGGTGAATATGACGACTGAGAGTGAGGAGAGGTGGGAGACTGACAACCCGTCTCAGATATGTTATTTCTATACTGTGTCAATGATGGCTGGAAAGAAAGTGAAAAAAAACTTATAACCCTATACCACACAATACCAGAGCTCCCAATAGAGGGAATGATTTTGATTTCATAATTGAAAATTAACTTATTCTCCACTAAACCATATGTTATGGGTACTCATTAGAATTGTCTCATCGAGACAATTCTAATGATTACCCATAACATAGGGTTTAGAAGAGAAATATCTGATTTAGCATGCCATCTCTTATCTGGAGCTCTGAATACTGAGGTTTTTGAAACATTACTGTCTGTAACCAGCATTTCTCCTTTTTCCATATTGTTTTCTACACCATCATAGACAAAAGACATCACCTGATCATCATTGAATGCATCAACTGTTTTCTTTTAACTCTTTACCAAACAACAAAATTTCAGTCTGGTTCAAACTGAAGGCACTTGCAGATGACAAAATAAACATGACTCAAAAATTGAGATTGGTTTCCAACAGGGTAGAAAACATTGTGGGAAAAGAGAAAATGCTGGTGTTCAGCATTTTCTCCTTTTTCCGCAATGTTTTCAAGAGGCTTCTATCTGAGGGTCATAAAAACTAGTGATTGGTTGGTAAAGGGTTGACTCTCTACCAAACAATTCCTTCTTTTAACGACCCTGAGAAAGAAGTCTTTTCAAAGATTTAAGGAAAAGATGAAATGCAGATGACCAGCATTTACTCCTTTTCCCACAATGTTTTCTACTCTTCTCAAAACAAATTTCAATTTTTTAAGCCATATTTATTATGTTGTCTGCAAATACTTTCAATTTGGATCAGTTTATAATTTTGCTGTTTGGTAAAGGTTTAAAGTTGGTTGAGTTTTTTAGAATCAAAAGGAATCAAAGTCCTGACAGTCCTGAAAATGAGATTTGTGCAGCAGTATTCAGCTGTGCAGTATGGTGTTATGAAAAATAAATTTTCCATTACATATCGTTGGTTTGCTTCCGAAACTGTGTAACTACAGCTTATTACAAGCTGTAGTTACGAGGTTTTGGAAGCAAATCGATGATATAATGCAGTTACATGTATATGTAATTACTGGAGTTACCAATGGCACGTAAATTTAAAGTTGTTCTGTCAAGTAACATACAGTAACTGTTGTTTTATTTCTTATTAATTCATCAATCTAACACAGTTTTCTGCTGGCAAAAGATTTAGAACTGGGTGTACAAGTCTAGCAGCATACATATGGTGGCAACAAAAAAACAAATTCACGGTGTATTAGCTATGACTGAAAGTAAAATGTGTAGATAGCAAAAGTATTATGGCCTGTAGCATGCTAAAAGGGGCATTCAGAATTTGTTGAAAGTATCATATTGGATGAGCCCGTGCAGTCTGCGCAGGTTAATCTGAAACGACACTTTCCATTTTTATGCAATGTCCTGTTTAGCACAAGTCAACTGTAGCACAATTTCTATTACAGTCATAAAGTAACGTCTCAGATCAGCTTGCCCAATGTCTGAATGCCCCATTTCACATGTTGCAAGCCGTATAGCGGTATTTGATTCCGGGTCAAACTGATAACTTAGTACAAACAAGCTATTAAAATCTGAAAGTGAGTGTACATGTCCCACACATGATGTATTGTGTTCCAGCCAGTTCTGTCACAGTAAGGGAATTTGCTATATAAATCAGCATAAAATGTTCGATGTTGAAAAATGTTCAGAGGTAAGAGAAATGTTACTCTTGTTGCAATTACTATCATCAGTTCTCTGTAAAAGTTTCCTAAAGCTGGGACTCAAACTGATTGCCCTGAATTACTTTATCCTGTGTAGACAGGCTTAGCTCTATATTACAAAACACAAACTATTGAGAAATGCAATTTTTTCCAATAAGATTTAACAAGAGCTTCTCAGAGAGGTACATGTATGCCAGAGGAGCTTGTCAGTAAATGGGTTAAAATCCAAAACACCTTCAGAGATCAAAATTTCAAGAGTCACATGCACAACTACACATCATAGAGAATCATTGTGGTAAGTTTCTTCAATACGCTTACAAGCTGCACAAAATATAATCAGCTACAGAAGAATTATCAGATGGGTTGCAGATTAAAACTAGAGCTGTTGTGACTTTACACACACCCCCCGCCAGCACTTTGACAGTATTTTGTACACAGACTGACACACGGGCGGACAGACGAATGGACCGACAGGCTGATTCAAGTATACAAAAAAAAAACACATTCATTTTGCAGGGGTATAAAGAACATACCATTTAAACCTGCTTATATCACTTACTTTGCAATTTTTGCAATGTCTAGTACACAAGACAAACTCATGCAGTAATACATATTTAACATACAATATGAAACATGCCCAAATAGAAAGTCTTTCCTTCAAATATTATATTATAGTAACCAGGCAACCACAGCATTCTAACTAAACACTTTAACTCTTTCCCAAACAACAAAAATTTAGACTGGTCAAAATTGAAAGGATTTGCAGACGACAAATGTAACTGGATTGATGTTGTTTTTTTTAATCCGGTAGAAAACGTGGGAAAAGGAGAAAATGCTGTTTATAAAATCTTGAAGACAAACTACACTGGTAAAAATGGGATCTTACTGGAACTATATAACACAAATATGCAACTGTTGTTCCTCAGCTGACATCAAAGAAGTAGCTCTCTGAAACCTAGTGGTTATTTTATTCTGCTGAATTTGGCAATGTTGCTACTGATATTATCATAGAAAAGTTTCATAATCAAAGCTGTATTTTCTAACTTGCCATAAAATGTATAAAGAAACAGAGAAATAGATGGAAGTCGGTGGAAATTCCGAGAAAGATGCAATGTTGAGAGATGGAAAAATTTACATTTTGAGAAACAAATTTATCTATAATAAGAACTGCATGACTGTGATAGTAACTCATTACCAAATGACAGTATTTTAGGCTTGTCCAAATCGAACGCATTTGCTGACGACAAAATAAGAGTGAGTGAAAATTTGTAATTTGTTTTGTGAAACGTAGAAATCATTGTGGGAAAAGGAGAAAATGCTGGTTTCCAGCATTTTCTCCTTTTCTCACCATGTTTTCTAAAGGCTTCTTTCTCAGGGTCCTCAAAAGAAGGGTTTGTGTGGTAATGGGTTAAACTTAAATGAATTACCTCTGAAGAATCGTTTTCATGTGACGTGATACAAACTTTTGGAACAGGCCCCATGTGGGGTGGAGGCACTCGCGGGGTTTCGGTAAGGCCTTGGTTATTTTGAGATGATTGTGTAGGTGAATTGTGACCAGGAATTGGCATGGTACCCGCTCCTGGAACCCTGGCTGCCCCTTGTCTTTGATGCTGATACAACATAAACTGTGGTCGCATACGCGGATCCATATGCAATCTACTAGGGTCTATGCTGGATACCTACACAAGCAACAACACAAAATCAGAGCAACGTAAAATATAAATAACAGCACTAACAACAGCTAAATCAATATAAAAGAAAACAAAAGGCTATATATGTATATACAACATAGCATATGGCAGAAGAGCTGCTAATTTTTCTTGCATATAGCATCGTATTTCTACATCATTTGGCTGTAATTGACAAAATTTGCTTTAACCCTCAACTTTCTACCACACAAACCTGACTTTTAATGACCCTAAGAAAGAAGCCTATAGAAAACATTGTGGGAAAAGGAGAAAATGCTGGTAACCAGCATTTTCTCCTTTTCCCACAATGTTTTGTCACCTTCCCAAACCAAACTTCAATTTTTCAGTCACATTAATTTTGTTGTATAAAATGCTTTCAATTTGGACTGGTCTAAAATTTTCTTGTGTGATAAAGAGTTAACCACACAGTTCCAAATTTTAATGACCCCATGAAAGGAAACCTTTGAGAACATTGTGACAAAATGCTCCTTTTCCCAAAATGTTTTCATCTCAACCAACGATAAAACTGTTTAAGCCACATTTCAATTTTGGTCTGCAAATGCCTTTAACTCTTTACCAACACAATTTCAAGTTTTAGCAACCCTGGGAAAGAACCCTTCTAAACACATTCTGGGAAATGGAGTAATACTAGTGACCAGCATTTCCTCCTCTCCCACATCGTTTTCTGACCTTTATTTGAGCCACATTTGTCTCGGGCAATTTTGACAAGTCTTCAAATTTTTCATGGGGCAAAGAGTTAACTTGGCCAAATCTACTTTTTTTTGTGTGGTTAAAATTCAATTATATACTCATAATATACTCATTGCATGTGTCGGAAAAGTTATCAGCATTTCAAAATACAGTATATCTTCATTACCACAAGGATTTTACCACTACAACACAACATGTATTACACAAATATAAGTCTCCACTCAAACAAAAAATTTATATAAGCCATAATCCTAGAAAAAGAAGGTTTAACTCATTATCAAATGACAAAATTTTAGACTGGCCCAAATAAAAAGCATTTGCAGATGACAAAATAAATGTGAATCAAAAACGACTGAATCTTGGCATAGACTGGTTCCTTGACAGTTGACATAAAGTCTCAACCTATGTCAGCCACTGCGGACTACACAGGCTGACATGGGTAGATACTTCTTGAACATACTATGGCTTGCAACAAGTGAAAAGGGACATTCGGACATCTGCATAAAGTGTCGTGTCGGATCAGCCTGCGTGATCCGAGATGGCACTTTCCATTTTTATGATTTTCAGTGTTTTGCGGAAGTCTACTGAGGACCAAAATCTACTGAAGACGTGAAGTGCTGTCTCGCAGATTGCGCAGGCTGATCTGAGACGACACTTAAAGCAAGTGTCCGAATGCCCCTTTTCGCGTGTTGCAGGCCATATGTGTCTCCCCCCCTTCTTTTCTCACAGACCATGGCTCATTTCTAAATTAAATTGCAGTAACAACACAATATGAAGTCTACAGCACAGACTCATCATTAGACTGGGTTAGTAAAGGAAAAGTACTGTACTCACTTCCTCTACCTTATTGCGCACAACCTGTGGAAATGAGCAATGAATTTGGATATTTATCTGTACACAATAAACAAAGTGTTGCACCCCCTTTATTCTTTAACCAGGTTTGATTTTCTGACATTAACTCTTTACCACACGAGAAAATCATAGACTGGTCGAAATTGAAAGCATTTGCAGACTACAAAATAAAGGTGAATGAAAAAATGAAATTTGTTCTGGGAAGGGCAGAAAACACTGTGGGAAAAGAAGAAAATGCTGGTTACCAGCATTTTCTCCTTTTCCCCCAGTGTTTTCAAAAGGCTTCTTTCTCAGGGGCGTCAAAAGTAGGGATTGTGTGGTAATGGGTTAATTATGTAAGATGGTGTAAAAATTAGAATTTAGAATCCATTTGCCGCACAAACCAATAAACCATTCTTTAAATCAAGGGATACCTCTGTTCAGTTCATTTCAGAGGTAAACAAATGGCTTGTAGGGGTTTGCAGCACCTTGATTCTAATTTCTACCTCATTTCATATAATTCATGCCAGCAAATAAAACACTGCAAGAACATGGGGTAGCAACATCTTTTTACTGTGTGTATATATTCTCAGATAAGCCTATTATCAAATGTTTTTATTTGTCCTCATCTGCGTTAAAAAATCTTCAGCAAAGTAAGGGATTAATGAAATTAGTAATCATAGTAACAACATTTATGAGATCAAAATAATTCAATCAAAGGGATGCCAATCTACATGTAAGTTACAGATACAGCTATGACCATAGAAGAAGTATATTGGCATTCACATAGTTGATTCATAAAATCATTATCTTAAAAGATCTTCACCAAAACATATGTTTAAGGTCCACAGTGTTGTGCCTAGGCCGCGGGATTGCGGGATTCCCGCAATTTTTTTAACCATGTCCCTTAAAATTTAAGCCATTGCGGGATATCGGGCGCGCTCACGAAAATCCGACTAATTTTCCTTATCTAGAGTCCATTTCGGTATTTACATACATTGCGTTAATTACAATGGGCACCTGCATAACGTAGACTGTGACCGCGGAATTTACTGAGATAAAGTCACTTAGGGAAATCCAATATTTAAACCAGTCTTACTGTTGTCAATAAAACAATATGGCGAAACGCCAGATGCGGTTGACCGACTTTATGTCGGGAAAGGTTAAAAATAGAAAAGTTGCAGACGAAATTGAATTACAGAGGACTGTGAAAACCCGGAATCGATCGCGGCTTCTTCGACCTCCGGAACAAGTAAGAAAAAGGACAGAATATTTCAGAAAAAATCGGCTCATAAAATTTTCGTGGTTACAAGAGCCGGGTGGAAGTATGAAATGTGTCCCCTAGATTTTTCCAGTGTCCCCTTGAAATTAAGGTAGGGGGACACCTGTGTCCCCCAAAAATTTTGGCCTAGGAACAACACTGGGTCCAGTTTCATTTATTTGGAACCTTCTGTTTCCTGGGAATGTTTCTTGAAAAACAAAACAAACCCGGATAAGGACCCTTTGACTTCAATATAATTCAGTGACACACAGTGTCATAATTTGATACAAAATAGGACCATCAGATAAAGTTTATACTGCTTTTCAACCCTTTGTTCCTGTTTCTTTATTATTTCTCTCATTCCAACCTGGATTTCCAGAAAAAGGAGTAAAATCTGTACATAAAATATTCATTCCCTGGTATTTGTTTTCCGATCAAGTGGTGAGATTTCCAGATAAATGGAGTCCAGATAAACAATGCTCAACTGTACATGTACTTTGACGTGTCAAAACTATTCTAATGAGTATCCAGGACATCGGCTTTTGTTAAAGAATACTGCTTTTCAGACTTGTTTACAAACTTATCTGGACCTCTGTCTACACCAGTCTTGCAAATCTTGCACTGCCTAAACTTGCATTTAGATTGAAGTTTCATCAAATCTGAGGTTATGTCTTTAAATATCAGGACAAGAACAGTATTGTAGGGAATTACAGAAAATGAGAGTATTCCAGAAATATAACGAAGCTACGCTCTACCTAGAATCAACTAAGATCTTTCAACAAAAAGCTTTTCGAAACAGGCTTGTGACCATGGTAACTGACAAAGTATTCATTATTTAAGGCAATATTTTAAATTATGATTTTGTCATATTCTTTAAGACAAATTCATGTAATTTACTAGTATTAGTATTGGCCTTGTAAAGAAGCAAAACAAATTTGCAACTCAAGCTTCTCAAGACAACAAAACTCAAGCCTCTCAAGGACAACAGTTTTACAGCCTATCATGACTTTGTTAACTTTTCAAGCATCAATCTAAAAGTCAGGTATATAGTATTAACTGTTAGAATACCAGTTAACTCTTTACCACACAATCCCAACTTTAATGACCCCGTGAAAGAAGCCTTTGAAAACATTGTGGGAAAAGGAGAAAATGCTGGTAACCAGCATTTTCTCCTTTTCCCACAATGTTTTCTACCTTTCACAAAACAAATTTCAAATTTTCAGTCACTTTTAATTTGTCATCTGCAAATGCTTTCAATTTGGACCAGTATAAAATACTGTCGTTTGGTAATGGGTTAATCGGCTGCAGTGTTTGTTTTGCAATGAAATTTTCCTCAGGCAGAAAAAATGGTACATTTTTAAAAAAAAAATTGCCAAGTACTCGAGTATCAATTTCTGTAATCGATACTCAGACGTTCGATCGGGTACTCGGTTACTCGTTGCCATCCCTAAAGTAATGCAATTACTTTCAAACAAAGTATCTCAGCAAAGCAGACAGCCTAGATCCAAGATCAGACTCTATGATTTTTTTTGTAAATGGCACTCAAAGAAATTACAGAATGCTTATTTTTTTCTCTATATAATAGTACAGGGTGTCCAGAAAGTATGGTAACACCCTGCACTTCCACCAGATAGCTTCCAGATAAGTGAAGTTTGTTCCCAATATTTTGGACAAGTGAGATCGTCTGGTATTTCTACACCCGAATTCATGTTCCTTTAACCCTTTACCACACAGCAAAATTTTGTACTTGTCTACATTGAGGAAAAATTTACAAAGGAAAAATTGACAGAATTTCAAATAATAATACTTGGTCTTGAATAGGAAGAAAAGATTGTGGGAAAAGGAGAAAATGCTGGTTACCAGCATTTTCTCCTTTTCCCACAATGTTTTCAAAAGGCTTCTTCCTCAAGGTCGTTTAAAGTCGGGATTGTGTGGAAAAGGGTTAAAATAACTGACATTAGGTTTCTTTTTTTCTTTGAATCTTTCAACAATTGCTTTGAACTGAATGTAGTATCATTAATCACGATTATGAAGTCTAGACATTCTATATGCATTTCTACACAGACAATGGGAACTAGCAGATTAGCATATAATGTAGTACAACAAAATCTGCACTAATACGGCCCACCCAATTATTCTAACTGGATCCCCATTTTGTTAAACTCTGGATTAATACTGTAAGAAAGCTGAAGGAATTCTCTTATAATAATTGATTGATGTGTTTCCCAAACTGTTTCCATAATGATGAAAGATATTGTATTTATCCTTAGTGTAAGTCGTCATTGAGTTTGGAGATCTGACAAGCGCCTCTGAAATGTCTGGTGCACTCCATATTAGATGACAAATTTTACACTCCTCCAAATTAGAAGCAGTTGCAGATGACAAATAAAATGTTACTCAAATTAACATCATTTTCTACGTTTCACATAAGGTTTTCTAAGGTCAACAAAACTTGATGTTCTTAACTCTTTACCAAACATTAGAAATAAAGACTAGTCCAAATTGAAAGCATTTGCAGACAACAAAATAAATGTGACTCAACTTTCAAAGGTTGCTTTAAGAAGGGTAGAAAACATTATGGGAAAAGAAAAAAATGCTGGTTACCAGCATTTTCTCTTTTTCCAACAGTGTTTTCAAAAGGCTTCTTTTTCAGGATCATTAAAGGTCTGGACTGTGTGGTAATGGGTTAAGTAATTTAATGGAATGTCTACATGGGAGATGGCCTTGCTATTACTGCACCATAAAACAACATTCAAGAACTGGTATTGCATACTTACTGGAGGGGAGGTATGTGGCATCCTCATATTTTGTGATCCGTTTCCAGTTAACACTAACGGGCTGGGTCCACTAGGGTTCATTCGTCTTCTTTGACCTGGGCTCTGAGCAGGGGACCCATTAGGGTGCTGGGGTGGGGCCATATTCATGTGAGCACTTGTCGGAGACAGGTTGGGGCTGCCGGTGTAGTTGTTCTGATCTTCAATGTCGAGTGGTGTGGTGAGAGGAGATGGAAACTGTAATATGGAGAGGTCAGGCAGGGAGCCAGTGTTGTTCATACCAGAGATGGGGACGTTGATCTGTGAGTCCGGCTCAGCAGACGGGTAAATGCTGAAATAGTATCAAATAGTTACGATGTTACAAGTTCAAGCCTAGTCAGTTTGTGAACTCTAAATCAAAGGGGCGAACCGTATAAGTACTTTTTTCTGCGGGGTCCAAATTCTACGGATTTTCAAAAAAACAGGGGGTTTAAAATTCTGCGTACCTTTTTTCTGCGGTAATGAACCTGATTAAAAAAAGGATTAAATTATTGCGCTTTATTTTGATGAAGTACCGTCACCAGCGTCCATTTTGGACAGGTATACTCCATAAAATGTATTTCGGTTGTTATCGTCTTCAATGAAAAGGATGATATTCATGTATTTAAAACACACACACATTTTTTAAATGTAAATTAATAACTATTTCATTCATTGCAATGCCATATCTATTTCTGTATCAGATCCAGAGAACATGTTCTTCCAGTGCTTCCAAGATCCGTGCCGATCTGAATCCATTAGTGTTTAACCCATTTTAATTCGATACTTCTTGGTGGATTTTGACCCGCCATTTTGAGACAAGCTCTTTCAAAATAGTTATGGATAAGTGAACTGGGTCAATTGGTACCTCATCGGACCCATTTTTCTTAATCTGTGCCACAATCTGTTCCGAATATCAATTATCAAAGGAAGATTTCAGCTTGGCTTTAACTGTCTCAAAATAATATTGGGGGAAAGGGTTTAAATGTTTCGAGGTGTGAAACTAACAATGGTATAACCTTTGTTTTCTACCCGTAGGCGATGTCATAACGGCATGCATATACCGTAAAGCGCGAATAATAGATCGCACCTACCAAACTGTAAAGTAACTGTACAGTAAACATTAAGACTCGTTTTAAAATGTATGCAGAAGAGTTCTAGTATTTTGAAAACATTGTGGGAAGGCAGAAAATTTATTGCGATAATCATATTGTCTAAATACAGTACAGGTAGTGAAAGCCATTAAATATAGAGAGTAGGAAACAGTAAAAAGACGATGATAATATGCCGAGTTTGATAATACACGTGTAATTTACACATGTCCCAACAAAATAACAACAACAAGTAAAAGAACGACGCCGTCGATAGAATCCTTTTTATTTGGACTAAATTTTTGCGTCTTTTAAATCTGCGCTCCTGCATGGTCCCGCAGATAAAGCAGAAATAAAGTCACCGCAGAAAAAAGTGCTTATACGGTACTTACTGTATTTCTCTTAACCCTTTACCTGATATGCCAATTTGAGGCTCTTCCATTTTAGCAGCAAATAAAGATATAACGTCTAAAATATGGACAAATAAGGATACAAATACCTGATTGAGCGGAAAACATTGTGGGAAAGGAGAAATTGCTCATTAAGAGCAATTTATTCTTTTCTCACAATGTTTTCAAAACCTGCCTGTTGTTGATACATCAAAGTGAGTATCTATGGAGTAAACGCTAAACTCTTTATCAAACAAAAAAATTTTAGACCTGTTCAAATGAAAGCATTTGCAGACAGAAAAATATGTGCCATCCAAACATTGAAATTTGTTTCCAGCAGGTTAGAAACATTGTGGGAAAAGGAGAAAATGTTGGCTACCAACATTTTCTCTTTTTCCCACAATATTTTCAAAAGATTTCTACCTCAGGGTCAGGTTTCTTTTTTTTTTTTCAGTGAATCCAATGAAAAAATGCATATATCAATATAAAATTAGAGGAAATATTCATCAAATTCTTCATAATATATTGTCATTTTCAATACCTAAAATGTACACAAGGCTATCATGATTTAACCCTTTCCCAAACAATCCCTGGTTTTTATGAACCTGAGAAGCCTTAAGAACATTGTGGGAAAAGGAGAAAATGTTGGCAAGCAGCATTTTCTCCTTTTCCCACAATGTTTTCTACCCTGCTGGAAACAAGTTTTTGATTTTTCATTTAAGTTTATTTCAAAATTTTGTTTGGTAAAGAGTTAAGGGTTTTTATTGAGGGTGGAGTGGCAAGGAGCTACCATTAGGGCTTGGGCTTTTATTAGGAGAAATATGGTACTGAGCAGTCATAAAAATAGATACCAAGCATTTTGAATTTCTATGTGCACTTTGAAGGATAGTATTGTCTTATAATGAAATGATAGCATGGAAAACATTGAAGAAAAAGAACTGTATCCTTCATCAATTCTTTTTTTGAGTTTGATGTAATCGTCAACATTATTTCTGTTATTTCAGAACATTAACCGCACTCATTCTTGTATAACCATAGTATTTTAAACCAGCACATGTTCTATAAAACAGAAACTTTCTATGCCACTGCCTGCTTTCCTGCATTAACCCTTTACCACACATTGGAGACTTTAAATGACCCTGGAGAAATTTTTCTTGTTAGGGAAAAAATTAACCCTTTACCAAACAAAAGAAATTCAGGCTGGTCCAAACTGACAGCATTTGCAGACAACAATCTTAAGGTTGCCTTAATAATAAGAACTGTCCTTAATTGAATAGAAAACATTGTAGGAAAAGGAGAAAATGCTGGTAACCAGCATTTTCCCCTTTTCCCATAATGTTTTCAAAAGACTTCTTCCTACGGAATTGGGGGTTGTGTGGTATAGAGTTAAATAAGTAGTACTTACTTTATATTTGGCACTTCACAAGACTTAGGTCTCTGTTGTAACTGTAATGTAGAAATACATATTTTATGAGAATTATACTCTGAAAAGTAAATAGTTCCCTCCGTGATAACTCATATACATCAAAACATCTTTTGAAAACATTTCCATCAAGAGCAGCACATGCAGGTACCAACACTCAGCTTCAAGTGAAATTCTTAATTCATAAAGGGGCATAACTGTGTCAAAACTAATTCGATGGTTACCTGCCCCTGTTGTATGGGTTTCCCAGTTGATAGTTATCAACTAGTCTAAGTTTGACATTAATATTTTAACAGAGATGTTATCAAATGTTGGAATTTTTTCATATTGACGATAACGACAACACCACCACTATGAAAATAAGCCAGAATTTTGTTTGAAAACAGCCCTGCTAAAAAAAGTTGCCTATAACATTTCATTGGTTTTGGCATCCTTTAACCCTTTCCCAAACAAACCCTGGTTTTTATGACATTGATATAGAACCCTTTTGAAAACATTGTGGGAAAAGGAGAAAATGCTGGAGAACAGCATTTTCTCCTTTCCCCCACAATGTTTTCTAGCCTGCTGGGAACAAATTTCAATTTTTGAGTTACGTTTAATTTGTCATCTCCACATGCTTTCAATTTGGACTAGTCTAAATTTTTTTCGTTTGGGAAAGAGTTAAATCTTTACCAAACAACAAAATTTTAGACTGGTCCAAATTGAAAGCACTTGCACACAACAACCAACATTAAAGGAACTCAGAAATTGAAATTTGTTGGGGGGGGGGGGGGGTTAGAAAACATTGATGGAAAAGGAGAAAATACCGGTTACCAGCATTTTCTTTTTCCACTATGTTTTTAAAAGGCTTCTATCTCAGGGTCTTAAATACACGGGGATTGTTTGGTAAAGGGTTAAGTTTGACTAAGTGTAAAGTTCTGCAAAAGTGTATGCAAAAATAATTACAGTAATGTTTCTAAGGAAAGGGATATTGCAGGAATATTTATTAAATTATTGCTGTTTTTTTCTTTTCCCTAAAAAAAGTGCTGAGTTTTTTTTTTTAATGAAGGAAAAGTGCACAAAGCTTCTTTACAATCATTTTCTGGCATTTATTAACATAGTTTAACTCATTACCACACGACAAAATTTTAGATTGGTTCAAATTGAAAGCATTTGCAGACGACAAAATTAAGGTGACCGAAAATTTGAAATTTGTTCTGGGAAGGGTAGAAAACACTGTAGGAAAAGGAGAAAATGCTGGTTACCAGCATTTTCTCCTTTTCCTACAGTGTTTTCAAAAGACTTCTTTCTCAGGGGGCGTCAAAAGTAGGGATTGTGTGGTAATGGGTTAACATATTAATTCTGTTTAAAAAAAATGTAAATGGCATAAATAAAAGTAAGATGGCCCTTCATTTTTCAAACAGTCTAACAGCTTTTTACGAGGCTCTTTACCAATCAATCACATGTTTTTATGACCCTTTAACTGAAAACATTGTTGTAAAAAGAGAAAATCCTGGTAACCAACACTTTCTCCTTTAGCCACAAAACTTTTTACCTTTTCATACACATATTCTTTTAATCTAATTTTCATCGAAAATGCTTAAATTTTTGGCAAGTGTAAAATTCTGAATTTGGTACAGGGTTCAAATTATGTACATGAGGTCACTAGGCCAAGGACAAAATACCCATAAAATTAACCCTTTACTCCATAGATACTCATTTTGACGCATGAACAACAGACAGCTTTTGAAAACATTGTGGGAAAAGGAGAAATTGCTCGTAACGAGCAATTTCTCCTTTTCCCACAATGTTTTCCACTCAGTGAGATATTTGTATCCTCATTTGTCCATATTTTTGGCATTATATCTTTATTTGCTGCTATAATGGAAGAGTCTCAAATTGGAATATGAGGTAAAGGGTTAAAAAGCATTAGTTATCTAATGAATAATGTGGTTAACCTTTTACCTATCAACTCTTTACCAAACAACAAAATTTTGGACCAGTCCAAATTGAAAGCACTTGCAGACGACAAAATAAATGTGAATCAAAAACTGAAATTTGATTTGGAAAGGGTAGAAAACATTGTGGGAAAAGGAGAAAATGCTGGTTACCAGCATTTTCTCCTTTTCTCACAATGTTTTCAAAGGCTTTCTTTCTCAGGGTCGTTAAAAGTCAGGATTGTATGGTAAAGAGTTAAAGGATTTGCAGACAATAATTACAGTTTGAACGGTGTTTTACACCTCTTTCAACATTACTTTAACTATATCATGGTGATAGCTTGCACAGTCATGGATGTCCTGGGTTTCATGAGGTTAGGGCTCTCATGTTTCTTGCCCAAGGACACTCTATGGGAAAAAAGAACTGTAGACAACAAACAGAATGTGCAAAAAATAATTGGTTTAGTTTTTAGCCTCTACCACACAGTTCAAAGTTTTAATGACCCTGAGAATAAAGGCTTTTGAAAACTTTGTAGGAAAAGGTGAAAACTGGTTACCAATATTTTCTTTTGCAACTATATTTTCTAATTATTCAATGACAGCTCCTGCCACCTGATCCACAGTTAACTCTTTCCCACACAATCCAGACTTTTAACGACTCTGAGGAAGAAGTCTTTTGAAAACATTGTGAGAAAAGGAGAAAATGCTGTTAACCGGCATTTCTCCTGTCCCCAAAATGTTTCTACTCCGCTGGAAACAAAGTAAAATTTTTGAGTTACGTTTGTTTTGTTGTCTTCAAATGCTTTCATTTGGACTAGTTTATAATTTTGTCTTGTGGTAACGAGCTAATGACCCTGAGAGTAAAGGCTTTTGAAAACATTGTAGGAAAAGGGAGAAAAAGCTGGTAATCAGCATTTTTCTTTAAAACAAACTTTTCTCATTATTCAAAGACAATTTAGATCAACTGATCTACATTTAAAATGTCAATGCATGTTCTTTTTAATTTTGACAGGTCTTAAATTTTGTTGTCAGGTATAGAGTAAACCATGTACATGCAAATCAAATGGCAAGTTCAAGGTTAATTGTATTAGTAATCTAATGAATTGCCTGATTGAATGACAGCATTAACCTTTTACAATATAAATCCTATTTTTAACAATCCATGAGAAGATGACTTTCGAAAACATAGTGGGACAAGGAGAAAATGCTGGTAACCAGCATTTTCTCCTTTTCCCACTATGTTTTCTAATCCTTCATAGCTGAATCTTATAGACCATGCCACTGATTACAAATTATAGTTCCATTAGTCAATTTTTGAGACATGTTAATTTTGTTGTCTGCAAATGCTATCAATTTGGAACTAACTAAAGTTTTGTCATTTGGTAAAGGGTTAAACACCCTTGTTTTATTTTTACAGAGCAATCTACTTCCTATTTCTGTTATACCGTATTTCTTTTTTTAACACCCCCGAGGCATTGCATTTTCCAAAAGGGGCGAGGGCATATAAGAAAGGTAACAGTGACACAGAAGTCCAAGGACGACAATCACATTAGCGTCCATTTTTTAGCCATAGCGAACTGCGAAGCGATCACCAATGCAGAATACTGAAGTTACTACTGAACATAATTCATTTGTAAGATAGCATTGAAAATTAATATGTGACACTGTTCTTCCATTTTTTCATTTTCTTTAACGTTTTTTAAAGTAAGCTGACAAACACTGTGTTATATTCAAATAGCCAGGTGTATGTGACATCAATTTGAGAAGGAACAGGATTGTTGATGCCATATTTAGAGTATATTCCAACTGATTTATTTCAATTTTAATGATGGACTTGCCATCTGGTAAGTCCATTTCAGTTTTGGAAAAAGCTGGCAGAGCATTAATGTCAGGGGGAGCATCTACAAAGGACAAAACGGTCTTTTTTCTTTTCCATTAAGTCTTTACCAAATGACAAAATTTTAGACTGGTCCAATTTGAAAGCATTTGCAGACGACAAATCAAACGTGAATAAAAAGTTGCAATTAGTTTTGGGAGGGGTAGAAAACATTATGGGAAAACAAGAAAATGTTGTTTACCAGCATTTTCTTCTTTTCCCATAATGCTTTCAAAACGCTTCCCTCTCAGGGTCATTAAAAGTCGGGATTGAGTGGTAAAGATTTAACTCTTTACCAGACAACAAAATATTGGACTAGTCCAAATGGAAAGCATTTGCAGATGACAAAATAATTGTAAAATTCATGTAAAACTGAAATTTGATTTGGAAAGGGTAGAAAACATTGTGGGAAAACGAGAAAATGCTGGTTACCAGCATTTTCTCCTTTTCCCTCAATGTTTTTAAAGGCTTTCTTTCTCAGGGTCGTTAGAAGTGGGGGTTTTGTGGTAAAGGGTTAATCTTTAAAACGAAACGACATAACCTTCATAGTATGAATTAGAGTGTTATTTATGAGTTCAATGGTATTTTTAAAAGTACAAACACATACTGTCTCTGTAGGTTAATTTTCTTTATCTTTGAACATTGCAAATATTGCAGAGTCATGAAATAGAAAAAAAATCAAAGGACTGAAAGTCCTGAAAAGTATATTTGTTGCACTGTGAGAATTAACCCTTTCCCAAACAAGCCCTGGTTTTTATGTGTCTGCAGTAAAAGTCTTTTGAAAACACTGTGGGAAAAGGAGAAATTGCTCGTAACGAGCAATTTCTCCTTTTCCCACAGTGTTTTCTACCCTTTATAAGAACTTTCTGCCATTTTCTCCAAATCTAAAATTGTCGTCTGCAAACTCTTTTGGTTTGGAAGAGTCCAAAATTTGTTGTTTGGGAAAGGGTTAAAACATACTGTATTATGAAAAATAATATGTCAATCATTTAGTAAGGGCAATGAGCGTTGAAATTGTTTTATGCAGTAGGCTGTACAATAACTGTTCTTCTAATACTGAAGATATCCATCTACCTGACTCAGTTTACACGGCTGATATTAGATTTAGGACTGTACACATATTTACATTAGTAGTGAAAGCAAGGTTGGCTTTACTAGCTAAAATTGAAAGTAGAATGAATAAAGCCCATTCCTGATTATATGACAGCATTTTGGTTCTGGTCAATCAATGCATCTGCTATATATATATATCCATTAAAAGTGTGATGGAAAGGGGCTTTCTTTTCTGCATTACTTAGAAATATGACTATGAACGTATAAATCAGCCCTTCTACAAAACTCTAAATAAGAAAGCTTTTAAAGACAATGTTGGAAAAGGAGAAAATGCTTGTCACAAGCATTTTCTCTTTTCCAAAAAATGATATCTATCTTTGCAAGAACATATATCCCAACAACTTAATCAAGTTTTGTCATCTGAAAATGCTTTGAATTTGGAAATGCTTGCAGATTTACTGATTGGTGAAAGTTAACTCTTTACCAAACAAAAAATTTTTAGGCTTGTCCAAATTGAAAGCATTTGCAGACAACAACATAAATGTGACTCAAATATTGAAACTTGACTTTAGAAGAGCAGAAGACTTTAGAAGAGCAGAAAACAATGTGGGAAAGGGAGAAAATGCTGGTTGCCAGTAGTTTCTCCTTTTCCCACAATTTTTTCAGAAGGCTTCTTCCTCCGTGTTGTTAAAACCAGGGATTGTTTGGTAAAGGTTTAAATGACTGAATCTGGCATTTCTTAATTTATCCAGTCTGATGTAATGCCAGATATTTATAAATAAATCTGGTATCAATCTAATCCCATACAATCCCAAGCTTTGAATACTCATAGATTTGAATTTTGGTAACATTGCTATGCTGGTAACCAGCATTTTCTCCATTTCAAACAAAGTTTTCTAACCTTTCAAGAACAAATCCAACCATTGAGCCTCAAATATTTGATTCATCACCTACACAATGCTTTAAATTTGGATCAAACTATAAAAACTATATTTCAATGGGACCAGTCTAAAATATTGGCATGTAGTATAGAGTTAAACTTCTAACCAGTCCAATGAAATATAAAATATATATAGATCTGATATTTACCTTCTTTGGATCCCAAGGGTATGGCCCTTTCAGCATGTCCCCAGTCAAACCTTGGTTTTCTCCAGCCACCTCTTGAACTGAAATGAGACAGATGAAAAATAAAGTATTTGCTTTGTAGGTCTAGGAAAAGGGTTAACTCGTTTCCTAAATGAGTTTTTTTAATCTTCTGCAGATAAAAAAATTGAAAATGATACATATAAAATGAAATTCTCTGACAGGATAGAAAATGTTATGGGAGAAGGAGAAATCTCTTGTAAAAAGCAGTTTCTCCTTTTCCCAAATTATTTTTTAACCCCTTACCCCATATGGTATTTCTATGGTATCTCTAATTGACCCTAAATAACAGCAAGGATGAAGCCTTTTCTTATGTCTATATGACAACTTCTGATAGCATAGAAAACATTGTGACAAAAGGTGAAACTGCTCGTCACGAGCAATTTCACCTTTTGCCACAACGTTTTCCAAAGGCTCCTACAAGCAATGCATAGAAATGAGTATCTATGGAGTAAAGGGTTAAAGCCCTCTTCTATAGGGTCATTAAAACAAGGGGAGTACTTGACAAAAAGGTAAACTAAAACCTCTACCAACAGGACTATTATACCTGATGATTTGGTTAGTTTCAAGACAAACTGGATTTTTTTCCATATGTACATCCTGCTTAATACATTGCACCACATAGATAAATCAGACCACTTTTTCTAGAGCACTGCACTTTTATATTCAAAAGAGAGAGAACAAAAAGCAGCATTTTATGACAAATTCAGCAAAAAGACCTAGCATACTCTTGTGTTCTTAACTTTGCTCATAATCAAACTTCATCAATAATGGAAATCATCTTCAATATATTAAATGTGTATACCGGCAATACATCCATGCAGAGGTGATTGATACTATATTGTCCCAACAACCCCATCCCCATTGAAAATGCCCTAAGAAGCCCTTACATATCAATTTTGGTGTCTTCTGTATGAAATAGGTCCCTTTATTCAGAAGTATTTTGATTGCTAATGATATATATTATGAAGTCACAGTTGCAACGTAAAGTGATATTAAAGTTCTCAGTTATATACAAATTTTAATTTGAACCTTAAAGTCAAGGTTCAGCTGGTTAACCACATTCTATTCCTGACTAACCTGTTTATTCGTTGTTTGTTATTTAACCCTTCACCACACAATCCCAAATTCTAGCGACCCTGACTAAGATGACTTGGTAACCAGTCTCCTGCATTTAACCCTTTACTAAACGACAAAATTTTATGCTGGTCCAAACTGAAAGCACTTACAGACGACAAAATAAACATAACTCAAAAATTGAAATTTGTTTCCAGCATGGTAGAAAACATTGTGGCAAAGGAGAAAATTCTGCTTACCTGCATTTTCTCCTTTTCCTACAATGTTTTCAAAAAGCTTCTATCTCAGGGTTGTAAAAACCAGTAATTGTTTGGTAAAGGGTTAAACTTTTCTCCATTTCCCACAATATTTCCTACCCTTTCTCACACAGTCAGACCATTTTCATTCTTTGAACCATTTGACGTGATGTCTATGATGCTTTTAGTTAGTTAAGTTTTAAGTTTTGTTGTATGGTATAAAAACTATACAAAGAGTTAACCCTTTCCCAAACAAAAATTTTACATGTCTACAGTACAACGTCTACAGTACAAGTCTTTTGAAAACATTGTGGGAAAAGGAGAAATTGCTCGTAACAAGCAATTTCTCCTTTTCCCACAGTGCTTTCTACCCATTTGGAGAACTTCCTGCCATTTTTATCGAATTTGAAATTGTCTGCAAACTCTTTGAGTTTGGAAGAGCCTAAAATTTGTCGTTTGGGAAAGGGTTAAATGTATATCTACCAGAATGAATGAAGAACTCACTAATCTATCAATTCAAGAGAAAGAATGGGGAATCAAATGAACAGAAACCAAAAAGTAAACAGTAAAATATCTAACTATTCAGTGGTGTAAACTGTTCAAAAGAAACTGCTAATACTCTCAGGGAAACCAACATGATAATTGCCTATGGGGTAATAATCTGACCTAAAAATGACCAGTAATTTGTTTTTGTTGCAAACTTGCAATGCTAATATCAAAGTACTAGTGAACCCCTCTTCGCAAGCCAAGACCGATGATTCACTACGTTACTCTACCCTTGGCAAATCGAGGTTGATTTTTATGTTCACCCGATACACTTTTTCATTGGATGCAGCCAGCTCTAGCTGCAATGAATGAAATCGCTTGTAGCATTTCATCTTTGATAAAAATAGAACAAGGTTTCTACCTTTCGAATAAAAGATAAAACACGGAAACCCACGTGGATGTCTGCTTATCGCTTCATGTGTATTCGTAAGCAGTTTGTAAAATGATATTACAATTACATTGGCTTTTAGAAACATGATGTAAAGGGGAGTAATAACCAGCATCCAATAGAGGGCACATTGCAGGAATCTCAAAATCGGGCTCAATCAGCCAAGGCAAGATCCACGTAGTGATCGTAAACTTGGCTCGCGAAGATGCAGTGAACCTGAATTTTTCCAATATTTCACAAAGCTAATGTATGATTATTGGTATGGGCTGTGACAGTTATTTGTCACAAGAGTTTGTCATTATTTTATCAGAAATAGCAAAAATTCAGTTGTCCCTGACATACTGCTGATAAATGTTAACACTTCACCACAATGCAAAAAATTTAGACAAGTTAAAATTGAATGTCCTTACAGTTGGCATTTTCAAGATGGCTTAACACTTAACAAGAAAATTCTCTGAGTTTGAACAATCCCATGAAGAGGTCCTTTGAAAATATTTTGGGTAAAAGGAGAACATACTGGTAAACAGCATTTTCTCCTTTTCAAAAAGTAGACATACTGCTTATTTAGAGATCATTGGCTGGTGGATTTTTGACTCTTTACCAAACAACAAAATTTTGTTTTCATAACCATCATCAATACAGTGGTCAGCAGTGGGAGAGGAATAAATCCTGTCATGATGACTATCATCAGTCCTTGGAAAATCAAAGCGTTGAGAACACTGAATTGGTATTTGTCAAGGAAACCCATTGTGTGGAATTAGTAGTTTGAAAGAAACATATTGTTCAAATATTGGCTTAAAAGTCAACCCACTACGCAAAGGAATACCTTTTCAGTTGAAGGAAGAGTACTCATGACAAAGTTTGGTTTATTTTTTTATATGTGGTCTCCCTTTGATCATTACCAGGAAGCAGGAGTAACGCCCCTTGACAGTAGGATGGACGACAAATAGAGAGAAAAATGTTGTTGATATATCGAACAAAATTCAGTTTCTTCATGAAAACTATCATTTTGAAATACTAGTATCTCTACCCTTTTACATTTAATTTCCAACATTACAGTCAATTACCTCGATCTATAAATATTCATGAGCAATGAAATGGAATAGCACGCAATCATAGGACGAACAAGCCATGGAACGAATAGGTTTTGGAACGAAAAAGCCCAGGGTCAGTAGGCAAATGTGTGTCATTGTGCCAATAAAAGGCTGTGAGCGAGAGAAGCTATTTTCAATCAAAAATAAGTATCTCAATGATCAATGGCCTCACCCAATGTATTTTAATATGCCATTTCAAATTACATATCCGAGTGCCACCTAAAAACTCATTTGCCTGAGAAAAAATGAGTTTAACTGGATTTATTTCCTTCGGATTCGCACAAAATACGATACATGGTTATCAAAATTCAATCTTGAACTCATAGTGGTATTGTCTGTGACAAATACGGTCGAACCAGCAACAACATATTCCAAAGTCCTGTCATTACCACTGAGCTACTTTTGCTCTGCGAGTATTGCTTAGGAAGTATCCAGATGTATTTTTCCTTCAAATGTTCCTTTCAAAAACAGATCATTTTTAAAACAATTGGAAAACTGTGGGCATTGTCAACCAAGATCTCTTTATTTTGAATTACATGTATTACAGTGTGCCAAATTATGATCGACTGACTGTATGGTATTCAATACTGTTTTCAACATTCTTACAGTTAACCATCAACACAATGATACGCAGTGAGAGAGGAATCAAGTCCTGTTGCGATGACCAATCATTCGTCCTCAGAAAGGAATTAGCATAAGTTTAGGATTCCAACAAGCAAACATCTGTTTCTAATTTAACTCTTAAACCAAACCACAAAATTGTAGACTAGTCCAAATTGAAAGCATTTGCAGATGACGATCTAAGTATGGCTCAAAAATTGAAATTTGTCTTAGGAAGGGTAGAAAACTTTGTTGGAAAAGGAGAAAATGCTGGCTACCAGCATTTTCTCCTTTTCCTACAATGATTTTAAAAGGCTTTTTTTTTAAGGGTCATTAAAAGTCGAGATTGTGTGGTAAAGAGTTAAGGCTGTTTTAATACAATTTAATCAATTCTACCACATATTTTTTAGAGAGTGCAATACAAGTCTATTAGAATACCAGTAAAGCCATAGATTAAACATAAACCCAAAGTCATCTAAATGAAATGTGTTATAGGTTACTCAAATTTACATCTAAAAACTTTTCACCATAAGACTGGCCATAGGTAGGTTCAGTATGAAAAAGGCTAACCCTTCCCTTGATAGTTAGTTTGTTTGAGCCCTACTGATTTACAATGGCTTTCTGACAAGTCACATGACATTGGCAATATCTACCTTAAAGGCACAATAACAGCTAAAAGTAAACAAAGTGATTTCAACTACAATCACACACTTTGAAAGTATGAAACTTGAGATGATAATCTCTTATTTGTCATCAGCTAATGGCAGAAAAATAAAATCTAAAACCAGGTAAACAGGATAAAAAGAGTAGAAGACAGAAAGCAAACTGGCAACTTTTAACCCAGTTTTAAAATCCATTTTTCTGCCAGCAACTACCAGTTAGACAGACGATAAAATAACAGATCATTTTCACAATTATTTCCTTACTTTTAAACCATATGCTTTGAATTAAAATGTGTTACAATACATCTGAATCATATGTTTAAAAGTATGTAATTAACAGCAAATATAATCTGTTATAGAATGGCCAGTCCAAATAACACCTGCATTGCTTACTTTGACAGCTACTATGCCTTTATTAGGGCAGAAAACATTGTTGGAAAAGGAGAAAATGCTGGAAACCAGCCTTCTCTTTCAGGGTTGTTAGAACTTGGGATTGTATGGTAAATAGTTAAACAGGAAACCAGATACAAAGAATTCTAGCACATGATATTATTCCACTGGTGTTTGACAAGGTCTTCACAAGATTTGAAAGGTCTGGCAGCATACCTACTGTAGCATCACATTACATGTAGCTTGTTTAAATTTTTCAAGCACGTTTTCATCATACAAGATTTGTTTTTTGTAGTTGGTTGTAATTATTGATAGAGTTGTAGCAAGGAAAGGGTCACACTTTATGAAAGCTACTTACACATGAAGGCTTCATCATAACCTTACAATTCAATAGAAAAGAAAAAATGCATGAACCATGCTCTGTAAAAAGGTAGTTTAATGCATCTGAAAAAATGTACCTGCCTATGATACAAGGTGAGAAAATAATTGTCAAAAAAAATAACTATTTGTTCTAATTCAAGCTAGTTTCTTTGATGCTTTCACTATTTGAGTCATATACATGTCTGTTTGAAAAGTCAGTAGATTTCTTAATCTTACAAAAATAATTCTGCATACACATGAAGATAGTTTGATAAATTCTGAAATCTTGGTAATAAATACACAGTCTAAATGGGAGAGGTGCAAGGGGGGGAAAAAAATCTTTGATATACAGGGTGGTACAAAAACTATCATACTTCTCCTATGTAGTGGGGGTGTGTTGGGACTGTGCATATCACCTGTACTACCACCTAGTGAGCTGGAGGAGTGAATCGCTGAGTCTGAATTTGTCCTGAAAAATAGAGCAAACAGCATATAAAACATCAGTAATATCTATTCCTGTTTTTAACCTTGTTAGATGCTAAACAAAATTTTCCATACATCAGATGCACCCTCTTTCTTGGGCCCAAAATAAATGGTTACCACTCAAAGCACCAAATAAACCCAAAATGACAGAGATCTTTGCAAATTCATGGCTTCCTTTGGTGTGTAGTGTTTAAGCAAAGCAGACAGTGTAAAACAAAGATCATACTGTATTTTTTGTGCAGTCTAATCTTGATCTACACATGCTACAATAGGTACAATATCAGCCAAAGGAGCTTTCAGAGTTCCTATAAACCTGAAAATGACAGGACTTGAAGCGTGGTAAACCAAGGCATGCTGACCACATTAAGCTAACCTATGTCACAGTGACACATTGCAATTTCAGTGATTTTTTACCACAATTCCAAGTGAAACCAAGATCAGACCACATGTTCTGTAATATGTCTGATCTTTTCTACCCTATTTGAGATAAATCCTTAACTTTTAGCAAGATGCAGATATTGTCTGTGAATGGATTAAATTCGGGCATATCCAAAATCTGTTATGTGACATACAATAAATTTTGCTTGTCTAAATCAAAGGCATTTACAAATAAAGAATCAAAAAAATCTCTCGCACAGGGATTTGTCTTTGTTTTGTAGAAAACATTGTGCATCAAGGAGGAAAAAGTTTGGTAACCAGAGTTTTCTCCTTCATCCGCAATGTTTCAAATGCAATCTTCCCAAAAGTTGTGAAAATCTGAAATTGTTTGGTTATCAAGTTGCCTGCTGTAAGTAACAAGAGCGTTCTAGATGCAATGACAACACAATCCCTAAGTTTAACGACCCTGAGGAAAAGGAGAAAATGCTGGTGATCAGCATTTTCTCCTTTTCCCCCAGTGTTTTCTAACCTTCCCAGAACAAATTTCATTTTTTCAGTCACCATTATTTTGTCGTCTGCAAATGCTTTCAATTTGGACCAGTCTAAAATATTGTTGTTTGGTAAAGAGTTAAGTCACAATCGTGTGGATTGTTGTCTGCAAATGCTTTTAATTTGGACAAATCTAAAATGTTGCCATGTGGTCAAGATTAAGAAAGTCCAAGGATTTTGAACAAAGGGACATTTTCTTAAGAAGTTAAGATGATAACAATCTAAACAACAGATACATATAATTAACTCTTTAGTAGACAACAAAGTTCAAGACATATCCATACTGAAAGCCATAGCGGGCAAATAATCCACCTCTTTACCAAACAACAAAATATTTAACTACTCCATATTGAAAGCATTTGCAGACAACAAATCAAAAGTGTCTCATTTTATGAAAGTTGTCTCTAATGGATAGAAAACCTTGTGGGAAAAGGAGAAAATGGTTACCAGCATTTTCTCCTTTTCCTACAAGGTTTTCAATAGCTTTTCTTCCCAGGGTCATGAAAACCAGGGCTTGTTTGGTAAAGAGTTGACCCTTTCCCAAACAAGCCCTTGTTTTTACGTGTCTGCAGTACAGGTCTTTTGAAAACACTGTGGGAAAAGGAGAAATTGCTCATAACGAGCAATTTCTTCTTTTCCCACAGTGTTTTCTGCCGTTCGGATAATTTTCTGTCATTGTTATGAAGTTAAAATTGTCGTCTGCAAACTCTTTCGGTTTGGACTAGTCCAAAATTTTGTAGTTTGGTAAAGAGTTAAAGTAGCTAAATCAATAGATTTTTTTTCTGAAAGAAGAAGTAACCATTGTCAGAGAGGAAAAAATGCTAATTACTGGCTTTTTCCATTCTTCACAATCATGACTTTTCTCAAAAGCTTCTTCCTCAAGGTCACAAAAAACTGGATTGTAATGTAAGAGGTAAAACAATTCTCATTTTCTAATCAGAACACACTGAGATACTGTTTGATTGTTGAACCAGGTGAGCCTGTCAAAAGTTGTGAAATAGTCTCTCTGTTCTGATTGGTCAGATTTCAACCAACCATGTGGCACGTTCCCAGACGAAACCACAAACACCACCGAAAAGTCAACTATCAAACCTCAAGAACTTAAAAACTATTATTTGATCATGAAATTAATAAAATCTATGTCTAGTAAGTTTCATTAATAACAATGATTAATCATCAATTCAAAATGCAATATGCTGTCACAGACAACAAATCATAGCAGTTTATATAAGTTATGTACATTAATAATACTGATCTGAAATGCATATGTTAATAGATTTCTCTTGGAGTCAAATAAAAAGCATAAACTTCATCAAGAAAAAAATAATTATGCTCTTTCTTTTCAGAACAACATAAACATTACGTCTTACAGATTTTATCAGCACCCTTAGCTATCCTAGTTACAAAGACAAAGACAATTAATTTCAGAGTAATACAGCTGTCTTCCTATATGAAATCATGTCTTCCATAGCCATCAATCGAATTTGCATTTAGATCAGCACATCTACGAAAGTAAAACATCTGACTATGAGAAACTAACTGTAACTTGCATCCATTTCATTCAATAATTAGTACACATGTAACGCTATAGCCATTACTGCCATCATTGTATTGAATGTTATGTTTAAATTCATAGAATACCAATTTATTCAAAATACACTTAAAAGACCTCTTCGAGACTATTTCATTTTTCTGTCATCCATGAATGCCATCTTACTGTTACTGTTACATGAGATAAAACTATATGTCTATACTGTGACATAAACTGTTTGCAAAGATGTCTAATTTATTCAGGGAATATGGTTTCATTGACTCTACTAAAAATTCTTCCAGCTTCGTAAGTATACCAAATTTTCATGGCTTCTAATCATAGCAGGTACACCAAATTTTCAAGGCTTCACAACATTATTTACTGTAAATACACCAAAGTTCAAGGCTTCATTACATTATTTACTGTGAATACAGCACATTTTCAAGGCTTCATTACACTTTTTATTGTAAATACCTGTACACCAAATTTTCATGGTTTCATACTCTATTACCCAGTAACTGTAACTGCACTTAATTTTCACGGATTCAATATTTGTTACCATAAGGTTAGCATATTTTCATTACTTCTTTTTATTTACTGTTTAGTAGACCAAATTTTCGTGGATTCATAATTTATGTACTGTAAGTAAAGCAAATTTTCATGACTACATACCAGTAATTTATTTACAGTAACATACTTCATTTTCTCATGCATCATTCTTTATATGGAGCGAGTATACCTACTTTTTGTCTTCACAATTTCTTTACTGTAAACACTGAACATTTTAATGGCCTCGCCTCTTTTTTGTAATTTCCTACTAAGTTTTCAAATCTCCTGAACCCATTACCACTCAATCCCTACTTTTGACGCCCCTGAGAAAGAAGCCTTTTGAAAACACTGTGGGAAAAGGAGAAAATGCTGGTAACCAGCATTTTCTCCTTTTCCCACAGTGTTTTCTACCCTTTCCAGAACAAATTTCTATTTTTCAGTCACCTTTATTTTGTCGTCTGCAAATGCTTTCAATTTGGACCAGTCCAAAATTGTCTCGTGTGGTAATGAGTTAATCATAAGATACAACAACTATTGTTTCGTATTTTTTGTTTTACATTAGTTATTCCACATTCTCATTGCCCAGATAATCTTTTCAAAAGTACACCAAATTTTTGTGATTGTTATCTTGTTACTGTTTGATGGTAAATGTTCAATAGTTTTTGACTGAGAGTACCGGTAACGTAAATGTTCTTATCATTTATACAATACTGAGTGTGAGTCACCATTTTTTTGTCGCTTTTAATTTCATTTGTGATAAAAGCAGCAATATTTCTACAGCCTTATGTATGCTGAAAATACAAAATTATTTACAGCACTACACTTTCTTGGCTGGACGCCTACCAAAGGGGTAAGATACTCCGATTATAAAAGGGAAGAAAATACCCTGACATCGTACAGATCAGTAAATTAATCATTTTGAACAAATCCTAATGAGCTGGGACAGTTTTGTATTTTCAGTTTCAGCTTCAGAGGGACGAAATCCTCAGAAAGGGGGAAATAATCACATCCATGAAACCAAACCATCATGGTGCTAAATTTTCTTGACACAGTAACTATATTCATGAATCAGAATTTTTTTCACAACAACTACAAATTTCATTACTTCATATTTGCTTGAATATGAATTACATTACTTCATAATTATTTTCGTAACAGAAATTTATATTTTCACACTAAAAAATTATCAGTAATTCATTTTCTTGCCAGTAAAATTGTGATAATCAGTTTGCTCCTGGGACAATATATTTCATGGTTTAACCTTTGGCACCCAACTAACAATGATAATCAAACCAAGCATTCAATGCTACAAATTTGCAAAACATGCCCTATTCCTGAAGCAATTTACAGGACAAATATATACCTTCTCCTCCACAGATTACCTATAAGTGTATGTGAGCCATGAAAAGGGGGCTTACTGCATAATTATGTAAAAAGTATGAACCCAGTTTAGCCTGCAAAGACTGTCAGTCTCTACAGTCCCTGCAATCCTAAAATGGGTCATTTCTTTTTTTTTTTGGATATAGGTTAACCCTGTTCCACACAATACCAACTTCTAACACCCCTGTGAAAGAAGCCTGTAAAAAACAGTGCGGGAAAAGGAGAATATGCTGGTAACCAGCATTTTCTCCTTTTCCCACACTGTTTTCTTCCCAAGTTCCTAAAAGAATTTCAATTCTATAGTCACATTCATTTCGTCGTCTGCAAATGCTTCCAATTAGGACAAGTCTAAAATTCTGTCGTTTGGTAAAGGGTCTAGTCAGTTGTTGGATAAACTCAAATTTTATGGATGTATAACCCTTTACCCCATAAGGCATTTCTATGGTATCTCTAGTTGACCCTAAATAACAGCAAGGATGAAGCTGTTTCTTATGTGTATATGACACCTTTTGATAGCACAGAAAACATTGTGGCAACAGGTGAAATTGCTCGTCACGAGCAATTTCACCTTTTGCCACAATGTTTTCCAAAGGCTACTTCAAGCAATGCGTAGAAATGAGTATCTATGGAGTAAAGGGTTAATTATGAGATTTTATGCTAGGCATAATGCATTATGGAGATGCGTTAAACCCCCTCTTGCCAGAGTGCAGCTCACATACTTGTGATCCACCTTCTCCATACATAAATATTTTGCCATCAGATACACCAATAACTTTGGACATTTCCAGCTTATCCCATCTTATATAATGTTGAGCAAAATATTTGCTATTAACCTATTACCACACAATACCTACTTTTGACGCCCCTGAGAAAGAAGCCTTTTGAAAACACTGTGGGAAAAGTTTTCCCACAGTGTTTTCTACCCTTCCCAGAACAAATTTCAATTTTTCAGTCACCTTTATTTTGTCATCTGCAAATGCTTTCAATTAGGAGCAGTCTAAAATTTTCTCGCGTGGTAAAGAGTTAACCCTTTACCAAACAATCCAGGGTTGGAAAGAGGCCTTTTGAAAACAATGTGGAAAAAGGAGAAAATGCTGGAAACCAGCATTTTCTCCTTTTTTAACAATGTTTTCTACTGTTCTATGAAGGGCAATCAAGTTCTAGCATTTGAGACATCTTTATCGTCTGCAAGTGCTTTCAATATGGACCAGTTAAAAATCATGTCATTTGGTAAATAATTAAAAGTTTGACCATTAGAACTCTCTTTTAATAACTTGATAGATACTACATCATTCCCCCAAGATCTGAAGAGAAAATTAACTTTCAAATTGCCATATAAACCTATATACATGTATCTGGTATTTTCATCCTAGAAACACAACCAAGCAAATTGCAAAGTCATGGTTTTGCTTTTGAGTACAAAGTTTCAAAAAAACAGACAGTGCAGATAAAAGATCAGGATGCATATTTTACGCAGCCTAATCTTGATCTACACTTGCTTGACAGGAAACATTTTAATGAAAGCACCTCAATGAAATGTTGATCACAACATTCAGAACTAAACCATAAACCATAGCCATAATAATTCTTTTTTTTCCCCACAGATGACAATGAACCCTAAGTCAAACAATCCTAGGTTTTAAAAACCTTTACAAAGAAAGTATTTTAAAAAAAATGGGGAAAAAGGAATCCTTGAAAATCACTCTTGCTTTCAGATTTATGATTTCCAAATACAAATCAAAGTAACCAGTATTTCTGCTATACCATTTTCAAATGGGTTTATTGTAAGTGTACAGGTATTGCTCCTAAAATTTTTCCATGAAATAGCAAAAAAGTGTATTTGTTTCAATCAAAATGTTTCCACTATATGTCACTTGCACTTGGTTTTGCAACATGTAAAAGACGCCTATGTAGAAAACAGGCAAAACATCTTTTTTAAAGCAAGAAGGGGATAGGAAATTTGTCTTTTATCAATTCCTGAAAAAACAATCACTCAGAAAGCAGTCTTTTTAAGATGGCTACAAAAACAATACTGATAACAGACCATGCATTTTCTATTTCTGGATACAAAGGCAAATGAAATCAGGCAGAGAGAGGGAGATCAAACCTAAGAGCAAGTTTAATTCCTAACCTCTTGCAGATTACCTTCTTTTATGTCACAGTGCAGACAAGGACAATTCGTTAATACATCCTACAAACATTTTGGCATTATCTCTTCAAGCTTTTAATCCTTTGCCAAACAATCTCTGGCACATGTCTTTACAAATGACAAAATTTGGATGCAACTGAAAGCATTTGCAGATGACATATGTTGCTAAAATAGTTAATTTCTGCATTTCATGAGGTACAATACATTGTGGAAACATTCTTTCTCCAGGTCGTCAAAAATCAGGATTATGAGGTAAATAGATGAGAAGGTAAGAAGTTGACCAGAATGATATTTGACAAGCAAAGTCTTTTATAATTCAAGATGGAAAAGGACAGTCAAAATAATTAAAGTGCCTGGACAAAGCAAAGATGAGAAGGAAACAAGACCATTTACAACCACTTCCATCATTTTATGTCGAGAGCAACCTGGTCAAGATGCATAAAGCTTTTAACACAGTAAAAGACTTAACCTTGGTTACTCTTAAAACAAGACCCAGACGGTAACAATGGCACTACATGTGGGTGCCATCGCTAGGTTGCTGTTGCTGATAGTCTAAATTTTTAAGTCAAGCAAGAGGGCCATTGACCCTAAAGCGCTCACCTTAGTATGTCATCTAGGATTTATAAATCTGAAGAGATCCCAGTTATGATGACGTGAAACTCATGGGTGTAAGTGACCTACATATTTGCCAATGTAAGCATTTTTGAACTTCTCAGAGGTTATCATCAAGACAAACATTCTTACCATGTTTCAAGAGAAGCAAACTAAAATTTGGCCTCCAGACAGCCCAAAAGGTATGACCCAGAGACCAACTTTTTGACCTAACTTGAACCCATTTTCAAACAATTGCAGATTTTATCAGGACAAACATTCTGAGATTTCACGAGTATTGGACTGAAAATGTGGCCTCAGACAGCACACAACTTGACTTTTGATGACTGCCTGCATAATAGGTGACCCACAGCAGATACAGCATGATCACAAAAGCTCACCTTGAGTGATTTGTGCAAAAAAGGGACATAATTGTGACAATACTATGTTGATGGTTATCTGCATCTGTTATATCAATAGGTGAGTGCAACACTATTTTAAGTGCCTGTACAATGTACAGGCACTTAGAATAGTTTTGCACTCGACTATCGATATGAGTTCACTTTTGATATTTGACAATAACTCCAAGTTTGAAGTAAATGACTTTAGTAATGACAGCGATATAATAAAATGTCAAGGTTTTCTCCAAGGCGACAACAGAGAACAACCAATTAGATGATAATATTAATGTCATGATGAAACCTCAGTGTTTTTTTTGTTTAAAACGGGACTGAAAATCAAAATATCTTAATAAATACCATATGATCATAAAAGGCTTGCATTTAAGAACTATTAAATCTTAATCGATACTGTTTGCATTATAAGCAACTAAATAATAACCGCAATCTAAGGGTTAAAATATCTGCAAGCATCTGGAGGAGTTTCTGAAGTATTTTCTTTTTTTCGAAGATGAAGTTTTGTCGAATAACGTTTGACATGTGGGACTTTGTATGGAACCTCAATCTTTCTTACCCTGAGAAAGAAGTCTTCAAAAACAAGCCGGTCATCTGAGTGCTTTTATTCTTTTTCTTATTATGATTTTTAATCTTTCTACCATAAGATCCATCATTAACTTTGAGCCATGTCTGATTTATTGTCTGCTAATGCTTTCAATGTGGACCAGCCTACAATTTAAATTTTTGTCATCTAGTAAAGATAGACTCTCTAGTAGAGAAGATTTGCTGGTAACCTTTGCTAATGAGCAGTACTTAATTATCACCAAACTATGGGCAACATCAGGTGTTCTACTGAGGATATATGAGCAGAAAAACTATGGAAGAAGAAACTTCTCTTAAAAGCTTCTTCATTTTTACCAAAAGGTCTGATGCTGATAATGTAGTAAACAACTATGTATTACTATTTAAGCAGACAGTCCCTCTCTTTCCAACTTTTAAATTACAGTTGCTTCTGCTTCATACGAATTGAATTATTACAGAAAAGTGCAGTTCATTAACTAAGCACTCTAGTGCACCTGCTATAATGGTGTTTGCTACTATATCTAATTTGGAAATCTACAAATCATTTGTCTTTGGAAGACTTAATTTTTTCGTAACCTCATATTCATTACAAACAATTCCCTGATTAACCACTATGAATATAAAAGAAAACCTTTGAAAAGGTAACTTAATCACAGTTTTCCCCTTTCCAACAAAATAAATAATTTGAGACACACTATTTAACCCTTTCCCAAACGACATTTTTTTGGACTACACCAAATTAAAAGTATTTGCAGACGACAATTCAACTCTTGCTACAAAGATTATTTCTGTCTATGATAGGGCAGAAAACATTGTGGGAAAAGGAGAAAATGCTGGTTACCAGCATTTTCTCCTTTTCCCACAATGTTTTCAAAAGGCTACTATTCCAGACCCGTAAAAACCAGGGATTGTTTGGGAAAGGGTTAAAGATGTTGCCTTCAAATGCTTGCATTTTGAACAAGTCTGCATTTTTGTCCAGTGGACAAATAAACCCTTTACCAAACAATCCCTGGTTATTATGAAACAGAGGAAGAAGCCTTTTGAAAACAATGTGGTAAGAGGGCAAAATGCTGGTAACCAGCATTTTCTACTTTTTCTACAATGTTTTATGTTCTAATGTCAAGTTTTGATTTTTGAGTCACATTTATTCGTGGTCTGCAAATGCTTTCAATTTGGACAAGTCTAAAATTTTGACATTCAGCATTAAACCTTTACCACACAATGACGACTTTAAACACCCCTGTGGTGTTCAAGAAGCCTTTGGAAAAAATTGTGGGAAAAGGAGAAAATGCTGGTAACCAGCATTTTCTCCTTTTCCCACAAAAATTTCAACTGTATCAAAGCAAAATTGCACCATTTCAGCCACTCTGAAATTGTCATCTGCAAATGCTTTCAATTTGGATGGGTCTAAAATTTTGCTGTGTGGTAAAGGGTTAAAGTCTCATTCCAATGAAAAAAGAATCTTGGAATACTTTTACAACCATGTTTTTATCTCAGAGATCACCTTCACAAGTTCATCTGTATGTTTTTCAAAAATGACTTCTATAACATTCAAAAACAAGTCAATCTCTTAATGTCATGAACAGCTCATTAGATCACAATCACCCTAACATTCATTATACACCTATATACATGAGATCATGACATAAGCTATAGTTGTACAGGAGACAAGAGATTCCAGAAACGTTCCATGATAATCCAATCCTAAGAATTTATCATACAAACCCCTCCCTTACTACACAATCCCTACTTTTGACGACCCTGAGAAAGAAGCCTTTGGAAAACACCATGGGAAAAGGAGAAAATGCTGGTAACCAGCATTTTCTCCTTTTCCCACAATGTTTTCTACCCCTCACGAAACAAATTTCGAATTTTCATTCACTTTTATTTTGTGGTCTGCAAAGTCTTTCGATTTTGGACAAAGCTAAAAATTTGTCGTTTGGTTAGGAGTTAAACAACCCAGGGCAAAAAAGGCTTTTGAAACATAAAGGGACACATAGAAAATACAAGTAGCCTGCATTTTCAATGTTTCTAAATATGTCTCAAAGACATTATGTCAAAATTTGGGCCATACTGACAGTTGTTGTCTACAAATGCTTTGAATTTAGTTCATTCTAATATGATGTCAAATGGTAATGAGCTTATCAGGCTCTTATTACAAAACTTTGTTATAAGGTTATTCCCAGCAAAGTCTTGATATGTTTCTTTACATTTCTTCCTTTAACTTTTCAAAGCCCGTTCAAAACATAATTCATTACTCTAAAGGATTGGCTTGCTAATGATCATTCATATAATGCCTGTAAAGAAACAAATGGAAGTAAACACAATGCTCCTTTTCCCTTATACATGTAATATTGCAAAAACTATCTACTGATGAGACATGAAAGCTATTAATATCTAAGTGGTAATTGGTTAAATGTTAAAGCAATAAAATTGAAAACTTGAATGAATACTTGAAGACTTTTGTTTGTTTTCTCTTGCATTCTGCATCAGACATCATTGAAACTTTTAAAAACCAGTTTTTAAAATGTTTCTATCATAAGCATTTCTGAAATCTCTCGTCTTTCATTTAAAATATCAACTATCATCATAACCTATCATACCGCATTGAAACTACAATTCATAGCATATATTTTCAACATTCTAGGGTTCAAGGTCATTCCAGAATCCTCCTTGACCCTTGACCTCATTTACCAACAGATATAAAGTAGACATCCAACCAAAGATTCTCATACCATTACTTTTCCAGCACCATTCAGAAATCTCTTTGAATAGGAGAAAAAAAAAAACATAGAGAAGCAGGGACCTGCACTTAAAACTACCGGTGCTGCAATCTGGGAGACACCAAAATCTTTGTAGGAACACCAATTATTCAGTACATAATCTTTTACAACTTTATCCTGATTTACAACAGTTTTCATGGCAACGAACTTTTGAAAACAATGTGGGAAACAGAGGAAATATTTGTCAGCAGTATTTCCTCTTTTTTTTTTTACCCATTACAACATAATCTCTACTTTTGATGACCCTGAGAAAGAAGACTTTAGAAAACATTGTGGGAAAGAGAGAAAATGCTGGTTAGCAGCATTTTCTCCTTTTCCTACAATGTTTTCTACCCTTCATAAATCAAATTTCAAATTACATTTACTTTGTCATCTGCAAATGCTTTCGATTTGCACAAACCTAAAATTCTGACATTTGGTTACGAATGACTTACGACAAATGCATTGTTTGTGCAATATTTGTCATCTGCAAAATACTCTTACTTTGGGTCAACCTAAAATTTTATTGTTTTGGTAAACAGTTAGGACATACAAATGTCCCAAAATTTACATATGTTAGTGTCCCAGGAAAGCATATAAAAATTTTTGAGAAAAAAAAAAGAAACTCTCATGAACTGAAGCTATTTTTTTCCTGTCAAGTTACAGTTTTAAAAAACTTATCCAATCAACAAATATTTCAAATCCATTTCACAAGAACTTTCCTGAATGGTGGGACAAGTTTGGTATACAAAGCTAGAGTGTTAAGACTGTTTTTCAAACCCATTTCTTTATCACAGCCATACTGTCTTTCATTTTCTTTCACCAAAATGACAATAACCAATTAAAAGGCAAATATTGTGGCAGTACTGCCAATAATTTAAAGAGATGTAACTGAATAAAAGTATGAACAAAAAAAAAATCTAACTTGGCGTTTAAAAAAAAAAAACTTCCTCTGTTCTTAAGCACGATTAAGCACTTTGCATGACCCAAGCTCCAGTATAACACAAAAGATACAATTGCAGATTGCATGTTTGAGGCCTTTCTACATATGCATTATATTCCTGGCATGCTTTTGACTCTTTTTAACAGAAAATCCTAAATTTTAGCCAACCCATGAAAGGAATTTCAACCCTTTACCACATCACAAAATTAGAGATATGTCCAGTTTGAAAGCATAATGCCGACAAAAAAATAATTATGGTCCAAATGCTGGGAGCTGTCACTGAAAAAGCAGAAAAAATTGTGGGAAAAGCAGAAAATGCTGGTTACCTGCAATCTTTTCCTTTGTAAAAATTTTTTTTTGAAAACGTTATTTCTTCAAGACCATTGAAACTCAGGCCTGTTTGGTAAAGGGTAAAGACACTGTTTGACTTTGACAAAATTTTGCTACACTGTCAAAGATATATTTCATCATCTCTGAAGTCTGCAAACGCTTTCAAAATGGACTTGTGTTAACCCTTATCCAGCTAAATAACTTAACTCATTACTAAACGACAAATTTTGGACTGGACCAAATTGAAAGCATTTGCAGACGACAAAATAAATGTGACTGAAAAATTGAAATTTCCTTTGGGAAGGGTAGAAAACATTGTTGGAAAAGGAGAAAATGCTGGTAACCAGCATTTTCTCCTTTTCCCACAATGTTTTCAAAAGGCTCCTTTCTCAGGGTCGTCAAAAGTAGGGATTGTGTGGTAAAAAGTTAACTAAAATTATCAATTCAATATTTATAAGCTAACTATTGCTATTTCAAAGTTATGATTTGGGGAATAATATCTCCATATCGGACAGTGTAGATCAAAGATCAAACTGCACGTTCTATGCAGTCTGATCTTGATCTCCTCTGTCCACAAAAGGTCAGCAAGTCGCGCTTAGCAGCCAAAGGGTTAACTTTTTATCAAAAGGTCATCCCCACCAAGTATAGCCAACTTGCTGGTATTTCTCTGTTTCTGCTGCAGCTCACACCCGTGATAAAGAAAACAATGGGTTTGAAAAAGGGAGGGATTAGTAAGATTATAACTCACCGTGACAAATGACTGACACCATTTAAGTGTCTAAACATCCTGTAATTGAGGAGGCAGGCACATAAAGTAGTCAATCTAAGAAGAGGAATAAACCACAAAGTACCCCGATCTCTGATATAAGCAAAATATTCTGTGAACTTTGATCCTTTTCTCATAAGGTTTTCATTATGCCAAAACAAACTAGAGTTGTCACTGAATGTGACTTAATAACCCCACAAGCGCTTTGACAGTAAAAAAGTAGATGGACACATGGGCGGACACATAGACAGACAGGCTGATTCCAGTACATCCCCGAAAACATTTGTTTTGCGGGGGGGGGGGGGGGGGGGGGGGGGGTATAAATATACGAGTGGTTCAGGTTACAAGATTTTGAGAATTAGGGTTGGTAGCGAGCTAAATTATCTTATATTCTCAAAAAGATTTGTTTCCCTAAATATGTTCCTGGGTTGATTATAAGAGGAAAAATGACAATGAATTTTCTAAGTTTCCAGAGGATGACAGTATCATTACCATGTGATAAAATCTTAAATGATCAAAAGGGGAAAAAAGTGTGTAGGGTGAAAAAAGAAGACACAGTCCGGAACCTGACCCAAATAATATCATTACCATGTGATAAAATCTTAAATGATCAAAAGGGGAAAAAAGTGTGTAGGGTGAAAAAAGAAGACACAGTCCGGAACCTGACCCAAATAAGTATTTTGTTTCCGCCTTATTTACATGTTTTGATAGTCTTTTATACTTTTTCTTATAGTTCTTTTTTTTTCAAAGAAACTTGAGTACAAATTAATGAAACAATAAATGAAGGTTTCAATTCTCCGCACCCTACTTTCTTCACAAGTATCTAATTCTTTAACTCTTCCCTCAATCAGTTTTGCCAAAAACCACACAATCCCGACTTCTAACAACCCTGTTCACCAGCATTTTCTTCATTTCCCACAATGTTTTCTACCCTTCCCTAAACAAATTTGATTTTTTAGTCTGTTTTATTTTGTTGTCTGCTTATGCTGTTGATCTTTACACATGCGCGGATCCAGATATCTTTCTCGGGGGGGGTCCCACCGAAAACGCACATGTCTTATTAAACGATACTTTGATTTCCGTATTTCAGTGGATGTAAGCCGTTTACAAGAAAAGTCAATGTTTCCAGTTCTAACCATGAGGAGGTCTCCACATTTAGAACCTTTTTTTAAAATTTATGACTGTATTTTACAGGACTGAAATTTGTAGAGTTAATTAATAAATCTAAGACTGATCAAAGTAGATAGAATTTGCATTGTAGATGACAAATAACAAGTAGTTATAATCAAAATTTTTATCTTTAATAGGGTAGGAAATACTGTGGGAAAAGGAAAAAATGCTGCATTTTCTCCTTATCAAAAAAAATTGTGAAAACACTTCTACAGGGTTGTTTGAAGTTGGGACAGTGTGGTACACTGTTGATGCCATTCATTTCTAGATCTGCATTAAAGGCCCAGTAAAGTCCAAAATAGGTGACTTTCACCATTTCTGACTCGAAAATATATTGAATAACCCATTACAACATACAATATACTGGAACATGTCAGTTACTGCATTGGTTGCCATGGTGAGTGCAAAAATGCATGGAGAAACCCAAAGATTTCAGCCCTGAGGCCAACGCCACTGATGGAGACAACTGTCATTATCGTTCCTGTACATTAGAACTAGGTCTTTGAGAACATCACATGATAACATTGCATCTTATTAGTGCTATGACGTAGTACACAGGACTATTGTTTACAATTCCAATATTTTGTCATCGGAGAGTAAGATTGCTCATTCTGAACCTTTTTACATGTAGTAAACTCTTCCTGTATTGATGATAAATGAATAAGGGATGATCAGCCTGTGTCACCATTAAAATTTTCTGTATATGATGTCCATAAACTTAAGTTTTTTATACCTAGAATGGGGAAAAAACAATCAAGTGAATGAAGGGTTTGTTTCCAAGTCTTGACTGATCATGTAGTGTTTACCTCACTGTCACACCAGTGCAGACATTTACAAGGAAAAGGCAGCTAAATGTCGGAGATCATCGATGTAAACAAACCAATAATGCGACATGGTACGGGGTTTGTTCTCGTTTCAGAATTCTTTTTTATGCCATTGATTGAAACTATTGCGAACAGCACCTTTACATAATTATATGATACACTGAAAGTCATAATAATTGCTGTATTTTTACATGGTAAAAATGAAATTTACTTTCAATTTTATAAACAGGTTTTTGTTTTTTCACTCGTTTGGACTTTACTTTTACTTCAAGAAGCTAGAAACAGGTGTCCCAAGGACTACACAACCCAAGAAAACAAACTGTTTTTTGTGAATATGATAACACTGACAAGAAAGGGGTAAACACATATAATACAACCAATTAATCCTCATACTGTACCTGTATGGTAACCAAATGTAACAGGGACCTAAGTTTGTATTTCTTTGACTATGTATATATAATTTTCTCTGAATATTTTGCTCATCAAAGACCGAGGTAGGTATAAGGGAGATAACTCTAATCCTAAACAATTTACTCCACTAAGTGTGCTTTATATTTCACATACAAAAATGTTTCTACAACTCTAAAACCTTAACAGATATTCCCAAATCATTTTAAAGTCAAAAACTCCTTGATCCTAAGCAGTTAACATAAATTTGCTGTTTTTCAGGAAAAATGTATATCAAGGGAGGACTACATCGAATGTGCAGTCATATTGTTCATTTTGTTTTTCAAATAGTTTGACTATTAAATTGAAATTTGTTTCTAGCAGGAAAGAAAACATTGCGGGGAAAAAGAGAAAATGCTGGTGTATAGCATTTTCTCCTTTTCCAATGATTTTTCTACCCTTCACAATACAAATTTCAAATTTTCAGTCACTTTATTTTGTTGTCTGCAATGCTTTTGATTTGGATAAGCCTAAAATATTGTTGTTTGATAATGAGTTAAACTACTTTAAAAATTTAGAAAACAACAATCATTCAACAAAGTAAAAAGGAATGAACAACAAACACTGGCACATTGTAAAGAGTTTCAAAACAAGCTCAAAGTCATTGATCTATCAGATCTGCATAAGGCAATAAAGACTCAAGATTTACAACCCGTCCTAATTTTCTTAACTCTTAGACTGCCATGGGTGATTTACTGACCTTTTGTAAACAATGTAGACCAACATCAAACTGCACAGAACATGCATTCTGATCTTGGATTTGCAATGTCGATTAAGGGTATAAACCCATCATACTTTTAAAACACTAAATTTGGCTTTTTACTATCGAATGGGAGGGATTTAATTTTACTTATTCAGTAGGATAAGGTTTCAGCTACATAGAGGAATGTGTCAAGCTGAACTATTTTCATGCATATTAAGTACCTTTCTACAGTTTAAAACAATTGAAAAATGTCAAAGGTACTTTGTGAAATCTAAAGATAAATGCACTTGTCTGCCTTAAGAATACACTTAAGTCTAAACTATCAGCTGTTAAACCTGAACTCTTTACCATACAAACCAAGATTTTAATGACCCTGAGAGAGAAAGCCTTTTAAACATTGTGGTATAAGAAGAAAATGCTGGTTACCAGCATTTTCTCCTTTTCCCACAATATTTTCTACCCAATTAAATTCAGAGATCATAATTCTACAACGGAAAGAGATTAACCAATCTGTAGATTGAATCAGCAAGCCCCCATGCCTGACCCCCATCACTACCAAATGCAGCATCAGGAGACAGCTAAATACCGGTAACTCAAATAAAAATCCAATGTTGCTTTTTTACAGGTATCTTGCCAGGAAATGTATCTTCTTGTTGGGTAGTGTAGGTCAAGATCAGACAGTATGATCTGTTTGCAAAAGGTTCTTGAGTTACACCTAACAGATTACTCTTTGGCAATTGAGAAAATCTTTGACGAGATTAAACTGAGAGCATAATTTTGAAGACCACAAAATAAAACTAGCTCCAAAAATGACTTTTGTCTTTGAAAGAGCAGAAAAGATTGTGGGCATAGGAACTCAGCTGCTGTTTCTCCTCTTTCTGCAATGTTTTCCAAAGCCTTCTCTGCCAGGGTGGTTACATCTTCGCAAGCCAAGGATACTAAGGTAGTACCCTTGGCCGCTCGCCTCTTTAAAAATCGAAGCTCCCGCTGCGCCATTTCATTGGACGCGATAAAAACCCATCGCGTCCAATCAAACCATCCGTAACAAGAAATCTTTCACAAAACAGAAAACAATGGCGGCGCCCATTAAAAACGAAAGTTGTCGTGTTTGTGACGAAAATTTGCCAAGAAAGAGTAGACGATCGATATTTAATGAGGTTTTTTTAGTTTACGATCAATTATGTGAAGTATTAGGACGGGTTCTATAGCCAAATGATTGCGAATTATCGTAAGTCTGTTCGTCTTGTTTTTGATGTGATGAATCCGAAAGCGCAGCAACATTTGATGCATGGCCAACAAATTTTATTACGAGCATTTTGATTGGTCAGAAATAACATCAGCAAAGGTTACGCAACTCGTGGTATTCGACAGGTGGCGCAGCGGGAGTTTCGATTTTTAAAGAGGCGAGCGGCCAAGGTACGTAACGAACAAAGTGGAGTTAGTATCCTTGGTTTGCGAAGATGGGGTGGTTAAAATTGATGAAATGTGTACTAAAAGATTTAACATATTCAATATTCTTTTCACCAAGGGTCCTTTAACCCTTTACTAAACAATTCCGGGTTTTAACGACCCTGAAAAATAAGCTTTCTAAAAACATTGTAGGTAAAGGAGAAAATGCTGGTACATTGTTTCAGTGTTTTCTCCTTTTCCCACAATGTTTTGTACCCTGCTGGAAACAAATTTCAATTTTTGAATAACTTTTCCTTTGATCTCTGAAAGTGCTTTTAATTTGGACCTGTCTGAAATTTTTGTTTAGTAATGGGTTAAACAGTGGATTGTTTGGTAAACTGTTTAGAATTTTCATTCAAGATTGAACTATGGAGAGGAGCCACAAGGTCTTTTTATTTAAGCCCTCATAGTTCTTTTCAGCCAATAAACACCTAATGGCACACTAAAGAGTTGCTCATAATGTGCAATTTATGATTTTTCACAATTTGACCTTGTAAATCTTGATGACCAAAACCTGAACAAATCACAGATTCCCTCTTTTTTAATTTTTTTTTTTTCAGATTTAAGAAAATTCATGTCAAAAATAGTGCAGGGTGATACTGCATTTGAGGAATTTGGCACAATTTTCAAACAACCACTATCAAGTTCAAGAGGTCTGAAAGAAGATACACATATTTATCTACATTCCACATTTCAACACTTCAAAGATAAAAACGATGCTGTTCTTTTTTTTTAACACTCTTCAGCAAAAAGACAATATTGTAATCTTGCAGCAAACCATTTTTGTTGAGAGGTAAAAGGTGGTATTGTTTCTATGGAGCAAATTTCTGTTTGCAGTGTTGCCATGCCTTTTCATGTTTTAAGTTTACTTAACTCTTCACCACACACAGCGCCGACTTTTAATGACCCTGGGAACAAAAGCCTTCTGAAAACATTGTGGGTAAAGGAGAAAATATTGGTAACCAGCATTTTCTCCTTTTCCCACAATGTTTTCTACACAATAAAAGACAGATTGCTCCATTTGAACCCCAATGAAATTGTCATCTGCAAATGCTTTCAGTTTGGGCAAGGCTAAATGTTTGTCATCTTGTAAAGGGTTAAATAAATATTTCACAACAAAATAATAATATTTCAGTTCTGTATCAGACAAGATAATGTTGACATACGCAAAATTTCAAGCACTTGCAAAATTGATGATTTGTTGGTTTTTATTGGGATTTAACATCTTCTAACAGTTTACGTCATATCACGGTGGCCTGAGCACCAATGCATGTGTTTCTTGGCTTTCCCAAACCAGTACTCCAATATTGACACAACTTTCTTTCAAAGCCAGGGGCCACTTTTCTTGTGAAAGGCAAAAAAATTGCTAAAATGAAAGTTGGCCATAACCTGGTTTGGAACCTGTGACCACCTGATTATGACTTAGATACACTAACCACTGAATTACCTGACCAGGGCTTGTATTCACCAACCATTCTTGAGAATATTCTTAGTCTTTTTCTCCAAGGTTTTCTAAATTTGTAAGTAACACAATTTCTAATTGGCTAAACCGAATGGTTTAGCCAATCAGAAGTTGTGTTACTTACAAATGTAGAAAATTCTGGAGAATAAGACTAAGAATATTCTCAAGATTGGTTGGTGAATATGGGCCCTGGTCGGGTATTTTAGCTGGCCTCCAAATGATAAATCATAATATTTGATATGAGACATATTAGTGTCTCACAGTTATGTTGAGATTTTTCTTGAATGGATGGAAAAGTGTTTGTGGAAAAGGAGAATTGTTAAATTTATATTTCAATCACCAGCCTTTTCTATTTTTCCAGCATTGTTTTTTAAAGATTTCTTCATCTGAGTCTATAATACAGAGAATTATTTGGGAACGGGCCAATTAACCCTTTACCACACATCAGAATTTTATTCAATTTGAAAGCATTTGCAGATGATTATTTCATAATGGCAAAAATGACACAATTATTTTGTGATAGAGTAGAAAATGTTGTGGGAAAAGGAGAAAATGCTGCTGTAACCAGCATTTTTTACCTTTTCCCACAACGTTTTAAAAGGGCCTCTTCCTCAGGATTGTGAAAAGCCATCAATCTGTGGTAAAGGGTTAGTTACTGGGAGAAGATTTTATAGCCTCCCCTCATCTACAGGATAGTGACCCCTTGGGACTTAATTACAGAGTGAAGCAAAGGAAAATTATACAAAACAATAAAGTTAGGTCATTAGGGTGATTGTTATTAACAGCACTTACAATACTTTGTTTACTTAAATGTGTGAAGTGGGCAAAATAGGCAAATGAACAGCCCTTTGTTTGCTTCTTATGCAGGTGCCTCTATTTCAAATTTTTCTTAAAAAATCTGTCAGTAGATTGATGCTACTGTTTTCTTTATGTTCAGTGATTTCTAGCATACAATTTTGGTATACAGTGTTGTGATTAGCTATATTTTGTGGGAAAGGGAGGTGTCAGGCTTTGAATGATTAATTGAATTGTGTTTTACATGGCTTTCAACAATATGTGATACTACATGTATTTCAGCTGTTTCTGCAATACCTCACATATTCATGTATTCCCTGAGTTTCATCAGCACGGAGTTGGGACTCTCAACCCTTTACTCCATAGATACTCATTTCTAAGCACTGCTTGTAGGAGCCTTTGGAAAACATTGTGGCAAAAGGTGAAATTGCTCGTCACGAGCAATTTCACCTTTTGGCACAATGTTTTCTATGCTATCAAAAGGTGTCATATACACATAAGAAATGGCTTCATCCTTGCTGCTATTAAGGGTCAATTAGAGATACCATAGAAATGCCTCATGGAGTAAAGGGTTAAGTGTCACTACCCAAGCACACTCTCTTCAGGTCGGGGCTGCATTGGCCCCAATGGGAGTCAGGGGCAATATGATCCCTTCCTGGTGCAGCAGGGATACATTTGAAAACTCTTGTAACAGCTTCTCTGGCTGATATTTTTATTGAAATGTTATTTAGTTACAAATGATGGTATTTGTCCTTAACCCTTTACCAAATGAAATTTTTTTTTAGACTTTTCCAAATTGAAAGCATTTGCAGACGAGAAAACAGAATGTAAAATTTAAATTTGTTTCCAGCCGAGTAGAAAACATTGTGGAGAAAATGCTGGTTACCGCCATTTTCTCCTTTTCCCACAATCTTTTCCAACTGATTCTATCTTAGGATCCAAATCCGGGATTGTTTGGTAAAGAGAAAAACAGGAAGAAAACAATTTAGGGCAAGTAGAACATGATGGTTACCAGCATTTTGTCTGTGATGCATGATACCGGCCAAAGTCATTGAATTATTATGGATCCATAATAGCCACTTTTTTTAAACACATGTTACCAATTAATCCAGGTCTGCCAAAGTGTAGGTTTATATGCCATATTGTCTGTTTACTTCAAAAACCTCATAGCTACAGCACACCACACAATCCCTACTTTTGACAACCCTGAGAAAGAAACCTTTGGAAACATAGTAGGAAAAGGAGAAAATGCTGGTAACGCTGATGCTGGTAACCAGCATTTTCTCCTTTTCCCATAATGTTTCGATCCTTCACAAAACAAATTTGAAATTTTCAGTAACTTTTATTTTGTCATCTGCAAATGATTCGGATTTGGACAAGCCTAAAATTTTAGGGTTTTTTTGTAAAGACATAAATACTGAGTAACTACAAGCCATCTTTTTCTTGAATGACTTTACAGAGTTTAACATTATTTCATATATATATTGAGGCAGCTATTGCACCTATAAATGCTTTCCAAGAGTTTCTTTTACCAGTACTCCACACAGTATTCCTTTCAAGCTAATGGCTGCTTTCCCACATAAAGTAAACATTGGGCAGTGGTAAGAGAGGAATAAAACCTGCTTCAATGACTATCCTTAACTCTTTACCACACAAGGTAATTGTAGACCAGTCCAAATGGAAAGCATTTGCAGACAACAAAATAAATGTAGCTAAAATGAATATTTTTGTCTGTGATAGGGTAGAAAATATTGAGGGGGAAGGAGAAAATGCTGGTTACCAGCATTTTCTCCTTTTCCTTCAGTGTTTTCAAATGGCTTCTCTCTCAGGGTCGTTAAAAGTAGGGGAATGTGTGGTAATGGCTTAATCTTAGGAAGGAAATTTTCCAAGCCGCCAACCAAACCAGCAATTCCATGATTTCAATCCTGTATGCTAGCAACTGAGCTATCTTTTCACTTGAAATAGAAATTGGAACACACCCTGTTTGAAATTTACACTGTTACAGAAGACCACTCCTTCATGCATGACTTCGTCCTGATTTAACCCATTACCACAATATCCCTACTTTTGATGACACTGAGAAAGAAGCTTTTAGAAATCATTGTGGGGAAAGGAGAAAATGCTGGTAACCAGCACTTTCTCCTTTTTCCACAATGTTTTCTACTCTTTCCAAAACAAATTAAAAATCTTCAATCACTTTAATTTCATCACCTGCAAATGCCTTTGATTTGGATAAACCTGAAATATTGTCGTTTGGTAATGAGTTAAATACAATACCTAACAATGGCGTTAGGGAGGTATCTCTTTATTTCATCTATTGTAATGTTGGTCTTTTAAAACTAACAAAAGAAAAGAGGATCTTGTACACCATGGGTTCTAACCCTGCCAGCTGCGGTCTGTATTTCAGCCATGCATTTGTTCATTTGTTTCTTTGTTACTGACTTTGTTCGTAAGAACACGAAAATTTCTTATGAAAAACCCATTAAGAGCGTCGTATTTTTTTCGACATGTATGCCAAAAGTTTCAATTCCTGTATCGTTTTTTTACTGTTAACAATATAATACAACAGAATTTCATATCCAACTAAAAAATTCAAAGCACACATCAGTGGAGTAAATAGTTAATGCTAAAATTCTACTACCTTCTAACTTATCTCCCTTTGTAAGGAACCAATTAAACATCATCATATAAACCCTGGCTTAACCCTCTGCCTCATGATGGTACATTCTACACCAGTGACTCACAAACTCTTTATCAATAAATTCCGAATTTAACAAGCATAGAAGTAAGAAATCTTTCGAAAACATTGTTGGAAAAGGAGAAAATGCTGGTTACCAGCATTTTCTCCTTTTCCCACAATGTTTTCTTCTCTGTCGAAGACAAATTCTGTCATTTGAGACACCTTTGGCATTTGCAAATCCTTTTAATTTGGGCATCTCCAAAATTTTGTCTTGTGTTTTAGAGTTACTGAAAAGTTTTTAGGCCCATGGTTCCAGAAGTTTCCAAGAACCCTTTATGAAACAATGCAGATTTCTTACAAGCCTAAAGAGGAAGCATTGAAACATTGTAGAAAAAGGAGAAAATGGTGGTAACATAATAGCATATTATAGCATAAATATAAAATTTTGTTGTTTGTTAATGCGTTAAACTGAGACTTTTTACTTCAGGCTAAGGATTCCCAAAAGTTGTTTCTACAGCATTTCTTTTTTAATTTTAGTTTATACCTTGAACCACTCATATCTTTGTCAAAAGACAAAATTTTCACTCAACTAAACGGAAAACATTTGCAAATGACAAGATCAACATAGTCCAAATGCTGGTTTCTAGCATTCTATCTTTTTTCAATGTTGTTTTCAAAGGCTTCCCTCTTCAAGGAATCTAAACTCTGAATCATGTGCCGAAAGGTTAATCTTTTATCAAATAAATCCATCATTTGAACCCTGAGAAAAAGCTTTTGAAACCTTTTTGAAAAAAGAAGGAAATGATGGTGACCTGCGTTTTCTCTTTTTCCAAAAGTGTTTCTTTTCTAAGATAAAACAAGAATATCCTTTTAAAAAAGCATTTTTTCCTTCTTTTAAATTCCTACTTGATTTGTTTCTTTAACTCTTTCGTAATTTAAGAGTTTGCAGATGAGGCAAAGGGTTCAAAAAAGATATACAACATTACAAACAAAAACAAAAACTCAACACAACATAAGATTCTAGCCCTACAAATTTGTACAAATTCCTAAAATGGCCTTAATGAACTTTTGTGTCGGCAAATGGCAACTTTGAATATTTGTTAATGCAGTCAGAGTAAGGAGACAATTTTTGTTTAAATTTATTTAGAGTTAGGGGTCTAAAAAAAATTAACCCTTAACCCTTTACAACACAATCTCAAGGTTTTACGACCCTTTTGAAAGCCTTTTGAGAAACACTTTAACACTTTTTGAAAGTCTCTTGAAAAACATGGTTAGAAAGGGAGAAAAGGCTGGTTAGCAGCGTTTTCTCCTGTAACAACAATGTTTTTCTACTCTGCCATAGAATTTCTTGACTTTGGCCTTTTGATTATGGGTTTAGCAAGCAATCAGACTTTAAACTGGTGTGGTATATTTCAGGAAATGTTGATGAGTATGTGTATCAACTGTACATATTCAGTGGCTTTACAGCAGTACAACTCTTTACTAGAAAACAAGTATTTAGAAATCAACATAATTATCAAAATCATTTAATTAAATATGGTTAAAATAAGCTAATTTGTCTTTTAAGGGAAATAAAAACCATTATGGAAAAAGGAGAAAACATTTTAACCTGTTCTTGCAGTGTTATCAAATAGCTTCTTCCAAAGGCTTGTTTAAACCATGGGATTGCTTAGTAAAATGTTAAATACCAATTGTGGCTCAAAAGGCAAATTTGTCTTCCAAATTTCTCGTAGGAAAAGGAAAATTTGCTGGTCATCAGTTTTTTCTACTTTTCCCACAGTGCCATTAAAAAATTTCTTTCCATAGGTCATAAAAAACATGAGATTGCCTAATGGAATATTAAACAGAAAAACATAGAATAATGATAATATAGCCACTAAATGAGATACCAGTATACTTGGTTATAAGCAAAGAACAGCTTACCTTCTCCAACTTGTGTCAGGCGGAGGTGATAAATACGCCCCTGTTCCATAAGGTGAACAATCAGCCTATGTTAAAAAATACAAAGATTATAGAGTATCATATACACAGAATTATCTGATTGTGTGGTCTGCAATTTTCAGCATTACTTTAATTATATCGTGGTGGCTAGTGCTACTATTCAACTGCTGTCCAAGTGTCTTTTATCAGCACTATGCACCATTTTCTTCTGAAGTCACTGCCTTCTTTCCCATGAAACCTTTGTCGAAACAATGACCAGTGGTGACAGACAGTAAATTTGCCAAATATTAACCCTATACCACACAATGACAACTTTTAGGAACCCTGCAGAAGAAGCCTTTTGAAAACATGGTGGGAAAAGTAACATGGTAACCAGCATTTTCTCCTTGTTCCACACAATTTTCAACCCTATCTAAGCAAAATTACACTATCTGAGCCACTTTGAAACTGTCCCCAGCTAATGCTTCCAAATTGGATAGGTCTAAAATTTGCTGTGTGGTAGTAGGTTAAAACCACCAAGCATATTTACTGTAGTCCAAAATGCATGCTTAAATGATTTCACAATTTCCTGCTCAATAAATTTTACACTCTTTCAAAACATCTGCAGATGACAAGATTAAAATTAGCCCAGATGAACTTAAGGTCTTTGATAGGATGGAAAACATTGTGAGAAAAGGCGAAAATGATGGTCATCCAGCATTTTCTCCTATTTAAACAATATTTTCCAAAGCTGTCTCGCATTGAGTCATTGAAACACAAGATTGTTTGATAGAGTTAACCTTTAATCAAACAATGTTTTCATATGCCTTAACCCATTACCACACAATCCCTTCTTTCGACGACCCTGAGAAAGAAGCCTCTAGAAAACACTGTGGGAAAAGGAGAAAATGCTGGTACCAGCATTTTCTCCTTTTCTCACAATGTTTTCTACCCTTCACAAAACAAATTTCAAATTTTCAGTCACTTTTATTTTGTTGTCTGCAAATGCTTTTGATTTGGACAAGCCTAGAATATTGTCGTTTGGTAATGAGTTAAATTAAAAAAGAAATGGTTATCATAAGTTGTCCACAGCCAGACAAAAAGTCCAATGTGTGTGCTACAGGATTTATAATTGTTCAGAAAAAGCGAAAAGCCGAAAAAATACCCTCGATTTCTCCATGGTAAATGGTCTCGTTCTAAGTGGGCCTGGACCAAGAGGTTGTCTTCCCCTGTCTCTAGGATGTATCCTCTCCATTCTATTCTGTTGTCCGCCTCTCATTCCCTCTAAATGTAGTGCCGTCTGAAAAAAGCAATGACATTTATTTCTAAATCTAAGGAATCTTTCATGATATCAAAGTTGCCTTTGTAACCAGCAATGATTAACCCATTACCACACAATCCCTACTTTTGACGACCATGAGAAAGAGTCCTTTAGAAAATGTTGTTGGAGAAAATACTTTCTCCTTTTCCCACGATGTTCTCTACCCTTCACAAAACAAATTTTAAATTTTCCATCTCTTTTATTTTGTTGTCTGCAAATGATTTCGATTTAGACAAACCTAAAATTTTGTCATTTGGTAATGAGTTAAGTTCAGACTAAACAAACCTTCACTATGGTTTTAGATTAAAACTGTGCTTTGTTGAGGCATTAATTTTGTTCAACAGCAACTTAACCTTTTACTCCATAGATACTCATTTCTACGCATTGCTTGTAGGAGGCTTTGGAAAACATTGTGGCAAAAGGTGAAATTGCTTGTGACGAGCAATTTCACCTTTTGCCACAATGTTTTCTATGCTATCAAAAGGTGTCATATACACATAAAAAACAGCTTTATCCTTGCTGTTATTAAGGTCAATTAGAGATACCATAGAAATGCCTTATGAGGTAAAGAGTTAAGAATTATACCTATTATAATTTTTTAACAATACAATGTGGAGTACAATAAGATGTGATTTGGTTTAAATACGTAATATTTCTACAAAGTAACTTTTAGTGATCAAAAAAATTAGAAATGTAATATTACTTTTTATGTATATCTTAATGATCAAATTCGCTTTAACTCTTTAACAGACGTCAAACTTTAGCCTCATCCAACTTAAAGGCATTTGCAGATGACAAATTGAATGTGACTCAGAGTATCAAATTTGTCTTTCAAACAGCAAAACAATGTGGGAAAGGGAGAAATTGCTTATTACATCACCGGCAAATTTTTCTTTCCTCAAATTGTATTCAAAGGCCTTCTTTCTCGGAGTTGTTAAAAGTCAGCATTGTGTGGTTATGGGTTGAAAATATCCATGCAGGATCAAAATTTGACATTTGAGTTTATTACTGGAAACTTTGAAGGAACCAACAAAACCGAAGCCATGAATGTCAAAATAAATGTTCCATAATGATTATCATTCCACATTCCTGGCTTAGATTTGTTTCTTGTGAGTAAATCCTAGTTGTAAAATGTAGAAAACAAGTTTTACTAGTGACTGTTTATATGCTATTCCTGGTCTCATAAATACTCTATTTCAGTTGAGGACTAGAAGTCAAATGATGAATGGTCTTGGCTTTGATATTTGTTAAGGTATAATTAAACATGACTTATTCTAAGTAATGACTTTTTATCAAAATCTCCAATCCTGTTATGATTCAACTTCAAGTCCAAAATTTACAGATTATCTATGTTACTGAAACTAACATAAATCTGATTTTAATGGCAAATGAAATCCAGATTTAACAATATAAAACATTCTAAAATTATTGAATGATAATCATATTGGCCAAGCCATGATTATTACCAGTATTCTCATAACAGCAAGCTACCTAAACATGTCACTTTCATATTATTTAGGCATCAGCTAAAGGGAGGTAACTGCCCTAAACTTTCAAGCTGAAAATTCAAATAAACGTTCTCATTAACCTTATGAAGATATCTGTTGTGAGAGAAACCAGAATTTTAGTATATCTGATTAGTGGGTGACGCAAAGAATGGATACAATACGGTGCCACATAAAAGCCGTGGTATGATTAAACGACTAGAAATGTTTGAAATTTAAAGATTGACAACCATACCTGAATGTCGTTCCCCATTGCTGACGAATTGACCATTTGATTGACGTTTGGAAGAGAACCGCCACGGTACATGATGTTGTGCTGTATATGCAGTTGTTGATTTTGTTTGAGCAGTGCAGCTCCCTGAAACATAGAATTGTCGTAAGGAACAATTTAACAGGGACCAATATTCGAAATGAAATCGAGAGTATGCAATCACAATTTAGCGACTAGGTCTCGACGTGATGGCTGATAGAGAATTCGATACGTACCCGCGTTGAAGAATGAACATCTCTAATGATAGCTTCGAAGGCAGCAGTCTCTTCAGCTTGTTTTTGATTGTGCAAGGCGATCTTCTCGCTAAATTTTCTAGGATTCGCCATGATGGATGCAAAACGACAGACTTGTTATGATTTTGCCCATGCAGGGGGTCCTTGTCAATTCTAAACCAATGAACACACGATTTAAGGTCATGTGACGTAACTGTAGATGGCAGTACGAAAAGCACCTGTCCATGTGTTCTGAAGTAGTCTGAAACGAAATTTATGGTTCAAATCAAGACTCCAGTTACACATGAGTTAGGTAGAGGAAGAGTCATGCCTAGAGCTGCCATACTCTAGATTGATCCGATTTCAAAGCACTTGCAGACGACAAATCGGAATCTGGCAAAATTATTATTGTCTTTGATAGGGTGGAAAAAACATTGTGGGAAAAGAAGAAAATGCTACTAAAGAAAGGCCATTTCTGGCAGGTGTGGTAAATAGTTTAATAAATTATGTAGATCTACATATTGCTGAATAAATAAACAACAATTTCTATTTTATAGATGATGAAATATAGATTTTTCGATTTCAAAGTTTATTTTACATTGATTAGATCTAATTATTTTTTAGTTAATTTTGGCATCTCTATAGGTCTAGATCTATCGAACTCTAGATCAAAGATCAGAATGAGAATCTCACATTGCGCATTTCTTAATTTCTAAATGCATTGAGTCAAAAGAACATCCCTGTAGCAGCACATAATGAATAGTTTAGGATACACGACAAAACCAAATTTAACTAGGGACTTATATAATCCTTTTTGTTAGTGTACGTGTGCGTCATCCTTCGGATTTAAAATATAGTAATTTCATTATTATGTCCATATGATCTCATGTATAGTGCTTTTATGGTGTCATATATTTCATACAGAAATAAGTATAATCTATCTACCAATCAGGTACTAAATTACACCTGGTTCTTTAAATAACGTGCTCGGTGTAACCATCGTGACGTCACACTGGACCTGTTTTTTTTGTTTTTTTAAATCTAATATTTAATGAGTCATTCAAAGGATCATATAGGAATTTCCGGAGGACCAGCCGTTTGGATCGAACCCGCACTCTCAAGTGACCCAAGACTTGATGTATACTTGTGAATCTTACACTCAACAACTTTCAAGAGCTATGCGGCCTGTGTTACAACAAGACAATCTTTTGTCAGAGCCATCGATATTTTTATTTATTTCATCTAGTGCTATTGAACATAATAAGGTTTTAACAGACATAACATATTGATCCCTTATTTCCATTGTGCCATTTAACAAGGCAAATTTATATAGTACATGTATGTCTTTGGAGATTAGATCGGTTTAAAAATGAACTTTTGTGAACCGTCTCGCACTTTCTATATAATTTAAGACTTTAACGAGTTCACTGCGAAATATTTCTCTACAAAAAAGGTAGACTATTTCTTATTTTCCAAGACTTTGCAGGTCTAGAAACCTGCCTCTAGTCCATTAAAAACTCATTAACAAACGATAAAAAAAAAAAAAAAAATAGACCAAATAGACCAGTTCAAACTGAAAGCTTTTGCAGACGACAATTTAAATGTGACTCAAATTTCGAAATTCGTTTCGGGAAGGGCAAAACATTGTTGGAAAAGGAGAAAATGCTGGTTACAATTTATCTAAAAGCGTGTTTGAAAACGGCCGACGTTTGTAAACATAGGCTATCAACATTAATCACATCCTTGGTGCAAAATATGAAAGACAACCTTTCGTTGAGTATTCAAACATTGAAGTCAAAGGCTTTAAGTAACTGTATTCTCAGTAACTTTTAGACTATTAGATTTATAAATTAGAATAGATTTTTAAAAATACCGCGCAATACCTAGATCTACTACACACATAGCTCTATAGATATATTTACGCAGCCAACTTAGAACTCTGAAATCGGAAAACATCCATGGATCTCAAGAAGCCAATGGCTTACCATCGATCCCGTCAATATAAGTTAATATTCTAAGTGAAACAGAGATCATGGAGATGGAGGCTAACCATCTAATTTGCATGAACTTCTTTCCAGATATGGATCTAGTCTAGATCTTGTTTCGGAAAGAAGCCTCAATAAGTGATCTTTCTTAACGCACCCTTGGAAGATTCCTTCTTTCAAAGATTTCTTAGTCTAAATAAATAATAACTCTAGATCATGTACACATGTAGGGCTTTTGTAAAATTCCATAGATTTATTCTATCATCTATAGATCTAGCCATAATTCATTATCTAGAGCCTCAGACAAGTTTTCAGGCGCAAAAACTGGGTTGAAAACCTATTGGTTTCCGGCTTGTGGTTGGTAGTAAACATGCGTGACAACGGAAGATTTTAAGAGAACCAGGCTAAATCTTGGTGCGGAATTTGTACAAATATTCTGCTCCATCTTCCACTAAAATGTCAGGCGATATCAGCCCAGAGATGGACACTGAGAACACTGAAAATACAGAAAAACAGTCCACAGATAAACCAGAGGGAGAAACATTATTTAGAGTCCCTTCGGTCCCAAAGGTAATTTTCACGGTGTTTACACATAGTTCGGACAGTACTCCGAATTCGGATACGAATAGCTTTCTCTTCGTTTCGCTCATTCAGGCAAGTTGCAGGAGCGTTCTGGTCGTCTACCAGTGCAGCTGCAGGTCCAAAAACATCAGTGTTGAGAAATTAAATATTAATTCTTACCCCATTAATCCAGACTAACATGTTTTAAGGTACAGTACCGTACCTTTAGCCTTTATGAGAGAATGTGTAGTCTGATCTTTGATGTACACGGTCTAATTTGCTGTGACTTACTGTATATAGTGAGCAACCTTCAAATTTGCATTTTTTAAGACCAAACTTGTTTGGCTTTACAGAGTTCCAGACGGAGTTATTTTGATTTCAAAATTGAAAATACTAATTATTCCCCACAAAACTATGTTGCTGGTACTCATCAGAATCTTGTCATCGAGGTGATTGTAAATGAGTACCCACAACATAGGGTTTCAAAAAGAAATAATGGAATTACAAATTCATCACCCCCATCTGGGGTTCTGGGATTATTTATTCAAGGCTCTTGCGGATAAAAGAAATAAGCAGTACTCTGGCAGAAGGGAATTTACTGCAACTCTGTAATGCGATATACCAACTCTTCTCATATATGGCTTGCATTTTGAAAAGGAGCATTCTGAAATTTGCTTAAAGTTTCATCTCTGATCAGCCTTTGCAGGTTAATCGGAGACGGCACTTTATGACTGCGTAAGATTTTGTGTTACAGTAGACTTGTGCAAATCAGAAAATTACATATAAAGGAAGAGTGTCATTTTTAAAGGTCTGAGCAGACTTTGCAATCAGATCCAAGGTAACACTTTAGGTAAATGTCTGGATGTCCCTTTTGACTTGTTGCAGGCCATATATGGATCCATAAAAGCCATTGTGTCAGACAACCAATCAGGAGCTAGACTCTTTGATCCTTTCAGAAATTTGACCTTTGGCAAATACAGTCATGTAGTTTTGTAGACTGACCTGGGTAGATACTCTGCATATATGCATTAAGCATCCTTTTCACAGAGCATGGCTCTAATTTATATTCTGCTTATAATTCTTTTGTTTTTATTTACCAGGATCCCCTTGAAATCGAGAAAGAGCAAGAGGCAAAGTTAAAAGCTAAATATGGAATGATGAAAAAACCAGGGGGTGGATCAGCATTACTTCAAAAAAGATTACAAAAAGGGGTGAGTTTTTTTTTTCAAATGCTGTTTAGTTATTTACCAGATCAGGGTTTTCCATGACACACAAATCCTGCGTCATAGACGCAATTCTAATTCAAATGACCCCCAAAATAAATAACAGCGCGTCATTAGTGACGTAACTTTTTAAAATCTGAATCAGCTACAAACTTGAATAAAGCATCATAAATCCAACTCTGTTCTTCCTTCAATATCAGACAAACACTTTTCTTTTTTTTAACTACAGGGTTTATTTTAGATAAAAGTGGTTTTCCAGGAATTTATTTATAGAATCAGACTGGTTTACACATTATTGCCATGAAGTATGTTGGACATGTGTCGCAAATATGGGCCCAGTCGAAGTCATGGTTGGGTTCTCTGTATTTTACAGCTTATTTTACACTACTTCCGGTATATAAAATTACACATTTCCAGTCAGTGCTGATTGCAGTATTTATGTCACAAAGAAATCATTCTTCTCTTGTCTGCTTCCTACAACTGCAGATCAAACCACATCAAGCTGCAATTCAGATAAGAATGTTTCGTATTTCAAAGAGAGAAATCAACCTTTCTATCAGAAATGACTGACAAACTTCCCTTTCTTGGAGTTTAAAAGTGGAATGCATTGTCGAAGAGATCCATTTATTTTGACCCCCTAAATTGAGGAGATGACCTTCAACTAATGAGAAAGGGGGTCAAAATGACCCCGAACTTTCAAAGCCAAGAGAAAACCTGCAGATTACAAAATGTTAGATTTTTCCCTATTCAATGCATTTGGAGATGATAAATCTGGCTCAAATGATGAAATTTTCTTTGAGAGAATACAAAAAATTGTGGAAAGGAGAAAATGAGATATCAGTGTCAGTATTTTCTCTTATTCTTTAACTCGGTACCAAACGACATTATTTCTGGCATGTCCAAATTGAAAGCAGTTGCAGACAAAAAAATGAAGGTGACTGAAAATTTGAAATTCGTCTTGTGAAGGGTAGAAAACATTGTGGGAAAAGGAGAAAATGCTTGTTACCGGCATTTTCTCCTTTCCCACAATGTCTTCTAAAGGCTTCTTTCTCAGGGTCGTCAAAAATAGGAATTGTGTGGTAATGGGTTAAACTTTGTTAAACCAGCAAGCTGTCTCAAGGATACTGTGTACTGTAATAGTAACAGAAGTTCCAGGAAAGCATGGATGGGTGCACTGGAAGTCTGTGCTCGCTAATCCGAGATGGCACTTTCCATTTTTATGTGACTTCCTATTTGCGCAAATCTACGGTAGTACCAAATCTAATGTTGTCATAAATTGCTGTCTCGGATTACCCTGGGCAGAATGCGCATGCTGATCCGAGAGGACTCTATATGCAAATGTCCGAATGCCCTTTTTCACTTGTTTATGGTCTAGACTTATCCAAATTCAAAACATTTGCAGATGCAAATTAATGTAGCTGAAAGAATGAAATATTTCTGTAGAGTTTATAAACATTATGGGAAAGGGACAAAATGCTGTTCACAGTCATTTTCTCCTTGTCCATAACTACTGAAAGGTAGCTTCCAGGGAGAGGTCATCAAAAGTCTAGATTTTTCAGTAAAGGCTCAAATATCCATCGAGATTTTTTCATCTATTTTCAGAATAAATATTTCGATTCTGGGGATTACAATATGGCGAAAGCAAAAATGAATAATCCCAAACGGCCACTGGCCCCTAAAGAAAAGTTACTACTGCAGGAATCTATCGGAGGTGCCATCCCCACTCCAACAGAAGTGGACAACATACGACGCCCCTCACAAGTTGCCAGTAAATTATGGATAGAAGCTCATGGAGATACACAGTGAAGATTTAAGGACTTTGGTAGGGTCAGAAGGAAATGGGAGGGAGGGGGTGGGGGAGGAAAGGGCTTACACAGACATACACATCCTTACACGCTTTGATCTATATCCATTCTGTCACAGCTCAACCCTTTACCACACAATGCTGATTTTTGATGCTCCTGGGAAAGAAGCCTTTTGAAAACATTGTGGAAAAAGGAGAAAATGCTGGTAAACAGCATTTTTTTACTTTTTCCACAATGTTTTCTACACTATCAAAGCAAATTTGCACCATTTGAACCACTATGAAATTGTCAACTGCCAATACTTTCAATTGGATAGGTCTAAAATTTTGATGTGTGGTAACGAGGTAAGTCATCTTTTTTGTTTTATTTATCAGTGATTGATTTATACATGTTTTGAAGACAGTCATATTTTACCCTTTACCAAACAATACTAGGTTCTAGTAACCGGAAAGAAAAGGACTTTCGAAAACATTGCAGGAAAAAGAGAAATTGCTAGTAGCCAGTATTTTCTCCTTTTTCCACATTGTTGTCTACCCTAAAATGAGTAAATCTCAATTTTTGAGCCGTATTTGTGTTGTTGTTGGCAAAATTAATGTTTTCCAGTTGGGCAAATATGAAATTTTTTATGTGGAAAAGAGTTGAAGACCTTGAGGTTAGAATGCTGTAGAATTGTCTGGGAACTATATAGACAATGCTAGTAACCAGCATTTTCTCCTTTTTACCAATTCTTTTATAACCCTTGAGTGGAACAACCAATCAATTGAGGCACACTGAATATAGCACTGTCGGCAAATATTTCCTAACAGGATAGATCTAAGGGTTTATTTTGTTGTTTGGTATACGGTGAGCATACATAGTCCTATGTGCAAGCCATCTTACACGTACATGAAGAAAGCGTAAGTTTTGAAAACTGTTCTACGAACAGGAAATAATAATTGTAATATGCTTTCGTTATTGATGTGGACATAACTGGACAGCTTTGAAGAAAATATTATGAGAAAATAAGAAAATGCTGATAACCAGCATTTTCTCCCTATCTAACAATGTTTTTAACCTTTCACAAACAAATTTCAATTTTTAATTCATGTTTATGCTATTTTTTTGCAGATGCTTTCAAAGAGGACTAGTCTATAGTATTGTCTTGTAGTAAAGAGTTAATTGATTCATTCTGCGTCAAATTTCACTCTTTACCACACAATCCTGACTTTTAATGACCCTGAGAGAGAAGCCTTTTGAAAACATTTTGAGAAAAGGAGCAAATGCTTGTAGCCAGCATTTTCTCCTTTTCACGCAATATTTTTTACCATTCCCGAGCCAAGTTTCAATTTTTCAGCTACATTTATTTTGTTGTCTGCAAATGCTTTCAATTTGGAACAGTTTGTAATTTTGTCGTTTGGTAAAAAGTTAATCATAGCCTCTACCTCTTGATGTTTGAAAATGCAATCCTCCGAAGCGCAAGATTTTTATCTAGTAGGCTTGACTGTACAAGTGGATAGTGTAGATACAAGATCACATTGTATGCTCTTTGCAGTCCAATCTTAATCTAAGCCACCCACATTAAGTCACATTTGGCCAGTTTGGCTGAATGGGTTACCATATTTGTGAAATGAAATACATGAACATGCAATTCCCTACTCTCTCCACAAAATCGATGTTTTTGTGGGTGTCAACTGGTCTGTCTGTTTGCATACACAAATGAGTCGTGCTCTGGCTAAAGGAGGTTGAATGTACATGTATGTCCATGATGCATCATCCGAAGCAAGTCATCTGTAATTATAGATCCATAAAGTCCATCTTGTCTAACAACCCACTGTATCATGAAGTAGACTCTCTCATTTAGAGAGTGGACATGCAGAAATTTACTATTTCTCTTACAGCACTTCATACACACTTAACTCTTTACCACACAATCCCGACTTTTAACAACCCTCAGAAAGAAGCCTTTTGAAAACATTGTGGGCAAAGGAGAAAATGCTGGTAAAAATGCCAGCATTTTCTGCTTTTCCCACAATGTTTTCTACCCTTCCCAAATCGAATTTCAATTTTAGATTCACATTTAGTTTGTTGCCTGCAAATGCTTTTAATTTTAACTAGTCTTAAATTTTGTCATGTGGTAAAGAGTTAACTCATTACCAAATGACAAAATTTTAGACTTGTCTAAATTGAAAGCATTTGCAGGCGACAAAAGAAATGTGAATCAAGATATGAAATTTGATTTGGAAAGGGTAGAAAACATTGTGGGAAAAGGAGAAAATGCTGGTTACCAGCATTTTCTCCTTTTCCTATGATGTTTTCAAAAGGCATCTTTTGTTAGGGTCGTTAAAAGTCGGGATTGTGTGGTAAAAAGTTAATGCGTTGACCGTTGTTGGTCGGTACCCTTTGCAGATGCATTATAAACTGATTTAACAGAGCAAGGCCGAAGCATATTATTGCGACCTAATCTTCTGCAGTTTTGATGTCATTTTTCTGAATATTTTAGAATTGTTAATGGGAAACTGTGGATCATTAAGATGCACTAGATGTTATTCCTTGATGTATGGCTAAAGCCCATTTAAGGAAAAAAATGGCTAGACATGCCTTAATTGAAAGCATTTGTGACCTGTCATGCAAAAAAGGACAATCTGGGAATTCTATACATCAATTAAGAAAATAGATCAAAGATAGTGCAGGGTCAGTTTAACCCTTTACCAAACAATCCCTGGTTTTTACGACCCTGAGATAGAAGCCTTTTGAAAACATTGTGGGGAAAGGAGAAAATGCTGGTAACCAGCATTTTCTCCTTTTCCAACAATGATTTCTGCTCTGCTGGAAACAAATTGCAATTTTTGAGTTATGTTTATTTTGTAGTCTGCAGGTGCTTTCAATTTGGACCAGTCTAAAATTTTCTCGTGTGGTAAAGAGTTAAGTTGATAATTGTGCAGTAAGGTAGACTGACCACTTTCATACAAAAAATATCATATAATGCGACAAGTGTCGACCCTGGTCAGCCTGTGCAATCCGGCAGTCTGAGTGTGGTTGACACTTGATGCAGTTCCCAGATGGACCCTTTTTGCGTGAGGAGTCAGAAATGCTTTAAATGACTGGATTGGTCTTCACAGGGAAGGAGGTTTCCTGTGGGGAAAGGAGGGTCAAGCTTGTTATAAGCTTGTTTTCCTTCTCCAAAATGTTTTCAGAAGCCATGTTCTGTTTCTTAGGTTGTTAAAACTCACTCTTGTATTGAAAAAGAATAAAGTTTTGTAGAATTATCTACACTGTTATGTGGTAATTGGGCTTTAAATTTTTTAACCATTTACAATCCAGAGAGAATGCTTGTATCCAGCATTTTCTCCTTCTCCAACAATGTTTTCTACTTTCAGAGATAAAGCTTATAATTTGGATACCATTTCATATGTGATTTGCAAATGCTTTCGATTGGGATAACTATCTTTTTGTATGTTTGGTATAAGAGTTAAACTCTTTGCAAATCTGGGCATGTGTTCACCAACCATTCTAAAGAACATTCTTTGTTTTATTCTCCAGAATTTTCTATATTGGAAAGTAACACTTCTGATTGGCTAAACCATTTGATTCAGCCAATCAGAAGTTGTGTTACTTACAATTGTAGAAAACTTGGAGAATAAGATCAAGAATATTCTCAAAAATGGTTGGTGAATTGGACCCTGGTGTTGTTGCTTGAAACAAGAGGAGGAGGATTGATTCCTTTCAACTGTATTGAATTCCCAGTCTTTTTTTTTTTTTACAAAGAATATAGTTAGAGCATGGTAGAAATGAAACAAGTATTTAGATCTAGTGAAACATATTATGAATTTCTGGAATGCACTATAAATGAACATGTAGAGGAAATTATGTTGTAAGTTTTGTACATTTTTGTTTTCCTTTTACCAAACAATACAGAGATTTAGCAACCTTGCTGAAGAAGCCTTCACAAAACACTGTACATTTTCACACTTGAATTCTTTACCAAACGACAAAACTTTAGACTGGTCAAAATTGAAAGCATTTGCAGACAACATAAAAGTGACTGAAAATTTGAAATTTGTTTTGTGAAGGGTAGAAAACATTGAGGGAAAAGGAGAAAATGCTGGTAACCAGCATTTTCTCCTTTTCTCACAATGTTTTCCGTTGGCTTTTTTCTCAGGGTCGTCAAAAGTAGGGATTGTGTGGTAAAGGGTTAAAATACAATCCACTGAAACTCGCCACTGTTTTTACGATGCAATCACATCATTTGAACTACATTCACTTTGTTGTCTATAAGTTGTTTCTACATAATTCCTTAACCCTTTACCAAACAATACCTAGATTTTACAACCCAGGTGTAGAAGGCTTTTGAAAACATTGTGGGAAAAGGAAAAATTGATTGTAACGAGCAATTTCTCCTTTTCTCACTATGTTTTCTGTCCTATCAGAGAACTTCAGTGGGCCTACAATTTCCTGGTCTTGTAAAGGGTGGAAGGAGTTTAAAAAGTTCTTTTTTTATATTGGTCTAATTTTGTGTATTTATAACTTTGTGAACCTTGGAGATAGGTATTTGTACAGTCTAAGTAGCTTTTGTGTGATTGATTTTTATTGGACCTAATGTACCTTTTTTGAGTCATTCTCTATGAAAAGGGGGCAGTATTGATCCAGGCCAATCTGCATAGTAATTGCAGGCTGACTTGTGCCAAAATTGCTTTTTGTTTGGTCACTGGTGCATGTCAAAGGACCAGTCTACCTCATGATCCAGCTTATTGATAGGAAAGATTAATTTTATGGATCCTTACTTGTAAGATGACCTGTTTAGTATACCGCATCATAGAGATGTATTAACCCTTCCCCGGTTTTCATGACCTTGAGAAAGAAGCCTTCTGAAAACATTGTGGGAAAAGGAGAAAATGCTGGTAACCAGCATTTTCTCCTTTTCCCACAATGTTTTTTTCTTCCCTTCCCAAAACAGTTTTCAATTTTTGAGTTACATGAATTTTATTGTATGCAAATACTTTCAATATGGACCAATCTGATATTATGTCATTTGGTAGAGTTATGCCCCCTTTCACAGAGCATTGCTTGTTCATTTACTGTCAATATAGGACTATGTTCAGTGTAACATGTATCTAATTTCCTACGTCAATTAGGTATGATAGATACAACTGAATTGACAAAAATGTGAATTTAGTTGAACTCATTGCCAAACCACAATATTTCAGGCTTGTCCAAATTGAAAGCATTTGCAGATGACAAACGTGACTGAAAATTTGAAATTTGTTTTGTGAAGATTAGAAAAGATTATGGGAAAAGGAAAAAATGCTGGTTACCAGCATTTTTTTCTTTTCCCACAATGTTTTCTAAAGGCTTCTTTCTCAGGGTTGTCAAAAGTAGGGATTGTGTGGTAATGGGTTAAATGATCTTTGGTAGGGTAGAAAACATGGTGGGAAAGAGGAGAAAAAATCCTGGTCAACATCATTTTCCTGTTCCTTACAACAGTTCAAAAAGCCTGGCTCTTCAGGGCTGCTAAAATTCAGAATGTTGTAGCTAAGGGTTAAATTTCTAAAAACCTTCTAGTTCTGAAACAAGCTTTACCACTGGCTGGGACATTCTGTCTCTGTCAATTTGATCATGGAGACTCTTAGATTTAGTATTCAATTCAAAATGGTTGGTGATTATGGCCTCTGGCCTAGTGGGATAAAAAAAAGGGGGCATTCCAGAAAAGGACTTTTTTATCATTTTGCATTTTTTTGAGGTCTGAAAATATTGTCATTCAGAAAGTATCAGAATCATTCACATGTTACCTTTTAACCTTCTACAAAAATTTAGACTGGTCCAAATTGCAGATGACTCGGAGAATCTTGCTTATTTGTTGAGATTGGATAAAATGATTAACATTGTGGGAAAAGGAGAAAAGGCTGGTTTTTCGGCATCTTCCCCCTTAATCCCAATGTTTTTAAATGCCTTCCTTCTTGGAGGCCATTAAAAATGTGGATTGGTTGGGTAAATCTGCAAGAACACTTATTTTAAATTTTTGTAACTTTAACTGCTTTCTCAGACAAAAAATTTAAACTCTTTCATATTAAAAACATCATCTATGATAAATTCAAAATTGGTAAATATGAACTTCTGCTCTGATAGGGCAGAAAACATTGTTGGAAAAGGAGAAAATGCTGATTACCAGCATTTTCTCCTTTTCCCACAATGTTTTCAAAAGCCTTTTTTCCCAGGGTTGTTGAATCCCAAGATTTGACAGTATGCAATTAAAGCAGCAAAGATTTTGTCATGGCAAAAGAAGGGAAATACATGGATGGAATTGCAATTTTTTTTTTCCCATCAGTAATGTTCGTAGCTATGTGTTGTTCACATTTTGTCATATTCAGGAACACTAGTTAGATTGTCTGTATATTTGGTGGAACTGTGTAAGTAATCTTGATGATGTTGCAGAATAAATTGTTTAAACATGTTAAATGGTGTTGTGTAATTTGTTTGTTTGTATTGGATTTAGATGCCATTTTAACAGCTTAGGCCATATCACAGCAGTTGGCGCACATAATTTTAGAAAGATTGTGTAAAATGGAGAAAATGCTGCTACCTAGCATTTTCTTGTTTTCCAACAATGTTTCTACAATACCAGAGAACTAAACCCCACTTTTACCTTGCATGAATTTGTCAACTGCAGAAGTTATGAATTTCAAAGTTTAAAATTTGTCGTTTGGAAAAGGTTTACTAGTATTTCATTATCTCCTGTAACAAATTGGTGACAAAGAATTTGGAAATATTACTACAAAATGGAGGCAACAGCATAAATAAAGGTTCGATGCATTAACTCATTACCAAACAACAACTTTTTAGGCTTGCCCAAATCGAAAGCATTTGCAGACAACAAAGTAAAAGTGACTGAAAATTTGGAATTTGTTTCGCGAAGGGTAGAAAACATTGTGGGAAAAGGAGAAAAAGCTGGTTGCTGACATTTTCTCCTTTTCCAACCATGTTTTCAAAAGGTCTCTTTCTCAGGGTCATTATAAGTCAGGATTGTGTGGTAAAGAGTTAATACACATACCAAAGGGGTACGGCATGCAGGTGGCAAGGCCCAACTGCACTTGCTTGTAGAAACATACTGGTTTTCAATGAAAATTTCCAGTTGAAATTGAGGCATAACTGTCTCAAAAATGTTACCTGCCTGTTTTTGTATGGGTTTCCATGATTGAAAGTTAACAACTGCAAGTAGTCCTTGTTTGAAGTTAGCATCATCAGTAATGAGATGTCATTAACTCTTTACCAGACGACAAAACTTCAGACTGGTCCAAATTCAAAGCATTTGCAGACAACATTTAAATCTGATTCAAAAAATTTGTTGTGGGAAAAGTACAAAACTTGGTGGAAAAAGGAGAAAATGCTGGTTACCAGCATTTTCTCCTGGCCCCATCATGTTTTCAAAAGCCTTCTTTCTCAGGGTCGTTAAAAGTCAAAATTGTGTAGTAAACAGTTAAATGTAAAAAAAAGCTTTCGAGAATATTCATGACAACACCTTGACATTTTCTTCGAAAACATCTAAAAGATGTCAATGGAGAAATTGTTTAAAGAAGAGATGGCAGTAAACAGGTTCTTGCAGACTTCTCTATTTTACCAAAAGTAACTAGTGCAGTCACTGAATGTGACTTAACCCTTTACCACACAATCCCGACTTTTAACACCCCTGTGAAAGAAGCCTTTTGAAAACATTGAGGGAAAAGGAGAAAATGCTGAACCAGCATTTTCTCCTTTTCCCACAATGTTTTCTTTTTCCCTTCCTAAAACAAATTTCAATTCTTTAGTCACATTTATTTCGTTGTCTGCATATGCTTTCAATTAGGACAAGTCTGAAATTTTGTCGTTTGGTAAAGAATTAATACCCCCACCAGTGCTTTGACTGAAAAAAGTGTCAAGTTCAAATGGAGACAATTCCTCAACCAGGAAGAGTTGACACTTGAAAATTGCGTCTTGCAAATCTTCAGTAAATGATCACTATATGTGCAAAGTTTCAATTCAATTGAAGAAAAACTGTAGGAGGGGTTTGCAACACAAAATTACTAGTATTTTTGTACACAGATAGACATGTGGACAGACAGGCTGATTTCAGTATAGCCCCGAAAACATTAGTTTTAAGGGGTGGGGAGGGAGTTATAACATCAGCTTCAACTGGCCAAAATTAAGCATCAGTTAGGGTTTTCCTTTCACTGACTAAAATCATTCATCAAAGCTACCCAGTAAAAGATGCATCTATACTCATTTTCAACCAGTTTTTATTCTATTTTATCTTTATTTCATCAATCTTTAACCCTTTCCCAAACAAGCCCTGGTTTTTACGTGTCTGCAGTAAAAGTCTTTTGAAAACACTGTGGGAAAAGGAGAAATTGCTCATAACGAGCAATTTCTCCTTTTCCCACAGTGTTTTCTACCCTTTTTGAAAACTTTCTGCCGTTTTCTCCAAATCTGAAATAGTTGCCTGCAAACTCTTTAAGTTTGGAAGAGTCCAAAATGTGTTGTTTGGGAAAGGGTTAATCATGCTTGCATCTTCATGCCAAATAATGCACCTGATAGTTGCAAGGTTGTCTAGGTTATGACCAACAGAAACTGCGTTTTATTTTTTTGGAGGCCTTCAGAGAAATAGGTATAACAATGTGTTACTCATGTCAATTTGGTTTCTCTGAAAAATCTAGTGGGTATCTACATATTCTAATACTTCATAAAATGCTCTAAATGCTATTCTTACACAACTGGCTGAAGTTTAAAGCATTCTATAATCTTTCAAGTTCTTACAGGGTTTTTACAGCCTGGCTGTAAAGTAAGGATGTATCTAAAATGCAGCTAAGGTTTACAGACAACACAAGGCTGGTACCACTCCAGCAATCATTTGTTGAGTAAAAAAATCACACTACTAGTTCAATCAAGTGTTGGTCTGCAGTTTCTGTAACTTTTGATCAGCATGTGATGACAGTCTTTTACAGGAAGCTAACAAATCTAGAACAAAAATTAGAAATAAAGAAAAGATGCAAAGTTAATCATTTACGAAACATAGAGCCTAGGCAATATACACAAAATATTGTAGTGACTTTCTTGACATTCATATTGATTTGAGCAACATGAGAAAATTTGATATAGCAAGAGACCAAAGGTCCAGTGAGATGTCAGTTTTCTTGCATGGCAAGAAGCCAATATTAGCATCAGGAAAGTTACTACTGTATGATATGGTATAAATCCACCACATAAAAGCAAAGTGGACAGTGTTGAACGGAGACATGCATGTTGATCTTAACCCTTTATCAAACAACAAAATTTCAGACTGGTTCAAATTAAAAGCACTTGCAGACAAAAAAATAAACGTAACTAAAAAATTGAAATTTGTTTCTGGCAGTGTAGAAAACATTATGGGAAAAGGAGAAAATGCTGGTTTCCAGCACTTTCTCCTTTTCCCACAATGTTTTCAAAATTCTTCTATCTCGTGGCCGTAAAAACCAGGGATTGTTTGGTAAAGGTTTAATATATACTGGCCACAAACCCTTTATCACACAACCAAAACTTTTAAAGACACCAAGGAGGGGAAGGCTTCTATAAAACACTGTAAGAAAATGGTGACCAGTATTTCTAACTATGTTTTCTTTGCTTTCAAAGACAAATCACATTTTCCAAAGCACACTTTGTTGTCTGCAAACTTTAAAAGTTTTGGCGTTAGGTCAGAAGTTAAGGGTTAAAAGGGTGAGTCAATATCTGGCCTCAGAGACACCTTAGACAAATTGACAACCAAAGCTCAAACATTTAACATCGTTTCACACAGCAGGCAGTTACATGTACCGGTATTTTGTAACCATTATTCAACTAGATTACGGCTAAAGACAGGCAGTTTCAGAACTCTGATCAATTGATTTGACTGTAATGCGTTAATGCCGTTTTGAACATTACTTCCTTTATATTGTGCAGACAGTGCACCTACCTGTGCTTTATAAGTACTCCGCACAATATTCTTTCAATGCCAATGGCTGCTTTCCTACACTTTCCATCGTAACAATGGTCAGCAGTGAGAGAGGAGTTAATCCTGTCGCAATGGCTCTTATTAGTCCTTGTAAAGAAAAAGTTTGAGCCAAGGATCAAACCAGCAAACACCATGTTCTCAAGTCCTGTATGCTACCAAGTGAGATAACAGGGCTTGGCTATTTCAGAACAAATTACGCACAACCAGTATTCAAACCTTTAACTCCACACTCTATAGGTGGATTACCATGCAGTACTGAGCATTTAATAACTAAGTATATGACAAACAAAATATTAAATACCATCTAGTATTTCTTTTTTTTTCCACAAAATTTTCTTCCTCAGAGACTAAGGAAGCTGGGATTGTTTTGGTATCGGCTAGAAAAGTTAAGCAAAGTACTAAAATGTGATACCTTCCAGCTGTTGTTGAGCATCTCCCAACATGGACTGTTCAAACCTCCTGGGTGGATCCCAGTAATCCTGTGGTACCCATTCTGTAATCTGATGGCCCGCATCACTGTCACTGAAAGTGCCTCGCTCTAAAACAGTTAATGATAGCTTAAAGTTTAATTCTGCTCATTAAAGGGGAAATAGCTTTAAGCAAGCATCACACTCCTGTAGTCATGTTTTCTGCCTTGGTGAAATATAACATAGACCTTACCTGTCTATATTTTCATCAGGGGACCATTTTACAAATGTACTCATGCGAATGCAAGTCTAAAATTCAAAGATTCTCCATACATCAGAGTTTCGAGTTTTGTTACTATTTGCATTTCTAAGTTTGATTGTAAGTTTTTGTGTAAGTGTGTGCACAAAAATGGCTGCTGACATTTGAGATGCTTTAGTATTGGAGAAAGGTACCATAAATATGAATAAAAAAATTAACATTTCCCTCTAATTAAATGTCACATGCTGTTTACCCAAGTATCAACTTTGTGGGAACAATTGTTTCTTTGTATGCAAAGTCACAAAGTGATGAAAGTTTAGTCAAAAGGATTTAAGGATAGGGCATCTAATGGGGTTCCTGTGACATCGTCTTATATCACCAAAAAACATGCAGATTTGACCATGACCCAGATAATCCATCCGATTGGCCAAAAGAATCTGGTCCCTTGCATTGAATACAGTTTACCAGAGTCTTAGCCTTATCCATACGATAGTTTGGCAACAGAAGGCAACTTTAGATAAATCCCCATTAGGGTTTCCTATCCTTAAAAATTTTGTAAACCTGAACCTAGGCCTAAAGTAAGTTGTAGGCTAAAACTCACAAATTGTTAGAAAAACAGGATCCAGTAAAATCCTGGAAAGTTTACCTGCCAAAGCCTGATCTATTTCCTTCATCATTCTGAACACATCACTGCCTGGCCCTTTAACTCTCTCCCCTATGGTGATAAAAAAAGAAGCTATGCTATAACTCTGTACCACATAATCACAACTTTTACTGACAATAAGATAGAAAGCCTTTGAAAACATTGTGGGAAAAGGAGAAAATGCTGGTAACCAGCATTTTCTCCTTTTCCCACAATGTTTTCTATCCTTTCCAATTCAATTTTGATTCACATTTATATTGTCCTCTGCAAATGCTGTCAATTTGGATTAGTCCAAAGTTTTGCCATTTGGTAAAGACTTAAATCTATAAATGATCACAGAGAGAATCAGGTACGTTATTTAGGGTCACAGAATCATCCGCCCCTGCTAGAAGTTCTAAATTCAAATGCAACTAGAACTGTCACAAAGCAGACAAATATCCCCATCAGCACTGTCACTGAAGCAACATAATTGGAGAAGGAAAATGATATTTGAAGCAAAAATTACCCCTGACCTTGAACTTTGACCCAAATGAAAAAAAAAAAAAAAAAATACAGAACTCCCTGGGTCATGGCCAACACTTGTATAAAATTTCAGGTACCTAGGTCCAATAGGTATTGAGTTAGAGCATGGAAAAAAAATGAACGATTACGACTTCGACTTCTGAATCATGTGACCCAAAAGAAACAAGGAATCTCTTAGGGTTCGAGCAACAATTGCATCAGGTTTCATGGTCTGACAAATGGCTTTTGAGTTTGAGCACAGAAATGAAAATCTACATATTAACTGATTGACATACAGATAGACTACAGACATGGTGAAGCCCTCTACTTGATAAGTCGGGGTTTAATAAAACTCTTTATCACAGAATCATGAGTTCTAATGACCCTGTGGAAGAAGTCTTTTGAAAACATTGTGAGAAAAAGAGAAGATGCTGGTCGGTGATGACTACTATTTGCTCCTTTTCCCTACATGTGTTTTACCCATTCAAAAATAAACTTCATCATTTGAGCCAGATGTACATTGGTGTCAGCAATGCTTTAACTCTTTATCGAATGAAAAATTTGAAACTAGTCCAAATTGAAAGCACTTGCAGATGACAAACGTAACTCTAAAATATCAATTTGTTTCCAGCAAAGTAGAAAACATTGTTGGAAAAGGAGAAAATGCTTTTTACCAGCATTTTCTCCTTTTCCTACAATTTTTTCAAAAGGCTCCTATCTTACAGTTGTAAAAAAACAGGGGTTGTTTGGTAAAGGGTAAACTGTTTACCAAACAAGCCCGGGTTTTCACAACTGAGAAAGCCTTTCGAAAACATTGTGGGAAAGCAGAAAATGCTGGTAACCGGCATTTCTTCGTTTACCACAATGTTTTCTACCCCCAAAGAACAAGTTTCAATTTCAGAGTCACATGAATTTTGTTGTCTGCAAATGCTTACATTTTGGACCAGTCTAAAATTTTGTCAATGGTTAAAATGTTAAAAACCTCCTCACAGACTTGGGTGATCAGAATTGGGAAACAAACTGGTCACATCTGTAACATAGGAACTGTTCATAGACACCGGGTCAGACAGGCCATTGGTATTGTCACTTAGCCATGTATAGAAATTGTTTATTTCAATAGAATTGTAAGTGATTTGTGAAGGGTTAAAAACCACTTTACCATCAAGAGTGATCAAGTTGGGAAACAAACTGGTCACATCTGTAACATAGGTACTGTTCATACACACAGGGTTGGACAGGCCATTGGTATTGTCACGTAGCCGTAATGACACTAGTTTGTCACATGCAGTGAGGCTTCGTAAAGTATCAATTCTGAAATTACATGCATTAGAAATGAGCCATGTTCTGTGAAAAGGGGGCTTAATGCATCTGCCAAAAGTATTGACCCAGGTTAGCCTGCGCAGTATGTGCAGGCTGACCTGGGCTGAAACTTTTAGCTAAGTACTGGTCTGTTGTCTGTATGTCAAAAGACCAGTCTACTTTTGAAAAGTCAATTGTTTAAAAAAAGGGGCTAATATGGATTCAAAACTATGTGATGGCTTTCCTAGCATTATGTATCATGGACATGCACTAGGTCCCTGCACAGACTGATATGAATAGAAACTTTTTGCTTTTGGTTAGTTAAATGCATGATGAAGGACCAGAATACTTCACAATTTAGTTGGTTGTTTAGACAAAACAGATTTTAACCTGTCACCAAACAATCTATGGTTTTTACAAACCTGAGATAGAAGCCTTCTGAAAACATTGTTGGAAAAGGAGAAAATGCTGGTAACCAGCATTTTCTCCTTTTCCAACAATGTTTTCTAGCCTGCTTGAAACAAATTTCAATTTTTGAGATACATTTATTTTGTCGTCTGCAAGTGCTTTCAATATGGACAAGTATAAAATTTTGTTGTTTAGTGAAGAGTTAAGGATACATAGAATTATGATAACTTGCTTAGTATATGCGTCATGGTGATACATCAAACACCCTTCTGCCAGAGTATGGTTCATATGCACAAGCGTTAAATTAACATCAGTTTTTGAAAACATTACATGAAAGGTAACAACTGCTTGCTACAAGCATTTGCTCCCTCAGCAATGTTTTCTATGTTATTCTCATTTGGGATTTTCATTCCTTTCAAACATTTCTGCTTTATTCTAGTCGTACTAAATTTTTTTATTAGCGTAAAATTAGTGGCCATAGTATAAAATTGAAATTATTACTTCTAATTGCATTTTCCCTTGTTTCTACAGTTTTGCATAGGAAAACTATATGCTCTGTGCAGAACAGCATGTAACTGCGTACTTAACATATTATCAAAGAGAATCAAAAGCTTGTAACAAGCAATTCATCTGTTTCCAAAAACATTCTTTTTCTTTTAAAAAATGGTGCACACACAAGACAGACACAGAGCCATTACATAAGCCAGCTGGCTTGTGGAGCTAAAATTTTTTTTGCAACACTTTAAACACTACATAGTGCATTTTTTACAAACGAATATTTGTCATTGCAGCAGACAGGTCTGAAAGTTTTTTATTCAGTCTGGCAAACCTTTCATGACAAGTCACACTGACTGTCTGGTAAAATTTTCAAGTCATTCACCAAGTCTGTTCAAATATATTTAACAAATACTGTACTTTCATTACATTCATTTTCTTTTCACATTTCTATACCAATGAATAGCATTTATATAAATAAAGCTCTGTGACAAACATCAGATATTGAGATTTTTTTTACAGTAATGTTAAACAGCATCACTTACCCTCCTATCAAATTTCCAGCTAGATTCACTTTTTCTAATCCACTAAGGGATTGGAGACCCTCTGAAAAAAAAAGAAAAGTACCTTTGTGGAAACAATGGTCAGCCTTGAGAGAAGAAAGATTCCTGTTGCAATGCTAATCATCAATACTCTCAAAGAAATTGGCCTAGCTGGGGATCTAACCACCAACCCCTGGGTTTTCCATGACGCACAAATCCTGCAACTTATACGCAATTTCATTCAAATGACCCCCAAAATAAATGACAGTGCATCATCAGTGACGCAACTTTCCAAAATCTAAATCATCTACAAATTTGAATAAAGCATCATAAATCCAAGTGTATTCCTTTCCTTCAATATCAAACACCGTTCTTTTTTTATTTTAAATAAAAGTGGTTCTTCAGGAATTTATTTATAGAACCAGACTGGTTTGGTTGGGTTCTCTGTATTTCAGAGCTTATTTTACACTACATCCAGTATACAGAATTACACATTACCTGTCTGTGCTTTTCACGGAAATTAATGTCATGACAAAGAGAACTGTAAAATTTTTCTATCGCCTGCTTCCTACAACTGCAGATCAAGCCACTACCAGCAGCAATTCACACAAGAATGTTTTGTCTTTCAAAGAGTGAAATCTACCTTTCCATCAGAAATGGCTTACAGACTTTTCTTACTTGGAGTTTAAAGGTGCATTGTAAATCATGCTTGATGATGAAGAGATCCATTTATTTTGACCCCTTAAGTTGAAGAAATGACCCTCAACTAATGAGGATGAGGGTCACAATAAGCCCCAATTTTTAAAGCCAAGGGAAAACCCTGACTGCCCGATAAGCTACTAAGGCTCCATTCACATAACTAGAAGAACAACACAAACAACAGGGCTATGGCAAATCCTTGATGCTTTCTTTGAGAAACAGCCAGGCTTATAAAAAAGTTGAAATTTATTACAGGAATGAATATAATAGAGGATATTTGTCTTTTTCGGTGAAAGATCGAAATTTATTTCATCGAGTGGACACCATCGGTAATATTTTCACAAGTGGTGCAGCCAAGAATGAAAATATTACCGATGGTGTTCACGAGATGAAATAAATTTCGATCTTTCACCGAAAAAACAAATATTCTATTTATTTCATGCTTTTAACCATTTCTGGGAGCAGCTGTATCAAAATCCAGTACAGTTCTTTTCCGTTATTCCCCGTGGCACACCCCTCCCGCATAGCAATGCATTACAATATTACGTCAAGTGCGAGAAATGTAAGGTATATGACGTCATATTTCCCATCTGGTTATTAGGCAGGCGCAACTTATCTAGGCAACAAGAACATGAAAATTGGTATTTTCACTGGTTGTACCAGTGTAAGATCGAAAATTATTTTCACTGCTATTTCTCGATATCCTACCAGAAAGCATGAAATAAATGAATCCTGTTGCTGTGACCTTTGTAAGTCCTTCAAAAGAGTCTTGGATTGCCAGACTCCAACTTGCAACTGATCTAGATTACTACATACCTAAAGATGACAGTCTATTTGCAGCAAGATTCAAATACTGTAGGTTTTCTAGCCCTGCAAGTTTATGGAGTTTAGAGATGCTGTTATAGGACAGATCCAGTCTCTCTAGTGAGGTACACTCCCCAATACAACCAAGATCAGACACTTCTGAAAGTAACAACAAAAAAAAGGCATGCTACATGTATTTAAAACAGTTGATGTTGAATACATCATTGTGCAGTGATTACTTGCTAATTTTATGAAAGGCATTTTCCGATGTTTGTAGAGATGCAATGAGAGAGAAAATTCTGTTGCAATGGTATTATCAATTATTGGAAAGGAATTAGCAGAGCAGGGATTCTAACCAGCCAACCCCCTGTTTTCAGTTAACCCTTTACACCATAAGGCATTTCTATGGTATCTCTAATTGACACTAAATAACAGCAAGGATGAAGCCGTTTCTTATGTATATATGACACCTTTTGATAGCATAGAAAACATCGTGGCAAAAGGTGAAATTGCTCGTGACGAGCAATTTCACCTTTTGCCACAATGTTTTCCAAAGGCTCCTAAAAGCAATGCGTAGAAATGATTATCTATGGAGTAAAGGGTTAAGTTTAAGACATAAAAGAATGTGGTCATATTTACCATGGTGCTTTAAGGACAATGTATGTATGCTCTCTATATCGAACTCTCCACTAGCTGTCTTCAGCATAGACTTTGAAATTGTACCTGAAACATAATAGTATTCTGTCAATACAAAGAAAAAGAAAAAAAAAATATACTGTCACAACCTGAAAAAAATATAAATCCACTGTGTCCAAATAAACCCTCCCAACATGCAAAAATTTTGCATTTGTCTAGTTGTAAAGCATTTGCAAATGACAAAATAAATTTTTGCTCATAGGATGGGATTTGTCATTGAAAAAGAAGAAAACAATGCAGGAAAAGGAGCGATTGCTGGTTAATACCAGCATTTGATATCAGCATTTTTTCCTTTCCCGACAATGTTTTCAGAAGGCCACTTATTTTTAGGGTTGTTGAAACTTGAAATTGTATGGTTAAGACTTAACCCTTTCCCAAACAAGAAATTTTCCCTTATTTCTGTCAGCTGTACTTGCCTTTCCAGTTGTCTCAGTCCAAAATGAGACAAACTTTGCTAGCAAGCTCAGTTAAGTCTTTAACAAAATCACATCTTTAGTCTTAGTATGGCCTTCTTAATCAAATATAACTGTGCTTTTCTACAAATACATGAACTTCAGTTTACACATGAAAATTATCTTATCACTTATTCATAGCCATGACATGTAGGTTCATGGTACATATTGCTTCGAGGTAATCAGCATTTTTCTGTCATAACAAAAATCAGCACTCTCTAGCTGCTTGTCTTGTCCCTATTTTGATTGTAAAAACCTTGACTTGGACATTTCTTTACCTTAGTCAACTTCATTTTTCAAAATAAAAGATTAGAATGGAAGAACAATATACCGGAGGAGAAAATAATGTCATCTGCACCTACATGCTTAACACCATTTACCCCACCCTCTGAAATCCTTCATTACAACATGACATATTTAGATCATCTGCTAGGTGGTGTGGCAAAATTTTCAAATCACTTCAAGTTGGCACCAAATTTATTGAGTTGTATTGATTTTTTTTTTTTTATGAAAACTATAGAAGTCACATGAATCAATTTCAGAATGGCACCAGAATGGTGAAGGTCAAGGTTGATTTTCTTTCAAATGTTAGGATGAAACTGAATGCCATTTTCTATGATGCTAAGTAAAAGATGAAATTAGACAGTTATTTTTTTATTTTTTCCATACTCAGTAAAAACTTTGAGGTTTTCTTGATTGGATCATAACTACCATAAACCTACAAACAGCAGGGCTAATACCTGAAAAATCAGAGGCAAATGAGTAGAAGGGCTCAAAGTGTTAAGGACAAACTGTCCACCATAAAAAGAAACAGTCTGGAAAGTCAAGTTTCTTGTCAGAGTATGACTTTCAAACCGAGGCCAAGAGTATACTACGATGTATGAAATATGAGCGAAAGTAAAATGTGGCGAAGGAGTTAAAGGGCGAAAATAATTTAGGACGAATCGCCCAATTACAAATAAGAAACAGCCGATAACCACATATATATGGTCGATGTATGATATAATTACGCTTTTAAAGGAAGAAATGAAGTTAGGTTTACATGTGAAAATTATCTTATTACATATAGATCTAACTAGATCTACATAGATCTGACTTCTTTAAAGTTTTTTTTTTTTTACCGTCTGCAAACATTTTATCACGAATCCAATGTAAACAACACAGGCGCATGCGCGAAAATTGTTAATACAGCGGATACAACTCTAGCAAACGGATAACAAGTTGTGTTTCAAAATCGAACACATCTAGCTAGATTTGTAAGTATCTAGGTTAATCCAGACTTAGAAATGACCAATCAGAAAAATAAGAAATAACGAAAATATACCAAGCTAACTATCAACCGAAAAGAAACACGCGTCTTTTGGACAAGTTAAAAAAGAAAAGGTATCTTAATAAAGTACAAGAGTTAAAGGGAGAGTAGTTGTTTGAAGATAAAAAGAACAAATTTTTTCCTACAATGATTCAAAAGTTGTAAACTTAAAGAAAAGTTATAGACCCATATTCAGAGTGTGCAGTCAATATAATTTTGTCAAACGTGGGATATGGGAATTTAGGCGTTAATTGTCCATTTCATGAGCAATTTTCTACAAATAATTGTGTGAGTGATAAAGGATGGCCATTCATCTATAATCAAAAGTCTTGCTCTATATAAGATAATGAAGGGGAGTTTCTTGAAAAAGGTATGAATGTGCTATAAGGCAGGAACTGGCTGGAAAACAGTATCAATGGAAAGCACTCGTGCAGACTTTAAACATGGAAATCTTTTACTATTTGCCTCCCTTTGAATAAAAAAATATATATAATTATACAACTCGGAAGCATTGCATTTTGTCGAAACACAAACTGGCAAATCTATAAATTGATTGTCACGATTTGATGGTCAAATTGTGTGACTGTTTTTTAGTGTATTCAACCCGAAGTTTTGTTAACCCTTTACCCAAGAAAATCGAGTTTTAATGACATCGAGTGTGAAGCCTTTTGAAAACATTGGCAGAAAATGCTGGTAACATTTTCTCTTCTCCTCACAATGTTTTAATATCTTTTCAGAGACACATTCAACCGCATTTAGCCTGACGTCGGCAAATTCATTCGATTTTTGTGTTTTTATTGAGTTTTTTTTTTTACCATATTGTGCATGACATTCTTCATAAATTCATTCGCGGTTTTCTACATAACCATTGTCTAAACAATGATCTGTGTTGTCTGCGTATGTCATATTCTTCGAAGATTCTACCTGTCTGCTTTGACGCATCATCCACCCCAAATACTAGGGAAAAGTAGGACTTTAACCGAAGCTATTACCCAAGCATGTAGGGGCTATTTTAATAAATGGCTGGGACATGGGTTACATGCTAGCTGGTCACAGCTTAATATATCGCACCAGGTAGCGTTTTATTGGGTAAATGTTCATTTTAGTCCCTCGTTATTATGATTATTGCATTTCATAGGTCATTTTTATTGGTTAATAAACCGTTTGGTTTATCTAATCAGAAGTTGTGCTACTTTCAAATTTAGAAAAATCTTGGAGAATAAGACTAAGAATATTCTTAAGAACGATTATTGAATTTCATACGGACCTTGATCGGAATTTGCTGTACTCGAGATTGATATATTTAAACCATGTTCTGGCAAAAGGGGCCGTGGCAGAGGAATTAGAAACTTGTTCATGTCACCACCTCTCCTTCAGCTGAGAGGTGGCGACATGATTTGCCGCACCCCTGAACAGGTTTTTTTTATTATACTGCAAAGAAATTTCTCATGATCTGATTGGATAAAATGTCCCGAACATATATATCATGTACACTGGCAAAAACCAACGTAAAAGCAGTTTCCCTTTCGGGTGCCCCACGTACATGACTACACTATCAACACATCAAAAATGGCGACCTTCGGCTCGGGGCCACATGATCATTCACAGCCCTGAACAAGTTTCATTGGAAGTCCCCTGCCACCTGACCGTACAACTAATAAAGTCCCCTGCCACCTGGCTGTACATAGAATTTATTATACAGCAAGATTTTACCATCCCGACGTGTATTTTAAAGCGAGTTTTCCCTGTTTCATGGTCCCAAAAACTGAATACGCTGACGAAGTAGAAATTCCTATCTGAGTGCCCAAATTCAATGACATCTGACGTCACTTCAACCTTGGCAATACGTGCAGATTGGTGCATACTCTTGCAGTTGATGTCACAGCGCTCAACAGTCGTCGTATCTTTATTCAGACATGGATTTAAACAATTTCAAGGTAAATAGTTATGCATTTTGATGATTTGTTGGTAAAAAGTAAACAACCATTAGTTGCATTAAACAACTCTATTTACTATTGTCTTACCTGACATAGGGATGGCTCGTTTTAAACTCTTGTGTATTTGTTTTAGAATGACATCAAATCATAATAGATGTAAAGTTTATATTAATTTATTTTCAAAAATAATCCATTCTTTCCTCTTTAATGACAGCTATCACGGGATATAGATCTACTAGATGGTGCAGGCTAACTCACATACGTTAGTCTTGTGGGCGGTTCGTAACTATCGATCGAAGTCGCCATTTTGGATATTAAATTAATAATGTAGTTAACCCTTTACCAAACAATCCCTGGTTTTTACGGCCCTGAGACCACCCCTCACAACGTACGTCAGTGTGACGTCACAAGTAGTGATATCGGACCCTTGTCATGAAGTCAGTGTGGGTGTTTGGTAAGACTGTTTTTTTTTGTAATCGTTCCTTTGAATGATCTGAAAAAGTCTTTAGACCTCCACAGCGTACAATGCCTATGGACTTTGTTTTTTGTCAAAGCTTTTGTTAACTACTTATAATAATGGAATAGACTTCGACCAACTATTAAAACCCAATCACTTTTTGATATTTGGTCAAAGTGTTTGTGCATACATAGACATCTGCTTCCTGTCTAAAACATCAGAATATTAAATGTATTCATCAAAATTTTAATGTCTTTGATAAATACATGAGAGTGCTTGTAGTCAGTTTGTATTCACCCAAGCTAGCCTCATTCTATCTTCATATCGTACTTACTTTTCAATATAAGTTACGAAAATGCGCAGGTCCGATATCACTTCCTGTGACGTAGGTTGTTACCCTTGGCGATAGAAGCCTTTTGAAAACATTGTGGGAAAAGTAGAAAATGCTTGTAACCAGCATTTTCTCCTTTTCCCACAATGTTTTCTACCATGCTGGAAACAGATTTCAATTTTTGGGTTACGTTTATTTTGTCATCTGCAAGTGCCGCTAATTTGGACTGGTCCAAAATTTTGTCGTTTGGGAAAGGGTTAAATTTCTTTGCAGTATATGATAATAGTGCATCTTCGCATAGTAAAATTCAACTAACCACATAGTTATATATCCATAAAAATCAGCCTTCTCTCACAATGTTCAGACCAAATATGGAGGTCGGATGGCTCTCGGACATACGGACAATTGACCAAAACCAATAAGTTTCAACACATCAGCCTAAGCGGGCTGCACATGCTGACCTGGGTTGATTTTTTTTGTCGATGCATCGAATCACATTTTCAAAAAATGAAATAAATCGTCGGTTTACTTCGAAAACCTCGTAACTACAGCTTGTTACGTGCTGTAGTTACGAGGTTTTGGAAGTAGACTGACGAAATATGGATTAAGAATTAAAAGGTAGAAATCATTTTTGGTTGTGGACAGCACCCCCCCCCCCCCCGCCAGCCCACCCTTGTTGAGGACAGCAACCCCCCCGTCCACCCCTGTTGTGGACAACAACCCCTCTCCCCGCCCCCTGTTGTGGACAGCAACCCCCCTTGCCCACCCCTGTTGTGTAGAGCAACCCCCCGCCCACCTCTGTTGTGGACAGCAACCCCCCCTTCCCGAAAAAAATGTCTTCAAAAGCCTTTCTCTGGGTTCACTAGAACGTCGGAATGATAAACGGCATATAGAGGCACCAAATTTTGAAGAAATGTCGAGATGAAATGGATTCAGCTTGCATGTTATCCACGAGCCATTTCGGGGGAAGGGGGTCGGGGGTGAGCCTGAAATGTATTTTGTGATTGACATATACAAAAATAAACCCGGTGAAAGCTTCCCGCAATAAATCATACAGCGGTCATAATTAATCAAAGTTGAGGATATAGTTTTATGTTTATTTCTGGTGTGTGTATAATTCGTTAATAACATAATGACATTCATGTCAGCATTACATTACCATATTGTTCTCAAAACCGTTCCCATAGGAACGGTGCGATCTCCGATCATTTGTTTTAACGATCTTTATATTGAGAGACCATTATGGAACGTTAATTGACTCTAAATGGCCACGATTTGTTACGATTTGTGGCCATAGCAAACATGTCAATTAAATGCGCATGCAAATCTATTTCCGAAATAAGAATCGCGATTATCAATTACAGAAGCGGCCCCAAGGATTTGCGGCTATTTGCTTGTGACATTGATAATGGGAATATTTTCCCTTGATCTATTTTGTTATTCAGACGAATGTGTGAAACATCTTGAAAGCACGATAGCGTGTTTCAAAAATCACAATTGCATTTCAAAGTTATCGGGTCAAATAATTTCATTTCCCGGAGAAGAATGGCAAGTCCCGTCGGAGTCGGGAAACATCCATTTTCACGTTAACGGTTAATACTCTTATTTCGGCAATGATATGAATTTTATCTGGGGAAAATAATGATGTTTTTATGACGTGACAGAAGGCTGCCGAATGGAACAATATCAATTCATTGGGGGGATTTCGTTAGATTGACCTATTAAGATGAAAAATTCCGAGCCATTTCTTTCCATGATATATTAACGTAATTTTAATAGACGTCGTTTTCAATTTGTTCCCCGCTGTTACGAGAAGAACGATTCCCCGGTTTTCTTTCCTCCTTTCGCCGTCCCTTGTCTCCGAGCTCATTTTGTCCTGTTACGTATGAACTATGCTCTGTCAATTGGAGGTTAAATGCATGTCCGTGTTACATTACACCGAGATAGGCCTCATATGATAACGGATCCACAGAAATCCATTTGTTTAACAACAGACAGCAACATGAGATAAGCATGGTCCTTGGATATGCAAAAAAAAATGACCAATAGCAAAAAAGTTTCGACCCAGGTCAGCCTGCGCGGATGCGCAGGCTGACCTGGGTCGATACTTTTTGGCCGATATACTTTTTGGCCGATACTTTTTGGCCGATATACTTGATATAAGCATACTGTCGTATGCTCTGATTTTTCCTGTTGACTAAAGTGAGCAAATGGACAAAATTTCTGTCTGTTTGTTTGTATGTCTGTCTGTCTCTCATTCTCTCTATATCTCTTTCTTGTGTATTATAATTAGTGTGGAACACTTGTAAATTCATTATATTGTAGAGGGAGGGTCGATTTCTAAGTTGTTATAACTTGTGACCCAACCCCATTTCCATGTAAATTTGAGTGAAAATAAATATGTTTAAACTGATACTTTTTGCAGATGCATTAAGATCCCTTTTCACGGAGCACGGTTCATTGAATCGTGAGCTTTGTAATGGGGAATTTTTCTGGTGAATTTATACGACGTCACGCACGATATCATTACTACCAGACAATTCTTTTGAGAGTAACGCTGTACCAGACGACAAAACTTTGAGCATGACCAAATTGAAAGCACTCGCAGACGACAAAAAAAAGTGAGCCTAAAATGACGATTTCTTGTCTTAGATAGGGTAGAAAACATTGTGAGAAAATGAGAAAATGCTGGTTACCAGCATTTTCTCCTATTTCCCACAATGTTGTCAAAAGTTTTTTGTCCTCGGGGTCGTTTAAACTCGGGATTGGGTGGTAAAGATTTACTCATTACGGAATTTACCAGACGACAAAATTGTTGACCCTTCTGTATTGAAAGCGTCTGCAGATAGCATTTTCAAATTGGCTCAGATCGTCTTGAAATGTTAAAAAAAACCTTGCGTTACAACCATATTTATATTTCGTTGCATTGTTTTTAAATTCCTTCTTCATTGGGGTTTTAAGGTACGGGACCTATTGTTTAACCTTTTACCAAACGACAAATTTTTGGCTCTTCCAAACTGAAAGAGTTTGCAGACAACAATTTTAAATTTGATGAAAGTGGTAGAAAGTTCTCTTAACCCTATCCCAAATAAGCCCTGGTTTTTACGGGTCAGGAATAGAAGTCTTTTGAAAACATTGTAGGAAAAGGAGAAAATGCGGGTAACCAGCATTTTCTCCTTTTCCCACAATGTTTTCTTCCCTAGCATACAAAAAAATCATCTTTTTAGCAACTGTTAATTTGTCATCTGCAAAATGCTTTCAATTTGGACCGGTCCCAAATTTGCTGTTTGGGAAAGGGTTAATGGGTAGAAAACACTGTGGGAAAAGGAGAAATTGCTCGTTAAGAGCAATTTCTCCTTTTCCCACAGTGTTTTCAAAAGACTTGTACAGCAGACACGTAAAAAACCAGGGCTTGTTTGGGAAAGGCTTAAAGAAGTAAGTATCCCGATGGCAATGGCGACTTAGAATAAGCTGTTGCGAACAGCTTCGGTTAAGATCAGGCTGCACAGAACTCGCAACTCTTGTTTGACGGAGTTTTCTAAATTTAAAAGTAAAACAATTTCTGAGTGGCTTAAGCATTCGATTTAGCCATTCAGAAGTTGTTTTATCTTCAATTTTACGAAATCTCAGATATAAAATTGACTGGCCGATTGTGTGGTGTTTAACGCCGTTTTCAACATTATTTCAGTATATATCACGGCGACTAGTCCGCCTATCCATGCTTTCCTGGAGTCTCTTTTGCGAGGTGGATAGCTTTTTATAATTACCTATGCTGGGATCCATTACTCAGTGTTTTGTAATTCTTTCATTATTTTTGACATGAATTTACTTAAATTATATAGACAGCCTTGATTCTCTGTTTTCATTAGTTTCGAGAATATGTGTGTATTAATTGTGAGATATTGTTGGCCTTGGAAATAAGAGCGGGATGTTGAGAATGCAGGGCAAGATAATAAATAGTGCATCTCATCACCTAAAGTTTATCAAATTGAATTGAATTGACTTTTCTGCACAAATTTCTTCCCAAGCCACTGGCCGCTTTCCTATATAACTATCATCGAAATAATGGTCAGCGGTTGGAGAGGAATAAATCCTGTCGAAACGACATTCATCAATCCTCGGAAAGACATTTGCCGAACTCACTACCCCTCAAGCCCTGCACGCTATATATACCGACTGAGCTAACGGAACTCGGCTCTCAGAATAAAGACCAAAAAAAAATGGTTGGTAAAACGGATCCAGAGCTAGAGCCTTTATGTTTAGAATCAGGCTGCAAAGCGCGACTCCCAGACATTTTGCGGACAGTGTAGATCAAGATCAAGCACAGAACATACAGTCTGATCTTGCAGATCTACACTGTCCTATAAGGAGATATATCTTAAAAAAACAAAAGTGAAAATTTAATAGCAGAACAGAAGAACAAAACATATATTTATTCATGACTTGCACACAAGGCAGATCGTCAATTATACAAATTTGAAATACCAAATTTGGCCTGCCACACGCGAAAAGGGGCATTCGGACATTTGCGTAAAGTGCCCGCTCGGATTAGTCTGCACAGTCTAATGCGGAACTGCACTTTCCGTGTTTAGGTAATTTTGATTTTTGTGCAAATCTACTGTATCACAAAATCTAATGTAGTTGTAAAGTGTCGTCACGGATTAGCCTGCGCGAACTGCGCAAGCTGATCCGAGACGCCACTTTACGCAAATCTTCGAATGCCCCTTTTCGCATGTTACGAGCAATATACAGTATTACTGTTTTCACCGGGTAGCATCGTTCGAGTTTTAAGCATCGGCGGTATGAAAGTTTCATTTAATTTACTTTGTGGGATAAAATTGAGTACGGTTCCACAGTCTTTCTCTTTCCATGCATTGGAATTTGGAAGCTGCGTTAAAAAACTGTCGCCACTTAACTCTTTACCACACCATACCGACTTCTAACGACCCTGAGAAGGAAGCCTTTTGAAAACATTGTGAGAAAAGGAGAAAATGCTGGTAACCAGCATTTTCTCCTTTTCTCACAAGGTTTTTTTAACCTTCCCGAACCAAATTTCAACTTTTCAGTCACATTTATTTTGTCATCCGCAAAAGCTTTCAATTTGGACCAGTCTATAATTTTCTCGTTTGGTAAAGTGTTAAAGGAATACGGCGTGAACGGCCATAAGTAAACAATGACAGAGTCAAAATGCAGACAAACTAAATTCGAATTGTTTAATGATTGTGTGTGGACCTTTAAGTTCACGAGACCACAGACAAACGAATTTTGACAGGCCATGCACTCTGTAACCTAATGTATAAGAATTCTATTGCTATTCTTATTCGGCTATAGAAGGAGACTGTCAAAATCAAAGTGGCTTTACACAAGACGGTTTTCCCAGAAAGTGGGAATTTGAAGAAGTTCTTTGAGATAAACCGTTCGCATTGAAAAAAAAAAAAATGCTATCCAATGTCCATCTTCATGTAATTTGTAACTTGCAACCTTACGATACAACCGACCCAAAAAAGAATAGTAAACATCCTGTTTTGTTAAAACTACGTCTTTCGAATGCCACCATTTTTTTTTGCAGTTTATCCTTTTTACTGATATTGACAAGCCAAGGTCATAGCTGCTACTTCGTTCCTAGAAAGAGTTTTGCGCCAAAGAATGCATCCCATTTTTCAAATGTAATACTTATCTTAGATCAGTTCTATTGTATTTTTAGACTTGACCTGTATTAACCATTCTGTTCTGTTCATTTTAATTTGCGCAGTTTTTCGTATTTATTATAGATTGAAACAGTAACACAAACTTTGATTAGATAAACCAATCAAAAATAGCTCTATTTCTAAATTTAGAAATGTCTTTAGGATTAAACTAAGAGTGTTGTTTAGAATGATTGGTGAACACAGGTCGTTCTTTGCTTGTGAAAGTCAGTTATCTATAAATTCTTACATGTATTTAGGAATCAGGTTTCTTATTCACTAACCATTCTTAAGAATGTTCTTGGTCTCAGTTTCCAGAATTTTCTAAATTTGAAAATAATATAACATTTGATTGGCTAAACCAAATGCTCTAGCCAATCAGATGATGTGTTACTTTCAGATTTAGGAGTTTAGCCAATCAGAAGTTGTTTTACTTTCAAATTTGGATTTTTTTTTTTTTTTTTTGAGAATAAGACAAAGACTGTTCTTAAGAATGGTTGGGGAATACTAACCCAGATGTGTTTTTAAATGAACGTGATGTAACAAGGTGAAACTACTCATAATGAGCAACACTGCCATGCGTCCCTGTTTACAAACCCTAAAGTGATAGCATTTGCAGACAAAAATTGAAATGGGGATCAAATGCTCGGATCTGACTTTCGAAAGAATGGACAACACTGTGGGAAAAGGAGAAAATGCTGGTTAACAGCATTTTCTCCTTTACCCACAGTGTTGTCAAAAGGTCTCCTTCTCAGGATCGTTGAAGCCCCGGGCTGCGTGAAAGACGGTTAAAAAGTCTTCAACATCGAAGAATCAACAAGGTCGTAAACATGCATCATTTTAATGTTTGAATTTCTATAAAAGTAATCTAATTACACGGTACTTCGGTTTTTTCCCCTCCGAACAACCCATCTGGTAATGAAAGCAAAATCGAGAGCGTGTTTTATTAAAAATTAATGTGTTTTAATTATTTCTTCTTATTAAGTAAATACAATTACATACGCTTTATTTCTCCAAGACGCTATCAAAACCAACAGTAACGCTCTAAATTTTCCTAATTCGGTTAATTCGCGATTATTTGGGAATTACTGTCGTATCAAATCGTGCCTACATCCATCTAAATTCCAATAATATCTGAATATTGCGGCTAATTTCCAGCAATTGATAGTAAAAAGGCTGGATTGATGACAATCAAAGAATCACGTGACTGTGCCTAGTGCCATGTGACCAAGAAAGTAGGACCGGAATGAATAATATGCTGACTTGTATTATGCATTCGGCAAACCTCGAGTGAATCGTTGATCAAATTTCGCCAAGCTGTATTACGATGGTTGATATGAAGCTACACGGTGCTGAGTTTCGTCGGAAATACTTCGCAAATGCTGTTTTTTAAGACGTATGACCCCACTAACAAAAAAGAAAACACAACTCACAATTTTCCATATGAATGTTCGTAAATACATTTCCGTTTACAAATAGTTTGTATATTCAATTTTCATTATGTTTTTTTTTTTCAATTCCGCTTGCAGATTTCATCTCCATGTTGAAAATCATGTGACTGACAGTACTCAGAACCCATCCTTAATATGCAACATTCGGTAACACTGGTACGTGTCAGGGGGAGATTCGAATTTTAAGCAGTGACACTAAAGAATTGAACATTTTTGAGATCATCGGAAAAAAAAAAGAAAAGACTAAAACCATTTTCGAACTGAGCTGGACAGGTGGGGGTGGGATCCGATGGATGGACTTGACATGATTCAAGATTCTGAAAAAAATTTACATCAGTCATTAATCATTTACAAACAAGCCCTTCTCACGACGACCTTGAAGAAGAAGGCTTTTGAAAACATCATGGGATAACGATAATGGTATAACCCCAGCAAGCGAAATGCAGAATGATCTTTGATTTGCCATGTTTCGTTTGAAAGATCTTTTTTGTGTGTTGTTTTAATTTCTGCTTTTTTATTTTCTTTTTTTTTATGCTTGTGAGGTGTACTGGGGAGCCAAATTCAGGTTCTTTTTATATTTTACTGGTATCGTTTTCCCTTTATGTTATCGTTCTTGTGTGTTTTTATACTTTTTATTTCCTTGACGAATAATTGTTCATAAATTTGAATGGAATACCAACCAAGAACTTTTACAATTTATACATATAGTCTAATACACCGCAGTACGTTTGGAGTGAACGTCATCGGTAATATTTTCACGAGTGAAAATATTACCGATGGTGTTCACGAGATGAAATAAATTTCTTTATTTCATGCTTTCCGGTAGGATATCGAGAAATAGCAGTGAAAATATCTTTCGATCTTACACTGGTACCACCAGTGAAAATACCGATTTTCACGTTCTTGTTGCCTAGGTAGATTGCGAGTGCCTCACAACCAGATGGGAAATATGACGTCATATACCTTACATTTCTCGCGCTTGACGTAATATTGTAATGCGTTGCTATGCGGGAGAGGTGTGCCACGAGGAATAACGGAAAAGAACTGTACTGGATTTTGATATAGCTCCTCCCAGAAAAAGTTGAAAGCATGAAATAAATGGAATATTTGGTTTTTTTCGGTGAAAGATCGAAATTTATTTCATCTCGTGAACACCATCGGTAATATTTTTACTCGTGTACTGCGCCACTCGTGAAAATATTACCGATGGTGTTCACTCGATGAAATAAATTTCGATCTTTCACCGAAAAAAACAAATATCCTCTATATCGTTCACCGAAAAAAGAAACAAATATTCTATTAATTTCAAGCTTTTAACCCTTTCTGGGAGAAGCTTTGTTAAAATGCAGTACAGTTATTTTCAGCCATTCCCCATGGCGTACCCCTGCCGCAAAGCAACGCATTATAATATTACGTCAAGCGCGAGAAATGTAAGGTAAATGGCGTCATATTTCCATCTGGCTGTGAGTCACGTGCAATTTATCTAGTTGAATAGAATATAAAAATCGGTATTTTCAATGGTCGTATCGGAAAAAATACTTTCACTGCTATTTCTCGATATCCTACAAGAATGCATGAAATGAAAATCAGTATTTTCACTGGTCGTATCGAAAAATATTTTCACTGATATTTCTCGATATCTTACTGGAACGCATGAAATAAAATTACACGATATAACTGAAAAAATGTTAAAAACGACATTCTGCAATCAAACGATCAATCCGTCAGTCAATCTGCTATAGCATGATAACATGACATTATGCAATGTTCATGTTTGTTATGCCGATAAAGTACTGTAAATTTTACTTTTGTAATTAAACTATTTCATTCCTTCGATAAGACGAGCAAGCAACAATGAATTACCGAGTACAGAGAAACGTCAAAGAATTGGTCTAGCCGTGTAATGGACTTGTATTGTTTTTTCCCCAATGATATCTTCCATTATCAAGGGTCATTATCACCTTTTCGGCTGTACCGATAAATCACCAAAGGGAATCATTACTCCTAATGTCTTTTATTACGATCTATAATGTCAGAAATTCATCCCCAAAATCGAGACATCTACGCTCTCGATATTTCTTTCATCTAGAAGTTGCTTAATGTCATAAAACTGAAGATAATTCCGTCCTATAATGGTGTCACACCAAGTTGCTTAATTCTTTACCAAACGACAAAATTTTAGACTTGTCCAAATTGAAAGCGTTTGCAGGCGACATATTAAATGTGACTCAAAAATTGAAACTTGACTTTTGAGGTGTAGAAAACATTGTGGAAAAAGGAGAAAATGCTGGTTTCAGAAGTCTTCTTATTCTGTGTCGTAAAAACGAGGGATTGTTTGGTAAAGGGTTAATGTTGTAAAGCAGAAGATAGTTCCGTCCTATAATGGTGTCACACTAGATCTAACAGCTTTTAGCTACGTTGAAAATATAGATGGAATTCTCCGTCTTTGACCCTCTACCGTACTTTTACTGGCTAATCAACAGCTTTGTTGTTTGTTTCAATCAAATTTACGTACAGTCACTAGATAATAAAGAGAGAAAAAAAGTGGCACCTTAACCAACTTTGTTTTTTGGTTTTCAATCTTAAATCAAAAATACCCGTGGAAAAATCACAGTGTAAAAAAGCCCTCCCGAATGGTAGACAATATTTCCTTATGTGGGCACAGGCACAAACTAGTTACTTAAGAAATAAAAAAAAAAACCCTTGCATTCCTTTTCGACACAAATCCTCAAATTGATATTGGAATACATGTTAGACTTGTCTTTCCGTTTTCTCTCATGAAAACAGTGCAACATAATTGCTTGCTGTATAATTTTCATATATTACTACCTCAGAATACCACGACCCGGAAACAGTTTGCAGTGGTTCTACATATATATGGAGTGCAACACGCGAAAAGGTGCATTCGGACATTTGCGTAAAGTGTCGTCCCGGATTAGCCTGCGCAGTCCGCGCAGGCTAATCCGAGACGGCACTTTACGACTACATTAGATTTTGTGCTACAGTAGACTTGTGTAAAACAGAAAATCACATAAAATCGGAAAGTGTCGTTTCGGATTAGCCTCTGCGGACTGCGCAGGCGGATCCGAGACGACACTTTACGCAAATGTCCGAATGACCCTTTTCGCGTGTTGCACTCCATATATGGTACTTATATGTTTATGGTAACTCACAACAGCAAATGGTAGTAGGGTCGTGGTAGCAAAACGTAGTAATTAAATCCCTTACCACACAATGACGCCTTTTTACGACCCTGACAAAGAAGCTTTTTGAAAAAGTGGGAAAAAGAGTAAATGCTGGTAACCAGCATTTTCTTCTTTTCCCACAATGTATTAAAGAAAGAATGTAGCATTTGAGTCACGTTGAAACTATCGTTTTCAACCGCTTTAAATTTAGACAAGTTAAAAATTTTGTCGTCTGGTAACGGGTTAAAACGTTTGACAACAAGCACTCCTGCTGAACTGTCATAGTTTATCAGAGAAAATGGAGAAACATGTCGACATTGTATTTCAGGTGTTGAGTTGATTATCTCCAAATTTGGTAAGCAAGTTAGATATATCTTAACCCTTGACCATAAGACAAAATTTTGGACTAGTCCGGATTGAAAGCACTTGCAGACGACATATTCAGTGTAGGTCAAAAAGGGAAATTTGTTGCCAGCATGGTTGAAAACATTGTTGGAAAAGGAGAGAATCGTAAAAACACGGGTAATTTGGTAAATGGTTAACCCTTTACCCCATAAGGTATTTCTAAGGTATCTCAAATTGACCCTAGATAACAGTAAAGATGGAGCCATTTCTTATGTGTATAATTTATGACACCTTTTGATAGCATAGAAAACATTGTGACAAAAGGTGAAATTGCTCGTCACGAGCAATTTCACCTTTTGCCACAATGTTTTCAAAAGGCTCCTGCAAGCAATGCGTAGAAATGAGTATCTATGGAGTAAAGGGTTTAGGAGATATTTTGCACAGACAGGAACATAGTTTACAACCACGAGTGCTCCTTAATTTGGCTTATTTTTCAAGGGTACATTACGGTGGATAAGCATAAAAGCGCAATCGGTTGAGATGCAACTTTGTTAGCTTCTTGTGTACGCCATTGGACATAAATCTGATCACATAAGTAAACAATAAAGCTCTGTGTTTGCCAAACAAAGTACAGAAGAGGATCAAACACGATAGTAATTTTCACCCTATTTCTGATATAGCAAAACGCCAATGGTATGACACCTTGTATGCTCAAGAATCAGCGTCTTCAAGGTTCTTCAAGTTATACCCCGTCGGCAAGTTCACCCATCCATGCTTTGTTGGAATTCCTTTTGTCAAGCGTTGTATTCCAAAACAACCATTGCCGAAACAACAATTACCGGTGAGAATGGAATGAAGCCTGTCACAATCACTGAATATTATCAATCATGGAAAAGAATTTGGCCGAGCTGGGGTTCGAACTGGCGATCCTCCGTTTTCGAGTCTTGTACGTAAATGACTGCGCTCCCATGCAGATAAGGGAATTCCACTTGATAGACCAAGGGTTAAAAATACAAAAATGTTCTAACAAAGAGAAATTTGAAAACTGTATGATCAAACAAAACAATGTACAAGTATTGTGGTTTCTCACTTAAACGCAGTTTAATGTCCGCGGTATTTAAAACTTCTTGCAAAGCAAGGTAATATTGTATAAACCGCTAACGCAATTATACCTCTAAATTGGTCGTTTACCAAGCAACCCTGAGTGTTAACGACCCTGCGGAGAAGCTTTCGAAAAACATGTGGGAAAAGGAGAAAATGCTGTTAACCAGCATTTTCTCCTTTTCCCTCATGTTTTCTACCTTAAAAAAAAAATCCACCATTTTAGACACGTCTATTGTCTGCAGATGCTTGCAACTTGGACGGGTATAAAATTTTGTTGTCCAGTGAAGAGTGGAGGGCCTAAAAAACTAACCTTTGAACCTCTGTCTTTCCTCCAAATATCAAGCGATAAGGGGAGTGTCTTATCTTCAAAAATTCAAGATGAAATTTTTTAGATATATCAGCAATTGTTCTAATAAATATTATCACGGAAACATCTCAGACATTTCAAGCCCAAAAGATATTTATCTTCATATCAGATTTCTCCAGTTTCATTCGTCTTTTGTTTCGAGTTATAATAATTCGTGTTCTCTCTCAATAGCGGGGGCAACCAAGTAATAAATGACATTCATCCTCGATGGGCGATGAAAAGTCGCTTGTCGCGTGTTTGTACGCTATCATTTCATCCCTACTATTGTTTTAAATCAAGATTTTAGAAAATGATCATTTTTATCAATATGATCGAGGGAAGAATTTCATATTTCGCATTCATTATTCATTATTATCTTTTGTCATCCTGTTTAGTCTCTAATTACCATCCTAACCGATACAAATAATCCATGTTCTGTGATGTAAAATGGGGATTTCGTGTGTCTTCAAAAAGTGTCCATCCATGTCAATTCGCGCAGGCTGACATGAATCAAAACTTTTTACTTTAGCTATTTGTAAAAAAAAAAAATGTGCATGTCCAAGGACCAATGTACCTCATGATTCGGTCGGTTGTTCGACTAAATGGATTTTACAGACCCGTAATTATGTGATGACTTGCTTGGTATCATTAACCCTTTTCCAAACGACAAATTTTAGACTCTTCCAAACTGAAGGAGTTTTCAGACGACAATTTCAAATTTGATAAAAATAGCAGAAAGTTCTCCAAATGGGTAGAAAACACTGTGGGAAAAGGAGAAATTGCTCGTTAAGAGCAATTTCTCCTTTTCCCACAGTGTTTTCAAAAGACATGGACTGCAGACACGTAAAACAAGGGCTTGTTTTGGAAAGGGTTAATCATGGATATGCATTATACCCCCCCCCGCAGGTTTGAGCCCTAAACTGAATGCGCTGAGCTTTTTGCAAGAGTGTCCTTCGGCAAGGCACTTCAGGACTGTAGCCTAGTATACTGGTAAAACGCAGGACGTGCATGGATTATGTGAGCTGTTACCACGTCAGGATTGTAATAATTTTGAAAGCGGTGTAAAACACCATTCAATTCAATTTACCTGTTAGCAATCGACTGAATTTTAGACCTGTCGAAATTCAGTGCATGTTACCGACGTAATGGACTTGTTGCCCTCCCCCCTTTCTGCTTCCCCCTCTTTCTTAACTCTTTCTCGAACGACAAATTTTGGACTCTTCCAAACCAGTCGGCAATTTTAGATTTGGATAAAGTGGCAGAAAGTTCTCAAAAGGGGTAGAAAACACAGTGGGAAAAGGAGAAATTGCTCGTTACGAGCAATTTCTCCTTTTCCCACAGTATTTTCAAAAGACTTTTACTGCAGACACGTAAAAACCAGGGCTTGTTTTGGAAAGGGTTAAAGGTTAAGTTGAGTCCAAAATTGAAAGTATGTGTCTTAATACATTTAAGTTTAAATCATGCCATTTAAAGGTATAAAAATATTGTGAAGGTGGCAGTCAGTTATTGTTTGGTCGGGCCAAGTGTTAGTCGCTGACAGAGAGTGGAATTTTAAAATCAAGCACAAAGTAAACAAAAGAAAAAGCTACCTGGCAGGTTTTAACCCAGTTTTGAAATTACTTTCTCTGCCAGCAACTAATGTTGGAACCAACCGTGCAATGGCAGATTTTCATCTTTATAATAGTTTCCCTACTCTTAAATAGAATGATATTAATTTATATGCAATTAAACACTCGCTTTGTTTAATATTTGCTTTTATTGTCACTTTAAATAGCTTGCTTTTTGATGTCAAAATCGAGAATTTTTCCTGTATAAAACTATGGTTTATGTCCGGTTTCTTTTTGGTGTAACATTCTACCTCTTTATTACGTTGTTAAAGTCATCGGTTTACTTCGAAAACCTCGTAACTACAGCTTGTTACAAGCTGTAGTTACGACCTTTTTTGAAGTAAACCGACGAAAAGTGGCGTTTTTAAAGTTATGATAAGTATATAATAGTTATACTCTGTTAAAAAGGGGTTTAATGTGTGCGCATGCTGATCTCGGTCGAATATTTTTGTTACTTGTTGGTTTTCTGCATGTCAGAAGACAGCTTTACCTCATTATAGAGTTTGCAGTTATACAAAATCGATTCTATGGATTAATGATCGTGACCCGTCACGCAAAAAGGGACTTTCTGGAAACTGCCAAAAGTGTCAACCCGGGCTGACCAGGGTTGACACTTTTCGCGTTAATGACATTTTCTGTATGAAAAGTGGTCATTGTACCTTGTTATACAATCATTTTTGAATTATCAACTTAAACTGACCTGCACTACCGTTGATCTGTTTTCATCTAATTGATGTACAGAATTCCCATCTGGTCCCTTTTTGCATGATGGGTCACAAATTATTATACAACGCTTTGCTTGGTATAATACAACATGAAGATGCATCAAACCCCCTTTTGCAGGAGCACGGCCTTTAATAATTGGCGTGCTACACGCGTAAAGGGGCATTCGGACATTTCCGTAAAGTGTCGTCTCGGTTTAGCCTGCGCAGAATAATCCGAAACGACACTTTCGGTTTTAAGGTAGTGGACCCGTAATAGAAAACAGCTATTTCCACTATAATGCTATCCGACAAAATTTTCTATGCTAAAAAATGAGCATAATTGCACTACTTTAAATAACGAGCCAGTTTTTCCTTTTTCTCCTTCTTAGAATTGTCACTTATTCATCTAAAACCACTATATTCTCGTTACAAAGGGAGATAATAATTACTTCCTTTTTCTGGAAACTACCAAAAGTATCAACAAATAATTTCAAGATAGACATCAAAGGAATTTCTGGTCGGCCAAAAATGAGCAAAAGTATTATACCTGTATAAATTCGTTTTAATCGACTATCAAGAAATTTTATTCCATGTTGCACTATACGTGTTACCAGTCTACTACCTTAATGTAATTTTCTGTAGCACAAAATCTACTGAAATCGTAAAGTGCCGTCTCGGATCAGCCTGCGCGGATCGCGCAGGCTGATCCGAGACGACACTTTACGCAAATGTCCGAATGCCAATTTTCGCGTGTTGCAAGTCATATTGTGGAGCACCCAGTTAGATATATTTCCCATGTTCGGATTGGAGAACGGTGTGAAATGGAATCGATTATTTATCATAACTGGATTGGATCTCTGCTATAAAGAGAATGGAACACCGCTACTTCGGTATTGGAGAAATAAAGTATAGGCGAACTATTTTGTTATATCTCTTGATATAAAACCGTATCAAACATTTTATTGGATAGATCTGGCGAGACGTGACCCAACCTGATTGGACGAGGGAATATAAGGCAGAATTCAAGTCTCGATGGAATATATATGTCGATGAATTCAATCTTTGTACGATTTACGGGTGGACCGTTAGTGCAGTGGTAAAAACGCTTTACTATCAATCCTGAGGCCCGAGGTTCAATACCCGACCTACCAGGACCTCTCTGAGACACCTTGTGTTTCCCACCCAACTAGAGGTGAACTGGTTTGGAACCCAGAGGTAACCTCGCGTGTATCGGTGCTTTATACTGGGTACGTTAAAGAACCAAGGAGGTCTATTCGAAGAAGAGCTAGGGGCTTGTACCCGGGTTTCCTAGTATCCGATTCTTTCTCTCTAAAGGTCCATACCAAATATGCCTAGAGCACGGAGGGACCTCAACCCTACAAATTCATCATCATCATCATCATCATCATCATCATCATTGTATGATCGGCACTTTTGCAAAAAAGGTGTGGAGTGTGACCACGATACAATATACCAAAGCGGTTATCTATATTATTATGGATATATAAAAAGCATTCAGTCTAACAACAGACCAAATCATGCGGTAGTCAGTTCCTTTGACATGCAGAAAATTGAACAGTAGGAAAAAGTTTTAACTCAGGTCAGCGTTCTCAAGTTGACCTGGGCCGACACTTTATACTGACTCCTTGCTTTAACGTTTTACCTAGCAATCACAGATTCTCACGACTCTGAGAAAGAAACCTTTGAAAATATTGTGGGAAAAGTAGAAAATGCTGGTAACCAGCATTTTCTTCTTTTCCAACAATGTTTTGCAAACCTTTCAAGAGCCAAATCCGGTCATTAGGTTCATACTGAATTTCTCATTGGTGGAAATGCTTTGAATCTGAATAAATCTAAAATTTTGTCGTTTAGAAAAAAATATAAGAAAGTTTTTGAGTTTTACAATATTTTTTCAGGTCTGTAAATACAGGATAGTTTGTTAACAAGGTTATGAATCATCAAAGTATCAAAGTCTGAATAATCCCGATTTTTATCTTTTATATAACCGTATTAGATCGATCAGGAAAATGCATTTTGGATGTAAAATGGTGAATTTATATAGTCTATTACCGGATTATTGGCAATTCGAGCCGATCTGAGACAAATATCGCAGTCCATTACATACAGGCATTAACTCTTTACCAGACGACAAAATTTGAGACTTGCCTAAATTGAAAGCATTTGCAGACGACAATGTAAATATTGGGAAATTTTCTTTTTAACTCTTTACCAAACAATCCCTGGTTTTCAAGACCCTGAGGAAGAAACCTTTTGAAAACATTGTGAGAAAAGGAGAAAAAGCTGGTTTCTCCTTTTCCCACAATGTTGTCTACCCTTCCTACATAGAATATCAAGGTTTGACTTGCATTAATTTTGTCGTCTGCAAATGCTTTCAATTTGGACCAGTCTAAAATGTGTTGCAAAAGTCGTCTTTTCCTAGGGTTGTCAAAGCAGATGACTTGTGTAATAAAGAGTAAACAGGCAGTACTTCCTTTTGCCACAGTGTTTTCAAGTGTGTTCCAGTCTTGAATTATATCAAACGTTGATACATGCTATAAGTAGCCGTATTCTACCATGTTTTTTTCTTGTTGCATAAAGTAAATGGGGTGATTTTTATCATTATCTCCCGCTAGGTGGCATTCTATAAATACACATCTATCTAATTTGGGCATTCCGGATTATTTTTCTACGCGACAACCGTTACTTTGAATTTCAAACGAAAGTAAACGTTTACCCAATAAAACGCGAACTAATATACGATTCATTCAGCTGTGATCAGCAGTTTAGAGGAATCTGGAGCTGAAACAGGACTGATTTCTCCCCAAACGTATTGATAAAAGCCATTTTCTCCATTGCTACTTAATAGCGCGTATTACCACAATCCCCCCCAATAATGGGGTAAGTGATGCGTCATGTAGCAGACAGGTCGAATCTTCGAAGAATATGACATGCGCAGACAACGATCTTTACTCGTTTTTCATGGAGTTTTCAGTCAGTTTTTAACCCATGTCATCGTTATTTTATGAAAACATTTTTGTATCTTTATGCCAAACAATGCCCTTGATGGTTGCAAGGTTGCACAGATTACAGCAGATAGAAAATGCATTCCATGTTTTGGGGGCCTTCTAAGTCACCGCTTATGTTGTTCTCTGCTTTAGACGAGGACAAATTCCTTGTGTTTTTCCATTCCTTCCACCATAATATTTGGCCTGTAACATGTGAACAAGGGCACTCGGACATTTGCGTAAAGTGTCGTCTCGGATTAGCCTGCGCAGTCCGCGGACTGCGCAGGCTAATCCGAGACGGCACTTTCCGACCACATTAGATTTTGTGCTACAGTTGACAAGCGCAAAACAGAAAATTACACAAAAACGGAAAGTGTCATTTCGGATTAGCCTGCGCGGACTGCACGGGTTGATCCAAGACTACACTTTACGCAAATGTCCAAATGCCCCTTTTCGCATGTTGCAGGCCATTACGCACTATATAGTGATAAGTCATACGTGTTTAAACAGCTGAGCATTTTTACACACTTTTAAGTTGTAAAGGCGTTTTCTCTCCCTTTCTGTAGCGATCGATGTATCCCTAAATTCCCAGCTGCCGGAGCAAATGATTCAGCGTAATATATAACAAATAGTTCAACTAAACCATCAATCTATATATCAGAAGAAAGAGTGGAATTTCTTGTTTTGTAGATATTTATGTGTTTTCATTTATGAGAAAGATATTCCACGATGCATCGCAGATTTATTAAGTTGTTATTTTATCTTCCCCGAAATTAATGCAGGTCGGTGACCGAGTTTGATCACGGAACGACAAAATTTTAGACCGGTCCAAAATCATTGCATTTGCTAATGACAAATTTAACGTTTTTCTAATGATGATTCCCGCTTTCAATTATGTAGAAAAACATTTTGGGAAAAGAAGGAAATGCTGGTGACCAGCATTTCCTCCCTTTACCAAAATGTTTTCGAAATCATTCTCTTTCTAGGTCATTAAAACTTAGAATTGTGTGGTGGAGTCAATTAAAAAATGTCGGTCTGCCCAGGGGCTATGCTTTCATCCTGAATTTTATCCTTATTTTAATTCTAAAAAAATTTACAAACTTCCAAAAAGACTGATGGGCTTAAAGTATCAATATCTGTCAAGAGTAAAAATATAGGACGTTAAAATGCATTTAAATTTAAATCACACCATTTAAAAGTATGGAGTTGCTTTGAACATGGCTATCTCTTTTTGTCAGTCGTTCCAAGTTTTATAAAGTAGCAAATAGATTAAAAATTGGCAGGTCACCCTCTTTTTTGCCAGGATCTTAAAATTCATTTGTGAGACAAAATGGGCGTTTTGGATCGAGTTGTGGTAGTGAGACAAAATGGGTGTTTTTGGTACAATTATGGTTGTGAGACAGATTTGGCGTTTTGGATCAAGCTATGGTTGTTTGACAAAATTGATGTTTTTGGTACAATTATCGTTGAGAGCCAAAACGGCGTTTTTGGTACAATTATGGTTGTGAGACACAATGGGTGTTTTGGATCCAGTTATGGTTGTAAGACAAAATGGGAGTTTTGGATCCAGTTATGGTTGTTTTGGATTCAATTGTTGTTGTGAGACAATATGGGCGTTTTGGATCTAATTATGGCTGTGAGACAAAAAAGGTATTTTGGATCCAATAATGGTTGTGAGAAAAAAATTGGTATTTTGGATAAAATTAAGATTGTGAGATAAAATGGGTGTTTTAGATGAAAGTTCTGGTTGTGAGACAAAATGGGCGTTTTTAGTCCAATTAAGATTGTGAGACAAAATGGGCGTCTTAGATCTAGTTGTTGTTGTGAGACAATATGGGCGTTTTGGATCCAATAATGGGTGTGAGCCAAAAATATGTTTTGGATCCAGTAATGGTTGTTTGGACCAGATTATGGTTCTGAGACAAAATGGTGTTTTGTATCCAATTATGGCTGTGAGACAAAATGGGTATTTTGGATCCAATTATGGTTGTGAGACGAAATAGGCGTTTTGGACCAAATTAGGGTTGTGAGACAAAACGGATGTTTTGGGCCAAGTATGGTTGTGAGATAAAACGGGCGTTTTGGATCTAATTATGGTTGTGAGAAAAATGGGCGTTTTGGGTCTTATTATGGTTTTGAGACAAAATAGCTGTTTTGGGTACAATATGGTTATGAGACGAAATGGGCGTTTTGGGCCCATTTATATGATGGCATGCTTGGCATCATGGAACATGCAGACATGCAGAAAATTTAACGAATGCAAATAGTTTTGTTTCAGGTCAGCCCGCGCTAACTATGCAAGCTCACCGGAGTCAGTACTCTATCTAGACGCATGCAGCCCCCTATTCCGAGCAGATGGTCCATATTTATTTGCGATGGAACTTTACATATGATCACTAAAAAGGAAACTTCCGGGGGAGAAGGGGGTTTATTGGTAGACGTGAATTTATGTAAGCCCCCGAAAATGGGGAAGAAATGGGTTAACGGCGGGCGAGATATTAACCTCACACACTTTATCAGGAATTTGGGATCGCTTGCATAGGCGATTATTTCAAAATGGAAACAAAAGAGACAAAAGGATCCTTTGAATTAACGGCATGAGATGTAAATCGTTGACAATGAAATTTTATATTTTCCTTTTGTCTCGTTTTTGTCTTTTTATAAATGACTGTAATTAACAGAGCATATTTTTTATCTAGCATTTTTTTTTTTCAGTAAAACACTATTCTTTACTTTTTATCGGCGTTGCTGCCATGTGCTTGCTTTTGGCATAGTTTTAATGTTATATCGATTAAATAAAAGGAAAAATATAATAGGTAAAAAAAGTAGACATGTTTAGTCTACGGGTCCCTGCGGCCCTATCTGCGGGCAAATTTTCGTCCTGTTTCTTCCTTCAAGATATTTCTTGTTTCATTAGTGATATTAAACTTTCACATGAATTCATGTTTGGAGCGCTTGATATTTTTAGATTGCTCTTGCAGACAGTATAGATCAAGATCAGACTGCACGAAACGTGCAGTCTGATCTTGGGTCTCCACTTTCTGCTATTTTGTTACATGCTTTTGCTAAATAAGTCTTGGAATAGTTACATTTCAGCGCTTCTTCCTCGTTAAAGGGTCCTTTTACTCTTTACCATACGACAAAAAATGGATCGTTTAAAGATTGTTTGAATATGAACCTTTGCAGCAAGAAGTCGATTTCCCACAATGTTTTTGACCCTATCACAGACAAACTCCACCATTTGACCCGCGTTTAAACTGTCAGCAAATGCTTTTAATTATTTTCTGTATTTGAATGTAACACTACCTGTGATTCGCTCAACAAAATGGTATAGCCAATCAGAAGTTGTGTTACTTTTTAATCGAAATTTAGATTTAGAAAATTATTATAAGAATGATCAGTGAATACAGACCCAAAAGTATCGATGAAAAACAGCTAGAGTGTATTAAGAGGTGCCCCGATCCCAGTGACGTAATTACTATTATTATTTTCATTTCATATATAAACGTTTAACATCAAGCAAACGGGTATTAACCTTCATGGGGAAGCATGTTTCTGAAAACATTGTAGGCAAAAGAAGAAAATGCTAGGAAAGGGCATTCTCTAAGTTTCCCACAATGTTTTCCACATTTTCTAAGACAATATCCACCATTACTGCCACATTTTAATTAAATATGTTGCCTGCAAATGCTGCTAGGTTGGGACACGACTAAAGTTTTGTTGTCTACCGTAGAGTTAACCCTTTACGACACAGTCCCGAGTTTTAAGCACCCCCCGCAAGAAATATGCCTTTTGAAAACATTGTGGTAAGAGGAGAAAATGCTGGTAACAAGCATTTTCTCCTTTTACCATAATGCTTTCCACTTTTTCAAGGAAAAATACAATCCTTTGAAAAAAAATGAATATTTTGTTCTGTAATTCTTACAGTATCAGCAAACCTACAAAACTTTTTGTCCGGTAAAAAGCTAACCTTTATCACGGTTACTTTTGCTTTTCACTACAGATATCGGGGTCCCTATCATGGCCCCTAATCTTCACAGCCCCTACTGTCTATTGTGTATAAATGGTTTCGAACTTACTCATGTTACATGGAGATCGTTATCTAAAGTGATTTGGTCACAAACACTCTAATAAACCGATTACTTCCCTTTTTTATTCTTCGCTTCTTTTTTCCTCGTTTACACACAGTCTCAAATTTTAACGACTCCTGAGAAAGAAAGCTTTTACAACATTGTTTTTTATCACATAAATCCCCTTGTTATCAATGTAATACAGCCATTACGAATTTTCTTGTCTCACACACGTATGAGATACGAAAATAGGGCTGTATTTGGTAAACACTGTGTAATTATACGCTTCATTCCAAAACATTGCTGACCTAGGTTGCTGAAGGAATTTAATGATCAATCTTCTTAATCGTGATTAAGTTGTTAATTTAATCATGTTTAGATTCGAAACAGAAATCGATATATGCAAGTTTGTTAGGAACTATTTTTCGTTAGTAATATGCCTGTCAAGGAAGCGCATAGGCCTCATGTAAATTTCACTACACGTTATACATGTATGCCTCTGTTTAAACACATTAATTACTATAATTCTTGTTACAAAGTAAAATGATAAAAAGAATCTGACATTCAGTGGCTTTTGAGGTAAATTTTTATTTAACTCGTCTACACAAAAAAAAAGTTAATTAGCTCGCCAAAGGCTCGCTTAATAACATTTCCTACGAGTCGTTTAATATATTTTTTTATCTCAAAATATCAACCTGTATTAGATCCTATACATGTATATATAAATATTGAAATTAAACGAATTATTTAAGTGATTTAGTGGACATTATTTCTAAGTATCTTAAAATATTAGCATGCTTTAAAAACTGAATCTTTTTTTGTTCTGCATTGTTTTGTGCTAGTAAAGGAAGTAAATTTGCTTGAAAGATTTCGACAAGTTTTGACAATGTTGACCTGTGGATATCATTTCTAAGTATCTTAAAAAAGTTAGAGTGCTTTAAAGACTGTGAACCTTTTTTTCTGCAATGTTTTGTGTCATTAAACGAAGTAAATTTGGTTGAAAGCTTTCGACAAGTTTTGACAAGGATGTTCGCTGTATAAAATGGCCCGACCATATTAATGGTAGGTTAATGTGTGAATCGTTCGATTGAATTTCCATTTTTTCAATGATGAGTCACTTATAATTACAAGACAGGGTTCGATCTTGTCAGTCTGGAGAACTTACAATACAACCCAAACAATAATTAAGTATTATGCTGCTATGTGCGACTTGCTGACCTTTTGCGGCCAATGTAGATCAAGATCAGACTACACAGAATGTGCAGTCTGATCTTTGATCTACACTGTCCGATAAGGACTTGTTATCCCCGCAAAATTAACTTTAGAATAGCAAAATTTTAGTTCTTGTTATCGGCTAGAAGTTTTCATATACATGTATATATAGCATGATAAGGGTTGAAACCCTTTACCGCATGACTCTTAACGACCATGAGGAAAAATGACGTCGTTTTAAACATTGCGTGAAAAGGAGAAAATGCTGAATACCAGCATCTTCTCCTTTTCACTCAGTGTTTCTATCCTATTTAAGACAATTTCTACAATTTGAGCCACATTTGTCGTCTGCAAAGGCTTTGGGTTTCGAAAAGTCTAAAAATTTGTGACATGGTAAAGGGTGAAAACCCTCTTCATTCTTCACCAAACGGCAAACTTTTTGCAAAGTCCCAACTACAGGCATTTGCAGACGATAAAATAAATGTGACTCAAAAGTTGGCTTTTGGTTTTTGGAATAATAGGAAAACATTGTAGGAAACGGATAAAATGCTGGTTACAAGTATCAGCTTCTTTTCTTACAATGTTTTAGAAGGGACTTTTCCCCAAGGTCGTGAAAATTCGGAAGAAAAGTAGCAAAAGGGTTAATGAGCGTCCATGAAACGAAATAAAAGCATTATTCACATAGCAATGTTCATATTTTCAAGATTGTCTTTCGCAAATTTCTTTTTACGACGTACGGTTTCCCAAACATAGCCTTATACGAAATATCAGCAAATATCAGAGACAATTTTGTGGTATCTTCATTGGGCCTGTATTCACCAACCATTCTGAAGAATGTCCTTGGTCTAATTAGGTCCCCAGCAAAGACCCACGAAGTAATGCTTGTCAGACACAGAATAAATAACAACAAAAGTCAGAGTTTTTTTTTTTTTGGCATAGATCTGCATCTAGTACCTATTCCCCTCAAGACATACGATGAATAGTGTTTCACAAAAAAGCAGCATAAATTTAAAAAAAAATGCGACAAGTTTTCTTACACTACAACGAAATAAAGTTTTTCTATCAAAGCAGCATGAATCACAATTAAAAAAAAAAGAGAATATTTGCGTAATCTGCACCCAGTACTAAGCACCCCCTTTCCTCTCTGCAATGACACAGTGACAGAAAGGCGTTTCAATCCTTTTGATGTGGTATGACTGTTGACATTGCGTAGTTTTCTGGTTAATTTGTATGAATATCACAACAACCCTGTACAGAAATACTTATTGAACATCGTCAGTGCGATAGAGTTATCTCTCTTTGAACACTCTTCTGTATATGTGGTAAGAAAACGAACAGATCTCGTGAGATATCGAAACAGCACGATATTATCGGGAGTTTCACGGTGCCCGCATAGTGGCCAAAACGTTGGCTACCGTAAACGTTAACAAACAATAAAAGGAACAGAAAATGAGAAATGAAAGTCTCAACATGCTTAATTGACCTTACAGAACAATTAAATGTATCTGTTAGGAAATGGGTGCGTTTGATTGTAACATACATGTGATGCCGTTAGTGTTTGCATTCACGTGGTCCCGGTAATAGGTCTTAACACACCTCTAACTTGAAGACCTCCACTGATGGAAAAAAAGAAATACTGTATCAATAGCTTACAGCTAACCTTTTTTCTGAACGTGTTAGCTTTCCCCGCAAATGAAATAGTAAATTGCATTTTTTATTTGCCTATATTCAGGGCTAACAATGAAGATATCGTGGCAAATGAAGTTATATTTCGTTCATACTATAGTGAAAAAGTGACCTGTGTAGGTCACAGATCAGACTGCCTATCTGTGTAGTCTGACCTTAATCTCCATTGTTCTGAAACACAAATAAATTGTGCTTGACAATCATAGGTTAATTGGCTTTGTCAGAAATTTCTCTTATCCGTGTTTAATCTCTTTCACCTTTTCAAACCTTCATTTCTTTTTTCAAAACCCGTGTCAAGGTGATGAGACATAATACGTTTATTTACATTTTTCCCCTAAATAGAGTGTTTGGTAACGATAATTTGTTAGAAATGGATAAAATATTTCGTAAATTGTTTTAAATTGACCAAAAAAGGAGTGAGTCATAGATAATGAGCGTACCCCTTTAATAATTACGGATGGTTTTCAATTTTATCTGCATTTTCACCCCAAAATTCTATCGGTTTACTCAAAGGTCTCTTAACTCACAGAATTTCAAATTCAAGCTTTCAATAACATAGAGTCAAGCTCTGTGAAAAGGGGACTTAGTGAAACTGCAAAAAGTATCTATTCAGGTCAGCCTGCGCGGACTGCGCAGGCTGACCTGAATCGAGACTTTTTGCTATTTTCCATTATAGTTATTTTTTTCATGTCGAAGGATCAGTTTACCTTATGAGTCTGGATTTTATGGATAGATGATCATCTGATGACTTTTGCTATTTAACTCTTTAACAAATAGTCCCTGGTTTTCATGACTCTGTGAAAGAAGCCTTTTGAAAACATTGAGGGAAAAGGAGAAAAAGCTGGTAACCAGTTTTCTTCCCTTCCCAAAACAAATTTCAATTTTTAAGTTACTTTAATTTAATAAGGCTTTCAATTTGAAACAGTCTAATATGATTCTTTATACTCTATATCGATGTTCCGAAGTCGGCGAATCGTCGGCATACTTGTTGCAGAATGTAATGCGTGAACAATGTCCCTCCGTCCGTCCGTTCGTCTGTCTTTTTGTCTGTCTGGCTGTAATGGCTGTTTGGCTGGCTGTATGTGTCTTTTTGCAGTTTCTGTTGTTTTATTGTCATTTATCAAATATGCTCTAACATTGTTTCTTGTAATTTTGGTTGCTTTATTACCATTGTTCATTTTGACTTGTTCTAATTGTGGAATGTCAATTTTTATGAACATGAACACATTAAACTCGATTGCTATCTTATTGATCTTTTTATTAGTGTACGATCTCAAATCTTAGTTAACAATGAAAGACATTTGATCACGTGACCGATATTATTACAAGGTTTAATGAGTACACTTACATTTAATGTTTGACATTTATTTATCGGCTCTTCTATCGCACCTTTTCCCGCCATTTTAATATTAACAACGATAAAACAGAAATTTGATATGAAAGCATTTCATGACCCCGATCAGAGGAATTACAAAGCGCTCATTGAACTGGGAACTATAAGGAGAAAAAGCTCTTACATTAACTCCGGGTTGACGGGCAAGATGGCGCCTTTAATTTCATTGAATCTCTACCAATAGACAAAGAAATTACAAATAAACAAAACAATCAAACGTTTGCATCAATATAGTCATTCTTCAGTAGGACCCTTTCAAATTCTGCTCCCTGTTATTATCTAAAACCATCGTCTATTTCATTTTACATCTCTATTGCAAATACGCTATTTGTGGTCAAAGATCCAGTTTCATTTAGTTATGACGATAGAAAAAGATGACTGTGAAACACTATAAACTTTCGTCAAAAATCTACTTCAAACGGATAAATATTTTGTGTTTTAGTAATGCAATTGTGGTAAAAACTGCAATGAAATCATTGGTAGTATGACAAATTGCCTATTGATCGATTAACTGAATGCTTGTCTGTTTCCGGTTGCTGAATTCTATTGATGCGCTTCTTCTCTTCCTGCTTCTTTTCCAGGTAATTTCCATGGAAAAAGCACCGCAAAAAAATGACCTGTGACGTTGTCAGCGCATGTCATATTCTTCGAAGATTCGACCTGTCTTATATGACGCATTACTCTCCCCGATATTCGGGAGGCTGTAGTGTTACGCGCTCTAAAGCAGCAATGGAGAATATGGCTTTTATCATTACGTCTGAGGATAAATCAGGCCCGTTTAACCTCCAGATTTCTCTAAACTGCTGATCATAGCTGAATGAATCCACCAGGTAGCGTTTTATTGAGCAAACATTTATTCTAGTTTGAAATTCAAAGTAACGGTTGTTGCGTAGAAAAGTAGTCCGGATCTGTACCCAGGATGCCCAAATTAGATAGATGTGTACATGTATTTGTAGAATGCTATCAAGTGGAGATAATGAACCCTGTAAGAGCACGATGAATGAATCAAGCGTTTCAAAAAGGATAGAACGTGCACGGATGTTGATATTTTTCGGGCTGATTTCGTCAGAACATTAATTTTAGAGAATATCTGAGATACCTCCAGTATAATCTTTTTAAGACTGATGTTGATCTACACTGGTCAAACAGGTGCTGGGCACCTTAAGAAATGAATACTTGAAATTAAATTCCAAGAATTACCATAATGAAATCGTTATTGTGTTGGCATTGTGTACTTTGCTTGAGGGGATTGTCTAAATCACTTGCCCACGTGATTGGACGACGGGAACGGAAATGATGGCGTAATTTGAAGTCGGAATAATAGCTTTCAAATGATACATTTACCGGTGTATATAATCTAATAAAGCGGTGACAAAAATCAAAATGAGGCTGTAAACAGACGTCAAAAGCATCGCCAAGTTAATTTGGTCTAATATTACTCCGTCAAATCGCTTTGGAATTGAGAATGAATCTTCGTCTCCTTGCGTCAAAATGGCGACCGTCCTGATTAAAAAATAAACACCGGATGTACTCATATAGCTTCAAACTTTACCCTTTTCCTGACGACAAAAAATGTAAATTTGTTTCATCTAGAAGTCACTTGCAAACTATAAATTTAAAAGGACTCAAATAAAGAGATTAGTCTGAATTGCCTGAAAACCTTGTGGAAAAAAGGAGAAAATGCTGGTTACCAGCATTTTCTCCTTTTTCCCAGAAGGTTTTCGAAAGCCTTTTACATTAAGGTCATAAAAACTCGGGACCGTTTCGGTAAAGAATTAATTTAGGCCTCTGATTAGGCCGACAACAGTAGAAAATGCCTCCAAATCAGATTTTCGAAGACAACAAGAAAAATTACAACGTGTGTCAGTGTTTTCTTATGTTCACTTATCATGTCCTCTATTTTTTTTACTTGTTTCTTTTTCCACTTTCCTTGCTACTTAATCGTCTACCACACAATGTTTACTTTCGACGACCCTGAGAAAGAATCCTTTTGGAAACATTGTGGATAAAGGAGAAAATGTTGGTAACCAGCATTTTCTCCTTTTCCCACAAGGTTTTCTCTCCTCTTTGATACAAACTTCAGATTTTCAGTCACTTTTATTTTGACGTCTGCAAATGCTTTCAAATTGGACTGGTCTTAAATTTTGTCGTTTGGGAACGAGTTAAGGTGAATATTTCTAAAGCTAGTGTTGTTCATATTGTTGTTTTCATGAAGAGTTGAAAATAAAGTTGAATTGCACCAGGCCGACACAAGAAGATTCAGTTATCGACTGGGGTGTATCAGAGACTGATTTTTCTCCTTTCTTTGACTATAATCTGGTTTGCATCATGCGTTTGTTTTTGTTGTTCAAAAAAGCCTTAACACTTTACCAAACGACAAAAATTTATACTTGTCCATATTGAAAGCACTTGCAGACGACAAAATTAACGTTACTCGAAAAGTGAAATTTGTTTCAAACAAGGTAGAAAACATTGTGGAAAAAGGAGAAAATGCTGGTTACCAGCATTTTCTCCTTTTTCACACAATGGTTTCAAAAGGCTTCTATCTCAAGGTCGTAAAAACCAGGGATTGTTTGATTAAGACTTAAAGGTGGGTATTTAGAATTTTTACATCTCACCAAACTAAAACATATATATATCACTGAAATTCATATGGAAATATAATACAAATCATCAATAATTAAGATTCATAAAATTACGAAAAAAAATTTTTTTGATGGTATTCCCTTAAAAGGCTACGTAGCCTCTTAAGGTATTTTTAGATTTCCCGCCAAAAATCAATAAAGCATTTCGGGAATGCCAAGTGACTGGCACGTGACTCATAACGCTTAAATTCCATTACTTAACAAACATGTAATAATTATTTTCCATAATGTCTTCTTCGGACGCTATGTTTGAAACTCTGTCTGTGTATTCCTGTATGTAAATAAGCGAATTGAACATCTAAAAATAGAACGTGTCTCCCGTCGGTGTCGACCTGGGCTGTAGTAAATCTCTAATTTCTCGTGTTGTCGGAGGGTGTTCGACTACTGGGGTTTTATGAATGAAAATCAAAAGGCTATGGGAGTATAAGGATGATTTTTTTTGCATATTTGTACAATTTTCGTCCCAAAATCTGAAGGGCCACCTTTAAGCCTGAATTCATGTTTCATTATCGACATGTTACACCAATGTTTAATGTCGTCTGCTATAAATTTGCTACAGGAATGAATGGTTTGTTATCCCACACAGTGGCATTTTGACTGACATCGCGTTGTCGACGCAATAAAACCTACACCGGAAACGTCATTAAATAACTTTGTGATTCCACAAAGAAAAAACCCGCTGGACTATAGATATAGAAAATCACAATTTTCAATTTATAGAGGTGTCTGACTTTTCTTTCATTTACAAAGTCAGTATACATGTATTGAAATAGATGCAAACAATGGATAAACGATAGATAAATACAAATAAAACGACTGGGTGTCCCTGGTTGTGAGATATGGTCACGAGATCGGTTTTCGGGAGCGGGTGTCAACTTTGGGCACTTCGACCACAACTGTGCGAGTACTGGTGTAGTTTCCAGGAAGCAGAACCAAGAAAGATTAGTAAAAGTTGTAAGAACTTGTTTCAAAATCAACGTAAAATAAATATCGCCGGTTTACTTAAAAAAAAACTCGTAACTACAGCTTGTGACAAGCTGTTTTCCGCAAGGTTTCAAACAGGTGGCGTAAAGATACCTGAATACTCTCGATAGTGGCCGGAAATGTCATATTCGAATTTGCAATAACTTTTATTCGCCTCGTTGATCGCTCGACCCAATATTGCACATTTCATGTTTATCCCTTATGCTGCTAAGCGCGACTCACTGACCTCTTGCGGACAGTGTAGATCAAGATCAGACTGCACAGAACGTGCAGTCTGATCTTAGATCTACGCTTTCCGAAAAGTTTGTTTTTTTTTCTCACCCAGAAAATAAATCGAAACAACATTATTCGGCTTTAGGTATTATTGGCAGAAAAGTTTCATTTCATTTATTTAGTAGGATAAAGCTATTATTAGTTTATAAACCTGTATCGAAAAGATCGAAACGATAAGCTTTTGACGGGCGAAATTCTTATTTCTCACCGTGAACTACGAGTCAGTGGTTTTGAAAAACGTTGAATCACACTGATTACAAGTCTCAATCGAGTGAGCAAAATTCCTGCGACGATAAATTGTGAAATTAGATGACAAGTTGTGATATCTCGCGGTGTCCATTTCACTGAGTGAAAACTTAAAATTAACTAATCACTGCTACCATTGTTTGAATCTTCAAACGCAATGAGCCCCTAAAATCGAACCCTTTCCGCTGTTGTTTTCTTTTACTAGTAACGTTATTGTTCGCTTTATCATTGCCTGTATGATGTTTAACGCCTTTTTCAATATCATTTCAGTTATGAAGTGGCGGTTAGTGCACCTATCCATGTTTTCCCTCATAGCCATCATCGAAAAAATAAGCAGCAGTCGGAGCGGAATGAATCCTGTCGCAATGACTACCAAGATTCCTCGGAGAGAAATTTTCCAAGCTGAGGATTCGAACCGATGACCCCCTGTTCTCAGGTCCTGTGCTCAACCCACTGCGTCATCGGGGCTCGGCAGGTATTGGTCGCTGAGAGGGACATTTAACTCTTTACCAAACGACAAATTTTTATACAGGTCCAAAGTGATGCTTGCAAACCATGATCGGATGAATCGTACCATATACCGTTCTGGTGAGTAAACGTACATGTATATCGTTTGTTTACTCAGAAAACCTCGTAACTACAGCTTCTTACAAGCTGTAGTTACAAGGTTTTCGAAGTAAACCGAAGATATTTTGAAATAAGCTGCATTGGTTACCACCTGGACTTGTAGTCCGGTTCTGTACCCACAATGCCAAAATCAGATAGGTAGTTAGGTACGTATCTGCTGCATTTCTGGTGAAGTCCCTGTAAATGTTGTTGTTTTACAAAGGAATGCAACACCAATCAAACTGGTCTGTGATTACCAAAGCGAGCAATTTCGATATACTGCCATGGTAAGACAACTCATAGTAACACCCCTTTATTGGATTTTATAGATCCATTATGCACTTTCGTTGATTATCACACCAAGCAAGTATTTAACCCATTACCAATCAATCCCTACTTTTGACGACCCTGAGAAAGAAGCCTTTTGAAAACATTGTGGGAAAAGGAGAAAATGCTGGTAACCAGCATTTTCTCCTTTTCCCACAACATTTAATACCCGTCACAAAACAAATTTCAAAATTTCAGTCACTTTTACTTTGTCTTTTGCATATTCTTTCAATTTGGACAAGCCAAAAATTTTGTCGTTTTGGTAATGAGTTAAAAACAGGCTTATTTATTAGGAAGAATCGTCCCTTTACACGTCGAAAATATTTTTACTTAGGAACAATGAAAAGTGTTGATCCTGGACTACCAAGGCTGATATGCGTCGATAACTTTACATGCGTTAAACTACTTTTTCACACAGCATGCATCATTTATATTGTCGGTCAGCAAGAATCTTTAAAATTTCCCAGCGGTAGCGAAATGAAACTTTCTACGGGTAAAATCTATCATTTTATATAGAGAAAAAAAAATAACATGGCAAAAATGATAAAAGGACAATCGCAACTTCTCGATTCAATGTAGAGTATCGCCAACGATTCCACATGAGCTATTCTTTCTATGTTTATCAAACTATAAATCTATAGTTAACCTTCTGTATTGTTTACGATTTTCTTTCAGCGAAAACAAAATAAAAAGAGATGGACATATTTGGGATGTACGAACTGAAACCGAAAGATATGAAAGCGGTAAACTGATACCGTGTTAGTTTGATGTTCACCGGCGATAGATGCGTCTAATTAGAGCCCTGCAATGGGCACCGACAAGTCACCCTTACTTCTTATATCAATGTTTATTACACAGCCTATCAAATGCGGGCTGCCTATCTTTTGGCTTACTCTCTTGCAGAATATCATTTATTGTTTTTTATAAAGCCGTGAAATGAGTTAGAGTACCACTTTGGCTTTGGCTTATCAACTAGCAGGTTATCAATTTTCTAACTTCTTGTTAAAGCCGTGGAATGGGCACCAACAAGTCAACCTTACTTCTTATATCAATGTTTCTTTTCAAAGTTGCCAACTGCTGGTTGCCTGTCTCTGGCTATGGCATATCCCCTGGCAAGTTATCAATTTAGTAACTTATTAAAGCCGTGAAATGGGCACCACCAAATCACCCTTACTTCTTGTGCCAATGTTTTTCCCAAGGCCACCAACTGCTGGTTGCCTATCTATGGCTTGGGCATTTCCTCTAGAAAGTTATCAATTTCATTTACTTACTAAAGTCGTGAAATGGGCATTAACAAGACTTAGAACTTTACCCTTACTTCTTATGTCATTGTTTTCCCCAAGGGGATTGCCTGTCTTTTGCTTTGGGTTATCCTCTAGCAAGTTATCTATTTATTAACTTATTAAAGCCGTGAAATGTGCCAGTGTTTTTCCCAAGGTTACCAACCGCTGGTTGCCTATCAATGGCTTAGGCATTTCCTCAAACAAGTTATCAATTTATTAACTTACTAAAATAAGTGAAATGGGCACCACCAAGTCACCCTTACTTCTTGGCCAATGTTTTCCCAAGGTCGCCAACTGTCAACAGTCTTTGGCTTATCTTCCAGCCATTTATAAATTTATTAGCTCATATAATCTTTGTCAGATGACAAAGGTTTCACGTTGTCCGAAATTGAAAGCTTATAAATGCAGACGAAAATTCAAATATGGCTTACGTGATAGAATTTGCCTTTGATAGGGTAGAAAACATTGTGGAAAAAGAAGAAAATGCTGGTTACCGTATGTGAAAATAAGACAATCCTGGCCGACAGCATTTTGTTGTTTTCCACAATGTTTCCGAAAGCATATTTTCTCTCTGGTTGGCAAAAAGACCTAATTGTTTGGTAAAAAATTAAAAGATACCGCCCACCATCGACGAGACTATGTTCAGACGACCACGGTGTTGGCGTTTGTTTACAAATATGATATGAAGCCATAATCAATTCATGAATTGTTACTGTCCATTCAATGGGAGGACATTAGTCACAAAATTTAAAGAAACTCCCTTTGATCATTTATAATAAATGAGATATCTTAATTACAGGTTAATTTTAGGTCAAAGCATTCGCATAGTGATACCTGTCTTCGTCTTCAACCATGGTCACACTGTCGTCAACTTTATCATTCTGAAAACGCCTTCTTCTGCGCTTAAATATTATTAACCTTTTACCTTACTTTCTTAAATCTGAATGACCCTATTTAAAGAAGGCCGTGGAAAACTGAGAGGAAAAAGGGGGAAAAAATACTGGTAATCATCATTTTCTCCTTTCCCTCACAGTCTTTTCTAGCTAGTCTAAGACAAATGCCGATATTCAAGTTACATTTTAAATGTCGCTTGCAACTGATTAAAAAAATTCCAAAATTCAATCGACTAGTATAGAGTAGAAGGGAAAAAATCGTTACTTTTATTTCCATGTGTTTTGAAAAAGATAGTTCCAAGTCATACTGAGCCATACTCTGTATAAAAAAGGGGCTTAATGCATAGGCTGACATGCTATTAGTAGATTTTCTGCATCTCCAAGGACCGTTCTACCTCCAGATCCTGTAGGTTTTTACACAAATGAGATCTAATGGGTCCCTGATCATGTGATGACTTCCTTGGCAAAAATTGATCGCAGAGATACATTAAGCCCCCATTTCCCATAGCATTCCTCATTAAGTTGATAATTCAAAAATGACTGTATAACAAGGTACAATGACCACTTTTCACTCATAAAATGTCATTCAAGTGAAAAGTGTTAACTCTGGTCAGACTGCGCAATTCGCGCAGTCTGACCAGAGTTGACACTTTTCGCAGTTCCCAGAAGGTCCCTTTTTGCGTGATGGGTTACATATGTGAAATGAAAAACAAGTTTTAGGGTCATTTTCGAATCTGATTAAATTTGTGCCTGATCTTGGCTTTCGTTGGACAAAAAAAAAAAACTTGCAAAATCTCCTTTGTACTCTAAAGCTGAATTGTAAATCTACTATTTCGATGCCAAAAAATAATTTGGCAAGAAAAAAAAAAATTACTAAAAAGAAAACTAACGTTACCAGTATTTCGATCACAGATTGAATTGTAAAAAGAACAATAAAGACTGAAGATCGGAATATACTGTCTGTGCAATCTGATCTCGATCTCTTGTCTGTCACCAAAAAGCTTATAACGTGTACAATATCAGTAAGAGGGTTAATTCACTATTCCATACACTAATGTTATAACTCTTTACCTCTCAATCCCTACTTTAACAACCCTGAGAAAGAAGCCCATCTGAAAACATTATGGGAAAATGAGAAAATGCTGGTAACCAGCATTTTCTCCTTTTCCCATAATGTTTTCTTTCCTTCCCAAAAGAAATTTCAAATTTCCAGTCACTTTTATTTTGTCGTCTGCAAATGCTTTCAATTTGGACCAGTGAAAAATTTTGTCGTTTGGTAAAGAGGTAATATAGGCTACATTCTTTGTGCCAGAGAAATTATTGAAATAATTACAATATTTCAAACAAAAGATTATTATAATACAGGCCAAGGTTCATCTACCTAATTACACATTTCAGTAATAATTTGACAATACTAACTTTCGTTTGATTGTCTTCAAAATATAATTTCATTCTTTACAGAAGTCAACCCCTACACACACTATCAAGCTATAGACAGCGTCTCTCCGCAGCTTAATCCTTTACCAAACAACAACGACCTTGAGGAAGAGGCATTTTGAAAACTTTGTGGGAAAAGGAGAAAATGCTGATAACCAGCATTTTCTCCTTTTCCCACAAAGTTTTCTACTCTATCGAAAAGAAGAGAAAAATGCATCATTTGAACCACTGTGAAATTAACGCCAACAAATGCTTTCGATTTGGATAGGTCTAAAATTCTTCTGTGTGGTAAGGGTTGAACTCCTAAGACTTTTCCAAATAATAAAGTATTTGCAGGAAGGTGGGTCCAATGATGAAAGTTTTTTTTTTCATGAAGCAGAAAAAAATGTGTAAAAGAAGAAAATGTTTTGTATTAGAATCGGCTTCTTTTCCCTAAACGTTTTATTCTGTCCTTCCATAGATCTAGAGAATTCCTTTTATGTCAGCATTTTTTAACGGCCATTTTCCCACTGAAAATTTTGGATTCTTTTAGTAAACAGAAGAGCTTTTTGACTAATACTTTCGACGGTTCCTGAGAAAGAAGAATTTAGAAACATTGTGGGAAAAGGAGGTGATCAGCATTTTCTCCTTTTCCCACAATGTTTTCTACTCTTCACAAAACGAATTTCAAATTTTCAGTCACTTTTGTTAAGTCATCTGAAAATGCTTTCGTTTCAAGCCTAAAATATTGTCCTTTGGTAATTACATGTAGTTAAGTACCGATTCCCTACGCAAAAGTGGACGAGGGAAAAGAAAATGACAAAAAAGAAAGGGTGCAAAAAATATTTTCAGAGCCAATTAACGGTGATTTTAATTATATCGTATAACAATATGGCTATATCTAAGACAAGTCGAATTATATCTCTTTATTTGAACTTTCATTGTTTTTAATAGTGCGATATTGGCAGTTTATTACAAGCTGTATATATTCACCTTGTGTCTAGGAAAATACCCACGACAGCATAGAGCTATATGGTTGCAACTGCTAGTACTAGTATACAAACGTTTAACCCTTTACCAAACAGTCCCTTGTTTTTACGACCCTGAGAAAGAGGCCTTTCGCAAACATTGTGTGAAAAGGAGAAAATGCTGGTAACCAGCATTTTCTCCTTTTCCCACAATGTTTTCTACCCCGCTGGAAACAAATTTCAATTTTTAAGTTAATTTCATTTGGTCTTCTGCAAGTGCTTTCAATTTGGACTGGTCTAAAATTTTGTCGTTTGGGAAAGGGTTAAATATGGAATGCAGGGGTCTGTTTAGATTTTTGTGCCTTGTTTGAACAATTCATAAATAAATTCAAATGGATGTGACCCTCGAGCGAAAAGGGACAATATGGGTGACATGGGCAAGACTTTCTAAGAATAAGTTTGGTGAGAGAGGGACTTCAGGCATTATCAAACCAAGATTACACATTCTACCCTCCCCTGCAATTCGTTTTCCGATTATTTCAGGACAGGATAAGACGTGGTAAAAACTAGTTTGGCGTGACGAGGGCGTTAAAGAGGTTTGTATCGGTGTTCAACGCCGTTTAGGTCATGTCAAGGCGGTAGATCTGTGCGTTTCCTGGCTTTCACACGAGTGCTGACACAACTTTCATTCAAAGCCATCGAGTGCTTTTCTCACATGCATCCGAGGTGAGAAGCGAAAAATCGCCATAAGGAAGGGTTTACCTCGAACGGCTATCGAATCCGCAATACCCAGCTCTCGAGTAAGATACGCAAACTACTGAGCTACCCGGCCGGGGAGCTTAAATAACGGGGATGGTCGTCCGCAATAAGGAACGATGTAGAACATCTGTCGTTACGATATCAGATGTGACGTCATCAGAGCTATTTGAATTCGATCCCGATTACTGACTGGATCCCTGTTATTCATATGATCATGTGACATTTCCACAAACCTTTGCCAAATTGCGGCGTCACTTAGACGTATGTAGATGCGTACAGGTTAGAAAATAATCACCTGTTATTCCTTTTTGACTCCCATTAGAAGGCTTTTTGAAGAAGAGACACGAGGATCCAAGATCGGACAATACAATAAACAATTATCCACTGGGAAATTTCCCTCCCTCCTTAGTGTGTTGGAAAGGTTTTTTTTTTCCCGTGTCTAATTATTAATAACGAATTGCTATTAGGCTTGCAGTCGGAATGTTCTCATCCTATCACTCCAGGTTTGGGACTTATGCTAGTCAAGCAAAAGTATAGTACATGTACTCGTAAATCTGGCAAGACACTGTAGATTGATTGATTGGTGTTTTACAATGGTTTCAACATTTTCCTTGTTATTTATATCATGGCGATATATTATTCACGAGTGACTATGGCTCGTATTAATTGAACATTCTAAAATAAAGAGTTTCACTCTTAGCCTAATCTAGATTTAGAAAGTTAACACTTCTGAATGGCTAAACCATTTTGTTGAGTTAATAAGAAATTGTGCTACTTTCAAATTCAGAAAAAATCTTGAGAATAATAATGGAATAACAATGGTTTGTGAATAAGGACCCTCGATTTCTTCAGAAATAAGCTAAGGCCCTGTAATGTTTTATCAAATGAAATCCACGAAAAAATCAGTGCTTCTAGTGAAAATCAAACTCAACGCCTCCAGGTTGCTTATCCTACACTTCTGCCATTATTGAACTCCTTTAACTCATTACCAGACGGCAAATTTTTAGGTTTGTCCAAATTGAAGCATTTGCAGACGACAAAAAAGTGACTGAAATTTGAAATTTGTTTTGTGAAGGGTAGAAAACATTGTGGGAAAAGGATAAAATGCTGGTTTACCAGCATTTTCTCCTTTTCCCACAATGTTTTCTAAAGGCTTCTTTCTCAGGCTCATCATAAGTAGGGATTGTGTGGTAATGGGTTAAACAAACGGGTATATGTTTTCTCTTGTGGGTATATACGACATTTATTTCGCTCGACTTCGTGACTCATAATTTAAATGCCAGCAGATCAGAGGTAGATGCCAATTTCCTTACAGAAAGGGAACAAAAGAAAATGAAAGCTATTGTCGTTATCACATATCCTTGAAGAAAATTCTATAAGATAATATTACGGTATTGTTTTAATCTGTTTTATATACCCCCTCGGACAAAACCGTAAGAAACATGGCACATTCTATTGGTATAATTTTCATTTTGTTCTCTTTCAACTCTTACCCAGATGACAGACTTGTAGAGTTGGCCATGCTCTGCCAAAAGGGAGTTTATCATGAGACGACACTATGCAAATGTCCGAATCCCCCTTTTTACGTGTTGCCAGCCATTTCGAGCTCTTGAAGGTAACAGAAAATTTGTAACAATTTGATCATGAAAAACAGTCAAGAAAAACATTGCTGTAAAATGTAAAGGAGAGATATCAATTGAATGATTGGAAAGAAATGTTAATGATTATTTTAATTACTGACCCTTGGGTTATGAGTTATGATTCATCACAAGAAACTTTGGATCTACTTTGGATTTTTTTTTTCATGCCTTTGTAGTCTAATTTTCACATATTTAACAATACAAATTTATTGGATAATTATAAGATAGTTATAAACAAGTTAAAGACTGCATTGTGATTTTACATTTTTTAATCTTGTATTGTCTAGGTAGATTTTTCTCTCAACCTTTTACTGAATAACAGAAATGAAGACTGTCTCGACTTAAAAAGCATTTTAACTCATTACCAAACAACAATCTTTTAGGCTTGTCCAAATCGAAACTATTTGCAGATGACAAAATAAAAGTGACTACAAATTTGAAATTTTTTATGTGAAGGGTTGAAAACGATGTGGAAGAAGGAGAAAATGCTGGTTACCAGTGTTTTCTCCTTTTCCCACAATGTTATTTTAAAGGCTTCTTTCTCAGGGTCGTCAAAAGTAGGAATTGAGTGGTAATGGGTTAATTTTCCATGAATAATAATGCATTATCTATAAAACTGAAATATGCTTTTTTTTCTGACCACAAAATATGTTGAATTCCATCTGTTAAATCAAGTACACTGCACTGTCTTTTGGAGGTTTAGTACAAGTTTAACCCCTCACCACATTACAAAGTTTTACATTCGTCCATATTGAAGAAATTTACAGATGAAATTTCAAATATTTTTCAGCTGATAGCGCTTATCTTTAAATAGGTAGAAAACATTGTGGGAAATGGAAAAAAATGCTGGTTACCAGCATTTTCTCCATTTCCCACATTGTTTTCAAAAGTCTTCTATCTCAGGGTTGTTAAACCTCAACATTGTGTGGGAAATGGTAAAACAACAAAAGTGATGCCAGTGCATTTTACCTTTTCATTTTCAGAGCTTATACTATTCTTTACAACTATTTTGTGTTGTACCTCCTACTCCATGTACAGGGTGACCCAAAATGAGTGCAACCAGGATCATAGTGAATAAAATCGTGAAAAGTAATCCAATCCATTTTATGTTGCATATTCCACTAGAGGAGAGGATAACAACAAGAGAAAATAACAGCCAGTATTTAAAATACCTTGGACAACTGAACAAAAAACATTTTGTTTTGAGACCCATTTTGAGACAAAATCGTTGAAATCAGTGCAGGCAAGATTCCAAATGGAGTTTAACTTTTACCACTATTGTGATAAAAGTCAGATTTACCGATAGGCTCAGTTTTTGCACCGTTCCCAATCTCCTGAACTTATTTACCCATTGGTTAATTTGACTTTTATCAGGACAGTCGTTAAAGTTCAACCCTCTTCAACTGATTTGAATGATTTTGTCTCAATAAAGAATTTTTTTTTTTTTTCAGTTGTACAAGGCATTTTCAGTACTGGCTGTTCTTTTCTCTTGTTGTTACCCTTTCCTCTTGTGGAATCTGCAACATAAACAAATTGGATTACTTTTCACAATTTTATTCGCTATGATATGGGTTGTACTCATTTTGGGTCACCCTGTAGAACTGCACAGGCTGATCTGGGTAGGTACTTTTTGCAAACGTATTAACTTTTCAACCACATGACAAAATGGTAGACTTGCAGAGGATAAAAGCATTCGCAGATGCCATTTTGATGTGGCTTAAAGGACACAGGTTGTCTTTTGTAGGAAAGGAAACAATTTGGAAAATGAAGAAATAGCTGGTCACCACCATTTTCCCTTTCATATTACGCTATGGCCCTTGTCGTCTACCTGTCCGTATGTCCATTAGTAATTTCTAGTGCTGCAACTTCTCCTACAGTTTCTATCAGAATAATTTCAAACTTACCAAAATTAATCTCTTTGATGTGTAGTTGTGCAAGTGACTCTTAAAATTCAGATCTCTTTAGGCATTCTAGATTATTAACCCTTTACCACACAATTCCGACTTTTAACGACCCTAAAAAAGAATCCCTTTGAAAACCTTGTGGGAAAAGGAAAAAATGCTGGTAACCAGCATTTTCTCCTTTTCCCACAATGTTTTCCACCCTTCTGGAAACAAATTTCTTTTTTTGAGTATCGTTTGATTTGTCGTCTGCAAGTGCTTTCATTTTGGACCAGTCTAAAATATTATCGTGTGGTAAAGAGTTAACCCTTTTCACTGACAAGCCTCATTGAGCATATATGTGCTGCTCTGCAAAGCTCTTGTTTCCAAAAGGCTTCTTCCACAGGATTGTACCAGTACAGGATTGTTTGATAGTGGGCTAAGCCCCCTTTTCACAGCATATGGCTCATTTACAGGTATATTCACTCTTTATCTAACAATTCCAACATTTAATGACCCTGAGAAAGAAGCCTCTTGAAAACACTGTGGGAAAAGGCAAAAATGCTGGTAACCAGAATTTTCTCCTTTTTCCACAATGTTTTCTACTCTTCTTAAGCAAAGTTTCAATTTTAAAGTCATGTTTACTTCGTCATCTGGAAATGCTTTCAGTTTGGTTCAGTCCAAAAATTTGTTGTTTGGTAAAAACATTAAAAGATAAACAACACAAATGGGTATTTTTCACAATTTATTTCTCCACATTTTATCAAGTTGACACAGCTGCAACAGATGGTGTCAAGGTCAAGTCAGTTTGGTCATGTGACCCACTATCTCCATTTTCATTGGTTAACACTGATTGTGATGCAGCAAACAAAGTGTCCATTGCCCCCATAACTTGAAACATTCTTTTCATGAAAGTCACCTCTTTATCAACAACCACCTTCAGGTTATATAAATGTGTATCAACTTCTGTACATCGGCCAATTTGTGGCGTGTAGATGTCTGTGAATTGAAAGGCAACAGAGGTAACTCTAAGCATGTTATGCAGAACATAGAGTACTTTTGCAGATCACCAGAGCTCAAGATAAGATGGAGTGATGGTATGCAAAATCCATTATTTCTCTTCAAAACCTTATGTTGTGGGTACTCATTAGAATCATCTTGAGGAGACGATTCTAATGAGTACCTACAACATGGGGTTTAGTGGAGAATAAATAATATTTTCAGTTCTGAAATTGAAATGACTCCCTCTACCTGGAATCCTGGATCAGCTTGATCAAAATGAGGCTGCACAAAATGGGCAGCCTGATCTTTATCTCAGCAATCTTATATCTTAAAAGATAGTTTTGGCAAAATGACATTAAAGCGACTCAATATCATTCTAGGCCTTCTTTGGCAAAAAGGGGTTTAACACTTTACCACACAAGAATGACTTTAAATGCCACGGAGGAAGAAACCTTTTGAAAACATTGTGGGAAAAAGAGAAAATGCTGGTTACCAGCATTTTCTCCTTTTCCCACAAAGTTTTCTACCCTATCAAAGCAAAAATTGTACCATTTGGGCCACTCTGAAATTGTCGTCTGCAAATGCTTTCAATTTGGATAGGTCTAAAATTTTGCTGTGTGGTAACTGGTCAAGCTGCTAAACATAATTCTTGTAAATCTACTCTAGGTCTTCTCTGGCAAAAAGAGGTTTAATGCATCTCAAATCTGCAGTGTACCAAGCAAGTCATCACAAAATGATGAATCAAAAAATCTATTAAGTCTAGCAAACAGCCAAGTTATTAGGTAGAACTGGCCTTGGACATGCCAAAAAACCCACAAAATGCAAAGAGCAGATTGAGCAGGCTGACGCTGATACTTTTTTGCAGATGCATTAAATACCCTTTTCACGGAGCTTTATTTTTGCCAAACAATGCAGATGACTTTAGCAATACCTCAATATAGTCTTCAAAAACACCCGTGCTATATAGTCGAAACACTATTCAACAGCAGCACAATTTCAACAACCCTCAAAACGAAGCCATTAGCAAACAGTGATAACCACCAACATATTGGTAACCAACATTTTCTCCTTTTCCAACAGTTGTTTTTCCTTTTAATGATTGACAATTCCTTCCTCTAAGTTACATTCAAATAGTACAGGGCTAAAATTTTGTTGTTTGGTAGAAAGTTATGAAACTATTACACAATTTGAGCCACATTTGAATCATCTTCTGTTAACCGTACCGTAAATTAAAAATTGACAAATTCAGATACAAAAGTATTTAATAGTGATTTGTGTAAAAGATGACTTACCTAAAGTTAAGTTTGCTACGTCTATTAATGTTGAAGAAAATCTTGGATTTGAAATATTCCTGTAACGAAACAATATAGGGGAAAAACTGTAAATTTTGCCATGTACCAAAATTACTGATCAGCCCCCATAGCACAAGTGGTAGAGGGTAAGGACCTATGAGCATCAAGTCTTGGGTCACTGGAGGGTGTGGTTTTGAACTCCACAATTTGCCATCCAAAATTACCAATAGTCTTTTGGATTAGACATGAAACTGAGACCTGTTCCCTATTAGAGGGCTATATAATGAGCAGGTTAGCCCCGTACCCCACAATCCCGACTTTTAACGACTCTAAGGAAGAAGCCTTTTGAAAACTTTGTGGGAAAAGGAGAAAATGCTGGTAATCAGCATTTTCTCCTTTTCCCACAATGCTTTCTTACCTTCCCCCCAAAAATTTAAATTCTTTGGTCACCTTCATTTTGTCGTCTGCAAATACTTTTAATATGGACCAGACTAAAATTTTTTGTCATTTGGTAAAGAGTTAAAGAACCATGTGTAAAAACAATTGGTTTTAGTAATGTTACCATATAGGTGATTTCAAAAAGTTTCTTTTTTTTCTAATATCAAGTCCAAAGTTCAAATGCTACCTAAGTTTATGTTGGGGAATATTCAAAACTTTAAAACAAATATACATCAATAGAGTCTAAGACTGACCTTAAAACTCATTTTCACTTTACTGGATATGAAATATCCAATTTTCAACTCAATTCCAGCATATTAAATTTTCAGTAATGGATTTTCTAGATCTCAGATGTTCAATGCTATGATGATACCATGAATTACATATTTTCTACATCGTGAACAATCTGTTTTACCACACAATGAAATACAAATTCACTCTTTACCAAACGACAAATTTATAGACTTGTCCACATTGAAAGCATTTGCAGATGACAAAATAAATGTGACTGAAAAGTTAAAATTTGCTATGGGAAGGGTAGAAAACATTGTGGGAAGAGGAGAAAATGCTGGTTACCAGCATTTTCTCCTTTTCCCACGATGTTTTCAAAAGGCCTCTTCTACCCCAGGGTCGTCAAAAGTCATCATTGTGTGGTAAGGGGTTAAATAGGCTTTAGAAACTGTAATAATGGAGGATTTACAAGAATAAGAAAATGCAGTAAAGATAATTTGGTGCATATTTGTTGTCTATGATGCTGAATTATAAGGAATTAAAAGAATACATTTTGATTAGGTTTTTTTGTTTTCATACCTACACAGCAATCAATTCTCTTCATTCCTTAACCCATTACCACACAATCCCAACTTTTGACACCCCTGAGAAAGAAGCCTTTAGAAAACATTGTAGGAAAAGGAGAAAATGCTGGTAACCAGCATTTTCTCCTTTTCCCACAATGTTTTCTACTCTTCACAGAACAAATTTCCAGCCACTTTTATTTTGTCGTCTGCAAATGTTTTCAATTTGGACCAGTCTAAAATATTGTCGTTTGGTAATGGGTTAACCCATTACCGCACAATCCCTACTTTTGAAGACCTTGAGAAAGAAGCCAATAGAAAACATTGTAGGAAAAGGGAGAAAATGCTGGTAACCAGCATTTTCTCCTTTTAGCATAATGTTTTCTATTCTTCACGAAACAAATTTCAAATTTTCTGTCATTTTTTTTTTGTTGTCTGCAAATGTTTTCGATTTGAACAAGCCTAAAATATTATCATTTGGTAATGAGTTAAATGCTTTCAATTTGCACTAGTATATGTGACCTGTCACACAAAAAAGGACAATCTGGAAATTCCGCATATCAATTAGATGAAAACAGATCAAAGACAGTGCTAGTCAATTTAAGTTTATAGTTAAAAAATGATTGTACTTAGTAACGTAGACTGACCTTTTGCCATACATGAAATATCAGAAAAGCCGAAAGTGTCGACACTGGTCAGCCTGTGCAGGCTGACCAGAGTTGACACTTTTGCAGTTTGTATTCCTGAAAAAAAAAATGTCCATTTATAATTGTAAAGCAAAGTCAGGTTTACATGTAGGCGTTCTTTTGCCTCCAATTAAATTTAATGGTTTAAGCTATCAACTTAAAAGATCAAAGCAGTTTTAAAATTATGATAAAAGGATTGGCAAAGAAAAAAGTAGTTCTTCTGCCAGATGAAGAGGGACTTCTTTTTTTCACTTTTTTGTGTGACAGGTTTCATATACTTCTATTATTTGGTAAAAAGGTTAGAGTTAAAATGATACCTATATAAAAATTTGATGAACAGTTTGAGAGAGGCACCCTCTCTACCTGCTATGGCCTGTCTAATTGCTCCTCTCCGAATTAATTCCTGCATCACTGCTACGGGAATCTCTGGTTGTTTCAGCCTGATCCTCTTCTACAAAATGTAAAAAAAACCACCCTCATCTCTATTGTGCACATGGGCTAAAAAAAACTCACATCAAGTGGGCCATTAGCCCTCAAGCACTCACCTGATTAAAGTCGGCTAGAGATTAACAAATCACATGAAACATTGAAATGATATTCCATGCCAAAAAAAAAGACCCCCAGTTTTTGATAGAACCATATGAGGTAATGTGTTTTGCATAAACACATGGCCAATTTGTTATTGGTCCTATAAGTGAAAAACATTGTGACCTACTTTTTGACTGTATATGACCTAATTTGAAATTGTCAGAGATGTCATCAGGACACCCTAACCAATTTTCTTTAGTATTGACTATTAACTATTAAACTTAAAACTAGGTTCATCTAAGATCATATCCTGTGACACAGTTTGGGACCTTCTGTGATCCGATTCCAAACATGACAGAAATATCACGTTTCATTAACTATATTGTGGGAAAAAGAGCACATGGTGGATATCAGCTTTCTCTCATTTTCTTGCAATGTTATCAAGAGCTTTATCCACAAAAGCTTTATCCCATGTGGTCAATAAAACACCAGTTTACTTGGAAAAGAATTAAAAATATACAAGAAAACAAAGATTGAAAAACAATGTAGGAAAAGGAGAAAAATGGTGGCTTATCGTATTTTTTCCTTTTCTGGCAATGTTTTCAAGAGCTTTATTCCTTAGGGTCCTAAAAACATGGATCTGTTTGGAAAAGAATAAAAGGTCATAAGGTGTAGATGTACTTACGTCTAATGAAGCATCCAAAGCTTTTGTGAATTCAAACTTTTTCAAGAATGTGTCATATTTTGCTAATGTCTCTTTTCTCTTGTGTTCTATAACATGGTCCTCCTGTATGAAAATAATTAGAGCTGTCATTGTGGGTGACTTAATGAATTACCAAAGAACAAAATTTTAGGTTTGTCAAAAAAAAATATTGCAGGCATTTGCAGACAACAAGATAAAAGTGACTGAAAATTTGAATTTTTTTTTGTGAAGGGTAGAAAACATTGTGGGAAAAGGAGAAAACACATTTTCTCCTTTTCCCACAATGTTTTCTAAACGCTTCTTTCTCAAGGTCATCAAAAGAAGGGATTGTGTGGTAATGGGTTAACTCTTTACCACATGACAAAAATTTAGACCGATCCAAATTGAAAGCATTTGCAGACGACAATTTCATAGTGGCTCAAATGATGCAATTTTTATTTAATAGGGTAGAAAACTTTGTGGGAAAAGGAGAAAATGCTGGTTACCAGCATTTTCTCCTTTTCCCACAATGTTTTCACAAGGCTTCTTATTCAGTCATCAAAAGTTGTCATCGTGTGGTAACAGGTTAACCCCTATCCTGCAAAAGAAATACAACTTTCAAGTGGATAGTAAAGGTCCAAATATTGCTGTTTGATAGGTGTTTTTAAAGGGGAGGTTCTCCTTATTGGACAGTGTAGATCCAAGATCAGACTGCACATGCTGTGTATTCTGATCTTGATCTATGCTGTCCACAAAAGGTCACTGTGTCACCTTTAGTAGCCTTGGGACCAAACAATCCCTAGCAGGAACAATGCACATAAACTGCAAAAGTGGATATTTTTTGTGGGCCTAAAATTTATCGAATAACAAAATACCAACCTTACGCAAGCTTCTATTCTGTGAGAACTATTATCATTAATATTCAGTTTACAAACCTCCATATTCACTTCAATGAAACATGTTTTAATGTCTATAATTGGCAGTTTAAACTGCAACTAGACTGGTATTGTGGTAGACTTTGATGAAAAAAAAAAAGCACTCATTGATGTGGACAAGGGTCCCTGTCAATCGCTCCCACATGACCAAGCACCTATGTGAGATATACCCTAGTCAAGCTTAAATTTATGCTGGTAGACACCTTCGCTGTTTTATCAACTTGCAAAAACCTCAAACATTCCCGGTTTTCAGTAGAGCAGCTTTTGAAAACACTGTTCAAAAGGGCTTTTTTCTCTTCTGTTCTATTCACTGTTCTCCTGCTACAGAAGTAATAAGAGTATTGCATGTGGGTGCCAATGTTCTGCTGCAGTTGCTGGCTTTTCAATGAAAATTCAACAAGGAAAATGAGACATAACCGCATGAAAATATTTTGATAGTTATCTGCCCTTGTTGTATGGTTTCCCCTTTAGATAGTTAACAACTAGTCCGAGTTTAATGTACATAATTATTTTCAGTAATGGCATAAGTACACAATGTGCAAGTTTTTGCATGAAGATGACAGAGACATCAGAGCTGAGACCTCAACGTTTTCTTCAAAAACAGCCAAGTTAATTAGCTCAAATTTGAAGAAGATATCTTCAGTAATGAGCAAGATTAAAAAAAAAGATCTCCGTTTTTGCACAGTAATGACAAACACTAGGAACTGTGACATTAACTTTGGTTTTCTTTGAAAAAAGAAAGCTAAAAAGGAAGATACAAATTGATGATGATGAGGGGAAAAATATAAGAACTTTGAAGACAGCTGCGAGATGAGTAGCGCTCATTCAACTAACATGTGTTTTTGGATGTGAATCCACTTCTTTGAGAATCATCAACTTTTAAATAATTGTTTTATACCTTTATAGAAATACCTCGATAAAATGCATCTCTTGATATGATAAAATGAATAAGTGCTAACCCTTTTCTTTGGCGAACAGCTTTTACAGAATACTTTATACACAACATAGCTCAAGTCACGTCCCCAGTGTCCTAACAATTATTTCCGTGCATAGGAGTGTGTAGACCAAGATCAGATTAGATATAATTATGTGCAGTTTGATGTTGGTTTACTCTCTACTTCTCTTTGTTATTTTCAGACCAATAAGCCCTGTTTAATGTTGGAATGACAATACAGAATCTACAAGGAATAGCCAATGACATAAAAAATGTGACATAAACTGTTTAACCCATTGTATACTTCACAATCCCTACTTTTAATGACCCCCCCAAAAAGAAGCCTTTTAAAAACACTGTGGAAAAAGGAGAAAATGCTGGTAACCAGCATTTTCTCCTTTTCTCACAATCTTTTCTATCCATCCCAAAATAATTTCAATTTTTGAATCACATTTATTTTGTCGTCTGCAAATGCTTTCGAGATTAACAAGTGCAAGATTTTGTTGTATGATTAAGAGTTAAGCAGAGCAATTCAGAGTGCTTTTGCTTATAAAATAGATCAAGATCAGACTGATGTTTAGAGGTTTGATAGTTTGTATTCCTGAAAGAGAAACATCCATTTATATCATAGAGCAAAGTCAGGGTTAAATGCAGGCGTTCTTTTGCCTCCGAATAAAATAAATGGTTTAAGCTATCAACTTAGCAGATCAAAGCAGTTATAAAATTATGATAAAAGGATTGGCAAAGAAAAATGTAGTTCTTCTGCCAGATGAAGAGGGACTACTTTTTTTCACTTTTTTTTTTTAATCTTGAGCGAAAGAGTATCAAATTTTAAGGAAAGGGTTTAGATATAGGTAAACAAGCAACTGTAAGAAATAAAGAAATATGAAAAGCCAATTCAGAACAGATTTCTAAGATGCGTTGAAGTGTCTGTTAGAGAGATACCCTGGTTTGTATGTAACAGTACTACCATAAAACATATCAAAAATGATGTAAGGAGAAGATGGGTAATATCAACCCTTTACCAAACAATTCCATGCCTTATCAACCTTAGGGGAAAAAGCCTTTGAAAACATGGTGGAAAAAAAGGAGAAAATGCTGGTGACCAGCATTTTCTCCTTTTTCCCACCATGTTTTCCTTTCTTGCAAAAATAAATCTAATAGTTTTGGTCACATTTGATGATTTGTCGTCTGCAAATGCTTCCAATTTGGTTTAAGTCTAAAACTTTGTCATTTGGTAAAGAGTTTTACCGAAAATAAAATTTCCAAGGTTTTCTGCATTCTTCACTGCATAAAACTTTTTCTTTTGATCTAACTAAATTCAAAACAATTTGCAGACGAGAAATTACTCGAAGCTCAAAAGATGGGAGTTGTCATTGAATGGGTAGAAAACATCATGGGAAAAGCAGAAAATGATGGTAGCCAGCATCTCTTCCTTTTTTCCCACAATGTTTTTTTAAAGTTTTTCTCTTCAAGGTCAATAATTCAGAGGTAGAGGGTTGAAATGCAATAATCATGCAACTGCCAGAAATATTCATTACCTCCTGTAAGAAATCTACAGCAGACCACTTCACAAATATCCTCATAAAATATGGATGAATACTATCAATAATGGCATTAAATACGGATACATAGAGGATATTTGTTTTTTTCGGTGAAAGATCGAAATTTATTTCATCGAGTGGACACCATCGGTAATATTTCCATGAGTGGCACAAAAAACGAATAGTCTATTTATTTCATGCTTTTTACTCTTTCTGGGAGAAGCTTTATCAAAATTCAGTACAGTTCTTTTCCCTTATTCCCAAGGGCGTACCCCTCCCACATAGCAACGTTACGTCAAGCACGAGAAATGTAAGGTAGATGATGTCATATTTCCCATCTGATTGTTAGGCACGCGCAATTTACCTAGGCAACAAAAATGTGAAAATCTGTATTTTCACTGGCGGTACCAGAGTAAGATCGAAAAATATTTTCACTGCTATTTCTCAATATCCTACCGGAAAGCATGAAATAAAAGGGAAAACATTGTGGCAAAAGGGGATACACTTCAAAAAGCAAGGTTTCCCTTTCTTCAAAATGCTTTTAAAGACTGGATGGCACCACAACAAAACAAAATCTGTAAGTGGGTCTTTAACCCTTTACACCTACACACTAGTCAAAATTGAAAGCATTTTGTGATGACAAAATGACTGTGACACAAAAAATTTAACTCTTTACCAAAAAACTAAATTTTGGACTTGTTCAAATATTGAAAACATTTGCAAATGACAAAATAAATGAGAATCAAAAAATGACAATTGATTCGGAAAGGGTAAAAAACATTGTGGGCAAAGGAGAAAATGCTGGTTACCAGCATTTTCTCCTTTTCCCACAATGTTTTCAAAGTCTTTGTTTCTCTGGGTCATTAAAAGTTGGGATTGAGTGGTAAAGAGTTAACCTTTGCAAAGGTTGAAAACATTCTGGAAAAGGAGAAAAAGCAAAAAGGTATTCTGAAACAGGCTTGGCACAATACCCAAACAGAGGAACCACCTGTAGCCAAGAACTTCAAGCTCACCTTCTTTGGTATGTATGTCTTTCCTCTCAATCCATACTTATATGAAACCGATTTCTTCTTTGGTTTCATAGTTACATCCCCTGATTTCCTTCGCTGCAATGAAAGAAGACCATCTGCTGTCCCAACTGCGATAAGGCTGTCATCAGGCTGGGAAGAAAAAAAGGAATAAAAAAAATTATATCAACACACTGTGAAATACAGTTCTAAACATGGTATGATGACATAACTCATGCGCTGAATATTTATACATGTATTCTTTTGTTACTAATCGTTTAAAATTCTATGCTGAAATATTCACCCACTATTAATAAAACAAAGCTACTACCACACTATTATTTGTTTTGTTTTGTTTACGGTTTCAAATAAAATGTCAGTGATATACATTATTTTGTTGTTGAAAGGTACAGGTATTACTGAAATAAATTGACCTGAAATTGACCTTTATGTAAAGAATAATTAAAACATGAATATTTAAATCATTGGGTATAATCGGACTGCACGGAAATTCTGCTAACGGTTTGACCCTTACTGCACTATAGTTAGACTCAAAAAGCTTTTGCAGATGACATAGATCAAGTTCACGCTGCACAGAAAGTGTATCTTAGAACTATTTCACTCGCCACCAATTACCAGTTTAAACCAACAAAATAATGTTCATTTCAGATATTTTATGTATCTTTTGAAGACACTATAAATCTATTGGCCTCCTAAAGAGTTCAAAAACGTGCACATAGTTCCGCATGCAGACGACATTAGCTGAAGCTAAGTTCGGACAATAATTCAAGCGTGTAATATATGGTAATAGAGGTCATTTATTTCATGTCAATTTGTTCGACTAATGGATCATAAAAGGAATATTTTGCTGTAGTAATTTTCTTGGCACTACTATTTGCTTCTCACAGCACAAGAAATTTCGACACCTTGCTTGATTTATTTTTTCTATTGTGTGCAATTCACTGGTATATCATAAATTTTTTACTTACACTAACTGCCAAGCTAAGAATGGCTCCTGGGTAATCTAGAGTATGTACAACCTGATAGGTGCCTACATCATAGATCTTCACGTGCCTGAAAATACAAAGATACATAGATCTTTACTTATTGTTTCCAATCACCTGAAAGATCTGCATAGTCTTTTTTTCAATCCTTTTTTTTCATTCAATTTCAGGATCTAAAATTGAAACAATCTTCTGCCAGGATCTAAAATTGAATTAATCTTCTGTCAACTTTATCTCAGGAAGCCTTGGGTGGACATGATTTAGCTGCTCTTTTCACTGAGTATGTAGATTAACTCTTTACCACATGACAAAATTTTAGACTTGTCCAAATTGTAAGCATTTGCAGACGACAATTTAGATTGGGCTCAAATGATAAACCTTGTCTTTGATAGGGTAGAATGCATTGTGGGAAAAGGAAAAGATGGTGGTTACCAGCCTTTTCTCTTTTTCCCACAATGTTTTCATAAGGCTCCTTTCTAAGGGTCTTTAGAAGTCGGGTGTGTGTGGTAAAGGGTTAACCAGTGTAACAGAGAAGCTGCTCCAGAGTAATCCCTCATCCCAGGTGGTGCTGTTGGAGCAAACACATGACATACTCTGGAAAAAAGAATGGTGGAAAGGCAAACAGTATTTGAATGTGAAGATTGCTAAAACTAGTTTTTTGGTAAGGAAGTCTTCTCAAGACATCTGTGTATATTGCAAGCTGGTAATTTACATTCATTAATTGAAATTATTATTGCATTATTATCACAAGATTTTATTTGTAAATGTAGGCCTCTGGCCCATATAACAAAATTTCATTGACAATCAAAAACAACAATGAAAGATTCGCAAATTACATTTGAGCCATAATATGTGAAAATGGTAGTTTTAATAATAACCAGCATTTTCTCCTTTTTCCACAATGTTTACTACCCTTCTAAAAATAAATTCCAATTTTTGAATCATATACAATGTCTATTTTGTCTTTTGCAAGCACTTTCCATCTGGACAAGTCATGTTGTCTTGCAGTGAAGAGTTGATTAAACTAGAGCTGTCACTAAATGTGATTCAATACCCCCACCAACGCTTTGACAGAAACATGCAATTTAACCAAAAAAAAAAAATCCAAGTTCAAGGGGAGATTACCCTGGAATCATAGGGAGTAGATGATTGAAAATTTGTCTTGCGCAACTTCAGTATACGATCAATGTATCAAGAAACTTTCGATACACTAGCAGCAAAACTGTAGGAGGAGTTTGCGACACACAATTACTAGTATTTTGTAAACAGAGGACCGAAACAGACAGACAAACAGAGGATGGCCAGACAGGCTGTTTCCAGTATACCGCCAAAAACATTCATTTTGTGGGCGTTTAAATATCAATATCGTAATGATTCAGACATGAAGTACATCTGCATCTGCTGTTCAATTATACAGGTAAAAGCATATCAAAGTCAACAGTTCAATGAACAGTAAAGGTTTTGCAGTGAGAAAAAGAAAGCAAATTGTTTCGAATGGAATCATCTTACATTTCGTACCTGTTTGAAAAACTTTAACACACATCACTTCTGCTATTTACACACAAGAAAACAATAAAAATGCCAGTGAGAAAAGTAATTCTCAGAAATTATGCTTGAATGATGAATGATATCTTGAAAGATACTTCTACTCTTCCACCCTTTACTCAAAAATCCTGTAGAGTAGATGGTTTTATATTTGTTTGCATAATGTTAACAACATTTTCAACACTATTTCAGTTTTCCTATATTGTGGCTGCAAGTGCACTTAATCATGGCTTTCCTGAAATTTCTTTTACCAGTACTTCTCATAATAATCTTTCCCAGCCACTGACTGCTTTCCCACATAACCATAGTCAAAACAATGACAAGCAGCAAGAGAGGAATGAATTCTGTTGCAATGTCTATGATCAACCATGAAAAGAAATAGGACAAGCTGGGGATTCACACGAGCAACCCCCCGGTATCAAGTCCTAAACTCTACTGACTACGGTTACAGGGTCTGTATTCACCAACCATTCTTGAGAACATCCTTAGTCTTTTCTTCAGAATTTCGCCAAAGTGAAAGTAACAGAACTTCTGATTGGCTAAACCATTTTTGGCTAAACCATTAAAATGGTTTAGTCAATCAGAAGTTCTGTAACAGAACTTCTGATTGGCTAAACCATTTTTGGCTAAACCATTAAAATGGTTTAGCCAATCAGAAGTTCTGTTACTTTCACTGTCAGAAAATCTTGAAGAATAAGACAAAGAACATTCTTCAGAATGGTTGATGAATACAGACCCAGGGCTTGGCTATTGTGGGGTAGACAGACCCTGAGAATGATGGCTTTTGAAACCAGCCCAATTTTACCGCAATTTTTTTTTTGTCCTTACAAGTAAAAGTTTGATCACATTCCATTAGTTGTCTGCAAAGGCTTAACCCTTTACCACACAAAAAACAATTTGACTTATCTTTAATTAAGGCATTTTTATGGGAGATACTAGCCATGCTTCAAATGATGATTTTGTTACAGTAAGGTTTGAAAACATTTTGAGAAAAGGAGAAAATGCTGGTGATCTGTATTTTCTCCTTTTCAAAAAATGTTTTCAAAAATCTCGTTCTGTAGGGTTGTGAAAAGTCCGGACTGTGTCGTAAAGAGTTAACCGTTTATCACATGATCCATATTTCAAACAACCCTGCGGAAGACAACTTTTGAAAATAACGTTGGGAAAGGAGAAAGTACAGAAAATCAGTAATTTCAAATTTTCCCACAAGATATTCTACACTTTCACAAAAAGTTAAAATCATTTCAGCTAAATCTAATATATTGTCTGTAAATGCTTTGAATTTTGACCAGTCTTAACCCATTACCACTCAATCCCTACTTTTGACGCCCCTGAGAAAGAAGCCTTTTGAAAACACTTTGGGAAAAGGAGAAAATGCTGGTAACCAGCATTTTCTCCTTTTCCCACAGTGTTTTTCTACCCTTTCCAGAACAAATTTCTATTTTTCAGTCACCTTTATTTTGTCGTCTGCAAATGCTTTCAATTTGGACCAGTCCAAAATTGTCTTGTGTGGTAATGAGTTAACTTACATGTATGTATTTAATTTCAAATGTATTAGTCATAGCAGTTTAGGCGTGGCATATCATGACAATATGTACTCCATCCTCAATCAATTTGAATTTTACAATATCAAAAGGAAAGTACAGAATTGAAGAAAAACAAAACATAGTTCATTGTGGTGGGCAAATACAGTTCTCTTCTGTGGCCAACACCTTTCATAATACTCCATGATCACGCCTGTACAAAACCTAAATGGCTTATCAGCAAAAGGGAAAAGTAAGGTACTGGTAGATTTTAGAAAAGATTCATCTGGTACACTATAAATCATCCAAAATTTGACATGTGGGCCACTTAGCACCTCATCATTGGGCTGTTTTACTGGGCTCTCTTTTATTACCATGTTCACTGTTAATCTGTTGATTAGATTAGAAAATCAAGGCATTGAGAACACCGAATTGGTATTTGTCAAGGAAACCATTGTGTGGAATTAATGATAGGAAAGAAAAAGAGAAATATTATTCAAATATTGGCTTGCAAGTTAAGTTATTCATCATACAAGAAAAAGAGAAATATTATTCAAATATTGGCTTGCAAGTTAACCCTTTACCCCATAAGGCATTTCTATGGTATCTCTAATTGACCCTAAATAACAGCATGGATGAAGCCATATCTTATGTGTATATGACACCTTTTGATAGTGTAGAAAACATTGTGGCGAAAGGTGAAATTGTTCGTGATCAGCAATTTCACCTTTTGCCACAATGTTTTCCAAAGGCTTCTACAAGCAATGAGTAGAAATGAGTATCTATGGAGTAAAGGGTTAAGTTATTCATCATACACATTCAGCACATCATTATTTAGCTGGTTTTCAGGTATAAGGTTAGAGCTCTTCCCTCCCTCTTGATAGACAAACTTGGACAATTGAATTAGGTGAAAAGTGTATGGAAATGTCACAAATCAAGTTTAGATTAAGTTGTTCTATCTAAGCCACTCAAATTACTAGTTCTGAGATGGCCCTGGTTGATTGGTTTTTCTGTGAATTTATCATCACCAAATAAGCTGCATTACACTACGCCCCTATGAGACTGTTAGTTTTGCTTCCGAGGGTAGTGCAAGATGTCCCATCTTTATTATACACCCAAAGGGTCGCATTACTTTCTGGCCCTGATTGTCCGTCTATCGACCTGCCCATCTGTCTGTCTGTCCATCTTTCTTTTAGCATTTCTTGCTTGCGCAACTCCTCCTACAGTTTTCATAATTTGAAACTTTCCACAATGAATCTCTACAATGGTTAGTTGTGCATGGGACTCTTGAAATTTGGATCTCTGTAGATGTTCCAGATTTCAACCCATTTCACTGACAAGCCCCATATGTGCCACTCTGCAAAGCTCTTGTTAATCCCTGTAAATTTAGGTGGTAGCCAAGGGGATTGAATCCATACCCCAAAGGGGCCAGAGATTTGACTGTCACAACTATTTGGGCTGAGATAAAAAAAAAAATTAATGTCCCTTGATGACTCCCTTGAAGTTTTATACCTGTCTGCAAAAGTAATCCAAGAGGGTCCAAATGGCCCTGGATTGCTTAACTGAGCTAGGGAACCTAATTCTGGATCAAAAAGTACATAATGTACTTCTTGTACATATAATAATAATTAAACAGTACACACAATCTTACAAACTTTTTTTATCATTATGTACTAAATACCATGTCTAGAACTCATGTAATATTTTTAGCATGATTTTAACCATTTACCACACGATCCCTGGTTTTTATGACCCAGAGATAGAAACCTTTTGAAACATTTTGGGAAAAGGAGAAAATGCTGGTAACCAGCATTTTCTCCTTTTCCCAGAATTTTATTTACCCTGCTGGAAGCAATTTTTGAGCTCTGTTTGTCTTTGGCAAGTGCTTTCAATTTGGACCAGTCTGAATCTTTGTTGTTTGGTACAGCTTTAATCTCATGGCCTTCTTTTGACTAACTGACCATCATACAAAGATGGTAATGTCTATAATTCCATTCTGTACAGAAAAGTCTGACTACATCCCTTCTGCAACCATGCATGCCAAATCTGGTAGCCAGAGGCCTTATGATTTTTTTCAAGGTAAAGGGCCTGGTAAACAGTTACAGCAAAATCAAGAGGTTACTGACCTCAATAAAAAGCTTTTTAAAACACTATTGGAAAAGGAAAAAAAATGCTGGAAACCAGCATTTTCTCCTTTTCCGACAGTATTTTCTACCCTTTCACATCTTAACAGCCTAATTCCTACCACATCTAAATTGGTGTCCACTAATGCTTTCATTTTTAATTAGTCTAAATTTTTGTTGTATGGTTTTAAGAGTAAAGTAGTACAAAAACAAATGCAACCAGACCTGGAAAGATGAAGTTTATTTGATTGAAAGAGTTAAGTACCCTGGATATAATAATCATAAATATGATAATTAGATTTCAACCCATTAAACTTTCATTCAAAACTTTCAAAGAAGCAATTTCTTTTTTCTATTTCTGACAATCTCACAGGAATATCCTGTCAAATTTGACAGTTAAGTACAATAGCTCTTCAAAATCACTTAGCTGTGTTCCTGAGATTGATCAGAATTGAAAGCAATTGCAGACAACAAATCAAATGTGGCTAAAATGAAGGAATTTACCTTAGAAAAAAGTTGAAAAAATATTGTGGTAAATGGAGAAAATCCTGGTCATAAATATGACAGCATAGTACAACAGTTATTTGGAATCATGTAGCTCTTTACCAAACAACATTTTTTTAACCCTTTCCCAAACAATCCCTGGTTTTTACGGGTCTGGAATAGTAGCCTTTTGAAAACATTGTGGGAAAAGGAGAAAATGCTGGTAACCAGCATTTTCTCCTTTTCCCACAATGTTTTCTACCCTATCATAGACAGAAATCATCTTTTCAGCAAGAGTTGAATTGTCGTCTGCAAATGCTTTCAATTTGGTCTAATCCAAGAGTTTGTCGTTTGGGAAAGGGTTAAAGAACTTGTCCAAACTGAAAGCATTTGCAGACAACACATTTAATGTGGCTTAAAAATTGAAATTTGGTTTTTGAAGGGTAGGAAGCATTTTCTCTTTAACTCTTTACCAAATAACAAAATTTTAGGTTTGTTCAAATCAAAAGCATTTCCAGATGACAAAATGAAAAGTGACTGAAAATTTGAAATTCGTTTTGTGAAGGGTAGAAAACATGGTGGGAAAAGGAGAAAATGCTGGTAACCAGCATTTTCTCCTTTTCGAACAATGTTTTCAAAAGGCTTCTTTCTCAGGGTCATTAAAAGTCGGGACTGTGTGGTAAAGAGTTAAATCAAAGTCCTTACACACTGAAGGCAGCAGGTTTCTTTACTGGCACTGAATATGAGATAATAATTGGTATATTTTATGATTTATCCTTGTAAACCAAAACAAACCAAACTGGAAAGTTCTCCAGAGAACTTGTAACCTTGAGATTAGAGTGCAAGTTCATCAGGGTCAGAGTTGTCCAGCAACAAGGTGTGTAATTGTGTAAATTAATGCACCTGTTGGTGGACAGACGTTTGACCCGATACAGTTGTTGTTTTATCTGAACTGAAAATCTTTTGTTATATAAAAGAGACAACAGAAACATGATGTTTTTTTTTTTTAGAGAACTTAAGTATCAAGTTGATTTGCTTTGTTTGAATATGAATGGCTGAACTATTTTGTTAAGGTACCAAACTGGTTTTGTTTACATACATGTCCAGGCAAAACCTGCTAGAAGCAAAAATCAGACATAGATAAAGATGGTATACAAAAATTAGTATATACATACACATGTGGTGTAAACCCATTGCCAAAAATGAGCACATTTAGGACATGTTCATATTGGAAACATAATGCAGATGTCAAAGTTGGCTTAAATGACGAAAAGAAGTCCTTGATACGGTAGACAACAGTATGGGAAAAGAAAAAAATGCTGATTACCAGCATTTTCTCCTTTTCTATCAATTTTTTCAAAAGACTTCTTCCTATGTTTTGACTATTTTGGAAGGATTGAAATAGAAAATATTGGTTAGAAAAAGGCACTCAACAGCTGTCAAATACAAAGCATCTTGTTTCATTAGTGTAATGCAAAAATTATGTTTGCAGATCTCTTTCTGTTAATAAACTTCAAAATTTTATTGTCATAATTTCAACCTTCATGCCCCTGCCAAAGACTCCTTACCGGGTATTTAAAATATTGATAGAAAAGAATGAAAGCATAAAACCTGATTGGACACAATACTTTGCAGGCTTGGCTTGCAAAAAGAGATCGACTATGCATTTTACAGATACTGGTACCACAATTATGAATTAATGCTTCCTTGAATTAACACCTCCCTCTAACCAATTACCATACAATCCCTACGTTTGACAACCCTGAGAAAGAAGTATTTAGAAAACATGGTGGGAAAAGGAGAAAATGCTGGTAACCAGCATTTTCTCCTTTTCCCACCATGTTTTCTACTCTTCACAAAACAAATTTCAAATTTTCAGTCACTTTTATTTTGTGGTCTGCAAATGCTTTTGAGTTGGACAAGCCTGAAATAGTTTGTTGTTTGGTAGTGTGTTAATTTGTGAAAAAAAGAAAGAATTATTTTGCAGTTCACATTTTTCAAGTCTGCTGTATTGCATACCAACAGGTTAAAATATATGAACCTGAGACATGAGTGGTATGATAGCCCTGTGTCACTCCACTGGCTAATAATTAGTACAAACCAGACACAACAAATATTTCATTTCTATGCCAAATGGTATCAAATAATTATAAAACCCTATAAAAACTTTGTTAGATGAAGCTAAACTCCAAGTTTGGTAGCCTTTGGCCATATGGTTGAGAACTAGAAGATTTTTAAAATTTCAATATACAAGTCTATCTAAAGCTTATGAACACTTTGGCGGGGCCAATTTGACCCCAAGGCTTTGATTTGAACACACTTCTTAGAGTTCTATTAAATGAAACTACATGCTAAAGTTGGTAGCTTTAGGCCTTTTGCATCTTCACGAGCCAAGGTTACAATCTCTACATGGACCTAACAAATCCACGGAGGTATCCATGTTTACTTTCTATTATTCTTTGAAAGGTCGGTAAGCTTGTTCTATTTTTATCAAAGATGAAATGCTATGAGCCATTTGATTTGTGCAATTAGAGATAACTGCAACCAATGTTAGTCTTTGTCCTACTTTTCTATCCAATCAGAATGCTCATATTTGAAAATTTTTGACCGTCTATCTTCCATAAACTACCCAACCCAGGTTTATTTTGATCATTTATCCATTTAAACGTCGCAGTTTATCTGAAGTTTATCTGGATTTACTGCGCATGCATACCTAAACCCTACCCCCTCATTAATATTCAACAATTACTTAACCCTCTCCCAAACAAGCCCTTGTTTTTACGTGTCTGCAGTACAAGTCTTTTGAAAACATTGTGGGAAAAGGAGAAACTGCTTGTAAGGAGCAATTTCTCCTTTTCCCACAGTGTTTTCTGTCCTTTCGGATAATTTTCTGCCATTGTTATGAAAGTTAACATTGTCGTTTGCAAACTGTTTCAGTTTGGAAGAGTCTGAAATTTGTCGTTTGGGAAAGGGTTAAATTAGGTCTAGAACATACCAAGTAGATCTACAAGTTACGCCGTTGAAAAAAAAAAAGGTAAAACACAGATACAATTTATGTAATAAAAGCCATGCTGTAGTAAATCTGTAGAAATTTTTATAGGCTGAGTCTAGTCGTTACTTCCTCAAAATCTTGGTCAAATTCTGCCATATTTGACATTGTTTAACACTAGCGATAGTCAAGTGTGAACTGGAAATGAAGCTGATAATGAAGGTTCTTTAACCCTTTCCCATATGACAAATTTTAGACCATTCCAAATTAAAAGCATTGGCAGATATCAAATTTTGAAAGTGGAACAAATGAAGTTGAGTTTTTTGACAGGGTAGAAAATATTTTAGGAAAAGGAGAAAATGCCATTAACCGGAATTTTCTCCTTTTCCAAAAATAACCTTCCTTCCCAATGGATTGTTTGGTAAATGGTTAAATACCACATGGTCGTGTACGAGGTTTAGCCCCGATATTCACGTGGAAATTATGTCATTTTTTAGCGATGATGCAATGATGACGTTTCTTTAGCTAATCAGCCAACTCCATATATGGGTGAAAGGGTGTTTCTTTGTGAATAGTGGATTCCGTATATGGAACATTATTTTAGCAATGATGTAATGTGGGCGGAAAAAGACTAAGTCAGTTAAACGCTAAGAAGTTCAAAATTAAACGATTTAAACAGCCACAGTCGGTCGCTACGCTCCCTCCTTTTGGCTGTTTAAATCATTTAATTTTGACTTCTTAGCGTTTAACTATTACAAAATACATATCGCGGGAATGTCGAAATCAAGCTTATTCCGCAATGGGTGTTTTAAGAGTAGTGTAGTGGATCATCACCCCTGGCCCGCGAAGATGGGCCTTTTGGTTACATACAAGATCTTCAAATGTTTTTAATATTTCCCGTCTTGCTGCAATAGCAACCAGAGGTTTTAAAGGAAACAAATTCTATAAAAAAATTCTAAAGTGGATAGGTAAAGGATTGTGTAGTAAAGGGTTAAAGGTTTTCTGAAATGAAGGGTTGAAAATTCCTTTTTATGTAGCAATCTAAGGCCTATTTGATCCAGGAATTAATATAATGATGAGGTTTATATAAAAAGGATGATCACCTGTGAATCATTAATCAGGGAAGATGAGCCATTCAGAATGACATCTTCTGTCTTGATTCAAGTCTGCGAATGTGAAAGCCCCGTTTCATCTTTTATTAACCCCTTAACTCCCAAACTTTATTAAACAATCCAGATTTAACAACCCCGAGAAAGAAGGCTTTAGAAAACTTTGTTGGAAAAGGAAAAAATGCTGGTAACCAGCATTTTCTCCTTTTCCAACCATGTTTTCTACCTTGCCAAAAATAATTGCCATTTGATCTACATTTTTGTCAATATGAAATCAGTACTTTCAATCTTGTCAAGTACAAAATTTTGTGGTTTTGAAAAGGAGCTAAAAAACCTATAATTCTTTACCAGGGGACGAAATCTGAGACTAGTCAAAATTGAAAGCATTTGCAGACGACAAAATAAATGTGAATTAAGAATTCAAATTTGATTTGGAAAGGGTAGAAAATATTGTGGGAAAGGGAGAAAATGCTGATTACCAGCATTTTCTCCTTTTCCCTCAATTCTTCAGTTTGCTCTTAATACCAGATGACAAAAGACTATAACACAGCCTACAAAAAATGTTACTCAAAGTAAGATATAATTATGTTTTTATATGGGTAAAATTGACTGTGAGAAAAGGAAAATATTCTGGCAACCAGCTTCATCTTCTTTTCTTACAATGTTTTCAACAGCTCTCCTTCCCATTGGTTGCTAAAACTAAGGGTTGCTTGGTAACAAGTAAAGTTTGATTATTAATCAAACCTTTTCCTCATTACTGAAGAAGGAAGATTAACTAATGGAAATGCCTTTGGACAACTTAAGCTCTTTGCCAAACAATCACACCCCTAAGGAAAAGAGCTTTTTATGAAGGTACAAGAATTGTAAATAGATAGCATGGCTTGCTTTAGAAAGTTAATTATTGGTGGTGGCAGTGCCTTGAAACAGCATATAGCATATGAGCCAAGGACATAAGACCTCCCACTAACCCTGACTGCAACAGTTTAGTGGATTAGATCTTCTTAGACATTTGTCTATGACCTTGACCTTTTGGCCACAGGCATGGGCAAAGACATAGGTGATTGAACTTGGGACATAGTATATCCTGATCATCACTCTAAATAATTGACCCAATTTAATCATTTGATCTGGAATATAGTAGCTCTACAAAAACTTTTTGGTCTAGAAAATAGTAGCTCTACAAAAACTTTTGGTCTGGAAAATAGTAGCTCTACAAAAACCTGAAGACAAATTTAAAAGTCTGTGACCTTGACCTTAAGGTCATTGGTATGGGCATGGTTAGGGTGTTGCTCAATTAGCCTCTGCTGCTGCAACAAGCCAAATTTGAACCACATTTATTAGTTAGACAATGTAAGCCCTGAACCACATTTATTAGTCTGACAATGTAAGCCCTTAAAAACATTAACTTTTGATGTAAAATATTAATTTAATTTATGACCTTGACTTTAACCTTTTACAGTATGATACCGACTTTTAACGACCTTGGGAAAGAAGTCTTTTGAAAACATGAAGGGAAAAGGAGAAAATGCTGGCAACCAGCATTTTCTCCTTTTCCCACAATGTTTTCTACCCTATCAAAGAAAGACTTCCCCATTTGAGCCACATTGAAATTGTCAACTGCAAATACAATGTACTTTCAATTTGGAAGAGGTTAAATTTTGTTGTCTGGTAAAAGATTAAGGTCATGGGCATCGGCAAGGGTGTTGCTGAATGAAAATATGGATCCACATCTATCACCATTCTAAATATGAACTTGATTAATCATTTGCTTTGGTATATAAGAGCTCTAGAAAAAACTTTAAAATGAGCTTTCAGAATCTATGACCTTGAATAAAGCTTGCAATAGATGAATTGAAAGTACCCATGCAAAATAATGGAATACAGATGACTTCAATATAGGTTTAATCCTTTACCAGAGAATCCTGACTTTTAATAATCTTGAGAAAAAAGTCCATTGAAAACATTGTGGGAAAAGAAGAAAATGCTGGTAAACAGCATTTTCTCATATTTTCAAAAATGTTTCTACCCTAATTCAAAGACAACTTCCACAGTTTCAGCAGCATTGAATTTATTGTCTGCCAATGCTTTGTGCTTGCACAAGTCTATAATATTTTTGTTTAGTAAAGAGATAAATACAATGTGAATGTGTCTGAAACCATAATGTAGCAAGAGAAGGCATTGTTTATGATGAGTAATCTTTTCCTTAACTCTTTACCACACGACAACATTTTAGACTGGTTCAAAATGAAAGCATTTGCAGACGACAATATAAAGGTGACTGAAAAATTGAAATTGGTTCTGGGAAGGGTAGAAAACACTGTGGGAAAAGGAGAAAATGCTGGTTACCAGCATTTTCTCCTTTTCCTACAGTGTTTTCAAAAGGCTTCTTTCTCAGGGGCGTCAAAAGTAGGGATTGTGTGGTAATGGGTTAAGGGGTAATCTTATCCTTTAGAAAACATAATGCTTCAAACTAGGACTGCTGCAAGGTTAACCTGTTACCACACAGCAAAATTTTAGACGTATCCAAATTCAAAGCGTTTGCAGACAACAGTTTCAAAGTGGCTCAAATGGTGCAATTTTGCTGTGATAGGGTAGAAAACTTTGAGGGAAAAGGAGAAAATGCTGGTTATCAGCATTTTCTCCTTGTCCCACAATGTTTTCAAAAGGCTTCTTTCTCAGGGTCGTCAAAAGTAGGGCTTGTGTGGTAATGGATTAATTAAATAATGATATGGGGGATGCAATGTTAGCCTGCATGTACAGCGCAGGCAGACTAATTGAGTATTTTTTTTTTTTTGCATATCCATAAAGCCCCCCTATGTCAGAGCACGACAAAAACATAGGGTACAGGCTAGGATCAAACTATAATCCTGTAATAAATTTCAGGGAAGATAAGACTGTCTACCCTCTTAAATTGAGCATGAAAGCGTAAATTGGAGAGGCTTATCAGATCATTGCTCTGCATTATCAGATTTTATCATTAAAGGGGAAGTAAACAGCCATTGATAAACTACAGCAATTGATAAACTAACACAATTCCATCCTCTCATTTTGAGTCAACTGTAATTTTGCGATGGTAACTGTTGTATCTGCTTGATTTATAATGTAAGCCCTAACAAAGAGATGTTCAAAGGTTTGATACAGTTTGCTGAGATCAACAGGGATTGGTGGGAGCAGGTTGTTTAACCCTTTACCAGGCAGATTAGGGTTTAGATGACTTGCGTTAAAGCTTTTGAAAATATAGCTGGTCTGGTAACCAGGATCATTTTCTTCTTTTTCCACCATGTTTCCAACTCTTAAAAGTACAAATTTCTTCATTTGAGACTATTTTATTTGTGGCCTACAAACCCTTTCTATAATGCTTTTGGTAAAATTTAACAGCTTAGTTACTGTATGGTTACTTCTTGCATCAAGTGAAAAAGTACATTAGAACACTGACATGTGACATGTTTTGAAAAACAATGAAGTTGACCATTCAATGACATTAATTCTTAACCCCATTAATCATTAATTTTAACAAGAGGACAAAGTTTTTAACTTTTTACCACACAATTACAGGTTTTCTCCACTGTAAAAAAATGTTTTTTGAAAACATTGTGGTAAGAGGATAATCCCTTTTCCCACAATGTTTTAAACTTTCCAAAAAACAGTTTTCTGTATTTGAGTCACTTTTAATTTTTCATCTGCTAATGCTTTCAAATTGGAACAGTCTAAAATTTTGTCATCTGGTAAAGAGTTAAAAGGTGGAGGCTTCTTCCTCAGGGTTGTTAAAATTTAGGATTTTGTGGTAAACGGTTAACACTTTAACAAACCAACAACATTTCAGTCCAAATTCTTGACCAGAAAACAAAATAAGTGTGACTTAAAGCTGAAATTCCTTATGGAAGGGTAAAAAACAGGCAAAAAAATGTCAGAACTAGCATTTTCTACTTTTCTCACATTTTTGCAAAAGGTTTCTTTTGCCAAGTCCTTTAATTCTGGGTTATGAGATGAAGAGTTTGAAGAAGTAAAAGTTTAGCAACATCAACTCCAAGACAAGACATTTATTCATTTCACTTCCCCTTTAATTTTTTCACACTGGCTCCCAGCAGAAGTAACAAGAGATATCAAATAATTCAGCGAAACTCATTTTGGTACTTTGATCCGTAAGGCTGATAGTAAGGTGATGATTTTAGCAGACCCCGAACCTGTCTCAACTGAATTATCACTCGTTATTTATTGCAATATGAAACAGGCTTTCACTTCAATGGTATTTTTGACTATCAAAAAAACTTGTATAGTATCCATCTTGCTGAGGATCAAGTTTGCAAACATTGTGGTAAAAGAAGAATTTTTAAGCAAATATAGATTCAGAAGAAGATGGAGTAAAAGAAAACTTAAAGGACTGTCTTGTCATTATAGTTCTAGAAATAATCTTAATGAAAACCCTGTGGGAAAAGGAGAAAATTAAGGCAATGTTTTCTAACCTTTTACAGACGTATCAAAATCATCCGAGAAACATTTGACATCTGCAAATGCCTTCAAAATGGAAAAGTCCAAATTTTGTGGTCGCGTAAAGATCTAACCCTTAACCACAAGACAATTTTTAACCCTTTACTCCATAGATACTCATTTCTACGCATTGCTTGTAGGAACCTTTGGAAAACATTGTGGCAAAATGTGTCGAGCAATTTCACCTTTTGCCACAATGTTTTCTATGCTATCAAAAGGTGTCATATACACATAAGAAACAGTTTCGCTCTTGCTGTTATTTAGGGTCAATTAGAGATACCATTGAAATGCCTTATTGGGTAAAGGGTTAAGTACATTCATAATAATAAAGCATGCTAATACTTCAAAGAAATAATGGCTGAAATAAACAAATTTGTCCTTAGAGAGGAAGAAAACATTGTGGGAAAAGGAGAAAATGCTTTTCTCCTTTTCCCAAAATGTTCCCTACCTCACCACAGACATGCTTTCCTTTCTCCTTTTCCCACTACATTTTCAAAAGCTTATATTGCAGGGTCATTAACTCTCGTTTAAGAAAAGGGCAAAAACATGATCCATTTCTTTTCACTGGTCTCAACAACTGGCATCAACAGTTACTGGAAATTCTAAACTGTCACTGTTTCATGCTTCAGATACCATTTAATTAACATTAATCTAACCCCCATTGCCAGGAAAACCCTATACATGTATGTGGGAAATATTTTGCAGACAGTGCAGGGCAAGATCAGACTGTATTCTACAGGATCTTAAACTGCCATCAACAGTTACTGGAAATTCTGGCGATTCTTAGCGCTAAAATTGTTTCATGTGCATGCTTCAGATACTGTTTGATTATCATTAACAACTCCCTTAGTTGTCCAACAAACTCTGAGTGTTGGAAACTTGATCTTTTGTAAACCGAGCAATCTGTAAGATAAGACTGTCTTTTACAGAATATATATACAGGATAGAAGGTAGCAACACTTACTGTAAATCCTAAAAGGTCTTTCTTTCGTGCTTTAGTCAACTTTTAATGATTAACATTTTCTCCTTTTCCCATAAAGTTTTCAAAATCCTTTTAACAGCCAAATCTTACATGTACACCATAATTAATTAATTCTTTGTCTGCCAGTCCTTTCCAACAGTACAAGTATACAATGTTGCTGTTTTATGCTGGAGTTTAAAGTAACAAAATTTGTTCAAGAAACAAGCAACTTATATCATATGTAACACAGTTGTGGGTGGGAGATAGTAATAAGTTAATTCCTTTTATGATATACAATTAATTGAATGTAATCCCCCACATCATTGGCCTGTCTAAGAAAAATATCCAAGATATACCTCTGTATGACAGATTGAGAGTCTACTGGGTAATAATCATTGGTCTAGAGTGTCTTAACTCTTTACCACACAATCCCGACTTTTAACGACCCTGAAAAAGAAAGCTTTTGAAAACATTGTAGGAAAAGGAGAAAATGCTGATAACCAGCATTTTTTCCTTTTCCCACAATGTTTTTTACCTTTCCCCAATCCAGTTCAAATTTTTAGTCACACCGATTTAGTCGTCTGCCAATGGTTTCAATTTGGACAGGTCCAAAATTTCTTGTTTGGTAAAGAGTTAACCCCTAGTCTGGTAAGCATGACTCAAAAACTTTTGCAGACTCTGCAGTCAAAATCAGACTGCACAGGTTGCTACATCATTGTGGCAAAGCGACAATTTGCTGGCAAGATGGAATGTATTTATTAATGAGATTAATTTCTAGAGGGTCTGAGACAAAAACCCCTAGGGATAATGGTACCCCAATTGGGATGAAAGTCCCATGCTATTTATGAAAATAATGCATTGTATCCCAATTGGGATGAAAGTCCCACGCTATTTATTAAAATAATGCATTGCACCCCAATTGGGATGAAAGTCCCTTGCTATTTATTAAAATAATGCATTATAAGCAATGACAATATATAGAGGCTATTATACAGCTGATGAGAGCCGGCCACCTTGGTATCTGCCCCAAGGGCTTTAGCCCAAAAACAGATTTTGAGGTGTCAGGCCATATCACTTACTCCAGCCCTCATCAGTCATGTAATAACTTATTTACTTCATTCATTGAACATTTGCTGAGTTCTTCATTTTCTTACATGTTTAAAAAACTTAAAACTGAGAAATTCTTGTCATTAATTGACACTACTTTTCTTCAACAGGTAAACATCATGTTCATGATGTCATCATTCATCATCAGTATTGAAGCTGCATATACAGTGTGAGGACGTTTTAAATAAACGGTTTTTATCTTTATGAACATTTTACCAAAGAACAGAATCAGAGACTGGTACAAATTGAAAGCATTTGCAGATGACAAAATATTTACCTGACTGAAAAATTGAAATTTTGTTTTGGAAGGGTAGAAAACATTGTAGGAAAAGGAGAAAATGCTGGTTACCAGCATTTTCTCCTTTTTGCACAATGTTTTCTCCAGTCACTTTTAATTTGTCGTCTCCAAATGCTTTCGATTTGGTCAAACCTAAAATTTTGTCCTTTGGTAAAGAGTTAAAAAAGAACACACTTCTGATAACCAGCATTTTCCCACAATATTTTCTACTATTCTAAAGTCAATTTTCAATATCTGAGTAACGTTTACTTTATTGTCTGCAAATGCTTTAAATTTGGACCAGTTAAATGATTTGTTGTTTGGTAAAGAGTAAAATATCTTATGTGTCTATAACTATAAAATAGAGCTTCCTGTGCTAATGAAATTATAACAAGAGGGCCATGATGGCCCTGAAATCGCTCACCTGAGTTTATTGACCAAACATGCACCATCTAGTTTCCCAGTGACCTAGTTTTTTATCAGACATTACCCATCATCAAACACTTTTGAGATATCAATAAGACAAACATTCTGGCCAAGTTTCATGAGTATTGGACTGAAAATGTGGCCTCTACAGTGTACAAAAGGTTTTTCTAAGATTTCATCAAGTGACCTAGTTTTGGACCCGACAATTACCCATTATCAAACTCTTTTGAGACATCACCAAAACAAACATTCTGACCAAGTCTGAAGAATATCAGGCAGAAAATGTAGCCTCTAGAGTGTACACAAGGTTTTTCTAATATTTGACCCATTGACCTAGTTTTTGACTCCACATGACCCATTTTCAATCTCATTCAAGGTATCACCAGGACAAATATAATGAACAAGTTTTAGGAGTATCAGACTGAAAATGTGTCCTCCAGAGCATACAAAAGGTGTTTATAACATTTGACCTATTGACCCAGTTTTTGACCCAACATAACCCATTTTCAAACTCATCCAAGATATTATAAAGGCAAACATTCTGACTAATTTTCAAGAGTGTTGGACTGAAAATGTGGCATCCAGAGCATATACAAGGTTTTTCTAAGATTTGACCTGGTGACCTAGTTCTTAACCCCCAATGACCCATTTTCAAACCTGTCTGAGATATCATCAAGACAAACATTCTGACCAACTTACAAGAGTTTCGGACTGAAAATGTGGCCTTTAGAGCCTACAAAAGGTTTTTCTAACATTTGACCTGGTGACCTAGTTTTTGACCCCACATGACCCATTTTCGATCTTGTCCGAGATATCATCCAGACAAATATCCTGACCAACTTTCATGAGTATCCAACTGAAAATGTGGCCTCTAGAGCGTACAAAAGGTTTTTCTAAGATTTGACCTAGTGACCTAGTTTTTGACCCCACGTGACCCATTTTCGAACTCGTCCGAGATACCATCCAGACAAACATCCTGACCAACTTTCATGAGTATCCATCTGGAAATGTGGCCTCTAGAGCGTACAAAAGGTTTTTCTAAGATTTGACCTAGTGACCTAGTTTTTGACCCCACGTGACCCATTTTCGAACTCGTCCGAGATATCATCCAGACAAACATCCTGACCAACTTTCATGAGTATCCGACTGAAAATGTGGCCTCTAGAGCGTACAAAAGGTTTTTCTAAGATTTGACCTGGTGACCTAGTTTTTGACCCCACGTGACCCATTTTCGAACTCGTCCGAGATATCATCCAGACAAACATCCTGACCAACTTTCATGAGTATCCGACTCAAAATGTGGCCTCTAGAGCGTACAAAAGGTTTTTCTAAGATTTGACCTGGTGACCTAGTTTTTGACCCCACGTGACCCATTTTCGAACTCGTCCGAGATATCATCCAGACAAACATCCTGACCAACTTTCATGAGTATCCGACTCAAAATGTGGCCTCTAGAGCGTACACAAGGTTTTTCTAAGATTTGACCTAGTGACCTAGTTTTTGACCCCACATGACCCATTTTCGAACTCGTCCGAGATTTCATCGAGACAAACATCCTGACCAATTTTCATGAGTATCCGACTAAAACTGTGGCCTCTAGAGCGTACACAAGGTAAAAAGTTGACGACGTACGACGCACGACGCACGACGCACGACGGACGACGGACGACGGACACAGCACGATCACAATAGCTCACCATGAGCACTTTGTGCTCAGGTGAGCTAAAAATGCATGAACTGCAGTATGTGCAAAAACTGATACCATGTTGTCAAAACGGGTCTCTCTGTATCTCGAAATAACTCTTGGAATTGTTTTATTAGACTGATATATATCTTGGCATCCTTCTACAATAACCCCTATGCTTCTTAAAAAATAACACTGTTTTTTTTTTGTGTGTGTGTCTGGCGTCAAAGAGACAAATAACGCAATATCAAGGCAGTTTAGCCCCTTATCACATATTATCCCTGTTTTCAGAACCTCAAGGAAGAAGGCCTTTGAAAGATTTTGAGCAAAGCAGAAATCACTGGCAACCAACAATGCTTTATAACCTTACAGAAACAAATACTGTACGATCATTTAACCCTGACAGAATCTGTTGTCTGCAAATAAGTTCAGTTTACTCTAGTGGACACAAAATGAGGAATACATATACTGTTTAAACTCTTTACCAAACGACAAAATTCTAGACTGGCCTAAATTGAAAGCATTTGCAGACAACAAAATAAATGTTACTAAAAAATTGAAATTCAATTTAAGAAGGTTAGAAAATATTGTGGGAAAAGGAAAAAATGCTGGTTACCAGCATTTTCTCCTTTTCCCACAATGTTTTCAAAAAACTTCTTTTTTCAAAGTTGTAAGCACAACTCACTGACCTTCTGTGGACTTTGTAGATCAAGACAGAACATGCACTTTGAACTCAGATCTATACTGTCTGATAAGGAGATATTTATTTCCTAAAATATGACTTTGAACTAGCAATAATATTATGGTTTTACTATCAAACTGAAAATTTCATTTTACTCATTTAGCAGGATAGCGGTTTAAGTTTTCAAAGTTTAACTCTTTCCCAAACAACAGATTTTAGACCCTTCCAACCCGAAAGACTTTGCAGATGACAATTTCAGATTTGGAGAAATTGGCAGAAAATTCTCAAAAAGGGTAGAAAACACTGTGGGAAAAGGAGAAATTGCTCGTTACAAGCAATTTCTCCTTTACCAACAATGTTTTCAAAGGACTTTTACTGCAGACCCGTAAAAACCAGGGCTTGTTTGGGAAAGGGTTAAGCCTGATATGTTTCATTCTAAATTTATTATTGATAAAAACCCTGTGATATTTTATAAGACTTACTGCCTTCATATAAATGTATGGTTTTGTTTTTAAGGACATGTCATTTTTGTCCACATAACTAGCCTATCTACTTCATCACGTAAAAAACAATTATTTCTATCCACACCGCCTGAACAAAGAAATTACAAATTAGACCCGATCCTCCGGTAATGTATCAAATATCTTTGGAAACTCTCGGTAGTTACTGCAGTCAAGCTGGGCAGTAAACGTCAGAAACGATTAATTGTAACACCAGAAAAAATGCTCTTTTTCATCAAAAACATTGGTGTTAATCAGCATGGCTTGGAATAACACACACAGTCTGGCATTTAATGTTAAAATTGTCGGCAAGTCAGTGACTAGAATTATTAACTCTACTTCTTTTATTATATTTCTATTTGCGGATTTCCTTTTCCCTTGTCTGTACCCAGGTATTACAAGTCTTTTCCAAAATACAAGGTTACAGACTTGTCAAGTTTTAAAAGCACCTCCACTTGACAAATTAAATATTGCTCAAATCATGTGATTTGTCTTTGAAGTGGTACAAAAACATTTTGGTAAAAGGAGAAAATGCTGGTTAACAGCATTTTCTCCTTTTTCCACAATGTTTTCAAAAGCTTTTCTTATCAGGGTCACCTTAAAATTAGGGGTTGTGTGTGAACTCTATACCAAACAACAAAATTTTAGACTGGTCCAAATTGAAAGCATTTGCAGACGACAAAAAAAAAAAAGTGAGTAAAGAATTGAAATTTGTTTTAGGAAGGGAAGAAAACATTAAGCGAAAAGGAGAAAATGCTGGTGACCAGCATTTTCTCCTTTTTTCCCACAATGTTCTTAAAAGCCTTCTTTTTCACCCATTACCACACAATCCCTACTTTTGATGAACCTGAGAAAGAAGTCTTTAGAAAACATTGTGGGAAAAGCAGAAAATGCTGGTAACCAGCATTTTCTCCTTTTCCCACAAAGTTTTTCTACCCTTTACAAAACATATTTCAAATTTTCAGTCACTTTTATTTTGTCGTCTGCAAATGCTTTTGATTTGGATAAACTTAAAATTTTGTCATCTGGTAATGACTTAAAGATCTTTAAGTCCAATTTATACTGTGGTAAAGTATCAGACCCCCTTTTGTCAGAGCATGGCTCAATACAACGTCTAATCGAAACCATCGCGTCTGGGTTGCAAAGTTCAAATAGCTGGATACTTCATATGATAAGAGGGCTATTTAAAAGTGTTTTTACATCATGCTTGCGTATCAATCAGACGTAAGTAGCCTCGTTATATTTCTATTAACTTAATATTTCTCCACAATCGAAAGTATCTTCCAAATGTGTTATGAATTAAGACTAAATGGTAGGCCATTTTTCTGCTGGCAGAATAAATTCAATCTTCTATTGTGAAACAATATTTCCTGCCCTCTCTCAACCTGTTACCAAATAATGCCAAATTATAATGATCATGGGAATAAATGCTTTTGAAAACGTTTTTGGAATAGGAGAGAATGCTCGTAATAAGGATTTTCCTTTCCCAACAATGATTTCTGCCCTTTCAAAACCAAATTCTATCATTTGAAACTGGCCTGCCACATGAGAACTATATTCATTCAATGCAGAGAGTCTAAATTTATGTTGCTAATTAAATTGATAAAGATTTAACCCCTAGGCTGCTATGCATAACTAACTGACCTTTTGCAGACGGTAAAGATTAAGATCAGCCTGCACAGAATGTGCAGTCTGATCTTTGATCTACACTGTCTAATTCAGAGATATCTTATCTACAAAACTACCTTTGAAATAACAGAACCTTGGTTTCTAGAGCAACGTCGGGTATTGTAGACCGTCGGCAGTTATCGTCAATTCTTTATTGTGTCCTTTAATTCCATGAAAGATGAACAAATTTCATTTTTATGATGTAAAATATGACATCAATATTTTACCTAATCACAGTGCCGGAAGTAAACAGTACTCTGTAAGTCCCAAAGAATCAGTAAAATTTTACAGTAATAAAATTTTCCAACGTTAACGTCTACGATAAGGAGAGTGGTGGTTTTTGTCAGCGTGAAGGGTGTACTGAAACATGCTTGATAGCTTGAAATCAAACTTAAATACGAGTATCAGATATAAAATAGTGTTTGCACCCTCACCATAAAGCAGCTTATTCATGTGTTAATGACTAGCGATGCTAATTCGTGTGATTGGCAATTATCGACAGATTAAGACATGTATAAAAGAAATAAGAATTAATATGTTTTATATAACCACAATTCCTTTTTATCTTTCGGGTTACAGCTATGTCCAGACAAATTTTGTCTTGTAAACTCCAAAACGAGGTCAATACTCGTCAAATAACATGTCATAGGCCATAGAAATGGTGCCCAGTGGTGCAATGTCCAGACATCTTAGTCCATGATATTACCAATGTGTACTTGTTCGGCCTTCTTTTGCGGTTGTACCTATGTTACGCGTCAAGTTTTGCTTTAATTGCTTAATATTAGATCTAATTCGGCGACGAGTTTCGAATAAAACCCGTAATGATGATTTAAAAAAGGATTTTGATGTTAAATTCTTGAAAATTAAATACAATGTTGATAATAGACGAAGCATGTCGATATCACCCGACGTACCCTTATGTAATGTTGGCGTTGTTTGCTACAATACCCAACTTTACACGATTATATTATACGTGTAGATCAGTATAGTATCCGCAAAATAAACCACTGATAACTTCAGTTTGTATTTAAAGCGGCTGTTATCGACACACATTTTCCGATCTCTTAAAGTGTCGATAATACCCGCCGTTGCTCTACTATCTGCTTGAAAATTTATTTCATTTATTTAGCAGGATAAGGCTTATTCCACAATCCAATTACAACACAATCCTGCCTTTTAACAACTCTGAGAAAGAAGCTAGTAACCAGCATTTTCTTCTTTTACCACGTTTTGGAACAAATTCCATCAAATAATCCGAATTAAAATTGTAGTCTGCAAAAGCTATAATTTTGGACCAGTCCAGATTTTTGCATTTTGGTAAAAAGTTATCATTATAGAGATAAAAGCAAGCTAATCATCTCCTTGAGCAGAAATTGTTGATTTATCTCATACCATGCTCAACATGTGAACCTTTGGCAGAAATTGTTGATTTATCACATACCGTGCTCAACATGTGGCCCTTTGGCAGAAATTGTTGATTTACCTCATACTGTGCACAACATTGGAACCTTTGGCAGAAATTGTTGATTTACCTCATACCTTGCTCAACATGTGGCCCTTTGGCAGAAATTGTTGATTTACCTCATACTGTGAACACAACATTGGGCCCTTTGGCAGAAATTGTTGATTTATCTCATAACTTGCACAACATTGGGCCCTTTGGCAGAAATTGTTGATTTACCTCATACTGTGCTCAACATGTGGCCCTTTGGCAGAAATTGTTGATTGATCTCATACTGTGCACACAACATTGGGCCCTTTGGTAGAAATTGTTGATTTATCTCATACTGTGCACACAACATGTGGCCCTTTGGCAGAAATTGTTGACTGATCTCATACTGTGCACACAACATTGGGCCTTTTGGTAGAAATTGTTGATTTATCTCATACTGTGCACAACATTGGGCCCTTTGGCAGAAATTGTTGATTTACCTCATACCTTGCTCAACATGTGGCCCTTTGGCAGAAATTGTTGATTTACCTCATACTGTGCACACAACATTGGGCCCTTTGGCAGAAATTGCTGATTTATCTCATAACTTGCACAACATTGGGCCCTTTGGCAGAAATTGTTGATTTACCTCATACCGTGCTCAACATGTGGCCCTTTGGGAGAAATTGTTGATTTATCTTATACTGTGCACACAACATGTGGCCCTTTGGTAGAAATTGTTGATTTATATCATACTGTGCACACAACATTTGGCCCTTTGGCAGAAATTGTTGATTTATCTCATACTGTGCACACAACATGTGGCCCTTTGGCAGAAATTCTTGATTTATCTCATACTGTGCACACAACATTGGCCCTTTGGCAGAAATTAATGATTTATATCATACTGTGCACAACATTGGGCTCTTTGGCAGAAATTGCTGATTTACCTCCTTTGGCATAAATTGTTGATTTATATCATAATGTGCACAACATGTCGCCCTTTGGCAGAAATTGTTGATTTATATCATAACGTGCACAACATGTCGCCGTTTGGGAGAAACTGCTGATTTATATCATGACGTGCACAACATGTGGCCCTTTGGCAGAAACTGTTGATTTATATCATACCGTGCACACAAGACCTGGCCCTTGGCAGAAACTGTTGATTTATATCACACTGTGTGCAACACCTGGCCCCCTGGCAGAAACTGTTAATTTATATCACACTGTGCACATAAACTGCTTCTTGGCAGAAACTGTTGATTTATATCATATTGTGCACAAAACCTGGTCCTCTGGTGAAAACTGTTGATTTATATCATGCCGCTCACCACACTTGGTCCATTGGCGGAAACTGTTGATTTTTAAATTTTGATGTCGTTCACTATACATGGTCGTCTGGTGGAAACTGTTGATTTATATCATGCCGTTCACATGGATATTGTTAATTTATATCATACTGTGCACAACACCAGGCCCTCTGGATGAAACTGTTGATTTATATGATACCGTGCACACGTGGCCCTCTGGTGGGAACTGTTGATTTATATCATACCATGCTCAACACCTGGCCCTCTGGCAGAAACTTGATTTATATCATACCGTGCGCAACACCTGACCCTTTGGCAGAAACTGTTGATTTATATCATACCATGCTCAACATGTGGCCTTTTGGCAGAAATTGTTTATTATATCATACTATGCACAACATGTGGCCCTTCGGCAGAAACTGTTGATTTATATCATACTATGCACAACATGTGGCCCTTTGACAGAAATTGTTGATTATATCATTCTGTGCACAGCATTCGGCCGTTTAGCAGAAATTGTTGATTCACATGATACTATGCACAACATTTGGCCCTTTCGCAGAAATTTTTGATTTATATTTTACTATGCACAAAATGTGGCCCTTTTGCACAAATTGTTGATCATATACTGTGCACTACATGTGGCATTTGGCAGAAACTGTTGATTTATATTATACTCTGCACATCATGTGGCCACATTCAAATCTTTGAGCAAAGCCAGGTAGCTCAGTGGTAAGGTACAAGACTTAAAACCAGGGACTCCAGATTCCAATCCACAACATGGCCAATTTCTTTCGAAAGACGGATGATATGGCTGATTGATGACGCAGAGTCAAGATTTTTCCTTTCTCAAAACTGATCCTTGTTTGCATGTGAATGTTTACATAGGAAAAAAGGTGGTAGTTTTGGAAGAATATTGTGCAAAGCACTGGTAGAAGCAAGTCTAAGAGAGCAGGTGCACTGGAAACCAATGACAGCTTTGAACATCTTACATTGCATAACCAGGGGCAGAGCATCAGCCATGTGCCACAATCAAACTTAAAGCCACAATGTTTCCAGACCAACACCTTATATGGCAGCACCCATATAAGGTAGAAAGATTCCGATTCACCACAGTCACAATGCTTTCATGGCTGTAAATATGACTAAAATACAGTTACTTAATCCTGAACCATGTAATTCTGAGTTTACAGACCCTAACAGTCCTTACAGCTTTTGAAAACATTGTGGGAAAAGGAGAAAATGCTGGTAACCGGCATTTTCCCCCTTTTCCTACGATGTTTTCTTTCCTTTGCAAGATATATCTAACTCATTGAGTTGTCTGCCAACCCTTTCAACATTCTAGTCCAAAATTTAGCCATTTGATAAAGGCTTAAAAAATTACCTCTCAAAAAGCATTGTGCAGATCAAAAACAAAAGAACTGTTGCAAAGCAGACAAATACCCTGGACCAGCAACTTGTCACTGAAACAATGCAATCAGAGGAAGGAAATATGACCTTGACTTTTGACCAATGTGACACAAAAACAATAGGAGACCCCCCTTGATCCTAGGTCAAACGGCTTTTGAGTTAGAGCAAGGAGAGAGAGTGTTTCAAAAGGAAGTTTTACAGCGACCTTGAACTATAACCCAAACGACCCAAAAACAAGAGGACACCTCCTTTGATCATGGGCAACATTTAAAGTTTCAAGGTTACAAAACCCATATATGACCCCAAAACAATAGTGCACCTCCTTGGGTCATGAACAACACTGGCGCCCTAGGTCAATCAGTTTTTGAGTTACAGCACAGAACTGAAAAAAAAAGGTCTACTTACGGACAAGGCTCAAACAATAGCACCTGATGTGGGTGCCAGAGATTGGCTGCAACTGCTGTAGATGAATATTCTAGGTTAAGAAAAGGTGCATCACTATGTCAAAAACATTTCAATGGTTACCTGCACCCGACATATGGGTTCCCCTTTTGATAGTTGACAACCAGTCCGTGTTTGAAGTAAATACCTTCAGTAATGGCCGAGATATTATCAAGTCTTCGGGTTTTTGCACTATAGTGCCAAGGCAGACAGCAACAGGGCTACAACAATACTGTAACATACCCGTCTAGTCCTCCTGACAATAATCTCTGGTAGTTACTGCAGAATCCCAGACTGGTTACAGTTTTATGGTGATTTGACAATGTTGTAATAAGCTTTCCACCAGTCAATGCATCCCATACTTTCACAGTCTGCCCTCCTGGAAAATTAGAAAATTTAATAAGCTAGTTGGTTGACTGTCCTTCAGCTCCTTACACAAGTTTGATGCCTGCTGTAAACTCTTTACCATAAAACAAAATTCTAGACTGGTCCAAGCTCAGAGCATTCACAGATGTCATGTTAAAGTGGCCAAAAATGTATAATTTGTCTTTAACCCATTACCGCACAATCCCTACTTTTGACGCCCCTGAGAAAGAAGCCTTTAGAAAACATTGTGGGAAAAGGAGAAAATGCTGGTAACTAGCATTTTCTCCTTTTCCCACAATGTTTTCTACCCTTCACAAAACAAATTTCAAATTTCCAGTTACTTTTATTTTGTCGTCTGCAAATGCTTTCAATTTGGACCAGTCTAAAATATTGTCATTTGGTAATGAGTTAATAGGACTGAAACATCAACATTTGATAGACTGTAAGTAGTTCAAAATTATTGCGCGGTGTAAACATAGAAAAATTAATACCATAATTCGGTGTAAGGCATAAATACATAGATTAGAAACCTTCAATTTTAAACCAGAAACATCACAACCATCATTTCTTTGAAGGCCTCCAGAAATAAAATACATTAAAATGAAATGAATTTTCTATCTGTCATAAACTATGCAACTTTGCAACCGTCACAGGCAACATTTGGCATGAAGATACAAGAACGATTACAGTTTGATAAAACCAGGATGAAATGGGTAAAAAACTGGCTTAACCTTTTACCACACAATGATAATTTTTAATGCCTCTGGGAGAGAATGCTTTGAAAAAGATTGTGGGAAAAGGAGAAAATGCTGGTTACAAGCATTTTATATGAGCCACATTGAAATGGTCATCAGCAAATTATTTCAATTCTGACAGATTTAAAATCTGTCATGTGGGAAAGGGTTAAAATGAGTACAGATGTATCTTTAACTGTAAATCAAATGAAGAAGGCTGTGTAAGAAAGGGTACAAACCATTGTGGAAAAAGGATAAAATGCTTGTTATCAGCATTTCTTTCTTTTCTAAGAATGTTTTATAAAGCCTTCTTAGTCAGGGCCATTAAAATTCAGGGTTGTACTCTAGAGGATAAACTTTAACTTTGAGAAAACTTACATAAACACAGTTGCTTCTATAAATTTTCACAGTTGAAGTTAACTCATTATGAAACGACAAAATTATACATTTATCCGAATCGAAAGCATTTGCAGACAACAAAATATAAGTGACTATAAATTCGAAATTTGTTTTCTGAAGGGTAGAAAACATTGCGGGAAAAGGAGAGAGAGCCGTTTTCTATAGGCTTCTTTCTCAGGGTCATCAAAAGTAGGGATTGTATGGTAATGGGTTAATAAGTGGGCCACTGTCATTGAAGTCCTAACCTAAGTTAAGTCATACTGAACTTATATAGCTAAAGAGATCTTGGTTGTAATGATGTGAAACACATTAGTTTCTGTGACCTACTTTTTGAGTGACTTGACCTATTATTGAACTTGTCAAACATATCACTGAGACAAACATTCCTACTATTTTTCATGAGTATCCAACATAAAATGTGGCCTCTTGGGTGTACACAGGGCATTTGTAAAATTTGGCCCAGTGACCTACTTTTTGAGTGACTTGACCTATTAATGAATTTGTCAAACATATCATTGAGACAAACATTCTTAGTTTTTTTCATGAGTATCCTACACAAAATGTGGCCTCTCAAGGGTACCCAGAAATTTTGTAAAATTTGGCCAAGTGACCTTCTTTTTGACTGGACTGACTTGACCTATTATTTGAAATTGTCAAACATATAAGAGACAAACATTCCTACTTTTTTTCATGAGTATCTGATATAAAATGTGGCCTCCCAAGGGTATCCAGGGCTTTAGTAAAATTTGGCCTAGTGACCCTCTTTTTGACTGACTTGACCTATTATTTGAACTTGTCAAACATATCAGAGACAAACATTCCTACTTTTTTTCATGAATATCTGACATAAAATGTGGCCTCTCAAGCATACAGAGTGGTTTTTTAAATTTGGCCAAGTGACCAACTTTTTGACCCCAGATAATCCATTTTCTAATTTGTCTATATCACTTACATAATTTGACAAAGTTTCACGAGTATCTGACTTTAAATGTGGCCTCTAGGAAGCAAACAAGGTCTTTCTGTAATTTAGCCCGGTGATCTACTTTTTGAGCCTATATATGTGGCAAAATTGGACAGGTCCTGAGACTATATCAAGACAAATATTCTGACTAGGTTTCATGGCTAAGTGGCATTATGTGTACACAAGGTAATTGTTGGCCTCAACATTATGGATGATGGACACAACATGATAAAAAAAAGCTCAGGTGAGCTAGAAAAAATTTGTAAATATATACCCTGGCAGAGGAGAGAATAGTAGTTTAAGATCCTCAAATAAAAACTAAGAGCTACTTTCAGTCTAGAATTAAGGCCCAAATCAATTACGATATAAGAATTGCTCTAGCCCCAGACTGTTTCAACAAATCAGATAATGTACATCAAAGATCAGACAGCAGTCTGATCTTATTCTATAGTGGCAGCAAAAACTTCACTATTGACCAGATAACATGATGTCAACTTGTCAACTCAAAAGCTATGCAAGACAACAAATTGAATGTGGTTTGTATAATTAAACCTGCTTCTGAGTTGGTAGAAAAAGTTGTAAGATAGGGAGAAAATGTTGGCTTTCTACCAGTAGAAATGCTGGTTTCAATTTTTTTCTCCTTTTCCCACAATATTATCAAAAGCAGTCTTTCTCAGGTTTGTGAAAACTGGTGTGGTGAAGGGTTAACTTATTAGTGACCAAAACCAAAGAAAGCCCACAAAAATATTTTCCTACACTGAAACAATTCTTCCAAAAGCTTTCTTCCTCAGAACTGAAAATACTAAATAGAATCGTTTAATAGACAGTTGAAAACTGAAATATTTTGAAACAATCTATTCTGAAAAAAAAATCACTCACATTAAATACAAAAGTTTATTTCACGCTTTCTAGTACGATATAGAGAAATAGCAACGAAAATATTTTTTGTCCTTACACTAGTACCACCAGTGAAAATACCAATTTTCATGTTCTTATTGCCTAGGTTAATAGAAGGTGCTCACAACCAGATTGAAAAATGACGCCGTTTACCTTACATTTTACGTGCTTGACATCTTGCTATACGGGAGGGGTACACCTGGGCGAATAACGGAAAAGAACTGTACTGAATGTTGATAAAGTTCCTCCAGAAAGGGTTAAAAGCATGAAAGAAATAGAATATTTGTTGTTTTATTTTCCAGTGAAAAATTAAAATTTATTTCATCTTATGAACACCACCGGTAATATTTTCACTTGTGGCTGCACCACACATGAAAAAATTTCTGATGGTGTTCACTCAATGATATAAATTTCGATCTTTCACTGAAAAAAACAAATATCCTCTATATGTTCCATTTTCTCCCGACTCTGTTATTTCTCCAATGGCAATAATGATGAACCATTAACTGGGCTTACTTTCTGTTTATAATCTACTAATAAAATAAATAGCGTACTTCTGTGTTACAATTTTCTATGACATTTTCAATAAACTTCCACCAATTCCATAATTACATTATCTCCCACTTATTAGATTATTTTTATATGAGAAAGGCCACCATTACTTTCACTAGACCCTTAATCAACCGAGAAATCTATAGAGAGATATTTGGAATCTCTCACTTTCAATAAAATCTCTAATTCTCTTATCCATTATCTCATAGACAATTTACAGACTTTTTCTATAAATACCTTACGACAAGAGGCTCTAAAGAGCACCATTTCACTCTACTTGATAAAGTAGTTTGTAAGCCTTAATGTGAAAAAAATAATGACAAATGAAAAATATTACAATAAAAAAAAACTTGTATACCCTTTACCACACATCCCTAAGCATTAACAACTCTGAGAAAAGAGCCTTTGGAAAACATTGTAAAAACAGAGAAAAGGCTGGTAACAAAGTTTTTTAACCCTTTACCACACAATGCCGACTTTTGACAACCCTGAGAAAGAAGCCTTTTGAAAGCATTGTCGGAAAGGGAGAAATGCTGGTAACCAGCATTTTCTCCTTTTCCCGCAATGTTTTTTACCCTATCAGAGAAAAATTGGACCATTTGAGGCATGCTGAGATTGTTGTCTGCAAAATTAATGCTTTCAATTTTGTCAAGGCTAAAATTTTGTCTTCTAGTAAAGATTTAACATTCCAAGAAACAAAATCTTGATTTCTGAGTGACATTTGATCTGTTATCTGCAACTTCTTTTCATTTAGACAGGTCTTTTTTTTTTCAATTTCATGTTTTTTCAATCTGCTAAAAATTCATGTCAAAATGATAAAGGTAAGTAACCTACAATAGCCATTTGTTTCTTTGTGTATAAACATTCAAGAATCTAAAAGAAGTCTTCGAAGGATCATTCATACCAAATATCATAGAATTCTTAAAAATGGTTTTTGTGAAGAAACAATCAAACATTTGATCAAGCTTATACAGATTAGGTGATGGCAATATAATATTTTCCTGGCAAGGAAGTGTTTGAAGAGATTCTGGCAAAAAAAACAACGCAGTAATACTTCTTGAAGTTATGTTTGGTTAAATAAATCCAAATCATGTACAAGAAGAAATCAACAGATGCGTAGATGGATGTTCGAAGACATGGACTGACACATCTTCCATTAAACTGCTTGGCCTTAGTCCTGTTGAGCTTAAAAATGACAGAAAAAGTAAAACACGCACAGTTCTGAAAAGCGAAAATGCCATTTTAGGAAAGCCTGGAGTCTTCATGGCCTGTTTAGAGAATAATTTCTCCATTTTGTGCATTTTGTCCCGATTTTAACACAGCTTGTGTTACACAATCTCTGCTTTTTAACAGATGTCTTGAATTTAAAATATGAGATGGAAAGAAAGAACATCCTCTTAAGAATTGGACGAAATCAAACTTCCTGTTGTGATGCATTATGGGTGGTTTTTAAAATTCTCCCCTGCTAATCTTCATTAAGCTTAAGTTTAAAGCTTTATGATGACATTTATATCAAGTGTTTAATGTTTCATCAGTTTAATGTTTTTCTTTGTTTTAAAAACTTCTGATTTAACTGAACACTTCAATTATACTTATTATATTTCTCATGCCTAGCCAAAGTTGGTAGAACACAGGCTTCTGATATACCGTAATGTCCCTTATTAACACCCACCCCCGAGCGTATTTCTTTCATGGTTCATCCTTCAATAAAACACAGTTGTGAGTTACGAGGCACAACAGATGATCCACTAGGACGACAGCTTACATACTTTACACAACATGACATCTCTCTGGAATAATGTGAGTAATAACAGATTTTACCATGCTTTTGTTGCACTGTGTTTATAGAGCCCAATTCACGAATTACAATGATAAAGTTGAAATAAATCAGCTGGAATAAACTTACATCACTGACATAATCATGACGAATACTAATCGCACTGAATTAATGATCTGGATCTAATTGAATGCGTCAACCAGCCCCAAAATATTGCTATTTCAAGGTTGCTTCTGTTGTAACATAGTAGCAGAAAGTGCAAATCGAAGATCGTACTGCACATTCTGTGCAGTCAGATCTTGATCTACTCAGTCTGCAAAGGCAACAAGTCTGTTTTAGGGCTTTATTAGTTATATGGTCACGTGGCAGGGGACTTGGAAACTTGTTCACGGCTGTGGTGAATCATGTCGCCTGGAGCCGAAAGCGAGGTGGCGACATGATTTGACACAGCCATGAACAAGATTCCAAGTCCCCTGCCACCTGACCGTACAACGCATTTATTATACTGTAAAGCATGTTATGCGAAATTTTCCTGTATTATAATCTCACAAATTGAGTATACTGACGAAATAGAAATTCACTTCCGAGTGCCCCTATTCAATGAAAACTGACGTCACTTGAAACTGATGTCACTAAAACGTGCAGTTTGGTGCATAAATGTGCAGTCTGGTGATCGATCGACGCCGCCATTTTGGATGTTGTGTTGCACATGTAGTGATGTTTACGCAGCACTGACAAAAGGGAAAGTTTTTTTGCCAAGGAACATGAAATATAATTATGTTCCCGGCATGCTAACCAATCAGATCACAAGAACTCTCTTTGCAGTATAGTAATAGGGGCTGTATGTTTGCAAAATTGATGTCATTAATACCTTACTATGCAGATTACACATTCATTTTGAATAATTTGAAGCCTAAAATGTTGTCGTTTGGTAATGAGATAAGGAAGCCGTTTCTCACATTGCTGTCATTTCTCCATCAACAATTACTAAAACCTGGACAACAATGTTATGATGCTCCATGGAAAGTTCTCTGTAGTCTGTAGTTTTACCTCTACATTTGCGCGCCCCCCCCTCCCTTTTTCAGAAAATGTGACACCCCGGGGGTGCTTTCAATAGAGACAACATGGTATGAGGATAATACTTCAAATTCTCTCTTTAAACATCTTCAACAGACACATTCCAACACTGCAGAGATTACAAGACATGGATTTAACTCTTAACCAGAAACAACACAATTTTAGACTAGTCAAAACTGAAAGCATTTGCAGAATGGCAAAATAAATGCCGATATGAAGACTGTTAATTTTAGTAGACATAAATCTTTACCAACTGACAAAAATGTAGACTTGTCCAAGTTGAAAGCATGTTGCAGACACCAATTCAATGTCAAATCTTTACCAAAGGATAAAATTTTAGACTGGATCAAACTGGAAGCATTTGAAGTCGACAAAATAAAGGTGACTCAAAAATTGAAATTTGATTTGGGAAGGCTAGAAAACATTGTTGGAAAAGGAGAAAATGGTGGTAACGAGCATTTTTCCTTTTCCTATAGTGTTTCCAAGAGCTTTTTTCACAGGGTTGTTAAAAGCCCGGATTGTGTGGTAAAGCGTTAACTCTTTACCAAACGAAAACTTTTTGGACCAGTCCAAATTAAAAGCACTTTCAGACAACAAAATAAATGTGAATCATAAAATGAAATTTGATTTTGAAAGGGTAGAAAACATTGTGGGAAAAGGAGAAATTGCTGGTTACCAGCATTTTCTCCTTTTCCTACAGTGTTTTCAAGAGCTTTTTTCACAGGGTCGTTAAAAGTCCGGATTGTGTGGTAAAGAGTTAAATGTCTGAACTTAACTTTGATATAGAGAAGAAAACATAAGAGAAAATGCTGGTTACCACCATTTTCTCTTATCCTCTGGTGATTTCAAAAGCCTTCTTCAGGGTCCTTAGTACTAAGGATTGTATAATAACAGATAAAACTCCGGCTCCCAGAATTTGTTGTGGGGCAGGGCTCCGGAAAACCGACAAAATGCCGGTCCAGACCGATTTTTGAGTAGCCGGACCGATTAGAATTCTGAAAATATACCTATAAATCGGTCCGAGTTTTTCAAAGCAATTCATACATCTATATTCGCGTATAACACCAACTGCCAATAAAAATCCACAAAACACAGCTAGGATCCAGGGTTTTCACACATTACATCCATGTGACTATACAAGCGTGGAGAATATCCGATAACGAGTTTACCCGCAAGGCACAGATTAGGTTTACCCGCACGTGGACTGCTGGTTCTTACGTCATATATTGTGTTCGCTGTTGGCCAATATTTTGGTTTCAGTTTCATGCTTGATCGAGCAAATGATAGCGAGTTTGCATAATGTACAATTTTTGCTTGTGAATGGGGTTTAGAACCAACAATAATTCTAAACATGTTTGAAGTTTGAGGCCTTGTCTTTAAAATAAAGGTCATCAAACAATTGCGTCAATTTTAATTGCTGATACTCGTGAAACAAATTTGTATTACTAAAAAAAAGAGAAGCATATTTATAAAGCGAGACGAGTATGGCTGTTAGTGGCGGGCCGATGATCGACTGTAGTCGAAAGTCAGTTGGATTTGGCTTCCGATTCCAATAATCAATTGAGAAATCCCGGAATCGATTGTAGTCGGTTGCTAAGCTGGCTTGGTGCCAAAACTTGAATTCTGGTTTTTAGCTCATGGTTTTGTGACTATTATTTATCACAATCTTGGATTAAACATAGTGTATAACAAACACGAAAATTGGCTAAAAATGAGAATCAATCTTTGTCCATGAATGTCTTGACAAAAGTTGACAATTCGGCAAGCTTCCAAGAGCCCGGATTTTGACATTTGGAAATTTGAAATGACCTGTTTGTGACGGTGAAAGATATCTGCCTAAATGTCAATCTGAGGCATGAAATTATCATCTAGAACTTCATATAAACTAGCTTGCGTGCATCTGGCATAAATATGGGTTAAACACAATCGGTATAAAATGTGAAGGACACCCGGATGATAATGCAACTGGCGAGTCATTTATGACAGAGTAACAAAGGTTTTATTCCTCTTACCTTGTGTAAAGTGACAGCTTTTTAAGTTACTTGCTATTTAAACCGACTAAATGATGTCAAATCATGTAGTAATACTTCTCCAGAAACTAACTGTCAAGAAAAAATAGATCGCCAAAAAAGCGCGAAAACCCATGACACTACAATGTGCAGCTTGGCGTCGTCCGATCAGAGGGACTTCAAACTATCTTCTTATCTTTAATAATCAATTTTAAAAGTGAATTTAGATAAATTTCTGAATAGAGCAATAAGTGGAAGCTAAAATTCTGTTCATGAGTAGAAATATTGATGTTTTATGAAATGAAAATATAGTAAAGGGGGGGGGAATAGAGGGGTCGTCTGCAAATGTTTGAACTATTACGATTGGGGGGGGGGGGGGGTTTACGGCCTGGACCGATTCAGATCGAAAAATTTCCGGAACCCTGTTGTGGGGTATAAAAAATGATGATTTCAACTGATGTAAATGAACCTGATTAAAAAATTTCTGAAGATCAGCTTAACTCTTAGGCTGGTAAGCTAGATTCACTGACCTTTCGCAGACAAGTTAGATCAAGATCAGACTGCACAGAACATGCAGTCAGATCTTGGATCAACAATGTCTAAAAACGAGATAATTTTTTGCCAAAAATCGAGTTTGAGGTAAATTTTTTTTTAACCCTTTCCCAAAAAAGCCCTGGTTTTTACGTGTCTGCAGTAAAAGTCTTTTGAAAACACTGTTGGAAAAGGAGAAATTGCTCGTAACGAGCAATTTCTCCTTTTCCCACAGTGTTTTCTATCCTATTTGAAGACTTTCTGCCATTTTCTCCAAATCTAAAATTGTCGTCTGCAAACTCCTTTGGTTTGGAAGAGTCCAAAATTTGTTGTTTGGGAAAGGGTTAAACTATCTGCTTGAAGATTTAACTTATACAGCAGGCCTGATTAGGGTAAATAAATACAGTTAACTCTTTACCAGACCACAAAATTTTAGACTGCTCCAAATTGAAAGCATTTGCAGACGACAAAATTAATGTGACTGAAAAAAAATGAAACTTGATCTGGGATAAATGGAACACAATGTGGAAAAAAAAAATGCTGGTTACCAGCATTTACTCTTTTTCCCCACAATGTTTTCATGAAAACCCGGTATAGTTTGGTTAAGAATTAAGAATTAATTGCAACTGTAAAATATGATTAGATTCAATTAGATCTTACATAATCAGGATATTCTGACATTTCCTCTTGTTATTAATTTTTAATTAAAGTTTCCAAAAGTCTGTGGTAGAACATTTTTACAAAAAGACAGCCATGCTGACTATAAAAAATACTCATCAGCAGCAATGATATTCAACCCTTTACTCCACAATCCTGAGTTTAACAACCCTGCGAGGAAGAATCCTTGTGAAAACATTGTGGGAAAAGGAGAAAATGCTAGTAAACACCATTTTCTCCTTTTACAGAAATATTTTCTACTTTACCACAGTCCAATTCCATCCCTTTTGCCATGATTCACTCTTTGCCAAAAGACAACAATTTAGGCTGGTCCAAATTTAACTCTTTACCACACGAGAAAATTTTAGACTGGTCCAAATTGGAAGCATTTGCAGACGACAAAATAAAGGTGACTGAAAAATTGAAAACTGTTCTGGGAAGGGTAGAAAACACTGTGGGAAAAGGAGAAAATGCTGGTCACCAGCATTTTCTCCTTTTCCTACAGTGATTTTAAAAGGCTTCTTTCTCAGGGGTGTCAAAAGTAGGGATTGTGTGGTAATGGGTAGATGACAAATGCAACTCAAAAATTGAAATTTGTTTCCAGCAGGGTTATGGGAAAAAGAGACAAGAGGACCATGTTGGTCCTACATCACTCACCCGAGTACTAAGCAGTAAATGTCTACAATGAAGATAAATACCGAATATTGAAGTTCAAGGGCAAATGATAATGAAACAAGAGCGGCAAGTTGTCGCAAGATATGCCCATCCCACCGCCAGTTGTCGAGGAGGTATAATAGCTGCAAAGGGCAGGCAATGCAAAACACATGCTAACCAAATCTCAAGTCAATTTGATTTAAGAGAACTTCAAAGTTCCATTCCAGACAAGCAAGAAATACTGTAAGAAATACTCAAAATCTACTGTAGGTAGAGTTACTGTTCCTGCACACTGGTAGTACTCAGTAATATTGCAACAAACATGTATACCAAGTTTGAAGCCGTTCTGACTTGAGGTGACAAAATTATATTCCAGACAAGCACTATATATATATTAATGCTGTAAAATTGACAACCAAAAGGGAATAACTCAAAGAGTTACAATTCTTGTGCACTGCACTTCCAAATATTGCAACAAATGGGATTGTTTGGTAGAGGGTTAAAAAAACCTGAAGAACAATTGGGAACATTGTAGGAGATTACAGAAAACAGTAGAAACCAGCCTTTTCTCCCTTTCTCACAACTTTTCTTAACTTTTTGAAGCTGAATTCTATGAGCCCAATTAATTTCTCGTCTACATATGCTTTTAATTGGACAAGTCCAACGTTTTGCCATCTGGAAAAAGGTGGAGGGTTGGAATGAACATACTCAGTAGAGCGTAATAAATGAATATTAAAGGATAATATCAATTAGGCATGGATTTGTATATATAATCATAAATCAATTATAAGCTTGTGTCATGGCTTATGGTTTTAATTCTGAAGAGTAAACATCATGTCAATCTGGGGAGAAATTATTGTATGAACCCAGAGATTTCAGTGTTGTGCAATTTCTGTGGGAGAAATCAGTTAGACTTTCAGTATCAAAAATATAACTCCTGTAACACTTAATGGTGAATTCTCGCAAATGTCTGGTTGTGTAGTCAATCATGTCACCAGGGCCTGTATTCAACAACCATTCTTGAGAATATGGTTAGTCTTATTCTCCAAGGTTTTCTAAATTTTTAAGTACTACAACTTCTGATTGGCTAAACCCAATGGTTTAGCCAATCAAAAGTTGTGTTACTTACAAATGTAGAAAATTCTGGAGAATAAGACAAAGAATATTCTAAAGAATGGTTGCTGAATATGGGCCCTACAGGGGGCCTGCGCTTTTCTAATCAAGAGGACCATGATGGCCCTGTATCACTCCACTTGCAAATATCAGTAAGTAAAACCAATGGACCAACATTACAATACTTGGCAAAATGGTTTCCAACTAGAAGACATACATTTTTTTATTACCTCTTTACCGCACAATGCCCGACTTTTGACAACCCTGAGAAAGAAGCGTTTTGAAAAGATTGTGGGAAAAGGTAACCAGTATTTTCCCCCAATGTTTTCTCTCCTCTTCAATACTAATTTCAAATTTTGAGTTACTTTATTTTGATGTCTGCAAATGCTTTCAATTTGGACCAGTCTAAAATTTTGTCGTTTGGTAAAGAATTAAATGCTACAAGAAAGTGACCCGGGACCAGAGCAAAGCCACTTTTGACCACAGACATAAGAGTAATTGAATCCTGGTGGAGGTCCACAAGATAAAGTCCCATGTAGCAAATGATACAGGTCTAGAATGTATGATTATAAACAAGATTATTTTCAAGGTTTCCTCAGTAAAAAGGCTCATGAAGCAAAAAGGTTTTGAAATGTTCTTATTCCAGTTGTATTGAAAAAGCTGTATTTCTGCCCTGCAAGTTGGAATATTGATATAGAATTATATAGTATACATAAATTTTCTTGTGCATTTTCTTTTTCCTATTAATAAAATATGAACCTCATCAATAACTCATGAACAATTTCATGAATGTAAATTCAAGAAATGCCTTGAATTCTAGATCATGAACTAATTTATGAAGTTGTTCATGGTTTATGTACAACAATTAGTCATGAATGTCCATTTGTTGTTCAGACTACTCATGAATTATTGTTCACAAGTTGTGTATGAATCCATGATCATGTTCATGAATGAGTGGCCATTAATGTAATTTGCAGAGTATTAATGAACTATAGAGATTAACCCTTTACCACAAGGCAAAATTTTACACCCATCCAAACTGAAACCATTTCCCGACAACAATTTAACAGTGATTAGATGATGCAATTTTTCTTTAACAGGGTAGAAAACATTGTGGGAAAAAGAGACAATGCTGGTTACCAGCATTTTCTCCTTTTCCCTCAATCTTTTCAAAAGGCTTCCACCTCGGTCATCAAAAGTTTTCACTGAGTGGTAAAGGATTAACCCATTACCACACAAACCCTACTTTTTATGACTCTATGAAAGAAGCTTTTAGAGAACATTGTGGGAAAAGGAGAAAATGCTGGTTACCAGCATTTTCTCCTTTTCCCACAACATTTTCTACCCTTCCGAAACCGAATTTCTATTTTCAGTCGAACAAATTTTGTCTTCTGCAAATGCTTTCAATTTGGACCAGTCTGTAATTTTGTCATTTGGTAAAGAGTTGTTAGAAAGTGTCAAAGTCTTTGCAAAACCTAGTTTTTATGGACACAAACTTAGAAAACAGGGCCCATATTCAACAACCATTCTTAAGAACATTCTTTGTCTTACTCATCAAGATTTTCTGACAGTGAAAGTAACAAAACTTATGATTGGCTAAACCAAGTGGTGGTTTAGCCAATCAGAAGTTCTGTTACTTTTGCATTGACACAATTCTGAAGAATAAGACTAAGAATATTCTTAAGAATGGTTGGTGAATATGGACCCAGGGCTATGTCATACTGGCACCTTAACAATTTTTTTCCCAAAAAGGAGAGCTAATAATTTCTTCTTGAAAATTGTTCACAAAATATCTCTGATTTCAGGACAACTTGGATCATTTTTGTTTCTCTGTTTCCTTCTTTATTCTGTCTAGATGTTTTATTGCCTTTATTTAGACTTTAGCAACCAGCAACAATCAAGAATTAATCTCTTTAATGAACCTCCTGGTCATAATTAGGTTTATACATTTAATTAACAAGTTAATTCATTAAAATTTAACATGAGATTTCTCTTGTCTTCAGAACAAGACAGAATTAATGGCAATTATAGCCTTTTTTCCTCCCTTTTATGGTCCCAATTTTAAACCATTTTAAGAAAAGCACAGTTTTCCCTCTAAAGATACCCAAAGAAGACAGCCATTAACACCACTGTGGGAACAGGATTTGTTTGTATAGTGTTCAATGCTATTTTATACATTATTTCACTTTTATCACAGTGACCAGTGCACCTACCCATGCTTTTCAAGTGTTTCTGTTACCAGTACTTCTCACAATATTTTCTCCAAGACACTATCTGCTTTCCCATATAATAATCATCCATACTTAGTGGTGAGAGAGGTTTGATTATCTTGCAATGACTATGATCAATCGTGGGGAAGAAATTGGTTGGATTCAAACCACAAATTACCTGTACCCATATTCACCAACCATTCATAAGTATGTTCTTGGTCATATTCTTCAAGAATTCCTGACTGTGAAAGTAACAAAACTTCTAACTGGCTAAACCATTTGGTTTAGCCAATCAGAAGTTCTGTTACTTTCACACTGACAAAATTCTGAAGAATAAGACTAAGAATGTTCTTAAGAATGGTTGGCAAATAAGGACCCAGGGCCCATATTCACCAACCATTCTTGAGAATATTCTTAGGCTTATTCTTCAGAATTTTGCAAATGTGAAAGTAACAGAACGTCTGATTGGCTAAACCGGATGGTTTAGCCAATCAGACGTTCTGTTACTTTCACAGTCAGGAAATCTTGAAGAATAAGACCAAGAACGTTCTTGAGAATGGTTGGTGAATACGGGCCCTGGTCTCTAATCCGATGCTCTACTGGCAATGCTACCAGGGCTACCAGCATTAAAGGTATTGCTTGTTTACATCACTTGCTCCTTTTCCAACTATGTTTTCTCTACCAAATGTTTCCTCCATCATAATGTCGCCTTGATTGTTTTATCTAGTTTCTATGTGGAGTACTTCATGTCAATCTTTGAGTATTTAAATGATAACTAAATTCAATTCATCTTGTCTTCAAAGTTTACCACAGCATACTCTGGTATCCTCTTGAATTTCAAGGGAAAACAAATCCGTTTAAAAATAATGTCACTATTTGAACGCCAGTAAAATTCAACATAAAAGTAGTAAGACTTCCACTCAAATTTACCTTAACTCTTTCCCAAACGACAAAATTTTAAACTGATCCAAATTGAAAGCTCTTGCAGACGACAAATTAAATGTTAATCAAAAATTGAAATTTGTTTCCAGCAGGGTAGAAAACATTGTGGGAAAAGGAGAAAATGCTGGTTACCAGCATTTTCTCCTTTTCCCACAATGTTTTCAAAAGGCTTCTATTTCAGGGTCGTAAAAACCAGGGATTGTTTGGGAAAAGGTTAAGCCTTTACCAGACAACAAAATTTTAGCCTTGTCCAACCTGTATGTACATGTATATATTTACTGTCGACAATTTCAGTGTGGCTCAAATCATGCAATTTTTCTGTGATAGAGGAGTAAAAATTGTGGGGATTTAAGGAGAAAATGCTGGCTACCAGCATTTTCCCCATTTCCCATAATGTTTTCTAAGGGCTTCTTTCCCTGGGGTGCTAGAAGTCAGAATTGTGCGGTAAAGGATTCACCCTTTACCAGAGAACAAAATTTTAACATTGTCCAAATAGAAACCATTTGCAGCCGACAAATTTTTACACAAATGACGGGGTTGGTCTGCGAAAGCATATAAAATATTGTTGGAAAAGGAGAAAATGCTTCATCCCAACATTGCAACAATTGCTTTTTCTGAAGCTTCCATCTTTGTTAACCCATTACCACACAATCCCTACTTTTGACGCCCCTGAGAAAGAACCCTTTTGAAAACACTGTAGGAAAAGGAGAAAATGCTGGTAACCAGCATTTTCTCCTTTTCCCACAGTGTTTTCTACCCTTCCCAGAACAAATTTCAATTTTTCAGTCATCTTTATTTTGTCGTCTGCAAATGCTTTCAATTTGAACCAGTCTAAAATTTCGTCATGTGGTAATGAGTTAAGAAAGGCCATTTTCCTTTCATTCAGTGCTACCTTCATTGGATCACTTCTAAATAATTTTTGGATAATATGTGTTAATGAGTTAGACACTGAGAGATATCCATGAAATCTCTGTGGAATATCTTTGATGTGTATAAATGTGACTTTTAGTATGTGGGCTGATTATTTAAAACCTGGTAATTAATTAAAAGCAATTATACAGCAATAAAGTAATTAAGAACAAATGCTTCCTTAGTGACAGTGCAGGAGGCAGCTCAGGAGTCTATACCACACGACAAATCTGTAGATAAGTTGAAATTGAAAGCAACCACAGATGACAATTTGAATCTTGCTTCAATGATGGAATTTGTCCTTCAGAGTGAGTAAAAAATATCAAGGTAAGAAGATGTACATGCTGCTTTTTCCACAAGGTCATTTGAAAATGGGACAGCTTTAAGTAAAGGGTAAAAATTAAAATTCTTTTTTCCATTTCTTTAGAAGTCTACTTACAGCTTCATGTTCTTGGATAGTATAATTCTCTAAGAGTGCCAATAAAATCATAGAATCCAAAAGGAACTGTCTCCAGCACAAAGATTTAGAATTCAATGAGAGCATTGCATGCCAACACTTGATTACAGTGAAAACTGACTTCTTCAAAAACGGAGAATAACTGTAAAAATATCCTGGTGGTTTCTTGCCCCTATTGTATGGGTTTCCCTTTTCATCAACGTAAAGAGGCATTCAGACATGTGTGTAAAGTGTCGTCTCCGATCAGCCTGCCCGGATCCGAGATGATACTTTCCGTTTTAATGTTTTCTGTTTTGCACATGTCCACTGTAGCACAAAATCTAATGTTGTCGTAAAGTGCTATCTCGAATTAGCCTGCCCGGACTGCACAGGCTGATCCGAGACGACACTTTACGCACATGTCCGAATGCCCCTTTTCGTGTGATACAGGCCATATAACAACTTGTCTATGTTTGAAGTATATAATTTTCAATAATATAAGGATATTATTAGTTGTACAGTCAGGTGGAAGGGGACTTGGAAACTTATTCATGGCTGTGGTGAATCATGTCTTCCCGAGCCGAAGGCGAAGTAGCGACATGATTTGACATAGCCATGAACAATTTTCCAAGTCCCCTGCCACCTAGCTGACTATACAACAAATTTATCACACTGTGAAGTTTTACCATTTCGAAGCATGTTTAGCAAAATTTTCCTGTTTTATAATCTCGAGAATCGAGTATGCTGACGAAATGTAAATTCCCTTCTGAGTACCCCAATTCAATGAAAACTGACGTCACTGCAGAGCAACCTGGCAAAAACGTGCAGTTTAGCGCATAAATGTTCAGTCTGGTGATTGATCGACACTGCCATTTTGGATGTTGTGTTGCAAGTGTAGTGATATTTACGGGGCACTCTAAAGGGAAACTGGCTATACATGGTTTTTGCCAGGGTACATGATATATATATTCCTGGCATGTTAACCAATCAGATCACAAGAAATTTCTTTGCAGTATAATAATACAAAATGTCCAAGTTTTTGCACTTTGTCAACCCGACACAGACAATGACAGCACCAGGGCTTAAACTAGAGCTATCACTTAACGTGATCATACCCCCCACCAGCTCCTTGCCACCAAACAGGTCTTTGTCACAGAATGCAGAATAGTTGAGTACAAAAGTAAGAGGTGAACATGAGCGGCAAATTGTCGCAAGATACGCCCGTCTTACCCCAAGTTGTTAAGCTGGGGCATGCACCAGACAAAATTCAAGTATGAAAAATGACAAAGGACAATAACTCAAAAATTAAGCGAGCAGGAGTTATAATTCCTGTGCACTGCACTCCCCCTTGGTGAGATCTATCCACCCATGAAATTTCATAACCCTAGCTAGTATAGTTTTGGAGATATGCTCCGGACAAAATTCAAGTATTAAAAACAACAAAGGGAAATAACTCAAAAATTAAGCGAGCAATAGTTATAACTCCTGTGCACTGCAATCCCCCTTGGTGAGATCTATCCACCATGAAATTTCATAACCCTAGCTAGTATAGTGTTGGAGATACGCTCCGGACCAAATTCAAGTATGAAAAACAACAAAGGGCAATAACTCAAAAATTAAGGGAGCAGGAGTTATGATTCCTATGCACTGCACTCCCCGTTGATGAGATCTATCCACCCATGAAATTTCATAACCCTAGCTAGTATAGTTTTGGAGATATTCACCGGACCCAATTCAAGTATTAAAAACAATAAAGGGCAATAACTCAAAAATTAAGCGAGCAGAGTTATGACTGCACTCCCCCTTGGTGAGATGTATCCAGCCATGAAATTTCATAACCCTAGCTAGTGTAGTTTTACAGATATGCTCCGGACCAAATTCAAGTATTAAAAATGACAAAGGGCAATAACTCAAAAATTAAGCAAGCAATAGTTATAATTCCTGTGCACTGCACTCCCCCTTGGTGAGATCTATCCACCCATGAAATTTCATAACCCTAGCTAGTATAGTGTTGGAGATACGCTCCGGACAAAATTCAACTAAAAAAAAAAACCGACAAAGGGCAGTAACTCAAAAATTAAGCTAGCAAGAGTTATGATTCCTTTGCACTGCACTCCCCCTTGATGAGATCTATCCACCCATGAAATTTCATAACCCTAGCTAGTATAGTTTTGGAGATATGCTCAAGACAAAATTCAAGTATGAAAAAGAAATTTGTCCAGAATCATCAAAGGGCCATAAATCCATGAAACCTAAATAAACCATAACCAAAATAGGATATGCATATCTCTGCTTTATACTGAGTCTATTTGTGTAGTTTGAACCAAATCTGTCCAATAGTTGATGAGAAAAAGAGCGGACAAGAAATTTCATGAAAGGGCCGTAACTCAGTGAAAAATCAATGAACCATAACCAACATTTCATATGCACATCTCTGCTTGATACTGAGTTTACCTGTGAAGTTTGAATAAAATTCATCCAGTAGTTTATGAGAAATAGAGCGGACAAAAAGCTACAGACCGACCGACCGACTGACCGACCGACCGACCGACAAGCTGACTCCTATATACCCCCCAAACAGAGTTTTGGGGGGTATAATAATGACAACGGATTGAATTCGCGTTAATTTATCGTTGCCGCCGCTTTCCCGTATGGATGGCGCCCCCCTGAAGACGGTTAGTATTGTTACAGGGAATAGTCCAGATACAGGATGAAACCCATCCTAAGTTACCCCTAGTTCTTCAATGTGCTTAATGTATTATAGCACCATCAAACGGGACCTCAAATTTACTTATCCTATAGACTATCAATAATCTTAGATGGCCAGCCATGGAAATCCAACCCACACCCTCAAGTTGGGACTGTGAGGGAAGCAGTTGAGCATAGAGAGTAGATCAGTGATCAGACTGCTCATTTTGTGCTCTCTGATCTTGATCTACACTCGGACCACAAAGGCAACTGTCATAGTCGTAAAAAGCTCTTAAAGGTTTAATTGTATAAAGACAAATCTAAATTTCCTCAGCCAATCAACTTCTGTCTTTAACTCCCAACCTTTCCCTTAATTACTTGCCATAAAATTAGCTATAAAAACCTTTGTCTTTTTTAAAATTTCTTCTGTAGCTTTGCTAGAATCTCTGATTTTACTCATCACAGATCAAGTACTCTCAACCCATTCTAAATTAAATTCAAATTCATCTTAATGACAAGGCTAGCTATCTGACTGGTCAAGAAATTCTGTTTTGACCAATCAACTAGTATTGGAGGTGGAAGACTGTCAATGAATATGAAGCCTGCATCCATTTTCACCAACCCATTCTTAAGAACATTCTTAGTCTTACTCTCCAAAATTTTCTAATTTTAAAAGTAACACAATTTTTGATTGGCCCACCCATTAATTTTGGTTTAGCCAATCAGAAATTGTGTTACCGGTACTTTCAAAGTCTAAAATTAGACAAAGAATATTCTATAGAATGGTTGGTGAATACAAACCAAGATCTGTGAGTGACAATTGAATGTTCCACCATAAAGAAACAGAAAGGTTATTTACGGAAGACACATTTTTTGACAGCACAGCTAATATCTTTCCTGTCTGCAGTTCATATAGTATCTAAATCTTTTGGGAGTTCAGAAAGAAATAAGAAAATCTATCATTATGTATCATATAATATGGCATTTACGTGAATGCAATAACTTGTATAAAAGACAAGTTTTATACCGTTAGAAATAAAACTTATGTTAGAAGACTACTTCTATCCATTAAAATGCTTTTTATCACAAGATGAAGCTAATGTTTTAGTACCAGTCAAAAATGACATTGTTTTATATCCAGTCTGAAGTTCTATGGACTGGACCACATGTTTCCCATCTGTAAAACACTAACTTTTATGAGAGTTATCAATCATAGACACAGTCTATACCATTTTTTTCCATTTATCAGAAATTGTAATAGAAAATGTTCATGCTTGCTCTAGCATACAAATAAACAATTTTCAAATTTGCAATAATCCTATGTAAAACAATATATCTGACAATGTGGCTTCCATTATGTAACGCTAATCCAAATTCCATTCGTTTTCATCAAAATTCTCATTACAGACAATGACAGGATTTTTTACGCGTTTTTTTTTCCTGAAAGAACTTATTTCATCTGCAGAAAAAATAAATCAAAGTCAATGAATTGTATTACAAGTTATTTTCCCGACAAAAAATGGTAAATTATAAATGGTTTTACCAAATTTCTCATCCACAGTAGAACTGTAAACATCTAGCAAAGTCTTTAATCTTGGCTTAACCCTTTACCACACAATACAATGTCTAAGAAGTATGAAGGGGAAAGCTTTTGAAAACATTGTAGGAAATGGAGAAAATGCTGGCAACCAGCATTTTCTCCTTTTCCTACACTGTTTTCTACCCTATCGAGGAGAAAATTTATCATTTGGGCCACCTTCGAATAATCAATTTTGTTTTATCTGCAAAGACTTTCAATGTGGACCGGTCTGAAACTTTGTATATTGGTAAAGTGTTAATATTGCCTAAGACAATAAATAATTTTCCCATCTTCTGCTCTGGAGCCCAAGTTACCCCATGAAATTAATATAAGGCAGATAATTGTAAAAAAAATCTACATAAAATATTGGGAAGAAGATTACATGATTGACTGATTTTATGGTGTGGAACGGCATTTTCATTTTTTCAGTTTTACATATAGTGCAGCTGAATGCACCTACCCATCGTTGTCTGCGCACATCATATTCTTCGTGGATTCCGCCTGTCTGCTATGACATGCTAATACGAGCTATAAAGTAGCAATGGAGAAAATGGATTTTATCAATACGTTTAAGGAGAAATCAGGCCTGTTTTAACTCCAGATTTCTCTAAACTGCTGATCATAGCTGAATGAATCGCACTAGGTAGCATTTTATTGAGTAAACGTTGATTTTTGTTTAAAATTCAAAGTCAAGGTTATCACGTAGAAAAGTAGTCTGGTTGTGTACCCAAAATGCCCAAAGTATATAGGTGTGTATTTGTAGAATGCCATCTAGCGGGAGATAATGCCAATCCACGCTTCCCAGAGTTTCTTTTGGGAATACTGCAAAAAATACACTTTTCAAGCCACAGTGGCTGCTTTCCCACATAACCACTGATGAAACAATGGTGAGAGGTGGGAGAGAAATGAATTCTGTCCTAATGACTATGATCAATCCTTGGAAAGAAATTGACCAAAGCCAGAAATTGATCGAAGACTTCCTGTTCTGAAGTCCTGCTACCGACTGAGCTACTGTAGGAAAAGATTAACCCATTACCACACAATCCCTACTTTTGACGCCCCTGAGAAAGAAGCCTTTTGAAAACACTGTAGGAAAAGGAGAAAATGCTGGTAACCAGCATTTTCTCCTTTTTCCCACAGTGTTTTCTACCCTTCCCAGAACAAATTTCAATTTTTCAGTCACCTTTATTTTGTCGTCTGCAAATGCTTTCAATTTGAACCAGTCTAAAATTTTGTCGTTTTGTAATGAGTTAAAGAAAACTTCTAGGATTAGTGACCACTTTGATTATAACTGAATTATGTTTAAAATACCTTACAAAGAAAACAAATACACAAGGCCTGCTAGCAGTACATATTTTTTCCCTGAAAATAAAGTCTGATTGAAGGCTTTTGACCGTTACAAATAGCATACTGACCAATATAAGCCTGTCTTGACCTTCAATGACCTTTCTACTAATTAAAAACCTGACACCTCGATAAGGATACAATTAAATGGAAAATAAACTCCCAGGGTTCCAGTCAACATCAGTTGGGTTTCTTGTCAGTTTTCATCGGCAGACAAGACTAGAAATTCCAGAAATTAACTGGAACCAGTCACTTATGAATACAATTTTAATGGACTCGCATATCTATCATAAAGATCATTGAACTGATTCTTCCACTAAAACCTTTAAACAGAAGACAAAATTTTAGACTTGTCCAAATTCAAAGCATCAGCAGACAACAAATTATTGAATGTAACTCTATATATGAAATATTTCTATCATAGGTTGGAAAACATTGTGGAAGAAGGAGAAAATGCTGGTCACCAGCATTTTCTCCTTTTCCCACAATGTTTTCAAAAGCCTTCTTCTTCAGGGTCATCTTTAGTGTGTGGTAAAGTGTTAAGTACATAGCAATTTACAAGAGACCCAGTTGGGTCAGAATGTCTGTACTGGCTGTTACTGGTCAATGCAAGTAAAATGCTCCATAGGAAACTAGTTAAAAGGTAAAATACTCTAATGCCTCAGTAAAGCCAAAGAATAGGTTAATTTCACTGTTTCACTGTTTGTAACTCAAAAAAAACCATAACAGATCATGCCGCGGATCCAGATATCTTTCTCGGGGGGAGGGGGGGGGGGTTCCCACTCGTCTTAATATATATGATACATGACACTTTGATTTCCGGATTTCAGTGGATGTAAGCCGTTTACAAGAAAAGTCAATGTTTCCAGTTCTAACCATGAGGAGGTCTCCACATTTAGAACCTTTTTCTTTCAAATTTATGACTGTATCTTACATAAATGCTGTGCAATATCAAACCAGTACCATTTCACGAATCCGATTACCACATTTTTGCCAAAATTCCAGGGGGGGTCCGGACCCCCGGTCCCCCCCTCTGGATCCGCCTATGACAGATTATCCATCACAACACACATACATAAGATCAGAGAAAACCTGAACGTGTCAGTTACTGCATTGGTTGCCATGATATACTCTTGCGAAAATGCATGGAGAAGCCCGTTGATTTCAGGGTCGCCATTGATTGAGACAACCTTGATTATCGTTTGTGTATATTCAAACTAGGTCTTCGAGAATGTCACATGATAACATTGCATCTCATTAAGTGCTATGACGTGGTACACAGGACTTCTGTTTACACTTCCAATATTTTGTCATCGGAGAGTAAGATTTCTCATTCTGAACCCATTTTCATATTTAGATGTTAAACTCTTCATGTACTGATGATAAGCTATGATCAGCCTGTGTCGTTTCTGCTTACCATATTGATAAACTTGCATTTTTCAAGCCTAGAATTGGGACAAAACGATCAAGTGAATAAAGGGTTTGTTTTCACACTTTGAATGATCACATGATGTTTGTTTACGTCACTTAACACATCACAGTGGACATTTACATAAGTCGGCTAATCATCTGCGACCATCAATGTAAACAAACAGATAATCCGGCATCGTAGGATTTGTTCTATTAGTTTCAAAATTCTTTTTCTGCCACTGACTGGAACTTTTGCAAACTGCACCTTTACATATCATTAAAGTCATAATAGTCACCATATTTTTACTTGGAAAAAATGGAATTTATTTTTATTTAACCCTTTCCCAAACAATCCCTGGTTTTTATGGGTCTGGAATAGCAGTCTTTTGAAAACATTGTGGGAAAAGGAGAAAATGCTGGTAACCAGCATTTTCTCCTTTTCCCACAATGTTTTCTACCCTGTCATAGACAGAAATCATCTTTTCAGCAGGAGTTGAATTGTCGTCAGCAAATGCTTTCAATTTGGTCTAGTCCAAAAGTTTGTTGTTTGGGAAAGGGTTAATAAATAGTTTATTTATTCAGTTGGATGCTACTAAGACTTTAATGATCCTTTATTAATCACATTGATCAATTTTGATTGATTTTACTACTATAAGCTCCATAAAGTAGGGGTCATTTTCTACTACTGTTTGAAATATTCTGTGTTTGATGAATTGAACCTTTTAAAGTACGGCATGTCGGTCTCCATATGAATTTTAAATCAGACTACCCTGTAAACATTGTAAAGAATAGTTACTGTTCAAGCAATGTTCATGAGCATGACCCATAAATAGGTCATTAAATAATGCATGAATTTCAAAATTGACAAACTGTTCATGAACTTAGATCATGAAACTATTCATTAATTACATTCAATTGCATTGTGCAATCATAGCAAAATACCATCAGACATGACTGTTGAAATAAATGGTTGACCAACTGAAATACTTGTCTTGAAGCTGATAGTCCAGTGTTACCTGAAAAGTGAAATATTATTGCTGCACTTTTATAACTCTTTTTTTTCCTCCCCAAAAAAAAGAATTCTCATGCAGTTAAAGCGCACCAGTTCAGGTCAAGTTCTGGAATGTTCTTGGACTTCCAGTCTGTGTCATATATCGAATACAGACTATTTTTAATGCTTATCTGTCATAATTTTTCACTATTCAAGCCATAAGCTACAGGATTCATTTGGTGTTTTGCTGTTTTTTTCCCAGTCAAACATACATGTATTTCAATTCAGTATGACCCACTATTCAGTAAAATTTTCAGGTCATTCGCAAAGTCTGCACTGTGCATGAACAGGTCTTTCATCTATATGCCTTTCAACAGCCTTCCTTAAGTCAGGGTCTATATCTGAACGGCTGAGCCTTTAACCAAGGCCTGGCTCGAGGGAAGGGCTAACATGCTTAAAACAAGCTATGGAATTCAATAAAAGGTTCAAGTACTAAGTAATCATCTGTAACAGAAAGCATGCCAACAGAAAAAGTGAGCCTACTGGAAATGAACAATCTGAGAAATTTTAAGAAGAATTCGCACTTGTTTTAATAACTTCCAGGTTATATCTAGAAATACGTAAATATTGAAATCTGTGACTGGTCACATAAAAATGTTCATATTCCATGATTTTTAGCCATGATCAGACAGAAAGGTGTTTAACTCTTTACCAAACGACAAAATTTTAGACTTGTCCAAATTGAAAGCATTTGCAGATGACAAAATAAACGGGGGTCTAGAATTAAAGTTTGTTTTGGGAAGGAAAAATGGAAAAAATTGTGGGAAAAGGAAAAAATGCTGATTACCAGCATTTTCTCCTTTTCCCACAATGTTTTCAACAGTTGTCTTTGTCAGGGTCATAAAAAGTCAGGATTGTGTGGTAAAGAGTTAATTACAAGACCAACAGAAACTTTTAAAATTCAAAAGTTTAACTCTTTACCATAGTTATGACTTCTTCTATATGAAAGCATTTGCACATGGCAATTTAAATGTTATTCAAATGGTGACAATTGTCTTTAATGGAGTAGAAAACATTGTGGGAGAAGGAGAAAATGCTGGTTACCAACATTTTCTTTTTTTTGCCCCACAATGTTTTCAAAAAGCTTTTACTACAGGGTTGTTAAAACTTGTGAGAGTTAATAAATTTCCTGTCTAGTCCAGGGTTCTGGGTTCAATACCAGTCTCTTCAGGCATAGCCAGAACCTACTACAGGTTAAACCCACAGGTACCACATAAAGAGCTGGTAATATGATGAAAATTAAATATTTTTGAAAGCAGCATTAAAACATAATGTACTGATACAGAACAAATAAATTTGAATTTAGCTTTTTCCACAATTGAGAGATAGTGGTTTGTTTGACTCACCCACTTCAATCTTTCAAACAATCCCAGCTTCTAACAACCCCGAATTTTTTTCTTTTAAAAACGTAGTAAAAATCATTTTCTTCTTTACCAAAATGTTTTTCACCCTTTCAAAAACAACTCTCATTTATTTAATCACTTTCATTTTGTTGTCTATAAATTCTTTCAATTTGAAACAATCTAAAATTTTGTCATTTGGTAAAGAGTTAATCCTTTACTAAAACAATCCTATGTGTCTGACATTAACCCATTACCAAACAACAATATTTTAGGGCTGTCCAAATTGAAAGCAACTGCAGACGACAATATAAAAGTGACTGAACATTTGAAATTTGTTTTGTGAAGTGTAGAAAACATTGTGGGAAAAGGAGAAAATGCTGGTTACCAGCATTTTCTCCTTTTCCCATAATATTTTCTAAAGGCTTCTTTCTCAGGGTCGTCAAAAGTAGGGATTGTGTGGTAATGGGTTAAATAAGATGCTCAAAATAACTTTACCAAACATCCAATATTTAGACTAGCCCAAACTGAAAGCATTTGCAGATGAAAATAATGACTATTGCCCAAAAAATTGAAATTTACCTCAGAAAATGATTTCAAAACAATAGGCCTTTTAAAACATTAACCAGCATTTTCTCCTTTTACCGTATTAGTTTTCATACATTCCTTCAGAGAATGATAAAATTCATCATTCTGGACACTTTCCATATTTGTCGTCTGCAAAATTCTTTCAATTTGGATGTGCCTAAAATTTTCCTGATTATAAAAGCTTTTAACATTATCTACTAAAAATTTGTTTTAAAACCCAACTCTTTACCGCTAATTCTCAACTTTTTACGACCTTGAGAAAAAAGCACTTTGAAAACATTGTGGGAAAAGAAGAAAATGCTGGTAAGCAGCATTTTCTTCTTTTCAAACAATGTTTTCTACCTTTTCAAAATCAAACTTAAATTTTTCAGTCACATATATTTTGTTGTCAGCAAATGCTTTCAAATTCGGCCAGTCTATTGATTTGTCATTTTGTAAAGAGTTAATGCATTACCAAACGACAATATTTTAGACTGGTCCAAATTGAAAGCATTTGCAGACGACAAAATTAAAGTGACTGAAAATTTGAAATTTATTTTGTGAAGGGTAGAAAACATTGTGGGAAAAGGAGAAAATGCTGGTTACCAGCATTTTCTCCTTTTCCCCATAATGTTTTCTAAAGGTTTCTTTCTCAGGGGCGTCAAAAGTAGGGATTGTGTGGTAATGGGTTAAAGAGGCATCAATTTTCAGACGGGCTCCAATGCATGGCTCGGCCAATTCCAGAAAGTCTAATCTACTTCAAGCCGTCTCTTTAACTGTACCTTCATCTCGTCATTCTTAATTAACAACAATTACATACATCTTTATGCTTCCTTCAGAATTTTAATTAATGTACAGGTATTAGGATTTTGGTCTTTAAAAACACTACAGCCGTTAGAGCTAAATCACTTGACCAATTATTTAAAGAACTTTGAGTTTATTTTTTCACCTTCAAAGAACTAATTTTTAGAAAATCACTTTTAACTCTTTACAACAAATCCCTTTTTTTTTTCAAGCATTTACCAGATAGTAAAAATTATACACCCAGCCGAATCGAAAGCATTTGCAGGCGATAAACAAAGCTCAAATCAAGACATTTGTCTTTTAAAGGATACAAATGTTGTGGGAAAAGGAGAAAATGCTGTTTACCAGCATATTCTTTTTTCATGACATTTTCAAATGCTTTCTTTCTGTGGGTAACTCATTACCAAGCAACAAAATTTTTGGCTTGTCCAAATCGAAAGCATCTGAAGTCGGCCAAATAAAAAGTAACTGTAAATTTGAAATTTGTTTTGTGAAGGGTAGAAAACACTGTGAGAAAAGGGGAATGCTGGATACCAGCATTTTCTCCTTTTCCCACAATGTTTTCTACAGGCTTCTTTCTCAAGGTCTTCAAAACCAGGGATTGTGTGGCAATGGGTTAAACCAGGGTTTAATTGTAAAGGGTTAACCCTTTACTACAAAATCCTGTGTTTTAATGATCCTGAGGACTAAGATTTTTCAAAACAAGAGGGCCATGAATGGCCCTAAGTCGCTCACCTGAGCATTTTGACCACACAGGATCCATTTTAAAACTCTTTCGAGATATAACAAACATTCTAACATGCTTTCATAATTATTGGATTAAAAATTAGGTCTCTAATTTGTATGCAAGCCCTTTTTAAGACTAATCTATGTCTTCAAGACAAAAATTTTGACCAAATTTCATTAATATTGAACTTAAATTGTGGGCTCTACAGTGTACACAGAGTTTTTCTAAAATTTGACCTACTGAACTAGTTTTTCATCCAACCTGACCCATTTTCAAACTTGCGTACGATGTCATCAAGACCAATATCCTGACCACATTTTATGAGTATTGGACAAAACTTTCGTGGCGTCTAAAGCATACACAAGGTTTCTTGAAGATTTAAACAAATGACCTAGTTATTGATCCAACATGAACCATTTTCAAACTCATCTGAGACATTATCATGACACACATTCCCACCAAATTTTAAAGAGTATTGGATTGAAAATGTGGCCTCTAGATGTTTTTCTAAGATTTGACCTACTGAACTAGTTACTGACTTGACTTAACCCAATCTAAAACTAATTCGAGGTATCATCAAGACAAACAAATTGACCAATTTTAAAGAAAATTGGACTAAAAATGTGGTCTCTAGAGCATACACAAGGTTTTACATATATTTGACCTAGTGACTTTGTTATTGACCGGAAATAATCATTTTCTAACTTGTACAAGATACTGTATCACAAAGATAAAAACTCTGACAAACTTAACAGAGTATTACACTGAAATTGTGGCCTCTGGAGTGTACACAAGGTTTTTTTTCTGAAGATTTTATCAAATGAAATAGTTATTGATACAAGATGAACCATTTTCAAACTCATCTGGGATACTATCAAGACATTCTGACTAAATTGTAAGAGTATTGGACTGAAAATGTGGCCTCTAGGGCATACACAAGGTTTTTCTAAGATTTGACCTAGTGACCTAGTTATTGACAAAAGATGACCCATTTTCGAACTCTTCCAAAATATTATCATGACAAACAGGACTTTTTTCTATAGCATTGAGGTACAACTAATTGTTCAATTGTCTCTCCTTCTACTAAGCTTCATTAGTCATGTGCCAGTCACTTGACATTCCTACAATGCCTTTTTTTTTTAAATTTTTGGCACGAAATCTAAAAATACTTTAAGAGGGTATGTAGCCTTTTAACCCTTTACTCCATAGATACTCATTTCTACGCATTGCTTGTAGGAGCCTTTGGAAAACATTGTGACAAAAGGTGAAATTGCTCATGACGAGCCATTTCACCTTTTGTCACAATGTTTTCTATGCTATCAAAAGGTGTCATATACATATAAGAAACAGCTTCATCTTTGCTGTTATTTAGGATCAATTAGAAATACCATAGAAATGCCTTATGGGGTAAAGGGTTAAGGGAACACCATCAACATTTTTCTATTTTTAGTTTTATGATTCTTAATTATTGATGATTTGTATTATTTTTCCATATGAATTTCAGTGATATATATTTCTTAATTTGGTGAGATGTGAAGTAGAGCTATCACTAAATGTGATTATACCGCCTCCCCCAACCTGGTTAGCTCCTTGTCACAAAACAGGTCTTTGTCATAGAATGCAGACTGGTATAGTACAAAGGGTTGAAAAAAGTTCACTGGGTGATAATACCGTAACAAATAGCAGAAAGGTCATGAAAATTGCACATGCACAATTTCACATATATAGGAACCATGTGTGTAAATGTGAGTTCAGTATGTGAAAAACTATTGGAGTATTGCTCCAGACAAATTTGTGTCTACGGACAGACAGAGGGACAGACAACCATGGCAGTTCAAGTATACCCCCTCTCCACTACATTGTGGGGGGTATAAAAATCTAAATACCCACTTTTAAGGTCATTTGCCCCTAACTCTCATCTGAAAAGAAGAAAGCTGCTGAGACTGGCCAAACAGCCTTTAAAAAAAAATTGATGTTACACAATATTTACCTATGTGTTAGCGAGTCCAATGTCCCTAAAGCGGTGTCCACACGTGCAAGCTTCACCGTAGGCTTACTTGCGTGGTATAAGTTGTGCAAATAGGATAAAATAGGATGTGTGTCCACACGTTTCAAGTAAGCACATGAAAACTTCAGTTCCTGCTCACCTACACACATTTTTTTACTGCTAGCGGACTAAAGACACGGCATGATGCCTGTCCACACGGCCTAAGCTTCACCGTACGGTAAAGTTTGCACGCTATAATCTTTGACACATCAACAGTTTTGCAGGCCACGCTTATTGACTTGCATGGTATAGAGGCTTCCCGTCCACACGTATGGGCACACTTGCACAAACTGGTTTGTGCAAGTAAGCTGACGGTAAAGCTTGCATGTGTGGACACAGCTTAACTCTCAAATTAAAAGATGGAAGCAGCTGAGACTGGCCAAATAGCCTTTATAAAAAGTTGTTGTTTATCGGTGAGTAAGGGGCCATAGACCCTATGGAAAAAACATGACACAAGTAATTATAAATTCTGTTTCTGCTATTCAGATCTTTAACTGCGAGGCTATAGACAACAGTAGTTATTACAGAATGCTTAAAGTTACCTTTACAGCATAATGCCAATTTTTAACAACCCTTGGTTGAAGCCTTTTGAAAACATTGAGTGAAAAGGAGAACATGCTGGTACCCAGCATGTTCTTTTCACACAATGTTTTCTACCCTATGAAGGAAAGAAATTCAGCATTTAAGCAACACTTAAATTGTCGTCTGCAACTGCTTTCAATTTGGTCAAGGCCATAATTTTGCGTCTGGTAAAAGATTAACAAACTCTCCAACTGTCTGATATTTGCGTTTAACCTTTGAGGAAGAATTTTTTCTTCAAATGTTTAGTAGATAGATATATGCGCTAATTATCGAATGAGAGTTATATCATAAGCAAGGGTCTTATAATTAAGTGTAAGTGTGTGCTTATTCCAAAACACATTCGCAAAAGCTGATGTTTTTGATTATTAGATTAGAAGAGGTATAAAGATGCCTCGTAAATAGATTGACGACTTCTAAAGCTATTTAAGCCATGCTTTTGGATTATATCATTGGGATTAATGAGTGAAGACATGGTGGTTGTCTCCCTTTAGCTCGTTCTATCCTGTAGACGAAAATTTCTGTCCTGCAGCAGACCGCTCTGTTCAAGTGTGGCTTAAACCTTTACCAAACAACAAAATTTTAGGCTGGTCCAAATTGAAAGCACTTGCAGACGACAATTCAACTCTTGGTGAAAAGATGATTTCTGTCTATGATATGGTAGAAAACATTGTGGGAAAAGGAGAAAATGCTGGTTACCAGCATTTTCTCCTTTTCCCACAATGTTTTCAAAAGGCTACTATTCCAGACCCGTAAAAACTAGGGAATGTTTGGGAAAGGATTAACTCATTACCACACAACAAGATTTTAGGCTTGCCCAAATTGAAAGCATTTGCAGACGAGAAAATAAAAGTGACTGAAAATTTGAAATTTGTTTCGTGAAGGATAGAAAACATGGTGGGAAAAGGAGAAAATGCTGGTTACCAGCATTTTCTCCCTTTCCCACAATGTTTTCAAAAGGCTTCTTTCTCAGGGTCGTCAAAAGTAGGGATTGTGTGGTAATGGGTTAAAACACTTTACACTATGACAATATTTTCTCCTAGTCCAAGGACTAGGACTCCAGATACAAGGGAGTGATGGTATTCTAAATCTGTTAGTAATAGTAATCTCTTCAAAACCCTTTGTTGTAGGTACTCATTAGAATCGTCTCAACACATAGGGTTTAGTGGAGAATAATAAGTATTTTCAATTTTGAAATCACAATCAATCCCTCTATCTTGAGCTCTGTCAAACTTTTTAACAAATCAAATGTCACTCAGTAGTTCATATTGTTTCCAAAAGATTAGAAAACATTGTGACAAAAAGAGAAATATGGATTACAGTAATCTTTTCCATTTTCTAGAATGTTTTCACGAGTCACAATTTCTACAGATTGTGTAGCAAAGAGTTAACTCTTCACCAAACAATAAAACTTTAAGACTGGTCAAAATTTTTAGCACTTGCAGATGACAAAATAAATGTAACTCCAAGGCTAAAATTTGTTTCCAACGGGGTAGAAAACATTGTCGGAAAAGGAGAAAATACCAGTTACCGGGATTTCTCCTTTTCCAACAGTGTCTTCCATAGGCTTCTTTTTCAGAGTTGTTTAAATCGGGATTGTGTGGTAAAGGGTTAAAGTTTGTTGTTCAAAAGTTATCCCTCTCAAACAACAAGGTTTCCCAATTGTACATATTGAAAGCATGTGACTGAAATAATTCTCCTTCTCCCACAATTTTTTCCCAAGCTTTCTTGGTTAGAGTCCATAACATATAGGATTGTTTGGCAAAGGGTCTATCAGAATTAATCAGCTGTCATTTTCTACTTTCCGTGGATTTTATGAAATCTGTCTAATAATTTGTAATCAACAGGGGGCTAAAACTGAATGAACAAGGGCCAATATAAAACCATTACCAACCGTGGCGGGTGGGACTGATATCGTAACCAGTCTAGATTCGTGTGCCAACTCTGTATGAAGATCAAACCGACATGAAAATCTATTTCACATATTGTCTTACATTTGTAGGAATCATAATAATTCTGAAAGAGATGCTTTCTCCCACAGAAGTAGACAATAACCTTTCACCACACATTATCTTGATTTTTAACAATTTTAACCTTAGAAAGAAGACTTACGAAAACAATGTGGGAAGAGGACAAAATGCTGGTAGCCAGCATTGTCTCCTTTTCCCACATTGTTTTTCACCTTATCAAGGACAATTTGTGTCATCTGAGTCACCTGTAATTTGTTGTCTGCAATTCATGCTTTCAATTTACAGTCTAAAATTTTGATGTTGGTACAGAACAAATGTAATGGATACATGTTGAATCTCTACACCTAGATCTTATAAACAGAGCCAAATACAACTGCTTGAATCTTTACCAGATATCAAAATAATTTTAGACTTTTCTAAACTTAAGTAGTAGCAGACAACAAAATAAATGTTAGAAAACATTAACTCTTTACTTAATGATAAAATTTTAGACTTGTCCAAATTGAAAGCATTTGAAAGCATTTGCAGACGGCAAAATAAACATGACTGAAAAATTGAAACTTGACTTTAAGAAAGTAGAAAAAATTGTGGGAAAAGGAGAAAATGCTGGTTACCACCATTTTCTCCTTTTCCCATAATGTTTTCAGATGGCTTCTTCCTCTGGGTTGTAAAAACCAGGGATTGTTTGATAAAGGGTTTAATGCTGGTTCCCAGCATTTTCTCCCTTGTTTAATATCTTTTCAATAGCCAAACTTCCCCTATGGCCGTTAAAACTCTGGACCATGTTCAAAACTCAGAATTGTGTGGAAAAAGGTCAACGATATTAACTCTTTACTCCATAAGGCATTTCTAAGGTATCTCTAATTGACCCTAAATAACAGCAAGGATGAAGCCGTTTCTTATGTGTATATGACACCTTTTGATAGCATAGAAAACATTGTGGCAAAAGGTGAAATTGCTCGTAACGAGCAATTTCACCTTTTGTCACAATGTTTTCTAAAGGCTCCTTCAAGCAATGCGTAGAAATGAGTATCTATGGAGTAAAGGGTTAAAAGGGGAAAAATCTGGGAAGTCATTGTTAACCTTTTTAACAACTAAGAACCAAATCAAAATGCCTCAAAAAAGTGATATCTACTCTTTGAACGAAAAAGTGTAAATTCAGGTCTGAAGCATTTGGAACATTATTCTGGCAATCATTAATGATGCTGAGCCCCTGGAAACGAAATGCCAAAATCAACAGCGTCCAATGAGCTATCACATTTATTTCCCGGAATTGATGACTTTTCCATTTGTATACTTGAGTGATATGTGAATATAAAGATTCTGTAAATGTTTTATTTCCAGTATTCCATCTGATGGCTCCCTCAGAAACAGGCTATGGGTCACAGATCGTCAAAAAGGGCAAATTGACGGAACAGTCACGCTCACTTACATTCCTGTCGCCATGCATTATGGGGAGCAGATGGCCTTGTTTCATTTAATTTTATGATCATTTCGCCATGAAATTTTGGACTTTTTATTATTTTCACATTATCACATTTGAAACTGATTTACAGAAATTAGACAAATTGCTATTCCTACACTCAGAAACTGCAAAAAAAGCAAAGCAGTCTGATTTAACAATTTAACCGTTTACCACACAATGATAACTTTTAATCGTCAGCTCCCCACAGGAAGAAGCCTTTTGAAAACATTGTGGGAAAAGGAGAAAATGCTGGTGACCAGCATTTTCTCTTTTTTCCACGAAGTTTTCTTCCTAAGCAAAATTGTACCATTTCAGCCATTTTAAAATTGTCGTCTGCAAATGCTTGAATTCGGATAGGTCCAAAATTTTGCTGCGTGGTAAGGGGTTAACAAACATTCCAACTTTTCATGGCCCTAGAGAAAAATTCTTTGAGAACATTGTGGGAAAAAGAGAAATTGCTGGTAACCAGTCTTTGCTCCCTTTTCCAAATATTAATCCTTTACCACAAAATCCTGACTTTTAACGACCCTGAGAAAGTTAAGCCTTCTGAAAACATAGTGGGAAGAGGAGAAAATTAATGAGCGGTGGCACTATATTTTTATTCGGTTTTGAAAAGTACCTATGGAGGCAGCCATATTGTTTACTCAGTCATTGTGTAACTAGGCAATGTCATACCTATGTCATTTCTTAACCCATTACCAAACGACAATATTTTAGACTGGTCTAAATTGAAAGCACTTGCAGACGACAAAATAAAAGTGACTGAAAATTTGAAATTTGTTTTCTGAAGGGTAGAAAACATTGTGGGAAAAGGAGAAAATGCTGGTTACCAGCATTTTCTCCTTTTCCCACAATGTTTTCAAAAGGCTTCTTACTCAGGGGCGTCGAAAGTAGGGATGGTGTGGTAATGGGTTAATATTTTGGTCATTTCTTATACACTTTAATTCTTTTTATTTTGGTCATTTCGTACCAATTTAGATCATTTTGTACTCACTTTGATCATTTCATATCCAGTTTTCAATATCAATTTGGTAATTTGGAACCTATTTTAATGCTATTTTTAGTGTTGTTTCTCCAATGACATGACTGCTTTTGTACATATAGCTCACAACTGTTTTTGTACATATAGCTCAAACTGAAATTATGTTAATTTGGCTGAAGAATGGCTATGATTGTGTCAAATTCACCACTATTGGTAGTATTTTTTAAGATTCAAGTTGCATTCTATTGGATTGTTTCGGATCACTTAGTTCAGTTCTCACCAAGTTCTGCAAAAGTTTTCTTTGGTCAATTTAAAATGCTGTAATGTGCTTTTTTTGTTTTGTTTCTACTGATTTGGGTGCCATTGATGTTATGCATCAAAATTTTCTTGTCCCACAAAATTCTTTCCAAGCCACTGGCAGACTCCAACCATTACCATCATGGACACCACGGTAAGTGTGAGAGAGGAATATACTGTAGCAATGACCATCATTAACTCATTACCAAACAACAATATTTTAGGCTTGTCCAAATCGAAAGCTTTTGCAGGCAACAAAATAAAAGTGACTGAAACTTTGGAATTTGTTTTGTGAACTTGGGTAGAAAACATTGTGGTAAAAGGAGAAAATGCTGGTTACCAGCATTTTCTCCTTTTCCCACAATGTTTTTCTCAAGGCTTCTTTCATAGGGTCGTTAAAAGTTGGGATTGTGTGGTAAAGGGTTAATCCTTGGAAAGAAATTGCCATGCTGGGAATGGAAACACAGTGGCCACCCAGACCCCCACCCCCCCTACCCCCCATTTTCAAGTCCTTTACACTGCCAAATGGGTTACTGGGGCTTGGCTCAGTGTCCTTTTACCCCTTTCCAAACAACAAAATTTTAGACTGGTCCAAATTGAAAGCACTTGCACACGACAAAACAAATGTAACTCTAAAGTTGAAATTTGTTTCCAGCAGGGTAGAAAACATTGTGGGAAAAGGAGAAAATGATGGTTACCAGCATTTTCTTCTTTTCCCACAATGTTTTCAAAAGGCTTCTATCTCGGGGCCGTAAAACCAGGAATTGTTTGGTAAAGGGTTAACCCTATTCCACACAATCCCAATTTTAAATGACCCTGATAAAAAAAGCTTTTGAAAACATTGTGGGAAAAAAAGAAAATGCTGGTAACCAGCATTTTCTCCTTTTTCTACAATGTTTTTCACCCTTCCCAAATCAAATTTCAATTTTTGATTCACATTTATTTTGTCGTCTGCAAATGCTTTCAATTTGGACTGGTCCACAGTTTTGTCATTTTGTAAAGTGTTAAAAAACTCAAGACTGTGTGGTAAAGGATTAACTCATTACCAAACGACAATATTAGTTCTAGGCTTGTCCAAATCCAAAGCATATGCAGATAACAAAATAAAAGTGACTGAAAATTTGAAATTTGTTTTATGAAGGGTAGAAAACATTGTGGGAAAAGGAGAAAATGCTGGTTACCAGCATTTTCTCCTTTTCCCACAATGTTTTCTTCAGGCTTCTTACTCATGGTTGTCAAAAGTAGGGACTGTGTAGTTAAGGGTTAAAACACAGGATTGTTTGGGAGAGGGGCAAGATGATTGTCAGACCTAAACAAGATGCTAACATTTTTTATGAAGTGAAAAAGTATTAATGCTGACATGTTTTTTTCTCTCATACAAAATGCATCCCCAGTCAAGCCTGAAATTACTTTGGGCCAATTTTCACAATTTCTTGATGAATTCTGGTAAATTTCTTGCCGATTTCCCCCCTCCGATGACAGACAGTAGATATATTTTGTATTATATGTGTGAGAAACGATAAAGAAAAAAATTATATTCCCAGAAGGGCATGAGGGCACAATCATTATGTTTCTTATCTATTTCATTAACCAGCCTCATTTCTAGTCCATTTCTTCTACAAATCTCGGAGTTCAATACCACTGCTTCTGCAAACTTCAGTTCTTATCCACTTCTAATCTCAGTTCTAATCCATTTCTTTTACTACTCTAAGTTCTGATCCATTTCTTAAACTAACTTCCGTTCTAATCCATTTCTTTTACTACTCTAAGTTCTGATCCATTTCTTCAACTAACTTCCGTTCTAATCCATTTCTTTTACTACTCTAAGTTCTGATCCATTCTTCAACTAACTTCTGTTCTAATCCATTTCTTCATTTCAGGTTCATAGCTACATACGATTATCTCATCTATGGGAGTCATTTTGGTCTTAATTCATGTGCTGACCCCCTCTCACACTCATCACAACTCGGTCGATTAAGTACCTACATCTAACCTCTTCCGTATCAGGGAGAATTCCATTTTGAAATGAGAATCATGTGATTCTATATATAGCGCGCCACTGACAGTTGTTTAGCAACAACATAAACAACCTCGATGAAGTTATTCACATCTGTCTATTTGTCAGTCAAAACTTCAATCGGAATTGATAAACCACATTCAAAAATGAACGTACAAACTGTTTGTAAACTGAAATATGGTTAGAAAATTTTTGATAGAAAATTGAAACTCAAATTTTCTTTTGTTAGAGGAGCCTTACAATTTTCAGAACGGAAAACCGGTGTTTTTCCTGGCGATGAATGCATCGAAATGATATACATTAATCCACCAGTTACAGCCGAGGGATATGATGGCTCCTGATGTATGCCGAATGCCCCCTCTCAAAAACCCGATGCTGAGATTGGCCGAACAGCCTTTATAAAAAATTAATGTTACACATTATTTACCAATGAGCAAGTAAGTGTACTGCCCTTATTAACCCATTACCCAACAATCCCTACTTTTGACGCCCCTGAGAAAGAAGCCCTTTGAAAACACTGTAGGAAAAGGAGAAAATGCTGGTAATCAGCATTTTCTCCTTTTCCCACAGTGTTTTCTACCCTTCCCAGAACAAATTTCAATTTTTCAGTCACCTCTATTTTGTCATCTGCAAATGCTTTCACTTTGAACCAGTCTAAAATTTTGTCGTTTGGTAAAGAGTTAACTCATTAACTATTCACTCCTTACCAAACGACAATATTTTAGGTTTGTCCAAATTGAAAGCATTTGCAGACAACAAAAAAAAAGTGACTGAAAATTTGAAATTTGTTTTGTGAAGGGTAGAAAACATTGTGGGAAAAGGAGAAAATGCTGGTTACCAGCATTTTCTCCTTTTGCCACAATGTTTTCTAAAGGCTTCTTTCTCAGGTGCGTCAAAAGTAGGGATTGTGTGGTAATGGGTTAACTCTCAGAAAAAGATGGAAGCTACGCTAGATTGGAAAAGTGGCCATAATGTGAAAACGTCAATCTTACATGCGGAGTTAGGGGTCATAATCCTCAACCCTTTACCTGATATGCCAATTTGAGGCTCTTCCATTTCAGCAGCAAAGTTATGATGTCAAAAATATGGACAAATGAGGATACAAATATCTCATTAAGTGGAAAACATTGTTTGAAAAGAGGAAACTGCTCATTACAAGCAATTTCTCCTTTTCCCGTTATGTTTTCAAAAGCTGACTGTTGTTGATATGTCAAAATGAGTATCTATGGAGTAAACGGTTAAAACTGATTGATTCATGGGGAAGAATGGTCTTGTGACTTGCACAGACTTATCAAGAGCAAAACGTTTTGAGCCAAGTCAACCTGCATGGACTGTGCAGGCTGATCTTTCACTACTTTTATGGATTAAATCAGTTGCAAAGAACACAACTGAAACATAATTCTACAAAGGCCGACATGGGAAGATTTTTTGTGGATGGATCAAATCACTTTTTCAAAGAACACAACTAAAATTCAATTTAAATTGCAATACAAGCCCTTGTGGAATGTTTTTCCTCCCTCCTACTCATTTGGTGAAATTTGATTGGTTGGTGGTATAATGTCAGATGAATAATTCATTCTGGATGATGCTGATGTGTTTACCACAAGGACCGAGAGGAGTGACCTCCACTTGAAAATAATGATACTACTACTACTCCTCTTAACCCTTAGACTGCAATGTCCATCTCATTGACCTTTTGCAGACAGTGTAGATTAAGATCAGACTGCACAGAACGTGCAGTCTGATCTTCGATCTATACAGACTGATATGGAGATATCATTCCCCAAAACAACACTTTGAAATAGCGATATTTGGGTTTTGTACAATTGAAAAGAAATTTTTTTTTTTACTTCTTCCCGAGGAAAAGGGTTAACCCTTTACTCCATAGATACTCATTTCTACGCATTACTTGTAGTAGCCTCTGGAAAACATTGTGGCAAAAGGTGAAATTGCTCGGGACGAGCAATTTCACCTTTTGTCACAATGTTTTCTATGAAAAGGTGTCATATACACATAAGAAACTGCTTCATCCTTGCTGTTATTTAGGGTCAACTAGAGATACCATAGAAATGCCTTATGGGGTAAAGGTTAAGGCACGTCCAAGTTGGAACCATTTTCAGATGAGAAACTTAATATAGACAAAATGACAAGATTTCTCTTACAAAGGGGGTCAAAACAATACAGGAAAAGGAGCCGTGAGGCTAAACATCTTTTTTGTGGAAAATGATACTAGCCCCATTAACTCCTTACCAAACAACAAAATTTTAGACTGGTCCAAATTGAAAGCACTTGCAGACGACAAAATAAACGAAACTCAAAATTTGAAACTAAAATTTGTTTCCTGCAGGGTAGAAAACATTTAGGGAAAAGGCGAAACATTTTGGACAAGTTCAAATTCAAAGCGTTTGCAGACAATAAACTAAACATGACTCAAAAATTGAAATTTGTTTTGGAAAGGATAAAAAACATTGTGGAAAAAGGAGAAAATGCTGGTTACCAGCATTTTCTCCATTTTCCACAATGTTTTCTTCCCTATCTGAAAATGTGTGAAACAGATAGAAAAGGCAGGTAAATAGGATTTTCTCCTTTTCCCACCATATTTTCTAGCCTTTCATTATATATCATTTATTATTATATATATTATTCTCTACATAGACCTGTACCATACAATCATATTTTAATAATCCGGTGGGAAAAAAAATCTATTAAAAACATTGTTGGTAAAGGAGAAAATCTTCCCCAGGTTTTTAAAAGACAGGGCTGTGTGGCACAGGGCTGAGGATTAATTACAGAGAAATAATGACTGGGAAAGAATTCTAGACGGATACTTGGACAGGCATTATGGGATCTGGGTAGAAAATAAATCATAAATTTTGTTTATTTACAAATTACTTTTCAGCCATTAAGATAAGCTTTATATATCTCTCGCTTTTGCCTTCTGCCAGTTTCAATTAGATATCATCCGAGTCATTTATAAAACTAGCCATGGGATGTACAATGCTTACATCTTTAACCCTCTAACACACGATGCCGACTTTTGAAGACCCTGAGAAAGAAGCCTTTTGAATGCATTTAGGGAAAAGGAGAAAATGCTGGTAATTGTCTTACAAATAAAACATTTGTGTGAAAAGGCAAAACGCTGTAAAGTAGCAATTTCATCTTTAATCTAAATGTTTGTTTTAATAGCCTAGATCATAATTTTCATGACGGTCAGAGCAGCTACACATGTATGTGTTTCCTGATTTTCTCACACAAGGACTGACAACTTCCTGTCAAAGCCATTGACTGCACTCATCACAACTCGGCAGATTCCATAACTACATCTATCCTTGTCCATATTACGGTCATCTCCATTTGAACTGTCAGAATCATGTAATTCTATATATAGCGCCCCACTGACAGTTGTTTAGCAACGACAGAAACAACCTCGATGAAGTTATTCACATCTGTCTATTTGTCAATGAAAACTTCAATCGGAATTGATAAACCACGTTAGAAAATGTACGAAATGTTTGTCAACTGAAATATGGTTAGAAAGCTTTAAAATTGAAACTCAATTTTGTTTTGTAAGAAGAGCCTTACAATTTTCAGAATGGTAAACAGGCGTATTTCTGGGCAATGAATGTATCGATCTGACGCATATCAATCCACCACTTACAGCTGAGAGATATGATGGCTCCGAGTTATGCCGAATGCCATTGACTGCTGTTTCATATGTATCAGAGGTGAAATAATGTTTATAGGGCCTTATGTGATGAAAAAACCTGAACTGTTGCATAAAGCATATAGGATTATCTCAATCACCGCATTAAAACATTTTAATTCCATTTAGTCTGTTAATGTCTGTCTCACTTCATAATCTAGTGCAGTATTCCATCACTGCAAGACAAAGTTTTTTGGACCCGACCAAATCCAAAGCATTAAATTTTGCACATTACAAAATTTTTAATGAGCCAAACATTATGAAGTTTGTCTTGGTAAGGATATGAAACATTGTGGGAAAAGGAGAAAATGCTGGTCACCAGCATTTTCTCCTTTTCCCACAATGTTTTCAAATGCCTTTTTCTCAGAGTCCTTAAAACTCTGGATTAATTGGCAAAGGGTTAAATTTCTCACAATAAAGAATGCACATCTTTGGTTCAGAATACTTAAAAGCACTTATGCGTTATGGCTTCTAATATTACAAATGATAGTATTTTTTCCTCCTCTCGTTAGTATAGCCAAGTTCAATACCCTGATAATTCTATTTCCCTATCTTTCTTGAGCATATACCTCCAAAACAAAGTTGCAGGTAACCAGCATTTTCTCCTTTTTCCACAAGGTTTCCTACTCTTTACCCCATTACCACACAATCCAACTTTTAACTACACAAACAAAAGAAGCCTTTTCAAAACATTGTGGGTAAAGGAGAAAATGCTGGTAACCAGCATTTTCTCCTTTTCCCACCACGTTTTCTACCCTTCCCAAGTCAAATTTCAATTTTTGATTCACATTCATGCGCGGATCCAGATATCTTTCCCAGGGGGGGTCCCACCGAAAACGCACTCGTCTTATTATACGATAGATCTACTTTGATTTCTGGATTTCAGTGGATGTAAGCCATTTACAAGAAAAGTCAACGTTTCCAGTTCTATTCATGAGGAGGTCTCCACATTTTGAACCCTTTTTAAATTTGTGACTGTATTTTACATGAATGCTGTGCAATATCAAACCAGTCCCAATAATGAATCCAATAACCACTTTTTTGCCAAAATTCCAGGGGGGGTCCAGACCCCCGGTCCCCCCCTCTGGATCCGCCCTTGACATTTATTTTGTTGTCTGCAAATACTTTCAATTTGGACTATTGCAAAATTTTGCCATCTGGGCAAGAGTTAAAAGACAAAAATTTTATGTCTGAAGAAAATTTTATTTGTCATCCCGAAGTGCTTTCATTTTGAACAAGTCTGAAAATCCATAATTAATCCTTTACCACAAAACAAAATGTTAAATCTATCCAAATTCAAAGCATAAATTTAGTTTGCAGACTGTATTCATAGTAGCTCAAATGATGCAATTTACCTTTGATAGTGTAGAAAACTTTGTGGGGAAAGGAGAAAATGCTGGTTACCAGCTTTTTCTCCTTTTCCCACAATGTTTTCAAGAGGCCTCTTTCTCAGAGTTGTTAAAAGTTGGGATTGTTAGGTAATGGGTTAAGATTTCTAATATATTTTGTCAAACCACAGAGGATCCAAATAATCCACATTTTTTCGTTTGATTAAATTAAATGCACACTTACTACAGGTATAATTTCCTTTTACCTAAGGAAAGAGTGGGGACAGCATATAAAAACAATCGGAATGAAGGAGAAAATGTTTGTCAGCAGCACCTTCGCAATTTCTGATGATGTTCTACCCCCTCTGAAAGCTAGTCAGTATCGTTAGAGCCTCAATTAATTATTTGTGACCTAAAAATGTATTCAAAATGAATGAGCCTAAAATTTCATTGCCTGACAAGCAATGAAAGATTACTCAGTTCCTGTCAAAAGAAACTCCTTGATTTTCCAAAAGAGAAAAACAAAAATTAACTCTTTACCAAATGATATGATTTTAGACAAGTCCAAATTGGAAGCATTTACAAACAACAAATTTAGGGTGACTCCAAAAATGAAATTTCATTTGGGAAGGAAAGAAAACACTGTGAGAAAAGGAGAAAATGCTGGTACCAGCATTTTCACCTTTTCCAACTATGTTTTCAAAAGGCTTTTTCCTCAGGGTCGAGAAAACCCGGGGTTGTTTGGTAGAGGGTTAAGAAATTCCCATCATGTAATGGTGTTTTCTTCTATTGTCAACACCATTCTAGCCATAACAGCATGAAAGCTCACTAGTGTCTTGTCTGAGTTTGACCAGTGCAAGACCAGCACTAGACTTTGCAGTGCCTTGCTCAAGGACATTCTCATGTGCCCAGCATAGCTATCAGGGATCAATCTCAGCACCTCCTGATTAAAACTCAAATGTGTAAACCACATAGCCAGGCCATGGTAGACCCCACAGCCATCTACCATGAAGGTTTGTATTTTGCAGTGCCTTGCTCAAGGACATTCTCATATGACCAGCACAGCTATCAGGGTTCAATCTCAGCACCTCCTAATTAAAACTCAAATGCATAAACCACATAGCCAGGCCATGGTAGATCCACCACCATCTACCATGAAGGTTTGTATTTTGCAGTGCCTTGCTCAAGGACATTCTCACGTGACCAGCATAGCTATCAGGGATCCATCTCAGCACCTCCTTATTAAAACTCAAATGGGTAAGCCACTTAGCCAGGCCATGGTAGACCCACCACTATCTACCATGAAGGTTTGTATTTTACGGTGCCATCATTTGGTAGATCCAAACAAATAGCATTTTCCTCATTGATTCATGGACTGTTACAGTTGTATATCTAAGATTATTGCGCAATAATTTACCTACAACATGGCAGTTATGTGCGTTACAATTTCACACGGGGAGACAGGGCTACATGAATGTCAGACATAGTTTTCTATTGTTATCATATGCCCGCTTCCAGAGAATTATGCCATGAAGCATGAACTGAATTACCATCTATAAATATCGCCAAATTACCAGACAAGAAAAATTTTACATTTGAGCCAAGCTCTGTGAAAAAGGGGTTAATAGTGCCTGCAAAAAATATCCACTAATGTCGGCCTGCAAGATCTGTGTAATTAACTCTTTATCAAATGACAAAATTTTAGACTGGTTCAAATTGAAAGCATTTGCAGACGACAAAATGAATGTGACTAAAGAATCGAAATATGTTTTAGGAAAGGAAGAAAACATTGTGGGAAAAGGAGAAAATGCTGGTTACCAGCATTTTCTCCTTTTCCCCACAATATTTTCAAAAGATTCCTTCTCATGTTCGTTAAAAGTCTGGATTGTGTTGTAAACTCATTACCAAATGACAATATTATAGACTTGCCCATATCGAAAGCATTTGCAGAGACTTGCCCATATCGAAAGCATTTGCAGACGACAAAATAAAAGTGACTGAAAATTTGAAATTTGTTTTGTGAAGGGCAGAAAACATTGTGGGAAAAGGAGAAAATGCTGGTTACCAGCATTTTCTCCTTTTCCCACAATGTATTTTAAAGGCTTCTTTCTCAAGGTTGTCAAAAGTAAGGTTTGCGTGGTAATGGGATAAGATAAGCGGAAAAATCTGACAATGTTTCGTGAACATTTCACAACAAATAATCAAGGGATCAACAATATGAGAATGCTGTTTCTCTAGATTCCCTAATCGTCTGCAAATGCTTTCAATTTGGAACATTTTAAAATTTTCATCATCTGGTAAGGAATGTTATGTGCTGGTCAGTATAGATCAGAGATCAGGCTGCATAGAATGTACAGTCTGATCTTGGTCAACACTGTCTGTAACAGTTTCTTAGGCTTTTTATTGTAAGGAAAGATTTATGTCCCCTTTATTAGGGAAACATACCTGCAGATATAAATATTCCACCACTAGGAAACATGATCACGCTCTCTACAGCGGCACCATGGTCAACTGTTATTACACTCTCCCTCATTCTGGTATCAAACAGTTTGACTGTGTGATCATAGGAACCTGTAAAAAAAAAATACAATTCTTTGAGAAAAGGGGGTTTAATGCATCTGGGGGGGAAAAAGTATTTATTCGTGTCAGCTCAGGCTGATATAGGTCAAAACTCTTTGCCAGAATTTTCTTTTTGGCTATTTGCAATATGATTTTTTCTACCCTTTGAAAAACAAATTTATGATTTGAGTACTGAACAAGTAATATGACACCCAAATAGAGTGCCGAAAAATACCTGTTAGTTTAAAACTTTACCAAATGACAAATTTATAGACTCGTCCGAATTGAGAGCATTTGCAGACCACAAAATAAATGTGACTGAGGAATCGAAATTTGATTTTGGAAGAGTAGAAAACATTGTGGGAAAAGGAGAAAATGCTGGTTTTCCCACAATGTTTTCAAAAGGCTTCTACCTCATGGTCGTCAAAAGTCGTCATTGTGTGGTATGCAGTTAAACATATTTATCTTACATCTATTGAGAAACAAGTTCAAACAATTCATACTAATCTCTCTCGTTTCTGCTTCCTGGGAACTACACCAGTAATCGTGCCAAATGTGTGGGCCAATGAAAAATCCCAAATTTGACACCTGCTCCCTGGTATCAAACTCAGGACCTCATGGTTATGAGGCTGACGCTCTACCTCACAGCCACAGACAACACAAAAAATACCTGTCAGACTAATTCATCCTAGAGATACTACCCAAATAATGCAATTTCATGCTTACTTTTGTCTACAGGGTTTCAGAAAAGTGGACATTGCAGATCAAAGAATGGGCGCTATAGGTCAAAGGCGCTTTCTGGCTAATTGGTTGTATTGGGGTTTAACGCCACATTAACAGCTAAGGTCATAGCATGGCGGTCTGTGCCGCACATGTGTTTCCTGGCTTTCTCATACTAGTACTGACACAATTTTCTTTCCAAAGCCACCGACTACTTTTCTCACATGCTTCAGCAGAGGTGAGAGGCGAAAATAGGCCGGAAAGAAAGTTTGCCTCAACCTGGTATCGAACTCACAACCACCAGGTCATGAGTATGACACGCTAACCACTGAGCCATCAGGGTGGGCTTTCTGGCTAAAAAATCATCTACATATGCTTTCATATGCAGAATCGAGAGAGATTAGTATAAGTTGTTAGAACTTAGTTTCTCAATCGATGTAAAATAAATATGTTTAAACTAAACTAAACATATGCTTTCAATCTGGACAAGGCTAAACTTTTGTTATTTAGTATTATAAAGTTCGTAAGAAATGCAAACCTGTAAGTATGATATCTTTGCTGGCTTGGCTGGCCACCCCACATCTAACATAGTCCTGAAACAAGAAATGTGATAAACTATATACACAGGGTTTTCCATGACCCCCTTGTTTCTTTGAATTTTGAGGGTTTTGACCCCCAAATTTTTCTAAATGACTCCCAAAATTTATTATTCTACCTTCTTTAATTCATATGAAGGGGGTCATTGTGACCCTTTCTACAGAAAGTTGAAGGAATACCCTGTATACATGTATTTAATGATTTCATTATAACCCACTACTAGACAATCCTGAATTGTAAAAACCCTGAGAAGAGAGGCTTATTAAAATATTGAGGAACAAGAGCTTCGCAAAGCGGCGTATATACGCCCGAAGGGGCTTGTCAGTGAAATGAGTTGAAATGACGGAAGGGCCATGAATGAAGAGTAGTTAATCTCCATGATATGTGAAAAATATCAAAGGGCAATAACTAAAAAAAGAAAGGGTGGCACGGTTACAAATTTTGTAAATTGCTGTTCTCCACAAGGTGTTCTATCAGTTTCGAAAGGTTCAAGATCATAGCTTTTATATTTTAGAAATTATGGCCCAGACGAAAATTCAAAGAGAAAACTAACAAAGGGCAATAACTAAAAAAGAAGGATGGCAGAGTTATGGTTCTTGTGCAGTGCACTTCTTTATAATGTGTTCTATAAGTCTTTTAAGTTTCAAGATGATAGGTTTTATAGTTTGGGAGTTATGGCCTGGACAAAAATTCAAACTAAAAAATTAACAAAGGGCAATAACTAAAAAAATAAAAGTCGCAGAGTTATGATTCATGTGCACTGCACTTCTCCATAATGTTTTCTATCGGTGTATGAAGTTGCAAATTATAAGCTTTTATAGTTTGGAAGTTATGGCCTGGACAAAAATTCAAACTGAAAATTAACAAAGGGCAATAAGTAAAAAAATAAAGGTTGCAGAGTTATGGTTCATGTGCAATGCACTTCTCCATAAAGTTTTCTATCACTATATCAGGTTGCAAGTTACTAGCTTTTATAGTTTGGAAGTTATGGCCTGGACAAAAATTCAAACTAAAAATTAACAAAGGGCTGTAACTCAAAAAATAAAAGTGGCAGAGTTATGGTTTATGTGCACTGCACTTCTCCATAATGTGTTCTATCAGTGTATGTAGTTTCAATTTAATACCTTTTATGATATGGAAGTTATGGCCTGAACAAAAAATCGAAGTGAAAAGTTGGTTATTTCAGAAATCAAGGGCAGATAATTTTGGAACAGAAACAGCGATGAAAATTCTAAGATCCAGGTGCACAACTAGACATCATGGAGATTCATTGTGGCAAGTTTCAAATAATTCCTATGAAAACTGTAGGAGGAGTTGCGCACACAAGAAATTGCTAACAGACGGACGGATGGACGACCGGGGGTATAACATAATACGACCCTTCGGGCGTATAACAAGAGGGCCATGATGGCCCTGTATCGCTCCACTGGCTAATTCGTAAAAACACTACAAGCCAAACATTACATTATTTGGCCAACTGGTTTCAAACTTGAGGGCTTACAATTTTTTTCTATAAAAACCAACAAAAAAGTTGTGACCCCTGGGCAAATCCAGTTTTACCACAAAGCTATAATTACTTGAATCCTGGTGGAGGTCTACAAGATAAAGCCCCATACCAAATAATACAGGTCTAGAATGTGTGGTTATAAACAAGAAGATTTTCAAAGTTTTCTCAATAAAAGGCCCTGTAAAACATAAAATCCATGAGACAGGGCTAAATTTAGTGGTCCCAGTCTTTATTATGGTTAGTAACAAGATGACTTAGAAAGTCATCACAAAAGCCCATGTAAAACTTGTGACCCCTGGTGTGGGGACAAACTTGACCCTAAGGCTATAATTTGGGCCCTCCTGGTAGAGGCCCACTAGAAAAAGCTAGATGCAAAATTTGGTAGCCCTAGGCCTTATAGCTAGGTGCAAGTAGATTTTTAAAAAATTCCCAATATGAGCCCATGTAAAACTAGTGACCCCCAGGACAGGGCCAAATTTGACCCCAGGGCTACAATTTGGGCACCTTTGGTAGACAACCACTTGATAAAGCTAGATGCAAAATTGAGTAGCCCTAGGCCTTATGGCTTGGTATGAAAAGATTTTTAAAATTTTCACTATATAAGCCCATACAAAACTTGTGACCCCCGGGGCCGGGCCAAATTTGACCTCTGGGCTATCATTTGGGCACTGTGGGTAGAGGTCTACTAGATAAAGCTACATGCCGAATTTGGTAGCCCTAGGCCCTATGGCTAGGTACCAGAAGGATTTTAAAGTTTTCCCTATATAAGCCCATATAAAACTTGTGACCCCTGGGGTGGGGCCAATTTTGACCCCAGGGCTAATATTTGAAGGAACTTGGTAGAGGTCCACTAGATAAAGCTACATGCCAAATTTGGTAGCCCTAGGCCTTATGGTTTCAGAGAAGAAGATTTTTAAAAATTTTCAATATTTTTCAGTTTTGTTGCCATGGCAACCAGAGTTTTTGAAGGAATAAAATTCTTTCAAGGAATTCTGAAGAGGACCATGGCAGGATCATTTCTGTGAAGTTTCATCAAAATTGGATGGGTAGTTTCAGAGAAGAAGATGTTTGAAATAAAAGTTAACGCACGGACGGACGGACGGACACACGCACGCACAGACGGACGGACGCACGACGGACACCAGGCCATGACATAAGCCCGCTGGCCTTTGGCCAGTGGAGCTAAAAAGGAGATAAAAGGGCCACGATGACCCTTAAGTTGCTCACCTAAGCCTATTGACCCATTTCCAATCTCTACCATGATATATTGAGCAAACAAAAAAATCTTTTAAAAAAGATTTAAGCTGTTGACCTAGTTTTTGACCCTGTGTGACCTATTTTTGGACTTGCAAAGATATCACCCAGATAAACATTCTAACCAATTTTCATCAAGACTACTGAACTGAAAATGTGGCCTCCAAAGTTTACACAGGGATTTTCTAAGATTTGACATAGTGACATAATCTTTGATCCCGATATGATCCTTTGCCAATCTTTCCAGGATGTTATATAAGCAAACATTCTGACGAACTTTCATGAGTATTGGACTGTAAATGTGGCCTATACTGTGTACACGTTTTTTCTAAGATTAATAGCCTTGTAAACTAGTTTTGACTCAACATGTCAAACATGTCCAGGATAATAATCCATTATTACACAATCCCTACTTTTGACGCCCCTGAAAGAAGCCTTTAGAAAACATTGTGGGAAAAGGAGAAAATGCTGGTAACCAGGAGAAAATGCTGGTAACCAGCATTTTCTCCTTTTCCAAAAGTGTTTTCTACCCTTCACAAATCAAATTTCAAATTTTGGGTCACTTTTATACTGCCATCTGCAAATGCTTTGGACAAACCTAATTTTGTCGTTTGGTAACGAGTTAACAAGGCAAATATTCTGACCAAGTTTCATGAGTATTGGGCTGAAAATATGGCCATGGGCTGAAAATGAGGCCTTTAGAGTGTGCACAAGGTTTTTCAAAGATTTGACCTAGTGACCTTGCTTTTGAACTGACCCATTTTGGACTGCCTTCAAAATATCATCAAGGCAAACCTTCTTCCCAAGTTTCATGAGGACTGGACTAAAACCGTGACCTCTTAGTAAAAATGAGCCATGATGTGACAAAGAGCTATAGAGTCCCGCCTTGTAGTGGTGAAACCTAGAATAACCCTTTATCACACAGTAACAACTTTTAATGACCCTGTGAGGAAGCCTTTTTGAAAACATTGTGAGAAAAGGAGAAAATGCTGGTTATCAGCATTTTCTCCTTTTCCCACAATGTTTTCTACTCTTTCAAAGTCAAGTTAAAATCCTTCAGTCACCTTTATATTGTCGTCTGCAAATGCTTTCAATTTGGACCAGTCTAAGATTTTGTCATTTGGTAAAGAGTTAAACATGAAGAATGAAAATAAGCTTTTGCAGGATCTGATTGTAATGTGGCTGGAAGCAGAGTACACATTGTAGATAGTCAGGTATCAACAGTTTCAGAGAAAAGATAAACAGATTTGTACAGGTGCATGAAAATTAATGTGAAAAGTGAACAAATTTTAACCCTTAACCCTTTATCAAACTATCCCTCGTTTTTAAGACCGGACATAAAAGCCTTTTGAAAACATTGTTGCAAAAGGATAAAATGGACCCCTCCTGATATGCTTCCAAGTAACATGGAATAAAATTTCTTGTGAGTTGATACATGAAATTTTATACTGATATAACACTCTTGCAGGGTTTTCCAGGATGCACAAAATCTTGTGTCATAGACGCAATTTTAATTCAAATGACTCCCCAAAATAAATGACAGTGCATCATCAGTGACGCAACTTTCCAAAATCTAAATCATCTATGACTTTGAATAAAGCATAGTAAATGCAAGTCTGTTCTTCCTTCGATATCAGACAAACACCTTTCTTTTTTTAACTACAAGGTTCATTTTATACAAAAGCGGTTTTCTAGAAATTTATTTATAGTCTCAATCAGACTGGTTTACGCATTATTGCCGTAACGTATATTGGACATGTGTCATAAATATGGGCCTAGTCAAAATCTTGCTTGGGTTCACTGTATTTCACAGCTTGTTTTACACTACTTCCAGTATATAAAATTACACATTATTAGTCTGTGCTGTTCACTGAAATTAATGTCAAAACGAAGAAAAACGTAACATCCTTCCATCGTCTGCTTGAACCTACAACTGCCGATCAAGCCAAGTCAAGCAGTAACTCAGACAAGAAAATTTCGTCTTTCAAAAAGTGAAATCAACATCAGAAATGACTTGCAGACTTTTCTTTCTTGGAGCTTAAAGGTAAAATGCATTGGAAATCATGCTTGATGACGAACAGATCTACTGGTACCTGTATTCATTCTGACCCCCTAAGTTGAAGAAATGACCCTCAACTAAGAAGGATGCGGGTCACAATGACGCACAATTTTTAAAGCCGAGGAAAAGCCCTGCTCTTGCAAAGTTTTAACAGGCCAGAATGGCTTCATGTCTATCTTGAAATTATTTCTAAAATATTTTTCTAGTTTCCTGAAAAGGGGGGCAATTATTATCTCCCTTTGAATTGAGAATATAGCTATTTTAGATTTATGAATGATCATATGAAGAAAACAAAAAAAAGAAAAAGTGGCTCTGTTAAAGAAGTACAATTGTACTCATTTTTAATGATAGCAAATTTTTTAGCATAATATTAAAAAGGAAAAAGCAATTTTCCATTAGGATCGAATCTCCTATATTAATGTTGTCTATGCCAAGTTTTGTTTGTTGTCTGAAAATAGTTACAAATTGGACTGGTCTAAAATTTTGTCATGTGGATCGGAGTCTATAATTTTACTACATGTATAAATATGTCTCAATCCTTTATCACACTGTCCCTTTACATTTACTGATCCTTTTTGAAAATACTGTGGGAAAACGAGAAATTGCTGGCAACCAGCATTTTCTCCTTTTTGCACGATGTTTTCTACCCTATGAAAAACAGAAGTCAACAATTAAGCTACATTTAATTTGTCGCCTGCAAATTCTTTCAATTTAGGTATAGTCCAAAAGTTTGTCATTTAGTAAAGAGTTACTGTAACTATCTCTATTTCTTGGTAAATCTGAGAGCAGTAAATCGTTATTTCAAACAACTGTTACCATATAATTAACTCTTTACAACACAAGAAAATTTTAGACTGGTCCAAGTTGAAAGCATTTGCAAACAACAAAATAAAGGTGACTGAAAAATTAAAATTTGGTTTGCGAAGGGTAGAAAACACTGTGGGAAAAGGAGAAAATGCTGGTTACCAGCATTTTCTCCTTTTCCCACAGTGTTTTCAAAAGGCTTCTTTCTCAGGGACATTAAAAGTCGGGAATTGTGTGGTAAAGAGTTAAGAAATATAATGTTTGTATTTTAAACACCCATCAGATATCAAGGAAGGGCAGGACTACCAGTTGGTAGGAAAGTAAGTGGATCATCAACTCTATACCAAACGACAAAATTTTGGACTAGCCTAAATTAAAAGCATTTGCAGACAACAAAACAGATGTGAATAAAAATTGAATTTTGATTTTGGAAGGGTAGAAAACATTGTGGGAAAAGGAGAAAATGCTGGTAACCAGCATTTTCTCCTTTTCCCACAATGTTTTCTACCCTATCATATAGAATCAAAGCATTGAAAACGCTGAAGTGGTATTTGTCAAGGAAATCCATGTGTGGAATTAATAGTTTGAAAGAAACAGAGACATATTGTTCAGATATTGGCTTAAAAGTGAACCCACCATTCTTAAAATGTTTTCAAAAGGCTTCTTTCTCAGGGTCGTTAAAAGTTGGGATTGTGTGGTAAAGAGTTAATCATTAAAGTATGTTGTACAGGAATTCCACATAATCTTACTCAAAAGCAGAGCTCCAGACAGAGGTAGTGATTTTGTTTTCAAAGTTGGAAATTTTAAATATTCTCCACTAAACCCTATGTTATGGGTACTCAATAGAATCGTCTCACTGAGGTGATTCCAATGAGTACCAACAACATAGCGTTTGGAAGAAAAATAACAGATTTAGAATACCATCACTCCCTCTTAGCTGGAGCTCTGCAAAAGAGTCTATGCAGTTTTAAGGCAGTTAGTAAGAATATAATGGAGATTAATACCAATAGAAGTGGTTTTTACATTTGAACACAGGTTAATGTTGCTGTTGTTGTTTTGGGGTTTAACGCCACTTTAACAGCTAAGGACATATCTTGGCGGTCGGTGACCCACATGTGTTTCCTGGCTTTCTCATACTAGTACTAACACTACTTTCTTTCCAAAGCCACCGACTACTCCTGTCACATGCTTCAGCAGAGGTGAGAGGCGAAAATATGCTGGAAAGAAAGTTCGCCTCGACCGGGTATCGAACTCACAACCTCCAGGTCATGAGTATGACACACTCACCACTGAGCCACCCGGGCAGGCTGAGCACAAAGAGTAAACAAAAGATAGAGCAACATGGTAGTTTCAATAATGAGACTGATTGAATTTGCGTTTATTTATCGTTGCCATCGGTTTCCCATATGGGCGATGCCCCCTGAAGGCTGATAGTATTGTTACCGGGGATAGTGCAGGTACAGGGCGAAAGGACCTAAGTTTCGCCTGATTCTTTAACATGCTTGGTGAATAACACCGTCACACAGGACCTAGGTTTAACAACTCATCTGAAAGACTATGCTGTTGACAAACCATACATAACAACCGACTGTCAGCTTCAAAATAATTTCCTTATGTATAAATGGTATCATGATGTCACTATTGGGGGAGCTGGGGCTCAGGTGCCCAGGGGATTTAACCCTTTCCCAAGCAATCCCTGGTTTTTACGACCCTGAGATAGGAGCCTTTTGAAAACATTGTGGGAAAAGGAGAATATGCTGGTAACCAGCATTTTCTCCTTTTCCCACACTGTTTTCTACGCTGCTGGAAACAAATTTCAATTTTTGAGTTAAGTTTAATTTATCGTCTGCAAGTGCTTTGAATTTGGACCAGTCTAAATTTTGTCGTTTGGTAAAGAGTTAAATATTTGATAACAGAATATGCTGGTAATTCTAGGCTGGACAATGAGAAAAGACATATCAAGGATGCAAAGAGCCTTTACAGTGTTTGTTCTGCTTCTGTTGTCTGTTGTAATCTTGTTATTCTCTCTTGCGGTGCTGAACGTTGGACCCAGTAAGTAATTCTTGTTATCACCATAGCACCATAACCTTTATCACATGAAACAATACGCTGCCCACTGGATTTTGATAGTTGTCACCCATAGAATTACATCATCAAACTAGAATAACTATCACTAAAGGTGATAAATACCCCCGCCCCTATCTTTCATGTCAAAGGGGCAATAACTCATAAATTCTTCATAGAATTTTCACGAAAGTTGCGTCTTGCACATCTACAACTCCTAATGAATACTTCTGCCAAGTTTAAAGTGAATCAGACAGAAACAGTAGGAGGAGTTGTCCGGACAAGCATTTTCAAGTCAAATCAGGGGCAATAACTCAGTAATTCTTGATGGAATTTTCACAAAATTTGCGTCTTGCACATTTACAAAGCCAAATGGACACTTCTGCCAAGTATTAAGCAAATTGGACTGAAATTGTAGGAGTTGTCTGGACAAGCATTTTAAATGTGAATCAGGGGCAATAACTCATTAATTCTTCATAGAATTTTCATGAAAGTTGCGTCTTGCACATCTACAACTCCTAATGAACACTTCTGCCAAGTTTAAAGTAAATCAGACAGAAAACGTAGGAGGAGTTGTCCGGACAAGCATTTGCAAGTCAAATCAGGGGCAATAACTCAGTAAAGCTTGATGGAATTTTCACAAAATTTGCATCTTGCACATCTACAGCTCCTAATGAATACTTCTGCCATGTATCAAGCGAATTGGACTGAAACTGTAGGAGGAGTTGTCCGGACAAGATTTTGCGGACAGACCAACGGCCCGACCGAACAACAGGCTGATTCCAGTAAACCCCCCACAAACTTCGTTTGCAGGGGTATTACAAGACGGCTATGATGAGCCATGAAGGCCCTTGATCGCTCACCTGAGTCAATAGGCAAAATTTCACTCCATGTGCATAATTCAATTTCTGACCAATTGTCAGGTCAATTGAGCTTAAAATGTGGCCTCTTTGTAACCAGCATTTTCTCCTTTTCCCACAAGGTTTTCTACCCTTTCAGAGACAAATTTTATGACATGAGACACTTTTAATGTCGTTTGCAAAATGCTTTCAATTTGGACCAATCTAAAATTTTGTTGCTTGGTAAAGAATTAAACAAAGAATATTCTTATGAATGCTCTTAAGAATTATTGGTAACTACTAACGGGTAAACCCAGCAGGTTTAATTTATAGGGAGACTGAAGTTCAAGTCACACTATGGAAGTCATTCTTTGACAGACCAGCCAAGAAAAGCAAAGCTACATTACCAAGGGAGTAATAGGAAGGTACGTTTTCTCTTCTTTCATTGTTGGGTTGTGGTGGTAACTGTCCAATCAAGATAAACATTAAATTTTTTCAAGATTGTACTGCTGACATCAAATACAAATTCATTTTTTAACTTTACCTTAGCCAAAGCATAATATCATCCAATTTGATCCTAGCATTTAAAGAGGGCTTTGTACTCATTTAAAGCCAGTTTTAACTCATTTTGTAAATATTTTATCAAAATATAGTCATTATTATATCTTTGTGCCAAATATTGCGCCTGACGGTTGCAAGGTTGCTTAGATTACGGTCGATAGAAAATGCATTCCGCTGAGTTGCGGCCTTCTATGTAAACAGACTCGTCATTTCCGGTTTTTGAATCAAAGATTTTCAATATCCGTTACACACTTGGGTAGATTCGTATGATGATCATGCATTCTGTCGCATGACTCTATTTGACCTTGATCCTGCATATACTGAGGTAAACAAAGGAAAATGTAGGCTTTTCTGTTGCCCCCTCGATTTTCAAATGGAGATCGAGGCCTGTATGCAAGTTACATTGTATCCGACTCTAGACAGAAACCAACGACAAATTTCCGTGACACACCACCATTGTTTACAGCTTCAATTGTCAACCAGTTTTCTTCTGGCCAGTCTTCAGTTTCTAACACGAACCTCCTTGTTTTTTGTTTTTAGGTACATGATATATGTCAGTAATTAAATATCCTTGTGTACACAAAGGACAGATTTCTATACCATTCTAATTTTTTTTTTAAATTTAACAGCATTGCTGCTCGGCTGTAGATGGGCATCTTAACCCTTTACTCCACAGATACTCATTTTTACGCATTGCTTGTAGGAGACTTTGGAAAACATTGTGGCAAAAGGTGAAATTGCTCGTGACGAGCAATTTCACCTTTTACCACAATGTTTTCTATGCTATCAAAAGGTGTCATATACACATAAGAAACAGCTTCATCCTTGCTGTTATTAAGGATCAATTAGGGATACCATAGAAATGCCTTATAGGGTAAAGGGTTAAATGAAAAAATATCACCCTGACTGACAAGACTACCTGCCAGCTTATTATTAATTTCATAATGGGCTTGTGTGACTTTGCCTATATTTGTCATAAAACTGTTTTTACTTTCTGCTGTTGGTACCAATTTGAAGTGATCAAGCTGATAAATACCTCATCATGTCTGTTAGTTAATTTGTGTATGATAAAGGGTTTTAGAGGGTGGGGTAAATGAATTGAACCTTTACAACACAATTCAACTACTGGGGATTATGTGGTAAGGTAACCAACATTTTCTCCTTCTCTGACGCTGTTTTTAACCATTATGAAGATAACTTCAGTAATTACAGTTACAACTACAGCTATCGCTAAACATGATCATACCCCCTACTGGCTCCTTGTCACAAAAACAGGACTTTGTCACAGAATGCAGGAAAGTAAGAGTTGAAAAAAAATCAAGGGGAGATAATTCCACAACACATTGCAGCAGAGTGATGAAAATTGCAAAGGCACAACTTCATATAATATAGGGAAACTGTGTGTAAATTTGAGTTCAGTACCAGAAAAAGTATTGGAGTAATCGCCTGATAAATTTGTGTCTACAGAAAGAAGGACGGACAGACAGCCATGGCGATTCCATTATAATCCCCATACACTTCGTTGTAGGGGGTATAACTAAATTGTCATCTGCAAATGCTTTGAATTTAGTAAAATCTACATTTTTGCCATTTGGTAGAGCTATATAACTTGTATGTATATTTTTTAATAATGTGTAAGACAAGTGCAGTTATTACAGTTACAACTAAATTCATGTCTACCGATGTTTTGAACTCATTCAAGTCTACAGTTTTGTTCAATTGGTCGTGTTAATACATGTTTGTCTATATATTTTAACTTATTACCAAACGACAATATTTTAGGCTTGTCCAAATCCAAAGCATTTGCAGACGAAAAAATAAAAGTGACTGAAAATCTGAAATATGTTTTGCGAAGGGTAGAAAACATTGTGGGAAAAGGTGAAAATACTGGTTACCAGCATTTTCTCCTTTTCCCTCAATGTTTTATAAAGGCTTCTCCCTTAGGGTCGTCTAAAGTAGGGATGGTGTGGTAATGGGTTAACTCAGTAAAATACGGTGGTAATGTTTTATTGTGCTGAATTATGGAGGCCTATGTATTGAAATGAATTTTCAATTCTGTTCCGTTTACAATACAATTTTCTATACCATTCCATGTATTGATGACCCATGGGAAAAGCATTTTGAGGGCATTTTTGGAAGGAAGAAAACACAGAAAACTAATATTTCTCCTTTTCCCACAATGTTTTCTATGTTCTCTGTGACAAGTTCAATCATCACAGTTATGACTAAATTTAGTCAAGCACTTTTTTCATGTGGTAGAGTTAACAAACACTGTTATTTCCATTGTTAAATCAGTAATATTATACATAAACAATATACCCCAATCTGTAAATTAACATAACTTGAACAATGACTAATGTTTGCGATTTCATGAGTTCTGGCTGATTTGCAACAGATTATGTTTGTGTCACATACCCTGTTGCCAATCTCGCTAACATATAAAGAGCGAAATGATTTCCTGGTTTACAATAAGAAGAATAAGTATTTCATTCCTTACCAAAAATGTTGTCTACCCCTTCAAAAACAAGTTACATCATTTGACCCTTATTCAAATTTGTCATTTGCAAAGGCTTTCAATTTGGATTTGTTTAAAATTAGTCAACTTGAGAAGTCCTGGAACTAAAGAAAAAGAGGATATTTGTTTTTTGTGGTGAAAGATCAATACTTATTTCATGGAGTGGACACCATCGGTCAGATATTTTCACGAGTGGCACGGCCACTTGTGAAAATATTACTGATGGTGTTCACTCGATGAAATAAATTTGATATTTCACCAAAAAAAAAAAGACCAACAAATTTTCTATTTATTTCATGCTTTAAACCCTTTCTGGGAGGAGCTTTATCAAAATCCAGTACAGTTCCTTTCTGTTATTTCCTGTGATGTACCCCTCCCGCATAGCAACACATTACAATATTACGTCAAGTGGAGAAATGTAAGGTAAATGACATCATATTCCCTCTGGTTGTGAGGCTCGCGCAATTAACATAGGCAACAAGAACATGAAAATTTGTATTTTCACTGGTGGTACCAGTGTAAGATCGAAAAATATTTTCACTGCTATTTCTTGATATCTACCGGAAAGCATGAAATAATGTTTGATAACTGGTTAACAGCCTTCAAAAAATGTATATGATGTCTTCTTTACTTCCACCAGGAGTCATATCAGGAGTTAAAACAAATGGATGGTTCTATACAAAACCGGAAGAACATGTTAATCAAACAATGTGATCAACTACAACAGAATGGATCTGAATTCCACAGCAGCCAGAATGCAAAATTAGACCACATAATTGTAAACGACAAGCATAGAGTATTGTACTGTTTTGTACCAAAGGTTGCATGCTCAAATCTCAAAAGGATATTTCTGTTATTAACTGGAAAGATAAACAAGACAGATCCATTAGAAATACAACATACGGAAGTTCATGCAACTCCCTCAAGATATTTTACATATTTGCATACATTATCAGTAGAAAGCATTCAGCACAGATTGAAAAACTACACGAAAGTGTTATTTGTACGGGAGCCTCTTGTGAGAATTCTATCAGCCTACCGTGACAAGTTTATGCAAGGTGAAAACTATTTCACACAGCATTATGGCAGTCAAGTGATTAAATTATTTCGAAAAAATTCATCACAACATTCCATACAGAAGGGACAACCTGTGAAGTTTTCTGAGTTTATTGATTACATTTTATATGTAAAAGCCCATTCCCAGAAACTTGAGGCACACTGGGATACATATTTCAACCTGTGCAGCCCTTGTCACATTCATTATGATTTCATTGGAAAATTTGAAAATCTAGAAGAAGATGTTAACCTGCTATTGAAAGAAATAGAAGCAAATCAACTTGTGAGATTTCCAAAGCGCGAGGAAATTTACACAGCTAACAAGACAGAGGATGTTTTAGAGAAATTTTACAGGCTCATAGACCCCCAAAAGATCATCCAACTGCAAGATGTATATAGACTAGACTATTTCTTGTTCGGGTATCAGATGCCTGAAGCAATAAAGAAGCTTATTGGAGCTTCAAAATGATTTAACCCATTACCACACTATCCCTACTTTTGACGCCCTTGGAAAAGAAGCCTTTTGAAAATATTGTGGGAAAAGGAGTAAATGCTGGCAACCAGCATTTTCTCCTTTTCCCACAATGTTTTCTACTCTTCACAAAACAAATTTTTAGTTTTCAGTCACTTTTATTTTGTGGTCTGCAAATGCTTTGTATTTGGACAAGCCTAAAATATTGTCATTCGGTAAGAATTTAAGGAAATTGATCTGCAGATGTGACTCACTACCTCAGCAAGCTATAATTGTATATCATCATAATTATTACTTTGAAAATTATTGTGACAAATTCATGTGAAATTGCTTGTAACCTTAAAATCTTTCTTGGCTTCTAGTGTAGTTTCACTTATGTTAATGTAACAAGAGGACCATGATGGTCCTATATCGCTCACCTGAGTACTAAGCTGTAAAATCAAACTTATGACCCCTGGCTAGGCCAAGTTTTGACCCCAGGGACATCCTAAAAAAGAACTTGGTAGAGGTCCACTAGGAGATGCTACTTACAAAATATCAAAGCTCTACACCTTCTAGTTTCAGAAAAGTAGAATTTTAAAATTTTCCTTCTTTGTTCCTATGTTTCGAACTTGTGACCCCTGGGGCAGGGCAAGTTTTGACCCCAGGAGCATCGTATGAAGAAACTTTGTAGAAGTCCACTAAGAGATGCTGCATCCCAAATATCAAAGCTCTAAGCCCTCTAGTTTAAGAGAAGAAGAATTTTAAAGTTTTCCTTCTTTGTTCCTATGTTTTGACCTTGTGACTCACGGGGCAGGGCAAGTTTTGGCCCCAGGGACATCATATAAAGAAGCATTGTAGAAATCCTGAAGGAGATCCTACTTACCAAATATCAAAGCTCTACATCTTCTAGTTTCAGAGAAGAAGAATTTTAAAGTTTTCCTTCTTTATTTCTATGTTTTAACCTTCTGATCCCTGGGGCTGGGCCAGTTTCGACCCCAGGGACATCATATGAAAAATCTTGGTAGAGGTCCACAAAGAGATGCTACATACCACATATCAAAGCTCTACACCTTCTAGTTTCAGAGAAGAAGAAATTTAAAGTTTTCCTTTTTTGTTCCTATGTTTCAAACTTGTGACCCCCGGGGTGGGGCCAGTTTTGACCCAGGGACATCATATGAACAATCTTGGTAGGGGTTCACTAAGAGATGCTACATACAAAATATCAAAGCTCTGCACTTTTTAGTTTCAAAGAAGAAGAATTTTAAAGTTTTCCTTCTTTATTTCTATGTATCAAACTTGTGTCCCCCCAAGGCAGGGCCAGTTTTGACCCCAGAGATATCATATGAAAAATCTTGGTAGAGGTCCACTAGGAGATGCTACATACCACATATCAAAGCTCTGCACCTTCTGGTTTCAGAGAAAAAGAATTTTAAAGTTTTCCTTCTTTGTTCCTATGTTTCAAACTTGTGAACCCCTGGGCGGGGCCTGTTTTGACCCCAGGGACATCATATGAACAATCTTGGTAGAGGTCCACTTAGGAAAAGCTACATACCACATATCAAAGCTCTGCACCTTCTAGTTTCAGAGAAGAAGAATTTTTAAGTTTTCCTTCTTTGTTCCTATGTTTCAAACTTGTGACACCCGAGGCTGGGCCAGTATTGACCCAAGGGACATCATATGAACAATGGTAGAGGTCGACTTAGAGATGCTACATACCAAATATCAAAGCTCTGCACCATCTAGTTTCAGAGAAGAAGAATTTTAAAGTTTTCCTTCTTTGTTCCTTTGTTTCAAACTTGTGACCCCCGGGGCGGGGCCAGTTTTGACCCCAGGAACATCATATGAATAATCTTGGTAGAGATCCACTATGAGATGCTACATACCAAATATCAAAGCTCTGCACTTTTTAGTTTCAGAGAAGAAGAATTTTAAAGTTTTCCTTCTTTGTTCCTATGTTTCAAACTTGTGACCCCCGGGGTGGGGCCAGTTTTGACCCCAGGGGCATCTTATGAACAATCTTGGTAGAGGTCCACTAGGAGATGGTACATACCAAATTTCAAAGCTCTAAGCCTTCTAGTTTCAGAGAAGAAGATTTTCAAAGATTTTGCTATTTTTTTTCCTTTTGGTTACCATGGCAACCAGAGTTATGGGTGGAATTCAATCTTTTGAACAACTTTGGTAGAGCTTAATCCAAGGAATATCCCTGCCAAGTTTTATCAAGGTTGGCCCATCGGTTTAGGAGGAGAATATGTTTAAAGAAATTGTGGACGATGCACGAAGGAAATTGTGTGATCACAAAAGCTCAGCATGAGCTATTTCGTGCTCAGGTGAGCTAATAAACCGTCAAATCATGTTGATAAGCAATGTCTGACAAGGATCTATTACCCGTATGTGCAATAGTAAACATGAAGGCCATTTACTCTTAACCCGTTACCACACAATCCCTACTTTTGACACCCCTGAGAGAGAAGGCTTTAGAAAACATTGTGGGAAAAGGAAAAATTGCTGGTAACCAGCATTTTCTCCTTTTCCCACAAAGTTTTCTACCCTTCAATAAAGAAATTTCAAATTTACAGTCACTTTTATTTTTTCGTCTGCAAATGCTTTCGATTTGGACAAACCTAAAATTTTCTTGTTTGGTAATGAGATAATTATGCACTACCCTGAGCAAAATGACCCGAGATTCTTAATGTTGAAGAGATCCTGATGGTGATGATGTAAAACAAATACAAAACAAGAGCTGTCAAAGAATATGGCATTCTTTACTATTAACTTGCTTATTAGGAAAGAAACGATAAGACTGGAATCCATCCCCTGCTACACATCTGTACATAATTTATGCTGGTTGGAACTCCTTCGAAATGATACATGCTAAAAGCTCCCCTTGAGCACATTGAGTTATGGTTCTTGTACACTGCACTTTTCCTTAACGTGGCCTATCTGTATATGAGGTACGAGGTTATTAGCTGTTTTACTTTGGAAGTCATCCCTCAAAACGTACATCAGTGTGACGTCACAGGTAGTGATATTGGACCCTTGTTATAAAGTCAGTGTGCGTGTTTGATTTTTTTTTTGTAATCGTTCCTTTAAGTTAACCCATTACCACTCAATCCCTTCTTTTGACGCCCCTGAGAAAGAAGCCTTTTGAAAACACTGTGGGAAAAGGAGAAAATGCTGGTAACCAGCATTTTCTCCTTTTCCCACAGTGTTTTCTACCCTTTCCAGAACAAATTTCTATTTTTCAGTCACCTTTATTTTGTCGTCTGCAAATGCTTTCAATTTGGACCAGTCCAAAATTTTCTCGTGTGGTAATGGGTTAAATGATCTGAAGAAGTCTTTAGACCTCCAAAGCGTACAATGCCTAGGGACTTTGTTTTTTGTCAAAGCTTTTGTTAACTACTTATAATAATGGAATTATTTGACTTCGACCAACTATTAAAATCCAATCACTTTTTGATATTTGGTCAAAGTGTTTATGCATATAGACATCTGCTTCCTGTCTAAAACATCAGTATATTAAATGTATTCATCTAATGTCTTTGATAAATACATGAGAGTCTTTGTAGTCTGTTTGTATCCATCCAAGCTAGCCTCATTCTATCGTCATATCGTACTAACTTTTCAATATGGCGGACATAAGTTACGAAAATGCGTAGGTCCGATATAACTTCCTGTGACGTAGGTTGTTACCCTTGGAAGTTTCCACTGGCCAAAATTTCAAGTTAAAATTTAATCAAAGGATTCAAAGTCCTAGAAAGCAGATTTGTGGAGTACCATAAAGCTGCAATGGGTTTTAATAGAGAAAATAATATCATATGCAACATATGTGTTTATAAACATAATCATTAAATGGAGTTAGCAAGGGCAAGGAAGATCTAATTTCTTCTGCTTTGTGGGCTAATAACTCTTGTTCCATTTGTTGTTCAAAAGTGGTAATTTGTCAAGTCAATTTGTTCAAATCAAACTGATACCAAAGTGCTGAGTGAGTCTTTATTGGGGTCTTAAAAACCAGGTATTATTTGGTAAAGACTTAAATAAGGGTTCAATACCACATGGGTTCACTTTTCTGTCAACAAATACATTCAAATCTATGTTCAATACTTCCAGAGTAAAAACTTTCTTGACTGATTCCTGCTTTCTTTTCTGAACTTTCAGTGCTTTGATTCTCAAGAATCAAGGTACTTACATTGGGCCTTTCTCGAACACTGACAAACTAGCTGCTGAAGCCTCACCTCTGAGACAACCCCATTATGACTTTTCTCTGACCCTTATCAGCCAGTTTATTTATTTACAAATCACTGGAATATTATTATCAGGAGTAGCAACACCTTTCTTCATACTGCACTCTTTAACTCTTTACCAAACGCCAAAATTGTATATTTGTCCAAATTAAAAGCATTTGCAAACGAAGAAAAGAAAGTATCTCATAAATTGAAATTTGTTTGAGGAAAGTAGAATGCATTGTGGATAAAGGAGAAAATGCTGGTGACCATCATTTTCTCCTTTTCCCATAATGTTTTCAAAAGGCTTCTATCTCAGGATTGTAAAAACCAGGGATTGTTTGGTAAAGGTTTAAATACGGAAACATAGGGAAATTTCAGGTGAACAAAGTTATTATAAGACACCATTTTCCCACAAAGCTTTCTTGTTTTAAAATAGTGGACCTGTAATACTTCTAGTGCAGCATGGCATATCAGAAATTCCTTTGATGTCTATCTTGAAATTATTTGTTGGTACTTTTATTAGTTTTCAGCATTTTCTCCTTTTCCCTCAACATTTTCAAAAGGCATCTTTCCCAGGATTGTCAAAAGTCGGTAATGTGTGGTAATGTGTCGGATTCTTTGGTAAAGGGTTAAACAGCGCCCCCCCCCACCCCCTCACAACCCTAGTCAGTATTTCTTTCTTAACATCTGCAGTGAAAATTGCTAATCTATTTGACCTCTAATCAGACGTACTGCCATTATTCTGATTATATACATAAACATAAAACTGGTTTCTCCTCAGGTAGATCAAAATGACAGAATTAATCCATCAACAGGATGGAAAACTGTACCGGTTTGATCTTTCCATTTGTCTGTAGATAATTGTCAAGTTCACACTCTTTGTACTATTAATCTCTTTGTACAGAATTCAGGCCTGTTTTCACCTAGACTAGTACCCATTGTCTGGTGTAGGACAAAAGCCACTAGGACAAAAGCCAACTAGGACAAACGCACACTGGAACAAAAGCTCACGAGGTCAAAAGCCCAGTTTTAGTCATTATCATTTTTTGTGGTATTTGTCGAAGACAATACCACTATGAGTTCAAGATTGTATTTTGTGCAAAGCCGAAGGAAATAAACCCAGTTAAACTCATTCTTTCTCAGGCAAATGAGTTTTACAGTGGCACTCAGATATGTAATTTGAAATGGCATATTAGAATACAATGGGTGAGGCCATCAATCTTTGAGATTCTTATTTTTGATTGAAAATAGCCTCTCGCTCATAGCCTTTTATTGGCACAATGATACAAATTTGTCTACTGACCCTGTGCTTTTTCATTCCAAAACCAATTCATTCCATGGCTTGTTCATCCTATAATTGCGCGCTACTCATTTGATTGCTCATGAATATTTATAAATCGAGGTAATTGATTGTAATGTTGGAAATTAAATGTAAAAGGCTAGAGATATTTCAAAATTATAGTTTTCAGGAACAAACTTAATTTTTTTTTATATATCAACAGGATTTTTCTCTCTATTCGTTATGCATCCTACTGTCAAGGGGCGTTACTGCCGCTTCCTCCTAATGATCAAAGGGAGAACATTTATACAAAAATAAACCAAACTTTGTCATGAGTACTCTCCCTTCAACCGAAAAGGTATTCATTTGCTAAGGGGGTTGACTTTTAAGCCAATATTTAAACAATATGTCTCTGTTTCTTTCAAACTATTAATTCCACACAGTGGGTTTTCTTGACAAATACCACTTCAGCGTTCTCAACGCTTTGATTTATTTAAAAACTTTTGAATACATGATATGAATTGTCTTTACATGAGTAGAAAACATTATGTGAACAGCAGAAAATTCCAGAAGGCAGTGCTTTCTCCTTCTCTCACATTGTTTTCAAAAGTTTAGCATTTTCTCCTTTTCTCACATTTTTTTTTTTCAGGTCTTCTTTCACATGGTTGTTATAAGTATGGGATATATTGCAGAGAATTAAACATTGGGTATAAAAGAGAGGCAATTTGATCATTCTGATCATTAAATCCTAAATGTGTTTTATTGTAACAAAAATGATGAAAAGAAAATGATCATTTTCTAACACTCTTTTATAAACAGTGGTGTTTTGTCCTCCTTGTCAAAATTAGCAGTGGGCTTTTGTCCTAGTGGGCTTTTTGTCCAGTGGGCTTTTGTCCCAGTGGGCGTTTGTCTGTTCCCCCCATTGTCCATGCAAAAAAACAATGCCAAATTTATCAAAGGTAGCAATTGGTTGCCATATGGACTGATCAGACTTGTAATATTGGCAGTAAAGGCCATTTATACGGAACCCCTCAAGTGACATGCTCGACTTTTTTTTAATATGCAAATTTCTCAAGTTATTTCGTTTTTAGGAAATATTATTTCGTAAAAACGAAATATTATTTCGTAATTACGAAATAATTATTTCTTAAAATTCGAAATAATTATTTCGTAAAAACGAAATAATAATTTCGTAAATATGAAATAATCTGATAAGTTGAAATACAGGCATCCTCGGTTCAACTCAGGGTCGAGGCACTTGGACTGCCTTGCGATAGTTCTGCATTGTAGGGTTGATTGACAGCCTCTCACATCATAGGCTATAGATTTGAATTCAGAGTTGAGCTGTCTTACTCCTGAATTGCCTACACCATGTTCGAATTTGGGATCTGTTTCAAGGGAGCTATCATCTAGGGTCATTGACCTATGTTGTGCTTTTCCAGATCGATGTCAAATATATAATCTTAATATCGGTACATTAGACAAAAGGGGACAAGCATAACTGATATGACTGGTAAATTCAAATCTATTCATTCATTCAGTCAATCAGAAAGTTAGTCAGTCAGCCCCTCGTCTATCCGTCCGTCTGCTATTTCTTCTGTTTATGAATTGTGTATGCACAGTTGTCATTGATAATTAAAAGAAAGTTACAATATTCAGTTTGTTTAGAGCACGGCCCAGTCGAAAACTGGAGATTGAGGATCCGATTCCCAGCCTAGTCATTTTTTAATCTAATACATGTATTTAGAATATAGGGCTCTCTTTCTTATCACTCGGGTGCAGGAACCACAGCAGGCTCTTAATTGTGAAGGTGGGGGACTTGTAGAGTATGGAAGTGGTTGATAGATTGCTACCAGGCTAAATAATTTTCAATCATAATGACGAATAGCACTTATTCATGTATTCTTATGCTTCAGCAGTAGCCGGATGCGGCTCTGATCTGCATTGCCGAAGAACATCCCCGCCAGTGGGATTCCAACCCAAAACCTGTTTAAATACAGTGCCTTAACGTCCGTATATAAGAGGACTCGTAATGTTCAGGCATCCGCAAATGCATCTTTAAGATTGACAAATCAGCGTCGGTGTATTTTCTAGTAGATATGCTGCTTGTTTATAGTTTCATTGCATTTTCATAGAATATAGTGCACACCAGAGCATTTCTATTTCGGTAGCTTTTATCGCTTCTTTAGGCGGGTGGATAGGCTGTCCTACTGGAGAATGGGAGGCATCGGGGTCGATCCCCTGCAAATCCATTTTTAAGACTTGTGTAATGGTAATAACAGCCCGTTCCTTGTTTCTTTCCATCTTTGCTCTTGAAAAGACGGGATAACATTACGACTGTCGCTTAAGTATCAGGGTATGAGATTTGTAGAATGATGATTGAGAGAGAGAGAGAGAGAGAGAGAGAGAGAGAGAGAGAGGCAGGGAGGCAGGCAGGCGGGCAGACAGATAGACAGATAGACAGAGAGCTAAGGTAATATCACGGTGGTTGTCGTGAATATATACTGAAATTTAAAAAATTGATGCGACGTTAAACACAAATCAATCAGACATGACTGAGCCGTGCTCTATGAAAAAGGGGCTTAATGCAACTGTGCAATCCATGGTACCTGGTAAGACATCATCTGATTATGCATCGGCGGATAAGCAGGGGGTCAGCGGGGTCCAGACCCCCACTTCCTCTACAATTTTCAAAGTAACCGCTGTCTGCCGGAAATTTTGACTAAGTATGAAAGTGTGATACAAATTCTAGATCTATGCGAAGACTTAAGTCAAATCCGCAAAGAACTTCTTCTAGCTAGATGAATATTGAGTCAAGGTATAATGTTTGAAGTTGTAGGCAGTAGCAAATTTGAAATTGTGGAATGCTCTGACAAAAGAAGGCTTACTAAATCTCCTTGATCTATGGCACCAAGCAGGCCATCACATACTGATGGATCGATAGTAGATCTATCCATTTTTTGTAACAGCCGACGGAATCTTACGGTAGTTCTAGTCCATTGACATACAGAAAATTTACTGACAGCGAACAGTTTAGGCCCAGGTCAGCCTGTGCAATCCGTGCAGGCTGGTCTGGATTGATAGTTATCATGCAGACAATTGGAAGATCATATTAAAAAAGTATCGTAAACACCAGTAAATAATGGAATTCAAGGCTACGTGGCCTTATTGAATATACAAACTGGTAAAATTATTTCGTAATTACGAAATAATTATTTCGTAATTACGAAATAATTATTTTGTTTTTACGAAATATTATTTCGTAATTACGAAATAATTATTTCGTAAATACGAAATAATTTTACCATTCAAAAAGGCCACGTAGCCTTGAATTCCAATATTAGCTGGTATTAATGCCGCTGTCATCATTATTCTATCTATGTCTAGGCGAAATCATAATGAATCGTGCTCTGTGAAAAGGGTGCCTTATGCATTTGAGAAAAGAATTAAATAATGTCAGCCAGCACAGTCCACGCAGGCTGACATGGGCCGAAACTTTTCGAAATCTTCAAATTTTCTGCATGTTATAGGGCTATTCAAACTCATTTTTTGATCATACATAAGACAAAATGGATTTTCTGGATCCATAACAAGGGCGGTTCAGGATATTTTTCGGGACGGGGTCCAGAATAGATCATTATATATAAGACATGCTCTGTGAAAAAGGGGCTTAAGGCATATGCATTTAATGTAATCTGCGTAGGCTGACTTGGGCCAAACTTTTCGCTATCAGTAAATTTTCAGTATGTCAAAGAACTACAACTACCATAAGATTCCGTCGGCTGTTACAAAAATGAATAGATCTACTACGGATCCATCAGTACGTGATGTCTTGCTTGGTGCCATAGATCACGGAGATTCAGTTAGCCTTCTTTTGTCAGAATATGGCTCAATTTCAATTTTGCTACTGCGTACACCTTTAAACATTATTCTTCAACGCATTTCAGCAACTTAGAAGAAGGTCTTTGGAGATTTGACTTATTATTTGGCATAGATTTAGAATATGTTTGACACTTTCATACTTGGACAAAATTTCCTGCAGACTGCGATTACTTTGAAAGTTCTAGAGGAGGTGGGGATAACCCTGACCGCCCCGCTGAGCCGCCGATGCATTATCAGGTGATGTCTTGCTTGGTACCTTGGATCACGTAGATGCATAAAGCCTCCTTTTCATAAAGCATGGCTCAATCATTTTCACAAAACATTTTTCACCAGCTAGCACTTGAAAAGTCCCATAATCCTAACACTGGTAAGGCAGTCGTTGTGCTGTACTAGAGACCCTGAGTACCAAGGAAGGAATTCCATTACTACCATTTTAGAATTTGTTTGTATGAGAACGAAACCACTAACGTTAGCCTACGCTGTTCTCAACCTCCAAGGCGGTTTCCGTCTCTTAGCTTAAAAAAAAGTTCTGTCAGTACTGGTGTGAGAAAGCTGGGAAACACATGGTTGCATCGCTAACCACCGTGATATTACCTTAGCTATCTGTCTATCTGTCTGTCTGTCTGTCTCTCTTGATCATCACTCTACAAATCTCATACCCTGATACTTACGCAACAATCGTAATGTTATTCCGTCTTTCCAAGTGCAAAGAAGGAAAGAAGTAAGGAACACGCTATTATGACCGTTATATTTAGAAATGGATTTCCAGGGGATCGAATCTGCTACCTCACATTCTCATGTCGGACAGCCCAACCACTCGGCTAAAGAAGCGGTTAAAGCTCTCGATATAGCACTGCTTTTATGTGCACTATATCGAAGACCTGTATTTTTATACAAAAGGAATGAAAGTCAACAGTCGACTGAATCATAGGGTAGTTCTGGTCCTTTGACATACTGAATATTTACTGCTATATAGCGAACAGTTTGACCAATCTGCGCAGGCTGGCCTGGGTCGATACTTTTCACAATTGCATTAAGCCCTTTGTTCACAGAGCGTATCTCGTATATAATGATCTATTCTGGTCCCCCTCTCGAAAGAAATCCTGGATCCGCCCTTGTAATGGATCCATAAAATCCATTTTGTCTTATGTGCGATCTGATGATGAGCTCCATAGCTTTTTCACATGCAGAAAATTTGAAGAACTCGAAAGGTTTCGGCCCGTGTCAGCTGGCGCAGTCCGCGCAGACTGGCATGGGCCGCATGTGTCGATTCTTTTCTGAAATGCTTTAAGCACCCTTTTCACAGAGCACGGTCCATTATGTTTTGGCCTAGATATAGATAGAATAATGATGACATCGGCATTAACACCGGTCAATAATGGAATTCAAGGCTACGAAGCCCTTTTGAACATACAAACAGGTAAAATTAATTCGTAAAAACGAAATAATTATTTCGTAAAAACGAAATACAGTCGAAACTGTCTTAAGCAGCCAACAAAGGGACAAGCCAAAAGTGGCTGCATACAACAGTTGGCTGCTTAACACAGATCAGATTAGCAAAAATATTTTCCATTCTTTCACAACAAATTTAAAACTTTCAATCACATTTATGATTTACATTGTTGTCTGCAAAAGCTTTCAATTTGGACAAGTCCAACTTTTTTTTTTTTAATTCCACTGCCGATGATAACTGTTGAAAACATTGTGGAATGAAAACAGAAATCATTCCTCACAAGCACTTTCACCTGTTCCAGTCTTTCTCTGCTATACATTTTTTCTTGTATTAAATCAGTAGATTGCCTTCATTATCCAAGACCCATAACGTGTATCATGTGTACATCCGAAGTTGACAGAGTTGACGCGCGTGTACTTTAGGTCAATCGAGTTCATTGTTTATAAATAGAAATAAAGGTACACAATTTTACCCAAGGTCAATCGATCGATTTTTGAAAACGGTCCAAACAGGTAGGCTACTCGTCAGAGTGGAATTAAACGTTGTTCACCTCACGTAGATGTAAGCAGGTAAATTATGTTGTGAATTTTATCTACAAACGCAAAATAACATATTCATCGCGATCCCAAGATGCAGACAATAATGGGCGAAAAGTAACAATCAACGAAAACGATGAGAAAAACTCAAACTGATCGGTGGAATTCCAATCAATCTAAAAGTAGACAATCTGCAAACCTGACATCACTGATGTTCAACGTCGGCAATATTCGACGGGGTTAGCCAGTGAATTTCAGTATGACAGATTGTCTTGTTTGATCATATTTTTTCTTTATAGACCACAGTATTGGGACACGAAAACATAACAATTATTTTTTACTGTCCCAAAATTTACGCAAATTGTGGTACTCGACGCCATTTCGGAAATTGGTAACCTCGTTTTCAATAGTAATGTAAAGCATTGCGGGGAAGCAGCGTCTATCTAACGATCGAATAGCAAAGAACAGCCCACTATTACACCGTTTATGCAAAGTGTACACCTACACTATGAAGTTCAACTGTTTATCACACATGTTGATTGGGATAGCCTCGCGGTGTATGCACACGGAGCCAGACGTGTTAATTAATTTTTCACACCACCTGCTAGCAATTGGTCGGGTCGCGTGACCACTTTATGGGATATGCTTTAAGTGCAATTAAGATCTTCAAATGTGACCGCTGACCACATATCACAGTTTACCGTTAATTAAAGGACTTTAAAGAGTTAATTTGCACAGGCGGGCCTGAACTGACCATTAATCACAGATTGGCCGCTACGCACGTATGACCGCTAACTCAGATTAGACTGTAATTATTTCGTAAAAACGAAATAATATTTCGTAAATACGAAATAATATTTCGTAAAAACGAAATATTATTTCGTAAAAACGAAATAAGTTGAGAAATTTGCATACAAAAAAAAATCGAGCATGTCACTTTAGGGGTTCCATACATTTAAAATATAGGCCAGACTTGAATAAAATTAAAACGTTGGTAAGTGGCCATCCCTATCAAACCAGTAAAACCAAATTATAGGTAATTTTAACCATTTCTAACAAAAAAAAAATGGAGGATTACCAATCACAACACCCATATACAAGATATGAGAAAACCTGATCATGTCAGTCACTACACTACTGATTGCCACGATTATATGTGTGGGAAAATGCATGGAGAAGTCTGTCAATTTCAGGGACGACATTGATCAAGACAACCTTCATTATCGTTGGTGTATATTCGAACTAGGTCTTTCAGAACATCACATGATAACATTGCATCTCATTCGTGCTATCACCTAGGAGACAGGAGACCACTGTTTACACTTCAGATATCATGTCATCCAAGAGTAGGGTTGCTCATTCTGAACAACTTTCTTATTTTGATGTAGTAAACTCTTCTGTATTGATGATAAACAAATAAGCGACTATCAGCCTGTGTCGTGTTTTTTGTTTACAATGTCGATAAAATTGGTTTTCTAAGCCTAGAATGGGGACAAAAGGATCAAGTGAATGAAAGTTTTGTTTCAACACACTGAATTATAACATAGTGCTTATGTCACTATTACGCCTCTATATATAAGGAGATTTACAACGAAAAGTCAGCTAATCGTCGGCAATCAACGATGTAAACAAACAGATAAGATGGCATGGTAAGATCTGTTCTAGTTTCAAAATTCCTTTTTCTGCCTCCGACTGTTACTTTTACAAACTGCACTTTTACATATTGTTAAAGTCATAAAAATCACCATATTTTCACATGGTAAAAAAGAAATTTACTTTTATTTTATATCGAGTTTGATTTTTACATTCCCCCAATACGTTTTTTCATTGGATGCACCCAGCTCTAACTGCAACGAATGAAATCGCTCATAGCATTTCATCTTTGATAAAAGTAGAATAAGGTCTTCCTTTTGAATAGAAGGTAAACATGGAAACCCACGTGGATGTCTGCTAATCGCTTCATGTGTATTCTTAAGCGGTTTTTAAAACAGTATTTCATTGGCTTTTAGAAATATGATGTAAAGGGGGGAAATAACCAGCATCCAATAGATGGCGCATCGCAGGAATCTCAAAATCGGGCTCAATCAGCCAAGGTATGATCCACATAGTGATCGTAACCTTGGCTCGCAAAGATGGTACATACTGAGTTTAAAAACAAAGTGAATACTGTTTTTCACCTATAAGTAATAATATGCACACCAGTGTCATGCAAAACCCAAGAGGTCCCTCTTACTTCATAGCCTCCTCTTATTTCATAGCCTCCTCTTACTTCATAGCTTATTTCCTCAAATTCAAGCACTAAGAGTAGACTGTCTGGAGGCCTCTGCAATAAGTTGTGTTTTGGGAGGGGTCTCTGGAAAAAGTTATATCATGGGAGGGGACAGGGCTTATAGCAAGGATGGTGCATTAATTAGGTGAAATATGGTACATTGAAAATTAATGGCCTATTTCAAGCAATTGCTGTCTCATAGAAGCACATTTTGAATGTCCTTCAGGTACTTTCATAACCCTTTACCACACAATTCTTAGTTTTCACAAACTTCAGTAAGGAAGCTTCAGCAAACAATGCTGAAAAAGGAGAAAATGCTGTTACACAGATTTTTTTCTACTTTTCCACAATGTTTTCTACTCTCTTTAACCCTTTACCCCATAAGGCATTTCTATGGTATCTCTAGTTGACCCTAAATAACAGCAAGGATGACACTGTTTCTTATGTGTATATGACACCTTTTGATAGCATATAAAACATTGTGGCAAAAGGTGAAATTGCTTGTCATGAAATTGCTCATGACAAGCAATTTCACCTTTTGCCACAATGTTTTCCAAAGGCTCCTACAAGCAATGCCTAGAAATGAGTATCTATGGAGTAAAGGGTTAAGTCAAAACTCAGGATCTGAGCTGTCTGCAAATGATTCTGATTTGCACAAGTCTATGGCCTGTATTGTAATATGTTGGGGGGGGGGGGGTGTAAAATGATTTTGGTTCCTATTGGTGCATGAGCAGGCTTCCATCACATTATCTTCATATATTTAAACTTTAATATTAACAAAATTTGTGCACTTATCCGAGTTGGAAGTTCTGCAGAAAGTAATGATGTCAGAAAAGGAGAATTTTCTTTCCTTTTCCCACAATGTTTTCTAGCCTATCAGAATCAAATTCAATCATCTCAATCACTATTACTTTGTTGTCTGCAACATCTTTGAATTTTGAGGAGTGTATAATTTTGTTGTCTGGCAAAGATTGAAGGGTAAACTGAGTTGTATATAAAAGTTAAATCAAGAAATGACAAAAAATTAATACAGTACACAATGCCATTGTACAAACAATTATTTCAGAGAAAACAGCCTCAACATAAACATCTTTCCGGTGAATTGGAACGAAGAATGGACAGTGGTGTCCAATTACTAGACGAATCCATTCTAAACAAAGAAACATATGTTATCTGAAGTTATGGGGGATGCTAAAAATGTCAAAAGAATTCATCAATTTACACTTACAGGGAAAAAATATAGACAGTAACCCTTCATCTAATTCTTCTCCAGATTACAAAACTTTAGACTGTCCATAACAGCAGGAGTAGCAGATATCAAGTCTTCACCTGACAATTCTTACTTTTAACAACTTTGAGAAAAACAGCTTTTGAAAAACTGTGTAAAAAGGGGAAAAACCCCTTAGAAAAAAAACGAGAACACTGTATGTGGGTACCAATGCTTGATTGCAAGTGTTTGATTATCAGTGAAGATTTTAGTTCGAAAAAGGGGCATGACTGTGTCAAAAATACTTTGATAGTTACCTGCCCTTGGTGCACAGGTTCTCCATTACGATTGTAACTAACCTTTTCAAGTTTGGCTTAAACATATGCAGTTATAATGGGAATATTACAAAGTGTCCAAACTTTTTGCACTACGATGGCAACACCAAGGCTACGACAATACCTTGATGTTTTCTTTGAAAACAGCCTCTTGCTAAAAATTCATTTTTTGCTGTCATCAAATACATTTCACTCTATAACTGAGCCATGCAGGATCCCTGTAAACTGGTAAAGGGTTAACCTTCTGTCACATTAAAGAAGTAACGGCTTTCGATATAATTGTCAGAAAATGCTGGTAACCAGCATTTTCTCTTTTCCAACAACGTTGTCCTGCCCTTCCAAAAACAAATCTCATCATCGGAGACAAGGTTTTGTTTACTCTTAAAATGCTTTTAACTTCTTTCATAAATGACAAATTTATAGACTGGTCCAAATTGAAAACGTTTGCAGATGACAAAATAAATGTGATTGAAAAATCAAAATTTGATTATGGAAGGGTAGAAAACATTGTGGGAAAAGGTTTAAGAAAACATTGAAAAAGAAAACAAAAGGCTTCTACCTAAGGGTCGTCAAAAGTCGTCATCGTGTGGTAAAGAATTAATATGATGACTTTAAAATCTTGTAGTACGATAAAGGTTTCAGGAATATATAAGCTGGAATAAAAAAGTAAGAAGTAATTACAGACAACTGCCATGTATTAAAAGGGTGGCTCCACATATCTGGTAAACTCGTTGTCGACATTTCTTTTTTAATTCCCGTCTTGTTATTTGATGTTTATCACAGTGATCTGATGACATATTCGTAAGGTCCATCCATTAACTCTTTACCACACAATCCCGACTTTTCACGACCCTGAGAAAGAAGCCTTTTGAAAACCTTGTGGGAAAAGGAGAAAATATTTAGGCCCTGACATAAGCTTCCAGGCCTTTGGCCAATGTATCTAAAATTGGAAAAATGCTGGTAACCATTTCTAATGTTTTTCTAATTTCTTAGTTCTTTAGTCAAATTCAATTGTTGGCAAATCCTTTAACTCTTTACCACACAATCCCTAGTTCTAACGAACCCTGGAGGCTTTTTAACCCATTACCACACAATCCCTACTTCTGACAACCCTGAGAAAGATGCCTTTAGAAAACAATGCGGGAAAAGGAGAAAATGCCGGTAACCAGCATTTTCTCCTTTTCCCTCAATGTTTTCTAGCCTTCAAAATCAGATTTCAAATTTTCAGTCAATTTTATTTTGCCGTCTGCAAATGCTTTCAATTTGGACAAGTCTAAAATTTTGTCGTTTAGTAATGAGTTAAACATTTTGGAAAAGGAAGAATATGCTGGTTACAAATACATGTATTCTCTTTCTTTCCCACTATGTTTTCAAGCCTTCCCAAACCAAAATTCAGTCTTGGAGTTATATTCAACATGTCGTCTGCAAATGCTTTCAATTCAATTTGGAAAAATCTAAAAGGTTTTTGTCTGGGGAAAATATTTATTCCTTTACCATACAATCCCAAGTTTATATTATAAACAACCTTCAAGAAGAAAACATGGTGAAAAAAGGAGAAAATGCTAGTAACCGGCAAGCTGGTTTTCTACTCTTTGAAAGTCAAATTCCATTTTTTTGAGTCATGTTCATTTTGTCGTCTGCAAGTGTATTGAATATGGACCAGACTAAAATTCTGTCATTTGGTTGAAAGAGTTAATAGAGCAAATCTCAGGAAAGTGCTACTATAAGATTATCATCCACATATTGGAAATGTTATAGGGTGGCGCCTCAATTACAAGTCTACATCTACAATTAGCCAATCACAGACAGATTCATTTTTTTGTCTCATGAATATTCTATAGCCATTAATCTCAGACCATTATATACCAGTATCTGTATCTGTGAGTAATCCAGAGTAGCCCAAGTGGTGGTAACTAACACTAGTAAGTGACAAATCTTGAGTCACTTAACTCATTACCAAACGACAATATTTTAGGCTTGTCCAAATTAAAAGCATTCACAGAAGACAAAATAAAAGTGACTGAAAATTTGAAACTTGTTTGGTGAAGGGTAGAAAACATTGGGGGAAAAGGGGATAACGCTGGTTACCAGCATTTTCTCCTTTTCCCACTATGTATCTAAAGGTTTCTTTCTCAGCGTTGTCAAAGGTAGGGATTGTGTGGTAATGGGTTAACCCTTTGCCAAACAATCCCTGGTTTTTACGACCCAGAGATAGAAGCCTTTTGAAATCATTGTGGGAAATTGAGAAAAGGCTGGTAACCAGTATTTTCTCCTTTTCCTGACACTCTTCCCTGCTGAAAACAAATTCAATTTTTTGGTTACGCTTAAATTGTCGTCTGCAAATGCTTTCAATTTGGACCAGTCTTGAATTCTGTCGTTTGGTAAAGAGTTAAAGCTGTGAGTTTGATTCCCGTACTTGTAAACTAAAAAAGTTGAAGTTGGATTTCAATTCTCCCAAGCACAAGGTCACCGTGATGAGCTCATGTGCCCACCTGTTTTACCCGCATTGTGAAAAGTGGCTATATATACAGTGGCTGTATATATATGAAAATACATATATGGCTACAAAATATAAGCTCAAAAAAAATGTTACATACAAAATGGGGTAGATTTATTTGATGTTATTTAAAAAAGTTAAAAAAAGTTAAGTACAAATGTGAATCAATTCCATTGGAAAAAGTGTTCACATCACAAGTTAAAAATTGACCTCCTGGACACAACATACATCTCTCATTATGAGCGATGACCTCGGAGAATTAAAATCCATGGTCCTCCACGATGGTGCTTTGCACGCAGCATCAGGTAACAAACCTAGCATAACCTAACCCTAAGGCTGCAGAGCGGATAAGGATTAAACATTTATATTTGCATACACGGTGAAGGATTAACCATTTACCATAAATCCTGACTTTTAATGACTCTGGAAAGAAGCCTTTTGGAAACATGGTGGGAAAAGGAGAAAATGCTGGTAACCAGCATTTTCTCCTTTTCCCACCATGTATTCTACCCAGTTAAAGAGAAATCATACCATTTGAGTAAGAATGAACTTGTCGTCTGGAAAAGCTTTCAATTTGGACAAGGCTAATAATTAGTTGTCTGATAAAGGGTTAACCCTTTACCCCAGAAGGCATTTCTATGATATCTCTAATTGACCCTATATAACAGCAAGGATGAAGCTGTTTCTTATGTGTATATGACAACTTTTGATAGCATAGAAAACATTGTGGCAAAAGGTGAAATTGCTCGTAACGAGCAATTTCACCTTTTGCCACAATGTTTTCCAAAGGCTCCTACAGCAATGCATAGAAATGAGTATCTATGAAGTAAAGGGTCAAGAACCAGGAATAATGAGAGGGTCTAAAGAACAAGTTTATGAGTATTACAGACAAAAACAAGCAAGATTATTTTGAAAGGTGTCAGATCGAATGATGGGTAGGATTTGTTCATCGGAATATGGTGTATACAAAAAACAAAGTAATTTGTTAATCACATTAACAAGGGGGGGAAAACAGGTATTCTGTTTCACCAGTACGAATGTAGTGCCCATTAATTTTGTCTTTTGACGAGATTCTATGAGTGATATTGGGAAATAATCCTGGTTCAGCTGTTAAAAATACAGAAATAATGTGGTGTCGGAATTTCCTGTATTTTCTCTGATTGTTTTTCATTTATCTGGGCCTCTACTTGTTCACTTTAACCCTTTACTTCATAGATACTTGTTTTAACACATCAACAACAGACTGCTTTTGAAAACATTGTGGGAAAAGGAGAAATTGCTCGTAACGAGCAATTTCTCCTTTTCCCACAATGTTTTCTACTCAAGCAGTTAATTGTATCCCCATTTGGCCATATTTTTGCCATCATATCTTTATTTGCTGTTGAATTGGAAGAGCCTAACGTTGGCATATGAGGTAAAGGGTTAACTCTTTGCCAATTAACAAAATTTTAGATTTGTCCAAATTCAAAGCATTTGCAGACAACAAAATAGATATGACTCAAAAACTTAAACTTGACTTTAGAAGAGGAGAAAACATTGTGGGAAAAGGAGAAATCCTGGTTACCCTACTGGTTACCAGCAGGGATGGGGCACTGGGACCACCTTAGTACATTAATCTAATATTACTTTACATTAACTCTTTACCACACGAGAAAATTTTAGACTAGTCCAAATTGAAAGCGTGGTAAAATGTCCGTTATTCTATGTAGAGTGACGTCATTCTGTATGACATAAGTGAGTTGGAATATAATCTGCATCCGCCTTTTTACTCAAAACATGAACTTGTTTTCCTTTGATTAAGAGTTGGTCATGTTAGAATTGAAACAATTTTCTTTCTATTGTGGTTTATCATTCAATAAAACATGTTGTGATTTATCACCCTCGTGAATTATGTATTGTGCCTCATAACTCACAACCATCGTTAACTGAACGATTAACCATGATAGAAGATTATTTATAATAACAAATGTAATGAAGTCAACATTGCCATACACAAAATGTCCTGTATCAGTAATTTGCAAAACGCCTATACATCCGAGTATACAATTATCAGCAATGTTTTCAAAAATTTTCTGTTTCTGTGGGATAGGTAAATCAAGGGTTTTTTTGGTAAAGAATAAAATCAGGTTGTTTTATCTACACCCTATATTAAGGAAGAATTTTGTGGATGAATTTCTTGCTTCTGTTTTTGTTTTTCAAAGCTGGTGTTAACCCTTTATCAAACGACAAAATTTTCAACTGGTCCAAATTGAAAGCACTTGCAGACGATAAAATAAACATTACTCAAAAATTGAAATTTGCTTCCAGCAAGGTAGAAAACATTGTGGGAAAAGGAGAAAATGCTGGTTACCAGCATTTTCTCCTTTTTTCATAATGTTTTCAAAAGGCTTCTATTTCAGGGTCATAAAACCCTGGGACTGTTTGGTAAAGGGTTACTGTCAAATCCTTTTACCTCACTATGTAATGTTAAAGATAACTATTTACGAAATGACAAAATTGTAGACTTGTCGAAATTGATAGCACTTGTACTTCAAGACCTAATTTCACTGCTTGGAAAAGTCATTCAAGTTACTTGGTTTCTGAAGACAAATTACAAATGATGGGAAGGGACAGAAACAAAGAATAAGGATGGCTTAATTAAAGCATAAGTACAAAAGTCCATCTAAATAAAAGCTTCTCGGGGTGAGGGTATGCCAGCCCAGGTTTTATAGAACGCAATGACAGCCTGTCTTTAATAAAATATACGACTTGAAATCACTCCTGCAAGGAATTATGGGATATTAAAGTAAATGGCTGTTAATAATTTGTCCATCACGGAACTCATCTAAAAATGTGACTCCCGGTATTAAAAACAATTTCTTTGGTATGAATGGGTGGATGTAGGCTTCCATTTTTTTACCAAGTTTTTATTGATTCCTAAAGATTTTGAGTCACCTTTATTTTGTCGTCTGCAAAATTAATGCTTTAAATTTGCACAAGTCTAAAATTTTGTCATTTGGTAAAGAATTAAATCAGTCTACAATACACAATGAATATTTTCTCCATGACCCAGTTGGAAGGCATTTTCAATATGAAACCAAGAAAAGGTTACTCAAAATCTGAAATCGGTTTTTGGAAGAGAAGAAAACATCGTGGGAAAGAGATAAAATGCTGGTTACCAGCATTTTTGTCTTTTCCACAATATTTTCAAAAGCCTTCTTCTTCAGCAATTTGAAGCTAATTATGATTACCTTAATTTTGTTGTCTGCAAATCCTTCCAACTTGGTAGAATCTAGAATTTGGCTATTTGGTTAAGATTTAATCTTTTAACACACAATTCCGCCATTTTAACACCTCTGGGAAAGAAGCCTGTTGAAAACATTAAGGGAAAAGGAGAAAATGCCGATACAAAGCATTTTCTTCTTTTCCCACAATGTTTTCTACCCTTCCCAAATCAAATTTTGATTTTTCAATCACATTAATTCTGTGGTCTGCAAATGCTTTCAATTCGGGCTAGTCTATAAACATCCTCTTGACCACACAATCCCAAACTTTGACAACCCTAAAGAAGACAGCTTTCATAAACAATGTAGGAAAAGTAGGAAATGCTGTAAACAGCATTTTTTTCTCTTCCTTCTATGTTTAGTACTCAATCAAAGAGTGGGATCATCATTTCAGCTACATTCAATTTGCCGTCTGCAAATTTTTTCAAATTCAACCAGTCTATAATTTTGTCATTTGGTAAAGAGTTAACTCTTTGCCGAATGAAAAAAATTTAGACTGGTCTAAATTAAAATCATTTGCAGATGACAAAATAAATGTCATTAAAAAAACAAGAAACTTACTTTTGAGAGGGTAGAAAACATTGTGTGGGAAAAAGGAGTAATTGCTGGCTACCAGCAATTGTTCTGCTTTCCAGCAACACATTCATTTTTAAAGCCTTCTTTCTCAGGGTTGTTAACCCTTTACCAGACGACAAAGTTTTGCCCCTTCCAAACTGAAAGCATTTGCAGACGACAATTTCAATGTGGCGTAAACGGTGCATTTGTTTGGTAATAGGGTTGAAAACATTGTGGGAAAAGGAGAAAATGCTGGTTACCAGCATTTTCTCCTTTTCCCACATTGTTTTCAAAGGGCTTCTTACCAAAGGCCATCAAAAGTGGTCACTGTGTGGTAAAGGGTTAAATGAAAAATGAATTGTGTCTCAATTACTTTCTATTGGGACTAAATGGCCAAAGGTACATTTACAAATGAGTTCCTTTTATTTAATGTAAAGTAATATTAGATAAATGTACCAAGGTGGTCCCAGTGCCCCGCCCCTCAGATATAGAACTCATAAGCCACACCATGACTTCTCACTTCATTAACTCTTTACCTCAGAATCAAGACTTTCAACCATCCTGACTTAGTAGGCTTGTGTAAAACATTATGGGAAAAGGAAAAAATGCTGGTAACCAGCATTTTCTCCTTTTCCAACAAAGCTTTCTACTCTATGACAGACAAAACAAACCTATAAATTGACCTAACAAGATCCATTTTGGTACTTGTTAAAGATACCATCAAGAGAAACATTCTGAACAAGTTTCACAGATATCAGACTGAAAGTTAGTGCCTCTAGAGCATAGCACAAGGTTTTTCAAAGATTTGACTAAGAAACCTAGTTCTTGACCCAGCATGACCCATTTTCCAACTTGTCTGAGATATCATATACGAAGGTTTTGACCAAGTTTCAGGATTATCAGACTGAAAATGTGGCCTGTACAGCATACACAAGGTTTTTCAAAGATTTGACCTAGTGACCTAGTTCTTGACCCAGCATGACCCAATTTCCAACTTGTCTGAGATATCATATACAAAGGTTTTGACCAAGTCCTGATCTGGTAGGAGAGTACAGCAGATCTGCTATATATTTTCATGTATGTTATAACAAAACACTGAATCAGTCCAATACAGCTGCCTCCATAACCAGATTCCAAAACCGAATAATTGCACTCATGGTGTAAAATCGTTTTTTGATTGGTCAGAATCGGGTCATGTGATGAAAAAACCTGCATGTTATTTTTCGATGAAACACAATAGCACTACTTTCGGTTTTTCCAAATTGTTGCTGGAATCTAATTTTAGATTTTATGCAAACTGTTTATGGGCTATATTTAGAGTTCCATCGCTGAATCAGTCAAATGCAAAAAGATCGATTTCTTTTTCTTTAAAAAAACTTGCAAAAAGGAAACTAACGAATAAACCTTGAGAAAATGATGCATGTTTAACTTTATTTGCACCCTATAAATAAAAATACACTATGCCAACAGTGAATAGAGTCTGAATGGTCGACGTCATTAGTTACATCATTTAATACGTCAGCGATCGATTTCTATGAAGCCAAGGGCTCTGAGTTAAATTTAGTAACGTTATGTAGACTGTGTAAACGGAAAAATCACTCTTGCATAAATGAACGTGATTTCTTGTTTCATGACGGAGTTAAACTTTTTTTATTGCGAGGATTAGGTTAAAAAAATGTTACTTACCAGAAAAAAGTTATCGTGGATTTGATGGAATGCATATAGTGAAAGAACTGTTGGAGAAAGGTTCGAAAGAAGTGAATACACTGTGTTAAGAATTTTTGAAATGTTGGCGTGATAGGAACGATAATAGAAACAAGCTTAGAACTGGGAAACCAAAAATACATATTGAAAAATTAACAGCTGCGACACCGTTTTTTATGTTCTAATAAGTGGGTCACAAAACGTTGGCGTCATTCGATTCATATCTTACAAGAAACATAGGATAGACAAAGTCATATATCGGCAACAGACAGATACTCATCAAGAACAGATCTGCCGTTGGTACGTACGCACATTCTTTACAAATTATCTAAGAAAAGGTCACTCGAAAGAACACATGGTGCGCTTAGCCTCAAGTTTAGATAATTGATTGTATTGTTCATATAGATCTAGATAATTAATTTATTCTTAAATCTTGTTCGATGAATCATTGAAAGTATGATTTCAAAGCCAGCAAAATGGCCGCCTTCGAGTAAAAAAAAAATGTTGAAAAGCTAAAAATAGATTGTGTATTCATGCCCATTCTACCAAGTATCCGCGAAGGAAATTAACTCGTATTTACTGTCGTATTTGTCCGTGATTTTTTTCTCTCTATCATTTTCGAAAAGTGATTTAAGTGAACAGCGAGTGCAATTATAAGGGTTGAGTGCAGATTTTTGTGTTTTCATCGAGATATAAAATGCAATTGCCTTATTACATGGCTTAACATAACGCCCTTCGGGCGTTATTTGCCATGTAATAAGGCAATTGCATTTTATATCTCGATGAAAACACAAAAATCTGCACTCAACCCTATAATAAAAACATAGTGCCACGGCTCATGCCGCACCACAATAAACATTCTTGTGCGTTTATGCATGGTGTTGCCCCTGACTGCTGCAAGTTTGCATACATTAAGTTGGATAGAAAATATATTTCATGCTTTGGCGGCCTTGTGTGCTATTGCTGTTGTCGAGTCCCCTCAAGCTTACAAAGATTACATCGGATAGAAAATATATATATGCCTTGGTGGCCTTGTGTGCTATCACTGGTGACGATTCAAGTTTTGAATGCAGTTTCTTTATTCCAATGCATCATATTTATCAAATGCATTATTTACCTATGATTATCAAACTGACCTAGATCTACATCATTCTACACATCATGAAGTTCAAAATCTGTTTTTTCACTCTGACTGTACAGATGCATCTTTAACTTTTTACAAAATGAAAAAATTTTAGATTGGTCCAAATTGAAAGCACTTGCAGACGACAAAATAAACACAACTCAAAAATTGAAATTTGCTTCCATAAAGGTAGAAAACATTGTGGGAAAAGGAGAAAATGCTGGTTACCAGCATTTTCTCCTTTTCACACAATGTTTTCAAAAGGCTTCTATCTCAGGGTCGTAAAAACAAGAGATTGTTTGGGAAAGGGTTAAAAGAAATAAATTTACCTTGTGTTCATTGTAGGTGACCATCTCTTTCTCACTTGGCATATCCCAAATTCTTACAGAACTGTCATCTGATCCAGACACGACATGTGTTCTTGAGGACAGAAACTTGGAAACATGAACTGACCTGAAATATAATATTTTTTAATAAACTCTTTACCCAACGACAAAGTTTTAGACTGTTCCAATTTGAAAACATTAACAGACAACAAAATCAAAGTGACTTAAAGTCAATGAGGATTTGGACTAGATCAAACATGTATGTCCACTAAGTGTATAGTCTTTAAATGAATAGTCAGACTGACAAACCACAGTTTTTGATATACACATACTCATACTGTATAATCAATGTAGGTCCTTTTACTCTCCATCATACTCTCTAAATCTTGTATTATTTCATATCTATAAAATTTAATGCTGCTTTTTGTGACTATGTACAACTCTGTAGTTGTCCTGTGACAAACTTCTGCTCTATTCTGTTCTGATAATCCCTGTAACTATTGCTAAATACAGGTTTAAATTGTTAATATTAAAATTACATAAAAAGGTATATAAATACCCAGTATGGCCTTTAAAAACTCTGAGTATTGCTTTTCCATCTACATCAAACAAACGGATGAGACCTTCGTCGCCCCCGGCAACAAGAAGTTTTCCATCATCTCTGTAGCTACCACTGAGTGCCAGGAGTTTAAAATTGCTGATGGTCTTATGGATCTGTAGAGAGGTTGAGCTGTAAATTTGTACCTGAAATAGAAAAATATAAATCAAACTTTCAAGCCCATAATAAAAACCTGAATAATGCTAATTCAACCTTATAGCCTTGGTCACATCGAGCATACAGACAAGTAATGGATAAAAAATTATTTTATCCGTTTACCATTCATATCCGCTTTATGTCTGGTGAAACCGCTACTTGTCTCGCAAAGTCCGGTGATGTCAGTTCCATCCAATGGGAGGTTTTGAGCATGTTCAAAATATCAACGGGACAAAATGGACAGTGACATGCAAATTTCAGACTTTGGATGAATCTGACTATTCATACCCTGAGCAAGTCACTTGACACTTGAACCCTTTGCATGCCACTTAACACTTGTACCCTCGACATGTCACTTGACACTTGTACCCTCGGCATGTCAATTGTACAGTCATCATACCTTGGTGTTCAGTATATTTCCATTTAGTGTATTTTGAAAGAATGTTTTGTCCATTTCCCAGGCACTGCACTTCCGTTTCATCCAATACAAGTCCCTTACTCGTACAATGATATCTGTTAACAGACTGATCATTATCCAGTACATATGTATAACTTCATATGTATTTGCAAGAGCAAGAATTACGACTAGAAATCAGGGCCTCTATTCACCAACCATTCTTGAGAATATTCTCAGTCTTTAATTCTCCAAGGTTTTCTAAAATCATAAGTAAAACAACTTCAGATTGGCTAAACCATTTGGTTTAATTAGCCAATCAGAAGTTGCATTACTTACAAATGTAGAAAATTCTGGAGAATAAGACAACGAACATTCTTAAGAATGGTTGGTGAATGTGACTGGCCGAGTTCCTTAGGGTTACAGACCTATGTTTTCCTTTTCACCAGGTCAAAGGGTTAGATTGAAGCAGCAGGCCCGGTGAGTATAGTTTGATATCAAGTAAACAACTGATAAGCCCTCTGCAAATTTCATATTAAGTTACAATATACCTATCTCATTTGAAAGCCAGAAACAAATTAGTTTGTGGCCTCAGAAAATGGGGCCTCCGATATAAAAGGCAAAGGAAGTTTCTTCAATAACCCCTTATTGTAATATTGACTTTAATTTAACTCTTTACTATATAATCCCAACTTTTGAAACCTTTTGAAAACATTGTGGGAAAAGGAGAAAATGCTGGTAACCAGCATCTTCTCCTTTTCCCACAAAGTTTTCTACCTGATCAAAGAAAATTTGCGTCATTCAATTCCCTATGAAGTCTGCAAATGCTTTCAATTTGGATAGGTCCAAAATTTTGCCATGTGGTAAAGGGTTAAAATACTGCTGCTGATGTTTAGTGAATGAGATAAATTTCAATCTTTTTACCAAAAACCAAAATCCTCTATATTAATTACAGCAAAATGAACACAACTGCTCCGGAGTCTTAACATGGGTGTCCTGAAGCAATCAGTCAGTTTCAATTTCCTCAAATCAAATGATAAGCAATTCCCTAGGTAGATCAATTAAACTTTTGCAAAATGATCCAAAGTTTTCACAACTTTGAGTAAGAAGAACTTTGAAAACATTCTGGTAAAAGGAGAACGGAGAGGTAACCAGCGTTTTCGTCTTTTCCTATACTCTCTAGCCTTTGAAAGAAAAATGCCATCTGTATTGAGCCATATTTAACTGGTCATCTGCAAATGCTTTCAATTAAGGTAAGTCTAATACTCTTAACTCTTTACCACACGGCAAATTTTAGACCTATCCAAATTGAAAGTATTTGCAGACAAAAAAAAATATAGTGGCTCAAATGAAACAATTTTTCTTTGACAGAGTAGAAAACTTTGTGGGAAAAGGAGAAAATGCTGGTTACCAGCATTTTCTCCTTTTCCCACAATGTTTTCCAAAGACTTCTTTCTAAGTGTCGTCAAAAGTAGGGATTGTGTGGTAATGGGTTAACCAAACAACAGAATTTTTAGATTCTAAGTTGAAGGTATTTGGAAATGAATTAAAAGACAAAAAAATTTAGACTGGCCCAAATTGAGAGCATGTGCAGACAACAAAATAAATGAGACTCAAAAATTCAAATTTGTTTTATGAAGGGATGAAAACTGTGGAAAAAGGAAAAATGCTGGTTACCAGCATTTTCTCCTTCTCCAACAATGTTTTCAAAAAGCTTCTTTCACAAGGTCATTAAAAGTCATGGTTATGTGGTAAAGGGTTAAATCATTATTTAAGTAATTTAAGAAATTTCTCCTTTTGCCATGCACTTTTTCCAAAAGTCTCCTTTTTTAAGATTCTTAGAATCATCAGACTGTTTGATAAAAGATTTAACCCTTTACTACGTAGATACTCATATCTATGCATTGCTTGTAGGAGCCTTTGGAAAACATTGTGGCAAAAAGGACGAGCAATTTCACCTTTTGCCACAATGTTTTCTACATTATCAAAAGGTGTCATATACACATAAGAAAGGGCTTCATCCTTGCTGTTATTTAGGATCAATTAGAGATACCAAAGAAATGCTTTATGGGGTAAACGGTTAAGAAGTGGCTAAATGACAGGGTCGTGTGGTAAATGTATTAAATTCCTCCCACATGTTTCAATAAGCAAATGATTAATTATAAGGTTTTATCAAGGTTAGATACAGTAGGGAATTATATGGAAATAGTTGAAATTATAACACCAGAGCATGATAAAATAGATACCAAGAAATTGTAATTATTCTAACAATCTTGGTTTGCCTTTTACCAAGCAAAAGGTATGAGTTTATCGTTTTACCATACACTTTTTTCCGTGGACTTTCTGTTGCAGGGGTCAATTGAGCCCCTTCAAAAGAATCACATCAGGCACATGTATGAGTTTTTGAGTATTAGAAAATTTGGATATCCAAATTTAGAGAAAGGTTCGGGGAAAACCCAAAACATGCTCAACTGGCTAGCTCAATGATTAAATCATTACCACACAATCCCTACTTTTGGCGCCCCTGAGAGAGAAGCCTGTTGAAAACATTGTAGCAAAAGGAGAAAATGCTGGTAAACAGCATTTTCTCCTTTTCCCACAGTCTTTTCTACCCTTCCCAGGACATATTTCAATTTTTCATTCACCTTTATTTTGTTGTCTGCAAATGCTTTCAATTTGGACCAGTCTAAAATTTTCTTGTGTGGTAAAGAGTTAACACTTTACCACACAATGATGACTTTTAATGCCCCTGAGGAAGAAGTCTTTTAAAAATATTGTGATAAAAAGGAGAAAATGCTGGTTACCAGCACTTTCTCCTATTCCCACAATGTTTTCAAAATGCTTCTTATTTGGGGATGTTAAAAGTCGTCATCATGTTAAAACACCTTTAACAACTGTAATACTGTAAATTTATGTTTTCAAAAGCCTTCTTACTCCAGGCAGTAAAAGAACGGCCTAATCAAAAAGTAGAATCCTTACTTTACAAGGCTGCTCTCAAAGCCATCCTCTGCAATTTTTCTTTAACTCATGACCAAATGACAAATTTTTGGCTTGTCCAAATCAAAAGCATTTTGCAGACAACAGAGTAGACTAGACGTAACCGAAAATTTGAAAATTGTTTTGTGAAGGGTAGAAAACATCGTAGGAAAAGGTTACAGCATTTTCTCCTTTTCCCACAATGTTTTTTAAAGGCGTCTTTCTCTGAGTTGTCAATAGTAGGGATTGTGTGGTAATGGGTTAAAGAAATAAACAGCATTAACATAATCATTATTATTGCTTCTATTTTCTGGTGAGTTTCTTTTACTAGCTCAGAAACCTTAAAAAACATTAATTTTTTAACCCTTTACCACACAATGACGACTTTTAACGACCCACAAGAAGAAGAAGCCTTTTGAAAACATTGTTGGAAAAGGAGAAAATGCTGGTACCCAGCATTTTCGCCTTTTCCAACAATATTTTCTATCCTTTCAGAAACAAACTGAACTAGTTGAGGCATGTTTAATTTGTTATCTGCAAATGCTCTGAATTTGAATCGGTCTAAATTTTCCTTGTGTGGTAATGAGTTAACAGAATTCTGAGTTTTAACATCCCAGAGGAAACTAAAAGCCCTTTGAAACCACTGTGGAAAAACAAGAAAATGCTACTAGCATTGTCTGCTTTTCCCATAATGTTCTCCACTCATTCACTGACAAAATCCACAATTTAGGCCACAAATAATTGTCGTCTGCAAAAGCTTTAAGTTTCGACAAGTCCAATTTTTTGTCATTTGGTAAAGAACTGTTAAAACAGAAAGCTCAGGACTTACAGTCTGCCAATATACCAGCTTAAATCACTTAATCTGTAATTGCTTTGAAAAAAAGTCGAAATTAATTGTACTAATTCTGCCGATCAGTATTGGAGGAAAACCTGCGGGGTATATTTCATAATGTTGGCCAATGCATCAAACTGGCGGATAATCTACGGTAAGTGTGAACATGGTCCAAATGTAATCTCCACACTGAAGAGTAAATTCTGACTGGCAAACCAAAATGAGGCTCTGTCAATTCTGGGGGAATCACAGACAAAACATCATAGTGCTCTGGAAACTGCTTCCAACAAAAAATTTTACAGAATTACCCATGGATGATATAGTCCTTGATTGCTCAATAAACTAGAAGGCCCTGAAGGGCCTGAATATGCTCTACTGGCAGTCAACTTGAAATGGCTACTTTTCCCATACCGTTTGTTGGATTTTTTTCAAAATCCATAGGGATGAAGCTATTGATGAGATAAACAAACTATGCACGTTTCACTAAATCCTGATAACAAATGCACATTTTATCGTGTAAACAAGAATTTGAAATTTTCAACTTGAGATGGCTACTTTTCCCATATTGTTTATTGGATTTTTCTCCAAATCAATAGGGTTGAAGCTACTGATGTGATAAATAAACAGTGATTTTCATGAAAATCTAACAAGAAATGCAGACTTTATAGTATAAACAAGAATTTGAAATTTTCAACTTGAAATGGCTACTTTTCTCATATTTTTTCTTGGATTTTTTTCAAAATCAATAGGGTTGAAGCTATTGATGAGATAAACAAACTGTACAAGTTTCACGAAAATCTAGTAACAAATGCAGACTTTATCCCGTAAACAAGAATTGAAAATTTTCAAATGGAAATGGCTACTTTTCCTATACATTTTGTCGGATTTTTCTCAAAATCAATAGGGTTGAAGCTATTGATCAGATAAATAAACTGTGAAAGTTTCATGAAAATCTGATGAGAAATGCAGACTTTATAGCGTAAACAAGAATTTGAAATTTTCAACATGAAATGGCTGCTTTTCCCATATTGTTTGTTGGATTTTTCTCAAAATAAATAGGCTTGAAGCTATTGATAAGATAAACAATCTGTGCAAGTTTCACAAAAATCTGACAACAAATGCAGACTTACCGCGTGAACAAGAAAAAGACTAACGGATGGACAGATGGATGGGCAGACAGACGACGGAAACCCCACCATGACATAAGCTCTGCTGGCTTTCAGCCAGTAGAGCTAAAAATGTTTTGTTTGATAATAGTAAAAAATTTTCAAGAAACAATATGGGAAAACATTCTGACACATTTTCAAGAGAAGGTAAAATCTGACACTGACTATGTAATTGACCTTACGTAGCCATTGTCAAAATTAATTAAGATGTCCATAGAACAAATGAATTGGATTTTATAATACTGTAAGATAAGTGAAACAAGAGGGCTATGATGGCCCTGAAGTCACTCACCTTAGCCATTTGACCAAACATGACCCATTTTTCTGAGATATAATGACAAACAATCGAAAGAATACACAAGCTATTTTTAAGATTTCCCCTGGTGACTATTTTTTAACCCAATTACACCCATTTTTAATCTGGATCCAGAAGTCATCAAGAACAATATTCTGACCAACTTTCATCAGTATTGGTCTAAAAATATGGCCTCTAGAGTATAGACAATGTTTTTCTAAGATTTCATCTAGTGACCTAGTTTTTGACCCATTGAGCCCCATTTTCATACTCTTATAAGATATCGTCAAGACAGAGATTCTGACAAACTTTCAAGGCTATTAGGCTGAAAATATGCCCTTAACCCATTACCACACAATCCCTACTTTTTACGACCCTGAGAAAGAATCCTTTAGAAAACATTTTGTGAAAAGGAGAAAATGCTGGTAACCAGCATTTTCTCCCTTTCACACAGTATTTTCTATTCTTCACAAAACAAACATCTAATTTTCTGTCACTTTTATTTTGTTGTCTGCAAATGCTTTCGATTTGGACAATCCTGAAATAGTGTGGTTTAGTAAACGAGTTAAGAGCTTAAACATTTTTTTTTTTTTTTAAATTTCACCCAAGACCAAGTTTTTGACTCCACATGACCTATTTTAAAATTTGTCGAAGATATCATTTAGAAATACATTCTGACAAATTTTCAATAGAATAAGACTCCAACTGTGGCCTCTAAAGTGTACACAAGGTTCTCCAAAGATATGACCTAGTGACCTAGTTTTTGATCCTATACAATCCATTTTCAAATTCGTCCAAGACATTTTCAAGACAAATATTCGGCAAGCTTTTAAGAGTATTGGACTACAAAAGTGTCCTCATAACCCACACAGCGCCTTGTCACAGAACAGTACTGGTGTCATCTTATAGAAAAATATATCCTCAAAGTGCCTTAACGTTTTAAGTCACTTTGTTTCATACTTTGGAAGTTATGTCCCAGACAAAGTCCAAAGTTGAAATTAACAAAGGGCAATTAATCTGAAAATAGTGGGAATAGAGTTATAGTTCTTGTACAGTGCACTTTGTTTTTAATTTTATCTAGTTGTCAATGAAGTTTGAAGCTACCAGCTTTTGCACTTTGCAAGTTATGTACCAGATGAAAAACCCAAGTTACAATTTGCAAAGGGCAATAACCCCAAAACTGGTTGGAATAGAGTTACAGTTCTTGTGCACTGCACCTCTCCTTAAAGTGATCTATCTGTCTGAGAGGTTTGAAGTTACTAGCTTTCATACTTGGGAAGTTATGCCCCAGACAAAAATCCAAAGCTGAAATTTACAAAAGGAAATAACTCTAAACATAGTGGAAATAAAATATGGTCTTTCACAGTGCCATTTGCTTTACGATGATCTAATTGTATGCAAAGTTTAGAGTTACTAGCTTTTGTATCTTGCAAGTTATGTGAAAGATAAAAATCCAAAGTAAAAATTTACAAATGGGAATAACTTTGAAAATAGTGAGAATAGACTTATGGTTCTTGTGCAGTACACTTCTCGTTAATTTGGCCTATCTGTATATGAAGTTACTAGCTTTTTTACTTTGGAAGTTATGCCCCAGACAAAAAATCCAAAGTTAAAATTCACTAAGGGCAATAAACCCCCCAAAAAATAAATGGAATAGGGCTATAGTTCTTGTACACTGCACTTCTGCTTAATGTGATCTATCTATGTGTGAAGTTTGAAGTTACTAGCTTCTACACTTTCAAACTTATGCCCCGAACAAAAATCCAAATTTAAAATTTACGAGGGGCAATAACTCTGATTAAACTGAAGACAGAGTTATGCTTCTTGTACACTTCACTTCTTCTTAATATAACCTATCTGGTCCAAATTCAAAGCAGTCATATATTGGAAATAATGATGATTTCTGTCTAGTAAAAGTCTAGTAAGAAACATTGTGGGGCAAAGGACAAAATGTTGGACACCAGCATTTTCTCCTTTTCCCACAAGTTTTGTTTGAAGGATCTTTAGTTAGGGTTGTCAAAAGATGAGGCAATATGGTAAGAAAGTTAAAAGGAGACATCCAAAAATTACATTTTGCTGCTTCTCAATTTCATAACCCATTACCACATAATCCCGACTTTTAACAACCCTAACAAAAAAAGCCTCCTAAAAACATTGTGGGAAAAGGAGAAAATGCTGGTAACCAGCATTTCCTACTTTTCCCACAATGTTTTCTACCCTTCCCAAAACGAATTTCAATTTTTGAGTTACGTTTATTTTGTCGTCTGCAAGTGCTTTCAATTTGGACCAGTCTAAAATTTTGTCGTTTGGTAAAGTTAAAAAAAGACATGCAAAATTTATATTATGCCACTTCTTCTCAATATCTTAAATTCAATGACAGCAATGCTAAAGAGAAGGCTAATTAAAAAAATTAAAAATCTGCACATGCCACGGACAGATAGGCAACAGACAAGCAGTTATATATGGACAGGGTGATACCAGTCTTCAACCAATCACATTGACTTTACCGCAGAGAGAAAAAAACAGGAAAGCAATGCTGGAGCCCTTTCACGTGCACTGGCTCAAATGGATGGCACAGACAATAGGAATCGGTGGTGTTGAATTCTTCCCGTAATTAGTCTTCCATTATTCATGCAAAGAGGGCTACACATCATTTAGGGTAAGCAAAACTTGTCAATCTACAGGGAAATTATTAAAACAAATGATTTCCCTAATTTGGTAGTTGATGTAATGAATCTGTGATGTACTAAGAAATCCTTTACTTAGAGCAGTGGTAACTGTTTTTTTTTAATTTTTCTTTTTTTCTTCAGTGTGTGTTTGTATGGGAGGAGACAGGACTTCTACCAACAATTAACATTTATGTTTGTTTACCAGTAAAAACTGCGGGAAAAGCAGTAACTGTATAAGCTTGCAATAACTTTTTTCTTTTTCAAACAGTATTTCTTTACCACTTTCACTCTTTACCAACAACAAAATTGTAGACTGGTCTAAATCCAAAGCAACTGCAGACAACATACTGAATTTGGACAAAAATATGAAACTTATCTTTAAAAGGATAGAAAATATTTTTGGAAAAAGAAAGATGTTTGTTACCACCACTTTCTCCTTTACAAGTCTTGTTTTCAAGAGCCCTCCTACTAAGGCTCTTTAAAACTCTAGATGGTTTGGTACCAGGTAATTGTTGACTGATCAAACTTCAAAGCAACTGCAGACAGCATATTGAATTCCGACAACAATTATGAAATATGGTTGGGAAGCAGATTCATTTCATTTTTTTCTCTCCAGTTTTTCTTTTCAAGCCACTGGCTGCTATCCCACGGCATGATCATTGTGGAAACAATGTTCAGTGTTGGGAGAGGAATGAATCCTGTCATAGTGACTATCATCAATCCTTGGAAAGAAATTACCCCGAGCCAGAGGCTATAGCCAGTGATTGAACCCTGGACCCTGTGTCCTCAAGTCCTTGACACTACCGACTGAGTTACCAGGGCTAGGCCCATGTAAGTATGAAAGTCTATGTCCTAGTGAATGGACAAGCTCTAGAAAAAAAAAAAGAAGTTGGAAAAAAAATCAATCCTTAATTACTCTTTACCAAACGACATAATGTTACACTGGTCCAAATTGGAAGAATTTGCAGACGACAAATTACATGTTTTTAAAATGGTGATTTCTTTTTTCACTGGATGGAAAACATTGTGGGAAAAGGAGAAATTGCTGGTTACCAGCATTTTCTCTTTTCCCACAATGTTTTCAAAAGTCCTCTTTCCCAGGGTCGTTAAAGTCAGGATTGTGTAGTAAAGAGTTAAAGCAATTACTTCTTTTTCCAATATCATTCCTTCAATTTAACAGAAGTATTCTCCTTTTCTTTGATCCTATACCACACTCTTGATTGATTGATTGTATGGTGTTTAATTCCAGTTTCAACATTATTTCAGTTATATTGCAGTGGCCGTTGTATCTATCCAGGCTTTCCTGGTGTTCCTTTTACCAGTACTCTGTACAATATTTTTTCCAAGCTACTGGCTGCTTTCCCACATTGTCAAAATAATGGTCAATTACAATTACTATCATCAATCCTTGGAGAGAAATTAATCGAGCCAGAAACTGAATCAGGACCTTGTGTTCTTCACCACGCTTTGCAGTGTTTTAACCCATTATGACACAATCTCTACTTTTGATGCCCCTGAGAAAGAAGTCTTTAGAAAACTTGTGGGCAAAGGAGAAAATGCTGGTAACCAGCATTTTCTCCTTTTCCCACAATGTTTTTACCCTTCCCCAACAAAATTTCAATTTTTCAGTCACATTTATTTTGTCGTCTGCAAGTGCTTTCAATTTGAACTAGTCTAAAATTTTGTCATTTGGTAAAGAGTTAATGGACCAAAGGAAAAGGAGTAATTGTTGACAAAGCACTGACTTTATTTCCAAACATAGTTTTGAACCCTATATCTCCTGATCCTTAGACCTGTACCCTTACCTCAGACCTTAAACCACCTGACACAGAAAGCTTTTGATAACACTGTGGAGAAAAGAAGAAAATGAGCATTGTCTCCTTTTCTCTATGTGTTTTCCATCGTTTTAGAAAACAAATCCCACCACTGCCTCTTACTTCATTTGTTGTCTTTGAATGCTTGCAATTTGGGAAATCTCAATTTGTGTTCTATGGTAAAGGGTATGTGTCTTTTTCATATAAAGATGTTCACCTTTGTATGATTTGTTGTGTTCTTTACAGCTGTATTATCTCTTTACCAAACACAAATTTTAGACTCTTCCAAATTGACAGAGTTTGCAGACAACAATTTTAACTTTCATAACAATGGCAGAAAATTATCCGAAGGGGCAGAAAACACTGTGGGAAAAGGAGAAATTGCTCGTTACGAGCAATTTCTCCTTGTCCTACAGTGTTTTCAAAAGACGTGTACTGCAGACATGAAAAAACAAGGGCTTGTTTGAGAAAGGGTTAACTCTTTACCAAACAGCAAAATTTTAGATGTGTCCAAATTGAAAGCATAATTATGCAGAGGACAAAATAAACATGATTGAAAAGTTAAAGCTTGACTTAAGTAGAGTAGAAAACATTGTGGGAAAAGGAGAAAATGCTGGTTACCAGCATTTTCTCCTTTTCCCACTATGTTTTCAGAAGGTTTCTTCCTCTGGGTCTTAAAAACCAGGGATTGTTTGGTAAAGGGTTAAATACAATCTTGAGGATGTTGGCTTTTGAAGAATTCTGGTGACCAGCCTTTTCATCTTTTGTCATCATATTTTCTCTACAGTATGTGTGTTACTGACTTTGCCACAAGAGTTTCATAAAGAAGGGGAAAAAAAACATTCCATTGCATCAGGTTTTTCTGGCCTGTACAATTTTATTACAATATTCTATTTCTAACCATATTCTTCAATTCCTCTTTAATAATTCATTTAGAACTGTTCTGAAAATCAAATGCAATACAAGTGTCCCTTGGGATTCATTATGGAATGATTCATGATAGAATAAAAGATCAATTGTTCTAATATATAGAGGAATTTTGTTTTTTAAAGTGAAAGATAAAAATTTATTTCATTGAGAAAATGAGTGAAAATATTAATACCAATGATGTTCACGACATGAAATAAATTTTGATCTTTCACAAAAAAAAAAAATTCTATTTATTTCACATTTCATGCTTTAACCGTTTTTTGGGGGAACTTAATCAAAATCCAGTACAGTATTTTTTGGATAATCCCCATGGCTCCCCCTGTCTGCCTAGCATCACATTACAATATTACGTCAAGCACAAGAAATGTAAGGTAAATGACATCATATTTCTATCTGTAAGGTTTTAACTCTTTAACACACAATCCCCACTTTTAAAAACCCTGAGAAAGAAGCCTTTTGAAAACATTGTGAGAAAAGGAGAAAATGCTGGTAACCAGCATTTTCTCCTTTTCCCACAATGTTTTCTACTCCTCCAATATCAAAATTCAATTTTTTATTCACACTTATTTTGTCGTCTCCAAACGCTTTCAATTTGGACTAGTCCAAAATTTTGTTGTTTGGTAAAGAGTTAATTAAAGATTTAGAATGTAAAAATTGGCATTTTCACTGGTTGATACCATAACATATTGAAAAATATTTCACTGATATTTTTCGATAACCTACTAGACTAGAAAGCATGAAATAATGTTTTTTCTTTATTCTATAACCACTTCAACCTTTCAACAGGAGGCAGTCCGTTCAAATCCCGAACTCGGCCTATTTCTTTCAAAGGACTGACGACAGTCATTGTGACAGAATTCACTCTGACCCCCAATCCTTGTTTTGACCATGGTTATGACCATTCTGACCAAGTTTCATTAGTATTGCATTTAGAATGAGGCCTCTAGACGGTAAACAAAGTTTTAAAAGAGCTGACCCAGTGACCAAGTTTTTGATGTAACATTTGCAATTTTCGAACTCTTTCAAGACATTATCAAGACAAACATTCTGACCAATTTTTAAGCATTTTGGACTAAAACTGTGGCCTCTAGAGCACAAACAATGTTTTCCTAGGATTCGACCTAGTGACCTAGTTTTTTATCAGATGTTACCCATCATCATACACTTTTGAGGTATCACTAAGACAAATATTCTGACCAAGTTTCATGAGTATTGAACTGAAAATATGGCCTCTAGAGCATACAAAAGGTTTTTTTAAAGATTTGACCAAGTGACCTAATTTTTGACCTGTCATTTCCCATTATCAAACTCTTCTGAGATACATGTATCACCAAAACAAACATTCTGACCAAGTCTGAAGAGTATCAGACTGAAAATTTGGCCTCTACAGCATACACAAACTTTTTCTATTTTCTAACCCAGTGACCTAATTTTTGGCCCCACATGACCCATTTTACACTCATTCAAGGTATCATCAAGACATACATTCTGGCCAAGTTTCACAAGTTTCAAGAGAATCAGACTGAAAATGTGCCCTCCAGAATGTATACAGAATGTACACAAGGTTTTGATAATATTTGACCTAGTGACCCAGTTTTTTACCAGACATGACCCAATTTCAAACTCAAAATGAGATATCATCAAGACATACATTCTGACAAACTTTCAATAGTTTTGGATTCTAAAGCATACACAAAGTTTCTCTAAGATTTGACCTGGTGACCTATTTTTTGACCCAACATGACCTATTTTTTAACTAGTCCAATATATTATGGAGACAAACATTCTGACCAAGCTTCAAGAGTTTTGGACTGAGAACGTGGCCTCGAGAGTGTACATAAGGTTTTTCTAAGATTCAACCTGATGACCAAGTTTTTGACCTGACATGACCCATTTTCAAACTTGCCTAAGATATCATCAAAGCAAACATTCTGACCAATTTTCAAGAGTGTTGGACTGAAAATGTGGCCTCTAGAGCATACACAATGTTTCTCTAAGATTTGACCTGGTGACCTAGTTTTTGGCCTGACATGACCCACTTTCAATCTCCTCTAAGACATTATCAAGACAAACATTCTGATTAACTTTCAGGAGTATTGAACAAAAAATGTGGACTCCAGAGAGTACACAAGATTTTTCTAAGATTTGACCTAGTGACCTAGTTTTTGACCCGGCATAATCCATTTTCGAACAAGACCGAGATTTTATTGAGACAAAAATTTTGAACAAGTTTCATGAGTATCCAACTGAAAATGTGGCCTCTAGAACGTACAGAAGATAAAAAGTGGACGACAGACACCGGACACAGCACGATCACAAAAGCTCACCATGAGCACTTCATGATCAGGTGAACTTAAATTGCTGATTACCAGCATTTTCTCCTTTTTTCATAATTTTTCTAAAGGCTTCTATCTCAGGTTTGTTACAACCAGGGACTGTTTGGTAAAGGCTTAAAGTTTTGTCTTCTGACAGCTATTGCCAAATCAAAGCTGCTTATCTCAAAATATCTCAGAAAAAAAAAGCAGAGAGTGTAGACCCAAGATCAAACTGCATATTCAATGCAGTCTGATCTTGATCTTCACTGTCTGCAAAAGTAATTAAATCAGCTATAAGGGCCAGGCATATCATTAGTTTATTGCTGTATTTCGACATATGACTTAATTAATTACATGTTAAAGTCCTCAAGCTCTTTATAGACAGTAGCCTGATAACCATCTAGAGACAGCTCCGAGCCTTAAAAATCATGTCTGATTTACAATTTAATAAACATATGATCATTAATAAACATGATCGTCACCTTTTTATCCTTTATCAACACAATCATGAGTTTTGATGACCCAAATTGGCCTTTTGAGATTATTGTGGGAAAAGGAGAAAGTACTAGTACCCATAATGCTCTCTACCCTATCAAAAACAAATTTCATTATACAAGCCTTAACTCATTACCACACAATCTCAACTTTTTAATGAGCCTGAGATGTAGGCCTTTTTGGAAACCTTGTGGGAAAAGGAGAAAATGCTGGTAACCAGCATTTTCTCCTTTTCCAACAATTTTTACTACTATATCAAAGTCAGAACATCACATTGTATTAACAAGATATAGTTTTCTGTCTGCAGATGCTATAAATATGCTCCAGTCCAAAAAATTGTTGTTTGGTAAAGAGTTAACTCATTACCAAACGACAATATTTTAGGTTTGATCAAATTGAAAGCATTTGCAGACGACAAAATAAAAGGGACTGAAAATTTGAAAATAGTTTTATGAAGGGTAGAAATTGTGGGAAAAGGAGAAAATGCTGGTAAGCAGCATTTTCTCTTTTTCCCCACAATGTTTTCTAAAGGTTTCTTTCTCAGGGGCGTCAAAAGTAGAGATTGTGTGGTAATGGGTTAAAGCTTACATAGATGGAGATCAAGATAAGAGGGAGTAATGGTATTTCAAAGAAATTATTTCTCTTTGAAATCAGGGTCCTATATTGTGGGTACTTATTAGAATGGTCTCAATAAGACAATTCTAGTGAGTACCCATAACACAGGGTTTAGTGGACAATACTTGATATTTTCAATTTTGAAATCTAAATCACTCCCTCTTTTTGGAGCTCTGTATAGCTGTTTGAATAATCTTACCCTTGTTGAGTTTGTAACTGCTAACGGATAGGGAAAAGCTGGACTGAATTCAATGTCTGTGATGGCCCCATACTCCTTTTTTGTGACTGGTATCTATTTATGAAAGAAAAAAAAAACATTATGATAACAATTTGAAATTAACAGCAAATTACATGACATTAGCTCTCAAAATTCAATGTTTGTGTAACTGGCTTACACAGATTTTTAACCCTGTACCACACAATGACGACTTCTAAGGCCCTTGGAAAAGAAGCCTTTTTGAAAACATTGTGGGAAAAGGAGAAAATGCTGGTAACCAGCATTTTCTCCTTTTTCCACAATGTTTTCTAGCCTATTAAGGAAAAATTGTCCCATTTGAACCACATTGCCCAATTTGAACCACATTGAATTTGTCGTCTACAAATGCTTTCAATTTGGACAAGGCTAAATTGTCGTAGTCTGGTAAAGGGTTAATCTGCATGTTATTTCTATATAATAAATGATACAGACATGTCTGTCCATTGATCTATGAGGAAATACTTTTTCATGAGGATGAGGAGTGATTCATCTTCACAGGAGGTCAGTCTGTTGATTGGCATAAGAAGACGAGACCTACAAGGTCACCACCTTCTAAAAAACAACAACATCAGAGCTTTAGAATATGTGAGCTTGGTGGATTCTACATCCATTATTTCTGTTTTGAAACTCTATGTTGTGGGTACTCATTAGAATAATCTCGATGAGACGAATCTAATGAGTACCCACAACATAGGGTTTGGTGGAGAATAATTAACCCATTACCACACAATCCCTACTTTTGAGGCCCCTGAGAAAGAAGCCTTTTGAAAACACTGTAGGAAAAGGAGAAAATGCTGGAAACCAGCATTTTCTCCTTTTCCAAAACTGTTTTCTACCCTACCCAGAACAAATTTCAAATTTTCAGTCACATTTATTTTCTTGTCTGCAAATGCTTTCAATTTGGACCAGTCTAAAACTTTGTCATGTGGTAAAGAGTTAATATTTTCCATTTTAAAATCAAAATCACTCCCTTTCTTTGGAGCTCTGATCATCATTTGTATATGCCAAAAAAATTGTTCTAAAAAGAAATTCTGAATTCAGTGTCATGAAAAATTCCTAAGAAGAATTAGTAAATCAACAAACAACATGATAACCCTTTATAGTACAGCTACATGTTTTCTAATTCCTGATGAAGAATGTATTTGAAAACATGTTAGGAAAAGGAGCTGGCAAACAGCATTTTAATCTTTTCCCATGATGTTTTTCACCCTTTCGGAGTTATTCCAATCCTTTTAAAAGCCACATTCATATTTTTACCTTTCGATGCTTTTGTAACATGCAACGCCCTGGTCACCCATCCAGACACTAACCTAATCAAGCTGTTTAACTACCATAGAGAGAAATCCACCAAACTGCATCGCTGGAAAAGCTTGCTCAACAGCAAGGAATGTTTGAAGTGCTTATATATCTGACCTCTCACTGTGATATTACTCCCCCCTCCTCCAAGACCGCTTGACCCAAGACTTTTATACAATTAAACCAGGGGAATGGACAATGGTAAGGTATTTCCAATCCAGTAGTTGTCATAATCCAACTTGTGACACAGAATGTAACATGTTCAGTGGTCTCCTAACCAGGTTCTAATCCAACACATGCTGCTCAACCCTTTACCACACAATCCCAACTTTTCACGACCTTGAAAAAGAAGCCTTCTAAAAACATTGAGGGAAAAGGAGAAAATGCTGGTAACTAGCAATATCATTTCCACTCTTCATATTTTTCTCCTGAAGCTACCAGCTGCTTTCACACATAAGCATAAACAAAATGATGATCATCTGTGAGAGAGAGGATTAAATCCTGTCGCAGTAAATTTTTTCAATCCTTGCAAAGGAATTAGCCAATTGCAGGTTTAGAAGCAGAGGCACCTGGTTTCAAACTTCTGTGACAAACTAATTTTTCACAACAGGAAAAAGGTTTTTATTCTCTATGAGAAAAGGAGCAACTGCTTCATAAACACTGTCACTTCTGTCACTCTAACATTTTCCATAACTTGCAAAGAAACATTTTACTCCATGTGATATTGTGATTCATAATTGGATTGCACTAAATGTGGAGCTTGATCTTTGCTCTTCAGTGTTCCATTTAATCCATGATATACTTATTTTTAAAAAATATGGTTCGAGTCTATTCTAACCCCTAGACTTCTAAACTTGACTCATCGACCTTTTGTGGATAGTGTAGATTAAAGATCTTTGATCTACACTGTCTGATGGGGAGATATTATTCACCAAAATGTAACTTTAACTCTTTACCAAACGGCAATATTTCAGGCTTGTCCAACTCGAAAGCATTTGCAGACGACAAATAAAAGTGACTGAAAATTTGAAATTTGTTTTATGAAGGGTAGAAAACATGGTGGGAAAAGGAGAAAATGCTGCTCACCAGCATTTTCTCCTTTTCCCACAATGTTTTCAGAAGGCCTCTTCCTCCGGGTCGTAAAAACCAGGTATTGTTTGGTAAAGGGTTAAAATTGAAATACACATGTATTTGGGTCTTTACTATTGATTTGAACACTCCATTTTAGTTATTTAGTGGGAAAAGGGTAAAGACTGAATTCTAACATTCGTAGACATTAGCACTTTTGAAGTCCGAAAGGCGCTGACTGATTTCATCCCACTGCAGAAAAAAACAGAAGCTGTTCAGCAACAGTCCCTTATTTATGACTAGCATTGATTATTTTTTTCCTGAGTTTCTGTGGATTGTAGTTCAAGTCCTTAACCTTTTAACCCATTACCAAACGACAATATTTTAGACTGGTCCAAATTGAAAGCATTTGCAGAAGACAAAATAAAAATGACTGAAAATTTGAAATTTGTTTTGTGAAGGGTAGAAAACATTGTAGGAAAAGGAGAAAATGCTGGTTTCCTACAGTGTTTTCAAAAGGCTTCTTTCTCAGGGGTGTCAAAAGTAGGGGTTGTGTGGTAATGGGTTAACAAACAATCCCTGGTTTTTACGAGCCTAAGATAAAAGCCTTTTGAAAGTATTGTGAGAAAATGATTGATTGTATGGTGTTTATTGCCATTTTCAACATTATTTCAGTTATATTGCAGCACCAGTGAGCCTATCCAAGCTTTCCTGGAGTCTCTTTTACCAAAACATGGTTTTCTTTCCATGCCACTGGCTGCTTTCCCACATAACCTTCATCGAAACAATGGTTAGCGGTGGGAGAGGAATGATTCCTGTCACAATGACTATCATCAGTCCTCGGAAACAAAAAAGCCAAGTCAGGGATTGAACCCACAACCCCTTGTTCTCAAGTCCTGCACGCTACTGACAGACTAAGCCACCAGGGCTTGGGCTAGTGTTTTCCCCTTTTCCTATAGTGTTTTCTATCCTGCTGGAAACTTTCAGTTGATTTACCTTCATTTTGTTGGCTCCAAGTACTTTCAATTTGGACCAGTCTAATAAGTAATATCTAGCTGTTTGGTAAAGAGTAACTAAGAGATCTAATTCAGTTCATAGACACAGCACTGAAACAGTTTTGACAACAACTAATTTCTTAAGTAAATCAAGGGAGGCGTACGGCAGTTCAACAAACTGAGCTAGCAGGGCAACTGGTCATGAGTCCACCCAAGTCCGCAACAACATTTCATTGAAAGTCACTCATCATTAATCTGTAACATGTGGATCGAGGACGACATTCATCAGCAAACCTTCTTCTTTTCAAACAACGTACTTTGTTAAACTGCATAAGCATTGTTTCACAACAGTTTCTCAAATCAAATACACCATTTAAAGTCTGAAAACAAACGGGCATATTTGTCTTATGCATTGAGTAAATACATTTCAGGAGCACATAAACAAACATGGAACGTGTTTCCTGTAAAACGGACATGTTTATCGCCATGTACGCAGAAAAAAACAAAATCTGTTACTAGGCAGACATGTTATTTATTCAAAATTTTACCTCTAAATTCTTCCAGTATAATGTGTCAGATGTTACTTTTTCACCAATTTTTGGGAAACCTTTCACCACGGTTTTCTTATAGGGCGCTGCCATATTGGATATTTGGAATGCTACTATTGTTATCAGAATTTCGCTGATGAGGTAGTGAGAAGTTGCGATTGTGAGGGGGCGGAGTCAAGCAGAAGCGAGGCTATTTCAGTCAAAGTTCATGTTGATAATTGAAGAAATGTGATTGGATTATTGAGACTTATTTTATAAATGCTAAGGAAAACGAAATATTAGATGCATTCGTCCTGGGACGTTTTAAATACACACACATGATTGTTGATTTATCAAAAAAATCTTTTGGTGTTGGGAAAATGTCGGGGGATGATAATAGTTTGGATGGAGCTGGAAGTGTAGCAAGTGTAAGTGATGCACTAAATACATGTTATTTGTGGTGTATGTAGTCGAAATGTAGAAACAACATACATGAATGGCAACATGTATATTGCTAAAATGACATGATAATGGTTTAATAATATTTAATACGGAATTAAAATAAAAGGGAATTTTTTTTTTTCATCCAACTTTTTTCACTTTTTTCCATGATAAAGACTATTAGCTCAATGCATTAAGCTAATATGTGACTGCTCTTTTTAGTTTTAATTATATTTCATTCACTATGTGCATTCTGGCAAAATTATTTTGAATTTGGTAGACATTTTGCTAGATGTGTGCAAACAATTTATTTGCTTGGCACTATAAAATTATTTTTGCTGGTTAAAACTAAAAAGAGAGAGAGAGAAAAAAAGATTGAGAAAAAGCACAGTCATGTATGATAAAAATATTTCATTTCTTCAGGATATTTCTCTAATTCGGCAATGTGACTTGAAGCTTGAAGAATGCTTAGGTGAAATACTTGATATTCAAATAGTTTGGAAATAAAGATATCACCCATTAAAAAAAACAATGATTAGATTTTTATTTGTTAAAAAAAAAAACTCACATCTTTTAAACAAACAAATATTACAAATTGACGTTTCATTGTAGCATTTATGATTATTTTTTAAACGGTTTCATTAAAGATGTTTTGTATAATTATAGCACTGTTGCTACTTGGCACTTCTTTTCTTTTTTTTTATGTAACTTTTTACCAGTTGGCAAAATTTTATACTTGTCCAATTTTAAAGCACTTGCAGACGATGAATTCAGTGTGATTAAGTGGTGATTGAATTTGACTGCGACATGAAATAAACGTCGTAGGTTATAGGAGAAAATGTATGTAACCAGCATTTGCTCCTTTTCCCAGGATTCTTTTTCTAATGATCTCTTTTTGATGGTCGTTGAAACACAGGACTGTGTGGCTAAGAGTGTAACCATCAGTACGTGCATCTCGAAAGATCCTTATAGTTCATGAGAAAAGGAAAATTAAGCAAACGTGTTAGTCATTTAGATAGGTTCGAAACATTGGTAGTTGTATAAATAAGAGTAAACAAACAAGAGTAATTATCAGTGTTAATGAGTGAGAGAGGGAGAGGAGGTATATAAGTGGTAATGTGTAATATGGTTAACTTGTGTTTGGATACTTTGTAACTCACTTATTCTTGGTACGAGCCAAAGAAATATCCTTCAACATCTGGTTTTTATTATTGAATATATAATTTTGGTGGAAAATATCTCGCAAATATTTCTTTCGGTTGTATATAAAAAATTTCAGGAAAAAAAAAAACAATTTCTGACACATTTGTGACTAACTCCTTACATCCAAAGAAACGATCTTTAGAAAACTTTGCGGGAAAAGAAAAAAATGGTTACCAGCATTTTTTTTCTTCTTTTCCCACAATGTTTTTATCTTTACAATGACAATTCTCTTCCTAGTATCATTTAACTTGTCGCCTGCAACTGCTTTGGATTTGAAAGAAATTTTTAAGATTTTGTCAGTAGAGGAGGAATATAGATCTATGCCGTTTTCTTCATCGTATAACTAAAAACAGACACGTCAGTGTTATACTGTTTTACAGAAGAGAGAGGAGGGGTACTTTTCTCACAATGATTTCAAAGCCAATGTTCTTCAGGGACGTAAATACTCGGGCTTTAGTGATAAAGGGTTTAGTTATTCAATTTCTGAGCTTTCACTTATACGTTAAGAGATTTCATCAAACATTAACAATATAAAAATTTAAACTATCTTCATATCTCGAAATCATTTCCATCGAAATTCGTATGCACAAGATGTCGCATAATTTCCCACCTGCGCAAACTGATAATTTTCTGTCTTGTTTCTTTTTTTAATAACCGAGAAAAATAAGGAAAACGCTTTTGAAACACTTAAGAAATGACTGCTACTTTTGATAAATGATTCTTAGTATTCCAATACCAATATCCTTTTTTTTTTACTACTTTCATTCAAGTAGAGATTTTTTTTCTATGTCATGACAGTAAAACTCTTGCTTTTCAACTGAATAAAAATCATCTTTATTGATTGATGTTTTAATATTTTTTCTTGTTTTTTTTTTTTTTTTTTTTTTTTTTTTTTTTTGAGATCATCATCATCAGCATTATCATCATTGATCTTGCAGTTTATCTCATTTTACTCAAAATTATTAGGCCTGTTTCGTATCCCTTTTAAATGAAAACTTGACTAAAATCGTTATGCATCAAGGCATCAGGATGGATAAATTGATAAAAGAAATGTAGCATATTATCAAAATTAAAATCAAAATCAATACAAATGACAATAATTCTTTTTGTATTTTTATTTATTCTTTTTTTTTGTTTGTTTTACATGACGATTTCGGAAGTAAGATAAAAGTGACATTCTTAGTCACTATTAATGGCGCAGTTGTTGCAGATTTAAAGCTGTGGTTTGGCCAAAATGTCTTGTAAACTGAAGCAGACAGTGTATATTCAAGATCAGATTGCACGTTCTGTGCAGTCTGATCTTGAATATACACTGTCTGCAAACAAGGCAATTAAATCAAAATTCGCCTTCATTTAGACTTTATGTTCTTCTTTCTCGTCGATACTAATTTAAAGCTCACTACTTTCATCGATGTCTTTTTGTGTTCCGATATAAAACTGATTTAACAAAAAAAAAATGTGGCATAGACAGAAATCCTTACGAGAAGGAATTTCCCTTTTTTTCTGCGATGTTTTCGGTTGCATTCACGTATTGTACTAGATATTCTTTTCTTGTTGATTATTCTTCTCTTACAAAAATATTTTACAATAATATTTTCAAGGTCTTCATTTATAATAAGTTTTATTATATTTATCGTTATTATTATTAATTATTATTTTATTATTATTTCAGGGGATAATGAGTTAAATATCTCAAAATATCCCAACAAATCACCCGCCTTATCTTATATTTAAGAAAGATATTCTATTTTACTTATACCTTAATAACGTACATCATTCTACATGTATCAAACCAACAATAGCCAAAAGTAACACATATTCAGAACATTTGGTGGATTTGGGTCCACTCATTTTTACCGAAACGCCTGGAAAAAAAGGTTATATGAAATTTTCTGGCCGATAGTAATGTTAGAAACCGAAATGTTGCTATTATAATTTATTATTATTATTATTATTATTTCCTGGGAGAGGGTGTCTCCTTATCAGACAGAGTAGATCCAAAATCAGACTGCACGTTCTATGATCTAGATCTAATCTGTATGCAAAAGGTCCTGGGAGTTGTGCACAGCAACCTAGGGGTTGATGTTAAGTTTCATACGTGGTATTGAATAGAATTTAGTGTTCTAAGTTATTCATTCATGACTTGAAGGATCATGTTTGAAATTAATGCCAACTGCTTTCGTAATCTTCTGCTATGGCTGATAATAACAGTTACATAACTATTTATGAAAAAAAAAATTAAAACAAAAACGATAAGCCATGAAATAGATAATTAAATGCTATTGGAACTTGCGACGAATGAAGCAATACAAAGAATGAAACTAATCGATAGACTATTGAAATTGATAAAATATACATGTTCAGACAATCCAAAATACAAGTTTAATTATTAGGATGCTAAGTGCGACTTGCTGACCTTTTGCGGACAGTGTAGATCAGGATCAGACTGCAGAGAACGTGCAGTCTGATCTTAGATCTATACTTTCCGATAACGAGATTTCTGATATCATTCCACAAAGCCTAACTTTGAAAAAGCAATATTTTGGTTTTTTACTATGGAATTGAAAATTTCATTTTAGTTATTTAGCAGGAAAGGGGTTAATCAAGCTTTTATAAAATCTTCTTCTTGTTTCTTTTTTGATTTTTTTTTTTTCGACCTTAATCAAGAATAATCATGAAAACATGATAGGAAACGGAGAAAATGCTGGTAAAAATGAAATCTTTCAAAGGCAAACCCTACCATGTGAGTCAAATCTACTTTATTGTCTGCAGATGTTGTCAATCACGATAAAATTGTGCCTTCCGTCAAGGGGTTATCGCTGTTTTAACTCTTTACTAAACAATCCCTGGTTTTTACGAGATAGAAGCCTTTTGAAAACATCGTGGGAAAAGGAGAAAATGCTGGTAACCAGCATTTTCTCCTTTTCCCTCAATGTTTTTTTTCTACCCTGCTGGAAACAAATTTTAATTTTTGAGTTACGTTTATTTTGTCGTCTACAATTGCTTTCAATTTGGACCAGTCTTAAATTTTGTCGTTTGGGGAAGAGTTAACTCATTACCATACGACAATATTTTAGGCTTGTCTAAATCGAAAGCACTTGCAGACGACAAAATAAAACTGACTGAAAATTTGAAATTTGTTTATTAGCGCCCAGCATTTTCTCCTTTTCCCACAATGTTTTTTAAAGGCCTCTTCCTTGGGCCGTCAAAAATAGGGAAAGAGTTAGAAATTGTCACTCTAAGACCAGAGTAGCTTATCAGCCCCAACTGATCTTAATCTCTACACCATACAAAAATCAAATATAATCGAGCAAAGCCACACAAGACTCATAACATTAGAACTATTGTTTCCAAAGCTACAACCCCAGAATTTCAGAACCCGCAAATTAAACCGAGATTAATCTTTCCCCATTAATTGGCAGAAATGAAGACAGCGAATTAATTAACTATAGGGTTATCCCGTTTTCGAAGAAATATTTAATTTCCATTTCGCACGTCACCACCATACGGTTCCAGTACCTCTATTTTCTCTGGTACATGTAAATTGCTCTGCGATTTCACAGGGGTCTCCGAGTTGGACAGGCATTTATTTTAATTCTTTACCAAACAAAACAAAAAAAAAAAATCAGATTGGTCCAGATTAAAAGCACTTGTAGACGACAAAATAAACGTAACTCAGAAATTGAAATTTGTTTCAAGCAGGGTAGAAAACATTGTGGGAAAAGGAGAAAATGCTGGTTACCAGCATTTTCTCCCTTTCCCACAATGTTTTCAACAGCTTTCATTCTCAAGATCGTTAAAAGTAGGAACTGTGTGGCAAAGAGTTAATCATCAAGATTCCATGCGCAAATTATAAATTGCTTTTTGCAAACGTTTTTAGATCAAGATCAGACTGCTCAGAAGGTGCAGTCTGATTTTTTGATATACAATGTACTATATTTTCGAGAGAATGATAGAAAAAAAAAAACAACAACAACAGGAAATGAAATACATCAATGATCCATATTCTAGCAAAGGGTTGCGTAATGCATTTCTGTGATGTATTAACCCATTACCACACAATCCCTTCTTTTGACGCCCCTGAGAAAGAAGCCTTTTGAAAACACTGTGGGAAAAGGAGAAAATGCTGGTAACCAGCATTTTCTCCTTTTCCCACAGTGTTTTCTGCCCTTCCCAGAACAAATCTCAATTTTTCAGTCACCTTTATTTTGTCGTCTGCAAATGCTTTCAATTTGGACCAGTCTAAAATTTTGTCGTGTGGTAAAGAGTTAAACGATGCAAATCATCACGTGATTCTGAATCTATTTTAGTCTAACAACTGACTGAGTCATGAGATAGACTGGTTCTTGGACACGCTACAATAATAATAATAATAATAATAATACAGTTTAGCCTGCACGGACTGCGCAGGCCGACCTGAGTCGATACTTTGTCAGAGACATTAACTCATTACCAAACGACAAAATTTTAGGGTTGTCCAAATCGAAAGCATTTGCAGACGACAAAATAAAAGTGACTGAAAATTTGAAGTTCGTTCTGTGAAGGGTAGAAAACATTGTGGGGAAAAGGAGATATTGCTGCATGGTTACCAGTATTTTTTTCCTTTTCCCTCAATGTTTTCTAAAGGCTTCTTTCTCCGGGTCATCAAAAGTAGGGATTGTGTGGTAATGGGTTAAACCCCCTTTTCACACATTGGAGCTCATTTCTGTTTGCTTATTTAAATTTTCCCAGAATATCTAAATCAGTCATAATCATCTTTTACGACTGTCTTGCTCTTACAGTTTTAGAGCGTAAGATTTTTTCTAACGTTAAGGAGACAGTTTTTTTCTCCAATTTTATTGGCTTTGTTTCTGTCCGAATACCACAATTTCGATTATTTGCTTCCGATCACCAAAGAGATGAGTTTTTATCTATTTTACGACTAAACTTTTCAGACTGAAGATGGGCAGTTCCACCGGTGCTTCTTTGGCCATTCAATTACTCCGATATTTCTTTCCAACTTCTAGATACAACATAATAATTTTACTTATATTTGCGTTAATTTTAGTTATTCGATTTATCGAGATTTAACTGTATGTATATATATTTAAGAGAGAGAGTCCAGTGGAAAGTTAAAATTGCGCCGTGCTCTGTCGAAAGCTTTAATGCATTCGCAAAAAGTATCGACTCATGTCAGCCTGCGCAGTTCGCACAGGCTGACATGAGTCGAATCTTTTTGCTATTGGTCAATTTTCTGCATGCCGAAGGACCAGTCTACTCAGTGATTCGGCTGGTTGTTGGAATAGATGGATTTTACTGAGACATGATTAGGCCATGCGATGACCTCCCCGTGTGGTACATTAACCCTTTACCACACAATGCCGACTTTTGACGCCTCTGGAAAGGCAGCCTTTTGAAAACATTGTGGGAAAAGGAGAAAATGCTGGTAACCAGCATTCTCTCCTCATCCCACAACATTTTCTACTCTATCAAAGAAAAATGACACCATTTGAGCCACACTGAAATTGTCATCTGCAAATGCTTTCAATTTGGACAAAACTAAACATTTGTCATCTGGCAAAGGGTTTACTCATTACCAAACGACAAAATTTCTGCCTTGTCTAAATTGAAAGCATTTGCAGACAACATAAAAAAAGGTGACTGAAAATTTTGAATTTGTTTGGAGAAGGGTAGAAAACATTGTTGGAAAAGGAGAAAATGCTGGTAACCAGCATATTTCTCCTTTTCCCAAATGTTTTCTAAAGGCTTCTTTCTCAGGGTAGTCAAAAGTAAGGATTGTGTGGTAATGGGTTAAAAAGCCCCATTGCAAGAACATGGCACTATTAAATCTCTATTGCCCTTCCATTCAACAGTCAAATGGCGATCGAGCACAAGACAGAAGCATGGAGAGTGACTCGAGTAACGTAAGTGACAGCGGTGTTGATCATGATGTTTCACTTGACAAAATTGATAAACTGGATCATTCCGATCGCGATCTATATGAAAAACTGAAACAGCAAGAAAAAGAGGAACGATTAGAAATTGAAAGAGAGTTAAAAGCACAGCAAGAGGAAGTGATTAAAAGACACGATGAACTTCGATTAAGAGACATTAGACTGCACGAAAAACTGCTCGCTCAAGAGCAAGAACGTGGTCAAGATTTGAGAGTGAATAAAGGTGAGCGCGAGAAATTGGACAAATTTGAACGTGAGAGGGAACACATACGAGCTCTCAGGGACTCGGCCATGAAAGATTATGTGAATATTTATAATCACCCGGCCTATCTGGCCGCCATATCCGCGGCCCAGGCGAGTTACCCACAGTCCCAGACCCCGGAGAGTTCCAACTCGACGACCCCGCCCCTCAACGATGGACCCCAGCATCACTGGACTTTTGAGGAACAATTTAAACAGGTGAGCTGGTATACTAGTTTATATATACATACAGTAAGATCTCGATTTTTCGAATTCGTGATAACTCGAATTAACCCGTTTTTTTTTCTATAAGACAATATAATTTTAGTATCAAAAGTTATATATAGATGAGGAATGAAAATTAGCTTAAATTGTGAAATTTGTCTCAAAGCATTGTCTAACCCCACCCCAACCACCCCAACAGTGTTTACTACTGTTTCATAGACGAATTTTCATATTTTTTTGCAACAGTCGATTTGCTCATCGCGTCCAAACTGGACGAGTCTTGTAAAAAGCGAATTAACTAAAAACTCGAGCTATGTGTAAATTGCTGAATCTTCACTAGTTTGAATTATCGAGATTTCTCTGAATATTAGAGTTTGCTGTTGTGTTGTTGTCGCTGTTGTTGTGTTTATATGAACCGAGAGACAAGTCCTTATAATAATCATAATAATATCATATTTCAATTAATTTTTCGATTTCCGCGATAGTTCGAATGAACTTATTAGTTGTACGAATACTCGTTTCTCACCAAACGGAAACTGTTACAAACGCATTGGTTATGGAAATAGCAATAAACATTCTATGAAAAGAAACTAAGAAATTTTGATGATGATGGTGATAATGATGATGATGATGATGATGATGATAATGATGATGATAGTTTTGTATACATCTTTTCATTAATAATGTTAAACTTGAAAACTGTTAGTTTTTTGCACTTCCTTCTGTTTTCCAAAAAAGAAATACGATTTACAACTTACACTAAGTAATGACAGCTGATACTAAATTGACGTTAACTTCTAACCCAACTTAGATTATTTGACTGCGGCCTACGCAGGCTTACATGGGTCGATATGTTTTGCAAAAATTTAACCCCCCTTTTCATAGAACATGAGCAATTACTCATGTTCATTTCCCGTTTTACAAGAGTGTTTTCTTTTCACTTCTCTTTGGCAAGTGTATTATTTTTGGGTGGGGAAGGAGCGTGTGCGGGCGAAGCGTTGGGGTGATCAAATAATCAAGCTGTCTGCTTATCTTAGAAATAAATATGTGCATGCATATATCATTTATTATCATTATGAAAATATTATCATTTAAAATCATCATTCAACTCTTTACCAGATGACAAAATTTCAGACCAGTCAACATTGGAAAGATCTTCAGATGAAAAATCAAACGTGGCATTAACTTTCGAGATTTGTCTTTTAATACGATAGAAAACATTGTGGGAAAAGGAGAAAATGCTGGTTACCAGCATTTTCTCCTTTTCCCACATTGTTTTCAAAAGCTGTCTCATTCACGGTTGGTAGAACACGAAATTTGTAGTAAAGGATAAATTTATCAGCATTTTTTTTTTCTTCAGTGTATGTGCTTGTTTTTGTGTTTTCTGAATTCGATTGCATATCGTTATCAAATGCTGTTGCACCTTCGATTTAATTTAACTCTTTACCAAACGACAAAATTTTACCTAACGACAAAATTTAAGACTTGTCCAAATTCAAAGCATTTGCAGACAACAAAATAAACATGATTCAAAAATTGAAATTTGGGTTTGGGAAGGGTGAGAAAAGACAGTGGGAAAAGGAGAAAATGCTGGATACCAGCATTATATCCTTTTCCCACGATGTTTTCAAAGCCTTCGAAAGCCTTCTTTCTCAGGGTCGTTAAAACTCGGGATTGTGTGGTAAAGAGGTAACCCTTTACCAAACGACAAATTTGAGATTGGTGCAAATTGAAGGCATTTGCAGGCGACAAAATTTACATGACCTGAGAATTGAAATTTGTTATGGGAAGGTGAGAAAAAATGGTGGGAAAAGGAGAAAATGTTGGTTACCATGCTGAGCAGCCTGGTCTTGGTCTATGCCCTTCGCAAAAGCCCCTCCTAGTATTATGACATGAAGCTGAAAGGATTTTAAGAGCGACAGGTGTTTCTTGGATGCACATGTATGTGTGTGGGTCATTGCTTTGGTTAAAGGGGGTTTAATGAATTTCCGCGATGTATTTTATTTGGGATCCATAATACCTTTTCTGCCAAATAACCCACCGAATCACCTGTATTCACTGAACCCCCTTTAACGGGTGGACTACCTTAAGCATTGAAATCTATTTTGTCGAACAACCAAATGAATCATGCAGAAGACAGGTTCTTTGACATACATGAAATTGGCCAATAGCAATAGGTTGCGACTCAGATCAGCCTGAGTGTATCGCGCAGGCTTACCCGAGTCGAAACTTTCTGCAAAGTGCATTAACTCCTTATCAAACGACTACGTTTTAGACAGGTAAGCAATTGCAGACTTTTCCCACAAAGTTTTCAAAAGGCTTCTTTCACAGGGGTGTTAAAAGTCGGGGTTGTGTAGTAAAGGGTTAAACCCCGCTTTCCATAGAGAGTAACTCGATTCATACTACTACTACTCTTATCAAACAGTTATCAGTTAGGCTAGATAATGATAATAACAATAAAAATAAGATCCCCCACCAAAATGAAGAATTAATCTCGACAGATCTACGATATATAATTCGCGAATTCCATTTCAAAACTCTACTAAAACAATGACAGCGTCGGGTCTGTTTTTTGTCCATGTCTTATTACGGTTCTTTTTCATCATAGGTCTAATCCAATTCCGCGCAAACAAGCGAAAGTAGTGGCTTTTGCGGATGGTATAGATCAAGATCAGACTGCACAGAACGTGCAGTCTGATCTTGGATCTGTACCATCCGATTTTTCAGTCAAGTCACTGGTATAAAAAAGTTGTCTTAGTTTCAGCAGGGCGTAGTTTCAGGCATCGTGAGAGTTTGGCTTTATATTTTTGGTGCTAAAATAAATAAAAAGGATTTTAGTATAGCTAAAACAGTGCAATTAGGTATCGAAGACAGCAAACCGATATGTTACTGAACGGACAAGCAAGCCGAGTCTATGCTTTTAAAACTTGGATTAAAGTTTAATTGAGTCTGAGCTCAAACTTTGAATTTCTTTGCCCCAGAGTCCTGCGTGCCTAAGTGGTAAAGTGTAGAACTCGTAACCTGAAGGCCCCGGTTCGAGCCTAACTGAGCACCCCGGGTCTTTCGTGGGAATGAGATAGGGCAAGAGATTTAAGAGCGCTAGCCTAGCAATGGAGAAAGCTAGAAATACACGAAGATTTGAGTTGTTACTGTGAGATAATTGAAATAATGTTGAAAGGGGTGTTAATTCTTTACCAAACGACAAAATGTTAGATAGTTCCAATTTGAAAGCGCTTGCAGACGACAAAATAAACGTAATTCAAAAAATTGAAAGTTGTTTCCAGCAAGGTAGAAAACATTGTTACCAGCATTTTCTCCTTTTCCTACAATGTTTTCTCAAGGCTTCTTTCTCAGGATCGTCTAAAGTAGGGATTGTGTGGTAATGGGTTGAACAAGAATAAAGCAACTAACGCAATTTCTTTAGTATTTCTGCAAGTACAACAACGAGAAATAAAAACTTTCATTTAAAAGAAAAAGAGGGAAAGGTTTGAAAAGTTACAAACATGTTCTTTTAGGTGAATCAAATCAATTCTGTATTATTTTGAAATTTCGTGTTTAGCTGAGTTAAGCTTAAGGATAGGGCACCTTAATGGGACTCGTGTATCATCGCCTTTCATCGCCAAACTTCGTACGGATTCGACTAAGACTCAGGTAATCCGTAATCGATACGGGGAAGCAGCGTCTTTCGACTACGGATTTCTCAAGTGTTCGCAGAATCCGATCCTTTTTACGGAGATGACAGGCAAATGTTACACGAATTCCATTAGGATGCCATATCCATTGAAAGCGTTTTTTTAAGGCAGTGGACTCGTAATAGAAAACAGCTATTTCCACTATGACATTGTCTTACAAAATTTGGTATGAAAAAAATGGGTATTGTTGTTCTACTGTAACCGAGCCACTCTTTCCTTTCTTCCTTTCTTAGGATTATCATTTATAAATCTAAAACAACTAAATTTTCATTACAAAGGGAAATAATTATTAACTCCCTTTTCTGGAAAATAACAAATAGTTTCAAGATAGACATCAAAACGTTCAGAAGTATTATATGTATATGTGTATAAATCCGTAGTTGTCAACTATCACGAAATTTTATTCGATGCTGGCTAGAAGTGTTACGGGACTACAAAAGGTACTTAACAGGTATTGAGTAAAAAACGGAACCGAAACGAAACGCAGTGAAACTTTTTTTTCCTTACTTTTCAGGGACCGGTTTTTGTGGTATTTGTCGAAGACAATACCACTATGAGTTCAAGATTGAATTTTGATAACCATGTATCTTATTTTGTGCAAAGCCGAAGAAAAAAACCCAGTTAAACTAATTTTTTTCTCAGGCAAATGAGTTTTTCGGTAGCACTCAGATATGTAATTTGAAATGGCATATTAAAATACATTGGGCGAGGCCATCGATCGTTGAGATACTTATTTTTTTATTGAAAATAGCTTTTATCGCTCATAGCCTTTTATTGGCGCAATGATACAAATTTGCATGCTTTTTCGTTCCAAACCAATTCGTTCCATGGCTTGTTCGTCCTATGACTGCGTGTTTGTCCATGTGATTGCTCATGAATATTTATAGATTGAATTAATTGTTTGTAATGTTGGAAATTTAACGTAAAAGGCAAAAGATATTTCGAAAAGTTATATTTTAAGGTACATTAGCACTCTCCCTTCAACCGAAAAGGTATTCATTTGCTTAGTGGGTTGACTTTTAACCAATATTTGAATAATGTGTCTCTTTTTCTTTCAAACTATTAATTCCACACAATGGGTTTCCGTGACAAATACCACTTCAGCGTTCTCAGCGCTTTGATTATAAGCACAGATCCCGGTCGTGGTCTAATCGTTTTTGCAAAGGATATTCGCTGTATATGCACCAGGGAACTAATGATTTATATACTCATCTTATGAATTATGATGCATGACTATAATGCATGGCGCAAACGCATTTTTCAATTTTAAGTCAATATATGGGCTACTCTCTCTGAAAAAGGGAGGTCAAGCATCTGCAAATAGTATTGACCTAAGTCAGCCTGCGCAGTCCGCACAGGCTGACTTAGATCGATACTTTTTGCTATTAGTCAATTTTCTGCATGTCTAAAGACCATTCTACTTGCAGATTAATTTGTTTTGTCAGACAAAATTGTTTTTATGGATCCATACTAATGGGATGACCTACTTCATATCGTCGGTTTACTTCAAAAGCCTCGTAACTATAGTTTGTTACAAGCTGTAGTTACAAGATTTTTAAGTAAACCGACGATATGATGCATCACGTTGATGCATTAAACCCCCTTTTGTCAGAGCAAGGGTCATATATTTACAGACGTACCCTCATGAATATTGTTAATGCGTTTTCATTTTTCCACGTCCTATCAATAATAATACTGGACCGACAAATAATACTTAAAGCAATAACGTCATAATATAGCACCATGGGATTTAGTTTATTTATGCATTCAACAATGTCTTTTCCATGTTTCTTTGATTATTTTGTAAGTTTGCAAATTGTAAGGGAATCGGTCTATTGGGGTAGGGAAAAGAAGAGGAATGGTCTAATGGCGTAAAACGAAGGAACAAACACACGCACGAATAAACTACTTTATTGGCAAATAATAAGAAAGTTCAGGCAAATGAATTATGCAAAATGACCTTAGAAAGGGACAGAGTCCATGAGACGCGACGGGGCCCATGAGAGAGGTGGAGATTAAGCGAGAGAGAGAGAGTGAATGAGAGAGAGAGAGAGAGAGAGAGAGAGAGAGAGAGAGAGAGAGAGAGCGAGAGAGAGAGAGAGAGCGAGCGGAAGAGGCAGAAAGAAAGGCAGGCAGGCAGACAGACAAACAACAGAGAGTCTAATTTCGAATTTCAAAGACAGAGGATTCAAAATGAACAAAACGAATAAAAGATGGGACACATTTACACGATAATTTCTTTAAACATTTACTAATTCAGTGCCATATTAGTCGATGTATTAAGGACCATTTCGCACCGCTTTGTCAAGTGCTTGATCAAATTAACCCAATCACGTTCTCGATAAAATATCATTAAACACTTCATTGTGGAATAAATTGGGACAAATAAAAGACGATGCTGTTATGTTAGCCTAGGAAATTACCCCTTACCTTGATATGGCCATTTTCGACCCCTTATACTCAACCATCCCGAGTATGGAAGATCCTGAAGAAAACAGGTTTTTGAAAACATTGTTGGAAAAGGAGAAAATGCTGGTCACCAGCATGTTCTCCTTTTTCCACAATGTTTTCTACTCTATTAGATCTACAGGCAAAAGTTAAAACTTAAATTTGCAATGTTTCTGCAAAGGCGAATTCTTTGATTTGTGTCACAATAAAGTTATCAGTTTCTTTTGCTATCAAACTGGGAAAGTTCTGTTGTATGGGAGACATCCTTTTTTATATTCATGAATAAAACTTCTTTTTAAAATCTTGTAACCATATAAAATTCGATAATACAGATAAGTAGCTTCAATTTTACATGTTTAATCTATCGTTTATTCTGTTTCTCACAATGTTTTCAAAAGCCTCTCCTTTCAGGGTCGTTAAAACTGGGTTGTTTTACGGAAGGTTATAGATGTACATGGATATAGTCATGTAGGTCGACCATCCCTGTCGCAATATATAGAGCATAAGGTGCACTTATGGAAATAAATTACATATGAATGGATATAACAATAAAATACCTTTAAATATTCATATAATTATTTGATTCCAGTATAGCATGAATAATCTATGAGAACGGACGTTATTGTGTACGAATAAAACGCATCGGGTTCCGTCAGACGCATTCTATAATTTCGTCACCATAATTTATCGACCTTTTTATGGGACAATTTACAATGTCTTGTAATAATTTTGTTTTAACCCTTTACCAAACAACCATTAGTTTTTACGACGCTGAAATAGAAGCCTTTCGAAAACATTGTGGGAAGAGGAGAAAATGCTGGTAACCAGCATTTTCTCCTTTTCCCACAATGTTTTTTACCCTGTTGGAAACAAATTTCAATTTTTTAGTAACGTTTAATTTGTCGTCTGCATGAGCTTTGAATTTGGACCAGTCTAAAATTTTGTCGTTTGGTAAAGAGTTTAAGTAGCTCTATCGCTCTTTTGCCAATGATTTTCATTATTACGACAATCGAAAATGCTTCTAAAGATCACTGAAAAAAGAAATCCTGAATAGGTCACAAGCCAAACATTCAAAGAAAAGGAGTCACATGAATTTCATCTTCACTCTCATTTTTTTGGCTTAATTTGACCCTTTCCCAAACAAGCCCTGAATTTTACGACCCCGAGATATAAGCCTTTGAAAACATTTTGGAAAAGGAGAAAATGCTGGTAACCAGCATTTTCTCTATTTCCCGCAATCTTTTTTACCCTGCTAGAAACAAATTTCAGTTTTTGAGATAGATCTATTTTGTCGTCTGCAAGTGCTTTCAATTTGGACCAGACTAAAATTTTGTCATTTGGTAAAGAGTTAAATTTTGCTTGATGTTCAGTAAAACGTTGTTATACATCTGTGTTGTAATAAAATTAAGCAAGCGGGAACTCATGCAAAAAATCTTCAATTAATAAGTAATCTTTTTTTTTCAAATCTATAAATAGAACAAGGAAGATTTGATCTTGGTTGCACTTACTATATAGTATCTATAATCTATCATCTCTCATCATCTCACTTGTGTCACTCTTTCCTATAACATTTTCGGCTCGTCAAAATCCAATGTATTTGCGGGCGACCAATTAAATTTAGCTAACATTGTGGCATTTGTCTTTGAAATGATAGAAAAAAATGCAGGAAAATAAGAAAACACTGATTTTCAACAGACATTGTCCTCGGGACCGTAACGACACGGGTCGGTCTGATTACTGAGAGTTATCTAAAAGTAATGTTTTGATACAATATTTTTAGAGTGACTCTTTTGTGACTTCTTTATACTTACTGCTTAACCGGAGGTTGGAGAGGAACTATATAAGCTTAGCTTTCGTTTCAATCCATTTTATAGAATTATTCTTGTTAATCTGATTGATATATATTTCTGTGTAATACTATTTAATTCTATGAATAAAATATGTTTAAACTAATAAAATGTTATGAAAATAAATCTATAGAAATAAAATGCTTTCTTGAACACAAATAGTTGTCTTTGACCATTCAACTCTTTACCAATTAAAGCTAGTGGAGCTAAATAAAGACTTCTTTTGTGAACATAATAGAATGGAATACATCTTAAATACGAATACAGATTGTACAAAGTCATTTTAACATATACGAAAAATATTATATCACGTGATCTTGCAACTGATATTACATATACAGTCAAACAATAAGTAAAAAGTTAGTTTAAACATGGTTTATTCATATAATTTACTTAAACTAGTTTAACATAAGTTTGTTATATACGACAAAAAGTTGTATATGAAGAATGGGCTACATTAGGAGAAGAAAAAGACATATAATTTGTCTCTTGGCCACATTTTTTGTGCTACAAGGAAAAAAAATAAGGATGTCTTTAAGGGACGTTGTGTTCTGAAAAACAGATGAGCTATGCTCTTGCAAAAGGGGGCTTAATGGATCTCCGTGATTCAGTACAAAGACAAGTCATGATACAAGTATGTAACCATGGAATCTATTTCATCTTACAACCAACTGTAACATTAGGTAGATTTGTCCTTTAACACGCATATAAAGTTGACAAATAGCAAAACGTATCGGCCAAGGTCAGCCTGCGCGGACTGCGCAGGCTGACCTTGGCCGATACTTTTTGCAGATGAATTAAACCGCCTTTTTTTTACGGAGCGTAAGTCATACACATGCACACATGTAAATTTTAATCCAACTCTTTGTTAGCATCACGTGACAACAATTGCTGGAATTCGTGTTGCGTTTTTATTTCGTTTCATTTTGTTTTAGCTTTTCTCTAAAGTAGAAAATGTCATGTCTTTAACGACAATGAAGAAAACAAGCTTTTGAAAACATTGCTAGAAAAAGGAGTAAATACTAGTACCCAACATTTTTTTCCTTTTCTCGAAAATGTGTTTTACCCTAGCGCAGGCAAATCCAAACATTTGGATCAAGCTTTATTTTTTCGTCTACAAATCCTTTCAATTTGGACGAGTTTAAGATTCTGTCGTATGGCTAAGAGTGAAACAATATGTCTGCGTGCACCATAAAACTGTCGTGAGTATAATTGTATAATTTAAACCATATGTTTATACACCATTATTAACTATGCACTAGACGACAAAATTTTAGACTGGTCCAAATTCAAAACATTTGCAGACGACAAATTAAAAGTAGCTCAAACGATGGACTTTGTCCCTAAAAAGGTTGGAAAACATTGTGAGAAAAGGAGAAAATGTTGGTTACCAGCATTTTCTCCTTTTCCCCACAATGTTTTCGAAGGGGTAATTCTTCAGGGTCATTAAAACTCGGTATTGTTTTGCGAAGAGTGAAATTCTCGACTGGTACTCTATTTTTCATGTTGAAGATTGCATACAATGACATTTTTTTCCGGCATGTGTGCCAGACTAGGGGAGACTTGATGCATGAGTTTGCCGGAAATAGTGAACGTATAAAAAAAATATCACTCGTTTTTCAGTCGTCTGCTTCCATTATCTTTTTTTTTCTTTCTATCGCTGAAGGTATTATTTTCATTTATTATTGTGTAATTAGTAATTTACGATAAATCACACAAACGTCTAGGGCGGATCAAGACCTGGGGTGGTGGGTTGGTGAGGTCTTGACTCTCGCTGTTTCCCCCCCCCCCTTTCCCGGAAATCCTAAAATTTGGCTAGGTTTTTTTTTGATATATTTTTGTTTTGAATTCTTAACACTAAAAGCGGCTTTCAAGAGTGTTATTGCCTCTGCAGTGTTTGTAGATCAAGATCAGGCTTTACAAAATGTGCAGTCTGATCTTTGAGCTACAATGTGGCTAAATCCGCGCATGAGAATAAAACTTTTATTTATAAGATCCATCGCATGCGCCATTTTTATCAGGTACTTGAACATAAGAAGCACTCTCTCCTTTTGCCACAATCTTTTTCCAACGTTGTACACTGCAAAATGGATGGAAAATGATGCAATTTATGGTAGATCTAATGCAGTATAACGATTACATTTTCGATAATGTGATAAACGGATGACTTTTTTTGTCTTTTAATTGTTGTCTAATTTTATACCATCTGTTACCATGTTACTCCTGCATTCTTGAAACTCGGCTGGCGATATTGGAAGGCGTGTTAAACTCTTTACCAAACGACGAAATTTTAGACTGGTCCAAATTGAAAGCGACTGCAGACGACAAAATATACGTAACTTAAAAATTGAAATCTGTTTCCAGCAGGGTAGAAAACATTGTGGGAAAAGGAGAAAATGCTGGTTACCAGCATTTTCTCCTTTTCCCATAATGTTTTCAAAAGGCTTCTATCTTAGGATCGTAAAAACCAGGGAATGTTTGGTAAATAATTAACCGTTGTGATAAAATACCCAGTTATAATGATTCTGAGGTAGAATGCTTTTGAAACCATCGTTGGAAAGGGAGAAAATGCGGGTAACCAGCATTTTCTCCTTTTCCCACAATGTTTTCTACATTATTACAAAAAAATTGCACCATTTGAAATACACTGAAATTGTCGTCTGCAAATGCTGTCAATTTGGACAAAGGCTAACATTTTGTCGTCTGGTGAAAGGTTAAAAAGGGATTTTTCCATAGGGAGAATGAGATTATATTTTGATTATAATTGTCATGAAAAAATTGTGGAAAAGGGATAAATTAATTGTGGTTTCTTGTTTGACAACAAAAGTTGTAATGGGTTTTCGCCGTATATATAGAAACAGGTTATTTTTCAGGTATATAAGGACAAAGATTCAACGGAAAAATGCAGCGTTTCGAAAATGACGGTGCATTTTTAAGTATTTGAATAAATTGTTGCATAGCAAATGTTTTGTTCACATATTCATTTTGCCATTTAATTTAATTCTTGAATTACATATATAACGTTACAACCCACCGCTGTGATCCTGTGGATAGACTATGGGGGGGAAAAGACGAAGGGTTCCGAACTGGTAAAATCGGACAAGACTAAAATAAGTATCGAATATTTATTTATTCATTTATTGCGGCAATTCTGTTGATTTAATTCTTTTTATATAGACGATGACCATTTCATTGAATTACGAATAGCATCCGGACGTAACCATTATTGGGACTTTATAAAGCTAATAGATTGTTGATTTAGGGTCACGCGCCGGATCGTGAAACATTTACATAAAAACTGTATCAAAATCGATCGCTCGAATTAGACTCTTAACCACACGATGAAAATATTAGACCGGTCCATATTCAAAACTCTGCAGACGCCAAGTAAAATATGGGTGAAATGGTGGAAGTTGTCTTTAAAAGGGGAGAAAACAGTGTGGGAAAAAGAGAAAATGCTGGTTACCAGCATTTTCTCATTTTCCATCAATGTTTTCCAATTGCCTTCGACCACAGTGGTCATAAAACACCGAATCGTTGACTAAAGGTAGAAGTGAGAAAGCATTTCACACCAATATAACCTTATTTGTATATAGAAACCCTTGTTCATACAGGAGCTGAGCACGACTTAAGTAAAGTTTTTGCGAATGGCGTAGATTAAGATCAGACTGGGCACCACATGCAGTCTGATCTTATAGCCATCCTGTTTCATATTGTATGGATTATTCTAGCGAAGATAAGATTTAATTTGAAAAAAAAAGGCTTTCTTTTAACTTCATTGTAGGAAAACGAACCGTTTCAGTTATGAGTATATTTATCAATCTGGGAGGGTCCTGTGTGGCTCAGTGGTAAAGTGTAGGACTCGTGACCCGGAGGTCCCGGGTTCGAGCCTCGCTGGCTCCATTGGGTTTCTTTTACAGGAGTGTCCTTGGGCAAGACACGTCAGAGCCTAGCCTAGTGCTGGTGATATTTAGGAAACATGAATATGTGAACTGTCGCCGTGATATGACTGAAATACTGTTGAAAGCGGCGTAAAACACCATTCAAACAAACAAACAATCTGGAGGTCTGAGGTACATGCACAATTATATGGCCCCCATCTGCCGTCCAATCAACCAAAAAACTCAATCATAATTCCCTTTCACCTATTACCACATAAATCCTACTTCTGACAACCCTGAGAAAAAACCTATATAAAAACATTGTGGGAAAAGGAGAAAATTCTGGTTACCAGCATTTTCTCCTTTTCCCACAATGTTTTCCACCTATCACAAAACAAATTTTAAATTTTTAGTCACTTTCATTTTGTTGCCAACAAATGCTTTCGATTTGGACAAGCCTAAAATATTGTCATTTGGTAATTAGTAAATGGCCGATGAAACCAAGATCAGATTGGAAAAACGTGCTTTTTCAGCTTGATCCACGCATCCTTGCCGATACATTTGCCCTAGGACAGTCTTGGTATTGCAAAAGAAGTTTCTCTTTTTCTTTCAAGTGAACGTATCTTACAGCCGATTTAGCCAGAATTGGGTAAAAAAAATATATCCTCGTGTGCCTTTTGAATATCAACGCATTGAGACTTGTGTGTCTCGTGACGTCTGCAAATATGAGCCATGTTCCGTGAAAAGGGGGTTTTATGCATAGCCGTGATGTATAACACCAGGCAACTCGTCACACTATTATGGATCCATATGATTCATTTTGTATAACAACCAATTAAATCATAAGGTAAACTGGTCCTTGATCAAGCAGAAAAAAATCGACCTATACCAAAAAGTTTCGGCTCAGGTCAGCCTGCGCGGATTGCGCAGGCTGACCTGAATCGATACTTTTTGCAGATGCTTAAAGCCCCCTTTTTACAGAGCAACGAGTCTGATTTTGACTTTGGCACGTTCACGGCGACATACCTTGACAAACGCGCGTCGCGTGTTCCATGACTGCAAGAAATCATTTAATTAATCACAGAATGGCGTAAAATAGCCCATATTATCCATTCACACATCTCCAATTGCAAACAAATCTTTCCTTATTGTACCTATTTACATTTGAAAGCATTGTGGAAAAGGGAGAAATTGCTCGTAACGAGCAATTTCTCCTTTTTCCACAATGCTTTCAAAGTATTTTTTTTTTGTATCTCAAAACATTGATTCGAATCGATGTTATATATTTTAACCAGGATTTCTTTTCATTCTTTAAATTGTCTTCCGCACTTTCATTTCTATGAGGGGAAATTGTGTGATACGCACAGAGCTAATTCTACAGAGACCGGAGAATGAAAGAAATTGAAAAGATTCATAAATAAATCAGGAATTAAGCCATATTACGGCATTAATCAAACCTGATACGGTTCTATTAATGAATATTAGATTTTCAAAGTGGTCCATTGTTTGTTCTGTCACTGGGAAGTAGGATCGTTTATATATTTACTGTGTTCTGTTGATTTTTTTAAGCTTTATGGGATTTTTTTATGTTAGTGGATGATTTTTTGAATTCGGAAATTCAGGAGAGAGAGAGAGAGAGAGAGAGAGAGAGAGAGAGAGACAGACAGACAGACAGACAGACAGACAGACAGAGAGGGGCAGGGAGGACGGGGGGGGAGACAGACGGACGGACAGACAAACGGACAGACAGACCAGACAATGACATTCGGCAAACTTCGAGTGATCCGTTGATAAATTCGTTAAATATAGTTACGGAACCAGCCGAGTTGTAACGAGTGCGACAGAGCTCTAGACAAATTGAACCAGCTTGCATAGATGCCCTGAACTTCATTTTTGTCAAACAACAATTGATACTTAAAAGTTTTCTTCCAACCAAAAATTGTTTTAACCCTTTCCCAAACAAGCTGTCGTTTTTACTTGTCTGCACGAAAAGCCTTTTGAAAACACCGTGGGAAAAGGAGAAATTGCTCGTAACGAGCAATTTCTCCTTTTCCCACAGTGTTTTCTACCCTATTTGAGAACTTCCGTTTTCTCCAAATCTAAATTGTCATCTGCAAACTGTTGTAGTTTGGAAGAGTCCAAAATTTGTCGTTTGGGAAAGGGTTAAACGCAGAGAAATGTCTCAATTTCAAAGCCGTTTTTGCTCAGAAATAATCTGATGAAGCAACTGCAAACAATTCTAACAGGCCTTATTTGGATCACCATCAGATGTAGACTTACATTAGCTGTTTGCAAATCAATATCAGATATTTTCTCAATATGTTAGTCCGTTTCATCTTAATTCGTGGAATATAACTCATTCCACATTATTATTATTACAATACAATACTGTATTGTATTATTATTATTAAAGGGAAATGTGATGACAAAGACAAGCTAAGAATAACGAGACAAAAGATCGAGGCTTCATTCACAGTAATTAGTCATTAAATTTCGAAATGTGTGTCAGAAGACGTAATGTTTTCGTCTGGACGTCAAAGATGACGTAACAACGTGTCATCACGTGATCGATTAATATTTCTTATTAAAGCCATATAACTGTTTTCGGGGTATAAATTAAACGCAAAATAACGTCACCTGAGGTGTCATCATAGCTTAATAGATATTAATGAACTTTCACCTCCGATTATATACGGGTACTTTTCCGTTCTGTGACTGGCAGCAGCCATTATCGTTAAGCGCAGACGTGTTTATTTTCGTTTTTGACAGATGTAGTGTTTTTTGACTAATGACCTTGTAGAGTTTAATATGAAAATTACATTATCAAATTATGACGCTGTCTGATTATTTAGGTGATTAGAGTTTTATGGTGTCATTTTACGCGTCTTTTTGTTGTTTATTGTTAAAACTCTGTCTGCGCCCATGGGCGAAAAGAATGGCCATTCCGGACGGTATAGATCAAGATCAGACTGCACAGAACGTGCAGTCTGATCTTGGATCTATACCGTTTGCAGGTTCATTCAAGCCTATAAAAAGAAAATCTTTCGTGAGTTTTTTATTTTAAGCTGACATTTCACTTTAAAATCCAAAACTAAAAGTACATCAGACAACGAAAAGTACATTAAAACATAAAGTGTTATATTACGGCGTCTTGTTATCAGATGCGGTACATACAGACTGAAAGCTAAGTTTTAGCAGTTGAAAACACAAAAAAGTTCTTTTCTTAAGATCGAAAATGTGCACATTTCTCTTTAAATAACATTTGATCTGACTGCTTGTCCAATTAAGAAACAACGACCAGCTGTAAAAGGTTACATTTCTCGGTTTCAAATCTCTTTTCACCTAAAAATCTCACTACATGAGATAGTGTAGATCAAAGATCAGACTGTTCATTTCTTACAGTCCGATCTTAATCTATATTGTCCGCAAAAATGGATCGAGTTTGACCTAGCAGCCTGACCGTTAATGCATACATGGCAGATAGATCTTGTCTGGATAGGATGCAATTTCGACTTAGCTTTGGACCTTTGTTGCTGTCACCATTATCATAATTACAAAAAAAAACTGCCCAAAGAATAGATCTAAAGATGAAAATAAAGATTTAAAATTCATTATACCGCTTTGATAAAACTGGACATGCCCAAATTGATTGATTATTAAGGTATTAAATAGAACTGAAGGTGACAGATACGGTCTAGATTTTAGCTTCTGATATCGCTATCGTCTCTCCGAAAAATACAATGGCTGCCCCGCAGTTTTCCAAAGATTACTGAGCGTCCTGTGTTTTTTACGACCCTGAGCATTTTGAAAACGTTGTTGGGAAAAAGGAGAAAATGCTGGGAACCAGCATTTTCTCCTTTTTCCCACAACGTTTTCCAACTAGGAATAAAGACCCGTCATTTTGACTAAATTCAAATTTTCATCTGCTTATGTTTAAAGTCCCAGTATCTGCCAAGTAAACAAAGTGGATGCTGAAATGCATTTGAATGTAAATCATACCTTTTTAAAGTATAGAAATTATTGTGAAGATGATAATTTGTTATTGTACGGTCGGTCTAAGTGTAAGCTGCTGATAAAAAAAAAAATAAATGTAAAAATCAGATAAAAGGTAAACAAAAGATATAGCGACCTGGCATCTATTGACCTACTTTTAAACTATATTTTTTCCACCCTGGGAACAACACTCTGACTTATTTTATTGAAACAAATTGTCACTTTCACAATATTTTTTTTAACCTTAAATATTATGATCTTGATTTTAATGCATTTTAACGTTCGTTTCATAGTTTTTGGCAGCTATTGGTGTTTCAGCATTTTCTCCTTTTCCCACAATGTTTTCTGCACTCCCAAAGTCAAGTTACAAATTTTAAGTCACGTTAGTTTTGTCTTCTGCAAATGTTTTCAATTTGGACCTTTTTAAGATTCTGTCGTTTGGTAATAGGTTAAAGGATTTTTAAAAAAAAGTTAAAAATAAATCTGGTCCCTACAGCAGACCTAACGTCGTCATGGCCGATTTAGATCTCATCGCATGATTAAATATAATCAAGGATTGTTTTTATCCTCTTCTATCTTTTGAAGAACACCCTATTAAATACAATAAAACTAATGTACTGATATCCTCTTTGATACACTTACAATGGCGCGGAGATCTGTAAGAACCTCGATATAACGCGGGAGATCTGATTATACCCCGATACAACGCGATTATCGCGATTTTACCGAGATAACGAAGATGCACCGATTGTTTTAAATCATGTATCGCACTTCACACATTTGATTCCGATCTCGAATCGAGATTAAAGACAATTAAATATCTATTGGCGACAAGATTTTTGGATATTATATATCTCATTTTTTTTTTTGTAAATGATAAAATTGTAATGTTATTATTTAGTGTAAAATCTTGCTACTCTTTATAACATAATTGTATGTAAAATTATATGAGTATATTGTATGTAGGAAATTGTGAACATTCGAATTTCCGATATCAAATTGCTGTAAAAGTAGACATTCGTACTTGTTCTTAAATGCTAAAAAAAAAGACTAAAAATTTGATCTTTTTACATTTTTGAATAACATTTGTGATAGTGATTAAAAATTTTAACCCATTGACCCACAACCCCGAGTTTTGACGACCCTGTGCTAGAGATTTTAAGAAAGCATTGTGAGAAAAGGAGAAAATGCTGGTTAGCAGCATTTTCTTCTTTTTACACGATGTTTTCTACCCTATCAAAGACAGAACTCGTCATTTGGGCTACATCTACTATGTCGTCTGCGATTGCTTTCAATTTGGTCGAGTGCAAAATTTTGTCGTGTGGTAAAGCTTTAACTGTGCTGTACCAGACGACAAGATTTTAGCCTTGTCCAAATTGAAAGCATTTGCAGACGACAATTTCAGTGAGATTTAAATGGTGCAATCTTTCTTTGATAGGATAGAAAACATTGTGGAAAAACGAGAAAATGCTGGTTACCAGCAGTAAAAACCAGGGATTGTTTGGTAAACGTTTAAGACTCTAAATTATGAAATCATTTGCAGACGACATGCATCCGTTTGTCCCTTCGTCTGTAATTTAATTTAAAGTACTTTGCCCAGGACGAACCATGTTATTAGAATTTACATAACCAGACAATACACAGGATAGTTGAATTCTTGGCATGTGGAACTATTTATTTGCGCATGTTTACAAAGTAACAACGCGTAAAATAGTCTGTAAGAAGAATCCTACACTTAATGATTTTACTTTAATTGAAAAATTTATGCAATTTTTCATGATCACCCAACAAATTAACTTTAAACTGCACAAAAAAACTGCACTAGCAAAATTTTTCAAATGCCAATGCAATGAATGTATGAATTAATGTTCTGTCATTATATCTATAATTTATATCAAACTGACTTTTGCCCTTTTTCTTCAATGCCTTAGTTGGTGGCCTTAACACCATGACAGGCACCATAATTTCTTTAATTCACACAAGTATCTTTTTTTTTACATTTTGTCGATTCGGTTTTATTTCAAGGACAATGCAAGACACTGTTAAAATCATGTTGTTTATCGGTTATTCTTAACTTTGACTTACCAATAACACAGACACGATATGGCTTGCTACACACGAAAAGGGGCATTCGGACATTTGCGTAAAGTGTCGTCTCGGATCAGCCTGCGCAGTTCGTGCAGGCTAATCCGAGACGGCACTTTACGTCAATACTAGATTTTTTCCTTACCGTAGACTTGCGCAAAACAGAAAATTACACAAAAACGGAAAGTGTCGTTTCGGATTAGTCGGCACTGAGTGCGCAAGCTTATCCGGAAGTACATTTTACGCATATGTCCGAATGCCCCTTTTCGCATATTGCAGGCTGTATTTGATTCATCGTCTGCCAATACTTTGAATTTGGCCAAGTCTTTTGTCGTTTGGCAAGCTCCTAAGCGCGACTCACTGACTTATTGCAGACAAAGTAGATTATGATCAGACTGCACAAAACGTGCTGATCTACATTGTCCGATAACGAGATAGTACACGTTTACTAGTATCCCCCCCTCTCCAAAGCAATATTTTTTTGGATTGACTGTAAAACATTTCATTTAACCAATCTGACACGATAAGGGTTAACACTGACTTACTCGAGTACCCAGTAGACTAAAAAGGGAATGGCCTACTAGACCCCAATGGTCGTAAACAATCCCTTGCTCAAATGTGTCGCTGTCTTAATATTGAAATGTGATAGCCCTTAAGTTTAGCCTTCTATTCAAAGACATTTCCTTTTATTATGAGCGGATTTGTCATCTGTCTGAAATTTTATACATTTTAATATCAGTTTGGTTAAAAAGAATTCAACGAACGATTAAAAATGCTAACAATAACCGTCTTTATGTATTATTCAAGCGAGTTTGAAATTATTCTAAATAATATTGAAATCAACCAGAAATACTTGAATGTGAATATAATAAAGATTGAATGTTTAACGCCGGCCATATCACGGAGCTCAGTGCACCTGCGCATGCGTTTCTTGGCTTTCTCACACCAGTATTGACACAGCTTTCTTTCGAAATCGTTGAATACTTTTCTCAAATGCGTTAGAAGTGCGGGGAAAGAAAGTTTGCCTTCACCGGGCTTCAAACTCACATCTACCAGGTGGCCAGTAACCACTGAACTACCCGGCCGGGCGAAAAGGTTTGGACCCTGCCACCTAGCCCGTTGAGCTAGGGAAGCAGTTAAAATTGAAAAAAAAAAAAACACTTGCCCATGGATACTTATTTAAGGTATTATATGTCTCGTAACACGCGAAAAGGGGCATTAGGAAATTTGCGTAAAGTGTCGTCTCGGATCGGCATGCGCAGTCCGCACAGGCTAATCCGAGAAGGCATTTCACGACTACATTAGATTTTGTGCTACAGTAGACTTGCACGAGACAGAAAATTATATAAAAACGGAAAGTGTCGTCTCGGATCAGCCTGCGCGGACTGCGCAGGCTGATCCGAGACGGCACTTTACGCAAATGTCCGAATGCCCCTTTTTGCGTATTGCAAGCCAATTATATTTGTCATGCTGTATTTACTAGATCTATATTTTTTTTTATCAATAACTTTTTTCTCTTATGAATATTATGAGGAAAACTACAAAATTAACATGAAAGAATCGGATGACCTTTCATGATTTACTAGAGTTGACAAAGATATCTTATCAAAATTAATTTCGACGCAGTCTAAGCACTTTTGAACCGACGGTCCATAATGTGACAAAATTGCCAAACAACTTTACAATTGAGCTTTTTCTTAATCGGATCGATCTATTTGATAGTTTAATTTTAATCTCATTTCCTTCACAAGCCAAAATTACCATAGGAAGATCTCGGAAACGTCAGTGTAAATGTATGGATTGTCGACATGAACTAGTGTTAAATTTTGTCCTTTGGCGTTTAATCCATTTCCACACAATCCCTACTTTTGACGACCCTGAGAAAGACGCCTTTAGAAAACATTGTGGGAAAAGGGGAAATTGTTGGTAACCATCATTTTCTCCCTTTTTCCCGCACAATGTTTTCTACCCTTCACAAAACAAATTTCATTCACTTCATTTTGTCTTCTGCAAATGCTTTCAATTTGGACCAGTCTAAATTATTTTTTCGTTCGGTAATGAGTTGAGATACTTGCCGGAAGTGGAAAAACATCGTCACAAATGACATGATAGCTTTAAAAAATGATCTACTATACAACATGCATTGTCTTTTGCTCGGGGTCATGGTTATGTTAGAGAACTTTGAGTAATAGCTTTTTTGATATAAAGAGAGGGTATATTAGTTTTTCATTATGCGAGACTTCTTTATATTTAGCGGCACTCTGACAAAAGGAGGTTAACTGCATCTCTGTTAAGCATGTAACGAAGCAAATCTTTGCCTAACAATGGTCTCATAAAGTTCATCTTACATGGCCTTCAACACAGGAAGAGGGGCATTCGGACATTTGCGTAAAGTGTCGTCTCGGATCAGTCTGCGCAGTCTAATCCGAGACGATACTTTCCGTTTTTATGTAATTTTCTCTTTTGTGCAAGTCTACTGTAGCACAAAATCTAAAGCAGTTGTAAAGTGCGGTCTCGGATTAGCCTGCGCGGACTGCGCAGGCTGATCCGAGACGACGCTTTACGCAAATGTCCGAATGCCCCTTTTCATGTGTTGCAAACCATTATTATAAAAAACGACTTATTCTTGAGGTTGACTCGTTCTTTGATATGCACAAAAATCAAGGTTTATAAAAAAATTCGACTCGGGTCAGCCTGCGCAGATTCCCTAATTGGAAATCGATGAACTTTTTCCAGGAAGAGCAAAAATACATTTAACATTTTAAACGATAATCATGACTTTGTTGTAAAAAAGAAGCCATAGCCTTTTTTCAAACAATCCTACCTTTTTCCACATTATTTTTAAAATGGGCCGAGACAACTGCTGGGATGCGAAGAGCCCAATCAATATGACGACGGGCTTTGTAACAAAACATGCCTTAAAGATAAATTTGCTGACAGAAAATTACATGGTCAAACAAGTGTGTGTTTGAGATAGTACCGCACTGGAGCGAGAAAAAAAATAAAACAACTACTTCTTTAATAAGCATCGGCTTGCTATACGAAAAAAAAAAACAATCAAAGGAGCTTTTAATAGTGAAATTTAGCGTCTTTTTCAAGCGTTTTTTTCGATGTCGTGCTAAACTGAAAGTTTACACTTAACTTGCTGAGTAATTATGTCCAATGAAACTTTTAAACCGATTGGAAATATAAGAATCTAGATGTTGCTACATTTATTTCAAAGCTACTTTTTGTTGAAAAAATAATATCTCCTAATCGGACAGTGTGGATCCAAGATCAGACTGCAAGTTCTGATCTTGATCTTCACTTTCCGCAAAAGGTCCATGAGTCAAGCTTAGTATCCTACGAGTTAAAGGAACCAACCGCGTCGGGTTAAATATTATTGCAATTGTGACCCATCACGCAAAAAGGGGACCATCTGAGAACTGCGAAAAATGTCAACCGAAGTCAGTCTGCGCGGATTGCGCAGGCTGACTAGGTCGACACTTTTTGCTTTTATGATATTTTCTGTTTGAAAAGTGGTCATTCTACCTTACTATATAATCGTTTTTGAACTATCAACTTAAATTGACCTGCACTATCGTTGATCTATTTTCATCTAACTGATGTACAGAATTCCTAGATTGTCCTTTTTCGTGTGATGGGTCACAATTATAAATGAACCATGCTTTGGCGTAAGGAAGTTTAAGCATATACTGCCACACAATCGCAGCTTTTGACGACCCTGAGAAAGAAGCCTTGGTAACCAGCATTTTCTCCTTTTCCCACCATGTTTTCTACCCTATCATAGACAAAAGTCATTTTTTCAACAAGAGTTGAATTGTCGCTTGCAAATGCTTTCAATTTGGTCTCGTCCAAAAGTTTGTCGTTTTGGAAAAGGTAAATGATAGATTCATAAAATCCATTTTGTCTAATGACTGACTAAATCAGGGGGTTGACTGGTCCTGTGAGACGCTGAAAATTGACCAATAGTAAAATCCATCGACCTAGGTCAGCCTGCACATTGTGTTTTTATAAACTTTTTGCCGATGCATCAAGACCCCATTTAACAGATCATGTGTTAGTTATAAATAACTCAAAATCTATCTATCGGCCCCAAAAGGTGAAAAGGGCTTGTAAGGGGCTTTGGCCAAGATAGCATCTATTGACGACTTTTCACTGTTGTTTAATTTCTTTTCAATTGAATATGGTTCACAGTTAACAGATTTTCTCCCTGCCTCTCCGTGCTTGTCACTGTCTGGATTTATATCCCAGCCTCTTTATCTCCGCTTCTATCATTTTATGCATGTCATGAGTCTACCCTGTCTGCGAAAGCATTTTTTTTTTCGTGTTCTTATCATTTTTGACAAAGTAACGTCCGAATATATAAGAAAAAAAAAATATCGGACTGGAACCCAAGCTTCACATACGTATCACTTGGTTGAAATGTTCTGAACATATGTTTAAAAAATTCGCATTTTGTTATCAGTAATTTGTCCAAATTGTCATTCTTTGTTTCTCTTCGTAGAAAATGATACCGTTCCTATACACATGCAGTGTACAGGTTGATTCACGCAAACCGCGCAGGTTGACATGGTTTTAAACGTTTTGCTTTTTGTAAATCTGTATATATTCTGCTTTTCCATGGAATAATTCAAATCAGTTGTTAGAGTAGATGGATCCATAATTATGGTTCCATAATTATATACTGACTTGCGAGGTATAATGTAACTCAGATTACCTCCCTTGTTTTCAGTGTAACATACCCATTACGATTTTTTTTTTTTAAATTTCATGCGTTTCGGTAGGATATCGAGAAAAAGCAGGGAAAATATTTTTCGATCTTACATGAGTACGACCAGTGAAAATACCGATTTTCATGTTCTTGTCGCCTAGGTAAATTGCGCGTGCCTGACAACCAGATGGAAAATATGACGTCATATACCTTACATTTCTCGGGCTTGACGTAACGTTGCTATGCGGGAGGGGCACGCCACAGGGAATAAGGGAAAGGAACTGTACTGAATTTTGATAAAGCTCCTCCCAGAAAGGGTTAAAAGCATAAAATAAATAGCTGCGCCACTCGTGAAAATATTACCGATGGTGTTCACTCGATGAAATAAATTTCGATCTTTCACCGAAAAAAAAAAAAACCAAATATCCTCTATATCTCAACACCAACTCATGTCAGATTCTAAATATCAGAACACGGCTCATTCCGATATTTATTTCTAATTATAACTAAGTCAGCTATGTAGCTTTTCTTGATATAGTGCAAGGATTACTTGAAATGAAATAGTCTAAACATTCTTATCTCTTCTTTTTTCCAGTTGTATGAACTCAGCGATGATCCGAAAAGAAAAGAATTTCTCGATGATCTCTTTCAGTTTATGCAAAAACGAGGTAAGTGCTTCTTAAAGTCTTAATAATTTATCCCATTCACTAATGGCTCACGAGTTTTAATTAGGCTGCTAAGAGTTACTCAATGCTCTTTTGCGGACAGTGTAGATCAAGATCAGACTGTACAGAACTTGCAGTCTATACCGTCCGATACGGTGAGTAGCAACAGCAGCAACAACAACAATAGCTTTGTAACCCCAATGCTTCGATAGATACTATTGGCTGGGAAAATCTTTTGTCTCTTTATCCAGCATTTTAGGGGTTAATGACACTGTGGGATGGGGATGAATTCATTGTTGGAAAAAGCAAAAATGCTGGTAACCAGCACTTTCTCCTTTTCCCAAAATGTTTCCTATCAACCCAAAGACGAATTCAATCATATAAGACGCATCCTATAAGATTATGCCGTGGTAGACCAATAGAGCTCCAAAGACGTGAATCCACCTCAGTGATGCATTATGCAAAATAAGTCATCGCATAAATAGAAAATCCATTTAGTCTTACATACGTCTAAATCGTCGAGGTAAACTGGTTCTTGGAAATATAAGAGTAGAAAATTTACAAAAAGCAAAAACTTTTGACTCAGGTCAGCCTGCGCGGACTGCGCAGGCTGACCTGAGTCGAAAGTTTTTGCAGATACATTATAGAACAGAACAGAACAGAACATATACTTTATTAGACAAGTACAACATACATAGTCTTGTTTACATACATTGTATATAATATTATACCCTCTTTTTACAGAGAACGGCTAAATTGTATAATCTGGTCTGAGTTTAATAATAAATCATCTACCTGTATGTGTAGCTGTATTATAGAAGGATAGTCAAAACTTTAAATGTCCTAACCTAAAGTGCCATTTGACTTTTCATGTGTCGTCAAAAACAAAGACCTATGTACGTGTACTTGTATACTTGTATAGCTGATGAGAGAGAGAGAGAGGGAGAGAGAGAGAGGAACAAGTTAAGAAAAGTTTATGAAATAATTTCTTGTTTTTCCAACTGAAAGTTAGAGTATTGTTTAAAAAAAAAGTGAATGTAGATAAATTCATCTGATTTATTCTGATCTTTGTCTACATGCCTCCGCTTCTCTGTCAGGAGGATTAAGAAATAAAATTCATATCTAATGCGAATAAAAGGCAAATCTATTTTTGTGCGTGTCAGCGTCATAAAATTCAGCGGGAGGAGTCTTCAAATTTGTTTCCTGGACAGAAACCCGCAGACAAAAAATCCCAAAACGTCATAAAAAAAATAGTCCCATTATATATCTACTTTCACCCTTCTTTGCCGTCTCTTTTGTAATTAAATCTAATGAAAGTCAGTTCAAATCTAGGATCGACTGAATCGAAGTAAAGTTAAAGCACTAAAATTAACCGACAGATAAGACAGTATACGTGAGAGGTTTGTCTGGCTTCGTGTAATGTATTGCTCCGCGACTCTCGTGAATTCCCGTTTCATACCGTTATCACGGTACCCTTTGACATTTGAGCTTCTTCGGTTTTGCAGTGAAAAGCATGTCTGAGCCTTCAAACTGAAATAATCTGTAAAAAAGCAAAGGAATAAATAATCATTAATAGTTAATAATTTAATTAGAGAAAAGTTTGTCTACAGCTGGGCGATAAAGGCAGAGTAATAAGAAATTACAGGGAAATAAGTGCGGACAGTCTGACAGCGCCATCTAACATGGAAAACCATCTTGCCGTCTGCTTCACTACAGGGGTAGCGATAGAGCATTTCGTCTGACTTATTTGATTTGTCTACAGATCATTAAAAATGTATGCGAAATTCTCAGGAACGAAAAGTATACGTCCGAAATTAAGCTTTATTTTCAAGTTAATGAAAGAGAAAGCGACAACTTTGGCTCACGGAAGCTCTTATTAAATCTTCTTTTCTTCCTTTGTTTTCTGAATGCTTTTCATACCTGAATGGACTGAGGTCGATAGCGGAGCTGGTGCCGCACAGAGCTTGAAATCCTGTGGATCACGGGTTTGAATGCCTAGTTGAACCATCTTCTTACCGAGACCTGGTAAAAGTCATTGTAACAGGATGCATTTCTCTTTCGCTGATGATCATAGTTTCGAAGTAAATCAGGCGGAAAAGCAGCCGTGCGTTTTCATAGCAGGCTAAAATAATCCTGCTTACCACCGAATGTAATCAAAGTAGGCATTGAACTTAAAGACAGTCGACCAGGAATTTATTCTACACCCTCCAAAACCACATCTTCGCAAGCCAAGCCGGGTGACGATCCACTACGCTACTCTACCCTTGGCGGATCTAGCTTGATTTCGACAATCCCGCTATACGCACTTTCATTGGTTGCAGCTAGCTCTAACTGCACAAATCAAATCGGTCGTAACATTTCATCTTTGATCAAAATAGAACAAGGTTGCGATCTTTTAAACATGCATACCTCCGTGGATGTGTACAGGATCTGTAATGATTTATTACCGAAAACTCATAGAGGAACAATATTTACAGAAAGTTTCGGTGTGACCAATCAATTATCGAAGGTTTTAGGCTATATCGCAGCACCTGACCATGAAATGTCGAAGCACCTTTGTGGTTATTGCTTCATGTTGAATTATTGTATTCGTAAACGGTTTGTATTTAGCGATATTTTTTGGCTATAAGAAATATGATGTAAAGGGGGGTAATAACCAGCATCCGACAGGGGGCGTATTGCGGGAATCTCCAAATGGGGCTCGATCCACCAAGGTAAGATCCACGTAGTGATCGTAACCTTGGCTCGCGCAGATGCCAAAAACATAGCAGGCAAGAAATCGGTTAACTGCAATACATACTGATAGCAATACTACGTACTGATAACACCGTACTTAAAGATAGCAGGCTTAAAACCGGTTTAACATCTTACGTAACTATAGCAGGCTTAAATTCGTCCTTAAAAATTCGAAACTGCATGTTCACCATATCAAATGGTTGGATGAAATTATCAAATTTAAATTCATAATATTTATCCATTTCCTATTCATCTTGTTTCGCCACAAAAGATGTTAAAATTACCTTTGAAAACGGAATGATTGGCTGACATTTTGTTGGGGTTTTATAGTCCAATTAAATTGTAAAATTTGAAGTGACGATCTGATCTTGAGTCATTTAATTTACGTAATAGAGAGGAAAATTGTTTTGCGAAGGCCTTGTTTTACTCCTGTGGAGTAAAATGTGACTTGGTTACTTACCAGTCGACAGGATTTAGGTCTGTCCAATTTAAACCTTTACCAAACAGTCCATGGTTTTTACGACCCTGAGGAAGAAGCCTTCTGAAAACAGTGTGGGAAAAGGAGAAAATGCTGGTAACCAGCATTTTCTCCTTTTCCCACAATGTTTCCTACTCTTTTGAAGTCAAGTTTCAATTTTTGAGCCATGTTTATTTTGTCGTCTGCAAATGCTTTAAAATTGGACAAGTCTAAAATTTTGTCGTTTGGTAAAGAATTAAAAGAATCTCCAGACGACAAACTAGATATACATGTAACTCATTTTGCCAAACAACAGAAAATTAGAATTGTCCAAATTGAAAGCACTTGCAGACGACATATTAGATGAGCTTTTAAAAGTAGAAAGTAATATGGAAAAAATGACAAAATGCTGCTTACCAACATTTTCTCCCTTTTCCGACAATGTTTGATATGATGATGCATTTCAACTGCACTTCATGTTATCATTCTGCGCGTCTAACCTTTTCCAAGAGTTTGGCCACTAGAGGGCTCTGACTGGGTGGCTGAAATGAATTCAATTCTGCAAGAAACGTTCATTCTGATATTCTGGGTTTAATCATACCACAATTATTTTTAAAGGGAGATATACACATTTTTATAATCTCGACGAATTTCAAAAACATATAATTTATCACTGAACTAAAATGCTGATCAATCGCTGGAAATTCTTCAGTAAAGAAGAAAGACAAGAGCAAGAAGGATATCTTTGTTTTAATGGTATTTTCTAAATTGGATACGAAGTATTTTTTGATATGCACCAGACTTTCGAAAAAAAAAAACTTGCTTGAATGTCACATGAATAACAACGCGCGTCAATTACGAGGATTCGTATATTCAATTATGTATAATGACGTCACATCTGATGTAATTTAAAAAAAAGCTGGAGTTACCAATTGCGAAAAGAAAATCCGGTTATCAATATCACACCATCATGCCCTATATAACTGCAGTTTACACGGTTGCAGACAAAAAGTATATAGATTGTTATTTAGTTGTATTTCTCAGTATTTTACAAGAAATTTTAATTTAGTACAAGTTCAAATATATTTATATTTTACATCGTTTGAGAAACAAGTTCTTATCGCTTATACTAATCTCACCCGATTCTACTTCTTTAGAACTGCACCAGACCTGCATCGAATGTGTCGGCCAATGAAAAGTTTCAAAGCTGACACCCGGTCCCGGGTATCGAACTCGGGACCTCATGGTTACGAGGCCGACGCTCTACCTCACAAACATAGACACTGCCATTTTTTCTATTTTATTTTCGTAATAAGACCTAAGTACATCCCTTTAAGTTTTGAAAATCCTCTAAAAATAGTTTTAATATTAACTTATCAATTTTGACGACATTGTTAAGTGTTTAAAGAAACGATATTATCACCTTTATGTAAAAATTATTTCGTTGAGTATATTGGATTAACCCTATACCAAAGAATATCAAGTTATAACACTGATGTAGAGGATTTTTTGAAAACATTACAGGAAAAGGAAAAAATGCTGGGAACCAGCATTTTCTCCTTTTCCTACAATGTTTTCCATCTTTCTTCACATAAACCTAAATTTCTCCACTTGGACCACGTTTTATTGGTCGCATGCAAACGTTCTCAATGTGAGAGAGTTAAAATTTTGGCGTTCGGTACGCCTAAAGGATTCAGAATGACACTTAAAACTATCATCAAAGCGTCTCACAGATCAGTGATCAATAATGATACATATTTTTATATTAATAAGATTTTATTGAAAGTTTATTTGAGTAATTTTAGATTTAAGCAATTTGAACCACTTACACTAAAAAGAAACTTACTGATATCGATTGTAGTCTAGTGCTCTGTGATTTGCAAGCTCAAATTAGGTCGTAATATTGTCGTTTGTTGCTCCCGTCTTCTGATTTCTTCTTTTCTTTTCTTTCTCCAGTTTTTTTTTTTCTACTACAACATCTTCTTTTTAGAACTTTTACTATAATTCTTATTATAATCACTATAGTTATAATCATCATTATTATTATTATTATTATTATTATTATTATTATTATTATTATCATCATTTAAGAAACATTTCTTTCTTTCTTTCATTTCATTCTACTACAACGTCTTCTATTTAGAACTTTTACAGTAATAATGATTATAATTACTATTATTATTATTATTGTTATTATTATTTAAGAAATAATCTTCTTTCTATCTTGGTTTATCGATCATTATTGCATAAAACGTGCCTTTTCGGGCCGTTATAAGCATGTATTAACGGGTAAAAATCGGGCGGTTAACGGGAGAAAACGTGTATTAATCAGTAAATTCACGCGCTGTTAACGACCGGCTTTGTACTATCAATATCCTCGATTCGGGCTTACCTTGTAAACAACGTCTGTCCTTGTCAGATTTTCCCTAGACTCTGACCATCAAACTGTAGAAATTCGCACCATATTCGATCCTTTTCATGGCATGTCTTTGATGATATTAGTACACCACAAACAAACCTTTGCACAGAATCTCAGTTTAAAATCGAGATCTGAACAAAAATTCACCCGTGAATTGTACTCTAAACCAGCTACATCCCACCCACTTTTTAACATGATCGGTCCGCTCGCTTTATGTACATATCGAACCCTCTGTCGCCTTCAGTTACAGAAATTTATATACATGCATTTATCCTAGTTGTAATCTTCCAAATGAGTGCAAGTTTATTCCAAATAAGTCCAGTGTGTATTAAAAATCAATAAAAGTGTATTTACAGCGAGAGAATCAAAACTGGCATATAGGACTAACGGCCCTTTCCTAATCGTAACAAAAACTTCTTTGCCGACTTCCGGTTTTGACCCATTTGCGTACAGTACATTTGAAATTCGCTTATTTGCATTTCTATGGAAATATTTTTGCTATCTGTGCAAATTATTGTTAGAATACCTTTACTTTATGCAATAATAGCGTTAATTCACGTTTTTTCGGTCGTTAACATTCGCAGAGGCCCTCAAAATACTTAACACCCTCGTGCTTCGCACTCGGGCGTTAAAGCATTTTTCGGGCCTCTGCGAATGTTAACGACCTCAAAAACGTGAATTAACCCTATATTAAACCACAGTTGTGAGTTATGAGACATAGTAAATAAACCATGAGGGCAATAGAAGATGGTGCCCGAGTCCGTGTTCACCCTTATGCTGCTTAGCACGACTCACTGACATTTTGCGGACAGTGTAGATCAAGATTAGACTGCACAGAACCTGCAGTCTAATCTTGGATCTACACTGTTCGATTAGGAAATATTTTTCCCCAAAACAGAACTTTGAAATAGCAAAATTTGACTTACCACTATCGAATTGAAAATTTCATTTTAGTTCTTTAGCAGAATAAGGGTTAACCCTTTACCCCATAGATACTCATTTCTACGCATTGCTTGTAGGAGCCCTTGGAAAACATTGTGGCAAAAGGTGAAATTGCTCGTAATGAGCAATTTCACCTTTTGCCACAATGTTTTCTATGCTATCAAAAGGTGTCATGTATACATAAGAAACAGCCTCATCCTTGCTGTTATTCAGGGTTAATTAGAGATATTATAGAAATGCCTTATGGGGTAAAGGGTTAATACTGCATCGTTACAGCGAGCGAGCGAGCAAGAGAGAGAGAGAGAGAGAGAGAGAGAGAGAGACGAAGAGAGAGAGAGAGAGAGAGAGAGAGAGAGATTTAAAACTTGAAATTGTGTAGAACTGATCAGCTTTGTAAACAAAGATAATGTACCATATATATTTGCGTTGAAGGCTAGGAACACTCAAGGAATCTGTCCTTATCTAAAACCTGTAACGAAACCTGCAATTGTTTTGAAGTCCTCCGAAACATGAAATATAATTTCAGGCCGCCGTTATCTGAGCAATCTTGCTGCCATCGGGGACAACATTTGGCATAATGATACAAGAATGATTATTGTTTTATAATATACGGTTGAAATAGATAAAACCTGACTGAAAACTGGTTTATAACGAGTATCGATGTATCTTTGATTCATATGCGCATGCTCTAACTCTTTACCAGACGACAATATCTTAGTCTTGTCCAAATTGAAAGCGTTTGCAGACGACAATTTTAGTGTGGCTCAAATGGTGCAAATTTTCTGTGATAGGGTAGCAAACATTGTGGGGAAAAAGGAGAAAATGCTGGTTACCAGCATTTTTCTCTTTTTTTCCCACAATGTTTTCAAAGGCTTCTTTTCCAGGGTCGGCATTGTGTGGTGGCCTTGTCACGGGCAAATTGAAAGCGTTTGCAGACGACAATTTTAGTGTGACTGAAATGGTGCAAATTTTCTTTGATAGAGTAGAAAACATTGTGGGGAAAAAGGAGAAAATGCTGGTTACCAGCATTTTCTCCTTTTCCCCACAATGTTTTCAAAATAATCTTTTCCAGGGTCGTCAAAAGTCGGCATTGTGTGGTAGTCTTGTCCAAATTGAAAGCGTTTGCAGACGACAATTTTAGTGTCTCTCCAATAATGCAAAGTTTCTTTGACAGGACAGAAAACATTACCAGCATTTTCTCCTATTTCCCACAATGTTTTTAAAGGCTTCTTTTCCAGGGTCTTCAAAAGTGGGCATTGTTTGGAAAAGGGTTAAAGAAAACTGAGTCTGTAAGTTCTACGACCGGTTTATGTACAAGTAGGTAGATCATTTTAACAAAAGAATGTAAAATAGAGAGTCTTTTCCAAATCATGTACAGATGTGAGTTGGCAACAAATTTTTTTTTCTCTCTCCAAAAATTCTAATTCCGAAACAGAATTTAATGTGCAAATGCTATTTACTCTCACTTGTGTTTTGGCACCTGTCAAATTTTCAAGCAGCATATTAAATTTGAGAGTAAATTTAACTAAATTTCTGTTCATAATTAAATAAAATCTTCGCTTAAACTAGCTTCATTATTACAGGGGTTCTGTTTAAACCCAGCACTAATGTATTAAAACGCTTCTAAGTAGGTTTCCTTGGGTGCGGGTTCCGTTTTTATGTTTTATTTCGCCAAATTCTCCAGTGCGTGCTCTTCAGTTCTCGGCATATGGTTTCAAAACTTACATACGAACTCTTATGATAGCCATAAATCCAAAATAAATTTTCCCCCATCATTTTTGATTATGACAGTTGCTGGTTTTATATACCCATCGTTTTCAACTTGGAATTAATTGATACCAGGCGGAATGGTACTCTTCACGGCGGAGAGCTGTAAAGTGGTGTTGACGGGTTATAGTTTGAAATCTCCGGATGGGTTCCCATTTATCAAACTTGTCACGGTGCCCCCATACGTATTTGATTAACTGTTTAACTCCTTGGCAGACGAGAGTTATACACTGGTCCAAATTCAAAGCATCTGCAGACGACATAATTAAATCTGGTTTACCGAACGGCTCCTGTCCTTAAAAGAGTGGAAAGCATTGCAGGAAAAGAAGAAAATGCTGGTAACCAGCATTTTCTTCTTTTCCCACAATGCTTTCAGATGCTTTCTTCTTAGGGATCGTTAAAATTCGAGATTGTCTATAAAAGGGTTAACTCTTTGCCACACGAAATTGAAGACTGGTCCAAATTCAAAGCATTTGTAATAGTGTGACCCAAATGACGGAATTGGTCTATGTGACAGTTGAAAGCATTGTGCAAAAAGGAGAAAATGGTGGCGGAAAAATTTCCTCCCAAACTCGAACCAACCCCGATATCGAAATATTTGTTGTAAAAATAGCTTTTTTCAAAAGCTCTGCTACAAATAGAATTTATACACGACCCGGTATTAATGAATTTACGTCATCGTCTACTGAAACAAGATTTCAAAAGGACTGGGAGTGCAAAGAGCGTTTCCGATCGTTTTTATTTATCTATTTTTAAATTTAAACCATGCTTTTTGAGAACTGGGCCAAATGCAACTGCAAACAGTATCAACCCAGGTCATTCTGCACAGTCCCCGCAGGATGACCTGGGTCGAAATTTTTTACTATCCATATATTTTTCTGCATGACAAGTCAGTATACGATTTGACCCATTACCACACAATCCCTCCATTTGACACCTCTGAGAAAGAAGCCTTTAGAAAACATTCTGGGAAAAGGAGAAAATGCTGGGAACCAGCCTTTTCTCCTTTTCCCACAATGTTTTCTACCCTTCACAAAACAAATTTTCAAATTTTCAATCACACTTATTTTTTCGTCTGCAAATGCTTTCGATTTGGTCAAGGCTAAAATATTGCCGTTTGGTAATGAGTGCCAAAGACAAATGAGACATTCTCTGGCACTTTGGAGTTTAACGCATCCCCATAGTTCATTTTCACCGAGTATAAGTCATAACATAGTTATGGATTCATGAAATCTTTTTTGTAGAACAACAGACTGAATTCTGAACATGGTAGACAGGTCCTTAGACATGCAGGAAAAAATAATTGACCACCAGCAATAAGTTTCGACTCACGTCAGCCTGCACAGGCTCCGCAGGCTGCTATAAGTTGATACTTTGAGCAGATGCGTGAAGTCTCCTTTTCACATGCAGCGTTTGACTCGTATGAAATTGGTATTGTAACTCTGTACCACACAATGACGATTATTTAACACCCCTGAAAGAGGAGGCTTTTGAAAACATTGTGGGAAAAGGAGAAAATGCTGTTAACCAGCATTTTCTCCTTTTCCCGCAATGTTTTCTACCCTATAAAAGAAAAAAAAAAAAATTCATATGAGCCACATTGACACAGTCATCAGCAAATGCTTCCAATTCGGACAGGTCTAAAATCTTGTCGTGAGGTAAAGGGTTAAATAATCGCAAAGGGGCTTGATGGAAACAATACAATCACGTCTGAATGGAATGTTTACAGAAAAAGCAGACAGTGTAGATCCAACATCAGACTGCACGTTCTGTGCAGTCTGATCTTGGATCTACAGCTGTCTGCAAATCTGAATCACCACACACCGTTTTAATTTTTTTTTTGGGGGGGGGAGGGGGGGTTCCAAAAGGGTTTAATCTAATTATAATCCAGAGGCAGACTTGATGAAATTCCTTTCGTTTCTCGTTCCTCGAAATCGGAATTCCTTGCCCCGTTCTGCATCATTCTTCCTCTGCCAAACATCAAGTATCATATTTCTCCGTATGATTAAAGCTGTTTGGATCGGTATCGAAGCGTATCGCGGTACATTCCGTCATACAATTCTTCCCCCCATTGATCGCACAAGACTTCACGTACTTTCATTTCTTTGACAGCGTCTCGGGCACCCTGATTGACTTTCAAGTTGCTATGGTGATTACAGACGCTTTCCTCGTTAAAACTATAATCAACTATTGTACAATCGAAATTCCAGATTATCATACCCTTTGCTATAAAATGGCGTGACCACCATACTATTTGCATGACTTTCTTCGAGAACCCATGGCCATAAGTCCACATAAAGAATCTGCCATTATCCACAGACTTCGCTAAACCCTTTCCCCAACGATAAAATTTTACCCTTGTCCAAATTGAAAGTATTTGCAGACGACAATTTCAGTTTAGCTCAAATGATGTAATTTTTCTTTGATAGAGTGGAAAACATTGTGGGAAAAGGAGAAAATGCTGTTTCCCAGCATTTTTTCCTTTTCCTACAGTGTTTTCAAAAGGCTTCTTTCCCAGGGTCGTATAGAGTCGGCATTGTTCGGTAAAGGGTTAAGATAGATATACTGTAATTTTAGCGTTGTTTAGCGAGCATAAAGCATACGAAGCATTTTTTTTAATCATTTCCCATAAACATCAACGCATTAAGGTGTTTGCAGCTACAAAATGACTTTAAATACCCTCTTACAGTTTTTACATTGGATTAATCAGATCCGAAGCTAACTTCAGACATTAAAAGACATGAAAAACACGAAATATGTATTCAAAAAATAATTTCAGCATTTCCCTTTAACGCTTAAACTGATAAAAAAGTGAGAGAAAAAAATCCAGTCATTTGTAAAAAAAAGCAAACAATTTCGTTGATATGATATTCCCCACCGAAAAAGACCTTTCTAAAAAATTACTCAACTGCGTTACTCAAAATGGCTCCCTGTCGTCTATTTTGCATCGTTTAAAAACTAAAAATTGAAAATAAAGTTTATCGACGGAATACGTTATTGTACACACATGTAAAGTTTCACGAAATTCCGTCCAATGATATTGGAGATATTGTTCCTGACGGGCACACGAACAGATGTGCGGAAGGACGGACGGATGGACAACGCTAAAACTATATCCCAGAACCTGCGGCGGCGGATGAAAACAACGCACTATTTCACTTTAAATGTTCTATTCTTACTGTATCGAATATTATGGATCCAAGATCAGACTGCATGATATGTCCAGTCTGATCTAGATCTACTTGTCCACAGAAAAACATCGGGTATCACATAGCAGTCAAGAGTTAAGTGTGCCAAGAAGAGCTCTTTCTATCAGATGAACAGCAAGCTAGACCAGAGTACAGCCAAGAGACTGAGGTTGAATCAATTTCTTTAAATGTTCGGAAAGCTCGGTACTCTCGGTACTTTGCCTTCGCGATAACGTCATATCTGAACTAGTGCCAAACGTTTGTTTGTCATGAGACTGAGGCAGAAACAATTTAATTGATTTGTTCGAATACTTTTGTTTTCTTGCTTACATTCAGTTATTTGGTCAGGCGATGACGTCATTTCTGATGTTGAGCCAAGGCTTGCTGCCGCCATACACTGAGAAAATATAATCTGCCAAATGATTAATGGAAATATCATCACTTTTGCCACAATGAAAGATAGGAAATAAATTGGCAATATAGTGTCAAACTCATTTTTCTTTTCAAACAGCTCGTAATAGATTTCTAATTTTTAAATTTATCACAGGAAACAATCGGAAAATGCAAAACAATCGCATTCTCTCCAGGTTTTTTGTTATTAAATACTTTTATAGAGAAAACGCTTTCGTTACAAGAGTCTAAAAGATTTAAATAGGACAATAAATTAAATCCTGGAGAAAACACCCCGATTTTTGTTTATTTTATTATCCTTTTCTCCATTCTGTCGTTGAAAATGTCTTTAACAAGAAGGCTGAAACACTTTGAATCCCTTACGAACGTTGTATATGATCAAGTTCATAAACGATAGTTCGTTCACTACCTTCAACGTTTTTTGTGACTAGTTGCTGAGTACTTCTGGAAACTTTGTGGTACAATGTGTCAAACACGATTATCTATTAACCATTTACCAAACGACCCCGTCTTTTAGTGACCTTAACCCATTACCACACAATCCCTACTTTTGACGCCCTTGATAAAGACGCCTTTAGAAGACATTGTAGGAAAAGGAGAAAATGCTGGTAACCAGCATTTTCTCCTTTTCCCACAATGTTTTCTACCCTTCACAAATCAAATTTCACATTTTCAGTCACTTTTGTGTTGTCATCTACAAATGCTTTCGATTTGGGCAAGCCTAAAATTTTGTCGTTTGGTAATCGGACCTTAAGGACGAACGCTTTTGAAAACTGCATTTCCCTCTCAGTGACAAATACCTTTATTATAGACACGTTATCGTCTGCAAGTGGCTTTTATCAAAGACGAGTCCAAATTTTATCGTCTGGTAAAGGTTTTAAAACTGTTACAACACAATCCAAACTTTAAACCATACGTAAGAAGGGTTTTGAAAACATTGTTGTAATCAGCATTTTCTTTTTGCCCCACAACGTTTTCTACCCCTTCAAAAACGAATTTCAAGTTTCGACTCGTATTCAGTGTGTCGTTTGCAAATGCTTTCATATTTGGATAGGTTTAAGATTTTTTTCTTTAGTAAAAAGTAAAGCCGTAGTTTCTTTCCAAAAAATGTTCCAAGAGGTTTCCAGTTAAAAAGAAGTATAGCAAAAAAGAGCACCAAAAATTCAAGCCACAATATCAGTTACTCATCGCCTCCTTGTTTATATACGTAATTGCATCAGAATTTAAGAGAATAGCTGAGATATTGTCTCTGAAAAAAGAATCTGCCATCAACTGTGTGGGGTCGATTATTATCAGCATTCATTGTTTTTGATATCTGATAAATCGAGAACGTCAACCAATCAAATTCGAGATAAATCTAAACACCGTATTATTTCCAGCTTTTCCGGTATATCAATTCCGCAGAAACTGACATCTTATTTCATTCCTAATCCTTTTAGTATCGAGTAATATTAGAGATAAGCGAGTTGATGATGTCTATTAAAGATTCCATAAAGATTAGGTCAGATTGCCTCCCCTTTCTATCTTAGAACCTGTCATCGCTTCCCGTGAAATCTGCCTGCGCGCGGAATGAGAGAATGCACGATTGCCATTTCTGATGGAGGTTTTAGATTCCCTCGATAAAACGCAATAAAACATCACGCGGGATGGATATTAAGAAGATTTGAGAAAATTATATACTTAATAATTGTAGGAGATACAAACCACGAGAAAATAACACTTTTTTGTTATCATCCTTTAACTCTTTACCAAACGACAAAATTGTAGACTTGTCCAAATTGAAAGCATTTGCAGACGACAAAATAAACAAAGCTCAAAAATTGAAATTTGCGTTGGGAAGGGTAGAAAACATTGTTGGAAAAGGAGAAAATGCTGGTTACCAGCATTTTCTCCTTTTCCCACATTGTTTTCAGGAAGGCTTCTTTCTCAGGGTCGTGGAAAGTCTGGATTGTGTGGTACAGAGTTAAGGCAAAAGCGAAGGTTTTGTTCCCTGTTCACCAGCTCTTCCAAAAAGATGGCCTAATGCCACTCAGAGATGCAAATTTCGAGCAGGTCTTCATTTAATTATTGATCCATAAAATCTATTTATGTTATGTTATGTTATGTTACGTTATGTTACGTTACGTTACGTTACGTTACGTTACGTTACGTTATAACAATCGACTAAATTATGAGGTATGGTGTCCCACTGAAATGTAGAAAATTGACTAATAGCAAAATCTTTTGACCAAAGTCAGCCTGCGCGGACTGCGTAGGCTGACTTTGGTCAATACTTTTTGCAGATGCATTAAGCACCCTTTTCCACAGAGCACTGCTCAGTTATAATTCTGTGCTGTAAATTGGAAAAGAAAAAAAAAAATGAATAAAAAGTAGTTCCGTCCTTGCCAGTCAAAACCCGGCTGTTGACGACGGTCCCCCACACACAAGGGTTTATATTTCGATGTCTTGATATCAAAAGGTTGGGTAAATCATTGCAGTTGTGGAAAAAGCTTATACTCGTCAGTCCTAATCGTGTTTTATTGGAAGATACGCCAAATTCGACAAAAAAGTAGTTCCGTCCTTGTCGGTCAAAACCGTACTGTTGACGATGGTACCCCATTGACAAGAGTTTATATTTCGATGTCTTGATATCAAAAGGTTGAGCACGCCATTGCAGTTGTGGAAAAAGCTTATACTCGTAAGTCCTAATCGTGCTTTTTTGGAAGATACGCCAAATTTGACAAAAAAAGTAGTTCCGTCCTTGCCGGTCAAAACCGGACTGTTGACGATGTCCCACACACACAAGGATTTACATTTCGATGTCCTGATATCAAAAGGTTGGGCACATCATTGCAGTTGTGGAAAAAGCTTATACTCGTCAGTCCTAATCGTGTTTTATTGGAAGATGGTATGTGATAACACAATAAATATAACATCTGATAGTACCTTAAAGATTGCTATCTTGATTATAAATACGAGTCGACATAAAGTTGTTTCTTTACAATTAAATTCCTTTCCTTCATGGAGAGGTGCCGGTTCATTCTTCTTTTACCAGTGAACACGATGTCCTTTATGGCTTAGTTGTTATGATGTTGAATTCTTAAATCAGAGAATTTTCTAATTTGACAGAAACACAATTTACTGATAGGCTAAACCACTTGGTTTAGCCTATCAGAAATTGTGTTTCTGTCAAATTAGAAAATTCTCCTTTTTTTCATGGAGAGGTGCCAATTCATTCCTCTTTTATCAGTGAACATGATGCCCTTTATGGGGTAGATGTTATGATGTTGAATTCGTAAATCAGAGAATTTCCTAAATTTGACAGCAACACAACCTATGATAAACTAAATCAAATGGTTTATCCTATCAGAATTTGCGTCACTTTCTAAATCTAGACCAATAATAAAATGCGATTCAGGATGATTGGTGCTGAATATAGCAGTAGCTACAAACCTACAGAAACTCCAGAAGTGCCTACATAGGTGCACTTGCCGCCGTGCTAAAGCAGATCTTGTATCTTGATACACGCTGTGCAATACTTGTCTACTAATACGACTTCGAACTAATGTATGCTGTACTTAACCTGCAGCCAGAATACTACTTTTCCGTTTTTTTTTTGTATCACCACAGGGGCCCATACATCCACGGCCTTTTGATGCTCCATTGGTTAATTTCGGAGCGCCAAAAACTTCCTTTGCCATTCTTCGAACATCATTACTAAAAGCAGCGCATTGGTGCTTCGCCTTTCTATCGTAAACTGATACAATTTAGAAGCAATGCACCATTCAGTGAACCATCAGCCCTTATGGCTCAAGCGGTAAAGCGTAGGACTTATATACATCAAGTCTTGGTACACTTTAGGGCTTGGGTTTGAGTTCCACAACTGGCCACCCAAAATTACAAACAGCCTTTCGAATGAGACGTTTTACAGCGAGCACGTTAAAGAATCAGGATGTGTTCCTTCCTGTATCTTGCACCATTCCCCATAGCAAAACTAACAGCTAGCCTTCATGGGGCGTGGCCCATATGGGCAACCGATAAACAAACATAAAATCAATATCAATCAATCAGTGAAGCAATGAGGTATATTTAGTTACAGCGTTCGATGATCGCCAAATGAAAATTTCGGTGTTGTGTGGCACAGACCAATGGAGCTTCAAAAGCCTTGTAATACACATATCCTATACAAGGCCGAGCTGGCGATGCCTAAATGTAGTCCCAGGATCGTTATTGGATCGTTAAAGCTGAATGGAGCCGTTTTCATTTAGGCAATATCTGATGCTGACAAATTATGGAATTGATATCATTTACAGCTTACAGCTTAACGCTTTTCCAGACGACAATTTTTTTAGTCTCTTCCAAATTGAAAGCATTTGCAGACGACAATTTCATTGTGGCTCAAACAGCGGGAATTGATTTTGTAATGGTAGAAAACATTGTGGTAAAAGAAGAAAATGCTGGTCACCAGCATTTTCTTCTTTTACCACGATGTTTTTAATAAACTTTTTCCTCAGGGTTCGTTGAAATACAGAATTGTTTGCCTGAAAAAAATTAAAGCCATTCCATAGTATCACGTATCACAGGGCTATTCAGTAATAGTTAATTGTAGCTGATATCAATTCCAGTCAGCTGATAAATCACGTGACTTGTCAAGGTGTATTGTAATAATTCAGAGCAAATGGCTGAAATTTTATATCACAAGAATATGAAATAATACAAATTTGGTATGGGCAAATGATCGCGATAAAAAACGAGAGAATTTGTTGAATGAGTCCGGTTGTTAGAGAAGGGAAATGTCTCATTAATGCGTCATTCAAGCGCTATAATTTATTGGCATTCGATAGATATGCTCTTCTTGCCGTTTTATCGTTGGAAGAAGTTCCGTATTGAAATTTTAAAAATTGATTTTAATCCATATTTAATCGATATTAGAACAATTACTTACGCTTCCGTTATAGACCTAGAAAATACTTTGAAAAAGAAGCCATCTTCAATGATTAAAACTCCCTACTTTGCTCATAATGTTTATGATTGAATTTCAATTACGGCGCTTCCAGGCTTTTCTGTAGTGGCACAGTGTTAAATGGTGAAATAAAGCTAGTTGTGGATTAAACAATATAGCTTAATTGGTGACTTTAATTCAGACAGCGGAAAATGAACAAATTTTTGTATGATATCTCTTATCTTTACCTGGAAATGGGACGAGTGGCGCGACTATTCGACTCTTTCAGAACTGGTTCAAGTAATTTCATTTTTTTTAAGAGAAGAAAAAGTAAAAGAAAAAGTAGATTTCCACTGCTATTGAAGATGAATTCGGTCACTGTTTTGCATCAGGTCGTGGATGGTGTAGAGCCAAGATCAGACTGCACGTTCTGTGCAGTCTGATCTTGATCTACATCATCCGCAAAACTTACTTAAGTCATCACTGGTATTGAAAGAGTTAACTCTTTACCAGACGACAAATTTTTAGACTTGTCCATATTGAAAACATCTGCATACGACAAATTAAATGTTACTCAAGTGATTAAGTAAGTAAGTCTTCAAAATAGTAGAAAACATTGTGAGAGAAGGTTTAAGTGTTGGTTTCGTGGAAGTACGACTAGCAGCTCGCCTACTCAGCTCTTTAGCTTTTACCCACATTTTTCCTTTCTTTTCGAAGACAAATAGAAATGGGCCGTATCCTGGTAAAAAAGGTTTATGCATCTTCGTGAGGCAATTTATCATGTGGCAAGCAATACTGGAAAAGGAGCATTCGGACATTTGCGTAAAGTGTCGTCTCGGATCAGCCTGCGCAGTTCGCGCAGGCTGATCCGAGACGGCACTTTACGACTACATTAGATTTTGTGCTACGGTATAGGCTTGCGCAAAACAGAAAATTTCATAAAAACGGAAAGTGTCGTTTCAGATTAGTCTGAGCAGATTGCACAAGCTGATCCGAAACGATACTTTCCGCAAATGTCCGAATGTCCCTTTTCACGTGTTGCTGACCATAATGCGTTCTTTTTTTTTTGTCTACTAACCAAATGTATAGTAAGGTAGTAGGCAAAATTATTTGAGACAAATTTATTTTGTCGTCTGCATATGCTTTCAGTTTAGACAGGTCTAAAATTCTGCCGTCTGTTAAAGAAAGACTAAATGATGTCTGCACGTTTTGCCATCGATTTCAAATCTAACTTTTCTGCATCAATGCGACGTGTATTGGAAGTTAATCAACCGGCAAACTGGACCAGTAGTCGGATGATAGAGATACGCTTTATGTTAAACATACAGAAATTATGGCCAATTATTTCTTTGGGGGTTTTGTTTAATAATGATTGTTTCAACACAATGTTTTTGATACAGAATTAGAAATAATTGCGTAAAATGATATTACATCTGTTAAAAATGTGCGCAATCACTATTTGAAATGTAGAAAAATAAACCAGTATTTTTTATTTGCTCTTCGTAATAATAATACAATGATACTGATTGCAGTGAATAGACATTTCTTTTTTGATAAGAAGCAATAGGAATTCAAGACCGATTTCTGCACATTTACCCTTAGACTCTAAGCACGACTTGACAAATTTATTCAGAAGTACTGTACAGATCAGTATCTGACTGCACAGTCTGACTTTGCATCTACAATGCCCGACAAGAACTTTCAAGGAAAAGAACCTTCAAGTCGCAACATTTCGATGCTTTATTATTGCCTCGAACTGTCTGACTGATTATAGCAGACTGACACATCGCCTCTTTATCGTAAATAAAAACACTATAAACGATGGAGAGGCGATGCACAAAATTTAATGTGCTATTTTTAGTAACGGTGTGCCATGCGATGATCGAGCAGTGAAACTTTCGATGTCTCGTGATAGACGAAGGGAGCGTCAAAGGCCTGTGCCTTCTCGTAATGGCGTCTTACAGAGCATTTTTCTCCTACCGTCAATATTTCGATAGGAAATCACGAATTATGTTTAATTAAGCATTGCCCAATTTGACTATCTATTTGACAATCAGTCTTTTTAAGCTTGGTCTTATGTACAAATTAATGTTCGCGAAAATCGAACACAAAACAAATTTTGCGGTAAAATTAGTTGACTTAGCATAGTGTTACGCAGAAATCAACAAGGAATAGACATTATTCTGCAATAAGCATTGTCTCGTGCCAATTACTATTGATGCCATCGATTGCGTCACTAATCGAGCGAGAAAACTCTTTTCAATATTCCTCCGCGAGTCTCTCTTCGCTTTGACCTAACTACGATAAGACCTTGCATTCTGGGAAGTAAATAATCTTTTAATATTCACATTTGCATTGATATACGTGAATTTCAAACTAGTCATTTATCGTTGGCAAATATTTTTGAATTTTGTATTGTTTAAAAAAGTCATTTATTGGACGAGTAGTATCGGTATAAAGAAAATGATAAACACACGTGTACTGCAAACGCCAGACTGTGATTATTGACATCCTACGTATGTTCCAACAAATTCAGCTATGAATGGAATTCTTTCTTCCCGGCGATTAGTCACGTGTGCACAACAATTACGTAATTTTGCTGTTTGGATTTCGGGATCAAAGATCTCAGATGTCTGTTTTCAACTTGTGAATCTTGATCCAATTCTTTTAAAAAAACGACAAAATAATTTTAAACCCCTGAAAATTCAGTGCTGCTGCAGACAACAAAGTAAATGCGACTTAAAACGTTACCATCCAATCCCTACTTTTGACGACCCTTAGAAAGAAGCCTTTAGAAAACATTGTGGGAAAAGGAGAAAATGCTGGTAACCAGCATTTTCTACTTTTCCCACAATGTTTTCTACCATTTACAAATCATATTTAAAATTTACAGTCACTTTTATTTTGTCGTCTGCAAATGCTTTCTATTTGGACAAGCCTAAAATACTGTCGTTTGGTAAAGATTTAAATGATAGAATTTTTCTCTGAAGGGGTAGAAAACGGTTTGGAGAAAGGAGAAAATGATTAACGGCATTTTTCTCCTTTGCTCACAATGTTTTTGATAAACATGTTCATCAAGGTCGTTTGAACTCGTGATTGTGTGGTAAGGGGTTAACTCTTTAAAAGACGAAAAAATTATAGACTTGTCTTTTTTAACTCTTTACCAAACGACAAAGTTTTGGACTGGTCGAATTAGAAAGCGTTACCAGACGACAAAATAAAAGTGACTCAAAAATTGAAATTTGTTTTGGGAAGGGTAGAAAACATTGTTGGAAAAGGAGAAAATGCTGGTTAGCAGCATTTTCTCCTTTTCCCATAATGTTTTCAAAGGCTTCTTTCACAGAGTCGTGGAAACCGGGGGATTGTTTGGTATAAAGAGCTCAAATCTTTCGCAGAAGATGAAAATGTGAATGTTGTTAGGATCGCGCATCTGTTGCTAGCATTTTTTTCTTTACCTTTTTCCACACTGTTTTCAAAAGCCTAGCTCCGAAGGTTCGTCAAAACACAAGACTTATAGAGGGTTTAACCCTTTACCACACAATCCTGACTTTTAACGATCTAAGGAAAGACACATTTTGAAAACTTAGTGGAGAAAATGCTGGTAACCAGCATTTTCTTCTTTTTCCACAATGTTTTCTATCGTATCATAGAAAAATTGCATCACTCAAGCTACAATAAAATTGTCTGCTGCAAATGTTTTCAATTTGGTTTAGGATCAAATTGTGTAGTCTCCTTTAGAGTTAATTTGATCCAAATAACCAAGGCTTATCATTGGTCTACCGAAAAGAAAAGACACCAACACATGTGCTCTATCGAAATCAAATGCAAAAAACGCCAATTCATTAAGGCATCTGTTTTGATACTTCTGATACCACTTATAAGTTACCTTTTTACGAGCTATCATGAATTTGTTGGAATATCAAAATGAATCAATTATTCGAGCGTCGTCCTTTGAAGAATAGAGAGCGAGTTGATTTTATGTGCAGTATTAATCGACCATGAAACGATTTGATTGGCCACGGCCACTTGTGTTTAATTTGGACCAATCAGGACAACTGTGCTCGTTCGTCACTTTATGGTACGCGTTATTGAAAAATGATGCACTGAATTTTCGCTGTAATAAAAGATTCGCGCCGGCGAGTGTGGTCGGCTACCGTGTTTCATGAGCAATTAATGTGATAATTTGTGATCGTTCTGAGCACTTCAATTGTTCAATTAATCCACAAGACTTGCTTGTAAAACTTCTTACGCAAGAATATTAAGCAAAGAAACCTTATAATTCACATAAAATCATAATATATTCTATGCACCATTGTTCAAAAACGTGGGTCGCTAGTACTCAAAGCATTTTAGACCACAAAAAGCAGACATCATCAAAGCATAAAATAATGAATGCGCGCCACTTCTTCTCAATCTTGCACTCAATCACTTCTGAAAAAATTGTGGCGAAAGGAGAAATTGCTCGTTCCGAGCAATTTCTCCTTTTGTCACAATGTTTTCTCATGCCTTAAATTTTCAACAAACTTTAAGATAATCCCTTTGTACACAGAGGTATTTTCCAACCATCTACTGCAAACTTGTTTCAGAAAGGAATGGGTAAATATTTCTCATTGACACTCTGAGGTTTACATACAATATACTTTATGTACAATTTATGACAAATATCGTAAATTACTGTTTCATCTCCGTTGTCGATTCATTATAACCAATTAAACGAGTCTTACTTTATACTAGTCTATAATTACAGTCCCATGTTGGTACGAACGACATCGGGTACGCATGTGTTATACCTTTTGGCGAAGAGGTAAGTATCTTTTGCAATCAGGAAGAGGAATGCCTCATCTAAGGACATATCTGACCCTTTGGTTATGCATAAACTTCCGCTAGATGGCATTACATTTTATAAATACGAGTAAATACCTATCTGATAGGATACTTTTCTGTTGAAAGATTCATAGAAATCCATTTCAACATGTGAACATCATCCGGGTAACATTTTCAATTCTATCTGATAAGGGCATTCGAGGCACAGAATCGTATAACTTGACTAGACCGCTTGGCCCAGGCAGTAGAGCATATGATTTGCTATCTTCGAGTCTTGCGTCACTTGTGGGTGTGGGTTCGAGCTCCACGGCTGGCCATCTAGAATTACTAATAGTCTTTCGGATGAGACGTTAAACCGATGTCTCGTGTGAAGGTGTTATACACCGAGTATGTGAAAGAACCATGCGTCTTGTATCTTGCACTATGCCTCGTAACAAAACTAAGTCTTCAGGGCTAAGCACATGAGGGCAACCGGTGGCGACGATAAATAAATGCAAATTCAATCAACCAATCGTTTGTACTACTTTCCGTCACTTTTAACAACAACAACAACAACAACAAACATAATGCCTTTTTTCAGAAAGCTTTTCAAAGAAGGTTTCCCGCCGTTGTAATGTCTCATGTTTTTTTTTGAACCCGATTTAAGAATTAAAATTATGCATGTTAGAATCTAAGGAGAAATGGAGAAAAAAATAGACATCATTTCCCCATTAAAAACTACGGTCAAATGTACTCTACCTAGTCAGTGATAGTGTGTTATTGGTAATAACTACTTTTTCCTTGTTAAAAAGTAGGAGTCAAAACAAATCAAATATAAATTGAAATTCCAATAAAACAGAAAAAAAAAAAATGTCTGCTATATCAATTAAACCCTCTTGAATTAAAGATGTACCGGGACCCTTAAACGCTCTTTATTTAACATTCATGGTCAAGCATTTCAACAACATAGATCACATTATTTCCCAGAATACCCTTTGACATTTCCGCTGATTATCCGCCATATTAACTCGAATCAATTGAAGGTATTAAATGACCATAAAGATTCTCCGAGAGCCATTAAATGCCAGAATTTATTTACCATCACGATTTCTGACAATTGCAATAATCTAAGGGAGGGGAACATTAAATTATTCCGAATTAAACGTATGACTATTTCATATAAAAATATGGCGATTCCGATGAAGTCTTAAGTGATTATAAAACTTTACCACATGTCTGCTCGCAATTATTAGAAATATTACGAGAAATAAAACCTCTAATGTCTCGAAAAAGTGTTAATTCTTCATTAAGTTCGGTGCCTTGTTTTTAAAGACTGGATCTAAATCAACATTAACCCTTCTGCTAAATAGCTAAAATAACATTTTGAATTCCATAGTAAAAAAAACCCCAAACAAATACTGTATCTTCAAACTTATGTTTTTGGGCAATAATATCTCCTTATCGGACAGTGTAGATCCAAAATCAGACAGCACGTTTTGTGCTGTCTGATCTTGATCTACACTGTCCGCAAAAGGTCAGTGAGTCGCTCTTGGCAGCCTAAGAGTAAACATCTATCCTATCTAAGTAAGTGAATAAAACCTTTAAACCGATTTTAAAAAACCAAATTTTGCTATTTCGGAAGAAATTATATGGGAGAAAAAGAATTATAATCGGACAGTGTAGATCCAAGATCAGATTGCACGTTCTGTGCAGTCTGATCTTGACCTACAGAGTCTGCAAAAGGTCAGTGAGTAAAGCTTTGCAGCCCAAGGGTTAACTCTCTGCCCCACACGATAAAATTTTGGACCAGTCCAAATCGAACTCATATGCAGACGACTAGCAATATGTATATGTGATTCAAGTAATTTGTCTCTGAAAGAATAGAGAACTGTTGAAAAAGGAGAAAATATTGGTTACCAGCATTTTCTTCATTTTTCAACATTGTTTTCACATTTTGACTTCTTGGAAGTTTTTAAAACGCAGAATTGTTTGGAATAGATACAAGTCTGTACAACTTGGCTTCCCTTTTATTGAATACATACCTATGCCATCTTACATCTACTTTTGCCAACTCAAAATTTTTAATTGGCCGCGCGGTGAAACATAGATCCAAGTGGGCAACGCAGGACCGGTTTTCGTTATATCGCAAAATTCATTTATCATCTAAGATTGAGCAAGACACACAAGTGTTTTATTTTTGACAAATATATAGAAGCTTTGGTCGAGTTTCGAGACAATGCGACAAAAGATGAAATTACTCACTTGAATATCATTGATCAGAGGTATACATTATGAAATGGCTGTATCGCTACTCCACAGTATGTCTTCACCAAAAAACCCATGTTGTTTGTACATATACGAAATTCTCGACGGAAGATATGACCATATGCTACTTTGCTACTTTAATAATCAACACATACATACATACAAACATACATACATGTACATACATACATATTATACATGCATGCATGCATGCATACATACATACATACATACATACATACATACATACATACATACACAAACGCTGTATCATAAAGTGTGCCTGATGATGAGACACTAGACTGGCACATAGAAAAAAAATAATCTTGGCAGAAAGAGAAATTGCTAGTTACAAGCCATAGGTCTGTGCAGTCGATGCATCGTGAAATTTCAACTGAAGTCAAAAGATCTGTTTTAATCCTTAATTTACTGAATAAGTTCACTGAAACTTGTCAAGCCGATAGTACCAACGCAAATAGTTGCCATTTCACAATTAATTTTGGGAAAAATAACTCCCTAACGGACAGTGTAGATCAAGATCAGACTGCACGTTCTGTGCAGTCTGATCTTGATCTACACTGTCCGCAGAAGGTAAGCGAGTCGCTATTAGCAGCCAAATGATTAATTATGTCTAAACACCTCGAATGCTATACAGCCACAAACAACAATAAACGATCACAATGTTAGATCTATACATATAAATACTTTAATCTCCTGGTCTGGCGGAAACAATAATATTCATCTGTTTACAACAGCTTTTTCCTACAACAAATTATTAAATGCTACAATGTATTTATGTTTCCTGGTTCCTTTTGTAGGCAGGTGACTTGAAAAGACAGTTTTAAATCATAGAAGAAGGTGTTTTGCTTGTAAATCCTCTTGTTTGCTGATTTGAATTTAGATCTACTACCCCTAACTCTCATATTAAAGACGGAAGTTGACGAGATTGGCCGAATAGCCTTTACGGACACGTCGATGTTACACGGTATTTACAGATAAGTTAGTGAGTCTACCGCCGCAGACTTTTATATCAAAAGACGAAAGCTGCCGAGATTGGCCAAATTGTCTTTACGGATAAGTCGATGCTACACGATATTTACCGATGAATTAGTGAGTCTACGGCCCATTACTTTCATTTTAAACGACGAAAGCTGCCGAGATTTTTTGAATAGCCTTTACGAAATTGTCGATGTTTACCGGTGAATTAGAGGTTTTGTTGTGGCGCCGCTTGAGCGGCGGCACTATATTTTTATTCGATTTTGTAAAGTGCCTATGGAGGCAGCCATATTGAACTGGTTCCATGCTATATTTAACATCCATCTATATCTACTGTAATTTGATTACCAGATCGAAGTCCATATTAACTTTTTTATTTATTTGTGGGATCTTTTTAATATATAATATATTTTACTTTATTGTTAGATGGATAAAATCCCGGATCGTAGACATATCAACATTTTCCTTTCGAAAAATAATAATAAATAAAGATCCATTTCGAAAAATAAGTCACGTGATATAAGATTATCTGTCACAAATTTTCGAAGCCGCCATTTTAAATATCTTACCCTGGAAAAGGTTAAGAGGTATTTTCAAGCTCTTTGACCCAAGAGCACCCTATGAGGTACTTGTGACCCCAGTTTTATTTTTGTTCTACTGATGTATGAATTGTATAAATATTGTTTTCCTTTCGCGATCGTGTTTTTAAGACGAGCTAACTGTAACTAGGTCAATTTTGGAGCGCCTGACAAGACTGGTATCATACCACCCATCTAGTCTATATAGATATAATAAGAACTTCATGTTTGAAGCTTCGTCTGTATACTAGTATTTCCGGTATGTAAATGAGCAAGTTGCTCATGTTAAAATAGACAGTGTTTCCCTTCATTGTCAACCTGGGCTGTAGTAAAACTCTAATTTTTCTAGCTGTCGGATGGTTTTCGACTACTGGGGTTTAATGAATGAAAATTATAAGGCTTTGGAGTGTATAAGGATGATTTTTTTTGTATTTTTGTAAAAGTTTTGTCCAAAATTCTGAAGGGCCACCTTTAACGCGGTCCAATGCATTGTGCCCTGTTACAGAAATAAGTGGTTTGCGGCGCCATTGATGTTCAGCATCAATATTTTCTTGTTGATACTTTTTGTGGCTTTGTAATCGAAATGTGGTCGCTGCATTCGGGAAATTAAAGGCTTGTTGATACCCTCTGTAGCTTGGTGAGTGAAATTTGCACAGGCTGATATGAATCGATACTTGTTGCAGACACATTTAACATCATTTTCACTGTGCATGACTCATGTGCAATGTACTTTTTCGATAGCTATAAATAAAAATTCCATTGCGAGTTAAAAGACCCCCTCCCCCCTTTTTCGTGTTGCGAAATAAAACGGAAATTGAACGTCATGTAACGTTACTGATTGGACGGATTTCAAGGATGTCTTAACCTTTTACCAAACGACAAAACTTTAGACTGGTCCAAATTGAAAGCACTTGCAGACGACAAAATAAATGTAATTCAAAAATTGAAATTTGTTTCCAGCGGGGTAGAAAACATTGTGGGAAAAGGAGAAAATACTGGTTACCAGTATTTTCTCTTTTTCCCACAACATCTATTATAGGCTTCTTTCTCAAGGTCGTTTAAATTCGGGATTGTATGGTAAAGGGTTAAGCGAACGATACTTGTGTGACCCTAGGTATTGACAAATTTAAGGAATTACAAATATTAAAAGAAACAAATAGTTTTCTATTTTTCTGGTTTACGTATAAGGTATCATCTAAAACCCAAAATGGGTCTATTTAGCTGAATGAAGCAGCCGAATTACCCTTTCCAAGCAAAAGGATCAGTTTCTCTTAAATCAAAAAAAAAAAATCGTGGAATTCTTGACTCGCGGGAAGCAAGATTAATCGCTATAATTATATAAAAAGATGAAAACCGGAAGTAGCATTTGGAAACCTCTTTGTCCATCCTTACTTTGTAATTAAATAGTAATTTAGTATACTTCAAGTCCATTCGTTTTATTAACCAATTACGAATGCCGATTGTTTTAGAACAGATTTCCGTTATTAGTCAACAAATAAAAATGTTTTTCCACATTTTTTGGTTAATCTCTGGTCTATCGAAATGTAAACTTCCGCTATTTTGTGGATGTGTTTTTTACTCTATATATCTGTAGATGTTGAAAATACAGCTTGAATGTAGCTTGTTATCACCGGCTATAACATTTAATAGAAAAGTTTGTTATGATTTTTTTTCACTTATCTAGAAATACATGAAAATAAAAAAATACTTTTCCAGACATTTATGATTTTCCGCTTTCCTACTTAACCCTTTACCCCATAAGGCATTTCTATGGTATCTCTAATTGACCCTAAATAACAGCAAGGATGAAGCCGTTTCTTATGTGTATAATGAAACCATTTGATAGCGTTGAAAACATTGTGGCAAAAGGTGAAATTGCTCGTCACGAGCAATTTCACCTTTTGCCACAATGTATTCCAAAGGCTCAGACAAGCCATGCATACAGATGAGTATCTATGGAGTAAAGGGTTAATGTAACCCTTTGCCGAACATCACAATTTTGCTTAAAAAGCTCAAAAAGTGAAACCGTCAACTTCAGTTGCGATTTCGTGGTCAGTTTAGCCAGAGTATGTTCAAACAGCGGACAGCGTAGGATCAAGATCAGACTGCATGGTCTGTGTATGGTAGTCTTGATTTACATTTTTCCGCAAAATCTGCACAATCTATCCTTACCAACAACCAAAGGAGTTAATGACGGCATGTCATGGCGGTGGGTAACATTATCTCCCGCTAGATGGCATTCTACAACCACACTTCTATCTAATATTTGGGCATTCTGGGTACAGAAGCGGAGCATTTTTTCAAAACAATAAACTTTACCTAGAATTTCAAATGAAATAGACGTTTTACTCAATAAAACGCTACCTTGTGCCATTCATTAAGCTTTGAACGCTTAGCTATGCAACGACCATTTATTAAAACAGCCCCTACATGCTTGGGTAATAGGCTTACAGCTTCGATATCCATATAGGCCCTACTTTTCCCAGGTATACGAGGGATGGGTGATGCGTCAGAGCAGACAGGTCGAATCTTCGAAGAATATGACATGCGCAGACAACGGGCGAGTAATTGCCACCCATGCTTATTTCATTGAAGGTTTATTACACGGCGCCAATATTTAACTCATGAAATAAAAAGTTTAAGCTGCGGATCAAGTATTGATCGTGGCGTTTATCACATTTCTTCATCTCTTCCGATATAAACTGACCACCCATCATTAACACGTGTCACGCGAGTTGACCCTTTTCTTGCCCACAACAGGGTCTCTTGTTCCTGTACCTACGGTAGCTCTTAAAAATGCTGCTCTAACACACACGTACTTTTGACAGCTCTAATTTCTTATTTACATTATTATATCGTAATTCTGTTTTCTGCTTGAAAGTTTGAAAATAAGAATTTATCGCAAAGAAATTTAAATTGTGGCTTACTGACAACTACAAAAAAGCCGATTTTGAAAACTCTGTTGATATTAAACTGGTATTACATGTACAGGTGTATGTCACAGAACATCCAAAATAAGCAGATTGTGTAGACCATGATCAGGAGGCATGTACATGCAGTCTGGTTTCGATCCACGCTCTACGCATGACAAGTAATCGTCCGGTCGGCAGGAGAAGCGCAAACACTAACCAAAGGTCATCAGTGATGACCATCAGTGGGGAAGCTTGTCAAATTTAACAGTTTACGATCATTGTCGGGGATATTTTATTCGGCATTTTCCGTAATTTACCATGGCAGATTACTGACATTCGCCATCTATGGTATAGATTGGAATCAGTGGAAGTGATTCACGGTCTATTGTGAAGATCGAGATGGGATGACATTTCTATTAACGTTGAAAAAGACAAGTAATTAGATTAACTGGCCGATAGCACGGATTATCTTTTGTGGGTTTTATTGAAGCAATGAAAACGGGTATTTGAAAAATGTAGATCTACGGCGGAGGTAAAGCTTAGCACGTGAATACGACAAAGATTAGATTCGTCAGACAGTGTAGATCGAGATCAGCTACAGTAATGTTGCAGTATGATCTTTGATCTACGACTGTCTAATATTTTGTGAACAGTTCAGCCTATAATGGGACAAAAATCGCTTTATTAGCACTTTACCAGAGAAAAAAAAAATGTAGACCTGTCCAAATTCAAAATATTTGCAGGGGATAAATTGAATGCGGTACTAACGATAGTATATGTCGCTAGTTACTATCATTTTTTTTCTTTTCTCACGATGTTATCTGTCGAAGATAAATCCCAAAATATGAACAACGTTGTCTTCACATTTTTGCGTGTGGAAGTCTAGAACTTGACGCACGGTGAAGGCTTTTAAGCCTTTTAACAATTTAATCCTTTACCATACAATGTCGACTTTTGCGCTCCTGGAAAAGAAGCCTTTAGAAAACATTGTGGGAAAAGGAGAAAATGCTGGTCACCAGCATTTTCTCCTTTTTCCACAATGTTTTCCACCCTATCGAAGAAAGTTTGCACTATTTGATCCACAATGAAATTGTCTGCAAATGCTTTTAATTTTGACTAGGCTAAAAATTTTGTCGTCTGGTATAGGGTTAAGCGATAAAATTGGGGAAAAAAAGGAGGATTTTGTAGATAGCATCGGATCAGAATCAGAAAGAAATCGAGTTTATAATTGAGGTATGCTCCATGAAAAGGGGGCTTGTTGCATCTGTAAATAATTTCGACTCGGTTCACCCGGCGCAGTCCGCCCAGGCTGACCTTACTCGATACTATTTGCTTTTTAAGTAAAGGGCTTCATGTCAAATTAGCAGTCTACCTCATATTTAAATTTGTTAACTCTTTACCAAATAATCCCTGGTTGTTACGACCCTGAGATAGAAGCCTTTTGAAAACATTGTGGGAAAGGAGAAAATGCTGGTTACCAGCATTTTATCCTTTTCCTACCATGTTTTCTACCCTGCAGGAAATAGATCTTAATTTTTGGGTTACGTTTATTTTGTCGTCTGCAAGTGCTTTCAATTTAGATCTGTCTAAATTTTTGTCGTCTGTTAAAGAATTAATACGCAAAATAGATCAGTAGTAATGCAATAACTTTCTTGATATCTCGCGTCACAGAGAGATGCATTAACCCTTTACCACACAGCAAAATGTTAGACCCGTCCAAATTGAAAGCATTTGCAGATGGCAATTTCAGAGTGGCTCAGATGGTGCAATTTTGCTTTGATAGGGTAGAAAACTTTGTGGGAAAAGGAGAAAATGCTGGTTACCAGCATTTTCTCCTTTTCCCACAATGTTTTCAAAAGGCTCCTTCCTCAGGGGCGTTAAAAGTCGTCATTGTGTGGTAAAGAGTTAAACCCCGTTTGTCAGAGCATGGCCCATTATATTTGGCGCTGACAAAAAAAGTTGACTGTTAAAATCCCAGTGCGTCTCGGATTAATCTACCTGTTTTAACGTAATGCAAATAATGGCAGATTTAATCAGAAGAAATTTCGGCGTACTGAGAGCGATGCACGGCTCAGCGTGGAATGCGTAAATCGACATGAATAAACATACATTTCTAATACAAGCACTTTGCCGCCATAAAATTGATTGGATGCAGAAGTAAAGAGATAAATCTCGTCTGCATAAAATTTCTGACGTCTGACACGTAATTGCGTTAAATATTCATTGTTTATTTGACGCGTTTAATACCCCCGATAAGCGTCGTAATCCGCCGAAATAATGGTGTCAGCACATTTCTCTCGATGGAGGTTGCATTAGATCAATTCCGTTACATACCGATCCTTTTCGTTAATTACATTATTAATGAAAGCGGGAACGAGCACCATTAGTCCAGAAGAAATCACGGCGGTATTAAGTGATTTTGTTACGTATAAAAATGTGGCACGATATTGGGATACCTCTCGTAGTACCAATATTTTCGAAAGTGGTATAATCATTGTACGACTGTAACACTATTCAGGCGCAGCACCAGTCTGTGAGGTTTTGGTAATTCTTTCAAATCATGATGGCGGCCAAAATGCAATATTACGGATGTTAGAATGCTCTTAAATTTAAATGTTTCCATTTAACCATTATGTTGCTAAATGAGTTAACCCTTACACCAAAACAATCCCTGTTTTTTTTTTCCGACCCTGAGATAGAAGCCTTTTGAAAACATTGTGGGTAAAGGAGAAAATGCTGGTAACCAGCATTTTCTCCATTTCCCACAATGTTTACTACCCTGCTAGAAACAGATTTCAATTTTAGAGAAAGAAGCTCTCAATCCAGTAGTTTATACTCAAATGCTGATATTTCTAACTTTTTATTTGGAGAAAAGTATCTTCTTATTGGACAGTGCAGATCCAAGATCAGACTGCACGTTTTGTGCAGTCTGATCCTGATCTACATTGTCTACAAAAGATCACTCAGTCGCATTTAGCAGCGTTAGGGTTAAAAGTATGGAAATCATTGTGAAAATTTGACAGTCTGTAATTGAACTTGCGGTCCAAGTATGAGTCTCTGCCATAAAGATGAATTGAAGACTTGGTAAAAAATTACTAAGTCGCTCTGACCGACCGTGCAATAACTGTCATCTTCACAATGAATTTAATTCTGTTAAGTTATGATTTGAATCTACGAACATTGCAACACATGCATGGCTTACTCTTGGCCACTACTCGGCCTTTAGGCAGTACAACTGTAGAACCCTTAGATAAGTACGTAAATTTCTGAGCGACGAATGTGCGAAACGGTGTCTAGCACCGGTTACAGAAGAACACATCCTGTTGCAAAGACCATCACCAGTCTTCGGTAAAACTTTGTGGCTCAGCCTGGATTCGAACCAACAACCTTGTGCTACAGTTTTCTTTTTTTACGGGGAAGGGGGTGCTCCATGGTAGTTTGTCGAGAAAAAAAAACCAGCTTGTACATTAATTTTTTTTATAATATTTCTACGCTTGTTTCGGCATATGAAAAGCTTTGAAAAAAAAACATGCCTGTAACGATTAAAATCAGATTTGTCTTTCAAAAGTTGGAAATATTATTGGAAATGGAGAAAATGTTGATTACCAGCACTTTTCAACAATATTCTCTAAAGCTTTTTTCATCAGGTTCATAAAATCCGGGGTCGTTTGTAGGCACAAGCTTGAGGGTCATAAAGCTCTTTCATAAAGGAAAGCTTCCCATTTTCTCGTGAACCAGATGATATAGTAAGGAAGGCCGCTAAATACAAACAGTAATAATTTGGAGGGGATTTGTTCCAGTATCGAATGTAATGAAAAATAATACAAATATAATCTACGCTGATATGAACCGGCTGATCCCGGAGTATATCATGCATAGGTTAACCCTTCCGCCAAGGTACCGGTTTATTGTAATCTGACCACTCCAACACTTTATCTTTTTAAGATTTTTTTTTGTTAAATATTGACGAAGTGCTCATTTGATTTTACCTGTTTTGTCATGCGGCGATTGAAAAAATCTTTCTCTTTATCTGTTAATAGTTATTCGAGTCCAGTAACTATGTATAATTACCAAGTATAAGTAGTTTTGATGGAAAATAGGGTATCGGCGCTTAAGGTACAATTCAGAAACTAGAAACATGGTTCTTTTTCCATATAATGTAGATCAAGATCAGGCTGCTATCTGTCCGGTATCTTGAGAAATATTCTGACATACATCGGCCTTATTTTTCCCGATTGTTTCTAGTTAAGTACAAACTGTTTCCTTATATGGGGACTCGAATAGTTCAGCTAAGAAGCGGTTAAACCCAAATGTCTGTACAAGGCTTGTACTTGGTGGTTTTAACCTTTTACAACATAATGACGACTTTTGACGACCTTTTGAAAACATTGTGCGAAAAGGAGAAAATGCTGGTAACCAGCATTTTCTCCTTTTCCCACAATGTTTTCTACCTTATCACTAAATAATTTCACCTTTAGAGCCACATTGAAATAGTTGTCTGCATATGCTTTCAGTTTGGACTGTGCTAAAATTTTGTCGTCTGGTAAAGGGTTAAACTGATCTACGGCTAGTACCCCATGAGGAATGTATCGTCAAAAGTTTTGATGTACAGAAATTCGTGGTAACATTTTGACAAGTGAAGATTAGTCCATTGTGTCCTGGATAGAAGGGGAGTTAAGTGATGATAGAGTAAGCGTGAGGAATGCCGTTATCTTCGATGATTAGACAATTAATGGCACCGGGGGTCAATTATAATATCTTAATCAAGTTGCACGATCCGTGACCTATGACCCGAGAAAATCAGCGATTTCCGAGAAAGTTACCATGGTAATAAATCTGTATAAACTGCAGTAATTTGTTATTGCGACTTTAAACCTGCCATTTTTACAGTCAGTAACTCTACTATTTAGTAGAAAAAAATTAGACCAGTCCAAATGAAAGGCATTTACAGCTGACAAATCTTTTATTACTCAAATTATGAAATTCATATTTCAAAGAGTAGAAATTATTGTTAGAAAAATTAGCAAGCGGTGGTAACCGTCATTTTCAACTTTTCCCAAAGTGTAGTCTACTTTAGGTCTTTCAAACTCGAGATAATTCGGTATAGCGGAAAACCGGATGTGCAGGGTACATCATTGCCAGAAATGTGTGTCCGCGCTGAAACATAGTCCCATTCGCCATTCCTTTCTATGTGAAACTTAGAAAAGTACTCTTTGTGATATTGATTAAGATCAGACTGGAAGTAAAGTGCATGAAATATTACTATTCTTGCACGGTACTACTGACGTACATGCGTATGAATACCTTCCTATATGCATATGATCTGTTACCGGCATTTTCTCGTTTTCTTCCCATAATGATATAACTCTTTACCAAAAGAAAAAAAAATAGGTTTGTCCAAATTGAAAGCATTTGCAGACGACAAAATAAAGGTGATGGAAATTTTGAAATTGTTTTGGGGAAGGATAGAAAACATTGTGGGAAACTGAGAAATTGCTGGGAACCAGCATTTTCTCCTTTTCCCACAATGTTTTTCTAAAGGCTTCTTTCTCAGGGTCGTCAAAAGTGGGGATTGTGAGTGGTAATGGTCTGAAAAAAAGCCTTTTTGTTATCCAAGCGTCGTTAAATTACGATAAATCAGTCGATATTTCACTATCTCCTTTGCTTAATAGATTTAATTAACAATTAATGATGGAGATTTTGACATAATCCTTTATCGCTTTAGAAAAAAAAACCGAAATGACAGATTATTATTGTCACTTTTCCAGACAATCTGGAAATTGCCAATTTAAAGAAAAAAAAAGTGACAACTGAATAGAAAATGAATAAAAAAACATCTTAAGGCTGTTCCTGCTTCTACCAGACTTTTGAAATTTAGATTTTTCAAAGTGAACGCTTTCGTTGCTAATAAACCGATCCTTTTCCTGTTGAATAACTAAAATGAAACATTCGGTCAAATAGTAAAAACCAGACTTTTATAGTTCAAAGGTTTTTTTTTTTTTAACACTTTACCACACGTCAGAATTTTGGACCGATTCAAAATTGAAAGCATTTGCAGATGATAATTTCATACTGGCTCAAATGACTCATTTATTTTTTCTGATAGAGTCGAAAAACTTTGTGGGAAAAGGAAAAAAATGCTGGTTACCAGCATTTCTCCTTTTCCCACAATGTTTTCAAAAGGCTTCTTCCTCCGGGTAGTTAAAAGTCGTCATTGTGAGGTAAAGGGTTAAGGAAGGATTATCTCCATATCGGGCAGTGTTGATCCAAGATCAGACTGCACGTTCTGTGCAGTCTGATCTTGATCAACGCTGTCCGAAAAAGGTGAGCGAGTCCCGCTTAGCAACCTAAGGGTTAAATATGGCCCAGAAGACAGTATTTATCTTTTAACCCTTTACCAAACGACAACAGTTTAGGTTCGTCCAAATCGAAAGCATTTCCAGACGACAAATAAAAGTGACTAAGAATTTATCGAAAGAATTTCCAGACGACAAATAAAAGTGACTGAAAATTTGAAAATTTGTTTTGTGGAGGGTAGAAAACACTGTGGGAAAGGAGAAAATGCTGATTACCAGCATTTTCTCTTTTTCCCACAATGTTTTCAAAGGGCTTCTGTTACAGGGTCGTAAAAACCAGGGATTGTTTGGTACAGGCTTTAAGTAAAGGATAGAAAGCAATGTAGGAAATGAAAAAAAAAGTCCGATAACCAGCATTTTCGTCTTTCTGCACATTGTTTTTAACAGCCACATTTCCTCACATTGGCTAAAACACCTGATTATTTGGTGAAAAGGTTTATTCGAGTTCAGGGTGAAATATTAGTTACATAATTTCCATTTTCAATAATCGTACGTAGATTGAATGATAGCAAATCTCATTATTTACGATAATACAATGTCAAAAATTTTGACGGAAATGAATAACTGACTGGAACGGAACTCAGGAAGCCACATGTGAATCTCTTGGATTTTGATTGGATGATAAAAATAACTAATTCAATTGGCATACAAAATTTCCTGGCGCCTTAATTAATCGGTTTGATTCTTAAAATGATGAAAGTTTCGTAGTTTTCTTTCATACATCTCAGGTTAATTTATCACTTTTCTAAGTTTTTTTCCCTCCAAAATTAAGCTATTCTTTATCAAGTGGGTTAGATATTAACGTTCTGATCGCAAGATTTTGCCTTTAATATTTAACAAGTTGCACTTTCCATAAACGCTTTACCAGACGACAAAATTTTAGATTCGCCAAGATTCAAAACACGCATAAAGCTGATTTACAGTGATTCAATGATGGTATTAATCGTTTAAAGGATGGAAAACATTGTGGGGAGAGAAGAAGTTGCTGGTTATCAGCATTTTCTTCTTTTCTCACAATGTTTTCAAAAGCCTTTTTCTACAGGATCATTAGAACACTGGATTTTCTTGTTTTATTTTGTAGCAGGTTACAAATTGCACAAATACAACGATTTAACACTTCACACGAAAATTTTTTGTCCTTTACTCTAGCACGACCAATTCATATCATTCCCGATTCTAAATGACAGAATCCATCTTTTGACGTACATAACTTTGTCGTCTGCAAATTTTTAAGTGGGACTACTTTTGACCACTACGACCCGGAAGCACTTCGTCCAGGGCTCGTATTCACCAGCCATTCTTAATACTCTTATTATTCAAGATTTTCTTCATTTGAAAGTAACAAAACTTTTGATTGGCTAAACCGTATGGTTTAGCCTATCAGCAGTTGTGTTACTTTCAAATTTAGACAATTCTGGAGAACAAGACCAAGAATATTCTTAAGGATGGTTGGTGAATACGGGCCTTGGACGAAATGCTTCCGGGTCATAGTGGTCAAAAGTAGTCCCACTTAAAAATTTGATAACAAGCACTTCTGCTACACCGTTTTATCATGAAGTTTGAGAGGTTAGGTCTGAAATGCGTTTCTGAAGTTATTTTAATTGTTTCCTCAGAGAATGAATGGTTTTTTTTTTAATTTCTTTAAGGACTGTTTTTGGTATGTGACCAGGCAAAGAGGCATGGTCTATCAACAACTATAGGGTCAAGACCAAGAGCAACAGTACCGGTATTTCTTCGAAAATCTTTAAAAAATACCCACTCATAAGTCGAATAGTTAGCATCGTTTTACTATTTTTGTTCTCATTCTTTTTTTTTCCCACTGTAATAGTCTCAACAATTGAGAATTCATTAGTATCAATGGCTTGTTAATTGAAAATTACTGTATCTCAAAATATCTCATATTTTATTTCGTTTTTTTTTTCAGTTTCGTTCATTGTAACAAATTTAGATAAAAATCACCGATCGCCTATTTAAAATTTATAGAATTTGTGACACTTTAACACTTGATTGACACAACGACACCAGACAACATTCGTATTGAGATTAAGATTTTCAAGTTTTGTCTTAAATAATTACCAAACGACAATATTTTAGGCTTGCCCAAATCGAAAGCATTTGCAGACGACAAAACAGAAATGACTGAAAATTTGAAATTTGTTTTGTGAAGAGTAGAAAACATTGTGGGAAAAGGAGAAAATGCTGGTAACCATCATTTTCTCTTTTTCCCACAACGTTTTCTACAGGCTTCTTTCTGAGGATCGTCAAAAGTAGGGTTTGTGTGGTAATGGGTAAAACTAAGCCGTAAATTGCTAATTAAAACAAAATCAATATTTTTTAGCCAGATAATAGAAACAAAAAAAAAAGATCTAAATATTTTATTTTTGAAGTTGTTTGTAAAGCAGTCTATCTCATCATGGAGGTGCAGATCACGCCAAGTGCAGATTAAGATTAATGTAGATCAAGTTCAATGCAATTCAAAATCAGAGCAGATCAAGAATGGTGCAGGACTAAATCGATCTGTCCTTGAGAGGGGTTTAAGCTGCAGTAGGAATTCTTTGGTCTGATAGTACATGTATATGACCAGCAACACGCAAAAAGGGGCAATAGGACATTTGCGTAAAGTGTCGTCTCGGATCAGCCTGCGCAGTCCGCAGAGGCTAATCCGAAACAACTCTTTCTGTTTTATATAATTTTTTGTTTCGCGCGAGTCTACTGAAGAACAATATAGTCGTAAAGTGCCGTTTCGGATTAGCCTGCGCGGACTGAGCGGGCTAATCCGAGACGACATTTTACGCAAATGTCCGAATGCCCCTTTTTGCGTGTTACGAGCCAAATTATACACCCGCACAAAACATGAATTTTGAAAGTTACATCCGTAGTGCTTAACCCTTTACCATACAATCCCTAATTTTGACGACCCTGAGAAAGAAGCCTTTAGAAAACATCGAGGGAAAAGGAGCAAATGCTGGTAACCAGCATTTTCTGCTTTTCCCACAACGTTTTACCAGCATTTTTTCCCTTTCCCACAATGTTTTCTACCCTTCACAAAACGAATTTTAATTTTCAGTCACTTTTATTTTGTGGTCTGCAAATGCTTTCGATTTGGACAAACCTAAAAGTTTGTCATTTGGTATCGAGTTAAAATGTATTTTCCTTTATTTTGATTACCTTTTATTTTATCTATAAGCCATTTTTTTATTAACAAGTGTCTGATACTCAGATAAATACTCAGATGTTTTCTTGAATATTCTCTTCTCTCTTTCTCTCTCTCTTCTCTCAAACGTACAGCCACGGAGTAACTCTCTACTTCGACCCATCGAAAAAAAAAACCAACTCTCTACCACTATGAGATCATCGTGATGGCCCAAAAGCGTTGCCACTTCGTCTATTCCACTCGGCGAAAGAAAAAAGAAAAATGATTTCAGGATTTCATTTCATTGTATTTTATGTCCGGGAAAGGTGTCAATTCAATTTGTGGATTCGAAGACTATTTCCTTGATATGGATTTTATATTCCTTGCGGACCCGGGAAATTCCTTTTTGTCTCAATAAATATAAATCTAAATTTAATTTAACGGTTTTCCCTAATTGATAACGTCAAGTTTTCAAAGAAAAAATGCGATGTAATGCCAGCGATACTGGGCGAGTGATCGTTGGTGACACGCCATTAGAAAATGAGTACGTGTTCTTACCTCCCTACTTTACGTGACGAAAAAGTACCGTACTTATTCAATTCGAAAGCACTTGAAGGCGACAATATAAACGTGCTCCACATTATAAACTTGGAGAGTGTAGAAAACAGTGGGGGAAAAGAAGAAAATGCTGGGAACCAGCATTTTCTTCTTTTCCCCCCAGTTTTTTCGAAAGCCTTTTTTTTTCATAAAAACGATCTTGTTTGGTACAAGGATGAACCTTTCAACATGTTTGCACGTCCTCGAATGAAAAGGCTTTTGAAAGAATCTTAAGTAAAAAACAATGTCTACTTTTTGTTCGATGCTTTGGATATTTTCATAACAAATCTGGTCAATTAAGTCACACTTAATAATTATTATGTCTGCAACTGCTTTCAATACAGAAAAGTCCATCATTTGTTGTCATAGATAGGGATGATTAATTACACATGAAGTAGTCTGATCTGAGTCAACACGGTCGGTGATTGCACTTTATATTGCATGTAAAGAGTTAATGTGCCGTTGCAATTTTGAGAAAGACAGAGACAGTAAAAAACGAGACGATGCTCGTCACGCAATCCACCCAAATATTACTCTGATTTCCATGTTTTCAGATATAAATGACTGAAAACGAACAGTCTGTGACAGGGTTTGTTACGGTTTTACTTTTGTTCAGAGCAATTCAGTCCATTTATACCTGTTGCCTATGAAAAGGGCCAATGGCAAACAATGTAGGCAGAAACTAGCTTTTATTTACTACCTATTTTATGTCATATTCTTCGTCTAATTCACGATTTATATAGGGGCACAATTTCCGATTGGCCTAACCAAATTGTTAACTCTTTACCACACAGTCCCTACTTTTAGCGACCCTGAGAGTGAAGCCTTTTGAAAACTTTGTGGGAAAAGGAGAAAATGCTGATAACCAACATTTCCCACAATATTTTCTATATACCATTCCCAAAACAAATTTCATTTTTTCAGTCACTTCTATTTTATCATCTGCAAGTGGTTTCAATTGGACAGGTCTAAAATTTTCTCGTTTGGTAAAGAGTAAAGCCAATCAGAGATTGTGTTACTTTGAAATTCACATATATTTCTAGAGCAATAGACTTGGAAGCCGCAAAACGCAATGCCTACCTCGGATGCATTTTGCCAGAGGAACAGATATATATCTTCATACAGGCCAATGATTACCTCTACGAGATATATCTCCTGGTAATACTGTTTACAGGAAATCAAACATACAGTGAAATTACAGACACATCGTAGTAGATCTTGCCGTGAAATACCATATCTGTACAATACTGCGATTTTTTACGTACAAATTGAAAAAAAAAGAAACTCCCAAAATCACAACTACAACGAAATCATAAATATAGTGAAGTTAAAGATCGATGAAATTGTAAACACGGCGAAATTACGAATACAGCGAAATTATATACACAGCGACCTTCTGTACACAACGAAAGTATAAATACTACGAAATTAAAAGCTATGAAATGGCGATTTAGTAAAATCTAACGAAGCCAAGGGTCCAGTAAGCCTTTATCAAACATTGTGTGAGAAGGAGAAGATGCTGGTAATCAGCATTTTCTCGACTTGGCGCTTTGTTTTCGATCGATTAAAGATAAACCCCACCATTTTAATCACATTTGATTTGTCGCCTACAATTGCCCTCAATGTCTAAGAGTTTGACGTGTGGTAAACGATTTTATTATAGAACAGAACAGAACAGAACAGAACAGAAGTTTATTTCCAATGACTTGAACTAAGTTCATCGTCATTACAAAGCTACATTATACTGTACAACGAAAATTCTCGTGATCTGATTGGATGATATGCCACGAACATATATATCATGTACACTGTTTCCCTTTTGAGCGCCCCGTATACATTACTACAATTGCAAAACATCATCCAAAATGGCGTAGTCCATCGATCACCAGATTGTTCGTTTATGGACAAACTGCACGTTTTAGTGACGTCATTTCCCAGTGACGCCAGTTTTCATTGAATTGGGACACTTAGAAGGGAATTTCTATTTTCGCCAACATACTCGATTCGTGAGACCATGAAACAGGAAGATTTCGCTTAATACGCTTTGAAAGAATGTAACTTCGTAGTATAAATTCATTGTATGCACAGGTGGCGGGGGACTTAAAAAACATGTTGATGGCTGTGGTGAATCATGTCGCCCCGAGCCGAAGAGGCTCGTGGCGACATGATTCACCACAGCCGTGAACAAGTTTCCAAGTCTCCCGCCACTTGACAGCGCAACTAATAAAGTTCAAAACCCAAAGATTAGCCCCTTTCAGAATGGCCTATTCGAGTAACTGAGATGATTGACCATAGTATCTAAAATGTAAAAACTACTTTCTAAACACAAACTGTTAGTGAAAACGAACCAGGGCCGTGCCGGACAAGCGGATACTGCACAGCGAGTGGTGTTTGTTGAAAGCAGCATGTTACATCGATCAAGTCTACAGAGAGAACAAAATGATTACAAGCCACGAACCAAAGACAAAAAAATCGCTTTTATAATCACGCTGGATTTTTCAAATCGAGTGTCAGGTGCCCGAGCGGCTTTAATGTGTTTGGCATCGCTTTAGCACGCGATCGCAAATTTCCATCTAATTCAATTGAAACTATATTAGAGCACCGGATCCTTATCGAAGGCGGGGAATCCACCAAATTAGATCAAATTAACTCATCGATACCGGATAAATAAATTACTTTGGGGTATTTGTTTGACCTCTTTTACGAGAGTTTGATTAAATCTTAACCTATACATCAGGATGATGTTCTGGCTTTAACGATCATTTGGTACGAATTATGTGGTCATTATAAGGAATAAAGATCCTGGTTTGACTATTGGTGCTATGTCTCCCGGCGCCCCTGGGCTAGTTTTGACGCCCTGGTGTTAAATGTGGACACAAGACAAATCGTCAAGATTGCCAGCCAAATATCCAGCCTGACATCAAGTCCACCTCCAAAATTAGACCACTATCTAATAAGATCCGCACTCCTCGCTCTTTTCGTCATCATGATTAAAGAACCAGAGGTGGCCAAAAGTAAACGACGTGGGTGTTTAAATGCATTAAATTTAAGTAAAACCATTCTATGGTATGAAAATTTCTGTGAAGATGACATTCTGTGAACCCTTTACCCCATAAGGCATTTCTATGGTATCCCTAATTGACCCTAAATAACAGCAAGGATGAAGCTGTTTCTTATGTGTATATGACACCTTTTGATAGCATAGAAAACATTGTGGCAAAAGGTGAAATTGCTCGTGACGAGCAATTTCACCTTTTGCCACAATGTTTTCCAAAGGCTCCTACAAGCAATGCGTAGAAATGAGTATCTATGGAGTAAAGGGTTAATGTACGGTCGGGAACACACTTCAGAGTCCTAGCCTAGTACTGGTGAAACCACGGACATGCATTAACCTATTACCACACAATCCTTACTTTTGAGTACCCTGAGAAAGAAGCCTATAGAAAGCATTTTCTCCTTTTCCCACAATGTTTTCTACCCGACACAAAACAAATTTCAAATTTTCAGTCATTTATATTTTGTCGTCTGCAAATGCTTTTGATTTGGACAAGCCTGAAATATTGTCGTTTGGTAATGAGTTAATGTGTGTGCTATCACCGTAATTTGACTGAAATAATGTTGACAGGGTGGAAAAGCTCTGATTAATCAATCAATCAACCAATCAATCAATCAATCAATCAATCGATCAATCAATCAATCAATCAATGGCACCAATTGCATATGCTCGGCTCTCGAAAGGTTGATAACTTCTAATTACAAAGTACAATGAATACAATAACAGTTAAAAGTGGCTTATTAAACATTCATTCTTATCCGATAGCGAACTTATTTGCCTCTTGAAGCTACGAAAACTGTCGGGTTAGCTTTTTATCAGTCTATTAACGCTGATAAAAACAGAAATACAATTTCTAGTATAATTGGTATAAACTTTTAAGCGATAAATTATCGGCTCTTTTGCCCATCCCCCGGGGCTGATCTACAGCCGTCCTTATGAATTATAAAGTGTATCTAAGATAAACCGTTATATGGGCACTTTGGTTCTTATCACTAATTCCGTTTTATCACCATCGCTTTTCCGGGATTCATTATTCCCCTAGATATTACCAGATTTCTTTAAATTATTGATGGCGGAACAAACATGTTAGTACGTTGCCTTTTGAAGCTATTTAGCCGTTTATCCTTATCCGTATTTGCTGTAAAGATTTCACCTACTACTTTATATCTAAATATATTTGTGAACAGATGTATTGTAATATCATCTCTGTTTGGTCTCTCTCGGTCTTCTCCCCGTCTCTCTTTCTCCCTCTTTCCTTCTCTCTCACTCTTTCTTCAAGTGTTATCAAAGACCAAATTGTACTCTCATATCTTAATGACATAAGAAAGAAAGGAAGTGGAGAGTGAAGAATGAAAGCAAAAAAGATGAAAATTACAAAGGAACTCGATACATTAGGACAATTCAAATATGTATGAAATATTCATTCAACGAAATACTTGATATCTTTAAGTCCAATCCCAGTCTTTAAAAACTCCCTCGTGCTAGTTATAAGCCGGTGGTTAATAGAAATACAGATTGAAAATTAATGGGAATATTACGAATCGAGCTGAAACGAGGGCTGCTAAAATTGATGTGTTTATAAGTATGGACAAGCTGGTGTGACTTCTATAAGGTCCGCGCTGGGTGACTTCAATAAGGTCCGCGCTCGTTTACTTCTTTCTTGAGGCCGACTCAAATGTAAAAGTCTGCCTTTATACTAAAGCATAAAACATTCGGACCAATTCTCCAGATACTGCAAACTTATCTAAATACAATTTTGCATGAAAACTACAAAAATCGCCGTAAATGTAGAAATACGATTAGACTTCTTCAGTTTGGTTTAGTCTTTACTCTTGCATTTATGGCCACGTGAAGCAGGGATTTGTGAAAACTTCTTTTATTTAGTTTTATGATTTTTTTAAATTTTCGTTTCCAGGGTCACCAGTAAACAGAATTCCTATCATGGCTAAACAGACGCTCGACCTGTACGAGTTATTCAAACATGTGGTTTCAAAAGGCGGGCTCGTGGAGGTTATCAACAAGAAATTATGGCGCGAAATCACAAAAGGTTTAAATCTCCCATCATCTATCACAAGTGCTGCATTTACATTGAGAACACAGTGAGTGCATTTCAATCATGTTTGCATTTTTATGATTAATCTCTCAAACAAATATGGAGCAGGAGACTTCGAAGACGTTCATTTGAAATACAGTGTACAGATTATCTCATATGGTGTGATATATATTTGAAAAGGGCAGAAATCAACGTGAAAACGACTTTCCTTGTATCCCAATAAAAAAATCCATGATATTCTGTTTTTACATGTATTTTTGTGAGCGTAGATCACTCGTAAAATTTCGGACACCTAAAATGAAGATTCTGTGCAGTCTGATATTGATCAACACAACCCAAACAAGGGTAAAACAAATATCATGTGGTGTTGAAAGAATGGTCGTAAATTTGATCAAGTTTCTTTCAAATGAGTTTCAAGCCTTCTTAATTCAGAAATGAAAACTGTAATTCGTCATATATTTCAGATATATGAAGTATTTATATCCATACGAGTGCGAAAAGTTGCGACTAAGCACACCTCAAGAACTACAGGCCGCCATCGACGGTAATAGACGGGAGGGTCGAAGGTCAAGTTACGGGTACGACCTTTCTCCGGGACCAACACTGATACCCTCCACCCATCCCCACCCCCATCTAATGAACGGTATGATGAATGGAAAATTCGGAGGGCCGGGGTCAGGTATGTTACTAGGTATAACATTGATTTTCTTATTTTGGTATCTTTATAATTTCTCTCTGTCACTCAATTTATATTTGTTATCAGATTATTTTGACGATGCTATCAGGTCATTTTTGAACGCTTAACCCCATTACCACACAATCCCTGCTTTTGACGCCCCTGAGAAAGAAGCCTTTAGAAAACATTGTGGGAAAAGGAGAAAATGCTGGTAACCAGCATTTTCTCCTTTTCCCTCAATGTTTTCTACCCTTCACAAAACAAATTTAAAAATTTCGGTCACTTATTTTGTCGCCTGCAAATGCTTTCAAGTTGGACCAGTCTAAAATTTTGTCGTTTGGTAATGAGTTAAAGCTTGCACTAAACTGTCAAGGTTTAATATTACAATAACGTTATCATGTATTTGGTTGATTGATTGTATGGTGTTTAATGCCTTTTTTCAACATTATTTAAGTGTTATCACAGTGGCCAGAGCACCTATCCATGCTTTCCTGGAGTCTCTTTTGCCAGTACTCCACACAATTTCTTTCAAAGCCTCTGGCTGCTTTCCCACATAACCATAATCAAAACAATGGTCAGCGGTGGGAGAGGAAGAAATCCTGTTGCATTGACTATCATCAATCCTTTGAAAGAAATTGGCCGAGCCAGGGATCAAACTCACGACCCCCTGTTTTCAAGTCCTGTTCGCAACCGGGGCTCGGCTCATTTTTTTTGTGTGTAAAAATGTCCCCGTAAAGTAATGAGCAATCTCAATCAAATATCAAACTGCAAGCCCCGTGAAGTATGATCTTCATCTACACTGATCGCAAAATCAAGTACATACCGCTCATACCCATAGTTGAGTTATAGCAATCATATTATTCGACACTAGAGGAAAGATAAGAACGAGGCTTAATATATCTGCGAAAAGTATCCATCAAGATCAGCCTGTGCATTAATTCAAGATCAGTTCCACAAAACGTGCAGCCTGATCTTGGATCTAGTCTACACTGTCCGATAAGGTGAAATATTTCCCTTAAAAATATATTTTAAGGATAGCCTACTCCAATGGGATTCGTGTAACATCGCCTTTGATCGTTCGGTGAGACTCGGGAAATCCGTAGTCGGTGAAGGGAAGCAGCATCTTTCGGCCGATCGATTACGTATTACCCGAGTCTCAGCCGCATCTGTATTTTTTTAGGCGATAAAAGGCGATGCGAGAGGAATCCGCATAAGAGTGCGATACCCTTAAAATAACAAAATCTGGGTTATTTGTTATCAGTTTGGAAATTTCATTGCCCTTATTAAACATGATGAGAGTTAGCATTTTTTTTGCTATATTAGCATCAACCCATTACCACACAATCCCTACTTTTGACGCCCCTGATAAGGAAGCCTTTTGAAAACACTGTGGGAAAAGGAGAAAATGCTGGTAACCAGCATTTTCTCCTTTTCCCACAGTGTTTTCTACCTTTCCCAGAACAAATTTCAATTTTTCATTTACCTTTATTTTGTCGTCTGCAAATGCTTTCAATTTGGACCAGTCTAAAATTTTCTCGTGTGGTAAAGAGTTAAACCCCTTTTTGCGAGAGCTGCTCATACATTTATTTCCTCCACTTTAACGTATTTCAGAACGACGGTCACCTATCAGTAGTTTACGGCAGTTCTGGCAGCTTCAGGCCCAACAACAGTTGTGTAAGTACTGTATCTTATATAGTCCACAACACGCGAAATGGGGCATTCGGACATTTGCGTAAAGTGTCGTCTCGGATCAGCCTGTGCAGTCCGCGCAGGCTGATCCGAAACGACACTTTCCGTTTTTATTTAATTTTCTGTTTTGCGCAAGTCTATCGTATCACAAAATCCAATGTAGACGTAATGTGCCGTTTTGGATTTGATCCGAGACGATACTTTTCGCAAATGTCCGAATGCTCTTCTCGTGTATAATACATTACGGATATTCAATTAAACTCCTTTTACCAGAGTATTTCTCATTTATAGCGATGCAAATATATCTTCACAGAGAAAGAAGTCAATCAACCTTAATTATATAAGTTGTATTTCCGAAACCTATCAATTTGTGTAATAGAATCGAGAAAGGCCGAAGAAAATAAGATATACAATTCTGGGAAATAAGTTGGAATTATTGCCTTTTTTGTAGTTTATGGTAAAACAGTAGATGAGAGAATTATATCCCAAGTCGGTAATTTAAGTTGAAACTTTCCTTAAATTAAAGATTTAAGTAGAGAAAGTTCCAATATAATAATACTCGTGTTTACAGCCGGTGCGTTGTAAAAACCTCCTTTCATCAGCCGGTGTATGAGTAAAAACCTCAAGTCTTTAGTCGGTGCAAAGTAAAAACCTCCATTCATTAGTCGGTCAAGTAAAAACCTCAAGCCTTTGGTCGGTGTACGAGTAAAAACCTCAAGCCTTTAGTCGGTGCACGGTTAAAAACCTCAAGCCTTTATCGGTGTACGGGTAAAAACCTGAAAGCTTTAGTCGGTGTACAAGTAAAATCCTCAAGGCTTTAGTCGGTGTACAAGTAAAAACCTCAAGCCTTTAGTTAGACTGGTTACCGCCCCTGATACTACTACGTGTATATGCACGGTATACAACGGTGGCCATGAACTGGCCACCGTTGTATACCGTGTATTACAACAGGCACAAGCTAATCGTACCGTGCCCTGTGATTGGATAATTGATACGGCCAATGAAACGGCTCGATACATATATCGAGTAACCTGACAATGTGCTCAGTTGACTTTATTTCATTCTTATTTTGATTATTATGTTATTAATAAATAATAGAATACAGGTATTCATAGAGCATAATTTATAACTTTCAGATAAAAGGACCTTTTCCATCTAGAATGATCATTTCTTTTTTAGATAAAAAGAAGAGGGAAATCTGAACATTCCATTGTGAGAAAAGGAGAAACTACATGTAACAAGCAATTTCTCCTTTTCTCACAATTTTTTCTACCCTATATAGTACTTATTTTCAATTTAAATGCTCTTTAAAATGTCGTCTGCAATTTGTTTCAATTTGGACTAGTCTAAAATTTGGTCGTCTGGTAATGGTTTAATTAGATACTTTTATTTCAAATCATCTCTAAATTCTTTATTCATTTAATTTTTTGACTATTAGACATCTGAACAACTGAGTAATACATAAATATTCGGCAAGCAATTTTCCCCCCTTTTAATTTTTTTCCCCCAAACACTTGTTAGTAAATGTTGAAACATGCTTCTTTATTCCTTACAAAACAAAGAAATTAAATGTTAAGGGAGAATTAAATGATGATTAGACACCACATGTGTTTTATTGCCCCTAGGCTTATCTCTGCAGGCTTCTTCAAAGGGACAACAGACTTTAATCTTTGAGAATTGTAACCTACAATTCAATTTATAAGATAATTGATTATCTTATTACCCTTTCTGCTTTATCAAGTACAATCTTGTGCATTATATTTTTTATTTTGATGTTAATTTTTTTAGTAAAAGTTCAACATCAGCACTTGAAAATTTTTCATGTATTCATTAATTTAGCTTTTATTATAAACATAATAATCAAATAATACTCTTATAATCATTAACATTTTTTTTCTATCAAATTTTAGACATTCACCTATCGTTTGTTGAAATGATACCGTGCATAAGTAATTATATTATGATCACAAAACAATCACTTTAAAAGACAGTAATATCGAAAATTATTTTCATAGCTATTGCTTTTTACACCCACCAAAAACATACACACAAAAATCAAGAGACGCTACTCTAAGTTACTACTTGCACAGTTACCTCGCATAATACGGGCAGAATTCGCCCCGTTTCGATTTAGCCTGTACCGGTCCCTATACACGTAGTGTATCAGGGGCGGTAACCAGTCTACGGTGGCCAGTTCAGCCTTTAGCCGGTGTACGGGTAAAAAACCTCAAGCCTATAGTCGGTGCATAGTAAAAACCTCCATCCTGTAGCCGGTGTACGAGTAAAAAACCCCAAGTTCTTAGTCGGTGCATGGTAAAAACCTCTTTCCTTATCATATAAGCCATACTCTGGGAAAAAGAGGGTTTAACTCTTTAACATACAAGAAAATTTTGGACTAGTCCAAATTGACAGCATTTGCAGACAACAAATTACATGTGGCTGAAAAATTGAAATTTGTTTTTATAACGGTAGAAAACATTGTGAGAAAAGGAGGAGAAAATGCTGGTTACCAGCATTTTCTCCTTTTCCCACAATGTTTTCAAAGGCTTCTTTCTCAGGGTCGTCGAAAGTTAGGATTGTGTGGTAAAGAGATAATGCATCTACGAAAATTATCGACCCATATCAGTCTGCGAGAGCCGTGAGGTACTTAACCCTTTACCCCAGAAGGCATTTCTATGGTATCTCTAATTGACCCTAAATGACAGCAAGGATGAAGCCGTTTCTTATGTGTAAATGATACCTTTTGATAGCATAGAAAACATAGTGTTAAAAGGTGAAATTGCTCGTCACGAGCAATTTCACCTTTTGCCACAATGTTTTCTTAAGGCTCCTACAAACAATTTGTACAAATGAGTATCTATGGAGTAAAGGGTTAATCAAGCAAGTTATCAAATACTTTTGAATCCATGAAATTCTAATTTGTTCAACACGTGGCCGAATGCTGAGGTAAAGTGGTCCTTTGACATGCAGAAAATTGACCAAAGGCAAAAAGTATCGCCCAAGATCAGCCTGCGCGAACTGCGCAGGCTGATCTGGGTCGATATTATTTTGCAGATGCATTAAGCCCCCTTATCACAGAGAATGGCTATTTTATTTTTTCAATGGCTAAATTTGATATGAAGAGATATAGCTCTCCAAAATAAGTCTAAAGCTTACAGGTGTAAAATATACTACGAAAATGTGGTGTTTGAACTTGAACCACGGTTTTACATGTGAAAAAAAAAAAACAAGTACACGTGAAAAAATATTCGCGAAAGCAACGGGCAATTTCAAATGAAATAAGGACTTTTCTTGAAACCAAACGACAGTGTTTAACTCTTTACCAAATGACAAAATTTTAGACTGGTCCAAATTGAAAGGTCTTGCAGACGACAAATTAAATGTAAATAAAAAAAAAATTTTTCAGCAGGGTAGAAAACATTGTGGGAAAAGGAGACAATGCTGGTTTTCTCCTTTTCCCACAATATTTTCAAAAGGTTTCTATCTCGGGGTCGTAAAAACCAGGGATTGTTTGGGAAAGGGTTAAAAAAGGGTCGACTGTACGCTATTATTTGAACACTATAAAATTAAGTCACAAAAATCAAGAGAATCTAAATTACTAGTTAAGTAATATAAACTTTTAAAGCGTTTTCTCTCCGTCATCCAATCAAATCGTACCTTACATATCATTTAAAATCTTTCTCCACAAAATCCGAATTTTTACGACATTGACTGACAAGGCTTTTGAAAACATAGTGGTAAAAGGAGAAAATGCTGGTAACCAGCATTTTCTCCTTTTCCCACTATGTTTTCTACTCTTGCACAGAAAAAAAAAAAAACAATGTTTGTCTCATTTAATTTGTCGTCTGCAGATGCTTTGAACTTGGTCTAGTCCAAATTCTGATCGTTTTGTGAAGCGTTTAAACCTTTCACTACACATTTGAACGATTCATGTATATTGTCAAGGACGAATAGACTTTACGAATAAAAAGAAAGAAATTTGCTACTTTAGCTATAAAACTAACAGCGGACAGTGTGGATCCAAGATCAGACGGCACGTTCAGTGCTGTCTGATCTTGATCTACACTGTCCGCAGAAGCCATAAACATCACCCTTGGGGTATAAAAAGGGGTACGCCCCGACACTCGTTCTTATTTAGAGTTATAAGGACTTTCCCCCTATACTTTTCTGAATGGCCGGATCGCATGCCGTTTGCCCATATCCCGTGTGACGTTTTCGGCTTTGTAATCTCTTTTTCAATCTATTGTCGGCCCTTTCTTCGTATTCATCAACTGTTATTAAATAGCGAACATGATATCAACCAATTTCGATGTCTTTTCGTGGTGATGGGGAAATATTGGGTGTGTGTGTGTGGGAGGGGGGGGGGGGGGGAAGTGACAGGGGAAGGGGCCAGGAAAAACAATGGAACAGGATGTTGGAATAAGAGTAGTTTAAGTTTTTTTTTCTTTTCTTTTTTTTTTGTGATTTCAGTCGTGCTTATATTAACAGTGCACCTATTCATGTCTACTTTCCGCTTCTTTACTAGCTTATGTAAATCCGTAAACCTGTCAAGCACTGACTGGGTACTCTTTACCTCCATTACTCGAACTCTTAAAGTTAAAGGCGCGTTTAGACTTATTAGCGGGCCTATGCGTGAACCGTTGTCTGCGCATGTCATATTCTTCGGAGAATCGACATGTCTGCTATGACGCATCACTCCCTCAATATTGGGGGGGATTTTAGTAATACGCTCTATAAAGTAGCACTGGATTAAATGGCTTTTATCAATACGTTTGAGGAGAAATCAGGGCTTGTGGGAACAACAGAAATGCTCGAAGCAAGGATTTTCTTCTTTCACCACAATCGTGTTTGTTAAAATAAATATTTGAACAAAATTTGAATTGTTCTGCAAATGCTTTCATTGATGGACGAACCCAAACTTTTGACTTGTGGTCGAGAATTCAAATCCAAGAATTGCCGGAAGCACGTAATTTAGGACCTACAGTTAAGATTAAAAGGACCACGATAACCTTAGCTCCTTTTCCCCTTTATCAATGCCCCAACTCAATTAAAACATCCGACCCCTGTGTTTGATAAATTATGAGTATCCGAAAATTACGGGTTTCGCTATCAAGGACAGATAAATCTTTGTATTTAAATACAGTCCTCGGATGAAGCTGTGATCAGCTGAAAAATTGAGACAAATAAATTGTTATGGGTAATTTTAATTCCGCTCGAAACTTTATATTCTGCACTTATAGACACGAGCAGACGGTCCCCTCGCATCGTGTCGTCTGCTTCTGTAGATTGTTTTACCCATATAAGCTTAATTTATCTTTCTTAATCTATGTTGCTTCAAGCCTTATAGATCTTACTCTTAATAAAGTAAACAAGATAGAACAGTAACGGAACAATCTCCAGGGTATCAACAACACTAAATTAGCAAGGACTACTTTTCCTTTAACAATTTTTTCACAAATCAAGTTACATGTTAGCGTATGAATACCACTCTGAATTATGGGAAGGGTTAAGGTCAGAGATCACTATAATTGGTGGTTTCCGATTTCTAGCGACTACCTGACAAGAGGCAAATTTCTATAGGCGATTCGCTATTACGAGCACAAACCGGGACCTTTAAAATATCAGATTTCGATTATAAACCCACAACATCTCAATTAAAAGATGGTTTAATACGCAGCTTGGTGACAGATGGACTTTTTCACTTTATTTCCATTTTAGAAAGAATATCAGAAAATTTAAATTGTTGTGTTTTTTTCTGATATATTTCATTTATCACTAAAACGTTTATCGTGTCAAGCTTGAATGTAGTTTATTATATGAAATCATTTTCCAGCACGGTTGGAATTTGTATTCACCTGAAAAATACTTTCTTTCTTTTTCAACCTCCTCAGCGTCAAATATGTAAATTATAATTCAGACATCTTCTACCGGCTGATCATGAAATTTTTGTAATCTCAAATATTTTCATTGTACATGTTCGACTAAACAATCGGACGGTATAGATCAAGATCAGACTGCACGTTCTGTGGAGGCTGATCTTGATCTATGCCGGTCGCAAAAGTTTTTGTTTTCATCGATAAAGCTAAAAAAGGGTAAATTGACTAATAACATGAATTTAACAAATTCCAAAATCATTGTGGCAAACATTGCACTTAAAAACTGGCATCGATAACTTTGCTGCACGTAAACAAAGCCAGTGTTCACGTACAATGTACGTACTGAACCTGATAGGATGTTATGTGAATGAGGGCGAAGGTTAAGATTTTAGTCGAAAAGGCCTTTCCGCCGCTTTCAACATCATTTCAGTCATATTTTAAAGATGGAGAATGAGCACGCACAATTTCGGTAATTAATCAGTAATTGGTGCTTCAGAGTTATGTTTTGGGGGGAATAATATCTCCTTGACGGACAGTGTAAATTAAAGATCAGACTGCACGTAAAAGGTCAGCGAGTCGCGCTTAGGATTAACAGAACGCCAACATTCAATATGTGTCCAAACCAAAAGCATTTGCGGAAAAAAAAACATGAAAACGGCACAGATGATTGGATGCACCCTTGAAAGGAGAGATATCATTGTAGGAAAAGGGTTGTAATGTTGGTAACCACGGTTTTCGCCTTTTCCCACAAAGTTTTCTAATCTGCCTTACTTCATGTTTATTACTTTCGGAATTGTTATGTGAAGGATTAAATCATTGTATAATTTTTTACCAGGTGATGAGGACAGTTTACCTCCAACCCCCACCCACCGTAATTTATCAGAACGTTACGCGGAACGTGACGCAATAGCAATGGAAGCCGCGTCACGTGCTATGGAAGAAGCCACGCGGAAAATGGAAGAAGCGTCACGCGCAGCGGCATTAGCAGACGAACCTCCTAGAAAAAGAATAATGACCGAGGAGGACCGAATAATGGCACATCCAGCTATGCCGACAGCGCATTTGAAAATTACAAGTCGAAGTGAGTATAAATTTGATACCATATAATTTTACATGTTTTTTTTTTTAAACTGTTACCAATTGTCAACATATTAGCTTTTTCAAAATTTAAAGTACTTACAAATAAAAAATTAAATGTAGCCTGAAACGGCTTTTTTTTTTTTTGCTCTCTCTCGAAATGAAAACATTGCGGGTAAAAGAAACATGCCGGTAATTAGCTCAATCCATTTCGACTTTTCATATCATCAAGACTTGGTTACATGAAAGTTTTCAAAGTCACTGTTTATAAATTTGAAAGGAAAAGGAAATGAGTATAGTCGTATGGACCTTTATGGCTCTGCAGTGCAAAGTTTTAGCCCTAGTTTTTATGGAAAGAGGGCAACTTTTGCTCTTCTTCCAGCAAATTTCATTAGTAGGGAAAAAAACAACAACAACAGTTTGATCATAAGTTACACCATAGAAATACTGGTTGGTTTTTTTTTGCATTTCAATCTGCCCAATTTTTTCAGCGCTAAATATTATCACCTTGATATCTTCCGTCGACTATCAATGAAATCAGCTAAAACGCAAAATAATTTCAACCTGTTAGGCTTGATTAAAAAAGAGTACAGCATTCAACTCATGCTCCTTTTCCGTCATTATTGACGGAAAAGGAGCATTAATTAAATTAAATTAAAGCACTTTGATTGAACCCCATTTAAGAAAAGGTTTTTACTTTTTTACCCCCCCCCCGTCCATTTCTTTTAAACTCTTTCAACCTTAAGTATATTAATTTGACTTCTTATTTTAGCTTACGGTACAATCTCCTGAAACCCAGTAAAATTATATTCTTATAAGCTTAACTAACCTAGCGGACGGTATAGATCGAAGATCAGACTGCACGTTCTGTGCAGTCTGATCTTGATCTCTGCCGTCCGCAAAAGCCCCTTACCTCACAACCTTGTTTTCACCACAGGCGGTGAAAAGGATACTTTTAACTGTAACAATATTCTGATTACAGATAATACGCTTTTAAGAGTGATTTGGCGGCTTGAAACCCACTATCAAACGAATATTAAATCAATTTCAAGATATTACGTATCTTTATAAAGTTTTATTGGATTGTTGTTACCACCTTATTACATTTTGATCGAGTTTTCATCGCCCATAAAAGTAGTTCCTCCTTTAATATCGATTTTAGCCTTCCTCCGCCTCCAAAACAAGATGTACGTACCAAATGCCAGATTTTATGCATTTTTTGTGGTTTCTTTTTCATTTTTGGGTCGAATAACAGTAAATTATCCCCCTTTTTTTAAATCATAGTTTTTTTTTTTTTTTATAATTCTTTGCCCCACCCACTTAAGGAAGTACGTTACATCATTTGCCGCGCATGTATCAGGATTTCTTGTCATACACGATTAAAAAAAACTGGTCTGATTTTAATTTCTAAGACTAGCTATTTCATTGGTTGATTCAGATTATCTTGCCTAAGCTAATCAGGTACATAGTCTTGAATTTCAGGATAAAAAACGGATTTCGAATGATTTGTGAATTTTCCCGTTTGAAGACGGATGCCGCGGGGTGAAGAAAAAAGATAAATATTATTCAAATATATTAATATAGTATCGAATAAGTAAACATTAAAAAGCTCTTCTTAAAATTCACCTGTTGCATTTATAGACAGTTCACCTATGTCATTTAAGGACATAGAAAAACTGACAGAGCGAAGTAATTCTATCCCTGATGTAAAATTTCATGATCGACGAAACAAACTTGCATCGCCTAATTGTCGAACATACGTTTAACTTATTAGTTGACTGGTCTTTGATATCGAAAAGAATGAACACAATTTAAGAAGAAAAAGAGTTATAAAATATCAGTGCGCCATAATAACCGATAATTTCATAATTTAATTGAAGCTTCGACGCATATAAAGTTGATTACAACAAATAAAACTTTATGTCAATAGAGGAGAAAAAAAGATGTAGATCTGAAATCGAGTAAACCATTTCCCACACCCTCCCGACTTTTACAAACTCCTAGGGAAGGTTGCTGTTGAAAACAATTTGGGAAAAAGGGAAAATGCTGGTTTCCAGCATTTTCTCCTTTTCTCAAAATGTTTTATTTCCTATCAACGAGGAATGCCAAGATTTTAGCAACCTATGATTTGTCTTCTGCAAATGATTTCAATCTGGATGAGTCTAAAAAGTTGCTATTTGGTATAGAGTTTAAAGCTTTTCCTTGTCGCATAATGTAGTATCTTCTTTTACGGACTACTAATAATACTAATTACAGTCCTAGTATGGAGTAATGCCAGTCTCACATTTTTTATAAAAGATCGGATGGTGTAGATCCGAAGTCATACTGATTATTCTGTGCTGTCTGATTTTGATCCAGGCCGTCCGAAGATAGTAGTTAAGACTCGGTTTAAGGGTTGAATTGTTGATATTTTATTGTCAGCTTTCATGGCGATATTTGTGAAGTTCAATTGTGATAATTTATCCATTTATACAACTTTTTGATACAATTTTTACATTTCAAATAGTCAATCAGTTTATCTGCGTAATTGACGTTAACCCATTACAACACGAGTAAAAGTTTTTAGGCTCCTGTACAGGAAAATATTTGTGTACTTTAGCAGGCCCCAAGGTATATAAAACCGGAAATTATCCGGGTGCATAATCCTAAGAGCAATTCTTGTACCGCTGGTTGCGCATGCTGACATGGGTCAGTACTTTCTGCAAATACATTAATCCCTCTTTTCAAAGAACATGGATCATATTTAAGTGAATACCGCTTACATATTGACCAATCAACTTTACTTCCATATATAATTTTGATGTTCGTTTTCATGGAAAGAGAAAGATAAATAACATAGATAGATTAGTGATCTATTCTGAGCGTTTCTTTATGCCCGATGAAAAAAAAAAAACATTAAAAAATTGAACACAAACCCTGAGTTTCAAGAAAGGCCATCTGAAGTTCATAGTTAGATGTTGGGATTTTATTTATTTTTTTCATTCTCAAAACATTTGGCATTGCGTATTGTACCTGAGATATTCAGCAAATTAGGAGAGATAGTTCAAGCTGTACATTCAATATGTTTTGCATTACACTAGCTTTGACTAGAGTCGTATCATTTGCTAACACATCCAAAAGTTCTATGTTCGATCCCCGTGAAAACCGGTTTACCAACATTACAATACAACTAGTAGATAAGATTTTCAGGGAGCAGTTTTCGAGAGTTTTTGTTATAAGTTGTAGGACTTTGTTTCACAACTTATGTAAAATAAAAAAGTTTAAATTAAAAACTGGCTTTCAGTACTGTCCGTGCTTTGAAAGCTAAAATTCTAAAATTGATTATCTGTGATATTCCTAGTTGTTAAAATATTCACACACTAATCATAATTGCTTGTCAAAAGGCAATGAAATATTTAAATAATATATATCTTTTTTCTTTATTTCTTTGTCTCAGTTGTCCGGTGACTAAATACTAGCGATCAGTACTGTCCGTGCTTTGATATGTTAGACCTGTGAAACTGAGTATCGGTGCACTTCTAGTCGCTGAAATATTTATCCTCAATACATTAACCTCTGTTAAAAGGCATTGGAATATTTGAATATTACAGTTATATCTTTTTTTTTATAGTCTCAGTTGTCAAGTGAATCTTATCTCTATTGACACTTTTTCCACATTACTGTCATATAAATACTTAATTGATGTGAAGCAAAAAGATAACAAGATTATTATCTGTGTTACAGAGCAACAGAACTAATCTTATAACGTTTAATTTGTGCGCGTTTTTTATCCATTTAGTTCCTAACAAAACATTAACTTTTTTTGCTTTTCCAAATTGAAAGCATTTGCAGACGAGATTTGAATGTGGCTAGAATGATTGAATTTTGTCCGAGGAAAGGTAGAAAACATTGTGGAAAAAGGAGAAAATGCTGGTTCCCAGCATTTTCTCCTTTTCCCACAATGTTTTCAAGATTTATTTCTCAAGGTCGTTTAAAACTCGAGATTTCTTAACAAAGGGGTAAAGCATTGCCATAGAAAATACAACTTCTCACGCCCATCTGTAGGACTTTGTTTTATAAAGGGTTAAAACTTATTGATAAATAAACTGAACTAAGTAAATTCTTGAGAGAGAGAGAGAGAGAGAGAGAGAGAGAGAGAGAGAGAGAGAGAGAGAGAGAGAGAGAAAAAGCTACAGAAAAATATGATGCAGTGAACAGAATAATAATACAAGCATACAACAAAAAAAAGGAAGATTAAACGAAGATCTTAAAATATCAAATCTCGATTTTTTTTTTTGTAATAGTAAAATACTGTAACGTTTGATCATCGGATTGGAAACACGCGACGCCATCATAACCATTAAGGATTTCACACCCCAGACTCCGAGTGCACACTGACCCTTAACTTGGCATAAGGGACCATTGGTATTATTTGTGGATAGTGTGGACTAAGATCAGACTGCACATATGTGCAGCCTGATCTTCGCACATACTATCCGACTTTTCACCAATTCTTTCGATTGTACAATCATAGTTAAATACCATTAAGTCTTTATGAGGTATGTGTCAATATTACTTTACAAAATAAGTTTGAAAAGGTAAAAGTTAGAGACGGAGGTCTTTCATAGTTTAATTACGTCGATATCAAAGAGTGAATTAAAGTGATAAACTGATTTTATTAATTCTTTTAATAATTTAATGATCGTTTTTCTTCTATTCGAATATTTTTTGCAAAAAAAAAACCCAGATATATCGCCAACTCTTTACCAGACGACAAAAACTAAGACTTATGCTTCACAGTTTTTGCAGACGACTATGTAAATACTGTTTAAATGATGAGATCTTTATTTTTGAAGCCTTATAAATGTTGCGGAAAAAGGCTATCAAAAGCCTTTTTTTCCAAAGGTTGTTTAAAACTCATTGTTTGGTAAAACGTTTAACAGTGACGTATTAGAGACTTAAATTGATACATAAATTCAGTTACAACATATTTATCTTACATCGATTTAGAAAAAAAGTTCTTAAAACTTATACTAATTTCTCTCAATTCTGCTTCCTGGGAGCTTCACCAATACACGCGCCAAACGTGCAGGCCAATGAAACATCCCAAGGATGACAACCATTTCTGGGTATCGAAATAATAAATTAAAGAGCTTTTGAAAATATCGCGGCAAATAAAGAATAAAAAAAAAAAATGAATGAAAGAAAGGTTTAAAAAAGTTTGGGAAAAAATGTTTTAACACAGACATACACACAACCAAAAACCTTTAAATCACGATATCATTATAGCACGAGTATGCAGATTATCTGTCAAACAATCGCGTGCTTTAATGACTCTCAGTAAAGCAGTATTTTAAATGGTGGAATAAGGTCACCGGCATTTTTTTCCATTTTCCCACAATGTTTTTAAATGTGGTCTGCTGAGAGACGCTTAAAATCGTCTGTGGGAGGTTATCGAGTCAAATAAGAGAGAGAAAACTATCCCACAATTCCACATCAGCGCTAATAAAATATCATTAAATATTAAGCAACATGTCAGCACTGTATAGCCAATCAGTCAGTCAGGGTTTTCTTAATTCAATTTATACTCTCCCCTTTTATTCGGATATGTATCCCAAGCAATCAGGCCCGTCCCCCCGGGTCCATATTTATGTATTCAATTAGGAAACTTAAATATTTGATTACAAAAGTAAGCGACTAATAAATGTACCCAGTCATTAACAGGTTTTCCTCCATAGTTTCGTATTTTGAGTATGTATTACTTTTTTTATTCATTAGTTTCGTATTTTGTACTGCTTTTTTTTTTGTATCATTTGTTTTCACAAAGAAAAATATCCAGGAGAAAAAGGAACAAAATACTACGATAGAGTTAAAGCTTCTTTTTTACAAAATGATTTCCACTTGGAACTAATAATCAAAGTATCAAAAGTTGTCAATAATTTTTCTTTTTCAAAGGCTTAACCCATTACCACACGAGAAAATTTTGGACTGGTCCAAATTGAAAGCATTTGCAGACGACAAAAGAAAGGTGACTGAAAAACTGAATTTTTTTCTGGGAAGGGTAGAAAACACTGTTGGAAAAGGAGAAAATGCTGGTTACCAGCATTTTCTCCTTTTCCAACAGTGTTTTCTAAAGGCTTCTTTCTCAGGGGCGTCAAAAGTAGGGATTGTGTGGTAATGGGTTAAGAGTCTGAATTATTTTGTTCTGCGATAATTGGTTAACTCTTTACCAGACGACACAATTTTATACTCCTCCATACTAAAATGATTGCAGAATACAAATAGAATATGACTCATGGGATAAATTTGCCTTTGAAGTGCTACAGAACTTTGTGGCAAAAGAAGAAAATGCTGGTTACCAGCATTTTCTTCTATTCCCACAAAGTCTTCAAAAACTATTTTTTTATCAGGGTTATGATAAACTTTCAGATTTTATGGAACAGGGTTAAGTCGTTATCAGACGTTGGAAGCTCTATTCTATTAACTTCGCCGTTCATTTATGTTGTCTTTGATCATTTAATGATTCAATTAGCCATTTTATTTGCCACCCCTCTCTATATCTCTTCCACGCCTCGTGGCGGAAAATCGCAGATCATTAATTATCCCAATGGTATTGCTTCCCGGAGTAAAGTTAAACTCACCCTGCACCGGTAGATTTGTTTTTTAGAACTGAGTTAAATGGAAAAAAACAGACTTATAAAATAAGGAGTACTAGATCTATAATGTACTTAAAATCATGAATCTGTTTTTAGTAAAGAACATAAAATGTGCGGTGGCCATAATGAAGATTCTCGTTATGCTTAAAAAAGAGATGTTATAACTATTAATACACGTAATTGCTACCTACAAACAATGACTGTACATGGCTTCAATTAGAATATCAGAACTATGATATGAAACAAGGTATTCGGTATAGTAGTACATACAGTCAATAAAATGCAATGGGGCTGGAGTTCCGCAATTATTTAACACGGTACACAAAATCCATGGTGGTTATATTACATGTTATTAAAATTCATGTAATATTGTCAACATAATGCATAGTACTCATAGTACAAGATACTTAAATTTCGTTCGAACATGGTAGCCGAAACATAGTGAAAATTAAAAACTCATAAACTTTTGGTAATCAAAATTTTTGTAACATGGTCCTTATCGTGCACACCATTCATAATAAAATATACTAAAAATTCTACACAAGGAAAAATACTAATTCCGAGAAAACTCGCTTATATATATCCTAGCCATCAACAGTACTTTGCTGCAGACCTTAAGTACTTTGCTGATGGACACTGCCATAAACACCCTTGTACCTAGGGTGATCCATAAGCAGAGTATTACCAAGTCACGCAGAACACATTCCTGTAGTATGTTGTTTTCTCAAAATTCTAAATTTTATTTCTATTTCTTTTCAGACGATGGTCGAACCGAGATCGACAATTCACTAGTCGTCTCCATGGAGATAAACGGCATTATGTACCAAGGAGTTCTTTTTGCACACAACCCGACCAGGAGGATTTGAGATTAAATCGAGCAGTGCTTTCCTGAGTAGAGACATTTACAGTGCGCATGCGCGGGTTCTTCGAACGATACCACTGGCATCGTTCTATGTGAAAATATCTCGGGATCTCGTTCAGAAAAAAGACTGGGACGACAATCAAAAATTCCTCATAATGTGGTTTTTACCCAATGGAATATATCTTTGGACGAGAAAGTGCGAGACAATCCAAATACCAGTTTTGCGATGACAATAATTGCATCGTGATTGTAATAAAAGAAGTGAGCAATGCCTAATGAAAAGTGGGTTTACTGCATCTGAAGAAAGAAACGACCTTTAAGCAGGCTGACATGGATAAAAACTTTTTAAGGGCTATTTTTACTCAAGATTCAGACGCTTGTTAGACAACATTGAGTTTATCGATCCATGGATAGTCATGTAATAACTTGCTTTGTATGATACATTACGGACATGCATCAACTCTTTACCAAACGACAAAATTTTAGACTGGTCCAAATTGAAAGCATCTGCAGACGACAATTTTGGTGTGGCTCAGTTAGGGGAATTTTTCTTTGACAGAGAAGAAAACATTGTGGAAAAAGGAGAAAATGCTGGTTACCAGCATTTTCTCCTTTTCCCACCATGTTTTCAAAAGGCTTCTTACCCATGGGTGCTAAAGTCGGGATTGTGTGGTAAAGATTTAAACACTTTGTCAGGGCTTGGCTCAAATTTATGGGCAATATATCTGGTATTAGTAGCTTCAGAGCTGCTTCTTTTCTCAATGTTGTGTTGTGTCAAAACACCGTTCAAAATAGCCTGAAACCTTTGAGACAATTCAAGTTATTTATGCACGTAGTTAGATACAGTTGTTACGTATTATACATGTACCTGCCATTTCAACCGAAAGCCAATCAGCATTTATGAAACGGTCACGTGAGCAAGTGCACACAATCATAAGTTGAAACCTTGCCTGCGACACATTAAGTGTTTGTTCCTTAAAAGATATTGTTGCAATGAAAGACAAAAAGAAGCCTTTATTCAAGTTAATATGTATGAAAACCGTTGAAGGAGTCTTCGATTTTACAGGCAGTTTGAAACGTGGAACCACATTTGAAAATTTCAATAGGACACTGTTTGAGGTCGAATATATATGGCTAATTCCAGTACCAGTGTACCTGAAGAAATTGCAACTGATTTCTAATATGAAAAAATTCAGCCATTATTGACTTAACCCTTTCCAAAACAATCCCTGGTTTTTACGGATCATGAATGGAAGCCTTTTGAAAAAATCGTGGGAAAAGGAGAAAATGCTGGTAACCAGCATTTTCTCCTTTTCCCACAATGTTTTCTACCCTATCATATAGAAAAATCATCTTTTTAGCAACTGTTAATTTGTCATCTGCAAAATGCTTTTAATTTGGTCTGGTCCAAAATTTGCCGTTTGGGAAAGGGTTAAGTTACCTGTCTTTGATTTGAACTATCACCAATAGACAATCTATGTTGAAAAACGGGGAGGAAAAAAAAAAAAACAATGCTGATTTAAAGAGTAAGCACATCTTTATTTTTGTGGTGGAAATACAGTCGTAAAATATACATGTATGTATAATATGATTTTGATGATATTAGCTTATTTTATTTCTGTGTCACTATAAGAGAATGCCAATTACGCAATCATTTCTAACCGGTTATTGGTTCAACTAACTTGGGAAATGGAAATATCTGTAGCTTTGTATTTTTATCTATTTCATGGTGGTTAGGTTCACTTCATACTATAATTTCAATTAAGTTAAGCGACACATACTCTTTTTTTGTTCTGCAAATTGTATAGGTAAAGAAGCAAAGCAAAGCCCACTTAAGATCGGAATTAAAGAACCAGAACTAGGGTGCTTATCTTTGAATATCCCAGTAGACATCAGGTGGACACAAACATGACAGCCAATTAAAATTCATGTCTTATTCTGTATCTCAAGATATCTTTTTTATTGGCTTGGTTACAAACATGAAGCCAAGTTAAACCTTCGTAGTAGTCGAATTGAAATATGTCCTGCATTTTACTGTAATCTCACGATATTGGCTGTTAGAACCATGACAAATGAACAACACGATGGTATCCAAAGGGGGGAAAATCATAAATGCAACAAGATTATTTTTAAGTGCAATATCATTTATACAAAATGAAAAATCCAGATTTCGTTCACTTATCATATTCGACCATGTTCATTTTCATTTGTGAGGTTCAGTGTATGAAACTTTTTTATAATGATTCTGTACTCCTCAGGCTTCATTGAATTTACTTATTTCGCAGGTTAAAGGGTAATTCTGATATGAACGATAATTCTAAAGTCCGAGCCTAGTCACCTGATTGGCTAAAAGGGTATGGCTCAGCCAACAAGCTTATCCTGGAATTTTGAATTTGTGTAATATTTACCAAGGTTGTTAAATACTCTTCCTGAATTCGCTTTCGATTTCATTATATTTAAATATGCCGATTTCATTGTAGAATTCTAACCGGTTGAATACACCAGATCAGGATCAGAGTACAAAAAATGTAAAACTCGATCTTATCTATTTACTGTTTAACGTTTCCAACATAATCGTTTATTGAGACAGGAAATACTATGAGGACATTGTCAGATATTTTTATAAATTGCAGTTTTGATTACATATCATGCCTTTACATGCAGTAGTCTCTGTCCAAATTCCCCGTTTGCAATAGCAAGATAACAGAAAATATACGTGAGTGTACATGAAATAGTTATGGAAAACGCAGATTCAAATATGGTTTCTTTCAAAAGCAATAGAAAGACTACCAAAGAAGGTTCTGAACGTTTGTGTACAGATGTTAAGTTGCATACACACATTTCGTCCTTTAGGTGTCATTTTTATCTCGCTACATTTTTTTTTTTTTTTTTGAAGAAAAAAAAACTTTTTGAAAGAAGATGGAAATGCTCGAAACGAGCAATTCTCTATTTCTCACAACGTTTTCATGTTAAACAAGACTCTCTTCGAAGTTGTCTGTCAGTCGATCATAAGATCTACTTTCTGGCAGAAAAATCGTATAAATCCGTTTTCCTCATGTACAAATTATTATGAATATTTTTCATTGGTTTATACAAAAGTATCGAAAAATCTCACAAGTACATTTCTGTCCTCATTTACATTTGATATATCAATGTTTTCATTGGTATTTACATACGAGAATATACTGATTGTATCATTTTGATCATTTTAGTGATTTTTTTCCATCACCTATATCCATTGTCTTAGTATTTTTTGTAATATATATTTTCATTTTAATGTTGATATTCATCCAAATTATTTAAAAATAAACTTAACGTTTAAAACAACAGAAATATTTCTGTTTTTCTTTTTTATGAGCTTTCTAGTCCCTAGGCTTTTTAGTTTTACCCATTACCACACAATCCCTACTATTGACGACCATGAGAAAGAAACCTTTTGAAAACATTGTGGGAAAAGAAGAAAATGCTGATTTTCAGCATTTTCTCTTTTTCCCACAATGTTCTCTTCTCTTCACAAAACAAATTTCAAATTTTCAGTCACTTTTATTATGTCGTTTGCAAATGCTTTCAATTTAGACAAACCTAAAATATTGTCGATTTGTAACGAGTAACTTCTTCACCACCCACCCCTTCTAATGTTCAGGCTCAGCGCTGTCAGTGCTTTGATTTTGAAAGCATCCAACCAGGTCAGCCTGTATGGACTGCGCAGGCTGACACGAGTCTAAACATATTGCTCATGTTGATTTTCTGCATGTCAAGAAGCATTCTAATTTACAATTTGGTCGATTGATATTAAAAAGAATGAATTTAAGGGTCCATATTAATTACCTCTTTACCAAACGACAAAATTTTGGACTTGTCCAAACTGAAAGCACTTACAGACGACAAAATAAACGTAACTCAAAAATTGAGACTTGTTTCCAGAAGTGTAGAAAACATTGTGTGAAAATGAGAAAATGCTGGTTAACAGCATTTTCTCCTTTTCCCACAATGTTTTCAAAAGAGTTCTATCTCAGGGTCGTAAAAACCAGGGAATGTTTGGTAAAGGGTTAAATAATGACCTGCTGTATATAATGCATCATGGAGATGCTTTAAACCCCTTTTTGCAAGAGAGCTGCTCTTTTAAATGATATATCTATCTCGAGTCTTTTTTTCTAGTTGCCTTCTGTCACTATTTAATCCTTTACCACACAGCAGAATTTTAGAACTATCCAAATTGAAAGCATTTTCAGGCCCTAATTTCGTTGTGACTCAAACGATGCAATTTTTCTGTGATCGACAGAAGAATCGACAAGAATGCCGGAATATTATTGAAATATTATTGAAATTGGCGTGAAGCAGCAAACAAACAAATAGATTCCATGTAAATGAGTGATGAAGATTAAATCTAGGTACCATTGGCGTGCAAGTTTTAATCTTTAATTGAGGCTAACGTCTTTCCGATGACTGATGATGTATTACCACAGATACGGAAGTACTACTAAGTCATCAACATTTAATATAAAGAATTAAGATATAAAGTCAATATATACCAGCAATGATGTCTGAACTAAATTCAGCGCATGTCTGACATCACAAATCTTTTATCCTCCGACTATAACACTGACACCATTTTATATATAACATGAGGAAGACTTATCTCCGTACATGCAGTCTGTAAATATAAAAGAACTGTAGGGAAAGCAACATCAACGCCAACATTAGAGAAAGCTCTATCAACGCAAACTACAACGAAAGCACCATAAACACGAACTGCCGATGAAAAACCAAAAACGCAAACTGTAGGGAAAGCAGAATGAACGCCAACTTGAGAGAAATCACTATCAATAGGAACTGCAGAGAAAGAACTATGAACGAGAACTTAAGAGAAAGCCCCATAGTCACGAACTTTTGAGAAAGCACCATCAACATGAACTCTAGCGAAAGTACCATCAGCGCAAACTGTAGAGAAGGCACCATTAACGCGAAGTGTGGAGAAACCACCATAAACCTTAACTGCAGAGAAAGCCCGATTAACGCGAACTTAAGAGAAAGTTCCATAAACATGAACTGCACGCAGGCACCATAAATGCGGAACTTAGTGACAGCACCATAAATGCGAACTGAAGAGAAAGCACCATAAACAAGAACTGTTGCGACGGCACCGTAAGGGCGGACTGAAGAGAAAGTACCACAAAAGCGAAAAGCAGCAACAGCACCATAAATGCGGACTGCAACGACAGCACCATAAACACGAACTGCATCGACGGCACCATAAACGCGAACTGCATCGAAGGCACCATGAACGCGAACTAACTGCAGAAACAGCGCCCTTTAACGCGGACTGCAGCGAAGGCCCCATAAACGCATATTGCAGCGACAGCACCCTTTAATGCGGACTGCAGTGACAGCATCATAAATGCGAACTGCAACGAAGGCCCCATAAACACGAACTGCAACAAGGCATCATAAACGCGAACTGCATCGAAGGCACCATTTACGCGGACTGCAGCGACAGCACCATGAACGTGAACTGCAGCGAAGGCACCATAAACATGAAAGTCTGCAACGAAGGCACCAAATACTGTATAGAAAGCACCATAAACGCGAACTGCATCGAAGGCACCATATACGCAGACTGCAGCGACAGCACCATAAATGCGAACTGCAGCGAAAGCACCAAATATGCTGACTGTAACGAAAGCACCATGATCACAAATTGTACAGAAAGCACCTCAAGAGAGTCTGTCCAGGAAAAGTACCCCCATTGTTCTTGGACAGTAACGCGTGAATGACGCCACTGTTCTTGGGCAACTTCCCCGACTTCCCCAGCTCTGCCCAACTGTTCGGACATTACAAATATTGGTTGATTGCTTGATTGATGTTTTATCGCTTTCAACATTATCACAGTAATATCACGACGACAACTGGAACATTCATTTATAATGTCTTGCGTTTCACCAGAACCAAGATTAGGCTCTAAAGTGTCTTACCGATGGACACTCCGGCAAAAAACCTGGTGCTCCCAGCGAGGCTCGACCCCGAACCTTCAGATTACGAGTCCTACACTTTATGACTTAGCCACGAAGGATACCTTCGTATCCTTTTAATTCTTTAACCTACAAGGTAGAATGACAAGAGGCACGACTTTCAATTTTCTGCAAACTCTTACACCGTACCGTGAGCCTGGACCGCCAAAACGCCCTGTCTGGTAGCTCAGTGGTTAGCGTATTTGGCTCTTGACGTGGGGTTTCGGGTTTGACTTTTCGACAATTCTTTCGCCCCTTACCTCTGATGAATGTAAGAAAAGTAGTCATTTGCTTTGAAACGAAAGTTGTGTCAGTACACGAGTGAGAGGGCCAGAAAACAAATGGGTCCGTCACTGACCGCCATAATATGACTAAAGCTGTTAAAATGGCGTTAAACTCCAATACAAACCAAACTAGATCGTAACCTAAACATTATAGCATATATAACGGATGTACTTCGACCAAATTTTGTATATTTTTGAATGAATCTTTTAAAGCTCTGCGTGGTAATGGGTGGAGGTCCAAGATAAGTCAGTTTGATTATAAACTAATATCGTCTGCCAAATTAATCTGTATACAGTTGACCCCAGATCTGCTATCTCCATTGTCTTTTGAAAGACTCCAGTGATCGCCAATAGGTGTTAACATATCGATATGTGAATGACTGATTTTTGACGATATTAGAGTGATTGATTTTTGTCGAATATTTGTTGAAAGCCGAGATAGATGACAATCCGGTATTTATATTGTTTCGTGAAACATAAGCTATAAACTTGATGAAGTGTAATTATTGTAGTGAATTAACGCTTCACCACACGACATAAAATGTAGACCTGTCCAAATTGAAAGCATTTGCATTTTAAATTCGGTTTAAATGATGGATTTTTTTTTTCTTTGATAGGGTAGAAATCATTGTAGGAAAAAGGAGAAAATGCTAGTTACCAGCATTTTTTCCTTTTCTCCTGCAGTGTTTTTAAAAGGCCTCTTTTAAAGAGTCTTTACAATTCAGCATTGTGTTTTAACCCTTATCCTGTTAAAAAAACTAAAATTGAATTTTCAAGTTGATACTAAGAACCCAAATATTGCTGTTTCAAAGTTCTGTTTTGGGGAATGATATCTCCCTATCGGACAGTGTAGATCCAAGGTCAGACTGCACATTCTGTGCAGTCTGATCTTGATCTACACTGTCCGCAAAAGGTCAGCGAGTCGCGCTTAGTAGTCAAAGGGTTAAGTCAAAGATTGGCTGTTATCCAATAATCTCGATATGATATGCTGGTCTTTAATGATAAATCTGTAAACAAAAGGAAGGTTTTTGTCCTTTAGCCATATATCATATCATATACTTAAGCATGTATACTGATCGAACCATAAACAATAAGAGAGCTTTTTGCCCGTTATCTGTATATAGAATTATATACTAAAGCTCGAATAGACCTACTGGAGTAGAAATACGTTTTTCAGTGCCAATTGTTTCTTTGGAGTCTCGGTTGCAAACTACTCCAGATAAGGAGGAGTGATGGTATTCTAAATCCGTTATTTCTCTTTCAAACCTTATGATGTGGGTACTCATTAGAATCGCCTCGATGACACGATTCTAATGAGTACACATAACATAGGGTTTAGTGTAGAAAAATTGATATTTTCAATTTTGAATCAAAATCACTCCTTCTATCTCGGGGCTCTGAATCAAGATTGATTGATTGTATGGTGTTTCTGGGAATTGCGAATCGCACGGGCTGGCTGACCAGGATTGACACTTTTCGCTTTAACCCATTACCACACAGTCCCTACTTTTGACGCCCCTGAGAAAGAAGCCTTTTGAAAACACTGTGGGAAAAGGAGAAAATGCTGGTAACCAGCATTTTCTCCTTTTCCCACAGTTTTTTATACCCTTCCCAGAAGAAATTTCAATTTTTCAGTCACCTTTATTTTGTCGTCTGCAAGTGCTTTCAATTTGGACCAGTCTAAAATTTTCTCGTGTGTTAAAGAGTTAAGTGACATCTTCTGTGTGAAAAGTGGTCATTGTACCCTGTTATACAATCATTTTTGAATTATCAACCTAAACTGGCCTGCTCTATCGTTGATCTGTTTTCATCTAGTGGGTGCCATTCCTGTCAGTCCCCTTTTCAAGGTTCCCATGTAATTCATCTCAAATTCTGTTCTAAGTCACAAGTAACTCCGTAAATATAGATTTCTAAAATAATTTAACTAGATTTACTTGAATTATTGTCTCGGAAAAATAGCTGTTCAGTGCAAGATAATCAAGGATAAAAACCGAGTATTTCCTATATCAGGACCAATGAAGTATTGGAGAAGAATCAAGGGAAATAACTGAAGAATGGTTCTCATTAATTATAGAATTCCCAGATGGTCCCTTTTTGCGTGGCGGGTCACATGTTATAATTATGGATCTATAAAATCATTTTTGTCTTGCAATTGATTGAATCACAAGGTTGACTGGTCCTTTTACGTGCAGAAAATTGATCAATGGCAAAAGCTTTTGGGGTAAGTTAGCCTGCGCGGACTGACATTGCCTTGGGTAGATAGATGTTCGAATTTGAATTTACTTAAACATACTGATATCTGGGACAGTCATTGACGCCATCTGCACAAAAGAGACCACCGCTCCGCCCCTCCCTTAACCCATTACCACACAATCCCTGCTTTTGACGCCCCTGAGAAAGAAGCCTTTAGAAAACGTTGTGGGAAAAGGAGAAAATGCTGGTAAACAGCATTTTTTTCTTTTCCCACAAAGTTTTCTATCTTTCACAAAACAAATTTCAAATTTTCAGTGGCTTTTATATTGTCGTCTGCAAATGCTGTCAATTTGGACAAACCTAAAATTTTGTCATTTGGTAATGACTTAAGCTCGCTGTCAGGCAGCCAGGAGGGATATGAGAGCAGTTGACCATTTATCGAAATCGATGTCTGACCGTTGGGATGCAAAGTTTGAACAAGATCGGCTTCCGTGCAAATGAAAGGTGCGGTCGACATTGATCAATTTCAGATGCAAAACTAATCTAGAGACCCTAATTGACATTCTTGCTTGGAAAATTACAAAAAATTGGCATCCAGAGCGCAACTATCACCAAACCAGACACCCTGACCAATTTTCATGAAAACTTGACATAAAACGTTGCCTGCAGAGTGCACACAGGGTAATTGTGAAGGTCTACGACGTAGGTTGGACACAGCACGATCATAAAAGCTAATCTTAAGCACTTTGTACACAGATGAACCAAAAAAGTTCCTTACACCGAAATTCCATTTGGCAGATTCAACTGCTCTCATGGCGATCATGGCGCTGCCCTAAAATCTAAATGGCCGTAGAAGTGCCGAAATATCGATGGATGAGTGCAACACTATCCTAAGTGCCTATACTTTGTATACGCACTTAGGATAGTGTTGCACTCACCCATCGATATGCTTACTTACGTTTCCAGTACGCTTATGGTACGCTTCAATAACGACCTCGCTGCGCTGGTCACGATCATGTCACGCCGTTGTTGCCCTTCTACAGTGCTTGATGCCTTTTTAGCGTCCTTCATCTAAGCTTTTATTACGGCACGAGTTTTCAGGCTACGATTAGTCTACGCTTACTATACGTGGCTGCTGCGACCTTGCTATGATAAAAGCGCGGGAACTGCTGCACTGATGCGTCTTTGGAACGTTTCTAAATAAAATTGGCGGTTTAATTGCTTTCGCAGCAGTCAACCATCAGCCTTTGAAGATGATGGATCGAACTGTATTGGTAGCTGCGCCGTGGCTTGCGGTTCGTGATGAATAATGAACTGGATTGATAAAGTTAGGTGTAGAGAGACTATCCAGACAAAGAAGGCGGACAGGCGGACCAAGAGGTCCATGGTTGTCTGCATGTTCAAGACTCCAATTTTATCATTATTCCCAACTTTCTAGAGAACCCAGGATGGGAGAGAGCACTTGATTTTACAACTCTATAGGAGTCCACGCCTAACTCCATAGTAAACTTTCAGCAAGAAGAAAGCAACCCTCGAGAACTGGCGATCATAACGCGTCCGAAATACTTCTGCTTCGATACTATTCACGACGTTATGAAGTTTCGAAGCCTAGTGGGATCGCCGCTCAATGTAATACCAGTAAGTGTTTTATTCGTTTATCACTGGCCCGAAACGACTTATCAAGCCCTGGGTTCGTATTCACCAACTATTCTTAAGAACGTTATTTGTCTTATTCTTCATAATTTTCTACATTTGCAAGTAACTCAATTTCTGATTGGCTAAACCGAATGGTACAGCCAATCAGAAGTTGTGTGTTACGACAGACCACTCCTTCCTGCATGGTATACTCCCGATTTAAATACAATACCTGGCTACTGCGTCAGGGAGATATCTCTTTGGCTCAGTGGTTAGTGTATTGGCTTTGCGTCCGGGAGTTCGGAGTTCGAATCCCGCTCCGATCCTTATTTCTGCCATGCATTTATTCATTTGTTTCTTTGTTACGGACTTCGTTCGTAAGATGGGGGCTCGTCCGGGATTGGCCATTGAGCCATTAATCCCATTTGTTGTCCAAAATCGGACTTCCTGCCTAATAAGGCTTTGAGTCATCAATAAATGATGACTTTAAGAGGGGGTGTGTTACGACAGACCACTCCTTCCTGCATGGTATACTCCCGATTTAAATACAATACCTGGCTACTGCGTCAGGGAGATATCTCTTTGGCTCAGTGGTTAGGGTATTGGTCTTGTGTCCGGGAGTTCGGAGTTCGAATCCCGCTCCGATCCTTATTTCTGCCATGCATTTATTCATTTGTTTCTTTGTTACGGACTTCGTTCGTAAGATGTGTTACATACAAATTTAGAAAACCTCGGAGAAATAGACTAAGAATATTATCAAGAATGGTTGGTGAATACGGGGCCAGCAGTTAAAAAGTAAAGGAGGCATTAAGGAAAGAACTTGACTTTGGTTTTAGCGCTTATCTTTATATGCCTTGGAGAGACGCTGAACGTTTACAAGTTGGAAAAAATTTATACTGGTCCCAGCCAAAAGCATTCGAGGCAAATGTGGCTCAGTCGACGGAGTCTGTCAGTCCGTTTGGTTCGTTTACTCACCGTCGGTCCATCTGTCTGTCTGTCCGTTTGGTCCGTCTACCTACCGTCCGTCCACCTGTCTTTCATAGAGTTAAAAAGTTTGTGCGAAAAGGAGATAATGCTAGTTATCACAGTATTTTCAGAAACCTCTCTCATGACAACCTGGCATTTTTTGGTAAAGGATTTTTTAAGTCATTTAAGTCATAAAGCCATATGATTGAATATTAGATATATGGGCTGGATTCATAAATATTTTCTCACAGACAAAGATCTTTCTCTCAAAACGAGATAGATAAATATTCGAGATCATTAAAAACTTGGCAATGTATCCTGATTAGATATCGAAATATACCGTGTGCAGATTATCATCGAAATGACATTGTCAGAAAAAAAAATGTTCAAAGTCAGATTAGAAAATACTAAGTTTATGAATAATAGGCCGTGTTGCTTGATTTTATTTAGATCTTATGAGCAAAACTTTGTGAAAAGAGGACTGAATGCATCTGCAAAAAGTTTCAACCCAGGTCAGCCTGCGCAGTCCGCGCAGGCTGACCTGGGTTGAATCTTTTTGCGTTTGCTTAACTTTCTGCATGTCCAAATAACATTTTATTTCTGGATTCAGACGGTTGTTTTCATTATCTTCCGCTAGATGGCATTCTACAAATACATATCTATCTAATTTGGGTATATTCTGGGTACAGAAGCGGACTACTTTTCTACGCAATAACCGTTAGTTTGAATGTCGAACTAAAATAAACGTTACTCAATAAAACGCTACCTACATTCAGCTATGATCAGCAGTTTAGAGACATCTGGAGCTAAAACGGGTCTGATTTCTCCTCAAAAGTGTTGATAAAAGCCATTTTCTCCATTGTTACTTTATAGCGCGTATTACTACAATTCCCCCACAAATTTGGGGAGAGTGATGCGTCATATCAGACGTGTCGAATCCTCGAAGAATATGACATGCTGAGATAACAGGTTGTTGTACAAATCGGATTTTATGGATTCATTACATATATGATGACTTGCTTGCCACAAAGCATCACGAAGGTGCTTTAAGCTCCCTTTAGCCTGAGAATGGTTCTTATTAAGGTTAACACATGGACGGGCCCAAAAACGAGGGAATAGAGAATGATAGTACATAGAATTTTGTTTGTATTTGGAGTTGTTAAAGGCCAGTACACCTATGAAGGTGTTTCCTGCTTTTCTCACACCCGAACTGAGAAAATTTTCTTTCCAAACCGCTGATTGTTTTTCTCAAATGCATCAGAGGTGTGGGGCGGAAAGTCGTCGAAAAGAAAGTTTATGTCTACAGGGCACCGAACCCGCAATCGTCGGGTCATAAGTCAGATACGCTAGCAACTTATCTACCTGACGGGGCCAGTGCAGACACTGATAGATACTCAACGAACAATTCCACATGATATGAATGTATTAACTTTGTACCAAACGACAAAATGTTAAACCCATTCAAATTGAAAGCTTTTGCAGACGACAATTCGAATAACCCATTACCACACAGTCCCCACTTTTGACGACCCTGAGAAAGATGCCTTTAGAAAACATTGTTGGAAAAGGAGAAAATGCTGGTAACCAGCATTTTCTCCTTTTCCCACACTGTTTTCTATCCTTCGCAAAGCAAATTTCAAATTTCAGGCACATTTACTTTGTTGTCTGCATATCCTTTCGATTTGGACAAGCCTAAAATTTTGTCGTTTGGTAATGATTTAAACCCCCTTTTGCAAGAGCAACGCTCACGAGTCTAATCTTAGATTTGTTATATTGACCCGTACCTCCCACCCTCCACCCCTTCCGGCAATCTGTTCTGAACACCTTCGGATCTGTTTCTACTCTACTTACCGTGCAAGCTTTGAGCTACAAGATACTGTTACTAACACTCCATGGTAATTATCAGTATGCTGAAACCGAGCTTCAAAGCCAGCACCATTTTTTCTAACTGAATACGGTCCAAACCTTACACCAAATGGCCTGTCAAACATAAAAATAGTCTTGTTCTCTCATGCCGCGATTGTGTTTTCTTCTCTTTTTTCTCCGTGTCTCCCTTAACCTTTTAGCTTTTATCTTTTTATCACAATTAATGCGGTTTTCGTCAAGGTCTCAAAGATACACCCGTGAAAGGAATTAGATTTTCGGTTCGCAGTTCTATAACAATCCGCGGAAGGCGCAGGTCAAAGATCAGACTGCACATTTTGTGCAGTCTGATCTTTGATCTACGCCTTTCGCAAAGGCTATCTACCAACATTGCAAAGGAGAAAAGGTTCAGGGGCACGCACTTGAGTTATCTTTTCTCCTTAATTGGCAAATTTCAATGAAAACCTATCAAGAAGAATAAAATGCTTCACAAGGAAACATGATACCATGTGCTATTGAGGCGTCAAACATAGACAGACTTGTGACATTAGTGTATTACGGCAATAAAAGCTCTCCTAAAACAATAGATTTCCTCTTTTCGAGCGATCATTTTAATTATTGTTTATAATTACCAAAGAGGCCATCTGAAAATCACCTTTTCTATACTTTTTAGTTCTTGCGTCTTGCTGCAGACCAGTTTTAAAACTGTTGGGGCATTTGCAGAATTTGCTCGGGAAAATTCAATGCTTTTATGTGTATTAAACTTTTCGTCACGGCGATTTTATTTACGTAGCAACATTGCTGTTTTCATAGTCGATTGCTGCCAATAGTATTTCAGGAGATTCGTCAAATTTCAAAGAAGTCCATCGTGCAAAAAAAATTTCACTTTTCAGCTTTATCTGTGATGTTACAAAAACTGAAAATTTCAGATTTGTTTTGTAAAGGGTAGAAAACATTGTGGGACAAGGACAAAATGCTGGTTACCAGCATTTTCTCCTTTTCCCACAATGTTTTCTAAAGGCTAAATGCTTCTTTCTCAGGGTCGTCAAAAGTAGGGATTTTGTGGTAATGGGTTAATGCGTCGAAAAACTTGTCGGACGCTAAAATATTTGTAGACGATGGTTCATGCACTTGTAGCTAAAATGATGTCATTTATCTTTAAAAAAAATTATGTCGTTTATCTTTGGAATAACAGAAAGCATTGTTGGAAAAGCAGAAAGTACTGATTTCTATCATTTTCTCCTTCTTCCACTATGCTTTCAATCCCCTTTCTCTCTCAGGTAGCGTTTAAACACGATCTAATAAAAATTTTAATAGCCAGTGGCGGCCGTATGAATGCAGTATACATTTTATTAATGACGCGGTGAATTAGTTGAATGGTGATCACTTTCAAAGGGGTGCCTGGTGGTATCTAATTACCGCCACTAAAGATATTAAGATTAACATTAATGAAGAATTTTAGGCAGTCAAAAAAAAAAAACTTTTTTGACGCAACCCTTTACGTAGATGGCGTGGAGAAGGACCTAGTTCTGCTTTGTATGTTTAGTCCTGTTCTTTAAGGGGAGTTTATCCGATTTTAAAATAATAATAAAACCAATCTCTGAAAAAAAAATGACTGAGGTAAGTGAGGCGATTACACTGGCAAATCAGCAGAAAAATTAAAAAAAAAAAATAAGAAAACAACACGTAAGGAAAACAGTCGGTGTTTTTTTTTTTCAATGGACTACGTGGCCTCTTGGGATATATTTAGACTTCGCTCAAAGACATATGGGAAGGTCACATGATCAATAAAACAGACTTGTCGATTACGAGGACTCGTAATCAAATTAGTATCTGATGTAATGACGTCATATCTGATGTAATGGATATAGACTAATATGGCCTGAGTAAAATATTGCAAAGTACCCCGATTTTTTTTCTTAATTTCTTGCCTGATTTTAAATTCTTGTATTTTGTAGCCAGCGAATAATTCTTGGACCGACCGTACATAACAGACTGTTTTCTTCACAATAGATTCCATACTTTTAAGAGTATTATTGAAATTCAAATGCTCTTTAGCACACATACTGTTAACTTTTGGCCGCTGCCCCGCCTTTAATAAGGTTGCTTGATTTATAGAGGTGACCAACAAGACATGTTTTGTTTGTAAATGCGCTGTGATCTTTCGTTTTCGTTTCATACAAAAATCTCATAATGATCGACAAGATCTGCATGCTCATTTTGATCTACACTGTCTGCCAATGCACCGTGTGCTTTGCTTAGTGCCCTTACGGTTACGTAAATTGCCTTTTTAATCAGAGAAGTCAAAATCCCGTTCTAAATAATGAGCAGTTAGATCTACGACGCAAATTCGTGTGTTGTTCCACCCTGAACGGTCTTGAAACGTTCAATTCTTTACCGAACGACAAAATTTGGGACTCGACCAAATTGAAAGCATTTGCAGACGACAAATTAATCGTAGCTAAAATTACGATTTTTGTCTTTGGTGCCTTCAGTTAAGACGTGTCTGAAATTTTATCGCCATGTAAAAATAGTAAATGTTTAACCCATACCATCCTAAATAACTAGAATTAAATTTTTCCATTATAACCTCAAATACTGCTATCTCAAAGTTATGTTTTTGGGACTAATATCTCCTTATCGGATAGTGTAGGTCCAAGATCAGACTGCACATTCTGTGCAGTCTGATCATGATCTACACTGTCCGCAAAAGGTCAGCGAATCGCGCTCAGGAGCCTAAGGATTAATTATGCTTGGCAGTAAAACATAAATTAAGAAGAACAAGGGAAATAAAGTTAAGATTGTTATCGCAATATTTCGGACGCGGTTAACAAGTTCAACTGTTTTTATCGCTTAATCTCTAAGAAAAAACAAATCGAATGAAATTTGAAATTAATGATTCGTTGTTTATGCCTGTTCGAAACTAGTTTGTTTAAACGTATTGAAATGTTCAGCGAATTCAAAAAGCGTGTCAATTTTTGGTTTTATGAGATTTCACGCGGTTATTCCGATCTTTATCGCGTATATTGTATAATATTCGCATAATTATCAAGTAAAAACCACTACAAACGAAAAAAGATTCTTTTGTATCGGATCAGTTACGTTTTGTTGTCACTTTTTCCCCTACATCGTCATCATCATCATCATCATTACATAAATATGTGACCTGTCGCAATGATAATAATAACTGAAATGATGTTGAAAACGGCTGGCGACTCCATTTAATCAATCAATCTATCAATCAATCAACCCACCCGCCCAAATACCCATCCACCTACACACTCACTTAACCAACCATCCATCCACCCACCAACCAACTAACCAACCAACCAACCGACCAACCAACCAACCAACCAACCAACCAACCAACCAACCAACCAACCAATCAATCAATCAATCAATAAGCCAATCAGCCAATCAATCCATTAATTAACCAATCAATTAATCATCGTCTTCGTTGTAAGCCGTCGTCTTTGTGAATAGAAAATTTGCATTTTTATCATCACACAAGGTTTTTAAAAGACTATTTCATAAATATAATTCTTGAACCTTTAGGATACTAATCGCGACCTTTTGCAGAGTGTATATCACGATTAGACTGCACAGAACATGCAGTATGATCTTGGATCTACATTATCCGATGAGAAGTCCCCCCCCCCTCCACAAAAAACTTAATATAGCAAAATTTGCATAGTAACCCTTTACCAAACAATCCCTGGTTTTCACGCCCCTGAGAAAGAAGCCTTCTGATAACATTGTAGGAAAAGGAGAAAATGCTGGTAACCAGCATTTTCTCCTTTTCCCACAATGTTTTCTTCCCTTCTTAAAACAAGTTTCAATTCTTGAATAAAATTAATTTTGTGCGTCTGCAAATGCCTCTAATTTGGACGAGTCTAATATTATGTCGTTAAGAAAAAAATCATGTGATAAAGAGTAAACTATTAGCTGAAAGTTTTATTTAACTTATTTAGTAGGTTCCTGATATGGTGTTTAGCGCTGTTGTCAAAATTATTTTATAACACGGCGGCCAGTACAACTATCCGTGCTTTCCTGGAATGTCTTTGACAAAAACTCCGCATGATATTTAATAAAAGAAAACGGCCTTTACCTTCATAACCGTCGTAATTTCATTCGCCAGCGGTGAGAGAGGAATGAATCCTGTCGAAATGACTATCATCAATCCTTGGAAAGAATTTGGCAGAACCAGCGACTTCCTGTTTTCATACATATCCCGAAGAAGCGTCCCGTCGATTCACATCGAAAAACCTCGTAACTACAGCTTGTTAACAGCTGTAGTTTCCAGGGTTTTTAATCATTATTATTTTCTTTTTTCCACAATGTTTTCTATCTTTATTGAGAGGTAGTCCATTGTTTAGACTACATTTAATCTAGTCGTCTGTAATTTCTTTTAATAGGAATCAGTCTTCAATGTTGTAGTTCGCTTAAGAATTAAACTCAGCGATTACGGGTGATCTAAACGGACTACTAGTTGGCAAGGAGCGTCTATTGTTTTAGATAACAAAACTGGTCCAAGGGAAGTAACCAAGTACTAGTATTTACATCCTTTAAATTGCTGTTACAGAAATTTGTAATACAGGCCAAATTCATGAAACTTTGGGCAATTCTTGGTAGATTTCTCACTTTATATCTTGTGCATCCAAGAACAACAGCAAGAAATAAAAAAAAAAAAACCTACACTTTTATCATACAGCAAACTCCGCCGCCTCCTTGAAGAACAACCCTTTTTTCATTGGAGGCCATTCACACAAGTTATGGCTTTTTTCCAGGATCATCGCTAAGTTTTACAATGTGGTACGACCATGGAACGCCGTAGTGCTGAATACACGGACAGGAGAGGAGAGAGAGAAGAGCACGAGCGTTGGTGTTCTCTGTCTCCTAAGCCGGGTTCGTTTGTTGTTGTTGTTTTTTTTTAATCTAAGACACCCTAAAAGTCGATTTCTTGTACAATTTCAGACCACTTCTGCAAGTAAATCTCACTGCGTTTTGGAGTAATTACTGAATTTCATACATTGACAACAGCTTTTGGGAAAAAAAGTTACAACATTATTTGGTTGAAAAAGTATTCCGGCCACAGTTAGGCTATTCGGCACGCCGACGGCACCTTCTCCATCTTCAAAAATTTTTCTAAAATTCATGTCAAATTTTCTCCCTTCGAACATGATTTTTTAGATACCAGTAATTTCTGACATAAGCTTCTTTTCCTATATCATGTAGTTGTTGTTATGCAATTCAAATCCAAAACACTCTTACGAACGAAGTCCGTAACAAAGAAACAAATGAATAAATGCATGGCAGAAATAAGGATCGGAGCGGGATTCGAACTCCGAACTCCCGGACGCAAAGCCAATACCCTAACCACTGAGCCAAAGAGATATCTCCCTGACGCAGTAGCCAGGTATTGTATTTAAATCGGGAGTATGCCATGCAGGAAGGAGTGGTCTCCCGTAACACACCCCCTCTTAAAGTCATCATTTATTGATGACTCAAAGCCTTATTAGGCAGGAAGTCCGATTTTGGACAACAAATGGGATTAATGGCTCAATGGCCAATCCCGGACGAGCCCCCATCTTACGAACGAAGTCCGTAACAAAGAAACAAATGAATAAATGCATGGCAGAAATAAGGATCGGAGCGGGATTCGAACTCCGAACTCCCGGACGCAAAGCCAATACCCTAACCACTGAGCCAAAGAGATATCTCCCTGACGCAGTAGCCAGGTATTGTATTTAAATCGGGAGTATGCCATGCAGGAAGGAGTGGTCTCCCGTAACAACACTTTATCTAAAAAAAGCTGCAGCTCCATCCCAACTCTCCCGTCACAGGGACCACTTAACTCTTTCCCAGACGACAAAATTTTAGACTTGTCCAAAGTGAAACCATTTGCAGACGACAAAATAAACCTCACTCAAAAATTGAAAGTTCACTTTACAAAAGTAGAAAACGTTGTGGGAAAAGAAGAAAATGCTGGTAACCAGCATTTTCTCCTTTTCCCACAATGTTTTCGGAAGGCTTCTTCCTCTTGGTCGTAAAAACCAGGGATTGTTTGGTAAAGGGTTTTAACTTAATTCATTAGTTTTTAATCAGCCAATAAAAACAATATAATACAAAGCGAAAAGGGATTTAAATACCTTGGTTTTACTGCTGTAACAAAGACTCATTTAGGACAAATAATAATTATCGCGCAGAAAAAATAGATCAATTATGATTCGAAAAATACGTGACCTCATCAACCCGTCCCGTCAACCCTTCCTTTCGCATACTGTATCCGGCATAAAAAAAATTCTAATTAAATCGGCAAAAACTCCTTCTAAAACACTGAGGGAAAAAGAGAAAATGCTGTTAATGGTAACTAGCATATTGTCCTTTTAACACAGCGTATTATACCCTTCTAAACAAATTTCAATTTCAGAGTCACTTTTATTTTGTCGTCTAAAGACGATTCCAAATGAGAAAAGTATGACTTTTTTTTTTTTCGTATTTAGTTAAAGGTTATTCTTGAAGAATATGGATAAATATTTCATAATTGCATCCATAAGAAAAACATTGTGGGAAAACAAGAAATTGCTAGTTACGAGCATTTTTATGTTTTTCCACTTTTTTTTCCTTCAAAAGTCGAGTGCAGTATGACAAAACTTGTTGTCAGGAGGCGACACCGCGTTAATCCTTTACCAAACAATGCTGACTTTAACAACCCTGGAGAAAGATTTTTTTTTTAAATATTTCTGGAAAAGGAGAAAAAATTGGTAACCAGCATTTTCTCCTTTTCCAATAAAGTCCTTTAACCCTTCTATGAACAAATTTATTGCTTTAGTCGCGTCTATTTGGTCGTCAGCAAATGCTTTGAACTTGGACCAGCCTAAAATTTTGTCGTTTGATGAAATGATAATTAAAAATGCATTTACTACTCTTCTTTTATGTAATAAGAACTAGAACTAAAGAAAAAAAATCCGATTATCTTCAATGTAATGGCAATCATTAAGATCTTACATACCACCAGTGTACACTTTTCTCGGAGTTTCTGATGAATATATCAAATTTTGTTGTCCTACAAACGTAACATTAATCGGAGAGGATAATGCGGGAGAGGGATAATTTTCTTAATGCGAAAGATTCTGCCTGATTATATAATTTACGGCGTAAATTAGCCAAACTATGGCCCCAATTATTGCCCTTGGTAAAGACACGTTTCTATTTTAGTACCGTGAAACGAACAACCATATGTCATTTTTTATTCTCGTTTTCATTATTCATAATACAATAGCTATTAAAGAAATGTGAAAAGTGATTGTATTATATTCTTTTTATATTTTTGTGTAACAAAAAAGAAAAACACAATCTGTCATAAAAAGGCAGATACTTAAAACGTCAATATATTCTGTTCACAATAATTTATATAATTTGCACATGCAGTTTGTTAAAATATAATGCTCGCCAAATGAAGAATAATTTGCGATCAGAACTGTTCTTTTCCAATCTAACAGAGCAGCAATACGACGTACATGACAAATGTTCGCGCGCATCTTACTGCGCATGTATTTTTGTCGGGGCTATTGAATAAAAAATGCACCAATGTATTTCTTGCACATAATGGTAATACTATTGATGCTTCTCTTCCTATAATGTCATTCATATCAAGTATGTCATGTTATTTCTAATTATATAATTCCCGGTATTAACGACCCTTGAAGAGAAAGCAAAAAAAAACATTGTGTGAAAGATGATTACCAATAATTTCTCCTTTTTTTCATAATGTTTTCTACCCTATCAATGACAGAAATCATCATTTGAGCCACATCCAACTTGACGTCTGCAAATGCTTTTTATTTGGTCCAGCCTGTTTTTTTTCAGAATGGTAAAGATTTAAGGATCTTGTCTTTCTGAAGGGTCGGTCCATAAAGTCCACAAAATAACGATAGAGAAAAACCGTTTACAACACCATGTAGATTTTTGACAATTTTTAGAGATAAAAATTTTGAAAACAATGCTTGAAACAAGCATTTTCTCCATTTTACCCCGAAAATGTTTTCCATCTTTGTGATTATTTGTAACATATGACCTTCAACACGCTAAAAGGGGCATTCAGACATTTGCGTAAAGTGTCCTCTCGGATCAGTCTGCGCAGTTGGCGTAGGCTAATCTGAAACCACAGTTTCCGTTTTTATGTATTTTCTGTTTTGTGCAAGTCTAATGTGGTCGTAAAGTGCCTTCTCGGATTATAGCCTATGCGGATTGCACGGGCTGATCCGAGACTTTACACAAAAGTCCGGATTCCTCTTTCCGCGTGATGCAAGCCACATTATAGTTTTCATTTGCAATTAGTCACAATTTTAACGCTTGTAAATCTTTTTCACGTACTAGAGGGTGAGAGTACAGTGGAAGACACTGAAGAATAAAAAAAAACGATTTTTTTTATGTTATGTAGCAAATAAAATGCAAAATTATGGCAAAGTTCCTATAATGTTTTTATATCAGGATCAACAGTTATCAAAATTGATAAGTGGAGTTTAAAGATCTACCTCTGGGTAAGCACATGTTCTTTGGGGTAATTTGGCCTACACTTCCGGTTGAAATTCGTACCAGTCGACATACGACCCGGGGCTGCAAATCTTATCCAAAACAAAAAGGATATCGGCTTATTAATGTTTTATGATTCAGTCACAGTCTTTGATCGTTAATCCTTAGATGCGGAACAGAGATTCAAACAAAGCAAATCACAAATAATGTCTAATTTAAGGGTAATTTAACGGATTAAACTTCGAAATCACATAACAAAACAGTTCAGCTTGAACTGATGGTATTCAACTTTAATTAAAGACCCTCGTTCGTGTGCTAGACAAATTATAATACATTAAAAACAAATCTAGACGAAATTATTTATGAAACATGCCTAGATTTAGAGTAAAATAATTATCAAAAAGAAGATAGTGGAATTGGTGGAAAGTACAACTCCAAACTACACTCAGCAATCGAGCAGTGATAAGGCAATCAGTTCGACTTTTATATTGTATTTTCGACAAGAAAATGTTGATACTTTTGATATATTAAGTCGCAATTGGTTAACTCTCCAGGAGACAACAGAATGTCAGACTTTCCGAAGTTAAAAAGATATACAGACGACAAATTAAATGTCACGTTCACATGAATTTGTCTTCCAAATCAGAAAAAAGACATTTTTTTTCTTCAATCTTTTCAAAGCCTTCCTTATCAGAGATGGTAAAACTTGGGATTGTAAGGAAAAGGGTAATAAATGATTACCGAAAGTTTCAACACTTTTAAATAATTTTACATTTCATTTCATTTCATTTATTGGCATTATCGACACATCACATGTCTTTGGCCATTTACAAATAAACGAAATATGGCAAAGGCAAATGAAAGTAACAATATCAGTTCAGTTATAAAATACAATGTGCGAGAAAAAAGGATGATCATGTAGCTTATTGGAAATATAAGAAGTACACATTCTAATACAATAGGAAAGTAGGGGCTATTTTGTTGAACACAAATATTATATAAAAAACGTTACGATTCACCAGAATTATAGATCGCTTCGCGAAAATCTAAGCAAGTTGAAATATACTTGGAAATATTAAGAATTATCTTTTTACTATTGCATGACATTAAACTTATGAATTTAGATTGGGTTGGCCGGCAGTTGTTACCAAAATATTCCCTCCTCATATCATTGTATGTTGGACAGCATAAAAGAAAGTGAAATTCGGTTTCTATGTAGCCACTATTACACATTTTACAAAATCTCTCGTCACGTGGAATATTACTGAAGCGTCCTGTTCCGATTTCTAACTCATGTGAACTTAATCTAAATTTAGCAAAAGTCTTCAACAGTTTCTGATTTTGTATTTTGTCAAGATAAGCCTCGAAACAAAATTTCCGTTTGAATGAACGGTAACATGAAAGTTTTGGTAAATTATTAATGATATGGTGCCACTCTTGAACGAATTGGTCATTTAATCGTAATTTCAAGGAAGAAAAATTATTCAGCTCTCGATTAAAATTTAATCTAATATTAGTATATCCTAAGTGATCAATGATTGAATGGAGTCTTTTTGACCAACAATTACCAGCAACATTATTACATTGATCTAGATATATATCATGTATAGGTGACTGATCGTTTGACATAATTTTAGACCAGAATTTAAGTGTTCGTTGCTTACATAGAACGGAAAGAGGAAGTCTACCAAATTCACCTAAAACTGCAAAGTTTGGTGTTTGCTGTTTTACACCTAAAAGGTACTTCAGAAATCTGACATGTAGCTTATCAATGTCTTTAAAACTATATACTCCCCAAACCTCTGCTCCATATAATAAGATTGGTAAAACCAAAGAGTCAAAAAGCGAAACTTTTGTCTTTATGTCTAATGATGATCGTCCAATTTAATCGTTGCTTCGTTAGATTTTATTGTCCATACGTTGATTTTAATCACACAAAAATAATCCGCTTTGATTTTTTTTGCACCCTTTCTCAATTACCACTGACCGCAATGGATTTAATTTGATGTCGTTTAATACCATATCTTGATAACTTGTTCATTGTAAAACATTATTAGCGGACAGTTTCTACAGAACTATTACTGTAATTAGCACGCTTAAAGATAACTTGAAATGTTGAAGTCTTATTTTCTACAATGGAGAAATTACCATTTAACTTTGCAAGAAACATCATCTAGGTTGGTGGTTAAATGGGAGATATTAAGCTTTTCCTGGCATAAATGACAGTTTATATTACTACAACATGTAGACTCCCTCGTCATATGCTCGCGGTACTTATGCTTACGCGACCAATATAAACTACAAAGAACAGAAGGCAGCAATTATCATTATGAATTAACTTACTATTTTATTCAGTTTGTTCAAATAAGTCGTCATACAGCGGTTTTGAAAGGGCATTCCAGTCTCTTTCGGCGTCTGGACGTGTGTACCCAAACAACAGCCATCTTTGATGATGACGTCATGTACTCGCAGTAAATGAGAAAACTTGTGTATGGTGGCCTGAATGTATCATATATTTACTTCAAGGCAGTTAATGTGATTTTTATTTGTTTACAGTTTTGTGCAGCCGAACCGTATATCGGTCAGAATTCGATGGGACTTGTAGTATTTTTTTCAGAGGGAAAATGGGGTTTGTAGGTGATAAAGGTACTGAATTAGCATATCTACATTGATTTTTTGATTGTTTAGTTACCGATAAACGAAACTTTCTTGGGGTTTCTTTTTTCGTTTGACAGTCTCCCGTGACGGTTTTGCATCCATAAACAACCGTTAGGTTCCGCTAGTGTTTGTTTATACCGGAAAATACCGTTAACGCGAGGATATGACGCCCGCGAGCATATGACGTTATGTACACAGTGTATTTTGTTTTTGAACATTGTCACCGCCTGAAAAGTTGTACTCAAAGTTTGAAACAGCGGGTAGTGTCCAACTGGAAACGTCGTGTATCTTTACGACACCAGATGTGACGTCATCAAACACGTACTTAGTTCAGTACCATCCCGCATATTTGACGCGTTTTACTGATCATTTGACAGTAGCATCTGCAAAAACCAGTCGCGATATCTAAGGATACTTTTTGCGGCTTTGTATCTCTGTAAGGAAATAACACGAGCATGCTCGGGCTTTACAGTATAATGTCAATACAAGGACAGATACACAAGCTTGTAACGTAGTCTCTCTCTCTCTCTCTCTCTCTCTCTCTCTCTCTCTCTCTCTCTCTCTCTCTCATAAAATCATTTAGAATTTCATTTAGAACCCATTATCAGCTGCTGCTGTAATACGACTAAAATGTTAAAAAAAGTCGTGTAAACACCCGTCAAACTGTTCCACTGTAATTACAAGAGAGTTTGTTCCACAACTGCATATATCATTTAATAAATATGTAACTTTTACACGGTATCTTGTCTATCAGCTCCACACAAATAGTCTAAATATGAAGTCCAAATCCAAATCGGGGCCCCAAAATGTCAGAAGTGAAGGTATTAGGCTTACAACTAGGAGGCACCGGACTCTATACCATAGCGGAACCATGGTTCCAGACAACACAGAGCATTGGCCAAGCACCAATGGAACCCAGGGCCATGTACGAATAATTACAAAAGCGCCGGTCAAAATAATGCTGTAAGCGGCGTTATACATTATTTAATCAACGATTTCCAAATGAACTTTGCCGGTGTAGTGCAGAGAAATGACCCTCCCCTACAAAATGACCCGGGTCATTTTTCTTCGTAGGGTAATGACCCCAGAAGTCATTTCACTTCGTAGAGGAATGGCCTGGGTCATTATTCTACGTAGAGAAATTACCCTCAGGGTCATACCGATTGACGGGCTTAATCTTTGAAAGGAGGAATGAAAAGTTCAACACTTCGCCACGCAAGAACCCAAAGTTCTGCTTACAAGTTACTATTTTCAACACTTGAATATGATTAACCTGGTGTATACGTATTATCGTCCATTATTCATGTCTCATATCGGATGTTAACTCTTAGCGTGCTAAGCTGGACTAGAAGACCTTTTGCGGACAGTGTAGATGAAGATCAGACTGCACAAAACGTGCAGTCTGATCTTCGATCCACACTGTCCGATATGGTTATTTCTTTCCTGTGAAATTAACGTTGAAATGACAACAATTGGGATGTGTACTCTTGATTGGAAACTTTCGTTTCATTGATTCAAAATCTGAAGGGTTAAAACAAAATGTGGGTTTATTATCTTAAAATTATCCGCTTAATCGGTTCGGGAACAGTAATTAAAACTAGCTTATGCCTCCATTGAGACGTTATATCTTAAAATATATATGAGGGATTCTTCAAGCAGTCACCTGTGACACGGTCTTGCTACCTTAACCAAAAGCAATCCAGTGATCCGTAGATAGTGTCAATATTCACATAAAAACAACGCGATAATTTGAGTATGGTGAATTTATTTGTCCGATGTTTGCAATATTTTAGTTATATCACAATAACCAGTGCAACTATCCGAGTTTTCATTGTGCTTCTATTAGCTTATAGTAACTACGACATACTGACTCCTGATACTCTGTAAAGACTGAACATTCATGCACGCGTAATGAGGTAAAACAGGTATTTGTTGAATTACCTTTCCAGGCACCCAATTTATTCTGATTGTATGGTGTTCAGCGCTGTTTTAACATTTTTTTAGTTTTATTTCAGCCACTTTACCCTTCTCAATAAACAACGCCTAACGAATATTGAGCTATGAGAGATTTTAATTATTTTGCATGGGCCATATCGTCAAGGCTTGCTTGGAATTTGACCGGGCTTAGATTAAGATACATCTTTAACCCTTTCCCAAACGACAAAGTTTAGACCCATCCAAACTGAAAGAGTTTGCAGACGATAATTTTTAAGTTGATGGAAATGGCAGAAAGTTCTGCAAATTGGTAGAAAACACTGTGGGAAAAGGAGAAATTGCTCGTTACGAGCAATTTCTCCTTTTCCCACAGTGTTTTCAAAAGACTTGTACTGCAGACACGTAAAAACAATGGCTTGTTTGGGAAAGGGTTAAGAGAGAGAGAAAAACGTTGTTAATGCTTGATTTGTGTAAATATAGTTAGCTCTGTAAACATAGATAAATAATCAATATGTAAGATGTATGGGATAAAGGAAGTGAGGGATTTGGCTCCAATTTAAAACCGGAAACAACCACAGTGATGTTTCTGATTGCCTCCAAAGAATGAAATGCATTTTCTATAGGTCGTAATCTTAAAAAATGATTGTATAACAAATGACCACTTTTCATACAGAAAATATCATAAAAGCGAAAAGTGTCAACCCTGGTCAGCCTGGGTTGACACCTTTCTCAGTTCCCAGATGGTCCCTATTTGCGTGATGGGTCACAAATGTATCTTTATCATTTAGAACTGTGCGTTACATGTAGAGTATTACATGGGTGATCATTTTTATTGGTCTTGTCAAACGAGTCATGGTGAAAGATCAAAATTTATTTCATCGAATGAACACCATCGGTAATATTTTCATGAGTGGCGCAGCCACGAGTAAAAATATTACCGATGGTGTTAACGAGATGAAATAAATTTCGATCTTTCACCGAAAAAAACAAATATTCTATTTATTTCATGCCTTTAACCCTTTCGGGGTGGGGGGGGGAAGCTTTATTAAAATCCCGTCGAGTTCTTTTCCGTTATTCCCCGTGGCGTACCCCTCCCGCATAGCAACGCATTACAACAGTACGTCAAGCGCGTGAAATATAAGGCATATGACGTCATATTTCCTATCTGGTTGTGAGGCACACGCAATTTACCTAGGCAACAAGAACGTGAAAATCAATATTTCCACTGGTGGTACCAGTGTAAGATCGAAAAATATTTTCACTGCTATTTCTCGATATCCAACCGGGATGCATGAAATTAAACAAAAGGGGTTTATCATTGTGAAAGATAATCATAGCTGAAGGCAATGGAATATTTGGTCCCAACGTGTATCGACATTTCTTCACTCTAACACAAATATGAGGAAATGTGCGAATTGGAGTTTTACGCTAAATATTAAAAACTCAAAAAGAACTGTTTGGATTGAAAATGAAAAATGTACCAGTCCGTTTAAACCTTCATCATACCGTATGGATCCCACGTGGATCTCACACGACTCTCTGTTTGCCTATGATACAAAGCTGAAGCTGCGGGGAACCGTCATTTTGGGAGTTTGTCACTAAACCAATCCTTAACCCGAATTTAAATAGAAACTTAGGTGGCCTCAGAGAGAGTGGAATATAAAACCCAAAATCTGTAGGGGGCTATGTCGACTCCAGGCAATATCACGATTATTCTATATCGTCGGTTTAGATAAAAAAAAACTCGCAACGACAGCTTGTTTCAAGCTGTAGTTACGAGGTTTCGGAGTAAACCCACGATATATCATGCATATTATACCCACCCCGTACTCACGATTTATAATTTTATTTTCAGTGAGAAAAAAGTAAACAAATAATACCAGGAGTGGTTGATTTTCAGCTACTGGACTTATACAAGTAATATCTGAACATTTTTGTACGCAAGAAATTGAGAGTTATACAATTGTATGAATGGGGTCCACACGGAACTAATTGGTATGATTCAGTTGGGAAATGTGTGGGTAGCATGAAGGTAAAGAGGCCTTTATACTCATTTTCAGCCAGTTTTGACACATTTTGTCTTTATTTTATCAAACTATAGTCAATCTTGATTTCTTCATGCCAAATATTGCGCCTGACGGTTGAAAGGATGCATAGATTACGGTCGATAGAAAATGCATTTCGCTGAGTTGCGGCCTTCCATCTGAACAGACTCGTCGTTTCCGGGTTTTGAATCGAAGGTTTTCGATATATCCGTTATATACTCGGGTAGATTCGTATGATGATGATGCATTCTGTAACGTGGCTATATTTGAATTTCACTCTGCGTCTAATGAGGTAAATGAAGGAAAATGGAGGCTTCTCTGTTGCAGCCTCGCCTTTCAAACGGAGGTCGCGGCCTATATGCAAATTACATAGTATCCGACTCTAGGCGGAAACCAACGATAAATTTCCGAGACGCACCGCCATTGTTTACAGCTTCGATCGTCAGCCAGTTGTCTTCTGACCAATGTTCGGTTTCAAATACAAATGTCCGTGTTTCCTTTTCTTTTTTTCAATTACACCGTATATGTCAGTAATTTATCCATGTTTACACAAAGGGCTGATCAATGCCTGTACCATTTTAAACTGTTTGATATTTAACAGCGTTTTTGCTCACCAGCTGTAGACGGGCATTTTTAAGCATATTTAAGCACACTACCTTTTTAAAAAAAAACTAGAAAAAGCCTAGAAGAAGTTTTTTTCTTCACAGAACAGAGGTTGTCATTTCGAATAATTTGAATATTCATGAGATGTTATACCACTTGTGGAACATTACTAATGTTAGCCAAATGTTGCCATTCACTCTTGCGCCTCTGGAGATGGTATTAAAACTGATCCGACCGGGTTGGACGCGTATGACAGGCGAGAAAAAGTCAGCCAGAGAGCACAAATCAGTGTTGACAATCTTTTGAGTCCAGTGGATCATCGAAGATTTGTGTTTATTACGTCAGATCGTCATCACACAATATGAATCAACCATGCTCTGGGAAAAGAAATGTCAACTCCTAGGCTGCAAAGCGCGACTCGCTGACCTTTTGCGGACAGTGTAGATCAAGATCAGACTGCACAGAATGTGCAGTCTGATCTTGGATCTACACTGTCCGCTAAGAAGATGTTAAGCCCTTGAACATAACTTTGAAATAGAAATGTTTGGGTGTTTACTATCACATAGAAAATTTCGTTTTAGTTATTTAGCAGGATTAGCGTTAATGCACCTGCGAAAAGTATCGACTCAGATCAGTCTGAACAGTCCAAGCAGGCTGACCTGAATCGATACTTCTTGTTACAAGTCAAGTTTTCTACATGTCCAGTGACCATAAAACCTCATGATTCAATTAATTGTTAGACAAAATGGATTCTACAGATCTACAATGATGAAATGCTTTTTTTGGTACAACGGGTCACGGGGATGCATCAAACTGCCTTTTCTCAGAGCATGGCCAAAATGATTTTCTAATAAATAATGTAACAGCAGTTTTGATTGCTCATATGATATATTAAATCTGCTGGTTAAAGTTTTATAACGGGCTCGTATTTGGCTCCTTTTATTGTTATTTTTTGCTGGAACTACCATGGCCTCATAGCACGAAGGCGTCACCATTGATCGTTGGTTTACTTCGAAAACCTCGTAACTACAGCTTGTAACAAGTTGTAGTTACGAGGTTTTCGAAGTAAGCTGACAAAATGCTTACCGGCTGTCGTACATGGAATTCGGAGCAAGGCACCGAGAGTTTTTAAACTTGTCCCAAACGACAACTTTCAGGCTGTTGAAATTAAAATCGTCTGCCGAACACTGTCTTACACTTAACACGATAGACCTGAAGTTGTCTGATAGAATAGAAAACTTCTTGGGAAAGGGAGAAAATGCTGGTTACGTTGGCATCTTCTACCTTCCTATGATGTTTTCAAAAGCCATGTTTCCTATATGAGTCATAGGGAGACGGATTCGTTTTGTAAAAGTTAAATAAAAGACGTCTTTATAAGCGCTTCTAATGTTTTTTCTTTCTTTCTTTCTTGAGATACAGGTTTCCTCTCGCAAGGGAGTTATCTTCGTTCTGTAGCATTGCACAAAGCATGCCTCAAAGAAGTTAGTACTGTACCGTGCAAAGGTCTGGCCAACCATCCAGGTTCTAACAATAACGCACGTTGCTGCACGATAACAGAGAAGACTACACCTAACAGCATCGCTGTGACAGCTATGGCTTAACGATAGTAGGTTTGAAGTGCTTATGTATACGTTTAACCACTCTCTGTTACAAGTATAGGTGGTTTGAGATTTATAGGGAAACACTGATATATTTGAAATATCTTAAAAAAACGTGTTAGCTATTGTACTGAAAATTTGCATAGTTACTTATGTCACCTTTACCAACACTGGGAGAAATGTTTGTTTGCTTTTTTTTTTTTCATTCAGTTCAACGTCGAAATGTCTGAACAAAACAGCTTAAAAACGGTGGAAGGGTTGAAATTAAAGGCTGGTCCGAGTAAATGTTTACCTGTTTATGAAACCAATTCTTATGCAAGTACAGTAACTTTGGTGGTCTTTTGTTTCAACCGGGAAAACACAATTTTTTGGCCCTTATCTTTTTTTTTTGTTAATTTAATGATTCAATATCAGACACTTGTACGTGTGCGTTTACACTCTTTTTCATTTCCACGTCTTACCACAGATGTTTTCCCGGAAACTCAGTCAAACTTTGTCTCACATCATGTGGTAGTGCATATAGAAATGAAATAAAGAAGGATGAACAGTGAAACAAATTTTGTTAAGTTCCATAAGCAAGATTCAAAGTATTGTTGTAGATGAAGTTTTACGGTCAAAAGGACACAGTGTCTTACCACCCCATGAATGCGATCAAGATACAATTGAGCTAAATTTTTGGCGAATTACATTATAAAAGAAATTATAGCGAAAACAATTCAAAACGGCAAACTATGACAGACCTTAGTGCCAGGTGATTTCGATCTTACATCTCAATAGACATGGTATAAATATGAAGCCTTGCCGGAGAGAGAACATCGAACAAATCATGTTTTATACTTCGAGGATTGGCATGAAAATGACGAAACTGCTATCGAAGATAACGGTATTATATGTAAAAGAAAAAAAAATCAGGGTCTGATATTTAGCTAAAGTGTGGTACTAAAGTAACGCACTTGTCCACTAACGTTTGTTGTTCTGGTCATTGTGCGAAATCATCGGAGACAGTTAAGCTTTAGAACAAAAATTTATGCTTATATTATCTGGAATGGGTAAAAATTGAATAGGATTTGTAGTATGAATGATTTGTGAAAAGGATTCCTGATCTCAGTCTATGACGAGGACCCCGATGTGGTGCTAGAGTGGCTTAGTCTGCAAGGATTTCCATTTTCACGTGTCACACCACTGTCTATTTACATCTAAGGTGAAGTCCCCCATCTTTGACCTTCTGCTGTAGGCTACCTTTTTTGGCAAACCCAGGGGCTTCTCAATTTGTTCCAATCAATTGTGTGTCCAGCTGCCTACACATGAAGCTATAAAAGGCACCTCAACCTCAGAGGCAAATACCATTAAAAGTTAAAGCGCTGAAAAGCACTGATGGCTAGAGGCAATGTGGATGCCAATGAATGCTCGGCTGCAGTTGTTTTAAGTGAAAGCCGCAAGTCGAGTAGCCGGGCATTACTGTGTCAAAAATATTTAGATGTTTACCTGCTCTAATTAATGGGTTCCTAATAAAGGTTAAAAATTAGCCCAAGTTGGGTTCTAGGACAAGATAGATTAATGTGATTGCTAGCAGCTTCTTCATGCTTGACCTTAATGTCTTCTTTAATGACAAAGATATTATAAAATATCAAAATATTTGAACATTCAAAATGAAAAAGGGATATTTCTAAAATTTTAGAAAATACTTTGATGGATACCTGTCCTTTTTTGTATGGGTTTCCCTTTTGATTGCTAAAACCAGTCCCATTTTGAAATAGATATCTTCAGTAATGACGAAGATTTTACAGCCGTATCTCTTGCAAATTCCTATTTTCCCTCACATGAATATGTTTACATCGTACCTTGAAATCCATTCCGGTCCAATGAAGTCCATTCCGGTATTTTCATGCACCAGGAAAACACTCATTCACAGACAACTGACCTATTACGCTCAGATGATAATCTTAGCCTTTGTTGACATACACAACATAACAAAACAAACACATAAAAGGTAAGACAGGTGCATCGTTTCATTACATAGACAGTACAACAGACATTTTAGTAGAAAGGAATACCTATTTTCCCTATTATTATGAGGTAAGTCGACCGTAAAAAGACGCTGATACCGTCTGAGAGTAATACTTGCACATGTTCTACGACTGACAAAGTAAATGAATACATACCATACAAGACTTACCAACCAAGTGTCAATTTCGTCACGTTCCATCTGCATCGAAAAGCGTGCACACAGCACCATCCAAGTGGAAAACTGGTGTTGGTTGTGTCATGCTCTGCATGAGTGTTTTGTGAAATGAACGAGAGAGTTTCTTTGTATTAAACGTTCACCTTTGAAATGCATCAAGCCAATAAACACCGTTAAAACTTTTACTTTGAATATATTTTCTTTGGCATTTTCTCGGTAAATTTAGACATGGAACCCTCTTTCAATTTCTATGTAACATCACGGATAAATAACTGTAAGGTATAAGGCGGTTTTGAGGGATGTGTCGTTTCAAGCCAATCAGAAACGACAGTGGCAGTTCCAACAAATCAGAGACAGCCCGAAGCGCGCATTTATACACGATGTTGAGAGTGGCTGCAGCTTTTATGCAAGAGTCTGAAACATGGCTACTGAGGCTAGGCACCTTTGGCCCCTGGCCAATAAAAGTGAAGATTAATGTGGGCGCAGACACAAAACAATTCCCCAAGAAACTAATGGACTTACGCTCAGTTTCCACAGAAATCATCAAATCAACAGAAGTATATATTTTAGACCTGTCTTCCTATTTCCTATAATTAAATAATGCAGCAGACGTGTTGTTGTCAATTTTTCGAACGGGACTGCTTTTGACCACAATGCTCCGGAAGTACTTCGCAGTAGTGCAATAGCCTTTTTTTTTCTCCAAATGTTCGAATATTCAGGACTGTGCAACGCCATTGAATATGTAACTAGGTAAAAATAGGCGTAACCCATTACCACACAATCCCTACTTTGACGCCCCTGAGAAGGAAGCCTTTAGAAAACATTTTTAGAAAAGGAGAAATTGCTGGTAACCAGCATTTTCTCCTTTTCCAACAATGTTTTCCGCCATTCACAAAACAAATTTCAAAAGTTCAATCACTTTTATTTTGTCACCTGCAAATGATTTCAATATGGACCAGGTTAAAATTTTGTCGTTTGGTAATGAGTTATTATTGCATAAAACGTGCCTTTTCGGGCCGTTTTAAGCATGTATTAACGGGTAAAGATCGGGCGGTTAACGGGAGAAAACGTGTATTAAACAGTAAATTCACGCGCCGTTAACGCCCGGGTTTGTACTATCGATATCCTCGATTCGGGCCTACCTTGTAAACAACGTTTGTCCTTGTCAGATTTTCCCTAGACTCCGACCATCAAACTGTAGGAATTCGTACCATATTCGATCCTTTTCATGGCATGTCTTTGATGATATTAGTACACCACAAACAAACCTTTGCACAGAATCTCAGTCTAATCGAGATCTGAACAAAAATTCACCCCTGAAATGTACTCTAAACCAGCTACATCCCACCCACTGTTTAACGTGATCGGTCCGCCTCGCTTGATGTATATCGAACCCTCTGTCGCCTTCAGTTACAGAAATTTATATCCACGCATTCATCCTAGTTGTAATCGTCTAAATATGTGCAAGTTTATTCCACATAAGTCCAGTGTGTATTAAAAATCAATAAAAGTGTATTTACAGCGAGAGAATCAAAACTGGCATACAGGACGAACGGCCCTTTCCCAATCGTAACAAAAACTTCTTCGCCGACTTCCGGTTTTGACCCATTTGCGTACAGTACATTTGAAATTCGCTTATTTGCAGTTCTATGGAAATATTTTTGCTATCTGTGCAAATTATTGTTAGAATACCTATACTTTATGCAATAATAGCGTTAATTCACGTTTTTTTCGGTCGTTAACATTCGCAGAGGCCCTCAAAATACTTAAACACCCTCGTGCTTCGCACTCGGGCGTTAAAGCATTTTTCGGGCCTCTACGAATGTTAACGACCTCAAAAACGTGAATTAACCCTATAATCAAATAAACCAGTTTCCAGTTTCTAAGGACCGTAGTAACGTTAAACATTTTACAGATAGGTCCCTCCCAAAGCCTCACATCCAATACTTCCGGTAAGCACGACTGATACAGGATTTAAATATGGATTTAACTGATTTAATAAATGTGCATACTCATAAATAAGTAAGACGTAGGGTCCTCGGGTTATTTCAAGCCCCATTAATTTATAGTAAAATGCAGCTGCGGTGTAACAACCAAAGCTCTCGAGTCGCCAGAAATGCTTGCTGTTTGAAACTATTTGTACAAAGATCTAAAGTAAATACGTATAATAACTGTTTCATAGTTGTCCGCTAGTTCATGTCACTGTGAGGTATGCCTTTTCGTCTGAAATCGAGTAACATTAATTCTTTACCAAAAAATAAAATTTTAGTTTAGTCCAAATCGAAAACATTTGCACATGACAAAATCTATATGACTCAAAAATTGAAATTTGTTCTGAGAGGGTAGACAGCATTGTGGGAAAAGGAGAAAATGCTGGTTAGCAGCATTTTCTCCCTTTCCCCTAATGTGTTCAAATGGCTTCTTTTAATGGGTCATGAAAACCAGGGATTGTTTGGGAAAGTGATTTAATATGTAGACTAGACAAGGTATGGGCGAAATTCTACCACCATGTCATTATGATGATTTATTTGTAATAAAATTAAAACTTCCTCTAAATGGCTGCTCCGTCGAGTCAGCGATTTACTTCTTAAATTCCTACCAGTCACCAGAAAGTGTATACATTATGATGCAGTTATACATTACGATATTTGCTATAAACGTGACCATGATTACTTGTTAAAGTTTTCTCAAGTAAAAATTTTGTTTTCGGAAGTTTTAGTCAAGATTGATTTTTACTTGAAATTACTCATAGATTGTTTGATAGATAGATTGTTTGATAGATAGATAGATAGATAGATAGATAGATAGAAACATCAACAGACCGACAGGCACTAGGACTGACAGGCCGACTGACAGACTGACTCTCCACCTGACTGATTAAACGACCGACTGATCTACCATCTTATCGACCGAGAGACAGACGGATCGACAGACCAACGGACGGACTTAAAGATAAACCGACAGACTGACCGTCTGACTGACTGACGAATCAAAAAGGATTGAATTCGATCGAATTGATTGATTGATTGATTGATTATCCCCCATCAAAAGTTTACGCTTTGATGTGATATGAAAAAGAATATTTTGTCAAAATAAAGTTTTAAACTCGCCCATTTAGTCACAGCACAGCCTAAAAAACTTTGCTACAAAAAAAAATCAAAATGATTCAATATAAAGTAAAAATATTACAACTAGAAAGAAATCAAGATGAGTATTTGGTTTCAATATCAATAGGTCGACCTTGATTACAGTGAATTCGAAGTGATTATCACACAATATAATCGACATATATCAGTGAAACTGTATCCTTATGTATTTTTAGCCACGCCTTTTTATTTTAAAGTTGAAATAACATGTTATGACAAAAAATATCCTTACAGCCGGAAAGAAAAAAAAAATCACCATGAATATTTGATAAATTGTAAGATAAAGTACCGATATACACTGTATATGGTGAAAGGGATAATTACATATAGATCTATCAGAAATAATTGTAAATTATGCAATGATGATGTTGATGATGAAAAATTATACATTTTCTCTTAACCCATTACCAAACGAGAAAAATTTAGACTGGTCCAAATTGAAAGCATTTGCAGACGACAAAATAAAGGTGACTGAAAAATTGAAATTTGTTCTGGGAAGGGTAGAAAACACTGTGGGAAAAGGAGAAAATGCTGGTTACCAGCATTTTCTCCTTTTCCCACAGTGTTTTCTAAAGGCTTCTTTCTCAGAGGCGTCAAAAGTAGGGATTGTGTGGTAATGGGTTAAAATGTATTGTTTTAGATAATGCAATAATAGTTCTGATATTTATAAACTGCATCCTAACGTTAAAAACTTAGATGACAAATGTAACAGGTGGTGAAAAAATATCGTTTCGGCCCAGGTCAGCCTGCGCAGACTGACCTGTGTTGACACTTTTCGCAGATGCATCAAGCCCCCTTTTTACGACAGCATGGTTCATATACAAATGTAAGCCGTGTTTTGCCATTATGCATAGTAAGTACCAAGCAAAACGACTTAATCAAGAGGTAGAAATTTACTAATAGCCGAAAAGTTCGACCGGCGTCAACCCCACAGACTGTGCAGGTTAATCAGAGTCGATACGTTTTGCGAAGACGCATTTAGCCCCTTTTCACACAGCATCGATCATATACAAAGAATATATACAATCGTATACACAAGGTAAATTATCAACGCTATCTGTTTACATTGTATATCGATGAGTCATGGAGAGTGTATGAAAATTGGATTCAAAAGTGCAAAAAATTATTCGATTAAATCGAGGATTATCGGAAAATTAAATTTCAATTAAAAGATCTACAAATTGAGACGGGTTTACTCGATCTAACCTTCGACGAGTGAAAAATTAGACATAATCTATAATGTTCGCTACCCTTTGCTATACAGATTTTTCTTTTTATGCCAATTATCTCCCGCTAGATGGCATTCTACCAATACACATCTGTCTAATTTGGGCATTCTGGGTACATAACCGGACTACTTTTCTACGCGACAGCCTTTACTTTAAGTTTCAAACTAAAATAGACGTTTAGTCAATAAAACGCTACCTGGTGCGATTCATTCAGCTATGATCAGCAGTTTAGAGAAATCTGGAGCTAAAACAAGTCTGGATTCCCCCTCAAACGTATTGATAAAAGCCATTTTATACATTGCTACATCATAGCCCGTATTACTAAACCCCACCCCCCCACAAAAAAAAAAAAAATGGGGGTAGTCATAGTGATGCGTCATAGTAGACAGGTCGAATCTTCGAAGAATATGACATGCGCAGACAACGCTTTCAGTCCAGAATATAACAAGAGCACCGCATACAGGTGCCTACGCTTGGCTGCAGTTGCTTATAAAATGAAAATTCTAAGTCTAAAATTGGGCATAAATATTTAAAAATATTTGATGGTTACGTACCCCTTTGCATGGATTCCCCTTTTGAAAGTTAAAAACTTGTTCGAATTTGAAGTAAGTATTTTTGTATTGATAAAGACACAATATAAAATTTCAAAGTTTTCACACGAGGCAGACGACGACAACAGGACTATATAATACGGAAACCTAATGGGACCATCCAAAATCTTGCATGTCTAGACATGCGACAATTTGAATTTATGTCACATCCTCGTAAAAATCTTGCCCCTGTTATCTCATGAGGATTGTAAAACCTCGCATGTATATAAGCTAAATGACATGCAAGATTGTGACAAAATTTCAAAAACCTCATGTCCGAACATGCCAGGTTATTGGTGGCCCTATCAGGATTCCATACTAAGACAAATGTCTCCACCAATCTTCGAAAACAACCAAGCTATTTATACTGATTGGTGCTCTTATAAATGGGGGTTAATCCCATATTCTTGATACCGAGTAAGTAATTGCATTCCATGGATTTTTCTTGTCCGAGAACCCGACTAATACATTGTAGAATGGTCCTTTGACTTGCAGAAAATCTAATCTCGACAAAAAGTTTCAGCCAAGATAAGCCTGCGCAATCCGCAGTCAGTATCTTTGAAACTTGCGATTAACGAATCCACCATGCCCAAATGACAGATATCTATTCGACCAATCAAAATTAACTTTACGGAAAGTTGGAGATGATTCCATTAGCCGATTCGGTGTTGAATACTGATCAAAGTAAATAGGAACTGAATTTTAAATAAGCATAATACAAAAACAATAAAATTCTGAATAATGTGAGTTTTGATCGGAATGAACCCTTTAGGCTGCTTAACACGATTCAGTGATCTATTGCGGACAGTGTAGATCAAGATCAGACTGCACAGAACGTGCAGTCTGACCTTTGATCTACACTGTCCGATAAGGACTGACTGTCCAAAAAAGGTTGTTGTTTTTTTAAATAGCCAATATTGGGTTTTTACTGTCGTCTTACAAGTTTCATTTCACTCATTTAACCCATTACCACACAATCCCTACTTTTGAGAAGGAACCCTTTAGAAAACATTGTGGGAAAAGGAGAAAATGCTGGTAACCAGCATTTTCTCCTTTTCCCACATTGTTTTCTATCCTTCACAAAGCAAATTTCAAATTTTCAGTCGCTTTTATCTTGTCATCTGCAAATGCTTTCGACTTGGACAAATCTAATATCGTTTGGTAATGACTTAACAGGATGAGGTTTAGAGCTTAACGGATCAGTCCATGAAGTCAGAATTCTAGAACATACATTATAGATAAGAATTTTTTTTAACCAAGTGTTTAAGTAGCAGAGGTTGGAAGGCGGTCGTGGTAATTTGATTGATTGATTTTCGTTTATTTATCGTCGCCAACGGTTGCCCATTTTGGCGTCCTTTCCTGGATTGCCGTTATTTATGTCACGGGGGACAAGATACGTGACGAAAGCCACCACAATGGTTGATTAAATGTTGTTTTACGACGCTTTCAACATTATTTAAGTCATATCACATTCACAATATTTGTCTTCGGTGCCACTAGGCCAGGGCTCTGAGGTGCTTTGTCAAAGGCACTCCGACGAAAATCCCAGGGCCATTTAAAGTTTAACCAAGTCGGTGTATAGCACGAACACACGGAAACTCAGTTTAACCATAGGCTTCTGAAACTCCATTGGTCTATCAAGACTATTATTAATATTGGTTGGCATTCCTTGGAAATCTAACGCGGTATAGATCAAAGAGCATTAGCCTTTTACATTCGAAGTTCTAGGTTCAAGTCTTGTGTGATTTCAAAAAGTCTTCAAAACTGGACAATTAATGGGCCATCAGATTAGAGCATGGTGCCACACTGTCGGTGTACTGTTATACATATGATTTTCAACACGCGAAAAGTGGCATTCGGACATTTGCGTAAAGTGTTGTCTCGGATCAGCCTGCGCAGTCCGCGCAGGCTAATCCGAGACGGCACTTTACGACTAAATAAGATACTGTCCTACAGTAGACTGATGCGAAATAGGAAATTACATCATTTTTAAACGGAAAGCATCGTTTTGGATTAGTCTGTGCGGACTTCGCATGCTGATCCAAGACGACACTTTACGCAAATGTCCCAAATCCCTTTTCGCTTGTTGCAAGCCATGTTGTTTAGCACATGTGCACTGGGTTTCCTTCTCATCAAAAAGGGTCACAGGTAAGAATCTTGTGTTGCTTAACCTTAACTTTAGAAGCAATAACACGCAGCTTATTTTAAGCCTTAAACAAAGAGTTCTTATTGATGTGGAGAGTGAACAAAAGACTATTTCAGCTTCATTTCAATTTCATTTGTCGACTGAAACTTAACAACCATAGATAGATAGATAGATAGATAGATAGATAGATAGATTGTGTGGTGTTTAACACCGTTTTCTATATCATTTCAGCAGTGGCTAGGGCGCCTATCCATGCGTTCTTGGACGGCATTTTCGACTACATTAGTTTTATTCTGTGCTACACTAGACTTGCGCAATACAGAAAATTGTATAAAGACGGAAAGTGCTGCTTCGAATTAGCCTGCGCTGAGACGACACTTTACGCAAATGTCCGAATGCCCCTTTTTGCGTGTTGAATGGCACTTATGGATGATAGAAATTAACCCAGGGATCAACAGTCACATTAATAAAGATTTTTCATCAGAAAGTTACAAGGAGTTAAATTACAAACTGGTTTTTATCTTATCTCAGGTAAAAAGCTAATAACTCAATAAATTCAATACAAGAAAATTAAAGGGTGATACTTCCTTATTATACAGGTCAATGATCAAACATTTAGTCACCCTTTTAATGATCATCGGTAGGCTCCTGATTTCTTTTTTTTATTTATCCGGACAGTGTAGATTAAGATTAGACTGTTTAGTGCTTTAAGACCGAGCTGAGATATTTTATTTCGACATCTTTAAAGTGACAATAGCTGCCAAAAGTAAACAAGGCGCATTTAAAACAGTGCATTGAAACTGTAATTCACACCTTTGAAAGATATGGAAAATATTGTACAGATGACAATGTTTTATTGTATACGGTCAGTCCCAGAGTTGGTCGCTGGTAAAGAAATTAATTTCAAACCTAGGTTAAAACATGCCAGATCATTCTACCTCTTGTTTACTTTTTGTCTGGTTTTAAAAGTCTTTTACTTTTGGCCAAAGAATAACACTTGGACCGACTACACATACCAACAGATTTTCATTTTCATAATAATTTCCGTACATTTAACCCTTTACCAAACAATCCATGGTTTTTACTACCCTGACATAGAAAGCTTTTGAAAACATTGTGGGAAAAGGAGAAAATGCTGGTAACCAGCATTTTCTCCTTTTCTCACAACGCTTTCTGCCCTGCTGGAAACAAATTTCAAGTTTCGAGTTGAGTTATTTTGTCGTCTGCAATTGCTTTCAAATTTGACCATTCTAAAATTTTGTCATTTGGTAATGAGTGAAATGGCTGTATCCCAAGGTATCCAGGTTACGAGTCCATAAATTTTAGACCTTGGTCGAAGTACTTTTACAGAATAGCATAGAATTGATATTCAAAGGCAAGATTAGATCGTGCTTTCTGGGCAGTCTTATCTTGATCTACACAGTCTGTATGAACAACTGTTGTTATCATACTTGGCGTTGATAAGTATTATAATTATACTAATTTATTAAAAATTTGATACCTATAATCAACCATTGGACAGCTAAAGGAAGTAAAATATGATATTTTGAATAAAAAAAAAAAAAAAAAACGGAACAAGCAATTTTAAAGTTTATTTAATTCTTTCACTGCCAATGAATAGCTTTTGCGGACGCCGTAGATCAAGATCAGACTGCACATAACATGCAGTCTGATCTTGATCTGCACCGTCCGCTATCTGATGCTTATCTTTCACAAACAAAAACAGATTCAATTAAAACCAAACGATACTTAAAAGGGGAAAATCTAAAAGTTGACATCCTTTGTCTCATTCTCAAGAATTTTCTAAATTTGAAATTAACACAATTTTTTATTTGCTAAACTGAATATTTTAATCAATCAGAAGTTTTGTTACTTTTTAAGTCTAGAAAAAGATAAGTCTCAAGAATTGTAGGTGAATACAGGCCCAGCAATAAAAGCTTCTTTTGTCAGAAAGTCTTTATAAAGACACTTAATTTTCAGACGTGTCCAAAGATGGGTATAGTATCAAACTACGATAGAAATAAAGGCTATGATGGAGACATGCGGAGTTACCGAGGATTTTGAAAATGTTGGATTTTTATTTTTTCTTTTTTGCTGTAAAATTTCCTACAACGTTAATAACTGAAAAGCTGCTAAGTTATATAAAAAGGAATAAAAGAAGTTTTAAGAAAGGAAAATTTCAGTCATTTGAGTGGATGGTATGGCAGAGCCACGGACATTGTGAGGAGAGGCGAAGAGGGTAGGAGATCAGTATAAATGGAGAACATTGGTGAAGGTTTGAACACGTTTGTCATCTTTTCTTTTTCTCAAAAAGGCAGAATAAGAGAGAGAGAGAGAGAGAGAGAGAGAGAGAGAGAGCGCGCGCACCAACACTGGAGTTCAGTACCCTCAGTGCTTTGATTGGTAATTAAGCGTAGTAGAGAACAAGTAGTGCAAATCTAATTATATGGTTTAGCTACTTTTAATTAAGAAAGATCGTTGTTTGAGATAAGACGTATAGAACATTCGTGTAGTCTGTACTACCGGTACGGATGTCTGATCTGTGATGGAGGGTATCTAAACTATATGCCAGACCACAAAAAATTACATTGATTGATTGCATGGTGTTTAATAAGTTAACGGTATTTTCAACATCATTTCAGTTATATCGCCTAAGCCAGTACTTCTATCCATGCTTTCAACGCGTTGCCATTATTTTTAGGAAGCACCATATTCTTTCCAAGTCAGTGGCTGCTTTCCCATATAACCACCATCTAAAACGGTTCTGGATTAAATCAAACTGAAAACAGATATAATCGAATCTGGTTCACATGACTCGATTTGGTTTCGAAAGAGCAGAAATATACTTTTGCGAAACAGAAAAAAATACCAGATATCAGATTTTTCTCCTTTTTCCACATTTAGTTCAAAAACCTTTCCTCAATGGTTGCCTTAAAACGAAAACCTTTGGAAAAGTGTTAACCCTGACATATCACTAAATCAATCAATCAATCAATCAATTAATCAATTAATCAATCTACATATGTTCTGTTCTCTGTGATAAAGCTTTCCATGCATCAGCAAAAAAAGTATTGAAAAGGTCAGCCTGCGCAGTTCAGGCAGGCTGACCTGTCTGGAAGCTTTTCGCCTTTCGTAAATTTAACCCGTTCCCAAACGACAAATTTTGGACTCTTTCAAACTGAAAGAGTTTGCAGACGACAATTTTAGATTTTGAGAAAATGGCAGAAAGTTTTCGAAAAAGGGTAGAAAACACTGTGGGAAAAGGAGAAATTGCTCGTTACGAGCAATTTCTCCTTTTCCCACAGTGTTTTCAAAAGACTTTTACTGCAGACACGTAAAAACCAGGGCTTGTTTTGGGAAAGGGTTTAGCATGTCCAAAGACATTCTACCTGAAGATTCAGTCGGTTCTTTGAGAAAATTAATTTTATTGGTTGATATTTACGTAATGACTTGCTTATCTATGATCAGTATAATATCAAAGATAATATAAAAACCTTCTTTTGTCAGAGCATTGGATCAAACTAATTTCTCATTGATATAAAAATTGCAGTCAGAGCAAAGGGATTCCCAATTTCTACTTGAGATTAATCAGCGATTAATCAATCAATGGAATAGCGAAGATCGCAGATGGGATGTCGATACAAAATGGCGGATTCTCACCTCGAATAGCGAAATAAGGTCTAATTCATTTCCTCGTATCGCTTTGCAATCTCTTTCCATCCCCCAAAATGTGAGAATTCAGCCATAAATGTCAATATCAATGGCTTCAACCAGGACTAGGATTTTATTTTTTTTTTCTTTAGAAATAAAAGGTATGAAGTATAGTATCACAGAACTGAGCAGATCGCCTTTTCATGACTTTTTATAAGTTGGCCATTCTCTGTCAAAAGGCTGCCTAATGCATATTGTCTCAGAGAGACGACTGTAATGAGTACCCGGAAAATAGGGTTTGGAAGAGAAATAATGGATATAGAATACCATCACTCCCTCTTATCTGGAGATCTGGTACAACTGAGATGGATTCATTCTTCTCTCATCTCTCATCTCTGATCATTGAAGATTATGAAAACTTAAGTAGAAGGTAGCTTGTTGTCCTTTCCCCACAATGTTTTTTCTACCCTTAAAAACGCGAGTTTGATTTTCTTTAAAAGTCATTTATTGTGTCATCCGGAAATGCTTCCAATCTGAACAACTCTACAATTTATATGTGACCGGTCACGCAAAAATGCCCGGACAGTCTTAGAATTCCATACATCAATTAGATGAAAACAGATCAAAGATACTGCTCGTCAATTTAAGCTGATAGTTAAAAAAAATATTGTATCGTAAGGTAGAATGACCTCTTTACATACAGAAAACATCATCAAAGCCAAAAGTGTCGACCTTGGTCAGACTGCGCAATCTGCGCAGTCTGACCAGGGTCGACACTTTTCGCAGTTCAGCCTCAGACTGTCCCTTTTTGCGTTACGGGTCGCATATTTAAACGCCATTAAAGTGGTCTTTTACGACTACAGTCGCCTTTGCGGACAAGATCAGGCTGCACAAAACGGTGTAGCCTGATCTTTTATCTACATTGTCCACTTTGATGAAACAATGTAGAAAAAGTTGTGACGAAATTGTAATTAATTGGGTCTAATTTCTAGAATGAACATTTTTGTTGATTTTATGTGGCGCTCTGATGGTTAACCCTTACGCTGCTAAGCGCAGCTCACTGACCTTTTACGGACAGCGTAGATCAAGATCAGACTGCACAGAACGTGCAGTCTGATCTTGGATCTACGCTGTCCGCTTAAGGAGATGTCATTCTCACAAACATATCTTTGAAAAATAGAAAATTTCATTGAAGTTATTTAGCAGGATAGGGGTTAAAAACAAGCAAATACAACAAAAACAAAGATTCAATATATCTGTTTCGCTCATGAGAGATTGGGGTGGGTGGGGGAGGGGTCTCTTGCAAGGCCCTGTGGTAAAGTGCAGGAATCGTAACCTGGAAGCCCCGGGCTCAAGCACGATTGGATCCAGTGTATTTTTCGTGAGATCCTTGGGCAAGACATTTTAGACGGCTCTAGCTTAGTACTAGTGAAACCCAGGAATTACATAAACATGCGAGCTGTCGCCGTGATATGACTGAAATAGTGTTGACAGAGGGGCGTAAAACATCAATCAATCAATCAATCAATCAATCAATTGATTTCAATGAATAAGTCTCTTATTTGGAAGTCGGGTAAAACCCATGATTAGGCTAGTTTCTTGCCGAACTCTGATTTATAAGTCGTCCAAAGATTGTCCATGCCTTAAAAGGTCCATCGATGTACTGACACCTTCTGTGTTGTTTTATTTTGAAGTGTAGAAAACATTGTAGGGAAAGGAGAAAATGTTGTTGTATTTGCTCCTATTCCAGCAAAGTTTTCAAAAGCCGTCTTCGTTAAAAGTCATACCGTGAAAGCATCAACGGGAACTAACCTGTGTAAGCTTTTAAACGTAAAATATACAAGTTCTTCCCCTTTTATACCCCCCTCCCCCCACCCCACATCAACCCTGTTTAGATTCGAGATCACGCTGTGATTAAAAGGAATTCTTTCCATACGAAATAAAAGAAATGCAAATAATTGATGGGTGAATGAATGAAGCGTATGGCTTCAAAAACTTAATATTTCAATGAAATATGCTTTTGATTATTACAAAGATACTTTTATACCTTTGGTTTTGTTTGGTTTAGAGATTCAATTTCATGAGTAAATCAAAAGAGATCTACTTTCTTATATCTTTCTTATGAATTTCTTATCTATAAATTCCTAAGGAAAGTGCAAACGAATGAAATTTGGGCTCCCAATATCAAGCAACTCCCTCTCGGAATGAGGCCGAGTGATGAGTACTAATTGTACTTTGATAGAAACCGTGTATTTTTTACGCTAATGTATATCGCATATGTTCAAAGAGCACGTTGCTCAATCTTTTTACTTTATATTTTCATGGAAAATTTGACCAATTCAGATAAAAATGGGGAAACTGAATGTGTCAATACTCAGATACTTGAACAAGGAGGATTTTCGAGTCCTGACAGCGGTATGTCTCGAAGGCTTAGGATACAAATCTTCTGGATGTTTTCTCAGAGAAAAGTATCACTGCATTCGGATAACTCTATCAATTGGACAGTTCGCGGGGCGTTTCGGACACATTACGGCTAGGTTGTATAGGACCCCGAATTCATATGACGTAGTCTTTTTACTTAGTTGAGTTCTTTTATTCTACAGAGTTGAGCCTGAAATGAACATTTGAGTGAGATACTAAAGTCTAATAATCTAATAACCTAGATGCTAAGAAAAAGCAAAATAATGATAATTTTAAAAAAGAACTCCTGTAGGGCTTGCAATTTGTACTGATTAGATGACTGAATACTTAAAAAGAAGGACACATAGGGCTTGATCTTTTGATTCTTTTCTCTGCAGGTTGAGATGGGAATGAAAAATCATGAGATTGTGCCAACACCCTTGATTGCATCCATTGCACATCTGCATGCAGGTGGCTGTCACAAAGTACTAAAGGAGCTAAGCAAGCATAAGCTAGTCTGTTATGAACACAGGGGGAAAGCAGGTATTACGTTTAATTCTTTACCCAATGACAGAATTTTTAGGCTTCGCAGAATTGAAAGCTTTGAAAAAGGATACAGTAATATGACTGAAAAATTAAGATGGGTTTGTGTAAGGATAGAAGACATTGTGGAAAGGGAAATAATGCTGATTACTAACTTCAGTGAATATGAAGTAGGACAGAGCATTAGAATATATTCATTTTGATCCTGTCCAGATTTGTTAGCACTTAAAACTTTACCAAACAGTCCCGACTTTTAACAACCTTAAGAAAAAAGCCTTTGAAAACATTGTGGGAAAAGGGGAAAGTTCTGGCAACCACCATTTTCCCTTTTTCAGTAAATGTTTTCTACCCGTCCCACAACAAATTTAAATATTCGAGTTAGATTTACTTTTGTCATCTGCAAATACTTTTAGTTTGGACAAGTGTAAACTTTTTTGTTTGGTAACGAGTTAACCATAGTAATACAATTCCAAGGAAAAAAAAAATCAACAAAGGAGGCTTTTGAAAACATTGTGGGAAAAGGAGAATATGCCATTCACCAGCATTTTCTCATTTCCCATGTGTTCTACTCTTTAAGGTGTCTGCAAATGCTTTCATTACAGATGAGTCTTAAGTTTTGATGTTTGGTAAAGGGTTAAAAGGAAAGACTGAAAGACAAACAAATGTGACAAAGATATCAACAGTGCGAGCTACATACCAAACTTACCGCAATGCTATAGTTCATGAGGGTGGCATTTGGAAAGTTACTAGGCAAAAGAGTGTGTGAATACGATTATGTTTTATACAGGGTACATTACCAATCAGTACGGAAAAAAATTGCTGTTCAATTGGATTTGTGAAGTAGTTAATGCCAGCATTTTCCTCAGATCATTTATGGGTATTGAATAACCCTTTACCGCACGAAAAATTTTTAGCCTGGTCCAAATTGAAACCATTTGCAGACGACAAAATAAAGGTGATTAAAAAATAGAAAATGGTTCTGGGAAGGGTAGAAAACACTGTGGGAAAAGGAGAAAATGCTGGTTACCAGCATTTTCTCCTTTTCCCATAGTGTTTTCAAAAGGCTTCTTTCTCAGGGGCGTCAAAAGTAGGGATTGTGTGGTAATGGGATAAGGTGTTTTATTACTGTGTTGCAGTGCCTGGATACAGACTGACAAACTCTGGATATGATTACCTTGCACTGAAGACACTAACCAGTAGGAGTGTCGTACAGTCAGTTGGCAACCAGATTGGAGTTGGAAAAGAATCGGGTATACTTACTACTAAATTGTTTCCAAATGACAAAATTTTAGACTGGTCCAAATTGAAACCATCTGCAGACGACAAAATAAAAGTAATTGAAAATTTGAAATTTGTTTTGGGAAGGGTAGCCCCAGATTTCAGCCCAGGGGCTAAGTATACCCTTGAAACAGAAAGCTAGTGGGAACCCTGCTACCTCCACCCACAGTTTCTGCCCTCAATTGAAGAGCTGCAGAAACATTTAGGATTAGACCTTATAATCTGCCTTTATTTCCAGCAAAAAAAAAAACTAAAGAAAAATGTGAAATAAATGTATGTGTGGTCATCTGGTAAGTCTTTATTTGGGAACAGAATTTCAGACTTGTCCATGTCCAAAATGAAAGCATTTGCTTTTTTTTCCAGATGTATATATCACTGCAGATGAGGAAGGACAGCAGTGGTGTCTAAAATTACATAGGTAAGCATACATGCGTTTAAAATGTTCATTGTAGCTGAGTGGTGAAGGTGTAGGTTTTGAAACCTTGGTCAATATTTACCAGTCATTCCTGTGAGTTTTATTCTCCAAAAATCATAAATCCTGAGTGTCTTAAACATTTGATTTAGCCAATCAGAATTTGTGTTACTTTCAAATTTAAAAAAAAAAATCATTCACCAGTCATTAACCAGTCATTCTTATGAACATATTTATCCTTTTTCTCCATGATTTTCTAAATTTTAGCAAGAATTAGGGTTCATAGGTTCTTTTTTGTAATTACTTTATTTTTTTTTTTGTCTTATTTATCATGTAAGTATTGTTCTTCTGGATGAGTTTCAGAATGTAAGAAGTTTAAACATTTGTGCTTTTATGTCTGATTTGCTATCGTTTCTCTGTTACTACAGATTAGGTAGAACATCTTTTAGACAACTAAAAAACAAGCGAGATTACCACAAACACAGAGCGAACACTTCCTGGTTATACCTCTCTAGACTGGCAGCCATGAAAGAGTTTGCATTTATGAAGGTAAAGTTTGAGCCACTCTCTGTGAAAAGGGGGCCTAGTGCTTCTGCAAAAAGTATCAACCCATGTCAGCCTGCGCAGGCTGACATGGGTTGAAACTTTTTGCTGTAGATCAATTTTCTGCATGTTAAAGGAACCATTCTACCTCCAGATCCAGTGGGTTGTTAAACAAAATGGATTATATGGTGCCATGATAAGTTGATGACTTGCCTCTTATTCTGCATTATGAAGACGCACTAGACTTCCCTTTGCCATAGCATTTGTTGTGTTTACTCTGGATTTAATTGATGATATGGTATTTAACTCTATACTACAAAATCCGGACTTTAACGACCCTGACCTGTGAAAGAAGCTTTTTGAAAACAGTGTAGGAAATGGAGAAAATACTGGAAACTCTATACCAGCAATCCATACTTTGGACAACTCTGTGAAAGAAGCTTTTTGAAAACATTGTGGGAAATGGAGAAAATTCTGGAAACCAGCATTTTCTCCTTTTTACCACGATGTTTTCTACCCTCCAAGAACAAATGTCAATTTTTGAGTCACTTTTATTTTGTCATCTGTAAATGCTTTCAATTTGGATAGGTCTAAATTATTGTTGTTTGATAAATGTTTATTGTGGTGTTCAACATTATCTCATTTCTTTTTCAACTGCTGGTGTACATATTCATGCTTTCTTGAATTCCTTCTTACTTATACTTTGCAGAATATTCTCCCAGAGCCACTGGCTTCTTTTCCCATACAAATATCATCCAAACAATATTCAGTGGTGAGAAAGGAACAAATTCTATTGCAGTGAATATCATCAATTTTTGTGAAAGTTCCTAGCCAAGCTAGAAATTCAAACTGGAGAACCCCAGTTCTTAACCCATTACCATACAATCCCTACTTTTGACGACCCTGAGAAAGAAGCCTTTGGAAAACATTGTGGTAAAAGGAGAAAATGCTGGTAATCAGCATTTTCTCCTTGTCCCACAATGTTTTCTACCCTTCACAAAACAAATTTCAAACTTTCAGTCACTTATTTTGTTGTTAGCAAATGCTTTCAACTTAGACAAACCTAAATTTTGTCATTTGGTAATGAGTTAAGTCCTGCACACAACTTGCTGCACCACCAGTCTTGGCTCTGGTTTTAATATGTCGATTAATGCCATTTAAGATTGTCATGGACAACCCTCAGAGTTCCAAGCACAGCTCTTGCTGCTCTTACAGACATTGAAGATTGAGATCAGACTGCATAAACCATGCACTCTGATTTGGATCTACATTGATGTACATTGCTTTGCCATGTTAATCATTTCGGCCAAAAAACATTTTTCACTCTTCACCACACAATCCAGAGATTTTCTGACTATGGAAGAGAAGGATTAGAAAAAAAGTGGAAAAAAGAAAAAAAAAAAATGCTTGTTCCCAGCAATTTAACCTTTTCCCTCTATCCTTTCTACTTCTTAAAAATAAATCCCATTATTTGTATTTATCAACTGGAATGCTTTCAAAACAGACTGGTTTAATATTTTGTAGTGTTAAAGGTTATCAAAAAACACAACTTCAGACTTTTTCCAATTAATATCATTTGCAGATGACTAAGGTTGATGCAATTGATATGAACTGCTATTGAAAAAAAGAAACATGGAAAAGAAGAAAATACTGGATACTGGCATCTTCTCATCCTCAAACTTGCTTTCAAAAAACCTTCTTCCTTAGGGTGGTTAAAACCTGGGACTGTGTGGTACTAAGACCTACCTTGTATGATATTTTTAAGGTACTTCATCATTGGCTGAAGCTATCGTTTACTTTTTTCCAGGCCCTCTTTGACAGAGATTTTCCTGTCCCCCAGCCAAGAGACTTTAACAGACATGCTGTTGTGATGGAATTACTCAGTGGATATCCTATGTATGTTTTACACAATCTAAGTCTTGGTTAGCATTTCTGATTAAAGACGGACTTTTTAGTTTCCATGCCCTATATAAAAATTTCTTGTTTAAACACCAACAAATACTTCTTAAACTTCTTATTTGGTAATGTATCGTTTTGTATACTGAAATTTTAGAAAAGCTGAGTTTCTTTAACTCAGCCAAGCCGGCTATTTTTTTAGTCCCCATGGGGGAAAACCATGATCGCAGAGATTGAAATCAGAGTACACATAACTTCATCAAGCCTATTATAGAAAAATCTCTTAAATTTCAGTCATTCAGCTGTAGAAATATGTTTGACCACCATATATTAAGCATTTAAATAGTTAACTCATTCCCACGCAATCCAGAGTTTTAATGACCTTAAGAAATAGTCTTCTGAAAATATTGTAATAAAAGAAAATGCAAATGCTGGTACCAGCATTTTCTCATTTTGCCACAATATTAATCTACCCTATTAAATACAAATTTTATTACTTGAGCTACATTAAGATTGTTGTCTGCAAATGCTTTCAATTTGGACTAGTCTATTATTTTGTAGCTTGTTTGAGGGTTAAGAGAAGGAAAATGTTTAATCATGTAATGTATGTGGTACGGTTTATCTGTGATCTAATCCTGTTCTGACAATCAATCTTTTGTGATCATGAATATCCACCTAAGCAGTAATGTACTTTGAATTTGAATAACAAATTTTGGCATTATTCAGAAGGAAATAGTTCTGCTTTAATGTATAAACCTGTCTTACTGAAATAATGAAAAACATTGTAACAGGCGCAGTGGCTTATATTTGCTCCTTTTCCAGTATTTTCTCAAAAAGCTATGAAATACATGGATGGTTAAAACTTGTGTTTATGCAGTAATGGGTTCTGTTGGGACTTAACACTTTACCATACAATCCTGACTTTTAATGACTCTGAGAAAGAAGCCTTTTGAAAAGATTGTGGTAGAAGGAGAAAATGCTGGTAACTAGCATTTTCTCCTTTGCCCATGATGTTTTTCACATGTCCTCAGAGATCTTTTAGGTCTGAGTCACTTTCTGTTTTGTCATCTTCGGATCCTTTCAATTTGGACCAGTCTAATATTTTATTGGTAAAGAGTTAAGGCAAAGATGTAAAAATGCTTTCACATATTGTAGGTGTCAGGTGACAGAAGTTGGAGATGCTGCCAAGATATACAATGAATGTATGGAGCTGATCGTCAAGTTAGGGAACTGTGGACTCATACACGGAGATTTTAACGAATTCAATCTGATGATTGACGACGATGAGAGAGTCACCATGATTGATTTTCCACAAATGATTTCTATCGAGCATGAAAATGCTGAATGGTAAGTGTTCTTGATTTGAACTTTTCCTGAACAAGTTTTGTACCTGTCGAAGTTAAATGCATCTGCACAGGAAACGGGCAACGTCATGATCTGAAGTTCTGTATGCTACAGACTGCACTATTTAGGCTTGGTAGCTTTGAAAGGTAAATACCTTTCAATGTTAGTTTTAACTCGGGCTTCTTACTTTTCTGGCCTTTGCTTGAATTCCATCTTCGATCATGTCCAAGAATCATTTTGAGATAATTCCGAATCTGGGGAAAAAATGGGTGAGGGGATCAGGGGCAACGTTATTGTTCACAGTCAGCAGAGTTCTCAAGACAGTAAAGCTTATGCTGCAGAAGTACTTTTACAACAGTTACTTTGATTTGCTACACTAGTTTTCAGCAAACTGTCTCAAAAATGCTTGGTATTATGTGATAATAAGTTGGTAAGCCTTTGCCAGGCTTAACTTTTGGAAAGGAGAATATTTTTTTGTCAAGAAGAATATTTGAACATTTAATTGAATTCAAAGCATGTTTGATTAGCCTTTTTAATTTGCATAACTTTAAGGCATTATGGAACGACAATATTATAGACTGGTTCAAAATGAAAGCATTTGCAGACGACAAAATAAAAGTGACAGAAAATTTGAAATTGTTTTGTGAAGGGTAGAAAACATTGTCGGAAAAGAAGAAAACGCTGGTAACCAGCATTTTCTCCTTTTCCCACAATGTTTTCTAAAGGCTTTTTTCTCAGGGGCATCAAAAGTAGGGATTGTGTGGTAATGGGTTAAGGCATGTTTCAGTTGTTCACTGTGTAAGGTAATATGGGTAAAAGGCTGTAAACTTGACACTTTGTCATTATAAACCAGTGTACTCCACCCATGTTTTCCCTTTTCTTCTTCTTCCCTTTATCCTTTTTTCATTGGCTTTTGTCATTGGGTTAGAGATAATTAAAAAAATACAAGATATAAAGGATTCTATGTCCAAGCTTTTCTTAACTGTGTTGGGATTTGGGGCTGTGGAAGGGGTTTTCCTGGCCCTTTTTGGAACTTGTTTTGTGCCTTTCTATGAAAAAAGGTTTTCAGGACAGATGATTTTGCTAGTTAAGAAATATCTCAATTCATGTTTGGACCCCCCTCCCCCAAGCCACAAGGGTGTTGCCTCTGGATCCCAGTGGGACAAGGGACCCTCAGCTCAATTTTTCAGGCTTTCTGAAATAAATCCATAAAACCAGTATGAAGCCTGTTAATTTCAAAGATTATATCGGCAATTTTACAATATCGAAACCTGAGACACTGCTGTGGAGATAAGTGATACACCATGTAATTAAATTTGTGCCTTGGTTTTTATTTTGCAGGTACTTTGATAGAGATGTACAGTGCATCAGAGATTTTTTCTCCAAAAGATTTGGCTACGAGAGTGAATTGTATCCAATGTTTTCTGACATCAGGTAAATGACCTGCACTGAGCAAAAAGGGAATTTGACCCTTTACCACACAATCCTGAGTTTTAATGACCCAAAGCAAGAAGGCTTGAAAACATTGCTGGAAAAGGTGAAAATGCTGGTAACCAGCATTTTCCCCTTTTCCCACAATGTTTACTACCCTGTCAGAGATGGGTATCTTTTATTTGAGGTAGTCACTTTTTCATCTGTAAAAGCTTTCAATTTGGTCCAGTCCAAAATCTCATTGTTTGGAAAAGAGTTAATACCTCTCTGTGGTGCATGATACCAAGCAAGTCTTCATGTAATTACGGATCTAAAAAATCCATTTTGTCTAACAACTGACAGTCATGAAGTATTTTTGTCCTTTGACATTCTGGAAATTGATGTGTAGCAAATACTACACAGGCTGACAAGGGTCAATATTTTTTGTAGTTGTACTACACCCCCTTTTCACAGAGCATATTCTTCATGTTTCTTAGACTTAACGGTATATGATATAAGACACTGTAGCACATGGTTTTAGTGACTGACTTTTCAAGATACAATGTGATAAAGTGCAAAATCACAGTTGACAATTATTTTCGTCCACTTCACAGCATTTTCTACCAGTTGAAAGATTAACTATTCTCTACACAATTTTGAGTTTTAAGAACCCTGAGAAATATATATATATATTTTTTTTTGTAGAAAACATTGTGGGAAAAGGAGAAAATGCTGGAAACCAGCATTTTCTCCTTTTCCCAGAATGTTTTCTACCCTCCCATAAAAAATTTCAAGCTGTGAGTGACATCTCTTGCCTGGAAATGCTTTTGACACTGACAAGTAAGAATTTTGCTGTGAAGGTATATGTGCAGATTTAGGTGAGCAACAAGATAAATTGTTTGAATTAATATTCCATTCAATGGCGTTTTACTCACTGACCAAAGTTTTCCTTGAGAAAAGCATTTTGATCCTAGTGCGGTTTGACTTGTTATGTTGTAGGAGATCAGACGATCTAGATGTTGAAGTTTCTGCAAGCGGATTTACGAAAGATTTAGCATCCAAGTTCGATGAGGCAGCAGGAGAACTTAACATTCTCGGAGGACCAGATAATCCCAGAGTTGAAGAAGAAGAAAGTGAGAGTGGCGAGGAGAGTGATGATGAAGGAGAAAGTAGTGAGGATATTGTTGATAACATTGTGGATGGTGACAGTGGTCCTGTGGATCTGGATTGTGGAGTTGTTGAGCATAAAGACCTTGTTTCTGCCATTGAAACAAAAATGGATGTTAATAGAGATACACACACAGAGAGTGATAAAAATAATGTGAATACTGAAAAGACAGTACATCCAGAAAGTGTTGGTATTCATTCAAATGACAATAGTGTAGAAAAGTGTAATCTAAATGTAGGTCCGTTGAAGACAGATGATGGTGTAATAGGTAAGGTTTCAGACCCTGCAAATGACAAAAAGGATGAAGTTGATATGGATTGTGATAGAATGGAAAAACTGCCTAAACAAACTTCAGATACTACAGTAGATTTGAAAGAGGAAGAAACAGCAGAGCTAGAAAACTTGGGTGATGAAAGTGGTTCAGAGGAGGATGAGCTAGCGGACATGAGTGAAGTTAATCGTGGGTTTAGACCTTTTCGTAATGAAGAGAGCCTTACACATGTTAACAAACATGTTCAGAAAAGCAGACTTAGAAGTTCAGATAGCATCTCGTCTACATGCACATCTACATCCTCCATTGATCCAAGAGTGATTCGGGAGAAAGTGAAACGGCAGCAGAAAAAGAAAGATGAAAAACTGAAAGCACGGAGAATAAGGAAGAGTGGAGAGTCAGCCATTACAACTAAAAATAGAAGGGACAAACAGTTGGACATTAGACAGAGTCTAGGTCCAGACTGGTACTGAAGTTGATTGTGTACATTTTAAAGTAACTCAATATCTGGTTAACCCATTTGGTTTAACTCTTTACCAAACGACACAATTTTAGACTGGTCCAAATTGAAAGCACTCGCAGACGACAAATTAAACATAACTGAAAAAAAAGAAACTTGTTTCCATCAGGGTAGAAAACATTGTGGGAAAAGGAGAAAATGCTGATGACCAGCATTTTCTCCTTTTCCCACAATGTTTTCAAAAGGCTTCTTTCTCAGGGTTCTTGTGTGGTAAAGATTTAAATAAAATGGTTTAGCCATTCAGAAGTTGTGATACTTTCAGAAAACTTTTTAGAATAAGGCAGTGAATTTTGTTAATTTTAGTTCGTTGATGAGTGTGAATACTAGATTCTTTGCCAAATGGCCCTGTTTTTAGCTCCACTGGCCGAAGGCCAGCGGGCTTATGTCATGGCCAGTTGTATGTCGTGCGTGCGTCCGTCCTTACGTGCGTTAACTTTTTCTTTAAACATCTTCTTCTCTGAAATTACCTATCCAATTTTGATGAAACTTCACAGAAATGATCCTGCCATGGTCCTCTTCAGAATTTCTTGAAAGAATTTAATTCCTTCAAAAACTCTGGTTGCCATGGCAACAAAACTGAAAAAAATTGAAAATCTTTGAAAATCTTGTCTGAAACTGTAAGGCCTAGGGCTACCAAATTTGGCATGTAGCTTTATCTAGTGGACCTTTACCAAGTTTCTTCAAATTATAGCCCTGGGGTCAAAATTGGCCCCGCCCCGTGGGTCACAAGTTTTACATGGGCTTATTTAGGGAGAACTTTAAAACTCCTCTTCTAACTATGCATAGGGCCTAGGGCTACCAAATTTGGGATGTTGTTTTATCTAGTTGACCTCTACCAAGACTGTCTAAATTATAGCCCTAGGGTCAAAATTGGCCCCGCCCCGGGGGTAACAAGTTTTACATCGGCTTATATAGGGAAAACTTGAAAATTCTTCTTCTACCTAACCATAGGGCCTAGGGCTACCAAATTTGGCATGTAGCTTTATCTAGTGGACCTCTACCAAGGGTGTCCAACTTGTAGCCCAGGGGTCAAATTTGGCCCCACCCCGGGGGGGGTAACAAATTTTACATGGGCTTATATGAAAACTTTCAAAATCTTCTCCCACCTAGCTATAAGGGCTAGGGCTATCAAATTTTGCATGTAGCTTTATCTAGGTGGTCTCTACCAAAGGTGCCCAAATTATAGCCCTGGGGTCAAATTTAGCCCCGTCACAGGGAGTCACAAGTTTTACATGGGCTTATATAGGGAAACTTTAATAATCTACTTGTACATAGCCATAAGGCCTAGGGCTACCAAATTTTTCATGTAGCTTTATCTAATAGGCCTCTACCAAGAGGGCCCAAGTTTTAACTTTGGGGGTCTAGTTTGACCCCACCCAAGGGGTCACAAGTTTTACATTGGCTTTATAAACTTGTCTCATGGGTCACATATTTTACAAGGCCTTTTATTGAGCAAACTTGTTTTCCAGGGCTTTTTATTGGGCAAGATAAAAAAATCTTAGTGTTTATAACCACACATTCTAGTTTCATATTGTAGGTCTGAGGTCAAAATTGGCTCCAACCAGGGATCACAAGTTTAACATGGGCTTCAAAATATAGTCACTTCAATTTAAACATTAATCAAGGGAAATAACTGTATGAAAGATAAAGTTTGGTACTATTTACCTCCCTTGATTATCGAACCGCATTGATACATGATTGGTGCTAGACATTAAGTTTTTTGATAGAAAATATTGTGTTTTCAAGTGTGATTCATTTTGATGCTAATAGTTATGCTCACGTGATTTGAATAATAAATTCAGAGTAAGGTTTCTATCATTCAGCTTATCTTTCCAAGGATTTTACCTTTCATGCTTATGAATTAACCTGCTTGTACTGCCTGACAGTGTTCATTGTTTTTGAAGGCCCTCTTTTTCAGGGTCATGAACACTTGAATTTGCGTGGTAAAGGGTTAAAAAGCCAGTGGAGCGATACAGGGCCATCATGGCCCTCTTGTTATGACTTTGTTTAGAAAAAAATCAAAACACTGTGAGTTAAGTAGAAAATGTTGGTAAGCAGATCTTGTCACCATGACAGCATATAAATTTTCATTTGCAAATGCTACTGAAATCAAAGGAAAAAGTATAACATAATAATTACCCTCTGGTAAAGACTTGTGCAACCATACATCTCATCAATTGAATTTCTGCTGCCATTGAAATGGATGTTTTTAAAACCCATTACCAAACGACAGTATTTAAGACTGGTCTAAATTGAAAGCATTTGCAGACGACAAAATAAAAGTGAGTGAAAATTTGAAATTTGTTTTGTGAAGGATAGAAAACATTGTGGGAAAAGGAGAAAATGCTGGTTACCAGCATTTTCTCCTTTTCCCCCAATGTTTTCTAAAAGCTTCTTTCTCAGGGGTGTCAAAAGTAGGGATTGTGTGGTAATGGGTTAAACATCATGGCAGACAGGGAAAAAGCTGTAACTGAGCATTTTCTGCATTTATTATGTTTTTGGTTAAAGAGCTGATTATACCTTTAAGGTTTATGTGTGCAAGTTGATTGTTCTCTTTAACCCATTACCAAACAACAATATCTTAGACTGGTCCAAATCAAAAGCATTTGCAGACGACAAAATAAAAGTGACTGAAAATTTGAAATTTGTTTTGTGAAGGGTAGAAAACATTGTGGGAAAAGGAGAAAATGCTGGTTACCAGCATTTTCTCCTTTTTCCCACAATGTTTTCTAAAGGCTTCTTTCTCAGGGGCGTCAAAAGTAGGGATTGAGTGGGAATGGGTTAAATTGTATTGGTTTTAAAAACATACTTTTTGATGTGTAACTCCTTACCACATAATCCAAACTTTTAATGACCCTGAGAAAGAAGCCTTATGAAAAAATTGTGGGAAAAGGGGGAAATGCTGGTAACCAGCATTTTCTCATGCCCATAATGTTTTCTACTTTTCCCCCCAAAAAATCAATTTTTGAGTCATATTTATTTTGTTGTCTGCAAACGCTTATAATTTTTGGACTGGACCAAATTCAAAGCATCTGCAGACAATAAATTAGTTCTTGTTAATATGATGATTTCTGAATTTGATAGGGTAAAAATATTGTGGAAAAAAGGAGAAAATGCTGGTTACCAAAATGTTCTACTTTTCCCACAATGTTTTCTGTAGGCATCTTTCTCAGAAAGTTGGGATTGTATGTTAAGGGTTAATGGTTGCTTTTGTCTGTATGTGCAGTCTGACCTTGATCTACACAACAAGCTAAAGAAACTAAAGAAGTAAAAGGCTCTTTATGGGTTACTCTACACCCAACAATCCTGTTTTAATGACTAGAAAGAGGAAGGCTTTTGAAAGATTGTTGGAAAAGGAGAAAATGCTGATAACCACCATTTTCTCCTTTTCCAACAGTGTTTTCTGAATTTATGGAAAAAAGAGACTGTTGAAAAGTTTTTAGGGAAAGGGAAAATGCTGGAAACCACAATTTTCTTCTTCTCAAGCAGTGTTTTATACATTTATGGAAGAAAAAAAAAGACTTTTGAAAAGATTTTACGGAAAGAGGAAAAGCATTTTTCCTCTTCCAATAATGTTTGCTGCCTCAGTGGGGGAAAAAAAACCCTGTTAATTTAGCCTTTTATTTAACCCTGTCCCAAACAACAAATTTTAGACTCTTTCAAACTGGAAGAGCTTGCAGACAAGATTATTGAATTCTATAAAATGGCAGGAAGTTCTCCCATAGGATAGAAAACACTGTGGGAAATGGAGAAATTGCTCGCTACTAGCAATTTCTCCTTGTTCCCCATTGTTTTCCAAAGACTTGTACTGAAGACACGTAAAAACTAGGGCTTGTTTGGTAAAGGGTTTAATGTCTTCAAATGCTTTAGTCGTAAATTATTAGCTTGGCTGGCTTTGAAGGAAAGGTTGAGGTATTGTCAAAGCTAATAAGTCGTCATGGACTGTGTAAGGTTATAGCTTTTACATTTTGTAATGTCTCTGTTATTACTGAATATACTTATTTCAAACTCCAACAAGTTATTGACTTCCAAAAGGTTAGGCCATAGATTAACCCATAGGCTGCTAAGGGCAACTTGCTGACCTTTTGCAGACAGTATAGGGCAATATCAGACTGTACAGTACAAGCAGTCTGATCTTTGACCTACACTGTCTTAGAATGAGATATTATTCCCCAAAACAAAATGTTTAAATACCAGTCCTTGAGGTTTTTCAATCAAAATGAAAATTTCATTCTAGTTACTTTGCAGGATAAGGGTAAACCCCCTTCTTGCTGTGGATAAAAAGGATTATCAGTATCTTTGTGTGGTGACACTTTAACATCTGGAAGGAATCAATCTGACCAGACTACAGGCCGTTGGTTAGTTATCCTTATCTGATTAACAGTAAGAAGATGAAATATCCCTTGATAAATGAAGTACACATCGATGTACTTTGATTTTGCATAACAACATCAGGGTTTTACAGAGCTTTTGAAAAACGGGGGTCCACTGGATGCAACCTCAAAATTTGAAAAAATCAGGGGTCTTGACCCAAATTTTAGGGGTCCCATATAAAAAGGCCTGACCAGTGCTTTTGGCACTATTAATGCAATAGTGATTGGGAATTCAAAAAACCTTAAGTAAAGGGATTCGAAGAAACTTTCGCCGATTATGCGATCTTTCTCAAATGGAAGCCAGCGGTATTTTTCCAACCAAACTTGTTGACATTTGCAATCTTTGTTCACAACTGACATACTTGTGTAAAGTTAGAGGAGGATTGCCTTAGTAGCCTTTAATCTTTGTCTTCATCATCCAGCGGTTCCTTTCTTTCCCCCAAAAAATTCAAAAGACTTAACTGTTTTGACATTTCGTCTGCAGGCAAGTTTTAGTTTACAAGGAAGAAATCTGAAAATGCCAAATGATTTATGCAGGTCACACTCAATTAGTAATTATAATACTGTCTTTTTTCCAACAGGTATTTGTAAGTGTTTTTACCGTAAATCTGCTCAGTCAGTTATTTATTTAGAGAATCTACGCTTCAAAAATGTAAAAAATTCTAATTATTTGTAAAATCATGAAGAGTTTTGTCTGTTTAAGCAGCTAATGATCATGATTATGTCGATTTACTTGATTCAAGGCAGCGTGACATAAGTCTCTGGATATCCCAAATCAAGTGTGCCCGGTGCAAGTGTCCAAAAAACTGCAATTTTATTGTTCTGACTGCAGAAGTTTTCCTTTTTTTCAAAGAAATGCCAATGATCAAGAGACGTTCAGTTGTATTCATGAATCTTTATTTTAGTTTTGGAATTAATTTTTATGCATCCCTGGGATGCAAACTGCTGATACAAGTGCGTACAGCTCAATATTTATGCATATATGGACACGGAAATCTGCATGCAACACACATAAACAGGGAAAAAATAGCGAGTTGAAAAATAAATCACAAAGAAATACAATAAAATCATTTTTCGCATCTAACTTTCTACAATTCAAATAATTACACAGAAAATACAAAATGTCACAAACATGGAAAATGCAGATGTATGAATAAATAAAATTTTCAATTTATACACTTACTGCAATGCTAGAAGTAGCATAGAAAAATTACATAATTATACCATATAAAATGTTACAGATCTTTTCTGAAGTTACTATAAAAATATTGTTGTTATCTTTTCTGAAAAATTATTCTACTATTTCTATTATTTGGAAAGAAATATTTGCCGCAAACCAGAAAAGTGCTATAATATCAGTCTGACCCAGAACTACATTGATTTGGATCAGAAGGATTAGCATGTTTATAAAATTTCAGAGTACATGTATGTTGCCTTTGAAAGCAGTCAGGATTGCACATGGGTTTTTGATAAAAGACGCATTCAAATGCTGTTTGTTATCCCCCGTCGAAAGGCGGCGGGGGATATGGTAATAGTCTCCGTCCGTCCTTCCGTCCTTCTGCTTTTTGTCCGGAGCATATCTCCAAAAGTATTTGAAATATCAACTTCAAACTTCACAAGTGGATAGATCTCATTAAGGAGGCATGTAGTGTACAAGAACCATTACTCCATCTTCAGTATTTTTGGAGTTATTGCCCTTTGTACATTTTCTTCTTCTGGAATTTTTGTCCGGAGCATATCTCCAAAAGTATAAAAGCTAGGAACTTGAAACTTCACACATATATAGAACTCAACGAGGAGGCATGCATTGCGAAAGATCCATTACTCTGTCTTCAGTAATTTTGGAGTTATTGCCCTTTGTAAAATTTAACTTTGGATTTTTGTCCAGAGCGTATCTCCAAAAGTATTTGAGATATCAACTTCAAACTTCCAATTTTTCATTTTCACATTCAAGGGATTGAATTACACTTTTAAGTTTTTCACAGTTCACTTTGATTTGTCTTCAACTCTCATACAATCCCGACGTTTATCAACCCTGGTAACCAGCATTTTCCTTATTTCCTACAATGTTTTCTACCCTTCTCAAAACAAATTTCGGTTTTCAAGTAGCATTAATTTTGTGGTCTGCAAATGCTTTCAATTTAGGCCATGCCAAATTTTTGTTGTTTGGTAAAGAGTTAATCATTCAGGCTATCCTTCAAGGATTTAATCTGTTACCATGTTGGTTTTTTTTTTTATGCATTTCTTTATTACTTACATCCTTTTTATCATCCCAGATGTCAAATTTTTTTCTGACTCCATTTAGCTGCTGTCTTGGTCTGACTGATTCATTTCTGTGGTCTTCTTTAGTTTACTCTTGTTTGTTTTTTCGTCCTTGACCCCTGACTGCCATTTGGTTTAATTGTAAATATATGAAGACTGGACTTAAATTGAACGACACACAGCGGGGTGTGTTAGTTTGGGAATAAATGGACAAAGTAAGAAACAACTCGAATTCCTTGAGGAACTTGTGAGGATTTTCGTGCATGTAGCCCAAGATGTTCATGACAAATTTTTCATTTAATGTGATGTTTGATGGTAATATGTACTGAACAGCCAGAGCAGGAAGTTGAACTTGGGATTGTGGTCGGCAAGGCGTGGAGCAGAACTCTACTGGGTCGTTGGGATCCTGGCCTGTAATAAAGGGATTATGGCTATCGTCCTGCAACATCATGCAGGAAACAATGGTAATAAAAAGTATCACGATAGATTTAGATTCTCCACCATGTGGTAGTTTTGGTTAAAAGCTCATAGGAAGACGTTCAATCTGTTTTTCCCATCTATAATTTCAGTCACACATGCTAAGTGTTTCTTCATCCCTAAAACAAGTACTACTTCCCTCACCCGTTTGACCTGCTTTATGCTTTATGCAAGAACAGTTTGGAATGTTTTCATTTAATGTGATGTTCGATGATAATACGGAACAGGAAGCTGAACTCGGGATTGTGGTTTGCAAGGCGTAGAGCAGAACACTAGCAGGTCATTCAGATCCTGGCCCATAATAAAGGGATTGTGGCTATCATCCTGCAACATCATGCAGGAAACGATGGTAAAAAGTTCCAACAGTCAATTTAGATTCTCAACCATGTGGTAGTTTGGGGTAAAAGCTCAAAGGAAGAAAATCAATCTGCTTTTCACATCTTTAATTTCAGTCATGTGTGCCCCGTGTTTTTCCATCCCAAAAACAAGCACTACTTCCCTCAACCATTTGATCTGCTTTATGCAAGAATAGTTCTGAATGTTCAACTAAACTTCATCAATCAAAACTGAACAAAACTCATCCACTGCACTACCTACGAAGTACACAACGGGGGATAACTTCAATGCTGTCTTTTTTTAAAAATCCCAGGTAGTAACATACACAAAGTGTCTCTTTTAGAATCCTTAGACAAAGGAAACCGTTTCAAATGTAATAATATCAAAATCTGACCTTTTTGGCTTGGCTGTGTTTGAATGTGTGTCTGTGATATCTTCAGCTTATCGTTGTAATATGTGTATTTGAAAATTGTATAAGAGGGATTTTTCCATGCTTGTACACTCTAAATAACACATGACCACCCAGTAATAACAGAGATATTGTAAAATCAGGTTGTTTGAAACATCAAAGTAGAAAAAGGGGACATAAATGTGTGACAATATTTTTTATGATTACCTACCATTGTTGTCTGGGTTTCCCTTTTGATAGTTATTATACCCCTCCCAATGAAGTGGAGGGGGCTATACTGGAATCGCTATGGCTGTCTGTTTGTAGATACAAATTTACCTGGAGCTATACTCCAACAGTTTTTCAGGTACTGAACTCAAATTTACACACAGGGTTCCTTTATAGATAAAGTAGTACATGTGCAATTTTCATGACCCTTCCACGATTTGTTGTGGAAATATCTCCCCTTGAACTTTTTTCAACTCTTACTTTTGTTCCAAACCATACTGCATTCTTTGACAATGACCTGTTTTTGTGACAAGGTGGTGGTGGTGGTGGGGGTATAATCACGTTTAGTGATAGCTCTAGTAGTTAACAACTAGTCCGAGTTTGAATTGAATGTCTTCAGTACAAAGAAAGATATCATAAACTGTTCAATGACCAGAGTACCAATGCTATGACTATAACTCAGTTTTTTCTTCAAAAATAGCCAGGCTAAAAGTTGGATTGTACAGTTAAGATCCATCTTCGTAAGCCAAGGTGACAGTCACTATGTTGATCTTGGTAAGATTCATGTTGTGATCATCACTTAGGCTTGCGAAGATGCTTAAGATCTAGAGTTAACTCTTTACTAAGCAAAAAATTTATAGACTGGTCCACATGGAAAGCTTATATGTCACTGAATCTTGAAATTTTGTTTGGGAAGGGTAGAAAACATTGTGGGAAAAGGAGAAAATGCTGGTGTCTCCTTTTCCCACAATTTTTTCAAAAGGCTTCTACCTCAGGGTCGTCAAAAGTCGTTATCGTGTGTTAAAGGTTTAATGGTGTTGTTTGGTATGAAAGATATTATTTGTAAATAAAACAGAAATAAAACAAGTGTATTCTGTGTTGGTGTTTTATTGTAATTGCTGAAAATATAACTGTGAAAATATAAACAACAAGCAAATAGAAGCACTCTAAAAGATTATAAAATATTTCATAATTAACAAAACAATACTTCTTACATGTAAACAATACAACTTGGACGGAATTATAAGATTTGACTGAAATATGGATCCCTCTTTTCATTATAATAATTATAGTTTGGCAAAAAAAAATAGACCTTTTGCCGCAAAATGCCAAGTTTAAATGGTCCCAGAGAGACTGTTGAAACATTGTGGAAAAATTTAAAAATGCTGGTTACCAGCAATTTTTCTTTTCCCAGAACTTTTTCTACCCTTTCACAGATAGTCTATGATTTGGGTCATATTTAACCCTTTACCACAATGCTGACTTTTCACGCTCCTGGAAAAGAAGTCTTTTAAAAACATTGTAGGTAAAGAAGAAAATGATGGTATTCTGCATTTTCTCTTTTTCCCAAAATGTTTTCTACCCTATCAAAGAAAATTTGCACAATTTGAGCCACACTGAAGTTTGCCTCTGCAAATGCTTTCAATTTGGACAAGGCTAAAATTTTGTTGTCTGATAACCCTTTACTCCATAGATACTCATTTTGATGCATCAACAACAGACAGCTTTTGAGAACATTGTGGGAAAAGGAGAAATTGCTCTTAACGAGCAATTTCTCCTTTTCCCACAATGTTTTTCACTCAATCAGATAATTGTTTCCCCATTTGTCCACGTTTTTGACATCATATGTTTATTTGCTGTTGAATCGGAAGAGCCTAAAATTGGCATATTAGGTAAAGGGATAAAGGCTTAAGTTGCCGTCTTTTGATACATTGCTGGAAAAGGAGAACCAGTAGAGCTAAGAAACTGGTTACCAGCATCTTCTCCTTTTCAATCAATGTATTTTACAGGTAAAGCCTATCATTTCAGTCAGATTTGTTGTCTGCAAATGCCTTCGCTATGGACATGTCTAAAACAATGTTTTCTACCCTTCCCAAATCAAATTTCAATTTTCAATCGCATCTATTTTGTTGTCTGCAAATGCTTTCAATTTGGATCAGTCTAAGTTTATTGTTTGGTAAAAAATCAAGAGAGAAGGGGTAAGACATTTTGAAACATTATGGGAAAAATATTGAAAATGCTAGTTGCACACATTCTCCTTTTCCAACAATGTTTTCTACCGTTTCATAAAATAAAGCCTATCATTTGATTCGAGTTTAACTCTTTACCAAACAACAGATTTACAGACTGGTGCAAATTGAAAGCATTTACAGATGACAAAATAAATGAGACTGAAAAACAGAAATTTGATTTGGGAATGGTAGAAAACATTGTGGGAAAAGGAGAAAATGCTGGTTACCAGCATTTTCTCCTTTCCTCACAATGTTTTCAGAAGGCCTCAACCTCAGGGTTGTCAAAAGTTGTTATTGTGTGGTTATGGGTTTATTTACTGTCTGCAAATGCCTAGAACATGGACAAGCCTAAATTTTGAAAACAGAAGGGAAAAGACTTGAAAGATCATAGGAAAAGTTGAGTTGTGCCAATCATGAAAATATTAATGATAATGTTCACCCAAAATGAATTTTGATCTTTCACAAAAAAATACTAACAAATATTCCTTATTTCTTTGCCACAGTACAAGAGGTGAAAGCATTACTAGACATCAAAATGAAATAAAACAATACTAATGGAATTTTCTGAGAACAGGGTTCCCACGCAGTCGGGAAAACGGGAAAAAGTCGGGAATTTCGTAAAACCCGTTCCCGGTCTTGAAAAAGTCTTGATTTTTGAAATATCTATGAAAAATCGGGAAAAACCCGGGAAAAGTACGAAACGTTTTGGGTATGAAACAAAAATTTAGGACGATAATAATCTCCGGTCTCCGTCCTCCATTTTTCGGATAAAGGTCCAATATTTTCTGCAACATATATTCTAGACCGTCATTGGTCGAAGAGTGTGAATTTCCCAAATACATTACGGTCTTTTTTTTTTAGGTTCACTGGTTCCGGAATAGGTATTCTGATATTTTAATAAACCGGGATCCAGTGGGGTCATACTATTTTGCGGACGCTAATTGCGGACAATATACACTTAGAAGGATTTTGCGGACAATATAGAACATAGAGGGATTTTGCGGACGCATTGAATATAGAGTAATCATTGCAATTAAGGCTATGGACTTGTTATTTTCAACGTTGAAATGTTTTTTTATACTGATTATTTATACTTTTTATATGAACTTATAACGAAAATTATTTTTAGAGTGTTGAAAGTAATTTATAAAAACCATGCATATTATTAATATTATTTTCTTTTCTTTTTTTTATTTTTATATGTAATCACAAGTCATAAGTCTAACTCTTCGTAACATTTATACTTTTACAGAAATCTTTGGTGTTCTGAAACGAGAGTAGCCTACTGAAGTAAAATTACGGACATGTGTAACTTAAAAAAAAGTATGGTAGGAAACGTGCGGACGCTACGTGCGGACATTATATACAAAGAAGGAATTTGCGGACAATATAGAGTAAAGAGGGATTTTGCGGATGCATTCAGTATTTATAAAGTAATGTTTTAGATGAAAAACACGTGTATTTTTTGGCGTAGTTTTCACGTTTTTATGTTAATAGCATCGAAATGTTATGTTAGTCTGCTCTTTCATAAATCTTTGAAACCATTGTTTTATGGACAAATTAGCAAGATACCTACACTATTAATGTAAACGTATGGGAATCATAAAGTATGGGAGGAAAATGCAGATGCTGCGTGCGGACACTATACATAAAGAAGGAGTTTGCGGACGATATAGAATATAGAGGGAATTTGCGGACGATATAGAATACAAAGGGACTTTGCGGACAATATAGAATATAGAGTGATTTTGCTGATGGATTGATTATAGAGTAGCAATTATAAAGTAGAGTTTTAAATGAAATATATTTAAAAACTACTATATAATCAATCCGTCCGCAAAATCACTCTATATTCTATATTGTGCGCAAATTCCTTATGTATGTTGTCTGCACGTAGCATCCGCATGTTTCTCCCATACTTTATGATTCACACACGTTTACATTAATAGTGAAGGTATCTTCTTAATTTGTCCATAAAATAAAAGTGTCAAAGACTTACGAAAGAGCAGACTTATATAATATTTCGATGTTATAAACATAAATACGTGAAAACTACGCAAAAAATTACATATATTTTTCATCTAAAACACTACTTTACAAATTACTACTCTATAATCAATCCGTCCGCAAAATCACTCTATATTCCATATTGTCCGCAAATGCCTTCTTTATGTATAGTGTCCGCACGTAGCATCCGCATTTTCCTCCCATATTTTATGATTCATACACGTTTACATTAATAGTGTAGATATCTTCTACTTGTCTATAAAACAATGGTTTCAAAGATTTACGAAAGAGCAGACTTACATAGTACATGTATTTCGATGTTATAAACATAAACACATGAAAACTACGCCGAAAAATACATATATTTTTCATTTAAAACACCACTTTATAATTGCTACTCTGTAATCAATCCGTCCGCAAAATCACTCTTTATTCTATATTGTCCGCAAATTCCCTCTATATTCTATATTGTCTGCAAATTCCTTCTTTATGTATAGTGTCCGCACGTAGCATCTGCATTTTTCTCCAATACTTTATGATTCACACACGTTTACATTAATAGTGTAGGTTTCTTCTTAATTTGTCCATAAAACAAGGGGGGTTTCAAAGACTTAAACAAGAGTGGACTTACATAATATTTCGATGTTACAATATTTCAATGTTTCCATAATAATATACTTTTAAAGCAGACTCCGCAAATTCCCTCTTCACTCTGTATATTATCCGCAAATTCTGTATTTATGTATATAGTGTCGGCACGTAGTGCTCCTCCGCACTGTTCTTACCATTCTATAGGGCAGGCCTATACTTTACATGCATTTCCGAAATATAATACTTTCAAAGCAGACATTATATTTCGAAATGTTATGAACATAAATATGTGAAAACTTCGCAGAACAAAATATAGATTTTTCATCTAAAACACTACTTTATAAATACTGAATGCATCCGCAAAATCCCTCTTTACTCTATATTGTCCGCAAATTCCTTCTTTGTGTATAGTGTCCGCACGTAGCGTCCGCACGTTTCCTACCATACTCCATCACAAGTTTACACGTGTCCGTAATTTTTCCTCAATAAACTATTTATTAAGCTATTAAATAAGCTTCAAAGAAAAATTATAATATCATTCGAATTTTGATTTAACCCATTACTTCACAATCCCTAATTTTGACGACTCTGAGAAAGAAGCCTTTGGAAAACATTGTGGGAAAAGCAGAAAATCCTTTTTCCACAAAACAAATTTCAAATTTTCAGTCATTTTATTTTGTCGTCTGCAAATGCTTTTGATGTGGACCACCATAAGATTATCAAAAATAACGAAAGAAAAAAAAAATGTAGATATTTTTTATAAATTACATGTACATTCAAATTTCTAAAAGCAATTTTCATTATATATGTTCATGTAAAAAATTAAAAAAAAAAGTCAGTATAAAAACTCATTTCATCGTTGAAAATAACATGTCTTTCGCCTTAATTGCAATAATTACTCTATAATCAATGCGTCCGCAAACTCCCTCTTTGTTCTATATTGTCCGCAAAATCCTTCTTTGTATATATTGTCCGCAAGTTGCGTCCGCAAAATAGTATGACCCGATCCAGTGTATTAATTTTGGAGAACTCGGTACTTATCCTAAAATACAATGCAGCTGCGCTTTGTATTTTCACGGGGACGAGCTGAAGTGAATTAACTTGAAAATGAGCTACAACAGTAAACATTACTGAAAATTTAAATCCATAGGGGTCTGAAAGGTTAACAGACTATTTTTATGAAGCCAAGTTATGATTCTCGTCGGGATGAGGTTGTCGAGTCAGAAGAAACTGAAAGTAAGCGCTTGTCTGCAATCATGGATCAAAACACTTCAAGTATTAAATCTAACAAAGTTACGATTATTCGTATTTTCAGAAACGTTAAAAGCAGGGATATTGCACTTTGAAAAGATCGGTTTATTTATTCCTGTATTTCAGGTCATGAAAACTGAACAATTAAAGTGAAAGTAAAACATGGTACTTTTGGATTAGGCTTTAGTTTCAATGACTGAAGAGGGAAAAGAACCTCTATTTGAAGGCTTACAGCAAAACTGTTGTGCATTATGATAGTAAATGATATGCAAGGACTTGATTCTGTGTCTCAAATCATAAAGAAAATAATTCCCAATGTTAGACAAAAACAACACATTTTTAGCTCACCTGAGCACAAAGTGCTCAAGGTGAGCTTTTGTGATCGCCCCATGTCTGTCGTGCATCATCCACAATTTCTTAACATCTTCTCCTCCTAAACCACTGGGCCAATCTTGATGAAACTTGGCAGGGATGTTCCTTATTTAAATCTCTACCAAAGTTGTTCAAGATATTAAATTCCACCCATGGCAACCAAAGAAAAAAAAGAGCAAAATCTTTGAAAATCTTCTTCTCTGAAACTAGAAAGCATAGAGCTTTGATAATTGGTATGTAGCATCTCCTAGTATACTTCTACAAAAATTGTCCATATAATGCCCCTGGGGTCAAAACTGACCCCACCTGAGGGGTCACAAGTTTGACCATGGGAATAATAAAAGAAAACTTTGAAAAATCTTTTTCGTTAAAACAAGAAGGGATAGTGTTTTGATATTTAGTATGCAGCATCTGCTATTGGACCTCTACCAAGATTGCTCATATGATTCCCCCAGGGTTCAAACTACCCCTCAGGGGGTTACAAACTTTCATATTTTGTATGTACTATCTTCTAGAGGACCTATACCAAGTTTGTTCATATGATGCCCCTGGGATTCAAACTGGCCCTGCCCTGGTGGTCACAAGTTTGAACATGGGAACAAATAGGAAAATTTTAAAATTCTTCTGCTCTGAAACAAGATGGAATTTATGTACATGTATTCCTTATGATGGTCTGCCAATAACAGTATTTTACCTTTTTTCATTAAATGTCACATCATGGAAAAAGGGGGCTTGGAGTATATTTTCACTGTGGATCAATGTCTCTTTCATTACAGGAAAAAATGTAATTAATGTTCATCTTGTTAAGCCAGAGACAATAGTTATTTGATTTTATTTCATGAAACAACATGTTATCCAAATTGGGCACTAAATGTATAATTTCATTCTGGACCAATTACAGTCAGTTGGCCCATCCATCTGCGTTGACGGTTATCTTCTAAAGTCTTTGGCACTTATGAAACTTCATACATGTCTTACTTAGGATAGCCTTGTGATACAATTTTCTTCTGTAAGATAGGTCATGGACAAAGGGGTTACCTTTCACGTACTGGACTTATCGAGCTCCAATAAATTAGTCAGTAATGTTGTGAGCTGTTAGTCTAGGGTTCCCAGTTTGGCTTGATTACTGTCTCAGTCAACATCCTTTGAAATTTGATAAAAAGTTACTGAGACAAGTCTCATTTGTGTCTTAACAATGAGCAAATGATGTTTTTTAATCTGTCTTTCGACCACCATTTTTGACCAGGAAATGCCTCTTAAAGTTAATTCAGTCCCTTACAATACAATCCTGACTTTCAATGACCCTGAAGAAGAAGGGTTTTGAAAGCATTTTGGGAAAAGAAGAAAATGCTTTTTGCACAGTTACATACCCTGTCAGAATTATTTGGCCTTGAACTTCCATATTTGGTATTTATCTTCACTGTAGACCTTTACTACTTAGTACTCAGGTGAATGATACAGGACCATCATGGTCCTATTATTCCCAATTTGCCTGGTTATGTAGTCTTATAAGGATCTATACTATTTGCCTTCAAATTCTTCATTACTTGTAGAAATTTAGGAACTGTTAGAGAACAGCATGGATCCTTATTAAACTGCCTGTATGGATAGGCTGATCTGAATCTATATTCATTTGTAGTTTTGTAACTGGCCAAGTAAAGAAATGAAATAACTATCATGCAGTTAGAATGTTCTTTAACCCATTACCACATGAGAAAAATTTAGACTGGTCCAAATTGAAAGCGTTTGCAGATGACAAAATAAAAGTGACTGATAAATTGAAATTTGTTCTGGGAAGGGTAGAAAACACTGTGGGAAAAGGAGAAAATGCTGGTTACCAGCATTTTCTCCTTTTCCCACAGGGTTTTCAAAAGTCTTCTTTATCAGGGGCGTCAATAGTAGGGATTGAGTGGTAATGGGTTAAATCTTAATTTTTCATTAAAACAAGGAATGTATGAAAGAAAGTAGCTTTCAAAAGGTTTTGCATTTCCAGTTTTTCTCTTGCAAAAAAACCTTGAATTTTAAAAAAAATCCTGGAAAAAGTCTGGAATTTTGCAAGCAGAAAGTTGTGGGAACCCTGTGAGAAAGAGTAGGAAAAAATGTGGAAAAAGGAGGAAATGCTTGCTACCAGCAATAATTATGATCTATTACCACAATGTTATTTAAAGCCTTCTTTTCTTGGCTGTTTAACTCTTTACCACACAATGAAGACATTTAATGCCCCTGAGGAAAAAGCCTTTTGAAAACATTCTGGGAAAAGGAGAAAATGCTGGTAACAAGCATTTTCTCCTTTTCCCACAATGTTATCTATCCTTCACACAAAAAAATCAAATTTTCAGTCATTTTTATTTTGTTGTCTGCAAACGTGTTTGATTCGGACAAACCTAAAATTTTGTCGTTTGGTAATGAGTTAAACTTGGGGTTATTTGGTAAAGGTTCAATTAATAAATTCAACAATAACTAGAACAGAAACAAGCAATTTTGTTGAAATGATATCCCCCACCAAAAAAAACTGCGTAACTTAGAAATCGCTCCAAAACAGCTATTTCGCATAGAATCGAAAAAACAAAAAACTGTCTTGGCAGAATTGATTATTATACAAATACATAAAGTTTCATGAATTTCTGTCCAGTGGTACTGGAGATATTCACCTGGACAAAAGGACAACGCTAAAACTAAATCCCTCTACCTTTGGCTGGGGATAAAAATGGGTACAGCATGTGGGTGTCAACACCCTGCTGCAAGTGCTTATTTGTGACAATTGTAAGTTGAAGAAAAGAGCATAACTGAGTCAAAAATGTTTAGAAAGTTACCTGCCCCTGTTGTATGAGTTCCCCTTACAGCATTTTATTAACCCTTATCCTGCTAAATAATTAAAATTAAATTTTCAGTTCGATATTAATAACCCATATATTGGTGTTTCAAAGTTATGTTTTGGGGAATAATATCTCCTTATCGGACAGTGTAGATCCAAGATCAGACTGCACATTCTGTGCAGTCTGATCTTGATCTACACTATCCGCAAAAGGTCAGCTATTCACGCTTAGCAGCCAAAGGGTTAACTTGTCCAATTTTGAAGTAAACATCTTGGATAAAAACTAATATTACAAAATGTCAAGGTTTATGCCCGATGACGCAGACCTTGCCAGGGCTTTGGCAATATAAACACTAAACTAAAGATACCCAAATGTTTCATTTTCTGAGCTGTTTCACCAGACAAAAGTAGGGAAAAGTGCTGAGCTAAGATTAGGCACTATCCTGCCCATTCTGTTCTTATCTGTTAAGTCAGCAAAAGCAACCATTTATTTAGTACTGATAAGGCCTTCACAGTATGGCAGACAGGAAATATAAAACAAGAGGGCTATGATGGCCCTTTATCGCTCCACTGGCTTATAAGTAAAAACCAGGCCTCCTAGTGAAACCTTTAAAACCTTTAAAAACCTTTAATTTCAGAGCAAACCTTTAAAACCTTTACATTTCCCCAGAAAACCTTTAAAACGCCAAAATAGCCTGTAATTCTCACTCAAAACCTTTATATTTGCTCTGACTGGTTGCCGTGATAGCTTAAAGCAAGTAATGGATTTTGTTCTGCATTTTCCCTTCTTTTATGTGTAGTTAAACAATGCTGCTTTTGTTTCTATGTATGATATAAATATGCAGAGAAAATAGGTATACACATTAAATAAGGTATGTATTATATTGCATAATTCAAACAGTATATAACATCAAAAAATGACTTTGGTATGACTGTGGGTTTAATAAAGAAATGAGAACTTCGACGAAAATAGCCTTTATTTACTCTTTATTTTTTTCATATTTTACACTAAAAGGCCTTTATTTTCATACACTGGAGCCTTTATAAAAACCTTTATTTTTGTTTTGGCCTGCTAGGAGGCCTGAAAAACACAACAAGCGAAACATTACAATATTTGGCCAATTGGTTTCAAATTTGAGGACATACAAATTGTTTTTCTATAAAATCCCTGAGAAAGTTGTGACCCCCAGCAAAGTCAATTTCGAAAACAAATTTATAATTACGTGAATCTTGGTGGAGGTCCACAAAATAAAGCCCATACCAAATAATACAGGTCTAGAATGTGTGGTTATAAACAAGAAAAACGGCCCTGTAAAACACGAAGCCCATGAGACAGGGCTAATTTAAGTAGCCCTAGTCTTTTTTATGGTAAGTAACAAGATGACCTGGAAAGTTTTCACCACAAAAGCCCATGTAAAACTTGTGATCCCTGGGTGTGAGAACAAACTTGACCCTCAGGCTATAATTTGGGCCCTCCTAGTAGAGGCCCACTAGATAAAGCTATGTGCAAAAATTTGGTAGCCCTAGGCCTTGTGGCTGGGTACAGGTGGATTTTTAAAAATTTCCCAATATGAGCCCATGTAAAACTTGAGACCCCCAGCACAAGGCCAAATTTGATCCCAGGGCTATAATTTGGGCACCTTTGGTAGACAACCACTTGATAAAGCTAGATGCAAAATTGAGTAGCCCTAGGCCTTATGGCTTGGTACGATAAGATTTTTAAATTTTTTCCTAAATAAGCTCATAAAACTTGTGACCTGCAGGGCTGAGCCAAATTTGACCCCTTGGCTATCATTTGAGCACTCTTGGTAGACAACCACTTGATACAGATACATGCCAGATTTGATAGCCCTAGGCCCTATGGCTAGGTACAAGAAGGGTTTTAAAGTTTTCCCTATATATGCCCACATAAAACTTGTGAACCCCGGGGCAGGGCCAATTTTGACTACAAGACTATTATTTGAAGAAACTTGATAGAGGTCCACTAGATAAAGCTACAGGTAGCCCTAGGCCTTGGTTTTAGAGAAAGATTTTTAAAAATTTTCAGTATTTTTCAGTTTTGTTGCCATGGCAAACCAGAGGTTTTGAAGGGATAAAAATTCTTTCACGGAATTCATAAGAGGACCATGGTAGTATATGAAGTTTCATCAAAATTGGATGGGTAGCTTTAGAGAAGATGTTTGAAATAAAAGTTAACGCATGCAGGGATGGACGGACGCATGGATGGCCGGACGCACGACAGACACCGGGCCATGACATAAGCCTGCTGGCCTTCAGCCAGTGTAGCTAAAAAAAGGCAATGTATCTATCAATTAACAACGAGTAAGATAAATGAGCCATGCTCTGTAAAAATGGGGTTTACTGTATCACAGTGATGGCATTCTACCAAGCGAGTTGTCATAGTTATAGATTCATAAAATTTGTCATTTTTGTAGAACCAACTGAATCAAGAGGTAGAATGGTCCACTCACAAAGGAAAGTGCTCAATAGCAAAATGTTTTAACCCTTTCCCAAACGACAAATGTTAGACCCTTCCAAACTCAAAGAGTTTGCAGATGACAATTTTCATATTTGATAAAAATGGCAGAAAGTTCTCCAAATGGGTAGAAAACACTGTTTGAAAAGGAGAAATTGCTCGTTACGAGCAATTTCTCCTTTTCCCACAGTGTTTTCAAAAGACTTGTACTGCAGACACGTAAAAACAAGGGCTTGTTTGAGAAAGGGTTAACCCAGAACAGCCTGCAAAGACTGCACAGGCTGACATGGGTTGATATATTAGGCAGACACAACAAGCCCCTTTTTCAAAGAACATGGCTCAAATGTGTGAATACATAAACAAACAACTTTAATTCCCAAGTTTTACAAATGTGTATTAACCCTTTACCAAACAAAGATGACTTTTAACAACCCTGGGAAAGAAGCCTTTTGAAAACATTTTTGGGAAAAGGAGAAAATGCTGGTAACCAGTATTTTCTCCATTTCCCAAAATGTTTTCTACTCCATCTTAAATGATTGCACTGTTTGAGTGGCACTGAAATTGTTGTCTGCAAATGCATTCAATTTGTAAAAGGCCTAAATTTTGTTGTCTGGTAAAGGGTGAATTCTGGTAATAATAAAACCAACAAAATATGACGGGTTTCATCCAATGAAATAAAAGCTGAAACAGTGCAAAATCAAAGATATTTTTAGCCCAAAGAATATGTAAAAGTACTGCTTGTCCCTCAAATAGTAACATTTTGGCAAACCAGTATTTTTTTTTACAGCATCAGTCTTTAAGTGTAAGAAACCTATTCTTTGCAATACTGGTATTCTGTGACTTTGTCAAATAACATTGTTGAGAGCAAAAACAGAATTTCTTTTTTAAATTTGAAAGTAACACAGCTTCTAATTAGCTAATCCATTTGTTTAGCCAACCAGAAGCCATATTACTTTCAAATTTAAATAATCTTGGAGATTAAGACTAACAGTGTGCCTAAGAATGGTTGGACCCAGGTGCTGTATTCAAAAGTCAATCTAAACCTTGTACAACACAATCCCTAGTTTTAACCAACCTTTGAAAGGAAGATTTTTGAAACATTGTGAGAAAAGGAGAAAATACTGGTAACCAGTATTTTCTCCTTTTCTCACAATTTTTTCTACCTTTCCGAACTGAAAGACCATCATTTACGCTACAATGAAATTGTTACCTGCAAATGTTTTAAATTCAGACAAGTCTAAAACTAACTCTTTGCCAAACAAAACCAGATTTTTGTGACCCAGAGGAAGAAGACTTCTGAAAGCATAGTGGGATAGGGAGAAAATGCTGGTAATTAGCATTTTCTCATTTTCCCACGTTTTCTCTTCTTAACCCCTTACCAAAGAACAACATTTTAGATTAGTCTATGTTCAAAGCATCTGTAAACGACCAAATAAATGTAACCCAAATATTGATTTTTGGGGCGGGAAGGGTAAAAAAAAATTGCAGGACAAGGAAAAAATGCTGGTAATAAGCATTTTTCCTTTTCACACCATGTTTTCAGAAGTGTTCTTTTTTTCAGGTCATTAAAAGTTGGGATTGTGTGGTAAAGGGTTAAATCAAGTTTCAATTTTTGAGTCACATTTATTTTGTCGTCTGCAAATGCTTTCAATTTGTCTAAAATTTTGTCATTTGGTAGAGAGTTAATTTAACCCTTTCCCAAACAATCCCTGGTTTTTACGGGTCAGGAATAGAAGCCTTTTGAAAACATTGTGGGAAAAAGAGAAAATGCTGGTAACCAGCATTTTCTCCTTTTCCCACAATGTTTTTTACCCTACCATATAGAAAAATAATCTTTTTAGCAACTGTTAATTTGTCATTTGCAAAACGCTTTCAATTTGGTCTGGTCCAAAACTGGCTGTTTGGGAAAGGGTTAAAGATAAGCCATCAGATTGGGCTGTAAAACACACTAGTATAATCATTTTACGAGTCTTCTGGTTTCGGTTTTGGCTTACAACTTCTCTGGTGTACTGGGAGCCGGTCTGGATTAAAGGTGCGACCACAGTTCTCACAGGGAACCAAATTGGACATGGCAGACTGGTACGCAGCCTCATTCATAGCATCAACATCGTAACTTCCTTTCGCTGAAAATCGACAAAAAAGTAAAATGAGACATATAATCTAGTTGGGCTTACCATATTCAAGCAAGTTGTATTATCAGTCATGGAAAGAGGTAAGGCTTATATATTAAGTTCTGAAAAAGCTGATCAATATGCACTAAGCCACAATTTACTTCCAGTCAATGGCAGAAAAGCCAAAATAATTCCTCTTTTTGCAGAAAATGGACAAAAAAAGTAAAACGAAATGTAATCTAGTTCAGCTTGTAATCTTACCGAGTTCAAGCCAGTTTGTAATCTTTCATGAAAAGAGGTAATGTTTATACTTTTGGCTTCGAAAAAAGATGACCAATAGGCCAAAAGTCTACGGCAGAAAAGCTAAAATAATCCTATTTCAAAGCTTCGTTTAGCTGGAATTTCATAACCCTTTCCGAAACAATCCTTTGATTTCCTGACCCTGAAAAAGAAGCCTTTTGAAAACATTGAGGGAAAAGGAGAAAATGGTGGTAACAAGCATTTTCTCCCTTTCCCACAACGTTTTCTACCCTCCAAGAAAAATTTCAATTTTTGAGTCATAAATTCTGTCGTCTACAAATGCTTTCAATTTGGCCAAGTCTTTAATTTTGTCATTTGGTAAAAAGTTGAAACCATTTGAGAGTATATAAAAGACTAGGCAGCATTTTTATTGCAGACTGATCTTGCTCTGCACTAGAGCTGTGATGAGTACTCTAGTACCCGGGTATCGGGTAGGGTAACGCCAGTAGCCGGGTACTAAATCATTACCAGGGTACCCAATAAATAAATAGTAACTTATTAAGTAAGGTTATGATTGTGACAATAATGATTCCAAACCAGAGGTAAAGTAATCAATAATGATGTTTTGCACCATAAAAGTGTGTAATATTAAGATATCTGTGGAAATTTACAGTTTAAAGTCATTAAAAAACTGAGAAGACAGTCTAAGGTGACTGATCAGACAATGTCAAAAGGAACATTGTGTTGTGTCGTGGGTTTCCGTGTTTTTTTAACCCAGCATTTTTTCATGTGTGGTAATTAACCCATTACCACACAATCCCTACTTTTGACGCCCCTGAGAAAGAAGCCTTTTGAAAACACTGTGGGAAAAGGAGAAAATGCTGGTAACCAGCATTTTCTCCTTTTCCCACAGCGTTTTCTACCCTTCCCAGAACAAATTTCAATTTTTCGGTCAGCTTTATTTTGTCGTCTGCAAATGCTTTCAATTTGAAACAATCTAAAATTTTCTCGTGTAGTAAAGAGTTAATAGATAGGTTTTCCCCGTGGTTTGGCAATAATTTTTCAATAAGGGCAGCAAGTAATTTCCAATACCATCATTTTACACAAGTTAAGCGGATAATGTATTTTATCAACAATTTGCGGTACTGGGAACACTGCAAATGTTACATATTGTTGTCTGTTTGTCTTGCAGAAGACTAAAGAACTGCCAAACTTGGCTCTTTGATGAAGCGTGGCTATTTATTTGAAGCCATGTTCAGTTGTTTTCATGTATTGGTAAATGTGTAAGTGACAGGATGCATAAAGATAGACAACTATTGATGTTTAATTTAATAGGAAGTAATAACATCAGATACCCGAGTACATGCGGGTAATATGGCCACGGGTACCCGAAGCAAGAGGATGAGAAGAAGGCAGAAAGAGAGAGTTTACCTCCAATGGTCCTAACTTCAGGTTTCTTAGGCTCTGGTCTTCTTTGTTGGGGTGGAAGCTTGCTGTTCTCTATCTTCCACTTTTCTAGACACTGGGGCTCGTGGATAGAAATGGATTTAGTTCCAAACTCTCTTCCACAAATGTAACAGACCATTGTTGGTGGGCGTCGTATCACAGGGGCCTGTGGATAAAGTGTACAATACTGAGTTTGTCACATGTGGTAAGGTAGAAAGGGCCTTCACCACATAATTCTGAGTTTTGTGAAGAGTGTTGTGAAGAGTAAAAAATATTACAGGAAGAGCAGGAAATGCTCATTACCAGCTCTTTTTTCCTTTTCCCAAAATGTTTTCTAAAGGCATCTTTCTCAGGGTCATCAATTGTGGGGATTGTGAGGTAATAGGTTAAATGTATAATTCTCAGCTCAGAATTTAACTCTGTCCTACACAGCAAATTTTCAGAACTAGACCAGATCGAAAGCAATTAGAAACAACAAATTAAATGTTGCTAAACTAATGATTTCAGCCATTGATTGGTTAGAAAAAATTGCAGGTGAAGGAGAAAATACTGGTTACACTCATTTTCTCGCTTTCCCACAGTGTTTTCAAAGCTCTCTCTTTCAAGGTTGTAAAAAGTCAGGATTGTGTGGTAGAGGGTTAAATGTAGAACTCCTAACATTCCTAGAAAAGAGTAATGCCGGTAGAGACATAAGGTCTGATACCAGCATATGATTATTCAGCCACAATGTTTCCAAAAGATGTTTTTCTCAGCGTAACATCATTGGAACACTTTGGAAAGGTTTGAACTTAACATTTACCTTTGCTGGTGCCCCAGCACTACTTCCTGCCCCAGCACCACCCGCTCCTCCCCCTCCTCCACTAGGTGCTGCCCCTGGCTTGGGTTTACATGATCTTTGATGAATGCTGAGCCTGTCAGGGGCAAAAGTTCGCCCACAGTTTTCACAGGGCAAAAGCTGAGCCTGGGCATTCTTCCATGCCGCTTCATTCATCGCTTCTCTGAAGGAGAATACATTAAATACAAATCTTAACCCTTTACCACACAATGCCAACTTTTTGCACTCCTGGAAAAGAAGTCTTTTGAAAACATCGTGGGAAAAGAAGAATATGCTGGTAACCAGCATTTTCTCCTTTTCTTACAATATTTTCTACTGTATCAAAGAAAAAATACACCATATGAGCCACACTAAAATTGTCGTCTGCAGTGCAAATGCTTTCAATTTGGACAAGGCTAAAATTTCGTCTTCTGGTAAAGGGTTAATTACAATCTCCATACCAATATCTTTATTCCTGTATTAAGGGTTCTGGCTCAAATGCAAAGCTCAATGCACAATTTATAAAATGCTTACGATGTGAAGTTTTCATATACCATAACAAACGAAAGACTATTCGATTTGTCCACAAACCTTTAGATAGCCCAGAGCTCCAGATAGAAGGACTGATTTTGATTTCAATATTGAAAATATAAATTATTCTCCACTAAACCCTATATTGTGAGTACTCATTAGAATTGTCTCGAGACGATTCTAATGTGTACCCACAACATAGGGTCTAGAAGTGAAGTAATGAATTTAGGGTATGATCACTCCCTCTTATATGGAACACTGATAGCCCCTTGTAAGTTGCCAAATTTAACTTTCATTACTCAACAAGATTTTGACTTTGTTTGTGGACATACAGCCATTGGCTTGCTTGCAAAGAAAATTGTGTAGAGAAATACAAATAAATCCCTCAAAAGTCATGTGTTTATGCACCAGCTGCAGTGATGTAAATAGACACTGATTTTTGTGGAAAGTGTCACACAATCCCGAATTTTAACAACACTGAGAAAGAAGCCTATTTAAAACACTGTGGGAAATGGTGGAAAAGGGTCATCAAAACTTGGGATTGTGTGGTAAAGGGTTAAAAGGGTGTTAATTGCTGAACAAATCAATGTTTCTTGAAAACATAAATAACCTCTAACCTTGACACTGGTCCATCAGGTTTCTTGGGCATTGGGCGTCTCTGGTGTTTGGGTAATTTGGAGTTCTCGACTTTCCACTTCTCCAGACATTGGGGCTCATGAATTGGGAGAGACTTTGTTCCGAATTCTCGGCCGCAGATATAGCATACAACTGTCCTGGGACCTCCTTTGGCCCCTTCCTTGGGCTGGGATAAACCCCCTGTAATTATAATTATTGATCTATGGAACAGTGCTTCGTGCTGCTTTCACCATTATTTTAGTATTATCACTGCAACAGTTCCATTATTTATGTGTCTCACAAGTACCAGGCTGTAGCTCCAAAGTGCCTTGCCCATGCACACTCCCACTAAACACCCTGTATCCCCTGCTTGATAGCTGGATTATACAATCTACACCTTTGCACATGGGTCACAAAAGACCCTCCTGTAATATAAAACCATGTGTATAAGCAAAGAGCATTCATATCATAGGAAAATTAACTCTTTCCCTTATGACATTTCAGATTCAAAACATACGCAAACAACGAAAGTCAAAAGTGAGCTGAAGTTCTCTGGAGAGATAGAAAACATTGTGGAACGATGAGAAAATTTGACACTTGTGCAAATTCAAAGCATTTGAACACAACAAAACTAAGCCTAAAATAGTGGAGTATGTTTCAAAAGAAAAGAAAATGCTGGTTTCCACCTTTTCCTCCTTTCCCACAATGTTTTCAAAAGCCGTCTTTCTCAGGATTGTTCAAACTCTGGATTGTTTGCTGAAGGGTTGAATTTTAGTCATAACTCATAACATGAACAATATCCTTCACAGGTCAGAATGCTCTATGGCAAAAAGAGAAAGTGCTGATTTTCCTTACAGACTAAGTTTAAAAATTTCTTTTTCAGGGTCGTCAGAATTTGGGTTTGTGGTTAACCCTTTCCCAAACAACAAATTTTGGACCCTTCCAAACCTAAAGAGTTTGCAGACGACAATTTTGGATTTGGAGAAAATTGCAGAAAGTTCTCAAAAAGGGTAGAAAACTCTGTGGGAAAAGGAGAAATTGCTCATTACGAGCAATTTCTCCTTTTCCCACAGTGTTTTCAAAGACTTTTACTGCAGACACATAAAAACCAGGGCTTGTTTAGGAAAGGGTTAAATAAAGTACCAAAAAGCTCTTTTACCACACAACTAAATTTTTACCCTTTACCACACAGCAAAATTTTAGACCTATCCAAATTCAAAGCATTCGTAGACGACGATTTCATACTGGCTAAAATGACAAAATTTTTCTTAAACAGGGTAGAAAACTTTGTTGGAAAAGGAGAAAATGCTGGTTACCAGCATTTTCTCCTTTTCCCACAATGTTTTCATAAGGACTCATCCTCAGGGTCGTTGAAGGTCCTCATTGTGTGGTAAAGGATTAAACAGATCCAAAGTGAAGCAATAAATAACTGTAATTGAAAAATAAAGTTTGGCTCAGATGGTAAAATTTGCTTTTGAAAATGATTTTATTTTGTGAGAAAAGCATAAAATGCTGGTTACCACATTTTCTCCTTTTCCCACAACGTTTCAAAAGATCTCTTTCTCAAGTGTCCTTTGGAATGTGTGGTAAAGCCCTCATTAAAGGGGCAGAAAAAAGCAAGGCAGAAACAGGAAGTGGAGGAAAAGGAGGTGGAGGAGGAGGAGAAAAGAAGGAAGATGAAAAGAAACAACTTGCTATATCTAGCATTTTTAGTTATAAGCATTTTCTCCTTTTCTAATTATGTTTTCATAAGTCATCCTTGGGATTGTTAAAGTCTAGGATATTGTGGTAGGGAGTTATAGCATCAAAGAAGCCAAACCACTGAGTCAAACAAAACAATCAAAATAATTGAACTTAACTCTTTACCAAAAAAGAAAATCTTAGACTGGTACAAATTGAAAGCATTTACACATGACAAAATAAACATACTGGTAATTCAAACATTGAAATTTGTTTCCAACAGGGTAGAAAACATTGTGGGAAAGGGAGAAAATGCTGGTGACCAGCATTTTCTCCTTTTCCTGCAATGTTTTTATTGGCTTCTTTCTCAGGGTCATTAAAAGCCTGGATTGTGTGGTAAAGAGTTAAAAGTTCTTTTTGTGAAGAATGTTTCAGCAAATAGGACAGCATTGTTAAAAGATCAGACAACACTTTTTGTGCGATCTGATCTAGATCCATACCGATCTGAAAGGCAACTGAAATTGTACAAGGGGCTTTCAGGTGTTACCCTCTTACGACATAATCCTGCATTTGAACAACCCTGGCAGAGAATGGCTTTGAAAAGACTGTAAGAAAAAGACAAAATGCTGCCTACCAGTATTTCCTCCTTTTCCCAAGTTTTCCACCATTTCAAGAAAGGTATCATTTTTTGGCTACACTGAACTTGTTGCCTGCAAATGCCTTCAATTAGGAAACTTTAGAATAGAATTTCTGACATCAGTTAACTCTTTACCAATCGACAAAATTTTAGACTGGTCCAAATTGAAGGCACTTGCAGACGACAATTAAAAGTGACTGAAAATTTGAAATTTGTTTTGGAAAAGGTAGAAAACCTTGCTGGAAAAGGAGAAAATGCTGGTTACCAGCATTTTCTCCTTTTCCAACAATGTTTTCAAAAGGCTTCTACCTCCGGGTCGTAAAAAACCAGGAATTGTTAGGGAAAGAGTTAAAAGAAGAATTTACTTCTTTATAACTAATGATAAAAAACTATGATGTGCATTATGCATATGTTGTTTACATGCACATTCTACAGCAACTACACTTTGTTAGACCTTCTCTTTCTACTGATCCAAAATACCTGTCTTGCTCATTCCATTGCTTGTACTTGCTCCTCCCACTGCAGCTTTGGGGGCGGAGCCATCCTTTGGTTTACATGCCCTCTGATGAACAGGTAGCCTATCAGGAGCAAATCTCCGCCCACAATTTTCACAGGGAATCAGTTGAGCTTGGGAGCTCTGCCAGGCAGCTTCATTCATTGCATCTATATCATATTTTCCACCACCTCCAATGGCTTCAGGCTTTTTGGGAAGGGGTCTTCTTTGGCCCTTTGGCAACTTATCATTCTCTATCTTCCATTTTTCAAGACATTGTGGTTCATGTATTGCTATTGATTTCGTTGCAAATTTTCTTCCACAGATGTAACACAGAACAAATTTGGGTTCTGGTGGTACAATGGCCTTTGGTGGACTAGGGTTATCTGAGGTGAAAGTTCCCTCCCTTTTAATACCAGGACCAACAGCTTGGCCACTAGTTGAGGGTGATGGACCCCCTTCTTTCTGTGGTGGAGGTTTTGTGCCACCCTTTCCGGATCCCTTACAGGCCCTTTGGTGTACTGCCAACCTATCAGGTGCAAATGTCCGTCCACATCTATCACATGGTATCAGCTGTGATTGGGCACTTTGCCAAGCTGCTTCATTCATTGCATCAACATCGTAAGAACCACCAGCCTGGAGAATCTCAGGTTTCTTGGGAAGAGGTCTTCGCTGACCTTTAGGCAGACGGTCATTTTCTATCTTCCATTTTTCTAGACATTGTGGCTCATGAATTCCAATAGAAGCTACACCAAATTTTCTTCCACATATATAACACAAGACAAAGTTTGGTCCCCCAACTGGTTTTACTGTCTTCCCTGGCATTTTTCCTTTTTTATTGTCCTTCACTGTACTATTATTACTCTGGTTCCCAACACTTGGTGTTGGTGTAGACTGTACAGAGCTTCTAGAAGAGGAACCAGCCTCTTCCTTTCTTGTAGTTTGGTTTTCTAGCGCAACTGTGTTATCTTTATTAACAAGCCTGGGATTTGCTAAAACAGCAGTCTTTGGCCTTATTTCAGAGTCTGCATCTGTCCCATTGGTTTCACCAGATTTCTGTTTAATCTGCGCTTTTGGATTTGGCTTTCCTACAATCAAATATTATATAAATCTAAAACATTACAGCAATCTAATTGAAATGAAAAAAAATCTTACCTAATTCACTTAATCCCAACATTAGTTATGTTTTAAGATTACCCCAAAAAGCAATGAGGTGCAATATTCATAAGTAAGACTTGCAGAAGCTCAGTAAACTGATATGGATTCAGAGAAATTGATTATTTTGACTTTTCTCTCACTGATTATTGCCCTCTTTACCAAATGACAAAATTTTGGACTTGTGCAAATCAAAAGCATAAATTTTGCAGACAACAAATATCTGATGTATCTGAAATTTGGGAATTTGCCTCAGAAAAGGACACAACTGATTGCTGCAACAGGAAAAGGAGAAAAAATGATTACCACCATCTACTCCTTTTCCTATAATGTTTTCAAAAGCCCTTTTTCTCAGGGTCATATAAATTCCCAATTGTTTTGGCAAAGGCTTAATATTCCTGAAACTGCACCACAAGCAATTTGTTTCTTGTATGTACAGTCCTATAACACAGTCTACTTTTCATAATATACAAGCACTCTTTAAGGTAGGTATTTGGATTTTTCACATCTCACCAATTTGAAAAATACGTCTATCACTGAGTTTTATATAAAAAAGGCTATACAAAAAAATCATCAATAATTAAGAATCATAAAATTATCCAAAAAAAAATGTTTCGATGGCTTTCCCTTAAAAGGCTACATAGCCCCTTAACTATTTACCACATGAGAAAATTTTAGGCTTGTCCAAATTGAAAGCATTTGCAGACAACAAAATAAATGTGACTGAAAATTTGAAATTTGGTTTGGGAAGGGTAGAAAACATTTTGGGAAAGGGAGAAAATGCTGGTTACCTGCATTTTCTCCTTTTCCCACCAATGTTTTCAAAAAGCTTTTTTCTCAGGGATTGTGTGGTAAAGAGTTGAGGTATTTTTAGATTTCGCGCCAGAAATCAGAAAAGCATTGTGGGAATGTCAAGTGACTGGCATGTTGCTAATGATGCTTAAATTACATAACATAACAGACATGTGATTATTTTCCATAATGTTTTCTTCGGACGCTATGTTTGAAGCTTCGTCTGTGTATTTCCGTTAGTAAATGAGCAAGCTGTTCATGAAAAAATAGACCATGATTCCCTTCGGTGTCGAACTGGGCTGTAGTAAATCTCTAATTTCTATTGCTGTCGGATGGTTTTCGACAACTGAATGAAAATTAAAAGGCTTTGGGAGTATAACGATGATCTTTTTGCATTTTTGTAAAATGTTCGTCCCAAAATCTGAAGGGCCACCTTTAAGCTATTAGTGCCTCTACCTAATATATTCAGTAACTATTTAGATAAACACAATCCCATTCATAAACTCTTGCCTGATATAAAAATTATATAAATAAATTATCTGTACTCAAAGGATCAAAATTTGAAGGAAAGAAATATATATCTTTTCTTCATAATATAAAAAACATCATTGGAAAAGACAAAATTGTTCTTCATAGGTAATACCTTATTTTTTGAGAAAATTGACCAAAGCTGTCAAATTAAAGGAGGAATGGGCTATATTTATTCATTAATCCTGTACTCCATAGTGTAAGTTTTAATGACTATGGGAAAAAAATGCTTCCAAAACATTTTTTGGGGAAAGGAGAAAATGCTGGTGACATTTTCTCCTTTTCTCATGATGTTTTCAACCCTTTTCTGGACAATTAATATCTTGCCTGAGCCACATCTAATTTGTCCTAGCAAAACGCTTTAAACTTCGACCAGTTTAACCCTTTCACAAACAGTCCCTGGTTTTTATGTGTCTGGAATAGTAGCCTTTTGAAAACATTGTGGGAAAAGGAGAAAATGCTGGTAACCAGCATTTTCTCCTTTTCCCACCATGTTTTCTACCTGTCATAGACAGAAATCATCTTTTCAGCAAGAGTTAAATTGTCGTCTACAAATGCTTTCAATTTGGTCTAGTCAAAAATTTTGTCGTTTAGGAAAGGGTTAAGCAAATACCACAAGCATCGAGTTCCTTGACGGAAAAGGTTTTTGAAAACATGGTGGGAAAAGGAGAAAATGCTGGTAACCAGCATTTTCTCCTTTACCCACCATGGTTTCTATACTTTCTTCTTTCCAAGACAGAAATGATAATTTGAGATGCATTGAATTTATTGTCTGTAAAAGCTAGTATTCAATTCGAATGAAGGAAATTTCTGTTTGGTAAAGAGTTAACCCTTATCTTGATGAGTAACTAAACTGAAATTTTCAATTTGATGGAAAAAACCCAAATATTGCTATTGTAAAGGTATGTTTTGGGGGATAATTTCTCCTTATTGGACAGTGTAGATCCATGATCAGACTGCACATTCTGTGCAGTCTGATCATGATCTACACTAGTCAGCAGGTCAGCAGGTCACGCTTAGCAGTCTAAGGGTTAAAATTCTCAAAGGAGTTAATGCTACTTCCATTAAGATACTTTGAAATTTTTCTATTCAACAACTGACAAAACTAAGAGTGATTTACAGTAAATCATGCAAAGATTTAGTCAATTTGGAAGAGTCCAAATAATATTTTCAATGGAAAAGTTAATACCTTGCAAACAAGATTAGAAATCATTCAAGTGAATGAAGCTACATAAAAGGGCAAACATGGAATGGCATATCGATCTGTTTGATTATTGATTTTAGTTGGGGTATATCACTTAAACAGATCCACACTTAACCCTTTACTCCAAAGATACTCATTTCTACGCATTGCTTGTAGGAGCCTTTGGAAAACATTGTGGCAAAAGATGAAATTGCTCGTGACGAGCAATTTCACCTTTTGCCACAATGTTTTCTATGCTATCAAAAGGTGGCATATATACATAAAAAAAACTGCTTCAACCTTGCTGTTATTTAGGGCCAATGAGAGATACCATAGAAATGCCTTATGGGGTAAAGGGTTAACATAACCCTGTATGTAACTACAGAGCCTATTTCTTTAGTCTTTGGTAAACAGCGAAACGCCTGTCTGGTCTGAATTGATAGCCTTTTAAGTCTTTACCACACAGTCCCTACATTTAACGACCCTGAGAAAGAAGCCTATAGAAAACACTATGGGAAAAAGGAGAAAATGCTGGTAACCAGAATTTTCTCCTTTTACCACATTGTTTTCTACCCTATCAAGAACAAAAATTATCATTTGAGCTTCATTTATTTTGTCATCTGCAAATTTGGACTGGTCTAAAATTACTTTGTGTGGTAAAGAGGTAATGAATGTTGTTTTATGCCACTCTCAACGTCATTTCAGTCACATCTCTGTGACAGCCCACATATTCATTATTTCCTGGGTTTTACCTCTACAAGGCTAGAACTCCTAAGTGTCTTGCACAAAACACCAGGCTCTGTATTCACCAACCATTCTTAAGAACATTCTTAGTCTTATTCTTCAGAATTTCATCTATGTGAAAGTGACAGAACTTCTGATTGGCTAAACCATTTGGTTTAGCCAATCAGAAGTTCAGTTTCTTTCATAGAAAATCTTGACGAATAAAACAAACAATGTTCTTAGGAATGGTTGGTGAATAAGAAGCCACCAGGTTCTTCAGAATGCCATCTTACAAAAGTAACAGAACTTCTGATTGGCAAATACCATTTGGTTTGGCCAATCAGAAGTTCTGTTACTTTCAGTTAGAAAATCTTGATGAATAAAACAAACAATAACTGATAACTGATAACCAGTATTTTCTCCTTTTCCCAAAATGTTTCAAAGTCACTTCCCGCACATTGTGAGGCAAGGAGTTGACAAACATGACTTTCTTTGTCCCAGTGATTGATAGCTTTGGAAATAATTGTGAAAAAAGTAGCAGCTGCTGTTTGCAACACTATTGTTTATTGCTGATCAATTAATGATTTTCTCATTCTTTTGATCTCATTTATTTGGGGACTTTTAACTGGGAAGCCTGGCTTTGAGCCTCACTGGAAGCACTAAGTTTTATTGTGAAACTGTTCTTGGGCAAACATTTCAGAGCCATTGTCAAGCACTAATGAAACACAGGACCGACACAAGTGATGTAGGGTGTTGCCATGATCAAAAATCCATTTTCAATTTTTGCATAATATGTATTTCATCGTCTGCAATCAATTCTCATAAGTCTAAAATTTTGTTGTTTGGTCATGTTAAAGCCTTTATCACACTACAAAAGAGACTTTTCTGAAATGAAAAAAAAAATCTAAAATGACAATTCATGAATTGTGTTGCCCAAAGGTTAGGATATGTATCTAAAAGAGTTCAAAACAGTGTGGGAAAATTAAAAAACAAAAATGCTGATTTACAGCTTTCATCCTTGTTTTCAAAAGCATTATCTGTCAGGGTTGTATAACAACTTACCATACAATCCCGACTTTTAACAAACCTGAGAAAGCGGCTTTTTGAAAATATTGTGGGAAAACAAGAAATTTTCTTGTTTGCCCACATTGTTTCTTCCACTCCTTATACAAATTCTAAATTTTTTAGTTACGTTTATTTTATCTTCTGCAAATACCTTCAATTTTGACCAGTCTAATATTTTGTTGTTTAGTAAAGAGTTAAACTAAAAATATTGTATTGTAAAGGGCTAGGGAAAATACATTTTTGTGAAAAATAAACTTTTCTTGCATATACTGTACCTCCTTTGCAGGATCTTTGATGGACAGGAAGTCTATCAGGTTGAAACGTTCTCCCGCAATTTTCACATGGTAATAATTGTCCTTGGGCACTCTTATAAGCTGCTTCATTGAACCGTTCAAGGTCATTTCCGCCATTTCCTACAGATGGAAGTATTTCAGGACGAGTTGGTGTTTTTCTCCTTTGATTTTTGGGTAGTTTATCGTTCTCTTGCCTCCATTTTTTCAAACATTGTGGTTCATGTATGGTGATGGAAGAAGACCCAAACTCACGCCCACAGATGTAACACACAACAGTCTTTTTGCCTACAGCAGGAGGCATTGTTCAGCTGCATCTAAAGCCAAAAGAAATCATTTCACCCTTTACCAGATAATCCAGAGTTTTAATGACCCCAAGAAAAAAAGGTGTTTGAAAAAATTGTGGGAAAAGGAGAAAATGGTGTGTTTGAAAATATTGTGGGAAAAGGAGAAAATGCTGGTTACCAACTTTCCACATGACAAGCACTGACCCAAAAGATATTGAAAATCATATTCAAACTGACCTAGAAAACATCAATCAATGGTGCCTACACAATGGAATGTACATTAACACAGCTAAAACAAAGACATTACTTCTAGGTACTGCCCCTAAGCTTTGCCATCAAAGCAAGTTACATTTATCAATAAATGAAGAAATTATTGGCAATGTGGAGAGTCACAAATTACTAGGTATCCATGTTGACAATAAACTGACATGGAACACACATGTGGATTATATCTGTAAACTTGTTGCATCTCGCCTTACCCTTATGCAGAGACTCCGAATATATCTTCCACTACATGCTAGGAAGCTATTCTATTGTTCCTATATATCACCTCTACTGGACTATTGCTGTACTGTATGGGGATCTTGCACAAGAAATAACATTGAAACCTTGGTAAAACTTCAAAAAAGGGCAGCCCGGATTATATTAGATGCAAAGTTAATGACACCATCAGTTGATATGTTCAAACAACTTAATTGGCTTCCCTTTGATAAAAGAGTACAGTACCTAAGATGTGTCATGATATACAAAGCACAAAACCGTATGACCCCAAGTTACATAACAAGTAAGTTCACCCAAGAAAATGATAAAAATTCAAATTATTCCTTAAGATCAACATCTAACTTAAACCTTAAGTTAGGCAAACCTCGAACTAATGCATGGAAACGGTCTTTTGCATATTCTGGTTCAATTGTTTGGAATACCCTACCTCTAAACATTAAAACACAAGACTCCCTGGAAAAGTTCAAAAACAAATGCTTCCAGCATTTCATCTCAAAATTATAGGTACCAAAAATCAGTACCTTATTATTATTCACGGTGGATATCTTGACCCTTTGATTTAACTGTACTTTTTTTTCCAGAGGGCCTCATGGGAGATTAGTTTAACAACTAAATGAGTCTTTTTACCCTCTTAAAACAAAGTAATTATTATTATTATTATTATTATTATTTTCTTCTTTTCCCACTATGTTTTCTACCCAAATATGATTCATCATTTCAGCCACCTTTGATCTGTTGCCCACAAATGTTTGACTCTTTACCACACAATTGCAACTTTTCACAACCCTAAATTAGAAGCCTTTTGAAAATAGTGTACACAGGAAAAGGAGAAACCATCATTTTCTCCTTTTCACATGATGTTTACTGTTGCTTTAGAGAACTTACCTCATTTGTAACAATTTTAAATTTTCTGCAGATGCTACGAAATTATTTCTAAGACTCGCAAACTTTGTGGTGTGGTAAAGGGTTAAATTCGGGCAAGTGAAAAATTAACTACACATTATCCCTTTTAACCCATAACCACACAGTCCCTATTTTTGACAACCCTGAGACAGAAATCTTTAGAAAACAATGTGGGAAAAGGAGAAAAAGCTAGTAACCCTTCACAAAACAAATTTTGAATTTTCAGTCTGTTTTTTTTTTTGTAGTCTGCAAATGCTTTCGACTTGGACAAGTCTAAAATTTTGTTGTTTGGTAATGAGTTAAATTTGAGGCACATTTTTTAATTCAAAATGAAGAAGCTTATAATTCAGGGATTTTTGTCATAAATATATAATTCTTTACCACTCAACACAATTTTGCACTTCTCTAAATGCAAAGCACTTACAGATGACTGATGCAATGTGGTTCTAATAAGTGGATTTGTTCTGAAAGGTTAGCATTGTTGGAAAAGGAGAAAATGCTTTTTTTAAGCATTTCCTCCATATTCCACATTGTTTTCAAAAGCCCTCTCTTTCAGAGCACTTAAAGCTCCAGATCATGTGGTAAAGAGTAAAAGCAAAGTATCATTAACATCACTACTAGATCACAGCTTTGTTTTACTCTTTAACAATTACCAAAATAAATAAAACAAAAATTTTCAGTGAAAATAGGAAAAAACTTTTGCTGTTTCAAGCTTAACTCATTACCACATGGCAAAATTTTAGACTGGTTCAAATTGAAAGCATTTGCAGACAACAAAATAAAGGTGACTGAAAAATTGAAATTTGTTCTGGGAAGGGTAGAAAACACTGTGGGAAAAGGAGAAAATGCTGGTTATCAGCATTTTCTCCATTTCCTACAGTGTTTTCAAAAGGCTTCTTTCTCAGGGGCGTCAAAAGTAGGGATTGTGTGGTAATGGGTTAAATGTTTTTTTTCAAATAATACTTCCTTATCAGACAGTGTAGATCAAAGATCAGACTGCATGTTCTGTGAGGTCTGATCTTGATCTACAATGTTCACAAAAGGTCAGCCACTTACATATAGCAGGGTTAAAGAGCTGTAAATTCTTCATCTTTTCAATACTGAAAGCTTTTGTAGATGGAATGTAAACTAAAACTTGAGGATTTCTCCATTTTTCACACTATTTTTATCTGAAAATACAGTATTTTAAGCGACTTTAAATTTGTCCCATGAAATTCTTTCAATTTCAGCAGATCAAAATTACCTTAACTGGTGAGTGTTGTATGTATGTTGAATGATACAGACTATAACAAGGTCGTCTGCGGATATATAACCCATGTAAGGTACTCTCTTTAAATAGTTTAGTAGTTGTTGTGGCGGTTGTCGCCACAGAGTCAACGAAAATTCCAAAATTCGAAAAATTCGAAACAAAATTCGAAAAATAAATAAGTCTAAAAACCAAACTCATTGCCTATGATTCGGTTAAGAACATACCTAATAACCGCCATAAAATTTCAGTTAACTCCATAAAAAGTAGTCCACCAAATAAGCTACTGCTTCTAAAGAAGACGGCTTAAACTAATTTTACTGATTAAAGAAGTGTTGATAGTGATTGATTTTATGCTTAAAAATGCATTCTAAGAGACAGGTAAGGTTGGCCAACTGTTATTGCATTCTGAAATATCGGCTAATGTCGGTATACTACGTACGGTGTCAGGAGAAATCGGCCCCTGGAGAAATCGGCCCTTGGAGAAATCGGCCCCTGGAGACGATTTCTCTGGATAAATCGGCCCCAGTAGAAATTTTGGAGAAATCGTCCCCAATGCCAAATTTTATATATATAGATGTTGCTTTTTCAGAAAATGTAATTTTCATTTAGGTTTTATTTAACACATACACTGTGTAAGCCATGTCTTGTTTCAAGTTGTTTTTGATTACACCTTCTTTGTTGTTTTTATGGCAATTTTCACAGTTTTTCACACTGATAGTTCTTATTTTCACACCTTCACACAGGCAGCCTACACCTGAAAGATTGTTGAATGTTTGTGTTTGTTTGAAATTGATATTGAACGAATTATGAAATATAAATACTCACGATGCATATATGTGTATTTGTTATATCATTAAAACCTATTTTTTTGCACCTTTCTCTCTCGATCTCTGTCCCTTTCTGCATGTTCGGCATAGGTAATTGTTATAAATTTCATATTGTTGTTCTTCGTCGGATCAGATCTCACCCTCTCTCTCTCTCTCTCTGTTAATGAATATTGTTCATGTTACAGAATGGTTTTTAGAACCATCAGATGTCCTTCTCCAACCTTTTGACATTTAATCCTTTTCCCACTATGTTTTCAAAAGCCGTATCCTACAGGTTTTTCAAAACTCGGAATTGTGTGGTAATGGGTTAAGTTAATCGATCATTGGTTCGATCAATGAAAGAGTTCTCCAACGAGAGTATGAATCATTGTTACGCTGTATATAAAAGAGTGATAGGACTGATAATTAGGCCATTGTGGACTATTTTATTTCATCGAGGATGCACTTTTAAAAAACCTGTAAGAGAGGGCTTTTAAAAACATAGTGGGAAAAGGAGTAAATGTCAGCACTTCTACACTTTCTCCTTTTTCCCACACAAAAACAAAAACAATTTTTCCAGTTATATTTAATTTGTTGTCTGCAAATCCTTTGAATTTTGACCCGTCTAAATTTTTGCCGTTTGGTAAAGAATTAATTACACAAAATAAGTGGGTCACTTGTAGTACAATGAAAAATGATAGAAAGAGAGTCAGAAAATGCAGCGGAAGTATACAGTGTGAGAGAGCGAGTATAATACCCGATCTAGATAGACAGAGACAGAGAGAGAGAGAGAGAGAGAGAGAGAGAGAGGGGAGACAGACATAGAAAGACACAAAAGGTTGGAGAAAGACATCTGATGGTTCTAAAGACCATTCTGTGACGTGAACAATATTCAAATACAGAGAGAGAGAGAGAGAGAGAGAGAGAGAGAGAGAGAGATCTGATCCGACTAAGAACAATAATATGAAATGTTACATGTGTAGGCTACCTGTGTGAAGATGAGAAAAGAGAACTATCAGTGTGAAAAACTGTGAAAATTGCCATAAAAACAACAAAGAAGGTGTAATCAAAAACAACTTGAAACAAGACATGGCTTACACAGTGTATGTGTTAAATAAAACCTAAATGAAAATTACATTTTCTGAAAAAGCAATATCTACATAAAAAAAAATTGACATTGGAGACGATTTCTCCAAAATTTCTATTTGAGCCGATTTCTCTGGAGAAATCGTCCCCAGGGGCCGATTTCTCCGGAGAAATCGGCCCCAAGCGTTTAGGGGCCGATTTCACCAAGGGCCGATTTCTCCAGGGGCCGATTTCTCCAGCATTCCTACGTACTTGTAACAATCGAATTGCCTCGGTAAGCTGCGAGAATGGTCGGGCATTCACGTCGGACACGGCATGATTAAATCATCTTCAGCATTATTTCGTTTTAATATACAATGATACTTTATGAAGAATATAAATATTTTATAGGTGTTTTGTCGATTAATGTAACCGATAGATCTAAAATAAAAAAAAAGAAACGATTTTTTTTCTAAGACTTCCGCACTCTCTCGCACGGTGAGAGTAACGAACGACAACTCTGCTCGGAGATTGCGACTTCCGGTGCAGAAGATTGTCATGCAATTTCGCGACTCTACAATATTAAGGCCGATTCACGCAAAACAGAAAGAAAGGCTGCCCAGTCTTACCCCGAGATCAGTTTTGACTGGCATAACTATGCTTGTGGATCGTTTGCCTGAGGCTTGTGATCGTGTTGAAGTTGCCTCGACAGGTTATAGTTTGAATGTTGGCCGACGTAGGTTAAATTCGATGTTCTTTTGAAAACAATGAGGGCGTGTCAATTTTGCCTTCTCTGGCCTGTTTCCGTCTCTTACGACAGCGTTGTTTGGAGAAATATAGAAAGGACACGGTGGATACTTGTATGTGAAATGTGAATTTTGTTATGATAAATAATGTGACCCATATGACCCACCACGAAAAGAGGGATGGAACTGAGTTCAGGTAATTAAGATCGATCATATTTTCTTTTTATCTTTGTAAATTTTGTTATACCTGAGTTATTTGCTTAACCCATTACCACACAATCCCTACTTTTGACGCCACTGAGAAAGAAGCCTTTAGAAACCATTATGGAAAGAGGAGAAAATGCTGGTTACCAGCATTTTCTCACAATGTTTTCTGCCCTTCACAAAACAAATTTGAAATTTTCAGTCACATTTATTTTGTCATGTGCAAATACTTTAGATTTGGACAAACCTAACATTTTGTCGTTTGGTAGAAAGTACCAATCCATGTACATGTGTCTGACTCACTTTTTCTGCAATAAAATATATTTCTCTACTCTTTACCAAATTTTACCTAATTAACTCAGGCCTGATTTTTCTGTTACGGTGAAGAGAAGTTTTTAACAATTACCATCCATTCCTGCATTTAAGGTCACTAAAGAAAAAAAGCTATGAAAAACATTGTGGGAAAAGAAGAAAATAATAGTAATGAGTATCCTGCATTTTCTTTGTTTTACACAATAATTTCTACCCTTGTTGATATAAGTTTTACTAATTTGAAGATTTATTATGTTGTCTGCAACATCTTTTGATTATGACCAGTTATAAAAATTTTGTCTTCTGGTTATAGTTAACTCATTACCAAAGGACAAAATCTTACACTGGTTCAAATTGAAAGCATTTGCAGACGACAAAATAAAGGTGACTGAAAAATTGAAATTTGTTTTGGGAAGGAAGAAAGCACTGTGGAAAAAGGAGAAAATGCTGGTTACCAGCATTTTCACCTTTTCCTACAGTGTTTTCAAAAGGCTTCTTTCTCAGGGGCGTCAAAAGTAGGGATTGTGTGGTAATGGGTTAAAGAGAGTCTTGTTACAAACCATTTTGGGTGGGGAAACATCAAAATATAGAAAATATGCACTGTGGCAATTGTTTTATTGAAGTTGCAGGATCAGTTTGATTGGATAAATTCAATAAAAACTAAATTCTAAAAACTAAATCGGGCCCTTGTAAATTGCAAATTCTCCTCAGAATTCCATCTACTTCTTGTTTGTGACTGTGAAACAACATACCAATTCAAAGGTCTGCAAGCTACATTTGAAAATGGCAACAAAACCCATTTTATGGAAAATTTGCAATTTTGGTGGAATATTTTCACAAGTGTTTACAAGTAACATAGAACAATTACAGAATTTCTGGGCAGACTGGTGGATCATATATAATTTGTTATTTTCATTGTCTTTGTGACCAAAGACTGAAATTTGAATTTTTTCACTGTATGGTAGATAATTCTAATACATTGTAATGCAATGAACTGTATTTCTATGAAACATTTTTTTTTTACAGATAACCTGGTTGGACAACTTCCTGGCTGCTTTTTGAAGCCACTAGTGATGCAAATATAAAGAATATGGAAGAGCAATTTGGGAGGTGCAATTGAATTACTTTCTAAGGAAATCAACCCAGATAGCAGCTAAGCAGGCATACATGGCAAAATACTGAAGGTTTTATATTTTTAAACCTTTTTTTCATGAAAATAATAATTAATGCTCTGAGATAGGGAGGCAAAATGAAATTGAAATTCAAAATGATCAGCTGTCTTGATTTTTTGGCTATAAGGAATTATTAGATTAATTTTTCTAAACCCTTGAATTATGTAAATTAGATGCATGCTGTATTTTTTAACCCTTTACCACACAATTCGAAATTGTCTTTTTCAAATTGAAAGCATTTGCAGATGACAATTCAGATGTCTTATATCAGGTAAACTTTGCTTAAAATTGCGACTACTCTACGTTATAAACACCTATTTACAAAGTGACTAATAGCATGACTTATTGTAACTTTTTGTTTGTACAAGTCGAAAATAGGTTTTGCCTTCTGCACAGGAAAAATATTCATTCATTAGCAGCTTGAAATTATAGGTTCTTCTGAACTGGAAATATATGCAGGACATAACTTGAAATGCCATACTCATAGGCTGATGATTTTACTTTTCATGGTATTAAAATATGGTGTGAAAAATGAGAAAGTGTCCTGCACTGAAAGGTTTAGATCAACATATCTAGTAGGTAAAGGTTTGATTTGCGTAAACTGTGTGAAATATTTCCTTGACCATTCTGGACATAATAATTATGCCGAGCAATGCTGAGGATAAAAATAGAATATTGATTATGTAAATGATTGTTACCTGGGTCAGGTTAAATGAAGTAGATAATAATGAGCATTTCATTTCAAATTGTGAAAATCATTAATATCACATACACTCATTTAGTAATCTGGCACTGTTTCACCACATGGCATAAACACAAAAAGATAAATATTTGTCAAAATATGGGCCATGCTCTATGAAAAAGAGACTTAATGCATTTCTTTGATCTATTATACCAAGCAAGGCATCAAATAATTATGGATCTATAAACTCCATTTTGTCTAACATTCAACTGAATCATGAAGTAGACTGGTCCATGGAAATACAGAAGATATTCAAACGGCAAACATTGTGGGCCCATGTCAGCCTGGGCAGACTACACAGGCTGACCTGGGTCTATTCTTTTTGCAGTTGCAGCTCCTTTTTTTTTATAGAGCATGGCTCAATAATATATGTACATATTCACAGGTATTGGCTATGATCAACATGACATTGTGGATACCAAACAGATTCAAGCTGCTGTTTGGAAACAGGTGAAATGGTATAGAAAGAGGATCAGACCAGAAAGACCATACCAAAATCAGATTAAAAAGATGTATAGAATGCTTTTTGTACAATAGTGTTTTATTAGTATTTATAGATGATATTGTCTTTCTTATAAACATTTTTTCAAATGTTGTCATATTATGAATAAGAAGTTATCCATTTGAAACAATACTTAGACTGCAGTAAGCATTGTTATTTTTCATATTGGTAAGTCCCACTTTTGTTGTATTTTTATATTTTTGTAACTAAAGCCGGAAACATGACAGGAAACATGATTTGGTTGTCTGAGCAAATGCTTTTTTTTTCACAATGCTTTCATATTAACTCATTACCAAACAACAAAATTTTAACTTTTTCCAAATCGAAAGCATTTGCAGATGACAAAATAAAAGTGACTGAAAATTTCAAATCTGTTTTGCGAAGGGCAGAAAACACTGTGGGAAAAGGAGAAAATGCTGGTTACCTCCTTTTCTCACAATGTTTTCAAAAGGCTTCTTTCAGGGGTGTCAAAAGTAAGGATTGTGTGGTAATGGGTTGAATATTTTCAAGTGGACATGAACTGTTTTCAATCATTTAACTCGTTACCAAACGATAATATTTTAGACTTGTCAAAATCAAAAGTATTTGCAGACGACAAAATAAAAGTGACTGAAAATATGAAATTTGTTTTGAGAGGGGTAGAAAACATTGTGGGAAAAGGAGAAAATGCTGGTTAGCAGCATTTTCTCCTTTTCCCACAATGTTTTCTAAGGCTTCTTTCTTCAGGGTCGTTAAAAGTAGGGATTGTGTGGTAATGGGTTAATCTATGGTTACCAGAGTATTCGAATCATACTCCAGTATGATTCATTGGAGGCTTTGCTGTGCAAAAAGTGTTCATGAATGTTTGTGCACAATAATTAAGAATTCTTTGACTCATTTAACAATTACAAACCTATGACTTTCCCAAATTTAGAGCATTTGCAGCTGACAAATACTTATTGTATGGTAATCGGTTAAGCTACAGTAGTATTCCCCAGGGTTGCTTGCTATATTTTCCATAATGAACATTTATGCAAAGTCATTTGAAAATTCTCAAATGGTTGAACAACAGCTTTGATGAGACTCTTGACATTTTGATCTCCTTGATCGTGTATGAAAAAAATAATTATTTAATCTTACATATTGTTATTAATCTAAAGGCCAGTTTCTGGTCTTTGTTAATTTTAGATTTCTCCGTGTCTTAATATGACTAGGAACTTTCAGCCTGTCATTGTTATGCAAAAAAGTTTGTCTCAGTTGAGAGTTATCTGCCAGTATTTACTTTTGCCTACCATGTATGCTGGGAAATCAGCTTTGCATGCTTGTCTTGTTAAAAGCTTTCTGCAGCATTACTGATATTGTGCACAAAGATTTGTATGTTAACCCATTACTACACAATCCCTACTTTTGACAACCCTGGAAAAGAAATCTTTTTGAAAACGTTGTGGGATAAGGAGAAAATGCTGGTAACAAAACAAATTTCAAATTTTCAGTCACATTTATTTCGTTGTGTGCAAATGGTTTCAATTTGGACAAACCTAAAATTTTGTCGTGTGGTAATTAGTTAAACAGTCTTAAAAACATTTTACTTTGTGTTTCTTCTGAGTGATTTCAGTATGCATCTTTTCTTGACCGAAATGCTTGTGTACCACAGTGAAATGGACAAAATCCTGTGGTTTCACTTGACTGGTTTAAATTGTAAATATAAATCTCTAAGCACTAATTAAGATTAACTTATCAATAAAGTTTACGGATCGAGATACTAAGTGGTGTGTTTTGAACTTAAGAATTGAAGATTGATTTTAGGTAACAGTTTTTATATATTTTTGTGGAAACGTCAGAGACAAATATCTCTATGTATATTTCATGATACATGTACTGAGGCTAATGAAGCAACTGGTTTTCCAAACTCAACAATACAATGTTTCCTTAAATGTACATAGGATTAAATTTTTGCTGATAATTAAACAAGGGTAACGTGAAGAACTATATTATTGTGAAGATTTTCCAAATCATATGTCTCAAGATTTCTAGGTGAAGACAATGACAAAAAAAAATTACTTGGAATATGCAGTGTTTTTTGTTAGTGTTTACATTTTTTTCAAACAGAATGTTTCAATGAGCATAGACTCAGTACATGCATTATTGACCACCTCAAAAAAAATCTCTCAAGATTATTTACTGAAAACATTGACAAAAATGCAATTTTGCTAAAAGTATGCAGTTGCTTTTTGTTAGTGTCAGACATATCTGTTAAAACAGAAAGACTGGGCCTAGATTCAGTAGATGGATTATTGATTACATGGAAAAATATATCAGGATTATCAAGGTGGAAACATTTACAAAAATGCAATTTTGCTTGAAATATGCAGTTGCTTTTTGTTACTGTTGACATATCTTTTAAACAGAATGACTGAGCTTAGATTCAGTAAATGGGTCATTGATTACCAGAAAGCAATAGTGTCTAATTTTTGTCTTGTTATAAGTTTTAATCAAAGAGGGAAGCTTCAGCGAGCTGATGTTATTCTTAAAATGCTTCGATTAGGTCAAGCATATCACATATTCAGCAACTTCTGCAGATATTTGAAAATTAGTCTGTACATATTTGATCGTGTGAGATTTTAGTCTACATTGATGTCTTTACCAAACTGGAAAGCATAAGTAAAAAGCTGCATTCTTGCCAAAATTTGTAAAATTGTAGGTGATAAAATTATTCAGGTGAAAACATGGACAGAAATGCAGTTTAGCATGGAATATGCTGTTACTTTTTGTTGTTCACGTTGACATATGTCACCTGATAGTAAAAAGCATAGATCGGAGAACAAAAAAAAAAAACTACTGAGACCTGTAGTTTGTTTTGACAGATTTGTGTAATTACAAGGCTCAGAGTTGGTCTCGAGTACTTTAAATCAATGGGTATTTACTATTGTATTCCTTATGTGTATATACAGATTATTTAATTTACTAACAGCATGATGATCATTGAGTAGTTAGTTAATGCCATTTGGTCGATAGATCAGGGACATACTGTTTTAAAGTTGTTCAGTCTTAAAGCTGGATATTTTGCTTAGTAGCTCTTTTACATGCCAACAGGTTATTGCACGACTATTGTAGGCGAATAATTAATCCTTTACCAAACAACAAAAGTTTAGATGGTCCAAATTCAAAGCACTTGCAGACAACAAAGTAAATGTTGCTAAATAATTGAAATTCGTTTCCAGCAGGGTAGAAAACATTGTGGGGAAATGAGAAAATGCTGGTTACAGGCTTATTCTCCATTCTCAAAATGCTTTCAAAAGACTTCTATTTCAAGGTTGTAAAAACCAGGGATTGTTTACACTTACAGTAGTATTGTTCAGTAAGCACCTCCATGTATATTTCATGATACATGTTATCAGGCTAATGAAACAATTTGTTTTCCAAACTCAACGACACAATGTTTACTTGGATGTACATCAGTAAAATTTTTGCTGATGACTTAATATGCATATCGTGAAGAACTATGTTCTTGTGAAGAATTTGACAATCATCTGTCTCAAGTTTAAGATGGAAACGTTGACAAAAAATCAAATTTGCTTGTAATATACAGTTGTTTTTTTATTTGTGTCGATACATTTTTAACTCTTTACCACACAATCCCGACATTTAAAGATGTTAACAAAGAAGCCTTTTGAAAACATTGCTGGAAAAGGGGAAAATGCTGGTAAAATGCTACCCTTTCCAAAAAAAAGTTGAATATTTAAGTCACATTTATTTTGTTGTCTGCAAAGTATTTCAACACAGACTGGTTTAAAATTTTGTCATTTAGTAAAGAGTTAAGCAGAATGATGAAGTTTAGATTCAATAAATGCGTTACTGATTACCTTAAAAATATGTTCAGGATTATTCAGGTGAACACATTGACAAAAATGCAATTTTGGTAGGAATATGCATGATTACCTCGAAGAAATATCCAAGATTATTAGGCCTAAATGAAAATATGGACAAAAATGCAATTTTGCTTGGAATATGCAGTTGTTTTTTGTTAGTGTTGACACATCTGGTTAAACAGACTGACTGAGCTTAGGTGCGGTGAATGTGTTATGGATTAACTGGAAAGAATAATGTCTAATTTTCTGTTGTTTCTTTTATTATTATTATTATTATTATTATTTGAAGTTTTGTGCTCGGTGAAGTTGAACTTGAAAAAAGATTATAGTCATGGGGGTAATATTTCTGACATTTGTTACTGTATAGTTTACATTTAAATAAATACATGTACCAGGTGATAAGCAAAACTGTTTTACCTGTTTTGTAATACCAACAGCAAGCAAAGTTTTAGGGGGTAATGCTGGGGTCACCTTGTCCATCAGTCTGTCTATCGTTTCACCTCGAATTTTTCACCCGGGCTTTCAAACTATAAAAGCTATCAACTTGAAACTTCATACATTGGCAGAACACATGGAGAAGTGCAGTGCATAAGAACCAAAACTGCCATTCATGTTTTTTGTGTTATTGCCATTTGTTGATATTCAGATGGAATTTTTGTCCAGTCCAGGCCATAACTTCCTGTTGAAGCTCAAAACTTATATCCCCCACATTATGATTGGGCGGTATAAAAGGAGTCAGCTTGTGTGTCTGATCAAAAAACTCAAGATCAACCGGACAACCGCCACAACAGTGCCTTCAGCGCTTTGATTGTTATATTGTTGTTGTGTATACATGCTTATAATTCTTTTGAATATATTCTTGTTATACTATATTATGTTACTTCAATATATGCAGCCTACCAAAACAAGAATATAAAACAGTGAGGAGTTAAAGTTAGAAAATATATAGAAGGAAATAAGCACATGTAAATGCATGCTAAAAGCATTTTCTTCTTTTCTACCAGTATTTTAACAAGAACTCTTTCTTTCTCTGTTAAGATTGTGTGGTCAAGGGTCAAAAGGGTAGGACTGTGTTTTATCATATTTCTAGATTGCCCTGCCTAGCAGCTAAATACATTCCCCTTACGACCAAAAGGTCCTAGGTTCAAACCCTACCTTGGGAGGTTACATGTCAGAACTGTTACATTGGTGCCAACGTAAAAAATACACTTATTTGAGAATATGAGTAACACTAACTGAGAGATGAATGAATGTTCATATTGCCAAGCAGTAAGTAGAATACTGACGTATCTTACAGACAGACATAAGCTTGTATTTGTATATGGGGACACTTATACTGCCTTGCTATAAAGCTAGCTTTAGCAGTGACTGGTAGAGCATTTGCCTTCAACAATGGAGGTCCAGGGTTGAATACTCGCCTCAGGAGGTTATTTGTCAAAACTATTACATTATTACAGAGCCACATGGGACCACCTCAAAGCTTAACTCTGGCCCCACTGTAGCTTATTGGCCAGAAACACTTTTTTTTTCAATAAAGGCCTAATTTGCAGGTGGTGGCTTATCAGCAGGAAGTTCTATTTACCTGAAATAAACCGTCACAGCGTTATTTTTGACTCGAGAAGTGTGTTACAGCCTGTTACATCCTTTACACAGCAAGGTCCCGATTCTGCATTAAGTATTATCCTACCGGTGAAAGTGATTTCAAAGTAATTTCACTGATTTGGCGGCCATTTTTAAACAACATCAACTGTGCATGGCAACCACATATTTTGTCACAGAATACGAAGTCTGTAATTAATAGATCCTGAAAAATGACGAAGTTTTGATGTGAGAGTACCGGACAGTCCACAGTCAATTCAAAAATTGTCCTAAAAAGCAGAAAACGTGTGTCGATTCTCAGTCCAATTAGTTATGTTTAGCTTGAACTAAAATGGTTGTACAGTTTTAACTACAGATGGCAGTGAGTTTGACGTCAAAGTAGTTCCGGCCACTCAAATGTACCGGTGTATATACGGTGATACCGGAGTCTATGGATATCAGTACATAGTAAATAATATTTTAAACGCTTTGCCTTTTTAGTTCGACCTTGACCTAGACAATGTGAATCCCCATTTACTTTATAAATATTTAAGTATACGTGCAATAATCTATTAGATAGAATTTCGTCTTCCGATTTATATTTCGTTTGAATGTTTAATAATCCGAATTAGATTGACGTCACAGTAGTTCCGGCCACTCAAATGTACCGGAGTCTAAGGATATCAGTACATAGTAAAAAAAATTTTTAACGCTTTGCCTGTTTAGTTCAACCGTGACCTAGACAATGTGAATTCCCATTTACTTTATAAATATTTAAGTGTACGTGCAATAACCTATTAGATAGAATTTCGTCTTCCGATTTATATGTTGTTTGAATCTTTAATAATCCGAATTATGTTTACATTTTGCTTAACAGTATAAATAAATCGGCACTTACAACTTCGAATTGTAGCGTTGTTGCGTTTACAAGCGAGATGACATGCAAGGGAGACTACCGACTGGTTTAAAATATTATTATCATTCTTTTACGCCTCTCTTGATTTAGGATTATACAGCAATCCTTCAGAAACGTAAATATTTTTACGATACCATCGCGAAAACATTATATAATCCATTATAAGTAAGCGTAAGAGTTTTTTTTCAAGCCGATGGTCTCTACAAACTATAAGCGTGTACCATATTTTATTCGTCTTTGGTTTTAGGCGGCTCAGAATTGCAAGGGAGACGACTCTGGGACTTACGAAGATTTAAGAAAGTACGAGTTGCCTCCCTTTGACCATTAAATGTTTGCAATTTCGCCAGTCTTCAGTGTAATGAAACATAGAACTTGATTCGGGTTTTATTCCAATGAAGAGCGCAAAGGGTAGCAAATACGTGAGAAAATATGGAGAAAAAGAAATAATTACTTGTAAATAAATAGGTAAATGGATGTGTTTTGCTACACGTGGCTGCACAATTTCCTCATTACATTTTCAATTTTGGTTGCTATTCAAACCGCAAGAACAAAACTACTGGAAACAAAGGAAATTGACTCAAATTCATAGTAAGCATTAACTCCATAAACAGTATCAGAAATCATTTTACCAAAATATTTTTACTAAAATGGTAAAGAGTTTTGAAATCCATTTTTTGGGGGGTACTGTTTTACCCTATTGTTCGAAAGATCTTTTTTCCTCGGTGTCTATAGTACTCAGCAATGCATACTGTTACATTATATTGCAATTTCAAGACATCAAAAAGCAAATGGAGTAGAAACTCCCAACCATTTTACCAAAATATTTTCATTAAAATGGCAGACCCGTAGGAACAGGGGGGGCTAGGGGGGGGGGGGGCCCCCCAATAATTTTGAAAATCATAGTAACTAAAATATGACTTCTTAGCGCAATGAAACAACCACGCAAAAAATCTCAGTATTTCGAAGTTAGCTCCCCCCCCCCCCCCCCCCACCACCCTAATCTTGAAATGCTTCCTACGTCGCTGAATGGTAAAGTGTTTTGAAAAAAAAAACAAATCCTTTTTCAGATCTTCGTCTTTGTGAAAGAATAAGAAGAAGTAGATACTCTTTACCATCTTACATGCACACAAATCACTGTTGGATAAAATTTCAGTTTCTTGAACATATAGGTAGTTCTAAACTCTTTAGCGTCTTACAAAAAAAAAAAAAGAATGAAGCTTACATGCTAAAGAGTTTCGAGAAAAGATTATAATTACTTTTCCCGCAGTGCTTGCAACAGCTTGCTTCCTGAGTGACCGTAAGATTTAACACCGTATGCTGTAGATAAAGTTCAAGTTTTTCAGACACTGAAAAACAAATAAGTAGAAACTCTTTCCCATCTTTAAATATAAATGGTAAGGAGTTTCGGAAAATTTGCTATTAATTCAAAATCAAAGGGCTTGTGAAAAAGAGATAATTTTTTTGCACATATACGAAAGAAATAATTCGATATGTATCAACATAGAGTTTTTAGAAACATTTTCATGATCAAAATTTTTGAAAAGATCAGATTTCACGGCCTTGTGCGATTCCCCTGCTAGAAATTCCCGGGATTTTTTGGTAGCGGACGAAAAATAGTTTGCATGTTGAACATGTGTTTGATATTTCCAAGATGAAAAAACAGTTTGCATGACCTCTTGAAATTAAAACTATAAGGAAATATATTACACTGTATACTTCTAACAATATTAAATGGCCGTTTTTAATTTCTTTTAAACCGTACAACCATCGAAAAATAAGAAAATAAATAAATCGCCTGACCATTTTAGTTCGACCTTATGTTTACCCCGGAAGTGACCCTGTGACGTCATCAGTATGAAAATGAAAGTTCAGAAGTATGGCTAGACCGAATTCGGCTCGACCAGCGTCCTCTTATGGCTCTAATTCAGTTTCGATTGCCCCAAAATTAAAAGATTTTGTGTTTACAGAGAAATTGGGGAGTGGGTCATACGCAACGGTATACAAAGCATACAGAAAGGTAAGAATGTCATCAGTTTTCGAGTATTGGTCGGTGATTCAAAGTCCTGTGATCTATACTGTGCCCAGAATTTCCTCTCCTCCACTGTACAAAGGTTGCATTGTTTGCATAATACTTAACTCAGTAGAGATTTAAATATAGTTAGAGAGAGAGAGAGAGAGAGAGGAAGAGAAGGTGTTTGAATTTACCCCTTCGTGTTGCAAGAAAAGAAAAATCCCGAAATTTTGCTCCTAAAACCTGCAGTTGACATAGACTATTCATTCCTTACTGAACAACAACATTATAGATCAATTAACCCTTTACTCCATAGATACTCATTTCTACGCATTGCTTGTAGGAGCCTTTGGAAAACATTGTGGCAAAAGGTGAAATTCCTCGTGACGAGCAATTTCACCTTTTGTCACAATGTTTTCTACACTATCAAAAGGTCTCATATACACATAAGAAACGGCTTCATCCTTGCTGTTATTTAGGGTTAATTAGAGATATCATAGAAATGCTTTATGGGGTAGAGGGTTAAAAATTGAAACTATTTGCAGATGACAAGGGTGTTTGAAAAAGTTGAAGATTTTTTTTTTTCTTTTTTTATTGAAAAGTAGAAGACATTGTAAGAAGAGGAGAAAATGCTACTACCATTCTCTTTTTTTTTTTTTTTCGTAATGTTTTCAAAGGATTTTTTTTCTCTGGATTGAATTTGTTTTTGATAGGGAAAACAACGTCTTGGTAAAAGGGGAAAATGCTGAAGAAAATGTTGGTTTCAAGCATTTCCTCCTATTATCACAATATTTCCAAAAAGCTTATCTGATTAACTGAATTTGGATATGGGACCTTGGTTCAATGTCTTATCTGAAAGACTATTAGTAATTTTAGATTGCCAGTTGTTGAGATTGAACCCATACCCTCAAGTGACTTGATACATGATGTTCACAAGAACTACGCTTTACCTTCTGAGCTATGCAGCAGGTCAAAAGCCTATTTTTTTAACTCATTACCAGATGACAATATTTTAGACTGGCCCAAATTGAAAGCATTTGCAGAAGACAAAATAAATGTGGCTCAAAAACTGAAATTTATTTTGGGAGGGGTAGAAAACACTTTGGGAAAAGGAGAAAATGCTGGTTACCAGCATTTTCTCCTTTTCCCATAAATGATAATGTTTTCAAAAGGTTTCTTTCACAGAGTTGTTAAAAGTAAGGACTGTGTAGTAAAGAGTCAATAGAATACAGATTGTTTGGTAAAGTGTTAATAGTAAAGTGTAAAGTGTTCAGTATTTTTACCCATTTCTGTTATCAAAGTTTTTAAGGGCCTTATTCCTTAGTGTTTTTAAGAATTCATTTCATAGCAAACATTAACTGGATCTTCTATTGTTTTTTCTTATATGTATTCAGACAGGTCAAAGAGATGTAGCTGCAATAAAATGTGTGCTGAAAAGTAGCCTAACAAAAGCCTCAACAGAGAATCTACTCACAGAGATAGAGTTGCTAAAGAAGCTCAAACATGATAATATAGTGGAACTTAAAGACTTTCAGGTTAAGTAAATCGTTATGTATATATTTCTTATTTTAGCCCTGAACAACATAATTCTGAGTTTAAGGACCCTTTTTAACAACATTGTTGGAAAAGGAGAAAATCCTGGTTACAAGCATTTTTTCCTTTTCCCATAATATTGTCAAATAAGGGTCCTAATAACTCGTTACCATATGATACAAGTTTAGAACAGTCCAAATTGAAAGCATTTAGAGATGACAAAATAAATGTGACTGAAAAATTGAAACTTTTCATGGGAAGAATAGAAAACATTGTGGGAAAAGGAGAAAATGCTGGTTACCAGCATTTCTCCTTTTCCAACAATGTTTTCAAAAGGCTTCTTTCCCAGAGTCTTTTAAAGGTGGGTATTTAGAATTTTTACATCTCACCAAATTAAAAAATATATATATCACTGAAATTCATATGAAAAAATAATACAAATCATCAATAATTAAGATTCATAAAATTACAAAAAAGAATTTTTTTGATGGTGTTCCCTTAAAAGGCTACGTAGCCTCTTAAGGTATTTTTAGATTTCGCGCCAAAAATCAATAAAGCATTGTGGGAATGTCAAGTGACTGGCACGTGACTCATACCGCTTAAATTCCATTACATAACAAACATGTAATAATTATTTTCCATAATGTCTTCTTCGGACGCTATGTTTGAAACTTTGTCTGTGTATTCCTGTATGTAAATGAGCGAATTGATCATCTAGAAATAGAACGTGTCTCCCATTGGTGTCAACCTGGGCGGTAGTAAATCTCTAATTTCTCGTGTTGTCGGATGGTTTTCGACTACTGAGGTTTTATGAATGAAAATTAAAAGGTTTTGGGTGTATAAAGATGATTTCTTTGCATTTTTGTAAAATTTTCGACCCAAAATCTGAAGGGCCACCTTTAAAGTCGGGATTGCCTGGTAAAGGGTTAAAAATGTAGTTTACCAGAATTTTCTCATTTTTACCAAAATCTTGTCTTACCGCTCAGAGGCAAAACCCATAGCTACGTGTAACTTTGTTCAAAGGGCATTATCAGAAAAAGAGAAAATGCGGGTAACCAGCATTTATTTTCAAAAATGTTGATATAATAAGGGCCCTAAAACTCTTGACGACCAGCAGTTTCTTTTTGAACAAATTTTAACTTGTCACTGGTAAATATTGACAAGAGTAAAATTTTTGTCATCTGTTAAAGATTGAATCTTTGTAGATGCCAGAGGCCATATCTTCAAATAGATCTCTAAATGATTTTCTCGCAGCTCCATATGTTTAACCCATTACCACACAATCCCTGCTTTTGACGCCCCTGAGAAAGAAGCCTTTTGAAAACACTGTGGGAAAAGAAGAAAATGCTGGTAACCAGCATTTTCTCCTTTTCCCAGAGTGTTTTCTACCCTTCCCAGAACAAATTTCAATTTTTCAGTCTCCTTTATTTTGTTGTCTGCAAATGCTTTCAATATGGACCAGTCTAAAATTTTCTCGTTTGGTAATGGGTTAACTCTGTACCAGACAAGAAAAGATCCCTGTGCATTGAAAGTGCTGACAGACGACAACTTATGGGATTTGCAAATGAAAGGATAAACAATGTTGAAAAAGACAAAAATTTAGTTAAGAGATTGTATGATAGGAGAAAGTGCTAGTAACTGGAATTTTCTCTGTTTTCCATGATATGTTTTATCCTTTCACAGTCTAAGCTGGTTTCCAACATTGTCTTTTATTAGACTATTTTCAAATTGAATCATTTTGTTTTCAAAAGAAGTACCATATTTCACAGGTATGTTATTTTTTCCTCTTTGCCACACAGCCCAGAGTTTTAATGACCTGGAGGAGAAAGTCAGTGGCAAACTTTATAGGAAAAGTAGAAAATGCTGGTAAACAGCATGTTCTCCTTTTCCCACAACTTTTTTTATAAGCCTTACTGATACAAATCGCATCACTTTTACCACACTTATTTTATCATCAGCTAATACATTCAACTTCGACCAGTTCATAAGTTTTGTTGTGTTGTACAGAGGTAAATGTCTTATACCACTTTATTACAGTGGGATGACACCTATATATACCTCATCATGGAGTATTGTAGCGGAGGAGATCTCTCAAGATTTATACGCAGCAAGCGCATGTTGCCTGAACATATTGTCAGGAAATTTCTCAGGCACATAGGTTAGCAGTACAACTACTTAGACATAGTAAATTTTTGGATTCACATAACAGTCTTTACTCATCAACTATTCTTTAGTACATTCGTATTCATATTCTTCAGATCTTTATAAATTTGAAAGTAACACACCTTTTGATTGGATAAACCATTTAATTTAGCCAATCAGAAGTTGTGTTGCTTTCAAATTTTAAAAATCTTAGAGGATAAGACAAAGGACATTATTAACCCTTTACCACATGATAACATTTAAGACCTGTCTGAATTGAAAGCATTTGCTGATGACAGTTTCATTGTGGCTCATATGAAATGTTTTTTCTTTGAAAGGGAAGAAAACATTGTTTGAAAAGGAGAAAATGCTGGTAACCAGCATTTTCTTCTTTTCCCACAATGTTTTCAAAGGTGTGTTAAAAGTCGTTATTTTGTATTAAAGGGTTAAGATTGGTGGATGAATATGAATCCAGGACATATCTCAGAGATACTACAGCACTTTTTCACTGTACATAGATACAGATGTCAAGATAAAAGTGGGGGGGTGTTGGGTGTTGAATGTATGATGTAGCATTTATTCTTTACCTAAACCTGTGTTGTAGATACTCATGATAAGTAACTTTCAATGGATTGATATAAGTTACTCCTGTGTCACCACTTGCACTTAACTCTGTACCACACAATCCCTACTTTTAATGACGCTGAGAAAGAGGCCTTTTGAAAACATTGTGGGAAAAGGAGAAAATGCAGGTAACCAGCATTTTCTCCTTTTTCCACAATGTTTTCTACCCTTCTGAAATCAAATTTCAATTTTTGAGGCATTTTTATTTTTTGTCTTCTGCAAATGCTTTCAATTTGGATCAGTCTAAAATTTTGTATTTTGTTAAAGAGTTAATACTGGCCAGAGTGTTTATTATGCACACTGAAGAAATTCTGCCAATTCAGTGGCCACCACCTTGTCCGTCAGTGCACCCACCATTTTGTTTCACATCAAGTATCACTTATTGGTTTAAACAGTGCTATTGTAGGGAAATGCAATTAGTGGTTTGGAACATGTTTTGTGTCATTCATTTAAAAAAAACTCTGACAAATGAAATATGTGGATAGTTACACTGTCTGCTGTAATGTAAGAGAAAGTTCAGTTTAAACAGGATGTTAAGAACTACACAACAAATACATGAATTCTGGTACTTGCTTTGGAATTTAACCATTTTTTACACTCTTTTAGTTAAAAACTTTAACCCTTTCCCAAATAATCCCTGGTTTTTACGGGTCTAGAAAGGCAGCCTTTTGAAAACATTGTGGGAAAAGGAGAAAATGCTGGTAACCAGCATTTTCTCCTTTTCCCATAATGTTTTCTACCCTTTCATAGACAGAAATAATCTTTTCAGCAAGAGTTGAATTGTCGTCTGCCATTGCTTTCAATTTGGTCTAGTCCAAAAGTTTGTCGTTTGGGAAAGGGTTAAAGAAGGTTTTTTAAAACATTCTGGTAAATAACTAGCATTCTGGAGAGTGCTGGCTCTTTTTCCCACAATATTTTCTACCCTTTCCAAGACAAATGTCATGATTTTAGTCACATTTAATTTGTGGTCTGTGTATGCATTTCATTTTGAAATACAAACAGTTTTGTTATGAAAGACTACACATATTAGATAACGATTTTACTCTGCTCAGTTGCAGCCATTCAGTATCTACGGGACAACAGTGTTGCTCATATGGACCTAAAGCCTCAAAATATTCTTTGTACATCAGCTACGGATCCTACTCTGAAAATTGCAGGTTAGCTATTACTATACATCACAGTCTAAAAAAAAGATGAATGTCGGAGAGAAAGTTATGCTTTACTCCTTATTAAACCATTACCACGCAATCCCTATTTTTGACGCCCCTGAGAAAGAAGCCTTTTTAAAAAACTGTGGGAAAAGGAGAAAATGCTGGTAACCAGCATTTTGTCCTTTTCCCACATTATTTTCTACCCTTACCAGAACAGATTTCTATTTTTGAGTTACCTTTTATTTTGTTGTCTGCAAATGCTTACAGTTTGGACCAGTCTAAAATTTTCTCTTGTGATAAAGAGTTAAACAATCACACTATGTTTTCAACATCCTTTAAAGACAAAGAGCCTACGAATATTATTGTTGGCAGGAGACATAATCTGTTACCAAGTTATCCTGAGTTTTAATGACACTAAAGAAAAGGCTTTTGAAAACACTACAGGATACCAGCATTTTGTCCTTTTTCCCATGGTGATTTCTTTGCTCTCAAAGACAGATATCACTAATAGTGAAACATTTATTTCGTCATGTGCAAGTGCTTACAATTTGGACAAGTCTGAAATTTTGCTCTTTGGTGAAGATTTAAACCATTTCATTACAGGCGTTTGATATACCAAGAAATGCCTTGAGTTACCAAAAACAAACAAAAAAATGTGAAAGAAATTGAAATACTCATTTGAAAAGTGCAGAAAAAATTGTCTTAACAGAAGAAAATTATTATCAAGCAGTTTTGTCCTGTAATTTTGTCTCCATTTTTTTCCTTGTGGAGTTAAATGTTGATTTTGTATAGAAATGAGTTAATTAACTCTAACTTTGCCAAGACAAGACAAGATTTTAGACCTGTCCAAATTGCTATCATTTGCAGAAAAGAAAAAAATTGTGAATCATAAATTAAAACTTGTTTTTGAAAAAATAAGAAAACACGTGGAAATGGAGAAAATGCTGGTTTCCAGCATTTTCTCCTTTACCCACAATGTTTCCAAAAGCGGCTTATCTCAGAGCCCTTAAAAGTAGCATTTTGTGATAGAGGGGTAAATGTATAATGTCTTACTATTACAGATTTTGGGTTTGCCAAGCATTTGTATCAAGGAGATGAATTACATGCATTAAGGGGAAGTCCACTTTATATGGCACCTGAAATTATTTGTAAAGGGCAGTATGACGCCAGGGTAGATTTGTGGTCTATAGGAGTTATATTTTATGGTAAGTCAGACACCCTGTGTTGATGGTACATGTACTGATAAAGGAATAATTTACCATATGTGGCATCTGCGTTTATTTGTTAAGGGCCAGTTTGATGCCAGGGTAGATCTATGGTCTTTAACAGATATATTCTATGGTGTGGCAGATGCCCTATGTTGTTGGTATTTACACTAGGATTGTCTACTATATATGGCTCTTTATATTATTTGTAAAGGGCAGTATGATGCCAGGCTAGCTTTATGCTCTATATGAGTTACATTTCCTGGTAAGTCAGACACCTTGTGTTGTTGGTTCTTATATAGGGATACTCTACTATTTATGGCACCTGAGATTATCTGTAAATGGCAGTATGATGCCTGGATAGCTTTATGCCCTATATGAGTTATATTTCATGGTAAGTTAGACACATCATGTTGTTGGTACTTATGTTGGGATAGTCCTCTATATATATGGCACATGAGATTATTTGTAAAGGACAGTATGATGCCAGGGTAGATTTATGCGCTAAATGAGTTACATTTCATGGTCAGTTAAATACCTCATGTTTTTGGTACTTATATAGGGAGTGTCCACTATATATGACACCTGAGATTATATGTAAAGGGCAGTATGATGCCAAGGTAGATTTATTGTCCTTAGGAGGTATAATTTATGGTAAGTTAGACACCTTGTGTTGTTGGTACATGTACCGATAAAGGGATATTTCACTAAATGTGGCACCTGAGTTTATTTGTGAGAAGGCTTTTGAAAACATTGTGGGAAAAGGAGAAAATGCTGGTAACCAGCATTTCTCCTTTTCCTACATTGTTTTCTACCCTGTCAATGGAAAATAATTCTGTATGCGCCACATTGAAACTGTCAAATGCTTTCAATTAAGACAAGTCTTAAATTTTGTCGTGTGGTAAAGGGTTAATCACTGATGTTCTGCTACTTGACTCTTTCATGGTCTGTGACCAAGAAGTTACCTTGGGCAGTGTTGATTAAGGTCAAATTGCTCAATATGAGCAGTATAGTCTTACATACTGTAAGATTTTATGAAGGGAAAAAAAAAAAAAACCCAAAACTGTAGATCACTATCAGTGAGTTAAGAGTATTCATTTGATTTATTTTGCACTCAAGATTTTAGATATTATTTTTCCCTACAGAATGTTTATTTGGTAGAGCACCATACGCATCCAAATCTTTTAGAGAGTTACAAGAGAAGATATGGGATCCCAAACCTGTAGAAGTAAGTTCTTGAACCAGTTTCACCTCACAATCCTGAGTTTATACAACCCTTTTGAAAACATTGTCGGAAAAGGAGAAAATGCTGGTAATCAAATTTCAGTCACTTTCATTTTGTTGACTACAAATTCTTTCAATTTGAACAAGCCTAAAATATTGTGGTTTGATAATGGGTCAATACAAGTATTAAATCACGTTTTGTCAACATTCTAATTATGTAGAATATTATGCTGTATTGATTTTCCTGGTGCATATGTTTGATTTGTTTCTCCCAGAAAAAGTGAAACCGCATGAGGCCAAATTTCAAGTAAGGTGTCGGAATTTTCTTATGCACCAAGAAGCAAATACAAAGAACAAGAAAAGTTACTACAGCATGATATTCCTGTTATTATATACCTACACCTTTCAATGAGGAAAGCCTGGCTGGGTAACTCAGTGGTTAGTGTATCTGACTTGTGACCTGGTGGCAAACTTTCTTTCCAGTGATTTTTTCACCTTTTTCTCCTGATGCATGTGAGAAAAGTAGTCAGTGGCTTTGCAAAGAAAATTGTGTACTGGTTGGGAAAAGCCAGGAAGCAGATGGGTGTGTCACTGACCACCACGATATGACTTAAGCTGTTAAAATGGCATTCCTCTCCAACACAAAACCAAACTAATTCAATGAGAAATTATTGCAATTGTTGACATTTATTTAAAAACAGTATTCAAAATAATACAAACAATGGTGTAGATGCCAGAAACTTTATGAATGACAGATGAATATTACAATGTAAAATTTTGATCAGTTAACTCTTTACCACACGAGAAAATTTTAGACTCATCCAAATTGAAAGCATTTTCAGAAAACAAAATAAAGGTGACTGAAAAATTGAATTTGTTCTGGGAAGGGTAGAAAACACTGTGGGAAAAGGAGAAAATGCTGGTCACCAGCATTTTCTCCTTTTCCCACAGTGTTTTCAAAAGGCTTCATTCTCAGGGGCGTCAAAAGTAGGGATTGTGTGGTAATGGGTTAAATTGCTAATGAATATGTCGTAGGCCAGATTGGAATCTAGGCAGATCCGGAATCTGCCTAGACCAAATTAGAATTCAAATTTTGTGTAGACCAAAATGCATCGTTTTCTAATATTTTATTTAAATATATTGATCTAATTATGTTTACAAATGAGAGGTATTTTCATTTAAAGCATTTTATATGATTTTTTTCCACAATAGCTCTTTTTTCCACCTTTTTTATTAGTACAAAACATTCAAAATTTATATTTACTCTGAATTTCTGACTAAAACTTCTTTTATTTTGGAGTTTACGTATAAAAGTAAGATGATTCATATGTAGACGCCCTATATTCAACGAAAAATTATTAAAATTTGGTTTAGGCAGATTGTAGAGCTGCAAAGCTAAACTGGAATCCTGCTTCGTTATAGACAAATTCCAGTTTGGTCTAGGCAGATTCCGGATCTGCCTGGATTCCAGTTTGGACTACGACAAATACATACCTAAATTGCTTTTGAGTTAAATCATCACGATGTCATCATATCATATTTAGAACTGTATTTCACAGTGTGTAGATATAGGATTTTTTTTTTCTGTTTTGCGTGATAATCCTTTACCAGATGAGAAAATTTTAGTCTTGTTCAAATTAAAAGCATTTGCAGACAACAATTTCATTATTGCTCAAATGCTGTAATTTTTCTTTGATAGAGTAGAAAACATTGTGGGAAAAGGAGAAAATGCTGGTTATGTTTTCAAAAGGCTTCTTTTCCAGGAGCTTCAAAAGTTAGCATTATGTGGTAAATGGTTAATCTATCTGTAAATAAATGTTTTTATTTGATTATTCTTTCAAGTTCAAATGAACAAGAATTTTTTAAAAAAAAATCACATTTATACAAGTTTTGCATGTATTGTTGGATAAATAGAGGATATCTGTATTTTTCGGTGAAAGATCGAAATGTATTTCATCGAGTGGACACCATTGGTAATATTTTCATGAGTGGTGCAGCCACGAGTGAAAATATTACCGATGGTGTTCACGAGATGAAATATATTTTGATCTTTCACCGAAAAAAACAAATATTCTATTTATTTCATGCTTTTTACCCTTTCTGGGTGGAGCCCTATCAAAATTCAGTACAGTTCTTTTCCCTTATTCCCCGTGGCGTACCCCTCCCGCATAGCAACGTTACGTCAAGCATGAGAAATGTAAGGTATATGACGTCATATTTCCCATCTGGTTGTTAGGCACGCGCAATTAACCTAGGCAACAAGAACGTGAAAATCGGTATTTTCACTGGTGGTACCGGTGTAAGATCGAAAAATATTTTCACTGCTATTTCTCGATATCCCACCGGAAAGCATGAAATAATAGCTACTATTTAACACTTATAGCTGCCATATGGTGTAGATGTATCTGAGAGCTGTAGAGACCTCATTTTGAGACTGTTGAAGAGAGATCCAGAAGAGAGAATACAGTTTGAAGAGTTTTTCGTCCATCCATTTTTAGATCTAGAACACATGCCTTCCAAAGAATGTCTACCTAAAGCTGTAAGTTACCAAGCCATATATAATCAATTTCATACATGAAGCCTGTTTCTCTTTGGTAATGGAAAGTGAAGCAAACTCATTTTAACTCTGTGATAACCTTGTGAGTTTGTCTTCCAGCAATTTAACTCGTTACCAAACTACGAAATTTAAGACCAGCTGAAAGCATTTGCAGACAACAAATTAGTGATTGCTCAAATGGCAGAAATTGTCCTTGACTGGTTAGAAAGCATTGTGGGAAAAGGAGAAAATGCTGATTACCTTCCTTTTCCCACAATGTTTTCAAAAAGCTTCTCTCTCAGGGTTGATAAAAGTCATGATTGTTTGCTTGGTTAACTCTTTACCAAACTACAAAATTTGAGACCAGTCAAAGTTTAAAGCATTTGCAGACGACAAATTAGAGATGGCTCAAATGGCAGAAATTGTCCTTGATAGATTTGAAAACAGTGTGGGAAAAGGAGAAAATGCTGGTTACCAGCATTTTCTCTTTTTCCCACGATGTTTCCAAGGCTTCTTTCTGAGGGTGATTAAAATCCGACATTGTTGTAAAGGGTTCATGAATGTTTGTGATGCAACATACCGAGTAACCCGTCACATAATTATGAATCCATTTTATCTAATAGCCAACTAAATCAGGAGGTAGAGTGGTCCTTTGATGTGAAGAAAATTGACCAAGAGCAAACAGCCTTGGCCAAGTCCTGGCAAGCTGACCTAGGTTCAATACTCTTTGCAGATATAGATGAATTAAACCCCCTTTTTGTAGAGCATGACTCATCTTATATTTCTGTCATAAAGAGGTTGTTCATGTGCATGAACTGTAAAATGCACACTGCAACTTAACTCTGTACCGAAAGACAAATTTATAGACTGGTCCAAATTGAAATCATTTGCAGACAACAAAATAAATGTAAAAGAACTGAAATTTGATTTGGGAAAGGAGAAAATGCTGGTTACCAGCATTTTCTCCTTTTCCCACAATGTTTTCAAAAGGCTTCTACCTTAGGGTTGTCAAATGTCAGGTTTGTGTTACAAAGGGTTAACTTGTATTGTTTCAGACAAAGTTGGTGAAAGAAGCTGTAGCTTTGGATAATAAGGGAGATTTTCCTGGTGCTGTTAAACTGTATTGCGAGGCTGCAGAGTATTTCCTTCCAGCCATTAAATGTAGGTGTATAAATGCTTTCAATGCTTTCATGGAGTGTAGAATTCTGTGTTTAACTCTTTACCAACCGACAAAATTTAGACTTGTTCAAATTGAAAGCACATATAGATGGCAAAATAAATGTGATTGAAAAATTGAAACTTGACTTTAGAAGGGTAGAAAACATATTGGGACAAGGAGAAAATGCTGGTTACCAGCATTTTCTCCTCTTCCCACAATGTTTTCAGAAGTCTTCTTCCTTTGGGTTGTGATTGTTTGGTAAAGGGTTAACTCACTTAGCTCTACGTGTATGCATTAAGATCTTTTAACCTGGGTTGAAACATTTTACTATCGGTCAATTTTCAGTATGATGTTGGATCAGTCTACATAATGATTTAGTAAATTGTAAGAGAAACTGGACTTTCATGATCTATAATTTTACGATTACTTCTTTGGTATGATGCTTTAAGCCTCTTTTTGCCAGAGCACTGCTCATTTATATATGGCAAAATTTTGAATGGCTTCAAGGTTCTGACAATAAATGTTTTTAGCTTTTAACAATTTTTAGTTTTATTACAGTTGAAAAAGATGCCACTAAGAAGGAGATTCTGAGAAAAAGGGTAAGTAAATTCCTATATTACAGGAATTTTCAAAGCTCAAATTTATGGCCAAAAATGGTCCCTAGAGAATTCCTCAAAAGATTTTTTTTCTTCTAATCCGATAATTTTAACAAATCAAACTTTAGATAATTTATGTATTGACCCTTTACCAAACAATCCCGACTTTTAAGAACCCTGAAAGAAAGGCTTTAGAAAAGATTGTGGAAAAAAGAGAAAATGCTGAATGTTTTCTACGCTTCCCAAAATGAATTTCAACATTTGAGTCATGGTTATGTTGTCATCTGCCTTGAATTTGGGCTAGTCAGAAATTTTAATGTTTGGTAAAGAGTTAACCGCTTTTAAACAGTCTTGCTGTTTTAACAAGTCTGAAGGAGGAGGCTTTTGAAAACATACTAGGAAAAGAAGAGTAAGCTGGTAACCTGCATTTTCTGCTTATTCAACAATTTTTCTACCATTTTGCATATAGAAATCATTTTTTGAAGCACAATTAATTTGTCATCTGCAAATGCTTTCAATTTGATTGTGTAAAATTTTGTTTGCAAGGAGAACATGACTTTTTTTTTTAGGCCAAAGACTATATGAATAGAGCAGAAGAATTAAAACAGATGTTAAAACCAGCGAAAAACAGAAATACAGGCACATTACAAAGAACAGCCTCTCAAAACAGCCATGAGGAGTTATGTATGTAAAGATGCTATTTTGACTTTGGCTGTTTTCCAATAGAAAACTTCAGGATATTTTGTCCTTTTCCCGCAGAGTTTCCTGTCTTTTGCAACAACAGATTTCAAATTTTGAGTCATGTTTAGTTTGTTGTCTACAAATGCTTACACTATGGACAAGTCTAAAACTTTGATATTTTAGAAAAAATTGACCATTTTATTAAATCTTTACCACACGACAAAATTTTAGACTGGTTCAAATTGAAAGCATTGGCAGACGACAAAATAAAGGTGACTGAAAAATTGAAATTTGGTCTGGGAAGTGTAGAAAACACTGTGGGAAAAGGAGAAAATGCTGGTTACCAGCATTTTCTCCTTTTCCCACAATGTTTTCTAAAGGCTTCTTTCTTAGGGGCGTCAAAAGTAGGGATTGTGTGGTAATGGGTTAAATCTTTACCAAAATCTTCACCAAGGGCTGAATTTATAGACTGGTTCAAATTGAAAGCATTTGCAGACAACCAAATCAGTGTGACTGAAAAATTTGAATTTGATTTGAGAAGGACTTAAAACATTGTGGAAAAAGGAGAAAATGCTGGTCACCAGCACTTTCTCCATTTCCCACAATTTTTCAAAATGCTTTTTTCTCAGGGTCGTGAAAAGTTGGGATTGTCTGGGAATGAGTTAATTTACTGATTGTGAACTTTCTACTATGTGCTTGCTATAATTATAAGACAGGTACTTTGTTAGATTCCTCCAAAATTAATAAAAGACCTTTGTGTTCGGCAAATGGCTTGCAACAGGCGAAAAAGGGCATTCGGACACTTGTGTACAGAGTTGTCTCGGATCAGCCTGCACAGTCCGCTTTTTACAAATACAACAGATTTTGTGCTACAGTAGACTTGTGCAAAACAGAAAATAACAAAAAAAATTGTTTTCTCAGATTAGCTTGCGCAGACTGCGCAGGCTGATCTGAGACGGCACTTTATGCAAATGTCCGAATTCCCCTTTTTGTGTGTTGCAGGCCAAATGATAGTGGGCATATGGAATAGATGCAAGAAATTGTATTTTTAGTCATGCTTTCACAATAGGGTTTTAATTAATGCATCTTTGTGATGCCGTATACCATGCAAGTCATTATGTTATCATGCGGGCCGTTGTTTACAGCCTAGATCATCTCATGCATGTGTTTCTCGGCTTTCTCACACAACTTTTTTTCCAAGCCATTGACTCATTTTCTCACATACATCAGAGGTCAGAGGCGATAAGTTTCCAGAAAGAAAGTTGGCCTTAACTCATTACCAGAAGACAATATTTTAGGCTTGTCCAAATCGAAAGCATTTGCAGACAATAAAATTTGTTTTGTGACGAGCAGAAAAGATTGTGGGAAAAGGAGAAAATGCTGGTTACCAGCATTTTCTCCTTTTCCCACAATGTTTTCAAAGCCTTTCTTTCTCGGGGTTGTTAAAGACTTAACTAGGTATTGAACTTCCAACCAGCAGGTCATGAGTACGACACACTAAGCACTGAGCTACCCAGTTGGGTGAGAATGGTTGTTGGACATGTAGAAAATTTACCAAATGCAAAAAGTATCAACCCAGATCAGCCTGTGCAGACAGCTTAAGCTGAATAAGGTCAATACTTTTTGTACATGCATTAAAGCCCCTTTTTCACAGAACCTGGCTCATTGCTTTTTTTTGTATTGTTTAGTTGACTCATTTGCTGGATGTGACGATATGCGGGCAGCACTTAAAGTTGCACAGGCAGCAGTTATCGAGGTAATTAGCTCTTTACCAAACAGCAAAATTTTGGATTGGACCAAATTCAGTGCATCTGCAGACAACAAATTAAATCTTGTTAATATAATGATTTCTGACTTTGATAGGGTAGAAAATAATGTGGGAAAAGGAGAAAATGCTGGTGACCAGCATTTTCTACTTTTCCCACAATGTTTTCTTTATGTTTCTGTCTCAGGGTAGTTAAAAGTCTGAATGGTGTGGTAAAGAGTTAAAGAAGGGTATGTCAGCCTATACAGAGACAAAATTATAATGGTTGAGCATACTTAATCGATTCATGGATTTCATGGGTTTCATGAGTGCTAGGGTAGGAGTCTGAAGTCGATTGCCAAAGAGCACCTCCACAATTAGCCCAGTGATCAGGTTGATGATCAGACTTAGTGCTCATGAATTACTAATCCTCCTGTTTTATTGGTATGCGCAAGCTACATATGGCCCAGCTGAGAAACATTTTAAGATTGTAAATAAATAGTAGCTCTTTACCAAATAACAAAATTTTGTTCGCGTCCAAACTGAATCGACAAAATAAACGTAACTCAAAAATTGAAACTTGTTCCAGGTGGGTAAAAAACATTGTGGGAAAAGGAGAAAATGCTGGTTATTAGCATTTTCTCCTTTCCCACATTATTTTCAAAAGGCTTCTGTCTCAGGGCCGTAAAAACCAGGGATTGTTTGGTAAAGGGTTTATAGTTGCAGTTTCAGATAATAACACTCCTGAGATTGACTGCATGTTGTGTGTAATTCATCTACACTGTTTTTGAAAGCAAAATTGTATTTCTTGACCTTCTTGATTTTTAAAGTAAGTAATGAACAAGTTAAATTCAATGTGTAGACATTATAGTGGCAACAATACAGAATATAATGTAGAAAAAATCAACACATAGTCATACAGAATTATCAAGGCTACAATGCAGTATATGAAAATCGAAGTGATTGATTTGACCAAAAGTGATAAATTAGTAAATATAAAACAGTGATACAATGGAAAGAATGTTTTGGAAATTTGCTTTCATTTTCCCTTTCTCACTTTCTCAGGCTGTGTTGATTGAAGATCAGAATGTCAATGATGTGCAGTCTACACTTGATCTACAATGTACAGTATCAATTATCAGCCATGCTCTGGCAAAAGGGGGCTTAATGCAATGCCATTATCCATTATACCAAGGAAGCCTTCACATACTTATGGATCCATGACAGTCACTACTTTTAACAATCCACTTAATCATGAGGTAGACCGGTCCTTGGACATATTTAAAAATGACTGATAGCGAAAAGTTTTGCCCAAGGTCAGCCTGCACATTCTGCGCTGGATGACCTGGGTCTGTACTTTTCGCAGATACATGAAGCCCCCTTTTCACAGAGCATGGCTGAATTATATTATTGCTCAATGGATGACTGTTTTACTTAAATAGGAAGACCAAGAAGACTATGAGAATGCCATGAAGCATTATGAACTAGCAATAGGAACAGCGATACAGTACTTGAAATGTAAGTATTGTTGAAAGCTCATGTGTATGCATAGTAATGTTCAATTGTAATCAGGGTCTGTATTCCACAACCATACTTATGGATGTTCTTGGTCCCATTCTCCAGAATTTTTCTACATTGAAAAGTAACATATCTTCCGATTGGCTAAACCATTTGGTTTAGCCAATCGGAAGTTGTGTTACTTTCCAATATAGAAAAATTCTGGAGAATATGACCAAGGACGGTTCCAAGTATGGTTGTGGAAAACAGGCCCTGATCTCACTTGAACTCACTTGAACAATCAGAAGTTGTGTTACTTTCAAATTTGGAAAATTCTAGAGAATAAGACTAAGAATGTTCTTAATAATGGTTGGTAAATATTGACCCAGGGTCTGAATTCACCAACCATTCCTTAGATCATTTCTGTTTTATTTTCCAGAATTATCACAACTCTGAAGTAATGCAATTTCTGATTTGCTAAACCAAATGAAAGTTGTGTTACTGTCTAAGTCAAGAATAAGAGAAAGAATAAAACTAAGAATAGCTTGTGAAGATGGGCCAAGGCAGTTCAAAGTTTTACACTGTTGCAATGCAGATAGACAATTATGATGAAGCATTTCTTTTATGAAATGCTAGATCTACCACTCTTTCCAATATATTAAACTGTAAAATTTTGTTGTATGATAAAGATTTACTCAGCACCAGACAACAAAAGTCTGAACTTGTTCGTATTGGAAGCATTTGCAGACAAAAAATTAAATGTGCTCAAATGACAAAAAATGTCTTTAACTCTTTACCAAAGACAAAATTTTACACTTGTCCAAATTGAAAGCTTTTGCAGACGACGAATTAAATGTGACTTAAATGATGAAATTTGTCTGTGACAGGCTAGAAAACATTGTTGGAAAAGGAGAAAATGCTGGTTACCAGCATTTTCTCCTTTTCCAACAATGTTTTCAAAAGGCCTCTACTCCAGGGTCGTCAAAAGTCAGGATTGGGTGGGAAAGAGTTAATAGGATAGAAACATCTTGTATTAAGAAAATGCTGGTTGCCAGCATTTTCTCTTTTTCCCACAATATTTCTCAAAGATGTTTCTCATAGTGGTTAAATCTCAGGATTGTTTCTATGTTTGTATCATCATGTGTTTATTTGTATAGCTGAACCAAAAGGACGTAGAAAAGATCTATTAAGAGCAGAGGCTGACAAATGGATGACCAAAGCAGAACAAATCAAATCTTATTTAGCAGTAAAAGAAGTTCATAGTGTTGAACAGCAAGAGAAAGAGGAGGAAACAGAGAAAAGCTTCTTGAAATCAGGTATACTGGGACAGTCCATGTGATTGGTTTAACCCTATACCACACAATCCTGACTTTTAACGACCCTGGGAAAGAGGCCTTTTGAAAACATTGTGTGAAAAGGAGCAAATGCTGGTAACTAGCATTTTTGACTTTTCCCACAATGTTTTCTATTCATCGAAAAAAAGAAATCACCATTTTAACAATGTTAAATGTGTCGTCAGCAAATGCTTTCAATTTGGACCAGTGTATAATTTTGAAGTTTGGTAAAGAGTCAATTTATATTAATGCATGGTTGCTACCAGTTGCCCATATGGGCGATGGTGTCTAAGGACTGTTAGTTTTGTTATGGGTAAGAGTGTTAGATACAGGTCAAAACCCGTCCCGAGTTACATGTGGTTTTTTTTAACCCTTTACCACACAATGCAACTTTTGACACCCCTCCGATAGCAGCCTTTTGAAAACATTGTGGGAAAAGGAGAAAATGCTGGTAACCAGCATCTTCTCCTTTTCCTACAATGTATTCTTCCCTTCCTAAAACAAACTTCAATTCTTTAATTACATTTATTTTGTCGTCTGAAAATGCTTTCAATTTGGACCCATCTTAAATTTGGTCGTTTGGTAAAGAGTCAACATGCTCAGTGTGTAGAACTTGTCACATGTGAGCTTAGTAACACTTTACCACACAATCCCGACTTTTAATGACCCTGGGAAAGAAGCCTTTTGAAACACTGGGAAAAGGAGAAAATGCTGGTAACCAGCATTTTCTCCTTTTCCCAGTGTTTTCTACCCTTCCCAAACTAAATTTTAATTTTTCAGTCACCCTTATTTTGTCGTTTGCAAATGCTTTGAATTTGGACCAGTTTAGAATTTTCTTGTGTGGTTAAGGTTGAATGTCTCATTCAAAAGACTAATGGTAATTTTAGATGGCCAGCACTGGGGTTCAAACCCACACCCTCAAGTGACTCACGTCTTGATGTTTACAAGTTCTACACTCTACTATCTGAGCTATGCAGGCTGGTTGCAATCCATGAGGCACTTCTGATTAGTGTTTGAAATATTCTGTTTGTAGACATGAAAAGGGATGTCATCTTGCACTGCAGTGAATCAAAGTTTCTTTCGAAAAATTAAATTAATTTGCTTAAACTTTCTTCATTCATTACAAAAGTGGGTTGCAATGATTGCTAAATAGGTGAATATTTGAAGACCACCTGATCATTTCAAATTAATGAGATCAAATAAATATGTGTAATAAAAACCTTTAAGCCCTTTTAAAGTTTACATACTGTCTTAATAACAATAAAAAAAAAAAGAAGGCCTTGGGATACATTTAAAACAAAGAAAATTCTCAAACTAAAATTTTCTCCTATTCCAAAAATGTTTTCAGAAGCATTTTATCCTCAGCCTTGTTAAGTTAATGCTTTAGATTGTTTGGGAAAGGATCAATACCTAAAGAAACTGTGGAAAAGGAGTGATTGCTCATATTTTTTCCCTTTTGTTTTTTTTCTTCAGGGCCATGTAGAGTACAATGATCAGAGTCAATAGTTTTTGTATAGAGGGTGATCTCTGAGAGTTCAAACAGCCGGAATGATCTCGGCTGCAAGCTCGTCACAAACAAGCAGTGGAACATGCACTGATGGACCTCAAGCTTTCGTTTTGCAGAATGCAGTTTAGAGAAGAAATTAGAAAGTGAACCGTTTACTGTTATGGAAAGTTTACCAAATAATCAGGTATTTCACCAACACCAAGAATGCTTTTAAAAATATTGTGGGAAAAGGAGAAAATGCTGGTTACCAGCATTTTCTCATTTTCCCAGAATGTTTTTTAGGCCATCTTCATCAGGGTTATTACAAGCTCAGGATTGTGTAGGAAAAGGTTGATCAAAAATTGTTTTTGTGTAAGATGTAAATCTACAAATAACTTTCCATGTAATAACTCCAACCTCCTGACCAAGAAAAGGGACGGGATTGGAAGTTAATCAATGTTTTACTGCAGGTAGCCATCACTTCCTCCTTTCTCTCCAGTGTTTTCTACTCAATGAAAGACCAGTTTCTATGTATTGAGTAGGATTTAATTTGTCCTCTGCAAATTCAATTTTGACGAGGCTAAAATTTTGTTGTCTAGAACAGGGATAAAGGAAGATTTAACAAAAAATTATTTTAACCCTTTACCAGACAGTCCCTAATTTTTACGACCCCAAGATAAAAGTCTTTTGAAAACATTGTGAGAAAAGGAGAAAATGCAGGTAACCAGCATTTTCTCCTTTTCCCACAATGTTTTCTACCCTGCTGGAGACAAATTTCAATTTTTGAGTTACGTTTATTTTGTCATCTGCAAGTGCTTTCAAATTGGACCAGTCTATTGAAAAGTCCAAGTTGACAAAGGGGCATAACTGTGTCAAAAATATTTTGGTATAAATTTACTCAATTTGATAAGAATCCCCTTTTAACCCTTTACTGCTCTAAGACGATCTATGATGACCTTTGCAAAGAAAACTTTTGAAAACATGATGGGAAAAAGAGAAAATGCTGATGACCAGCATTTTCTCCTTTTACCACAATGTTTTCTACCCTGCTGGAGACAAATTTCAATTTTTGAGTTACGTTTATTTTGTTGGTCTGCAAATGCTTTCAAATTAGACCAGTCTAAAATTTTGTCATTTGGTAAAGGGTTAAAAACCCTGATAGTTCATTTACCTGTTGCTCAGATTTTATTATTTCATAGTATATTATTTGTTTTCTCCTTGTGTTTTTTTTTATTTTTACTGTGATAAAAAATAATTATATCGTTTTCTCCTTTCTCCATTCACCTAAGCGTAAATAAGTTCACAAAATGCACATTTTGGGTCAAGGAATCATTTTTTTTTTGGTAACAATCAAATATAAAATCTGAATTGAACATTTTAGTGAAAAAGTCACTACAACTTGCATCAAAGGATTCGATCCGAGGACGTTTTTAAACCTGTCTCGTCAATCTGCTTAGTCTGGCTGCTTTCACATTTTTCCGTTCATTTGATTGATTATCAAGGCAGGTCGCTAAGGAATGATGAATATTCTACACTCCAGTTTAGAAAGACAAGTCCATTCATAGTTTAGGGTAAATACAACTCATTTAGGTGTATCCAATGTGGAAAAACATTAAAAATCTGCTTTACAATGCATCTTATGCAGTATTTTCTTTCAAACTGTGAAAATTACTCTCCTTTGTTGCATTTTTGTGTCCTACTTGATAGAAAAATACTATCAATGTAGGGTAGGATGTTATGCATAATTCTGACAGAGTAGAATAGAACCCATGTGGAACAAAACGTCACGAGTGGTTATTCTTTCCGCTTTAGTGCATGAATGGAGAAAAGAGAATGAACAGAGAAATGAGAAACGGCCATATATACTGTACCTGTTCACAACATACTTTCAACAAAATATTTTTGGATTAGCTTGTGTGGATGGCCAGCTGATCTGAGACGACACTTTACGCAGATGTCTAAATTCCCCTTTTTGCATGTTGTAAGCCGTACAGCAATGATTTGACTTGAGAGGAGTGTGTTTACAACAGCATCACTTGCTTATGATGTAAACAGCTGGAAACATGGCAGTTCTTAGTTTAACCCTTTACCAAACGACAAAATTTTAGACTGATCCAAATTGAAAGCACTTGCAGACGACAAAATAAACTTCACTCAAAAATTGAATTTTTTTCAAGCAAGGTAGAAAACATTGTGGGAAAAGGAGAAAATGCTGGTAACCAGCATTTTCTCCTTTTCCCACAATGTTTTCAAAAGGCTTCTATCTCAGGGTCGTAAAAACCAGGGATTGTTTGGTAAAGGGTAAATGAGAATAGAAAGGCAAAAACTTGAAAATACCTGCATTTTCATAGCCTGAAAAAGTACATGTATATCGAACATCGATTGAAAATTGATGTATAATAATTTTTATTTGTCTAGCAATGATGTTTATAATACAAAAGCTTATTTAATCATGTTGCAGACGTCTTTCTTGTACATTTACTTTTTTAATGTGCAATAGTCTGTCTTTGTTGTAGATGTGTTACAGATGTGCTTAAAATTGCGGTATACATGTATTAGTCGAAAAAATTGACATGAAATAAATGACCTCTTTTACCATATATTACACGTTTGAATTATTGTCCGAACTTAGCTTCAGCTAATGTCGTCTGCATGTGGAACTATGTGCACGTTTTTTAATTCTTTCGGAGGCCAAAAGATTTATAGCGTCTTCAAAAGATACTTAAAATATCTGAAATGAACATCATTTTGTTGGTTTAAACTGGTAATAGGTGGCGAGAGACTTAGATCTAAGATGCAATTTTTGTGCAGCCTGATTGTGATCTATGCCATCTGCAAAAGCTTTTTGAGTCTGACTATAGCGCAGTAAGGGTCAAACTGTTTGCAGAATTTCCGTACGGTTTGATTATACCCGATGATTTAACCCATTACCACACAATCCCTACTTTTGACGACCCTGAGAAAGAAGCCTTTAGAAAACATTGTGGGAAAAGGAGAAAATGCTGGTAACCAGCATTTTCTCCTTTTCCCACAATGTTTTCTACTCTTCACAAAACAAATTACAAATTTTCAGTCACTTTTATTTTGTTGTCTGCAAATGCTTTTGATTTGGACAAGCCTTAGATACTGTCATTTGGTAATGAGTTAAATATTCACATTTTACTTATTCTTTTTAATTATTCTTTGCATAAAGGTCAATTTCAGGTCAGTTTATTTCAGTAATACATGGCAGACTTACAAAGTTGCTTTTTTCATAGCTCAATGATTTTCCTACGCTTGAAAAACATATTTGTTGAAAAATTAAATAGAATAATACTCCTTACCCTTGCAAAGCATTTAAAACTTTCCCAAACTATCCTGTACTTTCATAGCCTTTAAGATGGCTTCTTGAAAACATTGTGGAAAAAGGACAAAATGCTGGGCTACCAGCATTTTTGCCTTTTCCCACAGTGTTTTCTATCCTATCAGGGATTCAATACAATCTGTTATGTATGATCCCTGATCCTGTCCAAGACAAATTACATCTTTTAACCCTTTACCACACAACAAAGTTTTAGCCCTGTCCATACTGAAAGCATTTTCAGAAGACAGTCTCAGTGTGGCTCAAATGGTCCAATTGTTTATTGATAGAGTAAAAAACATTGTGGAAAAAGGAGAAAATGCTGGTTACCAGCATTTTCTCCTTTTCCCCCAGTGTTTTCAAAAGGCTTCTTACCAAGAGTCGTCAAAAGTCATCATTGTGTGGGAAAGGGTTTAGTGACATTCAATTTCTTGTTTACAATTTCTTTCAATATTTACACATTTAGGATTCCATCATCTAGCAAATGAAAAGTAAACGTTATCATTATCTGAAAATCTCAGAAGCCACAAACATGCCATAAATGTAATAGCCCTGTACTGCCCAATTTTGACTTTTTAATGACTGTAAGGGAGAGGAAATATCTTTGGAGGAAATGCCTTTTGAAAACATTGAGGGAAAAAGAGTAATGCTGATTACCAGCATTTTTTCCTTTTCCCACAATGTTTTCTACCCTTCCCAGAACAAATTTCCATTTGAGTCCTAATTATTTTGTTGTCTGCAAGTGCTTTCACTTTGGACCAGTCGAAAATTTTGTCATTTGGTAAAGGGTTAAGCATTTGCAGATGACAGATTGATAGGATTTGAACTTGAAAGGGTAAATGATGCTGCTGGAAAAGGAGCATATGCTGGTTCACAAACATTTATTCCTTTTCCCGCAACATTTTCAATGGCTTTTATCCTCTAGGTTGTTAACGTTCTGGATAAAGAGCTTGTCTGCTCACCATGGGTTAAGACTCAAGATAATTAGCAGGGTTTTCTTCTGGATCATTGGGTATTAAAATTTTCATGTTCAAGTCATTGAACTCTTTTCTATGTGATGTGTCTTTTCGAAATGTGACTGAAAAAATTGAAGTTTGTTTTTGGAACTTTTGAAAACATTGTGAAAAAAGGAGAAAATGCTGGTTACCAGCATTTTCTTCTTTTCCCACAATGTTTTCAAAAGCCTTCTCCTTAAAGGTTGTTAAAGGTCAGCATTGCGTGGTAAAAGATTAACCCTTTCCCAAACAACCCCTTGTTTTAAACAACTCTGAGAAAGATACCTTCTGAAAACATGTGGGAAAAGGAGAAAATGATGGTAACCAGCATCTTCTCCTTTCCCCACATTGTTTTCTTCTCTTCCCAAAACAAATTTAAATTTTTGTGTCACATTGATTTTATCGTCTGCAAATTGTCTAAAATTTTGTCAAGTGGTAAAGAGTTAACTATGTGGTAAAAGTTATCATTTTGTTTTGACAAATGAAGACCAATAGATTTCATTGGGTATTTATAGACTAAGTCAGTTTTGTTTTTTAAATGAAATAAATACGATTAAAATATATTTATGTGTTTCAGTGATTATTTCTTTTCACTACTAAAGTGAGCTATGCTGTTTGAAAAGGGGATTTAATGCATCTGAGAAAAGTATCAACCCATGTCAGCCTATTCAATCCACACATTCTGACCTGGGCCAAACTTTTCACTACTAATCAATTTTTAGTGTGTCCAAAACCCAGTCTACCCCATGGTTAAGCCATTTCTTAAATGTGGAGTATTACGTGTTATGGGAGACCACTCCTTCCTGCATGGGTTCGTCCCGATTTAAATACAATACCTGACTACTGCATCAGGGAGATATCTCTTTGGCTTAGTGGTTAAACAAGCCCTTGTTTTTAGGTGTCTGCAGTACAAGTCTTTAGAAAACACTGTGGGAAAAGGAGAAATTGCTCGTAACGAGCAATTTCTCCTTTTCCCACAGTGTTTTCTGCCCCTTCGGATAATTTTCTGCCATTGTTATGAAAGTTAAAAGTGTCATCTCCAAACTCTTTCAGTTTGGAGGAGTTTAAAATTTGTCGTTTGGGAAAGGGTTAAGGTATTGGCCTCTCGTCTGGGGGTTCGAATCCCGCACGGTCCCTTTTTTCTGCCATGCATTTATTCATTTGTTTCTTTGTTACGGACTTTGTTCATAAGATGGGGGCTCGTCCGGGATTGACCATTGAGCCTTTAATCCTATTTGTTGTCCAAAAATGGACCTTTATTCATTTGTTTCTTTGTTACGGACTTTGTTCGTAAGAGATGGATCAATGGTAATGTGAACACTTGCTTGGCAATTGTATCACAGAGATGCATTAACTCGTTACCACACAATCCCGACTTTAACGACCCTGAAAAAAGAAGCCTTTTGAAAACATTGTGGGAAAAGGAGAAAATGCTGGTAACCAGCATTTTCTCCTTTTCCCACAATGTTTTCTACCCTGCTGGAAACAAATTCCACTTTTTGAGTTTCATTTATTTTGTTGTCTGCAAATGCTTTCAATTTGGACCAGTCTAAAATTTTGTCGTCTGGTATAAAGAGTTAAGCCCCCTTTTGCCCCAGCACAAGACAAGTGTTTTGAAGCATTCACCATTGACTTCAGAGCTGTCCAGGGGGTCATGTTCACCATACGTTCTACAGACTGGTGTTTTATGAAAGCACAGTGTGGCCTATCAAAAGCACGTTTTTAGCTTGCCTGAGCCCATTTGATTGTGCTGTGTCTGGCATCTTGTGTGAATCATCCTTTGTTTACCCTTTATCACACAGCAAAATTTTAGAAAGACCTGACCGCATCTTGTTACTTGTTATCTCTTCGAGATGTTTACTGCAGAATACTTTCTCACTAAATCGTCATTCAGTGAAGGTTTTACAGACACGAGAGCTTTCAAAAAGTGTGAAAGATGAACATCGTTACTCTCCATGTTTTCAGTTAGGGAACACAAGGCTGCCTGAAATAGAACCAGTGAGATCCCTTGTTATTCAAATACAGACTTATGGAGAGTAAATGACATACAATAGTTTACTTCTTTTTTTTACCAAACAACAAAGTTGTTAATTCTTTACCAAACGACAAAATTTTAGACTGGTCCAAATTTAAACCATTTGCAGATGACAAAAGTGACTGAAAATTTGAATTTTGTTTTGGGAAGGAAAGAAAACATTGTGGGAAAAAGAGAAAATGCTGATGACCAGCATTTTCTCCTTTTCCCTGAGTGTTTTTAGAAGGCCTCTTTCTCAAGGTCGTTAAAAGTTGGGATTGTGTAGTAAAGAGTTATGGTAAACTTGTCCAACTCAAAAGAATTAGCAGATGACAAGTATAATATGGCCAAGATAATGGGATATTTCTTTAGAAAGTGTAGAAAGTATTGCAGGAAAAGGAGAGAATGCTTGTTAACCCATTCCTACATAATCCCTACTTTTGACGACCCTGAGAAAGAAGCCTTTAGCAAATATTGTGGGAGAAAGGGAAAATGTTGGTAACCAGCATTTTATCCTTTTCATACAATATTTTCTACCCTTCACAACACCAATTTCAAATTTTCAGTCACTTTTATTTTGTCGTCTGCAAATACTTTCAATTTGGACAAACCTTAAATTTTGTTGTTTGGTAATGAGTTAACCTTCCCACAATGTTTTCTCTACTTTCAAAGGCAAGTCCTAAAATTTAACATTCAACCCTCAAAGCTTCTTCACCACTATAGTTTCTTTTGCATCCAGGGCAGATTAAGATCAGGCTGCACAAAACAGGAAAAGGACAAGATGCTTGTTAACCTTCCCAGAATGTTTTCTCTACTTTTAAAGGCAATTCCTTAAAATTTCACATTTAACCCTCAAAACTTCTCCACCGCTAGAGTTTCCTTTGCATCCAGTGTAGATCTATATCAGCTGCACAAAACGTGGAGTCAGATCTTTGATCTACACCATCTGCTTTGCTGAAATCCTGTACACGAAAGCAGCAATATAACAGTTGCAATCATTTGGGTCTAATTTCAAGGATGAGAATATCTGACAGGTGTATTCGGCTACTTAAGGGTTAACTGGTAGTCTGCAAAATGTGTTTAATTATGACAAGTCTGTAATTTTATAGTATGCTCTAATGAAAATGGCAAAATTACAGACTGACTTCTACACATTAAAAGCATGGGCAAACAACAAAATAAATCTGACTCACAGATCAAAAATTGTTTCAGGAAAGGTAGAAAACATACTGGAAAAACAACATACTTGTCTCCATCATTTTTGTCACTTTCCACAGTATTTCAACAATTTTTCTCAAGGGTCTCTAATTATTTACCACACAAAGCCCCTGAAAACATTGTGGGAAAAGGAGAAAATGCTGGTAACCAGCATTTTCTCCTTTTCCCATAATGTTTTCTACGCTTTCCAAATCAAATTTCCATCTTTGATTCACATTTATTTTGTCCTCTGCATATACTTTCAATTTGGACCAGTCTAAAACTTTGTTGTTTGGTTAAGAGTAAACCTCAGGATCATGCGGCAAAAGGCTAACCTTTAAGAGGGTTTTTGGAAACATTTGAAAAACAGCATTTTCTCCTTTTCTCACATTTTTTACTTTGCCAAAGGTAATAAATCAGTTTTGGAGTCATTTTTAACAAATTCAAAGGTAAACAATTAACCCTTTACCACACAATGACGACTTTTACCGCCCCTGTAAGAAAAAGCTTTTGAAGACATTGTGGGAAAAGAAGAAAATGCTGGTAACCAGCATTTTCTTCTTTTCCCACAATGTTTTCTACCCAATCAAAGAAAAATAATTCGGTATGAGCCACACTGAAACTGTTATCTGCAAATGCTTCCAATTCATACAAGTCTAAAATTCTGTGGTGGTAAAGAATTAAATAATTGACTCTTACCTCTCTACACAGGTTTTCCAGATCTGCCCCTGTATACAAGTCTGTTTTTGTTGATACAATATCTAATTCTGGCTCTGACAGATTCATGTTTTTTGTATACACTCGGAGGATTTCCTTTCTTGCCTAAAGGAGAAAAAACTAGAGCTGTCACTGAATGTGACTTAATACCCCTGCCAGAGCTTTGACCAAAAAAAGGGTCAAGTTCAAGGGGAGATAATTCCTCAACCAGGAAGAGATGACACTTGAAAATTGTGTCTTGCAAATCTTCAATATATGATCAGTGTATGCGCAAAGTTTCAATACAATTGAAGTAAAACTGTAGGAGGAGTTTGCGACACAAAATTACTACATGTAGTATTTTGTACACAGGTTGACACACGGATGAGCACACACACAGACAGGCAGGCAGGCTGATTCCAGTAAACATATTTCGATTTGCCTGGGTATAAAAAGTAACAAGCAATTTTGTTGAAATTATAACTGACTGTTATTGCTCCATGAGGAGTTATATATCTAGCCCCTTTTTTCCATAATGGAAATATACATCAAGCCCCCTTTTTCCATAACATAACATTGAATGAAATAAGGTAAAATAATGATACTGGCAGACTATTGTAGGGAACACACTTATGAAGTTTCATCAATTTTTGTCAAGGATTTTGAGTTATAGAGATGGTGGAATGGGTCATTGTACACACATAAAAAGTTTCACAAAATTCTGTTCAATGGTATTGGAGATGTTCTTCCGTACAGATGGTTTTACTGGTTCAATGATGGGCTAACAAGCAAATCAAAAGATTGCACTGGGACTTGGATAAGTCCTAACCAAATTGAAAAAGTTTAGTTAAGACCAAATTAAAAAGAATTGCAGTGAACAAAATGAGTGTAGTTAAAAAATGCTGATTCATATACTTGATGGGATAAAAACATTTTTACCAGCATTGGTTACTGGCATGTTCTCCTTTTCCTACAATATTTTCAAAAGAGCCTTCTCTGTCAGGATTATTAACCCTTATGCTGCAAATAAATGAATATAAAATGTCCACGCAAATGTAAAAATCCAAACATTGGGATTTTAAAGCTGATTTCACAGGGGAAAAAATACCATAGAAGACAATGTAGATACAAGATCAGACTGCACATTCTGTGCAGTCTGATCTTGATCTGCATTGTCTGCAAAAGATCCCTGAGTTGCTATGGTTTAACCCTCTTCCAACAATGACGACTTTTAACACTACTGATAGAGAAAGCTTTTAAAAGCATTGTGGGAAAAGAAGAAAATGCTGGTAACCAGCATTTTCTCCTTTTCCTGCAATATTTTCTACCCTGCTGGAAACAAATTTCAATTTTTGAGTTATGTTTATTTTGTAGTCAGCAAATGCTTTCAATATGGACTAGTCTAAAATTTTGTCGTTTGGTAAAGGTTTAACCCATTACCACACAATCCCTACTTTTGACAACCCTAAGAAAGAGGCCTTTGAAAAATATTGTGGGAAAAGGACAAAATGTTGCTAACCAGCAGTTTCCCACAATGTTTTCTACCCTTCACAAAACAAATTTCAAATTTTCAGTCACGTTCATTTTGTCGTCTGCAAATGCCTTCAATTTGGACTTTTCTAAAATTTTGTCGTTTGGTAAATGTTTAAAGCTTAGTATTATGGTGAAGCATTAAAGAAAAAGCAAAAAAAGGAGGAATACCTGTAAATCAGGATGAGGGACATAAATGACCTTGTCAATCCGTCCTGGTCTCATGAGGGCCTCGTCTAATAGATCTGGTCTATTTGTGGCAGCCACCAGTAATACAGAGTTATTGGACAGCGAGTCCTTGGATTCCAATTCTCTTTTGACCTAAAAAAGGTATTTTAAAGTCTCTAACACACAATCCCAAGTTTTAATTACCCTGAGGTAGAAGCCTTTTCAAAAAAGCATTGTGGGCAAATGAGAAAACCCTGGTTACCTGCATTTCTCCTTTTCTCACAATGTTTTTATAATCTATGAAAATCAAATCCCAACTTTTAAGCTATATGTCCTCTTACACTTTCACAATGGATAAGTCTTATATGTTTTTGTCAAGTGTAGAGATATGTAATCCTATATGACAATCCCGACATTTAACTCATTACCACACGAGAAAATTGTAGACTGGTCCAAATTGAAACCATTTGCAGACGACAAAATTAAGGTGACGGAAAAATTGAAATTTGTTCTGGAAAGGATAGAAAACACTGTGGGAAAAGGAGAAAATGCTGGTTACCAGCATTTTCTCCTTTTCCCACAGTGTTTTCAAAAGGCTTCTTTCTCAGGGGCGTCAAAAGTAGGGATTGTTTGATAATGGGTTAAAGACCCAATAAAAGAAGCCTTTCAAAAAGACTGTGGGAAAAGGAGAAAATGCACCTACTCCCACAATTTTTTTCAATTCTACCCTTCCCAAAACAACTTTGAATTGTTATATCACGAATGTCATCTACAGATGCTTCCACTGAGACTAGTCTATAAAATTCTGTTGTTTAGTAACGAGTTATGTTTTTTTCCACAGTATACCTTGGGAACTCAAAGTTCACACAAGAATATTATACTTCCATTACATACATTTGCACAAAAAAAAAAGGTTTCCCCAATACCTCAGAAGTATGGTTTCCCTCTTCTAACAGCTTTTGAGACCCACTTGATCCATATGAGTCGGTCACTTTGATTCCAACCCCATCCATCTCGTTCAAAAGCGTTGATAACACCCTCTCTTGTACACCGCTTCTACCTGCCTCTGACCGCTTTCCTACAATTGAGTCTATTTCATCGAGGAAGATAATGGATGGAGAGCTGAGCCTGGCCCTCTGGAAGATCTGAAAGTAAACAACAAATCTTTTCTGATAGAAAGCTCTTTTGTTTTGTTTGTTAACTCATTACCAAACGACAACTTTTTAGGTTAGTCCAAATTGAAAGCATTTGCAGATGACAAAATACAAGTGACTAAAAATCTGAAATTTGTGTTGTGAAGGGTAGAAAATATGGTGGGAAAAGGAGAAAATGCTAGTTACCAGCATTTTCTCTTTTTCCCTCAATGTTTTCTAAAGGCTTCTTTCTCAGGATTGTCAAAAGTATGGATTACGTGGTAATGGGTTAACTTAGCATAAACACACTTATTTTACACCGACTGAAAAACAAGCCTTACAACTTATACAAATCTCTCTTGATCTGTTTCCTGGAAACTACACCAGCACTCATTAAATGTATGGGCCAATAAAAAGTCCAGAAGTTGACACACACTCCCAGGAATCAAACTCAGGACCTTATAGTTACAAGACGCTCTACCCCACAACCACAGAAACCACAACTTCTTTTTCACTAGCAAAACAACTTTTTTGCAGCATACTTTAATCCCAAGTACTGATGATCCTAACGATAAAAGCTCTTGAAAACATTGTAGAAAAGGAGAAAATGCTGATAAGCCTTCCTAAAACAAACTTCACTATTTGAACCACATTCATTTTATTGTCTGCAAAATTTAATGCTTTCAATTCGAGCCAGTCTAAAATTTGTCCTCTGGTGAAAGAGACTATAAAAACATTCTAGGAAAAGAAAAAGAGGTGATATCTGACTAATGAGACACCTATGCCAAGCACAATCATTTCCAAAGTCCTAATTTTTAAGTGCCTTTCACAACTATAGTTGCCTATGCAGCCAGTGCAGATCAAAATCAGACTGCATAAGACCTGCAGTCTGATCCTTGATAAAACTGGTAGTCTTACCTCAACAGCCCACGTTGTCATGAAATCAGGCAGGTAGAAATGTGATAACAACTACATAACCCTTTACCAAACAATCCCCTGTTTCAACTCAACATAAATCCACAACATACCAAGACTTGTTCAAATTGAACCAATTTGGAAGTAACAAAAGAAATGTGACTCAAAAGTAGAAAACATTTAGGGAAAAGAAGAAAATGCTGGATCTTTTTCCACAATGTCCTCTTCTCTAGAGTTCTAAAAGTTGATATTGTGTAATAAAGGTTTAATGACACTGAAGTACCATATTGCACAATCAAATGTGTCAAAAAAAGATGACATTTGTCTTTGAAAGAGAGGGAAAGATTGTGGGATAACAAGATGATGATTACTGTTAAGTAGCATTTTCTATTTTTCTAATAATGTTTTCTATCCAACCAGATAACTTAAGCTCATGTACATAGATTCTGAAGCTGTCATCTATTGATCTTTAGACTTTGAAGGAGTCTAAAATTTGTTGTGTGGAAAATGGTTCACCCTTCACCAAAAATTCCCAAATTTTCATGCCCTGAGGATGAAAAATTTCGAAAACATTGTGGGAAAAAGAGAAAATGCTGGTAACCAGCATTTTCTCCTTTTCCCTGTTTTCTACCCTTCTCAACCAAAATTTCATCTTTTCAATCACACTAATTTTGTTGCAAATGCCTCCAATTTGAATTAGTCTAAAATTATGTGTGGTAAAGAGTTAAACCATTATGTTTAAATAACAGTACTGTCAAATCTATTCCATTCCACTGACACATGAGAACACCTCACCTCTGAAAGCAATCTCTCCGAGTCACCTACATAAGGTGAATAAAGCTGTGCTCCGCTAATGGATAAGAATGTGGCATGACATGACGTGGCAGCAGCTCGAACCAGGGTGGTCTTACAGCAGCCAGGTGGACCATACAACAGCACACCTTTAGATGGCTTTAAACCCATTCTTCTAAATGCTTCAGGATGTTTCATTGGCCACTCCACTGCCTGCATATATATTTTGTTAAGTTTATTCTTTTGGCAAACAATAAAGTGTTTTCAAGACCCTGGGAAGATGCCTTTTGGAAAAATTGTGAGAAAAGGAAGAAAAACCTTCTTAACCCTTTACCAAACAATCCCTAGTTTTTACTACCTAGAGGAACAGGCCTTCAGAAAACATTGTGGGGAAAAAAGAGAAAATGCTGTTTTCCCACAATGTTTTCTACTCTTCTAAAGTCAAGTTTTCAATTTTTGAGTCACATTTATTTTGTCATCTGCAAATGCTTTCAATCTGGGCAAGTCTAAAATTTTGTTGTTTAGTACAGAGTTATTATTTTTTTTTTGTAACAGGCCAGGGGATAGATAGACAACAAATATTTTCTTTAAAAAGAGAAAGAACAACAGTCATCTTTGACCACAATATAGTGGACAGTGTATTTCTACATCAAGCATATAACTGAATTTGATTGATATGTAATTGGAGAGAATGGAACAGAACTGAATAACTTCAATTTAACTAGTAGTCTAGTACTGAATGGAACAGCAAAGACTAAACTTGCTTGAACTTGAATTGAAACTAATGTATTGCAAAGAGACTGCATTGAATTTAACTTGAATTGAATGTACAGAAACTGGAATGCATTGAACTAAAATCAAAGAGAGAATAAAATAACAAGAGACTGGACTGAATTAATTTGATTTGAATTGAAGGGAATGCACAGAGACTGGGCTCAATCAAACTTAAAATTGAATTTAAAAAAAAAAAAACCCAGAGACTTGACACTGAATTGAAAAGGTACTGAATTGAATGGGGTGACAAATACTGGACTGAATTATACCTAAATTGAAGAAAATGGTATACACAGAGACTGGGCTGAAATGAACTGGATTGTAGGGAATGCACTGATGAAATTTAAGATATTGGACCAATACATACCTGCCTGATTTCTGACTTCACTGTCTCTAACCCACCTATATCTGACCAATGGACTGGCCTCAAGTCCACCACACCCTCAGCCCCTCTCTGCAGAGATGGACGAATCTTCTTCAGGGCATTCATTACAGTCTCCATGGATATCTGATGAATACAATAACCCTTTACCAAACAACAACATTTTAGACCAGGTTAAATTTAAACCATTTGCAGTGGACAAGTTAAATATGGTTCAAATGATAACTTTTGCCCTTGATAGGACAGGAAAAACATTGTAAAAAGGGAGAAAATGCTGGTTACCAGTTTTTTTTCCTTTTTTCACAATGTTTCAATTGATTGATTGATTGATTGATTGATTGATTGGTGTTTTACCCATGACTGAAAAATTTGACACACATTGTGCACACATTTCAAATTTTTCAATTGCACAACCATCATCTTTGGTTTTTCCCTGTACACCGTTTTCAACATTATTTCAGTCACATCAATGCAACAACCCAAATATACATGCAATTTCTGGGATCCACTTATACTATGCTAGTGTTATGCTCAAGGACACTCCCATAAAACACTGTGCTTCTAATGAGGCTCAAACCTGAATCCACCATACTGCAAGACATACACTTTGCCAATGAGCTAAGCATGGCCAATACAGTAAAAGCTAATCTCTACCATTATTCCAAAAGTCAAGAGGAACTGTCACAGTTGGAATATGGAATATACAGACAAAAACAACAAAGATGTTACCTCCTGTCTAGCTCCCACCATTGCAGTATAAGCAGCCTCCTGACACAGAGCTGCAATGTCAGCGCCCACGTAACCATTAGTAACATCAGCTAACATATCAATGTCAAGGTCATGTCCTGTTGGTAGCTTGCTTAAGTAAAGGTCAAGGATTTCTCGTCTTTGTTTGATTGTTGGTGGATTGATTGAGATCTGGTGTAGAAGATGATTGAATCAACCCTTTCCCAAACGACAAACTATTGGACTAGACCAAATTGAAAGCATTTGCAGATGACAACTCAACTCTTGCTGAAAAGGTTATTTCCATCTATGATAGGGCAGAAAACATTGTGAGAAAAGGAGAAAATGCTGGTTACCAGCATTTTCTCCTTTTCCCACAATGTTTTCATAAGGCTACTATTCCAGATCCATAAAAACCAGGGATTGTTTAGGAAAGAGTTAACCTTTTACCAAACAATCCTGTGTTTTAACAACAACCCTGACAAAGAAGATTTTTGGAGACATTGTGGATAAGGAGAAAATGCTGGTAATCAGCATTTTCTCTATTTTCCACAATATATTGTTCTCTTTCGTAGTTAAAACCGATCGGTAGAATAGCATTTAACTCTTTACCAAATGACAAAAATTTTACACTGGTCCAAATTGAAAGCTTTTGCAGACGACAAATTAAATGTGACTTAATTGATGAAATTTCTCTGTGACAGGGTAGAAAACACTGTGGGAAAAGGAAACAAGAGGGCCAAGATGGCCCTGGATCGCTCACCTGAATTTTTGAGATGACCATAGTCTATTTTTTTTTTTTGAGGTACTGAAACATTAGAACCAAATTTATAATTTTGCCAAGCAATTTTCAAAAGGTCACCTGTGAAAGTCATTTCGAAATCTGACCATCAGTTTCAAAAAGAAGAATTTTTAAGAATTCTTCATTTCTGTATAAGAGGAAGTAGACCCCATCCACGAGAGCCATGTTTCTTGATGGATCAAAATTTACAAACAAGTTTTGAAAAGGGTCACCCAAGGAACATCTCTCTGAAATTATTTCAAAATCTGACCACTGGTTTCAGAGAAGAGAGAATTTTAAAGAATTTCATCATGTCCGTAAAGTGCAAGTAGCCCCCATTCACAAGAGCCATGTTTCTTGACGGATCAAAATTATATGTACAGCTTTTGGAAAGGGTCACCCAAAGAACATCTCTGTCAGATTATTTTAAAATCTGACCACGGGTTTCAGAGAATAAGAATTTTCAAGAATTTCTTCATTTCCATATAGTGCAAGTAGCCCCCATTCACTAGAGCTATGTTTCTTGGCCAATCAAAATTTCGCGAACAATTTTAGAACAGGGTCACCCAAGGAACATCTCTGTAAAATTTTTTTCAAAATCTGTCCAGCCATTTCAGAGAAGAAGAATTTTCAAGAATTCCTTCATTTCTGCATAGTGCAAGAAGCCCCCATTCACCAGAGCCACAATTTTTGACGAATCAAAATTTCACGAACAGTTTTTGAAAAGGGTCACACAAGGAACAAGTCTGTGAAATTATTTCAAAATCTAACCAGCTGTTTCAGAGAAGAAGAATTTTTAAGAATTTCTTCATTTCTGTATAGTGCAAGAAGCCCCCATTCACCAGAGCCATGTTTCTTGACCAATCAAAATTTCGCGAACAATTTTTTAAAAGGGTCACCCATGGAACAACTCTGTGAAATTATTTCAAAATCTGACCAGCGGTTTCAGACAAGAAGATTTTTTAAGAATTCCTTCATTTCTGTATAGTGCAAGAAGCCCCCATTCACCAGAGCCACATTTTATGACGGATCAAAATTTCACGAACAATTTTTGAAAAGGGTCACCCAAGGAACATATCTGTGAAATCATTTCAAAATCTGACCAGCGGTTTCAGAGGAGAAGATTTTTAAAGAATTCCTTCATTTCTGTATAGTGCAAGAAGCCCCCATTCACCAGAGCCACAATTTTTGACGAATCAAAATTTCACGAACAATTTTTGAAAAAGGGTCACCCAAGGAACATATCTGTGAAATTATTTCAAAATCCGACCAGCGATTTCAGAGGAGAAGATTTTTAAAGAATTTGCTAAAAAATTCCATTTGGTTGCCATGGCAGAGTTTTTGATGGAATCAAATTCTGTGAACAATTTTTAAAGAGGACCTCCCAAGGAACATTCCTGCCAAGTTTGGTCCAAATCCGCCCAGCGGTTTAGGAGGAGTTGATGTTTAAAGAATTGTTGACGACGCACGACGGACGACGCACGACGGACACCGGGTGATCCTAAAAGCTCCCCTTGAGCACGTTGTGCTCAGGTGAGCTAAAAATGCTGGTTACCAGCATTTTCTTCTTTTCCCACAATGTTTTGAAAAGCTTTCTACAACAGGGTCGTTAAAAATCGGGACTGTGTGGGAAAGAGTTAAAGATGCACCTTTCCTTGTTTCCATCCAGTATTGTAACCCATTTTATCTTTATTCTTGTACTTTTGTGCAAAATGTTGCCCTTGACAGTTACAAAGTTGCACAGATTGTGGCAGATAAATAATGCATTTCATTCTATTGTGGATAGCTAATGACATGACAACCACAGTTTCTGGTTTAACTCTTCACCAAACGACATAATTTTACACTGGTCCAAATTAAAAGCATTTGCAGATGACAAAATAAAAATGACTGAAAAGTTTGAAGCTTGTTTTGGGAACGGAAGAAAACATTGTGGTAACCCACATCTTCGCATGCCAAGGCTGACGATTCACTACGCTACTCTACCCTTGGCGGTTCCAGCTTGATTTTTACATTCACCCAATACGCTTTTTCATTGGATGCTGCCAGCTCTAGCTGCAACGAATGAAATCCCTTGTAGCATTTCACCTTTGATAAAAATAGAACAAGGTCTCTACCTTTCGAGTAGAAGGTAAACATGGAAACCCACGTGGATGGGCATAATACCGTAAAACACCCCTCTATAAATCGCGAAAACCCATGAAAATCAAAATTATGTGTCAAAAAATTGCAACTTGTTTATGGATTCATTTCGTAAACATCAAATACAATAATTTTCAACGGAATGAAGCTGAAAATTTCATTAAATTTCTTCTTTTAAGTCAAAAAAACAATACCACATGTAAGCATTGACTGTATAGCAGAGGGGCGTTTTACCGTATTATGCCCGTGGATGTCTGCTTATCGCTTCATGTGTATTCGTAAGCGGTTTGTAAAACGATATTTCATTGGCTTTTAGAAATATGATGTAAAGGGGTGTAATAACTAGCATCCAGTAGAGGGCACATCGCAGGAATCTCGAAATCGGGCTCAATCAGCCAAGGTAAGATCCACATAGTGATCGTAAACTTGGCTCGCGAAGATGGGGAACCCAAGATTACCAGCATTTTCTCCTCTTCCCACAATGTTTTCAGAAGGCTTCATTCTCAGGGTCATGAAAACCAGGGATTGTTTGGGAAAGGGTTGGAAGACAAATCCCTGGCATCTCTTTATCACATACACCTTATATTGACTTTCTATTTATATTTTACACAGCTATCTAGATTCTACACACTGTAAAGCTTTAACAGCAACTGTTTATTCTCTGGCTATAAGGGTGCATCTTTCAATATATCGTCTACGAATGCTTTCAACTTGGAAGTCTAAAACTTTGTCCTGTGACACAGAATTAACGATCTTTGAAAAAAATAACTCTATCAATTTATGGTGAATAAAAAGGCCAAACAAAAAAATGTATACACTTTTCAAAAAAGACAAAGGAATATTACAGTTTTACAGTATCATTCACTTGTAGTTCATAATCTGTAAGCTTCTTTGCGAGACGTTAACCCATTACCACACAATCCCTACTTTTGAAGACCCTGAAAAAGAAGTCTTTTGAAAACATTGTAGGCAAAGGAGAAAATGCTGGTAACCTGCATTTTCTCCTTTTCAAACAATGGTTTCTATCCTTTTCTACCACAACTGTCCTGTTTTGAGTAACATTATAAATGATGTCCTCAATTGCTTTCAATTTGGACAAGGCTAAAAATTTGCTGTGTGGTAAAGAGTTAAACCCTTTCCCAAACAATACCTGGTTTTCAAGATCCTGAGAAAGAAGCTTTTTAAAATAATTGTGGTAGAAGAAGAAAATGCTGGTAACCAGCACTTTCTTTTTCTCCCACAATGTTTCCTACCCTTCCCAAAACAAAAATTTACATTTTTGAATACATGTACTATTTACTTTGTCATCTGCAAGTGCTTTCAATTTAGGCAAGTCTAGGGTTTTTTAGTAAGGTATAGAGTTAATGCAGATTTCTACAATATTTCAGTTATATTTCTACCTTGTTAACCCATTACCACACAATCCCTACTTTTGACGCCCCTGAGAAAAAAGCCTTTAGAAAACATTGTGGGAAAAGGAGAAAATGCTGGTAACCAGCATTTTCTCCTTTTCCCACAATGTTTTCTACCCTTCACAAAACAAATTTCAAAATTTCAGTCACTTTTATTTTGTCGTCTGCAAATGCTTTCAATTTGGACCAGTCTAAATTTTTCTCGTGTGGTAATGGGTTAAAGACAAATCCAACAATATGAGCCAAATTTGTCATCTACAAATTCCATACTTTAAAATTCTTTTGTGGCAAAGAGTTCACCTACCTCTCTGTCCATTCTACCAGGCCTCCTGAGTGCAGGGTCAAGGACACTAGGTCTGTTAGTGGCTCCAATCACAACCAAACCTGGCTTTAGTCTGTCCAGCAGAGACAAGATTTTACCCGTCACTCTACTCTGCTGCAGCCTATTTGACCTTGAACTTTTGGCGCATAGTGAATCCATCTCATCAATAAACACTATACAAGGTCCCTCTTCACTCATGAGGGCCGCTGCTTCAAACGCTTTTTCTAAATTAGATTCTGTCTCCCCGGGAAGTGATCCCAATATTTCTGGACCATTAATCACTTTGAGATAGGCCCCAGATATATGTGCAACATGTTTAACTATTGAAGTTTTCCCACAACCAGGAGGTCCTCTTAGTAAAATACCTTTTGGTGGTTCCACTCCAAGTTTTGTAAAGTGTTCTCTGTAATGAACTGGCATCTTTACAAGATCTAAAAGTTCTTTCGTAATATCTGAAAGTCCTCCTAAGACGCAACCATTTCTTCGATTTCTCATATATTCATACCATTCCGCTGAATGTAACTTACTTACACTAACTTTGGTATTTTTTGAAATAAGAAAACATTTATTTTTGAGTTCTGCCTTCATTGGTTGGACACTTTCTATGTGAATGTATGAAATTCCATATAGTTTTGCTAATTGCATTGTTTTTAAATCTACAGCATAGGAATCAGCCACTATTATTCCATTTAAACAGTTTATACACTGTTCTTGAAGTTTGTAAATAGTATCGGGAATTTTTCGGACATATTTCAACTTTGCTTTGTCACTAAATACAGCCCTTATGTTCACATGCTTTGCAATTCCATAGTTTGATACAGTTAGTTTATTTCTACATACTGAGTCTATGTAACTCCTTTTCACGAAATAAGGTATCAAATCTTGTAAAAATAAATAAGACCAAAAAAATAATATAATGTGTGGTTAAAAATTAGACATGATCAGGTAACTGGTACCACATAATTATACATATATATATAATTATATTTGTACCATGCTCTGGAAAAATGGGGCTTAATGAATTTCTGTGATGCAGGATACCAAGCAAGTCATCACATGACCATGGATTTATAAAATCAATCTTGACTGAAAAATAGACTAAATCATGATGTAGACTGTTCCTCTGACATACCAATATGGAAAACTTTTGGCCCAGGTCAGCCTGCGCTGAATGCGCAGCTTGACCTGAATAAACTTTTGACAGTTCATTTTGTTTTGGCCTAAAGGAAATAGATATTGTGAGTTGATATTAACCCTTGAAGCACCTAATAACCAAATAAGACTTTTTCCATCCAGAAATAAGACCCAATGATCACAAACTTGGTGTTGCACTAGCCTAGAATGTTTCATCAAAACCTATGGTATAGATCACAGATCAGACAGCATCTTCATCAAGGTTGTTAAAATGCAATCAGGAGTTTTAACAACCTTGGGAAAGAAGCCTTTAGAAAACAGTGTGGGAAAAGGAGAAAATGCTAGTAACTAGGATTTTCTCCCTTTCCTACTATGTTTTCTAAACTGCACCATTTAGCCATGTTGAAATTGTCATCTGCAAATGGTTTTGATTTGGAGAAGACTAAAATTTTGTTGTCTGATTGGGGTTAAATTTTGCTCAAATATTGAAAATGGTTCTTTGAAAAAGTAGAAAACATTGTGGGAAAGGTTAAATAACATTTCTCCTTTTTCCCACAATGTTTTCTAACCTGCTGGCAACAAATTTTAATTTTTGAATTATGTTTATTTTATCCTCTGCAAGTGCTTTCAATTTGGACCAGTCTAAAATTTTATTGTTTGATACAGGTTTAACTCTTTACCACACAATCTGGGCTTTTAATGACCCTGAGGAAGAAGTCTATTGAAAACAATGCGAGGAAAGGAGGAAAGGAGAAAATGCTGGTAAAACCAGCATTGTCCCCTTTTCCCACAATGTTGTCTACCAAGCTTGAAACCAATTTTAATTTTTGAGTTACGTTTATTTTATCCTTTGCAAGTGCTTTCAATTTGGACCAGTCTAAAATTTTATCGTTTGATAAAGGTTTAAAGAAGTGGTGCAAGCAAACAGTGATTTTTCACCTGTAGATACTCTGCCATCGACATCTTTCTGTTTAGTACCTTGATTAGTATTCGTAATACCATTCTCCACACTTGGTTGTATTTCATGTGTGTCTACCTTCTTAACAGTCTTGCTGCACAGTATGACATTCTCTGACAGCCCATGTTTAGGATACACTACACAGAGTAATTCTTCTGCGCCATTATTTATCTGAATACATGATCGAATGATTGTGTGAAGTTTCCGCATCAGCTCAACTGACATATAGCAGATCTGATTAAACTGTGTTTCTTCGTTCTCAACTAGTTCTAAGGCGAACTCCATTCCTTCACTACTGCTACTCTGAAAGGAAAAATAGAAACCTTTAGCGCACAATTTCAAGTTTTAACCTTTTAATCCTGAGGAAAAAACCTTTTGAAAACATTACGGAAAAGGAGAAAATACTGGTAAACCAGTTTTTTCTTCATTTTCCACAATATTTTCAAACCTATTAAGTCAACAGGCAAATTCCATCATTTGAGCCACATATAAGTTGCTACATATACTTTAAAGAGTTCATCCCTTACCAAATGACAAAATTTTAGACTTTTTCGTATTGAAAGCATCACAGACATATAGTGGATCTAAAATGAGGTTCATACAATAAAATTTGTCTCTGTCAGAATGTTTTTCCACAATGTTTGTCATCCCTAGATCTATCAAAGAAAAATTGCAACATTTTAGCCTTGTTGAACTTGTTGTCTGCAAATGCTTTCAATTTGGACAAAGCTAAAATTTTGTTGTTTGGTAATGGGTTAAAGTGCCTTTCACATCTATTGTTACTTTCCGGCCTGTGTAGAGCAAAGATCAGACAGCACATATGCAGCCTGATCTTCGATCGACACTGTCCGCAACATTATGGCATCCCGACTAAGAGCTTCCTTGAAGCTGCATTTTCTTTAACCCTTTACACTATAAGGTATTTCTATGGTATCTCTAATTGACCCTTAATAACAGCAAGGATGAAGCTGTTTCTTATGTGTATATGAAACCTTTTGACAGCAGAGAAAACATTGTGGCAAAAGGTGAAATTGCTCATCACAAGCAATTTCACCTTTTGCCACAATGTTTTCCAAAGGCTCCTACAAGCAATGCATAGAAATGAGTATCTATGGAGTAAAGGGTTAAAGCTGAAAATACAGACCAATCATGTTCAGGAGGGAATATTGGGATTAGATCTAGACTATCAGAAAAATAGGGGGGAGAAATGTGTGGAGAAACTGCTTTGTATAAGCAAAGCCTCTTCAGACTGTTGTGTCTACCTAACTTAGTAGTACTCAATGTCAATAAAGTACAACAGTCCTTTGAACTTTCCTTGAAATCAGCAACCTGCTTCTCATGGGTTTGACCAGAGTTATGTCTCTGGTTTGACACAACTCCATCACATGGCATGGGATTAATTAAAAGGGTGATAAAGTTATACCAACACCGGACAAGGGTTCGTCTAAAATGCGAAAAGGACTCCTTTTCGCGAAAAGAACTTTAGATTTTACGAAAAGGAGTCATAAGAGTTAGTCCTTTTGGCTAAAAAGACTTACCAGTTTGAGAAAGAAAACGTTTTTTAAATCAGGATTTTTTTTGTATATTGTTTTCAACATCATTATAATTATAGATCGCGGCTATCTATGGTTTCCCGGAGCTCTGAGCCCGCCCGGACGGCTCAGTGGTGAGCGTGTCGGACTCATGACCTGGTGGTTGTGAGTTCGATGACCGGTTGAGGCGAACTTTCTTTCCGGCGTATTTTCGCCTCTCACCTCTGCTGAAGCATGTGAGAAAAGTAGTCGGTGGCTTTGGAAAGAAAGTAGTGTTAGTACCCGGGTATGAGAAAGCCAGGAAACACATGTGCGTCACCGACCGCCATGATATGACCTTAGCTGTTAAAGTGGTGTTAAACTCCAATACAACCAACCAACCGGAGCTCTGAAAAGGGTTGTTTTAACCCTTTCCCAAACGACAAAATTTAAGACTCGCTTAGATGGAAAGCAACTGCAAACAAAACACTAATGTAACTAAAATAATGAAGTTTTTTTGGAAGGATAGGAGACATTGTGGGAAAAGTAGAAAAAGAGGTCACTGGTTCGGACCCTCACTTTGCCATTTTTCTCCAAGGATTGATGATCAGTTATTGCAACATCATTACAATTATATAGGGCCGTAGGAACGGGGTGGGAGCCCCCCATCCCCCTATAATTTGACCACCAATAAAATGACTGTCACTGTCTGGCCGAATATTGCTAGACAATCGTCGTATATAAAAGAGGATGAAATAATATTTCAGAGAAGCTTACTGATAGAAAATTTGAAAAAAAAATAGTTCTAGATAAATGGGGGTGTGCCACGAGAATTTTTCATCTACTTTTGTTAGCTCACCTGAGCACGAAGTGCTCATGGTGAGCTATTGTGATCGTGCTGTGTCCGGCGTCCGTCGTGCGTCGTGCGTCGTCCGTCGTCAACTTTTTACCTTGTGTACGCTCTACAGGCCACAGTTTCGGTCGGATACTCATGAAAGTTGGTCAGGATGTTTGTCTCGATAAAATCTCGGACGAGTTCGAAAATGGGTCATGTGGGGTCAAAAACTAGGTCACTAGGTCAAATCTTAGAAAAAACTTGTGTACGCTCTAGAGGCCACATTTTGAGTCGGATACTCATGAAAGTTGGTCAGGATGTTTGTCTCGATGATATCTCGAACGACTTCGAAAATGGGTCATGTGGGGTCAAAAACTAGGTCACTAGGTCAAATCTTAAAAAAACCTTGTGTACGCTCTAGAGGCCGCATTTTGAGTCCGATACTCATGAAAGTTGGTCAGGATGTTTGTCTGGATAATATCTCGGACGAGTTCGAAAATGGGTCACGTGGGGTCAAAAACTAGGTCACCAGGTCAAATCTTAGAAAAACCTTGTGTACGCTCTAGAGGCCGCATTTTCAGTCGGATACTCATGAAAGTTGGTCAGGATGTTTGTCTGGATGATATCTCGGACGAGTTCAAAAGTGGGTCACGTGGGGTCAAAAACTAGGTCACCAGGTCAAATCTTAGAAAAACCTTGTGTACGCTCTAGAGGCCACATTTTAAGTCGGATACTCATGAAAGTTGGTCAGGATGTTTGTCTGGATGATATCTCGGACGAGTTTGAAAGTGGGTCACGTGGGGTCAAAAACTAGGTCACCAGGTCAAATCTTAGAAAAACCTTTTGTACGCTCTAGAGGCCACATTTTCAGTCAGATACTCATGAAAAATGGTCAGAATGTTTGTCTGGGTGATATCTCGGACAAGATCGAAAGTGGGTCACGTGGGGACAAAAACTAGGTCACCAGGTCAAATCTCAGAAAAACCTTTTGTACGCTCTAGAGGCCACATTTTCAGTCGGATACTCATGAAAGTTGGTCAGGATGTTGGTCTGGATGATATCTCGGACGAGTTTGAAAATGGGTCACGTGGGGTCAAAAACTAGGTCACTAGGTCAAATCTTAGAAAAACCTTTTGTACGCTCTAGAGGCCACATTTTCAGTCGGATACTCATGAAAGTTGGTCAGGATGTTTGTCTGGATGATATCTCGGATGAGTTTGAAAGTGGGTCACGTGGGGTCAAAAACTAGGTCACTAGGTCAAATCTTGGAAAAACCTTTTGTACGCTCTAGAGGCCACATTTTCAGTTGGATACTCATGAAAGTTGGTCAGGATGTTTGCCTGGATGATATCTTGGACAAGAACGAAAATGGGTCATGTGGGGTCAAAAACTAGGTCACTAGGTCAAATGTTAGAAAAACCTTTTGTAGGCTCTAGAGGCCACATTTTCAGTCCGAAACTCTTGTAAGTTGGTCAGAATGTTTGTCTTGATGATATCTCAGACAGGTTTGAAAATGGGTCATTGGGGGTTAAAAACTAGGTCACCAGGTCAAATCTTAGAAAAACCTTGTATATGCTCTGGATGCCACATTTTCAGTCCAACACTCTTGAAAATTAGTCAGAATTTTTGCCTTTATAATATCTTGGATGAGTTTGAAAATGGGTCATGTTGGGTCAAAAACTGGGTCAATAGGTCAAATGTTATAAACACATTTTGTATGCTCTGGAGGACACATTTTCAGTCTGATACTCCTAAAACTTGTTTATAATATTTGTCCTGGTGATACCTTGAATGAGTTTGAAAATGGGTCATGTGGAGTCAAAAACTAGGTCAATGGGTCAAATATTAGAAAAACCTTGTGTACACTCCAGAGGCTACATTTTCTGCCTGATACTCTTCAGACTTGGTCAGAATGTTTGTTTTGGTGATGTCTCAAAAGAGTTTGATAATGGGTATTTGTCGGGTCCAAAACTAGGTCACTTGATGAAATCTTGGAAAAACCTTTTGTACACTGTAGAGGTCACATTTTCAGTCCAATACTCATGAAACTTGGCCAGAATGTTTGTCTTATTGATATCTCAAAAGTGTTTGATGATGGGTAATGTCTGATAAAAAACTAGGTCACTGGGAAACTAGATAGTGCATGTTTGGTCAATAAACTCAGGTGAGCGATTTCAGGGCCATCATGGCCCTCTTGTTATCTGATAGACACCTAACAATTTCTAAAGTCACATTTCATTCAGTGTGATTTTCAGCTTTACTTTTTCTCCAAATCTCATAATTCACCACATTATTGATCAAATTTCCTTCTATTTCGGTCCATAGTATTAGTAGGTGGATTATTTCTCACTGCATAACGAAACACGCTATATATGTCAAATCGGGACGACAAGCCGATTCTGAAAATTTTGCCCTCCGCCCCCACCCCCCTCCCCCAATCCAAAATTGCTTCCTACGGGCCTGTTATATATCGTAGCGACAAGTGCACCTATCTATGCTTTCCCGAAGTTCTGAAAAGGCTTGTCTTAACCCTTTCCCAAACGACAAAATTTTAGACTCGTCCAGATGGAAAGCAACTAATGTAAATAAAAATAAAGTTTGTTTTGGGAAGGACAGAAAAAATTGTGGGAAAAGGAGAAAATGTTTTTCCCACAATCTTTTCAAAAGCCTTGGATCGTGCCAACCTCGGATTATTTTGGAAAGGCTTATATGTCAAAAGGACTCCATTTTCGCGAGAAGTTTTATATGTTATGAAAAAGACTCCCTTTTGCGACATGGAGTCCTTTTTCTTAAGTAAGTCAGAGATTAAAAAAAAAAGACTCCATTTCGTACAAAAGGGAATAGGTTTCACAGAAAGGACTCCTGTGATTAGAGAGAGATAGAGAGACTGAGACTCGTTTTCTCGAAAAGGACTGCAGATTTGGCGATATGAACCTCTTTCAGATAAGAGCTCTATATTTTAAGAAACTAAGGCCTTTTCGCGTGAAGGGCTTAAAATTTCACGAACTGTCCAGAATGCTCCAGAGATAGAATTCGTGAAACGAAGCCATAAAATAATGTATTTAGAATACTGATAGGTCGAACATATTTATTTCATGCCAAAATTATGGAATCCAATTCGGCAAAAAGTTATAATAACGTTAGAAAACGATCCTTGAATATGTTGAAAGCTTCACCACACAGTCCCGACTTTTAAAGACCCTGAGCAGGGGCGTACTAACTAGCCCAAAATGAAATATACGCCAAAGTGATATCGAAGGTATTATCCGAGGTGCAAAGTGACGTCACCAAGGGGTTGGGGTGTCTAAGGAGGGCCCGAAGCGCATTCCCATGAAAAAGTTTAAATTGTTAAAGGCTCGTTTTTGGTGGCCTCTGGTGACATTTTCTGGCAAGTTTTTTTTTTTCGCTCTCTGTCTTAACATTTTTTGGCAAAGAGTACGCAATTGTGTTTTTGCGTACAGGCAGCCACGCCCCTGCTGAAGTAAAAAGGCTTTTGAAAACTTTTTGAGAAAAGGAGAAGATGCACGTCACCAACATTTCCTACTTTTCCCATACTGTTGTCTGATATTTCAAAGAAAAATCTTAACGTTTTAGCCATATTAAATGGTTTTAATTTGGTACAATCCATAGTTTGGTTGTTCGGTAAAGATTTAAACACAAGTTTGGAGCGGGACTAAAACCTTGATTTTTAGAAGGAAAGAGAGAGACAGAGAGATAGAGAGATGGAAGTAACACTTTTCTATAAGAATGTATCGTTTCCTCTTTTTAAATAAGAAGCACAAAAAAGCAGTAAGAGTTTACATATTTAAGTGCTATTCTTTCTTCATGATCATACTATATTAATATGTGCCCTATGTGCAACTTGATCTTGGATGTACACGGTCCGTTATTTAGTGATATATTCAAGATTCCCTTCAGACAGATTAACAAATTTTGTCAACAAATTATCGTGAAAGGTTTTTCAATTATTTTTAATCCATTATAAAGCCAGCATACTTTATTTAGGCCTAGAAGTTCATTCAGTAACCAATTCAGCGCTAACTCTCATGAAATATCGAAACTGAAAGTAAATAGTTCACGGATTCTACTGTATGTGAGACTCTGACGCGGACTTGGCACAAAGAAATTCCATGAATGCAAGATTAGCAGCACTGACTGTCCAGAAGACTGGGACAATGTGAAAACGATAATTTCAGTTTTAACACTTGCATTCCTTAATTTTGGCCGGTATTGGGTCTTTAATGCGTGGCTCATCAATTATTAGGGTGGTGCATTTGTAATCTAGGGGCTCCGGGTTCAGTCATCAACAGTCTCGCTGGTTTTCGTTGGCACGAGGCATATTACGGAATCTCGTTCTAGTAGATCTACATTTAAAACCCCGAAATACAAGAAAAGGCGAATTGTGAGTGTTGCCATGATAGAGACTGAAATGCGTGTATTGCCGAAAGTGGGATAAATAAGCCTACCCTTCAATCGTTATCAGCAAAACCCTATAATTACTCCATTAGCAAATAAGAAATAATAATTAAAAAAAAAAAGAAATACCCCCGCCACCGCTTTGACAGAAAAAGGTATATGTGCAAAGTTTCGATACAATTGAAGGAAAACTGTAGGATGAGTTCGCGACACAAAATTACTAGAATTTGTACACAGACGGACATACGGACGGACAAGCGCACGAACGGACGGACAGACAGGCTGATTCAAGTATACACCCGAAAACATTCGTTTCGCGGTGGTATAAAAAGATTGGCGGTTTCATGCGGTAATAGGCGAAAATTTGGCGTTCAAAATAAGGGTTCGATCACCACTAATAAGTAGATTTGAAATCCGCTTTTTTTTATAGGATGAAATATGATGTCATTGTTCATATTTGAATACGATCCGACGTAATCAGTCTCGGTTATTGATAACATGACATGTCCACAAAACTTTGCGAAATAATAGCGTGAAATCTAAAAAATACCATAACAAAGCAAGTAGCCCATTACGGAAATATAACTCAACATATTTTATTTTACATATGTCTTCTTTTCTTTACATTTGATTGTTCGGCTACTGCCTTGCTTGTTTCACTGTTCAATCAGTCTGAAAATCGTTTATATATCTATATTGCATAAAAAACAAAAAGCTCACTTTAAAACTAGTTTGTGGGAACATCACCTGATCAGCAACACGCGTCGGTTATGTGGGATCGTATTCAAATGGGCACGTATTTGATGTCATAAAGAAAATACGGTTTTGCCAAACGCAAACCAAGCTTCCCGTTGTTTAAAAAAAAAAAAGGAATTATTTGCACCGTATTTCATATCTATCATTAGATAATTTGGGTTAAAAAATACCACGCTTAAGATACTTTATCCATTCATGTGGACACTTTTATTTTCTACACAGACCTAGACGGCAACAAGAGACATACACCAAAAATGCAACATGTACATGTTAATAATTAACAAACAATTCAGAAGACGGACAATAAAAATGATATAAAGGAATGCGAGAGTTGATTTTTTCTCTTTTCTTACGGTATTTAGGTATCAGAGGATCTTTTTAATATAATTAACAGCCCCCTTAGCGTTAATGACAACAATAGCAATTAAACAAACAACAATGTATATTCATTTTAGCATCTTGCCCTTTCCCCTGAATAACAACATTAGCCCAAGTATTTGGAGAGGCCAAAAATATGTATGGTAATGCTACAAATTATTCTAAAATGAAAAATTCAGGCTTATTCCTATTACCATAGGCTTATTCCTATTACCATGCCTAAATAATAAGTCGATCGAGGTGCTGGTTGTGGCGGGGATGTCCTTGGGCTAGACAATACAGAGCCATAACATAGTACCGATACTTAGTCACTCAGTCACAAAAACAAAATTGAAAGCTTGTAACCAGGGATAATAATCACATTTAACTACCACAAAACATATGAGGCAAAGTAATTTTTAACTATATTTGAATAAATCTTTATTACATATAGTTCGTCTGATCTCAGTTCTTCGCTGCAGTTTACACAAATTATATTTGTTTTCCTACCACTATACAAATAATAGCAATAACATTACACGGAATAACCCCTGACCAAGTAAACGGTTCACAAACGGTTTGTTTCACCTTACAACAATAATCATGTAATATGCCTTGTATTGTTGAAAGGTGCAACCGTTGCAATACATTCCTTTCAAACTGTAAGAGAAACAACCTTTTCATACAGATCTATTCACAAAATGAAATATACGATTATTCTTCTTACTAAAGACACAAATAGTCTTACTTCATGGAAGACTTCAGAAAATACATTTAGTAAACACGTCGGTAAATTGACGATGGCTCATATGCAACTGCTTCTTCTACGATAAGACACTTTATCTACTGAAATATATACATAATAATGGCAAAAATAAATAGTTCTGCAAAACATGATAAAATGAACCCCAAATTCAAGGTCAGGCTGCACGGTCTGTGCAGTGTTCAGATACTTACAGGAGTAGACATAAAAAAGGGCTATGCCGCTTCGGTAAATTTAGATTTTCAGCCCATTGCTATTTTTTTAAAAACATTTCAATGCAGAGGTATTCCACAAAACTGTAATTAAAAATAGGTTTAACTCTTTCCCAAACAAGCCCTGGTTTTTACGTGTCTGCATTAAAAGTCTTTTGAAAACACTGTGGGAAAAGGAGAAATTGCTCGTAACGAGCAATTTCTCCTTTTCCCACAGTGTTTTCTACCCTTTTTGAGAACTTTCTGCCATTTTCTCCAAATCTAAAATTGTCGTCTGCAAACTCTTTAGGTTTGAAAGAATCCAAACTTTGTCGTTTGGGAAAGGGTTAATGCATCTCCGTGATATAGTTTACGTGAAGTCGTAACATAATTGTCGATCCATAGCATCCACTTTGTCCAACAAGCAACCGAATCAAGGGATACAATGGTTCTTTGACATCTAAAAAATTTACAAATAGCAAATAGCTTCTACCCATGTCGAAGTGTGCAGACTGCGCAGGCTGACAAAGATCGATACTTTTTACACATAAATGAAACCCCTATTTCACAGAGCAAGACTCAATTTCGCTTGAAAAAAAAATTCAACATTTGACATACGAAACTAGCCTAAATAGGTTTTCTTTCTTGAACTGTTAAGTCCTTTTCGCGAAAAGGACTGACTCATTTGACTTTTGACTCCTTTTCGTAATATCTAAAGTCCTTTTCGCGAAAAGGAGTTATTTTTAACTCCTTTTCGCGAAAAGTTATTTTTAACTCCTTTTCGCGAAAAGGAGTCCTTTTCGTATTTTAGACGAACCGCACCGGACAATGTTGCTGTCTGCGAGAAATGTTATTTTTCGGCTAAATACTCTAGGTTCAAACGCATTATCGTACTCTCGAAGATGCTACGCAAAAGGACCAAAAGGTAACATGTATTTTGCATCTCGCTTCGTCGTGTAACTGAGAATGAACATATACTGCACTTGCTTTAATGGTACCGTTCGAAGTGTCATATTATTCGGAAATGTCAAGTATTCGGATGTAAGATAAATGCATTTCAAATTGGGCCCATTTAATATTATTGTGTTGTGTATGTGGTCACGTATCAATGCTGCTGAAAAAGGTATTTTTACCAACATTTATAGAAATAAGTTTCTGACATTTTGCTTGAAGGATTAGCTTGGAAAATGAAATGCTCTAACTCACTCCTAACGTCCTTGGGACTGGGGAAAAAGTCTTTTGAAGTGCGGGGAGGGGGTGAGATACACAGACTGTTGACCATGTAGACCCCTTAAAGTTTTAGATTTAGGCGACATCTAGACCCCTTTGAGACACTTGGACCCTTTTTGTTCTGAGACACACCGGTCCATATTTTAAAGGGTCTGTGTGGTCAAAGGTCTGTAGGCCAGAAATACACGAAAACATTATTATAACATCAAAAAATGCTGGCTACAATGTATTTTTACACCATATAGGATAAATCTCACCATTTGAAATCTCTTGCAAATACTTTTAAGCTGGACTGAAATTTTGTCATTATATATACATGTACATGTAGAACTGACCATACCTTACTCCCAATTCGGGGACTAGCTCCAAGTCCAATATCATTTTTGTGATCGTGGAGATCCAACCACAAAAATAGCATTTGCGCAACAGTTCAGTCTTATGGTAATCATACCCATAAGAAGGTCTGAAAACATTTTTACTTGGAGAGAATTGAGGCATTTTCTGCTTTTCAAACTGTTTTCTTCCCTGTTGAAGACATTTCTTTAAATGAGCCTTCATCTGTGACTGTTTTTCAACATGATATTTTGTTGCCTGGTAAAGCAGGGATCGTATACATAGAGTATATAAGAATCCTGGGTAAAGAGAGTTAACACTTTGCCAAATAACACATTTTAGAGCTGGTCCAAAATGAATGCATTTGCAGATGACAAAATTAAGGCGACGCAAAAATTGAAATTTGTTCTGGGAAGGGTCGAGAATGTTGCGGGAAAAGTAGAAAATGCTGGTGTCCAGCATTTTCTCCTTTATGTACAATGTTTTCAAAAGGCTTCCTTTTCAGGGCCCTGAAAACGAAGGATTGTTTGGAAAAGGGTTAACATTGTTTTATTTCATACAGGTTCTGATCCTGGTGGAGCAAAGAAAAAGAAACTAGATGTTGAAAGTGACCCAAATATATTGTGCTCTAGACTTGTCGGTGGTAATTACATGGCCGAAGGCGAGGATCCAGTATTGAAGCCAGACGAGGAATATCCAGAGTGGTTATGGGATTTGAAACTATCACGTGAATCCACGCCTTTAGAGGAACTTAGCCAAGATGACCCAGAATATTGGAATAAATTGAAAAAAATGACTCTAAAACAGAATTTTAAGCTCAGTAAAGGAAGAAAACTTTGAACATGAACTCATTACCGTGCAGACTATTTTCAAAAGAACCAAAACTGTTACAAATCATACTTGTAACATAAAAATAGTGAAAGTTCCAAATTACCTTTTTTAACCCTTTCCCAAATAACAAGATTTTAGACTGAACCAAATTTAGGTCAGCAGAACAGATATTAAATGTACCACTCATGATGATTTCTGTTTTTGATAGGGTAGAAAACATAGTGGGAAAAGGAGAAAATGCTGGTTACCAGCATTTTCTCCTTTTCCCACAATGTTTTCAAAAGGACTCTTCTCCTGGGTCGTAAAACCCAGGGATTGTTTGGGAAATGGGTTAATTGAAACAAATAATTTTGTAAAAGCCAAAAGCAATGTCAACCCATTACTACACAATCCTTACTTTTCACAACCCTGAGAAAGAAGCCTTTAGAAAACATTGTGGGAAAATGAGAAAATACTGGTAACCAGCATTTTCTCCTTTTTCCCACAATGTTTTCTACTTTTCACAAAACAAATTTCAAATTTTCAGTCACTTTTATTTAGTCGTTTACAAAATACTTTGGATTTGGACAAGCCTAAAATAATATTATTGTCCTGTTGTTTAAGTGCTAAGGCATTTACTACTGTTTCCAACAGTGTTTTCAACAATGTCTCCTACAATATTTACAAAAGTTATGCTTTGCAGGGACTTGAATTGTTTTTTTCTTGAGGTATAGTCACATACATGTATTTAAGGGCAATGAATTTTGTTTAGGCATGATGCATATATTGTAACTTTAATTTCTTATCAAATGACATTACTTTGGACTTGTCCAAATAAACGGCATTTTCAGTGTGTAAATAGGTATGTTTTAAATCTTCACCACATGACAAATTTCTTGACTTGTCTTAATTGATAGTGTTTACAGACAACAATGTGAAGCAACTCGAAATGATGGAAATAGTCTTTGATACTAGGGAAGAGAACATTGTAGGAAAAGTACAAAATGCTGGTTTCCAGCACTTTCTTTTCCTGCAATGTTTTCAAAAGTCTTCTTTTTCAGGATCGTTTTGTGGTAAACTGTAAAATGCTTTGTCTTTAGATGGGTAGAAACTAGAAATCATGGTGCCAAAGGGAGGAAACTCTGATTGCCAGCATTTCCTCCTTTTCCAACAATAACTTTAAAAGTGTTTTTCATCAGGGTTGTTGTATGCATAACATTCTCAAAATAGATAGGTCTAAAACTTTGTTTTCAGGTAGAAAGGACAAAGGCACACTTTTTTGGATGAATGAAAGCTTTAGTGTCTTACATTAAATGAACTTAAGAATGATATGACATACTGAAAATAAATGACAGGTCATAAATCAGATTTGTCACACTTTATTTTACGTGTCCTGTCTTTATTTTTCTCAGCTGATAGAATTCACCTTGAGAGGATTGAAAACGTTGTGGAAAAAGGAGGAAGTAAGAGTTCCAGTATTTTCAACATAGGATTGTTTGATAAAGGTCCAAAGGTCAAAGAGCATTGTGCAGGTTGAAGAGATTAATATTTACAAGCCTAACCTGGGAGGGCAGTGAGCAGCATATACATGTAGCACTTTGAAATCAGGGGGTCTATGGTTTAACTCTATACTAAACGACATGTTTAGACTAGTCAAAATTCAAAGCATTTCCAGATGGAAAAATATATATAATTCAAAAACAGAAATCTGTTTTGTGAAGGCTAAAAAAACATTGTGGGAAATGGAGAAAATGCTGGACACCAGCATTTTCTCCTTTTTATACGCCCGTCGAAGACGGGACGTATTATGGGATCACCCGTGGCGGGCGGGCGGGCGGGCGGCGTCCAGTTCTTTGTCCGGAGCATATCTCCAAAACTATACAAGCTAGGGTTATGAAATTTCATGGGTGGATAGATCTCATTGAGGCGGAGTGCAGTGCACAGGAATCCTAACTCTTGCTCGCTTAATTTTTGAGTTATTGCCCTTTGTTGTTTTTCATACTTGAATTTTGTCCGGAGCATATCTCCAAAACTATACTAGCTAGGGTTATGAAATTTCATGGGTGGATAGATCTCATCGAGGGGGAGTGCAGTGCACAAGAATCATAACTCTTGCTTGCTTAATTTTTGAGTTATTGCCCTTTGTTGTTTTTCATACTTGAATTTTGTCCGGAGCATATCTCCAAAACTATACTAGCTACAGTTATGAAATTTTATGGGTGGATAGATCTCATCGAGGGGGAGTGCAGTACACAAGAATCATAACTCTTGCTTGCTTAATTTTTGAGTTATTGCCCTTTGTTGTTTTTCATACTTGAATTTTGTCCGGAGCATATCTTCAGAACTATAGTAGCTAGGGTTATGAAATTTCATGGGTGGATAGATCTCACTGAGGGGAAGTGCAGTGCACAAGAATCATAACTCTTGCTTGCTTAATTTTTGAGTTATTGCCCTTTGTCGTTTTTTATACTTGAATTTTGTCCAGTGAATATCTCCAAAACTATACTAGCTAGGGTTATGAAATTTCATGGGTGGATAGATCTCAACAAGGCAGAGTGCAGTGCACAGGAATCATAACTCTTGCTTGCTTAATTTTTGAGTTATTGCCCTTTGTCGCTTTTCATACTTGATTATTGTCTGAAGCATATCTCCAAAACTATACTACCTAGGGTTATGAAATTTCATGGGTGGATAGATCTCATCGATGGGGAGTGCAGTGCACACAAATCACAACTCTTGCTTGCTTAATTTTTGAGTTATTGCCCTTTGTTGTTTTTCATACTTGAATTTTGTCCGGAGCATATCTTCAGAACTATAGTAGCTAGGGTTATGAAATTTCATGGGTGGATAGATCTCACTGAGGGCGAGTGCAGTGCACAGGAATCATAACTCTTGCTTTCTTAATTTTTCAGTTATTGCCCTTTGTCATTTTTTATACTTGAATTTTGTCCGGTGAATATCTCCAAAACTTTACTAGCTAGGGTTATGAAATTTCATGGGTGGATAGATCTCATCAAGGGGGAGTGCAGTGCATAGGAATCATAACTCTTGCTTGCTTAACTTTTGAGTTATTGCCCTTTGTTGTTTTTCATACTTGAATTTTGTCCGGAGCATATCTCTAAAACTATACTAACTAGGGTTATGAAATTTCATGGGTGGATAGATCTCATCAAGGGGGAGTGCAGTGCACAGAAATCACAACTCTTGCTTGCTTAATTTTTGAGTTATTGCCCTTTGTTGTTTTTCATACTTGAATTTTGTCCGGTGCATGCCCCAGCTTTACAACTTGGGGTAAGACGGGCGTATCTTGCGACAATTTGCCGCTCTTGTTCCACAATGTTTTCAAAAGGCCTTTACATTGGGATATAGATAAAACTCGGGATCATTTGATAAAAGGTTAAATCTCAGGAGCCCTGCAAGGCTCAGTGGTAAAGTGTAGGACTGGTGACAACTAACAAGGACGCCCCAAGTTCAAGCCTCACTGGATCCACAGGGTTTCACCTTGAAGTGTTCCCAGGCAAGACACTTCAGAGTCCTAGCCTAGTAGTTGTGATACCGAGGAAATACATGATAATTATGTGAGCTGTCACCCTATTGAAACAAGAGGGCCATGATGGCCCCGTATCACTCCACTGGCTAGTAAGTAAAAACACTACAAGCCAAACTTTACAGTACTTGGTCAATTGGTTTCACATTAAGAGACATACAAACTTTTTCCTATGAAATCCTGCAAGATAAAAATGACACCAGGGCAAAGCCATTTTTGAGCACAAAACTATAATTGAATCCTGGTGGCTGTTCACAAGATCAAGTCCCATACCAAATAATACCAGTTTTGAATGTGTGGTTATAAACAATAAGATTTTCAGAGCTTTCTCAATAAAAGGCCCAGTAAAATATGAGACCACTGAGACACGGCTAAATTTAGTAGCCCTAGGTCTTATGGTTAGTAGTTACGGTACATGAAGATTTATAAAATTTTCATCATAAAATCCCATGTAAAACTTGTGACCCCCAGGTGGGACTACACTTGACCACAAGGCCATAATTTGGGCCCTCTTTGTAGAGGCCCACAAGATGAAGCTAAGTTCTAAATTTGATTGACCTAGGTCTTATGGCTAGGTACATGTACAAGTAGATTTTTAAAGTTTTCCCTGTATACAGATAAGCCAATGTTAAGCTTGTGACATCCCCACAGCTTGGGGCCAAATTTGACCCCATAGCTTTAACCCTTGATAGATCCACTAGATAAAACTACATGCTTAATTTGGAAGATCTAGGCCTTATGGCTAGGTACCAAAAGAATTTTTAATTTTTCCCTATATAAGCCCATATAAAACTTTTTACCCCTGTGTTGGGGCCAGATTTGACCCAGGGGCTATAATATGGTCACTCTAGGTAGAGACCCAACTTGATTATGTTAAATGCCAAATTTTGTAGCTCTAGGCCCTATGGCTAGGTATTAGGAGAATTTATAAGTATTTCCTAAAGTTATAAGCTTGTTTAAAACTTCTGACCCCTGGGGCGGGGCCAAATTTGACCCCAGGGCTTTAATTTGAAGAAACTTGGAAGACATCCATTAGATAAAGCTACATCCCAAATTTGGTAGCTATAGGCTTTATGGTTTCAGACAAGAAGATTTTCAATATATTTCAGTTTTCTTGCCATGGCAATCAGTTTTTGAAGGAATCAAATTCTTTCAACAAATTCTAAAGAAGACCATGACAGGATCATTTCTGTGAAGTTTCAATAAAATTGGATGGGTGGTTTCAGAGATGTTCGAAATAAAAGTCACTGTACGCACACACAGTATACACTGGACCATGATATAAGCCCTCTGACCTTTTCATTTCAAGGGTTGATGGTATTCCGTGTGACAGAATTCATTTTCCTTTCCCACCGCTGACCCTCGTGTGATGATGGTTATATGTGAAAAGCAGCCAAGGGTTTGGAAAGTACTTGTGATAAGAAACTCCCTGAAAGCATAGATAGGTGCACTGGCCAGTGTGATATGACTGAAATAATACTGAACATGGTCTTGAACACCATAAAAAGAGACAAAACAAAATCTAAACCAAAAATAGTTGTATCTATCATTTAATAAGTTTTTTTATATGATACAGAAAATAAAACATCACTAACAATATATCGTTAATTAACCCTTTACCAAACAACAAAATTTTAAACTTGTCCATATTAAAAGAATTTGCAGATGACATTATAAATATGGCTGAAAAATTGAAAGTTGTTTTGGTAAAGGTGGAAAACATTGTAGTAAAATGCTAGTAGTCAGGATTCTTTTATCCCCACAATGTTTTCTACCTCATCAGAGACAGAAATCATTCAGTTTCATGTAAATTGTCTTCTGCAACTGCTTTCACTTTGGATCAGCCTGAAATGTTGTCGCTAGGTAAAGATTTAACCCATTACCACACAATCCTTTTGACGACCCTTAGGGCGAAGCCTTAGAAAACATTGTGGAAAAAGGAGAAAATGCTGGTAACCAGCATTTTCTCCTTTTACCACAACGTTTTCTACCCTTCACAAAACAAATTTCAACTTTTTAGTCACTTTTATTTTGTTGTCTGCAAATGCTTTCGATTTGGACCAGTCTAAAATATTGTCATTTGGTAATGGGCTAAAACTCTTGATTGAATGGTAAAGAGTTTACAAATGATGCATTTTAGACTATTCCAAATTCAAATCATCCACAACTGACAACTTTGATATTAATTTAAATAAGCTTAATTTTTTTAATTAGGTAAGAACACATACCTGGAAGAAGGACAAAGTGTTGGTTATCAGCATTTTCTCCAGTCCTTTTCCCACATTGTTTTCACAAGCTTTCAGCATCAGGGTAATTAAAACTGGGGATTGTGTGGCAAAATGTCGTACTACAAACTCTATGAAATAATCACATAATTTATCTACCCTGAGGTGGAAGGCTTTGGAAACACTGTGGGAAAAGAAGAAAATGCTCACATTTTCACCTTTTCCCACATTGTTTCTATCCTATCAAACTTGAATTTCAATCCTATCAAACTTGAATTTCATCATTTAAGCCATAGTGTATTTCTTGCCTGCAAAAGCTTTCAACTTTGACAAGTCTGAAAATTTGTAACCTGGTAAGCATTTAGGCCTAACTTGGTACCTCTGTGGTCAGTGTATCCAATTTGTGACCTGGGTCCGTATTCACCAACCATTCTTAAGAACGTTCTTTGTCTTATTCTTCAAGATTTTCAGACTATGAAAGTAACAGAACATCTGATTGGCTAAACCAAATGGTTTAGCCAATCAGATGTTCTGTTACTTTCACACTGACAAAATTCTGAAGAATAAAACAAAGAATGTTCTTAAGAATGGTTGGTGAATACAGACCCTGGTTGTTGTGAATTCCATACCAGTATGAGACAAAGTTTCCTTCCAACAATTTTTTCCTGTATGTGAGAACCGTAGTCAGTGACTTGGGAAGAAAGTTGTGTTATTACTGGTGTGAGAAAGCTAGGAAACACAGGCATAGGTACACTGACCACTGTGATAAGACTTAAATCTTTACCGAATGACAAAAATTCAGACTTATCCAAACTGAAAGGTTTGCAGACGACAAATTTAATGTAATTGAAATGATGATTTTTCTTTTAGATTGGGGTAGAAAACATGGTGGGAAAAGGAGAAAATGCTGGTTACAAAGTTTTCAAAAGCCTTCTTTTAGAGGATCGTTAAAACTCGGGATTAGTGTGAGGTAATCCGTTAACCCATTACAAACAACAATATTTTGGACTGGTCCAACTTGAAAGCAATTGCAGATGAAACAAGAGCGGCAAACTGTCGCAAGATACGCCCGTCTTACCCCAAGTTGTAAAGCTGGGGCATGCATTGGACAAAATTCAATTATGAAAAACAAGAAAGGGCAATAACTAAAAAATTAAGCCACCAACATTTATGATTCCTGTGCACTGCACTCACCCTTGATGAGATCTATCCACCCCTGAAATTTCATAACCCTAGCTAGTATAGTTTTGGAGATATGCTCCAGACAAAATTGAAGTATGAAAAACAACAAAGGGCACTAACTCAAAAATTAAGTGAGCAAGAGTTAATGATTCCTGCGCACTGCACTCCCCCTCCATGAGATCTATCCACCCATGAAATTTCATAACCCTAGGTAGTATAGTTTTGGAGATACGCTGCGGACAAAATTCAAGTATGAAAAACAAGAAAGGGCAATAACTCAAAAATTAAGCGAGCAAGAGTTTTGATTCCTGCACACTGCACTTCCCCTGTATGAGATCTATCCACCCATGAAATTTCATAACCGTAGCTGGTATAATTTTGGAGATATTCACCTGACAAAATTCAAGTATGAAAAACAACAATGGGCAATAACTCAAAAATTAAGCAAGCAAGAGTTATGATTCCTGCGCACTGCACTCCCCCTCTATGAGATCTATCCACCCATGAAATTTCATAACCCTAGCTAGTATAGTTTTGGAGATATGCTCCGGACAAAATTAAAGTATGGAAAACAACAAAGGGCAATAACTCAAAAGTTAAGCAAGCAAGAGTTATGATTCCTGCGCACTGCACCCCCCTCCATGAGATCTATCCACCCATGAAATTTCATAACCCTAGGTAGTATAGTTTTGGAGATATGCCCCGGACAAAATTCAAGTATGAAAAACAACAAAGGGCAATAACTGAAAAATTAAGCGAGCAAGAGTTATGATTCCTGCGCACTGCACTCCCCCTCCATGAGATCTATCCACCCATGAAATTTCATAACCCTAGCTAGTATTGTTTTGGAGATATGCCCCGGACAAAATTGAAGTATGAAAAACAACAAAGGGCAATAACTCAAAAGTTAAGCGAGCAAGAGTTATGATTCCTGCGCACTGCACTCCCCCTCCATGAGATCTATCCACCCATGAAATTTCATAACCCTAGCTAGAATAGTTTTGGAGATATGCCCCGGACAAAGAACTGGACGCCGCCCGCCCGCTCGCCTGCCTGCCCGCCCGCCACGGTTGATCCCATAATACGTCCCGTCTTCGACGGGCGTATAAAAAGTGGATGAAAATCTAAAGATTTATTTTGTAAAGGGTAGAAAACATTGTGGGAAAAGGAGAAAATGCTGGTTACCAGCATTTTCTCCTTTTCCGACAATGTTTTTTAAAGGCCTCTTTCTCAGGGTCGTTAAAAGTCGGGATTGTGTGGTAAAGGCTTAAGCTGTTAAAACAGTGTTAAACTTCAATAATAAATCAAAGGTTTACAGCCATCTATGCAAGGGAGCAATATAAGATGCTTTTTGCATACAGTGCAGATTAACGTCAAATGCACACAACATGCTGTTTGATCACTGATCATTGATCTTCACCGATATTTCAAAAAATTTAAATTTACTAAAAAGGGCCTCAAAATTCCTAGAAAAAAACTCTGTGTCTCCTGTTTGCAAACATATGTGACCCGTCACGCAAAAAGGGACCTTCTGAGGACTGCAAAAAGTCTCAACCCTGGTCAGACTGAGCTGATTGTGCATGCTGACCAGAGCCGAAACTTTTCACTTTTATGATATTTTCTATATGAAAAGTGGTCATTCTACCTTGTTATACTTGTAATCATTTTTGAACTATCAGCTTAAACCTTTACCACACAATGATGAGTTTTGACAACCTTTGGAAAGAATCCTTTTGAAAACATTGTGGGGAAAGGAGAAAATGCTGCTAACCAGCATTTTCTCCTATTTCCCACAATGTTTTCTACCCTATCAACAACCAAATGCACTATTTGAGCCACATTGAAAATGACGTCTGCAAATGATCTCAATTCTGACAGGGCTAAAATTCTATCGTTTGGTAAAGGGTTAAACTGACCAGCACTATCTTTGATCTGTTTTCATCTAATTGATGAATGGAATTCCCAGATTGTTCCTTTACGTGTGATGGGTCACAAATATACTAGTACATGAGCCATGCCCTGTGAAACAGGGGCTTGATGAATTAGCAACAAGTATGGACCATGCATTCTGAGAATGCATACCCAACTCTTTTAGCTATTGATAGAATTTCTGCATTACTCACGATTTAGTTTGTACTTAGGCAAAATGGATTTAACTCTTTACCACACAATCCCGACTTTTAACGACTCTTAGAAAGAAGCCTTTTGAAAACACAGTGGGAAAAGGAGAAAATGCTGGTAACCAGCATTTTCTCCTTTTCCCACAGTGTTTTCTACCCTTCCCAAATTAAATTTCAGTATTTAAGTTGCATTTATTTTGTCGTCTGCAAATGCTTTCAGTTTGGAAGAGTCCAAAATTTTGTCGTTTGGTAAAGAGTTAACAGATCCATGATTTTGTCATGACCTGCACAGAGAAGCAATAACTCTTCTCCAAAAGACAAAGTTTAGATTGGTCCAAATAGAAAGCATTTGCAGACATCAAAATAAAAGTGACTGAAAATTTGAAATTTGTATCAAAGAGGAGAGAAAACATTGTGGGAAATGGAGAAAATGCTGGTTACCAGCATTTTCTCCTTTTCCCACAATTTTTGCAAAAGGCTTCTTTTTTAGGGTCAATGAAAGTTGGCATTATGTGCTAAAGGGTTAAACCCTTGTTGCTAGAGCATGGCTCAAATGTTAAGTTAATTAACCCTTTCTTTAAGGTAGACAAGACAAGAAGCTTTTTAGACAGTGTAGATCAAGATCAGACTGCAGAGAACATGCAGTCTGATCTACATTGTCCAATACTTTATTATCTATTTCCTTGTTGTAGACAACACAAGAATCTTTTGTGGATAGTGTAGATCAAGATCAAACTGCACAGAACATGCAGTCTGATCTCTGATCTACTGCACAGATCTACTGCACAGAACATGCAGTCTGATCTCTGATCTACTGCACAGATCTACTGCACAGAACATGCAGTCTGATCTCTGATCTACTGCACAGATCTACTGCACAGAACATGCAGTCTGATCTCTGATCTACATTGTCCAATACTTTATTAACTCTTTCCTTACTGTAGACAACACAAGAATCTTTTGTGGATGGTGTAGATCAAGATCAGGCTGAACAGATTGTGCAGTCTTATCTCTGATCTACATTGCCCATACTTTATTCTAGAAAACCACCGGAGTGGTTTTGTAACAAATGTGTATTTATAAGTGACCTTTGAAAAGCTAACTTATTATTTATTGTCAGCAGACAAACAATTTCATTCTTCACCAAATGACAAAATTTTAGATGGGTCCAAATTGAAAGCAACTGCAGACGACAATATTAACACAATACAGAAATTGAAATTTGTTTCCAGCAGTGTAGAAAACATTGCGGGAACAGGAGAAAATGCTGGTTACCAGCATTTTCTCCTTTTCCCATAATGTTTTCAAAAGGCTTCTATCTCAGGGTCGTAAAAACCAGGGATTGTTACGTAAAGGATTTAAAGAAAAAATCTTCTAAAATGTTCCTATATCAACTCCAGCTTCATGATTGTCTTCAGTATGATCTTCTGTAAGGTTTTTCTCCATTTGTTTCAAGTCCGCCCAAAACTTCTCAATTTGCCTAAAGTATTCAATTCCATGACCATCCCATGATGCCACCTCGAATACATCTGTAATGTCATTCTGTATATTGTATAAGGTGGCCATATAGTTCCCAACTTTCACAAGTATGGGCTCTTTCATCACACATTCTCGCTGCCTTTCACTGAGGTCTCTCATTGAAGCGACGACTTTACCGTGAGACATACGATCACTTTCTGCATCTATATCCACTACACAAATATCCCCATATCCACGACCTACCCATAGTGAATCTTCAACCAGTTTAATTGATGTTATAGGATAGTCATAAAGAGCATCTGAACTTTCTGTAGACAGCTTGTACATACTTGGCAAGGACTGTGACGATTTCCTCAGTAAGGGATTTTTCTCCTCTTGCTTGGAGAACATTGTCATTGGCCTGGGTGCTCCTCTGATCCTAGCTGGGACTGCTGGAGGGTCTCCATTATTTGTGGTTGTGTTTGTGGACCTCGGTGAAGGACCTGGCTGATGGCAGCTAGAAGACCGAGTCCGAAAAATTACTGGTTTTGGTGGTCGTGGAGGGGTCAGTGTATAATTGTTTTCTGTTGTACGACGTGCTCTTGGTGGAAGGGTCGGTGAGCTTGAGGCTTTATCAAAAGTTTTCATTAACCTTTGAACTGAGTTTGTTGGGTTCAAAGAGGCTGATGAACCATCAAGATTCACAGAATTAGTGTTTTCACTAGCGGAGGATTTCACTTCTTGTGGTTTAACTTTAATTGGTCTAGGAGGTACAGGGGGTGCATCATCAGATTGGTTGTTCCAGAAATTAAAGGAATTTTCTATCCTAGTTGGCACAGGTTCCTCGGTTTCATCTTCAACAGACTCTATTGAACTGGTAGAGGTGGTTGAACTTCTATTATCTGCTGTTATATGTCCATGATACGCCTCATGATCAACATCCTTTAACTCTACCTTTGTACTAACAATCTCCTTGATCACTAACTTCTTTGTCATTTGAATAATACTGACACAGTTACCAGTACACTCAAACTCTAACACAACTGGTGAATCTTTCAGTAAGCAGAATACTTGAGTATCATTACTGACCATTTCACAAACAAACAAATGTTTTGGAATTCCACACATTGATGCCAGCACAGGGATATTGATCCTATTATCACTATTAACCATAAATTCGGCACAACTCACAACATCAATGTAAGATGAATGACTGATCCACAGTTCTTTCTTATTATTGGCTAGAGTCATGCAGTGAATATTTGCTGTGCGTAGCGTACATGTCTTTGGGTTTGAGTAACCCTCAATACGCTTAATCGTTGGTCGCTTCACTGCTTTTCTTCTGTAAACTTGGCTCTCGTACCTGTTAGCTTGGCTCTCATACTTAATTAAGTTCCCGTTGCTCTGGGCAACATAAACAGACACCAATTTGTCCTTGACAGACTGAAAAATAAAGCATGTACAGCAAAATTCAGTTGAAAATCAATAGTTAAATATAGGCACTAAAAACTAGATTATGTATCTCTATAACTCTTTTCCACGCAACAAAACTTTTGACTTGTTCAATTGCAAAGCATTAATTGTGCAGATGTATAATTAAATGTGACTGTAATTGTGAAAGTTGGCTTTGATAGTGAAGAAAACATTGTGGAAAGGAGAAAATGCTGGTTACCAGCATTTTCTCCTTTTCCCACAATGTTTTCAAAAGTCTTCTTCTTTCTCAAGGTATAGGGTTAAAATGCATTCTCAAGTATTAATAAACCTTAAAAAAAGGGTTTTGATAAAATCATGGGAAAAGAAGAAAGTTCTGGTAACCAGAATTTTCTCTCTTTTCCACAATGTTTTCTATCCCGTCATAGACAAGTTGCTTTATTTGTGTCTTCCCTGCTTCATTATCTGGCCTGCAACACATGAAAATGGACAGTCCGACACATGCGTAAAGTGTTCTTTCAGATCAGCCTGTGCAGTCTGCCTAGGCTAATCTGAAATGACAGTTTCCGTTTTTATGCAATTTTCTGGTCTGCACAAGTCTACTATAGCACAAAATCTAATGTAGTCATAAAGTGTAGTCTTGAATTAGCCTGTGCCAACTGCACAGGCTAATCTGAGACTACACTTTAAGCAAATGTCCAAATGGCCCCTTTCAGGTCTTGCAAGCAATCTGCAACAGCTTTCAATTTGGACACGTCTAACATTTTACTATCCTCAGAACCCTGGTTTAAGCACTACCTTACTCTCCATGCATAATCTGGGTCAACGAGGATAACACTTTACATGTAGTAAAGAGATAACTCGTACAAAGAAAACAATTTTAGACAAGTCTAAATTCAACCCATTTGCAGACAATAAAATGAATACTACTAAAACATAGTTTTAAGGAGGGAGGGGAAAGAGGTAGAAATTATTGCTGTAGAAGGAGAAAATATTTTCACAGTTTTTTCATATTTTTTCCCACAATGTTTTTATAGGGTCATTAAAATTATGAGTGGCAAAGACTTCACAAATTCAAAGACATTAACTCTTTCCAAGATGTCAAAGTTTTGGCCTCTTTCACATTGTTTATTTACATATGGTCCCAGTTATAGGTCTAAACACATTTTTAACTCTTGACAAGACGACAAAATTTTAAGCCCTGTCCAAATTGAGAGCATTTCGCAGACCACAGTTTCAATGTGGCTCAAATACTGCAATTGTTTATTGATAGGGTAGAAAACATTGTGGGAAATATTTTCAAAAGGCTTCTTTCTCAGGGTTGTCAAAAGTGGTCATTGTGTAGTTAATGGGTTGACAAGAAGGTGCAATTACTCATTGATATGGTAGTAAACATTGTGGGAAAAGGAGAAAATGCTGGTTACAAGCATTTTCTTCTTTTCCCACATTGTTTTCAAAAGGCTTCTTTCTCAGGGTCCTCAAAAGTTGGCATTGTGTAGTAATGTGTTAACTAACAAGAAGTATCGTCACTAAAACATACCTTATACACAAGGGGAATGATGTGAAGAGGCTGACTCTCTAAGGATATGGTTTGTACTTCCTCCAGCTCTCCTGTGTCTGCTCCACAAATTTCTATAGTACTCTCCTGCATTGGAGATAAAAAAGTTATACATTTTGTATATATCTGACTGATATCTTTAACTCTTTACCAAACAACAAAAATTTTAGATTGATCCAAAATGAAAGCACTTGCAGACGACAAAATAAAAGTGACTGAAAATTTGAAATTTGTTTTGTGAAGGGTAGAAAACATTGTGGGAAAAGGAGAAAATGCTGGATTGTGTGGTAATGGGTAAATGAATATTCTGTTACCGCTCACAAAATGACAAGATCTTAGACTTGTCCAAATCCAAAGAATTTGCAGAAGATAATGTGGCTAAAATGAGGAAAGAATCCTTGAGAGAACAAGGATGCATACAGATAACAACAAACAAGGAGAAAACGGTATGCCCATGTAAGCAGGATTCCTTCTTCATCAGTGTTTTCGAAGGCCTTCTCCCTAAATGGTGCTTGTGGGTGTTTGGTACAGAGTTACTCTACTTCTAAACCATTTTAATAACCCTTTACCTCATGACCAAATCTAATACCTCCCCAATTTAACTCTTTACCAAAAGACAAAATTTTGGATTGGTCTTAATTGAAAGCATCTGCAGATGACAAAATAAATGTGAATCAAAAATTGAAATTTGATTTGGAAAATGTAGAAAACTTTGTGGGAAAAGGAGAAAATGCTGGTTACCAGTATTTTCTCCTTTTCTAACAATGTTTTCAAAGGCTTTCCCTCTTAGGTTCGTTAAAAGTCTGGATGTTGTGGTAAAGAGCTAAAGGCTTTTTTTGACAACTCATCGAATGAGATCAAACTTCATGGTATGATATTTGTCTAGCTAAAGGATTGAAAACATTGTGGGAAAAGGAGAAAATGTTGATATACCAGCATTTTCTCCTTCTTTCACAATGTTTTTTAAAAGCTGTCCACCTAAAGATTGCACAAATACAGATTGCTTGGCAAAGGGTTTACTTTGAAAACTAGAGCTGTCACTGAATGTGACTTAATACTCCCACCGCTTTGACAGAAAAAAATGTCAAATGCAAGGGGGGATAACTCCTCAACCAGGAAAAGTTGACTCATGAAAATTGCCACTTGCAAATCTTCAATATATGATCAGTATGTGTGCAAAGTTTCAATACAATTGAAGCAAAACTGTCGGGGGGATTCACAATGCAAAATTACTAGTATTTTGTACACAGACAAACACATGGACAGATGGACAGACATGCTGATTCCAGTTTATCCCCAAAAGCAAAAGAGGTATAACAAAAGAAAATTATATTAGATAATATAGTCACCGTAGTTCCAATCCAGATCTGCTTCTGAACAATACTCATACACACAACCTTGTGGCCAGGGAATGAACTTTTTTTATACCTGTAGCTGGATTTCTCCATATCTATCACAGAAAAACATCGCTCTAAACCACAACCTTCCCATATCCAAAGCGTGGCATGGCTCGAATCTTCCTAAAAATATATTGCAAAATTGTTAGTTGTTTTCTTTTTCTTAGATAAATAGAAAACTTTTTTATAAATTATTCCATGTGATCTTGTATGACATGTTTAAATATAACATAAGAAATATCCTTAGAAGAGCAGCAAATTGTTGCAAGATACACCCATCCCACTGTCAGTTGTTGAGGGGGATAATAATCATAAAGGACAGGTAACAAAGCAATCTTGTTTACCAAGTCTCAAGTTAATTTGACTTGAGGTGACAAAGTTCCGCTCCAGAAATTTATGTAACATAGTAAAAATGATTTAATTTTTCCAAAATGTTTCTGTCAATTACGTGATAAAAACATATCACAGTAACTATTATCTTCTTTTCTCAAATGTTTTCTGCTAATTAAGAGATCAAACATATCACCATAGGTATTATCTCCTTTTCCCAAATGTTTTCTGCCAATAAGGAGATAAACCATATCATAATAGCCATTATATTCTTTTCCTAAATGTTTTCTGCCAATTAAGAGATAAAACATATCACTGTAGCCATTATCTTCTTTTCCCAAATGTTTTCTGCCAATTAAGAGATAAACCATATCATAGTAGCCATTATCTTCTTTTCCCAAATATTTTCTGCCAATTAAGAGATAAACCATATCATAGTAGCTATTATCTTCTTTTCCCAAATGTTTTCTGCCAATTAAGAGATCAAACATATCACCATAGCCATTATCTTCTTTTCCCAAAATTTAATGTTTTCTGCCAATGAAGAGATAAACCATATCACAGTAGCCATTATCTTCTTTTCCCTAATGTTTTCTGCCAATGAAGAGATAAACCATATCATAGTAGCCATTATCTTCTTTTCCCAAATGTTTTCTGCCAATGAAGAGATAAAACATATCACAGTAGCCATTATCTTCTTTTCCCAAAGGTTTTCTGCCAATGAAGAGATAAACCATACCACAGTAGCCATTATCTTCTTTTCCCAAATGTTTTCTGCCTTTTAAGAGATAAACCATATCACAGTAAACCATATCTAATTTGTTTAACTGAAAATGCTTTCAATTTTGATCTGAGTAAATTTTGTTATTTCGTATAGCACTAAAAAGGCCATGCTTTACCGAAGCTCCATACACTGCATCTGGTGGAAACACTAGATGTTCAGAGCCATCAAATGTCGTAGACGATCTCTGGGTCATGAACTGGGCATTCTGCATGCAACTCTTTGTGACAATGGAACTTGCTTTTGGTCGATCTGATCCAACTTTTTGCCAGCAAGAAACCATCAGTTGTTCCATGTATGGAAAGTGGGTTTGTACCTGGAACTCCTGAGAAATATGAAGTAAAAGGTAACAAGAAAAAGTATCAGCTATGCTCTGTGAAAAGGGACTTAACTCTTTACCACACAATCCCAACTTTTAACGACCCTGAGAAAGAAGTCTTTTGAAAACATTGTGGAAAAAGGAGAAAATGCTGGTAACCAGCATTTTCTCCTTTTCCCACAATGTTTTCTACCCTTGCCAAACCAAATTTGAATTTTTCAGTCACATTTTTTATGTTGTCTGCTAATGCTTTCAATTTGGACCAGTCTAAAATTTTCTCTTGTGGTAAAGAGTTAATCTTTCTACAAAAGTACCAACCCATGTCAGCTGGCACAGTCCATACCAATTTTTGCCATTTGCACATTTTTTATTCCTGTGTAAACACCATTCTACCTCAAGATGGCCTGAACACGCGAAAAGGGGCATTCGGACGTTTGCATAAAGCGTCTTCTCGGATCAGCCTAGGCAGCCCCCGCAGGCTGATCCGAAACAAAACTTTCCATTCTAATGTGATTTTCTGTTTCGCTCAAGCCTACACTAGAACAAAATCTAATTTAGTCGGAAAGAGGCGTCTCGGATCAGCCTGCGCGGACAGCGCAGGCTGGTCCGAGACGACGCTTTACGCAAATGTCCGAATGTCCCTTTTCGCATGATGCAAGCCATATAAAGTCAACTATGAGACTGAAGAGATTTTATGGATCCCTTACTCTGATGTATGGCATGATGTAATTGATTATGGGGATGCATTAGCCCTTTCTCACACAATCCCTGGTTTTATGAACCTGAGATAGAAGCCTTTGGACAACACTGTTGGTAGTTCTGAAAATGTTTGGACTCTTTACCACGACAAACAATGTCCAAACTGAAAAAATTTACAGACACAGATTTAAATGTGACTAAGATGAGGAACACACATCTTTGATAGGGTAGAAAACATTGTGGGAAAAGGAGAAAGTGCTGCTCATTTGACCTTCCCGCGTTTTCAAGTCACATGACTTTGTCCAACTTTTTTAACACAATATTATTCTTCTTATTTTTTCTTCTGTTCAGATTTATTTGCTTACTGCAAAATAGTTACAATTTGCTAGATCATCGGCAACTATGGCAAATTATATTTGTCAAATAAAAAAAAAAGCAGGTCTATTTCCTATTTTGGTTTTTTTATTTCAATTTATTTACAAAACGATGTCAAAAGAGCCTGTATATCAGAACAATTTAAAAAAAAAAACAAGTTTTAGACAGCAGATTCTCTGGCAGTTTGCCTTTCAAATTCACCACTATAGGAGAGGTGTGATGACCTGTCCAATAATTACAGTAGAGGAAGATTTCCATGTAGGTTCTTTGACTGTTTTTGTCCGCTTAGTGCCAAAGTAATAAGGTTACTCTTTACCAAATAACCATATCTCTTGTGACCAAGATGAAGTATAATTTTCCAAAACATTGTAAGACAAGGAGAAAATGCTGGTGTGCAGGATCTTCTCCTTTAACCACAATGTTTCCAATATCTACCCTCTCTAAGACAACATCCGCTCACTTCAGCTAAGTTTGGTTTTTCGTCTGCAAGATACTATCAGTATGGACAGGCATAAATTTCATGATCTGATAAAGAGCCATAATATTACCAGATGATAGAATTTAAGACTGGTCCAAATGAAAGAAGTTGCATATGACAATTCAAGGTACAGTTCAAGTTATGGAATTTGGCATTGAAAGGATAGAAAACTTTGTAGGGAAAGGAGAAAATGCTGGTAACCAACATTTTCTCCTTTTCCTGCAAATTTTTCAAGAGGCTTCTTCTTAACCCTTTCCCAAACAAGCCCTGGTTTTTACGGGTCTGGAATCGTAGCCTTTTGAAAACATGGTGGGAAAAGGAGAAAATGCTGGTGACCAGCATTTTCTCCTTTTTCCACAATGTTTTCTACCCTATCATAGATAGAAATCACCTTTTCAGCAAGAGTTGAATTGTCGTCTGCAAATGCTTTTAATTTGGTCTCATCCAAAAATTTGTCATTTGGGAAAGGGTTAAGGGGCATAAGACTTTTCACTGTGGGAAAAGGTTAAGACATGGCAACAAGATATTAAGTCCAGGGCTCAAGGTGTTTTATGTCTCCTGTATGGCCTCCTGTAGGTTAATTCATTACCAAACAACAATATTTTAGGTTTGTCCAAATCAAAAGTATTTGCAGACGACAAAATAAAAGTGACTGAAACTTTGAAATTTGTTATGTAGAAAACATTTTGGGAAAAGGAGAAAATGCTGGTTACCAGCATTTTCTCCTTTTCCCTCAATGTTTTCTAAACGCTTCTTTCTCAGGGTCGTCAAAAGTAGGGATTGTGTGGTAATGGGTTAAGCCTTGGTGACACAGTGACCACATTACATGAGCACAAGGGGTGGTGGTTCAAACCTAAGAGATTCGCCAATTTAAATTTCTTTCTGAGCAATGCTGATAGATATTGTGACTGGATACATTTCTCTGCCCAGGCTTATCATTGTTTCAACAACGGTTATGTGGGAAAGCAGCCAATGGCTTGAGAATCATGTTGTGCAGGGACGGGTTACAAACTCTTTGATTGCATGGAAAGATACACTGGCTACTGCAATAAACATGTAACCAAAATACTGGGTTATCATTGGTGCTGATCATCATACAATCAACCAATCAATGAACTTTCCCTCTACTGCCATACAAAACAATCACATTTAACTTACTTTGATGCTGGGCCTTTTTTCATCTGTTTTTATGGCTTTGGATATCTGTCCAACATTGTCATATTCTACAAAAGGCCTGTTGCCTGTAAGAATCTCGTAAATCACCATCGACAATGAGAATATATCCACCTGTAAAAATCAAATGAAATCAACCATTAACTTATTACCATATGGCAATATTTCAGTCTTGTCCAAATCAAAAACATTTGTAGACGACAAAATAAAAGTGATTGAAAATTTGAAATTTGTTGCATTTTCTCCTTTTCCCACGATGTTTTCCCACAATGTTTTCCAATGTTTTCTTTCTCAGGGTCATCAAGAGTAGGGATTGTGTAGTAATGGGTTAAAACAGTATGATTATAATCTAAATGCATGCCAACACCAGCTTTTACTTTTGGAAGCCAGTGGGCCTTTATAGAAGACAGTAAAATAAAAAAAAAAGCTAAACACTAGATCTTTACCTTTTCATCATAGGGCAAGCCATCCAAGATTTCTGGGGCTTGATACCCAGGTGTTCCAACCATGCCCACTGACCTTCCACCCCAAGAATACTTGGAGATTCCATAATCTGACAGCTTCACATTCACTGTTGCTTCCAGTTCCAGGGACATGGCTAAGATGTTGTCAGACTTCAAGTCTTTGTAGATAATGCCATGGGAATGTAAATAGTCTAAACCTTTGGCAATCTGTGAACATTTGTATAGGAATTTTTTGTTAATTTACCACTGTCAAAAAGCACTTTGAGCTATGTCAAGCAACTTAACTCTTCACCAGACAACAAAAGTCTAGCTCTGTCCAAATTGACAGCCTTTGCAGAAAACAATTTCAGTGTGGCTTAAATGGTGCAATTGTTTATTAAAACAGGGTAGAAAACATTATGGGAAAAGAAGAAAATGCTGGTTACCAGCATTTTCTCCTTTTCCAACAATGTTTTCAAAAGGCGTCTTTCCAAGCGTCAATAAAAGTCATCGTTGTGTGGGAAAGGATAAACTCTTTACAAAACAACAAAATTTCGGACAAGTTCAAATTCAAAGCATTTTACAGAAAAAACAAGAGCCGTCAGAGACGGGTTATGCTCCCCGAACAAGTGCTTGTCATAAAATATAAGAAATAGATATAAATTCACTTCTTTTATCCTAGAAGAACCTGTTCATGCCCCCCAAAATTTGAAGTGAAAAGGCAATTACTATCTTAGAGATAGCCAACACAAACTTGTAGAGGACAATAAGCCCAATAAGCCCCCTTTTCCCATAAGACAATATTGGATCATTGCAATAAATACAAGGGGTGTGTGGTTTAATAATAATTCAAAATTCGAAATTTCATAAAATTTTGAGCAGTCATGTATTAAATATTACACAAAACAATTTTTTACATGAAGCCCCCTTTTTCCGAGACGCAGCCTGAAATTGAGAAAAAGGAAGAGAGGTACCTGGGCAACGTTCCAACAAGTTCAGATTTGAAATTTGACAAAGTTTTGAGCACTGATAAAGGAGAACCTAGATAAAAACAATTTTTTCCATGAAGTCCCCTTTTTCCGTGAAGCAGCCTTAATTTGAGAAACCAGGAAAGATGTATTTGCACATTAATAATTCATAGATTGCAAAAACAATGGGCACATGTTGAAACTTGTAAAACAAGATATAACCATGAAATGTTGACAAAAACTGAACAAGATATTAGTAAAAATTGCAATTTTGCATTAAGGCCCCTTTTTCATTGTACAAGAAATCCCCTTTTTCCATGACAGAGGGTCAAATTGAAAAACACATAGATAAAGAAACAAGAGCACATGGTGAAACTTTGAGAAAACAATATAACCATGAAGTTTAATGAAATTTTGACCAAAACTGAATGAAATATTAGTAAAAATTGGAATTTTGCAAGAAGCCCCCTTTTTCCATGACAGAATGTCAACTTAAAAAATGCCCAGATTAAAAATAGCAAGGGCACATGCTAAAACTTTCCATAAACAATATAACTATGATGTTTCATGATATTCTGACAAAAACTGAATGAGATATTGGTAAAAATTGCAATTTTGCATTAAGCCCCTTTTTTCCATGACACGGGGTCAAATTGAAAATCTGGGAAAAATATATCGGCACCTTACCCTAAAGAGTTCATATATGAAGTTTCATCCAATTTGGTCCAAGGGTTGTGGAGAAATCGCTTCGGACAGACGGACGGAAGGAAGGACAGACATGTTTACGAGGGACCCTATCATGGGTACTATATATGTACAAATTGGGCTTCGTGGGTACTTTTTCATTTTTGCGTATACCCAAAAATTTGAGTATTTAATCTGTGTCCATCTTGGTATTCCTGGGTATCTGCCAAAAAGTACCTATGAAAATGACGGACTTCAGTTTGTCCATGATTTTGTCCATATCTCGGACACTACCATGAATTTATTTTTCAATTCTCGCGCCAAATCCCTTCAAATGCGCATTTGGAGTCCTCGGCCTTTTTCAGCTGCGCATGCGCGAGATGTCGAGACGCCCGAACTTTTGATATCCGCCATTTTGTGAACGGGAGCAATATACGCTACGATTGAGACAGCAAAATAGGTAAGCTGAAAATTAACGGGTATTTACACATATTAGTTTAAAATTCTTGGCGGGATCCTTTTTTTGGTAGATTGTTCAACCATTCATCCGCAATATCATTTTCAGATAGCTGTAACGTCGTATTCATAACATCAAATCAGTTTGAATTGTGTACTCTACAGCTGCAAAACGGTTTTTGTGCTGAAATTCATTAGGTAAACAGAGTTTTAAAGCATGCCGATCTCATTCTTGAGATCGATGTACATGCAAAGATTTTTTTCGGGTGAGTGGGTGCATTAGACACCTCACAATAAACAAACTTGGTCAACCGGACGTTTCAAACTACGTCCATTTTGAACAGATGGTAGAGAGTCATTTTGTGGAAATGGGACTGAAACAGCCAATCAGAAATCGTCTTAAACCCGTTGTAGAATTTAGATCCCTCCGTGCTCTAGGTATATTTGGTAAGAGAATGAATTAGATACAAAGAAATACAAGCCGCTCTAGTTGGATAGGAATCGAAGTGTCTCGGGAAAAATCCTGGCCTGGTTGGGTATCGAACCTAGGATCTCGGGATTGGTAGTGTTTTGCAGATCACTAATAAAGGAGCAAGAGGAAACGTATGTAATTCTTTTCATTTTCTATCTAGGCACTTCAAGGAAAAAGGCGGAACATTGAACGCAGACACTCGTCATTATGAGTCAATGTTCCCCACCCACCTTTTTCCTTTTCTTCTGTCTTGCCCAAATCTTTTTATTGACCAGAGAGAAAAAAACACAGAAAAATGCAGAATATAGGGGAACCCCTGCCAAATTTTTTTTTAGATTTGGACTTAATTTTTTTGCAGCATTTTTTGAGAAGGTGGGGGGGGGGGGGTTGTCAAGGTTTTCTTTGCAGCATTTTGGGGGAGTTAATGTTCCCCACCAACCTTTTGATTTTTCTAAGACATTTCATGTTTCCCACCTAACTAGAGCATATCGTTAGGTTTTTTTGCGACCGGAATAGACCCAGATTAGCCTGTGCATCCTCCCAGTCTGATCAAAGTTTACACCGTTTGCCAATAAGTAGGGAAAATGATCGGAGTGCTTCAAAGAAACATTCCAGACAGTTTCAGCAAACAGCTTGGAATGGGTCTATGCTGTTTGCAAAAGCGTGAAGGTACCTTTTAGTGTGACTTGGCTTATAATTCCTTTTATCAACTTAAAACTCCTCCAAACACAACTCTTACTTACCTCTGGACAGACCAGTATTTTCAAAAATAGATGTTGCTTTCAGTTTCTAATGTTGCTGTGTAAATAGGATTCTTCAGATGAAATTAGGAATAGGAACATACACACACCAAAAAAACCACATGATATAAAAGAAGATTTATTTACCTACTCATTTTTTTAAGATTGAATAAAAATTCAGATTGTTAAAGTAGTTTAAAGATGTGGTATATTATGTCTTTCAGATCATGGTCTTAGTGCACTGGTCCTCCCTGCCAGGCCTGACAAAGAGTGCAAAATGGCCTGTGCGAGTAGAAGATTGGGCTTCGGATGATGTAAAAGTACTAGTCTTCTGCAGATCAGACAATGCATAGTAAGTGTATTTGCTGCATATTCCATCTTTGTTTACACACTTATGTACATGTGCAGGGCAGTTTCTTTAGTTATAGCTCTTTTATACTTGCTGGAATATTTACAGCAAGCTTTGAAATAAGTATTAATAAATCATTACTAACAACTTGTAATTAACTGTGTACCACACAAGAAAATATTAGAATGGTCCAAATTGAAAGCATTTGCAGACGAGAAAATAAAATTGAAATTTGTTTCCATCAGGGTAGAAAAGATTGTGGGAAAAGGAGAGAAAATGCTGGTTACCAGCATTTTCTCCTTTTCCCACAATGTTTTCAAAAGGCCATTTTCTTGAGTTCATTAAGTCTGGACTGTGTGGTAAAGGATTAATAGCTATATGTCCTCTAGTTCACAATGGAGCTGTGCTTGTGCAGTTAATTTGCTATCCACTATGTTTAATCGAAGATTGTGATTAACAATAGTCACAAAACCAAGAATTCAAGTTTAGGCACCAAGTGAGTTCAGGAGCCAACTACAATCGATTCCGGGATTTCTCAACTGTTATCGGAATCGAAAGCCAAAACCAACTCACTTTCGACTAAAGTCGATCATTGGCCCACCAGTAAGTAATAGATACAAGGGCTTCCTGCGATGAGCAGAGGATTAATTTACAGATCAGTCCCTGATGATTCAATCGCAATATCTCGGATATAAAGTCACACTTTATCAATTTAATATCAAGTAACATTCCCGATTATGAACGTTAAAATCCGATTCTAGATAGCACATAGATGTAGTATCAATAATAATACTCACAAAATACAAGAATACTTAACTTCACTTTTATTTGTTTGAATTTTAGAAAATTTGCAAAACATAAAGGTGCAGCTTCCATATTGATATGAGACAGTTGGGCGCATTTCTAGGATTTTGAATGAGACATTCTTGGTTTTTATGTGCCTATGGCGCATGGTGCAGGGGTTTCCTGATCACTGGTGTTTTGAGAAGTGTTGGGTGCCTGGGGCATTGATTTATTGGGTACACAGTCCAAAACATACTGGCATCTTTTTGTTGAAAGTCTGGTTCTCTCTGAGATGTACTGTCCAAAGTATTTTGGGTGTTTTAAGAAGTGTTGGTCCATTTATTTATTGGGTTCACTGTCCAAACATACATTGGTAGTTTTCTTGATTGTCTTTTGCACCTTAATAAGATGTATTGTCCAAAATATTGTTAGGTGTTTAAAGAAGTGTTGGACTGTTTATTTGTTGGGTACACAGTCCAAACATACATGAGTTTTCTTGAATGTCTCGTCCACCTAAAAAAGATGTACTGTCCAAAATATTTTTGGGTGTTTTGAGCAATGTTGGGTACTTGGTCCGTTCATTTATTAGTTGTACAGTCCAAAAGGGTACATGGGTATTTTTCTCAAAGTCTTGTTCTCTCTAAATGTACTATCCAAAATATTGTTGGGTGTTTTATATATATTACATGATTGTGGCCAAAATTCCTTTTGGTCAACACTATATTCACTAGTTAGTGAAAAATATCATTTCAATTTTACAGCAGCCTTTAAGAAGAAGAAAATGACTCTGGATGCCTTCCTTGGAGATATAGAATGGGCTTTAATCAGTAAGTAACAGAAAGAAAGATGTGGATGGTGAAACTCGTGATTTTTGTAAATGTAAATGAGATGCTTGTAAAACATTACATAAAAACTTAGAAAATCAGTAAACCATTCCATATACATAAATTTAGATTGTTTCAATGCCTAGACTTGTGAAAAATTGTAAGCAGTCAAAGGCATCATAAACGCTTTGTTATATCTATTGTTTCCAAAGTATTGTTGGGCGTTTTAAGAAGTGTTGGTCCATTTATTTATTGGGTTCACTGTCCAAACATACATTGGTGGTTTTCTTGATTGTCTTTTGCACCTTAATAAGATGTATTGTCCAAAATATTGTTTGGTGTTTGAAGAAGTGTTGGACTGTTTATTTGTTGGGTACACAGTCCAAACATACATGAGTTTTCTTGAATGTCTCGTCCACCTAAAAAAGATGTACTGTCCAAAATATTTTTGGGTGTTTCGAGCAATGTTGGGTACTTGGTCCGTTCATTTATTATTTGTACAGTCCAAAAGGGTACATGGGTATTTTTCTCAAAGTCTTGTTCTCTCTAAATGTACTATCCAAAATATTGTTGGGTGTGTTATATATATTACATGATTGTGGCCAAAATTCCTTTTGGTCAACACTATATTCACTAGTTAGTGAAAAATATCATTTCAATTTTACAGCAGCCTTTAAGAAGAAGAAAATGACTCTGGATGCCTTCCTTGGAGATATAGAATGGGCTTTAATCAGTAGGTAACAGAAAGAAAGATGTGGATGGTGAAACTCGTGATTTTTGTAAATGTAAATGAGATGCTTGTAAAACATTACATAAAAACTTAGAAAATCAGTAAACCATTCCATATACATAAATTTAGATTGTTTCAATGCCTAGACTTGTGAAAAATTGAAAGCAGTCAAAGGCATCATAAACGCTTTGTTATATCTATTGTTTAAATCCACATTGTTCTATTTTGCTGTTATCACAGTTAACCTGTGTGCGTCTTGATAAAAACCTGAAGCACACTTGTTCAATTTTGATGACAGTCTGGATAGTTAAGGACATTATAATTCAACAATTATTTTCTCTATACAAGAGAATGAAGTGAAAAGCCTTTGTAGTATCTTCACAGTAGAAAGTTTTTGCCAGTAAAATTTCATGGAAAAGAGCGCCTGGTGTGGTCCAGGGGTGCCTCCATCATTTGTCGTTGATTTGATGAGTATAGAATAGGACCACTGTTACCCTGTGCATGTTGTAAGAGGCGACTAAAAAGGCCCAAACGGATGGAATTTCTATAACTCGAAATTTTAGCAGGTGTGAAGGTGTTGGTGTCATTTCGTGTATTTTTATCTTGATGTAAATGAGAGAGAGAACCAAAATCTTCTTTCCTGTCAGGTGCAATATAACCTGTACTGTGTTTGTGCAACTTTACCCTTTACCAGGCAATTCCTGGTTTTAATGACCCTGAAATAGAAGCCTTTTGAAAAAATTGTGGAAAAAGGAAAAAATGCTGGTAATCAGCATTTTCTCTTTTTCCCACAATTTTTTCTACGCACAAACAAATTTCAAATTTTGAGTTACATTTATTTTGTCAAATGCAAGTGTTTTCAATTTGGACAAGTCTAAAATTTTGTTGCTTGGTAAAGGGTTAAAACAAAAATTCAATTCAATTCATGGAGAAGATCAGCTATATATATGTTAATACGATCCCTTGAATTTTTTTACAGAAGCATCAGAAGGTATGGTCAACAAGATCAGCCGCAAGAGAGAAAAACATCGGAAAGCAGCAAACAAGCCTGTGAAATGTGCCAGAAAGAGGTATTGTTATACATGTAGTTACTCTAGCACAGCATAATCATACATTACGGAAAAGTATGTCATTATATCCCATAGGCTATCAATGCTATTGTATTGAAATAGCTCTGCCTGTCATATTTTTGGAGTTACTGCCCTTTGTTGATTTTCATACTTAATTTTTGTCCGGAGCATAACTCAAAAAGTATTTCGGGTATCATCTTGAAACCTTATATGTGGATAGATCTTATTCAGGAGAAGTGCATTGCAAAAGAACCATAACTCTGCCAATTATATTTTTGGAGTTATTGCCCTTTTTAGCTCACCTGAGCACGAAGTGCTCATGGTGAGCTTTTGTGATCGCGCAATGTCTGTCATGTGTTGTCCGTCGCCCACAATTTCTTTAAACATCTTCTCCTCCTAAACCACGGGGCCAATCTAGATGAAACTTGGCAGGGATGAAACTTGGCAGGGATGTTCCTTGGGTTAACCTCTACCAAAGTTGTTCAAGAGATTGAATTCCAGCCATAATTCTGGTTGCCATGGCAACCAAAAGGAAAAAAAATAGAAAATCTTTGAAAATCTTCTTCTCCGAAACTAGAATGCGCAGAGCTTTGATATTTGGTATGTAGCATCTCCTAGTGGACCTCTACCAAGATTGTTCATATGATGCCCCTGGGGTCAAAACTGGCCCCGCCCCAGGGGTCACAAGTTTGAAACATAGGAACAAAGAAGGAAAACTTTAAAATTCTTCTTCTCTGAAACTAGAAGGCGCAGAGCTTTGATATTTGGTATGTAGCATCTCCTAGTAGACCTCTACCAAGATTGTTCATATGATGCCCCTGGGGTCAAAACTGGTTCTGCCCCGGGGGTCACAAGTTTGAAACTTAGGAACAAAGAAGGAAAACTTTAAAATTCTTCTTCTCTGAAACTAGAAAGCGCAGAGCTTTGATATTTGGTATGTAGCATCTCCTAGTGGACCTCTACCAAGATTGTACATATGATGCCCCTGGGGTCAAAACTGGCCCTGCTCCGGGGGTCACAAGTTTGAAACATAGGAACAAAGGAGGAAAACGTTAAAATTCTTCTTCTATGGAACAAGAAGGCGCAGAGCTTTGATATTTAGTATGTAGCATCTCCTAGTGGATGTCTACCAAGATTGTTCATATGATGTCCCTCGGGTCAAAACTGGCCCCCCCGGGGGTCACAAGTTTGTATGATGAGAACAAAGAAGGAAAACTTTAAAATTTTTCTTCTCTGAAACTAGAAGCCGCAGAGCTTCGATATTTGGTATGTAGCATCTCCTAGTAGACCTTTACTAAGATTGTTCCAATGATGCCCCTGGGGTCAAAACTGGCCTGCCCTGGGGGTAACAAGTTTGAAAAGTTCAAAATTCTTCTTCTCTGAAACTAGAAGGCGTACAGCTTTGATATATGGTATGTAGCATCTCCTAGTGGACCTCAGCCAAGTTTGTTCATATGATGTCCCTGGGGTCAAAACTGGTCCCATATCGGGGGTCACAAGTTTGAATCATAGGAACAAAGAAAGAAAACTTTAAAATTCTTCTTCTCTGAAACTAAGTGGTGCAGAGTTTTTATATATGGTATGTAGCATCTCCTGGTGGACCTTTACCAAGTTTTTTCTTAGGATGCCCCTGGGGTCAAAATTGGCCCTGCCCAGAGGTCACAAGTTTGATTTTACAGCTTGGTACTCAGGTGAGCGATATAGGACCATCATGGTCCTCTTGTTTTCTGTTGCAGCTGCCACAACCAGAGTGATGTGGGCTGAAGATGAAGTGAAAGAAATCCAGATTTATTTCAAAGAAAACCTGACAACAAGGACTACCCGGGGGATGAAAGACTGCCAGAAAGCCATTGAGCTAAGTAAAATGAGCAGTGGAACTTTACACAGAAGATCGTGGGAAACCATCAAGAAAAAAGTGTGGAACATGATTAAAAAACTGTAGTTGTTGTTGTTGTGTTAAACATATACCGTATAAGTACTTTTTTCTGCGGGGTCCAAATTCTGCGGATTTTCAAAATCAAAGTACTGAAAGTACTGACAGACTATTGAATTCGAAACTAGTAAGTGGCTTTGGTAAATGTAAATCTCTGTTGATTTATACCAAACTGAAGAAATATTGTCATATTTGGTTTTCAGGTCTATTGGTTCATTCTTGTTATTAAATTCAAGTCGGTTCAATTCAAATGCAGTTCAATCCATTGACTTTACCCTATGCTCTTGACCATTTTCTTCCCTAACACAAGATATATTACAAAAAACTTCAGTTTGTTAACTTTCCATTTAGAACAGGTTATTTTGTTGAGATGAAATCTGCCTAAAAAGACATCTTTAGATAGAAAGAAATAAGAGGTAAATTGTGTTTTGCATGTACACTTGGCCTCTTAGTTATTTCCATAGAATAGTATTTGAAAAGATAAAAGAAATATGATTTTATGTGGCCTATAAACTAAATGAATACAAAGTTTCATAAAATTTTGTCCGATAGTTAAAGAGATATCAGTCCGCAATGGAAATATACATCAAGCCCCCTTTTCTGATGACACATTACCAAATGAAAAAAGAATCTTTATCTGTAGACTGTAATATGGAATACATGAATGATGTTTCACCAATTTTCAACAAGGATTTTAAAAGATGTCTGGACAGAGGAGCAGAAAGACAGTGTGGAACAAGATCAGGCTACATAGTCTGTACAATCTGCTCTTGGATCCATACTAATTAATAATGGGATAGTTTTTTTTCTAGCTCACCTGAGCACAACGTGCTCAAGGGGAGTTTTTAGGATCACCTGGCGACCGTCGTGTGACCAATTCTTGAAACATCAACGTCTCCTAAACCGCTGGGCGAATTTGGACCAAACTTGGCTTGAATGTTCCTTGGGAGGTCCTCTTAAAACATTTTTCACAGAATTTGATTCTGTCAAAAACTCTGGTTGCCATGGCAACCAAATGGAATTTTCTAAGAAATTCTTTAAAAATCTTCTTCTCTGAAAATGCCGGCAAGATTTTAAAATAATTTAACAGAGGTCACAGTTTCAGGGCCAATTTCTTGAAAGTTGGTCAGAATGTTTTACTTGATGACATCTCAGATGACTTTGAAAATCGGTCATGTTGGGTTAGAAACTAGATCAGTAGTTCAAATCTTGAAAAAATCCTGTGTATGCTTTAAAGGACACATTTTCTGTCCAATATGTATGATAGGTGGTCAAGCTCTTTGTTTTGATAATATCTACAATAGGAAAATTGGCTATGATTGGCTAAAAAGTAGGTCACTGAGAGAAATTCTAGAAAAAGCTTGTGTATATGCTAGAGGCCAAATTTTCAGTTAAACAATTATGAAAGCCTAGTTGATTGTTTGTCAAGAGATTTAAAATGGATCATGTTTGGTCAAAAGACTCAGGTGAGCGACTTAGGGCTATCATGGCCCTCTTGTTTTTGGGTCAAATTACCACCCTTTATATGACTTTTGGTTCATGGAAATACATTTGTCTCTGCACATTTGGCATATTTCTTCATTTATAACTTTACCTGAATGTATTACCATTGAAATTATGTATATTTAGTAACTATTGCGCTATAAGAGCCCTCTGATCTGACTACGTTATTTGCAAATGTAATTGGCGCACTAGAAACTGCTCTATAGTGTTGAAAGAATTAAAAACTTGAAAAGAGACTAGTCACTTGTTTCTTTATCAGCTGCTTGTAAAGTTGTGAATTTTTTAAGTAAGATTACAAAAATGTACATGACATATCTTTTGAATAAACATTTGTCTTTGTATTGACATTACCACAGTGATTAGTGGAATGAAAGAGATTGAAGCAAAACATTATTTCCCTTTTAAATCTTTACCAAACAACAAAATTTTGGACTGGTCCAGATTCAAAGCATTTGCAGACAACAAATTAAATGTTAATCAAAAACTGAAATTGATTTTTGAAGGGTTATCAGCATTTTTTCCTTTTCCCAAAATGTTTTCAAAGGCTCACTTTCTCAGGGTTGTTAAAAGTCAGGATTGTGTGGTAAAGAGTAAAGGAATTAGGAAATAGCAGACCAGCAATGGCATCCTCGTGTGGTGCTCTTGTATCGTGTGCAGATGCAAGTATTTTGCAAACAACTCCTTTTTAGCGACACCATTTGAAGTAAAGGGGAGCTATCCTACTCATCTCCGTGTCGGCATCAACATTAGTGTCAATACTTTGGTTAAAATTTGCTTGCACATTTTGTATAACTTCATTATGCCTTCTTACGTCCTTTCCAAACTTCGTACAATTCTTATATATTAAAGACAAAGTTCTCACAGTAAAGTTCCATAACTCTAGTATATATTTTGTTACACTTAGAAATTTATGATAAAGGGCATATACTTATATAACTTGATGATTTCATAATGGATTAGTCTAGAACTTCACACAATTGTTATTATGTTAAGTTTTCCACAATTTCACAGGCATGTGAGCTTGTACTTGGTACAAATTTATTCTCTTTGTGGCAGTAAGAATTGAGAGTCAGAATTCATATTATTCAAATAGTCTTACATTCTATTCTTCTGACAGCTCTTTTTTTGAGTGTATACAAATAAATCTGAATATTTTGTTGGAACTGGCCATCAACCTCAAGTATTTCAAAAATACCCATTAAGTATCCGGTGATGAACAAACTACCCATATAGTGGTCATTCTTAAGTACACTATCGGCTAGGATAAAATACCCATCAAAAAAGTAGGTGGTAATGATGGACAATAACTACCCATAATGTGGTGATTCGTTGGTGATCCGTGACAGACGGACGGACAGACGAAGCGGCGACTATATGCTCGCCCTTCGGGGAGCATAACAATTAACCTTAAAGATAGGAATAATTTTTGGAAAGGGTAGACAAGATTGTGGGAAAAGGACAAAATGCTGGAGCCAATAGCATTTTGGAGCCTACAGCATTTTCTCCTTTTTCAACAATTTTTTCAAAAGTCTTCCTTTTCAGGATTGTCAAAACTCGTGATTGAGTGGTAAACAATTAAATCATTTGTATGAAAATAATACTCAAGAATATTCACTGGAAAAAGAAAAAGTTTCATTGAGGAAAAAGTGAGTTACAGTCTGTGACCAGCTGACCGTTTCATTCTAGAAAAAAAGAATCTAGTATGAGCAATTTGAAGGTTGCTCTTGTAAAGAGTGTCTTCGTATAAAAGACAACGTAGATCAATGATCAGATTGCGTGTTGTTTGAAAGACATAGAGGATATCAATTTTGTTGTTTTTCTTTTTGGTGAAAGATCAAAATTTATTTCATCGAGTGAACACCTTCGGTAATATTTTCACAAACTGCACAGCCAGTTGTGAAAATATTACCAATAGTGTTCACGATATGAAATAAATTTTGATCTTTCACTGAAAAAAGAAACAAACAAGTATTGTACTTGTTTCATGCTTTTAACCCTTTTTGGGAGAAGCTTTATCAAAATTCAGTACAGTTCTTTTCAGTTAATCCCCCTTGTGTACCCCCTTCACATAGCAACACATTACAATATCAAGTCAAGTGCAAGAAATGTAAGGAAAATGATGTCACATTTCAATGTAGTTTTGAGTCATACACATTTTACCTAAGTAACTAGAATATAAAAATCGATATTTTCACTGTTTGTACCTGTGGAGTATCAAAAAAAATTTTCACTGCTATATCTCGATATCCTACTGGAAAGCATGAAATAAAGTGGTGTTCAAGTACAGAGTCCATCCTTCATTATCAAAGGTTCTGGGTTTGATTCTGTGTTGTGCGGCATCAGCCTTTGAGACACAACACACACTGCTGCATGAGTATTTGCCACAGTTTTTAGAAAACAATCAGTGAGAGTGGTTAACCCTTCAGCTGCTAAGCTTGGTTCAATGACCTTACACTGCCAGCATAGATCAAGATCAGACTGCACAAAACATGCAATCATGACCCCAAGAAAAAAGTTTACAGAAAACATTGTGGGAAGAGGAGAAAATGATGGTAACCAGCATCTTCTCCTTTTCCCACAATATTTTCTACCCTATCAAATTCAGAAATCATCGTATTACCAAGATTTAATTTACTGTCTGCAGATACTTTGGTCCAGTTAAAAAATTTGTCATTTGGTAAAGAGTTAAGTAGTGAAATGAACTTATCTGGTTTAACCAATATTGATAATTTTTCTATTTACCTGGTATACAAATTTAAAGGTCAATTCTTTTGAAAATATGGGAGGGAAATCTTTGTCTCTGTCCAGGTACTTTCTGAACACTGGTCTCTCCTTTTGCTGGTTATCAAGTACATCTCTTAGACTGCCTAGGGGAGCCAACTCTAGGGCCATCATTAACTTCGGTCGAAAGAGTATCCCAACAAGGGAGATAATGCAAGGATGCTGAAGTCGACTGGTAAGTGCTACTTCCTGTCTCATCTCTTTCAGTGCTTTGAAGGCCTTTAAAGTGTACAGATACAAGTATTAACTCTGTAGCAAATGACAAAATTTTAGGCTTGTCCAAATTGAAAGCATTTTTAGACGACAAAATAAAAAGAGACTGAAAATTTGAAATTTGTTTTGTGAAGGGTAGAAAACATAGTGGGAAAAGGAGAAAATGCAGGTTGCCAGCATTTTCTCCTATTCTGACAATGTTTTCTATAGGCCTTTTTCTCAGGGTCATCAAAAGTAAGGATTGTGTGGTAATGGGTTTACCCCTCACCATACAATCCAGCATTTTAACTACCCCTTGAAAAGAGGTCTTTTGAAAACATTTAGGGGGAAGGAAGAGCATGCTGGGGACCAGCATTTTCTTCTTTTCCCACAATGTTTTCTATCTTTCTGCAGGTGAATGCTTTCATCTGCAAAGATTTCAATTTGGGCAAAATTAAGATTTTGTTATTTGGTAAAGGGCACAAAGCTTCTGTATGACTTAAAATATTTGAAAATAATGTGTACAAACATGTGAAAAGATGAACAGATTGACAGACATATGGAAGGATGTACAAAAAAGAGATGGAAGAATGAAAAGATGGATAGCCAAGCAGATGTACGGATGAACTGATGGATGTACAGACAGATGGAAAGATGAATAGGTTGATGGACAAACAGATTTAAGGTAGACAAGATAGTAAGACAGATATATGGAAGGACAAACTGATAGTTGAACAGACAGATGGAAGAAACAAGAGCCGTCAGAGACGGGTTATGCTCCCCGAACAAGTGCTTGTCATAAAATATAAGAAATTGATATAAATTCACTTCTTTTATCCTAGAAGAACCTGTTCATGCCCCCCAAAATTTGAAGTGAAAAGGCAATTACTATCTTAGAGATAGCCAACACAAACTTGTAGAGGACAATAAGCCCAATAAGCCCCCTTCAAGCCCCCTTTTCCCATAAGACAATATTGGATCATTGCAATAAATACAACGGGTGTGTGGTTTGTGGCATTTTTTAATAATAATTCAAAATTTGAAATTTCATAAAATTTTGAGCAGTCATGTATTAAATATTACAGAAAACAACTTTTTACATGAAGCCCCCTTTTTGCGAGACGCAACCTGAAATTGAGAAAAAGGAAGAGAGGTACCTGGGCAACCTTCCAACAAGTTCAGATTTGAAATTTGACAAAGTTTTGAGCACTGATAAAGGAGAACCTAGTGAAAAACAATTTTTTCCATGAAGTCCCCTTTTTCCGTGATGCTGCCTTAATTTGAGAAACCAGGAAAGACGTATTTGCGCATTAATAATTCATAGATTGCAAAAAAAAAGGGCACATGTTGAAACTTGTAAAACAAGATATAACCATGAAATGTTGACAAAAACTGAAAAAGATATTAGTAAAAATTGCAATTTTGCATTAGGGCCCCTTTTTCATTTTACAAGAAACCCCCTTTTTCCATGACAGAGGGTCAAATTGAAAAACACATAGATAAAGAAACAAGAGCACATGGTGAAACTTTGAAAAAACAATATAACCATGAAGTTTAATGAAGTTTTGACCAAAACTGAATGAAATATTAGTAAAAATTGGAATTTTGCAAGAAGCCCCCTTTTTCCATGACAGAACATCAACTTAAAAAATGCCCAGATTAAAAATAGCAAGGGCACATGCTAAAACTGTCCATAAACAATATAACCATGAAGTTTCATGATATTCTGACAAAAACTGAATGAGATATTGGTAAAAATTGCAATTTTGCATTAAGCCCCCTTTTTCCATGACACGGGGTCAAATTGAAAATCCGAGAAAAGTGTATCGGCACCTTACCCTAAGGAGTTCATATATGAAGTTTCATCCAATTTGGCCCAAGGGTTGTGGAGAAATCGCTTCGGACGGACGGACGGACAGACGGATGGAAGGACGGACGGACGGACGGACGGACGGACAGACGGACGGACGGAGGAAGCGGCGACTATATGCTCGCCCTTCGGGGAGCATAAAAACAGATGGTCACACACAGACAGATAGCAAGATGGCTAGATGGATGAACGGACAGATAATGGGATGAACAGATGGATGGACAGACAGAATATGGACTGAACAGATGGATGGATAGACAGATGAGATGAACAGATGGACGGGTATTTAGACAGATAGAAGAATGAACATATGGACAGACAGCCAGATGGAGGGATGAACAGATAGATAGAAAGGCAGATGCATATGAGATCCCTAACTCCACACACCTTGATACTCTCTGCCTCATCCAAGTCTACACTCGCACGAATATGAGATGTGTTTGCATATATTCTATCACCTCCCTCTTCCTCTGGACCTCCTTCAAGAAAGATTGGAAAATCAAAAAGGTAAGAAATGTGTTTAATCCTTTACCATACAATCCCGACTTTAACATAAGAGGTTGTTTCACAATATGAACTGATGACAGACTCACAAAAAGGGAGATTTACTAAGTTGAATAAAATTTGGTCATCACTAAAATCAGATATTTTGAATTGTCAAAAAATGATGTTAATAAATACTTCAGTTATAACTTTAACTCTTTTCCACACGAAAAAATTTTAAACTTGTCCAAATTCAAAGCCTTTACAGAAAACAAAATAAATCTTATTCAAAAATTGAAATTCATTTTTGAAAGGTTAGAAAACATGGTGGGAAAAGGAGAAAATGCTGGTTACCAGCATTTTCTCCTTTACCTGCAATGTTTTCAAAAGGTTTCTTCCAAAGGGGTCATTAACCCTTTACCATACAATAAAATTTTAGACCAGTGTGTATTGAAAGCATTTGCAGATGACAGTTTCAATGTGGCTCATATCAAACGGTTTTTCTTTGATAGGGTAGAAAACATTGCAAGAAAAGGAGAAAATGCTGGTAACCAGTATTTTCTCCTTTTCCCACAATGTTTTCAAAAGCTTTACCTTTCATGGGCGTTAAAAGTCATCATTGTGTGGTAAAGAGTTAATAGTCAGGGTTGTGTGGTAAATGGTTAAAATAGGGATGGATGATATGCAATTAATTCCTTCACGAAACAACCCTGTTGAAAAAGGCTTTTAAAAACAAAGGGGGGAAAGAAGGTCCCCCTGGCAAAAGATCCATCATACCAAGAAAGTCATCGCTCGCATAATTATGGATCCATAAAATCCATTTAGTCTAACAATCCACTGAGTCAAGAGATAGACTGGCCCTTGGAAACACAGGCAATTTACAAACAGCAAGCAATTTCATTGAAACGATATCCCCTCCGAAAAAATCCCAGTCAGTGATTTTGCATCAAACCTCAAAAGACTGTCTCAGCACAATGGGTTACTGTACACATGTATAAAGTTTCACAAAGTTCTGTCCAATGGTATTGGAGATATTCACCAAGACAGATACACAGACAGATGGACAGACAGACAGACGGAAGGAAGGGCGGACGGACGAACAGACAATGCTAAAACTATATCCCTCCACCATAGGCGAGGGATAACAAAAAGGATCGACAAATATCAGCCTGCACAATCCGTACAGGCTGACATGGCTCGATACATTTTACAGATATATCAAACCCCCTTTTCACAGATCACAGCTCATTAATAAAAGCTCACCGGTTGAACCTTGTGTAGAGATGGTTGCCGTTCCACTGTCACTACTGCAGCTATTGTAGGAACCAGAGCTAGAGAGATGATGAGGTTTATTTCTAATATCACTTCTGTATACTTTAACAGCAATCTGACTGTCTCCATAGGTTCCTGTAGTGGTAAATCTTGAGTAAATTACATTGTTAAAAGGATAAAGTCAGTATCTTAACTTTTAACCTTTACCAAACAAACAGTCCATGGTTTTTGCAACCTTGAGATAGGAGCCTTTCGAATACAACATTGGAAGAGGAGAAAACGCTGAAAATCAGCATATTCTCCTCCTCCAACAAAGTTTTCTACCCTACTCAAAACAAATTTCAGTTTCTGAGTTGCGTTTATTTTGTTGTCTGCAAGTGCTTTCAATTTAGTCCAGTCTAAAATTTTGTTCTTTGGTAAAGAAATAAGGAATTTCAAAGTTTTTGTATGAAGATGTAAGCAACAACAGGGCTATGACAATTCCTCTATAACTTCTTTCAAACAGTCAAACTAAAAAGTATAAATGAACAGGAATCAGGGCACCGTTTCATCAAGGTAGTTACAAACAAAATTTGTGAAAGTTTTACATAACTATAGTATAGTGGCATTAATCTGCTACGAGACAAGAAATAACCATTTCAGAAAACTATTGCAACTAGAGCTATCACTTAACGTGATCATACCCCCCACCAGCTCCTTGCCACCAAACAGGTCTTTGTCACAGAATGCAGAATTGTTGAGTACAAAAGTAAGAGTTGAACATGAGTGGCAAATTGTCACAAGATACGCCCGTCTTACCCCAAGTTGTTAAGCTGGGGCATGCACCGGACCAAATTCAAGTATGAAAAACGACAAAGGGCAATAACTCAAAAATTAAGCGAGCAAGAGTTATGCTTCCTGTGCACTGCACTCTCCCTTGATGAGATCTATCCATCCATGAAATTTCATAACCCGAGCTAGTATAGTTTTGGGGATACGCTCCGGACAAAATTCAAGTATGAAAAACAACAAAGGGCAATAACTCAAAAATAAAGGGAGCAAAAGTTATGATTCCTAAGCACGCACTCCCCCTTGATGAGATCTATCCACCCCTGAAATTTCATAACCCTAGCTAGTATAGTTTTGGAGATATTCACCAGACCAAATTCAAGTATGAAAAACGACAAAGGGCAATAACTCAAAAATTAAGCAAGCAAGAGTTATGATTCCTGTGCACTGCACTCCCCCTTGATGAGGTCTATCCATCCATGAAATTTCATAACCCTAGCTAGTATAATTTGGGGATACGCTCCGGACAAAATTCAAGTATGAAAAACGACAAAGGGCAATAACTCAAAAATTAAGGGAGCAAAAGTTATGATTCCTAAGCACTGCACTCCCCCTTGATGAGATCTATCCACCCATGAAATTTCATAACCCTAGCTAGTATAATTTTGGAGATATTCACCTGACCAAATTCAAGTATTAAAAACGACAAAGGGCAATAACTCAAAAATTGAGCAAGCAGGAGTTATGATTCCTGTGCACTGCACTCTCCTTGGTAAGATCTATCCAGCCATGAAATTTCATAATCCTAGCTAGTATAGTTTTGGAGATACGCTCCGGACCAAATTCAAGTATTAAAAACGACAAAGGGCAATAACTCAAAAATTAAGGAAGCAGGAGTTATAATTCCTGTGCACTGCACTCCCCCTTGGTGAGATCTATCCACCCATGAAATTTCATAATGCTAGCTAGTACAGTTTTGGAGATACGCTCTGGACAAAATTCAAGTATAAAAAACCAACAAAGGGCAATAACTCAAAAATTAAGCTAGCAAGAGTTATGATTCCTGTGCACTGCACTTCCACTCGATGAGATCTATCTACCCATGAAATTTCATAAGCCTAGCTATTATAGTTTTGGAGATATGCTCCGGACAAAATTCAAGTATGAAAAAGAAATTTGTCCAGAATCATCAAAGGGCCATAACTCCATGAAACCTAAATAAACCATAACCAAAATAGGATATGCACATCTCTGCTTTATACTGAGTCTATTTGTGTAGTTTGAACCAAATCTGTCCAATAGTTGATGAGAAAAAGAGCGGACAAGAAATTTCACGAAAGGGCCATAACTCAGTGAAAAATCAATGAACCATAACCAACATTTTATATGCACATCTCTGCTTTATACTGAGTCTATTTGTGTAGTTTGAACCAAATCTGTCCAATAGTTGATGAGAAAAAGAGCGGACAAGAAATTTCACGAAAGGGCCATCTCTGCTTGATACTGAGTTTACCTGTGAAGTTTGAATAAAATTCGTCCAGTAGTTTATGAGAAATAGAGCGGACAAAAAGCTACAGACCGACCGACTGACGGACGGACGGACCGACGGAGGGACCGACCGACAAGCTGACTCCTATATACCCCCCAAACAGAGTTTTGGGGGGTATAATAAATTGAAGTTTCCTGGAAATTTTATCTTTTCATTTTTCTAGATAAAACTACCAGTAAACTTTAATTTATCGTTTTCTGGCATAATCGTGATAGCTATACTGTATCTCTTGGAAGATTACCACAGATACCACTGTACCATAGTTACTTACAACTTACACAAATTTTGTCTGTATCTACTTTGGTAAAAAGGAACCCTCAAAGACACGATTCTTATGAGTATTCCCAACATAGGGTTTAGTAAAGAATAATTCACATTTTCAATTTGAAATCAAAATCACTTCCTCTATCTGGAGTTCTGGTAAGCACTTTTTACCAACCTTTGAAGACAGAACCAGCCACACCTCCACCCAGACAATTTTCCTCATTTTCTATGACTTTCAGCTTTGCTTTGTCCAGGATAAACTTGTCTGGTAACTCTTTCATAAGTAGGTCAGGTACTAGAGCATCCAGTCTGTGTTCGGGTCCCTAAAGAAGATACAACTCATCAGCCGCAACAAAACTTTAGACTTGTCCAAATTGACAGCTTTTGAAGATGACAAATCAAAGGAGCATCAAATAATGTTTTTTGTCTATGATATGATAGAAAACATAGTGGGAAAGGAAGAAAATACTGTTCATTAGCATTTGCTCCTTTTCCCTCAATGTTTTTAAAAGCCATTGGTCTTTGGGTTGGAAGAACTTGGTTTTATATGGTAAAGGATTAAACAACCCTAAGTTAACCCTTTACCCCATAAGGCATTTCTATGGTATCTCTAATTGACCCTAAATAACAGCAAGGATGAAACCGTTTCTTATGTGTATATGATATCTTTTGATAGCATAGAAAACATTGTGACAAAAGGTGAAATTGCTCGTCACGAGCAATTTCATCTTTTGCCACAATGTTTTCCAAAGGCTCCTACAAGCAATGCGTAGAAGTGAGCATCTATGGAGTAAAGGGTTAACAGCTGTAAAAAAAACCCAGTTTTTGAAAACTAAATATTCCCAACGGAATGAAAAATATTCTATTCAAAATTGTTTACTCTATTTCAATATTTCAGCTTTTGCCTTTATCAAGAAACCCTTTGATGTGAAATTGTTGCTTGAATTGAAATTGAAAGTCTGAAAATGTAAAAATTAGCATCCATTTCATGTCAAATTTCTTGATAAGGGCAAAAGCCAAGCTGATAACTAGTATTTTCTTCTATTTCGAATTGCATTTCTGACTGGGGAGTTATCCCACCTGATTATATTCCTCACCATGGAAACAAAGTTAACACAATTATCTTCTGCTCTGAAAGCAAACAGCTTGTCAGCATCAAATGACATGTAAGTTAAAAGGCATACTTGTTGTCAATATAGTAAAAGTATAAAAGCGTACCTTAGGACACATTATAAAATCACTCTCAACCAGCATACGGGCACAGTGTTCCATTGTAAAATGATTGATGTCACGTGCCGTAGGGTTACCATGGTAACAATCATTACATAAAGCATAACGCTTCATGCGTAACTGCATAGTATTCTCATCTGGCTCTAACAAACCTGTCAAAAAGACGATGCAGATAAATCCTGTTAAACTTTTGACAATGATAGATTATTCTTTGCTTAACTCTTAAACAAACAACAAAATTTTAGATTCCCTAAAATTTAAAGCAGTTGCAGACGACATAAAAACAACAGAAACAGGGCTATGACATAAGCTCCCTGGCCTTTGGCCAGTGGAGCTAAAAATTGTGTGCAGATGATAATGAAATAAACAAAGAAACCACAGACAGCATGCTTCAGTCAAACCTGTCTTAAACAGCCATCAAAAGAAACAAACAAAAGCAGTTTATTATGGCAAGTGACTGTTAACAGATTTCAATTTATAGTCAAAACTAGGGTTTTCTGAAGGCAAATAACTGTTTTTAGGATAAAATTTATAACCAAGACTAGGATTTACAACCTGAAAATGAAAGTTGCATAATGCATGTGGCCATTCAATACAGGCTGCTGTTAAACACAGTTTACACCAGATTCTATGTTACCTGGATAAAAGTCATGGATGATATCCTCTATCTCATCTACAATGATGCCAGTGACAGCAAACTTTCCTGTTTTATCTATTTCTGTGATGAGGACACCTTTCTGAAGATCATCTTCAAAACCTTCGTCATCTCCTGTGATAATTTAAAACACAAAATTTTAGATCTAATAATTTTAATCCTTTAAGTTAATAAGATATTTGACTACCATATCAAAACCAAAGCCATCACAGAGTGTAACTTAATATCCCCGCCAGTGCTTTGACATAAATGGGCAATCATTAGTATCTTGTACACAGACAGACACATGGATGGATACAGAGACAGACACAGACATATAAAGGGGTATAAATATTTGCCTGATATGATTTCAATGCAGCTTAAACTTTTTCCAAATGCTAAAATTTTATGACTGGTCCAAATCAAAACATTGTCCGACTGCAAAGTAAAGTTGACCAAATGACCATATTTGTCCTTCATAGTGTTGAAAACATTGTGAGTACATATTGGTTATGAACATTTTCTTCTTTTCCCATAATGTTCGTAAAAGCCTTCTTCCTCCAGGTTATCAGAAGCTGTGTGGTGAAGTATTAAATGATGGTATATGTCATTAAAGGAGTAAAAATATTGCAGAAGGAAAAAGAGCTAGTTATACACATATCCCATTTTTTCAAACTGTTTTCAACAGAGCTTTTTAACCCTTTACCCCACAATGCCGCTTTTTTACAACCCTGGGAAAGGAGCCTTTTGAAAACATTGTAGGAATAGGAGAAAGTGCTGGTCACCAGCATTTTCTCCTTTTTCCACAATGTTTTCTACCTATCCCAAATGAAAGTTCAATTCTTTAGTCACATTCATTTTGTCAACTACAAATGCCTTCAATTTGGATCAGTCTTTAATTTTGTCGTATGGTAAAGGGGTAACATACCTCCACCCACTACTGGCTCCACACAGAATGAACCTTCGTTATGTTGTACAAAAATCCACTCCCTGCAGAAAGTTTTGGTAGGATTTTTCAGATGTAATCCATGACTGAAATGAAAAACGGATATAATTATAGGATCTGACAGGAGTTGACATCGAGATGATTTTCTTTTAAAAAAGGATCTGGCATGAGTTGACATTGAGATGAAAATTTTATAGGATCTGAAACAAGTTGACATTGAGATGAATTCTATTTTTTAATAGGATCTGACATGAGTTGACATTGAGATGAATTCTTTTTTTAAATAGGATCTGAATCTGACAATGAGTTGACAATGAGATGAAAATTTTATAGGATCTGACACAAGTTGACATTGAGATGAATTCTTTTTTTAAATAGGATCTGACATGGGTTGACATTGAGATGAATTCTTTTTTTGAATAGGATCTGACATGAGTTGACATTGAGATGAATTCTTTTTTTAAATAGGATCTGACATGAGTTGACAATGAGATGAAATTTTATTAAACAAGTCTAAGGAAAATATTACTAAGCAAGCCTTTGACAAGCTTTATAACATTTTTTCTTGACAAGTTTGATGAAATTTTGTATGATTATGATATATGCCAACGAAAGACAGATTCTTTTTATCACAGTACAATACTTCAAAAGTCATAGATAAGAAGATGCAAAAGCACCCACACAATGCACAGGCGGTAAAAACCATAAAACTTTTTCACTTCTATGAAATAAGTACAAAATGACATCAAAAATGATATCACACAAAAGTGATACATGTATTAAACTTGTATGAGATAAGAAAATGCGTAATTGGTATATTACACTGAAAACAGGGGATGTTATGTAATAAAAATATGGATCCCAAGCATAAATAATCACCATCAAACAGCAAATTACTGATACAACAAAAACTCATACATTTGTTACTAAATACACTGTATTTAAGTCATTACCAATGACAAAATTTTAGGCTTGTCCAAATCGAAAGCATTTGCAGGCGACAAAATAAAAATGATTGAAAATTTGAAATTTGTTTTGTAAAGGATAGAAAACATTGTGGGAAAAGGAGAAAATGCTGGTTACCAGCATTTTCTCCTTTTCCCACAATGTTTTCTAAAGGTTTCTTTCTCCGAGGCATCAAAAGTATGAGTTGTGTGGTAATGGGTTAAAGGCCCAATAGCATTAACGAGTAAACAATGTTGGTACTAAAATGTATTTGAATTGAAATCATACCTTTTGAAAGTTGTAATGTGTTCTGTAGATACAAGCTGTACTTTGGCAAAAAGGAGGTATACTCTTTATACAATATTCCGTAGTTTTTACGACAATGGAAAAGAAGGCTTTGGAAAAAATTGTGGGAAAAGAAAAAAAAAGGATAACCAGCATCTTCTCCGTTTTCAACAATGTTTTCTACCGTATCAGAGTCCTCAATGATGTCTTTTGGCAATTTTTCCCCTATTAAAATGATTATGTTTGACTGCTTTTCGTTTACAACATGACGAAATTTCAGGCTTATCTAAACTGAAAGAATTTGCAAACAGTGAATTCAAAATTGCTTAAATCATAGTTATTATCTTTAAAAGGGTTGACAAAACACTGTGCGCAAAAGAAAAAAAATCAAGTAACCATACTATGTATTACTGTTGCGAAGATCTTTAAAGCTAGGGTTCCGGCTTGTCATTTTTCTGATAGACTGTGTCAAAAGTGGCTGGTAGTACCATTGACTAGAGGAAAAATGTTCAACCCGCGTCATCATTCTGGTTAACAGCCGAGTCCAAAACCCGCTTGGACATTCGGCCATTCTGTAAAGACGCCAGATTGTATTGTAGTGTCCACTGTGATCACACGGGTCACATAAAGGTGGATTTTCTGGCAGTTGAGATGGGAAAAATAGCCTGGAAAAAGTAAAGAAATCGTGATTAATCCTTTACCACACAATGATGACTTTTAACAACCCTTAACCCATTACCACACAATCCCTACTTTTGACGCCCTTAAGAAAGAAGCCTTTTGAAAACACTGTGGGAAAAGGAGAAAATGCTGATAACCAGCATTTCTCCTTTTCCCACAGTGTTTTCTACCCTTCCCAGAACAAATTTCGATTTTTCAGTCACCTTTATTTTGTCATCTGCAAATGCTTTCAGTTTGAATCGGTCTAGAATTTTGTCATGTGGTAAAGAGTTAAGAAGAAGCCCTTTGAAAACATTGTGGGAAAAGGAGAAAATGCTGGTAACCAGCATTTTCTCTTTTTCCCACAAAGTTTTCTACCCTTTCAAAGGAATATTTAGCTAAAATGGAATTATTACCTGCAAATGTTTTCAATGAAGATAGGTCTACAGTTTTGCTGTGTGGTAAGGGGATAAGTCATGCCCTGGCAAAAAGGCCTTCAATGCATTCAAGTGATGCATCTTTCCAAGAACAAGTCATAACATAATAATGGATTGTAAAATTAATTTTCGTCCGCAACTCACTGAACCATGAGGTAAACTGGTTCTTTGACAAGTAGAAACTTGATCAATATTTCAATATTGAAATTGATGGCAATATTTCAGTCCAGGTTAGCTTGCACAGAGTTTACAGGCTGATCTTGGTGGATACTTCTTGTAGATGCATGAAATCCCTTTTTCACTAAGTATGACCAAATTTTTCATTTGGTAACCCATGCAACAAAATTTACAGAAAATGACTTTGTTAGAGTCTTCTAACAATTTTGATAATAAACATGAACAAAAGCTCCACATAATGGTGCATATACGCCTGAAGGGGCTTGTCAATGAAACGGATTAAAATCTAGAAAGCTTACAATCCAAATTTCAAGAGTCACATGCACAAATACACATCATAGAGATTCATTGTGGAAAGTTTTAAATTATTCCGATGGAAACTATAGGAGGAGTTGCGCATACCAAAAATTGCTAACAGACTGACAGATGGATGGAGAGATAGGCATAAGACGGACTGATGGACAGATGACCAGAACCATGAGATAATACAACCTTTCCAGTGTATAAAAAGGCTAATTCTTTACTAAACAACAAAACTTATGTCTTGTCCAAATTGAAAGCAACTCAGACAACAAATTAAGTCCTTACCAAACGACAAAATTTTAGATTTGTCCAAATCGAAAGCATTTGCAGATGACAAAATGAAAGTGAAAATTTGAGATTTGTTTTGTGAAGGGTAGAAAACAGTGTGGAAAAAGAAGAAAATGCTGGTTACCAGCATTTTCTCCTTTTCCCACAATGTTGTGTAAAGGCTTCTTTCTCAGGGTCGTCAAAAGTAGGGATTTTGTGGTGATGGGTTTTATGTGGCTCAAATGATGCTGCTTGTCTTTAAAAGGGTTGAAAACATTTTGCGACAAGGAGAAAAGGCTGGTTACCAGCATTTTCTCCTTATACTATAATGTTTTCAAAAGGCCTCTTTCCCAGTGCCATAATAACTTGGGATACTTTGGTGAGGGTTAATAATAATAAACAAATTTCATTATTCCTAATAGAATTCAAAGCAATTTATAATCGTCATCAAAGTATGAATACTAGATTCTATTCCAGAGCTGGACTGCTTTAAAAAACAGTTTGGAAAAGGGAGCATTAAACTTTGCATGTGAGACACTTTAAAGCAATAACTCCTTTCCCCAATAAGTTTTCCATATTAGCTCCTTTCTCTAAGAGATTATCTACATTATTTAGAAAACGACACATGCCATTATTTTAACTAATTCTCTTTAATTGCATATTTCACACCACTTTCAACTTTATTTCAGTCATATTACAGCTACAGTTCACATATTCATGAACACCCTGGGTTTCACCAGAACTAGGACAGGGCTCTGAATTGTGTTGCCCAAGGAAACTCTCATGAGGAACCCAGTGCTTCCAGTGACCCTTGAACCCTAGGCCGTCAGGTTACAATCTAGTCTTATGCTTTACAAATGAGCTATGCAGGATCCTTAAACTTTTTCTCCCGTAGTATAGGCGAGAAGAGAGACTAACAACTTTCACTTCGCTTGGTCTAAAAATCTGAAGCCTCTTGCTTTAGGAAACTCTCATAAATTAGAGCTGTCACTGAATGTGACTTAAAGCCAGCGCTTTGACAGAAACTGGCAATTACTAGTATTTTTGTATACAGGCAGACACAGACACATGGACGGACACATGGACATACAAATGAACTGACACATGGACAGACAGGCTGATTCAAGTATACCCCCCAAAACATTTATTTTGCAGGAGTATAAAAATGCAGAACTTTCAGTAAGATTTGAACTTGAGACCTCCAGGATACAAGTCCTACTACATGTATTTGTTACTGAGCCTTGCAGGACCCCTGTAAATATTTCTCATTTATTATATACCCAGCAGTGAAAACCTGGAATTTCCCAGTATAATAAATTTTGATATCATCACTAGTGACGTTATCAACTTTCACTTTCACTTCCTGCCGTAATTTGGGAACTACTTTATTTTTCGACTACATTTTTTTCGACTTTCAAACGCAAAATTACAAATAATGATGTTAATAAGGTATATAATAAATAGAATAATCAACTGGTTGTTTTTGATATGAAAAATATCTCAATCGGACGCTTCGTAAGGCGTTAAAAAAACTCGTGCTACGCACCCGTTTTTTCAACGCCTAACAACGCATCCTCATGAGATATTTTTCATATCAAAAACAACCAGTTGATTATCCTCTATGTAGTATGTTGTAACAATATTGAGTTCCCCAATGCTTGGCCTCAATATTGTTTATTTAAAACGCAAAAAAACCTACTTTGAATTTAAGCTAAATACTTCCTATAGCTGTCATCGTTTGATCGCTGTTAGATCATTTTAATAGCCATAAGCGCTAGCAACCTGTCATACTTAGGATAGTTTCTTCGTAAACTTCCTCTCAGTATGACTATATAAACCACCGAATTTACAAGTAATTTCAGTGTACAACTGATCTTCACATTTTATACTTTTGGCTTTGTTTGCACTCCGGACATCCGTCTGTACTACTAACCGTATATTGAACCTGGCGTTGAAGATTTTATTAAACTTTGAAAGAACTGAACTGAACCCCTGTTATTCTTTACCCAAGATGGCCGTGTTACACAACGCATTTTGGTGCCGAGACCAGTGATTCTATCTGCCTGATAGAAGAAGAGGAACAGTCCTTCAAGTAAGTTGTGTCTTTACTCATTGTTACTTTAATTGTTTAGCCAGTTTCTTGTCTTATTGCATTGTATTTCAAAATGGAAGACTTACCAACTATTTTTCAAAACTTTACAGCTCAAATTAATAGACTATCTAATCAAATGACGGGCATAAATTCCTGCATTGGCAACTTAAGTTCATCGATAGCAATTCCTTCTTTTTCGGGTGATAGTAAATCATTTAATAATTGGATTAAATGCATCGAAAAACAAACCATGCTTGAAAATTTAGACGATGAGGGCATAAAACGGCTCACTTTTAGGTCCAGTAGAGACGCAGTCTCTGATTTTGTGCAGAGATTTTTGCAAGAACATCCAACTGAAAATTGGCAAGCATTAAAGCGTGAATTGGCCACACGATTCTCTGAGGTAACCGACCAAATGCACGCGTTTACGCTACTTAGAACAGTCAAACAAAGACCTTCAGAAAACATTCAAATTTATGCGGAAAGGCTACTTTCACTTGGGAAGGACAGCTTTCCACCGGGTACTGATCGAAGAACAATAGAGAACCAGTTAATAGGATTTTTTATTGATGGGCTTTGTCAAGATTCACTGAAAATGAAATTGATGCGGGATAACCCCGATAATTTTCAAAACGCTGTACGAATTGCTTTACAAGAACAAAATCTTAGAAAACGTTTTAATTTAAGAACAAGCAGTCACTCAAATTACCTTAACCAACACACGTCACATGAACCTATGGAGGTAGATCACATAAGACCAAGAGCGCGTAGGGATAATAGGTATATGCGGGATAGGCATTGGCATCATATAAATGAAGTATCGGAAAACCAAAGTCATAGAAGTGAAAGTCAAAGACATAGGAATCAAAGACTTTGTTATAGGTGTGGTAGACCTGGCCATTTTCAGAGGGACTGCAGAGCAAATTTGAATAGAACACAAATTAAGTCGGAAAACTAGGAAATCCTTTTTGTGACGAGCCCAACAAAAAGGATTCTAGCAAACAAAAATCAATACCCACCTATAAAATAAATTTAGCTGGCAACCCTAGTTCATGTTTATTGAAAATTGAGAAACAGAAATTTCGCGCATTAATTAATAGCGGCGCTGAAGTAAGTTTAATGCACACAAGGGTATACAATGCATTAAAATGGGCTCCCAAAAATCTTAAGAAAAATGTAAACATTAATTTGCAATCAGTGAATGGAGGAAACATTGGTGTAAAGGGTCAAGCACAAATTGATTTTGAAATTAAGGGTCAGAAATTAAAGCACAAATTTTTAATAGTTGAAAACATGAATCGAAATCTTATTCTTGGTCGTGATTGGATGGTTCAAAATGGTGTAAGACTGTATTTTGACTTAGGATGTTTTCGTATAGGCAAAACTTACGTGCCTCTTGAGGAAGACATTCATGTGGCATCTGTTCTCAGATTAAATTCTAAAGTCGATATTCAACCACAAACATCAAAAATAGTTTGGGGAAAGATGAGGCATAATCCATCTTTTAAATCAAACAAAACCTACCAAGTTACAGCTGTTGACTATGGTTTCATTTCTAACGAACCAGGTCTAATGGTTTCAAATTCCATCGGTAATCTGACAAACAACCGAAAAATTCCCGTTCTTCTTGTAAATAATACTAACAAAACATTTAGGATAAAAAGAGGTAGTGTAATTGGTAAGGTAGCATTAACAAATAACAGTGAAATATCAGTTATTGACCCCTTAAAAAATGAAAACAATGCTATCCCAGAGTCATCAAATACCACACGAAATAATGATTCATATGACCTGACAACAATGATCAATGTGCCACCAGAACATAAACAAGATATAACCACTCTTGTAGAACAAAATAAAGATATTTTTGCACTCAAAGACTCAGAACTAGGTAGAACAAACACAATCAAAATGAAAATTGATACAGGAGATAATCCACCTATTAAATTGAAATCATATAAGACCCCCTTGAACAACAGAAAAGTTGTCGAAAATGCTGTACAAGACATGATGCAGGCTGGTGTGATACGTAAGTCAAGGTCACCTTGGTCATTTCCGGTCGTAATCGTAGACAAAAAGGACCAGTCAAAGAGATTCTGTGTTGATTTCAGACAATTGAATAAAATTACAAAGAAAAATTCTTACCCGCTTCCTGTAATTGATGAAATTTTGGCATTATTGGGCAAGGCTAAATATTTCTCTACACTGGATTTAAAAAGTGGATATTGGCAAGTAGAAATGGATGAGAAGGATAGGGAGAAGACAGCTTTCACATGTCATGCTGGGTTGTTCGAATTTAATGTTATGCCATTTGGATTATGTAATGCGCCATCTCTATTCCAAGAACTCATGTCAAACGTTCTAGAAGGCCTTGATTTCTGTTTTGCCTATATTGATGATATTTTAATCTTTTCAACAACAATTGAAGAACATTTGAAACATATACAGATCATATTTGAACGGCTTAGACAACATGGTTTGAAGCTCAAACTCAAGAAATGTAATTTCATCCAAAAAGAAACCAATTATCTTGGCTTTATTATTGATGAAAATGGTATTCGACCAGACAAAGATAAAGTTGAGGCTATCAGACGTATGCAAAATCCCACTTGCGTAAAACAAGTTAGGAGTTTCATAGGAATGTGCAGCTATTACAGATGATTTCTGCCAAATTTCTCTGATATAGCATCACCTCTTATTGTGTTGACAAAGAAACATGCCAAGTTTAAATGGTCTTATGCTTGTCAAAAAGCATTTGATGAACTTAAAAAGCATCTTACTAGCATCCCTTTGTTGGCTTATCCAGACTTAAATAAGCCATACATTCTCTATACAGACGCTAGTGACAAGGCGATCGGAGCTTGCCTTACACAACAATGTGATCCGTCTGAAAGTTTTCTGCCTGGTATAACAAATGAAAAACCAATCCATTTCATTTCTCATAAGCTCAGTGACACACAAACACGATGGTCTACTATAGAAAAAGAAGCTTTTGCAATACATTACGCTCTGCAACGGTTAGATCACTACCTTCATAATGCTGAATTCATTATCAGAACGGACCATAAGCCACTTAAATATTTGCTTGACGCACCAATGCAAAACAAAAAAATACAACTTTGGGCTTTAAGTATTGCTGGGTACAATTGTAAGGTGGAATACATAGAAGGAACAGCAAATACTTGTGCAGATTTGCTTTCTAGACCTATTGAATCTTATGCAACTGAACACTTTGCTGAAGAACCAGACATAAGTAACAATACTTTAGAAATAAGTGCAATTAATTCAAACCAGATTGATCCAAAGTCATTTGCAAGTTATAATCCGAAAGAAAAAGATACTGAAGACCCTGAGAAAGAATGTCTGGGATTTGACATGATTGTAGAACAAAGTAAGGACAAAGAAATCACAAAAATTAAACAGCTGTTGTTACAAGATGATACCCCAAATTCAGTAGCAAAACATCATCTAGTTCTACAAGACTTAGTTTACTACATAAGTAGCCCTGATGATCAGCCTACACTAAGACTTTATGTGCCACAACACTTAAAAGATAAGGTTCTCTTACAATTCCATGACCGTAATGGACATATGGGAATAGATAAAACCTTTGATACAATGAGATCAAAGTACTATTGGCAGAATATGTACAAAGAAGTGACTGAATACATTTCGAAATGCATAACCTGCAGTAAACGCACACTTAAAGCTCAGAAAGCGCCATTACAAGAAACAGACTTTCCACCCTATGCATTTGCAAAAATTGGATTAGACTTATCAGGACCTTATTCAACCACAATGTCAGGCAACAAATATATTGCTAGCTTTGTTGATTGGTATTCAGGCTGGCCTGAGGCATTTCCAATCCCTGATAAGAAAGGTGAAACAATCGCACACTTATTAATTGAGGAAATATTCCCTAGATATGGTTCATGCTTACAGATTGTCACCGATAACGGTACAGAATTTGAAAATAAAACTGTTAAAGAAACAATGAAAGCCCTTAATGTCTCACATATCACCACATCTTTCTACCATCCACAAAGTAATGCCAAAGTGGAACGCTTCCATCGAACGCTACATGACATACTTGCAAAACTAATAGATGACCATATCGATAAGTGGGACTTGTATCTCAATCAGGCTTTAGCCGCTATAAGATTCAACGTCAGTGAGTCTTCAAAATTCTCACCATACTTCCTATTGTATAATAGAGATGTTGTTTTACCATTAGACAACTTGTTGAAACCTAGACGCAAATATCAAGGCGAGGAAATGCATCAGATTGCGCTAGAACAACAACACAAAACGTTCATGACTGTTTATAGACACATGAAACATGCAAAACGGAGACAGGCAAAATATGCTGACAAAAACAGCAAAGATACTGAATTCAAGGTCAATGATCCAGTATATTATAAGAATTTCCGTAAGTCGAACAAACTTCAAAATAACTGGCAACCCTATTTCAGGATCATAGAGAAAAAGGGACCAGTAAGTTATACAATTAAAGATCAATTAAGCGGTAGAATAGTCAAAGTCCATGCTGATCAAATCAGATTAGCCCCAATCGACGAATGGAAAATAACTGATAGCCTGACCGGCGAACGCAAGAGACGTACTGCTTATGTTGCTTCCCCAGAAAGTTCTGATTCTGAAGAATCAGAAGGGAATAGTCAGAAACCTTTTGTCAAATTAGTTAAAAGGCGTAGGCAAGAAAGGTACTCGTCAAGTGACGAGGATGATATTCCTCTAATGGAACTTTCAAAACGACTTAAAGAGCAAGAGGCTAGAGAAAATGAACTACAATCTACTAAGTTAGAGAGTCCTATTAGTGATTCTATGAAATCTGAGGAGAGTGATATTGATTCCTCTGATGGAAATAATTACACTGACAGCACAGACAATGAAAGTGACAAAATGTCTGTTAATCTTGTTGATAACAGGCACAAGAAACATTTCATAAAAAAGCAAAAGAAACCTAAGACTGTTAAGACAAGCAATGGGCAGAGTCGAATTAAAACCTCCAAGTTGCTTTGGCAGATATGATTTAAAACATTGAAAACTCAGAGTTATTGTTTGCCCTTCAAAAATGTGTAAGAATATAAGGGATGTAAAACTATTTTGCAATACTTTTACCTACTGATTACCCCTTTTATATTTCTCCCTGTAAACTACTCATTTTTTTTTCTCCTTCTCTTACAGAGATGATATTATTTCAGACTCTTGTACTGCTATTGTTTAGCCATGCTAATACTTTGCTTATTACGCAGAATGTAGCTTTTCAAAAAGTCAACGAAATAACAACTACTCGTTCTAGATGGTTGGTTACTTTTATAATAGACTTACAACCTTATGAGCACTTTATCAACAAAATAGGCGACGACTTTGTAAAAACTGACAAAGCTGTTTCAACAATGAGTGCTTTACAAGATAAATCAGCATCTCATGGTTTCTACGATCTTAAACCTTTCTTCAGTGGAGTTATCACCGAACTTAAAGCAGAAATTGCATCCATGAACACGACTTATACAAATCTTTGTAATACTTTTGCAACTATAAAGTTATTACAAGTTAGAGAGAAAAGATCCTTATTGCCATTTATTGGGTCAGCCCTTAGTTTTCTTTTTGGAACTGTGTCTGATGCAGATCTTAGTTCTATCAGACGCAATATAGGAATTTTGACTCAAAATCAGAAAAAGATTGCTCATGTTGTAAAAGAAAGTCTTACTGTCATCAACACAACGAAAACAGCTGTTGCTGAAAATAGGGTAGTTATAAACAAAATACTTGATCAACTGAAATACTTCGATGCAAAAATGAAGCAAGCAAATGATAGGGCTATGCAGGAAACAATGAAGGTTTCAATTCTGTTACAATCATATATAAAACTAGATAGGTTACTTGCAGAACTAACTGATTTTATGCACAAGGCAGTGACAGACATGGACATGTTACAGATGCAGCTTAATATGTTATCTCTAGGGCATCTTTCACCAAGTACGATCCCCCCTAACGAGTTCTGAAATTTACTTTTAGATATTCAGTCTCACCTTCCATTTTATCCAGAGAAAAATCTTTGGGATTTCTATAACTTACTTTCATGCCACACAGTCTTGGATGGAAATAAAATTTATGCAGTAGTTTCAATTCCACTTCTTGATGCTAATGCTAAATTTGAAATATTTAATGTTCATAATTTACTAATACCATTACACACAAATCAAAGTCAATCTAATAGTAATATGATAGCAACTTTTGACCTTGAGGCTTCATCGATTGCAATTAATGGTGACAAAACAAAGTTTGCTCTGTTACACAACTCAGAAATGAAACAGTGCACAAAACCTTTTCATAAATTTTGTAAATTGCATAGCTCCATTTATCCGATAAACGTTAGTAAGTTATGTGTTATTGCTCTGTTCTTAAATAAATCCAATGATATAGGAAACTATTGTCAGAAACTCGTTAAACCGTCTACTCCATTACCCCTTGCCACGTATCTCTACGATGGTACATGGGTTATAAGCACAATTACGTCATTACGATTCACTGTAGTTTGTCAAGATTCAAAATTGAGAGATTCTACGCAGATGGTCAACCCGCCTCTTGGTGTTCTAAAGTTAGGACCTTCTTGTACTGCTTCGAACGATTACTTGTATTTGCCAGCTTTCTACCACAACGAATCTAAGTACGAAATCAGTGACCCTTTGGATGATCTAAAAATATCTACTAATTTCACTGCAGAATACTGGAAACCTTTGATACAAAAAGTACCTAGTTTTAACTTAACAAAACTTCCAAAACACCTCAAATCCTTACGTGAGATTCCTATGGACAATTTAATTAGAGAATTATACACTTTGGATACAGTACCTGTCATTCAAAAAAGATTTCCTTTCTGGGCATATATCATTATAATTTTAGGAGTTTTATTGTTGACAAGTCTTCTAATATGCAAATACAAATCTAAGTTAGTCCGTGATTGTCTGATGGCTAAACTTTTGAGTAGCAAATTGAGTTTTGATACACAAACTGGAAGACAGAAGATGACAGCCTCGCCGATACCTACTGGCGAAGTGAATGCTGAACCGACGGCTCCACTCATACTATCGAAGAACACACTAGCTGATAACATTTATCCAAAGTTAGATCTTTCTGCAGTTCAGTGATGTTTTCTTTCTTTTTGCCAACAATAGAGAACAATTCAAAGATTCCATGTGTAAAGCAGTCAAAGAACAATTCGTCTATGTGTCATTTTGTAATCCTTCCGAAGAACCTTGGGAATACGTAAAAACAACATTTTCTTTAAGATGTCACCATCTGATACTTCAGAAGTTCATCAGAACGTTATTGTCAACTACGAGTTGCCGTGATCATATTCAGCGGATGGAGAAGATACTCCAGCAATGACAGAACCAATAGTAGATGTCATGTTATGGACTGGCTGCGTATTAAAGTTCAAGAGATACAAAGGATCGTATCAACGACAGTGCAGTACCGAACATTGACAATCTTTGTTTAAATCTTTGTTTAAATCTTGTTAGATAGATTTACTTGAAAGTATTTATTGTCAAGTTTATTTGCTAATGGCTAAATAGCTTATACTTAACATTTTTCTTCAATGATAATTACAATATTATCTTATATTCAAGTTATATAGATGAAGTCCCGAAATAAGGATTTCAGAAAGTTAAATTCTCAATGTTAGCTTTTCAAAGATATTATAATGTAATTTGTTGTTTTTGTTAAACCACAGTTCTGTGCTATTCTCAGAATACTCTGTATGTGTGTTCAATTGTATATATGTTTTCTTTGAAAAAAAAAATGACAATGGAAGGAGTGTAACAATATTGAGTTCCCCAATGCTTGGCCTCAATATTGTTTATTTAAAACGCAAAAAAACCTACTTTGAATTTAAGCTAAATACTTCCTATAGCTGTCATCGTTTGGTCGCTGTTAGATCATTTTAATAGCCATAAGCACTAGCAACCTGTCATACTTAGGATAGTTTCTTCGTAAACTTCCTCTCAGTATAACTATATAAACCACCGAATTTACAAGTAATTTCAGTGTACAACTGATCTTCACATTTTATACTTTTGGCTTTGTTTGCACTCCGGACATCCGTCTGTACTACTAACCGTATATTGAACCTGGCGTTGAAGATTTTATTAAACTTTGAAAGAACTGAACTGAACCCCTGTTATTCTTTACCCAAGACGGCCGTGTTACAATGTTCAGCAAAGTGCTAGAAAAGAAAAATGTTGTTATTTACCTAAATATTGCCCTTTACCAAAATACTGCTCTTTACCTAAATCTTTTACTAGTATAATACTGTCCCGCTATCTTACATATTTTCTGACAGTTTTGGTACAAGATCAGGCATTACATACATGTTCTGATCTGATCTTGATCTTCAACATTAGTAAAAGCATCATTAGCTGCTTCTAGCTATTAGTTATTGCAAGCCCATGAAATGTGTCAGTAAATAATGCTGTCCCATAACAGCCATAAACACTTGAAATCAAGGATTCAAGGTCAGGAGTGGTGGACTTTTGGAACAGTAGTCAGATATGACACTGAGGAAAGAACTGTAAACTTTTCATCATCTTTTCATTCTACAGACCAAAAATTTTAAAAATTTATATGAATACAGGTTGGAGATTGGAATGCTTTGCTGTAGGACAAATTCATTGTGCAGTCAGGTGGCACTCTGAAACTTTTCCAATGTTGTTGTGAACCATTTTTCCACCTAAACTTTGGTACTGGGTAACATGATCTGCCACAGCCATGAACAACACCACCTGACTGTACTGTACAACTGATGGCCAACCCACAAAAGCCTATCACTATACTTATAACAGAGTACTATAGACCTGGCCCCTGTTTCACTATGGCAGTTACGAACAAAATTTATGTGATTGTTATGAAACTATAGCATAGTGGCATTATATGCTACCAGGTATGTGATAGCTATCTATGATTTTTTTTGAAAACTATCGCAAAAATCAAAGTTTTCCTAGAATTTTTTTCTTTATCTAGATAACTTGAAAAGATAAAATTTCCTAGAAACTTTGATTTATCGCAAAAGTTTTCTGAAATAATTATGATAGTTATGTCTTATGTCTTAGCCATTTAATGCCACTATACGATAGTTACATAAAACTTATGCAAATTTGTTCGTAACTGCCATGGTGAAACAGGGCACAGGTCAAGTGCAAATGGGTTCTATGTGCTGTACATAAATTGTAGGGAATATTTTGCATAAGAGTTAACCCTTTACCCAACAGTATGAGATTTAACAACCCTGAGAAGAAAGAATTTTGAAAACACAGGGAAAAAGGAAAAAAAAACTTGGTAATCAGCATTTTTCCATTTCCAATAATGTTTCTTCCCTCTAAGAGACAGATTCCATCATTTCAGCCACATAAAATTTGTCTTCTGCAAATTCTTTCAATTTCAGGGTTATAAGATTTAGCTGTATCATAAAGAGTAAAAAGCTACATATAAGTACATGTAGTAACTAAAAATAAACAATGCAAGTGTTACCACCTAAAATTATTCAAATTGTGGTAAAGGTAAAAATCTGTTATCATGTGAGTTTAACCCTTTACCAAACAATCCCTGGCTTTTTCATAGTGGCTCTAATGACAGAATTTTTCTTTGATAGGGTAGAAAATTTTGTGGGGAAAAGAAGATATTGCTGGTCACCAGCATTTTCTCCTTTTCCCACAATGTTTTCAAAGGCCTCTTCCCCAAGGTCGTTAAAAGTTGTCATTGTAAATGGTTAAACATTCATTTTTATGCCAGTCTAACACTTGGATCGCCTGTACAATACTACATTTAATTACCATTGTGACAAGTATTTCCATACTCTGATTTCAATATAAAGGCATCTTCGCATCTGCATTGTTTATTTTTTGCCACTATTGGGCTTTTAAAGGATACATAATAATGTTTAGGTTTCTGTTTACAAATTTGCCATAGCAATAGGTATGCAGATATAATAGTCATTTTGGCAAATCAATGTTACAATTCAACGCTTTAATTTACGCCAAACTAATCAGGACAAAATTTTGTGACAAAATTTTAGACAGATCCAAATTGAAAGCATTACAAGAAGACAAAAATTGAACATGACTCAAACAAAGGAATTTGCCAATGGAAGGGTAGAAAAATTAGTGGGAAAAGGAGAAAATGCTAGCTAACAGCATTTTCTCCTATTCCTGTAATAATTTCTACTCTTCACAAGACAAATTTCAAATTTACAGTCACTTTTATTTTATCATCTGAAAATGCTTCCTACATTGTATTTAGACAAGTCTAAAATATTGTTGTTTGGCAATGAGTTATTGTCTACGGCCCCTTACTCATTGGTAGACATTAACGTTTTCCTATTGGACATCTGGCCAGTCTCTGTAGCCTTAGTCTTTTAACTCTTTCCCACACAGTCCCGAATTTTAACGACCATGAGAAAAAAACCTTTTGAAAACATTGTGAGAAAAGGAGAAAATGCTGGATACCAGCATTTTCTCCTTTTTCCACAATGTTTTCTATCCTTTCCCAACCAAATTTCAAACTTTCAGTCACATTTAATTTGTCATCTGCAAATGCTTTCAATTTAAACCGGTTTAAAATTTTCTTGTGTGGTAAAGAGTTAATATGAGAGTAAGGGGCCATTGACCCACTAACGCATTAGTAAATATCGTGTAACATCGACCTTTTCTTATCTCAGCATCTTCAATCTTTTAATATGAGAGTTAAGGACAGTAGACCTTAAGTTCCCTTTCAGTCAGTGCAAATCAAGATCACAATACACCTGAAAAGCAGCTTGACCCTGAATCTACACTGTCTGTACAAGTTACAAATATTCAAATACTACTATAATTATGTAACTTTGACTTCCACAAATGACAAAGAAAATTATTTATAAGAGGACCACATGCCGGTTTGAATGCTCTGCTTCAGTTGCCGTAGAAATAGATTGATTTTCAGTGAAAATTGGAAATCGAAAAAGTGGCGAAACTGTGACAAAATATTTTGACGATTAACTACCCCTGTTATAATGGTTCCCCTTTTACTGCCTAACTCTTTACAAAACAATGAAATTATAGACTGGTCCAGATTAAAACCAAGTGCAGACATCAAAATGAATATAACTGAAAAATTGAAATTTGGTTTGGGGAGAGCAGAAAACATTGTGAGGAAAGAAGAAAGTGCTGGTTATAAGCATTTTCTCCTTTTCCCACAGTGCCTTTATATGGCTTCTTTTTCAGGGTAGTAAATAGTTGAGATTGTGGGATAAAGAGTCTCATAATTATAGAATCAACTAAAGCTATCACTGAATGTTATATAATACCCCCACTAGCAGAAACAGGCCATTATTAGTATTTTGTGCACAAACGGACACACGGACGCATGCAAAGGACAGATAGGCTGATTCCAGTATTCCCCCCCCGAAAACATTCGTTTTGCAAGGGTATAAATATGTGAGGTAATATGACAGATATTATGAAATAAGTTTTTGCAGGGGACAGGGAACGTAGACAATCTCAGGGCTATGACAACACCTCGACACTTTCTTTGAATACAGTCGATTGTTGATGTAGATTAAAACTGTATATCATTACCACTGAGTATGTTTTGAAGGCATTTTCCTTCTTCTTTCTGTCCTTTGAGAGATATAATCAAAGCAGTTTATACAGACTATGATGTAATAATACTGAATACTTTAACTCTTTCCCAAACAAGCCCTGGTTTTTACGTGTCTGCAGTACAAGTCTTTAGAAAACACTGTGGGAAAAGGAGAAATTGCTCGTAACAAGCAATTTCTGTTTTTCCCACAGTGTTTTTTTCTAGCCTGTCGGAAACTTTCTGCCATTCTCATCAAATTGAAAATTGTCATCTGCAAATATGTTGAGTTTTGGACAGTCTAGAATTTGTCATTTGGGAAAGGGTTAACCTTTTATCAAATCTAACATTTTGTCAACTCGTAAAGAGTTTAACCAAGGTGTTAATTGTTTACCAGCATTTTCTCCTTTTCCCACAATGGTTTCTAGAGACATTTTCCTCTATGTTATTCAAAAAACAGGATAACACTTTTTGGTACCAAGTTCACTCATCATCTCCATACACAAACTTGCAACAAACATCTTCGAAAGGATTCATGATACATCAACATGAAAGAAAGATTTTCATACATAAGTGCAAGTGAAAACACTGTGGCAGTAGGAGGGATTGCTTGATAGAAGCAAATTTCATGTTTAGCCACAATGTCTTCCAAAACATGACTGCTGCAGGGCCAAAACATTGTCAGTGAGAGGTAATGATTTAACTTGTTACAAAACAACAAAATGTTAGAATTGTCAAAATTGAATATTGAAAGTATTTGCAGAATAAATGGTGACTAAGAAATCGGAATTTGTTCTAGAAAACCGAAGAAAACATTGTGGTAAAAGGAGAAAATGCTGGTTACCAGCATTTTCTCCTTTTCCCATGATATTTTCAAAAAGGCTTCTTTACCGGGTAGTTTAAAGTTGGCACTGTGTGGTAAAGGGTTAACAAAGTGGGAAAACAGTATAACTATTACATCAGCATAAATATTCAGTTGATACATATCTTTTATGGGTTGCTGTTCACCAGCCATTAATAGTTGCATCCATAGTTTAATTCTAAGAGTTAAAAAGTTATTGGATATGTATGAAAATGCAATGTGTGTGAAAAGGCTTTTTCCCCCCTCCGTTGAGGTGCCCAAGCTTGTGATGTCAACTATGCCAAAAAAAGCTTGTTCAACACAATAATTATGTTCCAAAATAAATAAGCTCTATATTATGGACTATGTACTCTGATAATGTTTGCATAATTTCCTATGATTACAAATTTTTTTTTTCATTTTTGTGAATTATTTCATACCTTCATTTCCATTCTAAAAGTATAAGTTCAGAAAATTCATAGACAATACTGAAGTATATATGGTGGTAATATGATGTATAATAATATAATATTACAAAATTTATGATGTATAATAATGTAATAATGTACTTAATATAAGAAAACACTATAATTTATATAATTAAAAAAATACCACAATGCCTTACTTCTGACCACTGTCCACTGTAACGGCTATTTCAAATCTCTCCAACATTTCAATATATTGGTCGATATACTCATCAGGAAATCTCTCGTCATTTCTGTAGAGATTCTCCACTTCACTTCGCTTAATTTTACCCTTGCCTTCCCTCAACTTTTTCTTTCCTTCTGGGTTCTGTAAAATTTCAATAAGTGGAAAAAAATCCCAGGTTTGAACAGTCCTGAGGAAGAAGCCTTTTGAAAACAATGTGAGAAAAAGACTAAAGATAAAATTCCAGCAGTTGAATCATATTTGAATTGACAATTATCCTGTAATTCAAACCAAACTGTAGTGTTTTCAGCAAAATGCTTTAGGAAATAATGTCATCTGATGAAGCTGAACCAGAATTTTCTTATGCTCCCACAAGTTCCATCTTGCTATCCAGCATTTTCTCCTTTTAACACAATGTTTTCTATCCTATTAACCCTTTACTCCATAGATACTCATTTTGACGTATCAACAACAGACAGCTTTTGAAAACATTGTGGGAAAAGGAGAAATTGCTCGTAATGAGCAATTTCTACTTTTCCCACAATGTTTTCCACTCAATCAGATATTTGTATCCTCATTTGTCCATATTTTTGAGATCATATCTTTATTTGCTGCTGAAATGGAAGAACCTCATATTGGCATATCAGGTAAAGGGTTAAATATAAATACCTTCATTTCTGCAACTTGTGATTTGTTGTCTGCAAAATTTTCATTTTTGAGATTCAGACACTACATGTATGTTGTTTCATAGAGATTTTAAATAGTATTTGGAAGATGAAAGCAGACTTTAAATTTCTTTCAATCAACACTTACAATAAGCACATGAACAAGTACATCACAGAACCAAGCTGGGTCCAGAAAGTACAGTGTATACAGGGCACCAAGCTGATCACAGAAGTGTAAAAGGGAACCACTTTCTCCTAGAAATTTGGTTACTGAAACGAAGCAAAAAAGAACAGTAACTATTTTAACTCTTTACCAAACAACAAAAGTTTAGACTGGTCCAAATTGAAAGCACTCGCAAATGATAAAATAAACGTAATTCAAAAATTGAAAATTGTTTCCAGCAGGGAAGAAAACATTGTGAGAAAAGGAGAAAATGTTGGTAACCAGTATTTTCTCCTTTTCCCACAATGTTTTCTAAAGGCTTCTTTCTCAGGTTCATCAAAAGTAGGGATTGTGTAGTAATGGGTTAATCCTTATCCTGCTGAACAACTGAGATGAAATTTTCAAGCCCATCGTAAAAAAACCCAAAATGTTGCAATTTCAACGGTATTTTTCAGGGAAAATATAATTATATCCCTCGCGGAAAGTGTAGATCCAAGATCAGACTGCACATTCTGTGTCTAACATTTTGTTGTTTGGTAACGAGTTAAAGTTTGCAGATGACAATTTAATTATGGCTCTATGGATGGAATTTGTCTTTGATAGATACTATCTGAATGAAAAAATCGAAATCCCGAAAGGCGGATTTTATGGAAAGTATTAAGGTATGATATTTGTGAATAAAAATAAAATTTAAATCACACGAAATACATGTACATTGTAAATGTAGATATATACATGTATATAAATTGTCGTTCTGCCTATTGGAATGTGCAGTTACTGTTCTTTTATAACTTAATAAGAAGAAGCAATTTGACCCATCAACCTCACACATGCTTGAATTTTAGTGAGATTCAACGCCCAAAAAGTAAGGGGCATGACTTTGTAAGAAATACTTTGACAGTTACCTGCCCTTTTTGAAAGTGAAAAACTTTTCTAAGTTTGAAGTAAATATCTTCAGCAATGAGTTTTTTTTTTTTTTTCTTTTAAAGTCAAAGTACTTGCAGAATGAAGACCACACCTCGATGTTTTCTTTGAAAACAGCCGCGCTGAAAAAACAAGAGCCAACAGAGACAGGTTATGCTCCCCAAACAAGTGGTTGTCATAAAATGTATCAAATTAATATAAATTCACTTAAAAACAATTTTTTACATGAAGCCCCCTTTTTCCGAGACACAGCCTGTAATTGAGAAACCCGGAAAGAGCTATCTGGGCAACGTTCTAAGGAGTTCAGATTTGAAATTTCACAAAGTTTTGAGCACTGATGTTAGAGATATTAGTGAAAAACAGTTTTTTAAATGAAAGACGTATTTGTGCATTGTTCCAAGGAGTTCAGATATGAAGTTTCATAAAATTTCGTGCAAGAGTTGTGGAGAAATGGCTTAAGACGGACAGACGAGCGGAGGCATGGACGAATGGACGTACGCAGAGCTTGGCAACTATATGCTCCCCCCGAAATGTTTCGGGGAGCATAAAAATTAAACCTTACCATTTGCTGTTTCCTCAGTAGAGAGTAAGTCCTCATCGTTTATCTTTTCCAACAATTCTGTAAACTCAGCCTGCCTCAGTATTGGTGGTTTCTTATCTTTGATCAGCTGATCCGTCTTCTCAATGATTGCCTTTTCAAGATCGAGGTAGCTTTTAGGGACTTTTCTGGAAATAACTGGCTGGACCTTTCTTCCAGGCATTCTCATGGAATGTGCGGTATCATTAATGACTTGTTTCAAATCATCAATTCCTAAAAAATCAAAATACAGTCAAAGACTACCCCAAAAAGGTAAAGATGGCCATATAACGTGTTATCACACCATTCCCACTTTTAAAGATCCTGACAGAGAAAACTTTTGCTAACATTGTGGTTATCAGCTTTTTCTCCTTTTCCCTCAATGTTTTCTACCTGTCCCAAAACAATTTCAATAGTCTAGTCACATTTATATTGTCTTCTACAAATGTTTTGAATTTGGACAAGTCTAAAATTTTGCTTTTTGGCAAAAAGTTAGAGCAGGGTCACTGTTTACAAAACTTCTATTTGTACTCAGCACACCTGAGCATAAAATTTAATCAACCTAGTAGTATGTAGTAACTTCTTAACTCATTACCAAACAACAGTATTTTAGGTTTGTCAAAATCGAAAGCATTTGCAGACAAAAAAATAAAAGTGACTGAAAATTTGAAACTTGTTTTGTGAAGAGTAGAAAAAATTGTGGTAAAAGGAGAAAATGCTGGTTACCAGCATTTTCTCCTTTTCCCACAACGTTTTCTAAAGGCTTCTTTCTCAAGGTTGTCAAAAGTAGGGATTGTGTGGTAATAGGTTAAATCTTACCAAACAACAAAATTTTAGACTGGTCCAAATTTGATGATTTTGATGATTTTTGATGACAAAATAAACATGACTAATGAATTAAAATTTGTTTTTGGAAGGTAAGAAAACATAGTAGAAAAAGGAGAAAATGCTGGTTACCAGCATTTTCTCCTTTTCCCACAATGTTTTCAAATGTCTTCTTTCACAGGGGTGTTAAAAGTCAGGATTGTGTGAAAAAGGGTTAACCAACCTTACACAGTATATAGTAACTTCTTAACTTAGAATTTCTTTGTCTTTGTCTATCAAATCAGTCTTCATTTCAGATTTTCAAACAATCTTTACCCTTTACCAATCAATCCCTGGTTTTCACAACTTTGAAAGAGAGGCCTTTTGAAAACATTGTGAGAAAATGCTGGTCACCAGCATTATTCTTTTTTCCCACAATGTTTTCTGTCCTTCCAAAAAAAAAAAAAACAATTTTTGAGTCACACTAAATTTGTTGTCTGCAAATACATTTAAATTGGATGAGTCTAAAATTTTGTTGATTGGTAAAGAGTTAAGCAAAATTGAAACTTTAAGTTTGAGCACAAACTCTGATGAGCATGGACTCAAGTTTTTTAAACATAAATATATGTGATAAATCAAAAATAACTAGAACTATGACTAAACATGATCATACCCCGCACCAGCTCCTTGTATCAAATCAGGTCTGTCACAGAATGCAGAATGTAAAAGTTGAAAAAAGTTAAGGGGAGATAATTCCATGAAAAATCGCAGCAGGGTCATGAAAATTGCACATGCACAACTTGAGATAGGTAAGAAACATCGAGTGTAAATTTGCATTCAGTACCTAAAAAACAGTCAGAGTAGTTAGGCAGACAAATTTGTGTCTACATACAGACGGACAGACAGATGAAAAGATGGACAGACAGCCATGGAGATTCCAGTATACCCCCATCCACTACAATGTATCGGGGGTATAAATATTTAAATATTCAGGTGTTTTTGTAAGGATATTCAGTTAATTGAGGATAAATAAAGATCTATGTTACCTTTTTTGTTCATACAAGATACAGCACAGACTAGGGGGCTATGACTCAGATTCAACTTTCTCTCCAGAGTTTGACGAATGTTTTCTTCTTTCTGCCTCACTTCATCATCTTTAATAGGTTTCTTGTCAAGAAAAGTTCCAATCAAAATGACTCTGTAGTACTGGGACGTGGCCTAGAGATGGAATGGGAGAAGTATTTTGAGCAATGCTCTAACAAAAAGAGGCTTCATGCACCTTTTTGAAGCATCAAACTGGGCAAATCATCACATCATTACTGATCCATAAAATCTATTTTGTGTAACAACTCCCTGATTCCAGTTGTAAAATGGTCCTTGAATGTGCAGAAAATATAATAACAGCAAAAAGATATGACCCAGGTCAGCATACGTGTACTGCAAAGGCTGACCTGTGTTGATACTTTGTTGGTTGTATTGGAGTTTAACGCCACTTTAACAGCTAAGGTCATATCATGGCAGTCGGTGACGCACATGTGTTTCCTGGCTTTCTCACACCGGTACTAACACAACTTTCTTTCCAAAGCCACCGACTACTTTTCTCACATGCTTCAGCAGAGGTGAGAGGCCAAAATACGCCGGAAAGAAAATTCGCCTCACCCGGGTATTGAACTCACAACCACCATATCATGGGCCCAACACGCTCACCACTGAGCCACCCCGGCGGGCTTCTCTTCAGAAACAAGAAGTCACAGTCTTGCCTGGATAAATGATAATTATGCTTACCTGAATATTATACAGCCATCTTCCAATTTCCTCTATGTCTGTTTCTATGGACCAAAAGTCCCAAACCAACAGGTAGAGGGTGTGTCTTGTAAACATACTGTGGTGGATCAATGTGTACGGTTCATCTCCTGCTATGTCCCAGACATTCAGTTTAACCTCACCAGATTTTTTCTCTCCAGAAAACATCTAGAAAAAGGTCACTGTGTACTGAGACCAAGCATTTTGTGTTCTAACATTATTTGGTACTCTCCTCTCCCAAACAAAAAATTCCTGACTTCAAAAATTAAGTATTTGCAGACAACAGTTTTGAATGTGGTAGAAACAAACTTATGTCTTTTATGTCTTGTGTTGGTTACTGGTACTTTTTTCTTTTTCCACAATGATTTCAGAAAGCTTCTTTTTCAAGTTTTTTTTAAAATTGATTGTTAAAAGTTGATTGACTAATGGAATGGTGTTTTATGCCGCTTTCAACATTATTTAAGTCATATTATCTGACAGCTGGCATATTCATCTATTTCCCATGTGTCACCCAGGTCCGTATTTACCAACAATTCTTAAGAACATTCTTTGTCTTACTCTTCAAGATTTTCTGACTATGAAAGTAATAGAACTTCTGATTAGCTAAACCATTTGGTTTAGCCAATCAGAAGTTCTGTTACTTTCACATTGACTAAATTCTGAAGAATAAGACTAAGAATATTCTTAAGAATGGTTGGTGAATAGGGACCCCGTTCTATTCTAGGGCTCTATATTGTCCTGCCCAAGGACACTCATATGAACAACCCAGTGGATACAGTGGAGCTTGAACCCATGGCCTCCAAGGTACAAGTCCCATGCTTTACCATTGCGCCAAGCAGGACCCTAGCTGGTAAGGGATTCAAGGTGCTCTTCTTTTCCTTTTCACAAAACTACAGAAAAAAGATACTATTTTGGACACAATGCTCAAGTCTTTACCAAGTGACAAAATTTTAGACTTGTCTAAATTCAAAGCATTTGCAGACGACAAAATAAATGTTGGTCAAAAATTGGAATTTGTTTCCAGCAGGGTAGAAAACATCATGGGAAAAGGTGAAACTGCTGGCTACCAGCATTTTCTCCTTTTCCCACAATGTTTTCAAAAGGCTTCTATCACGGGGTCGCAGGGATTGCTTGGTAAAGGGTTAATACTTTACCAAACAAAAGAATTTTAGATTTGTCCAAATCGAAAGAGTTTTCAGATTACAATCAAGCTGTAGTTTCTATTACAGAATTAGGCATTGTCTTTGAAAGGGGAAAAAAACTTTGGGAAAAGGAGAAAAAGCTGTATTCCAGCAATTTCTCTGTATACAACAATATTTTCAAAAGGCTTTTTTTTTTTGTCAGGATTATTAGTAAAGTGTTTAAATTTCATCACAACTCACTGGAAAACTTCTTTTTCTCTTGGTGATCACTTCTCCAGTGATAATACTTCTATTTTCTTGCACTGAGTTACTTTTCTTGTTTGCTAGAATATTAACAAGAGTTGTCTTTCCTTTATCCTGTAGATAATTGAAAAAAAAAAGATCAGGTATAAATTCAACAAAATTTAAGTAATGGCATGTAGTAATCAGGTTGGGAAGGCAGAGAAATACTTGAACACTTGATCAGCAAACTCACCAAGCCCAGTAACTATGTCTATAACTACAGACAATATCTTCGACTTGTTCAAATTGAAAGTTTTTGGAGAGGATGAAATAAAGATGACTCAAAAAATAAAACTTGACTTTAGAAGAGTAGAAGACTTTAGAAGAGTAGAAAACAATCTGGGAAAAAGAGAAAATGCTGGTTACCATTATTTTCTCCTTTTACAACAATGTTCTCAGAGGGCTTCTTCCTCTGGGTAAAGCATTAACTTCATTGGCCTATCATGGGATACAAAAACTTTCATAACGGTCCCAGATATGGAATGATGACATAGCTTGTGCATGGATTACTTTTGGGCCGATTTCAGGTTTGAGTGATCAAATCATGATCATACTACAAACAGCAAACTTGTTGTACAAAATCTGGAAGCCATTTTTGAACATGAGACAAATTCATATTTAAACAAATCAGGATATCTTGAAGCAAAGAGTCATACAGAGAGGGGCATGATAAACCTACCTTTTTGCCCAACACAATAGTTTTCAACTTATTGTATTCCTTGTGATCTCTGAGCTTCTCCATAAAACTGGTCAGAATCTTCTTTGTCATTCTGTGGATATCACCTATTGAAGCAATGAATGGGTTAAGCTTTTACCAACATGGCAAAATTTTAGACCTATCAAATCCAATTGATAAGCATTTTGTTGATAACAATTTCACTGTGGCTCAAATGATGCAATTTTTCTCCTTTACACAAAATGTTTTAAGAATCCATCTTTCAAAATGTTTTTAAAACTCAAGATTGAGTAGTAAACGGTTTAAAGCCTTTACCAAATAATTTTGTGTTATATTACCCAAGCTCAGAATTGTTTAAAAAGCAGTATGGGAAAAGGAGAAAATGGTCTTCTAGAAAAGGATACAATAAAAAAGGAGAAAATGGTCTTCTGGAAAAAGAGAAAATGGTCTTCTAGAAAAGAAGAAAAATGGTCTTCTAGAAAGGGAGAAAATGGTCTTCTAGAAAGGGATAAAATGGTCTTCTAAAAAGGGAGAAAATGGTCTTCAAGAAAGGGAGAAAATGGCCTTCGAGAAAAGGAGAAAACGGTCTTCTAGAAAAGGAGAAAATGGTCTTCGAGAAAGGGAGAAAATGGTCTTCGAGAAAGGGAGAAAATGGTCTTCGAGAAAGGGAGAAAATGCTCTTCGAGAAAAGGAAAAAATGGTCTTCGAGAAAAGGAGAAAATGGTCTTTTAGAAAAGGAGAAAATGGTCTTCGAGAAAAGGAGAAAACGGCCTTCTAGAAAAGGAGAAAATGGTCTTGTAAAAAGGGAGAAAATGGTCTTCTAGAAAGGGAGAAATTGGTCTTCTAGAAAGGGAGAAAATGGTCTTGGAGAAAAGGAGAAAATGGTCTTCTAGAAAAGGAGAAAATGGTCTTGGAGAAAAGGAGAAAATGGTCTTGGAGAAAAGGAGAAAATGGTCTTCTAAAAAAGGAGTAAATGGTCTCCTAGAAAAAGAGAAAATGGTCTTCAAGAAAAGGAGAAAATGGTCTTCAAGAAAAGGAGAAAATGGTCTTCTAGAAAGGGAGAAAACGGTATTCGAGAACAGGAGAAAATGGTCTTTTAGAAAGGGAGAAAATGGTCTTCGAGAAAAGTTTCTTACAGATCCATTACTATGACTTTTTGTGATGACTTGTTTAGTTTGGCAGAGTCCAGTGAGATTAGTATAAGTTGTAAGAATTAACTTGTTTCTTAATTGATGTAAAATAAATATGTTTAAACTAAACTTGTTTAGTTAAATGAATCAAGGAGATTCATTTAACCCCCTTTTCCTTGAGTATGTCTAATCTTTTACTGTTCAAATTCATTCATTCAGCTTAGTTACATTTAACCTCTTACAAAACACCTTGAAAAAACAACATTCTATTGTTTAAAACACATATTGACGTTTTTAACATTTAACCTTTTACAAAACACTTTGAAAAAACAACATTCTATTGTTTAAAACACATAATGACGTTGCTTAACTCTTTACCATACGGCAAAATTTTAGGTTGGTCGAAATCAAAAACATTTGCAGCCAACAAAATGAAAGTGACTGAAAATTTGAAATTTGTTTCATGTAGGGTAGAAGACATTGTGGGAAAAGGAGAAAATGCTGGTTACCAGCATTTTCTCCTTTTCCCATAATGTTTTCTAAAGGCTTCTTCCTCAGGATCACCAAAAGTAGGGATTGGGTAGTAAAGGCTTAACTTACCATCATTTATGACATCTTTCAAAGCTGTATTTTCAATTGACAGACCTTCCAATTTCAACATTCCACAGTTCTTCAATTTTCCCAGTTCTGTAGGTAAAGTTTTGATCAATGGATTGCTGCAAATACAGTGAAATTTGTCTTGAACACTTCATGGAAGATCACCCCTTCCTTACAGCACAGCTTCTTTTCCTACATCCTCAGAACCCAGATTTAAGCATTACTCTCCATGCATTACCCCTGGGAAAACTGACTAGCAAATCTTCGTATCCTATGAATATTCATATGGTCGAAATGTACCCTAATAGGCAATCAAAAGATCAATAACATATTCATTCTCTTGTAGGGAAGGCAATTTCATTTCGTCAGTGACTAAAAATAGAAATGATGGCATATTTGTGATAAAAATAGTTTAAATTTTCTCAAAGAAAAACTGAGATTACCTATCAGAATGCCTCATGAATAATTCATGACAATGAGGAAACACCAGCCAAATAACCCAGGGTCGATTACAGTATGAATCGAAACTGGGTCAACGGGGATGCTTTTCCTATAGATTCAATACTTAGCAACTGCATTAGGGAGAAATCATTTTGGTTCAGTGGTTAGTGTACTGCTCTTTTATACTTCAAGAAACAAATATCTTCACCGCACAAGTTCGAATCTAAGCAAAGATGGTTGTATTTTAGTAAATGCGTTTGATTGGAACTTTCAGGTTGTTAGATGGGGGCTCGTCTAGGATTGGCTCATTGAGCCATTTTGTTTCCTAAAAAAATGTTACTGTCTAATAAGGGTTCATGACAGAGATGATGATCTTTAAGAGAGTGTGTTTTATGGAAAATTCAGCCTTCTGAAAACACTGTGGGAAAAGGAGAAAATGCTGGTAACCAGCATTTTCCACGAATGTTTTCTACTTTTCCAAAGTCCAGTTTCAATTTTTTAGTCACCTTTATTTTGTCATCTGTGAATGTTTTCAATCTGAGCTAGCTATGTGTTTTTCACATGTGTAATTGTTTATCCATGGTGATCAATTGTAGAATCGAGCCATGCACCTGGAAGTTATTTGCCGGACATAAAAAGCACTGTTTACAGAACACATATATACATACATGTATAGATACATACATACACACAAACACACAGACATTTGTAAATCATTATAACACATTATTAGTAGAATTAAGCAAACTTCATACTCTGACAAGTCTAGAATTTCCAATGACTTCAAGTTGCAGACAGAAGGTGGGACACAGTCTATGTTGTTGCTGGCTAGCCGTAGTTCTTTCAGACAAGAAGCAAGGATTTCTGGGAATGAAACTCCAGCACTTTCATCTGCTGACAGGCTCAGTCTATTTTTGTTTGGCAAACTCAAAAATGATAAACCTCTGGAAATAAGGACATAATCAAAATTCATTTCAAGGGTTCATGTTCCAAAAAGCGTCCACCTACTGTACTTTTTAACTCTTTACCGAACAATATAATTTCAGACTAGTCTAAATTAGAAGCATTTGCAGATGACAAAATATATTTGACTCAAAAGTTGAAAATTTGTTTTGGGAATGGTAGAAATCATTATGGGAAAAGGAGAAAGTGCTGGTAACCAGCATTTTCTCCTTTTCCAACCATGTTTTAGAACGTTTCTTTCCCAGAAATGTGAAAACCCAGAAATTGTTTGGTAAAAGGTTAACCCTTTACAAAACAAAGACACTTTACTGACCAAATTGAAAGCATTTCCATATAACAAATAAATTTGCCTCTAATATTGAGACTAATAACAGAAATAGTAGGAAACATTGGTTGAAAAGGAGAGAGTTGATGGTTACCAGCATTTTCTCCTTTTTGTCACAAGCTTTTGAAGACCCCTCTTAATCAAGGTTCTTAACTCTCTACGACACAATCCCGAGTTTTTACAACCCTGAAAAAGAAGCCTTTTCTCCTTTTCCTACAATGTTTTCTATAGGCTTCTTTCTCAGGATCGTTAAAAGTCGGAATTTTCTGGTAAAAAGTTAATGCAGAATATCGATTTTATTGCCAGTTGTGATTCATTCAGACACTAAATAGCTTTCACAAATAACTAGAACTGTCACTGAATGCGACTTTGTACCCCCGCCAGTGCTTTGATAGTATTTTGTACGCAGACGGACGGATACACAGACGGACAGACACACTGACAGACAGGCTGATTCCAGTATACCCCCGAAAACTTTCGTTTTGCAGGGGGTATAATAATGGATATTGGTCTTCCATACTTCCAGTTTCTGAAACTTTTTCCAAATTAGTTGATGAATTTTGTGTTTCCTGAAGTTTAAAATGCTATTAGAAGTGTTATGTATTAAGATAGTCATGAATTTCCTGGCTTTCGAACACCAGTAATGCCAAAAGTTCTTTCCATCAAACTCACTGACTACTTTTCGCGTATGCATCAGAGGATGAGAGGCGACAAATTGTCAAAAAGAAAGTTTGCCTCAACTAAGTATCAAACCCGCAACCACCAGGTCACATATCCCTGACTACTTAGCTACTCGGCTGGGCAAACAATTCTAACTTACCTTATGTTAGATGGTGATTTTGCTGTGGGTACTCCTAGTTTATTGCTTTTCAAATTCAGCATATGTAGATGCCCACATTCCCATACCCCAATGGCTGGTAGTCTTTCAATTATGTTATCAGATGCATCCAAATCAGTCAGCACAGCTGTAAATAAGAAATCAAACCAACATGAAAGTTCACAACAAATGCATGCATTGCTCAAATACAAACTGCCACAGCCAGGATTCAAACCTCAGCAAAGATACTCATTTTTTTAGATTTTAAAAACCAATAGGCTAACCACTGAGCTAATCAGAATTCTTCCTAAAGCAGTGAAGCACTGATTTTATTCTGGAAGTAGCTATGCAGTAAAGGAGTAATCTCCTGTAACAGAAAGGGAAAACTGAACTGATAATTTGAGGCTTTACCAAATGACAAAATTTTAGTCTGGTCGAAATTAAAAGCATTTGCAGATATCAAATAAAATGATACTCAAATAACTGCAAATGCACTGGAAAGGATATCCAGCATTTTCTCCTTTTCCCATAATGTTTTCAAGAGGCTTCTCTCAAAGGGTTGTTAAAAGTCATAATTATGCGGTAAAGAGTCAAATAACACATTACAAAAGCAGATACTAGTCTCAAGTGAAAGCAACTGCAGACACCTACTTAACCCTTTCCCAAACAAGCCCTTGTTTTTACGTGTCTGCAGAACAAGTATTAGGAAAACATGTGGGAAAAGGAGAAATTGCTTGTGACGAGCAATTTCTCCTTTTCCCATAGTGTTTTCTACCCATTTGGCGAATTTTCTGCCATTTTTATCAAATTTGAAATTGACGTCTGCAAGCTCTTTGACTTTGGAAGAGTCTAGAATTTGTTGTTTGGGAATGGGTTAATGAATGATATTGAGGCTAGTCTGACATGAAAGCACTTGCAGATGTCTATTGAAATGTGCTTGAATTTTTATCTTTGATAAAGTAGATTGGTAAAAGGAGAAAATGCTGGTTACCAGCATTTTCTCTTCTTTTCCCACAATGTTTTCAAATGTTTTTTACCACAGGGTCATTAAAACTTGAGTTTATTTGGGAAAAGGGTTAACCTTTTACCTGGCAACAAAATTCTAGCCTTGTCCAAATTCAATGCACTGGCAGACAACAATTTCAGTATGTTTCAAATGATGAGGTTTGTATTTGAAGGTAGGAATCATTGTGGCAAAAGCAGAAAATGTTAGTTAACAGCATTTCCTCAACTACTCACAATGTTTTCAAATGCTTTTATTGAAGGATGAACTAGAAACACAGTATGCAGTGACAACAGTGAAAAAGGGGAGTCACATTGTCAAATATACCGTAGTTTGTGAGCAACCTGCCTTTTCTGGTATGGGCTCCATTTTCAATTCAATTGATCAAATGTATCATGTTTAATGCCATTTTCAACATTATTTTTGTAATAATGCAGTAGGCAGTGTATTCTGTCAATGCTTTTCTGGAGTTTTTCTCCATTTCTAACATTTTTCAAAATTATACTTGCTAAGTGTTGTAAAATAATAGTTCATGTCACTTTCTACAGATATAAGCTAGTCATCTTACTTAGTTTAACAATCCCTTCATTAATCTCCGTCAATCTGTTATCACTTATGTTCAGATATCGTAGACTGCTACACCAGTATTTCTCTGTGTCCACAGGAAATCTTTCCAACCGGTTTTTGGACAAGTCTAAATGCTCCTGAAACATAGAAATTTAGATTAAAGGTGGGTATTTAGAATTTTTAAATCTCACCAAATTAAAAAAATATATATTGAAATTTATTTAAAAAAATAATACAAATCATCAATTATTTAGACTCATAAAATGAAGAAAAAAGTTTTTCTGATGGTGTTCCCTCAAAAGGCTATGTATCCTATTAAGGTATTTTTAGATTTTGCGCCAAAAATCAATAAAGTATTGTGGGAATGTCAAGTGACTGGCACGTGACTAATAACGCTTGAATTCCATTACATAACAAACATGTAATAAATATTTTCCATAATGTCTTATTCGGACGCTATGTTTGACACTTCGTCTGTGTATTCCTGTGTAAATGAGCGAATTGATCATCTAAAAATAGAATTTGTCTCCTGCTGGAGTCAACCTGGGCTGTAGTGAATCTCTAATTTCTCGCGTTGTCGGATGGTTTTCGACTACTGGGGTTTTATGAAAGCAAATTAAAAGGCTTTGAGAGTATAAGGATTATTTTTTTGTATTTTTTGTAAAATTTTCATCCCAAACTCTGAAGGGCCACCTTTAAGATTTCTTAAATGTTGAACACAAGTTTTCAAACTTGCATCTTAACCTTTTACCACACAATCCCAACTTTTAACAACCCTGAGAAAGATACCTTCTGAAAACATTGTGGGAAAAGAAGAAAATGCTGGTAACCAGCATTTTCTCCTTTTCCCACAGTATTTTCTTCCCTTCTCAAAAAAAATTTCAAATTTCAGTTACTTTCATTGTCTCGTCTGTAAATGCTTTCAATTTGGACCAGTCTGAAATTTTGGCATTTGGTAAGGAGATAAGTCATATTTACACTATAACAAACAACTGCTGATGACATTTTGGCATTCTATGACATGGGCTGGTATATGCTGAAATTTGTGAGCCAGATGTCCAAAATTTCTAGACATGCATACTTTTGCATTACGTCACTGATTGCTCAGCGCATCTGAATATTTTGTGCAAGAACAAAATTTACGACATTATGCCAACAAACACGCATTAGTAGCAAGTTTGCCTGGTGAATGCCATGCAAACGGTTTGTTTATCTGCAGAAAAACAATAGTTGGTTACCTTTATGGTGGGATGCATTTCTATAAAATCTTCATCAATAATTGTAATGTAATACAACTTGAAAGCATTCTGTGAGGGGTTTTATATGAATTGATTCAGAGCACAAGTGGAAAGCAGGCACAACATACTGAACGTGTTGAGAGATGGTTGGAACTTGTATTGCACATTTTCTAGATTGATAATATGTTGTAACTCATGCATTGTGTCTATGTTCTAATGCCATTTCAAATTTGTAAGGTTTACCCCAAGATACAGAAATTCATCAGGTGACCAGCATTTTCTCCTTTTCCCCCTGCTTTAACTCTTTATCAGATGAGGTAATTTTGGTCTGCTGAAATTGAGAGAATTTGCAGATGACAAATTTAGAGTGGCTAAAAAGGTAGTATTTTTATCTATAAGGAAAGAAAACACAGTGGAAAATGGAGGAAATGCCTATTATGGACATTTTCTCCTTTTCCACAGTGTTTTCGAATGCCTTCAACCACAGCGCCATAAAAGCAAGGGTTTATATGGGAAAGGCTTTTTAATATGAGAAATTTAAAAAACATTCTTACCAAAGGACATTCCCATGGTTGAGGGAAGGTTGTCAAACAATTGTTGTTCGCCGAAATATGAATCAAGTCTTTACATTCCGAAATACCTTCCGGTATCAACTGCAGTAAATTATGGGATAGATCTAAACGTCTCAATGAAGCACATTCCCAACTTCTGTTGGTGACGATTGCTGAAATGAAATTACGAAATGTGAATATGATTTTTTGCCTCTGAAGCATGTGAGAAAATTAGTCAGTATCGGCATGAGAAAGCCAGGGAACACATGCAAAGGTGCACTGACTGTTGTTATTTGATCTAAGCTGTCAAAACTCTGAAAAAAAACAAAAACAACGAGAGCTTCGCAAAGCAACGCATAATTGTAGGCCCAAAGGGGCTTGTCAGTGAAAAAAATTAAAATCTACAAACCCTGCACATATCTATATTTTAAAAGTCAAATGCACAACTACACATCGTAGAGATTCATTGTGGGTAAGTTTCTAGTTATTCCAATGAAAACTGTAGGAGCAGTTGTATGCACAAAAAATTGCTTACGGACGGATGGACGGATGCACAGACAGACAAAATAATACAACTCTTTGGGCATATAAAAACTACTTTACCACACAACAAAAATGTAGACTACTTGAATATGAAAGCAATTTAAAAGGCTTGTATGACACAGTTTGTCTTTAATAGGGTAGAAAATATTGTGGAAAAATGAGAAAATGCTGGTTACCAGCATTTTCTGCTTTTCCAACAATGTTTTCTTTTATTCTCAAGGTCATTAAATTTCAGGATTGTGTGGGAAAGGTTAGGTCAGAGTTATCTTTTTGAGAGGCAGCACTCTGGCGAGTACTCTTCACAAAGGCCGGTTCAATTTTTTTTGTGGGACAAAATCAAGAATGAGATAAAATTGGGTCAAACATTGAAGCTAAGTAAACATACTCACATTTTCTCCTCAAAGTGGAGGCAGTATCTTGTTGAAGTTCAGCATCCTGATGAATACTCTTCACAAGGAAGGATAAATTGTTGTGGGACAAATTCAAAATTGTCAGCGTAGGAATACAAAATGTCTCCTCACAGACCGTCTTCAAGTTGTTGTAGGATAAGTTGATGACTCGTAGGCTGTTTAAAAATAAGGTAAGCATTAGCATATTAATGATAATGTGCCTTTGCAGATAGTGCAGATCCACATCAGACTATACAGAATATCAAATCTGATAACTGACCTACATTGTAAAATGTTTCAAGCAACATTTACGTCTACCTTGCATTTAACCCTTTCCCAAATGACAAACTTTCAGACTAGACCAAATTGAAAGCATTCGCAGACGACAATTCAACTCTTGCTGAAAAGATTATTTCTGTCTATGATAGGGTAGAAAACATTGTGGGAAAAGGAGAAAATGCTGGTTACCAGCATTTTCTCCTTTTCCCATAATGTTTTCAAAAGGCTACTATTCCAGACCCGTAAAAACCAGGGATTGTTTGGGAAAGGGTTAAACTTCAAGCTCAATACTTCTTATATTTGTAAGTGGACCTTCCAAGTCAACCCTATCCCAAATGACATAATTTTGGACAAGTCCAAATGGAAATCATTTGCAGACAACAATTAAGTATAATCCAAATGATGGGATGGTATGGTAAAAGGGTTGTACATAGAGAGCACTGTTAGTCCTCTACAAAGATCAATCAGTAGGTACATAGCAAGGCAAAACCCCAGGCTTCAACATTAACTCTTTACCATATGACAAAATTCTAGTCTTGTCGAAATTGAAAGCATTTGCAGAAGACAATTTCAGTGTGGCTTAAATGGTGGAAATTTTCTTTGATAGGGTAGAAAACATTGTGGAAAAGGGAGAAAATGCTGGTTTCCAGCGTTTTCTTCTTTTCCCACATTGTTTTCAAAAAGCCTCTTTTCCAGGGTCATCAAAAGTCGACATCAAATAAGCTTTAACTGTGTTTTCTAAATCAAGAAAAGAGACTAATTCATCTCAATACCCAGAGATCAGGGCCTTTTTTTACCAAGGCACTTACTAACAAAATTTGTGTAACTTTAACCTAAGTATAGTACAGTGGCATAAATCTGCTGCCCAGTACATAAAATAGCTATCATTGAATATTTTTGAAAACTATCGAGAAAAACCGAAGTTTTCCTGGAAATTTTATCCAGTTAACTTGAAAAGCTAAAATTTCCAAGAAACTTTAATTTATCACAAAACTTTTCTAAAATAATCGTGATAGTTATGTCTGTACTCGTAGCGATTTAATGCCACTTTACTATAGTTATGTAAAACTTATGCAAACATTTTCGTGACTGCCTTGGTTAAACAGGGCCTGGATCACTAAGTAAATCTACCTTGGGCAAAGATCCTGATCAATCTGGGTTCCTGTGGGTCCTGTGAACGCCACTAATTTATTTTTTGAGACATCCAGTTTCTGTAAATTCTGGAAGTCCCATGGCAGGCAATTAGGAAGCTCTGTTAGCTTGTTTTCCGACAGGTCCAATTCTTGTAGCGTCACTGTGAAAGGTGCCAGCCAGCTTGGTTGAATATCATGAAGGTTCTTCTGTTTTAACTGACCAACACACATCTAAAATAAATGTAAAGTGGCTTTATATTTAATGTAAAATGGCTTTATATTTAATGTAAAATGGCTTTATATTTAATGAAAAATGGCTTTATATTAAAACCCTTTACCACACAATGTCGAATTTTAATACCCCGAGACAGAAGCCTTTTGAAAACATTGTGTGCAAAGGAGAAAATGCTGGTAACCAGCATTTTCTCCTTTTCCCACAATGTTTTCTACCCTTCCCAAACCAAATTTCAATTCTTTAGTCACATTCAATTTGTCGTCTGCAAATGCTTTCAATTTGGATCAGTCTTTAATTTTGTTGTTTTGTAAGGAGTTAAAGCTTTATATCTAAATGCCTGTAATAATCACCATGGTAACACTTAACCTTAATTCAATAAGTGAAATTTAAGCCTATAGAAAACCAAATTTAGTTATTTAACCCTTTACCAAACAATCCCTGATTTTTTACGACCCTGAGAAAGAAGCCTTTTAAAAACATTGTGGGAAAAGGAGAAAATGTTGGTAACCAGCATTTTCTCCTATTCACAGAATGTTTTCTTCCCTTCCCAAAACAAATTTCAGTTTTTTATTCATATTAATTTTGTCATCTGCAAATGCTTCCAATTTGGACTAATATAAAATTTTGTCATTTGGTAAAGAGTTAAAAAGTCTTTTTTTGGGAAAGAACTCCTCATTGGACAATGCTTTTAAAACCACTTTGGAAAAGGGAGATATTGCTGGTAACCAGCATTTTCTGCTTTTCCTACCCTGTTTTCTAAATTTTCATAGAAAAATTCACTCATAGAAGAAACATTTGACCCTTTACCAGTAAACCCATAATCTTAACTCTTCACCTATGACAGTGTCTGAAAATTGTGCTCGAATGGGAGAAATATTCCATGAAAGGTTGGAAAACCTTGTGGGAAAAGGAAAAAATGCTGGTAACCAGCATTTTCTCCTTTTTCCACAATGTTTTCTACAGCTTCTTTCCTCAAGTGTTGTTAAAGCAACAGACTGTTTCATAAGTCATTACACAGAAAAGCTGATCAACTTTCTGACATAAGAAGGAGCAAAACCACTGTGTTGCAAGCTGTACAGTGTGAAATGTATAGTCACTTCCAAGATGGTGGACTGTTTATATGGAGAAAGTTGGTTGTTACATTTCATCATCAATAACTTTTTTTCTTGAAACAATTGAGTGATGATACTTGCAATATATTGTGGGGGAATGATGTGGTAAGCCTCGGTGCTATATAGCAAAGAGCCAGTGTCATTATTTGATACACTATATTGGCGTAAACATTGCCATTTGGTAAAATTTAAATTTGAAGCGAGGAACTTGCATCGTTTTTAGTTATAGAATGGAAAATAAGCCAATGCAGTGGATGAAGGTTGTTGTTTCTGTAGATATTCATCACACGCTTTCCAACGATTACAGTAATTTTTATGAAATATGTCTAGAAAGACCTGAAAACATGTGTTTTGTATATCGATAATGCAGCGGTGTAGTCCACATCAACAATTTTTCCATGTAAACAGTCCGCCATCTTGAAAGTGACTACACATTGCATGCCGTACAGCTTACAACACAGTGAAAACATCTACCTTAAATACATCATCATCAACATCTTCATCATCCCCTCCAGTGTTTTGGTTCGATGTCACATTGACAGGAACAAAGAGATTGCGTATGAACTCTCCAATGACTTCTGGGAAGTCTTTACAGGCTGCCTTGGTCAGTTCGAGACTCGGAAAGTTTTCCATCATGTACATAAAGAGTTCTATATGTCGACCTGTTAAATGTACAATAATTCTATTGTTTAATGAATCTAAATGATGCACTGAGAAACCAGGATTCATACATCTGCAAGAAATATTGACCAATATCAGCCTGTGTAGTCCAAGCACGCAGACCCAGGTCAAACTATTTTCCTTCTTTTTTTGGGGGGGTCAATTTCCGGTATGTCAAAGGATCAGTTTACCACTGAATTGAGTCTGATGTTAATCCATTACCACAAAATCCCTACTTTTGATGAGAAATTAGAAGCCTAATGCATTTTTTCCTTTTCCCACAATGTTTTCTACTCTTCACATAACAAATTTCAAGTTTTCAGTCACTTATATTAAGTCGTCTGCAAATACTTTTGATCTGGACAGGCCTAAAATATTGTCATTTGGTAATGAGTTAAACTAGGATTTTATAGATCCATTATTATATGAAGTCTGGCTTGATTTAGAGCATTATAGACATGCATTAACACTTTCCCACACAACAAAATTTTAGACTTGTCCAAATTCAAAGCTTTTACGGATGACAATTTAAACTGGGCTCAAATGATAAACCTTATTGTTTGTAGAGTAGAAAGCATTGTGGGAAAAGGAGAAAATGCTGGTTACCAGCATTTTCTCCTTTTTCCACAATGTTTTCAAAAGGTTTCTATCCAAAGGTCGTCAAAAGTCGTCATTGTGTAGTAAAGGATTAAACCTCCTTTTGCAAGAGTCCTGCTCATTTATTCTTGTGCTCATATCACAATATTTTAGACAAGACCAAATTGATTGTATCTGCAGATGACAAAGTCAAAGTAACTCAAATGATGATTTCTTGCCCTTGATATTTGGTAGAAAACTGTAGGAAAAGGATCAAATGCTGGTCACCAGCATTTTCTCCTTTTCCCACAAGGTTTTCAAAAGGCTCTTTCTTCAGGGTCGTTACAAGCAGGGATTATTTGGTTGAGAGTTAAGAGTTGAAAACCCTTACTATAACAAATTTGCGGCAAATGAAATCAAAGTTCTCTTTGTGAAATGTCCTTTCACAATAATATTTGCCTCTGAAGCCAGTGTAGATCAAGATCAGACTGCTCAAAATTGGCAGTCTGATCTTTGATCCACAGTCTACTGAACTGAAATATTCAGGGCCTAAACAACCATCATATTGCAACTATTTGGGCCTCATATCTTGACTGAAATTGTCCGCTAGGTTTATTTGGCCCTCTAAAGGTTAAACGCCTTCTACCTTTACTCATTACTGCACAATCCCGACTTTTAACGACCCCAAGAAAGAAGCCTATTAAAAACATTGTAGGAAAAGGAGAAAATGCTGGTAACCACAATGTTTTCTACCCTTTTCAAAACAAGTTTCACTTTTTTGGTCAGATTTATCATCTTAATCGTCTGCAAACGCTTTCAATCTGGACAAGTCTAAAATTTTGTTGTGTGGTAAAGGGTTAACCCTTTACAAGATGAAAAAATTTTGGCCTTGTCCAAATTCAAAGCATTTGCAGACAACAATTTCAGTGTGGCTCAAATGGTGCAATTTTTCTTTCATGGGGTAGAAAAAATTGTGGGAAAAGGAGAAAATACTAGTTACCAGCATTTTCTCCTTTTCCCACAATGTTTTTAAAAGGCTTCTTTTACAGGGTTGTTAAAAGTCATCATTGTGTGGGAAAGGGTTAAAGTTGTGAAGCTGAACCCCTGTAGGCAAGTTGGTAACATTCTAGACTGGAGAACAAAGGGGGGTGTCACTGGTTTGATCCCCGGCTTGGCAAATTTCTTTTCAGGGATTGATGATAAGCATTGCAACAGCATACATCCCTCTCTTGCCGCTGATCATCGTTTCGACAATGTTTATGTGGAAAAGCAGCTAGTGGTTTGGAAAAATGTTATGCAAAGAACTTTTCTCCTTTTCCCTGCAATGTTCTCTTTGCTTCTGAAGTGCAACTGAATTTGGACAAGCCAAAATTTTCTTTTTTTGTCAGGTACTGCACTGAGTTAGATACCACTGGGCTCAACCTTTTACCACACAATGACGACTTTCAATGCCCCTGAGAATGAAGCCTTTTGAAAACATTGTGAGAAAAGGAGAAAATGCTGATAACCAGCATTTTCTCCTTTTCCCACAACGTTTTTAACTATATAAAAGATAAATTGCACCTTTAGAGCCACACTGAAATTGTCTTATATAAATGCTTTCATTTCAGACAAGGCTGAATTTTTGTCTTCTGGTACAATACCATACAATCTGTTACCATACAATCCTTACTTTTGACAACCCTGAGAAAAAAGCCTATAGAAAACATTGTGAGAAAAGGAGAAAATGCTGGTAACCAGCATTTTCTCCTTTTCCCACAATGTTTTCTACTCTTCATAAAACAAATTTCAAATTTTCAGTCACTTTCATTTTGTTCTCTGCAAATGCTTTCAATTTGGGCAAGTCTGAAATTTTGTTGGCTGGTAAAGGGTTAAAAGCACTTAACACCAAACTCACCACTGCAAACGGCATAAAGCGGCGTCTTCTTTTCAAATTCTCCCAAATCTCTCTCTGACTGGACCAATGAAATAGAGCTGTTAATGTCAATCCCTGGCGTAATCCACAATCTAAAACATTCTATACTGCCTCCCTGGCAAGCAGCATACATTAAATTGGCTCTCACTTCATCCGACTTAACTTTGCCTGGAAAATAGTAAAAGAATTTGCTTTATGTGGCTGCAATATTTGAGATACGTGCTGGCATATGTTATTACTTGTATGAGCAGGTGGCAGGGGACAAGTTTCTAAGTCCCCTGCCACCTGACCTCACAACAAATTTATTATATCACAAAGTTTTACCCTTCCAAAGCGCATTAAGTGAAATTTTCCTGTTTTATAATCTCAGGAATCGAGTATGCTGACGAAATAAAAGTTCCCTTCTGAGTGCCCTGATTCAATGAAAACTGACATCAATAGAAACAGACATCACTAAAACATGCAGTTTGGTGCATAAACATGCAGTCTGGTTATCGATCAATGCCACCACTTTGGATGTTGTGTTGCAAGTGTAGTGATGTTTACAGGGCACTCACAAGGGAAAGTGGCTTTTTGACAGGATACATGATATGTATGTTCCCGGCATGTTAACCAATCAGATCACGAGAAATTTCTTTGCAATATAATAATGTAAGATGTCCAGGCTGAATTTAGGGTGAAGGGAATATGTATAACTAGTCCCCCAAAACAGTCCAGGCAGAATTAATTTCAGGCTAGAAACCAGGCTGGCATTTCAAAGGTTCAGCAGGACTTTTGAGAGGTCTGTTTGAAATTGAATAAAGCAATACTGCACAGGCTGCCTTGGGATGATAGTCTTTTGCAGATGAAATAACTCCCCCCCCCCCCCCCCCCACACACAGAGCCCTTGATATAACATAATACAACAAAAATGCAGCTATGCAAAGGTGATCGTATTCGAAAAAATATAAGTGCAAAAGGCCATTATAGTATTGAACATTTGCAGGTTCAGTAGATTTATTATTAGAATTTCAATATGCTAGAGCTAAGTTAAAATTAAGATTGTAAGAACCCAGAAAAGTGACAATGAGTTTTCAGCTTTCTCGTTGAATTTACTGTTGGATATTTTTTTTCAATATTAATAGAAAAAAAATGCAGTTGGCAAGTTGAACTTTTGACTCAATAAAGATCAGAAATCAGAAAGAAAACCATTATGAAATCTCGTATACATGTTTGTTTATATTACTGCAAAAGTAGTCCTGGCACTGCTGAAAATTTTTTGCGATGGAGCTATGAAAAAATTTTTTCAACCTATCAGAACTGGCCAATGTTCATGAAAACAACTAATATTGAATTATACTGAAATGAGATATATTTGTAAATCTTTTTGTGCAATTTTCCAGTTTAAGTGACAATTAAAAAAAAGGTACTTTAACTCTTTACCAAACAATCCCGGGTTTTCACTACTCTGAGAAAGAAGCCTTTTGAAAAAATTGCAGGAAAAGGAGAAAATGCTGGTAACCAGCATTTTCTCCTTTCCCCACAATGTTTTCCACCCTTCCCAGAACAAATTTCAATTTTCAATTTTGTCCTCTGCAAATGCTTTCAATTTGGACCAGTCCAGAAATTTGCCTTTTGGTAAAGAGTTAAATCCAGTATCAGCTGAATTCTGAAAACGTTTATACCTTTTCAAAGGTAAATCTTTCAGAAACAAGCACGGTGACCCACATCTTCTTTAACAGAAAAAATGATGATCTCTGTATGATTGTGCAAAGTTTTAAAAATATCGATCCATTAGAAAAATTTGTCATATATGTCATAAATTAAGAATGGTTGTTGAATACAAACTCTTATCTTCTTAACCCTTGACCAAACAACAAAATTTAAGCATTGTCCAAATTGAAAGCATTTACAAACAACAAAACAAAATGTGACTCAAAATTGAAACTTGACTTTAGACGAGTAGATAACATTGTGGGAAAAGGACAAAATGCTGGTAACCTGCATTTTATCCTTTTTGCACAATGTTTTTCTTAAAAGACCTTGAGACAGAAAGATTTTGAAACATTATGAGAATAATAGAAAAAGCTAGTAACTAGTATTTTCTCCTTTTCCCATAATGTTTTCAGCCCTTTCAAAAAAAACGGTTTCATTTTCATCACATTTGATTTGTCGTCTGCAGATGTTTTCAATTTGGAAAAGTAAAGAGTTTTATCGTTTGGTAAAGAGTTTAGAAAATTGTAGTCTTGCACAAAATACAAATTTACTCACAGAAAGGAAACCAAATCAAACCTGAAACACAATTCAGCTTAGGCAGCTCTATAAAAAATACTCCAATCTTTAACCCATTACCACACGATCCCTACTTTTGACGCTCCTGAGAAAGAAACCTTTAGAAAACATTGTGGCAAAAGGAGAAAATGCTGGTAAACAGCATTTTCTCCTTTTGTACAATGTTTTCTAATTTTCACAAAACAAATTTCAAATTTTCGGTCACTGTTATTTTGTTGTCTGCAAATGCTTTGAAATTGGACCAGTCTAAAATATTGTCGTTTGGTAATGAGTTAAGATGTGCTTTTTGTTCACCAAAAATAGAAAAAAATAAACTTCTATATAGCAATTAACATGAGGAGAAAAAATAGCTGTTGGAACCCATCCCATTTCTAAACCCCCAAAATATGCTGTTTTTTATGATCAAAATTAAACAAAAAATAAAAATTTCAATCCTTTAATAATTTCATGTTATTCTGCTATGTGAATTAATTTTCTACAAACCCTGTATTTTCCAGTGAAAAAATTCATGAATCTACTTGTCCACTTTTATTTCAAAGCGTAGGAAGAAGCACAGCTTTGCTCTTTGACCTCTTACCGAATGGTCCTAAGTTTTTACCCATCAGACAGAGACAGCTATTGAAAGTAAGACAAGGAAATAAATGTTGGTAAACAGCATTTTCCCCTTTTCCTAGAATGTTTTCCACCCTCACAACAAAAAATTTCATTTACTTTAATATAAATAATCTGTTGTCTGCAAATGCTTTTAATTTGGACCTGTCTGAAATTCTGTCATTTGTTAAAGAGTTGACCCTTTACAAACTTCAAGACCCTGAGAAAGAAGAAGGTTTATTAACTCATTACCACACGAGACAATTTTGGACTGGTCCAAATTGAAAGCATTTGCAGAGGACAAAATAAAGGTGACTGAAAAATAGAAATTTGTTCTGGAAAGGGTAGAAAACACTGTGGGAAAAGGAGAAAATGCTGGTTACCAGCATTTTCTCCTTTTCCCACAGTGTTTTCAAAAGGCTTCTTTCTCAGGGGCGTCAAAAGTAGGGATTGAGTGGTAATGGGTTAAAGCAGACCAACAACTTATAACCATTATTTTCTCCTTTTGCCATATTTTGTATCATATTAAGGTCAATTTTCATAGTTTGAGCACCTTCAATTTGTCTGCAAATGCTTCCAGTTAGGACTTGTCTAAAATTTTGTCATTTGGTATTGACTGAATCTGAAACAATTAACTTGTAGAAGAGGACATAATATCATGAATACAATGCAGTTGTACAACACTGAATAATAACTGACTTATACTTCCTGTTCTACACAAAAATGTCCTACTTTTTATGAGGGTACCAAGAGGGCCCATGAGGGCCTGGATCACTCTACTGAAAGTTACAGATATAAGGGAATTCAGTTTAAGCTTTACTAAATATCAAAATTTTAGACTGGTCCAAATTGAAAGCAATCACAGGTGACAAACTAAATTTGGCTCAAATTGATTTTCCTCTGAAAGAATGAAAAACACTGTTGCAACCAACATGGGGTGTCAGTCTAAAACCTCGGTCCTCTTAGACACTATTAACTCTTTACCACACAATCCGGACTTTTAACCACCTTGAGAAAGAAGCCTTTTGAAAACATTGTGGGAAAAGGAGAAAATGCTGGGAACCAGCATTTTCCCCTTTTCCACATTGTTTTCTACTCTTCCCGAAACATATTTCAATTTTTAGATCACATTTTTTTGTCGTCTGTAAATGCGTTCAATTTGGACCAGTCTAATATTTTGTGTTGTTTGGTAAAGAGTTAAATGTAAGGGTTGTAGGGTAAGTATATTGCCTTCATATTTTAAAGCATCAAAATTTTTATATGACCATGTCGAAGGCAACACAGAAGTTGTTAGGGCTATGGCAGCACCTGAATGTTTTCTATGAAAACAGCAAGGCTAAAAATATGCAATATTATAATACTCTGCAAAGAAACTTCTCATGATCGGATTGTTTAACATGCTGGGAACATATCAATGTACCCTAGCAAAAACCACTTAAAGCCACTTTGTCTTTTGAGTGCCCCGTAAACACCTCTACACTTGCAAAGCAACATCCAAAATGGAGGTGTTGAACGATCACCAGACTGCACGTTTCACTTTCTTGCACTCCCAATCATTCACATTCACCTCTGTAGTGGGCTCAGAAAGTAGTCCGTCATATGTGATACTTTCGCCATGTGACCAGAACTCAAAATGGCAACGCAAATGCCGGTGAAAGAAAGACCAATATCGATTACTTTGTGTGCTGTTCAAACAGCATACAGCCAATCAGACTTAGTGGTAGGAAATGTGAACAACAGGGATTTTCTTTGAAGCTTAAATGTCGTTTACAGGACCATAATTTGTTTTTTAATCTTATAAACTAAGATCCATCGGTGTGTAAAAACTACTGTCATCATTCATGTGCGCAGCCATTTTGGTTAAAATTGGCGTAAGATTCTGATCAGTAAAGAAGCTCGAAAAAAATATTTCCATTGTATACAGGTAAATTCATCAGTTTGAATGCACCTATGATGTATCCAGAATCATATTTTCTTTGTCTACTTTATAATGTTACAAATAAAACAGTTAAACAGTAACAAAACATCTTTTCCTCGGTTTGACAAGATTCTTGTCATTTAGCCCATTGCAGAGATGTATGGTGAGAGTAACAAACGACAACTCTGTGCGGATATTGTGCATGTTTATGCACCAAACTGCACGTTTTAGTGGCGTAAGTTTCCGGTGACTTCAGTTTCCATTGAATTGGGGCACTCAGAAGGGTATTTTATATTTCGTCAGCATACACAATTTGTAAGATTATAAAAAAGAAATTTTGCTTAACTCCCTACCTGATAGCCAATTTGAGGCTCTTCCATTTCAGCAGCAAATAAAGATATGATGTCAAAAACATGAACAAATGAGGATACAAATATCTGATTGACTGAAAAACATTGTGGGAAAACGAGAAATTGCTCGTTACGAGCAATTTCTCCTTTTCCCACAATGTTTTCAAAAGCTGTCTATTGTTGATACGTCAAAATGAGTATCTATGGAGTAGAGGGTTAACAGGCTTTGAAACGGTAAAACTTCAGCTAGGAGTGACATGATTAATCACAGCCATGAACAAGTTTCCAAGTCACCTGCCACCTCAATGTACAACTAATAATGTTACCTGGGTCATGAGAAAACAGTTTCAGCAGAAGATCAATTTTTCCTTGTCTTGATGCGATATAAAACGGGGAGCCTTCATGCCAAGCTTCCATCTCGTCTGGTAAAAGTTGTAGACTCGGAGATACAGATAACAAATATTCCATGGATTTCTGTTGGTCATGCATAGAGGCAATCTGGAACAGATTTTCCTGTAAAAGTAAAAAGGTAGATTATAGTTTGGAACTGTCTCATAGACAAAGAGTTACATCCCTTATGTGGCTTCATATCAGAAAAAAGAAATAGAGTTAATTTCATAAGCTTGTGGTTAACATGGGAAAATTTTGCTGAAAAAGTGAAAGGTATCAGAAAATAACGAGCGCCGTTAGGCATGAGTTATTTACGCGGACCTTTCCCTTTTGAGGCAAATATTTCCCCATAATTATTAACCACAAGCTGATGAAATAAATTATATATTATATTTTCTCTGTTTATTTTGTCAAAGAAGGCCACTTTTAAAACTTAGTGATCTCAAGTCAATTCACCAGATTTTCGACAGGAGGAAAATATTCACTGTGACGGGGAAATAATCCCCCCCCCCCAGCTTACCGGTAAATTATGTCATTTCTTTACCCATAACATTTCTAAAAATAGACAAATGAAATATAATATATATATATCTTAACTCTTTACCAAACGACAGAATTCTAGACTAGTTCAAATTGAAAGCATCACTTGCAGACGAAAAAATGAACATAACGCAAAAATTGAAATTGGTTTCCAGCAGGGTAGAAACATTGTGGTAAAAGGAGAAAATCCTGGTTACCACGATGTTTTCAAACCTATCAATGAAAAATAGCCCCATTTGAGTCATGTTGAAATTGTTATCTGCAAATGCTTTGTCTTTGGACAAGGCTAAAATTTTGGCATCTGGTTAAGGATTAAGGCTTTTTCTGTATTTCCCACACTGTTTTCAAAAGTCTTTCTCAAGCTTGTTAAAACACAGGATCTTATATTTTATACAAAAACTCAAGCCCTGCCGGGTGGCTCAGTGATTAGCATATCAGACTCAGGACCTACAGGTTGTGGGTTTGATACTTTCTTTTCAGCGATTTTTCGCCTCTCACCTCTGATGCATGTGAGAAAAGTAGCCAGTGGCTTTGAAAAGTTCTGTCAGTACTGGTGTGGGGAAGCTAGGAAACACTTGGGTGTGTTACTGACCGCCATGATATGACCTAAGCTGTTAAAATGACGTTAAACTCCAATATAAACCAAGACCAAATAAAAACTCAAGTAGCCATATACCATATATACTCTAATCAAAAGGAAGGACTTGACCTTTATTATTCTTAACCCTTTCCTAAACAACAAACTTTTGGACTAGACCAAATTGAAAGCATTTGCAGACGACAATTCAACTCTTGCTGACAAGATGATTTCTGTCTATGATAGGGTAGAAAACATTGTGGGAAAAGGAGAAAATGCTGGTTACCAGCATTTTCTCCTTTTCCCACAATGTTTTCAAAAGGCTACTATTCCAGACCCGTAAAAACCAGGGATTGTTTGGGAAAGGGTTAACTCTTTACCACATAATCCCGACTTTTAACGACCCTGAGAGAGAAAGCTTCTGAAAGCATTGTGGGAAAAGGAGAAAATGCTGGTAACCAGCATTTTCTCCTTTTTCCCACAATGTTTTCTACCCTTCCAAAATTGAATTTCAAGTTTTGATTCACATTTAGTTGGTCGTCTGCAAATGCTTTCAATTTGGACTACTGGTAAATTTTGTTGTTTGGTAAAGAGTTAAACAAGACACCCCCCCCCCCATTGCACCCTGGGCCAAATAAGTCAACAGACTTCTGAAAAAATTGTGTAAAATGGAGAAAATGCTGGTAAGCAGCATTTTCTACTTTTCCAACAATGTTTTCTATTCTATCAGACAAATTTCACAATTCGATCACTATTAAACTTGTCATCTGGAAAATTTTAATGCTTTTAATTGAACCAGCCACAATTCGATCACTATTAAACTTGTCGTCTGCAAAATTTTAATGCTCTCAATTGAACCAGCATCTACAACTATGTTATTTGGTCGAGTAAACTGCCCAGTGATGAAGAGGCCTTTTGAAAACAGTATTGAAAAATGCTGGTAACTGGTGGTTAAAATTTCAGGATTGTGCAAAAAAACAGTCAAGTTTCATGACCAGTCATCAGACTGTAGATATCAATGATAAATATGAATCAGTTTCAGAAAATATGAGCCAGTCAGCTAGACTGTAAACAACTTTCTATGAAAATGAAAGTAGAAGTTCAAAAAGGACTTGCAAATTACCTTTACTTCCTTTTTAAAATTTTACTCTGTACCCATTATAACAAAAACTCCCATTTTTTACAGTAAGTTGCTTTTGAAAATATTTTGGAAAAAACCCCAGGAGTGCTTGTACCAAGGCTTAGTGAAAGCCAAAAGTAAACATTGTAGCCCACCGACTGTTTGTTACAGGCTTTAAAAATAACTTTTATTGCAATAATATTCAGACTTCTATTTACAAACCTACCTATATATATATAGCATAAAAGTCAGGGTGACGGCCCTTAGAACTATAACACAACTTCTGCTTGGCTTAAACAAATGTCACTGAGACAGAGATACACTGAACCATTAATTAAATCAAAGCATTGAGAATGCTGCAGTGGTATTTGTCAAGGATGCCATTGTGTGGAATTAATGATTTGACAGAAAAAGGGAAACATTATTCAAATATTGGCTTGAAAGTTAAACAACTAAGCACATGAATACGTTTGGTTGAAAGGAGAGTATTCATGGCAAAGTTAGGATCATTTATGTATTGGGTAGTCTTCCTTTGATCATTAGGAGTCAGGAGTATTGCCCCTTGACAGTATGATGCATGATGGATAGAAAGAGAAACCATATGAATAATTGAATGAAATTAAGTTTGTACCTGAAAACTATGATTTTTAAATATCTTTGGCCATTAACATTTAATACCCAACAATACAACCAATATGTGACGATCAGCCTGTGTTGTTTATTCTGCTTACAATGTTGATAAACTTGGTTTTTCAAGCCTAGAATGGGGACAAATAATCAAGTGAATAAAGTTTTGTTTCAAGGCAATGAATTATCACATGATGTTTATGTCACTATTATGTCATTACTGAGATTTACAACAAAAAGTCAGCTGATTGTTGGCAATCATCAATGTAAACAAACTAATAATGCGGCATTGAGGGATCTGTTCCAGTTTCAAAATTCTTTTTTCTGCCATTGACTGGAACTTTTGTGACTGCACCTTTACATATCATTAAGTCATAAAAACCGCCATATTTTCACAAAGGTTATAAACAGACCATTTTACATTTGGACATTACTGAGACTTTAAGATATCCTGACCTTTATATCTCATGATTTTTGTTGGTATTTTATAAAGTTTTATTATACACTGGTAACACAATGATCAATGTCAGATTCAAATAAGCCATGCACTGGCAAAAAGGGGTTAAATGCAACTAAATGAGGCATAGTCTCTAGCAAGTGATTACCAACACATTTGTAATTATGTATCCAGAAAATCCATTTTATACAACAAACAAGTGAATCATAATATACATTAGTCCTTTGAGTGGAGCCTTGGTAACTCAGTCGGTAGCATGGAGGACTTGCAAACAAAGGGTCTTGGATTCCATCCCTGGCTCTGCCAATTTCTTTCCAAGGACTGATTCGACAGGATTTATTCCAACCACTCATCATTGTTTCAATGATGATTATGTGGGAAAGGGGCCAATGGCTTGGAAAGAAAATTGAGTGGAGTACTGGTAAAAGAGACCCCATGGAGGCATGGATAGGTGCACTGGCCACCACGATATAACTGAAACAATGTTGAACACCATAAAATCAATCACTGGTCCATCGATACATAGAAAACTGACTCTTTGAGAAAAATTTTGACCAAGATAAGCTTGCAAAGACTGCAACAGCTGTTTGAGGGTCAATACTTCTTTCAGATGCATTAAGTCACCTTTTCATAAAGCAAGGCCCATATGTAAATAGTAATACATGTATAATCAACAGTTCAACATATTTCTTTTCCGCGGTACACAGTACAGCAGAAAAGCTTTGTCTTCTTGATACGCACCTGCAACAAAGTTGTTATGACACGTTTATGAAGGATTGACCAATCAGATGAGAGCACAAATAAAGTATGGGTAGAAAGATTGAGAAAGAGTCAGTTCTATCGAGTACGCCTATAAGACAGGTCCACTTCGTTCAGCTATGTAATAATATTGTTTCTGTTATGTTAATTTGTAATACACTACGGAGTCAACCGTTTGACTGTTCTGGGATACAGCTTCTTCAGAATATCTTCTCTGGTTTTTGGCTGGACGCTACTGTTTTGGCCATGATGTGGATGATACGTTTTTGTTAATTCTAAGATTTATATTCATGTTTCTGTTGTTACACTGTAAGAATGAATCAACAATTAAATCCATAGCATAATTTGCTATCGATAGCATTTGCGTCTCACTATCGGCAAAAGAATCTGAGTCTTTTGCTCTTTATTTATGGTGAGATGTGTGAGTGAGTAAAGAGTAGACTTGATGTTACCAACTAACTCTTTATCAAAATATCAAAATTTAAGACATATTAAACTGACAGTATTTGCAGGCAACAATTTAGATGTCACAAAAAATATATGATTTGCTATTGAATTGATACAAATCAATGTGGTAGAGTTAAGACTCAAAAATTTTGTCATGTGCTAGAGGGTTAACTCTTTACCACACGAGAAAATTTTAGACTGGTCCAAATTGAAAGCATTTGCAGACGACAAAATAAAGGTGATAAGAAAATAGAAATTTGTTCTGGGAAGAGTAGAAAACACTGTGGGAAAAGGAAAAAATGCTGGTTACCAGCATTTTCTCCTTTTCCCATAGCGTTTTCAATAGGCTTCTTTTTTATGGGCGTCAAAAAGTAGGGATTGTGTGGTAATGGGTTAAAGGGTCCTGTTGGGAGAAGAGGTTTCTTTCTCAGGGTAGTAAAAACTTGAGACTGTATGGTTAAGGGTAAATGGGCCAGTAAAATACATCATTGTGTGATTATTATATCTCAATTTACTGTAAAACAGGAACTATACACTAACATTTATACTTGTGTTATTGAAGTATTTTTGGCCAAAAGAGCTTTCCTAATTTTCCCCATTTTGACCATGGCTTCAATCTCTTGTCAACCTTTGATCTAACAATCCCCTGGCATCTGTTTTGATGACCCTAAGTAAAAAGTGTTCTACAAACAGTGGAGGAAAAGGAGAAAAAGGTAGTCATCAGCATCTTATCATTTTCCGACAATGTTCTCTACCCTACCAACTTTATATCAAACAATCCCAGGTTTTAACACCTTAAAAATAGAAAGCCTATGAAAACACTGGAAAAATGAGAAAAAAGCTGTTAAAAAGCATAATCTTGACAATATTTTCTATCTTTTCAAATTTAAATTGTTATTTAATTCTTTACCACACAATCCCGAGTTTTAACGACCCTGGGGAAGAAGTCCTTTGAAAATATTGTAGGAAAAGGAGAAAATGCTGGTTACCAGCATTTTCTCCTTTTCCCACAATGTTTTCTACCCTGTCACACACAGAAATCGTCTGTTTAGCTACATTCAATATTTCGTCTGCAAATGCTTTGAATTTGGTCTAGGCCTGAATTTTGTTGTTTGGTAAAGAGTTAAACCATATTAGTATGTCGTCTGCAAATGCTTTCAATTTGGACATTCTTTCAATTTGGACAAGTCTAAAATTTTGTTGTTTGGTAAAGGGTATAGGGCTAAACTTATTGTTTCAAACCATTGTAGGAAAAGAAATTGGTTTGGTATGTAATGTGTTTAATGCTTTCAACATTATTTCATTCGTATTGCAGCAGCCTGTTTACCTATGCTTATCTGGGAGTTTCTGATGCCAGTGCTAATGCACAGTATTTTTCCCAAGCCACTGGCTGCTTTCCCACACAACCATTAGCAAAAGAGTGATCAGCAGTGAGAATTTGAACCAGCAACTCCGAGACTGGTCTCGAACCTTCTATACTATGAAAAGTGCTTCCAAGCTTGGTGTGGGAGCATGAGAATAATGGGTCCGTATTCACAAACCATTTTTAAGAATATTCTTTGTCTTACTCTTCAAGACTTTTTAACTGAATGTAACAGAAATTATCAGGCTAAACCGAATGGTTGAGTCAATCAGAAGTTCTGTTACTTTCACTTTAACAAAATTTTGAAGAATAAGACTAGGAATGTTCTCAAGATTCATGATGGTTGGACTGAATACTGACCCGGAGTACTTTATCCTTTTTTCCTTAAATCAACTCCTCATAATTACGCAGGTGTTCAGTACATTTTCGTTTATCATACAATGGGAGAACATTTTTTCTGATTCTCATACCTTGTACTTCCCTTTTATCAGGTACAAGTCCGTCATTCGTTTGGTGATATTCTGTTTTTAGACCCTTTATTATCCAGTGCATATACGGTAAACATGCAGGTTTTTTTCCGTTACATGTGCATTACTCATGCAGTCATAGTGTGGCTTCTTCACTCCACACACTGATTGCATAAGCCTACAGCTGGAGATGAAATTTGTCACCGGATAACCATATTCTGCATTTTTATGCATTTTCTCTTTTTCTCATAATATTTTCATAAGATGTCTTTCTCAGTCTTTCTGTGGTAATATGTTGTCGGCTTTGATGTAAACCCTATACCAAACAAAAAGTTTTAGAATTAGGTTCAAGTTTGATGAATCTGTAGATCATAAATCAAATGTAGCTCAAATAATAGAATTTGATTTTGGAAAGTAAGAGAAAATTGTGGGAAATGGAGAAAATGCATGCTGGTTACCAGCAGTTTTTCCTTTTCCCACATTGTTTTCTATAAAGCCTTTCTCTACAGGATTGATAAAACATAGGACAATGTAGTAAATGTTTAAAATTATTACTACATAAATTGAGTAACAGTTTTAAGACTTGACTCAGGAAGTGAAATTAAAGTGATTTTGATTGTTCTATTTTAAGCTTTTTTGGCAGAAAGAACCAGAAGATCTTGTAACTGTTGTTGATATTATGACATCATTAGTTCATGAATACAAAAGTTGTTTTGGCAAGCCTGTTGGCACAATAGGTTGCATAATGGGACTTGAAAGCAGGGATGGCTGTGTTGAATCCCCAGCTCCATCAGCTTTTGTGTTTCTCACCATACCTTCAGTCTGTATGCTTGCTCTGATGCTATTTTTGTTATTTGTCTCCATAAGGAGACAAATAACAAAAATAGCATCGGAGCAACCCTATTTTTGTTATTTGTCTCCATAAGGAGACAAATAACAAAAATAGCATCGGAGCAACCCATCTGACTGAAGGCAGGCGCGTTACTAAGCCAGGCGGAAGCCTTGAAGCCCGGGCTTCAACATAATTCTTTCAAGTATCGTCTTTCCAAGAAAAAATTTAGAAAGAAAATACGAATGACCATGATTGCTTTTCTTAATACACGAATTCAAGTATTTATTGGCTTGATCAATTTCTCCTCCAGTTTTCACAAAATAATTATCTAAAAATCTTCAAAATTTTGATCGCAACACACCCGTTCAGACATCCCCAGATGCCACCAAATCGCACCAAATTTTCAAAATTTTCTCGGGGGAGATCCCCCGAACCCTCCTTACGAGAGGGGGGCAGAGCTCTCCCACCTGCTCGTGCCTTTGGCACTCGCCCAAAGCCTATGGCGTTGGCTTCAACATAACAAATATCCTGGCTACGCCCCTGGAGGGTACTCTTTACACTGATCAGTGTTTTGAGAGTGGCCTGGCTCAGGAATAATCTTTCACAACCAGAGAGTACTGGTAAAAAAAAAAAACCAGGAAATAATGGATAAATGCACTGACAGCTGCATCATACTCAAGTTTTGATGAAAAAGTGCAAAACATCATATCATAAACAAACAAACAAACAAACTAAGATAGTTTCATTCTTCCCATTCATCCACTGAGATAAATCTTAAACCTTTACCATGAGCAAAAAATTTAAACAAAGTTTAGATTAAAAGCATTTTCAGACAACAAAGAAAATATGGCACAAACTACAGAATGACTATCTCTAAAAGAGTACAAAGCATGATGAGAAAGAAAGTAAATACCAGGAACCAGCATTTTCTTTTTTGCATGTTTTCAACGGTCTGTTTTTGAAATAAACCAAAGAATCAATCAACGCTTATCAATATTTTCGAAAAGCTTTATTCTTCAGTGTTGTTAACCCTTTACCAGACAACAAAATTTCAGCCTTGTCACCCAACTAAAAGCATTTGCCAACAACAATTTCAGCGAGGCTCAAATGGTGTAATTTTCCTATGATAGGGTAGAAAACATTGTGGGAAAAGGAGAAAATGCTGGTTACCAGCATTTTCTTCTTTTCCCACAATGTTTTCAAAGGGCTTCTTTTCCAGGAGCTTCAAAATGTGGCATTTCGTGGTACAGGGTTAACCCTTATCCTGCCAGGTAAGTGTATATGAAGCTTTCAAGATGGTATGAGCCAAAATTCAGCAATTTCAAAGGTACTTTGAGGGAAACAAAATCTCCTTAACAGACAGAGTAGATCACTGCTTGCTCAGTGCAGTCTCATCTTGGTCTACACCATCAGCTACAGGCCCGTCAGTTCAGCTGGGACTTTTGGACAAGGTTTCATCACAAAGCCACAAACAATCCCATTCCCGTTATTAACCCATTACCACACAATCCCTACTTTTGACGCCCCTGAGAAAGAAGCCTTTAGGAAACATTGTGGGAAAAGGAGAAAATGCTGGTAACCAGCATTTTCTCCTTTTCCCACAATGTTTTCTACCCTCCAAAAAACAAATTTCAAATTTTCAGTCACTTTTATTTTGTCGTCTGCAAATGCTTTCAATTTGGTCCAGTCTAAAACTTTCTTGTGTGGTAAAGAGTTAAATAACTGCTGTTTACATTTCAAAGTGTGGAAAGGAAGCCACTTCCTAGTCCAAGTTCTACCATATCAATAGGTCAATTATTGATTCATCCTTTACCATATAAAAAAATTTTGGTCTTAATCAACTCTTTACTAAAAGACAAAATCATGGACTGGTCCAAATTGAAAGCATTTGCAGACAAAAACAAGTGTCACTAAAAAGTTTAAATTATCTCTGAGATGGGTAGAAACCATTGTGGAAAAGCAGAAAATGCTGGTTTCTACTTTTCTCACAATGGTTTCAAAGGCTTTCATTAAAAGTCAGGACTGCGTGGGAAAGAGTTAAACTCTTTACCATACAACAAAATTTAAGACTGGTCCAAATTGAAAGTATTTGCAGACTAAAATAGAAAATGTCCCTAGAAAACTTACAGGTACATCTTCACTCTTTTTCATCCAGTTTTTTACAATTTTTTTTTTCTCTATTTTATGAAATCACTCCTGTATCTCCATGCTAAATACTACCGGTATTGTCCCTTGTTGTTTCAAGGTTGCACAGATTACGACAGGTAAAAAAATGCATGTCATGCCATTGTGGCTAGCCATAGACATAACAACCACGTTTCAGATTTAGATCGATGACAAATTTCCCTACATTTTTTTACTTCATACACCGTAAATTAATTTTTTGTCTGTGTTTACATAGCTGACTAGATAATATAGAGTTTTGTCTGTACTCTCTCTGGCTGTAAAAGTGTCTCTTTAAATTTTCTTTAGGAAAAGGAGAAAACATTGTAGGAAAAAGAGAAAATGCTTTTTACTGGCATTTTGTTCTTGGCCAAAAATGTTTCTAAAGGCTTGATTTTTTAAGATTGTAAAAAGTCGGAATTGTGGTAAAGGGTTAAATTGAAAGCACTTGCAGGTGAAAAAATCATTGTGATTTAAGAGCTAGGCCAATGAACAGTCCAAATGCTGAGAATTTAACTCCAAAACCTGTGGTTACAAGGCCAAAGCTGTACCTCAGAACTACAAACACTAGAGATTTTTTTCTTTGTACATGGTAATTTAACTCATTACCAAACGACAAAATTTTAGGCTGGCCCAAATCAAAAGCATTTACAGATGACAAAATAAAAGTGACTGAAAATTTGAAATTTGTTCTGTGAAGTATAGAAAACATTGTGGGAAAAGGAGAAAATGCTGGTTACCAGCATTTTCTCCTTTTCTCACAATGTTTTCAAAAGGCTTCTATCTCAGGGTCGTTAAAAGTCCGGTTTGTGTGGTAATGGGTTAACTCATTACCAAATGACTCAATTTCAGACTTGTCCAAACTGAAAGCACTTGCAGATGACAAAATAAACATAAACTCGAAAATTAAAATTTGTTTTCAGCAGGGTAGTAAACATTGGTAACCAGCATTTTCTCCTTTTCCCACAATGTTTTCAAAAGTTTCCAGCTGCCCAGAGGTTCATGAAAACCAGGGATTCGTTGAAAAGGTTAATCATGAGCAGGAAGGGAAGAATCTTTTTAAGAATTGAAATAGGTTTCAAAGTTAAATAGGTAGATAACAACTTCCTGGTTTTACCATATCAATTGGTAAACCTTAGGCTGCTATGCGCAACTCATTGACCTTTGGCAAACCTTGTAGATCGAGATCAGACTGCACAGAATGTGCAGTCTGATCTTAGAATTACACTGTCTGATATGGAGATCTCTACAATTAATCAAAAAATATGTTTGAAAAGGAAATACTGGAGTTTTTACTATTGGCTTGCAAGTTTCATTTGAAATCATAAAGTAGGATGAAGGTTAACTGATTAACCCTTTACCACACAATGCCGACTTTTGACACTCCTGAAAAAGAAGCCTTTTGAAAACATTGAGGGAAAAGAAGAAAATGCTGGTAACCAGCATTTTCTTCTTTTCTCACAATGTTTTCTACCCTGCTGGAAACAAATTTCAATTTTTGAGTTACGTTTATATTATCGTCTGCAGGTGCTTTCAATTTGGACCAGACTAAAATTTTGTCATTTGTTAAAGGGTTAATTGAAAAACTTCTGAGGACAAACATCAGCTAAGAAGACAGCAAATTATGTGTCTGCTGATGGGCCTTCCCTTTGTAAGGGTGGGAAAACATTGCGGGAAAAGGAGAAAATGCTAGTTAATTTTTTTTCAAAAGGCCTCCGAATTTCTCAGGGTTGTTTAAAGTTGGGATCGTGTTGTAAAGGGTTACAGTTTCACAATATAGGTAGGTAACTACTTCCTCATTATATCATATCAACAGATCAAAATTTGATAAGATAATTGTTTGATATAAGTGAGCTATGCTCTGACAGAAGGGGGTTTAATGCATCTGATACCAGGCAAGTCGCCAACTGACCACATACCTATGCATATATCAAATCCATTTTATCTTATAACTGAGATTTCTCGTTTACCCACAATGTTTTCAAAAGGTTCTTTTCCTAATTAAAGGTCTTTGACACACAGGATCGTTTGGTGAAGGGTTCACCCCTGTGAAAGAAGCCTTTTGAAAACATTGTGGGAAAAGGAGAAAAATGCTGGTAACCAGCATTTTCTCCTTTCCCCGCAATGTTTTCTACCCTATCAAAGACAAAAACATCATTTGAGCTACAATTGTTGTCTGCAAATGCTTCCAATCTGGACTTGTCTAAAATTTGTCATTTGGTAAAGAGTTAACCTTTTACCACACAATGACGACTTTTAACGCCCCTGAGGAAGAGGCCTTTTGAAAATATTGTGGGAAAAGGAGAAAATGCTGGTGACCAGCATTTTCTCCTTTTTCCTAAATCTTTTCTACCCTATCAAAGCAAAATTGCACCATTTTAGCCACTTTGAAATTATCGTCTGCAAATGCTTTCAATTTGGGTAGGTCTAAAATTTTGCTGTGTGGTAAAGGATTAAACAAAAATAACTATTTTGAGAGCTTAGATTATCAATAAAGGAAGAAGAGATAATGCTGGTTATCAGTATTTTCTCATTTTACCACAGTGTTTTCTTATGCTGTCAAAGACCATTATTTCATTTCGACCAGCAGAGCCCCTAGGCTCAGTTGTTAGTGTGCAGGACTTGAAAACAGTGGGTCATGGGTTCAATCCCTGGCTCGGCCAGTTTCTTTCTGAGAATTGATGATAGCCATTGTGACAGGATTCTTTCCTCTCTATCTCAGACCATTGTTTTCGGTGATGGTTATGTGGGAAAGCAGGAAAGAAAAGAGCACCAGTAAAAGAGACTCCAGGAAAGCATGGATGGATGCACTGGCTGCCACTATATACCATAACTGAAATAATGTTGAAAATGGTATTTAACACCATACAGTCAATCCATCCATCCATCCATCCGACCATCATTCACCATCCATCCATCCATCCATCCATCAATCCATCCATTGGATACCATCCATCCATCCATCCATCCATCCATCCTTCAATCAATCAATTGTACTACATACAAATCCATCATCTGCAGAATGTTTTCCATTTGAAACAGTCTAAGATTTGTTGTTTGAGAGAAAGTATTCACTTGTCCTCAGCAAGTACTTTTAACTCTTTACCACATGAGAAAATTTCAGACTGGTCCAAATTGAAAGCATTTGCAGACGACAAAATATAGGTGACTAAAAAATGGAAATTTGTTCTGGGAAGGGTAGAAAATATTGTGGGAAAAGGAGAAAATGCTGGTTACCAGCATTTTCTCCTTTTCCCACGATGTTTTCTAAAGGCTTCTTTCTCAGGGGCGTCAAAAGTAGGGATTGTGTGGTAATGGGTTAAATCTAGTAAAGCCTTTTTTTGTCTAGCTAAGGAGTAATCCTTTGCCACAAAATGCCAATTTTTGAACAATTCAACTCTTTACCAAACAAAAAAATGTTAGACCTCTTCAAATTCAAAGGCATTTGCAGACGACAAAATAAATATGACTCAAAAACTGAAATTTATGTTGGAGAAGGGTAGAAAACCATGTGGGAAAAAGAGAAGATGCTGGTTACCAGCATTTCCTCTTTTTCCTATAAAGTTTCAAAGGATTTTTTTCAAAAGGTTGTTAAAAGTCAGGATTGTGTGGTAAAGAATTAACTCTTTAACACACAGTCCCAGTACTTTTGACGACCCTGAGAAAAAAAGCCTTTTGAAAACATTGTTGGAAAAGGAGAAAATGCTGGTAACCAGCATTTTCTCCTTTTCCCACAATATTTTCTACCCTGCTAGAAATGAGTTTCAATTTCTGAGTTACCTTTATCTTGTCATCTACCAGTGCTCTCAATTTGGACCAGTCTGAAATATTGTCGCTTGTTAAAGAATTAAGAAAGAAGATTTTTGAAAACATTGTGGGAACCACCATTTTCTCCTCCAACAATGTCTTCTACCCTATCAAGAACAACTTCCACAATTTCATCCACATTCAATTTGGTATGTGCCTAAGTATGCACAGGTCCCAAATTTTGTGATGCGGTAAAGTTTTAACAGTAAACAAAACTTTTCAAAGTTGTACGTCAGGTTCCTTGTTAGGAGAGGTGAGATTTTATTGGGTGAGATTTAATATACATGTACTTTCACTTTCTATATTTGTAATTTTGGAAACTGGTGAAATCCCCATTCCTTCCCTGATATTTTTGATTATAGTTTCAATTGATGAATTATACACAACTATCAAAATTGAAACTAAGGTAATAAATTTCACTTTTCATTAACCCGGCCTTTACAACACAATGCTGACTTTTAACACACCTGGAAAAGAAGGCTTTTGGAAAGATTGTGGGAAAGGTAGAAAATGCTGGTTACCAGCATTTTCTTCTTTTCCCATAATGTTTTCTGCCCTAAGAAACATTGCACCATTAGAGCCACATTAAAATTGTTGTCTGCAAATGCTTTCAATTTGGACAAGGCCAAAATTTTATGGTCTGGTAAGTGATTAACCCATTACCACACAATCCCTACTTTTGACGCCCCTGAGAAAGAAGCCTTTAGAAAACATTGTGGGAAAAGGAGAAAATGCTGGTAACCAGCATTTTCTCCTTTTCCCACAATGTTTTCTACCCTTCACAAAACAAATTTCAAATGTTCAGTTACTTTTATTTTGTCGTCTGCAAATGCTTTCAATTTGGGCCACTCTAAAATATTGTTGTTTGGTAATGGGTTAATTCTTTAGTGAAAACCAAAGTTTTAGAATGGTCCAAACTTAAGCCATTGCAAACGACAACCTACTTTGTAAATGTTGCACAAAACGAGGTAATTTTATCTTGAAAGGGTAGAAAACATTGTAGGTAAAGGAGAAAAATGCTGGATACCAACACTTTTATCCATGATTTCCCATAATTTTTTTATAGAGCCAAATTCTTTCCCTCTGGGCTCTTAAAACTCATGATTTTTTGTTTAACTCTTTACCAAACGACTAACTTGTAGGTTTGTCCATCTTCGCGAGCCAAGTTTACGATCACTATGTGGATCTTACCTTGGCTGATTAAGCCCGATTTCGAGATTCCTGTGGTGCGCCCTCTATTGGTTATTACCCCCCCTTTACATCATATTTCCAAAAATAAATGAAATATTGTTTTACAAACCACTTACGAATACACATGAAGCGATAAGCAGACATCCACGTGGTTTTCCATGTTTACCTTCTATTCGAAAGGTAGCGACCTTGTTCTATTTTTATCAAAGATGAAATGCTACGAGCGATTCTATTCGTTGCAGCTAGAGCTGGCTGCATCCAATGAAAAAGCATATTGGGTGAATGTAAAAATCAAGCTCAATCCACCAAGGGTAGAGTTACATGTAAGTAGACTGTAGTGAATCGTCAGCCTTGGTTTGCCAAATCGAAAGCATTTGCAGACGATAAAATTAAAGTGACTAAAAATTTGAAATTTGTTTGTGGAAAAAGGAGAAAATGCTGGTTACCAGCATTTTCTCCTTTTCCCACAATGTTTTCAAAAGGCTTCTTTCTCAGTGGTGTTAAAAGTCGGGATTGTGTGACAAAGGGTTAATTAACTCTTTACCAAATGACAAAATTTTGGACTAATCCAAATTGAAAGCATTTGCAGATGACTAATTAAATGGGAATCAAAAACGGAAATTTGATTTTGGAAGGGTAGAAATATCGTTGGAAAAGGAAAAAATGATATATACCAAATGCTAGATTTTTTTTTTAAAGGCAAGAAAACAGTGTTGGAAAGGGAGAAAATGCTGCAAGTATTTTCTCCATTTCCAGCCATGTTTTCAAATGCCTTCTATAACAGAAAACCTCCTTAACTCATAACCAAAGGACAACATTTCAGGCATGTCCCAATCGAAAGCATTTGCAGACGACAAAATAAAAGTGACTGAAAATTTGAAATTTGTTATGTGAAAACTGTGTGGGAAAAGGAGAAAATGCTGGTTTCCAGTATTTTCTCCTTTTCCCACAATGTTTTCTAAAGGCTTCTTCTCAAGGTCATCAAAGTAGGGATTGTGTGGTAATCACTAATCAGTTCAGCCATCGAGGCAAGTCCAAAAATATGGTAAGGAGATATACTGGTAAGGTAATTTGCACACTACAGGTATGTCTTAAAACAAAAAAAAGCCAGAGAATGTATACTAGTATTTACCTCTAATCATTTCCATTGCTTAGTTTGATGCAGTTAACTTAATCACCATCTTCGATTATCTTTTACTTCCTGTTACATGCATAAATCTCCAAACCTTTTTTTATTCTATTTTTGGCTATGGATATTTGTATTATAGAATCTCCCTAACCCTTTAACAAACAACAACATTTTACGCCACCCAAATTGAAAGCACTTGCAGACGACAAAATATATGCCACCCTAAAATAGAAATATGTTTTGGGAAGAGTAGAAATAGTTGTGGGAAAGGGAGAAAATCCTGTTTAACATTAATAACATTAATTTTTCCCCGTCTATAACCACAGTGTAGGACCGGAAGTGTGCATTGTTTGATATTGTTTGTCACTTGGGAGTCTGTGCAGTGGCGAAATGTCACTTGATTCTAGAAAACTGTGTTTCCACGGTAAAGAAAGTTAATATTTTTTTCATTTATTCTTATATTTGATTGAATTCTTTCCATCCACATGTACTTTTGATATATATCAAACATGCCAGGCACCTGATTGTGCAATATGCAACCTCCTTATAGCAATAAAAATGTCTTGATCATCTTGATGTGAGAAAATTGAAATGATTTTCGACTACAAAAAATAGCAGAATTTTCGCTTTAGCGCACACGAGAGAGCTCTTGCTATGATTAAAAGGTCTGCCGATGTGTCTGCTTTCTCTTTTCATCAACAAGTTCCAAGTTGTGACCTTAAAAGCGATCAAAATGACGAAATTCCAGCATGTCTACCAACAGAATTTTGTACTGTCACTTGTATAAAATATTCTAGATCTCAAATGACTGTACAACAGCTTATCAAGTGACAGTACGAATTCCCTATGTTGACATGCCATTTTAAACGAACGATTAGGAGGATTGTAGTCGATTTTGTAACCAATTCTTTACATGCTTTCAAACAAAAGTGAATCAAGAAACTGTCTATACAGTTTCCGTTCAGCAAAAAAGCTTTTAAGGATGATTAATCAAACAGAATACATCGTTGTTTTGAGGCAAAAATCATCTGTATTTTGGTATGGTTACATGATCAAGGCATCCCCATATCTCCAGGAAAGCTTTTCAGAGCAAACGAGTATTCTTGATACGGTCTATGATAAACAAACAAACAACTGGATATGAAGGTTTTATAATAGCTATCAAAATAAATGAAAAATCACCAGCTTGACTTACCGTGTGAGCAATTTTCAACGACCAAGTGACATTTCACCGCTGTACAGACTCCCAAGTGAAGTACAATCTCAAACACTGTACACTTCCGGTCCTACACCATGATAACAGTACTGTCACAATTCAGTAATTGCCGCATGTGGGCCAATCAGCAGTCAGCATTTTAGACACTGCTGGGACGCCACTGAAGTTTTAAGAAAAAGTTAAAATTCTGTCTGCCACAGGCCGATTTTTTCCAACTGTGCCTGTCGTCAGGGAGCCGGCCCGGCGCATTTCTTAATTGGGCAGTGGCTATCAAGCAGAGGGCTGGCTGCACCACAATTTTTACTCAATCGTGGGGTTCAAGGGCCCTCAAACTTCGGCTGGCGATCGGTAGGAACTAACTGCCACTCTCCAGCATACTGTTTGCTGCCGACATGCCACCTTACAATTTCAAAATATCTGCCAGTGGCAGGGCCGAGATTGAAAAGCAGCTGTGAGGCGACTGTCGGTGTTGGTAGGTGGCAGGACGGCGATCTGCCAAGTGCAGACATCTGGGGCCCTAAAAATAAATCGGAGGCCATCCATCATACAAGAAAGTTGTCATGGCAATTTTAATAGCACTAGAGCTACTCAGAGACTTGCGTATTGCTGGGGCTTGGGCTCTGGTCTCTTGCGCTTCGGTGCTGGCACCTTGTCCTGCCCCTTGCTGCTGCCTTTAGTGGGGAGCTTATGGAAGGAAAAATTTCTGAAAAATTAGGTCTATTTATCTTGTGGTTGATAAGAATAATGAACACTTTGTAGTAGTGATATGAGAGCAATCTAGGTTTCTATATCCTCCGTAAACCAACCTGCCACCTTCAGATTATCGGGCAGGCACCGGCCAGTGGCAGGTAAAATCTGACATCTGCCTGTCTGTCACCTAACTGCCACCAGCCAACACCCTGATGATGTCCCAAACCCCTCAAACTTAAGAAACTGCCTGGTGCCATCTGGGATCCGTCAGGAGGCCATTTACTGGCAGTTAATTATGGCTACTTGCACTGATTTGTAAAAAATTGGCCAACGGTATGTAACTTTAGGAATCCACTGATGTCTAAAACTCAGCAGGCAGCAGCTTCACATTGTGACCGTAGTGTACAGCATTTTCTTCAAAAGCTGCTTTCTCAGGATTGGTATAAGTCAGGATCACATGGCAAAGGGTTAAACAAGAATATGCATTATTAGATTTTCATCAGGGGCATAACTTGCCAAAATAAAGTACCCATATGTGCCAAATTAATATCAAAGATGTTACCACAGTATATATATTCTGAGGCCTCATTAACTCTTTACCAAACAAGAAAATCAGAGAATGGTCAAATTTGAAAACGGTTGCAGACAACAATTTTAATGTGGTTCAAATAGTGAAAATAGACTTTGTAGATAACATTTTGGGAAAAAGAGAAAATATCGGTTACCAGCATTTTCTCCTTTACCCCCAATTGCTTCAAAATTAAGGCTTTCTTCTTTAGAGTAATCAAAACATGGTACTGCATGGGAAAGGGTTAATTTACATGTGAAACTAGAAAAAATTTATTTCAAACCACGCCTTTAGCGCCCTACTGTCTATCACCAAACACTACAATTGTCCATGGTTGATCATCGAAAACTTAAAAAATGTTAGTGCATTGCCTGTATATCATGGAACACTAAAATTTTCATCAACACTGTCTCTATAAATATTAGACATTTGCAGCTTAAAGTGGGGAACGATGACCGAGGAACAGTTACGCTTAATATTCAGGGGTCATCTCAACACATAATTTGATAAGTTTGTATGGCCAAGACATTGTGAATTTTTTCTGTCCGTCCAACGGAGAACATTACAGTTATTTTTTGGAAGCCTTGCGGCCTAGTGGATTAGTTTCTTCTGATATTTACTCGTGTTAGGAAGAAGATCTTTTTCTAAAACATTGTGAGAAGAGGTGAAAATGCCCCGTATGAGTAACATTTGACATGATGTTTTCCATCAGATCAGCGTTTCACACTTCTTTTTAAAGCTGTTTTGATTTGTTGTCTACAACTGATTTCAATTTCAGACAGTCTCAAAATGGTTAATCAGGGAATGGGTTAAAAACACATTAACTATGATTAAGATTTAACTTGTTTATGAAAGTACTGAAAACGAACAAAAAATTCCCCGACCATATTTCATTCGCTCTCGTTCTACACGTGCACTGCGTGTATACATAAAAACTTGGATTTTGCAATCTAATCACATGTATAGAAAAGTATGGGTCATTTTATATTAAAATTTTATCAAAATTATGGCCTAGGATACAAATGTGATACATACTATTGATTTATGTTCAATAAACTAAACATTTTCATACCAGCATTCATGTTATTATCTTCCATTTTCTTTTGATACCTACAAATTATGTATACGATATGCATGAGCAAGTGACCTAGCTAAATGACATATTATCGTGCCGTTTGGGCCGTGCTGCAATCCATTTTTGTGTAGCTAGAACTGTTTAACAATTCATACTAGTAAATACAATGCGTGAGTATATTACATACTGGTACATTTCTTTAACAAAATGGTGGAAATGTGTTTCAGATACCCCCTACGCACATAATACAAGCTCATAGAGTTGTGTGGTGAGACCCCTGAAACACCTCTACAATTACTTGATACTTTGATTATTACATCCCAAGGTCAAACAGAAACCGGTTTGTATTGACTATAATTTGGTCATGATCTTATTCTACGTTTGTGATATTATCCTCAGTATTTGATATAAGTATATGGACGGATTCGTGGTCTGCTTCCATGTTTTTATTTGAAACTGAAAATATATATGACATGTCTTTCAATCCAAGAGAGTTTGAGATAATGTATGTTTGGAACAAAATATCCTGGAGGTCGGTGCATTGACAAAACATCTAGAATATAGCGACCTAAAATAGAGCCACGGGTATAATATTATCCAAGACATAGAAGGCAGCACATACGCAGATTATCTGTGACAATTCTTAAGTTATTCATTATTTAGAAACTGGTTTTATCAGTCACAAAAACGATGGGCAACAATTTCGAATGATGCGACAAGTGCACATAGAATTTCCAAATAACAGTGTCCTATAGGGGAATAAAATCTATCCGAACAGATACCCTTTAATGGCCCCTTATAACATTACACAATTATACAGAAAGGACATAGGAACTAACCTAAGAAATTATTAGGTGTATTACAATATATAGAGTTGTTATCAAATATTCAGTCACTGAGCCTAAAACATATAAGTCAGTCGGTGATGTGTTAAAAAAAAGAAGGGAAATGTTTGACCTCTTGTTGAGCATATTTGTGGTGGACTAGTGTGTCATAGAAAGGATTAACAACTTACATGTAAATTTCATTGACACTGATTTGAGTAGGAAATCAGCAAACAAAGTGAATGCTACGCACCTGCGGTATTCATAACTTTTGTAGATCATTTTGAGATTGTCCCTAGATATAATGTCCCCGATCCCCTATCCCCTTTCCTCAGCTTAAGCTGCAAATGTCTAATAGCACATTGGTGACTCCCTCTATATCATATACAGTAAAATAAGGCGCAATAAATAAACCACTATTACCCTTATGTACTATTTATTGTGCCTCATAAGTCATGCTCTGGTTTATTTAAGAAATAGTCTTCTTTCTATCGTGGTTTATCATTCAATAAAACACAGTTGTGAGTTATGAGGCACAATAAATAATACACGAGGGTGATAGCCCAAGTGGTTTATTCATTGCGCCTCGTAACTCACAACATGGTTTGTAGAACGATAAACCATGATAGAAAGAAGATTATTTTGATTCCAACATGACCAACTCTTAATCAAAGGAAACAAGTACTTAGAGTAAAAACACTGACAACGATTCCACTTACTTACTTTATACAGAATGATGTCACCTAAATACAGAATGACATCACTCTACACATAATAATGTAGATTTTACTAGGCTTTCGTTGCACTGTGTTTATAGAGTGGAATTCATGTGTCATGTTATACCCCCATTCCACTAGGCCGCGATCCACAGCGCTCTCACGGAGCACCATAGATCGCCATGCAGAGCGCCAAGAACGCTAACAGATCTTTAATTGATCTCCAAGATCGCCATCAGTCTACTCCCTTGCACAAAGATCCGTGGCGATCAAGTGATGGTAGGATAGCACTCTGTTACGATCAAGTAGCGATATGATGGCACTCTAATCGCACTTTTGGAGGACTATATAAAAGAGTGTCTGTCTCTCAGACCGGTAGTGCAGTGGTAAAATGGCAGACTTTCAATCCTGAGGCCCGAGGTTTGATACCTGTCCAAACCAGGACCTTTCTGAGACACCTTGTGTTTCCCACTCAACCACAGGTAAACTGGTTTTGAACCCAGAGGTAGCCTCGCATGTGTAGGTGCTTTACACCGAGCACGTTAAGGAACCAAGGAGGTATATTCGAAGAAGAGTTCCGGGCTTGTACCCAGATTTCCTTGTATCCGATTCTTTTTCTGTAATGGTCTATACCATATATGCCTCAAGCACAGACGGACCTTAATCCCACAAAGTCATCATATCATCATTTTGCATTTGGAGACCACGAGGTGTAGGTACAATAACTTCTTCAGTCAACTAAAGTATGCAACCCAGGGGAAGGAGCAAAAGGAGATTCAAAGCCTCGGGTCGCTAATGGAGCAAAAACAGGTTGTATAAGGTCACAACTCCTAGCGATGGCTACAATAGTGACAATGTACAGTTCATTCGCTATCGGACCTCAATGGTCTTTACTTGATCACCAGCGAAGCAGCTGCTATGATCTTGTTGTTATCTGAGCGGCAGTGTCCTCATAATCACCAATTTGGTAGCAATCTGAGGTGATCTACAGTGCTCTGTATGTGCGCATAGAGCGACATAGATCGTGGCCTAGTGAAATGGGGGTATTAGGACAAATGATAAACCATGATAAAAGAAGATTATTTCTTAACTCTTTACCAAACAACAAAAATATAGACTTGTCCAAATTGAAAGCATTTGCATATAACAAAAATACTGTGATTCAAACAGTTTAATTCCTTTATGAAAGGGTAGAAAACATTGTGAGAAAAGGAGAAAATGCTGGTTTCCAGCATTTTCTCCTTTTCCCACAATGCTTTCAAAAGACTTCTTTCTCAGGATCATTATAAGTCAGAATTGTGTGGTAAAGAGTTAAATAGAACACCATTAAAACCTGTATAACATGAGTCAATAGGCATGATGTCAAAACTATGCCAATAATGAAATTTATTTTGTTATCTGATTACATAGCATTCAATAGGATATGCCTGACAATTCATGCTGTTATTATTTACTGAATTCTTAGACCCACAAATTTACAACCAATTAAATCTGGCTTCAAAAGGTCTGGGTTTTTCCCAGATTTGTTAAAATATCAGTCTGTATTTCCTTTATCATTATACAACAATTGCAACTGGCTTTTACAAGGAGATCTGTTTGATTTGGTATTTTGTACAGTTTTCAACATAACTGAAGTTATATCACAGCAGCCAGTGCTCTCATCCATGTTTACATGTATTTACTTTTGCTGCTATTTTGCACTTTTTTTCCAAGCCACTGGCTGCTTATCTAAATAGTGTACTGTACAGGTGAAAATTTTAGCATAGTGAAAATTTTTGCGAAATTTCGCAAATTTGGGAAATTCGCAAACTTTTCCGGTGTTCAAATATTTTACCACAAGTTTACAAACAAATAACGAATCCCCTGGGCTCACGAACATTTCGGAATGCAAAATATCCGTAAACTATGATTTGCAAAATTTTCGTTTCACGTATACATGCATGTATACAGTATACAATGTTGAAACAATGTTCTGTCGTCAGGAAGGAAAAAGATCCTTTCTCAATGCCTATTAACAACCGAAGAAAGAATTTGGCCATGCTGTGATGAACTCTTAACTCTTTACCACATGACAACATTTTAGACTGGTTCAAATTGAAGGCATTTGCAGACGACAAAATAGAGGTGACTGAAAAATTAAAATTTGTTCTGGGAAGGGTAGAAAACACTGTGGGAAAAGGAGAAAATGCTGGTTACCAGCATTTTCTCCTTTTCCTACAGTGTTTTCAAAAGGCTTTTTTCTCGGGGGCGTCAAAAGTAGGGATTGTGTGGTAATGGGTTAACCACCAGACAAACTGGTCCAAACCCTTGGGAAGCATTCCTTTTTGCAGACAACAGAACAAATGTGGCTCAAGTAATCTGATTTGTTTCTGACAAATTTCTCTCAACCCACCATGAAATGGAAATTTTAAAACCATAGAGAATATAACAGAATGAATCTCATTGGTCAATACCATTATGAGCAGCTCTCCATTATTCTAAAATTTGATTACTAAGTTGAATTGGCCAAACAAAGCCATGGTCACATTTACAGTCATGCATGTAGTTGTCCTTGGTTCATATTAAATGTAGCCATAGTGCTACAGTAACTGCAATCAACTAGGTAGAAGAACACTTAAAGTAGGTCCAGACTTGGCAATAAGAGGAAAACTAAAAAAGTCTGAGTGGGTTGAAATATGTGTAAGTATGGTTAACCCATTACCACACAATCCCTACTTTTGACACCCCTGAGAAAGCTATAGAAAACATTATGGGAAAAGGAGAAAATACTGTTAACCTGAGCATTTTCTCCTTTTCCGACAATGTTTTCTACCCTCACAAAACAAATTTCAAACTTTTAGTCACTTTTATTGTGTTGTCTGCAAATGCTTTCAATTTGGACAAGCCTAAAATATTGTTGTTTGGTAATGAGTAACGGTAACTAATTCAATAGTGTGCAAAGTGGTTTGAGTTAACCTGGGTATTACTACATCTAAGAACAATTAACTATATTGAACTATGTATGAACTACGCACTAACAATACATATATGTTGTGGTCATGCCTGCTTAGTATGGGAAAGCTCCAGTCATTGTGCCTGAACCTTGGTCACATCTTATGTAGTTGACCCTAGTGGGGAATCAGGGCATAACCAAGAAAAAAGTAAATTATAAGCATGCCATAGGTGTGAGTGGGGGGAGAGCATGAGAGCTCATTTGGGGTGGGGCGGCCTTCCCCCCAAGAAAATTTGGACATTCAAGATGGCTGTAAAACGATTTCAAGCCTCTTCTGAGGTAGAAATTTGGATTTCTAATCTTGAGTGGCCAAACTGAAAAATACGCAAAAAGAGGCAACCTATGACATATTATCGAATACGCCTATGGGAATTACCTTAGGTGGCTGTAGTTGAATATATTAAACACGCACACTACGGTTTAGAAGGGTCAATTAATATGGTTATCTACATGTATGTGCAACTATGTTCAACTATTTTCAATATGTTCAACTACAGCCGTCTAAAGCCATTCCCAATTACAGTCAACTAGTATGATGTGACAAAGACTTTAAATTTCTTTTTCAAGGTGGAATGAGGAAAAACTGACTGGAGTCATGTTGGGCAGAAAGTTGAAAACCTTTTATTATTTCTTTATCGAACAATCTTGAACATTTAACAAAATAGCTTTTGGAGACCTTTGTGGGAAAAAAAGAAAATACTGGTAACCAATTTCCCCTTTTCCTCACAATGTTTTGTAGATCTACCTCCTTTTGATACAAAGCCCATTCCTTGGTCCACATAAATTTTAGTCATCTGCAAATGCTTTCAATTTGGGCAAGTGTAAAGTATTGTCATTTTGTTAAGATTTATATATTAGGTCAAAGATGAAAAAGTTTGTCAAAGAACTGCATGCCTTTGCCTTGGTTAGCTTTACACTTGGCCTGCAACATGCGAAAAGGGCCATCTGGCACTGGTGTAAAGTTTCGTCTCGGACCGGCCTGCACAGTCCACACAGGCTAATCCAAAACAATGCTTTCCACTTTTTTGTAATTTTCCATTTTTGTACAAGTCTACTGTAGCACAAAATGTAATGTCACAAAGTGCCATCTAGGATTAGCCTGCACAGATATTCGGTCCCACCTGTGTTGACCTGTTTTAACATGCAGCAGCCCCAACCAAGCCGTACTTGCCCTTTTCACATCCCTGTGCCTAACTTTAAATCCACATACAAAAACCTCATCTTGCTGTTTCTACCCTGCCAGTATGCAAATTAACCCTCAATTCCGGGACTAAATCGGCTAATTTTCACCCAGATCAAATCTGGTTCGTGACAGGGCCGTGTGCATGTGACTCTAGCTTAACCCATTACCACAAATCCCTACTTTTGACGCCCCTGAGAAAGAAGCCTTTTGAAAACACTGTTGGAAATGGAGAAAATGCTAGTAACCAGCATGTTCTCCTTTTCCCACAGTGTTTTCTACCCTTACCGGAACAAATTTCAATTTTTCAGTCACCTTTATTTTGTTGTCTGCAAATGCTTTCAATTTGGACCAGTCTAAATTTTTCTCGTGTGGTAATGGGTTAAGCATTTCATGTAACCTAACTGTTATATTTTGTTGACCTAGTGAATTTATTGAGATAATCAGCCCTCATTCTAGCATACATGGGCTGTTTGAGGTCATAAAGTTAAACCCTCCCCTACTTAGCAAACTTTAAAAATATATCTAATTACTGATCAGCAAAAAAAAAAAGGATTATAATGGCCCTGTCAAGTCCAGTTACTACAGTATGGCATGCTGAAAATGCAGTTCAAAACCCTATCAGTCTTGATTAGTACAGTAAATGTATTAACAATGCCAAGAAATAAAAGAAAACGCATCACGTTATAAATCTGCTTAAAATAACAGACCTGCTGCATTATCTCCCGCTAGATGGCATTCTACAAATACACATCTATCTAATTTGGGCATTCTGGGTACAGAACTGGACTACTTTTCTATGTGACAAATGCTACCTGGCGAGGTTCATTCAGCGATGATCAGCAGTTTAGAGAAAAAAGGTGGGGGGTATAGGGGTGGGGTGGGGGGCATGATGCAACATAGAAGACAGGTCGAATCTTCGAAGAATATGACATGTACAGACCAAGAACCTACATACAGAGTCTGCTGAATAAACATGGCAACATATTGGACCAATCACAATGCACTATTTATTCATTTTAGTTCATCAATATGAAGAAGTAGGTCAAAAACCAACTCATTCATCTAAACCAAATGAAGAAGCAGACAGTATAGATTAGATATCAGGTGGCATGTTCTTGATCTGCACTGTACACAAAAGCTTCAAGTGTCATTTATGTTAACAATCCCTGATTTTTACAACCAAAAGGAAGAAACCTTCTGAAAACATTGTGGTAACCAGCAGAATTTTCTTTTTCCACTATGTTTTCTTCTCTTCTAAATACAAGTCTCAATTTTTGAGTTACAATTTTGTTCTTGTGGTCTGCAAGTGCAAGTGTTAACTTTACCAAACGACAAAATTTTGGACCTGTCCAAACTGAAAGCATTTGCAAACGAAAAAATCAATGTGACTGAAAAATTGTAATTTGGTTTGGGAAGGGTAGAAAACATTGTGGGAAAAGGAGAAAATGCTGGTTACCAGCATTTTCTCCTTTTCCTCCAATGTTTTCAAAAGACTTCTTTCTTAGGTTCGTTAAAAGTCGGGATTGTGTGGTAAAGGGTTAAGTAAAGAGTAATCAGTATCAATGTGATATTACTGAAAATGATGTTGAACATGTTAAAACAAACAAAACAAGTTTTAAACAACAGATTAACATATCTGTTATCTGATATGAACCATGCCTTGTGAAAAGGGGGCTTAAAGGTGGCCCTTCAGATTTTCAGACGAAAATTTTACAGAAGTGCAAAAAAATCATCCTTATACTCCCAAAGCCTTTTAACTTTCATTCATAAAACCCCAGTAGTCGAAAACCGTCCGACAACAAGAGAAATTAGAGATTTACTACGGCCCAGGTTGACACCAACGGGAGACACATTCTATTTTTAGATGATCAATTCGCTCATTTACTTACAGGAATACACAGAAGAAGCTTCAAACATAGCGTCCGAAGAAGACATTATGGAAAATAATTATTACATGTTTGTTATGATAGGGAATTTAAGTGTTATGAGTCATGTGCCAGTCACTCGACATTCCCACAATGCTTTAATGATTTTTGGCGCAAAATCTAAAAATAGCTTAAGAGGCTACGTAGCCTTTTAAGGGAATACCATCAAAAAAATATTTTTTTGTAATTTTATGAATCTTAATTATTAATGATTAGTATTATTTTTTCATATGAATTTCAGTGATATATATATTTTTTAATTTGGTGAGATGTAAAAATTCTGAATACCCACCTTTAATGCATCTGCAAAAAGTATTGACCCATGTCAGCCTGCGCACACCGCACAGGCTGACATGGGCCGAAACTTTATGCCATCTTAAAATTTTCAACAGATCAAAGGACCAGTCTACCTCATGATTTAGTTGGTTTCTAAATAAAATAGATTTTCCTGGATTCATGCTGGTGTGATAACTTGCTTGGTGTGATGCCTCATGGAGATGCATGAGGCCCCCTTTTGCCAGAATGAGGATCATAATTATATTGAAGTAAATTCTTATCTTTTACAACTATTTCTTCCCTCTGCCTGAACTGCAGTCCCTAGTGTACAAGTCGTGAGACCAGGGTTCCTTAGTTGGAATCCGCAATCAGCCAATTTCTTTCTAAGAACTAACCCTCATCACCTTTTAAAAACATTGTGGGAAAAGGAGAAAATGCTGGTAACCAGCATTTTCTCCTTTTTCCAAAATATTTTCCACAATATCAAAGCAAGATTGCACCATTTTAAGCACAATGAAATTGTTGTCTGCAAATGCTTTCAATTTGGACAAGGCTATCATTTTGTCATCTGGTATAGGATTTATGCTGGTCATTAGGACAGTATTACTTCCCAGAGAGCTCCAGATAAAAGGGAGTGATGGTATCCAAATCCATTAATTCTCTTCCAAATCCTATGTTGTGGGTTCTCATTAGAATCGTCTTGATAAGATAATTCTAATGAGCACCTTTATTTTAGGGTTTAGTGGAGAATATTTAATATTTTTAGTTTTGAAATGAAAATCACTCCCTTGATCTGGAGCTCTGACTTCCTCTCTCACTGCTGATAATAGTTTTGACTACAGTTACTGGTATGTCAGAAAGCTGTATGTAGCTTTCGAACAATTTCAGTTACAATGCAAAAAGAAAACAGCAGAAATCACAGATACATGTAGGTGCATTGGCCACCGCAATGAAACTGAAGTGATGTTGAAAGCGGCACTCAGAAACACCATACAAGCAGACAGTAAAATTAAGCACAGTGCCTAGACTGGATTATTAAAAGTCTTTTGTTCATGTGCATGTGCTAAACCTTTTCACTAATTAACCCATGACCACACAATCCCTACTTTTGATGACTCTGAGAAAGAAGCCTTTAGAAAACATTGTTGGAAAAGGAGAAAATGCTGGTAACAAGCATTTTCTCCTTTTCCCACAATGTTTTCTACTCTTCACAAGACAAATGACAAATTTTCAGTCACTTTTATTTTGTTGTGTTCAAATACTTCCCATCTGGATATACCTAAAATATTGTTGTTTGGTAATGAGTTAATAAACTGCATTTCCTCACAGGCTGGGAAAAAAAAAACTATGAAAAATAACACTCTAATGTTCAATATTTCCGCTATTTTCGTTTTTCAAGAGAAAGAAACACTTCATTCTTTTTTTTATTCTTTTTTTTCTCTTGAAAAAGGCAATAGTTGAAATACTGATTGACTGATTGATTGTATGGTGTTAAACGCTGTTGCAACATAATTTCAGTTATATCCCAGCTGCAAGTGCACCTATCCATGTTTTCCTGGAGTTTCTGTTACAAGTATCTCACACAATATTCTTTCCAACCCACCAGCTGCCAAAGAAATTGGCCGATCCGGGGTTCAAACTCGACCCCCTGTTCTCAAGTTCTGTATGCTACAGACTAAGCTAACAGGCCTCCTCCCGAAATACTGAACATTAGAGTTTTATTTTTCATAATGTTTTAATTATTCCTGAAGGAATTCAAAGTGTCATTGTAAAAATAAAACATTTTCTCTGCAAGATCAAGAGAAAGTTCTGTCATATTCTAGAATATAGCAGTGGACAGTGTAGATCAGAGATCAGACTGCACATTCTGTGCAGTCTGATCTTGATCTACATTGTCCACAAAAGCTTCTGGTGTCATCCAGGTTATGGAAAGAATTGATGGTTAACCTTGTTTTTATTACTCACCTGTTTGTTTGCTTCATGGATATCAATGCCACGATCAGTTACAAACTGCATCAGGTCTGTAAATCCCAGTTTACACAGCTCAGTCAGTATACTAATTCCCTGTAGCTGTAACATTTTATCAATCTGTTGAATTGCTGGGAATTTATTCAGCACATCTCTTATTCTCTCCTCATCCTCAGCAACTAAAGCTGCTTTTAACTCATCCATAATTTCTGGAAGATGTCGAGAATTGTTGTCCTGTGCAAACAGTAATTGTTACATGTAATACAAGGCTGTGTATAGGGCAACGAAAGTCACTCACTTGATCTACAAGTACATGTATGTAGTAGGTTCCTTCTTCGATGAATTATATTTTGCCCCTTCTACCATAATTTCATGAAGATGCTAGAATTGTTGTCCTGTACAAACATTTATCATTACATGTAGCAAAAGGCTATGGGTACCGCAACAAAAAACAGTCCCTTGATCTGTTTGTAGATTCCTTGTTCGATGAATTTCACTAAGAGTCTTGTCCATCAACCATGATTCTGGAAAATCCCAGAAACCACTGTGGTCACTCTCGGTAACTGTACACAGATTATGTAAATCAATTGATGCTGAACTACACAGTACGAGAAATGTTTGGCTGTGCCGTGTAAGTTTCTCCTTGATGAATTAAATTTATTTTTCTATCTCTCTGTAACATTATTAGTTATTTTTATTATGCCGTATTTAGAGTATATGATTGTTTTCTTGTCACTTTTCTAAGCACTTCATTTATTTCCATTTGTTGTCATTTTTCAGTGCATCAATGTCCTCTTGTTTTCTTTATGAATCATTTCAATGTCATCCAACAGATAATCTTTTTATGTAATGGTAACACATGCTGCTCAGCGAGGCTCAGGTTTAGAGCATTATCTGAAAATATGATATATTAATCCTTTACCAGACAATAAAATTTAAGCGTTGTCCAAATTGAAAGCATTTGCAGACGATAATTTCATTGTGGCTCAAACTGTGCAATCATTTTTTGATTGAGCAGAAAACATTTTGGGAAAAGGAGAAAATGCTGGTTACCAGCATTTTCTCCTTTTTCCTAAATGTTTTCAAAAGGCTTATTTTCCAGGGTGTTTAAAAAGCATCATTGTGTGGTGAAGGGTTAAACCATGTGACATTTCATAGTCTGAATCTTCCCATTTAACTCTTTAGTAAACAATCCCCGATTTTAACGACCCTGTGAGAGAAGGCTTGTAAAAATTTTGAAGGGAAAGGAGAAAATGCTGGTAAACATCTACAGAACGAATCCAATCTTTGTATCCACACTGAAGCTTTCAATATGGAGATTAGAGTGAAAATTTTTTGTTCACTTCGTAAAGAGTTAACCTTTTAACAACCAATCCACTACTTTAATGACCTCGTGGGAGAACTTGGCTTTTGAAAGCATTGTGGGAAAAAGAGAATATGCACATAAACACCTAATTCTCCTTTTCTGGCACTGTATTCTACCCTGTCAAAAACTTTCAGTCAATTTGTATCACTTCATAATTTGTCGGGTGCTTTCATTTTTTAAGTGTTTAGACTTTGTTCTTTTTTAAAGACTCTGTGCCAAATGGGAAGAATGTAGATTTGTCCAAATTGAAAGCATTAACTCATTACCAAACGACAAAACTTTAGACTGATCCAAATTGAAAGCATGTGCAGACGACAAAATAAAAGAAACTGAAAATTTGAAATTTGTTTTAAGAGTAAAAAACATAGTGGGAAAAATGAGAAAATGCTGGTTACCAGCATTTTCTCTTTTTCCCACAATGTTTTCTAAAGGCTCCTTTCTCACGGTTGTCAAAAGTAGGGATTGTGTGGTAATGGGTTAAAATTTAGCAGAAGACAATTTAAGCATGACTCATATGAGGGAACTTGTCTTTACTAGGGTAGAAAACATTGTGGGAAAAGGAGAAAATGCTGGTAATCAGCATTTTCTCCTTTTTTCCACAAAGTTTTCAAAAGGCTTTTCCTTCAGGGTTGTTAAAACTTACGACAGTGTGGTAAAGGGTTCAGCCAATAGTCAGATCTCAATATGTAATTTTCTAGTCCATTATTAATTTGATTGATTGAATGGATTGTGTTTTATGCCATTTCAACATTATTTCAATCATATTGCAGCAGCCAATGCACCTATCCATGCCTTCCTGGAATTTCTGTTACTAGTATCTGGCACTATATTCCTACCTTACCATCATCGAAAGAATCATCAGCTTTGTAGAGAGAGGAATGAGAATGAATCCTGTATCATCAAAGCTTGGGAATAAATTGGCCAAATTGGAGATTCAAACCAGTGGCCAGACCTAAGTAGCTCAGTTGGTAGCGACTGCAGGACTTAAGAACAGGGATTGTGGGTTCGACTCCTGACACAGCCAGTTTATTTTCGAGGATTTATGATAGTCACTGTGACAGGAATCAATCAATCAAACAAGTGATCCCCTGTGTGCAACTCATGTACACAACCTACTCTCTGCTACTTGGGCTCAGGGACTGTGGGTTTGATCACTTGATATGACTCCTCAGCCAGTTTGTTTTCAAGGGTTTATGATAGTCACAAACAGGAATCAATCAATCAATCAATCAATCAAATAAGTGATCCCCTGTTTGTAACTCCTGTACATAACATACACTCTGCTACTTGAGCTCCGCAGCTCAAAGATCAGGCTGCAGTTTCAGTACATGTGGATGTAGGTGATCACTAGTCTGATCTTCACTGACTTATAAACCTTTTATCAATCAATCAAATCCATTAACAAACTGTAAGATGAAGGCTTTCGAAAACATTGTGAAACAATGATACATTGCTGATAACCAGTATTTTTTTTCCTTTTACCCAACAATTCTAGCCTAGAATTTCTACTCTGAACAAGACATTTTTTGACAACAGGGGAATAGGAGAAAATGCGACTTACCAGTATTTTGTCCTTTTTCTCACATTTTCTATACTTCCAATGCAGATTTTCAGGTTTTAAAACATTAATTTTGTACCCCCAGCACATGTTTTCAATGTGGACAGAATAAGATAGTTTTTGCTTAACCCTTCGCCACACAATGCCCAAATTTGACGAGAAAGAAGCCTTTAGAAAACATTGTGGGAAAAGGAGAAAATGCTGGTTACCTGGAAAACATTGTGGGAAAAGGTGAAAATGGCGGTAACCACCATTTTCTCCCTTTCTCACAATGTTTTCTACCCTTCACAAAACAAATTTCAAATTTTCAGTCACTTTTATTTTGTCGTCTGCAAATGCTTTTGATTTCGACAAGCCTAAAATATTGTCATTTGGTAATGAGTTAACAAGTAGATCCAGGAGCGTACACTCAAGCTTTGAAAAAACGTTAACGATTTTGAGCTTACTTTTCTCAACCTACGCATCTTAACCCATACCACACAACCCCTACTTTTGACGACCCTGAGAAAGATGCCTTTCGAAAACATTGTTGGAAAAGGAGAAAATGCTGGTAACCAGCATTTTCTCCTTTTTCCACAATGTTTTCTACTCTTCAGGACACAAATTTCAAATTTTAAGCCTCTTTTATTCAGTATAGACCAACGTCCCGTGTCGCAAATCGAAGCTGCTGCTACTGTACGCCCCTAGTCATTTAGCTGCGGTGTTTTGTCGTCTGCAAATGCTTTCGATTTGGACAAGCCTAAAAAGTAAAATATTGTCGTTTGGTAATGATTTAACCATTTTTATAATCCGGTTTATTATAAAAACAAAAGCTTAGTTAGATCTACTTACATTACACGTTACTATGTTTTGAATTTCCTTTCACATTCAACTTCTAAACTGTAATTCAATCGATCTTTCTCCACCCAAAAGTCGCCAAGTATTCAAACGCCACTTGTTGATTGTTTCCCTTCTAATATATATATGTAGGCCACCTTCACCACACATTTTTTCTTTTATCTACAAACTGAATAGGATATTGCAAAATTTGTGTACACATTTTATCAATGAATATACTTCCTGCTTTGGACAGGATACTTTTTTGGGTGTAGATCGCCTGCTTCCATTTTCCATTTACTCTAGATCAAAGGGAAGTAAGTAGATAAGGAAATAATACGATCTTAAGAGTTTGTTCCCTTGAAGTCTGTCGACGCGCACTTGTGGACTGAGGATCGCCTATGGAAAGCGAGAGCTGTCTTATATCGTTCTTTTACTGTTCATTGCACTAAAATATGTATATATTAAGCTTCCTCAGGCTGCTGATCGCGACTTGCTGACATTTTGCGGACAGTGTAGATCAAGATCAGACTGCACAGAACGTGCAGTCTGATCTTTGATCTACACTGTCCGACAAGAAGATATTCTTTCCTCAAAGAGTGCATTTGAAATAGCACTATTTGGGTTTTTCTATGGGCTTTCAAAGTTCAATTTAATCTATTCACCAGGAAAAGGGTTAAATAACAATGAATCGTAAAAGAACGACATAAGACATCCATGGCTTTCCATACCATGGCTTTCAATAATCGCCACCTCCTTTTCCCACATTATCTCCTGCTAGATGGCATTCTATATTCTATATATTCTGCGCCACTCTTGAAAATATTACCGATGGTGTCCACTGGATGAAATAAATTTTAGATTTTTCACCGAAAACAACAAATATCCTCTATATCCTCGAAGAATATGACATACGCAGACAACGCCTTTTCCCATTTACCAAAAGATCAAAGGGAAGTAAGTAGATGTAGATGTCACAAGGTCTTAAGAGTTTGCTCCCTTGAGCTGTCTTATAACCAAAAGTCATAGGCCCTCGAGCAGCTAAATGTAAACACTTTGATTCAATTTCGAGACAACTTTAATCGGTACGATTAAAGATTATGGATATTGTTATGAGTCTAATATTGTGTTACAAAATCTGTAAAAGTCACAGTAGCTTGCAGAAAAAATGATTGCAAATGTAGAACAAAGTTGCCAACTTTAGTCAAATCTGTCTGTATAATATGACCTGAAAAGACAAAAAAAAGGGGATTCCGACATATAGAAGTCTTTATCACTATATTTCAGTTGACAGACAGTTCGTACATTCATTTCTTTACATGGTTAAATAACTCCGATTGAAGTTTTCACAGACAAATAGGTTGGTTTAACTTCATTGAGTTTAATTTTGTTTATGTCGTTGCTAAAAGACTTACAGTAGCACCGCCATGTATATTTATTACCAGTGTATGGGCTTCGTGTAAAAATTGTTGTATTTAATATCTCTTACATTACTGCTAAAATTTTCATAAAATTTCAAATTTAATTATTATTAAAAAATGCCACAAACCACACACCCTCATTGAGATCAGACTGCACAGAACGTGCAGTCTGATCCTTGATCTACACTGTCCGACAAGGAGATATTTTCCCCTAAAACATAACTTTAGAAACAGCAATATTTGGGTTATTAATTGATATGAAATTGATTATTTTAGTTATTTAGAAGGACAGGGGTTAATAATAGAGCAATCTCACGATTTTTTTCTCTCGACGATTTGAACTCTGTGCAAATTTCATGATCTACATTGTCTTCAAAAGGCAGTCTGTTCTTGAGTTATGTACAAAGTCTAAAAACATGTCTGAAAAAGTTGTGTGAATAGACTATATATCTATATAGCGCTTTTTAAAGACGCTAGTTATCTAGACTAGTTTTGGGCACAGGAATTTGACATTCTATAACCAAAAATAAATGATAAAATGTGAAAAAAAATCTCCCCTATATAATGTTTATAGGCTATTATGTAGGGGAGATTTTTTTTTTCGTATTTGATCATTTATTTTGGTTATAGAATGTCAAATTCCTGTGGTTGGGGCAAAAATAGAGAGAAGAAAACTTAGACTTAAATTCCTGTCTACTCAACAGCCTAAGTATACTTGTTGCATAAGCATCTCCATGGATGCGAAAAAGGGGATAGTTATAAACATTTTTCGTTTAAAACGAAAGTAAGAGGAAGGGAATTCCCAGAAAAGGGTTTGACATACTTCCGCTACATACATACAGTATAATTATTTAGTCTATAATTCAACACGTATCTTGTGACATGTTATGCAAATTCCACATATATGTTGTGTGCATACACACTGCAGCATAAATGATAGTTCGTCTAGAGACAAAATAGCAAATTTATTAGATCTTGAGGATTTTCCATAAACACGTGACATATTTTTTCGCGCCGATCTATCCTAGGTGAGTATTTTTTCTCAAATTGAAGCCATTTTTTTTTCAAAGACAAAACTAAGTAGATCTATAAAGAATAACTTTACATTCAATTTAAAAATTAATGGCTAGATCTAATAAAATTTACTTTCCCCTTAATGTTTACGTAGAGCTTGTTTCGGGGTAGAAATAATCTTACGGGGAATTTGAAAGTCAACTAACCTACTAGATCTACATGTATACCTTAAGTCTGAAGGCTTTCTCCGATGCTATTTTTGATAAAAAAAAAACATCGTAACAAGCCTTCAAACTGAAGGTAACTAACCTATGCGTTATGTTTTTTCCCGTATAGGCAATCTGAAAATACACCAGTTTCTTTGTTAGGAACAAATAAACGATTCTAGGACAATTGCCCTCCGGACAATTGCCCCCCCCCCCCCCCCCGGACCATTGCCCCCCCCCCCCCCCCCCCGGACTATTGGCCCCGAAGACAATTCCCCTCCGGACTATTGCCTCCCAAGGACAAAATTTTCCGTCCTCAGGAGGCAATATTCTGGGGTGGGTGGGGTTGTCCTCAAAGGGCAATTGTCCGGGGGGCAATTGTCCGCGGGCAATTGTCCTGATACAAAGTAAACCGACTAAAAAATCATACAGTTATCATTTATTAAAAAGATCCAGGGATTATAAAATCTTATGATAGACTCATGCTTTGTGAAAAAGCGGTTGAATTCATCTGCAAGAACAGAGCTCCAGATAAAAGGGAGTGATGGGACCCTAGATCCATTATTTCTCATCCAAACCCTATGTTGTGGTACTCATTAGAATCGTCTCGATGAGACGGTTCTAATGAGTACCCATAATATAGGGTTTAGTGGAGAAAAATTAGTATTTTCAATTTTGAAATCAAAATCACTCCCTCTATCTCAGGAGCTCTGAAGAAGTATTGTATCGACCCATCTTTGCAGCCTGTGAGATCTATGCAGGCTGAGCTAAGTCGAAGTTTTTGCTAAATTGGTCAGTTTTCTGCATACCTAAGAACCATTCTACAACATATTTCAGTTGTGAAACAAAATTTATTTCTTAGATAATTAAGTGATGGCTTCATTGATATAATTCATCATAGATATATACAAAATTAACCCTTTACTCCATAGATACTCATTTCTATGCATTGCTTGTAGGAGCCTCTAGAAAACATTGTGGCAAAAGGTGAAATTGCTTATGACAAGCAATTTCACCTTTTGTCATAATGTTTTCTATGCTTTCAAAAAGTCTAATATACACATAAGGAATGGCTTCATCCTTGCTGTTAAATACTAGGGACAATTAGAGATACCATAGAAATGCCTTATGGGGTAAAGGGTGAAGCTCCTTTTTTGCCAAAGTATGGCTTAACTCTACCAAATTACAAAATTGAAGGCTTTTCCGAAATGAAAGCACTAGCAGATGACAAAATGAATATGGCTTGAAAATTGAATTTGTTTTTGGAAGGGTAGAAAACATTGTGGGAAAAGACGAAAATGCTGGTTACCAGCATTTTTGTCTTTTCTTACAATGTTTTCAAAAGGCTTCTTTTTTCAGGGTCATTAAAAGTCGGGATTGTGCAGTAAAGGGTTAATTATCATACATTTTAGGTACATGTATCATGGCTGAAGCATTTCCAGATAGTGAATCCAGAGAGAGAGCTAAAGCTGTAAGTAAAAAAGACCCCTGCAAGATTTTTTTAAGACCTATAAAAAAATATCTGCGTTTAGGGTTTCCCGACGCTACCCAGAAAATGCTGCCAACTAGAGCTGTTGATAAGAAGGAGTGATGGTTTTCTAAATGCATTATTTTTACGTCAAACCCTATGTTGTGGGTACTCATTAGAATTGTCTCATCATGACGATTCTAATGCATACCCACCGCAAATGGCCTAGTGGGAAAAAAAAATCTGTAGGCTGTGATTTTGCTACATGGTCCATGAAATAAGTTTCTGGAAAAAAGAAATCCCTACCTACCCTACCTACAGCGTTGCAGACGGAAACCCTAAACACAGACATTTTTTTTGTTGGGCCAAGAGGACTCAATTTCAACCTCACTAAAAATGAGAGTAGCATTTTAAAAAAACATTGGTAACCAGCATTTTCTCTTGTTACTACAATGTTTTCTACCCTTCCCCAAACAAATTTTAATTTTTGAGTAATGTTTAATTTGTCATCTGCGAATGCTTTCAATTTTGACAAGTCTAAAATTTTGTTGTTGGGTAAAGAGTTAATAAAACCTACCAAAATCTAAATTACAATTTACATGGAGATGACAAGCATTTCAAGGAATGGAAAGCAAAGGTTTTGTATTCTTTTTCATAAAAAAAATAAACATTGTAGGAAAAGAATAAATTCCTTTTTAGAAGTAAATGCACTTTTGCCTTCATTATGTTCCTAAGCTGTCACATAAGGTTAGGTAATCATATGTTTTTTTGCTTTGATATGCTGCATGGAACAAATAGTTGAATTTTTACCAAATGCTAAGGTAAATGGCTTCTCTGCTCTTTCAAAATGCTTTTAAAAATGCTGTAAAACTCATTACTGAAAGACAAATTGTCAACTTAAATTGTCAAATTGAAAGCATTAGCAGACGACATCTTGATCGTGGCTCAAATGATGATGTTTCTCTCTGATGGGGTAGAAAACATTGTGGGAGAAAGGGGAAAAAAATGCTGATTTCCAGCATTTTCTCCTTTTTCCACAATGTTTTCAAAAAGCTTCTTCCTCGGGGTTGTTAAAACTTGAGATTATAGGGTTAAGGGTTTACTCATTACTTAGACTCCTGAAAATGGAAAGCATTTGTAGACATCAAATTTGCGTGAAGTACACTGCTCAAAAGAATTAAAGGACCACACAAATGCTGAAATTCGCTTTGCTAAACACACAGTCTTCATGCTCTGAAAACCATCAGCTGAAATTCTTACTAGACAGAATGCTTAAATAGTTTTCTTGCTTATTTCCGTTTAAATGCTAATAAGCCATGTTCAGAAGAAAATCAAGAAATTTGTTTTCCTTGTTGTTTTGTTAAACAGCTCATACTTTTTCCAATCTTTTATTCACATTGTCAAATCTAATGAAACAAGAGGACAAGGTGAAACAGTGACACCTTATATTCTCTAAGAAGCCTGTGGCATATATAAAAAAGTGGCTTTGGCAGGGATAGCCTGTACATCTGTTGTGCAAACCAAATTGTTTCACCTGTTCTGAAATTTTACAGTGTTAAGACTGAACAAACTCATGAGCAGAAAATTATTTGCATTGTCCTGTTCTAAAGAAATTATCTTGTGATCCAAATCGAGGACATGTGATCCTTCAGTTTTTTTAAGTAGTGTATGATTTCAAAATTGTTGCAAGCATTTTGGGGAGGAGACAGTGCTGGTAACCAGCATTTTCCTCTTTTCCCAAAATGTTAAAAAAAAAAAGCTTTTCTTGTTATAACTTTAGCTTGTGTAATAAAGGGTTAAAACCTCATGTTCACTTGTTTTACAGAAGCTGAGATTCATGGAACTTTTCCATGGCAGATTTGACCCGGAACAAGCAGAGCTAATATTGCAAAGCCATAACTGGGATGCCAAACAGGCAGTTAACTTTGTTCTTGAAAGTAAGTGAAGTTTTTTAATTCTTTACCTCACAATAGAATTTTAATCTAGTCCCAATTGAAATCATCTTCACAAGCCAAGGCTGATGATTCACTATATGATACTCTACCCTTAGCTGATTGAGCTTGATTTTTACATTCCCCCATACGCTTTTTCATTGGATGCAACCAGCTCCAACTGCAATGAATGAAATCACTCGAAGCATTTCATCTTTGATAAAAATAGAACAAGATCGCTACCATTTCGAATAGAAGGTAAACTTGGAAACCCATGCGAATGTCTGCTTATCGCTTCATTTGTATTTGTAAGCAGTTTGTAAAACAATATTTCATTGGCTTTTGGAAATAGGATGTAAAGGGGAGTAATAACCAGCATCCAATAGAGGGTGCATCGCAGGAATCTGAAAATCGGGCTCAATCAGCCAAGGTCTTATCCACTTAGGGATCGTAACCTTGGCACGCAAAGATGAATCAAAATCAGTTGCAGATGGCACATTAAATGTGGATTAACTCTTTAACCCATTACCAATTGACAATATCATAGGCTTCTCCAAATCGAAAGCATTTTCAGACGACAAAGCAAAAGTGACTGAAAATTTGAAATTTGTTTTATGAAGGGTAGAAAACATTGTAGAAAAAAGAGAAAATGCTGGTTACCAGCATTTTCTCCTTTTCCCACAATGATTTCTAAGGGCTTTTTTCTCGGAGTCATCAAAAGTAGGGATTGTGAGGTAATGGGTCAAAGCCTTTACCAAATGACAAAGTTTTAGACTGGTCCAAATTGAAAGCATTAGCAGACAACAAAAATAAAGGGACTCTAAAATTAAAGTTTGTTTTGGGAAGGGCAGAAAACATTGTGGGAAAAGGAGAAAATGCTGGTTACCAGCATTTTCTCCTTTTTCTCACTATGTTTTGAAAAGGCTTTTTTTCATGGTCTCATGGAAACCAGAGATTGTTTGGTAAAGAGTTAAATGATGGGAATAGCCTCTAACAGAGCAGAAAACATTGTGGGAAAAAGGAGAATATGCTGATTGCCAGCATTTTCTCCTTTTCCCACAATTTTTCAAAAGTCCTCTTTCTTGGAGTCTTTAAAACTCATCAGTGGTTCTCCCTTTACCACTCCATCCTAACTTTTGACGACCTTGAGACTAAAGCCTTTTGAAAACATTGTGGGTAAAGGAGAAAATGCTGGTTACACCCACAATGTTTTATCTCCTTTCCAAATCAAATTTCAATTTTTGATTCACATTTATCTTGCTGTCTGCAATTGCTTTGACCAGTCTAAAATTTTGTCATTTGGTAAAGAGTTAAGACTTGTCCTGCTAAATATCCATGACAAAATTTTCAGTTTGTAGGTAAAAATCCCAAACTTGCTATTTCAAAGTTATGTCCTTGGGAATAGTATCTCCTTTTCGGACATTGAAGGACCAAGATTAGACTGCATGTTCTGTGCAGTCTGACACTGATCTACACTGTCCTCAAAAAGGTCAAAAAGGCTGAAGGCTAAAATTGCAGTGTTGATAAGCAGTGTACATACTAACAGTCATCTTTCATGTGACATGCATTGGCTTTTGGACCAAAGATAAAGACAAGAATGCAAAAGGTCAATGTTTGTTACCATGAATTTTCTTTTTCCCTCAATGGTTTGAAGTTCATTCCTCTCATGGCTATGAAAAGTCTGGGTTGTCTGGAATAGGATTAACCCATTACCACACGACAATATTTTAGACTGGTCCAAATTGAAAGCATTTGCAGACGACAAAATAAAAGTGACTAAAAATTTGATATTTGTTTTTTGAAGGGTAGAAAACATGGTGGGAAAAGGAGAAAATGCTGGTTACCAGCATTTTCTCCTTTTCCCACAATGTTTTCTAAAGGCTTCTTTGTCAGGGGCGTCAAAAGTAGGGATTGTGTGGTAATGGGTTAACTGAGAGTTTTTGTTTTAACCCTTTCCTAAACAACAAATTCAAGACTCTTTCAAGTTCAAAACATCTGCAGACGACACATACAAAATTGGTATAAATGAGCTTAAGCTCTCTGATAGGGTAGAAAAGATTGTGGGAAAAGGAGAAAATGCTGGTTGCCAGCATTTTCTCTTTTTCCTACAATATTTTCCAAAGGCTTCCTCTCCATGTTCCTATAAACAGGGATTGTTTTGTAAAGGGTTAAAAAATACTTATTGTAATGTCTCTTATGATGGCTCCCCCCCTTCTAATTAAACCCACCCAAGTTTTTCTATCAAAAATTAAGCTGACCAGAGAACCAATACAATCATGGATCCATGGAAATAGATATTTGAGCAATAGGGTCATCACATTTTTTCTACCCGATGTGCAGTCTTGGGTTCTGCTATTTCAGCTCCCAAATAAACGATTGTTAATGTTGGAAGGTTGCGATAGTATTTATTCATTTTGTGTTTTAAATGTTTGAATGTAAGAATAAGTTGAAATATGTGCTTTGTGTACCATGGACTTGAGATCTTGCAGAGGGTGTGCACAAGTTTGAATTATGATAATAACTGAAAATTTGGACAAATGTAAAGACTTTGGATCAGCGCTGGATTAATGGATTAATTAAATGTATAATTGTTTTCCCCCCTGAAAGATAAAAACGGAAAACAAAGGTAAAAATAGACCTAAATGAGATACTAATGAAAAGAAATAACCTTTACTTGAATATCTAATCTTTTTAAATGACCTACCGGTATGCACATCCAAAAAGTGGCCGGGTAACTTGTAACTAATGTTTCAGTTCGACATTAATCTTAACCCATAGTGCATGAAGAATATGCTGAATATGTAGATATAGAGCAGGGTGCAAATTACATGATCTTTAGTCATGGATTTATACCACCTGCTATTAACAATTATAAGCACTTTGACAACATGTAGTTCTAACTGTCTTCCTCACTAAGCGTAGATTTAAAGTCTAATTCTGTACCGGTGGAATTTTAGCTCAACAGGCAACTTGTAAATTTTTCTTTTGACTTAGCCGATACAACTGTTTAGGAACACATAGCCTTGAGTTTTAACGACCCTGAGAAAGCTTTTGAAAGCATTGTGGAAAATGGAGAAAGTGCTGGTACCTCCATTTTCTCCTTTTCTCACAGTGTCTTGTGCTCTTTCAAAAACAAATTTTTGAGTCATTTATTTTGTTCTTCACAAATATTTGACTTTGAATTGTTCTGAAAATTTTGTCTTCTGGTGAAGAGTTTATGCTGATTAGCACATCTGCACATTAGCACAAAGGGTGTGTTGATAACTGTTAATTGATAGACTGTGTGTTTGATCGCAAACTAGTTCTCAGCTCTAATCAACCACCCGCTCTAATCAACCACCCGTTATCTTCAGTATATTATAAGATAAAAAAACTACAGTCAATGATATTAACAATTTTCTCAATTGCCAGCAAGTTTAACACATTTTAAATCATCAGACAACCCTTTTTCCCGTAACCTGATATTGAACTTTCATTAACTTAAACCTCTCTGTAGAATCACAGAATCTATAAATTTTTCAAAATGAGGGTAATTCAGTATTATTTAATTTGGTATGATATTGAGGTGACTTTACTAGCCCTATGGAAGCAATATGTATCTTTAATTCTTTTATTCTGTGGCAAAAAGGAGATTTGTTGATGTGTTTTATTCTTTTGCATTGAAGTTCAAAACTTTGATTACACAAGTAGATCTGTTTCATTGTCTGTAGTCTCCTTAATTTGCCCCTTTTTATACATATCCATGTGTAAATTAGTTCTAACATCTTTAAATCACTTACAGAGAAATTATCCTCAGCAGAAACATAAAAAATATTTTTCCGGAATTTTATTGAGAGAAACAGCCATGACAGCATGATTTAAGTAGCCTATCTGCTATACTATATAACTATGTATTGACTATGGTTGTTTGGGAGCCCTTGGCAACAGTAACCAAGGAAGTCGGTTTATCTCATCACCACAGATCAATGTATCCATTTACATGTATAAAGTTTAAAATACGTCCCCACCTCAGGATATTTTGTTATAGTAACAAAATAATTATTTCTTCTAGGTTCACCTCAGGAGATCAGCCAGTTTCTTCAGGAAGATGCTAGAGATGAGGAGGTAAAACTTCTGTCCATCCATGTTTTTCTATCTGTTCAATCCTTAAGTACCAATCGATCTCACGTTTTGTGACCTCTTAGGAAAGAGGGCTTTTTTTTTTAAAAAATTGTTTAACCCATTACCACACAATCCATACCATTGACAACCCTAAAAAAGAAGCCTTTAGAAAACAGTGGCAAAAGGAAAAAATGCTGGTAATCAGCATTTTCTCCTTTACCCACAAAGTTTTCTACTCTTCACAAAACAAATTTCAAATTTTCAATCACTTCTATTTTGTCATCTGCAAATGCTTCCGAATTGGACAAACCTGGAATTTTGTTGTTTGGTAACAAGTTAAAAGGAGAGGAAATGTTGATTACCGGCCCTTTCTGCTTTGGACTAGCCTGTGCAGGCTGACATGGGTCGATAACTTATTTTGCAGAGATATTTAAAGTCCCTTTTTCATATGTCATGGCCCATGTACATTTGATATAAAACAACGTTACTTGACTACATGAATAAAAACATCTGGCATTTGTTGAAATTTCATTCTTATTCTATGAAGCTATGCTGTAGGTGACTTCTTGGAATTGTCCAAAGGGGAAATTTCTAACAGGCTGATTAACAATAAAGATAAATTGTGAGGATATAATTATAATTATCTTGAATTCTTTACAGATCCTTTTACCTTTTTTGCTCTACCCTTGTCGAAAATATTTTCATGCTCCCTGAAGGGAAAGCATATTGTCAATGCATATTGCAATGTCCGCCTGATCATCTGCCTGACCGTTCTTCGATCCGTTAGTCTGTTCATTCATATATCTGTCCATCCGACGCCATTTCTCCTTAATCTCTGGACGAAATTAGATGAAACTTCATATAATGCTGAACTCTTCTGAATATTGCACCGACGTCTTTTCCCTGGTTTTTTAATTTGAATGTGTGTCATGGAAAAAGGGGTTTTATCATGGAATTCTTCCGCGACAAACCATTTACAGACAGCCTTCACTTTCCTAAAAAGAGACCTGTTTGTGGTGCATAATCCATCTATGATGGCTCTTGTTTAAGAAAGTTATTAATGCAGAAAAGCAAAATCAAGGACTGGCCCAAAATCTTTTATTCCTTGAATGTGATACCAGAGACACTGATATGCAGAGCTCTGGGTATGAGGGAGTGATGGTATTCTAAATCCATTATTATTCTTCCAAACCCTATGTTGTGGGTACTCATTAGAATTGTCTCATGGAGATGATTCTAATGACGAGAATAATTCATATTTTCAATTTCAAAATCAAAATCACTCCCTCTATCTGGAGCTTGTGATATGTATGTATTATTTTTTCATTCTGAAATAGTGGCAGCAAGTGAGACCCAGAAATAAACGCCAGCGCAGAGAAGAGGCCCTCTTGAATGAAAATCTTCGAAGGTTGGCAGCAGAGAACAACATTCCAGCAGAAGTGCGCCAGTTTGCATGTGAACCATGTGACAAGGTTTGGTGGAGAAATGTGCCTGCTAGAAAGATGGTTTGTATATTATCCATATACATGTGAATACCGGTAGATATTTTATTTTAGTCTGAAACTTTCATTAACTCTTTACCAAACGACAAAATATTGGATTACTCCAAATTGAAAGCAGTTGCAGACGACAAAATAAATAGCACTCAAAGATTGAAGTTTGATTTGGAAAGGGTAGAAAACATTGTGGGAAAAGGAGAAAATGCTGGTTACCAGCATTTTCTCCTTTTCCTACAATGTTTTCAAAAGTTTTCTTTCTCAGGGTCGTCAAAAGTCGGGATTGTGTGGTAAAGGGTGTACTTTTTATCAGTTGACAAAAATGTAGACTTGCCCAACATGAAAGAAATTGTAGATGACACATTTTAAAGGTGGGTACTTAGAATTTTCACATGACACCAAATCAAAAAATATACATATCACTGAAATTTATATGAAAAAACAATACAAATCATCAATAATTAAGAATCATAAAATTACCAAAAAAAAGTTTTTTGGTGGTATTCCCTTAACTCTTTACCACACAATCCCGACATTTAACGACCCTGAGAAAGAAGCCTTTTGAAAACACCGTGGGAAAAGGAGAAAATGCTGGTAACCAGCATTTTCTCCTTTTCCCACGGTGTTTTCTACCCTTCCCAGAACAAATTTCTATTTTTGAGCCACCTTTATTTTGTCGTCTGCAGATGCTTTCGATTGGATCAGTCTAAAATTTTCTCGTGTGGTAAAGAGTTAAAAGGCTACGTAGCCTCATAAGCTATTTTTAGATTTTGCACCAAATATAAAAAATGCATTGTGGGAATGTTAAATGACTGGCACGTGACTAATGACTAAGTGACTGAAAATTTGAAATTTGTTTAGTGAAGGGTAGAAAACTTTGTGGGAAAAGGAGAAAATGCTGGTTACCAGCATTTTCTCCTTTTCCCACAATGTTTTCTAACGGCTTCTTTCTCAGGGTCGTCAAAAGTAGTAGTGGTAAAGGGTTAAGTTTTAGAGACCAAATGAAAGACCACACATTTTTCCTTCAGTATTAGATCTAATCATTGCTGTAACATCACACTGTACTTAGGATATAGCAGAAGCTGTGCGATAGGTCATATGGATGACAAAGCTTGTAACAAAACAAATGTCTTGTCCGTATATTGAAAATTCCAAAATCTATTATCAAGAGATTGCTTCTGAATCTACATGTATACTGTCTTTTAACTGTTTACCTGATATTAAAACTCAAGTTTCATCCAAAGTGAAAGCCATTGCAAATAACAAACTGAATATGACTTTAATGATGATAATATTTTTGCAAAGGTAGAAAACTGGGAGAAAATGAACTATGCTGGCTACTGGCATTCCTCCTTTCTCAGAGTTTCAAAAGCTTTCTCAGAGTCATTAACACTGGGGGGTTATTTGGTAAAGCTTCATTCTAAAATATTGCAATCTTTCAATCTAAATAACTTACCAGTCATTGTACAAATGTAAAGTTATGACAATAAAAGTATTGATCACATAACCTCCCTTTTTAGGCCAGGGAATCCCTCTCAAGGGATTCCCTTGCCTATAGGGATCGTAAGCTGCCTATTCAGACAAAAATGTTGGACGGTGTGTCCACTCTATATCGCTGAGTCCGCCAAAACAACTAGTTTCCCAAGTATATACAGAGATTGCTTATCACACGGTGTGAATGCTTTCCTTTCCTCAAAGCTTTCATCTGCAAAATGCCATGGAATTGCAAGGGTATAACAATCCTTTACTAACTGACGAGTGTGTATTTTTTATCCCGTTTTTGTCATTAACACTGACCTAATAAAGGCGTAACCAAATGAACTTAGCTTTATCCGGCAGTTGTGTATTCTTACGCGCTATATACGGTCAATATCTATAACGCTCTCTCTTGCACTCCGGATCATTCACATTCAGGTATGGTGAGATTAACGAACGACGTCTCTGCTCGGAGTTTGTCTATAACGTTGTGTTGACATTTGAACATGTGTGTCACAAAACACGTCTCCGCCAAAATGGGATTGTAAATAAAGCAAACTACATGTATATAGAATATTAGCCCGTGTTATGTTTATCACTTTTTCTTATGTATATCGACTTCAGCGGAATGCTGGAGAAATCGGCCCCTGGAGAAATCGTCCACAAACTGCTTTTTCTTATGTATATCGACTTCAGCGGAATGCTGGAGAAATCGGCCCCTGGAGAAATCGGCCCCAAACTGCTTGGCCCGTGTTATGTTTATCACTCCGGAGAAATCGTCCCCTGGAGACGATTTCTTTGGTGAAATCGTCCCCAAATAAAATTTTAGAAAAATCAACCCCAACATCAAATTTCATCCATATCGTTAATCAAGTTGTCTATAAAAATATTTTTGAAATTTCGTTCTCTTTAGTATGTTTGTTATGTGTATAAGTTACCTTTATCCAAGAGTTATTTGGTAGTTTTGTCATTGTTGATACTGCCTATTTCACACCGATAGGATGTATTTCACACCTTTTACACCTATCACAAATAGATTACACCTGTGTGATTCTTAAAAATGTCTTTGAATGACTGATTTGAAACCAAATAAATGCTTATAATTTTTTTCTGTAGTCGTTCGCTTGTCATTTAATGTATTTTTTTTTATCTCCCTCTCTCTACTAGTGCCATATGACATACCTGTGACCAATACCATTTAGCAGGGGCATCAGTGTCTCTGACACACGTATTTCTAGTGTTCACTAGGGCTTGTGTGCATCTGAATATTGCCGGTCCATAACTTCTACAATTGTGGATGGATTTCAAAATAATTTGGCACAATTGACCTCCATCACGGTTAGATGTGCCATTTGAAACATTTGTTCAAGTAGGTTCAAGATCAAGGCCACACTGAAGGCCAATTTTTCGTCCGAACCATAACTCCTACATTTTAAGATAGATTCCGATATAAATTAGCATAATGCATTGTTCTCCATCATGAGTAGAAGTTCCCTTTGAAACATTTATTCAGGTCCAGGGTCTAGGTCAAGCTTGAGAGTCAAGTGTTTGCGGGCTTGACACAAGTTGTCATTGGACAACGATTATGAATTAGGATTAACGTCTTTTTATATTATGTAGGTATAAGTATCGAAGCTCAAGTCACTGTGACTTGTCCGTAAAATAGGAAAGTAAAATAGGAAAACCGAGCCTAATCGTTTTCCCAAAACAATCCAACCTTTTCACAGTATTTTATTGAGAAAATATTTTGGCTAAAAGAGAATATGCTTGTAACAAGCAATTCCTCCCAATTTCCCCAAAATCTTACTTTTCAATATACACGAAGAACTACTTTGGTTTTTCATCTACAACTTCCTTCAAATATGACTAGTTCAAAATTTCGTCGACTTGTGGAAGGTAGAGACAACATGACCAACTGCCATATCACTCCAGTCTTTATTATTCATTACATTTTACCTTGATATCTATCTTACATGCACATTGTATTTTCATTGAAATCGATAAAAATAAAATGTTCTTGCGTCATAAATGTAAAAAATAACGTCATTCAGAACTACAAGACATCTCATGTCTCAGAAAATTTAGATAACCAAAGTTGGTATTGCACCGATTGAATACGGTTCAATTTTGACTTGGGATTGTTTACAAGCACGAAAAATTACTAAGTATTCTATGCCATTATCAAGCACCCCATAACTGTGAGCACATGCCTAGCTCTGGCTTAATTAGTTTCTGGCTGGTGCTTTCTAGTATCAGTTCAAAATTTCCTGTTAAAACCAAAAATTCCAGGGACTTAATGGAATCCACTTGTATCCCTGTCTGTCTACCTGTTTGTATCAATTAAAATTGACCTCATGTGTTCTTTCGTATACTCAATGTAGAATGTTTTCTACCCTTCACAAAACAAATTTTGAATTTTCAGTCAGTTTTATATTGTCGTCTGCAAATGCTTTCGATTTGGACAAATTTAAAATTTTGTCGTTTGGTAATGAGTTAAAAGTCATCATCATCATCATCATCATGGTCAATCACCATTATAACAGCTACATTTAACTTGTTGTCTGCAAATGCTGTCCATTTCGATAAGTTTAGAATTTTATCATGTGAGAGGGGGTTTGGAGGAAATCCAATCACATACATGTAGACCACAATTATTTTGTCTAATTCTACTGTTTTCAATATGGACTTGTAAGGACACTATTTTGTCTTACGGTAAGGGTTAATCCCGTCTAATCATCTAATCTGGTTCAAGGTGGCAACAATACCTTTACTCTTTATCAAACAATTCCTGGTTTTTACGAATCCGAAGAAGAAGCCTTTCGAAAACATTGTGGGAAAGGGAGAAGATGCTGGTATCCAACATGTTCTCCTTTTCCCACAATGTTTTCTACCCTACTGGAAACAATTTTTAGGCCAGGGAATCCCTCTCAAGGGATTCCCTTGCCTATAGGGATCGTAAGCTGCCTATTCAGACAAAAATGTTGGTCCACTCTATATCGCTGAGTCCGCCAAAACAACTAGTTTCCCAAGTATATACAGAGATTGCTTATCACACGGTGTGAATGCTTTCCTTTCCTCAAAGCTTTCATCTGCAAAATGCCATGGAATTGCAAGGGTATAACAATCCTTTACTAACTGAGGAGTGTGTATTTTTTATCTCGTTTTTGTCATTAACACTGACCTAAGAAAGGCGTAACCAAATGAACTTAGCTTTATCCGGCAGTTGTGTATTCTTACGCGCTATATACGGTCAATATCTATAACGCTCTCTCTTGCACTCCGGATCATTCACATTCAGGTATGGTGAGATTAACGAACGACGACTCTGCTAGGAGTTTGTCTATAACGTTGTGTTGACCTTTGAACATGTGTGTCACAAAACACGTCTCTGCTAAAATGCGATTGTAAATAAAGTAAACTACATGTATATAGTATATATTAGCCCGAGCTATGTTTATCACTTTTTCTTATGTATATCGACTTCAGCGGAATGCTGGAGAAATCGGCCCCAAACTGCTTGGCCCGTGTTATGTTTATCACTCCGGAGAAATCGGCCCCTGGAGACGATTTCTTTGGTGAAATCGTCCCCAAATAAAATTTTAGAGAAATCGACCCCAACATCAAATTTCATCCATATCGTTAATCAAGTTGTCTATAAAAATATTTTTAAAATTTCGATCTCTTTAGTATGTTTGTTATGTGTATAAGTTACCTTTATCCAAGAGTTATTTGGTAGTTTTGTCATTGTTGATACTGCCTATTTCACACCGATAGGATGTATTTCACACCTTTTACACCTATCACAAATAGATTACACCTGTGTGATTCTTAAAAATGTCTTTGAATGACTGATTTGAAACCAAATAAATGCTTATAATTTTTTTCTGTAGTCGTTCGCTTGTCATTTAATGTATTTTTTTTTATCTCCCTCTCTCTACTAGTGCCATATGACATACCTGTGACCAATACTATTTAGCAGGGGCATCAGTGTCTCTGACACACATATTTCTAGTGTTCACTAGGGCTTGTGTGCATCTGAATATTGCCGGTCCATAACTTCTACAATTGTGGATGGATTTCAAAATAATTTGGCACAATTGACCTCCATCACGGTTAGATGTGCCATTTGAAACATTTGTTCAAGTAGGTTCAAGATCAAGGCCACACTGAAGGCCAATTTTTCGTCCGAACCATAACTCCTACATTTTAAGATAGATTCCGATATAAATTAGCATAATGCATTGTTCTCCATCATGAGTAGAAGTTCCCTTTGAAACATTTATTCAGGTCCAGGGTCTAGGTCAAGCTTGAGAGTCAAGTGTTTGCGGGCTTGACACAAGTTGTCATTGGACAACAATTATGAATTAGGATTAACGTCTTTTTATATTATGTAGGTATAAGTATCGAAGCTCAAGTCACTGTGACTTGTCTGTAAAATAGGAAAGTAAAATAGGAAAACCGAGCCTAATCGTTTTCCCAAAACAATCCAACCTTTTCACAGTATTTTATTGAGAAAATATTTTGGCTAAAAGAGAATATGCTTGTAACAAGCAATTCCTCCCAATTTCCCCAAAATCTTACTTTTCAATATACACGAAGAACTACTTTGGTTTTTCATCTACAACTTCCTTCAAATATGACTAGTTCAAAATTTCGTCGACTTGTGGAAGGTAGAGACAACATGACCAACTGCCATATCACTCCAGTCTTTATTATTCATTACATTTTACCTTGATATCTATCTTACATGCACATTGTATTTTCATTGAAATCGATAAAAATAAATATGTTCTTGCGTCATAAATGTAAAAAATAACGTCATTCAGAACTACAAGACATCTCATGTCTCAGAAAATTTAGATAACCAAAGTTGGTATTGCACCGATTGAATACGGTTCAATTTTGACTTGGGATTGTTTACAAGCACGAAAAATTACTAAGTATTCTATGCCATTATCAAGCACCCCATAACTGTGAGCACATGCCTAGCTCTGGCTTAATTAGTTTCTGGCTGGTGCTTTCTAGTATCAGTTCAAAATTTCCTGTTAAAACCAAAAATTCCAGGGACTTAATGGAATCCACTTGTATCCCTGTCTGTCTACCTGTTTGTATCAATTAAAATTGACCTCATGTGTTCTTTCGTATACTCAATTTCCTGGCCTTCAGTACTATCAGTACTTTGATTTACAGTGTAATATAACCATTATGAATTTTCTTATGTGATACGTGTTCGATATAACTATTGTGTTAAGTCAAATTTCACCTCATTTTGTATATATTTCCTAGAAGTGAATGGTTTGATGGATATTACTGCAAGTGCATCTATTTACTGTTCAGAATCTTCTTATTTATGGGTTGTAAAATATTGTTATGTGATAAAAAGAATCTGACATTTGTTGACGTATGATATAAGAATTTATTAAACTTGTCAAGAAAAAAAAACTTGCTTAATTACATTTTCCTTAGACTCGTTTGATAAACAGAGTTTATTTAATCAGCTTGTGGTTAATATGGGGAATTATTAATTAACTATTGGATATATAGAAGTTATACATGGAAACTGGTCCGCGCGATACGAGTCGCATTTCTGACTTCGTATTGTATAGACCCGGGCTTAATACGACTTGACCTCCGATCAATACAGTTGACCTCATATCAATATTGATGATTCGCAACCAATACAGAAATCCTTCAACGTGATTGGTAAAAAGTTCAGTTGCGTGAGCGTCTGCGCTTACTTTTGACCAATCACGTTCAAGGAGGCAGTAAAGTAAGAGTAACACAAAAATTGATATTTGTTTCCAGCAGGGTAGAAAACATTGTGGGAAAAAGGAGAAAATGCTGGTTACCAGCATTTTCTCCTTTTCTCACAATGTTTTCAGAAGACCTCTTTTTCGGGGTCGTAAAAACCAGGGATTATTTGGTAAAGGGTTAATTAATAAAATTGTCATTAATCAAGTGATTTCGTATTGGCACAGTTACAGGCCCTCAGCCAATATGACTGACCTCGGACCTGTAAATGGGCCAATACGAAATCACTTGATTAATAACATTATAATATTTGCAGAAAAAGGGAAAGGTATGCGAAAATAAAGAGTGCCGTAAGGCATGAGTTATTTTCGCGGACCTTTCCTTTTTGAGGCAAATATTTCCCCATATTGACCACAAGCTGATGAAATAAATTACATGTATATATATAATATATTTCATCTGACTATTTTGTCAATGAATGCTACTTTTAAAACTAGTGATCTCAAGTCAATAAACCAGATTTTCGGCAGGGGGGGAAATTATTCACTGTGACAGGGAAATAATTCCCCCAGCTTAAATGACATCATTTCTTTACCCATAAAATTTCTAAAAATAGACACATGAAATATAATATAATAAATGTCAGCACCAACTCGTATCAGATCCTATATATATCATTTACTTTGTACAGGTATTTAGGTGCTTTAGGTGTCGCCGCCGGTATGCAGCACTGCCACGTGAGCTAGAATGGGGTTGGGCAAAATTTGTGTGCAGATGTAATAATACATTCTTGTAAGTTTGTAGTTGTGTCCAATAGTTTTATTAGCTCTTTACCAAATGACAAAATTTTAGACTGGTCCAAACTGAAAGCATTTGCAGACAACAATTCTTATGTGGCTCAAATGATGGATTATGTCTTCAATAGGGTAGAAAACATTGTTGGAACAGGAGAAAATGCTGGTAACCAAAAAGGTTTCTGTCTATGGGTTGTTAAAAGTCAGGATTGTGTCGTGAAGGATTAATGTGTTAAAACTCATGACCAACTTCAATTTTCATACCTGTTGATTGATGATATTGACTGTTACCAATTAGGGGTGAACTGCGAATGTAATAAAAAGTGTTATTTTGTCTGTTCTGTTAGTGGAAGTGAACATTTTAAAATTTAAAGATTCCCTGAAAACAATCGACAAGGGATAAGTTGAAGATGACTGTCTCGAGTGCTTTGATCCCCAGAAGGGGAAATACTTAACTCTTTACCACACAAGAAAAATTTAGACTGGTCCAAATTGAAAGCATTTGCAGACGACAAATTAAAGGTGACTGAAAAATTGAAATTTGTTCTGGGAAGGGTAGAAAACACTGTGGGAAAAGGAGAAAATGCTGGTTACCAGCATTTTCTCCTTTTCCTACAGTGTTTTCAAAAAGCTTCTTTCTCAGGGGTGTCAAAAGTAGGGATTGTGTGGTAATGGGTTAAATAAAGTGGAAAAAAGGCAAAACAACAGATAAACTTGTTTCGCATGATGTTATAATACATCGACTGGTATATATTATTATCTATAGATGGTTGATATTACACATTAACCCTTTACCAAACAGTCCCAGGTTTTTATGACACTGAGATAGGAGCCTTTTGAAAACACTGTTGGAAATGGAGAAAATGCTGGTAACCAGCATTTACTCCTTTTTCCACAATGTTTTCTACCCTGCTGGAGAAACATTTTAATTTTTGTGATATGTTTATTTTGTCATTTGCAAGTGCTTTCTGTTTGGACCAGTCTAAAAATTTGTAAAGGGTTATCCTAGTTTATAGGCAGCAGCCTATGTGCTGATGTGACCTATATGATATTTTTCATTTCTAAAATTCATTTTTAAAATGAAAGGTTGTGGCCTATACAGTGTAGCAGTAGTCTGGAAAATATGGTAAACAGCATCAAGAAGAGTCCTTAACCCATTACCACACAATCCCTACTTTTAACAACTCTGAGAATGAAGCCTTTGGAAAGAATTGTGGATAAAGAGAAAATGCCGGAAACCAACAATTTCTCTTTTTTCCGCAATGATTTTACTCTTCACAAAACAAATTTCAAATTTTCAGCTATTTTTATTTTGTCATCTGCAAATGCTTTCAATTTGGACCAGTCTAAAATTTTGTTGTTTGGCAAAGAGTTAAAGCCAAAAAATTATAATCTCCATAAAAAAGTTACCTCAACATGATAATATTATTTCATTTGCACTGATCTTGTATCAAATCATAATTAAGTTTTGGACTTATCAAAATTGAAAGGACTTGCAGAATACAAAGGAGGCTCAGATCGTTGAATTGTTCTTTGAATGGATTGAATTTATTACGTAGGGAGAAAGAAGGAAGAAACGCTTTACATGTATAGTCACCAGCATTTTTTATCACTTTTTCTCTACAAATTTTTCAACAGTCCAATTTCTCAAGGTCATTTAAACTTGGGATTGTTAAATAAAGGTTGAAAAGCAGAGTTTTTTCTTGTAAATGTAAGCCTAAGTTGTCAATAGTTACTCAGAAAATATAACAAGCTTTTGGTGAGGGTAATGTCCAGAAATGTCCTTTATATTGCATTAGACAGCAGGCCTAATTAGTTTTCCATGTAATTTCGAAATTTGGTCTGTATATCCTGCAAGTACAACGCTTATACATAGGCGTAACCAGGAAAAAGTAAATTATACGCACGCCAAAGTTTGCCATTCCTGAGGCAGGTGACAAGACCAATTCGGAATCAGCCGAACGGAATCGGAGCTGTAAAATCAAGATTTTTCTGATCTTGGCTGTTTTATAAAACGTCCAAACTGAAAAATACACGAAAAGAGGCAAACTACGACCTATTCTCGACTTTTTTTACATTACGCACGTGCATGGTGTGCGTAATAGAAGTTACGCCTATGTTATAGTTCCAAAAGCTAGTCACTGCAGTTATGAAAAGAGTTGTATTTTTGCATGGTATTATAATTCTCCTTGTATTTGCCTAAAGTGTAACTTTCTCCACATCATTTCATATTTTTCAGTGGTTTCGGAGCAATGGGAAGAACTCTGTGTCTTTGTTATCGTTGTAACCAACCAGTATGGCCTCATTCCATAATTCCCCCAAAGGAGCAGGCAGCACAACAAAGACTTGGCCAAAAAGGCCCAGGAGGAATGAGAAGAAGGGACCTTCACAGCTGCCTCGCAGAAAACTGCTACAATCAAACTTTTGTTCATCATTTGGTTGTTGACGGTAGGTATTTAATCCTTTACCACATAACAAAAATGTGGTGAATCATGTCGCCCCGAGCTGAAGGTGAGGTGGCAACCTGATCTGACACAGCCGTGAACAAGTTTCCAAGTCCCTTGCAACCTGACCGTACAACGAATTTATTATACTGCAAAGTTTTACCCTTTCAAAGCATGTTAAGCAAAATTTTCCTGTATTATAATTTCACGAATCGAGTATGCTGACGAAATAGACATTCCCTTCTGAGTGCCCCAATTCAATGAAAACTGATGTCACTTCAAAACTCACATCACTAAAACATGCAGTTTGGTGCATAAATGGATAGTCTGGTGATTGATCAACACTGGCATTTTGGATGTTGTGTTGCATGTGTAGTGATGTTTATGGGGCACTCAAAAGGGAAACTGGCTTTACGTGGTTTTTGCCCGGGAACATGATATATGTTCCCGGCATGTTAACCAATTAGATCACTAGAAATTTCTTTGCAGTATAATAATATTAGTTGTATGGTCAGGTTGCAGGGGACTTGGAAACTTGTTCACAGCTGTTGTAAATCATGTCTCCCTGATCCAAAGGGGTTCAGGTGGCAGGGGGCTTGGAAACTCGTTCACAGCTGTTGTGAATCATGTCTCCCTGATCCAAAGGGAGTCAGGTGGCAGGGGGCTTGGAAACCTGTTCACGGCTGCGGCAAATCATGTTGCCCCATATAGAAGGGAGGTGGCCACATGATTGACTACAGCCTTGAACAAGTCAGGTGGCAGGTGACTTGGAAACTTGTTCATGGCTGTGGTGAATCATTTCACCCGAGCCGATGTTGAGGTATTTTCTCTGTTTTCCACAATGATTTCTAGATTTCCACAAACATAATTTTCAATACTTTGGCGTCAGATTTGCACAGTGGTATGCAACTAATTTCAATTTTCGCCAAGTTTAAGATTTTGTCATTTGATAAAGAAATGATCCTTTATTTAGCTTTATACCACACAATCCCTACTTTTGATGACCCTGAGAAAGAAACCTATAGAAAACATTGTGGGAAAAGGAGAAAATGCTGGTAATCAGCATTTTCTCCTTTTCCCACAATTTTTTCTACCCTTCACAAAACAAATTTCAAAAATTAAGTCACTTTTATTTTATCGTCTGTAATTGCTTTGAATTTGGACTAGTCTTAAATTTTGAGTGTAGGACAAAACCCCCCCTAGGACATAAACCCATGGACAAAACCCCCCTAGGACAAAACCCTCATAGGATAAAAGCCCCCTAGGACAAAACCCCCATCATATATAAAAAGCATATAAATTTGAGAAAACACATAATTTGCAGACAGTTTTAAAGTGTTCTTAGACAAGTCTCTTTGATTTAAGGAAAAAAAAAAAACATGAAAGGCTAAAAATGATTATATATAATCTTATTTTAATTTGTATTTCAAGTTTGTTGATAGTTTCTATTGATATATAAACACCTATACAGACTTGGGTAAGACAGGTGTTGAGAAGGGATTAAGACACCTGATTTGAAAGTTTACACTCGTCATATTCGCTAATGTTTAGTAGTAGATTTGAACATATAAAAGCACTAAGTAAGAAGAAAAATATATAAAAAATTAAATGAATTTATTATGAATGTATACAGAAAACAACACATTTTTGGTCATAAAGCACAATTTTAAGAAAAAAAAAACACATTTTTGATCATAAAGCACAATTTTAAGAAAAAAAATTCTTATCAAATCAATTTAACTTACATGTATACAAAAACATTATTTTTGACAACCCCCACAAGCATTTAAAGCAGTAAATTTTATTCAACTTCAACATGATTGTACAGAAGGAATCATTTTAAAACCATGGGGGTTTTGTCCACTTTTCATTTAAGGGTATGGGGGTTTTGTCAGTCGGGGTTTTGTCCATGGGGGTTTTGTCCTAGGGGGGTTTTGTCCCTACCCCTATATTTTGTTGTATGGTAATGAGTTAACCTTCTACCACTCAGTACCTGACAAAGAGCCCCTGGCTTTATACAACATTATGGGAAAAGAATCCATGCTGGTATCCAGCACTTTTCCTTTTCCTGCAATGTTTTCTTCCCTATCAAAGACGGAAATTTACCTTTGAACTACATTTAATTTGTCGTCTGCAAATGCTTTGAACTTGGTTGAGTACAGAAATTTGTCGTCTGGTAAAGAGTTCATTGCTACACAATTTTGAGTTTTGACAACTTCTATTAGAGAAAAACTTTTGAAAAATTGTGGGAAAAGTGAGAAAATGCTGGGAACTAGCATTTTTTTTTCCTGTAATGTTTTCCTCCCTTCCAAAGACATTTTTCATTTCTTCAGCCATGTTTAAATTTTTTGCAAACAAAAAAACTTGTAGACTTGTCCAAACTGAAAGCAATTGCAGACAACAAAGAAAGTGTGGCTAAAAAAGTGAAATTTGTTATAGGAAGAGTAGAAAACATTGTGGAAAAGAGAGAAAATGCTGGTAACCAGCATTTTCTCTCTTTTCCACAATGTTTTCTACTCCAGCATTTTCTCCTTTTCCCACAATGTTTTCTAGAGGCTTCTTTCTCGGGTGTCAAATGTAGGGATTGTGTGGTAATGGGTTAATTTGTTGTTTGCAAAAGATTCCAATTTGGACCAGTCAAAAAATTTTTCATCTTGTAATGGATGAAACAATAGATTAGATAAAAAACAGCAAAATAAACTATAAAGAAATCAAAGGACTGAAAGTCCTGAAAAGCGGATTTGTTGAACAGTTTCAAGCTATTTGGTGTGATGTGAAAAATCTAAATACCCACCCTTTAAACTATTTTCTCCTGTTCCAATAGTGTTTTCAATTGTATGAGTAAACTTTATTAGTTGTACGGTCAGGTGGCAGGGGACTTGGAAACTTGTTCACGGCTGTGGTTAATCATGTCGCCCCGAGCCGAAGGCGAGGTGGCGACATGATTCACCACAGCCGTGAACAAGTTTCCAAGTCCCCTGCCACCTGACCGTACAACGAATTTATTATACTGCAAAGTTTTACCCTTTCACAGCGCATTAAGCGAAATTTTCCTGTTTTATACTCTCACGAATCGAGTATGCTGACGAAATAGAAATTCCCTTCTGTGTGCCCCAATTCAATGAAAACTGACGTCACTAAAACGTGCAGTTTGGTGAATAAATGTCCAGTCTGGTGATCGATCGACGCCGCCATTTTGGATGTTGTGTTGCACGTGTAATGATGTTTACCGGGCACTCAAAAGGGAAACTGGCTTTACATGGTTTTGCCAGGGAACATGATATTATGTTCCCGGCATGTTAACCAATCAGATCACGAGAAATTTCTTTGCAGTATAATAAAAGTTCATTTACAGGTATCATTTTCTTTTGTCTGCAGATGCATTTAACTCTTTCCGTACTATAAGCAACACCAGAAGCTTTGATGGACAGTGTGGGTCAAGATCAGACTTTACAGAACATGCAATCTGATCTCTGATCTCCACTGTTCCCTGCTTCATTGTAGATTCATGACCGAATTGTTTCTTGATCTTGCAGAAGGGATGTATTTTTAGCCTTTGAGACAATGCAATTAATTTGTTCAGTAGTGAAAGCGTTAAAGTGCCTAAAACTTGTCATATGCGACAGTAATGAACAATGAAATGGCATGAATTTGATTACCATATTTGATTAAAAAACAAGAAGTACCGCAACTTATGCATAGATGATTGATGTAGACTAACCTGAACAAGCTTACAAAATTAACTCCCATCTAAATGTGGATCTGGGGTCCTGCATGGCTCACTAGTAAAGTGTAGGACTTGTTACCTGATGGCCCAGCCTCATTGGATGCATAATGTTTTTTTTCTGCAAGAGTGTCCTTAGGCAAGACAATGCAGTGCATTAGCCTAATACATGTACTACTTAAAGCCATACATACAGAAATAAGCTAGCTGTAGCAGTCATACGACTGAAATAATGTTGAAAGTGACAGTAAACATCATTCGATTAATCAAATGTGGATCTAACATTGGCCTGCAAGGTTAACTTTCATCTAACATTTCTGTCAGCCTCACAAAATGTAGCTGTTAAGTCTTAGAAAACATTGGTAGACCAACATATTTTCAGTTTTCATTCTTACTTAGGTAAGACCTGTGTAATGGAAAACAGCTATTTCCACTAAAATATCATCCTGCAAAATTAGCTATAGTTAAAAATAAGTATTATTGAACTACTTTCACTGATTCATTTTTTTTCATTTTTTCCTTCTTTGAATTATCATTTGTAAATCTAAAACCACTATATTCTCAATTCAAAAAGAGATAATAATTACCTCCCTTTTCAGAAAACTAACAAAAGTATAAAAGATAATTTCAAGATAGGCATAAATGGAATTTCTGATCCGTTAGAAATGTGCAAAAATATAATTTCTGCATAAATCCTTATTTATCCTTATTTATCATCCAATTAGAATATTCACCGGAAGTGCATTACACAGGTCTTACCTTAACTCTTTACAACACAATCCCAAGTTAACAACTGTGTGAAAGAAGCCCTTTGAAAACAGTGTTGGAAATGGAGAATATGCTGGTAACCAGCATTTTCTCCTTTTTCCACAATGTTTTCTACCCTTTTGAAGACATATTCCATCATTTGAGCGACATTAGAATTGTCGTCTGCAAATGCTTTCAGTTTGGAACTGTACAAAAATTCATTGTATGGTAAAGAGTTAAGTCATTTTCCTCCATCCCATTTCACCATGAAGGATACAAGGTAAGTGTGGCAATATTATCCCATTTTGAAGAATGTTCAGAAAAAAGAACTTTTGAAACAACTTATCCAATTGGCTGAGCTGTTTTTTGTTTGAGACATTGCATTAAATCAGATTGAAAATATTAAGTGCTCAGCCTAGGGTTTGTAAACATGTGAGCTTTTATAGATACACAAGACATAATAATTCTATCATTCTTTTCTATAGCATTTTAAGCATTTCTAAATTCATCATTGTTCATCATTATGCATGACTCTTTTAAAAGATTGAAACTTCTGTACTCAAACATTAAGGTTTTGATTTTAACAGTAGCATTTTACAATTCTAGCTTAAGCACAACAATTTCTAAACTTTGATATGGTTGGTATAATCATACAGACAGCAAACAATTCAAATCTAAAACAGTGAGCCAATGAGAATGGAATTTTACCATATTAGGCAGTCTGATCTTACTCTACCAGTACACCTGTTACAAACTATTACCTTCATTCTGAGGTATAAAGCATGCACTGTTTTTAAACTAGTATGGTTTAGTTAAAAAAAAAAACAATACAGGAGTCCTCTCTGGGTAAAAGAAACAGTGGTATTTTGTATGTAAGGTCTTACTGAAAGCAAATTGTCCTTTCCATAATTCTTTACACATAGTATCCTTTCAAGGTTCCTCTTAATTACAACACAACTTCAAACTATTAATTTAAAAATGAAATACAAAATCAAACTAGTAACAATAATTTGATTGTTCAGGTAGAATAATTTCTTCGTTTCTTTCATAAGAATGTTCTTGGTTTCATTCCTGAACTCAAAAATGTTTTGTAATAGTCTGAAAGGTGAAAACTAAGTAATGTGTTCAGTAATTTCTAAGATTTAGACCATGTGTAATTCATGAATATTGAATGTACCTTTCTTCTTTAAATAAATGAAAATTTACCTTGTATCTTCATAAAGAAACAAGTCAAGAAAAGTAATGATTGTACAAAAGAAAGTAAGGTCAACTCATGCAGTGCCACAAAATATTAACCCTTTACCCCATAAGGCATTTTTATGGTATCTCTAATTGACCCTAAATAACAGCAAGGATGAAGCCGTTTCTTATGTCTATATGACACCTTTTGATAGTGTAGAAAACATTGTGGCAAAAGGTGATATTGCTCATCACGAGCAATTTCACCTTTTCCAACAATGTTTTCCAAAGGCTCCTACAAGTGATGCATAGAAATGAGTATCTATGGAGTAAAGGGTTAACTTGAAACCTTCAAGAATAATTTGATGGGGACTATTTTCTGGTTATCAGTAACCATTAGTGTCAACACTGTTTCAGTCTTACAGTGACAACATTTCATCCATTTCTGTACCTTTTGGGTTTTACTAGGGCTAGGCTGGTTCTCTGCGGTGTCTTGCCTATGGGCATTCTACAAAATCCTAGCATCTAGAAGAGGATAGAACCTGTGATAATCCATAAGTGGTCAAAACTGGTCAATAGTGGTCGACTTGTAGCGGTAAATTGGAAATTTAAATGGTCAGATGAGTTTTAAAATGGCAGTAAGGCTAATTTGTGGATGATTTGTTGTGTGGATTTTTTCCCTCAGATAAGTTGATTTCATCAATGTGAAAGAGAGGGATGGAAAAACTGTTTTGTCCCTGCCAAGGATACTCATCAGCTGGCTTTTGCCACTTTTCCAAACTGTGTAGAAGTTCCTAATAAGGTGTTTCAGTTTCATGTTTGACACCTAAGTAATTGCTTGATGATAAGATATTATCATGACTACTTACAAGTCATTATTTCATGCTTTAGGAATGAAGCCTGGTGTCAAGGATAATACCCCAAAATAGGGACACATAATTTGTCCCTTTGGTAATTTGATTTAACTCTTTACTAAATGACAAAATTGTAGGCTGTTCCAAATTGAAAGCATTTGCAGACGACAGAATAAATGTGACTGAAAAATTTAAATTTGGTTTGGGATGGATACAAAAAAAACATTGTGGGAAAAGCAGAAAACACATTTTCTCCTTTTCCCACAATGTTTTCAAAAGGCTTCTTACTCAGGGTCATTAAAAGTCGGGATTTGTGGTAAAGAGTTAAGCCACACCCAACTGAGGTAGAAAGGGCCAACTTTCAAACCTTTAACTGTTTTGACAGCACTTTATAGATGTAGGAAGACACTTAAATGTACTTCAAAGACTTTGATGTATCCCAAACTATTGTTTATTTAATCAGTTAATGCCTTCTTCATGTGTATCTCAAAATTCCTATACATTTATATTAATAACAAACCTGCATATTTCACATGTTTGCCTATGAATGACTGCTTTTCTGCAATTTAACATGAGAGGTGGAGGGAGGGAGAGAGAGAGAGTGTGTGTAGAAACATTATCTAACATGTAAGAAATGATAATGGACAAAAATTTTTTGCTTAAACAAAATTACCTCTATGCAGGTTCAATAAAGAGAGTCATTCTGACAACCTCTTCAGTTGACCAGCAATACTGTCTTTTGAATTATGATCAAATAAAAAAGTGCCTTATTAATAAAAACTATGATACTGATGATAATATGATAATAAACCTTCATGTACAGGATATAAGAGGACAGCTTTTAATATTAATTTAGAAACCAGACAGGTATACATGTAAGTCTGTGATTTAATCAACCACCCCAATCAACCACAGCAATCGACCACTTGTGACCAGTATTGACTGTTTATAACTGGTTAAAGCTGTCAGGCTCATACTCATATTGACCTGCTCTTTGCCAACCTTGCACACTATATATTAACTAAATCATTGCAAATATGTGCAAAAAATACATGTTGTAGCATTATGAGCTACTTGAAATTAACATTCATACACTGGTATAACTGTTATTTATTACATCTAATGCATTTTTGAGTGAATCATTTTCATGGTCTAAAGAAAAGACTTAACCCTTGAAGACTTTCCCAAACAACAAATTTTGGACCTTCCAAACCAAAAGAGTTTGCAGACGACAATATTAGATTTGGAAAAAATGGCAAAAAACAAAAACGGTTGAAAACACTGTCGGAAAAGGAGAAATTGCTCGTTACGAGCAATTTTCCTTTTCCCACAGTGTTTTCAAAAGACTTTTACTGCAGACACGTAAAAACCAGGGCTTGTTTGGGAAAGGGTTAAAATCATCACACATCACCGTGCAGAAAATAGTCCTTTTTTTTACATATGTGAATCCAAGCCCTTGGTACAACTGATGGTACTTTTGCAGCCAGAATGGATGAAGATCACACTCAGTGTGACATATTGCCATGCAGAGTAAAAAATAACTTTAACATAACTAAATTAAAACTTTCAAGTTGAATGTACAATCCAATTATTGCTATTTTGAAGTTAATTCTTTTGGGAAAAATACTTTCTTACAAGGCAGTATGGATCAAAGATCAGACTGCACTTTTGTGCAATCTGATCATAATCAACAGTCTGCAAAAGGTCCTTGAGTAGCACTTATCAGCCTAAGGGTTAATGGCATTGGGTCACTCTATAAAAGTTTAAAAACTATATAGACATACTTTCATGCTAAGGTTTGAATTACATAAAACACAGTCACTGTCTTAAATACTAGTATGGGCTGAGCTGCAGTTCATAATAAGAATTTAAATAAGTAAAAAAAGTTATATAACTTGCTCTGTAAATGCACTTCTAATTCACAGGATCAGAAATATATCAAAGATGTCAAATCTATATGTCTAAAAGAAAGACGTATAGATGCATTTCTGTGCATCCTTTGTCATAAATTATCTACTAACTCGGCATTTTTTTTTTGCCGAAATGTCACAAAATAAAATTCAAGGTATCAGAGGGACTAAAAATGGAGTTTTACATCTTGAAGACAAATTGGAAGCCTATCTGAGTCCTTTAGGATTCACGTTAGTGGATGTCTAGTTCACTGAGAAGGATACGATTTTCCATCAAAAACCGTCAGTTAAATTCGTGTCACGGGTTCGTACTTGATTGGGGCCGTTTGTAAAGAAAATATTTCTTACCGTCGATGACAAGAGAGAAATAATGGTTCCAAGCTTTTATGCTACAGGATGCATGTAAATCAAACATGTTTTTTATACACTGCACGATCTCCATACTATCAAAAGTTCTGCAAAAATGTTTCAAACAATTCGGAAATTCATCGAGAGCGTCATACGAGTGGCAGCAACTAGGTTAGGTCGACTTTATGGCTTCTGTATATTCGTTATCGACAGGGCTTTTAATTATATATAGCCAAATTCTAGCTGGCTCTCTGAACAGTGAACAATTTTTTAAATAAGACATGGCTGAAAATGTGATTTTATCGGGGGAAAATTGCTTAATCTCCTTGTTTATTTGGCAGCGGACGTTACAAGTTGTGAATGAAAGTTCTTGAATGAAAATGAGGGCAGTGTAAATAATGTTCATACGCTACATTTTGAAAAATACAAGAACAAACTTTGTTTTAGTATTTAAAGTAATTTAGATTGACTATTTTTTTAACTTTTGTTTCGGTGAAATTTCGATAAAGAAATCAACCTTAATTTGTATGGTTTGTTCAGGATCAGAATTGATCTGATTTGTAGATCTGCGTTATTAGCCTATAAATCAGCCATGCAAAACTGAAAGTAAGCGCGCATGCGTCGTTACAGATGATGTATTTGGTTCCGGTCAAAACGATCACAGTAAGCGGATTTGCTATAGCAAATCCGCTAAAAAATCACTTTCAATCATTTCAGCCAATCAGCTTCAAGGTCTCATATGTGTGCACCCTAAATCATTGGACCGTCAGGTCGTGGAGGAAAGTGAGAACCACCGAAGTACTGGCTCAACTGTCGATACATTCCTTACGCAAGATGATCTCGACACCCATGATCCACTTGGTGCCTATGTACCCAGGGAACCAAGTATTGCAGAGGAAGATGGTGATGATTAGAATTAGCTTTTAACCCTTCACCAAACAATCTAAAATTTTAATGACCCTTAAGAAGAAGAAAGCTTTTGAAAATATTGTGGAACAAGGACAAAATAGTGATAACTAGTTTTTCTTTCCCTTCTCACATGATGTTCTCAATCCCTTTAACCCTTTACCACACAATTACAAGTTTTAGCCACCCTGAGGAAGACACCTTTTGAAAACATTTTCGGAAAAGGAGAAAATGCTGGTAACCAGCATTTTCTCCTTTTCCCACAATGTTTTCTACCTTTTCATAGACAGGTCTTTCATTTGAATCCCATATAAATTTTAGTCTGCAAATACTTTGAATTTGGACAAGTGTAAAATTTTATTGTTTGGTAAAGGGTTAAAGAAAAATTGCACTATTTCAGGCATGTTTCTTCTGTTTTCTGCACATGCTTTCTAGCTCAACAAGTGTAAAGTCTTGTTGTTTGGTGAAGGGGATTTTTTTTTGATAAAAAAAAAATCTAAGACTAGGTAGCTTATATTGAAAGCATTTGCATATAACAAATTCACTGTGGCTGAGATAGTGAAAATTATTTTTGAAAGGGTAGAAAACGTTGTGGAAAAGGGAGGAAATGCTGGTTACCAGCATTTCTTCTTTTTCCCACAATGTTTTTAGAAGCTATCTCTCTTAGGGTCATTCAAGATAGAGATTGTTTTCTAACAGATTAAATCTAATTTTTATTCAGCTATTTGGGATGGTGTAGACCATGATTCAACAGCACAGAACATGCAGTCTGATCTTGGATTGACACTGTCTTTGACAGCCTTGACAATTACAGTTTATTCATCTTTGGTCTGACTTAACCCTTTACCAAACCACAAAATTTTAGAATGGTCCAAATTGAAAGCACTTGCCGGTGACAAAATAAACACAACTCAAAAATTGAAATTTGTTTCCAGCAGGGTAGAAAACAATGTTGGAAAGGGAGAGATTGCTGTTTACCAGCATTTTCTCCTTTTCCCATAATGTTTTTTCAAAAGGCTTCTGTCTCAGGGTCATAAAAACCAGGGATTATCTGGTAAAGGGGCTAACACTTAGCCCCTTTACCCAATATTTGCCATGTCCTTTGGTGTGTTAGGGGGATGTAGGACAAAAGCCCACTTCAAAAGCCCACTAGGACAAAAATCCACTGGGACAAAAGCCCACTTGCCCACTTTTTTTATACATGTAATCATACACTTGATTAAGAAAATTCGTAATATGATGTGACTTGTCTTTAGAAGAGTAGAAAACATTGTGTGAAAAGCAGAAAATGCCAGTAATCAGCATTTTTCTCTTTTTCTCACATTGTTTTCAAAAGCATTTTCTTCTTTTCTCACACTTTTTTTAAAAGTCTTCTTTCACATGGTTGTTATAAGTATTGGGTTTGTTGCAGAGAATTAAACAATTAGAAGAAAGAAAGGTAATTTGATCATTCTGATCAGTAAATGCCTAGTTTGTTTTTTCTTACACAAATACTAAAGAAATGATTTTCTAACACTTTTTAATAAGCAGTGGGCTTTTGTCCCCCCCGTCAAGATTAGCAGTGGGCTTTTGTCCAGTGGGCTTTTATCCTAGTGGGCTTCTGTCCCAGTGGGCTTTTGTGTAGGACAAAAGCCCACTAGGACAAAAACCCACTAGGGCAAAAGCCCACTGGGGCCATGGCTATTCTTCATTATACCTTACAATTTAGCCTTTGAAAAATCCCAAATGATGAAATCTTAACACTTGTCCAAACTGAGGCTTTAAGACCTTTTATTAGTCATCCCTCATCATAGCTTACAATTCAGCCCTTTAGAAATATACCAAATGATGAAATCTTAAACTTGTCCAAAATTGAAGCATTTTGAAGACAATAAGGTAAATTGAACTCAAAACTGCAATCTGTTTCTGGAAGATTAGAGAATACTGTGGGAAAAGGAGAAAATGTTGATTACCAGTGTTTTCCCCTTTTCCCACAATGTTTTCAGAAGGCTTCTTTATCAGGATTGTGATTGTTAGGTACAGAATTAACCAAATGTCACAACATGATGGTTATCAATACTCTATCAAAGGTGCAAGCTCAACTGAGAAATTCAGGGTTTTCATTCACTTCATGTTTTATTTTGTTACCAGAAAATTAATTAACCCTTTCCCAAATGACAAATTTTAGACTCTTCTAAACTCAAAGAGTTTGCAGACGACAATTTCAAATTTTATAAAAATGGCAGAAAGTTCCTCAGATGGGTAGAAAACACTGGGGGAAAAGGAGAAATTGCTCATCACGAGTAATTTCTCCTTTTCCCACAGTGTTTTGAAAAGACTTGTACTGCAGACACGTCAAAACAAGGGCTTGTTTGGGAAAGGGTTAAGGCTTAATCCTTTACCACACAGCCAAATTTTAGTTTTACCCCTGTTAAAAGCATTTGCAGACTACATATCAAATGTGGCTTAAAGGATTAACTGTTAATCTGAAAGGACGGAAAACAAAGTGGGGAAAGGAGAAAATGCTGGTTTTCTAAGTTAAGTTTCAATTTTTGAGTCTAATTCATTTTGTTGTCTGCAAATGCTTTCAATTTGGACCTGTCCAAAGTTTTGTCGTTTTTGTGTATGTTCGAAACTTGGATGGTAGGGCTTGTGATATGACAAAGCTCAGTACTTTGGAAACATCATAAAATTAACTCATTACCAAACGACAAAATTAAATTATAGGTTTGTCCAAACTGAAAGCATTTACAGACGACAAAATGATTGTAACTGAAAATTTGAAATTCTTTTTGTGAAGGGTAGAAAACAAGGTCGAAAAAGGAGAAAATGCTGGTTACCAGCATTTTCTCCTTTTGCAACCATGTTTTCTGTAGGCTTCTTTCTCAGGGACATTGAAAGTAGGGATTGTGTGGTAATGGGTTATAGGTAAAAGATAACCAATGCAAGTTTTACCTTATCTGGTTATTGATTAATGAAGGACTACCATGGTCCTTGTAAAAAATACATGTTATTGTTGTGGTTTTCTTTTTTAATATTTATTGATATAAAATGTCATTATATACATGCATGTACAGTGTTGAAGATTTATGATTAATACATATTTTTTTTAATTAATGTTTTTGAAATTTTCATCTCATTTTGGACCAGTCCAAAGTTTTGTTGTTTTGTAAAGAGTTAATGATGGAGGCTTGGATTGTAGGGCTTGTGGAAACAGAGAGCTCTACTTTGGAAATCTTGTAAAATTAAAGGTAAAACATGTAATGCAAGTTTTTATCTTATATGCTCATTGAGTAATGAAGGCCTACCATGGTCCTTTTATAAATACATTATAATTATTGTTGTGTGTATTTTTTTTAATATCTATTGACATAAAATGTCATTAAACGCATGCATGTGCAGGGTTGCAGATTTGTGATTAATACATTTTTTGTATTAATATTTTTTAAATTTAGAAATATATGTATTATAAAATTGAAGGTAAAATATAACCTATGCAAGTTTTATCTTATATGCTCATTGAGTAATGAAGGACTACCACGGTCCTTTTAAAAATACATTGTATTGTTGTGGTTGTCTTTGTCAATATTTATTGACATAAAATGTCATTAAACGTATGCATGGACAGTATTGTAGATTTGTGATAATACATTTTTTTTGTATTAATATTTTTGAAATTTCCATCTCAAATAAACTGAAATCTTTTACTTAGTGTAATGCGTGACAGAGAGAAAGGCAACAAACCAATCTAAATGGTATTTCATCTTTACCAGACAGCAAAATTTGGACTTTTTGAAATCCAGAGTGTCTGCAGGTGAATTATAAGGTATGGCTCAGATGGGGGACGTGGGGAGGAAAGTGGGGGAAGACTGTTTATGAAAGAGTTGAAAACGCTGTGAGAAACACAGTATTTTCCATCCTTATTGAATCATTTAAGCCACATTTGATATGTGATCTGCAAAGGTTTAAAGGTGGCCCTTCAGATTTTGGGACAAAATTTTACAAACAATACAAAAAAAAAATCATCCTTGTACTCCCAAAGCCTTATAATTTTCATTCATTAAACCCCAGTAGTCAAAAACCATCCCACGGCTAGATAAATTAGAGCTTTTCTACAGCCCAGGTCGACACTGAAGGGAAACATGGTCTATTTTTACATGAGCAACTCACTCATTTACATACGGGAAATATACAGACGAAGCTTCAAACAAAGCATCCGAGTTCTAGACATCATGGAAAATAATAAAATGTTTGTTATGTTATGGAATTTAATAGCCACAAGTCACGTGCAAGTCACTTAACATCCCCACAATGCTATTTTGATTTTGGCGGGAAATCTAAAAATAGTTTAAGAGGCTACGTAGCCTTTTAAGGGAATACCACCTCCAGATTTTTTTTTGTAATTTTATGATTCTTAATTACTGAAGATTTGTATTGTTTTTCATATAAATTTCAGTGACATATATATTTTTTAATTTGGTGTGATGTGAAAATTCTAAGTACCCACCTTTAAATTTGAGCCAAACTTAACCCTTTGGCTGCTAAGTGCAACTATCTGACCTTTTGCAGGCAGTGTGCAGAACGTGCAGACTGATCTTGTACATGTATCTACACTGTCCGATAAGGAGATATTATTCCCCAAAACATAACTTTGAAACAAGGATATCAGTGGAATTCATATGGAATTGAAAATTTAATTTCAGTTTTTCAGAAGGATAAGGGTTAAATTGTAAAATTTGATACACATAATTGTTTTATGCTTTTCTATTGTTTATAGAAATCTAACAGTGAATTATATCCTAATATAATTCTATGATGCACCAGTGAATTCTATAACTTCAATTTTTGTCATACCATATTTAAATAGTATGAATGAATTTTAAGTTGCCAAGCATCAAGTTTTATAATGTAGTCAACATCATTCATGACATGATTTAACAGCTAGTCCATATCCATCTAGATTGAATAGATGTAATTCATGTACAAAAGGCATATATTTTTCATGATGACCAAAAATTAGAAAAGAAAAGTTAGAGTGAAGGGCATCAACCCTTTACCACATGACTCCGACTTTTAATGACCCTGAGAAATAAAGCATTTGAAAACATTGTGGGAAAAGGAAAAAAATGCTGGTTACCAGCATTTTCTCCTTTTCCCACAATGTTTACTACCCTTCACAACACAAATTTCAAATTTTCAGTCACTTTTATTTTGTCGTCTGCAAATACTTTCAATTTGGACAGGGCTAAAATTATGACTTTTGGTAATTAGTTAATTGTTTGCTTCAGTGTAAGATAGAAATTTCTTTCATATTATGAAAAGCATCTTGTGGCTTCACCACTCATGAAAATAATAGCCTTCGCTTTTCACTTGAGGAAAGAACTTTCAGTCAGTCTGATCACATTGTTTTAATTGCTTAGATAAAGTACTAAACTGTTGTTAATAGGCTGATCAATCATATGAATATCAATGGAAAAGGTGACTTTATGCCTTATAGCTCTGTCCCTTTAGCTCCCTAGTCTTTCAATTTCCAAAAGGCCTGGTACCAATATGGTCCAGTCCCAAAATGGCCTTGTATCAAAACTGCCCATGTTTTCTGTCATCAATTAAAACCCTATGAAAAACTGGAAAAAAAATTTCATTTTGGATCATACAGTTACATATACAGTCGAATCTCTATACCTCGAAGTTCGGGGGACACTCGTAAAAACTTCGAGTTATAGAAAGTTCGACGTGTAGATCATCGGAGTTCTCGAAACTGGGTACGAATTAGATAGATGGCGAAATACCGGAAGTAAATAGTGGCATCATTTGATTTGTCTTCATTCGACTAATCAAATATAAAATAAGATAAAATCGAATACAAAAATAAGATGAAATAAGTTTTATTATTATTATTTATTTATTCACTAAGAAACATTGTTTTTATACAAATTCTACTACTACTATGAACAATAAACATAAAAATTGCATATTGACCGGGTCCTTCACCAAACAAGTTCTGTATGGAATTAACGTTGGGTTCTTCACTCGTCAATGTAAATTACAAATGTAATTCAAATCACTCAAACTTTGAAGTTTTAATCTCACAGTCAAACAGCAATCCAAAATCAAACAAACAATCGATAATCAATACTGTAATACACTTGTTAATTACCGGAGTTGACAAGTCGGAAGGTGTGAAAAATCTGATTGACAGCAAACATCGTCCTTTACAAATTAACTTCGAGGTAAAGATGTGTGAATACGTTCAAACAATGGTGATTGGACCTTGAAATTCATTCGACGTATGGATAAATTTCGACGTACGGATAACGACGTATGGAGGTTGAATTATATTGAAATAAAGAGCAATGAGATCGGGACCTGAAAAAAACTTCGACGTAGGGATAAGTTCGACTAAGGGACGTTCGAGCTAAGGACGTTCGACTGTATATAAAATTTGCCTGCTGTTTAGCTATACAGCAAAGTTTGGTGCTGTTGTTTTCGACATAAGTAATTTGTGCATAACTGAGGTAAAAAAAGTGTAGGAAAGCAAACCACAAAAACTTTTTTTAGATGAATTGAAGATAATCTTGAGAAAAGAATTGGGGAACATTGGATAGGAATGCAGAGGACAACCTACACATGCAAGTATGGAGAATTGTTGCTTAAGCTCCATTAAAAAGAGGGTTGTATGTAATGTGTATTGTATGATATCTCAAAAGTAAAGGTGATATCATCAAAAGGCAATGTTGAAAGGTCTGTGAAACCACAATATTAGGTCGACATAACAGATTTCATATTGTTTTGAGATTTTTAAATAAAAAAGATAAATTTTTGATGAAAACACTTGTTGAATTTAGGTGAAATTAAGTAAACTGTAACAAAGTGTGTAATAAAAAGGTTATTGCAGTTGTATGGGAATATATTGTGTCAAACTCGTTCTTTTTGGCATAGTGGCCCACACAAGCTCAGGCAACTCTGTGGAAAGAACTGCGGAAAGAACTGTTTCAACAAAATATATGCCCATACAAGTTCCATAAATAATAATATTTGCCATGTGCTGATTGCTTTCTTTTTAATTGACTAGATTTTGTTAATAAAAGGAATAAAATTAAAATCATTACAATCATAAACTTTTGACAGTTTTTAATTCTTAGAAATCCATAATTTTTCCAATGAAATTGTCATTTATTTCAGTTGTACATAAAACATTTCATGATGTTCATGTACCTGGTGTTATACATACCAGTTGATTTTTCAAATTCTGTTTTACAGTTACTGTTATATATTTTTGACAAAAGAGAAAAAAAAACAGCTAAAAAACATAGCAAAACTTTTTATCATACTTTTATGATACTTAGAATACAGAACATCAGATTTGTACATAAATTCTAGGAACCCTTTTTAGCTCACCTGAGCACGAAGTGCTCATGGTGAGCTATTGTGATCGTGCTGGGTCCGGCGTCCGTCGTCCGTCATCAACTTTTTACCTTGTGTACGCTCTACAGGCCACAGTTTTGGTCGGATACTCATGAAAGTTGGTCAGGATGTTTGTCTCGATAAAATCTCGGACAAGTTCGAAAATGGGTTATGTGGGGTCAAAAACTAGGTCACTAGGTCAAATCTTAGAAAAACCTTGTGTACGCTCTAGAGGCCGCATTTTGAGTCCGATACTCATGAAAGTTGGTCAGGATGTTTGTCTCGATGATATCTCGGACGAGTTTGAAAATGGGTCATGTGGGGTCAAAAACTAGGTCACTAGGTCAAATCTTAGAAAAACCTTGTGTACGCTCTAGAGGCCGCATTTTGAGTCCGATACTCATGAAAGTTGGTCAGGATGTTTGTCTCGATGATATCTCGGACGAGTTCGAAAATGGGTCACGTGGGGTCAAAAACTAGGTCATCAGGTCAAATCTTAGAAAAACCTTGTGCACGCTCTAGAGGCCGCATTTTCAGTCGGATACTCATGAAAGTTTATCAGGATGTTTGTCTCGATGATATCTCGGACGAGTTCGAAAGTGGGTCACGTGGGGTCAAAAACTAGGTCACCAGGTCAAATCTTAGAAAAACCTTGTGTACGCTCTAGAGGCCACATTTTCAGTTGGATACTCATGAAAGTTGGTCAGGATGTTTGTCTGGATGATATCTCGGACGAGTTTGAAAGTGGGTCACGTGGGGTCAAAAACTAGGTCACCAGGTCAAATCTTAGAAAAACCTTTTGTACGCTCTAGAGGCCACATTTTCAGTCGGATACTCATGAAAGTTGGTCAGGATGTTTGTCTCGATAATATCTCGGACGAGTTTGAAAATGGGTCACGTGGGGTCAAAAACTAGGTCACCAGGTCAAATCTTAGAAAAACCTTTTGTACGCTCTAGAGGCCACATTTTTAGTTGGATACTCATGAAAGTTAGTCAGGATGTTTGTCTGGATGATATCTCGGACGAGTTTGAAAATGGGTCACGTGGGGTCAAAAACTAGGTCACCAGGTCAAATCTTAGAAAAACCTTTTGTACGCTCTAGAGGCCACATTTTCAGTTGGATACTCATGAAAGTTGGTCAGAATGTTTGTCTGGATGATATCTCGGACGAGTTTGAAAATGGGTCACGTGGGGTCAAAAACTAGGTCACTAGGTCAAATCTTAGAAAAACCTTTTATACGCTCTAGAGGCCATATTTTCAGTTGGATACTCATGAAAGTTGGTCAGGATGTTTGCCTGGATGATATCTCGGACAAGAACGAAAATGGGTCATGTGGGGTCAAAAACTAGGTCACTAGGTCAAATGTTAGAAAAACCTGTTGTAGGCTCTAGAGGCCACATTTTCAGTCCGAAACTCTTGTAAGTTGGTCAGAATGTTTGTCTTGATGATATCTCAGACAGGTTTGAAAATGGGTCATTGGGGGTTAAAAACTAGGTCACCAGGTCAAATCTTAGAAAAACCTTGTATATGCTCTGGATGCCACATTTTCAGTCCAACACTCTTGAAAATTAGTCAGAATGTTTGCCTTTATAATATCTTGGATGAGTTTGAATATGGGTCATGTTGGGTCAAAAACTGGGTCAATAGGTCAAATATTATAAACACCTTTTGTATGCTCTGGAGGACACATTTTCAGTCTGATACTCCTAAAACTTGTTCATAATATTTGTCCTGGTGATACCTTGAATGAGTTTGAAAATGGGTCATGTGGAGTCAAAAACTAGGTCAATGGGTCAAATATTAGAAAAACCTTGTGTACACTCCAGAGGCTACATTTTCTGCCTGATACTCTTCAGACTTGGTCAGAATGTTTGTTTTGGTGATGTCTCAAAAGAGTTTGATAATGGGTATTTGTCGGGTCCAAAACTAGGTCACTTGATGAAATCTTAGAAAAACCTTTTGTACACTGTAGAGGCCACATTTTCAGTCCAATACTCATGAAACTTGGCCAGAATGTTTGTCTTATTGATATCTCAAAAGTGTTTGATGATGGGTAATGTCTGATAAAAAACTAGGTCACTGGGAAACTAGATGGTGCATGTTTGGTCAATAAACTCAGGTGAGCGATTTCAGGGCCATCATTGCCCTCTTGTTATTAGCTTACCTGAGCAGGAAGTGCTCAAAATGAGCTTTTGTGATCGTGCTGTGTCCATTGTCTGTCGTGTGTCGTCAGTTGTCAATTTTTACCATACTCAGAATGTTTGTCTTGATAATATCTTGAACAAGTCTGAAAATAAGTCAGGTGGGGTGAAAAACTAGGTCACTAGGTCAAATCTTAGAAAAACATTATGTACACTCTTGAGGCCATATTTTCAGTCCAATACTCTTGAAAGTTAATGGAAATGTTTGTCTTGTAAATATCTTGGAAGAATTAAAAAAACTGGTCCAAATTGGAATCATTTGCAAGCAACACAATGAAAGTGACTGAAAATTTGAAATTTGCTTTGTAAAGGGTAGAAACCATTTTGGGAAAATGGAGAAAATGCTGGTTACCATACAATATGTCTATCCTGTAACTTGTTAAGCCTTTACCACAGAAACCCAAGTTTTAATGGCTCTTCAAAAGACATATTTTAAAACATTGTAGGAAATGAGTAATAGCTGGTAAGCCACATTTTCTTATCTTCCCACAATGTTTTTCTTCTTTATCACAGTCAGAAATCATGGTTTGAGCTGCATCTATCATCTGCAAATGCTTTTGGTCTAGTCCAAAATTTTGTCTTTTGTTCGACTTGTGTTTTTAGTCAATTATTGAGCAAGTGCTTTTCTTCAAGAAATTGTCCTTGGTTGATCTATCCAAAAATGTATTTGCAGAATTTTGATTCATCAAAACATTGTTGTTGTGATGATTGTAGGGGTAGTGACAGATTTTGAAATGACTTTTACAGGTGACTTTTTCAAAATTGCTTGGTAAAATAATGATTTTGTTTCCAGAGTTTCAAATCCTCAAAAAAAAATTGGCTGTGGTCCTCTCAAAAATTCAGGTGAGCAATCCAGGGCCATCTTGGCCCCCTTGTTTTAGATTATCACTCTCATCACCGAGTGTGTTTTGTGTATAACATAGTTCTGTTTGTTTTTGGCCAAAAATCCATGGAACACGAGTTTTAGTCTAAGAATACAAATGTTATTGTATGTCCTTATTTCTTTTGACCCTTTACCAAACAATTCCTTGTTTTCATGACCCTGGGAAAGAAGGTTTTTGAAAACATCAGGGGAAAAGGAGAAAATGATGGTAACCAGCTTATTCTCCATTTCTCACAATGTTTTTAAAAGCCATCTTTGCCAGGTAGTTCAGTACAGGAACTTATCTGGTAAAGGCTTTATTCTTTACCAAACCACAAAATTTTGAAGACATTTGTCTCTGAAAGGATAGAAAATATCATGGGAAAAGGAGAAAATGCTGGTTAACAGCATTTTCTCCTTTTTCCAAGATGTTTTCCCAAGGTTTCTTCCTTGGCATCGTTTAAACTTTGGATTATGTGGTAACAGGTTAACCCATTACCACACGAAAAATTTTGGACTGGTCCAAATTGAAAGCATTTGCAGACAACAAAATAAAGGTGACTAAAATATAGAAATTTGTTCTGGAAAGGGTAGAATACACTGTGGGAAAAGGAGAAAATGTTGGTTACCAGCATTTTCTCCTTTTCCCATGGTGTTTTCAAAAGGCTTCTTTCTTAGGGGCGTCAAAAGTAGGGATTATGTGGTAACAGGTTAACACACAGCTCTAGTACAAAGTAACTGTGATTGTTCAAATTGTTATATATAGAAGAAATTTTTTTTTTTTTTTCGATGAAAGATTGAAATTTATTTCATCGAGTGAACACTATCAGTAATATTTTCATGAGTGGTGCAGCCACCAGTGAAAATACTTCCAATGGTGTTCACAAGATGAAATAACTGATTTTGATCTTTCACCAAAAAAAAAATCTATTTATTTCATGCTTTTAATCCTTTCTGGGAAGAGCTTTATCAAAATCCAGTACGGTTCTTTTCTGTTATTCCCTATGGCTTACCCCTCCTGCATATTAAGGCATTACATCAAGCGCGAGAAATGTAAGGTAAATGACGTCATATTTCCATCTGGTTGTGAGGTATGTGCAATTTACCTAGGCAACAAGAACATGAAAATCGGTATTTTCACCAGTCATACCCTGTAAGATCAAAAAATATTGTTACTGCTATTTCTGGATATCCTCCCAGAAAGCATGTAACCCTCTTGTCAGTAGACTTTGTCTAAAGAATAAAAACTTTGTCTAAAGGATGAGGTTTCCACTAATTTAAACACATTTTCAGTATGGTGCGGTTTAGGTTTGTCAGAATATTACCAATTGCTATTCCAAATAAGTATAGATCACCCTGAAAGGATATGTGTAACATCGCCATTCATTGCGATAACAGATTACCCTAGTCTTATATTTTCAATAAGGTGCAGTTTAGTTTTGTTAGAATATTACCAATTGCTATTCCCATGTGATTTTATTAGATAATTGAATTTCATACTTTATCTTGGTGCAATGCACCCTGATAGGATATGTGTAACATCGCTATTAATGGCCGTTAAAAAACTTACGGATTCGGCTATCGGCTACAACTCGGGTTATCAGTAATTTATCATTGACAGATGCTGGTTCCCCACATTGATAAGGCATTAACTCTTTACCACATAAGCAAATAATAGACTTGTCCAAATTAAAATTATTTGCAGAAGGCAATTTAAGAATTTCCCAGTCTTAGCCGAATCTGTATTATTTTTGCAATGAAAGGCAATGTTACATTCATTCCTTCAGAGTGCCAGAGTTCTTTGTAGATAGCTTTAGTATTTGAAAACAAAATGTAACTTAACCCTTTCCCAAATAATCCCTGGCTTTTATGGGTCTGGAAAAGTAGCCTTTTGAAAACATTGTGGGAAAAGGAGAAAATGCTGGTAACCAGCATTTTCTCCTTTTCCCACTATGTTTTCTACCCAATCATAGACAGAAATCATCATTTCAGCATGTTGAATTGTCGTCTGCAAATGCTTTCAGTTTGGTCAAGTCCAAAAGTTTTTCGTTTGGGAAAGGGTTAAGGTTTCAAATAATTCAAACCATTATATTGTTACCACATGCACAAAATAGCAGCTGAAAATGTTTGACATATCATGAAAATATGTTTAATCTTTAGAAACTAGATTTTTATGCAGGAATACAATCTGACAACACTGGCACATAACTGCTTAACTCTACTACACAATACCGCCTTCTAACAACCCTGAGAACGAAAGCCTTTGAAAACATTGTGGAAAAATGAGAAAATGCTGCTAACCAGCATTTTCTCCTTTTCCCACAATTTTTTCTACCCTTTTTAAATCAATTTTCAATTTTCGATTTACCTTTAGTTTTTCTTCTGCAAATGCTTTCAATTTGGACACACTCAAAATTTTGTCGTTTTGTAAAGAATTAATTACATTTCACCTTTCATGCTAATTGATCTTTGTCAACCCATTACCACACAATCCCTACTTTTGACACCCCTGAGAAAGAAGCCTTTTGAAAACACTGTGGGAAAAGCAGAAAATGCTGGTAACCAGCATTTTCTCCTTTTCCCACAGTGTTTTCTACCCTTCCCAGAACAAATTTCTTGATTTTAGTCATCTTTATTTTGTCGTCTGCAAATGCTTTCAATTTGGACCAGTCTAAAATGTTCTTGTGTGGAAAAGAGTTAAAAAAAAATGCAAGCATGCACTGTTGGCATTAGTAGCATGTATATGTACAATCAGATTATTCCTATTTTACACAAGCTGATCTCACACTTCATGACACCTTACTGCTATTTCGTATTGAAATCAAAGTACATGTATTTGTTTCTTCCCATTTGAATTACCATTTTTCCATTTACCTGAAATGTCAAAAATGTACTCAAGCCCTGTTAGCTCAATCTGTAAGGTAAAAGACTTGAGCCCAGGGGTTGCTGGTTCAATCCTTTGTTCAGCCAATTTCTTTCCGAAAATTGATTACAGTTATTGGGACTGGATTCATTCCTGTCTCACTGCACCTTTAGTTCAGCAATGGTGATGTGGAAAAGCAGGAAGTGGCTTGAAATGAGGACTGTGTGGAGTAAAAGAAACTCTAGGAAAGCATGGATGGATGCACTGGCCACTGCGATATAACTGAAGTAATGTTGAAAATGGCATTAAGCACCATACAATCATAATGTCATAATGAAAAACATACATTTTTTAGTAGAGAAGAAAAAAGGCTGAAGGACTGAATCAACTGTATTTGCTATTATACATAGGGGTATTTAATTTAGCTTAATGATTTTAATGATTAGTATAAAATGTTAGATTTATTGATTTTATTCTATTGCTTTTATTTTTTTTTTGTTAAAGTGGGAGTTAAATACTTAATAATAGTATTTGAAATTGATGTTAAGTCATGAAAAATCTGCGATATTTGTTTTTGATGTACAATATGTTCTACTTAATAGATATAATCAAAACTGAATAGATAATCTTTTTGGGTAAATTCAATGCTTAACCCTTTACCAAACAATCCCTGGTTTTTACAAACCTGAAGTAGAAGCCTTTTGAAAACATTGTGGAAAAGGAGAAAATGCTGGTAACCAGCATTTTCTTCTTTTCCCGCAATGTTTTGCTATGTTGCTGGAAACAAATTTTAATTCTTCAGTTACATTTATTTTGTTGTCTGCAAGTGTTTTCAATTTGGTCAAGTCTGAAATTTGGTTGTTAGGTAAAGGGTTTAATCTTTTTCCCAATTGTCAACTTTTTGGACACTAATTTAAAACATTTGTGGCACAATAAAATGTGGTTTAAATAATGGAATTTGCATGTGAAAGGTAACAAAATAATTTGGGAAAAGGAGAAAATGCTGTTTACCAGCATTTTCTCCTTTTCCCACAATGTTTTCTACCCTTTATAAAACAAATTTCAAATTTTCATTCACATTTATTTTCTCGTCTCCAAATTCTTTTGATTTGGACAAGCCTGAAATATTGTTGAGTGGTAATTAGTTAACCCATCACCACACAATCCCTACTTTTAATGACCCTGAGAAAGAAGCCTTCAGAAGCATTTAGAAAACCTTTAGAAAACATTGTGGGACAAGGAGAAAATGCTGGTAACCAGCATTTTCTCCTTTTCCCACAATGTTTTCTTCCCTTTACAAAACAAATTTCAAATTTTCAGTCACTTTTATTATGTCGTCTGCAAATGCTTTTGATTTGGACAATCAGAACATTTTGTCATTTGGTAATGAGTTAACCCTTTCCCAAATAACAAAATTTTAGACTGATCCAAATTGAAAGCACTTGCAGATGACAAATGTGACTCAGAAATTGAAACTTGACTATAGAAGAGTCAAAAACATTGTGGGAAAAGGAGAAAATGCTGTTTACCAGCATTTTATCCTTTTCCCACAGTGTTTTCTGAGGGCTTCTTTCTCAGGGTCGTAAAAACCAGGGATTTTTTGGTAAAGGGTTAATGCACCTCAGTGAAGCTTAATATCTAGCAAATCATTACAATCATAATGATGGATTTATGAAATCCATTTTGATTAACTACTGACTGAATCATGAGGTATAATGGTCCTTTGACATGCAGAAAATTTACCAATAGCTAAATATTTTGACCAAAGTCAGCCCTGATTTTTCAAACCTTGATTTTCGGGCATGAAAACGGGTGAATGTTTAGTATAAAAAGATAATTAGCTCTTTTCCAAAACCTAAAATTTTGGACTAATCCAAATTGAAAACAATTGCAGACAGCAGAATATCTGTGACCCAAAAGCTGACTTTTTATTTGAAAACATTATGGGAAAGGGCAAAATCCTGCATGGTAACTGACATGTTCTCCTTTTCCAAAATTGTTTACAAAAGCTTCCTTTCTCTGTGTCATTTAACTCTTTACCAAATTCTTACGAACTTCGTTCGTAACAAAGAAACAAATGAATAAATGCATGGCAGAAATAAGGATCGGAGCGGGATTCGAACTCCGAACTCCCGGACGCAAAGCCAATACCCTAACCACTGAGCCAAAGAGATATCTCTCTGACGCAGTAGCCAGGTATTGTATTTAAATCGGGAGTATGCCATGCAGGAAGGAGTGGTCTCCCGTAACACACCCCCTCTTAAAGTCATCATTTATTGATGACTCAAAGCCTTATTAGGCAGGAAGTCCAATTTTGGACAACAAATGGGATTAATGGCTCAATGGCCAATCCCGGACGAGCCCACATCTTACGAACAAAGTCCGCAACAAAGAAACAAATGAATAAATGCATGGCAGAAATAAGGATCGGAGCGGGATTCGAACTCCGAACTCCCGGACGCAAAGCCAATACCCTAACCACTGAGCCAAAGAGATATCTCTCTGACACAGTAGCCAGGTATTGTATTTAAATCGGGAGTATGCCATGCAGGAAGGAGTGGTCTCCCGTAACAAAATGACAACATTTTAGACAGGTTCAAATTGAAAGCACGTGCAGATGACAAAATAAATGTAACTCAACAGATGACCTGTTTCCAGTAGGGTAGAAAACATTGTAGGAAAAGGAGAAAATGCTGGTTACCAGCATTTTCTCCTTTTCCCACAATGTGTTCATAAGGCTTTTATCTCGGGGTCATGAAATCCAGGGATTGTTTGGGAAAGGGTTAACCCATTACAACACAATCCCTACTTTTGACGACCCTAAGAAAGAAGCCTTTTGAAAACATTGTGTGAAAAGGAGAAAATGCTGGTAACCAGCAATTTATCCTTTTCCCACAATGTTTTCTACCCTTTACAAATCGAATTTCAATTTTAGATTCAGAATTGTCGTCTGCAAATGCCTTCAATTTGGAATAGTCCAAAATTTTGTCGTTTAGGAAAGTGTTAAAGAAGAGATTGTGTGAATAAGGATTACTAGATCTACTAGTACATGTAAAATGCAGTAGGTCTATGTACCTAGAATTTTTTGCAGTGAAATAAGTGACGAGGACTTGAAGTACATGTAAGTGTTATTTAATAAAGATGTTTATTTTGAATGACAGTCTTCTAACTATTGTTTGAATTCTTTTATCATATAATCCCCAAGCCTTTTTGTATTAAGGTATTCTAAAGATCCTTGATACTTCTGGTGCAGCATAAATAAAATTTCTTGTTCGATGATATATAAAGAATTACCAGCTGATTTAAGTCATTACCAAACGACAATATTTTAGGCTTGTCCAAATCGAAAGCATTTGCAGACAAAATAATAAAAGAAACTGAAAATTTGAAATTTGCTTTGTGAAGGGTAGAAAACATTGTGGGAAAAGGAGAAAATGCTGGTTACCAGCATTTTCTCCTTTTCCCACAATGTTTTCTAAAGGTTTCTTTCTCAGGGTCGTCAAAAGTAGGGTCTGTGTGGTAATGGGTTATATAATACATTTACACATTTTTTTAACTGATCAGAAATTTCTTGGAAGTCTATGTTGAAATTACATTTATTTGTTGATACTTTTGTTAGTTTTCTGAAAAGGGAGGTACATGTATCTACCTCTGTAATGAAAATATAGTGGTTTTATATTTTATCAATGATAATAAAAAAAAAAGAAGGAAAAAGAATAAAAAGAGGTAAAAAGTGTCTCGATTAGAATAGTACAATAATACTCATTTTTCATCATAGCTAATTTTGTAGGAAATAACTGTTTTCCGTTAGTGGTCTAACACTGTAAAGGTTAATGCTTCAGAGTTGAATGGAGGTTATAACTTATAGAAACCTGAAAGTGTTCAGTGATACGTTTGAAATTTTTGCCCAAACAACAAAATTTTAGACTCCGCGGCAGTTTTTGTGTTCCATGGCTTGTCCAGAAAGCTGGTGTACTTTGATTTAGGGCATAACAGGCCTTACCGAACAGATAAATATGGACGCTTTTTCTCAAATTTACGAACAAAGTCCGTGATAAAGAAACAAATGAACAAATACATGGCTGATATTCAAACTGCATCTGGCCGGATTCGAACCCATGACGGGCAAATATTCTCGTTTCCCGATGTTTAACTCTTTACCAGACGACAACATTTTAGACTGGTTCAAATTCAAATTAGAAATTTGCAGACAACAAAATAAAGGTGACTGAAAAATTGAAATTTGTTCTGGGAAGGGTAGAAAACCCTGTGGGAAAAGGAGAAAATGCTGGTTACCAGTATTTTCACCTTTTCCCACAGTGTTGTCAAAAGGCTTCTTTTTCAGGGGCGTCAAAAGTAGGGATTGTGTGGTAATGGTTTAAAAGACCAATATCATTAACTATTCACTGCCACTGAGCTAAAGAGGTATCTCTCTAACGCAGTAGTTCAAGGGTTAACTAGATGACAACCTACGTCATAGCAGATGTGTCGCCATTTTGCGCGCAAAGTGCAGATTAATTAGTTGTTACCCCTGTAGTTAGGTATTGTATTTTTTGAATCGCGACGAGGCCATGCATGAAGGAGTTAAAACGAAATGTACTTGACAGAAAATTTGTTACTTTTCAGTATTTAAATGACTATTTTAATTATGGTACCTTATGAGACGCTATTAATTTATTAGCACCTAATGGTCTTTTCAAGGACCTAGTTTTTTGGCAGACAATTTTGAAGGTCTTACGCGTCATTCTGTGAGCTATTCTGTCAATAATTATGGATTTGGCTATCCGTATCCGCGATCACAAACTATTGGGATTCGATCAGCGACCCCTTTTTCTCAAGTTCTGCATGTTACCGACTGTTCTGTGTGAAGTTGGCGGGTTTTAAGTTACACCAAGCACACGAAGAGTAAATCTTTTAACCCTTTCCCAAACAAAATGCACTAAACCAAATTGAGAAGGTCTGCAGAACAGAAATTAAATGTGCCACCTATGATGATCTCTGTTTTTGATAGGGTAGAAAACATAGTGGGAAAAGGAGAAAATGCTGGTTACCAGCATTTTCTCCTTTTCCCACCATGTTTTCTACAGGACTCTTCTCCTGGGTCGTTAAAACGAGGGATTGTTTGGGAAATGGGTTAACCATTACTCGATAATTATGTAATTGACGTGCCCTTCAGTAATTCATAAGAATTAACAGGCAATTCAATTAATTCTACCCTCTTGTCTCATGCTGTCGACTTCTTGCACCTCACAGCAGAATGGTTTTGAAAAGTAACATTGTGCTGAAATGAGAAAATGCTCGTCCCTAACATTTTCTCATTTTGTCACATTTTTTTTTTCAGTATCGTTACTTATAAATGAATTAAACACAAATTTTAGCTTGATTTTTCGTATCCGTGGAAGTAATGTATTAATTTCTCCTAAATGCTGTAAATATTTACTTTTGTCTAGAGCCAGACAAATGGAATCGGAATGATCTTTTCGAAAAGTTGCAGATGTATGAAAAAAAAAAACACCTTTCTGTATGGGGGCTAATTCTTTGGCAAACGACGAAATTATAGATTTGTCCTAAATGAAAGCAACTTTAGACAGAAGACAAATAAAAGGTGTCTGAAAAATGAACTTTTCTTTTAAAACAAGGTGGAAAAAGGAGAAAATGCAGCATACTTGTGCCAGTATTTTCCCTATTTACCACAATGTTTTTAAGGGCCGTCTTTCTCAAAAGTCATTTAAAGTATGATTCTGTAGTACTTAAGAGTTAAAGTAAATCTGTTTTTAAACTTTACTGGCCGAAGGTCAGAGAGCTTTTGCCATGGTTTGTCTATTGCAAACGTTTCAATTTGGAAATGTTTAAAATTTTGTCGTCTGGTAAAGTACAAACGATAACAAGCAAAAGAAGAACTCCACACACTAATGGATTTAGGCCGTCTCTTTATGTATTTTGTTAGACTTTCAGAGGTGGTAGGTATATTTTGTCTTATTCTTGGATGCAATGCATCTATTTTTTCTAGAAGCATTATTGAACCCAAACAAAATAGTTGAGGTATGCTTTTCAAAATTTTAACGCATTATCTCCCGCATAATGGCATTCTACAAATACACATAGATCTGTCTAATTTGGACATTCTGGGCACAAAACCGGCCTACTATTCTACGCAACAACTGTTACTTCGAATTTCAAACTAAAATAGACGTTTACCCAATAAAACGCTACCTGGTGCGAACCATTCATTTATGATCAGCTAGCATGTAACCTGTGCACAGGCCATTTATTAACCCATTACCACACAATCCCTACTTTTGACAACCCTGAGAAAGAAGCCTTTAGAAAACATTGTGGAAAAAGGAGAAAATGCTGGTAAACAGCATTTTCTCCTTTTCCCTCAATGTTTTCTACCCTCAACAAAACAAAGTTAACATTTTCAGTCACTTTAATTTTGTCGTCTGCAAATGCTTTCGATTTGGACAAACGTAAAATTTTGTCGTTTGGTAATGAGTTAAAACTGCCCATACAAGCCATGGTAATAGCTTCAGTGTAAGCTCTACTTTTCCCTAGCTTATGGGGTCGGTGATGCATTATAGCAGATAGGTCAAATCTTCGAAGAATATGACATGCACTAACAACGAATTTTTAACGTTCCCTCCGCCATGGGCATAATATATTACGATTATAGCTACAAAGAAATGTCTCGAGATCTGACAGGATAGTATGCCCCGTACATAGTCATCTATACGGGCAAAATTCACGTAAAAACAGTTTCCTTTATGAAGGCCAGTGTGCTTTTACATGTCTAAACTTTCAACATAAAATCCAAAATAGCGGCGTCGACCGATAGGCCTACTTGCCACCCACAAGACAAACATAATGAGAAGCCTGTACTGTATTATTTCTAGTATCCCCTCATGGTTCAACTTCATTAAAGCGGAAAAATGGGTTATTTTTGACAATAAAAGAATATAATGTCAAAAGTATGGTTTGTGTCATTCTATACCAAATACACGTGGATAAAACAAGCCATCCCATTATCAGGTAAGCAAAGTGTGAAGTGTCGAAACTCATTCAATGAACCTAATGATCGTTTGAGGTACCTTATGGTCGTTTACTTTTTGACAACAAATCATTATTTTAAAACGCATACTTACTTACTTTGAAGTTGTTAAAATCCATGTTTGAATAAAAATAAGAATACAAAAATAAAAAGAAAAAGTCTATCGCTGTAATACCATCAAGATTATGCCCCAAAGTGCGCGTTTTACCAAGGTTTCAGTGATGTCAGTGATGTCAGTTCCTGGTGACGTCACTTTTCCTTGAATTGGGGCACTCAGAAAGGAAATTCAATGTCGTTCGCGTCCTCAGTTTTCGCATAACACAGGTTGGAATGGTAAAACTTTGCAGTATACTGAAATCATTGTACGGTCCACAGGTGCCTGACGTGTCTGGTATCATACCATCCCTCTATATAGATATTATAAAGTCTTTATTATGTCTATTTAGAGGGATGGTATGATACCAGACACGTCAGGCACCTGTGGTTAGGTCAAGTGGCACGGGACTTGGGAACTTGTTCACGGCTGTAGCGAACATTGTTATATTGCAAAGAAATTTCTCGTGATCTGATTGGTTAACATGCCGGGAACATATATCCCTGGCAAAACCCACGTAAAACCAGTTTCCCTTTTGAGTGCCCCGTAAACATCACTACACGTGCAACACAACATCCAAAATGGCGGCGTCGATCGATCCCTAGACTGCACATTTATGCACCAAACTGCACGTTTTAGTGATGTCAGTTCAAGTGACGTCAGTTTTCATTAAATTGGGGCATTCAGAAGGGAATTTCTATTTCGTCAGCATACTCGATTCGTGAGATTATAAAACAGGAAAATTTCGTTTAACTCGCTTTGAAAGGGTAAAACTTTGCAGTATAATAAATTCGTTGTACGGTCAGGTGGTAGGGGACTTGGAAACTTGTTCACGGCTGTGGTGAATCATGTCGCCACCTCGCCTTCGGCTTGGGGAGACAGGATTAACCACAGCCGTGAACAAGTTTTCAAGTCCCCTGCCACCTGACCATAAAACTAATAATATCGCCACCTCGCCTTCGGCTAAAGGCGACATGATTCACCACAGCCGTGGACAAGTTTCCAAGTCCCCTGCCACATGACCGTACAGCTAATATTAGTCCCCGTTGTAGATAGGCCTGTAAATATACTTTACATGTGCTTTGCTGTATCATGATAAGTAACCAGTCTATGGGGGCCAAAGGTGCATTTGCATCGTCATGTTGAGATTTGCTATTTATGGAATGGACAACGTTTTTATCCCTTAAGCTTTATCGAACAACAGAAATTTTATACACTTGATCAAATTAAAAGGCATTTCTAGACAATAGAATAAATATGACTCAAAAATGATTCTTTATTTGAAAGGGTAGGGAATATGGAGGGAAAAGATAATGGTTGTAACCAGCGTTTTCTCTTTTTTCCACAATGTCTTCTACCATGCTGGAAACAAATTTCAATTTTAGAGTTACCATTATTTTGTCTTCTGCAAGCGCTTTCATTTTGGACTAGTCTAAAATTTTTCCGTTGGCTAAAGAGTTAATCAGTCGTCTGCAAAGCTTTCAAATTGAGTAAAAAACTCCGTTTTATAGCCGGTGTAATGCAGAGAAATGATTATCCCTACAAAATGACACATCCATGGGTCATTTCACTACATAGAGGAATGACCTGGGTCATTATTCTACACAGAGAAATGACTCCAGAGGGCTATTTCTCTACGTGGAATAATGACCCGGGTAATTTCTCTACGTAGTGAAATGACCCATGGGTTATTTCTCTACGTAGTGAAATGACCCATGGGTAATTTTGTAGGGGAGGGTCATTTCTCTGCATTACACCAGCAACGGTCAGCACATAGAGGAATTTTTTTTTCGGTGTCACTCGTGAATATATTACCTTTAATGTTCACAAGATGAAATAAATTTTGATCTTTCACCGGAAAAAAGTATTCTTTTTATTTCATGCTTTTAACAACTTTTTTGCTTAATACCCCCTTCCCCCTCTTCAAAAGAACGCATTACTGTACATTATTACGTAAAGCGCGAGAAATGTACATAGTAAATTAGGTCATATTTCTCTCGGTTTGAATGTCACGTGCTGTTTACCTAGGTAGAGCTTGAACATTTATATGCAATAGGTATTTTTCAATGGCCGTAACCATGAAATATCAAACTATAAACCATCATGATATACATCGATTTATTTAAACTATAGCACAGCGATAGTGCAGTGGTAAAGCCGGCTGGACTATCAAGCTTGAGGCCCGAGATCGATACCCGGCCTAACCAGGACCTCTCTGAGACACCTTGTGTTTCCCACCCAACTGGAGGTTAACTGGTTTGGAACTAAGGGGTAGCCTTGCGTGTATCGGTGCTTTACACCGGGCACGTTAAAGAACCAAGGAGGTTTATTCGAAGAAGAGCTCGGGGCTTGTACCCCGAATTTTTTGTATCCTATTCTTTCTCTCTAATGGTCCATACCAAATATGCCTAGAGCACGGACGGACCTTAATCCTACAAAGTAATCATCAGCTAATCATTGAATAAAACGAGAATATTCAACTGTTACAAGGGTCAACATTCCGTCTGGTACAATCGGAACTACTCTAGACAAATTGTTTTTTTCCGCAGACGTTTGATGTGAAAATACCTACAAGCAGCGAATTATCGTTTACTTAAATTGATAGCCTCGGGAATGAATAGACAAACTGAAACAATCTCTTGTAAAAGGCGGTTTAACTCATTACCAAACGACAATATTTTAGGCTTGTCCAAATTGAAAGCATTTGCAGACGACAAATTAAAACTGACTGAAAATTTGTGAAAATTTGAAATTTGTGTTGTAATGAGTAGAAAACATTGTGGGAAAAGGAGAAAATGCTGGTTACCAGCATTTTCTCCTTTTCCCACGATGTTTTCGAAAGGCTTCTTTCTCAGGGTCGTCAAAAGTAGGGATTGTGTGGTAATGGGTTAATGAACCACCGTGAGACATGATACCAAGCAAGTCCGCACTTTATCATTGAGTGATACAGTACGTTTTGTTTTACAGTCAAATAGATAATGAGGTAGATTGGTCCTTTGACAAGCAGAAAATTGATTAATCGCAAAAAAAGTATCGACTCAGGTCAGCCTGCGTAGTCAGCGTAGTCTTTGCAGATACATTAGCTCTTTTCCAATCAATCCATTGTCTTGAGATAGAAGCCTTCTGAAAACATTGTGGGAAAAGGAGAAAATGGTGGTAACCAGTATTTTCTCCTGTTCCCACAATATTTTTTAACCCTGCTGGAAACAGCTTTCAATATTTGAGTTATGTTTATTTTGTCGTCTGCAAATGCTTTCAGTTTCGACAAGTCTAAAATTTTGTCGTTTGGTAAGGGATTAAACTCCTTTTTCTAGACCATCAAGCGATCGCTGGTTCAAATTCTTGTATTTGCCGATGTCTTTTTGAGGATTGATGCTGGTCGTATCAACAGAATTCATTTCTCTCCCACTGCTTATCATTTTTTCGACGATGGTAATGTGGAAAAAGCAGTCACTGAAACCTCACCACGACATAACTCACTCTTTAAAACATCCACAGGCACTGAAATTCCATTTGTCTATCAAAGGATAAGGATTTTTCATAATCTGACACCGTTACTATAAATAGCACATTGGCTATTTCCTCCTTAGATTGCATTTGGCTTGCAACAAGCGAAAAGGGGCATTCGGACATTTCTGTAAAGACAGCACTTCACGACTATATATGATTTTAAGCTGTACAGTAGACTAGAGCAGAAAAACGGAAAGTGTAGTTTCGCATTAGCCTGCGCGGACTACGCAGGCTAATCCGAGACGACACTTTATGCAAATGTCCGAATGCCTCGTTTCGCGTGTTGCAGGCCATATATAGTAGTAAATATATTATGGTATTTATGATGTAGAGCGAGTCCCCGATGTGCTGTTGTATAAACGATGTTGCTGAAAAAGTATATTCTGTAAAACACAGGCGATGCGCTAATGTGCAACAAGTGTTCGATAATCGACTAAGGAACAAAGTAGTGTTTTGTGATAGACCAATACAGCTTCAAAGGCCTCTGAAATATCTAATGAAAGCCCCTTTCATAGAGCATGACCCGTTATTGTTTTTTTCTGCAGACGTTTCATGTTAAGATATCTACTAGACGCGTGATCATCTTTTACTTCAAATTGATATCCTCAGGAATGAATGACTCTGATAAAATTTCGTCTGATAACTCGACAAATGACGAAGGTAGAATTATGCAAAAATAAACACAGACACGACTGTCTTCGAGCGTTATTAAACAGAAAGAAGCAAATCGGATTAAAATTTTGCATTTTTTTAAAACTCCTATCTGTACCAAAAATAGGAATAAATAACCATGGTAAACTATCTGAGACATGCTTCGCCTACGGTGTATTTTGTAGAAAGGACAAAATCGAATTCTTTTAAAACATTTTGAAATCTAGATCTATTCTAAAAATGCAAATAAATCAATAGCAAAAAATTCTGAATTTTTCGTGAATCAAAGGACTGAAAGTTCTGACTATCGAATGTTGTATAGATATAGGTCCATGCAAGATTGAAGTAAAATGTTTCAATCACGTTATTTTAAAGGTCCGTTTCGATTCGATCCGGTTCAATCCGGTGATTAGGTACAGTCTGATATGGCCGGATCCCATCTTGTTTCCTAAAACCTGTTCGATCCGTTGAATTTATCCTCAGCTCTGAGCCATTTACATGTCAAAATAGGAAATGCCATAAAACAGTTCTATTCGTTAACCTTTAACTCTTTACCGAACGACAATTTTTTTTGGCTTGTCCAAATCGAAAGCAGACGATAAAATAAAAGTGACTGAACATGTGAAGTTTGTTTTGTGAAGGGTAGAAAAAATTGTGGGGAAAAGGAGAAAATGCTTGTTACCAGCATTTTTCCTTTTCCCACAATGTTTCCTCTAGGCTTCTTTCTCAGGGTCGTCAAAAGTAGGGATCGTGTAGTAATGAATTAAATGAAAAAAAGGGCTAAATTTGATGGTTTAGTATCTGACTACTTTCTAGAGTTCACTTTTAGATGAACTTTCTGTGCTTTTTAAATCTAGTCGAGTGGACAAACTCTTAACCAGACAAGACCTAGAACACATGTGAAAAAAAGGAGGATGAAAAAGACTGCCTTTTGGGAAAAGCAGAAATGAGGCTTATTTGCATAGGTATCTCACTTGCTTTAAATACAAGCAAACACGTCGTTTCTTGTCGATGACATCTTGTTCAGTCATGTATGTAGAGATCCTCCATCTCGAAATAGTTATAGGAAGATTTTATGGTTCATCATGTTAAAATTGCTATATTTACCAAGATAATGATTCATTATGAAAAGAACTTTTTCTATGGGGGAGCATTTTGCTACTGTTTGGCTTTTTTTGTTTACACTTGAATTTGGGTCGGTCTCGATAGCAATAGACTAGCGATCGCTAGAAAAATAAACATTCAGGTAAAGAGTAAGATAGGTTCGATGACGTCATATCTGGTATCATCACCAGACGTGTCACTCTTCACTACTCGGTTAACTCCGTACCTACATCACCCGAGGAATGCTGAATGCAGACGTGGGCGAGTAAAAGCACGTTGTATAGCTCCTGAAAAAAAAATGGGGGAAATGAAGCAAATTTGATATTTTTTACACATTCGTTTATTAGTGCTCGTTTTCTCTCAATATGGAAATGCTTTTAATATGGACCAGCATAGATTTTTGTCGCCTGACAACGAGGTAGAAAGAAGGTGTGTCCTATTCCTACTTATTATGCTTCGTTTTGGTGCAGATGCACTAGGAATGGGTGCGTCTTATAACCGCCTACAAGGAATTCGTGTATAGCATCGAATATCTGAGAAATTACGAAATGCAGATAATTGTCACATGATTTGAGTTATTCGCATTTTGTGCTTGAAGTGAATACAGTCTCGACTTCTGTAATCACCTGTTACTTCCAAGCGTTGACATCTATTTAATCAAAGCGTTCAGAACCCTGAAGTGGCATCTGTCCAGGAAGCAGTTGTTTGGAATCAATAATTTGAAAGAAAAAGAGAAACATTATCCAAATATTGGCTTGAAAGTCAACCGACTAAGCAAATGAATACCTTTCTGGTTAAAGGGCGAGTACTCATGACAAAGTTTGGACTATGTGTGTATTGGTGGTCTCCCTTTGATCATATGGAGGAGTCAGGAGTAACGTCCCTTGACAGAACAGTGCATGATGGTCAGAGATAGAAACCATGATAATAAATCGAATGAAATGAATTTTGTATTTGAAAACAATAATTTTGAAATGTTTTTGGTTAACATTTAATTCCCAACATTACAAGCATTTATTTCGATCTATAAATATTCATGCCATATCAAATGGAGTAGCTTACAACCATGGGATGATCGAAAAAGCTCAGGACCAAGTGATCGGTAGACAAATTTTGTATCATTTCGCCAAAAGAAGGCTACGATCGAGTGTAGCTATTGTCAATAGAAATTAGTATTCCCACGATTGATGGCCTCACCCAGTGTATTTAAACATGCTATTTCCAATTACACATCTAGGTGCTACCCAAAAATTCATTTTCCTGAGAAAAAATGAGTTTGATTTGGGTTTATTTCCTATGGCTTTGCACAAAATACGATACATGCTTTTCAAAATTCAATATTGAACTCATAGTGGTATTGTCCTCGACAAATACCACAAAAACCATGCTCGAGGAAGTGTATCCATACCCAATGTGTGCATGAGGTTTTGAATGACCTTTAAAATACTACGTGCCTGTACATGCATCTAGCCTTTTCATGTCAAATAAACTAGTCTTAAAGGTGGGTATTTAGAATTTTTACATCTCACCAAATTAAAAAATATATATGTCACTGAAATTTATATGAAAAGATAATACAAATCATCAATAATTAAGATTTGTAAAATTAGAAAAAAAAATCTTTTTGATGGTATTCCCTTAAAAGGCTACGTAACCTCTTAAGCTATTTTTAGATTTCGCGCCAAAAATCAATAAAGCATTGTGGGAATGTCAAGTGACTGGCACGTCATTAATAATGCTTAAATTCCATTACATAACAAACATGTAATAATTATTTTCCATCATGTCTTCTTCGGAACCTATGTTTGAAACCTCGTCTGTGTTTTCCTGTATGTAAATGAGAGAATTGATCACCTAAAAATAGAACGTGTCTCCCGTTGCTGTCAAACTGGGCCGTAGTAAATCTCTAATTTCTCTTGTTGTCGGATGGTTTTCGACTACTGGGGTATTATGAATGCAAATTAAAAGACTTTGGGAGTATAAGGATGATACATGTATTTTTTTTCATTTTTGTAAAATTTTCGTCCCAAAATCTGAAGGGCCACCTTTAACTCATTACCAAACGACAAAATTTTAGATTTGTTCAAATCGAAGGCATTTCCAGACGAAAAGAAAGGGGACTGAAAATTGGAATGTTGTTTTATATGTGGATTGTGTAGTAATGGGTTGAATAATAATAGACTACTGGTATTCTGTGATGCAGAGTTTCAAAGATGTAGTACCGGTGTAATGCAGAGAAACGACCTCCCGTACAAAATGACCCATGTGTTATTTTGTAGGGGAGGGTCATTTCTCTGCATTACGCCTGCAAATTCTTCAATTTGTAGCTGAGAGCAAGAGAAATGATCCTCCCCTACAAAATGACCCATGGGCCATTTCTCTCCCCATAGGGGAATGACCCGAGTAATTCCTCTACGAAGTGATATGACTTTGGGGCCATTTCTCTACGTAGAAAAATGACCCATGGGTAATTTTGTAGGGGAGGGTCATTTCTCTGCATTACACCTCCAAATTAAATTTGTAGCTGTGAACATGGCTCATATATACGTACAAACAGGCGATTACATCGCTTAGATAATCTTAAATTTACTTTACAATGTCAAATTTTAACGACCTTGAGGAAAAGGGCTGTTGAAAACATTGTGAGAAAAAGAGAAAATACTGGATACAAGCAATTTCCCCTTTTTTTCCAAATCGCATTCTGCCCTTTCAGAGAAAATCCAGCGTTTATCCCTTCATCAAACAATCCCTGTTTTTTACGACCATGAGATGGAAGCCTATTGAAAACATTGCGGGTAGAGGAGAAAATGTTGGTTGCCTGTATATTCTCCTTTTCCCACAATGTTTTCTACCCTGCTGGAAATAAATTTCAATATTTGGGTTACGTTTTGTTGTCTGCCAGTGCTTTGAATTTGGGCCAGTCTCTTTACCAAACGACAAAATTTTAGACTGGGCCAAACTGAAAGTACTTGCAGACTACAAATTAAGCGTAACTCGGATAGTTAGATTTGTTTCCGGAAGGGTAGAAAACATTGTCGAGAAAGAAGAGAAAATGCTGGCTACCATCATTTCCTTTTCCTACAACGTTTTCAAAAAGGCTTCCAAAAACCAGGAATTGTGTGGTAAAGGATTAAATCACACGTAACTCTTTACCACACAATCCCGACTCTAAACGCCCCTGAGAAAGAAGCCTTTTAAAACCACCGTAGGAAAAGGAGAAAATCAGGGCTGGTAACCAGCATTTTCTCCTTTTCTCACAGTGTTTTCTTCCCTTCTCAGACCAAATTTCATTTTTTCAGTCACCTTTGTTTTTGTCGCCGGTGTAATGCATAGAGATGACCCCCATTACAAAATGACCCACGGGTCATTTCTCGACGTAGAAAATGACCCGTGGGTTATTATTCTACGTCGAGAAAGGACCCTTGGGTCATTCCTCTACGTTGAGAAATGACCGTGGGTCATCTTGTAATGGGGGTCATTTCTCTGCATTACACCGGCAAATGCTTTCAATTTGGACCAGTGTAAAATTTTCTCGTTTGGTAAAGAGTTAATCAGTTGTCGTCTGCGACAGCTTAGGATTTGTACGGGTCTTAGTTCTGAGTTCTCCCCAAACATTCTTAATTGCGTTACTGTTTTATAGCTTAATTCTAAACAGTTTCCAATATTTTAAAGAAACATTTCTGATGTTTTAAAAACATTGTCACAAAAAGATAAAAACTCTTCAAATTTGCGTCTATAATAGCGTAATTCAAATATGTCATAAGGAGTGTTTTTCATAGAGGTACGTGTATATTTCAGAAACACCTGCACTTTGGCACTTTGACATGTAACGGTTACTTCCGGTCGATGTGTACATTCTTTTTTTCTATTGCAGTCATGAACACCTGGCGAAGGTTCAGGAAAAGAGGGGTGGATAATAAATCCGTAAAACCTCTTAAAGAAGCGAAACAAAACTTCCAAGTCGACAATTAATACCCCAAATATTACGTATTTCAACGGTCGTTTCTGGGGAATTTTCGTTGTCTGCGCATGTCATATTCTTCGAAGATTCGACTGTCTTATATCACACATTACTAGCCCCGAAAGCGGGCTGACTGTAATATTACGCTATATAAAGTAGCAGTGTAGGAAATAGCTTTTATCAGTACGTTTGAGGAGAAATGAGACCTGGTTTAGCTCAAGATTTCTCTGAACTGTTGATCATAGCTGAGTGAATTACAGGAAGTAGCCTTTTATTGAGTAATTGTGGCGCCGCCTGAAGCGGCGGCATTATATTTTTATTCGGTTTTGTAAAGTGCCTATGGAGGCAGCCATATTGAACTGGTTCCATGCTTTGTTTAAACATCTATCTATATCTACTATACTTTGATTACCAGATCGGGGTCCATATTATCAACTTTTTTATTTATTTGTGGGATTTTTTTAAATATATAATAATTATATTGTACTTTCATTGTTAGAAGGATAAAAAACCGGGATTGTAGACATATCAACATTTTCCTTTCGAAAAATAATAAAGATCCATTTCGAAAAATAAGTCACGTGATAAAAAATTATCTGTCACAAATTTTCGAAGCCGCCATTTTAAATATCTTACCCTGGAAAAAGGTTTAGAGATATTTTCAAGCTCTTTGACCCTAGAGCACCCTATGTGGTACTTGTGACCCCCGTTATATTTTTGTTCTAGTGTTGTATGGATTGTAGAAATATTGTTTTCCTATCGCGATCGTGTTTTTAAGACCAGCTAACTGTAATTAGGTCAATGTTTGAGCGGGTGACAGATCGGTCTCCCTAAACACAGAACCTTACCGAACCTTACCTGACCTTACCGAACCTAAGTTTTGTTTGGGTAATACTGTGTTTGTATGACATTAAAAAGTATATTTTCTATTTCACAAACAGTTTTATAGTTATAATTGGAAAGAAAATATAGCCATTTGTGATACATGACGAAATATTTGGACCCTATTGTTCAACAAACCTAAAAACTTGCGTGACTGTTCATTTATTGCCGACAAATGTCCGTTTATGTAGACAAAATCTTATAAGGGCGACGATTTTCTGCTGTACTGGATGTTAAACGTGACAAAATGAGTCAGGTGATCAACAATATGATTCATACTGAGCTGTTAACCCATTACCACACAATCCCTACTTTTGACGCCTCTGAGAAAGAAGCCTTCAGAGAACATTGTGGAAAAAGGAGAAAATACTGGTAACCAGCATTTTCTCCTTTTCCCACAATGTTTTCTACCCTTCACAAGACAAATTTCAATTTTTCAGTCACTTTTATTTTGTAGTCTGCAAATGCTTTCGCTTTGGACTGTCCTAAAATTTTGTCGTTTGATAATGAGTTGAACGATCACGTGATTTTCATAAACGGTTTAACGCGGCCCAATGCATTGTGCCCTGTTACAGAAATAAGTGGTTTGCGGCGCCATTGATGTTCAGCATCAATATTTTCTTGTTATTTATTTTAGTTTGAAATTCAAAGTAACGGTTGTCGCGTAGGAAAATGGTTCGGCTCTGTACCCAGGATGCCCAAAGTAGATAGATGAGTATTTATAGAATGCCATCTAGCGGGAGATAATGGAGGAATTTTATTATCATTTCCAGATCGGAAATTCTACATTGAAGATTAGATTAACCTTCTGTACATTTTGATCTTCATCTACACTGTCTGTAAAATTGTCTTTGAGTCGCGCCTAGCAATCAAAGAGCTTGTGTTTTATATCTACACACAAACATTCGTGTGGGCACTCATTCATATGAGCAGATCAAGACAATTATTCGGGGGTTCATTTACCCATTTAACCCTTTATCACACATTGCCTTGTTTCCCGTCGGTGTCGACCTGAGCCGTAGTAAATCTCTAATTTCTCTTGTTGTCCGATGGTTTTCTACCCCTGTGGTTTCATGAACGAAAGTTAAAAGGCTTTAGGAGGATAAAGATGATTTTTGTAAAATTTTCTTCCCAAAATCTGAAGGGCCACCTGTTTTGTCAAGCCGAGTTCTTTCCTGATCGTATCAGGACAATTGCCCCCGGATTATTGCACCCAGGACTATTTATTTCCCCCCTCAGGACCCCCCCCCGGACCATTCCCCTCCCCCCTTCCCCCCCTTCCCCCCGACGAGGACACTTCCCCTGTCTACTATTGCCCCCGAAGACAATTCCCCACGGACACTTGGAATAGGCAACGTGAGAGGCAACGTGGTTCACTTAATTTCGAGGATTATCTATGGCAAGTGAAACTACAGTAATATAGAATATTGCTCAATGCAGACCTTGATTGTTGTCAGTAAGTCAACGCCGATCGCAGTTTTCCATTTTATCATTTCAAATTATGTACGTTTTATGGAAGATCCAATCCAGCGAATAGCAACAACAAAAACATTTGCTTTCATGTTGTTTCCAGGGCAAAAGTCCCGCTTCGGGGGGAATTACATGTATCCTGGGGGGGGGGGGGGGAAACAATAGTCCGGGGAGATTGTCCTCGGGGGGAAGAATTGTCCTGGGGGGAATGGTGCGGAGGGGGGAATTGTCCTCGGCGGGCAATATTACGGGGGCATTGTCCTCGGAGGGCAATGGTCCGGGGAAACTTGTCCTCAGGGGGCAATAGTCGGGGGGGGGGGGGGGACAATTGTCCTAGGGGGACAATTGTCCGGGGGGAAGAGGGGGCAATTGTCATAGAATCCTTTCTGATAATTCATGCAATAGGGACTTAAATAATGTAAAATCGATACTTATAAAAAAGTGTTTTACTTTACTTACGTTGTCTGCGCATGTCGTACTCATCGAAGATTCCACCTGTGCACTATGACACATCAACCCCACCCCTCCCTTTTTTTTGCAGGGGGGAGGGGGGGGGGAGGGCCTGGGAATTGTAGTAATACGCACCATTAAGTAGCAATGGAAAAATTGGCTTTTATCACATTTGAGGAAAAATCGGCTTGTTGTAGCTTCAGATTTCTCTAAAGTGCTGATCATAGATGATTTCATCGCACCAGGTAGCGTTTGATTGAGTAAACGTTTATTTTAGCTTGAAATTCAAGGTAACAGACATCACCTGATTATGCACCAGCGGATTAGCTAGGGGTCAGGTGGGCCCTCCTCTACAATTGTCAAAGTAACCTCTGTCTGGCGGAAATTTTGTCTAAGTATGAAAATGTCATACAAATTCTAGATCTGTGCGAAGACTTTAGTCAAATCCGTAAAGAACTTCTTCTATCTAGATGAAGTGCGTCAAGGAATGATGTTAAAGGCTGTACGCAGTAGCAAATTTGAAATTGAGCCAGCTCTGACAAAAGGAGGCTTATTGAATCTCTGTGATCCATGGCACCAAGCAAGCTATCACATACTGATGGATCCATAGTAGATCTATCCGTTTTTTGTAACAGCCGACGGAATCTTACGGTAGTTCTAGTCCATTGACATACAGAAAATTTACTGATAGCAAACAGTTTAGGCCCAGGCCAGCCTGCGCAATCCGTGAAGGCTGGCCTGGATTGATACTTATCATGCAGAAAGTTGGAAGAGCATATTGAAAAAGGATTGGTCCATGTCAGCCTGCACAGACTGCGCCGGCTGGTATGTGTCGATTTTTTCTCAAGTGCAAAAAGTACCCTTTTCAATGAGCAGGGTTCATTATGTTTTCGCTTAGGTATAAATGGAATAATGATGACAGTAGCGTTAACACCAGACAATAATGGAATTCAAGGCTTCGTGGCCTTATTTAATATACAGACTGGTAAAATTATTTCGTAATTACGAAATAATTATTTCGTTTTTACGAAATATTACTTCGTATTTACGAAATAATTATTTCGTAAATACGAAACACGAAATACGAACTAATTTTACCATTCTCAAAGGCCACGTAGCCTTGAATTCCATTATTGGCTTGTATTAACGCCGCTGTCATCATTATGCTATCTATATCTAGGCGAAATCATAATAAACCGTGCTCTGTGAAAAGGGTGTCTTATGCATTTGAGAAAAGAATTGACCAATGTCGGCCAGCGCAGTCCACGCAGGCTGACATGGGCCGAAACTTTTCGAAATCTTCAAATTTTCTGCATGTCAAAGGGCTATTCGAACTCATTTGTCTATCGCGCATAAGACAAAAAAGTTTTACTGGATCCATAACAAGGGCAGTCCAGGATATTTTTCGGGAGGGAGTCCAGAATGGATCATTTTTTATAAGACATGCTCTTTTTGTCAGAGCATGACTCAGCTTTGCTACTGCGTACATCTTTAAAGGTTATTCTTTTACGCATTTCAGCTACGTAGAAGAAGTTCTTTGTAGATTTGACTTATATTTGGCATAGATTTAGAATATGTTTGACACTTTCATACTTGGTCAAAATTTCCGGCAGACTGCGATTACTTTGAAAGTTCTAGAGGAGGTGGGGATACCCCTGACCCCTAGTCCAACCCCCACCCCCTACCCCGCTGAGCCGCCGATGCATTATCAGGTGATGTCTAACTTGGTACCATGGATCACGTAGATGCATTAAGCCTCCTTTTCATAACGCACGGCTCAATCATTTTCACAAAACATTTTTCACCAGCTAGCACTTGAAAAGTCCCATAATCCTAACACTGGTAAGGCAGTCGTTTCGCTGTACTAGAGACCCTGAGTTCCAAGGAAGGAATTCCATTACTACCATCTTAGAATTTGTTTGTATGAGAACGAAACCACTAACGTTACCCCTCGCTGTTCTCAACATCCAAGGCGGTTTCTTTAGAACCTGGTCTCCGTCTCTCAGCTTAAAAAAAATTCTGTCAGTACTGGTGTGAGAAAGCTGGGAAACACATGGTTGCATCGCTAACCACCGTGATATTACCTTAGCTATCTGTCTGTCTGTCTGTCTGTCCTTTGTTCACAGAGCATAACTCGTATATAATGATCTATTCTGGTCCCCCTCTCGAAAAAAATCCTGGATCCGCCCTTGAAATGGATCCATAAAGTCTTATTTGCGATCGAATGATGAGTTCGATAGCTTTTTGACATGCAGAAAATTTGAAGAACTCGAAAGGTTTCGGCCTGGGTCAACTGACGCAGTCCGCGCAGGCTTACATGGACCGAATGTGTCGATTCTTTTCTGAAATGCTTTATGCACCCTTTTCACAGAGCACGGTCCATTATGTATTGGCCTAGATATAGATAGAGTAATGATGACATCGGCGTTAACACCGGTCAATAATGGAATTCAAGGCTACGAGGCCCTTTTGAATATACAAACAGGTAAAATTATTTCGTAAAAACGAAATAATTATTTCGTAAAAACGAAATAATATTTCGTAAATACGAAATGATATTTCGTAAAAACGAAATATTATTTCGTAAAAACGAAATAACTTGAGAAATATGCATATTAAAAAAAGTCGAGAATGTCACTTTAGGGGTTCCGTAGGAGATAATGACTTTACTTACAACAGTATTTCAGATGTACCGCCTAGTCGGTTTACATATTTTTATAGCTCTTTTGCGTTTCGCTGATACAAGGCCAGTAATCTGCATTGCTTCGCCTTACATTGCAACTGACCAGCGCAGTCATTAAGAATCGTATACGGCAGGGTTTTCCAATCACAAACCTTTGCTTTATGCGCTGATAATGGATAGAAAAAACATACAGCACATTCCGCACAGGCTGAGCAGTATGCGTTGGAACTTTTTGCTAAATGTAACTTATAAATTTACTGCTTGCCTAAATACGAGCCTATACATCTGTTATGGCTCCATTTCTTGACTTGCGAGGTACAATGTATCACTAAGCTCATAAAACGCCTTTTCCGATTGCATGGTTCATATGTATAAACACATACCAACATTCAAATACATAGAGGATATTTGTTTTTTTCGGTGTAAGATCGAAATTTATTTCATCGAGTGTACAGTAGACTAGAGCAGAAAAACGGAAAGTGTAGTTTCGCATTAGCCTGCGCGGACTACGCAGGCTAATCCGAGACGACACTTTATGCAAATGTCCGAATGCCTCGTTTCGCCTGTTGCAGGCCATATATAGTAGTAAATATATTATGGTATTTATGATGTAGAGCGAGTCCCCGATGTGCTGTTGTATAAACGATGTTGCTGAAAAAGTATATTCTGTAAAACACAGGCGATGCGCTAATGTGCAACAAGTGTTCGATAATCGACTAAGGAACAAAGTAGTGTTTTGTGATAGACCAATTCAGCTTCAAAGGCCTCTGAAATATCTAATGAAAGCCCCTTTCATAGAGCATGACCCGTTATTGTTTTTTTCTGCAGACGTTTCATGTTAAGATATCTACTAGACGCGTGATCATCTTTTACTTCAAATTGATATCCTCAGGAATGAATGACTCTGATAAAATTTCGTCTGATAACTCGACAAATGACGAAGGTAGAATTATGCAAAAATAAACACAGACACGACTGTCTTCGAGCGTTATTAAACAGAAAGAAGCAAATCGGATTAAAATTTTGCATTTTTTTAAAACTCCTATCTGTACCAAAAATAGGAATAAATAACCATGGTAAACTATCTGAGACATGCTTCGCCTACGGTGTATTTTGTAGAAAGGACAAAATCGAATTCTTTTAAAACATTTTGAAATCTAGATCTATTCTAAAAATGCAAATAAATCAATAGCAAAAAATTCTGAATTTTTCGTGAATCAAAGGACTGAAAGTTCTGACTATCGAATGTTGTATAGATATAGGTCCATGCAAGACTGAAGTAAAATGTTTCAATCACGTTATTTTAAAGGTCCATTTCGATTCGATCCGGTTCAATCCGGTGATTAGGTACAGTCTGATATGGCCGGATCCCATCTTGTTTCCTAAAACCTGTTCGATCCGTTGAATTTATCCTCAGTTTTTGGCTATATTGCTCACAATCCATTCGTAGTCTGACAGCCGAATTTTCTCAAGTTTTCGACCTTTTAGAGAAATGTAATTTCTGGTTGGCTAAACCAATTGGATAAGCCAACCAGAAAGTTTTTTACTTTTTAAATTTAAAACTGGAATAGGAGTTCAATCTATTTGTAGAATTGTTGGTGAATACAGACCCGGGTTCTTTAGAATATGAAAGAGCGGCTGCCGCAACGATTTTTGAGGACAACAAGGGAAAAAAAAAAGATTCTATGTAAAGGTTAAATGAAACAACAAAAGCATGCTCTTTAACTCATGACCAAATGACTTAGGTATATCCAAATCGATTTCAAGCATTTGTAGACGACAAAATAAAAGTGACTGAAAATTTGATTTTTTTCTGAAGGGTAGACAACATTGTGGGAAAAGGAGAAAATGCTGGTTACCAGCATTTCCTCTTTTCCACGATGTTTTTTAAAGGCTTCTTTCTCAGGGTCATCAAAAATATGGATTGAGTGGTAATGGGTTAAGCAAAATTATGAAGCTTTAAGTCATCTCTTTCAATATTTGCAATTCACTTTCGAATACACTGTGTCTGCATGATCCTTTCTTTATTCCGACAGTTGGCTTAAAACTGTATACATTTTAAACGGCCCTCCGTTTTAAATGTACGGTTTGATTTTAAACCGCTCCCATTTACCTCGTGAAAAAGGTGCGTGTGCTCCAAAGTTAGAAAACAATTGGAACAAACAGAAGAAGGTCATATTCAAATATGGATTTAAATGTGAATTTTTTTAAAATTTAAACTCGTTCAAGATTACATTTTGCAACGTCTCTAAATTGCGTGTTGCTGAGGACCACGCTTGAACACATTTTGGGAACGAGAGACATTGTTCGTCATTGACAATTTCTCTTTTTGTCACAATGTTTTCCATAATGTTAGTGCATCAAGCCTTGATTTATGATCATTCATTTTTTTTTTCCCAAGAATGATCTCATGAATAGTCTTTTACTAGGTTGGTGTCGGGTGTTAAAGAATTGGCATATGTACCCCGGTCTGGTGCTGTTGAAATCCAGGATCCGTATTCTCCAACCACTCTTAAAGAATTCTCAGTCTTATTCTCCATAATGTTCTAATTTTGAAAGTAACACAATTTCTGATTGGCTAAACCATTTGTTTAGCCAATCAGAACTTGTATTACTTTCAAGTTTGGAAAAACAATGTTTTCTACTCTTCCAAAGTCAAGTTTCAATTTTGAGTAATATTTGTTTTGTTGTCTGCAATTGCTTTTAATTTAGACCAGTCTAAGATTTTGTCATTTGGTGAAGAGTTAAGGTTTTAACCCTTTCCCAAAAGACAAACTTTTGGACTAGACCAAATTGTGAGCATTTGCAGACGACAATTCAACTCTTGCTTAAAAGATTATATACCAGCATTTTCTCCTTTTCCCACAATGTTTTCAAAAGGCTTCTATTCCAGACCCGTAAAAACCAGGGATTGTTTGGGAAAGGTTTAAACACCGAAAAAAAAAGCAGATCGTTTTTATTAGTGCTCCGTGCTATCGTGTGTATCTACATGTATGTGTATCTATGTGTGTGCAGTGTGATATATATGTGTGCAGTGTCTACCGCTGAAAGGGCGACTGATCTTCACCAGAAAATCATCGTGTTCTTCAAGAAGAAATTCAGAACATCCCATTGACGTGAAAGGCGGTGAGTACACCTTTTGACAATCATCCGTTCCTGTTCACATACTGATCAAGCATTGTTAGCAGTAGTCTCAATAATGAGACGCCCCGTACCATCCTCGGATACCCCAGGGTCTCCCTATTTGCTACGCTACATCGACCCCTGGGACAATTGATTGAATTTCCCTCGCAATACCGCTGGCCGAATGCTGGCTTTTCATTGGTTCCATCATCATTTTGTGATGGGCGAGTGGACTGTACGCTATGACGTTTCGTATCGATTTTCGGCGGCTCGCTTTACCGCTGGCCGAATGCTCGCTTTTCATTGGTTCCATCATCATTTTGTGATGGGCGAGTGGACTGTATGCTATGACGATTTTCGGCGGCTGATTCAAAGTTTTATTAGTCAATTGTCCCAGGGTCGATGTAGCGTAGCAAATAGGGAGACCCCTGGGTATCCGAGGATGGCCCCGTACCGTCTCAAGTCCTTTTCTCGTTACCATTGTTCTCTGGTGTTATCTTACTCCGTGGCCGTTTTCTTCCCAAAATAAGTCCAAAATTTCATAATAACCACTCAATTCCATACATTGTACCTCCATATGACAGTAAAGATGTAAATCACTGATATCAAACTCTAAATAGAATTAATAATCCAGTTTTTATTGCTCATTCAAAATTTTCAAGAAAAAAGCGTCTATACTCCACGCATGCGCAGAACAATATCATGGACGAAATTTATCGTGCGTGACGGCCATTTTGAATGTTTTTGGGAACGTAAACAGCTCGATTCACTGATGAAATGCACGGTATTTTTCTCACGATCAGCGTTTGAATTGAAAATATTCGTATTTCAAATGAAAGAATATTGAATACGCAAGCCACAGGTATTTTTAAATCCTAGTTTTGTGCTTTATTTGGGAAATTATAAGCGTTCAAACGTGTGCACGAAATCTGTGCGGAACTTTCAACTGATTTTGTCCGGACTGTCTCTGTACCCAGAGGCGACCAGTCGAAAAGTAACATCGCCTTTGGGGACAGTTATCTGTAGAATGTTAGCAGATACTTGGACCGCCGCACGAAAGACGAAACCGCAGTTTGGGACTAAAAAGGTGAATAAAACATGTTGGCATCTCAACCTACCATTACCATTACCCATTTCCACACTACAAAATTTTAGACTGGTCCAAATTGAAAGCATTTGCAGACGAGAAAATAAAGGTGACTGAAAAATTGAAATTTAATCTGGGAAGGGTAGAAAACACTGTGGGAAAAGGAGAAAATGTGTGTTTTCAAAAGGCTTCTTTCTCAGGGGCGTCAAAAGTAGGGATTGTGTGGTAATGGGTTAATTAATGAGGATATTTCACAAGGTATCGGGCAGTGTAAATCAAAGAGCAGATAATACGTTTTGTACAGTCTGGTCTTGTACTACATTAACACTATCCACATAAAGAATGTAAACTTTTTGCGGTGCCCCAGGGGCTAACCTGTGATTGAAAGTTGTTCTGCTGAGTTGAAATAATTAAGTTGAACATATTGTTTTGCATCAACTTTACACACACTATGCACAGCCAAATTCAGTGCACTTTTCCTGTCTTACAGTAGAAAGTTATTAGACTCGCATAAATTAACCACGTGCTGGTAAAATGGGTGTTAACCCTTTACTCCATAGATACTCATTTCTACGCATCGCTTGTAGAAGCCTTTGGAAAACATTGTGGCAAAAGGTGAAATTGCTCGTGACGAGCAATTTCACCTTTTGCCACAATGTTTTCTATGCTATAAAAAGGTATCATATATACAAAAGAAACAGTTTCATCCTTGCTGTCATTAAGGGTCAGTTAGAGATACTATAGAAATGCCTTATGGGGTAAAGGGTTAATGCAGCTCTGTGGTCCATGGTGTCAAGCAGGCCATCAAGTACTTTTGGATACATCTCTTCTTTTAACGACTAACTTTATAATGGGGTAGTTTGGTCCTTGTACATACAGAAAATTGACCGATAGCGAAAAGTTTCCAGCCGGTGCTAGCTGACCAGGGTCGATAGTTTCAGCAGATGTATTAAGCAGAGCATGACTCAAGCCTCCAGTATATATCCGCAGTCGGAGCAGGCCGACCTTGGCCTAAACTTTTCGCTATTGTCAGTGTTCTATATGGACAAGAACCAGTCTTCCTCATGATTAAGTCAGCTGTTTAACCTTTTACCCCATAAGGCATTTCTATGGTATCTCTAATTGACCCCAAATAACAGCAAGGATGAAGCTGTTTCTTATGCGTATATGACACCTTTTGATAGCATAGAAAACATTGTGGCAAAATGTGATATTGCTCCTTACAAGCAATTTCACCTTTTGCCACAATATTTTTCAAAATCTCCTACAAGCAATGCGTAGAAATGAGTATCTATGGAGTAAAGGGTTAAAAGAATTGCTCAATGATTATTTGATGACTTGCCTGGCATCATGTATCACGGAGATGTATTAAGCCCTTTTTTTACCAGAGCACTCAGCATGGGTCATACATAAAATAGGAACATAACGGCTACTGGTTTCTGTTTCAAAGGCACAGGCGTTTGTTTTATAGTGAACATCGCTGTCTATTGACAAAGTTCCTCATAAAACGGACTCCTGTGTTAAACAGGATTATTCAGAATTTTTCAGCATAGCTGAATTTGCAGACTTTTAACTCATTACCACATGAGAAATTTTGGACTGGTCCTAATTGAAAGCATTTGCAGACAACAAAAAAAAGGTGACTGAAAAATAGAAATTTGTTCCTCCTTTTCCCACAGTGTTTTCAAAAGGCTTCTTTCTCAGGGGCGTCAAAAGTAGGGATTGAGTGGTAATGAGTTAACCAATTTCTTGGTATTGTGATCTCAAACGAATGAATAGAAATTTGCAATTGGTTAAAAACTGTGGACACGTTACGGTTAATTACATTTAGGCTATGCTGTTTATCTTATGTACCTATCTATACATTTTTTTTTCAGTGAATTGCTCTCCTTTTGTACAGCGTTGATACATACAACAAAATAACATTTTCCCTGCAAGCATTAAAAGCTGTTGGAGGGTTGGATACAGTGCAAAGGCGAAATTTAAGCGTCACAATGATGGAATGCAGGGGCGGATCCAGAATTTGTTCAAGGGGGGGGGGGGGTTCAACTCAGTCAATCTCAGATATGCAGACATGGACCCAAAGCACAAATCAGTCGCCAATGAGTTGGAAGTCCATTAAAAAAAATCTGGAAATTTAGGGGGTTCGTCTGAACCCCCCGAACCCCCCTGGATCCGCCAGTGGAATTGGCATATTGCAACTGGAAACCAGTGCCTCTATTCACAAATCATTCTTAGGAACGTTCTTTGTCTTATTCTCTAGTATTTTCTATATTTGAAGGTAACACAACTTCTGATTGGCTAAACCATTTGGTTTAGCCAATCAGAGGTTGTGTTACTTTCACACTGAATATCTTGGAGAATAAGACTAAGAATATTCTCAAGAATGGTTGATGAATACAGAGTCTGGTCTATTATTTCATACACTAGAAGTACATGTATCGTTCATACATGGACATAAAAAATTAGGAAACTCTCACTCCATTTTTAGTGTTCATAAAAGGCCCTCTCTCTCTCTCTCTCTCTCTCTCTCTCAGTTTTTTAAATACAATACTTTTGAATGTTCTTGAGAAATTCCTGAAATTTGAAATTTGCAGATATTTTGCCATATAATTCACATTTGAAGACAAGAAAGTGGCAGTTTTATCAAAATATTTTTTAACATATTTCGTAGAACATGAAAATAGCGTTTGTTTGTAGAATCCCTCAGCCAAATTCTTCAATAGTATTTTACCGGAGGAGTGCCTAAAAGGATGTAGTAGACCCTATGTTTGAGATTGATAATTTACATTGACTTACACTAGTTAAAAGAAAGCAACAACAACAACAAAGAAAATAACGACAACTATTATATTACATTCTCGAGATTTTTAAATTGTCTGATTTTGAACTTTTGAAACACTGGATACTGGAACTAGATGGCGTCTCTGGCGTGCAGGAACAAACTGACTGAAACAGTTAAAAGACTTATGTATTTATCATTGATTACTTATCGGTCGAATGATTATTTTATTACTTTCAATCATTTGTAAATAGCTACGGCGTAAACTTCTAAAGGTAAATTGGAGGTCGTTTTCACTGTACACAATCGCATTCAAATCGACGGCAAACGCCGTACAACATCCAAGACTTCCAAGGCAGTGTACATCTGGAGATCGTTTGCGACTCTCCACCATACTCGTACAAAGTTTTACATAAGTTCAAATTCATTGCTGTTGTAGACGACAAATTGAATACGACCGAATTGATGAAACTTGACGCCAATAGGATAGAAGAAAATGTGGGAAAAAGAGAAAATGTTGGTTTCACAATGGAAGGCTTCTTTCCGGGGGCCAATAAGAGACGGGAGTACTTGGAAGATTCAGTCCGAAGAAATGAAGTCGACGTAAATTTCAACACGAAACTATAATAAATAATGATTATGAATACGACCTGAGTTTAAAGGTGGCCCTTCTGATTTTGGGACGAAAATTTTACAAAACTACAAAATAATCATCCTTGTACTCCCAAAACCTTATGATTTTTCATTCATTAAGCCCCAGTAGTTGAAAAACATCTGACAGATAGATAAATTAGATATTTACTACAGCCCAGGTCGGCACTGAAGGGAAACACAGTCTATTTTTACATGAACAACTCGCTCATTTACATACCAGAAATATACAGACAAAGCTTCAAACATAGCATCCGAAGTTCTAGACATTATGGAAAACATATGTAATTACATATTTATTATGTTATGGAATTTAATAGTCATAAGTCATGCGCAAGTCACTTTACGTTCCCACAATGCTTTTTGATTTTGGCGGGAAATCTAAAAATAGCTTAAGAGGCTTCGTAAGGGAATACCACAAAAAAAAAATGTATTTTCTAATTTTATGATTCTTAACAACTTATGATTTGTATTGTTTTTTCTTATAAATTTCAGTGACATATATATTTTTTAATTTGTTCTGATGTGAAAATTCTAAATACCCACCTTTAAGCCTTAGACTGCTAAGCATAAGTTTAGGACCTTTTGCAGACAGTGCAGGAGAAGATCAGAGTGCACGGAACTTGCAGCCTGGTCTTTGATCTACATTGTCCGTTATAGAAATATAATTTTGTAAAGAAATAATAAATTTGATATAGCACCATTTACTGTCGACTTTCAAGAGGTTTTCATTTTTTTTTTGTATTTAGTAGGTAATTGGATCAACTGTGTCCGCTTTTTGATTTTCATTTTGACTCAGATTTGCCTCCGGTGCTGCAGTTAAACCTTACTAAACCAGGTCTATATGAACCGTGCTGAGTTAAAAAACGGGGCTGAATGCATTTGCGAAAAGCATCGATTCAGGTCAGCCTGCGCAGTCCGCGCAGGCTGACCTGGACCGAAACTTTTCGCTATTGGTCAATTTTCGGTTTGTCATAGAACCATTCCACTTCTTGATTAGGTCGGTAATTGAAAAAATTGGTCCATAAGTATGTGATGACTTGGACTAGAATCGTGTAAAATGGAGATGCATTTAGCCCCCCCCCCCCTTTTTTTTTTTTGCCAGAGCATGGTTTACTAATCTATTTAGTTGGACACATCTTCACCAGCCAAGTTAACGATCACTAAACCCCCCCCCCCCCCGGAATACGCCTTTTCATTGGATGCAGCCAGCTCTAGCTGCAACGAATGAAATCGCTCGTAGTATTTCATCCTTGATAAAAATAGAACACGGTCTCTACCTTTCGAATGATAGGTAAAACATGGAAACCCACGTGGATGTCTGCTTATCGCTTCATGTGTATTCGTAAGCGGTTTGTAAAACGATATTTCATTTGCTTTTAGAAACATGATGTAAAGGGGAGAAATAACCAGCATCCAATAGAGGGCGCATTACAGGAATCTCGAAATCGGGCTCAATCAGCCAAGATAAGATCCACGTAGTGATCGTAAACTTGGCTCGCGAAGATGAGTTGGACATGACTCTTTATCAATCCTTGAGTTATTAAGAGCCTAAGAGAAACACTTAACCCATTACGCCATAGATACTCATTTCTACGCATTGCTTGTATGAGCCTTTGGAAAACATTGTTGCAAAAGGTTAAATTGCTCTTGACAAGCAATTTCACCTTTTGCCACAATGTTTTCTATGCTATCAAAAGGTGTCATATACGCATATGAAACAGCTTTAACCTTCCTGTTATTTAGGGTCAATAACAGATACCATAGAAATGCCTTATTGGGTAAAGGATCCTTGCTGTTATTTAGGGTCAATTAGAGATACCATAGAAATGCCTTATTAGGTAAAGGGTTAAGTGAACAGGTGTGAAAAGAAGAAAATACTGGTAATCAGATTTCACTCCTGTCCCCACAGTGTGCTACTCTCTAGTACATTTATAAGCCTATTCAATTAAAGCACGTTTGATCCATTCTTTGGCTGCTAATGCTTTCAGTTTGAACTAGTTTGGAATTTTGTTGTGAGCTAAACGATTACTAAATACTGACATAAAGCGTTCAAAAACTTTATGTGTGGTATTTGTCACCGAAATCATTGTGTGGAATTAATAATTTGAAAGAAAAAAAGCAGTATTATCTAAATACCATATTTGCTTGACAGTCCATCCTAGGTGAAGGGAGACTGCTCATGAGAAAATTATTTGGGCATTGGTGATCTCCCTTCGATCATTATGATGATTCAGGAGTAACGTCCCTTGATAGTAGAACGCATAATAGATTAAGAGAGAAACCATGTAAATATTATCGAATAGAATTAACTTATTACATGAAAACTATGATTTTGAGATATATTTGACCGTAAAGGTTTAATTCCCATCATTACAATTTATTATTTCTATCTATAAATATTCACTATTGCACAATCAAATGGGATAGCGAGCAATCATGGGACGAATAAGCCAAGGTAGGAACTGGTTCTGAACCGAAAAAGCCCGCGATCAAGTGATCAGTAGACAAATTTTGTGTATATCATTGCGCACTTAGAAAGCTATGGGCGGATGAAGCTATTTTCAATAAAAAGAATTAGTATTCTACGATGGATGGCCTCACCCAGTGCGTTTTAAGATGCCATTTCCAATTACATATCGGATTGCTACTGAAAAACTCATTTTTCCGCAAAAAGAATCGATTTAAATTGGGATTAGTTCCTTCGGCTTGCCAAAATGTCAATACATGTTTTTTAAAATTCAACACCGAACTCATAGTGGTATTGTCTTCGGCAAATACCACAAAAAATAAAAAGACCCCGAGAGAAAGAGATGGTCTATGGTATGTTCACCTATTGTATTGAAATGCATTACCGTTTTGCTGGTGCTGTTAGTCATTCAAGTGTTTTTTCCCAAGAAAAAAAGGAAAGACAGAGAGAGAGAGAGAGAGAGAGAGAGAGAGAGAGAGAGAGAGAGAATGAGAAAGAAAGTAAAAAAGACTATTTGAAATTAACCCATTACCACACAATCCCTACGTTTGACGCCCTTGAGAAAGGAAGCCTTTTGAAAACACTGTGGGTAAAGGAGAAAATGCTGGTAACCAGCATTTTCTCCTTTTCCCACAGTGTTTTCTACCCTTACCAGAACAAATTTCTATTTTTTAGTCACCTTTATTTTGTCGTCTGCAAATGCTTTCAATTTGGACCAGTCTAAAATTTTCTCGTGTGGTACTTTATTTTGTCGTCTGCAAATGCTTTCAATTTGGACCAGTCTAAAATTTTCTCGTGTGGTACTTTATTTTGTCGTCTGCAAATGCTTTCAATTTGGACCAGTCTAAAATTTTCTCGTGTGGTACTTTATTTTGTCGTCTGCAAATGCTTTCAATTTGGACCAGTCTAAAATTTTCTCGTGTGGTAAAGAGTTAAAGCAAGGGAGATATGAATTTAATATTTCTTTACAAAAAGAGCTGGTATGGCACTTGAATCAATTTCATCCTAAAGATTTATTACACTGCCGGAACTATGGACCTGCAAACTGTCTTTCAGTTCTTATCTCAAACTTTTATGACATTCTCTGTGTATTTTCGACGGAATTAACCCTTAGGCACTTAATAACATTTCTAATGACCATGAAAAGCAGGCTTTTGAAAACAACGTGGGAAAACGAGAAAATGCTGGTTACCAGCATTTTCTCCTTTTCCTACATAGTTTTCTACCCTTTCGGCGATAAATCTCATCATTTGAGCCATATTCAGTTTCTGATGGTTTTAAATTTAATCAGTCTAAAATCTCATATGAGTTTTTTTATGGTTAAAAATTTAATTCTTTGCCATTCAATAATATACTACTCAAAATTTGCAAGGGATCACCATATAAAATTCAACTGATGAAGTAAATATGACCTGTGTCAGGTATATTTTTTTCAATATGAATCGGTAGACTGATGAGATAGCCTATACCACCTATGGAAATGGATGTTTATGATTTAAAACTGCATAGTTACATTATACCCATATTTATATATATGTACCTAACTGATCCCTTTCTAAGTTTGAGTAGTATAATTTGAAAGTGTCCAAGATGAAAGCATGAACAGACGGCAATTTAAAATGTATTCCTATAACAGAAATTAATAGCTTGCCTCATAATTGAATCGGTTGTTAGACAAACTGTGATGACTTGCTTGGTTTCATGCATCCTGTAGATGCATTAAATAGAGTTTATTTCATCAGATTGTGGTTAATATGGGGAAATATTTGCCGAAAAAGGGAAAGGAGTGCGAAAATAACGAGTGCCGTAAGGCACGAGTCATTTTCGCGGACCTTTCCCTTTTGAGGGTATTAATCACAAGCTGGTGAAATAAATTATACCGGGTGGCCGGAAAGTAAGGCAACACTTTGTTACATTTATATTTTGGCTTAAAATATAAGATAAGGAGATAAAAAATATATCTACATTTGAATAAAACATCAAATTTTTTGTGAGGTGATTTAATTCAATTTTCAGTACATTTTGAGCTTTTATACTGATTTTAACTAAATTGGTGTTTTTTAATAATTAATGACATTTTCAGTGAGACGGCAGATAACGCTCTGTCCATGTCGAACATGCCCGATGAAATTATCTATGACTTGAGTGCACATTTCAATATCAATTTTCTTTATTTCACTATCAGCGGTTTTCAACAACATGGCTGTGCTGTCTCGGTTGAAGCTGTCGACCTCTGACCTTTTAAACCCACAGAAAGAAGTCGCACATATTGAAATCGGGATAAAGTCACCCACATTGCAAAGCACTTGGTTCGCACAGGAAAGTGCTACGGCAAACACATCTAAATCTATGACAGACGTTTTATGTAATACGTTCGGGTTGATAGGATAACATCTAAACGATATCCAGAGGTAACATGTTGCAGAATATCGTGGCCTTCACACAGTCCCAAGCTCAACCTCAACCTCAACCTTAACGTACATGATTTCCTCCTTTTCAGTGTGTTGAAGTCAAAGGTCTACGGTCTCAACCTAAACATCACAGACATGTCCTTAAAAATCCTTTAATTAAGGACGTTTATGACAAATTCTTCCAACGGACAGATTTTTTTTAAACTTTGCACATACAAAGCTCATCATGTCTCTTGTAGATTACAATGAAAAAAAATGGGGGTCCCCATGCTCGTTTCCGAGAAATTCACTTCTGAAAAAGGTATGTACAGTTCCAAAATTCAGCATATATTGGATTTAACACACTTTCCTTTAACAGTCAATTAAACAGGAAAATTACTAGAAGAATATACAAATATACATCACTTTAAAGAAAAATAATTCAGTTTTGCACGAAAAACAAGAAAAAGCCTGGTTCTGAGTATGATAAATGTACCAATATGCATTTTATATATAGACCATTGAGTTAAAAAGGGAGATAATTAGACCGGGTTAAGGGTTAATCTTCAATAAAACATACTTTCTAACGGACAGATTTTTAAAAAAAATTTCCACAATCATAGTACTTATAAATCTTGACAATAAGAAAAAATAAAAATGACACCAACCCGTGCTTCTTTCCCCAGGAAACAGGGTTGAAGGTCACGTTGGAAGTCAATTTTTTCCAAGGAAACAAATAAAATAGAAGCTCAGCAGACATAGAGGGAAAGAAGAAATTGCTCATGCTCATTAAAAGTGATTTCTCCATTTCCGTGCATTAATTTTGGATCCTATACTCCTTCAAAAAATTAACATATATACCTCAAATTCGAAAAAAAAGAAATGTCTGTGGAAAAAATGAGATAAAAGCTCGGCAGACATGATGGAAAAAGGAAAAATTGTTCAGTAGAAGAAATTTCTCCTTTTCCCACAGTATTTTTCAAAAGGAAATAGGTATACTTCAACAGCTTCAATTTTCTGCCTGTTTCATTGTGTAACTGGACTTTTTTTCCAGCTAGTTCTTTACCAGTCATATCATCCTTACACTGGCAGGCCAGTTTTGATGCTATCACCTTATTCCTGAAAGGATAGCATGACAACTGGCCTGCCATTGTCAGGAAAACGTCAGAAGCTGTATCGTTTTCCCCGTTGGATGGCTGACAATTTCCTTTTTCCACGACAAATAAGCGTTCGTTTTGATGAAAACTTCCCTATTTTATTTCGACCATAGAATACCGTACAAGTACCATCCGTAGAATGTTCGACTTGTAAAACTGCACCGTCGGTCGGCTGTTACTGTTGCCATTTGAGTGAAAAATATGCAATAGCAGTGATAGTTTTACTATCTGTGAGAAATACACATGCGCAGTATGGATGCGCGTGAACATTTATACCAAACGTCATTAAGTGAAATCAATATGATTGATAGTTGAATGTATTTTAAAGTAAGTGAAATTTCATTATGTGTTTTCGAAAAAGAAAGAGAATATAAGTCCGCCAAATTGAAAGCGTCACTAATTACTAAAATAACGCGAATGACAGAAATTGTGCCTCTGATTATAGATCTGTATAAGAATGTGTGTTGTTATAAAAAAAAATGAAATTATGACACAAAAATCTTACAGTATCTTATATACAAGAATGTTTATTTCTATCTCTTTCTCTGATTTTTAAAGTCATGTTATATAATGTACAAAAGTGTCACCTTACTTTCCGAACACCCTGTATATTATATTTCCTCTGATTATTTTGTCAACGAATGCCACTTTTAATACTAGTGATCTCGAGTAGAACAGAAAAAAGTAGTTTCAGATTTTCGGCAGGGTGAAAATATTCACGGTGACGGAGAAATTATTTTCCCTCCAGCTTAAGGCCCGGTCACACTGCCCGAACTTTTCTGGAGCGTTCCTTGAACGGTAGGGAGTGGGGGCCGAATTTCGACAACGCTCGTCACCACGCACAAAATGGGAAAAAATCGAAAACACGTGCGTTGGCTTAGCGGTGCACCGCTGCATGTAGTCGGCGTTGCTTTAGCGTGGTTTAGCGGTAGCAAGCATTGGTTTAGCGGTGAGGCAAGCGTTGGTAAAGCGGCGTTCTGCGCATGGGGGCTTTGGCTCGACCGTTGTCTAAAGTTGGTTTAGCGGCATACCGCTTGTGACTACGGAGCTGAACGGATCGTTTTCAGTATCCACTGTCTGAACCACACAACTCTCCTTCTTCTCTCTCTTCTCCTTCTGTCAACAGCTTGTTGCAATCTTAGGAGGTTCTGATTCTGTTGCTGGACTAGTGCACCAATCATAGCAAGTCTCTTAGCATCCATCGTGATAGTTTTACTTTAACTATAAGCAAGTTCGATAAAGATTAGGTCTGAACTCAACGGCAGCTCAATTCCAAATGAGCTCCTGGTTCAATTCTTCTCGTATTTATAGCCAAATTCTGGTCCCGCTCCGACACCTCTATACCAACGCCAAACCAAAGTTCATCGCCGCCATGGCTCGCTGCTTCAACGCCCGATACCGTTCCAGCAACCCCGTGTCCGCTCGTAAAACGCTTACAACTGCTCCACCCAAGTTTGTGCAACGTTTAATCGCCGCCCGGGCTACGCTGGCGAAGCAGCGGTGGACCAGCTCTCAAGATTTCTGCGTTGGCCTAGCGGACCCAAGCGTCCACGAACTTGCGTCTAGCGGTGCCAAACTTTGAATGGGCGTTGGTGGAGCGGGGGCGAACTTTGCCGGGGCGGAAAATTGCCCCCTCCTCACCGCTCGCAATATTTTGTGCAGCTCAAAATTTTCGGTGCGGTAGGAGGGCCCCTCGAGAAACATCAGCGGTGGCCGAGTGTATACGGGGTTGCTTTAACGTGGGCCAACTTTTGTTAAACGGTGGTGAACGGTTACGAGCGGCGATAATTTTTTTTCACCGCTCCAGGAACGCCCCAGCAAAGTTCGGCCGGTATGACCTGGCCTTTAAATTACCATATTTCTTGACCAATAACATTTCTAAAAATAGACACATAAAATCTAATATACCCTCTTTTGCCAGGGCATACCATATGAAGGAGTAGCTGACGTATCTTTAACAAAATCCAGGTGGATTTGCACGTAAACAGGGACAGACAGTGACTGTTGTCTGTGCATGTCATATTCTTGGTTATTTTCCTTTATTTATCGTCGCTACCGGTTGCCCATCTGCGCGACGCCCAAAGAAAACGGTTAGTTGTTACAGGGGATAGTGCAAGGATACAGGTCGAAACTACTGAGAGCTTCGCCTGGTTCTTTAATTGCTCTGCGTATAGCACCGTCACACGGGACCTCAGTTTAATGATAGATGAGTATTTGTAGAATGCAATCTAGGGTGAGATAATGATACAGTGACCCTCAGAATAAACATAAATTATCCACATTTTGACCAATCGGAAATGAACATTTATTCTTCACACTTTAATACCAGGAAGTAAGCTAGAAGCCAACGTATTTAGAAACGCCGAAAAACATGGCTACTCTCTTCAGTTTTTCAGCTAAAATAATCTGTCGCCTTCGATGGGAAAAATAATAAGCCCCACAACTCACTGACCTATTGCGGACAGTGTAAGTCAAGATCAGACTGCGCAGAACTGCACATCCTGTGCAGGCTGATCTTTGACCTACACTGTCAGATATGGAGATACTTTTCCCTCCAAGTAATTTGGAAATAGCAAACTTTGTTTTCAACTATCGACTAGAAGGTAATCTTTAACTTAATTCAGCAGAATTACCTTTTGCGGACATGTAGGTTAAGATCAGACTGCACATATCGTGCAGTCTGGTCTTTGACCTACACCGTCCGATAAAGAGATATCTCTCGTGTAAAAAAGTAATTTTGAAATAGCAATCTTTCGGTTCTTACTATCGACTATAAGGTATCACTTGACCTGTTCAGAAAGGCAAGGCTTAACTCATTACCAAACGACAATATTTCAGGCTTGTCCAAATCGAAAGCATTTGCAGAAGACAAACTGAAAGAGACTGAAAATTTGAATTTTTTTTTTGTGAAGGGTAGAAAACATTGTGGGAAAAGGAAAAAATGCTGGTTACCAGCATTTTCTCCTTTTCCCATAATGTTTTCAAAAGGCTTCTTTTCCAGGGGCGTCAAGGGATTGTGTGGTAATGGGTTAAAAGACATTCTCTGAACTCCTTCAATCAATAGACTCACTCGGTCTCAATGTTCTGCTAGGTATGGCCGTTAAACGGTCATGAATTTCTTACTGTGAGAGGGTCTTCCTTAGATGATCGGGAATTAATGAATAATTGTCTGGATTTTTGGCGAATTATTAAGTGACGATTAATTGAGCTGAATACCGCACGGATTTTATTGGGTACTTGGGTGTAATATTTTGGGACTGTGGAATATTGCTGTATAATTATGAAACACCTGACGTTTTTTCTTTTCTTGTTTGAATTCACCTCAGTATAATTGAGTTTCGTTTTTGTTATTTCCTTTAAATTGTTGATGAAGTGAAAGAAAAAAAAAAATCTGTCAATAATGTTGTTTGTGTTATAAAAAAAAAAAGGGAATGTTTAAAATCGTGTTTGTGGCGCGTGTATCCAGTTATCATATGTTGAAGTCGAAAACGTTACCACGTGTCGGAATAAAACCTTTAATCTAGCTGTGTGTAGTTTTGCTTTTATTGCAGTCGTTCATTTAAACTCAAGTACTAACAAAATGAACGAATCGAGCAATTTTCAAAATTCAAATATATCAGAAACAGATTTTCACGGTGAAGCTGATAATACGACATCGTCCGATCTGATTAGACAGCAACTTATTGACAATGAAACATTGACGGGTACTGCGTCAACGGAATTAATAATTCTTTCGTCCCTTTTGTTTATGTGTATCGGAGTTATCGGAATTGGCGGAAATCTTCTGGTCATTTGTTCCGTGATGTGCAACAAAAAGATGCGAACCTCTATGACTAACTTGTTAATTACGAACTTGGCGGTGGCGGATCTTCTCATCATGGTATTTGGTATACCGGAAATTGTGGTTGTCGTGAGGAATTCTGGGTATCTGTACAATCTGACGACTTGCAAAGCGAACCGCTATGTTTTGGTCACCGCTCTGTACGGATCTTCGTTGACTCTCGTGGCACTGTCCGTAGAAAGGTGAGTAATAACGGAACATCCCGATTTACTTTGATAGAGATTTGATATACAGTAAAAGCTAGCTTAGTTGACACCCATGTAAAGGTAGCAAACGGTATAATGTCCGTTTACTTCCAAAATCCCGTAACTAAAGCTTGTAATGATCTGTAGTTACGAGGCTTTTGAACTAAACCAACGATAACTCTTTACAACACGACAGAAACCTTATACTTGCCCAAAATGAAAGCATTTGCAGACAACAGAATAAGTTTTTACTTAAAACCTGAAATTTGTTCGTGGTTGGGTAGAAAACATTGTGGAATAAGGAGGAAATGCTGGTTACCAGCATTTTTTCCTCATTCCGTTACCAGCATTTTTTCCTTATTCCACAATATTTTCAGAAGCTTTCTTCTGCATGGTATCCAAAGCTCGGGATTGTGTGATAAATAAGTTATACAAGCAACACATATAAACTCTTGATAGACAAATGCTAAGACTTATCTTACTGATCGAAGGTACATGTTCTTACGAAGAGAGTCCGTAACAAAGAAACACATGAAAAAATGCATGGCAGAAATACAGAGATCGGGCAGGATTCGAACCCTGGAACGCTCGGACGAAAAGCTAATACCTTAACTCATTACCAAACGACAAAATTTTAGGTTTGTCAAAATTGAAAGGAACTGCAGACGACAAGATAAAAGTGACTGAAAAATTGAAATTTGTTTTGTGAAGGGTAGAAAACATTGTGGGAAAAGGAGAAAATGCTGGTTACCAGCATTTCCTCGTTTTCCCACAATGTTTTCTAAGGGCTTCTTTCTCAGGGGCGTCAAAAGTAGGGATTGTGTGGTAATGGGTTAACCACTGAGCTAAAGATGTATCTCCCGAACGTGTTGCACTTAATCCTTAAAGTGCTGAATTAAAACAAGAGACATTCTTAAATAGGAAAAACATTTATACCAAGTTTTTTTTTGCCAGAATATGAAACAAAATAGTGGACAGTGTTGATCCAAGATCAGACTGCACGTTCTGTGCGTTCTGTGCAGTCTGATCTTGATCTACACTGTCCACAAAAACAAGTTAATTTTTTTTCCAGCACTTTAAGGGTGAAAGAGGGACGAAACCATGCATGACACACCCCTCCCAAAGTCATCATTTATTGACGACTCAAAGCCTTATTAGGCAGAAGGTCCGTTTTTGGACAACAAATGGGATCAACGCCCAATTTCGGGCCAGCTCCCATCTAACGAACTTAGTCCGTAACAAAGAAACAAATGAATAAATGCATAGTTGATATATAGGGTTTGGGCAGAATTCAAACTTAGAACGCCCGAACGAAAGGCCAATACCATAACCACTGAGCTAAAGAGGTATCTCGAGTTGAACCCGCTTGCGAAAGATCCTCGTCTATTAAGGTTTAACTCATTACCAAACGACAAAATTTTAGGTTTGTCCAAATCGGAAGCCTTTGGAAAACATTGTCGGAAAAGGAGAAAATGCTGGTAACCGACACTTTCTCCTTTTCCCACAATATTTTCTACCCTTAACAAAATAAATTTCAGTCACTTTTATCTTGTTGTCAGCAAATGCTTTTGATTTGGACAAGCCTGAGATATGGCCGTTTTGTAATGAGTTAAGCTAATGGTTTTATACGGGAAGAAGCTATGCAGTAAGGAAGGAGTGATCTCCCGTGAGAGTATAACCAACAAACACATTTTGTACCGTTTGTAGTATCTTGCCCTTCGTCGCTCCCAAAGCCATTTTTGTCGGCTAAAGGAAACACCGCAATTTGCATTATCTCCTGCTAGATGGCATTCTACAAATGCTCATCTATCTAACTTGGGCATCCTGGGTACAAATCCAGACCACTTTTCTACGCAACAACCGTTACTTTGAATTTCAAACTGAAATAAACGTTTGCTCAATAAAACCTACTTGGTGCGATTCGCTCAGCTATGATCAGCAGTTTAGAGAAATCTGGAGCTAAAACAGGCCTGATTTCTCCGCAAATGTATTGATAAAAGCCATTTTCTCCATTGCTACTTTGTAGCGCGTAATGCTAAAGTTTCCCGAATATGGGGGAAAGTAATGCGTCATAATCTTCGAAGAATATGGTCGAATCTTCGAAGAATATGACATGCGCAGACAACGCCGCAATTTGAATGCCACTGTGATAATAAAAACAACATTTTAGCGATAAATTTAGTCTCCACTAGGCGGAAATATTTAATGTTTTAAAAGTTTTTATTCCTGTCAAGATGTCGGAAAGCATTTGTAGACAACGAATCAAATGTGGCTTGAATGATCGGATTTGTCTGTTAGAGGAAATATAACAATATTGAAAAAGCGGAAAAATGCTGGTTACCTGCAGTTTGCCTTCAAGTTGCCACAATGATTTCAAAAGCCTCCTTGGGATTCTTAAAACTCGAGATTGTGCGGTAAGTTATTGGAGAGGTCATTAGACCTCTCCAACAGTGGTGAGTTTAAAAGGCGGACTGTCACAGAGTTTGTTGTCTAAATCCATTTTTCTTGCGAAATTGTTCTGATACACAGTCTGCTTCGTCATGGTTTTGTAAATAAAGCGAAATCAAAAAACCGAAACAGGAAATAGGCGTGGTTTATTTTTATATGATGAATATTAGAAACATATTTGTTAAATCAATTTGCCATGTCTGCAAATGACTCCTCAAATAATTGTATTTTTCAATCGTACCAGGTGGCGTTTTACTGATTTAAAATGTATTTTGATTTGAAATTCAAAGTGGAAAAATTAGTCCACTGATGTACCCAGAATACCCTTATTAGATAAATGTGTATTTGTAGAATGCCATCTAGCGGAGATAATGGTCCATGGATTTCATACAATAACTGCTAACCTCGTCCGTATCAACGAGATTTTCAGTTATTCATTTCTATCAGTCTGTCGGGACAAAAACTGCCTACGGAGTTGATATACCACATTTAAATTTTAATATACAAACTGTTTGTCAAAGAAGAAGAAGAAGAAAAAAACAAACTTTTATACAGATTTCATAAAAAAAACATGACGCGTGAGTTGAGCGAGCCTATCAGTTTTAAGGACTCAAGAAAGGCGTATTTTCAGCGAAGAAATGTACCATGTAGGTCCACCCATCGTTTAACACTTTAACATACAATCTCTGGTTTTCACGACCCTGAGGTACAAGCCTTTTGAAAACATTGTGGGAAAAGGAGAAAATGCTGGTAACCAGCATTTTCTCCTTTTCCCACAATGTTTTCTTCTCTGCGGGAAACAAATTTCAATTTTTGAGTTACATTTATTTTGTGGTCTGCAAGTGCTTTTAATTTGGACTTGGCTGAATTTTTGTCGTGTTGTGAAGGGTTAAAAGCGACGGACTGGGTCAACGGACCATCTAAGGCATGCCTTACAAAACGAAACATTTTACGGCCCTCCACATGAAAAGCTGTTCCAGACTATACACTTAAGTGTGACTAAATTTATGAAAACATATTCTAAAAAGGTTGAAAAACAACATGAAATTGTAACCAGCATTTTCTCCTTTCTTTTCTTGCATTGTTTTCAAAAGGCTGCTTCTCCACTTATTTGAAAACTCGGGATTGTGTGGTAAAGGTTTATATACCGTTTAATATACAAGACGTCAAACAACAGTTTAACATATCAGTTTCGCATTCACAATGATCTAAATTGGAGGAATGAGAAGGGATCCCTGGCCATTGAAGGTTTCTGTGGCTGGGATTTGCTACACGTCACCTGGGCGTATCATTTTCAGATCCATTCATACTTTTATGTACTGCGGAGTAGGAATCAGTGTTATGAGCCTGATTTGCATATAGGTCACTTAATATATAAGCAAGCATCATGTACCTTATCAATGACATCTTGTATAGTCTATTGCATTGGAAGTGGACAAGTTCAAATTGGCATGGTAGAGATTCTGCGCTTTCAGTCAAAGTTGTCAGAATGACTGAATTAAGATTTTTAATAGTAAACAGTAAGGAGTTATTTTTCTGTGAGGCAATATTTGGAAACTGTAGATTTTTTTGTTTATATTGAGTCTGGCTCAAACCGGATGCCTCTAGACTAGTTTCGCTAGCCTAAAAAACCGACCACCTAATCCAGCGAGTCACATAAAAGACCGATTCATTGTCTGATAGACACATAAAGAAGACCGCTTATCGAAGTTGTCGTAGGGTTCATTCATTGGCACGATAGCCAGAAAAAAAAGGTTTATCGGTATAATGCAGACCACCAAAGGAAATTAAACCGTCGTAATTTATGGTTTGTTTATGACCAAACACGTAAAAATGTCCACGTGACAGCGGTTTTCTTCTTTATCATCTTGTAGTAAAGATTCGATTGGCACTTCTTTTGTAGATTATGAAAACGTATGAAATATGAACAGAACAGAACATAATTTTAATGCCGGAAGTTATTTACAATATTTTTCAGAAAATATATAAATAATAAAAAAGTCGAGTGAAAGTTAAAATGGAGAAACTATTTCACGTATAGATGTTGTTCTTAATGGCGCTTCTCCTCTCCCCCTCCCTCAAAAAAAAAAATTCAATCTTGAAACGAAAAAAAAAAAAAAAAAAATCGGAAGTTATTGAGGTCAGAAAATGGTTTCATTGTTGGGTATGGGATCAAGATGGGGCTGCACGTTTGGTACAGCCCAACCCTGATTCACGATGGCCACATAATAGAACCATAACGGCATTTTTAGAATGCTATGTACGTACATATAAACTCAAAACGAGAAAAAAGATGCATGAATAAATTCTAAAGCTTTTTAGAGGAAAAATCTTAAGAAAGCGGACAGTATTGAAATAAGACAAAACCACACATTAATGCAATCCGGTCTCGATTCACACTGGACGTAGAACACAGCTGTACGGATGTAACTGCATTCTTATAAAATCGTCTCCTCTGAAACCGCTGGTCAGATTTTTATAATAATTTCATATTAATGTTTCTTGGGTAACCCTTTTCAAAAAATGTTCATTAAATTTTGTTCCGCCAAAAATGATGGCCGTGGTGCCGGGGGGGGGGGGGGGGGAGGGCTCATTACGTTGCGCAGTGTCAACAATTCTTTAAACATCTGACCCTCTTAAACTGCTGAGCCAATTTGAACTAAACTTAGATATAATATTCCTTGAACTAAACTTAGATATAATGTTTCTTGGGAAGTCCTCCTTCAAAGTTCACAGAATTTGACTCCATCAAAGATCCTTGTTGTCTTGGCAACCAAATGGAATTTCTAGAAAATAAATTGAAAATCTTCTCCTCTGAAACCACTTGTCAGATTTTGAAATAATTTCACCATAAAGTTCGTGAAATTTTGATCCATCGCAAAACATGGCCGTGGTGGGGAGAAGGTGGGGTGGGCGGGGGCGAGGGCTGTTAGCATTTCTAAAAAAGTCTTCTCCTCTGAAACTGCTGGTCAGATATTGTGATAATTTCACACAAATTATCCTTTTGCGGAAAAAATAACTGGCTATACATGGTCCTCTCAAAAATTCATTTGAGCGATCCAAGGCCATCTTAGCCCTCTTATTTAAGGCGACGAAGCACAAAGAACTTAATCATAACAATGGCCAAAAATACTTCTAAACTATAAACAGTTTATGGTACTTTTATGATAAAACACGTAAAAAAGTCCTCGCGGCGCTGGATTTGTATCTAATTATCTTGTACTTAAAGTTCAATTGGTTCCTTATTAATCGTTGTTCCAATCGAGCCCTTGTTTAAATGACCCCGAGGAAAAAATATTATCACGAACGGATTTTTATGATTTTTATTCATCACATAGCTCCCCTTGTTTTCATTGTAAGACAGCCTTTATGAATTTTCCCGTTTTACACATATGTTAGATAAGAAAATAGTACCGTATTTGGTCAACACGCTATATAGATATATAAACGCATCATTTCTAAAACATTGCTTAACAAGGCTCCAGCGTGAAATCGAATGTCAAAACTTATGATCGTGACAAAGCTGCGAGCTGCAAATTTTGATATCGTTGGAAGTAAAACAAATCCATTACTTAATTGCAATATTCTTTGGTACTATTTTCTTTTTTTGTCTCTGGCGTATAAACCTGTAAAAGAAACAAATCGGCTTTATGTGAATTTCAATAAACATGCGCATAAAAGCTCTTGACTTACTAGATTTCCGCTTTGCAACTGAAATATAGGGTCTCGGGTCACATTTTTTAGTGTTCTGCTAAATAAGCTAAAGGAAACTTTTCCTGCCCATAGTACAAACCCAAATGTTGATATTTTAAAAGTTAATGTTTGGCAAGAAAAAATTCTTAGTGGAATAGTGTAGATCCAAGATCAGATTACACAATCTGTGCAGTCTGACCTTGATCTACACCGTGCACAAAATGTTTTTGAGTCGAGCCTATTGGCCTAAAGGGTTAACTGACTCAAAAGGAAAATCCCGTGAGAACAATGTTTAGCGAAAATTTAATCATTTTCCAGTAAAATACCCGCCATTTAGTTTCATAGAATTTCATGGAATTTCATTAAGTCAAAATATTCTACAGAGAACTAGTTTTCCTTGCATCTTTTTGCCGCCAAACTAAAGATGTTTTCATAATTGTCAGATTGAAATTGTTACAGGTTAAACGGAAAATACAACAAATTTGACGAGCTTGAGATTCGAAACAGCGACCCTCATATCCTCTAGACCTGCCGGCTACCGGGGCTCGGCGCACTGAAGAAAGAAGCATGGCTCCTGTCGCAATGACAGTTATCTGTCACGGGAAAGAGCCTGGTCACGCCGAGTTGGGAATCGAATTCCCGACCCTAAATTACTTCCATGTAACGTTACTGGCTCATCGACCGGATTCGACTCGTACTTGTGGGGTAACCCACGCAATGACTTTCACCATCAACGGTGCTTTCGCCCACATGTGCCTGAGGTGTCTGGTATCATACCATCCCTCTATATAGATATAATAAAGACCTTTATTATATATATATAGAGGGATGGTATGATACCAGACACTTCAGGCACCTGTGCTTTCGCCGATCGTGAAGATAATGATGAGACTGCACAGAACGTATCGTCTGATCCTCGACAAATACTGACTACTTCTGCTAAGCCATTTAGTATAAGAAGCAACCTTACTACGCAAAGTTGCGGTCTTATTTTTGGATAGAAAACCGTTAGGATTATTCGGGACTTCAAGATTTAATCCTAGAAATACATGTAGTTGAAACAAATTGAAACTTTTAGCTTGTAATAGAGCTCATAGTAGATTAATTACGGTTTCAAACTTCCTTTTGTCTTAAAAATATCAACGTAGCGGACAGTTTAGAATCAAGATCAGGCTGCACAGAACGTGCAGTCTGATTTTGGATTTACATTGTCTGCAAAAGTGCGCGGTGTCGTTATCAATAGCCCAGGAACTACGACTTAAAAGCAAAACGTTTTCTGTCAAAGAGGCACCAATACATTTCTTTGTTGATTACGAATTCAATGATCTCGGCATAAAAAAGAACGCCCTTTGATGAAGCATTCAATCTTTGATTAATGAAAACGTAAAACTTGTGAACAGCTGTTGATATTTTTATTCCTTTCACAATGCCTCGGGACAGATTAGTTAATCAACAAGCGTGCATTGTGGATGAATTAGTTTATCGTTAAAAAAAATGTGAATCCTTTGAGGAGTTTTTCTGCCAATTTCTATCTCACTCACAGGCATGTTTGATCATCGGCCGCTGAGGTTCTAATGCGAATCACCGATTTTCATTGTTCGATCATCGGGACGACACCGTTACTAAAAATAACACACTGAGCATCACCTCTATAGTGTTATTTTATGCGACGTAGAGGTTAAGGTCATAGTAGGATGTAAAAAAGTAACACGCTCTCTAATCGTTCCATAACTCTTGAACCTCCCTTTTCCCCTAAAAACAAACGTGACGAGACGATATTCAGAGAAGATGTTTTGCACACCAAGCTCACAGGTCGAAGAAGGGGGGTGTTGTCAAACTTATCTGCGGAAAGTAGCCAGTGGCTTGAAAAGGACAGTGTGCGGACCTCTGGTAAAAGAAACAAGTGGACAGGTGCAATGGCCGCCCCCGTTAAAACAAATTATATTGGAAAAGGCGTTAAACAGCAAAGGAAAAGAAAAAAATCTAAGGAATCGTCTGGTTGAAGGTCAGATAAACAAAAAAAAAATCAAAGAAACAAATAAACAAACAAAAGACAGACAAAGGACTTGTTGCAAACGCTATTTCTTATACCATCCTCTGGTAATTCAATCAGGTTATTATTGTTTTCTCAATGGTTCTACAACGAGGCTTACAAAGTGATCTGTCAATGGATATTTCTTAACACTTAACCAGTTCACAAAATTTTAGACTCGTCTATATTGAAAGTATTTTGTATGTAACAAACGGAAGGGAAATTATAGATTTTTTTCTTCGACTGAGGTTGAAAACATCGTGAGAAAAGGAGAAAATGCTGGTTTCCAGCATTTTCTCCTTTTTCCGCAATGTTTTAAAAAGCTATAATTACTTCTCTTTTTTTTTTAATCAAGACATAGTAATCTATCTATTCATTTTTTTTTCATTATTCTTGGACAAGTTCTGTTTTGTGAATAAATACCAAACTTTATTGGACGTGAAAAGTCTTTGTGTACGTTAGCTATTATGAGAGGTTTGTGTGGGCAGGAGCAGTTGACAGTGGCAAAAGCGGAAAATTTATCTTCAGATGCTCTTTCCCGCCAAATACAAGCAACTCATATTATCAGACGATAACAAAAATTTATCTGTTGAAAAGATTGACGGCGTAAGTTTGCCACCAATCACAAATCTCTATTTATTCATTTGTTATTGATCAGTATCCAAAATGTAGGTCAAAAGCCAGTGTATTGCATATTTAGGTACGCCGAGAAAAAAAGACTTCTATAATGCATTGTCAACGTAAATTTTGATCAGACTTTCTTAAAAAATCATGACAAGTTTCAGCCAACAAACAAGTCTACAATGGTTATTTTTGTCTCTTTGTTTGTTTTAAAGACACTGCCTTCTGCAAAGTCGAAAAGTCTTTGAGAGAAATGATTCCCGTGCATTTTTTAATTTAGAATTTGAACAAGAATGTAATTAACAATAGTAGGTGTATACGACGCCATCGTCCGCATTCACCATCCATTTTAAGTCTTATTTTTCTTCTGATTCAATTCATTAGAAAGTAACACGATATCCGATTGGCTAAACCGTACATGGAAGGGAGACCCATTACCACACAATCCCTACTTTTGACGACCGTGAGAAAGAAGCCTTTAGAAAACATTGTGGGAAAAAGAGAAAATACTGGTAACCAGCATTTTCTCCTTTTCCAACAATGTTCTAGCCCTAACAAAACAAATGTCAAATTTTCAGTCACTTTTATGATGTCGTCTGCAAATGCTTTCGATCTGGCCAAACCTAATATTTTGTGGAGTTAAAGAATGGTGTATATATGCAATATTACATTGAGATCAAAGAACAACAAAATCGACAGATAAGATGTTGTCCTGTATATTTCATGTCAAAAACAATATTTAGATATGTCACTCAGTGGGCTTAAGAAAAAATGCTATATTTCTTCTAGGTCGAGTTCTCTATAATAACATATTGATATAGATCATATAGAGATTTATGGGTTCGTAGTTGTTAGTGAGGCAAACGCAAAATTTATGGAAGTTTTTTTGTTTTTTCTTATTTTAAGAGGCAAATGACCTTCGGGTTTTCATATGTATATAAAAAAGGAGTTACTGGTGGCCCCTAGGGGTTTAGTTATTTTTTTGTTTACTGTTATAGATCAGGAAATGTAACATATATTTGTACTAGCATTGTATATAAAATTGACATAAAAGCCAATGGTTGTAATTAAAATGATTATTCATTTGTAAATTTCATCTGCTGCATACACACATACCACATTAATTTATTCTTTACTTTACATTACTTTACTTCGCTTCATTCAGTTAGCTGTATACGATGTTTTTTAAGTAAACATACGATATGCTATGCTTATGTCTTTGTAGTAGACCAACACATTATTATAAGAAAGCTTGTCATGAACGGGAAAATGATCTTTGGATTTCTATTTAAAATCTATGACTGGAGAGAGGTTTTTTAGCTAGTTATTTATGGCATTTGGGATTATTATTCCTTGTTTAGTACGGTCACACTTTTCTGATAGTTGGCGGTTCAGTCAACAATCCCATGTTCTGTACCTTATCTTGTTTGATGTTAACGGTACAGTAAGTCCAAAGGTTGCTCTGAAGCAACATATCAAGCATACTACTGAAGAAATGGCTAAGAACCGAATGAGGTAATGTCGGAAAATAATATTATTCAATCACTCCATGCACATCTAGCCCTTTTAAAACCCCTTTGTTGTCATTTTCACAAGAGAGTTGAAGTATTCATTATTTAGGGACTAAAAGAAGCTTACTTTATGGTCTTTAAGTTTGATCTTTACCTTCAATCCTTTGACGGGAATAATTCAAAGACATAAAGTAGAATAATTGTTGAACATTTTTCATTTGACCTTCAAGTGTGACATCGACCTTGGACCTACGTAAACAAATGTTGCAAACATTATTTATACTGAACAAAGTGGGAAATTGTGCCGACTTAATTTGAAATCAAATTGTAAACGTAAAAAGTCATTGCAAAAGCTTTATTTCTGGCAATCTTGTTATTTGATCTTCAAGTGTGACCTGGACATCACATCTAACAGGACAAATATTTCAGAAGGCACATCTTCTTATAGATGACAACAGTTGAGCAATATAGTTTTGAAATCCGCCTGTAAAGACAGAAGTTATGGCTTTTAATAATCCGGACGGTCGCATGCACGTACTAACGCGCGCATAAACACTCAGCTGAAGTTGTACATAGCGACTATGCCTCGCTCACCGCAAGCGAGCTTGACAAAAATCATCATTGTCATATGAATCGTGTTCTGTGAAAAGAGGACTTATTGTATCTGCAAAAAGTATCGCGGTCGCCGGGCTAGTAGGCTTATGTCATGGCCCAGTGTCTGTCGTGCATCCGACAGTCTAGCCATGCGTGCGTGCGTTAACTTTTAATTCAAACATCTTCTCTGAAACTGATCATCCAATTTTTAGGCCAGGGAATCCCTCTCAAGGGATTCTCTTGCCTATAGGGATCGTAAGCTGCCTTTTCCGGACTACATTCAGACAAAATGTTGAACGTTGTGTCCACTCGATATCGCTGAGTCCGCCAAAACAACTAGTTTCCATCAAAGCTTTCATCTGCAAAATGCCATGGAATTGCAAGGGTATAACGACCCTTAAATAACTGACGAGTGTGTGTTTTTTTTATCCCGTTTTTGTCATTAACATTGACCTAATAAAGGGGTAACCTAACAAACTTAGCTTTATCCGGCAGTTGTGTATTCCTACGTGCTATACGGTTAATATCTATAACGTTGTGTTTAGATTTCAACATATGTGTCACAAAACGCGTCTCCACTGAAAACGCGATTGTAAATAAAGCAATTAACTACATGTACATATAGAATATTGGCCCGTGTTACGTTTATCACTTTTTCTTATGTATATTGACTAAATCTAGGGTACTTCGACTGTGGTGCTTTCTACACCGTCAAAAATCAACTGTTACCCACTAGTGTGTCCACTTCTCTGCATAACACCCGCTGTTGTGATAGCAATTTCCGACTGCTGGAGAAATCGGCCCCTGGAAAAATCGTTCCCAAATTGCTTGGAGACGATTTCTCCGGAGAAATCTGGTGAAATCGTCCCCAAATAAAATTTTAGAGAAATCGACCCCAACATCAAATTTCATCCATATCGTTATTCAAGTTATCTATAAAAATTATTTTTGAAACTTCGTTGTCTTTAGTACGTACATTATATGTATTACTTACCTTTATCCAAGAGTTATTTGGTGGTTTTGCCATTGTTTATAACTGCCTATTTGACACTGATAGGATGTATTTCACACCTTTTACACCTGTCACAAATAGATTACACCTGTGTGATTCTTAAAATATGTATTTGATTGACTTTGATTTGAAACCAAATAAATGCTTATAATTTTTTTCTGTAGTGGTTTGCTTGTCATTTAATGTATTTTTTTATATTCATTTATGCCCATTATTTTGATTTATTGTATGAAGCTTTTTTTTTTCATTCTCTCTCTCTCTCTCGTATATTTTTCTGCCCTTTCCTACTTGTACATTTTCCATCACCCAATACGAGATTCATGTCCAGCCGCCGATCGTGAAGTCACTAGTTCGATCCCATAAAGTGTGTTTTATTGAATCACATCTCTGGTTACTGTATATTGAAACCCGTTTCCACAAAAGCATTTCCTCCTTTTCCCACAATATTTTCTAGCATTTGAAAGACGAATGTCACTTTTTAATCAACATTTGATTTGTCTTCTGCAACTGCTTTCAATTTTTTTTCCAGAAAAAAAAAGTGTTCTGGTTAAGGGAGATTTTGAAAAAAAAACAACACTTTTTTACAGAGATTCAAAGGACTTACATGTAGATTTCAGAGGCCTACATGTTTAGTATGTGATGAGAGAGAATTGTACCCTATCACAATACCTATCATCAGTCCTCAATAGGAAATTGACCGAGCTTATGGACTCTTAAAGTGTGCTTCGCTACCAACTGAACTACATGTATATTCCATTGATAAAACCATCATTTTAGCAACACTTCAGTTGTCTGCAAGATACTTTCAATGCTGATAATTCTGAAAATCTGGGGACTGGAGACTAGTGCAAGCTACAAATATCTTTCAAACAGTCTATTTTCTCTCTCTCTCTCTCAAAATTACGTTACACCAGCCAGGCTGATTTAAAAAGCGTGTTGTCCACAGAGCATCCCGATTTTGAGACAAAACCACCATGTTTTTCGAGGCTCTTTCGGCTAACACCATGTTAAATTTTGCTTCTGATGAAGCACCTTAATTCATCAGCTGTAAAAGTTGCTTATAAATGTCAGTCTTTAATTGTAATTATATGTTGGTCCTATAATATCTCATGAAGTGATTACTAATTTCGTGTGGGTCATCAATGGAAATTAAATAGAGGTAGTTGATTTGGCAATTAAAATAGTGATAAAACATTTTAATACATGTATACAATCTACTGTGCGACGTAACTGACAATAAAAAAACTTGTCATTTGATTAGGATAAATTTTGGGGAAAAATATGCTACTGTTAATAGACGACTCATAAATGTGAAAAATAACGTCATTCAGGACTTCACATGTTTTCAGAAAATTTATATAATCAAAGTTGGTATTGCACCAATTGAATAGTTCAATTTTGACTTGAGATTGTTTACAAGCACGACAAATTACTAATTATTCTAAGCCATTATCAAACACCCATAACTGTTAGCTCATGCCTGGCTCTGGCTTAAGTAGTTTCTGGCTGGTGCTTTCTTGTATCAGTTCAAAATTTCCTGTTAAAACTCAGAATTCCAGGGGCTTACTGGAATCCGCTTGTATCCCTGTTCGTCTACCTGTTTGTATTAATTAATACTGACCTCTCGTATTGTTTCGTATCCTCAATTTCCTGGCCTTCAGTACTATCAGTACTTTGATTATAGAACGTCAAAGAAATGATCCTGACATGGTCCTCTATAGAATTTCTTGAAAGAATTTGATTCCTTCAAAAACTCTGGTTGCAAAAGCAAAAAAAAAAAAAAAAAAAAAAAATGAAAATCTTTGAAAATCTTGTCTGAAACGATAAGGCATAGAGCTATCAAATTTTATGTGTAGCTTTATCTGGTGGACCTCTATCAAGTTCCTTCAATAGCCCTGGGGTCAAAATTGGCCACGCCCCGGGGGTTACAAGTTTTATGTGGGCTTACACTGGGAAAACTTTAAGCTTAACTCATTTTTTCGTTTGCGAATGCTTTCAATTTAATCTAATTCCAAAACTGTAGTTTGGTAAAGACTTAAACCCATTATTTCTTCTGTGGAGGGTTGAATAAAAACGCAGGATGATTGGGATCCAAGATCATACTGCATGTTCTTTGTAGTCTGATCTTGATCTATGTTATCCGCAAAAGTCCATTGGTTCGCCTTAAGCATGGGAAGGGGAAATAAATATTTTGCTGTGTGCACACAGTGGTGTAATAATCTGTTACTGAAAGTTTCTGGACGGATATATCCAAATAAAGAACTTCATTGCTTGTACCGCATTTTGCACACATCTCGTACGTTACTTAACGGATATAATTGTTTACATTGCCATGCAGCCTAAAAGAACTTTGGAAAAAGAACTGAATGCTTGTTGATGCAGTTGTATGTGAAAAATTAAGAATTTACCAAATTTACCTCTTGTGTCTCATACATGTTCCGAGTAAAAATATTTGCATCTGTAACAGTATAGAGCATTTTTGTTCTGATAAGCTATCGCTGTTTTATTCCTACTTTTGAAACTGATACATTGTGGAGTTTATTTCAAATTTTGACATTGATAAACCTGCGTTTCATTTCTGATTTTGACATAAATATAGGCCTTCGTAGAATGTCATGAGTATGTGGTAAAGCGTAAACAGAAAACCAATCTAGAGACACAGCACTACATTTTCTCGCGGAGACCGGAAATGCGGATTGAAGATTAAAGATCTGCGGAATTGACAGAGCAATGAATCTTCCCTAATGAATCCGCTGTGTCTGTCCCAAGATGATTTCATTTTCCCTCTTACATAATGGCTCAGTGTCTTTCAGGTTGAAAAATTAACCTACTAAAGCATAACTAAAAATTGGCTTGTGACCGAAAGGCTATATATGGAACTGCATCTAAACGTTGACCATAGACTTGCTGGCTTTTCGGTGATACAGATCCGTTATCATGTTGATTGAAAGTAATTTTCTTTGTCATTTATCCAAATCTATATTGTACTGTGCGAAAGATTACCCCTACCAGAACATAAAAATAAATTGGTTTGTGACCGAGATGCTATATGTTATCCTCATTGCATTTATAACGTTGACCATAGAAATGTAAACTTTATGATGATACATATCCGTTGTCATGCTGATTGAAGGTACAAATGTAATATTCTTTGTCAGTTTTCCAAATCTGTATTTTACTGTACTCCAGATTAACCCATTGCTACATTAGATATAAAGGTAATCAATTTTTCGCTATAATTAGCAACAAAAATCATCTTTGCTTATGACCCTCTAATTGATTGAATCCTTAGAGCGCCATAATTATGCGGATTCAGGTCTTTTTAGGGAGAGACTGCATCAAGGTCAAAATGTACAAAAATTGGAGTCTGGTCTTGGATTTATACTTATCTGCGTCCTTGTATAGCCTTAAATTAGACTAAGTCTTTTTCTGTATCAGTCAATTTTGCTAGATACATAAGCACTAGAAATCGTCATTCGGCATACCTCGGGTTGTCCGGTGCTCAAGTCCCTCAGCTGTATATAGCTGCTTCATAATTATGCACCTACACGGTACATTTCAGCACCGGAAATGCGCTTATTTACTGTTCTGAACTGTTGCAAACTCCTCTTAAAAAAGAAAACGAATTTCAATTTTCTATCGAAATCTTTCTAACCATATTTCAGTTGACAATCAGTTCGTATATCATTTTTAAGGTGTTTCATCAATCCCGATTGAAGTTTTCACCGACAGAAAGATAGATGTGAAAAAGTTGTTTATGCCGTTGCTAAACGACTTACAGTGGCGCCGCTATGTATATGATCACGTGATTGGCTGTTCAAATGGAAATGACGGTCAATACAGAAGAGGTTATATGTAGTTACGGAATTGGCCGATTAGTGACGAGTGTAGCAACCCTGTCATTACTCAGCGGCTAGTGGCACTTGTCACAACTCGGCCAATTCTGTACCTTAATCTATCCTCGTCTTTATAAAGGTCGTTATAAGTAACCGGTGTCGGCGATAAATAAACGATTGTTCTTTCATTCAAGCCATATGTATCCCATTAGAACAAACACAAGTTCTGCGTTTACCATATCTAGACCACGTATGGCGTGCAGGACTGTTTAGCCCTGTTTCAGTTATGCTCTGTGCATTTCTTGGTGCTACATTTCTCTCTCGTCATTGAAAATAATCTCGATAAAAAATGGGACTGGAGATAAAAAGATGGTCGTGACAGTTCAATGAATTTTCCCAAAATAAATATGTTTCTTCGGGTTTCATCAACAGAATCCAATCATTTTGGGATTGTCCGTAGCTAAGTTGCTAAAACGTTGGGTTTTCGATTAGATTCCAATTCTTTCCCACTGGAGATGTTCGTCACACGGAATGTATCACGGCAAAGGAACTGCATTTTCTAAGCACTTGTGAAACCAAAAACACAATGAATGAGTACCTGAGCTACTTGGTTTAACTCGACCCCAGTGGGGACTGAATGTAAACAATCTACTAAAACTGAGAAAGATTTCACTGTACAAACTTTACTAAACAAGAAGACGGCATAGACATTGCGCTTTATTTCATGCTTTTCGGTAGGATATCGAGAAATAGCGGTGAAAATATTTTTCGATCTTACACTTTGTAAATAAATAGAATATTTGTTGTTGTTTTTTTCGGTGAAAGATCGAAATTTATTTCATCTCGTGAACACCATCTGTAATATTTTCACAAGTGGCGCAGCCACTCGATGAAATGAATTTCGATTTTTCACCGAAAACAACAAATATCCTCTATTTATTTCATGCTTTCCGGTAGGATATCGAGAAAAAGCAGTGAAAATATTTTTCGATCTTACACTGGTACGACAAGTGAAAATACCGATTTTCACGTTCTTGTTGCCTAGGTCAATTGCGCGTACCTAACAACCAGATTGGAAATATGACGTCATATGCCTTACGTTTCTCGCGCTTGACGTAATATTGTAATGCGTTGCTATGCGGGAGGGGTACGCCACGGGGAATCACGGAAAAGAACTGTACTGGATTTTGATAAAACTCCTCCCAGAAAGGGTTAAAAGCATGAAATAAATAGAATATTTGTTTTTGTCGGTGAAAGATCGAAATTTATTTCATCTCGTGAACACCATCGGTAATATTATCAGTCGTGACTGCGCCGCTCGTGAAAATATTATCGATGGTGTCCACTCGATGAAAAGAATTTCGATCTTTCGCCGAAAAAAACAACAAATATCCTCTGTGTATTTATTGTCAAAAATGTGCTAAACTTGTCAAGTTGTGTGCTTCTCGGAGCTATATTTCTTTCTCATCAATAATAGCGAACTTGACAAAACACTGGTTGAAGATAAACTGATGGTCGTGACAGGGCAATGAGTTTTCCATGATAGATACGCTTCCTCCAATTTCATCAACGAATTCCAATTCTATCTTTTATAGGCTTTTCAAGGTTGTTTTTGGAAAGAGAAATTAGAAAATCACTGCGGTTCTTTCAGGTTTATGATACACTTTCTGTGTCGCTCGATTTCGGGCCCGGGAGCGGCGTGGGGTGGGGTGGGGGTGGTGTGGGGTTTGGGGATGGGAAGGGGGGGGGGGCTAGCTGAGTGCGATGGCTTTCAACCTACTTTTTGGTTTCGATATTATTTGAGTGAATAAATAGTGATCTTTGATTGATAGATAATGTGGACACATGATTATTCTGTGGGCTCCTGTAGTTACCTATTTTTTGCCACAAACCGAGCGACGCCAATATGAAATGGGCCATGGTATGTGAAAAGGGGGCATAATGCATCTGCGAAAAATTTCGACCCAGATCAGCCTGCACAGTCCGCGCAGACTGATCTGAATCGAAACTTTTCGCTATTTGTCCATTTTTCTGTATGTCCATGGACCAGTCTACCTCAGGGTTAAGTCGGTTATTATACGCCCGTCGAAGACGGGACGTATTATGGGATCACCCACGGCGGGCGGGGCGGGCGGCGTCCAGTTCTTTGTCCGGGGCATATCTCCAAAACTATACTAGCTAGGGTTATGAAAATTCATGGGTGGATAGATCTAATAGAGGGGGAGTGCAGTGCGCAGGAATCATAACTCTTGCTTGCTTAATTTTTGAGTTATTGCCCTTTGTTGTTTTCCATACTTGAATTTTGTCCGGAGCATATCTCCAAAACTATACTAGCTAGGGTTATGAAATTTCATGGGTGGATAGATCTCATCAAGGGGGAATGCAGTGCACAGGAATCATAACTCTTGCTGGCTTAATTTTTGAGTTATTGCCCTTTGTCATTTTTCATACTTGAATTTTGTCCGGAGCATATCTCCAAAACTATACTAGCTAGGGTTATGAAATTTCATGGGTGGATAGTTCTCACTGAGTGGGAGTGCAGTGCACAGGAATCATAACTCTTGCTCGCTCAATTTTTGAGTTATTGCCCTTTGTTGTTTTTCATACTTGAATTTTGTCCGCAGCATATCTCCAAAACTATACTAGCTAGGGTTATGAAATTTCATGGGTGGATAGATCTCATCAAGGGTGAGTGCAGTGCACAGAAATCATAACTGTTGGTGGCTTAATTTTTTAGTTATTGCCCTTTGTTGTTTTTCATGATTGAATTTTGTACGATGCATGCCCCAGCTTTACAACTTGGGGTAAGACGGGCGTATCTTGCGACAGTTTGCCGCTCTTGTTAAAAAAGGTTGGTATTACGGACACCAAGCATGTAATGGCTTGCCAAGTACCATTGGTCACCGAGATGCATTAAGGCCCCTTTTCACAGAACGTGGCTCAAATACTGCTACCGCTCTTTGACACTATATTGAATGAATTATCTTGAAAATATATCAAGCAAGCTCTGGGATAAGGGAGCTTAATTCATCTCCATGATCCATGTTATCAATCAAGTAACAACACAGAGCTCCAGATAGAGGGAGTGATTTTGATTTAAAAAAAATGACAATATTAATTATTCCCCACTAAACCCTATGTTGTGGGTACTCATTAGAATCGTCTCATCGAGACAATTCTTATGAGTACCCACAAAATAGGGTTTGGAAGAGGAATAAAGGATTTAGAATACCATTAACCCCACCCCCCCACCACCCCCAACCCCTCCTTATCTGGAGCTCTGATAATATGATCATACTCGTAGACGTTACTCGTAGTTTTATAAAAGTCTAAGGCTTAAAATGTCGGATATTTCTGTATAGAAACGTTCCTGTCTAATAAATTGTAGGAAGGTCAGTCTGTAAATTTGCTATGAACCGATACTTCAGTTGTCTACATATTCAAAAACAGTATATAAACTTATGAAAAGAGAACGATTTTTTTAAAGTTCCGTGTTGTCAAATCAAATCGGTATTTTGGCTATAGCGATCGATTTAAAGATAATCACTGGCTTTTATTTTTGATAATTATAGTAGAACGAAAACGGAATGAGAACATAAGTTTATTGGTCAATATTTTTGCAATAAACTGCTACTCGAAATTATGTTATATAGTCGGCAAGTCATTACCTCCCTTAGGGACATATGCCAAAGTTTTTTTTTTTTCTATGGACATATATTTTTCGCTTTCGTTCAGAGGATAATATGGCCTTCAACTCGTGAAAAGGGTCAGTCAGACATTTACGTAAAGTGTCGGCTCGGATCAGCCTGCGCAGTCCGCGCAGGCTTATCCGAGACGGCACTTTACGACTACATTAGATTTTGTTCTTCAAGAGAATTGCGTAAAACAGAAAATAACATTAAAAAGGAAAGAGTCTGCAAAGAAGGATACTTTGACGTTCCTTTAATTTTATCGTAGCTAGACATCGAAGGAAGAAAATGATTTCTTTTTGAGGCACGTATCAACAATTTGAAACAATAAACGTTGAATTTACCCTTAAAAATTTGCCCTTAACCTTTTAATAGATTTGACAATTTGAAACTAGCGCAAATTGAAAGCAATTTCTGACGATAAAATGAATGTAGTTCATATAACCAGATTTGTCTCTAAGATGTCTACGGGGAAAAATGTTGGAAAAGTAGAAAATACTGTCTACTAGCAATCTCTCTTTTTTGCCCACTACGTTTTGAAAAAAAAAATCTTCATTAGGGTAAAAAAACTCGGGATCATATGGTGAAGGGTTTTTTCATTTGCGGGCAGTTGAAATGAAGTTGGGTTGCACTGAACGTGCAGTTAGCCGTTGGATCTAGAGCCGTTTAGATGCAATGTACCAGTGTGCTATTTTTAGAAACGGTGTACGGTGATCGAGCGATGCAAATTTGGTGTTCCGTGATGGACCAATGAAACTTCAGTAGCCTGAGGTACGAGTTACAAGAAAGTCGGGTGATCAGTTTTTAGGAGTATTAAACATGTTCACGAAAAACGAACAAGTTTCTTTTTATACATATATCATACTGCAGCTTTGAATATTTGTTTGAACAGTCCAAGTGACTACTTTAAACTTAATTCCGCCACTAAGTTTGCTGCGGTTCAAACAATTGCTATAACAATATTTAATTCGGGGTATAAACAGTATAAACCATATCTTTAGATTTTTCTCCTCTTAGACTGAGATATTGACTAAATCGCTGACAAATTAGATCGAATACCAAACTAAAGAATGAGCCTTAGCAATTTAATACGAAAAGAAAACAAAAAAGAATTGAAACTCGATCGCGTGCCAGAAGTCAATCATCTTTGAGACAAACAACTTATTGTACAATAGAAAGACGGCGACTCACGCATTTCTATGGACATGTGACATCATAGGAAGGTCAATAGTGCTTTTAGAGGTATGCAAAAAGGAACCTGGATTCGTATTCAGCAACCATTCTTAAGAACATTCTTAGTCCTCTTCAAAATTTTGTCAATATGAAAGTAACAGAAATTCTGATTGGCTAAACCATTTGGTTTAGCCAATCAGAAGTTGTGTTACTTTCACAGTCAGGAAATCTTGAAGAATAAGACAAAGAACATTCTTAAGAATAGTTGGCGAATAAAGACCCTGGTAGAGTATTTATCCTAATAACGCAAGTTTTGTCTCTGTTTTTTTTGTTGTCCATCAAGTGTATGTTTAAACAGTATACTCACAAAGGAATGTTTTGGGATACTATAAGCGGTAAAATAGTTGAAAAGTATATTCCTACAGTGGAATATTTTGCGATACTCAAATAGAATCTATATGGTGGCATATTTTTGCCACAAGATACGGGATAACTATCACGATACTTTTTGAAAATTGTCGCAATAAATCGAAGTCTCCTTGAAATTTTGTCTAGATAGTGTAAGGTTTTCTGAAAACTTTTCCAGTAAATTTTTCATTGATCAGTAATTACTTTAAAGGTGGCCCTTCAGATTTTGGGACCACAATTTTACAAAAATACAAAAGAAATCATCCTCATACTCCATATGCCTTATAATTTTCATTTATTAAACCCCAGTAGTTGAAAAACCATCCGAAAACTAGATAAATTAGAGATTTACTACAGCCCAGGTCGACTCTGAAGGGAAACACAGTCTATTTTTACATGAGCAACTGGCTCATTTACATACTGGAAATTTACAGACGAAGCTTCAAATATAGCATCCGAAGTTCTTGACATTATGGAAAATAATTACATGTTTGTTGTGTTATGGAATTTAATAGTCATTAGTCACGTGCAAGTCACTTAACATTCCCACAATGCTTTTTCGATTTTGGCGGGAAATTTTAAAATAGCTTAAGAGGCTACGTAGCCTTTTAAGGGAATACCACCACATTTCTTTTTTTTTTTTGTAATTTTACTTTTCTTAATTACTGATGAATTGTAGTGTTTTTTCATATAAATTTCAGTGACATATATTTTTTTCAATTTGGTGAGATGAGAAAATTCTAAATACCCACCTTTAACACAAAACTTCTCATTTATCCACAAAGCTGGCCTTCGAGATAAGTTGTTTGTGATATTTCTACCCAGTTTTCGATATCTATAAATAGAAAGTTCACATATAGATAAAATCAGTAGATTTTTTTTTAAAGATGGCAGAAATGAAGTTAAAATTAGAATTATTAACAGTTATACCGTAAGAGGTAAATTTTGACAACACATGAAATGAATAGGGGCCTGTTAAAAACAAAGATGACTCGGAATGCCTCTTTTTTGCAAACCATTCCGGAAAAAAGAGAATTCATTAAGACGGACGCTCCCTGTGTAATTCACGAAGTATTGCGCTAAATGGATGGAGGTCGTATTGACGGCTTTTAAGAGCCTAAGTCAGTCTAATGAATGAAACAAGATTTTTCTGTCAGCCAAAAAGGAATCAACTCTTTGAAAATACCATTTTCCCTTTCAATGTGTTTTAAGGCAATGTATCTTGCACATTATTAAACCCCATGCTCCTTGTACAATAAGAGTTGCATTTTTGGTAGGTGTAGCTCGAGATCAGGCTTAACAAATATATTCTGATAAGGTGAAATATAGGGTTGGGGGTGGGGGAAGAAGGATGAAAATTAGAATGTCTGGTTCTTCGTCCCGTTATAACTGTTAACCCCTTAATCTGTTCAGCGCGACTCAGTGACCTTAAGCGGCCAGTGTGGATCAAGATCAGACTGCACAGAACGTGCAGTCTGACCGTGATCCACACTGCCCGCTGAAGACAACAGAGTCACCGCCAGCAGTAATGAAATGAACTAATGATTCGGATTGTCCAATGTAAAGATCTTCTCATTGATTTTAGAGAGACAGGCTTTAAATGTTAACACAGATGTCAAAGGGACCCAAGCAAGATCAGGCTGCTAAAACGTGCCGTCTGATCTTAACCCTTATCTTGTGCAATATGTTAAAATGTTCAAACCGGTATAAAACCCCGAATGATGCTATTTCAAATTATTTTTTTAAGAAAAGTATCTCTATATCAGACAGAGTGGATCCAAAATCCGGCTGAACGTTCTGTGTTGACTTATCTTGATATAGAGTGTCCTTAAAAGATCATTGAGTCGCGCTGAGCACCCCAATGGTTAATATTTCAAATTAAAGGACATCAGAGTTGAAATTTTGTCGAAAATCGGTTAATCCTTGAACCATTACCAAACGACAAAATTTTAGGTTTGTCAAAATTGAAAGGAATTGCAGACGACAAAATAAAAGTGACTGAAAATTTGAAATTTGTTTTGTGAAGGGTAGAAAACAATGTAGGAAAAGGAGAAAATGCTGGTTACCAGCATTTTCTCCTTTTCCCGCGATGTTTTTAGGGGCGTCAAAAGTAGGGTTTGTGTGGTAATGGGTTAAACCCCTCAGTAGACTATATAGAATACATATTTCATCAGTTATTAATAGTCATTTTTTAAAATTTTCTGGTCGTCTTTGTCCGAGGAAGTTCACGAAATATAGCTGAAAGTGAGTATATGATCAGAATTCAAGCCCTAAACAGTCTGATCTTGATCTATTGAGTTTGAAAACAGTCGGTAAAGCTGTCGCTTCCATGCAGGCTAAGGGTAACGACCTTGTCTACAAATCCTTTAATGCTTAGATATGTGTGCTTTTAGATTGCAAGGATTCTTTACTTCATTACAGTGACCCTTATCCTCGCAAATAAGTCGAATAAAACTGTCCAGCCTGTAGAAAAAAAACAAACAAATATTGCTATACCAAAGTTATTTTTTATGTGGAAAATACATTCTTATCGGACACTGAAGATTCAAGATCAGACTGCACATTCTGTGCAGTCTGATCTTGATCTTCAGTGTCCGCACAGGTCTTCAAGTAGGTCTTGGGATGCTAAAGATTAATTCCGAGTGTGTCGTATGTAATACTTTTTTGCAGTATTGGATAGGGCCCTTTGGAATTGACGAGACAAACTGGTTTATGGTGAAATTGTTTGTCTCGTTTTTTTTTTCGACGTAGCTGAATGCGATAGGTTTTAACCTACTTCTTGGACTGATAAAGAATGAATAGATGCTGATTTGTGATTGGTAAAAAAAAAATGTGTATATGTTTATTCGACGGGCTCCTGGTGCCATATTTGCCCGCAGATTTATGAAATCATTTTTTACAAGCATTGCTACCTCAAATCTATACTTTGGGACTTATGATTCACAACATAGTAAATTGATTTGATATAGTGAGATACTTTTCTGGTTTTATTTGGAAATTGAATATTTTCAAAAGCGACACCAAAAATCCGATACTATTTTTCAACAGGAGGAAAAACGGTGGAATAAAAAGAGGCAATTTTTCGCGATGTAACTTTTCATTATTTCTTTTCATATTGAGCGTTATAAGAGTTTCAATCTGTTGACTCCATTATAACTTACACTGTCTATTTCTTTTTTTTTTTTAATATCACTATCTGAAACATTTTTTACAACGATGCAGTTCTGGGGATAGCAGACTGCTTCTTTTACTTCTATTCCTTTGATTTTATCCTTGATTCCCTTGGCGATGTTGCGACAATTGTAACATGATTTATGTTAATGTGTGTACGATCCCCTTGTAGCTTGAAACAAAATTCTGTTCACAGTTATTAGAAAATACATATAGATCTATTTGTAAACCAATCGAACTACATTTAGTTGAGATATTATCACAAGAACATGGCTTTGTAGTGTATGAAAATCAAGGATAAATACAAAGTAATCCCCTTATCAGGACCAATAATTATGTAGTATTGGTGAGGAATCAAAGTAAATAATTGAAGAATGACCCTTATTGAAACATTCTTTGTGAAAGAAAGGGGCTTTAGTGTAGCTTTATGATACACTTTAGCAAGCAGAGTGGTGAGTAAGATAGGCCCGTTTTAAATAAAGATCGGCTGTAACACAAGGTAGAATTGGTTACAATTGGCTAGAAATAGAAATATCCTTAACTAGAAACATCCTTAAAAATTAGAAATATCCTTAAGATATCCTTAGAAATTATAAAACATTAAACGGCTTAACAAATACCAGAATACTAATTTCGAAGCTCCTTTGTACCTCAACATAAAGAGGCACAATGAAAAGTCACCACACCTGCAGGTGCCCGCAGAATAAACATGTCCACATTTTTTACCAATCGAAAATCGTTGTACATTCATTCGGTTATATAAATACCATGAAGTAAGCCAAAAGCCAGCGCATTTCGCCGAAAAAAAAAAGTGTCTGTGTACATGATTTATAATTAGAAGTCGCTCGTGGTTAGCAGGGGTCGATTGCAATCAATCGTTCGATTCCTCGCTCGGCCTTATTTTTTGGGGGGTAGATAGAGTGGTCAATGTGACGAGTTCCATTTAACTCACTCACCGGGCTTTAAACTTCAAACTAACATTATCCCCTGTTAGATGGCATTCTACAAATACACATCTAATTTGGGCATTCTGGGTAAAGAACCGGACTACTTTTGTACGCGACAACCGTTACTTTGAATTTCAAACTGAAATAAACGTTTACTAAATAAAACGCCACCTGGTACGATTGATTCAGCTATGCCAGCAGTTTAGAGAAATCTTTAGCTAAAACAGGCCTGATTTCTTCTCAAACGTTTTGATAAAAGCCATTTTTCCGTTGCTACTTTATAGCGCGTATTACTACACTTCCCCGTAAAATGTGGGGAGTGATGCGTCATAGCAGACAGGGCGAATCTTCGGAGAATATGACAGACAACGTCAAACTAAAAACATCCAAACCAAGTTGTACGGTTGTACTATCTTAATGCTACAATGCATTTTGTTAATGGTGACACGACCACCCCTTCTGGTCAAGCAAATAAGATCAGAAAAAGAATAATTATTTGCTTTACAAAAGAAATAAACTGCCACATGGAATCGTAAGTGCAACACCAGGCCCTGTCGATACAAAATGAACTGCCATCGAACTTTTTGTATTTCCGGTGTACGTAATTTTATTACCAAGAATACTGTTGTTGTCTTGGCGGAAACATGGCGGAAACAATGATATTCCATTTACTCATTACCGACTGATACAAATTAACCGAGACAACCTTGAACGACATCCGTTTATATTAGGAATAATCAAGAGGTGGTGATCTTTGACTCTGTCACTCCAATGCCGCCTTGGACAACTTTGGCAGACAGCGTAGATTAAGATCAGACTGCACAAAACGTGCAGTCTGATCGTGGATCTACAACGTAAGCTACCTCATGTCAATCTTTGGCAAAAACAATTTCAACTGAGATGAAAAGAAATACCTGGAGAATAGTCGGATAAAGTAGGTGGTAGAGAAAGAGTCAATGCTTTGACTAACTTTGAAAAAATTGCGGCGAAAGAATTAATAGTTGGTGGTGAGTAATTTCTCCTGAGCCCATAATCGGACTATAAAATTGTATACTTAGTCAAATCGAAAGGATTGTTTGGTGTTTAATGCCGTTTTCAAAATTATTTGAGTTATTTCGCTTGCGGTCCCTGCACCTATCCATTCGTTCCTTGAATCTCTTTTACAAGTACTACGCACAATTTTCTTTCCAAGCCACTGGCTGCTTTCCCACATAATCATCCTCGAAACAATGGTCAGAGGTGGGAGAGGAATGCATCCTGTCGCAGTGATTATCATCAATCCTCAGACAGAAATTGGTCGAGCCAGGCTAGTTGCCATGGATCGAGCCCTGGGCCCCGTGTTTGAAAGCTTTGGATACGTTGTGGCAATGGAGACAGAGCGAACTTTCCTCGTCTCTCACCTGAACGTCAGAAAAATAGTCAGTAGCTTTAGAAAGAAAGTTTTGTTAGTACTGGTGTGAGAAAGCCAGGAAATGCATGGATGCGTCATTGACCTCCATGATTTGACCCATACAATACAATACAATACAATGCAATACAATACAGGTGCAGATAGTGCCGGTTTTCTCTACTTCCCTTAATATTTTCAAAAGTACTTTACGTTAACGTCGTTAAAAATGTTAAGATGGACATAAACTGGTTTTTTAAACCTCATTTTTAAATGTCAGCATTCCACTTCTGCTGAAAACAGTCAATTAACCTCTGTTTAAACAAATAGAGAGACATTTTGACGTTTTAAATGTCCGATGTCTGAAGGAGACATGCATTGAAACGGTCACTATCTGTCTGGGCGTCTTTATTTGTCTCGAACGAGTTATTCGCTTCACGGGGATGTATGACAAAATGATATTTATTATATACCTAGCAGTGAAATCCTGGAATTTCCCAGTGTAATAAATTTTGATATCATCACTAGTGACGTTATCAACTTTCACTTTCACTTCCTGACGTAATTTGGGAACTACTGTTTTTTTCGGCTACATTTTTTTTCGACTTTCAAACGCAAAATTACAAATAATGATGTTAATAAGGTATATAATAAATAGAATAATCAACTGGTTATTTTTGATATGAAAAATATCTCACTCGGACGCGTCGTAAAGCGTTAAAAAAAACCGTGCTGCGCACTCGTTTTTTCAACGCCTATATAATAACGCATCCTCGTGAGATATTTTTCATATCAAAAACAACCAGTTGATTATCCTCTATATATTAACCCTTTACCCCATAAGGCATTTCTATGGTATCTCTAATTGATCCTAAATAACAGCAAGGATGAAGCCATTTCTTATGTGTATGTGACACCTTTTGATAGTGTAGAAAACATTGTGGCAAAAGGTGAAAAGGTCACGAGCAATTTCACCTTTTGCCACAATGTTTTTCCAAAGGCTCCTACAAGCAATGCGTAGAAATATGTATATATGGAGTAAAGGGTTAATCCATAATTATATGATGAGTGCACTGGTATCATACTAGTATATCTCGGAGATGCATTAAGGCCCCCACACCCGCCCCTTTTTTTACTGTCTTTTAGATTTAATCCACTACGATAGTTTATCCTATATCAAATTATATTCCCCTCAGGGCGTCCATTAGCTATTGTTGACCGAACACACACATTAAGGCATTTTCTTTGTGTTTTGTACATTTGTTACATATGGGTTTATTTCTGGAAATATGCACTGGAGAATGAGGGAAAAGGGGGGGGGGGGCAAAATAAGTTCATAAGTTCATTTCCTGCAACGGTCATGGCCTGTGAAACAGGTTTAATGTATGTATTTGTGAAAAGTATCGGCTCAGGTCCGCTGGATCGAAACTTTTTGCTATTGGTCAATTTTCTGTATGTCAAAGGACTAGTTTACCTCATGATTTACCCGGTTGTAAGACCAAATGCATTTTATGGGTCCACAATCATGTTTTGACTTGCCAGGTACATTCCTTCCCGGAAATGCATTGACCCATAGGCTTCTAAGCGTGACTCACTGACCTTTTGCGGACAATGTAGGTCAAGATCAGACTGCACAAAATGTGCAGTCTGATCTTGAATCTACACTGTCCGAGAAGGAGAAATAATTTCCCAAACGCAACTTTGAAATAGAGTTTGTTTCATCAGCTTGTGGTTAATACGGGGAGATATTTGCCGAAAAAGGGAAATGTCCGCGAAAAATAACTCGTGCCGTAAGGCACGAGTTATTTTCGCGGATCTTTCCCTTTTGATGCAAATATTTCCCGATATTAACCACAAGCTGATGAAATAAATTACATATTATATTTCCTTATTTGGTCACAGAATGCCACTTTTGAAACGAGTGATCTCAAGTCAATTAACCAGATTTTCGGTTGGAGGAAAATATTCACTGTGACGGGGAAATAATTTCCCCCAGCTTAAATGACGTCATTTTTTTACCCATAACATTTCGAAACGTAGACATATGAAATCGAAGACAGATACCTACACTTTCTTTACTACATACACCTTTATATATTGATTTTTGTCTACGTTTACACAGCTGACTAGATTATAACACCGTCAAAGTTTACCAGTGTTTGTTTACTTTCTGGCTGTAAAGATGTTTCTTTAACTCTTTACCGAAAAACAAAATTGTAGAGATTTTGAAATTGAAAGCATTTGCAGACGTCAAAATAAACTTGGCTAAAAAATGAATTTTTTGTGGGGAAGAGTATAAAACATTGTGGGAAAAGGAGAAACTGTTGGTTACCAGCATTTTCTCCTTTTCCAACAATGTATTCAAAAGCCACTTTCTAAGGGTCGTTAAAAGTCGAAATTGTGTGGTAAAGAGTTAAAGGACGGTTTACATAAACGCCATATGGCGTGCGGACAGTTCATGTAGTTATATAGGCTTTTTGTCTATTTCATAACTAAAAAAATCCAGTGTGTTTATTGTGTATTAAAATTGTCTTTTACCGAATCAAAACATTTTGTTTATTGACTATAAACATTTTGTTTAGTAGGTCTGAAAATGGCTTATGAAAAGTTCAAACGGTTGGTCTGCAAATCAGGTTAATGACTGAAAAACAGCGTGATCACAGAGAGGAAAAATACAACTATTAAAACTGTTTATGTATGATAAATAGTTTATTTACTAGAACACATATAAGGCTTCTGGCTGTTTTTTGTAGCAGGTTAGTGAATTATGAGACAGTAAAATGGTAAAATGGCCACCAACGTTATTTCGGAACATTACATTAACCCCTAAACGTTGTTTATGTTTGTGGACTTTGGTATGCACTACTGAAGGATGAATTTTCAAGACCTTGATTAAACAACAGATGCTTTGGATGCAGAATGAAGATATAAACACAAAATTAGACGTAATTAGTGTATTGCGTGATCTTCCTTGTTTTATGAGTAAAATATCCATTATTGTTTTCCTTACACTCTCTTGCACACATTTTAGACATGACGTCACATGTGATGTCATCCTTTATTTTTGTTTTCAGAGGAATAAGTCGGGTTTCAATAAAGGAAATATTTCTTATTTTCATAGGTAGAACCTTTCAAGTAAATGGTACGTTTTGGCCTATTATCAAGACCTCACGTAAACAAAAACAATGGCAACATGTGCGAAATGAAATTAAACCAAACTATACAGTCAGACATAAGTTAAGCATCACCAAAACTGACCAGCAATAGCCCATGTCCTTAGAAAAGCATTACTCATATCCACAATTTGCCATTTCTTGGCTTCGGAAAGTTTTCTCGTAGCTATCCTTTCATTTGGCTTATAAAGCAGCCAGTTACTTGTCCAGTGGGTGCGTGCATAGCTTGAAAATATACCAAATAAAAGATTATCCATAAAAAAGAAAATATGACTAAATTTGCTCGGGTGATGCTTAACTTATGTCTGACTGTATATCTATAATAAATAAGGCATATTTTATATTTTTATTCATAATTATTCATATCCTTTATGTCTAGCAGCTAGCTGCATCACGAGGTAGACTGGTCCTTTTACACACAGAAAATTTAATAATAGCAAAAAATATCGACAAAGGTAAGCCTGCGCAGACTGCGCAGGCTAACCTTTGTCGAGACTTTTTGCAGATGCAGTGGACTCCCTTTTCACAGAACGATGCTCAAATGTACAGACTTTAGCATGCTAGGAGCTGTAATAAAACCTTTCTGAGTAAAGTACTGTTGTTTATGGGTACAGAAATTGGAATGTGGCAAACCGTCTGGTTGCTATAGGTTATTACAACTTGATGAGACAGGGTGTCATACCTTATGTCGTGTTTTTTGGTTATAAATGTTTAATCGGTTGTCAGTGTAACCACCTTGATTATTCCTCGGTAATTGTTTATGTCTGCATTTTCTGGGAAGGTTTGGCGTAAACTAACAGTAGATCTAAATGTTTTATTACTCATCAATGTGCATTACTGTGCACATATGACTTTTACAGTCATGCAGTTGACAGTCTGGGAAAATATCAAGGGGGGGGGGGGTGTGGGGGTGTGGAAAGGGTTAAAGTGCAAATTATACTTGTGCCAAGTAAATGCTCACTTCCCCACACTATTTTCAAAACATTTGATGAGCAATATTGGGATGTTTTATATTTTGTAGGTGTGCAGATAGTCCGTGAACTAAAGTGTTTGTTAAGACGTTGTACATGGGAGGGGTCGATGATGTCTAATAGTACTTTGTCATTGTTTCATAACCGGTCTCGATTGTTCTGACTTGCACAACGCGTTTTAAAAGTCATTGGCATTGAAAATAAATCTTGGTTATCAGCAATTTATCCTTTTTAGCCAATGCTTACAAAAGCTGTCTTCCCAAGTGTCATTAAAGTCCCCCTCCCCCCACCCTCCCGCCAATAAAACAAATAACGAAGCCGGTGTTAGAAATTAACCTATCACCACACAATCCCTACTTTTGACGGCTCTAGGAAAGAAGCCTTTAGAAAACATTATGGGAAAAGGAGAAAATGCTGGTAACCAGCATTTTCTCCTTTTCCCGCAATGTTTTCTGCTCTTCACAAAACAAATTCCAAATTTTCAGTCACTTTTATTTTGTCGTCTGCAAATGCTTTTGATATGGACAAACCTGAAATTTTGTCGTTTGGTAATGAGTTGATCAAATTATACAAAAGTAAGGAGATTATTGTGGTGATGAAAATCTGTTATTGTTTGGTCAATGCCAGATTATTCTATCTTTTGCTTGCTCTTAGCTTTTTTTTTCAGATAACTAACGTTTAGACTGACCTTACATTAACACACAAAAAAATCCTTATATCCTTACAAGAATTTCCATTTTATAAAATGGAATTACTGAAATTCAATGCATTTTAACACGCGCTTTATTTACTTCGGTGGTATTGAGCCTCCGAAAAACAATGTTTGGTAAAAGGGCTGATATACGTCATAGAAGACAAGAGAATCCACAGTTTCGTAGGCAACAAATTTGGTTAATGCTTCTCGTCTCATTACTTATTCATTAAATTAAACGGGGAAATGTCATAGAGGTGTCAGAAACGTCTTAGTTGGCACTGACCACACACGTATCGTGTTACCAAGGTGAATAATTTGTTGTCTAGGATCATCTATGTTAGCTTAACTCTTTAATAACCCTTTTCAGCGCCATTGGTGAAAACAGATTTTTTGCGGACGGCATAGATCAAAATCAGACTGCACTCAGAACGTGCTGCCTAATCTCTTATGCATATCGCCAAATTATTTAGTCAAGTAAACAGGACAAAAATCTCTGGTGGTTGCAATATTTTGTATTAACCCTTTACCTGATATGCCAATTTGAGGCTTGTCCATTTCAGCAGCAAATAAAGATGTGATGTCAAAAATATGGACAAATGCAGATACAAATATCTGATTGAGTGGAAAACATTGTGGGAAAAGAAGAAATTGCTCGTTAGGAGCAATTTCTTCTTTTCCCACAATGTTTTCAAAAGGTGTCTATTGTTAATACGTCAAATGAGTATCTATGGAGTAAAGGGTTAAAAGCCCTCCAAAGAGGTCAAGATTTCTCAGGGTTAAAGCCAAAACAAATTAGGAGCTGATGACTTTGTAGAATGTCATAAAGGTGTCAGAAACATTTTGGATTGCACTGACCAGACACTATTTCATGATATCTATGGTGAATAATTCGTTCTTTTTGGTCATCTATGGGGGCTTAACTATTTGACCCAATCAAAAAAATAAGCAGACCATTTCGCTATTCGTCAGAAATGTCAATATCGCCTCTTAAGCACTGACTACTGATCCTGGTAAACGTGAAAATAGGAAAAAAAAAAATTTTCGGTATCAAAGGCGCTTGTTGTTATTACACAATAATTGCCCTCTAAAGTTTTATATAAATAAGACAAATTGTGTTGCCTGTTGCAACCCCCCTCCCAATGTTAAATTCGACATGGTTTGGAAGAAAGATGTTCCATTGATTGTCTTCTGTGGTTAAGTACCTTTGATTTGGTACACAGGACGAAATAAATAGAACATTATTTAGAGAGTCATACAGATCAAAGCTTTGAAGGCTGGCATTTTTCCTCTTACCACCACCATGAACTGGAAATTTCAGTGCCGCAGTAAATATACTGAAGGAATATGATTGGTCAATAAATATTTATTTTTTGTAGAAGTAGCTCGCAGTTATTTCAACAGCCGATCGCTAAGTTTCATCGACTAATAAGGTTCGTCCAATATGTATAAAGAAATTTATTTATGTCCGCCATTGTCCTATGAATTTTATTTTTCACAGTGGAATGAGTAAAAAAAAATATCCGTTTCTGTTATGTTTGTTAACATTTTACTCGTAAAAAAAAGAAAAAACCAGTCTTCTCGCAACAATGAGAGAGGATCCGATGCATTGGAAAACATTATGGAAAAAGGAGAAAATTTTGGTTACCAGCTTTTTTTCTCCTTTTTTCCACGATGTTTTCTATCTTTTTAAAGAAAACAAATCACCATTCTTTCTACATTTTACGCAACTGTTTTCGATTTGGACAAGTCTAAAATTTTGTCATCTAATAAAGAGATACGATGGCAATAGCGAGACGCAATAAGACTTCTGCGCGAGGCTATGTTTGGGTGCTTTATGGCCAAATGCATTTGCGTCAAATTAGTATAGTAATATTTTACTGGTCTGCTAATCGCCATCATCTCTTTCATCCATACAGAATGGCTAATAACGCAAGTGTAAGTCACTTGTAATGACAACTTGTATAGGCATAACACAGGAGGTTGGTCATTATTTCTGCCATTAATTGTCTCTGCGAGGCTTGTTGGAAAACTATAACTGTGGAGAAATCTTAAAGTTGGAGGTAGACAAAGAATTAAGAATACACAAAAGTAATATCTGCCGTTATAACAGAACAGATCAGAACAGAACATGTATATTGCTTTAACTTGAACTACAAAGCTGCCATCGTAACCAACAAAAAACAACATAGCGTTCATGATATAACAAATAAATTTTGTGTTTTCCTTATGACCAATCGGACCTCCCTGCATCTGTCATGAAGGTTATGTGGGAGTCATGGAGGCTATGTATGAGTATCGTTGACTTTCAAAAAAACGACAGCCTAGTGAAAGTGGAATGAAGAAAAGGTTATGTAAGATCTTAAGATATTACTGAAAAGAATTTGAAAACTTTGCAGAACATATTTTAATCTATCTATCTATCTATTTATTTGTCTATCTATCTATCGCCTAAAAATTAATTTTCGGTATGGCAGCGCCTTAAAACAGGAACAGGATTAGAAATACGATAGAAATACGTAACTCTCCTTGTTTCTACACACGTGAGAGATAAGAAAATAGTGCCGTATTTGATCAATGTGCCGTAGTTGTACGCGTCATTTCCAGAAGAATGTCGACCAAGATTCTTGTGTAAAACTGACTCTAAAAACCAAATTCTTACGTTTGTATATTGTTCTGAACAAGTCCAAAATCAGTCACACTTTCGAAAGTTTGATCTGCGTAACTCATCGTTCAAATTTGTTTGAGTCATGGTTTGTGAGAAGGGGGGCTTTGTGCACTTGAGCTGAAACTTTTTGCTTTTGGGAAATTAATTGTATGTACAATGTACAAGACCTAGTCTGCCTCATGATTCAATCGGTTGTTTAAAAAAATATGGTTGTTATAGATCAACAAGTATGTTACGGCTTCCTTGGTACCCCATCTTCGCGAGCCAAGGTTACGATCACTACGTAGATTTTACCTTGGCTGATTGAGCCTGATTTCGATGTGCCCTCTATTGGATGCTAGTTATTACCCCCCTTTACATCATATTTCTAAAAGCCAATGAAATATCGTTTTACAAACCGCTTACGAATACACATGAAGCGATAAGCAGACATCCAGGTGGGTTTCCATGTTTACCTTCTTTTCGAGAGGAAACGACCTTATTCTATTTTTATCAAAGATGAAATGCTACGAACGATTTCATTCGATGCAGTTAGAGCTGGCTGCATCCAATGAAAAAGCGTATTGGGGAAATGTAAAATCAAGCTCGATCCGCCAAGGGTATAGTAGCGTAGTGAATCGTCAGCCTTGGCTTGCGAAGATGTTGGTACCGTGGATCACGTAGATTCATTAAGCCCCCTTTTGCCGAGGCAAGGATCTACCTACTTATCTATTTACATTGAGTTCAACTTGATTTACGTCAAGGTCTATAAACCCATTACCACACAATCCTTACTTTTGACGACCCTGAGAAAGAAACCTTTAGAAAACATTGTGAGAAAAGGAGAAAATGCTGGTAACCAGCATTTTCTCCTTTTCCCACAATATTTTCTACCCTTAGCAAAACATATTTCAAATTTTCAGTCACTTTTATTTTGTCGTTTGCAAATGCTTCAAATCGATTTGGACAAGCCTAAAATATTGTTCTTTGGTATCGATTTGGACAAGCCTAAAATATTGTTCTTTGGTAATGAGTTAATGGTTGTGTATCTACCATACGCGAACTAAGAAACTTTCCTTGCCAGACAAACGAATATGATTTCCCCGGAGAGAAATTTAGGCAAAGTATTTTCATTGATACTTCAACTCCTATCCAAACATTATCTATCAAGCAATCATTGGTTGAGAAATTGTTAAAGAGATATATGGAAATGAATTCAAGTTAATTACGATGATTTAACAGGTATGGTAACCGATACTATAAACTGTGTCGACCATTAACCTAAATGAATTAAGGTCTACGTCCCTTAACTCTCATATCAAAAGACGGAAGCTGCCGAGATTGACCGAATAACCTTTACGAAAACGAACAACATAGATATCTCATGTACAACTCTGTCCACAGAAACACCGTTCATCAGACCTCGCCAACAGTTGTGAGTTTAGAAGGGAGTCTGCCATTGAAATATACTGTCTAATTCTATTTCTTCTAGCGTATATAATTGTTCTGATACACAGTCTGTTTCGTCATGGTTTTGCAAATAAAGCAAAATTTAAAAAAAAAAAAACAGAAACAGGAAATAGACGTGGTTTATTTTTATAAATGACGAATTTCAGAAAAGATTTAATTTAGCAATTTGCCATGGCTGCAAATAACCTCTCTATTAATTGTAGTTTTTTTATTAAGCAAATATTCCAAGCAGAAGAAACATTAAGAAGAATTTTCCTAAAAAAGAGAAAGAAGACCGCTGGACAAGAACATGCAACTTGAAAACGCGACAAGAACGTCAAATTACCGTCATGTAAAGCATATGAGGTTTCTAAGCGGCGGCTTTTTTACTCGTTTGTTTACATGTACCAAAATATATTGAAATTGAAAGCCAATAGACTATTTGAAAACATCGATGCTGACCTCTCCTGGCTTCTTTTTTAAAGAAGCCAACTTGTTTTAATACATTTTGGAAATAGGCCTACTATTGAAGCAAGGTAAGAAATCGTTTAGGTATAACGCAGGGCCTGGCAGATTTCGGGCAATGAAGAAGACTACACCTTGTTTTAATTGATCCTAAAAAGATCTCTGGCTCAAATACATGCACAACGAGTGGATAAATTATTAAACACGTCAAAAAATCGTATACTACGAAGTGCGGTTCCAATTATGGTATGAGGACGTAAATCACGCTTGGAATATGTCGTAGTCCAAACTGGAATCTAGGCAGATCCGGAGTCTGCCTAGACAAAACTGAAGTTCTGTCCAGGCCAACTAGGGTTCCAGTTTGGCTAGGCAGCTCCGCAATCTGCCTAAACCAAACTTGAATAGTTTCATAGTTTCTTATTTAATATAGTGAGACTACATATAAAGCATCTTGTTTGACTTAAACAACAAAATAAAATAAGTTTTGATTAGAAATTCAGAGTAAGAATAAATTTTGAATGTTTTGCACTTCAGAAAAAAAGTGAAACACAGAGCAACTGTGGAAAAAAATTGCTTTAAGTAAAAATACCCCCCACCCAAGTTTTAAACACATGTGGATTTATATACTTTAAAATTTGGAAAACAATTTGTTTTGGTCTACACAAAATTCTAATTCTAAATTGGTCTAGGTACGAGTAGATTCCGGATCTGCTTGGGCAGATTCCGGATCTGCCTAGATTGCAATCTGGCGTGCGACATATAAATTAACTTACAATTTGATTAGTCAAAACTTTATGATATGATATTCATATAACAAAGGGTTTAGCCAAACAGGATTTGAGTTACCTTATTTAGGGAAAATCTTGAGAATAAGACTTAGAATGTTCATAAAGTTGATGAATACAGAAACAGAACTGCTGAAAAGCTAGTTTGTCAGGACAAGTTTCTTTCTGCAAGTTATTCAAATGTCATTTCAAAGCACAAAATCCAAAAAAATGAACTGAAAACACTTTTCTGCTTAAAAAAATGCATACTTATAAGCATTGAAAGTTCATCTGTTGCATTTGTCTTTGCTTTTTATAAGCATTTGGCCAAAATATCCTATTTTGCACATTTAGCTGGCCGAAACGTCCGTAGCCGAAACGTCTGTGGCCAAAAGGTTCTGGCCAAATCGTCCGTGGCCAAAACGTCCGTCCACCGTTATTCAAATAAGCAATAGTTCAACAGCTCTTTGAACACTCGAAACATTTACCTTGGCTCCATACATCAACAAAAATATAATAATAGATATAGCTTTAGCATCTGTTCTTTGCCATATTTGATTAAAACATCACAATAGAAAATTTAATTGGTTTGTCTTCGTTGCAGTGGCAACAACTGTGTGGATGCCACAAACTGATGGAAAGACGAGACGTATCTACTGTCGAGAGTTGGCGAAAGTGTCCATTTAATCTCGGGTGACATGTCTGCATTTAGCTAACTACGCAGTAATTATTTAACATGCATCATTTTATTACTATTTTTTTTGAAGCGTGAATGTTTCTAGGAGGAGCACAACCTTTCACCGCATAACAAAAATGTAGACTTATCCAAGTAGACAATATATTTGCAGTCGAAAATCTAAATTCAAAAAAATGATGGCTCAAATAGAAGATCTTGTCCTTGATAGAGTGGAAAACATTATGGAAAAAAGGAGAAAATGTTGGTTACCAACATTTTCTCCTTTTTCCAATGTGTTTTCAAAATGCTTTTTTCTAAGGGTCATTAAGGTCGGTATATTGTATGCAAAAAGATTAAGGAATTTGATGATGATTTCTTCTGTCATATAAAGACCAGTTTCTTTACAATTGCAATTTTTTCCTTTAATTTTATCCTTTTTTTTATTCCTTTAAGAATTTGAGATTAGTGAATGTTTGTGTTCAGACAAGTTGTTTAACAGACGTGTTGGATCAAATCAATTAAAGTCGCCTTTGAACACTTTGCTGCAAAAATTCTTTTAACGTAAATACATGTATGATTAAAATGAAACTTTGATATCGTTTGAAACAAAATGTTCTGTGAAAAGAGAGTTTGATGCATCCACAAGGAGTATCGACTCATGTCAGTTTGTGCAATTTGTGTAGGCTGACCTGTGTCGAAACACGTAGATATTGATCAATTTTGTGCGTGTTTAAGAATCATTCTACTGCATGTTTCGGTCGGTTGGTGGACAAAATGGATTTTGTGGATCCGTAATTACCTGCTTGGTAAAATTCACTGCAGATTGATCTTAATTATTTTTGTTGATCAGATCAAGCATGTAAGTCAAGTAAAATCTGGATCAGACGTATGTTTAAAGTCGCTAACTATTTTTGGTAACATCCTACGTCTAGTCATTATCTCCCGCTACATGGCATTCTATAAATACTCATCTATCTAATTTGGGCATCCTGGGTACAGAACCTAACCACTTTCCTACGCGACAACCGTTACTTTGAATTTCAAACTAAAATAAACGTTTACTCAATAAAACGCTACCTCGTGCAATTCACTCAGCTATGCTCAGCAGTTTAGAGAAATCTGGAGCTAAAGTTGTCTCATTTCTCCTCAAGCGTATTCATAAAAGCTATATTCTACATTGGTAATTTATAGAGCGTAATATTACAGTCAGCCCGCTTTTGGGGCTAGTGATGTGTCATATAAGATAGTCGAATCTTCGAAGAATATGACATACGCAGACAACGACGTCTAGTGCCCTATAATTTTCCAAATTCAAAAGCAACGCACTTTCTGATTGGTTATACGAATTGATTCATCCATTCAGAAACTGTGTAACTTCTTTTTCTTTTTCAGAAATAAATTGAGAATACTCGGAGAATTTATATTGGTTGGAGCACACGCCCGTAGTATAGTACTTGTATTGGCCATGAATTAAAAGAAATGGATGATTTCTCTTTTAACCCGTAGGCTGCTAAGCTCGACTCACTGACCTTTTCCGGACTGTGTAGATCAAGATCAGACTGCACAGAATGTGCAGTCTGATCTTGAATCTACACTGTCCGATAACGAGATATTAATCTGCGAAGCGTATCTTCTAAATAGGAATACTGTGGTTATTGATATCGAATTGAAACTTTAATAACAGTAATTTAGCAAGTTAAGGGTTAAAAATAATATCACCGCTCTTTTGATCGGCGGCAATAGACAGCTGTAAAAAAAATGTTTACTTTGCCTGTCAAAGACTGTTTATCTTGGCAGTCAAATTATCACTATAAAACCTTCCAGATGCATTAAAGTTTATTCAACATCAGTCACCTCGACAACTTCGTTGCAAATTTTTTTTGTCGTACATCGATGTTAGTAGACCTATAACATACAATGTCACTGGAGACAGTGTAGATCAGACAATGTAGATCCAAGACCAGACTGCACATTCTGTGCAGTTTGATCTTGATCTACACTGTTCGCAAAAGGTCAGCAAGTCGCCCTGGGCGTAAGGATTAAAAGAGAAATCACTAATGTTCCTGAAATTCATCTTTTCAAGAAAATCAGTTCACAATTTGAATTTAAGGAAATATTACCGTGTTGCAGTCGCCAGGCTTAGGTTTTAGGCTGCAGTGTAACTCAACTCTATTGTTAACTTATTTGGTAATCGGAAAATAAGATTTTGTCATTAAACATTTTTAAACGTAACAATGAAATAAAGCATCAGAGTAAGTGTCATGCACAAGCACTGTAATTCTTGCTTGTCTACTTTTTGAGTTATTCCCCTTTTATTTTTTTCCCTTTTAAAATGTGTCCGCACTAAAACTTGAAAATCCTTTAAGATATTTTGATAAAACTTCGCATATTTGAAGAGCATCATAAAATTGAGTGTCATGCACAAGAACTGTAATTCTGGGTTCCCATTTTTTGAGTTATTCCCCTTTGATTATTTTCCTTTACAAATCGTGTCTGCTGAATACTCGAACATTTTTTTTGAGATATTTTGATAAAACTTCAGTCATTTGTATAGCACAATGAGGCAAAGTATCCTGCTAAAGAACCGTAACTTTGGCTTGTCTATTTTTGACTTATTCCCCTTTGATTTTTTGTGTCACAAATTTTGTCGACTCTGTAGGTCAAAAACATTTTAAGATTTTTTGATAAACCTTCATAAATTTGTAGAGCACCATGAGAGGAAGTGTCATGCACAAGAACCGTAACTGTTGCTTGTTTACTTTTTGAATTATTCTCCTTTGGTTATTTTCTATCACAAATTGTTTGCCCTTGATACCTCGAGAACTATTTAAGATATTTTGATAAAACTACACACATTTGTAGAGCACCATGAGCTGTTGTATCATGCTTAAGAACTGGCCTGTGTCTTTTAAGTTATTCCCCTTTGGTTATTTTCTAGCACAAATCGTGTCTGCTCTTTAACTCTAAACATGTTAAGATATTTCGATAAAGCTTCGATATGAGCCTGAGTCATGCACAATAACCATAACTCTGGCTTTTTTATTTTTTCCAGTTATTTCCCTTTGATTATTTTCCTTATATTTACGCACAGTTTTGTGCCCGCTCTATAACTCGAAAACTGTTAGAGAAAAATGACCAGTTTGGTTAGAAGTTTCCTGGGTCACTAATCTGTCACCGAAAATGTGGGGGGAGGGGGACATATGTTTTTTTTTTTCTTTTTAAGAAAAACAAGTACGAAAAAACGGGTACGTTACACGATTTCTTCTCCGAGAAGATCCCCTTAGTTCTTGTACATACTCGATGTTTAACACTGATACATGCAATACTACCTCTTTGTTTCTCACGAATTCAACTATTGTCAGGTTGGAAACACAAAAACATCCTCCAAGAAAGGGGATCGGTCCCCCAGACCTTTGGACCGGTTGCCCAGCGGGTCTACTTCTAGGTTTTCTCTCCACTAGATATAATGTTTCACGCCTATAAGCCAATGAAATGTTATTGACTGGTCTCAAATACGTGATGTGTCTCGATACTTTATGCATTTTGTTTTTAAATTTAACATGATATCTAGTTACTACAGGCTAATTAACAAGAAAGTATATGCCTTTGGCAATGAAATGATTTTACTCAAAATTATTTCGTTGGGGAAGATGGGTTGGAGAGGAAAAAATTTGATCCTGTCATCTAGATGGGTTAAAATAATTTGAAAGACGTGAATGGGTTGAAGTAATATTTCCTAGTATTTAGGAAACAGCTGAGATTATTATTGATGTTATTATTGTTATTATCAAAAATTAGAACCTACCCAAAACATACTTGTATCCATTTTGAGTTTTACGTGAGTTTAATTAGTTACGTGTATCGAACGATTGCCGGGAGCAGTTCCAAATTATATTTCGTAAGATTCCAGCAAATGATGATATAAAACATGAACTGGATAAACCATAGCTTCTGTTTCTTTCTGTAGTTCATAGGGGTCTTTAAGTTTATATTTTCTTTTTTAATTCCCTTGATTTTGTCAAAGGACTACAAGATTTAAAAGTTTGTCAAACAATGCATTTCCACCTTTATACAGCAGTTGGGCCAAGTGCAACCACTACCTAAATATTTAACATCTTGCGCTTTGCATGTGAAAGCTATAGACTATAAGAAGCTTGTGATTCCCTGAAGAAATGAGAAAGATTGATCAACTATTGGCTGACGATTAGAGTATATTCCCTATGTTTGTAGACACAAATTTGACTTGACTGAATTTACCGGTCAAGTTTTGTATTTGAATGTTTCGATATCTGCTTTAAGGATCAATTCAGGTCGATTGTTTGACAAAAAGGGCTTTGGGATCTATAAATGTGTTTTTGGCGGATACATAAGTAAGGTATATGTGACAAAAATCAAAGCTAAAATATTATTACATTGACGCACCAGGATGGTCTTAACATATACTGTCAACGGTAGCAATTAAAAAAGTGCCAAGGTCTTAAAGTGTTAAATCCTTACCAAACCGGCGATAACATTTTAGACATGTCCATATTGAAAGCAATTGTACACGACAAATATAGAGGTATCCCAACGGACGAAATAACGGGCTAATAATTGCTGTTGGAAATTGAGACAGTGCTGGTCACCATATCTATGTCTACTTTTCCCACGTTGTTTTCAGAAGCCTTCTACCATAGCGTTGTTAATAGTCGTGATTGTGTGGTAAAGGGTTAATGTGTCTTTGACTGTACATTGGCTCTGACAAACGTGATCATGTAATGTAATTTTCTGATATTAAAAGTTGGAAAGAAATTCAATTAAGTGGTATTATAGTTAGGCAAATTCAATTAGTGTAAAAAGAATTCGACAAAGCTCAAATTCTGCCAAGAACTCCATGGCCAAATGCGCAAGGTACAATAAAAAAGTTCTTGGCCTGTAGTACTTCGGGGTAACCAGAAATGAAAAATTGGTTATCACTTTTCAATATAGTCTTCCTTTTGATGATTGCACTTTACCCATCGCTGCTCTAGTTTGCTCATTCTTTCCCAACAGAATTCTTTATTCTTGTCTCCCAAGTACTCATTTACTGCATCTATGTCACATTTATTGCTTTCGATTTGTCTACCACGAAGGTTAGTTTACAGATTTTCAGATTTGGAAAACATTAGAATCACGATGGGCTAAATAAAAAAAGGTATTGCAAGGGAGGGGGATCGGAGATGAGGAAGGACTTTCAAGTCACATTCAGTTACAGTAGCCATGGTATCATCGTCATGTGGCTTGTTAGCAAGTGCATTGTACAAATTCAGACAGAATCGAGGCAATTCGTAAGTTTGACACACCCTTCTCCACTTTCCATTGACACACCCTTCTCCACTTTTCATTGATTTCCTGGGTCCGTATTCACCAACCATTCTCAAGAACATTCCTGGTCTTATTCTCCTGATTTTTTCACATATGAAAGTTACACACCATCTGATTGGCTAAACCATTTAGTTTAGCAAACAAGAAGTTGCGTTTCTTTCAAACTTGGAAATATAGCAGAATAAGACAAACAACGTCCTTAAGAATGGTTGGTGAATACGGACCATGATGTAATAAAAAAACGTCGGAATACTATTCTCCCAATCTACAACCTGCAGTATATTATCTACCGCTAGATGAAAATACTCATCTTTCTGATTTGGGCATCCTGGGTACAGAACCGAACCACTTTTCTACGCGACAACCGTTACTTTGAATTTTAAACTAAAATAAACGGTTACTCAATAAAAACGCTACCTGGTGCGATTAATTCAGTTGTGATCAGCAGTCTAGAGAAATCTGGGGCTAAAAAAGCCCTGATTTTTCCTCAAACATATTGATGAAAGCCATTTTCTCCATTGCTACTTTATAGCGCGTAATACTACAGTCTCCTCGATAGCGTGGAGAGTGATGCGTCATATAAGACAGGTCGAATCTACGAAGAATATGACTTGCGCAGACAACGCCTGCAATAAGTGTATCGGCTGGTGGGGACTATGTATCAGTGTATTGAATCCAAGAATATTGGGCCGAGAACTTTTTGAACGTACCTCGTACTTGCTCTTAATTTGGATTCTACAAGTGCGTCTCTGTAATATAATTGCTTGACATAAAAATTCTGGTAAAAAAAACTCAATTAGAGGAGCAAGAGTTACGCCGTAGGCGCTGACTTTTCATGCTTATTAACGTTAGAAAAACGACATTTAATCATCATTATCATTCACTATACGCGAGAGTTGTTGGACCTACAATTTCGGTATTGCCAAAGGCCGTGTTCATTTCCAAGCGATTGCGACCAAATTACCAATGTAATAAAGCTTATCTGAAAGGTGTTAGCCGAAAGCAAATGACGTTTGCTGTGAACCTAGGTACAACCTTTTTCTGACAATATAGATCAGGCTCTGTATTCACCAATCATTCTTGAAAATATTCTTAGTCTTACACTCCAAGGTTTTCTAAATTTGTAAGTAACACAACTTCGGATTGGCTAAACCGAATGGTTTAGCCAATCCGAAGTTATGTTACTTACAAATGTAGAAACTTCTTGAGAATAATACAAAGAACGTTCTTTAGAATGGTTGGTTAATACAGGCCCTGCAGGACTAGACTGCACAGCACATGCTATCCGATTTTGATCCACGTTGCGATGTATTCTGCGTACTACTGGAAGATTGCATTACTAAAGAATACGTTGCAGGATAAACTAACTAGCATAATACAACGTCCTCGTTTAAAGTATCAGTAGCGTCCAACTGAATAAACAACCTGTTCATAAAATTTAAAAAAAATCATTTTTACTATGTAAAATGTGGCGTTTGTCGTGACTTTCACGATATGTAAGGACGCAGTTCGCAAAAGTTCCAGTCAGTGACAGCAATAAGAATTTTGAAACTAGAACAAATCCTACCATGTCGCATTATCTGTTTGTTCACGTCGATAATCGCCGACGATTAGCAGATTTTTCGTCGTCATTATCTCCCCCATTCTACAAATACTCTTCTATTTAATTTGGGCATCCTGGGTACAGAAACGGACTACTTTCCTACGCGACAACCGTTACTTTGAATTTCAAATTAAAATAAACGTATGCTCAATAAAACGCTTCCTGGTGCGATTCACTCAGCTATGATCGGCAGTTTAGAGAAATATGGAGCTAAAACAGACCTGATTTTTTCTCAAACGTATTGATAAAAGCCATTTTCTCCATTGCTACTTTATAGAATCTGTTGCTACAGTCTCCCCTCCCCCAACATTGGGGGGAGTGATACTTCATATAAGACAGGTCGAATCTTCGAAGAATATGAAATGCGCATATAACGCTTACACCTTAAGAGCTCTACATACTTACACTGAAGTAGAGGTGATGCCAGTTACAGGTCACGTGACGAGAATCCCTGTAAGCTTTCATTCGGCCTAGATTCTTCCGCCGATCGTTCCTAATATGATTAATTGGTCTGTGATGTGTCACATATATCTCTTATGTCGAGACAATTGGTAAATACTAAGTGATTTACGACATGATCGCGCGGAGTAAATTCTTCGGTAATTTAATAAAGTATTAACAGATGCTCTGACACATTCATTGGTGAGACCATCTTTTGTTGTTGGAGACAGTTTTGTTGAGTATGGCCCAGGTGGTATCATTTCTTTTAATCAAGCCTTATCGTGGTCTCCTTTCTAGATCTAGATATATATATGACCCATATTCTATGAAAAATGGTTTGAATACATTTGCAGAAAGTGTCGACTGATGTCAGCCTGCGCGGACTGCGCAGGCTAACATGAGTCGAAACTTTTTGCTCTTCGTAAAGTTTTTTTCTTGTCTAAGAGCTATTTTACCTCTTAAATTTGTCCGTTGTTGTACCTGATGATTTTAATGGATCAAGATTTATGTGATGAACTGCTTCGAATAAACCATCACAGAGATGTATTTGACCTGTTTTTGCCAGAGTATGGCATATATGTGTATGTGGCAATGAACTGATTCTTGGTTTGATGAAATATTGCCCAAAGTATAAAAGAAAATAATGACCGTCTGAGAACCCATGAAGGCTAATGAATATATATACTATGTTCCATAAATAAGTGTGCTCTTAATTTTCTTTTTTTTCTCGTCGCATGTTTTACTGAACACCAACAAATTTGGTATCATACTTTAATTCAGAGTCATACTTTAGTTCAGAAAATGCCAGGCTTATCAGATTTTAACTAACAGAAAGTTTAAGTTAGGTTTTTGCATTTTAGATAAAGGTGGCACGATAACCAAAGTTGCAAAAGTACTCAAAGACTAAGGTAACATTAAAGTTAGGTTTTTCTGAAAAAAAAATAGAAGAAAATTAAGTGCAAACTTATTATAGAACTAAGTATGTAATACGCACATGTACTACAGCGCACTGAAATAAGGACAACTGACCATATTTTTTTATCTTTCTATATATAGAGGATCTTAAATGAGTGCCTAAAATGTATTATTATTTTTGTCAAACGAGTTGACTAAAAACGAGATAAATAATCGTAAAATGCAGGAATAGTATGGAAACCGTTGTAAACTGTGATCATTCGATCTGTGTTGAATAAGCTTCATTATCTCCCGCTAGATGGCATTCTACAAATACACATCTATCTAATTTGGGCATCCTGAGTACAGAGCCGGACTACTTTTCTTCGCGACAACCGTTACTTTGTATTTCAAACTAGAATAAACTTTTTACTCATTAAACGCTACCTGGTCCGATTCATTCACTATGATTGTCAGAAAAATCTGGAGCTGGAAATAGGCCTCATATTTCCACAAACGTATTGATAAAAGCCATTTTCTCCATTGCTACTTTATAGCGCGTATTACCACATTCCCCCAATATTGTGGGGAGCGTCATATACGAGGGACACTTTTTAAGTTCGTAGAGTAAGCCTATAACTATTTAAAATGCGATTATGAGGTTGCACGATTTTTTACACAGAACAGTAATCTGAGCAGAAAATCCTTTGCAGCAGAGAGTACAGTCCGAAAAACTGGACAAAAGGAGAGTCATTGGAAAGATATTGACGAAAGTGAACTAGAAGATTTCCCAAACCTTAATATTACTGAATTGCGAGATTTAACTTTTGGAGTATACCAAAATGAATAAAACAAGCTCAATCGTACAGGATAGAACACTTAGATGATGAGGATGATTATAAGGTTCTAGTTCACAGGGAACACCAAGGTTTGATTAAGGCCTAAATCTAGTCCAGGCACACAACGTCAAAGTTTCACAGTTTGTGGATAGAGTATATTGTTGGAATTACGCCAATATTTCATTGGTATTGTACATATAAATCCGGGGCAAGAGTTGTCAGATGTTGTGCTCATATTGCATCTGTGATATAGAACATATCACATTACCGACATCAATCTCAAAAGCCCATAATATCAAAGGAATTTTTCAGTCATGTTGATGACGTAGTGCAGATAGACTGCAGTTGGACTGATTCTGAACTTGAAAATGGCGAAGAAAATGAATAAAGATAGTCCTTTTAAAAATATTCACAATCATGAATCATAGTCAATCAAAAATTGAATTATTCTCTAAACAATACACCATACATCCTTTTAACATTTTATATATCAAAATGATGTAGCAGACCTAATTTTCAAAAGAAAATATTAATTTGTTCATTTTGTTGGAATTCTTTGTCTCAAAATCGCAAAAGAATGTTTGAAAGACTTGGGTATTTAAATACAGCTCAAACGGAGAAGATTTTAACAATGTTTGTCGCAATATGTTAATATTTTTTCACTTCAAAATGCTTCTTTGTAATTGTTTCTGGGATATTCAAACATTTTCTCGTAGAATTCACAAAGAAATCGGATCCAACTGATAGAGCAAAATCATTTATGCAAGTATGACCCATCCAGCCCTCCATACTTTAGAGCTCTGAAACGCCCCTTTGGAATTTGTTAATTTCTTAAATATTTCAGATGGATAAAGTAGACATACATGTGTAGCATTCTTTCATATAAATTTCATGTTTGTTTTCGAGGGGTCATTTTTCTTCATAAGTTTACCCACATCCTTTATCAAAAGCAAAAAGTATCGACTCAGGTCAGTCTGCGCGGACTGCGCAGGCTGACCTGAGTCGATACTTTTCGCAGATGCATATGCATGAAGTCCCCTTTTTACAGAGCACGTTTCAATTATAATCCCTTGAAAATGTCAATACACTTAGCAGTTGTTGATTTTTTGTGATATTTAATAATAAAAATTCGGGCAGGAAATGGGAATACCCTTTGCTTTTTTGCTATTCAGAACGACTACAAATCCCTTGTTGCGGAAGGCGTAGATCAAGATCAGACTGCTCAGTTCGTGCAGTCTGATTTTGGATATTCACCTTCCAATGAGATGAGAGATTTTATAGCGAAAAAATTTTGAAAATGCGATGAACATATTGATCTATAAACTAATATAAAAGTATATTATGCCGTTCAACCTTTTATTTTTCAAATATATCATTATATCACCAAGGGATCAGGCATTATGTAAAATAAAAAAATGAAGAAATACTGATTAATTCTATTTTTCTACTACTGCCATTATGTTTTTAGAATGTGCTTTCTGATCTTGGATTTACCTTGTCAGGCGTATAAGAGTCAACCCGTAAAACTTTAGCAGATCGTAATTTTCAGCCATAAAAAAAAAAACGAATTCGTTTTTAACTTAAGCGCGGACAGGGTTAATTGGATAGAAAGCATTCTGGTAAAAGCTGCGTGTGTTTTTCATGAAGGCGTTGTACCTTTTCCCTTATACCTGTCCAAAAACTGTGAACTGTAGGGGCGTAGAAATATTTATATATGCTACGTACATTAATGGGTTGAGGAAAATGCACTTTAAAAAGCAAACCAAAATAAATGATAAAAACCACCAAGATATCATCATTCGGGAACTCGCAGAAGTATCTTGTGGAAATCGAATTATTCAGTTCGAGGGAAACGCGCGACGTCATCGTGAAAAGCCCAATTACTGGTGTTTGGAATCTGTCGACTAGAGCTTTTAGCGCTAATTTCTGGCAAATAAAGCGATTTTATTCAAGACCTGATTAAATAATGGTAATTACGAATTTCAGTAATTAAATTTCGTTTCAAACTCTGAGAAGCGTGATAATTTTGTGTCTTTTTGCTGTGAAGTAACACAAATTTACGTCATTAATAGAGAGAGTTACAGTTTTTCTGTATCATTGGCGTCAGACGGTGTCGTACTCGTTTTATTTGACTGTGGGTAGAATAGTAATTAGTGATTTTTTGTTGTGTCTTGGCAGAATTGGCAGCTTCTGGAACGTCGACTGCCTGAGAAAATTTGATGCTGCCATAGTATTATAAAGAATGAAACTGTAGCAATACATAAGAGGCATGCTTTGACAAAAATACAGTTTATTTCATCAGCTTGTGGTTAATATGGTGAAATATATGCCGAAAAAGGGAAAGGTATGCGAAAATAACGAGTGCCGTAAGGCTCGAGTTATTTTCGCGGACTTTTCCCTTTTGAGGCAAATATTTCCCCATACTAACAACAAGCTGATGAAATGAATTATATATACTATATTTCCCCTGATTATTTCGTCAACGATGTCACTTTTAAAGCTAGTGATCTCAAGTAGAACAAAAAAAAAGTAGTTCCAGATTTTCGGCAGGAGGAAAATATTCACTGTGACGTGGAAATGATTTCCCGAGCTTAAATTACGACATTTCTTTACCCATAATATGTCTAAAAATAGACACATGATGAAATATGATATAGGGCATCATAACCAGCGTGGCATTACATAATTATGGATTCGTAACAGCCACTTTTTATGACAAACGACTTAAAAGTGAAGTAAAACGGTCCTTTGACAGATAGAAAATGGACCGATAGCGAATAGTTTCGGCCCAGGAGCTTTATAGAACAGCTTTCATAGTTAAGCCTAGATCTGCTTGAAAAACTAAAATATTACGATTTCATTCTGTTTCGTTTCGATGCAAATCTCACTGTATCGCACAATGTAGGACAGGATCATGGTTTGCACTGTCCGCAAAAGTGCAGTGCGTCGGGCTCAGCAGCCCAAGGGCAAGATAGTTCTCTGGTTTTGGAATGCGTTGATTTCCTTCCGGTGTAATGCAGAGAAACGACCCTCTCCTACAAAATGACCCATGGATCATTTCACTACGTAGAGGAATGACCGGGGTCATTATTCTACATAGGGAAATGATCCTAGAGGGTTATTTCTCTACGTAGAATAATGACCAGGTCATTTTGAGTCATTTTGAAGGGGAGGATCATTTCTCTACATTAAACCCGCAACTAACACATGGACTGAACGTATAAAAATACCTCGATACACTCAGCTCTTTCATTCTACCTCTTGGATGCCCGAAAGCAGTGACAGGTTGGAGCATTGCTTGATCTCCGAGAATCCTTCTGCGAAGCCTGATCTTGGTTCAGTCCATATTCAAATTACATTTGAAAGCTGTCCTAAGGTTCCAAGGATTAATCATCGACAAAAATGATCATATTGGTAACTTTTGTCGTCTGTAAATGCTTTCAATTTGATTCAGTCCAAAATTCTGTCGTTTGATAAAGGGTTAATGTCATTAGGACATCATTACATCACGATAAGCATTCTTCGTCCCTCATTTCTGTGAACTTTGGTTCTGCCTTACCGAATAGTTGAGTTCCGTTACAGGAATAAAAGGATTCAAGTGTTTTACATTTAACCCTTTTCCAAACAACCCCTGGTTTTTACGTGTCTGCAGAACAAGTCTTTAGAAAACACTGTGGGAAAAGGAGAAATTGCTCGTAACGGGCAATTTCTCCTTTTCCCACAGTGTTTTCTGCCCCTTCGGATAATTTTCTGCCATTGTTATGAAAGTTAAAATTGTCAATTGCAAACTCTTTCAGATTGGAAGAGTCCAAAATTTGTCGTTTTGGAAAGGGTTAACACATTGACAAGCCTGCATAGCTCAATAGGTACAGCGTAGGGCTCGTGAATGTGAAATTTCAAATCACCTGAAGGTGTGGGTTAGATCCCCACGGCTGGCCATCTAAATTACTAATAGTCTTTCGGATGAGACGTTAAACCGAGGTCACGTGTGACTGTGTTATACACCGAGCACGTTAAAAAAACCTGGCCAAACTTAGGATGGGTTTTGTTCTGTATCTGCACTATCCCCTGTAATAATACGAACAGCCTTCAGGGGATGTCGCCCATATGGGCAACCGATGGCCACGATAAATAAAGGCAAATTCCATCAAGCAAAAACTTAACATGAAATCGCTAACTTGGATGACTTCTGCGGAGAGTGCGCAGCGAGATCAGCGTGTACATACGTGTAGTCCGATCTTGCTGCACACTCGCTGCTGCTTTATTGGTGGTTTGGGTCATACAAGCCAAGTTTAATGCCCGTACATTTAGCAGATGTACAATCGTCCACATTCATTTCTGCAGAATAAGGCTTAATTTTGCTCTATTACAACCCTTTTTTACGATCCTAGCAAATCTAAAATAAGTCAATACAATAATTGTTTAATCAATGTAGTACGTCTTCCTGCCACATTTTTTCAAATCAATTTGACAACAACAGCAACAAAAAAAATAAAAGTACTGAAAGTACCGAAGGGCTGAGAGCTACACCTTTATCTAAACATTCATCAGTCATATATATCAGCTATGACAGAGGTAGCAATGGTTCCAGACTGATATTTATTATTCATATATATTTTCTAACTTTCCTTTTCGAGCAAAAACTACAGTAATGTACAGTCTTAGTCTTGTATTAAATATTTAGCCCATCATATATGCAAGCTATGACAGAGGTAGCCATGCTTATAGTCTGCTGTTTAAGAGTTCATTTATATTTTGTAATAATCCTTTGTGAGGAATAATTACGGGACAGGTTAATGCCAAAGATCTATATATATTGTGATAAGAAACAAGTGAAAATAATTGTTAACAAATTATGTAGGCCAGGAACTAGACTAAACTAAAATCAACAATGGTTCCAAACCAGAAATATAAATTGTCTTAGTTCAAAGATGCCATAAAAGTAATTCACAATCGCCAGTATATTTTGTTGAAAGCTCTTCGCATGTATTTCCGGTTGAAGAAGATGTCGATGACGATGATTCTGTAACAGACGACAAATGTTATATGCCAGTTTTGACAGTAGGCACTGAAATTAATCTGTCTTTCAGAAATTAAAATGACCTTCTATTGATTTAAAAAAAATACTTAAAGTTTACATTTTATTATACTGTTATGGCACCGTACCTGTAAAGAAACATGTATCGAAACTTCTGTAACAGAAGGCATATATATATGTATACGGCAGCTATGACCTAAATAAATAAATAAATAAATAAATAAATAAATAAATAAATGTATCTGCAGAACAAAGATAAAACCTGCATTCTATATGCTGTCTGACTTTGATCTACCATATTTGTAAAAGCAACTGTAAAACGTCTTGTTCCCCAAAACAATATAAAATGTCGTGCTCAGTACCACAAGAGTTACGAAAACTTGCAAGTTACAACTTACAAAATATTTTGATCATTTCCAAACAGAGATTTATTAATTGAATCTCGCGTGATCCTTGAGAATCTCGTCTGAGAATCAAATTAGCGTTGTTAACAAGTCAGCAGACATCTTCGTCAAGAAAAAGTACAAATCTGTCAGTAAATAAACGAGAATTTACCACAAATATACAATGAATGAAGGTAGAGGCGCTCCGATTAAAACAATAAAAGTACATTGACAATGCACTGTTGCCTGCAAGTTGAATTACATTAGTGCATTCATTGTATCAGAATCGGATTATTTAAAGGGCAAATAATGGCTATAAGTAAACAAAGCAATCGACAAAATGCATTTAAAACTAGGAAAATTATTCTGAAGATGACAATCTTATTGTGCGGTCAGTATAAGTCTGACAATAATTTTTTTTAACAGTTGAAGCCTCCGTCACACCAAACTAGATTAGCTGCGCCAATCGTGAAAATATTACCGATGATGTTCACTCGATGAAATAAATTTCGATCTTTAACTAAAAAAAAAAAAAATCCTCTGTTTTAGCACTTTCAAATATTTTAAGATGTTCACTCGATGGAATAAATGTCGATCTTTGAGCGAAAAAAAATCCTTTGTTTCAACACTCTCAAATGTCTTAAGAAATAGTGTTCAAGAACCGAGAGCTACTAAACTGCAGTCTAACTTGATCTATAATATACCTATAGCATTCTTATCCTAAACCTGGGCCCGTATTCATCAACCATTCTTGAGAATATTCTTAGTCTTATTCTCCAAGGTTTTCTAAATTTTTAATTAACACAACCTCTGATTGGCTAAACCGTATGGTTTAGCCAATTAGAAGTTGTGTTACTTACAAATGTAGAAAATTCTAGAGAACAAGACAAAGAACGCTCTAAAGAATAATTGGTGAATACAGGTCCTGTTACAAGTATTTCAAAAGAAAATAGTACAGATCTAAAAAAAAAAAATATACTGCAGACGAATATAATCTTGTTCATTTTTTTATTGCATCATTTTTGGGTATTCAGAAGCATAATATGACATAAGACGCCCTTTCGTTGCCCTGCGTCTGATAATCTGGAAAAATGTGGCACTTTTTTATGACAATAATTGTCCTAATATTGAATACATCTGTTACGTGGTCGGAAACTGTCCTGCGTCCGACTTACTTATATAGATATGTCTAAGGTACCTGGACTGCAATAGATTATTCCTACGATACAAAGATGCTTAACAACTTGCATTCCAGTTTTGTCTTCTACCCTACTGTGCCTTTTTTCAGTCTGCTGGTCGAAATTTCTATTTTTACCAAGGCTATTTTTGAAGTAAAAGTTAAAACATTGTCAGAGCTCTGCAGATGTAATGCAGAGAAATGACCCTCCCGTACAAATTTATCCTGGTAATTATTCTACGTAGAATAATGACCAAGGTCAGTCCTCTACGTAGAGAAATCACCCATGGGTCATCTTTTAGGGGAGGGTCATTCTCTGCATTACACCGGCTTTGCGTCTGTATTGTCGTTTTGTCGTGTAACATTTTATAATATCTGTGTGATTTCTCTATAAATTTTATTTCAAACTCGGACCACTAGTTGCTTTCCAAAAGTGGAACTCATACAGCGGGGGCAGATAAATATCGAAATATTTCGACACAGTTATGCCCCCTTTTTTAGAGTTAAAAATCGCTAAAAACAACTGCAGCTCTGCGTTGTCATCCACGTGCAATGCTCTCTCTTTTTTTTCCTTGCGCATTTTTTTCAAACGTAGTACAACTTTATCGCCTTTGACCATTATCTCCCGCTAGATGGCATTATACAAATACACATCTATCTAATATAGGCAATCTGGGTACAGAAGCGGATCAGTTTTCAACATGGCAACCGTTACTTTGAATTTCAAAATAAAATAAACGTTTTTCAGTAAAACGCTACCTGGGTGCGACTTTTTTCAATTATGATCAGCTAGCAGGTAACGTATGTACTGGCCATTTTTTAAAACAGTCCCTACAGGCTTCTGTTTAGCTTCGGTATAAACCTTACTTTTCCCAGTATCGGGGAATGGGTGATGCGTCATATAAGACAGGTCGAATCTTCGAAGAATATGACATGCGCAGACAACGGGCCTTTGACAACACAACACGTGAAAGGGGTCATTCGGACATTTGCGTGAAGTGCTGTCTCGCATTTGCCTGCGCGGACTGCCCAGGCTGATCCGAGACGATACTTTACGACACATTAGATTTTTGTCTTACAATAGACTTTCGCAAAACAGAAAACTATTTAAAAACGGACAGTATCGTCTCGAATTAGCCTGCGCGAAATTCTCAGGCTGATCCGAGATGATAGTTTACGCAAATGTCCAAATGTCCCTTTTCGCCTGTTGCGGGCCATATGTCATCGACCCTAGCCCCTGCACCGGCAAGAAATGAAAAAAAAAACGGAAGAAACCAAACACTTGACTACTCAGACACATCCTCGGATACCCCGGGATCTCCTTTTTGCTACGCTACATCGACCCCTGGGACAATTAATTGAATTTCCGTCGCTTTACCGCTGGCCGAATGCTGGCTTTTCATTGGTTCCATCATCATTTTGTGATGGGCGAGTGGAGTGTACGCTATGACGTTTCGTATCGATTTTCTGCGGCTGATTCAAAGTTTTATTAGTCAATTGTCCCAGGGGTCGATGTAGCGTAGCAAATAGGGAGACCCCGGGGTATCCGAGGATGACTCAGACATTGCCAGACTAGAGCATTGAACGCTAGAAATAATTAAACCAACCTTGTAACATAATCGTTTTGTTTTTGTCCTGCCTACAATAGAAGTAACTTTGAGTGCTTTTTAACCCTTTACCACACAATCCCTACTTTTGACGACACTCAGAGAAAGAAGCCTTTAGAAAATCTGGCGGGAAAATGAGAAAATGCTGGTAACCAGTATTTTCTTCTTTTCCCACAATGTTTTCTATCCTTCACAAAACAAATTTCAAATTTTCAGTCACTTTCATTTTGACATCTGCAAATGCTTTCATTTTGGACCAGTCTATAAATTTGTCGTTTGGTAAAGAGTTCACCCTAATCCTGCTAAATAAGTCCAATGGAACTTTCCAGCCGATAGTAAAAACCATGTATTTGCTATTTTTCTAAGGTATTTTCGGTAGGCAAAATATCACCATATCGGACAGTGTAGATCAAAGATCAGACTGCACTTTCTGTGCAGTCTGATCTTGATCTACTCAAAAGGTCTTTTTGTCGTGCAAGGCAACCTAAGGATTAACAGTACAATGAACTCCGAAATATTTCATTTCCGTTGTAATTGTAAAATAAAACCTAATTACTCCTCCAAATAAAGATTTTATTCATTGCTTACATTCAATGCTTGTGTTGCGTATTTCAAGTATACCTCTTTAGAAGAAATGTTTTTGTTTGTTTGTTGTTTTTCTATTACATTGCTTTCGACAGACGGTTATTTTTTCTCACAGTACAACCATTCTGAAAATATTGGAGCAGTACAGAAATAAGTTGAAACGGGCGATTTAAGTTTTTATATTATATTTCATGTGTCTATTTTTAGAATTGTTATGGGTAAAGAAATGCCATAATTTCAGCTGTGAGAATTATATCCCCGTCACAGTGAATATTTTCCTTCTGCCGAAATTCTGGAACTTTTTTTTTAGATATCGGTTATCCGGTTAAATTGACTTGACTAGTTTTAAAAGTGGTATTTGTCGACAAAATAATCAGAGGAAATATGACATATAATTTATTTCATCAGCTTATGGTTAATATGGGAAAATATTTGCCTCAAAAGGGAAAGGTCCGCAAAAATAACTCGTGCCTGACGGCACTCGTTATTTTAGCATATCTTTCCCTTTTTCGGCAAATATTTCCCCATATTAACCACAAGCTGATGAAATATTTCCCCATATGAAATATTTCCCCATATTAACCACAAGCTGATGAAATAAACTGTATTTTTTTCCCTTAGATTTAGTATATAATACACAATCTGGACAAAAGGATCTATATTCTCCGAGATGCAATATATTAAGCAAATTATTACACGAGAAAAAAAAAATATGCGTAACATCAATGGCGCCGCAAATCAGTCGTTTCTGAAATAAGGCACATTACAGCATTTCAAAATTGACCAATGGAAATTTAAGTGAAGAACTCGGTGAGAAATGAACTGAGTAGTCATAGACAATCTGTAGAATGATCTTAAAACTTCAAAAAGAAAGAAGCAATAGGACAAAATCGGCGAAATTTAACATAGTTTAAAATGGAGCTCTGTACAAAAGCAGTTGTCGAATTATGTGCAATATCAGTTGTAATTCGACAACCAACTAAAGGAAATATTGTTAAAACTATGTTCTAATTTACCAAATTGATATAAAAACAGTGTATGAAATGAGCAAAATGGTTACGATAGTATCAAAGTGAGTACAAAATGACAAAAACAAAATAAATAAAATAAATAAAGGTAGGTAGGTACGAAATGACTTAGGTACAAAATGACCTAGTTACGAAATGACTAGAAGCAACATTATCTCCCGCTAGATGGCATTCTATAGATACTCGTCTATCTAATTTGGGCATCCTGGGTACAGAACCGAACCACTTTCCTACGCGACAACCGTTACTTTGAACTTCAAACTAAAATAAACGTTTACTCAATAAAACACTACCTCGTGCAATTCACTCAGCTATGACCAGCAGTTAAGAGAAATATGGAGCTAAAGCAGGTCTCATTTCTCCTCAAACGTATTGATAAAATCTATTTTCTACATTGCTACTTTATAGAGCGTAATATTACAGTCAGCCCGCTTTTGGGGCTAGTGATGCGTCATATTAGACGGTCGAATCTTCGAAGAATATGACATGCGCAGACAACGCTAGAAGCAAAGTAAATAGTATGGCTGCCTCTATAGGCTCTTTTCGAAACCGAATAAAAATATACTGCCGCCGCTCATGCGGCGCCATAATAATCATAAGTTCAGAAGTCTTACTGCGGAATGAATCATGAAGTACACTCGGCCTTTAACATGCGAGAAATTTACAAATATCAAAAGACTTTGACTCGGGTTAGCCTGCACAGATTGACTTGTTCGATTAAAAAAAAAAAAAAAAAAAAAATTCGGTGCATTAAACCCCCTTTTCACAGAGCATGGCCTTTTATTATATCAGGATTACCACTAAAGAGACATCTTCACAGTCAGATAGTAAACAAACGCTTTCAAAACTTGACGATGTTATAATCTAGTCAGCTGTGTAAAGGTAGATACAAAGTCAATATAAAGTTTATGGGATAAAGAAACTGTAGGGATTTGTCTTTGATTTAACTCACTACCAAACGAAAATATTTTAGGCTTGTCCAATTTGAAAGCATTTGCAGACGACAAAATAAGTGATTGAAAATTTGAAATTTGTTTTGTAAAGGGTAGAGAACATTGTGGGAAAAGGAGAAATCCACAATGTTTTCTAAAGGCTTCTTACCCAGGGTCGTCAAAAGTAGGGATTGTGTAGTAATGGTTTAAACCGGAAACTGTGGTTGTTTTGTCTCTATGGCTTCCCGCAGAAGAAGCATTTTCTTTCTGTACACGCTTGCAGCCATCAAGGACAATATTTGGCAAGAAGACACTAGAGTGATTGTAGCTTCATAAAATAAAGAAAATAAAACGGTAAAAAACTGAATGAAAACGAGGGAGAATGTATGTTTAATAATTTACAAGGATGCTCTCGATGTTGTGTTATATGTTTTAGGAAGTCATAAAATAACGATCTTGTTTAGGGATTTCAAGTCTCACACTGGTGACCTAATTCAATAAGAAAATGAGATATGATTAGATTGCGGAAATTATTTTCTCTGTTAGACTTACGTAGATACTCATAATTCACTTCCAGCCATTAAGTAAATTACGTATTTCTGTAATCTGCATCGATGTAACTTAGCTTAAATGATACGCGAAGCTAGAAATTAGGAACAAGCATCCCCTTTAATATTTTTCCTAACGACAACACTTTAAACTCGTCCAGTCTGAAAGCATTAAAATTTTGCAGACGACATATTGTTTTGCAAAACTTTTAAGGAAAATCTCAAGTTTCGGGCAGTGGTTGCCATTGAAACTTAGTATGAACAATAACTATAAGCAAGTAGTTGGATTGACAAACCTTATCAGCCCCCTTAACCCCTATCCTGCTAAATGATTAAATTGAATTTTTCAGTTCGATGGTAAAGCCCCAAATTCTGCTATTTCAAAGTTACAATTTATGAAATAACATCTCCTTATCGGACATTTTAGATCAAAGATCAGACTACACGTTCTGTGCAGTCTGATCTTGATCTAAACTGTCCGTCAAAGGTCAGTGAGTCTCACTTAGGAGCTTAAGGGTTAATAGACTGCCTTGAAGTCCCTTTTTTTCAAAATATTCCACTTAAATTACGACCAACAACCATAAAAAGGACACAGTCCTAGAGGCATATTGTCAAACACTTAAAATACGACGTCACGCATTGGATAAGGCACAGAATGCAAGCAACAGAATGAAGTTTTATGGGCCGTACTCAGTGAGCATTATTTAGGCCATTCTTAGTATAACTATGGTATTTGAAAGCAACACAACTTCAGATTGGCTAAATCATTTGGTTTAGCCAATCAGAAGGTGTGTTACATTAAAAATTAGACAATTTTTGAGAATAAGACTAAGACAATCTAATAAATGTTTAGTGTATAAGACCCTGGTATCAGTAATACTACATCTGAAATAACAGGGTCCGTATTCACCAACCATTTATGAGAACATACTCTGCCTTATTTTCGAGAATTTTCTAAATTTGAAAATAAAACACGAATTCTGATTGGCTAATCCATTCGGTTTAGCCAGTCACAAAACATTTCTATTAAACTGGAAAAAAAGCTAAGACATAAAGGCTAAGAATGTTTTTAAGAATGGTTGAAGAATACGGCCCATATATTCTGTGCTTTATCCGGACAGTAAGGTCGTACTTTAAGTGTCATTGCTTCTAGAATAGTGTCCTTTTTATGGTCGTTGGTCGTAATTCAAGTAATATTTTTAAAATATACCGTTTTGAAACTACATGTAATTTATTCTCATTCCAAACTATAATCGGATTCCCACCATTAACCCTTTAATAAACAGCCCTAATGTAGAGGACATTTGAAAACACTTCGGAAATAGGAGAAATGCTGATCAACAGCTTTCCCCCCATCCCCTCATAGTTATCTTCCCTTTCAAAAGACAAACCTAATCCTTTTAGACATTTAACCCTTTACCTTACCATCGGTAGTTTTACGACCGTGAGATAGAATCCTTTTGAAAACATTGTGGAAACATGAGAGCATTTTCGCCTTTTCCCACCATGTTTTTTACCCTTCTGGAAACGAATTTCAAGTTTTGAGTCACATTTATTTTGTCGCCTGCAAGTGCTTTCAGTTTGGTCCAGTCTGAAATCTTGTCGTTTTGTATAGAGTTAATGTGTTACCTTTAAATGTCTTCAAAGCGAATGAGGATAGGTTTTTGTCTTCTGATAAAGAAGAATGCATTTGTATAGCGATTAATAAGTCTGTACCATACCATTATAAATTTGTTATGTCAAGATAATCGTTAAATACTTGTAATTTACTGCATGGTCGCGTGTGAAGTCTCGCCATTTTTAAACGATAAAGACGTATTGATCAAGTCATGGTCTTCCTTCTATATTCAAGCATTTACTTTTCGAAGCATTATCTCCCGCTAGATGGCATTCTACATATATACACATCGATCTAATATGGGCATTCTGGGTATATAAGCGGACTAAATTTTTAAAACGACAACCGTTACTTTGAATTTCAAAATAAGATAAAAGTTTACTCAGTAAAATGCTACTTTGGGCCTGTATTCACCAACCATTCTTAAGAATGTTCTTTGTCTTATACTCCCGAATTTTCTATATTTGAAACTTACCCAATGGTTTAGCCAATCAGCAGTTATGTTACTTACAAATTCAGAAAATCTTGGAGATTAAAACCAAGACTTTTTTCAAGAATGGTTGGTGAATACGCCCTGTGGGCTGGACGAAAAGGTCACGATACGCGGGATGGGATATCAAAAAGCCAGATTCACATCCTGAGTGCATTCACGGTAATAGGAAAAAAAAAACTTCCGACGGCCATGTGTAGCTCGGACCAACACCAACAGCCAAGTGATGATTGACTATTATATTTTACAAGTAAAGTAATTGATTAGTTTATGCAAATGTCGTGTAAACCCCGGGGGAAAAAAAGCGCAAATGGCATCTATTTATTCTAAGCAGAATTTTTGTTGTAGACTATATTTCAGAAGGCATGTATTGACCAACTGTTCTTAATGTCATTCTTAGTTTTATCGTAGATTAACCCATTACCACACAATCCCTACTTTTGACGACCCTTAGAAAGAAGCCTTCTGAAAACATTGTGGGAAAAGGAGAAAATGCTGGTTACCAGCATCTTCTCCTTTTCCCACAATGTTTTCAACCCTTTACAGAACAAATTTCAAATTTCAGTCACCTTTATTTTATCGTCTGCAAATGCTTTCGACTTGGACCAGTCTAAAATTTTGTCATTTGGTAATGAGTTAAACAACAGATAACACAACCAAATGGTTTAGCCAATCAGAAATTTTGGTACTTGCAAATTTAGAAAATTCTTAAGAATGAGGACACTCTTATGAATGGTGACCTGGCTCTCTCTCTCTCTCTCTCTCTCTCTCTCTCTCTCTCTCTCTCTCTCAGATGCATTAAACCCCTTTTTCATAGAACATGTCTCAATTGTTCATCCTTGTTGTTTCCCCTCCTGGCAACAAACGTAAGATGTATGATACGTCCATAATGAGCCGCTTGTCACACGGGTCATTAAATTTTTCGATAAGTTTGAAGGATATTGCTTCTTATTGAAGTATTTAACCACTATGGAGGGCATGATTGATCGATTGTAAGTCTTGTATTGATTGGTTGTATTGGGGTTTAACGCCACTTTAACAGCTAAGGTCATATCATGGCGGTCGGTGACGCACATGTGTTTCCTGGCTTTCTCATACCAGCACTAACACAGCTTTCTTTCCAAAGCCACCGACTACATTTCTCACATGCTTTAGCAGAGGTGAGAGGCGAAAACATGCCGGAAAGAAAGTTCGCCTTAACCGGGTCTCGAACTGACAGTCACCAGGTCATGAGTCCGACACGCTGACCACTGAGCCACCCAGGCGGGCAAGACTTGTATTGAAGGAGCTGAGCAGGGGTGTCTTGTTCAGTCTTACTATTCCCTGACTATTTGATTAACCCTTTACGACACAATGAAGGCTTTTTAACGCCCCTGAAAGAGAAAGATTTTGAAAACATTGTGGAAAAGGGAGAAAATGCTGGTTACCAGCATTTTATCCTTTTCTCACAACGTATTCTATCTTATCAAAAAAAAAAAAAAAAAATCATTTCATATGAGCCATGTTGAAACTATCATCAGCCCATGCTTTCAATTCTGATGGGTCTACAATTTTGTCATGCGTTGAAGGGTTAAAGATTTGTTCCTGAATACTGGTGTCATTTGTTAAAAGTATGTTTAAAAGGTACCGTTTTAAAGTGAAAGAAGGCAAGTGACTTTCAAAAAATGGGTTATTTCATCAGGACCATGAACCTGTTCACACGTCTGTCGTTGCCATGGCTGCCATTAACGAGTGTGCTTTTGAATCAGTTGAGCACCCGCCTATTTGCTTGATCTTGCTCCATCATGTTTTAGCCTATTTCTAAACTTGCCAAAAAAAAAATTCGGTACCCACTTTTTGCCATATGATGACCACATTCATGCAGTGGCGGATTTTTTGAGCGATAATGGAAATGACGACATTCAAAATGACATTTACGCCCTTAACTCTTTACAACACAATCCCTACTTTTAACGACCAAGAGAAAGAAGCCGATAGAAAACATTGTGGGAAAAAGAGAAAATGCTGGTTCTTCTTTTCCCATATTATTTTCTACCCTATCAAAGTCAGAAAACATGCGTACTAGTTGAAAACCTTTGCAGATGACAAATCAAATTTCATTCAAATGCTGAAATTTTTCAGTCAAGGGCAAGAAAACTACCAGTATTTTCACCTTTTCCAGCAATTTTTTCAAAATTCCTCTACATCAAGGCCATGATACACAGAGCTTATCGGTCAAGGTTTGGAAGCCGTAATCTCAGCCTCATAGAAAAAGAAAGAAAAATAATGATCGAAGACTTTCAAGTTCCTCCAACAAGGGCGGATCACCCAACAGTTGTCAGAATGCAAAGAGGTCCCTTTCTCCATTTTATCGATTATTTGTCATGAGATATCATACTTTTTTGTAGTATCTGTCATGTAATTCCAAGAACAAGCCAAAAATGGATAACAAGTTTGTTTGTTTGTATTTCGGATTTAACTCCATTTTAACAGCTAAGGTCATATCACGGCGTTCAGTGAGGCACCCATGTGTTTCCTGGCTTTCTTACACCAGTACTGACACAACTTTCTTTCCAAGGTTATGCATGGCTGAATTGTACTTGACTCTAACTCTTGTAGCACATGACAAAAATAAAGACTTATCAAAATAGAAATCTTATTCTGTTCAAACATCACAATAAAGAGAACTAAAAGCTGTCTCACCCTTTACAGTACAATCCCGAGCTTAATTCTTTACCATGTGACAAAAATATAGACTTGTCCAAATTGAAAGCATCTGCAGACGACAATTTAGACATGGCTCAGGTGATGGAATTTGTATATGATAGGGTAGAAAACATTGTGGGAAAAGGAGAAAATGCTGGTTACCAGCATTTTCTCCTTTTTCTACAATGTTTTCAAAAGGTCCTTTTCTAGGGGTCATCAAAACCAGGGATTGTGTGGTGAAGAGTTAAGGGACCTTTGGTATTTTTTTGTATCATACTCTTATTTCTTACTCAACTAAAGTGATAAATTCTAGAGAGAGAAAAAAAATACAGTTCAATTAAAAGCTAAAATGATGTATTTCATATATCTATTTTTAGAAATGTTATGGGTAAAGAAATGTCGCAATTTAAGCTGGGGGGGGGGGCGGGGAATTATTTTCTCTGTCACAGTGAATATTTTCCTCCTGACGAAATTCTGGAACTACTTTTTTTTTTTTTCTAAATATCGGTTCTCTGGTTAAATTGACTTGAGATCACTAATTTTAAAAGTGGCATTCGTTGATAAAAGGATCAGAGGAAATATGATATATGATTTATTTCATCAGCTTGTGGTTAATATAGGGAAATATCTGCCTCAAAAGGGAAAGGTCTGCGAAAATATCTCATGCCTTACGGCTTTCGTTATTTTCGCATATCTTTCCCTTTTTCAGCAAATATTTCCCCATATTAACCACAAGCTGATGAAATAAACTCGATTTAATTTCTGGGTTTCATTTTGTTTTTCTACTTTCAAAAGAAAATTCGAACCGTATAGTACCTAATGAATTAGACCTAAGATCAGAGTACATATTCTATAAAACCTTATCTTGACTAGTGCCCTAGCAAAATTGCCTCTAAAGGATGATACACCGACGACTAAATGCTGTACTCATCAATAGAAAGAGTATTTAAAGACAAAAAAGGAAGAAAAACGCATTGTAGAAAAAGGATAAATTGCTGGTTACTGGATTATTTTTGAAAAGTTACCTTCTTTAAAACTTATCCTGTTAAGTCTTTACCAAACGACATTTTAGAATTGTCCAAATTCAAAGCGACAAGATAGTAAATGCGGCTAAAAAAATGAAACTTGACTTTAAAAGAGCAGAAAACATCGTGGGAAAAGGAGAAAATGCTGGTTACCACCATTTTCTCTTTTTTTCCCCCAATGTTTTCAGAAGGCGTCTTCATAGATGGGTCGTAAAAACCAGGCTTTCTTTGGTAAAGGGTAAAATCAGATAAATGCAACAGTAGTGTAGCTATTTCGATGATAATTTTTCGGAAATAAAATCGTCTTATCGGAATGTGTAGATCCAAGATCAGACTGCACATTCAGTGCAGTCTGATCTTGATCTACACAGTCCACAACAGGTCAGTGAGTCGCGATTAGCAATCTAAGGGTTAAAAAAAGGGAACCTTTGCTACAGGATTTGCAGACGACTGACACAATTTCATTCAAAGCTCTATCCATGGCAGGTTCTATGACCACCCTTTTTGGACAGCGTGGATCAGAGATCAGATTGCAGATTTTGTGCAGTCTGATTTCTGTTAACATTGTCCGAAAAAACAAAGAAATTGCGCTAATTACTGGAATGGTTAATAGTGCACCCAGCATTTCATATTTTTTTCTCGGTCGGTGAAATTCGAGAACAATGTCAGGCTTCAATCCACTACTTTTTAAGAAATTAGATATTCAACGTTGTTTTGATACATTTACTGCTTCAATTTTTAGCCAAATATTTTACAAATACGACTTTTCATGCAAATGAAGTAGAGTAATGATTTTTTATTAAAATCAGGCAAAAATTAAACACAAGATAGAGTGACCTGTCATAGTATTACACTGGGACAGACCGTGCAATATCATATTTTATTTCATTCTTTCCTGTACTATAGGAGAATATGGAGAAATAGCAGTGAAAATATTTTTTGATATTCCACGGGTACGACCGGTGAAAATACTGATTTTTACATTCTAGTTACCTAGGCAATTTTCACATGACTCGCAAACAGTCGGAATTATGACATCATTTACCTTACATTTCTTGCGTTTGACGTAAAATTGTAATGAAAAGAATTGTACTGGATTTTGATAAAGCTCCTCCCAGAAAGATTTAAAAGCATGAAATAAACAGAACATTATTTTTTTTCAGTGAAAGATCGAAATTTATTTCATCGAGTGAACCCCATCTCTAATATTTTCATGTGTGGCGCAGATGTATTTTAAATGTGTTTTAACACCCGCTTTGTTTACTTTTCAGCTATTGTTACATTAACTGTTAAGTATATGTATGTTATCTTTTATAACCGTAAGCAATCGATTATGTATATTCATTAGCATGGAAGTTTTCCCATCTTGATGGATGCGAAAATCATGACCGCTGGTCCCTCGATTATTTTATCTTGGCGATAATCTTCACATGACGTGCCACTTTTGTATCGCAAACAATATCATGTAAAATCTCTATGGAAACGAGAAATGGGATCGAGTAACTCTTGTGATATATCGAAAATGAAACTAGAAACTTCAAACAGAGAAAAATCACACTTTCATTTATGTATAATGGGCTTCACATAGATGACAAAGAATGATAACTTGACCCCAAATGATTCTGTGAAAAGGTACTTTAACCCATTACCACACAAGCCCTACTTTTGACGCACCTGAGAAAGAAGCCATCTGAAAACACTGTAGGAAAATGAGAAAATGCTGGTAACCAGCATTTTCTTCTTTTCCCACAGTGTTTTCTACCCTTCCCAGAACAAATTTCAATTTTTCAGTCACTTTTATTTTGTCGTCTGCAAATGCTTTCAATCTGAACCAGTCTAAAATTTTGTCGTGTGGTAAAGGATTAACTCTTTCCCAGACGAGGTAATTTTGGTCTTCTGAAATTGAAAGTAGCTGCAGACGACAAATTAAGAGTGGCTTAAAATGTTCCATTTTAATCTGTAAAGGAAAAAAAAAACACTAACGAGCATTTTCTTTTTTCCGCAGTGTTTTCAAATTCCTTCAACCTCAGAACCGTAAAAATCAGGGTTTATCTGAGAACGGTATATTCGTAAAAAGTATCGAGTCAGGACAGCCTGCCCAGCCCGCACAGGCTGGCCTGGATGGATACTTTTCTTATAGGTCAGTTTCCTGCGTGTCATAGGTTCAATCTACCCCATGATTCAGTTGATTTCAAACAAAAATTGATCTTGTAGAATCAATTATCACGTGATGACTTGCTTGGTGTAATACATCGCGGAGATGCATCAACCCATTACCACATAATCCCTACTTTTGACGACCCTGAGAAAGAAGCCTTTAGAAAACATTGTGGGAAAAGGAGAAAATGCTGGTAACCAGCATTTTCTCCTTTTCCCATCATGTTTTCTACCCTTCACAAAAGAAATTTCAAATTTTCAGCCACTTTTATTTTGTCCTCTGCTAATGCTTTCGATCTGGACAAGCCTGAAATATTGTTTTTGGTAATGAGTTCAGCTCCTTTTGCAAGACCGTCGCTCAAATATCTTGGCCACTACTAGGTACCATCTTAGACTGGTTTCAGTCGGTTAACCCTTCACCTAACGATAAAAATTTTAAGAGACTGGTCCACATTGAAAGCATTTGCAGAAGACAAAATGGATGAAACCCAAAAATTGAACTTTGTTTCCAGTAGGGTAGAAAACATTGTGGGAAAAAGAGAAAATGCTGGTTACCAGCATTTTCTCCTTTTCCCACAATGTTTTCTAAAGGCTTTTTTTCTCAGGGTCGTCAAAAGTATTGATTGTGTGGTAATTGGTTAAATAGAGCCTTTTCGTTAACATAAAATCATCAATTAAAATGCAAAATGAAAATTCTGTGTTCTCAATGCTCTGAATGTCTATATTTCAGATGAAGGGCAAATAACAACACATATTTCTGTGATTTTGCTGTAGTTGTGTACCTTGTTTATCAGAATGACTTAAATGCAGGGCCTGAATGCCAGGCTAGTAAACATCTTTATAAGGAAATAATTGGTAAAAGAATACGATATGCATGTGTACACTTCAGTCAAAGCATATTCGAACACCTGGTTTGAATTCATTAAACATTCTTAAGAACATTCTAAGTCCAATTTTGTATTGAAAAAAGTCACAAAACTTCTGACTGGCTACATCATTTGCTTTAAATAGAACTTTCAAATTTAGAACATTCCCCAGAATAAGTCCTGGGAATGTTCTTCAGAATGACTTGTGAATGTGTGCCCGGTTTCCTTTTTTTTTTTCGGAGCGTGTAAAAGTACATCTTATTTATTTGATAGCCGTTTCACTTGTTTTGCTAAAATAGATTTGCAGTAGATGGCGTAGAAATATGCCAATGAAGCACTGATAATTAGCTTAGATTAAAGTTTGAATTGATAAATGTGATCATTATAACGGCAAAAGGAGAAATTGCTGATACGAACTTTTTCTATTGTCATAATATTTTCAATAGGGGTCTAGTTCAAGAAGAAGAAAAAAACACATGCATGTGACAATATGCTAAGAGTCAGAAGAACCCCTTGAGAAAAGTCATTATACTGAAGTAGTAATAGATTCGTTTCTTCTAAGGTTTTCCCTACAAATGAAACGAGCCAAGCCGTGCTCTATGGAATGGGGATTTAATTAATCAGTCTTCAAAAAGTATCGACCCAGGTCAGCCTGCGCAGTCTGCGCAGGCTGACCTGGGTCGAAACTTTTTGCTTTTAGTAAACTCTTTGCTTTTAGTGAATTTTCTGCATGTCAAAGGACGATTCTGTGCCATGATTGAACCAGTTTTAAGACAAAATGGATATGATGGATATGTAATTATGCGATGACATTTTGGTGTCGTGGAAATGTATTAAACCGCCTTTTTGCCAGAGCATGTCATATAAAACGATAAACCAGTATGTTGGTAGATTGTTTTTGTGGGGGAGCGTTTGTGGGGGGGGGGGGGGCATGGGGGCATGTTGTTTATTTTTACATACTGACAGACAACCATATTGTATGTGTGCTTATGAAGTTCCATTTTGGCAAATATTAAATCTAAAAGATTTTGTCTGGGAATCTTATAGTATATTAACTCTTTACCAAACGACAAATCTTTGGACTTAATCAAATTCAAAACATCTGCAGAAAACGAATTCTAAAATGTTGTTAATATGATGATTTTTTACTTTGATAGGGTAGAAAACATTTTGGGAAAAGGAGATAATGCGGGTTACCAGCATTTTCTCCTTTTTCTAGAATGTTTTCTATAGGCTTCTTTCTCATGGTCGTTAAAAGTCGGGATTGTGTGGTACAGGGTTAAGAGAAGTTCATTTTTCATTGAGCTGATTGAACGCAATAAGTTGTTTTTTCTTCGTTTCAATTGCGATTGTACGGGTAATTAGAACAGAAATATAGAACAAAGGAGAAAATGATCTTTTTAACACTCACTTGAGATTCTTATAATAAAACAAAACGGGATCTCAAATTAAGCCAGAAGAAATTTATTTCCTCCTAAAAATATTATCTTAAAAGCTGAGAGGAGTAATTAACCTTTATCAAGCTAAAACCAAAATTGTGATGCAAAACCATTCTTTAAAGATTCGCTATCTTCATGGTCGTTATAACCAGTTTAACCCGTTCCCAAACAATCTCTGGTTTTTACAGGTCAGGAATAGAAGCCTTTTGAAAACATTGTGGGAAAAAGGAGAAAATGCTGGTAACCAGCATTTTCTCCTTTTCCCACAATGTTTTCTACTCCATCATATAGAAACATCATCTTTTTAGCAACTGTAAAGTTGTCATCTGCAGAACGTTTTCAGTTTGGTATGGTACAAAATTTGCCGTTTGGGAAAGGGTTAAAAAAAACAGATGCAATCAAAAAGGGTTTAGGCGTGTTCTTCACAACCGATAATTCGTTATAAGGCTGATTGATTGAATGATTCAAGGATTGATTGGTTGAATGATTGATTGATTAATTGATTAATTGACTGATTGATTTTATGGTGTTTAACACCCTTTTCAACAATGTTTCAATTATTTAGTTGCGATCAGTGCATTTATCCATTCCTTCCTTGAGTTTCTTTTACTATTACACCGCCTAATATTCTTTTCCAAGCCAGTGAAAAGACAAGACGGTTTGACTGATGGTATGCCACACTTATCTCTTTATCAAACAACGAAATTTTGGACTTGTCAAATCCAAAACATTCGTAGACAACAGATTTATTGGTTTCCAGCATTTTCTCCTTTCCAAGTGTGTTTTCAAAAGCAGGGTCATTAAGTGAAATGAAAAGTTTTAAACCGATAGTAAAACCCCAATTTTTGCTATGTTAAAAATGTACTCTTTGGGAAATAATATATCCTTATCGGACTGTGTGGATCCAACATTAGACTGCACGGTTTTTTTTCCGCAAAATGGCATTGAGTCGGGCGCAGCAGAGCTCTACGGTGTTAAAGTTGCAGATTATGTATGTAATAGGGATTTTTCAGAAAACACATACAGAACCCAATATTAGTTACAAGACATTATCTATTATTACATTGTAAAGGAATTACTCATGATCTGATCGGAAAATATGCCCGGAACATATCATATACACTGACAAAACCAACGTAAAAGCAGTTTCCCTTTCGGGCGCCCCGTATACATAACTAAACTATCAACACAACATCCAAAATGGCGACGTCGATCAAGATTAATATCTCCTATGTTTTAGGTGGTATTTCCAAGGTTTCAGTGACGTAATTTTCCAGTGACGTCAGTTTTCATTAAATTGGGGCATTCAGAAGGCAAATTCTACTTCGTCAACGTACTCCAGTTTTTAAACTAAAAAACAGGTAAAGGTTTCTTAACAAACGTTGGAACAGATCTAGTAAAATTTTGCAGTAAAATAAATTTGTTGTACGGTGAAGTGGCTGTGGACTTGGAAACTTGTTCGAGACTGTTGTGAATCATGTCGCCCCGAGCCGAAGGCGAGATGGCAACATGATTCCTCACAGCCGTGAACAAGTTTCCATGTCCCCTGCCACATATACGTACAACTATTATGTAATCCGCGCGTCTCTATAGAATGCGATCTAATGTCTTGGGTCCTCTGTGGCTCAGTGTTAAAATATAGGATTCGTTTTACCTGAGGCTTAGAGCCTCACTAGAATCACTAGATTTTTCGTGGAAGTGTTCTTGGGCAAGACACTTCAGAGCCCTGGCTTAGCACTGGTAAAACCCAAGACAAACATGAATAAGGGAGATGTGTTACCATGATATGACTGAAATAATGTTTAAATTGGCGTAAAAACACTACCTAACCAATTCATCAATCGATCTGATTTCGATCAGTTAGGATAACGGATTAGACTTCTGCGTATATATATACAGCTTCTACATAGTCTAATTTCTGTCTAAATTGTCCTGCAAATGCACCTTTAGTTATTCTTAACATTCGAAGCGTCGAGACACTTGACTTATAATGTACACCACTTTTATTAGACGAATAAATCTTGTATCCCTGACATACTCGCAATATAGCCCGGAACGATGTAACATAACAATGTAATAAGAAAAGAGAATATTACGCCAATTGCGTGTTCTATTGTACAGTAAATCTATTCAACCAAAGACGTAAATCTATAGGTGGGCTCACCCTTTAACACTAGGCCAGCTTTTGAAAACATTGTGGGAAAAGGAGAAAATGCTGGTTACCAGCACTTTCTCCTTTTCCCACATTGTTTTCTACACTTTCAAAACAGTATCAATCCAATGGAGACAAGACAACCTTGTCGTCTGCAGATGCTTTGAATTTAGACAGGTCTACAATTATATCGTCTGATAAAGGGTTAAAAATAAAAAATTCCCTGTAGAAAGTGCAGGTTTTACGATCTACGTGCTTTTTTTCTGTGTGTACTGTAGCGAATGCGATATGAATGAGGGTTTTCGGCCGGTGTAATGCCGAGAAATGACACTATCCTACAAAATGACCCACGGGTCATTTATCTACGTAGAATAATGACTCGAGTCAGTCATTCCTCTACGTAGTGAAATGACTTCAGGGTCATTTCTCTACGTAGAATAATGATCCGGGTCATTTTGTAGGGGAGGGTCATTTCTCCGCATTACACCGGCGTAGCTCAAACCTCAGACTACACAGAATGTGCAATCTGATCTTGCATCTACAATGTCCGCTATCTTATGCTAAACTTAAACCAGAATTGTCTTCTGTCTTGGAAGAAATCTATATTTAGATCTACGAGAATTATCGTAAGCTATATTTCGTTTGCAGAAAATGTTAGCTTAATCCCCTCTAGAATAAATTTTATGCTTACGAGTTCTAAAACAATCTTGTAAAGTAAATAAACGCACATGGATTGCGGTTCGATATACAGATACACGTGAAATAAAAGTAGTAGAAAAGAGAAAAACTTTGTCATGACGAACACAATATTACTGCTTTTGCTATGTTTACCTTAAATAAAACGTGCTGCTCTCCAAATTCGAAACCATTCAGAACTTGAATGAAATGGTTCTTTTTACTGTCTTTTTGTTATAGTCATGTTAGTCAAGCAAAATTAATATAAGCCAACACTTTGAAACTTTTCGATGACATCTCGTGCAGTTTATGACCTTGCAAGAAGACATACTACAATCGGAGTTGTAGAGATTATGTACTACATGTCAACATTGCTATTTTACTGAATAACGGTTTCTAACAGAAGGAACTATTTTGTATGCGACAGTATTGGGCCACTGTTAGGTTTTTTATTACATTGAAAATATCGTTGCAAATAGACTTACGATCATGATCGCTAGTCTAAAAAAAAACTTGCTGAGTTATAGTGGATCCTAATTTCAGCCATGGAAAGGTCGAGTTTATATTATTTGACGCTGATAGAGTTAATGTACCATCATTAGAGTGACCAATATTGCTGTCAACCCTTTGCCAAACAATTCTGAGTTTATCGACACTGAGGGGATGGCTATTGATAACACGTTTCTGCGATTTCCAAAACAATTTTGTTCATTACATCCCAGTTAAAGTTGCGGTCTGCAAATGCTTTCCCTTTCAAGTTTTAAACGTTACCTTCTAGGAAAGAGTTAACTGAACGATCTTAAAGAAGTCGATTGAAATCATTCTCGGACAAAAAGTTTGTTACCAGCGTTTTTTCTTTCCGAACTATGTATTCTACCCATCTGAAGTCCTAACTGAACAAATAAAAAAGTTGACCGGTGCAAATTGACGGCTTTTGAAGCCGACAACATCAATGTTACTCTAGCGATGAAATTTGGCCTTGAAGGGGTCGAAAATATTTTTGGAAAAGGAGAAAATGCTGGTGACCAACATTTGCTCCTTTTTCAATAACGTTTTTAAAAGCCTACGTATACTATCCATTTTATCTTCCTATCGAACGAAAAGATATTACACCGTTGCAAATTGATAGCTATTGTAGCCGACAATATCAGCGTGACTCTAGCAATGAGGTTTGTCCTTGAAGTGATAGAGATAGAAAACATTGTTGGAAAAGGAGAAAATGCTGGTCAACAGCATTTTCTCCTTTTCCAACAATGTATTCAAAAGCCGCCTTCCTCAGGGCTGTTAAAACCCACGATGCTGTAGTAAAGGTTTAAAGAGACTAATTTTCAGTATTAGGCTACATTTATTTTGTGGTCTGAAAAGCTTTCAATATGGAAGAATATATTTTCTTTCTTACAGGTAAAGAGTTAAATTCCTGGCTAAGAATCGATTTCCACGATGTTTCCTGACATCTATCGTGGCAGAGCAATAAGGCAAATGACACTGCTCAATCAAATAAAAAACCGGAATTCATTTCACGCCCTGTTACTCTGTCAGGAGATTGGGTCGCTGTCACAAAAATCTAAAAAAAAAATAGTCTTAACTCTGTACCGAAACGATAAAATTCTAGACCAGTCCAAAATGAAAGTATCTGCAAAGGACACAATAAATTGTCACTCAAAAACTATTTTCTGCTTTGGGAAGGGTCTACTGTACTTTATAATACTGCTAATTATTTTCCCACACTGTTTTCTAAAGGCTTTTAGATTTGTTCGAAATTGAAGGCATTTGCAGAAGATAAAATAAATGTGACTCAATAATTGTAATTTGTTTTGCGAAGGAAAATGAACAGTGTGCGAAAAGGAGAAAATCGTCGGTTTATTTCGAAAACCTCATAACTACAAGCTGTAGTTATGAGGTTTTCGAAGTAAACCGACGGAATGCTGGTTATTTCGAAAGAGACTGATAGTCTTGAAAGGGTTTTTTTGCAACACATACTTGTACCGAATGAATGGGTGTCATGCGAAATTTTTACAGTTTAGGTACCTAAATGGTGGACCTAGTACTGCCAATTATAGCATTTCAAGTGGCTTCCAGTTTTAGGGGAAACCTTCCAAAATAAAGATTGAAAAAGGATACAGTGCCATTATCTCCCGCTCTACATGGCATTCTACAAATACACATGTCTAATTTGGGCATGCTGGGTATACAGAAGCGGACTGATTTTTCAAAACAACAACCGGTACTTTGAATTTCAAAATAAGATAAACTTTTACTCAGTAAAACGCTACCTGGTGCGATTTATTCAGTGATGATAAGCTAGCAGTTAATTCATGCACTGGCCATTTATTAAAACAGTCTCTACGGGCTTGGGTGTAGCTTTGGTATGAGCCCTACTTTTCTCAAGTATCGGGGAATGGGTGATGCATCAAATAAGATAGGTCGAATCTTCGAAGAATATGACGTGCGCAGACAACGGATACAGTGCTGTATCGGACCTCGAGGGCTTTTCTGGGGTCAGCAGCAGAATACCCATTGTACACGGTAAGATTCTTGATAAGTAAAGCCCTGAGAATAAAAATCGAATTATCGGAATAATACTGCGAAAACGACCAGTCAGTTGATCGAAACTTCCTTCAATTTTCTAGATCACTTTACAACTTATTACTCAAATTTGCCTTAATTAATTTCCCTTGAAACAAATTTCGCGCAGTTGGTTGGGAAAATTAATCGCTGAAAATTATTGATAATTAAAATTCATTTAAGTTTAATGAATTTCCTCAAATGAAATCTTTGAAGGAGAAAAAGTAATTGTCAAATATGAGATCTTTGAGGACGAAAAATACGTAAATGGGTCCAGAAAAGAAAAGATCACGATCAAAATTAAGTAGTAGACCCGTTACACTTCTAGTGCAACATGTAATAAAATCCCTTGATTGTTGATATACACGGATTTGAACAGAACAGAACAGAACATCGTTTATTTGACAAAAACTACATAGTTTATAGTCATATATGATATAAATATATAAATTTTTAAATCAAATGTATTTAGTCACGCGATTTCTTGCTACATGTATTTAAAATTCAGAATGATCAAAAATAAGCTTTAAATAAGTGAAGAGTAAATAGTGAATAGGTGAAATGGATATTTTCAGTAATTAAAGTATAAGTCTGTGGAGGGAAAAACTCATGATGACATTACATGTATAGAATAAGGGAATTATTACACCAATCAGTCGAAAAATCACTCGCTCAACCAGTCCGATTGAGCGACTAATCAATCGGTCGACTACCACAATAAGGTTTATCAATCAATCATTCATTGATGACGTGTATTATCACTATTTGACAATTTAAATATCATGAAATGAAAAGAATGTAAGCATAAGTTTAAAACTGGACTTAATAGAAGTGAAAAAGTTTAGATGTATCGAAGTTTACATGTTTTAGTATACGTATACAGATATACTATTTTTGCACATTTTTAACCGGTCAGAAATTCCTTGATATCTTCCTTGAAATCAGTTAATACTTTTGTAAGTTTCCAGAGAAGTGAGGTAATTATCATCTTCCTTTGTAATTAGAGTATAGTGGTCTTATAGATGATAATTCTTAGAAGGGGAAAAAGAATAAGTTGCTCAGTTAAAGTAGTACCATAATACTCATTTTTAATCATAGCAAATTTTGTAGGGTAATATTGTAGTGGAAATAGTTGTTTTCTATTATGGGTCCACTACCTTAACCCTTTACAAAACAATCCCTGGTTTTTACGACCTCAAAGAAGAAGCCTTCTGAAAAAATTGTGGGAAAAGGAGAAAATGCTGGTAACCAGCATTTTCTCCTTTTCCCACAATGTTTTCTATTCTTCTAAAGTCAAGTTTCAGTTTTTGAGTCACGTTTATTTTGTTGTCTGCAAATGCTTTCAATTTAAAAAAGTCCAAAATTTTGTCGTTTGGTAAAGGGTTAATGTATTTCAAAGACTGGTATTCAATTTTTTTTTTGCAGCCGGATCAGTTTTAGATATGTCCAAATTGAAAACATTTGCAGACGACAAATAAAGTTGGGAAAAAAATGATGGGAATTTTCTTAAAAAGAGAAAGAGACCATTTCGGGAAGAGGAGAAAAAAAATGGTTATCAGCATTTTCTCATTTTCTCACAATATTTTCCAAAGCTTTAACATTCCTCGGGGTCTGAAAAAACATGGCTGTTTGTAAACGCTTTAATCATTCGAAGTGTTGACCAAAATTAAGACAGCGCTGTTTTCTAATCTCACATGTGTGTGAGACAAGAAAATTCGTAATGGCTGTATTGCATTGAAAACAATGAGAGTTCTGATACAGCAAAAGTCGAGATTACAGAACATGATCTCTGCTACATGAATTTAAAAGCCATCAAAATTGAAATCGAAACCGATATAGTTTATGGGGCAATCCCGGTCAAGAAAACAAAAAATGAAATATGGATGAAATCGCTGTATCTTGCTCTTAAAATCTCGTTCTTCATCGTTCTGAACGAGACTGGGACATAATACAGCTAAATTGATATGCACCAACTTGATACCGTCTGGCGCCGAATGTTTTGTGCCGTTGTCATTATAATCATGTCAGGCTACGAGGTTTTTGTAGGAAATATCAAACTAGAACTCTATAAGCCCTTTACACACTTTACTTGGCTTCAAAATTTTGGGACATGTCAGTATTTGCAGATGAAAAAGAAAAAAAAATGCCTTAAACTGTAATATGTCTCTTTGGAAGAGTAGAAAACATTGCGGGAAGAGAAGAAAATGTTGTTTTACAGCATTTTCTCCTGTTACCACAAAGTATTGAAAGACCCACTTTACGGATATCTTAAAAAAAAAAAAAAAAAAAAAAAACCGGGATTATATGGTAAAGAGTTAACTCTTTATTATTGCATAAAATGTGCCTTTCCAGGCCGTTACAGGCATGTGTTAATGGGTATCATTGCATAAGACGTGTCTTTTCGGGCCAATATAAGCATGTATTAACGGGTAAAAATCAGGCGGTTAACGGGAGAAAACGTGTATTAATCAGTAAATTCACCCGCCGTTAACGCCCGGGTTTGTATTATCAATATCCTCGATTCGGGCCTACCTTGTAAACAACGTTTGTCCTTGTCAGATTTTCCCTAGACTCCGACCATCAAACTGTAGGAATTTGTACCATATTCGATCCTTTTCATGGCATGTCTTTGATGATGTTCGTACACCACAAACGAACCTTTGCACAGAATCTTAGTTTAATCGAGATCTGAAAAAAAAAAAAAAATCACCCGTGAAATGTACTCTAAACCAGCTATATTCTACCCTCTTTTTAACGTGACCGGTCCGCCACGCTTGATGTAGATCGAACCCTCTGTCGCATTCAGTTACAGGAATTTATATCCAGGCATTCATCCTAGTTGTAATCGTCCAAATGTGTGCAGCCCGCCCGGGTGGCTCAGTGGTGAGCGTGTCGGACTCATGACCTGGTGGTTGTGAGTTCGATACCCGGTTGAGGCGAACTTTCTTTCAGGCGTATTTTCGCCTCTCACCTCTGCTGAAGCATGTGAGAAAAGCAGTCGGTGGCTTTGGAAAGAAAGTAGTGTTAGTACCGGTGTGAGAAAGCCAGGAAACACATGTGCGTCACCGACCGCCATGATATGACCTTAGCTGTTAAAGTGGCGTTAAACCCCAATACAACCAACAACCAAATGTGTGCAACTTTATTCCACATAAGTTCAGTGTGTATTAAAAATCAAGAGAAGTGTATGTACACCGAGAGAATCAAAACTGGCATACAGGACTAACGGCCCTTTCCTAATCGTAACAAGAACTTCTTCGCCGACTTCCGGTTTTGACCCATGTACGTACAGTACATTTGAAATTCGCTTATATGCATTTCTATGGAAATAGTTTTTCTATCTGTGCAAATTATTGTTAAAATACCTTTACTTTATGCAATAGTAGCGTTAATTCACGTCTTTTTTCGGTCGTTTACATTCGCAGAGGCCCTCAAAATACTTAAACACCCTCGTGCTTCGCACTCGGGCGTTAAAGCATTTTTCGGGCCTCTGCGAATGTTAACGACCTCAAAAACGTGAATTAACCCTATAAAAACGGGCATAAACGGGAGAAAACGTGTATTAATCAGTAAATTCACGCGCCGTTAACGCCCGGTTCTGTACCATCAGTGTCCTTCATCCGGGCCTACCTTGAAAACAACGTTTGTCCGTGTCAGCTTTCCCTTAGACTCCGACCAATAAACTGTAGAAACTTGTACCACATTAGATCCATTTTATGGATTGCCTTTGATGATATCAGTACATCACAAACAAAATTTTGCACAGACTTTCAGTCGATTCGAGATCTAAACAAAAAATCACTCGTGAAATGCACTCCACACCAGCTACATCCCACCCACTTTTCAGCGTGATCTGCTATTTTTGTGCTTGATATAAATCTATTTCTTGGGCGTATTTCGATTACAGAAATTCATATCTCCTCATTTATCGTAGTTAAAATCGATCCGGACCTGTTTAAGCTGTCCACTTTGTATTAATCAAAGCATTGAGAATGCTGAAGTGTTAGTTGTCATGGAAGACATTATGTGGAATAAATAATTTGAAAAAGAGAAACATGATTCAAATATTCATTCTAATCAACCTTCAAAGCAAATGAATACCTTTTTGATTGAAGAGAGAGTACTCATGACGAGGCTAGGATTATTTGTGTATTAGTGGTCTCCTTTTGATCTTTAAGAGAGTCGGGAATAACGTCCCCTGACAGTAGGATGCATGATGGGTAAAGAGAGAAACCATGTGAATATATCGAATAGAATTAAGTTTTTACCTCAAAACTATGATTTTGAAATGTTTTTGCTTGTCAACATTTAATATTCCCAACATTAAAATCAATTGTTTGGATCTATAGATATTCATGCCCAATCAAATGGAATAGTGCGCAGTTTTGGGGTAAATAAGCCATGGGACGAAATGGTTTTGGAAAGAAAAAGCCCAGGACAAAGCGATCCATAAAAAAATTGTATCATTGCGCCAATAGAAGGCTTTTGGCGAGTGAAGCTAATTTCATTTAAAAATTAGTATTTCCACGATAGATGGCCTCACCCAGTATATTTTAACATGCCATTTCCAATTACATAACTGAGTGGTACCGCAAAGTTCATTTGCCTGAGAAAAGATAAGTTTAGTTCGATTTACTTCCTTCGGCCTTGCACAAAATACGACACATAGTCTTCAAAATTCAATATTGAACTCATGGTGGTCGACAAATATCACAAAAATCATTCGAAATGAATTTACAACTGAGTTCATCAACACCCGACATGTAGAAGAACTAACGTCACCTTCACTTCTCATAACTGAAACTTTTTCGCCGGCTTCTGGTTTTTAACCTATCATTATCCAGAACATTTGGAGTTCGCGTATTTGCATTTCTATTGAAATATTTTTGCTATTCTTGCAATTCATTGCTAAAAGATTTTTCCTTTATATAACAATAGCATTAGTTCACGTTTTTTTTGGTCGTTAACTCGCATTTTACTTAGGTAACTAGAATATAAAAATCGGTATTTTCACTGGCCGTACGCGCTCCGTGGAATATTGAAAAACATCTCGCTTATGGATTATTTATTATGCCTCATAACTCACAACAGTTGTTTAGTGAACGATAAACAACGACAGAAAGAAGATTATTTCTTAAATGACCACTCGTAGCAGGCCAGCCTTGATTAACATTGTGGTGAAAAAGAAACTGCTACCAGTTAGTAAACTCTGAATTATTCTGATTGATCATAATTTACTAAGATGCTTTCAAAATAACCTGCACATTGTGTTCAGTGGGTAATAAACTAATAGCTAATTATTTAAGAAATAATCTTATCTCTATCGTGGTTTATCGTTCAATAAACCACAGTTATGAGTTATGAGGCACACTAAATAATCCACGAGGGCGATAGCTCGAGTGGCCTATTCATTGCGCCTCATAACTCAGAACGTGTTTTATTAAACGATAAACCAATATAGAAAGAAGATTATTTCGATTCTAACATGACGAATTCTTGATGAAAGGAAAACAAGTTCACCCTTAGAGTGAAAACGAGGACAAAGATTATATCCCATTGACTAACTCACTAACTTACTTTATACAGAATGGACGTCACTTTGCATGGAATGTTCCAGATTTTACGACGCTTTCTTTGCACTGTGTTCATAGAACCGAATTCGCGTGTCATGTTAGAACAATATAGGAGCCATGCTCTGGTAAAAAGGGGGTTTAATGCATCACCGAGATGAATTGTACTAAGCAAGTCATCACATACAAGTAATTATGGATCAAATAAAAATCTATTTGCCTAACAACCGGTTGCATGATCCTGGGACATGACAAAAATTGTTCCAATGCAAAAAGTTTCAACCCAGGTCAGCCTGCGCGGACTGCGCAGGCTGACCTGGGTCGAAACTTTTTGCAGATGTATAGAGCTCCATTTTCACACAGCATGGCTGAAACGTAAGGGAGGTTATATTTTTCTTGAAGAGCAATTACAAGGGGATTGTATACCAGATAAATTTTCGATATTAGAGTTATTAATCCTGGGATCCTGACATGTAGTTTAGTGCTTTGGGACAAGCTAAGCCGTATTGGCTACAAAATGGGCGCGTAAATTTACGATATAACTTTAGAATTAATATTTTACACCAGATTAGACCCTAATCTTGCGTGGGGAGACTTCTTGTGTCTTTTTAAAGCCGTAGTCACACCTTACGTGGTTGACCGTAGTGGAGAATGACTGTAGATGGTCGTAGGCGTACGTATTAAATGTAGTTCATCGTAGTTACTCGTAGATAGCCATATAGTTCAACGTAGTAATGAAAGTAGTTTTATTTTATAGTTTTATCGTGGTAAGCGCATAATTCTTTAACATATTCAAACATTTTATACATTTTATACAATTAACCACGATTTTGTGACAGTATTGTGACCGTAGTTTGAGCGTAGTTGACCGTAGTTAACTTTCATCTACGGTCAACCACGGTCAATCCTCAACATGGTCAACTATGAAACATGTGACCGCTGCTAAAGTACATTGACTGCAGCTTACCCGTACTGATCAGGCACAACCATAACGGTTTCTTGTTGCTTAACGCAGTTGACCTTAATTTACCATAGTTCTGCGTAGAAGAGACATAGTTTATACTTAGTGTAACGTAATTAATCACGGTAGTCACTTTGATCGCAGTTTAATGTAGTTAACCGTACTTTGACATTTTTTAACCTACTTCGTACTTACTTCAACTTAGTTGTCCGTATTAACACTAAGGCAAACTACATGGGAGAGCGAGAGAGAGAGAGAGAGAGAGAGAGACAGACAGACAGACAGACAGACAGACAGGGAGAAAGAGACAACGGCAGAGAGAGATATATATACAGAGAGAGAGGCAGATAGAGACACAGAGAGAGAAAGAAAAACAGACAGAGAGAGAAAGAGAGAGGGGAGAGAAATAGAAAATGATTGACAGACAGAGGTATGCAGAGAGAGAGAGACAAGGAGACAGTGAGAGACAGAGAGAAAGAGGACAGACACTCAGACAGAGACAAAAATTAACAGACCGACAAAGAGAGAAAGAAGGAGAGTGAAATGCTCATTTTCCATTACAATATTTTTTTAGCTTCCAGATGGAAATAAAAAAAAAAGAGGTTAGCAATATGCTTACGTGAGCAGTTTGGAGTTTTGCTTACTTTAAAATTGAATTCATTGCACCATTACGAGTCTTTCAGTTTTCTTTCCAAAGAAAAAGCCAGAAGTAATTTCCCAAGTGGCAATTCTTGAATATGTTTTGCTTTCAAGAGACGTTGCATTTCGCAGTTAAACTAATGGAATGCTGAATGAATAAAACATTACGACTTTCATTGTTATTAAGCCGTACGCTGCTAAGCGCGGCTCGCTGACCTTTTTCAGACAGTGTAGATCAAGATCAGACTGCACAGAACGTGTAGTCTGATCTTTAATCTGCACTGTCCGATAAAGAGATACTATTCCCCAAAACATAGGTTTTGAAATAGAAATATTTTGGTTTTTACTTTCGGCATGAAAAATTTATTTTAGTTATTTAACAGGATAAGAGGTAACATTTTGGCCGCCACCGACGAAAATAGGCGACACTTGCGGATAGTATAGATCAAGATCAGACTGCACATTTTGTGCAGTCTGATCTTGTTTCTCTACCTTCCGATGTATTAATCACGGCTTTAACTCATTACCAAACGACAAAATTTTAGGTTTGTCCAAATCGAAAGCATTTGCCAATGACAAAATAAAAGTCACTGAAAATTTAAAATTTGTTTTGTGAAGGGTAGAAAACATTGTGGGAAAAGGAGAAAATGCTGCTTGCCAGCATTTTCTCCTTTTTTCCACAATGATTTCTGAAGGCTTCTTTCTCAGGCTCGTCAAAAGTGGGGTGTGATAATGGATTAACCATTAATGGACAAAATAAAAGTGACTGAAAATTTGAAATTTGTTTTGTGAAGGGTAGAAAACATTGTGGGAAAAGGAGAAAATGCTGCTTGCCAGCATTTCTATTTTCCCACTATGTTTTCCAATGGCTTCTTTCTCGGGATCGCCAAAAGTAGGGAATTGTGTGGTAATGGGATAAGACAAACATCTTTTTTTTTTGATTCCTATGGATTGTATTTCCAATGATCCAAAAAGGGTCGAGTTTATGTATTGGTCAAGCTCTGTGAAAAGGCGGCTGATTGTATCTGCAAAAAAGTATCGACTGATATCAGCCTGAGCAATCTGCGCAGGCTGACATGAGTCAAAACGTTTTGGCTATTTTTATGCATGTCAAAGGACAGTTCTATCTCAAAATTCAGTTGAGTGTCAGATAACTTGGGTTCTATAAATCCATAGCACTGTCATATCTTGCTTGGTATCATGCATGCATCGAGCGGAGATGCAATAAGCACCCTTTTGCCAGAGTACGAGTACAATTTTATAGTTTGCGTTGAAGGCTGGCTCCAAAAGTGCTCCCAAAGAGCAGACATTTTCGGTCCAGAAATAAATCCGAAGTACATATAGATGTAATTGTAATTCCCACGTTGTCTGTAGTGTTTTAGCAAAGTGGATATTGTAGATCAGAGATCAGAGTGCACTTTGTGTGCAGTCTGATCTCGATCCTGTCTTACTGCAAAAAACAGACACGGCTATGTTAAGGTCCGTTTATACAGAGCGCGAATGCGAACGCGTCCAACGCGAACACGAACGCGAACGCGACTTTTGAGCAGTTTTGTCATTCAAATAGACCAGGAACCCGAACGCGGAAAACCATCGACGGCTTTCGAGGCAGCTCGTCTTTTTCTTGCTGTGAGAGATAGAATTTAGTCATTTGGAATCATGGCGCAGGTAGTCAGACACGGAGGAGATCATAGTACTGTATTTGTACGCAAAACAATGGAGGAAGAGAAAAAGGCGTGTGTCAGTGTACGAACTTTTCAATTTCAAGAATCATGGCTTCTGTCTTGTCCATTGTCTTGTCCATTCTTCTCCAAACTTCACAAGCAAAGTAAAATGACGCTAGTGCCTAGCTTTTTCTTGGAACGGTCAGGCGTACAAGTTTCTATTTATGGAAATGATGCAAGGGAAGTATCTGCTGATTGGCTGATAGCAAAAAAGCCGCGCGACCTTCTAAAAAAATTCGCTCTGGGGGCAATCAAGGCGGTCGTTCGCGCGAACAAGTATTTGTTCGCGTTCGCGTTCGCACTATATTTGAACGGTTCCTCTAGAAATGACTAAACTATTCCAGGACGAAAAACCGCGTTCGCTTTCGCGTTCGCGTTCGCGCTCTGTATAAACGGACCATTAGACGCCTTGATAAAGACATGTTGTTTTCTTTAAGTTTATGGTGCTTTAACCCATTACCACACAATCCCTACTTTTGACGCCCCTGAGAAAGAAGCCATTAGAAAACATTGTGGGAAAAGGAGAAAATGCTGGTAACCAGCATTTTCTCCTTTACCCACAATGTTTTCTACCCTTTACAAAACAAATTTTAAATTTTCTGCCACTTTTATTTTGTCGTCTGCAAATGCTTTCGATTTCGACAAACCTCAAATTTTGTCGTTTGGTGATGAGTTAAAGAAGTCGATTCTATTACCATGACCCATTGGAACACAATCCCTAGTTTTTAACGGCCCTAAGGAGGGAGAAGTATTTTGAAAACATTGTAGGAAAAGGAGAAAATGCTGGAAACCAGCATTTTCTCCTTTTCCTACAATGTTTTCCATCCTTCATGATGCAAATATCCCATTTTAAGTTAAATTCAAGTTGCCCCCAGCAGGTGCTTTCATTTTGGACACGGCATCAATTTTGTCGTATAGTGAAAGGATAAAGGTAGCAAAGAGATCAATTAAGGATGAAAGCATCGTGTTTCTCTCTACAGATTGCCATAGTTCCATTTAGCATAAGAATGTAATATAAGAGGGAGAGAGAGAGAGAGAGACAGAGAGACTGACATTGTTTCGAAGCTTTCTTTGCATTGGAGTTTAACGCTTTTTTAACAGCTTATGTTATATCATGGATGTCAGTGTACCTATGCATGCGTTTCTTGGCTTTCTCACACCAGTACTGACATAACTTTCTTTCCGAGTCCCTGACTGCTTTTCTGACTTGCATCCGAGAGTTGAGGGACGGAAATCTCCGAAAAGCAAAATTTGTATCAAACGTATATCGAACCAACAACCACCAGATCACGGGTCACAATCGCTATCCGGTCGAGCGAGAGAGGGAGAGAGAAGTGGACGGACGGATAGAAAGAGGCAGAGATAGGTGCACGGACCGATGGAAAAAGAAGTGACAGACAGAGAGAGACACAGAGAGAGACAGAGAGAGGGGTAGAGAGGTGGGGTTGAGATACGTTCGGGGGTGAACTAAAGTTAATTAGAATGAAAATAACCCTTTCGGCTATCTTAATAAATTGTTGGGTCAAAAACTCCTACTCGACATTGTTATTTATAAATTGTTGGGTCAAGGAATCTAATTCGACACCGATATTTCTGGTTAAATCCGTGTAATTGAAGGCATCTGACAAATGAGTGACGTTTTCTCTCCTGCTCCGACAGCCGTACGTAGGTTTGAATATTGTATGTTGCTCTGCAAGATTGGTATGCGCTACAGTTCGTCGGTTTACTTCGAAAACCTCGTAACTACAGCTTGTAACAAGCTGCAGTTACGAGGTTTTCGAATTAAACGGACGAGTTGTCAGTATATGTATTTAGTAAATCTGTAAATGGCGACAGCTTCCTGAATTAGAAACAAATAACTTGTTGTGGGTGGGCTATTTGTAGAATTAAACTTTTTTTAAGAAAACACTCTTGTGCTGTAAGGGTATTGAAGCAAAAAGCATTTTAAAGAATTATGGGAAAAGGAGAAAATGCTGGTTAAACCAACATTTTCTCCTTTTACCATAATGTTTTCTACCATCTCAAATATAAATCCCATTAAAAGAGTCAAATATAAATTGCCGTATAAAATGGCTTTATGTAGAAATCTGTTATTTGCACAGGTCTATCGACAATTATCATTATACTTACTGAATTTAGATAGAAGAGTAGAGGGCAATGTGTGAAAGGGAAATATATCGACCAACTATATATATATATATAAATGTTTTCAAAAGTTTTTCACTATAACATATAATATCTTCCAACAAATGTTTTCAAAAGTTTTTCAATATAACATATAATATCTTTTAACAAATGTTTTCAAAAGTTTTTTTACTATAACATACAATATCTTCCGACAAATGTTTTCAAAAGTTTTTCATTATAACATACAATATCTTCCAACAAATGTTTTCGAAAGTTTTCACTATAACCTATAATATCTCCCGACAAATGTTTTCAAAAGTTTTCCACTATAACATATAATATCTTCCAACAAATGCTTTCAAAAGTTTTTCACTATAACATATAATATCTTGCAACAAATGTTTTTAAAAGTTTTTCACTATAACATTATACCTGTTATTATCACAGAACTTAATCTACACAAAATCGTTAACCGTAACTTTGAGTGTAAAATTTTGTTGTATATTTAACGTCTCTCTTTGTGAAAAAAAAGTGTATGATATGTAACTGTATATGGGCCACAGGCCTAAGTACCTAGATAAATATATTGTATTGTATTGCTTTGGAGGAGTCTATTTTTTAAGTGGTTAGATTGATGTAAAGTAATTTCAAGTCCTATAGCGAAAAAGTAGGAAGTTGACTAATTATTTTCGGCCCAAATAAACCACAAATTACTGTGACGTAAAAGCAGGAAAAGTTTCCAAAGATCAGACTGTGAGTGCAGTCTGATCTTGATCTGCACTGTCCGCAAAACGTGTTTATTTTTGCTTAGGAGCTCGAGGGGAGAACGCGTGGGACCAAAAACGCTATTTTTTCCCATTGGTGAATGAACTCTTTAAATTAAAAGCTTGTTTCGACCCCGCACTGGAACCTCGCGTAAACAAAAGTCAAAGGCAATATATACGAAATAAGCTCAAATGCTATTATCTTTACTATCAGATGCACTTGTTGTTGCTAACTGGTGTCTAATAAATATATTCAGGCAATTATTTCTCATTTGCTATATTGTTATTATGGGTTATTTACTGTTTTGCCAACGTGGCAGACACCATACCTGACAAAAAAAAATGCACGCTGTCTCGCGTTCCTACCAAATATGGATACAGTGTAATGCAGAGAAATGACCCTCTCCTACAAAATGACCCATGGTTATTTCACTACGTACAGGAATGATCGGGGTCATTATTCTACATACAGAAATTACCCCAGAGTCATGTACGTCTCTACGTAGTAAAATGACCCATGGGTCATTTTGTAGGGGAGGGTCATTTCTCTGCATTACACCGGCAAACACAGGTGATTGGTTGCATCACATAGACAGATATCCACCTACACGGTACACTTCTTCGCCGGAAATGGGCCGTGTTACCGTTATTTAGATTGTACGCCTCCCCTTCAAAAAAGAACACATGTATCACACTCTTTTATCGAAATCTTTTGAAATGAACTGCCGATGACAAACAGTTTGTGCATCTGAATTTTTACGTGTTTTATCAGTTCTGTTGATGTGGATGGCCATGGTAATAGATTACCATGGGCGCCCCATGTATAAGATCGTGCGATTGGCAATTGAAAATGGAAATCTCCTTGCCACGGACAAGGTTAAATGAAGTTACGGAATCGGCTGAGTTGTGACGAGTGCCAGATATGCATTCAGGTGCTCAAAGAGAGACAACTCTGTCGGGCTGGCGGTAATGAGTAATGTGAAAGCCTACGTGTTTATGAGTAAATGCTCGTGTGCAGTTTGAAAGCATTTGCAGACGAAAAAATTTACTGTAGCCAAAAAGATGATTTCTGTATTTGGAAATTATTGTGAATATTGCGGGAAAAGGAGAATATTAAGGTGGTTAATAGTATTTTGTCCTTTTCCAACAAAGCTTCCTAAGAGCTTCTAACCTTCGAGTTCATTTTATTTTCAGTGCAGCAGTTTTAGTGGGTAGTTTTGATAGGAGAATCCTTAGAAGATTGCTGGTTCCATTTTTTTCTCATCTTAAAACAGCAGGATTGAGGTCAAGGAACACTTATTTAACAAAATGTACCTTCTTTGTTAGAAAGATCATTCAAGATATTGTTTATTTCAAGGTTATTTTGGGCAATATAGATTACATATTAGCGGACAGTGTAAATCCAAGATCAGACTGCACGTTCTGTGCAGTCTGATCTTGATCTACATTGTCCGCTAAAGGCAAGGAAAGCCATCTCGGCTCTTTGTGGACCTAAGCGAAAAAGTAACCATGACATTATTTATTCTGTAATTGCCTTAGTAGGTGGTCGTACTTTTAGAAGGATAAAAGCAATCCATCTAAAACGAAATTAAGTGTCCTTTTAATGTTTTCTTGTCGATAGACGTATTATTCAACAACTTGTAGATGAAATGCGAGACATTCTCGTTATTTTTGTGTGAGAAATGCCCATAGCCAGTTCGCCCACCGATTTGTAAAGGAAATGTTGTTTAATTTTTATTTTTAAATAGTGAATTGTCTGGGTAATAGAAAGTTTAACTCTTCCCAATAGATATTACAAAAATACTCCCCATTGGCACCGCCCACTTCCCGATTACTGTTAGCCTACTTTGTGAAGGAGTCTACAAGTTCGAGCCATACATCATAGGCTTTTTGTGAGAGTGTTCTTTGGCAAGACATCCCAGAATCATAGATTAGTTCTAGAGAAACTTAGGGACATACGTAAATATGTGTGGTGTGGCCGTCATATGACTGAAATAATGTTGAAAGCGGCGTAAAGCACCATTCAACTAATCAGCATTTACATAGAGAACCAAGACAGACTCGTGTTTTTCGAATTTCGAATTTAGGTCCAATCATTGTCGTCTATCCAGACTTATATAGATTTAGCCACTTCAATTCTATATTCAGAGCTCCAGAAAGAGGGAGTGATTTTGATTTCAAAATTGTAAATATTGATTAATCTCTACTAAACCCAATGTTATGGGTACTCATTAGAATCGTCGCATCGAGACGACTCTAATGAGTACCCACAACATAGGGTTTGGAAAAGAAATAATGGATTTAGAATATCATCACTCCCTCTTATCTAGAGCTCCGTATTTTCACCACAAATGTTTGCAAAGTGCACAACGTTCTCCATTTAAACATACTTCCTTGTACCTCTATTGCCATCAATATTTAATAAGCTGTAGAATGCTTTAAAATCAACTTATCTGTGTAAACAACCAACATATTTTGTCTAAAGGATAAATACATGTATCAGAAATACTAAGTATTTAATTGTTGGTTGGTTGTATTGGGGTTTAACGCCACTTTAACAGCTAAGGTCATATCATGGCGGTCGGTGACGCACATGTGTTTCCTGGCTTTCTCACACCGGTACTTACACTACTTTCTTTCCAAAGCCACCGACTACTTTTCTCACATGCTTCAGCAGAGGTAACTAAGTATTTAACTTAAAAATGGAAACGTAACTACAAAGATATCTTGGATGGCCCCAAGTAAATGCATTTTCTATCTGTCGTAACCTGTGCAAACTTGCAACCGTCAGGGTCAACATTTGACATGAAGATACGTGAACAGTTATAGTTTGTTAAGATAAGGATGAAATGGGTTAACAATGGCCGAAAACAAGTATAGATGTATATCTAATGTGCAAAAAGTTAGAAATTAAAAGCTTTTGTCCATTGCAACCCGACATCGTTTTTGAATAGTTATCTAGAACTTCCATGGCGATTCAGTGAAGCAGACCTAATGGCTAATCATGCCAATTTTGACTTTGACCTTTACTAGATATGAATATAAAACCTATAGGAGCTAGGGGTAGGCAAACTCCACCTTCACTTTAGTCTTGTGAAAATATACTTCCCATTTGAATTTTCAAGATATTCGGAGCGAATAGCATGCTACATATTTCCACTGGGTATCGTTTTTAGCCATTTTCTTTATTGTTACTATATTAGTGGAGTATTAATATTATCCTATAATTACAGGATTGCGTGATGCGTCATAGTAGTTAGGTCGAATCTTCGGAGAATATGGAATGGACAGACAAAGGTGAGAAGAAGAAAAAACTGATAATCAGCATTTTCGCATTTTCTCCTTTTCTCACAATTTCCACAGCCAAATTTCTTGTTGTCTGCAAGTGCTTTTTACTTGAAAAAGTCTAAAACGTAGTCGGTCGGAAGGTTGTTAACTGCAAACATACAGATCGATTTATTTCGTGTTTGTTGAAACGTAACCTTGTATTTTCTTTTGTATTTTTCAGGTACATTGCTATTATTCACCCAATCAAAGCTCACATCCTGTGCAACAAGCGGCGGCTAGTCGTCGTTCTGGGCTGCATCTGGCCTGTGGCGTGGATAGCTGGACTTCCGACACTTCTCTTTAACACAATCAAAGATGGCGGACCTACCGTGAACGTCCAGTATTGCGTCATTCACTTTCCGGGAGACCACAAAGTTGCTTTTATCACGTTTAAATATATCGAGGCCATCTTGTTTTATTTCATACCGTTGACGCTACAAGTAACCCTATATTGCTGTATATCAAGAAATTTATTTATGGGAACAGACCGACTTTATAGGCGCGTGCACGTGCGGGACCTTAATGGTGCCTCGATGGAGAGGTTCTCCGAGGCACTGTTAGCGCGTAGAGGTGTTGTTAAGATGTTAATTCTGAGTGTTGTTGTTTATTTCGCTAGCTATTCGCCGCATCAGTTTTTACTGATATGGAACACCGCCTCGAATACCACATTCCACGAAACCTGGATCTATCACGTGTTCACTATGGTAGTGACCAACCTAAACTCGGCCGCTAATCCCATCATGTACAGCATTTTTAGTCAGAACTTTCGACAGTGTTACAAGCAGTTTGTTTGCGAGTGCCTTGCACGGAAAACCACCCGAAAAATGCGGAATCATCCGACATCGACTTATGCTCCATGCTCACCCAGACTGTGGCGCCATGTTAGTTTGGCAACAGCATCTACCAATGTGTAAAGTCTTGTAAGGCTTATGTTCACAGCAAATGATGACGTTAGTTTCTTTTGCGAGACAGTGTAGATCAAAATCGGATTGCTCAGAACGTGCAGTCTGATCTTTAATCTGCACCGAGTGCTAAGCTATGACCAAAATACTTCTCCATCAGTAATGAAAATTTAATTCTAGAACCCCTCCCCCACCCCCGCCCGCCCCCCCCCCCCCCCCCCGAAAAAAAAAGGTACAAATTATTCAGCGAGGGGGTTAATTTCGTTAGATCGGTAGTCATTAAAACTCATTGTTGGTCATGTCGAATTGCCATACACAATGGAGTAGCGTTAGATCGACCTTACTGCATTTGATTTTTTGTAGGAAAAATAGCTATCTCCCTATCGGACAATGTAGATGCAAAATCAGACCGCTTGTTCTGTGCAGACTGACCTTAATCTACGCTGTTCGCAATGGTGACGTCAGAAGTCCGGGCCGAACAGGAGTAATCTACTTCCCCAAGTTTTAGACTAGCGTTCAAATCACTACTCTGTTGCCGTCAAGAATTACCTATATTTAAATGTAAACAAAAAATCATAATCGTCAAATACTGCCCCAGAAATCATATTTCTATTACAATGGGGATGACAATGCTGGTATCATCTACAAAATCTCGAGCACACCGACATAAACGATATCTTCAACGATGCCATCAAAAGGTACAAGATTGTTGTTTATATGTAAATTAAATCAGTGACGTAGTCAAGTTGGCTCATCTTTACCTGTCCCGTCTCAAGCTTTTACATCCTTGTCTTTTTCGCTGGTATTCTAGTTCTTGTGTAGCTAAGAGTTCGTTTAACCAGTAAGAAAGTGAAAAAAAGTACGGAAAGTTAATATAATAGTGAACCCTAGAAAGTATTCAAGTGCAAAATCATTAGAATGAATTTATTTTATCTTGAATTTGCTTTTTTTAATTAAAGATAACAAAATATTTTTCTTTTTCATAGCCTATCCTGATTTGACAATTAACCCCTGATTTAAGTCACCAAATTTAAACCGGATCGGACCTAAAACTGGATTGGATCGGACAGAATTGGATCAGACTTAAGAAGTGAATTTGACCATTCTTCCTCAATCGTACCAAATTTTATCTTTGACAGGCGACTAAAAATCTGTTAGATTGTAAGTACTTTCAGTGCTTTGATTATATCGTGGGGCCCATCCTTTTCATTATTCCACAAATACACATCTATCTATTATGGGCACTCTGGGTAAAAAACCGACTACTTTTCAAAACAATCGTTACTTTGAATTTCAAAGTGTACGGGGAATGGATGATGCGTCATAGCAGATAGGTCGAATCTTCGAAGACTGATTTGACATGCGCAGACAACGCTATCCCTTGAGCTCTTCTAGGGAGTGTCTGTGTTGGTGTTGTGACGTAGACCTGCCATTTTGAGTACAGCCCAACATTGGTAAATATATTTTCTACCCAAAGATTCACGTTGACTACGCATGTCATATTCTTCGATTTGAAAAATGTCACCAAGTGGAAGCAAACAACCAAGTACACCCCCTTCCATTAGAACCACCAAATTGCCAGACAGTCCACGTGCTTAATCCAGGCATGATCTGTATTCAGTGTTTAGTGTGTAAGTCAAGATTGTGTAAAATGTTTGTTTATGAAACACTGCATGATATATATTTTTTTTGATGAATTTTTAAATCAACAGATAAAGTTTGGAAATAATAAATATCGAAGTGAGTGAATTTACTGCAGTGGTTTTCCTTTTTTTCTTTTTTCATATCATCTCCATACTCTCTGTCGTCGTCTATATTACTTACTCTTACCCCACCACGTCCTTAACAAGGTTAAAGGATTGACGTCCTGAACGGCTTAGTGGGTAATGTCCGGGATTTTATAACTTAAAAGTTGTGGGTTTCACCCGACCCAGCCTGGTAGATCAGTTCGTGACGATAGTGCTAAAAATTTAGAAATTGTGTGTTTGATACCGAACCTAGTAGCTCAGTTGGTGACGACAGAGCTAGAAAATTAGAGATTGTGGATTTTGAACCAAGTTCGGTGGCTCGGTCGGTGACAGCTGGGTTTGAAAATGTAGAAGTTGTTGACTTGGTACCAAGTTCGGTGGTTCAGTCGTTGACACCTGGGTTTGACAATGTAGTAGTTGTTGGCTTGGTACCAAGTTCGGTGGTTCAGTCGGTAACAGCTAGGTTTGAAAATGTAGAAGTTGTTGGCTTAGTACCAAGTTCGCTGGTTGAGTCGGTAACAGCTAGGTTTGAAAATGTAGAAGTTGTTGGCTTGGTACCAAGTTCGATGGCTCAGTCGGTGACAGCTGGATTTGAAAATGTAGAAGTTGTTGACTTAGTACCAAGTTCACTGGTTCACTTGATGACAATGGGGCTTGGAATTTAGAAGTTATTGGTTTGATGCCGAACTCTGTGACTTGTTGATAACGGGGCTAGAAAGCTTAGAAAGGTCTTTCTAACTCATTTAATAGCCGGTTTTCAAACAGAAATCATACATATTATGGGAAGAGATGCTTAACCTTTTACCAAACTATCCTTGTTTTTTTTACGACCCTAAGGAAAAAGTCGTCTGAAAACATTATGGAAAAAGGAGAAAGTGGTGGTAACCAGCATTTTCTCCTTTTCGCACAATGTTTTGTAATATTTCAAAGTCAATTTTCAATTCATGAGTCATGTTTATTTTGTCGTTCTCAAATGCTTTCAATTTGGACAAGTCTAAAATTTTGTCGTTTGGTAATACAATGCATAACAAAAATGCTTTTAATCCCCTCTTATCCCAGAATGCGGCTCAGTTTAATGTTTGTCATATAATTTGGGTTTTTTTTTGTTTACACTGTGCTGTTCTAAATGCTGTACACTTTCATGATTTCCTGCAGGCTTCTATTCTCTCCCGTTCATTTGCTCTCAGTTGCTCCATAGCTCGAGCATTTTTTCCGCCCATACGTTCTAGGAACACTTCGAATTCCCGCCAAAATGTTGTATTTGTGACCGGAAGTGTCTTTTCTGATGCTCTCTTGATACCGTGGGTGGATTTTATAAAGGCGTCTTGTTCATGTGCGTGACATCTCTGAAACATATATTGATTTATAGGTTGATTGACAGATTTTCAATGTCGTTTTCAAAATTTTTTGCAGAGACAGTATATCAAGGTGGTCAGTGTATCTATCCGCGATTTCCTGGTGTTTTTCTGTTACTAGTACTGCACACAATATTCTTTCAGAGCCTGGTTTTTTTGTACATAAACATCGTCTAAACGAAACATACGATTTTTTTAAACATTAAAACAATTGAAACTTTACAAGACATTTCTTTCTTGACTTCAACCCCGTAGCACTCATTCCTGAGTTAAAACAACTATCTTGAAGAGATCTTTGGAAACAATTGTGGGAAAAAAGAGAAAATACTGATTACCATTTTCTGCTCCTGTCCCTACAATATGCTCTATCTTGTCGATGACAAAGCTCATTTTTAAGTCACTTCCCATTTGTCGTATACGTATACTTTAAGTTTTGGCCAGTCGAAAAATTTGGTGGGTAGTACACATGTGCATGTGCATGTGCATGTACAATGCTAACCCATTCAGCGGTATGGGTAACACCAAGGAACTTTCAATGACGATAAAGATTAAGCAAACCATACCAGCATTAACATAAAATCCACGTGTCCATCTTCAATGGCCGGAGGTAAATAATCAGAGAGCACATAGTAACATAACTCTTCCGGTGTCATGGCGGCTGTGTTGACTTCTCCGTCATTATGGATCAGCTGGAATGATGACCAGTACAAAACATTATAATACTTATTACCGGAAGTTCGGAAGAGTAATCCCCCTTTGACCTCTCTTGAGCATATATGGTAAGAAAATGAACAATCTCGAGAGACAACGCGATATTATCGGAACCTATACGATGCCGTTAACGGAAAAGAAATTGAGAAATGAAAGCTTTATTACATCAATAAACGCTGCAGCTCATTGAAATGCGCTCCTTTTAGTTTAGATGGCAGCGTTTGATTTTACTTCTTGTGTACCCATCACACAAAAAGGAACCATCTGGGAATTCTGTCAATCAATTAAATGACAACAGATCAATGATAAAGCAGATCAGATTACCCTGATAATTAAAAAAGATTGTACAACAAGATAAAATGACCATTTTTCATTCAGAAGATGTCATTTAAGCGAAAAGTGTCGACTCTGGTAAACCTGCGCATCCGCGCAGGCTGACCAGGGTTGACACTTTTCGGAGTTCCAAGAACGTCTCTTTTTGCATGACGGGTCATATAAATGATGCTATTAAATTTTTGTTGTTGTTGTTGTTTACATGTGATCCAGCCAAACCCTGACAGCTCAGTCGGTAGCATACAGGTTTTGAGGGCAGGTGGCTAGTTCCACCTAGACTCGGCCAAAATACAGAAGGGGGATTGATGATAGTCATTGCGACAGGATTTATCCCTTTCTAACCGTTGATCATCGTATCTACAATGGTTATGTGGGAAAGCAGCCAGTGCCTCGGAAAAAAAATTGTGCGGAGTACTAGTAAAAGAGATTCCAGGAAAGAATAGATAGGTTCACTTACCGTCTCGATATAATTGAAATAATGTTGAAAATGGCGTTAAACACCATATAATCAAGTGTAGTCCAAATAGTCCGTTTTGACACTCCTTTTAATTAAGGCGTTTTACAAATGAAATAAGAAGTATTCTAGAACATTAGAGACCTAGGCACAACAATTTTCTAGATGAATGCAGAAAAGTACATTGAGCACTTTCACATAAATATAATACTAAAGTTATTGAAATCAGGGATCTTTATATACGATCTTTATTGAAATGGACGATGACATTACAAACAAGAAATGCAGACAAAAATAGATATTAATTTCTTAACAATCTAAAGAAATCAGCTCAAATATTTTCGTAAATTACAATTTGAGAGTTTATTAAAAATCTAAAACTACTGTGTGGGAACATTAAACTATTTAGAACACAATCCTGAATTCAAACGACCTCAGTGAAGAAAGTTTTTGAAAACATTGAGGGAAAAGGAGAAAATGCTGGTTACCAGCATTTTCTCCTTTTCACACAATGTTTTCTAACCTTCAAGAGACAAACTCCACCGTTTTAACCATATTTAATTTGTCGTCTGCAAATGCTTTCAGTTTAGACAAGTCTTGAATATTGTCATTTGGTAAAGAGTAACAGGTTTTCTTTATAATGACAGCAAGTGTGTGGGAACATGACTGTGATAGTCCTTTAATAATGGTGTAAGCTAAAACCTACCGCATAAAAGACTCGCTCCTTCCATTCATCATATGTTCGTTTACAAAACGAAATTGAATTCTTTATCATAACTGGAGGTGGCTTCTCTACTCCATACTCCTTCAACAGTGCTTCAGTGTGCTTCTGTTAAAAAGAAGAAAAAAAAAAATAAAGGAGGCTATCCTAAAGGGGTTTTCATTTAAAAAAGGCTGCGGAAAAAAAAAAAACCCGAAAATTAATTTGGAGTATTTCCTTCCAAAAGAATATCCTAAATTGAGTCTGTTGCCATTTTTTAAACGAGTTGTAACCTGTATGCATCTTTGTCTGCGCATGGATATAAACCTAGGTTATAAAACATTGAAATAGTGAATGGCAGCTAACAAGGGGTTGACAGCTATGTTCTAAATTCAGGATTTGTATTCACCAAGCGTTCTTAAGAACTGTTTTTGTATACTCCTACAACATTTTCTAAAATTTGAAAGTAACACAACTTCTGTTCGGCTAAAACTTTTGATTAAACCAATCACAGCTGTGTTACATTTAAATTTAGAAATTCTTGGAGACTCAGACTAAGGATGTTCGTAAGAATGGTCTGTGAATACAGATCTTAATGCCGCTACAGTCCCAACCCCTCTTGACGAACGGCTCCAATTTGGAGCGCCTAAGACAGAGTACCGACTCAGTGTCCAAGAGAAGACATCAAAAAGGCCTGAAGTTGTATAAATGCATTACAATTAATGTGAAACATTAATATTACAAGTAAACTTGGGTGTGGCGTCAAAAGAAAAAAAAATAAAGGTACAAGAGACGGAAAAAAATTACCTTGATCTCGTCTTCGTGTTTCTGATCAATATAGGGATATTTGTAGAACTGTGTTTTCAAGAAAGTAAGTATAGGGCCCTGAAGGAGAGAAGGACACTCTAAATCAGTACCATTTTGCGCAGAGTTTTCGACTCAGGATTTTACGGTGCACAATTTCAAATAAAAGTTTTCGCTTCTGACATTTTGCCCCCGGACTTTTCAGTCGTGAAATTTGGCCTATGAATTTTCAGTCCCAGGATTTTGGCCAAGATTTATTCAGTCTCGACACTTTTACCCGGGACTGTTCATTCTCGACATGTTGGCCCAGGACTTTTCGATCTCTACATTTTGGCCAGACTTTTTGGTCTAGACAATTTGGCCTAAAACTTTTCGGTGTCAAGATTTTAGCCAAGATTTTATAGTCAAGACTTTTTGGCCAAGGACTTTGCGGTCTTAACATTTTGACCCAGACCTTTCTGTCTCGACATTTTGGCCAAGGACTTTTCGGTTTCGCCGTTTTTTGCAAAGAACTTTTCGGTCTCAGTGTTTTGACACATCTAATGTCTTGACACATAATGCCAAGGACTACACGGCCTTGACAATTTTGTCAAGGGTTTTTCGGTCTCGACATTTTGGCCCAGTACTTGTCTGTCTCGACATTTAAGACCAGGGTCCGTATCCACCAACCATTCTTAAGAACATTCTTAGTCTTATTCTTCATAACTTTGTCATTATGAAAGTAACAGAACTTTGATTGGCTGGTTTAGCCAATCAAAATGTCTGTTACTTTAACAGTCAGGAAATCTTGAAGAATAAGACCAAGAAGTTCTTAAGAATGGTTGGTGAATACGGACCCAGGACATTTCAGTCTCGACATTTTGGCCCAGGACTTCTCGGTATCTGCATTTTGGCCAAGGACTGACTTTTTAATCTCGCCAATTTGGTTCAGGATGTTCAAGGGAGCTATTCGAATATCATATTCTCAAAGAGCTTGAAAATGATTTCTTAATGGCATATCGTTGAATCAAGCAAGTCGACATCAGGCAAATCATTAGTTAACCCTTAAAGTGCTGAATTAATACAAGAGACATTTTTAAATAGGAAAAAGCATCTGAAATATTACTGTACCAAGGTTTTATTGACTAGAATATGTAACAAAACAGTGGACAGTGTAGATCTAAGATCAGACTGCACATGCACAGAATGTGCAGTCTGATCTTGATCCACACTGTCCACAAAAACAAGTTAAGTCGGTTCCAGCGCTTTAAGGGTTAAGAAGATAGAGAATAGTAAGAAAGATGTTTTTAGTGGTTTGGCGCTATGTAGCCTGTTAAAGAGTTTTTAGATTAACTCTAGGGTTTCAGAAATACCTCCGGAAATATTATAATGTATAATCAGCGGTACCCACTGATGACGAGGATTTGCATGCAAATCAGTGTGATGACGTCATTTCTGATGTAATAAAATGAGTCACGGTAGCCGATTGCTAAACGATCTTCCCGTTACTCAAACGCAAATTTAGATTTTTTATTCACTACATTTAACTGCACAGTTTAACTACTGCGAAGAAAAATATGTTGTATTTATCGGCAAGAATCTTAGATTTACGGCATGAAGAATAAAATTGCTCCCTTTCAGGCATTTCGAAAGGGCAGGTGGCTTTTAATTCGGAACTGTCGCACTTTTCTTACGACTTTTTGGCAACAGTTCTCTGTCTTGCAAAATTCATCAAAATACACTAAGACCTGTATAGTATATATAACGATATGAGAATTTCAAGGACTCTTATTATTAAGTTCAATTGGTATCAAAACACACACTAATTAAAACAGAGTGAAAAAAAATAGAATGATCGTCATGTGACTGACAAAATCGTTACCTTCAATTCTGTCTTCCCTGGATCGAACTTTGTCGCTGAAACAAAGATACAATACATTTAACAGCAATCATCATTTTTAAACAGTCTGTGAACGTACACAGCGTTCTTTTTTATGTCTATGCAAGCTTATATTTCACTGGCCAACTTTTCTTAGAGAAAACTTGTAAAAACTCCTTTCGAAACTGTAGACTTGTCCATGTTAACTCTTTACCAAACGATAAAATCAAGACTTGTCCAAATTGAAAGTACATGCAGACGACAAAATGAAAGTAACTCAATTTTTTTCCCAGCAGGGTAGAAAACATTGTGGGAAAAGGAGAAAATGCTATTTGATTTTTGATCTAATGCACGGATGGTACATTGAAATATAGATCTATATTAAGCCAGTATTTAATGGGTGGGCAATTTTCTGTCAAACCGTCAGATTAAAATTTCTATGTCGCAGGGAAATTATTGAACGAATGAGACTGGAACATAAAATTTGAACACCAGCTTTGAAATAACGGCGTGGTGCTAAGGATAGTTTTGTCCAATCACATTTGCCCAAAGTTGCAGCTACAATAATGAAATATGACTTTGAAAGGACGAAATTGTTGTTGGAAAAAGCGGAAATGCTGAATACCAATCTTACCCTGAATTGCTTTTTGTAAACTATCAGGTACATTTCAGTTGAATTTGCAAATAAAATATATGACCCATACGCAAACAGGGACCATCTGGCAATTCTGTACATCAATTAGATGAAAACAGATCAACGATAGCGCGGGTCAGTTTAAGTTGATAATTCAAAAATGATTGTATAACAAGGTACAATGACCAATTTTCATACAGGAAATGTCATTTAAGCGAAAAGTGTCAATCTTGGTAAGCCTGTGCAGTCTGACCAGGGTTGACACTTTTCACAGTTCACAGAAGGTCCCTTTTTGCATGATGGATCACATATGTTTAAACTTACCCTTCTTCTCCAAAGTCGTTACAACAACAAGATTTGTTTTGTAAAGAGGTAACGCTTAAAAACATACCGGATTGCGTGACATCTATCGGTTTTGGTGGGATTGGTAGAGTAAACTGAAGCGTAACATCCTTCGGTAAAATATCTCCTTCCGGTTGGTCACTGTCCCAGTTAATTTCCGGAACTAGCTTTATTGTCCCGTTTGGTTCCTCTTCTTCGTTTTTGAGCGTGACTCTGTCGGGGAAGAATTATTGAATAATGGGTCTAGATCAGTCGATTATCAAACAGCTCGATTATATCAGACAACGCAAGGTGTTACGACAGACCACTCCTTCCTGCATGGTATACTCCCGATTTAAATACAATACCTGGCTACTGCGTCAGGGAGATATCTCTTTGGCTCAGTGGTTAGGGTATTGGCTTTGCGTCCGGGAGTTCGGAGTTCGAATCCCGCTCCGATCCTTATTTCTGCCATGCATTTATTCATTTGTTTCTTTGTTACGGACTTCGTTCGTAAGATGGGGGCTCGTCCGGGATTGGCCATTGAGCCATTAATCCCATTTGTTGTCCAAAAATCGGACTTCCTGCCTAATAAAGGCTTTGAGTCATCAATAAATGATGACTTTAAGAGGGGCGTGTGTTACGACAGACCACTCCTTCCTGCATGGTATACTCCCGATTTAAATACAATACCTGGCTACTGCGTCAGGGAGATATCTCTTTGGCTCAGTGGTTAGGGTATTGGCTTTGCGTCCGGGAGTTCGGAGTTCGAATCCCGCTCCGATCCTTATTTCTGCCATGCATTTATTCATTTGTTTCTTTGTTACGGACTTCGTTCGTAAGAAAGGTATCAGATGGAGTCAACATGACAAGTCTTAGAGCAAATGAGCAACTTTTTATGCAGTTTTCAAAAATGATCACGTGCAGGACGCGATGGAAATAAAGTTTTCTGCTCATGGTTTTAGTTAATATTCTTTTGCTTCCAGTTTAATCTACTTCTATATTGCTACAAATCACAGGTTTAGTATAATGTGATTAGTATATTCTTATAATAGGGTGCCCAATTGCAAAATTGTGTATGCATGTGATCTGAACGATTTCTCCGGATTCCGTTTGAAGCTATTTTCAACATATTTCCGTTTTTATAACGGCAACTTATTCATGTTCTGGGATTCATTCCAATGCCAGCTCCGAGGACGTTACCCATGTGACCTGCGTCGTCAATAGAAAACAAACAAGAAGTTCTAGTAACGAATCAACACCTGTCTCTTTACCTACTCAAGATATCTTCGACTTAAGACTTATGAATGAATAACTTGAATGGTGAACTATTTTTGTCCGGTTTCACAGCGTCTCCTGGGTCTATATTCACCAATCACTTTTAAGAACGTTCTTATTCTTATTATCCAGAATCTTCTAAATGTGAAAGTAACACTACTCCTGATTGGCTAAACCATTTGGTTTAGCCAATCAGAAGTGGTGTTACTTTCACATCTTGAAAGTCTTGGAAAATATGACTATAAATATTCTGAAGAATGGTTGGTGAATACGGACCCTGATCTTTTACTTCCAATTTATTCTATGCCAGACCAAACAAATGTTGAATTTTTTAAAGGTAAAGGCATTTGCGATAGACAGATGTGGCTAGATTGATGAAACGAATTCTTGAAAGGATAGACAACATAGAGGACAATTGAGAAAATGCTGGTAAACAGCATTGTTCTCCTTTCTCACGTTCTCAAACCCTTCTTCTGCACGATCATTAAAACAATTGACTCTATGCTTAAAGGTTAAAGTTTTAAAAAAGGAAAGAAAAGATACCGAAAAGGTTGAGAACTGGCACGTCGCGGCATGAAAGCAAGCCTTCTTTTCGACTCCATCCCATCTACGACCACATTTCCGGTTAGCTCAATGACGAATTGTTGATTAGGTCCTGTTAGAATATTGTCGGATTCACCGTCTACTTGTCGTTTGTAACCTTTCTTCTGCCAAAACTCGAGTCGAGAATCCGTCTGAAAAAAGTCCAGGACTAATTGATTGATAAAATGTTTCACTGATTAATCGATTGACTGATAGATTGACTGATCGATTGACTGATCGATTGATTGATTGATTTAATTGATTGATTGATTGATCGATCGATATGCCGATTGATTGATATCTCACATATGATTGATTGATTGACTGATTGATTGAATGAAAGTTAACTAACGCTACTCTAGACTGTTTTGCCCTAGGGTATTCCTTCAAAAGACCTAGCTGTTCCAGTGAGGCTCGAACCGGGTACCTCCCGGTGCCTCTAGGTTACGGATCAAATACTATTTCATTAAGTCACTCGGGACTGCTAGAAGAAGTCAAACTATAGGTGAAGAAGTTGAGGTCAGAGGGTAGCTATCAAATCCGGAAAACATGTGGTTCAATCTACAAGGGAAGCACTGCTTACATGGTGGTGTCACTGAGCAAAGCGCTGCAGAGCCCAATATTGTTTCTTGGGAAAATCTGAATAAACTTATATAAATTGCTCGGGCTCCAACAACAAGGGGTTAGATGATTCTCCTTGATGCATCGCACTTCACAAGTCATCATATGGCTTGCAACAGGCGAAAAGGGTCATTCGGACATTTGCGTAAAGTGTCGTCTCGGATCAGCGTGTGCAGTCCGCGAAGGCTAATCCGAAACGACACTTTCCGATTTTATGTGAATTTCTGTTTTACGCAAGTCTACTCTAGCACAATATCTAATGTAGTCGTAAAGTGCCGTCTCGGATTAGCTTGCGCGGACTGCGCAGGCTAATCCGGGACGACAATTTACACAAATGTCCGAATGCACCTTTTCGCGTGTTGCACTCCATATAATTATCCGTAAAACCCATCTTGTCTTATGTTACGGGAGACCACCAATTCATATATTGCTTCATCCCGGTTTGAATACAATGCCTAACAATACCTGCGTTAGGGAAAATTCTCTTTAGCTCGGTGGTTATGGTGCTGGCCTTTCGTCCGGGCTTTCTAAGTTCGAATCTTGTCCGGTCCCTGTACTTCTGCTATACATTTGTTGAATTGTTTCTTTGTTACGGACTTTGTTCGTAAGAGTTACAGCAGACTGAATCATGAGGCAAAAATAGTCCTATGGATTGATACGTAGAAAATGGGTCGATGTGCTTTGGGTCTTTTTGTTGTCCGCTAAACAATCTTTTTATAGAAAATGAGCCGATCACAGTCATATAGTTGCATAAAAAAGCATTACAGGTGAAAAATAAGCTGCTTATTTGAGAAAAGCATCATAAGTACTTTGATGATGTGTTCATAAAACATGTCTGTTGCGATTATGTAAGGTGCTAAATATTTAAGCCTGAAAAATTCATCTCTATATAATTTTTACCTTGCGTGACTCTATAGCCTCGATCAGGACGATATTGGAACGGGGATCACCGTCAACTTTTTCTAACACCATCACGAAGAAAGCAGCGGGCTGTTGTCGCTTCTTGGCGCTAATTATCTGTCTAAACACATCTTGTCGGTTTTCATCAAATGCCTCTCTCAGAACAGGGACGTAACTGTTTCCAAACAATGGTTAAAAATTATTGTATGGGATCGTTCAAAGTAGATCGACAGGTTTAAGTATTTTAATTTTAGCTTTATGCCATACAGACGAGCAACTTTCGTTTGCCTACTATTTTTTCACATGAATTGAATCTTTATTGATTCAAACTATATCAGTAATACAAGAGTGTTTCTTTTTATCAAAGCCTCTCTTGCAAATTGCTATATTTTAGCTCGTATATGTAAACGTTACCTTTTCAAAAATAACGTTATGATTAATCAATCCACTGACTGTTTCACAAAGCAGTACAGATCGTTAAAGGAAACCCGGATATGGACTGATTAACCCTTTACCAAACAATCCCTGGTTTTTACGACCCTAAGAAAGAAGCCTTTTGAAAACATTGTGGGAAAAGGAGAAAATGCTGGTTATCACCATTTTCTTCTTTATCTATAATGTTATCACCATTTCATGAACAATTTCCGATCTTTTCAGCCCGACTTCATTTAGTAAAGAATTCGGATGCGTGTCGCAAGACATATATTAATTTTAATTTTTTTTTTTTTTAATTTAAACATATTTTATTCAATATATTGACATTTACATTTACAATACAAGAAATGATGTGAAAAGGATTGGAACGAAAGCATATTGCTTATATAGTTCCTCTCCCTAAACTGAAACACGTGATAAAAGAAAAGAATTTATTACAAAAGAACAGATAATAGGATTATAAACAAAAGGGCTGTTATCTGAAAAATTAAAAAGAAAAAAGGAAAAGTGATTGGTGATTGAGCAGAGCGGCAGCAAAAGATACAAGTTATGCTTGTGTATAAAAGTTCGCGACAGTACATTGTCAGAAAAGAAGATCAGCGGATCTAACCTTTAATTGGAATAAAACTAAGAGAATCTCTTGCTTTTATCAATGTAATCATGAACTGCATGGAAGATATGTTCGTTTTCGATAAGGGAGAGTTCGTTGTCTCCATAAAGCACTGTATCAATATTAAAAGCAGATTTAACGCTAATATGTTGTCTGAGTGTTTCTCGAATGTTACAATAAAATCTGCATTCAAAGAAGTAGTGTGTATTAGATTCAACTTCAACAAAGAATTCCTATAAAGGCTGGTTCTACAAAGTATGTTTGCCAAGTCATTAGAATTGCGAAGATTGTACGTTGTGTTATTTCCAATAGTGGACGGAACAAGAGAGCATAGGTAGTTTGGAACTAGACCATTAACCATTTTGAAAAAAAGAATGAGTTTATGTTTGTTTCTGCGATGTCTTAATGTCTCCCAGCCAGATTCTCTAGAAAGGTCTGAAAGAGACACTAATTTGGTGCATCCTGTTACTATCCTGGCTGCCTCGTTTTGGATCTTATCGAGTTCTGCCTTATGGTATTCATACATGTTGTCCCAAACGGTGTCTCCATATTAAAGAATAGGTCTGATGAATGAAAAGTATATAGTCTGCAGAGAAAGGCGATCAAGCAGAAATTTTAAACGGCGTAAAATACCTATTCTATTCCATGCCTTCTCAACAATAGATTTAATTTGTTGGTCCCAGGATCCATCACAAGATAGACAGATACCGAGGTGTTTATGAAACTGGACCGTCGGAATTGCAATATTTGACATAGTAAGGACTGGGTGATCGGGTTTGTCACGTTTACGAGATATTAACAATGATTTCGATTTCGAAGGATTAAACTTAACCAACCATCTATCCGCCCAGTTGTTTATTTTTTCAAAATCCGACTGTAGAATAGCTCCGGATATATTTGGAGTATCGATTTCTATGGAAAGACTAGTATCGTCAGCAAACAAATTGATTACTGATTCAAGGTTGTCCACAATGTCATTTATGTAAACCAAAAACATCAATGGACCTAATACTGACCCCTGTGGAACTCCAGCTCGTACAGGTAATAATTCAGAAGATCCTCCGGGAAGTACCACTTTCTGAGTTCTGTTAGACAGATAATCCCGAAGAAAAGATAAAACTTTACCATCTATACCTGCAGCTTGTAATTTAAAAATGAGACCATTGTGCCACACCTTGTCAAATGCTTTGCTAATATCAAAAAATACCATCCTTATTTCACGACCATTGTCCAAAGCACTACAAATCCTATCATACAAATAAGTCAGCTGGTTGACTGTTGAGTCCCCAGGAAGGAATCCAGACTGACATGGCGTGAAAAAGTTATTTCTTTTTAGATGATTGAATATATGTTTGTATAGAATTCTTTCAAGAACCTTCTCCATAGTGTTTTAGAGCGATACAGGTCTATAATTAGATGGTATAGAACGATCACCACTTTTAAATATCGGACACACAAGGGATGTTTTCCAAGCAGATGGAAGTACACACTTATCGAGACAAAGATTATATAATCGACAAAGAGGAAATGAAATTTGGAACGCTGATTCTACCAATATTTTGTTGTTGATGCCATCTGGACCTGATGCCTTTGCAATACAAAGAGTTTGCAATACATCGAAAACCTCTTGGGGCGTTATAGTAATATTATTGATATTTTCACCGAGAAATTGCGGATAGTCACACGGAAGAGTGATTGAAGAATCGTCAATCTCTGATTGACTGCAGAAAAACGAATTCAAAAGATTTGCCTTTTCGTAATCATCTACTGCAAATCTGTCATTAGTAGAGTCAAAAATAGGCGGCAACGTTGACCCTGAACTAGAAGTCGGACTTATAAACGACTTAAGGATTTTCCACCAGTCACGTGATCCTAAATTGCCAGATCTTAATTTAAGTGCCATATTGTTAAAATAATCAATTTTTGCAAGTCGAATATTTGAAATCACTTCATTCCTTAAACGTCTAAATTTTATCCAATGCTGGTCAGAGTCGGTTTTCCTTGCTTTTTTGTAGTATCTTTTTCTCCTGCGAATTTTTCTTTTTATTTCCGACGTTATCCAAGGCTGGTCATGCGGATTTATGGTGACCGTTTTATTTGGAATTGATTGGGATGCCTTTTCGATTAAGATGTCCGAAATATTTTGTGTGTATATGTCCGGGTCGTCATCATAAACAGAATTCCAATCAACTTCTGATAAAGTACTTCTAAGCTTACAATAATCACCGTTTTCATACTTCCATATTTTACGTTTATATGAGTTATATTTTGGTTTTAAAAAGTTGAAAACACCAAAAATAGGACAATGGTAACGAACATTCAAATTCAGGCATGGCTCCCCTACTCCTGAAGTTAGAATAGATTCTCTATTTTTCACAAAAAGGAGGTCAATTACTGACATTGAATTTTCAGTGAAATGAGTAGGTTCCTCGATACACTGCGTGAGATTGAAGTGCCTGCAGATAGAATCAGTTTTTCTATAATGAGACTGGTTCATTATGTTTAGGTTAAAATCACCCATTATAATGATGTCGGTAATATTCGTATCGACCGCGAGACCGACAGAGTCCTCAAGTAAAGAGGTATACATCGCAGAAGAATTAGGTGGTCGATAAAAGACACCATATAAAACATTTCTACTATTACTAAGTTTTATCTCAACCCAAATACATTCCAAATTGTTTATTTCCAAGTCAAGTCTACGTTTATACGCAATGTTATCTTTGACATATAGAATCACACCACCGTACCTGTCCCGGTCTCTATCTTTACGTTCTGGTGGATGGAAATTTGAGAAAAAAAGATCGCTAGATGCAACATTACTATGTAACCACGTTTCTGTAAAGGACAGTATGTCGAAGTAAGAGAACTCCGAAATCAAAATATCCAACTTATTAGAAATACTTTGCACGTTATAATGAACTATAGACAAATGGTTCGGGAGATTCAGAAAACTGTAAAGGTCACTGGTACAAAAAGAGGTTGATGAAGTATCTGAATGAGGACCAGGATTTAGATGGACATCACCAGACAAATATAGCAAAGATATTAGCACAGTTAGAATGTATGCGATATCGAGAAATACAAAATTTCTCAAAAGGGAAAAAGAAAATGCAATATTTTGAGAATGTTTCTGGTTGAGCAGTATTCTTGATTTGTTATGAAATTCAATTAGTCGAAACATGGTAGATGAGTGTCTAAAATTCCACTGCAAAGAAAAAAGATACAGGGGAGATAAATGTACTGCAAAAAGAAATGACAGACTTACTATAAAACAAAATGGAAAATTTGGACGATATGTCGGCTTAACGATTTCTATACAATATTTTTCAAGTGATACCATTAAGCAAATAAAGAAACATACAAAAGCACGACATTTGTCCAAAACATTCCAAAACGTTGAACAAGTAAACAATAATTTCGACCCACGGATATATATATCTGTCGTGAATAAGCTGACACTCTGCACAATCACAAGAAAAAAAGGTATCTAGGAAACAAAAATAAAGAAAAAATAAAGGAAAGTGTGAGAAATAATGCATAAGACAACGAAACAAAAAAGGCGCCACTGGGTTTTTGTAAGACGTTTAAAAATTTGAGTGAGTTTATTAGCAAATGAGACGATCCAAATATATGGGCCAGTAAAGTAATACACTTTAAAGTAATAAACTTTTTCTGTCAATGAAATAAGCCACTTTGGTGACTGGACATACCGGCTTCAAAACACAGCATGTTATGACAATAAATCAAATATTACTGATTAGTTTTGAGATTCAAACTTGAAATAAGTGCTTTATGCATAGCCATAGGTCAGTTATACATATTAAAATGTGTACATGTGGTGAGCTAAACAGAGCTATAATTACGAATTCCAAGAGAGAGAGAGAGAGAGAGAGAGAGAGAGAGAGAGAGTTAAACAATACATATTGATGCATATATTAGCTCAGAAACTAGCCACTTACGTGCTAAAATGGGAGACATTAAAGATAAACTTTCCTTTGACAACTTTCGGAGCTGACTGTACCACCTGCAACGATGTTTCGTCCTTCATGTTATTTTCATCTGCCGTAACTATGATAACCTCGCTTTCTGGTACAACTTTAAATTCTTTGATGGCCGGACATTGTACCGTGATCTCTTTTGTCGGTTGGTTACCCTCCACGTTTATTTCATATAAATCCGAAAGCAGCAACGGCTTCACCTCGGGTGCTTTCGCTATTTCCAGCTTCTGTACTGCAGGTTTATCCTCCAGTTTAGCGTTCGCTTTAGCCACTGGTTTTGCACCAGGCTTCGTAGGTCGCCCAGGTATTTTTTGCAGTGAAGCCCTTCTACCCGTGTCCACTCTAGACTCGAATTTTGGTTTCTTTCGTGCGGGTAGGGACACACTGGTGTTTTCATAGACCTGAAAAAAAAATCCGGTTGGTAACAGATGTTGTTGTCCCTGACGCAATAGTGCTTTATAGTAGATTATGCTCATTGTTTTTAAGGACATTGTGAATCAAGATAAGGGCCTGTATTCACCAACCATTCCTGAGAATATTCTTAGTCTTAATCTCTAAGATTTTGTAAATTTGTAAGTAACATAACTTCTGATTGGCTAAACCGTATGGTTCAGCCAATCAGAAATTGTGTTACTTTCAAATATAGACAGTTCTGGAGAATAAGACAAAGGATGTTCTGAAGAATGGTTGGTGAATACAAGCTCTAGATTGCACATTATGATTCAAGCTAGTTCAATGAAATATCTGGATACGCTTTATTGACTAAGCATCCCAATTATTTGGCACTCAAATAGTCATGGTAAGCTGTGGGCTGCGGGCAGGATAAGGACATGATCTGGATGAGAATCAAGCTACGACTTGATCTACTGGACATTAAATTTGGGCCGATTTAGATAGTTTTGTCGTACATGAAGATTCCATGGAGAAAACTGGTCATTATAGCCATTTGTATTTTTTTTGCCAACGTAAAAACCCTGCATTGGTCGATTCAGTAAACAAAGCGTGCAATTTTGGCCGTTGAAAGAGTGGATAGTCGATTTGCAATCGGTACTGCCGTCTATTTTGATCAGGTCAGATATGACGTCACTGTACTGATTTGAATACGAATCGACGTAATCGATCCACTCGTCACAACTCGGCCGATTCCGTACCTACATCTAACCTCGTCCGTATATAACGGTCGATTCCATTTGAACTGCGAATTACATGATCTTATGCATGTCGTGCCAATATCAGTCGTTTAGAAACGATATAAACAACCTCAATGAAAATATTCACATCTTTCTATCTGTTGGTGAAAACTTCAATCGGAATTCATAAACAACGTTAACAAATAATGTACGAACTCTTTGTCAACTTAAATATAATTCGAAAAAATTCAATAGAAATTTAGAGCGGCTACAAAGAAGTCAATCCTGTCGCAATGACTATCATCAATCCTCGGAAAAGAAACTGGCCGAGCTTGGAATTTAAACTATGCCCCCTCCCCGTTTTCTCAAGCTATGTACGCTTTCGAATGGGCTAATACGGCTTGGCATGAGACATAAAAGAGCTATAGGTAGACACACAGTAAAGTATATACCTTAAGGTTTAGCTTTGTGTCCTTGGCAAACGTGTCTTTTGGCACTTCTAGCTGGAATGATTCCTCAATCTTTGATTTTACTAAAATTACAAAAAAAAAAATGCTCTCTCTGGAAAGTGGGTTTCATGCATCTGCAAAAAAAAGGTATCGACCCAGGTCAGCCTGCGAAGTCCACCCAGGCTGATTTGAGTTTTGACTGAGCTTTGCATACCGATGGGGCAAAACAATGAAATGAGATACGGGGATAGTTTCCATTCCATTCATTTCTCTGTTTATCACGGTGCCTTAAAATGTTATTGGTGGTCGACAAATCAATATATTTTAATCTGAAACGCATAGTTAAACTTAAATCATATTTCATACCCACCGACGCTTGCGCCATCGCTGGCAAATAGTTCTTCAATCTTTGGTTTTGTATACACAACAAATATCTCGTCGGTACCAGGCTTGAGGTCTAACCTGAGGTTACAGTACATCCTCTGAAAAGTAAACAGTGACCAAAATCAACAGGAGCTGTCGGTGGTGGAAAAAGGCATCCGAAATCAATATACTGTTTCCATTTAACCATCCTGGTTAGACAGACAGACATACCTCATGTTGATGGGCGCAAGACTGGTCCGTTTTTCTGTACTGTCTCTCTGTCTTTCACTCTGTCTGTCTCTCTGTCTGTCTTTCTTTGTCTGTCTCCCTGTCTCTCTGTCTGTCTGTCTGTCTCATTCTCTCTCTTTCCCCCTCTCTGCTCTCTGTCTCTCTCTCTCTCTTTCTCTCTCTCTCTTTCCCTCCCTCTTTCTTCCTCTCTCTCTCTCTCTCTCTCTCTCTCTCTCTCTCTCTGGCTGCCTCTTTCTCTGTGTATGTCTCTCTCTCTCTCCCTCATCCTGTCTGACAAGATTCAGTGAAATACAACAAACCTCGCCCTTCAATATCAGATCGTCGAAATCCAAGGACTCTTTCTCCGCCATTTTGAGTATGGGTTGCTCTCTAGGTTTAACAATGGCAAACAATGGTATCTGTAACTGTATACTGACAGTTTCGATAGAGTCTGTCATTCTAACATGAAATATGTCACTGATTGCTTCCTCGCCCTCCACTTCACTTTCAAACTTGACAGCACTGAAAAGAAAACAAGAGGGCCATAATGGCCCTGAAGTCGCTCACCTGAGCCTTTTTGACCAAATATAATCTATCTTAACTCTTTACCAAATGACAGATTTTTGGACTGGACTAAATTTTAAGCATCTACAGGAAACAAATTAAATCTTGGTAATGTAATGATTTCTGACTTTGATAAAGTAGAAAATATTGTGGGAAAAGGAGAAAGATTTGGCCTAGTGACCTACTTTTTGACCAAACATGACCATTTTTTTTAAAGTCATCAAAGATATCATCAAGACAAACATTCTGACCGAATTCCAATAGTATTGGACAAAACATTGGCCTCTACAGCATACACTAAATTCATCCTTGATTTGACCTAGTGACCTAGTTTTTGACCCGACATGACCCTTTTTCGGTCTCACCCTATATATCATGAACACAAATATTCTGACCAATTTTCAAGGGTGTTGAACTAAAAAGTGTCTTCTAGACCGTACACCGTATCTTGTCTAAGATTTGACTTTATGACCTGGTTTTTCAACCGAAATGACACATTATCAAACTCGTACGGGATTTCATTATGACAAACTATCTGACCGAGTTTCGGATCGAAAATGTGGCCTCTAGAGCGTACACAAGGTAAAAGTTGACAACGCAAGACGTACGACTGGGTGACGCACGACGCACGTCACACGACGGACGCCGGACACAGCACAATCACAAAAGCTCACCTTGAGCACTTTGTGCTCAGGTAAGCAAAAATTTGACAATAGAGTAAGGTTTGGAATATTCATTTAGACTAAATAGCAGACATTTTAAGTGTTTCAGACTGAGACAACTTTAGATCCTTTACCATACCATCCACAGTTTAAACGACTTTGACGAAGAAGTCTTTTGAAAAGCTTATGAGAAAAGGAAAAAAATGCTGGTAACCAGCATTTTTTTTCCTTTTCCCATAATCTTTTCAGCCCTTTCACAGATAAATCTAATCATTTTAGTAACATTTGATTTATCGTCTGCATATATTTTCAACCTGAATCAGTCCTGAAATTTGTCGTTTGGTAAAGAGTTTAAGTGATTTTTTTTTTTGATGATTTGCTCTGAACAAATATAATTATTTTTGTTAAACACTGATAAATGCTATAATGCCTAAGAAATCAACGCATTAGAATGTTACGTGAAACGTATGGGTAAATGTGCGTAAATTACGTCATATTTCCCTCCGATTGAAAATATGGGGAAATATTTGCCTCAAAAGGGAAAGGTATGCGAAAATAACTCGTGTCTTACGGCACTCGTTATTTTCGCATACCTTTCCCTTTTTCAGCAAATATTTCCCCATATTAACCACAAGCTGATGAAATAAACTCTATTTAATTACCTGTTTTCGGTCTTTTCTTTCCTACAATAAATCTGGAATGGTAGCAAATTTTTGGTGTCTATGGACGTAATATAAACATCAAGCCTGTCCAGTTTCAGCTCCTTTGTTTTCTTGGGATTGACGCTCATACCTTGGGCGGTAATGTATCTGTAATATATGTCAGTAGAGCTCCGGATAAAGGGAGTGATATTGATTTTATAATTGAAAAATATTAGTTATTCTCCACTAAACTCTATGTTACGGGCACTCATTAGAATCGTCTCATCGAACAACAAAATAGAAGTAAACTGTACATGAGGTGACTTGAGAACTCTTGACCTAGTTTTAAAATTCACTCTTCTGCTTGCTACTAACATTAGGTCCGACCGTACAATGAGATTGCCATCTTCACAATAATTTCTGTACTTTTGACTTGGAAGGGTTAAATATTTTTGCATCTTAACCCCTATCCTGCTTATCCCGACTCGGTGACCTTTTGCGGACACTGTAGATCAAGATCAGACTGCACAGAGCGTGCAGTCTGATCTTGGATCTACACTGTCCGTTAATGACTTTTTTTCAAAAAAATCATTTGAAACAGCATCATTTGCGTTTTTACAATCGGGTCGAAAGTAAAAGGATTAAAATCCGTGTTCCTTGCCTTTGGTAGCTGTTGGCTATTGGGCCTTTGAATGCATTTTATCAAGATACTATATGGAGCAACACTTAGTTTTCACCAGTGATTATCCCATGCAGAGGTGGAAACGTTGAATGTTAGCTTACACTAAAACAAAGCTTTATTGTCCCAGTTTCCCACTATGTTTTCTACCCTTTAAAAAGTAGTTCTGGGACCGTATTCATCAACCATTCTTGAGAATATTCTTAGTCTTATTCTCCAAGGTTTTCTATATTTGTAAGTGACACAACTTCTGATTGGCTAAACCGAATGGTTTAGCCAATCAGAAGTTGTGTAACTTACAAATGTAGAAAATTCTGGAGAATAAGACAAAGAACGTTCTTAAGAATAGTTGGTGAATACGGGCCTTGATCATTCCAAGTTCGAGTTTTATTTGTACTTTATAAATGTTTTTAAAATGAGCCAGTCTTAAACTTGGCTAAAGGGTTAAACAGGAAGTAAAACAAAAAGCTATTCACCCAGAATCCTTTGCGGCAATCAATGCTGTGTACGTCCTAAGCAGAGTTTGAAAGTTCCCCGTTTTGGCCACGTCAGCGGCAGTCCTTCCTTGCTGCATGTAGACAGTTACCATGAGACTGAATATCAGATTGACTTCTAACTTATCTCAATATTCTACTTTTTGCATTTTGTTCTAAACCCCTTCTCTTTTAGACAGCACTGTTGCAAAAGCAGAAATTTCTCGAAGGGAACAAATTCTCCTTTTGCAGCAATATTCAATGTATACAAGCTACCATAGCAGTTACACTCATTTTATGTTATTTATCCATATATTTAATGAATATCTTGTCCAGTGCTTATACAACTATTTTTCATCCTCAACTCGGCTTTTTTCTTTTTTAAATCTTTGCTGAGCATGAAGTTCAAAGTCATGCAAATGTAGATAGATTAACCGTGATGGGTGAATTTTAAACTATTTTTAGTCAACTTTCCTTTTGCGTTTTTAAACCTTAAATTCAAATTTCCGTGCGAGGACATAAAACTTTAAACTTAAAACAGGACTTAAACTACAGAACTCATTGTAGAGTTTTGGGTTACAATGAGTTCTGGGTCCGTAGCCACTTATCATTCTTTAGAACATTCTTAGTCTTATTCTCCATAATTTTCTAACTTTGAAAGTATCACAACTTCTGATTGGCTAAACCGCATGGTTTAGCCAATCAGAAGGTGTGTTACTTTCAAGTTTGGACAAACTTGGAGAATAAGACTGAGAATATTCTTGAGAATGTTTGGCGAATATGGACCCTGATTGAATACAAAGTTTATAAGCATCAAATTTGTTTCGTAAATTGATAAGTTAATTTGCAGGCTGTGAACGAGGGAGAAAATGCTTGACAGAAAAGACAGTAAAAAAAATAAGAAAGGCAGATAAAAAGAAAATAGCTAGACAAATGGGTGGATAGATCACCTACTTTGTCCTTCAGTGTCGGGTTCGCCTTTTTAATCAACAGCGCCTCCATTGCTTCTTGTCTAGAATGTAGGGCCGCCGTGTGTAGCGCCGTCTCCCCTTTCTGTGGATGATAAGATATATCGTCGGTTTACTTCCAAAACCTCGTAACTACAGCTTATTACAAGCTGTAGTTACGAGGCTTTGGATGTAAACCGACGATATTTCGGCATAGCCATAGCTGAACACGCTGGCTTTCACCTAACAGAATAGCCTGTGATTTGCGGTTGGTAAAAATTGAGAAGTTCATTCGGCGGATTCCTGCTTCAAATAACCATATGTTTTCTTAATTAAGGTATTACCATCCTAACGCTTCTAGTGCAACATGGAATGAAATTTCTTATTATTTGATAAATAAGGATTTATACTGATATAATATTCTTGTACATTTCTAACCGACCATAAATTCTTTTGATGTCCATCTTGAAATTGTTTGTTGATATTTTTTGTTAGTTTTCTGAAAAGGGGGGTAATCATTATCTCCCTTTGTAATGAGAATAGTGTGGCCCTAGATTTATAAATCATAATTCTAAGAAGGAAAAAATAGAAAAAGTGGCTCGGTCAAAGTTGTACAATAATTCTCGTTTTCAACCATAGCAACTTTTTATGCAGCTGTTTTCCATTAGAATGATACTACCTTAAGTTACAACGTATGACCTTTGATGCTTCAAGACTTGTTTTCTTGACGAAAGGATAGCTCGTGCTTACCCCCAGCATCTGGTTTATAATGACAATAATGATATTACATATAGTCACATTCATTTTTTTTTTTTCAAAAATAATTCATTCTCTCCGCTTCACAGCCATTGGGAAACTAATAATAATTACAGCGCATTTGTCTTGATTCGTATCCATTGACATCGCCATCTTGGATTTTGCGTATTATTAGTTGTACGGTCAGGTGGCAGGAGACTTGGAAACTTGTTAACGGCTGTGGTGAATCATGTCGCCCCGAGCCGAAGGCGAGGTGGCGACATGACTCACCATAGTCGTGAACAAGTTTCCAAGTCCCCTGCCACCTGACCGTCCAACGTATTAATTATACTGCAAAGTTTTGCTATTCCAACGTTTGTTAAATGAATTTTACCTGTCTTTTGGTTTGAAAAAATGAGTACGCTGACAAAGTAGAATTTTCCTTCTGAGTACCATATTTCAATGAAAACAGGCGTCACTTGGAACTGACGTCTCTGAAACCTTGGTAAAACCTGCTAAAACGTGCAGCCTAGCGCATAATCTTGATATTATCTTGATCGACGCCGCCATTTTGGATGTTGTGTTGATAAAGTAGTAATGTATATTGTGCTCCCGAAAGGGAAATTGCTTTTACGTTGGTTTTGCCAGTGTGCATGATGTATATTGACTGGACATATTATCAAATCAGATCACGAGAAGTTTTTTTGCAATAAACTGGGCTCCCGAAGGGGAACTTCCGTTTTGCAAGCGTACTGCGCTACATGTACGGAACATATTATCCAATCAGATCCCAAAATAAAAAAAAAATGCAGTATAATAATTGATTTATTTACCTTGTTTGTTTCATTAACTTTCATGCCAAGGACTACCAGTTTTTCAACAACGTCCATAGACTGTATCACGACCGCTCCATGTAGGGGAGTATCTCCATCCTGTAGAAAAATCATTTTAATGACGTCACTAGCTGCAGTAGACAAGTTTGTCGTCTTCAGCAAAGTACTTTTGATACGATGGCGTACAAAGAATCAAAGCGTTGAGAACGCTGAAGTGGTATTTGTCAAAGAAGCCGTTGTGTAGAATTAATATTTTGAAAGAAAAAGAAAATTATTATTCAATTATTGGCTTGAAAGTCAATCAACAAAGCAAATGATTACCTTTTTGGTTGAAGGGAGAGTACTTATGACAAAGTTAGGATTATTTGTGTATTAGTGGTCTCCCTTAAATCAATCGGAGCAGCCAGGAGTAACGTCTCTTGACAGTATAATGCATGATGGACAGAGAGGAAAACCATGTGAATAATCAAATAATGTTAAGTTTGTACCTGAAAACTATGATTTTGAAATATCTTTGAGCATTACCATTTAATTCCCAACACCACAATAAATTATTTCGATCTATAAATATCCTTGCCCATTCAAATGGAATAGCGCGCAATTTTTGGATGAACAAGCCATGGAACGACCTGGTTGTGGAATGAAAAAGCCCAGGACCAAGCAATTGGTAGATAAATTATGTATCATTGCGCCAATGGTAGGCTATGAGTGAGTAAAGCTATTTTCAATAAAAAAAAGTAGTATTTCCACGATTGATGGCCTCACTCAGTGTATTTTAATATGCCGTTTCAAAATTACATATCTTAGAGCTGCCAAAAAAATGATTTGGCTGAGAAAACTTGAGTTTAAATGGGTTTATTTCCCTCAGCTTTGCACAAAATACGATATATGGTCTTCAAAAATTCAATATTGAACTCATAGTAAATTGTCGTCGATAAACACAAAAGAAATAAATAAACCAGAAAACTAGACTGAAAAAGTCTTTTCCATATTATATAGCAAATGCAGAGCCTCTGATTCATGAACACATGTTTTGGTTTCTGTGAGTTATAAATTGGGCTTCTTAATATGTCTGTGTTCCATGTATATTAGATAAACAAGGTATAAGACGAAAGAAAGAAAGAAAGAGAGCGAGCGAGAGAGATAGAGAGAGAGAGAGAGAGAGAGAGAGTGAGAGAGAAAGACAGAAAGAAAGAAAGAAAGAAAGAAAGAAAGAAAAAGAAAAAAAGAAAGAAAAAAAGACGGGAATTAAATATTTGGATAAAGGAAGCAATTACAAAGAAAGAGAAATCTAGAGGCTCACCTCATTTTTGGCATTAAAGTTAGCGTTCCTCTCCTTTAAAAGCTGTATCGTAGCCATGTGACCGTCTCTTGCGGCTAAGTGAATCGGCGTTTTCTTGCTCTAAAAGAATCATTTATCGTTAGCAATTCCGGGTAACTTAGGGGTGTTGGGGTACAGGGGCGGAGTTTAGATAAAATCACATGACGTGGAGCATTATTAGGTCTGCTCTTGGGTTTATAGTGTCCATTATTGTTATCAATTTCGTTGTGCACAAGTTAAACAGAATAATAGAGAAGAAGACTAAAAATTCGGAGAGAGCTTAAATCTAATTTCACTTGGGTCGAAGCAATTACGTCTGATCTATGGCCAATGAAGTCGTTTAACTCTTTTATGACGAAAAAAAGATAAACCAGTCAAAATTGAAAGTATTTACAGACAAATTAAATGTGGCTCACAGGGTTTGAAATGTTTCCGAAAGGTAGGAAAACATTGTGGGAAAAGGAGAAAATGCTGGTTACCAGCATTTTCTTCTTCTCCCGTAATATTTGCAAAAGTCTTATTTCCCAGGGTCGTTTAAACCCGGGATTGTGTGATAATTGGTTCGGCCTTTATAGATGTTAGTTGCGTGAAATGCACAAGTAAAAAAAGACCAGTCAAGAAGACAAGCAGAAATGTTATTATAGTAAATTCGCAATAGAACAGTATTTTAACCCTTTACTACACGATGGTGACTTTTAACTCCCTTGAAAGAGAAAGCTTTTGAAAACATCGTGGGAAAAGGAGAAAATGCTGGTAACCACAATGTTTTCTACCCTGATCTTTAACCTTCATGTACGCAAAAAGACATTTTTGTCTGAGTCATGTTTTTTTTTTTCCCCACAGAAAAACAAGAAATATTTTACGAAAATCAATTTCTAAATAAAAATATTCTGTGAAAATTTGCCAAAATGTAGGCAGGGGCCTTTAGAATAAACATGTCTACATTTTTAGCCAATCACAAACCTCTATTTATACATTTGGTATCAGTGCAAAAAAGTAGGTCAAAAGACAGCAAATTCAGTAAAGCGGTAAAGAAGCAGACCTCTCGACAAAGAGCATGATAAAGTGGCATACTATACCGCTGTTTGATCCAAAAACCTCTTGAAGCATGAGGTAGAGAAAATTTAGCCTAAACCCTTTACCAGGCGACAAAATTTTAGACCTATCCGACTATTGAAAGCATTTGCAGGCGACAATATCATAGTCGCTTAAATGACGCAATTTTTCTTTGATGGGTAGAAAACTTCGTGGGAAAAGGAGAAAATGCTGGTTACCAGCATTTTCTTCTTTTCCCACAAAGCCATTTTCTCCATTGCTACTTCATAGGTCGTATTACTATAATCCCAACAATATTTGAGCGATCCGTCATATAAGATAGGTCGAATCTTCGAAGAATGCTCTGAAACGAACTTCTAAACGGCCACTTTTGTTTTTCCTACAAATTGGAGCAAGTAAAAGAAATTTTAATAAAAACAAATTGTGACATATATCTGGACGTTAACCATGGTCTTGTGATGAAAAGATTCTGGATTTTGCCAACTGAAGGACTCTCATTTTCAAAATAAAGGAAAACTAGATGTTTGCAGATGCGTGGTGTCTACCAGCCAAAACAGCTTAAACAAAGAAGCATAAAATACTCAACTTTTGTAAGCAATAAGAAAGAAAAACATGAAAATTATTTTCTGTGAAAAATTGTAATCCCACAAAAACAAGCATGAAGTGTTCAAAAGCTTGATTTTTCAAATGACAATGTTGAGTAAATGAACGGCAAAGAATTTCTTCCGCGATAAAATTTGAATAAATTCTCTTCAGAATTTGGCTCATGTATATTTTCTGCAAAAAAAAAATGAAACCAAATATTCTGTCTTTGTTATAGGCAGTGGACGCGAGAAAAGGTCTATGGGAAATTACAGCTTAAAAGTGCCCGTTTCAGTATATGTCATGCGCAGACAACGGTACATGTCATGCGCAGACAATGGTACCTGGTTGGGTCTGTTCACGTTATCTTTAAACGACAGTAACAGTTCTAACATGTCCACTCTTCCCTTTCTTGTAGCGTAATGGATTGGACAGTCCCCCATCTATGAAATAATAAAAACAAGTACACTGCATGCTTGTGCCAACGTTCGCTTACAGCTGCCTTTAACCCATTACCACACAATCCCTACTTTTGACGCCCCTGAGAAAAAAGCCTTTTGAAAACACTGTAGGAAAAGGAGAAAATGCTGGTAACCAGCATTTTCTCCTTTTCCCACAGTGTTTTCTACCCTTCCCAGAAGAAATTTCAATTTTCCAGTCACTTTTATTTTGTCGTCTGCAAATGCTTTCAATCTGAACCAGTCTAAAATTTTGTCGTGTGGTAAAGAGTTAAGCCTGGAATGAATTCCAGCAAAAAGTCAAAAAAGTGACGGCCATCAAATCACTTTGATACCCATACAAGACGGGCAGGTAACGATCACTTATTTCAATCTGATGAAAAGTTATTCACTATGATATGGAGTGCAACACGCGAAAAGGGTCATTCGGACATTTGCGTAAAGTGTTGTCTCTGATCAGCGTCTGCAATCCGGACAGGCTAATCCGAAACGACACTTTCCCATTTTATGTGATTTTCTGTTTTACGCAAGTCTAGTGTAGCACAAAATCTAATGTAGTCGTAAAGTGCCGTCTCGGATTAGCCTGCGCGGACTGCGCAGGCTAATCCGGGACGACACTTTACGCAAATGTCCGAATGCACCTTTTCGTGTGTTGCACTCCATATATAACGACTAGTCCAAGTCTGAAGTGAATATCTTCAGTTCTGACAAAGATTTTATAAGACACCCAAAAATGAGCCTAGGGATATTGCGTGAAATGCCGTCCTAAATCAGCAGCACCGACCGCTCAAACTATACTACTCTACTTCATGGGGGTCATTTCGATACTTCGAAAAAAATACATTTCAGTATTGAAAAACACTGGCTTTTCCATGGGCATGTTGGTTTTATCAGTGTTACAATGAAATTTTCAAGTATCCAAAGCATATCGTATTTAAAATGTATCGACTTTTCATTATATGGAAACAGATTTTCTGAAATTGACGGTGATGGAGGAAAACATGGGGACCCCGAGCAAATTTGAGTAGTATACTTCGAGAATACACATTCCGTTCTTTCCGTTCTTAGTAATTTTCTAGTTTTTTGCAAGTCTTCTGTAGAACAAAATCTAATGCAGTCGTAAAGTGCCGTCTAGGATCAGCCTGCAATGCGAGACTCTGTGCAGTCTGATCTTTATCTTTCCTTCAACAAAAACGCCATGATTTCGCCTATGACCCTGACAATATCTACCCATTTTCCGAAGTGTTTTTCTACCCCTGAAATACTAAGTGGCATTCTTGGCCATAATTTCTGTCCCTTTTCTCTGGCATTTTTCTTCCTTTACCCTCAATGTTTTTAAAAGGTGTTTTCTTCAGGGTCGTTAAAACTCAGAATTTTGTAGTCAAGAGTTACGGGTCCTGTTTATACCTTCACAACGCCCAAGTCTGCCCCTGCCTCTAGCAGTTTCGTAGCCTGTTCTTTGTCACCTTTCTCGATACATTCTATGAGCTTCAGTCCCCTCTCCTGTGTGAAAAAATTGGTATATTGTATTTCATGTATGGTGTGCAACACGCGAAAAGGGACATTCGGACATCTGCGTAAAGTGTCGTCTCGGATCAGCCTAGGCTGTCCGCACAGGCTAATTCGAAATGATACTTACCGTTCTAATGTGATTTTCTGTTTCGCAAAAGTCTACTGCAGGACAATATCTAATGTAGTCGTAAAGTGCCGTCTCGGATTAGCCTGCGCAGACTGCGCAGGCTAATCTGGGACGACACTTTACGCAAATGTCCGAATGCACCGTTTCGCGTGTTGCACTCCATATCTGTTTTTAGAAATGTTATGAGTAAAGAAATGACGTCATTTAAGCTGGGGGGGATTATTTCCCCGTCACCGTGAATATTTTCCTCCTGCCGAAAATCTGGAACTGCTTTTTTTGAAAATATCGGTTATCCAGTTAATTGACTTGAGATCACTAGTTTTAAAAGTGGCATTCGTTGATGAAATAGTCAGAGGAAAATAATATATAATTTATTTCATCAGCTTGTGGTTAATATGTGGAAATATTTGCCTCAAAAGGGAAAGGTCCTCGAAAATAACTCGTGACTTACGGCACTCGTTATTTTCGCATACCTTTCCCTTTTTCGGCAAATATTTCCCCATATTAACCATAAGCTGATGAAATAAACTCTATAATATGGATTGGTTACCCTAATGGGTTTCATGTAACATTCGTGTAACATCGCCTTTCATCGCCAAAATCTTACGGATTCGGCTAAGACTCGAGGCGAAACCAGCGTTTATCGGCCGATCAAATACGGATTACCCGAGTCTTAGCCGAATCCGTACGTTTTTCGGCGATGAAAGGCGATGCTATACGTCTCCTATTATGTTGCCCGATCCTTGAGAGTATGGACAAACTGGTGCTCTATCTTCAACAGTGTGTACAAATTGGTGCCCTATCCTCGAGAGTGTGAACAAATTGGTGCCCTATCCTTGAGAGTGTGAACAAATTGGTGCTCTATCTTCGACAGTGTGTACAAATTGGTGCCCTATCCTCGAGAGTGTGAACAAATTGGTGCCCTATCCTTGAGACTATGAACAAATTATATACTCCTTGATCTCGAAAAATTCGGTTTGTGATGGTCATGACCGACTGCTCTCTATTACGGTTAAGTGTCACTGCTATGATCGACAAGTGTCGGAATATTCCTGACTTTAGCACAAGTGATAGATTTGCTGTCCTTTTCCACGGCTGAATATACAAATCTACTGAAATTAAGATAGATTTGTCAAACCAAGCGGAAGGTTTAGATCAAGATCAGGCTTCACGTTCTGTGCAGTCTGATTTGGATCTAAGACTATACATTCCTCAAATGCCCTCGTTTTCATACGCCCGAAGGGTAGTATTATGTTACGGTCCCGTTGTCCGTCCGTCCGTCCCGCTAGCAATTTCTTGTGTGCACAACTCCTACAGTTTTCATTGGAATAAATTCAAACTTACCACAATGGATCTCTATGATGCGTAGTGAATGTGGCTCTTAAAATTGGGATATCTGCAGCCGTTCTAGATTTTTAACCTATTTTACTGAAAAGCCCCTTCGGGCGTATATATGCGCCGCTTTGCGAAGCTCTTGTTGACTATTACGCAGATAGAGTAAGTGAAGATAATGGATGTAGTTTTGACACTTGTGCTAAACTTTCAATAACGGCAAAGTTTTGTATTTTACCTTTTTTCCTATGTCTGTTTTTGACATTCCGTCTGTTACCTGAAATACATTGAAAAGAGAGAAATTTCTTAACCCTTTACTCCATAGATACTCATTTCTTTGCATTGCTTGTACGAGCCTTTGGAAAACATTGTGGCAAAAGGTGAAATTGCTCGTGACGAGCAATTTCACCTTTTGTCCCAATGTTTTCTATGCTATCAAAAGGTGTCATATACACATATGAAACGGCTCCATCCTTGCTATTATTTAGGGTCATTAGAGATACCATAGAAATAATTCATGGGGTAAAGGGTTAAATATAAAAAATCACTTCCGGGATCAAAATTGCATCAGAGGACCCCCAGAAACTAACGTGCTTCATATTCATCTCTGGATAAATCATTTTTGTAGTTTGAACACGTAGACATTGGCCATTGAACACGTAGACATTGGCCATTGAACACGTAGATATTGGCCATTGAACACGTTGACATTGGCCATTGAACACGTAGACATTGGCCATTGAACACGTTGACATTGGCCATTGAACACGTAGACATTGGCCATTGAACACGTAGATATTGGCCATTGAACAAGTAGACATTGGTCATTGAACAAGTAGACATTGGCCATTGAACACGTAGACATTGGCCATTGAACACGTAGATATTGGCAAGAGTCAAATACGGATTTTTCAATACTAGGATAGAGTCTCGAATATCGATATTGGACCGTAAAAGTAGTCTACCGAAGTCAGCTGTAAAAAAGCAACTTCAAAACTTCAAAACCTTCTTTTGATGTGTTTTTTTTTTTTTAATTATTCAAATTGAAATGACCCTATATTTGTCGTTTACCTGAGAGTCAATACGAAAGTGTGAAATAAAGAGGTCATTTAGCATGCCTGGGTTCAGTACTGAATTCATTTGGATTCGTAAACTGCAGAACAAGTCTATATTTTGGACTCGGCTGTCGCCTCGTCCAAAATATAGTCTGGTTCTGCTGTGTACACATTCAAAAGAATTCAGTATTGTACCCAAGCATCTTAAATAACCTCATACCATTATTCACAATCACGTATAATAAATATCGTAGATCGATTAGTAACGATACAAGGAGATAGACTATGCCATAATTATAATTGTTTTTTTTTTAAACAATTGCGAGACAAACCTAATTTTTATGAGTATACTAATACGAAAAAGAGAGTTTTTTTTAAAAAACCTTTTGGAAAAAAGGGATAAAACCCTGGTAAACAGCTGTATTCTCTCTTTTCCCAAAGAGGGTTTCTTTCTTGCCAAAGAGATTTTCAGTTTTTCAGTCACTTTTTATTTCTCGTCTGCATGCTTTCAACTGAATCCTTTCAATCTAAAAAAAAATGAATAAAATTTATCGTGTGGTAAAGCGCGTGAACACGTGATATCCCCGACCAGGAAGATTTAATCCAGTCTTGTACGTAATTATAACAAAGAAACTCTTGTTGGCACCTCAACAATTTATCTTTTATATTTTCGATTTGGTAAATTGATATCGATGTAAATCTTGGACTTAAATAAATAAGGTCATTTTTTGTTAAACGTGTGTTTAACGCATTACCACACAATCTCTACTTTTGACGACCCTGAGAGAGAAGCCTTTAGAAAACGTTGTGGGAAAAGGAGAAAATGCTGGTAACCAGCATTTTCTCCTTTTCCCACAATGTTTTCTACCCTTCACAAAACAAATTTCAAATTTTCACACTTTTATTTTGTCGTCTGCAAATGCTTTCGATTTGGCCAAGCCTAAAATGTTGTCGTTTGGTAATGAGTTAAACCGTTAAATGCACCTGAAAAAAAGTTTGACTCCGGTCAGTCTACGCTGACCGCGTAGGCTGATCAGAGTGGAAACTTTTCGCTACTGGTCGGGTTTTCTTTATGTCCAGAGACCATTCCACCTAATGCTTCGGTCGGTTGTCAAACAATGCGGATTTTGCAGATCCGGTGTAATGCAGAGAAATGACCCAACTCTACAAAATGACTCATGGGTCATTTCACTACGTAGAGTAATGACCAGGGTCATCGTTCTACGTAGAGAAATGACCCCAGAAGTTATTTCAGTACGTATAGAGGAGTGGCCCGTGTCATTATTCTACGCAGAGAAATGAGCCCAGAGGGTCATTTTTCTGCGTAGAATAAAGACCCGGGTCATTCCTCTACGTAGTGAAAACGTAGGAATGACCCGGGTCATTATTATACGCAGTGAAATAACCTATGGGTCATTTTGTAGTGGAGGGTCATTTCTCTGCATTACACCGGCCTAATCATGTGATGACTTACTTGATAACATGCATTATGAAGATTTAGGTAAGACCTGTGTAATGCACTTCCGGTGAACATGGGGCAAAAATTCTAATTGGTTGATAAATAACGATAAATAAGGATTTATGCAGAAATTATATTTTTGCACATTTCTAACGGATCAGAAATTCTGTTTATGTCTATTTTGAAATTATTTTTTTACACTTATGTTAGTTTTCTGAAAAGGGAGGTAATTATTATCTCTTTTTGAATTGAGAATATAGTGGTCTTAGATGTATAAATGATAATTCAAAGAAGGAAAAAATGAATCGGTGAAAGTAGTTCAATAATACTCATTTTTAATCATAGCTAATTTTGCAGGATGATATTTTAGTGGAAATAGCTGTTTTCCATTACACAGGTCTTACCTTATAACACCATTGCGGGAGAGTTTAGAACAATATCGCTTCGAAATGTGAACGTGTGCGTACTTCGGTACCTCAGTCGGTAATGCGCACCGGTTGAAATCTAGACCAGTCATGATGCTCACTCGATCAAATAAATTTTCATCTTTCACAAAAAAGAAATCCTGATGTATTTTGCGAAGTAATGGATAAAATTTACTGTATCTGCTTTCTTTGACTCGTTTAAACATATTTATTGCAAAGTTAGTTACAAGAATAAAATTTACATGAACAATACCGAACAATATACATAATCAAACAACTAGGCAAAATGGTCTGACCACAAGTTCTTGCAACTTAGATTTAGTCGTTTCCTTTATCAGGGGTAACAACCTACGTCATAGCATGCCTCATCGGGGACATTTTAAATCCGCCAATTTCCTTTTAAAAAGGTAAGTTCTTCAGCTTGTATATTATTGTTATTGAAGATCTGTCCAAGCAAAGCAGTACATATGGTACCTGACAACTTTCTTTGCTAGTATACATTAATATCTTGTTCATTGGTTTCGTTCATTTTGCAATTACCTCCGCACAATTTTCGAAGCCGGTGACACATGTGCGATTTAAAAATAGATGTCGTATACAATGCTGTTAAGAATAATTGTGCTTAAGTGTTTAGAACTACAACATTGTTTCATGGCATTTTGATTTAACGAATAGGACAAATATATGTACCGTCACCAGATGAAATAGGTATTCTAAGTAAATTTTAGATCTATACATATATCTTTTTAAAGTAATTAATCTGCACTTTGCGCACAAAATGGCGGCTATTCCGATACCTCTGCGTTGACGTAGGTTGTCACCCTTGTTTATGAAATGGCATTCTTTTAGAGCTGCCCATTTTCACTTTTGACTCTCTAGCATTGCATTTATTTCTTATTCTATTTTTGGACAGCAATTTTGTTCCATTTACTCTCTACCATGGCAGTGGCAATTAACAAGTCAAGTTATGATAGTGAAAAATGAAAAATAAATACGTTTCTTAAAATATAAAATAAAAAACAAGAGGACCAAGATGGTCCTGGATCGTTCACCGGAATATTTGAGAAGAGCCTAACCATGTTTTCTTTTTTAGCCCATTACTAAAAAATCCCTGGTTTTTACGACGCTGAGATAGAAGCCTTTTGAAAACATTGTGGGAAAAGGAGAAAATGCTGGTAACCAGCATTTTCTCCTTTTCCCACAATGTTTTCTACTCTGTTGGGGACAAGTTTCAATTTTTGAGTTACATTTATTATGTCGTCTGCATGTGCTTTCAATGTCAACCAGGGTAAAATTTTGTTGTACGGGAAAGGGTTAAACGACTTCAATAAAAAGAACAAGACCCGCATGCAGGTGCCAACAATTGGCTGTTTGGTACTGGATATCAAGTTAAAATTGTAATTCAAAAAAGGGGCTTTATTTCCCATCGAAGGATCATTTCTGTGAATTTTTTTCAGTCTGACTAGTGGTTAAATGGAGAAACAAATTGTAATAATTTGTTCATTTCCGTTTTCCGTATAGTGCAAAAAGCCCCCACCACCAAGGTCTTGTTTGTCGACGGGTCAAAATTTTGCAATTTTTTTTTTCAAAAGGAGCACCTAAGGGACATTTCTGTAAAATAATTTCAAAATCTGATGATTTAAGTAACCAGCATTTCCTCCTTTTCTCACAAAGTTTTGTAAATTCGCCTTCTTTTGCGTCGTTAAACTAAAAACTCGGGATTGCATCGTAAAGGGTTAAATGCAACTAATGAATTTAAGCAAATCAAAGATAAAATGATGGGGAAAAAGTTAATTTCATTTCTATGAATCTAAGTTTTTTTTTTGTGGTAGAATGCATTTAAGTTTAAATCTTTCCACTAAAAATACGTACATTATTATGCAGATTGAAATATGTTTTCAAAAGGCTTTTTTCTCGTGACTGTCAAAAGTCGTGGTTGTGTGGTAAAGAATTAAACTCAGAGCACGATTCACTTCTACTTTTCTCTACGACTTCAGTGCAATTATATTGCAACTGAAGGTACTTTTTCAACATTGATAAGAAATAAATCAGGGTAAAGTATAGATCTAATATCAGGTGGCACTTTCTGTGTACACTGATTTTGATCTACTACTGCCGATATATTTTACTAGTGGTCAATTTTTTGCATGCTCAAGGAGAATTCTAACCCATGATTCAGTCGCATATAACTAGTGGATTTTACAGATTCCTTTTTATGCAATGTTTTGCTTGACACATTGTATCACGTAGATGCATTCAGCCCCCTTTTCACAGAGCATTGCTGCAATGTACTTATAAGCACTCCTTTTCGCTAAATATTTTTCAATATCACTGAATAGAAGAACGTTTATTAGATAACAAGAATAAAAGATGAATAGAAAAAAATAGAGAGAGAAAAAAAATAGAGAAATAAATAAGGAGAAAATCAACTGAAAATTATGCGAATAGAAAATAAATAAAAACCAATATAAAATAAATAAAAAAATAAATAAATGAATGAATGAATGAATGAATGAATGAATGAAAAATAAATAAATAAATAAATAAATAAATAAATAAATAAATAAATAAAAAAGATTAAATACATGTAAATAAATAAATAAACTCACTTGCCAATGCAAAACAGAGAAAAAAATACAGAATCTTGTCCAAATAATAATTATTTACGACAGTCTAGATTAAACTTCGTAAACCCTTCAAATTAGCCAATAGACATCATAACATCTAGATCACCCTTTCCCAACAATACGTCGCTTTAGCGGACAGTATAGATCAAGATCAGACTGCAGAGAACGTGCATTCTGATCTTAGATCCATAATGTCCAATATTTTAGGGACATTCTGGCAAAACAGCAAAGAATATGCATTTTTTAAGGAACTTTTTTAAGGCTCGTTGCCGGACTTCTTCTCCCGTACAGGAAATATCCACACCTGATTATTTAGTCCTCCAAAGGGTATATTGAAGAATATACTATATTGTTCTGTTAGTATTGAACAAAGATTTAACCTTTTACCAAATGGTAACAATTTAAGAAAAGGGTATTTTGAAAACATGGTGGGGTAAAAGGAGAAAATGCTGGTAACCAGCATTTTCTCCTTTTCCCACCATGTTTTCTAAACGTTAATTGACGCACATTTAATCCGTAGTCTATAAAGGCTTTCGAATTTGGATAACTCCAGAATTTTGTCGTTTTGTACAGTTTTGGCATTAGGTTTAGAGATAATCTTTTCGCAGCGCAACTTACGTAAGTTAACTCTTGCCGAGGTCTTAACAGCAGTTGTTTTTTTTTTTCAAATCAAAATGAAGATTTTTTTATCACAGTTTGGTACAAGGTAGCAGGAGACGTAGACCAGGATTAGACCGTGCAGTCTGATCTTTGATATACAATTTTCGCAAAAAGCTATTTGAAGACACCATTGACATTAACTCATTACCAAACGACAAAAATGTTGACGGGTCCAAATTGAAAGCATTTGCAGACGGCAAAATAGAAGTGACTAAAAATCTGAAATTTGTATTGGAGAGGGTAGAAAACATTGTGGGAAAAGGAGAAAATGCTGGTTACCAGCATTTTCTCCTTTTCCCTCAATGTTTTCTAGAGGCTTCTTTCTCAGGGTCGTCAAAAGTAAAGATTGTGTGGAACTGAGTTAAATGATTTAACCCTTTACCACTCAATCCTGAGTTTTAACGACCCTGTGACTTAACAAGAGAACTTTTTCAAAACAAGGTGGGAAAGGGGGAAAATGCTGGATTTTGCGTGGTAAAAAGAGAGCTCGTTTTTCAGCAAAATATATTACTTGACAAACATTGACATTTAAACATTTAAATTGTCGTATGCAAATACTTTCAATTTGGACAAGTCTAAAAGTTGGTAATTTGGTATAGTGTTTATATTTTCGCTGCACAATTGAAATTGGCGTAAGTTAGCTTTTGCTAAAGTCTTAAAATACTTCTTTTTTTTCACATCAGTTGAGGATAATTTTGATCACAGATTTTAAAAAGGTAGCGGACAGCTTATATTTAGGATCAAACTGCACGGAACGTGCAGTTTGATCTTGGTTCTACCTTGTCCGCCAAAAGCTTTTTAGCCCCTTTACTTTGACTTAACTCTAGAATTGTAAATTGCAGACCGAAAATTACGTAAACGTGACTCAAATTAAGGAAACTGATTTGTTAAATGATAAAAAGCAAAATAGGGGGGGGGGGGAAAGAAAGGAGAAAATGCCGGTTGCCAGTATTTTCTACTTTTTCCACAATGTTTTCAAATACATTTCTTTTTGTTCTGATCCATTCAAACCGTGCATTGTTTGAGAAGGGGGTTAACTCATCAATAGGAGTAAAGGGAGTTTAAGATTAACCCTTTACTATACCTTTAAAAAGAAAAGCTTTTGATATCATTGCCGGAAAAGTTGAAAGTGCTATAGTTAACAGCATTTTCTCATTTATCCATAATAGTTTTCATGTTCATAAATTCCATTATTTGCATCTTATTTACAATGTCATCTGCTAATGCTTTCAGTTTGGCCGGGTATAAAATTTTGTCGTCTGCTCAGGAGTTACAGCTCAGATGTGTTATCTACATTGTGCAATAAACATGTCTAATACTGATTTTAATCCTTTACTGCACAATCCCGATATTAAACGACACTGGAGGAAGGTCTTTTGAAAACTTTGTGGAAAAAAGGAGAAAATGCTGGTTACCAGAATTTTCTTTTTCCACGATGTTTTCTACACTATAAAAGAAAGAAATCGGTATTTGCCCAAAACAAATTTTGTCGCGTGTTCATGCTTTCAATTCGAGTCAAAAAAGGTTTTCGTTTACTTCAGAATAATTATTAACTCGATACCTCATACAAGAACCTTTGTTCCTTTAATCGGGGTCCTGGGTGGTAGAGTGTGGGACTCGTACCCTGGTTCGAGCCTTATTGAAAGCACCGAGTTTTTCGTGGGTGTTCTTGGGCAAATGTGTTGTATGCAATCATTTTCAATTTAGAAAAGTCTAAATTTTTGTCATCTGGTAGAGATTTTATGGATTGTCTATTGCGTTTACTGACAGAATTGGATCAAGACCAGGTCTATAACTAATAATCTGTTCACGGATCTAAACCATCGTGTATTTTATGAAGACCGCGTATAGATCAAGATCAGGCGGTACGGAAATCAATCTGATTTTGTATCTAAGCTGTAGGACAAGTTTTTTGTTTTAATCTTTCTAGTCCATGTTAGATGAAAGTGCAGACAGCGCATTAAATTTTACTGTTAAAAAGGGATTTGTCTCTTTAACGGGTAGACAACGACGTTGAGAATAAGGGAAAAATGCTGATAACTGAAAAATTGACGAGCATACTATCCTTTTAAGACAGCATAGGTAAGGTCAACATCAGACTGCACAGAATGTTGTCTGATCTTCGACCTTTACCCCCTACCCAAGTCTGAACTGTTTATTCTGAAGCCTAATAGACAAACACGATTTCGAGTTTCAGTAGAACACTCAGTTTCAGGCATCAAAACATGCCAAGGTTATAAAATGGTCCATCTTTGCGAGCCAAAGTTACGATTACTACGTGGATCTTACCTTGGCTGATCATGAGCCCGATTTCGAGATTCCTGCGATGCGCCCTCTATTGGATGCTGGTTATTACCCCACTTTTCATCATATTTCTAAACGCTAATGAAATATTGTTTTACAAGCCGCTTACGAATACACATGAAGCGATAAGCAGACATCCACGTGGGTTTCCACGTTTACCCTCTATTCGAAAGGTAGCGACCTAGCTCTATTTTTATCAAAGATGAAATGCTACGAGCGATTTCATTTGTTGCAGTTAGAGCTGGCTGCATCCAATGAAAAAGCGTATCGGGGAATGTAAAATTCAAGCTCGATCCGCCAAGGGTAGAGTAGCGTAGTAAATCGTCAGCCTTGGCTTGCGAAGATGAAATGGGCCGTGCTCTGAGCTAAGGGGAAATTAATGCATCTGCCTAATGCACGATATGTCGCTCATCACATAACTCTGGTTCCATGAAATCCATTTTATATAATAACCATGTTGTGAGGTACAGTTTGGTCCTTTGACAAGCAAAAAATTTACAGATAGCAAAAATTTTTGACCTATGTCAGCCTGCACGTTCTGCGCCGGCCGACATGGGTCGATACGCTTTGCAAATGCATTAAGTATTTACAACATAATCCCGACTTTAAATGACAATAACAAAAAAAGCTATTGAAAACATTGTGGGAAAATGAGAAAATGCTGGAAACCAGCATGTTCTCCATTTCCCACCATGTTTTCTACCCTTCCCAACATAAATTTCAATTTTTGAATCAGCATTATTTTGCCGTCTGCAAATTTTTTCAATTTGGACAAGTCCAACATTTTGTCATTTGGTGAAGACTTAAACAAATACATGTACATAAAACCCCCTTTTCAGACATAATGGTTCACATGCATTTGGTACTAAAAAAGCTAAAAGTTCTTGATTACAAAGTCTACCATCTCTAACAACAGACCATTCTATTTGCTAGGTATCATTAGGACAGAAGCCTGTCAAAAGATCTTTTACTCAGAAGAAACACGAAACAGATTTATTCCTCTAGTTTATTCGTGGAATTACATGCATTTTATTTACAAAAATAATTTTGGCATATCAGTACGTGAAAGCACAAGCAATCAAAGGACTAAAAGTCCTGGAAAGCGGATTTGTGGGGAGGTATAACGCTGTAATATGTTGCAATTAAAAAAATAACATCGAATAAAAGACGTGTAGATCTATATATAATCATTTTATGAAGGTAGCACAGACACAGAAAGTCAAAGTTGTTCTGCCTGGCAGGCTGCACAGTAACTGTTATTCTATGAAAGTAATTTGCAATTCTGTTTTGGGGCAATATTTCTTTAACAGGATAGAAAACGTTGTGGGAAAAGGAGAAAATGCTGGTTACCAGCATTTTCTCCTTTTCCCACAATGTTTTCAAAAGCCTTTTTCCAAAAGTCATAAAAAGTCGGAATTATGTAGTATCATATGCGATCGCCACTGCTTGGCTCCAGGTGCTTTCTTAGTAAATATTCCTAGTTGAAAATGTAATCTGGCATGTTTTAATCGAATTTCGAATTTCATATTCATTTTCTGCCTGCGACTAGCATTTTGACCGATCATATAAAAACAGATTGTCATCTTCACAACCATTTCTATAATATTCAATGGTTTGAGTTCAACTAAGATAAATTTTAACACATGTAGTTTACTTCTGATCACTACTGGGCCTTTAAGCCAGCCAAACAACAATGAATTATGGAACAGAAACTGGCTTCTGGCTTCGTTTGAAATTCTAAATACCTAAAACCATTTAACCATTGTACATCCACTAAAACCAGGTACAAACCAGTAGCAGACCTCTTCACAATACCCTCGGAATCTTTGAATAATCAACCTAAATAATCCAGACTCCTGGTAACCTTTACCAAGCAAAATGGAATTTAAATGACACTGAAAAAGAAGACATTTGAAAACATTGTGGGAAAAGGAGAAAATGCTGGTCACCAGCATTTTCTCCTTTTCCACAACGTTTTCTATCCTTTCAAAGAAAAACTTTATCTCGTGAGCAATGTTTCATTAAATTTTTGTCATCTGCCATTACTGCCAATAAGGATGGATCAAAAAATGTGATTTTGGTAAAGAGTTATCAGGGAAAACTGGTAAAATCTTATGTTGGTAATTAGCATTTTTTTTGTTAACCCTTTACCACATAATAAGGACTTTTAACAACCCTTAGAAAGATGACTTTTGAAAACATTGTTAGAAAAGCAGAAAATGTTGGGTAACCAGCATTTTCAGCTTTTAACCATAATTTCTATCCTTTAATTGACCATGCCATCATGTGAGCCATAATCAATAAGTGGTCTTCCAACACTTTTAAATTTGACCTGACCAATTCTTGTCATTTGGCAAAATGCTAAGTAAAAAAACTTAAACTCATGAATTGAATTTCAATAAATGTTTTTTTTAATTCATGCTGGTAATCAATATTTAACAGAGGTTTACTGAAAAATATCTATATGCTTTGAACACAAAAGTGGTAGAGATTATATGGGAAATTGGCAAGTTTGGACACAGGCTAGATTAAGAAAACATAAAAACCCACCACATCCCGTGAAAAAAAATGCATTGCATGCTGGCACCAAAGCTTCGCTGTAACCTTGGTTTTCGACTGTAAGTTTAACCCATTACCACACAGTAAAATTTTAGTTTGCCCTATCTAAATTGAAAGCATTTGCAGAGGACAAATGGTGCAATGTTGCTTTCATAGGGTGGAAAACTTTGTGGGAAAAGGAGAAAATGCTGGTTACCAGCATTTTCTCCTTTTTCCACAATGTTTTCAAAAGGCTTCTTCCTCAGGTTCGTTAAAAGTTTGTCATTGTGTTAATCATAAGTCAAAAAAGGTGCATAACTGTATCAAACATACTTTGATGGTGACCTGACCTTCTTGTGTTGGTCCCTCTTTCACACAGTGACTATGATAAGTTTGAATAAAATACCTCCAGTAATGACAGAGAAGCATCAAAGTTTTTGCAAAGCAACAAAGTATCCCATTAGCACACAATCCCTACTTTTGACGACCCTGAGAAAGAAGCCTTTACAAAACACTGTGCGAAAAGGAGAAAATGCTGGTAATCAGCATTTTCTCCTTTTTCCACAATGTTTTCCATCCTTCACAAAACCAATTTCAAATTTTCAGTCACTTTTATTTTGTCGTCTGCAAATGCGTTCGATTCAGACAAACCAAAAATTTTGTTGTTTGGTAATGAGATATGCAGTCAACAAGAGGGTTATGACAATTCTCTGATGTTTTCTTCAAAATAGCCATGTCAACAAGCCTAAACTTTCCTCTCTGTTCTCTAAATATATCTAACATTTTCAGCTGCCGTTCTGTTTGGAACTGTTCAAGTATGGCGCATCATTGTTGAGAACTTTTCGTGCAGATCTTGCTCTTTTGCCAGTCTGTTTTTTTTGCCCTTTCATTTCACTTTGAACATTCATGTCGTCTTTTTCAACTTTAACCTTGTCATTCAGTTTCACCTTTTGATCCATTATGTCTCTAAGCTTCCTCCTTGTTAACCTTGTGCTGTGTAAATTTTCAGTCAGCTCCTTCATAGCCAGCATTTCTTTTTCTCTGTCCACTTCTTTCGTAGATTCAACTCCATTTACAGTAGAGTCTTCTTCCAGCTTGATTTTCTTGGCTGATTTTCCTTTTGTTCCTTTTTGGGACTTTTTCTTGCTCTTTTTGGTTGGTTCTTCCTCCTCCTCTTCCTGACTTTCAGCCTGATCTTCCTACAGATGTAAAAAACAATTAATTGATTGATTGATTAATTGATTTTATGGTGTTTCAGGTTGTTCTCAACATTATTTCACTGATATTGATTGATGGATGGATGGATGGATGGATGGATGGATGGATGGATGGATGGATGGATGGGTGGGTGGGTGGTTGGATGGATGGATGGATGGATGGATGGATGGGTTGGTTGGTTGGTGGTTGGTTGGTTCTATAGTGTTTCAGGCTATTTTCAACATTATTTCACTAATATTGTAGCCGTCAGTGCACCTATCTATACTTTCCTACAGTTTTCTTTTTTTTACCAGTGCACCCTACGGTGTTCTTTCCAAGCTGAATTTGTTAGAGAATATGGCATATGGGCAGTGTATTTCCCTTGGAAAATTATTCAATAATTACACTGTTTGTGTGCATTAGCACATACATCAAAACTCTGGATAGTTTGGTAAGAGGTTAAGTCTATACCAAACCCCAAAACACATGTCCCAATTTAAGGTTTCTTTCTCAGGGTTGTTGAAAGTCATAATTATGTGGTAAAGAGTAAATTTTTTTTTCAACAGGTCTGCAGAAACAAAGGATAGATCTAGTATCACAAAAGTTTTACAATAATGATAAAATGAATGAATGTTTTCTTGGACAGTGTGGATCAAGATCAGACTGCTCAGAGCATACAGTCTATACCTATACCTACATCGACATTTTGTAAAAAGGTCTGGCAAGAACCTGTTGTTTTGTCTGACTGATATTCACCATGGAACATTCTGACTTACTCAAGGACAAAAGGCTAGATAAAAATGAAATTTCACAGAAAACATACCATGTACTCCTTACATGATGAGGTTTGTCCTTGCAACAGTAAAGGTTATTGTGCAAAACAGAAAAAATGCTGGTTACCAGCATTTTCTCTGTTTTGGACAATGTTTTGAAAAGCCGTTTTCTCCCTGTATCTTTGCCCTGTGTGGTAAACGGTAAATTGGCAATATAGACATTAACATTCAACCCTACCTTCTCTTCCTTCTTCTTTTGTCTAGGTTTCCTCTTCACCTTTCCTCGAACAACAGTTTCTGAAATAAGATTAATTCCAGTAAGCACAAAATAAACAACAAGTGCACCCCATGCACGCGCTAAGGTGACCATGCAGAAGCTTTTAGAAAAAGATTAGTTATCAGGAAAAATTCTAGGTTGACATAAGGAATAACTGTGTCAATATTATTATGATGTTACCTGACCTTCTTTAATTGTTCCCCTTTTTGATATTAACAATGAATCTGAGTGGTTACATCCAATTTCAGGCTTTGCAGATGACAAATTAACCCATTACCACACAATCCCTACTTTTGATGACCCCAAGAAAGAAGCCTTTAGAAAATGTTGTGGGAAAAGGAGAAAATGCTGGTAACCAGCATTTTCTCTTTTTCTCACAACGTTTTCTACCCTTCACAAACGAATTTCAAATTTTCAGTCATTTTTATTCTGTTGTCTGCAAATGCTTTCGATTTGGACACACCTATAATTTTTTCGTTTGGTAATGAGTTAAATCTGGCTCTGTTGGTTTAAACTGGTTATGAAAGGGCAGAAAAATTTGTGGGTAAAGGAGAAAATGCTGGTTACCAGCATGTTGTCCCTTTCCCATGATCTTTTCAAAAGTCTTCTTGCCAAAGATCCTTATAACTCAGGACTGTGTGATACATGCTTCATGCTTCATACTGTATAATTAGACCCTTACCTTTTGGGGCCATTGGTCCTGCAGGTCCCGAATACCAGATTGTTCGCTTGTTATGATCAGCCATGTTCTTCATGTTATCTTGATAGTAACATTGCAACCACCTATTAAAGGAATTGCTCAAAGTTTCTCTGTCTTTGGAGTCATACCACGATCCCTCTGAAATAAGATTTTTGTTTGTTTATTCATTCATGTTTAGAGCAGAACCTATTTCTCTTCCATTATCTCCCGCTAGATGGCATTCTATAAATACTCATCTATCTGATATGGGCATCCTGGGTACAGAGCCGAACCAATTTCCTACGCGACAATCATTACTTTGAATTTAAAACAAAAAATGGTTTACCCAATAAAACGCTACCTCATGCAATTCACTCAACTATGATCACCAGTTCAGAGAAATCTGTTTCTAAAGCAAATCTCATTTCTCCTCAAATGCATTGATACGTAAAAGCAATTTTCAACATTGCTACTTTATAGAGCGTAATATTACAGTCAGCCCGCTTTCGGGGCTAGTAGTGGTGCGTCATAAAAGACAGTTGAATCTTCGAAGAATATGACATGCGCAGACAACGCTTTCTCCTCATGCCAAACTCTATTTAAAATCACGCTTCAAACAAACATTTTGTCAATGAGAAAAATTTTGTCATGTATCAATGTTATTACTTTGAAACTTTACTAAATGTCAGAGTTTTAGATTTGTCCAATTTGAAAGCATGAAACTCAAAAATTGAAACTTTACTTTTGAAGAGTAGAAAGGTAGAAAACATTGTGGGAAAATGAGAAAATGCTGGTTTACACCAGCTTTTTCTCCTTTTCCCACAATGATTTTAGAAAGCTTCTTCCTCCCTATTTAACAAGCAATTCCGAGTTTTAACTACCCTGGGCATGAGGAATCTAGGAATTATGTTGATAAAAGGAGAAAATGCTGGTAACCATTCACCGTAAATTCCACTGGCCATAACCATGAATGATCAAACCTCATAATCTATTATCATTTCATGCTTTCCAGTAGGTTATTGAGAAATATCGGTGAAACATTTTGATAATTTCATGGTTACGACCAGTGAAAATACCGATTTTTATATTCTAGTTACCTAGGTAAAATGCTTGTGACTCACAACCAGATACCTTTCATTTCTTGCGCTTGATGTAATATTGTAATGCGTTGCTATGCAGAGGGGGTATGCCACGGGGAATAACTGATAAGAACTCTACTGAATTTCGATAAAGCTTCTCCCAGAAAGATTTAAAAGCATGAAATAGATACAATATTTTTTTTTTTTCAGTTAAAGATCGACTGTGTCACTTGTGAAAATATTACCGATGATGTTCAGTCACTGAATACAATAAGACACACCCTAAGCCTTTAGCAATCAGCAATTCAGTGATCTGCTGCAAGAAAAGAAAATTTGTTTACAATACCTAAAGCAATCACTTGTTGTGGCAGGATGTGACACAACTCCAGTATATCTGGTTTCTCTGACTTCACAACTGGTTCACCAGCGAGGGGTTCAAGAACATCACGCCCACAAACAAAAGGGGGTACCCCAGCCCTGTACAGAAATACAGTCATACATTATTTTGTCACCAGACAGAGGAAAATAAACTTGACATTTACATTAAACTGAGAACCGTGGATTGCTGGTTTGATCCCCCCAGCTTTGCCATTTCTTTCCGATAATTGATGATAATCAACTTAAACAAGGTTCATTCCTCTCTCACCACTGATCATTTCTGCTGATACTGGTTATGTAAGAAATCACCTAATGGCTTAGGGAAACTACTATGCCCAGCACCAGTAAAAGGAAGGCATGGATAGGTGCACTGGCCACCAGGACATAAATGAAATAGTGTTGAAAATGGCTTTAACAGCATACAATCAATTAATCATCCTCATCTTTTTTTTTTTTTTTTTTTAATGTGACCCGTCATGCAAAAAGGAACCATCTGGGAACTATGATATAAAGTATCAACCCTGGTCAGACTGCACAACTTTATTGCTAACAAAACAATCCTTATTTTTCGAAATCCCTGCAGAGGATCGCATTTGCAAACAATGTGGGAAAGGAGAACATTTTTCTGATGGTCATTGTTTTCCTTTTCAACATTGCATAGAAACTTTCTAACTACATGAATTATCTCTTCAGGACTCAAATTTTCAATCTGCAGACTTTCAATTGGAAGAGTCTAAAAGATTTCTATTTCAGACAGGGGTTGAGTCCTGTACCCCATAATCATGTAGAGGAAAAATATCTTTTGAGAACAATGTGGGAAAAGAAGAAAATGCTAACAGCAAGTTACCAGCATTTTCTTCTTTTCCCACAAACTTTTCTACTCCATTAATGGAAAGTTTCATCATTGCAGCCATGCTTGATTTGTCATTTGAAAATGCTTCGAATTTAACCCTTTACCACTCCATCCCAAGTTTAATGACCCTGAGAAAGAAACTTTTTGAAAATATTGTGGGAAAAGGAGAAAATGCTGGTAACCAGCAATTTCTCCATTTCTCATAATGTTTTCTACCCTATCTAAAACCAATTTCAAATGTTCATTCACTTTTATTTCATCATCTACAAATGTTTTCAATTTAGACCAGTCTAAAATTTTGTTGTTTGATAAAGAGTTCAACAACTTATAACAAGTAAGTCATCACATAATTATGGATCCATAAAATCTACTTTGTTTTACAATAAACTGGGTCAGGTAGTAGAGTGGTCCTTAGACATGCACAAAAGTTACATACAGCAGCATGACATATGTTTATACTTTTTTGGCTCATAATTATAAAGATGCATACAAACTATATGAAGAGATACTACCTGTATAGAATTTCTGCCCTGAGATAGTTTCCAATGCCATTGAAATACCTTTGATTGAGCAACAATTCACATATTGGTCTGTTGAAAGCACTTGAATGTAAATTCTTCAACACATGTTCTCTGTAAAACAGAAAAAAGTTTCCATTGTTTCAGTTACTGAACAATGACAATAACAACAAACAGACAATTATTCAAGCGTACCATTTTTCCAAAACACTGTGGTAAGTGGAGAGATTATTCATAAAAAGCCTTTTCTCTTTCAATCGAAATGATGTACATTTACGCACAAGCATAAACATTTCTATCCTGTTAACTACAAATGCAATACATAGGCTTGACTTTCAGCCCGCTATTACACAACTGCTTTTGACAGATCACATTTTTTTGCAAGTGAAACTACCAAGTTCACCACATTCTTACAGAGCTCATCTTTTCCTTTCATGCTGCAACCAGTTTGAAAATCTTTCAAATGCAATTCAGAGTTCCAGATAGGAGTGATGGTATCCTCTAATCATTATATCTCTTCCAAACCCTATGTTGTGGGTACTCATTAGATTCATCTTGAGGAGATGATTCTAATGAGTACTACATCATGGGGTTCAGTGGAGAATAATATTTTGAAATCAAAATCAATCCCTCTATCTGGAGCTCTCTAAGTAATTGCATTTCACCCACAGCCTATAAAAACATTCCTATAATCAAGCACTACTTCCTGTCTTAACCCATTACCATACAGCAAAATTATAGACCTATCAAAATTGAAAGCATTTGCAGACAAAAATATCATAGCAGCTCAAATGACACAATTTTTCTTTGATAGGGTAGAACACTTTGTGGGAAATGGAGAAAATGCTGGTTACCTGCATTTTCTCCTTTTCCCACAATGTTTTCTAAAGGCTTCTTTTTCAGGGTTGTCAAAAGTAGGAATTGTGTGGTAGGTAAAGGAATAACCCATACTTCAAACTATTTATAATATACTGTACCTTGTCTTTTTTCCCTTTTGAGTATCTTAACCCATTACCACACAATCCCTACTTTTGACGCCTCTGAGAAAGAAGCCTTTAGAAAAAATTGTGGGAAAATGAGAAAATGCTGGTAACCAGCATTTTCTTCTTTTCCCACAATGTTTTCTAACCTTCACAAAACAATTTCCAAATTTTCAGTCATTTTTATTTTGTCGTCTGCAAATGCTTTTGATTTGGACAAGCCTAAAATATTGTCGTTTGGTAATGAGTTAACCTTTACTGCAAATCCAGAATTTAGTAAACCTGCGGAAGAAGGCTTTTGAAAACATAGTTGATAAAGGAGAAAAAGCTTTTAACCAGCATTTTCTCCTTTTCCCACAATATTTTTTACTGCCACAAAAAAAAATTTCAAATTTTCAGTCACTTTCATTTTGTCGTCTGCAAATGCTTTTGATTTGGACAAGTCATAAATATTGTTGTTTGATAATGCGTTAATTTGCTTTCTGTTTAACCCTTTACCAAACAATCCCTGGTTTTTACGACCCTGAGATTGAAGCCTTTTGAAAACATTGTGGGAAAAGGAGAAAATGCTGGTAACCAGCATTTTCTCCTTTTCCCACAATGTTTTCTATCCTGCTGGAAACGAATTTCACTTTTTGAATTACGTTTATTTTGTTGTCTGCTAGCGCTTTCAATTTGGACCAGTCTAAATTTTTGTCGTTTGGTAGAGGGTTAATCTGCCTTTACAGAGGCTATGAACTATAAGATATTATCATTCTGCAGTGAGTTCAGGGTCAATATTTACCAAACTTTCAAAATTTCATTTAACTTTTTAGACCTTATCCTGTTAATTTAGACATTAAGCCAGGGTGTGATTAGCTTGGCCATTTGGTGTAGCCAATCAGAAATGTATTACCTCAAATTTTAAAGTTCATGAGATGGTGAATACAGACCCAGGTTTAGATACCCAGTAGACGATTAATTACCTAAATGCTGTGTAGTCTGTTAATACGCATGGTCCTCTATCTGTGTAGGAAAAGTCTGAGCCAGGAGTCCACTTTCCAAATCTCATGTAATCTACAAAACTCAACACCATATCGGGCTGTTTATCAACAGTAAAGAAGTTAAGATGGGCATGCTTAGCAAGCTCTGTGGGTTTCACAAACTCAAATTTTCCTGCAAGCCCAAAAGTGACCAAAATATCGAGACGTTTCCCTTCGAATGCCTTTGCATCTCTCGCCTTTTCTTGCTTGTCGCGATATTCGTGAAGAGTCAGCTTGATTTCTTTGCCTCTGGATGAAGCGGTGATACTGAATGCTTGGCTGGGTGCATCAACAACCGGGTTTTTGCTGATTTCTGACTTTGCAATCTTACCGAAAACACGACCATTGCAAACCTGGTTGATAAATCTACTTGCAAGATGAAGTTCTGGACCTTCTGGCATGATCGGACAATAAATCGGACAGTTTATCGGGTAGATATCAGTTATTTCGCTGTCCCCACTCAGCTTTCGTAACGTCTCTCCACATGTGAAATGTTTACATAATTGGTATGGTGTAAACCAAAAGTACGGGATTTTATCTGTATCGTCCTTGAATAAGATCTTGTACACGTATTTCTTCATGCAGTTTCTTAGACTGGTTACCTCCCCTGATACACTACGTGTATAGGGACCGGTACAGGCTAATCGAAACGGGGCGAATTCTGCCCGTATTATGCGAGGTAACTGTGCAAGTAGTAACTTAGAGTAGCGTCTCTTGATTTTGTGTGTATGTTTTTGGTGGGTGTAAAAAGCAATAGCTATGAAAATAATTTTTAATATTACTGTCTTTTAAAGTACGGTGGCACAAAAGTGACATGGAAGATATATTTTATACTACGTGCGCACGTAATAGTTATTACGTGCCCACGTAATAGTTAATACGTGCGCACGCAATAGTATTACGTGCGCACGTATTAGTTAATACGTGCGCACGTATTAATTAGCTACTGCGTGCGCACGTAATACTATTGCGTGCGCACGTATTAGTTATTACGTGCCCACGTATTAGTTAATACGTGCGCACGCAATAGTATTACGTGCGCACGCAGTAGCTAATACGTGCGCACGTATTAACTAATACGTGCGCACGTAATACTATTGCGTGCGCACGTATTAGCTAATACGTGCGCACGTATTAACTAATACGTGCGCACGTAATAACTATTACGTGCGCACGTATTAATCGACCAATCAGACCTCTACCCCTATGATGTCACTCTGGTAAACAAATATCAGTCGCGCTGCATTTTCACCATGCCTCGAGTAAATTATTGTGTTCCTTTGTGTACTGCCGAATCTAAAGGTAACCTACCTTTTTATCGGCTTCCCAAGAAAGGAACGGGTGAAAGATAGACTTGGATAAGGCTGATTCGGAACGAAAACTTGCGAACTGAGTCTCAATGGACCAGCGTGTGCAGTCTCCACTTTGTTAATGGACGCAAGACATATGATGACTCTTGTCCTACAATCTTTCCAAGGTCGCAAGATTGGGAGAAAGTAATTTACACGTATAACAACAGATCTGACCCTGCAAGACCGAAATTCAGATCATTCAAAATGGTTCAGCCTCAGTCTTACAGGAAAAGACAGAAAACTGGTGAAGACGGAAGTACAGCAAGAGAAAAGAGGATGAGAAAAAGACTTTTTGATACACAGGTATACCATATTCTTTTAAATCAATAGATGCAAATGGATGCATATTTTGGACAATAACCAACCAATCATTTTTTTTTTACCAAACGAGCCCGACTTTAAAACGACCATGTGAAAGAAACATTTTGAAAAGATTATAGTAACCAACAATTTTTCCTTAACCCACAATGTTTTCATACCTGTCAGTGACAAATATGTCATCGGCAAAGTTGGATGTGTCAAATATTGTCTGTTGTTTGGTCAAGGGTTAAAATCACAACCCGTAACTTACTAAGATTAAAGTTCAATCAAACAAACTAACAGCAAATCAGCTTAGTTCTTTACCAAACAACAAAGTTTTTAAATGGACCACATTCAAAGCATTTGCAGACAACACATCATACCAAATGATGATTTATGTTGCCACTCCTATAGAAAACATTGTGAGAAAAGGAGAAAATGCTGTTTAACAGCATTTCTCCTTTTCCCATCTGGTTTTCAAAATGCTTCTTCCATATGGTTGTTAAGAGCTGGTATTGGCTTAACTCTTTACCACACAATCCTACCTTGTAACGACCCAACGAAGGCATGGGCGGCTCCAGAGGGGGGGACTGGGGGTCCGGACACCCCTGGAATTTTGGCAATAATGCGGTTGCCGGATTCGTGAAATGGTACTGTTTTGATATTGCACAGCATTTATGTAAAATACAGCCATAACTTTAAAAAAGAAAGGTTCTAAATGTGGAGACTTCCTCATGGTTAGAACTGGAAACGTTGACTTTTCTTGTAAACGGCTTACATCCACTGAAATCCGTAAACCAAAGTATCATATAATAAGACAAGTGTGTTTTCGGTGGGACCCCCCCTGAGAAAGATATCTGGATCCGCGCTTGGAAGGGGTGTTGTCGAAAGATTTTGAATGCTGGTTACCGGCATAATTATTCTCCTTTTCCCAAAAGGTTTTCCACCTTTCCCAAAACAATTTTGATTTTTTAGTTACCTTTAATTTGTCATTTGCAAGTGCTTTGAATTAGGACTAGTTTAAAGAGGGTAGTCCACTGGCCTAACATTGAAAGGATTCAGTCTGTCTCTTGCTATTTCACAATATTTTGTCTAAAATATTACCCTTGATCTTGATGGTGTAGTTTACTTGATTGAAGGATTGTTTAACTGGTATCACATATTCATGTATTTCCTGGGTTTCTGTAGTACAAGGCTGGTGCCCTGAAGTGTCTTGCCCAGGACACTCCAATAAAAAACATAGTGTATCCAGTGACGCTTTAACTCGGAGCCTCCACTATCTTTTGGTCCACATGAAGGTGTAATTTTTTCTTTTCATACTGTATTGTCTATTTCAGGCAAATATCAGTACCTTAAATGTGGAGAGAACATCATATACAGTAAGCTTGGATGAATCTACAATCGCAGATGAAAATCATTTGTTGTTAGAGACAGTCGGACAGCCAAATGCTCAGGTTATAATATTGTCTTTTTCTTAACTCTTTACCAGGCAAGAAATTTTTATGAAAGAGTCTGTAAATAACAGTTAAAATGTTACACAAAATATGCATCTTGTAGGGTTGAAAATTTTGTGGTTACTGGTACAAGTATTTTTGTCTTTTCCCAAAGTTAACTTTAAATTGTCAATGTTTTAAGATTTAGAATAAATTTTGTAACATTTATAACCCATGATGTTATCTTGCATTGTGGTTGAGAAAAACTGGCAAGACTGTAGCATAGCATTTCAGAGCCCTAGCATCGTACAAAGTTTTAGTTTTGGTTGCAGATTACAAATGTTATCAAAAGTATGAAGTTTGTTTCTCCTACAGGAGAAAGAAGTATGGAAAAAGGAGGAAATACAGAACACAAGCATTTTCTCCCTTTTTCACTCCTCAGTTTTTGATAGGTTCATAAAAGACCTGCATTCTTTGCTTTGGCAAGATGAACAAATACCTAAAAAAACAGCTGGTTAACCCTTTACCCCATAAGGCATTTCTGTGGTATCTCTAATTGACCCTAAATAACAACAAGGATGAAGCCGTTTCTTATGTGTATATGTTACCTTTTGACAACATAGAAAACATTGTGACAACAGGTGAAATTGCTTGTCACGAGCAATTTCACCTTTTGCCACAATGTTTTCCATAGGCTCCTGCAAGCAATGAGTAGAAATGAGTATCTATGGAGTAAAGGGTTAAGGAACAAAATCAAGTCAAAAAGACTTGTGCCTTTAAGACTATTATATTCCAAATCATAATTTTGTATTTCAGGAAAAAGCCTGCAAAAACCAAAAGGGTAGTACGGTAATAGTAAAAGACAAACTTCAACAGCTGCTCCAAAATATTCTAAACAAATTATCCTCCCAAGATTCTGACCCCGATCCAAACAGTATAAGGGAATTACAAGCCCTGCTGATTGTTGTGACCAAATTGCTTATGAATGTGGAAGAGCAGTTGGACTGTGTGGTTGAGTTAAGACATTATGACAGATTTTTCCTAAAAAGGTTTGAGGGAAGTGATTCGGACATTAGGTTTTTGGACAGGATTTTACTCCTACCAGGCTTTGATGACATTCTATCATAATATGCTGGAGCAGGAGGCAAAATGTTTACAGTACTGGGGCGCAAATAACTCAACCACTAAAGATGGAGACAGTTTGAAATGTGGCAGAAAGAGAACACTTATTCCAATGGATGAAATGTTCATGACCCTAGTGAAACTAAGGCAAGGCTCTGCCAACTTGGATCTGGCAGAGAGGTTTGGTATTAGTGAAATCCATGTGTCACGCATATTTATTACATGGGTGAACTTTATGCACAGTGTCTTGTGTAGTTTAGACATTTGGATGTCAAGGGGAAAAATAAGGCGTAACAGTCCAAATATATTCAAGGAAATTTACCAGGATGTACAGATTATAATTGACTGTACAGAAATATCACTGGAAAGACCATCTGACTTTGAAGTACAGGCAGCAACTTACTCCACGTACAAGAGTTGCAACACGTTGAAAGACCTCATTGGTATGAGTCCAAATGGAATTCCGACATTCGTTTCAGATCTTTTCGAAGGGATTATTTCTGACAATCAGATAATTTTTGATAGTGGATTGGTTGAAAAACTTCAGGAGGGAGATGCCATCATGGCAGACCGTGGATTTACAGGACGGGAGTCTCTTGCAAAACATAAAATTAGACTTGTAACGCCACATTTCTTGAGCAATAAAGACCAAATGCAAATACAGAATCTTGTTGAATCTGTTTCTATTGCTCGTGTCAGAATTCATGTTGAAAGGCTCACGGGGCGCTTGAAGCAGTGGGTCATTTTGTCTTCTAAAGTGCCTATCACTTTTTGGAAGCACATTAATCACATCTTCCAGTTGTGTGTAATGTTGGTTTTATTTTGGCCCCCATTAGTAGATAAGGACTCTGAGTAAATTGATGAGTGAGTGCAGAACCATTCTAAGTGCCTATACATGTACATTGTATAGGCACTTAGAATGGTATTGAACTCATCCAACAAAATGGTGATGATACACGTACTTTTCAACAGAATTATGAATGCAGAGCAGTCATTATTTAACAAAGTGAACTTGTCATCTGCAGATACAATTTTGACAAAGGTCTGAAATTTTGTCGTCTGGTAAAGATTTGAACCTTTATCCTGCAATGCCAACTGTCAACTCCTCTTGGAAATAATGCATTTGAAAACTTTTAAGTTTTAATTAACCCTTTCCCAAACAAGCTCTGGTTTTTACTTGTCTGCCATACAAATCTTTTGAAAATACTGTGGGAAAGGAGAAATTGCTTGTAATGAGTGAAACTTAAAATTATCGTCTGCAAGCCCTTTCAATTGAGAAGAGTCTAAAATTTGTCGTTTGGGACAGGGTTAATAATTAATCTTTCTGTGCAAATGTGTTCCATTTTTACCCACGTATTACTTGTCAGTAAAACAAATGTTAGCTATTAAAGGTTTCTCTGGAAAAGGGAAAAGCATCCACTTTCATAAATCTGACTGCAGGCTAACCAGAGTCTAAATTTTTCACTTACATTTTATTTCCATTTTCATCAGGACAAATGTTTTGAAGAAGTAACAATTACTAAATTTCAAATTTTTTTATTAAAATGGCACATTTTATAAACATGGTGAGTAAGTGTTGTGAATTTCAATCTATTACCACACAGTCCTGAATTAAGCATTTCACTATAAAAAAACTTTTGAAAACATTGTGGAAAGATAGAAAAAGTGCTGGTAACCAGCATTTTCTCCCTTTCCAAGTTTCCTTTCTTTAGATGAGAGACAAATTTCATATTTCATTGACATTTTATTTGTGATCTGCTAATGCTTTCAAAGTGAGTAAGTCTACAATTCTGTCATCTAGTAAAATAAATTATGTGTCAACTTTCCTTAGTCTTTTTTACATAATATATATTATGTTTATCAGTGAAAGTCTTAAATGGAAGAAAAAATGCATAATTGTAGACATTGTGGACATCTTAAATTAACACATTACCAAACAACCTTGAGTTTTGATTATCATAAGAAAGAAAGCTCTAGAAAACTTTGTGAGAAAAGGAGGAAATGCTGGTTACCAGTAGTTTCTATTTTCTCACAAGTGCTCTAGGTTTTACCTAACGACAAATTTTTAGATTTGTCCAAATTCGGCAGACGACAATATAAACGTGATTCAAAAACTGAAACTTTACTTTAGATGAGTAGAAAAAATTTTGGGAAAAGGAGAAAATGCTGGTTACCAGCATTTTCTCCTTTTCCTGCGATGTTTTCAGAAGGCTGCTTCCTCTGGGTCGTAAAAACCAGGGATTGTTTGGTAGAGGATTAAATGCAAATTCTTTGTTCTAACACATAGCATACAATCCCATCTTTTAACACTCCTTAGAAAGAAGGCTTTTCGAAAAAATTGTAGGAAAAGGAAAAAGTAATGGAAACATTTTCTCCTTTTCCCACAATGTTTTCTACCACTCAAGACCTATTTTTATCCTTTTTTTATAAAACCCCTGAGCTACCAAAGTAGGTACAATGTTCATTGTGTGGAAGTCCAACAACTTTTTGAGAATGGCTTTCTTTCATAATGATTGTTTCTCCAAATGCTTTAAGTGAAAACTGGCTAGAAGACCTTTTTCTTTCAATGGCTTCTTTAGGAGAAATATCTCTACAAGAATAAATACACTTAATTTCAACCAATCCATGTGGATCTTTCTCTGAAGGATCTGTAATCAGGCCATCAGGACTAGCAGCAAGCTGCCCAAATTCCAAATCAACAAACAAACCACACCCACAGACTGTTATATTTACACCTTGTGCTGCTTTCTGCTGCTTGTATTTAACGACAACAACTTCATTATCTATCCCATATTTGACAGCTGGAATGGATGTCAATTTTGGTTTTCTTATCTGAATAATATCTTTAACTAGGGTTCCAATATTTCCCTTTCCGACAAACTTTTTCGCCTTGCTTGCTGTAATCCTGCCTTTCTTGTGCCTGAACCACAATGGGTTATTTGCTTGTCCATGAGTTTGCTTTTTGATTTCTTTCTGTCGTGCCTCTGTGACCTATAAAGGCAATAAATTAGCTGTTATCATTTATCGACTGCTTTCAAGTTAACTCTTTATCACACAATCCTGACTTTTAATGACCCTGAGAAAAAAACCTTTTAGAAAACCCTATGGGAAAAGGAGAAAATGCTGGTAACCAGCATTTCATCCTTTTCACACATTGTTTTTGACCCTGCTGGGAAAAAAATCAACCTTTTTCTTTCTTTACTAAACCTAATGTAAAATATTGCAGATGAAAAATGTTGCTTGCTTAAAGATTTGATGTCTTTAACCCTTTACCAAACAATCCCTGGTTTTCAGGACTCCAGAGACAGAAGTTGTTTGAAAACATGGTAACCAGCATTTTCTCCTTTTCCCACAATGTTTTCTACCCTTCACAAATTAAATTTCATTTTTTGTGTCACATTAATTTTGTCATCTGCAAAAGCTTTCAATTTGGACAAGTCTAAAACTTTGTTGTTCCGTAAGGAGTTAACAGAACTTTATGTTAACTTTCTTACTGAGGTAATTTAATCCATTACCACACTATCCCTACTTTCGACGATCCTGAGAAAGAAGCCTTTAGAAAACATTGTGCGAAAAGGAGAAAATGCTGGTTACCAGCATTTTCTCCTTTTCCCACAATGTTTTCTACCCTTCACAACACATATTTCAAATTTTCAGTCATTATTATTTTGTTGTCTGCAATTGCTATCGATTTGGACCAGCCTAAAATATTGTCCTTTTGTGATGAGTTAAACTGAGGTTGTTGATAAAAAATTATAAGATAAAGTCTTATATGTAAATATCTTAAGTTTTTGACAAACTATTTCCTCTGGAAGTTGATGAGTATTAATCCTCTCTTCTTCACCTTCACTAGCAGTATCAGTGCTTGAGTTAAGAATCTGAAGAAAATGAATTAAATAGTTTTTCATGTATGTTGGGTTATTTTTTATCCTTTTTATCCTTTGCTTTTCATTCTAACCTTCACAATGCTAAATTCAAGTAAACTTGCTTTTACCATCAGTGCAGATCAAGATCAGACTACACAGAGCATGCAGACTAATCTTTGATCTATATTGTCCAATACCTTACTACAGGTTATGGTTGAAACAACCTTGCACAATGTTTGAAAAAAGTTCATCATGTTTACTCAGCATTGTAAATGTTGACAAAAGTCAACGTAAATGTTAAAGTATACATTTGTCAACCACCTGAAAGATTGGCACAGTGCTGTCCCTGTGATTATTTTCAACAATGAAAAAGACACTGCATGTAAATGTTACTTATTTCAAAGAAGCTCCAAGAATGGTTTTCATCAATGTTGAAATTTTAGTGCTTACCATCAGCAAGCCTTTTTCATGAAGTAATTGCTTCAAGTCTTCTTTTAAGGCAGTGGTATCTAAGATGGCCTTTTTCATTCGTACACTGTACCCATCATAGTTTTCAAGAGGTCTTTTTCGTCATACAGAGCGTCCAAATACATGTTTTTGGACAACACGAACACCTGAAATGGGAGAATCAGATTTTTTGTAAAAATGTTAAAAGAACACAGTTTGATTAGCATGGATCTTTTGTTCACCAAACATTTTGGTTTCCATTCTTAGTCCAAGTTTATTTCCAAATGCATAACAGGGTTAGTGAGGCTCAGTGGTTAAAGCTTGTAATCTCAGACCTGTGAGGTATTGTGGTCACACTGATTGTGGTTCAAAGTTTCAAGTCCCAACAACAGACCTTCTGGTCACATGAGAAATATAAAATGAAAAAAAAAATTGTCGAAAGCGACAGCAAACATTATAAATACACTTCGAAAGCGATGCAAAGCATCACACAAATGTCACAAATTTTCAGAACAAATGGGGAAAGCTTCTGATGTTTGTTGTAGTACTGTACATTGTATAATGAAAATGCACAAGACCTCTATTTTAACTCTACCACACAATCCTGACTTTAAACAACCCAAACAAAGAAGCATTTTGAAAACATTGTGGGAAAAGGAGAAAATGCTGATAACCAGCATTTTCTCCATTTCCCGCATTGTTTTCTACCCTATCAAAGACATTTTATAGATTTTTTATCACAACTGGACAATGTAAAAAAAAAATACCTGTTTTTATGGGTTTGGTTAGCTTCCTTGCTTTTCTTGAAGGCAGGTGCTATTTCTGTTCCTTGGAAGTGCAGCTTTCTGGTGCATCATTTAAAGATTCTTGAAAGTCCAATAGGCCAAAAAGTACAATGGCTATATGATTGCACTTTCCTCCAAGTCCTGCTGCACATAAATCTGTACTTTCCTTTCATAACTTCACCAGTGCTGTTTTTTAAAACTAAATCTGTTTGAAATGTCTTGCTCTTGTATGATGACAACACCATTCCGCTGACATGTGTGTAGTCTTCCAGTTTATTAAATTTTACATCACTTATATGACCAGATTTAAAAAAGTTAAAACCTTTCCTCAGTGGTTTCTGGGCAACAGGTAAATCTGTGATCGTAACAGAGTCTTCAATGTCAGAGTCTGCAGCATGAACTATCATTAATTTTCTTTTAACTAGATAGTCAACTATGCAAGCATAGTTGAAACCTCTTGGAATAGAACCCATATTTGTTGTCCAGTTTCTCAGTAATGGAAGTGGAAAATTAATATCTTTGTGGATTCCGCAGTCTGCCTCAGTTAACACATTCTGACTACATTCTGATCCATCCGGGTCAACAACAAACTTTGAAAGTCCATTCTCTTGAAGATCTTTCACCCTGAAATATCAAACAATGCACAATATTTTAAAAGTTATTCTGTACATCAAGTGTAGAATGTTACTAGTCTTAGCTTCTATGTGATAGGCTTTTCAAGTTATAAGTATGCTAGCCTATATTTAGATATATTTATAAATAAATAAATCATTAATAAATGCCGTTTACAGGTGTTAAATTTATTAATTACAGCTGAATGGGAATCTAGTGCATATTGCTTAAGTTTGCATATGCTGAAGTCATCTTTTTCCACATTGGTTTAGACCACATACAGAAACTATTCTTGTGGAAAATAACTAGAGGCGCTTGAGCGCCTGTATCGCTCCACAGGCCTGATTTTTCTGTAACGGTGAAGAGAAATTTTTAACAATTACCATTCATTACTGCATTTTAAGAAAAAAGGCTATGAAAAACATTGTGAGAAAAGAAGAAAATAAAAGTAATCTGCATTTTCTTAGTTTTACACAATAATTTCTACCCTTTTTGATACAAGTTTTACTAATTTGAAGATTTATGTTGTCTGCAACATCTTTCAATTATGGCCAGTTATAAAAATTTTGTCGTCTGGTTATAGTTAACTCATTACCAAACGACAACATTTTAGGGTTGTCCAAATGGAAAGCATTTGTAGATGAAAAAATAAAAGTGACTGAAAATTTGAAAGTTGTTTTGTGAAGGGTAGATAACATTGTGGGAAAAGGTTACCAGCATTTTCTCCTTTTCCCACAATCTTTTCTAAAGTCTTCTTTGTCAGGGATCAGTTTGATTGGATAACAAAATGCCTTATCACAACAGTAAAGCCCTGTCCCTCTTTGTACTAGGTCACCAGTAGGTCAACAAACCTTTACCAGAACTAATCAAAGTGCAGAGGTTCTCTTGTTTTATATGAAAAGGATTATAGATTATGTAAAGCAACCATCTTTAACTCTTTACCAAACGACAATATTTGGGATGTGACCAAACTGAAAGCATTTGCAGACAACAAATTAAACATTGATGAAATGATGATTTCTCTCTTTGATGGAGTAGAAAACACTGAGGGAAAAGGAGAAAATGCTGATTACCAGCATTTTCTCCTTTTCCAAGAGTGTTTTCCAAAGAGTTCTTCTTTAGGGTCATTAAAAGTCAGGATTGTATGGTAAAGACTTACCACCATAGGAACTAAGCTGCAATACAACAATGAAATCAAAACAAACAGTTTGAGAGAAGAAATTTTTCAAAGATTTTACTTTATACCATAAAAGGAAAATGAGTCTCCCATAAAAGCCGTGTTTTTTGATGGATTTTTTTTTAAGGAATTTTGTAGACCTCTATCTAAGGAACATTCCTGCAAAATAGTGATGCTAACCAATAAGTGGTTTGGGAGGAGAAGATTTTTAAAGGTTTTTTACTTTGGTTGCCATGGAAACCAGAATTATTCATGGAACACAGTTATTTGAAGGAATTTGAAAGAGGACCACCTAAGGAACATTCCTGTGAAATTTGGTAAAAATCCATGCAACAGTTTCTGAGGAGAAGTTTTTTAAAGAAAAAGTTTACGGACGCACGCACGGACGAACGAACGGACGGACGAACGGACGGACGCACGACCGACACAACGCCATGACAATAGCTCGCTGGCCTTCGGCAAGTGGAGCTAAAAACCGCCAGCACATAGAAGAAAATGGATCTTGGGGGAACCCCGAATCGTAGGCCAAAACATCAAAGTTACGGACCCGTAACCATTGGAATTCCCTTTCAAAAGAATATCCACAACTTAGGCTTTGGATGCATGATAAACAGTTTAGTGTATAATCAGTCTATATGGGCGATGTCTGAAAACATAAGGACGGCGATTCAAACTCGCTGAGAGTCACAGCTCGTCGCGATAGTCGGCAAGATATTTCTCTTAATTTACCTGTTAGTAAATCTCTTTTTTGAACAACTTGTGTTCGCCGCAAAGCCTCAACAATTCAGCCTTCTTGCGAGATCCTTTGCATCGTTGTCCTCAACAACTGGATCAGGTAGTACGGCGCCTTTTATATCTTCTTCTCATAGTTTCACTATTCTGTCCACCATAATTATTGCAATCCAAGATTCCCCCCAAATAATCCCACAATGCAACGCGATAAACAACGCGTGACGGTTTGAGGCCTATTCACAATCAATAAATGTCTACTTCCATCTTGAAACAATGGCTTCCGTTCATGATTCTGATTGGTGGATTATTACGTGCGCACGTAATAACTAATACGTGCGCACGTATTAGCTACTGCGTGCGCACGCAGTAGCTATTACGTGCGCACGTATTAGTTAATACGTGCGCACGTATTAGTTAATACGTGCGCACGTATTAGTTATTACGTGCGCACGTAATAGCTACTGCGTGCGCACGTATTAGTTAATACGTGCGCACGTATTAGCTACTGCGTGCGCACGTAATAACTAATACGTGCGCACGTATTAGCTACTGCGTGCGCACGTAGTATAAAATATATCTTCCATGTCACTTTTGTGCCACCGTATTAAAGTGATTGTTTTGTGATCATAATATAATTACTTATGCAGCATGGTATCATTTCAACAAACAATAGCTGAATGTCTAAAATTTGATAGAAAAAAAAATGTTAATGATTATAAGAGTATTATTTGATTATTATGTTTATAATAAAAGCTAAATTAATGAATACATGAAAAATTTTCAAGTGCTGACGTTGAACTTTTACTAAAAAAATTAACATCAAAATAACAAATATAATGCACAAGTTTGTACTTGATAAAGCAGAAAGGGTAATAAGATAATCAATTATCTTATAAATTGAATTGTAGGTTTGCAATTCTCAAAGATTAAAGTCTGTTGTCCCTTTCAAGAAGCCTGCAGAGATAAGCCTAGGGGCAATAAAACACATGTGGTGTCGTAATTATCATTTAATTCTCCCTTAACATTTAATATTTCTTTGTTTTGTAAGGAATAAAGAAGCATGTTTCAACATTTACTAACAACTGTTTGGGGGAAAAAAATTAAAAGGGGGGGGGGGAAATTGCTTGCCGAATATTTATGTATTACTCAGTTGTTCAGATGTCTAATAGTCAAAAAATTAAATGAATAAAGAATTTAGAGAGGATTTGAAATAAAAGTATCTAATTAACCCATTACCAGACGACCAAATTTTAGACTAGTCCAAATTGAAACAAATTGCAGACGACATTTTAAAGAGCATTTAAATTGAAAATAAGTACTATATAGGGTAGAAAAATTTGTGAGAAAAGGAGAAATTGCTTGTTACAAGTAGTTTCTCCTTTTCTCACAATGAAATGTTCATATTTCCCTCTCCTTTTTATTAAAAAAAAAAAAGATCATTCTAGATGGAAAAGGTCCTTTTATCTGAAAGTTATAAATTATGCTCTATGAATACCTGTATTCTATTATTTATTAATAACATAGTAATCAAACTAAGAATGAAATAAAGTCAACTGAGCACATTGTCAGGTTACTCGATATATGTTTCGAGCCGTTTCATTGGCCGTATCAATTATCCAATCACAGGGCACGGTACGATTAGCTTGTGCCTGTTGTAATACACGGTATACAACGGTGGCCAGTTCAGCAGTTTCTCAGTTGATGATCGTTTACCCTCTATCAGCGATTTTGAAAAAAATCAAAACCTTAAATCTATCTACTTTTCACCATACAGAACAGATGTAGAATCTGATATTCATTGCTTTTCCATTAAAAATATCAGGGTCTTTGTATCAGGAGAAGTAACCGATTTACAGGTACGTTTTATTTAAAAAAAACCACAGTGTTTCTTTCGTATGAAAAAAGTTAAAGAAAGGCATAACATATCTATAGGTTTTTTTAGTTTAAACTTTTTTTATTCAACAGTATATATCAAATAATAACAAACGTAAGTCATATTACACATGTACTGAAGAAATGGATCAGAACGGAAGCTACAGCTTATAAAGTTCTTCTCCAAATTCCAGACAACGGTTATGGTACATGTATTTCATAGTCAATACGATAAAAAGAATTTCAAAGTTGAAAGAAGTAGAAAGAAAACAATATTAACAAAAAAAAAAAAAAAAAAAAGAAAGAAAAAACATTAGAAGTAGATTGAGACAGAATGGTCTGTAGCGTTAATGGTAGAGATTTGCCAATCTATACTGATTAAGAAGTCATAGTAACTTCCAACTTGACCAACACCTCTATATTGACATTTTGAATTACGACATAAATTATGATAAATGGGAAAAGTACAAGATTATCTGATAATGGTCATAAAAGACAATACACAAAAATGGTTTCGCAATAAATACAAAGAAAGACAGTAAACTTCTAATTTAAATGAGAAACCAAATAGTCATATATTAACTATACATTGCCAGAAAATATTCCACTGTTACGGATATATGTATGCACTGCACTAAATATTCTTTGATTATCAGAAAGACTAAGATTTTCATCCCCGAAAAGAATGGTTTGAAGATTAAATGTTGAAATATCATATATGCTATGACTTAGACAAAGTCTGAAGTCACGATAAAATAAACACTCTAAAAAGTAGTGGTGCGTCGATTCGACACAACCACATCTACAGAGAGGTGAACCTACTAAATTTTTCAAGTACAGATGCTCATTAAGACTGCTACATCGGTTACGTAACCTAGCATGAATGACTTGCATTTTCCTGTCTCCAAAAAAGTAAAGCTTACGTGGAACAGGTTTGTCTACATTTAAGCAGTATTTAAAAGATGACAGAGACTCCACATTCTTTATTTCATCTGGTAGATTATTCCATTCATTGAATACAGATGGCAAAAATGAATTGCTATAGAGACTGGTTCTACATGCAGTGGTCCTAAGATTATTCGGTCTTCGAAGATTATAAGCTGAAGAATTGCCAACCGTTGTCGGAACAAGATGATTGAGATAATTTGCAGCAAGACCATTTACCATTTTATAGAAGAGAATGAGTTTGTGCTTACGCCGTCTATGACTTAGAGTTTCCCAACCAGCCTCCCGATAAAGATCAGCGATGGCAACAAGTTTAGTGCAACCGGTAACTATCCGAGCAGCTTCATTTTGCACTTTATCCAGTTGATCTTTTAACCCCTGAGAAAGATTATCCCATATAACATCGCCAAGATTCAAGAATGGGTCTGATAAATGAGAAATAAAGTATTTGAAGTGAAAGTCGATCAAGTCGCAGTTTTAAAGATCGCATGACTCCTATATACTCTTCCAAGCCCTTTCAATAGCATTGTTAATGTGTAAGTCCCAGGAGCCATCGTTACTTAGATGTATGCCTAAGTGTTTATGATTATTAACGGACGGAATCTCAGTATTTAACATAAAAAGACTGGGATGGACGGGTTTGACGCGTTTACGCGTTATTACCAACGGTTCAGATTTCGATGGATTAAACGTGACTAACCACTTTTGTGCCCATCGAGAAATTTTATCTATATCAGATTGTAAAATAGTTCCAGCACAAATCGGGTCACCAACAGATAAACTAGTGCCATCGGCTAGGTTTTTGTTAGATCTAAAATGCAATTCGTGTAACATGATTCCATTAATGAAGTTTCAGGCGCCTCGAGGCTCGTTTCTTGCCGGATTCAAAGTTAGATTTAGATCTAGATAATGGTCAACTGCACATCCTTTTGAATACCTCCTGAGAGTATTTGTCCGTAATCCTGCAGTCTTATGCCTTTCAGCAATCTATTGTCTGAAACATCTTTTAATGACACACTGTCAACGACCTGTAGATCTACTTTGGATATAACTTGAAAACTGCTTTCCGCAGAATGAACCGACAACAGTAGACCGCAGAACGAACCGACAGCAGTCTACCTCATTCATTGGATGACGTCACTTTCGGCATGATGTCTTTATTAGGGGAGCTTCGGCTTCTCGCACTTCATTGACAGCCGGAGTGTGTTCAACATCGCGGGCGCTTCACAGAGCGCCTGGCGAGAATGCACCTCGTTAATTGAACGCGAGCGAGCGCTCGCTTATTTTTTAAAAGTGGCGCCAAAGAAAATCTCTCTGGGACATAAGACTAGCCATCATGACAGAGTTATCTGTAAAATTCAGTAAACTATTTAATGATAAAAAAGCATGAACAAAGAAAGCAGTGGTATGCTGAATCTCTTTGTTCCAATCACAGATCTGTTAATTCTCCGTGTTCATAAAAAGAAAAAAAAAAAAACAAATAAAATATTGAACTTGTCTTCAGAACATCTTAAGTAAACATCTAAATAGACGTGCATGGTGTAATTTTGTCCAGTCGCCTCATTGTTTAGATTCTCATTAGACTCTCTCGTTTGGATAACACTTCTGCTATTGGATGCCATCTTGGAAATACAAGCGAAACTCCTATTAAGTGTGCACGCGGGCGCTATCGAGCGCCACAGCGGGCGCCCGCGTTCAGAACGAAAGCGCTTGAGAGCGCTCAAAGCGCTCGCTCTGTTGAACGCACTTCGGTGTAATGCAGAGAAATGACCTTCCCCTGCAAAAATGACCCAGGCCATTATTCTACGTAGAAAAATGACCCCAGAAGTCATTTCACTAGAAATAACTTATGGGTCATTCTACTACGTGCAGAAATGACCCATGGGTCATTTTGTAGGAGAGGGTCATTTCTCTGCATTACAGCGGATTGCCAGTATCTATCCTCAAAAAATGGGTGACAGATTGATCTTTACAAATTATAAACTTTGATTGCTCCATGGTACCCATTCAGTGTATGATTTCTCAATGAACTTCTCTTCTATCTAATTCAACTGAAAGTGATTAAAGAGGGCTGTACAATTCAAAGTCAGCCCGTGCAGACAGAGAAATATATGTTGTTCTTGAAATAGTTTGTTTAAACATCTGCCTACAAGATCTAACTACTAGTCCTAGGTCCGTTTTCAGCAACAATTCTGAAGAACACTCTTTCTCTTAATCTCCAAGATTTTCAAAATTTGAAATTTACCCAACTTCTGATTGGCCAAATCAAACGGTTTAGCCAGTCAGAAGTTATGTTATTTTGAAATTTATAAAATTCTGGAAAGTAAGACTTATGACGCTCTTAATCTTGGTGAATACGGACCCTACTTTGCAGCTGACTATATATAGTACCGGGACATCGATGATACTGCGGCAATCCCCAAAAAATTGCAAACGTAGCACCACCTGTCGACTCTTTACTCCATCAAATCGAAAGCATAAGTGTTTATGCCTGCATCGTATCGGTTAAAAAGTATTAGACTTATTTTCATGACTGATAAGTTACTTTCAATATTCAAAGATTCCAATAACAGACTACAATTTCCTTCGTGTTTTGAAAATAGTTACCCTTATGCTACATAGAATTGATAATTCATGTTTGACAAGTGAAGGTCGTCTGCTGTGACGTCATAGCCCTAAATGGATTTCTGTTTACTTCAAATTACAGTCGTTATTGCGGTACCGTAGTGGACTACCCTTCGGGCACCTTTAGACAACATTACAAATAGCTTGACGACCAATATATTTTTTTTTCTGAAAAACATGACTTAAGCTTTGATACCAGCGTACATTTATTGTAACTTTACACGCAATAGTTTATGAACACAATATTTTAAGGGTTTTACTATATATAGATATCGAAAATATGCTATTTTTGCATTATCTCCCGCTAGATGGCATTCTATAAATACTCATCTATCTGATATGGGCATCCTGGGTACAGAACCGAACCACTTTCCTACGTGACAACCGTTACTTTGAATTTAAAACAAAAAAAAAAAAAGGTTTACCCAATAAAACGCTACCTCGTGCAATTCACTCAACTATGATCACCAGTTTAGAGAAATCTGTTGCTAAAGCAGGTCTCATTTCTCCTCAAATGTATTGATACGTAAAGGCTATTTTCAACATTGCTACTTTATAGAGCGTAATATTTACAGTCAGCCCACTTTCGGGGCTAGTAGTGATGCGTCATATAAGACAGTCGAATCTTCGAAGAATATGACATGCGCAGACAACGGCTATTTTTGCGAAAATAACTTTCCCTCTACGAATATATATATATATAGCTTTCGTAAATAAAAACAATATTTTTATCATTCAATTTCGTACAAAATAAAGATACATGTGAATGTGTTGCATTCATATGTCATTGTTCTTGACTAACTTGAATTATATATTGACAATGTATTAAAAAAAGGAGAAATGATGTTAATCGGCCTTAACCCATTACCACACAATCGATCCCTACGTTTGACGACCCTGAGTAAGAAGACTATGAGCCTTTTTTTTTTGCAAGGAGGAAAAAATGTATATTCTTATTTGTAACGACATACAGCTATTTTGCTACACGGATTCCTTAATAGAAGTAAGCTTCATGAAATATTGGGTATCTCACCTACTAACAGTTTCATGTTTACCTAGATACATCGACGATAAGATGTATCGATGTATAGATCGGGATAGGGTGAAAACGGTCCCCTTCCATAACAACCCTGTCCAAAACGGCACACTTTTTTTGTTTCCACAAATTTTGACACAGTGAATTTTATAGATTTCTTTACTCCTATCTATTTTGAAATAATAGATTTAATTACAGGAGCTTAAATGGGCCCCGATTCTCCATACCTAATTGTGTGGGTTGTACTCTCCATTCCATGTTATAACGTGCATGAGTTCATGAACTTTGTAAAGCCCTCTCTCTTCTTTACCCCACCCGTTCTTTTGTCATGATCAACTGGAATCCTTCTAAAAATCGTATACACTGTGGTTTGCTTTCCTACAGTCTTTTTCGTCGGTTATGCATAAATTACTTATGGTGAAAACTACAGCTCCAAACACTGTAGAAAAGAATACATCTCTGTACGTGTTTCAATAAATTCCTAGCAGTAGACCATCTTACTCGACTCACATGATCAAGATTCACGCAATAAGTAAAGTTTATAAAACTAATAAAGTGAATTTTATAAAACAAGGGTGACAACCTACGTCATAGCAGAGGTGTCGGAATAGCCGCCATTTTGTCCGCAAAGTGCAGATTAATTACTTTAAAAAGATATATATGTATCTAAAATTTACTTAGAATACCCATTTCATCTGGTGACAGTAAATATATTTGTCCTATGAATTCGTGAAATCAAAGTGCCATGAAACAATTAATGCTGTAGCTCTAAACACTTCAACACAATCGTTCCTAAAGGCATTGTATACGACACCTATTGTTAAATCAAACATGTGTCACCGGCTTCGAAAATTGCGCGGAGGTAATTGCAAAATCAACGAAACTAATGAACAAAATATTAATGTATACTAACGAAGAAAGTTGTCAGGTACCATATGCACTGCTTTGTTTGGACATATCTTCAATAACAATAATGTACAAGCTGAGAAAACTTACTCTTTAAAACGAAAATGACGGATTTGAAATGTCTCCGATGACGTATGCTATGACGTAGGTTGTTACCCCTGTAAAAGTAATTGTGCGATCCAAATGACGGTTCTTCAATTGGTTTTAATCGAGGCCAAAAAGCGGGCCGTTTCGGCACTGGGGCCGTTTTGGTACCGAGCCGTTTTTGAAGTTGCCTGTTTTGTAGAGTTTCGCACAATGGTGTTAAATTCAAGCTTTGATAAGATGAGTCGATATTCATGACCCAGTTTTCACCAAGTTTTAACATTGTACGTTTCTAATATCTCATTTTCTGCAGCACGCCAAAGAAAATTGATTACCCCGTCTGATACCGGGATATGATCCCGGTACTTGTCATTCAATCGGTGACTCAGTTAATTTACCTTGTTGTAAATAATACTAACAAGATCTTGAAATGCGCGCGAAGTGCAAAAACTTAGCCTCACAAAGAACACAGAATTGAAAATTTCCATAACATTGTTTCCAGTTCACAGGAATGGCTCAAGTTGATTTCGTCGGAAAATCTGAAATAGGTATCACGGTCAAGTTCGTCATCGCTCAAATACATCGAGAAACACTGAGAAATAGAAATATTTGTCGTTGGCGTATGCGCCACAAAAATTAACCCTTAACCAGACGACACAATTTTAGACTCGTCTGCATTGAAAACACTTAAAGATGACAAATTAAACGTAGTGTGAATTGTTAGACGTGTCTTTTGAAGCATGGGGGAATATTGTTTGAAAAAGAGGAAATGTTGGTTTCCAGCATTTTATCTGTTTCCCACAAAGCTTTCAAATTCTGTTCCTGTTGTAAACACTATTTGTGTCATAAAGGGTTTAGTGAAAGTAAAGCTATAGCATACCACTCTCCTTTTGCACTGACAAACTCGATAGCTCAGGAGGGTACAGGACTTGAGAACAGGAGGTCAAGGGTTCCATCCCTGGCTTGGCCAATTTCTGAAGAGTGACGGTCATTGTGACTGGATTCATGCCGGTGCCATTTTTTTGATAGTGGTTATATGAGAAAGCAGCCATTGGCTTGGAAGAATATTGTGTTGAGTATTGGTAATTGAAACTTCAGGAAAGCATGAGTAGGTGTACTGGGTGCTGCGATATAACTGAAATAATTTTGTTACAGTGTGAAACACGATGCATTCAATCATTTAATCCTTTTGCACCTCCCCCCTATTCCTTTATCATTTATGATACAATTTTGAATCAACTCTTTACTGAACAAGATTTTAGAATGGTCCAAATTGAAAGCATTTGCAGATGACAAAAGTAACTCAAAAATTGAAATTTCTTTTCAGGAGGGTAGAAAAAAATTGTGGGAAAAGGAGAACATGCTGGTTATCAGCGCTTTCTCCTTTTCCCACAATGTTTTCAAAAGGCTTCAGTCGCGGGGTCAGAAAAACCAGGGATTGTTTGGTAAAGGTTAAGCTACTCTAAGGATTAAAGACTATTGAATACAAAGTGGGGAAAATTTTTTTGAATTACAACAAATCCAAAATTTTGCGATTTTGCAAAGGATTAAAAAAGCGCATGGAATACTTGTATATTATATTGTATTCCACATGTTTCCTATGCACCTTAACAGATGCTTGATATTTTTATGGTGTTATAATTATCTCAAATGTTTCTGTGGATTTAACTTTTTTTTTTAACAGTTCATAGACTTGCATACCGGTATACAGATTTTATTGAGCTGTCTCTGTGATATGACTGAAATAATGTTGAATAAGCATAAAACACTGTTCAATCAATCATAAATGCTTGAGTATTTTAGCTGATATTTCTTATTGCTTAACCTTTAACCGAACAAACCGTACGTTTAACAGCCTGGGAAGAAGCCATTTGAAAACATTGTAGGAAAAGGAGAAAATGCTGGTAACTAGCATTTTTTTCCTTTTCCCACAATGTTTTCTTCCATTTTAATGACAGCAAACATCTCTTTTGCCCCATGTAAATGGTTCCCTTCAAATGCCTTCAATTTGGACAAGTCTGCTTTGTTCTTGTGTTGTTAAGAGTTGAAGGTAAAATTTTGATTGTTAAATAAATTTAGTTTGAAAAAAATGCTTGATTTTTCTTAATGTTTTCAGAAGTAATCTTCTTGAAGTTTGTTTACAAATGGGATGGTCTGGTAAAGGGTAAGTTGTTCAACTTGAAGAGAATATTCTTATCCATTTCAGTAATTTCTTCTTTTTTTTAAATTTTTTCAGAAGTTCTGAGTGAAAGTGCTGATGTATGTGATGCACCATCTTTGAAGAAATTTAAGCAAGGTAAGCTGAAATAATTTATTGGGAGAGTGTAGTTTCTTGAAAGTTCTGAAGTACACTTAGTTTTTCCTTGCGACACATGCAAGGAGCCAAGCTCTGTGCTACAGTTTTCCCATTCACACAAATTATTGAGTAAATCACATTTAAGAATTGAAGTTCACGTAACAAATTTTAGTTACATGCAAGACTTCATGTAAGAAAAAAAAAGTAAAAGAAAAATCCAGCCATTTAAACTCAATTTTTCTCATGCAAAGGAGTTTTTTGGTAGCACTCAGATTATGTAATTGGAAATGGCATGTTAAAAAACACTGGGTGAGGCCATTTATAATGGAAATACTTCTTTTTTATTGAAAATAGCTTTCACTCGCACATAACCTTCCTTTGGCTCAATGATAACAACTTTTTCTGCTGATTGCTTGGTCCTGGGCTTTTTCATTGCAAAACCAGTTTGTTCCATGGATTGTTCATCCAATGATTTTGCACTACTCCATTTGATTGGGAATAAATATTTATAAATCGAAATAATTAGTTGCAATGTTGGGGATTTATTGTTAACGGCCAGACTGTATTTTAAAATCATAGTTTCAGGTACAAACTTAATTCTATTCGATATATTTACATGGTTTCTTCAGGTACAAACTTAATTCTATTCAATATACTTGTATTTACATGGTTTCTCTCTCTACCCATCATGCATCCTACTGTCTAGAAAAAACACGTTAGAAATTTAAGATCCATCCTTTGCAGGGGCGTAGCCAGGATATTTGTTATGTTGAAGCCAATGCTTAGGCGTTGGGCGAGTGCCGAAGGCACGAGCAGGGGGGGGGAGCATGAGAGGGGGGCTCTGCCCCCCTCTTGTAAGGGAGGTTCGGGGGATCTCCCCCGAGAAAATTTTGAAAATTTGGTGCGATTTGGTGGCATCTGGGGATGTCTGAATGGGTGTGTTTCGATCAAAATTTTGAAGATTTTTAGATAATTATTTCGTGAAAACTGGAGGAGAAATTGATCAAGCCAATAAATACTTGAATTCGTGTATTAAGAAAAGCAATCATGGTCATTTGTATTTTCTTTCTTAATTTTTTCTCGGAAAGACGATACTTGAAAAAATCATGTTGAAGCCCGGGCTTCAAGGCTTCCGCCTGGCTACGCGCCTGATCCTATGTCTCACTGATTTTCACCTTAAAAATAACATCCACAATATGATAGTAGTAGTTTGAGCATGGTTATATCACAAGTCATATCATACATATATACAAATTTCTTAACCCTTTCCCAAACAACAAATTTTCAACTGGTCCAAATTGGAGATGACAAAATTAAAGTGACTGAAAATTTGAAATTTATTTTGTGAAGGGTAGAAAACATTGTGGGAAAAGGAGAAAATGCTGGTTAGTGGTTACCAGCATTTTCTCCTTTTCCCATGATGTTTTTTCTAAAGGCTTCTTTCTCAGGGGCGTCAAAAGTAGGGATTGTGTGGTAATGGGTTAATTAAATACATGATTATAACTGAAAGTGGGATTTTGTCCCAGTGGGATTTTGTCATAGTGGGCTTTTGTCCTAGTGGGCTTTTGTCCTAGTGGGCTTTGGTCCTACACCCATACTATATTACATGACTGTTATTTGGTTTTCAGGACGACTACCATTCAAACCTCTTGAGCATGCCTCCCAGGTTCAAGGCACTTCACCTGGAGGAAAGAAAAGAAAACTATCTGACAATGAATCTCCGAGTGCCAAACAGATGAAAACCAGCACTGGTAAACAAGTGCAGAAACATGTTACAGCTGATTGCGACCCGGAGGTCAGCAGCAGCTCTGAAGCTGAATCTAAACCTCAGATGGGTTTGAAAAAAGGTTGCAAGAAAATCAACACTTTAGACAGTTTCTTTAAACCCAAAAAGGTAAACCAGGATGAGCAGGGAGAGATTAGTTCGACCATCGAGTGCATTGATATTACTGATGAAAAGAGTGAAGAGTTGAGTGAAGAGAAACCTGATAGAATAGAAATTTTGGAAAACAGCATGGAAAACATGGAAACAGAGAGTGAAATCTGTGATGATAATCAGGGGGATATGAAAAATGATTCTTCAAAAAAAAGAAATGAAGGTGAATCAGACAGTGTGGAATTGGCGTTATTAGATGATTCTGTAGAAGATGATGAGGACAAAGAAAACAAAGACTTGACGACATCAACATCTGCTCTAGAACAGTCTTTTATATCAGACATTTCTGTCTGCGAAGATGCTTTAAAGACTCCAGCTAAAAGCAAAGATGTCCCCTCTTCAACTGAGGTATATTTTAACATTTACAGTGTTCCTACTCATGCAGATTGCTGCGTGAATCACGTTAGAGAATTTAAATTCAAGCATCAAATTTTGTTGTCTTGGAGGAATTAAATGAAATGGCTTTTTTCACAGAACATGATAGTAATGAGTCATCATCATGAATGATTCTCATTGCTTTATAACTATTCGATAGGAGAGTGCAACACTATTCTAAGTGCCTGTACATCATACAGGCACTTAGAATAGTGTTGCACTCACCTATGGTATTGTGGAATGAGTATTCTGAGTAATCTGAATAGCCAGTCTCAGTTAAGCCATTACCACACAATCCCTACTTTTGATGACCCTGAGAAAGAAGACTTTAGAAAACATGGTGGGAAAAGGAATAAATGCTGGTAACCAGCATTTTCTCCTTTTCCCACCATGTTTTCTACACTTCTCAAAACAAATTTCAAATTTTCAGTCACTTTTATTTTTTCGTCTGCAAATGCTTCAGATTTGGGAAAGCCTAAAATTTTAGACTGGTCGAAATTAAATGAGTCTGCAGGTGACAAGATAAACATAGCTCTAAAATTGAAATTTGTTTCAAGCAGGGTAGAAAACATTGTGGGAAAAGGAGGATATGTTGATATTTTTTGCAATTGGTTAATTTTGTACATTTTATAGTACCTCAGTTGGTTATTCTACAAATTGGAATTTATGGATTCTGAATCATGTAATGACTTGATAGGAATCATGTATAACAGAGATGCATGAACTTTACCAAACAACAAAATTTTAGACTGGTCCAAATTGAAAGCATTTGCAGGCGACAAAATAAAAGTGCCTGAAAATTTGAAATTTGATTTGTGAAGTGTACAAAACATTGTGGGTAAAGGAGAAAATGCTGGTTACCAGCATTTTCTCCTTTTCCTACAATGTTTTCTCAAGGCTTCTTTCTCAGGGTCGTCAAAAGTAGGGATTCTGTGGTAATGGGTTAAGCCCGATTTTGCCAGAGCAAGGCTCAAAATATTTTACTTAACAGGCTGTAGACAAGGAAAATGTGAAAACCGAGGAAGAATTGGCAAGTAGCACCACACCAACTGTAGCCATGAAACAGAAGAAAACACCTGGATCTTTGGCAAGAAAGGTATAATTCTTATATTGATATATTTTCTAATATCTGAACCCCTACAGCACTGAATCGACCCTATAGATATTTTTATTGTGGCTGTTTTTGAAGAAAATGTCAATGTATTTTCGTAGCCCGTACTTTGTCTGCATCGTAATGTAAAGACCGTAACAGTTTATCATATCTCTGTCCTTACTAAGGATATTTACTTTGCAATAGCCCCTACTTATTTTACCCTTCACCAAGCAATCCCTAGTTTTTACAACCCTGAGATAGAAGCCTTTTGAAAATATTGTGGAAAATGGAGAAAATGCTGGTAACCAGCATGAAAGGCAGTATGGTATAGTTTGCTTGTAGTATGGCCAAGACAAAATATAGATGTGGTCCCACTTACAGACTTTTGAGAATTATGGTCATTGGATGGGAAAATTATTTAATTTTTTTTCAATTAAGATCCTTTATTTCTTTCCCTCTAACCATGATCCTGCAATAATTAGTATCAGTGAAATATCAAAATTTTCCAAGGACAAGGACAACATTATAGCATGATAAAGTATTAAAAGGTCAACAGATTAAAAGGCGTTTATGGTCGGGCATGAAAATTGGACACATTTTGGTAACTGGAACCATGTATGTATTTTGTTTTTGCCTTGTGCTTTGTGTAAGTTTATAGAGCTGGAATTACAGTTCACCTTGAAGAAACCCTTATGCATTGATTAACCTTTTATGAAGTGACTAATAGTAGACTCTACAAAAAATAGGAAAAAAGAAATTCAAAGCATAAGTAGACAACAAACTCAGTCACAGTCAGACGAAGATTTTTGTCTTTGGACTGGTAGAAAAACATTGAGGGAAAAGTAGAAAATACTGTTGACTAGCATTTTCTCCTTTTCCCACAATATTTTCAAAAGGTCTTTTTCGCAGTTAAACTGGTATGGTAAAGGGTTAAGCAAGCAAGGATTATGATTTTCAGCAACTATCAGACAGTAAAAAGAAGGAGAAAGAAGAACAAAGACTGAAAAGAGAGAAAGAGTTAGAAGAGAAAAAACTTCAAAAACAGAAAGAAAAGGAAGAAAAAGAGCGTGTGAGGCTGGAGAAAAAGAAACAGAAAGAACAGGAAAAATTGGAAAAGGAGAAAGTTAAACAGGAAGAGAAGGTATAAATAGAATTCATTGCTTTCATATTTTGCAGCAAAGTATAGTTGCACAGTTGAAACAAATTCAATCTGGTTTTCAAATCTATGAAATAAGAAGGTTTTGTGGTGTCCGTGGTTGTGGGGTAGAGCGTTGGCCTCATAACCATAACATCCTGAATTTGATACCAGGGAACAGGCGATAACTTTGGTATTTTCATTTGCAATCACATTCGGCGCAAGTACTAGTGAAATTCCCAGGAAGTAGAATCAAGGGAGATTAGTATAAGCTGTAAGAACTTGTTTCTCAATCGATGTAAAATAAATATGTTTAAACTAAGGAGGTTTAAAGGATTGGGGAAGAAGTAGAATCTGGTGATTTTCCCACATTGTTTTTTACCCTTTGAAAGACAAAATGGAACAAGATTTAATTTTTTGTATCCAAATTCTCTCTCTTTGAGCAAGTGTACACATTTTCTTGTCTGGTAAATCCTCTTTACTCTTTACAAGATGAACTAATTTTGGTCTGCTGAAATTGAAAGAATTTGCAGACGTCAAATTTAGAGTGGCCAAAAAGGTTGTATTTTGATCTTTTTAGAGAAGAAAACACCAGGGAAAATGGAGAAAATGTTCCTTATGAGCATTTTCTCCTTTTTCCACTGTGTTTTCAAATGTCTTCAACCACAGAGCCATAAAAACCAGGGCTTATGGGGGGAGGGGGGTTAACTCTTTACCAAATGACAAAATTTTAGGCTGATCCAAATTGAAAGCACTTGCACATGACATAATAAATACAAGTCAGAAATTGAACTTTGCTTCCAGCAGGGTAGAAAACATCTTGGGAAAAGGAGAAAATGCTGGTTACCAGCATTTCTCTTTTTCCCACAATGTTTTCAAAAGTCCTTCAACCTCAGAGCCATGAAAACCGTAAGGGCTTATCTGGGAAAGGGATAAGACGTTGAGAAAGAAGTCTTTAAAAAAAGGGCATTTTTCATTTTCTGATTATGTTTTCTGGCCTATTTTTGAAAAATCCAGTCATTTAAGCCACATTTAGATTGTTGTTTGCAACTACTTTCTGTTTAAACTAGTCTGAAATTTTGTCATCATATGAAGAGCTGAAAAAATGTGCACAATTCCAGGTTGCTATCTTTTTGTTTTTAAATTCTACACTCAGGCTTTGTATGGTAATGATTTCTTTCTATAATTGCTTGAAATTTTGAAAAATATGATTACATGTATGATCTCCATGGAAACTCTCTTGAATCCATGTCTTATTACATACCTACAAACTTCTCAAGTTCATGTGTGGCATGTGGGTAAAATCAGATTTGGCAGAAAAAATATTGTATCTACACATTATCAAATACCTTTCAACTCTCAGAGCTTCAGATAGAGGGAGTGATTTTCATTTCAAAATTGAAAATATTGATTATGCTCCACTAAACCCTATGTTGTGGGTACTCATTAGAATCATCTCATAGAGACGATTCTAATGAGTACCCACAACAAATGGTTTTGTTGAGAAATAATGGATTTAGAATACCATCACGCCTTCTCATCTAGAGCTCTAGGCATGGCAAGAAAAAATTGCCAAATACCTTTCGACTATGGTATGGTGATGTAACTGGGAGCAGACTATCTTTAGCAACTGCTGTAGGGGACACTTTCTCCTTGGTCAAAGTAAGGAGTATAAGAGAATGACCTTATTTTGAATTGATATTCAGTTTATAAAAGCATGCCTTTTACTGTCAGAAATGAATTTTTTTCTTTGCATAATTTTGTAGGAGAAGAAAGATCAAGAGCGTCTAGAGAAACTAAAACAGAAGGAAGAGGAAAAGAGGCAAAAAGAGAAAGAAATGGAGTAAGTCTTTCATTACTTAATAGGAGTTTTTCGCTCCATTATTGCAGTATTATTTCTAGGGCAAAAAACGCCATTCCCTGAAGAAAATCTGTGCCCTTTTTTTCCACAATTATTGCTGGGAGGGGGGGGGGGGGACATTTACTCTTCTTACGAGGTAACAGAGATGTAAACTTGTCCAAACTGAAAGTATTGTTTTTCTGACTTACTCTTAATGTTTTTAAAAGCCTTCTTCCAAGGTATCATAAAAAGATACTATTTGTCTCATTGATTTAATTTCTGTCTTCAGAAAGTTTTTCAAAATCACTTGCTCACGAACAAAGTTGCTTCTTTAATCCCTTTCCCAAACAATAAATTTTGGACCCTTCCATACCGAAAGAGTTTGCAGATGACAATTCAAGATTTGGAGAAAATGGCAGAAAGTTCTCAAAAAAGGTAGAAAACACTGTGGGAAAAGGAGAAATTGCTCGTTACGAGCAATTTATCCTTTTCCCAAATTGTTTTCAAAAGACTTTTACTGCAGACACGTAAAAACCAGGGATTGTTTGGGAAAGGGTTAAGCACATTCTTGTGTTATATGGCTTTTGTAGTTCTACAATAAGGTTGCATTTTCTTTTTATACTGTGTCCTGAGTGGCTCAGTGATAAAGTGTAGGACTCGTGACCTGGAGGTCCCAGGTTTAAGCCTCACAAGCTCCATTTGGTGTTTTCACTGGAGTGTCCTTGGGCAAGACGCTTCAGAGCCTAGCCTAGTACTGGTGAAACTTGATTTATGTCTGAAATAATGTTGAAAGTGGCATGAAATACCATTCAAAGAAACATTGTATTCATAAAGTAGCGATAGAAAAATGACATTAGGGACAAAGATGTATCTAATCTTACTGTCATCAAGGGCAAAGATGGAGGCAAAGATGGAAGAAAAGAAGAAGAAAGAGGAAGAAAAGAGACAGAAAGAAGAAGAAAAGAAGCAGAAAGAAGAGGAAAAAAGGAAGGAAGAGGAAGAAAAGGTCATCACATAAGTATATTTTCTACCATTTGTATTCCTGACAACTTATATGGTGTGTAACATTTTTAGCTCACCTGAGCACAACGTGCTCAAGGGGAGCTTTTAGGATCACCCGGTGTCCGTCGTCCGTCGTCCGTCGTGCGTCGTCAACAATTCTTTAAACATCAACTCCTCTTAAACCGCTGGGCGGATTTGGACCAAACTTGGCAGGAATGTTCCTTGGGAGGTCCTCTTTAAAAATTGTTCACAGAATTTGATTCCATCAAAAACTCTGGTTGCCATGGCAACGAAATGGAATTTTTTAGCAAATTCTTTAAAAATCTTCTCCTCTGAAACCGCTGGTCGGATTTTGAAATAATTTCACAGATATGTTCCTTGGGTGACCCTTTTCAAAAATTGTTCGTGAAATTTTGATTCGTCAAAAAATGTGGCTCTGGTGAATGGGGGCTTCTTGCACTATACAGAAATGAAGGAATTCTTTAAAAATCTTCTCCTCTGAAACCGCTGGTCGGATTTTGAAATAATTTCAGAGGTATGTTCCTTGGATGACCCTTTTCAAAAATTGTTCGTGAAATTTTGATCCGTCAAAAAATGTGGCTCTGGTGAATGGGGGCTTCTTGCACTATACAAAAATGAAGGAATTCTTAAAAATTCTTCTTCTCTGAAACCGCTGGTCAGATTTTGAAATAATTTCACAGAGTTGTTCCTTGGGTGACCCTTTTAAAAAATTGTTCGCGAAATTTTGATTGGTCAAGAAACATGGCTCTGGTGAATGGGGGCTTCTTGCACTATACAGAAATGAAGAAATTCTTAAAAATTCTTCTTCTCTGAAACAGCTGGTTAGATTTTGAAATAATTTCACAGACTTGTTCCTTGGGTTACCCTTTTCAAAACTTGTTCGCGAAATTTTGATTGGTCAAGAAACATGGCTCTGGTGAATGGGGGCTACTTGCACTATATAGAAATGAAGAAATTCTTGAAAATTCTTCTTCTCTGAAATGGCAGGACAGATTTTGAAATAATTTCACAGAGATGTTCCTTGGGTGACCCTTTTCTAAAATTGTTCGCAAAATTTTGATTGGCCAAGAAACATGGCTCTAGTGAATGGGGGCTACTTGCACTTTATGGAAATGAAGAAATTCTTGAAAATTCTTCTTCTCTGAAACCCGTGGTCAGATTTTAAAATAATCTGACAGAGATGTTCCTTGGGTGACCCTTTCCAAAAGCTGTACATATAATTTTGATCCATCAAGAAACATGGCTCTTGTGAATGGGGGCTACTTGCACCATATGGACATGATGAAATTCTTTAAAATTCTCTTTCTCTGAAACCCCTGGTCAGATTTTGAAATTATTTCAGAGAGATGTTCCTTGGGTGACCCTTTTAATTTTGATCCATCAAGAAACATGGCTCTCGCGGATGGGGGCTACTTGCTTTTATACAGAAATGAAGAATTCTCAAAAATTCTTCTTTTTGAAACTGATGGTCAGATTTCGAAATGACTTTTACAGGTGACCTTTTGAAAATTGCTAGGCAAAATTATAAATCTGGTTCCAATGTTTCAATACCTCAAAAAAAAAAAATAGACTATGGTCATCTCAAAAATTCAGGTGAGCGATCCAGGGCCATCTTGGCCCTCTTGTTTTTATTTGAAATTACGCTGTTTGCTTGCAAACAACAAGCTAGTTGTCTAAAAGAAAAGACCCAGATAATTTTTATTACAAGACATTTTAGCCATAAACAGCAGATTTCATGTTATCTTACCTGTATTTATAATGGCTCTTAACCCCTTACTCCATAGATATTCATTTCTACACACTGCTTGTAGGAGCCTTTGGAAAACATTGTGGCAAAAGGTGAAATTGCTCGTGACGAGCAATTTCACCTTTTGCCACAATGTTTTCTACACTATCAAAAGGTGTCATATACACATAAGAAACTGCTTCATTCTTGCTGTTATTTATGGTCAATTAGAGATACCATAGAAATGCCTTATGGGGGAAGGGGTTAAAGTTTTTATGATAAGTACCTGTGGCTTTATATTCTTTGATCCATTTTCTGGCCATTTTGACAGGATTTTTTTTTTTTTGGCAAAATACTAGTGCCATGCAGTGTAGATGAGGGATTACCCTGTATGTTCTGTGCAGTCAGATCTTGATCAAAAGTTGTCAGGAAAACTGGCAATTAGCATGTTTTAAGTTAAAAATATCTTTATCTCTTATGATTTGTAAAGAAATGTTGATTTCCTTCCTTGTTAAGAAACAATGTTGTGAGGATCAATCCCTTGAAATATATAAATGACAAATTTCATTATCTTAGGTGGAATGTCGGTTGTAACATTTCTCTTTGAACAAGGACTTTTCTACCCTTCATTTCATTGTTATTTTGCCTATTCTTTTACTTAACCCTTTCCCAAACGACAAACTTTTGGGCTAGACCAAATTGAAAGCATTTGCAGACAACAGTTCAACTCTTGCTGAAAAGATGATTTCTGTCTATGATAGGATAGAAAACATTGTGGGAAAAGGAGAAAATGCTGGTTACCAGCACTTTCTCCTTTCCCACAATGTTTTCAAAGGGCTGCTATACCAGGGATTGTTTGGGAAAGGGTTAAAATAAAGACAATAACATCAACATAATGGTCAAGGAAACAGTATGACAATGGTAAAAAATGTCATTGTAAGAAAACAATCGTCTTCCCTCAGAATGTTTTGCTAACCTGTCAACTGGATTAGCTGCATTTTATTTACTCCAAAAAGCAGTTGCGCAATAATTTTGTTTGTAACCCATGTACATTTTTATTTCAGATGAAAAAGGAAGAAAAAAAGAAAGAAAGTTTCAAGAAATTTTTCATTCAGAAAACTCCTGCTGTATCACCACCAAAGGTAGGCTACACTAAAATTTGTTTCGTACAAAATTGGAGGCATTGTCCAAATCTAAAGCAGTGTGGATCAAATGGCTGAAGTTGCATTTAAAAATAGAAAACACTTTGGGAAAAGGAGAAAATGCTGGTTACCAGCATTTTCTACTTTTCCCCAAATGTTTTTGAAAGCCGCCTCCATAGGGGTGGTCAGAACATGGGATTGTGTGCTAAAGAATTTAACTTTTCCGATATTTTAAGAAAATTGAAGTTGCTTCCAATGAGAGTTTTTACAGACAACATTAAGGGAGGATAATGTTATGTTGGGGAACTGACACAACACAGGGTACCAACATTTCCTCCTTATCCCAAAATGTTTTAAAAAACTTTTTAGGTAAATAGAGGAGACGAGTGAATGGTTTCCTTTGTGACATTTATTTTGCTCTTGCAACATAGGCTTTTATTTAGACCTTAATATTAGTCTTTGGCGAGAAGTGTAGATCCCATAATCTGTTCCAAACTAATATTTTTGCTGTTATTTTCAGCCCTCAGAGAACACAAAGAAGAGTTTCTTTATGCCGTTTGAGGTGAAACCCAACATGAGACTGGCACCACAACATAGAGTTTGTCTAATGGATGACCAGAAAACAGCATTAGATGATTTAATCAGTAATCAGGTACTGTTCTTTGCTGTTGAATATTGCTACATTTCTGTGTATTTCCATTGATGAAAGTTTCCAGTATTATGATGGAATTCCATATTTTAACCCATTGCCAAATAATCCCTGGTTTTTACAAGCCTGTGGAGGAAGGTTTTGGAAAACATTGTAGGAAAAGAAGAAAATGCTGGTAACCAGCAATTTCTCCTTTTCCCACTATGTTTTCAGTCCCTTCGGAGATAGGAATCATCATTTGGACTACCTTTGATCTGTCATCTGCAAAGGCTTTTAATTTGGTTAGGCCAAAAAATTTACTGTATTATGTAAAGAGATGAAGGTCCAACTAGGTCGTTTTCCAAATTGTCTATACCCAAGGAGAAAATTAGAGTTGGGAATATACCCCTCCAAGTCTTGTATCTCTGGAATGTTGCAAATTACCTTATCTCTGGGTACTCTATCAATAGAGTTTATCACATCACTGCATTTTGTGATAGGCTATTCTTGATAATTTATAGCTTTTATCAAATATCTGTAGAGGTCGGCTGAGTTCAGTGCTCAGTTATGCTCTGAATATTCATAGAAAATTCCATTTAAAAAAATAAAATTTTGATTGGACCTAAATTGTAGAATTGTATTGGTCAATTCTATATACAGGCTATCCCCTTTTGCTGTAATACTCATTATGTGTTGTCATTGAATGTGCGTTTACCAGGTTTTGTGTATTTTTGGTTTAATTTTACATGTATTGATGGTTTCAGACAATAGAGGATGATTTCCTGCAGGGTTTAAGGAAGTCAAACTTTGTTGCAAGAAGATCATCCAAGACTTGGCCAAGGTATGAACAGTACACTGTGTTTAAATGACTAATTTCTCCATTTGTCTTAGCTTGCTCTAGAATTGTATAATAGATTGAGAGAGAACAAACAACACTGAAGGATTGCTAGTTTTCCCACTGATATGCATATGTACATACATACATATATATGTGAATCACATACAGATTGATTAAACCAGGTAAAAAGTATCTTTTTCCCAAATAACAAAATTTTAGACTTGTCCAAATTGAAAGGATTTGCAGACAACATCATAAACATGACTCAAAAATTGAAATTTGACTATAAAAAAGTAGAAAACATTGTGGGAACATAGTGTATTCAGAAGGCTTCTTCCTCTGGGAGGATAAATCAGGGATTGTTTGGTAAAGGGTTATTCTGTAGAAAACTGAAAAGGTTTTTGAAAACATGGTAGGAAAAAGAGAGAGTGCTGTTTTACCTTTTCAAATCTAAATCCCAAGATTACAGACACATTTGATTTGACATCTGCAAATACTCTGTAAATCGACCAGCTTTAGATGGTCTTGTCATATTAAGAGAATTGAGAAATGTTATTATTCACCATGTTTTAGGAATCTAAATGAAGAGAAGGACGTTGAGTTGTTGTCCCATGACAAGGATGTGATTGAAAAAGTCACACACCGAGCCAAGTTTCTCAGTTTCCATGAAAATACGCGGCCACCATACTATGGCACATGGAGGAAAAAAAGTTCCAAATTGACTCCTAGAAACCCTTTTAAACAGGATGAGGTTAGAGCTTCTTTTATTACAATGTTGAGTTTGCCAGTTATAGTGTAGGTGATATTGAGCTCAAATGATATTTTTGGTGATTTCACATTTAACCTATCGGCTCTTCACCTCGGGATTCTTAATTTGAATGACCCTTGTGTCAAAGGCATTTAAATGTGTAGTGAAAAAATGCTTACAACGAACAGTTTCTCCTTTTTATACGTCCCAAGGGTTGTCCGTCCATTACCAATTTCCATTATTAATTTCTTGTGTGCATAAATCCTCCAACAGTTTTCATCAGAATAACTTGGCACAATGAATCTCTATGATGTGTAGTTTTGCATGTGACTTTTAAAATTTGTATATCTGTTGGCATTTTAGATTTTAAGCCAATCTAACCTACACTAAGTCTTCTAGACCATGCACACTGAAAAAAAAAAACAAAATTTGCAAGCAGAATAGACAAAACGTATCACTCCTCTGTGCGACAGTGGAAATTTGCTAAATTTAAGCCCTTTTGGCTGGTTTTATAGGTATTGAAAATGTTAAAAGTGATCAGAAAAGTATATCAAGTGACTCAGAATTCTTATGTCATTTGTAATTTGACCACAATTATAGTCTCTGCTCTTGCATGCTCAGTTACATAGGTTAGGACTGCAGAAAAGTAGAAATGGGCTCTTATCTGTGAATGAGTGGTACTGCTTTGCAAAGCTCTTGTTCAACAGTGTCTTCTACTCTTTCTGATACAAATCCCATCGTTTGGGTTTTATTTGATTATGGCGTGCAAAAGCTTTGGATTTGGACTACTTTAAGATTTTCATCTTTTGGTAAAGAGTTAAGCCACTGGGCTTTTTCATCAGTTAGTAGAAAGAAGGTATGAGAGAATCGTTTTCTGCTAGTTTAGACTGAAAGTATATGTGGAAGACAAATTTATGTTGATTGAAATGCTTGAAATTGTCTGAAAAGGATGGTTGAAAACTGTGAGTTCTTGCATGTGTCTACACTTTGTACAAATTACATCAATAACTATTGTAAAATGAGTATTCTGAGTAATCAAAATAGCCAGCCTCAATTAACCCATTAACACACAATCCCTATTTTTGACAACCCTGAGAAAGAAGCCTGTAGAAAACATGGTAGGAAAAGGAGTAAATGCTTGTAACCAGCATTTTCTCCTTTTCCCACCATGTTTTCTAGACTTCACAAAACAAATTTCAAATTTTCAGACATTTTTATTTTGTCGTCTGCAATTGCTTTTGATTTGGGCAAGCCAAAAATTTTAGACCGGTCCAAATTAAAAGCGCCTGCAGGCGACAAAATAAACATAGCTCTAAAATTGAAATTTGTTTCCAGTGGGGTAGAAAACATTACAAATGGCAGAAGATTAACAACTTAGTCTTGTATTAGACAGTGACTTTGCTGCCTGTATGTGCATCTCAAATTCAAGATTTCAGAATAAAGCGCTGTTGATGAAAGTTAAGATACATTTATACAAGGATTATAGTATTTTGATAGGTAAACTTATATACATGTCATTTCTGTCTTTAGTTTTTCAAAAGTTATGTAAGTGTAATGTGAATACCAAAGACTTTATAGTTGAATCAACCACCATATATTAAATACATGCACATGTGTGAGCTATATCTACCCATGATTTACTTCATGATGATGCATTTCAGGGGTTGTTTGATTATGAAGTAGACTCAGATGATGAATGGGAAGAGGAAGAACCAGGAGAATCTGTGTCATCAGATGAGGTTTGGTACTTTCTTAATTAGCCAGGAAATATTTTGTTTGACTAAATGAGGAGTTCTTAGTGGATCAGTGATTGAAGTGACATGAACTGTGATTCACCAACAGTTTTACAGTTCATTTTTTGTTTTTTTCAAGATTTAAAACGTAACAGAATTTCTGATTGGCTTAACCATTAGGTTTACCCAATCTAAAGTTTGGTTTTTGAATTTCTTGAGAAGTGGACTAAGAATTCTGTTAAATTATGTTTCAAAACTGTTGTTGCCTCTACAGTTGTTTTAGATCATGATCAGACTGCAGAAAATGATCTTTGACCTACCCTATTTGGTTTGCTGAGACAATTTAAACAAGAGCAAGCATTAAAATTGAAATTATTTGGGTCTTATTTCTTGACTGAAAGTGTACCCAGGTAAAGAGTAACATTTGTGTTCTAGGAGGAGGATGAAGATAAAGAGAAAGAAGAAGACGAAGAAGAATGTGATGATTGGATGGTGCCCCATGGTTATCTGTCTGATGGAGAAGGGATTGATGATGAAGAAGAGGTAATATTGCCTAACAACCTACTGCAGAAGGCCTTCACATCTTGCATTAGCCCCTTCTGAAAACATTTTAGGCAAAGGAGACATGACATGTAACAATATTCTCATTGTGCTTTGTTTATTAGCCCTTTACCGAACATTTCTACAATGTTTACAGCCTTTTTTTAGGAAAAGATACAACATCACTTAAGCCACAAATAATCTGTCATCTGCAAATACTTTCAATTCGAACAAATTTAATTGTCAACTGGAAAAAAGTAAAGCTAGATTTATGTCTATTGTTCATAGTTTTGGTGGATGTTCTCTACAACCTGACTGGGTAAATTTACAGAAAGGTATATAAGTTACAATAAGGACAATCATTTGAAGTAAAAGTTGTGACAATAAATCACCCCTGTTGTATCTGTTTTTAAAGCTTTTCATTGCAGGGGTGTTCAAGTATTTTCTCTATACCTTGATATATATACATGTATCAAAAAATTTGTGGAATACAGATTATGGATATTTTGCAAATAGAAATATTTGCAAATTCAAGACATTCCTTATTTGTTGGTAAACTTGTAGTAAAATAAACGAATGGAAAAGTTAATGAATATTTCAAATTTGCCATATCACAAACTTTTCCGCTTGGCAAAAATTTCCATTTATAAAATATATTGCAGTTGGGTTACATTGATCTTACCCTTTCTAATGTTTCAGTATTAAAGTACAAACTCTGTCTCTATAAGACAAAAAAATATACAGGATGTTGCATAATTTTTAACCATTCTTGTATAAAGCCATAACAACTTTTCTTATGATTTGCAAAATGAAAAACCGTAAGACTTGCCAAAATTAAGTGTTTTCAACAGCTTCTTTTCTTCAGGGTTGTTAAAATCCACAAGTGTTGTAAAGGGTTAAGCATAACTGATGCAAGCATTATCTGTTCTCAGCATTTCCAGAACATGATCTCATTTACTGCCTTTCAATTAAAGTGTTGACATTAACTTACAAATAAGTCAGCTGTCATAGGTCTGTGTATGACTGAAATAACTCTGACAGCATTAAACAATGATCAAATTGGATCCGATAATTAGACCTGTCTTTCAGTTTATCAGAGGTTAACTCTTTACCATACAATTCCGACTTTTTAGGACTTTGTGGGAAATGGAGAAAGTGCTGGTTTTTCTCCATTACCTGCAATGCTTTCCACCCTATCAAGGACAAATTTTGTCTTTATGGCCTCTGATAATTTGTCTTTCAAATGCTTTCAGTTTTTACTAAGTACTCTAAAATTTTGTTATTAGGTAAAGAGTTGTAAAAAAATGCTGTATGCAATCTTGAGAACTCTCTCTCTGTTTATAGGTAGATAATGCCAGCAAGCAGGATTTACAGAAGATCAGGCAAGCCGCTTGGGAAAGTGAGCTCAAAAGGCAAGCCAAGCCTCTGAGAATGGTTGCCATTGGTTGTATATGGGATGGGGATGGTACAGCTAACATTGCAGCCCAGCAGTTGGAAATGCTATTAAAATTTAAGGTAATCATTAAATCAATATCCCTTTACCAACGACAAAATTTCAGATTGGTGCAAATTGAAAGCATTTGCAGATGACAAAATGAAAGTGAATGAAAATATGAAATTTCCAGTGGGAAGGGAAGAAAACATTGTGGGAAATGGAGAAAATGCTGGTTACCAGCATTTTCTCCTTTTCCCGCAATGTTTTCAGAAGGCTTCTTTCTTAGTGTCATTAGAAGTCGGGATTGTGTGGTAAAGTCTTATACTAAATATCTTAGACCAACCCAAAATTAATTTTATCTGTTGAAGAAAGGAATGACATTCGATGCACAAGAGAAGACTGATTTTATAATAGCATGGAAAACCTCGCGAAAAAAAAAGTTATTTGGTATTGCTATATTTTTCTCTCTATTTTTTCTATGTATGTGAACCACGGGGTTAAAAATATGTACATCGCTGAGTCATTGGCAATGAGTTCTGGTTGCAACTAAGAAATTAATAGCAAACAATGTTGATCAAAATTCATGCAAGACATATACATATAGCTTTATTGCAGATCTCTACTATCAAATGTTTTGCAAGATATTCCTCACTTGTATTTAAAATATTTTGAGAATTTCCCCAGATAGACACTAACTATAATATTCATTTATCTGCAAGGCATTACAGCGACAAGAACTTTTAATCTCATCAACTCACTGACCTTCCGCAAACAGTGTAGATCAAGATCAGACTGCACATTAGACTGCACAGAATATGCAGTCTGATCTTGGACCTACACAGTCCGATGAGGATATAATTTCCTCAAAAAAAAAAAAATAAGATTGAAGAAAACATTGTAGGAAAGGAGAAAATGCTGGTAACCAGCATTTTATTTCCCACAAAGTTTTTTCTACCTTCCCAAACCAAATTTCAACTTTTGAGTCAATCTATTTTAACGTCTGTAATGCTTTCAATTTGGACCAGTCCAAAGTTCTGTCATTTGGTAAAGAGTTAAGACACTTTCATGAAAAGAGGAAAAAGCATATTAAGGTTGGAATTATTCCTTAGAGTACTTACTATGACTTTTACCCTTATCACCAAGCCCCTGTAGCTCAGTGGGTACTTGAGAACAGGGAGTCATGAGTTTAATCCCCGGCTCGGCCAATTTCTTTTCAAGGATTGATGATAGTCATTGCGACTGGATTCATTCCTCTCTCACTGCTGATCATTGTTTCAATGATGGTTATGTGGTAAAGCCGCCAGTGGCTTTGAAGGGAGCACTTGGAACAGAAACTCCAGGATAGCATGGATAGGTGGACTGGCTGCCTTGATACAGCTGAAATAAAAAAATGAAAATGGCGTTAAACACCATGCAGTCAATCTTAACCCTTATCCTGCTAGATAAGTGAGATGAAACTTTTAATCCTGTACCAAAAGACAACTTTTTAGTGGAGTACAATTTGAAAGCACTTGAAGACAACAAAATTTATGTGGCAGAAATGATTGGACTTGAATCCAATAGTCTAGAAAACTTTGTGGGAAAAAGAGAAAATGCTGATTACCAGCTTTTTTGTCCTTTTCCCATAATGTTTTCAAAAGGCCTACTTCTCGGGGTTATAAAAACTTTGGATCGGGAGGAAAAGGGTTAAGTAAGTAGTACATATAACTACCAAGATTTTGCTATTTGAATGGTATTTTTAGGGGAAAAAAGTATAGATCAAAGATTCTCTGTAGTCTGATCTTGATCTACACTGTCCACATGAGGTCCTTGAATCGCACTTAGCAGTCTGAGGGTTACGTTGTCTTTGTTTGAAAAATAGACAAACTATACTTTTGTAACCCTTTTACTGCTGACTAAGTTAAATACAAGAAAATATTTATGCAAAACATCAATGGTGCCGCTAATCAGTTGTTTCTGAAATAAGGTACAATAAAGCATTTCAAATTGTCCAAATTAGATTTACGCAGAAATCGGTGAGAAATGAATTTAGAAGCCCTGAACAATTCTTAGAATTCAACTAAAAACTTAAAGAAAAGAAAGGGGCAATAATGGTAAGACAAAAACATAGCCACTCTTCAGCGAAATTTAACATCTTTTCATCTCGTGACTACTTATTCATTTTTTCAATAGACCAAACAAAAATTACATTGGTATATTACAGGCAGTCTGTCTGAGAGAAGACTCTGTCCCAACTAGTCATTCTGGTGTACAGGCTGAAGGGCTTTCATCGTCTGAGAAACCAGAGAAAAATGATGACAAGTCGGCAAAATCTAGGCTGAAAAAATCGGTTCCAGAAGAAGGTAAGATTTGACAAATACACAGGGTTTTAGGCTCATAATAGCCAGAATTTTTGAAACTGACACACCTATGTCAGGAAACTGGGGTAGCTTTTAGGACATGAGATTAGACTCTCAAAAGTTAGAAAGAGGTATTTAGTAGTTTACATAATGACTTGGGGAGAGCGATTTGGATACTAATGTAGAATGGACAGGGCCCTTTCTGATTTATATTCTTAGTTTTAGACTAAATATAGAAAGTTAATATAATGTCCCTTTGATTTAACCATTTGGTTTAGCCCAACACTGGTTCATCCCAAAATTGGTTTATCAACTTATATTCTGTGTTGCTTAGAAATTTAGAAACTCTACAATTTGAATGTAAGGTACATATGGCTCTCCGCTCTGATCTCTTGGTGAACATTTTTTTCATTTGAATATTTATATATGTCTTATAGCTGAAGCTTGATAAGACAGTTATTTTACATTTCTGATTACAAGAGGAATTTTCTGATTTTCAGCTCACCTGAGCACAAAGTGCTCATGGTGAGCTTTTGTGATCACCCAATGTCTGTCGTCCGTCGTCCACAATTTCTTTAAACATCTTCTCCTCCTTAACCGATGGGCCAATCTTGATGAAACTTGGCAGGGATGTTGCTTGGGTGAAGCTCCACCAAAGTTGTTCAAGGGTTGAACTCCACCCATAGCTCTGGTTGCCATGGCAATCAAAAGGAAAAAAATTGCAAAATCTTTGAAAATCTTTTCTCTGAAACTAGTAGGCATAGAGCTTTGAAATTTGGTATTTTGTATCTCCTAGTGGACCTCTACTGAGATTGTTCATATGATGCCCCTGGGGTCAAAATTGGCCCCTGCCCCGAAGGCCACAAGTTTGAAACAAAGGAACAAAAAAGGAAAACTTTAAAATTCTTCTTCTCAGAAACTAGAAGGTGCAGAGCTTTGATATTTGGTATGTAGTATCTCCTAATGACCTCTGCTAAGATTGTTCATATGATGTCCCTGGGTTCAAAACTGGCCCTGCCCCAGGGCTCACAAGTTTGAAACATAGGAACAAAGAAGGAAAATTTTAAAATTCTTCTTCTCTGAAAGTAGAAGGTGCAGAGCTTAGATATGTGGTATGTAGCATCTCCTAGTGTACCTCTACCAAGATTGTTCATATGATGTCCCTGGGGTCAAAACTGGCCCCGCCCTGGGGGTCACAAGTTTGAAACATAGGAATAAAAAAAGACGATTTTAAAATTCTTCTTCTCTGAAACTAGAAGGTGCAGAGCTTTGATATTTGGTATGTAGCATCTAGTTGACCTCTACTAGGATTGTTCATATGATGTCCCTGGGGTCAAAACTGTCCCCTCCCCGGGGGTCACAGGTTTGAAACATAGGAACAAAGACGGAAAACTTTAAAATTCTTCTTCTCTGAAAGTAGAAGGTGCAGAGCTTTGATATGTGGTATATAACATGTCCTATCGGACCTCTACCAAGAGTGTTCATATGATGTCCCTGGGGTCAAAACTGGCCTCGCCCCCAGGGGTCACAAGTTTGAAACATAGGAACAAAGAAGGAAAACTTTAACAATCTTCTTCTCTGAAACTAGAAGGTGTAGAGCTTTGATATTTGGTATGTAGCATCTCCTATCGGACCTCTACCAAGATTGTTCATATGATGTCCCTGGGGTCAAAACTGGCCCCACCCTGGGGGGTCAGAAGGTTAAAACAGAAATAAAGAAGGAAAACTTTAAAATTCTTCTTCTCTGAAATTAGAAGATGTAGAGCTTTGATATATGGTAAGTAGGATCTCCTAGTGGATTTCTACAATATTTGATCATGTGATGTTCCTGGGATCAAAACTTGCCCTGCCCCGAGAGTCACAAGTTCGAAACGTAGGAACAAGGAAGGAAAACCTTTAAATTCTTCTTCTCTGAAACTAGAAAGTGTAGTGCTTTGATATTTGGGATGCAGCATCTCTTAGTGGACTTCTACAAAGTTTCTTTATACGATGCCCCTGGGGTGACAAGTTCGAAACATAGGAATAAAGAAGGAAAACTTTAAAATTCTACTTCTCTGAAACTAGAAGGTGTAAGGCTTTGATATTTTGTAAGTAGCATCTCCTAGTGGACCTCTACCAAGTTTATTCTTAGGATGCCCCTGGGGTCAAAATTGGCCCTGCCAGGGGTCACAAGTTTGATTTTACAGCTTAGTACTCAGGTGAACGATATAGGACCATCATGGTCCTCTTGTTTTATTTTTTTCAATCTGTCTTTAACCTTTTACCACACAATCCTGACTTTCAATTACCATGAGAAAAAAAAAAACAACTTTTGAAAACATTTTTGCAGGAGAAAATGCTGGAAGTCAGCATTTTCTCCTTTTCCTACAATGTTGTCTACCATTTAACAGGCAAATTTCATAATTTGAGCAACATTTGCTTTGTAATCTGCAAATACTTTCAAAAACTGATTGGAATATTTTTGTCTTGTTGCCACAATGTTTTCAAAAGAGAATGACTGCAAAAGGAAAAATGTCTGTCACAGATATTGAATGAATCTTTTACCACACAATCCTTAGATTTACAGACAGTGAGAAAAAAGACCTTTGAAAACATTTTGCGAAAAGTTGAAAATGCTGGTAACCAGCATTTTCTTCTTGTCCCACACTGTTTTCTAGCCTACAAGATCAAATTCCACTTTGTGAGTCACATTTATTTTGTCTTTAAATGCTTTCAATATTGTGCAAGTCTAACAGTTTGCTGTTTGATGAAGGGTTAACCCATTACCACACAATCCCTACTTTTGATGCCCCTGAGAAAGAAGCCTTTTGAAAACACTGTAGGAAAAGGAGAAAATGCTGGTAACCAGCATTTTCTCCTTTTCCCACAGTGTTTTCTACCCTTCCCAGAACAAATTTCATTTTTTCAGTCACCTTCATTTTGTCTTCTGCAAATGCTTTCAATTTGAACCAGTCTGAAATTTTGTCGTGTGGTAAAGAGTTAAGAAGAGACATCTCTATTTCAGCTATTCCTGACCTTATTCGACTTGTGCATGGAAATCCATGGGGCCTTAAAAACCTTGTGAAAGAGTTCAGAATGTACTGGAAGTTGAAGACAGATCCATCAGCATCGGAGAATGACATAGCCAACACTTCACAGGAGGAATCTAGTCCAATGGAACTGGATGAGAAATCAGAAAAAGTTACTCAGGAAACACCCAAGGCTGGAGAGTGCAGGTCAAAGGTCATAGATGAAAAACTGGATAGAGTTTGTCAAGAAACTCCAAAGTCCGGAGATAGAAAGTCTGAAGACAAGGATGACTTTGCCATATCTAAAAGACAAATGGAGAGAAAAATTCCTGCTATTGCTGTTCGAGAGAAACGTCCCGGACATAAAAAGACATGTTGGTATGTAAATAGTGAGGTTCTTAAACAATACAATATGGAAGATATTACTCTACCGAATACGTGGAAATATGTCTGTGTAAAAGAACCTACATGGGCGGAGGAAAAGGAAAAAGATAAAGAGAAGAATGAAGAAGGATCTAATAGCGCAAATAATAAGATTACACCCAGCACCAGTACACCATCAGGACGATCAACACCAAATATAATGCAATTTGCGCAACCGATGACTCTGTCTAAAATTCAAGCTATAGGAATGTCATCTGTCAGTAAAGAAGTCATTGAAGAAAGTAAAGAGCAAGTTACAGGTACCTCTGCTGTTTCTGAAGAAGTTACAGTCACACCAATAAAACCAAGTTTACCCCCGGATCAAAAAACAATCAAAGATATGTTCACAACCCCGAAAGCAAAAAAGGAAATTCTGTCACCAGCTTCCACAAAATTAGCACAACAGACGGAAGTCCTTTGTACCAAAGTTAGTCCTGAGGTTTCATTGAAAAATGTAGAACCAGGACTGAAATTACATGAAAATAATGTAATTGAAATAGATGGTGAAATGCAGGTAACAGAAATTAAAGAAGAGCAAAGTGGTGTTGATTCAGAAAAAAATGTTAATACAACCCCCAAAACCTCACGATACCAAGTTTTAGAGTCTATGTTATCCTCCCCTGATTTGATGAACAGGTCACCTGATAATAGGAAAACAATAACGGAGAAAGAAAAGTATACAAAACCTGTAGAAATTGTTGAAGAAATGGAAGTTGATGATGTAATAGTGTTAGATTAGATAGCAATATGTATTGTATTGTACACTCAGTCCATAGAGTGCCACAAAAGAGACTCAAAAAAAAAGTTTTAGAATTCAGATAAAATCAAGTTATAGAAATTTGGAACTATTTTGATAAAAACATCATGTAAAAAGCGGGTCATTGTAGATATAAAATTAGTGAAAATGCTCTGTAGCAGTTGGGTTTGGTTTCACAAACAAAATAGGGCTCTCACTTTGCTAAAGTCCACAGAGGGACTCTGTTTTTATAGATATAAAATAGATATAAAATTAGTGAAAATGCTCTGTAGCAATTGGGTTCGGTTTCACAAACAAAACAGGGCTCTCACTTTGTTAAAGTCCATAGAGGGACTCGATTTTTGACTCACATAGAGTTTGTTGTTTGAAAGAGTTGGACAAATAATTGACATTAGGCCCACTCAATTATTTGAATTTCTTTCATGTTACATGTTTGCAAACAAACAACAATTCCCAACCTTTGATTGCATGCCTTATTAATTGAAATTATCCGTTAATTTCTACAGCTGAACAAAAATTAAAGAGGGTTGATTCTGGGACGTTTTTTTACAAATTCTGGATGTAAAATAGCCGTCTGACTTTCAAAATACATTTTTTTCCCAAAATTTTGGCGTAATATATGACAACATCTGCTTATTTGAGAGAACTGTTTGATATTTGTTGCTATACTTGTGGTAAAATATGCAAACAGAAAAATTTGTGAATTTTCCAAATTCTTACAATCTAAAAAATTTCCACCTTATACAGTAAATAACATTCTGAAATCCCAAGTTGACAAAATGTTTCAGACTCAACAAAATAAATGGACTTTTCTCATTCAACTTACTGAATCTTTTATCACACAGTTCCGACTTTTAACAACCTTGAGAAAGAAGCATTTTGAAAACATTGTGGGAAAAGGAGAAAATGCTGGTTACCAGCATTTTCTCCCTTTTCCACAATGTTTTCTCCCCTTCCCAAAACAAGTTCTGAAATTCCAGTCACTTTTATTTTGTCGTCTGCCAATGCTTTGAATTCGGACCAGTCCAAAATTTTGTTGTTTGGTAAAGAGTTAAGTCCATTAGTTTGCTGAGATAAGTTTGAATCATTTAGTTAAGTTGTGATCCACTGAAGTCTGAAAATGAGTGTTGTAGTGGATTTGAGCAAAACAGGAGACTTAGTTTCTTTGTAATATTTACCTATACTGTTTAACTCTTTACCACATCTCTGAATTTCAACCTGGTCCAAGTTGAGAATATTTGTAGACACCAAATTAAATGTTACTAAATATTTGTCTTTGAAAAAGGTAGAAACATTTTGGGAAAAGAAGAAAACGCTAGTTACCAGCATTTTCTCCTTTTCCCACAATGCTTTCAAAAGGCTTCACTTTCAGGGATGTCAAAATCTGTGATTGTGTAGGAAGATTTAATCAAACAGTATGAAGGATTTTTTGCTGTTATGAAATATGTAGCATTATTCATATTTAAAAACTGTGACAAAGGTTCATCAGATTTTTAGCAAAAACTTTCACTTTATATTGATATTTTTTCTATTTAGATGATTATCGTTTGACATTTGAAAAATTATATCTGTACTACACAAAAGTCGACTTCTCTAACTTGAAACCATTGTAGATTACACATTCACTGTAGCTCACAAGATTTTCTTGTCTTTGAAACAATAAAGAAAATATTGTGGGGGGAAAAGAAATAATGCTGATTACCAACATTTTCACCTTTTCCCAGAATGTTTTCCAGTGGCTCTTTCCATTAAAGTTGTTAAAATCTAGGATCTTTTGGTACAGGGTTAAAAAAATCCTGTGACAGTTGAAGAAACTGGTGACTTGTTAGTAAACAGTTTCTCCATTTTGTACGTTTGTTTTCACCAGCATAAAGTTTTGTTCTCTTTGACTCTCATCCTGTGAGACTTACAAAGGAATAGACAACTTTGTATAGTAACAGACATAAAAAACTTGCACAGGAATTTTGATGTTTCTCATTTGTGGACATGTGTATGCCTGGCTATGCCATTTACAAAAATCTATAGAATCGTAAATGTGTTGGCATTTGAGATAAATTCTTTTAACTCATTACCAAACAACAACATTTTAGGCTTGTCCAAATCAAAAACATTTGCAGTCAACAAAATAAATAAAAGTGACTAATAATTTGAATATTTTTTGTGAAGGGTAGAAAACATAGTGGAAAGAGAACCAGCATTTTCTGCTTTTCCCACTATGTTTTTGAAAGGCTTCTTTCTCAGAGTCATCAAAAGTAGGGATTCTGTGATTATGGCTTAAATAAGTCTAAGAAGTATGTTTTTGAGTCTGTAGAGAGCTTACTTAAAATTTTTGATGACAAGTTTTTTAAAGTATTACTTCAAAAGCCAGAAGAATTGTGGTGCCTAGGTTGTTGACAGATAGGCCGTCTTGTCCATGTGTATCAACTCTTTATCAAAACACAAAATTGTAGCCTGTTCTGAACTGAAAGCCTTTCTAGACAACAAAATTAAAGTGACTCAAAAATTGAAAGGTGTCATGTGAAAGGTAGAAAACACTGCGGAAAAAGAAAATGCTGGTTACCAGCATTTTCTCCTTCTCCTACATTGTTTTCAAAAGGCTTCTTCTCGAGGGTTGTTAAAAGTAGGTATTCTATGGTAAAGAGTTAAAGGAAGCCTATTTGCTATTTAATTTGTGTACATCTTGAAAAATTAAAACCAGCATGCATATAATGATTCCGTTTTGAACGTAAAGATGATTAACTTTCTAGCTTTGTCATGATCAATTTTGACAATCAATCTCAAGAGAAATCTTTGTCACCAGATGATTTAGGACTGAGGCATAATGTTACAGATTTTTGACCAAATACGACACTATTTGCTTGTCTCAGACATGTTTAAGACAAGAACAAATTGAAAATGACTCTTGTTACACTGAAAATAATGGTAGTATTGTGATAAATAAATGTCATAGGTAGAAATGTAGAACTTGCATTTGTTTATGATGAGAGATTTATTTCTTATCATTGTGCTGGATTATGTTCCATTTGTCTTCATTCCTGTTTAGGGTGGTGTAGATCAGGGCCAGGCTGCAGGAAAGTTGAAGTCTGTTTTTCGATCAATGCTACCTACCTGCTTAGTTCTATGTTTCTTCATTTACAGTCAAGTTATATTTTTAGATAGAGAAAATAATAATATTTATTGTTTTATTTGGTTTTGTAATACTTTTTGGCTTGCACCACATGAAAAAGGGACTTTCGGGCATTTATGTAAAGTGCCGTATCGGATCGGCATGTGCAGTCCATGCAGTCTAATCTAAGACAGCACTTTATGACTACATTAGATAATGTGATACAGTAGACTTGCGCAAAACAGAAATTACCTAAAATAGAATGTGTCATTTTGAATTTGACTGTGAAGGCTGTCTTAGAAGGCTGTCTTAGGTGATACTTTACTCAAATGTCTGATTACTCCTTTTTGTGTGTTGCAGGCTATTTGTTATTATAGATTTTGGATCTGTGTAAACCCAGTGTATGAAATATAACAGGCATGTGATGACATAAGTACAGACCCATAAAATCAATTTGGTCAAACAATCGACAAGATCGAATGGTCCTGTGACTTGCAGATTACAGACAAATAGCAAAATGTTGGTATGGGCTGATACTTGTAGCAAATGCATTAACCCATTACCACACAATCCCTACTTTTGATGCCCCTGAGAAAGAAGCCTTTAGAAAACATTGTGGGAAAAGGAGAAAATGCTGGTAACCAGCATTTTCTCCTTTTCCCACAGTGTTTCCTACCCTTCACAAAACAAATTTCAAATTTTCAGTCACTTTTGTCATCTGCAAATGCTTTCGATTTGGTCAAATCTAAAATTTTGTCGTTTGGTAATGAGTTAAGCCTCTTTTTCAAAGACCATGGCTCATTTATTTTCAAATTATTGAAGGAGACCTTAACTTTGCCATTTGAAAACCTAATATTTGCTCTAGAACTAATACTTTACTAAATGTCTGACTGCATAGATTCAAGACAAGACTGAAGGTTTTGCAGTCTAATCTTGATCTACACTGCAAAACAGTGAGAACAACTATTTACTACAAAAGAAAAAAGCAGACTTGTCCAAATTGAAAGCCTTTAAAAAACAATTTAAATGTGACTCACATAATGGAATTCGTTCTTCATATGGTAGAAAACGTGGAAAAAGGAGAAAAGGCTTCTTTGGCAAGGTTTTTAAAAGACAGGATTGTATGACAATGAGTTGAGCCATTTTGTTTGGCCATTGAAGTTGTACTTGATAGTGGTCTCTTTAAAAAAAAAATTGTTCTATTTTTGTATACATTTAAGTTATACATTGCAAACTGACCTTTTCCTTTACATTTGCTAACTGATTTTCTGCATGCAAGGTTTTGTTTTGTTTTTTAATCCAATGAAATTCAAGCATTTCATATTGTTTGTGAAATCTGTGGTCTGGTGTTGACTGTTGAATTTACATTTTAGTATTATCTACTTCATTCAACCTGACCCAGGTCAAAATCATTTACATAAATGAATATTCATTTTTTATTCTTGGCATATATCTGAGTGGTCATGGAATATTTCACTCGGTATTCGCCAGTTAACTCTTTACCACACGACAAAATTTTAGACTGGTTCAGATTGAAAGCATTTGCAGACGACAAAATAGAGGTGACTGAAAAATTGAAATTTGTTCAGGGAAGGGTAGAAAACACTGTGGGGAAAGGAGAAAATGCTGGTTACCAGCATTTTCTCCTTTTCCTACAGTGTTTTCAAAAAGCTTCTTTCTCAGGGGCGTCAAAAGTAGGGATTATGTGGTAATGGGTTAACCATTGAACTACTAGATAAGTTCATCGAAGTTTTCCTGTCATTAGTAGAAAAAGCATATTTTGCATTCTCCAAGTTTTTTTAGGGGAAAAATCTCCTCATGGGACTGAGTAGATCTGATGTCAGACAAAACATCCTGTGCCGTTTGATCTTGATCTACAGTGTCGGAAGAAGCACCCTTTACACACTTTAGAGTAAGGGATTAAATTAATGACCTTTGTCTATAAGTACCTTCCTGTGTATATATAACTTGCCAAATAATAGTTGGTGTTCTATATATATGCCTCCTTACATATTCAGCAGAAAGGTCAGGTTCACTTTAAGTAAGTGAAGTACGCCGTATAATGTCGATGCATATAGGTATAAACTAAACTTCGTTTAGTGACCACCCCTTGGTACAGCAAAAAAGCTGTCCTTTAATTCTTTACCACACAGTTCTTGGTTTTCTTACCCAGAAATAGAAGTATTTTTTACTAGGAAAGCAAGATACATGTATAGGTATAAACTTGGGTTGAGTGACCAGCCCTTGGTACAGAAAAAAGTTGTCCTTTAACTCTTGATCAAACAACAAAATTTTAGATAAAATGAAAGGATTTGCAGACAACATAATAAATGTGATTTGAAAATTGAAATTTGTTTGGGGAGAGTAGAAAAACATTATGGGAAAAGGAGAAAATGCTGGTTACCAGCATTTTCTTCTATTCCCACAATGTTTTAAAAAAACTTCTTTCTCAGGGTTGTTAAAAGTCAGGATTGTGTGGTAAAGGGTTATTTCTTTACCAAACAACTGTGTGTTTTACTGCCTATAAAAATACAAGTCTTTTGAAAACACTGTGAGAAAAGCAAAACTGCTGGTTACCAATGTTTCCAAAAGCATTCTCCTCTAAGGCCTTAAAAACATAGAATTTTGTGGTAATAGAATAGAGTTAGAATTTGTAGTTTTCAAAGGTTTTTGTGGTATTTGTCAAAGACAATACCACTGTGAATTCAGTATTGAATTTTGAGGACCATGTATCATATTTTGTGCAAAGCAGAAGGAAATAAACCCAATTAAACTCAATTTTTCTCAGGCAAATGAGTTTTTCGATAGCACTCGGATATCTTATTTGAGATGGCATGTTAAAATACATTTGGTTAGGCTATTGATCATAGAAATACCTATTAATGATTGAAAATAGAGTCACTTGCTCATAGCCTATTATCGTCGCAATGATACAAAATTGCCTACTGACCCTGGGCTTTTTCGTTCCAGGACCAATTCATCCCATAGCTTGTTCATCCTATGAATGCACGCTACTCCATTTGATTGTGCATGAATATCTATAGATCAAAAAAAATATTGTAATGTTAGAAATTAAATGTAAACGGCTAAAGATATTTCAAAATTATAGTTTTCAGGTATAAACTTAATTTTAATCCATATTTTCACATGGTTTTTCTCTCTATCTATCATGCATTCTTCTGTCAAGGGGCGTTACTCATAATTCCTCCTAATGACCAAAGGCAGATCAGTAATACACAATAATCCAAAATTTGTCATAAGTACTCTCCCATCAACCGAAAATGTATTTGTTGGCTTACTTGGTTGACTTTTAACTCAATATTTGAACACAATGTCTCTTTTTCTTTCAAACTATTAATTCCACACTATGGGTTCCCTGACAAATACCACTTCAGCGTTCTCAACGCTTTGATTGTAGGCTGTTTATCGTAAGGGACACACTGATAAGTGCAACCTGATGCAAAATGTATCAGATGTTTATATTGGACATCTTTTAATTCAAATGTTAGACTGTTAGTAATTTATCAACACCAGATTGTTTGATTTTTACTATGTTTACATGTTTCATTCTATTTGTGTCTCGTGTCACATTATTTCTTATATTATTATAGACATCCCAAAACACTCATGACTTTTGTTCTATATGTTAAACCCAGGTTCAACAAGGCATTGGTTTTTAAAGCAAAGACTTTGCTCAAATTTAGAGCTCAGCTCCACTAGTGCAGTGTGATCTTGATCTGTTTACTTACTCGGTTACATCCAGGACTTTAGAGCAGGGAGTCGCTTGTTCAAATCCCCAGCTCTGCCATTTTTTTCCCCAAGGATTGATGACATTCATTGCAACAGGATTCATTCCTCCTACCACCGATTAGTGTGTCAGCGATTGTTATGTGAAAAAGCTGCCAGTGGCTGGGCAAGAATATTATATGAAGTCCTGCCAACAGAAACTATAGGAAAGAATGGATAGGTGCACTGGCAGATAACTGAAATAATGTTAACTCGTTACCAAACGACACAATTTTAGGTTTGTCCAAATTAAAAGCATTTGCAGACGACGAAATAAAAGTGACTGAAGATTTGAAATTTTTTTTTTTTGTCAAGGGTAGAAAACATTGTTGGAAGAGGAGAAAATGCTGGTTACCAGCATTTTCTCCTTTTCCAACAATGTTTTCTAAAGTCTTCATACTCGGGGTCGTCAAAAGTAGGGATTGTGTGGTAAAGGGTTAAAAAAATCATTAAATTTCCGGAAGGGTCTGACAGCAGAATGTATGTATAACCCAGGCTTATTTGTAACAATTCCTCCGGAGGACATTTTTGTGAAAATGTGGAGGGAACATAAGGTAGAAAAATATTACAGCTGACTTAACCAAATCATGTGAAAGGATCAAGCTGGCAACTTTTTATTAGGGAGGTCCATCAAGTTTTTTTTCTCTCGGCTAATAAAAATGATCAACGTTAAGAGCATGAAATGTGCAAATATTACAAAATAACAAAAAAAAAAATGAGTCACACTTCGGCAAAATCTTTAGCTCCTGATGGGATAGAAATCATTGTGGGGAAAAGAGAAAATGCTGGTTACCAGCATTTTCTCTTTTTCTTCAAAATTTTTTCACTGGGCTTCAATCCGAGGTTATTCATCCATTACCACACAATCCCTACTTTTGACGCCCCCTGAGAAAGAAGCATTGAGAAAACATTGCGGGAAAATGAGAAAATGCTGGTAACCAGCATTTTCTCCTTTTCCCACAATGTTTTCTACCTTTCACAGAACAAATTTCAAATTTTCAGTCACTTTTATTTTGTCGTCTGCAAATGCTTTCAATTTGGACCAGTCTAAAATATTGTCTTTTGGTAATGAGTTAAACCGGGATTTTTTGGTAAAGGGTTAACGAAATATTAAAGCGTAATTAGTCATTTTTGAAAGACAGTAACAGAAAATATTTGTTATATGATGTTCATATTCAAATGGAAATATTTCAGATGGGAAAAGCAACAAAAGATTAGGCAAGGCATACGTCGATATGGTATTATTCTATAAATAATGAGGTTTTAACGATAGAGTTATTTTTTTAACCCTTTACTTCATGAGGCATTTCTATGGTATCTCTAATTGACCCTGCATAACAGCAAGGATGAAGCCGTTTCTCATGTGTATATGACACCTTTTGATAGCATAGAAAATATTGTGACAAAAGGTGAAATTGCTCGTCACGAGCAATTTCACCTTTTGCAACAATGTTTTCCAAAAGCACCTACAAGCAATGCGTAGAAATGAGCATCTATGGAGTAAAGGATTAAATACGCCGCATTGAACCCTTCTGTCGCTCATCAGTGTTTTTCCGATAATTACTAGGATGTGGCAACGTAGCCAATGGCTATAGAAGAATAGTATATATAGGTGCACAGGCTAATTTAGTATAACTGAAATAATGTTCAAAAGGGCACTGAACGTCGTATCATCAATTGGTCACTTCTTGAAACAAATATGCAGCGAAGCACTTTGAAAACATATTCGAATTATATTGATCACGATTACCATTATTGCTCATTTTTCAGTAATCTAGTAGCATCATACTTATTCTTGTTAATACCACAATGTTTTCAAAAGCGTTCTTTCCTAGGGCTATTTTTAAAAATCTTGGGGATATGTGGTAAAGGGTTAAAGAGATGTCTTGAGCGGATGAATTAAAAAAAAATGCTCCCCCTTTAAACGAACAATCAGCATAAATTGATATTTCATATCTAGATACATTTAAAAACATTGAATCAAATGGAGAAATTTTTCTTTCGGCGCTCATTCTCCTTGTGCCGCTTTGATTTAAAGGCAGACCAATTAAAAGACAGGAAAAAATGCCGGTGGTATAGTTAAGATTTTTTTTTCAGTTTCCAATCGATGTTCACGCACTGATAACCGATTAATCATAGAATATCATACAAGGTATGAAAATGGAAACGTGGCCCTATTGTATCTTTTTCAATAAAAGGGAAGAATTAAACAATGGTCTCAGAAAGAGGGTTTTGCAGCATCGTAAAACGTATCGACTCGAGTCAGCCTCCGCAGACTGCGCAAGCTGACCTGAGTCGGTACGTTTTGCTATTGGTCAATATTTTGCATGTCAAAGGACCAGTTTACCTACTGATTGTGTCGGCTGTTATACAAAACAATAATATAGATCCATAATTATGTGATGACTTGCTTGGTATGATCCCTACTTTTGACGACCCTGAGAAAGAAGCCTTCAGAAAACATTGTGGTAAAAGGAGAAAATGCTGGTTACCAGCATTTTCTCCTTTTCCCACATTGTTTTCTACCTTTCACAAAACAAATTTCAAAATTCCAGTCACTTTTTTTTTGTCGTCTGCAAATGCTTTGAATTTGGACAAGTCTAAAATTTTGTCGTTTGGTAATGAGTTTTAAAAAGCCATTTTGCTGGAGTGCGGTTCAGATTTATTTCAGCACGGCACAATAATCAAAGATTCTTTTGTTCTGTTTTGATGACGATTGAGATATTTCCAGTCCGGTTTGTCCAATTAATCTAATTGATGGAGAAACGGAAAGAAATAGAAATTGATTTGATATTATCTGTTACAATCGATATCACCAGGTTAATACCACTATCTAATTGTTTGTTTTTTTATCATCATCATCATCGTCGTCATCGTCACCGTCAATTAACGTTTCCCTTTCCCATACCTCTACTGTCATCATCATCAGCAGCAGCTATTGAAGCAGTAGGACCAACTTGAAAGTAGGAGTTATTGTAATAAATAAGGGATAAATACGAGTATTTGAATGCATGCAAAAATATTGTTAGGATAGGAGAAAGTGCTCTTCAAAAACATTTTTTTCTATTCTCCAAGGTTTTTTTTTTTTATCTCCACTGGCTTAAAGGTCAGCTGGTTAGTGTCATAGCCCTTTTACCCTTGTGCCGCGCATCCATCTAGATGCATGCTAACGTGTGTCCATCTGCACAGATATTAACTTTTTTTTTCAAAAATCAATTTGTCCAATTTTGACCAAATTTTACAGCAATCATCCTGCCATGATGCTCTGCAAAGATCCTTCAAATGATTTAATTCCCTTGAAAACTTAGGTTGCTACGGCAACAAAACTGAGAATATAAAAAAAAAAAAAATCTTAAAAAAAAAAAATCTTCTTCTCTAAAAATGGTAGGTTCGAACTCTGTACAAAGTGGCACAAGTGAATCAAGATTCGTGGACCTCTCTCGGATTTTCTGCTCTGACAAAAGCCATATGCTGAAAAAAAGTCATGGTCTGACAAAAGCCATGCACTGACAAAAGCCATGCACCGACAAGAGCCATGCGCCAACAAGAGCCATGGTCTGACAAAAGTCATGTGCTGACAAAAGCCATGGTCTGACAAAAGCCATGGTCTGACAAAAGCCATGCGCCGACAAAAGCCTCGCGCTGACAAAAGCCATGGGCTGACAAAAACCATGGGCTGACAAAAGTCATGGGCTGACAAAAACATACTCTGACAAAAGCTATGAGCCGACAAAAGCCAAGCGCTGACAAAAGCCTTCCTTGATAAAAGCCATGTGCTGACAAAAAAACATGCTCTGACAAAAGCCATGCGCTGACAAAAGCCATGCGCTGACTAAAGCCATGGGCTGACAAAAAACATGCTCTGACAAAAGCCATGCGCCGACAAAAGCCATGCGTTGACAAAAGTCATGCCCTTACAAAAAGTCATTCGCTGACAAAAGCCATGCTCTGACAAAAGCCATGCTCTGACAAAAGCCATGCTCTTACAAAAGGGATTTTAATGCATTTCCGTGATGCACTATACTAGGCAAGGAATAACATAACTATAGAACGATATGATCTGCCTTTAGTTCTTAGGTAGACTGGCCTTTCGACGTGCAGAAAATTGATAGATATAAAAAAGGTTTCGATTCAGGTCAGCCTGCTCGGACTGCGCAGGCTGAACTGAATCGAAACCTTTTTGAAAATGCATTACATCCCCATTTCACTGAGAATGCTAAATATAAGTTTGATCAGACAAAAAAACATGGCTACTGCGGGCATTGCTCAAGCATACTGATAAAACATGCTTCTATGTAATGGTCAAGATGCATAATCCCAGTTTTACTCATAACGGATACAGTTGTAGTTTGTTACAAGTTACCTCCCCTGATTATCAAAAACCACACTGAACCGTTATTCGTTTTTATGTAAATTTAGTGGTTTTAGTGGTTTTCGGGAAAAAAAAATATCCAACGATAACAATTTATTCAATATTAATACTTATAATGGGATCACTTGAGTAATTAACATAAAGTAAGGAGCACTGATTAAAGGTGGCAACTTTTATAAATTGGTAACAAATCTTGCCCGGCAAATAGACACCCAAAATAAACGTGTCCGCATTTCTTACCAATCACAAATCACTATCCATTCATTCCAGACCAATACCAATATGTAGGTAAGAAACAAGCCTATTCAGCTACACTAAGAAAAAAAAAAATGCTTTTTTATACAAGAGATTTTTTTTATTGCAAAATAATTGCTTGGATGGCGGAACAACCGGGCAAATAATACCCTGTACATGCGTTCTTATTTACATTTCAATACACGATGATTAGTACAGCCCCGGGTTTTATCAACATTTAATGTTTCAATATATCACGGACCGCTGTGCAAACGTGAATTTAATCGTTTCGTATTTAACTCTTTCACGAACGATATTTGGACTCTACCAAACCCTGAGCATTTGTAGACGACAATTTTAAAGTAGTCTAAAGGATTATATTTTGTCTTTGTAATTATGGAAAACAATGTGGGAAAAGGAGAAAATGCTGGTAACCAGCATTTTCTCCTTTTCCAACAATGTTTTCAAAAAACTTTCTTCGTTAAATCGGTAAAGGATTACAAATAATTACAAAGATAATTCCATGTAAAACATTCAAATTTTGTTCTTTCATCTTTCTTCCATGTGTCATTATAATAGCGTTGACGATAAAATAAGGACTACTTTTTTGCATTCTATCTTTTGACCTATATCTGTAAAGTCTTTGTCCACCTGCGCTGTTTAAAGATGCACCTATGTCGCTAGATAAGGGGTCCTGTTTTTCTCAGTGACAAGGGATAGAACTTTTCATCTGAAGGCTCCAGGTTCGAGCTTCACTGGACCCACTGGGTTTTTCGTGGGAGTGTTCTTGGGCAAGATACCTCAGAGCCCCAGTTCAGCACTGATGGAACGCAGGAAATACATGAATATATGAGTTGTCAATGTGATATACCTACACAATTGTTGAAAGTTGCGTAAAACAGCTTTCAATAAATCAATTAAAGCCTTGGAGAAAAACGCTGTCAAAACTTGATATTATGTAGAATCTAGTCAGCTGTGTAAACTTTAATAAATAGTTACTGGATAAAGTGTAATGGGGTAGAGAAACTCGAGAGATATGTCCACGGTTTAAAACCGGGAATTACCATTGAAGTCTTGGATATATAGCCTCCAGAGAATGAAATGCTTTTCTATCCGCCGTAATCTGTACAACCTTGCAACCATGAGGGGCACATTTGGCATGAAGGTACAAGAATGGTTACAGCTTCACAAAGTAAAGCTGAAATTGGTTAAAAATCTGGGTGAAAACGGGAATAGATATAGAGGATATTTGTTTTTTTCGGTGAAAGATCGAAATCTATTTCATCGAGTGGACACCATCGGTAATATTTTCACGCGTGGCGGAGCCACGAGTGAAAATATTACCGATGGTGTTCACGAGATGAAATAAATTTCGATTTTTCACCGAAAAAAACAAATGTTCTATTTATTTTATGCTTTTAACCTTTTCTGGGAGGAGCTTTATCAAAATTCAGTACAGTTCTTTTCCCTTATTCCCCGTGGCGTACCCCTCTTGCATAGCAACGTTACGTCAAGCGCGAGAAATGTAAGGTATATGACGTCATATTTCCCATCTGGTTGTTAGGCACGCGCAATTTACCTAGGCAACAAGAACGTTAAAATCGGTATTTTCACTGGTGGTACCAGTGTAAGATCGAAAAATATTTTCACTGCTATTTTTCGATATCCTACTGGAAAGCATGAAATAAGAATCTTTGATGCTTACCATGTAATACGTGACAAAATAAATTTTAAACAAATTTTGAAAGCAAATGTAACAGTAAATGTGCATCTAAGCAAAGCACAACAATAAAATGTCTACGAGATGTTATGGCAGACGAATACAGTTAGTAGTCAAATATGATGGACCCTATTCTGGCAAAAGGTGGTGTCCGTGGTCGTAAGGTAGAGCGACGGCCTCATAACCTAAGCGTCCTGAGTTCGATACCTGGGAGCGGGTGTCAACTTTGGGATTTTTCATTGGCCCACACATTCGGCGCGAGTACTGGTCTTGATTCCCAGGAAGCAGAATCGAGAAAGATTAGTATAAGTTGTAAAGAACTTGTTTCTCAATCGATGTAAAATGAGTATGTTTAAACTAAAAGGAGGTTAAATGCATCACTGTGATGTATTATACCAAACAAGTAAGGACTTAATTTTAGAATTACTCTTGTGTGACTAAACAGACTGAATTATGACGTGGAATCGTCCTTTGACGTATAAAAAATTTACAAAAAGCAAAAAGTGTCGACCATGTCAGCCTGCGCGGATTGCGCAGGCTGACATGGGTCGATACGTTTTGCAGATACATTAAACCTCCTTTTCAGAAATCATGGCTCGTATTGGATCATAAAATCGAAACAGAAGCATTTATTTCAGAAGACCTTTTTAGGAGCACGGAGCACGCACTTTCAATTTTATGCATACTTATTATTTTACTTTATCCCTTTTCTGAGATACCCCAGATCTTCAAGATCCCAAGGAGAAAGGTTACAACATTCCATAAAAAAGAAGGTGTTTGAAGCTGTAATTTCCGCTTTTCAGACACTGTTTCCTACTTTATACTTTCATCATTTAAGCTACATTCAATTTCTTTGTCTCAGTATTTTTTTTATTCAGACAAATCAGAAATTTTAGCATCTTAGGGCCTATACAATAAAAATATGTAAGATCTTTGGGGTTTTTTTGCCGTGAAAGATCGAGATCTATTTCATCGAGTGAACATCATCGGAAATATTTTCACGAGTTGCGCATTTCACCGATAAAAATACATATTTAATTAATGCTTTTTTTTTGTGGGGGGGGGGGGGGTGGGGGAGGGTTAGAGGAGCTTGATCAAAATCCAGGTCTGTTCTTTTAGGTTTTTCCCCGTTCCCTCAGCATGGCAACGCATAACGATTTGACGTCAAGCGAGAAAAATGGAAGGTAAATGACGTCATATTTCCATCTAGTTATGAGGCACAAGAATTTTTTCCTTGGTATCTGCTCGAAAACAACTGTTTACGCCTTCAACTGAAAAGTTAGAATATATAAAGTCGGTATTTTCACAAGGTGTAAGGGATTGAAAAAAAAAAAACTATAACTGATTTGTCCTCAATTTTAAACCGGAAACAGGCACAGTAATGCCTTTGACGGCCCCCAGAGTGAAATGCATTTTCAATCCGTGTTAAGCTGTGCCACCTTCCCACCGTCCCGGGTATCATTTGTCATTAAGATACAGTATTATAGATCTAGTGTCCCGAAATAAACATGAAGTTGTTTTTTAAAAAAAACTAGATGAGGATGAATGAAGATGTTTCTTTAACCCTTAACCACACTATCCCGACATTTAACGACCCTGGGGAAGAAGCCTTTGGAAAACACTTTGGGAAAAGGAGAAATTGCTGGTAACCAGTATGTTCTCCTTTTTCCATAACGTTTTCTACTCCATTAGAAAGTACTTGCACTGTTTGAGCCACATTGAAATTATCGTCTGCAAATGCTTTCAATCTGGACCAATCTTAAATTTTGTCGCCTGGTAAAGGGTTTTAAAACATACGGCACTTTCTTTTTTGACTTTAACTGCGTGTCTCAAGCGTGTCTTTTAAAACAAATGACGAAACAGAAACAATAAAATAACAAAATTTTCCCCCAAGAAATCAGACATTTAAACAGTTGTTGCGTGCCAGAAAACACTTCAGAGTATATTTTGGATCACCCATTTTCACGGAGTTGTCATAGTAGATTCGCTACAGCATTATTTGGCCTGCAACACGCGAAAAGGGTCATTCGGACATTTGCGTAAAGTGTCGTCTCTGATCAGCGTGCGCACTCCGCACAGGCTAATCCGAAACGACACTTTCCGATTTTATGTGATTTTCTGTTTTACGCAACTCTACTGTAACACAAAATCTAATGTAGTCGTAAAGTGCCGTCTCGGATTAGCCTGCGCGGACTGCGCAGGCTAATCCGAGACGACACTTTACGCAAATGTCCGAATGCACCTTTTCGCGTGTTACACTCCATTTATGTCCGTCGTATGTCTTGACAATGGCCTGTAAAACCTGAATAAATCCTGCTGAATTCTGAAATGTAAGGTTGTAGACCAGTAATACTTCAGCTGCAGCATGGCATAAACTTTCTAGATTGTTAGTCAATACGGATTTATACAGATATAATACCTTTGCGAAATTTTAACCGACCAGAAATCCCTTTGATGTCTATCTTCAAAATTATTCGTTGATACTTGTATCGGTTTCCAGAAAAGGGAGGTAATCATTATCTCCCTTTGTGATGAGATGTATGATTACAGAGTGCCTGTCAAATGCAGCATATCTAACCCTTATCTTGCAAAGTTATGTTTTGGGGATTAATATCTCCTTTTCAGACAGTGTATCTGCGCAGTCTGATCTTGATCTGCACTATCTGCAAAAGGTCGGTGAGTCGTGTATACCAGCCATATAAATTTTGTCAGTCTTTAACGTGTTAGATAAGAAAATTCGTAATAACTGTATTACACTAGAAACACGGGTGGTCATGTGATAAACTATTGTTTTATTCAGTGTAATTTTCACGATATTTATGAATTTGTACGGTCCATAGACTATCAGGATCATGATTTATTGGGCGTAAAACATTAGTTCTGAAAGACTTCAAGTTTATACCGTTTGCAGACAAAACTATCTATTTATCCATAAGATACATCGATACTAGTTTTTAACTAATTCTAACCCATTTTATCTTTACTCTATGAATTTATAGTAATTCTTTTATCTTCGTGCCAACTGCTGTCCCCTCTTGGCTGCAAGATAATACAGGGCCCGTATTCACCAACCAGTCTTGAGAATATTCTTATTCTCCAAGGTTTTCTAAATTTGTAAATAACACAACTTCTGATTGGCTAAACCGAATGGTTTAGCCAATCAGGAGTTGTGTTACTTATAAATATAGAAAATTCTGGAGAATAAAACAAATAACGTTCTTAGAATGGTTGGTGAATACGGGCCCAGATCACGACGGCTAGAAGTTGTATTTCATGTTTTGGAGGCCTTCAAAAGCAGTCAAGGTTGTCATTTTCTGTTTTATACGAGGTCATCCAATAAAGAATAGGTTTTTTTTTTATAGACTCAAAAGTAACGTAGTAGGATGACTAAACTTTCTACAATCTTTCAATATTACACCCCTTCTTCTCTATCACAGACTCCGATAGTTTTGGAAGGCCGCTGACACCCGTTGCTAAGCAACTGTAGTTAAGCAGGTGAATTTGAATTGCCTAGACACCTCGGATTCCATGTCGTCTAAATCTACAAAGTGAAGTCCCCGAAGTTGGATATTCCTAACATGATGATTTCTATCTTTGATAGGTTTGAAAAACATTTTAAATAAAGGAGAGAATGCTAGTTACCTGCAATTTTTTACTTTTTCCACAACGTTTCGAAAATTTTTTCATGGTTATTAAAACTCGGACTGTGTGGTAAAATGTTAAGCTGAAGGAAAGGTAGATAACGTCGTGGAACAGGGAGAAAATGCTGGTTACCAGTATTTTCTCCTTTGTTTCTCACAATGTTTTGAAAAACCCGCTCTTTTAGAGTAGTTAAAATTCGGGATGATGAAAACGTTGTAGGCAAAGAATGAAATGCCAGGTGCCAATATTTTATAAAGCCTCCTTTTTCAGGGAAGTTGAAACTCACGATTGTGTAGTAATGGATTAAAGTGGGGATAGGATAGAAAAAAAAAAAAAAAAAACACTGTGAGAAAAAGGAGAAAAGGAGAAAATGCTGGATACCAGCATTTTCTCCTTTTCCCACATTGTTTTCAAAAGCCTTCTCTTTCAGGCTCGTTAGATCTCGGGAACTATGGAAAAGGGTATATGCAGCCTCAAATCTGAGTGAATGAACAAAACATCTCCTGTCTAAAACCGCTGCCCACTCATGTAACAAGTCATTTTATCCGTAACATTCCACTTTATCTCAATATCAGCAAACTGGAAAATTCTTCACTCAGTGCCTCTTGAAAAAATATAAAGAAAAACGAATACATAAGCTCTCTATTCTGAAATACTTGGAAGAAGGGGATTTTGTGCACCTCTATGATTAATGTATTTAGGTATTACCATCCTAACGCTTCTAGCGTAACATGGAATAAAATTTCTAATTTGTTGATCAATAAAGATTTATACATATACTGATTTTTGCTAATTTCTGGCCGACCAGAAATTCCTTTAGTATCTATTTTGAAATTATTTGTTTATACTTTTGTTAGTTTTCTAAAAAAAGGGATGTAATTATTATCTCCCTTTGTAATGAGAATATAGTGGTTTTAATTTTATAAATGATCATTCTAAGAAGGGAAAAAAGAAGAGGAAAAAAAAATGGCTCAGATAAAGTAGTACAATAATACTCATTTTAATGATAGCAAATTTTTAAGGATAATGTTATAGTGGAAATATCTGACCTGTTTTCCATTAAAATGGTACTACTTTTAATCAAACAGGTCATCACATTATTATGGATCGGATCCATAAAGTCCATTTTTTTCCAGCAGCTGATTGAATCTTTAGGCAGAATGATCCCTGGATCTACAGAAAATTTAAAAAAGCAGTTGGTTTTAATCCATGTCAGCCTAAATGGACTCCACTAGCTAACATAGATTTATACTGCAGATGCGTAAGACCGTAAAAGCTCTCTACTAAACTTCAAAATTTTGGCCTTGTCCAAATTCAAAGCATTTGCAGACGACAAAAGCAATGTTACTCAAAAATTGAAATTTGTTTTGGGATGGGTAGAAAACATTGTGGGAAAAGGAGAAAAAGCTGGTTACCAGCATTTTCTCCTTTTCCAACAATGTTTTCAAAAGGTTTCTTATTAAAAAAAACACACACACACTGAAAAACAGGAATTGTTTGCTTTTCCCATGTTTTCAATGGAATTCTTTGTCAGAATCGTTAAAATTTTGAAAAGAGTTAAAAGAGTTAATAATTTTAAGGTAGATATGAAATGATGGACAGAGAGCCTGCCTCAGACATTAGAAAATAGTTAATCCGTTACCGGACCGCAAATCAGGGTTGTTGAAACCTGTTTTTTTTTGTAAAAGATTTATCTGTTACGAGACCACAAAGCGTTACAATTGTCCACACCGACTGTATCTACATACGATAAATAAAATGTGACTCAAAAAAGCTTTACATTAAAAGGGGGGTTCAAAACATTGTAGAGAAAGGGATAAAATGCTTACCAACATTTTTCTGTTTTCCTACAATGTTTCAATTTATTTTTTTTTGCTATCGCAAAAGCAAGAAAATATTAACAAAACATTAATGTTATGATATATGGAATGGACACAAAGCTGTATGAATACTCCCTTTGGTGAGATCCTTTTATATTCATACACATTTCTACCAAGTGGGGTAAACTGATATCATTCTTGATTTCTTGTGTACAAATGTTCAGAATATTATATGTGTAAGTTCAGTAACTGAACTTTTCTGTCAAGGGAAAACAACTTCAATATATACTATAATATTCTTTACTGGAATAAAGATATAGATTGTGAGTAATAGGCGAGTTTTGCTTGCGTGATATATAGAATAATAATGATATTGCTGCGTGATGTCCGCACGGACCCCAGCAGATTTTGAGTTTTATGTTCCACCATCTCTTAAGCCACAAAAGTTTCTATGTAAATTCTGGTAAAAATATGTTTAGTAACAACTCCTAGAATGACTGTACCCTAAGCTACATTTTTTTAAAAAATAGATTAACAGAGAACCATTAGGGTATGAGGACGCCCGCCCTTTTCCAAAAGAACCGGTATGATTAAGGTAGTACTTTCCTAATGAAAAACAGCTATTTCCACAATAATTTCATCCAACAAATTTAGGTATAATTAAAAATGGGTATTATTGTACTACTTTCACCAAGCAGCTTTTCCCTTTTTTGTGGTATTTGTCGAAGACAATACCATTCTGAGTTCAATATCAAACTTTGAAGACCACGTATCGTATTTTGTGCGAAGCCGAAGAAATAAACCCAATTAAACTTTATTTTTCTCAGGCGAATGAGTTTTTTGGTTGCACTCAGATATGTAATCGGAAATGGCAATGTTAAAATACACTGGGTGAGGCCATCGATCATGGAAATACCCTTTTCTTTTATTGAAATAGCTTCACTCGCTCATAGTCTTCTACTGGCGCAATGATACAAAATTTGTCTACCGAGTGCTTGGTCGTTGGCCTTTTCGTTCCAAAACAAAATCGTCCGATGGCCTGTTCACCCCATGATTGCGCGCTACTCCATTTGATTGAAAATGAATATTCATAGATTAAAATAATGGATTGTAATACTTTGAATTAGATGTTTACGGCCAAAGATATTTAAAAACTCTCAGTTTTCAGGTACAAACCTTAATTCTGTTCGATTAATTCACATAATTTCTCTCTCTATCCATCATGCATCGTACTGTCAAGGGACGTTACTCCTAGCTCCTTCTAATGATAAAAAAAGACAACCAATACACAGATAATCCTTACTTTGCCATGAGTACACTCTCTTCAACCTAAAAGATTTTCATGTGCTCAGTTGGTTGACTTTAAAGCCAGTATTCGATAACATTTCTCTTTTTCAAATTACTGGTTCCACGCAACGGTTTCCTCGACAAATACTACTTCAGCGTTCTCAACGCTTTGATTTCTTCTTTAAATTTTCATTTATAGGTCTAAGACCACTAAATTCTCATTACGAAGGGAGATAATTACCTCCCTATTTAGGAAACTAACAAAGGTATCAAAAAATAATTTAAATAGACATCGAAGGAATTTCTGGCCGGTTAGAATGTTAAAAAATATTGCATCAGTATAAATCCTTATTTATCAACTAATAAGAAATTTTATTCCATGTCACACTAGAAGTATTAGGATGATAAGGATTACCTTAAGTCTGTACAAAAAATCTATGGTTTTACGATCCTGAGATAGAAGCCTTTTGAAAACATTGGTGGAACGGGAAAAAATGCCGGTAACCTGTATTGTCTCCTTTTTCAACAACGCTTCTTACACTGCTGGAAATAAATTTTGATTATTGAGTGACGTTTATTTTGTTGCCTCCAAGTGCTTTCAATTTGGACTTGTCTAAAATTTTGTCATCTGGTAAAGAGCAAAGGTTAAGTCTTTCTGATTATGTACGCGTCTGCCTTATTGCAACTAGAGAGGTCTAACACGTTTTCTGGAAAGAAATATCAATTCCAATTATTTAAGCACCAGTTTCAGAGTTCTTGATGACAGCTTAACCCTTTACTCCATAGATACTCATTTCTACGCATTGCGTGTAGGAGCCATTGGAAAACATTGTGGCAAAAGGTGAAATTGCTCGTGACGAGCAATTTCACCTTTTGCCGCAATGTTTTCTATGCTATCAAAAGGTGTCATATATACATAAGAAACAGCTTCATCCTTGCTGCTGTTTAGGGTCAATTAGAGATACCATAGAAATGCCTTATGGGGTAAAGGGTTAAGCTTTCTCTTGGAAAACTGTTATAGAGTTATCTGAAATTGCAGTGACACATGCAATGGTGCAATCAGCGAAAACCGTTCTTGAAATTTTGTGTAAATTTCAATTTTTAACCGACCAGATATTCGTTTGATGTCTATCATGAAATCATTTGTTTATACTTTTGTTAGTTTCTTGAAAAGGGAGGAAATCATAATCTCCTATCTTGTAATGAGAATATAGTGGTTTTAGATTTATAAATGATAATTCACGGGAGAGAAAAAAAGAATATTTAAAGTGGCTCGGTTAAAGTAGAACAATAATACTGAATTTTAATCACAGCAAATTTTGTAGAATAATATTTTATCACATAACCTACCTTCTTTTCAGTGTAATATGCCCATTACGAATTTTCTTTTATTTCATGCTTTCCGGTAGGATATCGAGAAATAGCAGAGAAAATATTTTTCGATCTTACACTGGTACCACCGATGAAAATACCGATTTTCACGTTCTTGTTGCCTAGGTAAATTGCGCGTGTCTCACAACCAGATGGGAAAAATGACGTCATAAACCGTATATTTCTCGCGCTTGACGTAATATTGTAATGCGTTGCTATGCGGGAGGGGTACGCCACGGGGAATAACGGAAAAGAAGTGTACTGGTTTTTGATAAAGCTCCTCCCAGAAAGGGTTAAAAACATGAAATAAATAGAATATTTGTTTTCTTTTGGTGAAAGATCGAAATTTATTTCATCTCGTGAACACCATCGGTAATATTTTCACTCGTGGCTGCCCCACTCGTGAAAAAATTATCGATGGTGTTCACTCGATAAAATAAAAATCGATCTTTCACCGAAAAAAACAAATATCCTCTATATCTTATACACGTTTGAAATCACATTTGTGTAACGTCATTTTTTACGTCATTTTGCATTTCATACAATTGAGTTGGTCTCGTGGAAAATCGTCTGATCTGTATTTTGTGAAATATAGTTAGATCGTTATGTGATTTTATGAAACTCGTCAACGAAAATGTTATTAAGCTCGCCAAAGGTTCGCTTGATAACATTTCCCTAGACTCATTTAATAAAATCTTATCTCAAAAGCCCACTCATGTCAGATCCTATATTTAGCACATAACATCCCTTATTTTCAGTGTAATATACCCATTACAAATTTTCTTATCTCATGTTTCACGTTTGATATCATATAAAATTTGTTTGACGTCATTTTGTAGGTATTTTATTGAAGTAAATGGGTTTTATGGATATTACCGCGTGTGCGTATCGATAGATGGTTTCGCACATTACCTGATTTATATGTCATGCAACATCGTTATGTGACAAAAAGAATCTGACATTCGTTGGCGTTTGTGATAAAATTCAAATAAACTCGTCCAGGAAAAATGTTATTAAGCTCTCCAAAGGTTCACTTAACCCATTACCTAATACACCATTTTGAGACCGTCCCAAATTCAAAGAAGCTGCAGACGACAACTGAAATGTGCCTACTAGTGGGTTTTAAGATACAGACCGCATAGAAAACATTGTGAGAAAAGGTGAAATGGCTCATTTTGAGCCATTTCACCTTTTCTCACAATGTTTTCCTAAAGCTTTTTTCTTAATTGTGTTAAAACGAGTATATATGGAGGAAAGGGTTGATAACATTTTCATAGACTCGTTCAATAAAATTTTATTTTAGCCAATAGAGGAAAAAGTTTTTTTCTATTACGGGTCCACTACCTTAGGCCCCTTTTCGACAGGGCACAGCTCAAACTTAAATGGCGTTATAATTACATAACAGATCACTGGCGCTATATTCAAGCCTCATATGAAATTTAAGTGTTACCAGACTGTTAACAATTTGCCAATTTACTTTCTTTTTGTGCCACGAAAAAATGAAAATGCAGTAATTATCTCAGAACGAAATCCCCCAGGGCGCTCTGTCAAACCTTCCCATGAATATCAGGGGTTACCGAATTGTTGGAATTCCGTATGTTATTTATAGTCTTTGTGTCATAAAAATATGTGTGGCTTAGAAATAGTAAAACAAAAGAGCCATGTTCCAGCAAAAGGGGTTTTAATACAGTTACGTCATGCATCATACAGAGCAAAATTGTTTTGAATAATTATAAACCCATGAAATCCATTGTATTGCGACCAACAACCGAATTTATTAAAAGGTAGACTGATCCAATGAAACTTGGCCCAAAGCAAAAAAGTTTCGTCCCAGGTCAGCCTGCGCGGAATGCGCAGGCTGACCTGGAACGAAACTTTTCGCTCCGGGTCATTAAGCTCCTTTTTTTCAAAGTATCGCTTTAAAAATACTTTGTGCCGTAAGTAAGCTTGTCTGTAGTCTTTCTTGTCCACCGCGTGAAAGTTAAAGATGTTGAACTATTAAACCAAAAGACTGTATTTAAAGGTAGACTAATTCTTTGAAAATTGACCCAGAGCGAAAAGTTTCGTTCCAGTTCAGCTTGCACCGGCTGAGCAGGCTGACCTATTCGATACTTTTCGCAGATGCATTTAGCGCCCTTTGTGCCGTTAGTAAACTTGCCTGTAATCTTTCTTGTCCACCGCGTGACGGCTTAAGATGATGGACTATTAAACCTTAAGACTGGCATAGGTGAAAACTGGGCTACTGGCGACCGCATGTGGTACCGATGCCCGTCCCGCCCCACTCTGCCGCGCCCCGCTCCCATTCCCCCTCGCCATAATAATAAACGACTGAGGGTTTTTCGTATCCTAAAATCAAATTATTCCACTTTCTTTCCATAATATGAATGTTCCATACCCTGTCAAAAGCAAAGAGGTACCTAATGGATTTCGTTGGTTTACTTAAAAACCTCGTAACTACAGCATGTAACAAGCTCTAGTTACGAGGTTTTCGAAGTAAACCGACAATTTGCAAAAAAAAAGTATCGACTAGGGTAAGCCTGCGCAGTCGGCGCTTCGAAACCTCTTGTTATTTTGTCGATCTTCTGCATATCAGAGGACCAGTCTACTTTGTGATGTGCACAGTTTGTTGTTAGATAAAGTAGATCCTATGGATGCATAATTATGTGATGACTTGCTTGGTGCTATGTTTCAAGCATCTTCACGAGCCAAGGTTACGATCACTACGTGGATCTTACCTTGGCTGATTGAGCCCGATTTCGAGGTTCCTGCGATGTGCCCTCTATTGGATGCTGGTTATTACCCGCTCCCCTCCATTACAACATATTTCGAAAAGCCAATGAGATACCGTTTTACAAACCGCTTACGAATACACATGAAGTGGGTTTCTATGTTTACCATCTATTCGAAATGTAGAGACCTTCTATTTTTATCAAAGACGATTTCATTCGTTGCAGCTTGAGCTGGCTGCATCCAATGAAAAAGCGTATCTGGGGAATGTAAAAATCAAGCTCGATCCGCCAAGGGTAGAGTTGCGTAGTGAATGGTCAGCCTTGGCTTGCGAAGATGTGTTTCAAGGAGATGCACGAAACCGCATTTCACAAGAGCGCCGCTAATATTTATGTAACCCATACATATTGCATTATGTAAGGGGATTAGGTAAGCCACTTACCCTTTATAATGAACAGACTTTACAAAATAAAAAGCATTTTCAGACTATACCTCGAAAGAGGATGATCATTTTGATTATTTTTGACACAGTAGGAAAAATTGTGGGAAAAAGAGGAAATGCTGGATTGCCAGCATTTTCTCTTTGTCCCACAATGTTTTTAAAAACGTTCTTCTCCAGGGTCCTACGACACAGGATAATTTGGTAAAGGGTTGATTCTGCTGTGACAGATAATGTCATAACGTAAAGCGGTCTGTATTACATCAATGTCGTAAAACCCAACCGGAAATGACGGATTCTCCAATCATTTCCAATTTAGTGCCACCATTCATTGAGCGCACTAGTAAATATCTCACCAAATTGTCGTAAATACGGAAATAATTGAATGCCTGTCGGCTAAAGCTTTGCCTATTTCATCTGTCGTATTTCCTCAAAACCAATATTCTTCTATCACCGCTGATAATTTTTTCGACTATGATTCTGCAGAAAAGCGATAAATGAGTTCGAAAGAATATGGTATCAGTTAAAGAAACTCCAGTAAAGTAAAGATAGGTGCATTGGTCTCTTAATATAAAAAAAAATGTTGAATACCCCCCCCCCCCCCCCCCAACACACACACACACCCCTCCCACATATACATACAGTATTGAATAAACAAACAAACACGTCCTAACCTCGGCATGAACAGCTTAGTACGTCAGGAGATAATAAATAAGAGGGAAATGATGGCCCTGTATTGCTCATCTGAGCTAAGTATCTTTGATAGAATAATATAAAGTAGATCTATAATAAGTACTTATATTGTCTGGTACACAATTTCAAAATTCAAAATCAAGACAAACACTCCAACTCATGTTGATGAGCATCAGTGTGAAAAAGTGGCCTCAACAAATACAAACGATGTTTTAAAGATTTTTTCCTACTCGTCTACTTTTTCTGGCCGACAGTACTCGCTTTTACTGCGGCCTCTAGAGTAAATAAATAGGTTTTTCTAACCTTTTGAAGCTTGGTGACTTATTTTCAAAATTATCTCAGATATATAAGATCTGACATAAGTTGGCGTTGAAATCAAGTTTTATTAAACGAGTCTAGGGAAAATGTTATTGATCGAGCCTTTGGAGAGCTTATTACATTTTTTTCTTGACGAGTTTAATGAAATTTTCATCTCATACTCCAACGAATGTGAGATTTTATTTATCACATAACGTAATTTTACAAATCATGATCAGAAGATGCTAAACCATTCACTGTATAGATGCACGCTCGGTAATATCCACCATAAACCCATTCACTTCTATGAAATACATACAAAATGACATCAAAAATGACGTCACACAATGACGATGTTAAACGTGCAATGGGTATATTACGCTACAAACAAGGGAGGTAATGTGATAAAATATCAAGAATAGGATTCTGATCAGCTTCATAAGTATTAGTCCAAAGTTTGACCTCTTGAATATTCACAATGTTATTCCAAAACTTGTCCCTGTGATCTATTTTACCAGATACAACCCACTTTCAAACAGATGAGATAACATCAAAGTGAACACTCTAACCAACTAGCATAAGTATTGAACTGACAATCTGGCCTAGAGTTTACAGGACGCTTTTTTAAAAAAGATTTATACAGTGACCAAAATTTTGGTCCGTCTTGTCCCAGACATCATCTAGATACAAATATTAACTCCTCACCATACAATGACGACTGCTGACAAACCTGAAAGAGAAGGCTTTAGAAAACATTATGGGAAAAGGAGAAAATGCAGGTAACCATCTGCCAAACAAAAGTAGGGCTTATACCGAATCTATTAACCTATTACCCAAGCATGTAGGGCCTGTTTTAATAAATGGCGGATGTATAGGTTACATGCTAGCTGATCATAGTTGAATGAATCGTATTAGGTAGCGTTTTATTTAGTAAATGTTTATTTCATTTTAAAATTCAAAGCAACGGTTCTTATATTGAAAAATTAGTCCGCTTATGCACCAAGAATACCCAAATTAGATAGATGGGTAGAACTTTGTAGGATGCCATCTAGCGGGAAATAATGCTGTTAAACGAAGCCTCAACGCCCGAGCGTCTTACATGTAGGTAGGGGTAACAACCATTGCAATCAAGACTTGCACCTGAGTGCATAAATACATACCTTCATTTACACATTTTTTTCACGCTGTTTATTTATTTTTGTTATTTTTACAAGGATATCTTCATAACATTTTTGCTTCAAGTTTTAAGAGCGCAAATTAGTTTACCACTTACTACAGAATCCTACAGTTGTGGCGCCGCATGAACGGCAGCACTATATCTATATTCGCTTTTCAAAAGTGCTTGTGGAAGTGGCCATATTGTTTGATATATGGACTGGTTCAATGTTCTTTTTTTAGCATACGTGTAAAATAAGGTACTTTCATTACAAGATCGAGCCAGAACGAACTTTGTGGTTCTATGTGGACTGATATTTTAGAGCCCTTTGAAAACAGTTTGGAAACGAGAATGCTGGTTACCCAAATGACGTGTCCTGCAATTCCATACAGTCATCCCTCTGTTTGAGCCACAATCATGGATACTGATTGCTTTTAATTTCGACATGCATTAATTTTTGTTGTCAGGTTAATTCTTTATCAAACGACAAAATTTTCGCCTGTTCCAAATTGAAAGCATTTGCAGACGACAAAATAAACGTGACTGAAATTTAAAATTTCTTTTAGGAAGGGATGAAAATGTTGTGGGAAAAGGAGAAAATGCTGGTTACCAGCATTTTCTCCTTTTCCCCTCAATATTTTCAGAAGACTTCTTTCTTAGGGTCGTTAAAGTCAGGATTGTATGGCAAAGGGTAAAGAGTAAAAGGAAGACATTCTATTTTTGTATATTTTATTTTTAGAAATTCGAAAGCGTCCTGTCACAGATCCTGCACATTTGGCATGGTCGGATGGTACCGGTGTGATAGATCACATGCTGTCGTAAACCGTTCTGTATTTCATCAATGTCGCAAAAATTCAATCAAAACCGCTCAGATTCATTCAAGATTAGACCTACCATTCATTAAGTGCATCAATGGACATCTGACCTAATTCATTCTACATTGCCGTAGAGGTTAGAGCAAAATCAATCCACACTGTTCTGTTTGTCGTCGAAAAAAAAATAGACTGGATATTTATTTGTTGATAAAGTGGTGTTTTACGCCGTATTCAACATTATCTACGCCGGACCCCGGTAGCTGAGTCGGTAGCGTGCAAGACTTGAGAACACGGGTTTCAGGGTTCGACCCCTGGCTTGGCCAGTTTCTTTCCGAGGATTGATGACAGTCACTGCGACAGGATTCATTCCTCTGCCACCATTGTTTTGACGACGATTATGTGGGAAAGCAGCCAGTGGCTTGAAAAGAAAACTGTGCATAATACTGGTAAAAGAAACTCCAAAAACGCATGGATAGGTGTACTGGCCGCAGCGACATACCTGAAATAATGTTGAAAACAGCGTTAAACACCAAAATCAATTAATCAATCAATAAATCAATCAATTAATCAATCAATATTATCTAGAAAATAACACAAGGACGGCTCACTTATTCATGTGTTTCATTAGTTCCATTATCACTAAGCTAGGGATTTGCAATGCCTTTCCTAAGGATACTCTCAAAAAAAGGTGCAAAAGAAAGGATCGAACTAAGGAGCCCTTGATTACTGATCCAATTCCTTTACCATTGACCCGCACTGGGCCATTTAGAAGTTCTTCAAAGAATTTGAGTAGCAATCGTTTTATTTTTGTACTGCTAAAGGTCTTGAAAGAAATGCAGTGAAAAAAAATCGATATTATTAAGAAGAGATTTAAAAATAGGGAACTTTCTGCATCTTTGTAATTAATGCGTTATATAGAGTTGGTCGTTGCTTAATTAGGATCTATAGTTTTCCAAAAAAAAAATCACCAGCTGAATCGTGACGTTGCACTGTCCTTTAAAAAGCAGAAAACTCGACACAAGCAAAAAGTTTCGATTCAGGTCAGCCTGCGCAGTCCGCGCAGGCTGACCTGAATCGATACTTTTTGCATAATACATCAAACCTCATTTCAACAGAGCATTAAACCACGTTTTATCAGAACGTAACAGATTTGTTTATTCTATAAAGATACGAGAAGAGACTAGAAAAGTTCAGTTCTGGTTTCTCATTCTATCGACTTATTTATTTATTTTCCTATTTACTTCAAAAGAGACTCTTTCTACTACGGAATACCGTAAGGGCCATCGCGTATGAATTTGTTGATTTCAAACGCGATACTCTATGATATGATGGCGATAACGAAAATCAAGATGATACGATGATAATAGCGCGATATAATATCGTGTTATCATCATCTTACTGTCGTTTTATTGTAATCGTACTATGATGTAATCATCATCCTACTATCGTACTATCGCGTTATCGTCATCGTACTATCGCGTTATCGTCATCGCACTTTAGCGTTATCGTCATCGTACTATCGCGTTATTGTCATCGTACTATCGTGTTATCATCATCTTACTATCGTTTTATTGTGATCGTACTATGATGTTATCATCATCGTACTATCGTTATATCGCGTTATCGTCATCGTTATATCGCGTTATCGTCATCGCACTATAGCGTTATCGCTATCGTACTATCGAGCATCTCGTTTCAAATCAACAAATTCGTAGCCGATAGCACCAACCGTATTCTATCATCATAGTACTATCGAGTTATCACCATCGTACTATCGCATTTTCATCAACGTACCATCGCGTTTTCACCAGTGTACTATCTCGTCATCACCATCGTACTATCGAGCATAGCATTTTGAATCAACAAATTCATATGCGATGGCCCTATCGGTATTATATCAACATCGTACTATTTGCGTTATAATTATCGTACTATGGCGTTATTGTCATCGCACTATCGCGTTATCACCATCATACCATCGAGCATCACGTTTACAATCAAGAAATTCGTAGGCTATGGTCCGTATGGTATTCCATACCCAACAGCTTGCAGTTTCATTCTTCGGCAATTGATTTTTTACACGAGAAAAGAAGTTCAATCCAGTATTATTTAAAATGTTTTAAATGATCCATGATCTTTGTAAATGGACCGTAATGCATCTGCAAAATGTATCGATCTAGGTCAGCCTGCGCAGTCCGCGCAGGCTGACCTAGATCGAAACATTTTCCTCGGCAAAATTTTCTGCCTGTCCAAGGACCATTTTACCTATCCTTTTTTTAATCAGGAATCATATGTGATTTACTTAGCATAATGGATTACGGAGACGCATTTAGCTCTTATTCCATGGGCATGCCATAAACATTAATGTCAGCATGGTTTGGATAGGCGGTACCTATAATCAAAATTTCAGACTTTGATGCCACAAACATTGACCATAGCCTCTTACTTAATCGAGACTCCTATAAAGCAACTATTCTATATGACATTTTATAATCTAGCCCTAAAGAGGTGTTTTTTATTTGAAAGTAAAGCAATTTGGGATTGGCTGAATCAAATGGTTTAGCCAGTTAGGAGTTTCGTTACTTTCTAATTCTAGACGTGAAGTCTGATCTTTAATCTATATCATCCTGTCGTTTAGTCGAGCGAATAAGATGAGAATCTGTCCTAGTTTTACTTAATTGTTTTCTCGTGTGTCAAAAGTGGCCATTTTTAAATATTTTGGGCTGAAAGAGTTGACCAGTCCATTGCCAAAGCATGACTAAGTTATCATCTTAAGGTGGTAGACCCGTAATACTTCAAGTTCAGCGTGGAATAAAATTTCTTGATAGCGGATAAAAATATATGGATTTATACAGCTATAATACTTTTGCACATTTTTAACCGACCAGAAATTCCTTTGATATCTACCTTGAAATTATTTGTTGATACTTTTGTTAATTTCCAGAAAAGGGAGGTAATTATTATCTCCCTTTGTAATGAAAGCAAAGTGGTTTTAGGTTTATAAATGACAATTCTTTGAAGGGGGAAAATAAAGAAAAAGTTACTCGGTTAAAGAAGTACAATAATACTCATTTTTAATCAAAGTAAATTTTGTAAGGTAATGTTATAGTAGAAATCGCTGTTTTTTTTTTTCTATTACGGGTACACTACCTTAATGCTGAATTCTTTATTGAGAAAAATAATGATATGCTGAACTGTGAAGCATTTGTTTTTCCCTCGATCAATAAATCAAGAACGTACAAATACACCATTTTTCTATTTTAAAGTAAACATCACGAAACAAGATCACAACCAACGTGTTTCATTCACTGGGAAGTGATTCCAAATAAAAGATTCATTGTGCCTTATCGTACAATGTTACGTGTTATAAACACCTTTGGACACTGTAACATGTATCTACAATACGCCATGCATCCAAGATCTCGATGCGGTTTTTTTTTTTGAGAATTCGAGAAGGGACACGCGCGATAGATATGAGCCATTTTCAGTGAAAAGAGATTTTAATGCAATTGCAAAAAGTTACGACACATGTCAGCCTGCGCTGTCCGCGCAGTCTGACATGTGTCGTAAACTTTTTGCTTTTGGTAAATTTTTGGCAGATTAAAAAAAGAATACTGCCTCAGGATACAGCCAGTTCTTCGACCAAATTGATGTTTTGATCCGTTATTAGGTGATGAATTGTTTCGTTTGCTGTATTAGATGCATTAAGCCCCCCTTTTTTCACAGGGCATGGCTCATATTTTCTCATAGAAACCCAACAAGAACTTGTGCCTTAATGTGGGTTTGACTCTACAGTGGACCCCGAGATCAATGAACTCGAGCCCAGAGCCTGACGGGTCACATGGACAATAGTAGTTGAACTGTGTACCATAATATTATAAATTTACAGTCGGTAATCAGGGCAAAGGCCTTATGAAGCTCCGTTGATCTATCTAAGATTTCAATAAATGAATGTCTTCGTATCTGCTGAATGCACAATTTTTGGGTATCAATATTTTATAGCAAAAATAAAGACAGAATCTCAAAAGACTTCAGTGCGTGTTGTCATTTTATGCTGACCAAACCTTTTTTTGTGACATTGCTATAACAATGACCAAAAAAGAAAGCTTTGGCACTTTATTGCATGCTTTCATTTCATGCCGACTGCTCATTTTTAGCGAGACAGTGATTTAGCTTTTTTCGTTGTGTACTTTTCTAGCTCAAGAAACCAACCACCAATCCAAGATATGACGTCATAATAAGGACCAACAAATTTATCATTGACAAATTTGAGAAATCAACGTTTTCTCGGCAGTTCTGTTCTATGAGTATTGACACGTTAATATCGCTAGCTGACAGGGAGCATATATAAGATTCGATTTGCTTCGATATTTCCCAAGAGAAAAGACGGGAAAACTCCAGTTGTATGCATTTAGAAGCTTCCAACGACATGCCCTAATTCTATCAAGAACCAGGCATTTACGGTATTCCATTTACCTCAATGCGAGACGGTAAAATTTAGACCCAGCCGTACTGAGAGTGCTCTTGCAGACAACAATACAGAAAAATAAGGCACAAAATAGGGTTTATCTTTAAAAGGGGGAAATATTGATGGAAAAGGAAAAATGCCGGTTACCAGCATTTTCTCCTTTTCCAACAATGTTTTCATAAACCTTTTTAGGATTGTAAACGCACACGGTGTCGAATGAAGGGTTAAATAATACAGTATAACGTCTCTGACACATGATCTGGTTATGAAAATCGGCTCAAATTTTGATTGAGATATTGTTATTGTTGTTTTGGAGATGTTTGTTGCGTGACCCAGTCTATCAGAAGGTACTTAAATAATTTATCCCATACACTGGTCACTACGACATTCCGTCTTATGTTTATTTGTCTGGAGTTAACCCATTACCACACAATCCCTACTTTTGACGCCCCTGAGAAAGAAGCCTTTTGAAAACACTGTAGGAAAAGGAGAAAATGCTGGTAACCAGCATTTTCTCCTTTTCCCACAGTGTTTTCTACCCTTCCCAGATCTGATTTCAATTTTTCAGTCACCTTTATTTTTGTCGTCTTCAAATGCTTTCAACTTGAACCAGTCTAATATTTTGCCGTGTGGTAATGAGTTAAGTTATGTCCTGGCGACCGGTTAACGCACCCATGTATTTCTGGTGTTTCTTATTACAAGAACAAAAGCACAACACTTTTCTTCAATCACTTGCTACTTTCCTACAGACATAAGGCAGTAAAACTGTTTAGCGACGAGAGAGAACTAAGCTTTATGGAAACAGATCTACAAAATTCGTTGTTCCTGTTTAAAGTCGTCTAAGGACTCATAGTAGCAATACAGAAAAGTAGAACGTGCAACAGGCAAAAATGTCCAAGCAAGTGATAGTAAAAAAATGCATCCTCTATGTTGACCCCTTCAAATTTTTGCACGTAATAAATGCATTTTCGTAAAACAATTCAACTATACATAAAAGAATTAAAGTAGGAAGCGGGCAACGGTAGCAGCAGCTATTGCTGAAACTAAAAAGCAATCAAACATACGGCTGAAACTAGCAAGCAAACCAACCAACCAAACAATTTTTTATGTCCTTAAGAATAGGTTGTATGTATGAGTATATGATAACTATTTTCCAAATTTGGCAGAGAACATAGTAGATAAAACTTTCTATAATTGTACATTTCCTAAGAGAGACAGTGCCGACATTTCGAATCTAAATTTAAAAAGGCCCCGTACCAATAGTCTTACGCTACAATGCCAGACGCCGAGGGTGTTGTATTCAAATGATATCACGTCTCCGACGTCTAATATAATTATTCAGATATGATCAAATGTTGATTGTATTGAGTTTACTGCTGTAGTCTGGGACATGATTGTTGGTTGACACAATTAAATAGACGGTTGCAGAATTATTCAATCCTTTACCAAACAACTCCAAGTTTTACTAATCCAGAAAAAGTAGGCTTTTGAAAACAATTTGGGGAAAAAAGGAAAAAATGCTGGTAACCAGCATTTTTTCCTTTTTCCCAAAAATGTTTTCAACCCATTCAGAGTCAGATATTGTCATTTTATTGCAAATGTCTTCTTCAAAATGCTTACAAAACAGACAAGTAAGAGTTTTTTGTTGTCTGGTAAAGGCCTTATCGAATTACTTATCTTTCGGTCAGCACTTTCCGGTTTTTAGTTGTCAGGGGGAATTATATTCACTTCAAATGTTATATTGTTGACATAACATATCTTGACTAGATATGGATTTGACATTGCAGTCTGGTTTGATAATTGGTATGTGACACAATTAATAAAAGAGCTAAAAAGAGAAATTAACTTGCAATACATCTAGCACTTCCGGTTGGGGGCTTCAAGCATATTAGCTTGAAAAAATCTCTCAGTAATGTAGTTCAGCTCACCATCGTAATTCTGTTCAAAATCATCTCTTCAGTCAACGACGTCGAGGAATTAGGTCAACGAAAAGTATTTTGGAAAAGTAGCAAATGCTTTGAACATACCTTTTGTCCTTTTCTCTACAATTTTTATATCTCAGGAGAAGAAAATATCGGGAATTTTGTTTGGTCCGTCCATCCCTCCTTTTGTCTGTCCTTTTGTCTGTGCGTCCGTATGTCCTTTTGTCCGTGCGTCCGGGCCATGACATTTTCCCTATTACAAAATTTCAAAAAATTCGAAACACAAATAATCGAGACAATGTTTCATGCTAAAAAGTTATGTCTGTAGAAGTAAAAGTCAAGGTCACGGCAAGGTCAAATATGATTTTGGGGGTAGTGTTCATTTCCGGTTAGTTACCTCTTAATTATAAAGGAATTTCAAAATTATTTTACAGAATGTTTAACTATACAAGGACAATGTGTCACACGCAAGCACAGTGGCAGTAAGTCGAAGGTGAATGTCACGGCAAATGTTTAAAAATAAAGAATTTGAACGTTTATCGTCATTGTAGGTCATGTTTATCAATTTTGACTGAATTCAGACACAGAACTCTGTGTACAATTCTTGACTGTGGAAGGAAAATGTGTCGGGAGCAAGAACCATGTCCGTAGGTCAAAGATCAAGACCGCAGCAAGGTTAAATGACCGTTTTTGTGTACAAACCATAAAGTTTTCACCATGACTTAACCCATTCTCACACAATGACGTCTTTTGACAACCCTATGAAAGAAACCTTTTGAAAACATTGTGGCAAAAGGAGAAAATACTGGTGACCAGCATTTTCTCCTTTTTCCGCAATGTTTTCTACCCTATCAATAAAACATTGCACCATTTGAGCCACATTGAAATTGTCATCTGCAAATGCTTTCAATTTAGACCAGGCTAATTTTTTTGTCGTCTTGTAAAGGGTTAACATCAAAATAAGTAAAATGTTATTCACATAGAGACGATGTGTTATGTTCAAGTTTTGTCTATAAGTTTTAAGGTCAAGGTTACAGCAAGGTCAAATATGTTTTTGCCTAGCAGAGGTTGTGTTCGGCCTGTGACTTTTATTAATTGTGAATGAATTTCAAACTAACTTTCTACAATTATCAACCTCAAATCAAGGAGGTGAGGTGTTTTGCACAATAACCTATCCATAGGTCAAAGGTCTAGGTCAAAGAGAGATTAATATTTTCGGAGGCATCAGTCATTTCTAAGTAACAATTCTGATTTCGATCACTATCATTTGGAAGACAGAATTGTTATGTCCGTGGCTGAGAGGTAGAGCGTCGGCCTCGTAACCATAAGGTCCTGAGTTCGATACCCGATAGTGGGTGTCAAATTTGAGATTTTTCATTGGCCCACACATTCGGTGCGAGCACTGGTGTAGTTCCCAGGAAGCAGAATCGAGAGATATTAGTATGAGTTGTTAGAACTTGTTTCTCAATCGATGTAAAATACATAATTATGTTTAAAACAGAATCCTTAATCTTTTTAACTACACTCATTTTGTCGTCTGCAAATGCTTTCAATTTGGACAAGTCTAAAATTCAGTCGTCTGGTAAAGGGTTAAGATGTTTGTGGTCAGCAGTAGACTTCGAGACACATGTTCACAGTAGGCAACTTTGAAACATTTTTGCCATCCTTACGTATCGGTCTCATTCAGAACAATGCACTAGAAAGTCACATTCTACCCAGAATACATTTATTTATTTAACTCGATACCAGATAACAATATTTTAGGTGTGTCCAAATCGAAAGCATTTGCAGATGACAAAATAAAAGTGACTGAAAATTTGAAATTTGTTTTGTGAAGGGTAGAAAACTCAGAAAACTGGTTACCAGCATTTTCTCAATTTTCCACAGTGTTTTCTAACGGCTTCTGTCTCAGGTTCGTCAAAAGTAGGGATTGTGTGGTAATGGGTTAAGCTTTTGTGGTAATATTAGTTGTACGGTCAGGTGGCAGGGGACTTGGAAACTTGTTCACGGCTGTGGTTAATCATGTCTCCCCGAGCCGAAGGCGAGCTTGCGACATGATTCACCACAGCCGTGAACAAGTTTCCAAGTCCCCTGCCACCTGACCGTACAACGAATTTATTATACTGCAAAGTTTTCCCCTTTCAAAGAGCATTTAGCGAATTTTTCCTGTTTTTATGATTTCACGAATCGAGTATTCTGACGAAATAGAAATTCCCCTCTGACTGCCCCAATTCGATGAAAACTGACGTCACTGGAAACTGACGTCACTAAAACGTGCAGTTTGGTGCATAAATGTGCAGTCTGATGATCGATCTACGCCGCCATTTTGGATGTTGTGTTGCACGTTTAGTGATGTTTACGGGGCACTCAAAAGGGAAATTGGTTTTACGTGGTTTTTGCCAGGGAACATGATATGTCCCAAGCATGTTAACCTATCAGATCACGAGAAATTTCTTTGCAGTATAATTTTCATTTATGTCCCAAAAGTGGAAGATGAGTCGAGCTCTGTGAAAGTGGGGTATAAAACAGCTTCAAAAAGTATAGACCCATGTAAGACTGTGCAGTTCGCGCTGGCTGACATGGGTCGATACTTTTTGCAGTTAATAAATTTTCTGCACTGTTACGGGAGACTACTCCTTCATGCATAGGTTCTTCTACAATTCAATACCTGACAACTGCGTCAAAGAGATATCTCTTTGGCTCAGCAGTTAAAGTTTTGGTCTTTTAGTCCTCGATAAACGAGGTTATTCAGTATCGCTTCAAGGGCTCGAATCCTGTCAGATGCTGTTTGTATTTGAGCTCTGCATTTATTTGTTTCTTTGTTACGGACTTTGTTCGTAAGATGGGGGCTCGTCCGGAATTGGCCTTTGAGCCGTTAATCCCATTTGTTGTCCAAAACCGGACTTCCTGCCTAATAAGGCTTTGGGTCATCAATAAATGATGACTTTAAGAGGAGGTGTGTTACGGGAGACCACTCCTTCCTGTATAGCTTCGTCCCGATTTAAATACAATACCTAACGACTGCGCCAGACAGATATCTCTTTGGCTCAGTGGTAATGGTATTGGTCTTTTAATCCTCGAAGAAACGAGGATACCGGTATTTGTCCTTCGTGGGTTCGAATCCCGCCAGATGCAGTTTGTATTTGAGCTATGCATTCATTTGTTTCATTGTTACGGACTATGTTCGTAAGAGCAACCATGAGGACCATTTTATCTCCTGACTCAAACTTATTTATAGTTTAGATCAGTTAGGTCCATATTATGCAATGATTTGCCCGATATCATGCGTTACTAAGATGTATTAGACCTCATTTTCCCAGCAGCGCACTGATATTTTTTGAATACAGACTTGAAAGAAAAGGAATGGCAAGAATAGATAACCTAAGAATCTGACATACACCAGATGTTGATGGTTTTGTAATAAATAAAATTACGTCTGCCGACGTCTAGCATGATTATACAGCGCTGGTCAAATTTCGTTTGTTTGGAATTTATCCTTGTGGTCTGGGAGAACACCGTGTCTAACCCAATTAACCCTTTATAGTACGATCTCGACTTTCAACGCAATAAGAAAGAGGGCTTTCGAAAACATTGCAGTAAAAGGAGACTAAGTAAACCTTTTACCAAAAAGTCGCGAATTTTAACGATCATGAAGAGGAGGGCTTTTGAATACATTGTGGGCAAAGGAGAAAATGCTGGTAAGCAGCATTTTCTCCTTTTCACACAATGTTTTCTTACCCTTTCAAAGACACAAATAATCAATCTAGCAGGATTCCACCCTTACGCTGCGAAATAAATTCGAATGAACTTTTCAAAATGACAGTAAAAACTCATTTTTTTCTAGTTCAAGGGTATTTTTAGGGAAAATGTACCGTCATATCCGGACAATGTAGATCCAAGATCAGACTGCACGTTCTGTGCAGTCTGATCTTGATCTACGCTGTCCGCAAAAGGTCATTGAGTCGCTCTTAGCACGCCTATGGGTCAATATATCGTCTGAATGTACTTTTCGTTTGTTCCATTGCAACATTTTATCGTTTGCTGGAGACAGAAAAAGACGACGGAATAATTCATTAAATCAACTAAATAATCGAAAGCTCAGCACATTCAAGATTCCAGTTGTCTAGAAAAATAATAACTCGTTTTGGCGTTGCTGTTTAAAAGGTTATTACGTTTGGTATAATATTCACAGATTTGACAAATATTGACAGGACTGGATTGGTCATTGTAATATTGAGGATAGTTTATTACGTGACTCAATCTATTAGAATGTCTGCAGAATTAAATCTGATAACTGAATACACCAACATTCAGCACTTCCGGTTTAAGAAATCCAGTGGAGTTATCACTTTTATTCTGAACCCTACTGACTGACTTCTTGTGATCGACCGTTAAAATCCTGATGATAGTTACTGCCCGGCCCAATATATTATAATGTCTGCCAAAATTTACTGATTACTAAATTTAATATATGTACTCGAATATTCGTCACTTCCGGTTTAACAAATCCTGTTTAAATATCCTTTTTAAACTGTACCCAGCTTACTGGCTTCTAGCAAACGAATAGCCTTGATGATAATTATTGCATTAGCCTACTGCTTGACCCAATACACAGTGTAGGACCGGAAGTGTACAGAGTTTGAGATTGTGTATGTCACTTGGGAGTCTATACAGTGGGGACATGTCACTTGGTTCTAAAAAAAATGTGCTTACACGGTAAGTAAAGCTAATGTTTTTTTCGTTTAATTTGATAATTGATTTGGAATTTTCTCATCCCATTGTACTTTTGATATATAGTGAACATAGCAATAAGCAAAATGTAAGAATGTCTGCAAATATTATCTGACGAACTACATACTCAAGCTTTCATCACTTTCGGGTTTACCCTTTAACTCCCAAATAAGTGAAAAATGTCCGCGCAGGCTAATCCCAGACGCACTTAACAACTACATTAGAATTTGTTAAGCAGTTAACTTACGCAAAACAGAAAATTACATAAAAAATCGGAAAGTGTCGTTTCGGATTAGCCGCTGCGCAAACTTTACGCAAATGTTCGAATGCCCCTTTTCGTACGTTGCAAGCCATATGTAACTGTTTTGGCTGAAAGCCGGTCGAATGGTCCTTTTACATCCATAGAATTACTGATACAAGTGGCATGAAGTTCATAAAGGTTCGCCTGAGAGGTCAGCCTTCGGGGACTATGCACTTTGACTTGGGTTTATATTTTTTTAGATACATTTAAGCATTTTCTTTCGGAGCCAGGCCTATGTGTTATATTTCTCATGAGGGGCATTTTTGACGCCAGATTTAAAATTGCGCAAACAAATGCATTAGAATGCTGACAAATATACCAGATACTGAGGGAGTTGTATTGAATAATATCACGTCTACGACATCTAATGTGATTTTGTAGATATGATCGAATTTTGATTGAATTAGATTTTACTGGCTGTAGTCTGGGAGAGGATCTGTGCATGATCGAATTAGATAGGTGACGTTAGGATTAATTTAATCGACTGAATAAACCAACAGTCAACGCCTTCCTGTGCAGTTTGTTTTCTCTTTAGCATACTTAATTCAGCTGGAGAAAAGAATCTTTAATACGCATTTCTTATAAAAAGAAATTAGCCATACGATTATGGGACAATGGTTCTTGCCTAAGTGGAAAGATGGACTTTGCCTCTATGATAATTTTTGCTTTTTCTCTTTTTTTCGTTCTTACAAAAGGAAAGACGGCCAATGTAATTATAGAAAAATGATTTTTTGCCACTATGAATCAATAATGCTTGCCATTATTCAAATAAGTGATTGTCATTATGTAAAAAAAATATCCATGTGGATATGAAAAAATCATATCATAATGAAAGAACAGCTCTTGTTTCCGTAAAAAAATTGCCTGGCCTTATAGCATAAATGGGCGTTGCTATTATGAAAAAAAAAGGAAAAATAGCCGATGCCATTCTAGAAAAATAGCCCCTGCCATAACTGAAAAAAAAAGAAAATATTCGTGTCATGATTGAAAAATGGCCGTTTCATTATTAAAGGTATTGCTTGCCATTGTGGAAAAATAGTGTTTATCGTTCTGAAAAAAATATGAAAGTAAGCATGAAATTAAAGGCTGATGTCATCACTGAAAATCACCATAACCATCACACGAAAAATAGCCATTGTCATTACGGAAGAATTGTCTTGAAAACACATTGAGATGTTTGTCCTTTTCGCACAGTGTTTGTTACTATGTAGCAGAGGACAAATCCTATCGTTTGATCGGCACTTGACTCTTTACCGAACGACAAAATAGTAGAACAGTCCAACTTAGAAGCGTTTGCAGACGATAACATAAGTGTGGCTCAAAAATTAAAACCTATCTTGCAAAGGGTAGAAAACATTGTGGGAAAAGGAGAAAATGCTGGTTACCATTTTTTGTACAAACTGAATTCAGATCTAAAGAACATATGAATCAATATAGGGGAAGATACAAGGTGGAAATGGTGTTGCAAATTATCACGTTATTTTTTGTACAAGAAGTTTGAATGCAGATAGTTTGGTTCAATGTTCTTTTTTGCCGTTACTTCATTTCGTGCATCGTAAATAAAAAGCTTTTCAAGAAAAAAGTATTCTTATACATGAATATCTAAAAAGAAACGATGCTGTAAATAGAAACTTATGTAATTTTGTGCATGCAAGGAAAAAAACTGCCGAGCATGTCTTATTCCAATTACTTAGATTCGGTTATAACTTATTTAAAGACTAGAAAAAAAAATAATGTACTGGAGAAGTTGACTAAAGCTTGCTTGCTTTCTTTCTTTCTTTCTCTCTTTCCTATCCTTTCATCCTTCTAACCACTCTGCTTCCTTCTCTCCTCCTCCCTTTCCCACTTCTTTTTTCTTTCGTTCTTTCTTTTGTCCAGTCCTGTAAATCATTTGCATTCTTTCTTTCTTTCTTTCTTCCTTTCTTTCTTTCCTTCTTCCTTCCTTCCTTCCTTCCTTTCTTTCTTTCTTTCTTTCTTTCTTTCTTTCTTTCTTTCTTTCTTTCTTTCTTTCTTCCTTCCTTCCTTCCTTCCTTTCTTCCTTTCTTTCTTTCTTCCTTCCTTCCTTCCTTCCTTCCTTCCTTTCTTTCTTTCTTCCTTCCTTCCTTCCGGCGTCTTGTCATATATAGAGAATAACAATCATTAAGAGAAAAAAATGTTAGTTAACCAAGCCATATCTCACCGGAGGTATACTTTCTACCGTCTCAAAACTTTTTGTAGTTGTAGTTTATTGGCATTTCATTCGACTTATATCGCTGCCGACTAAAAAAGCCAGAGTGTGGACCAAAAGTCAGTCTGCACGTACGCGCAGTCTGGTCTTTGGTACACACTTTCCGAAAAACAAATTTACGTTTATTTCTGACAGGAAACCAAGCACTGTTTATTCTTTGGTTTGACTTGAATGATTTTGACAGTGGCCATTTGACATGGAACCATGGATAACAATCATTTCCAGTAGTTATACGTGGTGATGAAATGTTATCGCAAATGGAGTTCACTCCATGGGTCTGATTTTCTCAAGTGAATAAGCTTGTTCACTTACTGGAAGCTTTTAAGCGGTAATAAAAAATTACACACTCGGGTCAGAAAATTATGATCCTTCGTTTGAAAGGAAAAAAAAAATGATCAAAGCACAGTAAAATGGGGGCTTAATGCATCTTCGAAAAGTATCGACTCAGGTCAGCCTGCGCATTCCGCGCAGGCTGACCTGAGACGAAACTTTTCGCCATTGGTCAGCTTTTTGTATGTCATAGAACCAGTCTAACTTAAGATTCGGTCGGTTGTAATAAAAATTGGCTCTTATGTACCCATAATCATGTGAGGGGTTGGGCTGGTAGTAGGCATCACAGGGGTGCATTTAGCCCCCTTTTGTGAGAACACATCTCATATCTTTATGCCACTTTTTAAAAATGTATGTTAATAAGAAAAACCGGAAGTTCCATTTATAAGTGAATGATGTCACATGAAGTTTTAGGGCCGTCGTCGGCTTTTGAAAAGTGTTGCCGAGCGTCTGTAGCCCAGTCGGTAGCGCTCATGACTTACGAACAATGAGTCACTGGTTCGAATCTGAAGCTCTACTATTTTTGTCCGAAGAATTGTATAGTCATTCCTTTCTAACTGCTGATCACTGTTGCGGCGTCAGTTATGTGTGAAGAGCAGCCAGTGTCTTCGGAAGAATACTGCATGAAGTACCAGTTGAAGAGACTCCATAGAAGCATGGACAGGTGGGACGGACACCATGAAATAACTAAAATATTGTTGAAAACAACAAGAATCACCATAAAGTTAATCAATCAGTCAAGTCTGAAAAGTGGTTATGCAGTGAGAAGTTTATAGCTCCCAAGACTCTACGGTAGGAATGCAAACGATGGAACAATGCAAGTTTAAAAGAAAATTCGTATGATCAGTACTATATACCTGTCATACAAAAAGGTCTTGCCGTCGGAGTGCCGGTGTAATGCAGAGAAATGACCCAAATTACAAAATGACCCACGGGTCATTTCTCAACGTAGAATAAAGACCCATGGGTCATTTTTCTACGTCGAAAAATGACCCATGGGTCATTTCTCTACGTCGAGAAATGACCCGGGGGTCATTTTGTAATGGAGGTCATTTTTCTGCATTACACCGGCCGTACTACCGATTTTGGAATCGAGTCTCAAATTCTATTGAGGTTTTTATTACATATATAGATATTCATTTTTATTTTTATAAAAGTTTAGTTCCCTTGCTGTTTTTGTTGTCGCTCAATAAATAAAAGATATATGAGCCATGCAATAAGGGGTTAAGCAAAACTCCGTTGTTTGGTAAAGAACTATAAGGTTAAGTTTTTTTTAGAAAAGGAGAATTTGCATGTCACAAGCAATATCTCCTGTTCCTACCGTTCTTTTTTTTTTTACTCTTTTTTTTTAAACATGGGATTGTGTGGTAAAGCATAAACCCCTAACAAAAAAAAAAAACGATTTCTAATTCCTCTAAGAAGTATACTTTTGAAAGTGTTGTTCGAAAAGTATAACATGTAACCATCATTCTCCCTTTCCAACAATCTTTTCTATCACCATATTTTGAGCTACATTTATTTGTCGTCTACAAAGGCTGTGAATTTGGTAAGAAACTAACAATTTATCGTTTGGTAAAGCATTGTATGAGTGCAAGCAACGCACCTGTTACAAGTTCTATTTGCAGACAAAACAGCGTCTGGAATTTAGAAACGGAAAATGCTTTAGGAGTAAATAAAGGTCATTAAAGTCACAGCACGTTTGAACATCTGTAAATCATCTCTGTCTGCTGTAGCTGCATGTAAGTACTGACTGTTCTCCATTCTCCCATCCTGAGTGGCCCGGTGTATAAAACGTAGGATGTTATCTACGTGCGGTGGGTCGATTCTCAACCAAACAGTCAGTTGATAAATCAATAAATCGATAACACTATCAATCAATAAAACAATCAACCAATGAATGTGAAAACTTTGCTCAACTGCATCTTGGTACTTGAACATTTTGCCGTAGCAACCACCTCTCAAAGTGCTACCCTGTCTATGAGCACATCGTCGGTTTACTTCGAAAACCTAGTAACTACAGCTTGTTACAATCTGTAGTTACGAGGTTTTTGAAGTAAATCGACGGTATATCCATTTCCAGTAACTCCACATATGTTTCCTGCTACAAGAGCATTTACTTTGGCCTTTCTAAATGTCTTCTTTACATTTAAGTGCTATGTGTACTATGAGTGTTATCAGTGCAGTATTGCGAATATCGTGCAAACTGTAGCCTGCTACCTCACCAATTGCCTTTGCGAACAAATTAGTACCTAAGCATTACACATCTACGATACCCCCTCCCCTCCCTAGCCCCCGACGTGAGTACCGGAGTGTTTGGACACAGCGAATACGTCATCAGCTACACTTCACCAGCCTAAGTTTTTGCTGTTTTGAATATAACGTCCAAATCTACCCAGCTTCAAGACAATTTGATTACTGCAAAATACGTGCCCAACTAATTACAGCCCCACATGCATTTTGCTATTCCAAAATATCTCCCTAATTGTGAGAACTTAGGCCATTTTGAAGCCATCGCAAATATAGGCCTATTCCCAACTTCGTCCTGACATGTAAGCATTTTACAGTTTCGAATACCTCCCCAACTACACCCTGCTAACTGAGCATAGTAGCAACCAGTTTTGCAATAAAAACGAGAATTGCAATTCTCATTTTTATTGCAAAACTGGTTGCTACAGAACATTTCACTATTACCTTTCTACCGATATCTTGCTTCCTAACCACTTAGCTCTGGTGAATACCTTCCGAATTTTATCCAGCTATCTGGGCATTTGACCGTTGCAAACATCTACCAATCTTGGCTATTAAGAATACTCCCAATGGTATATTTTAATGTAGTATTTGTCTTTTTGAATATCTGACAAGCGTACATTTGTACAATAGAATTTGCTTTTTATGAATAAATTTCCAGATACATCCTGATTCCATAGCATTTGACTCTTTTGAATAGTTCTCCAACAAACCCGTGTTGGCTAAACAGTTGGCCATTGCAGTAGCACTCTAACTGAATCCCGTTTTCTTTCCATTTGGCTTTTTCGAATATCTTAGCATATTGTAAATGCGAATACGTCCGATAATAAGACCGAGCTACCAGCACTTTTTGCTATTGCGACGCTTCCTTCAGCTTTATCTTTCTTCCTAAGTATTTTGTCATTTTGATCACCCTCCTCGTTGTATTCTGCTATTCAGTATTTTTAGCTTTCAGCTGACAGATAACTGGCAGGTGCTTGGGAGAGTTTTGACAGATATAATGCATTTTACACTTTGCCGCAGATGAATTAAAACCGTAAGTAATTCTGACAACTTTCTCTCGTAAATCTGCCACAGTTCAATCAGTTTAACATGTTTTTGCTTCAAACAGGTAGATGGATACTTGAAAGTTAGTGGTTTGATAATTATCGCAACATGCACTGTGTTACTTTAGAATATTAATGAGTTCATGACTGCGCCATAACGAGAGGTTCTTGGTTGGTTGGTTGTATTGGGGTTTAACGCCACTTTAACAGCTAAGGTCATATCATGGTAAAAGGATAAAAGTGTCTTATTTTTTTTTTTGGGGGGGGGGACTACCTGTACGCTCATTTTGTTCCTGGGTCACTGCTAACAAGCCCGGTGGCGGTCAAAATAAATGACGCAGGTATAAAAATACTTTACGTTCTATAAAGTACATACATGTATAGAAATTTTTGTAGCATCCACTGTTTTCGTGGATTCGGTGCAAGTATTAGTCGCTGGAAGAAAGATAAATTTTAAGACAAATTAAAAGGTACATGAAAAGACATATCGACTTACAACTTTTAAGTTGTATTCATAAGCGAAAAAATTGAACGCTTTGCAGTAAATTAGTTTATTGAGTATTTAGGCCTCTGGCCCAGCGTACAACATATACCATTTAATACAATTCCCTTCAACAAAAAGACATGAAAGACACTATTAATAAACAGACAACCTTTTGAAACTGCAAGAAATAAAAATACATACAGGTCAAAGAGCTATGTGCGGGGAAAAGAAATTCTAAAATTTAAATTAAAAATTCCACCTCCCACACAGCCCTTTGATTAATAAAGTCCAACGTATTGACAAATGGCACTTGAGCTATTTGCATTCGCTACATTTCTATTTGAAATTCACAGACAAAATAAGTGAAAGGTTTGTTTGTTGTAGTATGTGTCACAATATCAACCTATGTACATTCAAGATCAGACTGCTCGTTAATGCCCAGTCTGGCTTTGATCTTCGCGGTTCGCTGAAGAAAACGAAAGTACCGTTGGCGCCGGACGAGTGGTTTTACCTCGTTGCACTATATTGTTAATCACATGATATAAAGAGATGTGAAAATGATACCTTTTAACCCTTAACCCACACAATGACGACCTTTGGCGGCCCGGGAAAGAGGCCTTTTGAAAACATTGTGGGAAAAGGAGAAACTGCTGGTGACCAGCAGTTTCTCCTTTTTCCTCAATATTTTCTACCCTGTCAATATACGATTGTACCACTTGAGCCACATTAAAAATTGTCGTCTGCAAATGCTTTCAATTTGGACAGGGCTAAAATATTATATTCAATGAAAACAAATACCTATTTACCAAATGATTAATTCCAGACTCCTAAATCACAGTGTAGGACCAGAAGTGTACAGTGTTTGAGATTGTATGTCACTTGGGAGTCTCTACAATAGTGACATGTCACTTGATTCTGAAAAAAAGTGTTTACACGGTAAGCAAAGCCAAGGTTTTTTTCATTTATTTTGATAAGTAATCTGGATTTTTTCCATCAAGTAGTATTTTTGATATATATCGAACATAACAAGAGTCTGCATGTGAGCGTGCGATGTTTAACCTCCTTATAGCACAATAGGAATGTCTTGATCAGCTTGACTTACGAATGCCTGTAAATGCAGACGGCGAATTCGAATGATGGACAAATAAAATCATTCGACAGGGTGGAAAACTTGGGAAAAGGCGAATTCGAAAGATGGCGAATTAAAATCACTCGACAGAGTAGAAAACATTGTGGGAAAAAGAAGAAAGTGCTGGTTTCCAGCATTTTCTCCTTTTTCCCCGCAATGTTTTCAAAAATCCTCTTCTTTAGAATCCGGTTAAAACTAAAAATGTTGTGGTAAAGGATTAATTAGTTCGCATGCAGGTTCAAACTGCAAGCTTTTAGCAACATTATACCTTTTAGCATCTCAACGATAAACACCGGTCTAGAGATAAATTACCGTAATATTCATTTCTTTTTTTATTCCTAAAATTTATAGCAAAGACAGTATGAACCAAAAATATTGCTTTTTCAAGTTTTTTTTAAGGTAGTATACCCGTAACACTTTTTCGTAGCATGAAATAAAATTTCTTGATAGTTGATAAACACAGATTTATACAGATATAATACTTTTGCACATTTTTGACCGACCAGAAATTCCTTTCCGAACAGACTGTCTCTCTTGAAATTATTTGTTTATCCTTTTATTAGTTTCCAGAAAAGGGAGGTAATTATTATTATTTCCCTTTGTAATGAGAATATAGTGGTGTTAGATTTCATAAATGATAATTCTTAAAATGAAAAAAAAAAAAGAAGATAAAGTGGCTCGGTTAAAGCAGTACAATAATACTCCTTTTTAATCATAGCAAATTTTCTAGGATAATATTAGGGTGGAAATAGTCGCTTTCTATTACAGGTCCACTACCTTAACGTGCAAATATCCTCGAATCGAACAATGTGGGCCCAAGATCAGCCTACAAGATCTCTGTAATTTGATTTTGATCTTTATAGTCGTAATGGCGCATTTAGTCTCGCAAATAAAATTTGTCATTGGTACCAGAAGGATAAGGTGAATATCTCTTTTTGATCATTTGCCTATCTGGATATTGTGATTTTGTGATAAAATACTAAATGATACACAAAGAAATGATAGGTATAACGTTATTCCACTGAAACCAAGAGAGGTTATGTGATACATAATTGTTCTACATATTTGTATAAAAGATATGCTGACAATCTAAAGGATGAAAAATGAAAGACTGATTTTCCGTGTAAACAGAGGGCGAAGTGCAATCTGGCAATATCGTCAAGGTTTCGTCAAAAAGTCGTAGTTCAAATGATTGTATATGTATTTTTTCCTTGAATAGGTGGACAAATTGCAGGAAAAGAAGAACTTGCCGGTTACCAACACTTTCTTGTTTTCCCACAATGTTTTCAAACGTTTCCTGTCTCAGGGTCGCTAAAAATGGGATTATGTGGTAAGGGGTTAATCTATTTAGCATACTAGACATAAATCCCCGCCGATGTCTGACTATAGAAGAAACTGTTCGGTTGCCATAACAATCAACAATCCATTTAGAATCCCTTCAAAGAAGTCCTACCATAACGGAGTCAGAGCGACTGGCACTAACTTGTATTGGCTAAAGCTCTCATTTTCTTTTTCCATAAAAAATATCTAATGAGTTATGATTTCCATTGATGAACTTTTATCTCGATCGAAGATTATTATTTTTTACCTACCCCCCTTGCAAACTTCGATAAACAACCTAACCGTGTTGCCATTAATTTACTAGGTATGCCATTTATTTCTTGTCGGCCCATTATATAAACCAATATTCAATTGTAAAAGAATGGCAAATAATACAGTACTGTCATGTAATAATCGGAAGACGAAAAATACCCATTAATGACAGGCAAGTTGTTTAACCCAGAAAGCATATTGTGCGGAACATATGAATGTATTTCTTGCAGACGATAGAGCAAGTCCACCCTGCACATCTAAACAGCAGTCTGATCTTTCTGTAACTATCTGTTCCTTCTTAAAAATAGATTAGTTCAAGACATACACCCCAAAGATTCAGGAAATGTAAGCATTTAATAAAAAAAAAAGTTAATACAATAATTTTTAAGTCTTTACTACACAATGCCTTTTGCCACACAATGCCATAACGACTTTTAACGACGCTGGGAAAGAAGCCTTTTGAAAGCATTGTGGGAAAAGTAGAAAATGCTGGTAACCAGCATTTTCTCCTTTTCACACAATGCTTTCTACCACGCTGGAAACAAATTTCTATTTTTGAGTTGCGTTTTATTTGTCGTCTGTCAGTGCTTTCGATTAAAATTAAAATTTTGTCGTTTGGTATTTAAAGAGGTCATTGCAAGAGCTTGTAAAAATTGGTATTATTTAGTCAACGACAGTTCCACTGGAGGCCAAAAGCACAGAATTAGGGAGTCAAATTGCATACAAATTTCTTTCATGCCATTTCAAAGTTGGATATGAATATTAGTTTGACTATGTGTTACCGTATGATCTGTCAAAGTTCAGTCACTGACAGTAAAGTGAATTTTTACATCTAGAATAAAACTGAACGTCAGCTTAAATATCACTTTTAAAGAGTGCTAGTCGGATCGATTTTTCAAATCTCACTAAGAGTAAAAAAATTATTTATAACTGAATTAAGAAAGGCAGATGCATGAAAATCATCCGTAAAAATCATACATAATTTAAAGAAAAAATATCTTTCTTTTTTAATGCTATTTCCCCAATCTGCAACGGAGCCTCTATATGTATATTTAAATTTCGCGCCAGTTTTATAAAGACTTCTGACGATATAACATGGTCAATACCAGGCTTCGATTACGAAGATTCGTATTCACATTCTTATAATGACGTCATATCTGATCTGCGTCTAAAAACAGACTGAGATACCGGATTAAGATACTACAATGTCGCTAGACGGAATTACCGATAAAAATACGAAAATCTCGCTAGACTGGTATACCGATTAAAATACGACAATATCGCTTGACTGGCATACCGCTTTAGATACAACAACCTTGCTAGATTGGCATACCGCTTGAAATACGACAATGTCGCTGGACGGAGTTACCGATTAAAATACGACAATGCCGCTAGACTAGGTTATTTATAAAATACGACAACATTTTACCGATTGAATTACGACAATATCGTTATTTCTAAATGGCAAAAGTTGCATTTTTTTTTTCTTATTGAATGAAACCTTACGGTTTATACGATTATAAAGAAAAATTAATCTAGTTGTATTATTCGGTATTTTGTGTTTTAAACATAACAGCTCCCTTTAATATTAGTTCTTCTAGACCATTTAACCCTTTTTCACGTAATCCCAACTTCTAACAATACCCAGGAAATGGCCTTTTGAAAACATTGTGGGAAAAGAAGAAAATGCTGGTAACCAGCATTTTCTTCTTTTCCCACAATGTTTTCTACCCTTCCAGAAATGACTTTCAGTTTTGAGTCACTTTTGTCTGAATATTCTTTCAATTTGGACATTTTTTTCATTTGGTAAAGAGTTAAGGACGACCATGATTTAACCAAATCGTTTCAAATCGGACAAATCTAAAATCTTGTCATTTTGTAAAGAGTTAAGGGCGATGATGATTTAATTCAATTGTTTAAAAGCTTTGGATGAAACCTAATACCCGCAGAAATATCTCGTGCTTAATTGATTTCGAAAAAGATCAGTTTCATTTTTTCTGCTTCGATCACCAGAAAATTGATGGCGGTATCAATTAAAATAACACAATGCAATTTGAGTATAATCACCGCCGATGCCTCATTCTAGACCATTTATGAAATAAAACCCACTTTGAATCAATGGGTTTCTCTCTCGTGTTTCCTACTTCAATATGAATCATTCAACTCTGAATTAGTGACAGCTCATTTGATTCAGGACGAAGTATTTGTGGGGCGATCTGGCAAAAGAGGTCCGGATTTTATGTATCACAGTGACGCATTATATCAATTAAGTCATCACATAATTATTGGCCCACAAAAAAAAAATGGAGATCACAGACCTGTAGCAAAGCAGATTCAATCTCGAGCAGTCTAAGATTCTGTCGCTTGACAAATATTTAACTATAAATTTACAGAGAGAGAGAGAGAGAGAGAGAGAGAGAGAGAGAGAGAGAGAGAGAGAGAGAGAGAGAGAGAGAGAACCTTGGACAATTTTGATGCGTAATTTGATCAAATATACAAGCATTATGTAATTTGGAGAGCGAAAGAGCATTGACAGAAAATGAGAGAGAGAGAGAGAGAATTGTATCACGTGGGAAATTTTGAAATTAATCTGGTTGTAACTGACTATGTACAAGATGTATTTATACATCTTGTACATAGTCAGTTACAACCAGATTAATAAGTCAACAAGAAAATATTGATGCTGAACATCAATGGCGCCGCAAACCACTTATTTCTGTAACAGGGCACAATGCATTGGGCCGCGTTAAACCGTTTATGAAAAATCACGTGATCGTTTGGCAGCTCAATAGGAATCAGATCACGTGACTCATTTTGTCACGTTTAACATCCAATATTTGCATATGTGGAGAAAATCGTCGCCCTTGTAAGGTTTTGTCGACACAAACAAACATTTGTCAGCAATGAATTACCATACATTAACGAAAGAAAAAGTCTGTTATCGAATTGTGCTAAATCTGACACTCTAACACATATGCCTGGTATCATACAATCCCTCTTTATAGATATAATAAAGACTTGAATGAAGTTCTTATTATATCTATATAGACTAGAGGGGTGGTATGATACCAGTCATGTCAGGCGCTCCAACATTGACTTAGTTACAGTTAGCTGGTTTTAAAAACACGATCGCGAAAGGAAAAACAATATTTCTACAATCCATACAACACAAGAACAAAAATATAACTGGAGTCACAAGTACCACATAGGGTGCTCTAGGGTCAAAGAGCTGGATAATTTGTGACAGATAATTTTTTATCACGTGACTTATTTTTCGAAATGGATCTTTATTTGTTATTATTTTTTAAAGGAAAATGTTGATATGTCTACGATCCGGGTTTTTATCCATCTAACAATAAGAGTACAAGATATTATATATTAACACAAAATCCCACTAATAAATAAAAAAGTTAATATGGACCCCGATCTGGTAATCAAAGTACAGTAGATACAGATGGATGTTAAACAAAGCATGGAACCAGTTCAATATGGCTGCCTCCATAGGCACTTTACAAAACCGAATAAAAATATAGTGCCGCCGCTCAAGCGGCACCACAATAAAGACATTCATTCATTCTCATAGATTCAAGTAAGCCTGCACTGACTGCTCAGACTGACCTGAATCGTTACATTTTGTAACTGCATAAATCTGCTTTTTCACAGAGCATTATTACAACGCATTTTGTAATAAACCTGCAAAATGTAATAAGTATTACAAAATGCGTTGTGATTACATGAAATGTAATAAAAAGTTATGCAACGCGTTTTGTAATAAACATGCAAAATGTAATAATCTATGTATGGCCCGTATGGATCATTTCTTTGAATCTATGACGGCCCATTTTATTTAGGACGAAGTATTTGAGGGGTAATTCGGCATATGCATTATACAAAGAAAGGCATCAAGATCAGCTTGTGCAGAGCATACAGTCTGATCTGAGATCTTCACCGTTTTCTACCTCCAGCACGCCGTTGACCAAATCCATTGTAAGATCGATGCAGAAATCTCTTTTTGAGAACCCTCTATTGTTCAAAGTTAAGTCTCTAAAATTAGCAGGGAGAGGGCTGGTCAGACCATACAAATCTTTCATCCTGTCAGTGCTATAGGGAAAAACACTGGCTTTTACGGACGGCATAGACCAAGATCAGACTGCACAAAACGTGCAGTCTGATCTTGAATCTATAGCGTCAGCTTGTTTAATCACGTCTATAAGATAAAAATGTTTCCCCGTTTCAGTGGACGGACGCAACAACAAACCGACCTACCATGCCACTTTTACGCCGAACAAACAACTGGAAACATCTTTGTCAATCAGGGGCGAAATTTGAGACGCAAAAACCAGATGCACAATTTTTTTATTCATTTTATTGTGTATTGATTTGACATGAGAAGTTATATGAACAAGAATGTAATGAAAATACCGAGAAATCTCGTTCTTTGGAAATGACAGAGACCTAGGTCTACATTAACCAATCATTCTTACTTTCACTTATAGTCTAGTTACAGATTTCGAAAGTAAAACATCTTCTGATTGGCTAAACCATTTGGTTTAGCCAATCAGAAGTTGTGTTACTTTCAAGTTTAGAAAAATCGAGAGAATTAGAAATAGAAATGTTCTTAAAAAAATGGTTAGTCAATACAAACCCAAGATTTTTTTCTTCAAAATATCTAATGTAGCAGATTATCTGAAAAGGCTGTTCAATTTCAAAACGAGGCTTGGGCTAAGTACCCGTCATTTTTCAGGTCAACTAAGCGTCATGCAAATTGGAATTGGAATTTGCCTAAGTAAACGGTGTGGCGAAGCAATCTGACCAGTGCCACACTGTTTTCTCAATATACGTTTTAGCCAAAAAATATCAATTGAAAAGTTAAATGTTTGAAAATGAAATACTATATGCACAATAAATGGTATAAAAAAAGACATCAAAACACATTAATTGATACACGTTAATAGGATTATATACTCGTATACAGTACTTGTCAAGAATACACTATTTGAAATACATGCACATGTATATGGAACAAAATGTAATAATGGAAGGTGAAACTGGACATGTACATAAAATACTTTATATTCTCTAAATTATGATCTCTCTCTCTCTCTCTCTCTCTCTCTCGCAAAAATAATGTTTCAACTAGGTTAGGTGGAAAGCATCCACAACCGACCGACCGTTCATTCATTCATCCTTTCATTCATTCATTCATTCATTCATTCATTCATTCATTCATAATAATTTTCTCCTTTCGCAACACTGTTTTCAGTTATATTTAAGTCATTATCCTTCTTTTGTCTCGATTATACACATTTTTTACTACAAAGAGAGGGATTCGGTTGTAAGCATATGCAGACAAAATAACAAATGCAGATCAAATGATAATTCCTGTGTCTGATAGGGGTAGAAAACATAGCGGGAAAAGGAGAAAATGCTGGTTACCAGGATTTTCTCCTTTTCCCACGATGTTTTTAAAAGCCATCTTTCTTCAGGATCGTTAGAACTCAGGATTGTGTGGTTGCCGCCCTGAGATAGAAGCCTTTAGAAAACATTGTGGGAAAAGGAGAAAATGCTGGTAACCAGCATTTTCTCCTTTTCCCACAATGTTTTCTGCCAAACTGGATTAAAAAATTTCCATTTTTGAGCTCCGTTTAATTTGTCGTCCGCGAATGCTTTCAATTTGAACCAGTCTAAATTTTTGTCGTTTGGTATGGGATTAAGATAAAATTAACGAACGACCTTTTCAGTGAGGGATGGAAAACATTGTGGGAAAAAGGAGAAAATGCTGGTTACCAGCATTTTCTCCTTTTTCCCACGATGTTTTCTAAAGGCTTCTATCTCAGGGCGTCAAAAGTAGGGATTGTGTGGTAATGGGTTAAGATAGAATTAACGAACGACCTTTTCATACTCTGTTATATAATATAAGCCATATTTCTGTCTAGCTGTTTAACTATGCACCAAGAAAAACGGCAGTTATTATCTTACTTTTTCTTTCTCATGTCTGAGCTTTCCAGCCAAAATTTATGAATAATTTATGCTCCAGAAAATAAAAATAATAAGAAAAAAACTGAAGGAAAAAAAAAAAAGATAAAAAGCTTTTGATTATGGACAAATTATTTAATCATGAATATTTGATTTAATTCAAAGTTTATGGCTACTATGCACGACTCAATGTCCTTTTTTGGACAGTGTAGATCAAGATCTGACTGCACACTAAGAACGATATTGAATCTATACTGTCCGATGAAGAAATATCATTTCACGAAAACCTTACTTTAAAATAGCTATATTTCACTTTTTAATTTCGATATGAAACTTTCTTTTAATTCATTTAATTTCAAGTCTAGAATTTTGTCGTTATGTGAAGAGTTTAGGGTGACTGCGATTGGTTGATCTATAATTAATCCTTTCGGCGCCATTTTGGGAATGGCACACAGACTGCGCACTGATCTTTGATCTATGCCAAACGACAATATTATAGAGTGGTCCAAATTGAAAGCACTTGCAGACGATAAAATAAACCTAACTCAAAAATTAAAATTTGTTTCTAGCAGAGTAGAAAACATAATGGGAAAAGGAGAAAATGCTGGTTACCAGCATTTTCTCCTTTTCCCATTATGTTTTTAAAAGGCTTCTATTTCAGGGTCGTTAAAACCAGGGATTGTTGGTAAAGGGTTAATTTTTTAGTCACGTTTATACGCTAAAAAAAACATTCTGAGACTTAAAGGATCGTAATTTTTGCCAACAAAGGAGGACGTGCTTATTTATTCGGCGCTGAGATAGTTTAAAACAATATAAATTACAGACGTAAACAAATTATTCAATTTTTATGCTTCTCTATAAGTAGAGAGAAACCTTTCAGCCGAGAGCATAAAAGCCAAATTTTATTAGTTCAAGGTTTATTTAGGAGGAAAAAATATCTCTCTTTCGGACAGTGTAGATCCAAGATCAGACTGCAGGTTACGAGCAGTCTGATCTTGAACTACACTATCCGCAAAAGGTCAGTGAGTGGCGCTTGGCAGCCAAAAGGTTAATATGGTAAATAGCAATTTTAACCCTTTACCAAACAATCCATGGTTTTTACGGCCCTGAGAGAGAAGCCTTTTGAAAACATTGTAGGAAAAGGAGAAAATGCTGGTAACCAGCATTTTCTCCTTTTCCCACAATGCTTTCTTCCCTGCTGGAAACAAATTTTGCTTTTTTAATAATACTAATTTTGTCGTCTATATACAAGTGCTTTCAATTTGGACCAGTCCAAAATTTTGTCGTTTGGGAATGGGTTAATCTGGTTTACGTAACAATGGATGTTTATGGCGGTGAGTGTGGAACAAAACCAGTCTGCTTTTCATGACCCTAAATGGCAACCCACGGGGATCGAACCCACAGACTCGTGATCATGAGGGTCCCAACGGCTGCCCATCAAACATTACCAATATATACATGCATAGTCTTTCGGATGAGATGTTAAACCGAGGTCCCGTGTGACGGTGCTATGTATATACACCGAGCACGTAAAAGAACCAGGCGTAACTTAGGATGGGTTTCGTCCTGTATAGATCTGCACGATCCCCTCTAACAATACTGGGTTTCGTCCTGTATAGATCTGCACGATCCCCTGTAACGATACTAACAACCTTCAAGGGGCGTCACCCATATGGGAAACCGGTGGCGACGATAAATAAACGAAAATTCAATCAATCAGCCTTCAGGAAATAGGTTTTGACAACATTGCTGGTCTTTAGATTCTTTTCATTAATTCCCTGAATGTTTTATACCCTATCGTACGAAAGATTCAATCATGTTATGCAACTTAACTTTGTCGTTTGCAAACGCTTTGAGTTTGTTTTAGTCAGAAATTTTGTTGTCGGGTACAGCGTTAAAGGTTACTTGCGCAATGAACAACATCCGTTGATGACGTAACCATTACAGTAACCTTTAGCGAGTTCAATTTCCGGGTCACCTCCGCCCACAGGCATTTAACCGAGATTTTATAATAGTTACGAATTACTAATCCAGACTGCAATGAAAATGTTATTGTTCTCTGAAGTAACGATTAAAGTAACATTAATCTGCGTATAGTTAAACATCACAATCGCTGCGCATTGTGCATTATAATAATGGCCTGTATCACGCGAAAATGGGCATTCGGACATTTGCGTAAAGTGTCGTCTCGGATTAGCCTGCGCAGTCCGCACAGGCTGATCCGAGACGACAGTTTGCGACTGCATTGGATTTTGTCCTGCAGTAAACTTGCACAAAACAGAAAATTACACAAAAACATAAAGTAGCGTTTGGGATTAGCCTGCGCTGAATGCGCTGGCTGATCTGAGGTAACAGTTTACGCAAATGTCCGAATGCCCCTTTCACATGTTACATGCCGTTCATTATGTAGCCCCCCCCCCCCCCCCCCCCCCCCTCTAACAAAGTTGCAGCGGGCGACCCTGAGAACATTCTTGTTAATTATGCCCACAGAACATATTATTTCATGCTTTCCAGTGGGATATCGAGAAATAGCAGTAAAATTAGTTTTCGATATTCCACGGGTACGACCAGTGAAAATATCGATTTTTTATATTCTAGTTATCTAGGTAAAATATGAGTGACCGTCACAACCAGATGGAAATATGACGTCAGTTACTTTACATTTCTCGCGCTTGATGTAATATTGTAACGTGTTGCTATGCGGAGGGAGTACGCCTAGGGGAATAACTGAAAAGAATAGTACTGGATTTCGATAACGTTCCTCCAAGACAGAGTTAAAAGCATGAAATAAAAAGAATATTAATTTATTTTCTTCGGTGAAAGATCGAAATTTATTTCATCTCGTGAAGACCATCAATAATATTATCGATGATGTTCACTCGATGAAATTTCGATCTAGATCTATCACCGAAAAAAATATCCTCTATGTATTAAGGTTGAAAAAAATAATCTTGAAAAAATCATAATAGATGAAGTCATCACCTCGGCTGCATAAATGTCTTTTAGACGTTGTGGGGAGGTGTCTCTTTATCGGACAGTGCAGATCTAAGATCTAACTGCACGTTCTGTACAGTCTGATCTTGATCTTCACTGTCCAGATAAATCTCTGAATAGCTCCTCCCACTCTATAGATTAAAGGTCAAACATCTAGCTATAAGGAAAGTCGCAGTCCCAGCATCAGACCGCACAAAACCTGTGTCGCCTAGGTGTCAACCCACGTGGATAGAAATCACATGGCATTCCATATAGCACTCATGTTATTAACTTTGTAAGTTCTAGAATAACGCAATTTGTGATTGGCGAAACCAAAATGGTTTAGCCAATTAGAAATTGTGTTACTACTTACATTTAGAATACGTCAAAAATGCAACCCAGAATGATAGATGGATAAGTTCTGCTCTATCTCTATGTACGCTGTCCATAACTATAATTTGCTTCAGCACCGTAACAGCTTTATTATCTCTTTAACCCTTTCCCAAACGGCAAATTTTTGGACCAGACGAAAATGAAAGTATTTTGCAGATGACAAATTAACAGTTGCTAAAAAGATGATTTTCCTATATGATAGGGTAGAAAACATTTTCTCCTTTTCACACAATGTTTTCCAAAGGCTTCTATTCCTGACCAGTAAAGACCAGGGATTCTTTGGGAAAGAGTTAACAAACGATAATTTTTTGTTTTGTCCAAATTAAAAGCGTTTGCAGACGACATTTAAAATGTTTCCAAAAATGGTGGTAACTGCCTGTGAAACTTTAGAGAACCATGAGAGAAAAAAAGGAGAAAATGCTGGAAACCAGCATTTTCTCCTTTTTTTTTCTCAAGGTTCTCCTAAAGCCATTCCCTCGGAGTCCTCAAAACTCGGGGGAACTGTAAAGAAAGAACTGAACATGTTTTTCATTGGTCGTTATCTAAATTAATTAAGCTTTGAACTCAAATCGATCTTTAGCAACATCAGGTACTTTAGGGAACAGTATAGACCAAGATGAGACCGCAGACAACCACAATCACATTTCCCAGACACTGGCACTGTATGGTGACGGCTCTAGTTGGTGATGTATATTTACATTTACTGGCAGCACAAAAGAGACAACACTAACAAAAATACTGTTTGTAAAAACGAGGCTGATAATCCGAATGTTGCCGAAGATGGCCGATCCGTACTTCGGTTGTCGGAGTACGAGGCGCTCTCCTCCAAGCTTGTATTTACTGTACCTAGAATAGAAGAAAGAAAACAAATCATTTTCAGGTGAAAGGGGGCCTAGCCCTTTCCCAAACAATCCCTGGTTTGTACGGGTCTGGAATAGTAGCCTATTGAAAACATTGTTGGAAAAGGAGAAAATGCTGGGAACCAGCATTTTCTCCTTTTCCCACATTGTTTTCTATTCTATCATAGACAGAGATCATCTTTTCAGAATGAGTTGAATTGTCGTCTGCACATGCTTTCAATTTGGTCTAGTCCAAAAGTTTGTCGTATGGGAAAGGGTTAATGAATCTCCGTGAAGGAGATGCATGATACCAACACCAGTCATCACATAATCATGGATCCCTCATCACATAAATAGTGATCCATAAAAACCATTTTATTTAAACCATGAAACAGACTGTCCTTTGACATGCAGGAAGCCGATGTTACGGGAGACCACTCCTATATGCATGGCTTCATCTAAATCTTCAAGACAACACCTAATAGCTGCGTTACGGAGAATTCTCTTTAGCTTAGTGGCTATGGTGTTGGCCTTACGTCCGGGCGTTCTAGGTTCGGCTCCCGCCTGGTTCCTGTATTTTTGCTATGCATTTGTGCACTTGTTCCTTTGTTTTTGACTTTGTCCTTAATTTTTTGGGGGGGGGGGGGGGGGTCAACCGGGATTGGCCATTGAGCCTTTGATATCATTTGTTGTCCAATAACAGACTTACTGCCTAATATTAAATAAGACTAAGTCATCAATCAATAAATGATGGCTTTAAGTGAGGATGTGTTATGGGAGACCACTCCTTCATGCATGGCTTCATCCAAATCTTATAAACAACACCTAACAGCTTCGTTAGGGAGAATTCTCTTTAGCTCAGTGGTTGTGGTGTTGACCTGACGTCGGGGTGTTTTAGGTTCGGCTCCCGCCAGGTCTCTGTATTTCTGCTATGCATTTGTACACTTGTTCCTTTGTTATGAACTTTGTTCGTAATATGAGGGTTCGTCCTGGATTGGCCATTGAGCCATTAATCTCATCTGTTGTCCAAAAACAGACTTTGTGCCTAATAACGCTTTCAGTCATCAATCAATAAATGATGACTTCAAGAGAGGATGTGTTATAGGAGACCACTTCTTCATGCATGGTTTCATCCAAATCTTAAAGACAACACCTAACAGCTTCGTTAGGGAGAATTCTCTTTAGTTTGGTGGTAATGGTGTTGGTCTTACGTCCGGACGTTCTAGGTTCGAATCCTGCCCGGTCCCTGTATATCTGCTATGCATTCGTTCATTTGTTTCTTTGTTACGGACTTTGTTCGTAAAATTGAACAATAGCAAAAAGTATTGACTTAGTTTAGGTTAGCCTGTGCTGTCCGCCATGGCTGACATGGATCGATAAATTTTCTGAATGGTCAAAAGACCAGTCTACCCCTTGTTTATGTGGGTTGACAGACAAAACGGATTTTATAGATCTTAAGGATATGGTGAGTGGTTGGGTAAGATGCTGTAGGATGCATCACCACGATGGAAAAAAAAAAAAGAAACCGCTTTGCAAGAGCATGGTTCATATCTTATGTCTGTTGAAATCGAAGATGCTAGTCATTACTTTAATCAATGTAAAAAAATGGAAAACTCAGCTTACGAATCGCACATTAAGGTAGTGGACCCGTAACAGAAAATTGTTATTTCCACTATAATATTATTCTATAAAATTTGCTATGATTAAAATTGAGTATTGTTGTACTATCTTCGCCGAGCCACTTTTTCCGTTTTGTCTTTCTTAGAATTATCATTTTATAAATCTAAAACCACTATATTCTCATTACAAAGTGAGATAATAATTACCCCCTTTCCTGGAAACTAACAAAATTATCAACAAATAATTTTCAGATAGACATCAAAGGAACTTCTGGCCGGTTAAAATGTGCAAAAGTTTTATATCTGTATAAAACCGTATTTATCAGCTATCAAGAAATTTTATGCCATGCTGCCCTAGAAGTTTTACGGGTCTACTACCTTAAAATGGACATAGAAAAGCACAGAAGATTTTTATGAAGTTTATAAGCCACAAAAAAACCCATTAAATTTGTACAATTTTCGAGATAAATTGAGACATGTAGACTATTTTTCATAAAAAACAAGAGCCGTCAGAGACGGGTTATGCTCCCCGAACAAGTGCTTGTCATAAAATATAAGAAAGTGATATAAATTCACTTCTTTTATCCTAGAAGAACCTGTTCATGCCCCCCAAAATTTGAAGCGAAAAGGCAATTACTATCTTAGAGATAGCCAACATAAACTTGTAGATGACAATAAGCCCAATAAGCCCCCTTTAAGCCTCCTTTTCCCATAAGACAGTATTGGATCATTGCAATAAATACAATGGGTGTGTGGTTTGTGGAATTTTTTAATGATAATTAAAAATTCGAAATTTCATAAAATTTTGAGCAGTCATGTATTAAATATTACATAAAACAATTTTTTACATGAAGCCCCCTTTTTCCGAGACGCAGCCTGAAATTGAGAAAAAGGAAGAGAGGTACCTGGGCAACGTTCCAACAAGTTCAGATTTGAAATTTCACAAAGGTTTGAGCACTGATAAAGGAGAACCTAGTGAAAAACAATTTTTTCCATGAAGTCCCCTTTTTCCGTGATGCAGCCTTAATTTGAGAAACCAGGAAAGACGTATTTGTGCATTAATAATTCATAGATTGCAAAAACAAAGGGCACATGTTGAAACTTGTAAAACAAGATATAACCATGAAATGTTGACAAAAACTGAACAAGATATTAGTAAGAATTGCAATTTTGCATTAGGGCCCCTTTTTCATTTTACAAGAAACCCCCTTTTTCCATGACAGAAGGTCAAATTGAAAAACACATAGATAAAGAAACAAGAGCACATGGTGAAACTCTTAAAAAAACAATATAACCATGAAGTTTAATGAAATCTTGACCAAAACTGAATGAAATATTGGTAAAAATTGGAATCTTGCAAGAAGCCCCCATTTTCCATGACAGAACGTCAACTTAAAAAATGCCCAGATAAAAAATAGCAAGGGCACATGCTAAGACTTTCCATAAACAATATAACCATGAAGTTTCATAATATTCTGACAAAAACTGAATGAGATATTGGTAAAAATTGCAATTTTGCATTAAGCCCCTTTTTTCCATGACACGGGGTCAAATTGAAAATCCGAAAAAAGTATATCGGCGCATTACCCCAAGGAGTTCATATATGAAGTTTCATCCAATTTGGTGCAAGGGTTGTGGAGAAATCGCTTCGGACGGACGGACGGACGGACGGACGGACGGACGGACGGACGGACAGACGAAGCGGCGACTATATGCTCGCCCTTCGGGGAGAATAAAAACCTAGAAAACTTGATTTTGTAATGATGAAAGTAATCACTCGTTGTATTGTAAAATACTGGTTGGACTTCGGCGATAAACACCAAGGAAAATTCAATACAAATAATTACTTTTCTATGCTAAGATGGCGGCCTTTTCCAACTATCTGTACATAATTGCAACTTTTACTTTCTCGGTAAATCGACCAATTCAAGGAAAGAAAAATTAGAGAAATCATACGGTTGAGAAATTCGAGCAATTATACGGTTGGTATACGATGTGCTATCAAAAACCAATTTAACGATCATAGACGATGATAATCATATTTACAAGCGCTTGTTCCTATAAGCATCAGGTAGAAAAGCCATTTAGATTTACATTTATTGCATCATTAACAAGATACTTTTGAGTTTTAACCCTTATCCTGCTACGTAAGTTAACCCATTACCACACAATCCCTACTTTTGACGCCCCTGAGAAAGAAGCCTTTTGAAAACACTGTGGGAAAAGGAGAAAATGCTGGTAACCAGCATTTTCTCCTTTTCCCACAGTGTTTTCTACCCTTCCCAGGAAAAAATTCAATTTTTCAGTCACCTTTATTTTGCAGTCTGCAAATGCTTTCGATTTGGACAAACCTAAAATTTTGTCATTTGGTAATGAGTTAAATAAAAGTTTTCCAGTCAGCACTAAAAACCCGTATAATGTTATTTTGAACTAATTTTTTGGTGAAAAATATCTCCTTATCGGACAGTGCAGATCTAAGGTCAGACTGCACTTTCATTGCAGTCTGATCTTGATCTTCACTGTGTCCGCAAACGTTAGTGAGTTTCTGCAGCGTAAGAGTTAAGGACCGTGACAATGAAGCCATTTGAAAAGAGATTATGTTTTCCTCTTATTCAGTATCATAAATTTCATCTCCAGTGGATTCTTCGTGGTTCGAAATATTCTCAGTGTCAATGAAAAGTCACCATGTACTAAAGTTGAATAATTTTCATTATGCCACAAGAGAGAAATTTTCAATTACATCATTTACCAACTTAAAATTTTTGACATGAGAATGCCCCTATATGCTTTTTTGCTTTACATTTTAAACTCTAATAATTTGCTAGAAAAAATAGCTATTTCGGGATTTACCGCTTATTGGACAAAAACTTTGTCGCGCCTTTTCATAACTTTAGTACATTCACGTGAGTTACATGTATTTTTCATCGCTTATTGATTATGTGACCTAAGCATATGGCGGTCCGGAAAATTTAAAAGCTTTATAAAAAAAAAAACAAGAGGTCAGCGCCAGTGCTTGGTTTTAAAAGCGTTTAGAAATCCTAAAATGTTAGAGAACATTAGAAAATTAATTCCTAAACCAATCTACATTATTCACAAAGATATTTTGTCTGTTTTTCGGCTAAACGTTTTCCTTCAAAAGGGAAAATGCGTCAAATTTTCTCCTATTCCTTTTTCAAATATTGGTCCGTGCTTATAAAACTCTTCCATAATTAAAAATGAGTATTATTGTACTACTTTCACCGAGCCACATTTTTCTTTTCGCCCTTCCTAGAATTATCATTTATAAGTCTAAAACCACTATATTCTCATTACAAAGGGATATTATAATTACCTCCCTTTTCTGGAAACTAACAAAAGTATCAACAAATAACTTCAAGATAGACATCAAACGAATTCCTGGTTGGTTAAAAATGTGCAAAAATTTATATCTGTATAAATCTGTCTTTATCAACTGTTAAGAAATTTTATGCCATGCTGCACTAGAAGAATTACTGGTCCATTAGATTCAGCTAAAAGTTCTGTACAATAATAAAGATAATAATAATTATAATAATAATAATAATAATAAATAACGGCAGTCAAAAACTTCATTAGCTAAATGTCCCATTTTCTTGTGTAGCACGTCATTAACATCCTTGGTTCACTTGTATAGAAATATCGTAATTGTTCGCCGGACAAAAACTCTCTTTGATCAGCCGGTCCCGGAAGAAAATATCAATCATACGTTTTTATCGAAGAAATTAGATCGGAATAGAAAATTACAACAAGTTTCCCTTTCCAGTAGTTTTCCGGTGAAAGGAATATCAATTATAATAAAGCATTTTCCATCTCTCCATCGATTTTTTTTTCTTTATTGATAATGTTCTGCGGTTTGCACCCTTTTCGTGTCTTTTTCGAAGAGATCAAAAACAAAATAAGATTGCGCGTCTGTAAATCGCTTGCAACACGTTAAAAGGGGCATCCGGAATTTTGCGTAAAGCGTCGTCTCGGATTAGCCTGCGCAGTCCGCGCAGGCTAATCTGAGACGGCACTTTACGACTACATTAGATTTTGTCATTCAGTAGACTTGCGCAAAACAGAAAATTACATTAAAACGGAAAGTATCGTTTCAGATTAGCCTGCAAGGATTACACAGGCTGATCCGAGACGACACTTAACTCAAATGTCCGATTGTCCCTTTTCGCGCGTTGCAAGCCAAATTCTGATTCCGACTTTCTCTTCTCAGTTTTTGATTAAATGTTAGAGCTCTGAATAAGCGAATTAAAAACGCATAAGCCTTAAAATGCTCAATGAATCATGCTAAAATTTGCATCGAAGCGGTTAATCTCAGGTGTGGCAATTTCAGAGTCCTTTTTTCCGGAAAAAAAAATCTCATTGTATCGACCAATGTTAATCTAATGCCAGACTGTATGCTCTGTGCAGTCTGATCTTGACCTACATTGTCCATAAAAGCACACACTAAGGCGCACTTAACAGTCTAATACTTAAGTTGAATCGAAATAATGGGGTTCGAGTAAAATGAATAGAATAAAGTTGAACTCTTACACAAGTAGTGTATTTCATCTGCCATACCACAAGAAGATTATCGCGATGAGTAACTCTTCTTGTGAGAAGCATTAATCATATGTTTTATAACATTTGGGTGTTGATAAGCTTTAGATATAAACATTTATGTCTCGAAATATAAATTTAAATTTTCGGAAAGTTTTTAAATCCTGTAAATTTATCGGCGACAGAGGTTAATCGGCAGTTTTTGAGGGAGGTGCAGATAAAGAACAGACTGGAAAGGCGATTAAATATGATTTTTTTATGAACACCGACTGCGTTTAATTATTAAATATGAAAGTGGTTATTCCATTTTCTACAAGAAAAAAAAAAAAGATAACGCTTTCATTACCTGTTCAGCGGGTAAGAATTAATCTGTCATCAATCTGATCACAATTTGTTTGGTGTTTTTCATTGTTTTCAAGAATATGTTTCATCGGGTGGACTAAAGCTTGGCTTTCAGTCTTACGCCTTATAATGTTATTTTTGTCAAAAATATCAGCTCACTTTCTGAAGTGTCCACTAAACATTCATGGTATATATTGTATTTCATGTGTCTATTTTTAGAAATGTTATGGGTAAAGAAATGACGTCATTTAAGCTGGGGGGGGGGGTAATTATTTCCCCGTCACAGTGAATATTTTCCTCCTGCCGAAAATCTGGTTAATTGACTTGAGATCACTACTTTTAAAAGTGGCATTTGTTGACAAAGTAATTAGAGGATATATATAATTTATTTCATGAGCTTGCGGTTAATATAGGGAAATATTTGCCTCAAAAGGGAAAGGTCCGCGAAAATAACTCGTGCCTTACGGCACTCGTTATTTTCGCATGCCTTTCCCTTTTTCGGCAAATATTTTCCCATATTAACCACAAGCTCATGAAATAAACTCTATTTAATGACCTTGAGGATGATGGCCATAGGGCCTTTGGAAAAAGTGGCGTAGCACAGGGGAAGATGCTGGTAAACAGCATTAGGTTACCATTGCAACAGTGTTTTCTGGGCTTTCAAAGATAATTCCATTATTTAAACAACAATCAGTTCGGTTTGTACAAGTACTTTCAATTTGGATAACTGAAAGAATAATTGATATTGTTTTTTGTTAAAGAGTTAGAATCAGAACATCTTGCTTCGATTATTGTCGGCTATACTGGTCACGAGGGAGTGCCCTTGGTCAAGGCACTGGATATCCTCAGTCTTGCACCTTTGTGTGTGTGAGTCAAAGGTTTAGTCATTACAATGCACATCAATCAACTGATGACATCTGCACGTGAGTCAGTGGTGACAATATCGACCTTCCTATCTACACTAAGCATCATATTTTCTTCACGCGTGCATTGTTTTATTGAATGGTTGAATCACTGTTTGCGTTTCTCATTCATTTAGAGATTGGTTTCTGATCAATTAAAAAAATGCCTGAGTCAACTTCGTGATCATAAAAATGTATTGTCTCTTGGGAGGTCGTTTACATTATGGCAAGCAGCACGCGAAAAGGGACATCCGGAATTTTGCCTAACGTGTCGTCTCACAGTCCCCAAAGGCTAATCCAAAAAAGAAAACCACTTTTCGTTTTTTTTATGTAATTTTCTGTTTAGTACAAGTCTACTGTAGCACAAAAGTAATGTAGTCGGAAAGTGTCGTCTCGGATTAGCCTGTGCGGACTGCGCAGGCTGATCCGAGACGACCCTTTACGCAAATCTCTAAATGCCCCTTTTCGCTTGTTGTAAGCCTTATGGTATATTCTTTGCTCCTTTGACGAACAATCATGACAATCAGGAATAAAGCTTATCATAAAATTGTAGGAAAAGGAGAAAATGTTGGTAACCAACATTTCTTCTTTTTCAACAATGTTTTCTATTGATTCCTAAACACTACATTGGCAGTCACATGTGAGCCATATTAGATTCTACGTCTGCAAACGTCAATGTTGACAAGCGTATAGTTCTATCGTTTCGTAAAGAGTTACCTGCGATACTCGCCGTACTTTGAGAAAATTGACCGGGGCGCGATGTTCGCACTTTTGATTCAATTAAAATATGAAGGTATTCATAATCATGCAATACTTTTGTTGTATCTTGTATGTCATCTGTCACTTGTGGGTTGTTCCCGAACCGACGTCCATGTTTAGCGACTCTACCAACTATGTCATTAAACCAACAGATAGCATTTCTCCTTAAAAATGGCACCTCATCGTACAATGCTTACTTTACTTTGTATGCGACTGAAAAGCAGCAGTCTTTGTTTATAATACAGTTTATATTCCTTAAGTATAATGTTACTTTAAAATATGGCTATGCACGTTTTGCAACAAGAAAATTTGGCCCCTACCACAAATGCTAGCCATATAATAGTGCTTCTGGGCAAAGTAAAGGTTCGTAAATATAATTTGGCCATGTTCTAGCCTGTAGGGAAAGGGGGTCTAATGCATCTGAAAAAGAGTATCGACCATGGTCAACCTGCGCAATCCGCCGAGGCTGACCTATGTCAAAACCTTTTGCTAACTATTTCTGCATGTCAATGGACCAGTCTACTCACGGATACGTCGGTTCTTATACAAACCAGATTTTATGGATTCATAATTATGTGAGGACTTGCTTGGTACAATGCATCAGGGGAATATATATTTAACACTTCTCCTGTTGAATAAATTAAATGAAACTTTTCAAGTCAATAGTAAAAACCCAAATGATACTATTTCAAGTGCATTTTTTAAGAAAGTTATTTCCTTATCGGACAGTGTAGATCCAAGATCAGACTGCACGTTCTGTGCAGTCTGATCTTGATCTACGCTGTCCGCAAAAGGTCATCAAGTCGCGATAAGCAGCCTAAGGAATAACGCCCAATTACCAGAGCGTGACATTTGATAAACATCATAAATCTTCATACTTTTACATGAAGGTCTTAATATAAGGTATAGTTGCTGTTCCAGGCATTCATGAAGTTCATAGTTAGAGCATAACTCAGTTGAGAGAGACTTTTGTCAAGTTTTATCAGCACTCGGGACCAACACTTGTAACGGTTCGGGTGGAGGAGGTGGTGGAAAGAATATCATAAATACAAAGGAAAATAAACTGGACAAATGAAGAAGGAAAATCAACTTACCCCGTTTTTTATTGAATGTTTCAGCTGAAAAAGAGGTAAATACGAAAACATAAGTTAGTTAAACAGGTACTATGCTCTGGCAAGAGGGGGCTTAATGCATCTCCATTATACATTAAACCAGGAATGCCATTTTATAATCATGGATCAGTAGGATGATTTTTTCCTGACAACCGAGTGATTTTTATGGTAGACTGGTCCATGGTCATGCAGGAAATTGACCGATAGGATGGAAGTTTCGATTCAGGTCAGCTTGAGCGGATTGTTGAGGCTGACTGGGGTTGATACTATTTGCAGATAAATTAAACCCCTTCAACACAGAGAACAGGTTAAATATAATGTCTCAACCATGAATGAGTTAATATTTAAATTTCTTTCTATCGTGGTTTATCTTTCAATAAACCAGAGTTGTGAGTTATGAGGAACAATAAATAATTTACGAGTGCGATAGCTCAAATGGACTATTCATTGTGCCTCATAAATCACAACGCGGTTTATTGAACGATAAACCACTGTAGTAAGAAGATAATTTCGATTCTAACATGACCAACTCTTAATGAAAGGATAACAAGTTCATACTAAAAGAGTAAAAGTGCGGATTCAGATTATTTTCTATTTAAAAAATATTCTTCTTTCAATATCAATAAACCATAATTGTGAGTTATGAGGCACAATGAATAAACCAACTGAGCTAACGCCCTCTTGGATTATTTATTGTCTCTCATAACTCATAATTGTGGTTTATAGAACGATAAACCACAATAGAAAGAAGATTATTTCTTACATAAACCACATTGTGAGTCATGGGGCAAAATGAATAAACGACTCGGGCTATCGTGGATTATTAATTGTGCCTCATAACTCACACGTGTAGTTTATTGAACTATTAACCACGATAGAAAAGAGATCATTTCTTAAATATCCCAATACATAATTTGTATAACATAATATAAAATACACAAGCATTTTTGTAAACTTGTAAAGTATCACAAGGTGTTTTAGAGATTTAAACGACTAGTGATATTGTCTTAAGAAGAGTTTCAGTCCAGTTCTGGATATAGAAAGTAACACAACTACTTGTCGGCAAAACAAAGTTGCGATACTTTCAAAAGTAGAAAAAATAAGAAAATAAGATCAAGATTTTTTTTTTAAATGGTTTGTGAATACAGACCCATGACTTATTTTCATTTTGTGCATAGAATATTATCATACTGCATCTTGCGATCTGATTGGATAATTTGCCCCAACGTATAATGTACACTGGCAAAATCAACGTAAAAGCACTTTCCCTTTCGGGAGACGCGTATACATCACTACACTATCATCACAGCATCCAAAATGGCGGTGTCGATCAAGATTACTATCAAGATTATGCGCCGGCCTGCACGTTTTAGCACGTATTACAAGGGTTTCAGTGACGTGAGTTCCCGGTGACGTCAGTTTTCATTGAATTGGGTCACTCAGAAGGGAAATTCTATCTTGTCGGGTATCCAATTTTTTAAACCCAACACAGGTAAAACTTGCTGAACCTGAACAAACGTTGGAAAGGTACAACTTTGCATTATAATAAATTAATTCGTTGTACGGTCAGGTGGCAGGGGGCTTGGAAACTTGTTCACGGTTATGGTGAATCATGTCACCCCTAGCCGAAGGCGAGGGCGAGGTGGTGACATGACTCACCATAGCCTTGAACAAGTTTCCAAGTCCCCTGCCACCTGACTGTACAACTAATAAAGTCAGACTACGCTAAATGTAGTTTTCAGCTCTGAAATAAGACTGTTAAATAATTTTCGAGATACTATGGCTAAATGTCCCTTCCATTGTACCAACTGTGCTATATTTAAATACAAGAAAAAGCTGGTATAACAAGGGTTTACGTTCACATGATTACCTGGTAAAACCATTATTATAAGAAACTGTTTAGTAGAAAAAGCAGCGGCGATAAAAACCTCGTTTATCTGCTGGAAAAATCGAATCAACAGATAAGAAAATAATTCTCTTGATATCAAACCCTTGTCTACCATTAACCCGTAGGTAGCTAAGCGCCATTCACTGACCTTTTCACGGACAGTGTAGATCAAGATCAGACTGCACAGAACGTGCAGTCTGATCTTGATCCACACTGTCCGATAAGCAGATATCTTTTCCCATAGGAATACCTTTTGAAATTGCAAAATTTTGATTTTCATCTATCGCCTTACAAAAAAAATCATTTCTTTAGCAGAATAAGGGTTAACTTTCCTTCCAGCGCCAAAAATATACGACCTTTTCTAGAACAGAGAGTTCAATTCATCTATGTGATAATTATAACAAACAAATGGCATCACAAAACTAGAGCTGTGACTGAATGTGACTTAGTACCCCCGCCAGCGCTTTGACAGAAACAGGCAATTACTAGCATTTTTGTACACAGACGGACGGACACACAAACGGACAGTACACCCTTGAAAACATTTGTTTTGAGGGGATATAACAATTACTGCAGTATAGATGAATAAAATCCATGTTTTCTTGCAATCTGGGGGTAGACTGTTCTTGGGCATGCAAAAAATCACAAATAGCAAAAAGTTTCGACTCAGGTCAGCCTGCGCAGTCTGCGCAGGCTGACCTGAGTCGAAACTTTTCCAAGTGTATTTCCTCCGCAAATGACTCAATAACAAAGTGTCGAACGCTGAAAATATAATCCATTGAAAATTTTAAAGATTTCTATCTGACAGGCTGGACTAAATAAGGGGGTAAAGTAATATAGATAAAAGATCGGACTGCACGTTCGTCGAAGTCTAATTCTGGATCGATGCCCCCCCCCCCCCCCCGATAAAGTTCGCCTGTGGCGTTGCAAAGCATGATACCAAGCCTAGAGCATGTGTTGCAAAATCAAAATGGTGGTTAAAAAACTCCAATTTATGAAAGTGGAGGATGCGACAGGAAAAATAGGTTGCCGAAGTATGACTGCAATACAGGACTAGCGAAAATAGGGTGAAACATCCACAGATTTAAGTCTGTTGGTTTGTTCGTCATTGTCTCCCGCTAGATAGCATTCAACAAATACTCATCTATCTAATTTGGACAGCCTGGGTACAGGACTGGACTACTTTTCTAAGCGCCAACCGTTACTTCGAATTTCAAAATAAAATAAACGTTTACTCAATAAAACGCCACCTTCGTGCAGTTCATTCAGCTATGATCAGCAGTTTAGAGAAATCTGGAGCTAAAACAGGCCTGATTTTTCCTCAAACGCAATAAAAGCAATTTTCTCCACTGCTACATTATAGGGCGTATTTCTACAATCCCAATTGGGGGGTGCTGTGTCATATAAGACAGGTCGAATCTTCGAAGAATATGACATGCGCAGACAACGAAAATATATAGGTAGGTGTATGGGTCGCCGAAGTATGACTGAAAAGAGAACCGATGAAAATGGGTTTAAATAACCATGGATCAAGTCTGTTTGTTTGTCTGTTCGTTTTAGTTATTGGTATACAAAAACGCCTTAGAATGAGTTTGCCTGACTTCCTTCAGGGAGAGTCTGTTAAGGACGGCAAGGGGGGGCGGGTTTAAAACTACGAAACTATCCTCTAAAAGTAAGAATGGTTAACTTTTATACTACACAAGGTTAAATATATTCATACATCCTAAACATCGAGAGCAAAAGATTAAATCGATCGTTCTCCTATTGACAAGATGTTTCCAAAACGAGTCTCTTGACGCAAAATATCTTCTAAGAAGATTTTGCAGTAACAATTCTCAGTTGCTTTTTTTGCCAGACTTAGCGCGATATCAATCACGCTTCAAATCATTTCCCTCTAATTATTTATCCAGAATTATTTTGCAACAATCAGCTTCACAAAACCCTTTTCCTCCATCTATGTGAAAACGAGGGCTATTTGCTAACGGTATATATCAAGATCAGACTGCACAGATTGTGCAGTCTGATCTTTGATCTATACTGTTCGTTTGTTTGGTCAATCCCCTTAGATAGAAACCTTTCTTAGTTTTTGGCAGATTGTTTTTGCGGCGAAAATTTTCAGTCGTCAAAAGATGTTGGGTATATATAACATTATACTTGGCTCTGAAAGAGCTATATAAAGAATGCGATATCTCGTCTTGTCGGTATACTTCAAAAACCTCGTAACTACAGCTTGAAAACAAGATGTAGTTACGAGGTTTTTGAAGTAAACCGACGATATCTTATTTGTGAGATATTTATGGAAGATTTTCAATCAATAAAATCATTTTTTGTTTCTTTCTTTGTCGGGCGAAAACGTCTAATTGTAGCAATTTCCTTGTGGTTTTAGCTTCACTATATGGCTGCTATTGGCTGCAAAGCTCGACTAACTGATCTTTTGTCGACAATGTTGATCAAGATCAGACTGCACAGAACGTGCAGTCTGATCTTGGATCAACACTGTCCGATAAGAAGATATCTTTGCTAAAAAAGTACCTTTGAAATGGCACAACTTGGGTTTTTTTCACTATCGGCTTGGGAGTTTCATTTGTAGTGTCCGTTGTCGTGAGGTAGAGCGTCGGCCTTATACCCTTAAGGTCCTGAGTTCGATACCCGGGAGCGGGTGTCCACTTCCGGATTTTCTTTGGCCCTCAAATTCGGCGCGAGGACTGGCATATTTTCCAGGAAGCAGAATCGAGAGAGATTAGTATAAGTTGTAAGGATTTGTTTCTCGATCGATGAAAAATGAATAAGTTTTATTTCACTTCTCTACCTGGATAAGGGTTAAATCTTTTCTATACAATCCACAGTTTTAACGACCTTTCGAATTATTCCCTCTAATTATTTATCCAGAATTATGTTGGAACAATCAAATCCACGAAAGAACGCAATATATCCTACTTGTAAGATATTTATGGAAGATTCTCAATCAATAAAATAAATAACAATCAATATTACTTTGTCAGGAGAAAAAGGTCAAAATGTGTCAATTTTCTTGTGTTTTTTTTTTAAATTCGTAACAAAGGCAAATCTAACAATCTGAACCACATTAAAGATGTCGTCTGCAAATGTTTTGGATTTAGACTTGTCCAAAATTTTGTCGTTTGGTAAACAGTTAAATAACTGCATCTTTTGTATCTACCTAGTAGGCCCGTTAGAAGCATTTTCAGACTTCAAGGGCAGCTGTCTGCGCATGTCATATTCTTCGAAGATTCGGCCTGTCTGCTATGACGCATCACCCATCCCAAGTATACCTGGGAAAAGTAGGGCTTATATCAAAGCTGTTAGCCTATTACCCAAGCATGTTGGGGCTGTTTCAATAAATGGCCGGTACATAGGTTACATGCTAGCCGATCATGGTTGTATGAATGGCACCATGGTAGCTTTTTACTGAGTAAACGTTTATTTCATTTGAAATTCAGAGTAACTGTTGTTGTTTTGAAAAATTACTCCGCTTCGGTAGGCAGAATATCCAAATTAGATAAATGTGCAATTTTAGAATGCCTTCTAGCGGGCGATCATGCTTCTAGGGATTGAGTTAATCATTTGGCTGCTATATCAAGCTCGATGGCTATGTGGTTTATAGAACCCCTCACCTCGTTCTTAGGGTTGATACCAATGGAGAACAATGTTTCGGCAGGTTTGGCTTTGCTAGCTATGTTTTTTCTTCCCCACTGTTTTGTTTATTTTGTTTATCAGTTTTATCGAACTGATGGATTTCTTTTAGATTTAGCGCCAGAATTTAGCATGAGTTATGGGAACGTCTGGTGATCTATAAAATGCGCCAAATTATGTGGGATCGTGCGTTTTCTGAGTATGTCATTTTTTCAAAGATTCTTGACCTGTCTGCCATGACGCAAAGTAGGCCTTAGATCGAAGCTATTATCCAAGCCTGAAGCCCTGTGCTGTTTTAATAATAAATGGTCGGTGAATAGGGTACATGCTAGCTGATTATAGCGGAATGAATCGCATCAGGTAGCGTTTTATCAACCCTTTACTCCATAGATACTCATTTTAACACATTGCTTGTAGGAGCCTTTGGAAAACATTGTGGCAAAAGGTGAAATTGCTCGTGACGAGCAATTTCACCTTTTGCCACAATGTTTTCTATGCTATCAAAATGTGTCATATACACATAAACAACAGCTTCATCCTTCAATTAGAGATAACATAGAAATGCCTTATGGGGTAAAGGGTTAAGTAAATGTTTATTTCACTTTAAAATTTAAGGTAACAGTTGTCATTTTGAAAAGTAGTCCGGTTCTGTACTCTGAATGCCAAAATTGGATAGATGTGTATTTATAGACTGCCATGGAGCGTGTCCATTGAAGCAGTGTCCATTGAAGCAGAATGACGTCACATCTGATGTCATATGAAAGACGTAGTTCCCTTTTCCCTCCATTATACGAAACCCCCTTTTTTACGGTATTTAAAACAAATAAGCAATGATCTGTCAAATGGGGGCTTAATGTATCTACAAAAAGTATCAACCCGTATCGGCCTGCGCAATAGACAGTGTAGATCTTACTTATTTTTATTATTAATAAATCTAAAAGCAATATATTCTTATTACAAAGGGAGATAGTAATTACCTCCCTTTTCAGAAAACTAACAAAAGTATCAACAAATAGTTTTAAGATAGACATCTAAGAAATTTCTGATCGAATAGAATTGTGCAAGAGTATTTATATCAGTGTAAATTCTTATTTATCAACTAAAGAGGATTTTCATTCCATGTTGCACTAGAAGCGTTAGGATACTTATATCTTAATTGATTTAAGGAATGAAGAGAATTTATTTTTTTCAAGAAGGTATGAAAAAAAACCTAATCACCTAATGTAGGTACGAAGAAAAAGCTAATCACATTTTTGTATGAAACCGCTTTGCTTGATTAGGTTTTTTTTTCTTCATACACTCTTGAAAAAAATATCTTCATTCTTTGTTATTTGATTTTACCTACAACATACAGCCACGGAAATAACTCAAACTGCATTCATTTTTTTAAAGTTTTAAATCTAACGTTGGAGTTTGGAGTTTCTAAAGCCCCTTCCACTTATATTTGTATGGCGCAAGCATACAATAGGGAAGCAGTTTTCAGATCTCCAATACTGAAAATTAACCAATAGAATGAAATTAAATGGGCAAAGCGGTGTGTAGGACCCGCACAAGTAACCTTCACCGAAAGTAGTTCCGGCACAAGGTGATTTCCTTTTTTCATGGAGCGATGACAAAAATATTTTCAGCCTATCAGAACTTGATAAAGGTTCATGAAAACAAATGATATTAAATTATATCACTATTAATCCTTATTAATCAACTACAGAGAAATTTCATTCTATGTTGCACTAGAAGCGTTAGGATGATAATAGTTTAATTGATTCAGAAATGAAAGTGTTAAACAGGTCAGAGATAAGTATTTTCTAGAGCAGCTACTCTCTGACATATCCTGATTGATAAATTAGACAATCGGCTCTTACGGCGATAATGTCGTTATTTCTGTATTGTCTCGGCGTGATTTGGCGAAATCTCGCGAGATTTTCTGATTTGGCCGCTGTCATAGATAGTTACTTCTCTAAGTTTACATTAAGTAATCACGCGCGTGCTGGGTTCAATAGAGATTTACGGGGAATTTAACCTTGTCGTAGATAGTTACTTACTGTCTTGTTTGTCTCTGTCGCCAGGAAAAATAAAAGAGTTAATATTTTAGAGGTGCAAAAAACTGTTAACCCTTAGCCCGATAAATAATTGAAATGAAAGTTTCAAACCGATAGTACGACCCAAAAATGCTATTTCAAACTTACTTTTTAGAGAAAGGTATCTACTTACTGGACAGTGTAGATCCAAGATCAGACTGCACGTTCTGTGCAGTCTGATCTTGGATCTACACTGTCCGCAAAAGGTCAATGAGTCGCGTTTAGCAGATTAGAGTTAAGAACTGACAAACTTTGATACTTTTACGAAACTTTTCTCCGATATTTACATGTATACTATCTATTCTAAATATACTCAATCATATTTCTCTTTGCCCCCATTCCTCAAACATTTTCAATATTATTCCTTGTTTAATGATTTATATTTATTATCAACAAGTAATTGGTTGATTGATTGATAGATTTTATTTGATTTGATTGATTGATTGATTGATTGATTGATTGTGAGTCAGTTTAATCGTGGCGAAAAGTGCAACTATCCGTGCTTTTCTGGAGTGCATGTTATCAGTTTTTCGCACTAAAAACTTCGAAACATACTTTTTCCCCCACCATACTATCACAACAATAGTCAGCGGCGAGGGAGGAATGAACCCTGTCGCAATTACTATCATCTATCCTTGCAAAGAAAGTGATCTAGTCAGGGATTCGAACCAGTTACATTCGTTCTCAAGTTACATGTATGTACAAATTTGAAAAGCAACTAGCTCTCAGATCGGTTAGAATGGCGTATGAATATAGCTGCTAAGTTAGAAAGTAAACCATTTCATTGACCTGATCAGGGATGACGCTCCTTTGCATCTAAGACAATTTTGAGAAATATCTCTTGAGTACAGTCCTTTTTGAAGAGTGTTTTTGCAAACTGATCTGAATCTGCGATTCTTGATACGTAACTGATCGCTTCATTTTGAATACCATTCTTTTAAAATCGATTAAATGTATCAATACAACCATAAAAACAAACTCTGGGATGTGCTTACCGCATTTTCTTCCGGAAAAAAAAAACAACTAGAAACAAGGAAGAAGGAATTTTGCATGAGCCGATACTATTTGCACTTCCCACAAAGCACGACTCAGATATTTCAAACGGCAAGGAGTCAATGGCAGATTCTACTGAAACAAAACTAGTTGCCCATAGAATATGCACACAATTGCAACAAAACACAACTTTTTTGAATTAAAACCTCGAATGTAAAATTACATTAAAAATACTTAATCACATTACGTAAGTCAGTGTGCGTTCAGGGCACCAAACATGCGATAACGTAATTGTGTTAGTGATCTATTGATGAGGCTCACAGGTATTATGGTTTTTAGTCATGCAAAACTTTAAGACTTAATTATGTGTTTTTGTCGATCTCTCGGGAGATACTGAAAATATGTCTTCCGATTTGGATGAAAATTCTGAGATTTTGTCCTAGCAGACCAATATATTCGGTAAATGGCGTGTTACTTTAAGAAATTACATCATATATATTATATTTATTCATCTTTTGCATTATCTCCCACTAGATGGCATTCTACAAATACACATCGATCTAATACAGGCATTCTGGGTACATAAGCGGACTAGTTTATTTAAAACGACAACCGTTACTTCGAATGTCAAAATAAACGTTTACTCGGTAAAACGCAACCAGGTAGGATTTATTCAGTTATGATAAACTAGCAGATAACATATTTATTAAAACTGACCCTACAAGCTCTGGTTTAGCTGGTATAAGCCCTAATTTTCCCAAGTATCGGGGATTGGGTGATGTGTCATATAAGACAGATCGAATCTTCGAAAACTATGACATGGGCAGACAAGGCATTTTTTTGAATTAACACGTGAATTATTATAGTGATGTCCTATGAAAAGAAGGTTTAATGTGTCTACAAAAAGTTTTGACTAAGTTTAGCCTGCGTGGACCGCGCAGGATAACCTTGGTCGAAACTTTTTGCTATTGGTCAATTTCTGCGTGTCCGTTGTCTGCGCATGTCATATGCTTCGAAGATTCGACCTGTCTGCTAGGATGCATCACTCCCCACAATATTGGGGTATTGTAGTAATACGCGCTATAAAGTAGCAATGCAGAAAATGGCTTTTATCAATTCGTTTGAGAAGAAATCAGGCCTCTTTTAGCTCCAGATTTCTCTACACTGCTGGTCATAGCTGAATGAATGGCACCAGGTAGCGTTTTATTGAGTAAATGTTTATTTTAGTTTGAAATTCAAAGTAACAGTTGTCGCTTAGAAAAGTAGACCGGTTCTGTAACAAGAATGCCCAAATTAGATAGATGTGTATTTGTAGAATGCCATCTAGAGGGAGCTAATGTCTGCGTGTCGATCAAAGGACAATTCTACTTCATAGGTTACTCAGTTGTTAAAAAAACAGGATTTTGTAAATCAATAACCATGTGATGACCGGCTAGGTATACTTCATCACAGAGAAACATCAAACCCCCTTTTCCTAGGACGTACTTCATATGTATCTTTATTTTCAAATAATACATCTATTACAGGAGTTTATAACCTCCTTGTCTTATGAGATAAGCATTGACGCCATTAAAGCGTAAGTCTATAAGACATCATAAATCAAAGTACTTCGTGTATACTAGTATTCACCTCACAGACAGAAACTCGTAGATCCAACATGAATGCGTTTATTACATTCAAAAACGGTAGGTTTGTCAAACGCCAAGTTTAATTACACTGAATCAAGTTTAAAAGTATCGTTTTTGTCTCCGCAAATAAACTGAATCCTGCAAACGCTTGACATGCTCTTAGACCTATTTTATTTTTTCAGCCGTTGGAGGAAAATGAGTAGTGTTCGGTCTCATGTCGGTTCTATACACTGTTTTCAAAAAAGTTCTTATCAGAAAGAAAAAAAAAAGATTGTGGGAAAAGAAAGAAAATGCTGTTACCAGCATTTTTTTCTTCCTTTTCCCACATTCTTTTTTAATTCTTCTTCAGGCTCATTACCACTCGAGACTATTGGGATTATTTTGTATGTAGTGTTGTTATGCGTTTTTAATGACAGAGGATGACGTCAACAAATGAGAAAATTTTGTAGTGTAGTGATCATTTTTACCGCAAATGTATTCAACGTCAATGTTTAACTCTGCACTGCTGGTGGAAACTACAAAGAAATTTGTCGACAATGTAGATCAGAATCAGACTGTAAAGTGAATGCAGTCCGGTCATCGATCTAGACTATCAGATCTTTCTTGAGATTTACTTGTAATTACTGTCTAAAAATTCTGCATGCGGGCTTTGTATACCGCCTGATATTTACAATTCACCTACTTTGTAGTTTTAAGAGTTAACTTTTAGACTGATGAGTGCAACTTAGGGACCTTTAGTGGAGAGCGTAGATCAAAATCAGACTCTGCAGAACGTTAAGTCTGATCTTAGATGTACACTGTCCGATAGGGTGAAAGTTTTTAACCAAAATGACTTTGAAAAGTAAAATGTGTCTTTGCTATATAAGCTTTAAACTTCATTTCATTTATTTAGCAGGTTGAGGGTGTAGGTTCTCTAAAGTGGCACTTTGTGTGTGTGTGTGTTTTTCTGACGGAATCATCGCAACTATTGAACGCCAATTGCTTGAGAACGCAAAGTATTCGGTTTTCTTACTTCTTTACCAAGCGACAAGTTTTTAGTAGAGAGCTGTTGAAGACAACAAAAAAGTGTGGTGGCTTATATGGCAATAAGGTCTCCGAAAAGTGAGAAAACGTCGTGAGAAAAAGAGAAAATGCTGGTCACCAGCATTTTCTCTTTTTCCCGCAACGTTTTCGAAAGTCTTCCCTGCCAAGGTCGTGAAAGCTCGTAATTGTGTGGTAACAGGTTCACAAGGATGACACTCTACTTCATACTTAGAGACAGCCTTTTCAGTCTCGGAGCACAAGATATTTTAAAACATTTTTGACTTTTTTAAACAAAAAGAAAAAAATCAAAGCGTTAAAAACGCTGGTGTGGCATTTGTCAAGGAAACCATTGTGTGGAATTAATAAAGTGGACAACAAAGAGAAATATCATTTAAATACTGACTTGATAGTAAACCTACTTAGCAAATTAGTGCCCCTTTTTGTGTTAAAGGGAGAGCACCGATGCCAAAGTTTGTATCATTTGTGCACTGGTGGTCTCTCTTTGAACATACACCAAAGAGATTGTTTGCTCCAATTCTTTAACGCGTATTGTACCCATCACAGAACCAGTCTAGAATTACGTCAATACTTCATGCAGATCCAAGAAAACCTGTTCCAAAAAACTTGGCTCATATGCATTTGACGTGGAAAGAATTAGTTCTCTTCTAAATGAATCTATACACCTCTTTTTATATGGAAGATTAAAAGAAAGTTGCAATATGGTCGACATCTTAAAATGCTAAGTTCATCATTCAGTTGGTAAAGAAATAGATAGTGTGAGCGCATGGTTCTTAAGTAAATGATCCAGCAATCCTACAAAATCATGCGAATTTATCCCTTAGGCCGCTAAGCGCTTTTGCCGGAAAGTGTACATTAAGATCATACTGCACAAAACGGACAGTCTGATCTTGGATCTACAATGACTGATAAAGAGATATGTTTCTCGAAAATCTAAGTTTTCATCAGCATTCTCCGGGCTTTTACTGTCAGCTTGAAAGTTAAATTCAACTTCTTTAGCAAGATAAGGGTTAAAGGATAACTTGAAGACAAAAAAGGAGTGTTTAGTAGTCAGCAGACTCCGAAACTCAAGAATATATTTCAGCAGTGTGTGTGATTGTTTATGGCCCGTAATTACCTGTGCTGCCTTTCACTATTCTACGTACTCATACACGTAATTTGCGTACATAGTTTAGGTTAGTAAGCATCAAATCTGGATACAAGCTCCAATCAGTTCCATAACTTTACAGTTTGAACAAATATTTACATTACTTTACGCTAGCTCATTCCTTAGGGTAAAGCACGGATCGTATGTGTGTATGTCGCAGGCCAGATTGGAATCTAGGCAGATCCAGAAACGCCTTCACCAAATTAGAATTATAATTTTGAGTAGACCAAAATAGACTCTTTTCCATTTTTCAATCATAGTAATCCGCACGTGTTTATAAAAGAGATGTATTTTCTTTATAACAGCAACTTATTTGTTTTTCCCAAAAGTGTTCCGTTTTCCATGTTGCATTTTTTTCTACAGTGAAAAACACTCAAAATTTAATGTTACTCAGAATTTCTGATTAAAATTTCTTTTATGTTGGGATTTAAGTTAAACAAAATGGTCTACATGTACTCGCACTATATCAAATAAGAAAATATTCCAATTTTGTCTAGGCAGATTGTGCAGCTGCCAAGCCAAACTCGAACCCTAATATGGCCTAGACAGAATTCCAGTTTGGTCTAGACAGATTCCGGATCTGCCTAGATTCCAGTTTGGACTACAACATATCTAAAATCCCAAATACTAGTAAATATTGCGTAAATCTTCGTAGTTTATTGAAACGCAGCTCAAGTTTCTAAAAAATAGAGGTTCCGAATTTCGAGACTAGCCTTCTAACCAGCTGAGATATTTAGACTTATTGTAGGGTGCGGTTCCCAGTGTACGAAAGAAACCTATTTCAATGTAAATTGATTTATTAGCTGACATAACAGCCGTGTACAGACAACCGAATCTGTTTTCTTTGTAAATGAATCGAATCGTAATGGAAATTGAGATCTACTGTATACCTCCCGCTACACCTACCTAGTTGTCCTTGAAATGTATCTCGGAAACCAGAGGAAATGATAGCATAATTATAAGTATTCGTTAGAAAATTAACTAACTCCAGATTTTAAGTGAAAAATACACACACAAAAATACTAATATGATACATATTTCAACATTTTACACCTGTCCGAGTTTAAGGCATTCAAATACAGCAAATTAAATACGGCTTATAAGATTTGTCTTCGAAACGGTAGAAAGCATTCCGAGAAAAGGAGAAAATGATTTTCTACGTTTTCCATATTTTTTTCTACCGATTGGAACAAAATATCATTCATTTTGGTCATATGTAATTTGTCGTGCGCAAAATGTCTTTATGTAAGACAACTCCACGTATTGTTAGCAAAAGCGTTAGAAAAATATCATTAAAATATGTCCGATAAATTATATATTTGAACCTGTGAGAAGAAAAAACATTTTGAGAAAAATAAAGAAATACTGGTTATCAGCATGTTTTCGTTTCCCTATGAAATTGCTGAAGAACTGCTTCCGTAAGTTTATAAAGCTACGTAGTCATTCGACAAAATATACAATAATTTCGTTGGAAATGAAACAGGATAAAAGTGTTTAACGCTTTACCACACAATGTCGACTTTTATCGACTTTGAGAAAGAAGACTTCTAAAAACATCGTTAAAAAAGGAGAAAATGCATGTAAAAAGTGTTTTCTTCCCTTTTCAAATTTTAAATTTTCAGTCACCTGCAAATGCTTTCAATTTAGATCAATCTAAAATTTTGTCGTTTGGTAGAGAGTTAAAAAGCAATAAAAGCGAGGTTAGACGAGAGGCAAAAAGGCAATTCTGTGAATCGTGAATATGTCGTAAAATTGAGCATATAAAACTGCAATTTGTGAAAGAAATATTTTTTGGGAAACCAAGTTTAAAACATTACTGTACAGTTTTAGACTTACAAAATTGGAAAAAAATAAAGAACAAAAAGCTGATGGGATGGAAATGTAGGTCAATATCAGACTGCAGAGAACATGAACTCTGATCTTGGATTTACTCTGTCCGGCATGCTGAAATCTTGGCCTTTACTATCGACTGGAAATGTTCACTCATTTAGTAAGAGTTGAAAGTGTATAATAGATCATTGGTTGATAAATCATGACTTCTGTACCACGGGGTTTTTTTTTCATACCCAAATCCTCTGCTTAAAATATAGAGCTGAGTAACCCTTTCTAAATATGCAAAATAGCTTTAAAAACACAAAGCTGTTAGCAAGTTATATTCTGGATTGAAAAAAATGAGGATTCACGATTCACAGAGGGTCTAAAGCTCTACTATTTATCATTAAACCCTTTACCAAACATTCTCGCGTTTCAACGACCATGAAAAAGAAACCCTTTGAAAACATTGTGGGGAAAAGTAGAAAATGCTGGTTACCAGCATTTTCTACTTTCCCCCACAATGTTTTCTACTCTATCAAAGAACTTCAGTTCATCTGTATACTTTACTCCAATTTCTAATTTGTGATCTGCAAAAATTCTTTAAATTCGGAAGAATTCGTAGTTTGGTAAAGGGTTGAAGCCGGACCAAGCTTACCATTTTTTTCAACCATAAAGGTTTTCTTCTTACCATTTAAAACATGCACCTTGGTACTTGTGATTTGCATGTCCGAAGATCTACACACATAAGTCCCTCCGTCATCCATGGACGCACGTGCTATAGTTAAACTACTTGTAAACGTTCGCTTTAATAACGAGTACTGTTTAGTTATTCTAACACCGTTATTACGTCTAGATGTTAATCTTTGTCCGTTTTTGAACCAGTCCATTTCGTCCGGGGGATAGTATTCCCCCGTCGCATTACACTGTAAAAAGATTTCTTCTCCTCTTTCTACAAACTGAGGCAATGAAATTTGGATTTCCGGTTCATCTAATTCTGGATCTGAAACAAAATTTAAAGAATGGATAAGTAATGAACACAATAAAGTTTAGGACCGGAATTCACAAACCATTCTTGAGAATATTCTTTGTCTTTATTCTCCAAGGTTTTCTACATTTATAAGTAACACAACGTTTGATTGGCTAAACCGTTCGGTTTAGCCAATCAGAAGTCCGTTCGGTTTAGCCAATCAGAAGTTGTGTTACTCACAAATGTAGAAAATTCTAGAGAATAAGACAAATAACGTTCTTAAGAATGGTTGGTGAATACGTGCCCCGAGCATCGAAATTTAATTCTCTTTACCGAAAGAACAAACATTTTCGACATATCAAAATTGAAAGCGTTTATCTAGGTCAAATAAAACGTTGCTCAAACAATGGGTTTGTCAATAAAATGTCCTTAGGTTAAAAGCAGCGCTGGGAAAGGAGGAGGTGCTATTTACCATTATTTTCTTCTCTTCCAACAATGTTTTCATGAGCCTTTCTATTCGGGATTCCGTAGGATATTGATTCGGGATCAGAATGCACGATATATGCAGTCTTTCCTTGATCTACGTCTTCTGTAAAAACCTACGTTTACTCATGTACATCCAGTGCAGTCTGATCTTGAACTATACCTTCTACAAAAACCCATTTATAAGTATGTTCAAGTGAGCTTTAAAGTCACTCTAAATATATGTCTTTTCAGATTATTTTGTATTTTGGGCCGGTGGCCTTCTATATGTTGAATAAACTATTTGTATTTGTATTTTGTATTATTAAAATTTGTCCAGTAAAGGTTTATTCATTCACTTCTAGGCACAATAATTGTACGAGACGTAAGAAGAAATGAATGTACAAATTATACATCACGTAGGTGAAGAAAATATAATATCTACACATACGAACCTGAATATCACAGTTATAGAAATGTTTGTACGAGGAAGACAACGAGTATGTCAATGAAAAAGTAGAAATCAATACAGTAGATTGAAAAAAAGAATTGTTCTCCTGCACAACAAATGTTTTCAAAAGCCTACTTGCTCAGAATTGCGACAACCATTCGTGTTTTTGTGTTACGTCGACATATAGAACTTTCTTGAGAGATAAACTAAGAATAATTAAGAGTTGTTGGGGAATACGGCCCTGATGCTTACCTATAACTGTTAGCTGCACTAATCTACGGCTCGTTTTATCTTTGGACGCCACTTGGCATTCGTAAATCCCTTCGTCATCTACTTGGACGTTTTTGATCATTAAATCCCATTGGTTTTTATAGTCCACGTGACCTATCTGAAACCTGTCGTCTGCGACAACTGTCATAGTACCGGAAGTTATTGGAAAAGAGCTATCTAATCGACGCCATACGACCTGAAATGATGGAAACAATGCATATAAGCATCACTTAAGCATTACAATAACAGAAAGTTTTAACCTGGTCTTTTCTTAAAGCATTTGCAGACGACAAATTAAATGATACTCCAATAGTGGGATTTGTCATTGCAAGAACAGAAAAACTTGTGGAAAAAAGAGAAGTATTTTCTTCTTTCCAACAAGTATTCCAAAAGCCTTCTTCCACTGGGTCATTGAAAGTCGGGATTATTTTGGAAAGGGTTAACTTTCACTGTAGAAATACGACATTTCTTATTTGAACGAAATTCAAGGCATCAGCAGATGACAAACTAAAAGTAGCTCAAAACAAGTCTTCTGTCTTTGAAAGGGTAGAAATTATTATGGGGAAAAGGAGAAAATGTTGTTTACACCTTTTCCTGACGTTTTCAAAGCCGTTTTGTATGATGTCGTATTGAAAAAAAAAAAGGATTGTTTGGTATCGAGATAATTCAGGCGCATCTAGCTAAGCAAGAATGGCGAACTTTACACGAAATGAAATGTCAGTCTAACTCTTCACCGAACGACAAAATTTTAGACAGGTCCGAATTGAGAACATTTGCAGACGACAAAGAAAATGTAACTGAAATGATGCTAATTGTTGGTGAAAGTGTAGAAAGCTTTGTGGGAAAAGGAGAAAATGCTTGTACCCAGCATTTTCTCCTTTTCCCACAAAGTTTTCAAACGGCTCCTTTTTCAAGGTCGTTAAAACCAGAGATTGTTTAGTAAAAGGTTAATCTCCGGTTTACGAAACGGCACGATGTGTGAGTACACGTTACGTAAACGAACTTACTGGGGCATTTACGACAACCTTATGTGAATTTGGTGAGATGTTCATTGATGCACTTAGTGAAAACTTGGCGTTAAATTAGAATTGATTGTCGTATAAATCACTTTCTGATCCAGTTTTTTTGCGACAGTGATGCAATACAGACCGTTTTACGTTAGAACGACATTGATCCATTGTAATACAAGAATTTCCAATGCTATCTGAGAGAGACATGGTAACAATTTCAGTCTGTTTAAATGAAGAACTATGGTTTTGCAATTCATTGTTTTTCCATCCCCATAAAACTCCCACACTCTAAATACTAGAAATTAAATTTCCATGTGTCTGGGCCAAATTTATTTGGCAAAATCCGTTTGTCCTCGTGAAGTACTCTCGCCCTCATTTAGCGGATTTTGTGCATAAAGAAACTCATATGGTCCGTAACCAAGCAGTCTTGGGTTCCCATGACCCTTACGGAGAATCTCTTTGAAAATGTTTCCCCGAAAAGGATAACAAGAGGGCCATATGTCCTCAAAGGCTCACCTGAGTAAAGCCATCTATGATTGAATAAGCTAAAACGTTGTGAAAGACATGCATATAAGTGACCTACTTTTGGCCAACTTGAGTGAGAAAAGTAGTCAGTGCCAGGACTGATGTGGGAAAGCCAGGAAACACATGACTGCGTCACTGACCTCCATGATATGGGCTAAGCTGTTAAAATGGCGTTTAACTCCAATTCAGACAAACAAACAAATTGACCAACTTGACCTACTTTTGAATTTGTCAGGTATGTTATCAACACAAATATTCTGATAATGTTTTAAACATTTCAGACTGAAAATCTGGGCCCATATTCACCAACCATTCTTTAGAACGTTCTGTGTCTTATTCTCCAGAATTTTCTACATTTGTAATAAGCACAACTTCTGATTGGCTAAACCGAAAGGTTTTGCCAATCAGAAGTTGTGTTACTTACAAATGTAGAAAACCTTGGAGAATAAGACAAAGAATATTCTCAAGAATGGTAGATGAATACGGACCCTGATCTCTAGACTGCTCACAATTTTTTTCTAGGATTTGACCCAGTGACTTGCTTTTTGATCTGTTGTGACCCAGTTTCAAACCTGTCCGGGATTTCAAAAAGACCATCTTTCTGACCTGCTTTCATAAGTATGTGGCTTAGGACTTTCTGAAAAAGCACGAATAAAGACTTCCTTAAAAGTGGCACTGATGCCGTTGAACATCACTGGCAAAAGCATATCGTCGGTTTACTTCCAAAACCTCGTAAATACAGCTTGTAACAACCTGTAGTTACGAGGTTTTCGAAGTAAACCGACGATATAGATACTGAAGGGCATTATATTGAAAATTAATGCATTATGTTCAACAAAGGCCAAACCCTTCAATCTGAGGCTCTTAACCTTTAAATAGGCCCTAGTATATAATAAAAAGCTTGATGAAAGTCGTTATCCCAACTTAAAAAAAAAGAAAACCCACGATCCGTTTTATAGAATGGTACCGATAAGCCCATATAAAACTTTATAAATCCACATAAATCTTGTGACCCCTGGCACATGGCGATTTTTGACCTGAGGGCTATAAGTTGTGCACTCTTGGTAAAAGGGCTACTAGATAAAGCCACATGAAAAAAAAATCGTAGCCCTCGGCTTTATGGGTAGGTATAGGGAGATTTTTATTAAAGTTTTCTCTATATAAGCTCATGTAAAACTTGTGAACCCCGGGGTGGGGTCAAATTTGACCCCAGGGCTACAAATTGGGCACTCTTGGTAGAGACCCACTATATTAAGCCACGAGCAAAATTTGGTAACCCTAGGCCTTATGGCCAGGTACATGAATATTTCTAAAGTTTTTTCTATATAAGCCTATGTAAAACTTGTGAGCCCCGGGGCGGGGTTCAAATTTGTCCACTAGGCTAGAGATTTGAAGAAACTTGATAGAGGTGTGCTAGATAAAGCTACATGCCAAATTTGGAAGCCATAGGCCTTAGAGTTTCAGAAAAGAAGATTTTCGAAGATTTCCAATATTTGTAAGTTTTGTTGCCATGGCAACCAGGGCTTTTTAGGTAGTAAAATTCTTTCAAGAAATTCTAAAGCGGACCATTGCAGAATCATTTTTGAGAAGTCTAATAAAAATTGGATAGGTAATTTCAGAGAAGACGTTCAAAATACGCACGTACGGACGGACAGACTAACGCACGACGGACACTGCGCCGTGACATAAGCCCGCTGGTCTTCGGCAAGTGGGGCTAGATATGAACAAAGGGGCTTGATGGATCTCAAATTTTTAATAACGCATCATATCCAAGCAAGTCATCACATAATTCTTGATCCGTGAAAACCCAGTCTGTCTTACAACCCACTCAATCGTGAGGTAGAATAATGCCTTGGGCATGCATAAATTTGACCAATAAAAAGATTTCGACTTAGTCAGCGTGCACAGTACGTAGGCTAACCTAGGTCGATATTGTTTTGCAGATACATTAATTCCCTTTATCACAGAGCATGGATAAAACACATTGTAAATAAACAATTAAAACTAATTTTCTAATTGATCTCTCTATTAACTCTACCATACAATAACATTTCATACTTTGCACACAGAAAGCATTTTCCGACAACAAATCAACCGTGGCCCTTATAATAGAACCTGTCTTTGAGTAAGTAAGAAAACATTGCAGGAAAAAGGAGAAAATGCTGATTACCAGCATTTTCTCCTTTTTCCAACAATGTTTTACAAACCACCCTTCTTTTTGACCGTCCAACAAAAACATTTTCCTGTGAAAGAAAAAATAGAATCACGTGGTACAGGGTAAACACAGAATTAAGTTTTAGCTCGGTGTCTGATCGTTTGATACGATTATCAACAATTTCATTAACTCGAGCACTTGAGATAATTCAAAAAGTCAGCTAGTTATCTCAGAGATTTCTGGGAGGCCCTATGTCATCCTTAACTCTTTACCACACAATCATGACTTTTAACGATCTTGAGAAAGACGCCTTTAGAAAACATTATGGACAAAGGAGAAAAAGCTGGTAACCAGAATTTTCTCCTTTTCCCACAATGTTTTCTACCCCAACACACACAAAAATAATCTTTTGAGCTTAATTTAATTTGTCGTCTGCATATGCTTTCAATCTGGCTGGGTCCAAAATTTGTGTCTTTTGGTAAACAATGTAAAAACTTTCATTGCTGTTAAATTCCGTTCTCTCTCTTATCGTTTTAAATCTGCTGATTGAAATTTAATCACATTCAGAAATTTATGGAAATTTTCATTTGAAATGATCATGAGCGCATCAGACAAAGAGGGTCTTTTGGGAATCGAAGTTTAATAATCTTACATTTGGTCCCTAAATACCTTTATTGTGGGTAGTTATAAGGCATGTTTTCCGATTTTTTTCTCCACATCTTAAGCCTTCGGATTTAATTTGAAATCGCACTGAGACAGTCTATGGGAATTCTCACTAAAAATCTCTTAAACGAGACAGATAATAGGGCATTTGGGGTTATGGTTTTTAGTTTTCAGCCTATACAAAACAGAGCAGAATCTTTGTTTCTTAGACTAGAACGTTACCGTTATCGTGACAAGACAAGATTAACATACACTTATATTTTCTAGCATTTCTAACATCAAAGATTCTACGAATGAAGTGAGTATGTACAGCTTCTATATCTTTAATATCATAACTACCCCAGATTTCTGATGCATAACTATTATGAATGCATCCTACTAGTGTATTAAGAGGAGAAACGTCCTCTGTGCTTCATCGAACGACTCCGCTACGTACGGGGCTATTGTTGGCATACGTCAAAAAATGTGCGGGTGCATAATACTTCGACGCACTGAGCGTACAACGGGTTTCGTGGCCGTATTTCGTGAACGAACTTAACGAACTTAGAACGCTGGGCCAACCATCTAAGGTGTATGACAACGTATGCGAGCGAGTGCCACTGTTCTGAAGCAACAATTACTGCAAACTGTTAATGAACCAACGTATGGAGAAGTTCTCCATACGTTGTTCAATAACAGTCTGTGGTAATTGTTGCATTACAATACATCTTGATATATGCAGTATGTGTGGAACTTTACGTACTGTTTTTGTTCCCAGATTGAATACGGTACATCTCAGCACAGCCAGTTCCCCGCTATGGTATGTGACGTTGGACGGTGTTTGTAAGAAATCCGGAGCCGGGGTGTTCCAGGTCTCCTCTTGAGCTGAAAGAATATAGAAAATGTAATTGAATATTTGGTTGTAACCCATCCAACCTTTTCTCACAAAACTAACAGAGATACAGAGGGAGACAGAGACAGGTCGACACTGGGAGAGTTATAATTATTGTGTGCTGACGCAGTGAAAGGAAGGTAATATTCAAATCCTAAATCGTATGAAAAAATAATGTATGGTTTTATGCCCGAATTTCAACTTCCAGCTGAAACCATTCATTCGATTTCCATTTGAAATACCTCCAAGTTTTCGTTTAACCCATTACCACACAGTCCCTACTTTTGACGCCCCTGAGAAAAAAGCCTTTAGAAAACATTGTGGGAAAAGGAGAAAATGCTGGTAACCAGCCTTTTCTCCTTTTCCCACAATGTTTCCTATCCTTCACAAAACAAATTTCAAATTTTTAATCAGTTTTATTTTGTCGTCTGCAAATGCTTTCAGTTTGAACCAGTCTAAAATATTGTCGTTTGGTAATGAGTTAAAGTTTGAAATTTATATTACCTTTTGGTAATATATCACAAGTAGTAATAACCAGAGTTCCAGATAAGAGCAAGTGATAGCATTCTTAATTCGTTACTTCTCTTCTAAACTATGTTGTGGGTACTCATTAGAATTGTCTCGATGAAACGATTCTAATGAGTACCCATAACATAGGGTTATGTGGAAAATATTTCTTATTTTTAATTATGAAATCAAAATCTCTTCCTCAATCTGCAGCTCTGTAATAACGACATAAAATGAAAATATCGTTTGACATTGACAATGTTTTAACAATTTGAACCATTTTCATAGATATAAAGGTTAATCTTGACAGTTACAGAGTGGTTTCTTACAATTTTACATATTATTTAAACAAGGGATTGAAACACAGTCTTGCTATAGAAGTTCATTGAAATAAATTCTCAATTTTCTCTGATGATCACAGAGAAAAACAAAAACGATTCTTATGACCAAACCTAAACTAAGTTAACCCTTTCTGGTCAATAAACGAAGAGGCTTTTTCGGTCGGTATAGATTAAGATTAGGCTCCACAGTGTTACCGTATACCACCCCTTCATGCACGGCTTTGCCCCGATTTGAATACAATACCTATCAACTGCGTTAGAGAGATACTAGTATCTTTTTTTATCACATAACCTCCCTTGTTTTCAGTGTAATATACCCATTACGAATTTTCTTATCTCACACACGTTTAATATCACATTTGCGTGACGTCATTTTTGACGTCATTTTGTACTCATTTCATACAAGTGAATGTAAAATACCGCGGGTGCATTTATGAATGTTTTTGCATCATCTGATCTATATTTTGTGAAATATCGTAATGTGATAAAAAGAATCCGACATTTGTGGACTTTTGAGATAAGATTTTATCAAACTCGTCAAGGAAAATGTTATTAAGCTCGCCAAAGGCTCGCTTAATAACATTTCCCTTGACTCGTTTAATAAAATCTTATCTCAAAAGTCCACTCATGTCAGATCCTATATACCTCGGTGACAATGGTGTTGGTCTTTTAAAACGAATCCTGCCAAATGCAAATTGTATTTCAGCTATGCATTTACTCATTTGTTTCTTTCTTACGGGCTTTGTTCTTATGAACAGAACGTACAATCTGATCTTGGTTCTATACCATTTGTTATTTAGCCAAGCCTTTACGCTCAATGTCTACCTGAGTTTCGATAGAGTTTCTTTGGAGTCGTAGACTTTATATACATATATGTGGCGTTGAAAGATTTAGGTGCTGTTTATAATAATGACTTGTAAGATGCAGAAAGGGGCTTTCGGACATTAGCAGCCTGCGCAGTTTTGTGCAGTCTGACCTTAATCTATGCAGGCTGCCAAAGCCCATAGTATTGAAATATTTTATATAAAAAATAAGCCTTTGCCACACAATCCCACGTATTAACAACGTTTAGGGTAAAGCCTTTTGAAAACATTGTGGGAAAAGTAAAACATGCTGGTTACCAGCAAGTTTTTCCTTTTCAACCAATTATTCAAAAATCCCGTCGAACTGCAGATACCATACGCTCGTATTTTTGTCCATCATTTTGTTTATGGTGTGCAAATGCTATTACTATTGACTAGTAGAAAGTCGGTTTACTTCAAAAACCTCGTAACTACAGCTTGTTTCAAGCTGAAGTTACGAGGTTTTTGAAGTAAACCGACGATAAGATTGTCTCGTTTGGTAAGGGGCAAAGCGAAAATTAATCAAAACATATTTTTGTCAGACAAAGTTTATTTCGGGCGACATAATAAACCCAGCATTGATTTCCTTTTTCTTAACCCTTTCCCAAACGGCAAATTTTGGACCAGACCAAAATAAAAAGCATTTTGCCGATTACAAATTAACAGTTGCTAAAAAGATGATTTTTCTATATGATAGGGTAGAAAACATTGTGGGAAAAGGAGAAAATGCTGGTTACCAGCATTTTCTCCTTTTCCCACCATGTTTTCAAAAGGCTTCTTTTCCTGATCCGTAAAAACCAGGGATTGTTTGGAAAAGGGTTAATCGTTCACCGCCAAGAAAAAACTATCAGTTTGAATGATTTATAGCTACTGAGTTTCTTTTTATATAAAAGGTAGGGAAAACATACACGCGTATGTTTTATTGCATACGGGTTTTTGTCAGAAATCATTAATTTTCATTTCGTTTCTGTCGATCTACGATACTGATTTAACCCTTATCAGACCAGATATACCCTTTACCAGACGAAAAAAGAAAAGTTTAGGACCTATCCAGACTGAAACATTTGAGTTACGCTCTATGAGTTTTAATGCACCTGCAAAAATCGACCCGTGCCAATTAAGTTATAGAGACAGATTGCTGTGGATTCATATAATTTCGTTGGTATGAAATTTCGTGGATTTTTCAAATTCGGCATTTAAGGTAGTATACCATTCTAATGTAAAACTGCTATCTTAACAATAATATTATCCTAAAAAAATGGCATAATTGAAAATCAGTATCACCGTGCTACTTTGACCGTGCCACTTTTCCCATTTTTTTTTCTTTCTTAGAATTACCATTTATTAATCTAGGGTCACTATATTTTCATTATAAAGGGAGATGATAATTACCTCCCTTTTCAGAAAACTAACAAAAATATCAAGAAATACTTTCAAGGTGGACATCAAAGGAATTGCTGAACGGTTAAAAATGTGCAAATTTTTTTTAATAGTATAATTCCTCATTTATCAACTAACAAGAAATTTCACCCCATGTTGCACTAAAGGCTTTAGGATGGTAGATCTAATACCTTAATATCTATCTTACATCCATTTAAAAAAAAAGGTCTGGCAACTATACTAATCCCTCGTAATTCTGCTTCCTGGGAACTACACCAGTACTGGAGCCGAATATGTGGGCCAATGAAAAATTTTAAAACTGACACTCGCTTCCGGGAATCAAACTCGGGACCTAATGATTACGAGGCCGACTCTCTACCACACAAGCTCGAACACCAGACGACACGGGGGTCTGTGGTTGTGAGCGTGATGACCCATGTCAGAGTGCGCAGTCCGGTTGAAATCATAGAGAAGTGCATGTTGATTTGTTCTCTATTGTCTTTGGAAAATCTATAAAATGACCCATGATCTGTGAAAAGGGGGCTTAATGCATCTGCGAAAAGTATCGACCCAGGTCAGCCTGCGCAGTTCGCGCAGGCTGACCTTGGCCGAAACTTTTCGCTATTGATTATTTTTTTTGTATGCCCAAGGACCAGTCTATCTCATGATAAAATTTATTGTTAGAAGTAAAATGGATTATGAATGCATAATAATATGATGGCTTGCGAGATGCATTGAGCACCCTTTTGTCAGGGCATGGCTCAGTTATATAATGAGTTCCCATCTGCAAATGAAGGATTAAGCATTTTTTTATTTTTAATTTGTTTTTATAAAAAAAGCGGTAAATTTTGCCAAACATAAAAATCGTAAAATCTTTCAAACTACCACCTGCCAAAAAATGTTCCATTCGTTTATGTTTAATTTTCTATCTTTCAGGACTGAATCACGACACATTAACTTTTTCAGTATAGTTATTAACCCATTACCACACAATCCCTACTTTTGACGCCCCTGAGAAAGAAGCCTTTAGAAAACATTGTGGGAAAAGGAGAAAATGCTGGTAACCAGCATTTTCTCCTTTTCTCACAATGTTTTCTATCCTTCACAACACAAATTTCAAGTTTTCAGTCACTTTTATTTTGTCGTCTGCAAATGCTTTCAATTTTGACCAGTCTAAAATATTGTCGTTTGGTAATGGGTTTTAAATTGCATTTGCTCAAAACCTAAAAATACGTTTCCTCTGCAAGATCAAGACACAGTTTGGTCACAGTCTAGCCAATAGCAGTGGACAGTGTAGATCAGAGGTCAGACTGCACTTTCTGTGCAGTCTGATCTTGATCTACACTGCCAACAAAAGCTTCTGGTGTGATCTATGGTATAAACAGAGCTAAAAACAAAAAGTTGAAGTCAGTTGACATCATGAATTCTTGTTAACGGGTCAGCACTGATCTTTTATGTACCATGCTCTGCCAAAACGGATCTTCGAGCATCTGCAATACGTATCGACTAAGGTCAGCGTGCGCAGTCTACGCAGGCTGGTCTGGGTCGATACTTTTTCCTTTTGGTCGAAATTCTGCAACTCAGAGGACCAGTGTAACACAAGATTAAGGATGTTATTAAACAAAACGGAAATCACGGATCCATAATTTCGACAATTACGATGGTTGATCCAGAAATTCGTACACTGGGCCTATTACTTTCTGCATTACTAGCTTGTTCAGTGTATTATTTGTATAATTTGGTAATATTGTAGTTCAGTATCTACAAACTGCATAAAACTTAAAATTTCTACCAAATTATCTCGTACTTACTCGATATAATCCATCACAAAGATGCATTCAACCCCATTTAGCCGGAGCAGTGCACAAAATTATGGAACCGTATTTTCCATTTTGTCTCACAAGCGGCTGATCCATGGGTAAAATGGTCCTTGGACATGCAGAAAATCTGTGACCCATCACGCGAAAAGGGACCTTCTGGGAACTGTGAAAAAGTGTCAACTCTGGTCAGACTGCGCGAATAGTGCAGCCTGACCAGGTTTGACGCTTTTCGCTTTATTGACATTTTCATATGAAAAGTGGTCATTGTACCTTGTTATACAATCATTTTTTAATTATCAACTTAAACTGAGCTGCACTGTCGTTCATCTGTTTTTATCTAATTGATGTACGGAATTCTTAGATGGTCCCTTTTTGTGTGATGGGTCGCATAATTATATAAGTAGCAAAAAGTATCGACCCATGTCAGCCTGCGCGGACTGCGCAGGCTGACATGGGCCGATATTTTTTGCAGATTCAACAAACCATTTTTCAAAAAAGCATGACCAATATAAAGTGAGAATTCTATCAGCAGAATAACAGGTAAGCAGAGTGATTCGTCTTTTTCGGGTCGAAAAGGGAGGGGAGGGAAATAGGGTATTTATCATAAAGCTTGTATGTTCTACCAGACAGATATATCGTAAAGTCTTGAAAACAAACATCTGCCAAAGATAATTCCATTCATCTTGGTTTTTTTTCGAATTCAAAGACTTGTTTCCCGACAAACTTAAAGTGAAAAACTGGAAGTCTGTTTACAGCACTAGTCTTTGTTGTAATTGATGGGTCAAAGCTGATTTTGAATATATAATCCAAAGTTCTAACCGGAAAGGATGTTTAGGTTTTTTTTAAAGATCGATTTGTGGGACATCAAAGGCAGTATTTTAACTTCTGGCTCCAAGAGTGAAAATATTTCCGATGATATCTAAGATTTTTTTTGTTTAGTAAAAAATTAGACATACTGAGTACACATTGTATAACTTTACGACTGTAATTTATCTCTCACAAGGTAATATTAAACACACTGAGCTTGCCAAGGAAGTGATATATTTCTCAAAACAACAGTAACCTAGGCTTCATGCCGATGTAAAAAAGACATTTTGTCCTAAAACCTCAGTATATTTTTTCTCGAATAAATGTATATATCTATAAGTCAACCGAGAGGTTTTACGAAAGAAAACTCATATGCTATAAACAAATTGGCTTGTTTACAGAAGAAGCCAGGAGAGGTCTGCATCAATGTTTTCAAATAGTTTATTGGCTGTAATTTCCATATATTTTGGTACGTGTAAACAAACAAGTAAAATAGCTGCCGCAAAGAAACCTCATATGCTTTACACAACGGTCATTTGAGCTTCTTCCAGCATTTTCAAGACGCATGATCTTGTCCTGCGGTCGTCTTTCTCTTTTTAACGAAATTCTTCTTATTTTTTCTTCAGCTTAGATTGATTTACTTACTGAACAATTACAGTCATTTAAGGGGTCATTTGCAGCAATGGCAAATTAATATATCGGTGACGAATCTTTTCTGAAATTCGACGTATGAAAATAAACCACGTCTTTTTCCTGCATGTTCGGTATTTTGATTTCGCTTTATTTACAAAACCATTACGAAACAGACTATGTATCAGAACAAATTCGCAAGAAAAATAGATTTAGGTAGTAAATTCTGAGGCAGTCTGCCTTTTCACTCACCACAATTGGAGAGGTCTGATGACCTCTCTAGTGAAAGCACAGTTTGGAACTGAATAGCGTTTTGTGCCGTAAAGTAAGTAAGTTGCCATAGTAATTTCATCAAATTGTGGATTTCAGCTAAATGTTTATTTTTCAGTGTAAAAGAGCATAATTAGGCTGCCTCTTATAACTAGATCATAACGGAAACTATACTGGTAGAAAGTGAGATATATGGAACTATTTACATAGGTATATGGACATGAAGAAAGCCCTATGCTTTATACTTTGGAACAAGAAGACATTTTGGGATCGGCTGCAAAACAGCAGTTTAAAACTAAACCTGTGTTAAGCCATTGTTTATCATGATTTCACCTAGGTTCAACTTTAAACTACCGTTATCACTGCGGGGAATCACGTGACACAACAACAACAACAACGACCGGTATTTGAAAAAATTCCCCTACTTCAGGTAAGAAAATCTTCAATAATTCCGTTAATACATGACCGATTGGAATTCGGTTTGAAGCAGAGAAGGCGGACGGACTCCAGGGATTTGCTTGATGTGTTAGATTTTTTAAACAACACCTGATAAAAAAGTTATTGAGGAGCAAACAAATTTTTTACCCTGGATAATTTGTTTGCTCGTCAATAACTTTTTTATCAGGTGTTGTTTAAAAAATCTAACACATCAAGCAAATCCCTGGAGTCCTTCCACCTTCTCTGCTTTAAACCGAATTCCAATCGGTCATGTATTAACGGAATTATTGAAGATTTTCTTACCTGAAGTCGGTTTTATTTTTCAAATATCGGTCATTGTTGTTGTTGTTGTGTCACGTGATTCCCCGCCGTGGTTATGCAACCGGCCCTTTGAGTTTTCTCTATTGGTATATATGAAACTGTAAAACCTGTAACCCCAGACACTTTAAAAACTTGTAACCCCACGGGCAGGGCCAGCTTTGATATCAAATATTTCCCATCCGGTTGTTAGGCACGCGCAATTTACCAAGGCAACAAGAACGTGAAAATCGGTATTTTCACTGGTTGTACCAGTGTAAGATCGAAAAGTATTTTCACTGCTATTTCTCGATATCCTACCGGAAGCATGAAATAAATCTTTTTCTCTAAAATTCTTTTGAGATAGCAAAATTTGGGATTTTACTATCGGCTTGAAAGTTTGATTATCGTTAAAAGTCAAACAGTTATAACATGGCTTGCAACATGCCAAAGGGGACATTCGGACATTTGCGTAAAGTGTCGTCTCGGATTAGCCTGCGCAGTCTGCGCAGGCTAATCCGAGACGGCACTTTACCAGTACGTTAGCTTTTGTGCTTCGGTACACTTGTGCAGAACAGAAAATTACATAAAAGCGTAAGTGTCGTTTCGGATTACCCTGCGCGGAGTGCTACAGGCCATATACCAGCATCTGTAGGGCTGTGTGTCACAATGTGTTTCCATGTTCCAGATTAGCTAGAAGACGGATTAGGAGTGAACCGTTACAGACCCATATGGCGGATTAGTTTCAATTAATGTAGTGCTGTGTCTGGATACTTCCTGCAGCAAGTTAATTTATTACATTATTGTTATTTGTTCTCTAGGCGGGCATTTTTATAACAACCCAAGTTTACTTGCTTATGGCACGAGCTGACGTATTCCGTATTTATAAAACCTCCAAGTTCATGCCATGCGACAAAAGACCAGCCTGCAGAGCTCAGTTGGTAGAGCGTAGGACTTGTGATCATGAGGGTGTGGGTTCGATCCCCACGGCTGGCTATCTAAAATTATTAATATTATTGTCTTTCGGATGAGACGTTAAACCGAGGTCCTGTGTGACGGTGCTATACACCGAGCATGTTAAAGAAGCCGGCGAAACTTAGGATGGGTTCGTCCTCTGTCTGCACTACCCCCTGACACAAAACTAACAGCCCAGTCTTCAGGGGCGTCGCCCATATGGGAAACCGGTGGCGAGGGTAGATAAAGGCAAAAATTCATTTCAGTTCACGCGACAAAAGTTATGCCTCGTAGAGTCTGAAGGATGTGCAGATGACAAAGTGACCTGAATTCGATTCCAATAAAAGCTCCGCTTGCCAAGGTAACCGAACTGAAAAAGTAATGACTTGCCATTCAGAGAAATTTATGAAAGTCCGTCTCATGGCATTGAAAGGGTTGGAACGAGCTCAAATTGTGGGGATTTGCTTTTGATTTACCAGAAACAGTATGGAAAGGAAGAATCCACAGACTAAGATGCCACCAAAGGGCTTATTACCAGTTATTAAAAAAAAAAAAAGATCGTTTCAGTTAGTCAAGATTCAATAAAGGCATAGGAAACTCTCTCAAACCTTCAATACGCGACGAGAAATTTATTACTGGGTCCGTTCAGTCGTAAGTTCCTTGATATACAAATAATTCAGAACTCTTTTTTTATCTTAAAGCTGTAATTGTTAAGAAATATGAATTGAATTACATAATCAATCCCTAAGGCGCCGAATAAACCAGACAGAAACTTGCAGTCTAGAGATAAAATCCAATCTGATTGCAAGTTTAAGGTGGCCTTTGTCCGTAATGTCCTAGGGTAAACAGACAAAGTAGATCAATGATCAGACTACAGACTGATTTTTGATCTACACTATCCGCAAAAAGGCAAACAAGGTTGTGAGAAGTGTTCCAAGGACCATTTTAAGAAAGAATCCAACGACTGGAATGATTTTTTTTTATACATATCCAAATATTATAATACGCGGTTTTGGCTGAGAATATTTGCCTAAAGGGAGGTAAAAGCAGGGACTGTGTGAATGTTCATGTTTTCTTTTTGTTTGAATTACGTGAAACTCACAGCACATCTACCATTAACTAATTACCAAATGATAAAATTTAAGGTTTGTCCAAATCAAAGCATTTGCAGACAACAAAATCAAAGTGACAGAAAATTTCAAATATGTTTTGTGAAGGGTAGAAAACATTGTGGGAAAAGGAGAAAATGCTGATTAACAGCATTGCCTTCTTTTCCCACAATGTTTTCTAAAGGCTTACTTTCTCAGGGTCGTCAAAAGTAGGGATTGTGTGATAATGGGTTAAATTATTCCTAAGACAACTATCTAAAGGCAACAAACGAAATTATCACTACTGTTGATTCCCTGTAGACTAATTCAAGACTAATTTAAGCTACTAATAGATAAAAGAAGTTGTAAAGTGTTTCAATAAAATTAAATAAATCTAAAATAGTTGAATGCCACATACATATCTAACAGTGTTAGGTCGTAATACTTGAATGCAGATTCGGTCCCATAGGAACATGCAGATATCTCCATTATTCTGACTTACTTAACGTATTTATTGTATCTTTGGTAATTCAACGCATTTTCAGTGCTAAGGTACTTTATAGGAAGGCTTTGATACCGATTAATGTGCACAAAGTGTGCTTGATTGATTGATTAGTTGTCCGGTCATATCGCGGCGGAAAGTACACCTTTTCGTGCTTTTCTTGTGTCTCTTTAACCACTGTTCCGCACAATTTTCTGTACAAGCCACTGGCTGCTTTCCCAAATAACCATCGTCGAATCAATGATCAGGAGAGGAACGAAACCTGTTGCACTGACCATCATCTATCCATGCATTCAACACCCTTGCTAGATCACGACTTATTTCCAGTGACCGAAAAGAGATTGAATTGCAACGTCTGGGTCTATCAAATGTTTTGTTAAGCTTTATTGGTCGATCACGGTACACTCAAATTTTCCCTGGTCGATCATCAAACACTTAAAGACAATTTCTACAGTTTTGTGAAAATTTGATCCTTTCATAGAATTTTCTAATTCTTTCATATGTTGGGTAAAATTAAATGGCAAACTGAAAAATAAAAAGAAAAAGTTATGTTGACGAGTTTGATTTTCTGCAAAATGGCTGTTTCCATGGTAACCGTTCGTATCAAAACACTCAAAATTACTATATCTCCATAAAATACAGTAATACAACTCTAGAAAGTTTATTATAAAAATATTATTTTCCATATGTAATATATTATCTTTTTATTCTGTATGAATGAAATAATAATCTGAATTCATTTTCTTTTTTAAAAATTACTTTTCCTATTTCTTGACTTGCCAAAATATAAGCAAAATCAACATGTAGTCTTCAATTAATTCAAAATTTTGAAAAATTCCTTTCATAGAATTTTCTAATTTTTTGGTATATTTAGTAAAATTTAATGGTAAGTACAAACATTGGAAAAAAAAAAGATATGTTGATGTGTTAGATTTTTTTGTGAAATGGGCGTTTCCAACGTAACCGTTTAGTCGCTCAGACCGATCGGCACTGTCACGTTCAGTAGACTCTAGTCTCTGAGAAAGTCGATACCACCGAAAACTTCCCTGTATTTTTCTGATCTTAAAATTCCCCCTTAGATCTTTTTGCAAAATATCTTTTAAGTCGATACTGTAGACTCATTCTTCGTTTCAAAACGTACCGTATCCGAAATGCAAGGTATTCGTCCGAACAACATACAAGTACCTTCTTTGAGAAGAGTTACTGTCTGTTATTGTCTCCCTTAAAATCGCAAAAATGATGTGCAGAAACTACTACCTAAAACGTCATTAAAGCACATTGGTGCATCTCCTGAATATCACGGAACACTATGAATCTTTCAATAACACCTTTTCTATAAATAACACATTGGCGACTCCCTCAACATCTCCAATGTTCTATTTATAGTAACGGTGTCTGATAATCAAAATTTCGTTATCCTTTGATAGACCAATGGAGTTCAGAGGCCTATGATCAAAGTAACCCAATCCAGTTTAGATTTGAACAACAAAAATGCAGAGGATACGAAAAGTCCCATTCATCAACCCTTAACCCTTATCCTGCTTAAAACCTAAAATTGAATTTTCCATTCGACAGTAAAAACCGCAGCGTGCAACATGGCTATTTCAAGGGTATGTTTTGAGGAATCATATTTCCTTATCGGACAGAGTAGATCAAAGATCAGACTGCACGTCCTGTGCAGTCTGATCTTAATCTACACTGTCTGCAAAAAGTAAGTGAGTCACACTTAGCAGCCTTATAGATCTTCCAAACGACAAAATTCTAGACTCATCAAAATTGAAAGCACTTGCAGACAACAAATTCACTTTACCTCAATTTTTTTTGAAAGATAGAAAACATGTGGGAAAAAGATAAAATGCAGGTTATCAGCATTTCATCCTTTTACCACAATGTTTTCAAAGGCCTTATAAGGTCGTTCAAACTGGGATTGTATGATAAAGAGTGAAGTACACGTACGCAGAAATTACGTGATGCTTCCAGTCCCAGAGTTTACATTGACAGAGTAAAAGTCTTACTAATAATACAGATCACCGAGGGTATTAAAGTGTGGTTTCTCTTTGCCGAACTGCAAAGAACAGGCTGTCACTCAACGTGTCAAACTGCATTTGGCAAACCTCTGTTGATTTCTTGATGAAATCCCTCGGCTCTATTTTGATGGGTGATATGCACCTACAGGGTACATGTCTTTGTCGGAAGTTTTACCTCCCTTATAATTGTAAGTTTCCGCTTCAAAAAAGAAATCATGATTGATAGTTAACTAGCGAAACCTTTCTTATATATTTCCATTGACAATCAGGCTGTACAATAAATTTTTAAATATCTATCATTTGTGTTGGAAGTTTTCAGTCGATAGATTGATACATGTAAATATCTTCTCCTTGATTGTTCATGTCGCTGCTAATCGATTTACCTGGGCGCCGCCATGGTTAAGGTCACGTGACTCACAATACTTCAAAATGGAAGCCTAACTTGATGCAGACGAGGTTACATGTGGGTACAGAGTCGACCGAGCTGTGACGAATAGGAAAACTCATTGATACAGACAAGATAAGATGTGTGTGCGGAGTTGGCCGAGTTTTGACGAATGAGAAACCTCCTTGATATAAAAGAGGATACGTGTTGTTACGAAGTCGGCAGTGTTGTGGCGAGTGGGAAACCTCATTGATACAGAATAGGTTCGGTGTTGTTACGGAGTTGGCCGAGTTGTGACAAGTTGCGCTAAGGCCCAATATAAAACATTGACCTCCCTCTCGCAGATGCTTTTTGTTTTCTCTTGAAGCATTCCAATTGCAGCAGTTTTCTCTTATAACTTTTTCACACCTTCCGTGTTTTAACCTTTTACAAAACAGTTTCCACGACCTCGAGAAAGAAGCCTTTGGAAAGCATCGTGGGTAAAGAAGAAATTATTCGAATAAAAATGTTTACCATTCTTTAGAAGTCAAAATGAATATATCCCCGAACACACATAAGCCTGGAGTTAAAATGTTGCAAATTGCCCTCGACAGTTTCTTGGAAGCTATTTGACAGGAAGATTGCTGGCAATGCACTCGGAATACATCGCCCGTCAGGCTGTAGTAACGTTAGTAACAGTACCAGTTATATTGGGTTCTTTTTTCATTCATTACCTTATCTATTAGCTTTGATTATAGTCTTTACAAAATGTGTCCCATCACCCAAAAAGGGAACTTCTGGGAACTGCGAAAAGTGGCAACCCTGTCAGACTGCGCGAATTGCGAATTGACAAGTTTCGCTTTCATGACATTTTCTGTATGAAAAGTTGTCATTGTGCCTTATTATACCTTCATTTTTTAATTATCAACTTAAACTGACATGCACTATCTTTGATCTATTTTCATCTAATTGATGTACAAAATTCCCAGATGGTCCCTTTTTGCGTGATGGGTCACAATATTGTTTACAAGTCATTGATTGCATAGCATGCTTTCGTAGACATTGTAGATTCAGAACAGACTTCACAGAACCTAGTTGATGAGAAGACTTCCGATGCATAACACAAGTGTAACCTGCGAAATAAGTTACTTGAAATTTTGATTTTTAAATTGAACATATCAATCATACTCCACTAAACCCTATGTTGTGGTATTAGAATCGTCTCATCGAGACGATTCCAATGAGTACCCACAACATAGGGTTTCAAAGAGAAATAATGGATCAAGAATATCATGACTCCCTCTTATCTGGTGCTATATAAGCCTATTATCAAAATCTAAATAATGCCATTTCAGACTTAATTTTTGTAGAAACACCCCCCCACCCCCTTAACGGACATTGTAGATCAAAGATGTACGTTCTGTGCAGTCTGATCCTGATCTACATTGTCTGCAAAAGGTCAGTGAGGTGCTTGCCAACCTAAATGTTAATTCATTACACGTCAAGCTATAAGAACGGCACCAGTTAATTTGACCAATACCCTCATATATTACCCATTCTTTCAGCTTTGATTAATGTCCATCTAATGGCTTTGTTGACAGAATTCCTTACCGAACGATAGATCGATCTAGAAATCTTGAAGAAGGGAGGTTTTAAAAACAATATGGGGAAAAGAGGAAAAACTGGCATCCAGCATTTTCTCCTCTTCTTTTCGAACAAAACCTCTTACTCCTTAACTCATTACCATACGAAGATATTCCAGGCTTGCCCCAATCGAAAGCATTTGCAGACGACAAAATAAAAGTGACTGAAAATTTGTTTTGTGAAGAGTAGAAAATATTGTGGAAAAAGGAGAAAATGCTGGTTACCAGCATTTTCTCCTTTTCCCAAAATGTTTTATAAAGGCTTCTTTCTCAGGGTCGTCAAAAAATAGGTATTGTGTGACAAAGGGTTAAAGATTCACCATTACAGTAAGCTAAAAAAAAATGTTAAAACTTAAAAGTTTATAGAAAGACTCTGCCATGTTAAATAGATGAATTATCAAAATAGTGTATATGACGTGAGGGATTGAATAAATCAAAGGATTTGTTATCATTTAAAACAGGAAACGACAGGAGCAATTGCTTTAAAGGTCTTCAGAACATGAAATGCATTGTCTATCCATCGTAATCCGTGCCTCAGGCCTCTAAATTCCATTGGTCAATCACGGAATAAAGAAATTTTCATTCGTCTATCACGGGGTTAAAGAATTTTTCATTATCGGACACCGTTACTAAAAATAGAAAATTGGCGAATCCCTCTTCATTCTATATAATAAGACAAGCTTTTCTTATAATATACAACAAAGAGGCAGTTGCCACTATGCTATTTATAGTAACGGTGTTGAAAATTTCACTATTCCGTAATACGTAGCGGCGATGCACCACTATGCTTTTATAATGTGTTCAATGATCGACTTAAAAAAATAATTATTCTGAGATGGATCAATGGAAATTCAAAGGCCTATGTCTGTGCAATCTTGCAGCTGTCAACCGCAAAGTGTAGCATGAAGATTCAAGAATGGTTATATTTTCATAAGATAAGGATGCAATGGTTAAAAACTGGCTGAAAACGAGTACAGATATATCTTTAAAAAATAATTCCATCATTTCAACCATTATTAATTCATCACTGGCAAATGCTTTCAATTTAGAAAAGGCGAACACGTCATCTACTAAAGAATTTATACAGTCTTGGTCAATAATACAATTAACATTCAGTATCTAATTTCAAATCTATATAATACCAATATTAAAGACGGAGGCACCGTTTTCCCATACCAAACGTGATAAAATATTCATAAACGGCCACCAAAAACTCATATAAAGTTGAATATTATCTAAATTTAATAACTACCGCACGCAGCGGGATCAATCATTAGCCTTGGCCTGTCATTTTATTGGAAATATTTATCTACAAACAAACCCTTTCTTTCATAAATATGATTTGCATTCTTTGTAGGTTGGTTGTATTGGGGTTTAACTCCACTTTAACAGCTAAGGTCATATGGAGTGCAACACGCGAAAAGGTGCATTCGGACATTTGCGTAAAGTGTCGTCTCGGATTAGCCTGCGCAGTCCGCGCAGGCTAATCCGAGACGGCACTTTACGACTGCATTAGATTTTGTGCTACAGTAGACTTGTGTAAAACAGAAAATCACATAAAATCGGAAAGTGTCGTTTCGGATTAGCCTGTGCGGAGTGCACACGCTGATCAGAGACGACACTTTACGCAAATGTCCGAATGACCCTTTTCCCGTGTTGCACACCAATTATTCATGGCGGTTGGTGACGCACATGCGATTCCTGGCTTTCTCACACCAATACTAACACAACTTTATTTCCAAAGCCACCGTACTAAATTTAACCCTTTCCCAAACGACAAACTTTTGGACTAGACTACATTGAAAGCATTTGCAGACGACAATTCAACTCTTGCTGAAAAGATGATTTCTGTCTATGATAGGGTAGAAAACATTGTGGGAAAAGGATAAAATGCTGGTTACCAGCATTTTCTCCTTTTCCCACAATGTTTTCAAAAGGCTACTATTCCAGACCCATAAAACCCGGGGATTGTTTGGGAAAGGGTTAAAGGACGTATTCATGACATTTAAAGGTGTTTGTTTGACAGTCTTTATGTTTTTTCTTTAATGATCAGATTTATTTGAATCATAATCTGAGAAAAGAGGGTTTAATACATCTGCAAAAAGTATCGATACAGATCAGCCTGCGCATTTCGCGCAGGCTGACCTGTATCGAAACTTTTTGCTTCTGTTATATTTCTTTAATGAAAGAGGACCCACCTGTCATTCGGTTCAGTCCCTTGTTAGACCAAATGAAGTTTCTGGGTTTAAACTTATTTGAAAGCTTGATAGATATAATGCATCATCTAGGTGCATGAAAAGCTCCTTTTGCCAGAGTACGGCTCATTCATTTGTTTGTTTGTCTGTTGTATAGCGCTGTAAGTTACTTTCAACACTGTCAAAGTTATATCACTGCAATGATGTCTGTAGTATACTGGTCTATCCCAAAATTAGATTTAAAGGTATAGCTTGTGTTGGTATAAGGGTACATTTATACTGCCTTGCTACAGAGCTAGCTTTTGTAACGAAATGGCAGAGTGTTCGCCTCGAAACCCGGAAGTCCAGGGTTCAAACCTCGCGAGGGACGGCCATCTGTGTCAACTGTTATATGTCTTTATCCTACTCGATCGACCTATCAAAAATATGTACACGAAGATTTGTGAAGTCTGAGCGCATACATATTTAAATAAAATCAAATAAACCGCTTGGCGACAGTTTTTGCTACGAAAAAGTCTTTGGCCATGACACTATCATTTTCAGGTATCACCAGTTCAAGGTTGTGCTCTAAAAAGTCTCGCGTCTTCTAGAAATACGAGTACAAAGATGTAAGAACAAAACTGAAACATTATCTCTTTTCGAATCATGTTTTCAAAACCTGATGGACAGAGAAAAACTTAACTTGTCTGAAATTGCCATGTAACACCATGCAACTTTACAAAACTGGAATGCTCTCACATTTAGGCATTCCAAGGTTATACTCTCCAACAATTTATTAAAATACTAGCTTGCTGAAATTCAAAAGAAAGAGAGTATGATAAGACGCACGATAAAAAGGTATAGAATGCTTGCAAGTCACCAGTATTTTATTTCATGCTTTCTGGCAGGATATAGAGAAATAGCAGTGAAAATATTTTTTCGATCTTACACTGGTACCACCAGTGAAAATACTTATTTTCATGTTCATGTTGCCTAGGTAATTTGCGTGTGTCTCACAACCAGATGGAAATATGATGTCATTTACCTTGTAACATTTCTCGCTCTTGACGCAATATTGTGATGAATTGCTATGCGGGAGGGGTACGCCACGGGGAATAACAGAAAAGAACTGTATTGGATTTTGATAAAGATCCTCCCAGATAGGGTTAAAAGCATGAAACAAATAGAATATTTGTTTTTTTGGTGAAAGATCGAAATTTATTTCATCTCGTGAACACCATCGGTAATATTTTCACGAATGGCGCAGCCACTCGTGAAAATATTACCAGTGGTGTCCACTCCATAAGATAAATTTCGATCTTTCACCGAAAAAAACAAATATCCTCTATTTCTCTTTTTTTTTTCGTTCTTTTTTTACTTTTTCAAAAGCTTTCTTCCACAGAGTCATCGAAACGCTGCATTGTTTTTGAAAAAAGTGAAAAACTTGGCCACAGCAAAGATGATAAATGGAATATGAACTCAATTAACACTCAATCGAATAGTTATTTATCAATCTCAAATTCAGTATGGCTTTTGCTAGAAGGTATAGTTTGAAAAAAAAAAATTTAAAAATGATTTACGACTTGTTCAAGCTCACAATAAATTCCTTACAAAAATTCTGTCATTTATTTTCTATAAAAGGTCGAGGGCTAATCTGTTTTAAAGTACCTTGTTGTATCCTTTACCATGGCACAGAGTGCCGAGTTTTAACGATCCTTAGAGAGAAAGCTTTTGAAAACATAGTGGGAGAAGGAGAAAAAGCTGGTAACCAGCTTTTTCTCCTTCTCCCACTTTTGTACTCTATAAGAACAAATTTCATTTTTTTAATAACGCGTAATTTGTCGTCTGCAAATGACTTCAATGTGGACAAGTCTAAAATTTTGTCGTCTGGTAAAAGAATAAAACTTTTATGACTTGGTCGGCATTTCTTTTTGTTATGTCAATTAATAAGCCTTTACGACGCAATGCTGTGTAATGAACTCCATGGGAAGATGCCATTTGAAAAGATTGTGGGAAAAGCAGCTGAGCAGCATTTTCTCCTTTTTCCACGATGCTTTTGCCCTTTCCATTGACATATCCCGTCATTAGAGTCATATTATGTTGTCGTTTGTGTATGCTTGAATTTGAAAAAAAGGAAAGTTTTCTGTGTTATTAATAAGTCAGACCCTCTTCTGCGTTCTATTGTAGCCTATAGAATTGTGTTACTTCATAAATGAATGTAATGAGCTCTGTCGATCAGTTGGTAAGTTACAGGGCTTGAAACCGGTCGTTGGTTTGATTGTTTGCTCAGGAAAGCACCCAATTGCGGAAGTCCTATTGTGCATAGTCCTGCTGAAAGTAAGATCGGGAAAATACTGACCGGAGAAATAAACCTGAAATACATGTTGTCATGAAAATAGAGTCTCTCTCTCTCTCTCTCTCTCTCTCTCTCTCTCTCTCTCTCTCTGTATCCGTCTCTGTCGCTATCTGTCTGTCTCTCTGCCCTCTCTATCCCACTCTGTCTCTCAACAAAAAAAACTTAAACAGATATGAAAGAGCATATTTACGAGGAATAAGGCTTTCATGAAACATGATAAATATTATTAGTTATGACTTTATCGTTTCGAAAGGCATGTATGCATGCATGTTTACTGGTGATACAATCAAGATTTATGGGAGAAAAAAACTGCAGTTTTGGGCGTATTCCTTGTACTTTAATTTCTTTAAGTAATGTTCTGTGAAAGTTAAAATACAGTTTGAGCATTTGCACAAAGTTTCGACTCAGATCAGCCTGCGCAGTTCGCGCAGGCTGATCTGAGTCGAAACTTTGTGCTTTTGGTGAATTTTCTGATTGTCATAAGACCACTCTTCCCTATGGTTCAGTCGTTTGTTAGGTAAAAGGCAGAGAGAAGGGGTTTGTTTTCTCACTGAAATTCAAAAGAGGTTCATAATTGAATTAAGTAATTTACAACACATTCTTCTGCCAGTGAAAAGATACTGTTTTAAGAAAACTTTTTTTTTTAAAAGTAACCATTTACTAATGGCCAATTTTACTGCCTCATTTGGTATATTTGATTTGGTATCGTTTATAGCAGGGTACGACTTTTATTGAATTAACGTATAACGATATAAAGTTGTAATGTCACCTAAATATGTCCACCTTTGCATCATATAAGGCCACGAGTGATATCTACCGTAATGAGAGACCACTCCTTCATGCATGGCTTCATCCCGGTTTAAGGTATTGGTCCCGTAATACTTCTAGTGCAGCATGGCATAAATTTTCTTGACAGTTGATATAGACAAATTTATACAGATATAATACTTTTGCACATTTATAACCGACAAGAAAGTCCTCTGATGTGTATCTTCACATTGTTTGTTGATACTTTTGTTAGTTTACAGAAAAGGGGGGTAATTGTCATAATCTCTTTGTAATGAGAATATAGTGGTTTTAGGTTTATAAATGATAATTCCAGGAAGGACAAAAATGAAAAAGTGGCTCGATGAAAGTAGTTCAATAATACTCATTTTTGATCTTAGCAAATTTTGTAGTATAATAATATAGTGGAAATACATGTAGTTGTTTTCTATTAGGAGTCCACTACGTTAAATATAATACTTAACAACTAAGTCTGTGACAAAGGCCAAATAATTGCAATTTCAATTCGTTCGACGTCAACAAATCTGGCAAACTGTTGGACAGTGTCGACCAAAAAGTAAACTCTGGTATAACCAAAGGCCTTTGACGTTCCATTGGTCTGTAACAGCACACTAAGAATATCATTGGTCGATTATCGAACGCTGTTACTAAAAATGGCACAAGGGCACATCCTCTCTATTTCATGTACAATAACTCTGTTATTGATACGCCAATGTTCTATTTTTTTCTATTTCTAGAGTAATGTTCTATTTCTTTTTACGGTGTCCGATGATCGACTAATGAAAATTTCGATATTGCGTGGTATATTATTGGAGCTATTGGTGCATATTAGTACGCACTATTTACATCAATAGCGTAACACCTCTACGCACTAAAGCTTCACGTACTAAGAGGTCAGTCCCTGTAGGTTGGTTAACTCGTTACCAGATAATCCCTACTTTTGGCGACCCTAAGAAAGAAGCCTATAGAAAACATTGCCCACAATGCTTTCTACCCTTAACAAAATAAATTTCAAATTTTCAGTCACTTTTCTTTTGTCGTCTGCAAATGCTTTCGATTTGGACAAGCCTAAAATATTTTCGTTTCATAATGCGTTAACTCATTACCAAATAATCTCGAGATTTTACGACACTGAAAAGGATTGCTTTCAAAAATATTTTAGGAAAAAGGGAAAATTCTGGTCACCAGCATTCTCATCTTTTTCTCACTAGGTATCTATTCTCTTTATAGACGATTTCCAACCGTTTAGCCACGCCTGAATATCACGTCTGCAGATGCTGTAGATTTTAACGAGTCTAAAGTTCTGTTGCGTTGTGAAGGGTGAAACAATTCAGACAGGGTCCGCATAATTTATCTTATAGGAATGCGTTAATACCTAATTACCTTGCCTTTAATTAACTTGTTATCGTCTGGAACATTACGCTGCAGACGCCTTAAAAAAAACCGTCGTCCAGACTTTGTATAATTCATATAAATTATGGCTTTTGTCTGATGACAAAAGGTTAGACTTGTCTAAATTGAAAGCATGTGCTCACGACAAATTAAACAAAGCTCAACTGATTAACTTTGATTTAGGCAGAGAAGAAAACGTTTCGGAAAAAGGAAATACTGGTGATCAATATTTTTACTTTTCTCCCTTCAATGTTGTCCTTAGTCTTTGTTTCGCTCGGGATCTTAAAGGAAGTTAGATACGGTAAGGGTAATAGACTTAGTGGGTTTGTCAATATTCAAAAGTATTACTAAATGTGGACTATAACAGAACTACACTTAAAAGTGTTGTTGTAATGGGTTTTACACCCCTTTGAACATAAATTCACTCAATTCAGGGCGACAGCTCACTAACTCTACTGTATCTGTATATTTATTAGCACGAAGCTGGGCGCCTTGAAGCAAGAAGCCTTTGGATGGGATTGATACAAGAACCTGCAAGACGCACACCTTATCCACAGAGCCAATATGACCTTGTATATTTAAAACACCTAATGTTCAATAGGCTTCATGACGTTTCATCCAATAGTTCTGTAGCCATTTTCCAGAGAACTGCAATCTATGCATCTTCGTTAGCCAAGGGTGCAGATCACTATGGTGCTTTTTTACCCTTGGCCGATCGAGTCGAAACATTTAATCCTCAAGATACTTGTCATCATTGGTAGCAACAGTCTGTTCTGTAAGCACTAACCAAATAGCATTTTCATCTTATCACCAGCAAGTAGTAAATGAAAATAACGACCGCAGGCCAGAAATGGGAATGACTACCAAAAGTTATAGAAGTATACCTAATTCAGGAATGACTTTAAATAAGTTACAAAAAGCTAATGGATTCATTCAAACACCTCATGATGGACTATCAAATACGTGTGTGGAGTTTGCCGAAAGGATTATGTAACATGACATTTGTTTTCGACGATGTAACTCTAGGGGTGATGACACAAAATCTAACAGAAGATATCTACAGAGTATACCTAATATCATATTGTATAATCTGTGTAGTCTGATCCAAATCTACACAACCCTTTTCAAAAATAACAAAATATTTTCTTATGAATTTGACACAGGTACATCTGACTTCTAGTACTGACTAACTTTTCTTGAAAACATTCTTTGTCTTATTCTCAAGAATTGTCTCTGATAGTCTAGACCAAATGGTATAGCAAATCAGAAGTTGGATTACTTTCTAACTCTAGATGATGACTTTTAAAAGAATGAAGCTAAGAATGGTCGAATGGTCGGTGAATTGGTTAACGTGGACCCTGAATTGCTTAACACGGGCCCTGAATTGCTTCACTCTGGACCTGAATTGCTTAATGCGGACCCTGAATTGCTTACACAGTATTTCCATATAGATTGCACAATGGTCTTATCTTGGTCTACAACGTACTCAACAAAGTAACCAATGGTGGTCTCGGCACTTTATGTCTTTGTGTGTGCATCTGATTTCTGAATTTTTTCAATTTTTGTCCGCACTTAAAACCCGCTGAACACGGGTGTGCATTTTGTATTTCTAGACAGATTGCTTAGTGGTCTGATCTTGATCTATACAGTCCTCAAAAAGTTACCAATGGGGGTCTTAGCACTTTACGGGTGCATTTTATTTCTGAAATACTTACATTTTTTCATCTGTACTTACCCTTATTCTACAAAATAAAAGAGACATTTTTTTGAGCCGATATAGTCAAAACCCCAATTCTGCCATTTCAGAGGTACTTTAGGAAAAGGGAGATATCTCTTTATCGGACAGTGTAGACCAAGATCAGACTGCACGTTCTGTGCAGTCTGATCTTGATCTACACTGTCCGCAAAAGGTCCGCAAAAGGTCTTTGATTTGCAAAAGGAGCCTTAAGGTTAACATCCGAGGAACACAGGTGTGCAATCTGTATTTCCAGATAGATTTCGACAGTTTAATGACGATTGCTGCATGGGCGCTATGTATGATGGATCTTTTTTGCAGTCTACAAAACTTTTTGCTGTCTGGCGAATTTCAAATATCTGGATTCCATGAAATGCACTCAATGACTGAATGACTGAGTGACTTGGTGACTGATCGGTCGAGGTCGTAAATTGTTTGGTGTTAAATTGGTGTATGGATGAAAATTTCAGTCTGTTGGCAAACTAACCAGCCAACTGTTCGACTGCATCAACCTACCCGATTATTAATAGTGGTTGTCTATTCAGTTTGTAAATCTTTTAACAAATTGGCCGTTTTTGACGTGTCATCCTGGGATCGAAGTTTAAATCTGTGGTCTGGGAAACGGATAAATGATTAATTTATCTTGAAATCAAATGACAGAAATTCGTCCCCTTGTACGCAACAATACGGACAGGTGTCAGGCCTGAGAGTAACGGAAAATCGTGATAAATCGTGATGATGCAAGGCCGAATCCAATTGCATTGGATAATCAAAGCGTTGAAAACGCTGAAGTGGTATTTGTCAAGAAAGCCGTTGTGTGGAATTAATAATTTGAAAAAGAGGAATATTATTCAAATATTAGTTTGAAAGTCAACCATCTAAACAAATGAATACCTGTTTGGTTGAAGGGAGAGTACTCATGACAAAGGTAGGAATTTTTTTGTACTGGTGGCCTCCCTTTAGTCATGAGGAGGCGTCAGGAGTAACGTCCCTTGACAGTACGATACATGTTGATATAGAGAAAAACGATGTGAATAATCGAATAAAATTAAGTTTGTACCTGAAAACTGTGAATCTGGAATATTTGTGGTCGTTAACATTTAATTTCCAACATTACAATCAATAATTTCGATTTATAAATATTCATAACCAGTCAAATGGACAAGCGTGCAATCACTGGATGAACAAGCCATGGGACGAACTGATTTTGAAACGAAAAAGCCAAGGACCAAGCGATCGGTAGAAAAATTTTTGTATCATTGCGCCAATAGAAGGCTATGAGCAAGTGAAGCTATTTTCAATCAAAAATTAGTTTTTACACGATCAATGGCCTCATCCAGTGTATTTGAACACGCCATTTCCTATTATATATCTGAGTGCTACCGAAAAAATCATTTGCGGGGGAAAATTGAGTTAAATCGGGTTTATTTCTTTTGGTTTTGCACAAATTCCGATACATGGTTTTCAAAATTCAATATTTAACTCATATTGGAATTGTCTTCGACAAATACCAAAAAATAAGGTCATCGGCGAACGACGGGCCAAACCTTGCAAACCTTGTGGACCGTGATGATGTGCTCCGGCGCTCGCTTGTATCAACTTTTTTTCGAGCGACGGGGGAAGGAGACCGAGGCAGATACAAGTAGCATCCAGGATAATCTCAATACATATTGGCTTCTTTCCACTGAGAAAAGTATTCACTGAGGTAAGCCTGCGAAGTCCGCACTGGCAAATCTCAGTCGATTCTTTTTGCTTAAAAAAAAAACGTTCAATTTTCTACCCAGGTCAGCCTCCCCGGACTATATAGGCTCACCTAGGTCAATACTTTTTGTAGATGCAGATGCACGTTCTGTGCAGTCTGATTCCGATCTGTGCCGCCCGGAAAAGCCCACATATGTTGTCACAGAATTGAAACAATCTTTAGACTCAGTCGTTAATACTGCCTTAGACTAAAAACTTAAAGCCTCCTAAGGCGAATAAATTTGCAGAAATATTTTGGAAAATAAAACGGACCAATCAGATTGTTTCTCTTAGATTTGAGAATAAAAACAATATTTGGAGTGCTTAATGAATACGATCGCCCGAACAAAATAGCTAATAGCCTCGAAAGACGAATCAATATGCAGACATACGGAAGAGGCCTTGCAGGACGATAAAACCGGCCATAAAGAGTGGCCGTGGCTAGTTTATGACGGCAATCCGTCATGATAAAACGTTTTTCTCTGTAATCTATCATTAATGAAAAAGAAACTCCGTTACGACCCGATAAGGCGTAACCTATTAACCGGAAGATACATTTTTCTGGGTAACTTTAAATTTTGAATTTAAAAAGACTTTTACGCCGCTTGTGGCATTATTCAGGTCGAATTAATGCGACAGCTCTTTTTGAACACTGTTTTCACGAATACACATGAATCATCATGGGAATGTGAGAAAATGCTGGTAACTAGTATTCCTCCTTTTCCCATTTTTTTAAACTCTGTTACAGACCATCATTTGAGCCTCACTTTACGAGGCTCGTATTTGTCGTCTGCCAATGCTTTCAATTTAGATGAGTTTAAAATGTTGTTTGCTTAGAGAGTCTACGAAACCTTAAACAAGCATATCGTCGATTTACTTCAAAAACCTCTTAAATACAGCTTGAAAGCTGTAGTTAAGAGGTTTTCGGAGTAAACAGACGATATGTTGATACACCATTCTCGGAATGCATACTCACTCAGATGTACCGTATATAAACAGAAAAGAGAAGAAGTTGGGACGCAAGTTATGATATCTCTTCGTATGTCACCACATACTATGTTGTTGCTATTTTTAGAAGTATCTCATCTAGACAGGTCTAAAAAGTATCCACAACCTTGATCTAAAAAAGGAAATGAAGGTTTCGGAATTTTTATTACAGACCGCTAAATGAGTTCTTCAGTTATCTCCCTTGATTCTTCTCCAGTACTACATTGGTCCTTATAGGGGGATTACTTGGATTCTATCCTTGATTTCGTGTGCTGAACAGCTATGTTCTTGAGATAATATTGCAAGTAAATTTAGTGAGATTGTTTTACAAATCAATGTATGTGTAGTTCCTTATGATTAAGAACAGAATTTCAATTGAATTACACGCCGACCTTAAATATACATAATAAACCATTGCTTATTTTACGTAACATTTCCAAGTGAACCAAGGATAAAAACAAAGGTAAACATGTAATAGAAACAATTTGTTATTTGGATACCTTTAGCGTTTATCTGACATGGGATATAATTCAATTTACAAGAATGCCCCCCATTGTATCTTTAAGTCTACCAGTCCGAAAATGGCGAATTGTCATCCTTAAGGGAAATGCCACGAAAAACAATGGTCTCCATAAATACTGATTACTTGTTTATTCGAAGCACCGAAAACATTGTAAATTATTCGATATAGGATCTGGCTATTTTTGCCGTCTCTCCCAGGACTATTTTCGTTCCCATTTTAATTTCGTACTCGCATACACGAGTACTATAATAATTCCGTTAATATAAAATAATTGAATTTCATACGGCGCCCTCCGGTAGAAATTCGTAGAGTTTGGTTTAAATGATCGTGCTAAATGGCCTTGGGCAACGTAAAACAAGCATGGTAGTCGGGAAAAATAGTACTTGAAAGCAAAATAGAATTTGTTTCATTAACTTCCACCCTCTAAGAGGGCAACGCATCGTCGTTTTGCGGACAGTGTCGATCAAAGATCAGACTGCACGAAACGTGCAGTCTGATCTTTGATCAACACTGTCCGATGTCTTATCAGGCCGTCCTGCAACGACACAATGTTTCAAGGGGGCATCGTGATTCTTTACCAATCTGTAGACAATGTGTGAAAAGAAAATGTTATAAATTGTTGCCTGAAAAAACCCTCAATAAATTTGCGGATAGATGAGTCCTATCAACACCATACAGATCTGCTAAATTATTATAATACTTAAGTTCATGCTCAGCCTAGTTTGCCACAAGATAAAATTATGGTTTCTGACGGTGAGAAGGTTTGAAAAATAAACTTTAGTCTAGAAGAAGAAAGGAATTGCTCTTAAAGGTAAGAATTTCTCCCACATTAAATGCGATCACATTACACTCGCATTACTTTGAAATTAAATGTTCTACTGACTGAAGTCAAGAAATAACATATAATGGTGGTTTGCCATAACAATTTTATATGTATTGGCCATGTTCTTGCAATTCGTAAAAAATACGGAAATAATGGGGTTAAAACGCAGGCAATCGTAACAACCGAGGACATCTGCATCTTATCCACTTAGACAATCTTTAACAATTTTGCGTTTATCAATCAGCTGTCAATTCCACCATTAAAACACTTGTTGAAGTACAAATAAAGTAGAATTATCAAACCGGAACCGGAAGCCAGGAAATAACAAGTAATGGCGGTTCGCCATGATGAAAGCTAACAGCCTGGTCCATTTGCTGATTATTATTGATCTTCGTGCGATGGATTTTTGCTTGTTCTAAAGCTAGCGGATACTATAGGTAACTTCTGGTGCTTAAAAACGGCGTCGATCAGGATCAGACTAAAAATAATCGTACTGTCTGATCTTACATCTCAATGACACGACATTTCATGAGAAAACGTGTTAGAGTTTCCTACACACTAAAAATATTTCTTTATCCTATTACTAGCAAAAACATACAAGTTAATTTCTAAGGCGAACGAAGGGGTTAAAAACATTAAAGCATAAGTGATACTGTTCAAAACGCATTGTGACACGAGTTTGCGCCATCTGTCCCGGAAATGGAGAAGTACGCCAATCGGCTCTCTTGAAGTCGATTACGTTCCATGCTTGTTGTTTTATCCTCTACAGCATCGTTTAACCCTTATCCTGCTTAGTAACTTATATACTGTCCTGTTAAATGATTAACTCTTTACCAGTCGATAAAATTTTATACAAGTCCAAATTGAAAGCACTTGCAGACGACAAGATAAACGTAACTCAAAAATTGGAATTTGTTTCCAGCAGGGTAGAAAACATTTTGGGAAAAGGAGAAAATGCTGGTTACCAGCATTTTCTCCTTTTTCCACAATGTTTTAAAAGTCTTCCACCCCAAGGTCGTAAAAACCAGGGGTTGTTTAGTAAAGAGTTAATATGAAACTTTCAAGTCGGTAGTAAAAACTTAAATTTTGCTATTTCAAAGGTATTTTTCGAGAGAAAAATATCTTCTTATCGGAAAATGTGGATCCAAGATCAGACTGTACGGAACAGACTGAACGTTCCGTGCAGTCTGATCTTGATCTACACGGTCCGCAAAAGGTCAGTGATTGAGGTTTTGCAGAGACTTCACAAGTATGTTATATTAAAAGACTGACGTGGTTTCTTAAACCAAACCAAACGCGAATTATTTCTTTTTCAGTGTACCGCCGATTGGAAGCGCAGTTGGTTGCCGTGAAACATAAAAATATGCTTTTTAATTTGGGAACAGGAAAAACTCCTGTTTACCAGCATTTTCTTCTATTCTGAAAATGTTTTCACTGGTCGTAAAAACTCTGGATTGTTCGATGAAGAGTATACCTAAATTCTTTTTTACCCGTATAAACTAATACTGAGTTAAACCTTATAAACAATAGAGTACAATTCATTTCTAGCCAAACATGATTATGAGCCACGTTTTGCCAATCTGCCAAAGAGATGGGGGTGGTTATTATTATACTGCAAAGAAATTTCTTGTGATCTGGTTAGCATGCCGGGAACATATATAATCATGTTCCTGGCAAGAACCACGTAAAGTCAGTTTCCCTTTTTAGTGCCCCGTAAACATCACTACACGTGTAACACAACATCCAAAATGGCGGCGTCGATTGCTCACCAGACCGCACATTTATGCACCAAATTGAAGTCAGTTTTCATTGAATTTGGGCACTCTGAAGGGAATTTCTATTTCGCCAGCATACTCGATTCATGAGACTATAAAAACAGGAAAATTCTGATTAATACGCTTTGAAGGGTATAACTTTGTATTTTAATAAATTCGTTGTACGGTCAGGTGGCTCGGGGCCACATGATTCACCATAGCCGTGAGCAAGTTTCCAAGTCCCCTGCCACCTGACTGTACAACTAATATTTTTATACTGCAAAGAAATTTCTCGTTTTCTGATTGGTTAACATACCAGGAACATATTTCATGTTCCCTGGCAAAAACCACGTAAAGCCAGTTTCCCTTTTGAGGGCCCCGTAAACATCAGTAAACGTGCAACACAACATCCAAAATGGCGGCGTCGATCGATCACCAGACTGCACATTTATGCACCAAACTGCACGTTTTAGTGACGTCAGTTTCAAGTGACGTCAGTTTTCATTGAATTGGGGCACTAAGAAGGGAATGTCTGTTTCGTCAGCATACTCGATTCGTGAGATTATAATACAGGAAAATTTCGCTTAACCTGCTTTGAAAGGGTAAAACTTTGCAGTATAATAAATTTGTTGTACGGTCAGGTGGCGGGGACTTGGAAACTTGTTCACGGCTGTGTCAAATCATGTTGCCACCTCGCCTTCGGCTCAGGGCGACATGATTAACCACAGCCGTGAACAAGTTTCCAAGTCCCCTGCCACCTGACCGTGCAACTAATAATGTATGTATGTGATAAATTATACTGCAAACTAATTCAGCCATCACATATTATGGTGTCCGTGGTTGTGAGGTAGAGCGGTGACCTCGTAATCAGAAGGTCTTTGGTTCGATTCCCGGGATCGGGAGTCAATTTTGGAACACCTCGTAGCCCAAACACACACGCCAGTACATTATGCAGTTTCCAGGAAGCAAAGTCGAGAGAGATTAGTGTTAGTTGTAAGTCTTGTTTCTCAATCGATGTAAAGTAACTATGTGTAACCTAAGTCGTCACATAATAAGGGATTTATAAAATCTAGCCCCAAGCAATTGATTTACCGATAGACGGACAGACGGACAGACGGACAGACTTAGCAGTGAAAGACAGAACATCTATTTCACACCCCAAGGTTGTTCACACAATTGACATTTCCCAACGGTTTAAGAACCCATTTGTTTCCGAAACTTTTGAAATTTTCCAAATGTCCCTGAATTATTTATAGATGAATTTCAACCAAAAATACCCAGTGCGGATATGTAGTATGAATAATAGATTGTTATACAACTATAATACAGCATTAAATCAATCAATTTACCCATAAGCCATGGATAAACACCGTGGGGAAATTCTGTTGTTTGGTTTTAGAAATCCAATGTCGCCCCAATACACTTTATCTAACGGTCTCGTGATTTAACGTCACTGAAGAAAAAAGGTGTTTGAAAAAGTAGTGGAAACCAGCATTTTCTTCTTTTCCCACAATTTTTTCTATCATTTCACAAGACAGCATTTCTTATTTCGGTTATATTTCATTTGAAACGTGCAAATTCTTTTAAATTCGTAGAGCCTGATTGAAGTTCTATAGTTTGGTACTAAGTTAACCGTGCGACCTCTTTGGAAAACATCTGTTTTTGCTCTTTTGCAACAGTGCTTTTTGCTATTTGCAAATTTTTTTTCCACGTGAATTTGTCGTTCGCAAGTGCTATCAATTTGGTACAGACTAAAGTTTAATAGTTTAGTAATGAGTTAACCATTTGGCCGCTACAAAAACAGACATAGATTCTGTCCGTTTCCCGCAATCTTTTGTACCACTTCAAAGACAAAAAATATCGTTTCAGCTACATTTAAATTTGTCGTAAGCAAATTGTTTCAACTCGGTCTAGTCTGAAATTTTGTTTGTTTGCTAACGAGTTAACTTCATTGCTGTAAACACCTGTTTATTAATTGCTTGAGTTGTATTTTATGCCGTTTTCAACAATATGTCATTAATATCACGATGAACGCTGAAATCACTTATCCACGTATCTCGTGGATATCACAAGAACCAGTCTTGAGTACCGGGGTGACTTTTCCAAGGAAACATCACGTACTTCCTCGGCAGGGATCGAACAAGTGTTTCCTCAATTCAAAACCTGCACCCTAACAACTGATCTTGAATTGTTTTTCTGTAATCTTCAGTAAAAATGGTAGTTCGTTTTATCATCAAGACCATACAATTCTTCCAAATTTACCATAAGCTGCACCAAAAGCATAAAATAAATACTAGTATGAGACCATGTAATTATGTGTGAGTCATACTCTGGCAAAAGGGGGCTTAATGTGTCTCCATGATACATGATACCAAGCAAGTCATCACGTGATCATGGGTCTATAAAGTAAATTTGGTCTTAAAAACGACTCGATAATGAGGTAAACTTGTCCTTGGACAAGCAGAAAATTGACTAATAGCGAAAAGTTTAGGCCCAGAGCAGCCTCTGCAGACTGCGTACACTGATCTGGGTCTATACTTTTTGCCGATGCATTCAGCCCACTTTTTACAGAGCGTGTCTCAAATAGACGTGCCAAAAGAATAATTATGTCGTCTCCTCGGTGAAACCACCTGCCAGTCTCGCAGATGTCAGTCTAGGAAATTCACATATCACTTCTTGACGCTGACAGTCCTAGTTTTCTTCATTCATAATCTCCGAGTTCCTTGATAAAACAGTCAGAAAAACAAAGGCATTTTCAGGAAAACTAGATTTTAGTGTTGTCAACATGCATGTAACAAGGAGAACACTGGTTTAGTTTGCTAGACTATTTTGAGCACACCAAAACACTGTTAAAATTCTATAGTATCTCTATGGAGACACCTCCAAAAATCGGTGTATCAGTTTACTCACGATCAGGATGACGTTGTGTGGTGTCAAATCAAAAGACAATACCAGAAAGATGTCCTGTTTTCTGTCTCGCTTCCTCTTGGAAAATAGTATTAGTTGTGCGGTCAGGTGGCAGGGGACTTGGATACTTGTTACCGGCTGTAAGGAATCATGTCGACCCTAGCCGAAAGCGATGTGCCGACATGATTCGCCACAGCCTTGAACAAGTTTCTAAGTCCCCTGCTACCTGAACGTGCAACGAATTTACCATACTGCAAAGTTTTACCATTCCCACGTGTATTCAAGAAATTTTCCTTCTTTTATGATCTCACGACTTGAGTACGATGATGAAATAGAATTTCCCTTCTGAGTGCCCCAATTCGACACAAAATGACGTCACTGAGAAATGACGTCACTGAACCTTAGTCAAATGTAAGTTTGGTGCATGATTTGATGATGTCACTGCAATAGGTATTCCTCGTATTTTATTCAAATATGGATTTAAACAACTTCAAGGTAAGTAACCATGCATTTTAATGACACTGTTGGCAAACGTAAAGGAACATTTTTGCTGCAATCGAAGCCAAAATGGCAAAAAGTCGAGTTCATGTGGTACTACGGTACACCGGATACCAATGTGATAGAGTCTGTCTGTGAAATTCGAGTAAGTTGACTTTATCATGCAAATGTCGGGACAAATTATGAGGATTTTATACAGAATATATCGAGGGATTGTTTTGTTGGTTTTTTTATCTGATTCTATTGTTGTATTCAATCAGGCCTATCCTGGTTTAACCTATTGCAGAGCTTTGAACGCAGACGAAAATCTCTTATCTCTTTAACCCTTTACTACACAATCCCGACTTTTATCACCCATGTGAAAGAAGCCTTTTGAAAACATTGTGGGAAAAGGAGAAAATGCTGGTAACCAGCATTTTCTCCTTTTTCCCACAATGTTTTCTTCACTTCCTATAACAAACTTCAATTCTTTGGTCACATTCATTTTATTTTCTACTCTTCAAAAAAAAAATTCAAAATTTCAGTAACCTTTAATTTGTCGTCTGCAAATGCTTTCGATTTGGACAAACCTGAAATTTTCTCGTTTGGTAATGAGTCAAGGAACTCAACAAAAGAATAGAGAGAAACGGGTGTATAACCCTTGCATAATCGAATGAACCCGCCAGACATTCCAGAATTATACATTAAAACCCAAAATAAATAGAATTTCAAAGTTGCTTTTTTTGTCCAGATTGTCTCATCAAAGCCGACGGTGTAACTCAATTATCATATAGCACGTTTTGTGCAGTCTGATCTTAATCTATACTTGCAGCAATGGCACATCTATTTGTGAATAGTGCTTCAAACAAACTGAAAGCATTTGTCGACGAGAAATCAAAATATGGTTCAGATGATGATTCCTGTCTCTCATAGGGAAGGAAACATGGTGGGCAAAGGAGAAAATGCTGGTAACAAGCATTTTCTCCTTTTCCCATCATGTTTTCTTATGTCTATCTTGAGGCTTCTTTTCTAGGGTCGTTAAAACTCGGGGTTGTTTGGTAAAACGGTAAAGGGTCGATTTCTAAAAAGGCGCTTTAGGAATAAAGACTCTGATTAAATCAACTTAACAAAACCCGACATCAAACACGCTGCATGTTTGTTAAAGATACCCTCCGTCAAAGATCATTTTACACAATGTTATCGAAAATAATTTAGGAGCTGATTAAAAATCATTTATCAAAAATGTAAACTGGAGTTAAGTCGTGTGAGTTTGCGGTTTTTTGTCCAAACCGCCTTGGTTTTTTGTATACAGTAGTGCCATTCTTGAGCGTTCTTTACTTTTACCATCTTAAGAAAACATTTTTAGGGTTCATTAAGAAGAAAATGGGGGTGGAGAGTCTCAATTCCATTTGTCATTTTTTTGTAGAAAAGAGCATAAATGAAAAACAACTGAACAGAACATTGTTTATTTTACGAAAACAATACGAAGTTTATATTTATTTTTCATTGAGCATGAATTAGAGTGTTATTTTTCATAGTATTTTAATTATTCCATAAGGAGTTCAGTGTCATTGTGTTATTTACATTTTGAAATATGTATAAGTCACGTGGTTTGTTGAAGAATACCATGAGCGAGAACCGATCTGAAATATCCAAGAGTCTACTATCAAAGACTACAAACTGTAGTTACGAGGTTTTGGAAGTAAACCGACGATACTCAGTTGGTTTTTTTTTTCAATTTTGAGACAGCTTTGCACTGGGCATCTGATTTAACAAACTTTGATTTTTCTTTTGGTAAAGATTTAAAAGGAAATTTGAAGGCCTTGCCTGAGCCTTTGATAGATATAGACAGAAACATGGAATGTTGACCAATATTGTATGTTTCGCAGTGTGATCGTGATCAGGGGCGTAGCTACCTGTATGCAAAATGCGGTTTCATACACTTTGCAAAAACATCAATAAAACGTTACCAGGGGCCACCGAATAGCTTCTAAACTTTCAAATTTTTCTTTAGGGGCGGCCACATCCTTCTTGGTAGTCCCCTTCTCGTCTTTTTAGAAGCACTTTGCTCCTTTTTACCTCTCGAGTAATACCTTCGGTATTAGTTTTTGATATACTTTATTCTGGGCTTGCTACGCCCCTGGTGGTATATACTTTTGTAAAAATATACACCCATTTGCGCATGGCAGTTAATCTTTCGGGGCCAAATATACAAAGTCGACTTGTTTCGATGGCTGAAAAAAAAAACACCATAACTCAGAAAAAAATATTTATCTATTGGTTTGATTAAACAGGCGGACGGTATAAATCCAAGATCAGACTGCACGTTTTGTGCAGTCTGATCTTGGATTTACACCGTCCGCAAAGGTTCTAACCCTCGCTCATGGCACCAAAAGGTTAATTGGTATAATGAACGCATAAAATGCGAGTACCTTCAATAAAACAGTTGTCGACAGGCATTTGCATGCTCGCTCGGTTCATTCCCGCGGTCATCTGGCGGTAACCGAATGATTTCTTACCCTTCTAATAAATATTTGGCGGATGATTAGTTTATAATGAACTTTCTCCATATGCGCTGTTTTGTGCAAAGTCGCAAGGAAGAAAACTGAAGAAAAAAGAAACTTCTTCGAAAAAATATAAGATGGTAGGCGGAAGAAGTGTTGGATTATGAATATTGAAACTTTTTTGTGGTTCAATATGAGGAGAAGGAATGAAAAGTAATCACAACAGCATTTGCCTTTTTTTACATCACATTGTTTAGCATGTTTTTTTTTTTAATAGTATTACCTTGTTATTTTTCAAGATAATGCATGAATCTCAAATACTGTTTGAAAAGAAACAGTTGTTGTTAAAATAGATTTTTTACAAAATGTGTGTATGTATTACTCTCAGACGATAGCAGTGTCTTTTTAGGGTCGACTGACTTCATAATTGTAGGGGAAACAGGTGTTCCTTTCAGCTTAACCCTTTACTCCATAGAAACTCATTTCTACCCATTGCTTGTAGGAGCCTTTGGAAAACATTGTGGCAAAAGGTGAAATTGCTCGTGACGAGCAATTTCACCTTTTGCCACAATGTTTTCTACACAATCAAAAGGTGTCATATACGGCTTTATCCTTGCACTTATTTATGGTCAATTAGAAATACCATATAAATGCCTTATGGGGTAAAGGGTTAAATACCCGCTGTATTGTCTTTGTAATGAAGCGATGTATTTTACCTGTCTTACCTTTAATGTGTTTGTTTTGTTGTGTTGTGTTTGTCAACAAAGGTTTAAATTATCATCTGAGAGCAATAGACTTACAGTGATGGGTTATATGGAGACACTGATACTATTTTCGTACATTTGCCGGCAAACAGGCCTGTATCTTCTTGGGGGAAAAAGAAATGTGTCCACATATTTGACCAATCAAAAATACTTTTTAGTCATTCGAAAATTTCGAATATCAACATCAAGAATCCTGCGTTGCCAGCATGCGCGGAAAAAAAAAACCCGGAAAATTAGAAATATCTCTCTTGCCGCAGTTTGGTTTCAAGTTTCCCAAAGTTTCCCAAAACTGAAGACAGTACGAGTACAGAGAAGCTGTTGTTAAAGGTTCACGTTTAGATACGCATGAAAAACATGTTGCATGATGCTAAATTCTATGGACATCTGACGGTGAATGGGTGGATTCATACCTCTCTTATAGAAATTTGGCGGATAATTAGTCTGTAACGAACTTTCTCCGTCAGCCATTTTCTTTTCCATTACATGTAATTCAGTCTGTCGGTTATTTAATGGTAAATGCATGACTTCTAACATTTCGAGTAGAAACTTTCTGCACAGTTAGTCTGCACTTCACTCTTTGTATGAGATATGTGTATCGTCGGTTTACTTTAAAAAACCTCGTAACTACAGCTGGAAACAAGCTGTAGTTACGAGTTTTTTTAAGTAAATCGACGATATGAGATCTAATGTTACCTCTTGCCCTGCCATCATGATGACAGTTCTTTTGGGCAACTTTCTCTCCAAGTCACTAAACCATCTTTGAAACAATGATCAATGATGATAGGGGCATGGATCCTGTCGCAAAGACTATCATCAATTCTCGTAAAGAAATTGGTAGAGCTGGGCGGTCGAACAAGCGACCCCCTCTTCGCAAGTCGCGAACACTACCAACTGCGCTCCTAACACAGCTTTACGTTATGTATACGCCAATACTGTCCTAAACGGCTCATGTCTTTCAAAATTAACATTCATCTTCCATACCTTGCTCGTGGAAATTTAGCGGTAAATTAGTAGAACTGTGGACGAGGCATAGCTTGACCATGCCGCAATAAAGGCAATCACAGGTGTCGACAACTGTTTGTTAGGTATTTTATGCGTTCATTATACTAATTAACCTTTTGGTGCAAAGGGCGTTCAGTTAAAACCTTTGCGGACAGAACGTGCAGTCTGATCTTGAATCTATACTGTTCGCTTTTCTTATCAAGCCAATATATAAATATTATTTTCTGAGTTATGTTTTTTTTTTCGAAAGAGGTCGACTTTGTATATTTGGCGCCGAAAGATTAACTCTGTCATGGGCGAATGCGGGTATATTCCAAGAATATATATCACCAGGGGCGTCGCAAGCGAAAAATGAACCATTTACAAAAGTAGATAACAATTTCATGAGAGGCATAGCTTGACCATGCAGTAATGAAGGAAATCATGGGTGTAGAAAAGACGTATGTAATGGCTTCACTGAAAGCATACGTTATTGGTACCCATTAGAATTTTCTCAGTGAAAAAGCTGAACGAAATATTCAAATTGTAAGTTTTGTAAAGAAAAGATTATATTTTTAAGGACAAAGGATTTCTCTGAGTGGGGTCGGTGCAAAACTGTGGGACCCACAGCTCAAGGACCCCAAGGTCGCGTCTCGCAGACAGCGCAGAGTTTTTCGAGGGAGTATCCATGCGTAAAACACTCTTGTTCAGAGTCTCAACTTAGTGCTGGGGATAGCCAGAATTTACATGAAGATTTGAGCTGTTGCCATGAAATGATTGGTTAATTTTGAAAGTAACGTAAGACATCAGTCTTTCAATTAACAAATCAATTAACTGTATTTCCCCGACTTGTCTGCGCTACCTGTAAACTACTGAAGAAGAAAAATTGAACTATCTTAATTTTGGAGACAGAGCCAAACCTTAAAGAAAATCGAGACATTGGCGCGAGCAACACCTTCATGCGCAATGTTCAGTGTTTGAAAGCCAATCATCCACAATGATTCAGAAAAGTACTAAATACTGTTTTCATGATAAATGTAAAATACACACGTACACGCAATTTCAAAATATACGACACATTCTGAACAAAAGATAAAAATATCAACGCTGCGTTAGATTAACATCTAGTCTTCGGGAAAAAAAAATCAAAATTGGAAAGACAGTTATAGATCAACAAAGTAAAAAGCAATGAGGAAAATAGGGCAATTATTGCTGGTATGCTTTCTTTTCATAAGATGTATTTATCGGGTACCCGTATTTATCTTCAAATTTAATCACAACATAGCTTCAATATTCGTGTTCCAGTATGTCTTCTGTCGGTTCGATTTTTGTATTGCGAAAATCGTTGTTGTTTTGGTTGTTTACTTTCCGAGCAAGTGTTTCCGGGATAATTGACCGCCATTAATGACAGCTCCCCTCACTAATGAATCGTTTCCTATTGACGTATTGGTAGATTGATAGGTTGGAAGATTCACATGCGGTATTTAAGCCCTCATACTCTACAAAATGAGACTATGCGCCTATGCGGACAATATAGACCAAGATCAGACTGCACAGACTGCACAGTCCGATACGTTGATATTTTTCCTGTGGACAAAAAAAAAAACCCTACAGTTAATGATAGCCCCCGTCCCTATTGAATTGATTACTTTTGACGTTTGATTAGATGGATCGTTTTTGAGATGCACATGCTGGTATATTTAAACCCTTACGCTGTGAAGTTCAAATCGATGAGTTTTTGCGGATAAGGTTGATAAAGTTGAAACCTCACAGACAATTTAGTCTGATTTTTTATCTACACAGTCTAATACGGTGATTTTTTTCGGTGAAAAAAAAAAAATCTAATGACAGCTCTATACAATATTGAATTGGTTAATTTCTATTGGCGTTTTGTTAGGTTGGTCGTTTTGAAGATGCGCGTGCGGGTATTCTAAACCCTTAGACTCCAAAACCTAAATCGACAGACCTTTTCAAACGATGTAGATCAATACTAGATTAAACAGAGGATGCACTTTGATCTACATTGAGTATAATTATGTGGCCTGCAACACGCGAAAATGGACATCCGGACATTTGCGTAAAGTGTCGTTTCGGATCTGCCTGAGCAGTCCGCACAGGCTGATCCGAAACGACACTTTCCCTTTATATGTAATTTTCTGTTTTGCACAAGTCTACTGAAGAAAAAAATCTAATGTAGTCGTAAATTGCCGTCTCGGATTAGCCTGCGCGGACTGCGCAGGCTGATCCGAGACGACACTTTACGCAAATGTCCGAATTTCCCTTTTCGCGTGCTGCAAGACATACAACATTAACGATAGCTCCCCTTTCTAAAGAATTGTTTCCTATTGACATACATGTACATGATATACTCGGAAATCAACATGCTGATATTTTCAATCATAGACTGCAAAACACAAATCCATACGCTTTTAAAGTCATTGTAGAACAAGATCGGACTGCACAGAACGCGATAGGCTGGGAGATTCACATACTGGTATATAACCCTTTACCAACCAAGCCTTTTGAAAACCTTGCGGGAAAAGGAGGAAATACTGGTAACCAGCATTTTCTCCTTTTCCCACAAGGTTTTCTACTCTTTCACGGACTATAAGCATCATTTCAGCTACATTTGATATGTTGTCTGTAAATGCTTTCAATTTGGACCAGTATAAAATTATGTCGTTTGGTAAAAGTTTAAAACCTTCAGACTGCAACGCGCATTTCGATGAAGTTTTTCGGACAATGTAGATTGTGACCAAACTGCATAGAATCTGCACTCTAAACGATAATCTGCTCTATCCGATATGATGACATTTTTCCACGGAGTTAAGATTAATAACAGCTCTTCTCAATGATTTGGCTTTTTTTTTCGTATCAGGATATTGGTAAGTTAATGGACTGGAAGTTGCACATCCTGGTATTAAAAACCCTTCGATTGCAAAACCCAACTCAGTATGCTTTGTTTGGAAAGCGAAGATCAAGATCGGACCGTACAAAACCTTCAGTCTGATCTTGAACCTTCACCTTCCCCTGTTTAGTGAAGCCTCAAATGTGAAAATTCGAGACACAATGGATTGTATTTTGTATTTTAAGCAGTCGAAAAGGGTCAAGTTTGTCATTAGCGCTGATAGATTTAATAAGCCTGCATAAAGCTTTCCCTCATGAAAAAAAAAAGAATTTTCTGTAGCACCAAATGTAAAGATGATGCAGTAAGTTACCATATACCCACTTTCGTCACACCAAACTCGTTCTCATTCCGTTCCGAAATGTTTTGCGGATGTACTTAAACTGTGTTCAGTCGGAGTGGCCGTATTAGCAAACTTTCACGATCTATTTACGAACTTAATGGTCGAGTTAGGACGGGAGGGTGCTCCAGAACTATGAGCATGCTCAAAATTTCCTGCCGTCCATCCCGTCCTGTAATTAGACGGAGTGACAACGGAACGAGACGGACGTACTACAAACGGAACTGTCGTGCTTCGATCTTAATAAAGACGTGGTGCAGTTCAGTGCGTTATAGCATATTACCGACCAAACTTTCACGTGCTATCCCGACTGCAGCCCGTTTTACAATTTTGTTGATAGGAATAAGACTTTCTAAGAACAGGTTTGGTGGGACAGGGGCTTCAGGCATTATCAGGCCAAAACTACACGTTCTTCCCCGACCGCATCCCGTTTTCCGACCATGTCAAGATGGGGTAAGACATTCTAAGATCTAGTTTGGAGTGACGGGTCTTTACTTCGTAAACGGTAAATTGAACTCTCTCGCGATAATGTATATTTTCATTTTCTGTGTCAATGACGTCACGTCACAAATAATGTCTCGGCGACTTCCGGGCTGATAACAGGCATGGACGTAATATAGACAATCCTGTAATTAATCAATGCGGGTTTTTTTTGGTCGTTGTTATCCAATAAAGAGTGAAAGAATGAGCTATGATCAATCAAAAGGCTTTACGGTTTCTGAAAAAGTATCGATCAGGTCAGTCTGCGCCGTCTATGAAGTAAAAACGATTGAAAAGTATTTAAATCTATACTATTGTCTTTCTTTTTTAATAATGATTTGCCAGCTATCGGCTTAAATAACTCAGTGATAAATCAGTTTCAAGTCTGCTGAGATAAAAATTTAATAAAAAAAAAAAGGAACTATGATAAAGCTTCGTTTCAGGTATACTGGATTGATTCTGCATAACACACTCTGATTGTGCCGCAAGTCGTGATTATAAAATGAGAAAATTTTATGGCTGAATTCAGACAATAGCACACCGGCAAGTGGGAATTATGAACGAAAAAATAAAAACGTTTGGAAAGGCAAGCTTAACGACCCATGGGGGTATTATTTCTGAGCAAACAAACATTAATCCTTTACCAAACAATCCTGAGTTCTTAAGCAGATGACTTTTGAAAACATATTTGGAAAAGAAGCAAATGCTGGTAACCAGGACATTATTTGCATGTAAAACTAGCGATAACTTTTTTAGACTGTTACCTGTACAAAATAACATGTTTTTCTTCTTATTTAAAGTTAACTGTTAAAATATTTCACAAGACTTCGGGGTGAGAAAATGATCCTATAGCTTGACATTTAGTTAGGAGTATATTTTTATGCCTTACAGATGCTGCAGATCAAAATCAAACTAAATTAACGTCCCTTGATCAATGGCCTAGACACTTTGCTATGTAAATATATTTATGTTTAAAATAAAAACTCCATTAAGTTCCAATGATGGGCTCGTTTTGTCCAAAATGAAAATGTTTATATTGTTTACTAGAATCTGCCACCGTTTGGGTTCAGTTTCTAACGGTGCATTGACTGGATTGATGGTGCATATAACCGGGAGTGAAAATTAACTCAGTACCATACGACAAAATTTTTGACTTGTCCAAATCGAAAGCATTTGCAGACGACAAAATAAAAGTGACAGAAGATTTGAAATTTGTTTTGTGAAGGATAGAAAACATTGTGGGAAAAGGAGAAAATGCTGGTAACCAGCATTTTCTCCTTTTCCCACAATGTTTTCTAAAGGCTTCTTTCTCAGGGTCGTCAAAAGTAGGGATTGTGTGGTAATGGGTTAAGTAAGCGTTATACTTAAAGCTGGCATTAATAGAGAGGACAAATTTTTTTCACACAGAGAATGCAGTTGTTCGTTAGTTCATCTACACCTCTATGAAACTACAATTCCCCTTTTACTGAAATAACAACCTTTTTTTCTGCTTGTTCTTCCTTCCCTTTTAAGATTTCCAGATTCAATTACTTTCCCTAAATGTACTTCTCAGATACATTCACGTTCTGGATTGTTAGTTTAAAATGACCTTGATATTGTATTATATATGTTTTAATTTAAACATATTTATTTTACATCGATTGAGAAACAAATTCTAACAACTTATACTAATCTCTCTCGATTATATTATGTTTTGTTTGTTTGTACTTGTCAATAAAGAATCTATCTATCTATTGGATTCCAATTTAGGGTTCGTTTTGTCCAAAATGAAAATGTTTGTATTGTTTACTACTATCTGCCACCGCTATGATTCAGTTTCTAATGATGCATTTACTGAATTGATAGTGCATAGAAACCGTGAGCATTAAAGCTCCCTCGAGTGAGGTATATTTCACTGAATCATTCATGGCATCCACCCTTTACCATCTAATATCCTGATTTAACGACCCCGAAGAAGAAGTGGTATCCGTGGTCGTGAGGTAGAGCGTCGGCCTCGTAACTATAAGGTCCTGAGTTCAATACCCGGGAGCGGGTGTCAACTTTGGGATTTTTCATTGGCCCACACAGTCGGCGCGAGTACTGGTGTAGTTGCCAGGAAGCAGAATCAAGAGAGATATTTGTATAAGTTGTAAGGACTTGTTTCTCAATCGATGTAAAATAAATATGTTTAAACTAAGAAGACGACTTTTGAAAACATTGTTGGAAAAGGAGAAAATGCTGGTAACCAGCATTTTCTCCTTTTCCAACAATGTTTTCAACCCTACGTAAGACAACTGTCGTCTGCAAATGCCTTCCGTTTGGACAAGGCTAAAACTCTTGTCTGGTAAAGAGTTAAAAGTAAGGTAAATGAAGTTTCATCAATTAACGCTTTTAGCGCCAAATACCGGCAATTACGTCATGTCTGTGAAAAGGGAGTTTATAGCATCTGCAAAAGGTATCGACCCAGATCAGCCTGCTGTTGCTCAGCTATCTTTCCGATATAGGCGAATGATAAGACTGATGAGGCACATATGCCGCACAGAAAAATCGTTTCCATTTGAGACAAGAAACAGCTTTTTGAAAAGGAGAGATGGTGCAAGACGTACTGGGCCACGTAAAGTGACTCTAAAATTGCCCCTTCAGAATGGTGATAGAACCAGAGCTCCAGATATAAATTGAAAATATTAATTATTCTCGACTAAACCCTATGTTGTGGATACTCATTAGAATCGTCTCATCGAGACGACCCTTATACTGCTAAATTAGTCAAATAAAATTTTCAAAACAATAGTAAAACGTCAAATGTTGTAATTTCAAAGTTACATTGTATGGGAAAAGTATCTCCTTATCGGATAGTGTAGATCCAAGATCAGACGGCAGGTTCTGTGCAGTCTGATCTTGATCTACACTGTCCGCAAAAAGGTTCATAGTCTTACCTATTAGTCTAAGGGTAAATGAACGATAACACAACCTGCAGATTGCATACGATATGTTTCACTCTGTGACAAAAGCTTTGCAAAGAGTCACGTGTCTCCAGAGACCAGCTCTATGATCGACATCATTATCGTTAACTCTTCACCAAACGATAAAATGTTTGAAAGTTATCTAAATTGATAGCATTAGCAGACGACGAAATAGATTGACTCAAAAAAAAGTCTACTTTTGCATTTTTGAAGAGTTAAAAACATTGTTAGAAAAAGGAGAAAATACTGGTTACCAGCATTTTCTCCTTGTTTTCACAATGTTTTTTTTTCCTAAGCCTTGTTTCATCAGGGTAGTTGAAAGTGGGAAGTGTGTTGAAAAGGGTTTAACCCATCAATCTGAAATCATTTCATCCCGATCTCACTTAAACCAATTATACGGAATGTTTCTCGATTCTGCATTCACTCATACACTTGCAGAATTCTATTGGATTGTATTTTAGACGTGCCTTTGAAGCACGTTTAAAATCGTTTGAATTAGAATTTAAGCCGTTTTGCCAGCTTTGGCCAAAATACAGCAACCAATGCACCTAGGCTTTCCTGGCTTTCTCACACCAGTACGGACACAACTTTTTTCCCATGCAACTGTCTGTTTTTGTGATAGGATTCATTCTTCTCTCACCGCTGACCATTGCCTCAATGAGGGTTATGTGGGAAAGCAGCCACTGGCTTGAAAAGAATATTGTACGAGGTACTGGTAAAAGACACTCCAAGAAAGCATCAATAGGTACATTGGCCGAGAAAAAAAAAAATTATAACATTTTCAGTATTTTTTAATTTTGTTGCCTTTGAACGAGAAATGTTACAGGGCTCAAATTCTTTGAAAAAAAAATCTAAAAAGAGCCATAAAAGAACATTTTTTGTTGAATTTTTATCAAAATTCGATGAGTAGTTTAAGCCAGATGATGTTTGAGATAAAAAGTTTATGTACGCATGCATAGACTGACGAAAAAATGAACATACGCCCTGTGTGCTCTGCAAAAAGAGGGTTGAATGCATCTACGAAAAGTATCGATTCAGATCAGCCTGCGCATTCCGCGCAGGCTGATCTGAATCGATACTTTTCGCAATTGGTCATTTTTTTCAGTATGGCCAAGGTCCAATTTACCTCATTATGTTGATTGTTTAAAAAATGTGGTTATATGAATGCATTATATAGTATGTGATTGCTTGCTGTGGTATCATGCATCGCAGACACAGTACCTTGACATGAGGTTGGTCGCCTTAGGCCATTGAAGCTAAAATTGTTCCACTGTAGTTGGCATGTGTACAAAGAAGGGAAACATAACCGTCTCCTGAGTATAGTATGTTTCACTATAGCATACACGAAAATAAATAACACTGGCCAAAAACTGACTAAATTGCAGACACATCAATCTTAATAGCAAAGTTGATAGTCGGCATGTGTTACCCTCTTAACCCTTTACTCCACAGATACTCATTTCTACGCATTGCTTGTAAGAGCCTTTGGAAAACATTGTGGCAAAAGGTGAAATTGCTCGTCACGAGCAATTTCACCTTTTGCCACAATGTTTTCTATGCTATCAAAACGTGTCGTATGTTCACATAAGAAACAGCTTCATCCTTGCTGTTATTTAGGGTCAATTAGAGATACCATAGAAATGCCTTATGGGGTAAAGGGTTAATGCAAAATAAATGCTTTCCGCCTGTTTTCTGTTGTCTTACACTTTAACTTTCACTGCAAAGTGAAGTGGAATTAATCTATGTTTCACTACAGTTTACACTGAAATAAAAAACGCAGGCTAAAAAGTGACTGAATCGCAGACACATCAATCTGAATGGCAAAGTTGATGGTAGGCATGTTAACCTCTTTATGCAAAATGACTAGCTTCGGTCTTTTTCGGCGTACGTGAATATGCTGGCTTTTGGCCTACTCGTTGGTCCTGATAATAATTGAATAAATACAAATTAATGATTTGGTAAAAAATATAGGCACAGAGCTTCAGATAAGAGGGAGTGATGGTATTCTAAATCAATCATTTCTCTTCAAAACCCTACATGATGTGGGTACCCATTAGAATCGTCTCGACGAGACGATTCTAATGGGTACCCAAAACATTGGGTCCAGTGTAGAATTATTCATATTTTCAATTTTGAAATCAAAATCACTCCCTCTTTCTGGAGCTCTGCATGATGGATTCTTACTAATTATTTCAAAGGGTCTATTTCATTAATTTGTTTTAAAGCTTAGTTTCTATCTAGCAGGACACATAATAATATTATATTTGAACCACATTCTTGAAAAAGGGGGCTCACTGCATCTTTGTAATGCAATAAATGCTGAAAAAAAAAATTATATATCGTTCGTGACAAGAGATATGAGTCAGTTTAAATAAAGGAAAAGCCAAAAATCGTTTAAATTCCAGTCTCCGCCGGGAGACACATATTGCGTGTTGCTCCACCCAAAAGGGGCGACATTTACACGTACACTATCGTCCTGAAATGAAACGATTAAGGAAATGGTGTCTTTCGTTTAAAAGTTTTTTTAACTAAAGCGACAGACAAAGGACATGCTGCCGATTACAAACTGGAAATGAGAGGGAAAAGAAAACATTTATCATTCTTCAGTCAGGACGATGGCATGAACATTATTATAGAGTTTATTTCATCACCTTGTGGTTAACATCGGGAAATATTTGCCGAAAAAGGGAAAGGTATACGAAAATAATGAATGCCGTAAGGCACGAGTTATTTTCGCGGACCTTTCTCTTTTGAGGCAATTATTTCCCCATATTAACCACAAGCTGATGAGATAAATTGTATATTCTATTTCCTCTAATTATTTTGTCAACGAATGCCACGAATGTCAACGACTTCTATTTTTAGCTAAGTAGAACAAAAAAAGAAATTCCAAATTTTCGGCGGGCGGAAAATATTCACTGTGATGGGGAAATAATTCCCACAAGCTTGAATTACGACATTTCTTTACCTATAACATTTCAAATAATAAACACATGAAATACAATATAATACGCATTGTATCCATCAGGGATATGGGATCGACGAAAAAGTAATGGTTTACGAACTGATCGCCTAATAAAGTGTATGATTCAGTTGCTCCCGTAGGGGGCTAAGTGTCTACTTGGCAAGCATGGGTATTTTTGAAATTGCAAAAAAAGCCCATCCAAACCGTTACTGGAATAAGAAATAACAAGTGAACCCACGGATTGAAAAACTTACTATGAGCGAAATCGAGATTGGTTTATTCATATAGGCCTAATCATGTGGTGTTTACTGCAATGCCAGGGCTTTTCTTGACGACATTGATCAAAACCAGACTGCAAAGAACATGCACTCTAACCTTGGACCTATGCCTTTCTCTTTTTCAGTCAAGCCAGTCTTTCTGAGTGGATTGTATTTTCAGTTCATACATACCTTTGGTGCTGTAAGGGTTGAGGAAAATCAACAGATGGTATTGAGAGTAAATCGATAAAACAGTATTATTCAAAATTTGACAGTGTTCACTTCAAAGTAACTTTATACAGTTGGTAATTATATCACTTCAAGTCATGATAAATCAAACTTCAAATTCCTCGACACTCTGGAATGCATCAGTAGTAATCGAAGTACTTCCACCTTTATTGTGGCTAATTTATTCTATACGGGAGGAAGAAACCCGGGTAAAAAACTTACAACGGCAAAAATCTTTCATCGTTTGATTCTATATTTGATTAAATGGTAGATACGACGATTTCAAGAAATAGCCAAATATCACCACAAAATCACCAGCATTTGTTAAATTATATAACAATTTCCGACGTTGCACCCAATATCTTATCGTAAGTCGTTTAGAAACGTCTCAACAGAAAGTATTTTCCTGGTATTTCTCATTCCATTTGTACTTTGACATGCAAAAAGTTGACCACTATCCAAAAGTTTCGATCTAGGTCAGCCTGCACGAATTGTGCAGGCTAATCTTGGTTGAAACATTTTGAAAATGTATTTACCTCCTTTTCACAGAATATACATGGTTAAATTTTAATTCTAAAGAGTTTTATACTTTACAAAAGAAAGAGAAATTTGATCGGCTAAAATTTTGTTGTCATCTGGCAAGGGGTTAAACAATTGAAACCATTTTTAGGCAATCAAAATGACGGAATTTATTTTAGTAGGGTAGAAAACATTTTGGAAAAAGTAGAAAATACTGGTTTTCAGAATTTTCTCATATTCCTACAATGTTTTCGATGAGATTCTTTGTTAAAACTTGGAATCGTATGGTAAAGGATTAAAACCCTTATCAGCACTTTTCATCTAGACAAAGCCTTTCCACAACATAGATTTAAATGAAAAACTGGAGTTCTGTTACTCTATGGACTCTCCAAAAATACTCCCAGTACAATGTACATTTGGATGATTACGCTAACATACAGTATGAAACATGACCTTTTATATTACAACTTGATTTATAAACCACTTGTCCATTGAATACCATTATCAGATCTACAGTTGTCTACAACAACAACTAGTATAACATGAAGATGAAGATGATGATGATGAAGATAATGATGATGATGACGATGATGATGATAGATTGTGAGGAGACGGGGAAATAGGAGGGTTAGGAGGAGGGGTAAAAATGACGACAAAGACAAGAACAATGTCTACGATTACTACGACTACAACAACAAATACATGCACCAATGATACTTCTACTTCTCCTTCCACTTCTTCTTTTATTACAACTACTACTTCTTCTACAACTACATCATGCATCAGTTCAGTTATTTATTCAACAATCCCACCGCTTTACGTAATTTCGATTTCATCCCAATTGCACGCGTAGATTCCAGAGTATCTCAATCGAGTATTTACCTATCCTCTCTCACTCCTGCTTTTCGCATGTAACTTGATTTTCATCTTTGTCTTGTATGTTCTTTACCAAAATTTCTTTTCTTCTTTTTTTTCTACTATTTTCATCCCTCTTTTTCTTTCTCTTAAATTCAGTTATCTTTTTTTGTTTCCCTAGTTTGTTATATATGTTGTTTTGCTTGGTTGCCATAGAAAGATTATTTTGTTCTTTTCATTGTAAGGGACGGACTGATTCTAAGTTGGTAGAACTTGTGGTCCAACCCATTTCATTCATGAATAAAATATGTTTAAACTGAACAACAACTACAACATAAACATTTACCACTACTTCTTCTCCTACTTCTTCTACTACTGCTATTTCTACTTCTACTACTTCTATTACCATTATTTCTACTACTACTACATCTACTACAAGTTCAACTTCAGCAACAACATTTACTACTACTGCTTCTCCTACTACTTCTAGTACTTTTTCCACTTTTACTACTTCTACTACAATTTCAACTACTTTTATCACTACTTCAACTTCTTCTACTGCTATTTCTACCATTTCTACTACCAATTAATAATTCTACCACTGTCACTTCTACTACTTCTTCTACTACTACTTCTACTACTTACAGAGCTCCAGACAAGAGGGAATGATGGTATTATAAATTCATTACTTCTCCTCCAAACCCTATGTTGTAGGTACTCATTAGAATCGTCTCGATGAGACGATTCTAATGAGTACCCACAACATAGGGTTTAGCGGTTAGTTACTTGTATCTTAAATTTTTAAATCAAAACCACTTCATCTATCTGGAGCTCTATATTTACATTACTACTACTTCTTGTACTACAATTTCTACTACTTACAGAGAAGAGGGAGTGATGGTATTCTAAATCTATTATTTCTCCTCCAAACCCTATGTTGTGGGTACTCATTAGAATAGTCTCGATGAGACGATTCTAATGAGTACCCACAACATAGGTTTTAATGCTAAGTAATTAATATTTTCAATTTTGAAATCAAAATCACTCCCTCTACCTGGAGCTCTGTACTTACATTACTACTTCTTCTACTATTATTTCCACTACTACTACTTCCACTGCTATTTTCACTTCTACTACTGCCACTACTACTGCTTCTACAACTTCATCTCCAGCTATAACTTATACTACTACTATTTATTCTACTTCTATTTCCACTTCTACACCTACTAATACTTCTTCTACCACTACTACTATATCTACTGCTACTTCACCTTCTCCAACTACTATTTCCACCACTACCACTACTTCTTCTTCTTCTACTACTATTTTCACTACTACTACTATTTCTATTTCTTCAACCACTATTTCTATCACTACCACTTCTTCTACTACAATTTCCACTACTAGTTCTACAACAACAACTATTACTACTACTACTACTTCTACCACTACTTCTACTGCTACTTTCTCAAAAAAAACTATTTCTATCACCACCAGTTCTTCTTCTACTATTTCCACTGCTACTACTACTACGACAGCAACAACATTTACTACTACTACTATTGCCACCTCTACTATTTCTAATTCTTCTATCATTATCACTAACATTACTTTCAATATTATCATTACTGATATAATTATTATCTATTTATTATTATTATTATTATTATTATTATTATTTTTTTTTTTTTTTTTTTTTTTTTATTTATTTATTCATTTAATAATAATAATACTATTATTGCTGTTGTTGCTGATGATGCTGTTATTGTTTTTGTTGACGATATTGTTGTTGCTGTTGATGTTGCTCTTGCTGTTATTGTTGTTGTTTTATTATATAGGATTAATTCACGTTTTTGAGGTCGTTAACATTCGCAGAGGCCCGAAAAATGCTTTAACGCCCGAGTGCGAAGCACGAGGGTGTTTAAGTATTTTGAGGGCCTCTGCGAATGTTAACGACCGAAAAAAACGTGAATTAACGCTATTATTGCATAAAGTAAAGGTATTCTAACAATAATTTGCACAGATAGCAAAATTATTTCCATAGAAATGCAAATAAGCGAATTTCAAATGTACTGTACGCAAATGGGTCAAAACCGGAAGTCGGCGAAGAAGTTTTTGTTACGATTAGGAAAGGGCCGGTAGTCCTGTATGCCAGTTTTGATTCTCTCGCTGTAAATACACCTTTATTGATTTTTTGATACACACTGGACTTATGTGGGATAAACTTGCACACATTTGGAAGATTACAACTAGGATGAATGCGTGGATATAAATTTCTGTAACTGAAGGCGACAGACGGTTCGATATACATCAAGCGAGGCGGACCGATCACGTTAAAAAGTGGGTGGGATGTAGCTGGTTTAGAGTACATTTCACGGGTGAATTTTTGTTCAGATCTCGATTAAACTGAGATTCTGTACAAAGGTTTGTTTGTGGTGTACTAATATCATCGAAGACATGCCATGGAAAGGATCGAATATGGTACGAATTCCTACAGTTTGATGGTCGGAGTCTAGGGAAAATCTGACAAGGACAAACGTTGTTTACAAGGTAGGCCCGAATCAAGGATATTGATAGTACAAACCCGGGCGTTAACGGCGCGTGAATTTACTGATTAATACACGTTTTCTCCCGTTAACCGCCCGATTTTTACCCGTTAATACATGCTTATAACGGCCCGAAAAGGCACGTTTTATGCAATAATTTTTGTTATTGTTATAACCATATTACGATAACCTTTCTCGATTAACATTTACGAATGTTATTCTCATACATAAACATCAAGGCGACAGGTTGACTGGCGAGGAAAGAGGAAATCTGCGAGCTGCACGTAAGTGATATTACAGAGGTTCCACTGAATTGCTTTATATCGCCGTCTTATCACAAATTTATCAACACATTAATCATTATGAAAAACACCAACCAGTGTACGGTTTCCATGGAAATAAGTCATGCATGTGAAATACATTCCTCTAAAATTCTTTGGGGAAAGGTGTCTATTTTTTTTTTTACACAGTTTTTTTGTGTATTTTATCACCAACAGAATATAAATGCTTTGAAATTCTTTTGGGAAAGGGTCTTTTTTTAAAATATGTTTATCTTTATATGTCTTTTTTTTTTCATCGATAAAGCAACTTCTGTAGATTTATTCAGGGGAATGGTCTTTTTTATCTGCAGGTATATGTTCCTTTTTTTTTTAAATCACACTTCAGTTGTTTTAATTCTCTAACTTTAAATATTTAAGAGCCATACTTTGACAAAAAGGGGGCTAAATTCATGTCCGCAATGCATGATACCACAGCAAGCAATCGCATACTAATGCACCCATAAAAGCCACATCTTTAACAATGAACTCAATCATGAGGTAGATTGGGCCTTGGACATACAGAAAAATGACCATTTGCGAAAAGTATCGGCCCAGGTCAGCCTGCGCAGTCCGCGCAGGCTGACCTGGGTCGGTACTTTTCGTGGATGCATCAAGCCACGACAGTTTTGAGTCCCAAGTGAAACCACTACAATCGGGACTTAATAAATCTTAGCCAGGATTAAATGGTAATCTTATCAGACAGTGTAGATCGAAAATAAGACTGCAGGTTCTGTGCAGTCCGATCTTGTTCTACACTGTCTGTCCTGACTATCGCTTAGAAGTCTAAAGGTTTACTAACGCATTATCTCCCGCTAGATGGCATTCTATAAATACTCATCTTCGAAGAATATGACATGCATAGAAAACGTTTACTAATGCCGTCTCATAACTAACTCATCATTTACATTATAGAGTGAACTCCAAACGAGCTTAAATCAAAGATTTAGGACGGTGTCTATCAATAATTTAAGACTGAATTTCTACTTCTTTATTTTTTCAAGAGTAGGCCAAATTTGATTGATTAAGGGAAATGAACAATAACAAAAAAAAAACCGTACTAAATCATAGATAGGTAATTCTGGAGTTGGAGCTGGGACAAAAATTTGAATGAATGTTTGTAGTCTGGCATCCAGGCCCTACATTAAGTCTTTACCAAATGACAAAATGTTAGACCAGTCCATTTTGAAAGCACTTGCAGACGACCAAAAAAATTTGTTTCAAGAATCCAAATTTTTTCTTGGAATAATAATAAACATTGTGGGAAAAGAAGAAAATGCTGGTTACCAGCATTTTCTTCTTTTCCCACAATGTTTTCAAAAGCTTTATTCTTCAGTGTCGTCAAAACTCGGGATTATAAATGTGGTGATGGGTTAAGTCATTATTATAAACAATGTACACACACAACTGTGGTAAACCTATTGAAATATGTGGTGTTATTTGCATTTTATCCAAATATGTCTATAAATAAGATATTGAGACTATTATGTTAGATCTTGTGTACATGCATTTGTTTTGCAGTTTTGCTTCATGTTTTTTATTTTATTTTTAAATGTGCTGTTCTTAAAGATACCGTTGCCAACAATTTTTAAAGTATGATCCTTTAAAGAATATCATGGCCAATAGAATATTTATGGCATTTTTTTTTTTAATGTGATAAAGTATCAAGGTAAATATATATTTTTATACTGCACAGAAATTTCCAATTAAATAATATGCCCCGAACATTTGTATCGTGCACACTGGTAAAACGCACGTTAAAGCAGTATCCCTTTCGAGAGCCCCGTTTACATAGGTACACTTTCAACACAACATCCAAAATAGCCGCATCGATCGGAATGAGCCGACCCTCAAGACAAACATACAGAGAAGCCTGCACTATATTATTACTAGTTTCTCTTAATGGTTGCCATTAATGCGGAAAGAAAAAAAAATATATTATTTGTGAAAATAAATGAATAAAATGGCGGCGTCAATCAAGATTAACATCAATATTATGTACCTAGCTGCACGTTTTAGCACGTATTTGCAAGGTTTCATTGACGTCAGTTCCCAGTGACGTCAGTTTTCATTGAATTAGGGCACTCACAGGGAAAATTCTACTACGTCTGCGGACTCAATTTTTTAATTAAATAAAAAAACAGGTAAAATTCGCTTAGCAAACGTTGGAATAGTAAAACTTTGCAGGATGATGAATTCGTTGTACGGTCAGGTGGCAGGGGACCTGGAAACTTGTTCACGGCTGTGGAGAATCATGTCACCACCTCGCCTTCGGCTCGGGACGACATGATTCACCACTGCCGTGTACAAGTTTCCAAGTCCCCTGCCACCTGACCGTACAACTAACTCTCTCTCTCTCTCTCTCTCTCTCTCTCTCAGCTTCATGTATCTATTTCCTCATTTCTCCCATTAAACAACTTGACGTTAATTGTTTCGATATTTATGACTTGCCTTGTTCTGTGTGCCAAGACAAAGTTCAGCAGAATCCGTTTATTATTAATTCATGCAGACATTACTGTTTGATGTTATCAATGAATGCGCCGAGTTAATCGTTAATAAAACACATTATCTCGAATGCAGGTTAATTAAAATACGGTAAAAACAGTCGGAATTGCTCTACCTAATTCAGTAAATCACGACAGCTTTACAGATGCAGTATAAGAAGAACTCCAACTACTTTCATTAATTCGTTTTCCCAACTCTCTATCTTCATTTAATCTCTTTGTCTTCCTCTGTCTACTTCCTATCCCTTTCTTTCTTAGCCTCCGTTCTGCCCCCTCTCTCTCTCTCTCTCTCTCTCTCTCTCTCTCCTCTCTGTAACTCTCTGTGTATATCTGTGTGTTTCTCTATTTCTCTCTGCCTCTCTCACTCCCTCGGCTCTGTCCATGTCTGTGACGATCTCTCTCTCTCTCTCTCTCTCTCTCTCTCTCTCTCTCTCTCTCTCTGTCTTAAGTCTTACTATTCAATAAACACACATGTATGTACATATCTTAGTTAATGCTGCATCAGGGGAAATTAGTTGGAGATCACAGTAAGCCTCGTTTTACAGGTCGGTGGACTTATTTACAATATAAAGAAATCTGAAATCTCTCCCTCCTTCAATCCATCTATCCCCTCTCTCTCTCCCTCTTCTATTTATCTCATTTATTATGGCATCAACATGGTGGTTCGAAAGGTGCTCGTGACTCATCATAAATGGAACGATTTGTTAATTAACTGTAACATGTCATACAGCTACCAGGCTAAACGGGCGGGCTAATTTTTAAGTTGCCCCGGAGTGAGGTAATTGAGACCTCCTGAATCACTCTCCGAGAATTTTACAAACTATCCCATGTTTTCTTCACTTATCTGTTGACTCCAAAATTTGACTCTTATTCTTACTAATTCATCAACTGTTAACCCTTTCCCAAGCGACAAATTTTAGACTCATCCAAACTCAAAGAGTTTGCAGACAACAATTTCAAATTTGATAAAAATGGCAGAAAGTTCTCCAAATGGGTAGAAAACACTGTGGGAAAAGGAGAAATTGCTCGTTACGAGCAATTTCTCCATTTCCCACAATGTTTTCGAAAGACTTGTACTGCAGACACGTAAAGACAAGGGCTTGTTTGGGAAAGGGTTAAATATTTTTAATCCTTTACGACACAAGATTTCACGACTTTTAACACCCCTGTTTATGGAGCATTCTAAAAATGCTGATTACCAGCAGTTCCTCCTTTTCCCACAATGTTTTCAAAAGGCCTCTGTCTCAGGCTCGTAAAAGCTATTAATTGTCAAAAATTGGTATTTCAAAGATCTCTGAATCATCAAAGAATCATCACCATCATCATCATCATCATCATCATCATACCCATCATCATCATGCTCATCATCATATCTATCATCAACAAAATCATCATCAGTAGCAACAACAAATAACAACAATAATAAAAAAAAATAAACTAGCTTACCAATAGTTTTCCCGATGATAGTTAAGAGAATCGTCAGTAACTCCACACAAAACGACACAGATAAATATCCAAATGTTTTAATCACTTTCATCATCACAATCTGTTAGGTCAAATCATCATAACGCCAAGAGATACATAACACATGGTAGAACGGTGCCCTTCACCGCATCACGTCAACTGTTGATATAAAACTCGTGCGGAGTTAAGACGTAACACCTTGGGCTGCTGGGCGCGACTCAATGACCTTTATACAGACAGTGTAAATCAAGATCAGACTGCACAGAACGTGGAAATATTTTTCCCCAAAAAAACCTTTGGAAAAACAAGTTTTTTTTTTAAATTTACTACTGGTTTGACAGTTTCATTTAACCGTTATTTAAAAGGTTAAGGGTTAATCTGCCCATTAAGTAAAATTCAACTCTCTTGCCAAAAGCAAAAAACCCAGATTCTGTAATTCTAAAGGTTTTTTTTTTTTGCGGGGGGGAAACATCTTCTTGTCGCAGACGATGTAGATTCAAGATCAGACTGCACGATCTGTGCAGTCTGATCTTGATGTACACTGTCTGCAAGAGGTCATTGAGTCGAGTCGAGCTAAGCACGTTTTGTGCAGACTGATCTTGTCCTACACTGTCTGCAAGAGGTCATTGAGTCGAGCTAAGCACGTTTTGTGCAGTCTAATCTTGATCTACACTGTCGTTGAGTCGCACTTAGCAGCCCAAAATTTAACATCTCCAATAAACATTTTTCAGTTTGAAAAGTTATCTTAAAATTGCAAAATCTCAAATTCAATTTCTTTTTTGTTCATATCTTCTGGAAAAAAAGTAGCCTAACTATCCGAAAATGAAGATTCAAGATTATACTGCACGTTACGTGCAGCCCGACTTGAGATTTAGGCCCACATTAATTTTGTCTAAACGAAAGCAACGGTTTTTCTGCCTTTTAGCATCAAGGGTTGTAATTTTCCAATACAGATTTCACATACTTTTATTTTCCTTTTAAATAAATCTATCCAATATTTACACAGAAAACCTTTCAGAAAAGAATCTGGCACAATCTGTTCTCTTTTCCCCAAAATAAATAAATAAATGACACAATAATTCGTCTTTTTCCTAAAAGTAGAGAAAAAAGAAACACCACTTTTTGTGTTACGAAATTTTTGCCTCGGGTGAATAAATATCAGGGAGTGTAATTAAACGAAAAACAATTAAATTCCGTAGAGCGTATGCTCTGAGGCAATTTCGGATTTAAAGGCAGCCGTTCAAATACCAGTTCTCTATACCGCTATGATAGCGTATACTACTCAATAGACTCGTATTTTAACCTTTTCGGTGCGACAGGCGAAATAAAGAGGAATTTGCGGACTGTATAGATCAAGATCAGACTGCACAGATCTTGGATCTACACTGTCCGATTGTTTAGTCATGCATCTTTATATGAGTAGATTGTATAACTGAGTTGTCGAGAGAGGTCGGGTTTATTTATTTTTTTAACGTCGAAAGCATTAAATCTTTACCAAGCGAATCAAGCTTCGTCGATCCGGAGAGAGATAGCTTTAAAAACATCGTGGAAAAGTCCAGGGTCTGTATTCACCAACCATTCTTAACCCTTTACCAAACAATCTCTGGTTTTTATGGTCCTGAAAAAGAAGCCTTTTGAAAACGCTGTGGGAAAAGGAGAAAATGCTGGCAACCAGCATTTTCTCCTTTTCCCACAATGTTCTCTACCCTACTGGAAACAATTTTCAATTTTTTACTTGCGTTTCGTCATCTGCAACTGCTTTGACTTTGGACCAGTCCAAAATTTTGTTGTTTGGGAAAGAGTTAAGAACGTGTGATAGTAACAGAACTTCTAAACCGAATGGTTTAGCCAATCAGAAGTTCTGTTAGTTTCACATTGACAAAATATAGAAGAATAAGACTAAGAATGTTCTTTAGAATGGTTGGTGAATAAAGACCCTGGAAACTTTCAATTCTCTAACATACTACCCAACTTGTTGTTGTTGTTGTTGTTATTGTTTTATGCCAACAAATTTAAATCCAGTTGTTTGAATCACAATGATTTTACCGTCTGCCGGTGCTTTGAACATGGAAGAGTTTAATTCTTCCTATGATCGTCCGGGAAAAGGTTAATGTTCCACCATGTAATCCGGTGTTTAAACGGCATTGAGGAATAAGCCTTTTGAAAACAACATTTTCTCCTTTAACCACAATGTCTCTTTTACCCAATTATAGACAAAATTCATAAATTTGAGCCCCATGTATATTTTCATCTGAAAGTGCTTTCAGTTTGGACAAGTCTTCATTTTTGGTCGTTTGGTATACTATGTGTTAACCCCTTACCACACGGCAACATTTTAGACCTATCCAATTGAAAGAATTTGCAGACGACAATTTCATAGTGGTTCAAATGATGTAATTTTTCTTTGATAGGGTAGAAAACTTTGTGGGAAAAGGAGAAAATGCTGATTACCAGCATTTTCTCCTTTTCCCACAATGTTTTCAACATGCGTCTCTCTAAAGGTCGTTAAAAGGCGTCTTTGTGTGGCAAAGGTTTAAAAGCCGCCGAGTAAATTCTAGCATAATAATTTATTGTTTATAAATGTTTATCAATCACTTAAGCTTTCTTCCCATCACTTCCTTAAGTTCCTACGTTTTGTACAAAATCTCCCAAAATAAAAACTATACCGCCAAAAAGTGCTGATCATCGCTTTTTAAAGAAACGTTAAATAAAAGCACAGATACGAAAATTATATATTAACACTTTGAAAGAAAATCTTCGTTTGAGAATCGTCACCGTTTCATTACTTTTTTTATATATATATAATATTTACTAGAAGCACCAAAATCTGTCTTTCAGAAATATGAAAGTTTTTAACTGAAACAACCAGGCGACCAAATTATAAGGACGCACATAAGGGATGTGCAGACGACAGACGACAAACAAAATGTGACAAACTAAAAGATCGGATTTGTCTCTTTAAGGGTAGACAACATTGTGGGAAAAAGAGAAAATACTGTTTACCAGCATTTTCTCCTTTTCGCAAAACTTTTTCCAAAGGCTTTCATGATCACAGTCGTTAAGGGTCAGGGTTTTGCGGTAAAGGTTTGAATCAAGAAACAAACATACCACCTGATAAAAACGGACTCGGTTCCAAGAATAATGTTCTCTAATAACAACCATTTAGTAGTTTCTAATGATTCTTAGCATTCCTAACCTCGTAGAGGTAACGCAAGCTTCTTTTTTTAAAGTGCATGACTCGAAACCTGCAGGTCCGAGGTTCGAGGCTCGCTAGAAGCACTTAATTTTTTGTTAAGATATTTCAAAGCTCTATCCCAACATCGATGGAACCACAGAAATACAGGAATATGCGAGATCTTGTCATGATATGAATGAAATAATGTTGGATGCGGCGTAAAACGCCATTCATTCAATCATAATCACGACCTGTTCAGAAGTTTGCTGGCGTTGTGTATTAATTTTGCCAAGACATAAAATTTGGATTGTTCTCTTCCATTTCCAAGAATTGCAGAGACATTGTTATATATTTTTACTCACTACCATTCATTACCAGCATTTTTTTTCATTTTCCCACAATATTTTCAAGTTTTCTTTCAACACGGGCTTGTTCGGTAAAGTGTTGAAACATTGGTTAAAACATATGTGACCAGACACGCAAAAAGGGACCTTCTGGGAACTGCAAAAAGTGTCAACCCTGGTCAGACTGCGCGAATTGCGCAGGCTGACCAGGGTTGACACTTTTCGCTTTAATGACATATTCTGTATGAAAAGTGGTCATTGTACCTTGTTGTACAAGTATTTTTGAATTATCAACTAAAACTGACCTGCACTATCGTTAATCTGTTTTCATCTAATTGATGTACAGAATTCCCAGATGGTACCTTTTTTTGCGTGATGGGTCACACATTTATTTTACATCGATTGAGAAAAAGTTCTTACAACTTTCACGAATCCGTTTCGATTCTGCTTCCTGGGAACTTCACCGTGCTCGCACCGAATGTGTGCGCCAATAAAAAATCCTAAAGAAATTGCTTGAAACGTATATGCGGGGAAAAAAGGGGGAAACGGGAAGAAGAAAGTCAAAAATCGCATTTCGTTCTAGAACAATAAGTGATATCGGTCTTTCAACGTCTCCCATTGTTAATATTTTTAAAAGGTCCAGACATAAAATAGAGTCTGACTCCTATAAATCCTGATTCGCCATTAATTCTTAAGCATCCAAAGCGTTTCGCTGCCAGAATCCAGTTACATGGCTTCTGCGGAAGGTGAAGATCAAGATCACAGAACGTGCAGTCTGATCTTTGATCTAAACCTTCCGCTTGTTGATTCAAACCTGTAATAAAAAAGATTTTCAATTTGTGAAAATCAAGTTTTAGATCTCGGGGAAAAAGTATAATTTCATTTTATAGCAGTGACAGAGATATTGTTAAAGCAGACGATAGAATTCATTCCTTTTTATTGTTGTAGACGACCCGCTTGAGATATTTTTTCGGGGAAAGTGATATATTTCGTTTGACAAACTGAAGTGATCTTCATAGGCAAGCAACGTTCGAGATACATAAAATATGGGACGATTATTAAAATAGACCCATATAAAAGTTATAAAGATTACATAGGATGACGGATTCCGTTATAATAGAACTTCTATTTTTTACAAGACCTCCAGACCGGAACTTCCGTTTCCTGGCTCTAATAATGGAGAATCGTTGTAACCGCTTATCCCGTCATATGCTACTTTTTATGCTTTTAATGCCGAGTTTAGACCAAGATCAGTCTGCATGCAAGTCTGATCTTGACATAAACTTTCCGATTTTGTTGTGTTGTTTATCTCTATTTACACGAAGATTTTATTTAACTCATTACCAAACGACAATATTTTAGGCTTGTCCAAATCGAAAGCATTTGCAGACGACAAAATAAAAGTGTATGAAAATTTAAAATTTGTGTTCTGAAGAGTTGAAAACATTGTGGGAAAAGGAGAAAATGCTGGTAGCATTTTCTCCTTTTCCCACAATTTTTTCAAATGGCTTCTTTTACAGGGGCGTCAAAAGTAGGGATTGTGTGGTAATGGGTTAATAGTGCATATAAACTTCACAAAAACTTTGTTCACAATCGAAAATTCAACGATTGAATTTGGCAGAATCTGGATGGAAAAGCCACATGCTAATCCGATAAAAGTTTCAGTCTTTGAAGATTCTTTAGAATGTCTTACAGGAACGAACAAACCCTTGATCACACAACAACGAGTTTTAAAGATCAAGAAAAAGACGCCACTTTAAAAACATTGCGAGTAAAGGAGAAAATGCAGGGCACCAGCATTTTCTCCTTTTCCAACAAGGTTTTCTTCTACACGTTCAGGGAAAATCACCTCTATTTCAGCTTAATTCAATTTGTTGTCTCGAAATGCTTTCGGTTTCGACAGGTCTGAAATATTATCGTTTAGTAAAGAGTTAGATTCTGCAGGATATGGACGAAAAATCCAAATGCTAATCCTATAAAACTTTTTAATCTTTTGAAGATTTTCTACGCTGTATATATAACAGACACGAGTTAACCCATTACCACACAGTCCCTACTTTTGACGCCCCTGAGAAAGAAGCCTTTTGAAAACAGTGTGGGAAAAGGAGAAAATGCTGGTAACCAGCATTTTCTCCTTTTCCCACAGTGTTTTCTACCCTTCCCAGGACAAATTTCAATTTTTCAGTCACCTTTATTTTGTCGTCTGCAAATGCTTTCAATTTGGACCAGTCTAAAATTTTCTCGTGTGGTAATGGGTTAACTTATTACCATTACAATATTTTAGGTTTGTCCAAATTCAAAGCATTTGCAGAAGATAAAATAAAAATGACTGAAAATTGAAATTTGTTTTGTGAAAGGTAGAAAACATTGTGGAAAAAGGAGAAACTGCTGGTTACCAGCATTTTCTCCTTTTTCCACAATGTTTTATATAAGTTTCTTTCTTAGTGTCGTCAAAAGTAGGGATTGTGTGGTAATGGCTAAAAGAAACAGAAAAAGACACCACTTTAAAACATTGTGAGTAAAGAAGAAAATGCAGGGCACCAGCATTTTCTCCTTTTCTAACAAGGTTTTCTACACTTTCAGAGACAATAATCTGCATTAGATTTTAAGCTAAACTTAATTTGTCGTCTCGAAATGCTTTCAATTCCGACAAGTCTGAAATATTATCATTTGGTAAAGACTTGGATTCTGCAGGATATCGTTGAAAAAGCTAAATGCTAATCCGATAAAACTTTTCTGTCTTTTGAAGATTTTCTATGCTGTCTAACAGACACGATTAACCCTTTCCCAAACAATCCCTGGTTTTTACTGGTCAGGAATAGAAGCCTTTTGAAAACATTGTGGGAAAAGGAGAAAATGCTGGTAACCAGCATTTTCTCCTTTTCCCACAATGTTTTCTACCCTATCATATAGAAAGATCATCTTTTTAGCAACTGTTAATTTGTCGTCTGCAAAATGCTTTCAATTTCTTCTGGTCCAAACTTTGCCGTTTGGGAAAGGGTTAACTCATTACCATACGACATAATTTTAGGTTTGTCAAAATCGAACGCATTGGCAGACGAAAAAAAAAAATAAAAGTGACTGAAATTTTGAAATTTGTTTTGTGAAGGGTAGAAAACATTGTGGGAAAAGGAGAAAACGCTGGTTACCAGCACTTTCTCCTTTTTCCACAAAGTTTACTAAAGGTAAAATCTCACGGTTGTCAAAAAGAAGGGATGGTGTGGTAATGGGTTAAAGCTTTACCACAAAACACCGAGTTTTAACGAATCTGATAAATTTATCCATTTGAAAATATTGTGGGAAAAGGAGAAAATGCTGGTAACCAGCATTTTCTCCTTTTCCCACAATCCTTTCTGCCCTGATCACTGATGAATCCAATCATTTTAGACACATTTAATTTGTCGTCTGCAAATGCCCCCAGTTTGAACTACTCGAAGAATTTGTAGTTTGGTAAAGCGTTCACTCTTACACTACAAGTCATGATTTCAATTACATTTGCAGACTGTTTAGATCAAAATCTACGAACTACGGCAGTCTATATAAATGAGAACGACATCGTGGCGATAGGTGCAAATGCTTAAAACGAGAAATCATCGTTTTAAACTTTAAAGTTAGGTTTTTCTTAAAGTTCTGGTAAGTTTACAATCAATATATTGTATGGCCACTTCTGCTGTAGAAACAGGTTATCATTCGACGTCGCATAGACCTTACATAACGTAAAATCATTGCATCAAGAATGATATTTCATCCCTGAACAAGAGCGGTGGCCAAAACCGAAGTTTAATGTTACCTTACTCTTTGAGTACTTTTGCAACTTTTATTTTAGTACCACCTTCATTTAAACTGAAAAAAAAAACGAACTTAAAACTTTCTGTTAGTCAACATCTGATTAGTCTGGCATTTTCTACAGACTCTGAACTAAAAGTTAAAACATGATACCAAATTTGTTGGTCTTCAGTAAAACATGCGACGAGAAATAAAAGAAAATTAAGTGCACACTTATTTATGGAACTAAGAATATTATAAAATCATTTTGGAGGCCTTCAACGCAATCGATGTTGGTGAATTTTTGTTTCATCTTTAGACAGCTAAGCGCGACTTACTGACCTTTTGCGGACACCGTAGATCATGATCAGACTGCACAGAACGTGGCGTTCCTATATCCCATATAGACCTTATTGTGGCGCCATATGAGCGGCCGCAGTATATTCGGTTTCGAAAAGTACCTATCGAGGCAGCCTTTTTTTTTTACTCCGCTTCCAGTCATTTCGTAACTAGGTGATTTCGTACCTAAGCTATTTCGTTCCCACCTTTTTATTTTGGTCATTTTGTACTCGGCTTGATCATTTCGTACCCACTTTGGTCATTTCATACCCAGTTTTTAATATTAATTCGGCAATTTAGAAATCAGTTTTAATACTATTTTCATGCGTTTGTTGCCGAATGACAACTGATTTCGTACATAGCTCGACAACTGCTTTTGTACACAGCTCCAATTGAAACTATGTTAAATTTTGGCAAAGAATGGCTATGATTGTGTCTTATCAGTATTGGTTCTTTCTTTTTTAAGTTTTAAGTTACATTGTACATTCTACAAACTGTCTAGAACTACTCAGTTCATTTCTCACCAAGTTCTGCATAGATTTACTTTGGAAAATTTGAAATGCTGTAATTTTCCTTCTTTCAGAGACAACTGATTTGCGGCGCCATTGATGTTACGCATCAATATTTTCTTGTATCGTTTTTTTTTTGATCTACGTTTATACGGCTATCTAGATTCTACACATTTTAACCCCTTACCAAACAATCCCTGGTTTTTACGACCCTGAGATAGAGCCTTTGGAAAACATTGAGGGAAAAGGAGAAAATGCTGGTAACCAGCATTTTCTCCTTTTCCCAATGTTTTCTACCCTCCTGGAAACATATTTCAGTTTTTGAGTTACGTTCATTTTGTCGCCTGCGAGTGCTTTCAATTTGGATCAGTCTAAAATTTTGTCGTTTGGGAAAGAGTTAACAGGGTGTGTAAAGGTACATCTTTAGTGCAGAACTTAATTAAGCATACACTTGTAACGTCAAAACAACAACAACAACAACAACAAAAGTCGATGTATTTAGTGAGAAAAATCCGGTTAATTGTCCAAGCCTAGTTCCAAATGTCGCCTGTTGCATAATTATTAATAGACAGAAAAAAATAAAGCAAAATCTTCAGCACATGGGAAAACTTGTTGCTGCGAAAGAAAAATATTAAATTCATTACAACACCAGAACGTGCGCTAAAAGATCTAAATTTAAACCATTTCATTACTTTAATTTTTTTGTCGCGTCTGAAAATAGAATTGCATTTGTAACACAAGGCAGCAGTGTTATAATCGCTCTTGAAACAAAACCGGCTTTTTGTAATAAAGTTTTCATACAGCAAGACATAAATGAATACAACCCAAATGAAACCAAAATCAAGGTCATCAAAACTGCTTGAAATAAGCAGTTCTTTTCCCCTATAGACTCTTTACCAAACGACATTTTTTGGGCTTGTCGAAATCGAAAGCATTTGCAGACGACAAAATAAAACTGACTTAAAATTTGAAATTTGTTTTGTGAAGGGTAGGAAACCTGCAGTCCGCTGTAGGCTAATCCGAAATGACACTTTACCCGAAAGTCCAAATACCCTTTTTCAGCGTGTTGCAGGTCATTTCTGGTGTTACGAACAGTGTATTTAAAGCATGAACTGTGTTTTCGTGAGCCTGGGCCATTTCTTATTTTGCCCTTTCTTCACGAGCCAAGGTTACGACCACTACGTGGATCTTACCTTGGCTAATTGAGCCCGATTTCGAGATTCCAGCGATGCACCCTCTATTGGATGCTGGTTATTACCCCCCCTTTACATAATATTTCTAAAAGGCAATAAAATATCGTTTTACAAATCGCTTACGAATACACATGAAGCGATATGCAGACATCCACATAGGTTTCCATGTTTACCTTCAATTCGAAAGGTAGCGACCTTGTTCTATTTTTATCAACGATGAAATGCTACGAGCGATTTCATTCGTTGCAGTTAGAGCTGGCAGCATCCGATGAAAAAGCGGGGGAATGTAAAAATCAAGCTCGATCCGCCAAGGGTAGAGTAGCGTAGTGAATCGTCAGCCTTGGCTTGCGAAGATGATTTTGGCCATGTCTAGCACCTTAGATGATTTTTGATATGAAAGACTCGTTTAATTCTTTAGCTGCAAAGCGCGACCAAAGGACTTTTCTGTACATTGTTGATCAAGATCAGACGACAATGAACGTGCAGTCTGATCTTGAATCACTGCTGTTCGATAACTTTACCCCCCCCCCCCAAAAAAAAAAGAAAATTCCTTGTAGCACAGGAAAAATAGAAGAAGTGGGGTTTGTACTGTCCACTTTGTAGTTTCATTTCACATATTTAACCCTTAGCCTGCTAAGCGCGACTTAACAACCTTTTGCGGACAGTGCAGATCAAGATCAGGTTGCACAGAACGTGCAGTCTGATCTTGGATCTACATTTTCCGATAAGGGGATATTATTTCCTAAAAAATAACTTTGAAATAGCAATATTTGGATTTTTACTGTCGAATTGAAAATTTCATTTTAGTTATTTAGCAGGACCAAGGTTAACTCATTACCAAACGACAAAATTTTAGGCTCGTCCAAATTGAAAGCATTTGCAGACGACTAAATAAAAGTGACTGAAAATTTGAAATTACTTTTGTGAAGGGTAGAAAACATTGTGGGAAAAGGAGAAAATGCTGGTTACCAGCATTTTCTCCTTTTCCCGCAACGTTTTTCAAAGGCTTCTTTTTCTGGGTCGTAAATAGTAGGGAAAAAGGTTAAGGGTGAAAATGAACAGCTTTTTTTCCTTTTGCCTTAATTGTATTTTTAAGCCGTGGCTGGCGTCAAAGCTTACATTTTACAGAAGTTTACAATTATAATGAAAAAAAGAACTTAAACTCTTTAGCTGGTGACATTTAAGAATTGCCCAACTTAAAAGCAATTGTAAACGACAAATCATTACTGGCTTAATTAAAGGATTCAGCGTCTTCGTTAGGATAAATAAAAAAAAAAAAAACATTGTGGAAAAAGAAGAAAATGCTGGTTACCAGCATTTTCTCCTTTTCCCACAATGTTTTCATATGTATTTTTTCTTCGGGATAGTTCAAAACATAAGATTGTATGCTATATATAAAGTTCAGCGTACTGGATTTACCAGTTTTTCAAGTCTGTTCGATTTTCTTCCCCGTCATATCTCGGATGAGAATATTAAAACGAATTCTAAGCTGATTAGGTTTGTTTGAAAAAGAAAAAAATTCAAACTAAGAAAACAGTCTTTTTCAATGGGGACAGTTTATAAATATGACACCTCCTGTTTTTTTTTTTAATGCTTCTGTCTGTTATCTTTTGATTTTATTCTCTTTCTGGGTTTCTACATTTCTCTTTTTTTTTTCAATGACCTTCTCTATGATCTTACGGTAAATGTGAAAAAATTCCAAGAAATTTTGACTGTTAGCATATGTTGCTTTGACTATTGCAGTATTGGTAATGTAACTCAATTTCTGGTGCAGTCGACTATGTTATTCGCGAGATTGACTGATTGATTAAAAGGTGTTTAACACCGTTTTCAACAATATTTGAGTTGTATCGCGGCGGCCAGGGCACCTACCCATGCTTTCCTAGAGTTTCTGCTATCAGCACTCCGTACAACATTCTTTCCAAGCCACTGGCTGCTTTCCCACGTAACCGTCGTCGAAACAGATCACGGCTCGTATGTTTTTAACATTCAGTCTAATACCTTAAATTAAAGGCTTTTTCGATTATCTAGTTTGTTACTTGTATTTTAGTTTTAAGTTAGTAAATTGGTGCAATTATAGCTTAGAATTACTAACTTTATCACGCCATACTTGAAAGACGAGAAACTTATCAAATTGGACTTTTTGGACTGTCATGTTTTTAAAGCTTAGTGGGACATATACCTTATACAGTTCACTCCTTAAAGCCCCATGAGCTGCCAAATATAAACAAATTAAGAGTCACGCTGCAAATAAATTCAATTCATACCATTTAAAAGTAACGATATTATTCTGAGTTTGATATGTTACAGAACATTTTTTTTTTCAATTGTCCTGTTGCTGTCAGATTAATATGTATTGCAAAACTAACTTTAGAACAAAAGTTGCCAATTATAGTTCTACCTTTACAACTATATGAGCCGTACTCTGACATAAAGGAGCTTAATGCACATCCATCGTAACAAGCCATTACATGCTGATGGATCCTTAACTGCCACTTTTTGAAACAACTGACTCATTCGTGAGGTAGACTGGTCCTTGGGTATACACACAATTGACTACTAGCGAAAAGTTTCGGCCCAGGTCAGCCTGCGCGGACTGACCTGGGTCGAAACTTTTCGCAGATGCATAAAGTCCCCTTTTCACAGAGCGTGACTTTCTTGCTTTTTTTCCACTGACAAGAACTTTTACAGAGCGTAGTGAAACACATTGTCAGCCTCTTCATAATATGAATTACCTTGTGGTGTCCGCTACCTTCAGTTTGAAGGTGTCTGCTCCAATGCTATTTTTGTTACTGGTCTTCGCATTCGAATGCGGAGACCAGTACAAAAATACATCGGAGCAGACACCTTCAGACTGAAGGTAGGTGTTTGCGGTTGTAAGTTAGAGCGTCGGACAGGCAACCACAAGGTATCGAGTTCGATACCCGGGAGCAGGTGTCAATTTTGCGATTGTTCGTTCATTCTACCACACATTCGGTACGAGTACAGGGCCCATGTTCACCAACCATTCTTGAGAATATTCTTAGTCTTATTCTTCAAGGTTTTCTAAATTTGTAAGCTACACAACTTCTGATTGGCTACACCGAATGGTTTAGCCAATCAGAAGTTCTGTTACTTACAAATGTAGAAAATTCTGGATAATAAGACAAAGAACGTTCTTAAGAATGGTTGGTGAATACGGGCCCTGGCAAAGTTTCCAAAGAAAGGAATCGAAAGAGATTTGAAAAAGTTGTAAGAACTGAGTTTCTTAATCGATGTAAAATAGATGTGACCCATCACGAAAAGAGGGACCTTCTGGGAACTGCAGAAAATGCCAACCCTGGTCAGACTGCGAAAATTGCGCAGGCCGACCAGGGTTGACACTTTTCGCTTTAATGACATTTTCTGCATACAAAGTGGTCATTGTACCTTGTTATACAACCACTGTTGAATTACCAACGTAAGATGACCTGCAGTATCGTTGATCAGTTTTCATCTAATTGATGTATAGAATTTCTAGATGGTCCCTTTTTGCGTGATGGGTCACAAACGTGTTTAAATCAATATAGATATCTTTGAAAGTGAATGGGAGCATTATGTGCCTTTTCTCCAATCTACGAAAAAAAATGAAAAAAAAAAGAATACCATTCCAATGGCTAAATGCTTCAATATTTCCAATATTCCACAAAATAAAAATTATGACAAAAAAAAAACACCTCCAAAAAAGTTATGACAAAAAACACCTCAAAAAAATTATGACAAAAAAAAAAACACTTAAAAAAAAATAATCACAACTCACACAATAAATCCATATAAACTACATGTGCACGTATTTCCTCCTCTTTCTAACTGTTTTAGTAAATTAGGAACACAATTCCTTCACACGCTCTCATCGACAAAATTATTACATGTGCGTCCGAAAATTAACCGTCTGCGATTGTCACAAGGCAGACGAACTGTTCGGAAGGAAAAAATTGCCCTCTGGTATTTATCGGATGAATAGCGCTAGTACGAGATGTTTAACCCTTTACAAAACAATCTGGGTTTTTTTTACTAATATAAGAAAACGTCTTTTGAAAACCTTGTGGGAAAAGGAGAAAATGCTGGTAACCAGCATTTTCTCCTTTTCCCACAATGTTTTTTGCTTTGTTGAGGGGAAAAAAAATCACCATTCGAATCAACTTTAGTTTGTCGTCTGATAATGCTTTGGTCTGAAATTTTATCGTCAGTGTAAGGTTTAACCAGACGATATAATTTTAGATTTGTCGAAATTCATAGCATTTGCACACAACAATTTCAATGTGGTTCAAATGGTGCAATTTTTCTTTGATGGATTAGCAAACATTTTGGAAAAGGAGAAAATTCTGGTCATCACCATTTTCTCCTTTTCCTATGTAATGTTTTCAAAAGGCTTCTTTCCTAGGGTCGCTAAAAGTCGGCATTGTGGCTAAAGGTTTAATTGACTTCCGTTCCTATCGGCCTACGTCTGCACTGAAATGAGAAAATGATCTGAGTTTACCAGAAGTTTTATCAAGTTAGGGATAAACGTGTAAAAGAAGTTAAGAAACTCTTACGTCTATAGAGCGTCTTATCTAATTGATTAGGCTAAGTTTTTTTTCTCTCTCTCTCGCACAATAGTAGACTTGAAAAAGAAAAGCTGTTAAATGACTGTGTGTAATTAATTAGTGATTTAGACTAAAGGAATTTAAAAGTTTTCTATTTTTCTGGGGAAACAAAGAATAATTCCACTACTTTGTAAACGAAAAACAATATCATGTCTGTAGGCCTATTCCCAACTTACTTTAGGGCTAGACATTGACCTAGATAGTTTTTGCGAGGTAGAAGGTTACTTTTGTTGTAAGGAAAAATCATATTTATGGACGTGTGTACATATGTATGCAGAGTTTATGTAAAAACGATTGAAAGGAAAACAGACTTCCTGTAAAAATTGCCTCCGGAGCGATTCGAACAGGCAACCAAAGTCAGCACCTCTCTAGTTTGCAGGAGACTTGGTAACTTGTTCACGGTTGCGAAAGCGAGGTACCAACATGATTCGCCACATAAGTTTTTTAGTCCCTTTCTGACCGTACAACGAATTTAAGATACTACAAAGTTTTACATTTCTAACGCGTATTAAAGCAAAATTTCCCTTTTTTATGGCCTCACAAATTGAGTACGCTTAAAAAATAGAATTTCCCGTCTGAGTGCCCCAATTCAATCAAAACTGACGTCACTGATAACTGACGTCACTGACACCTTAGTCAAACGCTCAGTATGGTGCATAAACTTGATGATGTCACTGCGATATACATTAGACGTGTTTTTATTTTAACATGGATTTAAACAACTTCAAGGTAAGTAACTATGCATATCAAGGATTTGCTGGCATTTTTCGACCATCAGTTGCCTCAAACGACAGAATAGAACAGAAGTTCATTATAAGACAAGTACACTGTTGTACATAGGAATAGAAGTAGTCTAGCACTATAGATATGCAATAATATGAAGCCTAGAGAGAGTGTGACAGTGAAAAGGACCTGCATTATACAATTTATGTGTGAAGCACCTTCCAGCAAAGTCAAAAGATATGCTTCAAATAATTTAAATTCTACTTGACAGTGCTACACATATAATTGTCTACTGAAGAGGTTGTATACGAAGCAACATGAAAAATCAAAGCGTTGAGAACGCTGGAGTGGTATTTGTCAAGGAAGCCATTGTAAGGAATTAATATTTTGAAAGAAAAGCAGAAATATTATTTAAAAATTGGCTTGAAAGTCAACCTAGTAAACAAATGAATACCTTTTTAGTTGAAGGGAGACTACTTATAACAAAGTAAAGATTATTTGTGTGTTGGTGGTCTCCGTATGATCATAAGGAGGAATAAGCAGTAAAGTCCCTTGACACTAGGATGGATGATGGGTAGAAAGAGAAACTATGTAAATATATCGAATTTAAAAATATGAAATATCGAATATATCGAATATGAAAACTATGATTTTTGAAATATTTTTGACGTTAACATCAGATTCCCAAAATTACAGTCAATTATTTGATCTATAGATATTCATGCCAAATCAACTGAAGTTGCGCCTAATCATTGGATGAACAAGCCATGGGACTAACTGATTTGGAACGAAAAAGGACCAAGCGATCGCTGGAAAAATTTTGTATCATAGCGCCAATAAAAGGCTTTGAGCGGATGAAGCTATTTTCAATAAAAAAAAAAACAAGTATTTCCACGATCGACGATCGATGGCTTCACCCGGTGTATTTTATCATGCCATTTCCAGTGACATACCTGAGTGCTACCGAAAAATTTATTTGCCTCAGAAAAATTGCGTTTAATTGGGTTTATTTCCTACGGCTTTGCACAAAACACGATACATGGTCTTGGAAATTCAATATTAAACTCATAGCGGTGTTGTCCTCGACAAATACCACAAAAAGCAAACATACATATATAAAGAAAAGTACTTTGGACATTTAGGCTTAGGGTGTTTTTTTTTTCGAATATCAAGCATATCTTCCATTAATTTCAGCAACAGTAATAATGACATGTTACAGTTTTAGAACGAGTATGTCGGGGAGAACCGGTCCATTAGGTTATCCTTCCAACATTGCAGCATACGATTTTCGATATCAATTTGCTTAATTGATAAAAGGATGACTGGTTTTAACCCCATGTACTTGGTTTAGAATGACAAAAAACGATAATGTAACTATATTTATTCATTTAAAAAAAAAAAAACTTTCTTTCTGCTGTACTGACAGCCATTAAATGAAACTAGTAATACGATGATTCAGGCTAATCAGTATGTTTGTCTTGTTGGCGGCGTGTATCGCCGCCGCCATTTTGGGTGTTCCGATGAAAGTGTAGTTATGTGTACGAGGCTCCCAAAGAGGAAACTGCTTTTACTTGGATTTTGCATTTAAAGACATCTTAGCACTTGAATAATTTTTTTTTTTTTATGATTTTCTGAAAAAAGATAAAATGCAATAGGTAATATGATTACATTCCTTTTTGCAGTTAAATTACACTAAGAAAGAAGATGCCCAAGTAGTCCCATGTGCTTTCCTAATGTATTATTATCTGTGTTTTAATTTTAAAGCAATCCTTGCACGCAAATAAATCTTTGTTCAGATTTAAAAGATAAAACGTTAAAAGGAAAATATTGTTAAATTCCATGTAAGTTACATTTTAGTCTGATAGTATTTTCAGTATAATTCTTACTTTACTTGGTAACCATTCCAAGCCAATAGAAATGCTTTGAAAGAATTTTAAAAGTAAAATAATCATAAGAATGATAATCAGAATGCAAACTATAAAAGGTTAATAATTAAAGTCACTTTTCCGCACTGGTAACCAGCATTTTCTACTATTCCCACAAAAATGCTATATTCTATCACAGACAAATTCCATCACTTGAGTCACTTCTAATTTTGCAGATGCTTACAGATAAGGCAAGTCTAAAATTCGGTACTCTGTAAACGTCTGAGCAGGTAGACTTTAAGAAAAAGAATGGGAGAAAAAAGTAGAAAATACTGGTAACCAGCATTTTCTCCTTCCCCATAATGTTCTTTCTACCTCACCAAAGATTATTAATATGTCGTTTGCATTCTTTTTTTTTTTCAATTCGGACATGTCCAAAGTTTTGTCGTTCGGTAGAGTTAAAAAATTAACCTTTTGTCCACAGTCCTGATCTTGAGGCGGACGGTCTTTGCAGCATTATCATTATTTCTCGTCAACTTTTCTATCGTGACATTTGAGTTTCAACGGCTAACATAATTTGTCAATCTGTTTCAGTCATATCACGGCGACAGCTCACCTACATATGTGTATGTGTTCTATATTTTTGTCGCTCGTAGGCTGGGGTGTTTTTAACGTGTTGCCCAAGGACACTTCCACGAAAAGAGATTCGAATAAAGATCAAATCCACCACATCCAGGCCCGTGGGGTTTTTATACAAGGTCCATATTTACCAACACTCTTCGTCTATTTCCCAAATGTTCATTAATTTAACCAATTATAAGTTGTGTTATTTTGAAATTTTGAACATTCTGGAGAATAAGACTAGGAATGTTTTTCTGAATGTTTTGTAAATACATACCCTTGTCTGTTACCGGTGCCTCCGTAAACAAATTACCGCTTGTCACTTGCATTTTCCCACTTTTCCCACAATGTTTACAAACCTCTTCTTTCTCAGGGCAGTGAAACCGTGGGATGGATTGGCAAACGGTTAAATCAATGGAAAAGCAGCTAGTGGCTCGAACAGAATGTTTTGCCAAGCACAGGTAAAAGCAAATGTTAGAAAATATGGATGGTTAGGGTTATAACTGAAATAATGTTAAAAATGGCGTTAAACACCGTTTACATAGACAAGCAAAAATACACAAACAAGCTGTACTATTTTCTCACGAAACCTTTTACCACACATTCCCGAGTTTTAATGACACTGCTGAAAAGGGCTTTTGAAAACAATGTGGAGAAAAGAGAAAAATGCTGGTAACCAGCATTTTCTCTTTTCTCCACATTGTTTTCTACCTTTAGAATACAAATCCCAACTTTTGAGCCACCTATAATCCCTCGTCTGCATATAATGTTTTTCAGTTTGAAGAAGTTTTAATTCTTGTAAAGAGTTTAGCAGGAAACAGGGTCACCGTAACTTTATCACAAAGTTCTGTCGGATGTACGCTAAAAGATTTGTATCAAAACTAATCAAACATTTAAATATTTTCAAATGTGTCAATCAACGGGAAATCCTATTTATGTCAACATACAGGCAAATTTAAATCAATGTTTGCTTTAAAAACGGAGAAATCGGTGCTTTGAATATGTTCCTTACAACGGAAATAACCTTTTTAGTGCTGATGCCGATAGTCTAAATTAAGATTAGACTGCAGTAAACATGCACTAAACATGTGTATGCACATGTAGCAAGATAACGTGCCTGCAACATGCGAAAAGGCGCATTCGGACATTTGCGTAAAAGTGTCGTCTCAGATCAGCCTGCGCAGTCCGCCCAGGCTAATCCTAAACGGCACTATATGACTAATTCAGATTTTGGCGTACATTAGACTTTCGCAAAATGGAAAGTGTCGTTTGGGATTAGTCTGTCCAGACTGCGCAGGCTGATCCGAGACAATACTTTACGCTAAATGTCCGAATATTATTTTTCGCTTGTTGCAGGCCACATGTTATATCTTCACCTGCTATAATTGGCTTGCAACACGCGAAAAGGGACATTTGGACATTTGCGTAAAGTGACGTCTCGGATCAGCCTATGTAGCCCGCGCAGGCTTATCCGAGACGACACTTTCCGCTTACAGGTAATTTTCTGTTTTGCGAAAGTTTATTGAAGCACAAAAGCTATAATGTGGTCGTAAAGTGTCGTCTCGGATCAGCCAGCGTGGACTGCGCAGGCTGATCCGAGACGACACTTTACGCAAATGTCCGAATGCCCCTTTTCGTGTGTTGCAAGCCTATTTTATTATTATAACTAGAATGAAATTTACGGAAGATAGTATATAAAGACCAAAATATTTGTATTTCAAAGTCATTTTTGACGGAAGAGTATCTTCTTGTCGAACAGTGTTAATCCTAGATCAGACTGCACAACTCTAAAGCTGATAAATTTTGTTAACATAGTGGAAAAGGAGAAAATACTGGTAACCAGCTTTTTCTCCTTTTTCACAATGTTTTCTATCCTATCAAAGGCAATTATCCATTATTTGAGCTCCCTTTAGATTGTTGTCTGCAAATACTTTCAGAGGCGTATAGCTAGCCCAAAATAAAGTGTACGCAAAAGTAATACGTACGATATTACCCGAACCTCGAAGCGCCGAGAGAGGGAAAGGAAATTTCACAGGAGGATCTGGAAGGGAGGGCCTTCTGTAGCAATTCTTTTAATCGTAGAAGCTATTTGGTGGTCTCGACTGAAGTGTTTTGGGCATTTTTTTTTTCTTTATTTTTTTTTTCAAGTGCACGCAACTGCGTTTTTGCGTACAGAAAGCTACGCCCCTGACATTTAGTCTTGACATGTCAATATTTTGCTCACTTCGACCGAGCCCGGAAACGTAGTCGGTAGCATACAGGACTTCAGGATAGGAAGGAGGTCGCTGATTCGATCCTCCGCTCAGTCAATTTCTTTCCGCGGACTGATGATAGACATTACTACTGGCTAGATTCTTCTCTCCCCACCTATCATTGTTTCGACGATGACTACGGCTTTCAAGAATATTGTTCGGAGTATCGGCAACATAACTCCAGGAAAGCGTAAATAGGTACACTGGACGCCGCGATATGACTGAAATATTGTTAGAAACGGAGTTAAAACGTAAGCAAACGACAAAATTTAAGACTGGTCCAAATTGAAATTATTTACAGGCGTCAAAAAAGAAGTGACTGAAAGTCTGAAATTTGTATTGGGAAGGGTAGAAAACATTGTGGGAAAAGGAGAAAATGCTTGTTACCAGCATTTTCTCCTTATCCCACAATGTTTTAAAAAGGCTTCTTTATCGGGATCGTTAAAAGTCGGGATTGTGTAGTAAAGGGTTAAACGCCATGCAATCAATCAATCAATCAATCAATCAACCAATCAGTCAGTCAGTCAGTCAATAAATCAATCAATCAATCAATTTGATCACCCTGGTTTAAGTTTAGACGATATTGTAAAAGAAATTGCAACCACTGGCATATTTGCTTACTCTCTGCATTGACTCCAACTGACAATTTCTTCATTTTTAAAAGCCATCAATTGTGGGAGTGTCGAAAAATCACATCCGCACAAATTTCAGATTTTAATTGAATTTGAGTGAAAAAATCGATGCGTAATTTTCTCATTGACAGATTTTATTTCATGTTTCAATGAAATCATGCCTGCGATATATGAAGTCATGAATGAAATACAAAATGGCAGAGGTATTGGTGAATTTGGTCTCTTTTTCATTGTTTATTAAACCTTTGGCTGCAAAGCGGGTCTCGCTGACCTGTTGCGGACAGTGTAGATCAAGATCAGACTGCACAGAACGTGCAGTCTGATCTTTGATTTACACTGTCCGATAAAGAGATACTTATTGCCCCAAAAATAACCTTGAAATAGCGACCTTTTGGATTTTTACTATCGACTTGAAGGTATCATTTAGGTCAATCAGCAGGACAAGGGATAAGGCCCAGGAGCGTAAAAATTCAAGAAGCATTTAAGAGACCAGCCTGCCTAGCTCAAGCTGTAGAACATAGGACTTGTCAGCATCAAGTTTTGGATAACTTAAAGGGGTGTGGGTTCTAAAATTACTCGTAGTATTTTGGTTGAGACGTATGACCTAAGTCCTGAGTAACGGTGCCACACATCGAGCACGTTAAAGAATTTACAAGGCGAAGTTGCTCCAATATCTGACTGCACGTTGGAAGGACACCTCCACATAACCTACAGTTTCATCACGGTTAAAACTAGGCCCATAATTACAAATCCACCGTCTTATCACCGAGCAACACAGGATCTCAATCAGAAAGATATAGATTGGGTGGGAAAAAAAGAAGAAGTTATGTAACATTTAATACACAGTCGTTATGACAGGAAAGTGTGAGTAAACTATTATACAAGTGTTTACAAAACTGATATTTTCTCGCTAAATTAGCTCTCTTTGATGTAAAGTGGTCATTGTATCGACGTTGGTTACGTGGGAAAGCAGCCAGTGGCTTGGAAAGAATATTGTGCAGAGTACTGGTAAGGAAAGTCCAGGAAGCATGGATATGTTACTTAAGAAATAATCTTAATAATCTTTTTATCACATAACCTCCCTTCTTTTCAGTGTAATATACCCATTACGAATTTTCTTATCTTATACACGTTTGATTTAATTAATTTTGTTTAACGTCATTTTTGACTGCGTCATTTTGTACGCATTTCATACAATTGAACGGGTCTCATGTAAAATACCGTGGGTGTATTTATGAATGCTTTGCATCATCTGATCTGTATTTTGTGAAATATCATTATGTGATAAAAAGAATCTGACATTTGTGGACGTTTGAGATAAAATTTTATTAAAATCGTCAAAGAAAATGTTATCAAGTTCACCAAAGGCTCGCTTAATAACAGTTCCCTAGACTTTTTTAATAAAATCTTATCTCAAAAGCAAACTCATGTCAGATCCTATATATTATATATGCCATCCACCACTTGATTCCTAACCGTCGCAAAATGTATCTAAAATTTGTGGATAAGTTATCTCTTTTACCCTCGCAAAAGGACTGATCTATTTTTTAGAGTCTGCGAAAAAGTTGACAATTTTACCTTCACGGGGAAAATGTTTAGCTTGTGTAAGCGGCTTTGACCAAGATCAGAGAGCATTGAAATTGATGCCTAATCTTCGATCAAACAGTCCGGCACTTTAATCTTAACTTTGATAAAAAGGACTCAGTAATACGCTTTAAGAATTTAGAAAATGTATGTTCAGACCCTGAGAATTTCCGAACTATTCATTTGGCGGTAAAATGACGGAACTATTTATTTGGAGGTGAAAAGAGTTTAGTAAGCAGTATTAACCTTTGATAGATCTACTTCAAACGAATCAATATCGTATTTTCTTCTGTAATCCTACGCACTTGAGTTTTGTGTTCTCTTTTTTCATCTGCTTAAAGACTCAATAGGGACCAAAAGTAAACAGTGCAGGTGATAAAACTTATATATATCATACCATTTAAAAAGTTTAAAAACTTTTGTGAAGATGACAGTCTCTTCTCGCACGATCTGTCCAAGTGGATTATAAAACAATGCGACTTTTGCAACATTTTTATCTAGTTTCAAAATCCATTTATCTTTTAGCTTCTAACACTGGTTCCAACTGTACAATAAAAGATTGTCATTTTCACAATAATTCCCCTTTAACCCAATAGGCATTTCTATGGCATCTCTAATTGACCCTAAATGACAGCAAGGATGAAGCCGTTTCTTATGTGTAAATGACACCTTTTGATAGCATAGAAAACAGTGTGACAAAAGGTGAAATTGCTCGTCACGAGCAATTTCACCTTTTGCCACAATGTTTTCCAAAGGCCCATCCAAGCAATGTGTAAAAATGAGTAAAGGGTAAAAAGTAAATGCATAAAAAAATCTTTACTTTTGGCAGCTTCTGTACCTTTAGCCTATGGTGTTCTGAACCAGTAGACGCCTTTTATTTGTTTGTTGAAAAGGTGTTACTGCCATTTTCAGGTCATTATTCCAGTTATATCGCGGCTGCCAGTGCACCTATCCATGTTTCTATGGAGTTTCTTATACTAATATATCGCAGTATTTTCTGTCTAGCTACTTTCCCACATGACCAAAACTGAAGCATTGCACCGTCTTAAATCTTTCACAAGCGCCAAAACTTACATTCTCAAATTAAAAAACATTTGCATATGATAAATCAAATATGGCTTATCTTAAAGACCTGTGAACTGTGACTGATTGCATCTGTCTTTCAAAGGGTAAGAAAACATTGAGGTAAAAGGAGAAAATGCTGCTTAGCAGCATTTTATTCCTTTTCACCCATTTTCTTTTTCAAAAACCCTATTCCTGACGGTCGCTAACCCCGTTACTCCAGGTTATTTGGTAAATTGTTAAATGATTGTGGTAAATTTTTACTGTAACAAACGAGCCCCCGTTTTAAACCAGTTTGTCATAAAAGACAAGATACAGTTTCAAATTTCTGTACATCTCGACAGAGAAACGTATTTAAAACTCCCATAAATATACAAAAACCAGCCATATTAGTTTTATGACCGCTTTGAAGTGGCAATACACAGCTCTAATCAAGATCTCTTTATCCAAATTTGAGCTCCCGAAAAAATGAAACTACTTAAACGTTTACCATCCTATCCCGACCTTTAAAGACCTTGTGGATGAAACCCTTTTGAAAACATTGTGGGAAAAGAAGAAAATGCTGGTAACCAGCATTTTCTCCTTTTCCAACAATGTTTTCTACTGTATGAAAGATGAATTATATGTGTTAATTTATTATATACGTTTAATTTGTTGTCCGTAAATGGTTTTAATTCGTTGTCTGTGCATGTCATATTCTTCGAATATTCGACCTGTCTTATATGACGCATCACTCTCCCCGATATCGGGGAGACTGTAGTAATACGCGCTATAAAGTAGCAATGGAGAAAATGGCTTTTATCAATACGTTTGAGGAAAAATCAGGCCTCTTTTAGCCCCAGATTTCTCTAGACTGCTGATCACAGCTGAATGAATCGCACCAGGTAGCGTTTTATTGAGTAAAACGTTTATTTTAGGATGAAATTCAAAGTAACGGTTCTAGCTTAGAAAAGTGGTTTGGTTCTGTACCCAGGATGCCCAAATTAGACAGATGAGTATTTATAGAATGCCATCTAGCGGGAAATAATGGGTTTCAATTTGGACAAGGCCACAATTTTGTCTTTTGGAGAGTTTAAGCACTACCAATTTCAATGCATATGAAGACAACAAAATAAATTGGATCTCAAAAGTTGCAAATTGTTGTTTGAAGGATAAAAAACATTGAGGTAAAACGGACGAATGCTGGTAACCACCATTTTCTCCTTTTCCCGGAATGTTTTCAAAGGCTGGAACTCTTCATTTTCTAAAATCTATCTGTCTTCTCCATCGTTGTCTTTTTTCTCCCATTTTACTTTTATTTTTTTGAATAATTTTCTATGAATCTCGCGATACGTCACGTTCATGTTACAATACTGTTTTTGTATGACTATATATAACTGTTTTCGTCGATAAATAAACATTCTGTGCTATTCTGCTTTGTTCTGCTGTTTTAACAGACAAAAAAAAATCAGAGGAACTGTCGAAAGATAGATAGATAAACCCTATATCAGGACCCGAGTGTTTGTAATCTGCCTGATAAACGCGACTTCGGTTGTCATCGCACGTTTTTTACTGAAACAAAAACGGCGATGAACAACGAACGGTTTATTGTTAAGTCTTTCCTAAACGACAATATTTTAGACAGGTCCAATTTTAAAGCACTTGCACACAACAATACTTATTTGACATCTATTATGATATTTGAATAAGAAAACGCTGTGGGAAAAGGAGAAAATGTTGTTAACCAGCATTTTCTCCTTTTCACGAGTATATTCAAAGGCTTACTTCTCATAGTCAGAAACTCGGGACTGTGTGGTAAAGGTTAACGTAACCCTGAAGGAGAAATCCTTTCGAAAAATATTGTAGGAACCGGAGGAAATGCTGATGACCAGCATAATCCTCCTTTTCCCACAGTGTTTCTTTCTCTCGATAAAAGAAAACTCGCTTCGTCTGAGCCACGGTTCATTTGTCGTCTGTATCAGCTTTGAATCTGGACAAATCTAAAACTTCGTCGTTTAGTGTGGACCTAAGCAAGGTGGGAGCAAACACTCTGTGAAAAAGGGGTTTAACTCATTACCAAACGACAAACCTTTAGGTTTGTCCAAATCCGAAGCATTTGCAGACGACAAAATAGAAGTGACTGAACATTTGAAATTTGTTTTCAGAAGGGTAGAAAACATTTTGGGAAAAGGAGAAAATGCTGGTTTCCCACAATGTTTTCCAAAGGCTTCTTTCTCAGGGTAGTCAAAAGTAGGGATTGTGTGGTCATGGTTAATGAATTTACTACAAGTATCGACACAGGTCATACTGCTCAGTTCGCTTATGCTGACCTGTATGGAACCCATTTACCTTTGGTAAATTTTCTGGCTGTTGAAAGATCATTCTACCTTATAATTATCCCTTTGCCACACAATCCCGACTTTTAAGAACCCCGAAAACGAAATCCTTTGAAAACACTGTTGGAAACGGAGAAAATGCTGGTAACTAGCATTTTCTCCTTTTTCCCACAATGTTTTCTACCCTCTCCAATACAATTATTAGATTTTTAGTCACTTCTATTTTATCGTCTGCAAATGCTTTCAATTTGGACCAGTCTAAAATTTTGTCGATTGGTAACGAGTTAAGTCGTCGATTATTGGGCAAAATGGGTCCCATAATTTTGTGATAACTGGCTAGTTATAACTCATCTCAAGAGAGTCATCAAACCCCCTTTTTCCAGAATTCACATCAAAAAGCTGATAGAATGATAGTGAAAGCTGTACGATTGCCAAATATTTATGTTTTATCTCTGGCACTCTGGAGAAAAGACCATCAGATAAGACCAAATCAACTTCTAACCTTTTCTCTCACATTACCTAACTCATTACCTCCTGAGAGCCCGTTTCATATTCCTCTTGCAGCCAGCTTCTTTTGATAACATAGTGGCAAAAGTAGACATCCTGTTAAATCTTACTTTCAACATATATCTATACTTCTTCTCGTCCATTTTTTTTTTCTTTATCTTGAAATTGTGATCACTCTTGTATCTTCATGCCAGATATTGCCCCTGATTGTTGCAAGGTTGTGCAGATTACGGAAGTTAGAAAATACATGTCATTCTTTTGCGGCTGGCCATTGACATAACGACCGCAGTTTCCGGTTTAAATCGAGGACCAATCCCTAGACTGGTTACCGCCAAACGGTGGCCAGTTCAACCAATCCCTACAGTTTCTTTACCCCATACACATTATATTGATTTTTTTAAATCTACGTTTTCTTTCGTCAGAGAAAAGCATCAAAGATCCCTTTCCATTTCCGTTTGACGAGACAAGGATGGAATTTAAGGACATTACCTCGAATCAACGGGTCGGATGAAAGCAAAAGAGCCGTGTTCTGCGAAAAGGAGGCATAATGCATTTGTAAAAAATATCGACCCAGGTCAGCCTGCGCAGTCTGTGTAGGCTGACCAGGGCCTGTTTCACCAACCAATATTCTTAGTTTTAATCTCCAAGATTTTCTAAATTTGTAACACAACTTCTGATTGGTTAAAGAATGGTAGATGAATACGAGCCCTGTTTCAAGACTTTTATTGCTATTGTTAAATTTTCTGAATGTCAAAGGACCAATGTGCTTTTTGATTCAGTCAATTCTAAAACAAAATGGATTTCATGGACCCAAAATTATGTGATGATTTTCTTGGAATCACTGATCACAGAAATACATTAAACCCCCTTTTGCTAGAGCAGAACTCAAACATTCAAGGCATGTAACGTATGGATGAATGGAAATCTACCGACAAACAAACGTCGCTGGCAATAAAGAATATCAATGAAATGATTTCATATTACAGCAGTACTTTGACCAAGTCGGCGTGATAGGAGAAGCACAGGGCCTTTTCAAACGCCATAGATCGAGATCAGACTGCACAGAACGTGCAGTCTGATCTTGATACATACCGTCCGCTTGTTTAGTCAAGTGTATGGTATAAAAATCTGTCCAAGGTTTCAGTGGGATTTAAGCTGTCGACAGAGGTCGAGTTTTTGTATGAGCCATGTTACAGTAAAAATGGTGTTTAACCCATTACCACACAATCCCTGTTTTTGACGACCCTGTGAAAGAAGCCTTTTGAAAACATTGTGGGAAAAGGAGAAAAGGCTGGTAACCAGCCTTTTCTCCTTTTCCCACAATGTTTTCTTCCCTTCCAAAAACAAATTTCAGATTCTTAGTCACATTTATTTTGTTGTCTGCATCTGCTCTCAATTTGGACCAGTCTATAATTTTGTCGTTTGGTAAAGTTAATGCGTCTTTGTGAAGCATTTTACCAAGCAAGTCATTCCATCACTTTGGATCAGCAGAGTCCATTATGTCTGACATTTGACTGAATATTGGGGTAGAATGGTCCTGTGGCAAGAAGAAATAGAGGATATTTGTTTTTTTCGGTGAAAGATCGAAATTTATTTCATCGAGTGGACACCATCGATAATATTTCCACGAGTGGCGCAGCCACGAGTGAAAGTACTACCGATGGTGTTCACTCGATGAAATAAATTTCGATCTTTCACTGAAAAAAAAAACAAATATTCTATTTATTTTATGCTTTTAACCCTTTCTGGGAGGAGCTTTATCAAAATTTCAGTACAGTTCTTTTCCCTTATTCCCCGTGGCGTACCCCTCCCGCATAGCAACGTTACGTCAAGGGCGAGAAATGTAAGGTATATGACGTCATATTTCCCATCTGGTTGTTAGGCACGCGCAATTTACCTAGGCAACAAGCACGTGAAAATCGGTATTTTCATTGGTGGTACCAGTGTAAGATCGAAAAATATTTTCACTGGTATTTCTCGATATCCTACCGGAAAGCATGAAATAACACTTATCACTAGCGAAAAGTCTCGAAAAAGGTCGGCCTGCGCGGTATGACCTGGGTCGATACCTTTTGCAGATACATTAAACCCATGCAGAGGTTTAGTTTCATATCACGTGACAAAATCATAGACTTAGGGATCGCACAGGATAAATCCATCCGGCATACCTCGGGTGATGGGAGCCATCATATCCCGCTGTATTCGTTGGATTAATATGCACCACATCGGTACATACCCGGAAATACGCCGGTTTTACCATTCTGGAAATTGCAAGGCTCCTCTTAAAAAAACAACTTGAGTTTCAATTTTCTTTCGAAATCTTTGTAACTTTATTTCAGTTGAGTTGGCAAACAGTTCGCACATTCATTATTTATCAATTCCGATTAAAATTTTCACCTGCAGATAAACAGATGTGAATAACTTCGTCAAGGTTGTTTATGTCGTTGCTAAACGACTGTCAGTGGCGCGCTATATATATATAGAATCTAGTGATTCTCAGTTGAAATGGAAAGGACCGTTATACGGACGAAAGTTAGATGTAGGTACGGAATCGGCTGAGTTATGACGAGTGAAGCCCACATGTGATTACTACATTCATGACGTCATTCAGCTGATAGTTGTGACTACTTTTGGCAACCAGAAAACTTATATTTAAGAATCTTTCTGGTAGAGGTTTTATGATAGTCTCGTATTGCATATCACGTGACTACAACATGGTCACTGCAACGTATCAGGACAAGCTAACAGATGAACATCAGATTTACGACGTCTTCATTAACAGTTTTTTTACTTTCTCTAGAAACAACAAGACCGTTCAAATCGTCGTTTTACTTCAAAAAGCTCGTAACTACAGCTTGCAACAAGCTATAGTTACGAGATTTTCCAAGTAAACCTACGAAATCCCGATTCTTTCTTTCATAGCCTCTCTTAAGGTCTTAGGTGCATATCACGTGACAAAAGTACGGTTTTAGTAACCATACAGGATAGCTGTTTGGGTGAAGGTAGATTTGCGGCGTCCTCAGGCCACTAGTTGTGACTCAGCAACAACAAGTAAAGTATTTCTGCCTAAACTTTCTGTTAAGGGTTTCTTTCATGGTTTTTGATTGCAAACCACGTGACAACGACATGGACCAAGCCGGCGAAGAGGTCACAACTCCATGTGGACATCACATTTACGATATCATCATTTTGGCAGTTTTTATTAAGTTCGACAACAATAATCAAAGCTAATTTGATGATTCTTGTAGAGGTTTTTTAAATGTTCCTGGGCTGAGTAACGAGTGACAAGAACATGGACTTGGAAATCGAATTTTTAATATCATCGAATTGCGCATTAAAAATACAGATAAAAAAATACTTTGTTGATATCACCGACCTTACAGATGAGATTCATTTGACAGATAAAAACTTAGCAACATTAGTTTGTTTATGTGGTATTTAACGCCTTTTTAACACTGTTTTAGTTAAATCGCGGAGGCACCTATCGATCCTTTCCACTGTTTTTTTCTCATTTTTTATGTGCTTTGCAAATGCTTTCAATTTGTATGTGTCTTAAAGTATTGTCATAATGAGGTAAGTATTACATTTGTTGTTGTGAAGTCTGTATTCTATGACATTGAACTAGGAGACCGCTACAGTATAGATTAAGTAGGGGGAGCCGTAATAATGCTGTAAAGTCGCTAAGTTCAACTAATTCTTTGTCATTTAGTTGGCTTCTACTTTTCGTACTTAGCGATTTGTAATTGACCGAAATTTGTCTGCCTGCTAGGCAAGAAAAGACAACACAATAGTAAATACAATGTTAAAAGATCGTAAATAGAATCCGAGTCACTCTTTTTTTTTTTATCATTAAATTTATAATGACGCCATGCTCTGTGTATAGAGGGATAAATGCATTTGCAAAGAGTATAGACTTAAGCCAGCCTGCGCAGACTGGTTTTTGTGGTATTTGTCGAAAACAATACCACTATGAGTTCAAGATTGAATTTTGATAACCATGTATCTAATTTTGTGCAAAGCCGTAGGAAACAAACCCAGTTAAATTCATTTTTTCTCCGGCAAATGAGTTTTTCGGTGGCACTCAGATATGTAATTTGAAATGGCATATTGAAATACATTGGGCGAAGCCATCAATCGTAGAGATACTTATTTTTGATTGAAAAGAACTTCTCTCGCTCATAGCCTTTTATTGGTGCAATGATACAAATTTGCCTACTGACCCTGGGCTTTTTCGTTCCAAACCAAATTCGTTCCATGACTTGTTCGTCCTATGATTGCTCATGAATATTTATAGATCGAAGTAATTGATTGTAATGTTGGAAATTTGATGTAAAAGGCTGAAGATATTTCAAAATTATAGCTTTAAGTTACATGAGTGCTCTCCCTTCAACCAAAAAGGTATTCATTTGCTTAGTGGGTTGACTTTTAAGCCAATATTTGAACAATATGTCTCTTTTTCTTCCAAACTATTAATTCCACACAGTGGGTTTCCTTGACAAATACCACTTCAGCGTTCTCAACGCTTTGATTATCACATAACCTCCCTTGTTTTTAAGTGTAATATCACGGCGGGGAATCACGTGACACAACAACAACAATAATGATCGATATTTGAAAAAAATCCCCGATTTCAGGTAAGAAAATCTTCAATAATTCCATTAATACATGACCGATTGGAATTTGGTTTGAAGCAGAGAAGGCGGAAGGACTCCAGGGATTTGCTTGATGTGTTAGATTTTTTAAACAACACCTGATAAAAAAGTTATTGACGAGCAAACAAATTTTCTACCCTGGATAATTTGTTTGCTCGTCAATAACTTGACACACACACAAAAAAAAAAAACAGGACAGAAAGCTGGAAAAGTGAGGAATAAGCCAAACAACCTAGGTACAATTTAATCACTGTGTAGTATCGTGTACGTTTTCATTGTAGATGTCAATCTTTAGACTTGCTTCCGTATTGATCATAATTATGTTAAATGGCCAAGGCAACTCTATGGACCAGCCATATAACTATACATTGTAGAATTTTGGGCTTTACTCTTAACCCTTTATTTAATCCTTTAGCAAACAATCCGTTGTCTAATGACCCCGAACAAGGAGAATTTTGAAACCATTGTGTGATTATACATTACAGAAGGAGAGTCGGGCGGCAAATAGACCCAGTTTATACACATTGGTGGTTTGTATAGTATATCATAATTATTTCACCCAAGATTTTACAGGAAAGGAAACGTTTCTGGAAGAGGGTTAACTGTTTTCTGACGGCCAGACAAATTTCGGTCAATATGTAAATCATGAAATATGAAAGAAGAAGCCAAATAAACATTGCAGAAACAATCGGCTATACTGTCTAAAAGCATATTACGACCTCTCGAGATAACGTGATGTTTTTTTTTACCAATACTATATGCCTTGCAACACGCGAAAAGGGACATTCGGACATTTGCGTAAAATGTCGTCTCGGATCAGCCTGCGCAGTCCGCGCAGGCTGATCCGAGACGGCACTTTACGACTACATTGGATTTTGTCCCACGGTAGACTTGCACAAAACAGAAAATTACATAAAATGGAAAGTGTCGCTTCGGATTAGCTTGTGGGAACTGCACAGGCTGATCCGAAACGACACTTTACGCAATGTCTGAATGCTCCCCTTTTACCTGTTGCGGGCCATTGGTAATAGCGCTCTTTCGTCACGTAAATATAGTCTTTCGTCTGTGGTCATTTCAACGTTCGACCGCCTCTATGGTTGCCGACTAACCCTTTACAACACAATCCCGGGTTTAAGGAACCTGAGCAAGATTGATTGATTTAATGCCGTTTTCAACAATATTTCAGTTATATCGCGGCGGCCAGTGCACCTATATCCATGCTTTCCTGGAGTTTCTTTTACCAGTATTCTGCACTATACTCTTTCCAAGCCTCTGGCTGCTTTCCCAAATAACTAATTGTCAGCGGTGGGAGGGGAATGAATCCTGACGCAATGACGATCATCAATCTTCGAAAAAAAAAAAAGAAAAAAGTGCCAAGTTTGAGATCGAACCCACGAGCTCCTGAGCAAGACGGCTTTTGAAAACATATTTGAGTGATGCTCTGGCGACGGGGGGACGGGGGGGAGGGGGAAGCTTAACGTGCCTTAGTGATGCATTTTACCAGTTAATCTATCACGTTATTAAGGATCTATAATGATCAAATTTTCTTTTAACACACCCGCTCAATCATGAGGTAGACTGGTCCTGGACATGCGAGAAAATAAATTAACCAATAGCGAAAGTTTCGATTCAGGTCAGCCTGCGCAGACCGCGCAGGCTGACCTGAGTCGATACTTTTCGCAGATGTATGAAAAACCCTTTTTCACAGAGCGAGCGACGAATCACAAAAGTTGTCTGCAAAAGGTAACGAGTTCAGAAGAAATAGCTTGAAGATTTCTCCTCGGATAAATTGGGCTTAATTGCAGAGACGGTTGCAGAAACTAGGCGAAACCACGTTTAAGTTACCAACATATTAGCTATGCTCCGGCAAAATGGGGCTCAATGAATGTCCATGATGAATTATACCCACGCAAGTCATCAAATAATCACAGATTTATAAAATCTACTTTGTCATACATACTTTAGAGTCCTTAGGCAGAATGGTCATTGGATTTCGGAAAATTTGCATATTGTAATCAGGGCCTATACTCAGATAGCATGCAGTGAGGCTGACCCGAGTCAAACCCTTTCGCATTAATGGACTAATCCCCCTTTTTTGCAGAGTATGGATCGTGTATATTTGGACTTAATTGCGAAGACAGTTGCAGAAAATAGGCAAAACGACGTTTACGATGCCAATATATCTAATCAGAAAACGAGGGAATACAGACCAATATGTGTTAAGTGGCTATTAACATTTCCTAGAATCACTTTCGCCAATCTCCCAGTGCCCGTAGGCACTAGGCAATTGGTCATGCTCTGAAAATAAGGGGTTTAAAGTAACTGCAAAAATTATCGACCCATATCAGCCTGCGCAGTCCGCGCAGTCTGATATGGGTCGATACTTTTTGTTGTTTGTATATAATCCGTTGTATGCGCATCTCATACTCTTCAAAGATTCGACTTGTCTGACATTACGCATCGTCCATTTCCCGATACTTGGGAAAAAGTAGGGCTTATAACGAAGCTAAACCCAAGCCTGTAGGAACTGTTTTAATAAATGGCCGGTGCATAGGTTACCTGATAGCTGATTATAACTGAATAAATCGCACCAGGTAGCGTTTTACTGAGTAAACGTGTATTTAATTTCTAAATTCAAAGTAACGGTTGTCGTTTTGAAAAATTTGTCCGCTTATGAACCCAGAATGCCCATATTAGATAAATGTGTATTTGTAGAATGCCATCTAGCGGGAGATAATGGTATATTTTCCGCGTGTAAAAGGACCATCTTACATCATGACTGAGTCGATTGTCAGAAAAAACTGGGTTTGGGGATTAAATAATTACGCTATACCTTTCTTGGTATTATTCAGATCACGGAGTTTCATTAAACACCCTATCTGCTAAAGCACAGTTCATTCAAAATATTGTTTGAACTCGAATTCTATGATTAAACATCTTTAAACTCTCTGCCTCTGCCAGTAGTTTTATTAGCCAGTTAAATTTAAAACTAGAAAAACAGTTTATTTTGATACAGCCTAAAAAATCCAGTTTTACTAGTAAACCCTAATCCTGCAATATAAAGTCAAATGAAACTTTTATGCCTTTAACACATTACCACACAATCCATACTTTTGACGCCCCTGAGAAAAAAGCCTTTAGAAAACATTGTAGGAAAAGGAGAGAATGCTGGTAACCAGCATTTTCTCCTTTTCCCACAATGTTTTCTACCCGTCACAAAACAAATTTCAAATTTTCAGTCACTTTTATTTTGTCGTCTGCAAATGCTTTCAATTTGGACAAGTCTACTATATTGTCGTTTGGTAATGAGTTAAAGTGACAACCCAAACATTGCTATTACAAAACTATTTCGGGGGTGAGGAAAGGTGGAATCTCCTTATCGGACAGTGTGGATCCATGATCAGGCTGCACATTTTGTGCAGTCTGGCCTTGATCTGCACGGCCCCTAAGAAGGTTTTTGGCCGCGCTCCGCAGCCTAACAGTTTAGAAATATGAGAGATAGATAAATAAATGAATCCCAAACCGGCATCATTTAAATTCTCTCTTGTAAATTCTAGTCACATTTCCTCGTATAAACACTATTGTAAAATCGTATTTTTTGCGTATTCCAAAGTTTGTGAAATTCTATGGTATTTTGAATCTCAAACTTGCGGGTAATATCATAAACAAGGGTATCAAAAAAGACCAATAAAGAATTAATACTCTCGACATAAACATTAAAATTTTTATTTCGTCTGATAAAAAGATGGTTTAATATTTTTTACTGAGCACTTAAGTTCGAAGATAAAAAATTCATATCAATTAAATAGAATTTTATTTCGTCTGAAAAAAAAAATGGTTTAATATTTTCTACTGAGCACTTATGTTCGAAGATAAAAAATTACATGTCAAGTCAAATTGAGTTTTATTTTTTAACACAGCCCCGTATTATAGGCGTAAAAAATATGGCGCTGCTAAATTATCCTAGACAAAAACTTTTAAAAGTATTCGAAATCTCATTTAATCTCAAATTTATCTATTTTTGTGTGAATGACTATCCATCTTTCTCTTTTAAGGTAGTGGACCCGTAATACTTCTAGTGCAGCATGGCATACAGTTTCTTGGCTGTTGATAAAGACAGATTTATACAGATATATAGAGAATAATTAACTGGTTATTTTTGATATGAAAAATATCTCACGAGGATGCGTTGTTAGGCGTTGAAAAAACGAGTGCGCAGCACGAGTTTTTTTAACGCCTTACGACGCGTCCGAGTGAGATATTTTTCATATCAAAAATAACCAGTTGATTATTCTATTTATTATATACCTTATTAACATCATTATTTGTAATTTTGCGTTTGAAAGTCGAAAAAAATGTAGTCGAAAAAAAGGTAGTTCCCAAATGACGTCAGAAAGTGAAAGTTGATAACGTCACTAGTGATGATATCAAAATTTATTACACTGGGAAATTCCAGGATTTCACTGCTAGGTATATAATAAAATGTTTTTGCACATATTTAATCGACCAGAAATTCCTTCGATGTCTATATGGAAATTATTTGTTGGTATTTTGTTAGTTTCCAGAAAAGGGAGGTAATTATCATATCCTTTTGGTAATGAGAATATAGTGGTTTTAGATTTTATAGATGATAATTCTAGGAAAGGCAAAAAGGAAAAAGTGGCTCGGTGAAAGTATTAAAATAATACTCATTTTTAATCTCGGCAGATTTTGTAGGATAATATTACAGTGGAAATAGCTGTTTTCTATTACGGGTCCACTACCTTAACAAGAATGACACAGTCGTGCTTTGTGAAATGGGATTTGAATGCACCTGCAAAAGGTATCGACTCACGTCAGCCTGCGCATTTCGCGCAGGCTGACGTGAGTCGATACCGTTTGCTATCGGTCAATTTACTAAATACCCATGAACCATTCCACCTCCTTATTCAGTTGGTTATACGGCCAAAAGGATTTTATAGATCTATGTGATGACGTACGTGTTATACTGCCTTACGGAGATGTATTAAACTACCTTTCGCCAGTGCCCCATTTACATTCATCGTAACTTAGTTTGATCCGATATTTTGTTATTTTTACAAAATATATACATGATTGTTTATATACAGAGTGTTTAGAAATTTCTGAAATATGTATATGTTTGCAGCATATGACATTGATGACATTGATAATCAAAGCGTTGAAACCATTGGTGTGGCATTTGTCAAGGGAGCCACAGTGTGGGATTGATAATGAAAAGCAAACTGCTAGTGGACAAAGGTTGTGTGTATCATTGCGTCAATAGTACGCTATGAGTGGGTAAAACTATTTGAAACAAAAAAGTATTCTCGCGATCGATTGCCTCACCTAGTTTATTTTGATATGCAATTTCTATTTATATATCCGAATGCTATCGAAACATTTATCTGTCTGAATTTTTTTTTATCTCCTTCAGTTTTGCACAAACTACGATACATGGGTTTCAAAATGCGGTATTGAAGTCATAGTGGCACTGACTTCGACAAATACCACAAAAACTGAGATTCAACCTGTATTAGTGTTTAGCGCATAAGACAAGAGAAAATCGTCCAATCGGTTGATGATTCTTCCAATTGATCAGCTCATTTGTATCTTACGCCCTTTTTCAACATTGTGTCAATAATAGCTTAGCGACAGACCATCAATTCATATATTTCCAAGGGATTACTATTGCTACACTGGTGCTTTAACCATTTACCGCACAATGGCGATAATTTAACTACTTTGGGAAAGAAGCCTTTTGAAAAAAACTGTAGAAAAGGAGAAAGTGCTGGTTACCTGAATCTTGTCCCTTTTCAACAATGTTTTCTGCCTTATCAGAAAATTTTGCATTATTTGAGCCAAAAAAAATTTGTCGTCTACAAATGTTTTCAATTTGGATAAGGCTAAAAAGTTTTGTCGTCTAGTAAAAATCTAAAATAAAACACAAACCCTTCAATGCTGTCGTGTCATACTCATAGTTAAACCTTCGCTGAAAAAAGAACATCATGTTCAAAATAAACGGACGTCCGACTGTGTAGTTTATTGACTATTTTTTCGCTTTCAAAATCGAAGTAGCCAGACATTTATTCACATCATTTCCACGTTTACTCTGTACAGTAACACCCCTGTGGAGCGTAATGTCTAAATGATATAGAAAAATAACTCGGAAACGTCAAAGACATTCTGCCGTCCGCCTTACAAATTGTTAGAGGGTGAAAGATTTGTCTGTATTCGGCGATAGCAGTCCAATAAACGAGAAACATTTGTTAATATTGCATTTCCTTCAGTATTCAACTTTCTTTGGCGTGTATCGGTCCTTTTAGCAAAACTTCATTGCAAAACACAAAATTGCCCTTACTACATCTACCATACATTTGATTCATGCCCTGTGAAATGGAGATGAAACGCAGATACAAAAACTGAACTCATATCGGCCTGCACAGTCCGCAAAGGCTGACATCGATGAGGATCTTTTCTATTTATAAAAATTGAAACGCATCTGCTAAACGTGTCGACTATGAAATCCTACGTGTCCACGCACACCGAAAAGGATCAAACCGTTTTGCTGCTTGCATATTTCTGCATTCCCAAGGACTTTTTTTTAGCTCATGCTTTTCTAACAACATGAAATTCATTTGATCTATAATTAAATGTATTAAATAAATGTGTTATAAAGTATCACAGATATGCTTAATAACTCCCATTGCCAAAGCGCTAATCAATTGTAAATCCGTTCATTTCCTGCCTAAAACGATTTATTGTGTTCTGCTCTTTAGAAGGCCTGTTTGCTAAACAAAGAAATAGTTATCTTCGCATGGAACATAACATGTATAACTTTCATTCGTTTGCCTTGCAATTTGATAAAATCCGTAGGCTGCCTTGCGTGACTCACTGACCTTTTGCGGACAGTGTAGATCAAAATCAGACTGCACAGAACGTGTAGTCTGATCTTGAATCTACAGTGTCCGATAAGGAGATATTTGTCTCCAAAAATCAGTTTGAACTGAACATTAATCGTTTTTTTTTTCACTCTCGGTTTGACAATTTTATTTAACTGATTACCAAATGACAAAACTTTAGGTATGTCCAAATCAAAAGTATTTACAGACGACAAAATTAAAGTGACAGAAAACTTTAAATTTTTCTGTGAAGGGTAGAAAATATTGTGGGAAAAGGAGAAAATGCTGGTTAACAGCATTTTCTCCTTTTTCCACAATGTTTTCTAAAGGCGTCTTCCTCAGGGTCGCCAAAAGTTGTGTGCCAATGGGTTAAATTTTAGCAGACTTGTTAAAAAAAGAAACTGATTGTATTGCCCAAAAATGCATAACAGCAGCAGGCAAGATGCGGTGACAGCCTACACATGAAGACCTAACTGCAAAGAGGATGCAGCTAGATCACGAAGTTTTTTAAACCATTCCAAACTATAACAGAACCCGTATCTTCTAGCGCTCGAAGAAAGATTTATTTCGCAGTGCGCGAGGTAAATTCGATGTAGTATATCGGCAAACGACAAAATTACACTGGATTGCGTTAATTGATAATCAGCATTTCTCACTGTGCCCTTTGGCCGTCTTCTAGGCCTGTCCGATAATCTTACCTCATGACTAACTTTTGTTGAGCGATTTAGCGAAAACGAAGAAGATAGAACAGAAACCTGCGCACAAAAAAGGAGACGAACTTTGCTAAAGTTGTGTCAAATTAGAAAAAAAAAGATACTAAGAGGCCGAAGAAAAGGCAGTCATTAGCAGTTAAGACGAAGGTTCCAATTCACATAATTTTTGTAACACGAGGTCTTGCTATCGGAAGAAAAGTGAATCTAAAATCGTATTTATAATGGGCTATCGATTGTGAAGATGGCCGCTTAGCCATTATATACGTGAATATGCATATAGACGCCATGTAAATGTGTTACGGTGGTAAAGCTGTTTCCGAGTAGACGTTCGGGGCGATGATCACTCGCTCCCGCTTGATGTAAATTTGCATCTATCTGAGCGATGCTCTGTGAACAGGGAACTTAATGCATCCACAAAAAGTTTCGACACAGGTCAGCCTGCGCGGACTGCGCAGGCTGACCTGTGCCGAAACTTTTTGCTATTTCTCAATTTTCTGCATGCCCAAGGACCAGTTTTCCTCATGATTTAGTTTGTATTTAGACAGAAATGGACTTTTATCACATGGCTTGCAACACACGAAAAGGGGCATTCGGACATTTGCGTAAAGTGTCGTCTCGGATCAGCCTGCGCAGTCCGCGCAGGCTAATCCGAGACGGCACTTTCCGTTCTAATGTGATTTTCTGTTTCACAAAAGTCTACTGTAGGACGATATCTAATGTAGTCGTAAAGTGCCGTTTCGGATTAGCCTGCGCGGACTGCGCAGGCTTATCCGAGACGACACTTTACGCAAATGTCCGAATGCCCCTTTTCCCGTGTTGCATGCCATATGATGTCTTGCTTGGTATCATGCATCACAAAGATGCATTAAAACCCCATCTGCCAAAGCAAGGATAATTGACGTATGAGTAATCAACAAAAACAACAACAACAAAATGATCTAACTCTTATCCACTTAACGAAAATGTAGACTCATTCAAATTGAAAGCATTTGCAAACAACAATCTAAATATGACTCATATGACGGAATTTTCTTTTTCTATGATAAAAGATAATGTGAGGGAAAAAGGAGAAAATACTGGTCACATGCATTTTCTCCTTTTCCCAAAAGGTTTAAGATTACAGTCCTCTTTCTTAGGGTCATTATAACTTGGAATTGTATGGTAGAGAGTTTAAGCATGCGACTTAAGAAACATCTCATGTAAATATCGTCACTCAACAGAGGTTAAATAATTCAGCGAAGTTGAAAACATTGTGGAAAACAGAAAAAAATGCTCAAAGCAATGTTTTCAAAAGTGATCCTTTGCAAGACTTGAAAAGGTGTCTACAGATGTTAAGTAGAATGGATAAACGGACATTTGTTAACGTTTAGAAAATCCCAAATGAATTCTACGTCCCCGCTACAAATGGGTGAGGCTTAGGAATGGTGTTAAAGAGGGAACTTTGTGGAATTAATAAGGCGTTGATGAGGCCCACTAGTCCCTTGTATTGTTTTCACTAGTTATCTCTTACAAACTGTAAAACGTTTTAACCTTTTACCACACAATTCCTACTTTTGGTGACTCCGAGAAAGAAGCCTTTAGTAAACATTGTGGGAAAAGGAGGAAATGCTGGTAACCAGCATTTTCTCCTTTTCCCAATATGTTTTCTACTCTTCACTAAAACAAATTTCAATTTTTTAGTCACTTTTATTCTGTCGTCTGCAAATGCTTTTGATTTGGACAAGCCTGAAATATTGTCGTTTGGTAATGAGTTAAAACCAAGCAATTGGTCTTACATTGTCCTAAATGTGGTCACTCGCTTTTAAGTCCGCAGAAAATAGGAGAAAATAAGAATGGATGTTTTATTGCAGTTTAGGACCAGACAGACATTCATGTGTTTTTCACGGATGCCGAACCAGTCTTTTATCTACAAAACAAATGAAAATAAAAGTATTTTTATTGACCCTTGATTCACACTGTATGGGGGCCCCCATCCCACCCACTTCACTTTGATTGCCCTGAGTAATACTTCACACTCTCCCCTCTTGTATTTTCAAAAGGTTTCAATAAATGGCCTCTTCATTTTTACTTGTGACTATTTGACCCTTTCAGTCTCATAAAACATATCATGGAGAATCGGTTTTTTTTTTTAATAAATTTCCAGACTATGAAATGGATCTATGTGTACGACTAAGGTTAGAGTGCACATGATATTTAAGTCCGATCCTTGTCTAAATCCGTCTGGTAAACGTAATTTTTGTTGATCATTGAACGGGTTGACTACAACTTGTTTCGAATTGTCAAAGCATAAAGCTGCTCAATCCTCCCTGACTTAGTGAAGGCTGTGACGTAACTTCCTATTTCCGGTTAACTCGTCGCATAGAAAAGTCAGTCAACTCAAAAGGGCAATAACATTTTTCTGATAGTACTCTTGATTTGTTGCAGCTTATCAAAAACGCATTTTGAACATGTGACTTGGTTTTCAATATTCTATGACTTAGCAACTATTCATAATAAAACAGACCTACAACTTGCCAACAGGGTTTTTGACCGTGACACGCAATCGGAACTTAGACCGAATTTCCGGTCATGTGTCAAGGAAGCGATTAATTTCTTCCGAGAAAAAACATATCTAAAGCAGACGAATTGCAAATATTGAAGTAAATTATAGATAATCTTAGTGAATTAATGTTCTGACGTTGGTTAAACATGAAAATATTGTGGCATACTCCTTTTAAGAAAAAATTCTCTTGGCCATCAATTTCTCATTTCATTGGATGGTTAACTCATTACCAGACGACAAAACTTTGGGTTTATCCAAATCGCAAGCATTTGCAGACGAAAAATAAAAGTAAATGAAAATTTGAAATTTGTTTTGTGAAGGGTAGAAAACATTGTGGGAAAAGGAGAAAATGCTGGTTACCAGCATTTTCTCCTTTTCCTACAATGTTTTCTAAAGGCTTCATTCTGAGGGTCATCAAAAGTAGGGATTGTGTGGCAATGGATAAAAAAGAAACAATAATCAGACGAAGAAGTGGTCTGGTGGTAGACAAGGTATTGATGTGCAAGATAAAAAGATCTGCAAAGGATTTTACGCCTACAATAAACATAAAGATACATTTTATATGTGAATGTAAATACTGGGTGGCGGCTACTTATTTCCCTTGTTCAAATATGTCATTTTTTTCCCTCCAACCTTGTTTGTTTAAATGGGATTTTAATTTTTGGTCAGACGACAAAGCACTATCCTTGTCCAAATTGAATGTATCAGCAGACGACAATTTAAATGTGACTCAAATGATGGAATTTTTCTTTGATTTGGCAGAAAATATTGTCGGAAAAAGAGAAAATACTGGTTACTAGCATTTTCTCCTTTGCCAACGATCTTTTCTATTGGCTTTTTCCTCAGGATCATTAAAACTCATGATTGTGTAGAAAAGAATTCTCTTTCTGCACCAAATATGACAAACAAGACATCTTTTGACGACTAAAACTACATTAAACTAAGTTTCCGTTTATTTATCGTCGTTTTAACGTGCTCAGTGTATAGCGCCGTCACACGGGACCTCGGTTTAATGTCTCATGCGAAAGACTATTGGTAATTTTAGTTGGCCAGCCGGGCATTAAACTACTACTAGGACAACATCTAATCTTGTAGGTTTATTATACATACAGACGTTAGGGGTCCTCCTGATACATGCGGTCTGGAAGAGGGTTTAATTCTGTTTGTCCCACATTTCTATTTTTAGACTTTTAATTGAAGGCATTTGCCTTAGCATTTATTCTGTGGTTTCTAAAATGTGGAAACGTGCTTGCATACAGAGATATTTCTTTAATTTGGTCTATGTTCCAAACTATGCAAGACTACAGCCTACCAAAATTACATTGTTTGATACACTTACCTTCATATCACCCTTAACCCATACAGGTAAATGTCTTATTGGCTTTTCATAATGTGGGACAAGGCTAAAGGCTGCATTTAACCCTTACCTTACTAAATAAATGAAATGAATTCGTTGAGCCGATAGAAAAACCCCAGATATTACAATTTCAAAGGTATCTTTTTGGGCACAATATGTCCTTATCGGACACTGAAGATCAAGGGTCAGACTGCACGTTTTGAGCAGACTGATCTTGATCTACACTGTCCGCTAACGCAGTTTACGATGGCAGTCTAGCTTTTAGATCCATTAATAAACCCAATATTTGCAACGTATGGAGAACAGACGCAAGACAAATTTGGCTGATTTGTAATCTGCATTTTCTATGAAGGTGCCCTTCGGCGACAGAACTGTTTTCTGAAGTGTCCAAAACATGACCGAATTCGGTTATACAATTGTTTCGTCAGCGTCCATTATTTACAGACATTTAATGGTCACTACTAGGAAGAGTACAATTTTTTTGGCTAGCGATAACAACATTGTCAGTCTACTGTAAACTGAGAGACTCAGATGCAAATGTGAACAAAAAGAAAAACCTTACAGTTGCCATATACTACGTACGCCTCAGGAAATAATTCTTGCTGTTAGAAATCGTAATTCTGTTAACTATGACAATGTTGCCAAGAACTTCAAAATATCTACCACTCCAATATGATGGCTATGAGCAGTGAGTAAGTCACCGGATCAGACTTAGTAACAGGCCAAAATTGAAGCAGAATGGACTTAATACCTGTATTAGACCAGTTTTGATAAAACTTTTTTGGACCAACCAATCTGTAGTAGTTGTACTTTTACTAAAGGTACTTACTCTACTTTCGTCTATCGGTATTTTCAGTACTTTGATATATCGGGTTTTCAACGCATTTCAGTCATGTGATTGTTACAGTTCATATATTTTTGTCTCTGTCGGGTTTTCACGAGCACTCGGCCGTTTACCACATCGTTTTCAACCCCTATCCAACGAAAACGTGTGTATTTTCTAAACGACAATTTTTTTGGACTTGCCCAAATTGAAACCATTTGCAGACGACAATTTGACATCACAAGAGTGTGATGTCATTTTGTACGTTTTTCATAGAAGAGAATGGGTATATGGATATATTACCGCGCGTGCATCTATAGATGGTCACGTTGCAGCTTCTGATCTATCATTTGTGGAGTATAGTTATTTGACAAAAGGAATCTGACATTCGTTGGCATTTGGGATAAAATTTCATTAACATGGCCAAAGGCTCGCTTAATAAAATTCTATCCAGAATCGTCTTATCAAATTTTATCTCGAACGACAACTTATGTCAGATCCTATATATATGTAGCTTGATAAAATATGGGCTTATTTATAAAAAAAAATGTCAGTAAGCATTATGTTTGTAACCCATATCACACACCCTTCTTTTTTTTTTTTATCGTAAGTAACAAGTCTTTAAGGTATTAGACACGTAACACTCCTAGTGCAACACGGAATAAAATTTCTTGATAGTTGATAAATACGGATTTATACAAATAGAATACTTTTGCAAATTTTGAGCCGACCAGAAATTCCTTTGATGGGATGTCTATCTTGAAATTATTTGTCAGTTTCCAGAAAAAGGAGGTAATTATCATTTCACTTTGTAATTAGAATACAGTGGTTTTAGATCTATAACTGATCATTCTTAGCAGGAAAAAAAAAAGACACAGTGGCTTGGTTAAAGATGTACAATAATACTCATTTTTAATGAAAGCAAATTCTTTAAGATAATACTGTAGTGGAAATTGCTGTTTTCTATTACGGTTCACTACCTTAAAAGAGATTAGATCTATATAGGCTATATTTACCAGTACGTCCAAAAAGACCATCGATATCCATCGAATATTTTCAGGTCCGTTTTTGAAGCGTTTCTGTCGTGGTTTTAAACATAAAACTGTCGAGTGTTGAAAAAGGAAGAATTTGTTCTGAACAGCTTTTTGTCGATTCAAAAGTACCTGAACTTTTCGATTAGCCTTGGTTTTTAACGTTATATCTTCCTTTGCACTTGACATTTATTGCCCATCGTTATTCTTGCCCCTCTATCCCACTTGTATTTCAAAAGGCAACGATAGATTGCTTGTTAGCGGTCTACAGTTCGATTCAATGGGCAGATCGTTAAAGTTTTTTATCGATCCACTTGACGTTGATTGTGTTTTACGATGTTTTGTTACAAGTACCGCTGTCTAAACTGAAGGTTCAATTCAGCCTTTTTCTTTTTTCACACCTATGAGTGGTAACTATGATCACCCCTGGGGCCAGTCTAACCCTTTAACCTCACTACCCTGGGTTTAAACGGCCTTACAGAAAGGTTTTGGAAAACATTATGGAAAAAGGAGAAAATGCTGTTACCAGCATTTTCTCCTTTTCCCATGTTTTATTGTCATTCAAAGACGAATCTCATCACTGGTGGCACATTTGATTTATCGTCTGCAAATGCTTTGAACTTTGGACTTTATTTTTTTTTTTTCATTTGGTAAAGAGATAAAACACTGTTCTCATGCAAGAAAGATTTGGGAAGTTTTACTTTTAAACCCAAGTTTTTGAGGAGATCAATGATCTTCGTCATTAACAAAAAATGATATGTTTTTTAAACTTTATTTCCACTCTCTACATAACATACAATGCAAAACATCATACATATAGCAATTGTTTATAATTGCTTACTTTAGTAATTATAAAATATCATAAGTTAGTACATAGTAGAGAAAAGTTGAAATAAAATTGAAAGTATATATAGAGGCATTCAGTGCACACGTACTTTCGCATTTCGCATTCGCTTTTTTTTGTGATTAAGTTTTTTTTTTTTTGTCAGATTACGGACTTAAGAATCTTTTTTTTTTTTATTTTTTTTATTAGCTGAAGAAGAATGATATTTTTAATCTCGTGCAATTGTAGGTTCAAAACCAGAAAATAGACTAAAAAAAAACATGTGGCAGACAGAATGAATTACCCATGTTTTTCTCTATAACACTTCCCATCGAAATAACACTGGGTCCGCATTCACCAGTCATTCTTAAGAACTTTCTTAGTCTTATCCACCAAGATTTTCTAAGTTAGAACTTCTTTTTGGCTGAACAATTTGTTTTAGCCAGTCAGAGGGTGTGTACTTATAAACTAAGTCCGAAACAAAGAAACAAATGAATCAATACTTGGCTGATATATAGGGACCGGGCTGGATTCGAACCCTAGAACGCCCGGACGAAAGGCCAATACCTTAAGCAGTGAGCTAAAGAGACATTTCCCTAACGCAGTCGTCAGGTTTTGTATTTAAATCGGGACAAAGACATGCATGAAGGAGTGGTCTTCCATAACGCCGCCCCGCCTCTTAACCTATTACCAAACGACAATATTTTAGATTGGTCCAAATTGAAAGCATTTGCAGACGACAAAATAAAAGTGACTGAAAATTTGAAATTTGTTTTGTGAAGGGTAGAAAATATTGTGGAAAAAGGAGAAAACATTAACAGCATTTTCTCCTTTTCCCACAATATTTTCTTAAGGATTCTTTCTTAGGGGCGTCAAAAGTAGGGATTGTGTGGTAATGGGTTAAAGTCATCATTGGCTCATAGGCCAATTCCGGACGAGCCCGCATCTTACAAACAAAGTACGTAACAAAGAAACAAATAATTAAAAGCAAGGTCTCAAATACTGGGACCAGGCAGAATTCGAACCCTAATACGCCCGGATGAAGGGCCAATACTTTAACCACTGGGTTAAAGCGACATCTTCCTAACGCAGTTGTTAGGTATTGTATATTCTAACATGACACGCGACTTTGGCTCTATATAAACACAGTGCAAGGAAAACGTGGTAAAATCTGCGATAATCCATGTAGAATGACGTCATCCTATATCGAGTGACGTCATTCAATGAGTGAGTTATTCAATGGAACATAATCTTCATCCGCCTTTTTAGTCTTAGTTTGGACTTGTTTTCCTTTCGTTAAGAATTTGCCATGTTAGAATCGAAATAATCTTCTTTCTATCGTGGTATATCGTTCAATAAACCACGTTGTGAGTTATGAAGCGCAATGAATAACCCACTCGGGCTATCGCCCTCGTGGATTATTTATTGCGCCTCATAACTCACAACTGTGGTTTATTTAAGAAATAATCTTCTTTCTATCGTGGTATATCGTTCAATAAACCACAGTTGTGAGTTATGCGGCACAATAAATAATGCACAAGGGCGATAGCCCGAGTGGGTTATTCATTGTGCCTCATAACTCACAACGTGGTTTATTGAACGCTATACCACGATAGAAAGAAGATTATTTCGATTCTTACATTACCAATTCTCAGTGAAAGGAAAACAAGTTCAAACTTAGAGTAAAAACGCGGATGAAGATAATGTTCCATTGAATAACTCACTCATTGAATGACGTCACTCGATATAGGATGACGTCACTCTACATGGATTGTCGCAGATTTTACCACATTTTCCTTGCACTGTGTTTATAGAGCCAAAGTCGCGTGTCATGTTAGAATTAAGAAATAATCTTCTTTCTATCGTGGTATATCGTTCAATAAACCACAGTTGTGAGTTATGAGGCACAATAAATAATGCACGAGGGCGATAGCCCGAGTGGGTTATTCATTGCGCCGCATAACTCACAACGTGGTTTATTGAACGATATACCACGATAGAAAGAAGATTATTTCGATTCTAACATGGCCAGTTCTTAATGAAAGGAAAACAAGTTCAAACTGAGAGTAAAAACGCGGATGAAGATTATGTTCCATTGAATAACTCACTCATTGAATGACGTCACTCGATATAGGATGACGTCACTCTACATGGATTGTCGCAGATTTTACCACGTTTTCCTTGCACTGTGTTTATAGAGCCAAAGTCGCGTGTCATGTTAGAATGAACGATATACCACAATAGAAAGAAGATTATTTCTTAAATATATTTAAATCAGGACGAAGCCATGCATGAAAGAATGGTATCTCATAACAGTGTTGCTTTCAAATTCTGATGATTCTGGGGAATAAGACTGAGAATGTTGGTAAATACTGAAACTGATCGTGACAGAAAAGCTTAGCGCGTTACTACAAAGACGCCAGTATTGTGCATAATTTATTGGCAATATAAAGTGACCCTTTTTGAGATACATTCTAGGTCTAGGTGAAAAGGAATTGGCGAAGCCATTTACCCTCTGTGCACAAAAGGTGTGTTGTTTCTCACCCCGATGATATAGAAATTTGTGATTAAGCCATTTCTAGCAAAAGTTGGTTCACTGAATCTTCATGGTGCATTATAATTGGCTTGTAACACGCTATAAGGGGCATTAGGACATTTGCGTAAAGTGTTGTCTCGGATTAGCCTGCGCAGGCTAATCCGAGACGACATTTTACTACTACATTAGATTCCGTGCAAGAGTATACTTGTGCAAAACAGAAAATTACATAAAACGGAAAAGTGTCGTCTCGAATCAGCCAGCGCGGACTGTGCAGACTGATCAGAGACGATACTTTACGCAGATGCCCGAATGCCCCTTTTTGCGTGTTGCAAGTTGTCAAAGACATGTAATTACGAATCCATAAAATCCCTTTTTGTCAAATAACCGACTGGATCCAGAGGTAAAATGGTCCTTTACAAGGCGGAAAACTCTCGAGTACCAATCGTTTCTATCCACGTCAGCCTGTACGACCTCTGCAGACCGACATGGCACGATACTTTCTGCAAGAGATTTAACACCCTAGCGCCTTTCCCGCCCCCCCCCGCTCCCCTCCGATTCCTCCATATTTTTCACAGATAATGATCATGTAAGATGTGCCCCACTGCAGACTATCGTTTGTAAACTGTTTGCGTCAATTTGTATATTGGGTTTCTAAAGTTTATCTCAGCTTGTATTCGCTCTGCAAATAAATCTGATTTTTATGCAAGAGCACTATGTCATTATACCTTATATACAGGTTTTTTTCTGGAATTTTCTCTATGCAAAAAGGTACTAAGTTCTCATGACACTGAACAAAAATGCTTCTGAAAAAATGTGGGCAAAAAGGAGAAAATGTGGGAAACCATCATTTGCTCCCAATCCCGCAGTCTTTGATTTGTTTGCATGATTTAAGGTTTCCGTCAAGATTTTAGTGGCCGTTTGCAAGAATAGAAAAGCGGTATGCTAGACGTGAAGAACTGATCCGAAGTGTTTTCCCATATTCGAGCATTGCTGTTGGTTCAATAGAATACGTACGAACTGCAATTTAAGAAATACTCTTCTTTCTATCGTGGTTTATCCTTCAATAAACCAAAGTTGTGACTTATAAGGCACAATAAATAATCCACGAGGGCGATAGTTCAATGGCCAATCGCGGACGAGCGCCAATCTTACGAACAAAGTCCGTAACAAAAACATAGAACAAATGCATAGCTAAAATACAAACTGCTTCTGGCGGGATTCGAACCCATGACAAACAAGATCGTAGTTTTAGGAAAGCTATGCATGAAGGGGTGGTCTCCTGTGACACAATACTTTTTGCAAATGTATTAGTAGTATACTGGACTATTCCACAGTCAGATGTAAAGCTTTAGCCTGTGTTGGTATAAGGGAACACTTATACTGCCTTGCTATATAGAGCTAGCTTCTGTTGGTATAAGGGAACACTTATACTGCCTTGCTATATAGCTAGATAGATGTAAAGGTATAGCTTGTGTTGGTAGAAGGGGATACTTAGCAAGGCAGTATAAGTGTCCCCTTATACCAATACAGCTATACCTTTACATTTATCTGTGGGGTAGACCAGTATACTACAAAAGCTAGCTCTATAGCAAGGCAGTATAAGTGTCCCCTTATACCAACACAGCTATACCTTTACATTTATCTGTGGGATAGACCCTTATACCACACATTAAAGCCCTTTGCACTGAGCACGGCTCAATTTTATTTTCAAGAAATACAAGTCAATTGACCAAACGAGAAAAAACAATAACTTAGTAGATCACATATCTCAGTAACCCGATCTACAGTTTGTCGCCAAAGGCTTATAAAAAGACTGCTAGAAGTGAAAGAAATGCCGCTTGAATACTGGCAAATCTGAAATATGACTGTTTCGCACGAAACACGGTCTCACGGGTATCCCACTATTTGTGTCTATGCTCACCGTTTGCCCCTATATGAGTCTAACAACCGTGGTCTTGCTGTTTAAAATTTGATTGCCAATTTTCCGTTTTCAACAACTTTCATGATAAAAAGCGAAAGTCCAGCGCTACTTCAAAAGAACTCTTAAATGCACGGTTAAACTTCAAACTTTGTTGCTAAAATTAAACAGTGAAATTTCTTTTCATACATTTCTATCCAAGTAATTCGGAACGAAAGATACTATTGGTCGAAAAATTCCGTAGAATGTTATCCCGAGTCAAATGGCATTTCATTACCCATTTGACAGCAAAGCGCGACTAGCTGACCTTTTGCAGACAGTGTAGATCAAAGATCAGACTGCAAAGAATGTGCAGTCTGATCTTTGATCTAAACTGTCCGATAAAGAGATATCATTCCCCAAAATTTAATTTTGAAACAGCAATGTTCGTGTTCTTGAAATTTTATTCTAGTTATATAGTAGGATATGGGTAAATACTCACTGTATCAGCAAAAATTCTTTCAGAATTATTTCATTTTGTCATCGGATTCGAACGCTGCTAGAACTGCTAGGTTGTCAACAGTTAAGTGGGGCTTTTGTGCACGAATGATTTTGTGTTTATTCATCGTCTCAACCGGTTGCTCATTATCAGCGTCACCCCCTGAAGGTTGGGAGTCTACTTCTGGGGGTTTGTGCGAGCTACGAGCTCGTATATCCTAAATTACACCTACGTCTTTGAAGTTCTGGACGTATGGCACCGTAACACGGGACTTTGGTTTAATGCCTCATCCGAAAGACCATTTGTATGGAACCAACGTTTTCAGGTGGCCCAATACTGTATACTGTGATGACTTGCTTTGGCATCATACATCACGGAGATGCCATCGGCTGCCCATATAGGCGCTCCCTTTGAAGGCAAATGTTCCCTGGAAAAAATGCTACGTGCAAAACTACAGGGCAAATGCCATCTTAAGTAGCCCTTGATATTCTAACCAGATAGGTAACGATACGTATGCTTGTAAAAAGTATGTTCAAGCCCTAATGGATGTTTCATATGCAAATAACACTCTGTCCCCTAATGGCTAATGATGTAACTGTGTGGAGGGCATCCATAGGGCTATTCAATAATAGATTTTATACTTGTTATAAAAGGGTCATGCGACACATCAAATTAAACATCTTTAATCTACTTTCACGACTGATTATGAATTTTGTTGCCTATATTAAATCCAGTTTACTGAATGGACTACAGTCAGTGAAAGCAAATTTACAATTAATTCTATTTAATATGATTATTTGGCTACTTATTTTACAAGCTGGGGATGTTGAGCTTAATCCTGGACCTATTGTATCAGATAAAACATCTCTACTGTCATTGTTGCATTGCAACATAAGAAGTATTAGGAATAAGTTGAACTTTATCAGAGATGAGTTTTTAGATTTTAATGTTCTTTGCTTCACTGAAACTCATCTTAATGAGTCCTTTACACAAGAAAATTTATATTTATCAGACTCATTTGACGAACCTTACAGAAAAGATCGAACGAACCATGGTGGAGGTATTCTTGTATATCTAAATAAAGATCTTGTACATTCTAGAGTTGCTGGTCTTGAAAGGTACTGTAACGAATCTATTTGGGTTAAAATTGATGTAAAGTCAGAAGTATATCTGATCGGTTTTTTTTATAGCTCTAAAACAGCTGACACGGTCTTTTTTAGAAATTTAAATATCAACCTTGAAGCAGCATTTCAGATATCTAAAAATGTAATTATAATGGGTGATTTAAATGAAGACTTGTTAAATAACGCATTTCATAATTTAAAAGATATTATTATAGTAAATTCTATGATGAACGTAATAAATGTGCCAACCAGAGGAAATTCATTACTCGACCCAATTTTGATTCCAAGTGACCTGGAGTATTCAGACTGTGGCACATATCTACTGCCACAAGCAATAAGTGACCACTGCGCTACGTATATATCAATCCCTTTTCCTTACCAGACACAACCGTGCTTTGAAAGAACCATTTGGCTATACAGTAGAGCTAATTATGAACTACTTAATCAAAAAATATCAGACTACAATTGGAATGTTTTGCTTAATGGTTCGATAGACGAATCTTGTGCTACTTTTACTAGGATCTTTATTGGTATGGTCAATGAATGTATTCCCCACAAAACAGTTTGTGTTCGGCCTGATGATCAACCATGGTATGATAATGCAATAAGACGGATATCACGTAAAAGAGACAGAATGAAAAGTACTGCAAAATCTTCAGGAAAAATTACCGATTGGTCAAAATATAAAAATCTTCGGAATACTGTAAACAATATGAAAAAACATGCGAAAGAAAGATTCTTTAATAATTTAGAAATAAACTTGCTGGCCCTCAATTGCAACGATAAAAGAGGTTTTTGGAAAATTATCAAACATTTTCTTAAAAAGGATAAATCCGTTTCTTGTTTTCCACCATTATGCGAAACTTTATCGAATGGGGAGACAGTTTGGTATACTTCTACACAAGAAAAGGCAGACTGTTTAAACAATTACTTCACGTCGATATCGAAGGTAGATGATACCAATATTGTACTTCCAGGCATTCAGCTAAAGACGGCTAACAAATTGGTAATCGATGAGATCACTAAATCAGAAATTGAAGATATCATCCAATCGATTGAAATTAACAAAGCCAGTTGTCCTGACAATATTAGTCATAGAATGCTCAAAGGGTGTATACATGCCATTAGTGAACCACTTCATGTTTTATTTAATCGTTCTATTTCTGAAGGAGCTTTTCCCGACTTATGGAAGAGAGCGACCGTTACACCGCTATATAAAAAAGGTGATAAGTCTTTTCCGTCCAATTATAGGCCAGTTTCTCTTCTTAGCAGTTGTGGAAAGATCCTTGAGCGAATTATCTTTAAACACATGTATAATTTCTTGATGATAAATGGACTGTTATATAAATATCAATCTGGTTTTTTACCAAAACACTCAACAACCTACCAACTTATAGATATATATCACCACATCTGTCAAGCAGTGGATCATGGTCAGTTCTCCTGTATTGTTTTCTGTGATATATCAAAGGCATTTGATAGGGTGTGGCACAGTGGTCTCTTATTCAAACTAGAAGAACATGGTTTAGGTGACGGACTACTTAGATGGTTTAAAAGTTATCTTGATAATAGAAAACAGAAAGTAGTGATTCAATCATCAGAGTCGAGCCTCTCTCCGTTAAGGGCTGGCGTACCCCAGGGATCTGTTTTAGGGCCTCTCTTATTCCTTATTTATGTAAACGACATCACAGATTCCTTATTAAGCCTAACTCGACTATATGCCGATGATAGTTCCTTGTATTACTCTGCAACTTCATTAAGCGATATAGAGAGTATTGTAAATCATGATCTGAGAATAGTGTCACAGTGGGCCAAACAATGGTTGGTTGATTTTAATCCAGATAAAACTGAAGCAGTCATTTTTTCTACTAGGAAAGACTTTGATAGACCATCACTATTTTTCGGTAATACGAAGATAAAGATAGTAGATGAACATAAACACTTAGGATTAACTTTGAGTAGTACAGGTCAATGGAAGGACCATATAAACAACAATTTAAAAGCAGCATCCAAAATATTACAGATCATGCGAAGACTCCAATTTACTCTTCCACGGGCAGCACTAAATCAAATTTATTTATCTTATGTCAGACCGATTCTAGAGTACTCCTCGATAGTATGGGATGGTTGTTCAGTTATGTGTTCTGATTCAATAGAAAAGCTTCAAAATGAAGCAGCGCGTATCGTAACAGGTCTTACAAGATCAGTATCTCTTGAAAATCTGTATAAAGAATGTGGTTGGGAAACATTATCTTCTAGAAGGAAAAATGCAAAACTATGTTTCATGTATAAAGTATCAAATAATTTTGTTCCTGAATATATAGATGATCTTATACCTCCAGTGGTTGGCGATAGGTCTCAATACCAACTAAGAAACAGTCAAAATTATGAAAATGTACATGCAAGAACACGATTGTTTCAAAAGTCCTGTATTCCTTCATCAATTTCTCTTTGGAATAATCTAGAGCAAGAAATTAGAAATTGCACCACATTTGGTTCCTTTCAGTTAAAATTACGTAGCTTGTCAAAACCAGACAGAATACCTAGTATCTACCTTATTGGAAATAGACGATTATCTGTCATTCATGCTAGAATAAGAAATAACTGCAGTAATTTAAATAATGATCTTTTTAGGAATCACTTGATATTAAATCCGATCTGCGACTGCAGAAATGGCGTTGAGAATGCAGAACACTATTTTTTCCTATGTCGAAGGTATTCTGATATCAGAATCACGCTTTTTCAGTCAACAAGGGCTCTTCATCCTCTAAACATAAAGAAGCTGTTATTTGGCGATGAAAACTTGAATGATGATGAAAACTGCCTATTATTTGAATCAGTTCATTTATATATTAAACAGTCGGGCCGTTTTGAGTAACCATAACATGTTCAATTAAAATACATACAGCCTTTTACTAAAATGGCAGGCATTCATCACAGAGCATCACATCTAGTTTCTAATTCTTCCTTTTTCTTTACTTATTAGTTCTATTTCCATTTTACTTTTTTTTTTTCTATTTGTTCATTTTCCCTCTCTCTTTATCAATTTCTCCTTATTTCTGTCTTTGCTTTTTGTGTACATTTTCTTTTCTTTTTTTTTTTCCTTCTTTATTTAGTTATTTACACTATTTCTTTATGTGCTTTGTTTCCATTATCTTTCAACTATTGTTAATTTGATTGTAGGGGAAGGGCCGAATCTAAGTTGTAAGAACTTGTGGCCCGACCCCATTCAGTACATGAATAAAATATGTTTAAACTAAACTAGGTAACGATATGTCGTATCTTCAGACAAAAAGTTGGATTAACCCTTTCCCAAACAATCCCTGGTTTTTACGGGTTAGGAATGGAAGCCTTTTGAAAACATTGTGAGAAAAGGAGAAAATGCTGGTAACCAGCATTTTCTCCTTTTCCCACAATGTTTTCCACCCTATCATGTAGAAGAATCATCTTTTTAGCAACTATTAATTTGTCACCTGCATATTCCTTTTAATTTGGTCTGGTCCAAAATTTGCCGTTTGGGAAAGGATTAATGTCTCTTCCGGAAGCTTACTATTTGTTTATAAAATTGGCTTGCCGCTGGGCTTCAACCCACAGTCTGTTTTGAGTCCATGCATTCATTTTTGAAAGATACCAAAGCCACCGACAGAAATTATTTACTTAAATTACACCCAAATGAGACAACACTCTACATTGGTCTAGCACATTTCCATTATTTAAGCAGCCGTAAATTATTGGAGATCAGAGCGTTAAGACCGTGTAAAGCAAATACAAAGAATCTGCCATAAAATTTGGTATTATATCATATATCGCTGAAATCGATAATAACTGCACATAAAAACCACAATAATTCTTTCAGAAAACAATGAAATGGATAATAAACATGCAGGTCCACGGTAAACAGCCCACCATTAAACGTTACACCCTGAAAGCAACTTGCAGTAGTTGACTAAATCATAAATAGCGGAAAAAAGCTGGTGAAATTTTGAAAATGAACAGGAATGTTGATCGGGTGATAGTTAATAATGCCAATTAAGAAACTGCTCATTAGCCACAAGTTGTTAATTTTCAACATTGTTTTAAGGCAGAAAATGTTGTCTGCTTGGGAAATAGCTAACTCTTTACCAGATGACAAAATTATAGACTGGTCCAAACTGAAAGCATTTGCAGACAACAAACTATATACATGTAAATGTCAAACAAATCATGAAGTTTAGCTTTGATAGACTAGAAAACATTGTTGGTAAAGAAGAAAATGCTGGTTACCAGCATTTTCTCCTTTTCCAACGATGTTTACCATAGTTCTTTTCTGTTCTGTGCTGAAACTCAGGGTTGTGTGGTACATGGTTATAGATTGCGAAACTTTGTTAGAATGTCTGGAAACCATATAAAGAGCTTTATGCTCGGAACAATCTTGATTGTTTCAACATCCATAAACCCTTTCTGCAAATTACGGACTCTTTGACATAGAAAAGAGCTTTACAGACGAGAATTTTTAAATGAATTCGAATAGATATTAGTCCAAGTCGCAATTTCAAGATGGTCGTTAACTGTAAGTCCAACGTACGATGGCCCCAAAATTTTATTTTAGTAAGTAGTTAAGACTTGAAACAACATAGTTTAGCCGATCAGAAGGTGTGTTAGTTTATTATTTGTATGGTCAGGTAGCAGGGGACTTGGAAACTTGTTCACTGCTATAGTGAATCATGTCGTGCCTAGCCTTCAGCTTTGCTCGGGGCGACATGATTCACCACAGCCGTGAACAAGTTTCCAAGTTCCCTGCCAGCTGGGTGACATGATTCACCACTGCCATGAACAAGTTTCGAAGTGCCCTGCCACCTTCAGCGCCGTACAACGTATAAATCATCCTGCAAAGTTTTACCACTCCGGCGTGTGTTCATCCAAATCTCCTTTCTTATGGTCCAAAAAATTGAGCGCGTTGACAAAATAGAATCACCCTTCTGAGTGCCCCAAATTCAATGAAAACTGACGTCATTGGAAACTGACGTCACTGAAACCGTGGTGAAACGTGCAGATTGGTGCATAAAGTTGATGTCACTGCAATAAACATTCGTTATATATTTTTTTTTTACCTAAACATGGATTAAAACAATTTCAAGGTAAGTAACTATGAATCTTAATGATTCGTCGGTAAAAGAAAACGACCACTAGACAATTAGGCTATCCTTTGAACCTTATGCACTATGTATGAGTTTCAGCACTTCAAAATTTGCTTACACGACGAAGGCATTGCTCGTTTTAAAGGTGGGTATTTAGAATTTTCACATCACACCAAATTAAAAAATGTATATGTCATTGAAATTTATATGAAAAAACAATACAAATCATCAGTAATTAAGAATCATAAATTAAAAAAAAAAATTTTTTGGCGGTATTCCCTTAAAGGGCTACTTAGCCTCTTAAGCTATTTTTAGATTTCCCGCCAAAGTCAAAAAAGCATTGTGGGAATGTTAAGTGACTTGCACGTGACTAATGACTATTAAATTCCATAAAATAACAAACATGTAATTAATTTCAATAATGTCTACAACATCGCATGCTATGTTTGAAGCTTCGTTTGAATATTTCCGGTATATAAATGAGCAAGTTGCTTGTGTAAAAATAGACTGTGTTTCCCTTCAGTGTCATCCTGGGCTGTAGTAAATCTCTAATTTATCTAGTTGTCGGATGGTTTTCGACTACTGGGGTTTAATGAACGAAAATTGTAAGGCTTTGGGAGTATAAGGATGATTTTTTGTATTTTTGTAAAAATTTTGTCCCAAAATCTGAAGGGCCACCTGTAAACCCCTACCCACGCGTATTTGTTTTAGAATGACACCAAACGATAATGCATGTAAAGTTCAATATTCATTTATTTTTTGAAATAATCCATTCTTTCCGTCTTAATTACAACCATCCAGGGAAACTAGTAACAATATGGTGCAGACTACTCAGCATTCATGTTTGTCTTGTGGGCTGCTCGTATCGAATAACCGATGCCACCATTTTGGATGTTCTGTTGAACCTGTAGTCATGTAAACGGGGCTCTCGAATTGAAAACTGCATTTGCGAAGGCTTTTTCAGTGTACATGATATAAATGCTCCGGGAATATTATCCAATCAGATCACGGGACATTTATTTGCAGGATAATAATAAGATATGGAAAAATATGGAGAATAAAACTAACAATGTTCCAAGGAATGGTTTGTGAATACGGACAGGACTTTTTTCTTTTATCATATATAATTGATTGATATATTGATAGATTGATTGATTGACTGATTGATTGATTGATTGATTAATTGTGTATAACGCTGTTCCAACATTATTTTAAGGTTATTTCGCCGCTACCAGTACACCTATCCATACTTTTCTGTTCCCAGGAATTCGCACAATATATTCCCAAAGTCACTGGTTACTTTCCTACAGCATCAAAAGAATGGTAAGCGTGGAGAGCAGAATGAATCCAGGAGCAATAACTATCACCGGAAAGAAATTGGCTGAGGTGGCAATTCGAACCATCGACACTCTGAATTTCTTCGGTGTGAAAGTAACAGAATTTCTGATTGGCTAAACCAAATGGTTCAGCCAATCAGAAGTTCAGTTACTTTCACAGCCAGAAAATCTTGAAGAAGAATAAGACAAGGAACGTTTTTAGGAATGGTTGGTGAATACAGAATCTGAACGCTTTGTACAAACTGCACTACCGAGGCTCGGCAAAATGATTTATATGTAACTGGATATCGTTGGTTAACTTAAAAAAACCTCGTAACTACAGTTTGTTTCAAGCTGTATTTACGAGGTTTTTGAGGTAAACCGACGATATAATGGTTTATGCCAAGCTATGCAAACATTGTTCTCTAAATTGTGATTGATGGCGAGACTGCAAGGTGCTTTTATATGGTTGAAACGGTCCTTTGTAACTGGTATTTAATGAAGAATGTTGCTTTTTATGCATTTCTATTTAATTTGTCTAAACAAATGTGTTTGTGAATCTACCCGCCTCCCTTGTTACCGTCTTTCAAACCAAAAACATCGATGTTATCGCGCAAAATCTTTCACCGTTTAGGCGAAAAAAGAAATTTTTCGAACGGCACAGATCAAGACTCCACAGAACGATAAGCTACATGTATATAGCTTATTTAGTCAAACCGATAAAAGATATGTACCATGCTCTTATGCGCGGACTGCGCATGCTGACCTAAGTCGATACTTTTTGTCGATGCATTAGACCTCTTTTTCACAGAGCATGGCTCAAAGAGGAAGTGAATCAGATCAGAATGCGCTTTCCGTTTCGTCTGATCTTGCTCGTGGTCATCTTCTAAAAAGCACTTTATTTACACATAGCCTCAGCCTTTGTTTTATATTTCATATAGTTACACAGAAAAACACTGGTTCTTTGCTGTAACAACGGAAGACATACCAAGTCACAGAAGAAATTGGGACTGAAATTAAGTTATTAGACGTTTAAGCCTGTACCATACAAAACAATTTACACTTGTCCAAACTGAAAGCATTTGCAGACAGCAAATTCCTTGTGGTTCAAACTACGAAATATATTTATGAAAATTGAGAAAACACCGTGGGAAGAGGGAAAGTGCTGAAAACCACACTTTTTTTCCATCTCCTACAATGTTTTCAAAAGCTTGTCTTTTTCTCGAATTCTTTAAAAGTCGGGATTATGTGGAAAAGGGTAAAGTATATTCTGAGTTTAGCGTATGTGTATGTTTTTTTTTGTACAAACCATTATGGTGATATGCGGACAACAAGAACATAGCATGCGGATGGTAATGCCTGTCAGCAGTTGCTTTTTGGGTAAAAATTGGAAACCCAAGGAAGAGTCTTCAATGTCTCAAAAATATTTTGAGAGTAACCTGCCCCTTTGATGCAGTATGAGTTTGAAGAAAATATTTTCAGTTACAACAGAGTTTTGAGCAAATATCAAAGCCTTCGCATGGCGTCGGCGATGCAGATGACGCCGAAAGCACAGACGGTGAAGGCAGAGCTACGACAATACATCGACACTGTTGTTGAAAGCAGCTGAGGTTTACAAAAAAAAGAGAGAACAGAGAGAAATACACGTTCTAGAAAAGGTTTAGAGGTACGAGATCATATTTTTCCTATACAACCACACTATAAAACAAATTAGTTTGGCTTGACTTGTAAATAAACTAAAGTATCATCTTCAATAATTATGATAACGTAACGCATCCTCGTAATGATACACCCTTAACCTGTTAACTTGTTATTATACTACAAATTTCTAGTCATGTACATAAACTCATTTGCTGACGTTATCTTAACTCTTTACCAAACTACATTATTTCAGACTAGTCCAAGTTGGAAGCATCAGCATCGGGAAGGGTTAAAACCATTGTGGGAAAAGGAGAAAATGCTGGTTACCAGCATTTTCTCCTTTTCCCAAAATGTTTTCAGAAGGCCTTTTTCTCATAGTCGTGAAAACCCGGGATTGTTTGGTGAAAGGTTAAAGTTTGATCGAAGGATAAAGTTTGTCTTTGAAAAGGTTGGAAACAACGTGAGGAAACAAGAAAATGCTGGCAACTAGCATTTTCTTCTTTTCCCATAGTGTTTTCAAAAATCGTTTCCGTCAGGGTTATCAAACGACTGGCTTGTTTGGTAGAGTGTTAAATAGCTATCTAAACGAAAAAATATATATTCAGTTAATAGAAAAAAAATACTATGTTGGCGAATTCAAGACCGCCAGAGTGTTATCAAATAATAACAAAAATTATGGACCCAATATCAAATTGAATATTCTGCGTTGTCTGATCTTGCTGTACATTATCTTCAAAAAAGCTCCTGATATTTCCTCCAAATCGTAAGGGTTTATTCCAAGGAAGTTAATTTAATTTGTAATACAATACGTCTGTCTATTATTCGTGTGAAATTCAGCTTATTTCAATTATGGCACGCCAAATAATGCCAAATACCTTCTAGTAATTTCACGTAGCTTTGATCCGTTCTTTAGAATGTTGGCGAACATTTTTGTTGCAATAGCAGTTAAAAAAAACTCTTGTCGACTGTATAGAATAAGATCAGACTACATAAAACGTGAATGAAACGTGTCCAAAATGATTTTACCGATTTTTAAAGAGAGATTGGCATACTCGTTATTCAAAGTCCACTATTTTGATATGGAATTGTATTGCATCTTCGTAATTTTGTCTCAGAAAGTCACATTGCATTTGAATATAAGATAATATTTAGTTTCAAACAGTTCAAAAACAAAGGATTTCATATAAACAGGTATTACTTGGTTTGAATTCATCCTATTTCGATTGAATCATTTCGATCATACAAACATATCGTAGCAGCAATTCATTTCACCCTTCACTTTGCAATCCCATTGTTCAGGACCCTATCAAAGAAGTCTTATGAAAACAATACGCAAAAAGGAGAAAATGTTGCCCAACAGCATTTTCTCCTTTTTCCTACAATGTTTTCTGCACTACCAAGAGGATTTTCAGAATTTTGGTGTCATTTTTGTTGTCGTTTGTAAATGCATTTCTTTTTTGGACGGGTCTTAAACTTTGTTTTTTTGGTAAGGACATAATGGGTCCCATCATGGTGAACTTGACCATAAATTAATAAACTAAACTTTATTTTATTTTTCTCCTATTCAATGCTTAACTCTACACAACGACAAAAATGTAGACTTGTCCAAACTGATAGCATTTTTAGACGGAAAATGTAAATGTTGCTCAGATGGTGATTTCTGTTCTTGATAGGGTAAAGAACAATGTAGAAAAAGGAGAAAATGGTTACCAGCATTTTCTCCTTTTCTCTCAATGTTTTCAAGAGGCTTTTCCCTCAAATTCGTTAAAACTCGGCTTTGTGTAGTAAAGTGTTAAATCTTCATCTTCAGCAAGGTAGCATCTTCAAATACATACCTGATCTGGGCATTCTGCGCACAGCATTTTTTCAAGATGCGTCAAATTTCAAATGAAATACATGTATACCTTTATTTAAAACAACGCTGCTACCTGTTGCCATGTATCTAGCCATGGTCAGCTAGCATACTAGTTACCTATGGACCAGTCGTTTATTATCACAGTCTCTACAGACCTAGGAAATAGCCCCGGTATAAGCCAAGCATCGAGGGGACATCCTGTTTTTGTTGTCAAAGTCTGTAAAACCCAGTGCAAATCTCTGATTCCCCATGTTTATACTTAGGAACTGTATGCATGGATTTACAGTAAACTAAAGGATGTGTTTATTTTTTATTTCAAGATTGTTTTTATCATTTGAAGTTATTATAATTATCTGTACAGATTTGGAGCGAAAAACAAGCCTATTGTTTCACATAAGGATCATTTATAGCCATTATCTGTTTGCTTCTGTTAAAGGGCAAAGAAGTTATTTTACGCGTCGTATTATTAGTTTGTATCCTGCACAGGGCAGTAATGCTTTATAGCAGACAGGTCTATCTTAGAAGAACATGACATGCGCAAACAACGACGTTAAAATGGGCCGTAGGACTCGCAAAATATAATCATTAGGCGTTTAGTAAATTACATGGACTCGTATATGTCCAATATTCGGAATTTGCCAAGAAAGATTCAAGGAAAGATGCAGGTTGTTTTTTTCTTTGCTATGTCTAGGCCCTTTCACTACCAATTTTGCCTTGGACATCTGTTGCAGATGGCGTATATCAAGGTCAAACGGGAAAAAAGCGCGCAGTCTGATCTTAGACCTACTCCATCCGCTGCCGGATACAAATCTTTGACTAAAGTCCGTTTCAAAAGAAACGAAATTATACTTATAGACCTCGAGAAATTTTAAATGAAATTTATATAGCAGCGAAATAGAAACACGATAGTCTTGTTTACTGTGCTACAGAAGGACAAGAGTCTTGGGTTTTAACCCTTAAGCTACAAAGCTCGAAACACTGACCCTTTGCGTACAGTGTAGATCAAGATCAGACTGCACAGAACGTGCAGTCTGATCTATGATCTACACTGTCCGATTAGGAGATAATTTTCTCAAAAAGAAAATTTGACGTACTTAGCATTATTCTGATGTTTACTATAGGCCACAAAGCTCAAAACACTGACCCTTTGCGAACAGTGTAGATCAAGGTCAGACTGCACAGAACGTGCAGTCTGATCTATGATCTACACTGTCCGATAAGGAGATGATTTTCTCAATATTCTTCTGATATTTACTATAAGCTTAACAGTTCTAGTTATTTAACAAGGCAAGGGTTGACAAATAGAGGCTGAAATAACAAACCAGATTATTTTCTGCTTGCCATCTTTGACCTTCGGCAATCGACTGTGAAGATATTTGATACATAACAGTTGTCCACTCCTTTGATGCCGGACATCTTTTTCGCTCATATGATAATTGCCTTTCATATGAATATTTATAGTCGCCTCTGTCAATCTTTATTTTTTTGTCACTGGGTTTCTTCCTCTCCCTATCGTTGTCTCTGTCTGTCTGTCCGTCCATCCGTGCGCTTTTCTCTCTTTCGGAATGACTAATGCCAATGGTCACTGTAGTTTTACTGATACAGATTTTATTTTGTATTTCTTTCTATGTGTTGTATTATGGGAAGATTTAAAAGATATAAACATCTTTAACCCATTACCACACAATCCCTACTTTGGACGCCCCTAAGAAAGAAGTCTTTAGAAAACATTGTGGGAAAAGGAGAAAATGCTGGTAACCAGCATTTTCTCCTTTTCCCCCAACGTTTTCTACTCTTCACAAAACAATGTTCAAATTTTCAGTCACTTTTATTTTGTCGTCTGCAAATGCTTTCGATTTGGACAAGCCTAAAATATTGTCGTTTGGTAACGAGTTAAAATGTCAAAGACATGTTGTCTATTTGTCGTTTTAAAAGATGTAAAATGAACTCAGTCAATTTGCTGACCTCCACTTGAAGATCAAACAGACTGTCAATTAACCTTTATTGTGGCCGGAGTAATGCTGTTTAGATGCATCATTAAACCAGAATAGTCAAGTTATTATCTCTGGGACACTTGTCTGAACGGTCAAGTGAACAACTTGTCAACTTGTCATAACAGATTTGATATTCTGATCCAAGAGCAAGAGCTGAACTGTCTAGGAGAATACTTTGGAGGGAAGAAAAAGCTAATTCTTACTTACTTGACCTGCACTGAGAAAATGAAAAAAGCTTTAAAAATCACACGAACAGTTTCCCATCGTTTCATCACAAACAATAATTCAGTGGAAATCTCTCATGTGGGTCTCTTTAGATTTTTTTGCTGCGATGTAATTTTTCTTTGTTAAACACTTACATATATATCTAAGAAGGGTAACTTTACAATCGGTAACCCTGTCCATTCTTAAGAGTTCAGATTATTGGCTTGCAACATGCGAAAAGAGGCATAGGAACATTTGCGAAAAGAGTTGTTTCGGAGCAGTCTGCGCAGTCCGCGCAGTCTAATCCGAAACGAAGCTTTCTATCTTTATGTAATTTTCCGTTTTGTGAAAGTCTACTTTAGGACAAAAAATCTAATGTCGACGTAAAGTGCCGTGTCGGATTAGCCTGCGCGGACTGCGCAGGCTAATCCGAGACGACACTTTATGCAAATGCAAGAATGCCCCTTTTCGCTTGCTGCAAGTCAATTATAGTTTTAGTTCTTTAGATATTAACACTGTCCAGTGCAAGTGAAACCTGGGGAAAAGCATTAATAACAGAGTAGATCTACATGTATGTGCCAAGATCATACTGAAACACTCTTATAACTTTAGTACGATTTGATTCAAAGAAACAAACTGGATTCTGGTGAGTTTTTTTTTTTATTTTCAGTTGTCGACAGAGGTCGAATTTTCAAGTTTTTACGCTTAAACAGCTACCGTTGATGAAAGACCTTCAAAAAACCTCGATTGTTACTTTTTAACACTGTAGTTTGGCACCAGAGACTAGACACTTGCCTCGTTCTGGCACTGATATCATTTTCTGTCTATCACAAACAGGTTTTTATTTATGTATATCAGAAGCACCTTTTTTTTCCCAAATAACTTTTCAAATTTATCTCAATGCGTAACACCTTTGATAAAATCAACAGCAGACCTGCCTATCTCACGTTCGCAAAAAAGAATAAAATTCACTCCTCTGTTTTATTTTTAGCTGCCTTTCACTGAAAAATTCTTCTTGATAAGCTTGTATCGTGAAAACAATATTATATAAAACTCTGCCAAACAATTCCCTGTTTTATTCATTTCTGCATTGAATTGTATTTTACGCGGCAATCAACATTATTTCAGTCACGGCAAAAGACCAAATATTCATATGCCCTGGGCTTCATTGGCACCAGGCTATAATTCTGAAGTGTCTTGTACAAAATATAACGATGTACGAAAAATAATGTACGAAAAGCTCAGTGCTTCCAGTGACGCTCGAACCCAGGTCCTACAGGTCAAGAGTCCTAAACTCACCCTGCCGTGTTTTAACAGCTCTGAGAATATTTTAGAATATTTTGGGAAAAAGGAGAACAGAACTTATTCAGGAACTTAATACATACATACATACATACATACATACATACATACATCTCCTTGTTGTCGTTCCGCATAAAAGAGTCCGGAAAAGCACAAAGTACTAGGGGTTATCCATCCCAGCACAAAATATAATAAAAATTGCCAAAGCCATATTAGACTGGTGTCAGTCCGTTAACCCTTTACCCCATAAGACATTTCTATGGTATCTCTAATAGACCCTAAATAACAGCAAGAATGAAGCCGTGTCTTATGTGTATATGACACCTTTTGATAGTGTAGAAAACATTGTGGCAAAAGGTGAAATTGCTCGTCACGAGCAATTTCACCTTTTGCCACAATGTTTTTCAAAGGCTCCTACAAGCAATGCGTAGAAATGAATATCTATGGAGTAAAGGGTTAAATAGAGCATTTTCATTAAAAACAAACTCATCAAGTAAAACTGCAAAACAAATACTCTGTGTTCTCAATGTTCTGAATGTCTTTATTTCAGAACAAGAGCAAATAACAACACATATTTCTGTCAGTTCGATGTAGTTGTGTACCCTTTTTATTAGAATAACTTCAATGCAGGGCCTGAATGCCAGGCTAAAACCATATCTGCGTAAACACAAGCTGAAAAGAAAGGCTTTATCTATGCTACATGTATTTTACCTACACATGCGTCTCAAGGTGATTCTATGGATAAGAGTTGAGACAGGCAAAGGGTTACATCTCTTCTGAACACAGCCTAAAAGATGTGAAAATTGAACATCGAAAACTAATTCCTGTACCACCTATGAGAATAAATAGTAGAACAGCAAGATTAATCCGCAATTCCGGTAGCATGATTTGTTATCACTTACAAATAAACTCCCCTATAAACAAATTAGATCAATAATATTAATTAGGACCGCAAAGATTTGCCCTAGTGCGAAGCTGCCTCCTTTTTAACCCATTACCACACAATCCTTACTTTTGACAACTCTGACAACGAAGCCTTTGGAAGACATTGTGGGAAAACGAGAAAATGCTGTTAACCAGCATTTTCTCCTTTTCCCACATTGTTTTCTACCCTTCACAAAATAAATTTCAAATTTTCAGTCACTTTTATTTTGTCGTTTGCATCTGCTCTCGATTTGGACACACCTAAAATTTTGTCGTTTGGTAAAGATTTAACCCAATTAAAGAAAAAAGACCCAAACAATTGCTGTATTATAATGGCTATTGTCTATATATGGTATCAGGACGTTTGCCCCCTGGACATCTGCCCCCCCCCCCCGGACATTTGCCCCCGGACTTTTGCCCCCGTAGGACACCTGCCCCCTGGACATCTGCCCCGGGCATTTGCCCCCGTAGAACATCTGCCCCCTCAGGACATCTGTCCCCTGGACATCTGCCACCCGAACATTCGCCCCCGTAGGACATCTGCCCCGTAGGACATTTGACCCCCGGAAATTTGCCCTCTAGACATCTGCCCCCGGACATTCACCCCCTTAGGATATCCCCTCCCGGACATTTGCCCTGGTAGGACATCTGTCCCTGGATATTTGCTCCAGTAGGACAACTACCTCCTGGGAAACGATAAGCCTCTTCTAAATGATGTTGAAGAACTAATGAATTTTGCTTTATTTTTCTTAAAATTCAAAAAAAGAATTTTTTATCGAGGTTTACAACAGGCGTGCCAGATGAGTAACTGACTCTATAGTTATCATACTGGAAGTTTGATATTAAAACTGAGATCAATTAATCAGCCGAGGATTTTCAACAAAATAGCACTTAACGATACAACAGCTGAGAGGTCAAAATTACCATGTACATTATACGTGTATATCTCAAAGTTGCTTTTTTGAAATTGTCCCTTAAAGGAGCTAGACGTCCAAGTTGTAAAGAAACTGAGGGGGCAGATGTCCAGGGGGCAGATGTCCTAAGGGGGCAGATGTCCGGGGACAGATGTCTGGGGGCCGCATGTCCTAGGAGGACACATGTCCTAAAGGGGCAGATGTCTGGGGGCAGATGTCCTAGGTTGGCAGATGTCCGGGGGGCATACGTCCAGGTGGCAGGTGTCCTAAGGGGGCAAAAGTCCGGGGGCACAAGTCCGGGGGGCAGAAGTCCAGAGGGCAAATGGCCTAGACCCCTATATTGTGTTTCATCAAAAGTGGACAGTGTAGATTAAAGATCAAACTGCACATTTTGTGCAGTTTTGTCATGACCTACACTGTCAGCTAAGGCAGCTATAGCTGTGAAAGGCACTTAAATGGTTAATACTAGAGGCTAATGGGTCATCGGATACCTTTGTGCATTGCCTCTATATCGAATACGAACGATATAGAGGCGATGCGCCAACATCTTATTTTTAGTAACAGTGTCCAACTATTGACCAATGAAAATTTCAGCGTTCCGTAATAGAACTATGGTGTTTTAAAGGCCTGTGGTGTATTCTTATTACCTGGGGAAAAGCATCCAGCCTGATTGGGTGACGTAATGACAAATTCCTGTAAGGAGCACAGGCCGTGAGACAGTCTATCTTTTTTTACCATTATAGCCCTGAATAAATGGTATTATTTACTGATCAAGATATAAAACCGTACAAAAAATTGTCATTTTAAGGTTGGTTTGACCAGATTATGTAACAAAATATTGGACAGTGTAGACCAAATATCAGACAGACAGCACGCTCTGTGCAGTCTGATCATGATGTACATCGCCTGCGAAAGCAACTTATATTATGTTAAAACAGGTGTATTAGCTTTAGATGTGAGGAAACTTTATTTATGTCACAAGCATGTAAATTTGTCTTTCTGTTAATTTTAGAAAATTGTTTGGAAATTGGGGAAGCTTCTACAAAATCTGTCTGATAAATACGCAAATTTATAAACCTGTATCATATCCTGTGTTTTTCATACAGCCTGTTCAAAATTGATTTATTAATCATTTTCGTCGCAATAAAAAGGTCGTTAAGATGACAGAATCTTTGTGTTTTTTTCTCCGATATGCTTACCGGCTACAAAATACTTCGATTATTTCCCATCACATAAAGTGAGTATAAAGATAAAATTTCAAAGCGATTGACGGATTTATTGTATTAAAATAGTAGAACACAACACTTCAAATTAAGAAATAAACAGATGAAGTCTACCAAACAACCCTGAGTTTTAACACCTCAAAGGTGGAAGGATTTGAAAACATGATGGGAAGAAATTTAAAAAAAAAAAATGTTAACCAGAATGTGTTTAAATTCAAGTTTAATGGGGCAAAAATTCACTACAACGTCCTACTTTGTTTATTAAGCTGGCCAAAATGTCTGTGGCCAAAAACGTCCTGGCCATAACGTTCTGGCCAAAACATCCGTGCCCATAATGTCTGTGACTTAGGTTCCATTTCTGACATATTGAGTAATTGCTTGATGATAAGATATTATCGTATTGAAACTCCTTTTTTTAGACATTTGAAAACAGGTACTCTGTCTCATGTGCTATCGGTCGAAAGCAATACAACGGAAAACCGCATTACGCCGCCTTTGCAATAAGCGGTGATACGCTAATCCTAAAATGCTAATCACGACTTCAGGACATTTCGCTCACAAGATTAACAAAATGAATTTCAACAAGAACTAATTATAAGATGTCCATCTCTCAAAAAAAGAGACAAGACAGCACAAAGAAAAGTACAATATTTTGCACCAGTAAAGAAAACTATCAATCAGGCTCCAATCATACACAACATAATCCGAATGGCATTTCCGATAAATCAGTGCCGGTTTAACACTTAGACTAGTAAGCGCTATTCACTGACCTTTTGCAGACGGTATCGATCAAGATCAGACTGCACAAAATGTGCAGTCTGATCTTGGATCTACACTGTCCGATAAGAAGATATTTTTCTCCCAAAAATACCATAGAAATATCAAAATTTAGGTTTTTAAAATCGGCTTAAAAGTTTCATCTTGGTTATTTAGCGGAATGAAGGTTATTTTTATACCACACAATCCCAAGTTTTTACGATCTTGAAGGAAGAAAAGGCCTTGGGAAAACATTGTGGGAAAAGGAGAAAATGCTGGTAACCAGCATTTTCTCCTTTTTCCCACGATGTTTTCTACCCCTTGAAAGAAAAATTTCATTATTTGAACCACTTTTAATTTATCGACTGCAAATCGTTCCAATTTGGACAAGTCTGAAGCTTTGCTGTGTGGTAAAGAGTTGAAGTCGGCCAGGATTCATACAGACTTCTACAACAATAGGCAAGTTTTCAGGATTACAATAAAAACCTCGTCCGTCTTCTCACTTTAGGGATAAAAGAATATTAGTTCAATTTGTTGATCGGGCATTCTGCAAATGCCTGTAAAAAGGAGGTCACTACGTTGTTCTGTATCTTCGCCACGGTGTACTGTTGTGTTGAATTACAGATCGGACAAAGGCACAGGATGGATGGATGGATGAATGGATGGATGAATGGACAACATTTAAATCCCCAACAGCGTCCAAAAGTGAACAATTCAGATGTTAAAATGCACTTAAATCTAAATCGTATCATTGCAACGTTGTTTGCGCATGTCATATTCTTCGAAGATTCAACTCTCTTACATGACGCATCACTAGCCCCAAAAGCGGGCTGACTGTAATATTACGCTCCATAAAGTAGCAATGTAGAAAATAGCTTTTATCAATACGTTTGAGGAGAAATGAGACCTGTTTTAGCTCCAGATTTCTCTAAACTGCTGATCATAGCTGAGTGAATTGCACAAGGTAGCGTTTTATTGAGAAAACGTTTATTTTAGTTTGAAATTCAAATTAACGGTTGTCGCGTTGGTTCGGTTCTGTACCCAGGCTGCCCAAATTAGATAGATGAGCATTTATAGAATGCCATCTAGCGGGAGATAATGATCATTGCAAGGTTGTAAATTGTTGGGAAGATGGCATATATATAATGTACACTGGCAAAATCCACTTGAAAGCAGTTTCCCCTTTGGAACCCCGTATACATAATTAAACTTTCATCACATTATTAAAAACCGCAGCGTCAATCGATCGATCGATACGACCAGTGCACGAGACAAACATACTGATTAGCCTGTGCCATGTACAAGATACCATTAATAATTTTCATTTCATTTTATTTCATTTATTTCATTTCATTATTTCATTATTTTCTGATGTATTACTTTTGACAGCTATAATGTCCATGTATTGTTTGTCCATTATTACCTTTTGTTTGTTTGTTTACGTCTATCTGTTCCGTATGTATTTGTACATGAAATTGACCAGGAACCTCATGGTTCAAGTCAAAGAATAAAACTTTTGAACTATTGAACTAATTTTCGTCAGTTCCCTGTGACGTCAGTTTTCATTGAATTGGTACTCTCAGAATTCCATTTCGTCAGCGTACGCAATTGGTGATACAATAAAATAGGGAAATTTCGCTTAACACACTTTGGAATGGGAAAAATTTGAAGTAAAATAAATTCGTTTTAATGTCTCGTGGCTGTGAAGTTGGAAACTTGTTCACGACTGTTGCTTATCATGTCTGCACATCGCTTTCGGCTGATGGCAAAATAATTAACCACAGCCGTGAACAACTTTACAACTTTCCAATCGCTTTTCCGTACAATTCATAGCGTATTAAAATATCACCGTTTTTTTTTTTTAAATACAATTTTGCAAGATAAAACTGTGAATATTACTCCAAAAACGATCAATAACTTCTCACTATTAAAGAGACCATTTTAAAGGCCCTTTAACCTCTTGACCTGAAGTTCCCCGGATATTAAACAATGAATGAACACACTGACTTTAATAATACGAGTATTAATGGAACGCGATAACCGTGGCCTTTGTTTACAATAATTCAGACCATTCTATTTTCGTATACGGGAAGGACAGGTAAATTATCGGATAATTTTATTTAAATGTAAATTGAAAAGGCTTAAAAGTTTTACAAGTTCTCTATTGTACTAAGCGAGCAGTGGTATAATGGATAACATCACTGCCTCTAAAGCCGGCGATCCTCGTTCGAGCCGTCAGACCTCCCCTTTTTTTTTTCAAGGAAGCATGTTGCATTTTTTTTTCTGTTTTCGCTTTACTTTTCTTTTTTTCCTCTCCATACTTTTCTTTTCCTTGTTTGAATGTCTTTTATGTTTCTTTTCTTTATCCTTTCTTCTTCCTTTTTTAGACGTGTACATCTTTTTTTTTTTTGTCATTGATATTCTTTTATTACTATTACATTTTATTATCATTCATTTTTTCATTTTATTCTTCTTTTTTTAAAGCATATTTCTATATGACTGACTCAACAATAAAATGATAATTGTGCAACTCTCATCCCGTGCTCTGGCAGTATCGGAACTTGCTTCATTTTTACTGGCCTTATCGGTACCCTTACCCTCTTAACATTCAGTATTTGTTGCTTCCTTGTCGCTGTACTGCTAACAGGCTTCTTGAATTGCGATGTTTGCTTTTTGAAAAATATATTTATTCTGCTAGGACCGCACATCTATGGTAACTTTTCCACTCAGGTTGCTTTAGTTCACAAGTGGTTCCGATCCACTGGTGTTTCAATTTAAATCCTTGTGCAGTCAAGCTTCAGATATGCGTAAGTTCCAAACTGTAGTGAGTATATAGGCATGTCTCTTCTGTCAAAGCCATGAAACAGGACGAAAACTAGTAGCCAGAAATTTGTGGCTTTAGTCATCTTAGAAGTATAAATCACGAGGCTGTTTCTAGCATCAATTCCTGTACAAGAACTGTCTTGGTTCATTTTTCCCAATTTTCCAAGGATCAATGTGCAATCTCGTGTGATGTCAATTAAATATGAATGAAACTACAAAGTAAAAGTAAAAATATTTACCATGATGTCATAAAAAATAATGTAACCATTGACTTAGCTTTAAAAAAAAAAAAAGTTGCTTTACTGAAAAAAAAAAAATTCTCTGTGACTCGAACTCGATCCGTTTGGGCGGTAGCAGAGTCCCTTTGACCAATGCACCACAGCATTACTTGCACGTCTTTGTTGAAATTTACCAATAAGTAACTGTTTTGTCCCTGGTATTCCCTATTTGAATGTTTTGAACTGATCCAGTGTTTGTAAACAAAGGCCACAGTTATCGCGTTTTGATAGTAGCTGTCATGTTAGAGATTAACTTGTTTAATCAACACAGAATCGCATTATGAGGTATTTCTTGCAACGACAGATGGAATAGCAGTTCAGTAGGATGTGCAAATTCCATTTAATTCCTGTAGCTTTAACTGCTCAATCAATCCGTTTACAGCATTCTTTCCTTTACCATTAAATTGCTTAATAACTCAAATCAAAATTCTCGTCTAAGTGTAAGGCTAAATGATGCGATCCTAAGCTCGTTTTTGCCGGAATGATCCCACCACATCGGAAAGTGTAGATCAAGTGAAGACTGCACATTCTATGCAGTCTGATCTGAATCCAGACTGTACACCAAGGAACTCTGAGCTGCGTCTAGTAGTCAAAGGGTCAATTTTGCATTAATCTAGCATCCAGTGTCGTCCGTAGAATGTTAATAGATTTGGACAAAACCGGAAACGGAAGTAAATTAATCACAAAGATGACGGCATGTCACGGATACATCTTTCTTCTTCATGTTCTTTCCTTTTTTGTTTGTTTACATGATAACTAGAGCGGGATTCTGCAATGGAGATCGAACTAGTATTTTATGAATTAAATCCCAACGTTTAGCGACCTCATTCAAATTCTGCGTTTATCAATAGCTGCAGGTTACGAATCGGAATTTTACAAAGAAGCATACAGTTATTTTAAAGATTTGTACTCCGACAAAGATCACGGCAGAAAATGTCACCTTCATTCAACTAAACAACTTTTATATTACACCACCAATAACAAGAATGCAGCGATGTATTGGCTTTTGGTCTACTGAGGCATTCCTGAAATACTATGAAAAAAGGAGGAAAACGACACGCATTGGAATCGTGTAACGTAGTTTCTTGTACCCTAGAATAAAAGAAAAATTGACAAAAAAAAGAAAACCAACCGAGATCAATATCTCCGCATTCATTCAGTGTCTGTAGATACTTTTAAACCCATAACAACACAATCGTTACTTTTGAGGACAGCTAGAAAGGAGCCCATAGAAAGCATTATGGGAAAAGGAGAAAATGCTGGTAACCAGCATTTTCTCCTTTTCCCACAATGTTTTCAACCCTTCACATAACAAAGTTCAAGTTTTCAGTCACTTTTATTTTGTCGTTTGCAAATGCTTTCGATTTGGACAAGACTAAAATATTGTCGTTTGGTAATGAGTTAAGCTCGGAGATGTTAAAGCCCCTATTCACAGGGCACAGCCCATACAAGTTGGCCTCTTTAAAAAAAAAAAGAAGCCAGAAGAGGTCAGCATTAATGTTTTCAAATAGTTTATTGGCTTTAAATTTCAATTTATTTTTGTACATGTAAACAAACGAGTAAAAAAGCCGCCGCGTAGAAATCTTACATGTTTTACATGACGGTAATTTGACCTTCTTGTCGCGTTTTCATGTTGCATGTTCTTGTCCAGCAGTCTTCTTTCTCTTTTTCAACGAAATTCTTCTTATTTTTTCTTCTCCTTGGAATATTTGCTTAACAATAAAAACTGCAATTATTGGAGAGGTTATTTGCAGCCATGGCAAATTACTTAATGACATCTTTTCTGTATTTCGTTGTTTATAGAAATAAACCACGCCTATTTCCTGTCTCGTTTTTTCTTTATTTCGCTTTATTTACAAAACCATGACGAAACAGACTGTGTATCGGAATAATTATGCTGGAAGAAATAGAATTAGACAGCAAATTCCGTGGCAGTCAGTCTTTAAACTCACCACTGTTGGAGAGGTCTGATGACCTCTCCAATTACAGACCAAGCTATAGCAATATCCAGCGTGTTTCAGTCCATGTACATGTATATTACAAAAAGTTCAGACAGTGTTAAAATCGAACTAGATGCAGAGCTCCAGAGAGAGGGAGTGATTTTGATTTTAAAATTGAAAATAATGATAATTCTGAACAAAATCCTATGTTGTGGGTACTCATTAGAATTGTCTCATTGAGACGATTCTAATGGGTACTCATTAGAATTGTCTCATTGAGACGATTCTAATGAGTACCCACAACATAGGGTTTGGAAGAGAAATGATGGAGTTATAGAATGTCATCACCCCCTCTTATCTGGTACTCTGTAGATGTGCTGTCAGGTCTTTACTGCCCGCCTGGTTAGCTCAGTGGTAAGTGTATCTGACTTTTAAGTGGTTGCAGGATCGATACAAGGTGCAACTCTCTTTCCGGCGGTTTATGGTCAGTAGTCGGTAACTTAGAAAGGGAAAGAAACCAGTGTGAGGGCGTAGGGACACTAACCAGCGTTAAGTGTTAAAACATCTTAAACTCCAATACAAACAAAACAATCAATTGCCTTTGCTTGATCTACATTATCCCCAAAGCGAACTCAAACCGTCCTTGGTACCGAGATGGGTGAATTGATTCTATGGTGCTTAATGTCACATTCAACATTATTTCTAAAACGTGCACCTATCCATGCTTTCCCAGAGTTTCTTTTACCACTGCTGCGCACATTTCTTTTTCCAAGCCACTGGCTGCTTTCCCATATAACTAACGTCGAAACAATGGTCAGCAGGGAGAAAGTAATAAATCCTGCCGCAATGACTATCACCAATCCTCGGAAAGAAAATTATTTTATTTTTTTTAAACATATTTATTTTACATCAATTGAGAAACAAGTTCTTACAACTTATACTAATCTCGCTCGATTCTGCTTCCTGGGAACTACACAAGTACTCGCACCGAATGTGCGGGCCAATGAAAAATCCCAAAGTTGATACCCACTCCCGAGGATCGAACTCTGGACCTTATGGTTACGAGGCCGACGCTCTACCTCACAGCCACGGACACCACACGAAAGAAAATGACGTGTCCAGGGATCGATACAGCTATCCCCAAGTCCTGAACCCATACCGAATGAGCTAACGGGACTCGGTCCTAGAAGGGTAAAAAAAACCCTAGAATATTAGCATCATTTCCCTGGCATATCTAGTCTGTATAATCAAAATTTACAGAGAAATATGGCGCTTGATTCGATAAATCCTTCGCACACCAATCCCAGATATTTACCACCGAGGGGAAAAACGGCTGTTAAAAACACAGGTAACAAACACCTACTTTTTCCACATTGACTTCTTCTCTACCAAGATAAACTCAAATTTGTGAGACTCATTTTACGTGTTTTCTGTTGATGTTTTCAAGTATAACATTGCGTGACAGGAAAAGTGTTTAGACTCAGTTTGGCCGAATTACTCACTTGATTCTTAACCTTTACCTTTTGATCAGCCTTTGGCAGGATAGAAGACTAGAAAACATTGTGGGAAAAGGAGGAAATTCTGATTATCAGCATTATCTCTTTTTCCTCCAATATTTTTAACCCCCCCCCCCTCCGGATCTTGAAAAAGTTTAACCCCACACTTTGCTATTTCAAAGGTATTTTGGGGGGAAATATCAGGAAAATATATCCTTATCGGACAATGTAGATCTAAGATCAGACTGCACGTTCTGTGCAGGCTGATCTTAATCTACACTGTCTGCAAGAGGTCTGTTGGTAGTTTTTAGCAGCGTCATAACTAAGACAATGGCTTTCCTTCAGTTTTGCTTTCTATGGATTGTAAATAGTCGAAACGACTAAGCCCCTACCAAAAGACGAAATTTAAAACTTTTCGAAATTAAAAGCCTTTGCAGACGACATATTAAATGTGAATCTAAAACTTAAGTTTATCTTTGAAATGGTATGAAACTTAGTTGGAAAAAGGAGAAAATGCAGTTTACCAGCCTTGTCTCCGATTCCCAATTTGTTTTCAAACGGCTTCTTCCTGAAGGTCTTTCAAACCCGGGATCTTGACGTAAAAGGTCGAATACTTCAGCTGAAATTGAAGACTTGGATCGGTCTACGTATGTGCATATTAATTTTTGTTCGCAAAATTTACGGAAGGCTACAGATGATCCAGATAGGCTGGGTGTAGGTAAATTTCTACTTAATCTCGGGTGTTCACAGCTTGATTATCTCAGCAACACATATTTCGATTTGTTTTATCTTATCAAATCAGACGATGTAGTAGCTATAAACTTACTTCATTTACGTGAACATAAAAAAATGACTTTTTCCCACATATAGGTGGAAGTGTCCTACTCTACATTGACGGCATTCAGGAACAAGAAAAGGCATCGAATTTACGTCCGAAGGCTCTCTAGACCGTGGACTGTTCTCAAAATCCGACGATCAATGCATCTGCAAAACGCACAAAACCGGCCCAGTCAGCCGGTGCATTTCGTGCAGGCTGGCTTTGGTCTGAGCCTTTTACTATCGGTATTTTATGCATGTAAATGGACTAGTCTACCCCATAATTCTGTATTTATTTTATGGATACATATTTATATGACGGCTTGCTTGCTATAATGTATCAAGGCGGTGTGTTAACCCTTTACCAAACGACAAAATTCGGGATGTGACCCAAATTGAAAGCATTTGCAGACGACAAATTAAATATTAATGAAATGATGATTTCTCTCTTTGATAGAGTAGGAAACGCTGAGGGAAAAGGAGAAAATGCTGATAACCAGCATTTTCTCCTTTTCCCACAGTGTTTTCCAAAAGATTCTTCTTTAGGATCGTTAAAAGTCGGGGTTGTGTGGTAAAGACTTAAGCCATTACCACACATTCCCTACTTTTGACGACCCTGAGAAAGAAGCTTTACGAAAACATTGTGAGAAAAGGAGAAAATGCTGGTAACCAGCATTTTCTCCTTTTCGCACGATGTTTTCTACCCTTTACATAACAAAGTTCAAATTTTCAGTTACTATCATTTTGTCGTCTGCAAATGCTTTCGACTTGGACAAGCCTGAAATACTGTTGTTTGGTAATGAGTTAAACCCCCTCGCTGCCGGAGCAGGCCCATTTGGGCAGTTACCCTACGAGCACTTGCGTGCAAGGTATCGATAAACAATACTGGTGCACGCGCAAATTAGATTCGGATCTCCTGGTGCAGCTGGTGACGACTTCCTGGTAATTTCATGAAAAAGTCGTCCGGGAGTTCATACAAAGGACATAAGTCCCTTTCGTATCCGTGCACATGACTTGTCGTGATTGGTTTTGTTCTTTAATGGTGTTTAAGAATGTTTAATTGTGTGGCAAGTGCCTTTCTCACAGCTGGTATCACTACAACAATTTCTTCGACTTCATAGATCGACACTTCACTGGAAAGGAACACATTTCTATTTCATTAAACTAACTTCATGCCTTTCAGTAGTTCACGAGACAAAACGTAGCACTATTATTTCATACTTCATGTTTATGACCGGTGAAAAAAATTCTATCTTCATTTGAAGGCGGAAATAGCATAGTTCCAATGCCTAAGTTACCTTGGTAAACAACGCGTGTCATTTAACGGAAATATATAGAGGATATTTGTTTTTTTAGGTGTAAGATCGAAATTTATTTCATCGAGTGGACACCATCGGTAATATTTTCACGAGTGGCGCAGCCACGAGTGAAAATATTACCGATGGTGTTCACGAGATGAAATAAATTTCGATCTTTCACCGAAAAAAAAAAAGAAATATTCTATTTATTTTATGCTTTAACCCTTTCTGGGAGGAGCTTTATCAAAATTCAGTACAGTTCTTTTCCCTTATTCCCCGTGGCGTACCCCTCCCGCATAGCAACGTTGCGTCAAGCGCGTGAAATGTAAGGTATATGACGTCATATTTCCCATCTGGTTGTCAGGCACGCGCAATTAACCTAGGCAACAAGAACGTGAAAATCGGTATTTTCACTGGTGGTACCAGTGTAAGATCGAAAAATATTTTCACTGCCATTTCTCGATATCCTACCGGAAAGCATGAAATAAGACGTAATTTATCAACCATTTCTGGCGCTAAATACGTAACATTGTAATATGTTCTTAACCGGAGGGGTACGCCATGGGAAATTACATTTACAAAAAAAACTGAACTGGATTTTCATCTAAGTTCCCCCATCCCCCAAAAATAGGGTGATAGGGTAGAAGCATTGTTGGACCGAACTATGGGGTTGACCGAACTATGGGGTTGAACCCCAAAGTTCGTACGAACTTTGGGGTTGAAAATTTTCAACCCCATAGTTCGGTCGGATACCCCATGTTATGCACTATCGGACCGAACTTTGGGGTTGAACCCCAAAGTTCGTACGAACTTTGGGGTTGAACATTTTCAACGTCATAGTTTGGCTTGAAACATCATCCCGTCAGTTATTCATCATCATCATCATCGTCGTCGTCGTCGTCATCATCATCATCATCATCATCATCATCATCATCATTATTATTATTATCATTATTATTATCATCATTATCACCATCGTCGTGGTCGTCATCATCATCATCATCACCACAATTATCATCATCATTAAAGATGCTTTATTTAGAAAAAGATCTCGTCATTTACATTGTGACACTATGATTAAAGGCCAACTTTACCTGTATGTTCTGATGATAAGAACTTGACATCCTTGGATTTTCGGCACAGGAGACATCAACCAACCAACTTTTTTTTTCACATAAAGTCGGAATAAAAATACTCTTTCAAGACAATATAAATCTAGTTTAATCCCGATTTTCATATCTGAGTATATCTGCATCTGATAATGGTAATGAACTATGTGGTTGAAAATTCAACCCCAAAGTTCGTACGAACTTTGGGGTTCAACCCCATAGTTCGGTCATATGTTGGACCGAACTATGGGGTTGACCGAACTATGGGGTTGAACCCCAAAGTTCGTATGAACTTTGGGGTTGAAAATTTTCAACGTCAAAGTTTGGCTTGAAACATCATCCCGTCTATTCATCATCATGATCAATATGATCATCATCATCGTCGACGTCATCATCATCATCATCATTAAAGATGCTTTATTTAGAAAAAGAACGCGTCATTTACATTGTGACACTATGATTAAAGGCCAACTTTACATGTATGTTCTGATGATTAGAACTGAATATCCTTGGACTTTCGGCAGCGGAGACATCAACCAACCAACTTTTTTTTTCACACAACGTCGGAATAAAATTCAAGACAATATAAATCTAGTTTAATCCTGATTTTCATATCTGTGTATATCTGCATCTGACAATGATAATGATTATATGCTGCTGCTGCTGCTGCTGCTGATGATGATGATGATGATGAATGTTTCAAGCCAAACTATGTGGTTGAAAATTCAACCCCAAAGTTCGTACGAACTTTAGGGTTCAACCCCATAGTTCGGTCAATTGTTTGACCGAACTATGGGGTTGACCGAACTATGGGGTTAAACCCCAAAGTTCGTACGAACTTTGGGGTTGACAATAATTTTCAACGTCATAGTTTGGCTTGAAACATCATCCCGTCGATTCATCATCATCATCATCGTCGTCGTCGTAGTCGTCGTCATCATCACAATCATCATCTGACGTTTGGCTTGAAACATCATCCCGTTGTTTCATCATCATCATGATCATCATCATTTACTTTTATCTGTTTATCTTTATCGTGCGTGTAAGCGGCGCTAGAGTGTCGCATCGGATCAGTACACAAGTGCTGATCTGCTACGATACTATACACATGAACTTTTTCATAACTTTCTGTTGCGTTTCGAGCACACACACACACACATAATACATATATATTTTTCATTTCGGATGCTATGGAAAGAATAATAGGCATATATAATGCATCGGCAGCGTTTTTTAACGTGTGATAATAATAGCTTGGACCCAGTTTTATGTATGAAGATATAGCTTAGTGCATAGATAGACCTAAGTTGTTCCGAAAAACGAAGTATGCAGCTTTTAGACTCGCTCAAAATGGAAACGTTCTAATACAACTATTGATAGTAGTAGACATAGTAAGAAAAGGCAACATTGCTCTTAAGAAAAAGCGTTACCAAATACAAATCGGCGCCACACAGTCCATGGAGTTTTCGGAACGAACCATTTTCTCCTGTTTGTTCGATGAAAACCAACTTTGAATGGATGCTTAAATTTCATATGCCCAATCTGTAATTCGTTTTCATAAAACCAAATAAATTTACTCTATACTGGTTCTGAGCAGTCGTTCAAAATCATTTTGTGTGCCATAACTAAGTTGCGCATTCCCAACTTTTTTCTTTTAAAAGTCGTAGGAAGTGGAAATTATAACAATCAAAACATCAAACCGCACACACAAAAGACAATGGGCGTAGGACAAAAGCCCACTGAAACAAAAGCCCACTACGACAAAAGCCCACTAGAATGAGAGCCCACTAGGACAAAAGCCCACTTTTCGTTATGATCATGTATTTCATTAAAACTTCATCTATTATATTGGGTAAAATGATTCAACACAACAGTTCGCACCGACTATGGTATGGTTTTGCATGTACACATGTGGCCTTTTTGTTATTGGTCCACGATGAAATTATACATGAAGCTCCCTTTTTCCATAGCACAGCATTTCATTACATAAAAAATATATAAGAGGTCCATAACAGGATTATACATTAATTTTCCTTTTTTCCAGAAATTGGCATTTCATGAAATAAAAAGAAATAAAGAAAATATACATTAAGCCCCCTTTTTTCATGACACATCATTATTTATAAAGAAAAAAATTGTATCAACGGACTATTCAATGATAGACATTCATGAAGTTTCATCAATTTTTGTGAAAAACCTCAGAAGATATCCCTCAAACAATATACGCCGCAACATTGCTGCCATTTCAAGCTGCTAGCTAGAGACTAAAGTGTTGGAATTTCTAGCACCTGTCTGGGTAGCTCAATGGATATAGTGTGTTACTTGTGATCTAAAACGGTTACGAAAAGACTGATGGATGGACAGACGAATGGACAGACGGATACACGATGGACTCACTGGTCATTGGTTTTGATCAACCAATAAAAATATGAAGTTTCATGCAACTATGTGCATAAGTTGGAGATACATTGAAAAAAAAATAACTTTGACATGAAACCCCCTTTTTCCATGATACAGCGATAAATTGCAAAACCCTGACAACATGAGCTAGGTCACATGATCTGTGAAAATCTCATCAAAATCTGTAGGGTATGTAGAGTAATTAAATAGATATTAGTGAAAAATGAAATATGGCATGAAGCTCCCTTATTCCTTGATTCAAATCGCAAAACCTTGACAATATGCAATAGGTCAAATGACGAGAAACATTCTAAATTCTATTCAAATCCCTCAAAGAAATGTGGGCGGAGTTGTGATCACAAGAAATGGAATGAACAAAAACATGAAGCCCCCTTTTTGCATGACGCTGCTACAAATCGCAAAACATTGACAATATGCAATAGGTCACGTAACGAGAAACAGTTTGTGAAAATTTTATTCAAATCCGTCAAGAAATGTGGGAGGAATTGTGTTCGCAAGAAATGGAATACTATATAACATGAAGACCCCTTTTTCCATGACACAGCTAGTAATCGCAAAGACATTGACAGAGTTGCAAGGTCAATCTTGGTTAACATTTTTTCCTTCATTTCCTAATGGTGGTAGATTGATGTGACACGTTGAATGTAAAAACTCTGTATAACTTTCAAGACAAGACGAAAAACATCAAAAGTGTACTGAACAACGTAACTTAAAATAGCTTCCAGTCGGCCATTTTGCATCGAATCAAAAAACAAAACAAAAAAGTCTCGGCAGAATGGGTTATTGTACACATGTATAAAGTTTCACGAAATTCCGTCCAATGGAATTGGAGATATTTGCCGGGACGGACACACAGACGGACAGACGCACAGATGGACGGACAACGCTAAAACTATATCTCTCCGCCTTCGGCGCGGAATAATAATAATAATATGATGATGATGATGCTTATGACGATGCTGATGCTGCTGCTGATAATGATGATATACTGCTGCTGCTGATGATGATAATTATTATAATAATGATGACGATGCTGCTGCTGATGATAATATGCTGCTGCTGCTGCTGCTGATGATGATGAATGTTTCAAGCCAAACTATGACGTTGAAAATTTTCAACCCCAAAGTTCGTACGAACTATGGTGTTCAACCCCAAAGTTCAGTCCGATAGTGCATAACATGGGGTATCCGACCGAACTATGGGGTTGAAAATTTTCAACCCCAAAGTTCGTACGAACTATGGTGTTCAACCCCAAAGTTCGGTCCGATGGTGCATAACATGGGGTATCCGACCGAACTATGGGGTTGAAAATTTTCAACCCCAAAGTTCGTACGAACTTTGGGGTTCAACCCCATAGTTCGGTCAACCCCATAGTTCGGTCCAACAATTGTTGCAGGCCATATCGTGTACATTTTTTAAGTTCAGTCATGTAGATTTTACTAGTTTCGTCTTGACCCGGTAAGATAAATATTCAAATTACATCATGGCATATGAATTTTTCATCAAAATTATTATACGATCCTCTGTTTAACAAGTTTTTTTTTTATATCGAATTGTTCCAAAAAATTCAAGCTAACTGTATAAATTACAAAATTCACCTTAACTACATGAAAAACGCCAGTTTCTAGTAATAGCAAAAATGAAATTAAATGATTAACATTTCGGCTGCTTGTCGCGCTTCACTGGCCTTTCGCGGACAGTGTAGATCAAGATCTAACTGCACAGAGCCTGCAGTCCGACCTTTGAACTACAGCGTCCGATACGAATATATTTTCCCAAAAAAGATAACTTAGAAAAAACCAGCATTTTAGCTTTTACTACCGACTTGAATATTTCATATTAGTTTATAGGATAAAGCTTAACTCATTACCAAACGACAAAATTTTAGACTGGTCCAAATTGAAAACACTTTCAGACGACACAATAAACGTAACTCAAAAACTGAATTTTGTTTCCAGCAGGGTAGAAAACATTGTGGAAAAAGGAGAAAATGCTGGTTACCAGCATTTTCTCCTTTTCCCTCGATGTTTTCAAAGGACATATCTCAGGATCGTAAAAACCAGGGCTTCTTTGGTAAAAGGTTAAGCACCACTGCAGTAAGCTAACGGCGATAACATTTTTTTTTTGCGGTGTTATCGATTAATACTTAAAACATAACGTCTACGTTACTTTTTCCCGCCATTCAAACAGAAGGGCACATTTGATAGTCATTCATCACGCAAGATTAGCCCCAACACATCAACAAATCAAAGATCTATAGACATCGGAACTAGCTCCCTTTTTATATCCATGCTATTTGGTGTATTAAAGCCCCCAGTAAATTTCACGGCGATAAATAGGTTAAAGCAAATGGAAACTGACTGCAAGGTAAGGTAATGTTAAGGTAGTAGACTCCTAACGCTTTCAGTGCAACATGGAATAAAATTTATTGTTAGTTGATAAATAAGGATTTATACTGATATATTTCTGACTGTGAAAGTAACAGAACCTCTGATTAGCTAAACCAAATGGTTTAGGAAGTTCTGTCATTTTCACATTGACGAAACTCTGAAGAATAAGACTAAGAACGTTCTTAAGAATGGTTGGTGAGTACGGACCCAGATGTCATTCCCTGTAAAACAGTTCTTATGTGCTGCGTTTGTCACAATTTTTGTTCTTTTTAAGAAGTTTGCCCATTATTACACGAACAGTCTTTTGCGAATCCGCCAAGAGGTTGGGGACCCATCAAATCTTACTAAGTTTTAACACCATGGTGAAAAGCTTATGAACTGACCCCGGTGATATGCCAACGCTCTTAGCTATTTCTTGCACTGCAAATCTGGAATCCTGCTTAATTTAATCTGTCACAGCTTTTGAAAATACTGTTATTTCCGTGTGATACAATGGTTATACGGTATGGAGCTCTATTTGTGACACAATTAAATGCACGACCCTCGTAAAACAATTCGCCGATTTTTAGATCATTTCTCTACCGAACCACCCTCCCAAACCTCTGGTTACCTCGTTTTGAGTCCGTAACTTCATCTCCCCACCCCGTGTATAGTAGTCTGTCCGTCAATTCTTCGATCAGTCTATGCATCTTTCTATTTTTAAGCCTGTCTATCTCATTTCATTTACTGTCTCTGAATTTTGTCTACATTGTCTCTCTGACTTGATTTCTCTGACTCTCTGATTTGATTCCTTGCTTTTTCTCTCAGACAACTATTGTATTTCCAAGCACGTCCATCCGACAAATAACTTTGTCTTAATGGGACTATTGGTAATCGTTACACTGCACATTATTACTTTGTCGATAATTTCCAATTATTCTTTATGTAATCCGTGTGTGTCTGTGTCACGTTTTAATGTTTTATTGCCGGTGCTCTTTGTTGTGCTTGTACATAAAACAAATTGTGATTCTGTCTCGTTAAGAATAAAACAATCAATCAACTCTTCTCCTTGGTATTTTACAAAATGGAATTGTCTCTTTGCAGGACATAGGAATTTTAGATCTGACCACATAAAAAGTGTTCGCAGAATAAGTTGCATATAAAATATGGCTTAATCAATAGATTAAATCTTTGAAAGCGTAGAAACAGTGTTGTAATAGGGGATAAAAGCTTTTTACCTGCATTTTCTCATTTTCCAACAATTACAAGAGCTTTCTCTGTTGGATCCATTATTTGTTTTGCATGGTTAAACCCATTTTTGCCAGAGTACAGCTTATGTTTATTTATCCAAGATCTTAATCTGCAAAAGACAGATGTTTAAATTATTTGAGTTGGGCTGCTTTAAAGTAAACCTTAGGCAAAAGGGTTTAAATGGCCAGCGGTTATGCATGGTTATCGAGGATGGTACAATATGAGCAAATCTTCGAAAACTATATCGTCACAAGTGATGATATCATCACTGGTGGTATTATTCACCATGAAATTCCAGTAATTCACTGATATGAACATAATACAATCTCTTCGTTGATTTTCATGATTTACAATTTATTATCGCGGAAACGCTGCGATTTTCGTATCATTAGATATGAAATAAAACTGTTGTACGTAGGCTTCTTTTGAGCTATTTTTTCCCGGAAGAGGGGTGTATATCTCATGTACATTTCATTACACATGTACGTGCAGCCTTATGTTTAGCATAATTATTATAAATTTTCATTCGTGAGACACAGTTGTATGATAAAAAATATTAAAGGTCATTGCATTTTGAGGAAAATAAGATTGTTAAACTAATCTCCAAAAAAATTTTTTTTCAGCTCACACGATGTCTGCTTTTTTCTTGCATTTCTATTTTTTACCGCGCCCTCCGAAATTTAACCTCAGTGCTTATTTATGTTAGATCCCATATAGATATACATCAGGTCTCTTTAGGTAGGAAAAATGGGAATCATACAACAACAAGTAAAAAGAAATATAGCTTTGAGAAAGACAGACGGCGAACGAAGCACTGCAAAAAGAATATTCAAACGCGTATATATGCTTTGATCTGAAATTTTCAACCAGATACAGATTTGATGTTAATATTACTTGGAGTAACATCTAAACTGCTGTTGGTTGTTGCTAAATATGGTGTATATGAATAAACGGGCCATGCACTGACAAAAGGGGCAGTTGGTAAGTAGTTCCTGCATACCGACTTGGGTCGAAACCTTTTGCTGTTTGTCAATTTTCTGCACGCCATAGGTTCAGTTCATCTCTGGAGTCAGTCACTTGTTTGACTAGCTGGATTTTATGGATTACTTGAATGGTTCGATGTATCATGTAGATGATTAAACTTTCTCCCAGGGCATGACTCAATCATATCCCCTGTATTACGAAAAAATGAGCATTCAGACATTTGCGTAAAGTGTCATCTTGGATCAGCCTGCGCAGTCCGCACAGACTGATCCAAAACGACACTTTCCGTTTTTTATGTATTTTTCTCTTTTGCGCATGTCTACTGTAGGACAAAATCTAATGTAGTCGTAAAGTGCAGTATCAGATTAGCCTGTACAGACTGCGCAGGCTAATCTGAGACGACACTTTACGCAAATCTCCAAATGTCTTTTTTTTTTTTCGCGTGTTGCAGGCTAATTCCGTTAGCATATCTATTTAAGAAATTGTTTGAAAAACTTCTAATGATTCAAAAACGGTTAATCAAAATATTGCATTGTAAGCAATTTCTGATCGAGTTTGACCAATATGAACAAAAAGGATGCTTTATGTACTTGAAAATAGTTTCTACTGAATCAAATAAATCAAAGATATCAAAGAAAAATTCCAGGAAATAATTCTAGCGCGATGGCATGTAAATTTTCTTTTTGTAGTATGATAAATGATTGTTTAAATCAGTAATTTACACTAGCAGTGAGAGGCCATTGTTATGTAAATTGACCCAATATTAAACAAACATCATTTCTACGCCCTTGAAATGAACGGCGTTTGGAAACATATTTGTTAAGGAAGTAACGTCATCTACAAGTCATTTCTCCATTTCCCTCAATATTAGGTATAGCACTGAAAAATTACGAACCCAATATTAAACAAACATCATGTCTACGCCCGTTAAATGAACGGCTTTTGGAAACATATTTGTTAAGGAAGTAACGTCATCTACAAGTCATTTCTCCATTTCCCTATATATTAGGTATGCCACTGAAAAATTACTTTTCTATATTTAACATATACATGTTTTCAAAGCGTATCTGATGCTTTGGTAGCATGCAAATCCCATCCTGAGAAAGACAGGCATTTGAAACATTGTGGGAAAAGGAGAATGCTGATTACCAGCATTTTTTTTCCCACAAAGTGTTTTGCCCTTTCTATGAGACATTCCATCATCTTTGCCACACTTGATATATCGGCTGCAAATGTTCTTTCTTTTCGACAAGTCTTAAAATTTTTAGCGTGGTAAAGAAAAAAACAGTGTCATTTGAATGCCAAAGAGGTAAACAAATTTGTTTTAAAAAAGTAATGGCAAGTAGATCAAAGCACTGAAAACGCTGGAGTGGTATTTGTCATGGAAGCCATTGTGTGGATTAAAAATTTGACAGAAAAAGAGAAGTACTGTTCAAATATTTGATCGAAAGTCAACCGTCGAAGCAAATGAATACCTTTTGGTTCAAAGAAAAGTACTCATGATAAAGTTATGATTATCTGTGTATTAGTGCTCTGCCTTTGATCTTTAGGAGGAGTTAGGAGTAACGTCTCTTGACATTGGAATGCGTGATGGATAGGGAAAGAAGCCATGCAGATATACCGGATATAATAATTTTGTACATGAAAACTCTTTTGAGATATCTTTAGCCCTACAGATTTAACTCCCAACATTTCAATAAATTTCAATCTATAACTCGACCTATAAATATTCATGTACTGTCAATTGGAGCAATCAAGGGACGAACAAGATAAGGTACGAGCTGGTTTGGAACGAAAAAGCCCAGAACCAAGCGATCAGTAGACAAATTTTGTGTATAACATTGGGCCAAAGAAGGCTATGATCGGATGAAGCTATTTTCAATAAAAGAAATAGCATTTTCGCCATAGATTGCCCCGCCCAATGAATTTTAAATGCCATTTCCAAATACACACCGATCTGCTTCCTAAAAACTCATTTATCTGGAAAAAATTGAGTTTAATTGGGTTTACTTCCTGAGAGGGTCTGATGGTATAGTTCTGGCATAGAACTGAAATTTGTTTTAAATGTAGGCAGTGAAATACCAATGATATGTGTTTTTATTGCACATATACTGGACTGTTTTGTGTCAGTGGAGGAACAAAAAATTGGGGTCATGACCGTAAAAATATGGTTTTGAGAGGACAAATTCTAGGGTCACTCGGTATGTTGGAATTTGCCGAAAAATACAATTGGTTGACATGTCGTTTTAATGCATTTTTTAAAGACTGTAGACGTACATGTACTTCTGATAGCAAGAGACGAAAAAACCAGACTTATGTGATTAAGCGACTCTGAAGCTTCAAATTTAGTCGACTGCCCGCTTTTCTCATTATGGCTAAAAACCAGTGGTGTGGCTCCGTATCCTAAGATGAAGCAATATTTGGTACTACTGGAATTTCGCAAGACTTTCGCACATGCGCCCTGCGTTTTATTTATGTGATAGAATATACAAAATTACTGTTGGCACAGACACATTCAATAGAGTAAGCAAAAACCTAGACGACTTAATCAACATTATTTCTCATTACACAGAATAATTTTAGATACGGTGCCAAATTTGCAAACATACCCCTTCTCTTGCAGCACAACGCGCTTTACACGTTACCACCCAATCTTCAATTTTAACAAACTTATAAGTGAAACAAGCACTTGAAAACATTATTGGAAAAGGAGAAAATGCTGGTTACCAGCATTTTCTATTTTTCCCACAATGTTTCCTACCGTTTAAAAGACACTCTCTGTGTTTTTCGTAATATTTAATATTGTCTTCTGTATAACTATGCTTTCAACTGGGACAAGGCTAAAGTTTTCTCATGTGGTAAAGGGTTAAATCTACACAGGACCTCAGCTTTTTTACCGAGTCCTTATTGACAGCATTTCTAGACGAAAAATCAAATGTATTCCAAAAGATGGGACATGTATTTAGAAGGATAGACAACATCGCGGGAAAGGGAGACATTGCTGGTAACCAGCATTTTCTCATTTCCTTCAAAGTTTGTGAAAAGCTTTTTTCCTTAAGGTGGAGAAAAGACAGAATAGTTTGGTAAATGAACATAAAAAGGGCATCTGCTCTAACACAACACAAATACTAAGTTGCTGAACAATTTTGAATGATTGTGCTCTGTAAAAAAAATAATTAAAAAGACGAATGAGTCATATGTCGTAAGACAAGAAGGAGACCCCTATTTCTTTCCTATGGGTATTTTGTTGCAATGTTTAACAAAGCCTGTGGAGTTCGTAGGATAAGTGCTTCATTTTCTGTGGGAGGCAATTACTGTTACACAGTTATATTAACAAACCTTTACAAAACAATTCCGTTTTTAACCCTTAGAGCGCTGGATGAATCAATTGGCCCTTTTCTAATAGGAAAAAAACATGCAAAATTTTGTCATTTCAATTTTACTTTTGTCAAAATATGTAATAAAACAGGGGAAAATGTAGGTCCAAGAATAGACTGCACAGAATGTGTAGAGTGATCTTGATCTACACTACCTGCAAAATCAACTTGAACTGGTTCCAGAGCTTTATGCTTATGGGAGAAGAGGTTTCGAATATATTGAGAGAATACTCCGGGGATTGCAGGCTACAAATAAATAGATAATTAAATAAATACATTGAAATGAATTTATAATTAGCTGCAATTTAAAGTTATTTGCACTGAACGCTTCATCATAAAGATGTTAATGCCCGACCACGATGTCAATAATTTTAGCTCCATTCGTACTGAACCGTTTACCCAGCAATTCCCCCCTTTAATGCCACCTAGGAAAAACTGTTTCCTAAGGAGAAAAATGCTGGTTACCAGCATATAACACCTTGGCAGAATGTTATCTACTTTCTCAAAGAAAGTTTCCGCTATCTCCACTATACTGAATTTGTCGTCAAAAAAGGTATAGAAATTTGGACTGGTCTATGTTGTCGTACGGTAAAGACGTATTCTTTGGCCGTGTCTCGGTAAATATATAGTAGTTGTGAAAACCGAATATCCCAAATACCGGCCACACACGGACCTTAACCATTTACAAAACATTTACGCTATCTAAACGACTCTTAGGAAAAATGTCTTTGAAAACATTCTGTACAAGAAGATCCTGCTTCAGCGGTTTTTCCTTTTGCCCACAATGTTAATCATGTCCCAATGTGACCAGCACAACCAATAGCTTGATTACCACCACTGATAAAGCTAGAAGGGTTCGTACAACGGGGTTCGGTTAATAGTTGGTATCAAAATCAGACTCCTTTGCTCTTTATCAAATCATCATTAGTTTTAAAGCCCTGAATAATAAGGCTTGTGAAAACATCCTAGTAAAAGAAAAAAAATACTGGTCACCAGCATTCTCCCCTTTTACCACAATGTTTTCTATCGGTTCAAATGACTAATCAACTTATCTGAGTAACATATATCATCAGTAAATGCTTTGGATTTGGACAATTTTATCATCTGGTGAACGTAAAGATATGGAACACGAAGTGGTCGTTATAGGTACCCGGCTGGTCAACTCAGCGTATCTGACTCGTTGCACCTGGTAGTTGCGGGCTCGATACCCGGTTATAAAGTGGTGTCAGTACCGCTATGAGAAAGCCAGGAAATACATGTGTAGGGCACAATGATATGAAATAGGCTGTTAAATCGGCGTTAAACGCCAATACGGACGTTTTCATGTCCAATCCAATGACTTTTAGAGGGAATAAATCCAAAGCTTACAGCAAGCTACAGTACATTTAGATCATATCCAAACCAGAATAGTTTATGATATAAAATTGAAATGATAACATCGCGTTCTATCATCAAACTGATTGCAAAGGCCCTCTCTCGGTATATATAACTCGATAAAGTTTTATTGGTTTTTAGACATGGCCAAATGGAACACTAAAATTGGCTTGCAACACGCGAAAAGGGGCATTCGGACATTTGCGTAAAGTGTCGTCTCGGATCAGCCTGCGCATTCCGCGCAGGCTAATCCGAGACGGCACTTTACGACTACAGATTTTGTCCTGCAGTAAACTTGCACAAAATAGCAAATTGCTTAAAAACGGACAGTTCTGTTTCGGATATGCCAGCACGGACTGTTTTAGCCGATCAGAGACGACACTTTACTCAAATGTCCGATTGTTCCTTTCCGCTTGTTGCATGTCATATCGTATCATAAACGCCAAACGTCGTTCACATATCCGACAATGGCCATATCTGAACTCCATAAAAGATCCTCTGAAAGGTGACCTTTTTTCGACATAATACCGGAAAACGCCACTCCACTAGATCGCGAAAACTGGTGAAAATCTAAATCGTGTGTCAAAAGTAATTTTATTTCCTATGAATTCATTCCGTATACATCAAATACAATATTGGTATACTGAAAAAAGCACAGAATTTCATTAGTTTATCTTTTAATTCGTAAAATAATACATGTATGCTTAGGGATCTGTAGTGGAGGGGCGTTTGCCGGTATAATGCCCTATTTTCTTTTTTTAACCAATGCAAGCAAAATTTGTAATCTCTGTTTATTGATAAAAAACGAGAAAAAAAACATTAGCTCAGACGTACCTGTTAAATTTTTTCCAGAGTCTCGAAATCGTGGAAGGAGAAAAAGGTAAGGGCACAAGCTGCAACCTTTAGCTTGGACTGACCAGGTTGTGTAGCAGTCCAAAAGCTCTTCTCAGGCTTCCACGGTCATTTTCGTAATATTCAACGCGGCTTGCCTGTACAATACCTGTGCTAAGATGACGGTCAAGCGTTCCTCAACTCGCAAAAGAAAAGTGATATCCACGATTATCATGTGCTGCACGAGGAACTCTATTGTGTTTTGTCATTTATTCAGTCGACCGTAACAGAAACTCAATAAAATTTTCATGACGAATTTTACATAGGCTTGTGCAATGGCAGGTTGAAACGTTTCAACCCTAGAAATTTGATTTCGGAAAAAATACCACGTTATTTTGGCTTTGCGTCCGAAGCTTGGTATAAATATTGTATATAATAAATCTGATAGGGTAGTTTACCCAGCTTACGCAGTACCTATATAAAGAAAAATTGCAAATTCGAGAGAATTCCAGGAAACAAGACAATTTTCACGAAATAGATCAATGAAATTGTAGATGATCTCCAAATTGGCTACATTTGCACCCCTTCTCGGCCAAATACAATCACATTAGTGAAAGAGATCATAAATAACGATTACACTCTAAAACTCATAGTTTACCCCTTGTCACGCAATTCCTGAGTTTTAGCGACCCTAACAAGGAAGCCTTTTGAAAACATTTTGTAAAAAGGAGAAAATGCTGGTAACCAGCATTTTCACCTTTTCACGAAATGTTTTTCTATCCTTTACAAAAATAAATCTCATTATCAAAATTTCATTTGTTGTCTGCGAATGCTTTCAATTTGGGCAAGTTTAGAATTTGTCGTTCAGTAGAGCTAAAACCAAGCCGCCAAGGACCGTTGTCTGCGCATGTCATATTCTTCGAAGATTCGACCTGTCTTCTATGACGCATCACTTCCCCCATTTTCTGTGGGATTCTAGTAATACGCGCTATAAAGTAATAATGGAGAAAAGGGCTTTTACCAATACTTTCGAGGAGAAATCAGGCCTGTTTTAGCTCCAGCATTCTCTAAAATGCTGATCATTGCTGAATGAATAGCACCAGATGGCGTTTTATTCAGTAAACGTTTATTTTAGTTTGAAATTCAAAGTAACGGTTGTCGCGTAGAAAAGTAGTCCGGTTCTGTACCCAGGATGCCCAAATTAAATAGATGTGTATTTGTAGAATGTCATCTAGCGGGTGATAATGCACCAAGGACATTAAACCTAAATCAGATTGCATTTTACGTGCAACTCGATCTTATCTGCGCAGTCAGCGACAACGACTAATATTTACAAAACTAGTCAAACATTTATGTACTTTCTATATTACTCTTCCTTAGAAGTTGCATTTTTTTTCTGCTAACATTAATAGAAAAGATCACCACACATAATTAGATTTGACCCTGGAGCAATGTAAGAAAGGGAAAAAAATGGAGATTAAAGCTCAATATGCTATTTTCACGGCCACAAAAAGTTATCACTAGTGTATTATCATCATTATTGATCTCTGTATTTCCTATTAACAGAGATCAATTCTGATATACAAATATTTTAGATACAGTAAATATAAATTTTGGCACATTTCCAGCCGACCAGAATTTCTGTTGTAACCTGTCTTAAAATTGTTTTCTTAATGCCTTAGTAAGTTTCCTGAAAAGGGAAGTGGTTACTCCTCCCGTGTAATGAGAATTTTGGTAGCAATCTGTGTAGGGTAATATTATGTGGAAATAGCTATTTTCCATTTGGGTCCTCTACCTTAAATGACTTGCATAGTAGTAAAATAGTTAAACGTTATACTCGTACATGTATATAGCCAAACAGCCATTTGTAGATTTGAATTCGGCGCATGAAGAAGCATTTGTACAATAGATGAAAACCAGAAGTGTATTTATTCTTTCATTGAAAAGAGCAACAAAAATTGCTTTAGCAGACGGCGTAGATTAAGGTCAGACTGCACAGAACGTGGAGTCTGATCTTTGATCTGCTTCGTCTGCTCTTTGGTGCTGTACTCACTATAAGCACAAACATCTTCAAACGTCATGGAAAGTTGCTGATAGACCTCGGTAAAAGTCGAAAGTAATCAGTCGTTAACAAAAGAGTTAATTCGCTGTCTTTCGATGTCCAGAAATGGTGTGAATACCAATATTACATCCGTTCTCTGCCAACTGATATTGTTTATTCAATGGACGTCTCGTTAGATTTTAGTTCCAAGAAAGGCATTCAATAACAATTAATTGTAATTCATCTTATCTGACCTGACAGTTGACCTTTTAATTCGATACTTTCGCATTCGGCACTTAATAATTCGACAGACTATAAAAGCAATAATATCCAACATTAAATTTAGTTTTCGTTGTCTGCATCAAATACACTGTGTCTAGTGAATTTTTACCCAAACTTTTACTGATCTTTTTCTTAGATGTGTGTCCAACATGTAATAACATCATCTAAGTAGGGTTCTTCTTATAACTATCATATTAATACACCAAAGACGAAGAAACAGCGTTTATTTCTAGTACGGAAAAAGCATAGGTTTTCACTCTGTCTCCTTTTTTCAAACATGCTATTCATTTTTTACAGTCAAACTTTAAAAACAAACTAAGGTAACAGTTTAGCAGATACCATAAAGTGCCGGAATGCTCAATGATTGATGGTAGATGAAATTCTTGAAATTCTAGTGCACAGAAAAAAGATACATGGGAAACAACTGTACTGCACACAATAGAACAAACGTTATACTGAGACAAAAAGGAAAGTTCGGACGATATGTCGGCTTAGCAATTTCTATGAAATTTCTACTAAGTTATTCCAATAGGTAAATACTGAAATGTATGAAAGCTCCACATACGTCCAGAATATCCCAGCGTATTAAACAATGCAAATTGATTCTGCTACATAGACGCACATATTTGACCTTTGTTAAATGACACTCTGCACAATCACGAGAAGAAAAGAAAATGGTAAAAAAGAAAAGATTAATGGAAAATGTGAAAAATGCAACATATAAACAAATGAGATGAAAATAGCGTCATTGAATTGTAATACATATCTCCAAAATTTGAGTGTGGTATTAAATCGGTTGTGAACAACAACAACAAAAAAAAAAAACAATGAATCAGTGACATATATGCAATTATACCGGTAAAAGAGATAATTTACAATGAAGCTGATAAATGCTGATTACAAACACTACAAAAATTAGAAATTGATCATTGAATTAAGTAGGGTCATGGAAAGCAAACCACCTGCAAAGAATCTAGGCAATGTAAATAAAAAAAAAACCTTCTATAGTAACTATTTTCCTAATGGGCTTTGTAGCCTCTTTGTATAAGTTATTGATCATATATTTTATTTGTATGAAATTAAATCGGAGGGAGGCGAAGCCGACCGACGATTTAGTTTTATACAAATGAAATATATGATCAATAACTAACTTACAGTTTGCCCTACTTTCTAATTGACTGACAGCTAAGGATGGGTGGAAAGAGCCATACAAGAACGACAGAAAGCTCGGTTCGACAAGCCTCTTTTGATTGACGGTTGTACGTACGTGCGTTTTCAGTCGCACGGCGTTAAAACTGTTACGCAGGTTGTCCTTGAACTAGTTTCAGGACAATTGTCTGCAGTCAGGCTCATTCGGTATATCACGGGTGATGGTAGCCATCATATCCCTCGTCTGTATCTAGTGGATTGATATGCAGCAGATCGGTACACCCGGAAATACACCGGTATACCGTTCTGAAAATTGTCATGCTCCTCTTCCAAAAGAAAACTTGGGTTTTAATTTTCTATCGAAATCTTTCGAACCATATTTCAGGCGACAAACAATTCGTAGATCTACATTAATTTTTTATCGATTCCGTTTGAAGTTTTAACCGACAGATAGACAGAATGTGAATAACTTCATCGAGGTCGTTTATAAAATGTCGTTGCTAAACGAATCACATTGGCCTGCCATGTATAAGATCACGTGACTCGCAGTTCAAACGTAAACGAACGTTATATGGACGAGGTTAGATGTAGGTACGGAATCGGTAGATTCAGCAATGGATGCATGCTTTGAGCCGGTTGACAACGAGAAATTTTATAAAAGAAAATATTTTCCCCGACACATGCGACGTCTCGCTAACACAACTGTGTACATGTCCCTCTAAAGTGGCTCACTGCCGAAGATCTGTTTCATTTTTAACCCATGCCAGATAAGCCCTCTTTTTTACCGCCCTGAGGCAGGAGGCGCGTGAAAACATTGCGGGTAGAGGAGAAATTGCTTGTAAGGAGTATTTTCTCCTTTCCTGGTATGTTTCTTTTTTTTTCTTTCCACAGACATATCCTCTAATTTGAGCAAGTACCAAGTTGTTGTCTGCAAACGGTTTTAAAATTGGACCCAAGCCAAAATTCCCAGCCTGTTAAAGATTTCCTTAACAGGGTCGTTAAAACCAGAGGTTATTTGGTAAAGGGTTAAATACCACGTGGTCAAGTACGAGTTAGTTTGTCCCGATATTCACGTGGAAATTACGTCACTTTTTTGGTGATGATGCAATTAGTTAGAATAGTCCCCACCCCTTTTACTACAGTGTATGCATTAGATTGGTATTTACTCTACAAAGACCAGCTAAAATACTGTGGGCGGAGCTTTTCGTTAACCGGGATACAACTGTATATAGGTCAACCACTTAATGATTAAGTGGTCACATATTGCAACATATTGAGTCTGTATGGAATTAAATCAAGCAGTTTTGAACGAAATCCGGCGTTTTCATTGGTTTAGAAAGTAGGGCAAACTGTAAAGATATTTAAAGATTTCGCTTAGACATGTTGGAATGCCACATGATCAAAAGCACACGTCCAAATGAGGATTCATATTCAAATCGGTATGATGACGTCACACCTGATGTTATAAAAGTCGACGGGGTTACTGATTAAAATACTGCTATCCCGTTATATTAACCCTTTCCCAAACGACAAACTATTGGACTAGACTAAATTGAAAGCATTTGCAGACGACAATTCAACTCTTGCTGAAAAGATGATTTCTGTCTATGATAGGGTAAAAACATTGTGGGAAAAGGAGAAAATGCTGGTTACCAGCATTTTCCCCTTTTCCTACAATGTTTTCAAAAGGCTTGTATTCCAGACCCGTGAAAAACAGGGATTGTTTGGGAAAGGGTTAATATGTAGACAACCAACATTGCACTTTTTTTTATTGAATATTGTTATATATACTTCTAATAATGTTGACAGGTATTTTATAAGAAATTTTGATTTACACCAGATAAAGTAAAAAGCTTCCTCATGAAAAAATGATACAATCAACTACTAATATTTATTTCACTGTTGGAAGTCATTTCATTGCGATTAGAAATATTGCTATGGTGTCGTCTATGCAAAAGCACCACTACATCCAGGAAGACGACAGGAAAGTGTTTCTCCGACGAAAAATAGTTTGGGAAATGTCCAGTAAACAGTGGTAAAATTGTCTGGTCGCTGGGGCGTCTGGGGATAACTGACCACATGCTAAATAGCATCGATTACTAGATTAGATTCAATGTCAGAACTCATTTAGCTCAAACTTTGACCACTGCTAAATACAGTGGACCGTGTCATCGAGAATTGTAGCTGAGCTGGAATTATGATATTTGGTAGTTGTTGGGGGGGGTTTTTTGCAGTCCGTTGCAGTTCGGCTTCATTTTTGGTAAAACTCGATAATCAAAGTTGTAAAAACAAGTGAGATTCAACAGGTGCCTTCAAATGTAAGCTCGTTTGTTCACTACTAAGGGTAAAACCTTGGTAATGCACTTCCGGCAAAAATTCTAATTGGTTGATAAATAAGGATAAAAAAGGATTTATGCAGAAATAATATTTTTGCACATTTCTAATTGATCAGAAATTCCGTTTATGTCTATCTTGAAATTAGTTTTTGATACCTTTGTTAGTTTTCTGAAAAGGGAGGTAATTATTATCTCTTTTTGAATTGAGAATATAGTGGTTTTAGATTTATAAATGATAATTCAAAGAAGGAAAAAATGGGGGGGGAAAAGAAAAGGTGAAAGTAGTTCAATAATACTCATTTTTTATTATAGCTAACTTTGCAGGATGATATATTAGTGGAAATAGCGGTTTTCCATTACACAGTTCTTACCTTAATCTTCCTGATTGCCTGATACATGTTGGGAAATTTATTCGAAGATGTAAGGGCAGGGCATCCGCGTTCTTTCCCAAAAGGATCTGGGTTCAAATCTCGTCAACCCGTAGTATCAGATCAATGTACGAGTAATAATTAAGGTTTGCAGGAAGAAAAATATAAAGACTGAACTACACATTGTAATCAAAGTACTGATAGTACTGAAGGCCAGGAAATTAAGGATACGGAACAATACAAGAGGTCAATTTTAATTAATACAAACAGTTAGACGGACAGGGATACAAGCGGATTCCACTAAGCCCCTGGAATTCTTGGTTTTAACAGGAATTTTTGAACTGATACAAGAAAGCACCAGCCAGAAACTAATTAAGCCAGAGCTAGGCATGTGCTCACAGTTATGAGGTGCTTGATAATGGCTTAGAATACTTAGTAATTTGTCGTGCTTGTAAACAATCTCAAGTCAAAATTGAACTATTCAATCGGTGCAATATCAACTTTGGTCATATAAATTTTCTGAAAACATGTGAAGTCCTGAATGACGTTATTTTTCACATTTATGAGTCGTCTATTAACAGTAGCATATTTTCTCCCAAAATTTATCCTAATCAAATGACAAGTTTCTTTATTGTCAATTACGTCGCACAGTAGATTGTATACATGTATTAAAAATGTTTTATCACTATTTTAATTGCCAAATCAACTACCTCTATTTAATTTCCATTGATGACCCACATGAAATTAGTAATCACTTCATGAGATATTATAGGACCAACATATAATTACAATTAAAAACTGAGATTTATAAGCAACTTTTACAGATGATAAATTAAGGTGATTCATCAGAAGCAAAATTTAACATGGTGTTAGCCGAAAGAGCCTTGAAAAACATGGTGGTTTTGTCTCAAAATCAGGATGCTCTGTGGAAAACACGCTTTTTAAATCAGCCTGGCTGGTGTAACGTAATTTTGAGAGAGAGAAAATAGGCTGTTTGAAAGATATTTGTAGCTTGCACTAGTCTCCAATCCCCAGATTTTCAGAATTATCAACATTGAAAGTATCTTGCAGACAACTGAAGTGTTGCTAAAATGATGGTTTTATCAGTGGAATATAGTTCAGTTAGTAGCGAAGTACACTTTAAGAGTCCACAAGCTCGGTCAATTTCCTTTTGGATTGATGATAGGTGTTATGATAGGGTACAATTCTCTCTCATCACATACTAAACATACAGGTCTCTGAAATCTAAGTCCTTTGAATCTCTGTAAATAAGTTTTGTTGTTTTTTTTTTCCAAAAAATCTCCCTTAACCAAAAGACATTTTTTTCTAGAAAAAAAGTTGAAAGCAGTTGCAGAAGACAAATCAAATGTTAATAAAGAAGTAACATTCATCTTTCAAATGCTAGAAAATACTGTGGGAAATGGGGGAAATGCTTTTGTGGAAAACGGTTTCAATATACAGTAACCAGAGATGTGATTCAATAAAACAGACTTTATGGGATCGAACTACAGTGACTTCACGATCGATGGCTGGACATGAATCTCGAATTGGGTGATGGAAAATATACAAGTAGGAAAGGGCAGGAAAATAAAAGAGAGAGAGAGAGAGAGAGAGAGAGAGAGAATGAAAAAAAAATCTTCATACAATAAATCAAAATAATGGGCATATATGAATATAAAAATAATACATTAAATGACAAGCGAACCACTACAGAAAAAAATATAAGCATTTGTTTGGTTTCAAATCAAAGTCAATCAAATACATATTTTAAGAATCACACAGGTGTAATCTATTTGTGACAGGTGTAAAAGGTGTGAAATACATCCCATCAGTATGAAATAGGCAGTTAAAAACAATGGCAAAACTACCAAATAACTCTTGGATAAAGGTTACTAATACACATAATGTACGTACAAAAGACAACGAAGTTTCAAAAATAATTTTTATAGATAACTTGAATAACGATATGGATGAAATTTGATGTTTGGGTCGATTTCTCTCAAATTTTATTTGGGAACGATTTCCCCAGATTTCTCCGGAGAAATCGTCTCCAAGCAGTTTGGGGACGATTTTTCCGAAGGGCCGAATTCTCCAGCAGTCGGAAATTGCTATCACAACAGCGGGTGTTATGCAGAGAAGTGGACACAGTTAGCGGGAAATAGTTGATTTTTGTCGGTGTAGAAAGCACCACAGTCAAAGTACCCTAGATTTAGTCGATATACATAAGAAAAAGTGATAAACGTAACACGGGCCAATATACTATATGCACATGTCGTTTGCTTTATTTACAATCGCATTTCAGCGGAGACGTATTGTGTGACACATATGTTCAAATGTCAACACAACGTTATAGATATTAACCTTATTGCGCGTAGGAATACACAAATGCCGGATAAAGTTGGGTTTATTAGGGTACCCCTTTATTAGGTCAATGTTAATGACGAAAACGGGATAAAAAAAAACACACACTCGTCAGTTATTTAAGGGTCATAATATCCTTGCAATTCCATGGCATTTTGCAGATGAAAGCTTTGTGTAAAACTAGTTGTTTTGGCGGACTCAGCGATATCGAGTGGACACACCGTTCAACATTTTGTCTGAAAGTAGTCCGATCCCTATAGGCAAGGGAATCCCCTGAGAGGGATTCCCTGGCCTAAAAAAGGCTTAATCCATCCAAAACTAGTATCGACTCAGTTCGCGCAGACTGACCTATATCGAAAGTTTTTGCTATTGGTCAGTTTACTGCATGACAAATGATCAATCTACCTTATTACAAAGTCGGTTGTTCAACAAAAAGGATGTCGTGGATCCATAATTATGTGGTAACTTGCTTTGTATAACGCATCACGGAGATGCATTAAGTACACTTTTCCCATATGGCCCATATACATGTATGTCAAGACTTTAAAACAGGGAAATTCAAAAGGGCACATAAAGAAAGACAAGACGAAAATATGAAATGTATTTAACCCTTTACCAAGCAATCTCTGGTTTTTACGACCCTGGGATGGGAGGCCTTTGAAAACATTGTTGGAAAAGGAGAAAATGCTGGTAACCAGCATTTTCTCCTTTTCCCACAATGTCTTCTACCCTGCTGGAAACATATTTCAATTTTTGAGTTGCTTTTATTCTGAGGTCTGCAGGTGTTATCAACTTGGACCGGTCTAAAATTTTTGACGTTTGGTGATGAGTTAAATATACCAGTTTAATTTATTCATTGTTTCTTCTTGGTAGTTAGACTCCATGTTGTCCATCTAACTTGGCATGCATAGACTACACAAGTAGGTACCTTCAAAAAGGGAATATGTAATAGTAGGACCTGCACGAGTACTATAGCAGGAATAAACTCAAAAGAAGAGAGCACCGTTTATATGAGTTTGTTTTATGTAATCAAAGTGGTTACTATTCTCCATGCCACGGTTGCCAGCGTGGAGGTTTATTTCAATTGAAAGGGAAACCAGACAGATACAAAGCACGGAGATATTGGTCCCAGGCGAGTCCTACTTGTACAGTATTTCAAAAACTTTCGTAAAAATAAGTGACAAGCAAGGGTATCAGCTCACACATATGTTGTATATCAGCTCAGTATATATTATTGAATTGAACATTGGCTCAAATACATACGCCCTTCTCTGGCAAAGTGTGGTTTGATGCAGTTACGTGAAGCTTTATACCAAGTAAATTGACACATTATTATAGATCCATAAAACCCAGTTTTTCAGAGATTCGAGATGGAATAGTTCTTGGGCACGTACAAGTTTCAGTGTAAAGAATATTACTTTTCCGCGGTACGCAGTATAACGGAAAAGCTTTGTCTTCTTGATACGCACCTGCAACAAAGTTGTTATGACACGTTTACGAAGGACTGACCAATCAGATGAGAGCACAAATAAAGTACGGGTAGATAGATCGAGAAGGAGTCAGTTCTAGCGAGTACGCCTTGACGATAGGAACACTTTGTTCAGTTATGTAATAATACTTCTTCTATAATGGTAGTTCGTACGAAATCCCACGTACGCCACGGAGTCAACCGCTTGACTGTTCTGGGATACAGCTTTTTCAGAGTAACTTCTCTGTTTTTTGGCTGGACGTCGCGGTTTTGGCTATGACGTGGATGATATGTTTTTGTTGTAATAGATTTATATTCATGCTTCTGTTGTTACATTGTAAGGTTGAATCAACAATTAAATCCATAGCATTCGCGTCTCGCCATCGGTCTAGCATTCGCGTCTCGCTATCTGCAAAAGAATCTGAGTCTTTTGCTTTTTATTGATGGTAAAATATGTGAGTGAGTAAAGAGAAGACAGCGTAGATATATGTCAGGCTGCGCATACTTCGTAGGCTGACATGGTTCGATACTTTTTGCACATGTACCATACTCACTCTTCATGGAGCATAGTTAACCCTTTACCAGATTTCAGCCATGTCCAAATTGAAAGCATTTGCAGACGACAACTTCAGTGTGGCTCAAATGGTGTGATTTTTCTTTGATATAGAGTAGAAAACATTGTGGGAAAAGAAGTAAATGCTGGTTAACAGCATTTTCTTCTTTTACCACAATGTTTTCAAAAGGCTTCTTTTCCTGGAGTGTCAAAAGTAGGCATTGTGTGGTAAAGTGTTAAGATATATACGAAGATTCATTTTTCAAATGCAGAGTGTTCCGTTTCAAAGTCCGTAACAAATGAACAAATGCATAACAGAAATACAGGGACGGGCGGAATTCGAACCTAGAACGCCCGGACGAAAGGTAATTCTCCCGAAAAAAGATGCTAGGTATTGTAGTTAAAGCGTGATAAAGCCGTGCATAAAGGAGTGATCTCCTGTGACGCATCCCGTCTAAAAGTCATCATTTATTGATGATTCAAAACCTTATTGGGAAGAAAGTCCGTTTTTCGGACAACAAATGGGATTTATGGCTCAATGGCCAATCCCGAACTAGGCCTCTGACTTCGAACAATGTCCGTAACAAAGAAACAAATGAACAAGTGCATAGGAGAAATACAGGGACCGGGCGGAATTCAACTTAGAACGCCCGGACGAAAGGCAAACACCATAATCATTGAGCTAAGGAGAATTCTCCCTAACACAGTTGTTAGTTACTGTATGTCGGTGCATAGATTACATGATAGCCGATCATAGCTGAATGAATGGCACCAGATAGTGTTTTATTGAGAAAACGTTTACTTCATTTGAAATCCAAAATAACGGTTATTGTTTTGAGAAATCAAACTGCTTCTGTACCCAAAATGCCCAAATTAGATATATGTAGAATGCCATCTAATGGTACGTGGAGTACAAGACTTTTACAATACAATGAACGACATATCGCCAAAAAAAAAATCATATTTTAAGAACTATGAATAGAGGTACTGTTAAAATAAACAAAAGTGCTCTGATCATAGTCTGAAGACAAGTAGCGGAAGGTGAATAATCTAAATATGCAATTTCCTTCACGTCGAAAGCAAAACGATACTAACAATATCCAAGGGAAACAATAATGTTATGAAGAGTTCAGTTCACTCATGACATGGTAATGTCCCTTTTGAAAATGCGATGCATTATGCGTGATCGATCAGCTTCTACCAAACTCTTAATGCTCTACGTCTTCCGCTCCGATTTTGTCCATGCAGCACGAAAGAATTAACAAGATGTATGTATATAAACCCTTTACCAACCAATCCCTGCTTTTTACAACCGTGAGACAGAAGCCTTTTGAAAAAAAACATTTTGGGAAAAGGATAAATTACTTTTCCCTCAAAGTTTTCAACTCTGCTGGCAACAAATTTCAATTTTTGAGTTACATTTATATTGTTGCCTTCAAGTGCTTTCAAATTGGACCAGTTTAAAAGTTTGTCCTTTGGGTAAAGAGTTAAGAAGATATTTGATATTTTTATTAGCCAATTAAAGGTGGATTTATACGATGGAACTTTTATTCGGAAGGACAGAAAATAATGTCACCAAAAAATAAAATGCTGGTATTTCCCACCAGCATTTCCCACAATGTTTTCAAAGCCCTCTCCCTCGGGTTCGTTCAAACTACGGGTTGTGAGAAAGAGGTTAATTCATTCCATCTGCAAACAGCTTCTTAAACATTTTGACAAAATGTAATAAACAAATATAATATGTAAGATAGAATTATTATAAATATCAGAAACCTTACCATCATTTCAAGCCAAGGGTGACAACTATGAGTGTAGGTCTTAGGAGATCCACGTAGTAAATTGTCTACCCGTGGCTTACGCAGTTGCCCTATCATGGCCTATATATATATCTCAGTTTATTATTAGATTAACAGAATGATACTGATCGAGACATCGCCTTGCAGTACTTCCTTAGATCTTAGAAGATCCATGTAGTAAATTGTCTACCCGTGGCTTGCGTAGTTGCCCTATCATGGCCTATATATATCTAAGTTTATTATAAGATTAATAGAATGATACTGATCGAGAAATCACCTTGCAGTATTTCCTGGTTTATCATATTTCTTTCGACATTTTTTCCAAATTGTTCAGATTAGACCAGTTTTTCCTCCACGGGGCATCCTTGTTACCTTTTTGAAAAGTGCTGTCATCTCTTGAAAAAAAAAGGTATTTCCGAGTGTTACGTTGTTTTCCTATGACACATCCCATCAATTTGGATTCATCAATTATTTCAAGGTCACTCTCGAGTACACAAGGCGAATTAATCAAGTCCACTTGTATCATTGACAGATATGTATCTGTGGTGAAATCTGCCATCCGTCCATTCCGAAATGCACACCGAAAAACAATACGTAAGTTAATTTGTCCATACATTTCATGGTAGGATGACAACATGCAAGCGAAACGTGATAGACTCAAAAATAAAATGTGCAGCAAGTATTGAACTTTTTGCAGCGACTTTAGCATTCATGAAACAATTGGATTGATAGTGAGAAAGACGTCACTGAACGAGCCAAAAGAAGCCCGAACAATGGTAAGGAGGCCAGGTTCAGAGGGCAGTAACTACAAAGTTTAACTTGCCAAAATGAATTATCTCGAAACTCTGAAACGAATGGTTGCTCGAATAGTTCTGACAAGACAGCGCGGAATGGCACAATCAAACTTTCTGCGAAACCACCACAATTAGTAGCTCTGAAGTCTGACACCACTTCCTTTTGCGAATGAGTCTCTCTTCCTTGTTGGTTCTCATGATGGGTTTTGGCAAGTTTAGCGTACATCTGGAAAACGATCCGTTCATTTGTGTGTTAAAACCTTTCGATGTGAATCTGTCATATTCACAGTATATAAACGAACTGTACCCAAACCGAATCTTGCGAGTAAATTTCAGTGATGTCCACTTTGCATTAGAGACAGCCGAGATAAAAATTGTTGCGTCTTTCATACTGCTGAATGTAAACTATGTGAATCTTTATTTATAGTTTATGCCAAACCTTTATTGTTAATACATAAACTGCTATACTTAATTATTCTTAGCTTTAAAACATTGAAATTCTCAATACTCACCGCAGGCTACAGCGTCAGTTGTAGTAGACCCGATCTTAAATCAGCTTTTATCATGTTAAGGCTGGCTGAAACACGTTTTCTGAGTTTGAACCGGTGCAATTAATTAATTAAAAAAGACATTTGCGGCATTGGGCATTTTAAAGTTCGATTTTGAACATAAAAAATAAGAATTAATGCCTCTATGTAAAGTAGGTCAACTGTACGTTTCTTGCTGATGATTCGTACCCTTACTTGCGAGTTTACGAAATCTATCTGTACGATGTCTTGGGAGTTTTTTCAAATATTCTGTACGGTTCTTGGGATAACAAATCTGATGCCTGATGGTATAAATCTGTATAAAATGGAGTAATTCAGACGCCTTTACAGCAAACTGTCAACCACAAGCTTTTGTGATATAAATAAATCATAATTTGGAAATCCATATAGGAAAAACCTCAAGATCAAAATTTCAGAATTTGACTCACAAAGAAAAGAAACAATTTCGTATAAAAAAAAACTTCAAAAGTATTCCAAAAGATTTGAAGCTATGGAACAGGCCTCTGCAACCTAATGGTGATACTAAGACAGTGAGTTTGAAGGCTTGTTTATGTGTCACCATTTAAAAAAAGCGCCATAAAGAAAGACACCAGTGAGGGATGTTCACAAATTTCTTGAAGAATCTGAATGTTTTATGCGAAATACTGTTTTATAGTGGTTATTCCTATTCCTCATAGAAATGAGTCACCAGTCAATGACTTAAGAAAATATTGTAAGAATTTGAGAAGAAATTACACTCAACGAACAATTTCTTCCTTTCTCGTTACATGTTCTATTCTTTTTCAAAATTATACTTTTATTAAGCAGATCTGTAAATTTTCCCCTAAATTCTCCCAAATTGGATGAGTCCAAGATGCCGTATCAGGAAATGGTAATTCCTCTTTTTATCTATTTAAGCAGATGAATCCCTCTTTTTATCTATTAGCAGATGAATACGAATTGTGAAATTTTATTGCACGAATTCGTTCTGTTCCTTAACCCATTACCACACAATAAAAATTTAGACTGGTCCAAATTCAAAGCATTTGCAGACGACAAAATGAAGGTGACTGAAAAATTGAAATTTGCTCTGGGAAGGGTAGAAAACACTGTGGGAAAAGGAGAAAATGCTGGTTACCAGCATTTTCTCCTTTTCCTACAGTGTTTTCAAAAGGTTTTCTTTCTCGGGGGCGTCAAAAGTAGGGATTGTGTGGTAAAGGGTTAAAGGTAGGTATATAGGTTTTTCACATCACACAAAATTAAATAATATATATATCACTGAAATTAATATGAAAAAACAATACGAATTATCAATAATTAAGAATCATAATATTACAAAAAATTAGGGGTGGTATTCCCCTAAAAGGCTACGTTGCCCATTAGGCTATTTTTAGATTTCGCGCGAAAAAAAAAAAAAAAAAAAAGCATGGTGGGAATGTTAATTTTAAATAAGTGACTGGCATGTGACTAATGACGCTTAAATTCCATAAGAAACATGTATTTATTTTCCATAATGTCTTCTTCGGACGCTCTGTTTGAAGCTTCGTCTGTGTATTTTCCAGTATGTAAATGAGCAAATTGTAAAAAGAGACAGTGTGTCCCGTCGGTGTCGACCTGGGCTGTAGTAAATCTCTTATTTCTCTTGTTTTTGGGGTTTAATGAAAGAAAATTATACGGCTTTGGGAGTATAAAGATTTTTTTTTTGTATTTTGTAAAATTTTTGTCCCAAAATCTGAAGTTCATGAAAAGGAAGCAGAATAAAACCCGAGTTTTTTTATACTATCATGTTTGGCTGCTTTTCTCTCAAAAACCTGATCTTCAGTGACTGTTTACAGCCACAAGAATAGATGTTCAATGACCTGTCGCAGCTGTTACATATCTCCCCGTGTTTCATATTTGATATTGTCTTTTATTCTGGTCCGCCTTGATCACCGATTTCAACACTAACTTATGGAAATAAAATACAGCTCCACCCATACCCTGCTGTAATAAAAGAGCTGGGCAGTACACTCTGCATGAACTAAAGACGCAAATAAAATGTGACACATAGTCCTTGTGACACGTAATCCTTCAACAAAACATACAACGAATGGTGTTCAGAAATGGCACTGATAATGACATAAGAACAAAATCATTGTTCCACTTTTATAATATAAAATGGTGTATTTCATATGTGGTGGTACGAGGATAAGGTTGTACACATGATGGGTAGACGAGGGGTCGAATGGCTAGGTTTGAGATTATTCAGTGTCGACCGATTACAGTGCTGACAACACTTCGATTTTTTTTATACGATGGAAGGGTTGTATTATGTTATGGCCACGGTCTGTCACCGTTAGCATTTTTTGTATGCACCCACAGTTTCCATCGGAATGATTTGAAACTTACTACAATGAATCTCTATGATGTGTGGTTTTGCATGCGACTTTTCAAATTTGGATCTCTGTAGGGTTCTAGATTTTAACCCATTTCACTGACAAGCCCCTTTGGGCGTATATGCACTGCTGTGCGAAGCTCATGTTATTTTTTTGCCAATGAGACAAAGTCGTGTTATTTTGAACGTATACTTAGAAATGATTCACATATTATCACAGCTAATGTTTTTTACTTGTGATATGTATATTAAATTTTATACAGCATACAAAGTGTTTCAAAAATTTCAAAGATTCTTCAGTACAACTGCATTGAAATGATGATTGTAAGGAATAAATTGCGAAACAAAGTTTGTATTGAGCACTCTAGTAACGTGCGTAATGGATGCTTCGCTCTTGTGTAGGTATAAAGCAATGGAAATCCCTGTATGGTACTCGCAAGAATTCGTTCAGCCAACTCGCAAGTAATGTACAGATCATTTACTTGATATTTGCAAGAAGGGTACAGTATCAAACCGTTCGCCATGCAGAATTTCCATACATTTTCAGGTAATTTTAACAAATTTTGTCGGCATATATTGGCTGTTTTGTGAAGAGGATACATTTAGAAACAAAACTTTACAAATGGGTATCGGATAAATAGACGGATTTACACATAAACTGCCTTGTGAAAACAGCATGTATAGTAGTGAGCAAAAGAAGTGAAGACGAGTTTTGCACTTTATCAGCAATTACACGGCCAAAGATGGTAAATGATGTATTTATTTGAAAGATACATTATTTCATTCAATGATGCAAATGTTTGCAAGTTGCATGACAGTCACAACAACCTGTCGATCTCAATTATTCAAAGGTACCCATCTGTTTTCACCAATCGATTCATGGAATTTACTCGCAAGATCCGGTTTGGGTACAGTTCGTTTATATACTGTGATATTGTGGACTGTATAAGTAACAGATTAGTGCTGGCTTGACTTTCTTATTTGTCTTTCATACTGTTGATTATATATGTCAGTGATGCTAACCACCTACTAACCTGGATCCAACCAAAATGTTCAAGAAAACTGAAGCATGGAAGTTAACAGATACATCATTAAACAAACAGGCAAAACTATTCATGTAGGATGTATCAAGGTATCAAATCACATGCGAAACAAATTTCATCCAAACAACTATAAAAGCATCGCATTGTATGTCATTTGAAAATACAAAGTGTTTAAGAAATAAGATGATAGAATGGAAAATAAAGTAGTTTAATACAGAAAATATGAAATATCCGAGGGCTTAAAATAACAAGCTGATTGATAAAGATGGACCTATCTAAACCCTCCTGTAATTAAAGGTGGTATTAAGAATATTCACAACACACCAAATTGAAATATGTAAAAATTATGTCAATGACATTTATATGAAAAAACAATTCAAATCATAAGTAATTAAGAATAATAAAAGTACAAAAAAAATTTTTTTTGGTGGTATTCCCTTAAGAGGCTACGTAGCCTCTTAATCTATTTTTTAGATTTCCCGCAAAAATTAAAAAAAAAAAAAAAAAGCATTGTGGGAATGTTAATTGACTGCACATGACCAATGACTATTAAATTCCATAACACAACACACATGTAATTATTTTCCATAATGTCTAGAACTTCGGACGCTTTGTTTGAAGCTTCGTCTGTGTATTTCCGGTATGTAAATCAGCGAGTTGCTCATGTAAAAGTAGACCTTGTTTCCCTTAAATGTCGACCCGGGCTGTAGTAAATCTCTAATTTATTTAGTTGGCGGATGGTTTTTGGCTACTGGGGTTTAATGAATAAAAATTATGAGGCTTTGGGAGTATAAGGATAATTGTTTTTGTATTTTTGTAAAATTCCGTCCCAAATTCTGAAGGGCCACCTTTAAGTTAAGTTAAGGCCAGAGTGGTAGGCAGTTAACCATGCTCAAAAAAATCTACCCTGACCCAATCAAGCACCAATGGTTTTATGATGATGCGACACATGTGGCAGCCCACGGCAAATAGTCAGGCACACTTAAGCAAGGCAGCTTTCTGATGCCTTTGTTGCAGCAGTCTAACGGCTGGTCTATTCCAACCCCCGTTTTCTTGCTTTGTCCTCTTTATTGTCTCATATATTAGACCTACACAAATTTTACGACGATAAAAAAAGCGGAGTACCAATCTCTGAAACCGGATGTACAAAGATTAGGAAAACCCCAGATATTTCCGCTGGTTTACGAAGCTTTGTTTATTTACCATTTTTATGCTATACATTATTCCTTTCTTATCGGATTTGAGAACAGAAATTTATGAAAATAAGCTGATTTATATAGTAAGGTTCTGATAGAAATATAAAACGACAGTGTAGCCGTTATACCCAGATTTTACAGTTTAGATAAATGTTTGAGTTTCGGTTTCGAAATAGTAAATACTGTGAAATTTTCTTCAATATCTCGTATGTAAATACTCTATTTAATAAGTTAAATCATTTTATATATGCATATTAGATGTAAGAAGGTTTGCAATGTTAAAGGGACGAGTATATATTATATCATTTTACGACGATAAAAAAAGCGGAGTACCAATCATTGAAACCGGATGAACAAAGATTAGGAAAACCCCAGATATTTCCGCTGGTTTACGAAGCTTTGTTTATTTACCATTTTTATGCTATACATTATTCCTTTCTTATCGGATTTGACAACAGAAATTTATGAAAATAAGCTGATTTATATAGTAAGGTTCTGATAGAAATATAAAACGATAGTGTAACCGTTATATCCAGATTTTACAGTTTAGATAAATGTTTGAGTTTCGGTTTCGAAATAGTAAATACTGTGAAATTTTCTTTAATATCTCGTATGTAATTACTCTATTTAATAAGTTAAATCATGTTATATATGCATATTAGATGTAAGAAGGTTTGCAATATTATATCCTTTTAGCAAACTTTTCTTGAGAGGATGAATTGGTTGACAGCGTTATTTCTTCTTTCTGTCCTGGTCAATTCCCATCTTTTGTACCGAAATCTATTAAATTTCGTTTCAAAATGCTTTCAATATAGACAGTGAGTTCCATACGGATCCTATCACAATGATTTTGGTCTGCTAGATTTTGAAAAACCCGAAATCGAACTCAGACCTCAACTTTATAAACTTTGGCAGCTACAATTTGATTTAGGTTACGATGGCTTGTCTGAACTATTTAAAAACGTTTTTTTTTTTTTTTTTCTATTAAAAAAGAATATATGTTTTAATGGGATCTTATTTTTCATTTCAGTGTGGAAACAACTGCCAGTATCACGCTATGCAGAACAACAATTTAGACATTACGATAGGCTTAACAATGACAATGTTCTTGCTTAGTATTGTCATTTTGCTCTCTTTTACGGCCTTTGGCATTGTCATAATGTACAAGAAACTGAAAGGGCTGATAGAGGAGGCACAAACAGACACATATCTACTTCACCAACTCTTGCTAGAAAATTCAACTCGGACGGTTAACTTTTCAGGTCTGTTATTTTTCTGTCCACTTAGCACTGTAATTGTCTGTTTTCGTAAATGGTGTTTTTCCATATACTGGAATTATTACAAAAATTGAATAGAAGGTAGATATTTAAGAATTCTGATAGCCCTGTGAGCTCTAAATGGATAATATTGGAGAGAACTGATATGGGGAGAAAGCCTGGATCTGACTTATTTACTCAATAGGAGTGTCTCACTTAACATCAGACAGTATTGAGTAAATTTCAACTTACATTTTATATGCAATTTTGTGTTGATTTACAAAGAACGCAGATTTGCCGTTGGTGCTGTAATAAGTAACGAAGGAGTCTTCATCTTTTGAGTAATAGGCAAACGTTTTCTGGATGTCACCAAGAGAATCTTTCGAATAAACAGAATTCTGAGTTTTTTATGACCGTGATAAAAATGGCGTTTGAAACTATGGAAAAGAGAAAATGCTTATAAGTAGCGTTTCCTCGTTTTCCCACTACAAATTTCATCTTTGAAGTAGTATTTAACATGTCGTCTGCAGATACTTTCAATATGGACGAGTCTAAAATATTCCCGACTGGAAGTGTAAAGAAAGCCGCAGTATGTCACAATATAATCAGTTAATGTATGTCAAAGATCGGAAAACGTATTTTGCCGCCTGCCCTAGATCTGTATGACACAAAACAGTGCAATTATCATATAGTAAACTATTTCATTTTTATCCTCTTCAATGACAGGGAAAGGTAACTGGAGGTTGCCTAACGGAAACTTGAGGAGTGGAAATGTGGGCCAAAACAACGATCACCACACAAGAGAGGCCCACACAGGGATAAACGACTTTACAAAAGATTGCTATACTGATGTAGACCAAAACGCCGCTGACAAAACAAGAGAGAAGCACGCTGAGATAAACGACTTGATAAAAGATTTCAACACTTATCAGCTTACTGAACTCTCAGATCCCACAGGTAGAATACACAGGCTAAAAAAGAGTCGAGTCTTTGATTGTGACACGAGCAACGTGGACGATAATGGAGCTCATAGGGCTTTACAAATGCCTGATCAAGCGAAGGAATGGAATAGAAAAACACTTAGATCTGATGATCGGGGATTTGCCTACCAACTATTACAACTAGTGGTTCATCAGCCAGGTTTCTTTTTCCAGTTCTTCTTTGGGGTCATTGAAAAGCAGTTATCGATCCAAATCATCTTTTTGGAGCTGTTCATACTCCGTCTAGGTCTACAAAGATTGATAAATTTAGAAGTTATAAGATTTTTCATTCGAGCAAGATATCACCTGTTGTCTGAAAGGCGTATCAAAGAAATTCTGGCATGTATGGTACCCGCCAATACGAGGCAAAACGTCCTAGCGTATAGTATCAAAATGCAGGATATTTCCAAATTCTTACACTTTGGTGACCTTAGCGTTATCTTGGATAAAAGGTACAGACATCAGAAAATAGAAGGTACATTGAATAAACTCACAGCGTTCGAGAAATCGTTATTCCAAAAGGTATTGCAATCTCGTGCAGACGTTATTTTATCATATTTATTATTTATGTTAATTTCCTAAGCAATTTCCAAATATAATCTTCTGCGGGGGAAGTGTCCTTGGACAAAGATATCAAAGCGCTTGTTTTCTAGTGCAGTTGAAATCAAAGAAAAGCACAAATGAATCACTTGCATGTTACTGCCACCGTGGTATGATTGAAATGATGTTTTTTATTTTAATTCATTGATAATTCATATAACTCATTTTCAAAACTAGATTTGATATTCCAAGCCGAAAAGTTGTTTATGCCCAGATCTGCTTTCTATTAATTCCTTGACATGTTTTGAAAAAAGCTGAATATCAAATATAGGGCGACTGTATTGATCAGAAAATCGGCAAGATTTCAGACAATGTACATGTAGATCTATTATCAGGCTGCTTTCGTCTGTTGTTTGTAGTCTTAAAAAAACTACATGTATCTGCATTTAAAGATCTTATTTACTTCTTCTTACTTATTCTTTACAGCCTGATGGTGTCCTTGCTTGGAGGTCTACTGCTTACATGATCTTTCCTTCACAGCAAAGTTCTATACAGTGTTATCCGTTTATTGTTGAAATGCGAGTGCCTGGTATATTCACATTTTTGTTTTTAAATAATTACTAGTATATAGTATAGACTTTCCTAGCTGGACTCGTTACATTCAGTTTACACTGTGACTTTCTACATATCAATTCATTAACAGTATTAAAGTAACATTACAAAGAAAATGGAAACAAAGAGGGTGCTTCAATACCTTTGAATTCATATCATACCATTTAAAAATTTGGACATTATTTTGAAAATAACAATCTGTCATTGTACGGTCGGTCCAACCGTTAGTCCCTGACAGAGAAATCAATTTTAAAACTAGGTTAAAACCGTCTTTTGCCTACTCTTTGCTTGATTTTAAAATTCTTTCTTCTTCCAGCGAGTAAGACATGACCGAACCACACAATAACAAACTGTCATATTCACAATATTTTTAATACTTTTAAATGGTATGATTTAACTTTGAATGTATTATGGCACCTACTTTGATATTTTGGCCTCTACTAGGCTTTAAAGTGAGTAATCAGACAAACATGTGCCTCTCTCTCTCTCTCTCTCTCTCTCTCTCTCTCTCTCTCTCTCTCTCTCTCTGACTGACACACAAACACACAAAATTACCTCTCTCTCTCTCCCTCTCTCTCTCTCTATCCCCTCGGCACTTTTCTTTGGTAACAGAAAAGTCCATACTGGAGATCAAGAGCCAGAAGGGAAGTAGGAAATCTAAAAAAGTTAAATACAATGTATATTGAAAAATTATCTTAAATTTGTAACCATGATCTAGTTAAATGTGATGGGTTTCAAAAATTGGCAACGTGAACATTCTCATAATTTCTCTTTTTATGAGAAACAGACATTACTAACCCGCGAAAGTCAGAGATTCATCTAAAACATCCTCTTCAGAAAACAAAACTGCTTACAAAAGATGGTGGGTAGACATCAATAGGATTGAGCCGTTAGAGATCGATCTCCGAATTATGTTCGATCAGGCAAATCTATATTGTTAGTCAGGTGGCAGGGAACTTGGAAATATGTGCTCGGTTGTAGCAAATTACTTCGCCCCGAACCAAAGCCGAGGTGGCGACATGATTCGCCACAGCCCTGAACAAGTTTCCAAGTTCCCGGCCACCTGACCATACACCGAATTTATTATATTCCAAAGTTTATTTTTCTATTCCAATGTATATTCTGCGAAATTTCGCCGCTTATGTTGTAACGAATTGACTGCGCTGACGACATAGAATTCCCCTGCTGAGCGCTCCAATTCAATGAAAAGTCTGACGTTACTGAGAACTGACGTCAGCCAAACCTTGGTAAACGTGCAGTTTGGTGGATGAACTCGATGATGTCACTGCGATAAAAAGTCATTTTTTTTTTTATTTGAACATAGATTTGAATAACTTGGAGACAAGTCACAAGACTACGCATTTTAATCTGTTGTCAAAAAATAAAAGACCAGTAGTTAGGTACCACAAACGACAGTTCCGTTATCCCTTTACAGTACAATGAATGAATTTGGAGACTTCACAAATTGCTTACCTGAGCAAGGGATGGCTCATTTTAACCTCGTTTATTTGTCTAAGAATGACAACAAACGATATTTTTGGACCAACATTCAATTTTTCATAAAAAACATCTATTCTTTCCGCGTTAATGACAACCATTAAGGGAAACTAGAAATAATGTGGTACACGCTGCTCATTATGTTTGTCGTGTGGGTGGCTCGTATCGGTTGACGCCGCCATTTTGGATGTTGTGATGAAATTGTATATGGGGCCTTCAAAAGGGAAACTCCTTTTTCGTGAATTATGCCAGTGTACCTGACCTGTATGTACGGGACATATCATACAATCAGATCGCGAGAAATTTTTTTGCAATATAAAAGAAAAAGTTTGTATGTATCCCGCGAGATGATAGTAAGTTTTCTTCCATGATATTTAGTGAACGTTATTACATATCGTCGTAATCCCTTAAGCGTCCAAAAAGAGTGATAAAATTTTAGAAATAGCGCACCTACATGTACGTTGTCTATAGAGTTTCTGATTCGCTGTCTTTGGAGACAAGTGCGCCGTGTCGCAACTTATCAATAGTGTCTTTCATAGAAGGGTCATTGGAATTCTGGTACAATTGACTATCAGTGCAAAGACATTGTAAACGTACATCATCAAACGTAAAAGAAACACAAGTCTTCACTATGACAAGATCAAGTGTTAACATTATTTCCGTTAGTATTTTAAAGTTTGGAATATAAAATCTAATCTAAATTTTCAGATACAGAACAATCTCCTCCAAGCATCATGAGCATCAATCGCCTATCAACTTCCAACATCAGTGATATTGGAACAGACACATGTATGGTATGTTTTTTTGGTAGAAAAAAATGCAACTTGACAAGTTTTAGGTAATTACTTTTATATATTTTAAGTGATAGGCCTTACGAAGAAAGTAATGACAGGGTATCTTGTTTGATATCTTATGTTTGTTATCTTATGTGCCCCCACCCCAACCACCTAAAAATATATATTTGCACAATATATTTGCACGAATTGCTTACATAAAAAATAGCGTTACGATAAAAACATTGGGTGAAAAGGCAATGAAAGTGGAGAAAGACTTCACAACCCCAATTATAGTACGTTTCAAAAGCATTAATGAAAGGCAGAAAAATATCCAAAAATTAGAACTGCTGTTTTACTTCAATGACAGTCAGGTCAATACATATGTCCGGCTCTTGATGGTCAGCTTGTTGCTGATAAAAAGGTGTTTACCTTTAAGAAAATACGGTTTTATCAGATTATGTTTGTTTAAACATAGTTAAGGTTACAGTTCAGTTATGACCACATGACTAGATCTAAAACATATCACAAAAAAAAATCCACGTAAAAACGAACCACGCCATGATTGATAGTCTTTATTCTTCTTTTTTCTTGCCAATAAAAAGTTTCATCATAGATGTCTGTGGCACACTTGTCGCTTGTTCGCGTGTATTTGACAAAATTGGGCAAAACGAAAAAAAGAGACAAGGAAAATTTGAAAACATTTCATATTTGCTTTTGCTTATTTAAAAAAAACATTATCTCTTGTCGTTTTGCAGATGTCCCTGTCCCTTGAAAATTACAACATTCTGCTTGGCGATCAATTCTTAAGAGTCGAAAGTATTGTAGACGATGTCACTGTATGTCTACAGGTTGGATCCAACAACGATATAAGATCTGGTTTCAACAGCGAATTCAAAGGTAAAAGTGGGGATTAAACAATCACAAAGAAAGTTTATCGTCTTAGGTTCATTGTTAAGCATTCGTCCTCTACTAGTCTTCAAGATGGTATTTAAGAGCAAAGACTTTATAAACCTTATCTTTGTAAAGCAAAGGGTTTATCTGCTTTAGAGAAGAGTGTTGATAAAGATCGAATTGTGTAGAACCTTCCTGACATCCTAGCCAGAACGGCCTTAACTCATTACCAAACAACATTTTAGAATTGTCCGAATCGAGACGACACAATAAAAGTGACTGAAAATTCGAAATTTGTTTTGTGAAGGGTTGAAAATATTGCGGAAAAAGGAGAAAATGCTGGTGACCAGCATTTTCTCCTTTTTCCACAATGTTTTCTAAAGGCTTCTTTCTCAGGATCGTCAAGAGTATGGATTGTGTGGTAATGCGTTAAAACTACCACTTAATTATGGTCTATCCCTCTGCGACTGAAAATTTCTATTTCATTTATACGTCTAGCACTGGAAGATTGGGATATATCTAATCAATGTAGAAATTTTAATTTGTTTTTCGATCTTTAATTTCATACTTCGATGAGATACATGTTTGAGATCTGAAAACTGTTATGGAAAAACTAGTAAGGGTATAGTCAATTATCAGAAAAAGAGGTTCCATTCAGAGCGTTGCCTAAGATCGAAACTGAATTGCAGAAACAAATGATGGTGACTACGGTGGAAAATCCATCAAGAGTGTATCACATAGTACAAATTTGAGAAAATCATCGAAAGATAAAGGTCTTTGCGCAAGACTTTCAGAGAGCACAGTGCATGATCCTAACTCTGAAACAGAGAGGAAAGCAGGGAACGGTGAATCTTTTGAATATACAACTTATGGTCAACACTTGAACAAAGGAATGAATGAAACAGGTAAGAGTTTAAGTTACAGGCTCTGACACTAACATATCAAAATCTTGCTTATTCTGTTCAGCCATTACCATGCAGTTTATTTTTAGACGTGACAGAAAATAGTACAAGAGATTCGCAGGTGAACTATAACTTGTAGACGATTTCCGAAATTTGTTTGATAATATAATGGGAGACACAGGGGCGGGATCCATTGCTACCAGAAAATAGACTTTAATCCATTTTACTTCAAAAGTTCGAAGATTATCTATTATTTTGCCGTACAGAATTCATACTTGTATGGTAAGTGTTAAATAACCTTAAATAACCTTGTAATTTATATGATTTACGAATCTTTATAAGATTTATATGTAAGGAAAATGTATACATCAATTTTCTTGATATTACCGCCGTTTCTCTTAGAGGATTAAACAAATGAAATATATTATTATATTCTTTCAGTTTCGAAACAGTATCATCATTTTTTCTGGCATAATCCTACACAATTTCAGTAAAAGATCCTGCAGTCCCTTTTTACAGTCTGATCTACATTATACAGTCACCAAATACGTATTTTAATGAAAAAAAAGTTTAGAACTTCTTCTGAAAAGAAAGAATATACAACTAAAAAACGAGGAAGAAAAAAATTTTGTATTTTTGGTCGTTTGCTTCCTATTTTTCTTTCAATTATTTAGTCATCCATCGTTTTTTGGCACTTTTTCTTGTGTCAAACTCTTGTCAAAGATTTAGTTAGTATCTCCAAAGAGTACTGAGGTTGGACAGTCCGGAGGGTACTTGTATCGGGCAGTTAGATCAAAACTTTAAAAGTGTTGACATAATTATTTCATAGCTCTACTTCTCTAGTGGAGCAATTGTAGTGTGTAGGATGTCTGTTTTTGCATTCTAACAATGATTTTTAGTTTCTAAAGCAGATACTATTTTCACAGAAATACATGTAATTACCAACAAAAATCTTTGGATAACATCAAAGAAGGTTCAGAGGGTTCGGGGAAAAAACCTTCATATCATATTATGATAAAAACAGCCACTAATTTCGATATCTATTGATAACTTACATGTATATGTTCTTTTTCCTTAAAGCGGCAGCCACACAGCTGTGAAACTAGGCATTGATAATCAAGTAATATTCCATAAAACTTGGTACTACCAAAATTTGAGAGAGGGAGAGGCATGAGTTTTATCTCTGTGCCAGGTTTCTGAAATTTTGGATCATTATAAATCTTTGAATGCAGATTAGTCCAACTTTGCATAGCTTAGGTACAAATCTAAGAGACTGTGGACTTAATGCAGAAAAGAAAATTTCCACCCCTAGCTTTAATCAGGTAAGGAATTTGTCTTTAACTGTTTAATTCTAAGGCCATGGTAATATAGGTGCACTTTATAGGTTCGTGTTATAATTGTCAATAAGATTTTTTTCACGAATGCCATTTACATAAAAAAAAACTTTTTCTGTGACTATCAAAGCTAATATTCTTCAAATCAAAAGATGTTAGTCAGCTTAAGTTACTGGAATAAAGCGGATTGAAAGGGTATATTATCCTGGAATATATCTGTTGAGGTGATAAGTGTCATTACTAAAATAAGATGTCGGAAACCGCGTTTTGTAGCCACAGAAATAGTCTCTGAAATTGAGATTTCCTTCAATGAATAAGACTTTCATATCGTACATTAGTTTTATATGTCTTCTTTCATTTTCAGTACTTCAATGCTCACACAAATCTACCGGTTGTATTATTCTGTTTTGATCAGTATGCGGTTTTCATTTCAGCAAGTCTTAGAGGATTTTTGTGTTCAGTTAAGCAGAATTTATTGGATCTGTTACGCATACATCTAAATTGATTTTTAACTTCTTTTTATTGTTTTATGTTTGAGATCGCGCTGCAATGGATTTAACAGTAAGTTGTTTTTCCCCTGAAAACTATGTTTGAAGAAGCACAGCTTTATCTTTAAAATTGCATGCCTTTTTTTAACAAGACACTAACCCAATTTTAAAGCTTTTTAACATTCTGCTTTATTTCCGAGTACTCTTACTTACATTTACGAATATAAACTGAATCCAAATTAAAGAGCAGTTTTTCCAGTTGATATCTTTTTTGGTTTGATTTTTAACGATTTTCAATTGAACTTGTTGTTGACGTACATGACTTTATAAAATGATTAAATTATTGAATACGAATTTCCCCTATCTCCTGCACCACAAAAAAGACTATCCTTAGATCATCAGAGTTACCGGCGACAGCTGTAAAATATAGGAGACGGATTTGGTGAATAGCAAGATCAATGCGGACTTAGATAATTAATGAGTAAGCATTGAATCACTACAGGAACACCGGCATTGGTAAATAGCCTAACATTCAGGTACATGCATATTCACAAGTTTTATTTATTTCTTTCACATGCACATGATCTATCTGTGCCTTTAATCCTTGAACAGCTAGCTAAATCGATATTTCTAGCCAATAGTAAAATCAAAGCATTGCAATTTTAAACTTCTTGTCAAGATCATTGTATTGTACAGGGTGTATGCGAGATCAAAATGGTATGTTCTGTAAGGAATTTGTTTTAGCCCATAAGAGGTTGTTCAAATACATATACAGGTGTTTTAATATATCCTATTCAATTTAACTTTAACTGTAGATCGTATTTCTATAGTAAATAGATTTTAAGGCAAAGAGGAAAAGAGTTTTTGAGGCTGACAGTTATAAGAAAAAATGTTGGATAGTGCGGAGATATTGTCTCTCTCCTATTTAAAGATGTTGCCCTATCCTATACCCTCCCCTGCTCTTCTCTCCTCTGCTCTGTTGCTCTATCCTATTCTCTTCTCTCCTCTCTTCGTCTCACTCGCCTCGCCTCTCATCTTCTCTCCGAACATCTTCTCTTCTCAAATACACTCCCATTTCCTCTTCTTCTTCTGCAGCAAATCTCCTCATATCTCCATGTTCTAATTTTTTTCCTGTCCTTTACCATTTTTATATGCCTAAGTCTGCCATATCCTTCATGTTTCATATGAAGTCACTGTCTCAATATTCAGCTGTACCTATCTTGGCATAAGTATTAGTTGCAGAATACCGTGTATAACCTGCACATTATACTACTCCTAGATTTTGCAGGTCCTACCGTGGCGCAAACAAATGATGGAAATCGCAGAGAAAACGAACAACTTAAAAACTTAAATGAGTCGCTGTTTCATGACTCGTTTAGCATGACCACCACGCTGGTCCAGGTATCTGCAGGTTTATCTGTGGTATTGGTATGTATAAACAAGTATGAGTTACATCAACTTATATATGTCGTAGGCCAGATTGGAATCCAGGCAGATCCGGAATCGGCCTGGGCAGATCTTAAATCTGCCTAGGCCAAACTAGGATTCTAATTTGCTCTAGACCAGAACAGGATTTTTGTTTGATCTAGGTAGACTCCAGATCTGCCTTGGCCAAATTAGAATTCCAGTTTGGCTAGGCTGATACAGGATCTGCCTAGACCAAATTGGAATCTTTTCTTCATTTAGAATCTTTTCAGTAAATACCCATTTTAACACAAAAAAGCATTTCTTTATCACCTAAAATTTCATTTTTTAAACTTTTTCTATAAATGCGTTATTAAGTAAACACATTTATACAAAAGGGAAAAAAAAGTAGTAAGTTATGAATTTATCCTCATTCTTCTATTTACATAGTTTCCAACTTAAATCATATATTTTGCAGGAACTGTAGACAAAGATCAGCATGTACATTATCACAATTTGGTCTTTTGTCTACATTTTATTATCATTATTTTTTTTTTATTTGGGCATTTATCATTCATGAACAATGCAATTAATTACAATAAATTATTTTAAAAACAAAAACGATTTAGTAAATGTAACCCTTCATGTAAAAAAAGACCATGCAGAAACTGCAATAGGTATCGACATTGGTCAGATTGTACTGACTGCGTTGGCTGACCAAGACTAACATTTCACATCTGGTAGATTTTCTGTAGATGATATGTTTACCTATGTAATAAACAATCACATGTTTGAAAACTATTGACCCAGATATACGTACACTGTCTGTGATCTCTCTTATTTCATGCCATATAGTCCCTGTATGTGTGATTGGTAAAAAAAAAATCACACATTCATACTCTTACAGCTAACTAATTTGACAATTAACCCTTTACCAGACGACAAAGTTTTAGCCTTGTCCAAATTGAAAGCATTTGCATTTCAGTGTGGTTAAGATTGAACATTTTTTCTTTGATAAGATAGAAAATATTGTGGGAAAAGGAGAAAATGCTTGTTACCAGAATTTTCTTCTTTCCGCATAATATTTTCAAACGGCTTCTTTCCCAGGTTCGTTCAGAGTCAGCACTGAGTGATAAAGGGTTATGAATATTTTCACAATTTCAAGTTTCACGAGTCTTCACACATTATACTTGTGCCAGGTAGACAGGTTGACCCATCACATAAATGTTATAAATCACCATTTATTGGGGAAAATATAAAGAATATACAGTAAGAACGATTCCCCTTTTCCCATCATAATTTCTACCGGATTTAATAATAATTATTTCTCATTTTTATAATATCAATCTTACAAAAATGAAACAGGTTTACAACTACAACTCTGTTGTAGAACTCTTAAGAAATTACAAAAAAAAAAAATCTCCTTTTCCAACAATTCATTCTACTTTATTATTGGTTTATTTCATGATTTATTTCTATTAAATCAAAAAGATCCACATATATATATCTTACAACTAAGATGTACATGTATTTTTAGTTAAAGCAATTTTTTTTTTTTCACCATTTGGTCCATTGTTTCGTGATAAAGTTCAAAACATTCAAAATTTGTTCTTACTCTGAATTTCTGATTAACAACCTCTTTTATTTTTGGGTTTAAATTAAAAATTCCAATTTTATCTAGGCAGATTCTGGATCTGCCTAGCCAAACTGGAATCCTAATTTGGTCTAGGCAGATCTGGAATCTGTCATAACTAAAGTAGAATTCTAATTTGGTATTGGCTAAAATAGAATTCCAATTTGGTCTAGGTAGATTCCGGATCTGCCTAGATTCCAGTGTTGACTACAACATATATATATATATTGATTTGATTGAAAGTTATTTAACGCCGTTTACAACATGTTCTGAATAATTCCGCTGCGTCAATGAACCTATCCACGTTTAAGTTGAGTTTCTCCTACCAGTCATTAGCATTATACTCTTTCCAAGCCACGGTCTGCTTTCCCACATACCCATGGATGACACAATTATCAACGATTAAAGAGAATTGAATCAGCAATGACTACCATCAATCCTCAGTATGGGCTGGGGATTCGAACCAAAAGGCCCCTTTTCTTAAACTCTGTACTCTACCGACTGCGCTATCAGGGCTCGGTCACATTTTTATAACTATGCTAAAAAGGTCTCAATTGTACTATTGTAAAGATCAGTTTAAGTGACAAAAATTCAATGCATACAATCACATGAAATCCCATGTCTGTATTTCCTGTCTTCCAGAACCAAAGGAATCATTCGTTATTTATTTCATGGGAGAAGAAGACAAAACAAAGATGTTCTAAATTACATACACGAGATATAATTTCAACCTCTTACAACACAAAAGGTGTCACTCCGGTGACTTTTTGGCCTATTGGCAATTGTGTAAAAATAATTCTCTTCGACTGGCTGCTGCTGATTTTCTGACGAGGCCGGAGCCTAGCAGTTTTTTCCATCACGTCTATGTCCAATGTTCTTCACAAAAAAATAGAGAATATGTCATCTAGAGCAATGAACTTTTTTTGCTTTACGTCTTTAAACACATCAACCATCGAAAAATCGCTGTGAGGCTAGACCCTAGACCACGCCATTTTGCAAGGTCACACAAACACAAAAATGGGCCTAAAAGAAATAATGCATTCCTCATCTGAAGATATAATCAAATCAACCTCAAAATTTCACCCTTCTGATTTGATCCCTTGAAAAAAACTTAAGATTTTGTTTGAGACATAATGTTTCTTTAGCTAGAGAGTCGCCAAACTACGAATGATTGACTATTTAAAAAATCAAGTTTTCTGTGTGAAGATATGAACCTGTTCTTCCTTTTACAGTTAGCTACGTCGAATACTCTCACAATCCAAATTGGCGAAAAGAGCACACTGGACAGAAATCTGTACAAAGGAGGTATGTACCGATGCATTAATTCTCTGCAAAATAAGCCCGCATTATAATGACCCTTTTGAAAAAATATTTTAGAAAACATATGAAAAGCAAAAACAATGATGGTATATCATATTTAGTCTACAGATATACTCTTGAAAATTTGATCAAGTCTAATCATGTGACGTTTTGTAAAGGGTTAAAATTCTATGATTTTTACTTAACCCTTTACTCCATGGATACTCGTTTCTACGCATTGCTTGTAGGAGCCTTTGGAAAACATTGTGGAAAAAGATGAAATTGCTCGTGACGAGCAATTTCACCTTTTGCCACAATGTTTTCTTCACTATCAAAAGGTGTCATATATAGTGTACATATAAGAAACGCCTTCATCCTTGCTGCTATTTAGGGTCAATTAGAGATACCATAGAAATGCATTATGGGATAAAAGGTTAATGATGTAATTGACATCGTTTGAATCTATGCCTCTTACAGTGGGTCCATATGTGAAATCAGCCATTTCATGAAATGGTTAAAAATTTCAACCTTTTTATGAAATGACTGATTCACTTGGCCATTTCGTAAAATGACTAAATATTCGAGGCTTTTCGTAAAATGGCTGAAATTTCCATGTCAATGTTGCACAGGTTGGCTAGATCGATTTCAGCCTGTCTGTGTTATAATCCCCTTGAGTTACAAGGGGTGTGATCATGAATAGTATACATGTAGTTTGTTTGATTGAATGAATACGTAGAGAACAGCATAATTTTAACTTCAATTTTATTCAGTTCAATGACATCTTCGAATGAGAGTAAGGTATAAATTTATCTTAATTCTAGATGTATAAAACTACTTTTTGCTCTTTGTAAGATGCAGTTTTATAATCTAAAACCTCTACAACTTCATCTTATTTCATGTGTGTTAATTTATGCAAGCAAATACATCGTAGAATTGGAGCCCACCTTAATCATCTACAAGGACTGATTTCATTACAGCATTTTAAAGTTTGCAAACTTTCACTAATTGCAAAATAAAAGATAATTATACATTAGATCAGTAATAATTTCTAGTTAGGTTATGAAAACTGGTTTATTTCGAAGAAAAAATATCACAAATACCTACTTCTCAATTTTATGATATTAAACTCTTTATCAAACAGCAAACTACACGTGTATCTAGAGACTGAATTTTCATATGAAAAGCTTAGAGACAGTTTGAGAAAAAAGGCGTTAAAGCTGGTAAGCAGTAAATTCTCCTTTTCCCAAAATGTTTTCAAAAGTCTCAACCTCAGGGTCCTAAAAAACATAGGATTACCTACAAAAGGAATTAAACAAAGTAAAAAAGTTTTATGTAGGTAAATAACAACTGCTGTTACACTAGTCTTAATCTTGTTTCTGAACCCTTCACCAGATGAGAAAACTTTTGACTTGTCCTTATCGGAAGCATTTGTAGACGAGAAGTTAAATGTGGTTCAACTTCTGAGATCGTCTCTTAACGCGTATAGAGCATTACGGGATAAAACATTGTTGGCAATGGCGTAAATACTGACTATCAATATTGTCTCCTTTTAAATCTTAATAGTCATCATTATTAGGTTTGTCAAAACTTCGGATTGTGTGGCTGAAGCATTTTTGAGCCATTTTAGGAAAAGTCTCAACTATTTCGCCATTCAATGAAATGACTTCGTGAATTGTTCATTTCATGAAAAAGTTGAGATACTCAGCAATTTCATATAATGGCTGATTTCACAGATTGACAGTAACATATAAAAACGCCAAGATATCAGTCGTTTAATCAAACTGAAGACATTTGCTATGACATGTAATAGCGGCTAATTTGATGGAAATTGGCTATGAGAGGTAGCACACTTTTCTCCTTTACCAACAATGTTTTTAATATGCTTTTTTCCGAGGTCATTTGGTGCCTTTTGGGAGTTTGTTAAGATACTATAGAGTGTCGAAAAGAAAGTCAATGTAACTAGATCTATGTCGTTTGTACAAGATTGTAAAAAACAAAGAATCCTTTGTATTAATTCCATCTTATGTCCTTCACTTGCTTTCCTGCTTTTAAAGTCCACGCACAAAAGTCAAGACATTTCTATACAATCTTCGCCAATATTGGTGATTCTAAAGGACAAATATGTGTTTTTATCGTGTATGTCGGGAGCAGATGCTGGTGTTGAAGCCCGACCCGTGAGCGAAGGTCCATGTTCGGGCTCCAACGCCTTTCGAGGGACGCGGCGAATGTAAGAATTGCGCATATTTCGCAAAGTGTATTCAACCTGGCGCTAAAAACTTTAATATGGCACAAGATTTACTATAAAATTGGCGTCTGGACACCTTTTACCTTCAGATCTAAACGTATATAGCTATTATATCTATGCTATTACAATATGAACATGTAAATTATTCGAGGAATTGTTTACTGTTACGGTTATCATTATTCTTCTTATCTCTATTATTTTTTTATCAATGTCGTCGTCGTTCCCTTTGCACTGCTACCAGTAACAAAGTACTTGATCGAAGTAGTGTAATTACTTAAATTTTCTTGTCTGTCAATATCTAAAAAATCGGTCGCTGTTTTAAACTGAGCACGATTTCCATTGTTAGTGAATGACAGAAGCTCTTTCAAGTATGTCATTTAGGCATGTGCATAGGTTCCATGCATAAATTCCGTTTTGACTTTTTCAAAAGTCATTGTAGAACTAGGTAGAAAATAAACAAAAGAGCGGTTTAAAGCATGGCAACTTTTGATGAAGTTTTAACATTCGTTCTTCTGCCAGTGACTGAGACTTGAAAATACCACCCAATGAAAGATTGATGTCTTTACAATAACTTCCATACTTTTGAATAGTATTATTAAAATTTAAATGAACTATACCGTCACAATTGTTTACTTCTGGCCACTATATAGCCTCTAATAAAACACTGTGACAGTTTTAGATATAATTCCTTTTTCTTATCTTTCAGAACGATACATTAGAATGGAACTTGTCATTCTACCCCTGGTTGCAAAGATCTCTGCCATTGTCAAGAGCAAAGATATATTCAGCTGCTTGGTAGCTTTAGATTGTCGCTCTGCTCAAGCATTTGTTACCCATCTTCTTAATTGGAAGAACATAAAATGTTTGTTTGGCGTACAAGATGATCTCATGGTGAAAGATACCTTGATGGCCCCGACGACTCCCTGTAAAGTTAAAGATAGAGGATGTTACAGAAATCTTCCGCTTATTAGTCGTAGCGACATGTACGGTGATCATCATTCTGATGTTACATCCGAAACTACTTCATTTAACTTCCACTTCGCAAGTTATACTCCGGTGAACGCAGGTGTGGTTGATTTTTTCTATCTTTCCAAAGACGGATTCTACTACGCTGGTGAGGATAATGTCCCTGGACTCATGAAGATCATCATGCCCAAGACAGATGATTATTCTGGTAAAATACCGAATTTTATCATGCCCTGGTTCGATGGAGAAGAATGTTTTACAGAATCAAACGGAAAAATGGCGCCCATGGCTGACGACAATCCAGAAGTAACAGCGACAATACAATGGAATGTTCAAACGATGTTGAAAATCCTTGTGAGTTGGCAAGAGTATTTCCAGGAGAGCGAGCGCAGCCAGTCGGAAAAAGAAAGGAAATTCGAGAATTTCCCTTCGCAAACAAAATGGCAAATGAATGCAGGCTTGGTACACCCATCGTGGACTCCAGGCAGTAATGTGCCAAATGAAACCAAATTCAAAGAAACTAACATCGCGGAGATAAGTGTACGCACGTAAAGTCCTATTGTGTGAAAAATCAAAGCACATCTCGAACACATTTTTTATGTTGTTTGTAATTCTTTTGTTTTTCTTGTTGTTTTTTTTTTCAAAATATGACTTATTTGAACTTATTGTCCCAAGAAGTTATCAAAAGAAGTTATCAGCTGGAAATTTCTTACTGATTTACCTCTGCGAAAAGGAGTTACATGTACATGTAATGCAAAGGAAATTTATTTTCTAACTCTTTCGGCGCCATAAGCGAAAACAGTTACTTTTGCAAACGGCATAGATCAAGATCAGACTGCACGTTTTGTGTAGTCTGATCTATAATCCATACCGTGCACCTGTGTAGTCAAGCCCTAGCAAAAAAAAACATAAATGCTGGAATTCAAATCTTTCACTTTGCTAAAAACTCGGTCTTTGTGCTCTGAAAATCATCAGCTTACATTCTTACGAGACAAAATGGTGAAGTAGGTTTCTTGTTTGTTTCATTTTAAGTGCTGATAAGCCATGTTAGATAAAGAAACCCGTTTTCCTGATTCGTTTTTTAAACATCTCATATTTTTTTTCAGATCTTTTGTTCATATTATTGTCAAATCTAATAAAACAAGAGGACGAGATGAAACAATGACACCTCCGATTCTGTAAAAAAACCTGCGTGGCATATTAAATCACGGATTTGACAGGAATAGCCTTTACATGTTTTCTGTAAACCAAATTGTTTTGCCTGTTTTGAAATTTCACAGCGTTAAGACTAAATGAACTTACCAGCAGAAAATTATTTGCTTTGTCCTGTACTGAAAAATTTATCTTACGATCGAAGTCGAGGACATGTGATCTTTTAATTTTTTTTTTCGCAGTGTACTATGCGCTGTATACTGCGAGGTTTATTACCGCAAATACTTCTTGCCACATGTAAGAATTTTGGACTTGTGAAATTTGAAAGAATATGTAAAGCAATTCTCCATCATTTGATCCACAGTTAATTACGTCTGCAAATACTCTCGATTTTGAGGTGTCTTTTTATTTTTTTCCTTTGGTAAAGAGTTAAAACTGTTCAAGACACTTCCATTGAATGGTTGTTTAGTGACACGTGGTACCCTATCCCGGGCAGTGTAAATCAAGATCAGAAAGGATAGATCATGCAATCTGATCTTGTATCTATCTTGTCCGATGCGGTGGGATTCCATAATTACAGTGTTGCTCTTTAAGGACTGGCTGGAACTTACGTTTATCGAATTCATTTTGCAATTTAATCCTTTTACCAAACAATTCTTAATTCTAAAGACCTTGAAGAAAAAGGTGTTTGGAAAAAATTAATATGGGAAATGGAGGAAGTGCTGGTAACATTTTCTTGTTTTGCTCTACAATGTTTTTTTCTATCTTTTTAAGGATATATCCCACCGTTTAATTAAAGGATCAGTGAAGTAAACAACGTTCTTGTCTATTTTGTAAAACCTTCATATTCCTACTTACTTCCTTTAATTTCTTGCTTTAATTTCTTTGCCCATTTTTCCCTACCAAAGAGGGCTTTGAGCTTTAATATTGTCTTATATTGCAAAGCAAAATTATGTCGAGACTCCACAGCTCAGGTATCATCGCACTATCGCGCAAGGCTTTTAACCCTTTACCAAACGACAAAATTTTAGGCTTGTCCAAATTGAAAGCACTGGCAGACGACAAAATAAACGTAACTCAAAAATTAAAATTTGTTTCCAGCAGGGTAGAAAACATTGTGGGAAAAGGAGAAAATGCTGGTAACCAGCATTTTCTCCTTTTCCCGCAATGTTCTCAAAAGGCTTCTAAATCAGTTTCGTGAAAATCAGGGATTGTTTGGTAAAAGGTTATAATGTTTAGGTTGCTAGTTTGATGCCAAGTTTGGCAAGCGTACTTCCCTCTGTTTGATGACTGTCAAAGAGACGAAAGTTGTGTATAGGCGATAATGTGTCACATGATGTAAATGTCTGAACCAAACATTTTTTTTTTTGATAGAAATGTATATTATATTTCATGTGTCTATTTCTAGAAATATTATGGTTAAAGAAATATCGGAATTTAAGCTAGGGGGAACTATTTCCCCGTCACTGGGAATATTTTCCTCCTGCCGAAAATCTGGAACTACTTTTTTTAAAAGTGGCATTTGTTGACAAAATAATCAGAGGAAATATAACATACAATTTATTTCATCAGTTTGTGGTTAATATGGGGAAATATTTGCTATTGGTTTTATTTCTTGTAAGTCTAAGACTTTGTCATCAGGTGAATGGTAATAGATCTGTGAATCGTCACGCAAAAAGGGACCATCTGGGAATTCTGTGCATCAATTAGATTAAAAAAGATCAATGATGTTGCAGGTCAATGTAAGTTGATAATTAAAATATAATTGTATAACAAGGTACAATGACCACTTTTCATTCAGAAAATGTCATAAAAGCAAAAAAGGTCATTTAAAGGTATATTTTTTGACAAAACGTGTGATTTCACCGGGAAAAAATATCTCTAATTCCCTGCGAAACTACATTTATATATGTATTCCTTTACGGTACTTAGAAAATGGCATTATGAAAACAATACTTAAACAGTATTTTCTCATTTTCCCATCCTGTTTCATACCCTTCGAAACACAAACCCCATCCCTTGACCCTCTTTTAGTTGTCGTATGCAAATGCTTTCAATTTGGGCATGTCTACACTTTTATTGTCAGGTACAAGACTTGTCGTCTGGTAAAATACTTTAACCTTTAACATACAAAATTTTAGCCTCGTCCTAATTGAAAACAATTACAGATAACAAAATTCCAATGGTGCATTTTTCCTTTGATAGGCAAGAAAACATTGTGAAAAAAAGAGAATTTGAAGGTGACCAGCATTTGCTCCTTTTTCTACAATATTTTCTAAAGGCTCCTTTTCCAGGGTCCTTAAAAGTCAGTACTGTGTGCTAAAATGTTAACAGTTTACCGAGAAAGTTCTGCTACCCATCAACATGCACCTATTGCCCTCTACAGACAAATGGATATAAAAAGAGTTTAAAAAAAGATCACACAAAACTGAAATAAATTAGTAGAGACAATGTTACATTTGGGCATAATTCTGTCCATAAAAAGACATTCGACTTCGTGGTTTTGCAACCTGTCTCTTGTAGAGTACAGTAATTGTCACGGCCAACAAGATTATGGTCGGCAACCCAATTGTCAGAGCCATTCCTACAGGCCATAACTTATCCCCAGCATCGAACTCATCGTAAGTGTATCGAAGTCTGCCCGTACTGGTGGTATTTTCGACAAATATTTCAGTTTGTTCCTCTGTTACTTGATGGTCAATGATAGGCATTTTTGTTGTCGTTACTTTCGAAGTTGTGTTCATGTGACTGTTGGTGACACGTGACAATGCCGTTTTCGGGCCTTCAGTGGATGCACCTGAATTCTTCATTGTTGTATTAGATGTTACCTCGCCTATTGAACCTGGTGTTTTGGAACTAACTGAAGTAGATCTAGATGGAGATGTCGAACTTGTTGCATTAATTAGAGAAGGCATTTGGGTTCCAGTCGAAGCTTTGGGTGTCGAACTGGTTGCGTTGACTTGTGAAGACATTTGGGATCCTGTATGTTTCTGATTGTCCTGTTTCGCTTTGCTACTGTTCGGGGTCATCGTAAACATTGTTGAAAACATTGTTGTAACTTCTGCACTTTTGTCACTGGCGTATTTCTGAGTCGTTCGTACACTAATATTTGTCTTTGAAATCGTTTTATTGGAGGACGAACTCCCGGCTGTATTTGGATCGATCGTCGTAATTGGTACCCCATCGGTCACGGGATAATGCCCAGTTGTCTGATCTGTATCGTTGTCTCCCGAAACTACAGACAATGCAATTAGCAACAGTGTTACCTGATAAGAAAAAGAAAAAGGAGACCTTAATCCTTTCACAAACAATCCCTGGCTTTTACGACCCTAAGAAAGAAGTATTTTGAAAACATTGTGGGAAAAAGGAGAAAATGCTGGTATCCATCATTTTCTCCTTTTCCCACGACGTTTTTTACCCTAATGGAAACAAATTTAAATTTTGGAGTTACATTTACCTTTGTCGTCTGCAACTGCTTTCAATTTGGACCAATCTAATTTTTTGTCGTTTGGTAAAGCGTTAATCCTGCATCAAAAAAATTCCCCATTTTTGACATCTTGAGGAAGAGGCTTTGAAAAAAAAAGAGTCCTGGTAACCAGCAATGACGTAAATTCGTGACGTCATTATGGTATTGAACATTTGCAGCTTCACTAGATTAATTATTAGAAGTTCAATACACTAGAACTAAAATGAAAATAAGATTGTTAGAACCCAGCAAAGTGACAATGAGTTTTCAGCTCTCTCGTTGAATTTACTGTTGGGTATTTTTTTCAATATTTAGAGAAAATAAATTCACTCGCGGCTAGCAAGTTGAACTTCGGACTTGATAAAGATCAGAAATCTGAAAGAAAACCATTATGAAATCTCGTATACATGTTTGTTTACAATACTTTGACTGCAAAAGTAGTCCTGGCACTGCTGAATTTTTTTTTTTTCATGGAGCTATGAATTTTTTTTCAGCCAATCAGAACTCGCCAATGTTCATGAAAACAACTAATACTGAATTACAGTTTGTCCTACTTTCTAAATCAATGAAAACGGCTGATTTCGTGCAAGACAATCGATATATTTTTGCAGATATATTTAAAAAAAAAAAACTTTTTTTCACAAAGGATGGCCCAAATAGATTTTTTCAAAAAGTTACTTACCGTGCAAAGAAATACATGTGTCGTCACTTCCATCTGTTTTTCCTACGGTTTTTCCTGCCTGTGAAACTGTGCTTGTTTTTTTTTTAAGAATGTGAACACTGGAGTTTACGGCCTTATTTTCAAATTTAAACCATGTTGCTTCAAAACACTATTCTCTGAATTTTTACACAAACAGCATACTTTTGCTCAATTCTATTTCCACTCGTGACTGTGTGTTTATGTAATGTTTTAAAAGCCTATGACGGAACAGCCTTATCACATATTTGTACAATGACCAAAGAGACAGGAAGGATAATGAGCTAGTTTGTTGCAGCGAATGAGGCCCGTCCACAAATGTTACACAGAGCTCCAGGCAGCGGGACTGATTTTGGTATCAAAATTGGAAATATTAATAAATCTCCATTGAATCCTTTGTTGTGGGTACTCACCAGAATTGTCTCGTCGAGACGATTTTAATGCGTACCCACAACATAGGGTTTCGAAGATGAAATAATGAATGTCATCACTTTCTCTTATGTTGTGATCTGAGATAGACGCCAATCGAGGAACTATGGATGACTAGTTAGGATGATTGTCCGCGTATGTATACCCGGCGTAAAATCCGGTTTTTAAAAAAATATATATATCCTTCTTGCTATCTTAAAGACGTTTGTGACAAATTCTTCCAACGGACAGATTTTTTTTAAACTTTGCACATACAAAGCTCATCATGTCTCTTGTAGATTATAATAATAGAAAAAGGGGGTCCCCGTGCCCGTTTCTGAGAAATTCCCTTTTGAAAAAGGTATATACAGTTCCAAAATTCAGCATTATACTAAATTTAACACTCTTTCCTGTAATAGTCAATTAAACAGGAAAATTGCCCGAAGAATATACAAATATACATCACTTTAAAGAAAAATAATTCAGTTTTGCACAAAAAACATATGAAAGCCTGGTTCTGAGCATGGTAAATGTACCAATATGCATTTTATGTATTGACCATTGAGTTAAAAAGGAAGATAATTTGACCGGGTTATGGGTTAATCTTCAATAAAAACATACTTTCTAACGGACAGATTTTTTTTAAAATTTCAACAATCATAGTACTTATAAATCTTGACAATAAGAAAAAATAAAAATGGCACCTACCCGTGCTTTTTTCCCCAGGAAACAGGGATGAAGGTCACATTGGACGTTAATTTTTTCCAAGGAAAACTATATAATAGAAGCTCAGCAGACATAGTGGGAAAGAAGAAATTGCTCATGCTCATTGAAAGTTACTTCTCCTTTTCCCACATTAATGTTGGATCCTATACCCCTTCAAAAAATGAACATATCTTATATACCTCAAATTTATATCAAACCCTTCATTATCTACATGTTTTTTTTTTTTTTTTTTTATAAATTTGCATACATGATTACGGCTCATAGAAATGCAAAAAAAGACAAATGTTTCTGGAAAAAATGGGATAAAAGCTCAGCAGACATGATGGAAAAAGGAAAAATTATTCAGTAGAAGAAATTTCTCCTTTTCCCACAGTAATTTTCAAAAAGGAAATAGCCATACTTCCAGAAATATGTATACTTTAACAGCTTCAATTTTCTGCCTGTTTCATTGTTTGCTGTGTAACTGGACTTTTTTCCCAGCTAGTTCTTTACCAGTCAAATCATCCTTACACTGGCAGGCCAGTTTTGATGCTATCACCTTCATCCTGAAAGGATAGCTTGACAACTGGCCTGCTAGTGTCAGGGAAACGTCAGAAACTCTATCATTTTCAGCGTTGGATGGCTGATATTGCGTAATAATTTTCTTTTTCTACGACAAATAAGCATTCGTTTTGATGAAAACTTCCCCTTTTTATTTCGACCATAGAATACCATGGCTAGTGCAACCGTGCTAGTACTATCCGTAGAATGTTCGGTCCGCTGTTACTATTGCCATATGTGCGAAAAATACACAATAGCGCTGATAGTTTTACTTTCTGTGAGAAATACACATGCGCAGTATGGATGCGCGTAAACATTTATACCTAACGTCTTTAATTAACTCCTTTCGATGCCACAAAATTTTAGACTCTTTCATTTTGTAAGCATTTACAAACGAATAATCAGATAAGGTTCAAATGATAAAATTTGACCTGGACAAAGTAGAAAACATTATAGGATAAGGGGAGAAAATGTTACTTGCCTACATTCTTTTGTTTTTATTCTCCAATATCATTTTTTAAAAATCTTCTACCTTAGGGGCATTAAAGCCAAAGTATTGGCCAAAAGCAAACAATACAGGTATTAAAATGCGTTTGAATTTAAATCATAGCTATTAAAAGTATGGAAATTATTGTGAATATGATCTTTTATTGTACAGTCGTTCCAAGAATGAATCTCTGGCAGAGAAGAATGACTTTTAAAAGCGGGTAAAAAGTAAACAAAAGATAGGGTGACTTGACAACTTTTGACCTACTTTTAGACTTATTTTTTCTGCCAGCCACTAAAACAACTAAAACTTGAACCGACTTTATATACATTATATAAAAAGAACAGGCTGTAGTCTCCACTATAATTTCCATACATTTGAATGGTGTGATTAAAATAAGAAGCATTTTCAGAGCTCCATATAAAAAGGATTGGTGATTTTTTTTAAATCATTATTTCTCTTTCAAACCCTATGTTGTGGGTACTCATTAGAATCGTCTCGATGAGACGATTCTAATGAGTACCCATAACATAGGGTTTAGCGGAGAATTATGAATATTTTCAATTTTGAAATCAAAATCACTCTCTCTATCTGGAACTATGATTTCATCACCTATATTCTTTACTTTTGGTCGCCATTAGAGCTGTTAAACTCTGGTTTGTGTGGACCAAGGCATGATCCAGGTACGATCCGAGGTACGGGCCTCGTAATACACGCTTGTAACATATTTTTGTAGAATTTCACTTTCAAAATAATTATACAAGTATTTTCGAAAGAAATGTATACCCGAAATGTAATAGAACCATGTAACATGACGGCATATAAGTACTTGAGCAAAACAGTTATTGTGCTAAAACGTCTTCGGATACGATCATTTTTGAATTTATCTCAATTTTTGGTTAATTTTCAAGACAGACAGTAGACTGCAGAACTAACACAAAAGGATGAGTAGATGGTTCTTAACCCTTTACAACCCTATCTTGAGTTTTAAAAATTCTGACAAAAAGGGAAAAAAAGCTATTGAAAACATTTAGGAAAGATTGTGGAAAGAGGAGCCATACCTGCTAACCAGCATTTCTCCCTTTTCCCATGATTTTTCTGACAACTGCCATCAGATGAACCACATTTAAGTTGTCCTAGTCCGTAGGAGGTTTGATTTTTAATCATTCTAAAATTTCGACGTTTTGGTTAAGAGTTAACCCTTTCTCAAGCAATCCCTGGTTTTTACGGCCCTGAGAAATAGAAGCCTTTAGAAAACATTTAGGAAAATGGAGAAAATGCTGGTCACCAGCATTTTCTCCTTTTCTCACAATGTTTTCTAACTTCTCAAGACAAATTTTTTCAATTTTTGAGTCATTAATTTTTAAGTCTGCAAATTATTCTAATTAGGATCGGTCTAAAATTTCGTCATTGTGGTAAAAGGTTAACCCTTTTGGCAACGATGACAATTTTACTTACTCTTTCAAATAGCGTCTGATGAGCGTAGACCAACATCAGGCTGCACAGAGTGGAGTCTCATCTCAGATCCATACATTCCCATAATTTGTTACTTTATCATTAAAAAAAAAACCCTTGAAAATATAGTATATAATAATATTAATAGTTGCCTCTTACCTATTGAAAATACATTTCCCTGTATGGAACTTTACCAAATAACCTCGAATTTTAAAGACGCTGCATGAGAACTTTTTTGAAAACATTGTTGGAAAAGGAGAAAATGCTGGTTACCAGCATTTTCTCCTTTTCCCACAATGTTTTCTAACCCTTTACTGAAAAATCGAATCATTTAAACCACCTTAAATTTGTCGTCTGCAAATTCTTTCAATTTGGGCGTGTCTAGTATTTTGTCGTTTGGTGAAGAGTTAAGTGAACACGGGTTTAGGGCAGCAGAATTCTTAAATCACTAGCGACTGGGTTACAGATACATCCGTTGATTTTTATCTCTAACATTTTACCCGTTGCTTCACAAATAGTTACAGCCGAAGCATTGGGAGATATTTGATGGGAAAAGGAGCAATTATTTCTTGTAACGAGCACTTACTTCCTTTTTCCACAATGTTTTCTAAATTCTTCATAAATTATAGTGTTCTTTATTTCAATAATGTAACGTTTCTCTTTGTTGATTAGTTGTATTGGGGTTTAACGCCACTTTAACAGCTAAGGTTATATCATGGCGGTCGGTGATGCACATGTGTTTCCTGGCTTTCTCACACCAGTACTAACACAACTTTTCTTTCCAAAGCCACCGACTACTTTTCTCACATGCTTCAGCAGAGGTGAGAGGCGAAAAAAAACGCCGGAAAGAAAATTCGCCTCAACCGGGTACCGAACTCACAACCACCAGGTCATGAGTCCGACACGCTCACCACTGAGCCAGCCGGCCGGGTTTACGTTTCTGTAAGGATACATGTCGTTTTCGACTCGTCTTATCGAAGCTTGCATTGCCAAGTAATTATGTGTTATGTTTGGGATCTTTATTTTGATCAGCCCAAATAACTCAAGGGGAGGGTATAGGACTTGTAAACGTCAGGTTTGGGGCCACTTAAGGACGTGGGTTCTAGTCCCACGGCTGGCCATCTAAAATTACCGATAGTCTTTCATATATGACATGTTAAACCGAGGTCCCATGTAACGGTGTTAGCGTATACACCGAGCACGTTGAAGAACTAGACGTAACTTAGGATGGGTATCGTGCTGTTTCACGCACAATTCTCCCCTAACAATATTAACAACCTTGAAAACATTTGCAGAAAACAAAATAAATTCTATTCAGATATTGGTTTTTGACTTTTGAAGGATAGAAAACATAGTTGGAAAAAAAGAAAATGCTGGTGACCAGCATTCTCTCCTTTTCCAACAATGTTTTCAAAAAGCATTTTCCTTGGGGTGGTTAAAACCTGGGATTGTTTAGTAATGGGTTAAGGAGTTGAACTGTTATCTCAAAGAAACTATTTTCACATATGGGAAAGTCTATATATTATACTGGTTACGCCCAGCATCGACCGTAGTTGTCGTTAAGATGTATAGAATATTCGAGTTATGCTCGAACAAAAGGGGGCTTAATGTATCTCCGAGATGCATGACACTAATCTAGCCACACCATGATTATGTACCTTTGAAATTCATTTTGAATATATTTTCACTATGAAAAGTGGTCATTCTACCTTACTATACAATTATTTTTTAACTATTACCTTAAACTTACCTGAATTATCTTTGATCTGTTTTCATCTAATTCACGTACAGGATTCCCAGATAGTTCTTTTTCGCGTGACGGGTAACTTATAAATTCTATCATTCGAGCCTTTTATATAATCATTTCTGTAGTGCGCAATTGTTTTCAGGATAAATCGTTTAAAGAATGAAGAGAATTTTGTTTTTTTCATGGAGGTATGAAAAAAATAAACTAATCACTATCGCTCCACATTGATATGTTCGTGAAACCATAGGACGACATGAATAAGTGAACAGTCGCTGTTACTAGTATGTAATTGAGATAATGTCGAAAACGGGGAAATCCAGCATGCAACCAAAAAAGATCAGGTTTTCTAGATCTTCCGCTGAATTTAATCATTTCTTTTACAAGGGAACTAAATCTTGATTTACGGTATACTACACTGTAAAGAATGAGTAAGGTCCCTTTGAAGAGAAATAAATTCCATTATTTATTTCAGAAAGAGCTGAATTCACCGGCCCTTCTCAACCCTTCAGTTACTTAGCACTGCTCAACGACCCTTCGCAGATATTGAAGATAAATATCAGTCTGCACAGAACGTGGACATATGAGGATGACAATATCGTCGGTTTACTTCAAAAACCTCATAACTACAGCTTGTAACAAGCTGTAGTTACGAGGTTTTCGAAGTAAATCGACGATATGTTATTTTGCGGTCCTTCAGAGTGTTAGTTGCTGACAGGAAAATGAATGTTAAAACTGGCCTGAAAAGGATACGTATAAGGTAGGTCGACCTGGCAATTTTAACCTAGTTTGAAAATCCATTTTCCTGACAGTGACTAACACTTGAAGCGACCATAGAATAACGGATTGTCATTTTGTATACTTTTACATGTCATGACCACAATTTAGATATCTTTATCTCATTCTTTCTCTACAACTGCCAGCTATTGGTCCTTAAATGATAGACATGAATTATTTAAAGACAAATTCAATATGGCTCACATTAAGCATTTACATCTGAAACAAGAAAAAGTTGATGCAAAGCATCAAAGTCGCCGCAAAAAAAATTTGTTTAATGCTTCAAGAAAGCCAGGGCAAGTAAGTAAATGTCAGTTTTCATCAGCAGATTTTTTAACACATTATGAAATTATGTGAATAGTAACCTACATCAAAACTTGTCTTCTGTTACAGTATCTAATACCCTAGCACATCGCTCTCTTAGCTCTTTTCCAAACGACAAATATCAGACTCTTCCAAATTCAAAGAGTTGGCAGATGACAATTTAAAAAGCTGCAAAAATGGTGGAAAATTGCTAGTAGTGGGGAAAAAGTATTTAATACAGAAGAAATTGCTTATAACGAGCAATTTCTCCTTATCCAACATGTTTTGACAAAAGAATTTGATAGCACACATGTGATAACCCGTGTTTGTTTGGGAAAGTGGTGAAAGCAGGGCTAAGTTACTAAAATGTTGCTGTCCTAGGAAAGTATGATTCAAGAGGACGTAAGTTTGCAAGGCATGCTTTCAATTTAAACAAGTCTAAGACTATAGTGTTTGGTGAACAGTGTTCATAAAGAATCATGGTTTTGCATCGCGCTTTATCATTATGAACAACACAGCGAAAAAGTGTCCTCTCTCCAGATTTTTTCCACAAATTAAATTTATGCAGAGCTCGTTGAGAAATAAACAAAGGAGTTCTAAACTATCTTTGTTGTAAAAACTAAACTTAGAAATAAGTAACCAATAATGGTCAGATACAATCATAACCATCATACCCGTTCTTCGGCGGAATTTAGCACAATTTCAGGAATGCACAATTTTAGCAGTGGTCATTCAACAAAAAACACACAAATAGTAGGAAAAACTATCTACAAAATAATCAAAATGATTATTAAACCTGTGTACGAAGGTTGTACGAAACGACCAACTGGGTACGAAATGACCAAAATTGAAAGCATAAGTAGGTACGAAATGACCAAAATCGTACGAAATGACCTAGGTACGAAATTAACAAGGTACGAAATGACTGGAAACCTGTACTGCCTTGACCAATGGAAACAAGGCATTTATGTGGACGAGTCCATTTCTCACGAATAGCGACATTAAAAGAAATAATTAGGCGGTTTTTTGATGTTGTAAGTATTAATAGAACAAAAATAGTATCGTATTGCAATTTCGTAGTTTAAGAATGAATTAAAAAGCCAGTTTAAGGCGAAGTAACGTTAGAAAGATTCCTTTTTAACCTAACACCCCTATAAAAACGAAATTCCCACTATCCATGTCCTAACTCGAAAAACTATTAAAAATATAGTCGCGCGCTTCTGCGCGGCGACTAATAAAAATGTGTGAAAGGGAGAAAATGCTGATAACAATAATGTTTTCAATACTTTTCTCTACCCGACTTGAGGAACTCGGGTTTGTGTGGAAAAGGGTTCAGCGTTTAAACAGCCAGTGATTTGGCAAGAATCATAATACGGATTCTAAATCAAAACGTTGAAAACGCTAGAGTGGTATTTGTCACGAAAGCCATTATATATTGAATTAAGAATTCGAAAGAAAAAGAAAAAAAAATGCAAATAATGCCTTTGAAATCAACATCTAAGCAAATTGATTTTTGGTTGAAGGGAGAGTACTCGTGACAAAGTTAGGACAATTTAAGTATTGGTTGTTAATCATTCAGGAGGAGTCGGGAGTAACCTCCCTAGACAGAAGATGCATGTTGAGTAGGGAAAGACACCATGTAACTATTCTGATTAAAATTCATTTTGTACCTGAAAATTACGATTTTGAGATATCTTTGAACGTAAAGATCTAATTCCCAACAATACAATAAATTCTTTCGATCTGTAGGTATTCTTGCTGTTACGGTAGATCGCTCCTTCATGCATGGCTTCTTCCTGATTTAAATACAATACCTAACAACTGCTTTAGGGAGGTATCTCTTTAGCTCAGTGGTTATGGTATTCGTCTTTCAAATTTCGAAAAACGGGTTCGAGTCCTGCCAGAGGGGGGTTTGTATTTCAGTTAGGCATTTGATGCGAACTTTCATAATCGTAAGAATGCGAAATCAAATGTAGTAGCGCGCAGTCATGGGACGAACAAACCAACGGACAGACTGGTTTTGGAACAAAAGTGCCCGGGGCTAAGCGGTCAGTAACAAATTTTGTGTAGATCATTGCGCCAATAGATACTGTGAGCAGGTGAAGCTGTTTGCCATCAAAAAGAAGTATTTCCACGATCGATAGTCTCACCCTATTTAATCATGCCATTACCAATTCAATTTCTGAGTGCTATCGAAAAACTCATGTTTCTGCGAATAATTTATTCTAATTGGGTTTATTTCCTTCTGCTTTGCACAAAATCCAATACATGGTCTTCAAAATTCAAAATGAGTATGAATTCATGATGGTATTGTCTTCACATATGCCACGAACACTACAGAAAACTATGACTAGGTAAACTCGTTTCTATGATGTAACTGATTCAGTCTTCTGATGCTTCTTCAATTTCAGTCTTCTACCTCTAACAAACGAAAGTAAATGTGATATATCTGTTTTTCAGAGATCGAAAACTTTCAGGTCTCACCTGCGTATGTCGCCAGTCAAACTGAAATCCTGCGACGACAAATAGCTCCTCTGATTCAAGAAAAAAATATATCCTCATAGATCGATGAATAGACGCTTCTGTGCCATTTATAAGTGAAAAACAGTTATACAGTGAATTTCAGGGTTGATTTTCATAGAAATGGTTCTAAATTTGAAATAAGCCTTGTTTCGCAGCTTTGGCAAGACCCAGTTTATTAAATCTACATCGCGGGTAAATAAGTAAAGAAAACACCGAAAAATTCACGCGAAAAATACCACAAACAACTTTCTTACACCAACAACTGCATGCAAAACGCTTAGATACACTATAATTTGGGAGATATCATGAAATAATGCTATCAGTCGTTAACAAATAATCTTTTTATGAGTAGGGCACTCAATACGGATTCGTGTGGCATCATTCATCGCCGCTAAACGTCCTTATTCGTGTGATCCGTAATCGATCGGCTGATAGTCGCTGGTTCCCCGGATTGATTACGGATTGCCCGAGTCTTAGTCGAATCCAGACTTTAACTCATTTCCAAACGACAATTTTTTAGGCTTGTCCAAATTGAAAGCATTTGCAGACGACACAATAAAAAGGAATAAAAATTTGAAATTTGATTTGTGAAGAGTAGAAAACATTGTGGGAAAGGGAAAAAATGCTGGTTACCACAATGATTTCTAAAGGCTTCTTTCTCAGGATTGTCAAAGTAGGGATTGTGTGGTAATGGGTTAAAGGCATATTATACGAAGCCCATTAGAGCGCCATAACTTTATTAAAGTGGTTGACTGTTGATAAAACATACTTGTGAGCAAATTTCTATGTCTATCAGTACTTTCAGCACTTTGACTTTATAGACGGATGTGATATGGATTTAGCAATTAGGCTGCATCGATTTGCACGATAGTTTTGTGGCTTCATTAACCTGTATTTAAATTGTTGACTATCACAAAAAGGGATCAGGCGTAAATTTAACCTTTTACCAGATAAAAAACAATATGTTCATTTCATGACGGGGTTGAAATCTGAAAGCAATTGCAAACAACAGATTAAATGTGACTCGGTTGATAAAATTTTAGGTTTTTGGAAGGAGTTGAAAACGTTGTGGGAAAAGGAGGAAATGCTGATTACCAGCATTTTCTCCTCTTCTCATAATGATTTGAAAAGCCTAGCATCTTAGAATAGTTTCGACAAGAAAATTTGATTTAATTTTGGCTCGAAATCTTAAAATACCATAATAAGAGGCTACATAGCCATCAAAAAAAAAATGTGGTAATTTTATGATACTTAATTATTGATTATTTGTAATGTTTTTTTTTTTTCATATAAATTTCAGGGATATATATATTTTTCAATTTGGTTAGATGTGAAAAATTTAAATACCCACCTTTAAAGGGTTAAGCACAATAAAACAAAATTAACTGACTACGGCGAAGACGAGCGTGTAGACTAAGACTAGACCCTAGATACACACAGCCTGATCTTGAACTATACCTTTGAGAAAATGAGAAACTGTTCGTTATCGGCATTTTCTTCTTTTCCTAAAATGTTTCCTTTTCAAGGTCGTAAAACTTTGCTACAGTATTGTAAAGTTTTTTTTTTTTCAATTTTTTCATGTTATACGAAGATGCATTAACTCTTTACCAAACGAAAAAAATCTAGACTGGTCGAAATTGAAAGCATTTGCAGACGAAAAAAAAGCGTAAATCAAAAATGGTATTTGGTTCCAGTAGGGTAAAAAACATGATGGGAAAAGGAGAAAATGCTGGTTACCACAATATTTTCCGAAGGCTTCTTCCACAGGGTCGTCAAAATTAGGGATTGTTTGGTAATGGGATAAACACTTTTTTCTCAGATCTGTGTCTTGAAACACGATATGGATTTTATAATTAGAGAGTATCGATTTGTAATGTAGGCTTAGACTTCATTATACAGATTTCTTGACTATTTATTTGACGACAAAAGTCTAAACTTGTCCAACTTTAAAGTACATGTATTTGAATGATGACAAATGAAAAGTGGCTGTAACTATGTGATTAGTCTATATTGAGGAGAAACACTGTGAAAAAATAAACAGTGAAGAGATACTGGTTTCCAACATTTTTTTCCTCATCACTTATTATTTTCCAAAGCCGTCTCAGTGTGAGTTGTCAAAACCGGGATTTTTCTAAAATTTATTAATATGAACCATGATCTTTGAAAATGAGGTTTGATGCATTTGGAGGAAAGCATCGGTTGCACAGACTGACAATGGTCGAAACCTTTTGGTATTGGTTGATTTCTGCTTGTCAAAGGAGCATTCTATCTCATAATTCAGTGTGTTGTCTGGCAATTAATGGATGATATGGATCCAAAATTATGTGATGATTTGTTTGGTATGGTACATCATAATTGGAGTGCAACACGCGAAAAGGTGCATTCGGACATTTGCGTAAAGTGTCGTCTCGGATCAGCGTGTGCAGTCCGCACAGGATAATCCGAAACGAAACTTTCCGATTTCATGTGATTTTCTGTTTTACGCATGTCTACTGTAGCACAAAATCTAATGTAGTCGTAAAGTGCCGTCTCGGATTAGCCTGCGCGGACTGCGCAGGCTAATCCGGGACGACACTTTACGTAAATGTCCGAATGCACCTTTTCGTGTGTTGCACTTCAATTATAGGGATACGTTAAATGTCTTTTTCCACAGCATGTCTAATATAGTTTTTAGGGCGTTGCCCTGATGAGCGAAAGCGAAACCGGTTGGCACGTTGAAAATACTATTTGTAGTCTAGTTTCATTTCTCTTTTATTATATATTATATATACTCGTACACGTATGGAGAATACTGTATTTATTTTTTACGTTGAAATATAGAAATTCATTTAACCTATTGCCACACAATTCCTACTTTTGATGCTCTTGAGAAAGAATCCTTTAGAAAACATTGTGGGAAAAGGAGAAAATGCTGGTAACCAGCATTTTCTCCTTTTCCCACAATGTTTTCTATCCTTCGCAGAACAAATTTCAATTTTTCAGTCACTTATACTCTGTCCTTTGCAAATGCTTTCTCTTTGGACAAGCCTAAAATATTGTCGTTTGGTAATGAGTTAATCGAGTGAACATAATCGGTAATATTTTCACCAGCAGATGATGTTCACTCGATGAAATAAATTTCGATCTTTTACCATAAAAAACGAATATCTTCTAATTTTTTTCATGCCTTTAACCCTTTCCGGGGGGAACTTAATCAAACCCAGTACAGTTCTTTTCAGTTTACCCGTGGCGCACCCCCCTCCGCTTAGCAACGCGTTACAGTATTACGTCAAGCGCGAGAAATGTAAAGTAAATTACGTCATATTTCCATCTGGTTGTGAGGCATATTTTACCTAGTTAACTAGAGTATAAAAATCGGTATTTTGATTGGTCGTAATCAAATATTTCACCGACATTTTTTGATAACCTACCGAAAAGCGTGAAATAAACTGCTTTACTCCCTGTTATCATTTCGTCTCTTTCGTTGCCTCTTTCACTTTCCCTATGTTAACTCTGAGGCTGCAAAGAGCGACTCAAGACCTCTTGTGGACAGTGTAGATCTAAGATCAGACTGCACATTCTATGCAGTCTGATCTTGGATCTATACTGCCCAATGAGGATATATCCCGGAAACTTCCTCTGAAATAACAAAATTTGGATATTTTGATATCCGGTTCAAAATTTTATTTTACGTGTTTAGCGGAATAAGGATTATTAAAACGACTTGTATTTTAGCATTACAATACAAACATTTTTTTTTTTTCTAGTTTTCCCTACAATGTTTTCAAGGGCCTCTCTGTCAGAGTTGTTCAAAACGGAATATTTCCCCACTAAGGCTTTACATCTTATAAAAATACTGTCTAACCCCCCCCCCCCCCCCCCCCGCGCCTTTCTTTCCCATCATTCCATCCTCATCATTCTGTTTCTCTTTCGTCTGCTCCTTCAATCGCCTACAGAATACTCTACTCTACTCTACTCTACTCTACTCTACTCTACTGTCGTGTAAAAATGATTTGCATGTTAGAGTTACAAAACAACGCCAATGACTTTTTCTCTCCTTTTCCGTCTGCAACAAACAAACCATCCCCGTTGGCGACTTTGTCATGTTTAAATGTTCTTGGTCAGTGCTCTATATCCCAGTTCTAGGACAAATTACACTATTAAAAGAGCCAAAAACAAACTCCCATCGTCTTAACCCATAGTGGGCATTACCACACCATCTCTACTTTTGATGACCCTGAGAAAGAAGCCTTCAGAAAAAATCGTGGGAAAATAAAAAAAATGCTGGTTACCAGCATTTTCTCCTTTTCCCACAACATTTTCTACCCTTCACAAACAAATTTCAGACTTTCAGTCACTTTTATTTTGTTGTTTGCAAATACTTTCGATTTGGACAAACCTAAAATTTTCTCGTTTGGTAATGAGTTAAAACTATATCTACAGCCATGGAGAAAAGAACGCTGATAAAACTTGATGACGTGCAGGATGACTCGGAATGTGGTCAGCGTAGTAAACATAGATATATTACCAATATATAGAGGATAATCACCTGGCTATTTTTGATATGAAAAATATCTCACGAGGATGCGTTGTTAGGCGTTCAAAAAACGAGTGCGCAGCACGAGTTTTTTTAACGCCTTACGACGCATCCGAGTTTTTCATTTCAAAAATAACCAGTTGATTATTCTATTTATTATATACCTTATTAACATCATTATTTGTAATTTTCCGTTTGAAAGTCGAAAAAAACGTTGTCGAAAAAAAAAATTAGTTCCCAAATTACGGCAGGAAGTGAAAGTGAAAGTTGATAACGTCACTAGTGATGATATCCAAATTTATTACACTGGGAAATTCCAGGATTTCACAGCTAGGTATATAACAAATAAGGTGTATATATTAAAGGCTAGAGAAACTCAATAAATTTGACCTCATATTACACCGGAAATGACAACAATGATTTCTTAGAAGGGCTTTACAAAATGACGTACATTGTCTATCCCTCGTAATCTGTGCAACACTGCAACCATCAGGTACGACATTTGTTATGAAGATACAAGATTAATTATTTTTCCATAAAATAAAGATCAGATGGGTTAAAAACTTACTTATCCTTTACTCCATAGATACTCATTTCTACGCATTGCTTGTAGGAGCCTTTGGAAAACATTGTGGCAAAAGGTGAAATTGCTCGTCACGAGCAATTTCACCTTTTGCCACAATATTTTCTATGCTATCAAAAGGTGTCATATACACATAAGAAAGTGCTTCATCCTTGCTGTTATTTAGGGTCAATTAGAGATACCATAGAAATGCCTTAAGGGGTAAAGGGTTAAAAGGAGTGAAGATTTATCTTTCTGTAGAAAAATTGGTAAAAACGCCATTCTGATAAATTAACGCTTTATCTGATAAATTAACGCTTTTTGACGGCCTTGACAGACCTTTGAAAACGGTAACCAGCCTTTTCTCCTTTTCTAACGATGTTTTCTAACCCTCTATAACATGAAAAGAATTTGACATATTGTCGGCCAACACGATACGCAGTGCTCTAAACTTGACAGTTTTTTTTTTTTCATTTTTGTATAAAGATAAAATAAAATCCTCACTAGAAAGAAATGGTAAGATATTTTCAGCGCTCTGTACGCTTGACCTTCTTCAATTATTCTCTAAAAGTATTTTATAGACCTGGAAATGCGATATGGATTTTATAATTAGGTTTGATCGATCTGCAGCATAATCATATACAATTTTCTAGCGCATATCCTACCAGTTTCTTATTACTATTCACCATCGCAAGAAAAAAATTATTTGACTTAACGGCAACTTTAAATCTCTTTTGTCAGAGATTTATAGAGATTGATTGATTGATTGATTGATTGGTTTGTTGGTTGGTTGGTTGGTTGGTTGGTTGATTGAATGATTGATTAATTGATTGATTGAACCTTTCATCAATCAATTAAGCAATCAATCAGTCAATCAATCAATCATTTAATCAATCTCTATAAATCTCTCGTATAACACCTAAAAGTTGCCGTTAAACCAAATAAGATTTTTTCTTATTGGTTGATTTGTTGGTTGGTTGGTTCGTTTAACCTTTAATCAATCAATCAATCAATCTATCTTTCTTCCTCTCCGTAAAAATAGTTTATACAAAGAAAACCAACAATTTTGGATTCAGTATAGAATCGTGCTGACATTGCCACAAGCCAATGATTTCAAACTAGAAATAAACATCGGTGTTTTTTTTTTACGTTGCTACGCACCATTGTTTTAGCATTTGAAATAAACATTTTTTTTTTTTCAAACGTCAGAGAAAATTAGTTTTACTACTTGCCTTGAAATTATGTCAGTTGCTATTTCGTATCGATTCGTTTCTACCGCGGTTTAACGTTTATGAAAACCGGAAATGAAGTATCGATTTTTACCTGGGATGTGAGACGAGCTTGAAAAAGGAAGGAAAGAAAATATATCTGATTTTAATCCAGCATTGTTCGACCAACCCCTAGCCACATTTTGAAGTCGCCTCTATACGTGTAATGTTGTTAGAATCTTCCCTGCATTTCGAGTATTATGTTTTAATCCTTAATCTACTAAATAAGTGATTAATTGTATGGTGATAAACGCACATTTTCAACGTTAATATAATTATATCGCGGCGGCCAGTGCACCTATCCATGCGTTCCTGGAGTTTCTTTTACCGGTATTTCGCTGAATTTTCTTTCCAAGTCACTGGCGCTAAATAAGTGAAATGGGAAATGGAAGTTTTAAGTTGGGAAGTAGTTTTTAAAAAGACTCACAAATTTTAATATTTCAAAGGTATTTTTGGCAAAAAATATCTCTTTCAGTTTAATTTAAACATATTTGTTTTACATCGATTAAGAAACAAGTTCTTACAACTTATACTAATCTCTCTCGATTCTGCGTCCTGGGAACTACTCCCGTACCAACACCGAATGTGTGGGCCAATGAAAAAACCCAAAGTTGACACCCGGTCCCGGGTATCGAACTCAGGACGTTATGGTTATAAGGCCGACATTCTACCTCACACTCACGGACACCACAATATAATAATTCCTCTGCAGACAGTGTAGAACCAAGATCAGACAGCAAGTTATGTGCAGACTAATCTTGGTCTACATTGACTGCAAAAGATCCTTGAGTCGCGCTAAGCAGCCTAAAGGTCAATTACATCTTTCCCGAACGAGAAATTTTTAGACATTTCCAAACTGAAAGAGTTTGCAGATGACAATTTTAACTTTCATAACTGTGGCAGAAATTATTCTGAAGGAGCAGAAAACACTGTGGGAAAAGGAGAAATTGCTCATTACGAGCAATTTCTCCTTTTACCACAGTGTTTTCAAAAGACTTGTACTACAGACACGTAAAAATTAAGGGCTTGTTTGGGAAAGGGTTAAACTCTTTTTCAGACGACACTTTTTTAGAATGGTCCAAACTGAAAGTATTTGCAACGACAAATATAATATGGCCAAAAACATAAGACTTGGACTTTGAATAACACGGCACATTGTTGGAAAAGGAGAAGGTGTTGATAACCAGTCGTTTCTTCTTTTACGACAATGTTTTCCAAAGCTTGGCTCCTTGCCCTTTTTCAAAATACGGAATTGCTTGCTGTAACTTTTTTTCATAATGGGGGGGGGGGGGGGGGGGGGGAGGACATTCCTGTCAATTAAATTATGATCCTTGCCCGATAAATACTGAAGATAACCAAATAACACCCTGGTCCTTTCACATGTATTCCTTTGATTTTATGATGTTGCGATAATTATAACAATGATTTATGATGTCTGTTTAAGGTCCACTTGTAATTCTCAAATTCTGTTTTTAATCACAAGGAACTCCGTATATATAGATTTTCAAAACAATCGAGCTAGATTTACTTGGAATATTGTTTTGGGGAAGTAGCTGTTCAGTGCAAGAAAATAAAGGATAAAATCAGAGTAATTCTCATATCAGGACCAATGTAGTGCATGAGAGGAATCAAGGGAAATAACTAAAGAATGGCCCTCAATAGTTATGATCGATTATATGGATTTTTTTTTAACGTGGATAAATCACTCAAACTGAATACATCCTAGAACTTATCGATATTCGAGCCAAGCTGTGGGTAGCCCCGACGAGCCGGATTCGGACATAGAACGTGTACAATATGAACAGCCAATGTTATACCTCTATACTACCTTATCCCGCATAAGACTACCATTCTAAATGACTTACTTGTGAAACGAATTTGGATACAAAAATGTGGGGAAAAAAAACGACGTTGAAAGCTGAAGACGTTACTTACTTTGTCAACGTAAACGATATAAATAATTCAAGTGACCTCGGGGTCACTCTGCTTCAAAAAGAAATTTTAACCGTTAAGGTGGTTCCATCTTAATGGAAAACAGCTATTTCCTCTATAATAATATTCTACAAAAAATGTTAGGATTAAAAATGAGTTTTATTGTACTACTTCAACCGAGCCACTTTTTCCATTTTATCCTTCTCAGAATTATCATTTTTAAATGTAAAACCACTATATTCTCATTATAAAGGGAGATAATAATTACCTCCTTCTTCAGGAAACAAACAAAAGTATCAACAAATAACTTCAAGATAGACATCAAAGGAATATCTGGTCGGTTAGAAATATGCAAAAATATTATCTCAGTATGAATGCTTATTTATCAACTAATAAGGAATTTTGTATCATGTTGCACTAGAAGCGTTACGATGGTGATGCCTTTAGGCGCTAAATAAGTTCAAGAAACGTTTCAAGCCGATATAGTAAACAACAAAAGTAGAGCTATTTCAAATATCGTCGGTTTACTTCAAAAACCTCGTAACTGTAGCCCGTTTCAAGCTGCAATTACGAGGTTTTTGAAGTAAACCGACTATATATCTTTTAGGGTAAAACATGTTTATTATTAGACTATGTAGATCAAAGATCAGACTGCACTTCTGTACAGTATGATGTTGATTTATTCTATCCGTAAAAGGTTATTGTGTTGCGCTTAACAGTCTAGTGGTTAAACCTTTACCAAATGGCACAATTTTAGACCTATCCAAATTGAGAGCATTTGCAGACGACAATTTTACACTGGCTCAAATGATGCATTTTTTCTTTAATAGGGTAGAAAACTTTGTGGGAAAAGGAGAAAATGCTGGTTACCAGCATTTTCTCCTTTTTCTCACAATGTTTTCAAAAGGCTTGTTTCCCATAGTCGTTAAAAGTTGTCATTGTGCGGTAAAGGGTGAAAAAAGAAAGGCCTAGTTCCTTAACTTTTAGCACTCGATTTAATTTCGTACATATTATAAGAAAAAAAAAACAGATATTATTAATAATAATTAGTTTCTTGAAATATAATTCTGTATTATACATTTCGTATGAAGCATAATGTGTTTGGTAACTAAGTAACCATCGAAATAATGTCTGCCTTGCTTCATTTGTCATAATTGCCCGAAGTTCCTAGGTGATGTACAGCTTTACAAGATAAAACCAAAAATAAGAGAGAGAATATTAATGGTTTCAAAAGTCATTACGACACAACATAATTTCTCATAATGCCCTAATTTTGTTGCTATAAACTGCTATATTTATTGTTAAAACAGAAATCATGACACTATTGATTTTTTGCCAACAAGTGCACGAAGGCTATATTTACTGGTTAGAGGCCATCTTCGCAAGCCAAGGATACTAAGGTAGTACCCTTGGCCGCTCTCCTCTTTAAAAATCGAAGCTCCCGCTGCGCCATTTCATTGAATGCAATCAAAACCCATCGCGTCCAATCAAACTATCCGTAACAAGAAATCTTTCGCGAAACAGAAAATAATAACAGCGGCGCCCGTCAAAAACGAAAGTTGTCGTGTTTGTGACGAAAATTTACTAAGAAAAGATAAGACGATCGGTATTTAATGAGTTTTTTCATAGTCCACAATCAATTACGTGAAATATTAGGACGGGTTCCACAGCCAAATGATTTCAAATCATCGTATATCTGTCCGGTTTTTGATGTGATGAATCCGAAAGCGCAGACATATTTGATGTATAGCCTAACAAATTTTATTACGGGCATTTTGATTGGACATAAATAACATCGTGATATTCGATAGGTGGCGCAGCGGGAGTTTCGATTTTTAAAGAGGCGAGCGCCCAAGGGTACGTAACGAACAACGTGGAGTTAGTATCCTTGGCTTGCGAAGATGGGCTAGAGGCCTACGGCTCCTGACTCATCGGTAATTATCGACGTTTTCGTAGGGGCTACTCGGCTAATCTCGGCCAATCTCGGCAGTTTTCGTCTTTCAATGTGAGCGTTAGGGGCCACAGACTCACCAAATCTTCGGTAAATATGCGAAAAAGGTAATTCGGAGATTTGCGTATAGCGTCGTCCCGGATCAGCCTGTGCAGTTCGTGCAGGCTAATCCAAAACGACACTCTCCGTTTTTATGTAATGCGGTCTGCACAGGCTAATATGTGTCGATACTCTTTGCAGATTCATTAAGTCAAACTTAAGATAAGACCTGTGTAATACACTTCCGGTTATTTCGACATATTTCGTCCTTTACCGTGATGTTCGCTGCATTCCGAATATGCAACCCTGCTTGGAATATAAAAATCGTACGAACGCGGAAAATCAGTGCTTAATCCGGGGATTCAAAATGGCGTCGGGAGGTGCCATAGGCAGACATAGAGCATGACTCAAAGGTGACAAATCACCCAAAAAGGGACAGTCTAGGATCAATCAGATGAAAGTAGACCAAAGATGGTGCAGTGCCAATTTAAGGTAATAGATCAAAAAATGATTGTTTAACAAGGCACAGTGGCCACTTTTCATAAAGAAAATATCATAAAAGCGAAAAATGTCAACCCTAGTCAGCCTGCGCAATTCGCGCAGGCTGACCAGGGTCGACACTTTTCGCAGTTCCCAGAAGGTCCCTTTTTACGTGACGGGTCACAAATTATTCATATCTAATCCATCATTTACGGATGATTAACGGATTTATAGTTCTGCATGCAGCAATTCTTTACAATGTGCTTCAAATCAACCTGTATATCCAGTCAATAGGAAATCAAATTACGTTTTTATAACTCTTATACCGCCAAATAAATGCAGTAAACATTTTCATCATTGAAATAGGATTCAAATAATATCTACTTCAAGGTTTGGTTGTGCAGAATGTCTTAGAAAATCGGACAGCCTATTTTACAAAATGGCTGGCTTCATGATAGAACATGAAATACCTTTTTGTTTTAAAGAAGGCATAAACGGCTTAGATATACTAGTACTGGCAGGCAAATTTTGAAACTTTTGGTGGTTCATTATGAGGAGAAATGAAGAGAAATGATCAAGAGTAACCAAGCTACTGGCTGTCCTTTCTCATTGTTTTGAATATCGTTGAAAAGTGTATTGTTCGGTTATTAGATATTAAGATTAGAAATTAATATAGGTCATCATTTGAAATGTAAAAGTTGGTGATAAAATTGACGTGTCTGAAAATAAATGTAGACATCAGTAATGGTTTATAAGGTAACATTTAAAGGTGGCCCTTCAGAATTTGGGACGAAAATTTTACAAAAATACAAAAATATCATCCTTTTACTCCCAAAGCGTTATAATCGTCATTCATAAAACCCCAGTAGTCGAAAACCATCCGACAACACGAGAAATTAGAGATTTACTACGGCCAAGGTCGACATCGACGGGAAACACGTTCTATTTTTACATGACCACCTCGCTCGTTTACATGCTGGAAAAACACAGACGAAGCTTCAAACATAGCGTCAAAAGAAGATATTATGAAAAATAATTACATGTTTGTTATATAATGGAATTTAAGCGTCATTAGTCACGTGCCAGTAACTTAACATTCCCACAATGCATTTTTTGTTTTTGGCGCGAAATCTAAAAATAGCTTAAGAGGCTACGTAGCCTTTTAAGGGAATACCATCAAAAAAAATTTTTTGGGTAATTTTATGATTCTTATTTATTGATGATTTGTATTGATATTTCATATAAATTTCAGTGATATGTATGTTTTTTGATTTTGTGTGATGTGAAATTTCTAATTACCCACCTTTAAAAGAAAAATAGCGACAGCAACGCTCGTGAACTGATAACATAGGTATTCTCTAAAAGAGCATTACAGAGCCCGCAGAATAAACGTGTCTACAATTTTCACCAATCGCAGATTACTAGTTATTCGTTTGGCTATCAATCCAAATTTATAAGTTAAATGAAGCGTAGTCAGCTACGCCGAAAAATGTCTGCAAACGGTTTAATGGGGGTAAATCGTAGGTTTACTTCTAAAACATCGTAACAACTGCTTGTTACAAGGTGTATTTACGAGGTTTTTGAAGTAAACAGACGAAATGTTATATATACTGCCTGCTAATTCTTTATGCATGACATAACAGATTAGCAGATCTGCGTGGTCGTCATATTGTGCCTACTTTTGGTTCATTCAGATGTAGCTCTCGGTGTTTGCAAAAAATATCCATCTAAATTAATTTTTTATCACAAAGTCCAGAGTTTTAGCCACTCTAGTGAAGACAAGTTTTATCAACCCTTTGTGAATAGCAAAAATAATGCCAGCGTTTTCTTCTTTTGCCACTTGACTTTAGAACTATCCATTAATAGACCAAGTCAATAACTTGAGCCAAATCTCGTACTTTGTCATCTTCTTTTAATTCAGATTACTCTAAAATTTTGAGGTTCGCACAAAAAGTCATTTTCAAATCTGAATATTTATGAAACATTTCTAATCTGAATATTTATGAAACATTTCGGTTACTTAGACCGATCTACAACAGCACTATTATTATATATACCGCGAAAGGAAAATTCCTCCAAGAGTTCATGCAATAAAGGGAGATAATCACTGCACCTTTTTTAGGTAAGCAATGCATCATTTTAGTATGTAATTTATCCCGATAAATCAGCCATGGTTTATGGCTTGTAACTGGATGGTGATTGTGGAAAATTATGTACTGATGGCTTATTGACATCACTTGCAAATGATTGAAAGAAAGGTACAAAAATGTCAAGATATTTTCGGATTTGCCATTAAACTAAGCTTCAGTGACTACGTACTTTCGACCCTTTATCTGACTGCAAAACTGAGAGGTTGAATGTGAACTATCGGTGAAAAGTATTGTCGGTAAACAGACTGTCTAAAGATTGCCATATATGTGTTAATGAATCACGACGGAAATAGATGCGCAATGGCGGTCATTGACTATATATAACACATTATGACATGTCTTCGATTTACTTCAAAAACTTCGTAACTACAGCTTGTAACAAGATGTAGTTACGAGGTTTTCGAAACAAACCGACAAGACACAGTCCATGAGTCATTTAAAAGATGAAACAGTCATGCTGCATTTACTAAAACCACTATGTCTACGATGGCCACGATTTCAAAAGACATCGTTGAATTTCATATTTTATTGCAGTGAACTTCCTTTCTTACAATCTCAGAACGTTTTTCCGCGACCTTCAATGATTTATTACGAAACAAAAAGACTCAGGTCAAGGAATGCCTGGATTTTTTCAGGGTTTTCTCAAGTTCTCTAACGATATACACGATCTACTATCAAGTTTTGTCTCGTTACGTTCAGGAAACTTCACGTTATCAAGTTCTATAAGACTGTCAATGATATGGTTGAAGTTCACTCCGTTTTCCCCACGATTTGGATATAATCAGATGCCATTGGACATCAATCCATCGAAGGAAACGATAAATGAGACAAAATTCATTCTCTCACCCTCTCCAGGGCCCGTATTCACCAACCATTCTTGAGAATATTCTTAGTCTTTTTCTCCAATCGTGGGAATGGTGGATTATGCATTACTGGCAGTAAATGTGACCATGGCTTTAAAATACATTTTTCTCTCAGTAATTGGAACTTTTTCTCCCACTGTAATATACTATCAGATTCAAAATAATTTGTATTTTTAACCCTTTCCCAAGCAGCAAGTTTTGGACCAGACCAAATTGAAAACATTTTGCAAATGGCAAATTAACTGTTGTTAAAAAGATGATTTTTCTATATGGTAGGGTAGAAAACATTGTGGGAAAAGGATAAAATGCTGGTTACCAGCATTTTCTCCTTTTCCCACAATGTTTTCAAAAGGCTTCTATTCCTGACCCGTAAAAACCAGGGATTGTTTGGGAAAGGGTTAAATAGTATGAATTAATTTTTTCTATGTGCATTTTGGCAGCTAGGTTGTTTACTTTTGCCAGCTAGCAGACCTTTAATTAGAAAATTCATGATATACAGAAGTTCAACGTACTTTGGTGTCTGTTTGAAGCACGTAAATAGCTTATGAAATTTGATTTTACCATATATGGTTTGCATTCCCACTGCTATAAACTGTTTTCAAGCTGATAGACTGTTTTCACATACACCATGCAATTTCATGAATAAAAAAACACACATTTTTTTTTTGTATTCTGAAGTTGTGTGATGGCCTTATCTCTGTTGGTTCAGCTCCAGGCTGCAAAGCGCCACTCTCTGACCTTTTACGGGCGGTGTAGATTAAGACCAGAATGCACAGTAGGTGCAGTCTGATCTTGAATATACAGTGTCCGATAAGGAGACAACATTCCCCAATACGTAACTTTGAAATAGCAATACCTGGCTTTTAACTATCCATTTGAAAATTTCATTATAGTTATTTAGTAGGGTATGGGTTAACTCTTTACCAAACAATCCCTGGGTTTTACGACCCTGACAAAGATGCCTATTAGAAAGCATTGTGGAAAAAGGAGAAAATGCTGGGTAACCAGCATTTTCTCCATTATCTCCCGCTAGATGGCATTCTATAAATACTCATTTATCTGATATGGGCATCCTGAGTACAGAACCGAACCACTTTCCTACGCGACATCCGTTACTTTGAATTTTAAAAAAAAGGTTTACCCAATAAAACGCCACCTCGTGCAATTCACTCAACTATGGTCACCAACTTAGAGAAATATGTTGCTAAAGCAGGTCTCATTTCTCCTCAAACGTATTGATACGTAAAAGCTATTTTCAACATTGCTACTTTATAGAGCGTGATTATTACGATCAGCCCGCTTTCGGGGCCAGTAGTGATGCGTCATATAAGACAGTCGAATCTTCGAAGAATATGACATGCGCAGACAACGGCATTTTCTCCTTTTCTCACAATGTTTTCTACCCTGCTGGAAACAAATTTCATTTTTTGAATTACCTTTATTTTGTCGTCTGCAAGTGCTTTCAATTTGGAACGATCTAAAATTTTGTCGTTTGGTAAAGAGTTAAGCCGGTTGACTGACTTGCTATACTTGACTGAACTTAAGTGATTGATTGATGGATGCAAAAATGTCCTGAAAGTGAAGCGCAGGTGGAATAAATACACACACATACATATACAAGTAATTCTCTGTGAAAAGAGGGCTGTTTACATCGGCAAAAAAAAGTATCCACCCGTATCAGCCTGCGAAATCCACATTGTAAATGTTTGATCATGCACTTTGTTGAATTATAAACTTTAGAAAAAAAAATACACGTATGAATAATAATAGTACGCCTCGTCATAACCTTAGTTATGATAAACTTATGAATCTGAAAAAAAAGATGGATTAAAAGAAAATCAACATTATGGGAAATTTGTCATCACGGGATTGGTTTCTCTGAAGAAATAAACAAGTTTATTTCTGCTCGATGGTCAATAAACTTAACTATATCAGCGCCGTTGGCAAAATTAGTCTTATGTGAGACCAGCATCGATCATGGTCATATTGCACAAGGGCGTAGCTAGTCCCAATAAAGTGTAGGTAAAAGTTATTTCAAAGGTATAACCCAAGGCGCTATGTTCAGTGAGAGAGTCAGAGGGTCTTTGGATCTTCCCGCCATAATTTCTTTTTAAGTATAAAGGCAATTTTGTGACCTCTTGTGACGTGTTTTGCCACATCTGTCATCTTTTTCCATTGCAATATGTACGCAAATACTTTTTTTTTTGCATACAGACAACTACGCAACTATGCCCCAGATAACCGCCCCCACACATTTCCTCAATCGTTAAATTAAAGAAATTTCTGATTTTCATTTGATTTGTAAAGTCTCTTTTAATCGTGAAAAAGGGGCCGAGTTTATACTCATAAATTTTGGGCCGAAAAAGCTCAACAGGTCAGCGCTGTACCAATGGGTGTCCGAAGAATTCAATTATCATTATCAAATTGAGAGAGAGAGGGAGAGAGCGACAGAGAGAGAGACAGAGAGAGAGAGAGAGAGAGAGAATAAAAATTAGCCATATGTTATGTATCTGCAAAAAGGTATATTTCGGACACAACTTTTGAAAAACATTATCGTGGGATATATCCTGGAAGCAACTTCTGAATAACATTCTCGTTGGATATATCCTGAAAGCAAATTCTGAAAAACATTATAGTGGCATATATCCTGGAAGCAATTTCTGAGAACATTCTCGTTGGACATATGTCGGAAGCAACTTCTGAAAAACTTCTGAAAAACATTCTCTTTGGATATAATCCTGTAAGCAACTTATGAAAAACATTCTCGTTGGATATATCCTGGAGGCAACTTTTGAAAAACATTCTCGTTGTATATGTCGGGAGCAACTTCTGAAAAACATTCTCGTTGGATATATCCTGGAAGCAACTGATGAAAAACATTCTCGTTGGATATATCCTGGAGGCAACTTTTGAAAAACATTCTCGTTGTATATGTCGGGAGCAACTTCTGAAAAACATTCTCGTTGGATATATCCTGGAAGCAACTTATGAAAACATTCTCATTGCATATATCTTTAGAGCAACTTCTGAGAAACATTCTCGTTGGATATATCTCGGGAGCGACTTCTGGGGAACAGTTTCGTTTGATATGTCTCGGGAGCAACTTATGAAAAACATTCTCGTTGGATATATCTCGGGAGCAACTTATGAGGAACACTCCTGACATTCCTGATGAATTCTTTCGTGCATAGCTTTGTCCCGATTTAAATACAATACCTGATAGCTGCGTCAGAGGGACATGTCTTTGGCTCAGTGGTTTAATCCTCAAAAAATGAGGTTAGTTCTTCCTTCGTGGGTTCGAATCCCGCCAGATGAGGTTTGTACATGTATTTGAGATTTTGCGAGAAGCGATAATAGAACATAACTCACAAAACTAACAGACAAAACAGTTGGTATTTATGAATATCGCCATAATTCAGACCATATTGTCTGCTCTCTTACCATCAATCCTTTGATGTATTTAACCCATTACCAAACGGCAAAATTTTAGACTGGTTCAAATTAAAAGCATTTGCAGACAACAAAATAAAGGTGACTGAAAAATTGAAATTTGTTCTGGGAAGGGTAGAAAACACTGTGGGAAAAGGAGAAAATGCTGGTTACCAGCATTTTCTCCTTTTCCTACAGTGTTTTCAAAAGGCTTCTTTCTCTGGGGCGTCAAAAGTAGGGATTGTGTGGAAATGAGTTAATTGCCATTCCAGAATGAACTTTTTTAACGAAACTCATGGTTTAAGTCAGAATTAGCTCTAAATTACGTCAATGGGGAATAGATTTGTCGTGCTAGTAACCGCTAGTTGGCATTCCTCAGGGGTGCAAACCTTTAATGAACTCATTGACGACACAATATGAAATAACTCGATATTAAAACCATTTTGTTGGTGAAACTGACCTAATGAATTTTTTCATTGATCCTCTAATGTTTTTCAATACCATATCAAAGCCTAGTAACCTGTTTCCAATAAACAGTTTACTGATGACGCCATTATGTGCGGTACGTATGACTTGCGAAATTTCCCGTATCTCCCATATTAATAACAGAACCAGGGCCTGGTTTCAAAATAAAACTCAAGGCTCGTATTTTGCTCATTTCCACTAGATGACCGAAGTTCTAACTCAAGCGGAGTTTGTTACTTGACTCATTTCCAAACGACATAATTTTAGACTTGTCCAAATTGGAAGCATTTGCAGACGACAAAATATAATATTATATGACTCAAAAATTGAAAATTGTTATGGGAAGGCCAGAAAACATTGTGGAAAGAGGAGACAATGCTGGTTCCCAGCATTTTCTCATTTTTTCCACAATTTTATCATAAGGCTTCTTTCTCAGAGACGGGAAAACCCGGGATTGTATGGTAAATGGTTAAGAAGCAATCTACGAACATTGACAGACTTTTAGGCTTTCAAATCCTGAGTTGGCGTAGCGTTCCACAGGCAAATCCAGACTTAAATATGCTAGGTGAGGTCCGTTTTTTTTTTTTGCTAAGTTTATGATTAGTCTTGTGCGTTTTGTCAACTCGGGATTTGACAACACACACTTAGATCTGTCAGTGCTTGTTAAATGCGTCTCAAATATGGCGTGCAACGCACGAAAAGGGGCATTCGGACGTTTGCGTAAAGTGTCGTCTCGGATCAGCCTGCGCAGTCCGCCCAGGCTAATCCGAGACGGCACTTTCCGTTCTAATGTGATTTTCTGTTTCGCAAAAGAATACTGTAACACAAAATCTAATGTAGTCGTAAAGTGTCGTCTCGGATTAGCCTGCGCGGATTGCGCAGGCTAATCCGGGACGACACTTTACGCAAATGTCCGAATGCCCCTTTTCCCATGTTGCATGCCATATCGAACTCAGAACGACAGAAACTGATTACATTAGTGTATTTCAGCCAAATATCGGACTTGGACTTTTACGTGAAACCGGACCAAAGTCTGTACTTTTCAATTAACGTTACATGTTACGTGTCAGCTGCCAAATGTAAATGAAATTCTAGTCAAAATGCAAATATAAAAATCCAAGTTTTTTTCAATACATTTTTCTGCCGGTGATTGTAACATTGCACTGTAATATATTATCGGACTCATAATGATATTCATTCTTATAAATATTATGATTTTTTTTTCTGACTCCTTAATTACTTACATTTATCTATCAGCATAGATGATGCGTAGAAATACTCGCCTGTATGTGCAGATTAGACCTTGGCACACCTGTTGCAATGTTTGAACAGATGGCATTCTACAAATAGGGCCTACACATCTATCTATCTTGGGCATCCTGGTTACAGAACCGGTCTACTTTTGTACGCGACAACCGTTACTTTGAATTTCAAACTGATATAAACTTATACTCAATAAACTGCTACAGAATGCCCAAATTCATCTTCGCAAGCCACGGCTGACGATTCACTACGTTACTCTACCCTTGGCGGATCGAGCTTGATTTTTACAATTCACCCGATACGCTTTTTCATTGGATGCAGCAAGCTCTAGCTGCAACGAATGAAATCGCTCGTAGCATTTCATCTTTGATAAAAATAGAACAAGGTCGCTACCTTTCGAATAAAAGGTCAACATGGAAACCCACGTGGATGTCTGCTTATCGCTCCATGCGTATTCATAAGCGGTTTGTAAAACGATATGTCATTTGCTTTTAGAAATATGATGTAAAGGGGGGTAATAACCAGCATCCAATAGAGGGCACATCGCAGGAATCTCGAAATCGGGCTCAATCAGCCAAGGTAAGATCCACGTAGTGATCGTAAACTTGGCTCGCGAAGATGGCCCAAATTAGATTGATGTGTATTTGTAGAATGCCATCTAGCGGGAGATATTGGTACATGAAGCTATTCGGCGATGACAATCGATGCTACACTCATCCCATTAGAGTGTCATCTCCTTAATTTATTTAGCAGGAGTTTAGGGGTATAGACTTCAGTCCATGACAGCATTTCATGATGAAGCTAGCAAAACTCAAACCGATTACACTGGAAAGCAATGTAATACGATTTACAATTACGTAGCTAATTTTACAGGGATGAAGCTATGTCAGTTCACGTAATACCGTAATTACATTCATTATGTTTCAACTCGATGGCCTCTGACTGCCGTTAATAACCTTTACCCTGCTAAATGATTGAAATAAAACTTTCAAACCGCTAGTAAAATTCTTAATTCTCGCTATTTCAAATGTATTTTAGGGGGAAAGAGATCCCCTTATCGGACAGTGTTGATCCAAGATCAGACTGCACAGAACGTGCAGTCTGATCTTGGATCCACACTATCCGCAAAAGGTCCTTTCGTCGCACTAAGCAGCCTAAAGGTTAAGAGGATTATGCTCCAGTGAAGCTTTAACCTTTGACCTGTGGGCCGAAAAAAATGAGTTGGGCCGCTACATAGACCTGAAACCACTCTATTCAAACAATTAAGCTATTCTCTGAGAAATTATGCAATTACAAAACGTATCGACCCATATCAGCCTGCACAATCCCCGCAAGCTATCATGCTCCGAAAAAATTTATCATTTTTTTCTTTTTTAGCAAGTCAAATCACCCGTGATATCTGCATGATATGAACAAAACGGTGAAACTCATTACCAAACGACAAAATTTTAGGTATGTCCAAATTAAAAGCATTTACGGAGACAAAATGAAACTGACTGAAAATTTGAAATTTGTTTAGTGAAAGGTAGAAAACATTGTGCGTAAAGGAGAAAATGCTGGTTACCTTTTCCAACAATGTTTTCTCAGGGTTTCTTTCTCAGGGTCGTCAAAAGTAGGGATTGTGTGGTAATGGGTTGATGCATCTCCATGGTACACGTATGATTTGAATTCAAATGCATTTTTGCACCTGCACGTTTCACTTTTGCCACTATTGGGTCTTCAACTCTTTCTATATACCTTAGACGACTCTGGAAGCTTTTCTGGAAAGTGTAGATCAATATCAGACTGCACAGTACGTGCAAAACACGGAATCTGATTTCTAATCTAAAATGTACTCTGTCAAATTCTAGATTATTAGTGAACTGTCTCTTGATCTTGCAAAAGAAATCCATTTCAAAGCTTTTGAGAAACTACAATTTATTTATATAATAAGTGAAAGATATAACAGTATATTAGTTACGCTTGAGGTATATTTTGATAAAGAAATCGTTTTTAAACACGAACAGAATGAGAAATGCTCTGTGAAAAGAGGGTAAAATGCAACTGCAAAAACTATCGACCAAGGTCAGCCAGCGCAGTCCACACAGGCTGACCCGAGTCTAAATATTTTGCCATTGGTTAATTTTCTGTATGTGCAAGGACCAGCCTACCTCATGCTTCAATCGGTTGTTAGATAAAATGGCCTGCAACACGCGAAAAGGGGCATTCGGACATTTGCGTAAAGTGTCGTCTCGGATCAGCCTGTGCAGTCCGCACAGGTTAATCCGAAACGACACTTTCCAATTTTATGTAATTTTCTGTTTGGCGCAAGTCTGCTGTAGCACAAAATCTAATGTAGTCGTAAAGTGCCGTCTCGGATTAGCCTGCGCGGACAGCGCAGGCTAATCCGAGACGGCACTTTACGCAAATGTCCGAAAGTCCCTTTTCGCGTGTTGCAAGCCAAATGGGTTTTATGGATCAATAATCACGTGACGACTTGCTTGGTATCATGCATCACGGAGATACATTTCAACCTCCTTTTTAGCAATTATTTCCCATTATCTCCTGCTAGATGGCATTCAACAAATAGGCCTACACATCTATCGAATTTGGACATGCTGCGTACTGTACTGACGCGGACTACTTTTTCAAAACAATAACCGTTACTTTGAATTTCAAACTGAAATGAACGTTTACCGAATAAAATGCTTCTTTGTGCGATTCATTCAGCTATAATAGGCTAACGTGTAACCTATACATCGACCATATATTAAAACAGCTTCTACATGCTTGAGTAATAGACTATTTAGCTTGGGTATAAGCCCTACTTTTCCTAGATACTGGGGGGTGGGTGATGAGTCATATGGACAGGTCAAATTTCCGAAATATATGACATGCGTAGACAACGAATTATTTCCATTAAGTGCATCCAAACCATGAAATAAGCATGACCCTATATGTAGACATGCCAAAACAGGTATCGTTTCCGGGGAGTAACCACCTGCTTGTTTCGCAGACATAGGTCAAGGAAATTTACATTTGACTTCCTGTCTTTGACACTCCCAGTATTTAAGGTAGTAGACCCGTAATACTTCTAGTGCAGCATGAAATAAAATGTCTTGATAGTTGATAAATACATATTTATATATACAGCTGTAATACTTTTGCACATTTTTAACCGACCAGAAATTTCTTTGGTGTCTATCTTGAAACTATTTGTTGATACTTTTGTTAGTTTCCAGAGAAGGGAGGTAATCATTATCTCCCTTTGTAACGAGAATACAGTGGCTTTAGATTTATGAATTATAAGTCTTGAAAGGAAAAAAAAGGAGAAACGTGGCTCGGTCAAAGAAGTACAATCTTAGCAAATTTTGTAGGATAATATTGTAGTGGAAATAATTGTTTTCTATAACGGGTCCACTACCTTAAATGCTTTCAAACCATGAAATACGCACATCCCTATATATTGACATGCCAAAACAGGTGTCGTGTCCGGGGAGTAAACACCTGCTCGTCTCGCAGACGTAGGTCAAGGTAATATACATTTCACTTCCTGTCCCAAACACTCCCACTGTATTAGTCTGTAAGTACATGGAGGAAGTAGGAAAAAAAACAACAATTAAGCTATTTTTTTCTTAACTTTTGCTTCGTAGGTGGAATGCCACGTTTATCAGAAAATAAACGTCCAGTTTCCTTTAGCCCTTTAACACACAATGCCGACTTTTAATGACCTTGGTAAAGATACATTTTGAAACACTATGGGAAAAGGAGAAAATGCTTGGTCTGTATTCACCAACCATTCCTTTGAATGTTCATTGTCTAAATCTGTAGAATTTTCTAAACTTGAAAGTAACACAACTTCTAATCGGCTAAACCATTTAGCGGTTTAGCCAGTTAGAAATTGCGTTACTCTCAAATGTAGAAAACTTGAAGAATACGACTGAAGAAATGGTTGGTGAATGGCTGGTGACTACAGACCCGGATATTTACCGCAGCACTGCATGAACATCCTCAAAGATGGTTGTTAAATACGGACTCCGATTGCATTTACCCGTGTCTTTCCTTACAGGTGTCATGGCACCTCAAAATACATGTAACGAAGACACGTGTAACCAACGTGTTTGTTGTGTAAGAATCATTTTGTCTGATGGTTCTAAATGTCCATCAATAATGCATCAAGCATGAAGGAAACAAACAGTACGGTTCTTACCCACATCAAAACAACCGGACATCGAACTCCGTGACACCATGCATCTCATAAAACAAAGATTATATAACCCTTAGGATGTAAAGTGCTACTCTGGAAGCTGTTGCGGACAGTGTAGATCAAGATCAGACTGCACAAAACGTGCAGTCTGATCTTTGATCTACAGCGTCCGATACGATATTCTTCCTCTCAATGAAATCCACTTTGAAATTGCAGTATTTGGGAATTTTACCATTGAGTGGTAACTTTCGTTTGATCGTTAGCAGTTAAAATGTTTACTCTTTACCAGACGACAAAATTTTAGACTTTTCTAAAATGAAATCATTCGCAGACGATAGATGATACTTTCAGAAAGCGATTGGTTTTATTTTTCAAAAGGTAGAAAACTTTGTGAGAAAAGAAGAAAAACCAGCATTTTCTCCTTTCCCTACAAAGTTTTCAAGTGCCTTTTTGCTCGAGGTTTGTAAAACATTGGATTGTGTAGTAAAGGGCTCAATCAAAGACAAACGGTTCCTTTACTCTTTTCTTTGCTAAATGAAACTGTCAAAGAGTGACTCTTCAAACTGTGACGAGCAAAGTTAGCCATCTCTTTCCCATAAGATTGACGGAGAGATACAAGTACTTTTTTACAACCCGAGTTGATTGGTTGATTGATTGATGTCGCTTTAAATATTATCTATTTATTTTTTAAATCATTACGACACTTACTTATGTAAGTCCTTTTAACCGATAATAGCCTAGGACATTTCTAAAGGTGTCTTGCCTGACGATATTGCAAGAAAAAGGACGATGTTTGGAGTGGTGATCGAACAGTCCAGGTAACGAAACCTTACCACTGACCAACATCTAGAAAGGAGACATTATAACCATCATGCCGTGACACCGTTGACCGGCGGACGGAAGACAAAAGGTCAGACTTACGATCAATGGACGGACGGACGGACGCTTTGTTCGTTTGATGTATAACACCGTTTTCAACACAAAATCAGTCATATCATGGCTTAAAATATTTCTGTCCATGCATTATCTGCACCAGTACTTTCAGCAACTCTGTTTCAAAGCCGGTAACAGCCTCACATATGGGGTAAACAGTGAGAGAGCCATAGATGAGTCACACTCAAGAAAAAGTGGTCTAATACATCTCCGTGAGGTATTCTACCAAGCAAGCCATCATATAAATATGGATCCAGAGAACCCATTTAGTCCAGCAACCGGCTAAATCCTAAAGTAAAATGGTCCTAGGATATGTAGAAAATCAAGCAATAGCAAACAGTATCGAACAATGTCAGCCTGCGCGGACTGCGCAGGCTGACATCGTTCGATACTTTTTGCAAATGTTTAAAAGCCCCTCTTCACAGAGCATGGTTCAAAAATCCTTTCGCAATGACTATCGTCGATCCACGAGAAAAAGATTGACTATGCTGGAATTTAAACTCGCGACCCCTGGACTACAAGGTATGGGCTTTTCTGTTTGAGCTTACGCTCTCGTTGGGCAGACAGTGCCGGAGCCATAACATTACCTGTGGCTCACCTTGAGATATTAGTTTTCGGGTTATAGTTGAGCCAGTCTTTTGTCCTTTACCACGCTGAACTAGGTCTTTTGAATGTTGCTATTTTTTGTTTACACTAGAGCACCAGTAAGCATTTCTTCAGGAAAAACTCACCCAATAGCAAGACTTCCAGCTGAAAGTCTAACTGTTACAGAGTCTCATTCTAGAATATGATTTACCGAGTAAAACCCAATCCCGATAGAGCATGACCTCTGGGGTGGGGTGGGGTGGGGTGGGGTGTCCCAATTCATTTTGAATCACATTATAGCGTAACTTCTATAGCAAGTTTTATCATATAGGAAGTCTCACTGTATACATCGGCCTCGAACATTTGTTTTCGATATATGGAAATGGCCTAGAATTCCGTTTTCTATTTAAAGCTAATATTTCTAAGATGTATTTTTTTGTGCTTTTGATCCCTTTTTTATTTCTCCCCGTCGCTGATTGATTTTTTTGCGACCACGGCGGAAATTCTCTTTTTTTATTGTTTTGTTTTGTTCAGAAAGTCATGTGTTGCAAAACCTAAAGTTCTAGGTACGAAAAAAAGACCTCTGAAAATGGACAGAAACACAATACAAATCCGACATTAATAATATGGGAGCAGATTTAATTGCTAGAAAATGTCAGATCTAATGAAGCTACTTACCGTATGTGGTGTTATTGGCACGTGCTTTGTACATAAATAATTTTCTGCAGATTCTGCAAAAGTTGGATTTTTTTAAAAATATTTATTTGTTAGTTTAGATAATTGTTTTACGTTGCTTTCCTTGGTATTGCATTTGTAAAACGGTCGCAATTCACTTAAATTCGTATGTTGTTTTCGTTTCCACCAATGCGAGGATAGTATTACGTTGTATCTTGGCCAAAGTCTACTCCGCGAATACAACAGCAAAGGCAAAACTCGATAGCTGTGATCTATGTAAGAATAATAACATTTAGGACTGCGCAATGTTCAATGTAGAACTACGTCTCGCAAGCCGGATACGGGGCCTCAATCGGCATACCTCGGGTGATGCTAGCCATCAAATCCCTCGGCTGTATCTGGTAGCTTGATATGCACCTACACTCTGCATTTCATTTCCGGAAATACGCCGGTTCACCGTTCTGAAATTTGTAAGGCTCCTCGTAAAAAAATAAAAATTGAGTTTCAATTTTCTTTCGAAATCTTTCTGACAATGTCAGCTGACAAACAGTTCGGACATTCGTTTTTGTGGTATTTGTCGAAGACAATACCACTTTGAGTTCAATATTAAATACATGTATCGTATTTTGTGCAAAGCCGAAGGATATAAACCCAGTTAAACTCAATTTTTCTCAGGCAAATAAATTTTTCGGAAGATAATTATGTTATTAGAAATTGGCATTTAAAATACATGTTAAAATGGATGAAGCTATCTATAATGGAAATACTGATTTTTGATTAAAATTAGCTTCACTCGCTCATAGCCTTCTACTGGTGCAATGATAAGAAATTTGTCTACCGATCGCTTGATCATGGGCTTTTTCTTTCCCAAACAAGTTCGTGCCATGGCTTATTCATCCCATGATTGCGGGCTACTTCATTTGGTTGGGCATGAATATGAAAAGATAAAAATAATCAATTGTTACGTTGGGAATTAAATGTTAACGACCAAAGACATTTCAAAATCACACCTTTCAGGTACAAACTTAATTCTATTTCTATTCGATATATTCACAAAGTTTCCCTCTCTATCCATTATGCATCCTGCTGTTAAGGCACGTTTCTCCTGAGCCTTATTGATGAAAGGGAGACCACCACTACACAATAATACTAAGTTTATCATGAGTACTCTCCCTTCAACCAAAAAGGTATTCATTGCTTAGTGGATTGATTTTCAAGCCACCTTTTCAATAATACTTCTCTTTTTCTTTCAAATTATTAATTCTACACAATTAATTAATTCCTTGACAAATAACACTTCAGTGTTGTCAACGCTTTGATTTAACTTCTGATTGACCAGTTCTAACGGTTTAGCCAATTAGAGGATGTGTTACTTTCAAGTTCAGGAAATATTAAAGAATTTCGGGCCAATCTTGAGTGTCCTTTTGAATGGTTGATGAATACGGATCCACCATGATAACATTGAAAGCAAATTTGCTGCGCAACTAGGCGACTCAAAACCTGCAGTAAAGAACAAAGCACGTCTCTCTTAACCCTTAACCCATTCCCACTCAATCCCTACTTTTGACGCCCCTGAGAAAAAAGCCTTTAGAAAACAGTGTGCGAAAAGAAGAAAATGCTGGTGACCAGCATTTCCTCCTTTTCCCACAATGTTTTCTACCCTTCACAAAACAAATTTCAAATTTTTAGTCACTTTTATTTTGTCGTCTGCAAATGCTTTCGATTTGGACAAGTTCAAAATATTGTCGTTTGGGAATAAGTTACTAAGTGCGACTCACTGACATTTAGCGGACAGTGTAGATCAAGATAGGACTGCACAGAACGTGCAGTCTGATCTTAGATCGACACTGTCCGATAAGGATTTTTTTTTTTCATATAAATAACTTTGAAATAACAGTATTCGGATTTTTACTATCTGCTTAAAGTTCCGTTCGCTTTATATTGCATGACAGAGGTAAACAATCACAAGACTTTCTCGCAGAAACTTAACAATCACATGGCTCTCGCAGAAACTATCTTGTTCGTGATTAACCCATTACCAAACAAACACGATTTTACGTCGCTGAGGAAGATGAGTTTTTCTAAATAGAAAATATGGGAAGAGGGTTATATACAGGTGGGAGGTATTTGCTATTCAGTTCGCATAAAGTTTTGTACCATATTAGTGATACCATCCAATCTCTTGAGCTCAGTTTGATTTGTGATTCATGATCTAAAAACTTGTCAGCTGATAAACTGGTAAGAGAGGTTTCGTATGACACCGCAACACTTAAAAAGTTTCTCAGTAAAAAAGAATTCTAATAAATAAACTAGATCTCTTCATGATCCAAATATTTCGTTTGTAATCCACGTACATGTACATGTATATGGATATCCTCCCAACACATCGAGATTTATTAACCTTTAACCCCTGGTTTTTACGACCATGAGAAAGAAGCCTTCTGAAAACATTGTGGGAAAAGGAGAAAATGCTGGTTACCAGCATTTTCTCCTTTTTCCACAATGTTTTCTACTCTTATAAAGTCAAGTCTCAAATTTTGACGGTAACGTTTATTTTGTCGTCTGCAAATGCTTTCAATTTGGACAAGTCTAAAATTTTGTCATTTGGTAAAGAGTCAGTCCGTAAAGAGCAATTCGCAACTGTAGTTGCCTATTACGGGCAGTGTAGATCAAAATCTGACTGCACAAAACGTGCAGTCTGATCTTTGATCTTCATTGTCCGCTTTGCTGAAACAGTAAAGATATAAGGTGGCCACGAAATTGCAATTATCTTAGTTTTATTCCGGAGTGAAAATATCCATCGGGTTTATTTGGCTCTGTAAGGTTTAATTAAGATTTAAAAGAACTTCTTTTACAACCAGTACCAAATGAATGTCTTTAAACCAAAATAACTGAACAAAGCAGATCAAAGCCAATTTAAAAAAAAAAGAAATCAGAAAGCCAAGATCTTGGATCTTGGTTCGATCAAGCCGACAGGGCGCTAAAGTCCGCAAAATAAACATCAATAATTGAAACTCTTCAAATAGGAGGTTTTTCGAAAAAGTTTTGGCGGACTGAAACATTACACTGGTAGGCTGCGCTGATAGGAGGAGTAGACGATTGAATCGATTTTGATCAATAACCTTCAAAGAGGTAAGTTGTCTTATAAAGGTTAACTTTCACGCTTTCTCATAATATTTTAAAGGCTCACTTCCATAGCCTAAGGCTTCAGTTTCTAAAGGTTCATTAAACTGGGGATTGTGTGGTAAAGGGTTAATTGAAACAGCTGAAATGTAATAGGTTTTATGAAGGAGGCTCATAATTTTTTGTTTGTTTTTAGTTGATCTGCGTTTAACCCATTAACATACAATCCCTGCTTTCGGCGATCCTGAGAAAAAAGAAACCTTTAGAAGACATTTAGAAGACAGTTTGGACAGTTACACAGTCCTAACTTTTTTATGATGCTGGTAACCAGCATTTTCTTCTTTTCCAATAATGTTTTCTTTTCTATTGAAGACAAATTCCATCATTTGAGCTATGTAAAAATTATTTTCTACAAATACTTTCAACTTGGACAAGTCTATAAATTTGTCGTTTGGTAAAGAATTAAGTGAAGACATGCCCGTTAAAAAATGTTCATATTTTGTTTGAAAAAATGAAGTTTATGAGAAAGAATTACGTAGTTTTTCATTCATCAAAGAGCTTGCACATTGCATTTTAAACATATGTTAAGAAAGAGTTTTTTATTTTTATTCACAAAGCAAACCAAAGGACATAATTGATGTTTTATTTACTGTGTAGCAATAAATATAACAATATGAAGTAATTTTAGTTTTTTATTTAATCACCATTCTATTTATTGACAAAAAAATTTAGCCAGAAATATAAAGCAGAAACAAATCAGTATTTCAGACTTGTCCTGTGTTTTTTTTTTTCCATTTCATTTGTTAAAATCAATTTCTCTTTATGTGAAACAAAAAACTAAGAAAAAAAAAATCTTTTAGCTAGAATTACAGAAGATACTTCTTCCTCAGATCTTAAAACTGTCCGTTTAATATCCGCCATCCTTTCATGAATGTTTTATTAGACCAGACAGTTTATTATAGCTGCTGTTTAAAGAAAAGCACTGTTCTTATTGATTTTTATCTTTTCCAAGGTAAATACAAGAGTACAATTTCTCAAAACACATTGCCCTTCATGGTCATTCTCCTTTCTTGTTGCAGACCACTTTGGAAAATTCCATCGCAACAGAAGAGTGTCCAATAGAAAAAGTCCTCTTTCTGCCAAAATGTATATTTATAGGACTTAGTTTATCACTTTCCAAGATAACCCCAGGTTTTTACTGCTCTGGGGTTGAAGGTGTTTGAAAACACTGTGGATAAAGAAGAAATATTAATGCTCATCATGAGCATTTTCTCCATTTTCAGGGTTTTCCATGACGCACAAATCCTGCGTCATTGACGCAATTTTAATTGAAATGACCCCCAAAATAAATGACAGTGCGTCATCGGTGAAGCAACTTTCCAAAATCTATTGAATGAAGCGTCATAATTCCAAGTCTGTTCTTGCTTCAATGTCAGAGGAACACCGTTCTGTTTTTAAACTACAGGGTTTTTTTTTAGATAAAAGTGGTTTTCCGGTAATTTATTTATAGAACAAGACTGGTTTATTCGTTATTGCCGAAATGTATTGGACACGTGTCGTAAATACGGGCCCAGTCGAAGTCGTGGTTGGGTTCTCTGTATTTCATAGCATATTTTACATGGCTTCCGGTATATATATGTACACATTACCGGTCTGTGCTGTTAGCGGAAAAATAATGTCATGACGAAGAAAACTGTAGCATTCTTCTATTGTCTGCTTCCTTTAACAGCCGATCAAGCCACGTCAAGCAGCAATTCAGACAAAAATGTTTGGTCTGTCAAAAAGTGTCATCAGCCTTTCCGTCAGAAATGATCGACAGACTTTTCAATCTTGGAAGTTGGTGTTTAAGGGTAAAATGCATTATAAATCGTGCTTGAAGTTGATGACGAGGAAATCCATATTTTTGACCCCCAAAATTAATGAAATGACCCTCAACTAATCAAGATGGGGGTCACAATGACCCCCAATTTTCAAAGCCAAGGGAAAACCCTGATTTTCAACAGTGTTTTCTTTCCTAGCAGATACAACTACCACATTTTTAACTACTCTAACTTTGCTGTCTATAAACTCTTTCAATTTCAGCAGACCAAAATTAACCCTTTACTCCATAGATACTCATTTCTACGCATTGCTTGAAGGAGCCTTTGGAAAACATTGCGGCAATAGGTGAAATTGCTCGTGACGAGTAATTTCACCTTTTGCCACAATGTTTTCTACACTATCAAAAGGTGTCATATACACATAAGAAACGGCTTCATCCTTGCTTTTATTTAGGGTCAATTAGAGATACCATAGAAATGCCTTATGGGGTAAAGGGTTAACGGCAAGAGTTAACTCTCTACCAAACAACAAAATTGTAGACTAGTCAAAATTAAAATCATTTGCAGACGACAATGTAAACATGGATCAAAAATTGAAATAAGTCTTGGGAAGAGTTGAAAACATAGTGGGAAAAGGAGAAAATGCTGGTTACCAGCATTTTCTCCTTTTCCTACAATGTTTTCAAAAGGCTTCTTTCTCAGGGTAGTTTAAGGTCAGGATTGTGTGGTCAATAGTTCTTATTTCAACTATTTACAGGATTTAGTTTTATTTGCTGTTGTCCAAGCATCTACTGTTTTGTAACAGGGTATGTAATTATAGCTTATACTACTGTCACAAATCAGTAAATGCCGCCTGCCGGCGTGGTAACTGCCAGTTTTCACTCAAATTCGGCCGGTGGCACCTCGGTGGCAGGCACAATCGGCAGGCGGCATTTTAGACGCCGCTAGGACGCCGCTGAACTTTTAAGAAAAAGTTAAAATTCTGACTGCCACCGGCCGATTTTTTCTAATTGTGGCTGTCGTCAGGGCGCTGGCTGGGCGCATTTGGTGGTCGCGCGGTGGCAATCAAGCGGCAGACGGGCAGCAGCGCGATTTTTACTCGGTCGTCACGGGGTTCGAGGGCCTTTAATCTTCGGCCGGCGATCGGTAGGAACTAACTGCCACTCTCCAGCATCCGGGCTGCTACCGTTATCCTACTGACATGCCACCATGCGATTTCAAAATACCTGCCCGCGGCAGGGCAGAGATTGAAAAGCAGATGGAAGGCGGCTGTTGGTGTAAGTAGGTGGCCGGATAGCGATCTGCCGAGTGCAGACTCCCGGCCCCTGAATATAAATCCGAAGCTATTCACAATAAGAAATTGTCGTCATTGCGATTCTAACAGCACCAGGGCGACTCAGAGACTTGCATATTGCTGGGTTGAGCTCTAGTCTCTTGAGCTTCGGCACTGGCGCTTTGTCCAGCCCATTGCCTTTAGGGGGCAACTTGTTTGAAGGAAAAAATTCTTAAAAATTAGATCTATTTATCTTGTGGTTGATAATAATGATGAACACTTTGTAGTGATACGAGAGCAATCTAGCTATATATATTCCCCGTAAACCAGCCTGCCGCCGTCAGATTATCAGGCGGGCGCCTGTCGGTGGCAGTTCGAACGCCCAATCGCCGGCCGGTGTCAGTTGTAAATGGTCGGTGTCCGCCAGGTCGCCGGGCGGTGGCAGGTAAAATCTGACGGCTGCCGGACTGTCGCCTAACTGCCACCGGCCGACACCCTGATGACAACCCACACCCCTCGAACTTAAGAAACTGCCTGCCGCCGCCCGGAATCCGCCAGGCGGCCCTTTACTGGCAGTTATTATGATCACTCTCACGGATTTGTATAAAATCGGTCAGCGGCATGTAATTTTAAGAATCCACCGATGTCTAAAAATCGGCAGGCGGCAGTTTCACATTGTGACCATAGTGTTAGCTGTGCTCTGGCAACAGAGGGTTTATTTATGCATCTATGTGATCCAGTTATACAAAAAAAGTCATCACATAATAAGAAATCCATAAAATCCACTTTGTCCAATGTAACACATAAGTACTTTTTTCTGTGGGGTCCAAATTCTACGGAATTTTAAAAAAAAACAGTCTGTTTAAAATTCTGTGTACCTTTTTTCTGTGCCAGCGAGTCTGATAAAAAAATGGATTTTATTGTCGCGATTTACTTTGATAATGTACCTGTAACAGCTTCCATTTTGGACAGGTATACTCTATACATGTATTTCGGTTGTTATGTCTTCAATTAAAAGGATGATATTCATGTATTTAAAAAAAACCACACACACACACATGGTTTTTTTTTTACGAAAATTAATAACTTTTTTATTCATTGCAATGACAGAATCTGAATCTAAATATACATAGCAAGTCATCACATAGTAAGAAATCCATAAAATCCACTTTGTCCATACATGTATGACAGAACCTGATCTGAATCGTCCCGCATATGACAGAAATCCATGAAATCCACTTTGTCCAATGTATGACAGAATGTTTTCAAAAGGCTTCTTTCTGAGGGGCGTTAAAAGTCGGAACTGTGGCAAAGGGTTAAAGATCCAAGATGGATCCATGCATCTTACACCCCGGTTACACAGAGCTATCGCTGATAAATCGGTAGTCTTTGTAACCGAAGTAGGGAGGGAACCGACGAAAACCTATTTACCTCCGATGTCACATTTTAGTCGCCTATTCTCAACCTATCAAAAGCTATCGGGAAAAGATGAATTTCATCGATGATAAGTTACCGATTGAGATTTTTAAACATGTTTAAAATTCTCAATCGGTGAAAATATTACAAAATAACTGATTGACCACTTATCTACCACCGATATCACATCTACAGGCCATCGACAAGCCACCGAAGAGCCAACGATGAACTGATACTAATCACCAATGTAAAAAGCTAAGAATCGAAATATGGAATCCATGAGACACACAAACAGCTTGAAATAAAGCCACCTATGACAACCGATCAAAAGCGAAAAAAATTGAAATAATTAGACCGATTTGAAATCGATGTAAGTCCGACAGTCTGTGTAACCGGGGTGTTACATGAACAAAGAAAGATTACTTTACCCTTTACCAGATGACCAAATTTCAGACATGTTGAAACTGATAGCAGTTCAAGACACAAATTGAATGTCACCCAGACAATGGGATTTAGATAAAAATTTGGGAAAAAAATATTACAAGCAATTTCTCCTTTTTTCCATGATACATAAAACCATTTATAACACAGTCCTAACTTTTAAAGACCCTTCAGACTAACTCTTTTGAAAAAAATGTTGGAGAAAGGCTGCTAGCCAGCATTTTCTCCTGATAACATTGCAGGAAAGAAAATGATGGTTACAGCATTTTGTTCTTCTTGTACATTGTTTTCAGAGACCGTCTTCCTTAGAATCATTAATACACTGTCACATGACAAAAATGTAGACTAATTCAGAATGAAAATGCTTGAGATGACAATTTTAATTTTGGGAAAACAATGGAATTTGACTTTGATATTGTTGAAAACATAGTGGGAAAAGGAGAAAATGCTGGTAACCAGCATTTTCTCCTTTTCCCATAATGTTTTCAAAGGCATTCTTCCTCAGGTTTATAAATTTTAACAGAATTGTTTGGAGTAAGAACAGAACAGAACAATCCTTTTTTTTCACCAAGGTACAAACTAGGTACAGCATGGGGTTTTAACATACATAATGTTTACAACATCATTTAAAGTTTTTCCTGATAAAGAGCAAAGGGTGCTAAGAATTGTGTTGCACTCACTCTAGTAAACAAATGGCTGATAAATAATGAAACTGTTTTGGAAAACACTAGACAAACATTACAACACTCCATTGTTCATGCAGAATTTGTAATGGTTGTTTATTTGAATGTTTCAATGTTTTCTTTACGCTGCATTCAGTTATATAACAACAATGATTTGTGATATCCTTGACCACCCTATAGTAGCCAAATGTAAACAATGCAGGTGTTAAAATGCATTTAAAATTTAACTCATTACCACACGAGAAAATTTTCGACTGGTCCAAATTGAAAGCATTTGCAGACGACAAAATAAAGGTGACTGAAAAATTAAAATTTGTTCTGGGAAGGGTAGAACACTCTGTGGGAAAAGGAGAAAATGCTGGTCACCAGCATTTTCTCCTTTTCCCACAGTGTTTTCAAAAGGCTTCTTTCTCAGGGGCGTCAAAAGTAGGGATTGTGTGGTAATGGGTTAAATTATACCATTTATGGAAGTTTCTGTGAAGATGAGAATCTGTTCTTGTGCAGATAATTTTAAGTGTTACCTGCAGGCAGCAAAATGAATTTCAAAACAAAAAAATAAAAACAAAGAATTAAGAAGACTATGTCAACCGTGCAACTTTTAACCCTTCACCACATGGCAAAATTTTAGACCCATCCAAATCTTAAGCATTTGCAGATGACAATTTAATAGTGGCTGATCACATGACGCAATTTCTCTTTGATAGGGCAGAAAACTTTTTGGAAAAAGGAGAAAATGCTCGTTACCAGCATTTTCTTCTTTTCAAACAATGTTTTCAAAAGGCTTCTTCCTCAGGGCCGTCAAAAGTTGTCATTGTGTGGTAAAGGGTTAATCTGGTAAAATCTAAAACTCACTTTTCTACAAGCGACTTACATTGGGACCATCCATACACGAGTAACAGATTCTCACCTTCACTGTGATATCAATAGTACTTCAAAATGGTATGATATAAATCTAAATGCAGTGTAACACCTGTATTGTATACATTTGGTTCATACTTGGCCTTTACCCTTTCCCAAACGGAAAATTTTGGACCAGACCAAATTGAAAGCATTTTGCAGATGACAAATCAACAGTTGCTAAAAAGATGATTTTTCTATATGGTGGGAAAAGGAGAAAATGCTGGTTACCAGCATTTTCTCCTTTTCCCATAATGTTTTCAAAAGGCTTCTATTCCTGACCTGTAAAAACCAGGGATTGTTTGGGAAAGGGTTAATTATTTACCCTACAGTCCAACGTTTAAATGGCCTAATTGAAAAGGGACCTTCTGGTAACAGCGAAAAGTGTCCTCCCCTAATGTCAGACTGCGCAAATAGCGCAGGCTGACCAGGGTTGACACTTTTCGCTTTTATGATATTTCCTGTATGAAAAGTGGTCATTCTATCCTGTTATAGAATCATTTTTAAACTATCAACCTAAATTGACCTACACTATGATCTTTGATCTGTTTTCATCTTATTAGTGTGCATAATTCCCAGATTGTTTCTTTCTGTGTGACGGGTCACAATTTCATTAGTAAAGTAGAAATTGCTGGTAATAGGCATCTTCCCTTTTTCCCGCTAAAGACAAATTCCATCATTTAAAGGTGGGTATTTAGAATTTTCACATCACATCAAATTAGAAAAAATATATATCATTGAAATATATGAAAAGACAAAAATCATCAATAATTATGAATCATAAAATTACAAAAAAAATTTTTTTTGATGGTATTCCCTTAAAAGGCTACGTAGCCTCTTAAGCTATATTTAGATTTCGCGCCAAAAATCAAAAAGGCATTGTGGGAATGTCAAGTGACTATTGACGCTTAAATTCCATTACATAACAAACATGTAATAATTATTTTCCATAATGTCTTCTTCGAAAGGATGTTTAAAACTTTGTCTGTGTTTTCCTGTATTTAAATGAGAGAATTGATAATCTAAAATAGAATGTGTCTTCCGTTGATGTCAACCTGGACCATAATAAATCTCTAATTTCTCATGTTATCGGATGGTTTTCGACTACAGGGGTTTTATGAATGCAAATTAAAATGCTATGGGAGTATAAGGATGATTTTTTTGCATCTTTGAAAAATTTTCGTCCAAAAATCTGAAGGGCCACCTTTAAACCCATTTGATTTGTAATCTGCAAAATGCCTTCAATTTAGAAAGGTCTACGACTTTGTCATTTCATTAACCCTATACCAGACAACAAAAGTTTAGCCTTGTCCATATTGAAAGCATTTGCAGACAAAAATTTCATTGTGGCTCAAATGGTGCAAGTTTTCCTGGTTAGGGTAGAAAACATTGTTGAAAAAGGAGAAAATGCTGGTTACCAGCATTTTCTCCCTTACCCACAATGTTTTCAAAAGGCTTCTTTCCAATGGGTGTCAGAAGTCAAGATTATGTGGTAAAGAGTTAACAGTTAACAGTTAAGAGTTAATAATTTTTTTGTTCTTTTCCCACAATGTTTTCTTCCCTTCCTAAAAAAAAATTAATTTTTGTTTAACATTTGAGTCACATTCATGTTGCCATCTTAACATGCTTTCAATTTGGACTAGTCTAAAATTTTGTTGTTTGGTAAAGAGTTAAGGTGGAGCATCTGTTGTACAAACTGCATACAAAAACAAACCAATTCTTTGCCACAAATACCTGAAATGGCGTTGAGAAAGGTATTTCATTGCCAAAAAAGACCTTTTTTGATAGAAAAATTATTATAAGAGGTATTGTGTTTTGCATGTAGACACGATCTCTTTGTTAATTAATTAATTAATGTACAGTGATACATAAAAACCCCTTTTTACATGACATTGCATTTCATTAGATAAAAACAAATAATGATTGCCTGAGGCTTTTGGGGATAGGAAACATTGTGATAAAGGAAAAAAATGCTGATTATCAGCATTTTCTCCTTTTCCAAGATTTTTTTTAAAGGCCCTCCTCTTTAAGGTTGCCAAAGGGTTGGATCTTTTGTGCTGGAACCCCATAAGAGTTGTCAAAATGAGTATCCACAACAAGGGATTAAGTAAAGAAAATCTGTTTATCCTGCTTAATCAGGACTTATGTGCCAGGATCTGCCAGTGAACGCATGGAGTCTGGGAACTCACCTGTTCTGATTGATATTGGCAGGTAGAAATGGATACCAAATGACCAGTATATATTGATTTCTGCAGATTATCGAACAGCAACCTGTTTGTAGTTTTAGATATAGATTTTTATAGACAAGCTGACATACTGTGCAGAAGGGGAACCAATATATACTCACTATGGGAACCAGTTAACTCTTTACCACTTGGTAATATTTAAAAACCATTTCATATGTAAAAAAAAAATTCATATGATACATTTAATATAGCTTAAAGAACAGAATTCTTTGATTAGTAAGAAAACCTTGTCTTACATGTATTAGAAATTCTTTCACATTTTTCTTTCTAAAGCTTTTCTCCCCAAGGTTATTGAATCACAGGGATGTTTTTGAAAGGGTTTTCAGCATCAGCAATATTTGTATTCCCTGGTTGTCATGAGAGAGTTTTTTTTAATCATGTATGAAATGATTTTTTTTGTCCATGTTTATATAAAAATAGAATGATAGTGACAAGATAGTTTTGAACAAGTACAGTGCTTTAGTAATTGGTGATTTCTGGGATTTAAAAGTGACAGTAAGTGTTAGATTTTTATAATGTTTAGACTTGTCTCTTTCATGCTGTGACATTTTATTGGTCTATTTATACACAATTGCATGTAGGTTATTCTTTGGAAAAAGGGGTTTTAAAGCATTTGCAACAGTTTCGATCCATATCAGCCTGCACAGTCCATGAAGGCTGTCCTTGATCAAACCTTTTTGCAACTAGTAAATTTTCTGCATGTCAAAGGACCATTCTGCATCATGATTTAGCCTTTATTAACTCTTTACCAAACAACAAAATTTTAGACTGGTCCAAATTGAAAGCACTTGCAGACAACAAAATAAACGAAACTCAAATATTAAAATTTGTTTCCAGCAGGGTAGAAAAAATTGTTGGAAAAGGCTAGTAACCTACACTGTTTTCAAAAGGCTCCTATCTCAGGGTCGTTGTAACCAGTATTTTCTCCTTTTCCTACACTGTTTTCAAAAGGCTTCTGTCTCAGGGTCATAAACACCAGGGATTGTTTGGTAAGGGTAGAGTGAAATAGATTTTTATTATGAATTGACAAGCTTGGCGTAATACAAGGTAATAATCTAGCACAAAAGTCTGAGTTCCGGTAACCCAAACAAGACGGCTTTTGAGAATAGTGTTGGAAAAGGAGAAAATGCTGATAGCCATCATTTTCTCCTTTTCCCACAATTATGTTTTTAACACCTTTTAGAACAAGTCATATAATTTGGCCAACTAAATATGTTGTATGTATTCCATTTGGGCAAGTGTTAGATAAGTTGTCGTTGTCTGCTCATATGTCATATTCTTCGAAGATTCGACTGCCTTATATGATGCATCACTGGCCCCGAAAGTGGGCTGACTGTAATATTACACTATATAAAGTAGCAATGTAGAAAATAGCATTTATCTATATGCTTGTGGAGAAATGAGACTTGCTTTAGCTCCAGATTTCTCTAAACTGCTGATCATAACTTGAGTGAATTGCACGAGGTAGCCTTTTATTGAGTAAACATTTATTTTAGTATGAAATTCAAAGTAAAGGTTGCCGCTTAGGAAAGTGGTTCGGCTATGTACCTAAGATGCCCAAATTAGATAGATGAGTATTTATAGAATGCCATCTAGCGTCTGGAGATAATGACCAAATATGTACAAGTTTCTACAAATAACTAATGGAAGACCTTTAGAATTTTCCTATTTAGCCAGTCATAAATTTACATGCAACAATGTTTTTTTTTTCAATGAAATAGTAAAAGGACAGAATTTTTCGTTAATATTTCGAGGGAAAATACTTTATGAGCCATGCCCGTGAAAAAGAGGCACGGGGGCCTTTATACATCAGCATGAAGTAGCGACCACGGTCAGCCTGCAAAGGCCATGTTGCTGAACTGGAGGAAACATTTTGTTATTGGTCACTTTCTGCATGTTGAAGGACAACTCTACCTCATTGGGATTTGGCTGGTTCTTAGACGAAATGGATTTTATAGATCCCTGCTTATTTAACCCTTTCCCAAACGGCAAATTTTGGACCAGACCAAATTGACAGCATTTTGTAGGTGACAAATTAACAGTTGCTAAAAAGATGATTTTTCTATATGACAGGGTAGAAAACATTGTGGGAAAAGGAGAAAATGCTGGTTACCAGCATTTTCTCCTTTTCCCACAATGTTTTCAAAAGGCTTCTATTCCTGACCCGCAAAAACCAGGGATTGTTTGGGAAAGGGTTAAATGTGATGACTTGCTCCGTATTATGTGTTGCGTATTATGTGTTGCGGAGATGCATTAACCCTTTACCCCATGAGGCATTTCTATGGTATCTCTGATTAACCCAAATAACAACAAGGATGAAGCAGTTTCTTATGTGTATATGACACCTTTTGATAGCACAGAAAACATTTTGACAAAAGGTGAACTTGCTCATCACGAGCAATTTCACCTTTTGCCACAATGTTTTCCAAAGGCTCCTACAAGCAATGCGTGGAAATGAGTATCTCTAGAGTAAAGGGTTAACCCTTTACCACACAATGACAATTTTTGACGACACTGAGCTAGAAGCCTTTTGAAAAAATTGTGGGAAAAGAAGAAAATGCTGGTAAACAGCATTTTTTCCTTTTCCCACAATGTTTTTCTACCCTTCCTAAATCGATTTTCGATTCTTCAGTCACATTTATTTTGGCGTTTGCAATTGCTTTCAACTTGGTCCAGTCTATTAATTTGTCATTTGGTAAAGAGTTAACTCTTTTCCACACAATCTCGACTTTTAAAGACCCTGAAAAAGATGCCTATAGAAAACATTGTGGGAACTGGAGAAAATTCTGGTAACCAGCATTTTCTCCTTTTCCCTTAATATTTTCTACCCTATCAAAATCAGAAATCATCATATTACCAAGATTTAAAATTTGTTGTCTGCAGATGCTATAAATATGATTCTGTCAAAAAACTGGTTGTATGATAAAGAGTTAACCCTTTACTAAACAATCTCTGCTTTTTAAAACCCTGAGATGGAATCCTTTTAAAATCATTGTGAGAAAAGGAGAAATTGCTGGTAACCAGCATTTTCTCTTTTCTGGTAACCAGCATTTTCTCCTTTTCCCACAATGTTTTCTACCCTGCTGGAAACAAATTTCAGTTTTAGTTACTTTTATTTTGTCATCTGCAAGTGCTGTCAAATTGGACCTGTTTGAAATTTTGTTGTTTGGTAAAGAGTTAAGCCCCCTTTTGTTAGAACATGGCTCATATGTAAATTACCAGATATTTCATTGGCCCACACATTCAGCGCGAGTACTGGTATAGTTCCCGGGAAGCATAATCAAGAAAGATTCGTGTAAGTTGTAAGAACTTGTTTCTCAATCGATGTAAGATAAATATATTTAACTCTTTACTACACAATCCCTACTTTTGACGACCCTGACAAAGAAGTCTTTTGAAAACACTGTGGGAAAAGGAGAAAATGCTGGTAACCAGCATTTTCTCCTTTTCCCACAGTGTTTTCTACCGTTCCCAAACCAAATTTTAATTTTTCCCTCACCTTTATTTTTTCGTCTGCAAATGCTTTCAATTTGGACCAGTCTAAAATTTTCTTGTGTGGTAAAGAGTTAAACTAATTAATACCGCAGTAAAAGTTGTTGTAGCCTGATTCATTATTCCAAGCAATTTGTATAACTAGAAATGAAAAGTGAAAAAGTCAATAGTCAGAGAAAAGGAAAATGCATCATGTGATAGGTCTACCACCTTTTTCTCTTTTCCTGCAATATTTTCTGACAATCATTTACCCCGTTACCACACAGCAAAATTTTTGAATTTCTAAATTGAAAGCATTAAATTTATTTGCAGACAACCATTTCAAAGTGGCTCAAAAGGTGCAATTTTGCTTTTATAGGGTAGAAAACTCTGTGCGAATATGAGAAAATGCTGTTTACCAGCATTTTCTCCTTCTCCCACAATGTTTTAAAAAGGCTTCTTACTCAGAGTCCTCAAAATTTGTCATTGTGTGGTGAAGGGTTAATGCTGTGTTCATCATTATTTCAATTATAGCACAGCGGCCACTGCACCTTTCCATGCTTTCCTGAACCCATTGCCACACAATCCCTACTTTTGACGCCCTTGAGAAAGAAGCCTGAAGAAAACATTGTGGGAAAAAGAGAAAATGCTGGTAACCAGCATTTTCTCCTTTTCCCACAATGTTTTCTACCCTTCACAAATCAAATTTCAAATTTTCAGTCACTTTTATTTTGTTGTCTGCAAATGCTTTCGATATGGGCAAACCTAAAAATTTTGTTGTTTGGTAATGAGTTAAGTCTTTTACCATTGCTCTGTACAATATTCTTCCCAAGCTACTAGCTGCTTTAATCCCACATAACCATTGTCCAAACGATGGCCAGCAGTGAGAGAAGAATGAATCCTGTTGCAATGACTATCACTAATCCTTGGATAGAAATTGACCAAGCTGGTGATCAGACCATGCTTTCCTGGACTTAGGTCTTTTACCATTGCCCTTCAAAATATTCTTTCCAAGCTACTGGCTGCTTTCCCACATAACCATTATCAAAACAATGGCCAGCAGTTAGAGAGGAATGAATCCTGTTGCAATGAATATCACTTATTCTTGGGCAGAAATTGACCAAACCGGGGATCAAAGCAACGATCCCCTGGTGTTGATTGCAGTATGCTACCAACTGTTCTACAGTGACTGGGCTCGTCAAAGACAAACCTCATCATTCGAGTGTTGTGGGAGACTGGGTGTAGGCATGCAGTGTTAGTCTAGCCTGTCACATCAAAGGTTTCAGGTAGCAATTATTTAGAGTGATTTATGTCCTCACCAATTTACAAAAACTAAGACTTGTCCAAACTGGAACCATTTTGCTGAGGACAAATAAAACGTGGCATCTATAAAAAGGTAGACAACAGTGTGGGAAGAGGAGAAAATGCTGGTTACCAGCATTTTCTCCTTTTTCCATGATGTTTTTCTACAAACTTTTTTTCTCAAGGTTGTAAAATGAAGGGACTGTGTAGTTATTGGTTGTTTAATATGTAAGAACATGTTTCAGAAAAGATGTAGATAAGAAATTTTAATTCTGTACAAACAACAGAATTTTGAAACTGTTCATTACTAATGGAGGTTTAATTCATATTTGATTTTCTGATTGAATGCACCAAAGAACATAGTCAAAACTAGCTACTTCCTTTGATCTGGAATTTGCCCTGCTTCTGTTGTATGTTATTTACTCTCATTTAGGTTTCATTGAATCTGCTATTTGATGAATCTCTTAACCAAACGACAAAGTTTTTGACGAACCTTTTGTTTAACAGCTTTTATTTTGCATATGAAAAATTAGGCAAGGCCTAATTGGGTGCGTTCAATACCATTCTAAGTGCCTATACACTACATGTATAGGCACTTAGAATGGTACTGCACTCACTCATTGATTTACTCAGAATCCTTATCTACTAATGGGGGCCAAAATAAAACCAACATTACACACAACTGGAAGATGTGATTAATGTGCTTCCAAAAAGTGATAGGCACTTTAGAAGACAAAATGACCCACTGCTTCAAGCATCCCATGAGCCTTTCAACATGAGCACTTTAGAAGACAAAATGACCCACTGCTTCAAGCATCCCATGAGCCTTTCAACATGAATTCTGACATGAGCGATTGAAACAGATTCAACAAGATTCTGTATTTGCATTTGGTCTTTATTGCTCAAGAAATATGGCGTTACAAGTCTAATTTTATGTTTTGCAAGAGACTCTTGTCCAGTAAATTCACGGTCTGACATGATGGCATCTCCCTCCTGAAGTTTTTCAACCAATCCACTATCAAAAATTATCTGATTGTCAGAAATACTCCCTTCAAAAAGATCTGAAATGAATGTTGGAATTCCATTTGGACTTATACCAATGAGGCCTTTCAACGTGTTGCAACTCTTGTACAAATATGTTGCTGCCTGTACCTCAAAATCAGATGGTCTTTCTAGTGATATTTCTGTACAGTCTATTATAATCTGTACATCCTGGTAAATTTCCTTGAATATATAGGACTGTTACACCTTATTTTCCCCTTGACATCCAAATGTCTAAACTACATAAGACACTGTGCATAAAGTTCACCCATGTAATAAATATGCGTGACACATGAATTTCACTAATACCAAACCTCTCTGCCAGATCCAAGTTGGCAGAGCCTTGCCTTAGTTTCACTAGGGTCATGAACATTTCATCCATTGGAATAAGTGTTCTCTTTCTGCCACATTTCAAACTGTCTCCATCTTTAGTGGTTGAGTTACTTGCGCCCCAGTACTGTAAACATTTTGCCTCCTGCTCCAGCATATTATGATAGAATGTCATCAAAGCCAGGTAGGAGTAAAATCCTGTCCAAAACCTAATGTCTGAATTACTTCCCTCAAACCTTTTTAGGAAAAATCTGTCGTAATGTCTCAACTCAACAACACAGTCCAACTGCTCTTTCACATTCATAAGCAATTTGGTCACAACAATCAGCAGGGCTTGTAATTCCCTTATACTGTTTGGATCAGGGTCAGAATCTTGGGAGGATAATTTGTTTAGAATACTTTGGAGCAGCTGTTGAAGTTTGTCTTTTACTATTACTGCACTGTCCTTTTGGTTGTAGGCTTTTTCCTGAAATACAAAAATATGAATTGGAATATGATAGTCATCAAGGCACAAGTCTTTTTGACATGATTTTGTAGCTTAACAAGCTGTGTTTTTAGGTATTTGTTCATCTTGCCAAATCAAAGAAACATTTTCTCATTTTCCCACAATGTTTTCAAAAGGCTTCTCAATCTCAGGGTCATTAAAAGTCGGGATCATGTGTGGTAAAGAGTTAACCCATTACCACACAACCCCTACTTTTGATGACCCTGAGAAAGATTTAGCCTTTAGAAAACATTATGGGAAAAGGAGAAAATACTGGTAACCAATATTTTCTCCTTTTCCCACAATGTTTTCTACACTTCACAAGACAAATTTTGAATTTTCAGTCACTTTTATTTTGTTGTCTGCAAATGCTTTCGATTTGGACAAACCTAAAATATTGTTGTTTGGTAAAGAGTTAAACCTAATTTCTATGTCCTGGAACTTGCCCTGTCTCTGTTGCAATTCTATAGTGAAGGTTTTATCAAATTTTCCCTTTTCGATTGAACTATTTTTCATTTATGACAAAATTTTAGAATTTGTCTGAACCAAAAGCATATTTGAAGCATTTTAAGAGGACAGTTAAAAAAAGGCTCAAATGCTTCATTTATCAATGAAAGGGTAGAAAAGATGGTGGAAAAAAAAAGAAAATGCTGATAATCAGCATTCCTGCCTTTCCCCATGAATGTTTTCAAAAGCCTGATTCTTCTTCAAAGTTGTTAGAACTCTTGGTTGTGTGGAAGAGAGTTTAATGTTTTAAATCTTAAAAATGTCCAATAGTTGCAAACAATGTAGAGAATTGTACTTGAAAAGAAAAAAAAAAACAAGGAATGTAACCAAAATGATGATTTTGTTATGGATTGGGAAGAAAACATTGTGGGAAAAAGAGAAAATGCTGGTAACCAGCAAAAGCCTTCTCCTACAGGGTCGTTAAAACTTGGGATTGTGTGGTAATGGGAGAATACAGCGTGCTAACCAGTTCCCAGGTAAATGTCAAGGAAATTCTATCAATCCTGACATTTACATTACAGTGTCTCTTATTTCCCTGGCAGAGGGCCTCAACATTTTCAGTCTTTTCCAAAGTGCTTGTATTTGCAGATGACCAATGGAAAGTGGCCTTAGTAATGATGATTGTCTGTGAAGAAGTAGAAAACATGGTGGAAAAAAAGGAGAAAATGCTGGTAACCAGCATTTTCTCCTTATCCCTACCATGTTTTCAATTTTTATTTTCTTCCGAGTTGTTAAAACAGGGGATTTTATAGTAAAAGGTTATTACATTAGCCACCTATAGACACATTTTCCAACCGCTGCAAAACATTTAATAAAGCATCAGGATTTGAGCAAGCAATTTTTCCTTTTGCAACAATAATTTTTACAAGTATGCACGCATTACTTTGATTATCAACATTTTATAGTTTGTTTTTAAATCAATGTATTTTATTTCGTAAGTTTATCATGATAAAAATGATTTTTCATGCATTATACAACAAGTAACTTTTCTCCATTTCTCCTTTTTCCAAAAACGTTTCATGTTTTCACTTGTCTAAAAGCTAAAAGACTAAAATGTTCTATGTGGCAACGAGTTAACAAAAAATTCGTTTCCAGTGGAAAAAAGATAAAAAAAAAAAGTAAACCTTAAAACCTATAAAACTTTGGTTTGTTTATTGTTATTGGGGATTTACACCATAATGTTAACAGCCTAGGTCATAGTATGCCACTCAGTGCACCTATGAATGCATTTCTTGGCTTTCTGGCCTGTGAGTACTGATACATTTTCCAAAGCCACTGACTTACTTTCTTCACATGAATCAGAATTAAGTCAGAGGCAAATTTAAAAAATCCCCGGAAAGAAAGGCACTCCAACCTGGTATCGAACTTACAACCACCAGATCAGATACACTAGCCACTAAGCTATCTGGCCCAGCAATTATTTGGTAACTTTAGTGCTAAGTATATCAACCATGCTCTGTGAAAAGGGGGCTTTCTGCATCTGCAAAAAGTATCAACTCGGGTCAGCCTGCACAATCTACCAAGGCTGCTTTAACCCTTTGCCAAAAGACAAAATTTTAGGCTTGTCCAAATTGAAAGCATTTGCAGACGACACATTAAAAGTGACTGAAAATTTGAAAGTTGTTTTGTGAAGGGTGGAAAACATTGTGGAAAAAGGAAAAAATGCTGGTTACCAGCATTTTCTCCTTTTCCCACAATGTTTTCTAAAGACTTCTTTTCCAGAGACGTCAAAAGTAGGGATTGTGTGGTAATGGGTTAATCCCTTACCAAAAGACAAAATTGCAGACTGGTCCAAATTGAAAGTATTTGCAGACAAAAAAATCAATGTAACTGAAAAATGGAAATTTGACACATGTTAGGGTAGGAAAAAATTGTGGGAAAAGGAAAAAATGCTGGTTACCAGCATTTTCTCCTTTTCCCATAATGTTTTCAAAAGGCTTCTATCTTACGGTCATCTAAAGTCTGGATTATGTGGTAAAGGGTGAACAGTTTTAAATCTTTTGTGATTGGTCAATTTTCTACATGTCAAAAGACCAGTCTACCGGTACCTCATGACCCGGTTGTAAGACAAAATTGATTTTATGGATCCATATTGAACTACTAATGGTATCAGGCATCACTGAGATGCAGTAAGCCCCCTTTAGCGAGAGCATGGTTCATATTCAGGTAGGAAGTTGACCCAAAGTTGTCCTGTATTGGTGCCAAACCTGGACTGTGTCCAGTCAGAGAGCTAATATGATTAATCCTTTACCAACCGATAAAATCTTTAAGACTTGAACATATCGAAAACATTTTGCTGACAACAAATTAAAATAATGTAGCTGAAATGATGATGTCTGTCTAGATAAGTTAGTAAAACATTGTGGGAAAAAGGAGAAAATGTTGTTTACCAAGGTCTTTTATTCTAGGGTCATAATAAAAAATTCAGACTTGTGTGGTGTCGAGGACTTCACCCTTTACCACACAATGACGATTTTTGACGACCCCGGAGGTAGAGACCTTTTCAAAACATGGTGGGAAAAGGAAAAAATGCTGGTAACCAGCATTTTCTCCTTTTCCCACAATGTTTTCTACCCTTTACAAATAACATTTCCATTCTTCAGTCATAATATTATGTCATCTGCAAATGCTTTCAATTTGGACCAGTCTATATATTTGTTGTTTGGTAAAGAGTTAATCCTTTTACTAAGTAATCCCTGTGTTTTGACCCTTTACCAAACAGTCCCTAGTTTTTACAACCCTGAGAGATAGAGGCCTTTTGAAAACATTGTGGGAAAAGGAGAAAATGCTGGTAACCAGCATTTTCTCCTCATAAGGTTTTCTACCCTGCTGGAAAGAAATATCAGTTTTTGAGTTATGTTTGTTTTGTCCCCTCATGTGCTTTCAATTTAGATCTGTCTAAAATTTTGTTGTTTGGTAAAGAGTCAATGATCCTGACGAAGAAAACCTTTTAACTCTTTACCACACGACAAAATTCTAGACTGGTTCAAATTGAAAGCATTTGCAGACGACAAAATACAGGTTACTGAAAAATTGAAACTTGTTCTGGGAAGGGTAGAAAACACTGTGGGAAAAGGAGAAAATGCTGGTTACCAGCATTTTCTCCTTTTCCTACAGTGTTTTCAAAAGGCTTCTTTCTTTAGGGCGTCAAAAGTAGGGATCGTGTGGTAATGGGTTAAACCTTTTGAAAACCTTATGAGAAAAGGCGAAAAGTATTGTTGGTACTTTCCACCCATAGTTTCCTCTTTTCAAAAGCAGAAAACATCCCTTAGGCTACCTTTGTCTTTACTGTTTTGGTAATCAGCATTTTCACCTTTTTCCACAATGCTTTTCTGATTCATCCTAAGCCAAAAACAGTAATTTCAGCCACATTAGAATTGTCTGATGCAAATGCCATCAATTTGTACAGTTCCAGAAATTTGTTGTTTAGTGACGAGTTAATAAAAGCAACTTGCTAGAACAAGCAGTCCAAAGAAAATATTGAAAGAAAAAAAAAAACTTTTCTGAAAAATGAAATAAAAAGTTAGTCTGTTACAATGGTGTTTTATGCTACATTCAACATTATTTTGTTCATAGCATAATAAGAGACAGTTCTTTTTCATCATAAGTTTCATGGGTTTCAAACGTTCCTGGCTGAAAGTACGAAGTACTCTGCCAAAGGATATTGCTGCTGAAAAAATAATTTGTACATTGATGGTCAAACCTAAGAACTGTCCTGATTTTATCCCAAGTTAACGTAGTACTGACCCCTAACAGAAAACAGCTAATTTCCACAATAACATTATCCTACAGAATTGGCTGTGATTAAAAAAGAGTATTATTGTACTGCTTTAAAGGTGGGTATTTAGAATTTTTACATCTCACCAAATTAAGAAATATATATATATATCACTGAAATTCATATGAAAAAATAATACAAATCATCAATGATAAATTAAGATTCATATAATTAGAAAAAAAAATTTTTTTGATGGTGTTCCCTTAAAAGGCTACATAGCCTCTTAAGGTATTTTTAGATTTTGCGCCAAAAACAAAAAAGCATTTTGGGAATGCCAAGTGACTGGCAAATGACTAATAATGCTTAAATTCCATTACATAACAAACATGTAATAATTATTTTCCATAATGTCTTCTTCGGATCCTATGTTTGAAACTTAAAATGTGTATTCCTGTATGTAGATGAGTGAATTGATCATCTAAAAATAGAACGTGTCTCCCGTCTGTGTCGATCTGGGCTGTAGGAAATCTCTAATTTCTCGTGTTCTCGGACGGTGTTCGACTACTGGCGTTTTACGAATGAAAATTAAAAGGCTTAGGGAGTATAAGGATGATTTTTTTTGCACTTTTGTACAATTTTTGTCTGAAGGGCCACCTTTAACCAAGCCACTTTTCCCTTTTTGTCTATTCTAAAATTATCATTTATAAATCTAAACCCACTATATTTTCATTACAAAGAGTCAGATAGTATTTACCCCCCTTTTCTGGAAACTAACAAAAGTATCTACAAATAATTTCAAGATAGGCATAAAGAAATTTCTGGTTGGTTGAGAATGTGCAAAAGTATTATACCTGTATAAATCTGTATTTATCAACTATTAAGAAAACTTTGATGCAATGCAGCACTAAAGGAATTAGGGGTCTTCTACCTTAAAGCCGTACCAAACAACAAAATTTTGGACTGGTCCAAATTGAAAGCATTAATTTGCAGATGACAAAATCAGTGTGAATCAAAAATTGAATTTTGAATTGGAAAAGATAGAAAACATCGTGGGAAAAGGAGAAAATGCTGGCAAACAGCATTTTCTCCTTTTCCCACAATGTTATGTAAAGGCTTCTTTCTCGGGGTCGTCAAAAGTAGGGATTGTGTGCTAATGGGTTAAGTGTGAATATATTGAAATCTGTTTCTCGATCTGTCTAGCCTAGCCCCATTAGCTCAGTTTGTAGCGTGCAAGACTTGAGAACAGGGTTCATGGATTTGAGCCCAGGTTCGGCCAATTTCATTAATCAAATCCTTGAAGTCAGACTTTAATTATCAAATGACAAAATTTTAGAAATCAAAATGGACACCTTTTGCTTACAGCAAAGTAAATGTGACTTTTACAATAGAAATTCTCTTTCGTAAAGGAAAGTATTTGGGGAAAGGAAGAAAAAGCTGCATGATTACCAGCAGTTTTTCCTTTTCACATAATGTTCAAAAAATTTTAAAAGACTTCCTTCGGGTCAATAAAACTTAGGATTGTGTGGTAAGGGTTAATCAACATACCTTGGAACTTTGTACACCTGCAATTTGCAAAATAATTTTGTTGCTGATCTAGGGACATTTTTAGGCATCTGATGGAATGGGGAGGGGGTTAGCTTATAGAGTGGGGTGGAGTGCCTGGTGGGTTGGGTGGATACGGGCAACTGATAGGATTGGTTGGGTGGGTTAACCCATTACCAAACGACAATATTGTAGACTGGTCCAAATTGAAAGCATTTGCAGACGACAAAATAAAAGTGACTGAAAAGTTGAAATTTGTTTTGGGAAGGGTAGAAAACTTTGAGGGAAAAGGAGAAAATGCTGGTTACCAGCATTTTCTCCTTTTCCCACGTTTTCTATAGGCTTCCTTCTCAGGAGCGTCAAAAGTAGGGATTGTGTGGTAATGGGTTTACTGGTGGGTAAGGATGGGGCAACTAGTGGGATGGTTTAATAGTTTGCCAAGGGAGTTCTAGTTTTCTCATGGTCTAATATTTGACCAGCTGGGTCCGATTCACCAACCATTCTTAAAACCATTCTTTGTCTTGTTCTTCAAGATTTTCAAACTGTGAAAGAAACAGAATTTCTGATTGGCTTAACCATTTGGTTTAGCCATGATTGGCATAAAACCATTTGGTTTAGCCAATCAGAAGTTCTCAGTTAATTTCAGAGTCAGAAAATCTTGAAGAATAGGACTAAGAGTGTTTATTAGAATGTTTGGTGAATTATGGCAGAATCAGTCTGTATAAATAAAGTTTTCTCTCTTTCTGTAATTGATCACAATTATCAGTTGTGGTCATTACTGGTCATTATGTGTATTCAGTTAGAGTATTCAATAGGACAATTCTAGACAAACCAAACAGGGAACTATTGATTCTAAACCTTGTCACTCTTTTATTACTGTCCCTGTGAACCCTTTGAACATTTAATAACCACACCAATCATGGCTTTTAACAATCTTTGGAAACTGGACATTTGAAAATGTTGGATAGGAAGAAAATGATGGTAAACAACCTTTTTCTCCTTTTGTCACAATGTTTTCTACCATATCAGAATCAGTAATTCATTTGAGACACATTAAATTTGTTGTCGGCAAATGCATCTGACCTAAGCAAAATATTGTTATGTGGAAAACGGTTAAGCCTTAATACAACAGTTTCAAGTTCTAATGACCTTGAAGAGATAATGCCTTTGTGATAGCCAGCATCTTCTCCTTTTGCCACGATGTTTTTACCCAAAAGAATAACATTTCCTATCGTTTAAAATAGTCAGATTCTGTTTCTGGCCAATAATGCGTTCATCCAAAATGAATGAGTCTGGGAATTTTTTTATGTCAAGCATTTGATAGGGCCCATCCAAACATGGTACCATAATGCTGCTGTTTCAACTGAAATTGAATCTTCTGCAACCTAAACAACCACAACTTTTAACCATTTCCCAAGCAGGTCCTTGTTTTTACGTGTCTGCAGTATAAGTCTTTTGAAAACAATGTTGGAAAAGAAAAAAATTGCTCATAACAATTTCACCTTTTTCCACAGTGTTTTATACTGTTTGAAAAAGTTGCAAAGTCTTTCAGTTTGGAAGAGTCTAAAATTTGTCGTTTAGGAAAGGGTTAATGACCCTGAAAAGGAAGGCTTGTTGGAAAAGGAGAAAATACCCATAAGTAGCATTTTCTCCTCTTCACACAAAGTTTCGAAGCCTGTAACCCAAAGCAAGTCAATATCTTAGCAAAACTTGATTTATTGTCTGCAAAATTAATGTTTTCACTTCTGTCTTTTCCAAGATTTTGTAGTTTGGTATCAAGTGAAAATTTAAGTCCAAAATGACGCTATTAATTATTTTGAAAAAAATTATGCAAAGGATAGAAAACGAGTGCTGTGGTATATTTCCCATGTATCACAGCATGAGATTTACTGACCATGTGACTACTGATTCGTGCATTTCATGTCAAATGTGCATGGGCGTTACATGAGATAAAAAGCTTGTTACAAAATGGAGACTCTGTGATCATTAAAATGCAAGCTATTGCACCAGATTCAAAAGAGGCAAATAAGCAGCTTGTACAATTTTCAGCTGATTCAAAAGAGGCAAAAAAAGGTAGAATTTCTATCAAAATTCAGAATTGTTCATCAGGATATTTTGGATCCTGCTCAAAAGAAATTTCGATTTTTGAGCTACCTTTGTCATCTGCAAGTGCTTTCAATTTGGACCAGTCTTAAATTCTATCTGTAAAAGATTAAAACTGTGCTGAACTCAAATACAAAGCTCTTGGAAAGAGGTCTTCAGTACCCTTTGATGAGTACAGTCAAACTGACTAAACATAAGAATCATTATCAATTTGGAGTATTGTCTTCTTATTGAAAATATATATCATTATCTAGCTGTCTTTTATTAGAAGAATTCCCAAAAGTCAATAAAAGTAGACTAACCTTTATTTCAAACAGCTTAACTCTAAAATTACCAAATGACAAATTTATAGACTGGTTAAAACTGAAGGTAATTATTGCAGACTACAAAATAAATTTGACTGAAAAATTGAAATTTGATAGGGAAGGGTACGAAACATTGTGGGAAAAGGAGAAAATGCTGGTTACCAGCATTTTCTCCTTTTCCCACAATGTTTTCTATCCCATGGTTGCCAAAAGTCATCGTTGTGTCCAGGTAGAGGGTTAAACAACTTTAACCCTTTACCTCACAAGGCAATTTTATGGTATCTCTAATTGACCCCAAATAACAACAAGGATGAAGCTGTTTCTTATGTGTATATGACACCTTTTGATAGCATAGAAAACATTGTGGCAAAAGGTGAAATTGCTCGTCACGAGCAATTTCACCTTTTGCCAAAATGTTTTCCAAAGGCTTGTAATATAAGCAATGCGTAGAAATGAGTATCTATGGAGTAAAGGGTTACCACTTTACCAAACATTGAAATTTGAGCCCTGTCTGAATTGAAAGCATTAATTTGCAGACAAAGTTTGAATTTCAATAAATAATTGTTTCAAATTATAGCAATAAATGTTTTTGATGGGCTGAAAAGAGCAGTGGGAAAAGGAGAAAATGCAGGTTTAATACCAGCATTTTCTCCTGCTCTCACTGTTTTGAAAAGTCTTCTTTGCTAAGGTCATAAAAACTCAGTACAACAACTTTAAATCTTCACCAGAATTTTTTTTTGAGCCAGAAAGTTGTCCAAATTGAAAGCAATTTTCTAAACATCAAATTTCAGTGTTGCTCAAATGGTGCAATTTTTCTATGATAGAAAAAATTGTTGAAAAAAGTGCATTTTCTCCTCTCCCCACATTATGCTTCCAAAAGGCTTCTTAAAAGTTGGAATTGTATGGTAAAGGGAAGAGGGCTTGGAAAACATGTTGACCATCACTTAGATTTTACTTCTTTTCCCACCTTGTTTTAAATCTTGACCTAACGAAAAAAAATTAGACCGGTCCAAATTGAAAGGACTTGCAGACGACACATTAATGTAACTGAATTGATGATTTTTATTTCTGATCAGGTAGAAAACAATGTGGGAAAAGGAGTAAATGCTGGTTATCAGCATTTTCTCCCTTTCCCACATTGTTTTCAAAAGCCTTCTCTTACAGAGTCGTTTAAAACCTCCGGATTGTGGGATAATGGGTTAAACCCTTTCAGCAGGAACTTTCATGATTTGATTGTCCTATGCAACTATTTTGGGTTTGTAAATTTGTAAGGCCAACCTTTCAGTATAGAATTAACCCTTTACCAAACAATCCCTGGTTTTTACGACCCTAAAGAAGGATGCCTTGCAAAAAATTTGAGGGCAAAGGAGAAAATGCTTGTAAACCAGCATTTTCTCCTTTTTTCCCACAATGCTCTCTTAAATACAATACAATAGTTTAATAGAGTATTTAGGCCTCCGGCCCATGTACATATACGTGGTGAAACATTCATATATAGAAGAGAGGAATACTAAGTGTTATTAATGTGCAACAATTATACTTATATGGAGATAAATATACATAACAAGAGAAGTTTTTCGTTGAACATGCACTAAATAGCATCTAAACCTTTAGAGCGCTGAGAATAGCTTAGTTATCATTAATCAACGTAGATCAAGATCAGACCATCTATTTGGACTAATTGAATATCACATGTCAAGATCAGAGAGCAAAGTAGTGTGCAGTATTATTTGAGGACTGCACTACCAGCTTTTTTTTTCACATTTAGAAATGAGTGTAGTTGTGCAGGTCAAGATCAGTTCTCAACTGAAATGTTCCGGTCGGCTAATGTTAAAGGGATTTGATAAGAGTAGCCGTAAAAATTTTCATAACAATTTGGTCTGCAATTGAGAAAATGAATTTCAATGGTTTCCCGATATAATGCTTAAGAACATGAAAACAAGAACTTTAAGGAAAAACAGAACAAAGCAAAAAAAAAAATCACTGCCTCATGCTTGGAGCGTTACCGAAACGAAACGTAAGGCTGCGCCTAAAGGCAATAATTCTACATACAGTATGACTGAAGTGGGTATCTCTCCAGCTAAACTTTCAACAAGAACATGAAAACAAGAACTTAAGGAAGAATAACAACAACAACAATTATCACTGCCTCATGCATAGAGCCTTACCGAAACGAAACGTAAGGCTCTATCAAAAGGCAAGAATACTACAAATAGCTTGACTGAAGTAAGTATCTCTCCAGCAAAGCTTTCAATATTGAAAACAATATTGCGACCAGACTACTGAAATGAAGTTTAAGCAAACTCAGATAAAGGTAGAAAACAAAACATACAAGGATAAATGGACAGACAAAATTTACATATACTTTATGAAAGTCTCATTCACTAAAAATTACTCAGTTTATGCTTTCGAAGGTTGAATGCCTCAGCTAGAAACTTGGCAACAGTGCGAATTGTTGACAATTCACTTAACTTCATGATGTTGTTAAATACATCTTCATTTCTGCAATGAAGCCAGCATGGCATGAAATAATTGACTCTTAAAGATTCATAAGTCGGACAGTCAAAGAAAAAGTGATATTCATTTTCAACTGTTAAAATATTATTTTCTCTACAAAGAGGACAGTAACGCAATTCTCTGTCGATTCCGAGATGCCTACCTTTTTCTATCATAAGTCCATGTTTAGAGCATCTAAAATTGGATAGTATTTTCCTATAAAGAAATGGTATTTCGGCACTGAGATAAAGCTCTGGGTGTAATAAAGATTTAAACTGTTTGTAGGTTAGGGCCTTGGGTGTGTTTTCTATATTTGAAAACCACTGCTGGGTGAAACAATCAGCAATTCTTTGTTTGAAGAGGCTTATGAAATTTTCATCATTTCCAACATCCTGTGCAATCCAAACATAACCAAAACCATAAAGATAAAGCATGTTTTTTATATTAGTTGCCCAAGTGTATCTTCCTACGGAATCAAGTTGCCTCAACATTTCATAACAGCTCTTTGGATACCTTGTATTTTCCATACGTATTAATTTAAGCCAATACTTCACACAAATCGGCATATAAGACGTGCATAGCGGAAGTCTGCCACACTCACCGAGTGCCATTGCATCGCAACTGTTCTCGGGAAGATGGCAGATTTTTTTGCAAAATTTTATTTGGACTCTTTCAATCTTTTTAATGACACTATACCCCCAAATCTGGGCCCCATAGCAGATTATAGGTTTCACAACAGAATCAAATATTTTAAATAAATCTTGAATTTCCATAATGCTTATTTTTCTACGAACCCTTAATATATGATTTATTGCTTTCATTGCTTGTAGGGACAGTATTTCATGTGATTTGCTCCATGATAGTTTCGAAGATAAATGTAGACCCAGATATTTATACCATGATACAGTTTCGATTTGATTGCCTTTTAGAAACCATTTCTCGTTTTGTTTGATGACCCCACCATTTCTAAAGACCATAATTTTACTTTTATCAAGGTTAATTTTCATACCTACAGAATCAGAAAACTTTGCAATACCATCAATTTGTCTTTGAAGCTGAATGACAGTGTCGGAAAAACTAGAAACGTCGTCTGCAAAAAGTAGCAAATTCAACTCTCGCATATCTGGTGAAACAGAAACGCCTTTTTTGATATTTTCTTTGAAAAAGTCAACAAGCTGATTAATGAAAATTGTAAAAAGTTGAGGACTTCCGGCACAACCTTGTCGGGTGCCAACGGTACAACTGAAATATTCTGTCAAAGTATCACCTACTTTAACGCAAGATTTTAACTGGCTATACAGAGACTGTAATGTACTAAGAAACTGTCCGCTGACACCTTTACTCGATAACGCATCCCACAATTTTTCATGAATAACATTGTCAAAGGCTTTCTCAAAGTCGATGAAAATACAGTAGAAACGTCCTTTCTTTTTTGACAAATATTTCTGTATTAGTGACATAAGAATAAATGAATTATCTGTAGTTGAATATCCCTTTCGAAAACCAGCTTGCGCTTCATCTATTATTTCGAACTCTTCGCACCAAAATGAAAATCGCTTTGCTAAAATTTTAACAAATATTTTACATATGCAATCAATGAGAGAAATACCTCTATAATTATTAGGATTGGACATACTACCTTTCTTATGAATTGGCGAAACTATACTGTAACACCACTCTTCTGGAACTGTACTATTTTCGAAAATTTCATTGAATAGAGATTTAAGGTAAGGCAACGTATAATCTAAGGTGTATTTATAAATTTCTGCACAAATTCCGTCCGGTCCTGGTGACTTATCATTTTTCAGAGATTTTATACTTTCAACTATTTCTTCATCTCGAATCGGTGCATTAAGCAAATCACAATTATTTTCAATGGTAAAATGATGTAAAGCATTTTCCGTATTATAGGTTACGATTCGTTCGGTTTCATGGTTCAACAGATTTTTGAAGTGAACTAACCACTGTTCCGGTGGAATAGGGTAGTTTGATCTACAACCGGTATTCTCCGCTTTAATTATACCCCAGAACTTTTTAGGGTCCTTTCTACTTCTGATAAGATCCATTTTTCTTTTCCTCTGATAGCTGATTTTTTTATATTTGCATAATGATTTGAATTTCTTTTTACGTACTTTATATTCTAGTAAGTCGGCATAACTATTTGTGAGTTGAAATTTACGCAAAGATAGAACTTTATTGTGCTCAGCAACTTTACATTCATTATCCCACCAGCCGGGGTTCGTTTTAATTCTGTCAATGTTATTACAACATAACATTGAGGTCGCAGAATTTCGCAAAACACTTAAAAAATCACTAAGTAGAGAGGTAGCACTAAGTTGGCTCTCTACAGTCATTTTATCTTTAAATATTTCGAAATTGTTCCTAAATTTCCGTAGAAAATTATCTTTGAGTTGTTCATTCCATTTGTACTTCGTCCAGATATGGAGTTGAACATTATCTTTCACAGTATTGGGTGTATATTTAATCCTAAAACTAAGACTGCATTTTAAGGGAAAATGAACTGACAAATCGTCTGTAAGAATACTAAAGTCTGTTACACAGTCAAATATTTCAGATGAACAGATCATATAGTCGACCACACTTGTACCATTATTTGCTGTGCAGGTGAAATTGCCTTCCGAATCCCCGAACATTCTGCCGTTTAAAGTATGGACGTTGTAAGAACAGCATAACTCAATTAAAGACAATCCGAAACGATTATATACTTGATCTTTTGAGTTTCTCATTAAAGAAAAGTCATCAGAAGGATAATTCGAATTTTCTCCAATGACAAAAGAAACATCGTCATGACTTATAAAGTCCTGAAAATCCTTCATTCTGGCATTAAAGTCACCCGCCAAGAATAACTTCGCTTCCGGAAACTCTGAGACAATGACACTCAATTGATCACTGAGAACCTCTATACCATTTTCATTACGATCATGGTATATAGGTGAGTACTCAGGTGAAATATAAACGAAAACAAAAACAATATCATCACAATCAATGTTCAAACTTTTGAGATCCAAGTACAATACTACACATTCTTCAAAATTATGGAAAATGCGTTTTATGATATTACATTCAGTGAGCTGTTTATTAACAAAGACACTAACCCCTCCTGACCCTCTTAAAGCAGACGACTTTTTGGCTCTCATATAATCGAATCTTTTGAAACCCGTAAGTATGTCGCTGAATTGGTCAGCTGCATATCCCCATGTCTCACAAAATCCGACAATATCATAGGACATACAAAATCTTTCAAACTTAATATCATTTTCATACTTGGCTAAGCCCTCAATGTTCCATGAGCAAATATTTAAGGTAAATAAACCATTTGATTTTGAAAGTATATAATCACTTCCTACATTTTCGCTATTACATAAATTTCTATCGTAGAATATACTTGAACTGTTGGAGCCTTGGCCAAGACCCTAGTCTTTATATAGTGGTTCGGGACGCTGAGTTTGGGGGTTATACACAAATGTTTTTCTATCAATTATCAGTTTATCATAGCGTAAATAAGCATGACTACCAGAGTCAATGGCTTCCTGTAAGAATGGATGCAGCTGTTTTCTAATTTTCCGGATATATTCTGGAAAGTCCTCACTCAAGTAAACTCTCTTCAAAGTGTCGGCTGAGCTTGCTTGTTGACGATGTGCACGAGACTTTTCTTTATATTTTTGAAGAATTCTATCTTTATCCTTGTAGAAAGAAAATTTCACGAGAATAGGACGGGGTCCATTCCTTCCAGGTAAACGATGGGCGCGTTCGATCTGTATATCACGTGAATCAATTTCTAGGTCATCTGCAATATAACTGCGAACTTTTCCTTCAGTCTGATCCCATGTTTCCTTAGTATCTTCACTAATATTGAAAAATCTGAGATTTTGTCTTCTTGACTGACTCTCTAGGTTATTACATTTATCAGTAAGATCTTCTACCTTGGACTGTAAAGTGCAAATCTTGTCTGTCAGTAACTGATTTTGCTCCTTAAGTTGCTTATTTTCTTCTCTAATGTTTTTAAGGGAATGTTCCATCTTATCCAGCTTTCTGTCTAACTTTTTCACATTAGTTTGTATATCTAGTAAAACGGTGATTGGAAGATTATCCAAGTTGTCCAAGTTACTCCTCTGATCCGAGTTAATACCAGTAGGCCTTTCATCGCTAGTCAAGAATTCATCGTCTGTATACGAGGCTGCAGTCGAGACAGATCCGTCTCTAGTTTTTGCCTGTTCATTTGACCGACCTCTGGTGCGACCGTGCGACGTTGTAAGCCATTCACCAATAGTTTGCTGCTTTGATGTAGAAGGAATAGGAGTGTTAGAAGAGGGCTGAAGTAGACTTTGGGAAGGAGTTTCCGGCGATTTTATCAAGTTCTGTTCATTGGGAACATCGGGAGCATTTCCATTGTTCGACCCTCTTCCTGCACCTCTTGTTCTTCCTAATCTTACAGATCGACTCTCTCGATTATCTCCCTTGCCTTTGTTTGCAGGCCCCGGATTAATTTCAATACACTCAGCAACGAGGAGTAGGAAAAGTAGGATGCGAATACTTAGTGAGACATGACAGGTACCCAAACTAATGCCACCTTTAACGGAGGATTGCTGTGCTCTCGGCATGGAGAAACATCCTATCCTGCAACGCCATATCTGAATACTAACACCCATGACGGGCCTCACTGAAAAATTTGGCGTGTAGCTCCCACAAAGAAATGTTCAGTACCCTTCACGCTTCACTAAACACTCTTTGTATGCGTATACAAATGACAAATCTCAAAATTCTCAGAAATTCACTAAACGTTTATCGGCGACTTTCCCCGCTTTTTGTATATATACCTCTATATCTCCGATGACCGCTTGCAAATATTGTGCTGTTACATGAGCCTAGATAACTGGAATTTTTATTTTTTATTTCTGTTCCAAAATCTGTTTACCTATCATCCAGGGGACGTCAGTCTCTCCCTAAGTGGGTACTTAGAAATTTCACATCACACCAAATCCAAAAATATATATATCACTGAAATTTATATGAAAAAAAGCAATACAAATCACCAATAATTAAGAATCATAAAATTGCCAAAAAAATGTTTTTGATTGTATTCCCTTAAAAGGCTACGTAGCCTCTTAAGCTATTTTTAGATTTCGCGCCAAAAATGAAAAAAATGCATTGTGGGAATGTTAAGTGACTGGCACGTGACTAATGACGCTTAAATTCCATTACATAACAACCATGTAATTATTTTTCATAATATCTTCTTCGGACGATATGTTTGAAGCTTCGTCTGTGTATTTCGAGTGTGTTGATGAGCGAGTTGTTCACGTAAACATAGAATGTGTTTCCCGTCGATGTCGACCTTGGCCGTAGTAAATGTCTAATTTCTTGTGTTGTCGGATGGTTTTCGACTACTGGGGTTTTATGAATGAGGATTATAAGGCTTTGGGAGTATAAGGATATTTTTGTATTTTTGTAAAATTTTCGTCCCAAATTCTGAAGGGCCACCTTTAACTCTGCTGATAAAGAATTTCAATTTTTGAGTTATGTTTATTTTGTCTTCTGCAAGTGCTTTGAATTTGAACCAGTCTAAAATTTTGTTGTTTGGTAAAGAGTCAAAGGCCAATTTTGTTCACACCAAAAAATATGATGACGTCAATATGATTGTGTCTTATTTGTAGAATGATATAAAAGCTTCCCTTTTCTCTTTCTGACTGTAAAACATTTCTGTTAATATTTTAATCCTTTCCCAAACAATCCCTGCTTTGACGTGTCTGGAATAGTAGCCTTTTGAAAACATTGTGGGAAAAGGAGAAAATGCTGGTAACCAGCATTTTCTCCTTTTCCCACAATGTTTTCTACCCTATCATAGACAGAAATAATCTTTTCAGCAAGTGTTGAATTGTTGTCTGCAAATGCTTTAAATTTAGTCTAGTCCAAAAATTTGTCTTTTGGAAAGGGTTGAGCTGTCAAAACCAAAAACTAGATATTTTTGAAGGATGAGATTCTGTGTCATTAAAACCCATTAACAAACGACAATATTTTATGCCTGTCCAAAATGAAAGCATTTTGCAGACAACAAAATAAAAGTGACTTTTCCCACAATATTTTCTAAAGGCTTCTTTATCAGGGTTGTCAAAAGTTATGGGATTGTGTGGTAATGGGTTAAAAGGATAAAGAACAGTGTGAGAAATAGAGAAATGCTGGTTATTATTTTTCTTTAAGTTCTTTCGAGAACCTGTCTTTTTAGGGAACAAGATGCCTGGGACTGTTCGGTGAAGGAACCCATTTGACTAGGGCACTGCATTTATTTATTTTTCACACAAGTTTAAGTCATCAAGTTGAACTATTAAAATGAGTATACAATAAACCTTTTTACAGGGTAAATAAAAAATGTGTATTGCTTTTTCGAAATTAAAGGTTTGCTTAATAGGTGATATAATCTTAAAGAAAATAATATGAAAGGATTATTTTATATTAAATAAATCCATGCAACTTTTGTTATTACAATGGAAAATAATATGGTTTGACCTTTACAATTTTGAGCAAGTCTTAAGACAGCTTTATGGATAGTTTAGGGCAAGATAAGATGGCAGAAAAGGCACAGTGTGGTCTTAACCCTTTACCAAATGACAAAATATTAGACTTGTCCGAATTGGAAGCATTTGCAGACAACAAAATTAATGTATCTCAAAAGTTGAAATTTAAGTTACTAAGGAAAGGGTAGAAAGCATTGTGGGAAAAGGAGAAAATGCCGGTTCCCAGCATTTTCTCCTTTTCCCACAATGTTTTCAAGAGGCTTCTATCTCCAGGTTGTAAAAAGTCGGGATTGTGTGGTAAAAGGTTATATAAAAATCCAAAGCTGATAGTAAAAATCCAAACTTTGCTACCGGTATTTCAAAGGTAATTTTTGTGGGGACAATATATCCTAATAGGGCAGGGTAGATCAAAGACCAGACTGCATGTTCTGTGCTGTCTGATCTTGATCTACACTGTCTGCAAAAAATCAGTGAATTGGGCTGAACAGCTTTGACTCTTCACCAAATGACAAAATTTCAGACTAGTTGAAATTGAGAGCAATACCTGAGACCACAAATTAAAGGTTACTGAAAAAAATGAAAAATGTTTTTGGGAAAGTAGAAAATATTGTGGGAAAAGGAAAAAAATACTGGTTACCAGTATTTTCTCCTTTGCCCACAATGTTTTCCAAAGGCTTCTTTCCCAGGGTTGTTTAAAGGTGGGTATTTAGAATTTTCACATCACACCAAATTAAAAAATGCATATGTCACTGAAATTTATATGAAAAAACAATACAAATCATCAGTAATTAAGAATCATAAAATTACATAAAAAAAATGTTTGGTGGTATTCCCCTAAAAGGCTACGTAGCCTCTTAAGCTATTTTTAGATTTCCGGCCAAAATGAAAAAAGCATTGTGGGAATGTTAAGTGACTTGCACGAGACTAATGACTATTGAATTCCATATCATAACAAACATGTACTTATTTTCCATAATATCTAGAACTTCGGATGCTATGTCTGAAGCTTCATCTGTATATTTCCAGTATGTAAATGAGCGAGTTGCTCATGTAAAAATAGACTGTGTTTCCCTTTAGTGTTGACCTGGGCTGTAGTAAATCTCTCATTTATCTAGTTGTCGAAAGGTTTTCGATTGCTGGGGTTTAATGAATGAAAATTATAAGGCTTTGGGAGTATAAGGATGATTTTTTTGTATTTTTGTAAAAAAATTTTACCAAAATCTGAAGGGCCACCATTAAAGTCAGGATTGAGTGGTGAAGGGTTAAAGGTTCATATAAGTTTGGCTTTTAAAAGTTAAAGTTTGCATGAACTTACTGTGACCTCAACTTTAACTTACAGACTGCTGAATAAATAAAATTAGCATTTTATGAACTTCTTCATAATGTCAGTTTCTTTGAAAAAGGTTTTGTATGTAATTATTACCTCATTTTTAATATTTTTCTGGTTTAACCCCATTACCACACAATCCACAGTTTTAACAGTCCAATGTAGGAGAAGGCTTTTGAAAACATTGTGGCAAAGGAGAAAATGCTGGTAACCAGCATTTTCTTCTTTTCCCACAGTGTTTTCCTCTCCATCAAAAAATAGAAAATAAATTCCTTAAAGTTACATCTAATTTGTCGTCTGTTAATCCTTTGAGTTTGGTTAAGAGTTAACTCCTTGCCAAACACCCCCAAGTTTTGACGGCTACGGGAAAAATGCCCGCTTGAAATGATGCTGAACATGAGCATAAATTTCTCCTTTTTCCACAGTGTTATCTTGCTTTTAAAGACTGAACCTCTGTCATTTGATATCTTATTCAAATTTTTGTTCAGATTCTGTCAGGTGTCCAGGGAGAGTCACCTGAGTGTTGAAGAGTAGAACATGTATCCTGAAGGCTCTTGGTCCAAGCTTCTCTGGATCTTCTGGGTTTTTAATGGGAATGCCATCGGGCAAGACACTTAACTCACTACCACACAATCCTGACATTTGACGACCCTGAGAAAGAAGCCTTTTGAAAATATTCTGGGAAAAGGAAAAAATGCTGGTAACCAACATTTTCACCTACAATGTTTTCTACCCTGCCGGAAACAAATTTCAATTTTTAAGTTATATATATTTTTTCGTCTGCAAGTGCTTTCAATTTGGACAAGCCTAAAATTTTGTTGTTTGGTAAAGAGTTATAAGCGGTAGCTTAGCACTGGTAAAACCCAGGAAATACTTGAATATAAGAGCTGTTGCTGTGATATGACTGAAATAATGTTGAAAGCGGCTGAAAATACAATTCAACTAGCGGAGACCCGGGTAGCATATTCGTAGTATATAGGACTCGAGAATAGGGGATAGTTGGTTCGATCGTTTCTACTCATTACTTGTAGGAGCCTTTGGAAAACATTGTTGCAAAAGGTGAAATTGCTTGTAACAAGCAATTTCACCTTTTGTCACAATGTTTTCTATGCTATCAAAAGGTGTCATATACACATCTTAACGGCTTCATCCTTGCTGTTATTTAAGGTCAATTAGAGAACAAATGCACAAGCGTAGCTGGCATCCTTTTTATTCGTCCAAAGGCTTGTATTACCTTATACTGTATACCCAGTTGTCTGTCCGTCTGTTTGTAATTTCTTGTGTGCGCAACTCCTCCTACAGTTTCCATTGGAGTAAGAAATTAGAAATTTGCCACAATGGTATCCAGTCGTTTCGGCACCTGGTCATTGCTCCACTGAGATGGTCTATGCCGTGCCGGTTCAAATACCAGTCTGCATTTTGGCCCAACCGGATGATTAACACAGTGTACATAAGATCCCTCTTCTTCAGTGGGGACATGACTGCATGATGTACTGAATGCAGAAATCGGAAACAGCGCGCACATAAGTCTTGCTTCCAAGACAATATTTCAACAGTCTGTGCACGACAGTCGGGCACCCAAGAAGTTTTCCTTCATTGAGTACACGACAGTCGGGCACCCAAGAAGTTTTCCTTCATTGAGTACAAGACAGTCGGGCACCCAAGAAGTTTTCCTTCATTGAGTACAAGACAGTTGGGCACCCAAGAAGTTTTCCTTCATTGAGTACACGACAGTCGAGCACCCAAGAAGTTTTCCTTCATTGAGTACACGACAGTCGGGCACCCAAGAAGTTTTCCTTCATTGAGTACACAACAGTCGGGCACCCAAGAAGTTTTCCTTCATTGAGTACACGACAGTCATCCTCGCAGTATGAATTTTCTTCAGTTCATACACGACGGTCAGGTAAATAGTCCCTTTGATAAAATAATGTCAATAATTACCATATTTGTAAGAGGTATGACTTGATCCAAACCCATTTTAATGCTCTACCACACAATCCCGACTTTTAGCCACCCTGAGAAAGATTTAGCCGTTTGAAAACATTGTAGGAAAAGGAGAATGAAAACATTGTAGGAAAAGGAGAAAATGCTGGTGACCAGGGTTGTTAACTCTTTAAAAAAACAGCAAAATATTAGTTTTGTCCATGCTGAAAGTACTTGCAGGCAAAAGAATAAAAGTGACTCAGAACACTGGATTTTGTTTTTGAAAAGTTAAAAAAATTAATGAAAAGAGGGGAAAATGCTGGTTTCCAGAAATTTCTCCCTTTTCAACAAACCTTTCAAAGTCTTTCCATCTCAGGGGTGTTAAAAATTTCGATTTTGTTGCAAGGGGTTAAATTTTGTCGACAGGTAAAAGAGTTGAAGGTAACGATCTAAATCTGTATTGGAATAAACTGGACTATTGGAAAAGCTTTGGTAATCGTTAGTCTGATTTTATTAGAGACATGTACTGTATGGTTGGTCTTCAGTGAGTTCTATTGGCTTGAGGACAGAAATACGGTTTAATGTCTCGGATTATTTCTTTTTGCCTTTTTTGGGGTGATCATTAAAAGGATATTAGGAAATTAATTCTCGCCTTGATATTCAGGTAGGATGTTTTTTATTTTTGTTTATCTTTTGCTCATGAAGTTGAACTTAATCTATTGCTAATTGGACTGCACTTGCAAATTTTGCATTTTTGGACAAAAATCGAAAAACATTTGAGGAAGCATTTACCTAGAGGTGTAACAAAAGTATTCTGTATTTCACCCTTAATCACACAGAATCCTGAGTTTTCATCTTGTGAAAGTAACTTTTCGAAAAAATTGTGGAAAAGGGAGCAAAATGCCAGTAACCTTCATTTTCTCCTTTTTGCCACAATGGTTTCTTTCCTGCTACGATGTTCCTTTATTCAAGCCAAAATGAAATTAGATTTAATTTGAAGAAATATGTAAAAGATGGGGCAATTTTCTATTTAAAAAAAGAAAGATTTTTAAGTTGTGCCTTTTCCTTTTTTTTTTCTGTTATTAAGCTAATCTGAAGTTTGAACTCTATCAAACGTTCCCAAGTATTGCTAACCCTGTTGAGGGAGGATTTTTAAAAGCACAGTAGGAGAGAGGAATAAAATGCTCTAAAAATCAGCATTTTCCCTTTTCCCAACATTGATTAATCCTTTTCATAGCCACATTTATTATGCTTTACCATAAGAAAAATTTTAGACCAGTCCAAATGGAAAGCACTTGCAGATGACAAAACAAATGAAACTCAAAAATTGATTTTTTTTTTTGGAAAAGGAGGAAATGTTAGAAAACATTGTGGGAAAAGGAGAACATGCTGGTTCTCCTTTTCCCACAATGTTTTCAAAAGGCTTCTATCTCAGGGCCGTAAAAACCAGGGATTGACTTTGCTAAAGGGTTAATTTGATATCTGCAAAATGGTTTTGATTTAAAAAAAATCTAATATTTTGTTGCCAGGTAAGAATTAATTCTGAGCTAGTTGCTATCATTTTCTTCTTTTACCATGCTGTTTTCAAAGCTTCTCTTTTTCTAAGGTTGCCTAAACTTGGGACTGTCAGGTAAATAGTTTAACTACCCCTGCGAAAAGTAGTTCTTGAGTTCATGAACAGTTCACTGTATATATTTTCAGTTCATGAAGTGTTCATGAACCATCCAAAAACTGGTAGAAAAATTCTTAAACTAGCTGTCAAATGGTATTACTCTCAGACGGTACCAATGTCTTTTTACGGTCTACTTATCTCATAATAATAGGGTAAACAGGTATACCTTTCTGCTGAAATGTCCGTTGTACTGTCTTATGTAATTAAGCGATGCATTTTACCTGTCTTACCTTTTATGTGTTTGTTTTGTAATATTGTGTATGTCAACAAAGGCTAAAATTATCATCTGTGAGTAATAGTTTGTGAACTGGTGGTTCATGAACTCCATATTCATGAACTGTTACTAACAGTTCATTAAATAGATCCTGACATCAGTTCATGAACTGATTGTTCTTGAACTATTCATGAAGTTGCAGGCTCAAGGAAGAAATTCAATAACTTAAATATTTAAGGTGGTACCATTCTAATGGAAAACAGCTATTTCCACCAGTATATTATCCTAAAAAAGTTGCTATGATTGAAAATGAGTATTATCATACTACTCTGACCAAGTCACTTTTACCATCAAAGAATTATCATTTATAAGTCTAGGCTGCTCTATTGTCATTACAAAAGGAGACAATTAAATTACCTCCCTTTTCTGAAAAATAAGAAAATATCAACAAATGATTTCAAGATGGACATCAAATGAATTTCTCCAGTCATTTAGAAATGTGCAAAAATATTATATCGGTATAAAGATTTAAAGTTTAGCATATAGTTTTTTTTAACTCTTTACCAAGTGACAAAATTTTGGATCGGTCCAAATTGAAAGGATTTGCAGGTGACAAAATAAATTTAACCAAAATGATGATTTTTATTTTGATCAGGTAGAAAACATAGTGGGAAAAGGAGGATTTTCTCCTTTTCCCACAATGCTTTCAAAAGCCTTCTCTTACAAGGTCGTTAAAACTCTGGATTGTGTGGTAATGGATTAAGATAAATATCTGTGGCGCTACCCTTAATTTTTTTGTGCATGTGACTGTATGTGTTTAGAATTGCAAATCTAGTCCAATGATAGTTATCTACTGTTTTGTCCAAATTGGAAATTCAATATTCAAGAAAAGACAATGTTACACTAGTTAATATATCCTGATTTTTTAAACACTAATTACATAATCATAATTTTAATGAAACATTTACACATTGGTAGAATGTGGCTAAAAATTGAGGCTTTTTGGGCCTCCTAAACCAGCACTATGTAGTGCCATTTCCTTATCATTTTTTACAATATCAAATTTTATATATCAAAATCTATTTGGTATGATAAAATTTTTCTTTATAATAAATCTTAAATAGAACTCTTTGCAATTACATGCAGACAATGTAATTCAAGTTTTAACCGTTTGCTACAAATGACGCTTTTAAACCCTGAGGAAGAGGCCTTTTGAAAACATTGTGGGAAAAGGAGGCAATGCTGGTAAAAAGCATTTTCTCCTTTTCCGACAAAGTTTTCTATCCTATCAAAGAAAAATTGCATCATTTGAGACACTATGAAATTATCATCTGCAAAATGCTTTCAATTTGAATAGGTCTTAAATTTTGCCATGTAGTAACAGCTAGGTTAATAAATCTTTCATAGGACTCTGCTGTTACTTGCAGATAGTGTAGTTCAAGATCATAGTACTGCACACATACTGCAGTTTCATCATAGTTGTTCAGACAAACATTTTACTTGATAATAGTATTTCCAAAACTACTTTCGAGGGACAGTTCTCAAGTTTTTGTGAACTTAACCGCGACAGTTCCACACAATCCATACTTTTGACAGCCCTGATAAAGAAGCCTTTAGAAAACATCGTGGGAAAAGTTGAAAATGTTGGTTTAAATAGTGCATTGTCTCCATTTCCCATAACACACTCATCCCTTTCAACCACAAAATTCCATTGTTAGAAACACATAATATTTTACTGCCTGCAAATACTATCTATATGGATGTGCCTAAAATTTCGACATGAGCCATACTGTGCAAAAGGGGGCTTAACTCATTACCAAACAAGAAAAGTTTAGGTGTGTCCAAATTGAAAGCATAATTTGCAGACGACAAAATAAAAGTGACTGAAAATTTGAATTTTTTTTTGTGAAAGGTAGAAAACATTGTGGGAAAAGGAGAAAATGCTGGTTACCAGCATTTTCTCCTTTTCCTACAATGTTTTCAAAAGGCTCGCATCTCAGGGTCGTAAAAGCCAGGGATTGTTTCCATTTCCCAGAACACACTCATCCCTTTCAACAACAAAATTCCTTTGTGAGAAACATATATATTTTACTGCCTCAGCAAATACTGTCTATATGGATTTCGACATGTCGAGCCATGCCGTGTCAAAAGGGGGCTTAATGCATCTCCATGATACATCACAGATACCAAGCAAGTCATCAAAATATTACACATCCTTAAAATCTGTTTTGTATAACATTGCAGACTTAACCCTATACCAAACAACAAAATTTTAGACTTGTCCAAATTGAAAGCATTTGCAGACAAAAAATAAATGTGACGCAAAAAGTGAAACTTAACTCTGGAAGAGTAGAAAACATTGTAAGAAAAGGAGAAAATGCTGGTTACCAGCATTTTCTCCTTTTCTCACAATGTTTTCGAAAGGGTTCTATCTCAAGGTCATAAAAACCAGGGATTGTTTGGTAAAGTGCCAACTCAATCAAGGGTCACACTGGTCCCTTGACATACAGAAAATGGACCAGTAGGGAAAAGTTTCGGCCCTGGTCAGCCTGTGGGGACTGCAAAGGCTGACCTGGATAGATACTTTTCGTAGATGCATTAAGCCCCATTTTCACAGAGCATAGCTCAAATGTTAATAGTTTAACAGGAAAAAAAAAATCATGAAATCTTCCTGTAAATGGGAGGGTATTTATCTGGGCATTCACCCACTGTCAAACCATCCTCAATGACCTTCTGGAACAAAGCTTGTAAAACACTGTGGGAAAAAGATAAAATGCTGGCACCCACTCTAGTTGCCTTTTACTCAATGTAGGCCATTAAGATCAGAGTGCACAATACTTGCAGACTTACCATTGATCAACAATGTCTGCTTTGCTTATCTCATTTCCAAACGACAAGTTTTTGGGCTTGTCCAGATCGAAAGCATTTACAGAGGACAAAATAAAAGTGACTGAAATTCGAAATTTGTTTTGTGAAGAGTACAAAACATTGTTGGAAAAGGAGAAAATGCTGGTTACCAACATTTTCTCCTTTTCCCATAATGTTTTCTAAAGGCTTCTATTTCCGGTTCGTCAAAAGTAGGGATTCTGTGGTAATTGGTTAAACATTCTGTGCAAGAGCATATTCATTCCTTTACCACAAAATCAAGTGTTTCAAACCTTATTCTGCTAAATACATCCTTCACAAACAGTGTAGATCCAAGATCAGATTGCACAGAATGTGCAGTCTGATCTTGATCTTCACTATCTGCAAAAAGTCAGTAAGGGTTGACAACCTTTGATAAAAAAAGACTTTTGAAAAATTATGGGGAAGGAAAAAAAACGCTTTTCTTTTTCCACATCGTTTGTTCCCCCTTCAGAAAAATTACCTAATTTTATTGTTACATTTGATAATTATGTTGTCTGCAGATCTGTACTTTCAATTTTGATTAATTGATTCACTGCATGGAAATACCACTGTTTTCAACATCATTTATGTCATATCAAGGTGGCCAATGCACCTGTCCATGCTTTCCTGGAGTCTCTTGTACTCATACGCTGTGCAGTTTTCTTTCAAAGCCACTTGCTGCTTTCCCAAATAACCGTCATATTTTGAATATGGTCATGGATGGGAGAGGAATGAATCCTGTTGCAATGACTATCATCAGTCGTTAGAAAGAAATTAGCTAAGTCTGGGAATAAACTCACGACCCTCTGTTCTCAAGTCCAGCATACTATGTATAACTAAGCTACAGCCTACAGGGTTTGGCTTTCAATTTTGACTTGTCTAAGAGTTTGTCTAGTGGTAAAAATTTAAAATCACAAATAATATTTGGTTTTATTTCTGAAGACTGAAAGTCAAAATGTGTATGTTATCTCTTTACTGAACAATCCCTGGCTTTTATGACCCTGAGATAGAAGCCTTTTGAAAACAATGTGGGAAAAGGAGCAAATGGTGGTAACCAGCATTTTCTCTTTTTCCCACAATGTTTTCTACCCTGCTTGAAACAAATCTCAATTTTTGAGTAACATTTATTTTGTCGTCTGCAAGTGCTTTCAATTTGGACCTGACTCTGCAAATTTTTTGTTAAGTGAAGAGTTAAGGATGTTTGGCATTCTAATGGTTAGTAATGTTGTTTTGGTCTCTGAACTTACCGCATGTTGTCAACTATATTCTCTGCACAACAGCTGTTATATTGTCCTCAAGCGTGAACAATTTGTTAGCGGGCAGAGCTATATTTAGTGCACTGTCAGACGAAATAATTTCTGAAAGATCCTGTGTTTTTCAAGCCAGGAAGAAGCTTGAAGCTTTCAAAATTATCCCTGAAAAATTTAGAAAAAACACCAGTCAAATTTTATTTCCCCTTAATGTTTAACCCTTTCCCAAACGACAGAATTATGTGGAAAAGACCATATTGAAAGCATTTGCAGACAATAAATTGAATAGAATACAAAATGATGATTTTTGTCTATGAAAGGGTAAGAAACCATTGTGGGAAAAGTGGAAAATGCTGGTTTAACCATTCTGGTTTATATTCTCCTTTTTGTCTACAATATTTTCAAAAGCCTTCTTTCCCTGGGTATTGTTAAAAACAGGGATTGTTTGGAGAAGGGTTAACAGTGTTTCCTACCTTTTCATGGACTTTTGTCACATTATTTCTGATCCAATTACTTCATCACAGGTCTGCAGTTGCTTTTCCTGATGGACAAGTCTTAAAATTTCGTTGTCTCGAGAAACTGATAAAACTCACTGTTTAAAACCCTTTCCCGTACAATGACGACTTTTGATGCCCCTTGGAAAGAAGCCTTTTGAAAACATTGTGGCAAAAGGAGAAAATGGTGGTTACCAGCATTTTCTCCATTTGCCACAATGTTTTCTACCCTGTCAATAAACAATTGCACCATTTGAGCCACATTGAAATTGTCCTCTGCAAATGCTTTCAATTCGGACAGGAATAAAATTTTGTTGTCTGGTCAAGAGTTAATCTCAAAGCATTTAGAGACATTAACTCTTTACCACACAATAATCGCGATTGTAAATCATGCCAAGAAAGATAGCTAATGAAAACATAGTTGGAAAAGGAGAAAATGCTGGAAACCAGCATTTTCTCCTTTTCCTACAATATTTTCTACCCTTCCCAAATGGAATTTCAATTTTTGATTCACACTTATGTTGTCAACTAAACAATTAATTCAAAATCAGACTAGTCCAAAATCTTGTCGTTTGGAAAAGACTTAATTTGACTAATGTCCGGCTCATATGAAATGGAAGATGCTCTGGCAAAAGGGGGCTTAATGCATCTCCACAATGATGCATCGTACCTAGCAGGCCATTTCATAATTATGCATTCATAAAATCCATTTTGCCCATAACCAGCTGAATCATGAGGTAGACTGATCCTTCAGGATGCATAGAATTTAAAGATAGCGAAAAGTTTCAGCCGAGTCAGCCTGTGCGGACTGTGCAGGCTGACCCAAGGTCTATGCTTTTTTTCCCATAATGCACTGAGCTCCCTTTTCACAGAGAATGGCTCATATATTTAATTTCTTTCTATTAACTCATTCCTACATGATTCCGAGTTTTAACTACCTCTAGTAGAAAGAAGCCTTTTGAAAACATTGTGGGAAAAGGAGAAAATGCTGGTAACCGGCATTTTCTCCTTTTCCCACAATGTTTTCTACGCTATTAATGACAAATTCCATCATTTGAGCTATGTTTAAATTGTGGTCTGCAAATGCTTTTAATTTGGACAAGTCTTTTATTTGCTTATGTGGCAAAAGAGTTATAGGATTAAATTAACATTGTGGCATTTTCTCCTTTTACCACATTGTTTTCAAAAGCCTTCTTCCTCAGGGTGGTAAAAACATGGGGTTGCCAGTTGTAAAGGGTTAATCTTGGCAGACACAAGGGATTTCACAATCTGTATCAGTTAATCAGAATTTTGAAATAGAATCTAAATCCATTGCTTAACAGTGACTTAAGTTACATAAGTTTAAGTTAACTATTTATGACGCAAAAAAAAGCTTTAGACAGCAGCCGATATAGCTCAGTAGGTAGAGCGTAGGACTCGTGAACCCAATGTTTCCGGTTACTACAGGTTATGGGTTCGAATCCCTAGCTGGCCTTACTAATAGTCTTTCGGATGAGACAATTAAACCGAGGTCCCGTGTGACAGCTGTGTTCTGTTACTTTCACTGTCAGAAAATCTTGAAGAATAAGACAAAGAACATTCTTAAGAATGGTTGGTGAATATGGATGCAGGACTTTGCATATCACACAGTTATGCTATTTTTAGTTTTGTCTATATTAGTAAAGAGTTAACTCTTTAACAACCAACATGATTTTAGACTAGTCCATGAATGAAAGCATAATGCAGATTACCAATCAGCCCTCCTCGGCTGCTAAGCGCGACTAATTGACCTTTTGCAGAATGTGCAGTCTGATCTTGGATCTACACTGTCTGATAAAGAGATATTATTCCCCAGAACATAACTTTGAAATAACAGTGTTTGGGTTTTTACTATCGAAATAAAAATTTTGTTTAACCCCTTACCAAAAAATCCCTGGTTTTTACGACCCTGAGATGGAGGCCTTTTGAAAACATGGTGGGAAAAGAAGAAAATGCTGGTAACCAGCATTTTCTCCTTTTCCCACAATGTTTTCTACTCTGCTGGAAACAAATTTCAATTTTTTAGTTATGTTTGTTTTGTCGTCCTCAAGTGCTTCCATTTTGGACCAGTCTAGAATTTTGTCCTTTGGGAACGGGTTAAGTAACTTAGCTGGATAATATTACAGTGTTAAATATAACTCAAAATGATGGTCTTGCAATTTGTATCTGAAAGAGAAGTTGTGAAAAAAGGATAAATGCTGGTTTACAGACAAGAAATTAAAGTTTGTTCTCTTTTGTTTGTTTGTGTTGGGGTTTAACGCCACTTTAACAGCTAAGGTCATATCATGGCGGTCGGTGACGCACATGTGTTTCCTGGCTTTCTCATACCGGTACTTACACAACTTTCTTTCCAAAGCCACCGACTACTTTTCTCACGTGCTTCAGCAGAGGTGAGAGGCGAAAATGCGCCGGAAAGAAAGTTTGCCACAACCGGGTATCGAACTCACAACCACCAGGTCATGAGTCCGACACGCTCACCACTGAGCCACCCGGGCGGGCTAAATTTTGTTCTCATTCTAGGTTTTAACTGATTACCACACAATCCCTGTTTTTGACTCCCCTGAGAAAGAAGCCTTAAGAAAACATTGTACGAAAAGGAGAAAATGCTGGTAACCAGCATTCTCCTTTTCCCACAATGTTTTCTACCCTTCACAAAACAATTTTCAAATTTTCAGTCACTTTTATTATGTTGTCTGCAAATGCTTTCAATTTGGACCATCAATATTATCATTTGGTAATATTATTGTAATTGGTAATATTATCTTTTGATGATGGATTAATGTCTCAAAAAAGGGTATTGACCCATTACCACACAATCCCCACTATTAACAACCCTGAGAAAGAAGCCTTTGGAAAACATTGTGGGAAAAGAAGAATTATGCTGGGGTTTTCTCCCCTTCACAAAACAATCTTCAAATTTTCAGTTACTTTTGTCATGTGCAAATTTTATTCTTTTGATTTGGACAGACCTAAAATTTTGTTGTTTGGTAAAGAGTTAAAGATTGATGGGGAAGGGGAAAATGCTGGTTACCAGCTTTTTCTCCTCTTCTTACAATGTTTTCAAAGGCTGTCTATCTCAGGTTTGTTAGGAAATTTAACAATTAATTTTGGCACACAGTTTAACCCTTTACCAAACAATCCTTGCTTTTTACGACCCTGAGAAAGAAGCCTTTTGAAAACATTGTGGGAAAAGGAGAAAATGCTGGTAACCAGCATTTTCTCCTTTTCCCACAATGTTTTCTACCCTGCTGAAAACAAACTTCAGTTTTTGAGCTACTTTTATTTGGTCTTCTGCAAGTGCCTTCAATTTGGACCGGTCTAAAACTTTGTCGTTTGGGAAGGGGTTAAAGAGATCATAATACTGTAACTGACCTTAAGTATGGCTTTTGTATTATAAGAACTTATGAAATAACAATAGACTAAACTTTACATTATACCTTTATGCAATTGTATTTCTTAACTCTTTACCACTCTGCAAGAATTTTGAATGCCCGAAACTGAAAGCAGTTGTAGATGACAAATTAATGGCATAGATGATTTATCTGTGGAAATGCATAAAAACATTGTAGGCAAAGGAGAAGATGCTGGTAACCAGCATTCTTTCCTTTCCCACAATATTTTAAAAGATTTTCTTTCTACAGATCTTTTAACTTGGGTATTTTGTAGTAAGTGATTCTTTCCCACATGACAGAATTTTATGCTTTCCATGTTAGCCCATTGCCACAATGATGACTTTGATGATCACCTTGGAAACAAGACTTTGGAAAACATTGTGGAAAAAGAAGAAAATGCTTATAACCAGCATTTTTTCCTTTTCCCACCATGTTTTCTACCATTCACAAAACAAATTTCCAATTTTCAGTCACTTTTACTTTGTCGTCTGCAAATGCTTTTGATTTGGACAAACCTAAAATTTTGTTGTGTGGTAATGAGTTAAAACTTAAAAGAAGTCACTTTTAGTTTACTTTTAAATGTGATAGGTCTTATTCTAATATTTAGCCCTTTCCCAAACGACAAACTTTTGGACTAGACCAAATTGAAAGCATTTGCAGACGACAATTCAAGTATTGCTGCAAAGATGATTTCTGGCTATGATAGGGTAGTAAACATTGTGGGAAAAGGAGAAAATGCTGGTTACCAGCATTTTCTCCTTTTCCCACAATGTTTTCAAAAGGCTGCGATTCCAGACCCGTAAAAATCAGGGATTGTTTGGGAAGGGGTTAAAGAAAACATTGATGTTACAATGATACTTATCAATGAGTTTGTGAGTCTGTAACAGCCTATAACTCAATCCCCAGAAGACAATGGCCAAGTCAGCGGTCAAACCCAAACCCCTTTTTTCAAGTCTAATGCATGCTCCTGAGAAACATATGGAAAAACTGAAAAGGTAATTGAAAGCTGCCCTTTGTGAAGGCAAGTGGATTAAAAAATCTTGATGCAGGCAGTCTGATAAAACGGTTTTAAAGTTGCCTGAGTGAAGGCCAAAAGGCTGAAAAAAAAAACTTGAAACAAGCAGCCTTATATAATGGTTCGAAAGTTGCTGTATTGAAAAAAAAAAAAAGGTAAAAAAATGGAAAAAAAATAGTCTCATTAAGGTTTTAAAAGTTGCCTGCAGTGAAGGCAAAAGGAAACAAAGAATTTTTAGCAAATTATCTTAGAATTCAACCCATTACCACTCAATCCCTACTTTTGACGCCCCTGAGAAAGAAGCCTATAGAAAAACATTGTGGGAAAAGGAGAAAATGCTGGTAACCAGCATTTTCTCCTTTTTCCACAATGTTTTCTACCCTTCACAAAACAAAATTCAAATTTTCCATCACTTTTATTCTGTCATCTGCAAATGCTTTCAATTTCAGTCTAAAATATTGTCGTTTGGTAATGAGTTAAGTAATCTCATTTTTAGGTGACTAAGCCGTGGTAGCTCAGTGGGTAGCATGCAGGACTTAAGAACGGGGTTATGGGTTCAGTTTCTGGATTTGCCAATTTCTTTGAGAATTGTTGATATTTATTGTGAGAGACTTCATTCCTTAACAGCTGACTATTGTCTCAACGATGGTTAAACAGGAAAGCAGCCTGTGGTTTGGAAAGAAAATTGTGTGGGGCAAAGGTAAAATAGAATCCAGGAAAGCATGGCTGGATGCACTGGCCGATGCAACATGTTTTTTAAAATAATGTTGAAAACTGCATTAATCATTCAGACAGTCAGTCAGTCAGTCACCCAATCAATCAACCAATCAATCAATCAATCAATCTCATTGTTAGGGTTTGTGAGGCGCCTCAGTTCAAATTAGTACCTTGCAACAAAATTTTAGACTTGTCCTAGTTTGCAGATGACAAGCTATATGTAGCTTGAATAAGGACTAATTTTCAAAGGGTAGAAAACATGGCGGGAAAAGGAGAAAATGCTGGTCAGCAGCACTTTCTACTGTTCCTACAATGTTTCAAAAAGCCTTCTTTCTAAGGGTAATTTAAACATATTTGGTAAAGGATTAAACAAGCAAAAAAGGATTAATAAAAAAATCTTGGAACAAGAGTTGGCACAAAGGGTTTGAAAGTTGCCTCTGTAAAATGAAAAAAGAGGATCAATACAGACCTTTAGAAAATACCTGTTATTGCTTCTGGTGTTTCAGAGTTTACTGTTTTACTCTTTACCAGTCAACAGAATTTTAGACTGGTTCACAGTGAAAGCAGTTGCAGGTGAAAAAAATGAAATTTCACGTATGTGATTGGTTTTGCCATAGAAAGGATAGAAAAAATTGTGGAAAAAGGAGAAAATGTGGTTACCAGCATTTTCTCCTTTTCCCACAATTTTTCTAAAACCCTTTTCCATGAGTTTGTTGATTTTAACTTGGGGACTGTTTGGTAAAAGGTTAATGATAACCTGTGACAAGCTCTGGAAAATCTAATGTTTGCAGAATAATGCTTTCCACCAGCTGTACATTACATACCCTTGTCTATGTTGCCCATTATCAATTATATAGTGGAGTTTTCTAAAAAAAATTTCCTCACAATTTAAATAACTGTTCCACTGAAAATGAAGGTGCCTTTTTTAGCTCACCTGAGCTTGATCATCCTTGAAACCCAGGTTTAGGCATTGTGTTACACTCCATGCAATACCCCTGGGAAAATTGGCTAGCAAATCTTCGTTTCCTTTGAATATTCATATGGTCGGAAAGTACCCTAATAGCCAATTGAAAGATCGATAACATATGTATTCTCTCTTGTAGGGAGGGCAGTTTCATTTTGTCAGTTACTAAAATAGAAATGATGGAACATTTGTGATAAAAATAGTTCAAATTTTCTCAAAAACTGAGATTACCTATCAAAATGCTTCATGAATTATTCATGAGAACTAGGAAATGCCAGCCAAATAACCCAAATAACAGTAAGAATTGAAACGCCAGAGTCAACAAGGATGGAGCTTGATGAGTTCTCAAAGTATCAAAGTATGTTACTGTATTGTATCTGTTATATGTCACTTCATAAACTTTCTACCTTGAGTGTGCTTCACAGGCTACATAATTTCAGTCTGATACCCATGAAACTTAATGGAATGTTTGTCTTGAAAATAATTATGAGATGTGTTTGAAAAATTGGGTCATGTTGAGAGCGGTGTCAACTTTGGGATTTTTCATTGGCCTATACATTCGGCGTGGGTAGACCGTACTGGTGTAGTTCCCAGGAAGCAGAATCAAGAGAGATTAGTATAAGTTGTCAGAACTTGTTTCTCAATTGATGTAAAATGAATATGTTTAAACTAAAAGTCGTGATCATGTGATAATGAGTTATTAGACAGCATTTTCTCCTTTTACAGCAGTCTTACATTTATTGAAATAATTCATATCATTTGAACATTAAACATGGAATCTACAAATGCTTTCAATTTGGAGATTAGTCTGAAATTTTCTTGTCTTGTATTAAGCCATTACCACACAATCCCTACTTTTGACGCCCCGGAGAAAGAAGCCTTTAGAAAACATTGTGGGAAAAGGAGAAAATGCTGGTAACCAGCATTTTCTCCTTTTCCCACAATGTTTTCTACCCTTCACAAAACAAATTTCAAATTTTCAGTCACTTTTATTTTGTCATCTGCAAATGCTTTCAATTTGGATCAGTCAAAAATATTCTCGTTTGGTAATGGGTTAAGGGATTAGCGGCCTTTATGAAGAACGCTTTTGAAAACCTTGTGGGAATAGGAGAAAATGCTGGATACCAGCATTTTCTCCTTTCCCAAAATGTTTTCTATCCATTCAAATACAATTCACACTATTTTTAGCCACAATCCACAATTTGTTGTCCGCAAATGCGCTTTACCTTGGCCATAAAATGTAAAAAATTTTTGTGAGGTAAAGCGTTACAGTGTCTCTCTATGGGCCAATAGTCAAAATGGCTTAATATCGGATTAGTATGAAACAATTACATTGACACACAGTAAAGAAATACTGAACTGTTTTCCAGACACCATAGTCTAGCCTTGGCCATAATTGATCGATCAGTTGCATGGTGTTAAATGTTGTTTTCAACATTATTTTAGTTTAACGCATCCCCTGCGAAAAGTAGTTCTTGAATTCATGAACAATTCCTGAACTACAGTTCATGAACAATCCCATGAACAGCAAATGGCCGGTTCATGAACCGTTTGTGTTCATGAACTTTTGGTTTTGTTCCATGAATGGTTCATGAACAGTTCATGAATAACCGCTCTTAATCAGTTCAATGAACTGTTCCATGAATTAAAGTTCATGAACTGGTTGTAGTGTTTGAAACATATTTCTTTTTTGGTAGAAAACTCTGAATCTTAAATCCAACCCCTCCATTCCCATTGTTCAATGAGGTTATGCAGCATCAAGTAGCTTTACAAGGAGTTAGAGCAAAAATGCACTTGAAGCCACGCAGTAAATTATCATTTTTTGATTTGTATAAATTTACCCCTCTTACAGTAAATATCTGCAAATTGCATGACTGAAAATGGGTTTAAGTTATTACCATCCTAATGCTTGTAGAAATTTCTTATCAGGTGATAAATAAGGATTTATACTGATGTAATATTTTTGGGCTTTTCTAACTGACCAGAAATTGTTTTGATGTCCATCTTGAAATTATTTGTCGATATTTTGCAATTTTTCAAAAAAGGGAGGTAATTAATGTCTCCTTTTGTGATGAGAATAGAGTGGCCTAGATTTAAAAGTGATAATTGTTAGATGGATTGAGTGGCTCAGTCAAAGTAGGACAATAATACTCATTTTTAATTATAGCACCTTTTTTAGGATACTATTACAGTGGAAAAAGCTGTTTTCCATTAGAATGGTCCCACCTAAATATTTAAGTTATTGAATTGTAAATCCTTGAACTTCTTTAAAAAAGCAAGTTCATGAATTGTTCAAGAACAATCAGTTCATGAACTGATGTAAGAGTCTATTTCATGAACTGTTAGTTATAGTTCATGAACACGGAGTTCATAAACCGCCAGTTCACGAACAACTACATGACAGTTCACGAATTTGTCTACCAGTTCTTGAATAATTCATGAACAGTTCATGAATCGAAAACATGTACCATGAACTGTTCATGAACTCAAGAACTACTTTTCGCAGGGGATGGCCAGTGCACCTATCTATGCTTTCCAGGAATTTCTTTTGTCAGTACTAAGCACAATATTGTTTCCAAGCCACTTTCCCACATAATCATCATCAATCAAAATGATGTCCAGCAGTGAGAGAGGAATGAATCCTGTCACAATGGCAGATAACAAATATATATAACTCAACTAAACCCATTAATTACCACACAATCATGATGACTTTTGAAGACCCTGAGAAGGAAGCCTTTTGAAAACTTTGTGGGAAGTGGAGAAAATGCTGGTAACCAGCATTTTTCTCTTTTTCCCACAATGTTTTCTACCCTATCAATAAACAATTGCACCATTTGAGCCACACTGAAATTGTGGTCTGTAAATTGCACCATTTGAGTCGCACTGAAATTGTTGTCTTCAAAAGCCTAGTGTTTTAAGTGTGAAGACACTAAAGAATTGTTATGTATCAGGGTTAGAGGCAAAGAAGTTTTCTTGATCCCAAATCGAATTTCAATTTTTCTTGATCCCAGAGGAAAACATTGACATAAAAGTAAAAACTGAATGTTACAAACACCCAGGTGCTACTATTGCCATACAGTTTGCAAAGTTTGCACTTCAATACATCAATTTGTTTTGTGAACTTTGGATGTAAAAAGTTTTATTTGTATGATAATAAGTGAACTCTTGAAGCAACTTTTTCAACTATAGTTGCCTGTGCAGCCAGTATAGATCAAGGTCAGACTGCACAAAATGTGCATTCTGATCTTTGATCTACACTATCTGCTTTCCTAAAGTACCACAGACGAAAGCAACACATGATATTGCTATTATTTGGGTATTTTTTTCCGAATTTAAAAGTTGTCTGGGCTTATTCTAGGCTCTAAGGGTTATAAGTTGGACCTTATTTTTGTGAATAAAATACATTTAAATATTGATCATACAGTTAAAGGTAAACCGTCAAAAATGGCAGTTCAATACCTATGAAGAGATACGCGGACAATAAACTGAATGGGGATTAGGTTTAGGATAGTTTCTTTTTAAAGGAATGTTTTTGGTATATGGAAATTAATTCATTAATACTTATTCAATGCATTAATACAGGTACTTTGTTCAGAATAATACAGTCACGACATGAAACATTCGTGAAAGGTTACGTCTTAATTTAAAGCGTTAAAGGGTCTTTTTTATTTAGTAAAAAAGTGTACCTTTCACCCTTTCGACATAAACCTGAGGTTTAATGCTTTACCGAACGAGAAAATCTTACATTGGTCCACACTGAAAGCATAAATTTACAGGTGACTGGATAAATGTGACTGAAAAATTGAAATTTGGTTATTGAAGGGTAGAAAACATTGTGGGAAAAGGAGAAAATGCTGGTTACCAGCATTTTCTCCTTTTTCCACAGTGTTTTTCAACAGGCTTCTTTCTCAGGGTAACGTTGTTAAAAGTCTGGATTGTGTGGTGAAGAGTTGGAAGCTCTGAAAAAAAAGGCCTTTTGAAAATTTCTGTTTCCCACAATGTTTTCAAAGATTTAAAAAATACATCTCATATTATTTCGCTGTCAATTTGTCATCTGCATTTGAACAAGTATCAAATTTTGGAAGTTTGAACCTTTGTAGGTGGTATTGGATTAATGCTGATTAACAGACAATTAAAATTTTCATAGAATTTTACACTTGCCTTTACTTAAAATCATTTTTAAGCAGGAAAATAGCAATTATTGGACTTTTCTTTGAAAGGGTAGAAAATATGTTGAAAAAAAAAGTAAAAATGTTGGTAAACAGATTTTTTTCCCTTACTTTCACGGTACATTTGATAGCCTAATCTTCGCAATACACGTGAAGCAACACACGCTTGTTTGGTAAGGGATAAAATAAGGAAAAAAAAGAGACTATTTTTATACCCAAAACTTGGTGTTGACGTCAGAGGAGCAATGTACTGGAACTTGATATGCATTGACAGTTTTCTTCACCCTTTTTCTCCAACTTTCATTTTCCTTTCTAAAAAATGTAGACAAGAAGAATAATTCTTGAAATTAAGAAATCATTGAAAAATTAAATACTTTGAATCAATTTTTTTTCTTCTCATACTGGTAACACATGTGATAAAAGAGAAAAAAAATGTATAGAAAAAGTGGAATCACAGAAAACTTTTCCTCAAAAAATTACAAATATATATAATTTTTTTTCATTTATGATTATTCATACTAGCTTTTCCCTAATTTAAAAACAAACTGCAGACTCTTCCAAATTTTAAGCAAAACTGTAGCAGACAAAATTATAGATTGATATGAATGAAGTGAAATAATCTCAGAAATGGTTGAAAACTTCGTGGAAAAAGAAGAAAATGCTAGTGACCACCATTTTCTGCTTTTCCCACAATGTTTTCTAAAGCTTTGTTTGTAAGGGTCGTAAGATTATAAGGGGAATGTCGGTAAAGCGTAACTTATACATGTATAAGGAAGGGAAGTCAAAGTAATATCAATAGGACTCTTAGATACTGTCACAGGGTGAACAAAATCTTTGAAAAAGGTAAGTGTTGCTATTATTTTGAGAGAACATGTATCAGTGTTATTTTCTTATTTTTCAAGGATCTTTTCAAATTTGCAAATTTGCCTGATACAAGTTTTGTTCAAGGCGTGGCATGTTCACTAATACTCTGTCATCACTGACAAAATTTTGGCTTTCCCCTCATTTCAAACCCATATAATTGAGTGGACGGCAATTTAGATGTGATTGAGATCTTTGTACCCAGCCTATAACATTATTCTCCCACTAGATGGCATTCTACAAGTACTCATCTATTTAATTTGGGCATCCTGGGTACACAGGACCAGACCACATTTCTATGCAACAACAGTTACTTTGAATTTCAAACTATTATAAACGTTTACTCAATAAAATGCTACCCAGGGCTTTATCCAGGCATTTTGGGAAAAGGCCCCTGGCCAAATTGGGAAAAAAAATTATCGACAAAAAGTCAGATTGGGAAAATAATATTGACTAAACATAAACAGATTGTCAACATATTTAACCTTACAATTAACTACTGAATCATTACTGTTTTTTCCCCCAAACTTCTTTCTGTTTGGATGGATGTGCTGTCCTAAGTCTTTCATACTAGTTCCAGCCTATATGCTAGGATCCCCCCTGTTATAGTAGGATTTTTTAATTGTATTATAAAGATACCTGTTTTTCAGGCGAATGAACAGAGAATTATTTCCTGTGTAATTTTCTATATTTTGTGTATGCAAGTCAGCTAATAAAAGTCATTATCAAGGCTAAATAAGACAGACTGAAGAGTCTCTGATCATTCGAGGGCTTTTTGGCAATGTTTTGTCATGTGTTTTCGTGTTTTTTTTCCCATGACGATTAATGTTTAAAAACGATTCTTTGTGTGTTTTGACACATATAGAAAGATTGATAAATCTTCATTTTCTGAGGCAGATATAATAGAGTATTGAAAGAAAACCTGTTAAAAATTAATTGTAATGCAGAAACATTTCGGCTGACAACAAACTCTGCTCACAAATTTTACAGACGATTCTTTGCTAAGAGTACAAAGATGAAGCACAACAGCTCGAAATTTGAGAGAAAAAAAACCTCGTGGTCTAGAATAGGTCGGGTATTTTTCATAACTTGTTCCTGATTCAAGACCGTCATTTTCGGAGCTGGGTTCTTTGTTTTTGCTTTACGAAACTCTGCTTCGCTGCATATTATGCGAGGCGGATGCCTGGAAGTTAACATGCTATTTTTATGATGTAAAGAACACTTTACAGCCAGATAATCAAGTCATTGCATGAATCGATTGAAAATAGTGAAAATATATGGACGCAGTCTATAGTTCATTCGCCCCCAAATAGTTTCATACCTACAATACGACAATTGTCGATTTCCTGGTTGAACTCTGGTCAGTGCCCGCGAATTTGTGGAGTTTGTGGGTCGGGGAAGGTCCTTGCTGATACATCAGACTATTTTCTTTTTCTAGCGTCCAATTGGGAATTTTGTTTTATGGAATTGGGAAAAAAATACACTTTTTGCGATTGGGAATGGGGCCGAAATTCGGCCCCGCAGGAAAGGAAGAAAATCCCCTGCTACCTGGTGCGATTCACTCAGCTATGATCAGCAGTTTGGAGAAATCTGGAGCTTAAACAGGCCTGATTTTTCCTCAAACGTATTTATAAAAGACATTTTCTCCAATGCTACTTCATAGTGCGCAATATTACAGTTTCCCCAATATCGGGGAGAGTGATGCGTCATGTAAGATAGGTTTAATCTTCGAAGAATATGACATGCTCAGACAATACAGCCTATAAAAGAAGAATAAACATGGGAAAATCCAGCATTTTCTTTTATTCTTTTTCCCACAGTGGTAAAAAAAAGAAAGCACTCGTTATCAGGATTTTGAAATTAGAGGGTTGCTTGAGGAAGATTTAGCCACAAAATCATGTGTTATATAACCCTTTACCCCTTAAGATATTTCTAAGGTATCTCTAATTGACCCTAAATAACAGCAAGGATGAAGCTGTTTCTTATGTGTATATGACACCTTTTGATAGCATAGAAAACATTGTGATGGCAAAAGATGAAATTGCTCGTCACGAGCAATTTCACCTTTTGCCACAATGTTTTCCAAAGGCTCCCACAAGCAATGTGTAGAAATGAGTATCTATGGAGTAAAGGGATATATATATTCTGTATTTCTTTCAGATTCGTTGACTTCGATGTGATTTGAGATGGCTATAGATGACAGCCTGGAAAATGATCCCCACACATATTCGTGACCTACAGAATCATCTAAAGTGCCATCAGAGACAGAAATAGGATCATTTGTTCCTGAAACTGAAAAACACAACCATGCATATTCAACAGTTGATGCGGAAACGGTATAGGGGCTGGCGGCTCCTTGTTGTTGTCTCTGTGTTCACCATTGGCTACCTCGGTATCTTGTTACAAGCAATAATGTTACGATCCTTTTCGATAGAGGACGAGTCACATGTGTTATCTAGAAAACTACTTGCGACAGATAATTCAACCGACGATGACGATGGGTTCCAGTATCCCCCAGATGCTTTCTCCTTGGAGCAGAGACGAAATGGTGCAGTTGTGTTACATGTTATTGGATTAATTTATATGTTTATAGCACTTGCCATTGTCTGTGATGAATTCTTTGTACCGGCTTTGAGTGTGATAGTCGATAAACTTAAAATATCCGAGGATGTGGCTGGAGCTACATTCATGGCTGCAGGAGGCAGTGCACCTGAACTGTTTACAAGTCTTATAGGGGTATTTTTCGCTAAGAATAATGTGGGTATCGGGACTATTGTGGGATCTGCTGTCTTTAATATTCTCTTTGTGATTGGAATGTGTGCCCTTTTCAGTAAAACAGTGCTAGAACTAACATGGTGGCCGCTTTTTCGAGACGTTACTTTTTATAGTATAGACCTTGCAGCTCTTATAGGGTTTTTCGAAGACGAAGAAATTCAGTGGTGGGAAGCTCTGATACTGTTTCTCCTGTACTTATCATATGTGATCTTTATGAAATTCAATAGCAACATAGAAGGATTTGTGAAGACGAAACTTCTACCCAAGAAAGCGAGAGTACATAGTAACGACAGTCTAATGAATGAGGTACGTATTAATCCCATGCACAAGTTTATGTCTAGGTTGCCAAGTTTGATTGATTTTGTACTTGTACTAATGAATAGACTTCTGTTTTCAGGTGATAAATATGGTAGAGCAATGTGTTTCAGGCAACTTGTGGCTTCTTAATATTCTTATGCTTTCACTTTTGCAAAGTCTGATTGTCTGGAATAACCAAAGTAGCATGACTTTATTGTTCTCCTTTTTTTTTTTTGTTTTCAAAGGCCCTCTAAGGTTCTGTACAATTCAACTCCTTACAAAACAACAAAATTTTTTAGTAGTCCAAAGTGAAAGCATAAATTTTGCAGTCAATAAAATTTTAATGTGACTCAGAAATTGAAACTTGTTCTTGGAGGGTAGTAAACATTGTGGGAAAAGGAGAAAATTCTGTTTACTAACATTTTCTCTTTTTCTTACCATATTTTCAAAAGGTTTCTTTTTTAGGGCCATGAAAACCAGGGATTGTTTGGCAAAGGGCTACCAATAACTTTTTACCAAACAACAAAATTAAGGACTTGTCCTACTGAAAGTATTTTGCAGACAAAAAATCAAAATTGAATGGGTCACAAATGATTAACCCTTTACCTGCTATGCCAATTTGAGGCTCTTCCATTTCAGCAGCAAATAAAGATATGATGTCATAAATATGGATAAATGAGGATACAAATATCTGTCTGATTGAGTGGAAAATATTGTGGGAAAAGGAGAAATTGCTTGTTACAAGCAATTTCTCCTTTTCCCACAATTTTTTCAAAAGCTATCTGTTCTTGATACATCAAAATGAGTATCTATGGAGTAAAGGGTTAAATATGTCTTCAAAGGGATAAAAAAAAACTTGGAAAAAGCTAAAAATGATGGTTGCCTGCATTTTCTTCTTTTTCCCACAGTATTTTCAAAGTTAGGTTTTATTAAAACATTTAATTGGTTGGTGAAGAGTTCAGATCATTGTAACATGACATTACCATACTTACATTTACATGATTTACATGATTTCAGATGATTTTAGCAAAATAACTTTAGTACATACTTTACATGATAGTTAGATGTATTCTTTTTAATTTGCATAATATTATGTTTTGATTTAAATACATTTTTTTTTTCAGATCTGATTGATTTCAATTCTCATTTACAGTTTCTGATAAAAACCTCTTAACCCATTACCACACAATCCCTACTTTTGACGACAATGAGAAAGATGTCTTTAGAAAACATTGTGGGAAAAGGAGAAAATGCTGGTAACCAGCATTTTCTCCTTTTCCCACAATGTTTTCTACCCTATCAAGGACAAAATTTGTCATTAGGGCCACCTATAATTTGTTGTCTGTAAATACTTTCAATTAAACAAGTCTATATTTTGCTTGTATGGTAAAGAGTTAAGCGCCCTCCACAGTCCTAGTTGCTTTAGTGACCAGCGTAGATAAAGACTAGACTGGACAAAATGTGCAGTCTGATCTTTTATCTACACTTTCCACTTAAACTTGTTTTACACTACATACAAAAATTGGTAATAATTATGGTACTGATCTCTTTCCTAATCTGAAACTGTCAATTGAATTTTTTTAGTACTGTATGGGTTAGGGGTTACTAGACATGGTTTTGCGAATAGTTCAGTCTGATCTCTGACCAATACTGTAGGAATTTTACAGAGCTCCAGATAAGAGGGATGATGGAATTCTAAATCCTTCTTTTCTCTTTCAAACCCTATGTTGTTGGTACTCATTAGAATCATCTCGGCGAGACGATTCTAATGGGTGCCCACAACATAGGGTTTATTGGAGAATAATTAATACTTTCAATTTTGATATCAAAATCACTCCCTCTGATTAAAATTTTCTCTTTGAGAGCTTAAACTGCAACATGATGGTACAAATATAAGAAATCTAACAAACAATCTTGCATTAAAGCAAATTCTATGGAAATAAACATCTTGAAAACATTATAGTCAGACAGAGACAAAATGCTTGTAACTAGCATTTTCACCTCTTTTCACTATCTTTTCCACCCTTTGAAATGCCCGAGACAATTTTTAAGATTTTTGGGGGGCCAAATTTAAAGACATGTTGTATGCAGATTCTCTCAGTTTAGACAAGTCTAAAATTTTGTTGTCTGGTATAGGGTGAAAAGCTGTTAACCTTTACAGCACAATGCCGACTTCTAATGACCCAGGGAAAGAAGTCCTTTGAAAACATTGTGGGAAAAGGAGAAAATGCTGGTAACCAGCATTTTCTCCTTTTTCCACAATGTTTTCTTCCCTCTCCGAGATAATTGCATCAATTGATCCACACTGAAATTGTCGTCTGCAAATGCTTTGATTTTGGACAAGTCTACAATTTTTTTGTCTGGTAAAAGGGCTAAAAGCTGTTAATCAGATCAATAGTTTGTCTCTCAGGCTTGTGATTTATTTTTAGCATTTCCAATGGGCAAAGTACATGGTATTTGTAGATTATTAATATATATGTACATATTGAATACTCTCTGAGGAATAAGGTTGTAATAGATCTTTTATATTTCACAATCGGTGCCAAAAAAGGTCATTGTGATATAACCCTTTGCCCCACAATACCAGTTATTTTAACAAACTTTGAGAAATTAGGTTTTTGAAAACATTGTGGTAAAAAGGAGAAAAATCTGGTAGCCAGATTTTTCTTCTTCTCCTACAATGTTGTAATAGCCTGTTGAAGAAATCATTGATTATACAAATCAAATGCCTTGAACCTGGACAATTAAAAAAAAATGGTGGTGTAAATAAAATATTTAATAATTTTTTTATGAAGGTGCATCAAGATCTGATCCCTTAACTCATTACCAAATGCTAATATTTTAGGCTTAAATTGTCCAAATCAAAAGCATTTGCAGACAACAAAATAAAAGTAACTGAAATTTTGAAATTTGTTTTGTGAAGGGCTAAGAAAACAATCTAGGAAAAGCTAAGAAAACAATGTGGGAAAGGAGAAAATGCTGGTAACCAGCATTTTCTCCTTTCCCCACAATGTTTCCTAAAGGCTTCTTTCTCAGGGTCATCAAAAGTAGGGATTATGTGGTAATGGGTTAACCCTTTACCAAATGAAAAAATTTAAGTCGAATGTCCAAATTCAGAGCATTTGCAGTTGACAGTTTCAATGTAGCTGACAAGAAGTGCAGTTTTTCTTTGATATTTTAAGTCGAAAAATATTTTGGTTACCTGTATTTTCTTCTTTTCCCACAATGTTTTCTTCCCTTCCCAAAGCAAATTTTAATTCTTTAGACACATTCATTATGTCATCTGCAAACGCTTTCAATTTGGACCAGTCTAAAATTGTGTCAATTGGTAAAGGCTTAACCCTTTACCCCATAAGGCATTTCTATTGTCTCTCTAATTGACCCTAAATAATAGCAAGGATGAAGCAGTTTCTTATATGTATATAACACCTTTTGATAGAATAGAAAACATTGTGGCAAAAGGTGAAATTGCTCATCACGAGCAATTTCACCTTTTGCCACAATGTCTTCCAAAGGCTCCTGCAAGCAGTGTGTAGAAATGAGTATCTTCAGAGTAAAGGGTTAAAAGGAAACACTCAGTTATAGTGTTCTATTTTTACCAATTATGTCTTCAAATGCCTTTTTTCAAGAGGTTAAACTGTGTAAAAAGGTTGACAGGATGATTTATGTAATGGTTAACCTTATTTAGTATCATAAAGAGACACAAAAATTTTTAATTAGTTTTTCAAACTTAACCAAAGAATGAATTAACCTTGTTCATTATCTGTTGAGATACCCATTACTGTAGGCTTTAACTGTTTATGACACGACAAAATTGTAGGCTAAATGTCCATTCATAGCATTAGCAGATGACAACAAAAATATGACTCAAAAAGTGAATTTGTCTTGGGAAGCGTAGAAAACATTCGGCGGGAAAAGGAGAAAATGCTGCATGACCAGCAATAAGCAAGTCTTCACTCACATTTCCTGATTACATTTTCCAACAACCACTTTTAAGTCTTTACCAAATGACAAAATTTTATAGACGGTGATCAAAATTGAAAGCACTAGCTTGCACATGACAAAATAAACATAATTGAACAAGAGGGCCAAGATGGCTCTGGATTGCTCACCTGAATTTATGAGAAGACCTGATGAAAGTCAATTTTTTTTTAGGTATTGAAAAGAAGAATTTTTAAAAATTTCTTCATGTCTTAGGAAAGTGCACTGGTTACAGCCCCCACAACCAGCACCATGTTTCTAGATGGATCAAAATTTCGTGAACATTTTTAAAAAGGGTCACCCAAGGAACATTTCTGTGAAATTATTTCAAAATATGACTAGCAGTTTCCATAGAAGATTCTTAAAAGAATTTCTTAAAAAATTCCATTTGGTCACCATGGCAACTAGAGTTTTTGATGGAATCAATCTTTGTGAACATTTTTTTAGAGAAATCTCCCAAGGAATATTCCAGCCAAGTTTGGGCTCCAAATCAGCCGAGTGTTTTAGGAAGAGAAGATGTTTAAAGAATATTTTGAAGATTATTTTGACAGGTGACAGCGCATGGCAGACACAGGATGATCCTAAAAGCTCCCCTTGAACATGCTGTGCTCAGCTGAGGTAAAAAAAGAAATTTGGTTCCAGAACACATTGTGGGAAAAGGAGAAAATGCTGATTACCAGCATTTTCTCCTTTTTCACAATGTTTTCATAAGGCTTTTTTCTCAGGGTCGGCCCAAACGAAAGCATTGGAAGACAGCTTACTAACTGATAATATAAGATTTTCTTTTAAAATAATAGAAAATATTGTTGGAAAAGTGGAAAATGCTTGATACATTTACATTGTCTATTAATTTATTCACAGTATTTTCAAAAGCCCTCTTCAGGCTGTTAACCCTGTACCAAACAATCCCAGGTTTTATGACCATGAAATTATAGAAGCCTTTGAAAATAATTTGTGCGAAAAGGAGAAAATATTGGTAACCTTTCATTTGCTCCTTTTCACACAATGCTTTCTACCCTACTTGATTAACAAATTTCCTTTTTTTTTCTGGTTAGGTTTAATTTGTCGTCGGCAAGTGCTTTCAATTTGGACCAGTCTAAAATTTTGTTGTTTGGTAAAGAGTTAAAACAGATTTATTTGGCAAAGGTTAGCTGCAATATATGGTACTAATGGTGAATACAAAACCCAGATCAAAGCATCAGTAACACCATCAGTAAAACCGTGATTTCGCTTCAGATTTTTCTCTGTATAATTATTTTGTTGCTTTTGAAATAACCAGGGTAAAATGATTAGAAACACCCCCACAGATAAGTGGAGTTACCAATTTATGAAAACCTGTGATATGGTGTGAATTTGTCAATATACAGGGTGTCACAGAATATATGTTTCAGTTTCAAAGCGGGCCAATTCTGCTGGGAAATATTTGACATACCTAGTTAGTTCTTTGTAGTATTATTAAAAAGATCTGAAATTTTGTTTTGACAAAGCTTTTAGGAACTAGGTTACCTTCAATCCTCATAACACACACTTCTTGTCCATTTGTAACATAATTCATTTTGTACAGAAATTTTGTTTTTAGTGAAGCTAGGTGACATAGAAGCCTAACAGATATACTTAGTTAGGAAAGAAGACCAAAAGATTGCTCATTCAGGGTTCCGGTTTCTCAAGAACCTCTCAGCCAAGCAGACAGTTTAGATCAAAGATCAGACTGCATGATTTTTTGCAGTCTGATCTTGATCCATTCTGGGTGCAAGGCAACTATTTTTGTGAAAAACAATTTACATTACATTGTACACATTCAGCATCAGTTCTGGTATAGTTCCCAGGAAGCAAAATTGAGAGATATACTAGTAATAGTATTTATTACTATTAAAATTTGTTTCTCAATTGATGTAAAATAAATATATTGTCGGTTTCCTTTCAAAACCTCGTAACTACAGTTTGTAACAAGCTGTAGTTACGAGGTTTTGGAAGCTAATCAAACTTCCAACCTCTGTACTGCTAACATTGTTTATTTTGAAACTTACAAAGCCACATTGCCTGCTTGAGCAAACCAAAGTATTTGTTATAAATACACAATTTAGGTTAGGAGTCTAAATTACATCAATTGTAAAGGCCTTGGGTTGTTTTAACCTAGGCTATTAAATCATTAAATTATTGTATTGTTTTGACATAATGAACCAGATCATTCATGACTGCTTAATACCACATAACCCTGTGTTTTTCAGCAACTTATTCAAATATGGCAATCAAAAATATCGTGGTAAAGGGAGAAAATGCTGGCAACCAGTATTTTCTCCTTTTCCCACAATGTTTTTTACCTGTACAAAAAGATCATTTCAATTTTTGAAAAGCAATTATTTTTTTTTTCATAGGGATTTGCTTTTGATTTGAACAAGTCTGAAATTTTGTTTTTTTGGTAATTTGGGGTAAAAAAAAATTCAAATCTTCTCTCTTACAAAAAAAACATAATTTAACCAAGCTTTTAACCCATTACCACACGAGAAAAATTTAGACTGGTCCAAATTGAAAGCATTTGCAGACGACAAAATAAAGGTGACAGAAAAATTGAAATTTGTTCTGGGAAGGGTAAAAAACACTGTGGGAAAAGGAGAAAATGCTGGTTACCAGCATTTTCTCCTTTTCCCATAGTGTTTTCAAAAGGCTTCTTTCTCAGGGGCGTCAAAAGTAGGGATTGTGTGGTAATGGGTTAAACATAATCTCTTTAACTCTTTACCAAACGAGAAAATTTTAGACTGATCCAAATTGAAAGCATTTGCAGACGACAAAATAAAGGTGACTGAAAAATTAAAATTTGGTATGGGAAGGGTAGAAAACACTGGGGGAAAAGGAGAAAATGCTGGTTACCAGCATTTTCTCCTTTTCCCACAGTGTTTTCAAAAGGCTTCTTTCTCAGGAGCGTCAAAAGTAGGGATTGTGTGGTAATGGGTTAAACATAATCTCTTATCTCTTTACCATACGAGAAAATTTTAGACTGATCCAAATTGAAAGCATTTGCAGACGACAAAATAAAGGTGACTGAAAAATTAAAATTTGGTATGGGAAGGGTAGAAAACACTGTGGGAAAAGGAGAAAATGCTGGTTACCAGCATTTTCTCCTTTTCCTACAGTGTTTTCAAAAGGCGTCTTTCTCAGGGGCGTCAAAAGTAGGGATTGTGTGGTAATGGGTTAAACATAATCTCTTATCTCTTTACCATACGAAAAAATTTTAGACTGATCCAAATTGAAAGCATTTGCAGACGACAAAATAAAGGTGACTGAAAAATTAAAATTTGGTATGGGAAGGGTAGAAAACACTGTGGGAAAAGGAGAAAATGCTGGTTACCAGCATTTTCTCCTTTTCCCACTGTGTTTTCAAAAGGCTTCTTTCTGAGAGTCGGGATTGTGTGGTAAAGAGTTAACTCTTTACCAGATGACAAAATTTAGGCTCGTCCAAATTGGAAGCATTTGCAGACAACAAAATGTAACTATGTGACTCCAAAATTGAAATTGATTTGGAAAGGGTAGAAAAAAAATTTTTATAAAGGAGAAAATGCTTGGGTTACCAGCATTTTCTCCTTTTCTAACAATTATTTCAGAAGGCTTCTTTCTCAGGGTCGTGAAAACCTGGGGTTGTTTGGTAAAGGGTCAATTCATCCTTTGCAAACTTTATGCTTTCAACTTGGATAAGACTCTTAAAACTTTGTTGTCTGGCAAAATGTTACTTAGCTAAGTAATGCTTCAAACATGTATGGGTCCTAAGTTGTGTGTTGTTTGGTAAAGGGTCAATTCATCCTCTGCAAACTTTATGCTTTCAACTTGGATAAGACTCTTAAAACTTTGTTGTCTGGCAAAATGTTACTTAGCTAAGTAATGCTTCAAAAATGTATGGGTCCTATAAGTTGTGCATTTTGAAATAAAAATAGAAATAGAACACGGAACGTTCCTTAAGTTAAAATTAACATGGTGTTCCATTTTCAAGACTCAATTTTGGTAAGAAAATCTGTGATTTAACCCTCTATCAAACAATCCCCTCTTTTAACCCATTACCACTTAATCCCTACTTTTGACGACCCTGAGAAAAAAGCCTTTGGAAAACATTGTGGGAAAAGGAGAAAATGCTGGTAACCAGCATTTTCTCCTTTTTCCACAATGTTTTCTACCCTTCACAAAACAAATTTCAAATTTTCAGTCACTTTTGTTTTGTTGTCTGCAAATGCTTTCGATTTGGACAAGCCTAAAATATTCTCGTTTGGTAATGAGTTAACTACCCGAAAGAAGTTCTTATGCATTTGAAAGCACTATGGGAAAAAGGAGAAAATGCTGGTAACCAGTATTATTTTCCTTTTCCACAATGTTTTCCACCCGTTTAACTCTTTACAAAATTTTAGACGTTTACCAGACTGAAAGCATTTGCTGATGACAAAGTAAATGTGACTCAAAATTTGAAATTTGTTTTTTGGAAGGATAGAAAAAATTACTGGAAAAGCGAAAATACAAGGTTGCAAGCAATTTCTCTTTTTCCTACAATGTTTTCAAAAGCTTTCTTTCCCAGAGTCATTAAAAATCAGAATTGTGTGGTAAAGGCTTAACCCTTTACCACACAATTCGGTGTTTTAATGACGCTGGGAAATAAGAATTAAAAAAACATTTTGGGAAAAGGAGAAAATGCTGGTATTACCAGCATTTTCTTCTTTTTCCACAATGTTTTCTAATCTATCAAGAACAAACACAATCATTTGGGGCACATATAAATTGTCATCTGCTAATACTTTCAGTCTAGACTAGCCTAAGATTTTGTTGTTCAAATTGGTAAAGAGTCAAAGAATAATTTATTGACAGCCAATTATGAGTTTTAATCTGCAGATGGTTGCACTATGGTAGATGCCCGCCTGAGTGGCTTAGTGGTGAGTGCAGGGTTCGAAATTCCCACATATTTACTCGCAAAATGCAAGCCAGAATTGGAAAATGCGAGTTGAAATTTCAAGCACTTGCATAAAAATGCGAGTGCAAATTATTGAAGAACAGTTACCAAATGTACTAAATTTCATAGGTGAATACAAAAAAAAAAAGGGTAATTCTTTTTGATCTGGATAAACATTGGTCATATCGCACTGAAAACACCCTTCGATGGATGTCGATAATTTTACATGTTGCCATTGAAGCCTCCGAGTTGTCATTTGTTACCCGAGTTTCCTGAGGCAACTGCGTTCGTCTGCACTCACAGCCGATACTGAGGTTTTGCGTTTTTTATACGGAAAAAATGGTAGGTGAATTCAATCTCTGAAACAAAAACATTTGTCAATCTTTCATGAAAAGATAAATTATTACGCACAAATCGCAACGAGAAGCAAGTCGGACGTGGTGGACTCGCTAAACCAGTTACCGGACACGCAGATATTCGGATGTGACGTGTCCGTTTTTCATTTACAAAATCGTCCACCAGTGTAAGTTTTGCAGACATTTAACCTGGCACTAGAACAGAAATTCAACTGAAATTGAACTGATTGTTAAATGAGGGTTTTAATGTCAATTAACGTTCCTTTTGTTTGGTTGTTGTCTCGGGTTGACAGGTTACGTAATAGAATAGAATTGAACAGTTTGTACCGTCCATTCGTTCTTTATAAGTGGTAGGCAAGCTGAGCTTCAAAAACAAAAATCCGAGTCCAGTTTTAATTTTGCAAGTGGAAATAAAAGCTACTTGCTAAAATTTGGAAGTGGATAAAAAAATGAAATTCGAACCCTGGAGTGTGTCGGACTCCTGACCTGGTGGTTGTGAGTTCAATACCCAGTTGAGGCAAACTTTCTTTCCGGCGTATTTTCGCCACTCACCTCAGCTGAAGCATGTGAGAAAAGTAGACGGTGGCTTTGGAAAGAAAGTTTTGTTACAGTACTGGTATGTGAAAGCCAGGAAACACATGTGCGTCACCGACTGCCATGATATGACCTTAGCTGTTAAAGTGGTGTTAAACCCAATACAACAAACCAACCAAGCACTATGGTAGATAAAAAGTCTGAATGCAGATTCTTTGTTGTCATTGTTTGCAGAAGCTGTTCAAATTATGTTATTATTTAAAGAAGAATAAAAGGTCTTATTACAAGGAACATATACATGAAATAATACTTCTCTGATACATCAATAATAATAAAATTTCATTATCTTGTTCCAAGACCATTATTATCAGTCTAGAAAATACGGCAAATTAGTTGCAATTGAATTTCAGCAGTTTCTAATTTGTCTACAAAATCTCAGCAAAGTGGACCCTCACTGTAGATCTGAGATAAGAGTGTTTAACCCATTACCAAACGACAATATTTTAGACTTGTCCAAATCAAAAGCATTTGCAGACGACAAAATAAAAGTGACTGAAAATTTGAAATTTGTTTTGTGAAGGGTGGAAAACATTGTGGGAAAAGGAGAAAATGCTGGTTACCAGCATTTTCTCCTTTTCCCACAATGTTTTCTAAAGGCTTCTTTCTCAGGGCGTCAAAAGTAGGGATAATGTGTGGTAATCGGTTAACCCTTTACCCAACAGTCTCTTATTTTCATGACTCTGATGAAGATGCCTTTTTAAAAATGTTGAGGGAAAAGGAGAAAATGCTGGTGATCAAAACAATGTTTTCTTACCTATCCATGGTAGACTTGTCATCTACTGTTTAATTTGTCATCTGAAAATGCTTTCAGTTTGGTCCAGTCAATAATTTTGTTGTTTTGTAATGAGTTAATGCACTCTGATCCAAATAACACTGGCTTCAGAGAAAACAATAGTGGAAAAAACATCATGGGCGGATCCAGAGGGGGGGACCGGGGGTCCAGACCCCCCCTGGAATTTTGGCAAAAAAGTGGTTATCGGATTCGTGAAATGGTGCTGGTTTGATATTGCACAGCATTTATGTAAATTACAGTCGTAAATTTAGAAAAAAAAGGTTCTAAATGTGGAGACCTCCTCATGGTTAGAACTGGAAACATTGACCTTTCTTGTAAATGGCTTACATCCACTGAAATCCGGAAATCAAAGTATCATATAATAAGAAGAGTGCGTTTTCGGTGGACCCCCTCGAGAAAGATATCTGGATTCCCGCATGAACATAGCTCTTTTTCGATACCTGGCTTGGCCAATATAGTTCTTTCAGAGGATTGATAATAGTCATGGTGACAGGATTCATTCTTCTTCCACTACTGACCATGGTTATGTTGGAATTTTAGCAGCCAGTAGCTTGAAAGAAAATTGTTTGAAGTACTGGTAAAAGAGACTCCAGGAAAGCATGGATAGGTGCACTGGTCACTGTGATTTAACTGAGATAATGTTGTAATCAGTCCTGGGATAGAAATTGGTCCAGCCTTGGCTTGCACCAACAAGCCCCTATTCTTGAGTCCTTTTTAGCTAGCAACTGCGCTACCAGGGCTAAGCATAAAGAGTTAACCCTTTACCAAACGATAAAACTTAAGACTGGTCAAAATTGAAAGCTCTTGCAGACGACAAAATATAGGTAATTCAAAAATTGAAATTTGTTTCCAACAGGGTAGAAAACATTGTGGGAAAAGGAGAAAATGCTGGTTACCAGCATTTTCTCCCATTCCCACAATGTTTTCAAAAGGCTTCTATCTCAGGGTCGTAAAAACCAGGGATTGTTTGGTAAAGGGTTAAAAGTTTCAGTGCTAGAAGATGAAGAAGTCCGTGATAACAATTATAGAATGGAGGTTACCAATTAGACAAGTGAACTTTCATATCCAATAGTCCTGTGAAATACCCACACACAAGATTTTTCTTTATGATCATTACAGTTAGTTTCTTTTTTAACCCTACCAGACCACAAAATTCTAGTCTTGTCCAAATTGAAATCGACTGCGGACAACAATCTTCACTGTGGCATAAATGGTGCAATGTTTCTTTGAGTGTAGAAAAGATTTTGGGGAAAGGAGAAAATGCTGGTTTTACCAGGATTTTCTTTTTTTCCCCAAAGTAAAGTGTTTTCAAAGGCTTCTCTTCTAATATTGCAACAATATTTTCTCAAAGTATTTTATGCAAGACTATTTCTATGAGTACATGGGATTCATTTCAAGTTGAACCGAGCCTCGTCGGGTCAGTCTGTAGCTTACAGAACTTTAGAACAGAAGGTCCCTGGTTTGATCTCTGTCAGACTTGCCCAATTTCTTTTCCAGGATTGATGACAGTCATTGTCACAAGATTTACTCCTCTCTCACTGCTGACTGTTGTTTCAACAACGGTTATGTGGGAAAGTAGCCAGTGGTTTAGAAAGAATATTGTGCAGAGTACTTGTAACAGAGACTCCGGGAAAGCATGGATAGGTGCACTGGCTGCTGCGATACAACTGTATTGATGTTCAACTCTTTACCAAATGACAGAATTTTAGACTGGTCCAAATTGAAAGCATGCATTCTGCAGACAACAAAATAAACGTGGGTCAAAAATTTAAACTTGACTAAAGAAGAGTAGAAAACATTGTGGGAAAAGGAGAAAATGCTGGTTACCAGCATTTTCTCCTTTTCCCACAATGTTTTCAGAGGGCTTCTTCCTCTGGGTTGTAAAAACCAGGGATTGTTTGGTAATGGATTAAAACAGGGTTAATATAACACCATACAATCAATCAATTTTAAGATGTAAAATTTTTGTGGTGTTGTAAAGAGCTACGGGTTACAATACAAGTCTACTGTATGTGGGGAGGGGGAAGGGGGCGGGGTGGGAAAACCTGTCTTTGGGAGGTATCTCAATCAAAGATTATAGATTTACTTGTAATGGATCTGCACTTTGTCCTCCGTATGCTAATTCTATGAATATTCATTAGTAGCAATATTTCTCCCATTTGTTTGATAAGATCTCAATAAAAAAGGATCTCATCAAAATCTCATAGACAGTAAGGACACACACTAGATTGGCATGATGCCTCGTTCAATGTATTGAAATCTGCGGGTTCTTAAGACCACCTAAAAATTTTGCCCTTTGAAACCCTGTGTCCCACATCACAAAATTTTAGAGCTGTCTGAATTTAAAGCAGTTGCTGATGACAAAATTAATTAGGTGTGGTTCAAATGGTGAGCCTTTTTTTTTGAAAATGGTGAACTTGGGAAAAGAAGAAAATAATGGTTACCAGCATTATCTCCTTTAACCACAGTGTTTTCAGAATAGCTTTCTTTCTCAGACTTGCTTTAACTATTTACCAAATGACAGAATTTTAGACTTGTCCAAAAGAATGCATTAATTTTGAAGAAGACATTTGTAAATGTGACTCAAATAATGAAACTAGTCTGTGACAGGATAGAAATATTTTGGGAAAAGGAGAAAATACTGGTTACCAGCATATTTTCCTTTTTCCCAGAATGTTTTCAAAAAGGCTCTTCCTCAGGATTATTAAAACTTTGGATAGTTTGGTAAAGGTTTTAAACTCTTGTTTTGTAAAGGTTTAACATTTAGTATAAAGATACATGTAGTTAAAACCGTAAGAAATTTTGTAAAGGAGAAAATGCTGGTTACACAACAATGTTTTCTACTCTTTGTAAGGTAAAAGCCCATATTTTCCGATTCTACAAATAGTTTTCATCTGTAACAGCTAGTTTAAAGCTCTGTTTTCTGGTACTCAGTAATTTTGAATCTTTTATATATACATCTTTAAACTCTTTAGTGTTCTGGATCGAGACAGTTTTACCAGGTTTAAGTGCAGAAATAATCTATTGGACAATCAAGATTTTCCATCGACAAATTCAAAGACTCATTTCTTGACGTTGATATATCTTCTTTGGCTATCCAAAGTACAACCTTCAAAGCTGACAAGACACTACTCTCTTACTCTTCATAAATATGCTTAACCCTTTCCCAAACGACAACATTTTCGACTGGTCCAAATTGAAAGCACTTGCAGACGACAAAATACACGTAACTCAAAAACTGAAATTTGTTTCCAGCAGGGTAGAAAACATTGTCGGAAAAGGAGAAAATGCTGGTTACCAGCATTTTCTCCTTTTCTCTCAATGTTTTCAAAGGGCTTCTATCTCAGGGTCGTGAAAACCAGGAATTGTTTGGTAAAGGGTTAACACTGTTTTGGAGACGGGCACCAGTTATCGAATCTGCTAGTTCTTAAGTTTTTATTAGGTTCCGTGAGAGAGTTGTGCATTTTTGTGTCTTAATTATACAGAGTGAAGTTCAGTCATGGAATTTTTTCAGTCATGCAGCAACCTAGGAAAATCAGAGAGCCCTTTATTTTGAAAATAGACGTAACTCAGGCTAAAGTCTATTTCAAAATGTGCACTGTACATTAAAATCTGTTCATGTAGAATGAACTTGAAAACATGTTCAGTTTAGTAGCGACAAAGATATCTATTGGTCAAAATTGGAGAAATACCTTGTTGCTGATGAAGTTTATCCAATGAAAATCGCTGAGAACAACTTCATTCCAAGCCTCTTCCAGAATTCTGATAACTAAACAGAGAAAGTGAAACCACTTTATACCAGTTGATCTGCCCTACATATTTTTCAGGAGGCTGATGCTGTGTATTTTTGATGAGAGTTGGCCTGTTTAGAAAAAAAATTTCATCTGTAATTTTTTAGCGCTGATAGTGCAATGGTAGGATGTCTTTGAATCAGCAGAAAGAATTCGTTTTTAAAAGGCCTCTGTTCAGAGTTGTTAAGGATAGGGCACTCTAATAGGATTTGTATAACATAGCCTTTCATCACCGAAAAAACATAAGATTCGGCTAAAGGTTAAGTAATCCATAATCAGTTGGCTAATAGACGCTACTTCCCCTCATCAATTACAGATTACTCGGGTCTTAGTCAATATGTATGATTTTGGCAATGAACGGTAACTCAAAAAATCAATCTTATACTATAATAAGAACCAGCTATGTTTTTTCTCTCCAAGGTAGTCTCAAAAAATCAATTCCTAATGAATGCAGTTCTCTATGACCATTAATAATAATCTAAATTTCTATCTACATTACAAATCTCAACCAACAACATCAGAACTAACACCACAGGATAAAATATGATAAAAATATTTGCCATTGTAATTATTTCCAAGTTTCTGTGATGACTTAGTTATTCTGCCTTCACACATTGTTGTTTACAGATACTTGAGGTAGCAACTATCGCTAAGGAGACCTGAACTGAAGCTTTGAGGAATGTTTATATGAACCCAAACCTGTTGGCATTGATTGGTCACTGTCCTGTATTTCAATTCATGTCATTCAGGGCAAAAAGAAAAGTCATTTATCCCGGTAGGTCCAGTGTAAGAAATTGACATTTGTCCTATAAGAAACATTTGGTATGAAATTGATGATTATATATTGTCATTTGTCAAATATGTTTACTAGTACTGTGGATGTATAATTGTGGGTATAAAGTTCACATATTACCGTACTATGATACTTGGATCTGGCAAGTTTTTTTTTGTTAAACTGCAAATAAATCTCCATTTTTTTATTTCAATGTAACAAGTTTAATAGGCAGTTATCAATGTAGCTTAATTTACACTGGCGGATTTCTTTGAGATTTTTAATATGTTAAAAATTGTAAAAACTTCCAGCTTTACTGTGAGTATACAAATGCTGTCCATGATCATGAGCTAGATCAATTGAACAGACAAATTGGTCAGCCTTCAGCCAAATGTTCCTACTCTAAAAAATCAAATTACAAAATTCAAATAATGTTGGCTGGAATAAATGTTAAAAGTAATTTAATGAGGTCTATTTCAGAACGATCCTCATACAATTTTGTCACAAAAAGAATTACATACAGTAAGTTGGGTACATGGTGCTAGGATTGTAGGGTGTGCACCCAAAGCTCCATTAACCCATTACCACACAATCCCTACTTTTGACATCCCTGAAAGAGAAGCCTTTAGAAAACATTATGGGAAAAGGAGAAAATGCTGGTAACCAGCATTTTCTTCTTTTCCCACAATGTTTTCTACCCTTCACTAAACAAATTTCAAATTTTCAGTCACTTTTATTTTGTCCTCTGCAAATGTTTTCAATATGGACAAGCCTAAAATATTGTCGTTTGGTAATGAGTTAACTCATTACTTAACAACAAGATTTTAGGTTTGTCCGAATCGAAAGCATTTGCAGACAACACAATGAATTTTAGTGACTGAAAATTTGAAATTTGTTTTGTGAAGGGTAGAAAACATCCGTCCGTGCGTGCATGCGTTAACTTTTATTTCAAACATCTTCTTTGCTGAAACTACTCATCCAATTTTGATGAAACTTCACAGAAATGATCCTGCCATAGTCCTCTTCAGAATTTCTTGAAAGAATTTTAAAGACTGTTCTTGAACAGTTCAAGAATGAAGTTCTTATACAGTTCAAGAACAAATGTTCTTGAACTGTTTTAAGAATTTTTGTTCTTGAACTGTTTTTGAACTATTCAAGAACAGCTTTTAAGAACTTTTCAAGAATACTTGTTCTAGCCTGGTACCAGCATTTTCACCTAATAATTTTCAAAATGTTTTTTACATTGTCCATGACAGAAATCAACGTTTAACTCTTTATCAAACAACAAAATTTTAGACTGGTCCAAATTTAAAGCATTTGCAGACGACAAAATGAATGTGACTAAAGAACTGAAATTTGTTTTAGAACTGGAAGTAAACATTGTGGGAAAAGGAGAAAATGCTGGTTACCAGCATTTTCTTCTTTTCCCACAAAGTTTTCAAACGGCTTCTTTCAAACTCGGTGTTAAAGTCAGGATTATGTGGTAAAGGGTTAAACGACATAAGTCATCCACACTTAGGTATTCCATTTAGTTCAGTCCAAAATTTTGCTGTTTTTTGATGAGTTAATGATTGATTGTATGATGTTTAACCCTAACCCCAATATCAACATTATTTCAGTTAAGTATCTCAGCAGCTTAAGTGCACCTATCCTGGATGCTTTCCTGGAGTCTCTTTTACCGATACTTTACACAATATTTTTTCCAAGCTACTGGCTGCTTTCCCCCATAACAATTGTGGACACGATGGTCAGTGATGGGAAAGGAGTAAATCCTGTTGCAGTGACTTATCAGTCATTGAAAAGAAATTGGCTGACCTACGGATCAAACCCATTATCCTCTGTTCTCATTGAGTCCATTATGCTATGGACTGAGCTACCTGGGCTCAGCTGCCATGAGTTCATCCATTACCACACAATCCCTACTTTTGATGCCCCTGAGAAAGAAGCCTTTAGAAAACATTGTGGGAAAAGGAGAAAATGCTGGTAACCAGCATTTTCTCCTTTTCCCACAATGTTTTCTACTCTTCACAAAACGATTTTCAAATTTTCAGTCACTTTTATTTTGTTGTCTTCAAATGCTTTCAATTTGGACCAGTCTAAAATTTTGTCATTTGGTAATATGGGTTAAAGGATTTACAGTAGAGTCATTCAGTGACTTATAGTGGGCCTGGATTCCAGAAGATTTCATTTTGAATCTCAACCTTTATGATGATTTCATCAATGTACATTGCAGAATTATTGATTATTTTCCCTTTTCACAGACAAATTCCATAACTGGAGCTAGACTGTCAATGATTTTTTGTCTCCAGATGCTTTGAATTTGGAAGAATAACATTTTCTTGTATGGTGAAATATTAAAGGGTCTTCAAACTGATAGAGTAAAGTATGTGTTATAGAGGGTTAAATCTTAAAAAACGAAACAAGGCAAAAAAAAAAACAAATAGGAAAAAAGTGATTTATTTGCTCTCTCCAATGCTACTTTCTCGTATCGCTAAGCATATAATGGAGAAACGTTACCTAGAAAATGAACCACAAAAGAAAACAACATCATCAAAGACGTGGCTTAAGAAATAAAACTGAAAGGAACATGAAAAACATGTCACCAAATGAGAACGTGTGAGCATTGATTAGCTATAAACCGTTCCTTGGATTTACCCTTTTCTACGATATTGCGCTTCATTATATACATTATAAGTTCGAACGCTTCTGTGGACTCGCTCTTTTAGACTCTTAACCCTTTACTGCACAATGCCAACTTTTGGCGACCCTGGAAAAGAAGTCTGTTGAAAACATTGTGGAAAAAGGAGATAATGCTGGTCAGCAGGGTTATGGCATGGCATATGACATATCGGAAAACCCCTTTGCAAAAATAAATTGCTAGAAAGTAGAAATAATTGTCTTTTGTATTCATAGATTGTATTCAGCATCTGGGGCTAGTTTTACATATTTTTTAAATCATTACCAAAAGACAAAATTTGCGACCACATCAGATTGAAAGTGTTAGCAGACGCCAAATCAAAGGTGGCTCAAATGATGAAGTTTGACCGTGATGGGATATAGAAAACAATTGGTGGAAAAAGGAGAAAATTGCCGGTTGTAACCTACAATGATTACGAAAGCCTTCATCCTCAGAGTTAACTTATTACCAAACAACAAAATTTTAGACTGGTTCAAATTGAAAGCATTTGCAGACGACAAAATTAAGGTGACTGAAAAATTGAAATTAGATCTGGGAAGGGTAGAAAACACTGTGGGAAAAGGAGAAAATGCTGGTTACCAGCATTTTCTCCTTTTCCTACAGTGTTTTCAGATAAGGCTTTTTTCTCAGGGGTGTCAAAAGCAGAGATTGAGTGGTAATGGGTTAAAGTGGAGGACAAAACTTTTACCCATCTTTACCAGAAGACAAACACCTAGACTTACCCAGATTGAAAGCATTTGCAGACAATAGTTTGTGGCTGAAAAGATGAAATTTTGCTTTGATAGGAAAGAAAACATTATGGGAAAAGGAGAAAATGCTGGTCACCAGCATTTTCTGCTTTTCCCACAATATTTTCAGAAGGCTTCTGCCCCAGAGTCATTAAAGCTTGGGATTGTGTGGAAAAGGGATAAGGAAAACTTTTTTTCGAAAAGCCCAAACTTTAAACTAGTCCAAATTGAGAACATTTGCAGATTACAATGCAAAATTTGGTTCATTTGATGGAAATTGTCTTTGATAGCGTTGATAACATTGTAGGAAAAGGAGAAAATGCTGGTTACCAGCATTTTCTCCTTTTCCTACAACATTTATAAAAGGGTTCTTCCTAAGGGTTCATAGAACTTAGCACTGTATGTTAAAGGGTTAACTCTTTACTAAACAACAGAATTTTAGACTGGTCCGAGTTGAAAGCATTAATTTTGCAGACAACAAAATAAATTGATATTACTCAAAAAGTGAAATTTGTGTCCAGCAGGGTAGAAAACATTGTAGGAAAAGGAGAAAATGCTGGTTACCAGCATTTTCTCCTTTTCCCACATTGTTTTCAAAAGACCTCTATCTCAGGGTCGTAAAAACCGGGAGTTGTCAAGGTAAAGGGTTAAGGAGGCATCAAATATGCCATTTACTGTAGCAGAAAAAGTTGCACAAGGGAGACACAATTTGTTATATTGGGACACAACTCTGGGCTCCATATCACCGCAGGAAATGTGTAAGGAAAAAGGAGCAGTCAATTTGCAACCAACAATTACTGTTTTAATGTCATTGAGGTTCAATATCCATCGATGTCAGTGACTCGATGACGTAAAGACATATATCTAAGTAATGAACCAACCCTCATCACCGATATATAAGACGGATATGTAACTATAATGATCAGTCTGCGGAAAAAAAACAACAACACTATCTATATTGTTATATCAAGATAATGTGCTTTCCAGAATCAGTCACAAGATATAGATTATAGGTTTAGATTAAAAAAAAGACATTTTTTTTTTAAATCTGATTTTGATAATCTTCAACATCCACAAAAAGTAACAAACTGGTATAAACCTTTGTTGGGTTTACCCTTTACTAAACAATCCAATGTACTGAGGCAGACGGCTTTCAATAACCGACAATAGAATAGATGTGACCAGAAAGTTGAAACTTGTCTTTCAAATTATGGAAAACATTGTAAGAAAAGGAGAAAATGCTGGTACCAGCATTTTCTCCTTTTCTTACAATTTTTTCACAAGCTTTCTTTCTCAGGTTGCTAAAAGTTGGGATTGTGTGGTAAAGGAGTTAATCGACTGATGATCAGTATCCTTCTGCCGTCTTGTACAAATCAATATCAAAATCATTAAAGGACAGGGGGACACTAAGTTTATAAGGATTGATCTGTCGCTAAGTAACCTACACAAATATTTTCAGCTTAGTAACTTGCATCATTAACACTTGGCTTGTTACCACTTGCCAACCTCTGGTCTTTTTTTTTTCTACTTCTTGCAAAAGAATGCTTTATCAGAACAAGGGAGAAAGTTTTCATGACAAGGAATTTCTACTGTTGAAAGAATGTTCATAATATGTACTTATACAGAAGTCTGTTTAACTTTAACTCTTTACCACACAAGAAAAATTCAGACTTGTCTAAATACAAAGTATTTGTAGATAACAATTTGAATATGGTTCAATTATTGTAATTTCTCTTTGATAGGGTAAAAAAACAATGTGGGTAAAGGAGAAAATGCTGGTTTCCAGCATTTTCTCCTTTTCCTACCATGTTTTAAAGGTGAGTATCTAGATTTTACACATCTCACCAAATTAAAAATTATATATTTCACTGAAATTTATATGAAATAACAATACAAATCATCAATAATTAAGAATCAAAATACTACAAAAAACATTTTTTTTTATGGTATTCCCTTCAAAGGCTATGTAGCCTCTTAAGCTATTTTTAGGTTTCGCGCCAAAAAAGAAAAAAACATAGTGAGAATGTTAACTGACTGGCACGTGACTAATGACGCTTTAATTCCATGGAATTATTTTCCATAATTGTCTTCTTGGGACCCTATGTTTGAAGTCTTGTCTGTGTTTTTCTGGTATATAAATGAGTGAGTTGCTCATGTAAAAATAGACTGTGTTTCCCATGGGTGTCAACCTGGGCTGTAGTAAATCTCTAAATTCTCTTGTTGTTCTCTGGTTTTCGACTACTGGGGTTTTATGAAAATGTTCTAAAAAAGCTTGACAGGATATAGATATATACTGGTAATATTAGAAAAAAGAACCGAAGTTGAAAATTGCCCATGCTTAAAGTATGCGGTTCTAAATCTCTTGCATTTGAACTAAGACCTGTGTAAATTGGAAAACAGCTATTTCCACTAAAATGTCATCCTGCAAAATTAGCTATAATTAAAAATGAGTATTATTGAACTACTTTACCCATTGCACTTTTTCCATTTTTTCATTCTTTGAATTATCCTTTATAAATCTAAAACCAGTATATTCTTAATTCAAAAAGAGATAATAATTACCTCCCTTTTCAGAAGACTAATCAAAAAATAATTTCAAGATAGACATAAACAGAATTTTTGATCTATTGGAAATGTGCAAAAATATTATTTCTGCATAAATCCTTATTTATCCTTATTTATCAACCAATTAGAATTTTCACCAGAAGTGCATTACACAGGTCTTGCCTTAAAATGGTATATTGCCCAAATGCGATTGGTTTGATTAGTTTCATAAACTTTTTCAATGAATTATGATTAAAGAGTCTATGAAAGATGAATCATCTGATAGTTCATGGACTACTATTAAAATATTTTTCATATTTCATCTGCTGAATAATAGATCATAAAACTTCATAAACTGCTTGGACTTTCCCCAACACCTCATAACCAGATCCACTACAATTTTGTATGGAATCAACCCCTGTTAACCCATTACCACACGAGAAATATTTAGACTGGTCCAAATTCAAAGCATTTGCAGACAACAAAATAAATGTGACTGAAAAATTGAAATTTGTTTTGGGAAGGGTAGAAAACACTGTGGGAAAAGGAGAAAATGCTGGTTACCAGCATTTTCTCCTTTTCCCACAGGGTTTTCAAAAGGCTTCTTTCTCAGGGGCGTCAAAAGTAGGAATTGAGTGGTAATGGGTTAAGGTCAAATCATAAGTCAAATATTACTGATATAGGGTGAAAATTGGTCCAATTGTGAATGGTGAATGCCACATCAGAGCATGAACGCATTCATACAGGTGATTCGCACCTGAGAGCCATCTATATCATTAACAATAGGTTTGTGTGGGAGTGGTGAACAGATAAAAAAAAAGCTTGGTCTAATTATATTTACTGGTATTGAACACTTCATCAAACAGTCACATGTTCATATGACCTTGAAAAAGAAAGCTTTGAAAACATTTAGGGGAATGGAAAGAATGTTGGTAACACTGCTTTCATTTCCAGTCTGGCAATTCCCACCATTTGAGCCACTTTTTTGGCTACTTCTTGTTTGAATCCTGGAAGAGGTCCAGTCTAAATGATTTTAGCTCAATAGGGATTACCAAATAGAACAGGTCTTAACACCCACAATTGGCAAAATGTAAAGATACCAAAAGGGATTTTGATGAAAGTTAATTCAATATGTCCATCAAAAGTTAAACCTGCATATAATTTATGAGACCCACATTTAATGAATTAGCTCTTGTATATCTTTAACAGCATGATAACGTTATTGATTCCACCAAACTGTAAGCATTTGTAGCCAAAAAAGTAGCTCAAATGGTGGGAATTGCCAGACTTGGTGTACTACAGAGGCTACATTTTCAGTCCGATACTTAAAAAATTTGGTCAGAATGTTTATCTGGACTGATACCGTACCTTTTACATATTTGAAATTTGTTTACCCCCCGGTCTCACAGACCCCGATTTAATCCCGATTTCGAAAATTTCTAAATCGGCGTGAAATCGGCTAGCTTCGGGAGAGTCGTAGTGCCTCCTGACTCAAATCGGCATCAATTCGGGATCAAAAATAAATCGGGACAAAAATTTCAACATGCGCAAATTTTTCTCCCGATTTTGAAAATCGTGCCGAAATCGGCGCACCTCGGTGTACCTCGTACTAAGTCGTCGTTGTTCGTAGTAAGCAATTCGGCGTTATTCGGTCCTATTTCGGCGTACCTACCTCGGCGATGAACCCCGAATTACGCCGATGTACCACGAGTAACTCCCGATTCTCGCCGATGAACTACGACGAGATACGCGATAGCATTACGAGCTACACCGACCTACACCGAATAACTACGAACTGCTAAGATATCATCCCGTATTACTACGAAGTACCCCGAATTCCGATTGGTATAAAAAGGCGAATCAAAGTTGAAAATAATTAATTTGCAGATTTTTTCCAAACCTTTAAACGAGACGCTTGCCTTAACTTCGATACAATGGGACCAAAAAGGGGGATTTATTAGAAAAAGCAGTCAGCTACAACAGATATGCCTCCTCCATCGAGCACCTAAGCTCCACCATTAAGCACAGAGAACTAACCTGACCCTGATTTTATGCCGGTGTAACGTTGTAAAGTGACCCCCATAGAATAATGACCCCCCGGTCATTATTTTATATAGAATAATGACCCCTATCTATAAAATACTGACCCCCCTTATAAAATAATGACCCCTCCTGATTTTATCTATAAAATATTGACCCCCACCTAACTTATTGCTAATTTAACATACTCTACATGTATATCGATTCAAATCACTGTCGTGTTTATTTGTTGTTGTTGTTTTTGTTGTTGTTGTTGTTTCTACTGGAGCTGATGCTGACATATATAACTCGTTTTAACGTTATTTTGTATGCTACTAATTTTGTTTTCAACTTAAAGGCAACATTTTTTTCTACTTCACCTCTGAACTGCAGCTTATCCGTCCTGTCAGTCGAAACAGCCGTATTATCGAGCGCTGCATATTGAAGTGTCCATTGTCGTTGAACGGTTCCCTTTAACATCAAAGAAATAAAACTGCAACCACCGCACAGTATTGCGTGTATACTATACTATGAGGCGACTGAATGGACCCTAGCTATTGGAACCATTTTGACTCGTATAGCGCATTGTAAAAGTAGCAGAAATCGTTCTGTTGTAAAGCAAATTGTCGGGTACTTGTTTATTTAACACCAAATCTGAGTGTCATTATAGAAACCTAGATAACTATCTCGCTAAAGTGACTAAATGTCAACAGAATCACTCTAATATGCAACCGCCAAGTAGGACAGTGTGTATGCCAGACACCCATGCACAACCCTGGTAGGCCTCGAACTCACAACGGTGAGGGGCAAGTGATTCTCGGTCGGAAACCTTAACCATTTGTTCTTTCCACACAAATAGGCATCGGTAGTAGTTCTTAATCCCTGAAAATACTGTACTGTACAGACGAATCAGAACCCATACAGATGCGGTGGAAGCGCCTAACCAGCCATTTTGAATCGGTTCCGCCCAATAATGAATGGAGAGTTGCGGTCAAAAAATTCTGTACGTACGGACGGACGCATGCACGGACGGGTGACATTACACCTCCGATGCCTATCGGTAGAGATAATTATGTTGTAAGTGTACCTTAGTTGGGTTAGGGTTAGAGTAAGAGTTTGGGTGTGTATGTGGGGGGGTCGTTATTCTATAGGGGGCCACAATTCTACGTGAGGGGTCACTTTTCTACGTGTGGGGAGGTCATAATACTATGACCCCCCGGTCATGATATTATGACCGGGGAGTCGATATTCTATATAAAATAATGACCGGGGGGTCATTATTCTATGGGGGTCACTTTACAACGTTACACCGGATCAGCCAGTTGTCCTGCAAAATGAGTTTGAGGATGACGTCTACTATCCATATGATAACTGATTTTTTTTGCTGTTAATCACGGAATTTATACCCATTGGACGAAATCGGGGCATAATCCTGAAATAAGATTTGAAACTCGTAGTCGATTCGGATCTGTCGGCGTATGTCGTAGTAAATCTTTGTGCATCGTAGTCCATCGTAGTAAAAAATCGGGACAGTCGGTCTAGATCGTACTGTTTCGTAGTAACTCGGCTCCTAAACTCGGCGTACTTCGGAACAAAATCAGGGCAAAAGCGTAGTAAATCGTATCGCATCGTAGTTTTTCGCAGCCCATCGGGAACACACCGATGTATGTCTAAAAATACGCCTTGTCCAAGGATGATCGGAGAAAAACGGCTTGAATTCGTGGTAAATCGGGGAAAATGCGCTCTCCCGAAGCACTACGATTATTTTGGAAATCGGGGTCTGTGAGACCGGCGGGTTATGTAGGTTCAAAAAGTAGGTCATCTGGAAAAATCTGAGAAAAATCTTATGTCCACTGTAGTTGGTCAAAAAGTACATCACTAAATACACTCCTACGGTAAATCATTGAAACCAGGATCTCTTCAGCTATATTTAACCCATTACCACACAATCCCTACTTTTGACGCCCCTGAGAAAGAAACCTTTAGAAAACATCGTGGGAAAAGGAGAAAATGCTGGTTACCAGCATTTTCTCCTTTTCCCACGATGTTTTCTACCCTTCACAAAACAAATTTCAAATTTTCAATCACTTTTATTTTGTCGTCTGCAAATGCTTTCAATTTGGACCAGTCTAAAATATTGTCGTTTGGTAATGGGTTAAATGGTAGATAACTTTAAATCACTCAGATGAGTGCTTTAGGGCTAAGGATATGTTTTTATGATATGTATGAAATAACTCTGTCAAAAGCCAATCAATTAATTTCAAATTCACTCCACAACAATGGAAACAAATGTGGATATGATCAGATTCTGTTGCCATATTTGATATTAAAAAGACACGTACATAATTGTAAAGCAATGGCACTGTGACCTTAACCCTTTACAAAACAATCATGGGTTTTCACACCTCAGAGAAAGATTACCAGCATTTTCTCCTTTTCCCACAATGTTTTATACCGTTCTCAAGGAAAAATTCAATCTTTTCTTCACTTAATTGTACGCTAATGCGTTTAATTTGGACAAGTCTAAAATTTTGTCGTCTGGTAAAGAGTTAACCCATTACCACACAATCCCTACTTTTGATGCCCCTGAGAAAGAAGCATTTAGAAAACAATGTTTTTTACCCTTCACAAAACAAATTTCAAACTTTCAGTTGCTTTCATTTTGTCTTCTGCAAATGCTTTCAATTTGGACAAGTCTATAATATTGTCGTTTGGTAATGAGTTAAAGAGTCATTTGGAAAATTTGTCGATGAAATCCCTCCACTTAAAAGATGATTTTTTTTGTCCGCTAATGCTTTTAATTTGGACCAGTCTTAAATTTTGTCATCTGGTAAAGAGTCATTTGGGAAACTTGTTGATGAAATCCCTCCGCTGAATAGATGGATGATAATGCACCTACACAGTACCTATCTTCACCAGAAATAGATTGTTTTTCCAATCAAGGAATCATATTCCATTTAAAAAGTCACCATTTTCTTTTCTAATCTTCATCAGTACAATTCCATTGACAGACAGTTTAATTAGAAAAGTTTATATTTTATATCAATTTCCTTTACAGTTTTTCTTCAACAGGTTGATAGATGTGGATAACTTTGCTGGCTACCAGGATGCTCTTTTTCTCACAATGTTTTGAAAAGTCTCCTTCATCAGGGTCATTAAAACTTGTGATTGTTTGGTTAAAGAGTTAAACTACCATAATTAAAAAGAAAAACTAATGCACTGGATGAAAACTAGAATAGAATAAAGTAAAAGTGATACAAGGTCAGAGAATTGTTCGGTGTTGTCAATGTTACAATTTCAAGAATAGGTCAGTTTTTATCATGAGATCAGTGCACCTGGTTGTGCATGCATTCAATATCTTGTCACTGTTCCTTTATTATTGAACCAGTAGTGTTTGCTGCATTCAAACATGAAAAAAGACCACTATTTCATGCATGGCTTCATCTTCACGAGCCAAGGTTACAATCACTATGTGGACCTTACCTTGGCTGATTGAGCCCGATTTCGAGATTCCTGCGATGCGCCCTCTATTGGATGCCGGTTATTAACCCCCTTTACATCATATTTCTAAAAGCCATCTTCAGAAACTGTAAACTCCAAGCATGTCTCCTGTTTTACAAACCGCTTACCAATACACATGAAGCGATAAGCAGACATCCACGTGGGTTTCCATGTTTACTTTCTATTCAAAAGGTTGCAACCTTATTCTATTTTTATCAAAGATGAAATGCTACGAGCGATTTCATTCGTTGCTGTAAGAGCTGGCTGCATCCAATGAAAAAGCATATCAGGGGAATGTAAAAATCAAGCTTGATCCACCAAGGGTAGAGTAGCGTAGTGAATCGTCAGCCTTGGCTTGCGAAGATGGCATGGCTTCATCTTTGTTTAAATACAAAACTAAACAACTGCATTAGGAAGAATTCTATTTAGCTCGGTGGTTATAGTATTGGTCTTTAAGACCTCAACAAACAAGGATCTTTTCTGCCGGGTTAGAATCCCACCAGGTGTGGCTTGTATTTCAGCTATACACTTGTTGCCAACTTTCATGTTTGTAAGAAAGTGTAAAAATTTTCAGAGACTAAAGGGGAATAAACCATGTGTCATGTAGAGGTTCAAATTTTCGAAAGCCTTGTAGGGTTGTTTTGATACTTGCTTTAGGCCCAGTTGGTGAAATTATGATCTACAAAAGTCTGTTAAGCAGGTTAGTTGAATAAGACATAAAGTAGTTTTCTTCATTTACTTGCAGGTTGTTCAACCACCAGAGCCGGTAGGTCAAACTGATAGTATAGTCATTATATACTACCCAACATTGTCACATAGCTAGATTATGTATTATAGACACAAATTTTTTACCCCGATGTTTTCAAAGAATTCCTTGTGGAAAATTGTCATAGCCATGCTGTTGCCTGCATTTGCATGTACATATCTTGTGAAAACTCATATATTTTCTGCTTTCTCAGTTACCATTGAAGATAATTACAGGTATTTCAAATTTAGGTTACCTATGAGATATCAAAATGAAGGGGAGTAACCCAAGAAATTTTACAGCATTATTCCACCTTCTTTTTGAATTTTTTTTTGTATCTAAAAGTCAAAAGTTGCCAAGTGTTCACATGCGCATGGTATCCTTGCCTCCTATATTTTTTTTCAGGGTGTGTCAGATGATAACATTTACCAACTGTTGTAATTGAAAAAGGCTTTAGTTATTTCCACTAATTGCCATGAGCAAAATTTAATGTACCAACTAATTTTTTCATAAAGGAGAAATTGCACTAATACCATTTCAAATCTGTTCCAGTTGCCAATATTTTTCAAAACTGAAAGCCTGTGTGAAAGTTGAGAAAACATTTTTAGAAAAGGAGAAAATGCTGGTCAGCAGCATTTTCTCCCATTCCAACAATGTTTTTCTTCTTTATGTTTTTTTGTTAACTACATGTTGTATATTTATATATCCATTTAAACTGAGTAACTACTACTAGTAGTTAAGATTTACGGAGTTAAAGGAGTATATCCCTCACCTAATATTATTTATTTATTTTCCAATTGCACATAATAATTATAACCTACCATAATTATTGTAAATGGTGATGTTTAAAAAAAACAAATTTCTATGTCACACATGATTGCTCCACTGCTTGCTACAGGCCAGTGAATTATTGCAAGCATGAATGTAGGTTATAAGTACTTTACCTTTTACCAAATGACAAAATTTTAGACTGTGGTCCGAATCATGAAAGTATTTTGAAGAGGACAAAAATAAATGTTAACTCCAGAATTTTTAAATTGATTTAGGAAATTATTTTGGGAAAAGGAGATATGCTGGTTACCAGCATGTTCATCTTAACTAGCAGTCTTGCCAAGAGCGCTACAGTTTCTCAGGGATGTTGAAAACTTGGATTGTTTTGTGAAGGTTCAATCAGTAATGAAAAAAGAAAAGGAAAAGGCTGAAACTAGAAAAATGTAGCAAAAACTGAATTATGTTCAAAGTTTCTATTTCAGAAGTTTCTTGCTCAAATTACATTTCAGTATCTCTGCCAGGTGGCTCTGATGACCTGAAGTGGTTGTAGTAGGTTCATTATCTGGTTGAGGCTAGTTACCTTTTGGGACTAGTCTCAATAATGAGACGCCCTGGTGATCTTTTTCATATTTGGATATTTACTGTACACCGTACCGTCTCAAGTCCATCGTAAATTTTCCGGTAGCAAATATAGAGCGCTATACCTACTTTCGGTTTCGTCGGTTTTTATCTGTATTGCAGTGAAATGCAATTAAATTTTAGTACTAATCATGACCCAAAACAAATTGTTAAACCATTCATCACATAAAAAGCTTGTAGAAGTCGTTTACAACATGTTTATCTTGGAAAAATCACAGACGAAATTTATTGTGCGTGGCGGCCATTTTGAATGTTTTCGGGAACGTAAACAGCTCGAGTCACTGATGAAATGCAGGGTATTTTCTCACGATCAGTGTTTGAATTGAAAATATTTGTATTTCAAATGAAAGAATATTGAATACGCAAGCCACAGTTATGTTTAAATCCTAGTTTTGTGTTCTATTTAGGAAATTATAGGAGTTCAAACTTGCGCACAAAATCTGTGCGGAACTTTCAACTGATTTTGTCCGGATTGTCTCTGTACCCAGAGGCGACCAGTCGAAAAGTAACATCGCCTTTGGGGACAGTTATCTGTACTACTTTTGGGACCTGAGACTGATGCATAAATTGTGCAAAAAGTAGTCAGTGGTTTAGAAAGAAAGTTATGTCAGCCCTGGCATGAGAAACCCAGGAAACATATGCTTTGATGGAGTGTAATTACAACCATGATATGACCCAAGATGGTTAGTCATGGTCTTAAACTCCAATACAAACAAACAATGTTTTCTACAGTGTTTCAGTTTTTATCCGTGATGGAGGTCAGTGAAAATATATGTGCATTTACTAGACTGTTCATAATATGTTACTAGGGTCCATGTTCATCAAGGGCGGATCCAGAGCGGGGGGACCGGGGGTCCAGACCCCCCCACCCCCCGGAATTTTGGCAAAAATATGGTTATCGGATTCATGAAATGGTACTGGTTTGATATTGCACAGCATTTATGTAAAATACAGTCATAAAATTTTTTTAAAAAAGGTACTAAATGTGGAGACCTCCTCATGGTTAGAACTGGAAATGTTGACTTTTCTTGTACACGGCATACATCCACTAAAATCCGGAAATCAAAGTACCATATAATAAGCAAATGCGTTATCGGTGGGACCCCCCCTGAGAAAGATATCTAGACCCGCGCTTGCAGCTAATTCTCTATTTAACTAATTACCATTGAATGGCAAAATTTTAGGTTTGTCCAGATAGAAGGCATTTTGCAGACGACAAAATAAAAGTGACTGAAAATTTGAAATTTGTTTTGGAAGGGATAGAAAACTTTGTGGGAAAAGGAGAAAATGCTGGTTACCAGCATTTTCTCCTTTTCCCACAATGTTTTCTAAAGGCTTCTTTCTCTGGGTTGTCAAAAGTAGGGATTGTGTGGTAAAGGGTTAAAACATAATGCAACTTCTGATTGCCTGTAGCATTTTGTTTAGCAAATGGGCCCTATGGTACTTTCAATGCAACATGCTGCTTTGAAACATGAGCTAGTGGAAACGGTGTTCTAAATGAGAGGCCCAATGGGAATGAACTAGATCTCAATGACTGTAGTCACCAATCCTGAAAAGAGCAAGCTTAGTCAAAGAAGCTATTGATTCAACTATATTTGACCTTATTCAGTCATGCTTTATCTTTGCCATAATCATTTAATTACTTGGTTCTAAGGTCAGAACCAATTAGTGTCACGTTCTATAAGCATGTGATCACACTGTCCTGTGATAAGGTTTTTTGTCTGATGTTGTCTTTTAATTAAAATAAAAAACAAGATATTACACAATATCTCAACTGACTGTATAATCATTCAGCTAGATTTGCCATTATAACAATACATGCAAGTTCTTACCAAACAACATTTAACTTCGAGACTTGTCCAGATCAAAAGCATTTGCAAACAATAAATGTTGATTACAACCTGCTTTACCCTTACCCATTAATCATGTATTCAAAAGGCTTTTTTTCTCAGTGGTTAAATATTGGTAAAGGCCTAAAAAGCTTTCTCTAAGGACCAACAAGATGGACTTAACCCTTTACTCCATAGATACTCATTTCTACGCATTGCTTGTAAGAGCCTTTTGAAAACATTGTGGCAAAAGGTGAAATTGCTCGTGACGAGCAATTTCACCTTTTGTCACAATGTTTTCTATGCTATCAAAAGGTGTGATATACAAATAAGAAACAGTTTCATCCTTTCTGTTATTTAGGGTCAATTTGAGATACCTTTAAAGGTGGGTATTTAGAATTTTTACATCTCACCAAATTGAAAAATATATATATCACTGAAATTTATATGAAAAAATAATTCAAATCATCAATAATTAAGAATCATAAAATTACAAATAAATTTTTTTTTGATGGTATTCCCTTAAAAGGCTACGTAGCCTCTTAAGCTATATTTAGATTTCGCGCCAAAATTCAAAATAGCATTGTGGGACTGTCAAGTGACTGGCACGTGACTAATAGAACTTAAATTCCATTACTGAACAAACATGTAATAATTATTTTCCAAAATGTCTTCTTAGGACGTTATGTTTAAACTTTGTGTATTCTTGTATGTAAATGAGAGAATTAATCATCTAAAAATAGAACGTATCTCCCGTTGGTGTCAATCTGGGCTGTAGTAAATCTCTGATTTCTCATGTTGTCGGATGGTTTTGGACTACTAGGGTTTTATGAACGCAAATTAAAAGGCCTTGGGAGTGTAAAGAGGATTTTTTTGCATTTTTGTAAAATTTTTGTCCCAAAATCTGAAGGGCCACCTTTAAAGGTGGGTATTTAGAATTTTTACATCTCACCAAATTAAAAAATATATATATAACTGAAATTCATATGAAAAAATAATACAAATCATCAATAATTAAGATTCAGAAAATTACACAAAAAAAAATTTTTAATGGTATTCACTTAAAAGGCTACGTAGCCTCTTAAGCTATTTTTAGATTTCGCGCCAAAAATCAATAAAGCATTGTGGGAATGTCAAGTGACTGGCACATGACTCATAATGCTTAAATTCCCTATCATATCAAACATGTAATAATTATTTTCCATAATGTCTTCTTTGGACGCTATGTTTGAAGCTTCTTCTGTGTATTCCTGTAAGTAAATGAGCAAATTGATCATCTAAAAATAGAGTGTGTCTCCCGTTGGTATCAACCTGGATCGTAGTAAATCTCTAATTTCTCGTGTTGTCGGACGGTTTTCGACTACTGGGGTTTTATGAATGAAAATTAAAAGGCTTTGGGGGTATAAGGATGATTTTTTTTTGCCCTTTTGTAAAATTTTCGTCCCAAAATCTGAAGGGCCACCTTTAAGGCTTAGAAATGCCTTATGCATGGGTAAAAGGTTAAAGCTTTATGGAAGTTTGTTGAGTACATATATACTCACATATACTTTCATACCTTGTTACAAGCATTTAACTCTTGCTTTTAGCCTCATACTCTATAGAGTTCAAATACAAAGAAGGAAACCTGTCAGGAACTTATGATGATGACCATAGGAAAAGGCACATCTTCAAAAACTATAAACACCAAGCATGTCTGCTGTCTCAGCCAGCCTCTGGCAAATGGACACAGCTTGCCTACTGTATCTATGGAGCACTGGTACATGCATATAAACTTTCGGCCAACTCAAAATTCCCATTATTGTAATTTAAATTTCTGTAAAATTTTATGTTGTTTCTTTCTCTTTTCCGTAAGTTGCACTAACTGCTGAGATATATTGCAGTGTGCAGTAAAACTGGGTGAGGTGTCCATGGTTCTAAGTAAAGTGTCAGTCTTCTAAACATAAAGTTCCAAGCTGATTCTAAGGAGCATGACTGTGTTAACTTTGGGACTTTTCCTTGGCAGTGTTCCCACTAGCTTTTTATTTCAAGGCGACATTTGACGCCGGGGTTGAAAATCTGGGGGTAAGTTTTCATACTAGAGGGTATGACATTGGTGGCTCCAAAACTAGAGGTAGAACAATCCATATTGATGATTTGCATCAAAGAAGTCTGCTTTATTCAGGTATCATTGTAAAAATACTGCTTAAAGTCATTAAATAGTTGAAAAGGCAGTTTGGAGTGACTCTGATCTGACAATGTCAAGGAGTCATTTTGTTGTGTCATGGGTTTCCGGTTTTTTTGCATCATTCACTTTTTCATGACTGTTTATTTCTGGATAGGTATTTTTGCATGATTTGACATAAATTTGTCAATAAGGATTACAAGTTACTTCAAAACCTGTCACTTTAAGCAAGATAGGTGGATAATGGTCTTTTTTGTCCATGTATTCCCTTACGTTACATCTTGTATGTAACTAATATTTGTAAGTGAATTTCATTTCTGTAACATGATATATGCAATAATTTGCACAAGTGGGAACACTGATTGGCCCACTCACTAGGCACCAGTACTGGTGTAGTTCCCAGGAAGCGGAATCAAAAGAAGTTGGTATAAGTTACCTGACTTTGTTTCTCAATCAATGTAAAACACAGTCATGTTCAAGCCTTTACCAAACAATCCCTGGTAACCAGCATATTCTTATTTTCCCACAATGTTTTCAAAACGCTTATTTCCCAGGGATGTAAAAACCTGTAATTGTTTGGGAAAGGGTTGAACAAGCAAGTGGTAAAAAGCAAGTACATGTAAATCAACTGTGCTCTATGAGAAAGGTGCTTCATACATCTGCAGAAATATCAGGTCAGCCTGTGCTTTTTGTGAAAGCTGACGTAGGCTGGAACTTTTTGCTATTCATCTATTTTCTGTATTTCCAAGGACCAATGTACCTGATGATTTGTAGGTTGTTAACCCATTACCACACAAGATGATTTGTAGGTTGTTAACCCATTACCACACGAGATGATTTGTAGGTTGTTAACCCATTACCACACGAGATGATTTGTAGGTTTTAACCCATTACCACACGAGATGATTTGTAGGTTTTTAACCCATTACCACACCCATTGATGCCCCTGAGAAAGAAGCCTTTAGAAAGCATTGTAGGAAAAGGAGAAAATGCTGGTAACCAGCATTTTCTCCTTTTCTCACACAGTTTTCTACCCTTCAGAAAACAAATTTCAAACTTTCAGTCACTTTTATTTTGTCGTCTGCAAATGCTTTCAATTTGGACCAGTCTAAAATATTGTCGTTTGGTAATGGGTTGAGCAGGTGGCAACTATGGATCCGTAAGTATGTGATGGCTTGCTTGGTATCTTGCACCATAGCGATGCATAAAAGGCCCTGTAAAGGCCAAAATATCAAAGCAGATGTCAAAATACATTTAAATTTAAATCATACCATTTAAAAATATGTTAACAAAGTGTGCACAAGAGAATAATGTGGAGATGACAGTTTGGTATTGTGCGGTAATGGGCCAAATATGTTTCAGTCAGGCAGAAGAAAAAAGAATTTTAAAAGAATTTTAACCTAGTTTTGAAATTAATTTCTTCTGTCAGTGACTTAAACATTGGGCCTACTGTACAATGACAGATTGTCATCTTTACAATTATTCTAAATAAATCTCCACACTTTCAAATGCTGTGATATAAATTCAGATGCATTTCAACACCTGCTTCATTTACTTTAGGCCTATATTATTACTGTAAGCCCTCTTTTGCCAAAGCATGGCCCAGTTATTAAGTTCCCAGGGAGGGAATGCAGATATATTAAAATGCACTTGTTCTAAATTTCTAAATTGCTTATTTCAAAATGTTCCTAGGTTACTTGCTTCATACAGATTGTACTATACACCAACCATAATAAGAGATAGTATGACTTCTGAAAATTCAATTAATTGGATGATTGAATTATCAAGTTGATGCGACAGGTCACCCAGTAACAGTGATGTTTACTGTGACATGTGTCAAAGATATCCCACTGTAAACATAATTGTCATTGAACTCTCCCTCAATCAGCAAGATATGTTCTGTATTGCCTCCATAGATTAATAACAGCCACATTTTGTGCTTCTGATTGTCTTTTGATTATTGACAGAGCTCACATGCGGTGGCATTTATTGGGTTGAGATGTTATGTTACTTTCTAATCCTAGAGTAAGATTAAAAATGAACTAAGGTAACAGCCAAAAATTACAGACCCAGGAGAAAGGAGCAAGCAGTACTTAATGCGAATTTGTTTAACTTTTATCATTACATAATCCTGAGCAAACCTAAATGACAACTGCAGTCAAGCACCACCTCGCGTCCATGTTCTACCTGCACTGGCTTTATGCAGTTAACATACAGATCGAGGCTGATTGATGACTGCATGATCTCCAAATTATCTTTACGTAGTTTCTGTACAGCTTTGCCAAGGTCCAATGGCAATTAAAAGCCTGTACAGGAAATCACAGGATGCTTCTATACAACCATAGCTGTAGCCACTAATGCTATAATGCATGGAAAATCTCCGGTTGTCAACAAAAAAGTTGTATGGAGATGCAGCAAAATGATTTATTCCCAGGTGGGCATTTAAACTGAAGTGGGGTGAACGGAATATGAAGATGTCTCGGGTCTTGTCAACAAATACTTTCAGCTCATCAACACGGAGAAATTCTGTTCCCATACTGGCACTTAACACCTTTTACTCTTTACCACACCACAGAGAGAATAATGAAATAAAAATATTACAGGATTAAATATTATCTTTCTATCAACTTTTTTTCACATATTTACGCATAGCCTGGTTTACATCAATATGGAAATAAGCTGCACTTTACAAAAGTTGTCTTCTTCTGGAACATTTGTCACTACTGGTGTTTAAAGTTCCCTATTCCAAGCCAAATGTAGAAATGTGTCAGCAAAATCTATAGAAAAAGGATTCCAAAGAAGTTTTAGATTTGTTATTGGAAATAATCATGGACGGTAGAAAATTACGTCAGGTTAGGTGGAGTGTATTGCTAGACTCATTTGCATACCCCAAATTGAAAAACAGAAAGCTAGAGTACTAGGTCTTGTTGTTTCAATGCCTGGAATAGCACAATTATGTGGAATCATGTCTTTTCCCTGCTTCTTTCAGGTATCCAAAAATGCTGATTATAAGTTATGTACCCATACGAAGTTGACATTTCTATTATCTTTAATATCATTCCACTGCACTGTTGATATAAAATTCTGACATCTCCCGTAAATTATTGTTGGTTTCTCATGACATAGAGTGTTGCACCAGTATACCTGTTGTGGTGTAGAATATCTCGACTCCACTTTTTTGCCAGCGGCATGAATCTGCAAAGCAAAACATACACAGTCACATATGACAAACATCATGAGATATCCCGATTGAACGGAAGTCCAAATTTTTCCATTTTTCTATCCACGCAGGCTTGCAACTGCCAGGTGTGATATTTGTCTGATAATGAAGCCACGTGGCTATATAGTTTGATAAAATATTGATATATAAAAAGGTGATATTTGGCTTAACCTTTTACCACACAATCCCTACTTTTGACGCCCCTGAGAAAGAAGCCTTTTGAAAACACTGTAGGAAAAGGACAAAATGCTGGTAACCAGCATTTTCTCCTTTTCCCACAGTGTTTTCTACCCTTCCCAGAACCAATTTCAATTTTTCTGTCACCTTTATGTTGTCATCTGCAAATGCTTTCATTTTGATCCAGTCTATGATGTTGTCGCGTGGTAAAGAGTTAAAATGAGTAAATAGGGAACTTTAAAACTTTGGGATAGAATTTCAGAGAATAAATTCAATTAAAATGGTGAGATTTATTGAAATTTAATTGATGATTGCACTTAATTCATCACCCTTTTGTGTGCTCAATATTTGAACAGAATATTTTAGGTCTGAGAACTGTATTATCCAAATAGATAAACTGCAACTCAATGCCCTTTGACAAGTATAATCTTGAATAACATCTGACAGTGTGTTGAATAATGTATGCATATTTTTTGTCTGTTTGTCTGACCCTAAACCTGGCTTTTGAAAACATTGTGGGAAAAGAAGAAAATGCTGGTGATGAGCATGTTCTCCTCAAACATGTTTTCTAACCTGTCATAAAACTTCAATGCATTTGTACCACTTTGTGACACTAGGACATGGGCAAACAAGTGATGACCGAAATAATGATCAAAGTGGAGCAAATCAATCAATCAATCAATCAAGCAATCAATTATTCAATCAATCAATTTATCTATCAATCAAATAATCTCTTATTCAATCAGCCAACCAACCAATTATTCTGGCATTTTTATGGTACATGTATCTCTAACTGACCCTAAATAACAGCAAAGATGAAGCCGTTTCTTATGTGTATATAGCACCTTTTGATAGTGTAGAAACCATTGTGGCAAATGGTGAAATTGCTTTTCACAAGGAATTTTACCTTTTGCCACAATGTTTTCCAAAGGCTCCTACAAGCAATGCATAGAAATGAGTATCTATGGAGAGAAGGGTTAAATTAAACCAAGAGATTGTTTGGTAAAGGATATATTACCACTAATGCAATTTATTGTTGTTATGATAGCAATTTTAGCTATCATGTTATATAATTTATCATTTATTGTTTAGAATTGCACTGTCATTTGATTAGGGCTGAGCATTACAATGAAGTGGGTTTTTATGCATTAACCCTTTACCTTCACCGAACAAGAAAATTTCAGACTTGTCCAAATTGAAAGCATTTGCAGACAACAAAATAAATGAGAATCAAAAATTGAAATTTGATTTAGAAAGAATACAAAAAATTGCAAGAAAAGGAGAAAATACTGGATACCAGCATTTTCTCCTTTTCCTACAATGTTTTCAAAGGCTTTCTCAGGGTTGTCAAAAGTTGGAATTGTGTTGTAAAGAGTTAGACTCTTTTTGTTGGTTTTTTTTTTTCTAAACTTTTTCCTGATTGCGTCTGTACAGGCTATTTTTGAGATGGGCTGCTAAACGTGTTGATTCTAGCCAAGTAGGAGAACACTGGAAGAGCCGAATTATTTTGTTGACCTTCTGTTTGTACCATATTTCTCCTTATAGAAGCGCCCTCCTTGATATTTAAGTCCACCCCCACCCCCTCCCTAGGAAAAAACCATTATATCATGATGAACAAAATAGAGGATTTTTTTTTTTTCAGTGAAAGATCAAAATTTATTTCATCGAGTGGACACCATCAGTAATAAATTCACAGATGGCACAGCAACGAGTGAAAATATTACCGATGGTGTTCACAAGATGAAATAAATTTAGATCTTTCACCAAAAAAAACCCCATATATTCTATTTATTTCATGCTTTTTACCCTTTCTGGGAGGAGTTTTATCAAAATCAAGTACATTTCTTTTCCATTATTCTCCATGGCGTACCCCTCCTGCATAGCAAAGCATTACAATATTACGCCAAGCATGAGAAATGTAAGGTAAATGACATCGTATTTCAATCTGGTTGTGATGCACCCACAAATAACCTAGGCAACAAGTACATGAAAATCGGTATTTTCACTGGTGGTACCAGTGTAAGATTGAAAAATATTTTCACTGCTATTTCTCGATATCCTACCGAAAAGCATGAAATAATGTAAATTAGTTGATTTAAAAATTGATAATATTTGAAGAACTTGGTGAATATTTCTTCTAATTGTTGTTTTTAAAACTGATTATAATTATGGCATTTAAAAATGACATCCATATAGAGTAGAATACCAAACAATATTAATATAATGAGAAAAACAGTGTGACAAAATAATTTTATATCATCATTATATTACATATGTACATACATATATCATTATTTAAATATAATTTCCCTTATATTTCAAGTTTACAAAGTGGTGTGAATATTGGGTAAGAAATTTCATTGAACCACCATCATTATCATTTCATCACTGCAGTCTCATCTCCAGATAGGCGGGAGTGATTGTGATTTCAAAATTTAAAATATTAATTATTCAGTACTAAACCCTATGTTGTGGGTACTCATTAGAATTGTCTCATCAAGGCGATTCTAATGAGTACTCACAACATGGGATTTCGAAGAGAAATAATGGATCTAGAAAACCATCACTCCCTCTTATCTGGAGCTCTGAATTTAATCACATTATTTTTAGTCCTTTGCCTCAGATAATGCCATTTCCGTTTCAAGCTAGTATTTTGATCTTTCAGTTTTTTAAAACACAGTCACATGTTTAAGCCGTCCCAATCAAAAAGGTCTTTTAACCCTTTACCACATGGCATTTTTTTAACCCATTGATATTGAAATCATTCCCTATTGACAAATTTCTTAAAAAGTTAAAAAATAGGGTTTAGCTTCAGACTAGTAGAAAAAATTGTGGCAAAAGGAGAAAATGCTGTTTTCAGAAGTCTTATATATCAAGGTTGTTGAAACTGAGGATTGTGCGGTAAAGGGTTAACCCTTTCCAAAGTGAAAATTTTAGACTTTTTCCATTAGTTCAAATCATCTGCAGACATCAAATTCAGAATTGGTACAAATGAGCTTGAGATTCCTGAAGGAAAGAAGACAAAATGGATAAAGGAGACAATGCAGGTTACCAGCATTTTCTCCTTTTCCACAATGTTTTCAGAAGATGTTTTCTCAAAACTGTTTAAAGCGAAAGTTGTGTGGTAGAGGCTTAAACACTTTGAGGCAGAAACTCTAGAAAGTATTGTGGAAAAATAAGGAAATGCTTTACTGGTAACCAGCATATTCTTGTTTTAAAACCATATTTTACTCATGAGAGAAAAATCCCATCATTTTAGGCACTTTTTGAGTGAATAATTTATGTCTTCAGGTATCCCTTACAAATTGAAGAATATTAATCTTTGTCAACTTAAAAAGAAATCACTATTTAGAAAATAGTTAATTCTTGCATGATCATTATTTTACTACATGTATATGATAATATCATTTACACTAAGTGTTTCTGTATCATTAAGTTTAAAACTTTGATCACACAATTCTGCATGCATCACAAATTTTAATTAATATACCCTCCAATTTGTGTCATCTAGCTGTAAGCTATGGGTCAAAGCAATATAAAAACAAAACAAATAATACAGAGTCTGTAGAGCTATCTCTAAGGAAAATTATATGCTTTAACTCTTTACCACATAACAACAATGTTTTCTACCCTATCAACGACAGAACTCATCTTTGAGTTTTTGTCTTCTGCATATGTTTCTGCATAACTCTTTACCACATAACAACAATGTTTTCTACCCTATCAACGACAGAACTCATCTTTGAGTTTTTGTCTTCTGCATATGTTTTCAGTAAAGTCGAATCCAAAATTTGTAGTTTGGTCAAGAATTAACCCTTTACCAGATGATATAATTCTAGACTTTTCCAAATTTAATGTATAATGCAGACGTCATATTCTGAACATGACTCAAAACATAAATTTGCATTTTAAAGGGTAGAAGACATTCTGTAGAAAGAAGAAAATGTTGGCTACAAGTATTTTCTTCTTTTTCCACAATGTTTTCAAAACCAGTCTTCATCAGGGGTGTTAAAACCTGGGGATTATTGCTGTATAGGGTTGATCCCATGCAACAGCCCAGCTTCTGTTAAGTCAGGTGAGCATCATAGGGTCATTAAAATGTTACCCTCTTGTATGAAATGCTGACTACCTTGACTCTTTACCACACTAATCAACGTGAGCCACGGACACCATGTGCTCTCAGTACACCAGATCGGATTTTCCATGGAAGAACTGGAGGTGGTGTAAGTATTTTCGTTTTTATGGACCTGATTAAGCTAGATAGAAATGTTGATTTACAACAATGTCAAGACGATTGATTGATCTGTTTACGGATATACTAGGGAATAATAATACCATCTTATAAGCGAGCTGTGGCTTTATGAGCAACTGGGGGTCTTATTGTTTTGAAGTTTGTTGCCGATTTTTGGACAAAATCCCAACCATTGTTCATTTTACAAGTATGTATGATAAGATAAATGTATTCCCTAAAGGAACACAAAATTTCACATAGAAATGTCCATCCAGAGCGAAGATATACGTTTTTGAATGGGCCTGGGTAGAGAAAAATATGCTAACAAGACACCAATTTCAGTTTCATTGTATGTACATGGACACCAGATCAGAAAAAACTAAGTGCGTGAACTGGAAATCAACCTTTAAATCATCAATATTTCTGCCCGAAACTGATGCATGGGCTGTATATGAAGACTATTTTTGTAAACATTATGTCACTATGGTCCATTAACTGATAAAGAGCATGTTCAACGCTATTTCATTACTCCTAGCACTTGCTTTTTTGAAATATTTGCAACACTACGGAAATTTACAAATTAGAGCTATGATGCTTGATCACAATTGACCGGTTATTGCCTCCAATGTTGGTGCAAGACATGTTCTTCTTTTTTTACAGCGTTTCAGTTTTATGAATGGCGTATTAACCCATTACCACGCAGTCATGAGCTTTTTTGTCCCTTGGAAAGATGGCTTAGAAAAACATTGTCCATAAAGAAAGACCCCTATTAACTAATACAGAGTGTACATTATTTGCCACATTTGGCCTGATTCTTAGTTTAAATAATTTTCAAATCCGCTTGGCCAACTGCCAGCCGGCTGTTAGAATGGCGTTCTACCCTTCGTACATTTACATGCGTGCGTTTGTTCGTCTACGCGTTTATTTCTAAATTTTTTTATTTAATTGACTTCTCCTCAGAAACCACCAAGTGGAAATCAACAAAATTCAACGTGGATGATTCCATAAATTTCTTTCAAGATACTTTGATCCTTTAAAAAAGATGGCTTATGTGGAAGGAGCTTATTTTCCATGTGCGTTGTGAAAATTGTAAAATCTGTCCTCTCAAAAGAACTCAATCACGAGATTGGCATTGGGTAGCTTTCTATCACATTCCTTCAATAAATTTTGATCTGTTGAAAAACATGGCTTTTGTTGGTGGGGTTTATTTTCTCTTTGTGTCATAAAGTGGAAGTACTTGCAGCTCTTTAAATTCATTGATAATACATGTATGTAGATCTACATGTATTTCATATCACAGATGATCACTGATAATGTTTCATTTTATCCAATATGCTGGGTGATCATGATCTGTTTCGTCATGGTTTTGTAAATAAAGCGAAATAAATAAAAAAAACAGGAAATAGATGTGGTTTATTTTTATGAATGACGAATTTCAGAAAAGATTTAATTTAGTAATTTGCCATGGCTGCAGTTAACCTCTCTAATAATTTCCTAGCACACTAGTGACTACGTACCTTTGAGCAATATACAGTAAATTCAACCTGATTCTGTTCCCTCTTTTTATACATGTAGAAATCTTTAGTTGGTTCTAGAGCATTGAGAGGTAGTATCAAACTTAAAGTGAAAATTGTACAAGTGAAAAAAATGTCAGTAATCAAGTTGCTGAGAAATTTCAAAAACAAACTCGCCTCTTTATCAGTACTCAACTGTTTACAAATATGTCTATATGTGTTAAGCATTGCCTTGAAGATAATTAATTTTCATAGTCCCTTCGGCATGCAGCATGTTCTACAAAGAAGTTTTCAATACCATCAAGAATGAAAGAACTGAACATTTTCGGTGTATATACAATCTAACGTCAAAGCAGGTGTAATGCAGATCTCGAGAAATGACCCCATTACAAAATGACCTACGGTCATTTCTCGACGTAGAATAATGACCCATGGGTCATTTCTCTATGTCGAAAAATGACCCATGGGTCATTTCTCGACGTAGAATAATGACCCGGGTCATTTTTGTATGTTGAAAAATGATCCATGGGTCATTCCTCTACATTTTGTAATGGGGGTCATTTTTCTGCATTACACCGGCAATCCAACATATACCTACTTTGGCCAGTGTGACCAATTCTTGCACTTAAAGTAATGAACATGAATTACAAATTCTTTGGATTAGTTAATAGGGTTTTTTCTGTATGAACAATGTTTTTCTAAGCCATCTTTCTCAGGGACATTAAAGCTTGTGATTGCGTGGTAGTGGGCTAATACACCATTCACTAAACTGAATCGCTGTAAACAAGGAACATGTCTTGCATCAACATTGGAGGCAATGAAAGTCAATCGTGATCAAGCATAGGTCTACTTCGTAAATTGCTGTAATATTGCAAATATTTCAAGGAAAAATCGTAAAAATGGACATTGATTCTCAGCCATAATCAGAAAGCAAGAAATTGCAGTAATATTGCAAATATTTCAAAAAAGCAAGTGCTAGAAGTAATGAAATTGGGGTGAACATGCTGTTTAGCAGGTAATTAACTGTAGTGACCTAATGTTTACAAAAATAATCTTCGTATATAGTTTAAATTCATGCATCGAGTTTCAGACAGAAAGATTGATGATTTAAAGGTTGGTGCCCTGAGTTACAGCAAGCCTTTTCTGATCTGGTGTCCATGTACATACAATGAAAATGAAATTGGTGTCTTGTTAGCATATTTTCCTCTACCCAGGTCCATTGAAAAACGTATATCTTCGCTTTGGATGGACATTTCTAAATGAAATTTTGTGTTCTTTTAGGGGATGCATTTATCTCATTATACAAACTTGTAAAATGAACAACGGTAAGGGGATTTTATCCGAAAATTGGCAACAAACTTCAAAACAATAAAACCCTAGTTGCTCATAAAGCCACAGCTCGCTTATATGATGGTATTATATTATTCCCTAGTATGTCTGAAAACAGATCAATCATTTGCCTTTATATTGCTGTAAATCAACATTTCTATCTAGGTTAATCAGGTCCATAAAAATGAAAATACTTACACCACCTCCGGTTCTTCCGTGGAAAATCCGATCTGGTGTACTAAGAACATATGGTGTCCGCGGCTCACATTGATCAGTGTGTTTACCAAACAACAAAATTTTAGACCTTGTCCAATTTGAAAGCATTAATTTTGGAGACGATAAAGTAAAGTAAATGTGAATAGAAAATTGAAATATGATTACAGAAGGATAGAAAACATTGTGGGAAAAGGAGAAAATGCTGGTTATCAGCATTTTCTCCTTTTCCCACAATGTTTTCAAAAGCTTTCTTTCTCAGGGTTTGTTAAAAGTCGGGCTTGTGTGCTAAACAGTTATAGCATTTAATCTTTAACCCAAAATTTTGAAATGATTGAAATTAAAAGTATTTTGCAGGTATATGAACATCTTCGCAAGCCAAGTTTACGATCACTACGTGGATCTTACCTTGGCTGATTGAGCCCGATTTCGAGATTCCTATGATGCGCCCTCTATTGGATGCGGGTTTTTACTCCCCTTTACATCATGTTTCTAAAGGCAAATGAAATATCGTTTTACAAATCGCTTACAAATACACATGAAGCGATAAGCAGACGTCCACGTGGGTTTTCATGTTTTACCTATTATTCGAAAGGTAGAAACCGTGTTCTATTTTTATCAAAGATGAAATGCTACGAGCGATTTTATTCGATGCAGCTACAGCTGGCTGCATCCAATGAAAAGGCGTATCGGGGGGTTGTAAAAATCAAGCTCAATCCGCCAAGGTAAGATCCACGTAGTGATCGTAAACTTGGCTGGCGAAGATGGTATATGAATGATGAACAAGAAAGCAAAGAAAGGAGAAATTGCAATTTATTTAAATTTTACTAAATGGCAAAATTTTAGACTTGTCCAAATTGAAAATATTTGCAGACCACAAAATAAAAAATTGAAATTTGATTTGAGAAGGGTAGAAAACATTGTAGGAAAAGGAGAAAATGCTGGTTACCAGCATTTTCTGCTTTTCTCACATTGTTTTCAGAAGGCTTCTTTCTGTGGGCCGAAAAACCAGGGATTGTTTGGTAATGGATTAGAATATACAGAAAATGATATTTGTTTGGTTAAGTTTTTGTTAGAGGTAAACTGAAGTTAAAATACAATTAGCTTGATCAGTTGTCTTTAATCAGCTTAGATTAGTTGTCTGTACAAAGCAAAAAAAACTGGTCAGTATCCTTTAATAAGAAAGGTCGTGACTTAACCCTCTGGTTAAAAGAGCGGCCGGAATTGCTACAGGTGAATTTCCTTGAACATCAGAGAGAATGAAAAAAGATAATTTTACCTAAGTATGATGTACAACAAATTGGCTCTCTCTCTCAAACAAGTTATATCCTTTTATCACAAAGTCACAGTTAGTTTAACTCTTTACCCCCATAAGGCATTTCTATAGTATCTGTAATTGACTCTACATAACAGCAAGGATGATGCTGTTTCTAATGTGTATATGACACTTTCTGATAGCATAGAAAACATTGTGGCAAAAGGTGAAATTGCTCGTCACGAGCAATTTCACCTTTTGCCACAATGTTTTCTAAAGGCTCCTACCAGCGATGCGTAGAAATGAGTATCTATGGAATAAAGGGTTAACTCTTTACCAAACAACAAAATTATAGACTGATCCAAATTGAAAGCATTTGCAAGCGACTTAGTAATTGTGACTGAAAAGTTGAAATTTGGTTTGGAAAGGGTTTAGAAAACATTATGGGAAAAGGAGAAAATGCTGGTTACCAGCATTTTCTCCTGTTTCACAATGTTTTCTAACAGCTCCCATCCCTGGGTCATCAAAGGTAGGGATTGTGTGATAATGGGTTAAACATTCGAGGCCCATTGGTATTGGAATAAGCATTAGATTTTATCTATATAGGTAAAAAACAAATATAACTTAATTAATTAAATGATTAGGTTTTTCTTTTGAAAGGGTAGAAAACATTTTCAGAAAATATAGAAAATGCTCAGGTTACCAGCATTTTCTCTTTCTCCCGAGATGTTTTAAAACAAAAACCTTCTTACACAGTGTTTGTTTGTATTTGGAATTTAATGCCATTTTAACAGCTAGATCAGTTATAGCAGCAGTCAGTGCACCTATTAAGTATGTGGTTTTCCCTCACCTGTGACAGCTTTCTTTCCAAGCTACCGACATAACTTTTCTCTCGTGCATCAGATAGTAAATGAGAGGCAAAAGGTACCCAAAGAAAGAGTGTCACATGATAAAGGGTTTTTGGAATAAAAGAAATAGGAGAATAGTTGATTGAAATTTGTTCCGCTGGCTGAAATACAAACGGCTTTTGATCTTGGATTTAGGGTACTTTTAATTCCAAAGAAACAGGATTCTATATCGAAATTAATATAGAATCATTCACTGTAAAACTGTTACCATGGTTTCCAGGAGCTATAAGACTTTTTTTCCAGAACAAGGTCGCCTTCTGATACTTTAGTATGGTATTTTAGTCCATCTGGTATCTTTTATACCCCGGTCACACATTCACGGAAGGCTGCCACGGAAGAGCAATGGATTTGTTCCAGAATTGTCCGTGACAGCTCCTACTAGTCTGTAACTCCCTGTATTGTAACCATAGTCATTCGTAGTAGTCCTTGTATATCTGTAGCAGTCCTTGACAATTTTTGAACATGCACAAAAATTCACTACGGATCAAACGACCGTAGCGTGACCTTACTAGTCCGACTATTAGACCATACTGATATGTTCTGGTCAGTATTAAAACCGTATCAATCTGTACTTATCCGTAGGCCCAAAGATTTTTTTCAGGATTTGATAAGGAGAACTACATATTAGCACGGTTACACTACGTTTTAATTACGTTATGATGCAGATTCGTCACGGAAAGTCACGATCTTAATACGTTGTACGACGGAGAGGCAGGGATTCGCACAGTACGGAATTGTAAGGACCACTATTGTTTGGTAGGATAAATTTAGAATCATGTACTTCAACAATGGATATTTTTACTCTGTCTTTGTAGAATACAACGCAATTGTGCTTTGTTGTTGAGTTCACAATCATGAACCGTCAATAAATGATGTTTGCAATAAATTGGCTGCAACTGAATATTGGTATTACACAAAATGTCAAGGCACTGGTCCAGTAGCTTGATGGCATACATAGATATAATAATTATATTTTTATCGTACTACTAATAATACCTTTAATTCAAGTTTACATATTTTACAAAACATTGTATGAAAATGAAAAAGCATCAGTATTATGATGTGACATTCTATCCAAACAATGATGCTAAACATGCAAGTAAAACGATCAAATAGTACGAGTACATAAAACTGTCACCGTTACTGGTGGTTCAGGCAGCCGCCAGCCAAAGGGTGGTCAAAGGTTCGAGCCCCACCAGGAGCCTGTTCTAATATGGCTGGTTGGTGAACTGCCAGCTAGTTAAATGTATGGTTACTGGTTGCCTGCCTGGTGCCAGGCTGGCCCTTTAAAAATGGATGATACTGACTATACAGACAAGCACTTTACTTTTAAAACATAAACATTCACGATAATCAGAGTATTTGTGAAATAAACAGCAGATTTTATGAACATAAGAGAAACGTTATTGATTTATATGTTCATTGAACCCTTTGCCATTCGATCCCTTCTTTTTATGGGTGGTACGGTTACCAGCATTTTTTTCCTTTTCCCTCAACGTTTTCAAAGACATTCTTTTTCAAGGTTGTTAAAAGTCAGGATTGTGTGGTAAAGAGTTAATGGGCCTTTCAGTACTATATTTGCCGTTGCATCCAGTGTAGATCAAGATCAGATTGCACTAAAACATTTAGTCTGATCTTTGATCTAGTGACAATGTAGGCAAAAGTAACGTTAACTCTTTACCAAACAGCAAAATATAGACAGGTCTAAATGGAAAGCATTTGCAGACAACAATTAAATGTAACTAAAAAAGTGGTTCTTGTCTAAATTATTGGATCCCATAGAAAAAAAAAAACATTTTCTCCTTTAAAATTTCCCACAATTTCAAAAGCCTTTTCTTACAGGGTCACTTAAACTCAAGACTGTGTGATAATGGATTAAAATTGCAGTCATTTGTGTCTTATTTTTTGGCAAAAAGCATCTTTGGTATACTCAGCTCTTTAAAATTACCATGCTACAAAATTGTAATCTAGTCGAAAGATCTAATCGCAAGCATTTGCTGACAAAATAGTAAATCTGGCTCAAAAATTGATATTTATTTCGGGAAGGCTCGAAAACTTTGTTAGAAAAGGAGTAAATGCTAGTTACCAGCATTTTTGTTATTACCACAATATCTTCTAATGGCTACTTTCTCAGGCTAATGTCACGAACTGAGATTTGTCTGATAAAGAGTTAAGGACTTTGGTCTGATAGAGGGTTGAATCTTTTGGTAATGAATTATATAGAGGATATTTTTTTTTCGGTGAAAGATCAAAATTTATTTCATCAAGTGGAAACCATTGGTAATATTTTCATTAGTGGTGCAGCCACTCTTGAAAATGTTACCGATGGTTTTCACTCTGAAATAAATTGTGCCACTCATCAAAATATCACCAATGGTCTTCACTCAATGAAATAAATTTCAATCTTTCACAAAAAAAAAACGCACAAATATTCTATTTATTTCATGCTTTTAACCCATTCTCGGAGGAGCTTTATCAAAATCCAGTACATTTTTTTTTTCTGCCATTCCCTGTGACATACCCCATTCGCATAACAACGCGTCACTATATTAAATCAAGCGCGAGAAATGTAAGGTAGATGATGTCATATTTCCATCTGGTTGTGAGGCATGCTCAATTTACCAAGGCAACAAGAACGTGAAAATCTATATTTTCACTGGTCGTACCCGTATAATATGAAAAAATATTTTCACTGCTATTTCTCAATATCCTACCGAAAAGCATGAAATAAGATTAATTCTTTGATTACTGAATGAACAAGTTGCATTCTCGCGAAGGCTACAAATACGTCGGTTTAGCTACAAGATCAAGAGACATTTCTGTCATAGTCTGTAACAAAGCAATGGACAGTGCAGATCAGACATCAGATTGCACATTTTTTGCAGTCTGATCCTGATCTACACTGTCTACAATAGCTTCTAATGTCGTGTAATGGTATGCAAAGAGTTAATTCTTGAAAAACAGAGTTTTTTGATTTTCCGACCTGAGGGTCGGCATTCACCAACCTTTGAACTGCATTCTTATTTCTGTTCTAGATTAACCCTTTACCACACAATGACGACTTTTAACACCTCAGAAAGAAAAAAGCTTTGGAAAACATTGTGGGAAAAGGAGAAAAGGCTGATTACCAGCATTTTCTTCTTTTCCCACCATGTTTTCTAATCTGTCAAAGAAAAATCATTTCATATGAACCATATTGAAACAGTCATCAGCAAATGCTTTCAATTCGGACAGGTCTAAAATCTTGTCCTGTGGTAAAGGGTTAAGACCATTCTGATTCAGCCAATTAGAAAATCATAAACATGGGAATTTGATTAAGATTGTTATTATGATTAAGAGTCCCTGACGAGTCAGACTTATGGTTAAAGACGGAAGCTCCTGAGATTGGCCGAATAACCTTTATGAAAATGTTGATTTTACACGATATTTACCAATTGAGTCGATGAGTCTACAGTCTCTAACTCTCATATCAAAAGAGAGAAGCTGCTGAGACAGAATAATCTGCATTATCAGCTGGTATTCAGCATTTTCTCCTATTTCCCCAAAACCTTTTCTACCCATCCTTAAACAAATTTCAGTTTTTGAGTCCTATCTATTTTGTCGCCTGCAAGCACTTTCAATTTATACAAGTCTAGAATTTTGTCGTTTGGTAGAGCTAACAATGTTAGACAGTTGAAATCATTATTTATATAGAGAGAGGAACCAGTCTGAATTGTTTTACCAGATCGATTAGAATTGTTTGCTTTAATTTCAAAACCCAGGAGACCTACTGCTGGTAATTGGTCACCAATCAAGCAGCCTTCAATAGCTGGCAAACAGTTTCTTAATGAAGCAGAACTAGACCAAGGAATGATTTGCAAAAATACTCGTAAAGTTATTTATTCAAAGCTATCGGTGATCGTCAGTGGTAATTCTCATAAACCCATGTTCACATGAAGGGAAATTTGAATCTCTTTCGCTGCTGAGGCAGTAAAGATCAAGAATCAGGATCCATATTCACCAACAACCATTCTTGAGAATATTCTTAGTCTTATTCTGATCCATATTTACCAACCATTCTTGAGAATATTCTTAGTCTTATTCTGATCCGTATTCACCAACCATTCTTGAGAATATTCTTAGTCTTATTCTCTGAGATATTCAGATTTTGAAAGTAACACAAATCAGGATTTGTGTTACTTTCAAATTGAGAAAAAATTTGGAGACTTAAGACCATGAACATTCTTAAGTATAATGGTTGGTGAATACAGGTCCAGGATCACCATGCAGCTATTCTTAAGAAAGTTCTTAATCTTATTCTCCAGAGTTTTCTTAATTAAGTGAAAGTAACGCAACTGCTGATTGGCTAAGTTGCCATATGGTTTAGCCAATCAGAAGTTGTATTACTTTCAAATTAAAAAAAAAAGTTGGATAATGATGCTAACTAACATTTTCAGGAATGGCTGCAGTGAATACAGACCTATACTGTACAATAAATGCAGTCTGTCATCTTGGATCTGCCACCAAGGTCTTGGGAGTTAATAAGCTACAAAATCATTTGCCTTGAAAAATGTCTATTCTAGCTATAATGATTGACAATTAAGTTCCTTGTTTATTTATTTTGCTGCTCTTTGGGAACAATGTTCAAAGAAAACATTTGCAGTATTTATGATGTTGCTGTTTACTTTATGTCCTTACGGACCTCTTGTCCCTCTTCACCATACAATCATAAGTGTTGGAGACTTTTCAGAAGTCTTTTGAAACAATGTAGAAAAAGAAGAAAACACTGGTTACCAGTATTTTCTCCTTTTCTCACATTGTTTATTCTTCCCGTTATACTTCAGAAAATGTATTTTTGATTTCCCATTAAGTTTGTTGTCTACAAATGCTTCCAACTTGCATGGAAAAGTGTATACAAATTTTGTTGTGTTGTGAAGAGGTAAGTTTTGGGTTTGGTCATAAAGTTTTCTGTCATATCCAATGAAGTAATTTTATGAATGACTGCTATTGATTTTTTTGGGTCATTATTACAGTTGCCAGCCTGTGCGGCTCAGTGGTGAGCGTGTCGGACTCATGACCTGGTGGTTATGAGTTCGATACATGGTTAAGGCAAACTTTCTTTCTGGCATGTTTTCGCCTCTCACTTCTGCCAAAGCATGTGAGAAAAGTAGTTGGCTTTGGAAAGAAAGTTGTGTTCAAAGTACTGGTGTGAGAAAGCCAGGAAACACATGTGTGTCACTGACCGCCATGATATGACCTTGGCTATTAAAATGACATTAAACCCCAGTACAACAACATTATTACAGTTGTTTTGTTTAACTCTTTACCACACAATCCGGACTTATAACTCGATCATAATTACCAAATGACAGAATTACAGACTGGGGTCATCTAAAAGTAGGGAATGTGTGGTAATTGGTTAACAACCCTGAAAAAAAAGCCTTCTGCAAACATTTGTTTACAAAAGTGATCTTCTTCAGTGCTGTTAAAGATTGTAATTGTTTGGTATCAAGTTTAACCCATTACCACACAATCCCTACTTTTGAAGACCCTGGGAAAGAAGCCTTCAGAAAACATTTAGGCAAAAGGAGAAAATGCTGGTAACCAGCATTTTCTCATTTTTCCCAAAATGTTTTCTACCCTTCACGAAACAAATTTCAAATTTTCAGTCACTTTTATTTTTTCATCTGCAAATGCTTTCAATCTGGACAAGCCTAAAATATTGTCATTTGGTAATGAGTTAAACAGCCACCTGCCTAGAATGGCTAGATTTTTTTATCCTTAGTTGGCTGGTAAAGGCAAGTTAAGACTAACTCAAGGTTTCTTGTAGACAGTATAAAATGCAAAACCAGTGTAAAATGACAGAAAAAAACATGATAAACACTATTATCGATCATAATTTGTTGATAACAAATACACAATGATAATTGGATAATTTGAGGACTATCGAGAATAATTAATTTCTTCACGTCTAGAGGACCCTATCTGATATTTGTCTGCCAGACAGATACTGTTACTGTAAACAGACCGCAATGTCACCATGACAATACATTGCTCACCCTTGGTGTGCCTTAGTATAACTGGAGTTGAGTTTCGTTGACACTCAGAGTGTTGATCACTATCAGACTGCAAAGAATGTGGAATCTGATCTTGATTCATAAGTATCTGATGCTTTTTCTTTGGAATTATTTTATAATGGGCAAATATTTTTTAGCCTTAGCAGTACAGATTGAGCCGGGACTCGATTGAGCAGTGAACAGACTTTGAAAATTTGGCACAGTGTAAATTAGGGATTAGACTATCTAAGGTGCATTTTTACCTTAGGTCCACACTTTCTAGTATTTTTCCTGGTATTTTTAATGAATCTGATAAAGGAGGCTTGTAAAATCATTGTGGAAAAGGAGAAAATGCTGGTAACCAGCATTTTCTCCTTTTCCACAATGTTTTCTAAAGGCTTCTTTCTCAGGGCCGTCAAAAGTCTGGATTGTGTGGTAAAGGGGTAAAAGTTCAATGAATACTGATTGTCATTAATTTACTCTTTACCAAATGACAAAATTTTAGACAGGTCCAAATTGAAAGCATTTCCAGAGGACAAAATAAATCTGCAGTCTGGCCCAATTGATGATTTCAATCTTTTAAAAGGTAGAAAACATTGTGGAAAAATGGAGAAAACGCTGGTTACCAGCATGTTTTCCTTCTCCCACTTTGTTTTCATAAGGGTTCTTCTTTGGGGTCATAAAGTTGGCATTGTGTGGTAAAAAGTATCAACTTTTCCTACCATTATTTCTTCATTTCCAAGGAGAAATTTTAGTTTTTTACAGACTAAATTTTTAGCTACTGTAAAATGAAGCACACATTTTGAGGGGCTAAGATTTTGTTGCTTGTTGAGAGTATTGGCAATTTTGAAAATTAATTGTTTTTTTAGAATCCATTTTTGTGACACATAGATGTATATAGATTCTGCAATGAGTGGCTGCCACTCATGTTTATGTTTAGATAGTTTAGATGTTTATTTTAATAATATTGCATGTGTTTATTTTCGAATTTACTCCCGACCATGGTAATACCTGATTGCCTTTACATGGCAGACTTATGTAGTTATTCTCTCAAAGAAAAGAATACTTTATGCTAAAAAATTTAAATTATACACATCTCCAGATAAGAGGGAGTGATGGTATTCTTAATTGACCTTTTGAATGATAGGTGTTCCAATGTCTTATCAGCCAATGAAAACGCAGCATTGGGCATCATGTAAACAAAAAAGTTGACACAATCTGTTATAGATGTGCAATAATTTGATCTGTCTATTTGATTATCAAAACAGCCAACATCTTGAATTGATAAGAAAGTTTGAGAAAAGAATTGTTGTAAGTAACCTAGCGCAAAATATCAGCTAGAACAAAACTGAAATAAATGCTCTTTCTCTTTGTATTTGATGCCATTTTCTGGTTAGCTTGTCAGGCTTGACAACTGATATACCGCATTACTTAGGGGCGGGGGGGGGGGGGGGGGGGGGGGGGGGGGAGGGCATGTTAACACTGAAAGGTCAATTAATCCATTATTTCTCTTTGAAACCCTATGTTGCAGGTACTCATTGGAATCATCTCGATGAGACAATTCTTCCAATGAGTACCCACAACACAAGGTTAAGTGGAGAATGATTAATATTTTCAATTTTGAAAACAAAATTCACTCCCACTATCTGGAGCTCTGAATAATACAATAAGACAAAAGTTGTTTTATAAAATTGTAACTCCCTCAACAGTTTTGACTCCATTTATACCAGTTTTGGCTGAAATAGCAATTTCTTGTCACAAATCATTGTACATTTTTCCATATCTTAACCAATGTATTAATCCTTTACCTAACAATCCCTGGTTTAAGTTTTACGATCCAGAGGAAGAAACCATCTGGAAAAAATTGTGGGAAAAGAAGAAAATGCTGGTAACCAGCATTTTCTCCTTTTCCCACACTGTTTTCTATTCATCTAAAGTTAAGTTCCTATTTTTGAGTCACGTTTATTTTGTCGCCTGCAAATGCTCTCAGTGAGAAAGTACTAATTACCATCATTAATTTTCTCTTTCCCACATTGTTTGCAAAAATCTGGTTCCTGCATGTTGTTGAAAATTGGGATTGAGTAGTAAAGAATTAGTACAGTGGAAAATTTTTCTACAAAAACTACCATATTCATCACCTAATAAGATTATGAAAAAAAAATCAACAAAGCAAGGGAGTTAATTATGAAAATACAGGTATGAAAAATACAGGTCATGGAGTAAATAGAAAGACAATTATTTTATCTCATTTTTCATGATTATTGTGAAATTTTACAGGTTTACTTGCCAAACGGAAAAGTTATTAAACATCGAAATACTTGCTGCCAAAACCATCCACTTGAGGTTTGGAAAGACACATTTCATCTGTTTTCCTTTTTCGACTTATACACTATTTCTTCCGCAACAACAAAATAATCTTCCTTAGTTGCCTCCCTTTACAGTTTTTACATTGTGGAATTTTTCTGTACTGACCACTTCTTCTTAACCCTTTTCCAAACTGTCCCTGGTTTTTACGACTCTTAGATAGAAGCCTTTTGAAAACATTTTGGGAAAAGGAGAAAATGCTGGTAACCAGCATTTTATCCTTTTCCCACAATGTTTTCTGCCCCGCTGGAAAACAAACCAATTTTTGAGTTGTTTATTTTTTTGTCTGCAAGTGCATTCAGTTTGGACCAGTCTAAAATTCTGCTGTTTGGTAAAACGCTAACTGGGTTTGTGTTAACTTTCTTTTGCAGATGGTATTGTTTTCTTAATCTTCTACTCCTTTTTTTGGTCTTAACCCCTTAACAGACACATAATTACAATTCAAAACAGACATAGAAAACCTGGGGTGTTGTGGTCTGTAATGGAAAGGGTAGAAAACATTGTGGAAAAAGGAGAAAATGCTGATTATCAGCATTTTCTCCTTGTCCCACAATAGATTCAAATCATAATTCCTAAGGATTGTTAAAGCATCACTTTGGTAAAGGGTTCAATTTTGTGTCCTATAAATTCGGGGTATGGACAAAAACCCCCTAGGACAAAACCCCCCTAGGACAAAACACCCATGGACAAAACACACCTGGACAAAACCCCCATACCCTTATAAGGATAAGGATTTTTTTTTCTTTTTTAGTGCTTTTATATGTTCAAATCTACTACTAAATATTAGTGAATATGACAGGTGTAAACTTGCAAATCAGGTGTCTTCATCCCTTCTCAACGCCTGTCTTACCTAAGTCTGCATAGGTGTTGATATATCAATAGAAATTATCAACAAACTTGAGGTACAAATTAAAATAAGATAATATATAAATCTTTTTTTGCCTTTCATGTTTGATTTTTTCCCTTAAATCAAACAAACTTGTTTTGAATAATTTAAAACTGTTTGCAAATTATGTGTGTTTTCTCAAATTTATATGCTTTTTATGTGTGATGGGGGTTTTGTCCTGGGGGCTTTTATCCTACAGGGGTTTTGTCCTGGGGGGTTTTGTCCATGGGGGTTTTATCCTAGGGGGGTTTTGTCCTAGGGGGGTTTTGTCCTACACTCATAAATTCATACACTGTCCTAACATTGAAATGTAGAATAAACCTCATTGGTGTGTACTAGAAGCCCGAAATGTCTTTTCTGTCAAAAAAGAATTTTTATTTTAACAGTTAAATGTATGGGCTATGCTTTGGTTTTAAACTCTGTACCAAACAACAAAATGTTAGACCGGTCCATATTGAAAGTATTTGCAAATGATAAATCACATCAAAATTTAAAAAAAAAAAAAGTTGTGAAATTTAATGTCTCTGAAAGGATTATAGAAAACCTTGTGAGAAAATGAGAAAATGCTGGTAACCAGAAAATGCTGGTAACCAGCATTTTCTCTTTTTTCCAATAAGGTCTTTCTAAAACTCTTCTTACCAGAGTCAAGAAAACCAGGGCTTGTTTGGTACCGAGATAAAGCAGTAAATGTTGTGCATCTTTATAATGCAATGTACCAAGAAACAGTAGTCAACATAATATAATATTGATCTGTTAATCCATTACCACACAGTCCCTACTTTTGACGCCCCTGAGAAAGAAGCCTTTAGAAAATACTATGGGAAAAGGAGAAAATGCTGGTAACCAGCATTTTCTCCTTTTCCCACAGTGTTTTCTACCCTTCCCAGAACAAATTTCTATTTTTTAGTCACCTTTATTTTGTCGTCTGAAAATGCTTTCAATTTGGACCAGTCTAAAATTTTCTCGTGTTGTTAAAGAGTTAAATCTATTCTGTCCAACAACAGACTAAAATCAAATAGGTACACTAATGTCCTTTGACAGGCAGAAAATTGACCAATGGCAAATGTTTCAAACCAGATCAGCCTGCCTGCACTGTGCCTTCTGCAGAATGCATTAAACCCCCCTTTTTTTGCAAAGCTCATGTCAAATTTTAAATTTAATACTGTATGTGTGGATACATGTATATACATTTGACGAAAATTTGGCGAATTACAGATTATGGACATTTTGCATACTGAAATATTCGCGTATTCAAGATATTCTTTATTTTTGGTATACTTGTGATAAAATATGGGAACAGAAAAATTTGCAAATTTTTCAAAATTCACAAAAATGCAAAAAAATTCCACTTCTCAAAAATTTCCACATATACAGTACGTTCTTTGACACTATAGCAATTGCTATTTCTTTATTTTCATATGATTATAGTGCCATTAATTCACATAGCTTTGAGCTGTGAGTGTTTTTGGTCAAGTTTGGGATGGTCAGCTTGTTTTATGAGTGAATTTTCCCATGTTTTTAACAAGCTTTTATTGGTTTTTTTTTTGCTATTGTACCAAATCTCTGTTTCACAATTTTTATTATACACCTGCTCTATTTTCTTGGTTACATTATTATTACTTTGCTAAAAGCAACAATTGTGGTTGAAAAACAGCCGTAGAAAACCAATATTACAGATCTGATGCAATATTTTGCTGATTTTGACATTTCTACAATGTCACTGTATTACTTTAACTCTTTACCACACAAGAAAATTTTAGACTGGTCCAAATTGAAAGCATCTGCAGACAACAAAATTAAGGTGACTAAAACATAGAAATTTGTTCTGGGAAGGGTAGAAAACACTGTGGGAAAAGGAGAAAATGCTGGTTACCAGCATTTTCTCCTTTTCTCAAAGTGTTTTCAAAAGGCTTCTTTCTTAGGGGCATCAAAAGTAGGGATTGTGTGGTAATGGGTTAACCAAATTTCAATGGAATTATGTCCTGACTTTAAAGTTTAAAAGACAGACTATTACGTAATAACAATAAGTCAAGCAAAAATCAAACACCATTAATGTGCTTTTTTGCCTTCTTGCAGCAAAATTTAATCCATTATATCTAAGTGGAACAACTAAAAATTAAATGGTGAACAGTATAAACATATGAACATGGGCCGGTAGTATAATTAAGAAATAATCTACTTTCTATTGTGGTTTATCATTCAATGAACCACAGTTGTGAGTTATGATGCACAATAAGTAATCCACCATGTTTATTTATTGCACCTCATAACTCACAACATGGTTTATTGAATGATAAACCACAATGTAAAGAAGATCATTTCCATTCTAACTTGACCAACTTTTAATCAAAGGAAAACGAGTTCATACTTACAGTAAAAAGGCGGATGCAGATTATAGTCCATTGAATAACTCACTGGCTGACTTTATACAGGATGATGTCACTCGATGTAAAATGACGTCACTGTCTATGGTATAACATGCATTCTAACATGACACCCGACTTTGGCTCTATAAACAGAGTGCAAGGAAAACGTGGTAAAGTCTGCGACAATCCATGTAGAGTGACGTCATCCTGTATCGAGTGACGTCATTCAATGAGTGAGTTATTCAATGGAACATAATCGTTTTTACTCTTAGTTTGAACTTGTTTTCTTTTCATAAAGAATTGGCCTTGTTAGAATCGAAATAATCTTCTTTCTATTGTGGTATATCGTTCAATAAACCACGTTGTGAGTTATGAGGGGCAATGAATAACCCACTCGGGCTATTGCCCTCGTGGATTTAATATTTATTGTGCCTCATAACTCACAACTGTGGTTTATTGAACGATATACCATGATAGAAAGAAGATTATTTCTTTTTTTATTTCATGTTTGCGTTACATTGTGTTTATAGAGCTGAATTCATGTGTCATGTTAGAATGGCAGTTTAAGGTTAAACCTAGGTTAAGCCATGACTTTATCATCTAGGTTTCCTTATAAACAGCCGTTATGCAACCGAGGTTCAGAAATAGAAACACAATATTTTTTCGACAGAATCTCGTGGATCAGCATCAGAATTAGGACAGTTTGTCTGGGCAATGTTGTTTTTGGCAAAATATAGCATTTACCAAATATTCAACTTGTGGCAAGGTGTCCTACATAAAAAAGTGGCTTTCGATAAAAACTTTGATGCACAAATTTACATACTTTATTAAACCTCAGAGAAAGCAAAAAAAAAAACGATATTGATATGATCTCTACTTTTGAAATGAAACATTAGCCTTCCATTATATAGATTTACCGTACATGTTTTAATTCCTAATAGATTGTGCCCTAGAGTCAGGAAATATTTCTAGTATTGATAATTATCTCTTTTGCTAAGCTCATTAGGATCTTACTCTTTCTCATCTAGCTCAGATTTTACATTACAGGTGGCAGAGCTCCAGACAAGAGGGAGTGATGATATTCATAATTCATCATTTCTCTTTGAAACCCTATGTTATGGGTACTCATTAGAATCGTCTCGATGAGACGATTCTAATGAGTACCCATCACATAGGATTTAGTGGAGAATAATTAGTATTGTCAATTTTGAAATCAAAATCACCCCCACTATCTGGAGCTCTATGGTGGGACATCAAATCATGTTCTGACACCAGCTTCATCTTTGCGAGCCAAGGTTACGATCACTAGATCTTACCTTGGCGGATCGAGCCCGATTTCGAGATTCCTGCAATACGCCCCTTATTGGATGGTGCTTATCATCTCCCTTTACATCATACTTCTCATAGCTAATGAAATACCATTTTACAAACCGCTTTAAACGAATACAATAATTTCAACATGAAACAATAACAACAAACACGCTTCGACATTCCTTGGTCAGGTGCTGCGATATAGCCTACAACCTCTAATAATTGATTGGTCACACTGAAACTTTCTGTAAATATTGTTTGTCTATGCTTTTTTCGGTAATAAATCATTACAGATCCTGTACACATCCACAGAGCTATTCGTTTTTACCTTGCAACGAATGAAATGGCTCGTAGCATTTCATCTTTGATAAAAATCGAACTAGGTCGCTACCTTTCAAATAGAAGGTAAACATGGCAACCTTTGTGGATGTCTGCTTATCGCTTCATGTGTATTCGTAAGCAGTTTGTAAAACGATATTTCAATGGCATTTAGAAATATGATGTAAAGGGGGGTAATAACCAGCATCCAATAGAAGGTGCATCGCAATAATCTCGAAATCGGGCTCAATCAGCCAAGGTAAGATCCACATAGTGATCATAACCTTGGCTCGCGAAGATGCAGTTTACTTTGCTTTCTTCTGTTTATAGTTGTAGAGAATAAAAGGTATTTTTCTAGAACCTTTTTGGGTACCATTCACAGTTTGGGCTAAATCTGCCGACATTTAACCCATTACCACTCAATCCCAACTTTTGACGCCCCTGAGAAAGAAGCCTTTTGAAAACACTGTGGGAAAAGGAGAAAATGCTGGTAACCAGCATTTTCTCCTTTTCCCACAGTGTTTTCTACCCTTCCCAGAACAAATTTCTATTTTTCAGTCACTTTTATTTTGTCGTCTGCAAATGCTTTCAATTTGGACCAGTCCAAAATTGTCTCGTGTGGTAAAGAGTTAAGACCACAATCTGGCTTCTCAGAATGTTTTTAACCCTTTACCAGATAACAGAAATTCAGACATGGCCAAACTGAAAGCATTTTCAGACAACAAAATAATTACTCAAAAACTGAAATTGTTTTTCAAAGAGTAGAAGACATTTGTTGTGAAAGGACAAACTTTTTCCACAATATGTTTAAAACACTTCTTGATTGAGGTCATACAAATTATTTGGTAAAGGGTTAATTTCATAATTTGCAGACATTGAAGACCTGATATGACCAAATTAGAAAGAAGGTCTTGGATCTGTACAGTGGCGAATATTCTTTGAGCAGAATTTCAGAAAGAAAGCGCTTTCAAATCAAAAAATTTTGATTGGCTTGAAATCCCCAACTTGGGTACTCTTGAGGCAAATAAACTTACTTTTGTAGGTGTGTGTGATTGGAATCGTGACATTGATCATAGATAACGATGATTATTTTCTAAACACATAACTTCCTTAAAAAACCTACATTATCCAAAAAATAAGTTATTTAAATCCTGGTGTTGCCTAAGTAGTTACTTTTCTCATTTATAGACCTTTTTATATCATCTTTTCTAAAATCTTTACTGTTTGTAGAATACTTTTCAATTCCAGCTATATTAACCCTTATCCTGTTATATAAGTTAAATGAAAAACTTAAAACGAAAAATTCTGATGTTGCTTTTTCAAAGTTAAATTATCGATCAGACGGTGTAGATTCAAGATCAGACTTCAGATTCTGTGCAGTCTGATCTTGATCTACACTGTCTGCAAAAGGTCCTTGAGTCATGATAAGCAGCCTAGGGGTTAAGCCAGGGGTTGGGCATATAGTACCTATTACCCATAACTCATTATCATAGGAATGATGAAAATCCTAATTACCAGCATTATCTTCTTTTCCTACAATGTTTTCAAAAGCCCTTTTGACAGGATCCAACCATCAATACTCAGGATTGTTTTGTAATGAGTTATGCAAAAACTACAAAAAATGGTTTCGGTGGGTTATCTTTTGAATATCACTGTTATACATATTTGATTATAACACAGGTATATAATTATACATAGGTCAGGAGCTCCATTTTCAATCATATCCAACAATTATTTTTGGGAATTGTGGCCCTTTTCTTAATTTTGTTTTGCAAAATGCTGTTTTCAGTATGTCAGCTTTTGATTTTTTTTTCAATTTATGTTTCATGTACAGGAAGATAGTTATTAAATATAGAAAAAAATTTAATTGTGATGAAATCCTCAATTCACATTATCTCCTGCCAGATGGCATTCTACAAATACACATCTATCTAATTTGGGAATGCTCACAAGGGTACAGAAGCAGAGTAATTTTTCAAAACAATAACCGTTACTTTGAATTTTGAATTGAAATAAACATTTACTTAATAAAATGCTACATGGTGCAATTCATTCAGCTATGATCGGCTAGAATGTAACATATGCATTGGCCATACATTAAAACAGCCTCTACATGCATGCTTGGGTTATAGGCTAACAGCTTCAGTAAAGCCCTACTTTTCCCAGATATTGGGGAGATGGGTCTGTGACAGATGTGTCATATAAGACAGGACAAATCTTTGAAGAATATGACATGTGCAGACAACAACTCGGGTCCGGAGTTAGTGTGGGAGTTATGTCCCTTTTTCAACTTAAACATGACCGATTAACTCCTTACAAAACTACGTAATCTTGGACTAAAAGATGTCCATCATGAAAGCATTTGCAAACGACAAACTTTTAATCCTTTCCAAAAGGACAAAATTTTAGACTCGACCAATTGAAAGCATTTGCAGATGACTAATAGATGACGTAATAAAATGTAATGTAAATGATGATTTGGTTTTGTTTGGTAAAGAGTTATATAATTATTTTCTTTTTTTTCCAGAAACCAAACCGACGATGCAGCATACCAATATTACACTCAGGGACAAACCATTTTAGACATGGAGTTTTACAGCTTATGATCCATACTGTGGATCCTATATCCGAATGTAAGTCAATACGTCTCTCCTTCCCTAAAATCTTTCCTTTTTTTTTCCAGTCCATAGCTTGTGTGGGCTGGCCTCTGAAATTTTATAGGCAGTTCTTGATACAGAATATCAATATCAGACTACATAGGAGGCTATGGTGACATTTTCAGTGATCTGTATGATCGGCAGTTGGAAAAAAAGTCACAGAAAAAAAGTCACAAGTAAAAAGTCACAGAAAAAAAGTAACAGGAAAAAATTTACTGAAAAAAGTCACTGAAAAAAAGTCACAATAAAAGTCAGAGGAAAAAGTCACAGGTAAAAAGTCACAGGAAAAAAACACAGAAAAAGTCACCAAAAAAAGTCAATGAAAAAAGTCACGGGAAAAAAAGTCGCAGTAGAAAAAAGTCATACAAAAGAAGTCAGAAAAAAAGTCATACAAAGGAAGTCACAGAAGAAAGTCACAGAAAGAAAGTCACAGAGAAATAGTCACAGAGAGAAAGTCACAGAAAAAAAGTCACAGAAAGAAGTAGCAAAAAAAAAGTGACGGAAAAAAAAGTCACTGAAAAAAAGTGACAGAAAGAAAGTAACAGAAAAAAAGTCACAGAAAGCAAGTCACAGGAAAAAGTCACAGAAAAAAAAATGTCATAGAAAAAAAAGTCACAGAAAGAAAGTCACAGAAAAAAAACTTGTTTGATAAATGATTTGCGTCTTTTCCAGACAACAAAGTTTCAAACATGTTCAGATTGACCAAATTTGCAGGCAACAAAATGAGTGTGACTCAAAATTGAAAGTTTTTATTTTTGATAGGGTAGAAAATATTGTGGGAAAAGGAGAAAATGCTGGTTTTCATCATTTTCTCCTTTTCCCACTATGTTTTCAAAAGGCTTCTCCCTCAGGGTCGTATAAAAACTCGGAATTGTGTGGTAAAGAGTTAATAGATTCATCAAAAAGGGATCTTGCTCACTATGATCAATTTCTGTACTTTGTTGCACGGTTTATTCCGCACAACAGTGCAAATTTGATTGGCATGAAGCACTGGATTGCTTTAAACTTAGATGTAGAAAAACCTAGAGCATTTATTCACAGACAAGACCTGAAAAGGTACTGAACTTGGTCCAACCAAAAGTGGAAAAAAATAGTTTGAAAAATAGAAATTCAACATCATTACTTTTAGTATGCTCGGAGGAGGAGGAGGGAACGGGTGCATAATTGCCGCTGTCTGTACTTTCTAACGTCTTTCTGAACTTGTCCAGACCATATGTCTCCTAAAGTATATCAGCTATTAACTTGTTATTTCATAACCTGATTGATCTCATTGAGGAACAGTGCATTATAATACACAAGAATCATAACTCTGTCATCATTATTTTCAGAATTATTGCTGTTCTTTAATTCATACTCCAATCGAATAATACCTTTTAAACATGATTTTTTATCTTTTTAATCTGTCTGGTATATTTTCAAAAACATCAAGATATAAATTTTTTTTTTTTTGGGGGGGGGGGGGGGTTTGACTTTTTTTTTTTCCTTTGACTTTTTTTCCCAACCAAAAACTGGCTTTTTTTCTGTGACTTTTTTCCCTGTGATTTTTTCCCTGTGACTTTTTTCTCCAACATTTGCATGATTAATAGTATTCCATATGGATTTATCTGTCTGTATTTAGTAATTATAAATCACCTTTACAAATCACAAGATTAAAATGTACTTTAGCGCTTTAACACTTTACCAAACAATCCTGAGTTTTTTACAACCAAGTAGGAGAAGCTTTTTGAAAACATTTTGGGAAAACAAGAAAATGCTGGTAACCAGCATTTTCTTGTTTTCCCAAAATGTTTTCTTCTCTTTCAAAGGCAAATTGTATTATTTAAGCTTTAAAAATGCTTTTAGTTTTGCAATGCCTAGGAATTTGTTATGTGATAAAGAGTTAACTTAATACCATAGAAGAAACTTTGACTTATGCCTTCTTGCACGGAATGAATGGTTTCATTGCAAACAAGGACCTTGGAAGTTTTTTTTTATCTACACTGTCTTTTAACAGTGATACAAGACTAAGACGAAAGTAGTTTTCATTAGCAGTGGAAATTTACCTTAACCTGTTACCACACAATCCCTACTTTTGACGCCCCTGAGAAAGAAGCCTTTAGAAAACATTATGGGAAAAGGAGAAAATGCTGGTAACCAGCATTTTCTCCTTTTCCAACAATGTTTTCTACCCTTCATAAAACAAATCTCAAATTTGCAGACACTTTTATTTTGTCGTCTGCAATTGCTTTCAATTTGGATCAGTCTAAAATATTGTCGTTTTGTAATGGGTTAAGAACTTGGGAAGGAATATTTTCATCTTTTCCAACAATTTTGTCTATCCTTCAAAAACAAATTTCCACAAGTACCACTGTGCTCGGCAATGTCCCTGTCGAAGAATCTGAAAAATAGTTATCATGAGTCTTTTCTACCGTTTCAATTTTTTAGACAAGTCCCATCATTTTTTTCGTATGCTTGTATTATGCGGTATTTAACACCGTTTTTCAACATTAATACGTATTTCAGTCATATTTCAGCAGCCTGAGAATACCTATCTATGCTTTCCTGGAATTGCTTTTACCATTAGTCTGCACAATGTTCTGTGTATAGTCTGATCTTGATCTACACTGTCTGCAAAATGTCAGTGATTTGTGCTTAGCAGCGTAAAGATTAAAGGGTCGAAATGAAGGATTACAAGCTAAAGGGTTAATTTCTGCAGAGAAGAATCTTAGATAATGATTTCCATTTATGTTTGCATCTCTCTTGCATGGCTTATCAAATAAGCAGGCTTATGTTAGGTCTGGAAACAGTATTAGGGAATCCATTATTACATTACCTTGTGTTCTATTATTCAATCTGTTTTTTTTTTTACACTTAACTCTTTACCACACAACAAAATTATAGACTTATCCAAATTCAGAGCATTTGCAGACATCAAAATAAATGTGACTAAGAAACTGAAATTTATTTTGGGAAGGAATAAAAACATTGTGGGAAAAGGAGAAAATGCTGGTCACCAGCATTTTCTCCTTTTCCCACAATGTTTTCAAAAGGCTTCTTTGACAGGGTCGTTAAAAGTCGGGATTGTGAGCTCCAGATAGAAGGAGTTATTTTGATTTCAAAATTTAAAATATTAATTATTCTCCACTAAACCCTATGTTGTGGGTACTCATTAGAATCGTCTCATCGAGACGATTCTAATGAGTACCCACAACATAGGGTTTGGAAGAGAAATAAAGGATTTAGAATACCATCAACCCTCCCCCCCCCCCTTTTCTGGAGAGCTCTGTAAATTAATGACAATTTTTTTACTATTCCAAATTCAAAACATCTGCAGATGACGGACTTGAAATCTGGACAAATGAGAATTATTTCTCTATAATTAATTGCCAGCATTTTCTCCTCTTGCCACAATGATTTCTTCATGTTTCTTACTTAGGGGAATGACATCATATCATTGCTCTGTAAAAAAGTTATTATGTTTTAACCATTTACTAAACAATCCCTGGTTTTTACACCTCTGAGGTAGAAGCCTTTTGAAAATATTGTGGGAAAAGGAGAAAATGCTGGGTCCTTTTCCCACAATGTTTTCTAACCTGCTAGAAACAAATTTCAATTTTTGTGCAACGTTTATTTTTTTCACCTGCAAGTGCTTTGAAATTGGATTGGTCTAACATTTTGTCAATTGGTAAACAGTTAAAATGGCTGAACAGTGAAATGGCATAAGGCTTTTATAGAGAGAAGACATTTAAGGAATCTGAAGAAGTACTGCAATCAAGCATATAATTATGCTCTTTGTCCCACAATGTTTACTACCAAGTTAAATGGGAATCATTGTGATTTGCGCCATATTTAGTTTTTCATCTGCAAGTGCTTGGGCTTGTCTAAGATTTCCTTCTCCGGCAAAACATTAAGCCTAAAAGCACAGAAAAACCCTACAGGCATTTTGGCATTAAAATGACACCAAAATAAGTGTAATTTCAAGGTTTCTTTTGTCTATATACATAGAATGTGTCCATTTTGGTATCTTCAGGGTTGAAAACTTGACCCTTTCCCAAACAAATTGCCTGGTTTTTCATGACTGTAAAAAAGAAGCCTCTTGAAAACAGCATTTTTCTCCTTTTCCCACAATGTTTTCTACCCTCCCAGAACAAATATGCAATGTTTAACCCATTACCACACAATCCCTACTTTTGACGCCCCTTAGGAAGGAGCCTTTTGAAAACATTGTGGGAAAAGGAGAAAATGCTGGTAACCAGCATTTTCTCCTTTTCCCACAAAGTTTTCTACCCTATCAAAGCAAAATAGCACCATTTGAGCCACTTTAAAATTGTCATCTGCAAATGCTTCCAATCTGGACAGGTTTAAAATTTTGCTGTGTGGTAATGGGTTAAGTCACATTACGGGTAATTTTGACATCTGCAAATGCTTTCAATTTGGACAACTCTATGATTTTGTCAATTTGTAGAGTTAATCTCCAGACATGAAAAAATAAACCAAATGACTGAGTACCTTTTTTGGTCATTTGTCTTTGCATCTTTTTAGTTGTAGTTTTTGGACATCAAAGTTTAACTCATTACCAAACAACAATATTTAAGGCTTGTCCAAATCGAAAGCATTTGCAGACAACAAAATAAAAGTGACTGAAAATTCAAAATTTGTTTTGTAACAGCATTTTCTCCTTTTCCCACAATGTTTTCTGAAGGCTTCTTTCTCAGAGGCATCAAAAGTAGGGATTGTGTGGTAATGGGTTAAACTCATCCAAAGTGGAAGCATTTTGTAGATGACAAATTGCATGTGCCTAAAATTAAGAAATTTATCTACAGAAAATGTGAGCATTACTTTTTTCCTCTTTTCTCCAGAATACTTTAAAAAGCCTTTTTGTTCAAGGTCATGGACCTTTTTTTTTTCTCCCAGAAGGCAGTGAGGTCGGGGTTTTATAGTTACTGAAGATGAATAAATGATACATTTAGATGGAAATAATTGAATGGTACACAGACAAAATTACCCACAGAGCTTTGATTACATAATATGATGACAAAGCTGAAACGTAATATGAGGCTAATGGATGTTCCAACATCAACCCTTAAAGCAGTTTACCTTACTTGTATTACCTTTGCAGACAGTGAAGATCAAGATCAGACTGCACAGTATTTGCAGTCTGATCTTTGATCTACACTATCTGCTGCTATGGGTATTTTTTTTTATATTTTCTTGCCAGAACAATGTTAAATTTGTAAATAGGTTTGGCTGTTTTCTGGATTGAAGTGGTCTATTTTAATGATTCAATGCTCTTAAGAATTAAACCTTAACCCTTTCCCACACAATGATGAATTTTGATGACCCTTGGAAAGAAGCCTTTTGAAAACATTGTGGGTAAAGGAGAAAATGCTGGTAACCAGCATTTTCTCCTTTTCCGACAAATTTTTCTACTCTACCTATGAACAATTGCAACATTTGAGCGGCATTGAAATTGTCGTCTGCAAATGCTTTCAGTTTGGACAGGGCTAAAATTTTGTCGTCTGGTAAAGGGTTAAATGCCTTTCACAACTTTAGTTGACTTTGCAGCCAGTTTAGATTAGTGTCAAACTGCTCAAAACATGCAGTCTGTGTGGGTCAAAGTCACATCGGTTGAACTGATTACCCATTATCTCCTGCTAGATGGCATTCTGTAAATACTCATCTATCTAATTTGGGCATCCTGGGTACAGAACCGAACCTCTTTCCTATGCGACAACCGTTACTTTAAATTTCAAACTAAAATAAAGGTTTACTCAATACAACGCTACCTCGTGCAATTTACTCAGCTATGATCACCAGTTTAGAGAAATCTGGAGCCTCATTTCTCCTCAAACGTATTGATAAAAGCTATTTTTCTACATTGCTACTTTATAGAGCATAATATTAGTCTGCCCGCTTTCAGGGCTAGTGATGTGTCATATAAGACAGTCAAATCTTCCAAGAATTTGACATGCGCAGACAACAACTCATTACCAAAAGACAATATTTCAGGCTTGTCCAAATCGAAAGCATTTGCAGATGATAAAATAAAAGTGAATGAAAATTTGAAATTTGTTTTGTGAGGCGTAGAAAAAACACTGTAGGGAAAGGAGAAAATGCTGGTCACCAGCATTTACTCCTTTTCCAACAAAGTTTTCAAAAGGCTTCTTTCTCAGGGTTGTTAAAAGTCGGGATTGTGTAGTAATGGGTTAACTCATTACCAAACGACAATATTTTAGGCTTGTCCAAATCGAAAGCATTTGCAGACGACAAAATAAAAGTGACTGTAAATTTGAAATTTGTTTTGTGACAGGTAGAAAACACTGTGGGAAAAGGAGAAAATGCTGGTTACCAGCATTTTCTCCTTTTCCCGCAATGTTTTGAAAAGGGTTTTCTTTCAGGGTCGTTAAAAGTCGGGATTATGTTGTAAAGAGTTATAGTACACACCATGGCTTAGTAAGCCCAGCATAACTGAAATAATGTTGAAAAATAGCATTTGATGCCATACAAATTGAAAAAAAAAATGGCACTGTTGCTCAAACTTCATTTTTCTGTTTATTTTCAGGTCAAGTACAAGAAAAAGCCATGAAGCTCCATGCGGTTGCAAGTGTAAACCTCCTTATTGAGGATTCACCGGACCATGTACAAAATGGCGGTTTAAGAAACGGAACCGCTGATAAAAATAGTAATAAAAAACAAATGCAAGTGCATGCAATTTCCAACGGCCATATGCCCACAGACTCTCCAATGGATTCTCCAAACTTTTCATCTCAGTTTGTGTCTCCAATGAATGCGACATCTCCCTCAATGGATGATGCAGCACAAAGTTCCTCTACAACGCGTAACAGTAATCGAACAGATGAATCTACAGTCGAGTCCCCGCAGACTGACCCAGAAAATAATGTTGTAAGTAATGACCCATAACTCTTTCGCAACTGAATAAATAAAGTGGATTTTCTCAATGGCTACAAATACAGTTCCACTAACAATATGCTATGGGAGACCACTCCTTCATGCATGGCTTTGTCTCGGTTTAACCCTTTACTGCACAACAAAATTTTACACCAGTCCGAATTGAAAGCATTTGCAGATGACAGTTTCAATGTGGCCAATATGAAATGATTTTTCATTGATAGGGTAGAAAACATTGTGGGAAAAGGAGAAAATGCTGGTAACCAGCATTTTCTCCTTTTCCCACAATGTTTTTCAAAGCCTTCTTTTTCAGGGCATTAAAAGTCATTGTGTGGTATAGGGTTAAATACAATACCAAATAACTGCTGTAGGGAGATATCTCTGTAGCTCAGTGGTTATGCTATTGGTCTTATAAACCTCAAAAACAATATTTTCTACTCATCCCAAAACAAATTTCATTTGTTCTGTCACTTTTATTTTGTCATCTCCTAATGGTTATATTTTCTACCTGTCTAAAACTTTGTTGTTTAATTGGTAAAGAGTTAAAGGTGTGCATGAAAGTCGTAGGTGTTCTCGAGTGGAGTGGAGAGCACGAGAGGGGATCTTCCCCTCAGGTTTGGGCGGGATGTTGGGGGGGGGGTTGAGTTTCGATATTCAAGATGTCTGTAAATCGATTTCGAGCCTCTTCTGAGGCAGAAATTTGGTTTTCAAAGACAGGTTTGATGGTACCTCAGCCTGTTCCTGGATATGGCTAATATTGAACTTACATTGTATCAAGATTTGGATATTGCTGCATAAGTTAGATGAGTTATATACATGTACATGTATGGTAAACTGTATCGATCCCTCAGAGGCAAAACTGAAAAATACGTAAAAAGAGGCAACCTACGACCTATTTTCATTTTTCTTTTACATTACGCATGTGCATGGTGTGTGTAATAGAAGTTACGATTTTTTATTCAGATGATGACTTGTAGATTATAATGGATCACAGAGATGCATTAACCCTCTCCCAAAGCCCTGGTTTTTATGTGACTGAGTACAAGTCTTTTAAAACATTGTTGGAAAAGGAGAAATTGCTCGTAACGGTCAATTTGTCCTTTTCCCATAGTGTTTTCTACCCTTTTTCATCATTGTTGGAAAAGGAGAAATTGCTCGTAACGGTCAATTTGTCCTTTTCCCATAGTGTTTTCTACCCTTTTTCATCAAATTTAGAATTGTTGTCTGCAAACTCTTTCAGTTTGGAAGAGTCTAAAATTTATCGTTTGGGAAAGGGTTAAAAACCCTTTTGCCAGACACACCACCCATACAATCCATTTCTATAAAAATTTATTATGAATTTGTCATGCACAGATATGAAATTCAGTTTGAATGTAGCATCCCTGAGATATCATTAAAAGCTACCAAATTACAAAATACAGTTTACAGATTGACAATGAAATCCAACAAAATTTATGCTTACTTTTGACAGAATCCCTTGTTGGGAGATGACAGTGAACCACTTGATATGTCCTGGCCAAAGACCTGGAGAAAGAGGATAACTTATGTACTGGTGGCTCCCTTAGTCGTTCCAATGTGGCTTGTTTTACCGGATACAAGACGCCCAGTAAGTCTGTTCCCTAGCACGTAATACCTCCAAAACTCTTTTAAATTTTAAACTGGTTCAAATTAAAAGCATTTCTTGGATGACAGATATTGCTCAAATGATGCAAATGTCCGTAGTTGAGTAGAAAACATTGAGGAAAAGGAGAAAATGCTGGTTACCAGCATTTTCTCCTTTTCCCATAATGTTTTCAATTGCCCTTTACGTCAGGGTTGTTAAAACATGATATTGTGTTGAATAGGGTTCAATTCTTTACTAGTTGACAAAACAAGAGACTTCTTCAAAGAGATAGCAATAATTATTGCAGACCGCAAAATGATGAAATGCGATCAAAAGAAAGGATTTTGCTTTCAAAGCCAGAAGACATTGTGGTGATTAGGAAAAAGTGCTGGTTTTAAGCATTTTCGAACCCCCAAATTTTTTCAAAGGCCTTTTTGCTTAGTGTTCTTAAAACTTGGGATTGTTCGGAAAAGAAAGCAAAAAGTAGGTAGCTTTTCTTTGAGCAAATTTAAAAAATCTTAACAAAGACTGATGATGTTTTCCTTTGTTATTTGTATGGGGGATCACTCCTTCGTTACTGCATAGGTCTCCCATACAGAAATCAGTACCTGACAATTACATCAGAGAGAATTCTCTTTGGCTCAGTGGTTATGGTACTGGTCTTGTAAACCCTTAAAGACAGGTAATTGTCCATCATGGGTTTGAATCCCAACATGTGGTTTGTAGTTGAGCTATGCATTTGTTGTTGAATTTGATGTTCATAAGATGGAGGCTTGTTCAGGGTTGGCCACTGAGCCATTTGTTGTCTAATTAATAGACTCACTGCCTAATTAGGCTTTGTCATAAAAATGATGACATTTACGAGGGGATGTGTTAAGGGAGATAATTCCTTCCGTACTGCATAGCTTTTCAGTATAGAAATCAATATCTGACAACTGCATCAGAGAGAATTCTGTTTGGCTCAATCAGTGGTTATGGTATTGGCTTTGTAAACCTCTAAAATCAGGTAATTGTCCATCATGGGTTTGAATCCCACCAGATGTGGTTTATAGTTGAACTATGCATTTAAGGTTGACTTTGATGTTCATAAGATGGGGGGGCTTGTTCAGGGTTGGCCATTGAGCCATTTGTTGTCTAATTAACCCTTTACTCCAAAGATACTTATTTCTATGCATTGCTTGTAAGAGCCTTTGGAAAACATTGTGGCAAAAGGTGAAATTGCTCGTGACGAGCAATTTCACCTTTTGCCACAATGTTTTCTACTCTATCAAAAGGCATGAATACATAAGAAACAGCTGCATCCTTGCTGTTATTTAGGATCAATTAGAGATACCATAGAGATGCCTTATGAGGTAAAGGATTAATAACCACATTGCCTAACTAGGTTTTCTGTCAGCGAAATGATGACATTTAAGAGGGGGTGTGTTATGGGAGATCACTCCTTCATTATTGCATAGGTTTCCTATATAAAAATCGATATTGTGTCAGAGATAATTCTCTTTTGCTCATTGGTTATGGCATTAGTTCTTTAAACCTGGAAAAAGGAGGATATTTGCCCATAATTGGTTCAAATCCTGCCAGATGGAGTTTGGATTTCAGCTGTGCATTCATTTCAGACTTGCATTTGAAGATTATATAGAGGATATTTGGGGGTTTTTTTTGGTGAAAGATTGAAATTTATTTCATCGAGTGGATACCATCGGTAATATTTTCACAAGTGGTGCAGCCCAGAGTGAAAATATTACCGATGGTGTTCACAAGATGAAATAAATTTCGATCTTACACCTAAAAAAAACAAATATTCTATTTATTTCTTGCTTTTAACCCTTTCTGGTAGAGCTTTATCAAAATTCCAGTACAGTTCTTTTCTGTTATTCCATGTGTCGTACCCCTCCCGCATAGCAATGCATTACAATATTAAGTCATGCGCGAGAAATCTAAGGTAAATGACGTCATATTTCCCATCTGGTTGTCAGGCATGCGCAATATACCTAGGTGACAAGAACATGGAAATCGATATTTTCACTAGTGGTACCAGTGTAAGATCGAAAAATATTTTCACTGCTATTTCTCGATATCCTACTGAGTAAGTGCGCCCAATATGACCTAAGTTGTCGACGGGCCATAAAACAATATTCATTCATTCATTCATTCATTCATTCATTCATTCGATATCCTACTGGAAAGCATGAAATAAACACCAGTAAACTTTCTGGTTCAAAATACAAGCATTGCAAGTGGGTAGAATAGCACACAAAACAGATAAAAACCCCTGATTAGCACACTATCAAATATGGTTCCAAATATGGTATAATGACATAACTCATACATATACTGGCATGCATTGATTTTTGATTTCATGTCAGAACGTAATGTTATACATGTATTATTCATTTAATATTGTTACAGGAGATCACTCCTTCCTTACTGCACAGGTTTGTCCTGTATAAAATCAGCACCTAACAACAGAGTTTGGGAGAATATTCCCTTTGGCTAGGTGGTTAGGGTTTTGGTTTTTTAAACCCTTTACCAAAAAAAAAAAATTTGGACTGGTCCAAATTGAAAGCACTTGCAAACGACATACTGGTAATACACATACCTCAAAAATTGAAATTTGTTTCCAGCAAGGTAGAAAACATTGTGGGAAAAGGAGAAAATGCTGGTTACCAGCATTTTCTCCTTTTCCCACAATGTTTTCAAAAGGCTTCTATCTCAGGGTCGTAAAAAACAGGAATTGTTTGGGAAAGGGTCAAACCTCAATATGGATCGTCCACACCAGTTCAAATCCTGCCACTTGTTTGTTGTATTCCATCCATGCATTTGTTAGGAACTTTTCAAGTTCATATGAATGTGACCAATTTGATACTGCTCAGATGATTATGGTTATCTCCATATGGGTAGAAAACATTATGGGACAGGAGAAGGTGCAGGTTATTGTTTAAACACAGATATTATTTGATAAAGTGTTTGTTTTGTTTTCACAGGAGAAGCGGAAATGGTTTTTAGTTACATTTTTTGGTAGTATCGTCTTCATTTTCATCTTCTCCTACTTGATGGTATGGTGGGCTAATCAGACAGGTGAGACGATGGGTATTCCCAATGAGATTATGGGTTTGACGATACTGGCTGCGGGCACCAGTATTCCTGACCTCATTACCAGTGTGATTGTAGCCAAGAAAGGTTTTGGAGATATGGCAGTGTCCAGTTCTGTTGGAAGCAATATATTTGATATTACTGTTGGGTAGGTAGCAGTGACTAGTTTTAGTGGCTCTACATATAACTTGAAATTTTTTACTTGAAACATGCATTTCAAAGATGGATCTAAATTGCCTGGTATTTTTCAAGATATCATTACCAGAAATAAAGCTTTAAAAGCCTACAAAAACTGGTCTTAACCCTTTACCAGAAGCCAAATTTTAGCCCTGTCCAAACTGAAAGCATTTGCAGACGACAATTTCAGTGTTGGAGTTGTTTATTGACAGGGTAGAAAACATTCTTGGAAAAGGAGAAAATGCTGGTTACCACAATGCTTTCAAAATACTTCTTTCCAAGGGTCATTAAAAGTCGTCATTGTATTGGAAAGGGTTAACTGGCAAAAATTTTAACTTTCTCAAATCCAAAGCATTTGCGTAAAGTGTTGCCTCTGATGAGCCTGTGCAGTCCTTCTAGGGTAATCCAAAACAATACTTCCGTTTTTATGTAATTATACGTATTCTCTACAAGTCTAGGGCAGCACAAATCTAATGCAGTCATAAGATGCTGTCTCGGATTAGCCTGCATGGACTGTACAGGCTGATCCATGACAACATTTTATGTAAAAGTCCAAATGCCCTTTTTTTTGCAAGCCATATAATGCTGGTAATTAAATTGTCTACATGTATAGTTATGAGAGTATTATGTACTTACAAAGTATTATTTCTCCTTTTAGGTTACCGATTCCATGGTTGTTATATTGGATGGCGTACCAAAAACCAATAAATGTTGAAAGCAACGGACTTGTTTGCTCTATAATATTACTGTTTGCAATGTTACTGACAGTTGTGATAACTATTGCGGTGTCAAAGTGGAAGATGACTAAAATTATGGGTGGGGCCATGCTTGTACTCTATGGTATATTCGTTGTCCTAAGTGTTTTATTAGAACTTGAGATCATCGTGTGTTTTGTTACCTAGGGTCAAGGACAAATGCCTGTGGGTAATGTGATTACTGGAAAATAACTCAAGGAGCCCTGAAATATGCTTGGTGATATGTTAGTTTACGAAAAATAGAAAAAGTAGATTTGTTTTGAAATATAAAAAAATAATTTTTCTATTGTTACTGCTTCAAGATTTTTTAGCCCCACTTTATACTGTTTTCTGTTACAGAAATAAGGTTCGTTACTTTTGTTAAAGATACACGTGTTATTAGAAAGCATTCCTGACAAGAATTCCAGTCAAGAATGAAATAATTCCTGTATAATTATGATCTATACATACACCTCAGTGAAATGGCTATTTTCAGTTGAGTATATATAAGTTGCTTCCATAGTTTCAAGACTGTTAAACCAGAAAAGAGCAGATTCAGATCAGATTAACATATTACCTACAATCTGATTTTTTTATCAGATTCTGCACTGTCTTCAAAGTTGTGATGGAATGCTTAACATTTAATCCTTTACCAAACAATCCTAAGTTTTAATGAACCGGAGGAAAAAGCCATCTGAAAACTCTTTGGGAAAAGGAGAAAATGCTAGTAACCAGCATTTTCTCCTTTTCACATAATGTGTTCTTTCCTTCCAAAGTCATGTTTCAATATTTGAGCAATGTTTATTTGTAATCTGCAAAATGTTTATTTGTAATCTGCAAATGCTTTTAATTTCGACCAGTCTAAAATTTTGTCATTTGATAAAGTGTTAAGCCTTTTTCAAAGTAGTTTGAATTCTGAATGATTCAAAAGAGAAAGACTTTAAAAACACTGTTGGAAAAGAAGAAAGTTCTGGTAACAAGCATTTTCTTCTTTTACCACAACTCCTACAAAAAACACATTTCAGTTTTTAAGTCACATGTATTTTTCTGTTTGCAAATGCATTGAATTTTGATAGGACAAAAACATTGATTATTGATAGTAAATCCTTTACTAGATAAGGTAATTTTTGTGGTATTTGTCGAAGACAATACCACTATGAGTTCAAGATTGAATTTTGATAACCATGTATCTTATTTTGTGCAAAGCCGAAGGAAATAAACCCAGTTAAACTCATTTTTTCTCAAGCAAATGAGTTTTTCGGTGGCACTCAGATATGTAATTTGAGATGACATATTAAAATACATTGGGCGAAGCCATCTATGGTTGAGATACTTATTTTTGATTGAAAATAGCTTCTCTTGCTCATTTTTGCAAATTTGCCTACTGACCCTGGGCTTTTTCGTTCCAAAACAAATTCGTTCCATGGCTTGTTTGTCCTATGATTGCGCGCTATTCCATTTGATTGCTTATGAATATTTATAGATCGAAGTAATTGATTGTAATATTGGAAATTTAATGTAAAAGGCTAAAGATATTTCAAAATTATAGTTTTAAGTTTCATGAGTAGTCTCCCTTCAACCAAAAATGTATTCATTTGCTTAGTGGGTTGATTTTTAAGCCAATATTTGAACAATATGTCTCTTTTTCTTTCAAACTATTAATTCCACACAATGTGTTTCCTTGACAAATACCACTTCAGCGTTCTCAATGCTTTGATTATCTCCTGAAATCGAAGAATTTGCAGACAACGAAATTAGAATGGCTACAGGGATGGTGTTTTTATCTGTTGCAGAAGAAAACACTGTGGAGAATGGAGAAAATGCTCATCATGAGCATTTTCTCCGTTTACCATAGTGTTTTCAAATGCCTCTGACCTCAAAGCTGTAAAACCCAGGGCTTATCTTGGAAAGGGTTACAGTAATAGGAATACTTTGAAAATTCTTTGCTCCAACTTTGTTTCGGGAAGAAAAGGAGTTCATTAATTATTAGGTATACAACAACATTCTGGCCTCGTCCAGATTGAAAAGTTATTTGCAACTGACTTTTTACATTTGTCTGAGAAATGGTAGAAAGCAATGTGGTTAAGAGGAAAATGAATACGACCGACATTTATCTCCTTTTCCCACATTCTTTTCAAGTCCAATTATACAATGATATTATGATACTCATTATGTCTATATTTTCATACTCATCTCTAAACAATACTGTATCATTGAGTAATAACTTTTTTTAACTATTTACATTATTAGATTTTCTGGCAATAATTTACCTTTTAGAATTTTGCGAATCTCTTTTTATTGATGTATTTCGAACATTCCTTTATTCTTTTCAATAGATCTGTTTGTTATAATATTTTGAGAATTTAGTCACAAAAACGGTGATTTTCAATTTGTTTATAGACTTTATTGGCCTGTATTGTTGCAAATTAGATTAGCCCTTTTAACTCTTTATCACACAATCCCGCGTTTTTACAACCTGAGATAGAAGCCTTTTGAAAACATTGTGGGAAAACAAGAGAATGCTGGTAACCAGCATTTTCTCCTTTTCCAAAAAAATGTTTTCTACCCTGATGAAATCAAATTTCATTTTTGAGTTGCATATATTTTGTCATCTGCAAGTTCTTCCATTTTGGACATGTATAAAATTTTGTCGTTTTGTAAAGAGTCGAATTGGTTAGTTGGTTAGTTGTATTGGGGTTTAACGCCACTTTAACAGCTATGGTCATATCATGGCAGTCGGTGATGCACATGTGTTTCCTGGCTTTCTCATAGTGCTGGTATGAGAAAGCCAGGAAACACATGTGTGTCAAAAATGGAATGTGTTCCAAAATGGAAGCACTTGCAGATGACAAAATATATGCAACTCAAAAATTGAAATTTGATTTCATCAGTGTAGAAAACATTTTTGGGAAAAGGAGAAAATGCTAGTTACCAGAATTTTCTCCTTTTCCCACAATGTTTTCAAAAGGCTTCTTTCTCAGGTAGTTAAAAGTCGGCATTGAGTGGTGAAGAGTTAAACATATTTAATTTACATCAATTGAGAAACAAGTTATTACAACTTGCATGACTTGTATACTAATCTCTCAAGGATTCTGCTTTCTGGGAACTATACCTGTCCAGTACTCGCACCTAACATGTGGGCCAGTAAAAAATGCAAACATCTCCTTAAATATTTATTACATGACAATTAACTCTTTACCATACAACCCCAACAACCCTAAGAAAGAAACCTTCTGAAAACATTGTTGGAAAAGGAGAATGTACTGGTAAACAGTATTTTCTCTTTGCGACAATATTTTCAAAAGCTTTCTTTCCACAGGGCCATTTTAACCCATTACAAAACGACAATATTTTAGACTGGTCCAAATTGGAAGCATTTGCAGACAACAAATTAAAAGTAACTGAAAATTTGAAATTTGTTTTGTGAAGGTTACTAAGAAAACATTGTGGGAAAAGGAGAAAATGCTGGTTATCAGCATTTTCTCCTTTTCCCACAACATTTTCTAAAGGCTTCTTTCTCAGGGGCGTCAAAAGTAGGGATTGTGTGGTAATGGGTTAAACTCTGGATTGTGTAGGAAGGGGTAAGTTGCGAAAGTACATTAAATTTTTCTAGGACATAAAGAATTACAATGCAGCAACAGTAGCGCCGTACGTTTCAATACATATCTTGCACAAAATGCCTTAAATATGAATACAGATACATGTACATATACATGTATGTATGTTTAAACAGCCCATGTGGTCTTACCCCATAATGTATGCTGAAGAAGAAGACATTTTAAAACATCGTAAGAAAAGGAAATAATGCTGATAGCCAGCCAGCATTTTCTATGGTTCTCACAAGGTTTCCTATACTTGCAAAGACAAAATGATCCCCTTACCTCTTTACCACACAATCCCGACTTTTAACGGCCCTGGGAAAAAAGCCTACAGAAAACGTTGTGGGAAATGGAGAAAATGCTGATAACCAGCATTTTCTCTTTTTCCCACAATATCTTCCTTCTTATATAAGTAAGAAATCGTTATATTAACATGCTTTTAATTTGTTGCCTGCAGATGCCTTTAATTTGGTCCAGTTTAAAATTTTGCTGCTTGGTAAAGAGTTAATTTAAATCACATTTGAAATGTTATCTGTACTTATTGCTTTCAGTTTGGGAAAGTGTAGAAATTTGTCTTCTTCTGTAGGATTAAACTCTCTATTTAAACCAGGACTTTATCAAAGTTGTACTGTTTCAATGCATATCCAAGACTAAATGCCTTACATTAATAAACAAATACATGTACATGTATATACTTAACTCTTTCGTAAAGGATAACATTTTTGACATGTCCAAAGTAGAAATATTTACAAAGACAATGTAAATGTGACTGAACTTATGAAATTTATCTTTAACAGGCTAGAAAACATTGTGGGAAAAGGAGAAAATGCTAGTTAACAGCATTTTCTCCTTTTCCCATAATGTTTTCCAAAAGCTCTGACCTTGGAGTTGTTGAAAGAATGGGGTTTGAGTAGTAATGAGTGAATATGACAAGTTTGAACCGGGTATCTCTTTCTTTGTTTACTCTAACACACAATCTCGACTTTAAACAACCTAGTGAAAGAAGCTGTTTGGTAGAAAACATTGTGGGAAAAGGAGATAATGCTGGTTACCAGGATTTTCTCCTTTTTCCACTATGCTTTCAAAAGGCTTCTTTTCAAGGGTTGTTGAAACCTGGGATTGTTTGGTAAAGGACTAAACTATGTTGAATTATTACCGTTTGATACAAATAGGAGATTGGTGGCCGTTCTTGAAGGGCCTGTAATGTTGTTTTTAATTGCCTGGAAATATTGTAGGAAAAGGAGAATATTTTGCTTTTATTATTTCATCCTATTTGTATTTGGTTTAAAAAATCTTGCTTTATCAGGGTTGATAAAACTTGGGCTTGAATCATAAAGGGTTAATGTTGTATATTCAAATGGATAATGTTTGAATTTCAGACTGGTACACAATAGGACTGGTATTCTAAACAGGAGTGTGCAAGTTTTAAACAAGCTTTGCTATTGGTTGACATGTGTGTCTAGTAGTGTCAGAAATACATTTTTAAACCAATCAATAACCCAGTTTTAGAATTTGAAATGAAAGCCTCAAGGTTCCAATTTCATGTCGGACTCTCTGACTGGCTGAAATTTGTCACAACTGTTAACTCTTTACCACACAATCATGACTTTTAACGACCCTGAGAAAGAAGCCTATAGAAAACATTGTGGGAAAAGGAGAAAATGCTGGTAACCAGCATTTTCTCTTTTTCCCACAATATTTTCTACCCTATCAAAGTCAGTAAGCAATATACTACTCATATCTAACTTGTTGTCTGCAGATGCTTTGAATTTGGTCCAGTCCAAAAACATGTTGACTGGTAAAGGGTTAATCACGGGGCCAATCAATATGAGCCGTGCTCTGTGAAAAAAGGGTTCAACTCATTACCAAATGACAAAAATTTAGGCTTGTCCAAATTGAAAGCAGACGACAAAATAAAAGTGACTGAAAATCTGAATTTGTTTGTGAAGGGTAGAAAACATTGTGGGAAAAGGAGAAAATGCTGGTTACCAGCATTTTCTCCTTTTCCTACAATGTTTTCTAGAGGCTTCTTTCTCAGGGTCGTCAAAAGTAGGGATTGTGTGGTAATGGGTTAACTCTTTACCAAACAAAAAAGTTATAGACTTGTCAGAATTAAACGCATTAATTTTGTAGATGACAAAATGAATTTGACTTATAAATTGAAATTCCTTTTGGGAAGAGTTGGAAATCAAATTCAAATTTTTGATTCACTTTTATTTTATCGTCTGCAAGTGCTTTCATTTTGGACTTGTCCAAAATTTATTTGTTTAGTAAAGAGTTAGGACAAGTCTAAAATTTTGTCATCTGGTAAGTAAAGGCAAGACTTGGGAGCATTCTCTCCCAGTAGATGGCATTCTACAAATACACAACAGTCCATCAGGCTTTGGTTTAGCTTCAGTATAAGCCCTACTTTTCCCAAGTATTGGGGAATGGGTGATGCGTCATATAATACAGGTCAAATCTTCAAAGAACATGACATGTGCAGACAACGGACTTAGGAGTAGTTGTCGAGTACGTGTCTCCCTTTTTAATCCATCCAGTGTGATTAGCAATTTATTGTTATTTATAAATTATTACAATCTTGTTAATTGTTAAAGTTGTGTAGATTGTCGAGATGAGCATTTTTTTCTTTTATTTTGTAAATAGTTGTTTTGAATAAAAATTTCATTTAGTAACATATAACATTTGTGCTTTTCATTAATTGACCAGAGTTAGTTCAAATGGAGCTATTCACAATTTTATGATCGCAAACCATTTGATTTACCCAATCAGAATTTGTCTTATTTTTAAATTCAGAAAATCTGGGAAAATAAACGAAGAGTATTTCAAAGAATGGTTAGTGAATATGAACCTTGATATTTACAGAATAACATTAGGGCTATTGCCTTTGGATTTGTTGATTTCAAATGCGATGCTGGATAGAACAATGATGATAAAGCAATGGTATGATGATGATAACGCAATGGTATGATGATGATAATGCTGTGGTAGGATGATAAAGCAATGGTATGATAATGCAATGGTATGATGATAACGCAATGGTATGATAACAATGGTATGATGATAACGCCATGGTATGATGATAATAACGCAGTGGTATGATGATAATGCTGTGGTAGCATGATAACGCAATGGTATGATGATGATAACGCAATGGTATGATGATAACACAATGATGATGATAATGCAATGGTATGATAAGGCAATGGAATGGTGATAACGCAATGGTATGATGATGATAATGCTGTGGTAGGATGATAAAGCAATGGTATGATAACAGGATGGTATGATGATAACACAATGGTATGATAACGCAATGGTATGATGATGATAAAGCAATGGTATGATGATAACGCAATGGTATGATAACGCAATGGTATGATGATAATGCAACTGTATGATGATAATAACGCAGTGGTATGATGATGATTATGCAATAGTATGATGATGATAAGGCAATGGTATGATGATAATAAGGCAATGGTGTGATGATAATAATGCAATAGTATGATGATGATAACGCAATGGTATGATGATAACGAAATGGTATGATGATAGCGCAATAGTATGATGATGATGATAACGCAATAGTATGATGATAACGCAATGGTATGATGATGATAACGCAATAGTATGATAATGATAACGCGATATTGCAATAAAACGATGATGCTCATGCAATATTATATCACACTATTTTTGTCGTACTATGATGTTATCATCATCGTACTATCGCATTATCACCATCGTACTATGGAGCATCACATATGACATTAACAAATTCAGAGGAGATGGCCTTAATAGTATTCCGTAAATGTTGCTTTAGCTGCAAGATGTATGACTTTTTCAATTAGAGAATGATTGATTGAAAAGTGTTTAACGCAGTTTTCAAAATTATATCAGTTATTTCCACTAGTGCACCTATCCATGTGTTTCTGGAGCTTCTTTTATCAGCACAATTTTCTTTCCAAGCCACTGGCTGCTTTCCTCAGGGTCAAAACAATAGTCAGTGTTGGGAGAGGAATGAATCCTGTCGCAGTGACAATCAGCAATCCACGGAAAGAAATTGGGCAAGCCAGGGGTCGTAGCCAGGGATCAAACTTTGGACCCTCTTTGTTGTCATGTCCTGCACACTACCGACTGGGCTACTGGGGCTTGGTTTCAACCCGAGAAACTTTGATAAGTAAATAACAATAAATGTAGTGGTCATTAATACATTTCAGCAGAAACTGAAATTTTTTTACTTGTATGTATCTTCAGCTTTACTTTACCCATTACCACACAATCTCTACTTTTGATGACCCTGAGAAAGCTTTTAGAATACCTAGAAGAAGCCTTTAGAAAACATAGTGGGAAAAGCACAAAATGCTGCTAACCAGCATTTTCTCCTTTTCCCACAATTTTTTCTAATCTTCACACCACAAATTTCAATTTCTTAGTCACTTTTATTTTGTGGTCTGCAAAATGCTTTCGATTTGGACATGCCTAAAATATTGTTGTTAGGTAAAGAGTTAAAATTTGAACAATTTTAGTACATTCAGCAATGGATCTATTGCCAATGTGAGACTTTTTTCATGACTATATTAACTGTAAATAGGGAAGGCCCTTTCCTGAAAATGTGACAAGCAATATGGGTGTAGGTTATGAGTGAACCCTTTACCACACAATCCCTACTTTTGACACCCCTGAGAAAGAAGCCTTTTGAAAATACTGTAGGAAAAGGAGAAAATGCTGGTAACCAGCATTTTCTCCTTTTCCCACAGTGTTTTCTATCCTTCCCAGATCAAATTTCAATTTTTCAGCCACCTTTATTTTGTCGTCTGCAAATGCATTCAATTTGAACCAGTCTAGAATTTTGTCGTTTGGTAAAGAGTTAACCCTTATCCTGCTAAATAAATGAAATGAAACTTTCCAAGTTGTTATAAAACCCCAAATGTTATTATTTCAAAGATATATTTCCTAGGAAAAATATGTCTGTGTGGGACAGTGTAGATCCAAGATCAGACTGCATGTGTTGTGCAGTCTATTCTTGATCTACAATGTCCGCTAAAGGTGAGTTGCACTTAGCAGCCTTGAGGTTAATATTCCCACAGGTGCCTAACATGTTCGGTATCATGTTTGGTATCATACAACTCCTCTATATAGATATAAAAAAGTGTCTTTATTATATCTATATAGAGGGGCTGTATGATACCAAACATATCAGGCACCTGTGGGAATTTAAAGACTTTTGTGCAATCTCTGTCGCTCTTTCTGTCTTCCTGACTCTCTCTCTCTCTTTGCCCATCTTTCTTTGTCCCTCTCTCTGCCCCCCCTCTCTCTCTCTCTCTCTCCCTCTCTCTCTCTCTCTCTCTCTTTGTCCCCCACTCTCTGAAGCTAAAATGAAAGTAAAAGTACAGATAATATCCAAGGAGGGACGTAAGATGTAACTGAACCTTTGGTTCTACAGACCATTATTACTGAATGTCAGTAAATCCCAGATTATTTTTCTGTTTTTTTTTTGGAGAGGGGATTTAGTTTAGTTTAAACAGATTTATTTTACATCGATTGAGAAACATGTTCTAACAACTTATACAAATCTCTCTCGATTCTGAGAGGGGGGTGTCAAACCCAGAAGGTAAAAGGGCTTTGCCAAACGTTCGATACACGGAATTGGCTTTTTGTTCGCCTCCCTTTTCATGTACTTCTATATCTGCTGTAGGTCATGACATTCTCATTTCTTGTCTGAACCGATCAGCGACTTCATGAGCCAGTGCAGTTCACCGAGTTTGTGAAGGACATTTTGAAAGAATAATTAGTTTAATCTTTCATGTCATTATCTGATAAGCCGATTGTCCATTGCAACAAAAGTGATTTGGAGTCATTATGTCTTCGTTATGTAATGTTTTAAATACATTGATCAAGGACGCTGATTATCTCTTCCATTTTCAATTAGGAATTGAAGTACTTTGATGTTATGAAACAGTACATGACATGACCTCTCACTAATACATACATTTGTTCTTTGGAAGCGTTGTCTGCGCATGTTATATTCTTCGAACATTAGACCCGTCTGATATGACGCATTACTCTCACCAAAGTTGAGGGGATTGTACGCGCGCTATAAAGTAGCAATAGAGAAAATGGCTCTTATCAATACATTTGAGGTGAAATCAGGCCTGATTTAGAATTGAAATAGCTGAATGAATCGCACCAGGAAGCGTTTTATTTCAGTTTGAAATTCAAAGTAACGGTTCTCTCGTAGAAAAGTATTTCGGTTCTGTACCCAGATAGCATTATCTCCCGCTAGATGGTATTCTATAAATACTTATCTACATGTATCTAATTTGGGCATCCTGGGTACAGAGCCGAACCACTTTCCTACGCGACAACCGTTACTTTGAATTCCAAACTAAAATAAACGTTTACTTAATAAAACGCTACATTACCTCGTGCAATTCACTCGGGTATGAGCAGCAGCTTATAGAAATCTGGAGCTGTTGAAAGCAGATATTTTCTACATTGCGTAATATTACAGTCAGCCCGCTTTCGGGGCTAGTGATGCGTCATATAAGACAGTCGAATCTTCGAAGAATATGACATGCGCAGACAACGACCCAGACAGATGTGTATTTGTAGAATGCCATCTAGCGGCAGATAATGCTCTGGAAGCTGGTCTTTCGGCGCCAAAATTATATGAGCCATGCTCGTCAAAACGGGAATTTGATTAGATTTTGTGTTACAGTACACTTGCGCAAAACAGAACTTGAATACATAAAAACGGAAAGTGTCGTTTTGGATAAGCTTGCGCGGACTGTGAACTTTATTACTTATTCGTTCGAGCCCGTATACCAGAGAGTTGATCAAATGACCGCGCATTCAGCTATGCCTGAATCTAGTAACCGAGGCACCGTAACAGATATGTCTAAACATTTGTATGGGCGCTGATTTTATTGGCGTTTTTTTTTTTAGCACTGAGGGCAAACCATAATTGAAACATGCTCTGGCAAAAGGGGGCTTAATATATCTCCGTAATTCATCACACCAAGCCAGTCATCACATACTTATGGATCCATGAAAGCTATTCTTTGTAACAACAGACTTAATCACGCGGTACACTGGTCTTTGGATAAACAGGAAATTGACCAATAGCGAAAAGTTTCTGCCCAGGCTGACCTGAGAAGAAACTTTTCGCAAATGCATTAAGCCCCCTTTTTACAGAGCACATTTCTGATTCTTTTGCCCACAGAAAAAGAGCACAGTCAATAGCTAGTGATGGTCTCTTTTCACTTTGACCTTTCATGTGTAAAACTGTATTTTCTACTCAAACATCTTTCCCACAGTGTGACAAAATGAAGGTAATTGCTCGTTGTCTGCGCATGTCTTATTCTTCAAAGATTCGACGTGTACTCCTACATGACGCATCATCTCCCCGATACTGAGGAGATTGTAGTAATACGCGCCATAAAGTAGCAATGGAGAAAATGGCTAGCTTTTATTAATACATTTGAGGAAAATTCTGGCCTGTTTTAGCTCCAGATTTCCAGATTTCTCTAAACTGCTGATCATAGCTGAATGAATCGCACCAGGTAGCGTTTTGTTGAGTAAACGTTTATTTTAGTTTGAAATTCAAAGTAACGGTTGTCGCGTAGAAAAGTAGTCCGATTCCTTAACAAGAATGCCCAAATTAGATAGATGAGTATTTGTAGAATGCTATCTACCGTGAGATAATGGTACGGTAATTGCTGAAACCACAGATTACGCAATCGCTGTCTAACCATTTACCACACGACTAAACTTGAGACTCATCCAACTTACAAATTAAATGTTGCTGAAATAACGTTGTCTGCGCATGTCATATTCTTCGAAGAATTATAGAATGCTACCTAGTGGGAGATAAAGGCTGGAATAATTACAATTGTCTCTAAAAGGTTGGAAAAGACTGTGAGAAAATTCTGAAACACCTTTTCCAACGTTGTTCTTCAGCAATAACCTCTCAGGGTTGTGAACTCTTTACCAAACGGCAAAATTCTGGACTGGTCCAAATTGAAAGCCCTTGCAGACGACAAAATAAACGAAGTCAAAAATTGAAATTTGTTTCCATCAGGGTTGAAAATGGGAGAAGGAGAAAATGCTGGTTACCAGCATTTTCTCACTTTCCCACAATGTTTTAAAAAGGCTTCTATCTCAGGCTTTGTTAAAAACATGGATTGTTTGGTAAAGGATTTAAATAGTGGATATTCACGATACAGGAATAGCTGCATAAAACGGAAGAAACAGAAATTTGTAAATATTGACAGGCACCTTGGAGACACGGACTATTAAATGATAGATTCTCAGATAACGTTGCAATTATTTTTATTACCGTCATTAACCTGCCTTGTTAATGCTTTATTAAAACGACAAAATTTTAGACTTGTCTAAATTTAAAGACTTTGCAGGAGACACAATAAAATTGTCTAAAATGTTGGTAATTGTTCTTTTGAAAATGGCGAAAACTTAGCTGGAAAATGAGAAAATGCTGTTTCCCTCAGTGCCATTTCCCTCAGTGTAATAGAAAGCCAGTCGGTAACGTCTACCTACCCCCGATTTATCCCGGGGTTCCTTTATAATAGTTAACAACTTGCTCAAGTTTAAAGTACATGTATATATGATGGTTAGCAACTTCTCCCAGCTTGAAGTAACTGTCTTAAGTAATGCCAGTAATGACTAAAATATCATAAAATATCAAAACATGCAAAGTCAAAAAGGGTTGTTTATATAATGTTTAAAAAATATTCAGTATGGGTTTCCCTTTTGATAGAGAACACCAGTCCCAGTTTGAAGCAAATATCTTCAGTAATGACAGAGATACTATAGCCGTGTCTCTTGCAAATTCCTATTTTCCCTTACATGAGCATGTCCAGGTTTTCCCCTATCCCATAGTCAAAAAAGTGAAGTGTTGCTAAAAGCACTTACATCGTATCTTAAGTCCATTCCGGTCCAATATGGTACATTTCGGTCCAAACCAATTTTCATGCATCAGGAAATCACCGACTCGTCAACAACTGCCCTACTTTGTACATGTATTACGGCTGACACGGTAAATGCTTTTGTATGCTTACTACACACCATATACATGGATACACGTCATACAAGAAATCAACCAAATATCTATTTCGTCACGTTCCATCTGCATCCAAAAGTGTACACGATGCGACAACCTAAGTTGAACAACGGTGTTGGTTGTTACTCCGAATATATTATCTTTGACATTTTCTCGGTAAATGTAGACACCGAACCCCCTTTCAATTTCTATTTACATAATGGATTAATAACTCGTAAGGTGTAAGGCGGTTTTGAGGGGTGTGTCGTTTCAAGCCAATCAAAAAAACGACAGATGCATTGTTCCAACAAATCAGAGACAGCTCATAGCGCATTTATACATGATGTTGAGGGTGGTTGCAGCTTTCATGCAACAGTCTGAAACGTGGTTACTATGGCTAGGCGCCGTGGGCCTCTAGCCAAAGCGACCAAAGGATAAAATCACAAAAAAAAAGTACGTGCACAGAACGTAGCCTCAGCTTGGATCTACACTGTGTTGAGATATCTTTGAAATAGCAAAAATTTAGTTTCTGCTAACAGCTTTAAAGTTCCAATTTACTTATTTAGCAAAATAAAGGTTGTCATTGCTGGAATTTGTCTTTGGACTGATTTAAAGGAAAAACCGCTAACAGATGGTACGGTCTGGTCACTAATCCACGCTAAAAATACCATTAGAGGTTGGTTTTAGTCAACTCTTTGGAACAAGGCAAAGCCATGTCTAAATTGAAAGCATTGCAGACCACAGTGTCAGTGTGGCTCAAATGGTACAACTGCTTTTTGTTGGGGTAGAAAATATTGTGGTAAAAGAAGAAAATGCTGGTTACCAGCATTTTCTCCTTTTCCCGAAAAATATTTTCAAAAAGCTTCTTTCTCATGGTCAGCAACTTGTTATTGCATGGTGTAATAAAGGGTTAAAATTGTCCAAGCAACGCAACCAGTTATCAGACAACACCTTTTGTGCCGTCTGATCTTGATATTCAGTGGGAGGAAATAAAAATACTGTCACATCCTACGTGAAAAAGGCACAATCTACCTGAAAACAATGTGTTGTTGCCCTTGCTCTTTCATAGATCTTGTTGACTTCTGCGTTGTTATGGGAAATAACAGATATTCTCATTACTGATTTTTTTTATTACCTCCCTTAAATATTTTCCAAATAAATAGCGAAAACTGTTACAAATCGAATGTATCATATGGAGTGCAACACGCGAAAAGGTGCATTCGGACATTTGCGTAAAGTGTCGTCCCGGATTAGCCTGCGCAGGACTGCGCAGGCTAATCCGAGACGGCACTTTACGATTACATTAGATTTTGTGCTAAAGTAGACTTTCGTAAAACAGAAAATCACATAAAATCGGATAGTGTCGTTTCGGATTAGCCTGTGCGGACAGCAGACGCTGATCCGAGACGACACTTTACGCAAATGTCCGAATGCCCCTATTCGCGTGTTGCAAGCCATATATCTATTAAAGACAAGAAAATATGGCTTTGAAATGAAATAAAAGCATTGCAGATATAGGAAAATTTGATAGTTGCAAGCCATGTTAATATTCCTTCCAGTAAATATGTCCTCTGTAGTTCTCTGGGCAGAATGTCACAGAGATACAAGTTTTACTCCATGACAAAGACCACGAGAGGGCTATGACATTATCTCCATATTTGGCCTGAAAACAGCTAACATGTTAGCTGCATGTTTAGTTACCAAACCATTACCAAAGGATTTTTTTTCAATTGGTCCAAACCAGTTGCTAATGACATATCAAATGTTGCTGAAATGATTATTTTTCTCTTTGCTAGGGTAGAAAACATTGTGGGAAAAGGAGAAAATGCTGGTTAACACTTTTCCCAAAAGGTTTTCCAAAGGATTTTTTGCCAATCCCTGCATTGTAAAACCTTGGGTTGTTTCTAAAAGGTAAAGGAAATCTAGAGTTTTTTGTCATTATGACATCTCAGTAAGAGTTATTTGAACTTGGTAGCTAAACTCATAACTTTTACTAGGTCATGCAAGACATTGGAGATAATTTTATCAGTTCTTTATATTTTATTAGCTGAAATTCCTTTAATGGCAATATGAATGAATGAATGAATGAATGAATGAATGAACAAGACTTTATGGATTGCTGGTATCTTTTACACCAAAATGTATACACATGCATTAAAGCAATAAATACTGAAACAAGTATCCAACTCATAACTGTTTGTGAAGAAATGACGTTTAAAGATTCTAATAAACAGTGACCCCCTCACCTGGACCTTTGCTATCATAGGTGAAAAATATTTCAATCACGACAAAATTTTAGATTTCAACAGGCTTTTGGAAATTGAAAGCATCTGCAGAGGACAATAAAGATAGAATTTGTCTAGGGAGAGTAGAAAACATAGTGGGAAAAGGAGAAATGCTTGTCACAGACTTTTTATCATTTTTGCTAAATGTTTTCAAAATTTACTACTATTTAAAAAAAAAAAAAAAAAAAAAATGCGAAGACAAGCTTAATCCAACAGTCAAATGATTCAAGACGTTGATTGAAAGGCTTTTGAAAACATAGTGTGAAAAGGAGAAAATGCTGGTTACTAAAGGATTTTCTACTTTCTCAAAGATAAACTAAGCATTTGAGCTATGTTTCTTTTCAAAAAGTCCTTTCAATCTGAACAAATCTAAAATCTTGATCTTACTTAAAGACTTAAGTCTCCACTACACAACAAAATTTAAAATCTTTTCTAAACTGATGCCACGTGCAGATGATAAATGATTTCTATCTTTGCTGTGAAAGAAAACATTTTGAGAAAAGGAAAAAATGCTGGTTACAAACATTTTCTCCTTTTCCCATCATGTTTTCTACAGGCTTATTTCTCATGCTTGTTAAAGCTCCGGATTGTGTGTTAAATGATTAATCCATTACATGTTCCATACAATCCCTACTTTTAACAATGCTGAGAAAGAAGCCTTTTGAAAACATTGCAGGAACAGGAGAAAATGCTGGTTACCAGCATTTTCTCCTTTGCCCACAATATTTTCTTCCCTTCAATAAATAGATTTCAAATTTTTACTCACATTCATTTTGTCGTCCGCAAATGCTCTCAATTTGGACCAGTCCGAAATTTTGGTAAACAGTTAAACAATTCAATGAACTATTGGATATATAAATTACCAAGACTTCGGAGTATACTACAATAATCATTCATCACGCTGCAATCTGTTTGTGAATTTTTTCTGTCAACAATGTATCCAGTATATTTTGTCTATATCGCACTATACCGTATGACCCAAACCCAACAATACATGTCACTAACTGTAAAATCCAAAACTTCTTTTCCTCTAACCAAGGATCCATCTTACAACTGAAAACAGATAAAAGAAAGAATTGAGACTTTTTCAGACCCATCAAATTACAAAATGACACAAAAGAAAATATCTAAAACATAACCAAGTATTATTTATAAACAGTATGGAAATTACTATGAAAAAAGGAGTAATTTTTTGTTTCAAACCATTATCTGAGGGGGCAAAGAAACTTGTCTTTGCTCATTGTGTTAAAAGTTTTGTTGAAAGAGGATCATAGCTAGTAATATTTTCAGGCCAGGTAGAAATTTTGTCAAATGGAGAGTAATAGCTCATTAACCCAGTACAAAACAACAAAATTTTGGACCAGGCTAACCTAAGAGCATTTTAAGCCAACAATTTTAATGTTGCTTAAATAATAATTTAAGTCTGTGAAAGGGCAGAAAACATTGAGGAAAAAGGAGAAAATGATGGTTACCCAGCAATTTCTTCTATTCCCACAATGTTTTCAAAAACCTTCCCAGCTTTGTGAAAGCCAGGGATTGTTTGGTAAAGGGTTAAAAAATCAGAAATGTTTGAAATGCTGATTTCATTCACACGCGATTTATCCAATTGTTAAACCTAATTTTATCCAAAGTTGTCCATTTCCAGCATGTATCAGAAAGTTATGGACATACATCCTAACATGGCTGTCTTACCTCCTTTTAAAGGCTGGCTTGTTCTTACATTTCACTTCCTCTCTGTACCCTGTCTTATCACATATGGCTAACCCACGTGTCTGTAAAATTATAAAATTATTATTATTTAATAATTGTCAAATGGCATGGGAGGCTAGGGTATTCACATTTTTAGAATATCACCAAACTTACACATGATATAAGGTGATAGCTGGCAAACCATCATTTAACCCCTTCCCAAACGAGCCGTTGTTTTTTCATGTCTGCAGTACAAGTCTTTTGAAAACACTGTGGGAAAAGGAGAAATTGCTCGTTACGAGCAATTTCTCCTTTTCCCACAGTGTTTTCTACCCATTCAGAGAACTTTCTGACATTTTCATCAAATTTGAAAATGTCGTCTGCAATCTCTTTGAGTTTGGAAGAGACTGAGTCTAAAATTCATCATTTGGGAAAGGGTTAAGTCCAAGAAAGAAGTCAATACAGGTTGTTACTGATAGTAGGAGAAAAACTTAGTTTTCAAAAAAAAAAACTCAGTTTCCTTCTTAGATAGAGTGAAAAAAAAGGGACAAATAAAAGTTTATTTGATTAAGTGAATCAGGTTCAACTTGTTTTCAACATTACTTCAGCCACATAATGACTACCAATATACCTTTCTTGATGTTTTTGTTACCAGTGCTTTGTACAATATTCTTCCCAAGCCACCAGCTGCTCCCCTACATACCCATCTTCACAAAAAAGATCGGCAGGGAAAGACAAACTAAAGATCCAGGTAACAGGAAGTGATGGTATCTTAAATCCATTATTTCTCTTCCAAACCCTATGTTGTGGGTACACATTTGAATTGTACTCACCACACAGGGTTTAGTTGAGAACAATGTATTTTCAATTTGAAATCAAATCACTCCCTCTCTCTGAAGATCTGCCAATGCAATGGCTTTCTTCAATAATTGAAAAGAGACTGACTGAGCTGTAGATTCAAACCGAACACCCCCCTGTTCTCAAGTCCTGTACGCTAACCAATATGCTATCTAGGCACGGCCGACAAACAAGAGATCTTACCAGTTCAAACTTTGTACAAGGTTTACAGTCTTCTAAGATCACTATCTCTGATGACTCACATTTGGATTCATCTTGAAACATAAAGAAAAGAACAAAGACATTTACTTTTTATCACAAAGCAAATTTCAAGACTGGTCCAATCGAAAGCATAATTATTGAAAAACAGACAACAAAATAAATGTTACTCAAATGAAATTTTTTGTCATTGAAAGGCTACAAAACAATATAAGAATAGGAGAAAGTAAAAAGGCTGCTCATTTAATAGTATCACTGGGTGGCCATTAGCTGCATTATGTTAAGTGCATTTTATTTGGTTAATTTCTTCCCATCAAAATATTCTTCTTTGATAGAAATATATTTTTCAAGTCAAGAAATCCAGTCTGTGAAGGCTGTTAAGGGTAGAAAATACTGTGGGAGAAGGAGAAAATGCTGGTTACCAGCATTTTCTACTATTCCCACACTGTTTTCCATAGGCTCCTTTCTCAGGGTTGTCAAAAGTTGGGATTGTGTGGTAAAGAGTTAACTCACCTTTATCTGTTGTGACCTCTGCCAGTTTGTGCTTTGTTGACCACATGCCTTCAACTATCAATGTAACTACAGTCAAGCTAGTAAAAAAACCCCAAAAAAACAAAAAAATTCATGTTACAGACAACATAGTGCTGTCAATGAAGATCAAGATCAGATTGCATAGAATATGCAGTCAGATCACAGTTTAGTTCACTAGTGTCCAAAACTTGTAGATCTGGGATATTCTGATCCTCTTTCAAATGCATCTTAACTCTGGTAGAGAGGCAAATACTGTTGGAAAAGGAGAGAATGCTGGCACTCATTTTGTTTTCAGAAGGTTTTTTTTCCCAGGGATGCAAAAACCCGGAATTGTTTGGTAAAGGGTAAAGACAACAATTTACTATTACAAAGTTGTAACCAGCATACCAAATGACATAAATAACTTTACTAAGCCACAAAATTACAGATTGAACCAAAAGTGGAAGCATTTGCAGAGGACAGAAAAATGTAGATGATTTCTGTCTTTAACATTGTACAAAACATTGTGGGAAATGGAGAAGCATTTTCTCCTTTTCCAACAATGTTTTCAATCTTTAAGCCTTCTTCCCCCAGGGTTGTTGAAATGCGAGATATTGAGATAAAATGTTAAAAGACTAACTTGTCAAAATAAGAAGCATTAAAATTTTGTAGATCTAACAAATCAGATGGATCTCAAATGATGGGACACAACCCTGAAAGAATTGAAAACACTGAGGAAAGAGCAAAGGCGGTGTGGTTACCAGCACTCTCCTTTTTCTACAGTCTTTACACATAAACCTTCGTTATCATGGACTGTGTCACAGAAGGTTGATTGATTGATTGCATGGTGTTTAACGCTGTTTTCAACATTAGTTCAGTTACATCGTGGCGGCCAGTGTACCTATCCTTGCTTTCCTGGAGTTTCTGTTACCAGTACTTCGCACAATATTCTTTCCAAGCCACTGGCGGCTTTCCCACATAACCATCATCGAAACAATGATCAGCAGTGAGAGAGGAACGAATCCTGTTACAATGACTATCATCAATCCTCGGAAAGAAGTTGGCCGAGCAGGAAGATATCAAATTCATGAACCCATGTTCTCAAGTCCTGCACGCTAACGACTGAACTACCAGGCCTTGTCAAAAAGGAAGCATTCACTTCTTTTTCTGTGGTGATTATCCAGTTTGTAATACAGATTCCTAACTTCATCAAAGATTATGCAGGCAGCAATGTGATATTTTTCCTCTGCTTCAATTTTGTTTAGTAACTTTTTGCCTCCAACAGAGTGAGAGACAATCAGTGGCAGCATGACAGATGTTAAACTTATTCTGAAACATTCAATGTAGAGAAGTAAAGTATACATAAAGTTTCAAAAGTACATTCAAGTTTTGTGAGTATATAAATCTCCTAACTGAAACAGTCATCTTTTTATATTTAACCCTTTAACACACAACAAACTAGTGGATTGAGCCAATTTCTAAGCATTTGCAGACGACAAATTTAATATCAATGCTAAAATGATTAAACTTGCGATTGAAAGGGCATAAATAGTAAAATGTCTCAAGTGTGAACCATCTTCATAGTAAAATGTCTGAAATTTCTTTCTCAGTAAAGAGATAAAATCTCAGAATTGTGTAGAAAAAGGTTACAGTCTTATTTAACCCTTTGCCAAACAATGCCTGGTTTATATGACCCTGACATGGAAGGCTTTTGAAAACATCATGGGAAAAGGAGAAGATGCTGATAACCAACATTTTCGCCTTTTCCCACAATGTTATCCACCCTTCACAAATCGAATTTCAAATTTTCAATCAATTTTATTTTGTCGTCTGCAAATGCTTTAGATTTGAACAAACCTATAATTTTGTTGTCTGGTAAAGAGTTAATCAAACCTTTCACTTCGTAAACCGCCATAAATCAAAACAGTGATGCTTGGAGAACAAAAAAATCACAAACCTTAAAAGCAGCACAATGGCAAATGCCATTCTTTTTTTGGAACACAATTCAATCATGATTCAGAGATTTTGCTGTTCTTTCTATCAAGTCATGACTGTCATCATAAGCTGAAAAAGGAAAGTAAGACTAACTTTAACCCTTTACCACACGATGACTACTTTTTGACAACCTCGAGGTACAAGTCTTTTGAAAAAATTGTGGGAAAAGGAGAAAATGCTGGTAACCAGCATTTTCTCCTTATCCCACAATGTTTTCTACCCTTCCAAAATCAATTCTTAATTTTTAAGTCACTTTTATTTTGCCATCTGCAAATGAAAAGGAATTTGACATTCTATAACCAAAATATTATTTATAGGGGAGATTTTTTTTTTTCATATGTTATCATTCATTTTGGTTATAGAATGTCAAATTCCTGTGGCAAATGCTTTCAAGTTTGACTACACTATAAATTTGTTGTTTGATAACCAGTTAATCTGTATGTCATGGAACAAATACCCTAATTTCATGATGCAGAAGGTTCTTACTTGGCTCAGTGGTAGAGTGTAAGACACATGACCAGGAGATTTCACCCAATCCTAAGGGTCTTTTGTGTGTCCTTGGGCATGCCACTCCAGAGCCCTTACCTGATGAAAACCAAGAGAATAAATGAATTTGTGAGCTACAACCGAGATACTCCCCGAAAGTAGAGTAAAAAACTATTAAGTCAATTTCACGACGCACGAGAAGAAGACCTTGGATGCTAGCAATATTAAATGGGAAAAATTGTGGAAAAAAGAAAAAATTTGGTTGTCACAATTTCTTTTTCGTCAATGAGTTCTTCTTTTTCAAAGCCATCATTTGAGATAAATAGAAACTGATATGAGCTGTCATGGGTTTTTTTTTTCCAAGCTGACTTCGTCCAAAATGGCTACCTCTAACAGTTTTTTAGACAATCTGAGGTCTTACTTTTCTCCATTTGTCTAAATGACAGCTTGTCGGTGTTTCATTCGAAACGAAAGTTCATGAGAATAGCTTGTTGACCTCAACACCACTCACTGTTAAGTAATACACAGGTACAGATTTTGGCATAATCACGTAACCTTCTTTATAATAGAAATAACAGTGTATTTTCCGCAATGTGAGATATATAGCTATAATAAAACGCTAATTAGTTTTTATTAGCTATTGGTTCTGCTTGAAAACGCCGTTTGCCATTATTTACCATTTAAATCATGGCATATTATATTTTTCCTCCTTCAGGATTACTTGCTGTGTCCTTCACCGTGGTAAATCGCGCTTGCGCAGAGGAGATAGTTTGGAACACTCGCCAAGGACGATTCAGCACGAAACGTTATGCTAAGGTCAACGCTCCTAAGGGTGAGGCAGATCGCCCGGCCCCTCCTGGCTAGAAAACCGCTTAGACCAAACCCAGGTAAATTTTTGGTGACCGAATGTTTAAAAGTTTTATAGAAGTCGGAACAATAACCTGTCGAATGACTGTCACTTCGTAACCGAAACTGTTCGTACTCATCGTGTTGATGACAAAATAAAATTGACTAAAAATTTGATATTTGTTTCTAGAACAGTGGAAAACTTTGTGGGAAAAGGAGAAAATACTGGTTGCCAGCATTTTCTTCTTTTTCCACAATGTTTTCAAAGCCTTAGTCTTGAGGGTCGTTAACAGTCTGGATCCTGAGCTAAAGGGTTAAAGAGAGTAAAGACTAGGGTTGTCAAACTGCTTTGTTCTTAAATATTAAGCTGGAAAACAAATAGATCAAGCTAGGAATCAAGTAGGACCACATTGGCCCTCCTCGTTTGACAACGCCCCTGTCAGAGGCTTTATATGAAGGGGAGGGGGGGGGGGGGCTTCACATCCCCCTCCAAATATGCCAAATATTGCCCCTGATGGTTGCAAGGTTGGACAAATTATGATGGATAGAAAATTTCACAATCTGGCCACCAGCAGAAACACCACTTAGGTTGTTTACGGTTTTATAACAAGGACATTTTTCTTGACAGCATTTGTTAACTCTCTAGCTGTAAAGATATATCCTTAACTCTTTACCACACAATCCTGAGTTTTATCGACCCTGAGGAAGAAACTTTTTGAAAACATTATGGAAAAAGGAGAAAATGATGGTAACCAGCATTTTCTCCTTTTCCCTTAATGTTTTTTTGCCTATCAAATACCTTTATTTAGACACATTTGAGCTGTCATCTGCAAACGCTTTCAATTTGGACAAGTGTACATTTTTAACTCATTACCAGACGACAACATTTTAGGCTTGTCCAAGTCGAAAGCATCTGCAGACGACAAAATAAAAGTCACTGAAAATTTGAAATTTGTTTTTTGATGGGTAGAAAACATTGTGGGAAAAGGAGAAAATGCTGGTTACCAGCATTTTCTCCTTTTCCCACAATGTTTTCTAAAGGCTTCTTTCTCAGGGTAGTCAAAAGTAGGGATTGTGTGGTAATGGGTTAAAGTGTGGTAAAGAGTTATGCTCAAGAAACTTTTTCTTTTTTTCAGTTGTAGTCCAGAGATATCGATCCACTTCTCAGCCCACACAGATAGAGAAGGCAGAGGAAGTCGGCGTCTCTCACCACGATGAAGAGGTGACAGCTCTGGATGAAGAAAGTACTAGTGAGCTAATTGAGCAACTGGTGTCTTTCCGAGACACACCAGTTTGTGGATATGAAACACGCCGTTTATTCCAATGGATTCATGTAAGTACATTATACCCTTTGTGCTCTACCAAACAATCCCGGGCTTTCAGGACTTGCAGTTTTCAGGAATGAAGCCTTTTGAAAACATTATGGGAAAAAGAGAAATGCCAGTAACCAGTATTTTCTCCTTTTCCCACAATGTTTTCTATGTTTTTATAGAAAAATTCATTTTTTTCACTCACTTTCACAATGTTGTCTGCAGATGCTTTCAGCTGGGACAAGTCTAAAACTTTGTCAAGTTGTATGCAGTTAAATCCCATTCCATGGGATCAGGGCTTATGAAGTTTTATATTACTAGCTACATCATCATTGCATTCAATGATACCCTAGTAACTCAATTCCATTTGACAATATTTTAGGCTTGTCCAAAATTGAGAGCATTTGCAGACAACAAAATAAAATTGACTGAAAATTTGAAATTTGTTTTGTGAAGAGTAGAAGATACTGTGGGAAAAGGAGAAAATGCTGGTTACCAGCATTTTTTTCTTTTCCCACAATATTTTCTAAAGGCATCTTTCTCAGGGTTTTCAAAAGTAGGGATTGTATGGTAATGGGTTAAAGAGTACATATGTCACTTTTCAGGTATGAAGAACAGGGGAATAACAAGTAGTAATTATTTGCAAGGTCAGGCCCGTAGGAAGCATTTTTGGATGGGGGGGGGGCAAAATTTTCAGAATCGGCTTGTCGTCCCGATTTGACATATATTTCGTTTGGTTATGCAGTGAGCAATACTCCGCCTACTTATACTAGGCACTCAAATAGAAGGAAATTTGTTTAACAATGTGGTGAATTATGAGATTTGGAGAAAAAATAAAGCAGAAAATCACATGGAATGAAATGTGACGCCAGAAATTGTTTGGTGTCTAGGCCAGGTCCAGGGCCTTTCACTAAACTGCAATACATGAAACTTGGGTACACACAAATTTGGCTTTTAGATCTTTTAACAACCCTGAGAAAGAAGCCTTTTGAAAACTTTGTGGGCAAAAGGAGAAAATGCTGGTTACCAGCATTTTCTCCTTTCCCACAATTTTTGCTACCTTTCCCAAGCCAAAGTTTATTTTTATGCTGCCCAAAGGGCGAGCATTTAGTTCCCGCTTCGTCTGTCAGTCCGTCTGTCTGTTCGTCGGTCCGTCAGAAGCGATTTCTCCACAACCCCTGGACCAAATTGGATAAAACTTCATATATGAACTCCCGTATCTTTCCCGGATTTTCAATTTGACCCCATGTCATGGAAAAAAGGGGCTTAATGCAAAATTGCAATTTTTACCAATATTTCATTCAGTTTTTGTCAGAGTATCATGAAACTTCATGGTTATATTGTTTATGGAAAGTTTTAGCATCTGCCCTTGCTATTTTTAATCTGGGCATTTTTTAAGTTGAGGTTCTGTCATGGAAAAAGGGGGTTTCTTGCAAAATTCCAATTTTTACTAATATTTCATTCAGTTCTGCTCAAAATTTCATTTAACTGCATGGTTATATTGTTTTTTCAAAGTTTCACCATGTGCTCTTGTTTCTTATCTATGTATTTTTCGATTTGACCCTCTGTCATGGAAAAAGGGGGTTTCTTGTAAAATCATGACAAGGAAAAAGGGGCCGTAATGCAAAATTGCAATTTTTACTAATATCTTGTTCAGTTTTTGTCAAAATTTCATGAAATTTCATGGTTATACACTGTATCTTGTTTTACAAGTTTCAACATGTGCTCTTTGTTTTTTTCAATCTGTGAATTATTAATGGGCAAATACGTCTTTCCTTGTTTCTCAAATTGAGGCTGCATCAGGGAAAAAGGCGACTTCATGCAAAAAAATGTTTTTCACTAGTATCTCCTTTATCTTTATCAGCGCTCAAAACTTTGTGAAATTTCAAATCTGTACTTGTTGGAACGTTGCCCAGGTACCTCTCTTCCTGTTTCTCAATTTCAGGCTGTGTCTCGGGAAAAAGGGGGCTTCATGTAAAAAATTGTTTTATGTAATATTTACTACATGACTGCTCAAAATTTTATGAAATTTCAAATTTTGAATTATTATTCAAAAATCCCACAAACCACACACCCGTTGTATTTATTTCAATGATCCAATATTGTCTTATGGGAAAAGGGTTGAATTATTATTCAAAACTGCCACAAACCACCCGTTGTATTTATTTCAATGATCCAATATTGTCTTACGGGAAAAGGGGGCTTAAAGGGGGCTTATTGGGCTTATTGTCCTCTACAAGTTTCTGTTGGCTATCTCTAAAATAGTAATTGCCTTTTCACTTCAAATTTTGGGGGGCATGAACAGGTTCTTTTAGGATAAAACTAAAAAGAAGTGACTTTATATCAATTTCATATATTTTATGACAAGCACCTGTCTCTGACAGCTTTTGTTTCGTTCAATTTTTAGCTCCACTGGCCGAAGGCCAGCAGGCTTATGTCATGGCCTGGTGTCTGTTGTGCGTCCTTTCATCCGTCTGTGCGTTAAGTTTTATTTCAAACATCTTCTTCTCTGAAACTACCCATCCAATTTTGATGAACCTTCACAGAAATGATCCTTACATGGTCCTCTTCAAAATTCCTTGAAAGAATTTAAATCCTTTGAAAACTTTGGTTGTCATGGCAACAAAACTGAAAAATATTGAAAAAATTTAAAAATCTTCTTCCCTGAAACCATAATTCCTAGGGCTACCAAATTTAGCATGTAGCTAAATATCTAGTGGACCTCTACCAAGTTCCTTCAAATAATAGCGGTGGGGTCAAAATTGGCCCCGCCCTGGGGGAGTCACAAGTTTTATATGGGCTTATATAGGGAAAACTTTAAAATTCCTCTGGTACCTAGCCATAAGGCCTAGGGCTACCAAATTTGGCATGTATCTTTATCAAGTGATTGTCTACCAAATGATAGCCCAGGAGCCAAATTTGGTCCTGTCCCGGGGGTCACAAGTTTTATATGGGCTTATATAGGGAAAACTTTAAAAATCTTCTCGTACCAAGCCATAAGGCCTAGGGCTACTCAATTCTGCATCTAGCTTTATCAAGTGGTTGTCTACCAAAGGTGCCCAAATTATATCCCTGGGATTAATTTGGCCCTGTTCTGGGGGTCACAAGTTTTACATGGGCTCATATTGGGAAATTTTTAAAAATCTGCTTATACCTAGCCATAAGGCCTAGGGCTACCAAATTTTGCATGTAGCTTTATCTAGTGGGCCTCTACTAGGAGGGCCCAAATTATAGCCTTGGGGTCAAGTTTGTTCCCACACCAGGGTTCACAAGTTTTATATGGGCTTTTGTGATGAAAACTTTCTAAGTCATCTTGTTACTAACCGTAATAAAGAGTAACGCTACTAAGTTAGCCCTGTCTCATGCATTTCATATTTTACAGGGCCTTTTAGAAAACCACACATCGTAGACCTGTATTTTTTGGTATGAGGCTTTACCTTGTGGATTTCCACCAGGATTCAAGTAATTATAGCTTTGCGGTCAAAATTGGCTTTGCCCAGGGGTGACAACTTCCTCGTAGGATTTTAAAGAAAAAACTTTGTATGTCCTCAAGTTTGTAACCAATTGGCGAAATATTGTAATGTTTGACTTGTAGTGTTTTTACTTATTTGCCAGTGGAACAATACAGGGCCAACAAATTTTAGACCTGTCCAACCTGAAAACATCTTCAGACGACAAAGTAAGTGTGACTCAAAAAATGACATTGATTTTGGGAAGGATGGAAAACATAATGACAATAGGAGAAAATGCTGATTACCAGCATTTTCTTTCATTGTTTTCAAATGTCCTTTTTTCACAGTCACTAAAAGTTGGGATTGTTTGGTAAAGAGATAATATTTGGAAAACTGTACTCAAGCTCATACTTTTGACTAAAGTAGGGATCATATACATGCTTATACAGTCCCAAATAATTTGCATATATCTCAGACTCTGCAAGTAAGACGGAAGGATTAATGTTTGTTTTTTTGCTGTTCTTACCATTTGCAGGGCTTAGATTGCATACCAGAGCCTGTCCTTATCTCAGAGTTCATGGAGTCATGCAGGGCGTGCAATGACGTTGCATTGGCCATCCGTATACTAGAGAGTATAAGGGTGAGTTGAAAGTGAGAAGAAGTTTTTGGAATTTAGTGGAAAGGTCTTTGACACTAGATTAAATTTTGCTGCCATAATGGTATTTGTTTTCTTTTGCTGTTTTATCAAACAAACAAAATTCTGTCCAATTCTAAAACATTGTTCATTAACCCTGTGCCACACAGTGATGACTTTTAACGATCCTGAAGTAGGAAGCCTTTTGAAAACTTTGTGGAAAAAGGAGGAAATGCTGGTAACCAGCATTTTCTCCTTTTCCCACAAAGTTTTCTATCCTTTTACAGGAAAATTGAGTCATTTAAGCCACTATGAAATTGTTGTCAGTAAATACTTTCAATTCGGTTAGGTGTAAAATTTTGCCATGTGGCCAAGGGTCAGTGTAATGTAGCTCAAAAAATGAATTTAGTTTTTGAAATGGTAGAAAACATTGTTGGAAAAGGAGAAAATGCTGGTTTGAAAAGCCTTCTTTTAGGTGTTTGAAATTCATGATTGTGCAGTTAAGGGTTGAAGTGTAGAAAAAATTGTGGGAAAGGGAGAACTAGCATAGTAAACAGCTTGTTTATCCTTTTCTCAAAATGTTTCTACTTGACTCTGCCTAGGTGATTACCAGCATTTTCTCCTCTTCCCACAATGTTTTCTAAAGGCTTCTTTCTCAGAGTCTTCTAAAGCAGGGATTGTGTGGTAATGGGTTAATCCTTAAAAAAAAGAAACAATCCCTGGTTTTTATGACCCTGAAAACATTGTGGAAAGAGGAGAAAATGCTGGTAACCAGCATTTTCTCCTATTCCCACAGTGTTTTCTATTTTGCTCAAAACAAGATTAAATTTTTGGGTTACATTTGTCATCTGCAAGTGCTTGTAATTTTGTCATGAATAAAATTTGGCATCCGGTAAAGAGTTAATATGGACGTCTTCATCATATTGGTCAAGAATTAAAAGAATAAGTCTTTACCTCACAATCCCGACTTTAAAAGACCTTGTAAACGAAAGCCTTTGAAAACATTGTGGGAAAAGGAGAAAATGCTTCTCCTTTTCCCACTATGTGTTCTACCTATCCCAAGACAAAATTAATTTCAGTTTTTAAGTCATATTCTTTTTGCCATCTGCAAGTGCTTTCAATTTGGACAAGTTTACGATTTTGTTGTTTGGTAATGAGTTAACTTAAAATCATGTCTGTTCTCCTAGGTTGGTGTCGGCAAAAATTTTAGTCGGGCATAAACAGTTGGTGAATCTTGTCCTTGTAATCTAGTGTTTGATCATGTCTGTTCTGTTCAGAGTGTTCTTTTAATTTTTTTTCTGCCTGACTTTCTTTTTTAGAGAAAGTGTGGTAAGGATAGGAAGATTCTGTGGCCATACATCACTCAGGAAATTCGACCAACCCTTGACAAGCTGGGTATACCACTACCCGAGGATCTAGGTTATGATAAACCCGAGCTCTGGTTAGAGGATGTATTTGACATTCACTAATGACGCATGATTTTTATCTAGGTAAGTTTTTTTCCTGAACCTTTTCTTGACCCTTTACCAAACAATCCCTGGTTTTTACAACCCCCGAGATAGAAGACTTTTGAAAACTTTGTAGGAAAAGGAGAAAATGCTGGTAACCAGCATTTTCTCCTTTTCCCACAATGTTTTCTATCCTGCTGGAAACAAATTTCAGTTTTTGAGTTATGTTTATTTTGTCCTCTGCAAATGCTTTCAATTTGGACCAGTCTAAAATTTTGTCATTTGGTAAAGAGTTGAGGACAAAATTCTAGGCTAAACTGGTTTGTAGGCATTTGCAGCCGATGGGTGATAGTTTGCTCAAACGATGATTTCTGTCTTTAAAATGGTAGAAAACATTGTAGGAAAAGGAATAGATGCTGCTTCCCATACATGTAATAATAGTGTAATAAGGATAAACTCTGGAAGGAAAGAGAAGTGTCGTTTTTCATTTAATATATAGAAAATATTAACATCAAAAAGATTAATTTTCTGTACAAGCATTTGGACTTGCAACTGCAAGAATCAGTGGTGTTTATTGTTCGGGTGGAAGAAGGTGTATATGCTCAGTAATTGGTACACATCAATGCATTAACCCATTACCACTCAATTCCTACTTTTGACGCCCCTGAGAAAGAAGCCTTTAGAAAACATTGTGGGAAAAGCAGAAAATGCTGGTAACCAGCATTTTCTCCTTTTCCCACAATGTTTTCTACCCTTCTCTAGGGCTCCGTATCGGTCAGTTTGATCGATACGATATTTGTATCGATACAAAATGATCGATATTCGATATATCATATGATATTTCAATTTTCAAGAAAAGAAAGAGAAAAATGCGAAAATTGTGTTTGTTCTTTTTTCAGCATACCTGAAAAACAAAATACCGCAAATTTAACTCTTCTAGATTGTTTTGAAATTTCATAATTATGTAGGCCTAAATTAATATGAATTCTAACTAGATCTACATTTACTACTCATTAAAAAGCTGAAAAGACAGTCTAAGAGGACTCTGATCGGACAATGTCAAGGAGACATTTTGTTGTGTCATGGGTTTCCGTGTTTTTTTTTTTTTTTTTTTCACCGAACAATTTTTCATGCGTGTTAATTTCTGGATAGGTATGTTCGCATGATTCGACATAGATTTCTCAATAAGGATTAGAACTAGCATCAAAACCTGTTACTTTACTCACGATAAACAGATAATGGCCTTTTTTGTCCATGTTTTTTCTTACGTGAGGTCTCGCGAGTGATTAACATTTGTTATGCAAATTTCAAGTCTATAAAATGATTTACACAATAATTTACGCGAGTCGGAACACTGATTTCAGATAATCTAATGGAAAAAGAGATTTGATTTTCGAGCCACATTTTTCGGCAATATTAAAAGATCGACCAAATAAAATCTTAGGAAGGTTGAAAGGTCACGGCTTCAATTATTTCCAATTACTACCTCTCGATCACATCACGAGATGTTCATTACATTTCTTTAATCAACTATATTGACCAATTATCAGCGTAAATTTGTCTGCAATCTGCTAATTGATGCATAATTTGCAGATTTCAAACAACATGACTGGGGAACGAGAATAGGGGTATTAGCTAATTGTCATCCATTGTGTAACGGGTACAGGGCGAGTAATAAAGAATGACGCATTTCGATTGGTTGTAAGTTTCCCAGGTAGCCACACCTACCTCTACGACTACTCGACTTTAGAGATTACCTAAAGTAAACTCGTAATGAATTTCGCAGTTAAAAACAACTAAACTGGGTATTTATATGCTTTACTTTTATTTTCTTTTGATGATCGATATTTTGTTCGATACAGAAACGTTCGATCCGATATATCTATCGAAAGTAAAATACCGGTTTTCGATATATATCGAGTACCAGTACGGAGCCCTACCCTTCTCAAAACAAATTTCAAATTTTCAGTCACTTTTATTTTGTCATCTGCAAATGCTTTCAATTTGGACCAGTCTAAAATATTGTCGAATGGTTTAGCCAATCAGTAGTTGTGTTACTTACAAATGTAGAACATTCTGAAGAATAAGACCAAGAACATTTTTAAGAATGGTTGGTGAATACGGGCCCAGAGTTTAAACAACTCTGATGAAAAAAAAAAGTTAAAAAAAAAAAATACGGAAATGGGAAAAAATCCTGATAACCAATATTTTCTCCTTTTCCCCCAATATTTTCTACCTTTTTGAAAAGAAAATTCCAAACTTCTGGTCATATTTTATTTTGCTGTTTGCAAGTACATTCGATTTGAACAAGTGTTAGATTTCTTTGTCTGTTTAAGACTTAAGGTTCAAGATGGGAATTTTACTGTTTTGATGGACAATTATTTCTCTTTATTTCAGACTTAGTTCAAAGACATTGAAGAAGAAAAAAAAGAAAAAAAAAGAAATTAATGATCCTCGTTTTATTGCATGGAAAGTGGTACCTCACTTGTTATAAAAAAAAAAAACAGTGATATAATATTAATGACTTTGGAGTACTGAACATGTCTTTGTTTGCTTTTTTAATTGCCTGGAAAATAATAAAAAAAAAATTGATATTCACATATAGTTTGGTTTTATTTAAAAGTATAGCAGAGCATGAATATTGCTGACCACATAATATACTTGACCCTATACTTTGCTGTCTGTTTTTATATGCCCAAAAAGTAATATTATGTTAATGACCTGTTGTTTGTCTGACCATATGTCCAACAGTCTGTCTGTCTGTCTGTTAGCAATTTCTTAGGTGTGCAATCAGTCTTACGGTTTTCATTGGAACAAGTTCAAACTGACAATGAATCTCGATGATGCGTATTTGTCCATGCGACTTGAAAGTTGGATATCTTCAGGTGTCCCAGATTTTAACCCATTTCACTGACAAGCCCCTTCAGGCATGTATGTATGTGCTACTTTGTGAAGTTCTTGTTTTAACCCTTTACTCCATAGATACTCATTTCTATGCATTACTTGTAGGAGCCTTTGGAAAACATTGTGGCAAAAGGTGAAATTGCTCGTAACGAGCAATTTCACCTTTTGTCACAATGTTTTTTATGCTATCAAAAGGTGTCATACACACATAAGAAATGGCTTCATCCATGCTGTTATTTAGGATCAATTAGAGATACCTTAGAAATGCCTTATGGGGTAAAGGGTTAATATCTTTGCCAAAGGACAGTGTTTCAGATCAGATCAAATTGAAAGCAGTTGCATGATAAGTGTAGCCCAGATGATGATTTCTAACTTTGAAGTGATAGAAAACATAGTTGAAAAAGGAGAAAATGCTGGTTACCAGCATTTCCTCCTTTTCCAACAATTGTTTTCAAAAGCCTCCTTTTACATAGTCATTGTATCTTGGCATTGTATGGTAAAGGGTTAATGGCCCCAAGGGAGCTGAATTTAGAAAAAATTTAAGGAGACAGAGAAGGCAAATTCATTTGAGTGACCGTTAACTTGTTGATTGCAAATACTTCAGGCATTTTTAGGCATTTTTTAACACTATCCCACACAATGATGACTTTTGATGACCCTTTGAAGAAAGCCTTTCAAAACATTGAAGGAAAAGGAGAAAATGCTGGTAACCAGCATTTTCTCTTTTTCCCCAAATGTTTTCCACCCCTCCCAAAAATTTCAATTTTTGAGAAACACTTATATTGTCTTCTGCAAATGCTTTAATTTGGACAATACTACAATTCTGTCGTTTGATAAAGAGTGAACTCATATCACTGACAAGCCCCTTTAGGAACATAAGGGCTGGTTTGCAAAGCTCGTCTTCTTTTCCCATGATGTTTCTACCCGTTAAATGGCATATTTAACCATTTGAGCAAGCCTGGCAGGGTAGCTCAGTTGTTAACATATCTGCCTTGTGACCTGCTGGTTGTGGTTTCGATACCTGGTTTTGGCAAACTTTCTTTTCTGTAAACTTTGAACCTCTCACGTTTGGTACATATGAAAAAGGTAGCAAGTTACCTGGACAGAAAATTATTTCAGCACTGGTGTGAGAAAGCCAGGATACATGCAAAATGTGTTCTGATCTCCATGATATGACCTGTGCTGCCTAAAGGTACCAAATTCTAAATTGAAAACAAACACCACAAACAAATCCCAAACAAAAAAATCCAGACCCTCTGTAACCAGCAGCAGCTGCAGATGCCAAACTTCATATCAGGTTATGATTACGCTCTCTGATGCGGAAGTAAAATTATGAGAAAATGCTGGTTTCTTCTTTTCCCACAATGCTTTCTACCCTGCTAGGAACAAATTTCAGTTTTTGAATTACAGGTATTTTGTCAGTTGCACGTGCTTTAATTTGGACCAGTCTATAAAATTGTTATTTGGTAAAGGGTTAAGTAAAACTAAGTACAGCGTTGTAATTTCAATTTTGCCACCTGACATCAATAAGAAAAAGATGCTATTTGTGGTGCTAATCACCATAAAGTATGAATCAACCAGAAAATACTTAAAAATATCAAAATATATTTATGGTTTTTATCATTTATTCAAAATAAATTCTTTTCATGTACATAAATTATATGCTTAATTACCAAACGACAATATTTTAGACTGATCCAAATTGAAAGCATTTGCAGACGACAAAATAAAATTGACTGAAAATTTGAAATTTGTTTTGTGAAGGGTAGAAAACATTGTGGGAAAAGGAGAAAATGCTGGTTACCAGCATTTTCTCCTTTTCCCACAATGTTTTCTAAAGGCTTCTTTCTCAGGGGCGTCAAAAGGAGGGATTGTGTGGTAATGGGTTAAAGAGCATTATTCAAACATGAAAAATAAAAAAAAAAACATTTAAACAAACTACAAAGCCATTTAAAGAGAGAGATATATAACATGTTCTTCTCGGGCATGGGTAAAATGTGAAAATGCAAGCGGATATTTAATCCTTTACCACACTGTCTAATTCCTATATCAAATCAAATTTCAGACTAGGCCAGACTGAAAGCATTTACAAATGACAAAATAAATGTGACTGCCTAGTCAATTGTAAACAGACTTCTGGAACATTTGCTTCAAGCAGGATTGCAAGTGGAAAGACCTCAAAGTGGATGTTGCTGTGAGACAACAAGACACCATGCCCATGCTATACGATTGGCACATCTGCTGTGCAACCGGGTCAGAATGGCAGCTGGAACAGCAACAAACATACCAGGTCAACACAATAAAAAAATAGATCCTGAAAATCGGAGAGAAACCGATTGGAGAAAGCACGCTGGTATGCCATACAACCTTACATTGGACCCGAGCTCACCCAGATAAGCATCAGATTAGGGTGAACTGATTGCACGGATACAGTCTTCATCTTTGTGCCCTTCTTACCCACCATTGGAGACAAACCCTGTTAACCCTTTACCTAACAATGACCTTGGGAAAGAAGCCTTTTGAAAAATTTTGGAAAAAAGAGAAAATGCTGGTAACCAGGATTTTCTCCTTTTCCCAAAATGTTTTATACTCCATCAAAATATGATTGCACTGTTTGAGCCACATTGAAATTTTCATCTGCAAAATTTTAATGCTTTCAAGTTGGACAATTTTTTTTATCCGGTAAAGGGTTAGGTGATCTGTCACATTTCTTTCTTTGCCACTCTGATAGACATAAATATGTGTATAGACGTCAAGGCAAAATATTCACGGATGCTTGTGTCACGAAATCAGATAGATTTGGTGGTCGTTTAGTACTTGTGCGGGTTGGCATTGCTCATGGACAAAATATTCACGGATGCTTGTGTCACGAAATCAGATAGATTTGGTGGTCGTTTAGTATTTGTGCGGGTTGGCATTGCTCATGGACTCAAAACGCATCTTACTGTGCTCGACAGAAACTTAAACACAATTTAATGTACTAACCAAATTTTGCGTCCATGCCTGGTTCCGTTTGTGCTGCAGCATAATCCGACTTTCCAGCAAGATAATGCCAGGCTTTATGTTGCTCGAGTTTGACACAACGCCCTAATCCAGAACAATATATTCTCGTCCAAATTGATAGCACTTGCAGCTGACACAATTAATGCTACTCAAATGTTTCAGGGTAGAAAACATTGCCGAAAAAGGAGAAAATGCTGGTTACGAGCTTTAAGCTCAAAGTAACTGTTTTCAAAAAGCGTCTATCTCAGGGTTGTAAAAATCAGGTATTGCTTGACAAAGGGTTAATATATGTTTATTATTATCATAATCTCTGAAATAAATACATTAAATCAATACACAATATTATATATACAACTTATCACAAAAGACATAACTCTAAAATGCCAGTTAACCCATTACCACACTGCAAAATTTTAGACCTATACAAGCATTTGAAGACAACAAATTCGAAGTGTCTCAAATGGTGCAATTTTGCTGTGATAGGGTAGAAAACTTTGTGGGAAAACGAGAAAATGCTGGTTACCAGTATTTTCTCCTTTTCCAACAATGTTTTCAAAAGGCCTCTTCCACATGGGGTGTTAAATGTCGTCATTGTGTGGTAATGGGGTAATATGTAACAAACAAATAATGAAATGTGAGAACATAAATTCTTTGCGAAAAGAATAATGTCAATAATGATTAAGAGGGAGACAATGAAAAAATGGATACAATGCTATTGACCAGCATTTTCCTTTCTTCCCACAATGTTTTCTTCCCCTTCAAAGCCTGAATATACAGTCATGCTCTGGCAAAAGGGGGCTTAATGTATCTCTGTGTTTCATGGTACCAAGCAAGCTGTATGAATCCAAAACAGCCATTTCTTGTTACAACAGACTTAATCATGAGGTAGTCTGGCCTTTAACCATTCAGAAAATTGACCAATTTCAAAAACTATTGGCCCAGGTTATCCTGCGCAGGCTGACCTGGATCGATACTTTATGCAAATGAATTACATGCCCTTTCATAGAGCATTGCACACTAATAAGACACTGCGATGAAATGATAGGTGTCTCTATTAGTTTCATTTGATCATACTTCATATCTTTTGCAGATGATTTTTGTTCATGTGTGGTCATGCATTGCAGTATTGCGTAAAGCATTATAATTAAGAAACAATCTTCTTTCTATCATGATTTATCAGTCATTAACTCACAACTGTGATTTATTGAACGATAAAGCAAGACAGAAAGAAGATTATTCTGATTCTAACATAACCAACACTTAATCAAAGAAAACAAGTTCATACGTAAAACCTTGGATGCAACTTATATTCAGTTGAATCATCTACTAACTTATTCTATACAGAACGATGTCACTCTATATAGAATGATGTCACAAAACAGAAGAACATAAATTTTACCACGTTTTTGTTGCACTATGTTTATAGAGCCAAATTCCTGTGTCATGTTAGCATGTAGAATAAATGTGTAAATGATGTCATATTTCTGACTGGTTCAATGGTAGCACTATTTACCTACATAACTAGTGTGCGGGAACTACCGTTTCCACCTTCAATCGGAGATACTGGAAATATTTACCTTTAATTTCACTGGATGTAACCATGAATAATCAAACCGTATAATGCACTGTTATGAATTACCAAAAAGCATGAAATATTGATATCTATCTTTATAATGAAAGGCTTGTATCAAAATATAATCAAACCCTGTCATTATTTCATCAGCAGTCTTCTTGAAATGAGCAAAACTTCAAGGCTGCTCTCCACAATAGCTCAGCAAAGTTGACTTTGTAGATCAAAGATCAACTGCACATTTTGTGCAGTCTGATTTTGGTCTACATTGGCAGCAATCGAAACTTAAGAAACTCATGTTGCTAAATTTTCAATATTATTTTTATTATTCACTAAACCCTATTCAATTTGAAAATGTGAATTGGGTTATTTAATGACAAGCTGTTTTCACAGTACAATTAATCTTCATCACATGTAGAAATCGATGAAACTTATGTGAGCACTAAAACTACTAAATATATAACAATGTCTACGTAAGGTTATGCAAGAAAGCATCCAGATTGACTGCACCTATCATTACCGTATTTATTTTCTACAAAAAAACATAACAAACTGTGAAAAGCAGATGGTATTTTACAGGTGGCCCTTCAGACTGTGGGACAAAATTTTTTACCAAAATAAAAAAAAAAGTCATCCTTACACACCCAAAGCCTTTTAACCTTTTCCCAAACAATCCCTGGTTTTAACGGGTCCGGAATCTTGCCTTTTGAAAACATTGTGGGAAAAGGAGAAAATGCTGGTGACCAGCATTTTCTCCTTTTCCCACAATGTTTTCTACCATATCATAGACAGAAATCATCTTTTCAGCAAGCGTTGAATTGTTGTCTGCAAATGCTTTCAATTTGGTCTAGTCCAAAAGTTTGTCATTTGGGAAAGGGTTAATTTTCATTCATAAAACCACAAGAGTCGAAAACCATGGTACAACAAGAGAAATTAGAGATGTACTACGGCCCAGGTTGACGCAGACGGGAAACATGGTCTATTTTTAGATGAGCAACTCGCTTAAAGCTTCAAACATAGCATCCAAGGAAAACATTATGGAAAATAACTACATGTTTGTAATGAAATTTAATTGTCATTAGTCACGTGCCAGGCACTTGACATTCCCACAATGCTTTTTTTAATTTTCAGCACGAAATCTAACAATATCTTAAGAGGCTACATAGCCTTTTAACCCATTACCACACAATCCCTACTTTTGACGCCCCTGAGAAAGAAGCCTTTTGAAAACACTGTGGGAAAAGGAGAAAATGCTGGTAACTAGCATTTTCTCCTTTTCCCACAGTGTTTTCTACCCTTTCCAGAACAAATTTCTATTTTTCAGTCACCTTTATTTTGTCGTCTGCAAATGTTTTCAATTTGAACCAGTCCTAAATTTTCTCGTGTGGTAATGAGTTAAGGGAACACCATCAAAACAGCTTTTTTGGGGAGTATTTTTAAGATTTTTAATTATTGATGATTTGTATTGTTTTTTCCTATAAATTTCAGTGAAGTATATATTTTGTAATTTGGTGTGATGTGAAAAACCGAAATAACCACCTTTGAACAGAAACAGGGTCTACAGAGACAGCCATGAAAACTTTTGTCTTGACATTTAAAAAAGGTTGTGCGTGGTTTCCCTTGCAGAATGTTTCATATACTTGACAATTCTGAACTTTGCAGTTTGGAACATGATGATTATTATGCAGTCATCATTTCATGCTTACACAAAAGCATATTTTGCTTGCAGTTGTTTAGTATCTACATTAACTACGACATTTTACGCCTTAATTGCTTTTGTTTTCATGTACTTTCTGGTATATTTGAGTGATGAAAATGTATTAACTTCATGACTCGAATATATGCGATAATGATTGAATACCGGTAGTTGCCCATGGCTGGATTTTGAAATTAACATATGGGTAAGTAATTTTCCAAAATTAAATATCATTATAGGAATAAAAAACAATTGACAAAGTTTAGGGTTACAGGTCAAATTTATCTTATGTGAAATGGTCAGTACACTTTCTGACAGTCCATTTTTTGCCATTTTCTACTGATCATTGGTATTGTATGACCATCAAAGTCTATCTTCCCATCTAGATATTGGTGGAATCTCGTTTGCTATGACATAAGGCTATTTTGTAACCATTAAAATCATTGTACTTAAGAAAGAAGATGAAGAAGAACAACTGCAACAGAGAAAAAATGAAAATACCTAATTAACTGACTTTGAACAAATTGTGATTGCAGGTCTTCAATGACAGTATTTCTTTCAAACAGCTCTTTTTATATCCCATGCATTTTCAGAACTTTTATTAGAAGTTTTGTATCAAAACAAACACAAAATATTGGAATGAAAAATATATAGTTTGATGGAGACAGTATGTAACAAATAGAAAAAATCCTCTTTATGAGCAATGTTTCAGTCGTCTTCGTAATTCAGCAATTGTCATCGTACCCTGCACATCTACGGTATACCATTGAAAATAGGTATACACATGAGCATCAATGTACACATGTACCCTGTATTTGCTTAGATGGTTGTTTGTGTCTTGCAGTGGACCTTTTTCTTAAACCATTACCACACTATCTCTACTTTTGGCGCCCCTGAGAAAGTAGCCTTTTGAAAACACTGTAGGAAAAGGAGAAAATGCTGGTAACCAGCATTTTCTCCTTTTCCCACAGTGTTTTCTGCACTTCCCAGAACAAATTTCAACTTTTCAGTCACATTTATTTTGTCGTCTGCAAATGCTTTCAATATTTGAACCAGTCTAAAATTTTGTCGTGTGGTAAAGAGTTAAATACAGGATAATCACTTGGTTGTTTGAGATATTGAAAATCTATTACTAGAATGGGATAGGAAGCGGTTGATGAAACAAGTTCGTTGCACAAGTTTTTTTAAATGCATCAAACCTCATTCAAGTGACTGACTTTTTCCTGAAGATCGTTAAATTTTGACATTGTGTGGAGAATAGTTTTCACCAAGTTTAACAGGTTTATTCACAAAATGTGAAAAAAATCCATTTCCTTTCTTAAGGTTATGGTGGCATCTGGGCCCATATTCACCAACCATTCTACTACATGATGTCCTTATTTCAGATTCAAAAATTAACACAATTTCTGATTGGCTCAGTCCTTTGGTTTAACCAATCAGAAACTGTGTCACTTTGAAGTTTAGAAAAAGCTTGAAAAGTAGAACACTATTAACCCATTACCACACAATCCCTACTTTTGACGCCCCTGAGAAAGAAGCCTTTTGAAAACACTGTAGGAAAAGGAGAAAATGCTGGTTACCAGCATTTTCTCCTTTTCCCACAGTGTTTTCTACCCTTCCCAGAACAAGTTTCAATTTTTCAGTCACCTTTATTTTGTCGTCTGCAGATGCTTCCAATTTGGACCAGTCTAAAATTTTGTCGTGTGGTAATGAGTTAAGTTGGTGATTGTTTAGGAAATTCTTCAAACATCACTGTTTTCACAAATCTGTTGCCATGAAAAAAATGTAGTCCGCCAGCTCATTTGCGTATGTAACAGCATCTAGTTTTATTGGTAGTTGTTCATCTTCATGCTGTACATGATGATGGATTACAGGGGATGGCTGTTCAGAGAAAACATCCTCTAGCTTCCACTGTTCTGATGAAAAAATCTAGTTTTCCAGATCATTTGCGTATGTTACAGCATCTGGTTTTATTGGTAGTTCTTCATATTCATGCTCTACATGACGATTTGTTCCTGGGGACAAAGGACCAGAGAGGACACCCTCTAGTTTCCTTTTAAAACTTTCATTAAACCCTGAAAAAGATAAATGTAAATTGTTGCTTTCATTATATACCTGTAAATTTCAACCTTATATTAGACGACAAAATTGTAGCCTTGTCCAAATTGAGAGCATTTGCAGACGACAATTTCAAAGTGGCTCGATTGATGCAATTGTTTATTGATAGGGTAGAAGATTGTGGGAAAAGGAGAAAATGCTGTTTACCAGTATTTTCTTCTTTTCCCACAACATTTTCTGAAGGTTTCTTTCCTAGGGTCGTCAAAAGTCGTCATTTTGTGGTAAAGGGTTAAAGAAGCCTTCTGAAAACACTGATGGAAATTTCCTACAATGTTTTCTACTCTTCTCAAATCAAGTTTCAATTTTTCAATCATGTTGATTTTGTTGTTTGCAAATGCCTTCAATTTGGAAGGGTCTAAAATTTTGTTAAAAGAGTTAATATAAAATAGTCTGTGATTGCCATATTTCATTGTTGAAAGTTGTTTATAATAAAAGAAATAATTTTGTGCTAATTTTCCTGATACTACTAGATATGCTTCTCAACCTTTGGTCTTGTGGGGTATTGAAATTTCTCAAGCACCAGAGAAGTTTCTACAATATGATATTCCTAATTTAAACCAGCCAAACAGTTAATATACAAAGATTGGCTATAGATGTTTCATCAAATTCAAAATTCCCATTGACTTACATGTAGAGTCTATTTCTTACGTGTGAATGCAGCTTCTGATCATGGAATCATATGGAAAACCATACTGAAAGTGAGATTAACTAAGGTACATGTATTTACACTAATATGTGTTAGTGTTTGTCTCCTGATATCAAATTTGTGACTTTCTAAAACCCAGTAGTGCTATTTTACTGTTAAAATTAGGCGACATCACCATTGATGTCAATGTGCAAAAAAGGTTTTCAAAAATGTTAATCAATGGGAGTTTGGGTTGATGACACAATTATGCAGCCATGGCCACTCACTGTATTTATACAAGTACATGTAAAGCAATGTATGGATCTAAACTGCTCGGATGATTAAAAGATGAACTCACGACATAATGCTAGAATCACACACGAATGAATTTCGGAAATAAAATCGTATTGACCCGGTTCCCCCTGAACAGACACATATCATAACCTGTGTCCATTCCTGATGGAGTCCGGGGACTATGATACGGTGGAGAAAATTTTTTGGTCATGTTCAAAATTTTTTCTTTGGATTTCAATTCTGTATTGATATCCGTATGAACCCGGTTTGAACCACATTGAGCCCTGTTGACCCTGCAGTTTTAACCACATCGACCCCTACCAACCCATACTTGCTATTTTCATATCCCCATAGCCAACTTTTAAATTTCTGTACAAAAACCACATTTACCCATTTCTACCCTGCAAGTATAAATTACCCTCTTTTCCAGGACTTATCTGGCTCATTTTCACGCAGGTCAGTGAGGTTCATGACCCAGCCGTATGTGACTGTAGCATTAATGTAGACTTGTTCAAGTAAAAGAGTTTGCAGGAATTATTTCAAGGTTTGCTCATGTAATGGAATTTGTTTTTGATAGGGTAGAAAACGTTACTGGTAAGGGAGAAAATGTTGTTTATCGGCGTTTTCTCCTTTCCCCACAATGCTTTCAGTAAGCAATTCCTCTGCATGGTGGTAAAAATTAAGCCTTGTGTGGTATTAAAGGTCAGGCATACTCTGGCATGATAATCATTTTAACTCATAATAAAATATCTTTAACAAACAAAGATCTTTATGCTCATAATTTTAGTACAAATATCAAACAAAGGAATCTTTTGTCAAACATAAATTTCTGGGTTTTTGATTGTTTCATCTACAGATAGATTTATGAAAGTCCCCGTAAAGGCAAAAACATCAAAGCAGGTGTCATAATACATTTAACTCTTTCCCAAACAAGCCCAGGTTTTTACGTGTCTGCAGTACAAGTTTTTGGAAAACACTGTGGGAAAAGGAGAAATTGCTCGTAACGAGCAATTTCTCCCTTTTCCCACAGTGTTTTCTAGCCTATTGGAAAAATTTCTGTCATTCTCATCAAATTCAAAATTGTCATCTGCAAATTAACGTTTTGAGTTTGGGACAGACTAAAATTTGTCATTTGGGAAAGGATTAAATTCAAATCATACCATTTAAAAGTTTGGAAAACTATTATTTAGTCACCAAGCAGAAAAAAAAAAAGAATTTCTAAAAATAAGCAAAAAGTAAACAAAAGACACAGCTACCTGCAGGTTTTAACCCTTTACCACCTAATCCTGACTTTAAAGATCCTGGGAAGGAAAGCTTTTGAAAACATTGTGGGAAAAGGAGAAAATGATGGTAACCAGCATTCTCTCCTTTTCTCACAATGTTTTCTATCCTTCTCAAATAGAGTTTTAATTTTTGATTTACATTTATTTTGTCTTCTGCAAATACTCTCAATTTGGACTAGTCTTAAATTTTGTTGTTTGGGTAAGAGTTAATTTCTTTGTCAACGACTAACACTTGGACCAATTGTACAATTACAGATTTTCTCCTCATATATTTCTCCATTTATCATAATGTTTTCTAGGTTATCCCAAATCAAAGTTTTATATGTGCCAGTCATATCCTTGCTTATCCAGAAGCTATCAGTCAACCCTTTACCCCATAAGGCATTTCTATGGTATCTCTGATTGACCCTAAATAATAGCAATATGTGTATATAACAGCAATATGTGTATATGACACCTTTTGATAGCATAGAAAACATTGTGGCAAAAGGTGAAATTGCTCGTGACGAGCAATTTCACCTTTTGCCACAATGTTTTCCACAGGCTCCAACAAGCAATACGTAGAAATGAGTATCTATGGAATAAAGGGTTAAGAATTGCAGTCATAAAAAGAAATCATGACAAATGAAATTCACAACTATGATAACAACTACAACAACTACAGCAACAACAATTATATTAATTCTCTTATTTAATTAATTTCTTTCCTTCACTGGCGATTAAGTGAACATTTTTTCATACAACATATCTTTGTGCAAGAAATGGGGAAAACAGGCAAAAAAAAGGACAGGAAAACAAACTGTACACTGCATTAACGCTTTCCCAAACAAGCCCTTGTTTTTATATGTCTGCAGTACAAGTCTTTTGAAAACACTGTCTCCTTTTCCAACAGTGTTTTCTGCCCGATCCGATAATTTTCTGCCATTGTTATGAAAGTTAAAATTGTCGTCTGCAAACTCTTTCAGTTTGGAAGAGTCTAAAATTTTTTGTTTGGGAAAGGGTTAATAGACAGCACTTATTTCAAACAGTTTTCTTTATCTGCCACCTAGCACATATTCAAAGGTTATTAGTTACTAGCATTAGATCCATGACAACATCTTTAAATGTATTCCACTGTTTTTGGTCCAAAATACAGGTTGTTAGTTATCATCATCAGAAAATTCTTGTTCGGGACACAAGCACTAATTCAGTGAAGATTTTTGTGCTGACATTTCTGTATAAATCTTCAAGGAGATCAGATTTTAGTGAATACGTTGATGCGCATTCGACCAGTCTATGTCTGATGTCATCCAAAATCACAAGACCACAACAGATCACCTCGTCTTGGCTTATTTTCGAAGATAGTTGCTCATAGTTTTGCAACAAAAAATTATTTTGTAAGACGGTAATCCTGCCTTATAGAGAAAGTAGAGTGTGCATGGTTCGATTGATCTATGTAGTCAGGGAAATCTGGAAAAGTCAGCGGATTGCATGTGCATCAACCATTCGTCAGTTTCCCTTTTCTCCATTTTTCCCACAATGTTTTCTACCCTTCATTAACAAATTTTAAATTTTCAGTCACTCTTTGGTCATCTGCAAATGCTTTTGATTTTACAAATTTAACATTTTGTAGTTTGGTAATGGGTTAATATACATATTTCACAAAGAGTTCAGACTATGCTTTGCTAATAAGCCACAATTATCAGGTATAAAGCCTACGCTTACTTTCAAGGGATTATAGATAAAATAAAGCTTTCTTAATTGATGATGATGATGGTGGTGGTGGTGGTGGTGGTGGTGATGATGATGATGATAAAGCATGCAACAGAGTCAATAAATTAGGTCTGAAGACCACTAGTATTCTCTTAACATGCATCTACAAGAGATAATTAATGCATGCTGTTATAGTCCCTTGATACATATTTGAAGATCAAAAGTGAAAGAGACAGTGACTTAAGTTTTAATGTTAAATGCAAGAAATTAGTTACATTTGAAGACTACAGGGCCAAGATGGCCCTGGATCGCTCACCTGAATTTCTGAGGGAACCATTTCTTTCAAAATTTAATCAGCCCTTTCAGAGAAGAAGAATTTTTAAGAATTGCTTCATGTCTGTATAGTGTAAATAGCCCACAGTCATCAGAGCCATGTTTCTTGATGGATCAAAATTTCTAGAGCAATTTTTGAAAAGTTTAGCTAAGAAACATTTCTGAGAAATTATTCCAAAATCTGATCAGCTGTTTCAGAGAAAAAGAATTTCTTCATGGCCAAATAGTGCAAGTAGCCCCCATTCACCAGAGCCATGTTTCTAGACAAATCAGCATTTTGCGAACAGTTTTTGAAAAAGGTTACCAAATGAACATTTCTGTGAGATTATTTCAAAATCTGATCAGCCGTTTCAGAGAAGAAGAATTTTAAAGAATTTCTTCATGGCCATATAGTGCAAGAAGCCCCCATTCACCAGAGCCATGTTTCTTGATGGATCAAAATTTCACAAACACTTTTTAAAAAGGGTCATCCAAGGAACATTTCTGTGAAATTATTTCAAAATCTGACCAGCGGTTTCAGAGAAGAAGAATTTTTAAGAATTTCTTCATTTTCCTATAGTGCAAGTAGTCCCTATTCACCAGAGCTGTGTTTCTTGATGGATCAAAATTTCACGAACAATTTTTGGAAAGGGTCATTCAAGGAACAATCCTGTGAAATCATTTTAAATTCTGACCAGCGGTTTCAGAGAAGAAGAATTTTTAAGAATTTCTCAATTTCCATATAGTGCAAGTAGCCCCCATTCACCAGAGCCACATTTTTTGACGGATCAAAATTTTACGAACACTTTTTGAAAAGGTTCACCAAAGGAACAATCTTGTGAAATTATTTCAAAATCTGACCAGGGGTTTCAGAAAAGGAGAATTCTTAAGAATTCCTTCATTTCCCTTATAATAGTGCAAGTAGCCCCCATTCACCAGAGCCACATTTTTGAACGGATCAAAATTTTCCGAACAATTTTTGGAAAGGGTCACCCAAGGAACAATCCTGTGAAATTATTTCAAAATATGGCCAGCCATTTCAGAGAAGAAGAATTTTTAAGAATTCCTTCATTTGTATATGGTGCAAGAAGCCCCCATTCACCAGAGCCACATTTTTTGACGCATCAAAATTTTACGAACATTTTTTGTAAAGGGTCACTAAAGGAACATATCTGTGAAATTATTTCAAAATCTGACAAGTGGTTTCAGAGGAGAAGATTTTTAAAGATTTGCCTAGAAAATTCCATTTGGTTGCCATGGCAACCAGATTTTTTGATGGAATCAAATTCTGTGCACAGTTTTTAAAGAAGACCTCCCAAGGAAGATTCCAGCCAAGTTTGGTCCAAATCCGCCAAGTGGTTTAGGAGAAGTTGATGTTTAAAGAATTGTTGATGACTCACGACGCACTGACGGACGACGGACACCGGGTGATCCTAAAAGCTCCCCTTGAGCACGTTGTGCTCAGGTGAGCTAAAAATGGGAAACACTGAAGGATTAGGAGCAATGGCTCATGACAAGCTATTGCTCCTTTCCCAAATCTGTTTTCAAAAGCTTTCAACTGCAGTGATCTAAAGATTCCTATCTTATATCTTTGTAGATAAGATAAAGACTCAGTTGACAATTGTGATCCATCACACAAAAAGGGACCTTCTGGGAAATGCGAAAAGTGTCAACCAAGGTCAGACTGCGCAATTCGCACAGTCTGACCAGGGTTGACTCTTTTTGCTTTTACGATATTTTCTGTATGAAAAGTGGGCATTCTACCTTGTTATACAATAATTTTTGAACTCTCAACTTAAATTTGACCATCACTACCTTAGGTACATCTGTTTTCATTTAACCCTTAAAGCGCTGGAACCAACTTAACTTGTTTTTGTGGACAGTGTAGATCAAGATCAGACTACACAGAACATGCAGTCTGATCTTGGATCTACACTGTCCACTATTTTGTTTCATATTCTGGCCAAAACAACCTTGGTACAGCAATAATTCAGATGTTTTTCCTTTTTAAAAATGTCTCTTGTATTAATTCAGCTTTTTAAGGGTTAATTGATGTATGGAATTCCAAGATTGTCCTTTTTCTCATGATGGGTCACAAGTTTAGAGTAAATTTTAGAAACTGATGATATGCTCCAGCAAAAAGGGGTTTAATGCTTCTCTATGATGCACGGTACCATGAAAGTCAGCACATGATTATAACTCCATAAAATCCATTTTGCCAAACAACCGGCTAAATTCTGAGGTAGAGTGGTCCGTTGACAAGCAGAAAATTGACCGATGGCAGGCTGACCTGGGTCAATACTTTTGGACGATGCATTAACCCCCTTTCCAAAGAGCATGGCTTATACACAGTTGTGTCCATGCATTGATAGTCTAATAGAGAAAATAAAATAGGAAAAACAATCAAACTTACGATTTTCGTATTCTACCTCTGTTCCATAAATTAATACATATTAGATTTATTTGACACAAAAAATTTGGCTTCAATGTGTTACTACACTGTGAAAAGCAAATCCGCATAAACAAGAAATGATTTTAAAAAAAGGTAGACTGCCTAAGAGGCACTGAGACATAAATAATCAAATTTGTTTGTTTTATGTTTTTCGCTAACAATTATACAATAAAATTGATTGTTCCCCCAGGTACGCGTACGTTTCAAATTAAATCACTAAATTCAGGACATAACATCTTTTTTTTTTTTAATGCGACAAGACAGGAAATAAGTCTTATGTTTGAAAGAGTAAAAGTATTGGAGTCCCGCAATGCGCATTACATGGGTTTCTACGGTTACGCATATATTTCATTAAAAATGTTTTAAAACTGCAAATTTTTTACATCAAGTTTACGATACATTTTATTTTATTATAAGCAAAAGTTTAGCTGTATATACCAAAAAATGTGTTTTTTGCAACAACATTCCATACATTTATGGAACAGTGTATTGTCTTAAAAAAACACACACACAACAGACATGTTCAGTGCAGTTAGTGTAATGTCACAGCAGTATCACCCTTCTTTAATTCACCTTTTACCACACAATGACGACTTTTAACACCCCTGATAGAGAAGGCTTCTGAAAACATTGTAGGAAAAGGAGAAAATGCTGATTACCAGCATTTTCTCCTATTCCCACAATGTTTTCCACCCTATCAAAGAAAAATAATTTCATATGAGCCACATTAAAACTGTCATCTGCAAATGCTTTGAATTCAGAAAGGTCTAAAATGTTGTTGTGTGGTTAAGGGTTAATTCATCCTTTACCAAACAATCCCACAACACTGAAGCTTTTTGAAAATATTCTGAGAAAAGGAGAAAATGCTGGTAACCAGCATTTTCTCCTTTTCCTACAATGCTTTCTATCCTTCCCAAAACAAACTTCAATTTTTGAGTCACATTATTTTTTTTGTCTGCAAATACTTTCAAAGTGGACAAGTCTAAAATTTTGCATTTGGTAAAAAGTTAACACACCAAGCTTAATCCTTGGAAAAGTACTTTAACTCTTTACCAAACGACAAAATTTTAGACTGGTCCAAATTGAAAGAGTTTGCAGATGACAAAATAAATGTGAATCAAAAATTGAAATTTGATTAGGAAAGGGTAGAAAATATTCTGGAAAAAGGAGAAAATGCTGGTTACCAGCATTTTCTCCTTTTCCTACAATGTTTTCCAAAGGCTTCTTTCTCAGGGGCATCAAAAGTAGGGATTGTGTGGTAATGGGTTAATCTTTTATCGGACAAGGTGACTATCAAAGTCTGATCTGAGTACATGCTGTCTGAATCTATCTAGTTTTACAGACTACCAACACAACAACTCTACTACAGAGCTACAAAAGACCCAGAAGAAGGGCCCTGTTTCAAGGGAAACTTTCAGTCTTGCAATTTGCTCAACTCCTGTAACAGACTCATTTCTTTTTACTTTAGTTAGTTACTCGAGATTTCTCTTTTTTAGCCATAGTATATTTGTTGTCTGCAACTTCTTGGAATTTAAAAAAAAATGAAAATACATGATATGGTAAAGAATTAATTAGCACAGACTAAAGCATACATCATGTAAATACAAATGTTGATTGAATATGTGTTTATTTATCTATGCCATCAGTTGCCCATAAGGGCCTGAAGGAGTGCAAGATACAGGACAAAAAACTATACTAAGTTATGCTTGGTTATTTAACATATTTGGTGAATAACTCTATGATGGATTTGTAGGTTTATAAGGTCCCTCGTACTCTAGGCATATTTGGTATGGACCTGTAATAACTCTATCATGTGGGACTTTGGTTTTATGTTTCATAAAACAACAGTAATTTTAGCTGGCCAGCAATGGGGTTTGAACCCACACTCTTATATGACCCAAGACTTGATTTTTAAAAGTCATACACTCTACTACTCACTGAGCTCTTCAGGCTGATCAACAAATATGATGCAGCCTCACCTTCTATACCTACAGAAATGCTCAGACATTGTGCCTTAAGGCTATCTCATTTGAATATATTACAGGGAATAATTATCCTATAACTCTTCAAGTTAAAGGTACATTTAGACCTACTACCAAGACCACATGTAAACAAAAATCAATGGCATCATATCTGGAATACAAATAAACACGGCTATCTGTACTCACAAAAGCACATTTCATTCTAATTTTCTATTCCTGATTTGAGTTAGGTAACAATTTGGCAATGTTATGGGCACCATGTAGGTTTAATATCATTTCGTTTCTGCATTAAATTGTGAGAAAATGTTTCTTTTTCTCACAATTTAATGCAGAAAAGTGCTGAAAGAGAGGTTACTCTAATGGACTGGCCATAATGATGATTGATACAGGTAAAAATTGTGTGCTATAGATTAAACAATATGCAAGGAGTTTGAATAATACAACTACTCTACGATATAATTATGTTGTGCTAGTCCTGTTAGGTATATGTGAATCTACCTTGCATTTTCAGGGGACCAGGGTCTGTTTGTCGTCTGCGGCTCAAAGATTCAACAGTTGGAGGTGTGAAAGCGTCAGCATTCTGCGATAATTTTACATCCCTAATGCCTAAAATGTCATGATTGGATAGAAATGATGCTCTTATGCAAGAAAACTCAGTGTATGTGTGATTTTACCTTTAAACAAGGGTGAATGACATCAGGTCATACCATAATAGTCAACAGAAAAGGTTGAAAAATATTAGCATGTTTTTTAAACAATTTACCACATGAATTTTTGTTTTAACATCTGCCAAGAGTCTAGCTTTTTAAAACATTTTGGGAAAAGGAGAAAAAAGCTTGTAATCAGCACTTTTTCCTCTACTCTCAATGTTTTCTATCTCTTTAAAACAAACTGCATCATTTGAACCACATATAATTTATTGTCTGTGTAATGCATTTATATGGGATTATAGCTAGTGTAAAATTTGTTCATCTGGTAAAGGGAAAAATTATGATAAAAATTTCCACAACTAATGATTAATTCTTTACCAATCAATCCCCTGTTTTAAAAACCTTGGGAAAGAAGCCTTTTGAAAACATTATGGGAAAAGAAGAAAATGCTGGTAACCAGCATTTTCTCCTTTTCCTATAATGTTTTCCACCTATTCAAGGACACTAACTAATTTTATTTGAATAGTTGTCTGTAATTTTCTTCAGGAATGGATATGTTACAAGGGCTACGTCTCACAGCTGACACTATATGGCTTGCAACATGGGAAAAGGTGCATTCTGACATTTGCGTAAAGTGTTGTCTTGGATAAGCCTGCACAGTCCGTGCAGGCTAATCTGAGATGGCACTTTACAACTACATAAGCTTTTATGCTGCAGCAGCCTTTGGCAATACAGAAAGTTACAGTAAAATGGAAAGAATCGTTTCGGATAAGCACGGATTGCGCAGGCTGATCTAAAATGACACTTTATGCAAATGTCCGAATGCCCCTTTTCACGTGTTGAAAGCCATACATAAAATGAAAAATTTTTGCTAACTTACCTGCTTGACTGGCTCTATTTTTGACATCATTTCCTGTTTGCTGTGGCTTATGGGAGGAACCTGGAATAGCAGTATCGTCATATGTGTGATCAATCGTGTTAGTGTAGTCCAAACTTTCATGTTCCCGAGGATTTGTGTTAGTGTTCCAGCTATCTAAACTTAATCGTGCACCTGTCACTGTGTTAGTTTTTGTGTTAGTAGGTACATGTTGATACTGAGTACAATGTAGATAATCGGCTGAAGTCTCGGTTGTGGCATCAACAGGGAGTGCCAAGGAAATAGGGGTTGACTTTCGATCGGTGATAAAGTTAGTTCTTCTGTTACCTTTGGTGTTAATAGATAACTATGTGAGGCAAGGCATACTCTGTAAAAAGGGGGTTTAATGCACTTTGACCCAGGTTAACATAGCCTGACCTGGGATGAAAATTTATGCTTTTAGCCGATTTTCTGCATGTCAAAGGACCAGTCTAATGCATGGTTCAGTCTATTGTTATACAAAATGAACTTTATTTATCTTAAATAAATATATGATAGCTTGCTACGTGCAATGGATCAAGAAGACGCAATAAACTCCTTTTTTGCAAGGTATGTGTTATACTTGCCTGTTTACCACTTTACCAAATGACATTATTTTAGATCTGTCCAAATTGAAACCTTTTGCAGATATCAATTGTAATGTGGCTCAAATGGAGCAATTTTTCTATCATATGGTAGAAAACATTGTGGGAAAAGGAGAAAATGCTGGTTACCAGCATTTTCTCCTTTTCCCATAATGTTTCAAAAGGCTTCTTCCTTAAGATTGTGAAAACTTGGGATTTTGTATGGTAAAGGTTTAATGGTCATATTGGACTGGTAATTACATCTTTTTGTGTTGCACTCTACTGTTTTCCACCGGTAAATTTCATGATTTTGTAAATTTTCATGAAGCTCAAACCTTACACTCTCAAATTACAGTAATGTTTGTGCAGCAAGAAACAGGCACCTTACAGGTACATGTAGGAAGAGCTTAATATTTATTTTAGTCCTTCACGAATTTTAGTTGGCCAGTCGAATACGGCTAATGACACTTACCTACAATGTCAAGGATAGTAAAGATAGTGTATATAATGTACAGAAGTTCTTTGGAACTTTTGTCAACTTCTTGTTGGTGATAATGTTAGAATGTAGTTTTTCTGTTACTCTGTTAGTAAACAGATACATTTTGTCAACATAAGCAGATACCATATTTCTCCTTATAAAAGCGCCCTCCCTAATAGTAGTTCCCCTCCCTAGAAAAAACCTTCATGATAAGATAATGTACATCAACTGATTAAAATGACAATATTTGAATAATTTGACGAATATTTCCACTAACTTGAATAATATTTCTTATTAACGATCACTAACCTACAAAGAAAATATTATAGTGAAAACTTTTTGCTTAACAAATTGGGCATAAAATACAGGCTCCCTACTTATGTTTTGGATAGCTTCTTAAATTTTTATTAGGAGAAATACAGGCATATATAATTAACTCATTACCAAACGACAAACATTTAGGCTTGTCCAAATTCATTTGCAGATGACAAAATAAAAGTGACTGAAAATTTGAAATCTCTTTTATGAAGGGTAGAAAACATTGTGGGAAAAGGAGAAAATGCTGGTTACCAGCATTTTCTCCTTTTCCCACAATGTTTTCTAAAGGCTTCTTTCTCAGGGGCGTCAAAAGTAGGGATTGTGTGGTAATGGGTTAAGGACAACAATACAGTTGACTCATGCAAATATAGATGAGTCATGAAAAAGGCGTTTTAATCCATCTGATATAAGTATCGTAGTATCAATCAATATCAACCTGTGCATGGGTTGAAAATTTTTGCTTTTGGTAAATTTTCTAATTTGTTGTCTGCAAATGCTTTCAATTTGAACCAGTTTATAATTTTGTTGTTTGGTAAAGATTTACAACCCTTTTTCCTGAATGCCACCCAATTGTAATAAGCAAGACATAAAAAGTCTTATCCTGAACAAATAGAAAAAAAAAGCAGTTTTAACACAATACAGCAATTGGCTATATTCTAGAGACATTGATAGCATTAATGGACAGACAATGACCAATAGCAGTGGTCAGACCGTTAGGGTGTCATATTTTTTTTGTTGAAAAAAAAAAAAAAAGATCTACAATGTGTGCCCATTTTTGTGGAATAATTTAAAGGAACTAGTCTGGAGCAAACAACCAAATTTTCTTTTCATGTACAAGTTGAAAGTGTCCTTAATGATCAATTAACCCTTTACCAGACAACAAAATTTTAGCATTGTCCAAATTGAAAGCATTAATTTGCAGACAGCAATTTCGATGTGGCTCACTGGTGCAACTGCTCATTGATAGGGTAGAAAAAAATGTAGAAAAAGAAGAAAATGCTGGTTACCAGCATTTTCTCCTTTTTCCACAATGTTTTCTATAGGCTTCTTTCCAAGAGTTGTCAAAAGTTGGCATTGTGTAGTAAAGGGTTAAATATTTTCTTTACAGTTACATCACAGCAGGGTAAGACCAAGTAACTCAGTGGTAACATGGACGACCAGTAATCCAGGGACTGCAACTTTGAATCAGTGCTTGGTTGATTCGTTTACTCTCTTGGATATTGCAGTATCTACTCTAATACTACATAATACAAAGGTGTATCATGCATAACATATAAAAAGCTAGTACATAATATAGAAAGAATGAGATCAGGTGAAACATACACTTATAATAAAACCACTGAAAAATTCAAAATTTCTAATGCAATTTGTAAAGCAAAATATTGCAATTTGATCTTATTTTTTTTCAAGGAAAAACCTCACTGCATGGGACAGTGTAGATTAAGATCATTCTGTGGAGTCTGATTTTAATCTAAACTGTCTGCAGTGGCACAATACATAGCACTTAGCAGCTAAGGGTAAAATAGTACTCTTGGTTTTGGGCCCTTGGTTATGTTCTGCAGTACAGTTCTTCCGTATGAGGACAATTCTCCCCTAGACAAGTGCCCCCTGGGCAACTCTCCCCTGTAAATTCCCCCTGGGACAATTGCCCCGCAAGACAATAGCCCCCCCCCCAACGATTTTCCCCCGGACAATTACCCTCCAAAAGCAAATTGCCCCCAGACAATAGCCCCCCAGGACTATTATCCCCTTGACAATTCTCCCCAAGACAACGGCCCCCAGACAACTGCTTGTCTGGTGAAAAAAATAGAATATTTGGGGTTTTTTTTTGGTGAAAGATTGAAAATTATTTCGATGTGTGAAGATCATCAGTAGTATTTTCACAAGTGGCTGTGATCAAAATTTATTTCATCAAGTGAACATCATTGGTAATATTTTCACGAGTGGTGCAGCCTTTTGTGAAAATATTACCGATTAGTTCACTCGATGAAATAAATTTCAATCTTTCGCCTAGACAAACAAATATCCTTTTTGTACTATTCAAAGCCAGATCGAACATAGTTATAGGTCCATAAAATCTGTTGTCTCACAACTGATTGAATGATAAGGTAGAACTGTCTTTTGGCATGCACAATTTTTTCAAAAAGCAGGCTGTTGTGGAAGATACTCCCCTTTCACAGAGCATGGGACATATATACTTGAGCCATGCTCTGTAAAAAGGGGGCCTAATATATCTGCCAAATTATCATTGACCATGCAGGCTGACCTGGGCTGAAACTGTAGGCTTTTGGCTTGTTTTCTGTATGCAAAAGGACCCATCTTCCTAATGATTCACTTGATTGATAGACAAAATTGATATTTCGGATGCATGATCATTGAAGACTTGCTACGTATCCTACATCACATGGATGCGTTGAGCCCCATTTTCTCAGAGCATGGCTCACATGTATTTGTCTCAGTCCAGTAACAGAACACTATATTACCAGTAAGTGCAACTTCATTTAACCCTTTCCCAAACAATCCCTGGTTTTTACAGGTCAGGAATAGAAGCCTTTTGAAAACATTGTGGGAAAAGGAGAAAATGCTGGTAACCAGCATTTTCTACTTTTCCCACAATGTTTTCTACCCGATCATAGACAGAAATCATCTTTTCAGCAAGAGTTGAATTGTCATCTGCAAATGCTTTCAATTTGGTCTAGTCCAAAAGTTTGTCGTTTGGGAAAGGGTTAAAAGTTACAGGCTGCTTTCCCACATTAACAAAGCTGAAACCTATTTATGATAGAAAAGTATGACTATATCAAACTTACCACCTTTTCTTAGCGTGACCTGAGCAGACTGCTCAAACATACGCGATAGATTTTGTACTCCTCCTGGGTTACTCTCATCAACACTGGATGTGACTTCTTCAGTGTGATTGGTCTTCTGTGCTGGTGCCATGCTGTTTGACAGTTTAAGGGCACCAACAGAACTTTTAGGCTGTTGATTCCACGTAGGCATTGTGTCTGGAAATTTAGGGTTCACTTTACTACCGAGTCCAGACCCTTCACTATTCACCTTTTTCAACTGGGCTAGTTTTTGGGCGACAGATTCCTGTAAGATGAGCCCTGGTGATGATGAGACATGGTTTAGTGGTGAACATTGTGATGGTCCGGCTGATACCGTTTGTGAGTTGGATACTGATGGCGTTTTCCCTAAAAATAGATATAATTTTTGTGTATAGTTTACCTCTTACGTCAACTTCTTATCTCTGTAATGTTTTTATTCATTCTGAGCAAAAAGACTTTACCCAACCTCATCTAGACATAATGGTGGTAAAAACATTCATTTTGCGGGGGTATAATTGACCTGCAACACGATTTGTAAAGTGCCCTCTCTGATCAGCCTGTGTAGTCCACGCAGGGTAATCCGAGACGGCACTTAACTACTACAATAGATTTTGTCCTACTGCAGACTTGTGTGAAACAGAAAATAGCATTAAAATGGAAAGTGTTGTTGCGGATAACCTGCGCATATTCCATAGGCTCATCCGAAACAACATTTTACGCAAGTGTCCGAATGCCCTTTTTCCCGTGTTGCAGGCCAATTAGTAATGATCATAATAATAATGATAATTATAATAGAGAAAAAAGCTATCTACAAAAATCATCTTATGTGGCCATTATGTCTATCTGTCCTAATATCTCTGGATTGTAGCATCTTTAACCCATTACCATACAATCCCTACTTTTGATGACCCTGGGAAAGAAGCTTTTAGAAAACAATGTGGGAAAAGGAGAAAATGCTGGTAACCAGCATTTTCTCCTTTTCCCACAATGTTTTCTATCCTTCCCAAAACAGATTTTAAATTTCAGTCACTTTTATACTGTTGTCTGCAAATGCTTTCAATCTGGACCAGTCTAAAATTTTGTCTTTTGGTAATGAGTTATTTGTTAAATGAAATTGTACAGCACTTATAAACACTTTACCACATATTCCCAACTTTTGACAGAAAAGATGATGAAGGCTTTTGAAAACATTGTGGGAAAAAGAGAAAATGCTGGTAACCAGCATTTTCTCCTTTTCCCCCAGTATTTTATTCCCTTTCAAAGGCACATCTTTGAGTCAAGTCTTGTTTGTAGTCTACAACTGCTTACACTATTCAACAGTAAAAAATTTTGTCGCTTCCTAAATTAAATATCAGTTTTAAATCACTTCTATTTTGTTGTCTGCAAATTCTTTCAACCTGAACTAGTCCAAAATTTTGTCATTTGGTAAAGAGTAAAAGATAATTTTGAGACTAGACAAAGTCTTAATCAAAGATGGAAATTCTAGTGTATCTCAAAGGAAAAGTACCTAAACTTCACAGAAAAATATATAGATTTTTTGTAGTCAAAATTTAATTTAAATTTTTGAATTTCAATATTTTTGTGATCTTCTGATCATCTGAAAACATTGTGGGGAAGGAGTTGGATATATCAATTTATATCATAAAAGTAAAAACAATTAGATCTTAATATCATAATTCAAAATCTGAATATATCTCTTTATTTCATGCTTTCCGGTAGGATATCGAGAAATAGCAGTGAAAATATTTTTCAATCTTACACTGGTACCACCAGTGAAAATACCGATTTTTATATTCTTGTTGCCTAGGTAAATTGTGCGTGCCTCACAACCAGATGGAAATATGATGTCATTTACTTTATATTTCTCGCGCTTGATGTAATATTGTAACACGTTGCTATGCGGGAGGGTGCGCCACGGGGAATGACGGAAAAGAACTGTACTGGATTTTGATTAAGCTCCTCCCAGAAAGAGTTAAAAGTATGAAATAAATAGAATATTTGATTTTTTTGGTGAAAGATAGAAATTTATTTCATCTCATGAACACCATCGGTAATATTTTCACTCGATGGTGTTCACTTGATGAACTAAATTTCGATCTTTCACCGAAAAACACAAATATCATCTATATAGACGCCAACTGTAAGAACTGGCAGGTTAAATATCTCAAAGTTTATCAACTGTCAGTAACTCTAAGGCTATCTTATAAACAACTACACCAATCAATATTACCTAGAAATTGAAAAATGAAATCCCAGAGCTTGATAGATAGAAGTTAATGTTTTCATGTAAGAGATATGAAGAATTTAGTGAAGGCATTTTGCAGACAACAAAGTAAATGTAACTTGATTGATTGGAATTGTCTTCGAAGGCATAGAAAATATTGTTGGGAAAAGGAGAAAATGCTGGTTACCAGCATTACAATATTTTCAAAATCTTTGTTGTTTATAGTCGTTTAAGCATGGATGTGTTTGATACATTTGATTAGATAGGTCAACATAATCACATTGCCAGATATTAGAGACTCATCATTCCCACCGCACTTTGTTAAGGACTCTGTTTATTATACTCTCCTAACTCTTCTTGATCTGACTGCCAAAAAATCTTGCTTCCATCATTATTCATAAACTACAGTTGAACAAGGAAAAGCTTTGAACAAATAATATGTAACCTGAAAACTCATTGGTCAAAGGTTGTACAAAATGAACATTTATTAGCCAAAGATTCCCCAAATTGTCAGGGTGGGACCAATGAAATTCTTCATTCTTCAATTCTTCATTACATATTAATGCTAATTTTGTCAGTCAAAGTTCTCTATTCATGTTTATTAATTCCATCATATAGATTGTTTTTACTTCTGTGCTAGCAGCATTAATTCATGTGTACCTCATACCGGTATGTATTTTTGTTAATTATGCACTATAATATAGAACAGATGACTCTTAATATTATGACATGAAAAAATTTTAGCCTTAACTCTTTACCACACAATCCCGACTTTTAACGACCCTGAGAAAGAAGTCTTTTGAAAACACTGTGGGAAAAGGAGAAAATGCTGGTAACCAGCATTTTCTCCTTTTCCCACAATGTTTTCTACCCTTCCAAAAAAGAATTTCAAATTTTCAGCCACGCTTATTTTGTCATCTGCAAATGCTTTCAATTTGGAAATGTCTACAATTTTGTTGTTTGGTAAAGAGTTAATCAAATAGACCACATTTTTATATAACAATTCTGATATGGGTGTAAAAGTAATGATATTATTCTTTGATAGGATGGAAAGCATTGTGGAAAAAGGAGAACTGCTCTTTACCAGTATTTCCTTCGCCCCTTTGCTGTTTTCAAAAGCTTTATTCAGCATTGTTGTAGTATACATTGGGTACACTGTTAATTAGAATATACAAGAATAAACATATTGTATTGATTGATGTTAGCTTGGTACAGATTTGCTGTGTAACAAACCTATATCAGTGGAACCAGATGATACTGGATTAGGGGCTGGCTTTAGGGGTGTGCTGGCCTTTGATACTGGAAGCTGCACTGGAGTTTGAACTAAAATATACATGTAACATAAAAATACAACATATACCTAGATAACTTTTATGTTGTTATGTGCACATGAAATTTACAGGGTAATTTAAGTTTTATCTAAGTTGTTTTACTTTCAAATTTAGAACATTGCTCACATAAAGGGACCCCGATCAAACCAAAAACTTGCCAGATAAGAGAGATTATCATAACCATTGCTACAATTCAATTATGCATACATGTGAGTATCTTTGATTATCTTCAAGTACTAAATCTAAATACCTGGTCCGGTACAACCATAACCAATTTGCATGTTTGTGACATGTTTCTTAATATTCTTTCTAATTGATATTATTGTGAACAAGGTGAGATAAGTAAAACATGCAATTTAATTTTGCATGCACAATGATAACAAGAAATGTCTGATTCTTTTGAAAAAATAGATGGCGTAAACTTGCCCACTGATACTAGTAGATCTCAAGGGGTCCGTGGAATAAACATGTCTGTATTTTTTACCAATCACAAATCTCTATTTATTCATTTGAACAATACAACAAAAAGAAGGTCAGGAGTCAACACATTCAGTTATGCCAGAAAGCTATTATTTGACTTTTTGTGGGGAATTCTTACCAAAATAGACTTGTGCTTTATTTTTGAAATTCAAATATTTGCTTTTTTTTAACAGACTTATGCTTATGTGAAAATATTGTTACAAATACATGCAGTTGATGTTAAACATGAAACTGAAAAACTAATCTACTACAAAAACTGCTATAAAAAACTGCTACAATAACTTTTATAAAAACTCACTCTTTACCAAACAATCATAAGTTTTAACAACCTGCAGGAGGAGAAATACGAAAAAAAAAATGTGGGAAAAGGAAAAAAATGCTGGTAATTACCAGCATTTTCTCATTTTTCCACATTTTTTTCACTCTATCAAAACAAATACCTTGATTTTAGCCACTTGTGATCTTTCATCTGCCTTCAATTTGGATGCTAGGTCTAAATTTTTGACAAAATTTTGGCCAGACCTAAATTGAAAACTTTGCAGACAACAAAATAAATCTGACTTGAAAATTGAAACTTGTTTTGGGAAGGGTAAAAAACGTTGTTGGAAAAGAAGAAAATGCTGGTAACTAGCATTTTCTTCTTTTCCCACAATGTTTTCAAAAGCTTTCTTTCTTAGGGTCATTAAAAGTTGGGATTGTATGGTAAAAAATTAAATAGGTATAAGCCATGCTCTGTGAAAATGGGATTAAACGCATCAGCAAAGAAATATCAGCCAGTGTCGGCCAGCACAGGCTGACCTGTGTTGACACTTTTTGCTTTTAGTCCATTTTCTTCATGTCCAAGGACCATCATTCTACCCAATAAATCAGTCAGTTGTTGAAAAAAAAAACTGATTCTATGGGTCAATAATAATGTTATAATTACCAAACGACAAAATTTTAGACTGGTCCAAATAGAAAGCATTAATTTTGCAGATGACAAAATTAACGTGACTCAAAAATTGAAAATTGTTCAGGAAGGTCAGAGCACATTGTGGGAAAAGGAGAAAATGCTGGTTACCAGCATTTTCTCCTTTTCCTACAATGTTTTCAGAAGGCTTCTTCCTCTGGGGGCCATAAAAACCAGGTATTGATTGTTAAAGGGATAACTTGATTGATGTCATGCATCACAAAGATGCCAGAGTACTGTTCATATTCAATGTGTTAAAATATTAGAGTACACTCTACATATTATGAACATGCAATAAAAGAGTTAGAGTCGTCAGTAATGTTTATAATGTTAGATGTTTTCCAATTGCTTGTGCTAAGGTAAATAAGAAAAGATGTTTTTTATCTGGAGAGCAATTTCTTTGCCAAGGATTTTGAAATTATTTCCATGGTATGAAAAGAATCTAAGCATATAGAATTGAAGATAAAGAAAGTAAATCAGTTTAACCCTTTACCATACATAAGAATTTTACACCAATTCAAAGTGAAAGCATTTGCAGACAATAATTTCATAGTGGCTCAAATGATGCTCTTATTTTTTGATACAGTAGAAAACTTTGTGGGAAAAGGAGAAAATACTGGTTACCAGCAATTTCTCCTTTTCCCACAATGTTTTCAGGAGGCTTCTTCCTCAGAGTCGTCAAAAGTTGTGGTTGTGTGGTAAAGGGTCAACTCTTTTTACCATATGACAAAATATTAGACTTGTCAAAGTGGAAAGCATATGCAGACAATGAAATAAATGACTCAAAGATTGAAACTTAAGTTAAGAAGAGTAGAAAGCATTGTGGGAAAAGGAGACAATGGTGGTTGTCAGCATGGTCTCCTTTCTCCAAAACGTTTTCAACCCTATCAAATGACAAATTCCATCATTTTAGCCAAATATATATTGACATCTGCACACGCTTACAATTTGGAACAGTTTACTTTTTGCTTGTGTGGAAAAGAGTTAACCAGAATTTCTATGCTATCTAGATTGTAAGCTATCAGCAAGAGTCGGTGTTCATACCTGGACCTGAGGGTGTTACCATATTTGATAGAGGAAGGGGAGGGGGTGGTGGTGGGACAGGCACCAATGAAATCGTGTTTCTATTTTCTTGTCCTAGAGATTCACAAACACATGTAAGACAAGAAAATGTAAGACGGGAAAATGGATCCCCGGGTCTGAAGGCAGAATTCAACAGCAATTGAAGGTGGCACATGTCATGATTTTGTATGAGGAAACAGATGGTGTAGATCAGGATCGATCTACATATTCTGTGCAGTCTGGTCCTGATGTACACCAACTGCAAGAGTCATCAGCAACCATAGGGTCCAAAGTTTGATACCCGGGAGTGGTTGTCAATTTTGGGATTGATCATTGGCCCACACATTTGGCGCAAGTACTGTAGTAGTGTCCAGGAAGCAGAATCTCAAGTGCAAATTGTAAAAACTTGTTTCTCAATCAACCTGCTAAAAGAGGGTTTAACCCTTTACCAAACAATCCCTGGTTTTCACAACCCTGAGGAAGAGGCCTTTTGAAAACATTGTGGGAAAAGGAGAAAATGCTGGTTACCAGCATTTCTACTTTTCCCACAATGTTCTCCACCCCATCTAGAATGAATTTCAATTTTTGAGTTACACTCATTTTGTAGTCTGCATCTGCTTTAAATTTGGACCAATCTAAAATTTTGTTGTTTGGTAAAGAGTTATACATCTGCAAAAAGTATCAGCCTGTGCAGTGCAACTTCTGTCAAAACCTTTTGCTCTAAGTAAATTTTCTACATGTTAACAGGACCAGTCTACCTCACAATTCGGTCAGTTCTTAAACAAAATGGAATTTACAGATCCATAATACATGTGTATGATGACTTTCTTGGCATATTGAATAACGGAGATGCATTTACTCTTTACCAAACAATCCCGACTTTTGACGATCCTGAGAAAGTAAGCCTTTGAAAACACTGTGGGGAAATGGAGAAAATGCTGGTGACCAGCATTTTCTCTTTTTCCCCACAATGTTTTCTATCCTTTCCAAATCAATTTTCAATTTTTGATTCACATTTATTTTGGCGTCTGCAAATGCTTACAATTTGGACAAGTCCAAAATTTTGTCATTTGGTAAAGAGTTAAACCCCCTTTTGCCAAGGCATATAATATTATCTAATATGTTTGGTTTTCAATTACAATGGGTATAGATGTATATTGTATAAATACAATGTGTAACACTTCTGATTACAGATTCATATACTATACATATACAAAATGATACTATACATATACAAAATGCTTAAACTAGAACAATGGATAAACCATTTCGCAATATTTTTCATTTTTGAGGATGGCAGTAGACCAAGATCAGATTCCAGTCCAATCTTCGATCAATACCATCCTCATGTTTAGTCAAACCTGCAAGATCTTTCAGAATTTCTGCAGATTGTATTTTAAGCCTTATCCTGCTAAATACCTAGAATGGAACTTACAATATGATGATAAAACCCTAAATATTGCTATTTCAAAGGTATGTTTTCTGGGAAAATATCTCCTCAGCAGAGAGTGTAGATCAAAGATCAGACTGCATGTTCTGTGCAGTCTGATCTTGACCTACGAAGTCTGCAAAAGGTCAGTGAGTCGGGCTTAGCAGCCTAAGGGTAAAGTTTTCGAAAAGTTTCTGTACATATCTCTATAACTTTTTAGTAAAGGGAGGTAATAATAATCTCCCTTTGATTTGAGGATATAGTGATTTTAGAATTGAAAATAATAATTCTACAAAGGAAAAACCTCGAAAAAAGTGGTTCAGTTAAGATGCTATAGTAGTGATGATCTTTAAAGGTGGGTATTTAGAATTTTCACATGACACCAAATTGAAAAATATATATATATCATTGAAATTTATATGAAAAAACAATACAAATCATCAATAATTAAGAATCATAAAATTACAAAAAAAATTTTTTTTTGATGGTATTCCCTTAAAAGGCTACGTAGCCTCTTAACTCTTTACCACACGAGAAAATTTTAGACTGGTCCACATTGAAAGCATTTGCAGACAACAAGATAAAGGTGACTGAAAAATTAAAATTTGGTTTGGGAAGGGTAGAAAACACTGTGGGAAAAGGAGAAAATGCTGGTTACCAGCATTTTCTCCTTTTCCCTTAGTGTTTTCAAAAGGCTCCTTTCACAGAGGTGTTAAAAGTCGGGATTGTGTGGTAATGGGTTAAGCTATTTTTAGATTTCACGCCAAAAATCAATAAATCATTGTGGGAATGTCAAGTGACTGGCATGTGACTAATAATGCTTAAATTCCATTACAAAAACAAAACATGTAATAATTATTTTCCAATATGTCTTCTTCCGAAAGATGTTTGACACTTTGTCTGTGTTTTCCTTTATTTAGATGAGAGAATTGATAATCTAAAAATAGAACATGTCTCCCGTTGTTGTCAAAGTGGTCCGTAATAAATCTCTAATTTCTCGTGTTATCAGATGGTTTTCGACTACTGGGGTTTTATGTGCGCAAATTAAAAGGCTATGGAAGTATAAGGATGATTTTTTTGCATTTTTGTAAAATTTTCGTCCCAAAATCTGAAGGGCCACCTTTAATGGTTGCTACAGTAGTGATGATTTTTAATGGTATCATATTTTCCAGAGTAAAGTTACATTGGAAATGGATGTTCCACTTCAGGGTAGGAATACCCTAACCCTTTACCACAAGTCCCTACTTTTGATGACCCTGAGAAAGAAGCCTTTAGAAAACATTGCGGAAAAAGGAGAAAATGCTGGTAACCAGCATTTTCTCCTTTTCCCTTAATGTTTTCTACCCTTCATAACACAAATTTCAAATTTTAAGTCACTTTTATTTTGCTGTCTGCAAATGCTTTTGATTTGGATAAACCTAAACTTTTGTATAGTCTAACATCTACCTGCAGGAGAACGAGGTGGGGGTGGAGCAACTGGCAGACTCTCCAGTGTATGATCTGTATGATCTGATGAAGAAGAAAAGGAAAAAAAATATTTTAATAATAAGTCACGGGCTTAATCTTTGCCTCTTGCATTTAGCAATCTTCACTTTAATACTGTACAACCTGTATCAGAGACCACTCAAGGGAAGTACTGAAATTGGTCTCTTACAGCAGGTGGTCTTTAAATACAGGTTATATTAGGTCAATGTAAGAAGGGTTGTTGTATCAGAAGACTGGTCTCTTAAAGCATGTGGTCTCTTAATACAGGTGGTCTCTAACACATGTTTAACTGTAATTCCAAAGTAATCACTGTCAATGGTTTAATCCATTATCACACAGTCCCATGCTTCGATGACCCTGAAGGAGAAGGCTTTTGATAACATTGTGGGGAGAAAAAGGGAAAAGAGACAATGTTTTTTCCCTTGCAAAGACTACTTCCCACTTTTTAGCCACATTTTGTTTTATTGTCTGCAAATGCATTCAAATTGGACTGGTCCAAAATAGTGTTGTGTGGTAAAGAGTTAAGGGAGTTTGAGTCTTTGCAGTTTGGAGGGCCTGTTTGTTTCTTCCTGTGAGTGGCTTTTCAGGACAGGGTCTGTATTCACCAATCATTCTTAAGAATATTCTTTGTCTTGTACTTCAAGATATTCTAACTAGGAAAGGAACAGGAAATCAGAAGTTCTGTTACTTTCATAATTGACAAAATTCTAAAGAGTAATACTAAGAATGTTCTGAAGAATGTTTGGTGAATAAAGAACCAGCTGCAGGATTATTTCTAATGGAACTTATTTTAGAACAACCTGACCCCTTACCTTCATCTACATAGGAATGATGGCTGGGTTCGGGCGCTTGATGTGGGGTTGGTGGTAGTGGCATCGTTGTCCTTGATGTAGAAACAGTTGGGCTGGTTGCTGTTTCTGCAATAAAAGGAGCATGATACTTGATTGATTTTCAAAAGAAAGTTACATGATACATATACACAAGTATAGGCTGTAAGAATTGACCTAGCAGGGTATATGAAATGCAATATAAGCACCTTTTTTCACAATATTTTCACACAGTAAAACAGATGCACTTCATTTGTTCATAAAGCAAAGGACTGATAAAGTATTGTTATGATTCATGTGTTGATGTGGATTTATGAAGAGCAATTTGTAACTGTTGCCGATCCATTACAGTCAAAACTACAGCTGACACTGAATGTGACTTAATACCCCCGCCACCCCTTTGACAGAAACTGGCAATTATTAATATTTTATACACAGATGGACACACGTATAGACACATGGACGGACACATGGATAGACAGGCTGATTCCAGTATAACTCCGAAAACATTCGTTTTGCAGGGGTATAATAAACTTAGGGACTTATGCTGCTTCCTACTATGTCAATTTTTACAGCCAAGGGGTAAAAATATTGTTAATTACTAGACTACTTACTGCCTGAAACAAATTTCTAACCTTTAATCCTTTACCACACAATGACGACTTTTGACGACCCTGAGTAAGAAAGCTTTTGAAAACATGTGAAATGGAGAAAATGCTGATAACCACCATTTTCTCCTTAATTCCTACAATTTCTCTACCCCTCCCAAATCAAATTTTGACTTTCAATTTGGACCAGTCTATAAATTTGTTGTTTGGTAAAGAGTAAACCTATTGAAATTGGTGAAATGAATGTTTTAAGTGGATAGTAAAAACCAAAATGTTACTTTTCAAGGTAATTTCTTAGGAAAATTATCTCCTCATCAGACACTACAGATCCTAGATCAGACTGCACAGAATATGCATTCTGATCTTTATCTACACTGTTAACAAACAGTCCTTGAGTTGTGCATAGCAGCCTAATTATGGATAGTATGATGAATTTAGTTAAAAACTTTTTATTTGTTAAAGTTCTTTCTTCAGTGTCAAAATTTTGCATTGAACCATTCCGTCTTATGATTATGGGGGATAAAACTTTAAACCTTTACCACACAACAACGACTTTTAACGACCTTCAGGAAGAAGCCTTTTGAAAACTTTGTGAGAAAAGGAGAAAATGCTGGTAACCAGCATTTTCTCCTTTTCCCACTAAGATTTCTTACTCTATAAAAAAAATAAATGTGTCATTTGAACCATTATGAAATTATCATCTGAAAATGCTTTCATTTTGAATAGGTCTGGAATTCTGACATGTGGTAAAGTGTTAATGTATTGTAGATCTTAACAAAAAACATTGTACATGAAAATAAAATATTCTAAACAAAGTTAGAGTTTCAAACAGAGAACTAGCAGCAGAACTGTATAAATGCATCCAAATGGGTAGCAAAAGCACACACTCAACACTGGGGATTACAGTACATTCTCATTTCTATACACAAAAGTTTACATTCTAAAGCAAATTAAAACTTAACATTGACTCCAAGTTTTCACAAATCTTAAGGGCAGCTGCCTGAAAGCCTTCTTGGAAAAGTAGAAAATGCTGGTAATCAGCTATTTCTTTTGCGTTTTCCAACATGGTTTTTCTATACTTTTAGAGACAGTTATCATCACATTCATTTTCAAACTGTTGATTCTTGAAAGATTTGCAAGAAAATACAATAATTATGGAGTTTTGTACATGCATATTTAGAAGGTAAGTATATAATAATGATACTAAATGAAATAAAAGCATTAAAAATCACTGATGTGGCATTTGTCAAAGAAGCCATTGTGTGCAATTAATCATTTGGGAAAAAAAAAAAAATAAGAAAAATATAATTTAAGTATCAGCTTGAAAGTCAATCAACAAGCAAATTGATACTTTTTTCTTCATTGCAGCATGCAGTACTTGCAGGCTGATCTGGGCCCTAATTTTTGGTTTATGGTCAATTGTCTGCATGTCAAGGACCAGTTTACTTCAAATTTTGTGAATACCATTGCACCAATAGAAGGCCATGAGAGGATGAAGCTACTATTAATAGAATAAACGTATTTCCCCAATTGCTGGTCTTATCATATCTGAATGCTATCGGGAAATATGATACATGGTCCTAAAAGTTCATCATTGAACTAACAGTGCCATTGTCTTCTACAAATGCCACAAAGAGAGTAATGATGGTAGATGAGTATATACCAGGATTGTTCATTGGCTCATCGTTCTGGTACACATGGTCTCTTTCAAAGCTGTCAATCATAGCATCAAATTGGCGTAGGTGCTCTGGCAGTACAGAGAAAGAAAAGGATCAATAGATAGGAATCATGCTCTTTGAAAAGAGGGTTTAATGCATCTGCATAAAGTATCAACCCATGTCAGCCTGCGCAATCTGCGCAGGCAGACCTGGGTTGAAACTTTTTGCTTTTGGTCAATTGTCTGCATGTGAAATGACCAATTTACCTCAAGATTCAGTTGTTTGTAAGACAAAATTTACTTCATGGCTCCATTATTATGCAATGACTCACAAAGATGGATTAAACCCCCTTTTACCAGAATATGGCTGAAATATAGGAGCAAGTGGATACAGGTATTATGTAGCTATAATAAAGTATGATATAATCAAGAAGGGGGAAGCCCACAATTATTCAAACATTCAATTTGTACAAGACTTACCAACCTTGTATGTTCTTACTTTCATACTCCTCTAAAGGACATTTCCAAAAGATTTGTCAACAATAAGTTTTCATTACCGTTAACTTTTAACAATGATATTCTTAGAACCTTGTTGAAACATCATATTAACATTTGATCCTTTGACAATCATGATAGTGGCACAGACTTTGAATGTTTCTGGATGATCTGCTTTTCAGTTTTAAAATAAATAATAAGTACTGCTAAGTAGAGAGGTTAAACACTGACCACAAATAAGAACCTCTGGAGGACTTTTGAAGCAATATAAGCATTTTAGGCTCATGCTACTTAGCTTGTAGAATACAGAATGTATACAAAAACATTTTCTAACAGCTTAATTTCAAAGCGTTTCCATATTGCATCAGAGAGAAAATAAGAGGGGTAATGATGTATCGTATTTAAAGTAGAATGACCTCTTTACTTCAAACTTGTGTATTGACTTTAAAATTAACAAAAAATATGTGGGCCATTTCATTTATAAAAAGTGAAACAAAAGAAAGGAGGGTTTTTAAGTACTAAAGATGATTATGACAATGGATTTTGGCTGATTGTTCCGATCATTATAGTCCTGATTTCAAATAAACAAATGTATTGTACTAAAATTCTATATATTAGTTTGTTCAAGCTATGTTATATACAAGTGATATAGTGTATTACTAAGGCACTGCATCTGGATAAGGGCTATAAATTGTTGTCAAAATCATTCCTCTGTTGAGCAACTCGAAGTTATATTGTAATGGAGATAGATTAAAGAGCAGATCTATGTCTAGGAGTACTCTGTGATCAGGTTGTAGTGCATCTAAAATAGAGGTTTACTGGCAATAAAGGGCTCAACTCAGAAAAATCAAAGCATGGAAAATGCTGGAGTGGTATTTGTCAAGGAAGTCATTGTGTGTAATTCGTAATTTCAAAGTGAAAGAGAAATTTAATTCAAATATTTGCTTGAAAGTCAACCTATTAAGCAAATCAATACTTTTTTGGTTGCAGGTAGAATACTCATGACAAAGGTGGGATTATTGGTGGTCTCCTTTGATCATTTTGAGGAGTCAGGATTGACATATTTTACAGTAGAATGTATGATGGATAGAGACAGAAACCATATTAATATGTGAAAAAAATTCACTTTCTACATGAAAACTATGATTTTTGGCTGCAAAGATTTAATTCCTCACATTACAATCAGTTATTTTGATCTATAAATACTTATGCACAATCAATTGAAGTAGCACTCAATCATTGGATGAATAGGCTAAGGAACAAATTTGTTTCTGAATGAAAATGCGCAGGACCAAGCGATCAGTAGACAAATTTTGTGTAGATCATTGCTTCAATAGAAGGCTATGAGCAGGAGCTACAAGTACTTTTGATAAAAAAGATTTCTACAGTCTATGGCCTTACCCAGTGTATTTTAAAATGTCATTTCCAATTACATGTGTCAGTGCTACCAAAAAACTCATTTGGCTGAGAAAAATTGAGTTTAGTTGGGTTTATTTCCTTTGGCTTCGCACAAACATGATACATGCTCTTCAAAGTTCACTTGAATTCAATACAGTGAAAGATCAAAAATCATTAATCGAGTGAACATCATGTGTGATTTTTCACTTGATCTTTTTTTTTTCAGGTGAAATATCGAAATTTAATACATCAAGTGAACATTATCAATAATGTTTTCACAAGTTGTACAGCTATGAGTAAGAATATTACTGGTGATGTTCTAGAGATGAAATAAATTTCGATCTTTAACCTTAAAAAACAAATATTCTATTTATTTCATGCTCTTATTTTTTTCCTTTTCCCTTTCTAGGGGGAAATAAATCAAAACCCAGTACAGTTCTTATCGGTTATTCCCTGTGGCCTACCCACTTCTCATAACAACACATCACAAAATTATGTCAAGCACAAGAAATGTAGGGTAGATTATATCATATTACCATCTGTTACTGAGATACACACACTTTAGCTAGGTAAGTTGTGACAGGGATCAACTGTTTCCATTTTCAATTGAAGGTTCAGAATATAAAAATCAGTTTTTTCATTGGTTGTAACCATGAAATATAAAAAAATATTTCACCAACATTAAATTTTCTTGAAAACTTTCCGGAAAGCATGAAATAAAATAAACTATTTTTCCGAGAGAGCCAGACATATACATGTAACATATATCAATATCAAGATATATTAATAAATCAAGGGCTTTATCCAGGCATTTTGGGAAAAGGCACCTGGCCAAATTGGGAAAAAAAATTATAGACGAAATGTCACATTGGGAAAATAATATTGACTAAACATAAAAATATTGTTAACATATTTAACCTTAAATTAACTACTGAAGTAATATTGTTTTTTTTTCTCAAACTTCTTTCTGTTTGGATGGATGTGCTGTCTTTAGTCTTTCATGCTAGTTCCAGTCTTTAAGCTGTAATACCCCCCCCCCCCACCCCTGTTAGGCACACATTATTTTTACAGACCTTTCCCTTTTGAGGCAAATATTTCCCCATATTAACCACAAACTGATAAAATAAATTATATATTTCCTCTGATTATTTTGTCAATGAATGCCACTTTTAAAACTAGTGATCTCATGTCAATAAACCAGATTTTCGGTAGGGGGAAATTATTCACAGTGACGGGAAAATAATTCCTCCCCAGCTTAAATTACGTCATTTCTTTATCCATAAAATTTCTAAGAATAGACACATGAAATATAATATTATGGTTTCAGTACCTGCTGCATGACTACGGTGCACTATATCACTCATGGTGGTCTCTGATTTCGCTCTGTGTGATGGTCCAGCATATGTGTTTCGTGGGTGGAATTGAACTAGCATAGGAATAAAGCGTGAACAAAACTCAAAGCATTATGAACAATACAATTAGCTCTAAGAATGAAGCACAGGTAAAACTCTCATTTTTGCTACAAGGATTAGTCTCGTCTCTGTTTTAAGGAAGCATAGATCATACTCATTTTTGCTTTAAAAATGAAACTCCCTCCAAACTCCTTCAGTTACCAGCATTTTCTCTTTTTCCCGCTGTGTTTTCAGAAGGCTTCATAAATGGGTTGTTTTGTAAAGATTTAACTCTCATTTCAACATTTTGCTTAACCCATTACCACACAATCCCTACTTTTGACATCCCTGAGAAAGAAGCCTTTAGAAAACATTGTGGGAAAAGGCGAAAATGCTGGTAACCAGCATTTCCTCCTTTTCCCACAATGTTTTCTACCCATCACAAAACAAATTTCAAATTTTCAGTCACTTTTATTTTGTCGTCTGCAAATGGTTTCGATTGGACAAGCCTAAAATATTGTCGTTTGGTAATGAGTTAAGCAGAGTCACAATGTATAAAAAGCTATCTCTAAAATCGACAAAAATGCATTCATAAGAATAGGTTGAAAAAGCTAATTGAATGTAACTCTATATTAAACAACTAATTACTAAAACTAATGGTACTGAAAATCACAAGGATAGTTGAATCTCAATAATTAATTTTGATTAATAGGTACTGAAAGTTTTAAACCTTCAAAACATACAGGATGAGATTTTGACAAGCTATTCAAACACATAATCATTCAAATCATACAAATGGATCCATACATTATTCTGTTCATTACACTTAAACAATTAATTCAAACTCCTTGACAAAAGGTGTCTGCAGAAAGAAATGTAAAAGAAGTTTAGATGATCATTGAAGTCAGCACACATTGCTATTGCTTTACTTTTTTAAAGACAAATTTCAATTACTTTAATTTTGAGACTTTTAAGCCTAAACACTTTCCCACAAAATCTCAAATTTTAGACTAGATCAAATTGAATCTTTTGCAGAAAAAAAATGCATAGGTCAAAAGGTAGTTTTTATAACATACTTATGTCTTTAGAAGGAAATACACAAAATAAATCCTTGCATCTCAAAGCAGATAAATCTCAAAGGGTACAGTCATAAATTTTATCATGTGCTAAATGGTGAAGAAAATACATTGCTGTAGTTATATAACATCCAAAACTGAAATAATATTTATGCTAGATGTTAACTAAAGCAGTAGAAAAAGAATGTATGAAACAGGAATTAAGAAGGAAAACAAGAATTCATATATGTAGGATTAATTCATCGCAGGTGTTAGAAGTTGACTAAACAGGAGGTGGCGACATGATTCATCACAGCCGTGAACAAGTTTCCAAGTCCCCTGCCACCTGACAGTGCAACAAATTTATTATATGGCAAAGTTTTACCCTTTCAAAGCGTGTTAAGCGAAATTTCCCTGTATTATAATCTCATGAATCGAGTATACTGAAGACATAGAAATTCCCTTCTGAGTGCTGATAATAATACTAGCATGGATCCAAGCAGTAATGATTTCAACCCTTGAAGCAACATGCACAACTGAAGTTGCATTTGCAGCCCAATGTGCAGCCTGATCTTTGATTTATACTGTTGACTTTGGCAAAACACTTTGGACAAAACCAACCATAAACATACATTTATACAGGTTATATTTCTTGGCTGAAAATATTGGACAACTTTAATATTGGGGTGCTAAAAAGATTAATCACTCCTTATATCACAGTCTCTTTTTATCACAGTCTCTTTTCAAAATCTATAGGTATGTATTGCAAAGAACTGATAATAGGTTCCTTCATCATTACCTTTAACACTGCAATGTCCCAATCATCCTCAGAACCCAGGTTTGAAGCATTACCTTACTGTCCTTACTTTACAGAATGAATTGTAACTGGGTCAACGAGGATGTGTCCTCCCATATACAAGAAAAAACTGATGGGGCGTGAACCCATGCAAGACATATGCTTACCACTCTTCTTTTGGTTGGACCCTCTGGGGGCTCCAAGTATCCCTGGGGAAACAGTACTTGTACCCCCTCCAGGATATTTCCCAGGAGGTGGGAGGGCTTCTGGATCAATTGGATCTTCGTAATCTGTAAATGCAGAGACATCTGTACTGATACTGAGATCATGATATTACACCATTTAAACAGTCCAGTTTTAAAGATCTCCAGTGAAAAGGCTTTAGAAAACATTATTAGAAAAGGAGAAAAATGTTGGTAACCAGCATTTTTTCCTTTTTCCACAATGTGTCTTCCCTGTCAAAGAGAGACCCGATCTTCTGAGACACAATGACCTTGTTACCTTTCCAATGTCTGAAACATTATTGTTTGATAATTAGAATCAACCCTTTACCAAGCAACAAAATTCTAGACTTGTTTGAATCCAAAGCTATTGCAGATGATAAATGTGGCCCAAATAGTGGAAATTGTCCATTAAATGGTCAATCCCTTTTTTTCCCCGCTGTTACTTAACTCTTTACCACACAATCCCGACTTAACGACCCTGAGAAAGAACCCTTTTGAAAACATTGTGGGAAAAGGAGAAAATGCTGTTAACCAGCATTTTCTCCTTTTCCCACAATGTTTTCTACCCTGCTGGAAACTAATTTCAATTTTTTGAGTTATGTTTATTTTGTTGTCTGGAAGTACATGTACTTTCAATTTGGACCAGTCTAATATTTTGGGGTTTGGAAAAGGGTTAAAAGACTTCATCTCTATGTTGAAAATTTGGCATGGTAAAGAGATCAGACTAGATCCTACTGCAGATAAGCTGGCACAGTATCATCACTAAGACTTACTTACTGCTCTTCTTGATAAAGCAAATACAATACATGTACGTACTAACAGGTTTCAGTGAAGAACTACTTAGAAATTTAAGTGAATTACTCTATCAATCCAAGGCCTGGTTTCATGAAAAAACCTAATTCTCTTATTTTACTCAAATCATAAATTGACACAAAGTTTCAGACTCAACCCAGCAAAGTAATAGAATTTAAAAAAAAATGTTAACAGAGTTATGTCTGTGTATAGTGCACCTTTGAGTCTGAAATGTCCAGTCTACTCATGATTTTACCCATTACCACACAATCCTTACTTTTGCCAACCCTGAGAAAGAAGCCTTTAGAAATCATTGTGAGAAAAGGAGAAATTGCTGGTAACCAGCATTTTCTCCTTTTCCCACAATGTTTTATAACCTTCATGAAACAAATTTCAAATTTTCAGTCACTTTTGTCATTGGCAAATGCTTTTGATTTGGATATATAAAAAATTTTGTTATAAGGTAATGAGTTAAAATGCTACTGCAGTCTGATACTGTTGGTGAAGTGTGTCTCAACTGACAAACTCAACTTATGTCAGAACCTTCGACCGTCAGTATGTGGATTTGACCTTTTTTCATGAAATCAGCCTCAGTTTGTTATGATAACTGTACAGGTCCCTGGTAATGTGGTTGATAGTTCTAAGACTTTCCATCTCTATGAAGTTTTGGCAATAGAATGTCCATGTCAACAGAGTTGTGTATGTATATGTAGATGCCATCTAAATATCTAGATACCATCTAGAGGCACGTCTGTCTTACACTTTGCATTCTAACCCATCACCAAACAATTCCAAGTTTTAACCACCCTAAGAAAGAAACCTATTGAAAATATTGTAGGAAAAATGAGAAAATGCTGCTAACTAGCATTTTGTACTTTTACCACAATGTTTTCTATCCTTCCAAAGGCAAATTTCTATTTTTGAGTCACATTGTATTTTGTTGTCTTCATTATGCTTTCAATTTGGAAAGTCAGTCCAAAGTTTTGTCTTCTGGCAAATGGTTAATGCATATCTAGATCTAGATCTATAAAACTAAAATCATTTTTACCATCTATAAACAAGGCATTAGACATTTTAAAGAAAAGAAAATAGAATAGAAGCTGTAACAACAAGACAGACATAACTTATTTCATAATTTAAGGTAATTGTTGGTACACATATTTTGAGCAAACAGCTTTGAAGAAGTTCCTATTGCCAATTCAAAGAGTTAAGCATACTATTAGCGTGGTGTAGGACAAAAGCCCACTAGGATAAAAAAGCCACTAGGACAAAAACCCACGGGACAAAAACCCACTAGAACAAAACCCCATTGGGACAAAAGCCCACTAGGACAAAAGCCAACTTATAGTTATGATGATATATTTAATTAAAAAAATTTCTATGGATGATGTGTCTTTTCAGTAGGCTTTTATCCAGTGGGCTTTTGTCCCAGTGGGCTTGTTGTCCCAGTAGGCTTTTGTCCTAGTGGGCTTGTTATCCCAGTGGGTTTTTGTCCTAGTGGGCTTGTTGTCCCAGTGGGCTTTTGTCCCAGTGGGCTTGTTGTCCCAGTGGGCTTTTCTCCTGGTCGGTTTTTGTCCAGTGGGCTTTTGTCCTATTGGGCTTGTTGTCCCAGTAGGCTTTTTTCCTAGTGGGCTTTTGTCCTAGTGAGCTTGTTGTCCCAGTGGGCTTTTGACCCAGTGGGCTTTTATCATAGTGGGCTTGTTGTCCCAGTGGGCTTTTGTCCTTGTGGGTTTTTGTCCAGTAGGCTTTTGTCCTAGTGGGCTTAGTGTCCCAGTGGGTTTTTGTCCAATGGGCTTTTGTCCTAGTGGGCTTGTTGTCCTAGTGTTTTTTTTCCCCTAGTGGGCTTTTATCCTAGTGGGCTTGTTGTCCCTGTGGGCCCTTGTCCTAGTGGGTTTTTGTCCAGTGGGCTTTTGTCCTAGTGGGCTTGTTGTCGCAGTGGGCTTTTGTCCAGTGGGCTTTTGTCCTAGTGGGCTTGTTGTCCTAGTGGGCTTTTGTCCTGGTGGGCTTGTTGTCCCAGTGGGCTTTTGTCCTAGTGGGATTGTTGTCCCAATTGGCTTTTGTCCTAGTGGGCTTGTTGTCCCAGTGGGCTTTTGTCCTAGTGGGCTTGTTGTCCCAGTGGGCTTTTGTCTGTTCCCCCTTTTAGCCATATCTCTTTTTGTGGAAAAATATTGGCACTGATATTGGTCACTAAGAGGATTAATTGATGTGACAAAAATGTACATTTTGCTGCAAATACTTTTGCTATAATGTTTGAATTGTTTGAAAGGAAAGTAAAGAAAAGAATGTGAGTATACAAGTTTGTTTTTAACTTAATAAAACTTGCCATTTAGAACCTCTGAGTTCTGTTAATATGGTACATTTTAGGTTATAGAAAACTTTCTTTCCATCATGCATATGACTAACTTTTGCACAAAGATGTCATGGTACATATTGAAACATGGCATAATTAACCTTCTATGCAACAATTCCAAATTTAAACAACCCTTTGTAAGTAACATTTAATATGTAACTCACAAAATAATGTTTTCAATTTGGACAATATATTGTCATCTCAAGTAAATGGTTGATATAAGAAAAGAAAAACTTTAAACAAGATCAAAAAGTCTTGAAGAGAGAAAAGTTTGAAAAGCATGCAAACTTTCTATCTGTATGAATTAAGCCAATGTTAAGTGTGCACGGATAATCAGAGTGAAAAGTTATTTGATATTTACATAAAATTATATAAGTACCATCTTTGAACTAATTTCATTATAGTTTCAATAAAAAAAAGATTCATATGAGAACAAACTAAGAAATGATATATAATTAATTTTCTTACATACTCAAGATTTTCCACATAAAAACATAGATTTTATGTTACTCCTAGTGGCTTGCTGAAGATCATCTTTGAAAATATTTTGACACAAAAAGTTTCAATGCCATTTTCTGTATCAATGTTTGTTCCTGGAGCCTGAGTGGATGGTCCATTTCTTGCCAATTATTCTTGATACAGGATCTTAGTCTTATTGTCCAGTAATTTTTTCTAATTTGAAAGTAAAGTAACTTCTGATTGGTTAAACCAAGTAGTTTAGCCTATCAGAATTTGTGTTACGTTGAAATTTAAAAAAAAAAATCTGGCAAATAAGACTTAAAACATTTTTACAAATGGTTGGTGAATACGGACCATGGTTCTAGTAATTTCTTGGTTCTATGTAATAAAAGTGCTTTATAAGATTGGCAAGCTCCTTATAAGACCATCATGTAACAATCCTCTTTTAAAGTTTTGTGTTATAATTACTTATTTTGTTTAATTCTACGATATGGTAGCAACATTTGTGCCAAAAGAGTGAAAACAATGCTTAAAATAGCAAATGTTAAAAGTTAGCTGTTAAAAGCATTTAGAGATAGACTAACCCCTCTGAGTATTATTTAAGACAGGTGAATATCTTCAGTTAGAAAAAGAAGAGTATGCTGAGACGACTAGTCTAATTTCAATGAAATGAGCAGTGCTATGTGGAAAGAAGGCATCATACATCTGCAAAGAGTATCGACCAAGGCTATGCTTATGCAGTCTGGCCAGGCTGACTTGGGGCGAAACTTTTTACTTAAATTGGTATACTTTCTGCCTATCAAAGGACCAGTGAACCTCATAATTCAGATGATTGTTGGCCAGTATTGGTAAGTTTGATACATCACAGAGATGCTTAACTCTTTATCACACAACACTGACTTTTAATGATACTGAGAAAAAAGCCTTTTGAAAACATTGTGGGAAAAGGAGAAAATGCTGGTAACCAGCATTTTCTCCTTTTCCCACTATGTTTTCTACCCTTCACAAAACAAGTTTCAAATGTTCAGTCACTTTTATTTTGTTGTCTGCAAATGCATTTGATTTGGACAAGCCAAAAATTTTGTTTTTTTGTAATGAGTTAAGCCCCATTGTCAGAAAGCATGACTCAAATGTTTTTTCAGAATGTCTAATAAAATGTCCAACAGCATTGATCTGGGATCAGATTTGATCTTCTTTGCAGTCTGCTCTTTACTGCACTATCTGTGAGCGCAAGAACAATAATTTCTTGCTCAGAGAGGTTAGATAGGAAGATTTTGAGTGGTATACAGAGGCAAAACATACAATATGTAAGTTAATCAATTAAACCAATGTTAACAGAAGATCGTTGATTTTTGACCATTTTAAAAAAAAGAACAAATTTTGAAAAAATAAAGTGGAGTTATAACATACCATCATCTGAACTGGAATCTGAAGTTTATTGAAACAATAATGGATATGCCATCCAAATATTTCTGTTTCTAAGATGCCAAAAGTAAAGACATGACAAAGAATTAAAAGTTTCCATTCAATAACTAATAAACTTTTTTCACCTACTGGTATCATAATCGCAAGCTGACCATTTAGAAAGAAGAATTGAATAATAAAAACAGAATTGAATTCTAAAAGTAGAATTGAATAATATGCTAGTACAGTGTATCTACATTTTATCATGAATACAAGATGATCATAATGGCTATCACAGTTACATGAATAATAGGCCTTTGAAGCTCAATTGGTCTATCATGGAATACTGAAGATTTTATTGGTCAATCATCAAACACTGTTACTAAAAATAGAAAATCTGCCTTTCCCTCTAATTTGTATATAGTTACTTTAGATGTGATCAGCCAATGTGCTCTGTTTCATAATGTGTACAATGATCAACCAGTGACAATTTCAATATACCGTAACTGGCAAGCCAATGGAGTTTCAGTGGTTTAAGTATGAATTGATAACACTCCGAAACCTGAAGCAATAAGTCTTATATTATTGACCACTGCAAAAGCTTCTATAATTTAGTTTTCCAAAATCAAAATGCCTGGGGGGAGGGATGAAATATGAAATCATAACAATTATGACCGCATAATCATAGACAGTACCAAAAACCCTTAAAGCATTGTGGTCATGTTAAAGAGTATTGTCAAAAGATCAGCCCTGTGAAGGTTAACTGCTGAAAGGCCCTTGTTACAAGAAATAGCCCTTACCCCATGATAAAAAAAAGAAGTGATATCTCACATTTTGGATTTTATCTTTTTACAACAGGACAAATAAAAGGGGTGTTGCAAATCAGGACAGTGCAATTTCAAAGTTAACTAGAGCTATCACTAAGGTGATGAATACACCGACTGGCTACATGTCAAGAAATAACTTTTTGTCACAGAAATGAACGATGCTTTAGTCCAAAGTGTTAAGCCACTATTACACAGCTAATAAATACTGCAACAGGATAAAGAAACTTAGAAAAAAAACTGAAATGGGCTCCTCTTCCATTCCCCTAATGACTCAGTCCTTTCTGCTCACCAAAATTTCTTTTGATAAATTCTATGGATATCTGCTTAAATCTTCTTAAAAGATATCACTTTACCAGTATAACGGCATAATAACTAAGCAATATAGTCAACGATAACATCAATCAATGAGCCACAACTCATTGGAAAACATTCAACATGCACATCTTTGCTTTATATAAAGACTTCCTATGAAGCCTGACTGAAATCCATCATGTAGTTACTGAGCAATAGAGTGGACATGATAATACATGAAAGGCATATGAACAGGACATAACTCCTTTCATAAAAGGGTTGTAACTCAATGGAAAATAAATCAACCATAACCAAATAATAATATGCACATCTTTGATTCATACTACAACTTCCCATGAAATCCACCCAGTAAATATTGAGAAATAGAGTGGGCAAAAAATCATGAAAGGGCCATAACTCTCTTGAAAATCATTCAACCTAAACCAAATCATAATAATTCCTTTCATGAAAGGGCAGTAACTCATTTGAAAATCATTCAACCATAACCAGATCATAATATACACATCTTTGCTTCCTACTTTAACTTTCCTGTGAATTTTGACTGTAATCCATCCTGTAGATATTGAGAATTAAATTGGACAAAAAAATCATGAAAGGGTAATAACTCCTATGAAACTCACTCAACCTTAACCCTTTACCCCATAAGGCATTTCTATGGTACATGTATCTCTAATTGACTCTAAATAACAGCAAGGACGAAGCTGTTTTTTTGTGCATATGACACCTTTTGATAGCACAGAAAACATAGTGACAAAAGGTGAAATTGCTCGTCACGAGCAATTTCACCTTTTGCCACCATGTTTTCCAAAGGCTCCAACAAGCTATGCGTAGAAATGAGTATCTGTGGAGTAAAGAGTTAACTAAATTATAATTTGCACCTCTTCACTTAATACTGAAACCTCCTATGAAGTTTGACTGGAATCTGTCAGGTAGTTATTGAGAAACAGAGCGAACAAAAAAAAAAAAAAGGCTACAGACCAACAGAACCGACAGATAGACCGATTCCTATATAAACCCCCCCCCCCACACACACACACACAAAGTTTGTGTGGGTATAATAATTTAAGCTAGATGAATATTGTTGTGAGCAAAATCATTTTAAGATTGACCAATCTGAACTCTATACGTTTGACGACGTGATAAAGTTTTGCAATTTCAAGACTCAGTATCAATCAAAGATCAGACTGCAGAATGTGTGTAATCTTATCTTTGATCAACACTATCTACCAAGGCAACTTAAGTGCTGAGCTATGCGCCCATAGGTTGGAATCTCACTTACCCGGTGGTGGCCAGGACCAAGGTTCAGGATCCATAGACCCTGAAGATAGATAGACAGAGATAATTGTTGATAATATCAAAGCAAGTAACGGTAAGAATAAACTTTTGAAAACGCAAAGAAAGAAGCCTAGATAGAAAAAAGCATCAGGAAAAAAAGTGTCAGTCGCAGTTCTCAGTTTGTTTCTACATCAACTGCAAACTTAAAACATCATCATCCGACACACAAAAGTAAAACATTCCTGACGAGTAAACATACTAGAAGCATTGCAGACCACCCGATAGAAGGAACTACAGTAATCTGTAACGGCTGAAGTTCAGTGGTACGGGCTGCAACGCTAGTTAACCCTTTGCTCCAGAGATACTCATTTCTACGCATTGCTTGTAGGAGCCTTTGGAAAACATTGTGGCAAAAGGTGAAATTGCTCGTGACGACCAATTTCACCTTTTGTCACAAAGATTTCTATGCTATCAAAAGGTGTCATTTACACATAAGAAACGGCTTTATCCTTGCTGTCATTTAGAGTCAATCAGAGATACCATAGAAATGCCTTATGGAGTAAAGGGTTAAATGAGTAATAGTGTAAATGGTGTCTATTTGAATTAAAATAGAGCCTCTCTGAAGCATCTCAATCAGACTTTTAAGCTCTTTTCTCAGAACATAAAGGCAGCAGATTTAAACAGCAAACTAACTTCTGATATGTCGTTGATATTCCGGATCATTCGCCGTTCCCATACGGAAAGGATCGTTGGTGTCCATTAGACGTGTGCTGCCGCCAGCGGTCTCTCTGAAATACTCCATTACGTCGGTCAAACACCGCATTGGGTTGTGCTGCAAGTTGGAGAAAAATCAGTATAAAATCATGAAAAGGTCTTGGAGCACTGTCATTCTTGAACCTAAATTTTGCTGAAGTGCACCCTCATTAAATCGTTTTACAATATTTAACCTTGAATTGCCCTATTCATAGCATTTAAGGTACATTTAAAATATTTAGAAATGAGACTCTCACTGTGAGAAAGTGGGTTGTTGCATTTGTAGAATGTATCGATTCATAGCAGCCTGCGCAGTCTACGCTGACTAACCTGAATCGAAAATTTTGCTATCCGTCAATATTTTGTGTGTGAAAGGACCAAGAAAAAGCATAGAAGGAAAAAGGTAGTCCTTCCAATACCATATGCGGCAAAAAAGGTGATCTGGTCATGGCCGGACCGATGACGGTCTTCATTCATTGAGTTCTTGGCGTGATATATTTAAAAAAGCCTAAAACCTTTTTGAAAAAAAGCCCTTTTTCTTGAAGTTTTCTTGCGCTAAATTTCGAGTCCTCTTTTAATGACCATTGCAGGCGCACAGCCAGGCGAAAGTCTGAAAGCCCACGCTTCAACAATAATGATCAGAGTATCAAATAAAAAGATCAGGAAAAGAAACCAAATCATCTCAGTTTCAAAACTGCTTTTGTCAGAATAGAAAAAACCTACATGTAGATAGCAGACAATGTAGATTAAAGATCATACTGCACAGTCTGTGCAGTCTGATCTTGATCTACAATGTACAAAAAAAGTCTAAAACTCGACGAAGATGTACTTGTCTCTTGAAGGTGGTAACATCTACTTTGCTAAACTTTACGGGAAAAAACGACAAAAGAAAGAAAAAAATGAATTGGGCTTCATCCTTAAAACATTCCTTCCATGCACATGTCATGTAAGTATTTTTCTTTTCGTGAACGATAAGCAGGGTTATGTAAGTCAATTAAAAATGGTAATAACGTGTGATAAATAGGTGATAAATAGGTGAGTTGGTAGACTAATTCATCTTACCTCGTTTTGAACGTTCAGTTTATATCCCCCGGCCACTCTCATCACTTCGTAATGTTCAAACATGTACTTGTTGCTCCTGAAAAAAAAAATACATTGTAGTCTTAACTTATAACTGTAACAGTTCCGACCACAGGTGGATGGCATGCGACATTTTCTCACATTATTCTTTATTAGCCTTGGCACTAATTTATCAGTATGTAAGTGTACATTATATGATTGTGATTTGAGATACTGTTGCTCACCGTTCAGCTGTTTCCCGGAATGCTACTTTGAAAACATTCATGCAGGGATAATACATAACGAATCCCTGATTCATATAAAATCAAAGCGTTTAGAACAATGAAGTGGTATTTGTCAAGGAAACCCATTGCGTGGAATCAATAGTTTGAAAGAAAAAGAGACATATTGTTCAAATATTGGCTTAAAAGCAAATGAATACCTTTTCGGTTGAAGGGAGAATACTCATGTACCTTAAAACTATAATTTTGAAATGTCTTTAGCCATTTACATTTAATTTCCAACATTACAAGCAATTACTTCGATCTATAAATATTCATGAGCAATCAAATGGAGTAGCGCCGAATCATAGGACGAACAAGCCATGGGACAAATTGGTTTTGGAACGAAAAAGTCCAGTGTCAGTCGGCAAATTTGTATCATTGCGCCAATAAAAGGCTATGAGCGAGAAAAGCTATTTTCAATCAAAAATAAGTATCTCAACGATCGATGGCCTCGCCCAGTGTATTTTAAAATGCCATTTCAAATTAAATATCTGTGTGCCACCGAAAAACTCATTTGCCTGAGAAAGAATGAGTTTAACTGGGTTTATTTCCTTCGGTTTTACACAAAATAAGATACGTGGTTATCAAAATTCAATCCTGAACTCATAGTGGTATTGTCTTCGACAAATACCACAAAAATCTAGATAGAGTCAGGGATCGTAAATTACATGTACATGTCATTCCAGATCGTTGAACACTTGGTACTTGCAAAGGAATTGGGACTCCTGAAGACTAGACTCCGTATTCGCCAACCATTCTTAAGAACAATCATAGTCTTATTCTTTAGCATTTTGTCTATGTGAAAGTAACAGAGCTTCTGATTGGCTAAACCATTTGGTTTAGCCAATCAGAAGTTCTGTTACTTTCACAGTTAGACAATTTTGAAGAATAAGACAAAGATACTCACGTTTTGTCCAAGACTCGTTTTGATATGACGTAACTTCCGGATTTCATATGTGACGTGCTCTCACGCATCAACGTGTTACCATGTTTGCTGCATTTCGTGAGAATGTCCTCGGCTTTCTCACGTGAGCATCCAGGGAAGAACCAACTAAAAGAATACAGAAAATAACTCGTATATGTCAAGAATGACTGGTGCATACATTATCAGAAATACATTTCTTTTTTTAAATTCACAAACAAGGGTTGTCCTGAAAGTTTTAAGACTGCTTTAATCACATGAAATCAACATGTCAGATTTAATCTAGAGTTCTGATTTAGTTAAAAGCACATTTGATAATTGCTTTTGGAAAATTACAGTGGCCCTTAGGCTACTGAGCGCAACTCACTGACCCTTTGCGGACAATGTAGATCAAGATAAGACTGCAAAGAACGTACAATCTGTATTAGATCAAATTCTGGATAGAATCAGACGTGAAGATTTCGTTTCATTAACATTTACAAAACTTTCAGCACAACCCTTGTACACCTCTTTTATTTTACATCAGTCAAACAACTTCTTCATGAATATATTCTTGTCGGCACTGTCGCTAGTTCTCCATAATCTGCGCTTCCCAAGTGGATGATTGTTTTTCACATAATTAATTTTGTAAGAAGACAGACAGAAATGTTGTATCTTGGAATGTTGACCCAGTTTGGACATGAAATTCGGCTTAAAATCGTGACCTAGTCTAAACGTTTGGTTATAGCTTGAAATACTGACCCATATCAGACAGGTTGCCTTGTCTTGAATAACTTACTAAGGTGTAACCTCAGCCTGAAATAATAGCCTGCGAGTGTAACCACACCATAGCTTGATACATTGACACAAATTGGTTGTGTAATTTCAACTTATTACAAGAAATATATTTTAAAAATATCTACAGACAGTGTAAATTTACCCTCAAATAGGTCTACAGGAGCCCCCAGAATATACATATTCACATTTTGGACCTATCGCAAATTTCAAATTATTCATCCGAGTATGTAAACCAAGACGTGGGTTAAATTGTGCATTCGGCCACGCCGAAAAACTAGGCTAAATGGGATATAAAATCTCAGCTTGAAATACTGGCCGATTCTGGATATCTTACAGAAGAAATAGATGATTGTTTTCGGTGAAAAATTGAAATTTATTTCATCGAGTGAACACCATGGTAATATTTGCGCCACTCGTGAACATATTTCCGATGGTGTTCGATCTTTACCCGAAAAAATGAAATAAAAAAATATTCTATTTACATGCTTTTAACCCTTTCTGGGAGGAGCTTTATCGAAATCCAGTGCAGTTCTTTTCCATTATTCCCCGTGGTGTACCCTCCCGCATAGCGACGCATTACAATATTACGTTAAGCGCGAGAAATGTAAGGTATCTGATGTCATATTTCCACCTGGTTGTGAGTCAGGCGCAGTTTACCTTGGTAACTAGAATATAAAAATCGGTATTTTACTGGTCGTAACCATGGAACATCAAAAAATATTTTCACTGCCTCTTCTCGATATCCAACCGGAAAGCATGAAATAATGTACGATTATTATGTAGCAACATAAAGTTGGATAGAATACTTAGGCCTTACTCTTTATCAGACGGGAAAAATTGTACTTGTCCATCTTGAGGGCATTTGCAGATGACAGAATCAATGTTACTCAAAAATAAACTTATTTTGAATAGGATAGGAAACATTGTGGGAGAAAGGAGAAAATGCTGACCACCAGACTAGGCCTTAAAACGTTCACTTACCTTGGTGTGGTCTGGTCAACAGATGAAGACCTGTGATCAGCGTAAAACTTGTCGTTCTGAAAAAGAAAAACACCTATGCGTTAGATCACAATGTGAGGTACAGTGGCAGAAAAATAATTTCCATAAAAGCCAGACAACGTGTTGACGTCTAAGTCGGGGTATCAATGACTAAGTAAAGACTATTCGACCGGCTGGCAGTCACATGCATGAGACCATCCAGGGTTTAGTCTTTGTTTTCTGGTAGACTTCTTTCATGGTCGGAGTTGTATGGTAAAGGGTTGACCGTTAAACAAGACCACTTTAACCGATGCACGTAATCAGTCGGGGAAAAATAGATATTTAGGTATGTGAGGGCAAGAGTATCCCATCTTCGCAAGCAAGGGGTTAAGATCCAGTACGCTACACTACCCTTGGCTGATTGAACTTGATTTCGACAATCACACGATACGAATTTTCATTGGTTGCAGCTAGCTCTAACTGCATCAAATCAAATCGCTCGTAGCATATTTCATCTTTGATAAAAATAGAAGAGGGTCGCAATAAAAATAGAAGGTAAACATGAATACCTCCGTGGATGTGTGAAGGATCTGTAATGATTTATTACCGGAGAAAACATAGAAGAACAGTATTTACATGAAGTTTCAATGTGACCAATCAATTATCAGCAGTTTTAGGCTATATCCCAGCACCTGACCAAGGAATGTCGAAGTACGTTCATGGTTATTGCTTCATGTTGAATTGTTGTATTCGTAAGCGGTCTGTAAAACGACATTTCATTGGCTATAAGAAATATTATGTGAAAGGAGATAATAAGCAGCATCCAATATGGGGCGTGTCGCGGGAATCTCCAAATCGGGCTCGATCCGCCAAGGTAAGATCCCCATAGTGATCGTAACCTTGGCTGGCGAAGATGAGAATATCCTAGCGCATTGTGGGACAGTAAATATCAAGGTTTAGACGGCACATTCCGTGCAGTCTGTCTTTGGTTTACGCTCTCCACGAAGCAATTATATTCATTTGAAAAAGAAAATTCAAATGAGCCATGCTCTGGCAAAAGGGGGCTTAATGCTTCTCCATGAGGCATTATATCCATAGTTAGTCAGATATATATATAACTGTGGATCTATAGATTCCATTTCTCTTACAACTGACGCGTGAACTGCGCATGCTGACCTGGGTCGATATTTTTTGCAGATGCATTAAGCGCGCTTTTCACAGAGCATGGTTCGAATACAAATGCATCTAAATACTTTGGTATTTTTAACAGAGCACCAGATAGAGGGAGTGAATGACTTCAAAATTTGAAGAAAAAGATTCTGCACAAACCCTATGTTATGGGTACTCATTAGAATCGTCTCACCGAGACGATTCTAATAAGTACCCACAACATAGGGTTTGGAAGAGAAATAATGGATTTGGAATACCATTACTTCCTCTTATCTGGAGCCCAAGTGTAGGTGTTTTTCTTTTTTTAATATTCAATGAGGTAAGAGTATACATATATTCAAAATAACCGGTGCATAAAATATTAGCTGTGTTACTGTATACATTTAAGAAAGGGTTCTCCTCGGTTTTCAAGCTACACTGCTTTTAAATACATTTTATTTTAACCCAGTTCTTTTGATAATAAACAGTTATGGGCTCTACCTGTAAATAATTGTGAATGAATATCTTCTTTTTTGTTTGTTTGCTTTCATCAATATTGCGGTAATAAAATAGCACGGAGACCGGTGGTTGTCGTATCTTTATGTTGCCAATGGTGTTAAACATATACTGTTCACATATTTCTTTTAAAGCCACAGACTGATTTATATGATTAAAATATTTTAACCTATTCAATCTTAAAGGAATCTTTTTTCAAAAAAAGTTTTATAATCTCACCATATTTAGCAGATAATTCATCACTTAATTAAGTGAGGCAAACTGAAAATAAACGTAGAAAAACTTTTTTTTTTTGTAAATCTTTAATTGGCCACATAGCATCTTTAGGTATATTTAGATTTCGCGCCAGAATTTCGCAAAGACCTCTGGGAATGCCACATGATTTATTACAAGCGACAAGCACGGGGATAAGTATCCAAATCAGCATGATGACTTCATATCTGATATGATAACATAGACGGAATTCCCTATTGTAAAACGAATTTCCCTTTATCTAAAACTGCATCATTAATGAATATTACCAAATTGTTTATAAATACGATTGCAAAGAAATAGATACCTAGCTGTATTATATTGGTGATTTACAAAACATTTTGAATTGCGGATGAAAATGTAAATATTGTAGGTCTTTTTAACCCTTTACCAAACGACAAAATTCTAGACTGGTCCAAATTCAAAGCACTTGCAGATGACAAAATAAACATAATTAAAAAATTTAAATTTGTTTCCTGCTGGGTAGAAAACATTGTGGGAAAAGGAGAAAATGCTGGTTACCAGCATTTTCTCCTTTTCCCACAGTGTTTTCAAAAGGCTTCTTCCTCAGGGGCGTCAAAAGTAGGGATTGTGTGGTAATGGGTTAAAAGGGAAAGGCATGAATACTGTTTTGAATTTATCCGATCAACTGACAGAAATTTTGATAAGCTGTCCAGAGTTTGCATTCACATCTCCTGGGTCCGTATTCACCAACCATTTTTAAGAACATTCCTTGTCTTATTCTTCAAGATTTTCTGGCAGTGAAAGTAACAGAACTTCTGACTGGCTAAACCAAACAGTTTAGCCAATCAGAAGTTCTGTTTACTTTCACTTTGACAATTTATGAAGAATAAGACTAAGAATGTTTTCAGGAATGTTTGGTGAATATAGACCCAGATGCCTGAATATCCTACCTATTTTTTGAAAGGCTTTGCATATCACTTCTTATTATTTAGTTCTCTTTATATTTAAACTAAGAAAAAAAATTGGAGAAGAACTTTATAAGCTGTAGCTCCCGTTTTGATCCATTTCTTCAGTACATGTGTAATATGACTAACGTTTGTTACTATTTGTTATATACTGATGAATAAAACATTTGTTTAAACTAAGTTGAAAATAGAGTAAAAATTCTTCAAAATTAGCAAACTTTTCTATTCCTATTTCCTGTGCGATTCTCAGTGGTTGTCAGTCGCCCACAGGAAAGAGTGCAAAATGGTGGTTTTTAAGTCCAATGGCCGCTATGACGATATCATTGCAGAAATGACATTGGCGGGTACACATAAGCCATATTCTGTGGAAAGGAAGTTCAATTCAGATAAGTCTCCACAGTTCACGCAGGCTGACCTGAGTCGACAATTTTTGCTATTTGTCAGTTTTCTGAATGTCAAAGCACCAATCAAAGTCAAGAATCAGTCAGTTGTTAGAAATTCTAGAGTCAAATTGCAGGCATATCTACATACAGTTCACAAGTATGGTTATTATCATCGATTTAACAATTTGTTACAGTGGAATCTGTCATTGTTTAAAATGATAGCAGAAAACTGAAATGTAAAACTAGAATTAAAGTTGCTAGCTTAACTTCTAGTTTTAAGGGTAAAGATTTAAATCTTCGACACGGTTTTTGAAACGCCAACCATTATCTTAGTGTACGGTTATTTAAATTACCGGCTTTGAAGTATTTCAACTCACACCTAATTTACCTATATACATGTATTTCATCACCTTGATCGATCGATCAACGCTTGAGGAGATATACTATACGTAGGTTAGTCATCCCGACTGGGTGGACAATGAATGAATAGATATGTAGGTGGATAACTGACTTATTTGATCGATTGATTGATCGATTGATTGATCGATTGATTGGTTGACTAACTAACTAACTAACTAACTAACTAATCGTCCAATCAATCAGTCAATTAAATTTCGCTTTTACTTTTTTTATTTGTATCATCGTGGTGACAGCTCTCATATTCATGTATGTCCTGGCTGTCACCACTTTTAGGTTAGGGCTCTGAAGTACCTTGCCAAAGGACACTCCAACGAAAAGCCCGGTGCTTCCGGTGAGGCTTGAACTCAGATCGCCCCGGTTACGAGTGTTACACTTTAGGACCCCGTGGATACAAGAACGGATGTTCATGGATAATACGAGACCTGCAGATTGATGGATGGATTCACGGATGGGTGAAGAGATGGACTCGTGTATGGACAGAAAGATTGACAGATGGAAGAACGGATTGTAACACCAAATTACTTAATATTTACAATAAACCATTAAGGATTTGACATAAAACAGAGACTATAGGTTGTTTACTTCGCTAGATTATATAGACCGTTAGAAAATGTAGTAAGGGAAGTATGGAATAACAAACGGATCAATAGATTTTTGGATATAGGTTTTTGGATGAATAATGGTCAGACGAGTGATGGATGGATGATGAGTGGATGGATGGACAGACGGGTCGTTGACTGAAACATCATTATACAATACCTGATAACGCCCGTTGTATCGATACTGGAAATCCGTAACTGGTCTAACTTTATACCGGGGAAGCCTCACCGTCCAGAAGTGGACCTCGTTTCCACGTCTCGGTGACGTGGGATAAGAGTGCTGTGACATTGCGTCTTACAACATTATCCATTCATAGATATAAAAGGAAATGGGCGTGGCATTTCATTCTGTGATCGGATTACTAATCCTTAGGTTAAATCACAATTCATCTTCATTATAATCCAGTGTCGTTCTACATTATTATTGTCGAATAATCCAAATAATCGTAGAATACTTTAATATGTCTCACACTCAATTTTTTCGTGGGTCTGTACGAACGTATATCAAACTAAAATAATAGTCATTTTCTTTCTGTAAAGAGTTCAAAATCAGGCTACTCCAAAATGACACAAAACACTTCACATGTACTCTCTCTTTATGCCAAATGACCTTGCGGGTGTTCAATCAAATCGGCCTTCAGTATTATGTTGTAAACAAGTGCAATCAATTTAAAGATATCGCGAGGTATAAACAAGTGCAACCCAATTCTATATATCGCGAGGTATAAACAAGTGCAACCAGGGGCCCAATTTATCAACTATTTTTAAAAAGATCCTTGTTCTTAATCTCCACAATTTCCTATATCTGAAAGTAACACAACTTCTGATTGGCTAAACCAATTGGTTAGGCCAATCAGAAGTTGTGTTACTTTCAGATTTAGAAAATGGTGGTGATTCAGAACAGGAACCGTCTTAAGAATAGTTGGTAGATAAGGACCATGATGTTTCTACCCATCGCAAGTTGTAAACAAGTACTGCCGGATTCTATATATCGACAGGCATTATTTTTTGCGAGCTATAGTTAATGTTTCAGTATTTCACCATGTGAAATATCTTTATATCACCCAAAAAAAGAAAGATTTTATATCAGATAGTATAGCGAAGATGAAGATTTTTTTTTTTAATTTCATTGAAATATAGTGAGTGTTATTGCCTGGATATTATCTACAAAGTATAGCTCCAACATCATACTGCAGGTACCATGAAAATAATTTTTGATCATCAAGGCTCTAGGAACTGGCCAGATTGCTAGGAAAAACAGCCTCGCACCAACCATAGTCAGTGTGTCCACGCAAACCGTCAACCCAAACCCTTGCAAGAGTGGTATTCGGATAACGTGACTGGTTAAATACATCCCGATTTCTCGTAACCACTGCCGGTGTAATGCAGAGAAATGACCCTCCCTACAAAATGATCTATGGGTCATTTCACTACGTACAGAAATGACCGGGGTCATTGTTCTATGTAGAGAAATAACCCTCGAGGATAATTTCTCTACGTAGAATAATGACCTGGGTCATTCCTCTACGTAGTGAAATAACCCATGGGTCATTCTGTAGGGAGGGTCATTTTTCTGCATTACACCGGCTACAAACTAATCTGGTTGGACCAGAATGCACAGGTATACTAGTTAGCAAACTGTCCTCATTGAAGATGAGTCCAGGGTCTGTATTTATATACCAAGCATGCTTGACAACATTCTTCGTATAAGTATGGATTTAGAAAGTAACGCAACATATAATTTGGCTTAACCATTTGGTTACTTTTAAATTTAGAAAATTCTTGAGCATAAAAATAAGAAAGTTCTTTAGCCAACCAGAAAATGTTTTACTTGCTTAAACTGGAATTACAATAGAAATGCGATTCAGAAGGGTTAGTTGGTCAGGTGTGCAAGGGTATGAAAGAGGTCACCGTCAGGACAAGTATTTCATGCATACAACTTAATCGCGGCTCCATCATACTCTGCGACGGGATCAGCCAGAGGGGACTTAAAGACCTCATTTTCCTTTGTCAGGGCACACTTAAAGGCCATCTTGTGAGTGAAAGTGCCAGTAAATTTTAGTTCCTAATTTTGTGCAGGCATACCTGCAACGTGAGAGTATCGATTGGCAAGCCCGATCGAGCAAATTTCAGTTCATTAGGTCCAATCAGGAGGTAAAAATGTGTTTGATGCCAGCTTGTCAAAGACAGGAACACCCTTATACAAAGAATAGTCAGGGATTTCTGGGGCTAAGACGATGTTAAGGTGTTATTTACTGAGACGCTCAGTAATAAATCCTAAATCAAATTACTATAACACCAGCTTACATAGCACTCTCAGCATTAATGTATTTTATTCTTATCACTGCAAAATCTCACTTGTTCACGTGTTTCCTACGTTTACCTAGCAAAAGGCTTGGCCTCTGCAGTACCTTGCCAAAGGAAAATTCCACGATAAATCGAACAATTTCGATGCAGATCGAGCCTATGACCTCTCGTTAGATGTCCAACCCAAAGTCTTTACCATTGAGTCACTAGTAGGGACCCCTATTGACTCGTACATATCAAACCCAAGACAAGCTTAGTTATCCGTGTACAAGAATACGTATCAACAACAGATTTTCCACGTATCTCATCAATAAAACAATTTAAGTCCGATTGTCATCTGCAAACCTACAATTTGGGCCAGTCTAAATATTTATCACCGGGTCAAGAGTTAACCCTTTACCAAACGTACCCGGGTTTTAACAACTCAGTGGTAGAAACTTTGTGAAAACACCGAAAAAAGGAGAAAAAAAAAAAAGGTGACCAGCATTTTCTTCTTTTTCCCACAATATTTTCTTCCTTGTCATAGACAAATTTCATCATCTGAGTCATGTCTAAATTGTCGTTTGCAAATGCTTCAATTTGGACCGGTCCACATTTTTTTCGCTTAGTTAAGAGTTGAACCAACTGTTCACATTCCACTCAAGATAATCCGCGAAATAATCCAGAAAAACACCACGCTTCATCCACAAAAATACCCACAGGAAAAAGACACCATAATGCTTATAAAAACTACACTTTTATCCACCTGTAACACTGTTTTCGGTGCATTTATTCATCTCTATTAATGTCTGGTAACGAGTTTCTTAAAGATATGTATGTATGTTTTAAAATGCGAGGGTAATAAAACCATCAACAACCCTACATTTATAAAGGCTCTAATGAAAATTCTGGTCGCGGTTCACTTGTCCTGTTTTACTGTATCCTTTACGGTAAAATACGAGTATTTTAAAACTGTATGGCGGGTAAGCACGACTCACTGACCCTTTGCGGACAGTGTAGATCCATTATCAGACTGCACAGAACGTGCAGTCTGATCTTAGATCTACACTGTCCGATAAGGATTTTTTTTTTCATCAAAAAAATAATTTTGAAGTACCATTATTCAGGGTTTTACGATCTAGAAATATATAGAGGATTTTTTTTTACCGAACGACAAAATTTTAGGTTTGTCCAAATCGAAAGTTTTTGCAGACAACAAAATAAAACTGAAATTTGAAAATTTGAAATTTGTTTTGTAAAGGGTAGAAAACATTGTTGGAAATGGAGAAAATGGTTACCAGCATTTTCTCCTTTTCCAACAATGTTTTCTAAAGGCTTCTTTCTCAAGGTCGTCAAAAGTAGGGATTGTGTGGCAATGGGTTAAACGTCATTTCAACAACAGTGGTCACAGCAGCTGGTGCATATACGTATGTTTTTCCTTGCTTTTCACCAGTACCGGTACAAATTTCTTTCCAGACCACTGACTACTTTTCTCACATGCATCAGAGGTGAAAACCGAAAAGTCGCCGGGAGAAAAATGCCTCAACCAAGTACATGTATTGAACTCGCTACCACCAGGTTACGAGTCAGATACGCGGAAAACTGAGCTGCGACGCCGGGCAAAATACTTTTGAAATTGCATTATTTTGGGTTTTAAAATCGACTAGAAAGTTTCAATTTAACTTATTTAGTGAGCTAAGAGTTAACGCTTTATCAAAGACAAATATTTGACCAGTCAAAATCTACAGCATTTTGCAGACGACAATTTAAATGTTGTTTAACTCTTTACCAAACAATAAGATTTTCGACTGATCCAAAGCACTTGCAGACGACAATATAGAAAGCGACTAAACAATTGAAATTTGGTTTGGGAAGGATAGAAAACATTGTGAGAAAAGGAGAAAATGCTGGTTACCAGCATTTTCTCCTTTTCCCGCAATGTTTTGTAAAGGCTTCTTACCCAGGGGTGTTAAAAGTCGGGATTGTGTGGTAGATAGTTACTATACCAAGAGAGTTTGTCGTCTTGTGTACCGGGCACTAAATAAAATATTATGCAGTAAAACGAAAGTAAGAGATTTGATTTTAATCTTTATTTTTTTTTACCATAAAACACCGAAATCCCATTATTCCGCTCCTCAGTATAGTAAATAAATACAGTTTAACCCATTACCACACAATCCATACTTTTGAACCCCTGAGAAAGAGGCCCTTAGAAAACATTGTGGGAAAAGGAGAAAATGCTGGTAACCAGCATTTTCTCCTTTTCCCACAGTGTTTTCTACCCTTCACAAAACAAATTTCAAATTTTCAGTTACCTTTATTATGTCGTCTGCAAATGCTTTCGATTTGGACACACCTAAAATTTTGTCGTTTGGTAATGAGTTAAGAATTTACCGTTCAATCCACGATACAATTTAACGACCATGGAAGAGAGAGCTTTTGAAAACATTGTGGGGAGAGAAGAAAATGGTGGTAACCAGTATTTTCTTCTTTTACCACAGTGTTTCTAACCGAAAGAAGTAAGAAATCCCCATTTTAGAGACATGTAGTTTTTCGGGTGCAAGAACTTTCAATTTGATCGAGGCCAAGATTTTGTCGTTTGGTAAAGCATTAAGATGATTTTTAGGAAAAAGTAAACCAACATTCGACTGCAAAGAACGTGCAGTCTGATCTACGATTAACCCTTTTCGGTATTTCACAACTAAATTTATCCAAATCTACATTTAACCCTTTACCACACAATCACGACTTTTGACGACCCTGAGGTAGAAACCTTTTGAAAACATTGTGGGAAAAGGAGAAAATGCTGGTAACCAGCATTTTCTCCTTTTCCCGCAAAGTTTTCTAATCAAATTTCGATTCTTCAGCCACATTTATTTGTCGTCTGCGAATTAATGCTTTCAATTTGGACCAGTCTATAAATTTGTCGTTTGGTAAAGAGTTATGTCTAAATAATCCATTACTATACAAAGTCCAACCAACTACAGTCATGTATTACAACTACGCAAACATCAAAGTGTGGTAAACTGTATTTTTTTTTGTAACAGTAACGTTATGAGGAACAAACATTGCAGTAAAATGTGCATGCGGCTGGTACAAGCAATTACTTAATTCCTGGCAATGTTTAACTCGTTACCAAACGACTATATTTTAGGGTTGCCCAAATAGGAAGCATTTGCAGAGGACATAAAAAAGGTGACTGAAAATTTGAAATTTGTTTTGTGAAGGATAGAAAACACTGTGGGAAAAGGAGAAAATGCTGGTTACCAGCATTTTCTCCTTTTCCTACAGTGTTTTCAAAAGGCTTCTTTCTCAGGGGCGTCAAAAGTAGGGATTATGTGGTAATGGGTTAACACGCCCCACCCCCCGAAAAAAAAAAAGAAAATAGCTTCGTCATAACGGTGGCGTAAAAATTTCAAATCATAAATTAATCAAGCAATGTCTTGTATGAAGACTGCAAAAATAATCAAAGCACTGGTAGAGGTGACCTGACTGACACAATGGTATTTTGAATGCCGAGATTGACAGGTTATAAACATGATCTACGATATATTTATGTAAAACAATTGAATTGTTGACTTCTTTCTACAGTAAGTATAGTGCGCCTACCTATATAAATACTAACTGTTCTTTTTAAAAATGTATTTTAAACTCTTCATTAAACTACTAAATTTTAGATTTGTCCAAATAGAAAGTATTTCCAGACGACAATTTATTTTCATTCAAATAATGTGATTTGTCTCTGAAAGGTTGGAAAACGTTGTAGAAAAAGGAAAGAAAATGCTGATTACCTGTTTTTCCCACAATGCTTTCAAAAGCTGTCTTTCTCTAATTGGCATTAAAATTCGGAATTCTATGGCAAGTGGTTACGAAACGACAAAACTTTAGACCTGTCTAAATTGTAAGGACTTGCAGACGATAACTGAAATGTGTAACTAGAATGATAGAATTTGTCCGTGATAGGTTAGAAAACATAGTGGAATAAGAGATAAATGCTGGTTACCAGCATTTTCTCCTTTTTCCTCGTCGTTTTTCGAAGCTTCTTCATTCAAAGTCTATAACACTCTGGACTGTGTGGTACAGAGTTTAAAGGTCACGTAGTTTTTACATGCTTTTAGCCTCTTACTGAACTATCTCGCGTTTTCACAATCCTTCGTAGGCAGGCTTTGGAAATGAGCTATGCTCTGTGAAAAGGAGGCTTAATGCATCTGCGAAAAGTATCGACCCAGGTCAGCCTGCGCAGTCCGCGCAGGCTGACCTGGGACAAAACTTTTCCCTTTAGGTCAATCTTCCGTTTATCCAAGGACCAATCTACCTCATGATTATATCGGTTGTTTAATAAACGTGGCTATTATGGATCCATAACTATGTGATAGCTTGCCTTGTACAATATATCATGGAGATGCATGAAGCCCCTCTTTTCCAGATTGTAGATCAAATGTATTTGGAAAGGGATAATATACTGGTTTTCCAATGTACCCCCTCATCCCCCTCCCGACACACACATGCACACAATAATGCTTTCCTTATTTTCTAAAGCAAGTTCTATTTGATAGGCCGGATCGTATTTGTCGTCTCCAAATTCTTTCAATTCAAGATAAGTCGAAAATGTTGTCGTTTGGTGAAGAGAAGACCTCTTCTTTCATTTCTGCTATATTAGTATATAACTTGATACCCTACAGTGGGTCAATATTGATTCGCAGAAAAATGTGCAAGGGAAATTCTAAGAACGGTAATGAGACTAAGGACAGCCTGTCTTTACATTTGTAAAGGTATAGCCTAGATCGAATCTTTTTACCATTGGTAAACATTTTGCATGTCATAGGACCATTTCATTCTATGATTTGGTTAGTTTTCAGACTAAATGGAACGCACAGTATGCAATTTAATACATTCGACCAGTTCTAAAAATATCATTAACCACTAATGAAGCGTTCTCATGGTAGTACTTTTGAAAAAAGGAAGAGAGTAAATGAAAACAGACGAAAAAGACGCAAGGATCAGGTTGACTGATTTGCGCAGTCTGAACTTGACTTGCACCTTCAACAAAAGTGAATTGTAGCATGTCTTGCCAGTCCATCTTCGCAAGCCAAGGCTGACGATTCACTGCGCTACTCTACCCTTGGCGGATCGAGCTTGATTTTTACATTCACCCAATACGCTGTTTCATTGGATGCACCCAGCTCAAGCTGCAACGAATCAAATCACTCGTAGCATTTCATCTTTGATAAAAATAGAACAAGATCGCTACCTTTCGAATTGAAGGTAAACATGGAAACACCCAAGTGGATGTCTGCTTATCGCTTCATGTGTGTTCGTAAGCGGTTTGTAAAACGATATTTCATTTGCTTTTAGAAATATGATGTAAAGGGGTGTAATAACAAACATCCAATAGAGGGCGCATCGCAGGAATCTCGAAATCAGGCTCAATCAGCCAAGGTAAGATCCACTTAGTGATCGTAAACTTGGCTCGCGAAGATGTGCCAGTCCGGCTGTACCTTATTTTTCCAAGGGCGGTAAATGGAACAATTCAGAAAGTATTACATCGATTTATCTCCCCTACATCTTTTTTCACCCCGCCTATCGCAGCAATTTTGTGTCACATGACACCGCTGGGCCCTGTATTTTAATTGGAACTGTTCAGGGCTTGAAACCAGTTTCGCATCCCGGTTGGTTCATGTTTTTCATTTCTAAATTCATGACATACCTTGTGACAGGAATCATTCTTCACTTACAACTGATGGTTCTATCAACGACAACCATGTGGGAAAGTAGTCGGTGGTGTGGGAAAAATAAGAGTGATGTAACAGTAAAAGAAACTCCAGAGAAGGATGGGTAGGTGCACTGGTTGGCGTGGTACAACTTAAATACTGTTGAAAACGGCGTTACACGCCTTATAAACAAACGATCAAAAGGGAAGATACCGAGACAAACAAACAAACCTTTACAATAACAAGTTGCTGTGACCCCAGTAACTCAATGATATAGCGCTACACTGATAACTGGGATCGTATTCACCAACCATTCTTTAGAATATTCTCAGACTTATCCTCCATTTTTTTCCAAAAATTGAAAGTAACACACCTTCTGATTGGCTATACCATTTGGTTTAGCCAATCAGAAGGTGTGTTACTTTCAAAATTGGGGGGAAGATATTGGAGAATAAGACAGAGGATGGCCTTGAGAATGGTTGGTGAATACGGTGCCACGTGACATAATAACAGCAACTTGTCAACTTACCATTGTTGGACCTCCACCACTGCCGTCCGACCCAATCAATGTGTGACTGCTGGAAAATCCTGACGCAAAACTAGTTGTTTCTACGCCACTGTCGCCTGACCCCCCTGGAAATAGAGTAGATCTAATCATTTTATGCACGAATCTATTTTGTTCGTCTCAGAAAGAACCTCATGTTCGAGAACTGTGATGAAAGTTTAGCCCAAACTTTTTTTCACTGTTACCTCCCTTAGTGCTTTAAACGAAACACTGGGGGATTGCTTCCGGGTCGAAGTATTCAAAAGTAGTCTCATTTAACACTTTACACAAGCACTTTTGTTGCACTGTTTCATGCAGCTGAGTGGGCTAGGTGGTACATAATTTAGATGTGCTTCAAAACTAGATAGTAGAGACCACTTAGATGTAGATGCGTTTTATTGATTAGATTATTTTGTGTCACAGTAGGAGCAAAATATTGGGTCCTGGGCACTGAATAGGTGGTTTTTGATAGGCAAAATTCTAGGGTGCCTTGTGTTGGTTTGGATTTAGCGAAAACTGCAATCGGTTGACATGTTGTTTTTTCTGCTTTTTTATTGCAGGTTATGATGGTGCTCATCCATTCGCCAAACTGTTTAGCCAATCAGAAGTCGTGTCACTTTCAAATTTAGAAAATCTTGGAAAATAAGGCTAAGAATATTCTTAAGAATGGTTGAGGAATACGGGCCCTGGTCTTTCAGAAAAGTTCTTTATTCTGGCAATAACCATTGTACATACCGTTATAGTCAGTTTTTTTTTTTTTCACAACAAAAATCTAACTCCAAATGAAATCGCTTAACTCATTACCTAACGACAAAACTTTTGGCTTGTCCAAATCGAAAGCATTTGTAGACGACATGGTAAAAGTGACTGAAAATTTGTTTTGTGATGGGTAGAAAACTTCGCGGGAAAAGGAGAAAATGTAGGTTACCAGCATTTTTTCCTTTTCCCCATACTGTTTCTAAAGACTTCACTCTCAGGGTCGTCAAAAGTAGGGATTATGTGGTAATGAGCTAAATACTACCACGTGACTACAAACTACCTGATTCCATATTTCAATCTGTACAGTTCCAATATGGACTTCTCAGAACGAGGCTCGAGCCCCGAATATCGATATTTACTCATATGAGTAGTGTACCGAAATCCATTGTCATGAACAATTGTTATTCTTTTTGTTTCAATATATATATTTTTGATGAAATGGACCGTATAACTGTCGTTTATTTACAGTCAACATGTAAGCATGAAATTATGGGGTCATTTAACATTTTAGGATACAAAATGGAACTCAATAGGACTCTTCCACTGCATAACTAGTCTATGTTTTGAACCCGGTTGTCGCTTAGTCCAAAATACGTACTGATTCTGCAGTGTACTCTTGAACTATTTATTAAACGTCAACATTTAAGGCTTGTCAAAATCGAAGGCATTTTGTCGACAAAATAGAAGTGAATGAAAATTCGAAATTTGTTTTGTGAAGGGTGGAAAACATTGTGGGAAAAGGAGAAAATGCTGGTTACCAGCATTTTCTCTTTTTCCCACAATGTTTTGTATTTAGGCTTCTTTCTCTGTCGTCAAAAATTCGAATTCAGTATTGTAATAAGCATGCTCAATATCCTCGTATTATTGCAGTGCCAAACACTGCATTGCATTCAGTGTTATTGCAGTGAATACAGTTTTCGAAATTTAAATATTAAATATTCAACTACGTACCTGAGGCCATTGACGACCGGTTGCCTCCCACATCCAGCCATTGGTCTGTACTGAGAGCTGCAATGTCCTCTCTAATCTTCTTGACTTGATCTTCCAGCAGGTCTAAGTCCTCTGGTACAGTGCCTTTCGCCACGCCCATAATGTAGCCCCGCCATAACTCGCGTTCGGCAAGCTTCTTACTCTGTCAACAGAGATAATTAGTATTGTTCGTTTGTTTTTATAATAATTACTGTTTGTCTCTTGTCGGAAAACGCATTCAAAATTTTGGCAGTTATGCTATTCCAACTTGTACACCTAAATATGTGCCCCTTCCTTCATGGTCTCTAAAAATCTTTTTTTTTTTTTAATTCTTAAAAATAACACAGCCTTTGATTGGCTAAACCAAATGTGTTATTTTCTAAATAAAGAATAAAACCAATGATGCGATATAGAATAGTTGGCGAGTAGCAGGTCCTGGTCTGACCTGATCCAATATTCCATGACTAGATTATGTGATGATACCTCATATTTCCATCAGTGGAACTCTTCAAATTAATCGTTACTTTGAATTCCAACTTAACGTTTACTCAATAAAACGCCACCTGTACTGGTGCGATTCATTCAGCTATGTTCAGCAGTTTTTAGAAATCTGGAGCTAAAACAGGCCTGATTTCTCCCCAAACGTATTCATAAAAGCCATTTTCTACATTGCTACTTTATAGCGCGTAATATTACAATCCCCCCAAAATTGGGGGAAGTGATGTGTAATAGCATACTGGTAAAATCTTTGAAGAATATGACATGCACAGACAACGTGCGGGTACCGTGTAGGTTTCGATAATATCGCGCTGCTTCGCGAGACTTCCTTATTTTCTTACCATATATGCGCAAGAATGTTCAAAGAGGGATAACTCTATTGGACTTGCAATAGTTAGTATTAGAAACTGCACATCCTTACCTTAAAGCGGTTCTTTTTGGCCCGGGTTGTGAGATCAAATTTGAACCCTTTATTACGATCACCTCCTTCAGGGATAAACGTTGTTTGGTTGTCTATAGTTAGACTGCCAATTTGCTGAAAAAAAATGGATATTACTTCTTTACCACACGACAAAATTTTAGATTGGTCCAAATTGAAAGCATTTGCAGATAACAAAATAAATTTGACCAAAGTATTGAAATTTGTTTTAGGAAGGGTAGAAAACATTGTGGGAAAAGGAGAAAATGCTGGTTACCAGCATTTTCTCCTTTTCTCACAGTGTTTTCAAAAGGCCTCTTTCTCAGGGGCGTCAAAAGTAGGGATTGTGTGGTAATGGGTTAAATAGAAGGTTTGAGAGTGTCATGTGACACAGACACGAAGATGTTACCGAGAATTTCAAACCTGTGAGGTTGTTATCGATCAGGTTTACGCACAAAAATGATATGATAAACTGAAATCGTCGGTTTATTACTTCAAAAAAACTCGTAACTACAGCTTGAAACAAGCTGTAGTCACGAGGTTTTTCACGGTAAAGCGACGATATGTTCATTTGGATTCTTCAACAAGCGACAAAATTTGAGACTGGTCCGAATTCAAAACATAGGTAACGATATAGCAAATGCTACTCAAATGATTAGGTTTTTCTTTGCATTGTAGGAAAACATTGTGGAAAAGGAGAAAATGCTGGTGACCAGCATTTTTTCCATTCCCACATTGTTTTCAAAAGCTTTCTTAAGATTAAAAAAAAAGAAACTTCAGAAAAAAGGGCCAAATACTTCCCACAATGCCCTCAAAAGCTGTCACTGACAGTGATGTAATGACCTTGTCTTTTAACGGTACTAAGCTAATGTAGTCCCATATAATAATATTCATGTCAACTTGTCGTTTTTAATGCTGACATCATGAATCGACACTTTTCTTTTAAAATTGCGTAATGTCTTCATGCACCGCTGATATAAGTAAGTAGATATTTAAATATCCTCATGCTTTAGCCATGCTTTGGGAAAAGGTGTTTAAGGTAGTGGACCCGTAACAGAAAACAGCTATTTCCACTATAATATTATCCTTCAAAACCTGCTATTATTTAAAGTGGGTATTATTGTAGTTTCTTCCCAGTTCGCCCAATTCCATTTCGCCCATTCCCATTTCGCCAAACTTTTCTTCCCATTTCGCCCTTTGCCGTCTTGTACCCTGCCAATTTAGCCCTTTTTCATTTTGCCCCATTGCCACCTCGACCAATCATCTTTTCGCCCAGTTATCGTTTTCGCCCTTTTGCCAATTCATCCTTTGCCGATTCGCCCAATGCTATCTCTCCCCTTTATCATTTCGCCCCTTCACCACTTCGCCCTATGCCATTTTGCCCAGTTATCAGCTCGCCCCATCACCACTTTGGACCTTACGTGTTGTAGCCTACACCCTGTTCCTTTACCACAAGCCTATAATCATATAGGCCACCAATATCAGGAATTGGCTTCGCCCATCAGTGTTTTTAAGCCTGTTTGTGTGATGTCAAAAAATGGCGTTTGGGCAAAATGGGAAGGGGCCTTTTGGGAAAAGGGGGAAATGGTCTTTGTGCGAAATGGCAAAGTTGGGCGAGATGGCTTGTGGGCGAAATGAAAAGTGGGCGAAAATGAATTTGGGCAAAACGGGAAAAGGGCAGGACAGATATTTTGCAAAATGGGAAAAGGGTGAATTGGAAAGGGCGAAAAAAGAATGGGCGAAACGGGAAAAATTCTGGCGAAATGGGAATGGGCCAAAGGGGATTGGGCGAACTGGGAATAAACCATTATTGTACTACTTTAACCGAGTCATTCTTTTCTCTTCTTCCCCTTATTAGAGATATTACTTATAGATCTAAAACCACTATAGTCTCATTACAAGGGGAGATAAATATTTCCCCCCTTTTCTGGAAACCAACAAAAATTTCAACAAATTATTTCAAGATAGACATCAAAGGAATTTCTGGTCGGTTAAAAATGTGCAAAAGTATTATATTTTCATAAATTCGTATTTATCAACTATCAACAAATTTTATTCCATGTTGCAGTATGAGTTTTATGGGTCTACTAGCTTAACTCATTACCAAACGATAAAATTTTAGGTATGTTCAAATCGAAAGCATTTGCAGACGACAAAATAAAAGTGACTGAAAATTTGAAATTTGTTTTGTGAAGGGTAGAAAACATTGTGGGAAAAGGAGAAAATGCTGGTTATCAGTATTTTCTCCTTTTCCACAATGTTTTCTAAAGGCTCCTTTTTCTCAGGGTCGTCAAAAGTAGGGAATTGTGTGGTAATGGGTCAATGCGTCCCCGTGAAGTATTACACTAAGCAAGTCATCGCATAATTATGGATCCGTAAATTCCATTATGTCCTAGACTTAATCTGGAGGTAGACTGGTCTTTGTACATGCAATAAAAACTAGAGCTGTCACTAAATGTGATTATGCCCCCTCCTCGCGAGCTCCTTGTCTTAAAAACTGATCTTTGTGACAGAATGCAGAATGGTTTAGTACAAAAGTAGGAGTTGAAAAAAAGTTCAAGGGGAGATAATTCTGTAACAAATCGCAGCAGGATCACGAAAAATACACATGCAGAACTTCATACATACAGGAACACTGTGTGTAAATTTGTGTTCAGTACTTTAAAGAAGTGTTGGAGTATTGCTCCGGCCATATTTGTGTCTATGGACAAACGGACGGACGGACAGACAGCCATGGCGATTCCAGTATACACCCCTCCACTACGGTGTGGGGGTATAAAAAATGGAAAAAAATTTGAACCATGCCAGCCTGCGCTGACTGCGCAGGCTGACATGGGTCGATATTTTTTCCAGATGCAACTAGTCCATATTCACAGAGCATTCGTTACATTTACTGATACCAAATCATTTCTCCGTCCTGTAGGGGATTCCAAATTATCCATCTATCATCTTGTCGTCTGCATATACTTTCATAATGGACCATGATTATGCTAAATAATGTCGTCTGCTGCAGCGTTAACTTTTATCCCTCTCACTTCGGACCTCGCTATAAACAGGATAATGTCTTTAACTCCTTACCAAATGACAAAATTTTAGACTGGTCCAAATTGAAAGCACTTGCAGACATCCAATTAAAAGTAACTCAACAATTAAATTTTGTTTCCAGCACTATAGGAAACATTGTGGGAAAAAGGAGAAAATGCTGGTTACCAGTATTTTCTCTTTTTTTCCCACATTGTTTTCAAAAGGTTTTTATCTCAGGATCGTAAAAACCAAGGATTGTTTGGTAAAGGGTTAACTTTGTACTAGATTACGCAGATTTTTACATGTCCAGTTTCATGAATTAATTATCATCATGTTAGAAATGTTAAATAAAACTTTTAACCGGATACTTTGATGTCAATAGTATCGTCGGTAGTAAAACCCATGAATAATGTTATTTCAAACATTATTTGGGGAAAAAATACCTCATCAGACAGTGTAGATCCAAGATCGGACTGCAGGTTTCGTGCAGTCTGATCTTGATCTAAATTGTCCGCAATAGGTCGGCTAGATGTGCTTTGTAGCCTAAGGATCAACTGTAATGATAAAATTGTCAAAGCTATCTGGTTTACTAAGAGATAAATATGATCCGCAATTTGAATAATCCATCTATTGGTAGCGGAAACATGACGTTTGAATTTGAAATAGATTAGTTATCCGTTCATCTCTTCCTGGTCTGGTTTTCTTGAAATTTCTACCCTTTTGTTCGGAGTAAATATGAAGGTTGGGCTTTGGAATAATTCGTGGTCTTAGTTGCGAATGAATAAATAGATTTTTTTTCACCGGCAAAAAAAGATCGATTTTATTTCATCGAACGAACATCACTGGTAATATTTTCATTAGTTGCGCAGCCACAATTGAATATATTACTGATGATGTTCACTCGACGACCTAACTTTCGATATTTCATGAAAAAAGAAAACACCAGAAGTCCATTACAGTTGTTTTCTACAATTCCCCATGGCGCACCCCTTAACATAACAACGCATTTTAAAGTATTATGCAAAAAGCGAGAAATGTAGGGTAAATGCGCATAAATTACGACATATCTCACACTGGTTGCATGACACGCACTGTTTACCTAGGTAACCAGTGCGCGAGAAGAACTATTTCCACATTGAATTGAAGAGCTATAAAATATGAGATCGGTGTTTTTCATTGGCCATAACTATGAAATATCAGATTTTATTCAATCCATCATTATTTCTAAAAAAAAGACATCCAAAAGCATGAATTAAACAATTAATTAAAAAACTGGGATTTTTTACCTTGCGCTTGAAAGTTTCACCCCACGTATTTAGCAGGCTGAGTTTTTATAGTAACTAAACGTTCTGTGCAGTCTGATCTTGATCTATACTGTCCGCAGTTAGTGAGTCGCGCTTAAGAGCCTTTGGGTTAATTGTTTAATACATGCCGTTAATAAACAATACCTGCTATATACCTTCAATACTTTTACAAACTTCTTTTAGTCTTGTATTTTATATCTGTTTGATGAGATGATAATACATAAGTGGACAAAACTTTGTAACATTAGATCTCCCGCAAGATGGCATTTTACAAATACATATCTATCTAATTTGGGCATTCTGGATACGGAAGCGGACTAATTTTTCAAAACAACAACCGTTACTTTGAATTTCACAATGAAATAAACGTATACTCAATAAAACGTTACCTGATGCGATTCATTCAGCTATGACCGGCTAGCATGTAACCTATGCACCGGCCATTTGTTGAAACGGCTCCTATATGCTTGGGTAATAGGCTAATAGCTTCGGTTCCCAGGAATTGGCAGGATGGGTGATGGGTCATAGCAGGCAGGTAGAATCTTCCAAGAATATGACATGCGCGGACAACGAATTTTGCAGAGAAGTGCATGATGATATAACATTGCAATTTTTGTGATACGTGTCGAAGACAATACCACTATGAGTGTAGATATTAAATTTTGGAGACTATGTGTCGTATTTTGTGCAAAGCCGAAGGAAGTAAAACCATTTAAGCTATTTTTTTCTAAGGCGAAATTGGAAATGGCATGTTCAAAAACATTGAGTGAGGTCATCGATCGTGGAAATACTAATTTTTAATTGAAAATACACACAGCTTCACTCGCTCATAGTCTTCAATTGGCGCAATGATACAAAATTTGTCTACCGCTCGCTTGGCCTTTTTTGTTCCAAAACCAATTCGTACCATGGCTTGTTCATCCCATAAGTGCGCTACTCCATTTGATTGTATATGAATATTTTAAGATCGAAATAATTGATTGAAATGCTGGGAATTAAATGTTAACGACCAAAGATATTTCAGAATCATAGTTTTCAAGTACAAACTTAGTTTAATTCGATATAGTCACATGGTTTCTCTCTCTATTCCTCATGCATCCTACTGTCAAAGGACGTTATTTCTGAGTCCACCTGATTAAAGGGAGACCATCATTACACAAATAATAACTTTGTCATGTGTGCTCTCCCTCCAATAAAAAAAAAGGTATTCATTTGATCAGTAGGTTGACATTTTAAGCCAATATCTAAATAATATATTTCTGTCTTTCAAATCATTAGTTCCCCACAATGGCTTGCTCGACAAATACCACATTAGCGTTCTCAATGCTTTGATTTAAAAAATTAACTGGAGCGTAACATTTCCCTTTCAAGCCGGCTGTTCATCCGTTCAGTTCTTCCTGGTCCCACGTTACATAAGTCATAATGAATGCGATTTAGTTCCGCTACTGTTAAAAATGCACTTTAACGCTTTACCAAACAATCCCTGGATTTTACGACCTTGAGTTAGAAAGCCTTTTGAAAACATTGTGGGAAAAGGAGAAAATGCTGGTAACCAGCATTTTCTCCTTTTCCCACAATGTTTAATACACTTCTGGACACAAATTTCAATTTTTGAGTTCCGTTTATTTTGTCGACTGCAACTGCTTTCAGTTTTGACCAGTCTAAAATTTTGTCGTTTGGTAAAGAGTAAAATAATGTTGCATAATAAATGTTTTTTTTGAGTGCACCAGCGGGTGAAAGTAAGAAATGAGCAGCAGACTGGGAAAAGGGGATTTACCGATTTATCAACCGACCTAATTTCAAATGTAATTGCATTGAAAGTATCTGCAAACGACAAATTAAATTGAGCTCAAATGTGTTACATGCTTTTGAAATGTTTAAGAAAAATTTGTAAAAGGTGAAAATACTGGTTAACAGGATTTGCACATGTTCCCGCTATACTTTTTTTTAAAATTCATGTTCTTTTTCTTCTATAGGGTTGTTGCAATACTGAATATTTTGGGAAAAAAACAGGTTTAAAGCCTTTTTGTTATGATGCATACCAAGCTGTTTGTTGCATAATATGGACAAAATTTGTCTATAAGCCGGCTCAATCATGAAGTAGGACGGTCCTTTGACATGGAAAAAATTGTAATAACCAAAAGTTTCTAACTAGGTCAGCCTTGGTGCTTTACGCTGGCTGATCTGAATCGATATTTTTTACGATGAATTAGATCACCATTTCACAGACTTTGATTCACATGGTGTGCAATACGCGAAAAGGGGCATTCGGACATTTGCGTAAAATGTCGTCTCGGATCAGCATGTGCAGTCCGCGCAGGCTAATCCGAAACGACACTTTCATTTTTTATTGAATTTTCCATTTTGCACAAGTCTAATGTAGCACAAAATCTAATATATTCGTAAAGTGCCGTCTCGGATTAGCCTGCGCGGACTGCGCAGGCTGATCCGATACGACACTTTACGCAAATGTCCTTTTTGCGTGCTGCAAGCCAATTTATAGGTTTCTAATTGCCTTAAGACATTGCTGTGCGGATACGAATCCGTTCAGAACTTCCGTTGGAAGCTACAGAAACATTTTTGAAAAGAATTATGTTTGTGAGCGAAGCGTTTTGAAAACATTGTCGGAAAAGGAGATGCTGGTAACCAATGCCAATTTCCGTTGAATTTCTTCTTCGTCCTTTCACCAGGATAACGAAATTATAGACTTACCCGAATAGAACAAACATTCGGAGACTACAAGCTAATGTTGGCTCAACAATCTAATGTTGGCTCAAATGATGTGATTTTTCTTTGACAATTTACATAACCATACGTATGTTTTATAGAAGGAGAAAACGCTGTTTATCAGCATCTTCTTCTTTTTCCCGTAATATTTTCAAAAGCCTTCATCTTTAGGATCACTAAAGTCGGACTTGTATGGTTATGGGCTCAGTATATTACGAAAAAAAGGTTTTTCCCCTTGCACGGTACAGATATCAATAAGATCTAATCTTGTTTTGAAATGCTAATTTCCATTGAATCTCTCTCAGTGACAGTATATACAGAAATTTGATATTCATCCAAACGTTTTTTTAGTCTTCCTGATGGTAAAAAGAATGGTGGCATAAAATTGCCACGAGATAGATGATAATAATGTGTTTCCGCGAAAATTATAGAAGATTTCAAGTTATTTTAGCTCTTAACTAAACTTCAACATCTTAGATTGGTCCCATTGAACGCTTTTGCAGACGACAAATCCAATGTGACTTAAATGGTGGGACTATAATAGTCTCTGATTAATTAGAAAACATAGTGGAAAAGGAGAAAATGCTGGTAACCAGCATTTTCTCCTTTTCCACTATGTTTGCAAATGGTATAATTTTCAGGTTCGTTAAATCTCGGAATTGTTAGTTCATGGTCAAAACTATCGGGATACAAGATTAGTAACTAAACAGGATTTTTTTTTTTTCCTGTAAGTGGGCTGAAACTACCCACACTTACCAAATTCTTTCTTTTTTTTGCGGATATTTTATGAAAAAATAGCTGCAATTTCATTATCTTAAAACAAATGTGACATTTTTTTTTGTCATGCACAGAAAATATTAACAAATCTAGCAGGAAATATGCATGTTACTTTTAATCTAAACATAGAATCAGTGTGCCTATATAAATGTTACGATATGAAAAAAGGATTCCGAACTCATATGAAGTCGCAACTATTTTTAGATTTGTTAATAGGAAAGCAGTGGCAGTTCTTTGCCACCATACCAAAGTCCCCTCTTGTTTGCACCAGCATTTTAAATCTTTTCCCACAGAGAAGTTGAATTCACCCTTTTTAATTGGCTTAAATTAAATTTTCAAAGCAATTACATATGGCTTTTTTCATACTTCAGCACCACGGTATCGTACAGTGTAAATCCAAGACCAGCTTGCACGTTCTTTGCAGCCTGATTCTAAACTACGCCGTCCGTATAAAAGTCACAACCGGCAAAAGTGTTTAATGAGGGGGAATTTATATCTAGGCTAAAAGCGAAGGTGTAGAATTATGAGGGACTACTTTATCTACATGAAACCGGATTCCCCAATACATTAAGAATAACATACCGTTCATTTTATATCCGTCAGACTGATTGGCTCATGCGGTTGAGGGAATTTTAAAATCAGGCAAACAGGTAAAAAAAGGATAGAGTGACCTGGCAAGTATTAACCTCATTCTAAGTCTATTTCTTTGCGAGCAACTTACACTTACATCGACTGTACAGTAACAGATCATCTTCAGAAAGATTTTCATACTTTTAACCCTTTCCCAAACAAGCCCTGGTTTTTACGTGTCTGCAGTAAAAGTCTTTTGAAAACACTATCGGAAAAGAAGAAATTGCTCGTAACGAGCAATTTCTTCTTTTCCCACAGTGTTTTCTATCCTTTTTAAAAAACTTTTTGCCATTTTGTCAAAATCTAAAATCGGCGTCTGCAAACTCCTTTGGTTTGAAAGAGTCCAAAATTTGTCGTTTGGAAAAGGTTTAAATGATATTGTCTAAATTTAGATGAGCCATGCTCTGTGAAAAGGAGGCTTAAGGCGTCTGCGAAAAGTATCGGCCATGGTCGGCCGGCGCAATCCGCGCAGGCTGACCTTGGTCGAAACTTATTCCTGTTGATCAGTTTTCTGTATGTCCATGGACCAGTCTATCTCAACATTTAGTCGGCTGGTAAAAACTGGCTATTATAGATCTATAACTATGTGATGGCTTGCTTTGTATGATACGTCACAGAGATTCAAAAAGCTCCCTTTTGCCAGAGAATGGCTCAGGTGTATTTTGACACCCGTTTAGTTTACTTTCGGCAGCTATTGTTACTTTAAGCCATTACCACACAATTCCTACTTTAGACGACCCTGAGAGAGAAGCCTTTGGAAAACATTGTGGGAAAAGGAGAAAATGCTGGAAACCAGCATTTTCTCCTTTTCTCACAATGCTTTCTACCCTTCACAAAACATATTTTAAAATTTCAGTCACTTTTATTTTGTCGTCTGCAAATGCTTTCGCTTTGGACAACTCATTTTTTTTTTGTCGTCTGGTAATGAGTTAAAAGATTTTTTTTTCGTCGGATTTTTTTTTTTACGTTGGGACTATCAGTTTATGTCAAGGCAACTTCCGCCAATATTAAACGACATTTGCGCTCGTAAATTGGTATAATATGCAAAATCTATAATTGTTATAGTTTTATCCACATTTTCAATAAATTCACCCATTATGAATATTTTCGGCAATCGCTAAAATATTTGTAACTGTTCCATTATTATTCATTTATTGCGTTCAGCGACCTTCGATTGCATTTCTTCCTTGTCCGATTTATGAGTCGGGAGAACCCCCTTTCACCATTAGAGTGCGACTAATTGCCACAAATTTGGCCCCAAGACGGCTGGGAAAAAAACTACTTCCGAAATGGATCGTAAAACGCTTTCACGTATGCAAAAAAAGTCGTTCAACAAGAGCTGGTGGAAGCTACTGTTGTAATTGACGTTGGGTGGACTCACTATCAGATGTGGGTTCGAGTCCTACGTCGAGCTCTCTACGTCGAGTCCTCTTTTCCCCCTCGATTTAATTCACTACCACAGCAAGACAAAGGTGCATATACTCGTATAAATAGTCGGGTATTTAGATGAGACTGGTCAAACGAGGATTTTCAAAAGTTATAGTCAATCTAAGTGTAAGTCCCTAGCAGAAAATCAAATTTTCAAGACGATTTTTTATGTAGGAAAACAGCCAGTGGCATACACGGGGTATGGTGTGAAGAACAGGTGACAGAAACTCCAGGGATGAATGTGCAGGCTCACCTGCCGCCATAACGCAGAATGACATGACAATGGAAACAGCAGCACATACAATATCGAAATGAAAATTTCATATTAGTTATTTAGCAGGATAAGGGTTTCTGCCTGCGCAGTCCGCACAGGCTACTCCGAAACACCTCTTTCCGTTTTTATGTAATTTTCTGTTTTGCACAAGTATATTGCAGAACAAAATTAACTGTAGTCGTAAAGTGCTGTCTTGGATTAGCCTGCGCCGAGTGCGCAGGTTGAACCAAGATGGCACTGTAGGGAAATGTCGGGATGCCCCTTTTTCGCATGTTGCAGTTCAATTATATTGTCAACGTGTGAAAAGCTGGGTGACCGCCTGCTAGGGCTCTTTCCTATATGCAATATCGGTAATGTCTGTCGGATTAAGTTTTGAGTGTGCATTTGTGTTTGTATTTTTGTGAAAATTTACATAATTTTTTGGAGGAAAATGTTTCACCCATTCATCATACTTGACGCAAGTCGTTTTTTTTTTCTGTTTTTGTTTTTAAATACGATGTAAATGAATGAAATTTCCACGAACATCACAATGTCATGCCTGACAACTTAATTAAACTTTTTTATTTTCTTTCTTCAGTTTTTTAAATTTTACTAGTAAGTTTTACAGAACAGTGTCTAATAGCTCTTTTTACCAAACAACCCCGTTATCTAACTACCTAGAGAAAGAGGAGATTTGAAAACATGGTAGGAAAAGGAGAAAATGCTGGTAACAAGCATTTTCTCCTTTTCCTACCATGTTTTTCAAACCATCCATAGACAAAATCAAAGGACTGAAAGTCCTGAAAGCGGATTTGTTGAACGGTTTCAAGCTAAGATTTTATGAAAGAAAATTAAAATCTTTTATGAGTTTTATCACATGTAATACATGTAGATCTATGAAATATAAACAATACATGTAAATAGACTGAGCAAGGACAATGATAGTCGAAGCTGTTCTACCAAGTGTGCTGTACAGCAACTTTTATTTTATTACTGTTTTAGAGCTTTATTTTGATTGGAAGTATACAGTGTTTGAAAAAAAAAAGTGGAGTTGTGGTGCACTAGCTAAAACTTGAAGTAGAATGGTAAATGTGCAAACATGCAGTCACATAAAAGATGTGGTTTAGATTAAACCTATAACATTGTACGATCTTGATAAAAGAATATTTTTTCAAGGCTAACATTAGCATAAACAGAAGAAGTTTTAGAGATAATTATGGCTCTATATAAACGATCTGTCTAATTTACACTTGTTTATTTCATCAGAAATCTAAGCTCTTCCTTAAACTTTCAAAATCATTCAAACATTTAACATTTTTTTAGCAGAACGGTGTAGTGTAGCTACATGTAAACATACCCTAAAATACAAACATGTTGAAAATAAACCAAGATGTATTTACATAAGTAAATATTACCTATTTGACAAATAGATAAAACACTTCAGTTATTGTTGAGTAAGATAAAAAAAAAAAACTAGAAAATAAGACAGTTTTTGCCTCAAGGACAAATTATCATGATAACTCTGTAAAAACAAAGTATTAGGGTCTACAATTGTCGATCAGTTTTAGCAAACATACACAAACTTGATCAAAGAGTGCAATAAATGCTTAACATTAACTTTCACATGTGTGCAATATGAATTTTTTACACCATAATTATTGTTGAACGAACTCTTGACATGAGGACAAATTTTTTGCCTGTCCCAAATTAAAACCAACTATTCAGATTTTCATACTCTGGCCAAACTAAAAAATGACTTGTCACTGGTTTGTATTTGTAAAGGTTAGAAAATTACAGAAAAAAAAAAGAAATACTGATGTCTTGTTTTCCAACAATGTTTACATGATCCCTTCTACATAGGACTCATAAAACACAGGAATCATTGCCTGTTAAAAGGCTAAAAAAAGGAAAATCCTCAAATTCTCCCAATTTAACTTTGTTTGACACAAAATTCATGGGTCAAATACTGGTCACGTTTGGATAAACCATAAGGCATTCCATCCAAATACTGATTATTATATATATATATCTGTAACAGTTCTGCTAAATAGCCCCCCAAGGCTGGGATTGAACCCAGAATCTTCAGGTCCCAAGTCAAATGGTCGACCACATTGCTACAAAAGCTAGTTCTATAGCAAGACAGTATAAGTATCCCCTTATACAAACATAATTAAAATCAATCTGTGGGATAGACCAGTTTACAACATATCCATGTCTGGTCATGGCATCTGAAGGCTGGATCTAGAGAAAATTTTGATTGGGATTTATTTTTAACACTTAAAAGTGTAAATACCAAACACTCTGTGTTAATAATCCTGAAGGAAATAGGCAACTGAAAGCATTATGAGACAAACACAAAATTCTGGAAGGCAGTATTTTAAGGAAATAGGCAATTCAAAGCATTATAGGACAGAGACAGAATTCTGGTAAGCCATATTTTTTTCTAGGTATTTTCTCTTGTTCAAATACCGGTAGTGTTTTCAATTATATGAGTGAACTTCAGTTCATGTACAGGTATCTTTTAACTTTTATGGGCAACACCTGAAGCTTTGATGGACAGTGTGTATCAAGATCAGTCTGCACTGATAATGCATTCTGATCTCTGATCTCCACTGTTCCCTGCTTCATTGTAGATTCATGACCGAATTGTTTCTTGATCTTGCAGAAGGAATGTATTTTTAGCCTTTGAGACAATGCAATTTATTTGTTTAGCAGTGAAAGAGTTGAAGTGCTTAAAACTTGTCATATGGGAAAGGAATGAACGATGAAATGACATCAATTCGATTACCATATTTGCTTAAAAAACAGGAAGTAACTTATGCATAGATGGTTGACATAGTCTAACCTGAACAATCTTACAAAAATTAACTCCCATCTAATGTGGATCTGGGGTCCTGCATGGCTCACCAGTAAAGTGTAGGTCTTGTTACGTGATAGCCCAGCCTCATTGGATGCACAATGCTTTTTTGCAAGAGTGTCCTTGGGCAAGACAATGCAGAGCCCTAGCCTAGTACATGTACTACTTAAACCCAGACATACATCAATAAGCTAGCTGTAGCAGTCATATGACAGAAATAATGTTGAAAGTGACGGTAAACATCTTTTAGTTAATCAAATGTGGATCTAACATTGGCCTGCAAAGTTAAACTTTATCTAACATTTCTGTCAGCCTCACAAAATGTAGCTGTTAAATTTTTGAAAACATTGGTAGACCAACAGATTTTCAGTTTTCACTCTTACTTATCTCTTTACCACACAGTCCCGAGTTAACAACTGTGTGAAAGAAGCCCTTTGAAAACAAAGTGGGAAATGGAGAATATGCTGATAACCAGCATTTTCTCCTTTTCCCACAATGTTTTCTACCCTATTGAAGACATATTCCATCATTTGAGCGACATTTGAATTGTTGTCTGCAAATGCTTTCAGTTTGGACATGTCCAAAATTTCATTGTGTGGTAAAAAGTTAAGTCATTTCCCCCCATCTTATAACACCATTAAGGATACAAGGTAAGTGTGGCTATATCATCCCATTTTGAAAGATGCCCAGAAAAAAACTTTTGAAACCACTTAAATCCAACTGGCTGACATGCTTTTTGTCTGAGACATTCCTTTAAATAAGATTGAAAATATTAACAGCTCAGCCTAGGTTTGTAAACATGACTGTGAGCTTATAGATACACTACACATGTTGACTCTATCTTTCTTTTCTATAGAATTTTAAGCATTTCTAAATTCATCAATATTCATCATTATGCAAGACTGTTTTAAAAGATTGAAACTTCTGTACTCAGACATTAAAGTTTTGATTTTTACAGTAGCATTTTACAATTCTAGCCTAAGTACAACAATTTCTAAACTTTTATATGGTTAGTATAGTCATATAGACTGCAAACAATTCAAATCTAAAACAGTGTGCCTATGTGAATGGAATTTTACTATGTTAGGCAGTCTGATCTTACTCTACCAGTACACCTGTTACATACTATACAGACTGTCCCCATTCTGAGGTATAAAGCATGCATTGTTTTGAAACTAGTATGGTTTAGTTAAAAAAACACAGCTCCAGTCCTCTTAGGGTAAAGAAACTGGTATTTTGTATGCAAGTTCTTACTGAAAGTGCATTGTCCTTTCCATAACTCTTAACACATTGAATCCTTTCAAGGTTCCTCTCAATTACCACACAACTTCAAACTATTAATTTAAATGAAATACAAAATCAACCTAGTAACAATAATTTGATTGTTCAGGTACAATGATTTCTTCTTTTCTTTCTCATAAGAATGTTCTTGGTTTCATTCCTGGACTCAAAAAATGTTTTGTAATAGTCTGAAAGATGAAAACTAAGTGATATGTTCAGTAATCTCCAAGACTTAGACCATGTGTAATTCATGAATATTGAATGTACCTTTCTTCCTTAAGATAAATGAAAATTTACCTTGTGTCTTCATAAGAAACAAGTCAACAAAATAATGATTGTACACAAGAAAGTAAGGTCAACTCATGCAGTGCCACAAAATATGAATTTGAAACCTTCAAGAATAATTTGATGTTGACTATTTTCTGGTGTTTACATTAGTGTCAACACTGTTTCAGTCTTACAATGACAACAATTCATCCATTTGTGTACCTTTTGAGTTTTACTAGGGCTAGGCTGGTTCTGTGCAGTGTCTTATCTATTGGCATTCTATAAAATACTGGCATCTAGAAGAGGATAGAACCTGTGATAATCCGTAAGTGGTCAATACTGGTCAGTAGTAGTCGACTTGTAGAGGTCAATTGGAAATTTAAATAGTCAGATGAGTTTTAAAACAGCAATTAGGCTAATTTGTGGATGATTTGTTGTGTGAAATTTTTTTCCTCAGATAACTTAATTTCATTAATGTGAAAGAGAGGAGTGGAAAAACTGTTTTGTCCCTGCCAAGGTAACTCACCAGCTGGCCTTTGCCACTTTTCCAAACTGTGTAGAAGTTCCTAATAAGGTCTTTAGGTTTCATGTTTGATATCTTAAGTAATTGCTTGATGATAAGTTATTAATTCATCATGACTACATACAAGTCATTATTTCACGCTTTGGGAATAAAGTCTGGTGTTAAGGATAATACCCCAAATAGGGACACATGATTTGTCCCTTTGGAAGTTTAACTCTTTACCGAATGACAAAATTGTAGGCTGAAAAATTGAAATTTTGTTCAGGACAACCTTTTCTGTTGACCAACATTATGATCAAATAAAAAAGGACCTTATTAGTAAAACTATGATACTGATGATAATATGTAACAAACCTTCATGTACAGGATGTAAGAGAACAGCTTTTACTATCAATTTAGAAACCAGATGAGTATGTAAGCCAGTGATTTAACCCATTAACACTCAATCCTTCCTTTTGACAGCCCTGAGAATGAAGCCTTAAGAAAGCATTGTGGAAAAAGGAGAAAAAGCTGGTAACCAGTATTTTCTCCTTTGCCCACAATATTTTCTACTCTTCATAAAACAAATTTTTAATTTTCAGTCACTTTTATTTTGTCGTCTGCTTTCGATTTGGACAAGCCTAAAATATTGTCGATTGGTAATGAGTTAATCACGAAATCAACCACTTCAGTCAACCACCAATTGATCACTTGCGACCAGTATTGATCGTTTATAGCCCGTTCCAGTTGCCAGCCAGGTCATTACTCATATTGACCTATTCTTTGCCAACCTTGCACACTATATAACTAAATCATTGCAGGAATAAGTTCAAAAAATATCTGTTGTAGCATTATGAGATACTTGAAATAAATATTCAAACTGGTATAAGGGTTTTTCAGTACATCCAATGATTTTTTTAGTGAATCCATTACTTAAACTCATCACACATCACCGAGCAGAACGTAGTCCTTTTTTTCAATGTGTGAATCCAAGCCCTTGGTACAGCTGATGGTACTTTTGCAGCCAGAATGGATCAGATCAGTGTGACAAGTTGCCATGTAGAGTGAAACGTGACTTTAACATAACTAAAATAAAACATTCAAGTTGAATGTACAAATCCAATTATTGCTATTTTGAAGTTAATTCTTTGGGGAGAATTCTTTCTTACAAGGCAGTATGGATCAAAGATCAGACTGCACTTTCTGTGCAATCTGATCTTAATCAACACTGTCTGCAAAAGGTCCTTGGGCAGCACTTAGCAGCTTAAGGGTTAATACTTAATAGTATTGTGTCACACTATATAAGTTTAAAAATTATATAGGCATACTTTCATGCTAAGGTTTGAATTACATAAAACAAAGTCACCGTCTTAATATGGGTTGAGCAGCAGTTCATAATAAAAATTTAAAGAAGTAAAAATAGTTATACAACTTGCTCTGTAAATGCTCTTCTAATTCACATGATCAAAACTATATTAAAGATGTCAAATCTATATGTTTAAAAAGACAGATGAATTCCTGTGGATCGGTTATCATAAATTTATCAACAAATTCAGCATTTCTTCTTTTTTTTTCTGAAAAGTCACAAAATAAAATTCAAGGTATCAGAGGGACTATAAATGGAGTTTACATCTTGAAGACAAATTGTAAGCCAGTCTGAGTCCTTTAGGCTTCACGTAAATGGGTGTCTAGTTCGCTATGCAAGACACGAATTTCCATCAAAAACCTTCAATTAAATTCGTGTCCCGGGTTCGTACTTGATCGGGGCCGTTCGTAAATAAAATATTTCTTACCGTTGATGACAAGAGAGAAATACTGGTTCCAGGCGTTTCCACTACAAGATGCATATAAATCAAACATTAATTTTTTGGATAGACTGCACGATCTCCATTCTATAAAACGTTCTGCAAAAATGTTTCAAACGATTCGGAAATTCATCGATATAGCGCCTTGTCCGCTAACTAGGACTGGTCGACTTTATGGGTACTGTGAATTCGTTATCGAAGCAATTTAAACTATTTATGGCCAAATTTTAGCAGGCTATCTGAACAGTAAAAGATTTTTGATATAAGACATGGTTGAATATGTGATTTTATTGAGGAAAAACTGCTTAATCTTCTTGTTTATTTGGCAGCGGACGATAGACAAGTTGTGAATGAAAGTTGTTGAATGAAAACGAGGGTACTAGTGTAAACAATGTTCATACGCTACAGTTTGAAAAAATAAAAGAACAAACTTTGTTCCAGTATTTAAAGTATTTCAGATTGACAATTTTTTAGTTTTGGCGAAATTTCGATAAAGAATTCATCCTTAATTTGTATGGTTTGTTCAGGGTCAGAGTTGAACTGATTTGTAGGTCTCCGTTATTCGCCCAAATCACCAGCCATGCAAAACTGAAAGTAAGTGCGCATGCGTCGTTACGGATCATGTATTTGGTTCCGGTCAAAACGATCACAGTAAGCGGATTTGCTATAGCAAATCCGCTAAAAATTCTAATTATTTAAGCGGGATTAAATTTGCCCTCTGCAAATGCATTCAATTTAAACTGATCTAAAATTCTGTTGTCTGCTGAAGATTTAATATCGCTTTCAAAAGTAGCTCAATTATCACAGCGACCATTGCATCTATCCTTGAGTTTCCTGGTATGTATCTACAATGTGTAGAATCTAGATGGCCGTGTAAACTTACATGTAGATGAAAAATCTATATCAGGTATATTTGATAAAAAGACGCCAGGGATTTGTCTTCGATTTAAACCGGAAACTGTGATTGCTATGTCTATGGCTAGCCGCAATAGTATGAAACGCATTTTCTATCCGACGTAATCTGTGCAACCTTGCAACCGTCAGGTGCAACGTTTGCTACGAAGGTACAAGAATGGCTATTATTTCAAAATAAAGATAAAATTTGTTACAAAACTACATGAAAACCAGTAAAGATGCATCTCTAAAGAAAACCATAAAAAGACAGTCAGACTTACGTTTTCCTGGGCTGTGTCACTGTTGTTAAAGATATACAGGATGTTACCCTTGAGAACCAGCCAGAGCCTTACATATTGAGAACCAGTCTGTAATTAGAAAAACAAATTACTAATTATTTTGAAATTGTGTGGAAATACGTCAGAATGGAGATGCAAAGAGGCACCGCTGTTTTTTTTTTCGGCCAAGCTCTGTGGATCGGTATTTGATCTACTTCTGTGTATGAGTTTCGAATGAATAAATGGTAGTTTGTGATTGGTCAAAATGTGATAATGTTTATTTTCCGGGCCTCCTCTGTTTATTTGCAAATCTGTTTTTGACACCAACATACGAATATACAAGAGTTCCTTCCTTTACTCGATACCTAGGCGATGCCTATTTCACAGCACAGCAAATGGAATAATATTTTTTCTTACTAATTGTTAATTTGTTCTTTTTCATGTCTTACTCGTTAACGATTACATTGTACCATATTGTTGAAAAACTAAAATAGATATACAGATGCATGTAATCAAAGTTATAAGTTGATTCAAATCATCGATTTAAAAGGAGATTGTTTGGTTTATTGGTTGATCGGTGTTTTAAGCCGCTTTCAAGATTATTTTACTCATATCACGGTGACAGCTCAAATTGGTTTATTTCCTGGGTTTCAACAGTACAAGGCTAGGGCTGTGAACTGTCTTCCCCAAACATACTTCCACGAAAAATTCAGGTGGACCCGTTAGGCTCGAACCCGGGGTCTCCAGGTCGGGTTCCCCTACACTTTACCTCTGAACCATGTAAAACCCCGTTTTAAATGGGGCAGTTGCTGCTAATAACAAGGTGTCTGAAATTATATGTAGATTGTAAATTGATGGGACTTTTCCCTATCATAATAAAAAAATGTCCCAAGGTATCGGTTAGCAGAAGCAAACTTGTATATTGGTTTCATAAAATGGGCCCGCAGAATTAACATGTCAATATTTTTGACCAATTGCGAACTATTATTATTTCATTCGAGACTAATTTCTAGAAGGAGGTCTAAAGGCAGCTTCTACAGTTACGCCGACAATAAAATGACTTCTTTGCTTGAATGTTAATAGTGCTTTAACTCTTTACCACACGACATAATTTTAGATCGGCTCAAATTGAAAGCATTTGCAGACGACAAAAAAAAAGGTGACTGAAAAATTGAAATTTGTTCTGGGAAGGGTAGAAAACCCTGTGGGAAAAGGAGAAAATGCTGGTTACCAGCATTTTCTCCTTTTCCCATAGTGTTTTCAAAAAGCTTCTTTCTCAGGGGCGTCAAAAGTAGGGATTGTGTGGTAATGGGTTAACTGTATACTGCATATACAATTATAGTTAAAACTGAAAACACTTGTATACTGGTGTCATAAAATGGGTCCGCAGACTAAACATGTCAACATTTTTTACCAATCGCGAGCTATTATTAATTCATTCGAGACTAACTAACAGAGGATGGTAAAAAGGCAGCTTCTTCAGCTATGCCGAAAGACAAAGATTTCTTTGCTTGCCTGTAAAAAGTGCTTTAACCCGTAGGCTGCTAAGCGCGACTCACTGACCTTTTGCGGACAGTGTAGATCAAGATCAGACTGCACAGAAAGTGAAGTCTGATCTTGGATCTACACTGTCCGATGAAATGTTATTACCCAAAGCATAGCGTTGAAATAGTAATATGGATCTTCACTATCGAATTGAAAATTTCATTTTAGTTGTTTAGCAGGATAAGGGTTAACTGTGTACCACGTGATACTATTATTGTAAAAAAGTTAAAACTTAAAACGCTTGCAGAGTTTCATTCGATGCCTCCAAAGTGATGGGACTTGTCTCTTATAAGGAAGAAAACGTTGTGGGAAATGGAGAAAATGCTGGAAACCAGCATTTTCTCCATTTCTCTCAACGTTTTCGAAAGCTTTCTTTCTTTAGGTTGTTGGGATTATTTGGTAAGGGGGCCAACAGTTGATGTAAAAAAAAAAAGTTTTATTTACAAAAGATAGGCCAAAAATGTGTGATAGTTTTACTGATAAAATTTTAGAAGTTAATGATAAATAGATTTTGATATGACAATATTTTGGCAAGATCGTAAAAGCTTCGTTGTTGAAATGAAAATAAGTTGTAATTGTTCTGAAATTGTCAAAAATCTGTATAATAGCATGTAGCAAATTGTTGTTTTATTGCAAATATTTTCCTGTTCATAAATTACAGAAATGAGAAAATGGGCAAAAAAATCAAAGAGAAACCCGAAGTGTCGACTAATAGATGGCTATAGTACTTCTCGGTATACAATCTCGAGTTTGCGCTTGTCGACAAATAAGGAAAACAGCTATTTCCACTGTAAATTTATGCTGCAAAATTTGCTATGATTAAAAATGAGTATTATTGTACTACTTTGACAGAGCCACCATTTCCCTTTTTCTCTTCTAAGAATTATCATTTATAAATCTAAAACCACTATATTCTCATTACAAAGGGAGAATAATTACCTCCCTTTTCTGACAGCTAATGTCAAATATCAACCAATAATTTCAAGATAGACATCAAATGAGGTTCTAGTCGATTAAAAAAGTGCAAAAGTGTTATATCTGTATAAATTCGTATTTATTATATACCTAGCAGTGAAATCCTGGAATTTCCCAGTGTAATAAATTTTGATATCATCACTATAGTGACGTTATCAACTTTCACTTTCACTTCCTGCCGTAATTTGGGAACTACATTTATTTTCGACTACATTTTTTTCGACTTTCAAACGCAAAATTACAAATAATGATGTTAATAAGGTATATAATAAATAGAATAATCAACTGGTTATTTTTGATATGAAAAATATCTCACTCGGACTCGTCGTAAGGCGTTAAAAAAACTCGTGCTGCGCACTCGTTTTTTCAACGCCTAACAACGCATCCTCGTGAGATATTTTTCATATCAAAAACAACCAGTTGATTATCCTCTATGTATCATACTATGGAAAAGTAGGGCTTACACCCAAGCCTGTAGTGACTGTTTTTAATGAATGGACGTTGCAAAGGTTACATGCGTTGTTTGCGCATGTCATATTCTTCAAAGACTCGACCTGTCTTATAATTATAACGCATCACCCATCCCCCAATACCTGGGAAAAGTAGGGCTTATACCGAAGCTATTAGCCAAGCATGTAGAGGCTGTTTTAATACATGGCCGATGCCGTATCAGGACAGTTGCCCCCCGAGGACAATTGCCCACCGGACAATTGCCCATTGAGGACAATTCCCTCCGGACCATCGGCCCCCCCTCCCGAGGACAATTACCACCCGGACTATTGCCCCCCGAGGATAATTCCTCCCCGGAATGTTGCTCCCGAGTGCAATTCCCTCCGGACTATTGCCCCCCAAGGACAATTCCCGCCTCCGAGGTTGTTGTTTCCAGGGGCAAAAGTCCCGCTTCGGGGGCAATTATATGTATCCTCGGGGGGCAATAGTCCGGGGGCATTATCCTCGGGAGGAAATGATCGGGGGGGGGGGGATTGTCCTCGGGGGGAATTGTCGGGGGGGGGGGAATTGTCCTGGGGGCAATGGTATAGGGGAATTGTCCTGGGGGGGGCAATAGTCCGGGGGCAATTGTCCGGGGGGGGAATTGTCCTAGAACGGCCGATACATATGTTACATGCTAGCTGATCATAGCTGAATGAATCGCACTAAGTAGCGTTTTATTGAGGAAAGGTTATTTCATTTGAAATTCAAAGTGATGGTTATTGTTTTGAAAAATTAGTCCGCTTCTGTACTCAGCATGCCCAAATTAGATAGATGTGTATCTGTAGAACGCCATCTAGCGGGAGATAATTATGAGGTTACATGCCAGCTGATCACAGCTGAATGAATCGCACCAGGTAGCGTTTTATTCAGCAAATGTTTTTTTGTTATTTAAAAGTAACGGTTGTCCCGTAGAAAAGTAGTCCGGTTATATAATCCCAGAATGCCCAAATTAGATAGGTGGGTATTTGCAGAATGCCATTTAGCGACAGATAATTAGTCCGCTTGAAGCTGCAGTCCTAACCCGGAAGATTTAGAATGACATCTTAAATCAAAAATCAATACATTTGATCAATCAATCGATTCGCGTGCGTCAAAAATCTGATAGGTATTCGATCTATATGTGCGTTTTAGCTTATCTCGATCGATTGAAAGAGAGGCCCATTGTTTTTTCGGAGTGATTTGACAAGATAGGTGACAATATACCTGATAGAATCTACATTCCAAGAACGAACCCATTCTCTATAAATAATCGTGTAAAAATCTTATTGTAAAATCATTTTCAGAACAAATCACAACAAGTAACTCTTAAACTCTTTACCAAACGTCAAACATTTTAGACTGGTCCAAATTGAAAGCATTTGCAGACGACAAAATAAATGTGACTAGAAAATTGAAATTTATTTAAGGAAGGGAAGAAAACATCGTGGGAAAAGGAGAAAATGCTGGTTACCAGCATTTTCTCCTTTTCCCAAAATGTTTTCAAAGGGTTCTTTCACAGGGATGTTAAAAGTCGGGATTGTGTGGTAAACGGTTAAGCGCCCTAGATCAAAACAGCTGCTTCTGCGGACGGTAAGGATCGAGATCAGACTGCACAGTACATGTTACATACTGTCTAGTGAAGCCATTTCACATGATTCAAATACTATCTACTGGTACTGGGAGCTCAGGGCTAGAGACGAAAATGTGCCAGTACCACATCTGTTTATAGATTCCGTGAATGTCAGCTGTGGGCACAAACGAAAGAGAAAGAGGTGAAAAAAAAAAAATGGCAAGCTATTCCAAATTTTCCGTGAAACTTTTTATTGTCGAGATAATGTTTCCAGGACAGATTGTTAGTTTTTGTTCGATAGTTTTATGAAATTATCCCGACATTTATTCGTATCTAATGGCAGAAGTATGTATTCATTGGAGAGGTCACCAGACCTATCCAACAGTGGTGAGTTTAAAAGGCAGACTGACGCAGCATTTGCTGTCTAATTCTGTTTCTTCTAGCGTAGTTGTGCTGATACACAGTCTGTTTCGTCATGGTTTTGTAAATAAAGCGAAATAAAAAAAAAACGAAACATGAAATAGACGTGGTCTATTTTTATAAAGGACGAATTTCAGAAAAAAATTTAATTTAGTAATTTGCCATGGCTGCAAATAACCTGTCTAATAATGGTAGATTTTTCATTATATATTAAGTAAATATTCCAAGCAGAAAAAAATATAAGAAGAATTTCGTTAAAAACGAGAAAGAAGACCGCTGGACAAGAACATGCAACTTGAAAACGCGACAAGAAGGCCAAATTACCATCATGTAAAGCATATGAGGTTTTCTATGCGGCGGCTTTTTTACTCGTTTGTTTATATATACCAAAATATATTGAAATTGAAAGCCAATAAACTATTTGAAAATATTGATGCTGACATCTTCTGACTTCTTCTTTTAAAGAAGCCAAATTGTAATATCTATCAAAGTTCTTTTTTAGATGATCTTTCCATGCTTTTTAACTTTCTTGGGTGTGGACGAACTCGTTCCTGGACAACTACCACAATTTCTTAGGGTTGCATTGGGATGTGTAAATATGCAAGTTTTATCTAAGGGTTGCATTGGGATGTGTAAATATGGCAGTTTTATCTAAGGGTTGCATTGGGATGTGTAAAATATGGCAGTTTTATCTAAAGGTTGCATTGGGATGTGTAAATATGGCGGTTTTATCTAAGGGTTGCATTGGGATGTGTAAAATATAGCAGTTTTATCTAAGGGTTGCATTGGGATGTGTAAGATATGCCGGTTTTTATCTAAGGGTTGCATTGGGATGTGTAAATATGGCGGTTTTATCTAAGAGTTGCATTGGGATGTGTAAAATATGGCGGTATTATCTAAGAGTTGCATTAGGATGTGTAAATATGGCGGTTTTATCTAAGGGTTGCATTGGGATGGTAAAAGTGCCGGTTTTATCTAAGGGTTGCATTGGGATGTGTAAATATGCCGGTTTTATCTAAGGGTTGCATTGGGATGTGTAAAATATAGCGGTTTTATCTAAGGGTTGCATTGGGATGTGTAAATATGACGGTTTTATCTAAGGGTTGCATTGGGATGTGTAAAATATGGCGGTTTTATCTAAGGGTTGCATTAGGATGTGTAAATATGGCGGTTTTATCTAAGGGTTGCATTGGGATGTGTAAATATGGCGGTTTTATCTAAGGGTTGCATTTGGATGTGTAAATATGGCGGATTTATCAAAGAATTGCATTGGGATGTGTAAATATGCCGGTTTTATCTAAGAGTTGCATTGGGATATGTAAAATATGGCGGTTTTATCTAAGGGTTGCATTGGGATGGTAAAAGTGCCGGTTTTATCTAAGGGTTGCATTGGGATGTGTAAATATGCCGGTTTTATCTAAGGGTTGCATTGGGATGTGTAAAATATAGCGGTTTTATCTAAGGGTTGCATTGGGATGTGTAAATATGACGGTTTTATCTAAGGGTTGCATTGGGATGTGTAAAATATGGCGGTTTTATCTAAGGGTTGCATTAGGATGTGTAAATATGGCGGTTTTATCTAAGGGTTGCATTGGGATGTGTAAATATGGCGGTTTTATCTAAGGGTTGCATTTGGATGTGTAAATATGGCGGATTTATCAAAGAATTGCATTGGGATGTGTAAATATGCCGGTTTTATCTAAGAGTTGCATTGGGATATGTAAAATATGGCGGTTTTACCTAAGGGTTGCGTTGGGATGTGTAAAATATGACGGTTTTATCTAAGGGTTGCATTGGGATGTGTAAATATGCCGGGTTTATCTAAGGGTTGCGTTGGGATGTGTAAAATATGACGGTTTTATCTAATGCTTGCATTGGGATGTGTAAATATGGCGGTTTTATCTAAGGGTTGCATTGGGATGTGTAAATATGCCGGGTTTATCTAAGGGTTGCATTGGGATGTGGAAATATAGCGGTTTTATCTAAGGGTTGCATTTGGATGTGTAAAATATGACGGTTTTATCTAAGGGTTGCATTGGGATGTGTAAATATGGCGGTTTTATCTAATGCTTGCATTGGGATATGTAAATAAGGCCGTTTTATCTAACGGTTGCATTGGGATGTGTAAATATTGCGGTTTTATCTAAGGGTTGCATTGGAAATATGACGGTTTTTATCTAATGCTTGCATTGTGATATGTAAATATGGCCGTTTTATCTAAGGGTTTCATTGGGATGTGTAAATATTGCGGTTTTATCTAAGGGTTGCATGGGGATGTGTAAATATGGCGGTTTTATCTAATGCTTGCATTGGGATGTGTAAATATGGCCGTTTTATCTAAGTGTTGCATTGGGATGTGTAAATATTGCGGTTTTATCTAAGGGTTGCATTGGGATGTGTAAAATATGGCGGTTTCACCTAAGGGTTGCATTGTGATGTGTAAAATATGGCGGTTTCACCTAAGGGTTGCATTGTGATGTGCAAAATATGGCGGTTTCACCTAAGGGTTGCATTGTGATGTGTAAAATATGGCGGTTTTATCCAAGGGTTGCATTGGGATGTGTAAAATATGGCGGTGTTATCCAAGGGTTGCATTGGGATGTGTAAAATATGGCGGTTTTATCTAAGGGTTGCATTGGGATGTGTAAATATGGCGGTTTTATCTAAGGGTTGCATTGGAAATATGACGGTTTTTATCTAAGGGTTGCATTGGGATATGTAAATATGACGGTTGTTATCTAAGGGTTGCATTCGAAATATGACGGTTTTTATCTAAGGGTTGCATTGGGATATGTAAATATGGCGGTTGTTATCTAAGGGTTGCATTGGAAATATGACGGTTTTTATCTAAGGGTTGCATTGGGATATGTAAATATGACGGTTTTATCTAAGGGTTGCATTGGAAATATGACGGTTTTTATCTAAGGGTTGCATTGGGATATGTAAATATGACGGTTTTATCTAAGGGTTGCATTGGAAATATGACGGTTTTTATCTAAGGGTTGCATTGGGATATGTAAATATGACGGTTTTTTTTTTTACTTAACTACACAATCACGACTCTTAACGAACCTGAGAAAAAAGCCTTTGGAAAACATTGTGGAAAAAGGAGAAAATGCTGGTAACCAGCATTTTCTCCTTCTCCCACAATGGTTTTTATTCTTCCCAAAACAAATTTCAATTTTTAAGCCACATTTATTATGTCGTCTGCAAGTGCTTTCAATTTAGACAAGTCTACGATTTTGTCCTTTGGTAAAGTGTTAAGTAACATGTAAGTAGATATATTTCAATTATTTTGCGACTAGATGACCTAAGCATTCAGCTATTTATTGTCATTTGATTTTCACAATGTATAAAAGAGAAACGGCGTCTTGTGGTTTGAATAAAACATGCCATTATGTCATTATTTATCGTCTATTAAATTGGGAAAAAAAAATCGGTTTATGGTAAACAAGCAGTAAAAAACCACTTCATTTGTCGAAGTAGTACAATAAACTCGAAGCGCTCTATCACCCATTCCATATACAACTTCTTAAGTTCTTGAAATGAAAGCAAGGTATCTGACTGGCTTTGTCTCTGCCAATCAGAAACATGGAATGAAAAATAGAAAAATGATTTTAAAATGGTCGCTGAGAATCGTCTTAGGTTTTATTATTTGTTTGTCATGATTAACGGTAGTCCGCTTGGAGCCTGTCTTTTAACCCGGAAGATTTGGAAAATCTTCGACCAGTAATCAATATACATGTATATTTATTTAATCAAATCGATTAACCCTTAAAGTGATAAGTGCGACTCACTGAACTTTTGCAGACGGTGTAGTTCAAGATCAGACTGCACAGAACGTGCAGTCTGATCTAGGATCAACACTGTCCGATAAGGGGGATATATCCCAAAAAGCCCGCCCGGATGGCTCAGTGGTGAGCGTGTTGACTCATGACCTGGTGGTTGTGAGTTCGATACCCGGTTGAGGCGAACTTTCTTTCCGGCATATTTTCGTCTCTCACCTCTGCTGGAGCATGTGAGAAAAGTAGTCGGTGGCTTTGGAAAGAAAGTAGTGTTATTACTGGTATGAGAAAGCCAGGAAACACATGTGCGTCACCGACCGCCATGATATGACCTTAGCTGTTAAAGTGGCGTTAAAATCCCATACAACCAACCAACCAAATATCCCAAAAAAGATAATATTGAAATAGAAATATTTGGATTTTTACTATCGAATTGAAAATTTCATGTTAGTTATTTAGCAGAATAAGTATTAATGCATGGGCCTTCAATATCTGGGTCAAACTGATAGGTGTTCGATCTACGTGTCATCTAATCCTGATCGATCCAAAGACCTATTTCTTTTCGGCATAACTGAATGTCCTTGCATTTGACCTACTTTCTGATACTGATAATAAATAAATAAACAGAAATATTTGATTGGTCAAAAATGAAGATAAGTTTTATTTCAAGGATCCGGGCCTATATCCCATACGCAAATATACGCTGTCTATTTTTCTTTTTTCACACATTACCAAAGGAAAATATTTTGGGCTTGTCCAAATCGAAAGCATTAGCAGACGACAAAATAAAAGTGACTGAATATTTGAAATTTGTTTTGTGAAGAGTAGAAAACATTGTGGGAAAGGGAGAAAATGCTGGTTCCCAGCATTTTCTCCTTTTCCCCACAATGTTTTCTAAAGGCTTCTTTCTCAGGGTCGTCAAAAGTAGGGATTGTGTGGTAATGGGTTAAAGATAGTTCTTGTTTTCGTTGGATTCAGTTTACATGTCTCAAAATAGGAGACTAAGCAACAGATAGTTATTTTTCAAAGATGAAACCAATTTCTACAAATAATAGCTATTATTCAAATAGGAAACCAATTTCCACAAATAATAGCTATTTTCCTACGATGAAACCAATTTTTACAAATGATAGCATTTTTCCAAGGATGAAACCAAGTTCTACAAATGATAGCTATTTTCTATTAATGAAACCAATTTTTTCAAATGATAGCTATTTTTCATGGATAAAGCCAATTTCTACAAATATTAGCGATTTTCTCAGGATGAAACGAATTTCTAATTTGAAAATTACTTAACAAATATCAGGGATGAAACACTAAGAAAAACGCTGACACGCTTTAGACTTGCCTCGCATAAGCTTGCAATAGAAACCGGGAGAGTCCAAAATATTGATAGACAAGATCGACTTTGCAGATTATGCAACATTAATAGAATAGAATCAGAATATCACTTTTTATGTGTTTGTCCAAAATATTGCGAATTAAGATCAAAATATTTAAATATACACTGGTTTACAATTGCCAAATTTAATAGAATTATGTCATCTAAAAAACGAAAATCCAATTAAATACTGCAAAATTCATCAAAAGGGCATTTGATTTACGAAATATCTTTTTAAATAACGCTTGATTATTGATCCTTATCTTGCTGATTATATTATAATAAATGTAACTTTCAAGCCATAGTACAAAACCCTAATGATACTATCTCTTTATCTTTTACTATTATTATTTTTTTCTTTCTGAATATAAATACCTTCTAATCGGACAATGTAGATCCCAGATCAGACTACACGGTCTGTGCCGTCTGATCTTAATCTACAATGTCCACAAAAAGGTCAAACATGCTCAGTTTCTTAAATGTAAATCATACTATAGTTGTGATTTTTTTCAGATGTATATAGTTGTGATTTTTTTTTCAGATGTTTATATATTGTATTTGTAAATATTTATGCTATATTTCATGCTATATTATTGTAAAATGGTCAATGGCAAAATTCTTTTGCCGAATACCAAATAAAGTCATTTTGAGTTGAGAGTTGAGTTGAGTCTAAAAATGATAGCTATTTTCCAAGGATGAAATCAACAAATGATAGCAATTTTCCAAGGATGAAACCAATTTCTAAAAATGATAGCTATTTTCCAATGATGAAACTAATTTCTAAAAATGATAGCTATTTTCCATGGATGAAACCAATTTCTACAAATGATAGCTATTTGCAATGAATGAATTCAATTTCTACAAATGATAGCAATTTTCCATTAATGAAATAGATTTCTACAAATGATAGCTCTTTTTCCAAGGATGAAACCAATTTCTATAAGTGATAGCTATTTTCCAAGGATGATACTAATTTCTATAAATGACAGCAATTTTCCAAAGATGAAACCAATGTCTACAAATGATTTTATATGATCTTATCGATTGACTTTTTTCCGAACAATTTAAAGAATGTAAGACTTTCACCGGTATGGGTGAAAACATGGCTTTTGCAGATGGTGTGAATCAAGATCAGACTGCACAAAATATATACCTTCCGCTTGTTTAGCCAAGTCTATAGATAAGAAATCCTTTAGTTTTTGTAAATTGTGCTTTCAACCGGCGGAGGATAAATCTGACAAAATGACCATACATTGCAACACCATTTTTTTCCCTTTACCTGCAATGTTTTCGATTTTTTTCTTTTTAGCTTCGTTAAAAGTCGAAACCGTTTGATGAAAGTTTTTTTTAATCAGATTAGCTAAAATCGAAGTGTTTTTGTATTTTAATAATCGAATATTTTTTTGCTAACTATTTTGTGACCGATGTACTTACATACATGTAATTGACCTGCAACACGCGAAAACGGGCATTCAGACTCTTGCGTAAAGTGTCGTCTCGGAAAAGTTCGCGCAGTTAGCGCTAAGATATAATATCTAAGATCAGACGGCACGTTCTGTGCAGTCTGATTTTGATCTACACTGTCCGCAAAGGATCAGAGAGTTGGTCTCATCACTCAAAGGGTTAAAAAAGGTAAAAAAGGAAAATCCCGTCCGGTGGTTTGAATAAAAATGTCAATATGTCATTATTGATCGAGTATTTAATTTGAAAAAAAAACAAACCCGAAACCCAAGTCTATGGTAAACAAACAGTCAAAATCACCTCACTTGTAAGATAAGGAAGTTTTCCATCAACCCCCGTATGAATGACGTAATTTGAGATTTTGAGGCCAGGATAGATCAGGATGAAACTGTGCAGAACTTGCAGTCTGATCTTGGATCTACATTTTACACATTTTCATATTTTACTATGATAAGAAAAAGATTTTATAGTTTTCTATTCATTTGCGCTCAATTATGTATGTGCCATCTTCCCACAGAAGGGTGCTTAACCAATTACCACACGATCCCTTTTTTCGACGATCCTGAGAAAGAAGCCTGTAGAAAACATTGTAGGAAAAGGAGAAAATGCTGGTAACCAGCATTTTCTCCTTTTCCCACAATGTTTTCTACCCTTCACAAAACAAATTTCAAATTTTTCGTCACTTTTATTTTGTTGTCTGCAAATACTTTCGATTTGGACAAACCTAAAAGGTTGTCGTTTAGTAATGAGTTAATGCATCTCCGTGATCCACAGTACTAAGCAAGCCACCACATACCTATCATTTATCCATAATACCCACTTTTTTAACAAACGATCTAATCATGAGGTAGATTGGTCCCTGAACATACAGGAAATTGACCAACAGCGAAAAGTTTCGGCCGAGGTCAGTCAGTGCAGACTGTGCAGGCTGAACTGGGTCGATACGCAGATGCATCCAGCTCCTTTTCACTCTGCCTTGCTAATATAAGCATTCATCTGAACCATTAATTAAGAAGTTACTTGCGACGTTTTATATACTTCTTGCGAACGGATAAATCGTGTATCTTGGAATCGAATTATCGAGAAATCACTGCTGAGTGAAGAAACAATATCGAAATATTTATCAGGACGGACAATCGAGAAGTTAATGGTAATATTTTTTATGGTTCGTACTAATGGGTTAGTCAGCATCTTGGATTCAAAATTACGCCAGTCACACTTTCTTATTGTTAACATGCGTTGCCTTAACCCTTTACCCCATAAGGCATTTCTTTGGTATCTCTAATTGACCCTAAATAACATCAAGGATGAAGCTGTTTCTTATGTGTATATGATACCTTTTGATAGCATAGAAAACATTGTGACAAAAGGTGAAATTGGTCGTCACGAGCAATTTCACATTTTGCCATAATGTTTTCCAAAAGCCTCTACAAACAATGTGTTGAAATGAGTATCTATGGAGTAAAAGGTTAAACCCATAAATTTGAAAGAAACGCATTTTCTGATTGGCTAAACCAAATGGTTTAGGCAATCAGAAACTGCGTTACTTTCTAAATCAAGAATTGAACAAAGACAGCAAATTAAAATCGATCATAAACACAGAACCAAAGTAACAGTGTAGATTTACCATATAACGACAGCTGTCAAGAAAGTTTAAATGTTAAAAGTTCAAAGAATAATGATCGTGTTATTTTTAAAGGTTTATTTTGACACTTTCTTGATCATTATATATCATTTAAGTGTTATGATTTCCTTGATCTCCGCCTACAAAACACTAAATAATTAGCAAGGCACCAATCGTCAACAATACGATCTGTCCTAGATACCAACTGTGTCCTGATTCGATTTCCTTGGTATCAATTGTCCTGGTACGATTTGTTCAAGGTACGAGTGTTCCTGGGTACCAACTGTTCGGTTAGAAATTTTCTTGGTGCGAAATGTCCCCGTGCGAATTGTCAAAGTGCTATTTTACGACATTGATCAATAGTAGGCTAACAAACGGATGTACATGTGTATATATAAAACAGTGTTTTGCATTTTTCTCTACATATAAAAATCTGTCTATCTATCTATCTATTGTTGTTTCCATCCATACATACATAGATCCATCCATCCATCAACTAACCAACCAACCAACCAACCAACCAACCAGTCAACCAACCAACCAACCAATCAATCAATCAATCAATCAATCAATAGCCCCGAGCTTCGAACTTGAGGTAGCGACTGTTGGACGACAAACCCATTACTTCCCCTGTTTTAACATTTTGAGACCAGAAAAACATAAAAAAAAAAAGTCGTGGGCTGCAATTAGGTAAAGAGCAGGTTATCGGGTTTAAATTTTGACAGATGACATCTGGGTCACAGTGTAAACCCTATCTGCTAGATCATACATGTATATGTTCTGCGCAAAGTAGGAATCGGGACAATTCCGGAATTGTCCTGCGCAAAGTAGGAATTCTCACTTTGTCGGGCGAAGTAAGAATTCCTACCTGGCACAGTTCAATTCCGGAATTGTCCCTGCGCAAAGTAGGAATCGGGACAAAGTGAGAATCTTTTGTTTCCCTGCGCGAAGTAGAAATAGCAGACAAAGATTGTTTTTTCGTTTTTCATCATTTTCTTACCGGTATTATTGATGTTTGTCCAATAGTACAGAGAGACTATTGGCTGACAGGGCTTAATACTCATGACATTCTGAAGTAAGTTCTAACTGAAATACCGTAGAAAGGCACCATAACATGCAAAAGCTGAAATAGCTACGTTAATAATAAACCGTGTGCCTTGCATTTTATTTTTGAATTTTGGTGCCGAGCCCAAAAGCTCAGTAGCGTGCAAGACTTGAGAACAGTGAATTGATGGTTCGATTCCCGGTTCTGCAAATTACTTTCCGAGGACTGGTGTTAGTCATTGCGACAGGATTCAATCTTTTCTTACCGCTGATCATTGTGTCGACGATGGTTGTGTGGGAAAGCAGCCTGTGACTTGGAAATAATATTGTGCGGTGTAATGGAAAAGATACCCCCAGAAAAGCATGGACAGGTGCACTCTCTGCCGTGATCTAACTGAAATGATGTTACGAACGGCGTTTAACACCGTATAATCAGTCAATAAACTTTGGCCGACAGGATATAACAAATAAGATATATACAGAATAATATAGTAGAGTTATCAAAACATCTGTGTAAAGTATAAGTTTAAGATGTAAGAAACAACGAAAAGAGAATCATGATTACCAGAATCTGAAACCTTTGCAACATATCTAGACTGTTCTCACTTTGCTCTACCCTTTAAATTCTTACTTTGTCCACGCCTATTCCTACTTTGCGCACAGACCATAACTGACCACAATAAGATATATCTCCCCTGCGCAATTCTAGAATTGTCCGGTACAATTCCGGAATCGGCGGACAAAGTAGGAATTCCTACTTTGCACAGGACAATTCCGGAATTGTCCTGATTCTTACATTGCGCAGAACATATACACCATCCCACCTGCACTGTATTTTTATTGTTAACTTTTTTAACCCTTTACCACACAATCCACCCAGGTTTAAACAACCCCGAGAAAACAAGCTTCTGAAAACATTGTGGGAAAAGGAGAAAATGCTGGTAACCAGCATTTTCTCCTTTTCCCACATTGTTTCTATCTATGAAAGATTAATATCTCAAAAATGCATATCTATGAAAGATAAATATCTCAAAAATGCATATCGTTGTTTTACTTCGAAAACTTCGTAACTACAGCTTGTTACAAGCTGTAGTTACGAACTTGTCGAAGTAAACCGACGATAGAATAAATTGTTTAAATTGTGGTGAGGCTTTAAGGACACCCTGTATTTATGGTGTACAAGTACAGTGGTCATCTGAAGTTTAAGTCTGAGTCATGCTTAGTAAAAAAGCTGGCTAAAAGCATCTACAAAAAGTACGAATCCGTGACGGCCACATTTTGTCCCGCTAGATGGCATTCTACATATACACATCTATCTAATATGGGCATTCTGGGTACATAAGTGGACTATTTATTCAAAACGACAACCGCTACTTTGAATTTCAAAATAAAATAAACGTTTACTCAGTAAAACGCTACCTAGTGCGATTTATTTAGTTATGATCAGCTAGCAGGTAACCTACGCACTGGTCATTTATTAAAACAGTCCCTACAGGCTTGGGTTTGGTTCTGAGATAACTTTGGTGTCATGTACTGAAGCAATGAACTAAGCCCGTTTTTGCCACAGCCTGCCTTATGCACACCGTATCGGGTTCAGTGAATAAACACCCTGTAAAAATATTACTCTTTATATCACCCCGGCGTTAAGGTTCATGTAAAGTGTTTATTTTGCTTAATTTCATACGTCAATAATTCTGTAATTATTAAAATTTGTCCAGGAAAACCATATATCAAATTAAAGCTCTGGATGAGTACAAGCTGTTTTACATAATTATACCTACTGGCCTTGCATAATAAAACTAAAACAATGCAGAAAAAGATGACATCGTTTAAAACCTACAAAATAATAATGACATAACAAAATTGCTTAAGTTTTGGAGAAAACATAGGCTATGGTACATACCAGGTACTGCTACTACCAAAAATCCTATAGTTTCTTTAAAAAGGCACATATTTAAGTCAGAAAGTTTGACATTTTTCCCTTATTGAATTGTCAACCATGTTTGACCTACTTTGTTTTAGTAACAGGTATGGTGTCTCCACAGGATCAAAATGTACAAGTGGTTGTGTGTAATAAACTTTCATTAGTATTACCTGAACAAATTGACATGAAATAAATGACCTCAATTACCATATATTACACGCTTGATTTATTGTTCTAACTTGGCTCCGGCTAATGTCGTCTGCATGCGGAACTATGTGCATGTTTCTAAACTCTTTATGCTGCTAATAGATTTATAGTGTTTTCAAAGAATACTTGAAATACCTGAAATAACCATTATATTGTTGGTTTAAATTGGTAATACATGGTGGGTGACTTAGATCTATGATGCACTTTCTATGCAGCCTGATCTTAATCTATGCCATCCGCAAAACCGTTTTATTTTGAGTAAGGCGCAGTAAGAGTCAAACCCGACATTTACCGATAACAGTTTCCGTACAGTCCGATTATACCAGATGGTTTAAATATTCACGTTTTAATTACTCTTTGCATAAAGGTCAATTTCAGGTCAATTTATTCCAGTAATAATTTTAGAATAAAAATGACCTGTACAAGTGAAATTTCCATGTCCACTTACAAACCCTTTCTCAAAAACAGCACCCCACTACCCCATCACACACACAAAAAGAACAATGAAAAAAATGCTTATGTCAAAAATTGATTCTAAATCCTATCTACCAGACTGGTGACACCTTAATCCTATCTACCAGACTGGTGACACCTTTTGTAACTGCTGTTTTTGAGAAAGGGTTTGGACGTAGACATGGACATTTCACTTGTACAGGTCATTTTTATTTGTTTTATTATCTAAAATTACTAATGAAAGTTTATCATGCACAACCACTTGTACATTTTGATCCTGTGGAGACACCATATCTGTTACTAAAACAAAGTAGGTCAAACATGGTTGACAATTCAATAAGGGAAAAATGTCAAACTTTCTGACTTAAATATGTGCCTTTTTAAAGAAACTATAGGATTTTTGGTAGTAGCAGTACCTGGTATGTACCATAGCCTATGTTTTCTCCAAAACTTAAGCAATTTTGTTATGTCATTATTATTTTGTAGGTTTTAAACGATGTCATCTTTTTCTGCATTGTTTTAGTTTTATTATGTAAGGCCAGTAGGTATAATTATGTAAAACAGCTTGTACTCATCCAGAGCTTTAATTTGATATATGGTTTTCCTGGACAAATTTTAGTAATTACAGAATTATTGACGTATGAAATTAAGCAAAATAAACACTTTACATGAACCTTAAATGGCAATCTACAAATACACATCTATCTAATTTTCGCATCCTGGGTACAGAACTGGACTACATTTCTAAGCGACAACCGTCACTTTAAATTTCAAACAAACGTTTACTCAATGAAACGCTACGTGGTGCGATTCATTCAGCTATTATCAGCAGTTTAGAGAAAACTGGAGCTAAAACAGGCCTGATTCCTCCTCTATAACGTATAAACGTCATTTTCTCCATTCCTACTGTATAGCGCCTATTACATTGCAGACAGGTCTAATCTTCGAAGAATATGTCATGCGCAGACAATGCTAGTAACTTAGGTAAAATTCATATGCCTCATATACCAGATGGAAATATGACGTAGTTTACCTCCCATTTCTCGCGCTTAACGTAATATTGTAATGCTATGCTATGCGGAGAGAGTACGCCATGAGGAAAAATCGAAAGAGACTCTACAGGATTTAGATTAAATTACCCCTATAAAAGGGTTAAAAGCATGAAATAAATAGAATATCTGTTTTCTTTTTCGGTGAAAGAACGAAATTCATAGAATCTCGGAAATATCATTGGTAATATTTTCACGAGTGGCTGCACCACTCGTGAAAATATTACCGATGATGTTCACTCATTATAGTAAATTTCGATCTTTTACAGTAAAAAAACCCAAATATCCTCTATCTATTTTACAAAATCAACACCTAATCTTCCTTGCACCCCTGTCATTGCCAGAAGATAATTTGTTAATTTGCTCGTACAATATTTTACTCCTTTTCAACATTATAACGATTATATCGCGACAGGTAGTGCACCTATTCACCAATACCTTCCTTAAGCTCCTTTCACCAGTACATGGTGCAATGTTACATGGCCCTTTTCCCCTTGTCAATGGCTACTCTTTCCCGCTTATCTTCGAAACAGTTATCAGCGGTGAAAGACGAATGAATCCCATGGCAATGACTGGCATCAGTCCTCTAAAAGAAAATAGCGGGGCTGGGTATTCGAACCAGCGACCCAAGCCCGGTTTCAAGCCTTGAACGTTGTGACTGAGTCACCGGGTTCGGCGAACTTGTAAGAAGATAATGTCTTCACAGTCCGTCAAGCTCATGAAATTAACACGCCGAAAATTCCCCGATCTTTGTACATGTTTGTAATTAGAGAAATATAAGTCGTTTACACATTCACTGTCTGTCTCTTTTTGTAACATTTTCTCAACTGAATCTATACGCATTTCTGAACGAGATGATTTTGTCCGATTCTAAATTCTACAGCCGAGCCCCAGTAGGGCTATATGGCTTGCAACACACGAAAATGGACATTTAGACATTTGCGTAAAGTGTCGTCTCGGATCAGCCTGCGCAGTCCGAGCAGGCCAATCCGAGACAGCTCCGTACCACTACATTAGATTTTGTCCTGCAGCAGACTTGTGCAAAACAGAAAATTACCTCGAAACGGAAAGTGTCGTTTCGGATTAGCCTGCGCGGACTGCGCAGGCTGATCCGAGATGACACTTTACGCAAGTGTCCGATGTACTCATCGGTAATTACCGTGTAAACATCGATGTTTTCGTAAAGACTATTCGGTCAGTCTCAGCAGCTTCCGACCTCTGGAATGGGCTTTAGGGCGTATTTGTTCTAGCGAAACCGGTTTCGGTTCCAGGCCAGTTTCAGAAACCAGTCATTTTTTTATCGAAACTATTAACAAACCTGTTTCGGTTTTCTTCTTTATTGGGAGTGAAACCGAAACTGGTTTGCGAAACCATCGAAACTGCCAGATAGGGTAGTTTCGATAGTTTCGTCTGTCCGAACATAGGTACGTTTAGTCAAACCACAGGAATTTGACATTCATATAACCAAAATAAACGATCAAATATGAAAAGAAAATCTCCCCTATATAATACAAACACGTGTTAATATTATATAGGGGCGATTTTTTTTTCATATTTGATCATTTATTTGGTTATAGAATGTCAAATTTCTGTGGTCATATATTCTAAACAAAAAACACAGAAAGCACTAATGGCAAAGGGCAAGTGGAAAGTGTATCCATGGCGTACAACAATTTGTATTCAACGATTAAATGTCCATTTAAAAAGTGGAAAAGAAAAGTTGTGTACTGCTGCATCTTTTTTTATTTTCCATGCATATTCAAACACTGACTGTGATGCTGAGAGAGGATGCATCCACATGCTCTATCCTCACGTTGCAAAAATTCAAACAAGAGATACATGTACTATTTTTTCCAAGTGCCTTTTATGAAGTTCAAGTCCAAAGCAGTACAAGTAATAGTTGACATAACGGCTGCAATGACTTTCATCACATTCTCTGTGAACCCCCCCCCTAAAAAAATGAATAAATAAAACTGGTTTCAAACCACTTTAATTGTATATACATGTATTATCATTATTCAATATTTCAAGGTTACGGTGTTAATCGTTTTTTCTATTCATTCACTTTCCAGTTATTTTCTTTTCTCTCTCTCTCTCTCTCTCTCTCTCGCGCGCGCGCGCGCGCAAAAGAATTAGAAAAAAAAAAAACCAGGACACCATATGTGGATGATCCACATACGTAGATGTCAATGGTCGGCTGCACAGATATTATAAAGTGTCAAAATATCTGAATTTTTAAAGTCAAAAAAGGCATTATGATTGTTTCAAAAATACTTTCTTTGATTCCTCTCCTTGCTGTATGGCTTTCTATTTTGATAGTTAAATCCAATCCGTGTTTGATATGAATATCATCAGACGTCATTGCACGACAACACAGACAATGCAGACGACGCAAGTCCTATGGATATGTCTTAATGTTTCCCTTGAAAAGAGCGAGTCTAGAGATCCAAGCTATTCCACAGAATGAGAACCTGCACTTTGACTGTCAAGTTTTGTATTCAAACTGCAATAAGGATGAAATTAACAACATAATGGCAAACAGAAAAATGCACAGGAAAAGCAGGGTTTTGTTTTTGACTGGAAAAACGTTTTTTTCGGAATTTCATTTATAAATACAATAAAACACAGTCACATTTATATTACTGTCTTTATCACTATCTTGGTATATGTGAACACTCTCTCAATTTCCATTTTACACCACGGATGTATAAATTGCAAGGTGTTCAGATGTTTTGAAGGGTGTGTTGTTAAAAGCAAACCAGAAATGAGAGTTGCAGTGTCAGTAAATCAGACAGCGAACAGTGTGCATTTACAGATTTACATAATGTTCAGCTTTCAGGAAAAAGTCTGACACATGGTCACTAGGGCTAGGCACCGTTAGCCCCGACGAACCACTGCAAGTTGATGGTCAAATAAAGCCCTGTTCATGCAAAAGCCTTGCTTGAATTCATCAATGCTGTACTTCAGAATCCCATAATTATCCAAAATTAGTTTTTAATCCTCAGCCTTGTATGCCTTATTTGAATGACATTTAAATGACAGAAACATGTTTGAGTGTTAGTGGATGATGCCAGAATTTGCCTTTTTTGTAGTTTATTGAGTAAAACAAATCGTTTGATGGACTTTCTCCGACAAGGGCAAAACGGGCCACCATTTTGAAACTTTAGCAGTGAAACTGCTCGTTTTTTTATAATACCAGAATTGGTTTTGGTTAGGGTCAAAACCATAACAAAACCTGAAACCGAAACCATAAACCAGTTTCGGTACAACAAATACGCCCATAGACTCACAAACTCATCGGCAAACATCGTGTAACATCGCCGTTTCCGTAAAGACTGTTCGGCCAATCTCGACAGCTTCTGTCTTTTAATTTGAAATTTAGGGGCTGTAGATATTAAACTACATGTAGTTAATTTTTTGCTGGTGATGTTTTAAAAGCTATTTGCAGCAAAACTTGTGTAGGAGGCTAATGAATTTAATAGGCAAAACGTTACTCAAGATTACATTTACTAACACTTTAAAAGTTAAAAGTTATAAAATCACGACATTAGATATGCTGACAGTCTTTCAGTGACCCTTTATTATATTATGTCAATTTACAAAGACATCGAGAAAGAAGGCTTTTTTGGAAACATTGTTGGAAAAGGAGAAAATGGTGGACACCAGCATTCTCTCCTTTTCCAACAATATTTTCCGTCCTTAAAGGATGATGTCCTGCTTTTCAACAACATTTAACCCTTATTCTGCTACATGTAAATAACTAAAACATTTTTTTTTATTTTGATTGTTCAAACCAAAATACTGTTATTCAAAGTTATGTTTTAGGGAATAATATCTCCTTAGCGGACAGTGTAGATCAAAGATCAGACTGCACGTTCTGTCCAGTCTGATCTTGATCTACACTGCCCGCTAAAGGTCAGTGAGGCGCGCTTAGCAGCCTAGGAGTTAAAATCTTATTTCGTCTACAAGTGCTTTCAAAATAGACGAATCCAAATTCTTTGTTGTTAGGTAATCAGTTAGAAAAAAAGTAGTCATTGTTCTTTAAATTTTTTATCACCTTTCGCACCAATATGCCGATATTTTTATGAGTTTTTAATAGCAATTACAATTTATCACGTTGTCAGGTTTTGTGAAAGGTCGTTTATATAGTCATTTAGGGACCCCATAGACTTATTTGCAAGTCAACTTTGAAAACATTTCTGTAAATCATGAATAGTCAACTGTGAATTTAGTCTTCTTGAATGAAAACAAGTGAAATCATCGTGATACCAGCAAAGAAATGATCGTTGCAAGAAGTTTCTCCATGTGTCACAATGACTTCAAAACCGATAAGTCTGAGCAACATAATTGTATGAGGAAAAAAAAGTTTGGAAACATTGTGGAAAAAGGAGAAAATGCTGGTAACCAGCATTTTCTCCTTTTTCCACAATGTTTTTAAGCCATTCGCATGCAAATACTATTAGTTAAGCTACATTAAATCGTTTTCTGCAGGTTTCAATTTTAACAGATCAAGAATTTTGTCTTTTGGTAAAGAGTTGAAATAGAACAAAAACATCCACGAAGTATTCTAAAGAAGTAAAGGTGTTGATTAAAGTTTAAAATGCAAATGAGACACTATTTGTATTGCGAGAACCGTTTTTTTCTAAATGGTGAAAGTTGTAGCGATGTGCAAGTTAAAGCAAGTCTATCATTACCTGTGTAAAATGGTGGTTTAACTCATTACCAAACGACAAAATTTTAGACTTGTCCAAATTGAAAGCATTTGCAGACGACAAAAAAAAAGTGACTCAAAAATTGAAATTTGACTTTGGAGGAATAGAAAACATTGTCGGAAAGGAAGAAAATGCTGGTTCCTTTTTCCTACAATGTTTTCAGAAGGCTTCTTTCTCAGGGTGGTTAAAACATTAAATCTTGTTTGTGTGTCTTGTAACGCTTTTTCCAAAATCATTTCTGTTTTATCTCGGCGACCGGTGCTTCTTTCTACGTTTTCCCGGAGTTTCTCTTGCCAGTATTTCGAATAAAGTCTATGCTTGCTGCTTTTCCACATAACCATCGTCGAAACGATGATCGGCTGTGAGAGAGGAATTAACCCTGTCGCAGTGATTATCATCAAGTCTCGGAAAGAAAATGGCCGAACTTCGCATTCAAACCAGCGACCCCGTGGTTACTGGTTCTTTACCCTACCTGGGTAAGCACGAAAAGGATCACTCTCACAGCTCGGCCGATTCCGTACCTACATCTATAACCCCGTCCGTATAACTGAGAATCACATGATCTTAAACATGGCGCGCCAATGTCAGTGGTATAGCAACGACACAAACAACCTCGATGAAGTTATCTGTCGGATAAAACTTCAATCGGAATTGATAAACCAGGTTAAAAAATGAATGTACGAACTTTTCGTCAACTGATATATAGTAAGAAAGATTTCGATAGAAAACTGAAACTCAAGTTTTCTTTTGTAAGAGGAGCCTGACAACTTTCAGAACGGTAAACCGGCTTATTTCCGGGCGATGGATGTACCGATCTCGTGCATATCAATCCACCAGATACAGCGGAGGGATTTGATGGTTCCCGTAACCCGAGGTATGCCGAATGGGAAATAGTTGAGGAATACCTTGAATTCTTTTATCGACCCTTGACCCTTTTGGGGAAGCATTTTAAAGTACAGACCCAACCACAAAAGAAGTTAACTTGCACTGCTCGACCACAATTAACCCTTGACTGCGCAATAATACAACTAATGTATCAGCGATCTGGAGAAAAATGCTTTTGAAAACATTGAGGAAATGGGCAAAAAGCAGGTAACCCTTTCAAAGACAAAGCCTTTTATTGTGTAACTGACGTTCATTTTGTAGGCTTCAAATGCCCTCAATTTGGAAAAGTATGAAAATATGTCGGTTTGCAAACAGTTTCATAGACAGATTTTATTGAATTCAAAAATTAAAGTTGCCAGTAAACAATTTTACAATATGTCAGTTCTTACCAAAACAATGGAGTATATAAGATTAAACGATTTGTTACGCCGGCTTTTCACAACTCTTTTTTCTCATCTGTCCAGAACGTTTTCTAAACTTTCAAAGGCCAATTCCTTCATTTTCAATGGCGTTGTTTTTGTAATCTGCAAATGCATCCTATTTGATTTAGTGCAAAATTTTGTCGTTTCGCAAATAGTTTGATGGATAGTTTTGAATGAGTACAAAAAAAAAATAAACTACCATTTACAACACATTTATTGAGTTCCCACCAAAACCAAAGAGCAAGAAGATCAAATCATTTTTAAACCCCTGCTTTCAACAACACCGAGTGTAAGGTACATTTGAAAACGTTGTGGGAAAATGAGAAAATGCTGGTAACCAGCATTTTCTCATTTTCCAACAATGTTTTCAAATCTTTTAAAGACAAGTCCGTTCATTTGAATGGCGTTCGTTTCCTCATCTCAAAATGTCGGATCGCTCAGAGGTTAGCGTATCTTACACATGACCCCGTGGTAGCAGGTTCGATATCCGAATAAGGCAAACTTTCCCTCTGGTGATCTTCTGCCAATCATCTCTAATACATGCAAAGTATTCAGTGATTTTGAACGAAAGTTGTGTCTACTGATGGGAGAAAGCCAGAAAAAAACATGCATAGGTGCACTGAACCACCCTGATTTGAACTAAGATGTTAAAAAGGCGTTAAACTGCAATACAAAGAAACAACCTTCAGTAAGTTTATAATGATGGGGTTTGGTACCATTATCTCCCGCTAGATGGCATTCTACAAATGCACATCTATCTAATTTGAGCATTCTGGGTACAGAACGCGACAACCGATACTTGGAATTTCAAACTGAACTAAACATTTACTCGATAAAACGCTACTTGGTGCGATTCATTCAGCTATGATCAGCAGTTCAGAGAAATGTGGAGCTAAAATAGGTCTGATTTCTCCTCGAACTTATTGATAAGTCATTTTCTCCATTGCTACTTTACAGCGCGTATTACTACAATCCCCCCAAAAATGAAGGAGTGATGCATCATTGCAGACAGGTCGAATCTTCGAAGAATATGACATGCGCAGACAAACTGTTTGGTACTTTTTTTTAAATATTTTGTAAATAAAGAAAAAACGTAAATTCAAATTGCCATTATCAATATTTTTAGTATATCTTTAACAAAACTATAGAGCATAGATATCAAACCATCTAATAATCATTAACCATATAATCTCTACTTTTAACGACCCTTAGATAGAAGGCATCTTAAAACATGGCGGGAAAAGGAGAAAATGCTGTGAAAAAAGGACGAAATGCTGGTAACATGCAATTTCTCCTTTTTCAACAATGTTTTCTGGTCTTTTTTTTAAGGACGGGCACCATTTTTGAGCGAAATTTGATTTGTCGTTTGGGAACGCTTTCAATTTGACCCTTTCCCAAACAACAAACTTTTGAACTGGACCAAATTGAAAGCATTTGCAGATGACAATTCAACTCTTGCTAAAAAGATGGTTTCTGTTTATGATATGGTAGAAAACATTGTGGGAAAAGGAGAAAATGCTGGTTACCAGCATTTTCCCCTTTTCCCATAATGTTTTCAAAAGGCTACTATTCCAGACCCGTAAAAACCAGGGTTTGTTTGGGAAAGGGTTAATATATAGGAGCAACAGTAGATGACTTCCTGTTTGTCTAGAAGTAGGCTACTTTTTTTGAAATCTTTGTGGTAAAAGGACAAATTTCACGTGTTGCTGTAACATTTTTTCCTTTTGCTATACCTTTTTCACATGCAGCTTCTACTTATGTTACAATGTTTTCACGTGCATTTATTTCATTTTGCAACAACGTTTTCACGTGCATTTTCTCCTTTTGCTACAATGTTCTCACATGATGTATTTTCTTCCTTGCTGTAACATTTTCACATGCATTTTCTCATTTTGCTACAAGGCTCTCAAATGCACTGTTTTCTTTCGCTGGAACCATTTCTCTTTAAGCCATAAAAATCGTTAATTTCCTACAACATTTTTCCCCCTTAAATTCTACATTTTGTTTTCTCTTTTTAAATTCTACATTTTGTTTTCTCTTTTGAATACAACACTTTCACAAGCATTCATGTATAAAAAATGTTAACTGTAATTTTTCCTTTTCTTTTCTTTTCCTTTCCTTTTAACTGTTAAATAACTGAAATGAAATGTTCAATTTGCTCGTTAAAAATGGAATATTGCGATTTCAAAGTTCTGTTTTGAGGAATGATACCTTCTCATCGGACAGTGTAGATCCAAGGTCAGACTGCACATTCTGTGCAGTCTGATCTTGATCTACGCTGTCCGCAAAAGTTCAGTGAGTCGCACTTAGCAGCCTGAGGCCTTAAAATATAGTATTGTTTTTTTTTCTTCACATTTTACGTTTTCAAAGTCTCCCACTATTAAATTCATTTTAGGAGATAACTTTATAAAACGGCAACATTTTTGACCCGTCCAAATTCAAAGCATTTGCAAATGACAAATCAAATATGGAGTGCAACACGCGAAAAGGTACATTCGGATATTTGCGTAAAGTGTCGTCCCGGATTAGCCTGCGCAGTCCGCGCAGGCTAATCCGAGACGGCACTTTACGACTACATTAGATTTTGTGCTCCAGTAAACTTGCGTAAAACAGAAAATCACATAAAATCGGAAAGTGTCGTATCACATTAGCCTGTGAGGACTGCACACGCTGATCCGAGACGACACTTTACGCAAATGTCCGAATGCACCTTTTCGCGTGTTGCACGCCAATTATAAGAAGAAGAAAGTGAAGGCTATTACTGAGGGCGTATTCCTTTCGCTACTCCGAACACTCCGAACATGTTCTAGGTCAACGGAGTATTTCGGAACACTGTGCCGTGTTCCTCAGAACATGTTCTGACTGTTCTTATCCAATCCAAGTGTAGCGCACCTGCTGAACGGTTGCTAGGTGATACAAGATGGCTGAAAGACGGACAATTCTTCATGGTAAAATGTGTACTTGTCCTTTTTTACTACAAGAATACCATTAATAGGGGCATAGTAGACTTGTCTCTACTCTCTCTCTCTCTCTGCTAATCATATCCTCAACTAACACAGCTAAGACAGTAGCTCTTGCAACAGCCATCAAACCAATGTGCTTTCATTTCGATATGGTTTAGAATAATGTTCCGAACGTGCTTCATTCAGAACATAGTACTGGAACAGTGTATCTATTCTGAAATATTCCTTTCGCATATTCCAGAACAACATTCCAGAACAAAGAACATTGTGCAAGAACAGGTGAAAGGAATACGTCCTGAGCAAAACCTCAACCCAAGCAAGAAAACACTCTTGCAAATCACAACAAATCCTCTGAAGAGTTCAAAATCTTAGAACGAAACCTGTAAAGGATATCAAATCATTGGTTCGTTGTATTGGTTGTATCGGGGGTTTAATGCCACTTTAACAGCTAAGGTCATATCATGGCGGTCGGTGACGCACAAGTGTTTCCTGGCTTTCTCACACCAGTACTAACACAACTTTCTTTCCAAACAAAACCGCCGACTCCTTTTTCTCCATTTTCCACAATTTTTTCAAAGTGCATCTTTGTCCACCTTTAAAAACTAGAGATTGTTTGGAAAGGGTTTAACTCATTACCAAACGTAAAAAAATTAGGTTTGTCCAAATCGAAAGCATTTGCAGACGACAAAATAAAAGTGACTGAAAATTCGAAATTTGTTTAGTGAGGGGTAGAAAACTTTGTGGGAAAAAGGAGAAAATGCTGGTTACCAGCATTTTCTCCTTTTCCCACAATGTTTTCCAAAGGCTTCTTTCTCAGGGTCGCCAAAAGTGGGGACATGCTGTGTGGTAATGGGTTAGGATGTGGTATGCTGATACAATATGACCGTTGCATTAACTATCAGGTGTAAAAATCTACCATTTATCCTTGTTTGCCTTCAACCACAATGTACATGTAAAACCCTTTTCACATATCGAAAATTGAGCCCAGAGTCCACAGAACGTGCAGCCTGATCTTGGATTTACTTAATCTGCTACTTTTTTTCCGAATTTAATCTTGGAGCAAATTCACGTTTTATTGATTGTGGGATTTTAAATCTTCCAAACCATAAACTATCGACGTTATTTAAACGTTTACAAATACAATTACTGGTGCGTAACCCTTTACCCCATAAAGTATTCCTATGGCATCTCTAATTGACCATTATAACAGCAAGGATGAAGCCGTTTCTTATGTGTAAATGACACCTTTTGATAGCATAGAAAACATTATGACAAAGGGTGAAATTGCTCGTCACGAGCAATTTCACCCTTTGCCACAATGTTTTCCAAAGGCTCCTACAAGCAATGTGTAGAATTGCGCATCTATGGAGTAAAGGGTTAAAGCATTTTAAGACACTTTGGAAAAACAGGCGGGGATAAAAAGGCTTGTAACTACATGTAGCTATTTGTCTCCTTTTGCCACCGTATCTTTCTATTTTTCAAAATTAATTCTGGCATTTGAAAGACATTAGATTTTTTTTATGGTCTGCAACTGCTTTCAAATTTAACAAATGTAAAAAATTGTTGTATTGTAAAGAGTTAATTGTTTTAAAAAAAAGTTTAGAAAAAACATTCATTCGTATACATTACAAGTGCGTTTTAGCCATTTAGAGCAGTAAAATAATATCATTTTGTTCATCTGAAAGATATATTTACAATGGCCACACTTTGCGTACATCTGCAGTAAACCAATATGCATTGTAACACGCTAAAAGCGGCACTCGGACATTTACGTAAAGTGTCGTCTCGGATCAGCCTACGCAGACTCCGCAGGCTATCTGAAACAACATTCTCCGATTGTATTTAATTTTCTGTTTTGCGCAAGTCTACTGTAGCACAAAACCTTAATTAGTCGTAAAAGTGCCGTCTCGGATTAGCAGACTGATCTGAGACGACATTTTACTCAAATGTCTGAATGCCCCTTTTCGCGTGTTGCAGGTCATATATATGAACACTATACTTAATAAGGTTTGGTCGTTCTGACCAGGTGGTTGCCGCCATATCAATGTTTCAGGCGCACTAACTTGGTTTTAGGCGCGCTGACGAGGTTTCAGGCGTACTAATGGGGTTACAGGCGCATTGATGAGGTATCAGGCGTACTATCGGGGTTATAAGCGCACTTACGAGGTTACAGGCGCATTGATGAGGTATCAGGCGTACAAACGGCGTTACAGGCGAACTGACGAGGTTCCAGACGTACTATCGGGGTAGTGGGTCCATTGACGAGGTTTCAGGCGTACTAACGGGTTTAAAGGCTCACTGACGCAGTTCCAGGCGTGCTAATGGCATGATAGGCACATTGAAGAAGAATCAGGCATACTTCAAGGGTATTTAGGCCCACTAAAGCGGTTGTTTTCGCACCACCCGAGGTTTTGGTCGTTCAAACGAAGTTTGACCTAATTAATAATCAAAGCACTGAAAGTGCTAATAAAAGGTGATGCTAGAAATAGGTTTCACTTTATCAAAAGTTTAATTCATCTGATGGTTGATAATGTCTTTTTCTTAGATTTTTTTTATGTCTTTGGAGTCCGCTCAACAGCAAAAAAAAAAGAAATCCAGTATCAATGTTGATTTGTTACTCTTTAACACTTCATTACCACTGACTGCAAACAAAAAGTGTGGACGGTGCAGGTCAAGATCAAATTATACAGAATTAAAAGTTTGATCATGTGTGCCAATTCTACAACATGACGGTTCGGTATCTTGCTACGAGTGTAATACGTATTTTCAAGCCTTCAAAAACTAAATCATCTATTATGCAGCCGTATAGAGTCAAAATTTTTAATGTAATGCATTATTTATATACGCTAAGCTTCGTCAAAAGGGGGCTTAATGCATCTGCGAAAAGTATCGACTCAGGTCAGCCTGCGCAGTCCGCGCAGGCTGACCTGGGCCGAAACTTTTCGCTGATGGTCAATTTTCTGTATGTCCAAAGACTACTTTTCTATCAAATTCTGTCATTCATTAGACTATGTAGGTTTGATTAATAATTTAGTACAATAGACGATAGAGATGCAGTAAGCGCTCTTTTGCCAAGGCACGGCTCTCATATCACAAGTAGATGATCTGAATACCTGCCTGTGTCAATATTTGTAATCGGAAGAATTGCATGTAAATACTGTATTTATAAAATATCTCATTTCCGATGTCTTATAAGATTGAATTTCAAATAAATATCACCGTAAGGTGAATCACCGCTTTCTAATATCGGGATAACTTTTGTAACATCATTATTATTATCATTATTATTATTATTATTATTATTATTATTATTGTTATTATCATCATTATTATTTTTACTATTATTAGAAGCCTTTAACTTGAAAAAGAATTTTCTTTCTGGCTTTCAAGCTGGGCTTTTGAAAATTATCTGTGAAAATATTTTTCGCGAGGTGATAATATATGAAACCATTGTCGTTCCGAAAAAATTCTTTTCTTGCTTAAAAATCGTTTCAAAAGATTGTTGCGTGATTGAAAAAGTAAAAAAAAAATATTTGCAGGTACTTAAAATGTGTCAAAAAGTTGAACATTAAAATTCAGACAGAGTGTTCTAAAACTTCAACTTATGTCTCATGTGACATATTGTTTTATGTATTGGCTGACAAAATAGATGAGTGGCGCTGTAGGAAAATGGGGTTTAACTAATTACCGAACGACAAAAAATTAGGTTTGTCCAAATTGAAAGCATCATTTGCAAACGGCAAAATAAAAGTGACTGAAAATTTGAAACTTGATTTCTGTAGGGTAGAAAACATTGTGGGAAAAGGAGAAAATGCTGGTTACCAGCATTTTCTCCTTTTCCCACAATGTTTTCCAACGGCTTCTTTCTCAGGGTCGTCAAAAGTAGGGATTGTGTGGTAATGGGTTAATACATCTCCATGATGCATAATATCCACCATGTCATCATATAGATATAAGGATCGAAAAAATCCATTCTGACTGAATCAAGAGGCAGGCTGGTCCTTCGACATGCAGAAAATTTACTAAAAACGAAACCTTTCGACCTTGGTCAGCCTACTTGGGCAGCACAGGCTGAGATGGGTCTCAGCTTTTTCGGATGTATTAAACTACGTTGTCACAGAGCATCCCTTCTACTTTGGCCTGCAACACGCGAAAAGGGGCATTCGGACATTTGCGTAAAGGTCTCGTCTCGGATCAGCCTGCGCGCTCCGCGCAGGCTGATCCGAGACGAAACTTTACGATTAGGTTAGATTTTGTGCTTCAGTAGACTTGCGAAAAACAAAATATGACATAAAAACGGAAAGTGCCGTCTAGGATTAGTCTGTGTAGTGTGCGCGGGCCATATAAAAACTTGACTTATGTCATGAAAAAAAACTAAAATAAAAAGAAAGAAAGATAGAAGGAAGGAAAGAAAAAGAAAGAAACAGGAAAGTAAGTAAGAAAGAAAGAAAACAAACAAACTAACAATCAAACAAACAATTAAAAATCAAACAAACAAAAATAAGAACTTGCCGCTCTGTGACATTTATGCTCCAGCCATCCCTCACATAACTTTCTGGAGTATCGAACCCCAGACCTCAGTGTCACTGTATCTGAGCCGCTCATATCTTAACAAAATTTTCGTCACGAACAATGAAAACTTTAAACCTCACATATCAAAAAACACTTGAGAACTGAAGAGAACTTTTTAATGTCTTTACCTTATATACCGTGCCCCAACAAGGAAGTAACGTCGTACCCTTGGTCAAACTTTTCGTAAACAGACATTTCAAAATATATACATCATTTACCCTTTTTGAACAGCGTAACAAAAGGCCATAGAGGCTTTTGCGGGCGGCATAGTTCAAGATCAGACTGCACAGAACGTGCAGTCTGATCTTGAGCTATACCGTCCGCTTGTCTAGTGGAGTCTGTGAGATAAAATATCTAAGTTTAAGTTGACAGTATTTTAAAATAAGTTTTTGTATTTTATGCCGTAGATAGTAGTCGAGTTTATATACAAGAAATTGTCAAGCCCATTTTGAAATGCCAAACTATGCTATTTCAAATGTATATTTTGGGAAAAAAAATCTCCTTGTCGGACAGTGTGGATTTAAGATCAGACTGCACGTTCTGTGCAGTCTGATCTTAATCTACACTGTTCGCAAAAGGTCCTTGAGTCGCACCTGACATCTCAAAGGCTAACCTTTTCTTTTATCACTTGAATGGCCAATAAATAATGAATAATTATGAGCGATGCAACTCTGTGAAACACGATTTGGTTTGATTGGTTGTATTGGGGTTTAACGCCACTTTAGCAGCTAAGGTCATATCATGGCTGTCGGTGACGCACATGTGTTTCCTGGCTTTCTCACACCAGTACTAACACAACTTTCTTTCAAAAGCCACCGAATACATTTCTCACATGCTTCAACAGAGGTAATAGGCGTGAAAGTTCGCCTCAACTCACAACTACCAGGTCGTGAGTCCGACACGCTCACCACTGAGCCCCCCCCCTTCCTGGCGGGTCCATGTTACATAAAAACAAGCGAGTCCCCATTATAATTATAGACCTATCAAACCCATTTTGTCCTAGAAGCGGCAAAGGTAGGCAGGTCCTTGTACACGCTGGGAATTTGCTTCAATTAAAAGGGTACATATACTTTTTTATCGGAGCATAAACAACAATATTTTACAGGCTTGTCCAAATCGAAAGCATTTGCAGACGACAAAATACATACGTAAAAGGGACTGAAAATTTGAAATTTGTTTTGTGAAGGGTAGAAAACATTTTGGGAAAAGGAGAAAATGCTGGTTACCAGCATTTTCTCCTTTTCCCACAATGTTTTCTCAAGGTTTCTTTCTCAGGGTCGTCAAAAGTAGGGATTGTGTAGTAAAGAGTTAAACCCAATTTTACAGAAGATATGGCCTTTTTCTGAAGGGGAGGGAAGGGGGAAGGGGGTGGGGGGGGCTGAGGTATAATTTCTTTATTGTCTGGTGAATAATACCGGTTTCATCAGTATTTCAAAGGTGTCTCGCGGTGGTCACGTACACATATATTTATGCCCGAGTTTCTGGACTTGGGTAAGCTAGTTTCAATAGTATTTTATTTATTTCACGGTGGCCAGTGCACCTATCTTTACGTTTCTGAGGTTTTTCGTTAAACCCCCGCAAAACAAACGTTTTCAGGGGTATACTGGAATAAGCTTGTCTGTCCGTGTGTTCGTTCGTCCGTGTGTTCGTCTGTGTACAAGATACTAGTAATTTTGTGTTGCGAACTCCTCCTACAGTTTTTCTTCAATTGCATTGAAACTTTGCACATATATTGAAGATTTGCAAGACATAATTTTCAAGTGCCAACTCTTCCTGGTTGAGGAATTATCTCCCATTGAACTTGACACTTCTTCCTGTCGAAGTGCTGGCGAGGGGATTCAGTCACATTCAGTGATGAATCTAAGGAAAGAACAAATTACTTCGGTGTAGGCGGAATCTAAAGGAAGAACAAATAACTTCGGTGTAGGCAAGATGAAATTTATTTGAAAGTGATTAAATAGTTGTCTATTCACACCGTTAGATTATCAGTTCTCTCATTTACATACAGGAATACACAGACGTAGTTTCAAACATAGCGTCCGAAGAAGACATGATGGAAAATAATTATTACATGTTTGCTATGTAATGGAATTTAAGCGTTATTAGACATATTCAAGTCAGTGCTTTATTGATTTTTGGCACGAAATCTAAAAATAGCTTAAGAGGTTACGTAGCCTTTTAAGTGAATACCGTCAAAAAAACTTTTATTTGTAATTCTATTAATCTAAATTATTGATGATTTGTATTATTTTTTTTCATATAAATTTCACTGACATATATATTTTTTAATTTGGTGAGATTTAAAAATTCTAAATACCCACCTTTAATATTTACCGTCTCTCCTGAAGTAGGCGGCTTTTAAAATATTTAGAAAAAAAACCCAACAAATTAAAATGTTATAGCTCATTTTTCGTTATTACTTTTCGTGCACTTGAAAAAACAACGCTTTATTATATACCTAGCAGTGAAATCCTGGAATTTCCCAGTGTAATAAATTTTAATATCATCACTAGTGACGTTATCAACTTTCACTTTCACTTCCTGACGTAATTTGGGAACTACTTCTTTTTTCGACTACATTTTTTACGACTTTCAAACGCAAAATTACAAATAATGATGTTAATAAGGTATATAATAAATAGAATAATCATCTGGTTATTTTTGATATGAAAAATATCTCACTCGGACGCGTCGTAAGGCGTTAAAAAAACTCGTGCTGCGCACTCGTTTTTTCAACGCCTAACAACACATCCTCGTGAGATATTTTTCATATCAAAAACAACCAGTTGATTATCCTCTATATCAAACAATCCCCGGTTTTTACGACCCTGACATAGAAGCCTATAGAAAACAATGTGGGAAAATGAGAAAATGCTGGTAACCAGCATTTTCTCCTTTTCCCACTATATTTTTCTACCCTGCCGGAAACGAATTTTATCATTTTTGAGTTACGTTTATTTTGGTCGGTTGTATTGTTTGTATTAAGGTTTAACGCCACTTTAACAGCTAAAGGTCATGCCATGGCGATCGGTGACGCACATGTGTTTCCTGGCTTTCTCATACCAGAACTGACACAAATTTCTTTCCAAAGCCACGACTACATTTCTTACATGCTTCAGCAGAGGTGACAAAATACGCCGGAAAGAAAATTCGCCTCAACCGGAAATCGAACTCACAACCACCAGGTCATGAGTCCGACACGCTCACCACTGAGCCATCCGGGCGGACCGCTTTCAATATGGACCAGCCCAAATTTTTTTCATTTGGTAAAGGGTTAACAGCAGAAATATTTGCAACAAATGGAGAAAATCGTAATTAAGAGGCAAGACTAACCACAGGTACATATAGCAGCATTTCAGAGCAGCACTCTGTCAAAAGAAGATTTACGGGCATCTCCAAAATGCATCATACAAACGCAGTTATGAATAATTATACTGATGAAAAACCAGAAGTTATTTCATACTTTACGGTAGGATATCGAGAAATAGCAGTGGAAATACTTTTTCGATATTCCACGGGTACGACCAGCGAAAATACCGAATTTTATATTCTAGTTACCTAACGCGTGACTCACAACCAGATGAAACATGACGTCATTTACCTTATATTTCTCGCGCTTAAACGTGATACTGCAATACGTTGCTATGCGGGAGGGGGTACGCCACAGGGAATAACTGAAAAGAACTGCACTGGATTTTGATAAAGCTCCTCCCATATAGCGTTAAAAGCATGAAATAAATAGAATAATCTTTTTTCCGGTGAAAGATCGAACTTTATTTCATCTCCTGAACACCATCGGTAATATTTTCACTCGTGAAAATATATCCGATATTGTTCAGGAGATGAAATAAATTTCGATCTTTTACCGACAAAAAACAAATATGGAGTGCAACACGCGAAAAGGGTCATTCGGACATTTGCGTAAAATGTTGTCTCTGATCAGCGTATGCAGTCCGCACAGGCTCATCCAAAAGGACACTTTTCGATTTTATGTGATTTTCTGTTTTCTGCATGTCTACTGTAGCACAAAATCTAATGTAGTCGTAAAGTGTCGTCTCGGATTAGCCTGCGCGGACTGCGCAGGCTAATCCGGGACGACACTTTACGCAAATGTCCGAATGCACCTTTTCGCGTGTTGCACTCCATATCGTCTTACTACAATCTCCCAAGTGATGTGTCATAGCAGACAGGTCGAATCTTCGAAGAATATGACATGTGCAGACCATAAGATATATAAAACATACAGAAAAACAGTATGATACAAGATGGCGAACCTATTCCAATATTTTAAAAGTTAATTCAGTTATCCTTTTTAGACATAACTCCCCGCCATTTCATCAGTGTCTACTTTGTTCAAAACGAAAAAGCAAGATACCGGTAGACAAATGGATTGATGGGGGATAAAGCGAAAACATCATTTGCAAACAATTGCGGAACCAAATGTTATGATAATTCACTATCTCTCCATCTGTATTCAAAGATGAAAATAACCAAAGCGACTGACAGAAAATTATTATGTTCAGAAACAGTTTAGTTTAATGGCTACAATGTTACTTAATTATCCAATAAAATCTACTTTAGTGTATTACATGCTGACAACATGGTCGTAATACAGAAGAAAACTCTTTTGCAAATATAAAAACAAGTCAAATAGCAAAAATAGCTAAATTTACCATTAAAGAATAAGATCAAACTGTAAATGGGTGCAAGCTCAAACGTTAGATACCGAAAACAACGAAAATGGCGAAAGGAATGGAGTAAAATCAGACTGCACACATGTGCTCACCGATCTCCGTTCGCAATTGTAACTAAAGCGTAAAAGTTAAACAGCAGAAAAAGTGAAAATAAGCAATGGCATGGGATAAGATAAGACTATGCAAATGTGCAAAAATGAAAGCTTAATGCCTAAAATAGAGAAAAGTGTGAAAAAAGACCAGACTGTACACATATGCTGGCCTACTCCTTCTTTATAAGCACATAAATTTAACAGAAAGAATAGCGAAAGTAACGAGTAGTGTGAGACCAGATCAGACTCTGCACATGTGCAAAAATGAAAATTAAAAACCGAAAACAGCGACAATATCTATATAATTGTCTTGCAATATGCGAAAAGGGCCATTCGGACATTTGCGTAAAGTGTCGTCTCGGATCAGCCTGCGCAATCCGCGCAGGCTGATCCGAGACGGCACTTTACGACTACATTAGATTTTGTGCCACAGTAGACATGCGCAAAAAAGAAAATTGCATTAAAACGGAAAGTGTCCTCTCGGATAAGCCTGCGCGGGCTGCGCAGGCTGATCCGAGACGACACTTTACGCAGATGTCCGAATGTCTCTTGTTGCAGGCCAATTATAATAACCGATTAAGTTGTGAGGTAGACTGGTTCTTTGACAAACAGACCAGTAGCAAAAACGATTTCTGCCTAAGTCTGTCAGCGCGAAATGTGTAGGCTGACCTGAATCGATACTTTTCTCAAATGCATTTAATACTTCTTTTCACGTTGCATGACTTGTGATTTAATGTTATACAATTTACATTTACTTTTTTTTTCTTCTCATGATTTTTTGTTTGTCGTAGTGGGTTATCAAAAAAAAAAGAAACAGTTTATAACAGACATAAAATTTTCATATTCTTTAAATGTCTCAACTATTTTCCAAAGAATCCCTGATTTTTACGACCCCGAGATAGACGCCCTCTGAAAACGTTTTGAGAAATGAAGAAAATCATGCGCTGGTAAGCGGCATTTTCTCCTTTTCCCACAATGTTTACTACCCTGTTAGAAACAAATTTCAATTTTTCAGTTACGTTTTTCTTTTTGTCGTCTGCAGGTGCTTTCAATTTGGACCTGATAGTTTCAACTCTTTGCCAAACGAAACATGTTAAAACAAAAAGTATTTTTTGCAGACGAATTGATGAATGCTACTCAAAAACAAGTAGAAAATAATGTGGGGAAAAAAGGAAAAAATACTTGTTATAAGCATTTTTTCCTTTTTCCACAATGTTTTCAATAGCCGTTTTTGTCAGGGTAGTTATAAGTCTAGATTGTTTTGTAAACAGTTTAGTACTGTATATCACTAAGGAGAGAACTCTTGATGCATGCATTGTTGTACCATAAAACTTTTAAGTTTAGTCTATTTATATTTTTGTGTATCAAAAAAGATTCACATGCAACCAAACGTTTTAACAACCCCGAGCATGCAGGAAGACAATGTTATTTACCCCTCTAGGAATCAATGTTATTAATTGAGCCACATTTGTTTTTTTTTTTTAATCTGCAGTTGCCTTGTATTTGGATCAGTCTAAATATCGTCGTTTGGAAAATCGTGGTGTAGCATAACAGAGCAGAACAGACGTAGTCTCGGTTTTGCGAAAAAAAAAAACCCGACGTTCGCGACAGTTTCCATTTTCACGGTTTGTGTAATTATCACGCTCACCTTTTCCTCGAAAAACGGTGAGCACCTAACACAATTGATCTTGCCACACTTGTCAATGTTTGCCGAACGGATAAACCAAGAACTAAAATGGGTCGTTTCATGTCAGCAAAGAGAAGAAAAAAGTATTTGAATCAAGTCAACTAATTATTTGCGAAGCAAAAAACCCATTGGGATTGAAAAAATATTGTGCGGGGTACTGGTAAAAAAAAAAAACTTCAGGAAAGCACGAATAAGTGCACTGATCGCTGCAATGTAACTGAAATATGGTTGAAAACGGCGTTATACAGCATACAACCAATCAATCCTAAGTCCTGAGATGACTTAGATGTAAACTTTTATACAAAGGAATAACGGAGTTACGTTTATTTGGCTTAGATAAGTAAGTCTGATACGTATACTCAGTTTTGAGAATTTTACTACTGTCTGTCAATGTCAGTAAACTATATGGTGTGCAACATGCGAAAAGTGACAGTCGGACATCTGCGTAAAGTGTCGTCTCGGATCAGCCTGCGCAGTCCGTGCAGGCTAATCCGAGACGGCACTTTACGACTACATTAGATTTTGTGATACAGTAGACATGCGCAAAACAGAAAATTGCATGAAAACGGAAAGTGTCGTCTCGGATTAGCCTGCGCGGACTGCGCAGGCTGATCCGAGACGACACTTTACGCAGATGTCCGAATGTTCCTTTTCGCGTGTTGCAGGCCAATTATTTCAAATAATGACCTTAAAAGGCAAATCCTAAAATATTCTGATCAGAATGTTTTTTTAATCAACTGCAAATGATGTCAGTTAAACATGTATAAGATATCTTTTGTAAATATCACTCTGTAAATGCCACGACCAAATTGTCACGCTGATATACGGCCCTAAAAACGGTACATGGCTTACTTCCCCTGATTCGCTTATCTCCCGTACCTGTGTGACGTCATTGTCGAGTCAGTCTTATATGACGCATCACTACTAGCCCCGAAAGCGGGCTGACTGTAATATTACGCTCTATAAAGTAGCAATGTTGAAAATAGCATTTACGTATAGATACGTCTGAGGAGAAATGAGACCTGCTTCAGCAACAGCTTTATCTAAACTGGTGATCATAGTTGAGTGAATTGCACGAGGTAGCGTTTTATTGGGTAAACCTTATTTTTTTTGTTTTAAATTCAAAGTAAAGGTTGTCGCGTAGGAAAGTGGTTCGGTCCTGTACCCAGGATGCCCATATCAGATAGATGAGTATTTATAGAATGCCATCTAGCGGGAGATAATATCTGTGTATACAGTCAGTAGAAAGTAAGTAGGAATGTGGATGATGTATATATCTGAGTATTAAACCTCCCAAACAGCAAATTTTGGACCACACCAAACTGAAAACATTCTGCAGATGACAACTTAATAGTTGCTAAATAGATGATTTACTATATGATGGGTAGAAAATATTGTGGGAAAAGGAGAAAATGCTGGTTACCAGCATTTTCTCCTTTTCCCACAATGTTTTCAAAAGGCTTCTATTCCTGTTACGTAAAAACCAGGGATTGTTTGATTGTTAACTGAGACTTGAACCGAAAAAATGGCTGCAGCGTCGATTCGGGAACTCATAGAATTAATATGTTCAGTTTTTGGAAGGAATTGAAACGGAGGAAACTATGGATTTTGAAACGTTTAAACCGGGGCCGGACAGTAGCGACGGATTTCAAGCCATCGGTTCATTCCAAATTATGTCTGAAAATCTTCAGTGACAGTCAGTTTTTGATAAATCCAAAAAGAAGTTGGTTATAGGAATTTTAGGCTGCGATTAAAATCTGATGCAGTGCCGACATTATTCGAAACGCCGAGTCGAAAGGAAATAGGCCTTAAACCGAAACTCCGAAAGACAGACATTCCACAACAGAAAACATCCGTCCGTTCGCGGATTTGATCCAAAATAGAGACTTATGTCGTCGGTTTACTTAAAAAATCTCGTAACTACAGCTTTTAACAAGCTGTAGTTACGAGGTTTTCGAAGTAAATCGACGATGTATTTTTCATGCAACCCACCTGTTCATGAATATATCGTATATTTAACTCTTTTGGCGCTATAGGCGAAAACAGGGACTTTTTCCTACGGCATGGATCAAGATCAGACTGCAAAGAACGTGTAGTCTGATCTTGGATCTATTTCGTCTGCTTGTTTAGTCATACCTATGGGACAACAATCCTTTTGAGTCTCAGTGGGTTCTACTTTCAAGCATCGAAAAGGACTGAGTTTATATATTTGGCGTCGAAAGAGTTCGAAAAGTCATAATCACAATGCATTACACGTGACGTTAGTCAACTGAAGAAAACGGTATCCGTTTTCACAAATCATTCACAAGAATCTTCTTTGTCTTATAAGTTCAGGATTTTCAAAATTCGAAAGTAACACAAATTCTGATTGGCTAAACCATTTGGGTTAGCCGATCAGAATTCGTGTTAATTTCAAATTTGGAAAATCATGCATTATCTCCCTCTAGATGGCATTCTACAAATATTCATCTATCTAATTTGGGCATTCTGGTTACAGAAGCGCACTACTTAGTTTACGCGACAGCCGTTACTTAGAATTTCAAACTAAAATAAACATTTACTCAATAAAACGCTATCTGGTGCAATTCATTTATAGCTATGATCAGCAGTATAGAGAAATCTGGAGCTAATACAGACATGATTTCTCCTAAAACGTATTGATAAAAGTCAATTTCTCCATGGCCACTTTATAGCGCGTATTACTACAATCTATCCAATACTGGGGGAGTGATGGGTCATAGTAGGACGAATCTTCGAAGAATAGGACATGAGCTTCAAAGTACTGGAACATAAATATTGAACTACCTGTGAATCAATACTGATACGAAGAAAAGTAGTAAGCAGTAACCACGCAAGCAGCTGGTTCCTTTTCTGCAATATTTTTGAATAATGTTGAAAAGTGTAACTTTCAATTAGATATATTTTGATAGTTTTGAATTTAGATCTTTATCTCATCTTTTTTCTGAATATCGTGTCTCTAAAAACACATGACAAAAAAAAATACTAGGAAGTACAACAAAGAGACACTATCATATGCATATGTCTGGTCGTGAATAAATACAGAGATGTACCGATTAACTCTGTACCAAACGACAATATTTTAGACAGGTCCAAATTAAAAGCAGTTGCAGACGACAAAATAAACATAACCAAAAAATTGAAATTGGTTTCCAGCGCAGTAGAAAACATTGTGGGAAAAGGAGAAAATGCTGGTTACCAGCATTTTCTCCTTTTCCCACAATGTTTTCAAAAGGCTTCGGTCGTGAAAACCAGGGATTGTTTGTTAAAGGGATAATAGTGTCTGCATATACTTAGTTCTGCAAACAGCCCCTCCCCCTCCCCAAACAGGGATGTGGAGGGTCGCAGAATAAACTTGTACAGTTTTAACCAATCACAAATTACTTTGTATTCATTCGAGACTATTGCAAAAAACAAGGTCAAAACTAGCTAATAAAGCTGCGTCCAGTTTAAGAGCCCTAACACCTTATATGTATGATAGAGGTATTAATTAGTGCCGCTGGAGGTAAAGGTAAGAAACAGCCTCCGTACAAGTTAACAGACGGAATGGTCCACGTATGATATAGAGGATATTTGTTTTTTTCGGTGAAAGATCGAAATTTATTTCATCGAGTGAACACCATCGGTAATATTTTCACGAGTGGCGCAGCCACGAGTGAAAATATTGCCGATTGTGTTCACGAGATGAAATAAATTTCGGTCTTTCACCGAAAAAAAAAACCAAATATTCTATTCATTTTATACTTTTAACCCTTTCTGGGAGGAGCTTTATCAAAATCTAGTACAGTTCTTTTCCGTTATTCCCCGTGGCGTACCCCTTCCGCATAGCAACGCATTACAATATTACCTCAAGGGCGAGAAATGTAAGGTATATGACGTCATATTTCCCATCTGGTTGTGAGGCACGCGCAATTAACCTAGGAAACAAGAACGTGGAAATCGGTATTTTCACTGGTGGTACTAGTGTAAGATCGAAAATTATTTTCACTGCTATTTCTCGATATCCTACCGGAAAGCATGAAATAAAGTGTTCGTCTTTCATTGAATGATTTATTATCCAAATTTCATCAACATACTATCTTTATACCCATGCATGTATATGAGTCAGGTTCTTCAAAACATCGGTAATGAGCTTTAAAAGTTGCTCGAGCACTTCACGATCGATTGACGGATTGTATAGTGTTTAACGCTGTTTTCAACGTTATTTCAGTTTTATCGCTGCCGCCAGTCCACATATCCATGCTTTCCTGTAGTTTCTGTTACCGGCACTCTGCACAATGTTCTTTCCAAGCCACTGGCTATTTTCACACATTACAATCGTCGAAACAATGGTCACGGTGAGAGAGAAATGAATCCTCTTACAATGACTATCATCAATAATCAGAGAGAAATCCGGTCCGGTTATCGAACCAAAGACCTCATGTTCTCAAGTCCTGTATGGTACCGACTGAGCTTCCAGGGCTCTGCAGTACTTCACGAACTGACGGGCATTGATATTTTATCAACCCAAAGGCTGCTTTAGCCCAACTCAAGGTGCTATTTAGATTGAGAGCGTGCGGTCTGATCCGTGATATGCACAGTCCGATAGCATGTAAGATTATTATGCAATATTTTTTATTGTTATTTTGAAAACGTCGGAAATTAGCTGTAATTCCATACTAAAAAGGTTGTCTGTGATATCATTTAAAAAGATTGAATTTCAATTTCACTACCATACCCGTCGATTGTACAGAGTATTTGAGACTTGCTCCGTAAACCCCATCTTCGCAAGCCCAGGCTGACGATTCACTACGCTACTGTACCCTTGGCGGATCGAGCTTGATTTTTACATTGACCCGATACGCTTTTTCATTGGAAATTGAAATCGCTCGTAGCATTTCATCTTTGATAAAAATAGAATAGAAGGTAAAACATGTAAACCCAAGTGGATGTCTGCTTATCGCTTCATGTGTATTTGTAAGCGGTTTGTAAAACGATATTTCATTTGCTTTTAGAAATATGATGTAAAGTGGGGAGAGGGGGGGGGGTGGTAATAACCAACATTCAATAGAGGGCGCATCGCAGGAATCTCGAAATCGGGCTCAATCAGCCAAGGTAAGATCCACGTAGTGATCGTAAACTTGGCTCGCGAAGATGCGTAACTTCGTATCCAAAAGCTTTCTTTATTCTCCACCAAACGAAACGATCAAATTTTTGACAGGTCCATTGGGAAATAGAGACAGTTTTGGCAACTCCTATGTTCTCTTTTTCCTAGCCAAAAAAGAATTTAAAACGTTTTTCGTAGTCGGGATCGTTTGAAAGCCTTAGGTGGCTTTATTTACCATCCATTAAAGTACTGTATGGTAAATGATAAATGTTTTTATAAATTTATGAAAGACCGTCATATATTAATGGAACGCGATAACCGTGGCCTTTGTTTACAATAATTCAGACCATTCTATTTTCGTATACGGGAAGAACAGGTAAATTATCCGATAATTGTAGTTAAAATGTAGGTTGAAAAGGCTTAAAACTTTTACAAGTTCTCTATTGTACTAAGCGAGCAGTGGTGTAGTGGATAACATCACTGCCTCTAAAGCCGGTGATCCCCGTTCAACCCGTCAGACCTACCTTTTTTTTTTAGGGAAGCAGGTTGCATTTTTTTTTTTTCGGTTTTCGCTTTACTTTTTCTTTTTTTTCCTCTCCGTACTTTTCTTTTCCTTGTTTGAATGTCTTTTATGTTTCTTTTCTTTATCCTTTCTTCTTCCTTTTTTAGACGTGTATATCTTTTTTTTTTTGTCATTGAAATTCTTTTATTACTATTACATTTTATTCTTATTCATTTTATTCTTCTTTTTTTAAAGCATATTTCTAAAGCATATTTTTAAAGCATATATGACTGATTCAACAATAAAATGATAAGTGTGCAACTCTCATCCCGTGTTCTGGCAGTATCGGAACTTGCTTCATTTTCACTGGCCTTATCGGTACCCTAACCTCTTAACATTCAGTATTTGTTGCTTCCTCGTCGCTGAACTGTTCACAGGTTTCTTGAACTGCAATGTCTGCTTTTTAAAAAAATATTTATTCTGCTAGGACCGCACATCTATAGTAACTTTTCCACTCAGGTTGCATAAATTCACAAGTGGTTCCGATCCACTGGTGTTTCAATTTAAATCCTTGTGCAGTCAAGCTTCAGATATATGCGTAAGTTCCCAACTGTAGTGAGTATCTAGACATGTCTCTTCTGTCAAAGCCATGAAACAGGAAGAAAACTAGTATCCAGAAATTTGTGGCTTTAGTCATCTTAGAAGTCTAAATCACGAGGCTATTTCTAGCATCAATTCATGTACAAGAACTGTCTTGGTTAATTTTTCCCAACTTTCGAAGGATCAATGTGCAATCTCGTGTGATGTCAATTAAATATGAATGAAACTACAAAGTAAAAGTAAAAATATTCACTATGATGTCATAAAAAAAAAAGTAACCATTGACTTAGCTAAAAAAAAAAAACAGTTGCTTTACTGAAAAAAAAAAAATTCTATGACTCGAACTCGATTCGTTTGGGCGGTAGCAGAGTCCCTCTGACCACTGCATCACAGCATTACTTGCACGTCTTTGTTGAAATTTACCAATAAGTAACTGTTTCGTCCCTGGTATTCCCTATTTAAATGTTTTGAACTGATCCAGTGTTTGTAAACAAAGGCCACAGTTATCGCGTTTTGATAGTACGTCCAAACATTTTACGTCATCTTAAGAATACATGTTCATCATTCATGCACAAAAAAAAGCCAAACTGCCCAATAACAGTTGAAATATTTCTTTTTTTTTATTTCTCTTTTATTTCCTATTTATTTTTTTTTTTATTTTCTACTTATTTCTAATTAACCCTTTCCCAAACAATCCCTGGTTTTTACGACCCTGAGATAGAAGCCTTTTGAAAACATTGTTGGAAAAGGAGAAAATGCTGGTAACCAGCATTTTCTCCTTTTCCCACAAAGTTTTCTACCCTGCTGGGAAAAAAATCAATTTTTGATTTACGTTTAATTTTCGTCTGCAAAAGCTTTCAATTTAGACAAGTCTAAAATTTTGTCGTTTGGTAAAGAGTTATTTACTGTGTTAGAAAAGGGTAGGGAAAAAAAACTGTAGGGGAAAATGTTTTTTACCACAAGCCATGTCTCATAATTATTGATTGATTGTATGGTGTTTGTAGCTGTTTTCAACATTATTTTAGTTCAATCGAGCCGCTAGTTCACCGATTCATACTTTCCTAGAGCTTTTCCAAGCCGCTGGCTGCTTTCCCGCATAACTATTGTCGAAACAAATGTCAACCGTGAGAGCAGTCGTAAGCAGTTAAACGACCATTTAAAAAAAAAAATATTTACCAAACAGTCCCGCAATTTCACGGACTTTAAGAAGAGGACGGCTGCTGAAAACATTATGGGAAAACATTGTGGGAAACGGGAGAAAATGGTGGTGACCAGCGCTTTCTCCTTTTCACGCAAAGTGTTTATTTTTTCTACAAATCGTTAAAACGGGATCATTTGATAGCTGCCAGCTGCTGTAATTGGTTCTGCTTCTAAACATCATGGCTTGAAAAAAAAAAAATCTTTCAAGTTTACAAAAGTCTTATTCTGACGTCCAGACAGTGCAATACGTCATTTTAACAATACGTATTCATCCTTCATAAAAAGTAACAAAATACCCATCTAAGTTGAATCATAGTTGAATCATCTGTCAAAAATTTCTGGTTTTCCTTTTTGCCTCATGCGATGCGCAAAAGAAATACAAACCCTTTAGATCTATATCTTTCCAAACTACAAAACTTTATAAACCCTTTGGCTGCCAAGCGCGACACACCGACCTTTTGAGGACAGTGTAGATTCAGATCTGACTGCACAGAGCGTGCAGACAGTGTAAAAAATTATCAGCTAGTGTAAAAACAAGATCACACTGCACGTTCTGTGGGTTCTGGTCTTGATCTACTCTGTCCGCAAAAGGTCAGGAAGTCGCGCTAAGCAGTCTAAGGATTAATATTTTAACCCTTTACTCCATAGATACTCATTTCTACGCATTGCATGTAGGAGCCTTTTGAAAACATTGTGGCAAAAGGTGAAATTGCTCGTGACGAGCAATTTCACCTTTTGTCACAATGTTTTCAATGCTGTCAAAAGGTGTCATATAAACATAAGAAACAGCTTCATTCTTGCTGTTATTTAGGGTCATGGAGGTATGGATGTTACTGATTCTCAGAAGGGAGGTAACTCAGTAAAAAATCCTGTAGCAATAGCCGAGAGTAATATAGTTTGAGATTGCATGGTATGGATGTTACTGATTCTCAGAAGGGAGGTAACTCAGTAAAAAAATCCTGTAGCAATAGCCGAGAGTAATATAGTTTGAGATTGCATGTAGTATCAACGACTGCACGTTCTGTGGGGTCTGGTCTTGATCTACTCTGTCCAGAAAGGTCAGGATGTCGCGCTAAGCAATCTAAGGATTAACATTTTAACCCTTTACTCCATAGATACTCATTTCTACGCATTGCAGGTAGGAGCCTTTGGAAAACATTGTGGCAAAAGGTGAAATTGCTCGTGACGAGCAATTTCACCTTTTGTCACAATGTTTTCAATGCTGTCAAAAGATGTCATATAAACATAAGAAACAGCTTCATTCTTGCTGTTATTTAGGGTCATGGAGGTATGGATGTTACTGATTCTCAGAAGGGAGGTAACTCAGTTAAAAATCCTGTAGCAATAGCCTAGAGTAATATAGTTTGAGATTGCATGGTATGGATGTTACTGACTCCCAAGAAGGGAGGTAACTCAGTTAAAATCCTTTAGCGATAGCCTAGAGTAATCCCAAAGCAAGTGAGATTAACCAAAAAAGTGCAAACGGTAACTTTTTGAAACGTTCCAGTAAAATACAGGTAATATCAATACTAATGACCATCTGACTATTTTTGGTTTTCTTTTGGTGAAACATATTGGGTGTCGAAATGACCAAAATAGGGGTCGAAATGACCAAAAAAATCTTGAAATAACCGGGTGTCGAAACGACTGGATACACGATCTGGCAGATAAGAACACCATTCGGTATGCCTCGGGTGATGGGAGCAGGTACGGAATCGGCCGAGTTGTGACGAGTGATAAGTATACGAAACATATGGAAACATAGGGGAAGCGGAGAAAATACACATTGTAAAGAATTGATATCTCCCTTTGCATAACGATTTAGAAATGTACTATAGTTTTATTTCATATTTTGGGGTATTTTTTCGAGAAATAACGGTGCAATATTGTTCGATCGAGTTATACAGCGCGTGCCGTTCAACCAGATGGAATTATGACGTAATTAACAGTCCACACCTCGCCATTATCTCCCACTAGATGGCATTCTACAACTATACATCTATCTAATTTGGACAGAACCGGACTGCTTTTCTACGCGAAAACCGTTACTTTGGATTTCAAACGAAAGTAAAACGTTTACTCAATAAAACGGTACCTGTTGCAATTCAGTCAGCTATGATCAACTAGTATGTAAACTATTAACCGACCAATTATTAGCACAACCCCTACAATAGCCCTACTTTTCCCTACCATATGGGATCGGACCGAAGACAGCTATTCTGGATTTTGACTTAAGTACCCCAATAAAGAGCTCAAAAGCACAAAATGTATATAACATTATAATTATTTTTGTGGTATTTGTCGAAGACAATACCACTACGAGTTCGAAATTGAAATTTGAAGACCGTGTATCTTATTTTGTGCGAAGCCGAAGGCAATAAACCCAATAATACTCAATTTTACTCAGGGAAATGAGTTTTTCGGTAGCACTTAGGTATGTAATTGGAAATGGCATGTTAAAATATATTGAGTTAGGCAGTCGATCGTGGAAATACTAATTTTTTATTGAAATAACTTCACTTGATCGTAGCCTGCTTTTGGCGCAATGATACAAATTTTGTCTTCCGATCACTTGTCCCTGGGCTTTTACCTTCCAAAACCAGCTGTCCCATGGCTTGTCCATCCCATGATTGTTAGCTACTCCATTTCATTGGGCATGAATATATATAGATCCAAATAGTTGATTATAATGTTGGGGATTAAGTGTTAACAGGCAAAGAAATCAAAGTTTTGAAGTACAAAATTATTTTCATTCGATATATTCACACTGTTTCTCACTCTCTCCACCATGTATCATACTTTCAAGGGACGTCACTCCTGAATCCAAATGATCAAAGTGAGACCACCAATACACAAATTAACCTTGTCATGAGTACTCTCCCTTCAACCAAAAATGTATTCATTTGCTTGGTTGGTTGGCATTCAAGTCAATATTTGAATATAATTATTCTTTTTCTTTCGAGTTATTGATTCCAATCAACGGTTTCCTCGACAAATACCACTTCAGCGTTCTGAACGCTTTGATTCTTTTTAGCAACCCGTGAAAATGTTACCGATGATATTCACTCGATGATATAAATTTCGGTCTCTCGCCGAAAAAAAAAAATATCCTCTCTTTCGACCGATCTAATAGTTCATGTAACTCTTACACCAGTTAAAAGTGGCAGTATTTGCAGACAAAAAGTTCGATCTAAATGAGGCTCGTGGGATGGAATTTGACTCTGGAAGGATAGATATCATTGTTGGGAAACGAAAAAAAGGCAATTTCAGCTGCAGTACACAAATACTTTTTTAGCTATTTTGTCTTTAACCCTTTACCACACAAGGCGAGCTTCTTACGGCCCTGACAAGCCTTTACGAAACTGTGTAGCTATGCTAGCCTTATCTAAAATGTCCTTCTATTGTTTTATAAGCATTGGACAGAAAGGTTGCAAATAGTGATGCTGTCAAAGACTAGATGGTCAAGTTTTAATACTATGATTGGCCTGCAACACACAAAAAGGGGCATTCGGACGATTGCATAAAGTTTCATCTCGGATCAACCTGTGCAATCCCTGCAGACTGATCCGACGTGATTCTTATGTAATTTCTGTTTTGTGCAACTCTTCTGTAGCACAAAATCTAATGTCGTTGCAAAGTGCCGTCGTGGATTAGCCTGCACGAACCGCACAGGCTGATCTGAGACGGCACTTAAACTTTAAACGAATGTCCGAATGGCCATTTCGTGTTTTATGAACCAATTATTTGATTCATTTAAGTATCCATCACGTAACGGCCTGAGAGAGAAGCATTTGAATTCATTGTAGGGAAAGAAGAACATTATTGTAACCCATTTTTTTCTGTCTCGTTCACATCATGAATGCTTTATAAACTATCAATTACTCATCCCATCGTTTTATTAGAATTAAATTTTCCTTTTCAAATGCTTTCAATATTTTCGAATCTGTGTTTTATATTTTCGAATCTGTTTTGTAGTAAAGTAGTAGGATTTTGTAATCGAAATAAAAACATATATGGGTCAGTAATATGCTCGACGATTAAATGGTTAAAGCGGATTAAATATAGATTATACTTAACTGATACCAGATATTATAATTTGGAACAAAAACTTTTCTCTTACATAATTCCGTGTATTTAACCCATACAGCAGCCATAACAAGTTTAGCTTGAATATGCGGGTAATATAGACCAAGATCGGACTGCATAGAAAAATAAACAAAAAGAGAGATACCCGGCAACTTTTTTCATAGTTTTAACCCATAGGTTGCTTATCAGGACTCGCTGACATTTTTCGGGCATCGTAGATCAAGATCAGACTGCACAGAATGTGCAGTCTGATCTTACATCTACACTGCCCAATTCTAAGTTATCATTCCACAAAGCATATCTTTGATATAAGAATAATTGGTGTGTTACGTATCGAACTGAAAATTTCATTTTAGAAACTAGGCAGGATAAAGGTTAAAATTCATTTTCCTGCCGGCTACAAACAGTTGGGTCTACCATACAATAGCAGATTGACATCTTCACACTAACTTCTTTATTTTGAGCACCTGCATTTTTCACTTCTGGCCGCCACTGGGTCTGTAAATTGGAAAAAAATACACCAGTGAATGTTTAACCCATTACGACACAATGCCGACTTTTGACGACGCTGAGAAATATGCCTTTTGAAAAAATTGTGGGAAAAAGAGAAAATGCTGGTTTTCTCCTTTTCCCATAATGTTTTCTCTTCTCTTCGGTACAACTTTCAAATTTACAGTCACTTTTATTTGACGTCTGCAAATACTTTCAATTTGGACCAGTCTATAATTTTGTCGTTTGGTAAAGAGTAAAGACTGAATAAATCTCTAAGTATTGCCGTTAAATTCGGTCAATTTTAACTCCATCGTTTAGTTCGGATAACCAATAAGACACCAAAGTCGATTTATCTATTTTGCTAACAGCGTAGAGTAAGATCAGACAGCACTGAACGAAATTTCATCCTTGGGTATTCTAAATTTTACAATAGTTGGTTCTTTTTCTTACTGTCTCAAAAAAAAAGTCTAGACCGCTTTTTTGTTCAAAGGCTAAGCTTATCGCTTGATATAGTCCGACGCGAAAGAATCAGAAGTTACTACTTTTAGACAAGTGAAAAGTGTTAACGCTTAAGTGGTAAACTCTGGTCATTCTTAACGCTTTTTGGTATGAAAATTGAACCTCCAAGTTTCTGTTAATTCTAAGTGAGAATATAGACTTTTTTTAAGAACTTACCTCATTTTCAAACACTGGAGATTAGTAACCCAACGAGACCTTTAATGGATTGACTTATTACCAAATGACAAAATCTTTGGCTTGACCAAATCGAAAGCATTTGCAGACGACAAAATAAAACCAAATCGAAAGCATTTGCAGACGACAAAATAAAAGTGACTGAACATTTGAAACTTGTTTTGTGAAGGCTTGGGGGAAAAAGAGAAAATGCTGTTTACCAGCATATTCTCCTTTTCCCACAATGTTTTCTAAAGGCTTCGTTCTCAGGGTCGTCAAAAGTTGTGGTAATGGATTAAATATTGACCAACTTTCCCAGCCTTGGACTTTCTCTTTTCAATGGCGGTTTTTTGGGTTGTTAGTGTTGCTATTTGGAGAATTCTGAACTTTTGATATAAAATCGGAACGTTGGGGAGAAATCAAAGCACCGAAAGATAGATGTTTCTTGAGGAGTGCGAAAAAAGAAAAGTACTACGGGTGTGAAGAAATATATAAATGTGAGTAAAAAATATATTTTTTTGGCCGATTGGTAAAACTAAGATGCAGCGCCAGCTAGTGATATAACACGTGTTGAGTTCTTTTACTTGGCGAAAAGAGATGTCACTTTTCAAGAAAGAAGACTCATAGCACTGATACATGATTATGTCTATATTCATTCAAAATAATAGAGTGTATAGGAATACGACGAGAAAATGACAAATAAAAAGAAAGAGAAAGCTGAACAGCAGAATTATCTGAAAGAGTTTTTTGAGTCCATACGAGATGAGAACGAGGGTAAAATTACGAAGGAGAAATTGAAGAGCGTTGCACAAGAACTTGGGTTTCAATTCACAGAAGCTGAATTACAAGACATGATCCAGGTGGCAGATCCAGGTGGTGAAGGTGCTGTTAGTTATAAAGGTAATAATTAACCCATTCCCACACAATCCCTTCTTTTGACGACCCTTAGAAAGAAGCCTTTAGAAAACATTGTGGGAAAAGGAGAAAATGCTGGTAACCAGCATTTTCTCCTTTTCCTACATTGTTTTCTAGCCTTCACAAAATAAATTTCAATTTTTTTAGTCACTTTTACTTTGTCGTCTGAAATGCTTTCGATTTGGACGAAGCTAAAATTTTGTCGTTTGGGAAGGAGCTAACTCCTAGGCTAGCTAGTGAGTAAGACCCAAGGACCTTTTGCGGACAATGTAGTTCAACATAAGACTGTACATAATGTTTAAGTGACCTCTGTTGCTGCCGTAATATTGTTGGAAAGGGTAGTTAATGATAGAAATTAAAAAAGATAAAAGCAAACCATTTACCAACCTTAAAGAAATGACAGAATTAATGCAGTTTTTAAGTCTGGAGATATGCACATAAAGGACAAGTTATCTGCTAACGTTACTATGCTCGAAATTTTTATGTTCTCATTCGAATATTTATAAACTATTTTCTGATACTTTGCAGACAATGTAAGTTTGTATTAAAATTGCGTTTGATATTGACAGATAATTTTTTCCCAATTGAATTTGCAAAGTCCACCTGCTTAAGTTTGAATATATTTTATTTATCCTGAATCCATAGGTTTAACTTTGTTGTAGGAACCATGTTTGGGTTAAAAGAGCTCTTCAAAACTTTATGGGGCATAGAGAAAATGCTGGTAGCCAGCATTTTCTTCCTTTTCCTTTGAGAGACAAATCGCATCACTTGAGTATTAGTTTGTAACCTGCAAATACTTTCAATTGGGGAAAGTCTGAAATTTTGTCGCAGACAATATATCCTATTTTTTTAACAAACAATATATCACACGATAAGAATGGGCATAATAGACAAAAAAAACCCCACTAAATCATGATAATTAACAAGATTTATAGATGACATTTAGTTTAGACTGTCAATACTGGGTAATTTTGACTGTAACATTCTCTTTTAACAGGCCTCGCTATATATACTGTATATAATGACAACATCTAGTTTAGATTGGCAATATTGAGTACTTTTGACTGTAACATTCTTTTTTAACAGGCCTCGCCAAGATGGTACATAAATCTCACGACGATTTTCCACGACTTAAAACGGTAAGAAGTCAAAGTTTAACCTTGCAAAACGTTGTTTCACATTGTTTCTTAGAAAACACCTCTTTATAACGCTTTTCAAACATTATTTCCTGGTATTTGCATGAGAGATATTTCAAAATTTCTAACAGGATCGCACACCTTATTTCAACATTCTTTGTTGTGTAAAACAGACCAGTGCGACAATACTAGAAGGCTTTGCAAGGTCCAGACATGGTGGCAGCATTCTTATACAATGCTAACTTAACCCTTATCCTGTTATATAACTAAAAGTAAATTTTCAATTCAATATTAATAAACCAAATATTGCTGCTTCAAAGTAATGTTTCCTTATCGGACAGTGAAGATCAAAGATCAGACTGCACTTTCTGTGCAATCTGATCTTGATCTACAATGTCCGCAAAAGGTCAGCGAGTCGCGCTAAGCAGCCAAATGGTTAAAACACTGTCATAACTTTATGTACTTGAAGTAGTTTTTCAGGATTTGTATCTTCCAGTCTTTATACTTACGTCGACATTTACTACTTTTTCAGTCAATTGAAGAAATAAGACGTGAATTAACAACACTGTCAATAGCACCAAATAAAGAAGAACCAGACATCACCATGGCATCTGATCAACAGGAGGATAAAGAGAGTATTAGTCAATCAGTCGATAGTATAACAGAGCCTACACCGTCTACAAGTAAATCTGAAAGTTTGGAACAAGGACAGAACACCAACAATATCAATGAAAATGGCGTACACGATGGTGTGGGTAAAGAGATAGAAGCAGACAATGTCGTGGTATTTGGAAAAGTTATGAAAGCTTGCGAAAATGATAATAAAAAGGTTAGTTCAACGACGAAGGGTAAAGGTACAAAGACTAAAAGCACACCAGCACTAGTTATACCTATTAGTGATGAAGCTGAAGGACGTGGTTCTGTGATGGATGACAAAGAAAGTGTTGCTGGTGATAACGATCGAAGTTCAAAGGATGGAAAAGATCTGAATATAGCTGTAATACCAAAGGTAGAGCCAGTTTCAGAAAAGAAGCAGGCAATAAATGACAAAGAAAAGGTCATTACACACAGTCAACCAGAAGATAGTGGAATGCCCAATGGTGATACAAACAATAGTGAAAGACCTGCCAGTGAAAATGACAGAAACGATGTCCATCAGGAAGTAGATACACAAAATGTTGACTCTAATTGGGATGTTCAGTCCCGTCAAAGTGCCACCACAAGGTTTTCTCTGGATGCAGGAGTTGTGACGGCGGTAGATGCGTATGGTAATAGCCGAGAGAAAACTCGTGGACGAAAAAAACTGTATAAACAAGAAGAGGAAGAAGAACTTAACGAGGAAGATGAGGTCAGAACACGTTTCACAAAGTCTTTACCAAATAACATAGTTTTAGACTTGTCCAAACTGAACGCGTTTGCAGACTAGACATTAGATTTATCTTATAGATGGTACTTATCTGTGAAAGTCTAGAAAACCTTGTGGGTACAGGAGAACATGCTGGCTATTAGCATTTTCTCCCTTTTCTTCACAAGACGTTTTAAAAGGCAACTTCCTTAGGGTCGATAAAACTCATTATAGTGTAATGTGCTTCCTTTAGTTCAGATAGCTACGTCTTCTTGCATTACTCGAACAAATCGTCATGAAATTAATCACCTCTATCAACACCTATTACTCGTCCAAATCTGAAGCATTCTCGGACGACAAAAATAAATACATTTCAAATAATGAAATTTGTTTTTAAAATTATAGAAAATGGTGTGGGCATAGGAGAAAATTCTGGTACCAGAATTCTTTTCCTTTTCCCAACAAGTTTTCAAACGTTTTGTTGCACAAGGTTAATTAACACGTGGAAATATTGGATGGAAGCTATATTGTGGCGTGGAATGAGCGGCAGCACTATATTTTTATTCGGTTTTGAAAAGTACCAATGGAGGCAGCCATACTCGTATTGTTTACTCGGCTTCAAGTCATTTCGTAACTAGGCCATGTCTTACCTAGGCCATTTCATTCAATTTTGGTCATTTCTTACACACCTATTCTTTTTATTTTGGTCATTTCATACACACTTCGATCATTTCGTACCCATTTGGTCAATTTATATCCAGTTTTTTTTTTTATATAAATTTAGTAATTTTGAACATAGCTTTAATACAATTTTCTTGTGTTGTTTCTCAAAAGGCAACTGCTTTTGTACAAAGCTGCTCCAAATGAGATTATGTTAAATTTCGCCAAAGAATGGCTATGATTGTGTCTTATCATTATTGGTTCTTCTTTGTAGTTTTAAGTTGCATTCTAAGAATTGTTTAGGACATCTCAGTTCATTTGTCTCCGAGTTCTGCCGATTTACTTTGGTCAATTGAAAGATGCTGTAATGTGCCTTTCGTTTTTAGAAACAACTGATATGCGCCGCCATTGATGTTATGCATCAATATTTTGTTGTTGATATCTTTCATTTTGTTCGTTTGTTATAGTTGCAAACGCTTCAAGAAACTCCAGACATGGAAGAAGACAGTGTGACATCACGTGACAGTAAAGCTTACATCCGGGATAAAACCAGACGAGTTAGACGTAAGGCAAGCTTGACACAAAGTCAAGAAGATATGAGAAAGCCGACAGTGAAGCCAGTGGTCAGAAAACGGTCTTTGACTCGAAGTAAACAGCCAAGATCGAAAGGACCTACAAAACCAAATGACAAGCATAGTGTATTTTACTCTGGACTTGGCTGTGCCCTGAAAATATCACAACTCCGCACAAAGCAGAGACTGTTGTATCAAATGTGGCAACTAGTGTACGACGAAGCCATGATGCGATTACAACAAACATTCCATTACGATTATGCCAGGGATCCTGTAAGTCTGTTTCTAATTTAGATAGACAACTATAAATCTGTTTTCAGCTATAGTTTTTAATCCATTACCACACATTCCCTAATTTTGACAACTCTAAGAAAGAAGCCTTCGGAAAACATTGTGGGAAAAGGAGAAAATGCTGGTAACCAGCATTTTCTCCTTTTCCCACAATGTTTTCTACCCTTCACAAAACAAATTTCAAATTTTCAGTCACTTTGATTTTGTCGTCTGCAGATGCTGTCGAGTTGGACAAACCTAATATTTTGTCGTTTGGTAATCAAACTATATCAAAAATTATTTCAATCAAACTACAATCATTCTTGTATCTCCATGTCAAATAGTGTCCATGGCGACGGCAGGGATGTATGAATTACGACCGATAGAAAAAGCATTTCATTTACTGGAACCCATAAAAAAAAGACTGTTGTGACGTTTCCGGTTTGAATTCTAAGATTTTTCTCTCGTATGTATTTATTCCTTACACTCTATAGATCGATAACCTTAGTCGATACTTTTGCATATGTTTCAAACCTTTTCACAAAGCAGGACCGAAATATTTTCTCTCATTCAATTTCAGGCACCCATCATGAAAGAAAAAGTACAGCCCAAGAAGAGACTAAAGAAACGAAATTCGAGTTCCGACTACGACTAGTGCATAGTGTGCTTTTTTTTGCACATAATACTGTACTGAACACTTTGCATAAATTATTGTGCTACCAAATTACATGTTTATAGTAAGAACATCAACATTGGTTCAATAAAATCACGAAATATCTTTGAAAAAGATGGACGGCGTAAGAGGCACTGGGATATGAATATTTAAATTCGTTTGTATAGTCTAATATGGAGAGAAATGATGAAAACAGTTAGCCTCTTTTTCATTGTAACAAGAAACAAAATAAGTTGATTTACAAACCGTTTTCGTGTAAGACAGGAGAGTGGTATTCTGCCGTCGCAGGGCATGCTTGGTTTTACGCGAGGAAAAACGGGTACTAAATCTCTTACACTAAACAAAATAGAACACTCGCCAATCAGTTTATGAATATGATTTCGATTATGGATGTTCTACCCGAATTTCACCCCTGCATGGCCATAAATTGCAACTTTACACAGGAAAAATGTGATCATTATGTGATTCTTTAGTCATGAACACTTTTATCTAGTATTGGTACACTTCGACAATGACCTTCAATTTTTTTAATTTTTTTTTATTTTGAGTAGTTTACAAATTTGGCCAATCACAAAACGAGTAACAATTCATTTCTTCCTTGTACTTATAGACAGTCAAAACTGAGATCATGCAGCTACGCCGAAAAATGGAAAACAATAACAGAACGGGCACAATGAATTTTGGTTTCGATGTATAGTGAAAGGAGGTTTATTGCTTCTACGAAAAGTTCCGATTCATATCAACTGGTGTAATACAGAGAAATTACCCTCCCCTACAAAATGACCCATAGGTTATTTCTCTACGTAGAGGAATGAACCGGGTCATTATTCTACGTAGAAAATAACCCCAGGGTCATTATTCTTCGTAGAAAATGACCCAAGAGGATTATTTCTCGACGTAGAACGATGACCCGGGTAATTCCTCTAGGTAGAGAGATGACCCAGGGGTCATTTAGTAGGAAAGGGTCATTTCTCTGCATTACACCGGCGCTTTCTGCACAGCTCATCCCGTGCCAACATTTTTTGTCATGGATCAATTTTCAGCATGTATAGGACCAGTCTACCCCATGATTCAGTAAGTTGTTAGACGACATGTATTATAAAAATCTATGATTATATGATGTCATGCAACGTGAAATGCATCATGGGAATGCATTCGACCTCCTTTTGCCGGAGCAAGGCTCTTAACTCATTACCAAACGACAAAATTTTAGGGTCGTCCAAATCGAAAGCATTTGCAAACGACAAAATAAAACTGCCTAAAAATTTGAAATTTGTTTTGTGAAGGGTAGAAAACATTGTGGGAAAAGGAGAAAATGCTGGTTACCAGCATTTTCTCCTTTTCCCACAATGTTTTCCAAAGGTCTCTTTCTCAGGGTCGTCAAAAATAGGGATTGTCTGGTACTGGGTCAGTTATATTTAGGAAAACAGTCTCTCAAATATTTTTGTTCGAAAGACCATTTGATTAACTCTTTACCACACAATCCCTACTTTTACCGACCCAGACATAAAAAACCTTTAGAAAACATGGAGGGAAAATGAGAAAATGTTGGTAATCAGCATTTTCTGCTTTTCACACAATGTTTTCTACCCTGCTGGAAACAAATTCCAATTTTTGAGTTACCTATATTTTGTCGTATGCAAGTGCTTTCAAATTGGATTGGTCTAAAATTTTATCGTTTGATAAAGAGTTAAACCATAATCGAGTAAAAAGCTTTCACTGTTAGACTATACTGGTTGTTGAACCTTTTGAACGATAGCAACAAGTCTTACAAACAAATAGGTGTCAAAATTAGTGCAACTCTTTAAATTCAAAATCATAATTTCAATTTTTGAACCCAAGCACTGGGCACTTATTGCAATTTAACCCGTTGCCACACAATCCCTATACTTTTGTGAAAGAAGCCTTTTTAAAACAATGTGGGAAAATGAGAAAATGCTGGTAACCAGCATTTTCTCCTTTTCCCACAATGTATCCTGCCCTTCACAAAACAGATTTCAAATTTTCAGTCACTTTTATTTTGTTGGCTGCAAATGCGTTCAATTTGGACAAGCCTAAAATATTGTCGTTTGATAATGAGTTAATCATGAAGGCGATGGTTGCACTGAGTGTCCACAAGACTTATGCAAACGGACAGTGCAGATCAAGATCAGGATGCACAGAGTGTGAAGACTAATCTTGGGTTTGCACTGTCTGATAAGGAAACATCCTTACCACAAAAAAAAAAAAAAAACCTCCCGTTAGTTCATTTAAACGTACTTATTTCACATCGATTCTGCTTCCTGGCAACTACGCTAGTACTCGCTTTGATATGGTAGCAATTCGGGTATATACATCTTCGCAAGCCAAGGCTGACGAATCACCACGCTACTCTACCCTTGGCGGGTCGAGCTTGATTTTTACATTCCCCAAATACGCCTTTTTCATTGGATGCAGCCAGCTCTAACTGCAACGAATGAAATCGACCGTAGTATTTCATCTTTGATAAATATAGAACAAGGTCGCTACCTTTCGAATAGAAGGTAAAAATGGAAACCCACGTGGATGTCTGCTTATAGCTTCGTGTGTATTTGTAAGCGGTTTCTTAAACGATATTTCATTTGCTTTAAAAAATATGATGTAAAGGGGGGTAAAAACCAGCATCCAATAGAGGGCGCATCGAAGGAATCTCGAAATCGGGCTTAATCAGCCAAGGTAAGATCCACATAGTAACCTTGGCTCGCGAAGATGGGGTATATATTGTCGGCTTGAAATCACCAAATCAGAACAAGAATAAAACAAACTCATTACGGGAGGGACTTCATGAACATAGTTTCAAGAAGCTCAGTAAATATATCAAACCTTATCCTGCTAAAAAAAAAAAAAACGAAATGAAACTTTCAAACGGAAATGTTGGTGTTTGAAAGGAATGTATTTTTTGGAGGGAAAATATCTCCATATCGGACAGTGTAGATCCAAGGTCAAACTGCACGTTTTGTGCAGTCTGATCTTGATCTACGCTGTTTGCAAAAGGTCAGTGAGTCCCGCTTAGCAGCCTAAGGATTAGTTTGACCGAGTGCTTGAGTGATTTATCGTCTACTGGATACACAGGGTGTTTTAGTTACATTTTCTTATAGAATTACTGATATAATTAAATTCAGCTTGTTTCTCTTGTTGTTGCTTAGAAAATATCATAGAAACATGAAATAATAATTTAAGCCCAGATTTCCTTTTTGATAAGAATAAAAAATAAATGTCCAAAGAAATTAATTCAAGTCTCTAGGCTATATAATTAGACAGCCGATTTAGAAGAATTTTCTTCTTGAAAACATCGATTAAAAGGATAATAATTATAAAGACAGGAAAAATACTGGTAACCAATGTTTTCTCTTTTTTTCCAAATTGTTTTTCTTTTTTTACTCTCCGTGTTCTTGTTGGTCCACAACTCGTCCCCTTCAGCGACATTATAAACGATTCGCTCATAAGCAGAAATTTTGCGATGTTAACCAATAAAAGGCATCAAAAGACAAAACAGTATATGACAATGCTTTTAAAACAGGAATCTCATATAAATGTGTGTATACGATCCGGCCTGTTTTAACTTACCAGGAATTCATTCATTAACCCTTTACTCCACAGATACTCATTTTGACGCATCAACAAAAGACAGCTTTTGAAAACACTGTGGGAAAAGGAGAAATTGCTCGTAACGAGCAATTTCTCCTTTTCCCACAATGTTTTCCACTTAATCAGATATTTGTATCGTCATTTGTCAATATTTCTGACATCATATCTTTATTTGCTGCTAAAATAGAAGAGCCTCAAATTGGCATATCAGGTAAAGGGTTAAGAAGAAAATGAAGTTTGCAGGAAGTGACCCGGCGGATGCTCGGACCCACAGGTATGTTTGCGTGATTTTGTACGTTTTTATCCCAGCGTATAATGTAGATAACTCGAAACACACTTTTTTTTTTCATTTTCTTTGACTTTATGCGGATTTGCTCGTCTTTGCGTGTCTTTGTGTTTTGTTTGTGTCCGTCTTTGTATGTCTTTATGCATCTATGTGGTATTTAGGGTGCTTTTCTGGTGTTTAGTGGAACCGGTTAAAACTCTAGGGTTAAATGTATTGCCAGGTATCTTACTTACATACGGGGTTCTGGATCTAGCGGCGTTGCATTTCTTATCAGAAAATGCATTTTAAGCCTAAACACATGTTATTGCACAGAAACACAATATAATAAACAATATAATTATACAATCAAATAACAAGGATATCACCCTGTTCAGTGTTGAAATGGAAGCAAAGTAGAATGCTGAAACCCGCCGTCTATGCTACTCAAGGACATGCCCAAGCATCGAACTCATGATTTCAAGGAAATACGAGATGAAAAAAGGTTATGATTAAAACACATGTACTGCCAAAACATATCGATACCTTCGTCCATTTCCAGCTAGGCCTATACTTTACTTTTACCACTCGTGTTTCACAATGTTTTTGGTTTGTATTTCCTTCAGCTATAAGCCTGCCATTTATTTTCTCTGTTTCTTGAAAAGGATCAATGTGTGAAGAGTTCAGAAATTAATTAGACGACTGACAAAGGTTGTTTCCTCTTGATGTTAAAAATGAACATGTTATTCTCGGCTCGCAAAACTGAAAACTATGTAAATCTTACGACGTGTGTATCTAATGCTGCACCAAAGATGAATCACGTTTTACGAAGAAACCAATTTGTACACTTTTGAACGATTGCAACAAACAATGTCAGTGATGTCAGTTGTGAGTGTTGTAATCTGTTGATAGTTTGTTAACTGTAGAAAGTCTGTATGCTCTCCGTATGATCCAAAAGTATCACATGTCCTTGCACGACAATAAAGTTGCCGGCGTGTACTTTCTGTATATATATTCGGACAAACCAGTATGTCGGACGTAATTATTGGAAAGGAAGTATTACCAATGTCTTTTAAATATGATTATTGATTTCTTTTAAAATACCTCATGCTTGTTCCTATTGAAGTTGACAATAACTAAGGTGTGCCATATAATCTCTTCCTTAATAAACAATTATCGGTCTGAAATGTGATGTTATGTGCAGATATTTAGAATCACTTGCAATCTGATTTGGATCTTTCCCATATTCCAATGGTAACCATATGTTGTTATTGACAGTGGGTAGACTAATGACCAATGGCCCGGCTAGCTCAGTTGGTAGAGCTGCAGTACTAGGGTTCCTGGGGTCGTGGGTTCGAGTCCCACATTGGGCAATTTTTTCTCGATTAACTGCATTGGCGATGAGGTCAATTTGTTAATGCGGGATAGTGGCACCAGTAGTCTATTGGGACTGAAAGGGGAGTTGGTTACTCCCAAAAAATCAGGAGGGGGAGGGGTGTTGTAGATGACGTTGGGTGTACTCAGATAGCTCAGTGACTGGCTAGCTCAGTTATCTGAGCTGTGGTACTTGTCTTCTTGGGATTGTGGGTTTGAGATCCATGTCAGGCACACATTTTTCCCATGATTTACTTCAGATTATATAACAAGAAGACAAAGGTGCCATTTTACCCTTAATCAAACAACCTTTTATGTTAACCCAACCCTGAGGAACTAGCTGTGATAGAAAACAATACAGGTAAAGGAGATAACCCTTGCAACTTCAGAATATTCTCCTTTTCCCATGATACTGTCTTCTATTTTAAAGATTAATCCCTCCATTGGAGTCATATCTCACTCTTTTGTTGCAATTCTCTTGAATATGTGAGAAATTTTATTGTAAGAGTTACCTGAAAAACATCAAGTAGTAATACTTTGTATAAGGCTCTTGATTCATCATCAAAGATATACTTTTTGGAATGTTTATAAATAAGAATCGGTACATATCATAATTTGGATGCAATTATTTTTCTGCGGTGGAAAATCTGGCTGTCAGATTATATTTGTGTTATTAGAGTAGTGATTATTCTAGACCAGGCAAAAGGGCAGGGAGGCAGGAAAAAGGGGCAGGGAGGCAGTAAAAAGGGGCAGGGAGGAACATTGCCTTGTTATATGACTTCTCATATCAGATAAAGGCAAATCAGTGTCCTTCACTCTTTTCAAAACAAGTTCTAACTATAACTTTGGATATGAATTGCATATTAAAGAAAAGAATAAGAAAAGATTCTTATCAACTCATAGACTCAAAGCAACACAATCTGACTATACAGGTTTTGATTGCCATGTAATTTATGATCCCATGATGCACTGTCATACTTAGCTTTAATGTAGTTGATCCGTAACACTTCTGGTGTAGCATGGAATAAAAGTTCTTGATAGTTGATAAATACGGATTTATACAGATAAAATACTTATGCATATTTTTGACCGACTAGAAATGCCTTTGATGTCTCTTAAAAACAATTGTTGATACTTTTGTTAGTTTTCAGAAAAGGGAGGTAATTATTAATTTGCTTTGTAATGAGAATACAATGGTTTTGGATTTATAAATAATAATTTTAGGAAGGAAAAAAAGGAAAAATTGGCTCGGTTCAAGTAGTACAATAATACTCACTTTAGCAAATTTTGTAGGATAATAATATTGTGGAAATAGATCTAGCTGTTTTCTATTACAGGTCCACTACCTAACTTCTCGTCAGATAACAAAAAATGTCCAGAGTAATCATTAAAAAAAAACACCTTCTTCTCAGCTGTTTTAAGAAATGACAATAATTTTGATTAAAAAAAAAATTAAAAAACTTAATTTTTACATAGAAAGAATTACAATATGTGTAGGCAGGCCTACTGATGGAGTAGTGTACTACTGCATAGCCATTCTATAAATAGACTGCTAAAAATAGAACACTGCAATGCAGATTTTGCTTTAAAAAAAATGCCGATGCTTGAATAGCAAACATCGAGTATTTTCAAGATAGTTGGCAACTTTGGTTTACCATCCATACTTGTAATTTATGCAAAAAAAATATACGAAATGATAATTTCCAGCTGCAATAAGAGTTAATTCAGCTTTGTTTTAAAACTATTCAAGTATTGATAAATTTCACTGATTGTGTGACGTCATTTAAAGAAATTAGCAGACATTAAAGTACCTGTGGGGGAAAAAAGTCAGGGTTTCGAGGGATAAAGGGATGGTTTAGCAAGTTAATGACAGAGAAGGATTATAAAACCCTGCTGTCCTGTCTTAACTGACGAAGTTGATAAAGGATAATTAGTGTCACCCTTAGTCTTAGATTGGCTGTATTTCATGAATATAGTCAGGTCGGAAGAAATTTTTGGCGACTTTTAGTGACTGTGCAAGCTTGACGAGACAGAGGCGAGACACTGATGTAGCTCGGTGGTTTGTTCTGAAATCAGAACAATACACAAACAAGTTTTGTATGTATTTGATAAGGGCAACAGGGCGGGTGTTCACAGATTCGAGGGCAGAAGGGCGGAGTGAAAAAGGGGCAGGGCGGCGCGCCCTGCTATTCCGCTCTAGAATAAACACTATTAGAGTTTATTTCTGTATTTTGTATTCTGTTTTCCAGCACCAGACCAGTTTTTGCCTAAGAGGGAATTTTGTGTATAACAATAAATTTATTTTTTTTCACAATAAATTTCTTTTTTTGCTCTAATGCTATCACATGTGCATGATTGTATTTCCATGTATGTATTTAGTCACAGGCTTTGTTCAGAATGGATTTAAATTGGTCAAAGGTGCAAATTTGTGTCTTAAGTTTATATTCTAACCCTTTGGCTGCTTATCATGTCTCACTGACCTGTTGCGGACATTGTAGATCAAGATCAGACTGCACAGAATGTGCAGTCTGATTTTGGATCTACATTGTCTGGTAAAGAGATATTATTCCCTAAACATAACCTTGAAATAACAAAATTGGGGTTTTTACCACCGAATTGAAAATTTCATTTTAGTTATTTAGCAGATAAAGGTTGAAAAAAAAAGAAGTTTATGCGGGGTAGGAACTTCCTATAAGACAGCATTAATTTCTGTTTCAGATTGACAATAAGAGAGTTGGCCAAACGTATCACATTTGATGGTCACAAGATGCATGCATGTGACGGTTGTAGTGCTTGAACATTACCCTGAGTGAAAAGAAACTATATAGGAGAAAATCCTGGATTAAAGAGATGACAAAATCTATTTGGGTGTCGCAGAAAGCAGGTTCTTAAATTGGCAGAAAGCTTGTTGAGGTTTCAAGAGTTTGAGTTGTGTATCTTGTTGACCAATCGTTGGCTGTTTCATGTTCTATATTGTAACCAGTTTCATGTCCTCATTAGTCAAAGAAAGAAGCCAGATTGAACAAGTCAGTTTTGTTTAAGCATTTCCAGTGAAATAAAAGAGAGAAGAAAAAGTGTGTCAGAGTTATAGTGGCTAAAATTAGACATCAGCACCTTAAGATGACTCAGCCTCCCCAAAATTATGATTTAACAGCATTTAGTACAACAGTCCTTCTGTTTATAGCTGCAGTGTTTTTCTGGTTGTGTACTAAAATGATAGTTAGTGTTGTTAGATGGCTTACAGGCTCAGGGGATGCGAAGGACAGTGTTAGAACAAGCACTAAAGAGATCCATAGTGAGGACAATGGGGACCAAGAAGAAGAGGAGGAAGAGGAGGAAGATGAAGAAATGCCAGAACTAGAAACAAAGAAAGGAAATTAATTCTTTATATAGATATTTATATAGCTGTCATTATATTGTTGTTTTACTTCAAAAACCTTGTAACTACAGCTTGTTACAAGCTGTAGTTACCAGGTTTTTGAAGTATGATATGATTGTATGGCCCTGAGAAAGAAGGCTTTTAGAAACATTATGGTTACAGGAGAAAATGCTGGTTACCAAAGTGTCAGAATATGGTACTTTCTGGCGTAGTTTATCTATTTGGTGCCAAATGAAATATTTGACCTAATGTTATCTATTGGTACCTGTGTAGAAACTGCATTGTAAAGGGTATGCAATATCATTACAAAGACGGCATTTTTAAAATTCAATATTTTTTGATAAATTTGTCATTTCTACAAATAGATCTAAAGTTAAAACTTAATTTACTCTCTTAGTCATGACGATTTTTGTTGTTGTTATTGTACTCTCTAGGATTTGTCAAATTTGGAGGCGGTGCTTGAAGATAAAATGAAGGTATTTTATTCTTTACCACACGACAAAATTTTAGACTGGTCCAAATTGAAAGCATTTGCAGACATCAAAATGTAATAGGTTGAAAATTTGAAATTTGTATTGGGGACTGGGGAGTGTAGAAAATGTTGAGGGAAAAGAGAAAATTCTGGTTACCAGCATTTTCTCTTATTCCCACAATGTTTTCAAAAAGCTTCTTTTTAAGGGTTGTTAAAAGTCGGGATTGTTTAATATAGGGTTAAAGTGAAGAGGTTTGTGTTTAGAATGGCAGAAAATGTAGTGGGAAGAAGGGAAAATGCTAGTTACCAGCTTTTTCAGAATTTGCCACAATGTTTTCATTTTCAAAAGCCTTCATCGCTGTCATCATTAAAAGTCATTGTTTGGTAAATCTATGAGAGTGGCATTATAGAAAGTGCAATTATAGACTATCCACTATTTGTCACAGTATACTTTTCTCCTTGTCCCTGTAGTACACTACAAAATGTAACACTGACCTATCCAAATTTAAAGCATTTGTAGAGGACAAAATAAGTGTCTCTCAAAACATTAAATTTTTTTTTCAAAGGGTGGAAAACATTACTAGAAAAGAAGAAAATACTTGCTACCAGCATTTTCTTCATTTCCAGCATTGTTTTCTAAATGCCTCTGTCTCAGGATCATTAAAACTTTAGATTATGTGTTATAGGGAGAAAATGTTCTACTTGATCAGCAAATGTTTTAACCTTTTACCACACAATGACGACTTTTGATGACCCTGAGAAAGAAGCCTTTTTAAAACATTGTGGGAAAATGAGAAAATGGTGGTAACCAGCATTTTCTCTTTTCCGACAATGTTTTCTACCCTATCAATAAACAATTGCACCACTTGAGCCACATTGAAATTATGGTCTGAAAATGCTTTCAATTTGGACAGGGCTGAAATTTTGGCATCTGATTAAGATTTAAAAGGCCTTCTTCATCACAGGCAGTTAAGTCTTTACCACGCAAGAAAATTTCAGACTTTACCAAACTGAAAGCATTTGCAGAGGACAAAATGAATGTGACTGAAAAATTGAAATTAAGTTTGGAAAGGGTAGAAAATATTGTTGGAAAAGGAGAAAATGCTGATAACCAGCATTTTCTCTTTTTTCCACAATGTTTTCAAAAGGCTTCTTTCTTAGGGTCGTTAAAAGTAGAGATTGTGTGGTAGAGAGTTAAAATAGGGATCGTTTGGAATAGGGTTAAATGGGAAAGAAAATGTTCTAGGCCAGGGATCAGATATGCTATCCACATCGGTTGTAGATTGGATACCTAGTTGCAGCAAACTTTCTTTTCGGTGATTTTTTGTCTATCAGCTCTGATGCATGTGAGGAAAATAGTCGGTGACTTGCAAAGAAAGTTGTTTCAGTACTGGTGTGAGAAAGCAAGGAACACATGGATGTGTCACTGACTGCCATGACAACTTGGTGTTGAACTCCAATACAAACAAACAAAAGAAAATGTTCTTCTTAATCAACACATGTTATAACCCTTTCCCAAACAACAAATATTGGACTCTTCCAAACCAAAAGAGTTTGCAGACGACAATTTTAGATTTGGAGAAAATGCCAGAAAGTTCTCAAACAGGGTAGAAAACACTGTGGGAAAAGGAGAAATTGCTCGTTACGAGCAATTTCTCCTTTTCCCGCAGTGTTTTCAAAAGACTTTTACTGCAGACACGTAAAAACCAGGGCTTGTTTGGGAAACGATTAAAGAGCCTACTTTGTCAGGGCTTACTGAAATAGAGAGTTGTTTGGTATAGGGTTTAACCCATTACCACACAATCCCTGCTTTTGACAACCCTGAGAAAGAAGCCTATAGAAAACATTGTACGAAAAGGAGAAAATGCTGGTAACCAGCATTTTCTCCTTTTCCCCACAATGTTTTCTACCCTTCACAAAACAAATTCCAAATTTTCAGTTCCTTTTATTTTGTCGTCTGCAAATGCTTTCGAATCGGACAAACCTAAAATATTGTCGTTTGGTAATGAGTTAAAGGCAAACCAATCTTTTTTAGTTGCATTTTAACCTTTGTAATCTTTTCAAATCATGTCCTGAAGAGGACTCTGAAAATATTGTTGGAAAAGAAGAAAATGGTGGTTACTAGAAATTTCTCTATTTAATTCTGTGTTTCCTGTCCTTACAAGAAAAAAATAAGTTTCGAGCTGCAATTAATTTGTTGTCTACATAAATTGAACTAGACTAGTTGTTTGCACAGTGTTAACTTGGCCTGCAACACACGAAAAGTGGCATTCGGACATTAGCATAAAAATTCGTCTCGGATCAGCCTGTGTAGTAAGCGAAGGCTGATCAATGCGAGACGGCCGTTTACTTCAATAGGCTAATGTCCTACATTAGACGTGCATGAAGCAGAAAATCACTGAAATCACGGGAAAGTGTCATCTTGGATCAGTCTGGGCAGCCTGTGCAGGCTTATCAGAGAGGAGACTTTACGCAAATGTCTGAATGTCCTTTTTGCATGTGGTAGGTCAATTATCCCATTACCACACAATCCCTACTTTTGACGCCCCTGAGAAAAAAGCCTATAGAAAACATTTTAGGAAAAGGAGAAAATGCTGGTAACCAGCATTTTCTCCTTTTCCCACACTGTTTTCTACCCTTCATAAAACAAATTTCAAATTTTAAGTCACTTTTATTTTGTAATCTGCAAATGCTTTTGATTTGGACTGACCTAAAATTTTGTCATTTGGTGATGGTTTAAATAAACTGTAGGATTATGGGGGAAGAACTGTAATGTAATTTTTTTGTATAATGAAAGTATCAAGCCCATTATTTTATGTGGATGCTCGTATATTATGATGATAATAATATTTAATAAAGATTGTGCAAAAATTACTTTTGTCTTTATATGAGTATTTCTTTGTCATGGCTTGACCCCAGGGCCCATACTGAACAAGCTTTTCGTAGTTAAAAATGGCTTGCAACATGCAAAAAGGGTATTTGGACATTTGTGTAAAGTGTCATCTCCGATCAGCCTGTGCAGTCCGTGCAGGCTTATCCGAGATGGCATTTCATAACTACAACAGATTTTGCTCTTCAGTAGACTTGGGCCAAACAGAAAATTGCATAAGAACAGAGAGTTTCGTTTGGATGAGCCTGGTGGACTGCGCAGGCCGCTCTGAAATGACACTTTACGCAGCTGTCAAAATGTCCCTTTCCACATGTTGAATGTCAAATTATCTTGGTCCCAAACAGTCTTAGTTTGATAATCTACAATTGCAAATCAATTCAATTTTGAAAGGCTACACCAGATGCTTTAGGGAATAAAAAATTGTGTTACTGCAAATCGATGCAATTTGACAGGCTAAATCAGATGCTGTAGCGAATCAAAAATTGTGTTACTGCAAATCAATTCAAGTTTGATAGGCTACACCAGATGCTTTAGGGAATCAAATATTTTGTTACCACAAATCAATTCAATTTTGATAGGCTACAACAGATGCTTTAAGGAATAAAAAATTGTGTCACTGCAAAACAATTCAATTTTGATATGGTACACCAGATGCTTTAAGGAATAAAAAATTGTGTTACTGCAAATCAATTCAATTTTGATAGGCTACAACAGATGCTTTAAGGAATAAAAATTGTGTCACTGCAAATCAGTGCAATTTTGATGGGCTACAACAGATGCTTTAGGGAATCAAAAATTGTGTCACTGCAAATGAATGCAATTTTGATAGGCTACGCCAGATGCTTTAGGGAATCAAAATTTGTGTTACTGCAAAACAATTCTATTTTGATAAGCTTCCACAGATGCTTTAGAGAATCAAAGATTGTGTCATTGCAAATCAATGCAATTGTGATAGGCTACACCAGATGTTTTAGGGAATAAGAAATTGTGTTACTGCTAAACAATTGAATTTTGATAGACTACCCAAGATGGTTTAGGGAATAATGAATTGTGTCACTGCAAAACAATTCAATTTTGAAAGGCTTCACCAGATGCTTAAGCGAACCAAAAATTTTGTTACTGCAAATCAGTGCAATTTTGATAGGCTATCAAAAATTGGATCTCTGCAAATCAATGCAATTTTGAAAGGCTACACCAGATGCTTTAAGGTATCAAAAATTCTGTCATTGCAAAGCGATGCAATTTTGATATGGTACAACAGATGCTTAACCCTTTCCCAAACAATCCCTGGTATTTAAGGGTCAGGAATAGAAGCCTTTTGAAAACATTGTGGGAAAATGAGAAAATGCTGGTAATCAGCATTTTCTCCTTTTTCCACAATGTTTTCTACCCTATCATATAGAAAAACCATCTATTTAGCAACTGTTAAGTTGTCATCTGCAGAATGCTTTCAGTTTGGTGTGGTCCAAAATCTGCCGTTTGGGAAAGGGTTAAGCGAATCAAAAGTTGTGTTACTGCAAATCAATGCAATTTTGATAAGCTACACCAGATGATTTAGCGAATCAAAAAATTTGTTACTGAAAATAAATTCAATTTTGATAGCCTGCACCAAATGCTTTAGGGAATCAAAATTGTGTTAGGCTACACCAGATGTTTTAGGGAATAAAAAATTGTGTAACTGCAAATCAATTCAATTTTGATAGGCTTCACCAGATGCTTTAGGGAATCAAAAATTGTGTTACTGTAAATCAATGCAATTTCGATAGGCTACACCAGATGCTTTATCAATGCAATTTTGATAGGCTACTAAATTTTATTTAGGGAATAAAAAAATTGTGTAACTGCAAATCAATTCAATTTTGATAGGCTTCACCAGATGCTTTAGGGAAGCAAAAATTGGATCACTGCAAATCAATACAATTTTGATAGGCTACAACAGATGCTTTAGGGAATCAAAAATTGTGTCACTGCAAATCAATGCAATTTTGATAGGCTACAACAGATGCTTTAGGGAATAAGAAATTGTGTTGCTGCAAAACAATTCAATTTTGATAGGCTTCCACAGATGCATTAGGGAATCAAAAATTGGATCACTGCAAATCAATGCAATTTTGATAGACTATTACGGATGCTTTAGGGAGTAAAAAACTGTGTCGCTGCAAAACAATTCATTTTTTATGGGCCACACCAGATGCTGAAGCGAATCAAAAGTCGTGTTACTGCAAATCAATTCAATTTTGATAGGCTACATCAGAATGATGGTGTAGGGAATCAAATATTGGATCACTGCAAATCAATGCAATTTTGATAGGCTACACCAGATGCATTAGGGAATAAAAAATTGTGTTACTGCAAATCGGTGCAATTTTGATGGGCTACACCAGATGCTTTAGGGAATAAGAAATTGTGTTACTGCTAAACAATTGAATTTTGATAGACTACCCAAGATGGTTTAGGGAATAATGAATTGTGTCACTGCAAATCAATGCAATTTTGATAGGCTTTCACAGTTCTATGCTTTAGGGAATAAAAAATTGTGTCACTGCAAATCTTTGCAATTTTGATAGGCTACACTGGATGCTTTAGTAGCTAACCAAAAATTGTGTCACTGCAAATGAATGCAATTTTGATAGCTACACCAGATGCTTTAAGGATCCAAAAATTGTTTTACTTGTAAATTTGAAAATACGGCAAAGAATTTAATTAAGAATTGTTGTTGAATGCAAAAATTTTAAATTTCTGACTGGTTAAACCTAAATAAAGCTTTTGATTTTACTAGGATTGGCTAAACGCAATTGTTTAGCCAATGAGAAATCGAATTATTTTCTAAATTTAAAATAAAAACTAAGAGTGCAATTTAAAGTGATTTATGAATGAATACAAACCCTTGTTTCGTATTTTATATAATATGCCAGGCTTTTGGTCCAGAGGTTGGTTGTTCGAAATTTGGCTCAGCCAAAACCTTTCCCAAGGGTGAGCAAAATAATTGCAACACGGTTCAATCCTTTTTCCCTGTTTAAAACTTTACCACACAATCCCAACTTTTAAAGACCCCAAAGAAGAAGCCTTTTGAAGACATATTGGAAAAAGGAGAAAATACTGGTAACCAGCATTTTCTCCTTTTTCCTTAAAGTGTTTTCTCTCCTTTAAAAGATTGAAATCATCACTTGGGCCGAATCTAATTTGTCGTTTACAAAATGCTTTCAATTTGGACCAGTCGAAAATTTTGTCGTTTGGTTAAGAGTAAGCATATGTTCTTCAATGAAATAAATCAACTGACAGCTTTTAAAGAGTATTCAGAAGGCAGTTACGCAGGTGGAGCGTCACTCGAGTAGAGCAATAGAACTAAGAGCTCTTTTTGGAGACCAGCTATATATTGCAGCACACAAACTCCCTATTTAGCTGTCCAAACATAAGAAGGGGCTAAAATCGCACGAAATAACTGTCAAACGAGTAACTACATTCCTTTATATGTTGTCTCCCTTTAAACGCCATATATCGTTCTCTTCTCGCCCCCCACCCAAACACACACACACACACACTTGAGTTTAAAGCAGACTGTCACATCCATTTTTCGTACGAAATCGTTCATTCTGTTTAGTCATGGTTTTGTAGATAAAGCGAAATAAAAAAAAACAAAACAGGAAATAGTCGTAGTTTACTTTTATATGAAGGATTTCAGAAAAGATTTGTAATATTTATTTGCCATGGCTACAAGTAACCTCTCAAATAATTGTAATTTTTTATTAAACAAATAAAGCAGAAGAAAAAATAGGAAGAATTTCGTTAAACAGGAGGTTTCAAGAGGACCGGGCCGTTGGACAAGATCATGCGACCTGAAAACGCGACAAGAGGGTCAAATGACCGTCATGTAAAGCATGTGAGATTTCTACGCGGTTGCTGTTTTATTTGTTTGTTTACATGTACCAAAATATATCGAAATTAAAAGATGCTGACCTCTCATAGCTTCTTTTGTAAAGAAGCCAACTTATTTGAGCCCAGGGGTCCTAACGGCGAAGATGCAAAGATGTAATATTGCAAAGCATGTCGGCCTACCTCACTCGAAGCGCTTGATAAACATATCCACATTAACTTTCGACCAATCGCAAACTATAATTCATTCATTTGGGTCTATCAATACCAAAAAGTAGGTCAAAAGTCTATGCCGTCTGGTTCGCCGGAAATAGGTCATTTGCAGGCGGGTAAATGCCGGAAGGTCAGATACCGTCTGGATTGAAGATGCCTAGTAATCCTTATCCTACTGTGTACGTTACATGATATCTTCAAGTGGATGGCAAAGACCCAAAAGTTGCTATTTCAAAGTTATTTTTTTGGGGGGAAAAATATCTCCTTATCGGACAGTGTAGATCCAAGGTCAGATACCGTCTGGATTGAGGATGTTCAGTAATCCTTATCGTTCTGTGTAAGTTACATGGTATCTTACAAGTGGATAGCAAAACCCAAAGGTTGCTATTTTAAGGTTATTTTGGGACAGAAATACCTCTTTATCGGACAGTGTAGATCCAAGATCAGACTGCACCTTCTGTGCAGTCTGATCTTGATCTCACTTTCCGCTGAAGGTCAGTGAGTCGTGTACAGGGGCTTAAGAGGTAAATATAACATAACGTACCGTGTACAGAAAAAAGTCCAAACAAACAAGGTAATCTATTGGTAACATTGAAGTGGAGATAATAACACACCAACCTCCCCTTGAAGACTGATAGGATAGCTAGCTATTTATGGCAGTAATCTTGGGATTAAGTACTCATCTTGTCTTACAAGACGACAATTTTTTTAGGCTCTCGTCCATTTTGAAGGCACTAAATGTGGTTCAAACTTTGAGATTTGTCTATTGAAGGGCCGAGAACATTGGAATTAAAGGAGAAAATGCCAGTTACCAGTATTTTCTCGTTTTCCTGCATTGTTTTCAATACCCTTCTACCTCAGGGTCATTAACTCTCAGGATGTTTTGATAAAGGATTATAGACACAAGTTGATGTCTTTATCTACTTTAGGATGAGCATTGGCCGTTCAGTGACAAGGCGCACGACTAGTATAAAGGTTTTGAGTTCTGATCAGTTTTTAGCTCAACTGGCCGAAGGCCAGCGGGCTTGTGTCCGTCGTTCGGCCGTCCTTCCGTCCGTGCGTGCGAGCGTGAGTGCGTTAATTACTATTTCAAACATCTTCTCTGAAACTACCCTTCGAAGTTCGATGAAACTTCACAGAAATGATCCTGCCATGGTCATCGTCAAAATTACTTGAAAGAATTTGATTCCTTCAAAAACTCTGGTTGCCATGGCAACAAAACTGAAAAATAAATATTAAAAATCTTCTTCTCTGAAACCACTGGACCTAGGGCTAATGCATTTGGCATGTGGCTTTATCTGATGGGCCTTTAACAAGTTTCATTTTATAGGCCTGGGATGAATATTGGCTCCATCCCAGGGATCACAAGTTTAACATGGGCTTCCATATATAGTTACTTCAGTTTAATCATGAATCAAAAGCAATAACTCTTTTTATAAAGGATAAAGTTTGTTACTATTTACCTCCCTTGGTTATCGAACTGCAATGATACATGATTTGTGCTAGATATTTTAGGTTTTTTGGTAGGAAATATTCTGTTTTCAGGGAGAGAGATTTATTTGGATGCTAATAGTTATGCTCATATCAGTGGAATTTTTAATTCTAAGTAAGGTTTCTATCATTCAGTTTTATTTTTTCCCAAGAACTTTACCTTTCATATAGGGATGGCAACGAGTATCGATTTTGATACTCGAGTACTCGGTCATTCTTCCGATCGAGTACTCGGTTACTCGGACGATTTTTACCACATTTTATACTAAAATTTCAGAGCAAGATCGGTTTTTTTTTTGTCCCTAAGAATTGGAACAGTGAAAATCTATTCAACAAAAAATCTTGATCGGTTTGACACCCTTTGTTTACAAGCATTTATTTCACGTTCTACACACATAATGTCATAAGCATGCTTCCCAACCCACAACGATTTCAAAGGGAGTTTCCCGATTCAAGACCTGAAATTCTAATCACCTGACAGACTATTTAAACCCCAATTCAAAAATTCAAAATTTCGGATATAAGTGTATAAAGGGTGTGATAAAGCTTGTATCCCAAGATACACATACATAATACATCCGAGGTTGCCATGGAGTTGACAAGCATGTATTTCACGGTCAATCGGGTTCGTTCTTTATAAATAGAAATCAACATTCAGTAATCTAACCGAGTTTTATCGATCGAAGATCGACGAACCAATCAAATTTGAGAACGAGTCGAGCAGGTCCTTGTCAGTGGAATTTACGTCATTCATCCCACGTAAGCAGGTAAATCATATTATGTTTTTACAAAAAAATTCAAAATAACAATCTCCATCGTTGGCCCAGGATTTAGACAATAATCAGTTACAAGTTAATCATCAATGAAAAAAATGGGAAAAAGCCAAGTTTTGGACCGTTTAGTGCACAAATTGACCGCTGGAATTCCAACCTGTCTAAAAATAGACCAACCTGCATATGAACATCGGTTTTTATGAAATCAATGGCGTATCTTTTTATGTCGGCATTGTTCGACTTGTTAGCGGTCAGTGACATAGAGTTCGCGAGCGTGTCTTGTCTGATCATAAGTTTTGGGACCGCTTATAAAATAATTATTATTTTTTATAGACCTTAGTATTGGAACACGAAAAAAAATATATATTTTACTATCCCAAAAATTAAAGCAAAGTACGGTAGGTCTACAACGGCACGTTGGCGATCACAAGGTACGCACGATCCCTAAATAAGTTTCACAGTCAAACTGTGAAGATTAAGGATAATTACTTTCTCCTCCCTAATTAGACTATATTAGCCGGCCTCTGATTTACTGAAATTACGAAAACTTTAATGATTAGCGATTAACGTGAACGGCTTAACGTTATAATTGACACAGTTGTTGTTTATTACAGACACGTGTCAAATTGTGAATTGTTTGGCTATCTTTCGGTAACTTTCGCACTTTTGCAACGATTATGATTACATTTAATCGGCTGCAGTGTTTGTTTTGCAAAGAATTTTTTCATCGGGAAGCAAAATGGTACATTTTTTAAAAAAATACCGAGTACTCGAATATCAAATTCCGTAATCGATACTCGGACGTTCGATCGAGTACTCGGTTAACCGGTTACTCGTTGCCATCCCTACTTTCATACCAATAAATTAACCTGCTGCTATTGCCTGACAGTGGTTTTTGTTTTCGAAAGCCCTCTTTTTCAGGGTCATGAACACTTCAATTCGTGTGGTGAAGGGTTAAAAAGCAAGTGGAGAGCTACAGGGCCATCATGACCCTCTTGTCTTTACCACACAACCCCAAATTTTAACGACCCGGAAAAGAAAATCTGATAAAAACATTGTGGAAAAGGAGAAAATGCTGGAAACCAGCATTTTCTCCTTTTCCCACAATGTTATCTAGCCTGCTAGAAACAAATTTCAAATTTTGAGTTACCTTTATTTTGTCGTCTGCGAGGGCTTTCAAGTTGGCCCAGTCTAAAATTTTGTCGTTTGGTGAAGATTTAATTAAACGCATCACTGTGATGTATTTTGCCATGCAAGTCTTCACATAAGTATATATCCACGAAATTCATTTTGTATATCAACCGACTACAGCACAACTTGTCATCAGAAAACCTTGCTTCTGTCTCCACAGGCGTTGGTGGTCATGCAAGGCATGTCCATTGATAAAGCACTACAGGGCTCCCAGCCTTGTATTGTTGAAACTCCTAAGACATTTTAAAAATCAGCGCACTGTTAGCTCTTAGAGCTCTGAATGGACTTATTAATCACGAAAAACATACAAAATATTTTTTTCACGATTGTTTTAGTAAAAATATGACTGACTGTCATCACAATAGCTGGCAGTGTAGATCCAAAGTCAGACTAAACTTCAAAAAGCTGTGCACGTGATATTGCTGAAACATTGTTGAAAGCTGCATAATGCTACAGGACCTATAATTAGCGACTAGTCTCAATGATATTCTCAATGTTGCTATGGAGTTTGAAAGTAATACAACTTCTGATTGGCTAAACAACTTCATTTAGCCAATCAGAAGTTTAGTACTTTTAAATTTAAAAAAAAAAAATTGAGCACAAGACTAAGCTCTGTAGAACAGTCGATGAAAAGCGACCCCGATATCACCCAAACAAACCGGTGTGTGGTATAATAAGAAAAACAACAACTCGCACGATAATCTGAGTGAAAAAGCTTTTAACCAAACGACAGAATTTTAGACTTTTCTAAAATGTAAAGATTATGCAGAGGAAAAGAATGATGCTCCTCGAATGACTACCTTTGATTTTGGAAGGGTACAAAACATTTTTTGGAAAAGGAGAAAATGCTTTTCTCTTTTTCCAATAATGTTTCGTCGGGGTCGTTGAAACTTGGAGAATGTTTGCGAGCGGTTATCTAGTCATCAAGTCACTGACTTATCGCCTAAAGTAATGTTATTTACATAAAACAAAGGTAAAAAAAAAAATTGCACCTTCGCCCTGTCAGAAAACAGAAAATAGGACAACACGTCTTTATGTAACTCTTTCAGCGGCAAGCTTTTTTAGGCTGGACCTCTTTTTCGACTGCTGAAAATATGCCTCCAAAACTTAGAAAGAACTGCATTTCATAGGTTTTTCTATACAAGCGGACGGTCTGGATCGAAGACCAGTCTGCAGGATCTGTGCAGTCTGTTTAGATGTTTATCTTCCGGAAAAATTCACGTCCTGGCCTATTGCAATGACAAGATTAAAAACTTTGTACAGCTGAGCACAGGTGATACCTTTTGTACCAGTCTGCTCGTGGTGCTGATGGTGTACCAGTCTGCTTGTTGTGCTGATGGTGTACCAGTCTGCTTCTGATGCTGATGGTGTACCAATCTGCTTGTTGTGCTGATGGTGTACCAGTCTGCTTGTTGTGCTGATAGTGTGCTAGTCTGCTTGTGGTGCTGATGGTGTACCAGTCTGCTTGTTGTGCTGATGGTCGCAGGCGTGTTGCCTCTGTTTGTATGTTTACTCTAATAGAAAACAAACCTTGTATGCAATGGCATGTACTGTTCCCTGACTGAGCATCAAAATGTACAGGATGGGGCGGAAATATGAGGGACACCTTTGTGCCTCAATGATCAAGTTGTTTGATTAGCAACGAGAAGATTTCGGTTCAATCCCAAGCAGCGAGACAGGAAGTTTGTGATTAAATTTCCGGGTTCAATGGTGCTAGACATACTATACACACTTGCGAAACCCAGGAAAGAGATGAAGGGGAGAACTGTCACAATGAAATAATCGAGATCGATTTTACTTTTAGTGTTGCATAACGGAAGCGATATTGATAGAGCAGATCTATAAACCCTTGTCTTTGCACGGCAAAGATACGTCATCACGTGACATCGTGTCTGTGTAATGCAGAGAAATGACCCTCCCCTACAAAATGTGACCCATGACGGCTATGGGTCATTTCACTACGTAGAGAATGGCCCATGGGTCATTTCACTATGTAGAGAAATGACCCGGGTCATTTTTCTACGTACAGAAATAATCCTCTGGGATAATTTCTTTGCGTAGAATGATGACCAGGGTCATTCCCCTACGTAGTGAAATGACCCATGGGTCATTTTGTAGAGAGGGTCATTTCTCTGCATTACACCTGCTAGTTCTGCATTAACGGATTATAAACTATGCCAAAACGTGCAACGCATACATTGAGGCAGGAACAAAGATATACAGTCAACTCTTTTTTTTTTGTAACAATATCTGACACGCAATAGGACAATGTACTTTAAAAGTCAGCATGCAACATTCACAGTATGTATTCGCTCCACAACGACGGAAAATGCAGTCGTTACTAAACCATAGGCTGCTAAACGCGACTCAAAGACCTTTTGCGGACGGTGTAGATCAAGATCAGACTGCACAGAACGTGCAGTCTGATCTTGGTCTACACTGTCCGTTCAAGGCATATTTCTCCCCTCAAAAATAACTTTGAAATGGCAATTACCTTTGGGTATCAACCATCAATTTGGGAGCTTCATTTAAGTCATTCAGCACAGTAAAGGTTAAATGGACGACGATTAATGATTGCTTGAAAATTGCGTTCTCGTACCAGACTGCAGGATTCATTAGCTAAAGAATTCCATTGTGATGTGACCGGTTAAAACTGACTAGACAGCTAAACCCGTGGTGTTTTATATGCAAGACAACAACCTGTTACGTTGATAAGGCATTGAACCCCGTGCTTGTACACGACACAATACGTTGTCATGTGACGTCAAGCTTGTACATAAATGCAGTTATCTTTACGATGCCAAAAGACGTGCTTCTGCGAAATATCAAATTGGTAGAAAAGTGTTAAAATCAACATTTTTTTTTTTTAAATCGAAGCAACTGACACAAAATTCGGATAACGTAGATCCAAGATCAGACAGTACATTTTCGTGCCGTCTGGTTTTGGATTTTCACTGTCCTTGACAGGTAACTTATATTTGTCGCAGCGTCGTATGAGTTACGTTGTGGTTATTCGGTTCAACTCTATATGGGGCACAGTGTTTACAACCTAAGGTAACACGACGGTTTGCTCTTGTTATTGTTTTAAGATAGGACCTGATAGATGTACATATAGTGATTTATGATTTAATCCGAGAGTGTTTGGTGTTTAAAGATTTACTCCTTTTGTAGTCTTGTGATGTTCTTGGTTGTTATCAAAATCTGACCGTTCACCTTCAGGATTAACTTTGGTTGAGGTAATATTTTACGTGATCTATTCTATGTTGTATTCCAAGGAGTTTAAATGTGTATGTGGCTGGTTCGTTTACGTTCTTTAACTCTCGCCTCTGTATAAATATATTGAATTTCGTAGGTTTACTTAAAAAAGCTGGTAACTACAGTTTGCTTCAAGCTGTAGTTACGAGGTTTTTTTAAGTAAACCGACGATTTTTTCAACAGCTAAAATTAGATTTCTTCTGCAATATCAGGAGACAGTTCGGTATTTAATCTGGACTATAACAGTGGACAATGTAGATTAGGGATCAGACTGCACGTTCTGTGCAGTCTGATTCGGATCTACATTGTCCAAAAAAGCTTCTAGTGTAGTATATGGTATGAAAAGATCGAATAATTATTGTGCTCAGAACGTGCAGTCTGATCTTGGATATGTAAAGTGTACTAATATTTTTCTTGGTCAAAAGCACTATGAACTAGCAATATTTTGGTCAAAACTATGAGCTAGATTAAAAAAGGTTCAATGCATTTTGTTGCGCTCTCAAAGGGTTTCCGTATTATGTTCATTTTCATGTCCTGTTTCCTTGTCATGTATTAAATAGTTCGACACAGAGCTTCCCCCTTCTCTCTGTCTCTCTGTCTGCCTGGCCATTCATCTTTCTAACCATCTTTCCCTCCCGTCGTTCTGTTTGTCTGTCTGTCTGTCTGACCATCCATCTGTCTGACCGTCTGTCCCTCCCTCCCGTTTGTCTGTCTGTCTGCCTGTCAATCCAATCTTTCTGACCCGTCTGTCCCTTCCTCCCGTCTGTCTGTCTATCCGTCCGTCCGTACGTCTGTCTGTCTGTTCATCTGTCTGTCTCGTCCCAACCCTTTCTCTCTGTCTGTCTGTCTTTCTCTTTATCTCTCATCCTGCTTTCCCCCCCCCCTCTCTCTCTCTCTCTCTCTTTCTCTCTCTCTATCTCTCTCTCTCTTTTCTCTCTCTCTCTCTCTTTCATAGCTCTTAATTGACCCGACCAGTATGTATAATGCAGTAAATAACAAATTCACGTATCAGGTATCCCATGCATAAAGAAGTGTCTGAACATGTTGAAGCTTTTACATCCATTTCGTACGATCAGATAGGAGTTTACTATTCCAAAACAAATACGCTTGTCTGATTCCATAAGCGTATAATGGCTTGGAACACGCCAAAAGGGGCATATGGACAGTTGCGTGAAGTGTCGTCTCAGATTAGCCTGCGCATTCCGCGCAGGCCGATCCGAGACGACACTTTACGACTGCATTAGATTTTGTCCTACAGTAGACTTAGGCGAAACAGAAAATGACATAAAAACGGAAAGTGTCGTTTCGGATTAGCCTGCGCGGACAGCGCAGGCTAATCCGAAACGACACTTTACGCAAAAGTCCGAATGCCCTGTTACAGGCCATATATAGTGAAATGACCGGCGATCTGACAAGAGTGGTTTATCGCATCTCCGTGAAGTTTTGTACCAAGCAAGTAACCACATAATCTTCTGTCCATTGAAAACGCATTAAGTCTAACGCGCTACTGAATTATAGGGTAGACTCGACTTTTGACATGCAGAAACTTGACCCGTGGCATGAAGTTTCTATCCGCACAGTCTGCGCAGGCTGACCTCGGTCGATAGTTTTCGCAGATGCGCTTAACCCCATTTTCACAGAATTTGACTTATAGATATTTTGACGTGGACCGTCATGTTACATTCCTCAAGTGATGTGCAACTATCTCGTCTCTTTCTAGTTGAAACATGTGTCGTAGGCCAGATCGGAACTAGGCATATCCGGAATCTGCCCAGGCAGATCTGAAATCTGCCTAGATCAATTAGAATTGTAATTTTTTATAGACAAAAATAGATTCTTTTCCATTTTTTTAAATCATATTAATCCGCATGTGCTTACAATTGAGACGTATTTTTAATTAAAGCAATTTATTTGTTTTTCCCACAAATGTTCCGTTTTCCATGTTGCATTTTTTTTTCTAAAGTGCAAAATATTCAAAATTTAATCTTATTCAGAATTTCTGATTAAAACTTTTTTTATGTTGGGTTTTAAGTAAAATTAGATGGTTTATATGTAGTTGCACTATATTATACAGGAAAATATTCCAGTTTTGTTTGTGCAGATTGTGGAGTTGCCTAGCCAAACTGGAACCCTAATTGGACTAGACAGAATTTCAGTTTGGTCTAGGCAGATTCCGGATCTGCTTAGATTCCAGTTTGGACTACGACATATGCATTCTATAAACAAGAACACGAAACAGTACTGTGCCAAATGGTGTGGTTTAAACCATTCCCAAACAATCCCTGGTTTCCACGGCCCTGAAAAAAGAAGCCTTTAGAAAACATTGTGGGAAAAGGAGAAAATGCTGGTAACCAGCATTTTCTCCTTTTCCCCCAATGTTTTCTACCCAGCTGGAAACAAATTTCAATTTTTGAGTTACGTTTATTTTGTCGTCTGCAAGTGCTTTCAATTTTGACCGGTCTAAAATTTTGTCGTTTGGTAAAGAGTTAAGAACATTAAATTTTAACCTACGATCACACACTGCTTGTCTGACTCTATTTCTTCGAAATATGTAAGGGGCTATGCACGGTTCAGTAGTAAAATGTTGGACTTTTAAACTGGACGCCCTGGGTTCGAGCCTAACTAGAAGCACTTAGTTTTACTTGAGAGTTTCCTAGGACAAGACAATTTTTAGCAATAAAATTAGTATTGTTGAAACCCAGGACATAGATGAAAAGGTGAGATGTCCACGTGATATGACTGACAAAAACGTTTAAAGTATCCTAGGACACTATTAATTCAATCAATCATTCGATCAACCAAACACTCAATCAACCAACCAACCAACCAACCGACCAATCAATCAATCAGTCAGTCAGTCAGTCAGTCGGTCGGTCGGTCGGTCGGTCGGTCGGTCACTAAGTCAGTCAGTCTATCAATCAATCAATCAATCAATCAATCGAAACAAATTTGTTTGAACCGTCGCGACTTGAACTTACAGCCCCGGAAGAAAAGAAATGTGCAGTATCTACTTATTCACCCAAACATGAAGAGGTTTACAGTGCATGTAAAATAAGGTCATGACCCATCAGGTGGTTTTAACAGATAAACACAGACGTTTGTCATTATTGTTGAGGCTGGCTAATCCTTACACAAAGTTTTAAATGTTTTTCAGTCATACTCCGTGGAGATGGGGGGTTTAACCCATTACCACACAATCCCTAATTTTGACGACCCGGAGAAAGAATCCTTTAGAAAACATTGTGGGAAGAGGAGAAAATGCTGGTAACCAGCATTTTCTCCTTTTCCCACAATGTTTTCTACCCTTCACAAAACAGATTTCAAATTTTCAGTCACTTTTTCCACAATGTTTTCTACCTTTCACAAAACAGATTTCAAATTTTCAGTCACTTTTGTTATCCCACAATGTTTTTTACCCATCACAAAAAAAAATTCAAATTTTCAGTCACTTTTATTTTGTCGTCTGCAAATGCTTTCGAATTGGACAAGCCTAAAATACCTTTCGTTTGGTAATGGGTTAATGCTTAAATCTTCAATATTGAAATCAAAATCTTTCCCAGTCCCTCTAGCTGGAGCTCTGAGTATATTTGAAGCTCAAAAGAAGAAGGGTTTTAATACACTTCCATAACGCAGAATGCAATGAGAGTCCTTATGCAAATACGGATCAAATTTGTCCGCCAACTGGCTTAAACATGAGGCAGACTGATCTATTTACATGCAGAAAATTGAACAATAGTGTAAAATTTCGATCCAGGTTGGTCTGTGCGGACTTTGCAGGCAGATCTGGCTCGATGATTATTGATATACGCATTAAACCCCGTTTTCACAGAGCAGGGCGCCTACTTAATGTACCTTTACTCATTTACCAGGCGACAAAATTTAAGGCTTGTCCAAATCGAAAGCATTTGCGGACAACAAAATAAAAGTGACTGAAAATTTTAAATTTGTTTTGTGAAGGGTAGAAAACATTGTGGGAAAAGGAGAAAATGCTGGTTACCAGCATTTTCTCCTTTTCCCACAATGTTTTCTGAAGGCTTCTTTCTCAGGGGCGTCAAAAGTAGGGATTGTGTGGTAATGGGATAAATGCTCGTAAATTGCCAAGTCTATCAAAGATAAGGAAGTTTCACTTTTGTAAACGTTTCGATACAGCTTAGTCTTATCTTGATCGATACTATTTAAGTTTGACGTTAACCCTTCTAAATTTGAAAACTTTCAAGTTTATAGTAAAGAGACAAAATTCTGCTATTTCAAAGGTAGTTTTTTTTATAAAAAAAGGTATCTGCAAATCGGACAATCAGACAAGTATCGGACTCGATCCATCCAACCATCCATCCATCCAACCATTCATCCATCCATCCATCCATCCATCCATCCATCCACCCACCCATCCGCCCATCCATCCATCCACCCATCCATCCATCCATCCATTAGCGGACAATTCTTCTAACCAGCCATCTAGCCAGCCATCAAACTATACCAAACCATGCCATGCCATGTATCGTCGGGCCATGCAACACCATGCCATGTCATATTGTGCCGTGCCATGCCAAGCCATGCCGTGTGATGCCAAGCCATATGCCATGCCATGCCAAGTATACAATACATGATAATGTATCTATAGTCAACCTCTAATACTCAAATTCGCAATACGCTCTAGTTATGTGAAGTGGAAAACATGTACTTGACGTTTTTATTTTTTATTTCATGAATGCTATTTAACTCTTTACAATGCTAAAAGAATTCAGACTCTCTTTTTTTACGTTCAAATGAAAGCATTTTCAGGCTACAAACATATTTGTGGCTCAGCGAAGGGTATTTGTCGTTAAAAGAGTAGGAAACAGTGTGAGAAAAGGAGAAAATGCTGGTTACCAGCATTTTCTCCTTTTCCGACAATGTTTTTAAAAGCCTTTCATCATGATCATTCAGTCACGGGATTGTTTGGTTAAAAATTTAAAGTTTTCATACCCTGAGTGCCTAATAAATTGAATGGGTATACAGACAAAAGTAAAGAAAATTAAAAAAAAAATAGATTTCATTTTAGGTCATAACTTCTGTCTGATCTTGATCTATACCATCCATTTAGCCAGTTCCAGTTTAGCTTGAGATGTGAAGTGTTGTTAATTAATAAGCACGCTACTTCATTAACATAAACTGTTCAAGTTTAATGACATGTAGAATGTTTACACTATTTTCGTCTTCTTTCATTTTCTTACTGTCTGATTCGTCACCACGTCGATCGCCCTCGGTATCTTTTTAGGAGAGTAAATGTCACATGATCGTTACCACTGCAGCGCAGATGAAATTGTTACAGCAAAAAGAACAAAACACATAGACGACCGCAGTGAAGTTATTCTGGGCCCATATTCACCAGCCATTCTTAAGAACGTTCTTTGTCTACATTTGTAAGTAAGACAACTTCTGATTAGCTAAACCATTTGTTTAGCCAATCAGTGGTTGTGTAACTGACAAATAGACCACGTTAACAAAACTGATGTATAAACTATTTGTCAACGAAAGTGTAAAGTAAGGTACTTCACGGCCCCAGCCCAGTTATCATCGTGAAACCCATCTTCGCGAGCCAAGTTTACGATCACTACGTGGATCTTACCTTGGCTGATTGAGCCCGATTTCGAGATTCCTGCGATGCGCCCTCTATTGGATGCTGGTTATTACTCCCCTTTACATCATATTTCTAAAAGCAAATGAAACATCGTTTTACAAACCGCTTACGAATACACATGAAGCGATAAGCAGACATCCAAGCAGGTTACCATGTTTTACCTTTTATTCGAAAGGTAGAGACCTTGTTCTATTATTATCAAAGATGAAATGCTACGAGTGATTTCATTCGTAGCAGCTAGAGCTGGCTGCATCCAATGAAAAAGCGTATCGGGTGAACGTAAAAATCAAGCTCGATCCGCCAAGGGTAGAGTATCGTAGTGAATCGTCGGCCTTGGCTTGCGAAGATGCGTGAAACCATGGAACCATAAACGTGTGAGCTTAACAATGAAAGGGCTGGAAAGGTGGTAATATCAAAGTCAATTTTTTATTTGGAAAGAATTCGTTGGGTACTTGTGACTCGTGTTTTCTGTTTTTAAGCGGAGTATTAGCATAAACAGGTCAAACGGGTTTATTCTGACAAAGAAATCTACGGTATTTGGAGCATTTTGCCTATCGGAATACAGTAGAAGAAAATGAGAAACGGATCATCCGAAGTTTTTTAGTTTGTCTGAAGAAACTTGACATGAAACAAGTTTAGACTTCGGTATACAATGGGCAATTTCCGACAATTTTCGACACTTCTCGGGAAATTCCGTTCGTTGTCGTCAAAGCTCACGATTCTCAATGTGCTATGATGAGGGATGGTGGTTGGGAAAAGTAACATTGTTCACCAATTTATTGGTCCTTATTCACCAAGTGTTCTTGAGAACATTACTGGTATTATTCCCAAGAGTGTTCTAAATTGTAAAGTAATATAAGGTCTGATAAGGTAGACCAAATGGTTAACCCATTACCAAACAATCCCTACTTTTGATGCCCCTGAGAAAGAAGCCTTTAGAAATCATTGTGGGAAAAAGAGAAAATGCTGGTAACCAGCATTTTCTCCATTTCCTATAATGTTTTCTACCCTTCATAAAACAAATTTCAAATTTTCAGTCACTTTTCTTGTGTCGTCTGCAAATGCTTTCGATTTGGACAAGCCTAAAATAGTGTCGTTTGGTGATGAGTTAAACTAATCAACACTTGTGTTGTGTTTTTTTTTCAGTCTTATTCTTTAAGATTTTTTAAATTTGAATGTAACATAACTTTTGATTGGCTAAACCAAATGGTTTAGCCAATCAAATGTTGTGGTACATTTAAATTAAGAAAACTCTGAAAAAGAAGACTATAAGTTAGCATGTATATTTTTTCTTTCAGAATTAGCGAATGATAAAGATGGACGAAGACAAGACAACAAAGTACAGACGACAGATCGGGAGATTCCGCGTCATTATAGCTTTACTTTGTTTGATTTCTATAATTCTGTTGACAGCTTTGATTGTCGTTATTGTTAAACCTCTTCATGCACATCCAAAGTCAGACACTTGTCCCAGCCGGCAACAATCAATAGATCTCTCTCCCCCTAAAGTCTTGCCGCCATTTCACGATCTAACGTCGGAAGAAATCTTATTAGTAAGACAATACCTTCATGACAAAAGTGATTTGAACTTAGTAAATGCTTCAGCTATTAGGTGTAATGTGAGTTACATATTTAACATTGAACTCCGGGTACCAAACAAGGATATCACACTGCGATATCTTGATGAAAACAAGGAACCACCACCAAGAGAAGCTCACGTTGTTGTATTCAGGGGAGATAAGCAGGAACCATACGTAGAGGAGTTTATCGTGGGGCCATTACCGAATCCTGTCTATATAAAGAACAAGAAAACTTTTCCCTACAGATACCGACCAGCTACAGGACCGGAAATGGTCGGTGCAACAAATCTCTTGATCAAAGAAGTTCACTCTAAAGCTGGACATATTCTGCTGGAGAGTTATGGAGGAAAGCTGGTTGACTGTGAGGAAAACTGCCTCGAATTCGGTATGATAACACCATTTAGTGCTGTTTCCAATGGTGAACCCATTTCGAGAAAGATGTGGTTTTGGCTAACACCTGCTGTTGAATTCTGGTCACTGTATCCACTCGATTTTCTCGTTCTTCTAGATCTGACCGGTAGGTTCACTGAATATTATAAAATAGAGAAGATCTACCATGCTGGTGAAATGTTTTTATCTCTCGAAGCTTTGGCACAGGCATATAAAGATGGATCATTAAGAAAGACAAGAATTCCATATCCAGATGTTGTATCAGATCCGTTTGCAACGTTGACCCGCCATGGCACACTGTTTCCAACAGAACCCCTTCCGTCCCCTATCGAGTTTGAACCTGCTGGAAAAAGATATTCAATAAAAGGTCGACATATATCATACATGGGCTGGGATCTTGACTTAAGACTTTCAACCATATCAGGTCCACAGTTGTTTGATATCCGTTACCAAGGGACGAGAATCGTTTATGAGTTAAGTCTTCAGGAGATAGCAGTCTATTATTCAGCAAACAATCCTGCCAATCGATTTGCAGATTATATTGACAGTATAACTTTAATTGGCCTCAAATCACGTGGTTTGGTTCCGGGTAGCGACTGTCCAAAACACGCAACCTTTCTGTCAGCAACGCATTCGTTAGAGTTTTATGAAGATCCTATTGTGTATGAAAGAGCCTTCTGTGTGTTTGAACATGATACGGCAAAGCCGTTACGGCGACATCTTTCTAGCTCCGGCAAGGCCCGTTTTTACGGAGGAATGTCAGATATTACCCTCACTATTCGTACAATAGCAACTATTGTAAACTACGATTATGTTTTCGATTTCATTTTTCACCAAAATGGTGCCGTCGAGGTATCAGTGGTATCAACCGGATATATTCTTACGGCTTTTAGGTTTCCGGCAGAGAATCCCTATGGCTTCAGATTACGTGATCACATGACCGGAAGTATACATTACCACATGTTTAACTTTAAAGTTGATATGGACATCAACGGTAGACCAAACAGATTCGAAGCTCTCAAAATATCTCCGAAAGAAGTGGACAATTCGAAGTGGTCAGCTGAGATAGGTGCCAAGTATTGGCAGACGGAGCTTGTAAGGGAACATATCAAAACCGAGAAAGAAGCTGCCATGAAATATAACTTCAGTAATCCGCAGTATCTTGTCTTCTACAACAACTTACAGAAAACCAAGTATGGAGTACCAAAAGCCTATAGACTTCTAAACAGGGGAATGTCAAAGAATGTATGTATTTTATCTATGTACATTTATTACATTATTAGTTGTACCGTCAGGTGATAGAGGACTTGCAATGGAAATTTGTTCACGACTTTGGTGAATCATGTCGCACCGAGGCTCGGGACGACATGATTCATAAAGGCCGTGAACAAGTTTCCAGGTCCCCTGCTACCTGACCATATAACGAATTTATTATACTGCAAAGTTTTACAGTTCCAACGTTTGTTAAGAGGATTTTACCTCTGTGTGTGTGTGTGTGTTTTTTTTTTTTGCTTAAGAAATTGAGTACGCGGACGAAGTAGAATTTCCCTTTTGAGTGCCACAATTCAATGAAAACTGACGTCATTGGAAACTGACGTCACTGAAACCTTTGAAATACATGCTAAAACGTGCAGCTTGGCGTATAATCTTGATGTTAATCTTGATCGAAGCCGCTATTTTAGATGTCGTGTTGATAGCGTAATCATGTACATTGTATATGGGGTTCCCGAAAGGGAAACTGCTTTTACATTGGTTTTGCCAGTGTACGATACATGATATATGTTCGGGTCATATCCAATCAGATCACGAGAAAATTCTTTGCAGTATACTAAAGTTCTTTACTCTGGTTATATACACTGATTATCTCCCCAGGGTCAGGAAACAGGGAATAATTAAATAAAGGCTATAAATTTGTCTGCGGCTAAGGGCGACGCAAGGCGATTTTACGTACAGTGTAGATCAATATCAGTTTGCACAAATGTACAGTCACAAGTTTTATAAAGGCTTATAGAGTAAACGTTAGAAGTATGTCTGTACTTAGTCATGAGGTCTAGGACGACCATATTTTGCATGTGTCTTCATCTAGAGAGCCTCTACCAAAAGTGTCAAAATTATAGCCCTGGGGGTCAAAACTGGTCTCGCCCAGGGTTCACATGTCTATATAGGCTTATAGAAAACTCCAAGTACGAAGTCATAAAGTGCAGGGTTATCATATTTTGCATGTAGTTTTATCTACTGGGCCTCTAAAAAAAGTACCCAAATATTAGCCCTAGGGCGTTTTTGACGCCACCCAAAGAGTCAGAAGTTTTACATGCGCTTATCCCGTGAAATCTTTAGACACCTTACTTGTTACTAGCCATAAAAACTAGAGCTAGCAATTTTAGTCCTGTCTCAGGGGTCTAGTGTTCGAAATCAATTGGCCAATTATTGTAATTTTTAGCATGTAGGGGATTTTACATATTAGCCAGTGGGGCGATACAGGGCCATCATGGGCCTCTTGTTTGGCCAATTATTGTAATTTTTAGCATGTAGGGGATTTTACATATTAGCCAGTGGGGCGATACAGGGCCATCATAGGCCTCTTGTTTATATTTGCTCAAAATTCCAGGCAAAAGTGATTGGTTGCAAAAGTATATCAGGATCTATATTCTCAATCTTTTCAAAATGAAAGTAATGCAGTTTCTAATCAGCAGAATTTATCACTATGATTAACTTAGGTCTCGTATTCTAAATTTAAAGAATAGCAATATCATTTACTTGAAATTTACAAAGAAACATAACTTCTGTATAGGTGAATTTCAAAGTGACACAACTTCTGATTGGCTGACCAAAAATTGTTCTGCCAATCGGAGGTTATGTTACTTTCTAAATCGAGAAATAATATGGATTGATTTGTGGTGTTTATCGCCGTTTTCAAAATTATTTCAACGTGGTGGCCAGTGCACATATCCATGCTTGACCAGAGCTTCTGTTACCAGTCCATTGCACAATATTCTTCCAAAGCCACTGGCTGCTTTCCCACATCAAGGCCCGTATTCACCATCAGTTATTTGTATTGTATTGTACCAACCATAACTAAGGACGTTCTTGGTCCCAGTCTCGCAAATTTTCTAAATTTGAAAGTAATGCAACATCTGATTGGCTTCTGAAACTATTTGGTTTAGCTAATCAGAAGCTGAGTTACGTTCAAATTTAGAAAATCTTGGAGATTAAGACTTAGAATATTCTTAAGAATGGTTGGTGAATACGGGCCCAAACTAAAAATAGAAATAGAAATAATATAGAAAGAATAGTTGATGAAAAGAAGCCTTATTATATTTTTTTTCAGTTATTTAAGGAAGGTCATGGTCAGGAATCCTCTGTATCTTGGGCTCGTTACCAAGTCGCTGTTACGAAGTACAAAGAGGACGAACCAAGGAGTAGTTCAATGTACGCGATATGGGACGGAGAGAACCCAATTGTCAACTTTCAAGACTTTATTGACGATAATGAAAATATAGCTGATGAGGTAAAAACATTCTATGTACATGTAACAGTTTGCATCAATCTGACCCTACAGATCAGGCATAAATACATCCTCGTCATCATCCCTACCCAGGTTGAACTTCTAGTTTAGTTTAAACATATTTATTTAAACATCGATTGAGAAATAAGTTCTTACAACTTATACTAATCTTTCTCGATTCTGCTTCCTGGGAACTTCACCAGTACTCGCGCCAAATGTGTGGGCCAATGAAAAATCCCAAATTGACACCCGCTCCCGCTATCGAGCTCAGGACCCATAGGTTATGAGGCCGACGCTCTACCTCACGACCACGGACACCACACGGTTGAACTTCTTGTTTGCATTCCTTTTGTAAGTCGTTTAACCCCTTCCCAAACAATCCCCTCTTTTTACGGGTCTGGAATAGTAGCCTTTTGAAAACATTGTGGGAAAAGGAGAAAATGCTGGTAACCAGCATTTTCTCCTTTTTCCACAATGTTTTCTACCCTATCTTAGACAGAAATCATCTTTTCAGCAAGAGTTGGATGGTCATCTGCAAATGCTTTCAATTTGGTCTGGTCCAAAAGTTTGACGTTTGGGAAAGGGTTAACCTTTAACCTGCTGAATACTAGTAAGTAAAACAAAACGTTCCAGCCGATAGTAAAAACCTAAGGATTGCTTTTTCAAAGGTATTTTCAGAGGAAGAAATCTCCTGATCGGACAGTGTAGATCAAAGATCAGACTGTACGTTCTGAGCACTCTAGTCTAAATTACACTGTCCGAAAAGGGTGTTTGAGTCGTGCATCACAGTCCTAATCACCCATTCAATATCATAATCATTTACAACACTTGAATACAACCACTTATCGTTGTTTTAACAGCTAATACCAAACCATCTTTGAAAACATGAAATACTTGTTATAGGCACCAGAATCTAACCATCCTCGGATACCCCGGGGTCTCCCTATTTGCTACGCTACATCGACCCTGGGACAATTGACTAATAAAACTTTGAATCAGCCGCCGAAAATCGATACGAAACGTCATAGCGTACAGTCCACTCGCCCATCACAAAATGATGATGGAACCAATGAAAAGCCAGCATTCGGCCAGCGGTAAAGCGAGGAATATACAATTAATTGTCCCAGGGGTCGATGTAGCGTAGCAAATAGGGAGACCCCGGGGTATCCGAGGATGGAATCTAACCATTATAAGCCCAAATAGTTATCATAAGAAAAAAGAGCGGGTGCACGTTATAAGGCATTTGAATTTAATTTATAGTTATACTATATAAAAGTACAGAACTGATTGAAAATGTACAGTTAACGTTATTGTATGGTAAGTCAAAGCGTTACTCTCTGGCAGAATCAAAGCGTTGAGAACACTGAAGTGGTATTTGTCACGGAAACTATTGTGTGGGATTAATAATATAATTATGAAAGAAAAGAGAAATATTATTCCAATAATGAATTGAAAGGTATTTGTTCATTGGTGGTCTCCCTTTAATCATTAGAAGAAGTCAGGATTAACGTCCCTTGACAGTATGATGCATAATAGATAGAGAGAGACACCATGTGAATATATGGAATAGAATTAAGTTTGTACCTGACAATGATGATTTGATATGTCTTTGGTCGTTAACATTTAATTCTCAATATTGCAATCTATTATTTCGATCTATAAATATTCATGCCAAATCAAATGGAGTAGCCCGCAATCATGGGATTAACAAGCCATCGGACGAACTGGTTTTGGAACGAAAAAACTTAGGACCAAGCGATCGGTAGACAATTTTTTTATCATTACGCCAATAGAAGGCTATGAGCGAGTGATGCTAATTTCAATAAAAAATTAGTATATCCGCGAAAGATGGCCTCTCCCAGTGTATTTTAACATATGTCATTTCCAATTAAACATCTGAGTGCTACCGAAAAATTCATTTGCTTGAGAAAAAATGAGTTTAATTGGGTTTATTTCCTTCGGCTTTGCACAAAATACGATACATGGTCTTCAGAATTTAATATTGAACTCATAGTGATATTGTTTTCAACAAATAACACAAAAATTAATATTGTCTCGTCTTAAAATCCAGTTTTCTGCCGGTGTATTGCAGAGAAATGCCCCCCCCCCCACACAAAATGACCGTTGGGTCATTTCTCTATGTAAAGGAATGACTCATGGGTCATTTTTCTACGTAGAGGAATGGCCCGGGTCATCATTCTACGTAGAGAAATGACCCCAGAGGGCCCGGGTTATCATTCTACGTAGAGAAATGACCTCAGAGGGCCCGGGTTATCATTCTACATAGAGAAATGACCCCAGAGGGCCCGGGTTATCATTCTACGTATAGAAATGACCCCAGAGAGTCATTTCTCTTCGTAGAATAATGACCCGGGCCATTCCTCTACGTAGTGAAATGACTTCTGGGGTCATTTCTCTACGTAGAATAATGACCCTGGTCATTTTGTAGGACAGGGTCATTTCTTTGCGTTACACCAGAGATTAACTCTTGGACCGACCATACAGTAAAAAAGAAGATTGTCATATTAATAATTTCCATACTTTGAAAAAAAAACCTACTAGTTAGATTTAAACACCTGCATTGTTTCTTTGTGGCTACCATTGGGTCTGAACCCATTCCCAAACGACAAAACTTTAGAGGCTGGTCCAAATTGATAGCATTTGCAGACGACAAAATAAAAGTGACTGAAAAATGAAATTTCTATTGGAAAGGGAAGAAAACATTGTGGGAAAAGGAGAAAATGCTGGTTACCAGCATTTCTCCTTTTCCAACAATGTTTTCTGAAGACGTCTTTCTCATGATCGTAAAAAAACGTGATAGTGTGGTAAAGGGTTAAACTGGAATGAACCATAATTATATACGCTTATATGTTTTTCTTATAGGATCAAGTAGCATGGGTATCCATGGGTGTACATCATATCCCGCACACCGAAGATTTCCCAATTTCTCCGACGGTCGGGCTGAACCTCAACTTTTATTTATTACCCAATAACTACTTCGACCACGATCCCGCCATGGGCTCGTCAGATCTTGTACGTATCGTACCGGACAAGCAGTACGGGCTAAGACGAGGCGTTGATATTGACCGGCATGGAAACGCCGGAGACTCGAGTTGCGTTCCACCGAAATCTCCATTTGACAGTGATATCCAAAATAGACCAACGGCGTTATTTGACCATTCAGACCACGAGCAAGTGTTATAGGCATTCTATTGTTTAAGTAGTTTATAAAATTATGCTTTTGTTACCGCGGTAAAAGCAACATATGACTGTGAGATGTTTCATTAACTTATGAACAGCCACCAACGTTTTAGAAATGTGTAGAACGACATATTCTAACATGATACATGAATTCAGAGGTGCGTTCAACATAGCGAGCGCTTCGAGTGCTCTCAAGCGCTTTTGTTCTGAACGCGGGTGCCCGCTGCGGCCCTCGATAGCACCCGCGTGCACACTTGACAGGGGTTTCGCTTGTATTTCCAAGATGGCATCCAATAGCAGAGGTGTTATCTAAATGAAAGAGTCTAATGAGGATCTAAACAATGAGGCGACTGGACAAAATTATACCGTGCACGGCCCTTTAGATGTTTACTAAAGATGTTCTGAAGACAAGTTCAATATTTTATTCGTTTTTTTTTTTCTTGTTATGAACAAGGAGAATTATCAGGTCTGTGATCGGAACAAAAAGATTCAGCATACCGCTGTTATCTTTGTTTATGCTTTTTTTATCATTAGATAGTTTACTGAATTCTACCGATAACTCTGTAATGATGGCCAGCCTTATGTCCTAGAAAAATCTTTCTAGACACCATTTTGAAAAATAAGCGAGCGCTCGCTTGCGTTCAATTAATGAGGTGTATTCTCGCCAGGCGCTCTGTGAAGCGCCCGCAATGTTGAACACACCTCAGCTCTGGTAAAATCTACGTTAGTCTATGCAGAGTGACGTCATTCTGTATCGTAATGTGTAGCTTGGAAAATTATGTTATCGTTTGTACAATCTTAATTAGAACTTTTTGATTGAATGAAGCATAATCAATTTACATGTTTAGTTAAGTGTGACCTTAGGGCCTTATGCGGACAGTGACGATTAAAATCAGACTGCACAGAACGTGATGCTTTCAATTTGGAACAGTCTAAAATTGTGTTGTTTGGTGAAGAGTTAAACAACTCCTATTTTTCAAACCTTTTGTCGATATAATTTTAGTGAAAAAGGAAAACGAGAAGAAAAGTATGACACTTCCGGTTTTCTTAACCTGTTACTAAACGATATAATTTTAGGTTCGTCCGAATTGAAAGCATTCGCTGAAAATTTGAAAGTTGTTTTGTAAAGGGTGGAAAACTTTGTGGGAAAAGGAGAAAATGCTGGTTACCAATCTTTTCTAAAGGCTTCCTTCTCCGGATTGTCAAAAGTAGGGATTGTGGGTTAAAAACCTGTTGGGATATAAAAAAGACAGCCTTTACAGAAACAGCCAATACATCTTTTTTGCAAACCAAATTGTTTTGTCTCTTTAGACAAGACTGAAAGAACCAAAGAGCAGAAATTTAAGTTTTGCATTGTCCTTAACTAAAAGAATTATCTTGTGATCAAAATGGATGACAGTGGTTCCTTTAACTTTTTTGAGCAGTGTATGATGAAGGCAAAAACAAACAATGATGTCACATTTAGACAGAAATCATTAAACATCACAATGTATGTATAAACGCTGTTACACCACTTAATTAACCCCTTGACCAATTAACACATAAAATACTTTTACAGGCAATATGGAGCAAAATCAGACTCTAAAACGCCTGCAGTCTGATCTTGGATCTAAACTATTCTGTTAGAACCTGATTGGAAAAATATAGCCGTTTACAACTGCTACATCAATGCCTTTTTTAGGGAAAAGTGTGTCAATTCTTTTATTAACACTTTACCGTGCAATTCCGAGTTTTACCGACTCTGATCTGCATGTACAAGACTTAACTCGTTACCAAGCGACAAAATTTTAGGTTTCTTCTAATCGAAAGCATTTGCAGACGACAAAATAAAAGTGACTAAAGATTTGAAATTTGTTTTGTGACGGGTAGGAAACATTGTGGGAAAAGGAGAAAATGCTGGTTACCAGCATTTTCTCCTTTTCCCATTATGTTTTCTAAAGGCTTCTTTCTGAGGGTCGTCAAAAGTAGAGATTGTGTGGTAATAGGTTAAAAATAAAGTACCGAAAAAGGGAAAACTTCTTATAACTACATGTATCATTTTCTCCATTTCCATTTTTTTTTCAAACTTTTGAAAAAAAAAATGTCATCTGAGGCACATTTAATTTGTCGTCTGCAAAAGATTTCAATTTGGTATAGTAAAGTTTTTTTATTGTTTAGTAAAGTGTTAATTTTCTACGAGTCAATCAACTCTCGACTAGAGAATACACTATTATACTCATCCATATTAAAAGTATTTGCAGACGAAAAAGTTAAAGCAAGTACAGCGATGAGATTAACATTCGAAAAGGAAGAAAACATTGTGAGAGAAGAAGAAAATGCTGGTTACCAGCATTTTCTTCTTGTCTCACAATGTTTTCTTAAGCCTGATTCCCCAGGGCAGTGAAAAGACGCATTGTTTGGTAAAGCGTAAATATTTACGATTATACAGGCAAAAATGCTCGGGGGGGGGGGGGTCTAGTGACCCTTGTAGTGATAAATGACAGAAATAAGCATATTTAGTCGACAATTTAATTAAAGACAAATTTAAAAATTCATGCAGCGTTAGTTAGTCCATCTCGTAAAATAATTAAGAATTTGGAACAAACAGCAGACTGCATACTCTGTGAAATCTGTCCTTGGTTTACAATGTCCGCAAAATAAACAAAGTTCGAGCATCCATAAGGGTGTGCAAGTATGCCTGGGTCATTTGACAAGAAATGACAGCGTTTCTATGGTAACATTTTGAGATGACGTGATGAGCAAGTATACCTGTACATGGACAGTGTGTGGAAGGTTGCTCGAGGGGTTGTTTACGGCCACTAATTTCCTGAATGACAGAATAAAGTAATAAAACAAAAACTTTATATTTACACTGATTATTTTCCATGTAGAATTGTGTTTACTATTGGAGAGTTTTAAAAATGGTGATATCGAAGTAATTATCGGAAGTTTATAGATATTATACAACCTAACCAGATCACTATAGGTAAAGTTTCTGTCTTCTATCTCTGTATTTCTTTACTTAAACGTTTCCCAAATAATTCCTGGTTTTCACGACCATGAAAACGAAGCCTTTTGAAAACGTCGTAGAAAAAGGAGAATATGCTGAAAATAACCAGCATTGTCTTCTTTTCACCACAACGTTTTCTACCCTTCTCATAACAAATTTCAATCTTTAAGTCGGGTTAATTTTGTTATCTGCAAATGTTTTCAATTCGGACCAATCTAAAATGTTGTCGTTTGGTAAATAGTTAAACATAGTTGATATGTAGTTTTACTTACAATTTACTTACAAGTTTGGAAATCAACTTTGTTTAAGTCTTTCCCAATCTATAAAATTTCAGACTTTCTTTCCCAAACTACAAAATTTCAGACTTATTCAAATCAAAAGCATTTATAGACGGCAGAGGGTACGGCTGGACTTAATGTATAAAATATAAATTCAAGGCACATTAGTAATCTTAAAAAAAAAAACCTTGTAAGTGTTGTTTCAATATAAAAGCGTAAAAAAGTTCTAACGGGTTGTTAATAATATTATCCGAGAACCCTTCGATTTATCAAACCCTTGGTATGCCAGCAATGTTTTTGTTTCTCTTTAAAGAAGTCGTGCTGCATTCTGTTATCCCCTTCCAGCTGGTGTAATGCAGAGAAATGACTCTCCCCTACAAAATGACCCATGGGTCATTCCCCTACGTAGAGAAATGACCTGGGTCATTATTCTACGTAGAGAAATAGCTCTCTGGGATCATTTCTCTACGTAGAATAATGACCCGGGTCATTCCTCCACGTAGAGAAATGACCCATGGGTCATTCCTCTACGTAGTGAAATGACGCATGCGTCATTTTGTAGGGGAGGGTCATTTCTCTGTAATACACCGGCAAAACATTTGTGTATAATAAGAGAGCTCCAGATAGAGGGAGTGATTTTTTAGATTTTAGAATTGAGAATATCAATTACTCACCACTAAACCCTATGTTGTGGGTACTCATTAGAATCGTCTCATAGAGACGATTCTAATGAGGACCCACAACATAGGGTTCGGAGGAGAAATAATGACTTTAGAATACCATCACTTCCTCTTAACTGAACGTCTGTAATAATCATTATGTATGATCGTGTATAATAGTTTCAACTGCTTTTAACAAGCACTGATTGCTTTTTTTCTTTTACATTTTCATAGTAATCCGAAATGTTCAAATTAAAACAAAACAACCATGATTTAGTTTTACTTGTTTTATAATGTAGCCACCCTACCACCTATTAGTTCGAAAGAGCATTAACTTCTTCAGTATTTTTACCCTCGCTCTACCTTTTTAGTATTTTCGAAGTTTCACAAATGGATTAACCCCGTACCAGATGACAGAATTATAGTTTGGTTCAAACTGAAAGCATTTGCAGACAACTTGTACATTAAATTTGACACAGATAATTAGATATCGTCGGTTTAATTCAAAAACCTCGTAACTACAGCTTGAGACAAGCTGTAGTTATGAGGTTTTTGAAGTAAACCGACGATATTAACAAAGAGGCTACAAAACATCAACATCAATAAAGAAATTACTGGTAGCCAACATTTTGACCTTTCCCGCAATGCTTTTAAATACCGTTTTCCTTGGTTAAATTAAACATCGTCATTTTGAACAATATCAGTTGTGCTAAGGCGATCAGTGCACCTATCTATCATTGGTTTACTTAAAAAACCTCATAACTACAGCTTGAAACAAGCTGTAGTTACGAGGGTTTTGAAGTAAACTATGCTTCCTTGTACCGGTATTCCGCTTATCAGCAATATTCTTGGAAGGAGCTCGGCCAAGGTGGGAATCGAGCCAACGAACACAGGGCACTCAGTCCTGTACTTTACTGTATGAGTGACCAGATCCGGTATCCAAAAATAAATTTTCATAGCGTTAAGAAAAGCCGCATGGGTTCGAATCCTAGCTAGAGCGATTTGTATTTGAGCTATGCATTCGTGGCGAACTTTTATGTACGAAAGACTATAGTTGCGCATCTTCTTCCTCTGAAGTTGAAAAGTCATGGCGGGAAAAAACTTCCTCAGCCGCTTAACCCTTTACCCCATAAGGCATTGCTATAGTATCTCTAATGATAGGGTAGAAAACATTGGGGCAAAAGGTGAAATTGCTTGTCACGAGCAATTTCACCTTTTTCCACAATGTTTTCCAAAGGCTCCTACAAACAATGCGTACAAATGAGTATCTATGGAGTAAAGAGTTAACATTACTAAAATACCTTTTAGAAAAGGGAGTGAAGTACCAGACTTACACATAAGTTTCAGACTCACAAGCGAACAATTTTTGTGGTATTTGTCTAAGACAATTCCACTATGAGTTTAATATTTAATTTTGAAGATCATGTATCCTATTTTGTGTAAAGCCGAAGGAAATAAATCCAATTAAACTCAATATTTATCAGGCAAATGATCTTTTTTTCGGTAGCACTCAGATATGTAATTGGAAATAGCATGTTGAAATACACTGGGTGAGGCCATCGAAATACTACTGTTTGATTGAAAACAGATTCACTTTTTCATAGCCTTCTATTCGCGCAATGATAATAACTTCGTCTACTTGGTCCTGGGCTTTTTCGTTCCAAAACCTGTTCGTCTCTTGGCTTTTTCATCCCATGATTGCGCTACTCCACTTCTGGGCATGAATATTTATAGATCGAAATGATTGTAATGTCTGGAATTTAATGTTAATGGCCAAAGATATTTCAAAATAAAAGTTTTCAGGAACAAACTAAATCTTATTCGATCTATTTTTCTTCTCGGCATGTGCCAGTTGCGATAGACATCTGTTCATTCACTATGCATACACAATGTACACGAATATACAGCCTTGGGCATTATGCAGATGACCACAGGTCGCACTGGCCGTCACAAATGTCACTTCACAGCTGATACAGATCAGTGTTTTCAACCAAAACCAAACGAAATTCCGACAGCTTGTGATCTCGTTTTGCAAGAATACATTCATTTAACAATTCAAAACTTTCTCTCTATGTCTGTCTCTCTGTCTTTCCCCTCCTCTCTCTCTCTCTCTCTCTCTCTCTCTCTCTCTCTCTCTCTCTCTCTCTCTCTCTGTCTCTTAACCCTTTCCCAAATGACAAATTTTAGACTGTTCCAAACTGAAAGAGTTTGCAGACAACAATTTTAAATTTGATCAAAATGGTAGAAAGTTCTCCTTAAAGGTAGAAAACACTGTGGGAAAAGGAGAAATTGCTCGTTAAGAGTGATTTCTCCTTTACCCACAGTGTTTTCAAAAGACTTGTACTGTAGACACGTAAAACCCTGTGCTTGTTTGGGAAAGGGTTAAAACGTTAATCAATGTTAAAATGAGTGCAAAGCACCATGCCAACATTACCATTATCGTAATTAACCCTTAGATTGCTAAGTGCGACTCAAGGACCTTTTGTGTACAGTGTAGATGAAGATAAGACTGCACAGAACATTTATCTAGCAGATTAAGGGTTGGATTATTTACCCAGGAATCAGTTTAAGGGATCATAAGGTAATCATGGAACGGGTACCTGTTCAGATCTCCGTAACATCTGGGCGATTTTGAAATGCAGATACAAATGTGTACCATTTAACCCACTACCATACAATCCATACTTTTGACGACCCTGAGAAAGATGCCTTTGGTAAACATTGTGGGAACAAGGAGAAAATGCTGGTAAGCAGCATTTTCTTCTTTTCCCACAATGTTTTCGATTATTCACAAAACAAATTTCAAATTTTCAGTCACTTTCACTTTGTCGTCTGCAAATGCTTTCGATTTGGACAGGCCAAAAAAAAATGTCGTTTGGTAATGAGTTAAAGAAAGGCACATGACGACTGCAACAAATACTGTAAATAGGGACAAAGTGTACACTCAACCAATACCGAAGGTATAAGCCGAGGGCCTACTGCGTGGCACGATTGACGGGGTTCGCATTTGCATGGGTAGAAACCTTGTAGTAAAAGGAGATAATGCCGGTTTTCCCACTCTGTTTTCAAAAGAATTCTCCGCGCTTTCGTTAGCACAAGATTTTTTTTCAAAAAGCAAACACAGCGGCTGTAACAGAAATTCCTAATACAGTCTAAGGATTGTGAAAATCACAAAATTATTGAGATAAAAGTTTCTTATTTCATTGCAGATTACAATTACATTCCCAAATATGACAGAAATTCCAAAGATCAGGCGCCAGATTGCCATCCTTCGTATACTGGTAGTGGCGTTATTTATAGCACTGCTAGCTCTCGCTATAGCTTTCGCCGTTCACACAGGAAATCTTCAAGAAGAACTTCAGACCAGACCAATAACATACTGTCAACGTGGAGACAGTAACATTAACCTGGATCCTCCTGACTTCCTACCGCCATTCCACGATCTCACGGACAACGAGATTACAAACGTGAAAGATTTTTTGTACAGTGATACAGATTTGAACTTGGTGAATGCATCGGCGATTCGGACTAATTTGAGTTATATCTATACGATAGAATTGTATATTCCGGATAAAGATCTGATTTTGAGTTACCTTGACCATGGCCGGGCACAACCAGCACGAGAGGCCAAGGTAATTTTGTTCAGGGGAGACAAGCCGGAAAGTTATGTTGAAGAGTATGTTGTTGGGCCATTACCACAGCCAACTTATAAAAAGGATCAGAAAACTTATCCATTCAGATATCGACCTATCACTACACCAGAATACGTCGGTGCTGTATATAGGCTAAAACAAGAAGTGCATGAGAAGGTAGGGAAGTTACTGGAAGAAAGCTATGGCGGTAAGCTGGTAGACTGTCAAGAGAATTGTTTGGAATTTAAGACAATATCCATGATGTCGCCTGTCGTAAGTGGAGAGCCTGTTTCACGTAAAATATGGTTTTGGCTGTCACAAGACGTCGAGTACTTTTCGCTTCATCCGTTAGACTTTTCAGTGCTTGTTGACGTGACAAGTAAATACGTAGAGCAATATACCATCCAACTGGTTTACTACGGTGAGGAACGATTTATGTCTCTAGATGAATTGATGCAAGCTTACAACGATGGTTCTGTTGTCAAAACCAAGATACCATTTCCATCAAAAACGAATAACTTTTCTTCTTCGAAAAGGAAAGTCGATTCACCTGATTTTAATGATGAACTTTTACCTCCTCCGAGAGAATTTGAGCCGGCTGGTAAACGATATTCTATAAAGGGTAGACACATAAATTATCTACAATGGGATCTAGACCTGAGGATGTCAACTGTCTCAGGACCGCAAATATTTGACGTGAGATACCAGAATGAACGCATTGTATATGAACTCAGTTTACAAGAAATATCCGTATTTTATTCTGCCAATGATCCTGGGCTACGATTCGCAGATTTTATAGACAGCATAGTTTTACTTGGGGGTGAAGCAAGGTCACTGATCTCGGGCAGTGACTGTCCTGTACACTCAACTTACATTCCAACTAGTCACGTGTTCGAGTATTCGGAAGAACCTGTTACTATTGAACGTGCCTTTTGTGTATTTGAACATAACACTGCCAGACCACTACGACGCCATCTTGAAAAGCGTGGAAAGAATAAATTCTACGGCGGAATGCTAGACAGTGTTTTGACAATTAGAAGTATCATCACAGTACATAATTACGATTACATCATAGACTTCTCATTCCATCAAAATGGCGCAATCCATGTTTCCGTTTTATCCACCGGATACATTCTGACGTCATTCCGATATCCGGCGGAAGATGATTATGGATTTCGACTACGAGACCACGTGACCGGAAATATACACCATCACATGTTCAATTTCAAAGTCGATCTAGATATCAAAGACAGACAAAATCGATTTGAGACGTTAGAAATAGTTCCAACAGTAGTAGATAACAGTTTATGGTCCGCAAATCCAAACGCAAAGTATCATCAGACAAAATTTTACAGAAATCATGTACATACCGAAAAGGAGGCAGCAATAAAGTATAACTTCAGTTCTCCAAACTATTTAACATTTTATAGCAATAAACACAAGTCCAAATATGGAGTCCCGAAGGCTTATCGACTGCTCAACAGAGGGATGTCAAAACAGGTAAGTTGTCTCACTTTGAAATTTTGAAAGTGTAGAGAAAAAGACTAAGACTGGTCTTAACCCTTTACCGCAAAATGCCGACTTTTGACGCCCCTGGAAAAGATGGCTTCAGAAAACATTATGGGAAAAGGAGAAAATGCTGGTAACCAGCATTTTCTCCTGTTCCCACAATGCTTTCTACCCTATCAAAGAAATATGGTACCATTTGAGCCACAATCAATCTGTCTTCTGCAAATGCGATTAATTCGGACAAAGCTGAAATTTTCTCGTCAGGTAAAGGGTTAAGAATGATATGTAAATATCAAGTCGGGGTTTGAGTGGGGAGGGGGAAAGATCGTCGCTTCGAATCCCAAGATCGATAAACTGTTTTCTGAGGGGTGATGATAAAGTCATTGTGAAAGAATTCTTTCTTTTCCCATGGACAATGTGTATACGATGTCTGTTTTGGAGGGAAGAAATGGTTTCGGAAGAATATTATGCAAAGAACTGGTAAAGGGAACTCTAACGAAGCATAGAACGATGCACTGCCCCATAAAAAAAAATGATGTCGAAAATGGCGTCAAGCTCCACACAAACAAAAGTCGCAGCGCTGGTTGAATATCAAGGTGACGTGAACACGTATTCGCCCTGGAAAGGCCGAAATAATTTGAAAAATGGCATAATAAAGAATTCGCACTAGAAAGTCCGAAATACTTTAAAAAAATGAAAGAATTCGCCCTGGAAAGTCCGAAATACTTTGAAGAATGAAAGAATTGCGAATCCATACTTAAGCCTCCTAATCCCGGTAGATCAGTCGGTAACGTGCATAAATTGAGAACGTAGGGTCGTGAGTTCGCTCACTGGCTCGGCCCATTTCCTACCGAAGAGTGATGATAGTCATCGCAAAAGGTGGTTAAAGAGACACCAGGAAAGTATGGATAGGTGCTCTGGCCGCCGTGATATAACTGAAATAATGAGAAAACAGGTCAAACACCATACTTAAGGCACAACCCTTTGTCCTAACGACCCTGAAAAAGAAATTAACAGAAAAAGTGAGAAAAAAAAGAGAAAAAAAATGCAGGTAACCAGCATTTTCTCCTTTATGTTTTCTACCCTTTCAAAGACAAATTCCTCTAATTTAATGACTCTTGGCTTGTCCTGTGCAAATGCTTTCAGTTTGGTCGAGCCTGGAATTTTGGTTAAGAGAAAAAGTACATACATATTCATTATTTACCGCTGTATTAGATACATAGTATAAAGTGACCCCGGGTTCAGATCTGTCATTTGTTATACCTCTAATTTCTCTTCTTGAAAGGCCAGTTTGTAACGAGAGAAGCTTTGGCATAGCACGTAAGCTACTAAAGGTAACTTAATGACTCTTTGCGAACAGTGTAGGTCAAGATCAGAATGCACGGAATGTTTTGTCTGATCTTTGATCTACAATGTCCGATAAGAAGATATCTATCCTCCAAAAATACATTTCAAATTAGATTTCTTTTACCATCGGCTTAACCCATTACCGCACAATGACGACTTTTAGTGACCCTGAGGAAGAAGCCTTCTGAAAACTTTGTTGGAAAAGGAGAAAATGCTGGTAACCAGCATTTTCTCCATTTCCCACAAAGTTTGCTATCTATTTAAGAAAAATTGCACCATGTAAGCTACAATGAAATTGTTGTCTGCAAATGCTTTCGATTTGGATAGGTCTAAAATTCTACTGTGTGGTAGAGGGTTAAAAGTTGAATTTCTGTTATTTACCAGGATCAGGATTAATATGGTACATGTATTTTGCGTATCATGACCTTCTCAAATATGTAGACCCACGATCAACCTTTATCGCATAAATACATGTACCCTTGTTTTCATCGTAATACAGTAATTACGAATATTCTTATCTTACGAACGTTTGAGAGAAGCAACGTGTAACGTCGTAATGTGACATCATTCTATACTACTTTCAGAGACGTTAGTCAGTTTTTTTCCCACAGAAATTTCCACTTCTTCGTGTGTATGGATTTATGTAATTCCACTAGTATTGCGTAAAATGTCGCTATTTGATAAAAAAAACATTCTGATATTCGTTGCCTACTGATATAAAGCTTCATTTAACCAGCCTAGAAAACTTGTTCGGCTCGCCGAATGGCTGTTTAACCTTTATCCTGCTAAATAACTGAAAAGTGAAATTTTCAATTCGATATTAAGAACCCAGATATTGATACATGTATTTACAGTTATGTATTGGCGAATGATATCTCCTTATCGGACAGAGTAGATCGAAGATCAGACTGCACGTTCTTTGCAGTCTGATCTTGATCTACACTGTCCGAAAGAGGTCAATAAGTCGAGCTTAGCAGCCTAGGGGTAAACAGAGCTTTGTTGCGAAAGCTAAATTAACACACATCCTATATAAGTCATGCTGTCTAAAAGGAGGCTTGATACATTTTCAATGGATCAATATATATCTAGACTTGCTTGGTATTATGAATCAGCGAGATTCTTTAAGCCCCCGTTTGGCAGAGTATGCCATTTTTGCAGTACCATCAAGGCGACGGCTTATGTTTTCATGGTTTTCATTGGCTTGACAATTTCCATACTTGAATTCACACATGTAGATGCCTGAGAGGATCAAACCAGATATTCCTGAGTGAAATCACTATTTTTACAGAAAACCACCAATTTGTCTAGTCTGGTTGGTCATTGTATTTTAGATTGAGATTGCGAATGATTCGGATCTGCATAAAGTAGTAACACAGGACAGTGTGGCCCAAATTGCGAGAAAATCTGATAGATTCATTTGGGCACTGTTCATGCTGTTGTGTATGAAGTTTTACTTACATAATTAGTGACCTACTGTCTGTTGACGTTTATGAGTGATTACATTATGTTATCGACCTACTTTCTGTGTAACTATTTCACCGAAGAACCCAGTGTTGAAGAAGACCTTTGAGAACATTGTGGATAAAGGAGAATATGCATATAACCAACGTTGTCTTCTATTTTCACGCTGTTTTATACATTGTGAGAGATCTTATCATTTGAACCACATTGGTTTTGACGCCTGCAGATTCTTTAAAAAAGGCGCTTCGCAAATGTGCTCTGCCAAAGAGTTTCGCCTGGTACTTATAAATGCAAATTAGTGTTTGATAGAAGTCACATTCTTCTTGTGAATGAAAAAAATAAGAAATTTTTATAAAATACATACTTTTTAGAATTTTTTTTTTTCTTATCTAAATATTGGTTTTATTCCAAGGAAAACTGAATGGTCATAGCCAAGAGAATACGGTGCATGGCCAATATATACTGATTATTACATTGATCATTACATCTAAACCAGTCTAGTTCTTCAAAAATTCGGATCATGAAATACACTTGCTCTCGCTTGTCTTGTATTTCAGTTAATAACCGAAGGGGAAGGCGTAGAACCATCCATAAGTTGGGCACGGTACCAGGTAGCTGTGACAAAGTACAAAGACTCCGAGAGAAGAAGTAGTTCCATGTATGCAACCTGGGACAGCGAGGATCCTGTTGTCAGTTTACAGAGGTTCATAGATGACAACGAAAACATTGTGGATGAGGTAAGTTCAATGAGATATCGCTTAAATCATGTACCATGCTCTTTGATACGGGTGTTTAATGCATTTGAACAAAGCATTTACTCACGTCAGCCTGCGCAGTTCGAGCAAGCTATCATTAATCGAAACATTTTGCTCATTGTAAAATTTCTGCATGCCCAATGAGTGTAGTACCTAATGATCTAGTTTCACGTCACACAAAATGTTTTATGGTTCAGTATTTTGACGGCCTGCTTGGTATAATGTATATTGATGCGCTAAACCCCTTTTCCTAGATAATGGCTCATAATTATCTACCTTAACCCTTTACCAAACGACAAAAATAATTTAGACTTATACAAATTGAAAGCACTTCTAGAAGACAAACTAAACATAACTAAAAAAATTGAAATCTGTTTCTAGCAGGGTAGAAAACATTGTGGGAAAAGGAGAAAATACTGGTTACCAGCATTTTCTCCTTTTACCACTTTTTTTTTCAAAAGGCTCCTATTTCAGAGTCGTAAAAACCAGAAATTGTTTGGTAAATATGTTGGTGCAAACGTTACTACAAGGGAAATAACTACGTGTTTATCTTCCGTATGATCTAAACATTTTTGCTTCTTTTTAACCACATAGTAGACGGAACTGAGTGATCTCCCTTCCTTGTAGTTCCGTGTTGGGAGGGGGGGTTTCACAGTATTGTTTTCTTACGAATAAAGTCCGTAACAAAGACAAATGCATAGCAGAAATGCAGGGACCGGGCAGGATTCGAACCTAGAACGCCCAGACCAAAGGCCAACACAATCACCACTAAGCTAAAGAGAATTCTCACTAACGCAGCTGTTAGGTATTGTGTTGAAACCGGGACGAAGCCGTTTTTGAACAACGAACGGAATCAATGGCTCAATGGCCAATCCCGGACGACCCCCCTTATGAACAAAGTCCGTAACAAAGAAACAATGAACAAAAGCATAGAAAAAATGCAGGAACCGGGTAGGATTCGAACTAGGAACGCCCGGACGAAATGCCAACACCATAACCACTGAGGTAAAGAGAGCTCCGGCTAACGCAGTTGTTAAATAAGATAAGATTTTAACCGGGACAAAGCCATGCTTGAAGGAGTAGTCTGCTGTAACATAAGGAAGTATTCCCTTTAGCTCAGTGGTTATGGTATTTATGGTGGTTATTGGTCTTTTAAAAAAACGACAAACGAGGATCTTTTCCGAGCAGGTTGGAATTCCACCAGGTGTGTTTTGTATTTCAGCTATGCACTTGTTGCGAAATTTCATGTCAGAACGGAACCTGTAAGTGAAATGGTCCTTCGGGCATGCAGAAAACTGTAACAATAGCAAAAAATATCGACTCAGGTCAGTCTGCGCGGACTGCGCAGGCTGACCTGAGTCGATACTTTTTGCAGATTTATTAAACCCCCTTTTCACAAAGCAAGATTCAAATATCATTGTTTATTTCAGGATCAAGTTGTATGGGTAACTATGGGAACACATCATATTCCCCACACTGAGGATTTCCCGACTACACCAACAGTTGGACTCGATCTAGACTTCCTTCTCTTGCCATACAATTACTTCGACGAGGATCCGGCAATGAGCTCTAATGACTGGGTGAGGATCGAACCCCAAAGTCAAGAGGACATTCGACAAGGAGTTTATATTACACGAAACGAGAATGATAATATCAAATGCGTGCCGCCTGTGAAAGCGTCAACTATGGATGCTGCCATACAAGATAATCCAGACACACTCTTTGATTAACTATTATGCTACCGTTAGATACTCAACACGCTTTTGCGAATAGTGTAGATTAAGATCAGACTGCACACAGTATCCACCAAGAGGTAACATATACTACATATCAAAGATCAGTCTACATGCTTTATCCAGTTAAATCTTTCTTCCAGGCTGCCGATAAAAGCGACCTTAGTTGTAACAGTCTCTTTTAAAAATTCCAAACGTGTATTCCTGTATGAATTACGAATGGAACAGAAAAGTACATTATGTACAGTTTCTAACCATGTTCGTTTCAGGTTTGAATCTATTTCATAGTCAACATTCATTTTTTATATTCATACACAAAGCTTCCTTCATTCTCTTTTGCAACGTTCCATGTTCCTGCCTCTGGTGTATGTATACATGTGTAGCTTTGTAACATGCCAATAAAGGTCGGGTGTACCGCAATTATTTTGAATATGGGTGTAAAATGTATTTTTATTATACTGCGAATAATTGGATAATATGCCCCGTATAGAAAAGTAAAACGATAGTTAATTTGTAAAATATGTGTAAGTAAGGTATACCGTAATATTTGTAAGCATGGTCCCATAAAATGACGAAGTTGGTATTCCTTGCGATTACTTCGTGGTACCACGATGCCTATATTGATAAAATGTACATCACCTTATTACTCAAAGTGATATTGACATAATTTGTTCATTTTGACTTGTTTTCCATTTGTTTCGTATTAAAGTGTAATTCAAATGTCTTTTTTATATATCAATTGTTTCCTGTGTGTTATTTGGCATTTAATGATGTCTTAAAACCCGAAAAACGGCCAATGATAATCAATGCGAAAGTTTAATATGTATTTGAGTTGAAATAATATATTTCTAAAGGATAAATAAATTTAAACGTGATTTTAATCTGGTGATTTTTCTTTAAAAGGACCAAAAACCGTTATAGGAAAAAACAAAATGTTTGTTATCAGTGTTTTCTTATTTTTCCACATTGTTTTCAAAAGCTTCTTCCCCAAGGAACCTCAACTCTCGGAATGGTGTGATATGTGTAAATCACGGTGGTTCAAATCATTGATTTGTCACTGAAACCACTGAAAACAATGTTACAGAAAGGAGAAGATTTTAAAGATGTTGGAAACCAGCGTTCTCTCTTTTTCCAACGATGTTTTGAAAGGCCTTTTAGAAACCGTTGTCTGTGCATGCCATATTCTTTGAAGATTAAACCTGTCTGCTATGACGTATCAGCGATCCCATATGCTACGAAAAAGTGGGGCTTACACCGAACCTATAACGCAAGCCTGAAGGGGCTGTTTTTATAAATGACCGATGCACAGGTTACATGCAAGCTGACCATAGCTAATTGAATCGCACCAGGTAGCGCTTTATTTAGTGCACGTTTATTTCATGTTGACATTCAAAATAATGGTTGTTTTGAAAAGTAGTCCGGTTCTGTACCCAGAATGCCTAAATGAGATAAATGTGTATTTGTAGAATGCCATCTCGCGGGATATTATGTTAGAACACAGGATTATTTGAACGATCTCTGGATTGATTTTGTTGTAGCCTCGTCTGATGGAAGATCCAGTGACATCGATGCCCATTTCGTGACAGATTGTATTTTGTAAAAACAATATACAGGTTAGCTATAAAGTAGCTAGAAATACATGCACAAAAGATATAACAATAGTCACAGTCATATATGATGACAGTCCTTTGAAACTTGCACCGCTTACTGAAATTAGAAAAAAAAATAACAATATGGAAACCAGTGGTACACCTCTAAAGAGGTTTTTTAGGAGCAAGTTGTTGCTGAGGAAATACAGGGCAAAAAAATAGTGTTCATTTGACATTTTTCTCCTTAGTCTGTTTGCGGAATAGCGGTGAAATACAACTCAAATAACAACGTCGACTTTACATCTAAAAGTGAGTATGTTAGCTGATTTTAGCAAGACAAGAGACACGCGTTTCATTTTTTTTTGTGAAATTAGGCCCTAGACTATTGATTTCGCGTTTCAAGGGGGCTCTAGGGCACTAATAAATGGAGATTATTCAGAGATTAATATTTTAACTCTTTACCAAACAACAAAATTTTGGACTTGTCCAAATTGAAAGCATTTGTAAACAACAAAATCAACGTGACTCAAAAATTGAAACTTGACCTTAGAAGAGTAGAAAACATTGCGGGACCTGAGGAGAAAATGCTTGTTACCATCATAGAGTTTATTTCATCATCTTGTGGTTATTTGCCTCAAAAAGGAAAGGTCCGCGAAAATAACTCGTGCCTTCTGGCACTCGTTATTTGGGCATGCCTTTCCCTTTTTCGGCAAATATATCCCCATATTAACCACAAGTTGATGAAAACAACTCTATTTCTTGTATAATGAGGAGCAAAAAGTTTTTGCATTCCATAGATTAATTACAGAAGATAATTCCCCATCAGAGAATAATTGATTATACAAATACTAGAGCAGTATGCTAAACAATACCTGGATCCTGACATGCTTGTCCAGCATATCCGTCTGCGCATGCGCACTCATAACTTCCTGCCGAATTTGTGCAAGTTCCGGAATTCAGACAAGGTGAATAAAGTATGCATTCATCGACATCTGAAACATTCATAATGTCATTTTAAAGCACATCACCACACGGCAAAATTTAAGACCTACCGAAATTGAAAGCATTTGCAGACGACAGTTTCAAAGTGGGCTATTTTGCTTTGATAGAGTAGAACACTTTGTGGGACAAGGAGAAAATGCTGGATACCAGCATTTTCTCCTTTTCCACAGTGTTTTCAAAAGGCGTCTTTCCCACAGTCGTTAAAAGTCGGCTTTGAGTGGTAAAGGGTTAAGATAATTTTACAACAATACTATCAACACAGAATTACTGTTTGAATACTCATGGCCATTAATGAAAGACAAATACCCATTGACCTCAACACGTGCGCGTTAACTCATTACCAGACGATAAGGTTTTAGCCTTGTCCCAAGTGAAAGCATTGGCAGATAAAAAACCAAATGCCACTAAAAACATAAAGTATGTCTTTCAAAGGATAGAAAACATTGTGGAAAAAAACCAGCGTTTTCTCTTTTTTCCATAATGTCTCAAAAGCCTTCTGTCTCGGGGACGTTAAGAGTCGACATTCTGTAGTAAATGATTAATACCTAAGAAACTAACATAATTCAAAGGCTGCAACATGGCGTACCCAAGAATGAAGTTCCACTTAAGATGTAGCCCACATTATTCTTAATTTTCTTCTTTGTTTATCCATGTTTTTCCTCTAGCAAAGTAAATGTTACATCTAGCACATTTGTGTTGAAGCCCGGACTTCCAGGCTGCACCCTGGCTACGCCCCTACCGTACATCGGCTGGTCTATTTAGTGTCTTTGTATCTTAGTGCTATATCATTGAGAATAAAGCTCATATGGAATGGCATGATATGACCTTAACGCGGTGATTATATTTACAAACAACAAACCAACAGAACCGACCTGTACTGCACATGACACCTGACCAACCCTGTCTGCACCGACACACATATATTCCTGGTCCATCCACACACACAGCGCCATTCTGACATGGTGAACTGTCACACTCTTTTATTTCTGTGAAAGAAAAACTATGAAACGTCAGAGGGCATCTGAGAAAGGTTTGGATGCTGAGATGGAAACTTTCAAGCAGACCAGAGCAAGGAGACATCAAAGCACAATTTAGTGTCATCTACCTAGATTTGGTAATCGACAGCGCACATACCTGTGCATAATAGGTGATAGTACAAAAACACGCGAAAAGGGGCATTCGGACTTTTGCGTAAAGTGTCGTCTCGGATCAGCCTGCGCAGTCCGCGCAGGCTAATCCGAAACGACACTTTGCGTTTTACGTAATGTTCTGCTTTTCGCAAGTCTACTGGAGAACAAAATCCACTGTAGTCGTAAAGTACCGTCTCTGATTAGCCTGCGCGGACTTCGCAGCCTCAATAGGACTAATTTAAAGAAAAATTAAACAGGTGGATAACTATGAAATCTTTGTTGTACAGTGACCGCCAAGTATTTCTGTGTCCTCCATGTATTTACTGTACATGTAGGTGAGCCTGTCTTACTTTTTTAAGCATGTCCTTTTCCCTGCTAACAAAATGTTGCTGAACAGTACAACGCAATAATTATTCAAAGCTCCGCAAATATTTGCAACAGAAACAATATTAACATGGAAAGTTTAGCGCCAACTTGAAGGGTTGTTACCAAAGGTACGTAAGTATGAGATATACAAGGAATATACATATTTATTCAAGATTAGATGTTAATCCAGATCATAGTTGGAAAAAGAGTAATTGTTGCTAAAACTGGTGTGTATGAAAATACATGTAGACATACACTTATGGTTTATATTATAACTGTTGAAAATATTAGCCGTTTACCCTCGTATATTGTTGTCATAAATTTGCCAGCAAATTGATTCACATGGTCCCGAAGAATAAGCATGTCCATAATTTTTCAGTCACAAATCCCTATTTAATCAATCGAGTAGTCTATATCAATACTATACAAAAGAGGTCAAAAGCCAGCGAAATCAGCTACGCCAAGAAAATCTAGCCTGCTAGTCTGAAGTATAAGTAAATCGTCGGTTTGCTTCCAAAACCTCGTAACTACAGCTTGTAACAAGCTGTAGTTACGAGGTTTTGGAAGCAAACCGACGAAATGCTATTCATGAAACATATTATCATACCTGCATCACAGAGAGTGCCGGTCCACCCAGTACTACACGTACAGTTAAAATAGTTGACGTGGTCGTTACACGTTGCACCGTTAATGCAAGGGCTGCTGGCACATTCATCAAAATCTGAAAGGTACCAAACGTCACCAATTAATCTCTTATGTTTTTTTCAAATGAACAAAAATAGGTACTAATGTTGGAAATAGTCTTGAATGTTTGAGAGCAGGATTGTTCGTTTAGATAAAAGTTTCGTTCTATGATTTAACACACGCTTTGTTATAGGCAAAACCATATACTTCAGTCAGTAAAACATTATTTTACTATGTAAATCTACAATAAGAGTGGGAATGCTAGATCTATCTAAAATTTGTAGTGAACACGGACCCTGCTAGATTATTGCATACTCAAAATCCACCTTTGAAAGCAAGCGGGAAAATACAACAATATGGCCAAACCGGCAATAAAAAAAAGTCCAGTTTTGCTGTTTCAAGTTTATTTTGGGGAAAAGATACCTCCTGTTCGGAAAGTGTAGATCCAAGATCAGACTGCACTTTCTGCGCAGTCTGATCTTAATCTACACTGTCCGCAAAAGGTCAGTGATTGGTGCTTAGCAGCCGAAGGGTTAAAGGTCACAAACTGTAAAGATATACACACCTGTTTCGCAATTATAACCTTCGTAACCCGGTGCACATGTACAATTATACATGTTTAATAAATTGTTACATGTAGCTCCATTTTGACAAGGATTGCTGGCACATTCATCAATATCTGAAAAGAAACCATATCTTTAACTATTATGGGAGACCACTCCTTCATGCATGGCTTCGTCCCGATTTAAACACGATATCTAACAACTGCATCTTCGCGAGCCAAGTTTACGATCACTACGTGGATCTTACCTTGGCGGTTCGAGCTTGATTTTTACGTTCACCCGATACGCTTTTTCATTGGATGCAGCCAGCTCTAGCTGCAACGAATGAAATCACTCGTAGCATTTCATCTTTGATAGAAATAGAACAAGGTCTACCTTTCGAATAGAAGGTAAAACATGAAAACCCACGTGGATGTCTGTTTATCGCTTCATGTGTATTCGTAAGCGATTTGTAAAACGATATTTCATTTGCTTTAGAAATATGATGTAAAGGGGGGTAATAACCAGCATCCAATAGAGGGCGCATCGCAGGAATCTCGAAATCAGGCTCAATCAGCCAAGGTAAGATCCACGTAGTGATCGTAAACTTGGCTCGCGAAGATGAACAACTGCAATAGAGAGGTATCTCTTTAGCCTAGTGGTTATAGTATTGAGTCATTTAAACCTCGAAAAAACCAGGATAGATGTCCGCATGAGTTCGAATATCGCAGAGTGCGGTTTGTATTTGAGCAATGCATTTGTTACGAAAACTTCCATGTTCGTAAGATGGTGGCTCGTTCCGGATTGGACATTTGGCCGTTAATCCCACTTTTGTCCAAAAAAAGGACTATCTACCTAATAAGGCTTTGAGTAATCAATAACTGATAACTTAAAGGGCAAATCAACAAGTTTCTGATATGATTAATTTTGAAATATACATCAATCAAATGGCAACCTGGTAATATTGTAATTTGAAAAAAAAATAGTAAAAGTACTTTTTTTCAATTTATATTTTTGCCTATTAGTTTTTCTTGCATCGCTTACCTCCCTTACTTATTGTAGCGCACCTTGATCTGTGACGTCATAGGAGCGTTTGTTTCAATATGGACCTTGTTTCAGATAGTGAAATGAGCGATATTTAAGACGAAGGAATACACGGTTCTAGGCCGGTAAGGCCGTACATGTACCACCAAGTTTTTACTGAAACTTAATAGTTTCTGATGATGAGGATAAAAGTAATAATTCGCCCACCAATGGCGAAAATAACGATGTTATGCCGGACTTTTGAACAGCGTGATGAGTATCACGCCTACATGTATCAGGCTACGGGGCCAACGTCGCTTACAGAAATATTATTCGATACATGATAAAATTAAGTGTATGGCATAAGCTTTGTTTCACTTGAAGTATTTTCAGTAGATTTACGGGTGGCATTAATAATAATAATAATAAAAAAGACGGTTTCAATACAGTTCCACGACTACACAGTTCCCCGACACTTTTAAAGACATTTCTCCTACACTTTAGTTTCATGTCAAATAACCGATTTCTTGACTTTTACGATTGATAATCGTGAGATGTTAGTTCCAACTATTTGTTGATGGATTCTATATTTGTACCTTGTAAAGAATTCTGTAAACATTGACAGGTACAAAATTTGTTCTCTCATGGGTGAAGGGTTACACAATAAATCGCGATTTTCGTGAGAATAAGAATAGTTTGAAATGCTGTTGACGAGCGTGAAATTTGAGAAAATAATATGTTCCGAGATCGTTAAGACAATCATCAAAATTATTTTATATTCTGTGTAACCGAGTTTGTATCAATTTATCCTTTATCCACAATGTTTTCTACTTTTAACTCTTTACCATACGACAAAATATTAAACAGGTCCAAACTGAAATAGCTTGCAGACGACAAAATAAAGTTATATATTTCAAAACTTGAAATTTTTTTCCAGCAGAGTAAAACACTGTGTTAACAGGAGAATATGCTGGTTACTAGGTTACTTTCTACTAGGTAGCTGGTTACTTTCTTACAATGTTTTTAAAAGTCTGCTGTCTTCGGGGTCGTAAAAATTATGGATTGATTGGTAAAGGGTTGAATATAAATCCCACACATTGGGCACAAGTTCTGGTTAAGTTCACAGGGAGCAGTATCCGAATTTGAATTTTGCTTTGAATTTGGTCTGGTCCAAAATTTGCCGTCTGGGAAAGGGTTAAATTACTACCAAACATCAAATTTATTGACTCAACCGAAAGCAATTAGAGTCAACAAATTAAATTTAACTCGCATTGTTTTTGATGGGTAAAAAACATTGTAGAAAAAGGAGAAAATGCTGGTCAGCAACATTTCTCTTTTACCTATAATGTTTTCGAAAGTTTTTTCTATCTTTACAAGGGTCGTAAAAACAAAAGATTTCTCTCAGTAGCCTATCTAGAAGACAGAGTATGGAGAGGAACAGGGAAATATCCACAAATCAGAAATTTAAAGATACAATTCAAAATTTGTTCAAAATGATAGTAAGTTGTCAAATCATTTTTAAGAGTGAAATGTCTAAGAGAAGAAGTGTACGGGATAAAAGCTGTAACAAGGGTTTACTGTCACAAACAAACATTACAGAGTAAAGGGGTGAGATATGCAAATGTTATGTAACCATTTCCTGTATTGTTTCAACTGGCCGGTGATGGATTAACATTTATGACCATGACTAGGGGTAGCCAGATACTGACTTCACCCTTTACCATACAAACCCTAGGTCTAGTTTCCAATACCCAAAGAAAGAGTGTTTGAAAAACAGTGTGGGAAGAAAAAGATGTTTACTGTTTAAGGGCAAATCCTAATATATTTTGACCATACTGTTTTTTACTCAGCTGCAAATATTTTTGGTTCATTTTGTTGTCTGCAAATGCTTTCAATTTGAACCAGTCTAAAATTTTTGTGTTTGGTGAATGGTCACTTGACCCTTTGTTTTTTTTACAACCCTGAGACAGAAGCCTTTTGAAAACATTGTGGAAAAGGAAGTAAAAGCTGAAACACTTGAAAGTTAACATCATTTGAACAATCCAGACTTTGGTACTTGCAAAACCTATGTTATGACTTTGGATGAATATGTTATGTTGTTGCCTTTGAAAACATTGTGAGGAAAAGAGAAAATGCTTAGATTTTCTCCTTTTCCCATAACGTTTTCCATCCTTTCCAAATCAAATTTCATTTCAACTTTTTGATTACCATTTTTTGTCATGTGCAAATTAACCCTTTACCAAACAATCCCTGGTTTTTACAACCCTGATATGGAAGCCTTTTTAAAACATTGTGGGAAAAGAAGAGAATGCTGGTAACCAACATTTTCTTATTATCCTACAATGTTTTCTATCCTGGTGGAAACAAATTTCAGTATTTCAGTTAGGTTTACTTTGTTTGCAAGTGCTTTTAATTTGGACCATTCTAAAATTTTGTCTCTTGGTAAAGGGTTAAATGTTGAAAACATTTGGGGAAAAAAAGGGAGAAAACGGCACCAATTTCTACTTTGTCCAGAATGTAGATCTAGAAAAGGATAAAATATTACGAAAAACAATTAAAGGAATTACCGACCTTATGTTTGTTTTTCTTTTTGGAGATTGCCATTGCGGAATGTCTGTCTTATGGCTTATCTTATTTCGACTCGGAGTTTCGAACAATGTCGGCACAGCATCAGGTTTTAATCGCAGCCTGTGTGTGTGTTTCAGGAGACCGCTCCTTCATACATGGCTTCGTCCCGATTTAAATACAATACCTAGCGACTGCGTTAGGGAGATTTCTCTCTGGCTCAGTGGTTATGATGTTGGTCTTTAAAATCTCGAAAAAACGAGGATATATGTCGGCATGGGTTAGAATCCCGTCAGATGCGGTTTGTATTTCAGATATGCGTTTGTTGTGAACTTTTAGGTTCATAAGAAAAAACATTACTAAACAGATACGACTAACAGAACCAGGGCAGTTACACAAGAATAACATAACATAAATAACATTTTATTCTCAAAACCTTACAAGTTATATCTATAATAATAATGCATTTCTTGAAATAATAAGATCCACTGTCAAGTGACATAAAAAAAAAGGGTGAGAAAAAGAGAAAAAAAGATCGATGTTAAATCGGGGAAATTTAACCATAAATATGATACGAAAAGACTAGATGATTAGGGTAAAGTGGAACAAGCATGAAAAAATTCATATGAAGATGGGTATTTGTAATAAAATGTCGAAAATAATGCACCGTTGTTAAAATGTATTTTTCGTTGTTTCACGTGCCAAATGTGCTTCTTGAACTGTGTTGTTTTTACTAGACGCAAGTCGAAACTGTGTTCCTTTTATGATTGGGTCTTAGCTGATTGACAATAGTGGATTTTAATTTAAAGAGTGTTTCATCGATAAAATCTAGTGACATTATTTATCGAGGCCTGAAAGCGAAACTATTCCATCTGCATTTTGGAACATTTTACAGGTGAGGGAAAAAAACTTCTCATTTCTCTGAAAAGCATTATTAAAACAATTTTTTAAAGATGTTTTGTAGAATTGTGTAAATGAATTCATTATATATCATAGGATGGTGATCTGAAAATGCTTTACAGAGAAATGCGAAGGTTTTTCCCTCACCTGTAAAATTTTCCAAAATGCAGATGGAATAGTTTCGCATTCACCCCTCGTTATGTTCTCTTGGAATATTCAGTCTTAAATTGGCTTCGCAGCAGAAGTTTGGTGAGTCATGTCTTACTATGAATTACTATTATAATTATGATCCATATATTTTTCTCTTAATGAATTGTTTATAGATTATTATTTTCTGTTTGTTGTAAAATAACTTGTAAGGTCCTTTTTAGACTTAAACTCCATTAGCGAAGAGGGAGAGAGAGAGAGAGAGAGAGAGAGAGAGGAATGGAACATGGAGATAAGGTTTGTAGTAAAGGACAAGGGGAGGGAAGCTCAGCAATAGTATAGACTTTGAACAGACGAAATGCAAAGTCATTAACAAGGTGAACTGGTGGGGCCACAGAGAGAGAGAGAGAGAGAGAGAGAGCAGAGAAAACAAGAGTGAAAGTTCTGGGACGTGGTTTTCACATACACTGTCACAAAATACAGTTAGCAAATAGGATGATGGTTATGCATAAATATTGCAGGTTTTTTTCTTTTTTTTTATCACAGCAGACCAAGATTAGTTTGCACAAAGCAGATCAGTCTCCACAGTCCAGGACCTAAATTTAAAGGGCCACCTTTAAAGGTAGACTAATACTTTGAATAACTGTTAAATGCAACTCCAAATTCATACATAGATTAGAACAGGTGGCCTCGGGATATATAATCTTTGTAAAACCGATTGACATTTTTGTGCATGGAGTGATATAAAAAGATAAATAAAACAATGGAAATGAAAAAAAAAACCAAAGAACGGAGGTAAATTACAATTAAAAACTTGAATGATTGGTGAAAAGAATTATCGTACTTGCATCACAGTTCATGGACGTCCAACCTGGAGCACATGTACAGGTATAATAGTTCAATAGGTTGTTACATGTGGCTCCGTTCTGACATGGGCTTGTGGCACATTCGTCGATATCTGTAGAAAAAGAAATGGATAAAATACCATTTAAACGATCATAACTGAAACCAGATCATGACTCAAACACTTTTAACTGGAAAAAGGTTTTCGTATGAAGGTTCTCTTCACATTACAGCTGATTTATTAGAATATCAGATTGACTGCACCTTTTGTCCTATTTTGACGGTTGTATGCAATTTAAAGACATGATGTTAATATATCATCAAAACTAGAGAAAACTTTACCGCTGTACTTGTATCTACCATGATTTATCAAGTATCAAAACATTAACGCTTTTAAAAAAGCTGAGCTACCTGCATGTATTCTTTTTTTAAAACAGGTAATGGTACATGATATACTTTTAAACCCGTCCACATAATAGAATAGCAATTACAAAACAACTACAGCGAAGTTCCTTACATCCCTGACTTTTTGCTCTTTGCTCATGGAATTGATAAACCATGCGTGAAAATGACATAAACGATTTGTCAACGAAGTGTATTTAGAACAATTCCGATAGGAGATAAGGACTTTTGATTTCTTTTGTAAACTGGTGTTACGACTCTCAGAATGGTAAATTGTCTCTTTCCTGTGCAGAAATATACGCACTTGTAGGGGGATATTACCCATCCTCATACTGACGAGGTATTTTATCAAATGATCACCCGAGGTTTATTGAATGCACACACCTGTAAAAATAACACTAACGTGTTTACAGAAAGACTAAGCAAGAACACACTAAGCCCTTACCTGTATCACAATCAGTACCAGTCCAGCCGGCCACACAGTCACACGTGTACCCCCACGCGTAATTTGTACAGGTGGCACCGTTTTTACATACCCCTGTTGCACTTTCATTCACATCTGTAAAGGATGAAGACTGTTTTTTTTAGCAAGTCATATCAACCCCTTCACTTCCAAATTAGAGAAAGAGCAATGCATGTAGGTGCCAATACTTGGCTATTGGTGCTTGATTTTCTGCAAAAATGTCAATCAAAAGAAGGACATAGCTGTGTCAAAATACTTTGACAGTTTCCCACCCTTGTTGTATGGGTTCCCCTTTTGACACATGTACTTAACCACCTGTCTAGAGTTGGAGTATTTGTCTTCAGTAATAGCAAAGATACACTAAAATGTCAAAGATTTGGAAGACAGCGCAGACGCTGTCGTCGCCGACGCAACGGCAGTACCTCGAAGTCTTCCCCAAAAATAGCTGAGCTTAAAATTCTCCAAAGCAAAAAGACAATTACCATTTGAATGAAGATACAGAGACACCCTCGGTCAGAGTTGATCTGAAGTGGCGGGTGGTATAGATTCTTAATCAGACTACACAATCCATGCAGTTTCATTTTGACCTATAGACACCGTCCACAAAAAAAAGGGAGGAGAGATATAGTTATATGTCAAGTAATTCTTCCTAAACTGCTACCTTAATTCTTAATTCTATGGTCGAAATACGGAACTCTTGCGGACGACATGGACCAAAGATCAGACTGTGCAGAACGTGCAGAGTAATCCTTGATCTACTGTCTAAACATATACTGTCATATAATATAGATGGCATCACATGTATGTATTTTTTCTGTCCTGAAAAGTTCTAGATATAAGAATTGTTCATGGTGCAAGTTTTTTTGAATTCTGTCGTTAGATTCAACCTACCAAGTGCCCATTTCAGTATTATCGCGGTGCCATCATTTGATCCCTGGCTGTTCACCCCATTGCCCATGTTATCACCGATACAAATAAGAGAACCAATGCTATCTTTTGGTTTCCAGAACCGCAGGTTTGTACTGGTGTACGCGTAAGTGAGGCCGCCATAACTACACGGGTTGATTGTCATCGATGTTCTGTAAGCCAGAGCTCCACTGCCTGCGAAACGTAAACCAGAATTTGCACCCGAAGAACTCTGTGCCTGCAAAGTATTACAAGCCATTTTAAAAATATTTCATTGTAAAGCAAACGTTTTTTCGAAGATGATATTTTCAAGACCAAATATACTATGGTTGAAACATGTTTGCCTTCGCTCGAAGACGCGTCGCTGGCTGTAGTACGTCTATTTATCTACTTTATTTTAATATTCTATTTATTTATATTAGTTTCATTTTTGAGTTGGTGTGCGAAGCATCAAAACTAAGGTATACCACGTTGCATTTCGAACTCAATTTTATCCTTTGATACCTGACAACGCATATCAATGGCCGGCAAAAATAACATTTAGAACATACTCCATGCAGTTAAGTTGGGAAACTTACACGACGTGCACGATAAATATATCAAGAAATACACAGAATCATAACAGAAATTAAAACCACGAAACGAACCATCCTACATAAAAATGGAAGAAGCAAAGGTAGTGGTACGCTTTTTGTATCGGTCCCATTAAAAAGCGACTGGAAGCTTTAAGTACCGCCATGACCTAAATAATGTGTTGATTCATGGCTATAAACATGGTTATATTTAGTGCCGGATAACGATAGTATTTGAAAGGCAAGAAAATTGAAAGCGGGACACTAATGCCTAGGGCACACTAGAGAAATAAATGCACCTAGTGCTGCGCTTTTTGTATCGGTCCCTTTTAAAGGCGGCTAGAAGCTTTAGGTACAGCGATGACCTAAATAATGTGCTGATTCATGGCTGTAAATATGTTTATATTTAGTGCCGAATGAAGACAGTATTTTAAAGGCAATAAAATTCAGTAATGGACACTAATGCTTTGGGCACACTAGAGAAAAATCGCACGCAATGTGGCAACAAATAACCGTTATTTTATCTGTTCAATAACCCATGCTTTTTCCGGGGACTAAGAGCAGTATATCATATCTGTATTGAAGTCTGATTTCAACTTGACTTTTGATTAAAAGCACCCACTTCAGCAGTACTTTCAGTGCTTTGAATTTTTTGCGGTAGAGGTTTCTATGGTATTTACCCAGTAAAAATACACTCACCCAAACCTTTGTTAAAGTTTCCGAGATGTCCGAATTGAGCGCTGATATCGACTTTGAGAACCCGGTTGTAGCACTTCCAATGTCGTAGGTAGTCGACACATTAGGTGTTAGGCTCGCAGACTTCCAGGAGTAAATCTCCAATGTTCCACTTTGTAAGCTGACGGACCATCCTATACCATCACCACCAGCATATAAATCTACATAGGAAATAATACTTGAGTCATGTTTTGTGAAAAGGTGGTTAAATGCATCTATTTAAAGTATCGACTGAGGTCAGCCTGCACAGATCGCGCTAAATATACATCTATCGGTCTGTTGATGAAAGCTCCCAGAGGAATCGATACAACACGTAAAAAAATGAATGCAAAAACCATTTGCCAACGGAAATATTCTTAGGAAATATCTATAGAAAATTTTAAGTCATGTTTCCCTTTTTAAGAGAAGCATTACAATTTTACAAACGGTAAAACGGTATACTTCCGTGTAGATGCATATCAAAGTAGGTGATACAGCCGTGGAATTGATCACCGGATCATTCGAAGTTTGCCAAATGACAATTCATTATCCTGCAGCCTGCGAATCTCTGGTCCTCTGTATTCAACAGATGTACGGACTTAACTATCGGTACAACCTCCTAGTTGTTTAACCCTTTCCCAAACGACAGTATTTTAGACCGGTCCAAATTGAAAGCACTCACAGACGACAAAATAAACGAAACTAAAAAACTGAAATTTGTTTCCTGCAGGGTAGAAAACATTGTTGGAAAAGGAGAAAATGCTGGTTACCAGCATTTTCTCCTTTTCCCACAATGTTTTCAAAAGGCTTCTATATCAGGGTCAAAAAAACCAGGGATTGTTTGGTAAAGGGCTAAGATACTAGTTGCATGTACAGTTCAATACAAATAGGACCCATTACGCAAAAAGGGACCATCTTAGAATTCTGTACATTAGTTAGATGAAAACAGATCAACGTTAGTGCAGGTCAATTTAAGTTGCTAATTAAAAAATGTTTGTATAACAAGGTACAATAAAGCGAAAAGTGTCAACCCTGGTAAGCCTTCGCAATTCGCGCAGTCTGACCAGGGTTGACACTTTTCGCAGTTCACAGAAGGTCCCTTTTAACATGATGGGTCACAAATGAATTAAGCAAACATACATCCGTAGGTATCGGAGGCAGCCCAAAAACGCATCTTGATGTTACTGTATCCAAAAATAGAATATCCATTTCTCTGATATTGAACTGTTTGTGTGAAAACGTTGGCACCTGTAAACCAGGAAAAGTAACAGTGAACTACTATACAGCATATAAATAGATTTGCCTGTAAATTTAACTTGACCATTTACCAAATATTGCTTTTAACGACCCTCAGGAGAAAATACTGATTAATGACCTTAGTTGTCGGTACGCAATAAAACACCATAAATTCAATTAATTCTTTTTTTTTTTACACATATAATTTTTTACCAAACTACCCACTTTAGACTTCTTTATTCCCTCCAGTAAATGCAGAATTACAAATACAAGTATACAACAAATACAAAATATATATCGAAATCAAGGAATTTCGAGTAAACAACAGAATGAGAGAAAAAAAAAAGAAAGTGAGAGATTATACTACTGAGTCTTGAAAGAATGTGATGATGAGGATGACATTGCACTGCAATGAAAATAAACGAAGGAAAAAACGTAATCTTCACTTAAATGATCCTATTGTTATCATTGCCCCTGTAAGTACATCTAACTTTCTTATGCAAAGACGCAGCATCCGCCACATGGCTTGCAAGGGGCATTCGGGTATTTGCGTAAAGTGTCGTCTTGGATCAGCCTGCGCAGTCCGCGCAGGCTGATCCGAGACGGCACTTTACGACTACATTAGATTTTGTGCTACAGTAGACTTGGGCAAAACAGAAAATCACATAAAAATGGAGAGTGTCGTTTCGGATTAGCCTGCGTGGATTGCGCAGGCTGATCCGAGACGATACTTTACGCAAATGTTCGAATTTCCCTTTTCGCGTGTTGCAGGTCAGTATGCTAAATAATACTTACATAGTTTGACTACAATACATGTAGAACAAGGACTCTACGAAATCTGAATGTTCTACAGTTATAAGCTATGAATTCTTGTAGAGGTACACCATGTAAAATGCTAGTTTGAGTTCAGTCATTATGAACTTCTAAAGTAGTCGCTTACACGTGAACTATATTTTGACAATAACATGTACAGAAGTTTTTTTCTCTAATTCTTTGTGCCAATAGTAGTGCAAGAGACCATGTATAGCTATAACATCATAAAAACTGTCCACATTCGACATACAGGGTACGTCCAGTTAATTTTGTCCAGGCGTTGAAATCATTTTTACAGCTGTACTGCAATATGTGCGACATATAAACTTACATCTACTTATGTACCAAAAGTACACTTTCACAGCAGCTTCTCCCTTTCCTACAATGATTTCAAAATGCCTTTTTCTCAGGGTCGTTTGTCTCAGGATTGTGTGTTAACTCATTATCAAACGACAAAATTTTAGGCTTGTCCAAATCGAAAGCATTTGCAGACGACTAAATAAAAGTGACTGAAAATTCGAAGTTTGTTTTGTGAAGGGTAGAAAACATTGTAGGAAAAGGAGAAAATGCTGGTTACCAGCATTTTCTCCTTTTCCCACAATGTTTTCTAAAGGCTTCTTTCTCAAGGGCGTCAAAAGTAGGGATTGTGTGGTAATGGGTTAAAGGGTCAATAAAAGATTATGTCAGCACCACCTAATGTCAGATTCTACGTATACTACATTACCTATGGTATCGTAATGCATCCCTGTATTCGGGTCCACAATCCTGGCCACCGTTAGTACAGGGTATTCCCCAAGTCCGTGAAACCGTTCAACGTACGTCTCGGATACTGCAATAACATAATGAAACTCGCACTGCTAAATGTACGAAATGAAAAATCAAGCAATTGCTAAAAACCGAAATATTACGATAACAAAGTTCTCACCCCATCGGGCATTAAAGATTTACCACCAGACTGCACGCTCTCGTCAGTCTGCCGGGACCCGAATTCACCAACCATTTCTGAAAATATTCCCAGTCTTTTTCTCCAAGGCTTTCTAAATGTGTAAGTAATACAACTTCTGATTGGCTAAACCAAATTACTAAGTTACGTCAAGCGGAGGGCCCGTATTCTCCAACCGTTCTTAAAAACGTTCTTTGTCTTATTCTCCAAATTTTTTTACATTTGTAAGTAACACAACTTCTGATTGGCTCAACCATTCGGTTTAGCCAATCAGAAGTTGTGTTACTTAAAAATTTAGAAAACCTTGGAGAAAAAGACTAAGAATATTTTCAGAAATGGTTTGTAAATTCGGACCCAGAATTTATCGTTAAAAAAAACTAAATCCTCCCTTCCCCTTTCAGATACGCCCCCCACCCCGCAATCCCAATAATGTAAACAGATAAACGCATAAAAAGTAGTGTCGCAATTTGTTCAACAACTTACTGGATCCTTGCGCTGTGACAGAGATACCAGTTTGTGTGTAGTCTGGTGTTGGCATTGATGAAGCTTTCCAGGCTCGAACTTGTATCTGTGCCGAAGTGGAACTCTGACTGTTTGGGCCGTACCAGTAATCTGAAGATTCTGTTCACAGAGAAAAGAATGACTGACTAAAATGTGTTACCCTGCTTTGGTGATACACTCTTTGCCGTAAAATTGTGGTCAATTATAGCTTTTGGGGTATTATCTCCTGCTAGATGGCATTCTACCAATACATATTTATCTAATTGGGGTATTCTGGGTACAGAACCGGCCTACTCTTCAAAACGACAACCGTTACTTTGAATTTTAGAATGAAATTATTCCATAAAACGCTACATGGTGCGATTCATTCAGCTATGGTCAGCTAGCATGTAACTTATGCACCAGCCATTTATAAAACAGCTCCTACAGATTGGGTGACAGCTTCGGTGTAAGCCGTACTGTTTCCCATGTATATGGGATGGGTGATGCGTCATGGTAGACACGTCGAATCTTTAAGAATATGACATGCGCAGACAACGGTTTTCGAGCACGACGCATGTAAAAGAAGGCCAAAAAGTGTATAAATTGCACAAATGGAGGGTCCCGCGTGACTTAACCTTTTACCAAACAATCCCTGGTTTTTGCGACCCTGAGAAAGAAGCCTTTTGAAAACATTGTAGGAAACGGAGAAAATGCTGGTAACCAACATTTCCTCCTTTTCCCACAATGTTTTCTACCCTTCCTCAAGTAAATTTCAATTTTTGAGCCGCATTTATTTTGTCGTCTGAAAGTGGTTTCAATTTGGACCAGTCTAAATTTTTTTCGTTTGGAAAAGGGTTAATGGTAACGTGTAGGACTCGTAACCTAGAGACCCGTGGCTTTTGAGTCTCGTTGAAATCGGTTGGGTTTTCGTAGGGATAACAATTCAAAGCTCTAGCCTTGTAGTGGTAAAACCAAGGACATATATGAATGTTTGAGCTGTCGCCGTGATTTGATGCAATAATGTTGAAAGTGGCGTGAAACACCAGTCAATATTTTCATTAATTCACTATTGATCTTTGGAGTAATGTCGGTTGACCCATTACCACATAATCTCTACTTTTGACGACCCTGAAAAAGAAACCTTTAGAAAATTTTGTGGGAAAAGGAAAAAATGCTGGTAACCAGCATTTTCTCCTTTTCCCACAATGTTTTCTACCCTTCACAAAACAAATTTTAAATTTTCAGTCACTTTTATTTTGTCGTCTGCAAATGCTTTCGATTTTGATAAACCTGAAATTTTGTCGTTGGGTAATGAGTGAATGCTTACCATTGTCCATGTTCCAGCATTAACTAAGCTTGTGCTTGTTCAATTAAACTGTGCGCGGTGGAGTTATGTTTGAGCGACTGGGCGCTCTCCCCACAAACAAGAACAACACACCATCGGATGTCACATTAACTATCACCAAAAACTAGCATATAATTCTGACCAACTCGAATTCGAACCTACGTCCAATTCATAGCCTATATTGTGTTTTACGGATTGAGCTGTCGGAGTTAGAAAAGTATTTTATGTCGATTAATATCACATGATGTACTGACTGTTCCTTACGCCAGTTGCCTAATTACCGTAGATAAAATTTGTCATTTCCACTTACATTGTGAAAGCAACTAGCCTCAAATAGGAAAGAGAGACAGACAGACAGACAGACCGACAGATAGACAGAACATACGAGCAAACACCGCTTTTCCCAGTAGACCGTTATTTGGATGTGGAACGGACACATATACGGCAGTATCGTCATATCTGTAGGTGGCGCCACCCCACGGTATGTTGTCATCGTCATCTCGTATCTGTATACCTATCATAATGTAACAGAAATGGTCAGAAAAGAACACATGACAAGTATAGGTCATTTTTTCTTGCCATTCTTCAGCTCAAAACAATTTATCGTCGGTTTACTTTGAAAACTTCGTAACTACAGCTTGTTACAAGCTGTAGTTACGAGGTTTTCGACGTAAATGGACGTTATACGGATTAGTTCTACACCGCAAAACAATCTGTTTCAATAGAGCAATGGCAAAAGGGGATTTAACCCATTACCACACAATCTCTACTTTTGACGCCCCCGAGAAAGAAGCCTTTAGAAAACATTGTGGGAAAAGGAGAAAATGCTGGTAACCAGCATTTTCTCCTTTTCCCACAATGTTTTCTACCCTTCACAAAACAAATTTCGAATTTTCAGTCACTTTTATGTTGTCGTCTGCAAATGCTTTCAATTTGGACAAACCTAACATTTTGTCGTTTGGTAATGAGTGAATGCGTCTCCGTGAAGCATTTTACCATGTTAGTTTATCACATGATCAGGAATCAAGGAAATCCATTTTGACTAACATATCGACTGAGGCTGTAGGTAGAATGGTTCTTGGTAAAGCAGAAAATTTACAAATAGCAAAAGGTGTGGACTCAAATAAGCCTGTGTGGACCTCGCGGGATCACATGGGTCGATACTTTTTTGCAGATATATTAAACTTCAATTTTCACATGGGCATGAATCTTTTTATTTGTTTTAGAGTGCTACAGTTAACAAGATGGCTAGGCTTGAAAATTTTAATTAGACTCAAATCTAGAATGTTTTTCGAATGTAGATCTACATGACTCATTTGATGCTGGTTGAGTCAAAACGAATCAATAATGAAAACATTTCACGTGCCTGTAGCTTTAAAAATATTGTGTAAAAAAAAGCAATCACTAGTTTTAATACATTTTTCAATTCCTACAGCGTTAAAAGCTACCAAGCAATAACATGTTTTTACTTGTCCAGATTGAAAGCGTATGCAGATGACACGATAAACGTGACTCAAAAATTCAAAATTTTTGTTGCAGAGACAGAAAACATTGTGGGAAAAGGAGAAAATGCTGGTTACCAGCATTTTCTCTTTTTCCCACAAGGTTTTCAAAAAGCTATTTCTACAGCGTTGTTTGAACTCGGGATTGCGTGGTAAAGGATAACACGCTTTTTTTTTAGTGTTTGCTGAAGTTCTAAGTATATTTTTCTGTTAGCTGTTAGTCCTTTATCTTATTTTAATGGGTTTTACGTCACCATGTACATAAACAAGCAAAATATTAAGACTCTCTCTCTCTGTCTCTATATTTCTCTCTCTCTGTGTCTCTTTCTGTCTCTCTCTGTCTCTCTCGCTCTCTCTTTTTGTCTCTCTCTCTCTTACACACACACACACTCTCTCTCTCTCTCTCTCTCTATCTCTCTCTCTCTCTCTCTCTCTGTCTCTATATTTCTCTCTCTCTCTCTCTGTCTCTTTCTGTCTCTCTCTGTCTCTCTCGCTCTTTTTTTCTGTCTGTCTCTCTCTTACACTTTCTCTCTCTGTCTCTATATTTCTCTCTCTCTGTGTCTCTTTCTGTCTCTCGCTCTCTCTTTCTGTCTGTCTCTCTCTTACACACACTCTCTCTCTCTCTGTCTCTATATTTCTCTCTCTCTGTGTCTCTTTCTGTCTCTCTCTGCTCTCGCTCTCTCTTTCTGTCTGTCTCTCTCTTACACTCTCTCTCTCTCTCTCTGCCTCTCTGTCTCTGTCTCTGTCTCTCTCTCTCTCTCTCACTGTCTGTCTGTCTGTGTGTCTCTCTCAACAAGGTGAAACATTTACCTGTGGCCGGAAAGATATACTGGTTATTGTCACCATCTGTCGCCTTCACCATGACGTCAACGAGAAGGGGAACCTCGCCCAGTCCATGATTAACGGTAGTAGTAGCAGTACCACTGTTTGTGGTGTACAGAGTTATCCAGGAACTCTTGAAGTCATACGTCATAAATAAACCATTGGCTAAAAGACATTAGAAATGTTGTTAAGGGTTGCAACTACCTCGTGTATATATTGTCAGTGGCAAAAAGCATGTTATGTGTTATGGGAGACCACTCCTTCATGCATGGCTTCGTCCCGATTTAAATACAATACCTTACAACGGCTTTAGCAATGGTAACAACCTACGTCACAGGAAGTGATATCGGACCTGGGCATTTTCATAACTTATGTCCGCCATATTGAAAAGTAAGTACGATATGAAGATAGAATGAAGCTAGATTGGGTGGATACAAACGGACTACAAAGACTCTAATGTATTTATCAAAGACATTAGACGAATACATTTAATATTCTGATGTTTTAGACAGGAAGCAGATGTCTATATGCACAAACACTTTGACCAAATATCAAAAAATGATTGGGTTTTAATAGTAGGTCGAAGTCTATTCCATTATTATAAGTAGTTAACAAAAGCTTTGACAAAAAACAAAGTCCCTAGGCATTGTTCGCTTTGAAGGTCTAAAGACTTTTTAAGATCATTTAAAGGAACGATTACAAAAAAAAAACAGTCTTACCAAACACCAAACACGCACACTGACTTTATAACAAGGGTCCGATATCACTACCTGTGACGTCACACTGACGTACGTTGTGAGGGGTGTTTAGGGAGATACCTTTTTGGCTCAGTGGTTATGGTATTGATCTTTTAAACCTCGAAAAACTATGATATTTGTCCGCACGGGTTCAAATCCCGCCAGATACGGTTTGTATTTCAGCTACGCATTTGTTGCAAACTTTCATGTTCGTAAGACATGAAAGACCCAGAAGCAACCAAAAGTAAACAATTGAGGCGTTAGAATGTATTTAGATGTAAATCATAGCAGCAATAGTTTTTGTGGCATTGACACACATTATACGTTTTAAAAATAAAGTTATTGCGTTAACCCTTTCCCAAACAATCTCTGGTTTTTACGGGTCTGGAATAGTAGCCTTTTGAAAACATTGTGGGAAAAGGAGAAAATGCTGGTAACCAACATCTTCTCCTTTTCTCACAATGTTTTCTACCCTATCATAGACAGAAATCATCTTTTCAGCAAGAGTTGAATTGTCGTCTGCAAATGCTTTCAATTTGGTCTAGTCAAAAGTTTGTCGTTTGGGAAAGGGTTAAATTAGATCTACATGCAATCAAGCATGGCGGTATTTTCTAGCACGTAGGAAAAGGCTCACTTTGTATGAAAAAAGGTAGATCTATGTTTGAATATCTTGCCATCTAAGACAAAGAGTGTCTCTTTCAAGCCAAGCCCCGGTAGCTCAGTCGGTAGCGTACAGAACTTGAGAAAAAGAGAGAAGTGGGTTCAATCCCTGGCTCGGCAAATTTTCCTTCCGAGGATTGATGATAGTCATTGCCACAGGATTCATTCCCCTCTCAACGCTGACAGTTGTTTCGACGATAGTTATGTGGGAAAGAAGCCAGTGGCTTGGAAAGAATATTGTGCGGAGTACTAGTAAAAGAGACTCCAGAAAAGCATGGATAGGTGCACTGGCCGCTGCGACATAACTGAAATAATGTTGAAAACGGCGTTAAACACCATACAACCAATCAATGAAATCTCTTTCAGAAAGTTATCAGCCACGCCTTTAGTACGGCAATAAGATGAATAAAAGCGGACGTATAAAAATGCAGAACTTACATGCCAATACAAGATGAAGACTGGAACTAAAAAGGAACAGTAGAAACGTCACCATTTCGGTTCTCATTTCTGAAGAAATTAAAGATCTTTGTTACCATATCACTACTTCAAAGAATACATCTTTATAATGGTGTTATGATGATGATGATGATGATGGTGATAATAATAGTAATAATAATAATAATAAACAACGATATGAAATAATGCAAAATCGTAATGGTTGATTTATGACAGATTTAAGCTGCATCCATAATGGTAACCTTAGTCTGCTAAGCGCGACTCAAGATTCTTTGGCGGACTGTGAGGATCAAGATCAGACTGCACGGAACGTGCAGTCTGATCTTGATCCACACTGTCCACAAAAGGAGATATATTTCCTCCCCCCAAAAATACCATTGAAAAAAGCAGAGTATGGGCTTTTACTGTCGGCTTGAAAATTTCATCTCATTTAATTAGCAGAATAAGGGTAAAGCTAGATGAAATTACCATAATCAATGACAAGGCTGGGTGACCTCTTCAACGAAGAAATACAGGTTGACTTTTTTTGCCCAAAATCCTGGTTTTAAAGACTCTAAAAGATGATGAATTTGAAAGCATTGTTTGGAAAAGAGAAAATTATTGACTCACTTGTGACGGTGTAGGATCAGGAACCCAAACTAGGCAGGTTCAATCCTCATTCAAGGCACTGAGTTCTTTGTGACAATGTCCTAAGGCAGGGCATTGCAGAGCTCGGTCCGGTTCAAGTGAAATCAAGGAAATCAATTAAGGAATACGCAGGCACGGTGATTATACCGGAAATATAGTAAAAATGACTACATTGACACCATTTCAAACAAGCACAAATGGCCTGGCATTTGTCGATACTTTAGCAGAAACATTTAACAACCTATTTACAGAAAGATGACTCAAATATTGATGAAATAGCAAACAGACAAAAAAGGACATACCTTTAGTCCACAATTTTATGTCCAATATTTCGTAACGGCTACCCCATGTCAGCTAATGTTGAAATAATAACTGTAACAGTTCGATTTAAGTTAATTTAATTTGGTCAACGTCCGGGACACAGGAAAGCGTAACCTCAAAAAAACCGAGACGGACGTTTTATGTCCACGTAATCTTTCTGAAGCTTTGTGTCACGTTATCGCTGTTGTTGAACAAATAACGCATCGATTTACATAATCAAAAATGTTAACGGAATATTTCTTATAAATATGTAGATGGTAGATATACCTCCGAGTATTCTTGTATATCTTTCGCCGAATTTCTATTATTCTCCTCATGGTTGGTTTTCTGTGTCTAATTCTTCACCAAATGATAACTTTTTTGACTCGATCAAAGTGTGGCAGACAACAGATTGAGAGAAACTCAAACGTACAGATATGTCTCTAAAGAACAGAAAAAAAAATATGGGAAAAGGAGTAAATGCTGGTAACCAGCATTTTCTCCTTTTCCCATTATTTATTTTTCAGGGCCCTTAAAGTGCGGAAATATCCTATAAAATGTAACAAAAAACAAAAAACAAATAAAATAGCAGACAAAACCCCGCTTCTGACGGCGCAGTCCTGACCCAGAGAATTTAAGTTTAATCGGTTAGTGATTTAATCCGCTCTCGTAATCACATAGGTGTTCTAATCTGCTTCGGCTGCTAAACGCGACTCGCTGACCTTTTGCGGACAGTGTAGATCAAGATCAGACTGCACAGAACGTGCAGTCTGATCTTTGATCTACACTGTCCGATTAGGAGATATTATTCCCCAAAACATAACTTTGAAGCAGTAATATTGGGTTATTTATATCGAATTGAAATTTTACTTTTAGTTATACAACAGGATAAAAGTTAATTTGCTTCGGGTTTTCATGGGCATATACCCTGATAAATCTAACTAATCGAAGATATCACCCACTACCTAAGATCAACTTATTGGTGTAAATCTGGAAAAAGCTTAAATCCTCTAGCAAACAATGAGAAGAACTCGGAAGAAGAAGACGTTCGAAAACATTTTTTTAAATGGAGAAAAATGTTGAAAAACAGCATGTTCCCCTTTTAGTTTAAACACATTTATTTTACATCGATTGAGAAACAAATTCTAACAACTTACACAAATCTCTTTCGATTCTTCTTCCTGGGGATACTACACCAGTACCCGCGCCGAATGTGTTAGCCAATGAAAAATCCCAAAGTTGACACCCGCTCCCGGGTATCGAACTCAGGAACTTTAGGTTATGAGGCCGACACTCTGCCTCACGACCACGGACACCCCTTTTGCCACGACAAATTTCCATATTCAAGAAACACTGATTTCTTTGTCTGCAAATACTGTCAGTTTGGAAAAGTCTAAAATTTTGACGTCTTCGTGAAGAGAAACTTTTTAAAGGAACAAATTCATGGCAAAATGAATGTTGAAACCGTGATTCAGGATTTGCGTAATCACCATTTCATCATTAATTCCTTTCTTTATTGCTGTATATGCCCGTCGTATTTTTAGCGCTTTAAAAAAAAAAACATTATCATATGCCAAGAAATGTCTCAAGATCTGATTGGATAATATGGCCCGTACATATATGTCATATACAATGGCAAAACCAATATAAAAGCAATTTCCTTTTCGGGGGCCCCGTATACATGACCACACACTATCAACACAACATCTAAAACGACGGCGTCAATCAAGATTAACATCAAGAGTATGCGCTAAGCTGCACGTTTTAAAAGCACGTATAAACGAGGTTTCAGTGACGTCAGTTCCATGTGACGTCAGTTTTCGTTGCTGAGCATATCATATTCTTCGAAGATTCGACTGTCTTATATGACGTATCATTAAATTGGGGTACTCAGGAGGGAAATTCTACTTCGTCAGCGTACTCAACTGTTTTTAACAAAAAAATAGGTAAAATTCGCTTAACAATCTTGGAATGGTACAACTTTGCAGTATAATAAAATCGTTGTTGTGGCAGGGACTTGGATGTCGCCCCGCGCCGAACACAGCCGTGAATTAGTTTCCAAGTCCCCTGTCACCTGACCGTACAACGAATTTATCATACTGCAAACTTTTATCCTTTCAAAGTGCGTTAAGCGGAATTTTCTTGTTTTGTAATCTCACGAATCGAGTCTGCTGACGAAATAGAATTGCCCTAATTCAATGAAAACTGACGTCACTGAAAACTGGTGTCACTAAAACGTGCAGTCTGGTGATCAATCGACGCCGCCATTTTGGATGTTGTGTTGCAAGTGTTGTGATGTTTACGGGGCACTCAAAAGGGAAACTGACTTCACCTGTTTTTTTCCATGGTACATGATATATATGTTCCCGGCATGTTAACTAATAAGATCACGAGAACTTTCTTTGCAGCACCAGGGGCGTTCAAGAAGTAATGCCTCTGACCCACATCCAGTTGTCTGAACTAGCTGAAAATTTGCATGTGTAATGATTTATATCTCTATGGATTATTTGGCAAGTTACAGCTCTGAACTAATTGTGGTTTCTGATTTACAGATGTTTGAACAGGTGTGAAATGGAAGCCTGTTGAGTGTTACACAGTGATCCAGTTTTTGTATTTGAAAGGACGCACACCAGAGGAGAGTTTTAATGAAATATAAGAAACTTATGGAGATAATGTCTCATCATATGACCTTGTAAAACGCTGGCATCGTGAATTCAAACATGGCGAGAAGTCTGTGCTAGAATTTAAATGATCATTGGGTTACAAGAAGTAATTTTAACTTTTTTTTTCTATCAGATGTCAGTGGCACCTGTCTCAGTTCAAACACCTGTAAATCAAAAAACCACAATTAGTTCAGAGCTGTAATTTGCCACATAAACCATAATGATATAAATCATTGCACATATAAAATTTCAGCTAGATCACACAACTGGAAGTGGGTTAGGGGCAGTCTTTTCTACACTTAAAATCAAAAACGAAAACACAAACTCCATTTTGCAATACCAGAGGGTCGCTTTAGAATAAGGGGCATTACTTATTGAACGCCCCTCGAATAATAAGTTTCTCCCCTCGAATAATAAGTTTCTAAGTCCCCTGACACCTGACCGTACAGCTAATACTGTGTTCGGCTTACTTGTATGTTTAGCATCGAGGTAATATCACAACAGAAAAATAGCACAAGCAATTAAAATTTAATTTACATTTTTCTTTACTACATCTGATTATATTTGCATAAGAGTAGTATGATTACATTCAAGCACAAAAATAACAAAGAAATCCACAGAGATCCTGGATCACCTTCCTTAGGTCCGTGCCGGAGCATGTATACGTAGTGTTATATCGACAACACTGAAAACATCAGTAGTTTGTTTTACCCTACAGTTGCTAGGGGCAACGCCAAGTTCTTTCACCAAGAATATAGATCACGAGCAGGATACTCAGAACATGCAGTGCGATCTTGGGTCTACATTGCCTGCTATTCAACCCGTTACCAGACGATAAAAATGGACATTGTGTTAAGTTAAAAGCATTTTCAGGAGACAAATGATGAATTTTGTTCAAACAAGAGGGTCATGATGGCCATGAAGTTGCTAACCCAAGCCTGTTGACTAAGCATGACCCATTTTCAATCCCTTTCCAGATATTTTGGACAAACACTCTAACAAACTTTCGTAAGTATTCGACTGAAAATTTGGCCTCCAGCGTGTACAGAATAGAAGTCGTCTCAGTGACCTATTTTTTGCCCAACATGGAGCATTTTCTAATCGTAGATATTATAAAAAAAGATTTTGACCAACTTTTATGAGTAGTGGACAGAAAAGGTGGCCTCTAGAATGCACTCACAAGGTTTTAAATAAAATTGACATGGTGACCTAGTTTTTCATCCCATTTTCAAACTCGTTCGAAGTGTTATTGAAACAAACATTCTAACAAAGTTTCATGAAGATCGGACAGAAAATGTGGCTGCACGCTAAGGTGAGATAGAATGGAAAAGAAACACACACACACAAACATTTCCTCTATCTGCTCACTATATTTTTTTAAGTCGTCTTACTCATCTTTATTAAAACATGGGATTGTTTGGTAACGGATGAATGGAATAAAAGTGTAAAAAACAGCTTTAAAATGTATTCCATTATTTGGGTTTCTGTTACCGATTGAAATATTCTTTTTTCATTTCAGCAGTCCTTATCTTTAATGCAACCCATTGTTGCATCGTCTTGTGATTAATACAAAGTGTAAGGCATATCACATCTCGCATGAAAAGTAATTTTTGTGGGAGGTGTTCCTGAACTAGATTAATAATAATAATTTTTTAGCGAGAAACATAAGTATAAAATCGACCTCTTTCAACAAATAAAAATACAATTTTGCCAGAAGTCAAAAGACTATACCCAATAGAATTGATTATTTGGCAGAAGACCAGAGTATAGACACACGGCCAGACTGCAAGTTCTGTTCATTTAGATCGTTGTGAGTGTCGTTGGCAAAGGTACCTGTTTTGGCCTATGGCGCTGAAATGGTCAACTGTCATGGGTAAAACAGTTTTACTTATTCACTCTTAGAGCTATGGTAGTTTTCCTATCAACTGTGATAGACTGCATTCCAAAGAAAGAGCATCCAAAAGCAAATGGACTTTAAAAGTTGAAATAACTTAGAATAAAGTGGGCGACTCTTTGTGACTGTGAATAGCAAAGATAATTATCAATAGGTCGTGATAAGCCAGTTGTGCTCATTTCCGAAAAAGAAAACCGTCTTGATTATGTGAAATTAACGGCATCAATAATAAATGGTGATTAGATGCAGGCAAAACTACATACACCGGAGACCTCAAAGGTAATCAGCTTCAACTTCAAAAGAGCAACACAAGTCTATTCACTACATGTAGATGATCAACCACAAGATAAACCTTTCAAAAGAACAAAGCCTACGAGAAAAGGCCCAACAACTCCAAAACATATATTTCTGGATATTGTTTACATATTTTCCAACTTTCCCTCCTCCATCCAGTAATGTTACATTTTAAAGCTTGTCTCATACGTAGATGACGAGCCAGTGTTGAAATAACACGTAATCGACACATAGATCTCTGTAATATGGGCCGTTACGATAGTCGACTCGGGCAGGTTGATGTCGTAGAACTGATCAGAAAGATGCTGAACATCCTTGATGTCGTTAAAACCAGGGCGGGAACCAACAGATAAACTGTACAACGTTGTGACCCCGTTTGGTGGAGAACCTTTAAACACATTGCTCCAATCCATATGTAGCTTTTCGTCAGATCGTGAAGTAAGGACAGGGGACCCTAGAAATTATCAAAAGATGAGCTAAAAAAGATTCTTAGAAGTCTTTCAGTCATTAAACCCCGAACCCCAACAGTGAAGTGGAGGGGTACACTGGAATAGCCATGGCTGTCTATCCTTCCGCCTGTCCATCCAATCGTCCGTCTTTCCGTAGATATAACTTTGGCCGGCGAAATACTCCGACAGTTTTTCAGGTACTGAACTCAAATTCACACGATGTTCCTATATATATGTGCCCGGCCGGGTGGCTCAGTGGTTAGCATATCTGACCTGGAGGTCGTGGGTTCGATGCCCGGTTGTGGCGAACTTTCTTTTCGGCGATTTTTCGTCTCTCACCTCTGATGCATGTGATTAAAGTAATCATTTGCTTTGGAAAGACAGTTGTGTCAGTACTGGTATCAGAAAACCAGGAAACACATGGGTGCGTCACTAACCGCCATGATATGACCTGAGCTGTTCAAATGGCGTTAAACTTCAATACAAACCAATACAAACAAATCCTATATATATGTGAAGCTGTGCATATGCAATTTCCGTGACCACATTGCGATTTGTTGCGGAATTTTATCCCCTTGAACTTTTTCAACTCTTACTATTGTACTAGACCATCCTTCATTCTATGACAAAACACCTGTTTTGATACAAAGAGCTGTTGGGGGATAGGATCACACTTAGTGATAGCTCTAGTTATACACGTATTTACCCTGTTGCTAGAGATCATTCCTTCCATACTGCATAGCTTTCCCGTATAAAATAAATAACTTACAACTGCGTCAGAGAGAATTCTCTTTGGCACAGTGGTTATAGTTGGTCTTATAAACCTAAAAAAAGGAAAATATTTGTCCGTCATGGGTTCGAATCCCGCCAGATGCTGTTTGTATTTCAGCTATGCATTTGTTGCGAACTTTCATGTTTGTAAGAACCCGTAGATATGTTTGTAGATATGATGAGTAAATAAGATACATATAAGTGAAGAAAGAATACTTGTTCATGCCCTATGACCTATTTATCATCAGTGGTTCACTTTATGACGATGCTCAGATAGGTCACATGAAACAACTTTGAAATAACTGAAATGAAGTTGGAAACAGGGATAAACACAAAATGGGGTGCAAGTAGATTATTTCTTTTTCAGGTGGCAAAATGTTCGACTTGTTCAATTTGAGATCATCGGCAGAGGATAAAATACGTGAAGTGAAGGGTAAAGATTTTCCTAACCTGATAGTGCGGGCTGGTCCTTGTAGATTAATAGATTGGCCCGAACAACCTCACTGCCATATTTATCGTTGTAAGCCCTCACTTCTGCTGTGTAAGTATTACCAGAGACTAAAGGATGTCCAGATACAGTTACCATGGTTTTTTCGCCCGAACTCGACCAATTAATCAAAGGCGTACGCTCATGAACAAGCCTGTACTCGTAATGTTTTATAAGAGACGTATCAAGAAATCCAGACCACTGGAATTGTATATGGCTATCGTTTGTTTGAACAGAAACTGTTTCCAGTATAGTTCCCGATTCACTCTTGTAAGCTTCTTCGCCTAGTTTCATGAACGAAACTTTAGCTTGATCAGTGTTTGGTGGTTGTTTCACGATAATGACTGGACTCGAGGATATTTCTGTAGCCAATTCTACATTGTTCACGCAGCGAACTGTAACATAAATCTTCGTGCCGTGCTGAAAGTGTAAGGCCGGAGATCGACAATGTAGCACAGAGTTAGACAGCCACGGCTCTACGATATCACTCCAGAAGCTGTTACTGCCTGAAAGGAAATCAGTCCAAAACATCGATGCAAGTTCCGTTGCTTTATAAGGCATAAATCGAGAAGCTGCTTAAAGAAATCATACATGTAGCTTGGAAGAACATATTAAGATCCAATATGCAGCAGGTGTATCTTGTAAATGTACCCTGTTTATGTATACGTTGGTATACAAGTGAATTATTAGACTAGTGGATAATTTTGCTCTTTATGAGAATGTACCTAGATAAGAAAGAGATTAGGCTTCATTCCTTTTAAAGCCGCTCAGTGATAATTACGCCTGTTTTATAACTGTGTTTCTTAAACTTCCGTTTTACTAGACTATGGCTCTGCAGTAACTTTCAAAAGTGCACATTGGCTTGACTTGCACCGGAAGAGCTGGGATAAAACTCGGAAACCACTGTCCCACGTAGGAAAGCGCCACCTTTTATTTTTCAGAGGCAATTTATTGAATTTTCTCATAAGATTTACGCCTAGATTGTCCGACACGTATGTTAGAATTTAAATTAAGCATTATATCTGCATACATTTCTTTCATTTCACAAAATCTGCATGTAAATCTCAACTCTGGCATGCAATCACATATAGGCCTAAGCTGTTCATATGCTAAAATGAACATTGTATGTATTGGCACGTGAATAAGGAAAAAAACAAAGATTAAATCCTTCTTATGGTTGTTTTGCTTTTTATGCGCTTGAAACGTGTGGCAGAATATGCAATGATAAAACAAGACGGAGACAACAACAATAAAAAACTCTGTTTTTAGACCTTATGTTTCTTCCTTTTACTACACTTCGCCGACTTGCCTGTACAATTCGCAAAAATTATTACCGCAATGATAAAGACCAAAAGTCTGTCCTAAGAGGTTCATTTATAAAATGCAGCTGAAACGATAACTTATTCCTAACTTACCTATATAACAAAAGCATTCTTTTACACCACTTTCATCGTCATGAGTTTTCCATTCAGTTACTATCTTTGATGTGATTTCGGACGTCTGACCAGTAGTACTGTTTACTTTACTCCTAATATCATACACATGTGGTGCTGTTTTGTCCATTACAATAGGCTCTGCGTGGAATGTCGAGTGAAGTCCGGCATTATTTTCCACCATGGCTGTCACATACAGTGTTGTGGCATGCGGTACTTTAACAGGAATTATACCATTGGTTCCACCATGAACTATAGATAAAGGACGAATCTGAAAGCCTCCTAACGTGCTGCCAACCCCTATGCGAACCTAATATAGATGCCAATTAAAAACAATATCAGTTGAAACAGAAATTTATAAATTCAAAATGTGGCGATTGAGTCGCTGTCGCCACATCTGCAAAACAGATATATACATATGATAATGTGTAAATAGGTTTAATGTAGACTTGTTAAGGTAAGAAGCAAGAACAGACTAGAGACATGGAATTTCTTCGATACTAAACGACATTTTTAATATGGCTGTTTTTATGGTAATTGTAGACGACAAAAACAAATGTGGCTAAAATATGAGATCTGCCTTACGAGGGAAAAAATGAGAGAAAGGAGAAAATACGGAACAAAAGAATCGTATGGAAAAGATTTTTAAAGGGAGTAGGAAGCAAATTACGTGTGAATGAATGAGTACAAGATACCTCGTGTACTGAGCTGATGTTATCGATCACCAAGACTTTCACAGCAATATTATTAGAGTCTATTTGTCTCACAGAAACCGCCTTGGTGTCATCGGGCACCAGAGTAGAACAGATTTCAATCAAAGCTGTTCCAATTATTGGTAACGCTGACATAAAGTGTATAACAATGGTCTTTTGTCCGCTTTCTGGAGAAAAGAATGAATGTTCCATTTCGCGTGAACCATCATGGTTGAAGGTTATAGGTAAGGGAAGTCGATTACGGTCAACTTCAAAGTTTGCCTTGACTCGCGTATCATTCGTCCGTACTCTGGCCCTTATTACATACAGCGAACCTTTAATAACATTGAGCTGGAATGTAAAGTTTTTATTATGCTCTTGTAGAATGATACTTGTCTTCTTGTCCACTATATCAAATCTATTACAAGTGTATCCTTCCGGAGCAGTTGTGTCTATCGTCGCAGCGCTAGATCGAATTGCTTCACTGAAGTGTCCGGCAGAATCCATGGCCTGAACTACGCCAACATAACTGGTTCCTTGTTTTAGACTTACATTCAAAAATGTATGACTGCCCTGCAGACCGACATTTACAAAAGTAACATTCGACAAGTCCGTCTTTCTTTCTTCAATCATTGCCACAAAATAGGAATGAATACTTGAAAAGTGATCTACAAATCCATGCCATGAGATACTCATGGACACGTTAGAACTTTGGAAAAGCTTGTTTCTATGGTATCTAGTATTGAAGACAATTCCTGACGTAGGGTTATCTGTATCAATGATGAAACCATCTGAAGCTGCCGTCGTATGTAGGCCAAGATCGTTGTAAGCAGTGACCGTGAAAAAGTACCTTGTACCATGTCGTAGATTAACTTTACTGACTGTGTAAGTTGTGTCCAATTTAACGTCTGTTGTTTTTAATGTATCATCAGCTGTTGAAAATACAAGGAATACAAGGGTAAATCAGTTTCATTATGATGCCTCGAACTACTCTTGATCGATTGAAAACCATCCAATAGAAAATCTAGAAGCCATCGGCTGCCTTCGTTTTTCACACATAAATTGAGATTCACAAGTAGTCAAAGAGTTTGATAATAGATTGTGATTATAACTGATTGATTCTTATGATGTATAAATTTGTTTCCGTTATTATCGCGGCGCCCAGAGCATTTTCCTTGCTTTCTTTTTTCCGTTACAAAAAAATTCAAACGGTATTCCCCCCCATGCTACTGGCTGCTTTTCCACTAAACATCGTCAACACAATTATCAACTGTGACATAGTTATGAATCCTTTCTGACAAACTATCACCAATTCTTGGAAACAAACTGGCCGAGCTGGGATGCGAACCAGCGACTCCGTGTTCTCAAGTCGGAGCGTGATTATGTGCAATCATATGATATGATGATTCGTAGGAAACAAACCAATGAATACAAGATGTATTTTAAAATCTAAAAAATACTCAAGTCAGATAAGATCATGATGTGAAGTCAGCATAGACCACAAACCTTTCGATGATGTGCCGAGGGCAATAGTATAGTAAGCTATTCTTCCTTGTTGCTCACTAAATATACCGTCCCAACATGCTGTAACTGTGGTTGTCCAGTCAATGAAATCAAAGTCTTTGACACAGGCAGAGTCTGAGTCCTTTATAACCCGTCCACGTCTGATTGTGGGTGGGGTGTTGTCGACAGTTATCGGCGACGACCGGAATTCCATAAACGTATCAAAAGCATACCAAGCCCGAACGTAGATCACATACCTTTTGCCATGTATAAGAGTGTGGTTAGCTTTGAGACAGTGCATAAAGTGGCTTTGTAATCCTACATCTTTCCATGGGAGCTCTGCTTTCAAGTCAAAAATACCTTCACCGACCTGTTGACTAACTAATCCAGCACTCCATTCATATCTTATAGGAGCATGAGTTATATTATTGCCGCGTGCTGTCCAAAATCCCGTCAAACAAGCTGATGATGCCGTTATGTTTTTAGGAGCCTCTTCTATGCCTGAGAGAACATCTATAACTTTATAATCGTAAAAGTCTTCATTTAACGAACCATTTATTTCTTGACAGGGTTTAACATTACCATAATCCAGACAAGGCTGTCCCAAAACAGCGCAGGTACAATCATGATTGCAGTAATGTACCTCGCAAGAATGCTTTTGAATTTCTAGAATCCCTCTATGTGTGGATATATCAACACTTAGTTTTGAGGTACGAACGGCATTTACAGATATTTTACCTATTGAACTGTTAAGACCGGCTTTGTTTTGAGCCCATACTGACAGAACGACGATTTCATCAGCCATCAAAGCACCTGTTAGTGTAATGTTTGTTGTGACTTCAGTTAAAGACCTGTTAACACCTACGGTAATAGTTCCACCTGTGAGTTCATCACCAGAATAAGATCTACTTGCAGTAAAAAAGTAGTACAGAATATCGGATTCTTCGTCCTGGAATCCGTACCATGTCAGCATCAGAGTGCTTTTGATAGTTCCATTTGCCGATATAAAGTTCTGCCATGTCATTGGTGGCTTAAATCCACCAAGAAACGGTGGTGTTGAATCAATTAGTACGTCATTACTTTGCCCGGTTGAGCAGAGTCCAGCAGCGTTACAGCTGGTCACGAAGAGGCTATACGTATCTCCGTTGTGTAACCACTGATCACCTTTGAGGCTAATTGTAACCATTTCCACATTACCAACTTCCAAGTGTTCGATTGGTGTGTGACCCTCGTGATGGGTACGTAAAGAAAGCTCATGTCTCACAATAGGACTTTCTTTGTCCTCGAATTTCCAGTGCGCTCTTAGGACAGACTGTTCCCACTGAATATGTAAGCCATCCGCTGATTTGTTGTTAGATGAAATGCGAGGACTTTTCACAAGTTGTGGTGGACTATCATCGATTATGAAATAGTCAGAAGTTTGCGTAACTTTCATTCCAACCTTGTTATAAGCCGTCACTGTTGCATACATTACTTTGGCAAGAGGTAGTTCGATCCCAGTTTTAATGATATTTGATTGTAAAAGACAAGAAAATGATGGCAGGTGGTCGCATGAGAAAGGTTTTTGTCCAATACATGCCTCGAATTTCTCAATACCAGATTCAGGATCTTCAAATCCCACCCATTGAATCCGAACAGAAGTGCTGAAAATAATTGTGAAATTTATCTGAGATATGTTCAGTAGCAGTTTTATAAATCATTCTAAATCATATTTCAAACTTTTCAAATATCAAAAATCAAATATTCAAACTTTTCATAAAAATGTACTTAAGAAATAGAATCGACAATTTAAACTTTATTAGAGGCTTACTTGTGTCCGAGATAGTTTTGGTGATGACTGCCCGGACCAACTCTGACAAGGCCGCTAATTGGCGGTGAATTGTCTAAAATGACTCCGTCAGATGTAAGATGACGACACAATCCAGCTCCATTACAGGCTTCAAAAGTATTGTAATACTTCTGTCCAAGTACAAACGGCCCCCTCCATGATACATCTGTTATTATAAAATGATTAACCTTTGAAATAATAGCTTCACAAATCGGTTGCTGTAAGAATGTTTAATTTCATTGAAAGTCCGACGCAAAAAAGAGTGCTCCTACCTTGCTAATCCAAAAACAAAAACAAAAAATAGACAGCGAAGATAAAAGTATCACAACAACTTACGTACGATATCGCCTAGTTTCTTTATGTAAATAAATTTCTTATATTTTAAGCCGGTAAACATCTTTCGATCCAAATCAAAACTGTTTCATATAAAACATACAGTTTCAAAAGGGTAATTGCGCAAGTATTTCCGGCATAAAACATTTCCTAAACTACCTTCACAAATGGGTGGTATATACGCCTAGCTGTTAAAAATTTTAAGTTTGACGAAGTGTGACGAACAAACAGAAAGCTTTCAGTTTGCAAATTTACAATAACTTGAAAAGAACAGTGTAGATACAAGCATAACAAAATTTATAAAAATGTAAGTAAATTTCTTGTATTTCCTCCAAAAAGATTCTCTATACTACATCTCACTTAAAGATCTTAGGTGATTTTTACAAAGTTTGCTACCTTCAAGAAGTCCTATATTGACCATCGCTTTTACGTCATCAGTATATGGGCCTGTTCCTAAACCTGCGCGGTAAAAAGTGATCCCGCTCTGTTGATCATGGAATCCAGAACAATGTCCTTCTATAACGTCAATATTAGATTGAAAATCAACGTCAGCCTGTAAAAACACATGTTTATGGGTATACAGTTGGACTGAGGGGAGGAGATCTATTTACTTCGGTCTACGTAGATTATCCCTAACACTTATTACAGATGGTTATGTGAGAAAGCAGCCAGTGGCTTGGAAAAATATAGTACGGAGTACTGGTTACAGAAACTTCAGGAAAGCATGGATAGGTGCACTGGCCGCCGGGATATAACTGAAATAATGTTGAAAACGGCGTTAAACACCAGATAATCAATCAATCCATACAAATACATCCTTACCTTTCCTGTCCAATTTCCATCAATGATTTGACCTGCTATAGGCGCTGTTCTGTCGACAACAATTGGAATGGACTTTGGTCTAGATTTCAGACCGGCTCTGTTTACAGCCTGGAAGCAAGAAAATGCTTAAATGGTGTGAACTCAGTACTTATTGTCGACAAAATAATTCAATATTGACAGAATAAATTTTATAACAATATCTCAGTTACTTATATAGAAATGGTAGTTATGGCAACTTCATCGCACAAAATATGGCCCAATTTTACGTCGCGTTATATGCCTCACTTATTAAGTGTTATTTTTCCCAAATATCTCGATGAGATAACTGTCATAAGGATTCAATATTTATCAAAATACTCTTATCGAAAAGTAACACTCTTTTGGCATGGTTCCACCGTGAATGGAAGCATTTGATGTCGGCACCGTACTTTACTCTACTCTTTCCGTTGTGTTCTCGACGTCGGCCATTCGCTTCTCTGGTTATAAATCTATCACACATGACTCTCTTTGTGACGCTCATACCAGTTGTATAAAGCCTTTTTCTTATAACCTGATTGACATTTGCATTGTGTTTTTTCTTGATTTTCCATTTAACCCTCAAGCGACATAGCAATTTTACTGACTGAAAAGACTAAGTGACGTCCTCTATGACCTCATTGTGCTCTGTACAGGGATTCTTATTATGAATGGCAAGGTTGGGGATTTATCATACAGAAACTACTCCCTGTATTTACGATAGGTATTTTAATATGATCTAATGTAATATGTGTTTGCTAATAATTCTTTTATTGCAAGAAATAACCAAACGCAGACAACATTACATGTATTCAGAAAATCCACGTTAGTTCCCACTTGCGCTCTGGCAAAAGGGCTTTAATGCATCTTGCTAACCTACTTCTGTTAGCCATACTTCACTGCAATGCCATTTAAAGTAGTATTAGACGTGGCAAATTTGAATAAAGTTTAAAAACCAATGTTTAAAAACCAATGCTTCTCTTTGGGGGGTCAAAACTGACCCAGCAAGCGTTTGCGATGTCTCCACCATACCAATTTGCTGATCCCTGCAAAAAACTATGAAAGTGTGTATGATTAGTAGACTGACAAACTCATGCTGGGAAAGAAAATTCGGATAAAAATAGATGGTATATTAAGTTATATGGGTGGGGTCGTAAATGACCCCACACTGTTGATTGAAGGTTAAAGCACAAAGCTTCTCTGCTCAGTAATCTTTCTGACGCACATTAAATTAGGAACATGCTGTCAAATATTTAAATGACGTCAGACCTTACTTGGACTTCGTGAATGTGATGCCATAAGTTTGCACCAGTTTGAGACACATTTGGGTAAATATATATGATCGGATACTAGAGAGACGCAAATGCTGTCGTTTTAATACATTTTGGGCCGGGTTTTGAATCGTGACGTTGCCATTACTACCATATCTTTACAAGTTTAAGAGTTTTTCTTTTATTTATGAATTCAATCGTTCAGTCGAGTAATTACTTGTTTACAGTATGCATCAGTTTTCTTTTTTACTGTAATCAAGCAGTAATTAAAAGAATTACAATGATTTTCTGCGTTTTGTTTTTTAGCCTATATACTTTCTCTTAAATTTTTCACTTTTAGGAAGCGACAGAATCTTTTGGTTAGTAAAGTATTAAAATGTTGTAAGAATGTAAGAGGGTATGTTAAATTATAATATCGAGTGTTATCGATTTTTTGTACGATTTTCTTGATATTTCTGTTAACACATCTTAGATATGGCAATCGTGTGTGTACAACATAGACAATGGAAAGGTTTCATACAATCCAACAATGAACTGTTATATGAATGCCGTTAGTCCATCGACATATATCAATGTGAACGTGTACTGAAACGCCAATTTTTCTACCATCATTTTAAGGACAATATCTGAAATCCATAGACCACTTTAACCCATTACCACACAATCCCTACTTTTGACGCCCCTGAGAAAAAAAAACCTTTAGAAAACATTGTGGGAAAAGGAGAAAATGCTGGTTACCAGCATTTTCTCCTTTTTCCACAATGTTTTCTATCCTTCACAAAACAAATTTCAAATTTTCAGTCAGTTTTATTTTGTCGTCTGCAAATGCTTTCAATTTGGACCAATCTAAAATTTTGTCGTTTGGTAATGAGTTAATCTAAAATTTGCCAATTCATAATATTGACAACTTTCATAAATACTTACAGCGACTGCAACAAAATACAAATGACCCTCAGTAATGTCATCATCTGGTATGTGAACTTCAACATCGTCATAGTAGTACTTGGCTACTGGTAGTATATCATCCAAATATTCTGACGAACCGATGCCGATCTCAAAATGATCGATACCACTCTCATGGTCCTTGAAATCTCTCAAATGTATCATTAAATCATTTGAACTTGAAAACAGTTGATCATAAAAGTTATCAGCCAATATAATATTTCCTGTCACGGGAGCGGATGTGTCCACGTAGTATCCATTACTTACCACAGTTGTATATAGCCCAGCATGGTCAAATCCTAAAAGTAAAAAGGAGCAAATGAGTTCTCTAAACAGCGTTATGAAATAAAGACATCAATTGCTTACTTCTAACCAGACAGGCATTACTGTTCCAGCGCTATTGTAAACGTGGTCGTCGTCAACTCCCTCTCTCTCGCTTTCTCTCTCCCTCTCTCGTGTTTTGTTATTTTTCCAATATCATCTTACATACACCTATGTACAACATAACTATAACCTGTTAGACGATATCACTATATGTGTGTGTGTGTGGGGGGGGGGAATGTGTGGGTGGGTGTGCGTGTGTGTGTGCGTGTTTATTCTCTGTGAAAGTGTTTGTAAAGGTGGAGCAAGAAACTAAATACTAGTATTTGATATTTTTCTCACAGACTCATACTTAGTGACAGGCTCATCGTGCAAAAATCCTTCCAAAACACATATAAAATGCCTAGTACCACACTGAGCATTTGATGATAATAAAAGTACCTGTGACTGTGAAGTAAATGGTTGAGCCGTCCTTGATATTCACATTCTTGGCCAGCAATGTTCTGTCACTAGTATTTGTAGATTTTAAAACATCGTCATGATTTGGAGTAGTGCCTGTAATTTGGTAAATTGATTTATTATTCAAGATCTGAGAAAGAAAACAACAATCAGTTAAACATCAAAGAGTGAACAAAAATTCCTACTTACCAAGTTTGTATTGATAGTATGAAATATTTCTCGGATACCACAGTATTTCAGCGTCTACATTGTCGGTAAATTCCCTCCACGAAACATCCAGAGTTCTGGACGTAATATAACCGTTATGGTGATTGATTACAACTTTGCCTGGTTTGGGTGCAGTATCATCTAAAATGAATCCATTACTGCATGAATTAATTTCTGCCATTTTCTCAGTAAAGAATTCCCGGTGAATACTGGTCTCTTCGGCATGAACACAAATATAATAAGCAATATTTGGCCTCACGACTTCGCGTGGAAATATGACAAAACCAGCATTTGTTGATGATTCCACAATGCATTTGCTATCACCTGTACAAGATACAGGTGTGTGCGGCGACATCATAAGGTACCAAGATACATTTCTCTCGCTAGCATAAATCATTGCTCCTCCAATTGTGATATTGGCATTACCAATGTTGAGCTCGTTATCATGTATAATCTTCAACTTGTTACCCATTCTGAAGCTGTGAACAACCTTTAAAACACAAAAGAAAGTTAGACTTAAGGTAAGAACTAGAAAACCTTTATCGAAGACGTTACAAATACTGCATTATATAGAATTGTTAAAGAAGGAAGTGTGCGACTTGTTAAAGAAAGAAGCTCCAGTTTCACATAATTTATTTACAAGACTGATATTTGCCATATGAAATTTTCATTGTGTCTTAACAATTCAACATTTAATACCATGACTTGTAGCGATACCTGTTTAATGCTGTCCCACTGAGGTGTTAACACGTCGAAATCGTATACTATATCAATAGGGAAAGCGGTTTTTTCTGTGTGATGCAGTATGCTGCAATTCTCTCCCATTGACCCAGCCTTTGAATATCCTCGGATGCACAGAAATAATGTTGCAACTGTGTACACTGGCAGCTTGAGACACTGGTGCACCTAGTTTCGATACAATCATTGAAACAGTTATTACGAGTGTACTTATGTATATTTTACATTTATAAGAAAAATGGCAAGTCATGTTGAAAATGAAACAATTGCCCTATTAAATAGAGACATTACTCCCAAACTTTCTTCCCTTTTTTCGGATTGATTTATTTAAAATGAAATTATGGTTTAGTTAAATATAGAACCAGGAGGTCTGCTAAACCTTCGCCGCTGAACTCAAGGCCCTCAAAAGTAGGTGAGGCTGAACTCACCTTACCAAGCTTCATTAGCGATGTACTTCCGGTATGGTTGGACAAAGGGATTATAGTTCCATAACTACTCATTTTAAACCAAGTATAGATATATGTTTAAATGACGAAGATAACAACATCTGTGGCCTCAAAAAATGTAAAGAAGCTTCAAATTTGTTACTGGAAATGAATCTCGGTCAGAAGAAAGTCATCCTCGGATACCCCGGGGGTCTCCCTATTGCTTCGCTACATCGACCCCTGGGACAATTAATTGAATTTCCCTCGCTTTACCGCTGGCCGAATGCTGGCTTTTCATTGGTTCCATCATCATTTTGTGATGACCGAGTGAACTGTACGCTATGACGTTTCGTATCGATTTTCGACGGCTGATTCAAAGTTTTATAAGTCAATTGTCCCAGGGGTCGATGTAGCGTAGCAAATAGGGAGACCCCGGGGTATCCGAGGATGAAGAAAGTTACGTAAGGTTAAAAGTGAAAACAAAGGGGGAATTTATCGCTATCTTCAGAGTCATATAACTCCCCCCCCCCTAAAAACAGAAAGCTACTCGTCTCAACACGGGAAATGGCACACTCTTGTTTTGTAGAATCATGTCTTTTTCCCGTTCTTTTGGCAACCAAAAAACGCTAAACATTAATGAAGACATACGAAACTTAGTTTTCTACAGTCTCTGAATTCCCCCACTACGCTCTCGATATTAAATTACGATATCCTCAAGTAAATTGATGTTGGATTCTTGTGACATAGATTATTGCGACAGTTTATCCGTATAGAGCATATATAGCCTGCTGCATGAATATGCAAGATGAAGGTCGTACACAGTCACGTGACAAGCATCATACGATTAAACACGTGGATAGCCACCAAGTTCAAAATGGGTTTTTCTATCAGTTGTGATCTATGAAATCCCCCAATCGCTAGCTGTAATATTTGTCATGAAGCCACATATGTGACTATAGTTTGATAACAAGTCATTGAAATGGGATATCTTTGGCTTTTGGCTTGAAATGAGTCTTTTTGGAACTTTATAGACCCCTTGCTTAAAACATTTGTAATGGTTAAATAATATACCTCAAGTTAACCAAAAATTATCACTACTTTTGATTGACAAATGTTTGTATGATGATATCTTTCAAATTACGCTAAGATTGCCTACCTCGTATGTTTCGTTCTTTGCAGCAGATATCATTGTCCATTCTGTGAGTAACTGAGACGCCATTTCATCTTTACTAACAGCCCACGTGTAAAATAGTATGCCACTTTCGTCTTTAAATTCTTTCCATGTCGCATTAATGACTAGACAATTGCCTGTTGTCTTAAAAGTGATCTGAGCTTGTTGAATTACACCATGTGGTAGCGCTGTGATCAATTTAACTGGTTCAGAGTAAGCTGTTCCCAAACATCTATCGTGGACACAGACTTTAACTTCAGCTTGGTAACTCCTTTGGGTGTCTAGATTCAGATCAGTAAACGTTAATCTGTTTTCAGAATTCGAACTATCGAAGAGAGACACTGGATGACTCAACAAGGAATCCATCGATGTTGAATTAACAGAGATCATTCTAATCTCATATCGAAGTGACTTAGGGTATTCTGCCAAGAAGTACCAGTAAATCGGCACTTGGTCAGGGGATAGAATATGGTTTCTATTGTCTCCACACTGTACAACGGATACGTTCAACAAAGAACTATTTACTGCCAGTGTGTTGATTTCAAACTGAAACACAGGTTTTTCAATGTAGGGCACAAACGGATACTCATCACCTATCACAGAGTGTTGAACTGTTTCTATGTATGCACTGCTAGACTGAATTTTAATTTGTTGTGTTGAATTTTCGATTTCGCTTTGGAAAATAAAACTGTATTTAGCACCGACATGCAGCGGTATTTCTACTGTAATTGTTTCCCTTGAATCTAAGTTTTTCAAAGTGGAACTAAACACCGGTTGCTCATTATAACAGCTTTTCCCAAATTTAACTCTAAGTAAATCCAACATATTGATAGCATTTAATATCAGTACCCCATTTGACGACGACAAAGTTTCTCCACCCGAACATTTTGCCCGTATCAAAACGAAATAACGTTGGTTGGTGACGATAGCTGTAGAATTGATACATTCATAATCTGTTTTATTTGTTTTGTAAAACTGAATTATGTTATCATGTCTCTTATCTGTTCCAACTCCGATCTCGATGTCTAAATTTTCATGGTGTCGAAAGCCAATCCACGAAATGCAGAGAGTGTTCTTCTTAAAGTGAATATCTATGTCCTTCGGTGTGTTTCCATGGATATAATGATCAGGATCAGTGTCATAAACCAATGCTTGACCAGGCGGATATCTGGACGGCAATCTAAATTTTTCAGTGTTGACCTCCAAAAAATGACCAGCATTGTTATAGATAAACAGTTTAACAAAGAACTCTTTACCATGGTCGTTATCCTGTGCCTGTAACCTCTGTAACGGATACATAAAACATCTGTCACATTTGTGAGAAGTTTCCAATCTCCATTCATGAAGTGGTGTTACAGTGGTGTTGCCTGTCACTGAAAGACAAAATACGAACTATAGATATAAAATGTGGTTTCAGCCAGAACGTAAATTGCATTTATTACAATAATCTTTCTGGATACACGTTTGCTAGGGTGCTTTTGGCTATTGAAAGCCTAAACGGACAAAGCACTATTTTTTCAAAGTAGCAAAAACTTAGTAACAATCACCTTACTGTATTTACCTTACTCAGACGTAATCTTGAACGCACCTCCTCAATGCATGTTGTAATCGATTGAAAGCGAACATAACAAAATGGATATCTGTGACTGAAATACTGGTTTGACTTTGCAGTAACAAAACATGTTGAACATAGGTCTTTTATTCCTCGGTTTTTAAACCTATAGCGTTTGCTGAACCATTATGCCTATGTGTCTTGTGCCTCCATATGCCTACGGGTCTAGGGCCACGATATGCTAAAGTCTTGCTGTGTTCAAAGTTGAAAAAGACAAAACTTGTTCATGATTAAGAAAAAGAGCGGAGTTTTTCGTCTTTTCTATGTAAATAAAGAGTGAAGACGTAAATAACTTACCAAACTGAAACAGTATTTGCGTTATCGATGTCTGTTCGTCATCATAGAAAGTTGTGTTTTCCCAGCTAACTTTGACCTCATCCTTCAGCACCTCAACGACCGGTAATGCTGTTTTCAATGGAGCTGTCACATCTATTACAACTGGACCAATCACTAAAACACTTGTAAGGCCCGTCTTACCAACAATTTTCAAGAAAATATAAAACATGGTATTGGATCCAACGCCTTCATGACGTGTTCTGAAGTAGTTTTTCCTGTTCGTCGGCCTGTAACTTACTAAAGAGGGAGAATTCTTCTCGGATGGATCATGGCCAAAGCCAATATAAATATCATCAACTTGACTGTCCTTCTCTTCTAGATTCCAGTGAAAGAAAATATAATCATCAGGAATATAAATGATTTCATTCGAGTATTTTGGTAAATTCTGACATAAAAAATCGGATTTGTCATCGTCCCCTTGCTCATCTTTTTGTATAGGAATGGCTTGAAGTAGGTTGTTATCACCCGTTTCATTTGCGCATTTAAGTAAACAATTAGGGGTACCTCGAAGTTGTATTTTCGTCAAGGACTTATCCAGAAGCCAAGTTTTTCCATGTAAACATCCAATAGATTCAGACCATCCTCCATGAAGAAGCGTGAGATTTCGGATTCCAGGAGGTGAAATATCCCGAATAACACCGTCCGAACAAACAGGTTTCGAGGGTTCCATTGCATTATTCATTGCTACAACCGTAACAAAAGCTTTACCGGTCATGTTGATTTTAAGTTTGGTATTTTGTACTGTATATGGAACTTCTACAAAATCTAAGACATCGTCTGTATGGTTTTCTCTGGTTAAGTCATTAATATCAAGACATCTTTTTGCTATTCCAACCCTGTAGAGTTTTATGCCGCTTTCGTGGTCAATAAATCCATGCCAGTTCACCATAATATGGTCATCACTTGTGTAGTCAATGTCAGGGCTGCCAACAGAACCTGTAAGGTATAAGAGGCATTGTAAAGTAAGACTCAAATATCTCCAAAGACATAAAGACCATAAAATATTGAAGCTATCTAGTACAAAGTAGAAGATTGCCTACAGACAACATGTCGTGTCACACGATAGTGAATTACATTTACCTTGACCTTTGATCCTATCTGATCAGGAGTTTCAAATGACACTTCTACTCAAGGAGAATAAGTGTTTCAAATAATTTTGAAATCCATCCATACATGTAAAAGCTCCGATCGGGACAAAATCTGGATGGACCCACTCGCGCATGGACGCACGCACGAAACACATTCACCGAAGCGACATTTTGACAATTTTGACTCGCTCAATGCAAGCATGCTCGGCAAGAATTCTATTTACATGACAGGCTACATGTATTTCGGCAATCCGGACCAATCATTTATTGATATATTCATTTCAATTTTCTGATAAGTGTAACAGGTGGTGAAAAATATCGCGGCTCGACCGGGATTCGAACCCAAGGCCTCAGGGATACCGCTCCTGCACTCGTACCAACTGAGCTACCGAACCACATGTCGATACGGTCGCACGATTTATCACCAAATACCTGTACCCAGCTTCATTTGCATCTATCTGTGGGATAGACCAGTATACTACATAAGGAAATACTCGGGAAGGAAGCTAAAATAAGGAGATGAAATTCGAAGCACTATAAAACGATTGCAAGTACCGAATCATCAGCATTAGGTTTTTTAGTCGGACAGCACATTATTAACTGATAACTACTAAACCAGATGCAGTGACAGACAAAATTTTATTATGAAAGGGCAGCTGAATCTGACATACTGTAAAAGATACTTTCAAAATCGTTGTTTAAGTATTATCAGTACATACAAAAGCAAGAAAATAATAAAGCGACGTGTTGACATTTACGGACAATATCTACTTAGATATATATTTGAGGACCAAGTCGGTATGGTCCACGTATAAAGGGTCATTATTTGAGTAGTATTTAAAGCCTTGGTCACACCGAGCTAATGGACGAGTAACGGATAAAAAATCATTCTATCCGTTGGTATCCGTTCATATCCGTTTTATGTCCGTTTCTTATCCGGTGAATCCGCTACTTATTCGGCGACGTCCGTTGATGTCCGTTCAGTCCGGTTGGAAGTTTTGAGCATGTTCAAAAATTTCCTCCGGACAAAATGGGCAGAGACGGTCTTCATCCGTTAGCATATGGTTAGCATACGGTGTGTCCGATACTCGTGTGTTACATCTCCTGTACTTATCCGGTTTATATCCGTTAAAGTCCGGTGGTCTTGGGCCTCGATCGGACGAATAACGGACTTTTGACGGATAAACCGGAATATTCCGGACACGTACCGTTTGCTTAACGGATGATAACAGACAACTAACACATACAAAAGTGCAAATAGTGGGCGGGAACAAAACTATTACTATTGACGCACACTTTCTATGGAATATTAAAACGTATATAGCCTGTGTCAATGTCTCATTTTGTTCTGGTACGGTACCTGAGAAAACCATATACAATGGAGTGTCGTGCTCACATTCGAATACAGTGTCAAGCCGCACTCGTGCAGGCCCAGATTGGCCTGTTAGATGCTAATCTGGCCATGCATCTGATGGTCGAATTACGACGAGAGGACCAACGCTCATTCATCAACTTCATGAGAATGCCACCTGAAATGTTCGATGAGATTCTCGTACGAGTGGGCCCCAGAAAAAGTGCAACAACTACGGATTACCCATTGAACCGGGGATGAAGCTAGCGATTGCGCTGCGGCATCTTGTTTCTGGATCCAAGTACCGAGATATGGGGTTCGGCTGGAGGGTGCCTCATAACACTACTGCTCTCCAGGTACAAGAAGTAAGAATCAGTTAATTTCCTATGATTGCTATGATTTTTTTGAAATAAGTTAGTTTTTGCTTCGTTTTCAATGCATTCAAATGATCTCCAATTTTACATTATGTATGAAGAGCCTTGACCTGATATAACCGGTATCTACTCTTAGGCGACGAAGCCTTTGGCCTCCGTACTTATATGCAAAAGCCCTAAGCCACAGAGCGTTGTCCAAAGACGAACGAAGTTTCAAATACAAGTTGTCCAGGGCGCGAAGAATCGTTGAGAATGCCTTCGGCATCCTTGCTAACAGGTTCCAAGTCCTGATGAGTACTATGCAGCATCGGCCATCAACCATCCGCCTCAACGTTACAACCTGTTTGGTTCTCCACAACCTAATGCGAGTAAGGTATCCGCGGGTGCAGAACCGCCTCCTGGACCGTGATGACAGAAACCAGCAATTAATACCCGGCGAGTGGAGACGTGGCCGCCAGATGCAGGACTGTCGTGTTGTCTAGGGCCCAAACAGAGAATCGTGGGAGCAAAAAACTACGCAGTCTCTTGAACCATTGGGTGAACTCGCCGGCCGGCTCAGTTCCTTGGCAGGACGACATGATCTGAACATGTATAGTAGTGAACTGAGACCAGAAACATTACAAGATTAACAATCAGTGAAATTAAACTGTGCAGATGCACCTCTATCATGAACTGCGTAAGTAAAGTGAAAATTGTAAGCATCGGAGCTCATGCCTTTTACTTTATTTACTCAGCTTGCCTTTGCCATGGTTTCTTCTTGTGTTGCTTATGGTGGCATTTTGCAAATACGTCCAGAGTACAAATGGCAGACTTTGGAAGTATCTGACAATTTATAACCCTCGGCATGTCACGTAGCCGGTAGGTTCCTCGTACGTTGGTGTTCGGTACATTTCCGTTCATCGTACGTTGGAAAAACGTTTTTCCCGGTTCTCATGCGTTGCACTTCCATTTTATCCGGTATAAGTCCGTTACTCGTACGGTGATATCCGTTAATGAACCGTTTATTATCCGGTTTATATCCGGTAAAAGTGCGTTTTTTCCGTTACATATTCGGTACTCGTGCGGTCATTGTGTAGCTTCTTCTCTCCACACACCGATCACGAGAGCCTCGAGCGGCAGAGGAGGTGAATTTCGTCACCGGATAACCAAATTCTGCATGTTTTTTGTCCGTTTTCCCCCCGTTACATATCCGTTAGCCGTTCTGACCAAGCCTTAAACAGATTAGCATCTAGGAACCACTGTAGATTTTTTAGGGTAGTGGTATATAATACATACAACGCCTTCATCGATTCATATTATCAAACCAGGAAAATATCTTTTTTTATACAATAACCGATTTTAAGTGCCTGCCATTGATAGCCTTTATCAAAGATAGAAAGTGAGAAGTGGATTCTTTTAATTTTCCAGACAATTCATTATGACTTAATATACTGCTCTTCTTTGTTTCCTTTCAGCATTTATGTTGGTGGATCTTAAAAAAGCATAGAACTGGTGCAGTATAGAAATAGAAATTAAGCGATTACGCTGTCACATTCAAAGTATTTTCTTCGGTGTCATATATAGGTAGGTCTTACAAAGGTCTATATGTATATAAAAATTGTTTAAGTGAAGATACCTTCAAGAACTGTCCCTGTTTCGGGTGGCGAGTCATCAACCAAAATTTCAACGTGTTCAATATTGGACAGCAAGGCATTGTTTGTAGCTTTGATTGAGAAATAGTAGTTTCGATTGTGATTCCCTAAGTTTTTTTGAATGGACACCAGTTTGTTTAAAGGTATCATAAAACTTGATACCTCGCAGGGCCCTACATCCGGACAATAACAGGTTGTTTGGTCTGTTGTACATGACATCTGTAATACACGAATGATTGATTGTCGTTTAATAACACTGCTGGACCAAAACATCAATATATGATATTAGCACAACAAAGGTATGGTTAATTGTTATATCTGAAGTCATCTGAATATCGACGTAATAACACGTTTTGACTAGAATGCTGGTTTCAGTCTTTATATGATTTTTGTTTCAAATATGTCGAAGAATCAACAAATTAACGACTTTGTTAAATTCACATTATACAAACTTCGATGTTCAGCAGTCTACTCTACCCGTTCTCTTTACTACAAAAGCTCATACTTACATTTTTAGCAATGTCAGGACGCAGTGTCCCATTTAGAATATACTCTCTAGCATCACTTTTACCAAATGCCCAATTTACATTCAACAGACCGCTGTGTGGATCGAGCGCCTCAAAATAAAGACTCATGGTAGATAACTCCTTACTATCATGAACAAACAGACTTTTGTGGTCACCTTTTTGAAGCCAGATATTCTTTATGTGTGGAACCGTTCTATCAATGTGTACATATGTAGAGTCTTCAAGTGTATTGTTGGCTATGTCTGTTGCCATGATCTTGAAGGTGAACGTCTGGCCATCTCTCAGATCAAAATGTTTACAATGGGACTGATTCTTTATATTTGGTACATCAATACCTCTGGAAAAATTACCATTGTTTAGACGCCAGTAATATGTGTACTTAATAATACCATGCACATTTTCAGTTCCAGAAATAGGAAGTATACCATCAATTTGATCATATACACCGGCTATCAGTCCATGTGGATCTGGTTCAATTGGATTCAACAATTGATTATCCAAGTAAAATTGGTTGAAAAAATATTCTTTCCAGTTCAGACAGATGTCATTGTGGTGTGTTTGCCATTTATAATTAGTCCTGACAGATGCTGACTTCACATACAATGATTTTGTTTGATTGATTTCTATGTAGGATGTATTATCGAAGAGAACAAATCTTCTTGCTTGTTTCAAATTATCTGCCACGTCTTTGACCTCCAAAGTGATGCAATAAAGTTTCGGCATATCAGAAAGCGTAGGGATTTCCAAAGAAACAACAGAAGAATTGACCTTACTCGTGAACACGCTACCTGTATCGATTTGAACCTTGGTCAGTGAAGCGATAGTTTCATGAACAATTACTTGGTAAGATTCAATCGATGAGGCACGTGAGCTATTTCCATGTGCAGGTACTGGATCAAACCAATCTTGGAAATAGACCCAGACTGTCGGCGACCTTATTACCTTATTCTCAATGTATAAGGGATCACTCGTGCAGTTTTTGAAAGCTTTACAGTGTGCAGGAGGAGCATCATCGTATCGGAAGCAAATCACCTTCACCTGTCTCGTTTTTTGGTACGGAGTTGGGGGTAGCTGTACGTGAACTGGTTTACTTATGTCGATACTTTTTAGGTACCCTCCTCCCAATGATTCATAATGCACACACAGCCTACAATGGTCAACAAAAAATAAAAGTTCAATGGGGTGGATCTTTATATTTACAGCTCTGATTCTAGGGTTTTCCTAGAGAAAGCTATTCGAATAAAAAGTACTTTAACGACGATTCTGCTTTTGATCCAAAAGTTTAAAAAAGTATAGGTATTTATTATAATGTAAAAACCTATTGATATTTACAAGGACATATCTATGCATCTGTCCTGAGCTATTAAAAGTAATAATATTTATATCTGTAATGTTTGTGTTTCATTATTATTATTTCAAACAACAAAGGAGTCTCTGTCAGGTTACAAATACCATCGGTCAATTAAATCCAAATTCATTTAAATTCGTGTCCTGCAAAAATGTTTCAGAGAATTTTTCTTTTGCAAGAAATTTCAAATTGACTTGTGAAAACAAATATGTAAAAATTTATACGTACCATTCTCCGTTTTTCAATTTGAAACTTGAAGATGCAGTAGACAGATTCCCAGCAGTTGCAAATGCTTGGTTTGCAAGTGTGCTGTTACTTTTGTCTTCAAGAAGTATATGTCTGGCGATTTCGCTTTCTCTTCCTATAAATGAAGCATGGATATACATGTAGGTTTAAAATGATTATTTATGTTGTTTGTACTTGACATCACCTGATCTTAACTCGAAAATGTGGTTTCGGCTGTACTGAAGTAGCGAAACTATTAATATCAAACAAATTGGCTAGATTAGCTAATATGGTTACAATCACGGATAAGAAACTGCTGCCGGTGTAATGCAGGCAAATAACCCTTCCCTACAAAATGACCCATGAGTCATTTCACTACGTAGAGGAATGACCCGGGTCATTATTCTACGTAGAGAAATAACTCTCATTTCTCTACGTAGAATGATGACCCGGGTCATTCCTCTACGTAGTGAAATGACCCATTGGTCATTTTTTATGGAAGGTCATTTCTCTGCATTACGCCGGAATATGTATTTTTACTCTAAATCGGAGAAAGTCTGACAGGACCAGTCTGACGGCAGTCGAACTTGAGCGTCGATAGCAAAAACTGTAATCGTCGGACGGCACCCGTTGCAGATTTATTTACTTAAAATCTAAGGACGAGCTCAATATTTGTCCTAGGTAATTGACTATAACAAGAGGGCCATGATGGTCCTGTAGTCACTCACCTGAGCCTATTGATTAAACATTACCCCTTTCCAATCCTCAGAGATATCAAGACAAACATCCTGACAAACACTCATTGGTACTGGAATTACAAATATGGCATCTCCAGTGTACACAAGCTTTTTCTAAAATGTGTTTCAGCGGCGTACTTGACATGTAGAAATAATCCAGACATGCATTCTGACATACGTCATGAGTATTTGAGAGAAAATGTGGCATGTAGTGTGTACAAAAGGTTTTTACGAGATTCGACCTAAGGACCTAGTTTTTTGCGGCCCACTTTCGATCTTGTCTGCGATATCAGTAAGAAAAACATTATGATTAATTATAAGAGTATTGGACTTAAAACGTGGCCTCTAGACTATAAACATTTTTTTTTTAGATTTGACTAAGTGACATAGTTTTTGACCCAACGTTGCGCATTTTCAAATTAATTCGAGATATCATCAAGACAAACATTTTGAACAATTTTCAAGAGTGTAGGACGGAAAATGTGGCCTCTAGAGCGTACACAAGTTTTTTCTTTTCTCTCTTTTTTTTAAGATTTGACCTGCTGACCTAGTTTTTGACCCGACATGATATATTTTCAACCATGTCCGACATGATATATTTTCAACTATGTCCGATATATCTTCAAGAAAAAGATACTGACGAACTTTCAAAAGTAATGAACAAAAAATGTGGCCTCTAGAGCATACACAGGACTTTTCTATGAAAAAATACAAATTACCAAGTGATCCAGTTTTTGACCCATCATGACCTTTTTTCGACTCGTCCGAGGTATTATCGAGGCTAACATTCTGGTCAAGTTTCATGAGTATTGGACAGTAACTATGGCATTGAGAGCGTACACAAGGTAAAAAGTTGTAGACGGACGACGTACGACGGATGACGGACGCTGATCACAGCACGATCACAATTGCTCACCAGGAGCACTTCGTAATCAGGTGAGCTAAAAACACATCGACCTGGCAATGTTCGATCGCTGTCTGGCACATGAAATAAATTTGTTTCTATGATTGCTGTTCAATTTTCTCCTTTCAAAATCGTCCGCTCTCAATGGCAACCGTGCTTGTATTTTCCAGGTGCTGTTAGACAGAGAAGCACCGCCGGATGCATATTTGTCGTGCAGGTATCGGGGATGGCCTTGAAAAACTGGACGACGGCTTGAAGCTTGCTATTACTGTGTTTTAATGGTAACACCCAACTGATACCGCAGCTTTGTTTACGGCTTCTCTGTTGTCCTGATTTTAAGACTAGCATTTGGTTTAGACCTACTGATCAGCGAAAATAAGACGTAGTTCACGCACTAATAAACTAGTGTCAGCTTTCATTCAGCGAACACCGACCGGTCATCCAGAAGTGGCCGACCAGTGCCTGTCAGACTCCATCCTGCTTGCCTCAAACATCACTTCTCAAAAAAACCCGTATGGTGCCCACGTTATTTGAGGCCACGCAAGTCACAAAAAATGTCCGATTCAAAAGAAATTGAGGCGCAGACACAAAAAAGACAGTTGTCCTTGCTTTGACCTTTACCAGTCATGTTCACATGATTTTCTTTATATCACTTCAGTTGAGTCACTCTTGGCTCATTTTGTGGCTTTTTACTTGCTTTAAATGACTTTGTCGAGGGGCCAAAGAGCGTGAGGGCACCTATTTATATCTGGGATTATATGAACCGGAAACGTTGTGTCCATGTAAGGAAAAGTGGGTCATAGACAACACCAATGTGAGTCATGTCTTTATGGTAACACCCTGGGATTATGAGAACTAGAAACATCGTGTCTATATAAGGAACAGACGGCCATAGGCAACACGGGCGTGGGTCACTTATATATACAAAAGACTCACAGAGAACGTAAAGAGGAGATATGAACCGGAAATTGCTAAATCAGGAAAGGCTATCAGAGACAACGCTAGCAAGGGGTCACTGATAAAAGTAACGTTGCCAATGACACGAAGAAACTTAAAACGCTAGCGTCATCTATGAGCTACTTCACCTCATATAGACACGGCGTTTCCAGACCTCACCGTCTGAGTTCGTCATTTTTTAAGATAAGTTAACCATGCTCTCGATTTCTATGACCCGCTATTCTTTATAGGATATGGCATTTCTGGTTCTCACCAACCCAGAGCGTTATTTCTTTAAATACATAATCCACAGCAGCTGGCGACGTCTATGGTCCGCTTTTCCTCATATGGTCACAACGTTTCTCGTCCTCACGCTTCTGGGGCGTTGTTTCTGTAAACAGGTGCCCAAACGCACCATTGGATGCTTTGACGTCACTTGTCCCCTTAACAATGTCATTGAAAAACAATAAAAAGCAATTTAAGTCATAACACACATCCAGAGTGACCCGATTGTGGTTATGTGTTGACAATTCTACATAGTTGTATTGTTAGTCATTCATAATTTAAAAAGTACCGGCCGGACATGAACATAACCCCCTAAAGTTTATCGTTTAAAACTTACTGATCAACTTTCACAATCGACAGCCTCGTGTTTCACTTTCTGTTCGGGGATTGTTCGCTCTATTAGGTTATGACATGTAAATAAAGCACTCAAAAGGCACCAGCAAGTGAATATATATAAATGAATTTTGTTCCAAGATAGTAAAATACTGTTGTAAATGTGACCGCCGTGCGAGAAAGATGAGGAACAACACCCGACATACCTAGATATAGTCATGCACAGATACACAAGCAATCACGGGATACAATATCGTTTAAGATCAGTATGAAAAGTCAAAAATAAATTTATAGTTTGTTTTAGGTCAATCAACCATTGATCCTGCCATGGTCCTCTTCCGAATTTCTGGAAAGAATTTGATAACTTCAAAAACTCTTGTTGCCATGGCAACAAAACTGGGGAAAAATTGTTTTAAACCATAGGGCCTATTGCCACCAAATTTGCCCTGTAGCTGTAGACCAAGTTTTTTTTTTTTTTTTTGTTTTTTTTTTTTGTTTTGTTTTGTTTTGTTTTATTTTTTCAAGATAAAGCCCTGGGATCAAATTTGGTCCCGTCCCGGGGCCACGAGTTTTACATGGGCCTATACCTAGTCATCAGGCCAAGTGCTACCAAATTTTGCATGTAGCTTTATCTGGTGGGCCTCTTCAATGAACGTTTAAACTGTAGCCCTCAATTCAAATTTCGTCAAGGGGGTAACAAGTTCTTCATGAGCTTATATAAGGAAAAACAAAAAATCTTCTCGTACTTAGCCATAAAGCTTATGGCTACCAGATTTTGCATTCATTTTAATAAGTCTCTACCAAGAGAGCCCAAATTATTGCCCTGATGTCAAATTTTGCTGCACCCCGTGGGGGAAGGGGGCACAAGGTTTACATGGGCAAATGTAGGAAAAACTCAAAAAGATCTCGTACTTAGCTATTAGGCCTTTGACTGCCAAATTTTGCATGTAGCTTTATCTAGTAAGCTTCTACGAAAAGGGCCTAAGATATAGCCCTCGGATCAAGTTTGGCCTCAACCAAGGTGTTACAAGTTGTAAATGGGCTTATACAGTGAAAAATTTAGGAATTTACTTTTAACCATTCATAAGACATAGGGTTTTACTTGTTAGCCAGTGGGGCAACACAGGGCCTTCTTGGGCCTCTTGTTATCCCTTTCCCCCGAGTTTTAGCGACCCTGAGGTAAGGGTCCAAATAAGTTCGGTTGGCTTTTTGGTAGGAGTTCTGAGTCCGATCCCAGTGCTAGTTAAATCGATGACATTCATGGATATTGCATGACTGAAATGGTGTTGAAACGTTAATTACTATTCAATCATATAATGTAAATATGTTCTATGTACTTGACGCGAAATGTCTGTTAGTACGTGAAGGTAATTCCAGAATAACTAATGACCCTCGGCATCTATAGTCTTTTCTTTAACCCAAGGCTAATTTAGTGAAGTTGTATGATTTGTGATATCAAAGAATAGAGTAGAGATGTAAAAAAATTACTCGTATCTTATGAAATTATTACATAGTTGACAAGGACCATCTGCAGAGTCTTCAAAGGCTCAGTGCTGATACATTTGGGATTCCTTTTTAATTAAAAGTTTCTGGGTTCGATCCTCAGTGGAATCACCGTTAACGTGAGATTTCTTTACGCAAGGAATTGTTGGGCTATAGCCTGTTGCTGACGAAACAAGTGAAAGTGTGCCGTGACCTTCACGCAACAGTGATAAAATAGCGTTCAGTGATAAAATAGTGATCAAAAGCTTCACAATATGTCTTATTTAGAGTAAGATTTCATCCAACACCACCTTAGTTAGCCACAGTCTGTACTTCCCCAAACCGCCTTTTGATTCAGTTGTTTCTTGCTTAATTATTCTAACTAGGTCGGGTCGACCTGACTTCCTCAAACCGCCGTCATGAAAGTTTAACAATTAAGACATCCTGGTCGCTCACTACGTTCGCTCCCTTAGGGTGTCTTAAAATTGTTAAATTTCCAATTAATAAACACCAACTAATACTAAAGGCTTCGGCGATAATACAAGCTGATTTTGATTTAGGCGTACCAGGTGAGAAATTCGATCAATTCGTCCTTCACTCAATATTAATTGGAATTAATATCTATGATCTAATACAGGGAGTTTTTATTATTTTCTTTTTTAATTCATCGTTATCATGCCATGTCAATTAACCCTGCGTCCCCAAAACCAATATTGAGACTTGTAAACCGTACCGATTCAGACGAGGCAGCACGATGAGTGGGTTCACTTGAATTCTGCATTGTTTGTCGCTTAGATATACAAATAATACTGAAACCCTAAGATACAAAAATGAAATGGTCATGTGATCAAAGTGAAACTGTCAAATGTTTCAAGTGTGGCAGTGAAGGGTATAATAGGTACACGAAGTAACGTTACAGTACATGTCGGCCTGACAGGACAGTATACGGCGGAGTTTCCACAATTCATTGGCGAATGCGATCTGTGCCTTAAACTCTTAATCATTAAGTAGCGAACTCTTAATAATTAATTGTTCAGGGAGCCAGGTTATAAGATGGACGTTTTTTTCAAAATATGAAGCCATTTGATTGGTTGGCAAATGAGGTTAAACACTAAGTAGCATGAAGATATAGAATCAAGATATTCTAATGGAATTCTGACATCTTACACTCATCAACAGAAAACTTTTTTAACTACCGCAGTAAGTAAAAAAAAAAAAAGGAATGGAAAATAATATCTAAACATTATAAGAACATACCTGAAATAAGATTCTTTTTAATGTAAACTGTTGCATCTGTAACTCCAAAGTTTGACTCCTTAATGAAAGGGACACTCATATTCGGTTGTACAATTGTAAGTTGTGTCAACATGTCAAACATTATAGTTTTCACTTGAAAGTTTCCATAAACGTCCTGTAGATATTCGCAAGCTGTTGATGATGACGAACTGGTTGATTGTTTCTTTTCACCATTTCTCCCAACAAAACTAGTTAAACATGTTTCTATTTCCGGTTTAGACTTTGGTTGACAAGACGTTTCATTTTGAATAGATACCAGTCTAAAACCAGTGGCACATTGACAATTTTTTGTCAGTCCTTCTCCACAAGTTCCAGGCCAGCAAAAGTGGTTATTCCATGCACATAATCCTGCAAATCCATTTGACAAATTAAGTTTTAACAAACTGCGAGAAGTGGTTGTGCATAGTAGTTCAGTGAATTATTTGACAGTTTTATTAGGGAATATAGGATAAAAATGTATGTGTTCTACAAACTGACTTATGGACTAAAGTTCTAGTATTCTTTATTAGCAATACATTTTGAGGGTGCATATCTTTTCATGACCAAAACCTGAATGATAATGTACTTACTTTCGCACTTCGTATCCTTGGTAGTTCGATTGAAGAATACTTTATCATCGTAACACTTGATACACTTAGTATTTCCAGTGTTTGTACAATGTCTGTGTTCGCAGTGTGCTATGACAAGACAGGCTGTAAAAGTCACAAGAAGAAACCGGAGTATATCGATAAGTGTTTTTAGTCTTGAAAACTAGAAAGCGCGTGCACATCAAGAATTGAACAGGTATAACTGTTAAAGGGTTATATCAAAAAGCAAAGGAATATAAACTATTTTTTCTATGTAAGACAACATTCTTGATTTACCTCTTGCTATGCCCATTCTTATACAAGTGCTGCGCGTCACACATGTGTGCTAAAAAAATCCAAGCCATTCATTAACTACGTTACTTTCAAAATGTACATCCAAATCAAGAATACTAACTACGAATAGTATGGTAAGTACACGTATTTGCTGGCCGTATGATTTAACAATAAAGCAACGCAAATCTAGATTTTATTAAGATATGTTATCGTTCAACTGGCTATATATATGGTAGTCCAAACTGGAATCTACGCAGATCCGGAATCTGCCAAAACAAAATTAAGAATTCTAATATGAACTAGACCAAATTATATTTCTACTTGGTCTAGACAGATTCCAGATCTGCCTAGACCAACTTAGGATTCCCGTTTGGCTTTACAGATCCAGAATCTGCCTAGACCAAATTGGAATTTTAATTTAAACCCAAATATTAAAAGAGGTTTTTAATCTGAACACAGATTAAGAATAAATTTTGAATGTTTTGCATTTTAGCGGGAAAGAAATTAGGAAATGGAGCAAATTTGGGGAAAAAAAGAAAGATATTACTTTAACTGTACCTCTTAGTTACAAACATATTGTCTAGGTCTGTTTGATTTAACGGAAAGAAATTATGCAATAATCCAATAATAAAATAGTAAGCATTGTCGGAAAAAGAGATTTTTTTTTTAATTTCCTAGGAATTCTACCACAGGGTTGTAGTTGTGAACCTGTTTTATTTTTCGTATTATAGATACTATAAAATGAGAAAAAAATGATAAATAAATCAAGTAAGATTTATGATTGGAAAAGGAGAATTGTTCATACTTTATATTTTTCCCCAGTTAATGGTAACTAATAATATATAATGGGTCAAACTGCCTACCTAGCACAAGTATGATGTGTGAAGACTAGTGAAATTTGAAATTGTGAAAATATTGTTAACCCTTTACCACGCAATTCTGACTCTTAACGAACCTGAGAACGAAATCTTTTGAAAGCAATGTGGGAAAAGAAGACAAATTCTAGTAACTAGCATTTTTTTGCTAGTGTTTTCTAACTTATCAAAGAAAAAATGCTCCATTTTAATCACATTGAAATTATTGTCTGCAAACGCTTTCAATGTGGACAAGGCTAATATTTTGTCCTCTGGTAAAGGGTTAATTGCCAGATTAGTTAGCTGTAAAGGTGTGAATGTGTGATATCTTTTTGACCAATAACACATACATGGACCATTTGGGAACCCCCTACATGAAATAAGAGAGAGTTTTGAAGCATGTGACTGTTTAGTAAAGTAGATCGTAAATATTTCACCTGCAGAAAATCTACATGAAGTGAAATTTGAGCCCTGGTCAGCCTACGCAGTCATTGCAGCCTGACCATTGTCGATACTTATTGCAATTTCTGGATGGTCCTTTTTTACATGAAGGGTCAAATTTACTAAACTGTTTTTTTTTTGTTGTTGTTGATTTTTTTTGGGGGGGGGTTGTTTTGTTTTTGTTTTGTTTTGGTTCTTTTTTTCAAATCATGCATTGAAATTAATTGCACTGATCAAGAATTATTAATCCCCTCTCCCAAAAAAATGTAGACTAAAAACCAAACTGTAATAATGTACATGCTGATCTTTGTCTACACTTCCTACGAAATATGATTTAAGTTGGGAACTACACAAAAAGAAGAATGAGGATAAATTCATAAGAAACTACTTTTTGGCTCACCTTAGCACAAAGTGCTAAAGGTGATCTATTGTGATCGCCAAATGTCCGGCGTCCGTCGTCCGTCAACAATTTCTTTAAACATCTTTTCCTCCTATACCACTGGGCCAATCTTTATGAAACTTGGCAGGAATGTTCCTTGGGTGAAGCTCTACCAAAATTAATCAAAGAATTTAATTCCATCCGTAACTCTGGTTGCCATGGCAACAAAACGAAAAAAAACGAAATCTTTGAAAATCTTCTTCTCTGAAACTAGAAGGTGTACTGCTTTGATATTTGGTATGTAGCATCTCCTAATGGACCTCTACCAAGTTTGTTCAAATTATGCCCCTAGGGTCAAAACTGGCCCCGCCCCGGGGGATAACGAGTTTGAGCATAGGAACAAAAAAGGAAAAATCTTCTCTGAAACTTGAAGGTGTACAGCTTTGATATTTGGTATGTAGCATCTCCTCGTGGACCTCTACCAAATTTGTTCAAATTATATCCCTGGGGTCAAAACGGGCCCCACCCCAGGGGTCACAAGTTTGAGCATAGGAACAAAGAAGGAAAACTTTAAAACTCTTCTCCTCTGAAACTTGAAGGCGTAGAGCTTTGATATGTAGTATGTGGCATCTACAAGTTTGAGCATAGGAACAAAGAAGGAAAACTTTAAGAATCTTCTCCTCTGAAACTAGAAGGCGTAGAGCTTTGATATTTGGTATGTGGCATCTCCTAGTAGACCTCTACCAAGTTTGTTCAAATTATGTCCCTGGGGTCAAAACTGGTCCCACCCCGGGGGTCACAAATTTGGGCATAGGAACAAAGAAGGAAAACTTTTAAATTCTTCTCCTCTGAAACTAGATGGCGTAGAGCTTTGATATTTTGTATGTGGCATCTCCTAGTGGACCTCTACCAAGTTTGTTTAAATCATGCCCGTGGGGTCAAAACTGGCCCCGTTCCGGGGGTCACAAGTTCGAACATAGGAACAAAGAAAGAAAATTTTAAAATTCTTCTTCTCATAAACTAGGAGGCATAGAGCTATGATATTTTGCATGTAGCAATTCCTAGTGGACCTCTGCCAAGTTTGTTCATATTATGCCCTTGGGGTCAAATCTGGCCCTGCCCCGGGGGTTCACAGGTTGGAACATGGCAACAAAGAAGGAAAACTTTAGAAATCTTCTCTGAAACTTGAAGATGCATGATTTTTGGTATGCAGAATCTTCTAGAGGACCTCTACCAAGTTTGGTCATATGATTTCCCTGGCGTCAAAACTGGCCATGCCCCGGAGGTCACAGGTTGGAATACAGGAACAAAGAAGGAAAATTCTAAATTTCTTTTTCTCTTAAACGGGAAGGTGTAGAGTTTTGATATTTGGTATGTAGCATCTTTGAGTGGACCTCTACCAAGTTTGTTCCAAGGATGCTGCTTCGGTTAAAACTGACCCAGCCCCGGGGACCATAGGTTCGAACATAGGACAGAGAAGGAAAATTTGAAATTCTTCTTTGAAACTGGAAGGTGTAGAGCTTTGATATTTGATTGTCCTATGTCCGGCGTCTGTCTTTCTATAAACATCTTCTCCTAACCCACTGTTCCAATCTTGATGAAACCTGGCAGGGATGTTCCTTGGGTGAAGCTTTACCAAAGTTGCTCAAAGAATTGAATTTCACCCATAAGCTATAGTCTAAGGTAAGCGTTCCAGGGCCAATTGCCCTCTTGTATTTCTTTTATTTCAATGTGTTTACTTAATAAAGTTTTAATAAAAAGATGTAAAAATGAAAATTCAGGTGGTATAGATACGCTCTGTACGTGTGTGTTAAAATGGGTATACACTGAAAAGACTGTAAAAAAAAAAAAAAACGAAAAGATTCCGATTTATCCATGGCAGATCCTGTATCTGCCTAACCAAACTGGAATTCCAATTCGGCCTATGCAGATCTGGAATCTGCCTAGGCCAAACGAGAATTCTATTTTGGTCTAGACTAAATTAGAATTCTAGTTTGGTCTAGGCAGATTCCAGATCTACCCAGATCTGGCCTACGACATATTCAAATCATAGATACCAACCATTACAATTCTATGCCAAATCGAAAAAGAACACTTTAAAAGTCTTCTATAAAAGCCCGTGTGAAAGTTGTGACTTCACAGTGATGCCATATTTTGTCGATATAGCTAAAATCACCTTATTCCCGGTTGAGGTCAACGACCTACAGCCACATACCAAATAATTCAGGTCTAGGCTGTATGGTCATGAACATGAAGATCTTCAAAGTTTCCTTCATATGAAAGCCCTGTAAAACATTTTGATCCCCGTGGGATCCCGGTTTTTTTTTTTTTTTTTTTTTACTGTATAGAATAGGACCTCGGCCTTTCTCTATGGCATGTCGTAGAAGGAGACTAAAAATAGAGACAAACAGCTGCTTTCCTCGTTATTAGTAGGATTGCTGGAGACTGGGTAGTTCTTATTCCAAGTCCTATATTTTTTTTTCTCGATGTAAATAGGGTTTGGAATGGGAATCGATTGGCCTGTGGGACCCTTGTGGTTTAATCGGCGGTATAAGAATAAACCACTGCAGTCCCGCGATCGTCACATCTGCCATTTCATCTGGCGGAACAAAAGTGACAGCATGCATGTCGTAAAAGGCGACAAAAGGGGCTTCATTTTGTGTTTTTGTCCATTCCTCATTTATCATGTTTGTCTTATGTTGTTGCACATGTATGTTATTTTCACCTCGCATTATTGTTTACTAAGTAAGTGCGCCCAATATGACCTAAGTTGTCGACGGGCCTTAAAACGCCATTCACTCATTCATTCACTCATTCAAAACATTTTGATTCAAGGGCTAACTGTGAGGAAATGTAGAAGTGATCTACTAGATGAAGCTATGTGCCAAATTTGGTAGCCCTCGTCTTTACGGTTATGAACGAGAAGATATTTCCAGTTTTGACAATAGAAAATCTTGTGAACTCCGCCTCCCCCCTCCCCTCCCCTTGCCCCGGCCAATCAGGACAATTATCTGAAGAATCTTCGTAGAGATCCATAAGGTGAAGCTACAAGCAAAATTTAGTAGTCCTAGCCATATAGCCCTGAACCAGATGATTCTAAAAAAATTCACTATAATATAAGCCCATGTAAAACTTGTGATCGCAGCAGAGAGACAAGTTTTGACTAAAGGGCTAAACTTGAAGAATTTAGTAGACATTCATAAGGTAAAACTGCGTGCCAAATTTGCCCTAAGCCCTGTTTCGTACAAGAATATTGTCAAATATTTTCAATATTTTCATTTTGTTGCCATGGCAAAAGAAATCAAATTCTGTCAATATATTTTATGATGAACACCATAACAGGACTATTTCGGTGAAGTTTGTTCAGAGTTGGAATAGCAGTTTCAGAGCAGAACATGTTTAAGAAGAAAGTTAACACATCGACACACGGATGCACTTACGAAGGACGGACACAGGGTCATGGCATTCGTAATTACATGTATGGGAAGTAGTGTCGCTTAAATTTTCCATTTCTTCAGATTTTGTTTATTTGTGAGTATGATGTTTGGCACTGTTTTCAACATCATTTGATGGCGCAATTGCAAGCTCATCTCTCTGTGCTTTCCTGTATTTCCCATTACTAGTTTTTTTGGTTTTTTTTTTGTCTTTTTTTGTTTTTCTTTTCGAATTATTGGCTGAATATTCCCACATAAAAATAGTCTAAACAATTTCCAGTGTTGAATGAGAAATAAAACCAGACGCAAATGAATGACTTTCATCAAACCACAAGCTGTGAATTCGAATCGGCAATCCCCTTGTTTGAAGGCCTGTCGTTATCGTCTGAGCTACTGGGCTCAGCTCTTCATGTTATTATAGTTTTGATAATAGACGTGAAGCTCTATTATTAAAAATCCTCTATTCCTGCAAAGGCAACATAATATCATTGTGTAAATGACAGTAATTGAATTATTACAAATACTGACTCTGATATGACAGATACAGGTATGTAAACCGTAAATGTGTAGATTAACTATTCACCTACCCAAACACCCTTTACCGTAACCTCCGCTGTAGAATGGATCAGAACAATCGGTACATTTAATATTGTCAGGGTTTCCTCCACAAGTTTGTTGTCCAGATTTACAGTTGGCAATGCTTATGTGTTGACATGCTACAAGAATACGAAGGAAAAGTCATTTTTTATGTATTGCAGCTTATCATTTCTATCTGCTTTGCAGGAGTAGGATTTCATACTCTTGCAGAAGAAAGTAGCGGAATCGCGTTGCTTATTGGTAACTGAAAACTGTTCATCCTTGACAAAGATCGGTTCGTCTAAGCAGACCGTATCAAACAGAGGTGTGTATATTTGTGAGTTTTAATTACATAATTATTGTTTTGGAATTTGTCACATATCGATTTCATGACAACTCTTACAAATTTGATATTTTGATCTCTTTTATTCGATATCACTGGAATTTACAAGCATGTGAATTGAAACTATTTAGATCATAAGAGACAAGGCTGCAAAGGAATCTGTTAATTCCTAAAAAGGAACACAGACTGACTAAGTCAGCACATAAAGGGACGTGTCTGTACAAGACGTACGATAATCCGTGACATGATAACATAAACACAATGCAGTGAGAAACTTCATATACTGTATCATACAGTCAGAAATTGATGTAAAACGCGCTAATTCTGAATGAATCGTAACTAAAGTGGTATTGTTTATGGCAAAAATCTAGTCTGAAAATAAAGCAGTGAAAAAGCATAAGTATTGTAAGTTTTGACCTTGTTTGAGGAGCTACCTCTTCTAAGGTTAGACCTGCTTTGATTTCAACAAGTGTGGCATGAGGAAAGACATAGAAATTTACCACATTACCTGGTTTGATACATACATATATAGCTATCAGTTGTAATTGACAAATTGTCTGTATATCTTGATTGAAACCATTTTGCCTCACTTACGGCAATCGAGGTGCAGGAGTGAAACATTAACCCTTTATCGCACAACCTCAAAATTTAACGACCAAGAGAGAAAAAATAACTTTTGAAAACATTGTAGGAAATGTAAAAAATGTTTCGTGTATTGAATAAAATTCGTCATCTTCGAAAGCAAATGGCAAGAAATACAATACGTGTTGAAGAACAGAGTTGAATGGCAAAAGCATCAATTTGATTCAAATAGAAAATTGACAATTATCAGAAGTTTTGGTAAAGTTATCAAGATCTTACTATTGATCACAAGGCAAAATCTGGTTAGAACTTACCGAATGAATCCAACATTGGGGAACTTAGAGTTGTATAAAATAACGGGCAGATTGTCAAGAGGTTTTTAAGTATTCATCTGTGTTTCATCCGAATGGACTTTACAGCATAAGTCATGATTATAGACTGTCAATAGAATTTTTGCCGCCAACTCGATATAATGCATTTCAAACTGGCACGCTTTCTAATATACATGGGTTGTAATCTTGTTAAATATTTCAAAGATTAAACACAGGCATTATTATTTAATTCTAATTTCACAGAAATACCATTAACGAATGACAACATAAGTAATGGAATACTTACTTTGACAACAATACCCACTTCTCCAAGATGGACATCTACAGCGGCCGCCACTGTAAGAATGTCCATGAAAACAGTTTGTGTTACAGTCCTGTGTTTGAGTTTTCCCACGATCGTGTTTTACACAAGAGACCTCTGTTCTATGCCTTGTACCTCCACCACATGATTTAGAACAGCTGCTCCATCCTTGCCAGTGATATGAAAACCATGCACATGCATCTGAAATGTTCAAAATGTCCTTATGTAATTCATCATATTAGTATTAGACATTTGCCTGCACATGTGTTTCAATCCTTTGAGTGGCAACTTTTTAAAGCACTAATTACTTAATGTTACGTAAGTTTCATTCTGACTTCCCATATTGAAACAATGCTGTTGATTGTTTCCTGTATGAGAAACCTCGCTCAAGTCGAAACAAGCTTACATTATAATGATCCGTGGCTTTTCCTACTTGCTGAAAGCAAACTAAACATTCTTAAACAGATAGGGATTTGTTCATAAATATCAATTTAAATTTCGATTCATTGTACCTCAAAACTTAACCCTGTTGACCTATTGACTGGGTATTGAGTAGAGTTTTTAATGAATAGGTGGTGATCAAGACTGTACAAGACATAATATAACAAACCTCCCACTTTTGGTGCATTTGTATGGCTTTTAAATTCTGTTTCATTGCTCTTAATGGCATTGTCTAGGAAGCCTGTGACCTCATAAGGTCACCAGATGTCTGGGGCTTCTATTCATAGAAAGCAACGCGCGGAGAACAAGAAAATCGGACACATCGTGTCTTTATAAGGAAAAACGGGTCATAGACGACGTGATATTTATAGAAACAGCGTGCGTGAGAACCAGGAGCGCCATGTCCATGTAAGGAAAGTGTCAGTGATGAGTGAAAGCGCCGAACATAGGAAGATAATCCAAAGTATGCGAGAGAGTTTGAGTGCAACTCGAAGCTCTTCGCCATATATTTGGGTTAAGAAAACCGACAATTGGACAGTTTCAAAAAGCAGTTTCCGAGGTAGATCGAAATCCTACTGTTTGTGTTGATTGACGAGTGGCACACAGTTGTGACTCAGTGCCAACGTTCTGAACCCATACTCACCTAGGCTTTTTAAAATGTCAAAGATAGTAAAGCAGTGACTAGCACTTTGTACATCCGGCTTCAAGAATCTAAATCTGCTCAATGCGCTGGATGGCCGTTTAGCAGCTGGTAAGCTAATGCATTCATGTGAAAACCTTATTTTTTCTAAACACCTATTTACCAATCGTCCGGCCGGACAACCAATCGACAGTGATGGATAATTCAATCGTCCTCAACTATTCCTCGCAAGTAAAATCGAGCGGACGAATGAATGTTTTTGGACCCTACACAACTAGAACTAAAATATACATGCGGCTGTAACACATAGACTGCTTTCCAGACGAAAAGCATGAAAATTCCACTAAAACTTTTCCAGTTTATTTCAGCGTGATTCAAAGTAGCGGCTTCGCAAATTTGTGACAGATGATATTTGATCAGGTGACTTATTTCAAAAAAAAAGAAGAAAAAAACGTATTTCACAGATTTTCCAAACAACAAAGTCGATAGGATCTGGTTTTTATCGATCTGGCAGTGAAAGTTTTTTACGTAGTGGTAAAAACAAAAAAATACTTTAAATAGAAAAAGAAAGTTGGTGCGGGCTCGATCTGGTAATGAGTGTACCGTATTTCTATATGCATCTTTTTAAGAAAAGCTGGACCAGTCCATTTAGTAACGAAAATGGCTACTCAACAGGCTTTTTTCAAAAGCGGAAGAAAATATAGAGCCGCTGCTCATGCGGGGCAATAACAACAACAACCTAGCGAAAAGATTAGTATCAATTACGTTGCATAAAGTGAGTTGTATTCTCTTCGAATCATAATTACCAATGCCGCATGTACAGTCGACACAAATTGTGACATTAACATCAGAACCTTGGTTCACGGTGGGGAATCGCGTGACACAACAACAACAACAATAATGACCGACATTTGAAGAAATCCCCCCACTTCAGGTAAGAAAATATTCAATAATTCCGTTAATACGTGACCGATTGGAATTTGGTTTGAAGCAGAGAAGGCGGAAGGACGCCAGGAATTTGCTGGATGTGTTATATCTTTTAAACAACTCCTGATAAAAAAGTTATTGACGAACAAACATTTTTTTTTATCCTGGATAATGTTCACGTCAAAAATAAATAAAACACACACACAGACCAGATTTCTTCTTTTAGTGCTAATTGTGTTCCCGTATGCATAAAATGTGGAGAGAATTAATAAAAAGTGTTGTAACTATCAATACTTTTTTTATTTGAATACGATTTTCTAGGTAAACAACGTTATTTTCTAAAATGATATAGTTCACGTCAGGAAATTTTTATGATAACGTTTACGTCATAAGTAGAATATAGAATGTATATATATTTTATCATCTTAGTTGCGTCATTTTGTCTTGAATATCATGTTAATGCATACTTGAAATTATGAAATTGTCTTGATTTTAGCCATATTCAAAAGTGTTACGTGTTGTGCCTAGTTTTTTAAAGCATGTACAAAATCTGTTCTTATTTAGTACTGATTACTCGCTGGGGTCCTACTAAAATACGCCATGGAGAATTTATACGCCATGGATACGCCATGGGAGTTTTTGCACGCCACAGCTGTTCCATAGCAGTGAAATTATATAATAACTAGTAGAATATATTGATATGCATTTTACATCACATACTGATGTTTCATCGATGTATATTTTGCAAGATATTTGCCTTTGAAATTTTGATAAATAACTAAGGGAGACAATCTTATGACAGTATGAGTATGAAGTATGAGATATGAAACTTTGCTCGCCCGAGCAATAATATATCGATTGAAAAGGACAAAAATTTATTATCATTGTGTAAATATGCTACATTTCTACTGTGGTTCAATCTCAATGCGTAATATACAATAATTACTATGAAATTTGTCTTTCTTTACTCACGAAGATCGGGAGACTACGTAGTTTTGGCTTGCTATGGGAGAATTTCCTCGCCAGAGCGTTCCAGATAAAATACAACGAGTAAATTATTATAAATACTTGTTTTATTGGTTTATTATCACTACATGTTTAAATTTCAATAAGATTCACTTTGTATATTACAGGAAATTTGGAATTACAAATCAGCCTGCTCAACGAGTGAAACAAGGGAATTAATACCGTATTTATTAACAGAACACACAAGATATTCTTAATGTGTATTACCGTCTTTCTTTTTCGTTTTAAATATATATGTATGGACATCACATGATACTCAAGAGTTTTCTAGAATTAACTAACAAAAGCATTTGACCGTATTCTCTTTTAAAGAAAAGATATTGTTTCTAATACGTAATTCGAAAATTCTCTTCCTGGCTTTTCCTGGGAATCCCGTGACGTCAGCGAATGGCCTGCTCGATGAATAGAAATTTTCAGAAAAACTGTAAAACATAAAACATTCCGGTTAAAAGGTGTCTACTGAGGAATCGCCGAATGTCGCAGGTACATTTTTGTGTTGTCTATTGATAGGTTAAAAGAAATTATGATCAATGTTTGTTTCGTGGGTGATTTTGGGTGGGAAAGGCTGTCTTGTGCTCGCGCTGGTAATAGAGACGTTGCATTCCTTGTGTTTATAGGGGAGGTTTTTTTTTTCATGTTTTATCATTTATTTTGGTTATAGAATGTCAAATTCCTGTGATTCAACATATCTGATTATAACCTACACTTTTAAACAAAACCTGAAATCATCTGACATTGAGAAAGCCTGTGAAAGCATAGTGGGAAAACGCATTTTAAAAAATTTGTGCAAAAGTGAAAAATACTGGTAACAAGTATTTTCTTCTTTTTCTGCGATGTTTTCTTATTTTCTCATAACAAATTTTGATACAAATGCTTTTAATTTCTTGTGTAAAGAACAAGACGAAATATTAGCTCAACTCCCCTCCAATAATTTTAAAAATCATAGTAACTAAAATATGAGTTTTTAGTGAAATGCAAATGCAACAAACACGCAAAAAATCTCCGTATTTCGAAGTTAGCCCCCCCACCCCTCAATCTTGAAATGCTTCCTACATGCCTACGTGCAAGAGAACCGTAATAATAACCTCTAAACATAGTTCTATTGTGGAAGACAGTTGTTTATGCAAAAGAATTCACAACAGTTAGCAACAAAGTGTTCACCGCTAAGCCATTTAATAATGTTTTCAGACTCAACGTTACGACAAGGACGTAGCTTTTGCAGCCTAACCAAATGTTACTCGAGAATTTAGAGCTTTTGAAAGGATGGCAAATATTACAGAAAAAGGAGAAGATCCTGATAACCAGCTTTTTCTCTGTTTTCCAGTATATTTTCATAAGGATCGTCAGTAAGGGAATTTGGAAAAGTGATTTTAGGGGTGTAATAGTCCAATCATTTTTATTTTTCGATGGTTTTAACAAAAGAGAGCCGAGTCTAAAAGTAAGCAGAGCATTCCCCAATAGGCTCCCTCGTGTCTAGCCCAGATGACCGAAATGTCTTTATTTTATATATAATGGTTAATAAATGCATAAATTAATTTATATCTGGTTATCTAAATAAATTCTGCAAGTTATACGGCATATTTGATTTACTCTCTCTCTCTCTCTCTCTCTCTCCTTTCAAATCACAACAGTATTCATGATAGAAGTATTTTAATATGAAAAGCTACTTATGACGTGAACGGCATCATAAAAAAATCCGGACGTAAACAATATCATTTTTGAAAATAATCTTGTTTACTTGGAAAATCGTATTCTACTTAAGAATATTGACAGTGACAAGACTTTTCAATCATGCTTTCCACATTTTATGTATACGGGAACACACTAAATGTACTAAAACAAGAAAAGTGACCTGTTTGTGTGTTTTGTTTATTTTTTCTATTTTTGACGTGAATGTTATCCAGGGTAAAAATTTGTTTGCTCGTCAATAACTTTTTTATCAGGTGTTGTTTAAAAGATCTAACACATCAAGCAAATCCCTGGCGTCCTCCCGCCTTCTCTGCTTCAAACCAAATTCCAATCGGTCACGTATAAACGAAATTATTGAAGATTTTCTTACCTGAAGTGGGGGAATTTCTTCAAATGTCGGCCATTGTTGTTGTTGTTGCTGTGTCACGTGATTCCGCGCCGTGTTGGTTATCAATATCATATACAATCCTAATCTATATCGAGGGTTCAGACGAAACATGCTAAAATAGTGCTTACGTCCGGAAACTATATACGTGAATGGACGAGTGGCGTCAGTCTCGGAGGTCAAACGATGTGTGAGGCGATACCCAAGACGACTACAATATTATGAGATCGCAAGTACGACTTTCCTGAATTTGAGTGGTTACAGACTATGCGATAAATTTCTACAATGTGTATGGTTTCTATTCAGGAAATTATGACCCGAAACTCTTCACATGTTTAAGGCCGATGGGATACATTTCACATATTTTCAGTCGTGCACAGAGCTTCTGACTGATATAAAAAAAAAAAGTTCAGTAAGATACTGTATGCATACCCATTTTACTAGAATTACCTTTGTTGTGAAGCGCTATCAGAGGGTCTGTCCTTATCCCCGGCGCGCAGTTATGAGTGATCCGTTATAAATTAAGTAGTGATTTGTTTGTGTTGTTGTTGGTGGCGTTGTTGTTTTTTACAAGTGGCATGTCATAATCCGATACAAAAGTAAAAGTTTATGAAAAAGTAGTCTTTTTCAAAGACGACACATTTAAGTTTAAAGCAAGCTTAAGCTTGAAGTCCACTGTACATGTATGGAGGTCATTTCTCTTTAACACCGTCCTGAATCGGCCATGGTATAAATCCAGTGCTTTGCCCAAAGAAACAGAAAACTCGGAAGCTACGTGTCACGCAGAATAGGGTCTGGGAGGGTCACGACATATGGAAATAAGGCTATATTTGTTAAGATGGCATTCCCTACACAGAGTTCGTGTTGGCCTCATGGAAAAGTCCCTTTAACGTATGTGTCTGAGTTTTTCAAATTCGTGGCAATGTCTATGTTTCTTCCCCTTAATGCTTCTGGACTGTACTTCAGCACTTTCTTCGTCTTGAGCGACAGGTTTCACGAATCTTATTTCCGGGTTTCCCCTCTGCTCTTGAGGATTGAATTGAGATCTGGCCAAAGCTAAGTCTCTCTCGACTGGTGTCAAAAATTTCATCAACGTTTGACCAGGAGGTTGCTAGCAACCGTTTTGTAATGGTTGTATTAACAACCCCGTTGACAAGCAAAAAATATTGACATTTGCCAGACAAGTGTACCCGACTAATCCTTTGATTTTAATAATGAATTTTGAGGAAGATGCCAAGCACCCTTGCTGGTATCGTCTGATCGTTTACAAACCTACAATGTCTGATAATCAGAGCTCGCATGCATGTGGAGGCATATTTTCGAAGATTACCCGAGAATACCTAGCGTTCCCAAACCAGCATTTGCATATGGTAAGAATCAGAATCCTTCCTCTATAGTAACGAACACACCACAGCCGAAATTTCTGCTTCAACAATCGCCTATCGCTCAGGGCACTCCTTAGTTATCCGTAGCGGAATTACGTTCCCGAGTGGTTACGTCTGACGACGATTGAGAATTTCTGTTTTCAGACATTCTCCACATTCAGAGACATGTGAAATGGTATCATCCCGATATCAAAGATAAACCCTCGGAGCACAGAGCGAACTCGAAACTAGACTGGATTTCCAACAGTGATCCATTGGAGGACGGTTAATCCGACGGCGATGACCAAACGAAGGCGATGACAACGATGAGAAGAGTGGTTCGAAAGGCGATGATCCCCCTATGGCGACTTTTCAACTGTCATCTTTGATGCATATGAGAAAATTTATTTGTGCCTTGAAAAGCAACTTGTGTCAGCACAGGTGTGAGAAAGCTAGGAAACAGATGCATAGATGCACTGACCGCCGTGATATGACCTAAGCTGCTACAATGGCGTTTAAACTTCACGACAAACAAAGAAGCAAAAAACATGAGGTAGACCAGCATTTTGAAATGTATAGAAAAAAATCCGATTGCATCATGTTTCGACTCAGGTCAACATGCGCTAATTGCACTGGCTAACAAAGGTGGATATTTTGCGGGTGCATTAAGTCCCCTTTTCACAAAGCATGGATCAATTTAAAATACGGATCCCCATAAAAAAATAATTTACCTCTGAGCACTTGCCCTCTAAATTGGAATTAGGATTGGAAGCAAACAAGGTGCTAGCTTATTTTCGCCTCAGGCTGTGATCAAAGTGCTCTTCGGTTGAATTATAGACCCCTTTCCGGAAAATTACCAGGGATCATCAATTGTTGGCGTAATCTTGGGTCCGTATTCACCAACCGTTATAAGAGCATTCTTAGTCCTATTCTCCAGAATTGTCAATTCATGTAGTTGAAAAATAACACAACTTCTGATTGGTCAACTATTTGGTTCAGTCAATCAAAGTTGTGTATTTCTTTTAACTTAAAAAAATCTGGGAGAGTAAGACTAGAAAAGTTCGTAAGAATGGCTGGAGAAAACTGACCCTGATCTTTTATATTGGTTGACGTAGTACCACTGCATACAAAAATATGCCCACTAACTCAAGCTTGTATAACTGCCATTTTCCTGGATCAAATTCAAATTTAGCAAATAAAGATATTTCATTTTGAAAAATGAAGCTGAAAACATTTCGTGGCATAAAAAAAATTAAAAAAAAAAGGGAGTTTTCTGCGACTAAAATTTTGTTAGATTTTTTATTATAATTCATCCTAGGCAGCATTTGGCTTTTTGGTGATCAGTGTGTGTCCTTTCTTTTCACATTGATATCAGTTGCTAAATTGCTGGCCAAATTGATAGATAGAAAATATCACAAATGTTCGAAAATGCAATTGACAAGCTTGATAAGTGGAGATATTTATTCTTCAGTTGACGATCGCCTTACCAAAAAAAAAATACACTGAAAGGAGAGTCTCTGGAAAAGAAAATGAAAGATGATTCGCGCAAAGCAGTTATCAGTTGTAGTAGTAGTGTTTAAAGACAAAAATTTTATAGGTAAGTCGTCAGTGTTAAACTTACCTGTCAAATATACAGCCTGCAAGAGTAATAACAGCTTAATGCAAATCATTTCTATAGCGGAAACTTCATAATCAAAAAAGCCTCTCCAAACGACAACGGTGATATCGAATCGACAAGGAGAGTAGGTTGGAGTGGACTGAAACACTTTTATCGATATCAGCAGTTTTTCACCGATCATGTTTATCAAAAAAAAAAAAGAGGGATCCATATCCAATACTTATCTGAAATACTCGATTTTGTCAGCTGGTTTGAGTCGGTTGGTCTGTGCACACATGTAATTAGAAAACATAAAATAAAAAGGCAACCTGTGGGCAAATATTTTTTTAAAGGGGCCTATTTAGCTTTTATGCGTTTAATCAAAATTTCTTGTGAAGCACCGATAAATATTACGAGATATATCTTTATTTACAATTGTATTATACCGGTATAAGATAGTACGTCATTAAATAGAGATCCAAGTAATCGACACCAGTTACTGATTTATTTCATGCTTTTAACCATTTCTGGGTGGAACTTTATCAAAAACCAGTGTACACACTTCTTTTCAGTTATTCCCCGTGGCGTATCCCCTCCGCAAGGCAATGCATTACAATATTACGTTAAGCGCGAGAAATGTTCTAGTAAATGACGTTTCCACCTGGTTGTGAGGCACGTGCATTTTTGCAGGTAACTAGAAATAAAAATGGGTATTTTCACCGGTCGTAACCATGAAAAATCGAAAAATATTTCACCGATATTTCTCGATAACCCACTGGAAAGCATGAAATAAGGATATACACCTCCCAAATATTCCTTTGGAATAGCAAAATTTCGGCTTTTACTATCGGCTTGAAAGTTTCATGTTAGTTATTTAAAAAAGTTTAGACATATCTATTTTACATTGATTGAGAAACAAGTTCTTACAACTTATACTAATCTCTCTCGGTTCAGCCTCCTGGAAACTACACGAGTACTCGCGCCGAATGTGTGTGCCTTTGAAAAATCCCGAAGTTGACACCCGCTCCCAGGTATCGAAATTAGGACTTTTGGGTTGCGAGGCCGACACTCTACCTCACAGCCACGAACACCAGGTATTTAGCAGGATAAGGGTTAAAATTATTTGATCCTTTTTCCCTCATTTTTTTAATCCTTTTTCCCCCTTTTTTTTTTTGAAAAACTGCTTTCCTCGATGACATTGAAACGCGGGATACTCGCAGTATTGCAAAATGCAGTATTTTATTTGTCGGTTGCAGAAAATCAAACTTCACACCCGGTAAAAAGTAACAGAACATAGACTGACTTAGCAACCTTTTACGCAGTTTTCAAATTCAGTTTCCTGTCAGCGACTACGAGCTGCAACGTAACCGACCGCACAGTAAGAGATTCTTATCCTTGCAATATTAGCTACCATAGCCTACAATGAAATGGTACTATTTTCACACTAGCAATGTTTACTTGTAGTTGCTATTAGGCCTTCAAATAATTCATAGAGATTTTGTAAGTAGCTCCTGGGTTCGTATTCACCAACCATTCTGAAGAGCGCTCTTTGTCTTCTTCTTCAAAATTTTCTGACTGTGAAAGTAACAGAACTTTTGATTGGCTAAACCGTATGGTTTAGCCAATCAGAAGTTCTGTTACTTTCACACTGACGATTGGTTTATTATGACAAAGAAACTAGATTTTTATAAACATTGTTGAATTGATTAGAAAAAAAGAGGATTTTTATTTCATAGAATGTCTTTGTCTTGGACAAAACCTACATTTGGTGTTTTATCAAGATATAAGGCTCTTCGCCACAATTCTAGCTGTTTCACCGAGATTCATTTAGCAATCGATCGATATACCGACAAGGGAACGCATGCCCGAACATTGATTCCTAGAAGATATATCGTTTATTTTCTCTGGACAGACAGCAATACAAAAAATCTGACTCCACTTACTGCACATTATCTCCCGCTAGATGGCATTCTACAATATTTATCCATGGGCGGATCCAGAGGGGGGGACCGGGGGTCCGGACCCCCCCTGGAATTTTGGCAAAAATGTGGTTATCGGATTCATAAAATGGTACTGGTTTGATAATGCACAGCATTTATGTAAAATACAGTCATAAATTGAAAAAAAAAAAAGGGGGGTCTAAATGTGGAGATCTCCTCATGGTTAGAACTGGAAACGTTGACTTTTCTTGTAAACGGCTAACATCCAATGAATCCCGGAAATCAAAGTATCATATAATAAGACAAGTGCGTTTTCGGTGGGACCCCCCCCTGAGAAAGATATCTGGATCGGCGCATGTAATATCTATCTAATTTGGGCATCCTGGGTACACAGGACCGGACAACATTTCTACGTGACAACCGTTACTTTGATTTTCAAATATGCTACTTGGTGCGATTCACTCAGCTATGATTAGCAAGTTAGAGAAATCTGGAGCTAAAACAGGCCTGGTTTTTCCTCAAACGTATTTATAAAAGCCATTTTCTCCATTGCTACTTTATAACGCGTATTATTACAGTCTCCCCGATATCGGGGAGAGTGATGCGTCATATAAGACAAGTCGAATCTTCGAAGAATATGACATGCGCAGACAACGCTAACTGTAATTTAATGTTTGAAATTGGGCACAGCTAAACATCGCTAAATATTTCAGTTGATCTTTATTGATTTTTTTCTTCCTGTTATAAGTCGAAAAAAATATCCAATTCACTCAACCCTTTGCTAAGCAATCTGAAGTTTTAACGATCCCAGGTAAGCTCGTTTTTTGAAAATGTTGTGAGAAGAGAAGAAAATGCTGGTAACCAGCATTATTTTCTCCTTTTTTTCACAATGTTGTCAACTCTTTCGTAGACAATTGCCATCATTTGAGCCACACTAAATTTGTCATCTGCGGTATTGTATTTTTTTTTTTTCAATTTAGATGTGTCTAAAATTTTGTCGACTGTTGAAGAGTTACATGTTTATACTTACGTTAGACAAGATAACCTGTGTGACCTGGAGGTGCTTCAGCAAAATATAAAGATCTAAACGGGTCAAACGTTATCAACGTTTACGTTTAAAGTCTTACAATAGGCAAACAACTTACTGACAGGATTATGCCTATCTATCGACCTAAATCAATCGATATTTGATATCTTCCTGGTTTGTTTCTCCTTTCTCTAATATATACAATTATAAGCCACGCCCTGTGACAGTGGGCCTTAATTTATCTACAAAAAATATCGCTCCAGACTGCGCAGGCTGACCTGGATCTAAAGTTTTTGCTTAAGGTCAGTTTTTTGCATGTCAAAGCACCAGTGTACTGCATGGTTCAGTCAGTCGTTATAGAATATCGTCGGTTTACTTCAAAAACCTCGTAACTACAGCTTGAAACAAGCTGTAGTTACGAGGTTTTTGAAGTACACCGACGATATGAATTGTATGGATCCACATTTAACCCTTTCCCAAACAATCTCTGGTTTTTACGGGTTTGGAATAGTAGCCTTTTGAAAACATTGTGGGAAAAGGAGAAAATGCTGGTAACCAGCATTTTCTCCTTTTCCCTCAATGTTTTCTACCTTATCATAGACAGAAATAATCTTTTCAGCAAGAGTTGAATTGTCGTCTGCAAATGCTTTCAATTTGATCTAGTCTAAAAATTTGTCGTTTGGGAAAGGGTTAAATGGAAGCGCTAACGCTAAGGTAGCGGATTGCTTTTCTGGCTCCGGATACATTCCACTTTTTGGTGTATTCTTTGATTCTTTTCCTCGTTAACTAATATAAATCAAAACGGAAAGTTCTCTTTTATTACCTTAAATTAAAAAAGACAACTGAAACATGATGTTCTAATTTTTTCAGAGAACATACAGTATCAAGTTGAACTGCTTTGTTTGAATATCATTTTGTTAGTGTACGAAAATGCTTTTGTTGACACGCATATCTAGGCAAAACCTGCCGGTGTAATGCAGAGAAATGACCCTCCCCTACAAAATAACCCGGGTTATTATTCTACGTAGAGAAATGACCTCAGAAGTCATTTCACTACGTAGAGGGATGACCCAGATCATTATTTTACATAGAGAAATGGCCCATGGGTCATTTTGTAGGGGACGGTCATTTTTCTGCATTACACCGGAAGCAAAAATCTGACCTAGATAAAGATAGAAGGCTTCAAAAAGACAAAAACCGGTATATACATGCTCACGTGATCTGGGTCCAAAGAGCTCCAGATAAGAGGGAGTTATGGTATTCTAAATCCATTATTTCTCTTCCAAACCCTATGTTGTGGGTACTCATTAGAATAGTCTTGATTAGATGATTCTGATGATTACCCACACCATAGGCTTTTATGAAGTAATAAATCAATTTTTTTTTTACAAAATAAGAGTTTTAAAATAGAGCTCCAGATATGAGGGAATGATGTTATTCTAATGTCATTATTTCTCTTCGAAACCCTATGTTGTGGGTACCCATTAATCAAATCAATTCTTCACCAAATAACAGTTTTAAAACAGAGCTCCAGATATGAGGGAGTGATGGTAAGTCATTATTTCTCTTCCAAACCCTATGTTGTGGGTATTCATTAGAATCGATAAGACGATTCTAATGAGTGCCCATAACATAGGGTTTAGTAGATAATAATTGATATTTTCGATTTTGAAATCAAAATCACTCCCCCTATCTGGAGCTCTTATAACTGGTATATAAATTGATTTAAAAAACGATAAAAGAGTCCCACAAGATCCAACATGCACGTAAAAGCCCTTGACGAAAGCATTATCTAAAATAAACATGTAGAAGCTAGTCATAATTCTAAAATTTTATAAATTTCTGTACCTAATACCCTACCAATACATGCACATGTACTTCAACTTTTTCCTCACGTAGACTGGTTCTTAACTGCTGCGATACTGAAAGATTGAGGTTTAGACTTGTTCAAAATGCAGACGATAAATTTCAGTGTTGGTTCAATAACTGAGTTGGGCTTCCATTGGAAAGCAAACATTCTGTGCCAAGGAGAAAATGCTGGTTACAAGCATTTTATCCATTTCCCTCAACAATATCAAAATCTTTCAACATTCATTTTACTTCTTTAACTGGATACAGCAATTGCTGTATATGATAAGAAAACAATATTTTTTCCTTCATTGAGAACACTACAGGTAACTTATTCATCATGAGAGAGAGAGATATATATATAAACAAAATTTATAAAATTAATGTTTCTGTTTTATAAAGAAATAAAATTTAAAAATGATGGATTATTTTATGCATAAATTGCCTAAAACTGTATGTATCAGTATTGATACAGACTATAGCTATATATTAGCCCCAGGCAGGGATTAGCTGTACCCTAACCTGTACGATTTCCCATTTGTCTAAAAATCAAAATGTGGTACAAATGGGATTAAACCAACAAACCTAAACATTGCTTATTGAAGTGTTGATGTAATCTGAATCTGATTAACTCCCTTATATGAAAGACAAGACTGTTTCTTACAGAAAACAGCGTGGCACCAAAACAAAACTAGAGCTAAACGTGATTATACCCCCCAACAGCTCATTGTCACAAAATCAGGTCTTTGTCACAGAATGCAGAATGGTTTAGTACAAAAGTAAGAGTTGAAAAAAGTTCAAGAGGAGATAATTCTGCAACAAATCGCAGCAGGGTCATGATGTAAATTAGAGTTAACTATGTGAGTATTGGTCCAGACAAATTTGTGTCTACGGACAGACGGATGGACAGACAGCAGTGGCGATTCCAGTATATCCCCCTACACTTCGTTGTGGAGAGTATAACAACAAAAAAACAATAAGTACTACTACTTTCTTATTTTTATTTTAATAGAAATGTCTACTTCAGCATACATGAAGTGCTGGAGCATTCACCAGAGGACAAAATTTTGGTTTTGTCATAGTTGAAAACAATTTTAACCACACTCGAGTGACAAACTTTGTCTTTCAAAGGTTAGAAAGCATGGCATAGTTAGGGGTTAATGTAAATTTTTCGGGAAGCGGAGATTTCTGCAATTTTTGAGTACCCTAATATATTGCAATTAACTCTTCATTGTCAAAGTTCTTCAAAAAACAGTCTCAAGTGTTAGCCTCGTGATCCTGATGAGGCTTCCTTTTGAAAAAACATTATGTTAAAAGTAAAAATGCTGGTAATCAGCAATTTTCCTCCAACATAATATTTTCCCACAACCTCTTCAAATAACATCTTCGTATGTGATATTTAGAAACATGTTGATGCACTGTTTGGTAAATGATAAATACTTTTCACTAACCAATATAATAACAGGGAGAAAAAAACACCAGTGCACATAATCTTGTAGCGATTAAATCAAATTATAGTATGTCGAATGATACCCTTCATTTCAATAGCTGTCAACATATTTATAGCGAGTGAGATTTCCTCCACGCACCTCTTTGATTCGTCCACAGTGACGTAAAGCCGTCAAGATGGTTCTGGCAGAACTGTCCAGTTTTAAACCACCAAAGTCTTTTAGATCCTGATCCACCACAAAATAGCAACCTGCAACATAACAGAGAGTAAAATACACAGATTTGTTGCTTTGAGATTTTAACATTGCTTTAACTCCTTACCATTCACATTTTTTCTACAAAAAAGATGAAATCTTGTAAAGCATCATGGGAAATGAATAAAATGCTGCTTATCAAAAATCTCCTAGACTTGCACAAAGAGGATTGTTTTGTTCATTCATCTGAACCAAAACGATTTTGCAGAGAACTGTTTGTAAATATTAAATCATAATGACATTCCAAAGACAGGAAGTACATGTATATAGGTTCTTCTCATGCTGTTTACAACCTGAGATGTATTTTGTGGAAAGTATAGAGCAAGATCAGACTGCACATATGTGCAATCTGATCATGTCCTAATCTAACCACTATTCTGTCAGTAGTTCTTGTCACTCAAAGCCTATTAACCCTTTACCCCATAAGGCATTTCTATGGTATTTCTAATTGGCCCTAAATAACAGCAAGGATGAAGCCGTTTCTTATGTGTATATGACACCTTTTGATAGTGTAGAAAACATTGTGGCAAAAGGTGAAATTGCTTGTCAGAAGCAATTTCGCCTTTTGCCACAATGTTTTCAAAGGCTCCTACAAGCAATGCGTAGCAATGAATATCTATGGAGTAAAGGGTTAACTATGAAATATAATTTTTGTGATCATCAGCAGCTTAAAATTTCACAGGAAAAATGTTAAATGATAAAAGAACCATTTCAAAGCTGTGGCAGCTATTTCTTTCTTTTTTATTTGGTCCAAGACATGCCTCTGACATGAAAATAGTAGTAGAAAAATCATGCTCTTAATTGTTTGCAAAGCAATACCCTTTTTTCACAACCATCAGAAAAAGGCTTTTTGAAACATAACAAGCTTTCCAGTGTTTTTTGCCTTTTCTATAATGCTTTCTACCCCTTCAAAAACAATATTTGCATTCTTAGGGGATCATTTACTTGTCCTTTGCATATCTTTTCAGTTTGGACAATTCTAAAATTTTGTTGTCATGATTGCTTCAATTCATTTCAAAAGGACTCGTACTACAGTGACATTTCAACTTACATCTATACTTGTTTTTAACAGATTTTTTATTTCATAGATCTATAATCACTCTGGTATCTTCATGCCAAATGATGGTTGATGGTTGAAATGCAAGGTGGCACCATATTTATTGATTATTTAGTAATGTTTACACAAATTGAATTATTGTAAAACCTGTATACAAATGACCAATATATGAAACATTCTACAAACTATAAAGTTTTTAACAGCATTTTTTTCCTCTCTGGCTGTAGATACATGTATGTATCCTTAAGTGTCCTTAATCTTCAGAGAGATACCTTATTTTTCTGTCAGTATTCTTCATATAAGTTTTCTTTTGCATCAAAATCTTGTACTTGCAGTTTAGTGGAAGATAGAAACTAAATGACAATACTTCTGCATTTTGCCTTTAAATCTAGGAAGAGAAATATATGCAAGTGCTAACCCTTTGCTGTTATTGCTTTTAGAATTAGATTGATTTTCAGTGTGTGTCTAAAAAAGGGGCATAAGTAAGTCAAAAATATCTTAATGGTTTCCTGTTGTTCTGGAATGGTTTCCCTTTTCAAACTAAACAACTAGCCAGAGCTTGAAGTAAATATCTTCAGTAATGATAGAGATAAGATAAAATGTCAAAGACTTTGCTTAACTCTCTACCAAACAAAAAAAATTTAGACTGGTCCAAACTGAAAGCATTTGCAGATGAGAAAAATAGAAGTGGATAAAAAATTTGAAATTTCTTTTGGAAAGGGAAGAAAACATTGTGGGGAAAGGAGAAAATGCTGGTTACCAGCATTTTCTCCTTTTCCCACAATGTTTTCAAAAGGCTTCTTTCTCAAGGTCATTAAAAGTTGGGATTGTTTGGTAAAGGGTTAACTGCTCAGTCAACAACAGGGCTATGACAATGCTTTCTTCCAAAACAACCAAACAAAAAATGACTTGTACTGCATTTATCATATACCTTTAGTGTCCTTGTTTTCTTGAGACACATATTGGTCATATCTTTTTCTGTCAATATCCTTCATTGTAGATTTCTTCTGTTTCATTATCTTATATTTACAGTTAAATGCAAGGTTACATCCTTCAATAAATTTGTTCATCTGGTCATAGGATAGTCTCCCCTTCTGATATCTGCAATAGACAATAGGCTTGCATCACTAACCATTCATATTTCAACTCTACATGTTATTTCAGAAACAAGGGCACCACATGCTGGTGAGAGGTGACCAACCCTCAACTGCAACTGCTTATAGAAACAGATTGTTTTTTAGTCAAAAGAGACAAGTTTTAACCCTTTACCAAACGATAAAATATTTGACTAGTCCAAATTGAACTCACTTGCTGATTACAAAGTAAATGAAACTCAGAAATTGAAACTTATTTCCAGCAGGGTAGAAAACATTGTGGGAAGAGGAGAAAATGCTGGTTACCAGCATTTTCTCCTTTTCCCACAATGTTTTGTTGGTTGGTTGTGTTGGGGTTTAACGCCACTTTAACAGCTAAGGTCATATCATGGCGGTCGGTGACGCACAGTGTTTCCTGGCTTTCTTACACCAGTACTAACACAACTTTCTTTCCAAAGCCACCGACTACTTTTCTCACATGCTTCAGCAGAGCTGAGAGGCGAAAATACGCCTGAAAGAAAGTTCGCCTCAACCGGGTATCAAACTCACAACCACCAGGTCATGAGTCCGACACGCTCACCACTGAGCCACCCGGGCGGGCCCCACAATGTTTTAAAAAGGCTTCTATATCTGGGCCATAAAAACCAGTGATTGTTTCGTAAAGGGTTAAGTGAATACCTTAATACCTTCAGTAATGAATGATTATCAAAATGACACATTTTTGCACAATGGCCGTACAGATACAGATGACAACAGAGCTATGAAAACATATCCGCATCTTCTTAACCCTAAGGCTGCTGATTGCAACTTGCTCACTTTGCGGACAGTGTAGATCAAGATCAGGCTGCACAGAATGTGCAGTCTGATCTTTGATCTACACTGTCCAATAAGGAGATACTTTGAGTAAGAATGCATTTGAAATAGCACCATTTGAGTTTTTCTATGGGCTTGAAAAGTTCCATGCAGCAGGAGAAGGGAGGGTTAAAAAATAACCAAACAAAAAATGAGCCCAAAACTACTTATGATAGACATAAAAGACAGACTATATAATTAATATAATGACTGTACAATAATTCCCTACTACAACCAAATATCATACTAACTTTGGAATTTGTTCAAACTCATCCACACTGAGAAAGTCTATTTCTGGCACATAAACATTCACTGGCTTTCCTGGTATTCTGTCCGATGTAGGCTTTACTTTCTGTCCTATGTTCTCGAGATTCTGCTGAGCCTTTGTCACTGGGACAAGAGGTTCCCTGTAACCAATGTAGAACTTCTGATTGCATATTCTTACTCTAATCCTTTAACCATTTACCCCATAAGGCATTTCTATGGTATCTCTAACTCACCCTAAATAACAGCAAGGATGAAGTCATTTACATGTATAGGACACCTTTCGATAGCATAGAAAACATTGTGACAAACGGTGAAATTGCTCGTCATGAGCAATTTCACCTTTTGCCACAATGTTTTCCAATGACTCCTACAAGCAATGCGTAGAAATGAGTATCTATGGAGTAAAGGGTTAACAAGAGGATAGAACTACTGCTGACTGGGTTTGGTTTAGGAAATGAGATTAGTCAAATCACGCCAAATACTTAACATCGCCACTCTAATAGAATTACATATATCTGTCTTTGAGAACTCTTCTGAATATTTTGTAAAAAGAACAAGTCTAGACAGAAAGATATTCTCAGGTAAGATACAGTGCCTATAATGCAGACATAGAGGATATTTGTTGTGGTTGTTTTTTTCAGTGAAAGATAGAAATTCAATGTGTCAAGTTAACATCGTAAGTAATATTTTCACAAGTTAATATTTTCACAAGTGAAAATATTACCGATGGTGTTCAGGGGAACATCCTGATCCCCATTTTCAGAGAACTTACACCAAAATCCAGCACTTCTTTTTAGTAATTTCTTCTGGTGTACCCCATCTGCATAACAACACATTACAATATTATGTGAAGCACTAGAACTGTATGGTAAATCATATCATATTTCCAATTTAGTTGAACAGCACACAATGTTTACCAAGGTAACTAGAATGCAGAAACTACTGTTTGAAGAGTTACTTTTTTTTTTCACCGGTCATTACCAGAAAATATCAAACAATATTTCACCAATATATCTCGATAAACTACTGAAAAACATAAAAATAAAGAGTTAACTAACCCAAAATGACAATAACAAATGAGAAATAAAGCATAAATATATTGATTTAGACATCCTATAGCACTGCAAGGTGCCTCTGTTAGGGTCAAAATGTAATTATAATGCGCACAGCCTATTTCTGAGCAGAGGATTCTTTTTGTTTCCACAAGAGTTGTCAGTCGAGAAAATCAGAATTTGAAGGATTTCAGGTGGAGATGGCCAGATTTGTTCAATCTAGCAGCCTCGATGTAATACTGACATGGTAGTGTTTGCTAAACAGTCAGTGAGTTATTATTTCAGCTTGTCTGATAAAAGGTTATAAGACTTTTACACATGACATTGTAACAAGACAAACCTTTCTGACTTGACAATGCCAGAAGCCTCTCTTGCAGGTTTAGGCAATCTCTCTGGAACATTATGTACCATGTGTGTCAATCTTTCCTCAGCCTGTTTCAGTGTTTCATTCATTTGCTGCAAAAAAAAAGTGTAATCACTAATGCATGTCTATCAGGTCTAAATTTGTTCATATCTTAACCCTTTACCAAATGGCAAAATTTTAGACTGGTCCAAATTGAAACCATTTGCAAATGACAAAATAAATGCAACTCAAAAATTGAAACTTGACTTTAGAAGAGTAGAAAACATTGTGGGAAAAGGAGAAAATGCTGGTCACCAGCATTTTCTCCTTTTCTCACAATGTTTTCAAAAGGCCTCTCTTTCAGAACCATAAAAACCAGGGATTGTTTGGGAAAGGGTTAATATCCTTTACTACACTAAGTATAACAACACTTAGAAAGAATCCTTTTGAAAACATTGTAGGAAAAGGAGAAAATCTTGATAACTTAGCATTTTCTTCTTTTTCCACAATGTTTTCTTTTTCCTAAAAATCAAATCTCACAATCTCAGCCATGTCTAATTTGAGTCCTGAAAATGCTTTGGAGTTAGTCATGTCCTAAATTTTGTGTGGTAAAGGGTTATGTTTTGTAAACATCCTGAAGAAGGCCGAAATCTTTACCAAATGTCAAATTCCAAGTTTCAATAATCCTGGGTTAAAAACACTTGAAAACATTGTAGGAACAGGAGTAAATGCCAGAGACCATTATTTTTTTCCTTTTATCACAAAGTTTCTGGATTTGGGTTTTACTATTCAAACTTGTGACCCCCGGGGTGGAGCCAGTTTTGACCCCAGGGGCATAATTTGAGCAATCTTGGTAGATGTCCACTAGGAGATGCCATATACCAAATATCAAAGCTCTACTTCTTCAAGTTTCAGAGGAGAAGATTTTTAAAGTTTTCCTTCTTTGTTCCTATGCTCAAACTTGTTATCCCCTGGGGTGGGGCAAGTTTTGACCCTATGGGCATAATTTGAACAAACTTGGTAGAGGTTCATTAGGAGATGCCACATACCACATATCAAAGCTCTATGCCCTCTAATTTCAGAGAAGAAGACTTTCAAAGATTTCTGGGTTTTTTTGTTGTTGTTGTTGCCATGACAACCAGAGTTATGGATGGAATTAAATTCTTTGAACAATTTTGCTAGAGCTTCACCCAAGGAATATTCCTGCCAAGTTTCATGAAGATTGGCCCAGTGATTTAGGAGAAGAAGATGTTTAAAAAAATTGTTGACAGATGACGGACATAAGGTGATCACAATAGCTCATCTTTAGCACTTTGTGCTAAGGTGAGCTAAAAATAGTGTGATAAGAAGCAAATGGACACAAGCATTTTCTCCTTTTCCTACAATATTTTCTGCCTTTGACAAACACAAATACCAAAGTTTGGGCATCATTTGATAGCTTGTAAGCAAATGCTTTCAGTTTGGATGAATCAAAAACTTTGTTATTTGGTCATTAGTTCAGGTAATTATGTGACTAATTTTCAAATCTAGAATACCTACCAAATACAGCATCAAATTACATGTACATATGGATTATTACCTTCTAACAACTTTCCTGATGCTTGTATGTGATTCAAGAAGCTCAAAAAATTGCTGATATCACACAAGACCGAAGCTGAAGCAAGATTTCAAAATTTTCTTGCACAGCAAGAAGCAAAATGCAAGTGTCACTCAGGAAAGTTACCATAGCATAAAAAAACAGTAACAAACTACATGTATACATGAAATGCTCTATGAAAAGGCTGCTAAAGTTATATGTTGCATTATAACAAGTAAGACATCAACAATTGCAGGATCCATAAAACTCTCTTTTGTCTAGCAATTGACTGAGTATGGTGGTAGACTGGTCCTTTGACATGAAGAATATTGACCAGCAGTAAAAAGTTCCAACCTAGGTCACCCTGTGCAGACTATGCATGCTGACCTGGGTTGATAATTTTTGTCGATGCATTAACCCATTACCACGCAATCCCTACTTTTGACGCCCCTGAGAAAGAAGCCTTTTGAAAACACTGTAGGAAAAGGAGAAAATGCTGGTAACCAGCACTTTCTCCTTTTCCCACAGTGTTTTCTACCCTTCCCAGAACAAATTTCAAATTTCAGTCACCTATAATTTGTCATCTGCAAATGCTTTGAATTTGAACCAGTCTAAAATTTTTTCGTGTGGTAAAGAGTTAAACCCCTTTCTTCAAATAGCATGACTCATATAAATTTTCATCACATAACTCTCCTTGTTTCCAATGTAATACAGCTATTACGAATTTTCTTGTCTCACACATGTGTAACATAAGAAAATAGTGCTGTATTTGGTCAACACACAGTAATTATATATGCTTCATTCTAAAGAATTACCGACAATACTTCATAATGGATATTAGTGGTCAAAATTCTTAATCATGATAAAGTTGTTAATTTAATCACTTGTAGACTCAAACCAAAATCAATATATTCAAGTTTCTTTCGAACTATTTTTCTTTCGTAATATACCTGTCAAAGGAAGCGAACAGGCTTCATGTAAATTTCACTGCACATGATATATGTATGCCTCTGGTTTAACACATTTTGGACTATGATTCTTGTTATACAGTGATGTGGTAAAAAGAATCTGACACTCGTTGGTTTTTAAGGTAAAAAATTATTAAACTTGTCCACAAAAAAGTCATTAAGCTCACCAAAGGCTAGCTTAATACCATTTTTTGTAGACTTGTTTAACTCTTCACCACACAAAGAAATAATGGACTTGTCCAAATTGAAAGCATTTGCAGACAATAAAATAAATGTGAATCAAAAATTGAAAATTGATTTGAAAAGGATAGAAGACATTGTGGGAAAAGGAGAAAATGCTGGTTACCAGCATTTTCTCCTTTTCCCACAATGTTTTCAAAGGCTTTCTTTCTCAGGGCGTCAAAAGTTGGGATTGTGTGGTAAAGAGTTAAGAAGTTTGCATCTCAAAAACCATACATTTAGTTGATCCAATTTTGCTTTGTTCTCAATGATGTCCAGCTTGAATTCTTGTAGCTTCCTAGCTAGGTTTTCTACATTTTCATTCATCATCTGAAAAATACAGCAGTGTGACAAAATCATAGTTCCTTATTTCTACTTAATCTTAGAGCTTACAGAATTTCATTTTCTTGTGCTTTGGACCACTTTTGCATAAATCATCACAAAAGAAAACAATTCCAGAAACAAGCTAATTCTCTTTTTGCCACAATATTGTACCATGTATTTCACCATGTGCCCACTAATGGACACATTTACCTACTTTAGTGCCATGTTTGAGATACATTTCACTAACATTTATAGACTTTAGTAGCATTTTCAAATTATGACTTGACATAATGTTCCTAGTCTGACTAAATTCAGAAAAACTGTTATTTTACTTAATCCTTCACCAAACAATCCCTGGTTTTTACGACCCTCAGATAGAAGCCCTTTGAAAACGTTTGAAATGCTGGTAACTAGCATTTTCTCCTTTCCCACTGTGTTTTCGACCCTGCTGGAAACAAATTTCAATTTTTGAGTTGTCTTTATTTGTTGTCTGCAAGTGCTTTCATTTTGGACCAGTCTGAAATTTTGTTGTTTGGTAGGTAAAGTGATCCCTGCATATCTTTGCACCATCTTTATCTTATCCTCTGCAGATGCTTTGAATTTGGACAAGTCTAAAATTTAGTAGTTTGGTAAAGATTTTATTCACTATCTGATGATAAATGTATAGATTTGTCCAGAATGAAAACATTTGCAGACAACAAACTGTCTCTGCAATGATGGAATGTACATGCAGCAATAATGAAGCCAATAACAAAAGCCAGGGTTGAGCTTCTGTATACAAGACCTTTCTTTCTGGGTGAAAAATACCTGTAACAAAATCAACATATGCAGGTGCCATAGGCTGAAGTTACCTCTACAAATATATTGATTTTTAAAGAAATTTTGAAGTCAAAAAATGGATGTTTTGGGGTCAAGATACTTTTGTGGTTACCTGCTATAGGCTTCTCCAAAGCATTTGTAGACAATATTGTAAATAAATCTGGTGTAAGTGATGATTTAACCCTTTACCAAAATGATCCCGACTTTTTACGATCCTGACTGAGAAAGAAAGCTTTTGAAAACCTTGTGAGAAAAGGAGAAAATGCTGGTAACCAGCATTTTCTCCTTTTCTCACAATGTTTTCTTCCCTTCCTCAAACAAACTTTAATTCTTAAATCACATTCATTTTGTTGTCTGCAAACACTTTCAATTCGGACCAGTCTAAAATTTTTTTGTTTGGTAAAGTTTTAAATCCTTGAAAGGACTGAAAACATTATGGGAAAAGGAGAAAATGCTGGTTCAAATTCATTTTATCAACAGTACAATACTATCACCAGTACCTTAAGTTCCCCTAGACATGAGTCATCCTCCACACTGTCTCGCCATAGTAAACAGGTTTGTAGTTTATCCAGTTTAGTGACGAACTCTTCTCTGAAACTTTCTAACGTCATGGAATCCATCACCTAGGTATAAAAAAACATTCAGTCAAATATCAAATGAATGGTGGCACATCCAACCAAAAAAGTCTTTAAGTAAATCTTACAGGCCCAGTGCAGCCTGCCAAATGCACAGGTGTCAAAATGTTTTTAAATTTACACATCATACCATTACAAAGTGTGGAAACTTTAATGAAGACGCAATCTGTTCTTTTACTTACTTATGGTACTACAACTGTATAGCACCATACATTTTTTTGTATTTTGAATTGTTAAGCTGTTCAACCAACTGGTTTTCTAAACCACTGATACAAATCAAGCAGGGTTAAACACTAACAAAGGTCTGCCTGCCAAAGATCAGTCATTTTCATGAAGCACTCGCAGTAGGCTTTCTTGCTGGTCCCGGAGGTACAGCCTGTTGTTTTTCAGAGTGAGTGACCCTAAGGTGATTGTATGAAAGAGTATCTGCTATGCTTTGCCAATGGCTATTGAATTTCTTTTTTATCTTTTTTCTTTGACATTACTTTGGTGTAAAATCATTCTACCCTCCTAGATCTAGTCAGAAATACTTGCATATAAAAATCAAAGCCTCCATATACAAAATGGAAACACCATTGCCAGAGGTACAAATTGCATCAATTTACAGGAGAAAATGTCTCTAAAAGTGGAGCACTGGCAAATTGACTGGTAACAAATATATAGCTTAGTTCTTTAACCCATTGCCACACAATCCCTACTTTCGACGACCCTGAGAAAGAGGCCTTAGGAAAAAATTGTGGGAAAAGGAGAAAATGCTGGTAACCAATGTTTTCTAGTCTTCAACAATCAAATTTAAAATTTTCAGTCACTTTTATTTTGTCGTAAATGCTTTCGATTTGGACAAGCCTAAAATATTGTTGTTTGGTAATGAGTTCAAGATCTAAACCCATGACACAAACAACAAGAGCTTCACAAAGCGGTGCATATATACCCGAAGGGGCTTGTCAGTGAAATGGGTTAAAATCAAGAATGTTTGCAGATATCCAAATTCTAACAATAAAAGATGCATGCACAACTACACATCATAGAGATTCATTATGGTGAGTTTGAACTTATTCCAATGAAAATTGCAGCAGGAAGATTAGATGGGTCTGACAGCTTCATCTGGGAACAGAACTATAAATAGATGGTATACAAAAAGAAAAATAAATGCACAAGTCAAATATTATCTATTTTAATCAGTCTCTATCAAAAGTAATGGGAACAAGTGTCAAAGTAAGGCCAACTTACTGTTGTTGTTTTTTTTTTTCGGGACACTAAGACACGAATTTTCCAGGGTACGAATACTCGAGGCACGAATTAATTCTATTAATTTACCATCATGCCAGAAACTTTTTTAACTGAAAAGTCATAGAATTTTTTTCTTAAATGTTACTGTTGTGTAAAAAATACCGTTAATAAATTACTTCGACGAGGGTTGTCTAGGCACGGTATCATTTGACAAGTTGGAATAACCCGCCTTCTTGGTTTTCTGCACCACACAATCCTGCTGGTACCCAGCTTGAGGTGGCAGAATACAGTTTCGAAAGACGGAGAGTATTCGTTAGACCCGCCAAGACATTTAAATAAACTTCATTCGGTGCTGGCTTTTGACCTATATGCTTGCAAAGTTACGCCGTCTAAAGAGATAGCTTTTTCACGATACAATGGGTATGAAATTAAAACGGACCGAAAACACTTGCTATGTAGAGCTATTCTCCGATACGATATTAAATTTTACATATTCCGTTTACCAGCCTCAGATTAGATATTTTTCATTCATACTGGAACCCTAGACAGAGGGTCTTTATAAGTTTTCCAGCATTTTCTCTTTTTATGAAAAGCATTCAAGGCAATTTTCCAAAAAATTCAAAACAAATTAAAAGTTTGTGGTCCGTTTTATCCTGAGTATGAACAATTAAGTATTAATTAGATCCTGATATCTAATTTAATGGTGAATCTATTTCGACTAAAGAAATGGATTGCCAATATTATAAAGTGACGAAAGTTTACATAAATTTGTTACGAAAATGAAATAGAAACAGAATAGTCAAATGAAATAATCGGGTCACATTTACAAAAGCTATTGTTTTTTAAACCTAAAAGGTATTGGGTCTTTTGTCTAAAACCAATAAAATAAGTGTCACAAAATCACTTTACTCTTGTTAGATTCATTAGAATTATGAGAAAATATAATGGCTTTCGTATTTAGATCTAGGTAGGTAATGTAAGTACCTTTATGTATCCAAATGGAAGAGGATGGCTTATATATGAACGCAAATGTTTGCACGTGTTAGAAAACTTGACATTTTAAAAGAAAACCCGAAAAGCAATAACAAAGGAAGGTGCAGTGTGTACTATGTAGGACTTCTGCCTAAGATTGCTTACCCAAATTTTTCAACTCTTTGCCTAACGATCAAATGTTTGGCTGAACCAAATACAAAGCATTCGCATACGACATATCAAATGTTGCTTAAAGGGTGATTTCTGTATTTGATTGGATGGAATACATTGCGGGAGAAGGAGAAAATGATGGCACCACAATTTTCTCCTTTTCCCAAAATGCTTTACAAGTCTTCTCTTTCAGGGTCGTGTAAAGGAAGGTGCAATGTGAAGGAACCTCCCTTCCATCTGTTGATTTTAACAGTTTTACTATACGGTAATAAACTCTAAATTCCTTGTTTTTCATATCACCAAGACATCTAAATTCTCCATAAATGGGAAATAATATGAAACATACTGTTCAAAGATATTTTGAAATAGTAAAAGAAATTAAGTGTATACCAGTAATGACCTTCAATTCTATGGCGTTTTTGTAAAGACTTGTGAACTTTCGAGATTTATCGGGACGAGTTTTAAATAGAACTTTGATAAAGAACTGTATAGATCGTTAACTTTATTGTTAAGCAATTGAGTGTGAAAATTGTTAATAGTGGCCATGTATTGAAGGATTTAAAAAGTGTCATATTTTGCCACTGTTGTGCTCTCGTGCTTTTTTTTTTTGTTGTTGTTGTTGTTGTTGTTGTTACAATTTAAACAGAAGGCTTTTTGAAATACCTGCATAGGGCAGATCAACAATGATCAATAATTTCTAGGACAGATTTCGCAACTCACACCATGGCAAAAGTAAGTGCGATAGCGGTTGCGATTGGACAAGATGGCGTAGAACTTTTCGATAAGTACTGCCAGTCTTGTAAACTGAAGAGGCAGATAGTTGAAGGACAATTTCATTGTAAGATATGTGGGGTCTTGTGCGAAGACTGTGCCTACCAACACCCAAAAACTCCGAAAAAGAAAAAGCACTGGGCAACACGACTGGAACTGTTGGTGGCACCAGAGAGACACCCAACTTTCAAGTATCTGGACAAGTGCGAGATTCATCCAGCCAATAAGATTGTTGCTTACTGTATCGACGACGCCATGTTGTTATGTAATGACTGTATAACGCAGGAGCACGAGACTTGTGGGATGGAATCTATCGAAAACCTTGCTCAAAACGTGAACAAGGAGGAAGATATCCGAAAAGGAAGAGTGCTGGTAAACCTCTCTGGGTATCATATTCAACCGGCAGTTCTGATTTAAAATCGTTTCTAAATTCCAGGCTCGCCATCTGATTTGCGAATTGAGGACATCTCAGCATATCAGTTTGCTTGTCTTTGATTTATAAATTAGAATTGAATTGAGTTATGTTCTGGTAAATGGGGATTTAATGCATCTGCAGAAAGATTCGGGTCAGCCGGCCCAGTCCGCACCAGCTGACCCGATTCGAAAGTTTTTGTTATTTATCAATTTTCTGTGTGGCCAAGTACCATATTACTTCAGGATTGTGCTGGTTGTTGTGTGTACAATACGGATGCTATGTTGCCATGCTGCACATATTTATGTGATCAACTGTTTGATATGATGCTTTACAGTGATGCAGTGAACCTCCTTTAACAGAGCATTGCCCATACTGGGAGATTTATTAGAATCTGCGACATTTTCTCCACTGGAGGTATTCAAACGAAACACAAACATGTCTAAGGGAGGTCATTAGATTATTTGTATCTAGAGTAACTTCATTAAGTTGAAAGAATCATCTATGATCATCATCATCATCATGATCATCGTCATCATGTGCTCTTGTTTTCCTCACCATGCAACATAAAGCCTTGCAGAGTACAGCAATTGCTTGTCTTCCTAAATCTAAATTACCCTTTCGTTTTATGTTAACATTTTTTCCACTCAGCAACAAATCACGGGTGAAAAAAGATCTTTGAAAAAGAAAATGTAACCATTTTTGATGGCAGCAATAGATTTCCAAAGCTTCCAATCTGATTGATGTCTATTGTGGTTCAGTGGTACAACTGTGCCAAACAATATATTCCCATATCATGACGACACCGAGGAAGAAAAACCTGTTAAAACACAGTGTGAATAGGAGATAATGTTACTAACCAGTATTTTCTACTTTTCCCAAATATTTTCACCCTTTCAAGGACAAACATACCACCACTGACACCAAAGGAAAAAAGGCCTCTAAAAACACTGAAAAAAATAGCCGATACTCTGCATTTTCTCCTTTTTCACGGTGTTTTCTGTCCTTTCACTGACAGGTTTCATCATTAAGCTCATTACAAAGCCAAAAAATTAGTATTGAACAAATTGAAAGCATTCGCAGACGTGATATGAAATGTAATTTAAAAAAAGGGAAGTGCTTTGAAATAGAAGAAAATTTTAGAACTTCTTTTTGTGCAGTCCGCTCCGGCTGACCGGTGTCCAAACTTTTTGCTTATGTTATACTTTCTGCATGTCTAAGGATCAATCGATATAATGATTCACTAGACTATATACTTCTCGTTAAACAAAATGCATTTTCTGGATCTGTAATTATGTGCTGACCTACGTGGTATAATTCACTACACAGATGTATTAGATCCCCAATGCTAGACCATGACCTTTTTCTTTATTGACAGATTCAAGACCTAAAGAACAGAAACAATCGAGTCGCCAAAAAAAGACGCAAAGAAATGATCGATGTTGCCAACCAGTCGGAAAAGTTTTCTAAATACATAACCGGAGTTCGCGATAAAATAATTCACGTGTTTGACGAAATGGTCAAAACAATCACCAAAGACAAGGATATTTTTTGTAAAGCCGAGTGTGAGCTGATAGAGAACGATATCAATATTTGTACAGAGATCGGTGGTGTCCTGGAAGAATGCCGCGTACACTTCATGGACGCTTACAAAAGGAGTAAAAACAACGAGATCTGGATTGCCTCGAAAAAACTGGAGCAGCTTGAAGCCAATCTGGACATTATCATTGCCGATATTGAAAACGACAAAGAGATTATAGAATTTGAGTTTGTGTCCAATGATTATCTCAAGAGCATTCTGGAGGCGCCTGAATCTCTCGGTAGGGTCAAGGTCAAATCGTCGCGCTTGTTTGGGAAAGATAGCGAAATAATCTCTAAGATACCTCCTCAGCCGAAGAAACGCTGGTCATTATTTGGTAATATTACACCTTGACTTATTTCTGGGTCCGTATTCACCAACGATTCTTAAGAACGTCCTTAAGTCTTATTCTTCAAGATTTTCGGACTGTGAAAGTAACAGAACATCTGGTTGGCTAAACCAAATGGTTTAGCCAATCAGATGTTCTGTTATTTTCACATTGACGACATTCTGAATTCACCAACGATATTCACTAACGATTCTTAAGAACGTTCTTTGTCTTATTCTTCAAGATTTTCGGACTCTGAAAGTGACAGAACATCGGATTGCTAAACCAAATGCTTTAGCCAATCAGATGTTCTGCTACTTTCTCATTGGCAACATTCTGAAGAATAAGACTAAGAATGTTCTTAAGAATGGTTCTTGAATATGGACCCTGATATTTATCAAGTTTGCGTGCTCAGTTAGCCCATTTATTGAGGTTTTTGAAGAGGGTTTAGTGCATATCCCTGATGCAGTATACCAAGTTAGTCATCACATAATTATGTATCAACAAGCTCAATTATGTCTCAAAACCAGCTGAATGACAAGATAAATGATCCTTGGACGAGCAGAATAATTAACAAATGCAAAATGTTTCGACTCGTGTCAGCCCTATACAGATTGCTCAGGGCAACATGGGTCGATACTCTTTGCAAATGAGACGAACCTCCTTTCCACAGAGCATAGCTCAAGTATGAAAAATGATGGCGATCAAGAAAAATAAAAATGTAGATGTAGGTTTGTCTTAAATCATGTAAACAATACAATTCGCAGACGAAAACTTTCACCCTGCAACAGACTACTCTCGAAGATGCAATGGCTTCACATGAATCTGAATTTGTCTTTATTTTCCATATTTTAAAAGATAGTTACAAAATTACCTACTTCAAACTTGTCATATAAGTTTATGGCCAATTAAAAACTCAAAATATCATTAAAAAATGAAAATAGGATTGACAGAAACTTTGTTGAATGAAGTAAACAAGGATATGTGTATTTTTTTTTTGTATAATTTCAGGTAAAAAGAAAAATGGATTACTTCAAGACACCAATATATCTATTCGGCTTCCAAATGGTAAAGCAAGCATGATGAAATCTCCCTCTCCTTTAAATGAGAAAACTATGGCTAAAAATAATCAGTTGACGCCACTTGGTATCAAAGATAGGAGGAACGCTGCTGCACAGCTCGTGCACAAGCCCCTGGAAGCAGTATCGGCGCAAACGTTTGGCTTCACTCAAAACGCCAAATTATCGGTATTAGGCAAGAAAGAAATTCGATTGGACGTAGACATGTATCCATGTAACGTGACTGGTTGTACATTTTTACCCAGCGGTAGACTGGTTCTAGTGGACAATAACAATAAAAACATGAAGTTAATGGACACCAATTCTCAAGTCATGTCTTTATTTGTTCTTGATGAACGACCATGGGACGTCACTACTTATACATCGACAAATGTGGCCGTGTCTTGTCCATTCAATCATACGGTTGAGCTTATAACAACTGGACTGCAGATGAAAGTTATTGGGCAAATAAAAACCGATCGTCCCTGTCATGGTGTCGGGTACCACACCACCGAGAAATGGTTTTATATCGCATGTGGCGAAGGCAATGAGGCCCAGCTTCAGGCATACGACTTACAGGGTCATTTACGTAAAGTGATTATACCAGAAATATTAGTGTTTCATGAACCTTGCTATCTTACAATGTCAGAGGACTGTTCCAAGGTTTATGTATCCGACCTTGACAACGGTATCATTGGATTTGGCACGAAATCAGGTGACTTGATATGCCAGTACAGAGATCCAAGAATAAAGCGATATTGGGATATATGTGGAGATGAACTGGATCGTCTACTCGTCGTCACCACTGACCCAAATGGAATTTACCTGCTAGAAGCTGAGAAAAATGGCAAACTTCTCACACAGCTGAAATCTTCCACGAAACCTTGCTCTATTACATACAGTAACTTCAGAAAAACGCTCGTCATCACTCGATGGCAGTCGGATTATATCGAAACATTTCAATTAGTTACTTAAGACAGACGCTATTGCTCTGGTATCACTGAGTAGGCTCTTTCGAGAATTGGACCAGTTTCAGACAGGGAAAAACATGAGAATTTGAAATAAGGCCAAAAAGGGGTTTCTGTTGTAACTCTTTACAAAACGACAAAATTCAACACTTGCCCCAGCTGAGAGCATTTGCAGACGATAAATTAAATGTAGGTCAAACCATGAGTATTGTCCTTGGTAGGATAGAAATCATTGAAGGAAAAGGAGAAATATAATGCTGGTTCCCACAATGTTTTCAAATGTCATCTTCATAAAGGTTATCTATGCATCCGAGATTTTGTGGCAAATCATTGATGCAAACGGAAGTATGCATATTCATTACTTTGGTTGGAATATCTATTGGTAGTGTATATTGGAAGAACGTCGACCTCCCACAAAACAGGCAGTTTTTCTCTAGATCCATGTTGTCCAAAGAAAACATATTGAAGGATCAAACACTTTAAAGGTCCACCAGCGGCCAGAAGTCAACAATACAGGTGTTAAAATAAGATTAAAATTATATGATACAATTGAAAAGTATAGAAATTACTGTAAAATGACAATCTATTTTTTTTTTTTTCGGTCAGTATTAGTGTTAGGTGCTGGTAAAAAAAATAATTATAAAGGAAGATCAAAATTTGCTTCGTTGCTTTATCTTTCGTTATAACCTGATTATAAAATTCGTGTTTTTTTTTTCCCCAGCAACTAACACTAGGATACATAAACAGATACATGTAGTCGTCTTCATAATAAATCCCATACTTTTAAACGATATATGGTTTAAATTCAAATATATCTCAACACCCACATTGTTTACTTTTGGTCGTTGTTAGCGCTTTAAGAATTGATATTATGAGGTAAGAAAGCAATGGAAAGAGGACTATATAACACTATCGGGCTACAGGTGTCCATTTCATTATACATTTTCCCAATTATTTTCGTCTGATTTTTGTGTTTCTGTATCAATAAACATATTTTGCTTTACAGCTGGAATTCATACAACGTTTGCTATTCCAACGGGTAGCATAACTAAAATAAAAGCGTTGAGAACACTGAAGTGGTATTTGTCATGAAAGCCATTTTTTGGAATTAATAATTTGAAAAAGAAATAGTATTCAAATATTGGCTCGAAAGTCAACATACTAAGCAAATTTATACCTTTTTTCGTTAAGGGAGAGTACTCAGGACAAAGTTATGATTATTTGTGTATTGGTGGTCTCCCTTTGATCATAAGAAGCGTCAGGAGTAATGTCCCTTGACAGTAAAATACATGACCGATAGAGAAAGCAACCACGTAAATATATGGAATAAAATTAAATCTGTACCTAAAAACTATGCTTTGAAACATTCAATTCCCAAAACTAGTATTGCAATAAGTTATTTCAATCTATAAATATTGATGTCCAATCAAATGGAATAGCGCCCAATCATAGGATGAATAAGCCATGGGACGAACTGGTTTTGGAACCAAAATGCCCAGGATCAAGCGATCAGTGTAGGGTATGAGCAAGTGAAGCTATTTTCAATAAAAATTAGTATTTCCACGATCGATGGCCTCACTCAGTGTGTTTTAATATGGCATTTCCAATTAAATATTCGAGTTCTACCGAAAAATTCATTTGTTTGAGAAAAATGACTTTAATAGGGTTTACTTCATTCGGCTTTCTACAAAATACGATACATGGTCTTCAAAATTCAATATTGAACTCATAGTGGTATATTGTATACGAGAAATACCACAAAAATCATAGTTATTCATTTCATGGATGAGCCATTAAGCCAGGGTTCCTCGCCGAAGGACATGCGGGCTGCCTTGCCAATAGAAAGACGGACAGACAAACCTCTGATCTTCACCGTTGTATATTGTATCTCATCAAATCTGACATATGTGCGTACTATTTTAAAAGTAAGACGAGAGATTTCGCACCAGCAGCCGATCTTTATCCCTTGACCACAGAACCCGGACGACTGTTGACGACCCTGTGGAAGAACGTTTTTGAAAACATTGTGGGAAATTGAGAAAATGCTGGTTACCAGCATTTTCCTGTTTTCCCACAACATAATTCTGCTCTATCAAGGACAAATCCAGCCATTTCAGCCCCCTTTAACCCTTATCCTGCTTAACAGATTAAATAATACTTTCAATTCAATTATATACTACTCAAACTTTGATAGGGATCACTTATGTATTTCTGTATGGGTATATATGTTATAACAGTTTTGCATAAACTCTTTACCACACTATAAATTCTAGATTTGTCCAAGTTGACAGCATTTACTGACCGAAAACCAATACAGTGTGCAATATTATGTCTCTAGCATTTTCTCCTTTTCCAACAATGTTTTCCAAAGGCTTCTTTCTCAATGTCTTTAACAGTCGGCATTGTGAAGTAAACGGTCCATTTCCACCGGTGATGTTTTTTTTTAACGTTGTGGCAAAATGCCAATGTAACATATGTAAAACCATACATGATACATGCAACATATAGATCTATGGTAAATCTTTATGGTGATCCCTAGCAAAGTTTGAGTAGTATATAAACTATTTTTTTTTCTATTTCAAACTATTTTTGAAGGAAAAAAGGTCTCCTAATCGGTCGGTGTATATCAAAGATAAGACTGGACGTTCTGTGCAGTCTGATCTTGATCTGCGATGTACGCAAAGAGTCATCTGCGCTTAGCTGCCAAAGACTTTTATATTTCTTCTGAAATGCTTTCATTTGGCCAAGTCTAACATTTCTTCGTCTGCTATAGAGAATCTGTATATGGCCTTTGAACCTCTGACACTCATAACTAAGTATAAACCATACTTGTTTCACTTTGGGTTAGGTTTTGGCGGAGACAGATCTTACGAACAATAAACGTAACAAAGAAACAAATGAATAAATGCATGGAAGAAATACAGGGACCGGACAGGATTCAAACTCTAGAATGCCTGGACGAAAGGCCAATATCTTAACCACTGAGCTAAATAAGAGAAAATTAAGAGCACACTTAATTATTTATGGAACTGAGTATATATTTCTCGGTCATTTCGTTATTTTCGGTTCAGGTTTTTTTGTTTGAAAAAAAAAAAGATTGTCAAAAAAAGATTGTCAAAAAATAATTGTTTTATGTCTAACCATTCTTCAGATTTTAACTGCAATAGATGAATAAATGTACGACGTTAGATTTCTTCCCTTTGTTAGCAGGAGAGAGAGAGAGAGACAGAGAGAGAGAGAGAGAGAGAGAGAGAGAGAGAGAGAGAGAGAGTCGGGGAAACAGAGAGAGAGAGAGAGAGAGAGAGAGAGAGAGAGAGAGTCGGGGAAACAGAGAGAGAGAGAGAGAGAGAGAAAGAGAGACAGACAGACAGACAGACAGACAGACAGACAAGGTCTTAAAAAGTTCTTAAGCTAAAAAAATTAACAAGAGTATCATACTCAGATCTGAAGAAGAAAGCAATTTGAAAGTCTATTGTGTGACCACCTTTTGTCTTTTCCAGCAGAGCGCAGGTATCAGTTTACCGAGGTTACAAACCACAAATGATCAGTGAATAAAGTCTGTCGTGCCTCTTCTTGTTTTACATTCTTATTTCAGTATAATTTGTGAAACTGAACTTTTCCGTGTATTCTTTTTTAACCGTTTCTGTTATTATTTGTTGCAAACGTTCGAAACTTGGATTAAAGCACAAAAAGTGAATGTGTGGCGAGCTACTTAGAAATGTAGGTAGACTTCTGTGTATATATGAACCATGCTCTGAGAAAAAAGGGCCTAATGCACCTGCACAAGGTATCGACTCGGATCGGCCTGCGAAGTTTGCGCAGGCTGACCTGTGTTGAAACGTTTTACTTTTTTGTAAATTTTTCTTGACGTCCAAGGACCATTCTAGCTTAGGATTTAGTCGGTTATTGAACAAAATGGATTTTATGAAACCACAGTATATCATGACTTACATGGTAGACCTATGAATCACGACAATGCATCAATCAAAGCCACTTTTGCCAGAGCATGCTCATTACCAAACGACAATATTTAAGGCTTGTCCAAATCGAAAGCATTTGCAGACGACAAAATAAAAGTGACTGAGAATTTGAGATTTGTTTTGTGAAGAGTAGAAAACATTGTGGGAAAAGGAGAAAATGCTGGTTACCAGCATTTTCTCCTTTTCCCACAATGTTTTCTATAGGCTTCTTTCTCAGGGTCGTCAAAAGTAGGGATTGTGTCAGCCTGTCAGGTAATGGGTTAAATGTCCAAGTGAGTAAAAATAACTGTGGAAGTAGATCTGTATAGATCTACTTCCACAGTTTTGTACTCACGTAGACGTAGAATGGTATACAGGTTAGCAATGTGTTTGAACCACTGCTCGTTGACTCTTTACTATGCAACATGTCAAAAATGAAAGCATGTGCAGGCAACACAAACATAATATAATGACGCTGAAATATTGGTTTTTTTTTCATGGAAAAGCCAGCAAACATTGTTGGAAAAGGTGAAAAATACATTCTCGTCCAGAAACGCCACAACTTGGATTGTGTGGTAACAGGCTAAAAAATCTATGATGATTTAATGAAAAGGGATTTGCGTCGGAACTGTTTCTCTTCCTTTTACTGTTGAAAATTGAACTTGCGACAAATTTTTCGGGTGAAAGTAGACCTCATTGGGTTGGTCTAGGTCTAACCTGAAAAGCTGACCTTTTGGATGCCATTAGCAAATGTATTTGTTTTGTAGTTATTTCACGAAAGACGATGGTCAGACTACACAGATAACCCTATTTGAATCCTTTTGTTTCTATTCCTCCCTCAATCCAGAAATAGAGAAGCCGCGTTATAAACTATCGAAATGAAGAGAAGTTTCAGCCAATCAGAACGCGAGTTTCGTTCAGGAATTAGACATGTCGGAAATCTAGCGGGTGCTACAAACCTGACAGCTCAGAGATGCTCTCAAAGTAACAATTTACAAAGAAGTAGCTCGTTGACATCGCTTCGATCAGGAGAGAGATACAGGGATAGGTTTTGGGTCCCGTCTGAAGGGAATCTGCCCGTATCAAAAGGTCCTCGTGCTCCGTCCTCGACGAGGGTTGCAAAGGAGGCGTCCTTGGATATTTCGCATGACAGCGGTGTTTGGGTCCGAGACAGTTCGGTTGTAGGAGAAACATCTGTAAAGGTAAACAGTGCACGCCTTTTAGTGTACAAATAAGCTTTTGTGACTTGTTTAATTTTATACTCCACTTCATATTTTGATTTTATTTTACAGGAAAGTTTGCGATAGGTCCGACCTGGAAATTCGATTTGGGTCTAAGAACGATAACTCTTGACATCATGTTTGCTATAAGCAAACAGTAAGTTTAGAGATGAACTTTCAGAAATTTATATTTTTAAAAACGTTGGGAAAATGAGAGATGATGGTTCCCTGTTTACTCAATTTTCCCCATTTTTTTCTTACCTTTTAGAAACAAATTCAATTGTTTGATCCACATTTGATATGTAGTCTGCAAATGCTTTCAAGTTAGACCAGTCTCAAATATTGTCTAGTGGTACTAAAGAGTTATTCTCTTTACCAAACAATCCCTGGTTTTGATGAACCAGAGAAAGAAGCCATTTGAAAACACTGGGAGAAGGAGAAAATGCTGGTAACCAACCCTTGTGTTTTTTCCAAGGGTTGTAAACCTGGGATTGTTTGGAAAAAGGTTAAGACACATTTGATTTCTTTTGTCTGTAAACACTTTTTAAAATCCTTATTTAGTCTAGTACTTTAGGCTAAAGCACAGTTCTCTCTTGACTATCAAATGGGAAGAGGGTCATTTCACCCTCTTTACATGATTTTAAGAAGGCACACTAATGAATTTTGGGAGACATTGAAAAATTCGGGGGATTTTCTGCCTTTTCTCAGGGGCGTAATTTCTTTCCCAATCAAAAATGGTGTATTTTTTCCCCATTTCTTGTTTCCCCTCCTGGTAATGGGTAAATGCAGTGGGGCTATTAAATGGTGAAATATTGCTTCATGCACAGCCCTAACTAAAACTTGGATCAAAGTACCATACTTACTCTAAGTGACAGCGACAGCACTTACACTTGAGAAAGTTGGCTATGAAATAACAGTTCCCTGTCTGCGTTTTGAATGTTGCCCAGGCACAATAATTAGATAAAATATGGTAACTCTTTGCCACACAACAAAATTTTAGATTGATAACAATGGCCTTGGAATTGGAATGACTGAATAAACTCTTTTAACTCTTTACCACATGAGAAAATTTTTAGACTGGTCCAAATTGAAAGCATTTGCAGACAACAAAATAAAGGTGACTAAAAAATAGAAATTTGTTCTGGGAAGAGTAGTAAACACTGTGGGAAAAGGAGAAAATGCTGGTTACCAGCATTTTCTCCTTTTCCCACGTTTTCAAAAGGCTACTATTCCAGACCCGTAAAAACCAGGGATTGTTTGGGAAAGGGGTAAACACAACAAAATTTTAGATTTATCCAAATGAAAAGCAAAATAGATCTGACTTAAGATTTTGAATGTTCTGTTGAAAGGTTGCCTGCATTTTCTATTTGCCACAATGTTAAGAAAAAATTTTTTTCAATAACAACCCCCTGGGAAAAGAGAACACTGCTGCCCTGGGTTGAAATTGTTATACTGTGCTCTTATGTATGAATTAAAGAATGTTGTCTCATGGCGCATCTACAGCTTTGGTCATTTAGCGTGCATGTATGTATTAACTCTTTACCAAACAACAAAATATTTAGACTGGTCCAAATTGAAAGCATATGCAGACAACATATTAAATGTTGTTAAAATGCTGATTTGTTTTTTCAATAGGTAGAAAACATTGTGGGAAAAGGAGAAAATGCTGCTTTAACTACCATTTTCTCCTTTTCCCACAATGTTTTCAAAAGGCCTCTTTCCCAGGGTTGTTAAAAGTCGGGATTGTGTGGTAAAGAGTTAAAGATGATAAAAGATTTTTTCTATTAAAAAGATTTAAATATGGTGATAATAAAAAAGATGAATTAAGACGTATTCTGCAGTCTTGATATGATTGTATAACTATTGAGTCACAGGGGTGCTTTTATGTACAGAAAAGCCAGAAACATAAATTGTTGGAATATCCTTAACAATCTATATTTGTTATATACAGTACAAAAATAAACACTTACAAGAGTGCAACAAGAGAGCAAAAATGCTCCCAAATCAAATATTGCAGGAAATAACCAAGTTTTATCATCCTAAGCTTCCAGGTCACAAAAATATGTCTGTCCTTGTGAAAGGCCAAAGTCAGAGTGAAAGACAAAGAGCGCTCAGTCAAGAGCAACATACAGGATTAGCTAGGTGAATTCATCTCTATCCCTATCTAAAGTCCCACTTTTCTTACTTTCTCTTGACCCTCCCTTAACTCTTTACCAAACAACAAAGAATTGTAGAACAGTCCAAATTGAAAGTGTTTGCAGACGACAACATAACTATAGCTCAAAAATTGAAATTTGTCTTGGGAAGGGTAAAAAAACATTGTGGGAAAAGGAGAAAATCCTGTTTACCAGCATTTTCTCCTTTTCTTACAATGTTTTCAAAAAGCTTCTTTCTCTGGGTTTTTAGGGTTTGTATGTCAAGGAAAACCCTTTTGGGCTTTCAAAAGATCAGACTGAAAGTCAAAGTGAATCACCCAGGGTTTTCCATGACGCACAAATCCTGCGTCATAGACGCAATTTTAATTCAAATGACCCCCGAAATAAATGACAGTGCTTGGCCATTGTTTCTAAAAAAGACAAAATGTTGAGGTATTGTCGAAGTCATGTGGTAACCTGAGTCTTGCAAAAACCTGTGTTTTCTGGTATCTCTTTCATTACTGAAGATTTTTATTTCATACTTTGGCAAACTATTGACAATAAAAACAGTAAATGTCAAAGTATTGTTAAGATGTGGCAACTAGCATCAGGGTTTTAACGGACGCACATTTTCTGCGTCTTGCACATAGAAATAGGGAAGCAGGACTCCCAAAACTTGTGTAACTGCATCCCCTAGGACGCAATTCTAGTTTTGTTATCATTGAGTAAAGATTCAACGATCGAGAACCCTTAGAAGTAACTGATATCAAGAGATAAAATTTGTCAAGCATGAACAATAGTACCCAAAACGTACCACAGCTTTTCGGACTGTAAGTGCAAGACAGTGTAAAACCCAGCACTCTCGGCAAGCTGATTGAAAATAGATAATAAAGTTCAACAAAGAATGTCCTTTAAAGTTATTATTTTCAAAAGTGAAGATATTTTGTGAAGAAAAAGTAAACCTATAGCATTCGCCGAAAATTATCATTAATTTTGACCTTCATAATCTACGACAGTGGCTGGCTTGTTATCTGTGATTTAGACTGAGCCTCTAAAGGTCGTTTATGCTGACACAATGTAAAAAATAGCGTCTGCAAATCAAGATGTCCCAGAAACAGGACCTTCGATCGTTTTTTGATAAAAGTTTCAAGAAAAATGTTTGTACCCAAGAACCATGTAGCTCTGCTGAATCATGTACAGACAAAGAAATATCTGTGCAGAAGAAAGCTCGTAGATTTTTAAATGAGTGGTTAGGCAAATACAAATGGCAACAGTATAAAAATGATATTATGAACTGCGATGTTTTCATTTCTGCAAAAGATAGCTTAAATCCATTTACAGAGAGGTGCATTGTGTGTAAATTGCAAAATAAGTACCACTCAGTCTGAGGTTTGAAAACATTGTGAAAAAATGACAAATTGCTTGTTACTAGCAATTTCTCATTTTTCTACAATATTTTCCTAAATAATATTTCACTGGGGCATCAAAACATGGGATTCTGTGGTAATGGACTCAATACAAAGTTGTGCAAAATTTTGAAGAATTTAGATTTTAATTTTGTTTGTTTCATTGTTTCAGGATTAACATAATTCACCTTTTTTTTTTTCTACATGATGTCAATAAATTCAGCAGTATTACTGAGATACAACACCAAATCACCAAATAATATAATGGTCTTGTCTAGTTATTTTAATTTGTACAACCAAGGGACTCCCAATTTTTAAGCCAGGACTCCTATAATCAAGTCGAGTCCCAAGGACCCCCAAAAGGAGTTACTGTCAGACTAAAACCGTGTAGCATAATCTTCTTTTCCAGCCATCCATTTTTATCCTTTCAAAGGCAAAGACTGATATTTGAGCCGAGGTTAATTTGTGAACAACAAAATTAATGCTTCCAGTATTCAAATGATTTTCAAATGGTAGTATTTGCCTTTCTAGGACTTTGATAAATAAAGCAATGGCAGCCAAGCATGGGCAAGCATAATTATGCAGTGGTGGTGTTTTTTATGTTTCTTAACAGGAGCACATTTATACTTTTCCCAACAGTAAAGTTAGAGCTTCTAGTAAGCATGTGATAAGGATGAAAGTTTAGAAAAAGGGTTGTATCTTATAGACACTTATGCATTTTAATCATTGAACAATTTAAAACATGCAATAGAATATAGACCTCACTTTATGGCAGAATATAGATGATACTTTATGCAGGTGTTAAGCTCTTGAACAGGAAACAACGTTTTAGATTTGTTCATATTGACTTGTTTGAGTTTAATGCTGTTTTAAGGGTGTAGATTACATCACTGCACCGAGTACACCTACGCATTGTATTCCCTGGCTTTCTCTCACCAGTGCGGAGACATCTTTCTTTCTAAGTCACAGACTACTTTCCTCGTATTAATCAGAGGGGAGAGGCCAAAATCGTTGGATAAAAAGTTTGCCTCAGCCAGGTGTATTGCAACTTGCAACCACCAAATAACAAGTCAACTGCTGAGCTACCTTGGCAGGCTTTACATATTGAAAGGTTTTTTAAACAAGGCATTTAACTGTGGCTAAAATGATAGGATTTTTCTATTGACCCTTTACAACACAATAGTGGTGGGCTGATGATCGACCATAGTCAAAAGTCAGTTGGCTTTAGCTTCCGATTCTGATAATCGATTAAGAAATCACGGAGTCAATTGTAGTCAAATCCTGAAATTGCTTGGTGCCTAAACTGGAATTCCTATTTCTAAACTTGTTTGGAAATTAAAATATTATGGACAAAATGAATGGTATTGAATAAAGCAGAAAATTTAATTGTAATGTATTTCCATTGATTAAAGTGAAGAACACAACATCTTTATAAACTTAATGTCATGTACACAATATTGTCACAGTATTTAAAGCAAAAAAGCATTCTCTGTTAAATGGAGAAATTGATTGTACAACCGCTAGCTAGATGCTTTGCTCTTCCGATTACAAAGCAATAATTGATTGAGATTTTAAACCGATAGTCCAACACTACCACACAAGCGTGAGTTTTAACGAACCTGAAAAAGAAAGATTTTGAAAATGCTGTGGGAGAAGGAGAAAATGCTAGTAACTTACATTATTTCTCTTCCTTTAAAGATAAGTCAAATAACTATCGCCATATTTACTACTCACATTGTGAAAAAAAAGGGCTAAATGCTGGTTGCTAGCATTTACTCCTTTCTCCACAATTTTTCACAGTTCTAGAAGTGTTACTCACCAAAACTCAGACAATTTAGAGAACTTTTGTCTGACAATTCTTAGAATGCATTATTGTAAATAAGAATAAGACAGTGTTACAGTGTTGATTCTAATATGATCATGACTGTAGCAGAAATTGCTTCCTGTAACTAATTTCTACCAGCTTTTACTACATTAATCCCATACAACAAATTTTAGACTTATCCTCATAGAAAGCATTAAATGGAGACTGCAAATTAAATTTGATGAAAATAATGGTAATAATTTCTCTTTGGAATTGTAGAATTCATTGTGGGAAAAGGAGAAATTTCTGGTTGCCAGCATTTTCTCCCTCCCCTGCAGTGTTGTCAAAAGCTGTCTTCCTCAAGGATGTTAAAAGTTGGGATAGCGTTACAGTAAAGGATAAAAAAAACCCTGCAATTATATGCAAAATCTTGTCTGCTGGTTTTTTCTATGAAATATGCAAATTGCATTCTGGATATTTGGATTTCTTTTTTTTTGGGGGGGGAGGGGGGGTGAGTTGGGAGTTTAGTGTTATTTTAAACATGTTTAATTTACATTGATTGAGAAACAGGTTTTTACAACTTATATACTAATCTCTCTTGATTCTGCTTCCTGGGAGCTACACCATAGTGTACTCGCACCTAATGTGTGGGCCAGTGAAAATCCCAAAGTTGACACCTGCCCCCGCGTGTCAAACTCAGGACCTACTTGTTACTAGTGGCAGATGCTTTACCTCACGACTTACGGACACTATACATTATAACTGATTAGTTTTATTTTGATCAGTTACTGTAGCATAAAGTGTATTGATATGAATATCAAAGTGAGTAAATTGCAGATTATCACAGACAAGGGTTTTTTTTACCAATAGAGGATTTGCTATAGGGGTTTAAAAGATTTATCGGAAGGTTTACATAAGTAGGCATAAAGGTACACTAACTCTTTCTCTGCAGAAGAAATAAAATACAATTTCACAAAATCCAAAATTACATGTCTTCTGCAAAATTAAGAGACAGTTCGGTCATAATCTAGGATATAGCAGTGGACAGTGTAGATCAAAATCAGACTGCACGTTCTGTGCAGTCTGATCTTGATCTACACTGTCCACCAAAACTTCTGGTATCCATCATGGTAAGAAAAGAGCAAAAATATTTGAAAGCTGTGGGTCTTGCCAATATAGGCTATTATTGACATTCCCCAGTTCAATACTGATAGAGTTGTAAACCTCCTTGGGTGTGAAATGTGACTTTAATTATTTCAGATGACACGTGTAGATCAAGATCAGAGTGCTCAGAAAAATACAGTCTGATCTTGGATCTGCGCTATTTAAGATGCTGTAGGAGATTATTTTGATTTAGACTTGACAAAGTCTTTTCAAGTGAGCATATTATAATGACCTGATTGTGTTTCTTTCGGGTTTCAAAGGGTTAACTTGTTAGAAGTTGATAAAATTTTAGACTTTTTGAAAGTAATAAAAGTATTTGCAAATAGAAATTAAAATAGGATTCAATTGATGGATTTTTTACATTTTGATAGAGTAAATAAGACATTGCAGAAAAAGGAGAAAATGCTGGTACCCAGCATTTTCTTTTTATTCCACAATGTTTTCAAAAAGTGGTCTTTTTCACAGTTGTGAAAACTCTGGATTGGTTTATAAAGGGTTTAAACGGCATTGAACTTAGAGGAGATTGTATTTATTGGGGTGATTAAACTACTTCTCAAAGACTTCAATGGAGTGGAAGTATGTGATAGTGAAGGTGCAGTTTCTTTTCGATGATTAGATGGTGTATCATTGTAAATTCGGGATAATCTGATCTGAGTCTTAATAACTTTTTGACAGTAATAGGAAGGAATATTTTTTTTTAGGCTTTGGCAGAAGTTGGGTTCTTTGAGACATGTATCACCATTATTTCGATAGGGTAAGTTTTATTGAATAGTTCTGTTTAATAGTTCTGTATAGCTGAGGCAAATTGACCATTCTGCCTTTGGATTTCCAGTAGAAAGAAGTTCAGACAGGTAGATTTTCTAGAATCATGCTCTGTCTACTTAACAGACAAGCAGATTGTGAAATTTTCGAAATTTTTGTGAGGGAAAAGTACCTAAGAGATGAATTTCACCCTCCTGATTTAGTATCGAACAAGAAAAAAAAATTATTTGGTTTATTTGGTTTTAACCCTTACCACACAATGACAACTTCTGACGACCCTGAGGGAGAAGCCTTTTGAAAAGATTGTTGGAAAATGAGAAAATGCTGGTAACCAGCACTTTCTCCTTTTCCCACAGTGTTTTCTAAATGCCTTTTTCTCAGGGTCATTAAAAGTCGGGATTGTGTTGTAAAGAGTTGAGCATTTGCGGGCCACATGTTTAGTAGGGCTAATGGTTAGTATGGCTCAAATGATGATTTTGGGTCTGAAAGAGCAGAAAAAATTGCAGAAAAAGTTGAATGAAAAAGGGGAAAATGCTGGTTACAGTCATGTTCTCCTTTTCCCAAAATGTTTGGAGAGGACTTCTCTCTAAGGATTGTTTATCTCTTTAACATATGACATCAGGCTTGTCCAAATTCAAAGTATTTGCAGGTCACGACATTTAAACAAATGTGATGCAAAAACTGAAAGTTAAACTCTGGGAAGGCTAGAAAATATTGCAGGAAAGTATAAAATGCTGGTTACCAGCATTTTTTCTTTTTCCCAGAATGTTTTCAAAAGCATTCTTCTCCAGGGTTGTTTTAACTCAGCATTGTGTAGTAGAGGATTAAAACTCATGATTGTATAGTTGTGTTGAAATATTCTTTTCTATCTGAAAAACCTCAGTACACCAGACAAAGTTTTGAAATATCTTTTTTGTAGTTTGCTTGATTAAAGACCCGTTTACACATTCACGATTTTCTCTACGATTCACCACGATTCACCCAGATTTCTCATGGTCAGAAAAATCGGGATGGATCGGGATGAATCGTGGCGAAAAGTAGAAATATTCAGTGTCACTACGATTCCAGTAAGAATGTCCACGATATTAGTACGGTGTCTGTAAGGTATCGCTACGAATCAATGACGATTCATGACGGCAACGCTACGGTCAATGAGGATTGACCACGGTGGCACAACGAATGCTCACGGTGCTTGTACGGTTCGATACGTTACCAGTCGTGGCCAATCGTGGAGCTCCGTAGCGAAACCGTGATGATTCGTAGGACAACCGTACACAATTCGTGGTGAATCGTGAGAATTCGTGGTGTCAAAGATTCCACGACTGGCTACGATCTCTCACGAATAGCCGCGAATATAGCTACGGTGTCAGTACGAATAAGCACGATTCCGCTACGGTTGCGCTACGAATTAGGCCACGCCCAATAACCACCACGATTCGCCACGAATGTTTTAAACAGTTTAAAACTTCCGTAGCGCTACCGTGGAGTTTCCCGAATCATCACGATTTATCAAGATTCACCACGATTCACCACGGTTCTACTACGAATCACCACGGTACACGACGATTTTACAAATCGTGGCGAATCGTAGCGGCACCGTGGCCAAAAATCGTGAATGTGTAAACAGGCCTTAACATCAAATATGATGCAATAATTGAATATGTGTGTGAACAATTTTGGAATGGGAGAAATTTATCTCTGTAAGAAATTAATCTGCTTTATTGCCATGTTTTCAAAAGTTTTCTAATGCAAGAAGACAGAGATGACAAAAAAAAAAAAGCTCTCGCAATTTTTTATCATTAACTCTTTTACCAAATGACAAAACTTCAGGCTGATTCAAATTCGAAGCATTTGCAGAAGACAAAATAAACATTGCTCAAAAAATGAAATATGTTTTGGGAAAGGTAAAAAACATTGGGGGGGAAAGGAGAAAATGCTGGTTTAAAACACCAGCATTTTCTCCTTTGCCCTCAATGTTTTCTAAAGGCTTTTTCTTCTAGGGCGTCAAACTCAGGATTGTGTGGTAAAGAGTTAACGCTTCGCTACAAAAGTCCCTATCTAGAACAACCTTGAGAAAGGAGCCTTTCAAAAACATTATGTTTTACCCTTTGCAAAACAAGTTTCAAGCATTCAGTCACATTTTTTTTTTCATTGTTGTCTGCAATTGGTTTCAATTTGAACTGGTCTAAAATTTTGTCCTTTGGCAAAGAGTTATTACACATGACAAATTAACTATGCTTTAATTGACTTATTTGATTGGGCAGAAATTATTGTGAAAAAAAGAGGAGATTGGCTGTAAAGAAAAATTGTAAAGTGATCCGAATTTGTGATTTACAAATATTTTTGGATGAATGACCGAGCTGATAGATTTTCTATGTAATTTACAGGCTTCCATTATAGAATTTTTTTTCTATTATATCTAGCACAAAGCCTCAATTAGGAAGTTTGAATTTCAGATATTTCGATTTTTTTCCCAACTGAAGTTAGCCTTTTACCATACAATCCCGACTTTACCAACCCCGGTGAGAAATACAGCTTATAAAAACATTGTGGTGGGAAAGCAGAAAATGTTGGTAACCAGCATTTTCTCCATATCCCACAATATTTTCTACCCTTCCCAAATGGAATTTCAATTTTTGATTCACATTTATGTTGTCGTCTGCCAATGTCAAATTGGACCAGTCCAAAATTTTGTTGTTTGGTGGAGAGTTAATCCTTCACTAAACAGTCCTATGTTTAAATGATCTTGAGGCAGAGGCCATGAGAAAAAATTATGGAAAAGGAGAAAATGCTGTATGGTAGCAGTCATTTTCTCCTTTGCCCATGATGTTTTCTCCCTGTCTAGGACAAATATGTAGATTTATGGCATTTTCTAATAACTATGTCATTCTGTATGGTGTGAATGCTGCCTATTTTAACCAGTCTATTATTTTGCTGTTTTATAATGAGAATGAAATGTCATTACCTGTACATAAATGATTAATTGGTATCTTTGTAGTAATTCTTGAAGGTTTGAGTGAATTCTATGGAAATTCTCAGTCTGTAGAAAAACCCAAACTGGTACAGTTTTCAGGATTAAGCCTTTACCAAACAACAAAATTTTAGACTGGTATAAGCTGAAAGCGCTTGCAGATGACAAAATATACTCAAAAATTGAAATTTGTTTCAAACAGGGTAAAAAACATTGTGGGAAAAAGAGAAAATGCTGGTTACCACTGCATTTTCCCCTTTTCCCGCAATGTTTTCAAAAGACCTCTATCTCAGGGTCGAATTAAAACCAGGGATTTGTTTTGTAAAACGTTAAAGTTATACATAAGCAAGTAATTCTTTACTAGAAGACAGAATTCTAGAAATTGAAATGTTAAAAGGATTTTCAAAGGATTGAATCAAATATAGCTTTCGATCAGTCCTTGCCAATATCACATGTTTTTAGAGTTCCCAAAATTGAAAGTAATTTCAATTGACAAAATCTGTGTGGCTGAAATTATCATAGACTAGGTTGGAAAACATTCTGAGGAAAGGGGAAAATGCTTAAAGGGCAAATCAACAAGTTTCTGATATGTTTAATTTTGAAATCTACATCTATCAAATGGCAACCTGGTAATATTGTAATTTGAAAAAAAAATTAGTAAAAGTACTTTTTTTCAATTTATATTTTTGCTTATTAGTTTTTCTTGCATCGCTTACCTCCCTTACTTATTGTAGCGCACCTTGATCTGTGACGTCATAGGAGCGTTTGTTTCAATATGGACCTTGTTTCAGATAGTGAAATGAGCGATATTTAAGACGAAGGAATACACGATTCTAGGCCGGTACGGCCGTACATGTAACACCAAGTTTTTAATGAAACTTAATTAGTTTCTGATGATGAGGATAAAAGTAAAAATTCGCCCACCAATGGCGAAAATAATGATGTTATGCCGGACTTTTGAACAGCGTGATGAGTATCACGCCTACATGTATTAGGCTACGGGACGAACGTCGCTTACAGAAATATTATTCGATACATGATAAAATTAAGTGTACGGTATAAGCTTTGTTTCACTTGAAGTATTTTCAGTAGATTTACGGGTGGCATTAATAATAATAATAAAAAAGACAGTTTCAAGACAGTTCCACGACTACACAGTTCCCCGACACTTTTAAAGACATTTCTCCTACACTTTAGTTTCATGTCAAATAACCGATTTCTTGACTTTTACGATTGATAATCGTGAGATGTTAGTTCTAACTATTTGTTGATGGATTCTATATTTGTACCTTGTAAAGAATTCTGTAAACATTGACAGGTACAAAATTTGTTCTCTCATGGGTGAAGGGTTACACAATAAATCGCGATTTTCATGAGAATAAGAATAATTTGAAATGCTGTTAACGAGCGTGAAATTTGAGAAAATAATATGTTCCGAGATCGTTTAGACAATCATCAAAATTATTTTATATTCTGGGTAACCACGTTTGTATCAATTTATCCTTTATCCACAATATTTTCTACTTTTAACTCTTTACCATACGACAAAATATTAAACAGGTCCAAACTGAAATAGCTTGCAGACGACAAAATAAAGTTATATATTTCAAAAATTGAAATTTTTTTCTAGCAGAGTAAAACACTGTGTTAACAGGAGAATATGCTGGTTACTAGGTTACTTTCTACTAGGTAGCTGGTTACTTTCTTACAATGTTTTTAAAAGTCTGCTGTCTTCGGGGTCGTAAAAATTATGGATTGATTGGTAAAGGGTTAAATATAAATCCCACACATTGGGCACAAGTTCTGGTTAAGTTCACAGGGAGCAGTATTTTGCTTTGAATTTGTTCTGGTCCAAAATTTGCCGTCTGGGAAAGGGTTAAATTGTTACCAAACATCAAATTTATTGACTCAACCGAATTGAAAGCAATTAGAGTCAACAAATTAAATTTAACTCGCATGTTTGGACTTGTTTTTGATGGGTAAAAAACATTGTAGAAAAAGGAGAAAATGCTGGTCAGCAACATGTCTCTTTTACCTATAATGTTTTCGAAAGGGTCGTAAAAACAAAAGATTTCTCTCAGTAGCCTGTCTAGAAGACAGAGTACGGAGAGGAACAGGGAAATATCCACAAATCAGAAATGTTAAGATACAATTCAAAATTTGTTCAAAATAATAGTAAGATGTCAAATCATTTTTAAGAGTGAAATGTCTAAGAGAAGAAGTGTACGGGATAAAGCTGTAACATGGGTTTACTGTCACGAACAAACATTACAGTGTAAAGGGGTGAGATATGCAAATGTTATGTAACCATTTCCTGTATTGTTTCAACTGGCCGGTGATGGATTAATATTTATGACCATGACTAGGGGTAGCCAGATACTGACTTCACCCTTTACCATGCAAACCCTAGGTCTAGTTTCCAATACCCAAAGAAAGAGTGTTTGAAAAACAGTGTGGGAAGAAAAAGATGTTTACTGTTTAAGGGCAAATCCTAATATATTTTGACCATACTGTTTTTTACTCCAATCAGCTGCAAATATTTTTGGTTCACAATTCTTTTGTTGTCTGCAAATGCTTTCAATTTGAACCAGTCTAAAATTTTTGTGTTTGGTGAATGGTCACTTGACCCTTTGTTTTTTACAACCCTGAGACAGAAGCCTTTTGAAAACATTGTGGAAAAGGAAGAAAAAGCTGAAACACTTGAAAGTTAACATCATTTGAACAATCCAGACTTTGGTACTTGCAAAATCTATGTTATGAATTTGGATGAATATGTTATGTTGTTGCCTTTGAAAACATTGTGAGGAAAAGACAAAATGCTAAGATTTTCTCCTTTTCCCATAATGTTTTCCATCCTTTCCAAATCAAATTTCATTTCAACTTTTTGATTACCATTTTTTGTCATGTGCAAATTAACCCTTTACCAAACAATCCCTGGTTTTTACAACCCTGAGATGGAAGCCTTTTTAAAACATTGTGGGAAAAGGAGAGAATGCTGGTAACCAACATTTCCTTCTTATCCTACTGTGTTTTCTATCCTGGTGGAAACAAATTTCAATATTTCGGTTAGGTTTACTTTGTTTGCAAGTGCTTTTAATTTGGACCATTCTAAAATTTTGTCTCTTGGCAAAGGGTTAAATGTTGAAAACATTTGGGGAAAAAAAGGGAGAAAACGGCACCAATTTCTACTTCGTCCAGAATGTAGATCTAGAAAAGGATAAAATATTACGAAAAACAATTAAAGGAATTACCGACCTTATGTTTGTTTTTCTTTTTGGAGATTGCCAATGCGGAATGTCTGTCTTATGGCCTATCTTATTTCGACTCGGAGTTTCGAACAATGTCGGCACAGCATCAGGTTTTAATCGCAGCCTTATATACCTATAACCAACTTCTTTTACGAGTTTTGGACTTATTAAGAACTGACTGTCCTCGAAGTGTTTCAAACACAATTTGGAATGAACTGATGGCACAAAATCCTCCGTTACTGTCTGGCCCCGGTTTAAACGTTGAACCCATAGTTTCCTCCTTTTTAATTCCTTCGGAAATTTGAACATACTAATTCTATGTGTTCCTGATTCGACGTTGAAGCCATAGGCTGCACATTTTACCATTTTTTCGGCTGAATTCTATGTTAATACTCAGATATCTGCGTATAATCATCAGCGTTCCTACTTATTTCTACTGACTGTAAACACAGGCTTACGCGACTATGACGTCACACAGGTACGGAAGATAAGCGAATCAGGGGAAGTAAGCCATGCACCATTTTTTGGGGCCGTATATCAGCGTGACAATTCGAGCGTGATTTATGGCATGTTACAGAGTGGTATTTATGAAAACTGATGGACACGTGTTTACTAACATCATTTGCAGCTGATTGGAGCAAAAAAACAGTATGGTCAAAAAATCTTAGGATTTGCCCTTTAAGCTAGCATTTTCCTCTTTTTCCTATAATGTTTTCAAAGCTTTTTTTCACAGGCTTGTTACAATACAGGTTCATCACATTTAACCCTGCACGATATAATCCGAAGTTTTAATGGTTCTATAGAAAAGACCTACATACAAATTCTTAACAGGAGAAAATGCTTGTAAGAAGCATTTTTTCAATGATTTTTACCCATCACGAAACAGCTTTAAAGTTCTGACTCGCATTATAATATTTTTTCTTCTTTAAAATGCTTCCAGTTTTGATGAGTGTATATTTTGTAAAGAATTTAAACATTGTCGGCAAAATGAAATAAATGCTTTCAAGGTCGAATCTTCAGTATGTTGTCTTGAAGAGTCAGTGAATGCATGGATAGGTGTACTGGCAAACAAGATAAAACTAAAATGTTGGAAACAGCTTTTAATTCTTCACCAAAGGATAAAAATTTTGACATGTCCAAATTCATTAAAGGTGGGTATTTAGAATTTTTACATGTCACCAAATTAAAAAATATATATATCACTGAAATTCATATGAAAAAAATAATACAAATCATCAATAATTAAGATTCATAAAATTACAAAAAAAAAGTTTTTGATGGTATTCTCTTAAAAGGCTAGGTAGCCTCTTAAGCTATTTTTAGATTTCCCGCCAAAAATCAATAAAGCATTGTGGGAATGTCAAGTGACTGGCACATGACTCAAAACGCTTAAATTCTCTAGTATAACAAACATGCAATAATTATTTTCCATAATGTCTTCTTCAGATGCTATGTTTGAAGCTTCTTCTGTGTATTCCTGTAAGTAAATGAGCGAATTGATCATCTAAAAATAGAATGTGTCTCCTGTTTGTGTCGACCTCGGCTGTAGTAAATCTCTAATTTCTTGTGTTGTCGAACGGTTTTCGACTACTTGGGTTTTATGAATGAAAATGAAAAGGGGTTGGGAGTATAAGGATGATTTTTTTTCACTTTTGTGAAATTTTCGTCCCAAAATCTGAAGGGCCACCTTTAAAATGCGGCTCAGATAGTGTAATTTGTTTTTGAAGGGATTTAATAAAAAAAATGTGGGAAAAAGAAACAAAATAACAAATTAATGCATGATAGAAATACAGGGACCCAGAACCTGAGAGTAACGGGACAAAATTACCACACAGCAGTATTTTAGACCTATCCAAATCTAAAGCATTTTGAGGTGATAATTTTATAGTGGCTCAAATGATGCATTTTTGATGTAATAGACAAGAAAACTTTGTGGGAAAAGGAGAAAATGCTAGTTACCAGCATTTTCTCCTTATCCCACAAAGTTTGCAAAAGGTCTCCTCCACTGGGTCGTTAAAAGTCGTCATTGTGTGGTAAAAGGTTAACCACTGAACTAAAGAGATGTCTCCTTAACGGAAGTTGTCAGGTATTCAGTATTTAGATTGGGACGAAGCTGTGCATGAATGAGTGGTCCCCTGTAACAAGGAGAAAATGCTGGTTACCATCATTTTCTCCTTTTTGCACAACGTTTTCAACAGTCCTCTTCCTCAGGGTTGTTTAAACTTTAGATTGTTTGTCAAAGGGTTAACACAAAACAAATAAACAAACTGAGAGATCAAACTAAAATTGAATATTGAACTGGTAGCCATTATCACAATAAATGTGGTATTCCTGTCTGTACTTGTGTCAGAGATAGCATATATTGCTGTTCAAGTCACTTTTGATCTTTATTGAATACCTTCTCCCAATTTTCTCTGACTTTCATTCTAATTTTCATTCAAATTTCACCCTTGAAACACTTTTTACAATTATTGTTCTCTCTTTGTAGTAGTGTATTAGAATCAGACTGCAAAGAATGTGCAACTAGATCCTTGATCATTAATGTCTGCTTTAATTGCTTTGATATTGTCATTACAGGCAAATTTGAGATTGCATTATTTTTTTTTGGGGGGAGGGGGGGTGTTCATTCTAGACTGAAAATATCTGTTTTTAGAGACCATTTTAACACTTTACTACATAGTCCTGGATTGTAATGTTCTTAGAGGCCTTCTGAAAACATTGTTGGAAAAGGAGAAAATGCTGGTGACCTTTTCCCATGATAATGTTGCTCTCTCTCAATTACCAACTTCACCATTTGAGTCTTTTAAATATGTTGTCTGCAAATTCTTTTAACCCATTACCACACAAGAAAAATTTAGACTGGTCCAAATTGAGAGCATTTGCAGACGACAAAATAAAGGTGGCTGAAAAATTGAAATTTGTTCTGGGAAGGGTAGAAAACACTGTGGGAAAAGGAGAAAATGCTGGTTACCAGCATTTTCTCCATTTCCCACAGTGTTTTCAAAAGGCTTTTTTCTCAGGGGCGTCAAAAGTAAGGATTGTGTGGTAATGGGTTAAGTTGGCCAAGTCTGATATTTTGTTGTTAGGGTAAGTAAATTTTAAGGGTTAAGGGTATAGCTATACTGGTAATTGGGGTAGTTTTGGTAAATAGATTATTTATGTGGAGGACTCTGTTCATTTCAACCTGTAGAATTCTACAAAACTTGAATAAAATTTTTCATTTTCATACCCAAAATTTGTAATTTTACTTGAATATTCCTTTCCCCCGAATGTCTATGCAAAGCAGACTTTGTAGATAACAGGTAAGACTGCATATTTTGTGCAGTCTAATCTTGTTTCTCAATGCAGGCAACTTTCGAATAAGCCCATAAGTCTAATTACTTTTGAAGTCAACTGCTATGCAATCAAGAATCACATACATTTCTGATATCTTTTGAGAGCACTTGACATTCTATTTGAATTCAGTAAGTCAGTCTTTTTATGACATTTGCAGATCAAACTTAGGTTTAATATCCTTTACAGAAAAACCCTTTGAAAGAAATACATGTTTTTTTCAGCTTTTTATTGTTTAGGAAGAAGGCTTTTGAAAACATTGTAAGTAAAGGAAATGCTGACAACCAGGCTTTCTTCTTTATTCATAATGCTTGTCACCTTTCAAATAGAGAAATCCTGTTATTTATAAAGAGTCATATTTTATGAATTTTGCAAATTCTTCAAGTATGGACAAGTAGTAAACCTTTACTGCACTATCCCGATTTTTTACGACCCTAATGAACACCAGCTTTTCGGAAAAATTGTGGGAAATAAGAGAAAATGCTGGTAACCAGCATTTTCTCCTTTTTCCACAATGTTTTCTACCCTATGAAAGATGGAAATCAACAATTAGGCTTCATATGCTTTCAGTTTGGTCTTAGTCCAAACGTTTGCTGTTTTTTAGAGAGTTAAACCTTTACCAAATGATGCTAATTAGAGGGATTGCTTTTGAAAGTAACATGCATAGTGGGATAAGATGAAAATGTTTGTAGTCACCAATTTCAACAATATTTTCTACCCTTTCAAACAACCCTCAACATTTGGCCAAAATATAATTTGTTGGGAGGAATTGCTTACGATTTGTATAGGTCTTTGAAATATTATGTAGTTGATAGGTTGTGAGTTTAAAAAAAAATTTGTAATCTGGTAAAAGGTTTTGCCAGGTTAATTAAGAGTCAAATTAGCTTCCAAATATAACTATTTTGGAAAAATGTCTTTCTCAGGGTACAGTTTTACTGAAAGGTTTTTAGGGTAAATGTACAGTGGTCAAACACTTCAGAATGACAGATAAATCTATCAAATATTTTAAACTGTCAACCTCTTATCAGTTCTCTATTTTTAAATGTATATTTAATAGGTTTTCTCTTCTGTTGAATTTTTGGTGGCAATTGAAAGCAACGGACATTTTCAGTCTGTAAAAAGTGTCCCTAGATATCCCTGTGAATTATGGACAGTAAGCTTACTATAGAATTAAGCACCATGTAACATTTAGCTTGCAAATTGTTCATAATACATGTATAGTGTATTCCAAGTGTAGACACAAAGGAAGTTAAATTCTCGCAACTTGGTAGACAGATTTCAACCACAAGGCATGGTTACCAGGGGCATAAGTGCTGCCATCAATGATGTTACAAGTTCATGTCACACATTCGCTGCTTTGTGAAATACATTTATGTGTGATGTTATTGTTGCCACCTTCATTGGTGGGTGTGACATGCTTGTGCCATTGACAATGTCATATTGGTTTAAGTCATGCACAGAAACATTCCCTTTTTGTCTTGAAAAACATGTATTGCTGCCACCTTCTTTGATGGGTGGAGCATTATACTGGCACCATGGACATTCCCTGCTTTCTGAAACACAGGTGTGTGCCAAAAGTATTTGATTGGCAAGGCATACTGGTGCCATGGGGGATGACATGTTAGTTATAGACATGCACAGAAACAGTATGTCACTGTGTTTTGAAATACAGATGTGTCTGACATAAGCTTCATTGGTGCCACCTTCTTTAGTGTGTGCAAGCCCACACTTTCATGGTATTCCATAAAGAATCTATTACCATAATTAGTTATGTCAGGTTTTCAGATTTATTCTAGAATAAGGTTGATTGGTTTATCAAACATTTATCATAGAATGATTGTTTGTCAAACAAATTGTGAGAAATAAAATAAGAATAGGTATTGTCTACATTATAATGCCGGTGTCAAAAAGTTCAATTATAGTTGTAAATAAAGTATATTGTAGGTATGTTTGATATTTGTTTTACCCTGCCACTGATGGTTAAAGGTTAGACTTGGTTATGTTTTAACCCATTACCACAGAATCCCTACTTTTGACGCCCCTGAGAAAGAAGCCTTTAGAAAACATTGTGGGAAAAGGAGAAAATGCTGGTATCCAGCATTTTCTCCTTTTCCCACAATGTTTTCTACTCTTCACAAAACAAATTTCAAATTTTCAGTCACTTTTATTTTGTCGTCTGCAAATGCTTTTGATTTGAACAAGTCTAAAATATTGTCGTTTGAGTTGAACCTTTACCACACAACATTGCCTTTTAATGGCCCAAAAGAAAGAAGCCCTATGAAAACATTGTGGGAACAGGAGAAAATGCTGGTTATGAGCATATTCTCCTTTTCCCAGAATGTTGTCTACCCTTCCCCAAATTGATTTTAATTGTTGAGTTGCCCTTATTTTGTCATCAAGCTGTATTTATGAGGTTTTTGAAGTAAATTGACAATATAATGGAAAAGCAGGCTTATTCATGCATGTCTTGGGTTTCACCAGTACTAGGCTAGGGCTCTGAAGTCAAAAGCACTCACTCCCCCAAAAGCAGTGCTTTCAATGAGGGTTGAACCTGGGACCTCCTGGTTAAAAGTCTTGCACTTAGCACTGAGCCATGTAGGACCTTTTGTACAGTAAAGGTTACAACTGTTTGATCATTATAGCTGATAAGAACACTGGTATTGATTGAGCAACAAATAATCTATGACAAGGCTTTGTAATTATAACCCTGCTCTACTGGAGGAATGCTCTAGATAATTCCTCATTCTATCAATATGTCTCTGATTCAAATTTATCATGAATCCGTGATTGTAACAGCATGGTGAGTCTGAGCTTCAGACAATTGAGCGATTGAAACATTGTCATTGATGCCTATGTACACTGGTATTTGAAAAGGACCTTTTGTCAGCCATATTGTTTTAACATAAGGTGAGTGCTAGAGGTTATAATTATGTTAGTCACCCAAACTGTGTGAGTTTGGTGAGAAAATTCCTATTTCTTTCTTTAGTTGGTGAGAGTGAGAATCAGTCCTGACAGCACTGATAGACTGGAAGATGTGGCATAAGTGAACTTCTTAACCCTTCTTACGAACAATGTCCGTAACAAAGAAACAAATGAATAAATGCATGGCAGAAATAAGGTACCGAGCGGGATTTGAACCCCGAACTCCCGGACGCAAGGCCAATACCCTAACCACTGAGCCAAAGAGATATCTCCCTGACGCAGTAGCCAGGTATTGTATTTAAATCGGGAGTATGCCATGCAGGAAGGAGTGGTCTCCCGTAACACACCCCCTCTTAAAGTCATCATTTATTGATGACTCAAAGCCTTATTAGGCAGGAAGTCCAATTTTGGACAACAAATGGGATTAATGGCTCAATGGCCAATCCCGGACGAGCCCCCATCTTACGAACAATGTCCGTAACAAAGAAACAAATGAATAAATGCATGGCAGAAATAAGGTACCGAGCGGGATTCGAACCCTGAATTCCCGGACGCAAGGCCAATACCCTAACCACTGAGCCAAAGAGATATCTCCCTGACGCAGTAGCCAGGTATTGTATTTAAATCGGGAGTATGCCATGCAGGAAGGAGTGGTCTCCCGTAACACCCTTTCCCAAACAATCCCTGGTTTTTATGGGTCTTGAATAGTAGCCTTTTGAAACATTGTGGGAAAAGGAGAAAATGCTGGTTACCAGCATTTTCTCCTTTTCCCACAGTGTTTTCTATCCTATCTTAGACAGAAATCATCTTTTCAGCAAGAGTTGAATTGTCGTCTGCAAATGCTTCCAATTTGGTCTAGTCGAAAAGTTTGTCGTTTGGGAAAGGGTTAAATAAAAACTGGTTGTTCCATTCAAAGTTGAAGAAAAAATTCCAGTCTGGTTAACTCCATTCTTTGTAAAGTCAATTCTGATTATCAAATTCTATCCAGTTCACTCAGTTGACCTTTACCCAATAAATGGCTGATTACAGCCATTTATTGTCACAATAGGAAATGCCATGAAAAAATTATTGTTTGTTGATCTTGAAGTGGTAGAGATTTTGTAGTTCATGTCAGCAATCATATCATTTTATGACAAAATATTTTTAACCCAAAGAATTATTTTCTGTGGAGTTGTGTATTTTGAGGCTTTAAGTTTGTTTTGTAAATATTTGAATCCAAGCTGCCCCATGATGGCAATGGACTTGTATTTGTTAGCCTAACACCTGGACATGTTTCATTCAGCAAATGTTCGGTTCTGTAGTGAACTTGCAGTATGTTTTCTTCTTTAGCACTAGAGATGGTCCTCCATCGCTCATTGATAAAGGTAATGAACTTGTAATGAGGAAGTCCTGGTTTGAATCCCCTTCTCGCAGTGGTTTATCTATAGGAGTGTCATGGGGCAAAGTTAAAAGCCCCATGCAGCTTTGCAGTGGTGAAAAACAGGAAAGGCATGAATGAGTAACTGTAGAAATAAATGAAATATGTTATGACTAAAATACATTTTTTTTTTAAATTGAAATGCAAACAAAACCATCCTAGCTGTTGATAATATTGACATGCACTAATTTTAACTCATCACCACACGAAAAAATTTTAGACAGGTTCAAATTGAAAGCATTTGCAGACGACAAAATAAAGGTGACTGAAAAATTGAAATCTGTTTTGGGAAGGGTAGAAAACACTGTGGGAAAAGGAGAAAATGCTGGTTACCAGCATTTTCTCCTTGTCCTACAGTGTTTTCAAAAGGCTTCTTTCTCAGGGGCGTCAAAAGTAGGGATTGTGTGGTAATGGGTTAAGAGTTAAATCTTTTATCAAAAAATCCCATGTTTTAATAACCAAAGAAGTAGATCCCATTTGAAAACATTGTGGGAAACAAAAATGGTAGTAACCACCATTTTCTCCTTTCCCACAATGTTTTCTATCATTTTAAAGACAAATCTTTTTAGCATTATGCATATTTAATTTGTTGCCTGCAAATGTTTTCAGTATGGACAAGTCACAAGTTATAATGTTTTATATAAGAGTTAATTAACTACAACACAATTCCATGACACCTAGGCAAAAGGCTTTTAAACAAATTGTTGCAAAAGGAGAAAATGCTGGTAACCAGATTCTTTTCATTGTTATTGGTGTCTTCAATTCTAAATTTCAAAAATATCTTTCACTATTGGAACCACTTGAGACTGATGGAAATGCTTTAAATATGGAACAGTTTAAAATGTTGTTGTCTTATAGAGATAGCAAAACTTTATACCAGACAATGAATTTTTTAACAGCTTAAAACTGGAAACTCGCAGATGATAAATATCTTAATCAGATGAATATACCTGGCATGCCAAAGGATAGAAAACATTGTGTGAAAAGAAGAAATAGCTAGTTATCACCATTTTTTCCTTTCGTATAATTTTTCAAAAGTATCGTTACCCAGACTCATAATTTTCCCTGTCTGGATGATGATTATGTGGGAAAACTCAGTGGTTTGGGAGGAAAATTGTAAAAAGTATTGGCCAAAGAAAGTGCAGAAAAGCATAGATAGGACTGTGCTTAAATTATGTAAACCAAAATAATGTTAGAAATGACATTAGATACCAAACATAATCAATCAATCAACTTATTTTCATTAAAACTCAGAATCCTTTATAGGGTTAAGGTGTCACATTGTCAATAATTTAGTTTAATAGATTGTGACAGACTGAATTATGTGGAAACCTCTCTCGGACCATAGACAGACAAAAATATTTTTACTGCTAATGGGGTTTTATTACTTCTACTCTATAGGAGAGAGGATTAGACACATTACCTACAGCAGAATGCCTTTCTTTTTGTCATGGCACTGATAACTTCTGAAAACATTGAGGCAAAAAGAGAAATTGCTCACTATGAGTAATTTCACCTATTGCTCACAATTTTTCCACATGATTAAAGGCTTAATTTTATGTTAATTGTCAAGTTTGTTTTCCAAATCTGCTTTGAATTTCTTGAAGTCTTGAGTGTCATATAGGAATATAGATCTGTAGATCTTTTTAACCCTTTACCACACAGACCAAACTTTGAACAACTCTGAGAAAGAATCCTTTTGAAAACATTATGGGAAAAGGAGAAAATGCTAGTAACTAGCATTTTCTTTTTTTCCCAAACTGTTTTCTATGATTCAAGAACAAATACTATCATTTGAAAAATAGTTGAATTGTGGTTTGTAAATTCCTTTGCTATAGATGTGTATTTTGCCATGTGGTAAAGTAATACTATGTACTCAAAAATCTCTTTATAATTTAGCAATCCTGATGTAGACGGATTCAAAAAAAGGAAAAATACTGGTAAACAGCATTCTCTTTATTTCCCCCAGTGTTTCTTTTTACAGATTACAGCATATCCGACTATTAAAGCATTATCTTATTATGTTGGCAAATGCCATCGATGGATGAACTTAAACTTTTCTTATATGGTAAAGAGTGAAATGTACAAATAGAGTTTTCAAAGCTGTCAAGTATTTTATCCTTATTGACAGACTTTTTGAAGTGATTCACGTCTAGTGTCCTCATTATTTCTCAAAATACTTGATTTCCATTAAGAACAGATTTTTCAATATTACCCTGCCACACTCCGTTTCGCCCTTAACCCTTGATAAAATTTCAGAATGCCCAAATTAAATGAACTTGGCAGACAACAAGTTTAATGTTGCTCAAGGAACCAGAGCTTTGTTTTGAAAGGGTAAAAAACATGGTGGGAAAAGGGAAATTATTGGTTTACCAGGTATGGAAAATGGGTATGTTTCAGAAGCCTTCTCAGATTCCTGAAAACACACTCTTGGTCTGTATTCACCAACCATTCATAAGAACGTTCTTGTTCTTATTCTTCAAGATTTTTTTACCGAGAAAGTAACAAAACTTCTGATTGGCTAAACCAGATGGTTTAGCCAATCAGAAGTTTTGTTACTTTCACATTGACAAAATTCTGAACAATAAGACTAAGAATGTTCTTAGGAATAGTAACATGAATACAGACCAAGGATTGTTTGATGAAAGGTAAATAAAGCCTCTATGTTTCAAACACAACAACAAGTGGAACTGAACTTTGTAAGACTGCTGAAGTCAGTGACACAGACTGGTACTTCATGTGGCAGGAGAGCATTTGTAAAACACTGTGTTAAAAAGTGAAATTTCTGGTTATGAGTTGTTATGCCCTTTATGGTATAAAACTCATATTGCGCATCTTCGCAAGCCAAGGCTGACGATTCACTAGGCTACTCTACCCTTGGCGGATCGAGCTTGATTTTTACATTCCCCCGATATGCTTTTTCATTTGATGCAGCCAGCTCTTACTGCAATGAATGAAATCGCACATAGCATTTCATCTTTGATAAAAATAGAATAGAAGTTAAACAACAAAACCCACGTGGTTGTCTGCTTATTGCTTCATGTTGAATAGTTGTATTTGTAGCGGTGTGTAAAACGATATTTCAGATATCTCAGAAATATGATGTAAAGGGGGATTATAACCAGCATCCAATAGAGCGTGCAACGCAGGAATATCGAAATCAGGCTTAATCAGCCAAGGTAAGATCCACGTAGTGATCGTAACCTTGGCTCGCAAAGATGCATATTGCGATGATTGTCTGCACAAGAATTAAATGTTTACATAATTAGAATTATTTTTCATGACAGTCAATATTGTTCATAGTTGCAGTTAGTCAGCAAACCAGCCAGTCAGTCAGTGTCACAGTAAAGCTAAAGTCACATAACGCTCCAATGCACCCGCAACGGGACAGCGACGGGCTTTTGGTAGTATAGGAGATTTAATGGAGAATTACATTGCTGATGTGATCGGCAGAAGCCATAACTCGGTGTGCAATCGCCGACTACTCTTTGAAATCATTACTTTGTAAATCTCTGAACTCTTCCAAATTAGAAGCAGTTTTGCAGACAGCAAATTTAATGTGACCCGTATAATGATACACTTATTTTAAAGGGTAGAAAACAAACAGTTTGGGAAAGAGAGAAACTGCTGGTTACAAGTATTATTTGTGTTCAGACATATTCTGTTTTCAAAAATCCTTTTCATCAGTTTGGGAAAGAGAGAAACTGCTGGTTACAAGTATTATTTATGTTCAGACATATTCTGTTTTCAAAAATACTTTTCATCAGGATCACTAAAACTTGCAATTTACGTGATGAAGGATTAAACATATTTTGTATAGTAAAGGCTAAAATTGAGATAATGTTTTCAACTTTTATTTGTCAAATTTCTTTAGAAGATCAGATATACAACTTTTAATGAAATATATACAGATAGGAATTTATATTGTATGATATCTCATTTATATAGATATTGTTCAATTCATTCAAATTTACCACATGCAAAGAATAGGGAAATTCAGTTGAATTTAATTACCTATAGGTTATGTGTGAAAATGAATAAGATTTATAATATCTGTCCGTAATATTGAATGTTATTACCTCATAATAAGTTTATAGAATTGCAGAATTGATGGCTCTAACCCTTTAGCACTCAATCCCGTTTTTTAATGACCTTAAGAAAGAAGCCCTCTGAAAACATCGAGGGAAAAGAAGAAAATGCTGGTAACCAGCATTTTCTCCTTTTCCCACAATGTTTTCTTCTCTTCCCAAAAGAAATTTTAAATTTTCAGTTACTTTTATTTTGTTGTCTACAAATGCTTTCTAGAAGAGTCTAAAATTTTGTTGTTTGGTAAAAAGTTAAAAAGCATTTCTAGCTCTTCTGTTTTCAAAGAAAACGTCTTGGTATTTTTATAGACGTGGTGTCGTCTGCTTTGTTGTGCAAAAGGTTTGCAATTTAACCCTTTACTCCATAGATACTCATTTCTATGCATTGCTTGTCGGAGCCTTTGGAAAACATTGTGGAAAAAGGTGAAATTGCTCGTGACAAGCAATTTCACTTTTTTTCACAATGTTTTCTATGCTATCAAAAGGTGTTATATACACATAAGAAAAGGCTTCATCCTTACTGTTATTTAGGGTCAATTAGAGATGTCATAGAAATGCCTTATGGGGTAAAGGGATAAAATATTTCTGTCATAATGAAGATAATTATGCACTACAGACTCTGACTAGTTGTGAACAGTCCCTGGGAAAGAAAGCTTTTGAAAACGTTGAGTGAAAGGTAGAAAATGCCGATATCCAGCAAATCCCCTTTTCCTACAATGTTTTCAACCCTTCAAGAGACCTAAAGCCCATTTGTACCAATTCAATCAAGATCCAATTCCATTGTGTTTGGAGTTCTGGTTCCTGAATTAGATTGGAGCTTCATTTAGAGTCCTTTGGATATAATTTTGTACTGTTTGTAAACTAAGAAGTATTCAACTAGATGTTGAGATTTCGTGTACTTTGACAGGATCTTTCTGGTTTTTCGGTACAAGGGTAGTGCAGTGGCATTGATCTCAAGAGTGTGTCTAATCTTGAGAGTAACATCCCCTGTATCTTTGTTAATCTATGTTGCTCTTAGGTAAAAATGCCTCAGCACAGTGTTGGTGCTGCTAGGGAGGGAGGAAAGGGTGTCAGATTGCCTAGTACTTACAATTAAGAGGACACTGTACAACCAAGAACATTGTCTATCCCTTAACATGCAACAAATGTCTCAAACAAAATGTGGGAGAAACTCAATTAACATTAGTTCAAAATTAGGATTAAGGAACACCTCAGGGACATACTCCTATATAAAGACACTCAAATGGTCAATAACTGTAACTCAGATTCTCACACACCCTTAAATCTGCGCTGACCAAGAGTCTGCCAAGAGCGCCTCGGGTGCCAACAAGAATCTCCTGCAATCTACCGACTCCATACTCTCTATCTGGTACAGGTAGGGATCAACATCTCAGGGTAGCCAATGAACCTTCACATTCGATCAGCCATCTTATTCTTGTTGCAAGTCTACTTTGAAACTTCCAAAACCAAATGAAATGAACCAAAATTGTTTGCTACAGGTTTGTAGTAATATGCATACAGGCATGAAGCCAGCTTCATTTTAAGTGTTCTTTGGCTCTCTGTGTTTTACAGAATGTCCCCTAGGATTTTACCCAGGGTAACCCAATTATTTTTACCAAGGAGCAATACTGCAACTGTAGTTGCAGGCTGTAAAAAATTTCAGAGTTCCTACTTGTCCTCCTGCCATTTTGCACTTGTCCTACAGTTAGACATAGAAGGATAATCCACAAAGTCTTGCCCTCACCAAATTTTTACTAGCAAGGACAGGTGGATAAGTGGTTTTTTGGAACCCAAGTTATGAAATAACTTTAACCCTTTGCCTAAAGACAGAATTAACTCTTTACCAAACAACAAAATTTTAGACTGGCCCAAAATCAAAGCATTTGCAGACAACAACAAAAAAAGTGACTGAAAATTTGAAATTTGTTTTGGGAAGGAAAGGAAACATTGTGGGAAAAGGAGAAAATGCTGGTTACCAGCATTTTCTTCTTTTGACCCTCAATGTTTTCAGATGGCTTTTTTCTCAGGGTCGTAAAAAGTCGGGATCATGTGGTAAAGAGTTAAGGATTTGTCCAAACCGAAAGCATTTGCAGTAACAACAAATGAAATGTAGCTCAAAAGGGAAAAGTTGTCTGAGAAAGGGTAGGAAACATTGGCAATGGAGAAAATGCTGGTTACAAATCACTAATACTGTCATAGCTTTTTCATTTCCAATGTTAGGAGTCAACCCACAGAATACTTCACAGTTTATCCCTCTGTATGAAGATTTTGGAAGTCCAAGATCAGATTGCAGAAAACCAGCAGTCTGACCCCGAATCTACTGAATCTGGTCATGAATCTGCAATGTTGAGATATTCTGGCCTGTTCAAAGCCTTACCATTGCAAAAGTTAGATGTTTTTCATCAAGTCACAAAATGTCCAGTTTGTTTATTTGACACTCAAAAGGCCAACAAAGAAATAAATATTAGCCAAGCAATTGAACCATGAGAAAATTAAATATTGATCATTATGCTGCGACCTATAGAATTATAATAGTACCGGCTGATTTAGTTTGTCAATGTATGAATAGACATACCCCAAATGGGATTATATTTACCAATGAATTTTGTTTGCATTTCTTAACTCTTTAGCACACAGTCCCATATTTAAATGACCCTGAGGAAGAAGGCTTTTGAAAATATTGTGGGAAAAGGAGAAAATGGTGGTAACCAGCATTTTCTCCTGCAATGTTTTTTACCCTTTTCTATAAACAATTTCCACCATTTAAGCTGCAAATATTGTAAAATATTTAATCATTGGGTAAAGGGTTAATTCTTTGATGAACAACTTGTTCTTTTCAAAAGTATTTGCAGGCAAAAAATTAAATCTGATTCATCGGATGAGATTTGTTGGATTTGGGTTGAAAACAATATGGAATAAGGAGAAAATATTATCTATCACCGTTTTCTCTTTTTCTGACACAATGTTTTTAAAAGGTTTTTTACTCAGGGTTGTTGTAACTCAGGTAGTTAGGTAAAAGGTCTATATGTGAAGAGGGCTATGTGCTGTGATAATTGATGCCTTTTTGATATCTTTGTTTGCTATTAACACATTAAAGTCTTCTCCTGAAATCCTCCAACCTCGACAGATGACAGACAAATAGGCCTGAGGTACCATTGTGGTTAATCGTGTATTTGCCCTGTGGCCTTGTGGTTGTGGGTGCGATACCTGTTTTAGGCAAACTTTCTTTCTTGCAATTTTTGCCTTTCATATGCATGTGGGATGGTAGCTAGTGACTTGGAAGGAAAGTTGTGTCGGTACTGGTGTGAGAAAGTGTGTAGGTGCACTAGCTGTCAAGATGTGACAGAAGCTGTCTAAATGGTGTTAAACTCCAATACAAAAACAAAAACATACGGTTCCTGTGGTTTTGTAGAGGATGATTATTTTTGAAACATTGTGGCAATGAGTGTATGTGCTTGAAAGCACTGCCTTCTTTGGGCCAAAATGCCTTTGCATGTTTAAGTATACTTAATATTGATAATCTGTATTAAGCATAGATTGTAAATGAACAATTGATATCAATTTTGTTAATTTCTATTTTCAGCTAGACCAATATCCTACCAAAGAAAACGGAGAAGGGATGTTTTATGGATCCCAGCCCCAAATCAGCCCCATAAGGGGATCCATGAATTCATTAAAGGGACACAATCCACAAGACTCAGTTTTGTCTCTTTTCCCAGATGATGACAGTGGTTTCAAGTAAGTCAAACCTCAATGGAACAAAAATACAGTTGAGCAGCTCTTTCGTAAATTGATTTCTGATGTATTAAACATTTACCAGACAACGAAAATCAGACTTGTCCAATTTAAAAGGGTTTAATGCAGATGACTTGTAGCTGGCCACAATTGACCTTTCTGTAAACGCAAGTTTGGCACGCTCCCCGTAGTAACACGCTATATTGGTTGTCAAGCCTGACAGACTAACCAGAAATTGTGTCAGATTTTCTTGTTTACATGACGCCTAGTGCTGTGTTTTCAGTGGTCGATAAGTCAATCAAAATCGGCAGAAAGTTCAATTACAACATCAACCAGCAGATATAGCTCAGTAGGCAGAGCGTAGGACTCGTGAACACAATGTCCTACAGGTTGTGGGTTCGAATCCCCAGCTGGCCAACTAAAATTACTAATAAACTTTCGGATGAGACATTTAACCGAGGTCCCATGTGACGGTGCTATACGCCGAGCACGTTAAAGAATGAAGCTCTCAGTAGTTTCAACCTGTATCCTTGCACTATCTCCGGTAACAACTAACCGTCTTCTGGGGGCATCGCCCAGATGGGCAACAGGTAGCGACAATAAATAAATGGAAATAACCAACCATTACAACATCAGTCCTGAATGGGGTAGAAAACTTTGTTTACAAATAGCAGAAAAAGGATGATCAGGAGCTTATGAAAATCCTGATTGCTAGTTAGGAAACTTGGTGAACAAAATAATTAAGTGCAGCATTTGTTGGTTGTTAGGTATTTAGGTGGGTTTTTGAATGTCATAAAGCATGATAAAGAGCTCAATTTTCTAAATTAATTGTAATCTGTAAGCTCTATTTTCTTACTAAATTGAAATCTTTGCATAAACTTTGATATCGCAAATGCAAATTATGCACTTTCTTATCTTTGCTACATACAAAATCTTTAGCAAATTGATTTTCTGTAGTATATTATAAGAACTTCTTGAAACCAATCTGCAGCAAACAACAAAGATCCATGTAAAATAGAGAAAACATGCAATAGGATTTAACTCTTTACCAAACGACATAATTCTAGACTGGTCCAAATTGAAAGCATTTGCAGATGACAAAATTTACATGACTTAACCCATTACCAAACAACAAAATTTTAGACTGTTCCAAATTGAAAGCATTTGCAGACAACAAAATAAAAGTGACTGAAAATTTGAAATTTGTTTTGTGAAGGGTAGAAAACATTATGGGAAAAGGAGAAAATGCTGGTTACCAGCATTTTCTCCTTTTCCCACAATGTTTTCTAAAGGCTTCTTTCTCAGGGGCATCAAAAGTAGGGATTGTGTGGTAATGGGTTAAAAATTGAAATTTGTTCTGGGAGGATAAAAAAAATTTGTGGGAGAAGGAGAAAATGCTAGTTACCAGCATTTTCTCCTTTTCCCACAATGTTTTCTAAAGGTTTCTTTCTTATAGTCATCAAAAGTAGGGATTGTGTGGTAATGGGTTAATACAGGAATGCATGTAAAACATTGTGGTAAAATGATATAATTGATTGTTTTTTCCTTTCAGTTTGCTTAACCCCTTACCACACAATTCAGAGTTTTAACAACCTTATAGAAAAAGCATTATGGGAAAAGGAGAAAATGCTTGTCTTCAGTATTGTTGTCTGTTCTTCTGATACATTGTGAGGAATTATCCAAAATAGCTTTAGCCTATAACAAGACAAGAGTATTTAAGAATTGTCCAAACTGATGGATTCTGTGGACAGTAAATTAATTCTTTACCGCACAGTCATAAATTATAACAACCATAATAAAAAAGACTTTGAAACCATTGTAGGAAAAGGAGAAAATGCTGGAAACCAGATTTTTTTTTTCCATTTCCCACAGTGTTTTCTACCCTTCCCAACACAAGTTTAAATTTTTGAGCTGAATTTATTTTGTCGTCTGCAAATGTTTTCACTTTGAAGAAGTATAAAATTTTGTTGTTTGGTAAAAAAGTTAAAACTGACTGGAACATTTGTAGTTCTATATTCATCTCTGAAAGGGTACAAAACTTAGGTGAAGGAGAAAACGCTGGTTACCAGTATTTTCTGCTTTTCCTAAATCTTTTTCAAAAATCTTCCTTCTGGGGAATTCAGGATTGTGTTCTGAGGAGATGAATAACTGATCCTAGGATCTTTTTATCTGACTGCAAGCATATTGTTTGTTTTGAATTTGTCTTGGGAGATTGGAGGTTGATTAAGATTTTCTAGTTATACTTTTCATGTTTTTTATTTTGAAAATATTTTGTAGCTCAACACTTAGATCAAGAAGTAGATCGGGCATGTACATTTCTGACGATTACAACCAAAGTTCACCAAGAATGAATCGCTCACGCTCCATGTCACGTCTTCATCTCAACCACTCACAAGACTTAGATCCCTCACTTTTGTCCTTACGCCAGAGACCTTTTGAACATTCCCTTAGAAATTTAAAAGACAATTTAGAGGATAGTGAAAATCGGAGGGTTGTTCTGGTCCACAAACTTAAGGAAGCTCAGGAAACTTTGGAGGTAATGAAATCTTCAACTACTTAAACGACCCTGACAGGAAAGGCTTTTAAAACCATTGTGGGAAAAGGAGAAGATGCTGGTCACCAGCATTTTCTCCTTTTCCGTCAATGTTTTCTACCTTAATACTGAAAGAAATCATAATTGTAGCAACATGAAATTTGTTGTCTGCAAATGCTTTCAATTTGGTGTTGTCAAAAATGTTTTGTTTGGTAAAGCGTTATCTCTTTAACAAACAGCAAACTTTTGGACTTGTCCTTGTTCAAAGCATTAGCAGATGACAAATTCAGTGTTGCTCAAATTCTTGGATTTTTCTACGAAAGAGTGCAGCCCATTGCTTTTGGTTAACATCATTTTCATCTCCCACAATGTTTTAAAAAGCCTACATCCTGGTATTTATATTTCAGCTTCAAAATGACAGACTGAACAGAATTGAAGGAACTGCCAAAACCAACTCTGTGCTTGTTGATGACTTAAAGTATAAAGAACATGTAAGTGTTTATTTCAAAGGGGCGGGGTGTTGTTTTTATTCTGAGTATTCACTCTCTCTGCAAAATTCTGAGACGCAACAGAGCACTAGCCTAGTAAAGGTCGAAACATAAATAAGTAATGTGTCACCGTCATATTACTAAAATGATGTTGAAAGCGGCATAAAATAGCTATCAATGGGTCAACCAACCAACACAAGTTTAAAACAATATTTTGTGGTAAAGAGTGAATGGTTTTAAAAAGATGTTAAGATTTTTCAAGGTTTTATGCCCCGCAAAACGAATGTTTTCTGGGGTATACTGGAATCAGCCTGTCTGTCCTTTTGTCAGTCTGTGTGTCTGTGTGTCTGTTTTGTCTGTCTGTGTATAAAATACAAGTAATTGCCTGTTGCTGGCGGGGGTATTAAGTTACATTTAGTGACAGCTCTAGTTTTTATTTGCTTCAGTGTTTTTGTATATGGATGGATACGATCCAAGGTTTTCTACAAACAGTGCATAATACTGCTTCCCTTGATTGTTGATACAAGTAAGCAAACTCTTTATGCACAATTTCATTGCAATATTAACCCTTTACCACACTACCCTAGGTTTTAATGACCCTGCAGAAAAAGAATAACTAGTATTTTCCCTTTTAGCCAAAATGCTTTTTTCCCATTTCACAGCAGCATGATTATACCCCCCAAAACTCTGTTTGGGGGTATATAGGAGTCAGCTTGTCGGTCGGTCGGTCCGTCTGTAGCTTTTTGTCCGCTCTATTTCTCATAAACTACATTTTATTCAAACTTCACAGGTAAACTCAGTATCAAGCAGAGATGTGCATATGAAATGTTGGTTATGGTTCATTGATTTTTCACTGAGTTATGGCCCTTTCATGAAATTTCTTGTCCGCATTTTTTCTCATCAACTATTGGACAGATTTGGTTCAAACTACACAAATAGACTCAGTATCAAGCACAGATGTGCATATCCTATTTTGGTTATGGTTTATGTAGGTTTCATGGAGTTATGGCCCTTTGATGATTCTGGACAAATTTCTTTTTCATACTTGAATTTTGTCCGGAGTGTATCTCCAAAACTATACTAGCTAGGGTTATGAAATTTCATGGGTAGATAGATCTTACCAAGGGGGAGTGCAGTGCACAGGAATTATAACTCTTGCTTGCTTAATTTTTGAGTTATTGCCCTTTGTTGTTTTTAATACTTGAATTTGGTCCGGTTAATATCTCCAAAACTATACTAGCTAGGGTTATTAAATTTCATGGGTGGATAGATCTCATCAAGGGGGAGTGCAGTGCATAGGAATCATAACTCCTGCTCCCTTAATTTTTGAGTTATTGCCCTTTGTTGTTTTTCATACTTGAATTTGGTCCGGAGCGCTTCTCCAAAACTATACTAGCTAGGGTTATGAAATTTCATTGATGGATAGATCTCATCAAGGGGGAGTGCAGTGCACAGGAATCATAACTCTTGCTTACTTAATTTTTGAGTTATTGCCCTTTGTCGTTTTTCATACTTGAATTTTGTCCGGTGCATGCCCCAGCTTAACAACTTGGGGTAAGACAGGCGTATCTTGTGACAATTTGCCGCTCATGTTCAACTCTTACTTTTGTACTCAACCATTCTGCATTCTGTGACAAAGACCTGCTTGGTGGCAAGGAGCTGGTGGGGGGTATGATCACGTTGAGTGATAGCTCTAGTTACATTTGAACCACATTTGTCTTCTGCAAATGCTTTCATTTTTGGACAAGGCTAAAATGTTGTCGGTTGATCAATAATTCACTGTTGATGCTTACATTGTCTCTCTTGTCTGTTATACAAATAGGAATACAGAAGTAAGATCGAACTGTTGGAAAGATCAGAGGACGAGAAAAGCTTACTCAGAAATGAGAATTTAAGACTCAGGGAGGAGATGCAAGACAGGTATAGATTCACTTAATCTAATGTGTATGGGTACATTTTGATCTTTTTTCCCCTGGTAGCTGTTCATAATTTCATGCGCTGTCTTTTACCAAAGGACAAAATTTTAGACATGTCTGAATTGAAAACACTTGCATATGACAAAATAAATGTAACTCAAAATTTTAAATTTGTTTCCAGTATGGTTGAAAACATTGTCGGAAAAGGAGAAAATGCTGGTTATCAGCTTTCTCTCCTTTTCCCACAATGTTTTTAACCCTTTAGCCAGTAAGGCATTTCTATGGTATCTCTAATTGACCCTAAATAACAGCAAGGATGAAGCCCTTTCTTATGTGTATATGACACCTTTTGATAGTGTAGAAAACATTGGCAAAAGGTGAAATTGCTCGTCACGAGCAATTTCACCTTTTGCCACAATGTTTTCCAAAGGCTCCCACAAGCAATGTGTAGAAATGAGTATCTATGGAGTAAAGGGTTAAAAGGCATCTATTTCAGGGTTGTAAAAACCTGGGATTGTTTGGTAAAGGGTTAACCTGTAACCAATGTCAACAGTTTATTCTTTTACAAAGTTTAATGATTTTGCAGACTGAAAGAGTTTAAAGAAGAGAATTGAAATGTGGCTGGAATAATGGATTTGTTTGTAAAGGACAGAATACATTGAGGAAAAAATGCTGCTTTCCCTTATTTTCTTCTTTTCCTATCATGTTTCCAACAGCTTTGTTCCTCAGCATATTTAAAAGCAGGTATAACATTGTCAGAACAGTAGTCCTGACTCCCCTCTGGAGTATGTGATATATATATGCAAGTTTAATGTATTAGTTTTCATTTCTACTTTTTTGGGTTGAGGTAATTGTTAAGTTATGCACAAAATTATGTTTCTGAGTAAAACAATGAACAAGTATCAGTAATCATCCTCTTTTTTTATTTCGCAAGGAAAAAGTTGACAATGGTAGCAACATCATATTGTAAAAATGTTAATTATTTCATAAAAAAAAAAACATTTTAAAATCCTTCATTCTCCTGAGTGCAAGGTCCTTATTCACCACCCATTCTTAAGAACATTTTTCAGTCCGATTAAGGATTTAGAAAGTAAGACAACTTCTGATTGGCTAAACCTTTTGGTTTAGCCAATCAGAAGTTGTCTTACTCCCAAATTTAGAAAATCTTTGGGAATAAGACTTGGGTGTTTATTTAGAATGATTGGTGAGTATGGTGAATAAGACTTAGGTGTTTATTTAGAATGATTGGTGAGTATGGGGAATAAGACTTGAGTGTTTATTTAGAATGATTGGTGAGTATGGGGAATAAGACTTGGGTGTTTATTTAGAATGATTAGTGAGTATGGGCTCAGGCCTCGATAAAACAAGCAACTCTAAACATCTTTATTACAGCTACTACAACAGGTAACTGATAATTGTGGTTTTGCTAATTAGTTTCTGTGTGTAATTCTTTGTAAATGATCTGTCCTTTGACCTAATGTGGACACATCATGACATTGAACTCGTTACAAAACAACATAATTTTAGATTAGTCCAAATCAGATGCAGTATTCTCTCCTTTTCCTCACAACGTTTTCAAAAGCCCTGTACCTTCAAAAGTCATCTTGTTAAAACTTGGGTTGGTGTGGTTAGGGTTTTACAATGTGCCAAATAATCATGTGTATGTTTAACCCATTACCTCACGACAAAATTTTAGACTGGTTCAAATTGAAAGCATTTGCAGACGACAAAATAAAGGTGACTGTAACATTGAAATTTGATCTGGGAAGGGTAGAAAACACTGTGGGAAAAGGAGAAAATGCTGGTTACCAGCATTTTCTCCTTTTCCTACAGTGTTTTCAAAAGGCTTCTTTCTCAGTGGCATCAAAAGTAGGGATTGTGTGGTAATGGGTTAATAACAACATTGATGAAAAAATAAAACATAGACAGAAAGAGAGAAAAATGCCCACAATATTCCCTACCATTTCAAGGCAAGAAATCATCTTTTGAAAAGGATTCAATTTGTCTTTCACAAATGCTCTCAATTTGGTTGAGTCTAGAACTTTGTCATTTGGTAAAGAGTAAAGCAGAATATGAATAGATTTTGTCAGGAGAGTGGGTTGGGGTAAGAGAAGCTAATGATTTTCCATTTGTCATACTGAGCATTTGTTTCTTTTCCAAGTTTCACATAGCTGCCTGCTTTAGGGTCACAAATATAGAGTGTTCTGTTTGAAAGTGTGTATATTATAAAAAGATCATAATAGTTATTGTCTTTTTCTTGCCAGCAGACCACCTAAGGGAAAAGTTGTTGCTATATATATAATTAGCTCTTGAAACTTGTTTCATCATGTATTCTCGCATTGAATGTGTTTATTCCTTTATGGAACAGTTTTAGTTTTGACGACCAAGAAGGAAAAGGATTTTTTAAAACATTGTTGGTAAAGGAAAAATGCAGGTAACCACTGGTAACAAGCATATTCTTTTCCCATAATGCTTTTCAATTGTCCAAGTAAATTTAAGTGTGTAGTTTCTGAATGCAACCAGTCTGTCCCTTGCTTTATGGACCTAGAGGAAAAAGACATTTGAATGCTGGCAGGCAGCATTCTGTCCTTTTCCCATATTTTTTCCTATCCTTTCAGGGGCACTTTCGATTTGTTATTGAGACATTTGATTTGTCTTTTCAGAATGTCTCCATTTTTGACAAGTCCAAATTTTGTTGCTTGGTAAACGGTGTCTCTGATTTTACTAGGATCTTGTATCGAAGCTAATTATTATATCCCCACAAAACAAATGTGTTTTGGGGGTATACTGGAATCAGCCTGTCTGTCCGTTTTGTTAGTCTGTGCGTCTGTGTGTGTGTTCATCTGTGTACAAATAATTGCCTGTTTCTGTCAAAGGGCTAGCGAGGGTATTGAGTCACATTCAGTGACAGCTCTAGTTTAGACCTGTTATGACGTTAATATGGTGGAAGATATATGCTTGCAAGGATAATAACAGTCACAGTGCCTGTTTGTGATGGAAATTGATGATTAAATGTGACTCTTTCTTGTTGGTAAAGCTGCATCAATTTGTATTTCTTGTAAGAGGTGTTTTTAAAACTGTTTACCACACAATCCCGACTTTTAAAAAGAAGCCTTCTGAAAACATTGAGGGAAAATGAGAAAATGCTGGTAACCAGCATTTTCTCCTTTTCCCACAATGTTTTCTTCCCTTCCTAAAACATATTTTAATTTTTCAGTCACTTTTATTTTGTCATCTGCAAATGCTTTCAATTTAGACCAGTCTAAAATTTTGTCATGTGGTAAAGAGTGAACCCAGGTAACAGACTCCTGGATATTTTAAAATAAGAGACATGCTTGTCAAAACTTGTCAGAGCAAAATCTTCGGGAATAATTTTATTATGTTAAAGTTTTTACTAGTAGGCAAAATTTTAAACGTTTCTATTTTTGTGCGCATTCATTTTGTGTTTTTTGTGACTGGTAAATCAAACATTTCTATCTGTGTCCTTGTAATTTTGTTATGTTTCTGTTTTCTTTCATAAATCTGTGGGGTATTTTTAGACCATTGAAACTATGGAAAGTTGCACATACGAGAAACGTTTGCAGGAAAGGAAATTATCAGTTTTCATTCCTATGAGAAATGTACATTGGGGAAATTAGCAGTTGCTTGATAGAAGCTATTACTTTTTCACCCACAATATTTTCAAAAGCTGTCAACTTCAGGGCATATAATGGGTTGAAGACCTTGCCTTTCTCATCTCCAGTTATGTTACTGACTTGTTGCACGGTGTATACTAATTCCTTAAGTATGTAAGTATGTTTTAACCCATTACCACACAATCCCTATTTATGATGACCTTTAGAAAGAACCCTTTGGAAAACATTTTGGGAAAAGGAGAAAATGCTTGTAACCAGCATTTTCTCCTTTTCCCACAATGTTTCCTACCCTTCACAACATGAATTTCAAATGTGTAGTCACTTTTATTTTGTTGTCTGCAAATGCTTTCTATTTGGAAAAACCTAAAATTTTGTTGTTTGGTAATGAGTTAAATATACTTCAACCTATGAGATTCATAAGTCATCTGATTTTTTTAATGAGACTTGGATAAAAACAATGTGACAAATAAAGATATGGTTTTTAAGATTTTTGTGTACTGTATACCTTGAAGGCATCAAGAGTACAAATCATGCGACATGGAAGCATTTGAACTGCTTGCTTAATAACCGTGGCCTTTAACAATATTTCATTTTTTCAAATTCTTTTACAGAATAGATAAATTAGATTCACAGTTACGGAGTTTACAAGCCCAGCATCAGGTGTCAGAGACAGAGAATATGAAGAGAAGTAACCTACTAGCACAAACTACCCAGGCACTTTCACTGTTAGAAAATGAGAATAACAGACTAAAAAAGGTAAAAAAAGTTGTATTTATAGGACGAATGATATGAATTTCAGTCAAGTTACCTGTAGGACATTGTTGACAGTCATTATAAACAACATGAGGAAATTCACTTTGTCACATTGTAACAAAGGGAGAAACTGGTCCAGCATATGGTCTTTCTTTATCAGTTGCAATGTTTTAATTCTTTGCCAATGTTTACCAATTTTTAAACTGGTTCAAATTGAAAGCAATTGCAGACAACATTTAAATCTAGCTGAAAAGTTGAAGTTTTCTGTGGGAAGCGTAGAAAACATGGTGGGAAAAGGAGAAATGCTGGTTACAGCGTTTTCTACCTTTCTGCACAGCGTTATCAAAAGGTTTCATTCTGGGGATGATTAACCCATTACCACACAATCCCTACTTTTGACGTCCCTGAGGGAGAAGCCTTTTGAAAACATTGTGGGAAAAAGAGAAAATGCTGGTGACCAGCATTTTCACTTTTTTTCACAAAGTTTTCTTTCCTATCAAAGAAAAGTTGCACCATTTCAGCCACTTTGAAACTGTCATCTGCAAATGCTTTCAATTTGGATTTATCTAAAATTTTGCCATGTGGTAAAGGGTTAAAAGTCAGCACTGTTTGGTAATGGATTAGAATATCTTTTACTCCAAAACTGATTGAAAGGCTAGTAAATGAAGGAAAGGGTTAGCTTTGAAATAATTTATTGTAGGATAAAGATACTCTCTGTCAAGAGATTCTGGTTGCCAAGGAAGCTATGGAGTTGGCGAGGGAAAAGTTTGGTCCAATGGAGGAAGAAAACAAATCTTTGAAGACAGAAGTTGACAGACATAAAGAGGTAATAGAACTAGAATTTTGACTCTAAATATAGACTTCCCCTAGAGAATATATTTACCAGCCTTTAAATTTGCCCTAGAAAATAGATTTAACTCATTGCCAAATGACAATATTTTAGGATTGTTCAAAGCAAAAGCATTTGCAGACGACAAAATAAAAGTGACTGAAAATTTGAAAAATTTGTTTTGTGAAGGTTAGAAAACATTGCGAGAAAAGGAGAAAATGCTGGTTACCAGCATTTTCTCCTTTTCCCACAATGTTTTCTACAGGCTTCTTTCTCAGGGACGTCAAAAGTAGGGATTGTGTGGTAATGGGTTAATAAAGTTATTTAGGAACTCTAGCATGACACATGAATTCCTTCTATAAACACAGTGCAACAAAAGCGTGGTAAAAACTGCGTTATTCTATGTATAGTGACGGCATTCTATGTTGAGTGACGGCATTTTGTATAACATAAGTAAGTTTTTCAATGGTATATATAATCTGCATCGGGGTTTTTACTCTAAGTATGAAGTTGTTTTCCTTTCATGAAGAGTTGTTCATGTTAGAATCAAAATAATCTTCTTTCTGTAGTGGTTTCTTGTTCAATAAACCATGTTGTGAGTTATGTGGTGTAATGAATAAACCACTCTGGCTATCTCCCTCATGGATTATTTATTATGTCTCACATTATCAACTCTTAATGAAAGGAAACAAATTCATAATTTGAGTGAAATTGCAAATGCAGATTATATATACCATTGAAAAACTTATGTTTTGTACAGAATGACATCACTCTATACAGAGTGACTTCACTCTACATAGAATAACAGACTTTACCACGCTTTCATTGCTCTGTGTTTATAGAGCCAAATTCACGTCTCATGCTAGAATATAAATTTAGAGTATCTTTCATTAGCCAAGAGTGATTCTTATCTTCATGTATCTACTCACCCTTTGCTGAATGAGATTTTTTATCCCTACCATACAAATCTAAGTTTTAACAACCCAGATGGAAGAAAACTTTGAAAACATTGTAGGTAAAGGAGAAAATGCTGGCTACCAGCATTTCCTCCTTTTCCTGCAAAGTTTCCTTTTCTTTAAAAGACCTATCATTTGAGTCACTTTTAACTTAATGTCTGCAAGTGCTCTCAAATTTGATCAGTCTGATTTTGTATTTGGGAAAAGGTTAACTCTACCAGAAGACAAAAATTTTAGACTGGTATTGACAGAAAGCCTTGCAAGAACACAAATTTAGAATGGTAACCAGCAGTTGCTCTTTGCCTACACTGTTGTTGACTGTTTGAACAGCAAGTCTTATCATTTAACCCTTTACTCCATAGATACTCATTTCTACGCATTGCTTGTAGGAGTCTTTGGAAAACATTGTGGCAAAAGGTGTAATTGCTCGTGACGAGCAATTTCAACTTTTTCCACAATGTTTTCTACACTATCAAAAGGTGTCATATACACATAAGAAACTGCTTCCTTCTTGCTGTAATTTAGGGTCAATTAGAGATACCATAGAAAGGCCTCATGGGGTAAAGGGTTAACCCTTTAGCAAACAATAGAATTTTAGACTTCTTTCAAAATGAAAGCATCTGCAGGAGACAAAATAAATTTGCGTGATAGATTGAAATTTATTCTGAGGAGAGTAGAAAGCATTTTTGGTAAAGGGGAAAATGCTGGTTACCAGCGTTTTCTCCCGATCATATGATGTTTTCAAAATATTTCTTCATTATTTGGTAAATGCATAAACATCAAAGTGCCCTTGCTTTTATCGCCACCTCGAAGGTAGCATAGAATGAAGATCAGATGATACATCTGTGCACTTTGATCTTGATTTACTCTGTTGGCAATATATTAGCCCATTACCTCACAAGAATAATTTAGACTGTTCCAAATTGAAAGCATTTGCAGACGACAAAATAAAAGTGACTAAAAATTTGTAATTTGATTTGTGAAGGGTAGAAAACATTGTGGGAAAAGGAGAAAATGCTGGTTACCAGCATTTTCTCCTTTTCCCACGATGTTTTCTAAAGGCTTCTTTCACAGGGGCGTCAAAAGTAGGGATTGTGTGGTAATGGGTTAAAGTTATGCTCGGCCCTATAACCGTTTACAATTTAGTCCCTAGTTTTAATGACCTTCACGAAGAATCGCTTTGAAAAAATTGTGGGAAAATCAGTATTTCCTCTTCATCCCATAGTTTTTTCAAAAGCTTTCACCATCAAGGCTGGGGATTGTTTGGAAAAAGATTAACCCATTTCCACACAATCCTTACTTTGATGCCCCCCGAGAAAGAAGCCTTTAGAAAAGATTGTGGGAAAAGGAGAAAATGCTGGTAACCATTTCTACCCATCACAAAACAAATTTCAAATTTTCGGTCACTTTTATTGTGGCTTCTATCGTATTACGGAGAACCTGATAGAAAAGAAAGTTTTTCTATGCCTTACATTTATTTAACTCTTTTCCAAACAACAAAATTTTGGACTAGTCCAAATTGGAAGCACTTGCAGACAACAAAATAAATGTGACTCAAAAATTGAAATTTGATTAGGAAAGAGTAGAAAACATTGAAGGAAAAGGAGAATATGCTGGTTACCAGCATATTCTCCGTTTCCTACAAGGTTTCAAAAGCTTTCAATTTTAGGGTCGTGAAAAGTCAGGATTGTGTGGTAAAGGGTTAACAAAATTTAGACTTGTCCAAATTGAAGGCACTTACAGACAATAAAATAAATGTGATTCAAAAGTTGAAATTTGACTTTAGAAAGGTAGGAAACACTGTGGAAAAAGCAGAAAATGCTGGTCAGCAGCATTTTCTCCTTTTCCCACAATGTTTTCAAAAGGTTTCTTCCACTGTGTCGTGAAAACAAGGGATTGTTTGGTAAAGGGTTATGCAAGTTTCTGTAGGTCTTTTTTAGGTTTCAATAACCATGAGTAAAAAGCTTATTGAAAACATTGTGGAAAAGCAAGAAAATGCTAGTAACCATTGTTTCATCCTTTTCCCCTGAATGTTTTCCACACTGTCAAAAACACGTGCCATCATTTCAGCTAAACTTACTATTTTTGCTGCAAATGCTGTGTACTTAGATATGTTAAAAAAAAAAATTGTATGGTAAGGAGTTCATAGTTTTTATCATTATTCAAGGAAATTTCAATGTTTGTTTTAGAAATTTGAAATATTAGTTGAGGTAAGATATTTGTTTAGTTTTAGCCATGTTCCCCTTACTTTATATGATAAATATTACATATAACATGGTTAACATGAGTCATGTTTCCAATATTTTATATAATATTACATATAACAAGTTTAGTTTTAGTCATGTTCCCTTTTATTATAATACTACATATAACATGTACCAAGCTGTGTTTAACATTAACCTCTGTATCTCTCTAACATTTCCTTTCTGCAAGTGTAATAAGTAATCAAGTAAGTCTTTCCAAGGTTTGATTAAAGTAATTTCTTACATTTGTTATCATTCTTTTATTTTAAAAAAGACCAGTGTTTTGGAAAGATAATTCATGAGATGTGTGTCAATTAAACTAATTTGGCTGGAGTCTTTTTCAGTCAAAAAGTATTTGCTTTCAATCTCTATTACGTAACTTAACTCTACCAAACATCTAAATTGTAGACTGGTCCAAATTGAAAGCACTTGCAGACAACAAAATAAACGTAACTCGAAACTTGATATTTGTTTCCAGCAGGGAAGAAAACATTGTTGGAAAAGGAGAAAATGATGGTTACCAGCATTTTCTCCTTTTCCTACAATGTTTTCATAGGGCTTCTGTCTCAGGGTCGTAAAATCCAGGGATTGTTTGGTAAAGGGTTAACATATCACCTATCAGAATAATTGTTCACCTTTCAATCACTTTTGGATACATTGTGGCAAAAGGAGTTATACTTTTAGATAATATATAGATGCAAAGCCAGATAGAAAAAGGGATAGTAGGGAATGTGTAGAAAGCAGTTTTATTCTTTTTATTTTTTGTCTGCTTTATAACGAACATGGTGTATGGATTTCATATCTTTGTCAAATAAGTACCTTAAGCTATCTGGATCTCTGTCAGTCAAAATCATTTTGGGAAAAGAACAAAATGATGGATTACTAGCATTTCTCTTTTTATCACAATGTTTTTCTATTCTTCAAAACACAAATCCCAACTTTTAAGTAACATCTTTTTTGTTATCTGTAAAATTAATGCTTTTAAATTGGACAATTTTAAATTGTGTTTTGTGTTGAAGGGTTACAGTGATATACATTGTATTTTTTGCAGTATTCGAAAGGACACTTTTTTTTAAAAAGGGAATTTGCAGACTTCCATTTATTTCCCTTTTAAACTAATAATTATAATAGTAATAATAACAATAATAATAATAATAGTAATAATAATAATAATGATGATGATGAAAGAAATACCAGACAAGAACCATAAAGAAATGATGTGTTATATCCAACATATACATTGAATAAATTACAAATGTAAATTTTTTTGTACTTTACTTTTTTTTTTACAGGAAAATGAAAAATTACTAAAGAAGTCCCAACAAGTAACAGGACAGATGAATGAGTTACGGAATTTAACAGAATCTATGAAGGAGGAGAATGAGAAACTAGCACATTCATGGAAAACACTTGCAGAGGTTGGTAGATTTTTGTTTTATCAAGGGTTCATATTCATCAACCAGTCTTTCATTATAAGGCAGGTTTTAGATTTAATCCTTTACCAAAAAGACCCCTGGTTTTTACGACCCTGAGATGGAAGCCGTTTTGAAAACATTGTTGGAAGACGAGAAAGTGCTGGTAAATAGCATTTTCTCCCTTTCCCACAATGTTTTCTACTGTGCTGGAAAAAAAATTCAATTTTTTCGTTACATTTATTTAGTTGCCTGCAAGTGCTTTTAATTTGGACCAGTCTAAAATTTTGTTGTGTGGTAAAGAGTAAAGAAAGTAACACAACTTCTGATTGGCTAAACCATTTGATCAAAAGTAGTATTAGTTTCAAATTTTCAAAATTCTTGAGAATGATACAAAGAAAATTATAAAGAACAGGTTAACCCTTTACCACACAACCCTGACTTTTAACAACCCTGTGAAAGAAGCCTTCCGAAAACATTGTGGGAAAAGTAGAAAATGTTGGTAATCAGCATTTTCTCCATTTCCCACAATGTTTTCTACCCTTTCCAACCGAAGTTAAATTTTTTTCAGGTACAGTTATTTTGTCGTCTGCAAAAGCTTTTAATTTGGACCAGTCTAAAACTTTGTTGTCTTGTAAAGAGTTAATACAAACAATGGTAAATTTTGTTTGGAATCATACATGCTTTATACCTAGATTTCGGACCTTAACCCTTTACTCCATAGATACTCATTTCTACGCATTGCTTAAAGGAGCATTTGGAAAACATTGTGGTAAAAGGTGAAGTTGCTTGTGACGAGCAATTACACCTTTTGCCACGTTTTCTATGTTATCAAAAGGTGTCATATACACATAAGAAACGGCTTCTTCTTTGCTGTTATTTAAATGTCTTATGGGGTAAAGGATTAACTCTTTACCAAACAACAAAATCTTAGACTAGTCCAAATTGAAAGCATTTGCAGGAAACAAAATAAATGTGACTTAAAAATTTAAATTTTTGCTGGGAAGAGTAGAAAACAATGTGGGAAAAGGAGAAAATGCTGGTTACCAGCATTTTCTACTTTTCCCAGAATGTTTTCAAAAGCTTTCATTATCAAGGTTGTTAAAAGTCGGGATTGTGTGGTAAAGAGTTAAACGACCAGCAAAATTGCTTTCAGTTGGACAAGTCAACATTTTTGTCCATGCGGTAAAAAGTTAATGGAAATTAAAATATCTTACCTAGTTGTTAGGAAAACTTTATAGGAAACTAAGCAGTTACTTGTTCCATTGCTTTTTCAAGGGCATATAAAGTCAGGGGATTTCTGTAATGTTTAACTTACAGTGGGCTGAAAGCTTGAAGGGAGCAATGTTTTACAGTAATTATTGTGACTAACCTATAATTTTGCAGGAAAAACAGAAGCTTGCACGTGAGATTGACAACAATCAAGAAAGCTACCGAGACACAAAAGCACGGGTTTCAAATCTTTCTTCAGAAAGAGACAGACTGTTCCATGAAAAAATGGAGCTTTCTGGAAAAATACAGCAGCTTATGGTAGATAAAGAACAAGTAGAAAAGGTGAGATGATTAGGATATTAGTGTAGGCATGTGACATTTAACTCTTTACTAAATGACAAAGTTCTGGACTTGACCAAGTAGAAAATATTCACAGAAAACAAATTAAATTTTATTCAAATGATTATTTCTGTCTTTGAAAGGGTGGAAAATATTGTAGGTAAAGAAGAAAATGAAATGCTGATTACAAGAATTTTCTGTTTTTCCTACAATGTTGTGTGTGTCCTACAATGTTGTGATCAGTGTCATTAAAACTCAGTATTGTATGACGAAGGATTATAAGAAACAGAATTTTGCTATTGAAATGCACTAATTATACACTTACAAAAAACATGCATTAGAAATTCGTTATGATTTTATTTTTCAAATGACTTTGATGTCTTACGAACCTTTAGATTCCATTTTGCTGTATTTTAAGATATATTTTCCCTGACTCAAACCCAAGAGGCCATCCTAGGTTTCTTTGTTACATTAATTTTTAGCTTGACTGTTTTCAATTAAAATGTTCTGCATTCCAAGGCTAACCCTCAGATTGGCTGCCACATTGTGCCTCCACTTAATAGATTGCTAGACTTGGATTTAAGGTATTTTTTTGAATACTGAGAAGTGTTTGATGAGCTCTGTTCCAGGGCACAGTTTCAAGTTGTGATGGATATGTTATTTATCCAGAAAATCAGACCAGGATAGCTTTTCTTTTTAGAATTTCTATCAGTGATACATAATACTTATACACGCATCCTGTGATGAAGTACTCTGCAGTTATTGATATATAATTTGAACATGTTTGAAATTTTAGTATGAATGGACATTTGGGCCTGTTACAGTGTATCGTGTAAGAACATATTTAGCTGCACAAATTTCCCTGGCCCTCACTTTTCGGAATTTTGTAAAGTAGTTCCTCTAGGTTCCATATCATCCCTATGTCTGAATGTTGATGTTTTCCTGATTACATGTTTTAAGCCACAGTGGTTTACTCTTAACCAAACAGCAAACTTTTATGCTATCCTAAAATGATTGAGAGTTTATGCAGACAAGAAAATATAACCCACCAAAAAAGAAATTGATCTTTAGCTTTGAAGGATAGAAAACAAGTTGGGAAAAGAAGAAAATGCTGGTTACCAGCATTTTCTTCTTTTCCTACTATGTTTTCAAAAGTGTTGATCCTATGGGTTGTTAAAAAACTTAAGATTTTGTTGAAAAGAGCTAAGATGTTCCACTGTGATCAAGAGGTGTTTGGGTTCACTCTGCTGATAGAGCTAATTATGAAGGACTTACCTTAGGCAAGATAGTGCAGATCCTCAACATAGTAATGTTTATATGTGACCTATCACACAAAAAGGGACCATCTGGGAATTCTTTACATCAATTAGATGAAAACTGATCAACAATAGTGCAGGTCAGTTTAAGTTGATAATTTAAAAATGATTGTATAACAAGGTACAATGATCACTTTTCATACAGAAAATGTTATCAAAGCGAAAAGTGTCAACTCAGGTCAGCCTGCAAAATTCGCACAGTCTGACCAAGGTTGAAACTTTCCACAGTTCCCAGAAGGTCCCTTTTTGCATGATGGGTAATATTTATGTTCTCAAACCCCTCCAAATTAAAAGCATTTACATGCTGCAAATTAAATGTGGTTCAAATGATGTCATTTTTCTTTGAAATGGTAGAAAGTATTGTGGGAAAAAGACAAATACTGGATAGCCCTGTTGTTTGCATTGTCATGAGCAAAAAACTTTGACATTTCATAATTTCTCTGTCATTACTGAAGAAAAGGTACTTCAAACTCAGATTAGTTGTAAACTTTCGAAGGGAGACCCATACAACAGGGGCAAATAACAATCAAAATATTTTTACATGGTTATGCCCCTTTTTTTATTGAGAATTTTCACTAAAAACCCATTTCTAGAAGCAACTCCACCTGAGTGTTGACACCTAGGTATAGTGCTCTTGTTTATATACTGATATATTCACTTATTCCACAGGATTTTCAGACTGTAACAGAGAAATCAAATATTTCTGAAAAGGTTTTTATTTTCCCTTAAATTTCTATTGATAGAAATTTGTAGTATGGCATATTGGGTATTTAACAAAATTTGATATGCTTTAGAGGCAATTTGTGTAAAGGAATTTTGTTACTGAAAAATGGGCATGTATGAGGGGTGTTCAAAAAGTATCCCAGAATGTTTGATATTTTCTTTTATTGATTCAAACTATCCAAAAAAATATTCTTTTGATATACTTTGGCAAAGTGTCTATTTTGCAACTTATACAAACCCTAACAAACTATCTACGGTGGTAATAAGGGAATTTGTATAATTTCTGTGTATTAAGAAGCTGATTTTTGCAGATACTTTTTGTACACCCCTTTGTTGTTTTTTTTTTCATTAGCTTCGAAGGACAAAGTTCATCATTATAATCAGACAGATAGAAAACATAGTTTTTGAAATGGAATATGAATTTGGTAGATAGTGCTCTATACTTATTCTTTGTATTGGTTTAAATCCTCACTGGCCAACAAACTTTTAGACTTGTTGTGTGAAAAGCATTTGCATACAACTGAAGTGGTTGCGCTTTTTTAACTCTTTACCATGTAATCCCGACTTTTAATGACCCAGGGAAGAAAGCCTTTTGAAAACATTGCGGGAGAAGGAAAAAATGCTGGTAACCAGCATTTTCTCCTTTTCCCACAATTTTTTCTACCCCTCCATTAGCAAATTGCAATTTTTGAGTTGAATCTTTTTTGTTGTCTGCAAATGCTTTTAATTTGGACTGTCTAAAATTTTGTCATCTGGTAAAGGGTTAATGGATATGATAATGAAGGATAGAAAACATTGTGGAAAAATACCTCTCTCACTGGCATTTCTCCTTTTGCTACATCTTTTTCATCAGCTTCTTTCACAAGGTTATAAAAATGCAGCATTCCTCTGTTTTTCATTTTTTTTTTCAGTTTCTTTATGGACTAGATTTTGCTGTTATTTCAAGGTTATACCATCACCATAAATTAACCCTTTCCCAAACGACAAATTTTAGACTCTTCCAAACTCAGAGTTTGCAGACAACAATTTCAAAAAGGTTCTTCAAATGGGTAGGAAACGTTGTGGAAAAAGGAGAAATTGCTCGTTACGAGCAATTTCTCCTTTTCCCACAGTGTTTTCAAAAGACTTATACTGCAGACACGTAAAAACAAGGGCTTATTTGGGAAAGGATTAAAGATGCAAAACAGTAATGAAATCATTTCATTACAAGAAGTGTCTTTCCACTTAGATTTGCTGCTTTTGCATTATTGCGATAATCAAAGCATTAAACGAGTAATAAGATAAATCATAAAATATTTTTAATTTATTTAATACATAGAAAATTTAACAAAAACTCCTTTTCTGTGATAAAGATAGACAACTTTATTACCTTTTGGAATTTGTAGAACCAAAATGGGCTGGTGATATCCATTATAACATTGAAGCACATGATATAGTTAACCCATTACCACACAATCCCTACTTTTGATGCCCCTGAGAAAGAAGCCTTATGAAAACACTGTAGGAAAAGGAGAAAATGCTGGTAACCAGCATTTTCTCCTTTTCCCACAGTGTTTTCTACCCTTCCCAGAACAAATTCCAATTTTTCAGTCACCTTTATTTTGTCGTCTGCAAATGCTTTCAATTTGGACAAGCCTAAAATATTGTTGTTTGGTAATGAATTAAAATAATGAATTGTTATCCCTTTACTTCATAATCCCTTGTTTTAACAACCCTGAGGATTAACTCTTTACAAACAACAAAATTCTAGACTTGTCCAAATTGCAGACTACAGATGTAACTGAAATAATGATTTTTGTTTTGGATGGGGAAGAAAACATTGTGGGAAAAGGAGAAAATGCTGGTAAACAGCATTTTCTCCTTTTCCTTCAATGTTTTCAAAAGGCTTCTATCTCAGGGTTGTAAAAACCCGGGATTGTTTGGTAAAGGGTTAAGCTCTTTGAAAACGTTGTGGGTAAAGGAGGAAATGCTGGTCACCAGCATTTTGTTTTTTTCCCATTATGTTTTTAAAATTCATCTATCTCAAGGTTGTTAAAAGTCGAGTTTGTGTGAGGTAAAAGTTTAAAAGTATGTAAAACTGGATAGTTAAAAACCAGGGAAGAGTCAAGGATTGTCAAAAGTTTCTCAGATTTGTAACTGGTAAGCGTATCGCGAAAGTAATTTTGTTAATAATGAATTTTATGTTTTCCGTATTTAGAGGTACATCAAGGTAAAGTCTTGAGACTTGAAGTGTTATCTTTGATGTGGAATATTTGTTAATTGCTGACCTCATGAGTTTATAGTACCTGTGTTGATGCTGCCTGCAGGACTGGTGGTAGTGTCCCACTGCAAGGCAGTGCAGGGCCCCAGCCAAGTTCTGGTGAAACCCAGGAAATATATAGATAAATGGGCTGACATTGTGATATGATAGACACACCATTGGGAATCCAAAGAACAAGGAGGTCCTTGGTTATTGCTAGTTGTGTTAATGCTGATTGTTTTTAACTCTATACCAAACATAACAGCACAATACTAAGAGTTGTCTAAATTGAAAGCATTTGCCGATGACAGTTTTAATGTAGTTCAAATGATGGAATTTGCCTCTGATGTGGAATATTTGTGAACAGTTGACCTCATCAGTTAATAATACTTGTGCATGAAACTGATCCCAATTGGCGGTAAGAGTGTCCCACTGTAAGGCACAATAGTGCCAAGCTCTGGTGAAATCTAGGAAAGTCATCGATAAACAAACTGTCATTGGGATATGACAGACCTACCATTGAAATTCCCAAGAACTATGAGGTCCTTTGATATTGCTAGATTGCTAGTTGTGCTATTACTGATTGTTTTTAACTCTATAACAAACAGCAAAGTACTAAGAGTTTTTCAAATTGGAAGCATTTGCAGATGACAGTTTAAATGTGGCTCGAAGGATAGAATTTGCCTTTGATAGGGGAAAAAACATTGTTGAAAGAGGAGAAAAACCTGGTGACCAGCATTTTCTCCTTTTCCTACAATCTTCAAAAGGCTTTTTCCTCAGGGTTGTTAAAACTTTTGATTGTGAGTTGAATGATTGATTTTTTGTTTGAGTTGTTCAATTGTGTATTTTTTTTAGCTCACCTGAGCTCAAGGGGAGCTCTTAGGATCACCCGGTGTCTGTCGTCCGTCGTGAGTCGTCAACAATTCTTTAAACAGCAACTCTTCCTAAACCGCTGGGCCGATTTGGACTGAACTTGGCTGGAATGTTCCTTTGGAGGTCCTCTTTAAAAACTGTTCACAGAATTTGATTCCGTCAAAAACTCTGGTTGGCACGGCAACCGAATGGGATTTTCTAAGAAATTCTTTAGAAATCTTCTTCCCTGAAACTGCTGGTCAGATTTTGAAATAATTTCACAGTGATGTTCTTTGGGTGACCCTTTTTGAAAATTGTTCGTGAAATTTTGATCCGTCAAGAAACATGGCTCTGGTGAATGGGGGCTTCTTGCACTATACAGAAATGAAGAAATTCTTGAAAATTCTTCTTCTCTGAAACGGCTGGTCAGATTTTGAAATTATTTCACAGCAATGTTCCTTGGATGACCCTTTTCAGCATTGTTCGCGAAATTTTGATCCATCAAGAAACATTGCTCTGGTGAATAGGGGCTGCTTGCACTATAGGGAAATGAAGAAATTCTTGAAAATTCTTCATTCTCTGAAACAGTTTGTCAAATTTTAAAAATTGTTCCTTGAATGACCCTCTTCAAAAATGTTAAAGAAATTTTGATAGGTCAAGAAGCATAGCTCTGGTGAATGGGGGCTACTTGCACTATACGGAAATTAAGAGACTCCTAAAAATTCTTCTTTTCTGAAACTGCTGGTCAGATTTTGAAAGGACTTTTACATGTGACCTTTTGAAAATTGCTTGGCAAAATAATGATTTTGTTTCCAGTGTTAAAAAAAAAATTGGCTATGGTCCTCTCAAAAATTCAGGTGAGCAGTCCAGGGCCATCTTGACCCCCTTGTTTTGTTTTATTTCTGAAGCAGGATTCATTAAATTAGATAATTGCCATGGCAAATTATGTAAGACTTTTGAAAATTTGCAGCACAAATAGGAAAAAAAAACTATTAACTATTTTATTTGGTTTTATGGTATTTTTCAGAGGGTAGATTTCATAGAAAAGGTAGAGTTTGGTGGTAGATTGAATACATGTAGTAATTAATAAATTCCAGATTATGGGTTATCAGTCATTTCATAGTTTTGTCATCTAATTTAACTCTATACCAAACAATCTGGGGTTTTCAAATACCTGAGAAAGAAGCCTTTTGAAAACATTGTGCGAAAAGGAGAAAATGCTGATTACCAGCATTTTCTCCTTTTCCCACAATGTTTTCTACCCGTCCAAAATCAAATTTCAATTTCTGTGTCACTTTAAATTTGTTGTCTGCTAATGCTTCCGATTTGGACTAGTCTAAAATTTTGTCATCTGGTAAAGATTTAGCTCTATAGTGGACTAAAAAACCTTCTGACCTGTTCAAAATGAAACCATTTGCAGATAACAGTTCAATTAATGTGATTTGTTTTAACACGATGGAAAATGTTGTGGGAAAAAAAAGGAGTAAATACTGGTTACTAGCATTTTCTCCTTTCCCCACACTTCATCTCTCAGGTTGTGAAAGTGTAGCATTAATTGGAAACTGTTGAATACTAATGAAATCAATGTGACATCTAACTAGAGAATTAGGCAGATTTTTCTTTTAGAAGAAGTTTGAAATGCTTTTTAATTTTAGACACATAACAGACTGATACGTTGCCAAGCACAATTTTTGATGTTTTTCAGGAGTGTAGATTAAGATTAGACTACTCAAAACATGCTGTTTGATCTTGAAACTTTACTGCAAGATATATTGTTAGATAGTTGTTTCTAAAAATCTGTGTGACTAAAAATGCATAGTAAAAAGAAACAGCTGCAAAATGAATGTCTTCAGGGTATACTGGAATCAGCCTGTCTGTCTGTGTGTCCATCTGTGTGTCAGTCTGTGTGTCAGTCTGTGTGTCCATCTGTGTACAAAATACTAGTTATTGCCTGTTTCACAAGAAGCTAAGTAGTCTTTTTACAATGTCATTAACCTAGCATTTTACAAATACAACTTTAAAGGGGCTCTACAGATGATGGAGCTGTTTAAAGTTTTCTAGTGGAGAAAGAGTAAACACTTTGCCAAACAATCCCAGGTTTTTACGAATCTGAGAAAGAAACCTTTTGAAAACCTTGTGGGAAAAGGACAAAATGCTGGTAATCAGCATTTTCTCCTTTTCCCACAAGGTTTTCCACCCTTCCCAGAACAAATTTCGATTTTTGAGTCGACATATTAATTTTGTGGTCTGCAAATGCCTTTAATATAGACCAGTCTAAAGTTGTGTTGGTGTATAAAGAGTTGATACAGGCTTATTATACTCAGTGCATGTAAATTTATGTATTTGCATTGGCAAAAGAGTCACTTCTGTAATTCAATTTACACATAAACATATTTATTTTACATCGATTGAGAAACCAGCTCTAACACCCTATACTAATCTCTCTCGATTGTGCTTCCTGGGAATTACACTAGTATTTGCACAATGTGTGAGCCAATGTTGGATCCAAAATTTGACACCCACTCCTGGGTATGCTTTTTATGAAAAAAAATATATCCATATCAGTCACTGTTGATCTAAGATTGATCTACATAGACTGCAAGAAGTCAGCAAGTCAATTTTGCAACCTGAGGGTTAATACAGTCATCACAGATTTGATGATTTGGTCTGACTTGAGTGTTCTTCAGAAGTATTTTACAAGGGAAATGGTTGAAATGATATTTTTAGCATTTGATTAATGTGTTAAAGATGAAATTATTATGTTTTAATATTCAATTTTCCGGCAGACAAAAATTGCTTTAGAGGAACAAATAGCAGAGCAAGAAGAGGAGATGAATAGAGTGAAAAAACTTGTAAAGAGGAAAGATGGTGACAGAATTAAATTAGAAGAAACTTTACAGGAATCTAAAAGTGTAAGATTTGTTATGTATTCTAGAATAAACTCATAGTGCTTTGTATACCATTCAAGGTAATTAACATTTTCTTATCAGCTATCTCTTAGGTAATTAAAATGATAACTGACAAACTACCGATCTGGTTCTACAGTCTATGGAAGACTATGCTCAATTGTGATCATTAAAATGTATGATAAGTTTAGAGGTGTGAATTTCATAAACTGTTTTGAAGCATTTTTGTTTAATCAGATGAGCATGTTTTAAAATTTGTTATTAAAAATCTGATTGAAAATACAGATTTCCGTATACGACCTAAGAACCATCTATGGAAATGTGAGAGCTGACCTGTCTTGTGGCACAGGGCCAGGCTCTGATAGCTAAGTCAGTAGTGTACAGGACTGGAGAACAGGAGGTTGCTGCTTTGATCCCAGTTTGGACAATTTCTTTCAAAGAATTGATGATAAAAGGTGAGACTGCTCCTTATTGCTCATTACCCACAGTTCCTTCATTTGCCAAAAATTTGGCACATGAAACAGCTGTGAATGGCAAAAGGAATGCATATACAAAATTGTAATGCGTACTGCAAAAAACTAAACAAAATTTTTTTAGTGAACATTTTTCGATTGGTCATGTGTACTTTTTTTATTTTTCTTTCTTGTGTCTGTGTTTAGAATTACGATGAAATTTACAAAGAACTAGCCAATGTTAGAGCTTACTATGAGAGGTCTCTGGAACAGATAAGTGTGTTAGAGAATGGGAAGCAACTTGCTGTGCAACAGCTGGAACTCTCCGAACATGAGAAAAATCGTCTACATGCAGACAACGAGAGGTTACGGGATGTGAGTAATAATTTGTTTCTTTGATAAATAAAAGGAACAGTATTTTGTAGTCGTTTCGTGCATGAGTCTCAAACCTCAAATTATGCGTAGACATTATTACCCTATTCCAAAACGTCAAATTATGTTTAAACGTTGTTACATCCAAGTCCAAAATCTAAAGTTATATTTAGATGCTGTTACCCTTTTCTTAACCCTTTACCACACATTCCCGACTTATAACACCCATGTGAAAGAAGCCTTTTGAAAACTTCGTAGGAAAAGGAGAAAATGCTGGAAACCAGCATTTTCTACGTTTCCCACAAAGTTTTCTACCCTATCAAAGCAAAATTGCACTATTTCAGCCACTCTGAAATTGTTGTCTGCAAATGCTCTCACTTTGGTTTGATCTAAAATTTTGCTACGGGGTAACGGGTTAAACCTCAAATCTTGTTTAGATGCTGCTATCTTGGTCGGAAAACTTTGGTATCATGCTTGGATTTTGTAATCCAGTAGTTTGAATCCTGCAACCTCTCCTATTTGAATTCAATTTGATTAGGAATGTTTATAGTGAGAATAGATTTGATCTTCTTGCTGTCCTCTGATTGTTGTTTCAAGTCTGGTAATTGTTGTAATTCTGAATATGGCCTAAGTGGCTTTTGCAGACGGTGTAGACCCAAGTTCAGATCGTACAATAAGCAGCAAGTACTTTGATTCATGCAGTTAGCCAGGTTTGTTATATATTCTAGCCAAATCAATATCTAAATAGTAATGTTTCAAAAACATAAAGAATGGATGGATATATGCACTTACTACCACGGTAAAACTTAGTAATTTCCTGTTTTTACCCTTTTCCACACAATTCCCACTTTTATAAAACCTGAGTAAGAAGCCTACTTAAATTATTGTGGGAAAAGGAGAAAATGCTGATAACAAGCATTTTTTCCTTTTCCAACAATATTTTCTACCCGATTAAAGTTAGAAATCATCATATTAACAAGATTTAATTTGTTGTCTTTGAATTTGGTCCTGTCCAAAAATTTGTCATTTGATAAAGAGTTAAGATAGAAGATAGTAAAAAGCTGTTCATGGTTTAATTTTGTACTTCATGCCTCCATGTTGATGATGTAGAATTCAAAATCTGGAGACCTTCACTTTTTTTTAATGTGAGAATGTCCTTTGGCAAGACACTTTATGGCCTTGGCCTTGTAGTAATGAGTCAAAGTCATACAAAAACAAGTGAGCTGTCTTTTTGATGTGACCAACCAACTAATAACAGTTTCAGTTTTTTTCTTTTAATTTGTTCACAGTTACTGGATGGTAGATCCCGAGATTTAAAGAATGAGAGGGAGCAGTTAGAGGAGGCTGTAATGGATCTAAAGGTGAGATATTCAAATCATGTTTCTATCTGTTGTGTTCTTGTAGATGAAGCCCAGGAAAACTTATATGAAAACAGATATTGTGATGGAAAGTTGGAAGTGGACAACTTGTGAAAATGGGGTCTGTATTCACCAACCATTCTGAAGAATATTCTTTGCCTTATTCCTCAAGATTTTCAGAATGTGAAAGTAACAGAACTTCTGATTGGCTAAACCAAATGGTTTAGCCAATCAGAAGTTCTGTTACTTTCACAATGAAGAAATTCTGAAGAATGAGATAAAGAATGTTCTTAAGAATGGTTGGTGAATATGTACCCAGGCTTTTTTTGTTGTTACAGTACATTTGAAAACATGGTAGCAAAGAGAGAAACTGCTTGAAATAGTAACTTCTCTTTATCACAAAGCCCCAAAAAGTTGTCAGTTGCAGGACACAGGAAGTTGTCTGTCAATAGTAGAAATGTTAATTCCTTTTGAGATAATTTTGGCATATCATGCTGACTCTCTGTTGACAATCTTACCATTGTACAGACCATTCACAGTTAACCTGGGCTTGTAATAGATATTTCTGGTAGCATAGAGTTTGATAGAGTGAAAAAGTAGTTCTAAAGACTGATAATGTTTGATTTTTTTCTGTCGTTTTCTTGTTGATAAAGATAAAGCAGTCTTTTTGGCAGTCTTATGCATGTGAATATTTTGTATTCTATCTGCTGCATTCCTGTACATTTTTCTGGTAACCTTAGTGTTTACAGTAACCTATAGTGTGCTTCAGATTTTAAATAAACTACTTTATGCTTAATGGTTGATGACTGGTAAGGCTAATTGTTCTTGGACAAGACATTGAAATACTATTAAAAGTAAAACACAAAACTCTTCGAGCAAAGGAGCAATCATAAACATGGTATTCTGTGGAATACCTCCTACAGCAGTCATTTAATCACCTTTCTTGTGAGTGATAGAAGGCAAACAGATGACTTTAGGGGACATGTAGAAAGTTGTGAGATTTAAATTCAAAGTAAAAGGGGGTCAGGTAGTAGCCCTGCCCAAGTATGCTATAGAGATACTCAAACACTGATTAGTTTTTTAGTCAAAGAACATAGCAACCAGTGAAAGGTAACAGATGGTCAGTCTCTAATCAGACTGAAGATATCATAAATAATTTTATTTGTATTGTGGTTTATTATTTCATAAACCACAGTTGTGAGTAATGAGGCACAATAAATAATCCATGAGGGCCATAGCCCGAGTGGTTTATTCATAGCACCTCATAACTCACAATGTGATTTATTGAATGATAAACCACAATACAAAGAAGATTATTTTGGTTCTAACATGACAAAGTCTTAATGAAAGGACAAAAAGTTCATACTTAGAGTAAAAACGAGGATGAAGATTATTATTCCATGGAACAACTTACTGACTTACTTTATACAGAATGATGTCGCTCTATATAGAATGAAATCACTTTGTATAGAATAACGCAGATGTTACCACTATTTCCTGGCACTTTGTTTGTAGAGCCAAAATCAAGTGTCATGTTGGAATTAGGTTTAGACTGGTTGTGGTTTTGTAATAATTCTCCTAGTTATTTAGGGGTCATCGTTAACTGTGTTCTGTTATGAGAAGACATCAAAAGCTTTGAAGGAACACCTGAGATTTAGCATTTCAAAGAGCAAGGTGTTCTGAATTTTGCTTAGTAAAGGTTCAGAATGCGTGCCCTTTAAATTGATTTTGAGTATTAAACCTTTACTACATGGCAAAATTTTAGACCTATCAAAATTGAGAGTATTTGCAGATGACAATTTCATTGTGGCTTAAATGACATAATTTTTCTTTGATAAGGTAGAAAACTGTGGGAAAAGGAAAATAATGCTGATTACCAGCATTTTCTCCTTTTGTCACAATGTTTTCAAAGTGTCATTGTAAAGGATTAAGTGATGTGAATGAAGCATGCGTAACTTTATTGTCAATTATTGACATGGATTACACATATTTTTACTAATGATTATTATACTGCAAAGAAATTTCTCACGATCTTATTGGATAATATACCCCAAACAAATAATTATGTACACTGGCAAAAACCAACATACAAGCAGTTTTCCTTTTGGGAGCCCTGTGTACATGACTACGCTATCAACACAACATCAACAGAATGGCGATGTCAATCAAGATTAACTTCAAGATAGTGCGCCAAGCACATACTACCAAGGTGTCAGTGATGTCAGTTCTCAGTGACAACAGTTTTCGTCGGGGCTTCCTTCAAAAATTCTACTTTCGCTTAACAAGTGGTGGAATGATAAAACTTACAATATAGTAAATTTGTTGTACATTCAGGTGGCAGTGGACTCGGAAACTTGTTCACGGCTGTGTTGAATCATGTCGCAATGAGCCAAATGCACACTCAGGTGGCAGGGCACTTGGAAACTTGTTCATGGCTGTGAATCATTTCGCTACCCCGCCTTTGGCTCGGAGCAACATGATTCACCACAGCAGTGAACAAGTTCTCAAAGTCCCCTGCCACCTGACCATACAACTAATATTGTACTTGTATTTACATGCACTGTACCTAGCAGTTTTTAAATTTGTATGGAACAGGTTATACAGACAATAGCCCATTTACAGGTGAGGGTTGAAGGTGGACTTGTTCATGTACATTATGCCATCATTCAATCTTACCCACTAATTGTTCATTACAAACCATGTTGCATGTTATTGTATGCTTGTCAAGTACATTACATTCCATTTTAAACAGTAGAACTCAAAAGATAGATAAACAAACGATTTTAGTCAGCCAAAGGAACTGAAATGCTGCTATTTCAGTACTTTATTGGTCACAAAGTTACTTAGATATTTGACAGTGAAGATGCAGGTTCCAACTGCAGATTTTTTTGTAGCTTGTTTCTTGTAAATCTTTTCCACATGATTCTGACTTTTAATAACCCTGAAAAAGAAGGCCTTTGAAAACATTGTAGGAAAAGGAGAAAATGCTGATGACCAGCATTTTCTCCTTTTCCCACAATGTTTTCTACCCTTTCCAAATCAGATTTTTCAACTTTTGATGCACATTCATTTTGTCGTCTGCAAATGCTTTCAATTTGGACTAGTCCAGAATTTTGTTGTTTGGTAAAGAGTGAAAGACTACTCATCTTGTGAGCCACAGGGATTTTGTTGTTTGCACATACTTTCAATTTGGGCAAGTCCAAAATTGTTTTGTTTAGTAAAGATTTAGGCAAAATTTATAGTGGATTGGTCAGTTTCTGTAATAAATAGTAATATAATGCTTTTTTAATTTTGTTTATGTTGAATTATAAAATGGTCCATTTTGAAGGTTTGTTTAAATTCTAATCATTTTTATTAATTTAAGGTTTGCATGAATGTTTTGTAGTCTAACAAGATTTGAACTATGAATAATTCAAACTGACAGGGTGGTGATATTTGTTAATTGAATTAATTTTATCTGGGATATATTTTGTTTCCACAGAGAAAAGAGGTAACAGGTTTGCTAATTGCATGATATGATTTATGTAATGGATTTCAGGCACTTCGCTAGGCAGAAGCCTGGACTTCAAAGTATTAATCCTTTACTACACAATCCGGAGTTTTAACGACCCCGAGGAAAACCAGCATTTTCTCCCTTTCCAACAAAGTTTTCTACCCAATCAAAAGAAAACTGTCCCATTTGAGCCACTATGAAATTGTCGACTGCAAATGCTTTCAATTTGGATAGGTCTAAAATTTTACCGTGGGCAAAAGGGTTAACTTGTATAATTGAGAATTTGGATCTACCCATTAGATTGCAAGACTGGTCAAAATTGCCTGCAGATGTCAACCCTTTGGCACCTTCTTTAACTCTTCACCACACAATCCCGACTTTTAACAACTCTGAGAAAGAAGCCTTTTGAAAACATTGTGAGAAATGGAGAAAATGCTGGTAACCAGCATTTTCTCCATTTCCCACAGTGTTTTCTACGCTTCCCAAACCAAATTTTAATTTTTCAGTCACTTTTATTTTGTCGTCTGCAAATGCTTTGAATTTGGACCAGTCTAAAATTTTGCTGTGTGGTAATGGGTTAAGTCTATGGCAAACAGTTATGCTGTAGACTTTCTCAAATTGAAAGCATTTGCAGATGACGAATAAAACATAGCTCAAAATTAATGACAATGGCTGTACAAAGAGAGGAGACATTTGGGGAAAAAGAGAAATTGTTTGGAACCAGGATTTTTCTGTTTTCACACCACCTCTTAGGATATTTTGATAGACTATTAAGTTACCGTATATCTGTTTTTTCTCGTGGAAAGGACATTTTCGCTATTTTCGCGCGTGGGTCATTCTTGTGAACATATATTCGCCGAATATTCTGTACAGTCAGAGAATCCTTCCTTTGATCCGAAACATCAAGAGAAAAAATCTGCGCTTGGGCACTCATCGAAATAAAAAGGTAAAGGAGTAATGTTGAGATATTGGGATGTCTGACTATCAAGGTAGATATTGTACTTCTAGCTTATATTTAATCATGCTTCCAGTATGTTCACAGACATAGCGATAAATATTTTGGTGGGTTTGATGCTATCATACATCAGTATTTATGGTTTCGCGAAAAATAGAATTTATTCAATGAATTCGTGAAAAACAGAAACATGAAAATTAATTTTGAGCAAACTCGAGAAAGTTTTGGGCTGAGAAAAAAACCCGATATACGGTATTTGAAAATGATTTTACTTATTTGAGACTTAAAATCATCCAAGTATTTGAAATTACCCCTAGATGTATTGCTTAGTTTTACACTTAGGCCGTATTGTGTATGCTGTGTTTTGTCACAAATGGCCAGATATTATTTATTTCAGCTCAACCGCATTAGAAGTATTTGGTAGAGCAATTTGTGCTGTATGTTTTTCCTCATAGATGTATATTTTTTTATCATAAAAAATTATTAAAGAACTATCCTCTGACTGTATTAGGAAGAATGTTCATTTTGGATACACTGTTCAAATCTATCACATGCCAGGTGTTTTTCATCTTTTTTTTTTGTCAGAGTTGGCATATTCTTCTTTTCCCACAATATTTTCTATCCCATCAAAGTCAGAAATCATCATATTAACTTTTAACCACACAAGAAAATTTTAGATTGGTCCAAATTGAAAGCATTTGCAGACGACAAAATAAATGTAACTGAAATATTGAAATTTGGTTTGGAAAACATTGTGGGAAAAGGAAAAAATACTTGAAACCATCATTTTCTCCTTTCCCACAATTTTTTCAAAAGGCTTCTTTCTCAGGGTCGTTAAATGTCGGGATTGTGTGGTAAAGAGTTAGAAAATTGAACTTTCCATTGACACATGCTAGATGATATTCTAAGGATCAAAATTTTAAATACTTAATGTTTTTACTCAAACTAATGTTTTTACTCATGGTAGAAGTGAAATAATATGCTTTTCAAAACTAATCTAGGACACAGAAAAAAATACCATATATTTGGGCAGAGATAAAATAGAGCCTCAGCCCTGGGTAAGTCATTTGGCCTGAAACATATTCACTGTTTAACCCTTTTCCAAATGACAGAATTTTAGACTGGTCCAAGTTGAAAGCACTTGCAGACCACAAAATAAACATAACTCAAAAATTAAAATTTGTTTCTAGCCGGGTAGAAAACATTGTGGGAAAAGGAGAAAATGCTGGTTACCAGCATTTTCTCCTTTTCCCACAATGTTTTCAAAAGGCTTCTATCTCAGGGTCGTAAAAACCAGGGATTGTTGGGTAAAGGGTTGAGATACTAGGACGTTACAGGAAAGGCCTTGAAGTTTTAGTTCCAGTTAAAGAGGTTGGTCTATTATATGGCCTGTAACACACGAAAGGGGTTATTTTGACACTTGCGTAAAGTGTTGTCTTGGATCAACCTGCGCAGTCTGCACAGGCTAATCTGAGAGGGCACTTTCCATTTTTATGTAATTTTGTGTTTTGTGCAAGTCTACTGTAGCGCAAAATCTAATGTGGTCGTAAAGTGCCATCACGGTTCAGTCCCCACATGCTAACCCGAGAGGGCACTTTCCGTTTTTATGTAATTTTCTGTAGCACAAAATCTAATGAGGTCGTACAGTGCTGTCACGGATTAGCCTGTGAGGACTGCGCAGGCTGATCTGATACAGCACTTTATGCAAATGTCCAAAATTTTTTAATGCCCCTTTTCGCGTGTTGCAGGCCATATATGAGCTGTGCTCTGGCAAAAGGGGGCTTAATGAATCTCCATCATTCCTCATACCATGCAAGTTGTCGCATGGATGTGGATCAATAACATCCATCTTGTGTAACAACCACTTAGTCATAGACTGGTCCTTGGACATATAGAAAATCGACCAATTGCGCAAAGTTTCAGCCCAGGTAAGCCTGCATGGACTGCGCAGGCTGACCTTGGTTGATACTTTTCGCAGATGCATTAAGACTCCCTTTCACAGAGCATGGCTCATAATTATGTTTTTGTTAAGGGGCAGAATTGTCCCAGCTTTTGTCAGTGTGTCTTCTGATTTGTTTGTGAATAATTTCATACTAGTTGATTTTATGCTAGAACGAGGTAGAGTGTGTTATATTATATGGAGTGCAACACGCGAAAAGGTGCATTCGGACATTTGCGTAAAGTGTCGTCCCGGATTAGCCTGCGCAGTCCGCGCAGGCTAATCCGAGACGGCACTTTACGACTACATTAGATTTTGTGCTACAGTAGACTTGCGTAAAACAGAAAATCACATGAAATCGGAAAGTTTCGTTTCGGATTGTCCTGTGCGGACTGCACACGCTGATCCGAGACGACACTTTACGCAGATGTCCGAATGACCCTTTTGGCGTGTTGCACTCCATATATGTATTGGGCATTATCATCATCATTTACTTTGAGAAACAAAATTATGAGAATCATTAATTTGGTTGTTAACCACTGTAATATGTAACTGGGCCAATACAAAATCATTTGATCAGTGGAATTTTTATTAATTAACTGTTGGACCAGAATCAATATGACAACCTAAGAGAAGTGAAAATAGGGTTTACTAGTCACATTTCTTACTTCATATAGTATACATGTCGTGACCCCGGCTTAATACGACGAGACCTCCGATCAGTATGAGGTCAATTGTATTGATCAGAGGTCAAGTTGTATGAAGCCGGGTTCACGACCTGTATACTACATGAAGTAAGAAATGTGACTAGTATTGCTTGGACTGGCGGTTTCCATGTACAACGTCTATATATCTAATAGTTAATTAATAATCAATTCTTTTGGATAAGTACACTGTAGAACTAGTCCATATTTTGGACGAGGCAACAGCCTCGTCCAAAATACAGACTGGCTCTGCAGTGTACAAATCCAATTGAATTCAGTATTGTACTTAAACATGTTAAGTGACCTCTTCATTTCACACTTCCCTATTGATGTTGAAGTAAACAACAAGTATAAGGCCATTTCAATTTGAATAATTAAGATAAAAAAGAGAAAACATACCACAAGAGGTTTTGAAGTTGCTATTTTTACAACGGACTTCAGTAGACTACTCCTCCAGTCCAATATCCATAATCAGGACTCTAACCTCGTTTTGAGAAGGTCTATGTTGGACTCTTGCCTCTTTCTGAAAAATCTATATTGGACTCTTGCCTCTTTCTGAAAAATCTATATTGGACTTTTGCCTCTTTCTGAAAAATCTGTATGGGACTCTTGCCTCGTTCTGAAAAATCCATATTGAACTCTACAGTGTCTAATATGGGCTAAGATATTCTCTACACATGTGGTAATGTTAAAGTGATTTCATTGGACATTAAATTGTAGGTGTGGAATAAATTACTTGATCGTTTGTTATTATTGGTAAATGAAACATAACCAGAGTTCCAGATAAGAGGGAGTGATGGTATTCTAAAATCATTATTTCTCCTCAAAACCCTATGTTGTGAGTACTTATTAGAATCGTCTTGATGTTGTGACTTGATAAGTTTACACCACATATCTGTTTACTTTTACAGAGTGAAATTAGACAAATCAGACAAGAAAAGTCAAAAGGAGATGATAAAGTTCAAGAACTTGAAATTGTAAGTACTTGCATTCAATAGAAGAAAGTCTTTTCCTTGATTGTAGCTGGGCCCCGTATATCATTTAGCAGTTTTGAATCCCAAGCTTAACCAATACCTTTCTAAGAATTATGACAGTCATTGCAACAGGATTCATTCTTCTGTGTCGTCTTAATAGTGTTTAGACATTTGTAATGTGGGAAAGCATCCAGTGGTTTGGGAAAAGTATTGTATGAAATACAGGTATATAAGGTCCAGGAAAAATCATAGTTACCTATTGGCCCCTTTGAAAGCAAAGCTAGATTGAACACTGAACAAAAGGGTAATCACCTATCTAAACAAATCTGTAACACACTACTTTAACTTTCTGACTCATATTTTTTAAATGTTTACCAAACGACAAAAAATTTAGACTTGTCCAAATTGAAAGCATTTGCAGTTGACAAAAAAAAGTAGCACAAAAATTAAAATTTGTTTGGGAAGGGTAGAAAACATTGTCGGAAAAGGAGAAAATGCTGGTTACCAGCATTTTCTCCTTTTCCTACAGTGTTCTCAAAAGGCTTTCTTCTTACGGTCGTTAAAAGTAGGGATTGTGTGGTAAAGGGGTGTTAAGATGATCAAAATTAAGTCATTTTGTTCATCACGAAAATTATGAGTCACACTGGTTAAGTAGTGTGTTGCAGATTTTTTTTAGATAGGTGACAGGCTAGAAAAGCTTAAAGGTGGGTATTTAGAATTTTCACATCACACCAAATTAAAAAATATACATATTATTGAAATTTATATGAAAAAACAATACAAATCATCAATAATTAAGAATTATAAAATTACAAAAAAAAATTTTTTTTGATGGTATTCCCTTAAAAGGCTACGTAGCCTCTTAAGCTATTTTTAGATTTCGCGCCAAAAATCAATAAAGCATTGTGGGAATGTCAAGTGACTGGTACGTGACTAATAACGCTTAAATTCAATTACATAACAAACATGTAATAATTATTTTCCATAATGTCTTCTTCGGACGGATGTTTTAAGCTTTGTCTGTGTTTTCCTGTACTGTAAAACGTTGTGTATACCACGCGGGCATGTATAACACGCAGGCCTTTTTCAGCGTCAGATCCGAGGAAAAAAGGTTGTTGGGATGTACAACACGCATCAAAATTGACCAAAATATAACATCTGAAGCTTACGACGCTATCTTGGAAAGTGTAAATGGCGATACCTTATTAAAGGGAAATAACCTTTTTTAATCTAAGTGGAAATGGTAATGATTCGATGTGTACTCGGGGGATTATAAAAACATGCCAGCTTATGACATGTTGCAAATTCGCACATTGAACTGACGACCATATCGTAGTTAATCTCTTATTTTCTCACCTCCATCGACAAATGTGACAGGTGTGAAATAAACATAGATCTATATGATGTAAATCACGGTTTTTGTAAAAAGTAGCGATAAATATATATATATATATTTAAATCATTAATTTCTTTCTGAATCGTATTTTTATTCTTTAATAATTGTTCAATTTTAGCTATTAACAAAGAATGAAAAAATATGAGACGCATCAGACGATGACGGTAAATCAATATTTATCATTCCGGGGTACGTTCCTCATTGCCAAAATGGCTGATAGAATCGGGAAATTACGAATCCTAATCCACAAATTGAGAATGTACAAGTACATTTTAACAAAATTAAAACATTTTTTTTTTATTTAAATCGGTACGAAAGTTAAGGCTGTGGCGAGAGAACTTTGCCGTTTTGTACCTACGCCCCGCCCCCACCCACTTTGAACAGGTATACAACCGACTTTCATGGTTTTGCCTATAGTAGTGTATAACACGCAGTCCCCAATTTAAAATTATTCAGAGCTGAAAAAATGTGCGTGTTATACACACCAAAACACGGTATTTAAATGAGAGAATTGATAATCTAAAAATAGAACGTGTCTCCGTTTGTGTCAATCTGGTCCTTAATAAATCTCTAATTTCTCGTGTTATCGTATGGTTTTTGACTGCTGGGGTTATATGAACGCAAATTAAAAGGCTATGGGAGTATAAAGATGATTTTTTTGCATTTTTGTAGAATTTTCGTCCCAAAGTCTGAAGGGCCACCTTTAATACATTTGGAAATACAGGGTTTGGAAAAAATGTGTACAGTAATTTCTTTTTCCTTTTTTACTTTATTTTAAGAAACTAGAAAAGGCCAATGAAGATGTGAAAGAGACGACCTCTATAAAACAAGGGGAGATAGACATGTTAAAGGCCACCTGTGATAGACTGTCAGCTGGTAGTACAAAGAAGGAAACAGAAATCCAGGATTTGAATGATCATCTACAGAAATCAAACCTTCAGGTTGGAAATAACAATACAACCATCTTATAGTTGATATATTCATAATTGTGCCCCGTAGATTAGACGTAGATCAGCCTGCAAATCTACAGCATTCCTCTATTTCAAGGCTTTATGAGACACTCCTAACCTTGACCTTAAAGGCTTGAAACCATTCACTAAACAGTTTAACCTTTACAACACAATCCCGAGTTTTAACGTCCCTTAGAAAAACAGCTTTTGAAAATGTCGAGGGTAAAGAACAAAATGCAGGTTATTAGCATTTTCCTATTTTCATTCCATGTTTTAAAGAAAACTTCATCCTAAATCTAAGGAATTTTGTAAAGGGTTAGATTTAGATCAAGTGATGTTTACCTTTTCTCACAATAGTTACAAAGGCTTTTTGTTTCAGAACAATAAAGAAATGTTGTTGTTGGTGTACAATTAACCCTCTACCACACAATCCAGACTTTTAACGACCCTGAGAAAGAAGCCTTTTGAAAACATTGTGGGAAAAGGAGAAAATGCTGGTAAACAGCATTTTCTCCTTTTACAACATTGTTTTCTACCCTGCTGAAAACAAATTTTAATTTTTGAGTCACATTAATTTTGTCATCAGCAACTGCTTTCAAATTGGACCAGTCTAAAATTTTGTCGTTTGGTAAAGGGTTAAAACACAATCCTGAGTTTTAACGTCCCTTAGAAAGACAGCTTTTGAAAATGTTGAGGGTAAAGAAGAAAATGCAGGTTATTAGCATTTTCCTATTTTCATTCCATGTTTCTTCCTAAATTTCAGGACTTTTGTAAAGGGTTAGATTTAGATCAAGTGATGTTTACCTTTTCTCACAATAGTTACAAAGGCTTTTTGTTTCAGAACAATAAAAAAATGTTATTGTTGGTGTACAATTAAGGTAACGAATTTGTGATCAAGAGGTTGGGAAGTTCGACCCCGTTGGGCAGACCTGATTTCCTTGTAGACAACGTGCTTTGAAACATTCTTTTTGAATGCACAAAATCAATAAGTTGGAAACCAGCATTTTTCCACAAAGTTTTCTACCTTTACTAGAAAAAGATTTGTAATTAAACCTACATTTGATTTGATGTCTTCAAACACATTGAATATGGACCAGTCCAAAATTTTGCATTGTGGTAAACGAATATCACATCAGATAAAAATAAATTTGGCAGAAGGAGGAGTAATGTCTCATGAGCAATTTCAAAAGTTGTGTGCAACAGGACATAAGGAGCTGTTACAGGTCTCATGACATTGATACAGAAACTTTCATTAATGCTCATTAATGCAGTTTTCATGTTTATTTATTTTAGAATGAGAGACTAAAGGAAGAGCTGCGAACCTTTAAGGATGAATGTGAACAGTTGCAAGATCAGGTTGAGGACATCAAAAAGTAAGTTTTTCATTTCTTTATATTAACCCTTTACTACACAATCCTGTTTCAAATTGGACTTAGCTGAAATTTAGCCTTGTGGCTAACATTTAAGGGTAAAACATAAAGGTATTCTTATGGCCTTGTATGCTTAATTGTGGATGGCATGCAAAAGCCTTTGACAATATCTCTCATCTGTTATATAACTAAAGGCAATTACTCAAAAGTCAGACTGATTGTGCTCTATCAAAATGGTTATCCATGCCAAATGTGCAAGTAATTCTCAATATATTCTTAACAGAGTAGAGCCCATTTCGAGCATAACTCTTTACAAACAACCAAAACGTAGAGTCATGCAAAATGAAAGCATTTGCAGACGACAACTTAAATTTGTCTCAGATGATAACATTTGTGTCCAAAAGAGAAAAAAACAAATTGTTGGAAAATGCTGGTAGCCAGTATTTTCTCCTATTTCTATTATGTTTTCAAAAGGCTTCTTCCTTAGGGGTGTTAAAACTCGGGATTGTTTGGTATACGGTTAAAGGTAGAAATTGTATTTTGAGTTACATTTGATTTGTTATTTGCAAATGCTTTTAACTTGAATGTGTTGGATTTTAATTTGGTGAAAGTTTTATTATTTGGTTAACTCATTACCACACGACAATATTTTAGGCTTGTCCAAATCGATAGCATTTGCAGACGACAAAATAAAAGTGACTGAAAATTCAAAATTTCTTTTGTGAAGGGTAGAAAACATTGTGGGAAGAGAAAATGATGGTTACCAGCAGTTTCTCCTTTTCCCACAATGTTTTCTAAAGGCTTCTTTCCCAGGGTTGTCAAAAGTAGAGATTGTGAGGTAATGGGTTAAAGACAGATGTATATTTGAATTGAATTAGAATTAACCCATTACCACACAATCCCTACTTTTGACGCCCCTGAGAAAGAAGCCTTTAGAAAACATTGTGGGAAAAAGAGAAAATGCTGGTAACCAGCATTTACTCCTTTTCCACAATGTTTTCTACCCTTCACAAAAGAAAGTTCAAATTTTCAGTCACTTTTATTTTGTCGTCTGCAAATGCTTTCAATTTGGACAAACCTAAAATTTTGCCATTTGGTAATGAGTTAAAGCATTTTGCATTTTACATGCATTTTACATTTTTTTCCAGACTGAAGGAGGAGAATCGTCGCATGTTACAAGAAAAGGCAGAAAACGAGCAAGTGATTAAACTGTTGGAGACACAGAAGGAAGTGCTATCTAAAAGTGTAAGGGATTCTAAAGTCTACTTAGAGCTGCTTGCAAATTTGGGGCACGATATATATGATATATAACTGCATGCTGTTTGAACCATCTTTATACCTATTTAAACTTGTAGAAACCTGTCACAAAAAATGGTTATATAAATTAATTACATGCTTAACTCTTTACCAAACGACAAAATTTTAGACTTGTCCAAATCGAAAGCATTTGCAGACGACAAAATAAAAATGACTGAAAATTTTAAACTTGTTTTGTGAAGAGTACAAAGCATTGTGGGAAAAGGAGAAAATGCTGGTTCTCAGCATTTTCTCCTTTTCCCACAATGGTTTCTAAAGGCTTCTATCTCAGGGTCGTCAAAAGTAGGGATTGTGTGGTAATGGGTTAAGAAAAAAGCAGGAGCAAGTGACCGTAGAAGCATCATTATGAAATATTGTATAGAAAGTCGTCATTGCCAAATGACAAAAGTTTATCTTATCAAAATTAACTCTTTACCAAATGACAATATTTTAGACTGGTCCAAATTGAAAGCACTTGCAGATGACAAAATAAACGTTGCACAGAAATTGAAACTTGACTTTAGAAGAGTAGAAAACATTGTTTGAAAAGGAGAAAATGCTGGTTACCAGCATTTTCTCCTTTTCCCACAATATTTTCAGAAGGCTTCTTCTGGGTTGTAAAAGCCAGGGATTGTTTGGTAAAGGCTTAACCCATTACCACACGACAAAATTTTAGACTGGTTCAAATTGAAAGCATTTGCAGACGGCAAAATAAAGGTGACTGAAAAACTGAAATTTGTTCTGGGAAGGGTAGAAAACACTGTGGGAAAAGGAGAAAATGCTGGTTACCAGCATTTTCTCCTTTTCCCACAGTGTTTTCAAAAGGCTTCTTTCTCAGAGGCGTCAAAAGTAGTGATTGTGTGGTAAAGGCTTAAAAGTAGTTGACGGCAAGAAATTAATTATATTATGGGATTAATCTTTGAAAGGGTAGGAAACACTGTTGGAAAAGAAGAAAACTCTTATTACCAGCATTTTCTCTGTTTCCCACAATTATTTCAAATGCCGTCCACTTCAGGGTGATTAACTTATTACCAAACGGCAATATTTTAGGCTTTTCCAAATCTAAAGCATTTGCAGACGATACAGTAAAAGTGACTGAAAATTTGAATTTTTTTTTGTGAAGAGCAAAAAACATTCTTGGAAAAGGAGAAAATGCTGGTTACCAGCATTTTCTCTTTATCCCACAATGTTTTGTAAAGGCTTCTTTCTCAGGGTTGTCAAAAGTAGGGATTAAGTGGTAATAAGTTAAATCTGCTGATTTTTTTTGTGTTGGTTTATACAGGCATACATGCGAAATCATTTTAGCAAAAGAAGAAATTGCTTGTTTTCCCTTTTGCCTTAATGATTTCATGTGCATGAAAAAGTCATCTAAAGTCATCTGATGCAATGCCTTGTGTCTTTTGGCATTTTGGTAAAATAAAGTCAGAAATCATTGATTGACTAAATCAGAACCAAGTCAGAAAGTTTCAGTGTAAAGAAATTGATAGAGAGAGACAGGCATTATCATTGTCATAAACCATTGTTATGTGACAGGTTTCTATTTGTTCACATCAATATAATCACATGTGTGGCCAGTATTGTCGTAAAACATCTCTTTGATATCATTTCTTCTGGTCAGTTCTCATAAATTGGCAGCCAGGTTATTGACGACAACTTAAGTCACTCTTGGACACAATATAGATTCTGATATCCCACCCGTTTAGCCACATTTGTCATCTGCATTTGCTGAAAAAAATCAGACACATCTGAAATTTTGTAATTTGGTGAAAAGATTACTAAGAAAATTCTTGGGTCATATCAAATCGAATTTTATTTATTGCAGGAAAAATATGATGTGTGTATTATCAGTAAGAATATGTAAGAAAAAAGACTTATTAGGGCTTTCTTGTAACGATATGTTTTATGACAAATATGGCATGAAGGTTTCATTTAGACATATATGTGTACATGTACTAGATTTTGATGTGACTTTATGTAAAACTTATTGATTGATCCTTAGAATGCATGTTGCATGTATAGTCACTTGGACTCTTTACCCAAAAATCCTTTAACTCTTAAAGGCCCTGAGAAAAAAACAATGTTTGAAAAATTGTTTATGGGAAAAGGAGAAAATGCTGTTTAATGACAGTGTTACTAAATTTGCCTTCCTATGGATTGTTAAAATTCAGGATTGTGTGGTAAATGATTGATTGACTGACAATATAGGCATTTTATCTATCGATGCCATAAGATTTATCAATATACATGTAAAAATAAATGTGCCAAGACCTGGGAAAGGGAATTTTAATGCATTTCCTTCTGCATTATACCAGAAAAGTCTTTAGATGGTCATGGATCCATGAAATCTTTTTTTTTTGTATGATAACAAAATGAATCATTAGGTAGAAGCATCCCTTGACATGCACACAAGCAAAAAGTAATGACTAATGTCAGCATGGACAGTAGGCAGACATTAGTTGATACTTTTTACAGATGCATTAAGCCCTCTTTTCACAGACTGTGGCTGATGATTGTCACTCCCTTTCCAAAATATTTATATATTTGAACCAAAGGAAAACCTATTCTTGAAAATTATGAGTTTTCTTCTTGTTTAAAATTTCTCTATGTGCTGCAGTCTTACTTTTTTCCCACCGTGATATTTTCCTGGTTGAAATCTCAGTTTACAGTTTATGGGGAAGGAATTTTATTTCATATGTTTCTTCATAAGAATGACAAGAATTTAGGCCAATCCTAAGCAGCTGCAGAATTAAGTGAGGCTCAAATGGTGCAGATTTTATTTTGAAGAATAGAAAATATCAAGGGAAAAGGAGAAAATGCTGGATACCAGCATTTTCTTCCTTTCCCTTGATATTTTCAAAAAGGTTCTTCAGGATGGAGAAAAAATAGGATTGGTTGCAAAAGGGTTGACATCTAGTGAGCTAAAACAAAAACACTTTGGTTTACTTCTGAAGAAATTTACTTATGATTTTGATATTGCAGGATAATATGAACAGACAAAAGGTAGAGAAACTTTGCACTGCAATTTTTAAATGCACTTTTTGTTTTTGTAGATTTATGAAGGCATATAAATTCAGTAGTAGAGAGATTCAAGCTAACAGAAATCCAATCAAATAAACTTATGTTTTAATTTTGAAACTTTTCATTTAGTTCCTGTTAACACATCTTAAATCATACTGCTCTACCCCTAAGTTGCATCTCATTTAGATATTTACAATGGTGATGATCAATTCTTATAGAACAGCCATGACACTGTGGCATTGAGAACTTATTGACTGAATGGAATAATTCATTTTTTACTTTTAAGAATGGCAAAGAAGTAAAATAAGATTGTTATCATTCAAAAGCACACATCTATAATTATAATGTCAAGGCAGTGTTTGGCAAGAAATTAACAGATTGGAAATCTTGGCAGTTTCTTACTGATCTACACTGAATAAGAAATGATTTTTTCTCTGCGTTTTAGGATAACTATTTGATTAGGGAAAGCATGGGTGTAAATGAGTTTGTTTTATATTTGTTTTTTCATATGACTATTTAGTGGTACAGGGAGGGAATGTCACTCTAAGGAGCTTTTGTAACTTTTAACAGTCTAAAGATTTCCTGTGAAAATTGTACATGCAAAATTTTAATTATTATTGCTTGGATATCCAGCATACTTCTATCTTATTTTAGCACTTAAGATTGTTTCTAAAGTTTGGTTATGGAATACAACTAAATAATCCAATATCAAACGAAGATCCTGTCAGCAATTGAATTCTTATTAACAAGACAGTAAATTGAATTATGCATAACAAAGTTACTGCTACATGTAGAAATTGCTATTTTGAAAAGATGGAAGGCACTGAAAATTGCCAAAAAAAAATGTTTATTTCTACACATTTTACACACTTTTAAAGTTTTTGTATGGTTGTATGTGTTGGTTCAGGGATAATGTTTTGGTGTAGGCTTAAGCTTTTGTGAAGTTTTGTGGTATGACCTAAAGTTAATTTCTGTTACTGTTAGCAGTGAACAAGGTGCAATTTTCCACTTACAGTAGTTACATTATCTAGAACACCTATTTTACCTGTATATCCTTAACTCAGGGTAGATCATAACCCATTATTAAGTCCAAGCTCTTAATACTTTAGACAATTTTTCATCCTATTTTGTACATTATAATTTTATCTGTTAACCATGTTTCATCTTCACTTCTACATGATACGGTTATCCAAGTTCTCTTGTAGGAATTTAGCAGTGTCAAAATGATCTTTGAAGAGTGGAAGAAAGGTTTTAGAATTTGTTTCATTTAGTTGATAATAATTTTTCCTGGTTGGTTTTGCAAATAGATTGGTAGAGTTTAGTTTTTAAAGATATCATTTTGTGGATAAACATTATTGCATTTTTAGCTCACCTTAGCACGAAGTGCTAAAGGTGACCTATTGTGATCGCCCTATGTCGGGCGTCCATCGTCCATGAACAATTTCTTTAAACATCTTCTTCTCCTAAACCACTGGGCCAATCTTCATGAAACTTGGCAGGAATGTTCCTTGGGTGAAGCTCTACCAAAATTGTTCAAAGAATTGAATTTCACCCATAACTCTGGTTGCCATAGCACCAAAAAGAAAAACATATGAAATCTTTGAAAATCTTCTCTGAAACTAGAAGGCGTAGAGATTTGATGTGTGGCATCTCCTAGTGAACCTCTACCAAGTTTGTTCAAATTATGCCCATAGGGTCAAAACTGGCCCCACCATGGGGGATAACAAGTTTGAGCATAGGAACAAAGAAGGAAAACATTAAAAATCTTCTCCTCTGAAACTTGAAGGCGTAGAGCTTTGATATTTGGTACGTGGCATCTCCTAATTGACCTGTACCAAGTTTGTTCAAGTTCTGCCCCTGGGGTCAAAATTGGCCCCACCTTGGGGGTCACAAGTTTGAGCATAGGAACAAAGAAGGAAAACATTAAAAATCTTCTCTGAAATTTGAATGCGTAGAGCTTTGATATTTGGTATGTGGCATCTCCTAGTGGACCTCTACCAAGTTTGTTCAAATTATGCCCCTGGGGTCAAAACTGGCCCCACCCTGGGGACACAAGTTTGAGCATAGGAACAAAGAAGGACAACTTTAAAAATCTTTTCCTCTGAAATTTGAAGGCATAGAGCTTTGATATTTGGTATGTGGCATCTCCTAGTGAACCTCTACCAAGTGTGTTCAAATTATGCCCCTGGGGTCAAAACTGGCCGCACCCAAGGGGTCACAAGTTCGAGCATAGGAACAAAGAAGGAAAAATTTAAAAATCGTCTACTCAGAAACTAGAAAGCATAGAGCTTTGATATTTGGTCTGCTGCATCTCCTAGTGTACCTCTACCTAGTTTCTTCAAATTATGCCCATAGGGGCAAAACTGGTCCCACCCCGGGGGCCACACGTTTGAGCATAGGAACAAAGAAGGAAAACTTTAAAATTCTTCTCCTCTGAAACTAGATGGCGTAGAGCTTTGATATTTGGTATGTGGCATCTCCTAGTGGACCTCTACCAAGTTTATTTAAATCATGTTCATATGATGCCCCTTGGGGCAAAACTGGTCCCACCCAAGGGATCACAAGTTTGAACAAAGAAAGAAAATTTTAAAATTCTTCTTCTCTAAAACTAGAAGACATAGAGCTATGATATGGTATGTAGCAATTCTTAGTGGACCTCTACCAAGTTTGGAACATAGCAACAAAGAAGGAAAACTTTAGAAATCTTCTTCTCTGAAACTTGAAGGTGCAAAGCTTTGATATTTGGTATGCAGAATCTTCTAGTGGACCTCTACCAAGTTTGGTCATAGGATGTCCCTGGCGTCAAAACTGGCCCTGCCCCGGAGGTCACTGGTTGGAATATAGGAACAAAAAAGGAAAATTTTAAATTTCTTTTTCTCTAAAACTGGAAGGTGTAGAGCTTTGATATTTGGTATGTAGCATCTTTGAGTGGACCTCTACCAAGTTCGTTCCAAGGATACTGCTTTGGTCAAAACTGGCCCAGCCCTGGGGACCACAAGTTCAAAAACATCTTCTTCTCCTAACCCACTGGGCCAATCTTAATGAAACTTGGCAGGGATGTTCCTTGGGTGAAGCTTTACCAAAGTTGTTCAAAGAATTGAATTTCACTCATAAGCTATAGTATAAGGTGAGCATTCCAGGGCCAATGGCCTCTTATTTTTTAAATATCATTTTTAGCTCAGCTATTTTCAAAGAAAATATCGAGGTATTGTTACAGCCCTTGTCTCATAATTATGCATGCATGGTTGTGGTGCCAAAACTTTGATATTTTGTAGTATCTCTTTTATTTCATAAGAGATTTACTTCAAACTCAAACTAGTTATCAACTGTCAAAAGGTGAAGCCAACAGGGGCATGTAATCATCAAAAGTATTTTTGAAACAGTTATGCCTGTCTTTTGATTGAAAATTTAAAAAAAAAAAGCTTTTGATTTCTGTCATAATTAAAGATATTTACTTCAAATTTGGACCAGGTGTTCACTCTTAAAAAGGGGAACTCATACAACAGGGACAGATAACTGTCAAAATTTTTTTGACACAGTTATACCCCTTTTCCAACTTCAAATCTTTAGTATGAGCAGCTGCAGCTGAGGGTTTGCTTGGAACATGCAGCACTCTTGTTTTTTTTTTATGAAATTTGTACAGATCCAGTTAGAAGGCACCTGGTAGGTTAAGGGTTTTTTATACCCCCAAAACTCTGTTTGGGGGGTATATAGGAGTCAGCTTGTCGGTCGGTCCGTCGGTCGGTCGGTCTGTCTGTAGCTTTTTGTCCGCTCTATTTCTTATAAACTACCAGACGAATTTTATTCAAACTTCACAGGTAAACTCAGTATCAAGCAGAGATGTGCATATGAAATGTTGGTTATGGTTCATTGATTTTTCACTGAGTTATGGCCCTTTCATGAAATTTCTTGTCTGCTCTTTTTCTCATCAACTATTGGACAGATTTGATTCAAACTACACAAATAGACTCAGTATAAAGCAGAGATGCGCATATCCTATTTTGGTTATGGTTTATTTAGGTTTCATGGAGTTATGGCCCTTTGATAATTCAGGATAAATTTCTTTTTCATACTTGAATTTTGTCCGGAGCATATCTCCAAAACTATAATAACTAGGGTTATGAAATTTCATGGGTGGATAGATCTCATTGAGGGGGAGTGCAGTGCATAGGAATCATAACTCTTGCTAGTATAATTTTTGAGTTATTACCCTTTGTTGTTTTTTTTATACTTGAATTTTGTCCAGAGTGTATCTCCAAAACTATACTAGCTAGGGTTATGAAATTTTAATGGGTGGATAGATCTCACCAAGGGGGAGTGCAGTGCACAGGAATTATAACTCTTGCTTGCTTAATTTTTGAGTTTTTGCCCTTTGTTGTTTTAAATACTTGAATTTGGTCCGGAGCGTATCTCCAAAACTATACTAGGTCGGTCCGTTAGTCTTTTTCTTGTTTACGCGATAAAGTCTGCATTTGTTGTCAGATTTTTGTGAAACTTGCACAGTTTGTTAATCTCATCAATAGCTTCAACCCAATTGATTTTGAGAAAAATCCAACAAACAATATGGGAAAAGTAGCCATTTCAAGTTGAAAATTTCCAATTCTTGTTTACGCGATAAAATCTTCATTTGTCATCAGATTTTCGTGAAACTTGCACAGTTTGTTTATCTCATCAATAGCTTTAACCCTATTGATTTTGAAAAAAATCCGACAAACAGTATGGGAAAAATAGCCATTTCAAGTTTAAAATTTACATTCCTTGTTTACGCGATAAAGTCTTCATTTGTCATCAGATGTTCGTGAAACTTGCACAGTTTGTTTATCTCATCAATAGCTTTAACCCTATCGATTTTGAAAAAAATCCGACAAACAGTATGGGAAAAGTAGCCATTTCAAGTTTAAAATTTACATTTCTTATTTACACAGTAAAGTCTTCATTTTAGGTCAGATTTCCATGAAACTTGCAGAGTTTGTTTATCTTATGAATAGCACCAACCCTATTGATTTTGAAAAAATTCCAACAAAGAGTATGGGAAAAGTAGCCATTTCAAGTTTAGAATTTACTGTTCTTGTTTACACAATAAAATCTTCATTTTAGGTCAGATTTCCATGAAACTTGCATAGTTTGTTTATCTTATCAATAGCTTCAACCCTATTGATTTTGAAAAAAATCCAACAAAGAGTATGGGAAAAGTAGCCATTTCAAGTTGAAAACTTTCATTTCTTGTTTACGCGATAAAGTCTTCATTTTTGGTCAGATATCCATGAAACGTGCACAGTTTGTTTATCTCATCAATAGCTTTAACCCTATCAATTTTGAAAAAAATCTGACTGACGGTATGGGAAAAGTAGTCTTTTCAAATTGAACAATTTCATTGCCTGTTTACATGATAAACTATTTATTTGTGGTCAGATTTTATGAATTTTTCAGCTTGTTTATCCCATCAATAGCTTTTTAACCCTGTTGAGTTTGAAAAAATTCAACCAACAGTAATGGAAAAGTAGCCATTTTGAGTTGAAAATGTCAATTTTTTTTGTCTTTTTGCGTAATGAATTCCTATGTATGCTTTATTTAAAAGCAAACTCTCTGCCAGTAGAGCATATTCAGGCCCTTCAGGGCCTTCTAGTTGAGTTATTGCCCTTTGTCGTTTTTAATACTTGAATTGGGTCCGGTGAATATCTCCAAAACTATACTAGCTAGGGTTATGAAATTTCATGGATGGATAGATCTCATCAAGGGGGAGTGCAGTGCATAGGAATCATAACTCCTGCTCCCTTAATTTTTGAGTTATTGCCCTTTGTTGTTTTTCATACTTGAATTTTGTCCGGAGCGTATCTCCAAAACTATACTAGCTAGGGTTATGAAATTTCATGGATGGATAGATCTCATCAAGGGGGAGTGCAGTGCACAGGAATCATAACTCTTGCTCACTTAATTTTTGAGTTTTTGCCCTTTGTCATTTTTCATACTTGAATTTGGTCCGGTGCATGCCCCAGCTTAACAACTTGGGGTAAGAAGGGCGTATCTTGCCATAATTTGCCGCTCATGTTCAACTCTTACTTTTGTACTCAACCATTCTGCATTCTGTGACAAAGACCTGTATGGTGGCAAGGAGCTGATGGGGGGTATGATCACGTTGAGTGATAGCTCTAGTTTTAGCTTATATCAATTTGTGGTTGGGTATGATAAAGGTGAAATAATAAAGCACTCAATTGTTGAAAACTACCATGAGCAATAATTCTGTATAGTTAGCTTTAGCTGTGTATGTTACATTTATCTGAACCACTACTCCAGATACACACTTCTCATAGAGAGCCAATAAAATATGATGTACAATAAACTTGTTTTTGTCATTTTCATATAACTTTTAATTGTTTAAGAAAAGCTTATATAGTATTGGATATTGAAGATTTAAGATCAGACTACATTTTCTTGACTTGCAACACCTGTAAAGGTGCTTTTGTTGTGCTTGACATTTCGTATTGCTAGTCTAAATTTTTGTATTCCTTCAATAAAATGCAGTCCCTGGAAATAGTTTTGTTTCAAAGCCACATTAATCTTTGTTGAATGCCAATTTTCAGTCTTGTCCAAACTGAAAGTATTTGCAGAAAAGAAATTACATGTCATTTATGGGCAAAGGTGACTAGTATCCATGGTGGGAAAAGGAAAAGCCACTGATGACCTGCATGTTCTTGCTTTTCCCACAATTTTTTTAAAATATTCCGTAGTATGGATAGTTAAAACTTGGGTGTGGTAAAAGGCTTATCATGACAGGCCAATAGCTGTGACGTGGAACATAGGAATTCTGTTCTTAAGACACATGACTGATTTATAAATGGAATGGACTGAGAAAAAAGTACAATTGAGATACAATTTGATAGATACTGGAATATCAAAGCACCAAGATCAGACTAAGCATTCTTTATGGTCTGATCTAAACATACACCAACTGCAAGAGCATTTTATGTTGCCCAAAACATGATACCATTTTTTTGCATAGACAATAGCTTAAAGAAAGTTGTGGACCATCTCTGGCACATTTTGCTTTACATTATCAAGTAATGTGGGAGCTTGTGAAGGATTCTCTTTCATGATTGATAAATATCCCTTTCTCTCACAGAATGTTCTGCTTGAATTCTGTGATTTTTTGTTATAGAAAAAAGCTGGTTGTTTTGAAAGAGTTACAATTATGTAGTAATGGTTAACCCCTTATTGCACAACAAAATAAAACCTGTCTGAATTGAAACCATCTGCAGGTGATGGTTTCAGTGTGACTCATATGAAATGATTTTCTTTAACTCATTACCAAACGATAAAATTTTAGACTTGTCCAAATTGAAAGGATTTGCAGACGACAAATTAAAAGTGACTGAAAATTTGAAATTTGTTTTTGGAGGGGAAGAAAACATTGTGGGAAAAGGAGAAAATACTGGTTACCAGCATTTTCTCCTTTTCCTACAATGTTTTCAGAAGGCTTCTTTCTCAGGGTCGTTAAAAGTGGGGATTGTGTGGTAAACAGTTAATAGGGTAGAAAACATTCTTGCAAAAAGAGAAAATGCTGGTAACCAGCATTTCCTCCTTTTCCCACAAATGATTTCGTGAGCCTTCTCTCTCAGGGTTTTTAAAAGTCATCATTGTATGGTAAAGGGTTAGAGAAATGATTGTACCAAGAATACATTGATAGATGCCCTGCCAATCTATAATTGGAATACTGTTGAAAATGACATAAAATACTGTGATTTTGATGGTTTCTATTTTACAGCATGAAAAGTTACTTCAGTTTTGAAAAAAAGTAAAATTTGATCTAAACAGATTATTGCCCAAAATTAGTACTCCTATTCAAATATAATGAAATTAATATATAGAGTTACCTACTTATAACATTATTATCTGTTCAAGGGTGCTCTTTGATAATCCAAGCCGTGTCATTATATAAGGTAGCTATTTACAGCAGTGAAAAAAGTTTCTTTCTGACACTCTACAATAAAATGATGATAGAATTTTATTTAGCTGAAAATGGTTCACATGGTGAAATGAACTTTTTACTTGTGGTAGACATGATAACAAGATGTATCTGTTGAAGGTAACTTTTGAAAACATTGTAGGAAATAGAAATATTGTTAGGGCTGACCAAGGGCTTACTTTCTAGTGACTTTTAGACTGAGTGACAAAATTTTGCTATCTACCAGGAATCAATAAAATACCTATGGCACCCTTAAAGGACCTTTCACAACTATATTGCCTTTGTGGCCAGTGTAGATCAAGATCAGAAAGTGCAGTCTGATCTAAAATCTACACTGTCTGCTTAGCCTAGACATTTTTATCTCAAACAACCATGATACTTGAGTTATTTGGGCCTTATTTCTTGATTTAACTCATTACCAAACGACAGTATTTTAGGCTTGTTTAAATTGAAAGCATTTGCAGACGACAAAATTAAAGTAACTGAAACTTTGATATTTATTTTGTAAAGGGTAGAAATCATTGTGGGAAAAGGAGAAAATGCTGGTTACCAGCATTTTCTCCTTTTCCCAAAATATTTTCTAAAGGCTTCTTTCTCATGGTTGTCAAAAGTAGGGATTATCTTGTAGGTGGTAATAGGTTAAAACATTCATTGTTCTAGGGTTAAGCCTGTATGGTACATTTCAGTTAACCCTTTACCACACAATCCTGTTTTAAGAACCCCGAAGGAGAAGGTAACCAGCATTTTCTCCATTTCCCATGATGTTTTCTCTTGTATCAAAGTCAAAAATCAAAATTTGATCTCCATTTATGTTATTGTCTGCAGATGCTTTGAATTTGGTTAAGTCCAAACTTTCGTTGTTTTGTAAAGATTTAGGAGCTTCAGACATTGTGTGAAACAATACATTAACTTTATTTACAAACAGTTACTCCAACTCCAAAAATGTTTGTCCCAAGTGTTGGAAAGTGATATTTTCTATTTATCACATAACCATCCATGTTTTCAGCGTAATATATCCATCACAAATTTTCTTATCTTAATGATGTTTGATATCCCAATTGTGTAATTTCATTTTTTACATCATTTTGCCTGTATTTCATAGAATAAATGGGATTTTATGGATATTACAACCCTGCATCTGTAGAATGGTTTTGCATCTTCTGATCTATAATTTTTGAAATATCATTATGTGAAAAAAAGAATCTGACATTTGTTAGCGTTTGGGATAGATTAATTTAGATTCGTCAAGAAAAAATGTTATTAAGCTTGCCAAAGGCTAGCTTTAAAATTATTTTCCTTAAACTTGTTTCACAAAATGTTATCTTAAACACCCACCCATGTGAGATCTTATTTTTCTCAAAATGTTTTCAGTTTATGTAATTTGGAAAAGTTTTTGCTTAGTCTTTAATTCTCCAATAGATAACTGAATGTTACACTGGTCTTTCTTTTACATGAATTTGCAGACAACTTATTAAATGTTGTAACTGAAAAGCACATTTCTTGAAAATGTTTTTTATGGCCCGGACACTCTGCAAAGACTATATCTTACTGCACAATGCAGACTTTTAACGACCCTGAAAAAGGAGACTTTTGAAAACATTGTGGAAAAACGAGATATGGCTGGTAACCAGCAATTATCCTCCTTCTTTGACAATGTTTCTGCCTTATGAAAGACAAATTTGATGTTTTGAGTTTATTTTGTTGTCTGCAAATGCTTTCAATTTGGACAAAGCTATAATTTTATTGCCTTATAAAGGTTTAATATATTACAACTCTTTTCCTTTTGTGAAAATAAAAACATGCTTGATTATTACTGATACTTTATGGTTCTTCAATTTATAGGCTGAGACAAGTATGGATAAATTAAAAGACATTGACAAGCTGACAGAGAAGATTGACCAGTATAGAAGTGACAATGAACATCTCAGGTACAGTATATATTCTTAACCTTTTACCATGCAATAATTTCATTTAACAACATTGTGAAAGAAGTCTTTTAATCCATTACCACATAATCCGGACTTTTGACGACCCTGAGAAAGAAGCCTTTAGAAAGCACTGATGGAAAAGGAGAAAATGCTGATAACCAGCATTTTCTCCTTTTCCCACAATGTTTTCAACCCTTCACTAAACAAAATTAATTTCAAATTTTCAATCACTTTTATGTTGTTGTCTGCAAATGCTTTCGATTTGGACAAATCTAAAATTTTGTTGTTTAGTAATGAGTTAAAAGTGGGGAAAAAAGAGGAAATGATGGTATCCACTATTTTCTTCTTTCCCCACCATGTTTTCTTTCCTATCAAGGACTACATGTCTTTTCATTATTTGAGCCACCTTTAATTTGTCATCAGCAAATGCTTTTAATTTGGACAGGCCCAAAATTCTGTCATTTCGAAGAGAGTTATCCATTAAGTCTACCAAACAGCAAAACTGTGGGCTTGTACAAATTCCAAGCATTTGTAGAAAACAAATCAAAGCTGGTTCAAGTGAAGAAAGCTGCTTTTAATTGGATAGCAAACATTTTGGGAAAAAGGACAAAATGCTGAGTACTCCTAACCACACATCAAAATTATAGACTGGTCCAAATTGAAAGCATTTTTATAGACAACATAATATGGCAAAATGGAATCCATCTAAGAAAGGTAAGAAATGATTGTAGGAAACCAAATGCTGGTTCCCAGCATTTTCGTCTTTCCCACAATGTTTTCTACAGCCTGTTTTTCTTAGGGTCCTCAAAACTTGTTACTCGATGATAAAGGGTTAACTGCATGCCTCCTTTACTACAATTTTGTCAAAAGTTCCTCAGGGTTATTAAACTTGGGATAGTTTGGTAAAAGGTCAAAGCTCCTTTCACCACATTAGTTGATTATGATCAGACTGATAAAACATGCTGTCTTATCTTTGATCTGTCCAGTCCACTTTTGCTGTGGCATTTTGGGAAAGAGCAACCTTGAAATTACAGATATTTGGGATTTGCTTTGTGGATTGAAATTTCTGTTGATCTTGTATAGTTTTCTATGGGATAGCCGATCCCAACAGCTTAGTTTTTAGCATGCAGGACTTAACTATTTACTACATAAGCCTGACTTAACGAGCCTGAGAAAAAAGGCTTTTAAAAACATTGAGGGAAAAGGAGAAAATGCTGGTAACCAGCATTTTCTCCTTTTCCCACAATGTTTTCTACTAGTCCCAAAACATATTCCCATTTTGAGTCACTTTAACCCATTACAACACAATCCCTACTTTTGACGCCCCTGAAAAAGAAGCCTTTAGAAAACATCGTAGGAAAAGGAGAAAATGCTGGTAACAAGCGTTTTCTCCTTTTCTCACAATGTTTTCTAACCTTCCCAGAACAATTTTCAATTTTTCAGTCACTTTTATTTTGTCGTCTGCAAATGTTTTCAATTTGGACATAAGTAAAATTTTGTCTTTTGGCAATTAGTTAATTTTGTTGTCTGCAAATGCTTTCAATTCTGACCAGTCCAAAAGAGTTGGCAAATAATTTCCAACAATTGAATGATTGAAATGAATAATCATAGCTAGAATGTAGTACAGAATGGTGCACAACTCAAGATTATACTGCATGTTCTGTGCAGTGTGATCTTGGTATACACTGTCCTAAAATGATACTGACGTTGATTAGAAAATGAACTTGGGTTTTGAAATGTAGCAAGCTGCAGGGTAATGGGTTATAACACAGTGAAGAGAGTAAATTGATAAGCCACGTTATGTATCATTTGACAGGAATCGTATCGGAGAATTAGAGAAAGTTAGAGACAATCTTATTGCACAGAAAGAAGAGCTGCTGGTATGTAATTTTTTCTTTGTCATCTTGTTACCAGACTTCTTCACTATCTGAGCAGGGGACAATTTTTGACAACTATTAAGGAAAGGAGCAAAAGCTTTTTAAAATAAAAGTATAGATACGACAGAAGGTATTCGGTTTCCAAGACATATGGGCAGATGTCAGGAAAAAATTGTTCTATATCCTGAAGCTCTATTTACCTAGTATTATAGCTTGACTTATTTTATTGTAAATCAAGCTGTTGCAGCCCAGCATTGGCACCAGCATGCGGAGTTCTTAATAAGTTTTGCACTGATTCTATCTTGATCATGTAACGTCACAGCCAGTCACAAGTCTAGTCTTGGAATTTAGAATTAAGATGGAAGTTTGAGTGAGTATACCTCATTCTAATCTTTTAAAACAAATTGCTTCACTCTTTTTCATCCAACAAGAAAATATTATACTTATCAACACTGCCATTTGTTCAGATGTGAATAAAATGGTGGAATTTGTATTTGAATTGGCAGAAAAACTTGTTGAAGAATGGGAAAATGCTAGATACCAGCATTTTCTCCTGTTGCTACAATGTTTCCAAAGGGGCATTTCCTTAGGATCATAGGAAGGGTGTAGTCTAAAGTTTTATGACTAACATAGTGGGCCTGGTTAGTCACATTATTGTTGTACTGTTGTAGGCCAATAGTGAGCTGATATACAAGAAACCACAGTTAGAAGAGTTGGAAGCTAAGATAGAAGAATTACGAGAAGCAAACAGACAGCTACGTGAGATCAATGAACAAGTCAATGAGAAAGCTGAGGTGCTTGGTCAGGTATGTAAGCTAATGTATAGTTAGTTATGTGTGCATTTTAGGATGTCTGCTACAAAGCTCTGAAGACATATCTTCCCTTGAAATGACAATTTTTGTGTGTGGTAGGTTTAACTCTTTACTAAACAAGAAATTATAGAATTTTTGACAAAGAAAACATTTGATGATAAATAATTGAATTTAGCTTAAATTATGAGTTTTGTCTTTGCATGGGTAGGAGACCTTGTGAGAGAAGGAGAAAATGCTGGTTAACTTGCATAATTTTCTTCTTTTCCTATAATAATTTAAATTGGTCTCTTTCCCCTCAGGGTTACTAAAACTTCAGATTATTTGGTAAAGAGTTAAACATGTCGGTACTATCAAAGCCATTGGTTGGAGTACAACCTCACTTTTTCTGACAGCCTTTGTGTTTGGCACTCTTTCACCTAACTCAATACCAAAGAACACAGAACACAAATTTCTGGTAGATCCTTGTGAAATTCTATATACCTTGATAAGTAGAAGATTTTATATAAAATAATCTTTTGATGTATGTGTGGTTTTTTTTTTTCATATATGTGACCCATTATGCACGAAGGAACAATCTGGGAATGCTGTATATCAATTAGATGAAAACAGATCAAAGATAGTGTTGGTCAGTTTAAGTTGATAGTTAAAATAATGATTGTATAGTAAGGTAGAATGACCTCTTTCCATACAGAAAGTATCATCAAAGTGAAAAGTATTGACCCTGGTTAGCCTGCGCAATCCGCAGTCTGACCAGGGTCGAGACATTTCGCAGTTCCTAGATGGTCCTTTTTTGTGCGATAGGTTACTTATTTGATCCAAAGTTTTTATGAGAATATAGGAAAGCATACCTTGAGTACTTTGAGAGACTTGATTTTTTTTACCAAACAAGAAAATCTCATACTTAATCATATTAAAAGCATTTACAGATGAAGATTCAAACTTGACTTAAATGCTGGGATTTGTCAGCTTTGCTGAGGCATTCTGGGTAACGAAACCTTGACATAGCAATAGATTTGGTTCTAGTTTGAGACTGAAAAAGATGGCTGGGTCTATTTTGTGCCCAAAGAGTTAACCCTTTACTATACACTGACTTTTAATGAGTTTGAGAAAAAAGCCTTTTGAAAACATGGGAAAAGGAGAAAATGCTGGTAACAAGCATTTTCTCCTTTTTCTACAATGTTTTCTACTTTTCCTAAAACAAATTTTAATTTTTGAGTCATGTTTATTTTGTCGTCTGCAAATGCTTTCAATTAGGACGATTCTAAAATTTTGTCGTTTGGTATAGAGTTAAACTTGAATAATCTTTCTATGAGTTGATAATTTAGTTCATGCAGATAATTCCATCTGTATCCCATCCACAGGAAAATGGAGTTTGTAAAACTGCTGTCTCTGAGCCAATAGTGACTGTGGCCAGAGCTGACCAACTTGAGTCTGGTCGGGGACATAAAGTAAATCATTAATTTCCCTAACTTTTATTTATCACACATAACTAGGCATAGGAAATTTATTTTAATATTATAATTATGAGGCTTTGAAATCATAACCAGCAAAGTATAAAAAGTTTACAAAGAGGCATTTTCTATAAAAACTTTAATAGGAAGAGTCTTGTAACTCTTTGCCAACAATCCAGATTTTTGATGGTCTTGACAAAAATAGGCTTTTGAAAAAAACCAGCATTTTCTCCCTTCATACAATGTTTTCTACCCTATCAGAGGACTTAAATTCACTTGTCCCACATTCTCAAGTGCACTTTGTAGAGGTCTTCAGTATCAGAGGATGCACTTTTTCATTCTGGAAAGGGTTGACCAAAAAATTCTGTGTTTTTTACATGCCTTGGAAGGAGGAATTTTGATTTTTTGTTGGAAACTATTAACTCTTTACCACACGACAAAATTTTAGACTGGTTCAAAATGAAAGCATTTGCAGACTGAAAAATTGAAATTTCTTCTGGGAAGGGTAGAAAACACTATGGGAAAAGGAGAAAATGCTGGTTACCAGCATTTTCTCCTTTTCCTACAGTGTTTTCAAAAGGCTTCTTTCTCAGGGGCGTCAAAAGTAGGAATTGTGTGGTAATGGGTTAAATGACTAGCGTTTCCTCATTTTTCCTTTACTTTACTCCTTTAGGGGCAGATCATATTGTTTGAGCCATTATTCAATTTTATATTTGCAAAACTTTAAAATGTAAACACAGTACAAAATTTAATAACTGTTGTGTTTTGAAGAGTCTGAGCTGTACACAGAAACTAAAGAAATACTTTATGCTTGTTCTGATTGGAACTATTTAAGCCTCTAAAACTTTTCCTTCATTCTGGTGTTTGATTTTTAGTCTCGCATGTAAATTTTGTCTTATCTCTTGTTTTTATTCATAACTTTGTAAAATGGGAAACAGGAATGTGTAGTATTAACAGAAGGTATTTAACCGCAACTCTTTTTACTTATTATACAATTATATATGAGTTTTAGGATAACAATAAAAACTGATTTAGAGAGCAAGTTGATGAAATCTGTTGCCCTCGGTCTATGGCCAATAGCCTTTGGCTGCAGCTCAAAATATGATTCTCGAAGAGGGACAAGGTTTTCTACTGTTGTCTGCAGTCTCTTGAAAAAATTGGTGTATTTCCTGATACAATAATTTCTCCTTTTCTCACAATGTTTTCAGAAGGCTTCTTTCTCAGGGTCATAAAAACCAGGGATTGTTTGGTAAAGGGTTAAAGCGCCAGCTAATTAATCATGCATGAAGAAATACTTTCTATTTATTTTTTAGAATTTCATGTGGCTTTGTCTTAATTCGTTATTTTTTTCTTTATTTCTGTAGGCTTTTTAGATCTTTAAATATTAAATCATACTTTTTTTTTTCTATTATTGTATGAAATAGATGCCCTCTCATGTTTTAATTTGCTGAAGTAGATCTAGGAAATTATATCTAAAAAATAGAGAGAGAAAATGCCAGAGAGAAGTACCGGTATTTCTTGAACAAAAAGGACTAAACTGTGGTTGTTACTGTAATGCTTTACCTACTTTATCTAATGATACCTCCCACAACAAAGTTGGGGATTAGGGGCTTTGATACTTGCATTAGATTGTCAATTTCTAATGTGTATTTTATGTCCTCTTCTGTTAAAATTTTGTTAAGTCATTATACCAAACAACAAAATTTTGAAATGGACCAAATTGGAGTATCTGCAGACAACAAATTAAATCCTTGCTGAAAGGATGATATCTGTGTAATTTTCCCGCAGTGTTTTCTACCCTGTCAAATGCAGAAATCATCATTTGAGCTGCTATTATTTTGTTGTCTGCACATGTCCAAAATTTTGAAGTTTGGTAACAAGTTGGATGAATAAACTCGGTGCATGTTGAAATAAATTTGCAAAATACATTTGCAAAACACTCTTGTCAAATACTGATTATTACTATGTATAAAGCAAAAAGTCATCTGCAGATGTTACTGGAGAAAAAATGTCTGAATTCAGCCATAACTAGTATGATACTAACTTGCAAAGGCCCATGGTTTCACCTATTGCTCTGAAATGGCTAATTTCTATCATTAATTTAATATGTTTAACTAATATCTTAGAAATATGTTATGTGAGACTGAGGCAAATTCGTAATTTTTTCATAGTTTTAACCCTTTCCCAAATGACAAATTTTGGACCCTTCCAAACCGAAAGAGTTTGCAGACGACAATTTTTAGTTTGGAGAAAATGGAAGAAAGTTCTCGAAAAAGGGTAGAAAACACCGTGGAAAAAGGAGAAATTGCTCTTTATGAGCAATTTCTCCTTTTCCCACAGTGTTTTCAAACGACTTTTACTGCAGATATGTAAAAACCAGGGCTTGTTTGGGAATGGGTTAATTGTAGACTTGATCCTTAATTAGTACTCATCTAAGTCTTCCATCCTTTTTATCCACTACAGTTGGAAATAGACTCATCCTCCTCCCCAGATTCATTCATTTTAGTCCCTCAACATTATCTCATTAGGAGGGTAGTGAGTATTGTTGTATAAAGTGAACAGTGTCATCTACCATTTTTGATGTTTACTTGTCTCAAAATTTGTAGAATGAAGTGATTGTCTTGAGAGATGTAGAATGAAGTGATTCTCTTGAGAAATGTAGAATGAAGTGATTGTATTGAGAAATGTAAAATGAAGTGATTGTCTTGAGAGATGTAGAATGAAGTGATAGTTTTGCGAGACCAATCGATTAACTCTTTACCAAACAACAAAATTTTATTTTGTCCCAATTGAAAGCATTTGCCGACCACAAAATTAATATGACTCAAGATTTGAAACTTGATTTAGGAAGAGTAGAAAACATTGTGGGAAAAAGAGAAAATGCTGGTTACCAGCATTTTCTCCTTTTCCCTCAATGTTTTCAGAAGGCTTCTTCCTCAGGTTTGTTAAAACCAGGGATTGTTTGGTAAAGGGTAAAAACTTTTTTGTGAGTGCCTGTTTAGTTTGTGCTTACCTCAATAGGGATTTATGGCTGAAAAATTTGCCAATTATGGCAAAACAAGTTGGAAAACATGGATAGGTTCACATAACATGTTTGATGACTCAGAAGCTTGAGAATAGTATATATGAGACTACAATTCATTTTCCATGTATAATGTGACTAACTCTTTACCAAATAGTCCCAACTTTTAACGACCCTGGGAAAGAAGCCTTTTGAAAACATTGTGGGAAAAGAAGAAAATGCTGGTAATCAGCATTTTCTCCTTTTTCCACAATATTTTCTACTCTATCAAAGAAAAGTTGCACCATTTGAGCCACACTGAAATTTTCGTCTGCAAATGCTTCCAATTTGGACAAGGCTAAAATTATGTCGTCTGGTAAAGGCTTAACCCTTTACCACACAGCAAAAATTTAGACTTGTCCAAACTGAAAGCATTTGCCATTGACAAAACAAAATAACTCAAAAATTGAAACTTGACTGTAGAAGAGTAGAAAACATTGTGGGAAAAGGAGAAAATGCTGGTTACCAGCATTTTCTCCTTTTCCAACAATGTTTTCAAAAAGGTTATTCCTGTGGGTCGTAAAAATTAGGGATTGTTTGGTAAAGGGTTAAGAAACATTAGTAATTACTACAATAACAGATTCTATCATAAACAATTTTGCAGGAATGGCTGCTGACTGCAAGTGTAAATATCTTCTTTGCACAGAGTTTCTATCATTTTGGCCGAGTTTCTAAAGAAGCCATTGTTGTTTGTTGGAACTTGTGTTTAATGCTTTGACAGTTTCTACACTGCAGATAGCCAATGTCTCATTTCTTTTCCAGACCACAAAAATTCAAATTTTGCCTTAACCCTCAAAGCACCTTTAATGTCTGTGCACTCAATTTTGATCAAGATCAAGCTGCAACCAGTCGGACAATTTAAACCAAGTTTAGTTTTTCTTCTGATCAAATAATTTGGATTTTTACTTGTCCAAAAGTTTGCTGTCTGGTAACTTGGTGTTTATTATCTACAGAACATAAGCCTAACATTTTCTCAATTTTTAAGCCAAGATATCTTTATCCCAGGGATTTCTTGATCTGGATATGTCACAGACAGATAGTTGCTCATTTTAGGTGCATTATCAGACTTCATGTCAGATTAATTTTCAGTTGAACTCTGGTCATTTTAGCATGTTCATTTATATGTTTTCTGTTAATGCTTGGAGTTACTTTAATACAGACTTTGTCTTATTCTAAACCTTTGCATTGTGTATGTAAAAGTGATTGTTATGCTTTACACATTTTGACTTGTTGGCATCTGCCTTTACACAATCTCAATACAACCAATGGGTTTGCAGAAAAAAAAATTCAATTAAAATTGTAAGGTATAGATCTCTTTTTAATTTCAGAAATAAATACACATATTTTTCTTCATTGCTTGACACTTGTCCAGTTCCATATTATTAATACAGATAGTAAATTATTCATTTATAAGACATTTTCCACTATGAAAAGTTGCCATTATTTGATGGTATCATATTTTTAAGTGTCTTTTTTTACTGTTTATGTAAAAAGGAGTGGGAAATTCAAATTGAGATAATTATGTTTAATGATTTATATTTAGTCATCATGCAATAAGTTGCCATTAATAATTTAGAATTTCTTGATTTTTCATTATATCCAGAAAAATTGTGCTTTGTTAACCTTAAATCCTGCCATTTAAGTAACATTTATTTTTTGGTCAGTATGTGCTTTCGAATTGGTCAACCCAAAAGTTTTGTAGTTTGGTAAAGAGTAATTTGTTGTCTGATAAGGGTTTCAATGTGATAGATCTATTATTTTGTTGTCTGGCTAAGCAAATTTCTATGATAAGCAGGAGATTTATCCAAGTCTTTGTCATATAAAAGATGTCCTTGTTAATCATTATAGGAGAATGCTACCTTAAAGGATGCCATAGGGGGAGATGGTGCTGTGGTCCCAAGGGTTGAACTGGAGCGGTAAGTGAATTTTAGCTCCACTGGCCAAAGGCCGGCAAGCTTATGTCATGGCCCTGTGTCTGTTTTTTTTATGCGTGAGTACATGCATCAGTGCCTGTGTGTGTCTTTGTTTGTGTTAACTATTAACCCTTGACTCCACAGATACTCATTTCTACGCATTGCTTGTATGAGCCTTTGGAAAACATTGTGGCAAAAGGTGAAATTGCTTGTGACGAGCAATTTCACCTTTTGTCACAATGTTTTCTATGCTATCAAAAGGTGTCATATACACATGAGAAACTGCTTCATCCTTGCTGTTATTTAGTGTCAATTAGAGATACCATAGAAATGCCTTATGGGGTAAAGGGTTAACTCAAACATCTTCCTCTCTGAAACTACCTATTCTGTTTTGAACAAGCATTACAGAATAATCCTGCCATTGACCTATTCAGAATTTCTTGAAGTCAAAACTTTGGTTGCCAAGGCAACAAAACTGAAAATCTTTGCAAATCGTCCTGTCTGAAACCAAATTGCCTAGGGCTACGAAATTTGGCGTGTAGCATCATCTGATGGACCTATACTAGGAGTCTTCATTTTATAGCCATTGGGGTAAAATTGGTTTATGTCATGTTCTGGTGTCTGTCTTGCATCCGTCTGTCCCTGTGTGCATGTGTGCATTAACTTTAACTTCAAATAACTTCTTCTCTGAAAATACCCATCCAATTTTGATGAAACTTCACAGAAATGATCCTGCCATGGTCCTTTTTTGATTTTTTTGAAAGAATTTGTTTTCTTCATAAACTCTGATTGCCATATCAACAAAACTAAAAAGTTATGAAAATCTTCTTTTCTGAAACCATAAGGCCTAGGGCTACCAAATTTGGCTTATAGCTTTATCTAATGGACTTCTACCAAGTTTCTTCATATGATAGCTTTGAGGTCAAATTTGGTTGTGTCCTGTGGGTCACAATTTTTATATGGGTTTATATAGGGAAAACTTTAAACCATAAAACCATAGCGCCTATGGCTACCAAATTTTGCATTTAGCTTTATCTAGTGGGCCTCTACCAAGTTTGACCCCACCGCAGGGGTCACAAGTTTTACATGGGCTTTTATAATGAAAATTGTATAAGTTTTCTTGTTACCGACTTTAAGACCTAGGGCTACTAAATTTAGTCCTGTCTCAGGGTTCCCATCTTTTACAGGGACTTTTATGGAGGAAACTTTGAAAATCTTCTTGTTTATAATCACACATTCTTGACCTGTATTATTACCTATTGGGCTTTATCTTGTGGCCCTCCATCAGGATTCAAATAATTGTAGCTTTGTGTCTAAAAGTGGCGCTGCCATAACTTTCTCTTAGGATTTTATTGAAGAAAAATTGTATGTATTCTAGTTTAAACCGTTTGGCCAAGTATTGTAATGTTTATCTTTTAGCTTTTTGACTTATTAGCCTCTGGAGCGATACAGGGCCATCATGGCCATCTTGTCTTAAAATAGCCAATATTTGCAAAATGTGTTGTAATTGAAAGGGATAGAAAGGCTTTTAGAATGTTGAAGGCTTTTAGATGACAATTGTTCCAACAACTCTGCTCATGACATTGACATTTAAAGCAAATGTCATAGTTTCTTCAACCCTTTACCAGACCACAAAAATTTGAGCCTTGTTCCAATTAAAAGCATTAATTTTGCAGATGACAATTTTAATGTGGCTCAAATGATGCACTTTTTCATTTATAGGGTAGAAAACATTGTGGGAAAAGGATAAAATGCTGGTTGCCAGCATTTTATCATTTTCCCACGATGTTTTTGAAAGTTTTTTTTCCCCAGAATCATTAAAAGTTGGCATTGTATGGTAAAGGGCTTAACCCATTACAACACAATCCCTACTTTTGATGCCCCCTGAGAAAGAAGCCTTTAAAAAACATTTTGGGAAAAGGAGAAAATGCTGGTAACCAGCATTTTCTCCTTTTCCCACAATGTTTTCTACCCTTCCCAAAACAAATTTCCAATTTTCTGTCACTTTTATTTTGTCATCTGCAAATGCTTTCGATTCGGACAAACCTAAAATTTTGTCGTTCGGTAATGAGTTAAGCGCAGACTACATTCTGGTCTTGCTCAAACTTTAATTACTTATGAATCACGTGCAACAAAATTTCTATTTGTTCAAATGAATGTTTTCAGGATTTTTTATCTTAACCCTTTACTCCATAGATACTCATTTCTACACATTGCTTGTAGGAGCCTTTGGAAGACATTGTGGCAAAAGGTGAAATTACTCGTGATGAGCAATTTCACCTTTTGCCACAATGTTTTCTATGCTATCAAAAGGTGTCATAAACACATAAGAAACGGCTTCATCCTTGCTGTTATTTAGGGTCAGTTAGAGATTCCATAGAAATGCCTTATGGGGTAAAGGGTTAAGGATATATTATAGAGGCTTGAAAATTGATCATACGGGGTCAGAAAGTCATTCACTAGGACAGATCTTAGAAAAAAAGCCTTGTATACATAGTAGAGGTAACATTTTTGGTCCATTACTCATGAAACTTGGTCTAAATGTTTGTCTTTATGATATCTCAAAGAGTTTGAAAATGTGGTGTCATGTCAAAAAAGCAGGTCTCTAGGGCAAGTCTTGTACGCTTTGGATCTAGGCCTTATTTTCTATCCAGAGTCATTAAAAACATGATTATTTGTAAGGACATTTGCTACTTGCAGGTTATCCAGAGAGAAGGAAAGATTACAAAGTGACATGGATCGCCTTCAAAAAGAACATGAAAATTTGGAAGAGAGACATCAAAGGTTTATAATACAGTATGGCCATGATGGTACAGAAACACAGAAAGGTATGCTACAAGAAAATCTTTATAAGTAACCAATCAGGTTTTTTTTTTTTGGCAGGACTGATGTTGCTCCTCTTGAGATAAAGAAATATTTCGTGTTGGATCTAAGTACCTCTCAAATATATCTTGACCTTCCTTGATTCTAGAATAGCCCAAATTTCAGATGTTTGTTTGAGGACAAATCAAATACAGCTCAATATGATGGACTTTAATCTAAAGATAATAGATGAACATTTTGGGAAAATGGGAAAACTCTGGCTGTTTCTTTGGCAATGGTTATGTGGGAAAGCAACCAGTGGCTTGGAAAGTATATTGTGAAGAGTACAGGTAGAAGAGCCTCCAGGAAAGCATGGTGGGTACACTGGGTGTCACAGTGTAACAGACAAAATGTTGAAAATGGCATTAACTTTTTACCAAACAACAAAATTTAAGACCAGTCCAAATTCAAAGCATTTGCAGACAACAAAATAAATGTGGCTCAAAAAATGAAATATGCTTTGAGAAGAGTAGAAAACATTGTGGGAAAAGGAGAAAATGCTGGGTACCAGCATTTTCTCCTTTTCTCACATGTTTTTCGAAAAGCCTTTTCTTCAGGATCGTTAAAACTCAGGTAAAGAGTTAAAAACAATGTAATCAGTCAATCTCATTATTGAAGATGTTCAGTCCAGATGGTAAAACACACTTAACTCTTTACCAAACGACAAAATTTTAGGTTTGTTCAAATCCAAAGCATTTGTAGAAGGCAAAATAAAAGTGACTTAAAATTTGAACATTTGTTTTGAAAAGGGTAGAAAACACTGTGGGAAAAGGAGAAAATGCTGGTTACCAGCATTTTCTCCTTTTCCCACAATGTTTTCTAAAGGCTTCTATCACAGGGTCGTCAAAAGTAGGGATTGTGTGGTAATGGGTTAAAGGACATAACCCTCAGAACAGTTTTGATACAGTTGTTCCCCTGATTTGACATAGACTATTTACTGAAAAAGCACTTGCATGCATTGCTCTTGTTTTCTGTTAAACTACAGATAAAACAGAGATACAGGGCCTGAAGAGGGAGAAAGAAGCTTTAGAGAAACAGGTTGCTCTTATAAATGGACAGATGTTACTGGTAGAGGGAGGTAAAAAACGTTTAGATGATGTGGTAGATGACCTGCAGACAGAAATTGTCTCCCTTAGACAACAGCTAGAGGAGGCAGAGAAAAAGTTAGTCTTTGTTAATTCTTTGATAATGATAGGCTTATATATTTCTTTGATGTAGAACTATAGAATGAATAAATTTTTGAAAGAATATTAAGAAATTTTCTCAGAAATATATTTTTAACTCATGAGCTCCTGCCAATGACTTCTTTTTGTTGCAGTCAAACACTTTACTAAACATTGTGGTTTGAAGAGAAATTGCTTTCAACAATCAATTTTTCATTTTGCAACAATTGTTAATGTATCAGTCTAACTCTTAACTAGATGAACAAAGTAAAAAACATTGTGGGAACAGAAGAAAATGCAGGAAAACTGAATTTTTCTCCTTTTCCCGCAATGTTTTCAAGTAGTTTCTTCCCAGGGTCATTATAGCAGGGGAATGTATGGTAAAGGGCTGAATAATGCTGCATTTCAATATTTTGCGAATATATTTTCAGAGTTGACTGCGCCAATCTTGTAACTGAATGTAGATCTGATAAATTAACTTTGCTTGATGTAATGACGCAGAAGAGTAGGTTATTCTCCATGCTTAACCTGTTACCACACATCAAAATTTTAGACCTGAAAGCATTGGTAGACAACCATTTTAAAGTGGCTCAAATGGTGCAATTTTGTTTTGGTAGGGTAGAAAACATTGTGGGAAAAGGAGAAAATGCTGGTTACCAGCATTTTCTCTTTTTCCCACAATGGTTTCAAAAGGCTTCTTCCTCAGGGGTGTTAAAAGTCGTCGTTGTGTGGTAAAGGGTATCATTCTCTGGAATTTTTGGCATATCTACAAATAAAGAAGATATTTTATGTAGTTAATGGAATTTCTTTTTGAAACTGTGACCATTAATACATAACCAATGTTTTGGCTCTTTTCTGTAAAATGTGTGTAGAAAAAGTATATATTTAGACATTGTGATGCACATTATAATTATTACTTGCTGCACTTTGATTGTATTATTTGTTTTTCGTAGAGCTAGTTGCTTTGTTATTCAGAGCTCTTCAGAAAACTTGTTTCAACAACATCAGACTTTTTTTTTTTTATTTTTTCATAATGAAAGCATGTCATTGCTCCAGACATCAAAATTTCAGATTTGTATAAATTGGAATATTTGCAGACAACAAATTAAATGTTGCTTAACTCTTTACCACACAATTCATTTGTGCAACCTGGGAAAGAAGCCTTTTGAAAACATTGAATGACCCTAAGAAAGAAGCCTTTTGAAAACATTGATGGAAAAGGAGAAAATGCTGGTAATCAGCATTTCCTCCTTTCCCCCAATGTTTTCATCCCTTTACAAAAGAAAATACAGTTTTCAAGCCACACTTATTTTCTTGTCTGCAACTGCTTTCAATTTGGACAAGTCTTCAAATTTGTCATTTGGTAAAGAGTTAAACGATGGGATTTGATAGAAAACATTGTGAGAAATGGATGAAATACCAGTATTTTCTCACTTTCTTGAAATGTTTTCAAAAATTCTTTGTAAGAGTTCCGCTAGATGGAATTATTTGGTATAGAATAAGTTCAAAAAGCATGCACAGCATATTTTTGTATAAGGGTTTCACAAGAAATGAAGCTTATATGGTAATACTTGTTGTGGGTATCCCATAGGTGTGAAATGTTGTTGGACCCTCTACAATAATGAGAATATATTACAATGTCTTGTGTATTGGGCTTCTACTAAGTTTCTGTCTCAAAGTAAATGCCTTAGATTGATGCATAATGAGTTTTTTATTTGAATTCTATATAAGGCTTGCTGAATACACAGCAAATAAAGAAAGTGAGAATAAAAAGAGGTAAGGTGTAAATGTTAACTTGGTGACAGCTTCTCTAATCCTCCGTTTAATGATAATGCTATTGAAGAAAATATTATACGGATTTTTATATGTCCCATGTTCTTACCAGCATTAGTATTGTTAATAACTCGTAAAGTGCCTTTCACTGACAATGTTCTCTTTGTCTGTGGCCAGTGTAGATCAAGATCAGGCTGCACAAAATGTGTAGCTAGATCTTTGATTTGTACTGTCTGTGAAAGCAGTGGACAAAAGGCAGCCATGAATTTGCAATTGTCTCTGGTGTTTTCCTAGAATGAAAATATCCCTTCGTTTTATATGGTGCTTTAAGTGGTAATAATTGTATAAACAAGATAATAACAAGGTGATGGAGTGTACTTACATGTAATAAGTAGCTAGTTTATATGGTAGCAGATTTAACCATGTACCACACAACCCTGAGTTTTCAGAACCTGAGGAAGAAGGCTTTTGAAATGAGAAAAGGAAAGTAGAAAATGCTTGCAACAATGCAGATTTTTAACAACCTGACAAAGTAGGCCTTTAAAGACATTATGGAAAAATGAGAAACCAGCATTTTCTCCTTCTGATAATGTTTTCTACTCTATCAAATGAAAAAAATCATCTTTTTGGCAACATTAAATTTGAAGTAATGTCAGACAATGCTTTCAATTTTGACATGTCCGAAATGTTGTGTGGTATATAGAGTTCAAATGGTCCCAGGACAGAGTCTTTATACAACTGTTTTAACTTTTATCCTTCTTTATATAAATTGTCTATGTAATTAACCCATTACCGCACAATCCCTACTTTTGACGCCCCAGAGAAAGAAGCCTTTAGAAAACATTGTGGGAAAAGGAGAAAATGCTGGTAACCAGCATTTTCTCCTTTTCCCACAGTGTTTTCTACCCTTCCAAGGACAAATTTCAATTTTTCAGTCACCTTTATTTTGTCGTCTGCAAATGCTTTCAATTTGAACCAGTCTGAAATTTTGTCGTGTGGTAAAGAGTTAAAGTTGACTTGGTAGCAGTGAAAACAGGTTTTTAAAGATGAAGACCACAACAAGGTCAAATATGTTTTTGACGGAGGTGTTTGTGTCAGATCTCTTACTTGTAATTATTTGAATAAATTTCAGTACAGTTTGAAAAATCGTTAACCAAATATAAACAGTGTATTGTGTGCAAGAATCTTATCCATATGTTAGATACATTAAACCCTGTATTCACAGAGCATGGATCAAGTATATTTATCTTTAATTTGTAGTCAAACAGGAAGCATGATACCAAATTTGCCTGTATTTCCGTCAATGCGAGTCAGGTAAACAAACCTAACAGCTGAAAGTGTTCTTCATTAGCTGAAATTAAGGATTGATGCTTGTCAATCATTTTTGTCTTATTTGTCTTGTTAGTGTTGGGAACAGTATTTGAATCATTGGCTTGGCTGTTTTTCGGAGTAAATGTCAAAGTATTAATCATAACCCCCCTTTGTTATCTGCATCGTCAAGAAAAAACACTGACATTTTACAGTGTCTCCATCATTACTGAAATATTTTTTTCAATCCCATGGTAGATGTTAACCCATTACCACACAATCTCTACTTTTAGTGACCCTAAGAAAGAGACCTATAGAAATTATTGTGGGAAAAGGAGAAAATGCTGGTCACCAGCATTTTCTCCTTTTCCCACAATTTTTTCTACCCTTCACAAAACAAATTTCAAATTTTTAATCACTTTTTTTTTTTTGTCGTCTGCAAATTCTTTCAATTTGGACTAGCCTAAAATATAGTTGTTTGGTAATGAGTTTAAACTCTTTACCAAACAACAAATTTATAGACTGGTCCAAAATGAAAGATTTGCAGACGACAAGCTAAATGTTACTGAAAAATCAAAATTTGATTTGGGAAGGGTAGAAAACATTGTGGGAAAAGAAGAAAATGCTGGTTACAGGCATTTTCTCCTTTTCCCACAATGCTTTCAAAAGGCTTGTATCTCAGGGTCATCAAAAGTCATCATGGTCTGGTTAACTACCTAAAGGGAAATCTTACCCTTTGTCACTTTAGAATTTTCTCTAAACGCAGCTGTAGCAGTGCCTTGGTACCATCATGCTGTGCGCTTATTTGTAGTTATCTTTATTTCATAACGGTACGGGTATTTTCTGGAGATAAAATTTTCAGACTACTTTTTCACTTTGTCTGGAAAATAAAATTTGCAGCAATTCCTAGATGAAAATATTAGTGCATTGTATTTTCAACTAGAAAGGTCAAGTTTATGTATTAGGCACTGACAGAATTGAGGAAGTATTTTAAAGGAGGGTTTGGAGGGAAAGATTTTTTTCAAATTTTGGAATGGTTAAAATGGTGCTTTGTTAGCAGAAATCTCATCAGGAAAATAAGGGGTTTTTTAAGTGTTAGGGAATATGAAATTCACAAAAATATGTTGTTTTGTGCATCATTTTTGCTGCTTTAGCAGTAAAAAAAAAGAACAAATTATATAGAAAATTGTTGTCAATGTAACAACAACAGCAGATTGTTTATTGCTGGATCAGTACAGTAGCATAACAACAGCAAATTGTCTATTGCTGGATCAATAAAATAGCAAAACGACAGCACTTGTTTATTTCTGGATAAATGCAATAGCTTAATAACAGCAAATAGTTTATTTCTATGTAATAGCTAAACAACCGCAAATTGTTTACTGCTGGATAAGTGTAATAGCATAACAACAGCAACTTGTTTATTGCTGGATCAGTGTAATAGCATAACAAAAGCAAATTGTTTACTGCTGGATCAATGTTATAGCACAACAGCAAATTGTTTATTGCTGGATAATGCTTATAAGCTGTAAACACTTTACCAGAAGATTTTAATATTGACTCATTTTAAAGCATTTTACAGAAAACACATTAACTCTTGATTTGATTTTTTTCCAAGAAAGCATTGTTGAAACAGGAGCAACTGCTGGTGGTGACCAGCATTTTCTCCTTTTCCCCACAGTGTTTTGTTAGACTGTCTTGATCAGGGACATAGAGACCCAGTGTTATTTATTAAAGGGTTAACTCATCACAAAATATGTTTAAATTTTTCCTTTTTACAGAACATGCAGATGACTATATTGATGTTTCTCTTATCATGGGAATTGTCTTTGAAAGATTAGATAACATTGTAGAAGAAAACATTGTTACCAGCATTTTCTCCTGTTTAGGTTTTATAGGGTCATAAAAACATGTGATTCTTTGATAAAGAAAGATATGGCAACATGTATTTGGCATATTGAAGAATTACTTCAGGGTCATTTCATTTGGCAAAATTAATGCTTTCTTTGTTTTTTTAAGTGCTTTGTTTCTGCCCTGTTTTGCAAAAGCAATCTGTTTTTTATGACAAGTGCTGTGAGTGGTTTCGAATTAGCAAGCCTGTTTGCAAGTCATACTCTTACAGTTCTTTGTGTGTTCGAATTTATAATTTCAAATATGTTTGAAATTTATTTATTGATAAAATACTAAGTTGAATGTGTGCCTAACTGAAGAATAATTTTTCCCGTATATCTTTTTAGATTAGGAGATGCTAGCCGTAGAGAGTAAACCAGATTAAAATGTGAAACTCCCAGTCATCAAATACAGTTAACCCTTTACCAAACAATCCCTTGGAAACATTGTTGGAAAAGGAGAAAATGCTGATAACCAGCATTTTCTCCTTTTTCCACAATGTTTTATACCCTATTAAAGAAGAATTCTATCATTTGAGTCAGATTTAAATTGTCCTGTGTAATTTCTTTCAATTTGGAAGACTAAATTGTTCTCGTGTGGCAAAGAGTCAACATATTTACAGCAGACATAAAGATTTTAGACATAGCCAAATTGACTTCTTTTGTGGGCAAAAATTTATGTTTGGAAAAAGGCATTTTCCTTGTTGGTACACCACAGGATTTTGTGGGAAGGCTTGACTCAGTTGCCCTTAGCTTTTTCAGAGTCAAGGATCCATAATTAAGGAATTATTGATATAGTGGTTTGGAGACAAATAGTAGCATTTATCTATGACATTTTTTTTTTGCCATCGGCATTTTGAGACTTCACTCTTTACCAGACGACTAAATTTCACGTGTAGGTGTCCAAATTGAAGGTATTTGTAGATAACAACATTGAATGAAGGCCAAAAAAAGCCTGTTCATGAGAAGAAAATGTTTTTGAAAAAGGAAATGCTGGTTAACCTGCATTTTTTGCTTTTTCCAAAAATGTCCTAAAAAAAAAAACTGTTCCACAGAATCTTAAAAAACTTAGGATTTTGTGGCACATGGTTATGCCTTTCCCAAACAACAAAATTTTAGACTGGTCCAAATTGAAAGCACTTGCAGACAACAAAGTAAATGTGGTTCAAAAATTGAAATCTGTTTCTAGCAGCATAGAAAACCTTGTAGGAAAGGGAGAAAGTGCTGGTTACCAGCATTTTCTCCTTTTCCCACAAGGTTTTCAAAAGGCTTCTGTCTCAGGGTTGTTAAAAAGCAGGGATTGTTTGGTAAAGGGTTAAGTCTTTTCTAGATGACAACATTTTGTACTAATCCATAATTTAAAAGCATAACAAGACAACATGATGAATGTGATTCACATGATGGGACAAGTCATCAAAAGGTTAGAAATCTTCTCTTGGAACAGGGCAAAATGCTGGCTACCAGCATTTTCTTCCTTTTTCATGATGTTTCTTAAAAGCACTGTTCTGCAAGGTGATAAAATGATGGTGTTGGTTTAGTGAAGGATTTACTCAGGAGGATCCGGTGCAGTTATTACAATTTTAGATCATTATATAGAGTCTGTAATTGATGTTTTCATGTCATTTTAGATGGAAGACAGCGTGAGTGCAGAATTAATTCCGTTAAGATCACATCCAAGTGTGTTTGAACACCCTTAAAATAATTTGTTTTGTTATTTGATTTATAACCAACACATCCTTTTTCAGTTCAGGAGAGAGCAAACTTTCAATGCATTTTTAATCCATTACCACACAGTCCTTAATTACTTTAGACCTTTAGAAAACATTGTGGAAAAAGGAGAAAATGCTGGTTACCAGCATTGTCTCCTTTTCCCAGAATGTTTTCTACCCTACAAATTTCAAATTTTCAGTCACTTTAATTTTGTCATCTGCAAATGCTTTCAATTTGGACAAGCCAAAAATTTTGTCATTTAGTAATGAGTTAACTATTGTTTCAAGGGTTCCGCCAAATGCCAGTATAGCAGGGGGTAGCACATTGGTCTTGAAAACAGGTCTCTGATTGGAATCCACAGCTTGGCCAATTTTTTCCTAGGATTTATAATATATGATAGTCATTGCAACAAGATTTAATACTTTCTTACTACTGATCATTGTAAAGAAAATGGCAGTCAGAGGCTTCTATAATGTTTTTTATTCCTTCTAAGAGTCAGCTAGATCTGAACATTTGAACTAGAACAAATTTTCTATCTGCAAATGCTATTGGAGAGGTCTGAAATGTTTATTGTTAGTTAACTCAAAACGCGACAATATTTTAGGCTTGTCTAAATTGAAAACATTTGCAGACAACAAAATGAAAGTGACTGAAAATTTGAAATCCGTTTTGTGAAGGGTAGAAAACATTGTGGGAAAAGGAGAAAATGCTGGTTACCAGCATTTTCTTCGTTACCAACAATTTTTTCTGAAGGCTTTTGGGATTGTGTGGTTATGGGTTAAATGGTTAATCTTTATTCAAAATGGGTTAGAAAAAGTTAACACAACACAGCATCTTCACATTTGTCAACCATAAAAAACACTGTTGCTTAACTCATTACCAAACAACAAAAATTTAGGTTTGTCCAAATTGAAAGAATTTGCAGACGACAAAATAAAAGTGACAAAAAATTTGAAATTTGTTTTGTGAAGGGTAGAAAACATTGTGGGAAAAGGAGAAAATGCTGGTTACCAGCATTTTCTCCTTTTCCTATAATGTTTTCTAAAGGCTTTTTTCTCAGGGTGGTCAAATTTGTTCAGTCATACTCCAAATTACTGTCACCTAAACTTCACCATGATAACATGTTACTAGAGTGAAATAATTATTTATCCCAAAATTCCTTTTGTTTCCTGTTGTAATATTACAGCCATTATGAATTTTCTGGTCTCTCACATGTGTGAGATAAGAAAATGATGCTGTATTCGGGGAACACTCTATAGTAATATATATATATATACATCACTTCAAAACATCACTTACCAAGGTTCCTGAGTGAAATTAACAGTCAAAATATGTAATTAAAATTTACTCTAACATTCAAAACAAAATCATTATAATTCTGCAAGTTTCTTTGGAACTATTTTTCGTTCATAATGTACCTGTCAAAGTAGCAAATTGGCTCCATGTAAATTTCATTACACATTATACAATGTAAGACTAAGTTTTAACATATTATGGACTATCATTATTATTATACAGTTATGTGATAAAAAGAACTTGACATTTTTTGGCTTTTTAGGTTAATTTTTTTTTTTTAACTTGTCCACAAAAAGTGAGATTAAGCTAGCCAAAAGCAACTATGGCTGTGCTTCAAGGGTTAAACTTGCCTGGACATAAAGTGAAAATGTTCAAAGTAAGCGGCATCTGTCCCCTTCCAGTTGATCCAACCAACTTTAGATCTGTCATTTAGTATTTTAAAGGTATTTTTCTGAAAGCAAATGAAAGCTTTTCAAGGTATTTTTCTGAAAGCAAATGAAAGCTTTTCAAACAGACTTATACTTAATGAGGGAAAGGTATTTGTACAGTGATCCAGGTCAGTTGACTAAGTTAAGTGCTATTTAATGTTGTTTTTTTTTTTCATTTTTTTAAAAAATTCTATCTAGAATCAGACTAGGTGGCAGTGAAACTTTGTATGAATAATCACTGTCTGGATTGGTACCAATTTGTGTGATAGATGACCAAAGTTTTTTACCTTTGGTCCATTATGTCTAATTAAATGCTTCTTATGTGTATAGGTGTAATAAGTAATGGTGAATTGGTTGCCTTTATTTTCATTTTTTTTTCAGGATGTACCTTTGGACAGTAGAGCCAAAACAACTAATAATTATTAACTTTGTTGTTTAGCTAGATTCTAGATTACAACATGGAGTTTTTCGTTTTGGTTCTGTCTGGATAGGCTATCAGGATTTACATTAGCCTTTTGAAAGAACTGAAATTATAGTCAGAATTTGATGGTGAAAATGATTTAATTGGTGTAAAAATTTTGTACACTTACTTATTGTCATACTTTTTTTTGTTTAATAGGACCATAAGGCTACACTACTTATACATGTAACCACAGGTTAGATCGGAAACTTTTGTTTTTCTGATGAAAAGTATGAGCTAAAACAGCTTAATTTAAAAGAGAAAAGTCCTATTTCACCATGTGTCTTTCTTTCATTGAATGATAATGTTCTTTACATAATAGTTGATTGCCATTTATTTCTTCTTTTTATTTTTGATTGTGGTACCAGTCCAAGGTAAGATAAGACACTGGGAATTGATCGTGCAACCTTTTCTCTAGGATAATTGCCTTAATGCCTTAATGTAACACACAGATGTATTGAATAATCATAGCTAATGTTTTTGAATTACCTTTAAAACAGCTAAATATACAGATTGGTCATTGTTTATCAGCTTACAAGGCTGAAATATTGCATACTTGTGGCTGTTTGAATAGCAACCAGAATAACTAATTTATAAAATAAGTGATAAAGCAAAGCCAAAACAAGACCACCGTTCTCCTATCAAAGGCTTGGCCATTGAAATTTGCTGTGGAAATATTCACAATTTGAAATTGATTTTGTTTATTAAGGTAAATAGGTTATACGTCTGAACATTTCAAAACCAGATGACCATAGTGCTGTTTGTTTTATACTTTCATTATCTAGCTCACCGTGGGGGTAAGTTGATACTCAATGAACTGGCAGTACCACATATTGAATTTGATAATGTTTTGGAAGAAATTATTACTGTAAAGGGTAAATGAGTATCTTTAATGCAAGAATTAAGCTGTAAAATAAATTCTAAAGACTTATGATTTAAGTTTTGGTCTTAATCATGTCCAAAAACAGAAGTATTTTGAATAGTTTAATTGGGTCTAATGTTTAGGGTAACATACTTTGTCTATAAGACTACACATGGCAGAGTGCAAACTGTTGGGTTATTCTTAGATCTGAAATACTTTGAAACGGATGTGGGAGCACACAAACTTTAAGGATCAGGTAATAGATTTGAAACAAACTAAGTGAAAAAAAAGTTAAATGATCTGCTAGCAATATCAACTCAGGTCAGCCTTTGAAATCTGCAAAGGCTGACCTGGGTGGAAAATCTTTGGTTTTGATATTCTGACTGAAGGGTCCAAGAACCATAGCACCTCAGGATGCAGGATGTTTGTCAGATAAAATGGATTTTATGAATACATAAATTATGGGATGATATATTTCATCACAAAGAAGCCTTAAACTATATTTTGCTAGAGCATGGCTCTAAAGTAAATAAGAAAAAACTTTCATGTTTCTGCACTGTGTGTTCAAATCACCTGAAGGAATTGGTTGCAACATGTAATTTTTCTAGATGTGATACTTCAAACATTTAAAGCTTTAGTACAGTTTATGTGATCCTTTAGTCTTCCAGTATTTGTCTTGTTTAGATCTGTTCTGTAAATGCATGTTTAATTTAGGAAACTTTGAGATTGTAGATTTATATCTTTTTACAAGGTACACAATTCCAAAAATCATAACATGAAATATGTATCTTTATGTAAAATGTTTATCACCTTCACCATAACAATTTGGTAGAAATATATTCAATTTCTATTCTAAAATCAGTAGAAGTACACAAAATTTCTGTCTTCATTTACTAGAAACATGTCTTCATAGAATCTTCAGAAAAAAATTGTGTTAGCATGATAATAGCCGTATAACTTATATTCATATTATTGACTTGACATTTTAACAGTTCATAAAAGTGATGTTATAGGAACCTTCAAAACAGTGGAAGGGAGATCAAACATATTAGGAGTTTTTGTTGTTTGACATTTAGGAATTCTCTATTTAACCCATTACCACATGACAAAATTTTAGACTGGTTCAAATTGAAAGCATTTGCAGACAACAAAATAAAGGTGACTGAAAAATTGAAATTTGTTCTGGTAAGGGTAGAAAACACTGTGGGAAAAGGAGAAAATGCTGGTTACCAGCATTTTCTCCTTTTCCTACAGTGTTTTCAAAAGGCTACTTCCTCAGGGGCGTCAAAAGTAGGGATTGTGTGGTAATGGGTTAACCCTTTTCCAAACAATGCCTGGTTTTTACGACCCTAAGATGAAAGACTTTTAGAAACACTGTGGGAAAAGGAGTAAATGCTGGTAACCAGCATTCTCTTCTTTTCCCACAGTGTTTTCTACCCTGCTGGAAACAAATTTCAATTTTTGAGTTCCGTTTATTGTGTCATCTGAAAGTGTTTTCAATTTGGACTAGTCTAAAATTTTGTCATTTGGGACGTTTCGGAAAGAGTTAATGTATTGAATTTTCTAAATCTAGCCGATAATGAATTCTGCTTCAGTCTGGTAATGCTTACTGATATTAGAGGTCTCTGTTTCTGATTTTCCTTAATTTTAGTTGACATAAGTGTTTGTGAAGTTTGGTCTTTGGCTCCCAATATCTGAGATGTTTTGATGGTATCAGTAGTTGAAGCATTCTTATGATTAAATTCTTCTAAGTAGCCAGTAGCTCTCTAATTGGTGTATGTAGCCATGCATTGAAAAAAATATTTTTTACATAAAACATAGGTGCAAAATTCAGATTTATTGGTGTAACCATAAAAAGTTACTGTTTTCTCCTGTCTCCTAATTTACCTTTAGAACCCCTAGGGGTATGTGGATTTGAAATTTTTTGTAGCTTTTAGCTTACCAACTTTTTTATGAGTGTTTTTTTGTCTGAATTGAGTTTGATGAGTTTTAAAAGAATGCTTCATCTTGATTTATTTTTTTTTATAAAACAGGTATTGCATTTTGAAGTTTTAATTCTTCAGCAAACAGTCTTTAGTTTTAATAACCCTGTGGAGAAGGCTTTGAAAAACACACTGACTACAGGAGAAAATGCTGGTACCCAGTAGCATTTTCTCCTTTTTCCACAATGTTTTCCACTTCATTATAGACAGAAACTGTCATTTGAACAACATTTAATTTGTCCTCTTCAAAGGCTTTCAATATGGTAGAGGCCAAAATTTTTGTTATTTGGTAAAGTTAAATCTTTGCCAGCTGATTATATTTTCGACTTGTCCATTGAAAAGGATTTTTAACAATTTAAATCTTGCTCAATAGCTGGGATTTTTCTTTGTGAAAAAAAAATATTGTAGAGTAATGGCAAAGACATGCTGGAAACTAGCATTTTATATATCCGTTTCCCATGATGTTTTTTCCTGAAAGGAATTAAAACAAGTGGATTTTTGGATTAGGGTTAATTTAGAAATGGCACATAAAGAACATTACACAGGATGATGGTCACCATCTGTGTGATCAACCATCATCGCAACTTTTAATTCTTTACCACACAATCCTGACTTTTAATGACCCTGGGAAAAAAGCCTTTTGAAAACATTGTAGGAAAAGGAGAAAATGCTGGTAACCAGCATTTTCTCCTTTTCCCACGTTTTCTACCCTTTCTAAACCACATTTTAAGTTTTCAGTCACATTTAATATGTCATCTGCACATACTTTCAATTTGGACCAGTCAATAATTTTGTCGTTTGGTAAAGAGTTAACCTTTCAGTAGATGGCAGCTTTGAACATTTTTATGAAAAGACAAAGGTACTGCTCCTTTTTATCAGTATCTTTCTTTGTCATCTCAAAGAGAAGGCAGATTCCTATGGGAAAAAGTTGTTGATAGGACATCTATGTTAGTGCTAAGGTTGAGACTTATTCCAACTTGGACATTGGTATAATTCTTCTTGGATTATTTTTTTCATTTCATGATATGATATTATTTCTGCCCCACAAAGACTTTAAGTTATGTTAGAATGTCTAAAGAAATGTGTCAAAATGTATCTTGCATATTTTGAGGTAGGCCTACATTAGCAAGAAGAACAAGATAAGATTTACAAAACTGTAAAACCTTTATAAATACAAGTCACATAACATAATGGAACATACAAATGTATTTTGAAATGTCTTTTACTACCTTCAACCAGAAAATCAAAGATTTAACTTGAAGTTTAAAACAAGAAAAAAGATGGAAATTGAGTTTTGTCTTATTTTTTGTTACAGACATCAACCAGAAGTGGAAGCTTTACAAGAAGAGATTAATATACTAAATGAACAATTAGATGAGTCGAAGTATGAACAGGACAAACAACGCAGACTGATACAGACTTTAAAAGATGTAAGTTCATCTGTTCTGTTCATATCTACATATTTTAGTTCTTAAATCTCACTTGGCAAAGTTCAGCTAGTTTATTTGACGACAAGGTTCTACGTGAACTACAAACAAAATTATGAAGTAATTTAGCAACTTTTTTAGGTGAGGTGAGTGTCAACTATTTGCTTATGCAAGGCTTTAATTTGGTACAATTATCGAGTTCTTGATTTTTTCACCAAACTATTTGGGCACGCTCAGTACAATCTGTACTAGCCAAACCAATGCTTCACTAATCAATGTCATTCAGATATGTGTTTACATAGAACAGTGCATGCATTTGTTATCTGTTATGCTTCTAAGCCTTTGTAAGTCCATTTTCTGCCTATACTTTTATCTAAAGTATTTTCTTGGAGACTAATAACCTGAATTTCAATCAAATTTAATACAAATGTTTCTACCATTTCTCTTCAGAATTCCTTCCAAGAAATCTTAACCCATAAAAAACAGACTTTATTAGTCATGCTACAAAAACAGAAAAATTGAAAAACCTTGTCCAAAATAGCAAACAGATTTCATACAATTTAATGTATATTAAACTATTCTTGGGTAAATGTCATTGACAGTACTTGATGGTATCATGAGCCATAAAAAATCATTGCTGCCTTGGACCATGCTTTGTTCATTCATATTGGTTATAGCATTCCTTGTCGAAAGCTATTTCTCAGTATTTAATGATATTTAGCAGGAGTGATCCCAGGGTAGATATCTGTTAAATTACTGGATGAGGTCTGGATTCAAATAAATTCAAGTCTTTCAATTCTTTTAAGCTAGCTGCTAAGAGATTTTCTTACTCTGTACAAGGCAAGACATTTGTGACTTGGCCAAATTAAAAGCATAGGTAGACAGTGATTTTAGCATGGTTAAAAAGAAGGGGTTTGTCTTTGAAAAAGTCGTTAACATTGTTGGTAAAGGTGAATATGGTAGTCACAAGCTTTTGCTTCTTTTTCCTGGTATAATTTCATAAGTCCCCTTGCAGAGGGTGGTTGAAATGCAATATCTGGTAAAGGGAGATTATTTTGGTAATATAGTTTTCTCCAAAAGCCAGATATGAAAATAATAATAAGTAATAGCCATGGCTTTCATTTATCAGTGTTTATGTATATCCCATGACCACAAAATCTCTACTTTTGATGACCCTGAGATAGAAACTTTCAGAAAAAATTTTGGGAAAATGAGAAAATGCTGGTAACCAGCATTTTCTCCTTTTCCCACAATGTTTTCTACCCTTCACAAAACAAATTTCAAATTTTCAGTCACTTTTGTCATCTGCAAAATGCTAATGATTTGGACAAGCCTAAAATATTGTCCTCTGGTAATGAGTTATCCATCTGTCTTGTAACATTGGGGATTGGTCTGAAGTTAAAATGATCTATTGTAGCTCCACTGGCCAAAGGATAATGTCATGATCCTGTGTACATCTGTCTAAGCACCTGTGTGTGTGTGTGTTAACTTTAAAACATTTTCTTTGTAGAAAATACCTGTCCAATTTGACAAAATTTTGCAAAAATGATTCTACCATAGTCCCTTCAGAATCTGCTCAAAGACTTTGATTCTGGTAAAACCTCTTGCTGTCATGGCAATATAACTAAAAAATATTGAAATCATTAAAAATCCTCCTGGGAAAAACCACAGGGCTTTTGGCTGTTATATTCACCATGTACTTTCATTTAATGGACCTCTACCAAGATCAGCCCTGGGATGGAAAATGGCCCTACCATTGAAACTTTAAAATCTTCTGGCTCTTAACCATATGGTCTTGGGCTACCAAAATTGGCATGTACCATCATCTGATGAATCTATTTTAAGTCTTCAAGTTATTGCGGTATGGTCAAAATTGGTCCTGTCCTGGGTTCACAAGTTTTACATGGGCTTTTAAATGGAAACTTAAAAATCTTTTTATAAACATAATTTAAGGCCTAAGGCTATGAAATTTGGTACATAGCTTCATCTGTTGGATCTTTTCTGAATTTGTGCATTGTATCTGTTGAATGGAAATAAGCCCTTCTGCTCGTGTTTTAGTGTGGAAACTTGAGGAAACTTTGAAAATCTTCTTGTTTATAATCATACAGCCTAGACCTGTATTATTTGGTATTTTACTGTATCTTGTTGATCTCTACTAGAATTGAAGTGAATTGTGGTTCATACTTCAAGGTCACAATAGTAATCATTGGTCAAAAATGAACTCGCACTGGGATCCCAAGTTTCACATGGGCTTTTAAAGAGAAAACTTTAATAGTCATTTGTTTGAAAACATTTGGACGCAAAAATTGAAGTTTGATGTACAGTATTTGTACTTATTAGCCAATGGAACAACACAGGGCTGTACTTATCAGCCAGTGGAACAATACAAGGCTGTACTTATCAGCCAGTGGAGTAATACAGGGCCGTCATAGCCCTCATGTTTGGGAAGCTCAGCTTATTTTCTCTAAGAATTTGTATTACAATGCAGATTTCTTACAGGTTAATGGCTGTTAGTGGCATTTACATGAATTACACATCATATAGTAGAACAATACAGGGCCATTATGGCCCTCTTATTGTGATCAACATGGAGATAGTTGCATGTCCTGCCATAAATACCGTCTGATAACATGGAAACTATTTTGCTTGTTTCCAGACAGATTTTGTGATAGTTTGAAAGTATTTTATCTATTTTCAAAAAGACCCTGTATGATAATAAAATGGGATTGTTGGCCTGTCAGTGATCTTTCTCTTGCTTCCAGAAAAACATAAATTTTTATTTCTTTCAAAGACATTCCTTGAAAATATTGTGGGGAAAAAAAAAGAGCAAAAATGCTTGTAACAAGCAGTTTAGTTTTACTGTTCCCTCACTTTTTACTATACATTTTAGAATAGGATTTTCCTGACATTTTAATGTTTTGTGTTTCGTTTTCTGTGTCATGTGCACTGACTTTCTTGTTGGTCTACAGTCTGTACAGTATTGGGTTACTTGAAACATTTTTACTGCCATTCATATTTTCTTGTCTCCAGACAGATTCTTTCGATATTTATCAGTAGTCCCTTATGACATCTAGAGAAGCAAGCACAGTTTTATGGGCCATTCTCTGTGAAAAGGGGGTTTAACTCTTTTGACCACACAATCCCTACTTCTAATGACCCTGAGAAAGAATACCTATGAAAGAAAACATTGTGGGAAAAGGAGAAAATGCTGGTTACCAGCATTTTCTCCTTTTCCAACAATGTTTTCTACCCTTTCCAAATCAAATTTCAATTTTTGATTCACCTTGAATTTGTTGTCTGCAAGTGCTTTCAATTTTGACCAGTCTAAAATAACTCTTTACCAAACACAAATTTTTGGACTAGTCCAAATTGAAAGCATTTTGCCAATGACAAAATAAATGTGACTCAGAAATTGAATATAATTTGGGAAGAGTAGAAAACATTGCGGGAAAAGGAGAAAATGCTGGTTACCAGCATTTTCTCCTTTTCCCACTATGTTTTCAAAAGCTTTCTTTTTCAAAGTCGTTAAAAGTCGGGATTGTGTGGTAAAGAGTTAATGAACTTTTAAATAAAAAGTACAAACCTTGGTTAGCATGATCTGACCCGTGTCGGTACTTTGTGCTATTGGTCAATTTTCTGCATGTCAAAGGAAAAGTCTACCTCATATTTCACTCTGTTGTTTTATGTAATGGGTTTTATAATGGATCCATAATTATGTGATGACTGGCTAATAAAATAAGCATCACAGAGATGAACTGAACCCCTTTGTCCAGAGCATGGCTCATATTGCCACTGTAAACACTGTGGATAAATATTAGACTGATTAGAATAAGTTGTCTATATCTGGTGCCTCAGCCCAGTTGGCTCAGTGGTGACTGTGTCGGACTTATGACCTAGTGGTTGTGAGTTTGATACCTGGTTGAATCGAACTTTCTTTTCGGCGTAATTTTGCCTCTCACGTCTGCTGAAGCATGTGAGAAAAGAAGTCGGTAGCTTTGGAAAGAAAGTTGTGTTAGTACTGGTGTGAGATAGCCAGGAAACATGTGTGCGTCACCAACCATCATGATATAACCTTAGCTGTTAAAGTGGTGTTAACTAGCCACATTTAACCCCTTACCACACAATCCCGACTTTTAACAACCCTTAGAAGAATAGGCTTTTGAAAACATTGTAGGAAAAGGAGAAAATGATGGTTAACCAGCATTTTCTCCTTTTCCCAAAATGTTTTCTTCCCTGCTGGAAACAAATTTCAATTTTGTAATTTTGTTTATTTTGTTGTCTGCAAATGCTTTCAATTTGTGAAAGGTTACATTTTTGCCATCTCAGTAAAGAGTGGAATGGTTCTTTGACTCATTACAAAATTGTATTTTAGACTGGGCCCTTCAAAGCATTTGTTGATGACCAGTCAACTATTGTTCAACTCTTTACCACACAACAGAATTGTAGACTTGTCCAAATTAAAAGTGTTTGCAGACGACAATTTGAATGAGGCTAGAATGATGGAGTTTGTTCTTGATAGGTAAGAGAACATTGTGGGAAATGTTTTACCACAATGTTTTCAAAAGGCGTCTCTCGGGATTGTGTAGTAAAGAGTTAACCCTTTACCAGACGACAAAATTTAAGGCCAATCCAAATTGAAGGCATTTGGACACGACAATTTCATAGTGGCTCAAATGATGCAATTTATCCTTGATAGGGTAGAAAACTTTTTGTGAAAAGGAGGAAATGTTGGTTACCAGCATTTTCTCCTTGTCCCACAGTGTTTTCAAAAGGCTTCGTTCCTGGGATCGTTAAAAGTCAATATTGTGTGGTAAAGGGTTAAATGAATTCATGAGTACACCTAGGTTCTGTAGTATAGACAGGCTTGGCTAATTATTCTCTACTGTTGATTTAGAAAGCAGACATTCCCCTTTACTACACAATTTCAAGCTTTTACTCTAATACTGCATACATGGGTATATATGCATGATGAAAAATTTGCGAATTAGTGATAACAGGCATTTTGAAAAGGATATGTTTGTGAATTCAAGACATTATAGTCATTTGTTGTTATACTTGTCGTAAATTATACAAACAGAAAAGTTTGCAAATGTTTCAAATTCCCAGTGGGAAAACCACAAAAATTTCCATGTTACAAAAATCTCCATGTTACAAAAGTCTCCACATATAAAACACCAAACTCTAGAGTTTAATGTTCCTGAGGAAAATACTGTTTTGAAAACATTGTTGGAAAAGGAGGAAGTGGTGATAACCAGCATTTTTCTCCTTTGCCCACAAAGTTTTCTAAACTTTCATAGGCAATTACCATCAGGAAAGTTTACATTTTGTCATCTGTTAAAAACATCCTACGTATTTAGTCGAGACTCAAATTTTGTTGTCTGGTAAAGGGTTGCAGACCCTAGGGGAGAGACTGATTCATTAACTCCTGCATCAGAATAGCAGAAGATGTTTTTCTTAGCATATTTATTAACCCTTTACCACACAATCTCGACTTCATTGCCGTTAGGAATAAAGCTTATGGAAACATTTTGGGAAATGGAGTAACCAGCATTTTCTCCCTTTCCCACATAATTTTTTTTTACCCTATCAGCGACAGAAATTATCATTGTAGCAAAATTGAATTTGTCATCTACATGATTCATTCAATTCTTTCCAGTCCAAATTCTTGTCTCGTTGAACTGTTGACTCTACTACTGACAAAATTATAGAACTGTCCAAATTCAAGGCATTTGCACACATCACAGTCACCATTTTCTCCTTTCCCCACAATGTTCTCTACCCTTCTAAAAATTCAAATTTTCACTTTTATTTTATCTGCAAATGCTTTCAACTTAGATCAGTCTAAAATTTTATGGTTTGGGAAAGAGTTAACAGTTTCAGGAGATGATTACTTAACCCTTTCCCAAAGAAGCCCTGGTTTTTACGTGTCTGCGGTAAATGTCTTGTGAAAACACTGTGGGAAAAGGAGAAATTGCTCGTAACGAGCAATTTCTCCTTTTCCCACAGTGTTTCCAACCCTCTTTGAGAACTGTCTGCCATTTACTCCTAAGCTAAAATTGTCGTCTGCAAACTCTTTTGGTTTGGAAGAATTCAAAATTTGTTGTTTGGGAAAGGGTTAAGAAATACACACCTTGATTTTGTGGTGTAGACATAGGCTTGGCAAAGTTCCTTGCTGCAAAAGGTCAATAAAATTGACTTCTTATTGCCAGACACCACAATTTCAGACTCCCGAACAAAAATGAAAGCAGCAACAGTAAAAGACATCATCTTTTATGTGACATTCCTATGAAAGGCCATGGGCTTGAGCTTCAATTGGGGCTATCAAACAGGGGGGACTATCCCCAATTTGTGGGAAAAAAAGTATTGCCAAGCCAGGAATAGACACTTCAGAGTTCAAGCCTAGTCCTGGTGAGACCAAGTACATAATGAACATGACTTGTGAGCTGTGGACATGACATGACGGAAATAATGTTGATAGATTTATAAAACACTATTCAAACTATCTTCGACATAGCAACAGATATGCAGGATGTAAACTTTTGTCATGAAAGAGTTGACTCATTACCAAACAACAAAATTTTAGGCTGGCCCAAATTGAAAGCATTTGCAGATGACAAAATTAAAGTGACTGAAAAATTGAAATTTGTTTTGTGAAGGGTAGAGAACATTGTGGGAAAAGGAGAAAATGCTGTTTACCAGCATTTTCTTCTTTTCCCACAATGTTTCTAAAGGCTTCTTTCTCGGAGGCGTCAAAAGTAGGGATTGTGTGGTAATGGGTTAATTATACCAGAATAAAATTCAAATCTTGCCAAGTCAAAGGTATTTTTGGGAGAGAGATATCTTATTTGACAGTGTAGATTCAATATCAGACTGCACCACATCGTCAGCCGATGGTCAGCAAGTTGCTCTTAGCAGCCTAATGGTTAACTCTTATTCAGATGACATACTAGTTAACCCTTTCCCAAACGACAAATTTTGGACTCTTCCAAACCAAAAGAGTTTGCAGACAACAATTTTAGATTTTGAGAAAATGCCAGAAAGTTTTCAGAAATGGTTGAAAATGCTGTGGGAAAAGGAGAAATTGCTCGTTATGAGCAATTTCTCCTTTTCCCACTGTGTTTTCAAAAGACTTTTACTGAAGACACGAAAAAACCAGGGCTTGTTTCGGAAAGAGTTGATTAGTCCAAACTGGCGACATTTTATGCCTGGCTCATATAATTGACCTTTCTGTAAATGTGAGTTTGGCACGCCCCCCCCCCCCTTCCCCCCTTCATAGTAACGTGCCATATTGGTTGTCAAGCCTGACGAGCTAAATTGTGTCAGACTTTTTTGTTTAAATGACGCCCAATGCTGCATTTTCATTGGTGGATAAGACATTGCTAGAGCTGTCAATCAAAATCAGCAGAAAGGTCAATTGAATTCCTCTTCAAAAGGGTAGGAAATGACTGGAAACGGAGAGAATGCTTGTCTCACTAGCAAATCTTCCTATTCTTGCAATTTTGGGCTTGTCCAATCTGAAAGCATTTGCAAATGACAAAATAAAAATGACTGAAAATTTGAAATTTGTCTTGTGAAGAGTAGAAAACATTGTGGGAAAAGGAGAAAGTGCTGGTAACCAGCATTTTCTCCTTTTCCACACAATATTTTCTTAACCCATTACCGCACAATCCCTACTTTTGACGCCCCTGAGAAAGAAGCCTTTAGAAAACACTGTGGGAAAAGGAGAAAATGCTGGTAACCAGCATTTTCTCCTTTTCCCACAGTGTTTTCTACCCTTCCCAGAACAAATTTCGATTTTTCAGTCACATTTATTTTGTCGTCTGCAAATGCTTTCAATTTGGACCAGTCTTAAATTTTCTTGTGTGGTAAAGAGTTAAGGCTTCTTTCTCAGAGTCATCTAAAGTAGGGATTGTGTGGTAATGGTTAAATGCCTATTCTATAGATATGTTAAAACAGAATTGTTTGGTACAGTGTTTAGTTTTGACGAAACAGAATAATTCTAATCCTTGTCAGAATTGAGTGCATTTAAAGATGGTGGATTTTATATAGTTCAAGGGTTTGCCTTTCAAAAAGTACAAAAAATTGTGGGGAAAAAAAGAGAAAAATGTTGGTTGCCAGCATTTTTTCCTTAAAAGGCTTTTTAGCTCACCATAGCACAAAGTGCTAAAGGTGAGCTATTGTGATCACCCTACGTCTGTTGTCTGTCAACAATTTCTTTAAACATCTTCTTCTCCTAAACCACTGGGCCAATCTTGTTGAAACTTGGCAGGGATGTTTCTTGGTGAAGCTCTACCTAAATTGTTCAAAGAATTGAATTCCACCAATAACTCTGGTTGCCATTGCAACAAAAAGGATAAAAAACAGCAAAATCTTTGAAAATCTAAAAATCTTCTCTGAAACTAGAAAGCGTAGAGCTTTGATATTTGGTATGTGGTATCTCCTAGTGGACCTCTACCAAATTTATTTAAATAATGACCCTGGGGTCAAAACTGGCCCTGCCATGGGGTCACAAGTTAAACATAAGAACAAAGAAGGAAAATTTTGAAAATCTTTTTCTCTGAAACTAGAAAGCGTAGAGCTTTAATATTTAACACATGATGCCCCTAGGGTCAAAACTGGCCCCGCACCGGGGTTTACAACTTCAAACATTGGAACAAAGAATGAAAACTTTAATATTCTTCTTCTCAAAAACTAAAAGGCATAGAGGTGTGAATATTTGATATGTAGAATCTCCTAGTGGACCTTTACCAAGTTTGTTCTTATGATGCCCTTGGGGTCAAAACTGGCCCAGCCCTGTGGGTCATAAGTTCGAAAGCAGGAACAAAGAAGGAAAACTTTAAAAAAATTTCTTCTTTGAAAATTGATGGCGTAGAGCTTTGATATAAAGCTAGGGTCTAAGGTGAGCGCACAAGGGCCAATGGCCCTCTTGTTTTTTAGGGTCATGGAAACTTATATAGGGACAGTTTGGTGAAGGATTAAAGTGCTCAAATGATTGGTCTAGACATGGCTCCCATTTATAACATGTCGTGACTTGAGCTTATTACTTCCGTGTGATGTCAACCTACGCATCGAGAAATTAAATCAATTCAAAAGTCTCCTTAGAATTGTCAAAAGTAATAAACTTCATTCTGCTTTAACCTTTAAGTGCCAGTCACAGCTAAGCTCCCTTAGCCTCTTACGAAACAATACCTTGCTAAACCCTTTTCCACACAATGACGACTTGTGACGACCCTTGGAAAGAAGCTTCTTGAAAACATTGTGGGAAAAGGAGAAAACGCTGGTAACCAGCATTTTCTCCTTTTCCCACAACGTTTTCTACCCTATCAATAAATAATTGCATCATTTTAGCCACATTGAATTTCTCATCTGCAAATGTTTTCAATTTTGGACAGGACTAAAACTTTGTTGTCTGATAAAGGATCAACTCTTACTTCATTTGACAAATTTAGTCTTGTCTAATTTGGAAGCAGATTTGACTCAGATGGACTTCCCTTTGATGCGTTAGAATCGTTTTCTTTATCTTTTCCCAAAAAGTTTTCAAAAAACTTCTTCCTTAGGACAGTCAGAACTCAAAATTATGTTGGAAAGGTTTGAACAAAAGCAAAACTGAAATGGCAATTTTCCATTTTTTTAACCCTATAGCACACAATTCTGAATTTTAATGACCCTCAGGTAGAGGCTATTGAGAACATTGTTTAACCCATTACCACACAATCCCTACTTTTGATGACCCAGAGAAAGAATCCTTTAGAAAAGATTGAGGGAAAAGGAGAAAATGCTGGTAACCAGCATTTTCTCCTTTTCCCATAATGTTTTCTACCCTCCCAAAATCAGAAATAGATTTTTGAATCACATTTATTTTATCGTCTTGCAAATGTTTTCAATTCGGATCAGTCCAAAATTTTGTAGTTTGGTAAAGAGTTAACGAATAGAAAATGATGATGATCAGCATTTACTCCTTTTCCTTTAATGTTTTCTGCCTTTTGTTTAACTCTTTACCACACAACAAAGTTTTAGACTTGTCCAAATTGAAAGCCTTTACAGACGACGACATAGACTGATGTGACTCAAAAGTTGAAATTCAGTTTTGAAATGTTAGAAAACAGTATTGGAAAAGGAGAAAATGCTGGTTACCAGCATTTTCTTTTTTCCCCATAATGTTTTCAAAGGCCTCCTCCTCCAGGTTGCTAAAAGTTTGGATTGCCTTGTGAAGGATTAAGTGCACCAACAGTGCATTGAAGGGAACAGGTTTAACCCTTTCCCAAAGAAGCCCTGGTTTTTATGTGTCTGCAGTAAAAGTCTTTTGGAAACACTGTGGGAAAAGGAGAAATTGCTCGTAACAAGCAATTTCTCCTTTTGCCCACAGTGTTTTCTTCCCTTTTTAAGAACTTTCTGCCATTTTCTCCACATCTAAAATTGTCGTCTGCACACTCTTTCCATTTGGAAGGGTCCAAAATTTATCGTTTGGGAAAGGTTTAAAATGACCATATCTAAGAAACTATAATACAACCACAACAAGGAATGACAAAACAAGTAAGGGTTTTCCTTGAACTCCAGGTGTTTCTTTGAATATGGACTCGTCATTTTATAGATTTGATAACTTACGAACAATTTTGATGTTTTATTTGCCCTCTTTAATTCATTCCAAGGAATTAGGGGACTCAAGTAATATATAAAGAGGCCCAGTGAAAACCTTCATATATCAGTCCATGTGAGCCACTTGAAATGTACATCGGCATATCAGTTATTGCTACTCACTTATTATAAACCATGCCAATTGGTATTGTCATGGAAGATCACTGACAGCATAACTTCTTCCATTGTATAAAATCTAGTGTTAGGGAGAATTATCTTTAGCTCAATGGTTAGTGTCTTGTTTTTTAGTGTCTTAAGAAATGATGATCTTTGCTAGACATGTTCAATTCCAACAGGCAGTTTGTATTTCAAGCATGTGTTTGTTTCGATCTTTCATGTTCGTATTTGAATCTCTTTTGTTATCGACCATTTCATCTTGAAATTAGAAGTCTGCATCATTCATTCATTCATTCATTCATTCAATCATTCATTCATTTATTCACTCACTCATTCATTCACTCAATCATTCACTCTTCAAAAAATAATTTACTTTTTCTCAATATAGGACATTGACGAAGAGAGAAATAAAAAACCTACTCAAATTCGAGTAAGTAACTCCAGGGTGTATGGTGACTAATTAAATTTAGAGCTACATGACAGGATATTTTAGATTTTTTTGTCTTTTTATTTTATATTCAACCTGTATCCTTTATTTGATTATTTGTTTTATCCTTTTGCAGAGCTCAAGAAAGAGGAAATGATTTTGATTTCAAAATTGAAATTATTAATTGTACTCCTCTAAACCCTATGTTATGGGTACTCATTAGAATCGTCTCATCGAGACAATCCTAATGAGTACCCACAACACAGGGTTTGGAAGAGATTTATAGATTTAGAATATCATCACTCCCTCTTATCTGGAGATCTGCTTTTGTATAGGAGTGTACAAGTTCAGCCTTCTGTCAATGGAGGCTAATTTTGGTTAGCTGTTTTAACCATCCAATTAAACTACTAATAAGTGCAAAAAACAATGATAAAAATATGAGAAACATGATTGGAATATTAGAAATTACCTTGTAAAAGCAACAATACCCTTTTCATGTCGGTGTGTTCTCCTTTTCCCACTATGTTTGTTGAACACAGGAAGTCATGTAGCAATTTAACCCTTTCCCAAACTTTTAGACTGGATAGAAAATACTGTGGGAAAAGGAGAAAATGCTGGTTACCAGCATTTTCTCCTTTTCCCACAATGTTTTCTAAAGGCTTCTTTCTCAGGGTAGTCAAAAGTAGGGATTGTGTGGTAAAGAGTTTAGGGTTCTGAACATTGTAAGTCTTAGTCAAGAATTTTCAAAGTTTGAAAGCAACACAACTTCAGATTGGCTAAAGCAAATGGTTTAGCCAGTCAGAAGTGTGGTTGCTTTCTACATTGAGAATAAGATAGAAATATAATCAAAATTGGTTAAACTAAATATGGACCCCGATTGTACATTAATAATTGTACTGTTAGGTGGCAGGGGACTTAAAAACTTGTTCACAGCTGTAGTGAACCATGTTGCCTGGAGCCAAAGGCATGACATGATTCACCACAGCCGGGAACAAGTTTCCAAGTCCCCTGCCACCTAACCACACAACAAATTTATTATATTGCAAAGTTTTACCATTCTAACTTTTGTTACCTGCTTTTTGGTCTAAATAATTCATTGCGCTGATGAAGTAGAATTTCTGGTCTGAGTACCCCAATTTAATGAAAACTGATGTCAATAGGAACTGACGTCGCCAAAACCTTGGTATCATGTGCTAAAACCTGCAGCTTGGCGCACAATCTTCATGTTAATCTTGATGGACGCCACCATTTTGTATGATGTATAGATAGTGTAGTCATGTATACGGGGCTCCCTGAAGGGAAAGTGCTTTTATGTAGGTTTTGTACATATTTATGTTCGGGGCGTATTATCCAATCAGATCACAAAAAATTTCTTTGCAGTATAATAATTTGTACAGTATTATCTTGACCTACGCTGTCAGCAAAGACAACTAGAGCTAGTCCCAGCTCTTTGAGGTTTATATCACTGGTCTGACACAAACTTTGGTTGTTTTTCTGTATCATTTTAACTGAAGAGGGATACAGGTTATGGTGTTCTTGCTAGGATAGCATGCTAGTTGACAATAATCATTTTTTTATGTCCAGTTTGTTTCAGTTTTAGTTATAACCTCTATTGGTCAGTATCAGGACTTCAAGATAGATAAATGCATTAACGGTAGTAACATTGTGGTCTAGAAAGTATGGAAAAGTGAAATGTTGCCATTAAATGACAAATAATGCTGATACAGTGAATAAACAAAATCATAAGTATGGGTAAAGTATTCCTCTCTTGTGCCAGAGAACTGAGTGCAGCTCATAGGACTCAGAGACTGCAAGTTCAAAGTAAGATTTAACCAAAGCTCTTATCAAAGTTGAATGATTTTTTTATTTGCAAAAGGATTTGGTGTTCTCCTCAAATATGTACCAATAGACTTTGAGGAAGAAGAGTAGTCATTGGCTGAAAAAGTCTGAATTTAGAGACCACCAGAATTAAATAAATAATAGTTTGCAAATTAAATCAAAGTTCATATAAAAATACCCTGGTGTTCCAGTTTCATAACATTGGTCAGAATATCTATTTAACTCTTTACCACACGAGAAAATTTTAGACTGGTCCAAATTGAAATCATTCGCAGACGACAAAATAAAGGTGAGTAAAAAATAGAAATTTGTTCTGGGAAGGGTAGAAAACCTATGGGAAAAGGAGAAAATGCTGGTTAGCAGCATTTTTTCCTTTTCCCATAGGTTTTCTAAAGGCTTCTTTCTCAGGGACGTCAAAAGTAGGGATTGTATGGTAATGGGTTAACTCCTAATTATACAGTTTAACCCTTTACCACTCAAAGCCAAGTTTTATACACTCTGAGGTAGAAGCCTTTTGAAAACATTGTTGGGAAAAAAAGAAAGAAAATCTGGTAAGCAGTATCTTCTTCTTTTCCCACATTGTTTTCTAATCATCCAAAACCAAATCTTGTTATTTTTGTCACATATTTTATGTTGTCTACCAGTGTTTTTTAATTGGTATCACTTTATCATTTTGTTGTGTGGTAAAGAGTTAAATTATTAAGAACATACAGAACATTATTTTTACATCTTGGTCAACATTATTTGTACATCTTGGTCAATACATACTGAACATTCTGTCCAAATTAAAATTTCTGATTGACTAAACCATTTCTGATTGGCTAAACCAAATGGTTTAGCCAGTCAAAAACTTTGTTACTTTCAAATTTAGAAAATAAATTCAGTAGAATAAGACCAAGAATGGTTAGTAAATACAAGCCCTTGATTTGCTGGTTTTCATATCCAACAATCTGCCAGTGACAACCTGGCTGGTGAGCAGATCCATCTGTGTATGCACTCAATGCATTTCTTCAACCATTACTATTCATAAGAAGTTGGATGTTCACCAGTACTAAAAGAATTTCTTCCAACTCATCTATAAAATTTTGAAACCACTTTATAACTGTCATGTAGCTCAAACATCAAAGATCCGATCAACTTATTGCATTAACTACCTCATATTTGCTGTCTTTATTTGTTTTCTTGTTCCTGGAATGCAAATAACATTGTCTGATTTTTCTTTTCATTACTCACACTGTTATCTAAAGTGACTTTCACTGAATTCGTTTTCCTCATGTTTTTCTTTGATTTTTCCCAGTAACAACATAATACTAAGGTGATGCTTTGATGTTACTTCAGTTAAAATAAATGTCTTACCCCTGCAAGATTAGTTTATTAGCAGTTTTTTGAAGAAAATGTCATAGCTGTCTCCTGTGTCATTGTTGAGCAAAACTTATGACATTTTATAATATCACTGGCATAACTGAAAATATTTACGCTGAACTCAGACATTGTCATTATCAAACGGGAAAATGTACCAGTGCTGAATGTAATTTTAAAACTATTTTTGACAAATTAAGTTACGCCCCTTCTTTGACTTAGAATTTTTACCAATTCCAACATCTTAAATGGGCATAATAGTCTTAACAATGTCAGTATGTGATTTTTAATGAACAAATTTGTTTTCAATTGAAAGTTGTTTTCATTTGGCATTAGGTGAGAAAAGCATAAATAGATTTGGATGGTCTCATTTAAACATGCAGATCACACTTTCAATCTTGTTGAATGCTGCCTTTGGCCCTTTTCGGTACTGTTACCAGTATCAGGATCGAGTTTCAAATTTTGCTGAAATAACAGTTTACAAATCCCACACATAAAACATTTTTATTAATGTTCTTTGACAGGGTAGTTACATTTTATTATACTGTGCCATCTTAATTGCATGCAAACTGTCCATCTATTCTGCTAAGATTCTGTTGAAATTCTGTTAGAATTTTGTATATTACCAAGTTTATCTAACATTATAATTATCTAGCCTTCGTTTTTCAAACGGCTTACAAATACACATGAAGCGATAAGCAGACACCCCTGTGGGTTTCCATTTTTACCTTTCATTAGAAAGGTAGCAACCTTATTCAATTTTTATCAAAGATGAAATACCAAGAGCGATTCAATTCATTGCAGTTAGACGTGGCTGCATCCAATGAAAAAGGGTATCGGGAGGGAATGTAAAAATCATGCTTGATCCACCAAGGGTAGAGTAGCGTAGTGAATTGTCAGCCTTGGCTTGCGAAGATGTAGCACTGTAAGAAATCAGTGAATCTTGTTTAGTTTACATTTCCTATATCGTTTATTTCAGGACATAGATCTTGTATGTATTCCTGTTTGGTATCTTTTGAGTTATGATACTCTTTGAAAGCATGCAGTGTTCCTAACTTTTAATATTTGGATATCTTTGGTTGCTTTTGGGGCACAGTTAGGTTTAAGAACAGATCTAGACTTCAAAAAATGTGCAGCCCGATTTCCCAAAGGGTACTGTTCAATATCTTTTGAGATCCATAGCAACATCTAGTGACTAAAAATCTTCTTTCACATTATGTTTTTTATGATCTTTATGAATGGTGAATGAATGGTCTCATGGAAGATAATGATGTTTATTGAACTTGGCACTTAATCCTTTCCCAAACGACAATTTTTGGACTAGACCAAATTGAAAGCATTTGCAGACGACAATTCAACTCTTGCTGAAAAGATGATTTCTGTCTATGATAGGGTAGAAAACATTGTGGGAAAAGGAGAAAATGCTGGTTACCAGCATTTTCTCCTTTTCCCTCAATGTTTTCAAATAGCTACTATTCCAGACCCGTAAAAACAGGGATTTTTTGGGAAAGGGTTAACTTTTCTGGTTATGAAGTATAATGTGTGATAGATCTCTCTATTCATGAATGTTTTGTAATTTATGTTTTTATCTAGATTAATCCTATACCACTCAGTCCGACTTTAACTCTTTTATCACACAATCCGGACTTTTAACAACCCTGAGTAAGAAACCTATAGAAAACACAGATGCAAGTTTCTTCAAGAAGTATTTTTTGTTTGAAATGTAAACTGTCAAAGAAGTGCATAGGCTTTATGTAAATTCCACAACACATTGTACATATATGCCTTTGTTTTAATACATTATGGACCAAAAGTCTCGTTGTACAGTTATGTGATAAAAAGAATCTTACACTCATTGGCTTTTAAGGTAAAAAGTCAATTAAACTTCTCCACAAAATATTTAACTCGCTAAAGGCTCGTTTAATATCATTTTTTGTAGACACGTTTAATAAAATCTTATCTCAAAAACCAACTCATGTCAGATACTATATATCCACATTAATCCCTTTTTTTTTAGCTGTAAAATTTGTAACCCTTTACCCCATGAGGCATTTCTATGGTATCTCTAATTGACCCTAAATAACAGCAAGGATGAAGCCGTTTCTTATGTATCTATGGCACCTTTTGATAGCTTAGAAAACAGTGTGACAAAAGGTGAAATTGCTCTTCACGAGCAATTTCACCTTTTGTCACTATGTTTTCCAAAGGCTTCTACAAGCAATGCGTAGAAATGAGTATCTATGGAGTAAAGGGTTAAGATATTTAATGAATGCAAATACCGTCTTTCCTTGTATCTTTTAAAAATAAATTCACAATCATGTAAATTGATCCTATCACAATGTGCTAGGTCTATGTTGTTTTATAACACCACCCTATGACTTTGTTAAATGTGCACTAGGTCACCAATCAGCATGGTTTGAAATAGGTTTGATGAGCTTATATTTGTGATCTTCCTTACCCTGCTCTGCCTTTCCTTTGACCTAAATTAATCCTTCAATCCTTTACCACAGAATTCGCAGTCTTTATAACCCTAAGGAAGATGCCTTTTAGAAGCATAATGGAAAAAGAAGAAGCTTATAACCAGCATTTTCCTTTTCTTACAGTGAAAAGGGGGTTTTATACATCCCTTTTTTTTTACAGAGAATTTGATATGGAATTAATTTCATTGGCTATTACACAATGTTCTTCATGGCTCATACATTACAGGAGTCCCTGGTTGATGTTGGATCAGATTTACATGAAAATTGGGAAATGAACTACATAGTAGAGCTGATTTAGAGCAAGGACCATGCATGTATCGGTGCTATGAACTGAGCATGTAAAAGAACCAAGGAAATCTATTCGAAAAAGAGCTAGGGTCTGGTACCCGGATTTCCTTATATCAGACTCGTTCTCTCTACTCCAATCTGCTCCTGTCAGATATGCATATATAATAACATAGCACATGTACATAAATGTCTCACAAAAAAAAGTTCAGAGGTGAGGGACAAATGTTACATTACTAACTCATTAACCCTGTACAATAAAAACTTCTCATTCGCGAGAAAAATATCCTTCAAAAGAAGGAGTGCCACAGTGCTAGTGTGGGAAAATACCAGAGACAACATCAACAACATGCTTGAAGAATACTGTTTTGAAAACCTAGGAAAAGGGGAAAATGGTGGTAAACAGCATTTAGTCGTTTCCAGAAACTTTTCTACCATCATAGAAACTATTTCCACCATTTTTAGCCACATTTAATGTAATGCCTGCAAATGCTTTGAATGTGGTTGAGTCCAGAATATTGTTACATGGTAATGGGTCAAAATAGATTTAACTCTTTACCATACGACTAAATTTTTGACTGAAAGCATTTGCAGACAACAAAATAAATGTGACTCAAATACTGAAATTTGTGGGAAGTATAGAAAACATTGGGGAAAAGGAGAAAATGCTGGGAACCAACATTTTCTCCTTTTCCTGCAATGTTTTCAAAAGGCCTTTTTCTCAGGGTCGTTAAACATAGGGATTGTGTGTTAAAGAGATGAAACAACAGTATACATGTTACATTATAGGAATCTCTGGATGATGTTGGATCAGAACTACATGAAATGAGAAATGAGCTTCATAAGTTAATGGGAGTGATTGAGAGCAAGGACCATGCCATAGAGACTCTAGAAAACCAGCTGAGGACCTCGAAAGATCAAATCAAAGTCAAGTAAGTGTATACAGATTTCCTTTATCAAAACATGCCCAGTTGATATTATTTTGTATGCTTAAATGCCATTGGCAGGTATAAATAAAACATGTGGGTGTTAACATTGCATCTATATTTAATTCAAGCCGTTTAAAAGTACAGAAAGTATTCTGAAGCTGTTATTGTGTGATCTGTCAAAGTGTTTGTGGTATACACAAAAAAATGAATATAAGATTCAGGTAAAAAGTTGCCAAGTAGCTCGACCTTTTGTATATTTTTTACCTGGTTTTGAAATTCATTTTTTCTGCCTGCGACCAACACTTGGATAAATGGCTCCATAACAGATTGTCTTTTAACAATGATGTCCATACTTTTAAAGGAGCATGATTTAAATTCAGATGGATTTTATCAGCATTGTTTACTTTTGGTGGCAGAATTGGCCGTAAGATCATACAGTCTCTGTAGCTCAGTCAGTAATGGCAGGTAGTCCATATCATTTGCATTTGACTTCCTGCCAGATCAATGTAAATTCTATTCTTTAAAGGAATACTTTATTTGTTTAGGTCACCTGAGCACAACGTGCTCAAGGGGAGCTTTTAGGGTCACTGGCTGTCCGTTGTCCGTCGTCAACAATTCTTTAAACATCAACTCCTCCTAAACTCCTCCTGGGCCAATTTGAACCAAACTTGGCAGGAATGTTCCTTGGGAGGTCCTCTTTAAAAATTGTTCACAGAATTTGATTCCGTCAAAAACTCTGGTTGCCATAGCAACCAAATGGAATTTTTTAGCAAATTCTTTAAAAATCTTCTCCTCTTAAACCACTGGTCGGACTTTGAAATTATTTCACAGATATGTTCCTTGGGTGACCCTTTTCAAAACTTGTTCGTGAAATTTTGATCTGTCAAAAATTGTGGCTCTGGTGAATGGGGGCTACTTGCACTATACAGAAATCAAGGAATTCTTTAAAAATCTTCTCCTCTGAAACTGCTGGTCGGATATTGAAATAATCTCACAGATATGTTCCTTGGGTGACCCTTTTCAAAAATTGTTCGTGAAATTTTGATTCGTCAAAAATTGTGGCTCTGGTGAATGGGGGCTACTTGCACTATAAGAAATGAAGGAATTCTGAAAAAATCTTCTTCTCTGAAACCGCTGGACAGATTTTGAAATAATTTCACAGAGTTGTTCCTTCGATGACCCTTTTCAAAAGTTGTTCGTGAAATTTTGATTCGTCAAGAAACATGGCTCTGGTGAATGGGGGCTACTTGCACTATAGGGAAATAAGGAAATTCGTAAAAATTTTTCTTCTCTGAAAACGATGGTCAGATTTTGAAATAATTTCTCAGGGATGTTCCTTGGGTGACCCTTTTCAAACAGTTTTCGCAAAATTTGATTGGTCAAGAAACATCGCTCTGGTGAATGGGGGCTACTTGCACTATAGGGAAATGAAGAAATTCTTAAAGATTCTTCTTCTCTGAAGCGGCTGGACAGATTTTTAAATGATTTCTAAGAGATGTTCCTTGGGTGACCCTTTTCAAAAAGTGTTCACAAAATTTTGATTGGTCAAGAAACATGGCTCTGGTGAATGGGGGCTACTTGCACTATAAGGAAATGAAGAAATTCTTGAAAATTCTTCTTCTCTGAAACCCCTAGTTGGATTTTAAAATAAATTGACAGGGATGTTCCTTGGGTGATCCTTGCTCTTGTGAATGGGAGCTACTTGCACTTTATGGACATGATGAAATTCTTGAAAATTCTCTTTCTCTTTCCCTGGTCAGATTTTAAAAAAAAGTTTCCGAAATATTCCTTGGGTGACCCTTTTGAAAACTTGTTTGTAAATTTTGATCCATCAAGAAACATGGCTCTCGTGGATGGGGGATACTTGCTCTTATACAGAAATGAAGAATTCTTAAAAATTCTTCTCTTTGAAACTGATGGTCAGATTTCAAAATGAATTTTACAGGTGACCTTTTGAAAATTGCTTAGCAAAATTATATATATGGTTCCAATGTTTCAATACCTCAAAAAAGAAATAGGCTATGGTCATCTCAAAAATTCAGGTGAGCGATCCAGGGCCATCTTGGCCCTCTTGTTTTATGGTGTTATGTGAAAGCATTTACAAGTTATATCTCTGTCTTATGTAAAGATATTTACTTCAAACCTGAGCTAATTGGTAACTATCAATAGAAAAACTTAAATCATGGGGCAGGGAACTCCAAATATGCTTTAACTCCTTACCAAACGACAATATTTTAGGCTTGCCCAAATTCAAAGTATTTGCAGACGACAACATAAAAGTGACTAAAAATTTGAAATTTGCTTTGTAAAGGGTAGAAAACATTGTGGGAAAAGGAGAAAATGCTAGTTACCAGCATTTTCTCCTTTCCCCACAATGTTTTCTGAAGGCTTCTTTCTCAGGGGCGTCAAAAGTAGGGATTGTGTGGTAATGGGTTAACACAGTTTTGGCTGTTTCAAGAAAAAAATTCAATGAAAAAACAATTTGCAGGTGTAATGCACCTGCTTATGATTATTGTTGAAAGAGTAGAATATGTGAGAAAAGGACAAAAATGGTGGTTACCAGCATTATTCCTCTTCCCTCCCCCTCCCCCCCCCCCACAAAATTCTCAAAAGTGTTCTGAGGATAATTAAAACTCAGGATTGTGTAGTAAAGGGTTCAAGATTTATTGTGCAGTAAAGGGTTTAAAATTTGAACAATGATTGTAACACCCATTTTATGATGTTGATGTTGCTTGAACAGGGATGACAAGATGACAGAGTTACAGTCCTTGGTAACAGAACTCCAGGAGAAGAATGAGGACCTGCACAAGAGTGTAGATGGGGTGCGTCTGAGCGTAGAAGAAAAATTGATCTCTCCTAGAGTGCCAAGTCCAAGTCCGACAAGGTAAGACACTGATTTTTAGCTTCAAATTTACACATTTTTTGTTCAGCTGTATTCAAAGAAAACGGTTGAGGCGAACTTTCTTTCCGGCGTATATTTGCCTCTCACCTCTGCTGAAGCATGTGAGAAAAGTAGTGGGTGGCTTTGGCAAGAAAGTTGTGGAAGTACTGGTGTGAGAAAGCTAGGGAACACATGTGCGTCACCGGCCGCCATAATATGACCTTAGCTGTTAAAGTGGCGTTAAACCCCAATACAGCCAATCCAAAGAAAACATCGTAGCACTGCAAAATTTTAGACCTAATCAAATTGAAAGCATTTGCATATGACAATTTTGCTACGATAGGGTAGAAAACCTTGTGGGAAAAGGAGAAAATGCTGGTTACCAGCATTTTCTCCTTTTCCCACAATGTTTTCAAAAGGCTTCTTCCTCAAGAGTCGTTAAAAGTCGTCATTGTGTGCTAAAGGGATAGCCTTGTCATTGTCATCTTGGTCTTTGTCCTGCCAAAACTTTTGTTTTACCTCTGTCATTTCTGAAGGTTTTTATGGCAAATTTGGACTAGTTGTTTCTTATTAAAGGGGAACCGGTACAACAGGGGCAGGTAACCATCAACATATTTTTGACACAGTTATACCCCTTTTTTGGCCTAGAACTTCTATTGAAAGCAACTGTAGCTGAGCAGCCAAGCACTGGTACCAGCATGTGTTGTACTTGTTTTAACTCATTACCAAACGACAAAATTTTGGATTGGTATAAATTGAAAGTATCTGCAGACGACAAAATAAATGTGACTCAAATACTGAAATTTGTTGTGGGAAGTATAGAAAACATTGTGGGAAAAGGAGAAAATGCTGGTTACCACACTGTTTTCTAAAGGCTTCTTTCTCAGTCATCAAAATTAGGGATTGTGTGGTAATGGTTTAATGGCTCTACTTAAGAAATTCCACAAAAAGGAACCCGATGTTAATTTTCTCTCCAGTTTTGGGCAGTCTTTTTCTGTCTTTTTTTAATAATCAGACATGAGCTGGAATACTGTATTATTCACTGTTGTATAACCGCATATAGGGATAGATGAGGCTTTGCAGCTGTTAACCCTTTACTCCATAAATACTCATTTCTGCGCATGGCTTGTAGGAGCCTTTAGAAAACATTGTGGCAAAAGGTGAAATTGCTCGTGATGAGCAATTTCACCTTTTGCCACAATGTTTTCTACACTATCAAAAGGTGTCATATACACATAAGAAACGGCTTCATCCTTGCTGTTATTTAGGGTCAATTAGAGATACCATAGAAATGCCTTATGGGGTAAAGGGTTAAGATGGCTTTTCATGATTTCCTGTTGTCTCGGATTTGTTGCTTGTACTCACTCGGTTGCTTGTTTGAGACTCTAGAGGCAACTTTTTTCATCATTGTATTGTAAAATGTTAAGAGACAAACTTTACCATAATTATCAGCTCTTATTGCAGACATGTTCAACCTTTTGTCTTCTGCTGAAGAAGTGATTAGAATTATGAGATATGTCATATTGTAAGGATGGATGAAGAGTATTAAATTTTAAAGAAAGAATTCAAATTTTTTAGAAAGTGCATACTATGCATACCATAACCTGATATTTAAGGTATAAGAGAGTCATAAACTGTCAGCCCCCATAGCTCAATAGGTAGAGAGTAGGACTATATAAAATTACTAATTGTCTTTCGGGTGAGATGTTAAACCGAGGTCCTGTGTGACGGTGCTTTACACTGAGCACGTTAAAGAACCAGATAAAACTTGCACTATCCTAATAACTCATTACCAAATGACAAAATTTTAGGTTTGTCGAAATCGAAAGAGGTTTGTCGAAATTGAAAGCATTTGCAGACAACAAAATAAAAGTGACTGAAAACTTGAAAATTGTTTTGTGAAGGGTAGAAAACATTGTGGGAAAAGGAGAAAATGCTGGTTACCAGCATTTTCTCCTTTTCCCACAATGTTTTCAACGGGCTTCTTTCTCATGGTCGTCAAAAGTAGGGATTGTGTGGTAATGGGTTAAACAATACTAATAGCTTTCAGGGGTCATCGCCCACATGGGCAACCGGTGGCAATGATGAATAAATGCAAATTCAATCAATAAACTGTCAGACAGGTGAGAATAAGACCATTTATACCAGCTTGGTTAACTGTATGATAGAGAAGTCACATTTAATTCTTCACCACATGGCAAAATTTTAGACTTGTCCAAATTCAGAGCATTTGTAGAAAAAATTTGAATTAGTTGAAATTGTGGAAGTTATCTTTGATAGGGAAGAAAACATTGGGGAAAAAGCGTAAAATGCTGGTTACCAGCTGCATTTTACCTTTTCCCATAAATTTTTTCATGGCTGTCTTCGAAGGCAGTTAAACTCTGTTAACCAGCTTTTTCCCAACTTCCAGAAGGATATCGATAACCCCTGTCCTGCTCAACTCGGAAATGTCAGGTTAACTCTTTACCAAACAACAAAATTTTGGATTAGTCCAAATTGATAGCATTTGCATATGACAAAATAAATGCAAATCGAAAATTGAAACTTGATTTGGAAAGGGTGGAAAACATTGTGGAAAAAGGAGAAATGCTGGTTATCTGCATTTTCTCCTTTTTCCACAATATTTTCTATAGACTTCTTTCTCAGGGTTGTTAAAAGTCGGGATTGTGTGGTAAAGAGTTCAGAGTTAATGCTTGATCAAACAATCATCTTTTAACAATCCAACTATGAAGCTTTCGGAAAGAATGGTGGGGAATCTATGCTAACCTTTCCAAAGCAAGTTTCAATTTTCGAATTTATTTAATTGTCATCTGCACATCCTTTTAGATGAGGCAGTGTAGTTTGTAGTGGTATAGTGAAGAGTCAATTCAGGCCAAGGGTCTGTAATATAGTCTGTGTACTGAATCGGGTGACCTACCAAGAAGACAATAAATCTCTTCAAAAGTGAAACGTGTTAATAATTTTCAGAATCTCACAGCTGATCCAGCTTGACATTTAAAAGAAATTTTAACGATAAACGTGATATTTGTGATACAAAACCAGAAAGATGTCTGTGATTATTTCTGTAATTACAGCACATCTCCTACCTTCTTGGAACAATCTAGCCTTAGTCACGTGATAAAGATGACATTTTTACTGTATGGAAGTAGAACATTTAACTCTTTACCACATGACAAAATTTTAGACTGGTTCAAATTGAAAGCATTTGCATACGACAAAATAAAGGTGACTAAAAAATAGAAATTTGTTCTGGGAAGGGTAGAAAACACTGTGGGAAAAGGAGAAAATGCTGGTTACCAGCATTTTCTCCTTTTCCGACAGTGTTTTCAAAAGGATTCTTTCTCAGGGGCGTCAAAAGTAGGGATTGTGTGGTAATGGGTTAAAACAGCCCTTAACTTTTTAGCTCACCCTAGCACAGAGTAGTTAAATTTGTTGTGTAGGGTCAAATAATAGGTCACTGGGACAAATCTGGAAATCTAGAGGAAAAAAATTATGTGCACTTTCCCATTACCACACGACAAAATTTTGGACTGGTCCAAATTGAAAGCATTTGCAGACGACAACATGAATGTGAGTCAACAAGTAAAATTTGATAACAGAAGGATTAAAAAACATTGTGGTAATTGGTTACCATCATTTTATCCTTTCCCACAATGTTTTTATAAGATATGTTTTACAGGTCCACTAAAATTCGGGATTGTGTGGTAAAGACCTATAGAGTTGTTTTCCTTCTGATACTTATTCAGGTCAGAATATTTGTCTTCATAACACCTTAGCCACTTTTTAAAATGGTTCAGCCAGGTAAAGATAAGGTCATTAGTTCATACATGAAAAAAAGAAACATGGTACTATGTTCTCAAAGGTGCAGAGGTTCAGGTAAGCAAATCAGGGCCATTAAGGCCCCTCTTGTTTACTTGTTACTGTCTTTGGAAGTCCAGCAGATGTTGCATCTTTTTGCAGGGTATTTTTTTTTACAAAAAATAGCATATACATGTATATCCCTTGTGCATTTTACAGTAAAAGCTTGTTAATTAATATTTAATATTCTTGTGTAAAGCAGGTCATTGTTGTCAGAAATATTGTTGTACATCTTTAGATTCTGTAAATATCCTAAAGAAATCAAAAGTCACAATCTAAGAATTTTCAGTGAAACTGAAAAATGTTAGAGAAATCGTTCAATTCTAGGGTATGGAAGATACAATTTTGTAACATTTCATGCAATATGCAGTAACGTAGATTTATGTATGGAAAAAAATATACAGCGTGAATAACAATTTCATTGTAGGAAATCAGCATCACCAAGTTCCAGAACCTCTAGGATACCAAGGTTTAAAACACATTTTTGTTTGCCAATTTGCCAAGTCTTTTCTCAGCACCACAACAACTGAAATGTTTATTGCAATGGCTGTTTTAACTTGTTGATTATTCCTTGTTGCATGTAAGACTTTGTGCCTTGAACCCCTGTCTTTCCCTTACAGTAATATGTTCTTGTTTCATGACATCCCCAATATGAAATTTAAATATTGACCTTCTATGGTTGTACACTGACTCTCAGTACCAGCATGCAAGCCTTCTAAAAGTGTGAATTGGTATGCCATTTAAAAACCAGTCATCCTTGATTCTTACTGAAATATTAATTTTATGATGAAAAATTCATGCAAGAATTTTTTAAATGTCCTCTAATGTCACTTGTATTCAAAATTGTCATTTATATGTAATGATCAAGAAATTTGAATCTTTTTATTCTTTATCATAACATATTTTACCTAATTTCCTCAAAGATATCATGTCCTTAAAATCTTTTGGCCAGGCTTGGTAGCTCTAAGGTTAGTGCATATAACTCATGACCAGGTGGTTACAGGTTCAATACGTGGTTCCAGCACAGTTTCTGTACATCAGTTTGTTGCCTCTAACCTCTGATGCATATGTGAAAAGCAGTCAGTGTCTTTGAAAGAAAGTTGTGTTACTATTGGTGTGAGAAAACCAGGAAACACATTTGTATATGCACAAATCCGCAGTAGTATGACATAAACTGCCTATCCCATTACCACACAACAAAATTTTAGAATAGTCCAAATTGAAAGCACTTGCAGACGACAAAGTAAAAGTGGCTGAAAATTGGAAATTTGTTATGTGAAGGGTGGAAAACATTTTTGGAAAAGGAGAAAATGCTGGTTACCAGCATTTTCTCCTTTTCCCACAATGTTTTCTAAAGGCTTCTTTCTCAGGGGCGTCAGAAGTAGGGATTATGTGGTAATGGGTTAAATGGCATTAAAATGCAATACAAACTGAAATGTTGTAAGTGGCCCGAAATATGATAAATGAAACAATATTTTACTACATTAACCTAGTGATCTTGTTTGCATTTCAACCTGGGTTGTTGCTATGTCAATACAGCATTCTGGAGTTGGATCTGCACCTGGGTACCACAGTGTATCAGTTAACTCACCATGCACCATGAACTCATTCAGATGTATTTGTTATTCTGAAAAAACAGTGACATCAATTTCTGAAAATTGCCTCATGTGTAATTTTGTAAGTAGACTACATGTAGTTATAATTGAATAACCAATGCTGTAAGTCTCCTTTAGTCATTGAAAATCTTATCACAAACCTGTTCAGAGCTCAGAAATACTTTCATATCATAGATTCTTTTGAAGACTTCTTTCAAATACCATCAAAATACCAGGACACATAATATTTTTTAATTGGATCTGACATGTAAAATTGGATCTTAAGTTCAAGCTCTGGTTGATTAACCAGATGCTAAGCGCCGGTAGCTCAGTTGGTAGCGTGCAGGACTTGAGAACACAGGGTCCAGGGTTCGATCTGTGGCTACAAACCATGGCTTGGCCAATTTCTTCCCGATGATTGATGGTAGTCGCTGTGACAGGATTCACTCCCCTCCCACTGCTGACCATTGTTTCAATGATAATCATGTGGAAAAGCAGCCATTGGCTTGGAAAGAAAATTGTGTGAATTACTGGTAAAAGAAGGTCCAGGAAGGCATGGATGGGTGCAGTGGCCACTGCGATATAACTAAAATACTGTTACAGCGTTAAACACCATACAATCTATCAATATCAATAATTAACCTGATTTCAAATTTAATTTTATCTGATACTTTGAAGCATTTTGATTTGATGTGGCATTATCCACTTAAGGCTTCATATAAATTCAAAATGAACATAATTATATTGAGGTGGTAGTTTAAAATCACACACATAAGAAATATGAATCTTGGATTCTAACCATATTAGCATTGGTGGTGGCAACTATCAAGTACTCCTTTTCCCATATGTATTGGTTCACAGCAAGCTGGCAGTCTTAACTTTTATCTTGAGTGGGCAGAGGCTGGTTAGTATGATATCAAACACACGCTGGTAATTTTTATTTCTGTTTCAAAATATTAAGCGGATGACAATTGTTTATTATGAACATGTTCAGTGTCAATAAATGCTCACTATTTTTGTAGGCCAGTTGAGCAATATAGGGTGGTCTTGACTGTCTTGTTATTGCCCTCGGTGACCAAAATTATAAACGTAACAATTTTCATATTACTATTTATATCCTTTAGTAAGCTGAATGTTTTTTAAGAAAAGTAGACCTGGACATGTTTGCATTACAATGTGCAGTTTGATCTTCAATTTACACCCCCTTTTTTTTATGAGAAACAGCTTTCTGTAATATCGCAACATGATTGGCTTTTATTGGCTGAATTTATCTGTGTCATAAGTCTATGTAAGGCTTTTATGACTTTAACTTCTTGTTATAGGTGTTGCAGTCAGTTTTCCTTTCATGTTAAGTTAACACAACAACTCTTTAACCCTTTACCCCATAAGGCATTTCTGTGGTATCTCTAATTGACCCTAAATAACAGTAAGGATGAAGCAGTTTCTTATGTGTATATGACACCTTTTGATAGCAACACGAGCAATTTCACCTTTTGCCACGATGTTTTCCAAAGGCTCCCACATGCAATGCGTAGAAATGAGTATCTATGGAGTAAAGGGTTAACAATTTTGTGGAGGGTTAATTATTAAGTATGACTAAATTCCAAAGGCATTTTAAGATCTTCATTGTTTTTGTATGGCCAACACTGTGCCTTTGGTGATCTCTAACACAGGTATCACTGTCTACATGTTTTATATAGTCACCTTGCTATGGTCATAAATATGATGACATGTAACTACTGTGAACAGATTTAGTAGTTTAAAAGGAAAAGTGTGTCAGTTAATAGAAAGGGATTAACCAAGTGGTTTTTCAGTTAAGATATATAAAATAAAACTGAAATGAAACTTTCAAACAACATTACATTCCTAGATATACATACACAATAACCTCAAAATCAGTTATAACCATTCTGTAGTGTTGTTTTTGATTTATTGTGTTCATTTATGTACACAATTTAGATGTTTAAGTATAAGATCCATATCACTCTGATCTCTTATTGTCTACATGTATATATATTGATGCTTTTCTTTTTTCTATTTCAGGAAAATTGAAGATGGCAAAGAATCTTCAGGTATTGTTTTTATTTCTAATTTGCAAACATCAGTGTATACTTGTGTAGAATTTAGCAGTCTTTGTATGTGAATAATTATATAGTAATCTTTGTGTTAACTAATAGGACAGAGATCATTGTATGTAATATCTTTTGAAAGTTAACTTGTTACCAAACGACAATATTTTAGGCTTGTCCAAATAAAAATGACTGGAAATTTGAAACTTGTTTCGTGAAGGGTAGAAAACATTATGGGAAAAGGAGAAAATGCTGGTTATCAGCATTTTCTCCTTTTCCCACAATATTTACAAAGGGCTTCTTTTCCATGAGTGTCAAATGTAGGAATTGTGTGGTAATGGGTTAACTCTTTTCCACACGACAAAATTCTAGACTGGTACAAATTGAAAGCATTTGCAGACAACAAAATAAATGTGACTGAAAAATTGAAATTTGGTCTAAGAAGGGTAGAAAACACTGTTTGAAAAGGAGAAAATGCTGGTTACCAGCATTTTCTCCTTTTCCTACAGTGCAGGCCTCCTAGTGAAACCTTTAAAACCTTTAAAAACCTTTAATTTCAGAGCAAACCTTTAAAACCTTTACATTTCCCCAGAAAACTTTTAAAACGCCAAAATAGCCTGTAATTCTCACTCAAAACCTTTATATTTGCTCTGACTGGTTGCCGTGCTAGCATAAAGCAAGTAATGGATTTTGTTCTGCATTTTCCCTTCTTTTATGTGTAGTTAAACAATGATATAAATATGCAGAGAAAATAGGTATACACATTAAATAAGGTATGTATTATATTGCATAATTCAAACAGTATATAACATCAAAAAATGACTTTAGTATGACTGTGGGTTTAATAAAGAAATGAGAACTTCGATGAAAATAGCCTTTATTTACTCTTTTTTTTTTCATATTTTACACTAAAAGGCCTTTATTTTCATACATTGGAGCCTTTATAAAAACCTTTATTTTTGTTTTGGCCTGCTAGGAGGCCTGTACAGTGTTTTCAAAAGCCTTCTTTCTTGAGAGCGTCAAAAGTAGGGATTGAGCGGTAATGGGTTAACTAATAGGAAAGAGGTCTTTGTATGTAATATCTTTTGGAAGTTGATAAGAAATGAATTTTCAAAGTTGCTTATACTGTAGATGTCCTGATTCCATTGCTAATAATAAACCATATCTACACAATGCTCTTCTCTCCTTCTATTGATTGTCAAATTCTATGAAAACTGTAACAGTTTACTGTCTACAGTCAGAGAGAGCAAGGTAAGTTGTCAACACTGTCATAGACAGAAGTCATTCTTTTAAGTCATTACCAAACGACAAAATTTTAGGTTAGTCCGAATTGAAAGCATTTGCAGACGACAAAATAAAAGAGGCTGAAAATTTGATTTTTTTTTTTTTTTTTTTTTTTTTTATGAAGGGTAGAAAACATTGTGGGAAAAGGAGAAAATGCTGGTTACCGGCATTTTCTCCTTTCCCACATTGTTTTCCAAAAGCTACTTTCTCAGGGGTGTCAAAAGTAGGGATTGTGTGGTAAAGGGTTATCTTTTAATTACGGAATGAATAAATTGCATTTTCTAGAAGGCTACAAATGCAGTATTGATGCAAGATCAAGAGAGAGTTCATTATAATACAGAATAATGCTGTGGACAGAGTATATTAGAGATCAGACTGTGCATTCTACAGCCTGATCTTGATCTACTCTGTCAACAAAAGCTTCTGATGTTGTCTTTGGCATGGAAAAGGTTAGGCTACATGTAGGTTATTGTCTGCTAATGCTTTCAATTAATGGTTGTGTCCAAAATTTTATCCTGTGGTGAAGAAGTAAGAATTAAATGATTACTTGAATCTTCCATTTAAACATTCTCAGTTGAGTCCACAGATAAAAACATTAAATTTAAAACTTCTACAAACTACAGGTGCCATTGCTTCTTTTCTCTGTGTGTGTGTGTTTTTTTTTTTTCCATCTTTGAAAAATTTACAATGTATTTATTTATTATTATGTGTGTGTCTGTGTAAATCTTTTCTCTATATAATCCTGAGCATGCAGATAATTTCTTATTGTAATTATTGTCAGTTGCTTTTGTTTCATTTTCAGTTTGTTTCAGCCCTGTCATTTTCAGGTCTAGAGATTGTCTATTTTCACTCTGTATACTCAAGTCCATATCTACCAATCATGCTTTGAGGCATTTTTAGATTTTCAGATTCTGTAGAAAGTAACAGGATTTACAATTAACAAAACCATTTTCTTTTTGTTAATGAGAGTTGTGTTCATTTGAAATTTAGAACATACTTAAGCTCTATGAAGAGAGAATGCAAGTAGAATGTTGACAAATAAAACAATTTGTGCACTCCATTTATGGATATCTGTTGTTTAATATCTTCTGCTTAAGTACTTAAGTTGTTGCCAAATTATATGTAATATATCTTGGGTTTACTCTGAATAATACTATGTTGAATATAAACATGAACTAAGTTTACTTTTTCTCAATCAAAAACATGGAATTTTTAAAATGAATGGAAAAATAGTTACTCTTGAAGATCATGTATTATTGATTTCCGAATAATTTGAGAATAATTGTTAAAATGCATAATTGTTGTACTCTTCAAGGAAAACTGTCATTATTGGGCTCCAGGAGATCCCGAAGTCAGGTATGGTCAGCTTGGTCATTTGTTTATTTAATATCTATTTTAAACCATTACCACACAATCCCTACTTTTGACACCCCTGAGAAAGAAGCCTTTTGAAAACACTGTAGGAAAAAGAGAAAATGCTGGTAACTAGGATTTTCTCCTTTTCCCACAGTGTTATCTACCCTTCCCAGATCGAATTTGAATTTTTCAGTCACCTTTATTTTGTCGTCTACATATGCTTTCAATTTGAACGAGTCTAAAATTTTGTCGTGTGGTAAAGAGTTAAAGATTCTAAATCATTCTTGATGTCACAATTTGATTGAGTGGCTTTTTCAAAATTAAAAATAATAAAAAAAATCATTTTTTTTCTTCAAACATTTTATTTGAGACCCAAAGGGCTCTTCAGTAAGTTTTCTTTTAAGTTTCTGCTGGACAGAAAGGTAGAATTAGTTTTGAGAATGGCAATTTTCTATTCAAGATTTTCTTCATCAAGATTTTGGACCAACATTAAAAAGGACTAGGAAATGATTTGGAAGTGATCCAAGGTTTCAGATTTCAAAATAATACAGAAAGAAGATAGAAATTATGACCTTTGATTACATGAGTAAACTACATTTATATGTGTTTGGTACATGTGCGAAAAGAATTTGAAACTTTGCTGTAGGAAGCATTCAGCTGCTACTTATACTGCTATATTACTTGGATGATTGGAATATGTCAAAAATTAGTCAGTCATGGTTGGTTATAACATGCCAAATATGAACAAAGTACTTTAACCCTTTACCACATAATGACGACTTTTAACGACCCTTTGAAAGAATCCTTTTGAAAACATTTTGGGAAAAGGAGAAAATGCTGGTAACCAGCATTTTCTCCTTTTCCCAAAATGTTTTCTACTCCATCCAAAACTGATTGCACTATTTGTGCTACATTGCAGTTGTTGCCTGCAAATGCTTTCAATTTGGACAAGGCTTAAATTTTGTCGTCTGGTAAAGGGTTAAAAGTGTTGGATTTTGTTGTTTCAATGATGCTTAGTCTACTGTAAATGACAATTTGATCACATGATTTATTTCAATTATGTATATGTGACCTTACAGGACAGGGGTAGTGATATATTGAAGCGATTGAAACCTGCTGAAACTTTGTATAAACAAAAATATGAGTCTCAGACTCAAACCTCCTTGTCTTCACTGGACTCGGATAAATCTGAAGGTATAGAAGTTACTCCTGGGCAATATGGATCAAAATTTATCTCTAGTAAGTTAGTTGGATACTTTTATTGCCTGTATCCAGTCTTAGAAGGACATAACTTGTACCGTTTTGCAGATTTTTAGTTTTGATGATATAAATACAAACATTGTTCATCAGGAGTATGCTTAAATCAATAGATGGTTCGTATGTCTATATGTCTGTCTATTTGACGTGTAGATCAAAAACAGTTTATCTCTTTATCAAAACGACAAAATTTTGGACCAGTCCAAATTGAAAGCATTTGCAGACGACAAAATAAATGTGAATCTAAAATTGAAATTCTGATTTGGAAAGGGTAGAAAACATTGTGGGAAAAGGAGAAAATGCTTGTTACCAGCATTTTCTCCTTTTCCCACAAGGTTTTCAAAAGGATTCTTTCTCAGGGTTGTTAAAAGTCGGGATTGTGTGGTAAAGAGTTAAACTGAAAATATGATGTGGTGATGATCTCTATTATTCAAAAAGTTGTTAAGCATTAATTATGTTTTATGTGTCTGTTGTCTGACTGGAAACAGTCATTTCACCTATTGGCACTCCCAGGCTCAGAAAGAGAGCTGGGGAAATCAAAATTCCTATGGTAACAAGTTGTATCAGTATTGTTTGTTTTTGCCGTTGAGAGTATATGTTTTCCTATAGACCGAATCTTTGATATAAAAGTATATAATGCTTTATAAATCATGTAATCTACAAATTTATAAAAACTGTAAAAGAACATTTGAAAATAAAGTTTATTAGCTATACTGTAAGTTATGTCCTTTTAAGAACCTAAGCTCCAGTTTACAATGGTGTGGCTCCATGCTAACAGCTTCACTATGGTTACCAGTTTGTTACCATGACAACTAAGTAGAAGACCATCCTGCCTATAGACACAACATCCCAAACTAAAATGTCACTGATCACAGACTAACCTGTCAACATGCTAGGAACTGGCACGTTTTTATAATTCTCATTCAAATCATAATTATGAAAGTTTAAAGTGATGTTTAGCAAATGATAACTCATTACCGAGCAAAAAATGATTATGTTGTACCAGACCAAACTGAAAGCATTTTCAGATGCCATGTCAAACATGGCTCAAATAATCTCTATCTTTGATAGGGTAGAAAAAATTGTGGGAAATGGAGAAAATGCTGGTTACCTGCATTTTCTCCTTTTCCCACAATGTTTTCAAAGGTTATCTTTTTCAGTAATGTTAAAACTCAGAAATGTGTGGCAAAGAGTTAACAAAAATAACAAGCAAGTCTGTCTCAACTACAGTGTTCATTTGCAGCTACATTTACAGTACTTACTAGTAGTAACAGTTGCGATTAGTTTCATGATTATGCTATTGTTTTACAGCTCATCTAATCTCAAAGTGTTCTGCATGAGCATAATGTGAACAGTCACCTTCCATTGTCACTCCATTCATCTTTCTATCCATATTCACCTTCCAGGTATTTTTCCGATAGTCATTCTCCATTCTCTACCTACATGTACTTCATTATTTATCAGAACAGCTTAAGTGAATGTGTCAGAAACAAGCCAGATGATTGCAACTGTGTGTTCTTTAATTTTTTGTTCAGTACAGGCAGATATTTATTGGTAATTTTCAATAAAATCAGTTTCAGACACTGGGTGTTCTTTAATTTTTTGTGCAGTACAGGCAGACATTTATTGGTAATCATCAATAAAATCGGGTTTCAGACATCAGGTGCTCTTTAATTTTTTGTGCAGTACAGGCAGATGTTTATTGGTAATTTTCAATAAAATCAGTTTCAGACTCCAGGTGCTCTTTAATTTTTTGTTCAGTAGAGGCAGATATTTATTGATAATTATCAATAAAATTGGTTTCAGACACTGGGTGCTGTAATCTAGACTCTATGTAAATAATCATGGACGATGAAATCTCCACATACAGGTCCTCTGGCCTCCTAATCCCCTTATTTTTCTGCTCAAAGTTGTGGTGTGCGTGATAAGGTATTGTTTTGATTAAACTGAATCTTTTTGGGTTGCGTCAGAAAGAAACACACACAGTGAATTTTTGTGCATCAGCAAAGAAATTCTTGCATCAAAAAGTGCAAGAAACATGCTCTAGTGGAAACACTGATAAACTTCGAAGGACTCCCAAGGATGGGGGTGAAGAAAATTTTAGAAATGATGAATATCACTTTAACAAGGTAGTTATTATGACTATAAGTATAGACAAAAAATGCTTTGAGAAGAAAGATACCTTGTAAGGTTGAAAGATCAGTTGACAAAAATAATGCACATTAAATTTTGTAAAAAATGGGTTTACAAAATGTTTGAGATGGCTGCTAGTTTTGCCAATGGGTGAACCAAAAGGGACGCATCGGCATATTTGAGGACCTTTATCACTAAAACAGGGAATTTGTAATCACTGATGGACAAATTAGGAAATGTTTAGTTGTTATGTTTCATTCAACTATGAAAGATTCCATTGTTTATGATACTTGAATGGCAAATAATAGTTATTGAGATATTCTGCAAAAAGAAATGCTAAATTTATGGGTATCTGGTTAATTTTTTTTAAACGATTGAGTGATCATTCCTGCCCTGTTGTAGAGTAGTTCAGCAAATTCTTAACTCATTACCACACAACAAAATTTTAGACTGGTCCAAATCGAAGGAATTTGAAGACGACAAAATAAAAGTGACTGAAAATTTGAAATTTGTTTTGTAAAGGATAGAAAGCATTGTAGGAAAAGGAGAAAATGCTGGTTACCAGCATTTTCTCCTTTTCCCACAATGTTTTCTAAAGGCTTCTATCTCAAGGTCGTAAAAACTAGGGATTGTTTTGTAAAGGGTTAAGCCCCTTTTTACAAAGCAAAACTCACTTATATATGTTACATTTTAAGTTTGCTTTTACTTTCTTCATGTTTAGAGCTAAATGGTGGCTATCAATCAACAGCTGTAGTATAATATTAGTATTATCACATCTTGTTCATTTTATTTTCTTTAATCCTTTACACCATAAGGCATTTCTATGGTATATCTATTTGACCCTAGATAACAGCAAGGATGAAGCAATTTCTTATGTGTATATGACACCTTTTGATAGCATAGAAAACATTGTGACAAAAGGTGAAATTGCTCGTCATGAGCAATTTCACCTTTTGCCACAATGTTTTCCAATGGCTCCGACAAGCAATTCGTGGAAATGAGTATCTTAATGGAGTAAAGAGTTAAAGCAGAGACCAGTCATTACAGAACGACAAAATTTTAGGTTTATCCAAATAGAAAGCATTTGCAGACAACAAAATGAAAGTGATTGAAAATTTGAATTTGTTTTGTGAATGGTAGAAAACATTGTGGGAGAAGGAGAAAATGCTAGTTAACAGCATTTTTTCCTTTTCCTACAATTTTTTCTATAGGCTTCTCTCTTGGGGCTGTCAAAAGTAGGGATTGTATCCTGTATGGTAATGGGTCAAGAAACAAAGAAGGCAAAAGGAGAAGTTGCATGTAACTAGCAATTTTTCCATCAGCAACAATGTTTTCAAAGGTGTTTATTAGCAAACTTTAACTCACTTAGATCCATTTTTGATCTGTTGTATAGAAATGCTTCCAGGATGGACAAGAGTGCAATTTACATTATATTTGAGCCATGCTTTGGAAAAGGATGGCTTATTGCATCCCTAGTGATATATCTACCAGTAAAGCCATCACATAATTATGAATCCATAACAGCCACTTTTCTTAACAACCAACTTAATCTTCAGGTACACTGGTCCTTTGACATACAGAAAATTGACAAATTGTGAAAAGTTTCAGCCCTGGTCAGCCTGTGCTGACCGGGATAGATACTTTTCGCAGATGCATTAAGCCCCCTTTTCACAGAGCATATCTCATTTAAAGTTGGTAAAGAGTTCAAAGTTTGTATTTTGTATAATGTAGTTGTTGGGTCAGATATGAGGGCTGATCAATAAGTTATATGCCTCATATAAAAGGTTTGACTTCTCAAAAATATATTGCTTTGTATTTAATGATAATCCCCTTCAGTATCTATTCAATTTTGCCATTGATGTTAAAGGGCCTCAATGGTACTTTTGAAGAGGCCAATTTCTTGACTGCATATACTGCTGTTGTCACCTGACTGAAAGTGGTTACTGGAAATGGTCTTTCTCAATTTGGTAATAGATTATTCTGATGGAATGAGATCAGGCTTAACCCTTTACTCCATAAATACTCATTTTGACGTATCAACAACGGACAGCTTTTGAAAACATTGTGGGAAAAGGAGAAATTGCTCGTAATGAGCAATTTCTCCTTTTCCCCACAATGTTTCCCACTCAATCAGATATTTGTATCCTCATTTGTCCATATTTTTGACATCATATCTTTATTTGCTGCTGAAGTGGAAGAGCTTCAAATTGGCATATCAGGTAAAGGGTTAAAGGGTGGATGCTGTTCAGGTCAAAGCCACTTTAATAGCAGCCATGGTAATGACAGGCACATGAGTAGGGGCATTGCCCTGGTGAAACAGAAGTAACTTACCTTGTTTACTTTAGTTTATTACTACTTGACATAAACTGACAAAATAATACTAGTTCCGAGGTGCACAGCCTTGATTAATCAAGGAAAAATAGGACTGAGATTGGACATTCTGCTTAACTCATTACCAAATGACAAAATTTTAGATTTGTCCAAATGGAAAGCATTTGCAAATGACAGAATAAAAGTGACTGAAAATTCGAAATGTGTTTTGTGAACGGTAGAAAACAAGGGAAAAGGAGAAAATGCTGGTTAACAGCATTTTCTCCTTTTTCCACAATTTTTATGCTCCCCGAAGGGCGAGCATATAGTCGCTGCTTCGTCTGTCCGTCCGTCTGTCCGTCCTTCCGTCCGTCCGTCCGTCCGAAGCGATTTCTCCACAACCCTTGGACCAAATTGGATGAAACTTCATATATGAACTCCTTGGGGTAATGCGCCGATATACTTTTCCCGGATTTTCAATTTGACCCCGTGTCATGGAAAAAAGGGGCTTAATGCAAAAATTGCAATTTTTACCAATATCTCATTCAGTTTTTGTCAGAATATCATGAAACTTTATGGTTGTATTGTTTATGGAAAGTCTTAGCATGTGCCCTTGCTATTTGTAATCTGGGCATTTTTTAAGTTGACGTTCTGTCATGGAAAAAGGGGGCTTCTTGCAAGATTCCAATTTTTACTAATATTTCATTCAGTTTTGGTCAAAATTTCATTAAACTTCATGGTTATATTGTTTTTTAAGAGTTTCATCATGTGCTCTTGTTTCTTTATCTATGTGTTTTTCAATTTGACCCTCTGTCATGGAAAAAGGGGGTTTCTTGTAAAATGAAAAAGGGGCCCTAATGCAAAATTGCAATTTTTACTAATGTCTTGTTCAGTTTTTGTCAACATTTCATGGTTATATCTTGTTTTACAAGTTTCAACATGTGCCCTTTGTTTTTGCAATCTATGAATTATTAATGCGCAAATACGTCTTTCCTGGTTTCTCAATTTAAGGCTGCATCACGGAAAAGGGGGACTTCATGGAAAAAAGTGTTTTTCACTAGGTTCTCCTTTATCAGTGCTCAAACCTTTGTGAAATTTCAAATCTGAACTTGTTGGAACGTTGCCCAGGTACCTCTCTTTCTTTTTCTCAATTTCAGGCTGCGTCTCGGAAAAAGGGGGCTTCATGCAAAAAATTGTTTTATGTAATATTTAACACATGACTGCTCAAAATTTTATGAAATTTCGAATTTTTAATTATTATTAAAAAATGCCACAAACCACACACCCGTTGTATTTATTGCAATGATCCAATACTGTCTTATGGTAAAAGGAGGCTTAAAGGGGGCTTATTGGGCTTTTTGTCCTCTACAAGTTTATGTTGGCTATCTCTAAGATAGTAATTGCCTTTCCACTTCAAATTTTGGGGGGCATGAACAGGTTCTTCTGGGAGAAAAGAAGAGAATTTATATCAATTTCTTATATTTTATGACAAGCACTTGTTCGGGGAGCATAATCCGTCTCTGACGGCTCTTGTTTCTAAAGGCTTCTCTCTCAGGGTCGTCAAAAGTAGGGTAATGGGTAAACTCCTTTCATACAACACTCTAAACTTATTGGTCAGCCCGCATACAAGTAGATTTAGATGGCTATGTTCTAAAGAATTTTTTTTTGTTGATAGAAAAACAGATTTTTGTTGGGTTTTTTCCCTTTCAGATAAAGTTAATCTGATTCTTAATTTAGCTCTCTCTTTGTACTGGAAAAGTTTATTGTGGTTTATTGTATTTTCCAACAGAAATTTATTCTAGAAATAGATTTTTATTCTTCTAACAATCAAACCCCATGAACATCAAGCTTAACTCTTGATCCAACATTCCTGAATTTTAGAGGTTCTTGAAGAGAAGGCTTGTGAAGACATTATGAAAAAAGGAGAAAATGCTGGTAACCAGCATTTGCTTCTTTTTTTCTCTTAACTTTTTTCCATCTTATCAAAGACTTTGTTCCATTATTTTAGCTGTATTGCATTATTTTGCCATCTGAGGGGTTGTATTAACCCATTACCACACGAGAAAATTTTAGACTGGTCCAAATTGATAGCATTTGCAGACGACAAAATAAAAGTGACTGAAAAATTGAAATCTGTTCTGGGAAGGGTAGAAAACACTGTGGGAAAAGGAGAAAATGCTGGTTACCAGCATTTTCTCCTTTTCCCACAGTGTTTTCAAAGGGCTTCTTTCTCAGGGGCGTTAAAAGTAGGGATTGTGTGGTAATGGGTTAACCCTTTACCAAACAATCATGAATTTTAACAGCCTTGAATAAAAAGGCCTTTTGAAAACATTGTGAAAAAAGGATAAAATTCTGGCACGCAGCATTTTTTCTTTTTCCACAATGTTTTCTTACCTTTCAGAGACTTCTCTTAGTATTTGTGCCACAATTTATTATTATTTTGTTCGGAAATGCTTTCAATTTGAACCAGGCTAACATTTTGTCACTTGGTAAAGAGTTAAATGTTGCTGATTGACTCATTACCAAACAACAAAGTTTTAGGCTTGTCGAAATTGAAAGCATTTTGCAGATGACAAAATAAAAGTGACTAAAAATTCAAAATTTGTTTTGTGAAGGGAAGAAAACATTGTGGGAAAAGGAGAAAATGCTGGTTACCAGCATTTTCTCCTTTAATTCCCACAAGGTTTTCAAAAGGCTTCTTTCTCAGGGCGTCAAAAGTAGGGATGTGTGGTAATGGGTTAAAAGGTCAGCCAATAGATTTTTTTGTTTACCCATTTTTTTTAAACAAAAAAGTCAAAACTATTTCAGTTATACACTGAAAAGTATTATCAGTTTCTTCTAGGAATGTATTGAAAAATACTTTTCCCACAATGTCTTTTAGAGCCATTTACAGCTGTTGCTAGGAAATGAAAAGTGTTTTTGTTTTGTGATTGTTTTTGCCTTTTTAACTATTTACCAGATTAACAAAATTTTGCAAGGCCCAAATTTAAGCAATCACAGATAATAATTTAACTCTAATCTGGCTGAATAAGTGAAATAAAAATTTTACGCACTTTGTAAAATCTCAAACTTTACCATTCCAAAGTTTTGTTTTTTTTGGGTAGGAGGGTATTATGATCATATTATGTATAATTTTTTTTAGATGGGTCTAATTTGAAAGGACTCGTAGACAATAAAATTTATATGGCATAAATGATAGGATTTGTATTCAGTAGTCTGAAAACATTTAGGGAAAGGGAAAAAATGCTGGTTACCTAGCATTTTCTCATTTTCCCTTATTGTTTTCAAAAGGCCCACTTCATAAAGTCATTGAAAGTCAGGATTTTTTGGTAAAGGGTTAACCCATTACCACACAATCCCTACTTTTGATGACCCTGAGAACGAAGCCTTTAGAAAACATTGTGGGAAAAGGAGACAATGCTGGTAACCAGCATTTTCTCCTTTTCCCACTATGTTTTCTATCCTTCCCAGAACAAATTTCATTTGTTGATTAACATTTATGTTGTCATCTGCAAATGCTTACAATTTGGACAAGTCCAAAATTTTGTCGTCAGGTAAAGAGTTAAAAGGCTTCCTCAGGGTCTGCAAGATGATGTGATAGTAGGTCAAAACAGTTAACTCTTTACCACACGACAAATCTTAGACTGAAGCAATTTGAAAGCATTTGCAGACGACAAAATAAAGGTGACTGAAAAATTGAAATTAGATCTGGGAAGGGTAGAAAACACTGTGGGAAAAGGAGAAAATGCTGGTGACCAGCATTTTCTCCTTTTCCTACAGTGTTTTCAAAAGGCTTCTTTCTCAGGGGCGTCAAAAGTAGGGATTGTGTGGTAATGGGTTAACAAGATTTTTTTACATTCATATGAACTTGATCTCAAGCTATTTATGTAAAAGTTTTATAATACTTTGATAAAAATACTGATTGGCACTTCATTTCAATTTGGTCCACATAAATAGATCCATTTTAGTACTCTTGAGAACAATTGTTGAAATAAATATTTGTAATTGTTAAAAAAAAATTATGTCATAGATTAGTATTGTACAAGTATATCCTTTGAAGTAAGATTAAAAAGAGTCAGTTCTGTGGAGCAGCTGATAATATCTCATTTCAGAAAGGTCTGTACTCTAGACTAAGGTCAGAAGAGATGTGTTTATTTTTATTTGTCTTAAACTCTTTACCACACAAATTGAAATTTTGATCTGTCTAGAAACATGGCTCTAGTGAATGGGGGCTACTTGCACTATACAGAAATAAAGAAATTCTTAAAAATTCTTCTTCTCTGAAACCGCTTGTCAGATTTTGAAATAATTTCTCAGGGATGTTCTTTGGGTGACCCTTTTCAAAAGTTGTTCGCGAAATTTTGATTGGTCAAGAAACATGGCTCTGATGAATGGTGGCTACTTGCATTATAGGGAAATGAAGAAATTCTTGAAAACTCTTCTTCTCTGAAATGGTCAGACAGATTTTGAATTAATTTCACAGAGTTGTTTCTTGGGTGACCCTTTTCAAAAAGTGTTCACGAAATTTTGATCCATCAAGAAACATGGCTCTGGTGAATGGGGGCTACTTGCACTATACAGAAATAAATAAATTCTTAAAAATTCTTCTTCTCTGTAACCGCTGGTCAGATTTTGAAATAATTCCTCAGGGATGTTCTTTGGGTGATCCTTTTCAAAAATTGTTCGCGAAATTTTGATCGGTCAAGAAACATGGCTCTGGTGAATGGGGGCTACTTGCACTATAGGGAAATGAAGAAATTCTTGAAAATTCTTCTTCTCTGAAACGGCTGGACAGATTTGAAAATAATTTGACAGAGATATCCCTTGGATGACCCTTTTCAAAACTTGTTCATATAATTTTGATCTGTCAAGAAACATGGCTCTTGTGAATGGGAGCTATTTGCACTATACGGACATGATGAAATTCTTGAAAATTCTCTTTCTCTGAAACCCCTGGTCAGATTTTAAAAGAATATTTCACCAATGTTTCTTGGGTGACCCTTTTTCAAAACTTGTTCTTAAATTTTGATCCATCAAGAAACATGGCTCTAGTGGATGCGGGCTACTTGCTCTTACACAGAAATGAAGAATTCGTAAAATTCTTCTTTTTGAAACTGATGGTCAAGAGTCAAATTTTGTCATCTGGTAAAGAGTTAAACCTGTACCCTACAACAAAATTTTAGTACTTGTTATAAAAAGCACTTGCAGACAATAAGATAAACGTAACTGAAAAATTGAAATTTGTTTACAGAAGGGTGGAAAACAATGTTGTTTAAGGAGAAAATGCCAATTATCAGCTGATGATGTTTCATTTCTGAAATTTGTCTTTACCAAGGATCAGCAGAGAAGTTTTTGTTTTTATTTGGCTCTAACCCTCTTTCCAAACAATAAACTTTAAATTCTTTAAAACTGAAAGCAGCTGCAGATGACAAATCCGAAAGTGGTAGAAATAGACTGAATGAAATTCTTTGCAATGCAAAACCAAACCCTTTCTGGAAAAGGAGAAAGTGCCCTTTTTGGTATTATTTTCATATCTTCCTCAGGGTTGTTAAAACTTTGGAGTGCGTGATGTGGGGTAAAAGCATAAGATTATTTACTAAAGATAGAATTTTTGTATCGTATAACAATTTAGCTATTTTTTGACATTTCACTATACACAAAGCTGATGACAAAAACAAAAATTCTATTACAAATCGATGGGTGAGTGCAACACTATCGATGGGTGAGTGCAACAAATCGATGGATGAGTGCAACACTATCCTAAGTGCCTATACAAAGTATAGGCACTTAGGATAGTGTTGCACTCACCCATCAAAATGCTACCTTGACCTTTGAAATCAAAAGGGACAAGTAAACATTGTTGAAGTACAAAAAATTGCTCATCTTTCTCCTTTTTCCACAATGTTTGCCACCCTATCAGTCGGAATTCATCAAATTACCTAGATTTAATTTGTCATCTACAGTTGCTTTGAATTTGGTCCAGTCTAAAAATTTGTCGTTTGGTAAAGAGTAAGAGAGCATGACTCATAATATGTTTTTGTTGCCCTTCTTTTTTTTATCAGCAAAATCAGATTATTGGATTGAATTGTGATTTATTTCTGTATTTTACAGAACAAATCAAAAGAAGCCAGAGTGAGAAAGGTGGTGACCGACTACAAAGCCTGATCTCTAAGTACAGGGGGTACAGTGATGCAGGGAGCAGTGTGCCAGAGCGAAAGATAAAACCCTTATCTTTGTCACCTAGCAACAAGATGGGGTTAGTCACAAAAGGTAGAAGTTTTGGGCCAGCTGCTGCCAAAGGAGAAAAAGAGGTGAGTGAGGATGAATCAATTGATACTGCACGTGTGTTAAATTTTCACGAGCAAGATCCCTATAATGCACTGAGTGAAGTGTCCAAAATTGATGCATTTAATAAGCAGGCTAGTCCTGTTGTAGAAGTTAGCATTGCCAGTGAAATAGAGGCTGCTGTTGCTGCAGAAAGGGCAGCAGAAAAACTAAGAGAGGTACAGGCAGCCGAGAGATTAAAGAATGGTGGATACGATACAGGTGGTGGTGGTGATGCAAAAGGCACAGAGGGAAAGATTGGGATTTCTACAGGCACACAAGCACATGGGAGCAATGATGCTGGGACAACAGTTGAACCTAATGATGATGGTGATGACAAAGGTGATGATGATGATGACAATGAGGATGACAGTGATGCTGATGGAGAAGAATCAGGAGAATCAGACTCAGAGCAGAAAGATATTGATGCACTCATTGACAGGTAAATACCATCTTTTTATATTTTGTTATCTATTTAGGTTGTTTTTTTGCTCTTTACTAGTTAAAAAAGTTAAGATTAGTTCATGTTAGAAGATTCAAATGTGTTTTATATGGGTGAGTTTGTCTTTAAAAGGATAGAAAGCATTGTGGATAAATGAGACTGCCAGAATTTTCTCCTTTTGCCATGATGCTTTCAAACCCTGTCTTCTTTTTAACAGGAGACTGCCTGGTAAAGGGGCAATGTATTGCTGTTCCAGGATGACTTCGATGCATGTGCAGCAGACAGCTTTTTAACTCTTTACTAGTTAACAAAATTTTAGACTGGTCCAAATTGAAAGCAATTGTAGATGACAAAATGAATATAATTAAAAAAGTTACATTTGTTTCCCACAATCTTTTCAAAAGGAGTCTATCTCTGGCTCATAAAAACCAGGGATTGTTTTGTAAAGGTGTTGAAAAAAAAAAATTTGTTAAAGAACATTTAGTTGAAACAGATGTTTGTTATTTTTACCCCACATTTATTTTATGCTTTTTGGTAAGTATCAGAAAGTAATGGTGGATGATAAGGTTTGATAATTCCTGATTATTTCTAATACAAACTACCTTTTTGTTTTGTTGAATAATATATTATTATAATGTGTTAAGATGTTGTGGGAGAGGGGTGTTACGAGAAATTACTGAAAAAAAAACCTACTAGATTTTGATTAATGTCTGTAACAAAACAGGGTTGGAAGAATGAAATAAATAGAATACTTGTTTTGGGTTTTTTTGTAGGGGATGAAAAATGGAAATTTATTTCATATAGTGAACATTGTCAGTAAAATTTTCACCTGTTGCTGCATCTGGTGAACATCGTCAGTAATATTTTGACATGTGGCTGTACCTATTGTGAAAATGTCACCAATGGTGTTCACTTTATGAAATACATTTAGATCTTCAACAAAAAAAAATATTCCTCCACATTAAAATTTTAGATATTCTGTAGGATGTAGTTGTAAGGTAGACATTTTATGCAATCTGACATTTATCTTCACTGATATAGAAAAGAGAAAGTTGCTTATACATTGTTGTACAAAAATAACTATTTTATGCACTGTAAGACTAGAATTTCATTGTTTTTCGTATGTTTGATTAAGTTCTGGATTAGGTGTCATTGGGCCATCATACATGTATGTATGTATGTACCATAAGTGCTATGTACCAAAAGTGTTAACCAGCCACGTAGGAAGCATTTCAAGATGGGGGGGGGGGGGGGGGCTAACTTCGAAATACTGAGATTTTTTGAGTGGTAGACTAGTTGCATTGCACTAAAAACTCATATTTTAGTTACTATGATTTTCAAAATTATTGAGGGGGCCTTAGGCCCCCCCCCATCAGCCCCTGTTCCTACGGGCCTGTTAACTGTTGACCAGACAACTTGAAAGTATTAGCAAATGACAAATGTGGCATAAACGATGGTACATTTATCATGTCTTTGAAATGTTAGAAACTATTGTGAGAAGGAAACTGTTGGTTACCAGCATTTTCTTCTTTCCTCAGTGTTTTCAAAAGCCTTTTTCAAAGGTTTGTTCAACCATTAGATTGCCAGGTAGATGGTCAAAGAATGGACATGAATTATCTACAATTCAGCATATGCAGTTAGTCATACTTTTCTTTATCCCATGACACCTAGTCATATGTATTATCAAAACTGATAAAAAGAAAAAAGATGTAAAAGCCAGCAAAGAAGTACAGACCTGAAAGTCAAAAGTACAAAAAATTGCTAAGTGAGTCCTTTACCACAAGACAGAATTTTGGACCAGTCAGAATCAAAAGGCCTTTGCAGACAACAAATTATATGTGCCTAAAATAATTAAATATGTCTGTAAAGAGTAGAAAACAATGGGAAAAAGAGAAAATGGTTACCAGCATTTTCTTTTCTTCTCACAGTGTTTTCAAAAGCTCTCATCCACAGTGTCGTTAATCACGGCGGGGAATCACGTGACACAACAACAACAAAAATGACCCGACATTTGAAAAAATTCCCCACCTTGAGGTAAGAAAATCTTCAATAATTCCGTTAATACATGACCGATTGGAATTTGGTTTGAAGCAGAGAAGGCGGAAGGACTCCAGGGATTTGCTTGATGTGTTAGATTTTTTAAACAACACCCGATAAAAAAGTTATTGACGAGCAAACAAATTTTTTACCCTGGATAATTTGTTTGCTCGTCAATAACTTTTTTATCAGGTGTTGTTTAAAAAATCTAACACATCAAGCAAATCCCCGGAGTCCTTTCGCCTTCTCTGCTTCAAACCAAATTCCAATTGGTCACGTATTAACGGAATTATTGAAGATTTTCTTACCTGAAGTGGGGGAATTTCTTCAAATGTCGGTCATTCTTTTTGTTGTGTCACGTGATTCCCCGCTGTGTTAATACTTGGGATCATGTAGTAAAGGGTAAACTCGTTTGGCACCAAATCTATAAACTGGCCATCTATTGTCAGCTGAAATACATTCCACTAAATTTTTTAGACATAAAAATTTTCATCTTTACCCTTTCCCAAACAATCTCTAGTTTTTATAGTGTTGGGAAAGAAGGCTTTTGAAAACATTGTAGGAAAAGGAGAAAATGCTGGTAACCAGCATTTTCTCCTTTTCACACAATGTTTTCTGCTCTAACATAGACAAAAATCATCATTTGTATTAAGTTTGTCATCTGCAAACCCTTTCAATTTTGTCTTGTCCAAAACTTTGTTGTTTGGGAAAGGGTTAAGGGCTTGTCTAAACAAACAGACTATATAGATTCAAGATCAAATTGTATAGAACATGCAGTCTGATCTCAGTTGATACCATCCACAATTGCCCATGTTTTTGGCTGTGGTGCTGAGAGGGTTAAATAAGGTAAAAGACACAACATCTGCGTCAAATAGCAACAAATAGCAACAGTGTGTAAAATATTACCCTGTTGCCAGCTTGGCTGTTTGGAAGAAAACAAGGTATTATCATAGCCCTGGTCTCATTGTCATATAAATATTGGACCTTTTACAATATCTCTGTAATTACTGAAGATGTTTATGTCAAACTTAGACAAGTTGTTAACGTCAAAAGGGGACCCATAGAACAAGGGCAGGTGACTTTTGAAGTATCTTTAATGCATTTATGCCCCTTTCTTGACTTGAAAATTTCACTGTAAATCGAGCAACCACAATTGGGGGTTTGTATTTACATGCAGTGCTCTTGTTTTTATCTTGTCATGAAAAGTTAGCGTGAAGAAACAGGTATAAAGATTATTGGTAGACTTTAGAAAATAGTTAGTTGGAAGAGTTTTTGAAAAAAATGCCCTTACAATGCAGAAGATACTGAATTGTGACCTGTTGTTTGACAAATGGCATGGTAAATTTGCATGATTGACAAAGTACATAAACAGACTTTAAAAAATTGTTAGTCTGAAGAGGTTTTGAAAAAAAAATGTCCTTACAATGGGGAAGAGGCTGATTTGTAACCTAATGTTTGACAAATGGCATCTTATAATTTGCATGATTGTAATGCATGCTGACATTTACCTTAACATATATCTTAGGTATCTTGGTAGCAAATGCCCTAGAGAGTCTATATAAAGATTAGATTGTCACCTATGCATCATTTTTTTCTTTAGCATAGATTTTACTGGAGAAATATTGAAATGCTATTTCAAGATTTTAACCTCTAAGGGCGCTGAATAAATCTGTGACATTTTAGTATGAAGAAAAAAACCAGACACAAACATTCCATTTTCTTAGCTGTTTATTCTAAAGTAGATTGGTGTTTCGAAGTAATGGAATATGCAGCTCCAAACTAGAACTGTTTACCGGTATATTGCCCAGTCTGATCTTGATCATAGTTACTCTTACACTGCCACAGAGAAGTGAAGACATGTCCATTTTGAAAGCATTTGCAAATGACTTAACCTGTTACCATACAGCAGAATTTTAGACCTATCCAACTCGAGTGCTGCTTGCAGACGATACTTTCATACTGTCTCAAATGATGCAATTTTTATTTTGATGGAGTAGAAAACTTTGTGGGTAAAGGAGTAAATGCTGGTTACCAGCATTTTCTCCTTTTCCCACAAAGTTTTCCAAAAGGCTTCTTCCTCAGGGTCGTTAAAGGTGGTCATTGTGTGAAAAAGGGTCAAGATACAGCTGAAATGAAGAAATTTGTTATTGATAAAACTTTCTGGGAAAAGGTGAAATGCTGGTTACCAGAATGATAGGGTAAAACTGATTGGGAAAATGTGAAATGCTGGTTACCCGAATGTTTTCAAAAGGCATCGGGGGCATCAGAACTTGGCACTGTGTGGTAAAATGGTGAACACAAAGCAATTTCAGTTTTGCAGTGATCTGTAAGGGTTTTGTGAATTAAGAGGGTAATTATTTGACAAAAACACCTTGGAATGCAATAATCCTGAAAACCAGATAGGTCCCATTTTTATGACCTTTAAGATTTTTGTTCCCTAAGGTTGCAGTTTTTACAGTAACTGTTGCAATATTTAGATCTTTATGTGCATTTTGAAAACACCAGTTTCATCATTGTGTGCTTTTTTTTTTTAGCTCACCTAGCATAAAGTGGGCTTTATGATCAAACTGCAACATGCATGACTTGTGTTGTCTATCCTGATTCAACAACTTTCAATGTGTGCATTTTCAGTCTGATATTCATGAATCTTGGTCAGAATGTTTTTGGTTTTATTGCAAGGTTTGAAAAATGGCATCCTGAAATCAAAAGTAGGTCAGTGGGACAAATTTGAAAACATGGCATACACTCTAGTTGCCACTCTTTTTGTGCAGTACCTTTGAAATATATTTGCAGTGCTTGTTCTAATAATATAAGAGCTGAAAAAATGGATCATCTACCAAACAGTAGAGTGATACTAACAGTGATGAAAACAGCTGGAAGGAAAATTTTTGTCTTTGAGTTTGAAAAATGTTGTAGGTAAAGGAGGTGGTGCTTTTGGTAATCAAGTTGCCCCTTGCTACCCTGTAGAGCTTTCAAAAGCTGTATATCATATTTTAGAAAATGCTGTATTTTTTCTTTTGACAAAATTTGTTTTTCAAACATGAACATGAAAAATGGCCTTTGAAAACATCATGGGACTAAAAAAAGAATTTTAAAAAAATACTTGTTGGAGGGATTTTCTTTTTTTTTCCCCAAAATATTCTTAACATCTAAAGAGACAATTGTATAATGTTAGCCACATTCAACTTGTTCTATCAAAATTCTTCGATTACCAAGAAATTTTTTAATTTGTCACCAGCTAAATAGGTAAGCACCTGCTGGAATGGAATGGACATGCATCTTGGAAAAGGTGTAGATTTGCAGCTTATATATTTCATTTCATCAGATATACTGCTACACCTTTTTCATTAAAATTTTGTTGTTTAGTTTTTTTCTCATTTTTCATTATATACTTTTAGTTATTTCTATATGCTTTATTAGTGTGTTAAATATTGGTGTAATATCCATTTGTGTAAATTCAGGGGGCATATGCTGGACAAATTAAATGCATCACATACACTTTATTTTGCCTGGGGGGGGGGACATGGTATGAAAGGAGAAAGTACTAGTTGCCCACATGATCTTTTCTTTAATTGTTTTCAAAATCCTTCTGAAAACATGGGATTAGTTTGTTAAGGGTTTATTCAGTAAGCAAGGTAGGGTTTTGTATGATATGAAATTAGAAACTTCCTGTAGACAGCCTTGATTGATCTAGAATGAAAACAAATGACCAGAGCCCATATTCACCAACCATTCTTAAGAACATTCTTGGTCTTATTCTTCAAGTTTTCCTGAAAATAAAGGTAACAGAACTTCTGATTGGCTAAACCAAATGGTTTAGCCAGTCAAAAGTTGTGTTACTTTCACATTGACAAAATTCTGAAGAATAAGACTAAGAATGTTCTTAAGAATGGTTGGTGAATATGGACCCAGTTCATGTCATTTATTAGGTTGGCTGTTTTAGAAAAAGATCTTTAGGTGTTGTCATATCCCTGTTGTCTGCTTTGTTGTCTGTAGCATGGTCGAACAAAAACTGTTATACTGAAGATATTTACTTCTGAATTGGACTGGTTGTAGTAGTTGTTACCAAAATGTGAACCCGTACATTAGGGGAAGGTGACCATCATTTTTATTTTAGATACAGTTATGCCCCCTTTTTACATTAAAATTTTCACTGAAAGTCAATCTGTTTCTGTAAGCAACTGCAGCCAAGTGTTGGCACCTGAATGTGGTGCTCTTTTTGAATTACCAAGGGTTTGATAATTATGAAGTTTGTCAATTTGTTTTTTATACCCCCGCATAACAAATGTATTTAAGGGTGTACTGGAATCAGCCTGTCAGTCCGTTTGTCCATCTGTGTGTCCATCTGGTTGTCTGTCAGTGTAAAAATAATTGCCTGTTTATGTCAAAGCGCTGAAGGGGGGTATTAACCCTTTCCCAAACGACAAATTTTAGACTCTTCCAAACTCAAAGAGTTTGCAAACGACAATTGCAAATTTGATAAGAATGGTAGAAAGTTCTCCAAATGGGTAGAAAACACTGTGGGAAAAGGAGAAATTGCTCGTTATGAGCAATTTCTCCTTTTCCCATAGTGTTTTCAAAAGACCTGTACTGCAGACACGTAAAAATAAGGGCTTGTTTGGGAAACGGTTAAGTCACATTCAGTGACAGCTCCAATTTTATCTCCTGTGCAGCCCTATCAAAGCTTATTGTTTGCTGTTTCTCCCCTCCTTCCTCCAAAGAAGGTCTGCTTCTCAACTGCCACATGATCTTTTTGTTCTTTATGTTAATTATGCTCTAAACACGAGTCTGATAAGTTTTTCAGTCTGTGCCAAATCAAGTCCCATATGCAGAGGCTTATCAAGCCCATTTTATGTATTGTATAACTTTTTATTTTAACCCTTACAAAACAATGCTTGTTTAAATGACCCAGAGGAAAAAAAATTAAGTAAAAAACTGTGGGAAAAGGAGAAAATGCTGGTCATTTTCTCTTTTTCAAACCAAGTTTTCCACTTTTCACAAAAAATCACAAAAAATCCCATCACTCTAGTTACATTAAAGTTGTTGCCTGCAAATGCTTTCAGTTTGAAAAGGCCTGGGTACCAGATTTTATTTCCTTTTCCGAAATGTTTTCAGAGGGCTTCTTTCCCACTAAGAAGTCAGCATTGTGCTGTAAAATGGTTAATAGTGGTGTTACAATGTTTAATGTTAATTCTTCTATCTCCTCATTCATAGTCTGCTTGCTTTTGGAAAATGGAAAGCTTCATCTATTGTTTCATTTCACTCATACTTTTGCTCAATTCTTGTCAGTGACAATATTCTCTCCATGAAAAGACTTCTTACACTAATTTTTAGCTCTCTGTTTTCAGAGAAAACAACAAGGTATTGTCATAGCTGTTGTCAGTTTGGCCATTGTTGTCTTTGTGCAAAAACTTTGACATTTTGAAATATCTCTGTTATTACTGAAGCAGGCCCATCAGAAGGAAATTTCAGTTGGTCCGGCCAGTATGGGCGAGTGATAAAGTCACGAAGCATGCTGGTGGAGGGGGGGGGGGGCATGCTACTCCAGAACAATTTTGAAAATAAGATGCTCTCTGGTGCATTCTGGCGCATTTTTTGAGGTTTATATTACGCATGCTAGGGGGGTCCGGGGGTATGCTCCCCCGAAAATTTTTTGAAAAATAAGATGCTCCCTGGTGCATTCTGGCACATTTTTTTAGGTTTATATTATGCATTTAAGCCATGCTAGGGGGGTCCGGAGGTATGCTCCCCCGAAAATTTTTTGAAAAATAAGACACTCTCTGGTGCATTCTGGCACATTTTTCAGGTCTATATTACGCATTTAAGCCATGCTAGGAGGGGTTCCCCGGAAAAAAATTGAAAATAAGACACTCTCTGGTGCATTCTGGCGCATTTTTTTTTCGAAAAATGGTCTGGCCATTTTTCATTTTCGGCTGAAAATTTGGTCCGGCCATAGCCAGACCTACCGGACCACTTCCGACGGCCTTGTGAAGACATTTACTTTAACTCCTTTACCAAACGACAATATTTTAGGCTTGTCCAAATTGAAAGCATATGCAGACCAAAAAATAAAAGTGACTGAAAGTTTGAAATTTGTTTTATGAAGAGTAGAAAACATTTTGGGAAAAGGAGAAAATGCTGGTTACCAGCATTTTCTCCTTTTCCCACAATGTTTTCTAAAGGCTTCGTTCTCAGGGTCATCAAAAGTAGGTGATTGTGTGGTAATGGGTTAAACTTGTTTAAGCTGTTAACTTTCAAACGGGGAACCTGCACTATGGGTAACTCTGAAAGTAATTTTGAAACAGTCAGGCCAGTTTTTGTGGTATTTGTCGAAGACAAATCCACTATGAGTTCAAGATTGAATTTTGATCATCATGTATCTTATTTTGTGCAAAGCCGGAGGAAATAAACCCAGTTAAACTCATTTTTTCTCGGTCAAATGAGGTTTTTGGTGGCACTCAGATATGTGATTTGAAATGGCATATTAAAATACATGGGGCTAAGCCATTGATCATTGAGATACTTATTTTTGATTGAAAATAGCTTCTCTTGCTCATTAGGTGCAATGATACAAATTTGCCAACTGACCCTGGGCTTTTCCGTTCCAAAACCAATTTGTTTCATGGCTTGTTTGTCCTATAATTGTGTGCTACTCCATTTGATTGCTCATGACTATTTATAGATCGAAGGAATTGATTGTAATATTGGAAATTAAATGTAAAAGGTTAAAAATATTTCAAAATTATAGTTTTAAGGTACATGAGTACTCTCCCTTCAACCGATGAGGTATTCATTTGCTTAGTGGGTTGACTTTTAAGCCATTATTTCAACAATATGTCTTTTTTTCTTTCAAATTCCACACAATGGGTTTCCTTGACAAATACCACTTCAGTGTTTTCAATACTTTGATTGGACTTAATATTGTCATTTGTTCTTTTCTCACTATTTTGATAGGGTCCTGCATGGCATACTGGTAAAATGTAAGACTCAAAGTAGGGGGCCCTGGGTTCGAGCCTTAAAGGAGGTACTTTGCTTTTCATGGAAGTGTTTCTAGGCAAGATGCCTCAATAGCCTTGGCTGGTGCTGGTGAAACCCAGAACATTAACTCTTTACCACACAATCTGGACTTTTAAGGAAAGAAAGCCTTTGAAAATATTGCTGGAAAGGAGAAAATGCTGGTAACCAGCATTTTCACATTTTCCCACAATGTTTTCTTTCCCTTACAAATAAATGTTCAATTTTTGATTAACATTTATTTTGCCGTCTGCAAATGCTTCATTTTGGACTAGTCCAAAATTTTGTCATTTGGTAAAGGTTAAATAGGGTAGGAAATATTCTGGAAAAAAAGGGGTAAATAAATGTTACCTGTGACTTTTTCCTTTTCCTACTGTTGTTTCAAACATCACTTTGATCAGGGATGTCTGTACGGTGGACAGTTTGGTAAAGGGTTGACATGTTTTGTTTTACAAAATTAAAGTTAAAAAAGTTTATGGAGAGAAAGACACTCTGACAGGTTTTGATTTTTTTTGTTCATGTGGGTGTGTTTTTTACCTTGTTTACTTCCTTCATGCAATTCATTTCACTTTGTTCCATTAATCATTTGTTTGCTCTCCATACCTTTTAACAGTTGCTATAGAACTCACTTAGCCTTTCTAAGGAAACTCAAGAAGCGTGGATACAAAGGGCCCAAGGGAGGTAAGAAGTAGGTATTCCTTTGTATATATTATCTCCCTTTTAAATCAATTTTCAGATTTCTCTGATATGCTTCAAATTTTTAACTCTTCAAATGAACAAAAAAAAGAAATGATTATAATGTCGCATGAAATTACTTTATAAATCAATGTCACCCATGTATTGTCTCCCTTCTATCACTGGATATTACATTATACTAGACAATTGATCATCCCAATCAAAAGTGCGTTCTACTGTTATGCCTGAGCTTTACTTACTGTGCGCCATGCATAAAGCGACTGTGAAAAAACTGACAAATTTTTACTAATATCTCCTTTACTTTTCATCAAAATTTCACCCCCACCCTTTTCTCCCTCGACCAATCATTTACCTAGAGCCTTTACTTTTCTAAAAAGACACCTGTTTGGGGAGGATAATCTGTCTATGACAGCCCTCGTTCTTGTATGAACCTGTCTTAACCCTTTACTCCATAGATACTCATTTCTACGCATTGCTTGTAGGAGACTTTGGAAAACATTGTGACAAAAGGTGAAATTGCTCGTGACGAGCAATTTCACCTTTTGTCACAATGTTTTCTATGCTATCAAAAGGTGTCGTATACACATGAGAAACAGCTTCATCCTTGCTGTTATTTAGGGTCAATTAGAAATACCATAGAAATGTCTTATGGGGTAAAGGGTTAAGTTGTCTTGTCTTGGCAGTTCAGTGTGTAGGAAAAGGATAAACAAAATACTGGTAACCAGGATTTTTTCCTTTTCCCACAATGTTTTCTACGCGTTCAAAGGTAAATTGCGTCATTTGAGCCACTTTGAAATTGTGGTCTTCAAATGCTTTCAATTTGGATAGGTCTAACATTCTGCAGTGTGGTAAAGGCTTAAGTATGCAGGGTTCGACATTAATATTTTTTTCAACTAAACCAGTGGACCAGTAATTCGAAATTTTTACTAGACCACTTCAGATTTCTACTAGACCATTTTTGCAGAATGGAGAAAAGTATGAAATAGATCTGAATTCTATGTTTTGTTTTCTTGTTAATATACCACAGTTGTGAAAAAGGACAATGTCATGTTAAGTAATGATCAATGAATGTCTCTCCATTAGATTATTTTAAATACAATTTTTTCCCAGAGGGGAAAAAAAAAAAGCCTTAACCATTCTGAAAGAAGTATCAGACACACATTCTAGTCTAACTTAGGCTCAAAATAACATTATTTGAGTTTACAAGGACAAAACCATTGTGATATAATGTTATCAGATCCTTCAATAGATCTTCAGCTTTATTTAAAGGGTACACTTACCCCCTGAGCTACATGTAGATCTATAAATATGGGGGTAAGATTTCAAAATTAGTGGGTATGCATCCAAACTAGAAGTAAAGTAATCAATTTAATGATGTTTTGCACCACAGAAGTGTATCATATTAAGATATCTGTGGAAATTTACTGTAAAGTCATTAAAATGCTGAAAAGATAGTCTAAAGTGACTCTTATAACACAATGTCAAAGGAACATTGTGTTGAGTCACGTGTTTCCGTGCTTTTGCATCAAGCATTTTTTCATGTGTGTTAATTCATGGTCAGGTTTTTTCCACATGATTTGACAAAAATTATCAATAAGGGTAGCAAGTAACTTCAAAACCCCTCATTTTTCACAAGTTAAGACAATAATGGATTCTTTTACGTTTTTTTTTTCCCTTATGTGAGGTCTCGCGTGTAACCAAAATTTGTTAAGTGAATTTCAAGTCTATTACATTATTTACGCAACAATATGCGCAAGTTTTGTTTCAATCCATTTTTTTTAACTTTATATTAGGTCTCTGCTTCTCCCCAATCTGATTTTATTTTGAAGTGACGCAAGCTTGGCATTTTCCCAACTTGTCTGCTCCATTGTCTATGTAAACATCATGGCGACTCATTTTCGGTTGTCGTGAAAATGAATCTACGGTATTCCATGAAAAAGAGCTAGACATAGGAAATTCTTGCTTAAAAAACAATTTCCCTGATGAAATGATAAAACTCATGTAAAATTTAAGACATGTCCGTTACGAAAAAATAGCCGTAGACACCGGTCTACTAAATCTATGCACGATGGGCTTCCTGTAGAAATTGTCTCTAAATTGTCACTTGTTGAACAAAATCACAAATTATGTTAGCGATCTTTTTCGAGGAATGGTTAGGTCGATTTTTGTCACTTATGCCAAGCATTCAAACTGATACTCAACTTACTGTCTCGAATTTTGCACTAGACCATTTGGGCTAGCTGGACGCAGTCTCTACTAGACCGAACCGATTTTTTGCTAGACAATGTCATTCTGACGTGCCTTAATGTCGAACCCTGGTATGGTATTTAGAGGCAGTTGATTTGTGGGATGATCAATTGTTTCTGGTACATCTAGATAGGTACACTGATAACAAACTTTAACATCTTGCATACAAGTCGCCTCATGTTTCTAATATCTTTGGCCTGCCAAAAAATAAGCATTGGTCCCGATCAAACAATGAAACAAATCTAAATATTTCAGTTTTAACCATTCTGTAGATCTGACTTTTTGACAAGCATTCTGGATGGTGTAAGCCCCAAGACTAAATACTCCAGGGAGTCTGATAACTTAAAATACAAAGTTCATTATTTATCTAGTTCCACCAGTGAAAAAAGCAAAGGTAACACCTATTTAACCCATTACCACACAATCCCTACTTTTGACGCCCCTGAGAAAGAAGCCTTTAGAAAACATTGTAGGAAAAGGAGAATATGCTGGTAACCAGCATTTTCTCCTTTTCCCACAATGTTTTCTACCCTTCACAAAAGAAATTTCAAATTTTCAGTCACTTTTATTTTGTCGTCTGCAAATGCTTTCAATTTGGACCAGTCTAACATATTGTTGTTTGGTAATGGGTTAAATAATTGATTAACCCTTGGAAGTAAAAACTACATTTCAGATGTATTCATTTACCTTGAAAAAAAAATCTTTCCAAGTATTAAGCTTACAAAAGAGAAACAGTGTATACTTTTGAGCATTTTCTATAAATAAATTCTTTTTAAAAAGCTTGCAGGACAGTACAAGAACCAACCAAACAAGTATAAGGTAACTCTACACACAAAAAAGAAAACTGATAAATTTAGCACACTCTAAATGATTATTGCTTTAATTTGAATTTGAGTAAATACGTAATATAACAATTTGCATGTTTAACCAACACTCTAAAGGTTTTAACACTGAAATTATATGAGACTTGGTCCTATTTTGATTCACAAAAATTGCAACTTTTAGTCAATCCTCTTTGCACAGAGCTCTTACAGTCTGAGTTATATTAATTTTGTTTTTTCTTGACTGAAATAACTCACAGTTTGAGGTCCAGTAGTTAAAATTATTTTTCGAAAGAGTGGATTTCTTTAAAAAGACAGTGGGTTGCACTCAAAAATTCGGTCTGTCATTCAAAGGCCTTGGTAACACTTTTGGGCTGAAAGTCAAATGTCTTGTCCAATGTAGTTTATTGCTAAACTATGAAGCAAATTTGTTAACATTGGCTTTGATGAATTTAGATGTGATACTCACAATATAGGACAGTTTCTAAGGGGCCATTGTCAAAAGGTCAAGGTTATTCTTAGGGCAGAAATTTTGGTATTTTTTGGTTTCACATCTGAATTTCACATAGAAGGCTTCTCAAGGACATTCATACATATTTTTACTTTAATGGACTCATCTCAGTTCAAAAGCTAGGTGCAGACCCCCTGTAGCTCGGCTTTAAGCGTGCAGGACTTAAGAACGGGGGAAGTGGGTTCAAACCCTGGTTCAGCCAGTTTCTTTCCGAGCATTGATGATAGTCACTGAGACAGGATTCATTCCTCTCCCACTACTGACCATTGCATCAACAATGGTTATCTGGGAAAATAGCCAGTGGCTTAGAAAGAAAGTTGTGCAGAGTACTGGTAAAAGAGACTCCAAGAAAACATAGATAGGTGCACTGGCATAAATGAAATGATGTTAAAAAATGCAATAAACACCATATGGCCCACAACACGCGAAAAGGGATGTTAAGACATTTGCGTAAAGTGTCGTCTGGGATCAGCCTGCGCAGTCCGCACAGGCTAATCCGAGACGGTACTTTACGACTACTTAGATTTTGTGCTACAGTAGATATGCGCAAAACATAAAAAATGCAGAACATAAAAAAAATCATAAAAACGGAAAGTGCCCCCTTAGATCAGCCTGTGCAGACTGCGCAGGCTGATCCGAGACGACACTTTACGCAGATGTCCGATTGCCCCTTTTTGCATGTTGCAAGCCGTATAATTAATCAATCAAGAGCAAGGTACTGACAAAGTCTTTCCTCGTCTGTATGTTCTCTCTGCATTGAAAGGTTTTAGAAAGTGTTGGAAAGTACAAATAGCAAGCAGATGAATAAAGATTCTTAAATGACACACAAATTTGGCATTATAAACACAGTGCAAGGAAAGTGATAAAATCTGCGACAATCCATACAGAGTGACGTCATTCTATATCGAGTGACTTCGTTCAATGAGTGGGTTATTCAATGGAATATAATCTTCATCCGTGTGTTTACTCTAAGTTTGAACTTATTTTCCTTTCATTAAGAATTGGCCATGTTTGAATTGAAATAATCTTCTTTCTATCGTGGTGTATTATTCAATTAACCACATTCTGAGTTATGAGGTGCAAAAAATAAACCACTCAGGCTATTGCCCTCATTGATGATTTACTGTGCCTCATGAACTCACAACTGTGGTTTATTGAATGAAAAACCACAATAGGAAGAAGATTATTTCTTAAATAAATGTGACTCATAAATAAAGATTTGTTTTGGAAAGGTTGAAGACATTTAGGGATATGGAGAAGATACTGGTATTTTTTCCTATCCTCACATTTTCAAAAGCCTTTTTCCTTAGGGTTGAAAAAACATGGCTGTATAGGAAAAGAACAACAGAACAGTCCAATTTCATTTTTCAACTAGTACACAGTTGTGCATAGTCAATGAAAATACAAAAATAATACATAATAATAATGGGTTATTCCCAGTTCGCTCAATACCATTTCACCCATTCCCATTTCGCCAGAATTTTTCCTGTTTCACCCATTCTTTTTTTGCCCTTTCCAACTTTGCCCCTTCCCCATTTCACCAAATATTCTGTCCTGCCCTTTTCCCGTTTTGCCCAAATTCATTTTTGCCCACTTTTCATTTCGCCCGGAAGCCATCTCGCCCAACTTTCCCATTTCGCCCAAAGACCATTTTGCCCTTTTCCCACAAGGCATCTTCCCATTTCGCCCAAACGCCATTTTTCTGATATCTGGGCCCAAAACTAGTGAAAAGTTCTCTAATAATTTAATTCCTCAATTTATGGACCTTATTTTGAGAGTTATTATGGCCTGCTTAAATCACAGGTGAGGAGGATATCCTCTTCAAAAAATGGTGTTTCCCAGTTTATCCAATCCCATATAGGCCCCAAAACACACAAACAGGCTTAAAAGCACTGATGGGCACAGCCAATGCCTGATATTGGTGGTAATGATTATAGGCCTGTGGTAAAGGAACAGGGTGTAGGCTACAACACGTAAGGGCCAAAATGGTGATGGGGCGAGCTGATAACTGGGCAGAATGGCATTGGGCGAAGTGGTGAACGGGCGAAATGATAAAAGGGCGAGATGGCATTGGGCAAATTGGCAAAGGGTGAATTGCCAAAAGGGCGAAACGGTAATTGGGCGAAAAGATGATTGGGCGAGGTGGCAATGGGGCAAAATGAAAAAGGGCAAAATGGGTAGGGGACAAGACAGCAAAGGGCGAAATGGGAAGAAAAGTTGGGCGAAATGGGAATGGGCGAAAAGGAGTAGGGGGAACTGGGAAGACACCAATAATAATACAGGAAAGGGGTAGATGACAAAAGACCATAAAGGGTATGTGCATGCTTATATTATGATATGATGACAATAATGACACCCCCCCCACCCCCAAAAGAAAAACATTGAAAGGTTGATGCATATACCTCCCATTATTGCATAAAACATGCCTTTCCGGGCCATTATAACCATGTATTAACGGGTAAAAATCGGGCGTTAACGGGGATAAAAACGTGTATTAATCAGTAAATTCTGTTGCCGTCAACGCCCGGCTTTGTACTATCAATATCCTCAATTTGTTCTTGTCAGATTTGCCCTAGACTAAGACCATCAAACTGTTGGAACTTGTACCATATTAGATTCATTTTATGGAATGTCTTTGATGATATTAGTACGCAACAAACAAAATTTTGCACAGGATCCCAGTTTAATCGAGATCTGAACAAAATATTTCCCATGAAATGTACTCTAAACCAGCTACATCCAACCAACTTTTTAACGTGATTAGTAGTTCCCTCGCTTGAAGTAGGTCGAACCAGCTGACGTCTTTCAGTTGCAGAAATTCATATCTACTCATTCATCATAGTTGTATTCGTCCAAGCGTGTGTAAGTTTATCCCACATAAGTCCACCATGTATCATCTTCGCGAGCCAAGTTTACGGTTACTATGTGGATCTTACCTTGGCTGATTAAGCCCGATTTCGAGATTCCTGAGATGCGCCCTCTATTGGATGCTGGTTATTACCCCCCTTACATCATATTTCTAAAAGCAAATTAAATATCGTTTTACAAACTGCTTACGAATACACATGAAGCGATAAGCAGACATCCACCTCGGTTTCCATGTTTTACCTTCTAATTGAAAGGTAGCGACCTTGTTCTATTTTTATCAAAGATGAAATGCTATGAGCGATTTCATTCTTTGCAGCTAGAGCTGGCTGCATCAAATGAAAAAGGGTATTGCATGAATGTAAAAATCAAGCTCGATCCTCTAAGGGTAGAATAGCGTAGTGAATTGTCAGCCTTGGCTTTGGAAGATGACTATGTAATTTAAAAATCAATAGAAGTATATTTACACAGAGAGAATCAAAACTGGCATACAGGTCTAACGGCCCTTCACTACTCGTAACAAAAACTTCTTTGCCGACTTCGGTTTTGACCCATTTATGTATATTCCATTTGAAGTTCACCTATTTGTATTTCTATGGAAATATCTTTGCAAATTATTGTTAAAATACCTTTATTTTATACATTAACAGCATTAACTCATGTTGTTGTTTTTTTTTCGGCGTAAACATTCGCAGAGGCCCTCAAAATAATTTAATATCCTCGTGCTTCGCACTCGGGCGTAAAAGCATTTTTTCCAGCCTATGGGAATGTTAACGACCTCATGAACATGAATTAACCCTATATTATAAGGAAAAAGATTACTCCATAACAACAACAGTTGCAAATTCCAACATCGGAGAGAGGATAGTTAACGATTTTTGCATGCCTTTAGCAATGTGCACATTATTCTAAAGATATTCTTGGTCATCATTATCTGGCACTCCCGAGATCCTTTTATGTTCACATCACCTTATTTTAACCTTTTCTTTTACTTCATTCCTTTTGATGCATTTTCATCTTTTCTTCTCTTTAACCCTTTATTACATGGCAAAATGTTAGATCTATCCAAATTGAAAGCCATTTGTAGACGACAAAATCAAAGTGTCTAAAAGACTGAATTTGGTTGGGGAAAGGTGGAAAACATTATGGGAAAAGGAGAAAATGCTGGTTACCAGCATTTTCTTCTTTTCCCACAATGGTTTCTAAAGGCTTCTGTCTCCGGGTTGTCAAAAGAAGGGATTGTGTGATAATAGGTTAACTCTTTAGAAATGACAAAATTTTAGACTTGGCCAAACTAAAAGCATAAACAGGTAACAGGTATGGCTCAAATACAAGTATTTATCTGCAAAAGAGTCAAAAACCTAGGAAGATGAGAAAAAACAGATTCTAAATTTCACAATATGTTTTTTTTTAAAGTTTAATTTTCCTCATAGTTGTTAAAATGCAGAACTTTGTGAAGAATTAAATACTGCATGACAAGATGGCACTACACACTTCAAAAAACAGCCTCAAAGATGTAGTTTGATCTTGCACCTACACTCACCCACATATCACTCTCGTCAATTGTTCAAGCCAAAAGTAAGCAAACATTAATGTCTGCACATAAAAAATATCAAAATTATGTGACTTAAAAATGAAGAGAGCAATTTTTTTCAAACGTAAAGGATTGGCAATGAAAAAAAAATCAGTTATTATCAGTTTAAAACTAATGATGTGATTGTGGTAAAGTATTAAATGTCATCTTTAAAGGTCATTTTAGTTATAGGAATTGTACTTGTCTTCTGAGCTCTTGGTCCATTAAAATCTCTTCTGTCATGTCCACTATTGTTGTAATAAGTATGGTATTCTTGTTTATACATACTTGAAGTCACGTTTTTCAAAACTAAAAGCACACAACACCAATCCCAGTGTCGATACCACTTCATCCATTTTGTAGGACCTTTTCAAAGACAGAAATCATCATTTCTGCTATTATAATTTGTGGTCAGCAAATGCTTTTGATTTAGTCATATAGATCTAAGCATGTTCCCTGTGAAACAAGCTGTATAATGAAACCGAAATTGTCCTCTCCGCTTATTCGTACAGTAATCTTATGTAACAAGAAAATGGTTTTATAGCAATTTGTAGCAGCTTTAACATCTGCATTATATTTTTCATAACCAAGCTTTACCCTGTACACATTTCTGCAAAAAGCCCCACCCTACCTTCTCTTACTAATTTTATCACTTTCAACAGCATTTATGTTCATTGACCATACTATACTATAACTCAATCCCATATTCTTTAATGAATTGCCTTAACCCTTTACCAAACAATCCCTGGTTTTTACGACCCTGAGATAGAAGCCTTTTGAAAACATTGTGGGAAAAGGAGAAAATGCTGGTAACCAGCATTTTCTCCTTTTCCAACTGTTTTCTACCCTGCTGGAAACAAATATCAGTTTTTGAGTTACATTCATTTTGTCGTCTGCAAGTGCTTTCAAATTGGACCAGTCTAAAATTTTGTCGTTTAGTAAAGCGTTAACCATAGTAATAAAAGATGCTTGAACTAGTAAGATATACTGTCTCATGTAGGCATTTTTTTTTTTTCATTTCTTTTTGCAGCAAACCACTATTGAAAACATTAAGGTTAAAGGAGAAATGTTTATCATTAGTAATCTTCTTTTTCCACATTGTTTGACATCCATACTTTAAACCTCAATTTACATCATAAATTATCCTTGTAAAAATGGTTAATTTCATTGTCTTCCTTCAATGGGCAATGTGTCAACCAATTATCAAAGTGTCACTAGTTTTATAGATCCTGGCAAAATGGGCATATGATTAAAACATTGGCGTGAAAGGAGAAAATGCTAGTTACCAGCATTTTCTTATCATTTCTAAAAGTTTTCCAATCTTTCTTAAACAAAATTTCCATTATTTGGGCAAGAAATAATTTTGTCATCAGCGATTGCATTCAGGTTGTGCAAGTCTCAAGTCTTGATGATCATTTAACCATGTCTTACTATAGGACAACTCTGAAGATATAACAAAGTCACTAACTGTAACATATCTAATCTGTCGTTAATACTAGAAAGTAGCACATTACTAACTTCTATTGTAGTGGAGGCTGGCTGAAAGTCACTTTTGCTGATCAGTAAGTGGTGGTTTTTTTTGAATGGAGACATTTTTTTTTTTGATGTTGTAAAGACTAAGTATTTTGTAATGTTTCTCACATTTTGCAGACCAAGTTTGTCAAGTATTTTGTCCTGTATTTAATGTATTTTTTGTCATGCAGTTTTTGGGATTTGTGCCTGAAATGTTATTGTTTGAGGAGCTCTGTCCTGATAACTAGATATCACATACCCATCTATAAGATTTATTTTCATCTCAAATTTTCTATATGATTTGAAGGTCACTAGATTAACAAAGATTAAATTTGATATTTCTTCTTTAATTTTCTTTCAATTCTCATCTGTTCAAAACTGGAAACAAAACTACTATCTATTGCCTACTCTCAAAGGATAGTTTTCAATATTATTAAATCAGAGGATAGTTACATACTATAATCTTCTTCAGAACACTAGATGTAGAAGGGAATATATCTTAACCTTTTACTCCATAGATACTCATTTCTTCGCGTTGCTTGTAGGAGCCTTTGGAAAACATTGTGGCGAAAGGTGAAATTGTTCGTGACGAGCAATTTCACCTTTTGCCACAATGTTTTCTGTGCTATCAAAAGGTGTAATATACACATAAGAAATGGCTTCATCCTTGCTGTTATTTAGGGTCAATGAGGGATATCATAGAAATGCCACATGGGGTAAAAGGTTAACGAAGCATACCCTTAACCATGTACCAAAACTGTCATGATATTAATATTCTAAGGAAGATGCTTCTGTGCAACATTATGGGAAAAGAAAAAAAATGCTTGAAAGCAGCATTTTGTAACCTTCACAATGTTTTTAATCCTGTCGGAGAACTTCATGCTATAATTATGTTACCACTTTCAGAGTGTTCTTCTGTAGATGCTTTCTATTTGGAAAAGTCTTTAGTTTTTCATTTGGGAAAAGGTTACATTACATGCATGCATTCTGCAAAAAAACATTTCTGTATTAAAACTGAAATTTCATTAATGCAATGTAATTTATCATTGTAAAAATGCATGATAAAAGCATAAATTAGGAGCATTATCGCTGTCACCAGTCTAGCTGGCAGATTTTTAGAAATTCATTTTGATTAATCTACGTAACATTTCTTAACATAATCTTCATTGGTCATTTAGGTTATGGCAAACTGTATTTGTCCCCCTATTCTTAGTAATATCAGAATTTATAGTAATGATGAGATCTGGAAAACACAGGAAGTGCTCATAGTGAGGAGTTGTGTACATGTATAGAGTTATATATTTTGTATGTGTGTGATTTTCTTTTGAACATTTTTTGTGGGAAAAAAAAAGACATGAAAATGGAATTTTTTGATATTCTATTTATGTGGATAACTTTGTTTTTGTTTTACACTAAACCCACAATCTCAATGATGTAAAACTTGTGGAAATCTTGTTAACTCTTTACTACAGAATATTCTAGACTGGTCCAAATTGAATGCATACGCAGACAATAAATTAAATAAGGTTCAGATGATGAAATTTATCTTATAGGGTAGAAAACATTTTAGGAAAAGGAGAAAAATGCTGGTTACCAAACAAAACTGTACTCCCTTAACCCATTACCACACAATCCCTACTTTTGACGCCCCTGAGAAAGAAGCCTTTAGAAAACATTGTGAGAAAATGAGAAAATGCTGGTAACCAGCATTTTCTCCTTTTCCCACAATGTTCCCACAATGTTTTCTACCCTTCAGAAAACAAATTTCAAATTTTCAGTCACTTTTATTTTGTCACCTGCAAATGCTTTCAATTTGGACCAGTCTAAAATATTGTCATTTGGTAATGGGTTAAAATACTGTTGAATATTGAACAGACTGAAATAAAAAATTTATTTCATTTACCACACAGTCTTTCCTGAAGAAGAAAGACTTTGAAAAACATTGAGGAAAAAAACCCAAAATGCTCATGAACAGCATTTCCTTATTTTCCTAAGGATCCTGAAGAAGAAAGATTTTAAAAACATTGAGGGAAAAATCTTAAATGCTGATAACCAGCATTTTCATATTTTCCCACAATATTTTCTTCTGATTTAGAAGCAAATTGCAGATCTGTGAGCCACATTTACTTTTATTGTTGCCTGTAAATGCTTTCAATATGGACTGGTGAAACAATAAGTTACATTATCTCTAAGTAAAAGTATTTGCACTCTGCAGTTAGAATTACGGGATTTTTCATGGACAGAAATAATTGGAAAGGTAAAAAGGTGGTTAGCAGGCAGCATTTAGGGATTACATGAAGTCATGGATGACCTTTTAGTGATTTGTGATATCTGCAATGATATTTAAGGATTACGTGGAATACTGATGATTTTGAGAGATTGTATGAAGTTGCAGATTATATTTCTTGGGCATTTATAGTTTTTGATACTTTTTGTGAAATACTTGACTTCATTTATGAGTTTTAGGTATTTTATGATGCAAAGATATGATGATCTTTAGTGAGTACAATGTTGTTACCAGTAATTGTAGGGGTTACATGAAGTCAATGATGATTCTTGGTGATCAGGTGTTGTAACAGATAATGATTAAAAACCCAATACCCTCTTTTTTAAAATATTTGGCATAGAAATTTAAATGAAGAAAATAGTTTCAGGGGAAAAAAATCAAAATTTTGTTTATTTCACTCAAGCTTTTGATTAATAGGATAATCAAGGAGAATCCCTCTCTTGCATACTTCCAAGCCAGACCCTAATATGGTAATGAGGTGTGATGAAATTTACATGATTTATTTTGGGGATGTCTTAAAAAAGATGCATGCAGAGCATATTGCTTTCTATAGGAATTTCCAAGTCTAGTTGCTGAACTGTTTTTTAACTCCATCTTTTATACCAGCCTTGTTTACTACCTATTTTACTCTTGGATGGGTCCCTGTCCTGCCCCAGTTTTGGCATGGGCTATTTTCATAATGGAATCTCCTTAAAAAAACAAGAATAGGACTGATCAAGGTCCCTGTCCTAATGGAATCTCTGTCAAAAAAAAGAATAGGACTAATCAGTTTGCTTTAACTCTTTACCACACGATAAAAATGTAGACTTGTCCAAATTGAAAGCATTTGCAGACGACAATTCAAATGTGTCTCAGTTAAGGGTATTTGTCCTTGATAGGCAGGAAAACATTAAGGGAAAGGGAGAAAATGCTGGTTACCAGCATTTTCTCCTTTTCCCTTAATGTTTTCAAAAGGTTTCTCCCTCAGGGGTCGTTAAAACTCGGGATTGTGTGGTAAAGAGTTAATTGATATCTTATTTATTATACATAGTCTTGGTTATGTTTTATCCTCTGTAAGAAAATGGCAAAGAAAATGTGAAGAAGGTATGGGGCTTTAAATATTAGCACGATACCTTATGTGGATTGATCTTCAAGCTCCTGATTGACGGGTTTTTTCAGACATGTAGAATCAGAGCTCCAGATAGGGGGAGTGATTTTGATTTTAAACTTGAAAATATTAATTGTTCTCCACTAAACCCTTTGTTATGGGTACTCATTAGAATCGTCTCATCGAGAAACTACTCATCCAAATTTGATGAAATGATCCTACCATGGTCCTGTTTAGAATTTTTTGAAAGAATTTGATTCCTTCAAAAACTCTTATTGCCATGCCAACAAAACTGAAAAAAAAAATTAAAAATCTTCTCTGAAACCAGAAGGCCCAGGGCTACTGAATTTGGCATGTCGCTTTATCCAATGGACCTTTAACAAGTTCCTTCATATTATAGGCCTGGGGTCAAAATTGGCTCCATTCCAGGGATCATTTGTTTAAAGGTGGTTATTTAGAATTTTCACATCACACCAAATCAAAAAATATATATATCACTGAAATTTATATGAAAAAACAGTACAAATCATCAATAATTAAGAATCATAAATTTACCAAAAAATTTTTTTTTGGGTGGTATTCCCTTAAAAGGCTACGTAGCCGCTTAAGCTATTTTTAGATTTCGCGCCAGAAATAAAAAAAGGATTGTGGGAATGTTAAGTGACTGGCACGTGACTAATGACGCTTAAAAATTCAATTACATAACAAACATGTAATTATTTTTTTATAACATCTTCCTCAGACCCTGTTTGAAGTTTCGTCTGTGTATTTCTGGTATGTACATGAGCAAGTTGCTCATGTAAAAATAGAATGTGTTTCCCTTCGATGTCGACCTGGGCCGTAGTAAATCTCTAATTTCTCTTGTTGTGGGATGGTTTTCGACCACTGGGGTTTTATGAGTGACAATTATAAGGCTTTGGGAGTATAAGGATGACATTTTTGTATTTTCGTAAAATTTTCGTCCCAAATTCTGAAGGGCCACCTTTAACATGGGCTTCACAATAATCAAGGGAAATAACTCTTTTTTTATAAAGTATAAACTTTGTTACTATTTACCTTCTATGATGATCAAACTACAGTCATACATGATTGGTGCTAGATGTTAAGTTTTTTTTTTTTTAAATATTCTGTTTTCAGGAGAGTGATTCATTTTGATGCTTCTAGTTATGCTCACATGACTGGAATATTGATTTCTTAAGAATGGTTGGTGAATACGGGCCCTGGTTTCTTTCATTCAGGTTTTTTTTCCAAGAAGTTTACCTTTCATGCCAATGAATTAATCTGCTTGTATTGCCCGATAGTGTTCATTGTGTTTGAAGGTCCTCTTTTTCAGGGTCGTGAACACTTCAATTTGTGTGGTAAAGGGTTAAAAAGTCAGTGGAGCGATACAGGGCCATCATGGCCCTCTTGTTTCCATAATGTTTTCAAGAGCCTTCACCCTCAGGGTCATGGAAACTGAATTGTATGGTAGTAGCTTTATTGTGATGATGTAAAAACTTCAGCCATAGTTTCCTCATAGAATTAGTATACCAAACATAGATACTTATCATTTGGCACGCAGCACGGCAAAAGGGGTATTCGGACATCTGCGTAAAGTGTTGTTCCGTAAAGTGCTGATCTGAAAGGACACTTTCATTTTTTAGCTCACCTGAACACAACGTGCTCAAGGAGAGCTTTTCGGATCACCTGGTGTCCGTCGTGCCGTTAACAATTTTTTAAACATCAACTCCTCCTAAACCGCTGGGCCAAGTTGGACCAAATGTGGCTGGAATGTTCCTTGGGGAATGTTCCTTGGGAGGTGGACCTCTTTAAAAATTGTTCACAGAATTTGATTCCGTCAAAAACTCTGGTTGCCATGGCAACCAAATGGAATTTTCTAAGAAATTCTTTAAAAATCTTCTCTGAAACCGCTGGCCAGATTCTGAAATAATTTCACAGAGCTGTTCCTTTGGTGACCCTTTTCGAAAACTGTTCACGAAATTTTGACCCATCAAGAAACATGGCTCTGGTGAAGCCACGGGGCTTCTTGCACTATACAGAAAAGAAGAAATTCTTGAAAATTCTTCTTCTCTAAAACAGCAGGTCAGATTTTAAAATGATTTCACAGCAGTGTTCCTTTGGTGACCCTTTTCAAAAAGTGTTGGCGAAAATTTGATCCGTCGAGAAACATGGCTCTGGTGAATGGGGGCTTCTTGCACTATACAGAAATTAAGAAATTCTTGAAAATTCTTCTTCTCAGAAACTGCTGGTAGAATTTTGAAATAATTTCTCAGGGATGTTCTATGGGTGACCCTTTTCAAAAACTGTTCTTGAAATTTTGATCCATCGAGAAACTGGTGAATGGGGGCTACTTGCACTATATGGACATGAAGAAATTCTTGAAAATTCTTCTCCGAAACGGCTGGTCAGAATTTGAAATAATTTCACAGAGATGTTCCTTGGGTGACCCTTTTCAAAATGTGTTCCCCAAATTTTGATCTGTCAAGAAACATGGCTCTGGTGAATGGGGGCTTCTTGCACTAGACAGAAAAGAAGAAATTCTTGAAAATTCTTCTTCTCTGAAACAGCTGGTCAGATTTTGAAATTATTTCACAGCAATGTTCCTTTGGTGACCCTTTTCAGAAAATGTTCGCGAAATTTTGATCCATCTAGAAACATTGCTCTAGTGAATGGGGGCTTCTTGCATTATACAGAAATGAAGAAATTCTTGAAAATTCTTCTTCTCTGAAACGGCTCGTCAAATTTTAAAATAATTTCACAGAAATGTTGCTTGAATGACCCTCTTCAAAAATGTTCAAGAAATTTTGACAGGTCAAGAAACATGGCTCTGGTGAATGGGGGATTCTTGCACTATATGGAAATTAAGATACTCCTAAAAATTCTTCTTTTCTGAAACTGCTGGTCAAATTTTGAAAGGACTTTTACATGTGACCTTTTGAAAATTGCATGGCAAAATAATGATTTTGTTTCCAGTGTTTCAATACCTCAAAAGAAAAAAGGCTATGAACCTCTCAAAAATTCAGGTGAGCGATCCAGGGCCATCTTGGCCCTCTTGTGTGCAATTTTCTGTTTTGTGCATTCTACTGTAGAACAAAATCTAATGTAGTTGTAAAGTGTTGTCTTGGATCAGCCTGCATGTACTGCGCAGGCTGATCCAAGACAACACTTTAACCAAATGTACAAAAGCGCCTTTTGCATGTTGCAAGCTATTTAACATAATACCATATTTCTCATTATATCTCTTTACCAGATGACAGAAATTGAAATCATTTTCAGCGGACAAATTAATGTGGCTTCAGTGGTTAGGCCGCTCTTTTAATGAGTATTACATAGAGTGGGAAAAAGAAAAACACTGATCACAATCATTTTTTCCTATTTCAGTGGTGTTTTTAAAAGCAATCTTTCTAAGGGTTGTTAAAGGATCGGAACATGTTATATAGAAACCAGAAGATACTACAAATAGCATGAAAGGGAAATGTTTGTATGAAAAATAAAAGATTTATTGAAAACGAAAAGAGAAAAGGAATGATTGCTTTCACAATTCACTGCTCTGTATGTATCTAATGTTTCAAAAGTTGTTTCGTGATGTGGCATAAAAAGTTACATTTATATGGTACATGTAATTAATTAACTATAGACTTTCTGGTATTACTAATATAATATTACTAATGATAGAAAGATAGGCACTGAATTAGTCAGTTTTCCTGTAGATTAAGTCTTTACCAATCAGCAAAGTTTCAGACTGGTCCAAGTTGAAGGTATTTGCAGATGAAAAATTAGATATGGTTTTCTAATGTTGGAAAAAGCCTCTGAAATGGCATCTTCATGAGCCAAGGTTACGATCACTAAATGGAGCTTACCTTGGCTGATTGAGCCCAAGTTGAAGATTCCTGTGATACGCCCTCTATTGGATGCTGGTTATTACCCCCCTTTACATCATATTTCTGAAAGCCAATGAAATATTGTTTTACAAACCGCTAATGAATAGAATTATTCAGCATGAAGCGATAAGCAGACATCCACATGGGTTTCCATGTTTACCTTCTATTTGAAAGGTCGCAACCTTATTCTATTTTTATCAAAGATGAAACGCTATGAGCGATTTCATTTGTTGCAGTTAGAGCTGGCTGCATCAAATGAAAAAGCATATCAGGGGAATGTAAAAATCAAGCTCGGTCCGCCAAGGGTAGGGTAGTGTAGTGAATCGTCAGCCTTGGCTTGCCAAGATGCTGAAATGGTGGGAAACAGTGTGGATAAAGGAGAAAATCATAATAACCAGAATTGTTCTCCTTTTCCTAAATGTTTTCAAACACCTCAGATCATTAATTTTATGGTATGGACTGCTCTACAAAGGTTATCAATTGGAAAACATATTAATTGTTGTCTGTGAATTCCTTCAATTTGGATGCAATTAACCCGTTACCACACAATCCCGACTTTTAACGACCCTGTGAAAGAAACCTTTAGAAAACATCGTGGGAAAAGGAGAAAATGCTGGTAACCAGCATTTTCTCCTTTTCCCACAATGTTTTCTACTCTTCACAAAACAAATTTCAACTTTTCAGTTACTTTCATTTTATCCTCTGCAAATGCTTTCGAGTTGGACAAGCCTAAAATATAGGCGTGTGGTAATGAGTTAAACTTTAAAATTTTGCTGTGTAGTAATTAATGTGATTTCATGCTCAATGTAAATTTTAAACCAGGCCATAATGTAAAAATGGGGGAACACATTAGGAAGGGATAAACAAATGGCAGTAACATTGTGATTTTAGGTTTTTGATATTTTATGTGCAGGTACTGCAGGATATAATTTTCCATTAAATTAGCCTTCTGTTATATTATTCACCAAAATGGAACTGGCACTGTCATTCTGTCCGTCCGTCCGTCTGTCCTTCCGTCCGTCTGTCCGTCCGTCCGTCCGAAGCCATTTCTCCACAACCCTTGGACCAAATTGGATGAAACTTCATATATGAACTCCTTAGGGTAATGCGCCGATATACTTTTCCCGGATTTTCAATTTGACCCTGTGTCACGGAAAAAAGGGGCTTAATGCAAAATTGCAATTTTTACCAATATCTCATTCAGTTTTTGTCAGAATATCATGAAACTTCATGGTTATATTGTTTATGGAAAGTTTTAGCATGTGCCCTTGCTATTTTTAATCTGGGCATTTTTTAAGTTGACGTTCTGTCATGGAAAAAGGGGGCTTCTTGCAAAATTCCAATTTTTACTAATATTTCATTCAGTTTTGGTCAAAATTTCATTAAACTTCATGGTTATATTGTTTTTTCAAAATTTCACCATGTGCTCTTGTTTCTTATCTATGTGTTTTTTCAATTTGACCCTCTGTCATGGAAAAAGGGGGTTTCTTGTAAAAAAAAAAAAGGGGCCCTAATGCAAAATTGCAATTTTTACTAATACTTGTTCAGTTTTTATCAACATTTCATGGTTATATCTTGTTTTACAAGTTTCAACATGTGCCCTTTGTTTTTGCAATCTGTGAATTATTAATATGCAAATACGTCTTTCCTGGTTTCTCAAATTAAGGCTGCGTCACGGAAAAAGGGGACTTCATGGAAAAAATTGTTTTTCACTAGGTTCTCCTTTATCAGTGCTCAAAACTTTGTGAAATTTCAAATCTGAACTTGTTGGAACGTTGCCCAGGTACCTCTCTTCCTTTTTCTCAATTTCAGGCTGCGTCTTTGAAAAAGGGGGCTGGGGGGCTTCATGTAAAAAATTGTTTCATGTAATATTTAATACATGACTGCTCAAAATTTTATGAAATTTCGAATTTTGAATTATTATTAAAAAATGCCACAAACCACACACCCATTGTATTTATTGCAATGATCCAATATTGTCTTATGGGAAAAGGGGGTTTAAAGGGGGCTTATTGGGCTTATTGTCCTCTACAAGTTTGTGTTGGCTATCTCTAAGATAGTATTTGCCTTTTCACTTCAAATTTTTGGGGGCATGATCAGGTTCTTCTGGGATAAAAGAAGTAAATTTATATCAGTGTCTTATATTTTATGACAAGCACTTGTTCGGGGAGCATAACCCGTCTCTGACGGCTCTTGTTCTTTGAGTGTCTTTGGACAAGACACTTCAGAGCCTTGGCCTGTTGTGTTACTTTCAAAATTAGAAAATCTTGGTGAATGAGACCAAGAATTATCTTAAAAATGGTTGGTGAATATAGACATAGGATGGAGCGACTTCTGAGACACCCTGTATAATGCTACTTGAAAAGGTATAAAGGTAGATCCAGGAATATGTAGGCATTATGATTGGAGAATCATTATGATTGGAGAAAAATGAGACTTATATGTAGACTTGTGAAATTAGAGACAAGATTTAAGTGATGAACAAAATGTCAAACGAGTAATCTGATGAACGGTTTGAAAAGAGGAGAGTAACAAAGTTTTTAGCATACACCCTTTATAAAATAATCTAAAAAGTCTAATTGAGAGGTAGGCATTTGAAATGTTGTGGGGAAAGGAGGAAACATCGGTATTGTTCTTTTATCACCTATGTTTTCTACACTTTTATTTGGGCAACATTCAATTCCTCGCAAGCAAATGTTTTCAAAATGGGCAAGTTGAAAAATTTTCTCTGTAAAGAAATGAAAGATGAACCAAATGTCATGCAAATGATCCATTAAATTGTTTGATAAGAGATTTTGTGATTTTTTGTATTGTTTTATCCTTTACCTCATAATGCCGACTTCTAACGACCCTGACAAAGACAGCTTTTGGAAACATTGTGGGTGAAGGAGAAAATGCTGGTAACTAGCATTTTCTCCTTTTCCTACAATGTTTTCTACCCTTCACAAAACAAATTTCAAATTTTCAGTCACTTTTATTATGTCGTCTACAAATGCTCTCAATTTGGACAAGCCAAAGATATGTTGTTTGGTAATGGAGTTAAGACCCTAAATGTATGTCCAGATAAGGTTAAATTCAAACATTTTCCTATTAGTTTGAAGATAGTTTAGAATCAGAAGCAGACTACTCATAGTGTGTCATAATGCTCTTGATATATACATTTTCCACAGAAAAATCTAAATGAAGCTCAGCCATTATGTAGGTAAACATGAAGGTGTTTAAGCTCATATTACATAGGGAAGAATTGTAGACAGACAAAGCTTGAATTTTCAAAAAAAGACCCAGAACTTTTGCATGCAGACACTTTTTATTTCCACCTTATATAACTCATTACCACACAATCCCTACTTTTGACGACCCTGAGAAGGAAGCCTTTAGAGAAAACATTGTGGGAAAACAAGAAATGTTTTCTACCCTTTACAAAACAAATTTTGAAGTTTCAGTCGCTTTTTTCTTGTCGTCTGCAAATGCTTTCAATTTAGACCAATGGAAAATTTTGTAGTTTGGTAATGAGTTAAATCTTTACCAGACAACAAAAATGAAGACTTGTCCAAATTGAAAGTATCTTGCAGATGGCAGTTTAAAATGTGGCTCAAATGATGAAATTTGCTTTTGATAGGGTAGAAAACATTGGTGGAAAAGGAGAAAATGCTGGTTACCAGCATTTTCTCCTTTTCCTCCAATGTTTTGAAACGAGTTCTGTTTCAGGATCATAAAGGCTTGGTACTTTGTGGTAAAGGGTTGAAATCTATTCTTTCACTTTCAATCAACATTTCCTTTTACTTGCATTAAATACAAGGTCTTTCCTGAAAATATCCGTAAGCCGCAAAATATGGTTATCTGGCTTATACAAAAAGGTAGAACTGTTTGACTAGGCTCATGCTTTATTTAAATGTTTCTGTGCTTCGATTCATTCCTGTTTTTCTCTCTCTTTTATTACAGACGTGCCTCTCTTCCCAAACCAATTCTCTCTGTGAGTCCACCCAAAATTACAAGCAAGGTGATCGGTGACCTTTTGAAGACGACCCCTACATCATCCTTGGCAACGCCCTTGACCTCAGATACTCCTCCTCCACCTACTTCCTCTGCACCTCCTGGTAGTTAGTGGCTTTAATATGCACCTTGCCTTTAGCACATTTGCACTCTTCAGGTGAAATATTTGTGTAGCTATTTGTAGTGATACTGTTATGATATTGGCTTGCTGGCATTTGTGTTGGAACATCAGTGTTACCTCTAATGCTTATAAATGCTTGTAATGGTTTGCTTGGCTTGATTGTACAAGGTGTATTATATTTAAGATTATTTGAAATAGAAATAGTTTCTAAATGTCCTTTTTTTAACTTTGTAGGATTATTTATTAACTTGTTATATTGGTTAAACCAATTACCAGACCATCTTATGTTTCATCTACTATGAAGAAGAAAGCTTTTGAAACACTCCTTGAAAAAGAGAAAATACTGGCAACCAGCATTTTCTACTTGCCAAACAATATTTCTTCTCCTATTAGAACCTTTAAAGCTCATAATTAGGTATCATTTTCAAATTTGTTGTCTGCAGTTTTGAATTTGATAGCATCAAATAATTGATGTTCAGAAAATAGTTCAGGTGCTTGCCCATTTGGTTGTACCGTATTTAAACAGCATCTCTTTTACACAAATTAGTGATCGACCTAATTTTTTGTCCAATCAGAGAAGAGTATTTGTGGAAATTTTCTACCTCTAAAAGTCCATAAAATTTTGTCTGCTTGAAATAAAGACAGCCGTTCCGCACGTATGAATTCTACTGGCTCCTCCCACATCTACGTAAAATTAATTCATGCTCCTCCCAACCATTTAAAGCACGATTTGAAACTTGTTACAATACAACCTAAACCCTTTACCAAGTAATCCTGTATGTTATCGGTGAAAGTTTGATTGTAGAAAATATTGCAGAAAAAGGGGAAATTGCATTAGAGGAATTGAGTAATAAAACAAAATCTGATTTTTCTTCTCCATATTTTTACCCCCAATAAATTTTAGACCCAAATGGACGACCCAAGTAGCTTTTGCGTACTTTAACGATCAATCTGCAGAGAACGTGTAGTCTGATCATGAATTGAAACATTGTGCTAAACAGCGCAATGTTAAAATTTATGGACTGATTGCACGTTGTTCGTTCTGTATCATGACAAAAAGAAATGACATTTGAAAATCTCGAAAGTAAAAAAGATTATCTACAGCAAGAGCCAACTGATTAGTTTTTAGAAAAGTTCAACTTGTCCTTTTGTTTTCTTTTAAAAATAACCCTAAAAAAGATAGTATTTAGCAAGTACAGGTTTAAAGGAAAGTCCGAAAATGCTTGCTATGCACTCTTTACAAGATGCCAAAACTTAAGCCCGGCTCTAGCATATTAAAAGCAGCCCAGCCACGTATAATGGTTAGTATATCTGACTCGTAACCTGGAGGTTACGGGTTCGATACCTGGTTGCGCCGAACTCTCTTTCCGGTAAACTTTTGCATCTCACCTCTCATGCATGTGAGAAAATTAGACAGTGGCTTTGGAAAGAAAGTTGTGTCAGTACAGGTGTGAAAAAGCCAGGAAACAGAAGCGGTGTAAAATAACAATCATCAATAAATTAACCAATCATTCAATCTCTTAAAATGTCGACCTCATGTGATAACAATTGATAACGAGGAACAACAACAATTGAGATGGTAGATTGTTTACAAATGTCATATCTAGATTATCTTATATATCCAAGGACAACGCATTTATAAATGAAAAGTGGATACATTTGTGATACCTAAATTGTTGACATTGAAAAATCAACATATACTAAAATTAATAGTGTTTTGCATGTACCCTAAAGAACGAAATCTATTGATAAACATACGAACTTGTATTATTTGAAAAAAAGAAAAGAAGGACTGCAATCATAAATCATATCAGTTACCTGTTTTTACAAGTTCTTGTGTGAGCAATTGCAACAATTGCGTACATGATATATCCTTGCAAATTTCGTCTAAGTCATTTCCTAAGAAAAGGTCAAAATGTGGTTTGGCTTCCGCCACTGTAAAGACAGCAAAGCTGTGCACTTTTCTTTCGCAAAAGTTTGGCTTGGAGACACGCATAACATGAGGGTACTGAGGAAATCCACGTGATAGTGCTGTTTTCTCGTGTTTCGGGCGTGTCTTTACAATAAAACAAAACAATGAAATTTGATGAAAGTCATGTTTCTTGATATACTTATGTCATGTGGGCGTGTTTATAGGGTCATGCGGTAATGAAGGCATGTCTTTGCATAATATCTAGGACAAACTTTATAGAGAATGCAGTCTGTATAAAATGATTTATGTAAAACCCCAGTCGATCACTAAGTTGGTTAGAGCACAAAAAGAGAATTCTTCGAGAAAATAAAAGCTACGGCGCAGAGCGCCTTCGCTTTTATTTTCTCGAAGAACTCTCTTTTTTGTGCTCTAACCATTACATACTGATCTCTATGACATAACAATTGACATGATAAAAATGAGATACTGGCAAAAAACATGCATGCAAGACAAGACCCTTTTGCTACTTGTGTAGTGTGGATGCGTGCCACATGTAAGAGTAGCTGTGTGTAAACAGATTCGTTTGCCAACATGGTAGCTGGAATGTTTCTTAATTTTGGTGTACAGCAACATCCTAACTTCTTCACTGGTTCATGGATCTTAGTGTGGGGTCAATAATGGCCCTACCTCCTAGGTCACTAGTTTATTATCTTATTTAGTAAAAATTGGAAAGTCTTCCTGTTCTAAACTGAAAGATTTAACCTGAGTAATACTGTACATGTATAGGGTATGTAGCACTTCTTCTTGGACCTCTTTCAAATTGTTCAAATGATACTTTTGAGGTTAAAATTGGCCAAACACTGGGGTCATATACTGTCGATACTTCGAAAACCTCATAACTACAGCTTGTTTCAAGCTGTAGTTACAAGGTTTTGGAAGTAAACTGACGATATTCTGATATATTGAATATTTTGGAAACTTGCTCGTTCCAATTCAAAAGGCTTAGATTTTGAAATATTTTATATATAACAACACCAAGAGCCTATGTCAGTTTATTGAAATAATTTACTTGGGGTCATACATGAAAATCTTATGGTTCCAAATGGAATGGTTTAGAGCTGTATTATTTGGTTTTTAGCATCATCTATTGAACTATTCCATGTTGGTTCAAATGATACCCCTTGGATCAAAATTGACTGCTCCTTAACCCATTACCACACAATCCCTACTTTTGACGCCCCTGTGAAAGAAGCCTTTTGAAAACATTGTGGGAAAAGAAGAAAATGCTGGTAACCAGCATTTTCTCCTTTTTCCACAATGTGTTCAACTCTTCACAACACAAATTTGAAATTTTCAGACACTTTTATTTTGTTGTCTGCAAATGCTTCTGATTTGGACAATGAGTTATAAGAGTTATAAGTTTTATGTAGGCTTGTATAGTGAAAATCATATGTCCACTCTAGAGGCCAGATTTTCAGACATCTTGGAAAATTTCGAAATTGGGTCCTGCTGGGTAAAAAAAGTAGGTCACTAGGGCAAGTCTAGGAAACCTTGAGTACACTCCAGAAGGCACATTTTCAATCCAGCGCACGATTTTATGAGTGTTGGTTGGAAATGTTTGCCTTGGTCCTCAAATTAGTTTAAAAATGGATCACCTTTGGTCAGAAAGTAAATCAAGTGACAAATCATAAAAGATCTATAGAGACCTTGTAGATTATTTAGTGTGCATCATAACTCACACCTATGGTTTATTGAACTATAAACCACATTAGAAAGAAGATTACTTTTTAGATAAAAGCATCTTCACAAGCCAAGGATACTAAGGTAGTACCCTTGGCCTCTCGCCTCTTTCAAAATCGAAGCTCCCGCTGCGCCATTTCATTGGATGCGATCAAAACCCATCGCGTTCAATCAAACCATTCGTAACAAGAAATCTTTCGCAAAACAGAAAACAACAATGGCGGCGCCCATCAAAAACGAAAGTTGTCGTGTCTGTGACGAAAATTTGCCAAAAAAGAGTAGACGATCGATATTTAATAAGTTTTATATAGTTTACGATCAATTATGTGAAGTATTAGGACGGGTTCTACAGCCAAATGATTGCGGATTATCATATGTCTGTTCGTCTTGTTTCTGATCTGATGATTCCGAAAGCGCAGCCATATTTGATGCATTGCCCAACAATTTTTTTACGAGCATCTTGATTGGTCAGAAATAACATCAGCAAAGTTTACGCAACTTGTGATATTCGATAGGTGGCGCAGCGGGAGTTTCGATTTTTAAAGAGGCGAGCGGCCAAGGTACATAACGAACAAAGTGGAGTTAGTATCCTTGGCTCGCGAAGATGAGATAAAAGTGGAATTTTGTTAACTATTTCAATGTTGCAACCAGGGAAAATTACCAAATTCATTTTCTAAGTCTTAATTTGAAGGTGGAAACTAGTTCTTGTGCTCTAGTTAACTAGGTAAACAGCACATGCTATTCAACCAGATGGAAATATGTCCAAATTTGCTTCTCCATTTCATGTGAGTTTTGATTTTATTTGTACAAAAAAAACAATATTATCTATGGCAGATATTCTCATGAAGAGAACATCATCGGAATTGTTTTCATGAATGGCCACTCATAAAAATATTACCAATAATGTTTACTTGAAATAAAATTCAATTTTTCACAGAAAAAAAACGATATTAACTCTTTACCAAACGACAAAATTTTGGACTAGTCCAAATTAAAAGCATTTGCAGACGACTAAATAAATTTGAATAAATAAAAATTGAAATTTGATTTCGAAAGCGTAGAAAACATTGTGGGAAAAGGAGAAAATGCTGGTTATCAGCATTTTCTTCTTTTCCCACAATGTTTTTAAAAGGCGTCTTTCTCAAGGTTGTTAAAAGTCGGGATTGTATCATAAAGAGTTAACCTTTAAGCTGCTAAGCCCGGCTTAGTGATCTTGACCGGACAGTGTAGATCAAGATCAGACCTAACAGAATGCGCAGTCTGATTTTGGATCTACACTGTTCATTATGGAGATATTTTTTCCTAAAATTTATCTTTGGAGTCGCAACATTTGGCTCTTTCTTAGCGTCTTTAAAAAATTATTTGTTTAATTAGCAGGAGAAGTGTAACCCTTTCACACATGACAAGACTTTAGACCTGTTCGAATTGAAAGCGTTTGCTGGTGACACTTTCAACGTGGCTCACGTGAAATGATCGTTCTTTGAAAGGGAAGAAAACATTGTAGGAAAAGTAGAAAATGCTGGTGATCAGCATTTTCTCCTTTTCCCACAATGTTTTCAAAAGCCTTCTCTTTCAGGGGTGTTAAAAGTCGTCATTGTGTGGTAAAGGGTAAAATATTCTCTATTGATTTCTCACATTCAAGAAAGGAAAAGTGCTCTGTTTTGTAGACAGAGAAGAAATAATGATAGCAGAACTGAATTATGAACTCCGTGTATTAAAGATACTGAAACTTGAGATGAGATATCATTGTTTTGAGGTATACATGTATTTAGCTTGAAACAAGTTCTGTGCAAATAGGTGAAGTCAGGTATAATGTCATTTGAACTTTTTACCAAGCAATTCAATACTTTTATCCATAATTTTGTTTAAAATAAGATTTCTGCATAGTCTATGACCACTTTGTTTTCGCATTCCCAAAGTTCAATGACCTGTTACCACTTTAATCCTTCAACAATCCACAAAATTAAAATTACATTTACCGTAAAACGCTGTGTATACCACGCAGGCATGTATAACACGCAGCCTTTTTCAGCATCAGATCCGAGGAAAAAAGGTTGTTCGGATGTACAACACGCATCAATAATTGACCAAAATATTGGAACATGTGAAGCTTAGGTCGCCGTCTTGAAAAATTGTAAATGGCGATAGTTTATCAAAGGGAAATAACCATTTTTAATCAAAGTGGAAATGGTAATGATTCGATGTGTACTCGGGGGGATTACAAAAACATGCCAGCTTATGACATTTGCAAATTCACACATTGAACTGACGACCATATGGTAGTTAATCTCTTATTTTCTCACCTCGATCGACAAATGTGACAGGTGTGAAATAAACATAGATCTATATGATGTAAATCACGGTTTTTGTAAAAAGTAGCGATAAATGTATATATTTTAAAATCATTCATTTCTTTATGAATCGTTATTTTACTCCTTTATAAATGTTCAATTTTAGCTATTAACAAAGAATAAAAAAAAAACCACGAGACGAATCAGACGATAGCAGTAAATCAATATTTATCATTCCGGGGTACGTTCGCCGTTGCCAAAATGGCTGATAGAATCGGGCTATTACGAATCCTAATTGACAAATTAAGAATGTACAAGTACATTTTAATAAAATCAAAACATACTGTTTTTTTTAATCGGTAAAAGTTGAAATGGGATGATGACAAAAGTTAAGGCTGTGGCGAGAGAACTTAACGTTTTGTACCTACGCCACTCCCCCACCCACTTTGAACAGGCATACGACCGACTTTCAAGGAGGAGAAAAACATGGTTTTGCCTATTGTAGTGTATAACACGCAGTCCCCAGTTTGAAATTATTCAGAGCTGAAAAAAAGTGCGTGTTATATGCACCAAAACACGGTACTTAAATTTAGTACATTTTCAGACTACAAAACTTGACTCAAAAATTGAAACTGGTTTTTGGCTCACCTGAGCACAACGTGCTCAAGGGGAGCTTTAAGGGTCACTGGGTGTCCGTCGTGCATCGTCAACACTTCTTTAGACATCAACTCCTCCAAAACGCTGGGCCAGTTTGGACCAAACTTGGCAGGAATGTTCCTTGGGAGGTCCTCTTTAAAACTTGTTCACAGAATTTGATTCCGTCAAAAACTCTGGTTGCCATGGCAACTAAATGGAATTTTCTAGCAAATTCTTTAAAAATCTTCTCCTCTGAAACCGCTGGTCGGATTTTGAAATTATTTCACAGATATGTTCCTTGGGTGACCCTTTTATAAAATTGTTCGTGAAATTTTGATCCGTCAAAAATTGTGGCTCTGGTGAATGGGGGCTACTTGCACTATACAGAAATCAAGGAATTCTATAAAAATCTTCTCCTCTGAAACCGCTGGTCGGATTTTGAAATTATTTCACAGACATGTTCCTTGGGTGACCCTTTGCAAAAATTGTTCGTGAAATTTTGTTCCATCAAAAAATGTGGCTCTGGTGAATGGGGGCTACTTGCACTATACAGAAATGAAGGAATTCTTAAAAAACTTTCTTCTGAAACCGCTGGTCAGATTTTGAAATAATTTCACAGAGTTGTTCCTTGGGTGACTCTTTTCAAAAGTTGTTCGCGAAATTTTGATTGGTCAAGAAACATGGCTCTGGTGAATGGGGGCTACTTGCACTATAGGGAAATGAGGAATTTCTTAAAAAATTTTCTTCTCTGAAACCGCTGGTCAGATTTTGAAATAATTTCTCAGGGATGTTCCTTGGGTGACTCTTTTCAAAAAGTGTTTGCGAAATTTTGATTGGTCAAGAAACATGGCTCTGGTGAATGGAGGCTACTTGCACTATAGGGAAATGAAGAAATTTTTAAAAATTCTTCTTCTCTGAAACAGCTGGACAGATTTTGAAATGATTTCACAGAGATGATCCTTGGGTGACCCTTTTAAAAAATTGTTCACAAAATTTTGATCCATCAAGAAACATGGCTCTGGTCAATGGGGGCTACTTGCACTATATGGAAATGAAGAAATTCTTGAAAATTCTCTTTCTCTGAAACCCCTTGTCAGATTTTAAAAGAAATTTTCCGTAATGTTCCTTGGGTGACCCTTTTCAAAACTTGTTTGTAAATTTGATCCATCAAGAAACATGGCTCTCGTGGATGGGGGAAACTTGCTCTTATACAGAAATGAAGAATTCTTAAAAATTCTTCTTTTTGAAACTGATGGTCAGATTTCGAAATTAATTTTACAGGACTGGTGACCTTTTGAAAATTGCTTAGCAAAATTATAAATTTGGTTCCAACGTTTCAATAGCTTAAAAAAAAAATAGGCTATGGTCATCTCAAAAATTCAGGTGAGTGATCCAGGGCCATCTTGGCCCTCTTGTTTGAAGTGTACAAAGCATTGTGGAAAATAGAACCTTACGTTGTTACCAGCATTTCCTCCTTTTCCAAATAAAGTTTTCAAAAGCCTAACTTTCAGGGTTGCTTAACTCGACCAAACAACAAAATTTTAGGTTTGTCCAAATTTAAAGCATGTGCAGATTACAAAATTAATGTGAATGAAAGTTCGAAATCTGATTTGGAAAAGGTAGAAAGCGTGGGAAAAGGAGAAAATGCTGGTTACCCACAATGTTTTCAAAAGGCATCTACTTCAGGGCCCAAATTTGAGCATAGGAACAAAGAAGGAAAAGTTTAAAATTCCTTTCCTCAGAAACTAGAAAGCGTAGAGCTTTGATGTTTGGTCTGTTGCATCTCCTAGTTTGTACAAATCATGTCCCTGGAGTCAAAAGTTTGAGAATTGGAACAAATAAGGAAAACTTTAAAATTCTTCTCCTCTGAAACTAGATGGCGTAGAGCTTTGATAGTTGGTATTTGGCATCTCCTAGTGGACCTCTACCAAGTTTGCTTAAATCATGCCCTCGGGGTCAAAACTGGCCCAGCCTCGGGGTCACAAGTTCGAACATAGGAACAAAGAAAGAAAATTTTAAAATTCTTCTTCTCTAAAACTAGAAGGCATAGAGCTATGACATTTGGCATGTAGCATTTCCTAGTGGACCTCTACCAAGTTTGTTCATATTATGCCCTTGGGGTCAAAACTGTCTTTGCCCCGGGGGTTCACAGGTTCGAACATAGCAACAAAGAAGGAAAACTTTCGAAATCTTCTTCTCTGAAACTTGAATTTGCAGAACTTTGATATTTGGTATGCAGAATTTTATAGTGGACCTCTACCAAATTTGGTCATATGATGTCCCTGGCATCAAAACTAGCCATGCCCCGGAGGTCACAGGTTGGAACATAGGAACAAGGAAGGAAAATTTTAAATTTCTTTTTCTCTTACACGGGAAGAGGTAGAGCTTCAATATTTGGTATGTAGCATCTTTGAGTGGACATCTACCAAGTTTGTTCCAAGGATGCTGCTTTGGTTTAAACTGACCCAGCCACGGGGACCACAAGTTCGAAGATAGGACAAAGAAGGAAAATTTAAAATTCTTCTTTGAAACTGAAAGGTATAGAGCTTTTACATGTGATTGCCCTATGTCCGACGTCTGTCACCCGTCATCCATCAACAATTTCTTTCAACGCCTTCTTCTCCTAACCCACGGGGCCAATCTTGATGAAACTTGGCAGGGATGTTCCTTGGGTGAACCTTTACCAAAGTTGTTCAAAGAATTGAATTTCACTCATAAGCTATAGTCTAAGGTGAGCGTTCCAGGGCCAATGGCCCTCTTGTTTGCAAAGTGTTAAAGGTTTGGGTCAAGTAACAGTAATAGTAATCAGGTACAGACAAGTCTGTTATTTCCCTTGGTAGAGTTCTTGAGTACCGAGTTCATGTGAAGTTCTTATCAATTTTACCCTTTACCAGACAACAAAATTTTAATCTTGTCCAAATTCATAGCAATTGCAGACGACTATTTCCATTTGGCTCAAGTTGTGCAATCTTTGACTGGGTAGAAAACATTGAGGGATAAAGAGAAAAATAATGCTGGTTACCAGCATTTTCTCCTTTTCCCTCAGTGTTTTAAAAAGGCATTTTTCCCACTCATTAAAAGTCAGCTTGTGTGGTAAACGGTTAATATTATTTACCCACAACAATTCCATGTTTCACTAATTCTGTTGAAAAAAAAGCTGAACATTGTAAAAAGGAGAAAATGCTGGTAACCAGCATTTTCTCCTTTTCCCTGAATGTTTTCTTACCTATCAAAGACAGGTACCGTTACCGGAGGCACGTTTGAATTGTCATCTGCAAATGCTTTCAATTTGGACAAGTTTTCATTTTCATCGTGTGGTAAAGGTTTAAAGGCCAGGGTCATTAAAAGTCAGCATTGTGTAGTAAAGAGTAAGCCCTTTACCACACAATTCCCACTTTTAAAACCCCTGTGAAAGAAGCCTTTTGAAAACATTTGGGGAAAAGAAGAAAATGCTAGAAACCAGCATTTTCTCCTTTTCACACAATGTTTTCTTCCCTTCCCAAGACAAAATTAAATTGTTTAGTCACACTTGTCATCTGCAAATGCTTTCCATTTGGACTAGGCTAAAATTTTGTTATTTAGTAAAGAGTTATGTTGTCGTCTGGGCAAGACTCAAAGCTTGTAATCTGAGGATTACATAGTTGTTTGACATAGCCTTTTTACCCTTTGAGAATTTTCAAAAAAGTCGTCTGCTGCATTTGTGGCAAGTCAAGAGCTTCAAAACTGAAATCTGAAATGTCTGCTTAACTGCTACGGGGAAATTTCCCAGACAGTGATTTTTTTTCCCAGTCTTTTTCTTTTGATGGGAAGATAAATATTCTTTCTTACTTGGTAAAAGCATATAATTTTGTTGCATATTAATTAATGGAACAAAATACAAATGAAAAGTGTAGGTTCAAATTTTGTGCACAACTTGTCAGTGGATTTGTGTTATTATCTTATCAAATAATAACAGCTTCGTTTTATATCCAGATAAAAGAAGAGAGAGTGTAGTTTTGAAAAAAATTACATTTTACGACTTTTTATCAGACTTATTTTTTATTCCATGGGCGGATCCAGAGGGGGGAACTGGGGGTCCGGACCCCCCCCCCTCGGAATTTTGACAAAAAAGCGGGTTACTGGATTCGTGAAATGGCACTGGTTTGACATTGCACAGCATTTATGTAAAATACAGTCATAAATTTAAAGAAAGGTTCTAAATGTGGAGACTTCCTCATGGTTGGAACTGGAAACGTTGACTTTTCTTGTAAACGGCTTACATCCACTGAAATGCGGAACCTGAGAAAGATATCTGGATCCGCGCTCCACGCTTGTTATTCTGTACCAAATTACTAAAAATTCAACAAGTCCAATTTGAAAACATTAGCAGAAAGCAAAATGAATATATGCTCGAAAAATTGTATTTTTTTTATTCAGAAGGGTAGAAAATATTGTAGGAAAAGGAGAAAATGCTGGCTACCAACATTTTCTTCTTTTTGTACAATGTTTTCAAAAGTCTTCTTTCTTAAAGTCATTAAAAGTCAGTATCATGTGATAAAAGGTTAACGCCTACCTACCTAATCCCTACTTTTGACACCCCTGAGAAAGAAGCCTTTAGAAAACATTGTGAGAAAAGGAGAAAATGCTGGTAACCAGCATTTTCTCCTTTTCTCACAATTTTTTCTACCTTTCCCAAAACAAATTTCGAATTTTCAGTCACTTTTATTTTGTCGTCTGCAAATGCTTTCAGTTTGGACCAGTCTAAAATTTTCCCTGTGGTAAAGGTTAACAGCTACCTAGCTAATCTATCAGCCTAAAGGGAATAAGAGTGTAGGTGTGAAATAAATAACAGTCTTTTTTAAATCTTTGTCAATTTTTTTTAACACTTTACCAAACGACAATATTTTAGACTGGTCCAAATTGAAAGCATTTGCAGACGACAAAATAAAAGTGACTAAAACATTGAAATTTGTTTTGTGAAGGGTAGAAAACATTGTGGGAAAAGGAGAAAATGCTGGTTACCAGCATTTTCTCCTTTTCCCACTATGTTTTCTAAAGGCTTCTTTCTCAGGGGCGTCAAAAGTAGGGATTGTGTGGTAATGGGTTAATAGATATAGAATGATTTGACAGCACTTTTTCCTGTAATGCATCAGTGTTTCAAAGCACGTGGAAGAGGTTTCTTATGTCACCTTTTGTGACAGTACTATGAAGTGTTACCTCTCTCCACACAATCTCCAGTTTTAACACCCCTGAAAGAGAAGGTTTTTGATAAAATTGTGGGAAAAAGAGCATTTTCTCCTTTTCCCGCAATGTTTACTACCCTGTCAAAGACAGAATTAATAATTTGAGTTTATCATCTTCAAACAATTTCAACTTGGTCATAATGACTGAAAATTTTGTTCTTTTGTGAAGAGTTAACCCTTTACCAAACAATCCCTAGTTTTTACGGCACTGAGATGGAAGCCTTTTGAAAACATTGTGGGAAAAGAAGAAAATGCTGGTAACCAGCATTTTCTCCTTTTCCCACAGTGTTTTCTACTCTGCTGGAAACAAATTTCAATTTTTGAGTTACATTTATTTTGTTGTCTGCAAGTGCTTTCAGTTTGGACCAGTCTAAAATTTTGTCATTTAGTAAAGAGTTTATCTTTACTTTACGACTTGATTAATTTACTCATCCAATTTCAAAGAATTTGCTGGAGACTAATTTAATATTCCTCAAATCATGGAATTTGTCTTCAATGGGGTAAGAAATGTTGACGAAGAAGAGCATACTGGTTAACAGCATTTTTTTCCCTTTTCACAGGATGATTCCAAAGGTTTCTCTCTTCATGGTCATTTGAAACAAGGATTGTTCAGTTGAAGTGTTACAAGAGTACAGTTTTTAGTTTTTATCATTCTTGTATTTCATTTGATGGTAGTTATTAAATATCTTAAAAAGTAGAGCATATCAGGCCCTGTTTTCCTCTTTTTCATTGAAATTTTTTAATACAATTTAGTCCATTATTTTACAAATTTCATGATTTTCTGAATGAAAGGGTAAAGTCATTTGTCATTATTATGTTGTATGTCCTGGAGAGAAAATATCAGCCAAATAACTAATAGACTTTCTAAATAAAGAATCACAGAGAGATTCTGAATTGAGTTCAAAGGGAGTGGAATAAAGCTGGAATAGAGAGACAGTTTCCGTGAATCAATTTTTCTATGGTTTTATTTAATGCAGGCATCTTATGGCTTTCGGAACATAGCTAATTTAAATTTTCTTTAAGAATGGACAATTTTTACTTCATCTGACCACAAAGAAATAAGCCTTGCTCTGTAAAAAAGAGAGTTTAACCCTTTACCACATAATGGCGACTTTTAATGCCCCTGAGGAAGAAGCCTTTTGGAAACATTGTGGGAAAAGGAGAAAATGCTGGTAACCAGCATTTTCTCCTTTTCTCACAAAGTTTTCCATCCTGTCACGGTGAAATTGCACAATTTGAGCCCATTTGAAATTGTCGTCTGCAAATCCTTTCAATTTGGATAGGTCTAAAATTTTGCTGAGTGGTAATGGATTAACTCTACCAAATAACAAAATGAAGGACTCATTCAAAGTGAAAGCATTTGCAGACAAAAAAAGTTTTGTTACTAAGGTGACAGTTTTGTCTCTGATAGGGTAAAAAATATTATGGGAAATGGAGAAAATGCTGGTAACCAGCATTTTCTTCTTTTCTCAAAATGTTTTTCTGAAGTCTTTCTTTCAGGGTCGTTAAAAGTCGGAATAATGTGTTAAAAGTTTGTTACGGGAGACCATACCTTCATGCATGGCTTTGTCCCAATTTAAATACAATACCTAACAACTGTGTTGGGGAGAAAAACCAGCATTTTCTCCTTTTCCTACAATGTTTTCTACCCTGCTGGAAATAATTTTCGGATTTTAAGTTACGTTTATTTTGTTGTCTGCAAGTGCTATCAATTTGGACCAGTCTAAAATTTTGTGGTTTGGGAAGGAGTTTTTGTCAGAGTACAGCTCAGCTGGAAATGACCCTTGATGGTTCTTCATCCCTCTGCTGCCGGGCTAGCATTTTCAAAGCTCTTTCTAATGTCTTTTGAAGAGAAGCTTATCAAAACTTTAGCTCACCTGCTAACCTGAGCTTGTAACCAGCATTTTCTACTTTGTGAAATCTGTTTCTTTTCCCTTTGAATTTAATCAATTGAGCCACATTTAATGTATTGCTCAGATAGTTTTGTTTCCTTTGTATTTGTTAAATCAATTGACCCACATTTAATGCATTGCTTAGATAGTTTTGTACCCTTTGTAAGTGTTCAATCAACTGAGCCACATTTAATGTATTGCTCAGATAGTTTCATACCCTTTATAAGTGTTCAATCAATTAAGCCACATTTAATGCATTGCTCAGATTTTGTACCCTTCATAAGTGTTCAATCAATTGAGCCAGATTTAATGTATTGCTCAGATAAATTCATACCCTTAGTTTATAAGATTAGAATACAAGTTATGGTCCTTTAAAGACATTTAAGCTTTAAAGAATAGCCCTCTTTTTCACATTTCCTACCACTTAGTCTGATTGGCCGTATGCTGTTTGAACAGCACACAAAGTAATCGAAATTGGTCTTTCTATCACCGGCGTTTGTGTCGCCATTTTGAGTTCTGGTCATGTGACGACAGTATCACGTAATGACAGACTACTTTCTGAGCCCACTACAGAGGTGAATGTGAATGATCCAGATGTGCAAGAGAGTGCCTTTGTATGTGTTCAATCATTTGAGCCACATTAAATGTATTTCTTAGTTTCATACCCTTCATAAGTATTCAATCTATTGAGCCACATTTAATGTATTGCTCAGATGAATTTGTACCCTTCATAAGTGTTCAATCTATTGAGCCACATTTAATGTATTGCTCAGATGAATTTGTACCCTTCATAAGTATTCAATCTATTGAGCCACATTTAATGTATTGCTCAGATGAATTTGTACCCTTCATAAGTGTTCAATCTATTGATCCACATGTAATATATTTGCTTAGATAAATTTGAACCCTTCATAAGTATTCAATCAATTTAGCCACATTTAATGTATTGCTAAGATAGTTTCGTACCCTTTGTATGTGTTCAATCATTTGAGCCAAACTGAATGTATTTCTCAGACAGTTTCATACCCTTCGTAAGTGTTCAATCAATTAAGCCTCATTTAATGTATTGCTCAGATAGTTTCACACCCTTCATAAGTGTTCAATCAATTAAGCCACATTTAATGTATTGCTGAGATAGTTTCGTACCCTTCATAAGTGTTCAATCAATTAAGCCACATTTAATGTATTGTTCAGATAGTTTTATACCCTTCTTAAGTGTTAATCAATTGAGCCACATTAAATGTATTGCTCAGATAGTTTTGTACCCTTCATAAGTGTTCAATCAATTGAGCCACATTTAATGTATAGCTTAGATAAATTTGTACCCTTTGTAAGAGTTCAATCAACTGAGCCTCATTTGATGAATTGCTAAGATAGTTTTGACTCTTTACCATACAAAATATTAGACAGGTGCCAAAGGAGAACATTTGCAGACATCATTTTAAATTTGGATCAATGATAAAATTTGTCTTTGATAGGATGGAAAGCAATGTCGGAAAGGGGAAAAAATGGTTACTTTCCCAGTGATTTCAAGAGCTTTCTTCTTCAGGGTGGCCAAGTGAGAAATTGTATTTCACGGAACTGGGGCTAATCATTCTTTTAATTTGAATATTAACTGTAGATGCACATGATATATTACCTTGTAAATTTCCAGCATCGAAGTCGAAAGAGAGATGTTCGCTTCAGTCCTGATGTATGTAACAGTGCACCAATCTTGCACAATGTGTTAACACAGGATAAAGTTATTTCAGATGGCTTGCCATTTAAACCTTACCAAATGACAGAAATTTAGAGTGGACCAAAATGAAAGCATTTGCAAATGACAAAACCAGGAAGAATTTTGTTCAGGGATTAATACTTTACCACAAGACAAAGTTTCAAATGTGACTGAATTAATGCTCTTGCAGATTACAAGTTAACACGACTTGAATTAGTTCTGGAAAGTGGAAAAAAAATGGAAAAAGGAGAAAATGCTGCTTACCGGCATTTCCTCCTTTTCCCATGTTTTCAAAAGGGCTCCTTTCTCGTGTTCTTTAAAATTCAGGATTGTGGTTTAACTCTACCACATTTTAGATTGGTCCAAAGTGAAAGCATTTGCAGACGACAAAATAAAAAGTGACTGAAATTTTAAAATTTGTTTTGTGAAGGGTAGAAAACATTATGGGAAAAGGAGAAAATGCTGGTTACCAGCATTTTCTCCTTTTCCCACAATATTTTCTAAAAGCTTCTTTCCCAGGGTTGTCAAAAGTAGGGCTTGTGTGGTAATGGGTTAAAGGATTAATGTTGCCAACACTTAGATTTGGTGGTTTCAGTTTTCAGCACTTTGACATCTATAGAAGAACCAAAGCTTGGTTCTTAAGTTTTGATTCAGATTTTGAAATTATATTTTTTCACTATTATTGCTATTTACACTAATTGTGTTTTCTTCAACCAGGCTCTTGGTCTTATGTGCACATGCATATTGGTTTATATTGTATTTGTATACCTGTAATTATTCAGTGTATTGAAACTTTGTACATTTATATGTGGAAAATGGCTTTTGAAGACTGTGAAAAAATATAAAATGCGGCTTTTCGCCTTTTCTACAATTTTTTCAATCCTTTCAAAGATGAATCCTATCACATGACAAAATTATATACATTTCCAAATTGAAAACATTTTGCAGATGACAAATAAACATGGTTAATGCTGAGATTTGTCAGTAAAAGGACAGAAAACATTGCAGGAAAAGGAGAAAATGCTGGTTTTCCCCAAAATATTTTCCGTAGGCTTTTCTTCTCAATGAAAAATTGTCTTCCCTTAAATTGGGATATACATGTACATGTACCTTATAGACCATGCTTTTGATGGTTGAACATGCAGTTTGAATGGTATTTCAGCGGCACTCTTATGACAAACATTTAAGCCAGGCTGCACTGAAAAAATATTTAATTCTTTACCGAACTACATAATTTTGGGTTGGTCCAAATTGAAAGCACTTGCTGACAAAAAAATAAACATAACTCAAATATTGAAATTTGTTTTCAGCAGGATTGAAAACATTGTGGGATAAGGAGAAAATGCTGGTTACTAGCATTTTCTCCTTTTCCCACAATGTTTTCAAAAGGCTTCTATATCAGGGTCTTAAAAACCAGGGATTGTTTGATAAAGGGTTAACTCTTTACCAAACAACAAAATTTTAGACTAGTCCAAATTGAAAGCTTTTGCAGCCAACAAAATTTAAAACTTGATTTGGAAAGGGCAGAAAACATTGTGGGAAATGGAGAAAATGCTGGTTACCAGCATTTTCTCCTTTTCCCACGATGTTTTCAAAAGGCATCTATCTCGGGGTCGGAAAAACCAGGGATTGTTTGGTAAAGGGTTAAAACATTCCCATGATGCATTGCATTATATACCAAGCAATTAAGTCATCTCATTATTATGGGTCCATAGAATCTATTTTGTTGAACAACAGAGTATTTTATGTGGTAGATTGATTCTTAAACATGCAGAAAATATACTAAAAGTAAAAAGCCCAGGGTCCATATTCACTAACCATTCCCAAGAACGTTCTTTGTCTTATTTTCCAGTATTTTCTACATTTGTTAGTAACAACTTCTGATTGGCTAAACCGAATGGTTTAGCCAATCAGAAGTAGTGTTACTTACAAATATAGAAAACCTTGGAGAATAAGACTAAGAATATTCTCAAGAATGGTTGGTGAATATGGGCCCTGGTCAGCATGTGCAGTCTGTATAATCTGACTTGAGTGGATACTTATTGCAGATGTGTTAAACACCACTTTCATAGAGTATGGCTAATTATGCCCCCCTTCGAAGAAAGGGAGGTACACATGTATATTGCTTTGCACTTGTCGGTCGGTCCGTAGACCACATTTTTTGTCCGGAGCATAACTCAAAAAGTATTTCAGGTATCATCTTGAAACTACATAGGTGGATAGATCTCATTTAGGAGAAGTGCAGTGCACAAGAATCATAACTCTGCCCATCATATTTTTTGGAGTTACTGCCCTTTGTTGATATTCATACTTAATTTTTGTCAGGAGCATAACTCTAAAAGTATATCAGGTATCATCTTCAAACTTCATAGGTGGATAGATCTCATTAACGAGAAGTGCAGTACACAAGTACCATAACTCTGCCCATCATTTTTTTTGGAGTTATTGCCCTTTGTTGATTTTCATACTTAATTTTTGTCTGGAGCATAACTCTAAAAGTATTTCAGGTATCACCTTGAAACCTCATAGGTGCATAGATCTCATTAAGGAGAAGTGCAGTGCACAAGAACCGTAACTCTGCCCATAATATTTTTGGAGTTATTGCCCTTTGTTGATTTTCATACTTAATTTTTGTCCGGAGCATAATTCTAAAAGTATGTCAGGTATCATCTTGAAACTTGATAGGTGGATAGATCTCATTAAGGAAAAGTGCAGTGCACAAGTACCATAACTCTGCCTATCAATTTTTATTTGGAGTTATTGCCCTTTGTTGATTTTCATACTTAATTTTTGTCCGGAGCATAACTCTAAAAGTATTTCAGGTATCATCTTGAAACCTCATAAGTGGATAGATCTCATTAAGGAGAAGTGCAATGCACAAGTACCATAACTCTGCCCATATTTATGGAGTTGTTGCCCTTTGTTGATTTTCATACTTAATTTTTGTCTGGAGCATAACTCAAGAAGTATTTCAGGTGTCATCTTGAAACTACATAGGTAGATAGATCTCATTAAGGAGAAGTTCAGTGCACAAGTAGCATATTTCTGCCCATCATATTTTTGGAGTTATTGCCCTTTGTTGATTTTCATTCTTAATTTTTGTCCAGAGCATAACTCAAAAGGTTTTTCAGGTATCATCTTGAAACTTTGTATGTGGATAGATCTTACTCAGGAGAAGTGCATTGCACAAGAACCATAACTCTGCCCATTATATTTTTGCAGTTATTGCCCTTTGTTGATTTTCATACTTAATTTTTTTCTGGAGCATAACTCAAAAAGTATGTGAGGTAAAATCATGAAACTTTAAAAGTTGATAGTACACATAAATGGGAAGTGCAATGCCCAAGAATTGTTAATTTATTATTAATAATTTTTTAGTAATTACCCTTTGTTCGTTTTTACACTTTGAACTTAACAGTTTATAATCACATGTTATATTTAGAATTGGATGCCATTGGGGGGGCATACATGCTTTATAAACATCTCTTGTTTCAAGTAGAATGGGAACCCGGTAGTCTTTTTGTTTCATTCCCTAGCATAATACTAGCATCACCATAGGAACTTTTCTTTTGTTTTCCCTTGTTGTTTTGGTGATAGTAAACAATGGAAAGAAGACAGAAAAAAAAAAGACACTGTCATATTCCTTAGTCATTTACCATAGAGCAATACTGGACAAATGTTTTTCAAATGATTATAGTATTTGTTCTGAAACAGGTAGAAAATGTGGGAAAAGGGGAAAATGCTAGTAATCAGCATTTTCTCCTCTCCCACAATGTTTTCAAAAGGCACATTCCAAGGGGTTAAAAGAAAAACTTGGAGTTGTGTGGTATTGGGGTAATCTTGGAACATTTTATAATTTTTTTTTTTTTTTAAGCATGTACATCTTTTTAGCTCACCTGAGCACAAAGTGCTCAGGGGGAGCTATTGTGACCGGTCATCGTCCGGCGTCCGTCCGTCCGTCCGTCTGTCCGTCCGTCCGTCCGTCCGTCCATCTGTCCGTCCGTCCGTTAACAATTTCTTTAAAAATCTTCTCCTCCAAAACCAGAAGGCCAATCTTGATAAAACTTGGCAGGAATGTTCCTTGGGTGAAGCTCTACAAAAATTGTTAAAAGAATTTAATTCCAACAAAAACTCTGGTTGCCATGGCAACAAAATGGCTGAAAATGGAAAAAATCTTTAAAAATCTTCTTGTGACAAACCATAAGGCCGGGAGCATTCATATTTTGTATGAAGCATCATTGGGTGACCCTTTACCAAAATTGTTAAAATTATTCCCCTGGGGTCATATTTGGGCTTTGCCCGGGCGCACCCTATTTTACATAGAAACAAAGAAGGAAAGCTTTAAAAAATCTTCTTCTGACAAACCATAATGGCTAGAGCATTCATATTTGGTATGTAGCATTATCTGATGATCCTCTACCAAACTTGTTAAAATTATTCCTCTGCTGTCATATTTGGGCTCTGCCCGGGCGCACCCTTTTTTAAAATCTTTAAAAATCTTCTCGTGACAAAACATAAGGTTGGGAGCATTCATATTTTGTTTGAAACATCATTGGATGACCCCTTACCAAAATTGTTAAAATCATTCCCATGGGGTCATATTTGGGCTTTGCCCGGGCGCACTCTATTTTACATAGAAATTTAGAGGGAAATCTTTAAAACTTCTTCTGGTGACAAATCATAATGGCTAGAACATTCCTATTTAGTGTGTAGCATTAACTGATGATCTTCTACCAGAATTGTTGAAATTATCCTTCTGCGGTCATATTTGGGCTCTGCCCGGGCGCACCCTATTTTACAATCTTTAAAAATCTTCTTGTGACAAACCATAAGGCGGAGGGCATTCACATTTTGTTTGAAGCATTATTGGGTGACCCCCTTACCAAAATTATTAAAATTATTCCCCTTGGGTCATATTTGGGCTTTGCCCGGGCACACCCTATTTTACATGGAAACAAAGAAGGAAACCTTTAATAAATCTTTTTCTGACAAACCTTAATGGCTAGAGCATTCATATTTGCTATGTAGCAAAATCTGATAATCTTCTACCAAAATTGCTAGAATTATCCCTCTGCGGTCATATTTGGGCTCTGCCCGGGCGCACCCTATTTTACATAGAAACAAAGAAGGAAATCTTTTAAAAATCTACTTGTGACAAATCATAAAGGCTAGAGCATTCATATTTTGCATGTAGCATCATCTAGTGACCCTTTATGAAAATAATTAAAATTATCCCCTTGGGGTCATATTTTGGCTCTGTGCCCTTGTGCACACTATTTCACATAGAATCATAGAAGGAAATCTTTTAAAATCAATTCCATCTAAAAAGGAGAAATTGTTTGTAACAAGCAATTTCTCCTTTTTCACAATCTTTTCTACCATATAGATCACTTATTTTTCATTTTAGATACATTTTAAAATGTTGTCTGCAATTTGTTTCAATTTGGAACGGTCTAAAATTTTGTCGTCTGGTAATGGCAAAACTACAAGTCAAAAAGGGAACAAGACTCTGTGAAGAGAAAAACTGATGATAAGCAGCAGCTTTTAGCTCCACTGGCCAAAGACAAAGGAGAAAATCTGTAAACATATTTTTGTGACAAACCCCAGGGTATGCCTTATTTGAAAAGAATTAATAGCCTGCCCTTGATAAACCATATAAGTTACAAATATACTCAGGTGAGCGATATAGGACCATCATGGTCCTCTTGTTTCCCTTTTAAAGCACTTTGAAGGATGTTTAAGGCACTTTTTGTGATGTGTTTAGTTTGAATTAGAATGGATACCATTTAGTCACTCTTTTTGACATCTTTTTACCAGCATGAACCTAGCAACACCTTACGATCAATTTCTGTATTATTAGCTCCAAAGGCCAGAGGGCTTATGTCACGGCCTGGTGTCCGTTGTGGGTCAATGCGCCCATCCATGTGTGCTTTAACTTATATTTCAAACATCTTCTCCGAAACTACCCATCCAATTTTGATGAAACTTCAGAGAAAGTATCCTGCCATGGTCCTCTTTACAATTCTTTGAAGGAATTTTATTCCTTCAAAAATTCTGGTTGCCATGGCAACAAAACTAAAAATATTGAAATTTTATAGAAATCTTCTCTGAAACCGTAAGGCATACGGCTACCAAATTTGGCATGTAGCTTTATCTAGTAGACCTCTACCACATTGCTTCAAATAATAGCCTTGGGGTCGAAATTGGCACTACCACGGGGGTCACAATTTTTGTATGGGATTATATATGAAAAACTTCAAAAACTTTCTGGTACCTAGCCATAGGGCCTAGGGCTAGCAAATTTGGCATGTATCGTTATCAAGTGGTTGTCTACCAAGAGTGCCCAAATGATAGCCCAGGGGTCAAATTTGGCCTGGCCCCAGGGGTCACAAGTTTTATATGGGCTTACATAGGGAAAACTTTAAAAATCTTCTCGTACCAGGCCATAAGGCCTAGGGCTACTCAATTTTGCATCTAGGTTTATCAAGTGGTTTTCTACCACAGGTACCCAAATTATAGCCCTGGGATTTAATTTGGCCCCGTCCTTGGGTCTTAAGTTTTACATGGGCTCATATTGGGAATTTTTTTATAAGTCTACTGCTACCTAACCATAAGGCCTAGGGCTATCAAATTTTGCATGTAGCTTTATCTAGTGGGCTTCTACCAGGAGAGCCCTAATTATAGCCTGAAGGTCAAGTTTGTCTCCACACCAGGGGTCACAAGTTTTACATGGCCTTTTGTGGTGAAAAATTTCCAAGTCATTGTGTTACTAACCATATTAAAGACTAGATCTACTAAATTTAGCCCAGCCACATGGGTTTCATGTTTTACAGGGCCTTTGATTGAGAAAACTTTGAAAATCTTCTTCTTTATAACCACACATTCTAGACTTGTATTATTTGGTATGGGGCTTTATCTTGTGGACCTCCACCAGGATTCAAGTAATTATAGCTTTGTGGTCAAAATTGGCTTTGCCGGGGTGTCACAACTTTCTCGTAGGATTTTATAGAAAAAATTTTGTTTGTCCTCAAAGTCAAAACCAGTTTGCCAAATACTGTAATGTTTGGTTTGTAGTGTTTTTACTTATTAGCCAGTGGAGTGATAAAGGGCCATCATGGCCCTCTTGTTTTTCTTCATCATTTTGATGACGGTACCCATTGGAAAAAAGGAAAATTTTAAAAGAGAAAATAGATCTACACTGTTATATTTTCAAAACAAAATGAGTTTATCAAAGTAACAATTTCACTTATGTATAGATTACATGTTTTATATTTATGTTTTCTTGTTATTTGTTAGTGAAGTGTGATTGACCACCTTCTTGTGCACTTTAGTACTAACTAGGTGTTCTGTATGCTACCAGGCAACATACACATTTTTTGCTCAACTTAAGTGTCTACATAATGTCAAAAATGTACTGTTACGTACTGTTATGTTGTAGGTTGTTGTGGGAATACTTTTTCATTTTTAGCTTGACTGTTTTTGAAGAAAACATTAAGTTATTACAATAGCCATGCCAGTATGTACATCATTGTGCTAAAACTATGACTCTTTCTGTAATATCTCTTTAACCCATTACCACTCAATCCCTACTTTTGACGCCCTTGAGAAAGAAGCCTTTTGAAAACACTGAGGGAAAAGGAGAAAATGCTGGTAACCAGCATTTTCTCCTTTTCCCACAGTGTTTTCACCCCTTCCCAGAACAAATTTCATTTTTTCAGTCACCTTTATTTTGTTGTCTGCAAATGCTTTCAATTTGAACCAGTCTAAAATTTTGTCGTTTGGTAATGAGTTAATTACTGAAGATATCTACTTCAAACTAGCACCAAGTGTTAACTACCAAAAAGGGAACATAATGAATTATACATAAAGGGCAGGTAACCATCAAAATATTTTTGACAGAGTTTTGCCATTTGTTCGTGTAAGATTTTTACTGAGAAAGCAGTAGCAGTGGAACACTGGCACCTGCAGATGGTGCTGTAGTTTTAATAAAATCACATGTACTTTATGGCAGGAACTTTAAGAGTGTTGGTAGCAATCTTTGATCCTTTACGAATATTAGATCAGTAGTTCACTCTATATTGAAAACTTGTGTTGCAAACAAGAAAATATTCCTATATTATATACAACTTAATATAGTGGACCTGTAACAGAAGATACCTATTTCCACTATAATATTATTCTTCAAAATTTGCTAAGATTAAAAATTAGTATCATTGTACTTCTTTCACTGAGCCACTGTTTTTTTTAGCTCACCTGAGCACAACGTGCTCAAGGGGAGCTTTTAGGATCACCTGGTGTCTGTCGTCCGTCGTGCGTCGTCTGTCGTGGGTCGTCAACAATTCTTTAAACATCAACTCCTCCTTAACCGCTGGGCGGATTAGGACCAAACTTGGCAGGAATGTTCCTTGGGAGGTCCTCTTTAAAAATTGTTCACAGAATTTGATTCCATCAAAAACTCTGGTTGCCATGGCAACCAAATGGAATTTTTTAGCAAATTCTTTAAAAATCTTCTTCTCTGAAACCGCTGGTCGGATTTTGAAATAATTTCACAGATATGTTCCTTGGGTGACCCTTTTCAAAAATTGTTCGTGAAATTTTGATCTGTCAAAAAATGTGGCTCTGGTGAAGGGGGCTACTTGCACTATACAGAAATCAAGGAATTCTTTAAAAATCTTCTCCTCTGAAACCGCCAGTCGGATTTTGAAATAATTTCACAGATATGTTCCTTGGGTGACCCTTTTCAAAAATTGTTGGTGAAATTTTGATCTGTCAAAAAATGTGGCTCTGGTGAATGGGGGCTACTTGCACTATACAGAAATAAGGGAATTCTTAAAAAATCTTCTTCTCTGAAACTGCTGGTCAGATTTTGAAATAATTTCACAGAGTTGCTCCTTGGGTGACCCTTTTCAAAAATTGTTCGTGAAATTTTGATTGGTCAAGAAACATGGCTCTGGTGAATGGGGGCTACTTGCACTATACAGAAATAAAGAAATTCTTAAAAATTCTTCTTCTCTGAAACAGCTGGTTAGATTTTGAAATAATTTCACAGAGTTGTTCCTTGGGTGACCCTTTTCAAAAACTGTTCGCAAAATTTTGATTGGTCAAGAAATATGGCTCTGGTGAATGGGGGCTACTTGCACTATACAGAAATGAAGAAATTCTTGAAAATTCTTCTCCTCTGAAATGGCTGTACAGATTTTGAAATAATTTCACAGAGATGTTCCTTGGGTGATCCTTTTCTAAAATTGTTCGCGAAATTTTGATTGGCAAAGAAACATGGCTCTGGTGAATGGGGGCTACTTGCACTATATAGAAATGAAGAAATTCTTGAAAATTCTTCTTCTCTGAAACCTATTGTCAGATTTTAAAATAATCTGACAGAGATGTTCCTTGGGTGACCCTTTTCAAAAGCTGTACATATAATTTTGATCCGTCAAGAAACATGGCTCTTGTGAATAGGGGCTACTTGCACTATACGGACATGATGAAATTCTTGAAAATTCTCTTTCTCTGAAACCCCTGGTCAGATTTTAAAAGAATTTTTCCGAAATGTTCCTTGGGTGACCCTTTTCAAAACTTGTTTGTAAATTTTGATCCATCAAGAAACATGGCTCTCGTGGATGGGGGATACTTGCTCTTATACAGAAATGAAGAATTCTTAAAAATTCTTCTTTTTGAAACTGATGGTCAGATTTCGAAATGACTTTTACAGGTGACCTTTTGAAAATTGCTTGGCAAAATTATAAATTTGGTTCCAATGTTTCAATACCTCAAAACAAAAAGACTACGGTCATCTCAAAAATTCAGGTGAGCGATCCAGGGCCGTCTTGGCCCTCTTGTTTTTTTTTACCTTCCTAGAATTATCATTCATAAATCTTAAACCACTATGTTTTCATTACATAGGGATATGATCATTACCTCCCTTTTCTGGAAACTAACAAAAGTATCAACAAATAATTTCAAGATGGACATCAAAGGATTTTCTGGTCGGTTAAAAATGTGCAAAAGTATTATATCTGTATAAATCTGTCTTTATTAACTGTCAAGAAATTTTATGCAATGCTGCACTAGAAGTATTACGGGTCCACTACCTTAACCCTTTACCACATGAGAAAATTTTACACTGGTCCAAATTGAAAGCATTTGCAGACGACAAAATAAAGGTGACTGAAAAATTGAAATTCTTTCTGGGAAGGGTAGAAAACACTGTGGGAAAAGGAGAAAATGCTGGTTACCAGCATTTTCTCCTTTTCCCACAGTGTTTTCAAAAGGCTTCTTTCTCAGGGGCGTCAAAAGTAGGGATTGTGTGGTAATGGGTTAAGTAACTGAAGTAACTGGATATTAGACACTGAAATTTGTAGTAAATTACCAAAATTGCTAAATACAAGGCAAGTCTTCTGTCTGGAGGTCGTAAAAATCAGGGATTGTGTGGGAAAGTTATACATTTATTGTAACAATATTATAAGTTATATCTTGTAGCACTTTTTCTACTACTTACTGTACATTTGTTTTATTATATTACAGGTACAGTAAAGTCCTCAAGATGTAGGAAGACACTACCTATTCCACCTTCATGACACACGACTCTTCAGACTATCGGACCAAGCAAGCAGATTATGGATTATCCACCACTCTTCAAATAATAAGACCAAACAAATTGATATGGACTACTGTAACTTGTAGAGCCTTAACTCTTTATCAAACAATCCCGACTTGTAAAGACCCTTTACATTGTGGGAAAAGGAGAAAATGCTGATAACCAGCATTTCACAATGTTTTCTACCATATCAAAGCCAAAACATAATTATTTGAGCTACATTTATTTTGTTGTTCGCAAATGCTTTCAATTTGGACTGGTCTAAAATTACTGTGTGTGGTAATGAATTGAACAAAATTTCTTCTCTTATTGTAACCCTTTACCATACAACAAAATTTTAGACCAGTCTGAACTAAAAGCATTCACAGTCAACACATAAAGTGTGGCTCTAATGATGGAAATTGGCTTTGGAAGGTTAGACAACATTGTGAACATAAGAAAACATCATGGGAAAAGGAGAGAATGCTTATTTTCAGCATTTTCTAGTTTTTCCCACAATGCTTTCCAAAGAACTCTTTATCAGAGTTAATGAAACTTTGGGATTGTGTTGTACAGAGTTAATACACTGACTAAGAGGACCCTCTGAAAACATTCTTGGAACAAAGAGAAACTGCTGGTAACCAGCCTTTTCTGCTTTTCCCATATTGTTTTTGATGGATGCATCTCATTTGTTGAGCATATGTTATTTGTAGTTAGCAAACAGTTTCAATAGGGGGGCATGTCTGGAATTATGTGTTCTTGTAAAGATTTAAACATATCTTTGTGATATTTATTTAAATACATGTAGAAGAATCCTGCAAAAAACTTCTGTCACTAATGGGCTTCCATATTGATGTCCCAGGTGATGTAAACTTCACAGCCCTTAAATGCCAAGCCCAAGAGCTAATGCTAGCCATATTTAGGTTTTCTTTATGAAATTGCTCTAAAGATACTTGAGTCATTTGATATTGAAATATATGCAATCGTGTAGACTAACCTTATAAACATATGCTAGGAATGGTCGGGGCCAATCTTATACATGTTCATGATAACACAGTCTGTATTCACCATCCATTCATTAAGAACAGTCTTAGTCTTATTCTTCTGAATTTTGTCAGTGTGAAAGTAACAACTTCTGATTGGCTAAACCGTTTGGTTTAGCCAATCAGAGGTTCTGTTACTTTTACAGTCGGAAAATCTTGAAGAATAAGACTAAGAACCTTCTAAACTCTTTGCCAAACGACAAAATTTTAGACTTGTCCAAATTGAAAGCATTTGCAGACAACAAAATAAATGTGATTCAAGAATTGAAACTTGACTTTAGTAGAGTAGAAAACATTGTGGGAAAAGGAGAAAATGCTGGTTACCAGCATTTTCTCCTTTTCCCACTATGTTTTCAAAAGGATTCTTCCTTGGGGTTGTTAAAAGTCGGGATTGTGTGGTAAAGAGTTAAGAATGGTTGGTGAATACGGACCTTCTTGCAAGTACTACACTGTTTAGTCTTTTCTTGCTCCTGGTATTTGTAAACCATAATTATGCCTTATTCATGTGAATCCCGCTTACTTCATTTTATGTACTAGGCTCAAGAAAATGTCCAGAAGATTTTGAAGCAGTGCCGTTTATCAGTGGCTCCAATACAAAAAAGAAGACTACCTGCTTTTTGGAATTGGGTTGAAAGTTTTCTAAATAGCTTTTAAGGAATCAAAGTCCAATAATATAACTTTTTGCAGGATCCTAGATACAACAGAATGCACTGATTACTGGTAGCATGACGTTCTATTTCAATTTTAAAAGTGTTCACTCGAAGATCGAGGCATGTTGCAGAAAGACAGCAATCAAATATGAAGGAGACACTGGTCTCTTTCAGTATCAAACCCACTGCTTTTGATGAAAGTTTAAGAACAACAGCTTTTATACTGCAAAGAAATTTATCAAGATCTGATTAGATAATATACCCCTAACATATATATCATGTTTACACTGGAAAAACTACGTTGTCTGTGCATGTCATATTCTTCAACCTGTCTGCTATGACGCATCACCATTGCCTTCAGCTCGGAACAACATGATTCACCACAGCAGTAAATTTTACAAGTTCCCTGCCACCTGACAGTACAACTAGTAAAGTCAGAGGTTTCAAAGTGCCTTCTGTTCAAATGCCAGTTTTCATGCTGAAGTTCATTTTTTTTTACTCTCTACCAAGGGCTCAAATTTGGACTGCTCCAAGGTGAAAGTACGTGCAGATGAAAAATACCAGCATTTTCTCTTTTTTCAACAATTTATTTTTACCCTATCAAATAAATCTTCACTTAGCTTTATTCAAGTTAGCGTCTTCAAATACTTTTAATTTGGTAGAGTGCAAGATCTTGTTGTTTGGTAAAGAGTTAAATCATGATACCCGACCACATCTGCCACCATTCCTATTGATAACGATAGAAAGATAGAGCTTACGTTTAAGAAGTACACGGACACAGCAAGGTATAGTCACATGTACTTGTTGCAGTGGTTCATTCAGATTTAGGTTTCATGTTGTAATGGTGCCAGAATAACTTATGTCTAACTGTGATACTGTGATTTATATGTGATTTTTTTTTATAGTATAGTAGTCTCTGATAAACTATAATTTTATAATGTTTTACCAGGTTGTGATAATTGACATGCTATGAAATAGATTCTATATATTTATTCAATGCCAAAGAAAGACATTATCCTATCACCAAGTTATCTAGAATTTTTCTTGCTGAACTAGCATAAGCATTAAATTTGTCTAGCCCTTTACCACACATCCGAATATTAGACTACTCCAAACTGAAAGCAGTTGTATATGACCAAATTAATGTGACTGAAAGATTGAATTTTTTTTGAGGGAAGGGTAGAAAACATTGTGGGAAAAGGAGAAAATGCTGGTTACCAGCATTTTCTTCTTTTCACGCAATTTTTACAAAAGCCTTTTTTCTGGGGGTCGTCAAAAGTCGGGATTGTGTGGTAAAATTATGGACCAGTATTGGCCACTGTTGTAGCCTCATTTGGCCACGATAGACTTTAAAACATTTAACCATACAATCCCAAGTTTTGACATACCTAACATAGAAAGGTTTGGAAAGCATAAATTGTGACAAGCATTTTCTTCTTTTCCAAAATATTTTCTGTCCTTTTACTCACAAATAGTATCATTTGAGCCACACATAATTTGTCGTCTGCAAATGCTTTGAAATTGGAAGAAGCAAAATAATACTTGTATTAGAGTTATTGAAGCTTCTTTGTGAATGAAAAGAAACTTTGTTTAATGTCTTTATGGTGTCACAAAGCCATGCATTGTGAAAAGTGGGTTTAACCCTATACCAAACAATCCCTGGTTTTTACAACCCTGAGATAGAGGTCTGTAGAAAACATTGTGGGAAAAGGAGAAAATGCTGGTAACCAGCATTTTCTCCTTTTCCGACAATGTTTTCCACCCAGCTGGAAATAGATTTCAATTTTTGAATTGCATTTATTTTGTCGTCTGCAAATGCTTTGGATTTTGAAAAAGTTTAAAATTTTGTCGTTTGGTAAAGGGTCAATGCTCCTGCAAAAAGTGTTGTCAAACCGTCCTGCACTCTCCCCGCAGGCTGACCGGGACTGAGCTTTTTGCTATTGGTCACTTTTTTGCACAAGGACCAGGTTACCTCAATTGATCCATAACTGGTAGATTGCTTTGTATCATGAACCAAGAAGATTTTCGCAGGGCACTTTGTTTACCTCTTTACTAATCGACAAAATTTAAAGCTTTTCCGTATTGAAATCAATTGAGTACAAAATTTGATGCATCTCGAATTATGTTATTAGCCCATGAAAGGATACCCCTTCTCCCACGTCGTTTTCAAAAGCCTTTTTTAGAGCTCTAAGTAAGACGGGGTTTGGGTGTTCTAAAGTCATTATATCTCTTTGAAACCCTATACTGTGGGTACTCATTAGAATCGTCTCGATTAGACGATTCTAATGAGTACCCACAATATAGGGTTTAATGGAAAATAATTATTATATTTAATTTTGAAATCAAAATCACTTCCTCCTGCTTGTCAAAACACATGAATGTGTGGTAATGGTGTAATACTGTGACATGAGTTTTTGCCACATTTTTTCAGAATACATCTTCTGCCAGAGAAAAAAAGCTTCTACAGGTGTAAACGTTTTTTAATGGTAAAATTTTAAATCGTCATGCTGGAACGGTCAGATTTTACCGACATCGCCATCTTTATGTCACATGTTTTATAGTACTTCCGTCCATACTTTAGATAGCATTATATTCTTTTACAGTATTACAGTAAAAACTCTTAGCGAATGGTAAAATCAAGTCTGATAGCATGTATGTATTTATTGTTTATGTCACGATTGAAAATAAATAGATTTTTTTCAAAACAAACCATTTTCATCGTTTCTCGCACCATTCTTAGAACCAATTGACTCGGCGGTAAATATCAAAATAAGACAGAGCCTAGCTCAAGCTCTGAATGAGGTGGCAGACGTTTCCCTATTTAGGCGTTTCCTACCGAGATGTTTCCTACAGAGACGTTTCCTACCAAGACATTTCACTACTTTTTGGTAGTGAAACGTCTTGTATAAATCAATTTTATATATGCATATATTTGTTGATTCCTTCTGTATTTTTCTGGGTTTTTTTTTTTTCTATTATTTAATGAATACAAATATGAATAAATGGAAGAATTTGTCATATTGAAACAATTAAATTCTAATTTCAGTTATTTCCATGTGTATGATTGAAGCAATAGGAATAAATGAAAAAGAAAAATAATATAAATATATATTTAAAATATACATAGATAGATCTAGGTAAAAAAAATAAAATAGATTGTAACAAAGTATTTGTAATTGATTTGAAGGTAAATAGGATAATAAGACAAGGTGTTAATGGCCAGGTATATATTGTCTATACGTGTGGTGCAGATTAAAAGGGTGTCATGCACAGTGTGTGATTACAGTAAACCAATTAACCCTTAAGCCAAATTAATGTTAGTGTGAAGGATGTTAAGCCCCAACTAATCAATCTTGCGTAATAATGTTTAATAACATCAAAAATAGATGATATGCTGACATCCAAAAAATAAGCATACCTTCTTCTACCCTTTAACCTTTTATAACCCTGAGAAAGCTAACTTAATCCGTAACCCTGGTTTTTAAGACCCTGGGATATTATATCGAGGCAAAAATTGTGGTAAAAAGAAATTGCTCATAACAAGCAATTCTTTCTTTTACAACAATATTTTCTATCCAAAGGTGTACTGATTTTTCAAACTTAGCTTAAGTCAAATTATTATCTGCAACCTCTTTTGATTTGGACCAATCTAAAATATTGTCATTTAGAAATAGGTTAAGAAAACATTTTGTGAAAAGAAGAAAATACTTTACACCAACTTTTCTCTATAATGACTTCATAATATCACTCGCTACAAACAAAAATGGTCCACCGACCTCGGCCTATTCATCTACTATGTTCCATCCCCATTTTGAACAGAATACATACGCATCAAATTTAGATAAAACAATCAGTAATGAAATTATCAAATTAAAAATGAATACTATAAATAAGGTTCATAAAATGATAAATTAGCTCTTTTTTTCTATTATTTAAAACAGAAAAAAAATAGTGGTAACCCAATAAAGCTACCTGCATATAAAAAAAAAGGGATAGTGAAAAGTCTCAACGAGCGAAAAAAGGTAGTGAAAAGTCTTGGTAGGAAACGTTTAAATAGTGAAACGTCTCAAGTGTGAAACATCTTGGTAGTGAAACGTCTGACATTTCTCTGAATGCAGCTGACAGACCAATGTGCACATTGCAAAAATAATGCTGTAAAGAAACTGGTGTTTTCTTCCGAGATAATACATAATCCAATCGCTTACCTGTATTTAGTCCAGCAGTCCTGATGTTAAGGACATCAGCCGCTCTCTACAAGCGGTGAATATCCTCCATCGCTGGCCAACCGGAAGAGGAAACATGAATATCTGGAAACTTCGAGGGAAACTTCCAATGTGCATGTATTAACGTAGATCCTCTACACTGGCTCCGTGTCCACTACAAACTGTTGAAAAAATTTGCACAGATCTACGTACATATGTCTGGGCCTGTATTCACCAACCATTCTGAAGGATATTCTTAGTCTTATTCTTCAGACTTTTCTAAATTTGAAAGTTACACAAAGTCTGATTGGCTTGACCAAATGGTTTAGCCAATCAAAAGTAGTGTTACTTCCAAATTTAGAAAAGTATGGAGAATAAGACTGAGAAAGTCCCTTAGAATGGTTAGTGAATACAAGCCCTAGACTCATTTGAATATAACATAGGTATGTTCAGTAAAGGAAGTAGTAACGCTTACATAGGCCGCGTTCATTATTTGACTTATGTTTGATTTACCGTCTGTAAATGATTCAGTTTGAACGTGTCTAAAATTACTAAAGAGTTATTGTAGCATCGCCCGAAGCTAAAAGAACCAGACAATCAGAGCTCATACTTTAAATTATCGCCATGATTCATGGAGAGTCACGTCAGCAGAAACAATAGTACCAACATTGGTACAAACAGTCTCCCTGATAAACCACACGCAGAAAGCAATGGTAAACCACGCATCAGAACCCACCCGTTATTATTCAGAGTATTATTAGATTTAAAAAAAAGAAAATACGTATGTATTCATGTATGCAGAATGGACATTATTTACCGCACTTGAAGCTAAACTGAAGTCAGTTCAATGAGGGCCATTCTTCAGTTATTTCCCTCGATTCTTCTCCATTATTACATGTATATTGGTCTTTATTAGTGAAATACTTGGTTTTTATCCTCGATTTTCTTGCAGTGCACAGCCGTGTTAAGACAATATCTCAACTAAATCTGGTGAAATTGGTTTACAATTCAATGTATACATATTTTGTAATGATTGAAAACAGAATCTGATTTCTAACTAAAAGGGACCGTGTACACATACATCGATAATCATGTTACATTTATTGCAACATCCCAAAGGGAATCAAGGATAAAAACGAAGGGATACAGGTAAAAGGAAAAATGTGTCATTTGGTTACCTTCAGTCTTTTATCTGAAAATGAAATTTGGTCTGTAAGAATGCCCCCCCCCCATTAGTTGAAATCGAACATATGATACGCAGCTAATAACGATACCATTGCTCTTGGCCTGATTCTTGGAAATATGCTCGAATGAATAAATAAGGGATATTTGGGGTTTTTTTTCCAGTGAAAGATCGAAATTTAACTCACCGAGTGAACACCATCGATAATATTTTCACAAGTGGCGGAGCCACTACTGAAAATATTACCGATGGTGTTCACGAAATGAAATAAATTTCGACCATTCACCGAAAAATACAAATATTTTATTTATTTCATGCTTTTAACCCTTTCTAGGAGGAGCTTTATCAAAATCCAGTACAGTTCTTTTCCGTTTTCCCCGTGGCGTACCCCTCCGGCATAGCAATATTACGTCAAGCGCGATAAATGTAAAGTATATGACGTCATATTTCCCATTCGGTTGTAAGGCAAGCGCAATTTACCAAGGCAACAAGAACGTGAAAATCGGTATTTTCACTGGGTGCGTGAAGTTAGCAGTAAGTTCGATAATCGGAGTTCGATATTCAATGTCGAAATGAATATGCTGATGAGTTGAATTTCATGCCGCAGTAAATTCGCTTTTTTTTCAAACTCAAGGGATAGTTACGAACATTTATGAATCCCGATTTCAATATCGATATGAATTTCGTGCCAGCAGCAGATTCGCGTTTTTTATGTATGGGCTTATGGATGGTGTAGGAGTTCGAATATAGATATGAATATCGAAATGAATTTCATGCCAGCAGCAGATTCGCGTTTTTTATGTATGGGCTTATAGATGGTGTATGAGATTGAATATAGATATGAATATCGAAATGAATTTCATGCCAGCAGCAGATTGGCGTGTTTAAAAGTATGGGCATGTGGATGTCTATGAGATCGAATATAGATTTGAATATCGAAATGAATATCATGCCAGCAGCAGATTCGCGTTTTTTATGTATGGGCTTTTGGACGGTGTAGGAGATCGAATATAGATTTGAATATCGAAATGAATTTCATGCCAGCAGCAGATTCGCGTTTTTTTTTTTTTTTTTTTTTGTATGTACCGGCATCTGGATGTCTATGAGATTGAATATAGATTTGAATATCGAAATGAATTTCATGCCAGCAGCAGATTCGCATTTTTTATGTACGGGCATGTGGATGTGTATGAGACCGAATATAGATTTGAATATCGAAATGAATTTCATGCCAGCAGCAGATTCGCGATTTTTTATGTATGGGCTTATGAATGCTGTATAAGAACGAATTTAGATTAGAATATCGAAATGAATTTCATGCCAGCAGCAGATTCGCGTTTTTCTTATGTATGGGCTTATGGATGTTGTATAAGATCGAATATAGATTTGAATATCGAAATGAATTTCGTGCCAGCAGCAGATTCGGGTTTTTCTTATATATGGGCTGATGGATGGTGTATAAGATCGAATATAGATTTGAATATCGAAATGAATTTCGTGCCAGCAGCATATTCGCAATATTATATATATGGGATTATGGATGGTGCATGAGATCAAATATAGATTTGAACATCGAAATGAATATCATTCCAGCAGCAGATTCGCATTATTTTTATGTATATGATTGAATAAAGATTTGAATATCGAAATAAATATCATGCCAGCAGCAGATTCGCGATTTTGTATGTATGGGCTTATGGATGGTGTGTAGGATCGAAGATAGATTTGAATATCGAAATGAATTTCATGCCAGCAGCAGATTCGCGTTTTTCTTATGTATGGGCTTATGGATGGTGTATAAGACCGAATATAGATTTGAATATCGAAATGAATTTCATGCCAGCAGCAGATTCGCGTTTTTCATATGTATGCGCTTATGGATGATGTAAAGGATCGAATATAGATTTGAATATCGAAATGAATTTCATGCCAGCAGCAGATTCGGGTTTTTCTTATGTATGGGCTTATGGATGTTGTATAAGATCGAATATAGATTTGAATATCGAAATGAATTTCATGCCAGCAGCAGATTCGGGTTTTTCTTATATATGGGCTGATGGATGGTATATAAGATCGAATATAGATTTGAATATCGAAATGAATTTCGTGCCAGCAGCATATCCGCAATATTATATATATGGGATTATGGATGGTGCATGAGATCAAATATAGATTTGAACATCGAAATGAATATCATTCCAGCAGCAGATTCGCATTATTTTTATGTATATGATTGAATAAAGATTTGAATATCGAAATAAATATCATGCCAGCAGCAGATTCGCGATTTTTTATGTATGGGCTTATGAATGCTGTATAAGATCGAATATAGATTTGAATATCGAAATGAATTTCATGCCAGCAGCAGATTCGCGATTTTCTTATGTATGGGCTTATGGATGTTGTATAAGATCGAATATAGATTTGAATATCGAAAAGAATTTCATGCCAGCAGCAGATTCGCGATCTCCTTATGTATGGGCATATGGATGGTGAATAAAAATCGAATATAGATTTGAATATCGAAATGAATATCATGCCAGCAGCAGATTCGCGATTCTGTATGTTGGGCTTATGGATGGTGTATAGGATCGAATATAGATTTGAATATCGAAATGAATTTCACGCCAGCAGCAGATTCGTGTTTTTCATATGTATGTGCTTATGAATGCTGTATAAGATCGAATATAGATTTGAATATCGAAATGAATTTCACGCCAGCAGCAGATTCGCGTTTTTTATGTATGGGCTTATAGATGGTGTATGAGATCGAATATAGATATGAATATCGAAATGAATATCATGCCAGCAGCAGATTCGCTATTTTTTATTTATGGAATATGGATGGTGTATGAGATCGAATATAGATATGAATATCGAAATGAATTTCATGCCAGCAGCAGATTCGCGATTTTCTCATGAATAAGATCGAATATAGATTTGAATATCGAAATGAATATCATGCCTGCAGCAGACTCGCGATTTTGTATGTATGGGCTTCTGGATGGTGTATAGGATCGAATATAGATTTGAATATCGAAATGAATTTCATGCCAGCAGCAGATTCGCGATTTTTTATGTACGGGCTTATGAATGCCGTATAAGATCGAATATAGATTTGAATATCGAAATGAATTTCAAGCCAGCAGCAGATTCGCGATTTTCTTTATGTATGGGCTTATGGATGGTGTATAAGATCGAATATAGATTTGAATATCGAAATGAATTTCAAGCCAGCAGCAGATTCGCGATTTTTTTTATGTATGGGCTTATGAATGGTGTATAAGATCGAATAAAAATTTGAATATCGAAATCAATTTCAAGCCAGCAGCAGATTCGCGTTTTTTAATGAATTGGCTTATGGATGGTGTATAAGATCGAATATAGATTTGAATATCGAAATGAATTTCATGCCAGCAGCAGATTCGCAGTTTTTAATGTTTGGGCATGTGGATGTCTATGAGATTGAATATAGATTTGAATATCGAAATGAATATCATGCCAGCGGCAGATTCGCGATTTTTTATTTATGGGAATATGGATGGTGTATGAGATCGAATATAGATTTGAATATCGAAATGAATTTCGTGCCGACAGCAGATTCGCTTTTTGTAAATGTGTGCCATAAGGAGGGTGTGTCAAGTCGAATGTAGATTTGAATATCGAAATGAATTGCATGCCAGCAGCAGATTCGCCTGTTTTTATGTATAATTTTATGGATGGCTTTTGAAATCAAATGCCGATTTGAATATTGAAATGAATATCATGCGAGCAGCGAATTTGCCTGTTTTATAGGAGCATGGATGACGTACGAAATCGAATGTAGATTTGAATATTGAAATGAATGTCTTGCCATCAGCAGAATCACGAATTCTCTGTATCGACAGGCTGCTGGTGTATGCAATCGAACATGTACATGTACATGTATTTGAATATTAAAATGGATTTCATGCTAGCAGAAGATTTGAAAAAATTCTGTACGAGTATTAGATTTGCTTATGAAATCCAATGTAGTATATCGAACTAAATTTCATGCTAGCAGCAAATTAGCTAAAATTTCTGTATGTGCATGAAGATGATACGTGGAATAGAATGTAGATATGGATATCGAACTTAATTTCATGCAACCAGCAGATTGGGAAAAAGAAACTTTGTAAGGGCATGAAAGTGATGAATGAAATCGATCGTACATTTGAAAATCGAACTGCATTTCGTGATAGCAGCAGATTCGCTAAAAACTCTGTACTGGCGTGAAAGTAATGCATGAAACCGAATGCATGTTTGAATGTTGATCTGAATTACATGCTAGGAGCAGATTCGCTAAACTTTTTGAACGGACATAAAGACTGTGTAATGCAATTAAACGTAGATTTGAAGGCTGAGCTGAATTCCTTGCGGTAATCTTTCTATACAGTCATGAAGATAGATCATTAATCTGAAATAAGATTTCAATTTTGAACTGATTTCATGCTAGCAGAAGATTCGCTTAAATTTCTAAATGGTTATATAGATGGATTACTTCGTCGAATTAAGATTTTATTTCTCAACTGAATTCCATGCTAGTATAGCAGAGACAAAAAAATCTGTATTTTGGTATGAAATTCAAAATAGATTTCACTATCGAAATGAATTTCATGCAAGCAGCAGATTCGCCGATGTATGTATGGACACTGCGATTTTGTATGGAATTGAATATAGAGTTAAATGTCGAACTGAATCTTAGGGGGTAATAGCGGATTCGCCAATATTTTTTTCGCGGGCTGTAGATTATGTTTGAAATCGAATGTAGGTTTGAATATCGAACTATATGTCCGTGAGCAGCAGATTCGCCAAAATTTCTGCACGGGCCCGTAGATGATTTATCACATCGAATGTAGATTCGAATGTTGAAGTGAAGTTCATGTTAGCAGTATATTCGGAAGAAAATCTATATTGACATATTAATTGTTTATGCAATAAAATGTAGGTTTGAATATCGAAGTGAATTTTCTTTTTGCAGCAGAATTGAAAAAAAGTCAACATGAGGATGTAGATAATGAATGAAGTGGAATGTTAATTTAGGCACGAAGATGGCGTTTCAAATGAAGAATGGGTTTTCAATAAGCAAAAATATCTGTAAATTTGCAACAATATCCATATGGACATATGTATGATATTTAGAATCAAATATCATCTGAAATATTGATCTGAATAACACGCAAAAAGCCGATTCGCAAAAATAGCAACATTGGCATTTGAATATTGATATGATTTCATGACAGCAGTAAATTCTTTACAGAAAAATTACCCACACTTATAATTCTTATAAGAAATTTAATATCTATTGAATATAGATATCAATTTTATGCAAACAACGGATTTGCAAAATTTCCATATTGTCATATAGGCAATATGTAAACAGATGGGGTTTAACACCGAATAAAGATTTTGAATGTTATACTAGATGTATAATATGGTTACTTATAATTTCTCTGCGGACATGAAAATAGTCTATCAGATCAAATATAGAATTAATGATTTATAAGAGTTTAAAATCGACAGCTGATCCATGAAATCTTTAAATTTGAATATGTAAACAGTTTATGGAATCGAATAAAGATTTTAGCAACGGTTTGAAAATAATGTCAGTGGCATTTCGGTGAAAAGCAACTTCAATTTGTGAACATTTTATCCTGTCTTATATGGAATTTTGTGGTATCTTTTAAGGGGTTGCTAAGTAGAGCACTTCTATTGGTATTGCTTGATCGATCGCTCGATTGATTAATTGATTGATTAATCGGGTGATTGAGAGATTATTTATTTTATAAATATATATTCACTTGCTCACTTGATGCATTTATTATGGGCGTCTGTTCATTTGTCCATTTATTCTTTTGTTCCATGTTTTTGTTTGGTCCATTTTTTGACCTTACATTTCGTTATTGTTGCAAAGTTCCAAAATCTGATTGTCATATTTTTTGTAAGTGCCATTTTCTGGTTTTAATCTAGTTGTGCAATGTCTCTCATTCTAACCATTGCTGAATACTTCTTTTTTCCCTTCTTTTCTGTTGTATATACAGAATGTCATTGATGTTATTAAAATGCTCACCGATTTGGCTGAAAAACGATGAGAATTACAAGAATGGAATGCGCATGTATAGAGTGTGTACAATCTAGTACTGACGCGAGTTTCATGCGAGCAGCAGATTTCCAAACGACATTGTATTTGCATATATATTTCTTAAACCAGATCGGAACCTAGGCAGATCGGGAATTTACCCAGGCAAATCCGGAATCTACCTATACCAAATTAGAATTTTAATTTTGTGTAGACCAAAAAAGATTCTTTTAAGATCTTTTTTAATCTTGTTAATCCACATGTGTTTACAAATGAGATGTATTTTTAATTAAAGCAATTTATTTGTTTTTCCCACATTAGCTCCTTTTTCCACGTTGCATTTTGTTTTTTTCTAAAGTGCAAACATTCAAAATTTAAACTTACTCAGAATTTCTCATGAAAACTTCCTCTATGCTGGGGTTTAAGGTAGTACCATTCTAATGAAAAACAGTTGTTTCCTCAATATTATTATCCTAATAAATTTCCTGTGGTTTAAAATGATTATTATTGTAATGCTTTGACCGAGCCACTTTTTCCTTTTTTTTCCACCTTAGAATTATCACTTATAAATCAAAAGCCACTCTATTCTCATTACAAAAGGAGATGATAATTAACCCCTTTAAGAAAACTAACAAAAATATCATCATTTAAAGATAGACAACAAATAAATTTCTGGTCGGTTAGAAATGTGCAAAAATATTATATCAGTGTAAATCCTAATAAGAAATGTTATCCCATGTTGCATTAGAAGTGTTAGGATGGTAATACCTTAAGTTAATTAAGATTGTTTATATGTACATGTAGTTGCACCATATCAAACGTAAATATGTTCCAGTTTGGTCTAAGTAGACTGCGGAGCTGTCTAGCCAAACTGGAACTATATTTTGATCTAGGCAGAATTCCAGTTTGGTCTTGGCAGATTCTGGATCTGCTAAGATTCAAGTTTTGACTACAACATATACATACAAATGGTGTATGAAGTCGAATTACGATTTGAATATCAAAGTGAATTTCATACTGAGTAGGATACATAAAAATTTCAACACGGACATACAGATGGTATATGCAAACGAATATATTTAGACAAGTGATTTCACCAAACAAACTAGTTATGAAATGAAACCAAACATAATGCCGACGACCAGATCAATTATAAAGGTTTTGACAAACTGCCTTTCTTGATTGGACCAGCCCGCATTGCTCAGGTGCTAGAGCATACCTGAATTGTAAACGTCAAGCGTTTAGTTATTATATGCTGAGAGTTCAAGCCCCACGGCTGACCATCTATAATTACCAATCGTCTTTTGGATGAGACGTTAAACCGATTTCCCGTGTGACGGTGCCATAAACCGATCAGGTTAAAGAACAGGGCGTAACTTAGGGTGGTTGTAACCTGTATGTTGCACTATCTCTCGGAGCAAAACTAACAGTCTTCAGGGGACGTTGCCCATATGGGAAACCGGTGGTGACAACAAATAAACGCAAATTCATCAATCTTTCTCAGTTGGCCTGCGGGTGTAATGCAGAGAAATGATCTTCCCTACAAGATGACCCATGAGTTATTTCACTACATAGAGGAATGGCCCGGGTCATTATTCTACGTAGAGAAATGATCCCTGAGGGTTACGTACAATAATGACCCAGCTCATTTCTCTATGTAGTGAAATGACCCAAAATGACCCATGGGTCATTTCTCTATATAGTGAAATGACCCATGTGTCATTTTATAGGGGAGAGTCATTTCTCTGTATTACACCGGCAAAGCTCAACTTGTAGAGAGTTGGACGTGTAAGCTTCAAGTCTTGGGTCACATGAGGGTGTGGGTTCGAGCTCCATGGCTGGCTATCAAAGTATACTTATAGTCTTTCGAATGGGACGTTAAATCGAGGTCTCGTGTGGTAGTACTTTACACTGAGAGAAACAGGCTCAATTCAGTATGGGTTCTGTAACAAAATAAAAATAAAGTTGTCAGAACTTGTTTCTCAATCGATGTAAAATAAATATGTTTAAACTAAATTAAACTAAACAAAATAAAAAAAGTCTTCAAGAGGTAGGCCCCGAAACATCCGTCTGTTTTGCTACCCCCTCTTTCCAAACGCACACTAGTGCCTTTGACTGTCAGGTAACGCCAAATGTATTCCAATGCACGCGTAACACTTTTAACAAGCCGACAACGGTCCTGACTTGAAAAAAAAAAAGTTCTGCGCATGTTTTCAAGCGCATGTTTCCATGATTTTTCAAATGCGACCAAGTGCAGGATCGTAAGAAGTCGTATTTTTATAGTATTAGATAACATTTGGTATTTCAACTCAAATTATTAAATTTGTATTTAATGAATTAGAAACATTGTGGGAAAAGGAGAAAGTCCCGGTTACCAACATTTTCACATTTTCCCACAGGAACCGTCTCCCGCAGGATCGTCAAATTCGGAATTATGTAGTTTAATTTTGATTATAAACATGAATACATCTCCCCACGGAGCAATCTCAAAATGGTGCTTTTCACCAAGATGTTTCATAAGTGTACAAGGGCTTACTAGCGCTTTCTTCATGATTTCGGTAGAAACGAAGGCAAAAGGGCTTGCCTGCAGATCCAAAGATGGGTTTTAGATAGTATGGAACCATGAATATGTGAATTGTCGCCGTTAAACACATCTCCCATGGCATTAATCACCACACGCTTGAATATAAAAACTGAATAAATCTCTGATCAGTTTAGGACCTTTATCTTATTTAGGCCCCAGTCACACCAAACTAGTTCTTAGAACATCTTACCCTACACTGACATACTCGGAAAACGGGTTGCGGGTAGAACGTGTATTTTTTGCCTGATAATACCTGAAGCCCCTGTCTTACAAAACGTGTTCATAGAAAGTCTTAACCTGGTCAACAAAATCGTAAAATGGGGTGCGGTCGGGAAAGGACGTGTAATTTCTGTAAAACGCAAACGCACTGCCATTTGATGCCCGACTACACCGCGATGGGATCGAAGTATGGCAGGTCCGTTAGTAGTATATAAGTGTCGTTCTAAGTACATTGTCAATTCGTCTAAATACAGGAAGGGTTGAACGGAAAAGAAATGTGCAGGCTCAAAGTTCTGGAGCACCTTTCCCGTCCTAACCTGTCTATTAAGTTCGTAAACAGATCGTGATAGGTTGCTTATACATTCACTCCGTTCGAAACCACTTTAAGTCCGTTTTGCAAGTAATTTCGGAACGGAGTGAGAACGAGTTTGTGTGACGAGGGTATTGCCTACAGTTAGTGATAAACTAGTTAGGGCAAGTTGTCTCAGAATTTGGGGCGAGTTGTCTTTTGAAGATGGGGCTAATTGTCTTGGGGCGAATTTTTTGTGGAGCCAGTTGTCTTTGGGGTAAGTTGTCTTGCACTCGACAAGTGATACTAGTTTCATGGCTCAACTCATTCGCCAAACTTTCAATTTCATAAATGTAAATTATTTATGATTCGAATAAAGATTTCATCAGCGATTTAAATCTCATGTCAGCAGCAGATCGACAAAAGCAAGCAGCAAGTTGTGAAAATAGTACCCTGTAATTAATGGCTTCAGAATTCTAAAAAAACGAGTCAATTTTTAAAGAGAAGTGTTGTCGTGATAATATGTTCTTATTTATTTTTATTGTGCCTTAAAGACTCTACCTTCTGAAAGCAAACATGAGCCGGTTATACGTATAGTTGTATGACAAATAGAGGTCTTTTTAGCTCACATGAGTAGAAATTAAGACCCAGTTTGGGCTTTTCTTAAGTAGCCGCACTGCCAAATCAAATTCAATTTATTGTATATAACTTTACTTCTCATGTAAAGTGAAAGGTAGTTAAATCAAAAACTTTTCTGCTTTAAGTCTTTGTCTTAGTAGCTTTTTTAAACAGGTAACCTTATGCAAATAGTATGAAGTTTCTTAAAACTGGAAACGGGTGAATGTATTACTGATGAATGACTACAGAATTCGACGACTACCACTACTACTACTACTTCTTGTACTTAATTAGTCTACACTAGTAAAGGTAATATCTGTTCACATGACACACTTGGAATATGAAGAACGGAAAAATATGCTGAATTGTTTTGTATGACGTCCAAAGGTTGTGAAAAAGAACATTTACTTACTCTTATTTAGTCTGGAAGTGATAAGTAATTCGTCAAATTGTTTTTTTTTTCTCAATTTCTTTTTTCGACGTGGATGAATGACCTTATTTTAGTTCAATCGGACTTGCATCGTGTCTTATTGCATCATGTGGTTTTTCAGTACCTATAAAACATTGACATAACGTTACTACTTACATAGTTGAACTCCTTTCTGTGTTCTATTATGAATACACAGATAATTTTATTTCTACATTAAATAAATGACAACATTAATGCATTATACATGAGATAAAATGGACATGATAATGAAACTGTGTCAAACTATATTTAAATCTACAAGATTTTTCAATATTCAACAAATATTTAATTATTCAATTAAGAACACATTATTCAATATGTTCTTTAGTGCGATTTTCAGTCAAATACTAAATTTTACCTTAGTCTAAATTAGATGAATTTCCTCAACATCAGGTGAAATTCTTCAAACATTCCCAGTGAATGCTGATGTCACATTTAGAAAATTTCATTTGAGATTTTCTCTCAACAGTTCACATCTAACTTTAGTCGATGGTGTTGAATAGCGATGCATTCTTTCGAACCTGATGTTGTCAAGTAGTGCCCTTTGCAGACCCCTTGGTCTGCCAGTGCTTCTAAATTCGCCTTTGACCGAAGGCAAATTACATCATTCGTAGAGCTCGTTTGTTTCTATGCAAGTTAGGGGAAGTGACTATATACAGTGAGTTAAGGAGTTGTATTTGTTGCCAAACCTTGCTCAACTTGTCAGTTTCATTGATGCTTGCACTGTAACTGTGGAGGACGCGCTTGACTAATATTTCCAGTCTGTCTCATCCATATCCAGTCTGTCTCATCTGATAGCGTTGGCTTTAGTGTTTCTTGGAACACTCAGCAATACTGTAGTAAAGTTTGCTGGAACCAAGCCATAACCAGATGTCAACGAAATTGCCATGGATACTAGAATCTCTTGTAATATTGTCACAAAGAAATTGCTTGGTTTTGTGAACTACCATTTCAATCACATAAACATCGAAGAACAAATCGAAAAACCCATCTACATTTTGGGGTGGCTGTATTCTATACTTGGATCGTGTGAGATGAACCTTCCAACATATTTCTGTTGTATGTCAATGTCATTGAGAAACTTCGAAAAGGACTATCTTCAGTTCATATTCTTCCATGCCTTGACTGTCTTCATTAGCTGTTTTCTTTGGCCTAGAATGATAAAGTTGCCGATATAACTTTAGAATTTGCAACACTAACCATTTATTGTAATATAATTCAGTTTGTCAACTGGATAATTGCCCTATTACATTTATGTCTGCTCTTGTAAACTCACACTTTTCTGCTAGCATTGAAATCACTTCATTCAGTTCGAATTTCCTTTGGTAAAAATAAAATACTAAAGTAACTGCAAGTGAAAGTAGACGTACCCATTCGCTTCTATTGTCTACTTTTGTAGACATATCTTTACAAAGCCATTACTAAATGTAAATCTAATTTTGAAACATGTTTTATCAATAAGCATGATGTTAAGAGGTTCAATTATAAAAATATTCTATCAAAGAAAACAGTTTTATTGAGTAAACAAGAAAAAAAATGCCTCACCTTTCTCTAATTGGCATCTTCCATTGCTTGGCGACAAAAACCGTAAATCTCCAAGTGTAAAATCTAGTTTGTCATACACTTATCTCCATTTTCTCAAATGTACTGGCTAATGAGGACTTATCAGGTTTATCATGAGACTGGACATCAAATTTCATGAAAACACACAAACACTTATCACTACGTGGTGGGAGATAGAGAATGCCTGCAAGATATTGAAATTTGAGAAACTGCTAGGCACAACAACAATGAAGATTTCATTTCGATATTCAAATATACATTTGATTTCATACACCAACCTTATGCACATATGTACATAAAAAATCACGCGAATCTGCTGCTGTTGACATGAAATTCATTTCGATATTCAAATCAACATTCGATTTCATACAGCATTAATATACCAATTCATGAAAAGAAAATGCGAATTTGCTGCAAGTTTAAAATTCATTTCAATATAAAAATCGACATTCGATTTTAAACACCATTCTTATGCTCATTCATGAAAAAAAGGGAATCTGTAGCTAGTATGAAATTCATTTCGATATTCAAATCTATATTCGATCTTATAAACCATCCATAAGCCCATACATAAGAAAAACGCGAATCTGCTGCTGGCATGAAATTCATTTCGATATTCAAATCTATATTCGATCCTATACACATTCATAAGCCCATACATATAAAATCGCGAATCTGCTGCTGGCATGAAATTCATTTCGATATTCAAATCTATATTCGATCTTATACACCATCAATAAGCCCATACATACAAAATCGCGAATCTGCTGTTGGCACGATATTCATTTCGATATTCAAATCTATATTCAATCTCATAGACATCCACATGCCCAAATATTAAAAACTGCGAATCTGCTGCTGGCATGAAATTCATTTCGATATTCAAATCTATATTCGATCTTATACACCATCAATAAGCCCATACATAAGGAAAACGCGAATCTGCTGCTGGCATGAAATTCATTTCGATATTCAAATCTATATTCGATCCTATACACATTCATAAGCCCATACATACAAAATTGCGAATCTGCTGCTGGCATGAAATTCATTTCGATATTCAAATCTACATTCGGTCTCATACACATCCACATGCCCGTACATAAAAAAGGCGAATCTGCTGCTGGAATGAAATTCATTTCGATATTCAAATCTATATTCAATCTCATAGACATCGACATGCCGGTACATGAAAAAAAAAAAAAAAAAAAAAAACGCGAATCTGCTGCTGGCATGAAATTCATTTCGATATTCAAATCTATATTCGATCTCCTACACCGTCCATAAGCCCATGCATAAAAAACGCGAATCTGCTGTTGGCATCAAATTCATTTCGATATTCAAATCTACATTCAATCTTATACACCATCCATAAGCCAATTCATTAAAAAACGCGAATCTGCGGCTGGCTTGAAATTCATTTCGATATTCAAATTTTTATTCGATCTTATACACCATTCATAAGCCCATACATAAAAAATCGCGAATCTGCTGCTGGCATGAAATTCATTTCGATATTCAAATCTATATACGATCTTATAAACCATCCATAAACCCATACATAAGAAAAACGCGAATTTGCTGCTGGCATGAAATTCATTTCGATATTCAAATCTATATTCGATCTTATACAACATCAAAGAGCTCATACATAAGAAAAACGCGAATCTGCTGCTGGCATGAAATTCATTTCTATATGCAAATCTATATTCAATCTCATAGACATCCACAAGCCCATAAATAAAAGATCGCGAATCTGCTGCTGGCATGAAATTCATTTCGATATTCAAATCTGTATTCGATCTTATACACAATCCATAAGCCCATATATACAAAATCGCGAATCTGCTGCTGGCATGAAATTCATTTCGATATTCAAATCTATATGCGATCTTATACACCATCCAAAAGCCCATACATAAGGAAAACGCGAATCTGCTGTTGGCATGAAATTCATTTCGATATTCAAATCTATATTCGATCTCCTACACCGTCCATAAGCCCATGAATAAAAAACGCGAATCTGCTGTTGGCATCAAATTCATTTCGATATTCAAATCTACATTCAATCTTATACACCATCCATAAGCCAATTCATTAAAAAACGCGAATCTGCGGCTGGCTTGAAATTCATTTCGATATTCAAATTTTTATTCGATCTTATACACCATTCATAAGCCCATACGTAAAAAATGCGAATCTGCTGCTGGCATGAAATTCATTTCGATATTCAAATCTATATTCGATCTTATAAACCATCCATAAACCCATACATAAGAAAAACGCGAATCTGCTGCTGGCATGAAATTCATTTCGATATTCAAATCTATATTCGATCTTATGCACCATCCTTAAGCCCATACATAGAAAATTGCGAATATGCTGCTGGCATGATATTCATTTTTATATTCAAATATATATTCAATCTCATGCACTATGTATATGACGATACATAAAAAAAAGAAACGCGAATCTGCTGCTGGCATGAAATTCATTTCGATATTCAAATCTATATTCGATCTCCTACACCGTCCATAAGCCCATGCATAAAAAACGCGAATCTGCTGTTGGCATCAAATCCATTTCGATATTCAAATCTATATTCAATCTTATACACCATCCATAAACCAATTCATTAAAAAACGCGAATCTGCTGCTGGCTTGAAATTCATTTCGATATTCAATTTTTTTTTTTCGATCTTATACACCATTCATAAGCCCATACATAAAAAATCGCGAATCTGCTGCTGGCATGATATTCATTTCGATATTCAAATCTATATTCGATCTTATACAACATCAATAAGCCCATACATAAGAAAAACGCGAATCTGCTGCTGGCATGAAATTCATTTCGATATTCAAATCTATATTCGATCTTATACACCATCCATAAGCCCATACATACGAAAAACGCGAATCTGCTGCTGGCATGAAATTCATTTCGATATTCAAATCTATATTCGATCTTACACACCATCCATAAGCCCATACATACAAAATCGCGAATCTGCTGCAGGCATGAAATTCATTTCGATATTCAAATCTATATTCGATTTTATTCACCATCCATAAGCCCATACATAACAAAATCGCGAATCTGCTGCTGGCATGAAATTCATTTCGATATTTATATCTATATTCGATCTCATACACCATCCATATTCCATAAATAAAAAATGGCGAATCTGCTGCTGGCATGGTATTCATTTCGATATTCATATCTATATTCAATCTCATACACCATCTATAAGCCCATACATGAAAAACGCGAATCTGTTGCTGGCGTGAAATTCATTTCGATATTCAAATCTATATTCGATCTTATACAACATCAATAAGCCCATACATAAGAAAAACGCGAATCTGCTGCTGGCGTGAAATTCATTTCGATATTCAAATCTATATTCGATCTCATACACCATCCATAAGCCAATACATACAAAATCCTGAATCTGCTGCTGGCATGAAATTCATTTCGATATTCAAATCTATATTCGATCTCATAGACATCCACAAGCCCGTACATTAAAGAAAAAAACGCGAATCTGCTGCTGGCATGAAATTCATTTCGATATTCAAATCTATATTCGATCTTATACACCATCCATAATTCCATACATACGAAAAACCCGAATCTGCTGCTGGCATGAAATTCATTTCGATATTGAAATCTATATTCGATCCTATACACCATTCATAAGCCCATACATATAAAATCGCGAATCTGCTGCTGGCATAAAATTCATTTCGATATTCAAATCTATATTCGATCTTATACACCATCCATAAGTCCATACATACGGAAAACGCGAATCTGCTGCTGGCATGAAATTCATTTCGATATTCAAATCAATATTTGATCTCATACACATCCACATGCCCATACATAAAAAAGGTGAATCTGCTGCTGGCATGAAATTCATTTCGATATTCAAATCTATATTAAATCTTATACACCATCCTTAAGCCCATACATAGAAAATCGCGAATCTGCTGCTGGCATGATATTCATTTCGATATTCAAATCTATATTCAATCTCATCAACATCCACATGCCCAAACATAAAACACGCGAATCTGCTGCTGGCATGAAATTCATTTCGATATTCAAATCGGGATTCATAAATGTTCGTAACTATCCTTTGAGTTTGAAAAAAAAGCGAATTTACTGCGGCATGAAATTCAACTCATCCGCATATTCATTTTGACATTGAATATCGAACTCCGATTATCGAACTTACTGCTAACTTCACGCACCCATTTTCACTGGAGGTACCAGTGTAAGATCGAAAAATATTTTCACTGCTATTTCTCGATATCCTACCGGAAAGCACGAAATAAACTGATTTGCCTTCGGTCGACAATTTGGTCATGTCTGGTTTATTTTTTTTTGCTAAGTGCATTATATATTGAACATTTAACTTTTCAACAGGATGCACAACAATAAGGAAAAATGAGCAGTTATTGGCGAGGCTACTTTTTTGGTATTCACTTCATAATAAACCACAAATGAGTTTTAATATCCATATTCTACTACTCTATGCAAATCGACTTTAAAACAATAAGATCCAGATTCACGAGTTTTAATGACCCGTTGGGAAAGAGCATTTAAAAAAAAAAAAAATGTTGGAAAAGAGAAAAAATGCAGGTTTCCTTATTCCACAATGTTTTCTACCATTCTAAATTTCTAATACAATCCACAATTTGAATATCTTATTTTTCGTCTACAAATGCTTAGCATTTGGACCAGTCTAAAATTTTGTTTTTGGTAGAGTGAAAAGATGTTTCTAGTGCCCCAAGGTATCAAAAACTGCTCTTTAACCCTTTACCACACAATGCCGACTTTTGACGACCCTGGAAAGGAAGCCTTTTGAAAACATTGTGGGAAAAGGAGAAAATGCTGGTAACCAACATTTTCTCCTTTTTCCACAATGTTTTCTACCCTATCAAAGAAAATTTGCACCATTTGAGCCACAATGAAATTGTCGTCTGCGAATGCTTTCAATTTGGACCAGTCTAAAATTTTGTCGTCTGATAGAGTTAAATCAACAAAGGGACTTTTTTTGCCTTGTTCAAGTCCAGTTCAGGTTTTTCTGATGGTTTGAACAACATGATGGATAGGTCATGATGTATCACGCAAAGCCATAATGATAAAACTGCACACAGAGGAAGCACGTGGGAGTGTAATCCAGTGCTGTAACACTATCTCATTATCTTCTGAAACTAATCGGCAGCAGACGACTTTGAACACGTCTGTGCCATCCTTGTGAAAAGGGTGTTTAATGCATTTAAAAAAAAAAAGATATCGACTTAGGTCAGGCTGCGTGGTCCGCTCAGGATCTTTATTTAAAAGCTAATCATGTTTCAAAACCGATGGTTCCCTGCTTTCGAGATGGCTTGTCCGCCATATTGTGTGCCAATACTGATTTTCGTGATTTTAGAATTATCACCATAAGTATTAATGTTCCCATCCTCACGTCTCTGGTGCAACATTATATAAAATTTCTTATTAGTTAAATAAATACAGATTTATACTGACATAATACTTTTGCACAATTTTCATCGACCAGAAATTCCTTTTTTTGTCTATCTTGAAATTACTTTTGACACTTTTGTTGATTGCCTGAAAAAGGGGGTATTTATTATCTCCCTTTGTAATGTGAATATAGTGGTTTTAGATTCATAAATGATAATTCTAAGAAGGACAAAATGGAAAAAGTGGCTTGGTTAAAGTAGTACAACAATACTCATTTCTAATCATAGCAAATTTTGTAGGAAAATAACTATAATACTGGAAATAGTTGTTTTCCATTAGGAGAGTACTACCATAATTACGGTTATCCTTTCGTCCTCAGGAGGAGATTTCATTTGCTTTTTGGGATAGTGTGGCCCCAAGATCCGACTTCAGATTGTTGTCTTTTATATTGACCGAAAATATTAAATTATGCCGTGGCAAAAGGGAGCTTAATCCATCCGTGAAAAGCATCGATTCAGGTCAGACTCATCTTCGCGAGCCAAGTTTACGATCACTACGTGGATCTTACCTTGGCAGATCGAGCTTGATTTTTACGTTCACCCGATACGCTTTTCATTGGATGCAGCCAGCTCTAGCTGCAACGAATGAAATCACTCGTAGCATTTCATCTTTGATAAAAATAGAATAAGGTCTCTACCTTTCGAATAAAAGGTAAAACATCGAAACCCAAGTGGATGTCTGCTTATCGCTTCATGTGTATTCGTAAGCAGTTTGTTAAACGATATTTCATTTGCTTTTAGAAACATGATATAAAGGGGAGTAATAACCAGCATCCAATAGAGGGCGCATCGCAGGAATCTCGAAATCGGGTTCAATCACCCAAGGGTAGAGTAAGGTAGTGAATCGTCGGCCTTGGCTTGCGAAGATGGGTCAGACTGCGCACCTGGGTCGAAACTTTTCGTTCTTATCCAATTTTCCCTATGTCTAGGGACCAGTATATCCCATGATTAAGTCGGTTTTTTATGTGGCTATTATGAATTTGTATGTAATCGCATGACTGGTACTGTGCATCACGGTACTATGCATTATTAACCCATTACCATAGAAGCCCTACTTTTGACGACTCGGAGAAAGACGCCTTCAGAAAACATTGTGGGAAAAGGAGAAAATGCTGGTAACCAGCATTTTCTCCTTTTCCCACAATGTTTTCTACTCTTCACGAAACAAATTTAAAATTTTTCAGTCTGTTTCATGTTGTCGTCTTAAAATGTTTTCAATTTGAATAAGCAAAAAAAATTTGTCGTTTGGTAATAAGTTAACCTCCCTCTTATATCTATTTACAGAAAGTCGAAGAACAAGTCAACCTGTCATGAACACGTTTTAAAACTATATTATGTCATTTACAGCTTTTTGTAGAAGCTATATAATTATAATGTGTTCAAACAACTTACGTACAAAGTATGACGTTGTAACATGTTATGTACAGTAATTACAATAGACTATTGAATAGAATATCAAGGTTCAACCTATCAAGCGCAGGTGTGACCTTGGCGAAATCCAGGGCTTGTATTCCCTAACCATTCTGAAGAACGTTCTTGGTCTAAGTCTCCAGATCTTCCTGAATTTGAAAGTAAATCAACCTCTGATTAGCTAAACCAAATGTTTTATCAAATCAGAAGTTGTGTTACTTTCAAATTTAGAAATTATTGGAGAATAAAGACTAAGAATATTCTTAACAAGAGGACCATGATGGTCCTATATCGCTCACCTGAGTACCAAGCAGTAAAGATTTACAATGAAGATAAATACCAAATATCGAAGTGCAAGGCCAAAGCTTTAGGTCTTCTTGGTTTAGATAAGAAGATAATCTTTCTTAACTAAACCCGGTTATATAAATATTTAAGAGAAGTTTGAATGATATTTGTCCAATAGTTGTTGAAAAATAGGGAGAACAAGAAATTTCATCAAAGGAAAATGACTTTGTAAAAATTCAATGAACCGTCACCAAAATATAATATGCACATTCTTGCTTGGCACCGAATCTCTCTAAAATTTGAATGAAATCTGTCCTGTAGTTGTTGAGAACAAGCTCTGACAAGAAAATGCTACAGAAAGACTGGTGGATGGATGGATGGACGGACCAACAAGCTGACTCCTATATACCTCCAGAACAGAGTTTTGAAGGAATAATAACAAAGCCCGAGGCCTTTTGGTGTGTGGCAAAAAGTTGCCTGATTTGAGCAAACTTAGTAGAGAATGTTTGCCGATTCAAGACTTTCTATACAAGTTAGTATTATAATGTTGTTAAATACACCAACAACTACAGTGGTTGTCCAGGGACATGTTCATGGGTAATGGCTATTGTAAACACATCAACAATGTATTTACACTTGCAGTAGTCTTGCACCAACCTTTCAATGCGTCCAGCTTACAAAAATTTGCCCTTCAAGTGTGACACTGACCTTGGCCCTACCTGAACAGATCTTTCAAATGGTACTTCATTTCATGGTGGAGTATATGCCCAAAATCTTTTTTTTTTTTTTTTGTGGGGGGGGGGGTCGTCATAAACTTATTTATAAATTAAGACAAACACCACAAAGTGAAGAACAAAAATTATAATGACTTCTAAGATTTACAAGATAAAATCTGTACTACAGAGTTAAATGAATGAACAAAAATGAACTCAAAATACAATGAACACAATGTTCAAAGATACATCCTAACAGCCAGAGAGAAAAATGCTGTCAAGGCCTTTAACCCTTTACCACACGGCAAAATTTTAGATCTGTCCAAATTGAAAGCATTTGCAGACAACATTTTCAAGGAAAATTTAAATTACTGGATCCTAATATGCAAACGTTATCCTTGTTTGCAGCCGAAAACAATCTAAACAATAAAACACAAGCATAAAAAGACTCAAAGAACAACCGTAATATGCAAACGTTATCCTTGTTTGCAGCTGAACAATAAAACATAAGCATAAAGACTCAAAGAACAACCTTTGGCTGTGTATGGGGATCAATATTACATACAAGCAGCGAGAGGTTTTTGTCATGATGGGAAGGGTTGTACTTTTCATAGACGATGCATTCCAAGTCTCAAAGTAACACCTTAAATTATAGACGATACATTCCAAGTCTCAAAGTAACACCTTAAATTTTGATTTGGTGACTGTTAAACTTAATAGCAAACGCTATCCTTGTTTATAGCTGAAAACAATAAAACACAAGCATAAAAAGACTTAAAGAACAATCGTAATATGCAAACGCTATCCTTGTTTACAGCTGAAAAAAATCTAAACAATAAAACACAAGCATAAAGATTCAAAAGAACAACCGTTGGCTGTGTATGGGGATAATTACATACAAGCAGCCAGAGGTTTTTGTCATGATGGGAAGGGTTGTACTTTTCATAGATGATACGCTTATTTAACGTCTCAAAGTAACACCTTAAATTTTCATTTGGTGGCTGTTAACCCATTACTAGACAACAAAATTTTTGACTGGTCCAAACCGAAAGAAATTGCAGATGACATTTAAAAGTGCACTGAAAGTGAAAAATAAGTGTCATATAGGGTAGAAAACATTGCGAGAAAAGGAGAAATTGCTTGTTACAAGCAATTTCTCCTTTTCTCACAATGTTTTCTACAGCTATAAATCTTCAGGGCGTCAAAAGGAGTCATTGTGTGGGAATGGGTTAAACTTGCTCTCAGCACAAAAAAGGACTTCACTCATTACCAAACGACAAAATTCTAGACTGGCCCAATTCGAAAGCTTTTGCAGACGACATAATGAAAATTACTGAGAATTTGAAATTCGATTTGGAAAGGGTAGAAAACATTGTGGGAAAAGGAAAAAATTGCTGGTTACCAGCATTTCCTCCTTTACCCACAATGTTTTCCAAAGGCTTCTTTTCTAGGGTCGTTAAAAGTAGGGATTGTGTTGTAATGAGTTAACTGATGTTACAGGATTGTGCTATTTGGGTTTGAAGCAAGTGAAACAAGCTTACACATACCAAAACATTGCACAGTTAAGTTATTCCAGTTTCTGGACAATATCAGAGTTTTCGTGGTGGCAAATTTTTATTTCACTTCGATAAAATTCCCAATTTCTTCATTATTTTTTTGTTGTAAATTATGCAAATTAATGAATTCAGAGAACTGTTTATTGAACACAACAAATTTTCTCATAGAATCTGTGGCATCCATAACCTGCAGATTTACAACTTTGCTTTGATTAATGGCACATATTTTCTGTTTTGCATTGCAAGAATCACATTTGACAATTGTGACATTTGAGGGGTGTTCAATTTGTTTCGAACAGTTGATGCACTTTACAACAGTCTTAATAGAGCAGCATATCACTGATCCTTTCAGTTCTTCCAATCTGATGACTGGTTCTTGTTCCTTCACTTCTTGCATCTCCGTAATGGGTGTGATTCTTGTAGAGGAGGTAGAGCTGAGCTGCATGTTCCCCTGAAAAAGCCAGAAAATAAGATGCGTTTTGAAAATACAATGCATAAATGTGGAGTCTGAAAAATCCACTGGCCCACTCGTATATAGGGAAAAAAGGATTTGAACAAGTAACATTTTCCAGCAATCGTATAGCAAGATGAGTGTATGCGGGTGAAATACTCAGCTGTAGGAAGCTAGAAAATGGCTGATAATTCAAGTTGAAAAGGGAGCAAGCACTATTCTTACACAAGTAAAGCTACCTGGCTTGATAACACAAGTTGCTTCTTTCACAATGAACATATAATATGCGTTTAGTACTGTCAGACATAAAAAAAACTTTGACATTTGGCAAAGTTATTGCAAAACATTAACACCAAAGACGACAACAGGGCTATGACAATACCCTACTGTGTATTTTGAAAACAGCCAAGCAAAGAATTCCTTTTGGGAATTTTAAAGCACAATTTTGGATAAAAAGGAGACTTTTTCAAACTGGGAACAGTCCTTTTCACGCACCCATTCAAAGAAGGACAAAAGAAGTTGTGTAATCACTACTAATCAGATTTAATTTGGAGCAAATCAGAATTTTGTCCTGTGGTAATAGAATAAGAAATATAATTAGTGAGAAAATTTAATATAGATAAATTCCAATCAACTTAGATTTCTTGACTTTGATGAAGTAGTTTCAAAGAAATCAACGTGAAAAATCTACATGCAAAATGTAGACAATGTAATATGAACCAAGTATCTTTGCATAAAACAAATGAAGTATTTACCAAGTGCAATAACCCTTTGACTCAGATTACAACAAAGTTTGACATACCTGGAAGGAATTAGTCAAGACATTGGTTAATCTGTACGATTTTCCCTCATCCAGTTTTGACGTGTTCTCAGCCCACAGGCAGATGACAGCCGATGATGTTTCATCGGCTATAACACATTTTTGCATCCTTCTCTGTCCGTACTTAGTACTTTGTTCTTGCATTGGATTCACCTTTAAAACTTTGACATCCACAGTGCACTGAAATTCAAGTGATATGCTCGTTATCACAGGGTTCAAATCATTTTTTGAAACGTTCATGAACAGTTTGAAACGAAGGGTTTTTGTCAATCCCCTGCCTTTTCAAAGGGGGGATTTTTCTGCTATGTTTTGTAGACCTTTTATAGTTTTATTGTACTGTTTCATTATTGACTGACGTATTATTTCATGAAAAATAGTAAAAAAAATTATTTCGTTTTTTTTTAAATGCTTTTCTGTATATAGATTATGCCCTTAGCATAATCTATCTATCCACCAACCTGTTTGTCCATCTCTCTGCTGTCTATCCATCTTTTCATTCTTTCAATCATCATTAATATAATCAATCCATACATTTACATTAACCTCTTACAACCCCATAAAATTTTAGAATTCTTCACATTGAAAGCATTTGCAGACGACAACTTAGATATGAATAAAATGACACAATATGCCTCAAAAATGGTAGAAAACATTGTGGGAAAAGGAGAAAATTATTGTTACTAGCATTTTCTCCTTTTGTCACAAAGTTTTCGAAAGCTGTCTTCCTCAGGATCTTTTAAAATACGGATTGTATAGTAAAGAGCATAGAGAGAACTTTTCAGTTGTGAAACAAGTAGAAAAGACATCAGTTGAACAACAGTTTTTAAATTTAAATGTGAAAGTTGAACAGTAATATCACAGTTACAACTTACAACAAGAAAAAGAGTTAAAATACTGAAATGTGGAAAATATTCCATTCATCTATTGTATAAATCACAACTGTGCAGTCATGAACAGGTAGAAAGGGTGTGCAATGAACATTTTCAAAATTACACCCGATTTCTTAGCAAAATGAAAAACCAAAGAAAATCATTCTAAAACGATCACACAGTCAAATATTCAGATGCTGGTGAACAGTAAAAATTTGTTTCATTAATATAAGAAGGGTCCAAGTGTCTCAAAGGGGTCTAGATGTCACCCAAAATCTAAAATTTTAACTCTTTACCCCACAATGAAGACTTTTGACAAGTCAGGCAGAAGCCTTTTGCAGCATTTTCTCCTTTTCCCACAATGTTTTCTACCATTTCCAAATTAAATTTCAATTTTTGATTCACATTTATTTTGTCATCTGCAAATGCTTTCAATTTGGACCAGTCTATAAATTAGTCGATTGGTAAAGAGTCAGTGTCACGCCCATTTGAAGAAGCTTGCCCAAGCTAAAATAAAATATCCCCTAAAATCTAGCAAAATTCTCGTCCTGATGAGTGAGATGAGGCGATTTGTCTTAAGAAAAGGTATATTTGTAGGGCGAGTTGTCTTTGGGGCGAGTTTTCCTGCACCCAATGGTTTATCGTGTGAAAACTACTTACCATCAAGTTCGGCTCTGTTGCGTCTTTCAGTTTGATCGTTTCGGATGAAGAGCTAGGTATTTCTGTAGATCTTTCAAAGGACAGGTTTCTTGATACCGTCACAATTGATCTTCTGTTGATAGTGACTTCTTTCGAGCCTCTTTTTGGTGCCACCAACACATCTGCTAATTTCACGGGCGATTTTGTCCTCTCGGCAGTCTGGAAAGCGTCAATTTTTTCAGGGGAAAGGCTTATGAACCGAACAAACTCACTGTCACTAACTTGTAAAGTCCCCGTAAAATATCGTGTATTCGTTGACGTTGCAGTTTTCACATTTGTTGTGTTATGGACATATCCAGTAATAGTGTCATCGCACTCGTGTTTCCTCTTCACGCCCGCCATATTTGTTCTCAATGTTGGGTGTGAACAGTCTTGAATTAACATTTATCATGATGATAAAAATATTCTAATTGTATGCATCAAAATCATGTTCAAATTTATGTATTTTTAACAATATTGTACAACCCTTGGCCCCTTTTCATACACTGCTTTTCAATAGAGTAAACGAAGTATGAAGAACTAATTTTCGAAGGAGCGGAACTACTTTACTACATGTGATGCTTATTAATATTCGTGCGCAACTTCCCGCGTGAATCTTTTATTTTCTCCGCGTATCATTCGGCATACCTCGGGTGATCTGGTGATGTAGGTACGGAATCGGCCGAGTTGTGACGAGTGCCCCGCGTATCTGCGTAATCTGTAGTCTGGGACCCCTGCTACTACAAGAGTATAAGGTAGTGGTAGGGGCTGGTAATCCAGACCACGTAATCTGAACATAATGTGTATCCAGAAATCAAAGGACTGATAGTCCTGATAGTCGCCTGGTAGATACTGTGTTAGAAGTTTTCACCCTTATGAAACTTCAAAATGTAATCTATTGAAAGCGTTGAAGATACAAGATGACCTAACCATAAGATAGTATTATGCAAGCATAATTTCTTAGTTGTAGATCTAGAACGATCTTATCCTAAAATTAAATATTTCTCACTTATTAATTTTATATGGTCATTTATTTTTGGTCATTTATTTTCATTTATTTATTCACATAAATATTAAAATTTACATGAAAAAACATAGATCTGTGTGGTGAGAATCAAAATTCGTGCCAAGCAACAGCTTTAAAAACCCAAAGTCTATAACTTGGATTAAAATTTACATGAAAAAACATAGATCTATGTGGTAAGCATCAAAATTCCTGCCAAGCAACAGCTTTAAAAACCCAAAGTCTATAACCCGATTAAAATTTACATGAAAAAACATAGATCTAAGTGGTGAGAATCAAAATTCGTGCCAAGCAACAGCTTTAAAAACCCAAAGTCTATAACCCGATTAAAATTTACATGAAAAAACGTAGATCTATGTGGTGAGAATCAAAATTCGTGCCAAGCAACAGCTTTAAAAACTCAAAGTCTATAACCCTTGGTGACTTCATTTAAATATTGGTATCAAAAAATGAGAGCCTGCTTGCTCCGCAACCAGGCGACTCAATAAATCAGTTTCCATGCGTGACACTTAGATATTGATCCATTTGCAGACTACAAATATTGTTCATTTTTTAAAAAAACTTGTAACTATGGCTTGCAACAAGCTCTAGTTTTGAAGTTTCAGAAGCAAACCGAAGGCATGCAAGATTGTAGCAGCGCTCCAGCTAAGAATAAATCTAGATCTATTCCAGATCTATTACCTTTATACTTCTCTTCCAAATCCTATGTTGTGGGTACTCATTACAATCGTCTCTAGGTTTGAGTACTAAATAGGTGCTACTGCTGAGAATTACCTGACAACATCATAGTTATTGATAATGAATAGAAGAAGATGAGTTTGTGATCAGACCAAAATGATTCAACAGTTCCTGCACAACCACTGTGATTTGAAAAGATAATATCCAAGACTGAGTCATAGTCTGTGGTTGGCTCATGTATCATTTGTTGGCAAAGGAACATCTTATCCATTGTGCATTCAAAACTACTAGTTTTTGATATGTCTATGTTAAAATCGCCTATTATAACAAGGGGTGCTCTAGTGTCTATGTGGTTTCTAAGCTCTTGTTTAAGTTCTGATACAAATTTTTTAAAGGAAAGAGCTGGAGATTTGTAAACCACAACAATTTGTTCTTCCTTCTGCAAATATTTTGTTTTCACCACCATGAATTCGAAAGTGGATGTACTGTAGCAATGATAATTCAGAACATTTACAGTATCTTTGACATATATGGCTAAACCATGAGGTGGTCTAGTTGTTTGTGTTTGTTGCTTCTGGTCATTTCTAAGCAGTTTGAATCCAGTCATTGAATAGTTTGAGCTACTGTCCCTTTGAACCAATCTTGTTTCAGATAAGCCAATTATATGAGCTGATTTAACATTAGGATCCATAATAATATCTTGAAAATGCTTATGAAGAGATCTGCAATTGTTAAACACTATCTTAAAATGATCACCTGAATCTATTGTATCTAGAGGTGTGTAACACAATTTCAACATTGCTTCAGCCTTTAAACGTTTCATTTCTTCTGCAACACGCTCATCCATGGAGAGAGCTTCTTCATTAAAATTCAGAATATGCAGATGATCGATAGACCTGACCCTACTTAACGCAACATAATGAATATGAGGATTTTTCCTCAATCTGCGCTGTGACAAGTCTATAACAATTTCATCAAGGGTAGTTCCTTGAGCTCTGTGAACAGTTCTTCCAGCGGATGGTTGTAATGGAAACTGTATTCTTTGAATTGAATTGTGTCTGTATTGAAATGTTCGCTCAATATCAAAAATCGGAGTCCAGTGTTGATCAATTGACTCATTGTAAAAACCTCTTCTTTGATATCTATTCCTTCTGTTGGGCCCAATATTTTCACAATCGAACTGTACCCAAATTATACTTGGTCTACATGTCTCCACTTGTTTGTACTCCACTTTTTTCACAGTACAAGAAGCACCATTTGTGAGCCCATCCTCTGTATCTATATTTACAGTTAAGTCATACATCATACCAATGACAACTGTCAATGAAGAGTGCAAACCCACTGAAACACTACTATCTAAAAAAAGTCTTTTTAATATATCAGCCTGTCTATTCTGAGAAATGTTTGCTCCTACTATGGAATCGTGGCAAGGTATTTCAACTTTTTCAGAGTCTAATTTATTCATGATTTTCTCATTAAATGCTTGCAAGTAGTTAAATATTGAGAGTTCTGGGGCAAGTCCCTTTTTTCGCGTGTGCATGCGTTTTTTCTCGGGGCAAGTCGCGTTTTTCGCGTTTTTGCGTTTTTTGACCTTTTGACCTTTTCCCCCTCGCGAGGTCATGTGACCCCGAGCGCAACGAGGGGGGTCAAGGTCACTTAGGGGTCAAGGCCACAGAGGGGTCAAGGACACTGAGGAGTCAAGGTCAAGAGCCTCGTTTTCGTTTGAACCTCGCCTCCGTTTGAACCTCGCCTCGTTTTCATTCCCTTCTGAGAGCCTCGTTTTCATTCCCTTTCCCTTTCCCTTCGTCAAAAAAACATCTCTAGCGCGCGCATTGGTGGGGCGCCGCGGCGCTCCGCGCCGCGACGCGCGCCTCCCCCGCTGCTTCTAAAGAGGTCAAAGTTCTTTTTTTTTTTCGTCTCTAGAAAAAAAAAAATGCGACGGTTCTCTCGATATATATTTCCGCTAAAGCAAAAAATATATATCATCGTTTGAAGTATAAGAATTGGACAAAGCCAAAATGCTCGCCCCTAAACTGCTATCTCATGTGTCCGTTTTAGCCGCTCACAGCCTATCGTGCATCTACGTACTTTTTTAGATTTTCAATAGCTTTATCTACATACTTTTTACTTACTAAATCATCATCAAAATAATTAGTAACACTCGTTGTTATAGAGTAATCTGTTCTCAATTTACCTCTTGCATGAAAGACATCTTCTTGTTTTATAACTTCTCCTCTGTTACCTCTAACATTCCACTTTTCACCTTTATAAAAAGCACTTTCATTATCCGCATACTCACGCGCGGCATTAATTTCAGTATCAATATATTCCTTAGATGCTAAATTATTCGACACTACATCATCCACATATTTTTTATTTACCGCATCATTGTCACTCGTAAAACTATCCTGATACAAACCAACTCGGCTCGCTGTTGCCAAAACACCCTTAGCTACGTAGTGAGGACCATCACTCAGTAAAACCGCAACCTCATTTCCACCCGAATCGGTTACTATATTCGTTTCTTTAAACGCGTCAGCATTATCTACATATCGCTTATGTACCGCTTCATACGGTTCTGTAGGATTTGGAAGGTTTAAAATGGGGTTGAAACCCATGTTTAATTTAGTTGTAGTTATATAAGCGCCGTTTTCTTTTAAAAACGGATTTTCGCTAACGACGGCAACGTTTCCGGTTACGATAGCGTTTACTTTCTCATCCACGTAACGCTTGCTGGTAGCGTCATCGTAGGCGGATGGCTCGGGTAAATTCGCTAATCTTTTTCTTCCCATGTCGATAATCGCCGTCGCTTTATAGTGTCCGTTTTCTTTTACAAAAGGTAAACGATTATCGACGTATCTTTTATTAACAGCTTCTTTTTCATTTACTGGATCGGGAAGGCCGGTTATTTTCTTTCTTCTGATGTGTATATCTCCTTTTACTTGATATCCTCCCTTTGTTCTTCTTTCAAACGCTTGATTGCCTTCTAAATCTTCTATTTTTTTATCGGTGTACATTTTGTTAACCGCATCATTTTCATTTTGCGGATTTCTTACGTTTTCTATAGAAAAGCCTTTCATACTAATCTTATCTTTAGCTTCGTACCCGTTTTGATTCGTAAAAGGAATCATAGTTTCAAAGTGGTATCTAAGTCTTTGGTTAAATGTATCGGTATACATTTTGTTAACTGCATCACCATCCTCAGCAGGAGGAGGTAGATTTTTTAGCTTGTGAGTGTTGTCAAAATCTAAAGAACCTTTTACTAAAAAGCTATCGTTTCTTTTACCTCCTATCACTCCTGAACCCTTTGTATTGTCTACGTAATTTTTTGTAGCAACATCTTGCGGATTAGCTGGGTTACTAACCTTCGTAAGTGTGTTACCATTCATATTTATAGAACCGGTAACTTTAGTTGTTCCATCTTTTCGTAAAAAAAAATTATTTATGTAAGAGAGTGACACACCATCATCTCTTGTTGTAACATCATCTCTCGTTTTTCCAAATTTGTCAACAGACATCTTATTTTCTATTTACTAAAATAATTTATTTAAAACATTTTGGAATTCATTCCCTAAACCCAACTCTTTAAGTACGAACAAACATAAATGACCGCAAAATACCTCTCCAGCTGGCTGAAACTGATCACTATTGTAATGTATTGGACTTTTTAGGTACTCTTTAATTTCGATAGGAGGTTGTATACCGTAACTGTCAAAGTAATATTTAGTTTTACCGTTTTTATACCAAGCAACCCAATGCGTACCAGACCCGCCCGTGTCATCGAGGTTTAATATACCGCATTCCTTTTTTCTACACTTTCTCGGTAAAGTGTTTCGTAAAAACACTCCCCTAAAAGAAGGAATCTTTAATCGTTTTGCCGCACTTTCCAATTCGAAATTGCTTAACGGTCTATTCGGTAAAATTACGTTTCCAACTGCGATATTTCTCATTTTTATACGTTAACAATATCATTATTATCAACCCACGAATTAAACTCATCGGAATAACCTTTCCATTTTACTAACGATTTATGTTTTCCTTTTTTAATAACTCTTTCTATCCTATACAACTCCTGACTAGTTTTTTGTAGTTCAGGTTCATAAAAGGTACCTTGTATTTCTTCTCCATTAAGGTCTTTAATTTTATATGTTATGGGCTCGGTATTTTTTACCGTTGAAACCGTAAAAACCTCTTCAGTCCATCTAGTGGTATAACCTTTCTCAAAAGTCTTTTTCTTTTTAGTTATCCTTACTTTATCTCCAACGGAGAACTTAGGTTTTACGTGTCTTATTTCGAAATGATCGGGGTAAAGATTTTTCGAAACTAAAGTTTCGTTTTCTTTTTTACTCGCGTCTACCGGTGTCATCTTAATAGAAGAATGTCTCGTGTTATTATATTCTTTAACGAGGTCAGACAACACGTTAATGTAAACGCTCGTAGAGTTAGCGGAAAAATACTTCCACATTTTTTCTTTCATTGTTCTAATCCATCTCTCAACTACGCTAGATTTTTCTTCATTCTCGGTAGAATACAATTCAATCAAGTCTTTAACTTCCTTGTTATAAAACTCTTTACCTTTATCCACCCACATTTTCTCGGGTTTTCTCTCCTTAAAAATACTCTTTAATGCTTTAGCGACAGACTTTCCCGTTTTGTCTTTTAATGGTATCAGATAACCGTATTTAGAAAAGATGTCGATAACAGCGAGAAGATATTTTACGCCTCGGTTAAATTTAGAAAATGCTTGCATGTCTACTAAATCTGCGGCCCATATCCTATCAATACCGTTTACCACGACTCTCCTTCTCTTAAATTTTCTTCTTACGGGTTTGTGTAATTCTTCCGCTAAACTCGTCATGCTGAAAGTTTTTTTTTAACCCCCATCCCAAACTTTGCTTTTGTTCCAATTAAGGAAGAAACAACCCCTCTTTCCATTCTCTCTCTTAAAGTGGGATTGTAAATACCTTTTAGCTCCGCTAACATATTTTTATCGCATACAGCATTACGAGTTTTAGTATCATCGTGTTTTAAATAACAGACATCATGGTTATAGGCGGCATGATCAACACGGTTGATTGGTTTACTCCATTTCTTCCAAGTTAAATCGGGGTTTAATCTTTTTTTAAGTTTAGTACCCGGTCCCGTAAAATTGTGACCTGGGATATGCATCTCGAAAGGCACACGGTTAATTATCTCGTTTAGAACTGATCCGCCCTTTTTAGATCCCTTAATAAACTGGGTTTTAGTTGTTCCGCAAACCACACATTTTCCTCGTCTCATATTTCTTCCATTCTTACTAACAGTATATTCTATGTTACTCGTATCAGTAACTGTTTTACATTTAACGCAATACATTTTATATAATAATAAAAAAAAGTTATATAAAAAGAGATGAATGTAATAGATTTATCGTGGAATGAAGTACTATCGAGGAGATTTAATCACCCTCTTTTACCAAAGAGTATCAGAGGGTTAATCGTGGGTAAATCAGGATGTGGTAAAACCACTCTTCTACTTAACCTTTTGCTTAGACCGGATTGGCTCGACTACGACGAGTTAAGTGTTTTTGGAAAAAGTCTTTTTCAACCGGAATATCGTATACTTAAAAAAGCCTTTGAAGAAAGACTGCCGAAAGAGGGTATTTTAAAGTTATTTAACACGCGAGAAGAAATACAGAATTTAGACGTTTCTCCGACAGCTTTGGTTGAAGAATGGGCAAAAACGTTTAAAAATAAATCGGAAATAAAATGTAGTTTCTTTGAAACAGCGAACGATGTACCTGACCCACGAGAATTAAATCCAGAACATAAAAATCTAATGATTTTTGACGATTTACTTTTAGAAAGACAAAGTACGCCTGAGTGCTACTATATTCGTGGAAGACATAGTAATGTTGATTGCTTTTACCTTTCACAAAATTATTTTAGGTTACCGAGGCAAACTATTAGAGAAAATGCAAATTTCATTTGTCTTTTTCCGCAAGACCAAAAAAACATTAATCATATTTATGGCGATCATGTAAGTGAAGATATGTCTAAGGATGAGTTTAGAAGATTTTGTTTTAAGTGTTGGGAAAAGCCATACGGTTTTGTTATCATCGATTTAACGAGTAAAAAACATAATGGAAAGTACAGACACGGTTTTGATAACTTTTTTATACCGAGTTAAAAAAATTATATTTAGTATAAAAAAAATGGAAGAACTTTTAAAACGAATTGTTAAAAATACAGAACCTAAAATATCGATGCAAATTATAGTAAGCGATAACAAAACACACTTTACAACAAGGTTTATTCCACCTATTGAGTTGGACACGGATAAAAAATACGAAATAGCGTTGATAAACCTCGAAACTTACTACTCTTTTCCAAATATTAATGAAAAAGGTAACATGTTTATTTATTCTCCGGACAATGGCGCTTCATGGGTTAAAGTTATAATACCAGAAGGAAGTTACGAACTTACAGACATTAACGAAACCATTCAGCTGGAAATGAGAAAAAACGATCACTATGATAAAGCTAATGAAAAATACTATATTAACATTTCTGCTAACACAAATACCTTAAGGTCAGTTCTTGATATAGAAGATGGATACCTTGTAGATTTTAATCATCCGAACTCGATTTCCAAAGTATTAGGTTTTACTGGCGCAAAATATTCTAAAGGCTTTCATGAGTCGGAGAATCCCGTAAATATTCTCAGTATAAACAGTATATTCGTTAACATTGACATTATCTCAGGAAGTTATGTTAACGGTTTAACGCGAAATACGATTTACTCTTTTTTCCCAAACGTTTCCCCCGGGTATAAAATTGTTGAGACTCCTCGAAATTTGGTATACTTACCGATAACAATGAATCAAATACACACCATGAAGGTAAACATTACAGACCAAAATGGAACTTTACTAAATCTTAGAGGAGAAACTTTAACAATTAGATTTAAGATTAGAGAAGCGAGATAAAAAAAAAATACTGTATATAAAAAATGGCAAGTTATACGAATGTAAAAGTTAATATATCGGCTGGACAAAAGCGAAAGCTTCAACATGCTGTTAAAGCCGGTTGCCCAGTAAGTATTCGTTTAGGCCATGAGGATTTAGACGGTAATGATACCATGGCATTTACCGATTCGCAAATAAAGAAAATGGCTAAAGCCTATGAGAATGGTAAAGGTATAACGATTAGAATGAATGCGAAACAACTTAAACATAATACGGAAATAGAGGGTGGTTTTCTAGGTCTTTTAGCCGGATTAGCCGCAAGAGCTTTACCAATGATAACAAAAACCGTTCTACCAGCGTTAGGTGTTGGTGCTCTTTCTGGATTAGCCTCATCAGGTGTACAAAAAGCGATGGGGTCAGGCCTTTACCTTAAAAAAGGAGGTTGCGTTTCTCAGGTAGAAACAGATGGAAAAGGGCTTTATTTGAGCCCTTATAGAGGTAAAGGGTTAGAGTCTGTTGGTGATGGCTTGTATTTAAAGCAAGGAGGAAAGCTTTATGATGGGAATGGTCTTCTTTTAGGTCCTAATAGTCCATTCGCTAATATACCTATCTTAGGGGCTATATTATAAATATTATTACTTACTTATAAAAAATGGGTCAGCCAAAAACGATTCATTGGATACCATTACAAGACTTAAAATATCCGCCTCGAAAAGTAAATACGGTAACCTGGAAAATTTTTTGTCAAGAAAAGCTTTCACTGAAACCTAATGAAGTAAAGCAAATACTATTAGGGTTCGGTTTTATGATGACTAAAGGAGTTATTTTAACCTCATTAGCACACGCTTTAAAATTAAAGAGGTGTAGTTTACAAAACGAAATTTGCCTCGAGGATACCGAAGATATTATAATCGCTATTACAAACAATTCCAACGAAAAAACGATAACGATTGAGGAAAACGAGTTCTTATGTCTCGTTTACTATTCATTTTAACAGTGGGCGACATTTTTTAAAAAAAATATCCTTCTATTTTAAAAAATGGAAATGAAAGAGGAATTATACCCGAAATTACCTTCCGCTCCACCAATTGATGAGGGGCAGGGATATCGACTACAAAAAATCAATGAAATCCAAAAATTCTTAGAAGAAGAAAAATCTAAAAGAGAATCCTTAGGTAAAAAATACTTCAGAGCCGCGAGGATAGTAGATAATATAGATGCAGTTTTAGTTACGGTTACAATGGTTTCAGGAGCTGGCGGGATAGGTTTGTTATCAACGGTAGTCGCGATACCCGCAGTGATAGCATTAGAATCAATAGCTGCTCTTACTGGTCTTTTAAACTTAATCGGAAAGTATAGCGTAAGAAAGTCTACCGTAAAAGCCGAAAAACACGAAAAAATTAAAACAATCGCGGAAAGTAAGTTAAACACAATATCCTCACATATATCGAAAGCTTTGAGTGATAACAAAGTTACGGATGAAGAATTTCAACTAATCTTAGGAGAATTAGAAAAGTATAAAGTAATGAAGGAAGAAGTTAGGTTAAAAATAAAGAAAAAGATATCGTCTAAAACGGAAGAATCATTAATCGAGAAAGGTAGGCAAGAAGCGCGCGAGTCCTTTCGGAAGTTGGTTGAAAAGAATAATAACACCCTCGTGTAAATGTAATTGATTTTTTAACGGTAAGAAAAGGATGTTTTTTGAGAGATGGAAGAAATAGAAGAACAATACTATGTTTACAAATTTTTCGAAAGGCTAAATAGCGCGATGAACCTATTATATAAGGAAGAAAAGGTTACCGCGAGAGAGATGGATGAAAAAGAAAAAATAATGGAAAGAATACAAGATACAGAACACGAGGCTTACGATTGCCTCGAAAAGCTAGAAATCGCGATGCATCTATTCGACGAGGAAGATAAGGTTTACGCGAGAAAAATTATAAAAGAATCGGATTTAGATACAAGAAGATTAGTGAAAACCGTCCGTACTAATAGAAGTTTACCTTTTTTATGGAAAGTCGTTAACGATTTCGATAAAAGAATACGACTCGAAGTTATAGAAGCCGCTGAGTACATCTTAATTTTTTACCCCGATGCGTTGGACATCGGAAAAGTCGATAAAAAGCACTAAAAAGTGCTCCTCTTAAATCTTTTATGCCTAGCCCTTTAATAAGGCATAAAAGATCTCAACGAATGCGATAAAAAATGCGATGAAAAGTACGATGAAAACTACGATAAAAAGTGCGATGAAAACTACGATAAAAAGTGCGATGAAAACTACGATAAAAAGTGCGATAAAAAAAATATATCCCTAATATAAAATGTCATTTCTAAAAATAAGCGACCCCGCAAAAAGGGATCTAATTGTAAAAGAGTTCCTCGAAACTAAAAAGAATATCCGGGATAGTCAACTTGCGGAAAGAACAGGGGAGAAAAAACTACAAACTGACCTTTCAAAGTTTTTTAAACCTATTACAGAAACGCAAAAAGCTACAGCGAGAGAGGTTGTAAAAGAACTTAAACCTATTAAGGAAGGTATAGAATCTATTAAGTTTCCATCCTTTCCATCTATCACAGCTTATGATGAACCAACGGATGAAGATGTACAGTTTATCGGACCAATAGCTGAACAGTATCTAAGAAAGTTTGCTACAAAAGGTGAAGCTGATAAAACATACGGGTTATATGACAAAGGAGGTAACTTTTATATCGGTAGTAAACTACTTTCCATCATTGATGATAATATTATTATCGATGATAAAGAATATGAAGGCACCCCTGGTCTATGGGAGCTAATTGTAGCGAGGGAACCGGATAGTAACATCTTTACTGATAATGATTATGACAATTACGCGGATTTGATATTACGTACCAACGCCCTTCATCGTAATAACGATCCAAACAGTAATTATCCTAAAGGTGGTAAAGGATACAAATGGAATATGATACTTAAAACTATTTGGGATAATAGAAAAGAGTATAAAGGAAAGGGTATCGTTGTTATTCCGTGTGATCCTAACGCATTAATAGAAAGACTCGACCTATTGTTAGCGAGTAAAGAAGCGGGCCACACGAATGTAAGAAACGAGTTAGTAAGCGTGTGTGATGAATTAAAAAGGCAAGGTGTTATAGATTCAAACGCTTATAAAAAAATAATGTCTTTATTATAAAAAATGTTAACGCCGAGGAAAAGAGGATTTAATAAAAGGTATGCATACGGAGGTAGCGGAATCTTTAGCAGCATTGCGAACCTTCTTACGAGACTTTTCACCAGTAGCGCGGCTAAACAAATTGCATCTTCTGCCTTAGATGTGGGTAAGAGTGTTGCTAAGGAAGGAGCGAAAAAAGCTTTAGAGGCTGGGAAGAGTGCCGCTGTAGACGCGGGGAAAAAATTAGTTGAAAAAGCTTTAACGACAAAATCACGCAAAATTCTAGAAAAATATACGGGGCCGAAAACCCAAAACATTAGCACTTTGATGGATGGGAGCGCAATCGCTATACAGGACTTAGTTAAAAAATTAAACGGTGGATCAGGCATTAAAGTAATATGAAGAAAAAAAAATTAAGTTAAAGAAAAAAAATTATATAATTTAAAAAAGAGAATAATGGATTTAATGTTTATTCGTGAGAATCATAGAAACTTTAATACTACATCTATTAGATTATTAAAAGACGCATCTCTCGAACTGGAGGATTGTGAGATTCTCGAAATTGTTCAAACGAGATACGATTACCAAAAAGCTGTTGTCAACTTATCTCCCGAAAAAATAGCCATAATGAATGAGATTGAGAAAAAGGTAAATAAGTATTTAAGCGGCGTTTCTATCCCAAAAATAACAATTGTGTATGGAGACAAGATTTACCCTAAGAAAAACAAACATATTCCTAAAGATAAACTAAAAAAAAAAATTATACTTAAAGGTGTATGGTTTAATGGTAAAGATAAATCTTTTCCTCAGCTTTGGATAGAGTAAATTATAATTTTTCGCTTTAAAAAAATTATAATTGTATTAATAAAATGGACATCTTAAATATCACCGAACCAATCGTAAAACATGATAGTATTGATGTGTATGAGCACCATGAGTATAACCCAATTACGGGTACAAATCTCAACAACCCAGGAGGAGAAATTAGGATCGACATCGAAACCCAAGATATTTTTACGCATCCTTGCGAAAGTTATTTACTTATAGAAGGTAGCTTAACAAAGGCTGATGACTCACGTTACAATGATGAAGACGTTTCCTTAACAAACAACGCAATGATGCATCTATTTAAAAATATCAAGTACCAACTTTCCGGTCAAGAGATCGAGTCCATATTATATCCTGGCCAAGCTACTACAATGCTCGGGTTGTTAAAATATCCGGACGATTTTTCCAAATCACAAGGATTAAACCAATTGTGGTACAAGGATACAACAGCCGCTGCAGAAGATAATAACGTGGGTTGGAAAATAAGAAAACAGTATATCATTGATGATTCGGACCCAAAAGGCACATTTAGCTTTAGAGTCCCATTAAAACATATATTCGGTTTCTGTGAGGACTATAATAAGATATTGTATGGAATGAAGCAAACTCTCACCTTGACAAGAAATGATGACAATGATGCAATTTTTAGAGCTAACGCCGCTGATGCTGGTAAAATTAAGTTAGATAATATAATGTGGTATATTCCACACGTCATGCCCGCGGATAAGGAGAAAATGGAACTTTATAAACTTATCGAGAAAAAAGAAAAGTTTCCAGTTGGATATAGAATGATACAATGCGACTCTATTTCTGTTCCTCAGACAACATCGTTTACTTGGAGACTTTCCGTTAAATCTTCCCCTGAGGTACCGCGTTTTATCATTGTTGGGTTTCAAACTAATAAAAATAACAACCAAAGGCAAAATCCATCCATATTTAACAATATAGGTGTTAAAAATATTTATGTTACGTTAAATTCCACAAGATACCCAGAGGTTGACTACAATCTTTCATTTACGAAACAGCAATTCAGTAGAGCTTATGGCGATGCCGCGTTATTTAGGTCTAAGTTTTTTAACATGGATGAGTTAGTATCAAACCCTAACATCTCCCCGTCGGATTATAAAACTCTTTATCCGTTGTTTTTGTTCGATGTTTCTAAGCAAAGTGAAAGGCTAAAAATTTCCGTTACTGATATTCAAATCAAAGCGCTTTTTCATGCTAATGTGGATGCAAACACAGAAGCATATGCTGTTATTATTAGTGATAGGTTAATTAACTTTCAGTCTGACGGAAATAAAATGAATGTTGTATATTAAGTTAAATATTTTTAACTATAAAAAAATGCTAAAGACTATAGATTTAAAAAATATTCTTATAGAAAATAATATACCTTTTCGTTCTTACTGGGATAAAAAGCGGTTAGTTAAGTTGGTAAGCTCACACGGCTTACTACCGGAGAAGGAGCCTGAACCAGAAAAGAATACAGACCCTAAATACGATAAATTACGGGCTATTAGGAAAAAACCTAAACCAGTTACTTTAGAAGATGTTATCACCGGGGAAATAATATCTTTTCCATCGATTTATAGCGCTAGTAAATATATAGATCGTTGCCCGCAAACTATCTTAAATTCTAACGGAAGGATTTGGAAAGGTAAATATAAAATTATCATTCTGTAATTTTTATTATATCTAACGTATAAAGATATAATAAAATTTTGAAATGGACCGTTTTTGTTCGTATCTCTTATTTATTACTTAAAAAATTTTAGTATAAGAAAAAATTTTTTCATTTTAAAAAAGATGAGTTACACAGTAAGTGATTTAAAACGATTAGCTCGTGAACGAGGTTTACACGGATATTCGAGGCTTCGTCGAGCAGAACTACTTGATTTAGTTTTTGGTAGAGATATTCTTGATTGGGAAAATGAGTTAATTAACGCGCCAATATTAACTCCAACTCCCTATCAACCCCCTCCTCCAACTCCCTATCAACCCCCTCCTCCAAGCTCGGAATTTTTAGATGAGCTATCTAGAAGAGGTAGGGAAAGGACTAGAAATTTAAATAGGGATAGAACCAGAGACAGAGATAGAACTGTAGGCCCGAGACAAACAACGGCTGAACGGGCTAGAGAAGAATATAGACGTAAGAAAAAAGAAAAGAAAAAGAAAGAAGCTAAAATTAAACAAGTAAGAAGAGAAACTAAGAGAAAACAAAGAGCCGAAAAAAGAAAGAAAAAAGAGAAAAAAGAAAAAGAGTTTGATGATTTAGAAATTCGGAAAGAAGCATCTTCTTTAAAAGAATTTGCCGTTCAATATGTTATTGATGGTGTTGTAGGCTTTGGTCCGGAAGAGTACTTAGAACGAGTACGAAAAATGGTAACGAATCTTTTAAGAAATAATCGTAGATCAAAGGTTAAGCTAAGGTTGACATGTCTCCTTAGAAAGATAGGGCAAATAATAGAAAATCTTCCCGTTTTACGACCGTTTGATTCATTTCATGAACTTATTTTAGATGAAACGGATGTAGATGAGTTATATACTATTATGGTTGAACGAGTTTTAGAAAACCTCGCAACTTTTCAAAGAGATGGAAGCCCATGGATTTTTATTAGGGTAGTTGATTTAAAGATATTTATGATTGATTACAAACCATTAAAAGGTAATTCATATATTCCTACTCCAACTACACTCGCGAGAAAGAAAGCAATTATTAACCCAAAAAATACGAATGATAATAAATGTTTTGCTTATGCGGTTATGAGGGGAATTAAACCGAGGTTAGAGAATCCAGAAAGAATCGATCAGAATTTAAAGGAAGACATTAACACCTTAAATATGAAAGGGATAGAGTATCCCGTTAAGCTAAAGGATATTGATAGATTCGAAAAACAAAATGAAAATATTTCCATCGTTGTTTTAGGTCACGAAAATGAAACAGTTTACCCGCTCAGAAAGCAAAAAACTTTTAATAGAGAGCATTTAGTAGTTCTCTTATTACTAACTGATGAATCTAATACTCATTACACTTTGGTTAAAAACCCTAGTCGTTTATTATCTTCGCAATTAACGAATCATAACGGAAAAATATTTTTTTGTTGGAATTGCGTGAATTCTTTTCGATCTTTAGAAATTCTAGAAAAACATCGAAAATTGTGTAATGAAATGTCATCAGTACAAGTAAATATGCCACCTCCAGGAACGATTCTGAAGTTTGATAATTTAATTCGTACACAATGGTTACCTTTTGTTGTATATGCAGATTTTGAGTCTTGTATAGAGAAACTGCTCTCTATAAGAATAGATAAATAACAGTATAGCCAGCAACTTACGGAATTCCTGAGCGGGTCCTTAGAAGTCCTGGCCGGCCAGTCTGTTAAGGTTCAGCAAAACCACTGCCCACGTCTGGGTTAAGTCAGCTTATCGTTGTAGAACTTTAGGTGTCCAAAGGTACGTGTTGTCAAGTAGAAGAAGTGAAGTCGAGTGCGGCCTGTCTTTGAGTCGTGCAAACCCAGGTAAACGCCTGCGCATGTGCAGGATGGGCAGCTGCCTTCTCATTGGCTAATTCCAGAAGTTGTTTGTAAGCAACTTCTCGCCACCACTCGGGTAGATTCCGGGATCCGAACTATTCCCGGAAAGTAACGATACTACACTTGTATTAAACCGATGCATTCCTGCGATCCAAATTCAGAAGCGAGCTATACGAAGCAGTATCAAAAACATGAGCCAACTGGATTTTGCTTTTACGTTAAATCGTTTGATGAAAGCGTTTATCAATCAAAAATAAAGCGATATACCGGAGAAGACGCGTCTAAAAAATTTTTAGAAATGTTAGAAGAAGTTGCTCGTGAAATAGATAATATCCCTAGTTCCGAGATGATATATGGTAGAAAAGAATTTGATATATATAAGTCAGCAACTGAATGTTGGATTTGTAAAAAGGGCTTTCAAGGAAATGAAAAAAAGGTAAGGGATCATTGCCATTATACAGGAAAATTTAGAGGAGCCGCGCATAATGCTTGTAATTTAAAATATAAAAAAGCTAGATTTTTTCCCGTATTTTTTCATAACCTTACTGGTTATGATAGTCATTTATTTGTTAAAAATCTCGGTATAACTGAAGGACGAATTAATGTTATTCCTCTAAATGAGGAAAAATATGTGAGTTTTACTAAAACGGTAATTACTGGAAGTTATCATAGTCTGAAGGATAAAAAAGATAAAAATAAAACTCTCGATATTAGATTCGTTGATAGCTTAAAGTTTTTATCGGCTAGTTTAGATTCGCTAGTTAATAAATTTAAGAATAATAAGGAAAAATTTAAAAACGTCTCTAAATATTTTAATGGTAAAGAACTCGACTTACTTCTTCGAAAAGGAGTTTATCCTTACGAATATGTTGATTCTCTAGAAAAACTTAATGAAACTAAGTTACCGCCTAAAGATTCTTTTTACTCGAGACTTAATGATAGTGATATTAGTGATGAGGATTATAATCACGCGAAAGTCGTTTGGGATACATTTAAATTAAAAAATCTTAGGGATTACCACGATTTATATAACTTGTCAGACGTTTTATTGTTAGCTGATGTTTTTGAAAATTTTAGGGAAGTTTTTTTTAACGAATATAATTTAGATCCTGCATGGTATTATACTCTTCCCGGTTATGCGTTTGATGCTTGTATGTTAATAACGAATGTTAAGTTAGAGTTATTAACAGATATTGATATGCTTTTAATGTTTGAAAAAGGGATAAGGGGAGGGGTTTCAGTGATTAGTCATAGATACGCTAAGGCAAATAATAAGTATATGGGAAGTCAACACGATAAAACTTTACCTAGTATATTTATCGAATATTTAGACGCAAATAATTTATATGGTAGTGGAATGTCTTTTCCTCTTCCTACATGCGGATTTAGATGGATGACTAAAGACGAACTCGGTAAATGGGAGAATTTCCCGTGTATATTAGAAGTTGATTTAGAATACCCAACGGAGTTACACGACACGCATAATGATTACCCCTTAGCCCCTGAGAGCATAAAAATAAGTACGGTTGAAAAGTTGGTTCCTAACTTGAATTGCAAAAAGGAATATGTTCTTCACTATAAGAATTTAAAACAATATTTAGGTTTTGGTCTTAAGCTAAGAAAAATTCATAGAGGAATTATATTTAATGAAAGCCCTTGGTTGAAAAAATATATTGATAAGAATACTAATTTAAGAGCTAAAGCTACCTCCGAATTTGAGAAAGACCTTTTCAAATTAATGAATAACTCGGTTTTTGGTAAAACCATGGAAAATATCAGAAACCGAGTGGACGTTAGATTAGTCAATGATAGGTTAAAAGCGGAAAAATTAGCCGCTAAACCAAATTTTAAACATTGTACTATTTTTAACGAAAATTTAGTATCCATTCATATGGGTAAAACATCTTTAACATTCAATAAGCCTTGCTATTTAGGAATGTGCATTCTCGATTTGAGTAAAATTATAATGTATGATTTTCATTATAATTACATTAAAAAGAAGTATGGAGATAAGGTAAAGCTTTGTCTTACTGACACAGATAGCTATGTCTATCAGATTGAAACGGATGATTTCTATAAAGATATATCCGGAGATGTTAATGATTGGTTTGATACTAGTAACTATCCTGATAATCATCCTTCAGGAATTCCTACGGGTGTTAATAAAAAGTTATTAGGTAAGTTTAAAGATGAAAGCGGGGGAAAGGTTATAACCGAGTTTGCTGGTTTAAGATCAAAGTTATACGGTTATAAAATGTTAGATTGTTCAGAGGAAAAAAAATGTAAGGGAATTAAAAAGGGAATAATCAAACGCGAAATAAACTTTGAGGATTATAAAAAATGTTTATTTAGCGGTAAAGATCAACATAGAAAAATGAACGTGATTAGAAGTCGCGAACATGAAATATATACTGAGGAAATTAATAAGATAGCGTTAAGCGCGAGAGATGATAAAAGATATATTCTAGATGATAAGATAAGTACGTTAGCTTGGGGACATTATAAGATATAAATAACGATGATATATATTTTTGCTTTAGCGGAAATATATATCGAGAGAACCGTCGCATTTTTTTTTCTAGAGACTAGAAAAAAAAGAACTTTGGCCTCTTAGAAGCAGCGGGGGAGGCGCGCGTCGCGGCGCGGAGCGCCGCGGCGCCCCACCAATGCGCGCGCTAGAGATGTTTTTTTGACGAAGGGAAAGGGAAAGGGAATGAAAACGAGGCTCTCAGAAGGGAATGAAAACGAGGCGAGGTTCAAACGGAGGCGAGGTTCAAACGAAAACGAGGCTCTTGACCTTGACTCCTCAGTGTCCTTGACCCCTCTGTGGCCTTGACCCCTAAGTGACCTTGACCCCCCTCGTTGCGCTCGGGGTCACATGACCTCGCGAGGGGGAAAAGGTCAAAAGGTCAAAAAACGCAAAAACGCGAAAAACGCGACTTGCCCCGAGAAAAAACGCATGCACACGCGAAAAAAGGGACTTGCCCCAGAACTCTCAATATTTAACTACTCTTGCATGAAGCTGTTTTCTGCAAAAATATGTGGAGCATTAATTGGATAATGATTTGAATCAGGGCTTACTTCACACTGTTTAATTCGGGCTTTGTCTTCGGTTGTTAACTCATTTAGACGTAATCTGTTGAGTAATTCCGCAAAATCACTCCCATCCTTTTGGCGCATTATCTCTGTCAATTCAAACATTCTGAAATATCTTTGCCATAGATTAGGACATAATGCAGAGGCATCATTTCTCAGATCTTCAAAAATCCAAGATCCGGCAACAGGTTTCAACTGATACAAGTCACCTACAGCAATAATGCTCTTTCCTCCAAAAGGTATTTGTGTGCCTGTTAATTCTTGAAGTCTTTGATTGATGAAATTCAACATTGAGTTACTGACCATGGAAACCTCATCAATGATAATAACTGATAATTTTCTGTACTTTGATCGGAATGTATTTAAGGTGTCACAATTCAATGTTTGCTCCTTTTGTTTGAATTTCTGATGAAAAGCTGTTGATAATGTGGACCCATTGATGTTAAAAGCAGCTTTGCCAGTGTATGCACACAACAGGACTCTTTTTTCATCAGCATTTTGACCCTCCATGAGGTTGTAAAACCTGTATAGAGCTTGGTATATTGCTTTAATAACCAGACTTTTCCCAACTCCTGCTCCACCAGTTAGAAAAGCGTATATTGGGGCATCCTTTGTTTTAATCCAATGGACAACATGATTGAAAAATTGTTGTTGCTTTTTATCTAAACATCTTAAAAGTTCTCTGTAGCTGTTGTCAGGTAACACATTTTCATTTACGTCAACTGAAGCCATAGAAGAACAGTTACCCAATTATATACCTATATCATATTCTCTTTGCTCAATAGCTCTATCAGGATTGAAGTAGACAAATCTTTCAGCCTCTGCTGAACCTTCTGCTTCTGTTTCAGCCTCAATTTGCTCAGTTCCTGGTGCTATGTCATCATATAAATGGCATCCATTCTCAGCAGCTTGCCTTGCCATTTCAAGTTCATCAGTATGATGTTCATAAAGTTTAGACTTCATATCAACTTCATTTTTCCTACTTTGATAGTGCTCTTTATACGTTGAATGATCTGCCAGTAAATCTGTATCTTCATTTCTCCAAGGAAGAAACAACAATAACTTTTCTCTGAAATGGTTTTCTTCATCTGATTTTTTGTTAAAGCGTACATATCTGATGACTTGGTCAGTTTGCCTTTTCCTTATTTTGATGCCATTTTTCAATACAATGATGGTTTTGTTATCATTGAATAATTCATCTGAACTAGTTTCCTCATCATAGTCATCATCATTTATGTCTTGGTCAGAACAATCAGCATTGATGTCCTCTTTTGGATAGACAATCTCTAGCTGAGACACATAATCAGCCAAACACCAGTTATCAAGACATTTTGGTCTTCTGGCATATCTTTTGACAATATTGTCAGCCATAATATCTGTTGAAGACTCTGGCAATTCTTGAAGAGCACTTTTAGATTTAAGAAGTTGAATTCTCTGCTTTGGTTCAGATGTGTTTACAAAAATAACATTCCTTGAGCTTTTGGTTAGAGGCATCTGAAGAAGAAGATAAACTGCTTCTTGTGCACTGACTTCAACACAGTTTGAAAATACATTTCCAATATAACGAACCTGTCTCTTAATATCCAGAATACCATTTCGTGCTTCATTCGCTGCAGCATGAAGTAAAGCACTCATTCCTCTTTGTGATTTGCTTATGTAAGAGACAATATACATTGCACAAGCATATGGATCTAGAACATATTGGATATCAATATTTGCTCTCCAGGCTGCAAGTGCTCTGTCATTGTACAAATTCAGTCGAATGTCTTTGGGACTTCTTTTTAAAAACACCTTTGCTGCTTTCAACGAACTACGAATGCATTTGATGTAATCTTCTTCATTTAGTTTAAGAATCTCTTCTAAGAACTGTTCATATGTGCAATCAAACCCATCTTTCTCTGTATTCATTCTCTTTTGAATCTCCCTATACATTTGTTGATATTTCTCATTATCTGTATCAAGAGGTTCTAAAATCATAGTATTCTTCAATGGTGGAAGTGGATAGCCAAAGCGACATATCTTATCTTCTTTTTTGTGACATGTTCTTGAGTGTTTATGTAATTGCAGTTGGATGAAGTCTTGCAATTTAGTGTCATCTGAACTGCACTTCAAATAACTGTCAACAAAATCTGTAATTTCTTTATTTGAATTACTATTGTACTTTGGAGCATCTTTCACCCACATCAACATATGAATGTGTGGAGATCCTCTTTGTTGAAACTCAACTCTGTAAAAGTAATCAGTAAGGTGACCCAGGCAATCATGTGGACTTTTCAAAACAATTTTAATGAACTGCTGAACTCTATGATCAAAATAACGTGAACATGTAACAGGGTCTTTCTGGATCAGCTTTACTTTTTGTTCCCATGTCATATTTGCAACTTCCTTATCTGAAAGGATCACACCACCATTTAAACTGGACAGTATTTTTAACAAATCTGGCCATCTTGTGTCTGCAGATGAAAGAGACATAAACCATGTTGGTAATCCCAACTGTCGGATCATTGCAAATACATCTTTTTTCCTGGTCTCCAAATAGGCTGGAGAATTCCTAAGTTGTTTGAAAATATAATATCCTTCATCTTTCTTAACGATATCTTCCATGAAACATGGGTCTTTGGCCTGAGCAGCAGTTAATGTCCTATCTTTTAACTGGCATCTTCTTACAACCAGGTTCACCTTGTCATTTAAGTGTTTCATTTGATTTTTTTTCAATTTGAAAAATATATTTGGTACGCTATTAGCAGCTCTTCGATCACTACTTCTTAATTCCCACTTACAAATGTCACTATAGCTCACAGGAACTAATCTATCACAATTTGGTTGCCTCCTTTGTCCACAAAATATTGTTGGAAAACACATGTACTCTGAATCAGAATCTTGGTATATATACTGAGAGGTCGTTGACCTTCTCCTGGTGCAAACGTTAAAGCATTGCATCTATTTTCAACATCTGCATCATCTACAAGTGTGTCAATATTTCCAACATTTTCTTGCGGGTTTTCCTCTTCGTCAGAATCTTGAATAGAATCTTGATTGTCTATTTCTGTGTTACTTTTAAAATTGGAGCAACCTTCAGTGTTTTCAGCACTCATGGTAGAATTTGTAGGGAGATATTCATCATTAGAAAGGAATTCTTTGAATGTCGGGTCACTCTCTCCTCTTACACGAGCAATCCAGTCTTCATCGATATTCACAGAAGAGTTTTGGTAAAGAATACTGTGTGACTTAAGTCAATGTAAAGCCAGCAATACACGAAGTGGTCGCACATTTTCTACAAATGCACAGGATTTATATGAAAGCTTCCTTTTCAATTTGATTGGAATTGTAACATTTTCATCCAAAGGCCTAGGAAGTGCACTCACAACAGGTTGAATATGAACAGGAACATTGACTACGTTGCCTTTTACTGAGTACTGACGTCCCCTTGGCAATTCTCTTATTTGCATAAATGGAATTCTTAAAGATATCAAGCGTTCTTCTAAGGAATGAAGATCAAGCTCCTCTGGTTTTTCAGGAAAGCTCATACCATTTATCACTGATAGTTTTGGAATCTTATCATTCAAGATGCTTGATTTACAGGTAACACATATCCATTGCTTACCATCAACAGATTTTGTTTCAGTTAAAAACTTTGGGTCAATTTTTGTTTGACTGACATGTGAGACACTCTGCTTGAACCAAGTCTGTTTACAACAGGTGCAAATAAACCGAGGTCCAAGTTTTATACTTTCATGGAATAGTTCGATACAATCATCAATATTCTTTCCATGTTTCTTCTTATTTGAAGCTTCACTCTCAGTCTTTTTGAATTCAGGATCTTTTCTTTTGAGAATTTTCCTTTGTCTATCATGCATATTCTCAATCACCTTCATTCTAACATTTGAGCGCAAAGTTTGTTTGGAAACTCTCTCCTTATCAAGAAAGACAGGATCTGTCCTAGCTTTTCTCTTTGATCTTAATGTTATAGCTTTCTCTTTTTCTTGGAAATGTACAGTATTTCTTGCATTTCCTTTAGAAACTCGTTGCATGATTTTCTCCTTATTCTTAAAGTCAACATTACTTCTTGCTCTACTTTTAGACAATGTTTGCATTCTTTTCTCCTTTTCCTTGAATTCAACATTACTCCTTGCCTTACATTTAGACTCAACCTGTGTTCTTTTCTCTTTTTCTTTGAATTCAGTATTACTCCTCACCCTGTTCATATAGACACTCGTCTTTCTTCTCTCATTATCTTTGAATTCAATATTACTTCTTGCCTTACATTTCGACTCATTCTGCATTCTTTTCTCTTTTACTTTGAATTCAGCATTACTCCTTGCCTTACATTTGGACTGAATCTGCACTCTTTTCTCTTTTTCTTTGAATTCAACATTACTCCTTGCCTTACATTTGGACTGAATCTGCACTCTTTTCTCTTTGTCTTTGAATTCAGCATTACTTCTTGCCTTACATTTAGACTGAATCTGCACTCTTTTCTCTTTTTCTTTGAATTCAACATTACTCCTTGCCTTACATTTAGACTCAACCTGTATTTTTTTCTCTTTTCCCTTAAATTCAACATCACTCCTTGCCTTACATTCAGACTCATTCTGCATTCTTTTCTCCTTTTTTTTGAATTCTACATTGCACCTTGCTTTTCTTTTGGTCACATTCTGAATGATTTTTCTTTCCTTTTGAAGTCAGGGTCATTTCTTTTGTTTCTCATATAGATCTTACGGTATTCAAGTCTATTTGTTTTCAAGCTATTTGTTTCAAATGTCCGATGAAACTTGTCTAATTTTTCCTTTTGATCTTTAAAATACTCTATCAAAAGATCTGAGCAGGTGCCTTTTTTGATGTTCCTTGTCGTAAAACTCACAGGAAGGATTTCATACTGGCATGACAAATCAATTTTCATGCTATCATACATTGTATACAGGAATATGAGTAGATCGTTTAAGCAAGCAAATGAAATCAAAATTGATTTCCCATCACAACAAGACAATCCATTTCTACTATGAGAGTGTGAATCGAATAGCCAGTAATTGTTGGCTTTCTTAAACACTGCAGAACACACTGCACCAATCATCACAAGTACATAATCCTTATTTGTGAAAGCATTCTCTAACGAACAGTGTAACGAAGGCAGTCCAGAATCACCCAAATGTTGAACTGCAATTCCAGACACGATTTCTGCCTTTTGGATATCAACATTTTTAGATAAGATAACAGCATGATCAGGAATTTCATCAAGACAGAGTAGTCTGTGTTTAAACTTGCCTAACTGTTTAAGATTTTCTGTTACAGTTTGATACAACTTGTCTCCAACAGTAAGTACTTCATCTAAATGATTGCTTGATTCCAATTGAGAAAAGTGTGTATATATCAAAGCACATAGTGAGTTAATGGTGCATTGATTTCCTCTTGTAAAGACAGAAAATCTACCATCACCCTGGTGGAATGAGCCATGTACAATAGAAGTACATAGAAACGGATTATTTGTATCATTGCTGATTTCAGGCAAGTTATATGGCAAAACATCAGTTTTATCATTGAACAAAGCATCAGGCAAACCATCAAGCAAAACACTAGGCAAACTTTCAAGCACAGATGGCCCAGAAGGCTTAAAGGGGCGTGTTTTGACCCCCATCTGCTTACTAGCACCCTGCACAGATGGCCCATAGGGCTTAGAGAGGCGGGCTTGGACCTCCATCTGCTTTATAGCACCCTGTTCCCTCGATTCAATCACAGACCAAGACTGTTGTGAGTCTGTTTGGCCATGCTTCTTGTCCGAGATGTACCTTGCTGTCTGCCCATTACAATCTCCAGCTGTCTCTTTGTGAAGCAACACCAACTTCCGAGCCTTAGATGCCTTCCAGTTCTTTTTTCGTGGCATTGCAACCTCCAATTTAAATAAGAAACAATTCACTAGAACAATGTAGTCTATTGCCAGTATACTACTTCCACCATATAGTAAAGTACTAATATTCTTAATTCTTTACCAAATGTCGAAACTTTCACCTTCACCAAATTGAAAGCATTTGTAGACAACAAATTCAATTTTGCTTAAATGATGATTTCTATCTCAGAGAGGGAAGAAAACATTGTTGTAAAAGGCATAAATGCTGGTTACCAGCATTTTCTCCCTTTCCCACAATGTTTTCAGAAGCCTTCCTATGTACTGCCATGAAAACCAGGGATTGTTTTGGAAAGTGATAAGGGTCCCATTTTCTGAACTATACACACGTTTCTCTTCTTACTGCATCAAGGGATCTTGTGTGGATCAGTAATTAAGCCCCTCTTTTGCCAGAGCATAACAGAATCATTTGTAATGATTTTAGAATTGCTTACACATCTTTTGATTGTATCATATGCTCTTTACTATATTTTATCTAAGCACTACCTCTTTTCTCATACTGATATTTCAAAGATTCAGAAAAATGTCCTGCTTTACCAGAGATGAATGTGAATATGCTACTTATGATGCCAAAATAATAAATGTGCATTGACTGAAAACTATCCACCAGGGCTGTCAATGAATACAAATCATACAAATCATTGACTGGCCTTTCAGTCATAGCCTGGACAGTTAACAGAATTTCATCATTCAAATTAAATTCCTGTACGCAAGGAAAACATTAATTTTGTAACTGCAAAAAAAAACATGCGATTTCAATCTCTCTCTGAGAAAGAGAGAAAGTAAGCACAAAACTTTATTTCAGATTTAATTTCCTTAGATTCATTCACCAATTTAAGATCCTATACTCACTGATTTAAAGCCAATAAATGGATAGCAGCTGATGGCACAATATTCTTCCCACTATAGAAGGTTCACTGGTGCCTGTGGTGTTAAAGCTTCAGTAGTCACTGTGCAATAAATTGAGTCTCTTGAATACCACTCTCTATTGAAGCACTGTCTTTTCAATTCTTCCCCACAAAACTACACAAAATTTCACAACTATCTGATAGGTGACAACGGTAATAACACTTCACTGTCAGATGTTAAGTTCTTAAAAATGTACTATAACACAAGTAAACAAAAGTTTCTCAATGCTCTTTTATTAGTCACAACAGTTAAAATTAAATATCAGATGTAATATTCATGATCAATACAGAACACAACCTGCAATTAGAAAGAAAAAACAGTTAAGTCTTTGCCAAACAACAAAATCTTTGACTAGTCCAAGTTGAAAGCATATACAAGTGACAAATGAAACCCAGTAATTAGAATTTGTTTTGAGATGGGTAGAAAACATTGTGGGAAAATGAGAAAATGCTGGTAACCAGCATTATCTGCTTTTCCCAAAATGTTTTCAGGAACAATATTACTATGGGTTGCAAAGGTGTGGTAAACGATGAAAACTAGATACTAGTATACTTGAAAGACAGATACGCTCCTGAAAGACCACCCCCCTGTAACTGCCTAATAACCAACATTTTCCCCTTTTACCACAATCTTTTCTACTCTCCTCAAAACAATTTTCATTTTTTCAGATGCATTAATTTTGTCATCAGAAAATGGTTTTAATTTGGACCAGTCTCAAATTCTGTTGTTTGTTAAAGAGTCTACCCTTTACCGCACAATGACAACTTCACAACCCTGACAAAAAAAAAAACCTTTTGAAAACATTGTGGGGAAAAGCAGGGTCTCCCTCCCCCAGCATTCAAAAATTGGGGTCATTGTGACCCCAGTCTCTTTGGTTGTGAGTCATTTCTTTAATTTTAGGGAACACTAGATAAATTGGTCTCCCCATCTTCGAATCTTCAAGCAGATATTTCAATATGTTCCACCTACAATCTCCAACCAAGTAAAGTCTCTCAGCCATTTTTGGTGCAAAACTCGACTTCATTCGTTTGACAGATGATATATATTCATGCATATTGCTGCTTCTGGGAAGGCATGAAGTTCTATTCATGTTGCACATAAAAAGTAAGTCTACCTCCTTTCACTGTGACAAAAAACAAAATTAGTTCTTGTACACATGCATTCTCCTCCACTATGTGGCATATTTACAAATACATACAGGTCAATCACACACAGTATGGGTACAGAAATGGACAAAATTTTCACCATAACAACCAATGCAGCAAATTTTAAAATCATTCATCTAACCATGGTTAGCTAGCATTATACCATATTTACCAGTCATTTCTAAACATAGCCCATATAGGCTTTGTATTAGCCCAGCATACTGTGGACATTATTTCAAATTGTTTCAGAATTATCCATCGAGCCATATACACTATTATTTTACCAATATTATTTGGTATAAAGATGGTTTTATAGCATTTAACATCACCATGGCTATATATTACAACTTTACAAATGTAAATGTAGTCAACATGTGATTCTTTCATCATGACCACGTTGTCAAATGTTGGTAGACTACAACAGTGATTGTTATATTTTTGAATAGTATAACTAAATTTATTCAATCACGTAATGAGTAACCATTCATTTCATTCTACTACTTAAAGTGTGTCAAAAGTGAGATCATTCAGCTATGCCGAAAAAAATGAATGCTACTTCTGTAGGCATCTTTCATTGGTCACAGTTCTTAGCCTACTTAATGAAACATTTCCAATGGTCAACTCCAACATTAGCAGATTTGGTTATATTTGGGAAGTCTGTAGGTTTTCCAATAAGCATTGTCTTAGTGACTTCATTAAGTAGATCATGTAGTAAATCATTCAGCAACTCATGAAGCAAACCATCATGCACAGATGACCCAAAGGGCTGAAAGAGGCGGGCTTTGACCTCCATCTGTTTTTCATTTGCGCCCTACACAGATGACCTGTCAAAGAAATCACATCAGGAACACCTCAAAATAAATATGTAGAGCTAATTGTATCTTGACCCTCATTAGCAATAATGCTACATGCCGAATATGAAAGCTCTAGCCCTTACGGTTTGAGACAAGAAGATTTTTAAAGATTTCCCTCTTTATCTCTATGTGAAATCCGAGACCAACAAAAAATATGGCTAATTTTCACACCAGGGCCATAATTTTTAGTGTTTGGGTAGAGGGCCACTAGATGATGCTACATGCCAAATATGAAAGCTCTAGCCCTTACGGTTTGGGACAAGAAGATTTTTAAAGATTTTCCTTCTTTATCTCTATGTGAAATCTGAGAACCCACAACATAGGACCAATTTCCAAACTAGGGCCATTATTTGAAGTATTTTGGTAGAGGGCCACTAGATGATACTACATGCCATATATGAGAGCTCTAGCCCTTATGGTTTGGGACAAGAAAATTTTTAAAGATTTCCTTCTTTATCTCTATGTGAAATCTGAGAACCCACAGCATAGGGCCATTTTCAACACTAGGACCATTATTTGAAGTATTTTGGTAGAGGGTCACTAGATGATGCTACATGCCAAATATGAAAGCTCTAGCCCTTACAATTTGGGACAAGAAGATTTTTAAAGATTTCCTTCTTTATCTCTATGTGAAATCCAAGAACCCACAACATAGGGCCAATTTCCACACTAGGGCCATTATTTGAAGTATTTTGGTAGAGGGCCACTAGATGATACTACATGCCATATATGAGAGCTCTAGCCTTTATGGTTTGGGACAAGAAGATTTTTAAAGATTTCCTTCTTTATCTCCATGTGAAATCCGAGAACCCACAACACAGGGCCAATTTCAACACTAGGGCCATAATTTGAAATATTTTGGTAGAGGGCCACTAGATGATGCTACATGCCATATATGAAAGCTCTAGCCCTTACAGTTTGGGACAAGAAGATTTTTAAAGATTTCCTTCTTTATCTCTATGCGAAATCCGAGAACCCACAACATAGGGCCAATTTCCACACTATGGCCATTATTTGAAGTATATTGGTAGATGGCCACTATATGATACTACATGCCATATATGAGAGCTCTAGCCCTTATGGTTTGGGACAAGAAGATTTTTAAAGATTTCCTTCTTTATCTCTATGTGAAATCCGAGAACCCACAACATAGGGCCAATTTCCACACTAGGGCCATAATTTGACGTATTTTGGTAGAGGGTCACTAGATGATGCTACATGCCAAATATGAAAGCTCTAGCCCTTAACGTTTGGGACAAGAAGATTTTTACAGATTTCCTTCTTGATCATTATGTGAAATCTGAGGACCCACAACATAAGGCCATTTTCAACACTAGGGCCATAATTTGAAGTATTTTGGTAGAGGGCCACTAGATGATGCTACATGCATATATAAAAGCTCTAGCCCTTACAGTTTGGGACAAGAAGATTTAAAGTTTTTTCTTTCGGTTGCCATGGCAACCAGAGTTCTTCATGGAATTCAAATCTTTGAAGTATTCTGAAAGGGCATCACCTAAGGATCATTTCTGTGAAGTTTCATTGAAATCGTATCGGTAGTTTCAGAGGAGAAGATTTTTTTTGTAATTGTTCGCGGACGGACGGACACACGGACGGACGGACGCCGGACAACGATCGATCACAATAACTCACCCTGAGCACGATGTGCTCAGGTGAGCTAACTAGAGCCTTAATTTGAAGTATTTTGGTAGAGGGCCACTAGATGATGCTACATGCCAAATATGAAAGCTCTAGCCCTTAAGGTTTGGGACAAGAAGATTTTTGAAGATTTCCTTCTTTATCTCTATGTGAAATCTGAGAACCCACAACATAGGGCCAATTTCCACACTGGGGCCATTATTTGAAGTATTTTGGTAGAGGGCCACTAAATGATACTACATGCCATATATGAAAGCTCTAGCCCTTATGGTTTGGGACAAGAAGATATTTAAAGATTTCCTTCTTTATCTCTATGTGAAATCTGAGAACCCACAACATAGGACCATTTTCCACACTAGGGCCATAATTTGACGTATTTTGGTAGAGGGTCACTAGATGATGCTACATGCCAAATATGAAAGCTCTAGCCCTTAACGTTTGGGACAAGAAGATTTTTACAGATTTCCTTCTTGATCATTATGTGAAATCTGAGGACCCACAACATAAGGCCATTTTCAACACTAGGGCCATAATTTGAAGTATTTTGGTAGAGGGTCACTAGATGATGCTACATGCCAAATATGAAAGCTCTAGCCTTTATGGTTTGGGACAAGAAGATTTTTAAAGATTTCCTTCTTTATCTCTATGTGAAATCCGAGAACCCACAGCATAGGGTCAATTTCTACACTAGGGCCATTATTTGAAGTCTTTTGGTAGAGAGCCACTAGATGATACTACATGCCATATATGAGAGCTCTAGCCTTTATGGTTTGGGACAAGAAGATTTTTAAAGATTTCCTTCTTTATCTCTATGTGAAATCCGAGAACCCACAACATAGGGCTATTTTCAACATTAGGGCCATAATTTGAAGTATTTTGGTAGAGGGCCACTAGATGATGCTACATGCCAAATATGAAAGCTCTAGCCCTTAAGGTTTGGGACAAGAAGATTTTTGAAGATTTCCTTCTTTATCTCTATGTGAAATCCGAGAACCCACAACATAGGGCCAATTTCCATACTAGGGCCATTATTTGAAGTATTTTAATAGGGGGCCACTAGATGATACTACATGCCATATATGAGAGCTCTAGCCTTTATGGTTTGGGACAAGAAGATTTTTAAAGATTTCCTTCTTTATCTCTATGTGAAATCCAAGAACCCACAACATAGGGCCATTTTCAACACTAGGGCCATAATTTGAAGTATTTTGGTAGAGGGCCACTAGATGATGCTGCATGCCAAATATGAAAGCTCTAACCCTTAAGGTTTGGGACATAAAGTTTTTTACAGATTTCCTTCTTTATCTCTATGTGGAATTGGAGAACCCACAACATAGGGCCAATTTCCACACTAGGGCCATTATTTGAAGTATTTTGGTAGAGGGCCACTAGATGATACTACATGCCATATATGAGAGCTCTAGCCCTTATTGTTTGGGACAAGAAGATTTTTAAAGATTTCCTTCTTTATCTCTATGTGAAATCCGAGAACCCACAACATAGGGCCAATTTCCATACTAGGGCCATTATTTGAAGTATTTTAATAGGGGGCCACTAGATGATACTACATGCCATATATGAGAGCTCTAGCCCTTACGGTTTGGGACAAGAAGATTTTTAAAGATTTCCTTCTTTATCTCTATGTGAAATCCGAGAACCCACAACATAGGGCCAGTTTCTACACTAGGGCCATTATTTGAAGTATTTTAATAGAGGGCCACTAGATGATACTACATGCCATATATGAGAGCTCTAGCCTTTATGGTTTGGGACAAGAAAATTTTTAAAGATTTCCTTCTTTATCTCCATGTGAAATCCAAGAACCCACAACATAGGGCCATTTTCAACACTAGGGCCATAATTTGAAGTATTTTGGTAGAGGGTCACTAGATGATGCTACATGCAAAATATGAGAGCTCTAGCCCTTACGGTTTGGGACAAGAAGATTTTTAAAGTTTTTTCTCTCGGTTGCCATGGCAACCAGAGTTCTCCATGGAATTCAAATCTTTGAAGTATTTTGAAAGTGCATCACCTAAGGATCATTTCTGTGAAGTTTCACTGAAATCTGTTGGGCGGTTTCAGAGGAGAAGAATTTTTAAGTAATTGTTCACGGACGGACGGACGGACGGACGGACACACGGACGGACGGACGGACGCCGGACAACGATCGATCACAATAGCTCACCCTGAGCACTATGTGCTCAGGTGAGCTAAAAATGGTTGGTGAATTCCGGCCCTGGTCAAATTATCTACAGAGGGCCAATCATTACCTAAGGCCACCGATTTCTTCGTGGCACCTCTTTTGGTAAGACATTTTGATCAGAGGCTTTGTATAGTATTTCTGAAACCAAGGATACACATGACTACGTCATCTGTGGCCAGAAATAATGTTAAAAGCACAAAAGCACCACGTGACAAACAAAAAGTACGCGGAGTGACCTCGTATCATGTCGAAGACGTGGGTGTAAGCTTATCTATAAATAGATGTTTATCTTTTTCTTCGGCTCAACGTTTTACTATTCTCTCGAATTCAAAACATAAACAAAACAACAACTTCGTAAAAAAACACAGTTAAAAATAGGACAGGCAGAAACTACTCGCCACTTGTATCATGAAATAAACATTAAACGTATTGAGTAGGCCGTTTGTTCATTTATAAAAAAAAATAAAAAGTTACTACAGGACAAAGAAATAACTGGTTGTTATTTTTGTAAAGAATAGACCATGTCCGGAATTAGCATTATTTCAGATGCCTCCATTAAAATCTGTCTGCTTCACGTCAATTCCGGAATTACAGATCATTTAGTGTGTTTTAGCGTTAATGGATAGTTGTCTCAATGTCGCTTTATATATACCATGAAAATGCTCTTCCGAGTCAACCCACATGGCTTGGTGGAAACTTGTGCGTAGAACTTGTTAGTTAGTTCATCTGAGTCGTGGATCTGGTATTTATATACTTACCAAATACTTTGAATTCAATTCTATTTTAAGTTCCAATTCTAATTTTAGATTTCAAAGACTTGTAGTCTGATTGGTCGAGACAGAAAGTCTCGACCAATCAGCTAGCAAGTCTTTGAATTTGGAATCAGTATAACACCACCATCTTTAGAGCTTGTCATAAAAAGTATAGAAAGAAAGTTTTTATCTTAAGAAGAGCTATCGCATGATAGCCTCTGTCTAGAAAATATACTTGTTTGCGAGTTTTGATAGTTTAGGTCGAATACCTCAGAGAGTCGTTATTTCTCGCCTGTAATGTGTGTGTCTTCTACGGAAGACTATAAGTGCCTCCACTTTGAGTATATGTAGATCACTAAAATTTGGTTTTCTAGTCTCTTTTGTAGCTATAGAAAAGATGTTCTCAAAATTGAAGGAGAGATCGTTGATACAGTCGGCAATGTACCGTGCTTTAAACCCGGGGGTGGGGGTCCACTCGTTCAAATCTCAGCCACACTGGCCCCTCCGATTTAACCCATTACCACACAATTACGACTTATAACGACCCTGAGAAAGAAACCTTAAGAAAACATTGTGGAGAAGGAGAAAATGCCGGTAACCAGCATTTTCTCCTTTTCCCACAAAGTTTTCAACCGTATCAAAGCAAATATACGCCATTTCAGTCACTTTGAAATTGTCGTCCGCAAATAATTTAAATTTGCTTAGGTCTAAAGTGTTGCCGTGTGGTAACGGAATAACTGTAAACGGTGCTAAACACCATAGACACCTGAAAATTTATTACTGAATGCCTTTTTAGGCTTCCACTTTAGGTAAATAAGCAATGCAAAGCAATAATTATATCGTCTTGCTTCGGCGAGTTTAAAGTGGCGGGAAGAGGATTCCGTAGTTTTGCCATATTGTTGTTGTAAATCGAACTTTTTATTCAAGAAAACACCTGATGCTATATCACATTTTCTTATAGCACGAAGCTCAGGCAATAACACACCTCCCACACAAAAAAATTGTTACTCAGTCAGATAACGTGCGGAATTGTACAAGGTCGCAGGCTTGGTATTTTTCCCATTTACCTTGGAACGCTAAAAAACCGTGGTTGGTTTTGCTTTTTACTGACAGTATAGATCATGATCAGACTGCACAAAAATGCAGTCTGGTCGCAGATCTACTCTTTCGTTGATACTTTACGAGGAGAAGAATTTTGAAATCTCGATATGAAACTGGGAATTACTGGCGGTTTTTCTCATTTTACGTAGTTCAGAATAACGCTTCACTTAATGACGAACTCTTCAATATAGACAGCATTTGCAGACGAGAAATTTACTGCGGTTAAAATGGTAGGAAATACATTGGTAAGAGTCAAAAACTTTGTGAGAACAGGTAAAAAAATCAGGTTAAAACAACTTTCACTTTTCCCAACAAAGTATTTACCTTTTCAAAGTAATTGTAACAACATTTGAGATTTCTTTAATTTGTTGCCTGTGAATGCTTCTAATTTGGACTGGTGTCAGATGATGTCTCCTGGTAAAGAACCAAGCGATAAATGAACGACATTGACATTTTGAGACACAACCAAATATATCTATCAATTTCAAGGTTACTCTGCCAAATAATTAATTACGAGAAACGAAAAAAAGCAAGGTCGACCGAAAATGAATACAGGATCTGACATAAGTTGACATTTGAAAACATAAAAAAAAAATACGATACTAGAAACTTTTTGTAAAGTTGGCCTTGAGCGAACTTGATAAATGTTACCCATCACGCAAAAAGGGACCCTCTGGGAGCTGCGCAAAGTGTCAACCCTGGTCAAATTGCGCTAAATTGCGCATGAAGACCAGGATTGGTACATTTCGTTTTCATGACATTTTCTGTATGAAAAGTGGTTATTGCACCTTGTTATAAAATCATTTTTGAATTATCACCTTAAATCGACCTGCACTATCGTTGACCTGTTTTCATATAATTGGTGTACAGAATTCCCAGATGGTCCCTTTTTTGCGTGATGGATCACAAATGTTTTATTTTATAGGTCTCACCCTCTATAATACCAACCGGCAAACTGAAACCGACGAGTTACTCCCCTGTTTCAAGGGAATAAAAGGTCCGTATAGATCATTGAGCAGATGTGCCATTTAATGGCTGAAAAACATGCAGATTGAAAAACTGAAAAACTGAACAAGCCAATTACACTAACAACGAACTTCATCAAACTTAAATGTCATAGGAATAGCTATATATTAGTGACTGGCCTCGTACGGCAGCTTTGACGTGACCCATTTTGTATAAAGCTCACATGGCAGATGTATAAGTTGGAGAAAAACTAAAAAACATCTCAAGCCAATCGAAAATCACCCCGATCATTTCTATTAAACCCCACACCACTGTCTTGCTTGCTCAATGTTTAGATATGCGCTTTTATGGAAATGTCTTTAGGGAAAAATGCCATCAATCTAGGAAAAAAAATGCCGACCTTCAGATTAATGAAGTTTTACTGAAACGATCCACTGTTAATTCTTTTTTTTGCTGGCAAAATTCTGCCATCACCAAAGATCTATATTTGTACTGTCAGAACTTTGATTTTTGTTTTTTGACACATGGCCTGACGTTTGACCTACTTCTGGATATTGACACTATCCGCATCATTTAACCTGATCCAGGTCAATATCATTTACATAAATTTATATTCTATTTTTACCCTTGGCATCACTCGGCATGTGTACCGTTAGGTCTCGGAATTATTTCGTGCGGTTTACGCCGATCAATCTTTAAGTAACTGGATAGGTAAATTGAACTAGATCTATTCCGGTCAAAAGAAACAAAAGCAAATATTGCAATTTCAAACTTATTTTCTTATTTTCTTTCTTTACGTAGAAAAATGATCCGGGTCATTATTCTACGTCGTGAATAACCCATGGGTCATTCCTCTACGTCGAAAATGACCGTGGGTCATTTTGTAATGGGGGTCATTTCTCTGCAATTCACCGGAAAGATGTCATACAAAAATAGATGGGATTTTTTTTCAGAAGTCTTATTGAAAAGGAAATGTGATTTAGGAGGCAAATCATTGTGGGAGATGGAGAAAATGCTAAGAACCAGTATTTTCTCCTTTCCCAACATATTTTCTACCCGTTTTGATACAAATACTGTAATTCAGTATTATTTTATATGTTATGTGCAGATGCTTTGAATATTGACCAATCTAAATAAAATTTTGTCGTTTGGTAAATCACCCATCAGGAGACATAAATATTTGGACTTGCTAAATACCGAAATAAATGGCAGACGAGAAAACTAAATGTGGTTCAAATGACGAAGTTTACATACCAAAGGGAATAAAACATGTTAACAGCATTTCTCCCTTTCCTACAGTGCTTTTGAAAGCTTTCCTTATCAGTATCGTTAACTCTTTACCATAAGACAAAATTTTAGACTGGTTCAAATTGAAAGCATTTGCGACGACAAAATAAAGGTGACTAACAAATAGAAATTTGTTCCGGAAAAGGTAGAAAACACTGTGGGAAAAGGAGAAAATGCTGGTTACCAGCATTTTAGTGTTTTCAAAAGGCTTCTTTCTCAGGGGCGTCAAAAGTAGGGATTGTGTGGTAATGGGTTGAATCACATCGGGGTTGTGACGTCGAATCGCGATTGGGCAGAAATTCTCTCTAAGGATAGCTGGTAGTCATTGCGATAGAATGAATAAACTCAGGATCAGTGACAGTTATTGCGACAGCATGAATTGCTGTGGGCTTGTGACAGTTACTGCTACAGTATGAACTACTCCATCTTCGCAAGCTAAGGCTGACGATTCACTACGTTACTCTACCCTTGGCGGATAGAGCTTTTTGATTTGATGCAGCCAGCTCTAGCTGCAACGAATGAAATCGCTCGTAGCATTTCATCTTTGATAAAAATAGAACAAGGTCGCTTCCTTTCGTATAGAAGTTAAACATGGAAATTCACGTGGATGTCTGCTTATCGCTTCATGTGTATTCGTAAGCGGGTCGTAAAACGATATTTCATTTGCTTTTAGAAATATGATGTAAAGGGGGGGGGGGGGTAATAACCAGCATCCAATAGAGGGCGCATCGCAGGAATCTCGACATCGGGCTCAATCAGCCAAGGTAAGATCCACGTAATGATCGTAACCTTGGCTCGCGAAGATGGAACTACTCTGACCCAGTGAGAGTTATTGTGTTAGCTTAAATCGTCTTGGATCGGTGACAGTAATTGCCACACTATGAATTGCTCAGTATCCATGGCAGCCAATGCGACAGCACGAATTAATCAAGATCGGTGATAAATTACCCAGGATAAGTGAAAGTCATTGTGAGAGTCACAGCGAAAATTGCTCAAGATCGGTAATAGTTATTGCGACAATATTAGTAGTACGGTCAGGTGGCATGGAACTTGGAAACTTGTTCACGGCTGTGGTTAATCATGTCGCCCCGAGCCGAAGGCAAGGTGGCGACATGATTCTCCAAAACCGTGAATAAGTTCCCAAGTCCACTGCCACCTGAACGAACAACGAATTTGTTACTAGTATACTGCAAAGTGTCTACCATTCCAACTTTTGTTAAGCGAATTTTACCTGTTTTTGTAATTGTTGTTGTTGTTTAAAAATTGAGTATGCTCACCACGTACAATTTCCCTCCTGAGTGCCCAAATTCAATGAAAACTGACGTCACTGGGAAATGACACCACTAAAAACTTGGTAATACGCGCTAAAACGTGCAGATTGGCGCATAATCTTGATGTTAATCTTGATCGACGACACCATTTTGAATGTTGTGTTGATAGTGAAGTCATGTATACGGGGCTCCCGGGAGGGAAACTGCTTTTATTTTGGTTTTGTCAGTGTGCATGATATATATGTGCGGAGCATATTATCCAATCAGATCACGAAAATTTTTTGTGCATTTAAATAATATGAATTACTCATGACCAGTCTAAAAAACTGTCGGTCCATAAAGAACTATTTACGGCTTCTTCGTCAGGGCCTTTAAAAGCGAATATTGCATTCTATGGATAGTGAGATGGAATCATGGCTGAGCAGAAATTCTCTCCGAGGATCGCTGTCATTGACAGCAAGAAGTACTCAGGTTCGGTGACGGCCGTGGCGACAGCATGAATTACTCAGGATCGGTGACGGCCGTGGCGACAGCATGAATTACTCAGGATCGGTGATAGTTGTTTTGACAGCATGAATTACTCAGGATCGGTGACGGTCATGGCGACAGCATGAATTACTCAGGATCGGTGACGGCCGTGGCGACAGCATGAATTACTCAGGATCGGTGATAGTCATTTTGACAGCTTGAATTACTCAGAATCGGTGACGGTCATAGCGACAGCATGAATTACTCAGGATCGGTGACGGTCATGGAGACAGTATGAGTTACTCAGGGTCAGAGAGAATCATTGCGACGGCGTAAATCTCCTTCTCCTTTCTTACCCATGTCTAAACAATGTTAATGTCGGGAGAAAGCCCATACTTTGCATAGAGTATTGTGTGTAAGACCTGCAGCATACATTCAGCATGGCTTTTAAAAAGCATGCAAAGTCTAGTTACCGGCGATTTTCTAAGATTTCAAATCAACAAAATTTCTCATTGGCTTAAGCGAATGGTTTAGCCAATCAGAGATTGTGTTACTTTCTGCATCTAGTATGAGTCTAAGAAAGCAAACCAGAATAACATTCTAACACTCACGCTTTACAACACAATCCCTAGCTTTAAAAAAAGTGAGAAAAAATGCTTTTGAAAACATTGTGGAGAAAGAAGAAAATGCTGGCAACCAGCATTTTCTTCTTTTCCCTCATTGTTTTCATACTTCCCGAAAGACAATTTTAGTTTTTATAGGTCACGTGTACTTTGTCATCTGGGCATGCCTTCAGTTTTGATGTCTGAAATATTGAAACTATCTTTAGACACACAAATCCGTATAGAGCCATGCTCTGGCAAAAGTGCACTTTATGCAGCAAAAAAGTAAGAATCGATCCAGGTCAGCCTGCCACGTTAGCGCAGGTTGACCTATGTCGATTTTTTTTTTTGGGGGGGGGGTTCATGCTTTGCATGTGCAATGCCCATTCTACGTCTGGATTCAGCCGATGGTTGAATAAAATAAGTTGTCCGGTCAGGTGACATGGGACTTGTAAACTTGTTCACTGCTGCCACCTGACCTTACAACAAATTTATTATACTGCAAAGTTTTGCAATTCCAACGTGTCTTCAGCGAGTTTTACCTGTATTTTTTTGTTTAAAAATTGAGCACTTTGACGAATTCCCTTCTGAGTACCTCAATTCAGTGAAAACTGACGTCACTGGAAACTGACGTCACTGAAACCTTGGTAATACGTGATAAAACGTGCAGCTTGGCGCATAATTTTGATGTTAATCTTGATCGACGCTGACATTTTTGATGTTGTGTTGATGGTGCGGTCATGTACATGTATATGGGGCTCCCGAAAGGGAAACTGCTTTTACGTTGGTTTTGCGAGTGCACACGATATATATGTTCAGGGCATGTTATCCAATCAGATCACGAGAAATTTGTTTGCAGTATAATAAAATTGACTTTATGTATAAGTTATTGATCATATATTTCATTTGTATGAAATAAAATCGGAGGGAGGCGAAGCCGACCGACGATTTAGTTTCTTACAGTTTGCCCTACTTTCTAAACCAATGAAAACGCCGGATTTCGTTCAAAACTGCTCGATTTAATTCCATACAGACTCAATATGTTGCAATATGTGACCACTTAATCATTAAATGGTTGACCTATATACAGTTGTATCCCGGCCGAATTTCATGCTCTTTGAAGCGATAGATTCAGCAATGGATGCATGCTTTGAGCCGGTTGACGACGAGAAATTTTATAAAAAAAATTATTTTCCCCGACACAGGCGACGTCTCGCTAACACAACTGTGTACATGTCCCTCTTAAGTGGCTCGCTGCCCATGATCTGTTTCATTTTTAACTCATACCAGATAAGCCCTCTTTTTTACTGCCCTGGGGCAGAAGGCGCGTGAAAACATTGCGGGTAGAGGAGAAATTGCTTGTAAGGAGCATTTTCTCCTTTCCTGGTATGTTTTTTTTTTGGTACATAATAACGCAGAAACTAGCTCAGTATAATGCATCACGGAGATGCATTGAGTCCCACTTAATTTGTTGTCTGCAAATTCTCTCGTCGAGCCCGGTTGTTCAAGGTAACGCACAGGGCTTGCAGCAGGGGGATGGGGGAGCGAGGGCTTCGCTGGTTCAAATCTCCAGCTCGGACAATTTCTTTTCGACGGTTGATGATCGCCGTTGCGGCTGGATTCAATCCTCGCTTACCGCTGATCAATGTTCAACGACGGTTAGGAGGGATAGTTGCTAGCGGCTTTCGAAGACTTCTGCAAAGTAATTGTTTAACTCTTTACCAAACGACAAAATTTTAGACTGGTCCAAATTGAAAGCATTTGCAGACGACAAAAAAAGTGACTGAAAATTTGAAATTTGTTTTGTGAAGGGTTTAAAACATTGTGGGAAAAGGAGAAAATGCTGGTTACCAGCATTTTCTCCATTTCCCACAATGTTTTCAAAAGGCTTCTTTCTCAGGGTCGTTAAAAGTAGTCATTGTGTGGTAATGGGTTAAGAAACTCCAGCTGTTCACGTACACTGGTCGCCGTTAAATGAGCACATTAATGTTGAAAACGACATTAACTACAGTCAAAACAAAAAGCAGATGCTGCCATTATGGACGTTCGTATGGTTAGTCGTCTTGTAAAAAAAATAATTTTTCTCATTGGAAACCTGGGCCCGTATTCACCAACCATTCTTAAGAATATTCTTAGTCTTATTCTCCAAGAAATTTCTAAATTTGAAAGTAAAGCAACCTCTGATTGGCTAAACCATTTGGTTTATCCAATCAGAAGTTGCGTTACTTTCAAATTTGGAAAATTCTGGAGACTTAGACCAAGAACGTTCTTAAGAATGGTTTGTGAATACAGACACTTTTATAATAACAAAGTCACGTTAGTGAAGTGTTGTTTATTCAAACGTGTAACAATTACAAAATGTCGATAATAAATCCCCCCAAGGACCGGGTATATAATGGAAAACAGTCCAGCAGAGGTTCCAACATCTTGGGAAAAGGAGAAAATGCTTGTTACCATCATTTTCTCCTTTTTTCCACAAGGTTTGCGATCCTATCAAAGAAAAATTGCACCATCTGAAACACAATGAAATTATCGTTTGCAAATGCTTTCGGTTTGGACGAGGCTAAAAATATTGTCTTCTGGTAAAGGCTTAATGCATCTGCAAAGAAATCATCGGCCCATGTCAACCTACGTTGTCCGTGCCGGTGTAATGCAGAGAAATGACCCTTCCCTACAGAATGACGTCCGTAGAAAAATGACCTCAGAAGTCATTTCACTACGTAGAGGAATGACCCTGTCATTATTCTACGTAGAGAAATGACACCAGAAGTCATTTTTCGACGTAGAATAATGACCCGGATCATTCCTCTTTGTTAAGAAATGACCCATGGGTCATTTTGTAGGGGAGGGTAATTTCTCTGCATTACACCGGCTTACACGTGCCGAAACTTTTGCCGAAAAAAATTGTCAAAATTGTAAGTCAGTCGACCTCGATCGATGTAAATTAGGGTTTAATATACCAAACATGAGACAAAATGAAAAATGACATGTTATGGACTCTTTCAATTAACTACCACAATGTTTGCAAAACTGGTTCGCTGCATTGCGACAAGATTCATTCGTATTTTACTCGTAATATGGTTTCGATGATTTTCATTTTGAAAAACAGAGCCAGTGGTACCAAAAGAATATAGTGCAATGAACTGGTAAATTTTCTGTGTATGTTGGAGTTTTCAAAATTATGATATCGAGAAATAGCAGTGAAAATATTTTTCGATCTTACATTGGTACCACCAGTGAAAATACCGATTTTCACGTTCTTGTTGCCTAGGTAAATTGCGCGTGCCTAACAATCAGATGGGAAATATGACGTCATATACCTTACATTTCTCGCGCTTGACGTAACGTTGCTATGCGGGAGGGGTACGCCACGGGGTATAAGGGAAAAGAACTGTACTGAATTTTGATAAAGCTCCTCCCAGAAAGGGTAAAAAGCATGAAATAAATAGAATATTTGTTTTTTTTTTTCGGTGAAAACTGCGCCACTCGTGAAAATATTACCAATGGTGTCCACTCGATGAAATAAATTTCGATCTTTCACCTAAAAAAAACAAATATCCTCTATGTATTGCGGTAGCAAGTGCACCGATCAATGCATCCCTGGAGTTTCTTTTACAAGTACTTTCCTCGATTTTCTTCCCAAACCAGACTGCTTTTCCACTCTACCATCGCGAAAACGGATCAGTGATGAGAGAGGAATGAATCCTGTCGCAATGACTATCATCATCTCTTGGACAGAAATAGGCCGAGCTGTAAATTGGAGCTATCGACCCAGCCTTTCGTTCCTGTATACCACCGTATTCCCTTCCGGGACTCATCGTTGGTAAAAGAAAAAAGGTGCAATGACCGCCGCAATATGACAGAAATAATGTTGCAAGCGGGGCTGAACAGCACACAAACCGTACAAAAGATATATAAAGAATTCAATTTAGAATGATTAGTGTATACAGGTCCTTTGTGTGTGAAAAACAAAGATCTTATCAAAATGTTACAACCTGGACACGTATTCACCAGTCATTCTTACGAGCGCTCTTTGTCTTATTCTTCAATATTCTCTAAATTTGAAAGTAACAGAACTTCTGATTGGCTAAACTGTTTGGTTTAGCCAATCAGAAGTTGTGTTACTTTCACATTTAGAAAAGTCTGCTGAATAAAACTAAGAAAGTTCTTCAGTATGGTTGTTGAATGCGTACCCTGTGTAGCACGACATCTTGTCTTGCAGTTGAGAACTTTGTACGAAAATTCAATAGAAAGATAAAAAACAGAATGATAATGTCAAATACAATTGAAAGTCATCTGAAAACAGTAAATGCAAAAATACAAGTGCTTGTACAAACCTCACGTACTACAAATATAATTTATAAACAAAATATCTTCTTTAGATAACAATTAAAAATGTCTAATTTTTCATTAGGTTAAATACTTAGAAAAGTGAAAATAGTTATCACAGTTTGTGATTTTTGTAATTCACCTCCGTTCATAGTATATCGACTCCAGATCGAATTCACGACAACATATCAGCGTTTGATTGCCGTATTTTGACATAAAACTCGTTTAACAACGGTCATTTTTTTTTTCTCAGTTAGACGTTAAACTTGGCTTGAAGTTGAACATTGGCAAAATTGAATGCCATTTTGCAGTTTCCAACGGCCGTGGAGACATAATTTCTCTCCAGTGATTTCTACCACTTTTACCACAGTTCGGTCCAATCGTGACATGTCCAACTATTCCATCTTTGGTGTGTATCTTTTCGCGCATGACAATGAAATCCAGATAGTGTTCATCTACGTCACTTCCGCTCAGGTCGAATAAAAATGGCTGATTCCAGATTGGATTGTAGCCCGATTGAGCTCTTGTCTCTTGACTTTTGACGATTTCTCCGCTTCTTATTAAATTGATTATCACGTAATGTCCTGTAATAATGATAAACATTAAATCTTTTTTTTTTATAGTGGAGTTCACCGCTGTTTTAAGTTTAAACAGTTTTGTTAATATTTTGGCGTTCAATGCACCTACGCATGTGTTTCACTGGCTTTCTCCCACCAATATTAACACCATTTTCTGTCAAAGCCACTGACTACTTACATGCAACAAAAGTGTATAGTATCGATAGGTGATTGCAATACTATTCTAAATGCCTGTACGTTGTACAGGCACTTAGAATAGTATTACACTCACCCATTGATATGTAAACATCTAAAATTGTTACACCCTTTACTCGGAAGCGAAAGAATTAAAAAAAAAACTTTTCTGCTATGAAGCCTTAGATTGATTGATTATAGTATTTTACGCCACTTTCATGTTTTCAACTTTATTTCAGTCAGATGGACGAATTACACCATTCTGCAAGCGAGAAGATTATCTAAGCACGGTTTGTACTAACTAATGGACTGTGTATAAACAAGATTTAGGTACACGTTCTGTGCGCTCTGACTTTGATCTACACTGTCTTTAACTCATTACCAAACGACAATGATTTAGGCTTGTCCAAATTGAAAGCATTTGCAGACGACAAAATAAAAGTGACTGAAATTTTGAAATTTGTTTTGTGAAGGGTTAAAAACATTGTGGGAAAAGGAGAAAATGCTGGTTACCAGCATTTTCTCCTTTTTCAACAATGTTTTCTAAAGGCTTCTTTCTCGGGGGCGTCAAAAGTAGGGATTGTGTGGTAATGGGTTAAAAGCTATATCGCTCTCCAAAGGCGGCAAAGGGTAAAAAATCAAGCAAATAAAGAAAGATATGTGTCCTCATAGCTTACCTGGTCGACCGATTAATTTGTCTGACTTGGGTAAGTTGGCAGATCTGCGAACCATCACCTTAAGCCTACTGGCCGATGGTTGGTACTCTATACACACAAATAGAGAGCCCAGGTCCTCGAAAAGGTACTTTTCACACGTAGAACCCTGTAAAACACATTATAGTGTTTTCACCATGCAAATATACTTGTTAATCATTTTTGTCGTTGCTGAATGGCGCTGGCTTTTGACATACTTCTCGGTAAATTGAGTATATTGGAATGAAAACATTGAAATTTGCAAATGATGAACAATATCTATTCAACGAGCCCCTGTATAGGTTTATTTGTAGGCAAGATCATGTCGGTTATCTCTTCTTTTTGTCTTGTTTATTTGTTTGAAGAGGATTAAAATCATTGCCGAAAGAACACTCCTTAAGCAACGATGATCTTTTATCACCGAACCTCCTTTGTTTAAACGTATTATAGACATACATAGACATAGACATACTTTATTACGTATACATATACATGTATCTTGTAACATTATATATGATTTTACCATACCTGTGGTCATGTGATGTGTACAATAACAACCCCATAGAATATAACAAAAGCCAATTTCTTCCGTTTAACAAAAATACTGAGAAAAAAAAGGAGATAGTACTTATACGATAATTAATGAGTAACCCAAACTTGTATAGTACATAGAGATCACACCTTGAGGGGGTGGTCGCTGAGCGTGAAATGGACACTACAATTTGTCATTTTGGACTTTACCTTAGAAAATATCTGAAATAATGGAACAGAATAAGGATAGGATGGAGAACGAGACATAGAATTGCTCGAAAATAGCGCTGAGCAAGACAAATACAATACATAATATAAAACGACTTACAACATTCCGTTGCTAGCTTATAGGCACTAGTCAAATCACTCAATTTGAAACAGTGCATTTTTCAAAGGTTTCGCAATGAAACATACAGCTTAGAAAGGTACGAAATTTAAAACAGTGTGGGGTAGGACAAATAAAATGTGTAATATCTGACATCCTGCAGCGATCCGTTGCTAGTTTAGAGATACTAAAACTTACAAATAATACTTAAACCCTGGGCTGCTATGCGTGACTTCAGGACCTTAGTGGCACTGTAGATCAAGACCAGAAAGCACAAAATGTGCAATCTGATCTTGGATCCACATTGCCAGATAAGATGTTTCCCATTAGAATATCTTTGAAAAAAAAAAGAAAAAAAAAAGAACAGTGGGATTATTACTATCGTCTTGACAGTTTGATTTCACTTATTTATTTAGCAGGCCAAGGCTTATAATATGTAAACGGGAAATAATTGATTGAATGTTTGGTGTTTAACGCCGTTTTCAACATTATTTCAGTTATTACACATTTGCATTCAATAATGACAATCTCTGTTTTGTAGCACAGATAATAAAACGGGAAAGGTTTAATAAGATTCTTACATTACTTGAATTAAGTAGCTGTAACAGTTTAAACATATTCGGTCGAACGCGGAAATATTTTCTTATGTAGTTTTTACGAAAGTCACTATATGCTGGACAAATTAAGATAAAATGGTACTCATCTTCAATCTCTCCAGAATTACATACTGTACAAACTCTATCAGACCTTTCAATTCTTTGTCTACCATACCTGCCTGATTCAATACGTAAATTGTGGGAGGAAATTCGAATTTTTGTAAGCGCGCTCCTGTTTTGTTTAGTGTTTAAAATTCTAATATAATTTTCTAATCCCCAATTTGGCTTGATATACTGATAAAGAGACTTGAGAACCCGATTGTTTTCTATATCCGATGACCATGTCTGTTTAAAGCAATCTAAAAGTCTTGTTTCAAATATAGAAATAAACCTATTATACCTATCACGGTTACCTTATCCATAGGCCTCTGAAACTCCATTGGTCTATGAAGGGATAAAGAAATTTTTATGATCGGACACTGTTACTATAAATAGCACACTGGGGATTCCCTCTTCGTTATATATAATAAAACCTTGTCTTATTAAATACAATACAGAGGGAATCCCCAATGTACTATTTATAGTAACAGTGTTAATGAAAGTTTGTAAATATATTCAATGATACACAGGCGATACACCAATGTGCTATGCATGTTCGATGACCGACCAAGGAAATTTTAGTGTTCTGTCATAGACCAATAGAACTTCAAAGGCCTGTGCCTTATCTTACACACGTTTAAATAAAAATATTGTTGACGTCACATGTGACGTCGTTTACACTTCTTTCGGAGAAGTGAATCTGGGTCCGTATTCAACAACCATTCTTAAGAAAATTCTTAAGTTTATGCTGAGAATTTTTCAAGATTTGAACGAAACAAAACTTCTGATCGTATAATCAATTGTATTACTGTCAAATCTAGAAAACTATTGTAAATTAGACAAATAATAATAGTTTGTGAATACGTACCATTTTTTTTTTTTTAATTGAAATTATTGTACATTCTGACCTAGAGTCGAAGTGATACATACTCGTAGAATCTAACAACGTTGGCCTTTCAGATAAAATTTTACTAAACTCGTCTACAAAGTGCTCCTGGGCTCGTTAAAGGCTTTCTTAATAATATTATTTTTGTACTCTTAAAATAATTCTTTTTATTTCAAACGCCAACTCAGATCCTGTATGTAGGCCTACTAAGTGTCCCAAGAGAAATCGTTTAACTCTTTTCAAACGAAAAAAAAAATTACACATGTCAAACTTAAGCCTTTCCCAAACGGCAAATTTTGGACCACACCAAACTGAAAACATTCTGCAGATGACAACTTAACAGTTGCTAAAAAGATGATTTTTCCATATGGTAGGGAAGAAAACATTGTGGGAAAAGGAGAAAATGCTGGTTACCAGCATTTTCTCCTTTTCCCACAATGTTTTCAAAAGGCTTCTATTTCTGACCTGTAAAAACCAGGGATTGTTTGGGAAAGGGTTAAACAAATTGCAGACCGCCAATATGTATATCTAGTTCAACAAAATATTGTGGAAAAAGTGAAATGCTGGTTTCCAGGATTTTTTCCTTTTCACCAATGTTTTCAGATGGGCCTTTAGATCTATTCAGAGTCGTTAAAACTTTGAATTATGTGATAACGGGTTAACACAAAGTTCTATAGATAGCAGGTTTAATACTTACAGATTTTTCTCTGGTACGCAAGGCTTGTGCATCGAAATGGCGTGGGCGATCAGGCTCAAGATCGACGTCGCAACATTTCACAATGTATTCTCCGAGAAAATTTTCCCGGTTACCTTTGGCTTTACGAATACTTTGAAGAACAATTCTCAACGTTGACTTCTCTATCTCCACCATATCCATGTCATCGAACAGAAATGTCTCCTCAAACCGGATATTTGGTCCGCCGGGCAAGCTCTTACTTCGAACTCCCTCTGGCTTGCTTGGGAAAAGGTACACAGTAGTGAATACCTCGTTACTATACGTCTTTACAGGTAGGTCTGACACGCCATGAAGTTTCAGAACAAGCTGACGCAATCCCGGAACATACTTTAGACTGAAGGATACAGTAGCGCATTGCTCTTGATCGCTAGTAAGGGCACTTGATAGAAGGGAAGTTGCTGACTTTGATTTTTTCAACAGTTTTGGATGTTTTGGATGCACGGTCGTCGACTCAAAGCTATGATACTTTGTAAGTTTGTCAGATTTAGATGATTTTTCACTGCGGATATCGTATTCCGAGATTTCAGTGTCCCGGTACTGAGGCCGATGTGATACGAGGTCAAGGGCGTTGTAGACAGACCTCTGCTCTTGACGATTGGTCAACTGTATGGGTGTGCTCACGATGGAGAAATGTGAAGACCGTTTCGGTGCTGTTATGACTCTGTCGTACTTCATGGTGATTAGTTTCTTTTTCGATTTCTTTCTTTTCTTGAGGCATAATGTGCAGGCCACCAATACCATGGTTACCATGACAGTAATGACAACAGAGACACCGATTAGAATGGTGACTGAAAATAAACAAAAAAATGAACATCAGTCGCTTTCGTTAATTCTCTATTGTACATAGAGCTATTGATGTTTAACTTTTTACCAAACGACAAATTTATAGACTGTTCCAAATTGAAAGCATTTGCATACGACAAAAATAGATGTGACTGAAGAATCAAAATTTGATGTAGGAAGGGTAGAAAACATTGCAGGAAAAGGAGAATATGCTGGTTACCAGCATTTTCTCCTTTTCCTACAATGTTTTCAAAAGGCCTCTACCTAAGAGTCGTCAAAAGTCATTATTGTGTGGCAAAGGGTTAAATGTACTTCAGTAATGCTCTAGGAAAAGTGGGTTTTATGCGTCTACTTTAATGCATCATACCAGACAAAAATCGTCACGTGATCACGGATCCATTAAATCTACGTAGTCTGGAAAGGGATACAAGAGCTCCAGATAAGAGGGTGGTGATGGTATTCTAAATCCATTATTCTCTTCCAAATCATATGTTGTTGGTACTCATTAGAATAGTCTGGATGAGACGATTCTAATGAGTTACCCACAACATAGGGTTTAGTGGAGAATTATTAATATTTTCAATTTTGAAATCAAATTCACTCCCTCTATCTGGAGCTCTGGATCATACAATGACTCTTTCAAATGCAGACAATTTACCAACAGCAAACCCTTTCAGCGCATGCCATCCTGCAAGCATTCCACAGTCTGACATGGGTCTATATATTTTGCAACTGCATTAAACCATAGGCCTCTGAAACTCCATTAGTCTATCAAGGGATAACGAAATTTTTATTGTCGGACACTTTTACTATAAATAGCACGTTGAGTATTCCCTCTGTATCGAATATAGGTAGACTTAATATATAGTATACATGTATATAGTAATAATATATAGTCTTACTATATACGATATAGACGGAGTCACCAATGTGCTATTTATAGAAACGGTGTTAATGAAAATTTTAATATATATTCTTTGATATACAAGAGATGAATTAATGTGCTAAATGTGTTCGATGATCGACCAAGGACAATTTTAGTGTTCCTTTATAAACAAATAGAACTTCAAAGGCCTATTATTAAACCTTTATTTCACACTGCATGGCACACTTTTATTTTCTGAATTATCTCTCAACACTTAGGCTCAGTGGACACTGTAGATCTTTGATCTACACTGTCCGATACGGGGATATTTCTCCCATAAAAATAACACTGAAATAGCAACGTTCGGGTTTTTAGCGATCGAGTTTTAGGTACCATTTAACTTATTCGTCAGGATAAGGGTTGATATTTTACTGTATATACTCGTATGTTCCACCATGGATCAATCGCCTAAGTGCTTAAGTAAGTTATGTCCATGTGTCTGTTGTGTACATAAGTTTTGCTGCTACCCTATTAAATATGTAAACGTGCCTATTTTGATGCATTTCTGTTGAAATAAATGTACGTTGCTTCATCCTCTTGGCTGCACTCAGAGCTCTAAAGTTCTACGTGATGACGTCATATCTGACAGGCGTCTTTCTTCAGCTTTTTCTGCCAATGGTCATTAGAAAAATAATTATAATAATCGCATCGGTGATGTATAACTGATCTATTGGTGCTTACGGCCAAGTATGTTTACAATGGATTCATATTTCAATTCTACTTTCTTACTTAAGAGCCCACTGGTAGCCAGAAGTTAAAATAAAAAAAAAAAACGAATCAGCGATCAATATACAAGCAAATATTATACAAGTCACTTAAGTGTGAATATCATTGTAAGTCTGACAATGTACATGTATTACAACACAGTCTGTCAAATTTCAGTTGTTGGCAGACAAAATAAATCGTAAAACAAGAATAACAGTTGGTCTGCTACTACGTGTGGGCCGCCATAACTCATATCTTGATTTACAGCTGGTCGCCTGCCGATAAAACATTTTATTTCTTATCCAAGTCCTGGAAAGGTTATGCCTTAATTTACATAAAGACTTTTTAATCGCTTTTTTGGCATCTCGGCGTTTCCTGATAATACCAGCTTCCGCGTAGGGGCGATTTGATTGGCTAGTGTGAATAAAAGGTCAACAAGCAAATACATTCGCTATTAAATTTCCATCCATCACTTCCATCAGCCAATCGCATTGCCGGTTACAAATCTACAACCGTTCATGTGTTATGTACCGGAAGTTGATACTTTTGAGGAAATGTCAAGATGCCGTTTAATCGTTAGAAAGTCTGCTGTTTGTTCGGATGAATTGCAATTATTTATATACGATGACATTCAAAATTGACGAATTCATAGATTCATTTTAACCTTATTTACACAGTCCTGCGTTTTTACGATCCTAAGCAGGAAGGCGTCTGAAAACCTTGTGGGGGAAAAGGAGAAAATGCTGCTATTTTCTTCTTGTCCCACAATGTTTTCTACCTTAATGTTGAGCTAAAGCTCATACATGTACCCATTTTAGATTTGTCGTCTGTAGACGTTTCGAAATTTGAAGAGTCTAAACTTTGTCGTTTGGGAAAAAGGATAAGTGATCAGGGTCTGCAAAACTGTTGTAGCGAAATGAAGCCATAAAAGTGAGTTGTGGGTCGACAACGTAATCAGTGGTCAATTTTGTTTTTTTATATGGAAAAAAATGTATGTGACCAGAACGTGTTTGAATAGTGGATAGTGTAGAACCAAACCAAGCCTGCCCTTTTTTGTACAGCACTCTGGCCGCAAAAAGCAACTGTAGTTGCAGTGCTGCACACTTTAACTCATTACCAAACGACAAAACTTTAGGTTTGTCCATATCGAAAGCATTTGCAGACGACAAAATAAAAGCGACTGAAAATTTGAAATTTGTTTTTTGAAGAGAAGAAAATATTGTGGGAAAAGGAGAAAATGCTGGTTACCAGCATTTTCTCCTTTCCCAACAAAATAAAAGCGACTGAAAATTTGAATTTTGTGTTTTGAAGAGTAGAAAACACTGTGGGAAAAGGAGAAAATGCTGGTTACCAGCATTTTCTCTTTTTCCCACAATGTTTTCTAAAGGCTTCTGTCTCATGGGCGTCAAAAGTAGGGATTGGGTGGTAATGGGTGAAAGGATCACGTAAATGATATAAAAGACGGTATAATTATAAATGCCTCGCTGCTGTGGCTAGAATGTCTTACATAGTATTGCACAGCTCAGATGCAACAGTCATTGTGCAGTCTGATCTTGCATATGGCCTGCATAAAACTACATTTGAAGACTTTCACATAAGGTTCATGACATTTTGGAAGGAAAATCTTCGTTTGGACAAAAAACTAAAACATAAAAGTTACCAAAAACATAATATTTATAGAAATGGGACACTGGAGCATGCTTTCTATATTTATTTCTGTCTACACCTTAGCTTGACTTGAAGCCATCTTTGCATCCTGCTAAAAAACTTAAATGGAACTTTCAAGCCGACAGTGAAACCCCGAAAAATGCTACTTCAAATTCATTTACTGGAAAAAATATTTCTTTATCAGATAGTGTAGATCAAAGATCAGGCTACACGTTCTGTGCAGTGTAATCTTGATCTACACTGTCTGCAAAAATTGTAGTGAGTAGCTCAGCAGCGTGGGGGTTTAACGACGTTTGGTATAAATGTTTACGCGCATCCATACTGCGCATGTGTATTTCTCACAGAAAGTAAAACTATCAGCGCTAATGTGTATTTTTCGCACATATGGCAATAGCAACAGCGGACCGAACATTCTACGGATAGTACTAGCACGGTTGCACTAGCCATGGTATTCTATGGTCGAAATAAAAAGGGGAAGTTTTCATCAAAACGAATGCTTATTTGTCGTGGAAAAAAAAAATACGCAATGTCAGCCATCCAACGCTGAAAATGATACAGCTTCTGACGTTTTCCTGACACTGGCAGGCCAATGGTCATACTATCCTTTCAGGATGAAGGTGATACATCAAAACTGGCCTTCCAGTGTAAGGATGATATGACTGGTAAAGAACTAGCTGGAAAAAAAGTCCATTTATACAGCAAACAATGAAACAGGCAGAAAATTGAAGCTGTTGAAGTATACATATTTCTGGAAGTATGGCCATGTCCTCTTTGAAAAATACTGTGGGAACAGGAGAAATTTCTTCTACTGAATAATTTTTCCTTTTTCCATCATGTCTGCTGAGCTTTTATCCCATTTTTTCCAGAGACATTTCTTGTTTTTTTTTTGCATTTCTATGAGCCGTAATCATGTATGCAAATTTATATAAAAAAAAAAAAACAAAAAAAAAACATGTAGATAATTAAGGGTTTGATATAAATTTGAGGTACATAGGCTATATTCATTTTTTGAAGGAGTATAGGATTAATGTGGGAAAAGGAGAAATCGCTTTCAATAAGCATGAGCAGTTCCTTCCTTCCCACTATGTCTGCTGAGCTTCTATTATGTAGTTTTCCTTGGAAAAAATTAACGTCAAACGTGACTTTCATCCCTGTTTCCTGGGGAAAGAAGGACGGGTAGGTGCCATTTTTATTTTTTCTTATTGTCAAGATTTATAAGTACTATGATTGTGGAAATTTTAAAAAAAATCTGTCGGTTAGAAAGTATGTTTTTATTGAAAATTAACGCTTAACCCGGTCAAATTATCTCCCTTTTTAACTCAATGGTCTATATATAAAATGCATATTGGTACATTTACCATGCTCAGAACCAGGCTTTCATATGTTTTTTGTGCAAAAACTGAATTATTTTTCTTGAAAGTGATGTATATTTGTATATTCTTCTGGCAATTTTCCTGTTTAATTGACTATTAAAGGAAAGTGTGTTATATCTAGTATATGCTGAATTTTGGAACTGTATATACCTTTTTCAAAAGCGAATTTCTCAGAAACGAGCACGGGGACCTCCTTTTTCTATCATTATAATCTACAAGAGACATGATGAGCTTTGTAAGTGCAAAGTTAAAAAAAAATCTGTCCGTTGGAAGAATTTGTCATAAACGTCTTTAATATTGTAAAGTTTGGTTATGAATTTTGCAAAAACCTGCAAAACGAAATATAGATGCATGCCACTTTAAGCCTAAAAAAAGCAAAACTTAGAATTAATATAACATTAACATCATTTAATTTTATAGACAAGCCCTAATAAAGTAATTCTGGTGGTACCACGAATTTAGTAAACATATTAATCATAGCAAAATTAAAAAAAAAAACATAAGTAAGAAAAATGCCGACACCTTTTTTCTGCAAAAGAACTGATTCAAAGACTAGATTTTAACACTCTGAAAGTGAGAACTTTTCAGACATTTTTATGTTTGCAGGATAGACGGTTTGATTGCTTTCCATTTCTGGTAATAAACAGCAGTTTGATGAAAAAGGAGCCGTTTTTAGAAAGCCAGCAAACACCATACGATAAAAGACGTGCACTTTTGATATTTTAGATCGATGGAGCACCTGCTGTTCCATTAAAATCCTGTACCAAACTAGGTTTTCATTCTATGGTACTTAAGAAAGCTTTGGAAAACATCGTGGGAAAAGGAGAAAATGCTGGTAACCAGCATTTTCCCCTTTTCCCGCGATGTTTTCTACCATCTCAAAGATAAGTTTTACTATCTGAACCAGTTCTTATTGATGGTCTGCAAAATGTTTTCACAATGGCGTCTTAAATTTCTTCGTCTATTGAAGGGTGGCGATGCTAGAAATAGAACAAAATTAGCAGACTTAACCATAACAGTGGCCAGCGAAGGCAATGGCGACAAAATAATTGAAGTATAATTCCATCGCGGCATATTGAATTTCTTAAAGAAAGCCGGGCGTGGGCGAACACATTATTGCTCTTCTGACAAAAGCACGTCTTCAGGAGACAGTCTTAGAACAGAGATTTGTGAGACTTTGTGCATCTGCTAGGTAGATGATGGATTTTTTTTTCTCCGTTGTATAATCTGCGGATCCGAGATTCCAATTCTGTACAACACGATTCTGAATCAGTATACTCAAGAAAAGTTCTTACTGGCCACTTTAAGGTTGTTGCCCAGTAAAAGAAAACAGCTATTTTCACTATAATATTATCGTATGAAAGTTGCTACGATTAAAAATGAGTATTATTGTACTAGTTTAACTGAGACACTTTTTTTTCCTTCTTGAACTTGTAGTTTATAAATCTAACACCCATATATTCTCATTACAAAGGGAGATAATAATAGTAATTACCTCCCTTTTCTGAGAACTAATAAAAGTATCAACAAGTAATTTTAAGACAGTCATGAAAGAAATTTCTGGTCGGTTAGAAATGTGCAAAAGTATTATATCTGTATAAATCCGTATTTATCAACTTTTTTTTAATCAAATTTTATCCCATACTGCACTAGAAGTGTTACGGGTCCACTAAACTTAGGCTGTGATTCCACGTCATCGACCATATTTTTCTGCATTCCCTGTCCAGAAAGAGACCGGCCATTTATATTTTTTCAGCAAAACTGACACCTGTAAAATCACAAATACGCCGAAGTGTAACGGAAAAACCCATTGACATGTTTACGAGTAAAAAAAAAATCAAACGTGCATACACTTACCTGTGTTAATTCCAGTATTGTCGTTTTTGACCGTTCGTTCAGCTTCCCCAACCTTACTGTTGTTTTTAATGATATCAAGGTCACTGTGACTGACTGAAAATAGACGAGAGATAAACATGAATAGTACTTAATTATTTACAAAACTTTAACCGTCCTCAACTGAGATGAACAGGCTTATCTGAGACGGCACTATACGACTACATTAGATTTTGTGTTACAGTAGACTTGCGTTTTACAGAAAAATTGTTTTAAACGGAAAGTGTCGTTTCGAATTAGCCTGCACGGACCGTGCAGACACGACACTTAACGCAAATGTCCAAATGCCCCTTTTACGTGTTGCAGGCCAAATGTGCTTTGCGTCAGACTTATTAAAACATTCTGGTAGGTATGCTTTGCACTTTTATCGTATATACCTGAGTCCATGTTCATCAAACATTCTTGACTTCATCTTCGGTCTAATTCTACATTCAGAAAAACGACTCAACCTCTGACTGGCTAAATCATTTGGGATAGCCAATCAAAAATCGTGTTACTTTCAACTTTAGAAAAGTCTCGAGAATAAGACTGAAATGTTCTTAAGATTTTTTCTTTTTGTATTGATGTACTATGTGTCAAACAACTAACCCAATAGGCTTTGCTCCAAACTTACCAACATGATTTCCTTTTATGTACCAACTCACTGCTAAAACTCAAGTAATGATGTAATTTTGTCGCCAATAGTTCACTAGATATGATTTGGACCAAATAAATCGTTTAAAGTTTACTCGGTGGTCTCTGCGCCACACTTATCGTCAGAAAGTAACTAGATGTGGCCTGCAACACGCGAAAAGGCGCATTCGGACATTTTCGTAAAGTGTCGTCTCGGATCTGCGTAGTCCGCACAGGCTAAACCGAAACGGCACTTTCCGTTTTCATGTAATTTTCAATTATGCGCAGGTCTGCTGTAACACAAAATCTTATGTAGTCGTAAATTGCCGTCTCAGATGAGCCTGCGCCGACTGTGCAGGCTGATCCTTGACGACACTTTACGCAAATGTCATGAAGTACTTTGCGACAAACGCATTGCCATAGGTTTACTCTTGTACTTTGAACTGGATGAATCGCCAAAGGATTACTGGGAGTACTTTGCGCCGGAGGCATAGCTCAAGGTTTACTGAGTGTACTTTGCGCCGGATGTATTTCCAAAAGGATTACTGGGTGTACTTCGCGCAAGATACATTTCCAAAATGTTTACGGAGTGTATTGTGTGTCGGATGTATTTCTAAAAGGATTACTGAATGTACCTTGCGCCGGATGTATTTCGAACAGGTTTACTGAGTGTATTGTGCGCCGGATGTATTTCCAAAAGGATTACTGGGTGTAATTTGCGCCGGAGGTATTTCCAACAGGTTTACTAAGTGTTCTTTGCCCCGGATGTATTTCCAACAGGTTTACTGGGTGTACTTTGCGCCGGATGTATTTCCAAAAGGATTACTGTGTGTACTTTGCGCCGGATGTATATCCAACAGGTTTAGTGAGTGTACTTTGCGCCGGATGTATTTCCAACAGGTTTACTGAGTGTACTTTGCGCCGGATGTATATCCAACAGGTTTACTGAGTGTAGTTTGCGCCGGATGTATTTCCAACAGGTTTACTGAGTGTACTTTGCACAAGATGTATTTCCAACAGGTTTACTGAGTATACTTTGCGCCAGATGTATTTCGAAAAGGGAACCTCTCTGGTTTAAGCCTTTACCTGACAACAAAATTTTACCCTTGTCCAAATTGAAAGCATTTGCAGACGACAATTTCAAATTAGCTCAATCGGTGTTAATCTTTTAGATGTATTAGAAAACATTGTAGGAAAAAGAGAAAATGCTGGTTACCAGCATTTTCTTCTTTTCCCACTATGTTTTCAAAATGCTTCTTCCAGAGAAGTGTTAAAAATGTTAAGATTGTGTGGTAAAGGATTAAAACCTTGCACGTTACAGGGCTCGGCATCTAGCTAGCCAAACAAGCAAAGAAACGAACCTCTCACCTTCAGCCGACAACTGTTTGTGTATTTCAATCGATAATCCAGATCTTACGTCATTTTGATAATCCAAGTTAGATAATATCAGATTTGTAAAGTTCCTAATTAAATCCATCATTCTATTATTACACTTACAGCGTTAAATATATACAAGTACAAATTTGACCTGTATCGATGGCTACAAATACAACTCACTAACACTGATAAGGCTGTATACTTGAATAAATAAACGGGGTGTACAGAACAAGATCAGACTGTATAGAACGGGCAGTCTGATCTTGATCTATGTCGTCCGCAAAAGTTCTTGGTTTTAGCCCATGGCACTGAAAAATTAAAGTTATTCTTAACAATATTTTTGTCATCGCATATTGACACTTATTCAGACCAATTATTCCTATCAATTCCGGTTTTTAATTCCTGAGTATCCACCTATACATGCGCGAAGATACACTGTCAAGTGTATATAGGCTATTCAACATCACCGAGCTGGTATGGTGCCTTTCGAAAGTGCTGTAAATGTTTTGTTTTTGTTTTAGTATTCTAGTATGGTGTCATGTTTCTGCCACGAGATAGCTATCATGATGATTGTACAAACTTATCGCGATAAATAAAAGTTTCCTGGAAGTTTATCGAGATAGTAAAAAAGTTTCCTGAAAGGGAAAAAGTTCTCGATCGTGCACGAAGCTGATATACGGGATAGTAGAATTATCGTGATCTAGTTCTATCTGTTTCTCAATATCTATAAATTGAAAAGTTATTGACTTCACAAGATTGCAGTAAGTAAAAATAATTAATAATTATAGCTTAATTGGTAAATTTTCTCAGGACTCGAAATGAACAGAAATCGCTCAAATCACAAAGACGACTCCAAATGCATTCTACAAACACTTTAAAACCATTCAGGGAAAAGGAGATACCGTATGATTGTAGACGAAGATGTTCCAAAACCGATTCTAATTGTTGGTACCACGAATGTCAGTTGTTGGTACGAAAACACACAAAAAAAATCACGATAACAGTCAAAATTATCGCGCTATTCTTATCTTGAAATTTTTGTTCATTATGATACTTCGCTTAAGATATTGCAATAGCTACCGGTATCTTATGGCAGAAATATGCAACCATATAATAGTTTACTGTTTTTGCGGCGGTTGCAATTTTATTTTGAAATACGGTTTGGGGTTTACTAAACCCTTTATCCCGTAAGGCATTTCTATGGTATCTCTAATTGACCCTAAATGACAGCAAGGATGAAGCCGTTGCTTATGTGTAAATGACACCTTTTGATAGCATAGAAAATATTGTGACAAAAGATGAAATTGCTCGTCACGAGCAATTTCACCTTTTGCCACAATGTTTTCGAAAGGCTCCTACAAGCAATGTGTAGAAATGAGTATCTATGGAGTAAAGGGTTAATCGAGTGACAAACTATCATCGTTCCACTATACAGTGAACGCAATAATGCAATACTTTCAACCATAACTGTAAACGGTGTAAATACATGTACTAAATAGTATTCACCTTTTATCCTTAGGCTGGTACACGACTCTCCAACCCTTTGTGGACAGTGTGGATCAAGATCAGACTGCACATGAAGTGCAGTCTGATCTATGATCTACACTCTTCGATAAGGAAATACCAACCACCCCCACCCTAAAAAAAAAAATTGAAATAGCAAAACTTTGATATATATTTTTTTAAATATCAGCTTAAGAGTTTCATATCACTCATAAAAGTATAAGGTTAACCCTTTACCAAACTTTCCCGAATTTTAACAGCATCGAGGAGGAAGGTCTTTAAGAACTTAAGAACGATGGGAGAAATGACGAAAATACGGATACCAAGCATTTTCTCCCTTTCTCATAATGTTTTCTACCATTTCAAAGACAAATCCCGTTCATCAACTGCATATGTTTTCAATTCGGAAAAGCAGAACATTTTGTTCTGCGTTGAATTAGTCAAAAGAACACCTCCAGTCATCAAGGGTAACAACCTACGTCACGGGAAGTGATATCGGACCTGCGCATTTTCGTAACTTATATTGAAAAGTAAGTACGATATGAAGATAGAATGAGGCTGGCTTGGGTGGATACAATCGGACTACAAAGACTCTCATGTATTTATCAGAGACATTAGATGAATACATTTAATATTCTGATGTTTTAGACAGGAAGCAGATGTCTATATGCACAAACACTTTGACCAAATATCAAAAAGTGATTGGGTTTTAATAGTTGGTCGAAGTCTATTCCATTATTATAAGTAGTTAACAAAAGCTTTGACAAAAAACAAAGTCCCTAGGCATTGTACGCTTTGGAGGTCTAAAGACTTTTTTCAGATCATTTAAAGAAACGATTACAAAAAATAAAAACAGTCTTACCAAACACGCACACTGGCGTTATAACAAGGGTCCGATATCACTAACTGTGACGTCACACTAACGTACGTTGTGAGGGGTGGTCATAAGATAAGACAAAACATCTAGTAAATATGTGCAGATTTATTCAATATATCACATATCGTCTGTTTACTTCAAAAACCTCGTAACTACAGCTTGTTACAAGCTGTAGTTACGAGGTTTATGAAGTAAACCGACGATATGCGCAATGATCTGGTAAAAAGGGAGCATAATGCATTACAATGCTGCATTAAACAGAGAGAGTAATCAAATAAACATGGACCCGGGCATACATTTTGTCTAAAAGCCGGCTGAAAACCAGAGTAGAATAGTCCTACGACATGCAGAAAAAAAGAGGTGGAATCATCCAGTAATGTTTTAACTCTTTACCACACGACAAAATTATAGACTGGTCCAAATTAAAAGCATTTGCTGACAACAAAATGAAGGTGACTGAAAATTTGAAATTCGTTATGTAAAGGGTAGAAAACATTGTGGGAAAAGGAGAAATTGCTGGTTACCAGCATTTTCTCCTTTTCCCACAATGTTTTCTAAAGGAGTCTTACTTAGGGTTGTTAAATGTCAGGATTGTGTGGTAAAGGGTTAACCCTTTACCAGACGACAAATATTTAGCCCCTGTCCAGATTGGAAGCATTTGCAGCCACCAAATTTTTTGTGTCCTAAAATATGACATATGCCTTTGGAAGGGTACAAAACATTGTGAGATAAGGAGAAAATGCTGGTTACCAGCATTTTCTCCTTTTCCCTTTTTCCTAGGATCGTGAAAACCAGGGATTGTTTGGTAAAAGGTTAAAGATAGCTATTCAGATTCTTATAATCACCAAACTTTGATAATGACTTATACCTAAATTCTGTTAATTGATAGCAGGTAAATCAAAAGCAAAGACAAAATAGAAGCATTAGGAGAAAAAGTATTTTTCAGTGGTATTTCCTTAATAAGCTACTTGGCCTCTTTATCTATTTTTAGATTTCACGTCCGAGTTTCGAACAGACTTGTGGGAATGTCACATAATCGATAGCACGTGTAAATAACGATGATTCTCATTCAAATCAGTATGATGACGTCATATCTGACGTAATGAAAATAGACAGAGTTACCTAGTGCTAAACGAACACCATGTTGACCAGCTGGCACAGCTTAGTTGGTAGAACGTAGGACTCTTGATCATCAGGGTGTGGGTTTGATTCTCACGGCTCGCTATCCAAAATTACAAATAGTCTTTTGGATGAGACGTCAAATCGAGGTCCCGTGTGACGGTGCTATACACCGAGCACGTTTAAGAACCAGGGTTCCGTCCTGTATACCCCCTTATCAATACTAAAAGCCTTTAGGGGGCGTGGGAAACCGGTGGCGAATAAGCGCAGATTCGATCTATCGAACACCAGGATTATAAAATGCCAAAAATAGCACCTTTTTACTAAATACAACCGTCAAGTTGCTATAATATTGTAAAGGAACACAGGTCTTGTTTCGTTTTGTAGCGATTTAAAAGAAATTTTGATTTACGGCATCAAAAGTCAAGTGGCTCCCTTTAACGTGTTACAGAACAGATCAAACTCCCCCTCCCCCACCCCCACATATCTTGCCAACGATTTTACCCTTATCATGCTAAATAAGTGACAATACACTTCCAAGCCTACAGTAAGAAACCCAAAATCTGCTATTCCTAATTTTTTTTGGAAAATATCCCCTTCTCGGACAGTGTAGATCAAAGATCAGACTGCACGTTCTGTGCAGTCTGATCTTGTCTACACTGTCCGCAAAAGGTCTGTGTGTCGTACTTAGCAGCCGAAAGGTTAACTGACAATTGAAGTCTAATTTCCTTTATCTGTAAACCCGAAGATCTTCCAGAGCAATAGTCTGTATTTTTTTTTGCCAAACACTGTCATCGCAATTCTGGCATCATTTCATATTAGATTTCCATAATCCGAATATGACTAGGTCGCGACGCACGCCTTTCCTCTCGAGTTTTTTTTTTTTGAACCGGGATACAGATAGTGGGCGGATATAACACTTCCCTCGTCAATGGTGACCTGGAATAAAAGTTAACGACCTGTGTAGGTCAAGATCAGACTGCACAGAACATGCAGTCTGATCTTTGATTTACGTCGTACGCTATCTGATGCTAGGGTATGACCAAAGATCATTTAATTGCGGTGGATGTCAAAATGTTTGCCTCGAAAAAAGTCGAAGTTATTTACAAAGCTGCCAAAGAGTTGAACATCCTTCACAATACAATCCCATGTTCCAAAGACAGGGAAGAAAAAAGGTCTTTGGAAAACCTTGTGGGAAGAAGAGAAAATACTGGGGAGCAACATTTTATCCTTTCTTCCACAACGTTTTCTACCCATTCGAAAAGAAATCCCAACCCTAGAAGCATATTTAATTGCTCGTCTGCAATTACTTTTAATTTGGATACGTGCAAATATTTGTCGTTTGGTAAAGAGATAACCCTATACCGAACAATCCCTTTTTTACGACCTGAGATAGTAACCTTTTGAAAACATTGTGGAATAAGGAGAAAATGCTGGTAACCAGCATTTTCTCCTTTTCCCACAATGTTTTCTACCCTGCTGGAAATAAATTTCAATTTTTGAGTTACATTTATTTTGTCGTCTGCAAGTGCTTTGAATTTGGATAAGTTTCATACAATTATGTCGTTTGGTAAAGAGTTAATGAAGGGTAACTGCGAACGTATCGACAAATTATCTCTCCCCGGATGACACAGACAAAGTTTTATTGTTGATACAAAAACTCCAGAAAATTCTGTTTTTCTGATTGGGGTTAGTACGTGTGAAATTCTCCGCTTAATCCTATACCAGACGTCAAAATTTTAGACGTCTCCAAATTGAAAGCATTTGCAGACGACAAGTTAAATGCGATTCAAATAATGGAATTTGATTTTGATAGGGTAGAAAACATTGTGGGAAAAGGAGAAAATGCTGGTTACCAGCATTTTCTCCTTTTCCCACAATGTTTTTCCTAATTGGTGTTAAAAGGGTAAAGGATCAATCTTGTTTCCCTTTTGGATTCTGCGAGGCTTGGTGTCGATGATGCAGAATTCGAGGCCGGGTTCGATTCTTATTGCAGGCGCCGTTGGTTTTTTTTTTGTACGATAGGGATGGTGGACGGGGTGGGGCGTCATTTGGCGAAACATTTAAAAGTCCAAACATTTTTATTCGTGAAACTCAAGAAATACATGAATAATGAATAAATGTGCTGTCGCCGTGGTATGAATAATCAAAAAATATTGAAAGCGGTGTAAAACTGCACTCAATCAAGCAAATGTCGATTGGTTCCGTTGGTAACTTAGTTGACATATACGAAGATCACGTGACTGTCGATAGTTTCAATGGAAACCTCCTTTTAATGGATGGGACATTGTCGAGCATGTCATATTCTCCGAAGATTGACTTGTCTGCAATGACTGGTGCTTCGGTTATATGGTGGCTAACCCTGGCTAGATGAATTGTACAAGTAAGCGATGTTTTGGAAAGTATATTTTATTTTAAATAACGTTACACTTCATCGACTGACTTCTTGAAAAATAGTCTGGTCCTGCAATTAAACAGCTCAAATCAGTATAAGTTGTACGGTCAGGTGACAAGGGGTCTTGGAAACTTGTTCACGGCTGTGGCGAATCATGTCGCCCAAAGCTACAGGCGAGGTGGCGACAAGTTTCAAAGTCCCCTGCCACCTGACTGCACCACGAATTCATTAGACTGCAGTTTAACCATTCTGGGACAACGTGTGTTCGGCAAAATTTCTATGCCTGTTTTATGTTCTCACGAATTGAGTACGCTGACGACTTTTTCTTCTGGGTGCCCCAATTTAATGAAAACTGACGTCACTATGAACTGACGTCAGAGAAACCTTGGTAAAACGTGCAGTTTGCTGCACAAAATTGATAATGACACTGCGATAGAAACTCAACGTATTTTTATTCAAACATTGATTTAAAAAAACTGAAAAACTTGAAGGTAGATCTAAGTAACTATGCATTTAACAACATATTAGTATAGTCTGTTGTAGAATAACAACAAATATAACTGTGTTCATTTATTTTCAAAGATAATATATTCTTTCAGTTCTAATAACAACTATCAAGGGAAACTAGTAATTATATGGAGCAGGCTATGTTTGTGTTGTGGGCGGTTCGTACCGGTCGACGCCTCCATGTTTTATGTTGTGTTGAAAGTCTAGTCATGTATACGGGGCTTCCAAAAGGGAAAGTACTTTTACGAGGATTTTACCAGTGTACATGATTGTATGTACGGGGCATATTATCCAATCAGATCGCGAAAAAAATTCTTTGACTTATGTACTGGTATTTGAATATGCCACCAAGCGAAAGATGACGATGGACTAGGTAAGATGTGTTTACGGAATCGACCTAGTTGTGACGAGTGATCTTAACCCATTACCAAACGACAATATTTTGGACTGGTCCAAATTGAAAGCATATGCAGATGACAAAATAAAAGTGACTGAAAATTTGAATTTTTTTTTGTAAAGGGTAGAAAACATTGTGGGAAAAGGAGAAAATGCTGGTTACCAGCATTTTCTCCTTTTCCCACAGTGTTTTCAAAAGACTTCTTTCTCAGGGGCGTCAAAAGTAGGGATTGTGTGGTAATGGGTTAAGCGTATCCGGAGGAGGTTTCTTTCAAATCAAACGAACTTAAAAATGGCGGTGCTCTTGAAGGATTCATATTTTAGTCAACGACAACCATAGCAATTGCTGTCAGGCAATATATTGTCAGTCCCTGACAACTGCAAACGACTAAGTAAAAAGTAATACAAAAACATGTTTGTCCGCGAAAAATAAAAGAAATAATTCGATTGAAAATTATGACTCATGTAATTTTTTTTCTTATTTTATCAGCAGTAAAGACTGTCTATTTCCGTCCAAGAAATGTGAGCTGTGTGACTACGGCACAAAATTATACAAAACCGAGGGACTAACCTGACAGCTTCCTATCGACTTTCGTATCGTTTGGCGTTTACGTGAAATACCGGATACTAGTTTAATTACCGACATACATAGTCAATGCTTATAAAAAAATCGGCTGAGCATAACATTTGTATAACTTAAATATTTTGATAAACCTTGTCGAATAACTCCTAAACGTTACATTTTGACTCTGGTTAATTTTGGTCTGTTTTCGGACCAAATTGGTCCAATTTTCGCAGATTGAACCATTCTTAATTTTCAAATGTTTGTTCTGCTTTAAGCAAAAATTAGACCGTAAAGTTTGAGCACAAGCTTGTTTGAGCATGGACTCAACTATTATAAAAATATGCATTGACTTGCAGATCACTTGTCTTTTAGGCTTCACTACCAGTCTTGCATCATTTCCGTTTTTATCTGGTTTTAATCATATTACTACATTTTATCATGTAACAAAACGATCTGGCTTTTAACATTTTGATAATGTAGATTTGAGGTTTTCCGAATGTATCGTGTGTCAAACCTCTCATTCCCTCCCACCCGACACGTCTTCCTTTCAACCTTCTACATCCTACATGCAGAGTTCCAGATAGAGAGAGTGATTTTGATTTCATAATTGAAAAGATTACTTATTCTCCACTAAACCCTATGTTGTGGGTACACATTAGAATCGTCTCATCGAGACGATTCTAATGAGTACTTACAACATAGGGTTTGGAAGAAGAATAAGAGATTTAGAATGCCATCACTTCCTGTTATCCAGAGCTCTGTACATGTTTACTGGAAGTATCATTACAGATAAGTCATGTATGGCTAGATAGTGTGGGGGTGTTAATGCTTCAACATGATTCACAGAGAGTCATAGTCATTGCATTAAGATAAATTAACTCATTACCAAACAACAATATTTTAGGCTTGTCCAGATCAAAAGCATTTGCAGACGACAAAATTTGAAACTGCCCCCGCATTGTTTACAAAAGCAAATGCTCTTCTCCGAAAAAATTATTGAAGTAGTTAATGTCAGCAAAATGGTTGTTTTTGGCATTTAAAGACAGTTTTAACCCATATCCGAATATCCGAATAAATTCACGTTTTAACGTTCCTTTGGGGGAGGGGGGGGTTGAGGGGAAGGCTGTAATATAAGTGAAAAGAAACATTGTGGGAAAAGGAGTAAGCTATACAAACGCTGGTTACCGGCATTTTCTCCTATTCCCACAATGTTTTCTGGACTTCCAAAGGCAAATCTTATCGGATAGGACAAATTTAATTTGTGATCTGCGACTGTTTTTAAGTTGGACGGCTGTAAAATCGTATTGTGTGGCAAAGGGTTTACTCTTTACTATTCAACAAATATGACGTTCATATTCAAATCATTTGCAGACGACAATTTATACGTTGCTCAAATAATGGAATTTATCTTTGTTAAGTGCACATTACAGGAAAAGTAGAAAATGATCGGTATACAAGCATTTTATCTTTTTCCACCCCACAATGTTTTCAAAAAAGGTTCTTGCTTAGTTAGCACTAAACGTTGGGATAATATGTGACTCGTCACGCAAAAAAGGACGATCTTGGAACTGCGAAAAGTGTTAACTCTGGTCAGGTTGACCAGGGTGGACACCTTTCGCTTTTATGATATCTTCTGTATGAAAATTGGTCATTCTGCCTTACTATACAATAATTTTTAACTATCATCTTAAATTGACGAGCACTATCTTTGATCTGTTTTTCTTCTTATTGTGGTGTTTGTCGAAGACAATACCACTATGAGTTCAGTACTGAATTTTGAAGACTATGTATCGTATTCTGTGCAAAGCCGAACTCAATTTTTATTAGGCAAATGATTTTTTTTGTAGCACTCAGTTATGTAATTGGAAATAGCATGTTAAAATACACTGGGTGGGGTCATCGATCGTGGAAATACTAATTTTGTTTAGAAAATAGCTTCATTTCACTCGCAGCCTTCTAATGGCGTAATGATACAAATTTTGTCTACCAAAAGCTTGCTCCTGGGCTTTTCATTCCAAAACCAGTTCGTCTCATGGCTAATTCATCCCATGAACGCGCGCTACTCCATTTGATTGGCATGGGTATTTATAGATCTAAATAAGCCTTTTCATAAACTTTGTAATGTTGGGAATTAAAAGTTAACGGCCAAAGATATCCAAAATCATCTTTTTCAGATACAAACTTAACTTTATTCCATCAATGACATGGTTTCTCTCTCTATCCACCATGCATCATACTGTCAAGGGACGTTACTCCTGACTCCTCCTAATGATGAAATGGAGACGACCAATACACAAATAATCCTTTATTTCATGCTTTCCGGTAGGATATCGAGAAATAGCAGTGAAAATATTTTTCGATCTTACACTGGTACCACCAGTGAAAATACCGATTTTCACGTTCAAGCTTGTTGCCTAGGTAAATTGCGCGTGCCTAACAACCAGATGGGAAATATAACGTCATATACCTTACATTTCTCGCGCTTGACGTAACGTTGCTATGCTGGAGGGGTACGCCATGGGGAATATGGGAAAAGAACTGTACTAACTTTTGATAAGCTCCTCCCAGAAAGGGTTAAAAGCATGAAATAAATAGAATATTTGTTTTTTTCGGTGAAAGATCGAAATTTATTTCATCTCGTGAACACCATCGGTAATATTTTCACTCGTGGCTGCGCCACTCGTGAAAATATTACTGATGATATCCACTCGATGAAATAAATTTCGATCTTTCACCGAAAAATACAAATATCCTCTATATCTTTGTCATGAGTACTCTCCCTTCAGTCAAAAAGGTATTCATTTGCTTAGTTGATTGACTTTCAAGTCAATGTTCGAGTAATATTTCTCTTTTTCTTTCAAATTACTAATATTAATTTTACACAGCGGCTTCCTTGACAGAATACCACTTCAGCGTTCTCAACGCTTTGATTGATGTACGGAATTTCCAAATTGTCCCTTTTCGCGTGATGGGTCACATATGGTTAAGAGTTAACTCTTTGACACACAAGAAAACTTTAGACTGCTCCAAATTGGAAGCATTTGCAGACGACAACATAAAGGTGACTGAAAATTTGAAATTTGTTCTTGGAAGGATCGAAAACACTGTGGGAAAAGGAGAAAATGCTGGTTACCAACATTTTCTCCTTTTCCCAAAGTGTTTTCAAAAGGCTTCTTTCTCAGGGGCGTGAAAAGTAGGGATTGTGTGGTAATGGGTTAAACAGACTCGCTATGAAATATGTTATGCAACGATAATAATAACATTGGTAAAGCAATCGATGGTCTATCAGAAACAGATACATCATGCCATGAAACACTTGTAGTACCGATTTAGATTAACTCTTTATCATACAATACCGAGTTTTAACGATGTAAAGCGTAATCGTAAAGCTTTTGAAAACATTGTGGGAAAATAAGAAAATGCTGGTTACCAGCATTTTCTTCTTTTCCCGCAATGTTTTCTATCAATTTAACAATTTGAACCACATTTAAAATGTCGTCTGCAATTCCTTGAATTTGGACCACTCTAAAAAATTGTCATTTCATAATGAAAAGAGCTGATTCTTTGCCAAATGACAAAAATCTCGACTTGTCCAAATTGAAAGACATGGTAGACGACATTCCGAAATGTGTTTCAAAAAATGAATTTTTTTTCTTTGGGAAGAAAACCCCAATGGTAAATGGAGAAAATGCTTTTCCTGCAATGTTTTCAAATACCGTTTTTCTCAGTTGTCATTAACACATGGTATTGTTTCAGTTTACAAGATTAACCGTCACCAAAACAATCTCCGGTTTTCAAGACTAAAAGGAGTCTCTTGAAAACATTGAGGGAAAAGGAGAAAATGCTGGCAACCAGCATTTTCTCCTTTTCCAACAATGTTTACTACCCTGATGGAAATAAATTTTAATTTTTGAGTTACATTTATTTTGTCGTCTGCAAATGCTTTCAATTTGGACTAGTCCAAAATTTTGTCGTTTGGTAAAGAGTTAAACAGGCACTTTCCAGCGAGGAACAATAAATCAGTCGGGTTTTCTGACATATTTATCCATTTGCTCCGAGATATTAGGTGCGTTATACGTCTTTTTCCCCTTTTATATATGATTTATTGGAATCAGTTGTATAATTCTTTACCAATCAATACCAGAGCTTCGACCTATAGGTGCAAGGCTTTTGAAATCATCTCGGGAAAAGGAGTAAGTATTGCTAGACCCCGTATAATGTTTGTGTCCCGTCATAAAGACCTTCACCCTCTGAGTCACGTTTTATTTGTCGTCTGAGAATGCGTTCAATAAATATACAAATCCAAAATTCTGTCGTCTGGTAAAGAGTTAATTTCCCGGAAATAAAAAAATGTCACGTGACGAGCGTGTGGGTGGGTTATATTCTTGCGCGATGTACTTCTAAATACAATGTACGCTCAGGATCACGGAAAAAAATGTCTGCATTCTGCTTTCAAGACCAGCCTTGTTTTTCTATTTTCCTTTTACATGTATTTTGTTTTTAATGGTCAAAACTAAAGATAAAAAGGCTGTAAGAGGAGGTAGTCCAGATAAATATCCCAGATGCGGTTTTAATTTTTGATCGGTCGCATTCGGGTACAGGGACGATCGAGAAAAAATGCGAGCAATCTCGGCAGAGCTTTATTGAGCACGTTTAAACTCTCATATTATCTTAAATTGACGCAAAAACTCGAATGTGAACAAACCGTATGTGCGCGTGTTCAATAACGCTTCATTTCAAATACAATACTTTGAATTCAAACGCTAAACATATGACAAAACAGTTTAATTCATCTGTGACTCAAGATGTCTACGTTTCCCAAAATAAACACAAAAATGCCGCCAAACCCAAGAAATTTCGGTACTTTTTACGGGAAGTACATGTCATTAACGAACTTTAAAAGGACTTTAGAATACGAAACGTTTAAAAATTTGCCCTTGATCACGTGTGTTACTAAAATTAATTACATTTCTCTGGAATAAGTAGATTTAACACTTTAGCTGAGTGCGACTAATGGCACTTTTGCGGCCAGTTTAGATCAAGATCAGACTGCACTGAACGTGCAGTCTGATCTTGTTCTACACTGTCCGATAAGGAGACATTTTCCTCTCAATTTAATACAATATATGGGCTTTTTGTTGTAAAGTTTCATATAATTTTAGTTTACTTTAACCTTCTATACCAGACAAAATTTTAGCCTTATAAATCCAAATTGAAAGCATTTGCTGATCACGACTTCGGTATGGCGCATATGGTGCTATTTTTTTGATAGTGTAGAAAGCATTGTGGGAAATGGAGAAAATGCTGGTTACCAGCATTTTCTCCTTTTCCCACAATGTTTTCAAAAGGCTTCTGTCCAAGGGTCGTTAAAACCGACAGAGACAAAAAGTCAGCACAGTGCAGCAGCTTTTCTCCCGGAAAAATTCATGGAGGATTTGAGACAGAACGATGCACAATAAATGTCGAAATATGACAAGAGGCAGCGTAAATGTCTAATCATTGAGAATATCGGAGGCGGATGATGATCCACGGTGTATTTTGTCACCAAAGAAATAGCTGTTGTTGTTGAATTACTCCCCCACGACGATTACCATCATCAGCCGTTCATTTTTCAATGATGGAACGAAACGTCAAAGGGCCATAATCCTGGTTTCTACGATCCTGATAAAGAAGCCTTTTGAAAACATTGTGGGAAAAAGAGAAAATGCTGGTAACCACAATGCTTTCTACCCTGCCGGAGACAAATTTCAATTTTTTAGTTACTTTCATTTCGTTGTCTGCAAGTGCTTTTAATTTGGACCAGTCATCGTTTGGTAAAGAGTTAAAAAGGTGTTACATACTAAATGAAAGCGTTGAGAACGCTGATGTGGTATTTGTCAAGGAAACCGATTGCATGGAATCAATAGTTTGAAAGAAAAAGAGACGTATTGTTTAAATATTAGCTTAAAAGCAAATGAATGCCTTTTCGGTTGAAGGGAGTGTACTCATGTACCTTAAAAATATAATTTTGACATGTCTTTACCCTTTTACATTTAATTTCCAACATTACAATCAATTACTTCGATCTATAAATAATCATGAGCAACCAAATGGAATAGCGCGCAATCATAGGACGAACAAGCCATGGAACGAATTGGTTTTGGAACGAAAAAGCCCAGCGTCAGCAGACAAATTTGTATCATTGCGCCAATAAAAGGCTATGGTCGAGAGAAGCTATTTTCAATCAAAAAAAATATCTCACCAATCGATGGCCTCGCCCAATGTATTTTAAAATGCCATTTCAAATTATATATTTGTGTGCCACCGAAAAACTCATTTGCCTGAGAAAAACTGAGTTTAACTGGGTTTATTTCCTTCGGCTTTGCACAAAATAAAATACATGGTTATCAAAATTCAATCTTGAACTCAGTGGTATTGTCTTCGACAAATACCACAACAAGTCATCGCGTAATTGTGATACCATAAAACCCATTTTCGTAAGATAGAGCTGTCCCTGTACATGAAGGAAATTAACTAAAGGCACAGACTGGTCTGCGCAGACAGCGCAAACTGATGTTGGTTGATACTTTTTGCTGAAGTATTTACTCCTCTATTTCACACAGCATTGCTTCATCTTTGCAAGCCACGATTGACGATTCATTACGTTACTCTACCCTTGGCGGATCGAGTTTGATTTTTACGTTCACCCGATACGCTTTTTCATTGGATGCAGCCAGCTCTAGCTGAAACGAATGAAATCGCTCGTAGCATTTCATCTTTAATAAAAATAGAACAAGGTCGCTATCTTTCGAAAAGAAGGTTACACATGGAAACCCACGTGGATGTCTGCTAATCACTTCATGTGTATTCGTAAGCGGTTTGTAAAACGATATTTTATTTGCTTTTAGAAATACATTGTAAAGAGGGGTAATAACCAGCATCCAATAGAGTGCGCATCGCAGGAATCTCGAAATCGGGCCCAATCAGCCAAGGTAAGATCCACGTAGTGATCGTAACCTTGGCTCGCGAAGATGACCATAGCTTGTGATTCCTTTTTTCAGACCGTGAAGTGTCAGTGTATTGCGTAATAAATTCTATACGCAAACTTCGATGCAATAAGTAAAACCAGAAAACATTACATATTATACTGCAAGGAAATTTCTCTTGACCTGACTGGATAATATGCACCGAACATATATACATGTACCAATTTCCCTTTCGGAAACCCCGTATACATGACTACAATGTCGACGAAAAATCCAAAATGGCAGCGTCGATCAAAATTAACATCAAGATAATGCGCCAAGCTGCACCTTTTAGCATGTATTACCAAGCTTTCAGTGACGTCATTTTCCAGTGGCGTCAGTTTTCATTCAATTTGGGCACTCAGAAGGGAAATTCTACCTTATCAGCCTACTCAATCTTGTAAACCAGAAAACAGGTGGAATTCAATTAACAAAGGTTGGAATGGTAGAACTTTGCATTATAATAAAATCGTTGTACGGTCAGGTGCAGTGGAATTGGAAGCTCGGGGCGACATGATTTACCACAGCCGTGAACAAGTTTCCAAGCCCCCTGCCATCCGACCGTACAATTAATAAAGTAGATATCTCCGGACATATCTCACTGCCTAGAGAGTATGGGTCGTAGATCGAAGCCCATATTCACCAACCATTCTTAAGCATATTCTTAGCCTTATTCTCCAAGATTTTCTAAATCTGAAAGAAACGCAAGTTCTGATTGGCTACACCATTTGGTTTAGCCTATCAGAAGGTGTATTATTTTTAAATTTAGAAAATTCTGAAGACAGAGACCAAGAACAGTCTTAAGAATGGTTAGTAAATACGAGCCCAGATCACACAAATGTGCAGACTGGTCTTTCTCTACACTTTCCGTTTCTTGGTCGCTATTAGCAGCTAATGCATGAATATGAGACCAAACTCTTTCACATGAGAACGATAGTAGCTGTTTTAGGGTATTTTGATTAAAAAAAATCCAGGCAGGCATTTTTCCCTTTTCCTACAATGTTTTCTATCCTTCTTCTAACAACAAATTTGATTTTTTGTTTTTGTTTTGTCGTCTGCAAATGACTGAATTTGGACTTGTATCAAATTTTGTCGTTTGGTAATGCGTTAAGGTAACAGAATGACAGATGGAGACAGCGTCTAGGAACACTTCGTAATTATTTAGAAAATAAAACTGTCGCATGATTGAGTAAATTAACGCCGGTATATCCGCGATCTCCCTGTATCAGACAAATTTCTAGTTTTTTTTTAACCCTTTACCAGACGACAATTTTTCGCACTTGTCCAGTGTGAGAGCATTTGCAGACGACAAAAAGAAGTGAAGCTTAACCGATGAAATTCATTTCTGAAAGGGTTAGAAAACACTGTGGTGAAAATAAGAAAATGCTGGTAACCAGCATTTTCTTCTTTCCCCACAATGTTTTCGAGAGACTTTCACCCGTAAATGTCAAATTGTTTGGCAAAGGGTTAATCCGCCAGATCTCACATTTTTTCCAGAGAATGTGGCGGGGGCGATATTGACAGTACGATCAGGCTGTTTATTTGTTATTTATGTGTTGTCCCAAAGCGATTGTGTAGAGATATAGGACGTGTGACAATTCGCCGGAAATGAAGTACAAAAAAATAGTTCTCTTCGGTAAACTCAGTACCTCTCGCAGACTAGCTTTTTTTTTCGTCATTTTTAGCATAGAATTTTTGAAAACATGGTAATCAAAGCAAGAGTTGATAGTAACGAGCAATTTCTCCATGTGGTCACCATGTTTTAAATGCATTTACTTGATAAAAACCTATTTTATGCTGGTTAGCGACGTTTTTCACACGAATATAGTGTTTTTAAAATCGACAGCTGCCATTTGATTCTGGCAGTCCAAAGTTAATGGAGGCATGATCCTTTACCAAACATTCCCACGTTTTAACGGTTCAAAGGAAAAAGCGAAAACCTTGTTGGAAAAGAAGAAAAGGAAGGTAACAAGAATTATTTTTTCCCTTTCTATGACGTGTTTCAAAACCTGAGCAAATTTTAGTATGTCGTCTGCAAATTCTTTGTAACTGCAGAAGTTTTAAATGTTGTCGTTTGGTAAAGAATGAAGTAAATTACAGCGTGCCCTAGAAGTGATGACTTTTCTCCTTTCGTAATGGTATCATGGGTTCGTTTTTGACAAGAAGAAGCACTGTGACCGGGGAGGAGGTTTTGTAACTTTTTTTTTCACGTTGTTTCAACTTTGACACGTGACTTATACTTTATAGCTCATTTTACCAAAGCTTTAGATATGGGACAGATGTCATGAAACTTTTTTACTGTTATCTTAGTTTCAACGTGACATGGAACAAAGATTTATTTTCCTTAATTTCGTAACTGTGGCTCTAGTGGGACCTTCAGTAGATGTTTTGTAACTTGTCTTCTTCCTTTTTATTACCATGATGTCAGTAATGCAGGAGGGAGATGTCTTGTAATTTTCTATTCTGTAACCATGACAAGACCCAAGGCATATATCTGGCAACTACAATGTATATACTAGTGTACTGTTAAGAGCAACCATACTATTTAGCATACTATTTAGCATACTATTTAGCAACCATTCTTAGAAACAGCCCTAGTCTTCTTCTCGAGATTGTTTTTCAATTTTGAAAGGAACGTAATTTCTGATTGGCTAGACCAATTGGTATGGGACAGGTGCACATCACTGACTTTTGAATCTTTTCTTTTCTTGATTTTTTTTACGTTATATTTTTTTTTCCAATTATGATAACCTGCTAAATAAGGAGCAGCTATTTTATTACTTTTCTATCCCTGCGACTTACTTATATAAGGCAAAAGGTTGATAACTTAACTTTGCTGATAACCTACTGACATATGACTGATGTTTTATAAATGATCTAAGCTGACAAAAGGCAGATGCTTTATTACCTATCTTTGCTGATAACCCACTGATATTGGGCAGATGTTTTATAAAGGATCTAAGCTGATAATCTACTGACAAAGGGCAGACGCTTTATTACTTATTTTTGCTGATGACCCACTGACATAGGGCAGATGGTTTTAAAACTGAATTTTTGCTGATAACCAACTGACATGGGGCAAATGCTTTATTACTTATCTGCTGATACCCTACTGACAAAAGGCAGGTATTTTATTACTTATCTGTCAGTATTCTGATAATCCACTGACATGGGGCATATACTTTATTACTTTATTAACCATTTATTAGTTACTGATATAGGACATCTCACTGACAAACTTCTTTTTCATTTTTCGTCTTTTTTATTTTTCGGTGAATTACCAGCATGGGGCAGAAATCTTTTAATTCATTTATCTTGATAACAGACTGACATGTGGACAGATACTGTGTTTTATTACTTTTCCCTATAACTTACTGGTATAAGGTATATGTATTTTTCCTGATGACCCACTGACATAGAGCAGCTGCTCTCTTACTTATTTATTCATATAACGTAATGGCTATTCACAGGTGGTTATTACTGATTCATTCTTGTATATAATGTACTGGCATGAAACAGGTTCACGCAGTTTATGTAATGGTGAAGATGAATGGTCGGGCTGCACTGTCTGCGCAGTCTCTTATTTGATCTACTCCACCCCCATGAAACATTAACTCTTTACCAAATGACAAAAGCGTAAATTTATCCGAACTAAAAGTAATTGCAAACAATATTTTAAAAATTGTTTAACCCTCTACCAAACGACATAATTTTAGACTAGTCCACATTAGAAGCATTTGAAGATGACAAACCAGTGTGACTGAAAATTTGAAATTTGTTTTGCGAAGGGAAGAAAACGTTGTGGGAAAGGGAGAAAAATGCTGGTTACCAGCATTTACTCCTTTTTCGCACAATGCCGTTTCAGAAGTCTTCCTCCTCAGGGTCGTGAAAGTCAGGGGTTATTTGGGAAAGGGTTAGATAATGGTATTTGTCTGTGATAAAGTAGAAAACATTGTTGGAAAAGGCTTTTCCTACAGGGTCGCTAATTCTCGAATGTGTGTGGAAAAGTGTTAACATTATAACAGTCCGGAGAAACTTTTGGCTACTATCAGTTTCTCCTTTTCCTGCAATAATTTTCTGCACTCGATCTGGAACAAATCCTTAAAGGTGGCCCTTCAGATTCTGGGACGAAAATTTTACAAAAGTACAAAAAAAATTGCCCTTATACCTCCGAAGCCTTATAATTTTCTTTCATAAAATCCAAGTAGTTGAAAATCAACCACAACAAAAGAAATTAGAGATTTACTACGGCCCAGGACGACACCGACGGGAAAAACGATCTATTTTTACATGAGCAACTCACTCATTTAAATACTGAAACTACATATACGAAGCTTCAAACATATCGTCCGAAGAAGACATTACAGAAAAAATTACATGTTTGTTGTGTTATGGAATTTGAACGTCATTAGTCACGTGCCAGTCACTTAACATTCCCACAATCCTTTTTTTAAAGGCTTCGTAGCCTTTTAAGGGAATACTATACATTTTTTTCTTTTTTTGTAATCTTATGATTCTTAATTATTGATATTGATGTTTTGTATTGTTTTTTCATATAAATTTCAGTGATATTTATATTTTTTAATTTGGTGTGATGTGAAAAACCTAAATACCCACCTTTAAATCTGTGTCACATAATATTTGTCGCAAGCAAATGCTTTGAATTCTGAAATTTTATCGTCGGTTTAAGAGTTGACCCTTTACCACAAAGTACTGACTTTAAACGACCCGGACAATGAAAGCTGTAAAAAACATTGTGGGAAATGGAGAAATTGCTGGTAAATAGCATTTTCTCTTTTTCACATATTTTTTTTTTTTTGTATCATCGAAGGCAACTTTCATTGTTTGAGCTACGACTAATTTGTAGTATGCAAATAGTTTTTGCTTTGCACAAGTCAAAAAATTTTATTGTCTGGTAAAGATTTAAAGAAACGAATGATTGAGGGATGCTCTGTGAAAAGAAGGCTTAATACATCTGCGAAAAGTATCGACCCAGGTCAGCCTGCGCAGTCTGCGCAGGCTGACCTGGGTCGATACTTTTCGCCATTGGTCAATTTTCTCTATGTCCAAGGACCACAGTACTCCATAATTACGGTAAGTCGCCGAGCCCCGGTAGCTCCGTCGGTAGCGTGCTGGACTTGAAAACAGGGGGTCCAGGGTTCTATTTCTGGCTACAACCCACGGGCTCGGCCAATTTCTTTACGATCATTGATGACGGTCACTGTTACAGGATTCCTTTCTCTCCCACCGCCGACTATGATCATGTGGTAAACCCGCCAGTGACTTGGAAAGGAAATTGTGCGAAGTACTGGTAAAAGAAAAAACTCCAGGAACGCATGGATAGGTGCACTGGCCACCACGATATAACTGAAATTATGTTGAAAACGGCGTTAAACACCATACAATCAATCAATTACGGTTAGTCGGTTGTTAAAAACAGTGGCCGCGGATTACAATTATGTCCATAATGTTTTTTACCGTTTAGTTTAAACATTTTCATTTTACATCGATTGAGAAACAAGTGTTTACAGCATAATATACTAATCTCTCTCGATTCTGCTTCCTTGGAACTACACCAGTACTCGCGCCGAATGTGTGGGTCAATGAAAAATCCCAAAGTTGACACCCGCTTATCGCTTGCTTGGTACAATGTATCACGGGAATGCATTAAGCCCCCTTTTTGTCAGAGCATGGAATATTATTGTTTTTTAGGGACGAACGTGCATGTAAAATCATTATCATGACCAAATGCAGGGAATATAGAGTATTTTAAGAGATAATGAGACAGGATATAAATATGGAAAACAAATACGCAGATGGGCGCGGAGTGGCTTTCAAGCACGCTTTTGGCGCCATGTGAGCAACAATTATGGCTTTTGTGGACGCCAAAGATCCAGATCAAACTGCATAGAACGTGCATTCTAATCTTTATCTATACTGCCCGACTGTAAAGCTTTTACCAGTAAAAAACATCTTGGACTTTCCCCAATTGAGAATGTTAGCCTACGACAAAACAAATTTTGTTAAACTCTTTACCAAACGACATATTTATAGAATGGTCCGAATTGAAAGCAATTGCGACCGACAAAATAAATATGATTGAAAAAATTGACTTGGGGAGGGTAGAAAATATTGACAACCCTGTGGTAGAAGCCTTTTGAAAAAAACTGGGGGAAAAATGCGTAAAGCTCCTTTTCGTAGAGTAAGATTCAGTTGTTTTTCTCCGGACGAAAGCAATTATTTGATCATTATCGTCACTAAATGTCGAGAATATTCTGTATTTTCAGAGATAATGAGGTAAACAATTTAAATAGAGAAGACAAACATGCAGATGGGTGCGGAATATTGTTTACTGAATAACTTATTTGGGATGTGCTCTGGCAAAACGGGGGCCACGTGATGCATTATAATTAGAAAGATATTGATCACCTTATTACGGATCCATGAAATCTGTTTTTCAACAACAACAACAACAAAAAACTGAATCATGAGGTAGAATTATCCTTTGGCACGCAGAAAATTGAAAGATAGCCAACATTTCCGGTCTATGTCAGCCTGTGCTGGCTGACATAAGTCAATGCTTTTTCGCGAATGCATAGTAGGTTGTAGGTTGTAGACCCGTAACATGTCTAGTGCAACATGGAATGAAATTTCTTGGTAGGCGATAAATACGGATTTACACAGATTTATTTCATGCTTTCCGGTAGGATATCGAGAAATAGCAGTGAAAATATTTTTCGATCTTACACTGGTACCACCAGTGAAAATACCAATTTTCACGTTCTTGTTGCCTAAGTAAATTTCGCGTGCCTATCAACCAGATGGGAAATATGACGTCATATACCTTACATTTCTCGCGCTTGACGTAATATTGTAATGCGTTGCTATGCGTGAGGGGTACGCCACGGGGAACAAGGGAAAAGAACTGTACTGAATTTTGATCAAGCTCCTCCCAGAAAGGGTAAAAAGCATGAAATAAATAGAATATTTGTTTTTTTCGGTGAAAGATCGAAATTTATTTCATCTCGTGAACACCATCGGTAATATTTTCACTCGTGGCTGCGACACTCGTGAAAATATTACTGATGGTGTCCACCCGATGAAATAAATTTCGATCTTTCACCGAAAAAAACAAATATCCTCTATATATATTACTTTTGCGCATTTATGACCGACCAGGAATTCCTTTGATGTCTTTCTTGCAATCATTTGTTGATACTTTTGTTGGTTTCCAGAAAAGGGTGGTAATTATTTTTCCCTTTGTAATGAGAATATGGTGCTTTTAGATGTATAAATGATAATTCTAAGATGGAGAAAAAAAGGAAAAAGCGGCTCGGTTAAAGTAGTAAGAACATATGCTCATTTTTTCATAGCAAATTTTGTAAGATAACAATATAAAGGAAATAGCTGTTTTCTATCACGGGCCCACTACCTTAACCCTTAAAGTGCTGACAAGAGGCATTGTTAAAAAGAAAAAAACATCTGAAATATTGCTGTACCAAGTTTGTTTTTTTTTGGCCAGAATAAGTAACAAAATAGTGGACAGTGTAGATCCAAGATCAGACTGCACGTTCTGTGCAGTCTGATCTTGATCTACACAGTCCACAAAAACAAGTTAAGTTGGTTCCAGCGCTTTAAGGGTTAAACCCTTTTCAAAGGGCATGGATCATTTATATGGGCTTTATCACTTTATCGCTTAGGCTAGTAAGCGCGACTCATGAACCTTTAGTGGACAATGTAGATCAAGATCAGACTGCACAGAACGTGCAGTCTGATCTTGGATTTGCAATGTCCGATAAGGAGATTGTTGATTTGATAATTCTTTTACGCCGCTTTCGACGTAATTTTAGTCGACTTTGGTCGCCGACAGATCAAGTCCGATAAGGAGATTGTTGATTGAATATTCTTTTACGCCGCTTTCGACATCATTTTAGTCTTATAATGGCGACAGATCATATAATAATGGCAAAAAGTTAACAAAAGACACAGCTACCTGGCAGATCTGAAATGGTATGATATAAATTCAAATACATTTAAAATCACGACACTTTGTTTACATTTTGCCTCCATTGTCACTTTAACAAATTATTTTTTTTTTGCTACTAGCCGGTTGAGGCCGCTTGAAACAACGTAGAAGAAGGACAAATACTGGTGACCAGTAATTTCTCTTTTTCAGCACAATGTTTCTCAATCTTTTCAAAGTTTAACGACTCTGAGGAGCTAAGCTTTTAAAAACATCGTTGAAAAAGGAGAAAGTGGTGGTAACCAGCATTTCGTCATTTTCCTACAGCGTTTACTATCCAACAACGGACAAATATATCACTCAGCTCTTTACCACACAATGACGATTTTTGACGACCATGAGGTAGAAGCCTTTTGAAAACATTGTGGGATAAGGAGAAAATGCTGGTTACCAGCATTTTCTCCTTTTCCCCCAATGTTTTCTAACCTTCCCAAATCAAATTTCGAATTTTCAGACACATTTATTTTGTCGTCTGCAAACTTTTTCATTTTCGACCAGTCTATAAATTTGTCGTTTGGTAAGGAGTTAAGCTACGTTTGATTTTGTCCGTTGTCAATGTTTTCAATATTCAAAAAGCCTAGCCCCGATAGCTTAGTTTGTATCGTGCAGGACTTGAGAACAGGGCGTCGTGGGTTCGATCCATGGGCCGGCCAATAACTGATCGAAGATGGATGATAGTCATTGCGACAGCATTCATTCCACTCTTGATCATTGATTAGACGGCAGTTATGTAGGAAAGGAGCCAGTGGCTTGGAAAGAACATTGTGTAGGGTACTGCTTAAAGAGACTCCAGGAAAACATGGATAGGTGCACTGGCCGCCGCGATATAACTCAAATAATGTTGAAAACGGTGTTACACCCCAATCAACCAACCAACAAACCAACCAATTAACCAACAACCAACCAACCAACCAATCAACCAACCAACCGACCAACCGACCAATCAATCAATCAATCAATCAATCAATCAATTCAAAGACTAGCGCCATCATTTTAGCCATAATTCTTAACCAAAACAATCACGATTTTCAAAGACCTTAAAGAAGTCGGCTTTTGGAAACATCGTAGTGACCAACAATTTCTCCTTTTCCCAAAATATTTTCACCAACAAAATTTGTCATCTGAGCCACGTTTAATTTGTCGTGTGCATTATGCTTTGAATTTGGATAAGTCTAAAAGTTTCTCGTTTGATATAAAGTTAAAAAAAAAGGGAGGTGATTTGACGTCCACAAACGCTTTGAAAATGGGCAAATCTAAAACTATATCATCTAGCAGAGTGGATGAACTACTCGAAAATACCACAGTTTAATGATTTGTCATAAATAAATGATCAGTGCTCTCTGAAAAGGGGGGCTTAATGCAACCAACCATTCTTAATAACGTCCTTTCTTGGTCCTATTCTTCAGGATTTCCTGACTGTGAAGGTAAATGAACTTCTGATTGGCATTTGGTTTAGCCAATCAGAAGTTCCGTTACTTTCACACTGATAAAATTCTGAAGAATAAGACTAAAAATGTTCTTTAGAATGGTTGGTGAATACGGACCCAAGACCGAAACTTTTCGCTATCGGTCAATTTTCCGTTTGTCAAAGAACCATTCTACCTCCTGATTAAGTCGGTTATTGGGAAAAAGTGGCTCCTATAGAACCATAATAATGGCCATGACTTGGGATAGTATCATGTATATAACAGAGATACATTAAGCCTCCTTTTGTCAGAGTACAGCTCAAATGATCCGTTCTTCGTGTATTACTGTATTATATCTAGCAAGTTATCAAATAACCGTGGATCCATTAACTCTTTACGAAACAATCCCTGCTTTTTACAACCCTGAGATAGAGACCTTTTGAAAACATTGTGGGAAAAGGAGAAAATGCTGGTAACCAGCATTTTCTCCTTTTCCCACATTGTTTTCTACCTTGCAAGATACAAATTTCATTTTTTGAGAAACGTTTATTTTTTCGTCGTCTGCAAGTGCTTTCAATTTCGACCGGTCTAAAATTTACTCGTCTGGTAAAGGGTTAAATTCATTTAGTCTAGATCTAGTTGAATTATTAGGTATACAGACCTGTTCAGCACCATAGAAAACAGTAGGGTTTTGAAGATAGTATAGATCAAGATCAGACTGCACTGAACCTGCAGTCTGATCTTTGATCCATAACGTCCGTTAGTATAGTCAAGCCAGTATACATAGGGGAAAAAGTCTGACCGAGTTATAATTTGTGGTATGTTCTACGAGCTAGTATTTCCCGCCTACGAATCAGATCGAGCTATTATTGTTTGGTGCTGCTAGAGTTAACACGTTACCAAACGTCACAATCTTAGACTTGTCCAAATTGAAAGCAAAAGCAGACGATAAAATAAAAGTGACCGAAAAAAATAGAATTTGTTTTGGAACAGGTAGAAAACGTTGTGAGAAAATGAGAAAATGCTGGTTATCAGCATTTTCTCATTTTTCCACAATGTTTTCAGAAAGCTTCTTTCTCAGGGTAATGAAAATTTGTTTTGGAACAGGTAGAAAACAATGTGGGAAAAGGAGAAAATGCTGGTTACCAGCATTTTCTCCTTTTCCCACAATGTTTTCAGAAAACTTCTTTCTCAGGGTCGTGAAAACCAAGGATTGTTTGGTAAAGGGTTAAAAATGATAGGAATGAAACGGACAGTGGGGAAAAGGGGATATTTTGTATCATGACTGCTTACCTGTTGACGGCCTGGAGTCGAGCATTTTCACATCAACCTGCTTAGAGGCTTCCATATTCATGTCAAACTGTTTTTGTGCGTATCGTATTACTCCCATTTTTCTATCACAACACGCAGAAACAAGTAGAAAAGTATATTACACACAGTTACCGAGACAAATATCAAAGGAGTTTGCCTGTGAAGTATTGCGACGCCTTTAAGTCACTGACATCCAAAGTACAGAAAGTTAAATCTAGTTCATAATTAGAATCTGGCGCGTCTTGACGAACAGCGCGTCCGCTATTATTCGTATTTCCTCCGAATTCATTGCGTTGTTTTGATCTAGTCTGGATGCATCGCCTCCTGAAGAAGGGTTAAGAAATTTGCATAATTGAAGCATTATGAATTTTTATGCACAACATTTGATAGTTTTAAATCAACTCTGAATGTAATAGTTGTCAAAACTATTTAGTTATCTCTTTTAAATCCACAAATGCTGAGTTTAGGATAAGATTTTTTTGTGGACAGTGTAGATCAAGATCAGACAGCACAGAACATTAAGTTTGATCTTTGATCTGTATAGTTTAATTCAGTACACACATGATAACCTGACGAATACCTTTTTCCATTAGGTCGTAAAACAATTTTGCAATAAGAAAGTGCAAACGAAGAAAATCTTTGTAACATGTACTTTCTACTTTTGCTATTATATTTATTTTACGATATACTAATTTTTGATTCACATTGATTATCGATATTTAAAAAGAATGTTTTAAAAGTCATCTGCTACCGAACTATTTTAATGGGGCAAAGATTTAGATTGAAATAGCCCAAATTTTTACAATGAAAGCTTCTTTTCTACTTACTAAAAATCGTCCAATTGCATGAATATTTATCACTCTGAAGCACGCATTGGGGGTTAGCATGTAAGCTTGTTTAGAAAGTTGCGATTAATATTGGTAGATACTCCTTTAATAGGAATTATGCCTTTCATTGACAACGTGGCGCACTATTGAACATTGTGTGGCGTCTACCTGCCCAGACCTAGCTATTTATAGTCCAGGAAAGCTAGACTGTTCTCCTAGTTCTGTGAAAGGAGTGGTTTATTTAACCTTTTACCAGATGAAACGATTTTAGACTGGTCCAAATTGATATCATTTACATACAGAAGGCGAAATATGGGTCAACTATTGAGATTTGTCTGTGAAAGGATGGAAAAACACTGGAAAAGGAGAAAATGCTGGCTATGAGCATTTTCTCCTTTTCTCAACAATATTTTCAAAAGCATCTCTCCTATAAGCATCTCTCCGTCGATAAAGTCGGAATTGTGTGGAAAAGGGTTAAAGGCAATCTCATCAGAGATAAAGGTTATCTATAAAATGGGTATTGAGGACGGTTCAGATCAAGATCAGACTGCGCAAAACGTGCGCACTGATTTTGATTCTGCACCTTCCGCCACTCGATTCTACACTGTAACCCCTTTAATTCATTACCAAACGACAAAATTTTAGGTTTGTCCAAATCAAAAGTATTTGCAGACCACAAAATAAAAGAGACTGAAAATTTGAAATTCGTTTTATAAAGGGTAAAACATTGTGGGAAAAGGAGAAAATGCTGGTTACCAGCATTTTCTCCTTTTCCCACAATGTTTTCAAAATGCTTCTTTCTCAGGGTCATCAAAAGTTGTGATTGAGTGGTAAATGGTTAAGTATTAATTTGCAGACATTGGAAAAAATGCTTTATTTATCTAATGACCTTTTTAACGTCTGTCTCGACATTAATGGTCATATTTGCTTAAAATCTAGGTCGATGCCAGAATGCACAGAACGTGCAAGAATAACTCGAGGCCTCATGATTTTCCTTGCCATTTTTGAGGAGTGGTTCATCTCTCGCTAGATGGCATTCTACTAAGACATATCTATCTAATTTGGGGCATTCTGGGTACAGGACCGGGCTATTTTTCTAAGCGAATTTCAAACTAGAATAAACGTTTACTCAATAAAGCTCAACCTGGTGCGATTTATTCAGCTTAGAGAAATCTGGACCTGAAACATGCCTGATTTCTCCTTAAACGTATTAATAAAAGCCGTTTTCTCCATTGCTACTTTAAAGCCTGTATTACTACAATCCCCCAAAGATGGGGGGAGTGATGCGTCATAGCAGCCAGGTCGAATCTTATCTTCGAAGAATACGACATGTGTAGGCGACGGTTCTCTCGGCGACAAATCTGGTGTCAAACGACTGTTTTTTTTTTTTTAAATAGAGTGATAGTCACCATTTTTTACCCTCTGCTGTACTGTTATTGAAAACAAAAAAAAAAAAAAACACATGCTTTGATATTAGTTTGTATCAAATGTATGTCAAGTGGCCAACACAAGGAGCTAGAAAATGCACCTAAACGGACTGTATTTATCTGCTATTCCAACTCAAACACAAGTAAATCTACCCTTAAAACCAAATTAAGGACAATGTCCTTCCAAGTGGTAGACCATGTTCCGTTATGTGGACACAGGTACAAAATAGTTCCCCAAAAATGTGCCACAGAAATGATCAAATCAACGCAACAAATACATGTTAGACCTGCCCTTCCCAAGTGAAGCAGAGGTGCTTCGTGTCAATTTCTCATACAATACTACCTTTGTGTTCTACGACCTAGACGCAGGTTGCAGTGGTGCGACACCATTACCGACTTTCCTGAAGACTGCGTTGTCTTTGCATGTCATAGTCTTTGCAGATTCGACCTGTCTTATATGACGCATTATTCCCCTCAATATTGGAGGATTGTAGTAATACGCGCTATAAAGTAGCAATGGATAAAACGGCTTTTATCAATACGTTTTGAACAAAACGCGTGGCCAGCGTGGCTAAGTGGCTGCATCTGTGTAGCTTTTCTCTTGAATGTGTTATGGGAGCGCAAAATGGATGCGTGCGCGTGGGTGTGGTTGTGGGTATGTGTGGATTATGTGGATAAGCGTGTAGGTGTGAAAGTGTGCATTACTTTTTTTAAATTCGGTCTGATGAAAACTTATGGGATAAATATGTAATTGGTGTTAGTATGGTCTCACATAATTCTTTTTATTAGAATGGTCAAATACTTTTTTAACTTGTACTGTGCGATTTTATGAAAACAGTTGTACTTGAATGAGACGTAAATAAACAAATAAACTGTACTTGTACACAGAAATCCTCTGTTTAATCATAGCTGGGCCGAGCCGGTAGCGTACAGGACCTGAGAACAGGGGGTCGTGAGTTCGATCCCCGGCTCGGCCAATTTTCTTTCCGAGGATTGATGATAGTCATAGCGACACAGTTCATTCCTCTCCCACCCCTGTTTTGATGATAGTTATGTGGGAAAGCTGCCAGTGGCTTGGAAAGAAAATTGTGCGGAAAACTGGTAAAGGAAACTCCAAGAAAGCATGGATAGGTGCACTGACCGCCAAGACATAACTGAAATAATGTTGAAAACGGCGTTAAACACCATAATCAATCAATAAATCATCCTAGCTGGATGCACTTGTATATTGGGTTGGCCTTAGGCAACCCAGTTCAGAGTCTCAGCCTGGTACACCTGAAAACAAAGAAGGCCATAGATCAGCAAAGTGTAAAAGTATGATGATCAAACGTATCAAATAAACGAAGATAGTAATTAGGTTTCCAATATCAATGACGACATTGTCCATATAACTGAATATTAGGAACACTTTTTTCGCAGAATTCACATCAACGGGTGTTAAAGTTACTTGAGTTCCACTTTTTGTACGTCATCCTATTCTTACTTGTTCTTTATTCGACTCATTACCAAACGACAAAATGTTTAGCTTGTTCAAACTGAAAGCATTTTCAGACGACAAAATAAAAGTGACTAAAAATTTGACGGTCTTCTGAAGGGTAGAAAACATCATGGGAAAAGGAGAAAATGCTGGTTACCAGCATGTTCTCTTTTTCCCCACTATGTTTTCTAAAAGCTTCTTTCTACAGGGTCGTCAAAAGTAGGGATTGTGTGGTAATGGGTTAATATTTGAAATATAACCAATGACCTTTGGGAAACGTATCATTGTTTCCAGTCTCATTAATTCCAATGAGAATGTATTTAACACTCTAAAAAACAATCCCTGGTTTTCACGACCCCCCCAAAAAAGCCTTGTGAATACATGGCGGTTAAAGGAGAAAATGCTGACAAACAGCATTTTCTCCTTTTCCCACCATATTTTCTACCCTCCATAAAACAAATCTCAATTTTTGAGTCACATTGATTTTGTCGTCTGCAAATGCCTTTATTTTGGACGAGTCTATAATTATGTCGTTTGGAAAATAGGTAACTCTTCATCACACAATCCAAAGTTTTGACGGCCTTGAGGAAGACGGGCTTAGAAGTATTTAAGTCACATTTATTTTGTCGTTTTCAAATGCTCTCAATTTGAACAAGTCATTACTTGTCGTTTGGCAAAAAGTTTACTGGTTATGCCGAACCCAGCATTCGTGTTAGGATTTTGTGTGTGTGTTTTTTTTAAATATTATATAGAGAATCCGTCCTTACTGGATCAATTGATCTATATGCTATACAGTACATTAAATGTGTATACGACTGGAGCATAGGAGCGCCTAGCAACAGTAACCTAGGAATTCGGGGATAACCGGTCTTTATCGATAATTTGTATATGCTGTCCATAGGACACGTGCTAATTAAACTTTGGTTCATGCTCATCTGAGTTTGTGCTCAAACTGTCAATTCAATCAGTACTTCTGTAAGTACAGTAGTGAGAAAGAAAAATTCAAGCTTAATAAGAAGAAGGAAAGAAAAGTTCGAAAATTCAAACAGGTGCCCTATTAGGCCTTTCGAATAAATTTTGTATAGTTCTGAAACTTCATGACCGGCAGAGTTGAGCACGAAATTTATTTATAAGGACCAATCCCATACAGCATGTTTTGGATATTCATTGGCCGCTGATTATACTAGCTGATCCGATGGTGCAAAGTCTCTGAAATGGTACCGTCGCTCCTCAAGGGATGGAACATGCTGACTTCCGGTGAAGTAAGGTGTCTCACAAGGTCGATATGAGGGAAGGTTTATGGCGTTATTTCAGTCAGTGACGGAAACACCGGATACTGAAACTTTGCTCTGATATCGATGCTTGTGACAACAGTAAGGGATTTGTTAGTCGGTATATCTAACTCTTTTTTTTTTTTCTTTAAAGATTTTATTGTTCTCGTATATTGGTGCGCGAGGGTCGAGGAGACATCCCTCTCCATACCTCACAAATTTACAAATTCTTTCATGCAGTTATGAGTATATACAGTAATGTTATGGATAATGAATGCAAAAACTAAGTATAAACATATGAAGAACGGTTATGAAGAGACTTTGTAAACAAAACAGGCGAATCTTAAGAGAAATGTAGGGTAAATTACGTCATACTTGTTTTTGTTGCATGTCATGCACTGTTTACCTAGGTAAGTACTGCGCAGAAAGTACTGTTTCCGCTTTCAAATGAAGGGCTAGAGAAAAAATGGATATTTTTATCTGGCCATAACCATGAAATATCGAGCAATACATTCCACCATTATTTCTGGATAAACTACCGAAATTTATAAAATAAATCAGGGTGGTAAGGGAGAAAATCCTGGGCTCGTATTCACCAACCAATCTTGAGAACATTCTAAGTCTTATTCTCCAAGATTTCCGAGATGTGTAAGTGACACAACTTCTGATAGGCTAAACCGAATGGTTTAGCCAATCAGAAGTTTTGATACTTACAAGCGTAGAAAATTATGGAGAATAAAACAAAGAACGAATGAATGGTGAATACGAGCCCTGATCTTAAGCAAGATTATGAGGCGTTCATCCTTTCCCACATGACACATTTTTTAGCTTCTCAACAATTCAACACATCTGTAGCAAACAAATTCAGAGCTACAAATGAACTTAAGGTGTACATTCCTAATTCTCATAGATTCCTTTCCTAAAGTGGAATATCTCTTACCACTGTTATTTTACTTTGGAAAATATGTCATCATTAAAAATCATCGCTATTGCAGCATCTTAACCGAATTACATTTGGAAGTATTACCGTCTTAGAATATATCATTTTCAATTTTAAAATCACTATATCGTCAATTCAAATGGAGATTATTATTACCTCCCTTTACAGAAAAGTAATCGCGGTATGAACAGAAACGTTTTAGATAGACATTTAAAGAGATTCTTAGCGGTTAAAAGTCTTCAGAATTGTTGAATAACCATAAATTTTCAATAATCTAACAACAACAATAACAACAACAAAAATGTTATTTTGACCAGAAGCTTTAGGGAAGAGAGCCTTAAAAGACAGATGGTAACGAGATTTGCCGAATAGCCTTTACGAAAACGTCGATGTTACACGATATTTACCGATGATATAGGGGTTGTAATCCCTAGGTTCTCTTATTTTGTTCCTGATAATATTGATTCATCTGCAAAGATGACCTTTCAATTAAATATACTAGCTGCCATGAAATACATGTACATTCATTTATCCATGCTCGGTGTAAGGAGGGATTCATGCATCTACAAAAAATATCGGCTCATGTCAACCCGTTCAGTATGCATTTTTTTTTTTTGCTTTCTGGAATTTTTCTACGTGTCCAAGAATCATTCTACCCCATGATGAAGTCGGTTGTGAAGCAAAATGGATTTTATGGATCCATAATTAGATCTACAAGATAAAAGAGCTCCAGATAGTGGTACTAGTGATTTTGATTTCAAAATGAAAAATATTAATTATTCTCCACTAAACCCTATGTTGTGGGTACTCATTCGAATCGTCTCATCGAGACGATTCTAATGAGTACCCACAACATAGGGTTTCAAAGAGAAATAATGGATTTAGAATACCATCAGTCCCTCTAACATAGTTTTGGATAACATGCTTGATCTCACACTTCAAGTTCTCACAAACCATGACTCATATATGCGTTATCCAGAAACATGACTCAGGTGTCCAATTTTCATATCTCTGTTGTTCCCATTCCTTCATAAATATTTTCTGTAATCATTCAAATAGATTCACCATGTTTTGGTGACCATAAGAAGAAAGGTTCTTGAAAACGTTGTGGGGAAAAAGAATAAAATGCTGGCAATCCCCATTTTATTCTCTCCTACAATATTTTCTGCCCTTTCCGAGGCGCATTTTCTTAAGTTCTTTCACATTGGGTAAATCTAAAATGTTTTCGTCTGGGAAAGGGTAAAAGTTAAATCTGTTTCCATGGCGCTAGTCAAACTTGGATGGTTTTTGTGCATAAAATAATGCTGAATGTTCACGATTTCAAAACCGCAGACAGAAAAGTTACAAAATTTCATTTCTCAAATGACAGTATCTTGTGCTGATAAAACTCTGCACGCAAAATTCTGCTGAGAAGTTTGTCTTTAATCTTCAGATCTTATAGCAACGGAAGACAAAAGAAACTCACCTCCCTTGATAGCTCACTACTACTAACTAGGTCCTTATTACAGGATTAATTAGATTTTATCCTTGTTATCCTTTGCTCTACCTGGAATGTTCAGGTTTGAATGTCTCTTTCAAAATTTATCAAACCACACATTTGATGTATTTCACAGGTAATGTTGGTTAAAATTAGATTTGCAAATGTTATGAAGACTTTACAAAACATTATAATCGCAACGACACTTGGTAAAACTAGATGAATAGCTGTAGCACCACTGCGAGAGTGCTCCCAGATCGTAGAAGTCAAAAGTAGTCATATATGATATTTTGCAGAAGCACTTTTGTTGCACTGTATCATTGAGCCAAGATGGCGTGGAGGTATATAATTTAGATTTGATTAAAATTTTGGCAATTGGGGACCACTTAGATGTATTATATTTGTTGCAGTGGAGGAACAAAAACTTGGGATTATGGCTGACAAAATCTAGAGTGCCTGTGTTGGTTGAAATTTCTCGAAAAACGCATTTGGTTGACATATTGGGTATTTTTTTTTTGCATTTTTTTCCAGGTATAGTGTGGTAATTTTCTAAATGACAGATATAAGCCATATTTTCGCCGAAAAGCAATATGCGAAGCTTCAAATATGGTCAGTTTCACACTTATTTCTTTAAGGCCAAAAACCACAGGTGTGACACCAAAAATGAGTTAAGCAAAGAAAAGCACCTTGTTGCAATTTGAAAGCCTTGGTTTTTGTCTAACAAGGAAGACAATTTGGATTTCATTTTTTCCCTCCCATTTAGTCGTTGGCAGTACAGAGTTTCTCTAAAACTTTTGCAAAACTTTTTAAGTGAAGCAAGATCTGTCTATATAGGCAATACAAATGAATTCAAGTAACGACTGTATTTTCTTAATGGACTTCGCATCTCAAGTCCTAAAGTGTGTCGAGTTAATTTGGGGCGACATCTGTCCTTTAGCGGCTTTTAATACTTGCAAAGGTGCTAACTTCAGTATTCTGTATCTTCGGACTCCGTGGACACCCATACAGTAGATGGTCAGGTGAGAGAGTGAACAAAAAGAAATACTGGTTCTCTATATCAATTTTACCCGCCACTCTGGTTTCCCAGCGACACTGGTACCCAGCGTCACTATAACCCCCTCCCCGAATTTCTCCAAGAAGACCTCGGGGTAGCAGACCGATTCATTATTTTTGGGGTTACTCGAAAAGTGGGTTGGGGACCATTCCCTAGATCACAACTCAAATACTTAGGTGGGCTAGAAGCCGCACAAGAACTTGTAAGCTAGAAGCTTTAGGTTAAGTAGGCTAGAAGTCACACAAGACCCTTACAACTAGAAGCTTTTGAATAAGTGGGCTAGAAGCCGCACAAATGCTGGAAAACAACAAGCTAGATGGAAACTAATATAGGAGAAAGGTGCCAGAAGCTCTATTTCGCTGGGCCAGAGAAATCTAGACAATCTCCCCAGTTTCCTTGGTGAACCATACTACACAACTAACAGAGGAGAAGTTTGCTCTCCAATAATTCCTTTCTTCAGGTCTCAGTGTCGCCGCAATGAGCAACACAACCTTCAAAAACACCAGGGGCGTTTTGCTTTGCCAAGTTTAACTCCTGTGGGGATGAGGCTTACACATGAAGTCATATGCAAAGTATGGCTTCTTTTTTATCTGGGAGACACCTCACTCCCTGCTTAAAAAGGTAAGGAGATCCTGGACGGTTGACGGTCTGCTCAACAACCACCTGGCAACCTGCTCCAATGCCGTAGCCTGGCGGCTGCATACATTGGGATCATAGGCGGGCATCGAAAATGTCTGGGATACGCTCCTGAGAGGCATGAACTATAAGAAATTTCTTTTCAGAAGAATCACACCTTGGGACAGCACAGAATCTTTGCCTCCCCCTCCCCCTGTTTCCTAGGGCAGATTTCACCCTCTCTACCGCCGCGCTCACCCTAGCCCTTTTTGCGGGAAGCGCGACCTCCGAGATATCCGGACCATGCTTCTGGGGTCCAGAACAGGCGACCTTTACTTGAAGGTCGAGGACCAACTGATGTTACTATGCCCTTGGCAGTAAAGCCAGAACTCTGCGGACTCTTAGGGGAGCTAGAAGCCCCGGCCTCAGAGGCTGTCTTACGAGTCGCTGCTGAAGGCTGCTGGCTCTTAAGGGAATTAGAAGCCCCAGCCTTCGAGGCTGCCTCACGACTTCCCTTATTTTTCCCTTATCTTCTTACCTCCCTCCTCTCCCTTTTTTAGAGGGGGCCTTTCGGGACTGGAGGCAGCGGGACTAAACCCACCCGGAGTGGGAGGAAGAGGCGTTTCCAGCGGAGCGGGTGAATCCGTCAGCAAGGCCTCAGCCAGGCTGGAGGATGGGCTTGAAGCAAAATCCATGAGTACAGCAGTGAAGAAAGACAGGTCAGAAGCCGCATCCGTCCTCGCCACAGGTACCGTCTCAACCTTGGTTAGGTCGGAGAAAATTTCCTGTGTAGCTGGGTGGTCCATGACTGAATGAATGAAAAGCGTTTTTAGGCTTGTCGACAACCTAGGTCATATTGGGCGCACTTATTGAGTAAACAATAATGCGAGGTGAAAATAACATACGTGTGCAACAACATTAGACAAACATGATAAATGAGGAATGGACAAAAACACAAAATGATGCCCCTTTTGTTGTCTTTTACGACATGCATGCTGTCACTTTTGTTCCGCCAGATGAACTAGCAGATGTGAAGATCGCGGAATTGCAGTGGTTTATTCTTATACCCCCGATTAAGGTAAGACCTGTGTGATGCACTTCCGGTGAACATTGGACAAAAATTCTAATTGGTTGTTAAATAAGGATGAATAATGATTTATGCTGAAATAATTCTTTTGCACATTTCTAACGGATCAGAAGTTCCGTTTATGTCTATCTTGAAACTTTTTCTTTTTGATACTTTTGTTTGTTTTCTAAAAAGGGAGGTAATCATTATCTCTTTTTCAATTGAGAATATAACGGTTTTAGATTTATAAATGATAATTCAAAGAAGGAAAAAATGGAAAAAATGAAAAGGTGAAAGTAGTTCAATAATACTTAATTTTAATTGTGGCTAATTTTGCAGGATGATATTTTAGTGAAAATAGCTGTTTTCCATTACACAGGTCTTATCTTAAACCACACGGGGTCCCACAGGTCAATTGATTCCCATTCCAAACCCTATTTTACATCGAGAAAAAATATAGGATTTGGAATAAGAACTACCCAGCGTGCTGCAATCCTACGAATTACGAGGAAAGCAGCCGTTTGTCTCTAATTGTAGTCGCCTTCTACGACATGCCATAGAAAAAGGCCGAGGTCCTATTCTATACAGTAAAAAAAAACGGGACCCCACGGGGAGTGGTCCATGACAAAAGTTTATATGAAATAAATAAAACGGGCTTTCTGTATGTGACCTCCACAACCCCTCCACCCTTGTAGGCCTTGCATTTATACTTGTCAGTACTCAGTGCATCTTATACACTGATACTAACTCATGAAGCATGGATCCACTCATCACTATAATCGTACAGTATCATGAAGCGACCATTCCAGGGCTGGCGACACATGCAATACTTGGTGCCCTCCTTACTCTCAGAATAATGGCCGAATCCATAAGTAAGAATTTGTGCTTTGTGCTCCAGCTTGGGGGAATTCTATCGCTACAGGGCATAGGCCTATCATGGATCACTAAAAACTGATGGAGCTTCACATAGTATATGTATGAAGACAGTTCTTTATGATTACGGCTGGTTCCTTCCAAGGAGATGACAGTTTTCTGGATTGTCCCTTACTAATTGCTGTATCTAAAAGATACACAACATCTTCTGCATCATAATTCTTTTTCATACACTTCAGCGAAGTTTTCAGATTCCGGCGGGCAATGCCGATTGCATATTTTGAACAAGGTCATTGACATGCTCAACGTTATCCATTAACTGACCCTTGGGACAAAGAAACATCAAATTCGCTGGTGTATTGATCTCCCGTCCCAACATAAATCTACATGTATTTGGGGAAAAACCCGTACTTCTGTTTATTGAAGCCCTTATTCCCATAGCTATTTGCTGTAGACACTTGTCCCATTGATCCTGTTTTTGACCTAAAAAGCACCGGACAGCATCCATTATCCAAAAAAAAAAAAAAATGATATATTCCCGCTTCATAGGTACCCAAGCTTGAAATTCTGTTAGTGGGATCTTTCCATAAGTTTTGCTCTTTTTGTTCTGGTAGCAGACATTGCAAGATAGCACATAGGACTCCACATCCATCGACATGTGAAACCACAAAAACTTTTGTTCGAGTTCAGCCTTAGTCCTAGCCACGCCCTGATGCTCCGCTGAAGGTATATCATGGTGAAAGGACAAGACAGACTCTTTCAGTCTTTCGGGGACGAGTAAAAGCCAGTCACCCTGTCTTCATCTGGTTTTTGTCTGTATAAGACATCATCTATCAGTTTGAACAGCTCTTTATCCAGCAAATAATGTTTTGTCCCAACGCTGGCAATGAACAATGCACGCTAGAAGCATAGCGAGAATTTTATCTTTATGTTGCTCGTCCCGCAGTTCATTGAAAGAATAGCCCAACACGTTCTTGTGGATGTGCTTATATCCGTACCCTCATCCAGAGAGACGGTAAATACCTTGTATGGCTCAAAGTTCTTTCCTTATGGAGAGTTATGTCAAAGTGCACTTCTGTACTACCTAACCTGTCAATGTCTCTAGAACCAATGACGTGTAAAACACGGTCAATGCCTGTACGAGTGTGACTGCGTCTAGAAGACGGCTGTCTTTACAGGGAGCGTCGTCTGTTGGTTGGTCTGGAACACCCGAGCCTAGACTGCTTTTTGTGCCTGGATGCTGCCCTGAATGGTCTAGAAGACCCGATTCAGGCTTCAGCTACAAGAACTTTCTTAGGAAACCAGGCGGACTCCTACCTACCTGGCTTCGCCCCTTCTTGCACCTACCACTCTTCGGTTAACCTCTGTCAGAGGTGCTTTCCCTTCCTGCGCGACCAGACTAACAGCCTCGTCCACTTCGTCAATGAATTTAGCCAATTGGTTATGCGCCCTCGTGCCGTAACATTTGGCATCCTCAGCATGGTAGGTCCGCAAACTTTAGGCAGAAATGAACTTGAAACCCGTACTTAAAGGATCTGGGATCATGTCTTGATCCTTATTGATGTTTGACCATCATGTGGTATCGAGAAAGTTCCTCAACCCATCGAGTAAGAAGTATGCAGTCCTGCGGTTCATTGAAACTTAATAACCAAGTTGACCTGGATCGGTCTTTCCTGACAGTAAAGATCTTGCCAAGCAGATAGAACCTGAAATGTCAAGTAAATCGCTCAATGGCCAACATCTCCTTTCATGTGGTGCAACAATTCTGTTGCTCAGCAGTCAGAGAAAAACTGCTTAAAGCAATCTCCTTCTCAACCCCATTCTACACCTGAATCAACTGAGCGCCGATAGCAAACTGAGATGCATCGTCAAAACGAAAGATTCGTGGGCTTTCTGTAAAGCTAGAACACGTGAACGATCTCTGCAAAGTCTTCTAAGAACACTTTATGGTAATTAGCTAACCCCAGAAACCGTTCAACATCTTTAGAATATTTTGGTGTTCGCCAATTTCAAACACTTTCTGTATCCTTCTCCGTCATGAACAAAAAAAATCTCTACTAACAGATCTGTCCAGAAACTCCACTTCATTTTGAAAGAAAAAGGCATTTCTTAGGCTTCAGCTTCATACCATGTGCTCTAAATCTATCCAGGACTTGACATAGATTTTGCAAGCACTCTTCAAAAGTTTTTTCCCAATACAAGAAGAATGTTATCTAAAAAGGTAAGAACAATCTTCTAGGTCAGTCGGGAGAATGTGGAGGGTGCATTGGTTAGACCCAAACCCATTTTTATATGTTCAAAGAATCCCAACTTTGTATGCAGAATTAGAATCTACTTTAGAAAATCATATGTTTCCTGCTAGCGTGTCTAGACAATCTTCAACTAGTGAATGGGAATGTGTCCTTAACTGAGACGTCATTCAAAGCCCGGTAGTCAATGCACCATCTCTTTCCTGATTAAAACAGGAGACGCCCATTCTGAAACAAGATTCCTGAATAACGCCTGCATCCAACATTTTCTTGGGTGAACTTCTTTCTCATCAACAGGTGTTCTTTGTTTGATAGGCACAGCGTCATCTGTATCAACTTCATGCTCAATAGCTGTGAATTGACTAGATCAAACTCATTTTGAGCAAAGACATTGGCATAGCTACGTAGGAAGCCAGCTGATTTCGATTCTTGCTGTTCTGGATGCCTCAAATACACCCTGGAAATGCGACGGTACTTCTACAGCTATATCCCTCTCACCTTTGTGGCTAGAATCCACAAGATTTATTGTTCTGTGACCTTTAGGCTTTCCCGTTGAGCTAGAAGCCGCAGCAGGCCTAAACCCCCTACTGAATTCAATTGAGCTAGAAGCTGCAACTGACTTTGACTTATGGCTTGAATTAGTTGAGCTAAAAGCCGCAAAAGACCTTACTCAATGACTATGCTTGGTTGGGCTAGAAGCCACAACACAACTAGACCCTGATATGGAAGATTGGCTAGAAGACATTCATTCATCTGCACTGTGCATGTCCCCTAAAACAGTGAATTTGCAATAATTTAATTTTTTACGGTTTTCAAATTATCTGTTGGTTTTTGAACGGACAGATGATCGGTCTATCACCGGCAGATCTGACACTGCAAGGCATAAGTACTTTTCTTTGGTGTATCAGATCACCAGGCTTTAGTTAATAATCGCAGAGAAGGTCGTCCAATATACATGCAGCACGAGCGACAGAATTGGGAGGGACCACCACCCTTTTTGTCAAAGACACTCTAGCCAATGGTCGTCCAATTTACATGCAGCACGAACGAAAGAATTGGGAGGGACCAACACCCTTTTTGTCAAAGACACTCTAGCCACAACAGTTTTTTATCGTGCAAATGTGTAGTGCAGGAGGAGGGGGGGGACTTTCTCCACTTTCTCCATTTTCTCCATTCACCACATGGATGTCAGACTTCATATCATGTAAGAAATGGTGCATGATGACATAGCCCAACAACATGTCGTCTGAAATAGGGGCGACATTAAGGGCTTCCCTAATAATCTGGGAGCCAAGACATACCTGCACAGGTTTAACTATGAAACCTAGTAAGTCATTGTACCTATCTGCCATCTGCATCACGATATCCTTGAACTTTTTATGTTTTGTTTCAAGGAATCATAAACCGAACTGGTTCATCCTTAAAGGTTGGAGGATTAGGATCAGCAATGGTTGCAGTATTACGACTCCATTTAGTTTGGTTAGAAACCGAGACTGGCTCAGACGGCAGGCTAGAAACCGTGACTGTCGACTGAGCTTGACCACCTTTAATTGTTTCTTTGACAGAGGACTGCAAAGGTGCTATTTTCAGTATTCTGTATCTTCTGACTTCGTTGATATCTACACAAATTAGATGGTCAAATGTGAGAGTAGACAAAAAGAAATACTGGTTCCCTATATCAATTTTACCCGCCACTCTGGTTTACCAGCGACACTGGTACCCAGCGTCACTGCAGTCCACAGATTTAAATAGGAGGTACGTATACACGGCGGGGAATCACGTGACACAACTTTAACAACAATGACCGATATTTGAAAAAAATTCCCCGACTTCAGGTAAGAAAATCTTCAATAATTCCGTTAATACATGACCGATTAGAATTTGGTTTGAAGCAGAGAAGGCGGAAGGACTCCAGGGATTTGCTTGATGTGTTAGATTTTTTAAAAAATACCTGATAAAAAAGTTATTGACGAGCAAACAGCTTTTTTTATCCTGGATAATTTGTTTGCTCGTCAATAACTTTTTTATCAGGTATTGTTTAAAAAATCTAACACATCAACTAAATCCTTGGAGTCCTTCCGCCTTCTCTGCTTCAAACCAAATTTCAATCGGTCATGTATTAACGGAATTATTGAAGATTTTCTTACCTGAAGTCGGGGATTTTTTTCAAATATCGGTCATTGTTGTTGTTGTTGTGTCACGTGATTCCCCGCCGTGGTATACCTCGAGCTCAGCTGGTGTAAAGTTGCACGTGGAAACTGCATATCATAATATGTGTGGTGCCCAACCATACTGGGCTCATACAAAGACTAGTTTTAGTCCTATTTAGGGGCTGTGTTTATGATTAAGTGATACGTGGAACATGAGCTAGCTAACCTGCACGAAAAGGTAATAACATGTATATACACAGGTAAGCAATTTTATTCATGCATACCGTACGAAATATTTCCGTGACTATTCAGGACTTATGCTGAAGGCCCCTATAGATGCTGACAGTAAAAAATAAAATTTAAATTTAAGTAAATTATGATGGCATAGGTCAGGATAAATAAAATATGCAATCCTAGAACTCATTTTCCTGCAAAAAAACCCAAAAACTGATGTCTACCCCCTTTTTGAAGTCAGAAGGATTGGTATGTCACAAAGGATATTTGTAAATAAGGATATTTTTTCTCAAATAGTTTTCGAGTCATAAAGTGGACACGAAAATGAACTTAAAATGAGTGAGGAAAATAATAAAAGGGAATAACTAGAAAAAAATATAAACCAGTTATGGTTCTTGTCCATGACACTTTGTCTACTGGTGCTTTACAAATGTGTAAATTTTTATCAAAATATCTTAAAAAAGAGAACGATTTGTGAAGAAAAATAATCAAAGGGAAGTAACACGAAAAATAAACAAGCCAGAGCTATGGTTCTTATGCATGACAGTTCGTCTTATGGTGCTTAAAACATGAAGTTTTGTCAAAATATCTCAAAGGATTTTTGAGTTGTGTAGGGGGCACAGCTTGTGAAGGATTATAATCAAAGGGAAATAACTCGAAAATTAAACTAGCCATGCTTTGGGTTTTTGTACCGGACTCTTCCTCTCGTGGTGCTGAACACACGTGTGAAGTTTTATCAAAATATCTTAAAGGGCTTTTGAGTTATAGAAGGTACACAATTTGTGAAGGAAAATGATAAAAGGGAATAACTCAATAAAATATACAAGCCAGAGTTATAGTTCTTGTGCATGAAACTGTCTCATAGTGCTAAACACATATTTTAAGTTCTTTCAAATTATCTGAAAAGGTTTTTGAGTTATAGAGCGGACACAATTTGTGTAGGAAAATAATCAAATGGAAATAACTCTAAAGATATACAACCCAGAGTTATGGTTCTAGTGCATGACACTTGTGTTTGAAATTTTACTAAAATGTCTTAAAAGGTTTTCAAGTTAGAGAATGCACATAATTTGTGACAGACAGATGAACAGAGATACAGACAGATGCATGCAGAAATACAATATGTCTCCTGACCCTGTTGGGAGACATAACTTGGCTACAACTGAACAGTCTTGAACAAGGACACTCCTACCGTAAAAATAGGGCTTCAAATGGAGATTGAAGCCCAGATCATTACGTTTTTAATTCTACAAGTTCACCACTGAGCCAGGCAGGACACTACGCACAAAACAAGATTCATCAAGACTCATTTAATGAGCAATGGAGTAAAAAGTTCCAATATCAATTATAATGTTAATAAGTATAAACTTAATAGGGTAATTTGGCATCATCCTGGACTAATCAAAATTCAAAGAGGGGTGGTGAATTATCGGAAATGTCGCAGGCGATGTTAAGGAGAACTACGGCACATCTTCTGGCCCATGCTAATATTTCCAACAAGAGGGCCATGATGGCTTAGGTTTCTCATATATGTTCCATTTCCGACCTCTCCCAGGATAAATATGGCAAATATTCTGACTAACTTTCATTTGTATTGTACTTAGGATATGGTCTCTAGAGTGTACATAAGGTATATCTAAGATTTTTGATCCCATGTGACAAACATTGTGAAAAGTTTCATTAGTTTCAAACTGAGTATGTGGCTCCTGCCAACTACACAAGGTTTCCTACGATTTCACCCAGTGACCTAATTTTTTATTGACATGACCCATTTTCGATCTTGTCTGACAAAGATGACAGAGGCTGGACACAGCAAGATCAAAAAAAGTTCACCTTGAACACTTTGTGCTCAGGTGAGGAAAAAATCCGAAATGAGCCATAAATACAACAATTATCATGATGGCTTTATGGCAGCACTATCAAAGAATATGAGATAAATAATAACAAACACCATCTATAATCATACTTTAATTTTCATTTCATTCATTGGTTTATTTTCTCTATTAAATCTTGTTAAAATTTATGATATGGAATTAAAATATACATAATATATATATAAAACCTGGCACCAACCTTTTTGCTGTCAACTAAAGTTTTTCACCCGTTATCAAAGGCTTTTACTCTTAAACAACAGCAACAACAAAAATACAGACTTGTCCAAATCGAGATTTCGCTGATACTACATTGTGTCTCAAGTCACTGAACTTCTAACACAAATGGTAGAAAACTTTGTGGGAGAAGGTAAAATGCCCGGCTGGTTACCAGATCACTCTTTCTTATGGATCTAAAGATGCTTTCAATTTCCTCAGGGTTGTTCAAACTGTGGTGGTAAAGGGTTACAACAGATTTCTACTGCAACTAAACATGAGTTTGGTCCAATGTTTTCTTTTCTTTATGGTCAGCCAAGATCAGGATGCATCCTTTGTGCAGTCTGATCTTGATTGACACCATTCATAAAAAACTTACGTTAACTCTTTACCACACAACAAAATTTTAGACTGGTTCAAATTGAAAGCATTTGCAGACGACAAAATAAAAGTGACTGAAAATTTGAAATTTGTTAGTGAAGGGTAGAAAACATTGTGGGAAAAGGAGAAAATGCTGGTTACCAGCATTTTCTCCTTTTCCCACTATGTTTTCTAAAGGCTTTTTTCTCAGGGGCGTCAAAAGTAGGTATTGAGTGGTAATGGGTTAAGTCCCAATTGGCAATGAAAGAGTTTACATTATGATAAATGATTGGTTATGTGTTATACAATATAAAGATTTCAATCTTGTACAAAAATAACCTTACATACACATACATGTACATATATTGTGATATACAAGTCATCATGATAAATTAAATCTGTCCTAATTAAGGCAATACAAGAAGATCTCCTGGTTGGTTTTGATCACCAACGGACTTCACAAAATGTGTTGTCTGATTTTGAAGCTACAACATCCGCCAGTAAAATCAAATTATCAAGATTTTAGACATAAACTGTGGAATGTGTAAAAAGCTACAAGAGTTTGTGTTAGGTACAAACAAGTTAAAAAAACTAAATATCTGTATGTAAAAGTACAAGAGAACCTTCACAGCCCTACACCACTGACCCAGCTAATGAAGGAAAAAATTGTCTCATGACAGGACAATAGTAAACTAATGTTTGACTAAATGAATGGTGTTCAACACCATTTTCATCATTACTTCTGTTATATAGTGAGAGCTTTCCTGGAGATTCTGTTACAGTAATTTGCACAATAACACTGACACATGTCAATCCTTGGACTTGCTCAGTAAAATACATCAAAGAAATGCATCCCCCTTTGCCAGACCATGGTTCATTTACATTGTAGCTTCCGAACACATTCTAGATTCTGCCAAGGTAGGGATTATGAGACACTGTTAGTTGTACATTCAGGTGGCAGGCGACTTGGAAACTTGTTCACAGCTGTGGTGATTCATGTCCCCCCTGAGTCAAAGGCTTGGGGCGACATAATTCATGAAAGCCATGAACAAGTTTCCAAGTCCCCTGCCACCTGACAGTAGGACAAATTTATTATACTGCAAAATTCCAATGTTTGTTATGAGAATTTTGCTGCTTCTTTTTTTTTTGGGGTTGTTTAAAAATACTGAGTATGCTGATGAAGTAGAGTTTCCCTTCTGAAGGCCCCAATTTAATGAAAACTGATGTCACTGGAAACTGATGTCACTGAAACCTTGGTAATGCATGCTAAAAACTGCGGCTTGGTGCACAATCTTGATGATAGTCTTGATGGACGCCAACATGTGAGATGTTGTCTTGATAGTTTAGTCATGTAAACAGGGCTCCCCAAATGGAAACTGCTATTACATTGGTTTTGCCAGTGTACATGATACATGTATGTTCAGGCCATATTATCTAATCAGACCATGAGAAATTTCCTTGAAGTTTAATAATATTCCATCAAAATGTCCTATTGAAATAGAAACAGTTCCATCATAATGCACACACAGGTGAAACTCTTTATCATCTTTATATTCATAAGCGACATAAGTCTTTGGTACATTTGGCACACCTACTCTGGAAATATTCCCCTGCTTTTAAAAGTCTATTGGACAGAAATACCCTCTCTGAAAATCCTTGATGCACCACTGCCAAGTTCAAGATCGCAAGTTGTTTGCCAGACAAACCAGAGATAGTGAGCACTCACTGTTACTCGTCTGGAGAAAAATTGACCCAAAACTTGTAGCTAATGGTAAGTAATAATACCACCATTAGACAATGCTTTATTTCACACTTAACCCATCACCAAACAACAAAATTTTAGACTGGTCTAAATTGAAAGCACTTATAGACGACAAAATAAATGTAACTGAAAATTGAAAATTTGTTTCTGGCAGGGTAGAAAACATTGTGGGAAAAGGAGAAAATGCTGGTTACCAGCATTTTCTCCTTTTCCCACAATGTTTTCAAAAGGCTTCCATCTCCGGGTCGTAAAAACCAGGGATTGTTTGGGAAAGGGTTAATCTGGTAAGTAAGTAGATATACATAAATTCAGCAAATAAAAAAAAAGCCATATCATATGAATAAGCATGCTATAGTTGGCAGTCCATTTCCCCAAAATTTTCAGCAAAAAAAAAACCTATTCAATAAGATTACATGTAATTAAAGTTTGCCTTCATACATCAATTATGGTGTCAAGCTGGTGCACTGTGTACTAAAATATTTCATATTTCAAACAACTTCAGATTTTAGGTGACAAAGATTGCTAAAATTAATCAGTATCTCAATCAATTAAAAGCACCTTTTGACACACGTTCAAAACCTGGTTTTCATTAAAAATGAAAATAATTGCTCATAAATGATCTTTGTGCACAGTTAAACTGATAGCATTGCAGACGTAAGTCTATGAGAAATTCTGTATTTACAACATTCTGTCCAAATATGGGCATGGTGAAATGATTATGATATCAACACATGTACAGTAACACAAGATCATATCCACCTACTGACAATGAAGTCGGCGTAAACAACATGTGTGAACTAAACAAACGTAATGAAATAAAATATTTTTACAAATGTTTTTTTTCATGTCATTGACAAATGACACTTTGTGTCCACTAAAATAGCAATGGTACTTAGCAACCAGGAGAAAGTTGCTATTTGTGAGCGACAAAAAGATATAAAAAAAAAGGCACGATAGCACATCACATTTCCACACCTCTGGCCACGAGCTTTCAATCCAAGTCTCCTTTAACTCTTTACCACACAATCTTGACTTTTAACGAACCTGAGAAAGAAGGCTATAGAAACATTGTGGAAAAAGAAGAAAATCTGGTAACCAGATTTTCTCCTTTTCCCACAATGTTTTTTACCACAAATTTATTATGACTCAAATGACGAAATCTGGCACTGAAAGGGAAGTAGACATTTTCTCCTTCTCCTAAAATATTTTTAAAAACCTTCTTCTCCGGGGCTCCAGATAAGACAGAGTGATGGCTTTTTAAATTCACTACTTCTCTTCAAAACCCTATCTTGCGGGTACTCATTAGAACTTTCTTAATGAGAAGATTCTAATGAGTACCCACAAGAAAGGGCTTCGTGAAGAATAATTAACATTTTCAATTTTGACGTCAAAATCACTCCCTCCATCTGGAGCTCTGTTCTCTGAGGGGGCTAGCTTTGATCCATGGTTGGTTGTATTGGGGTTTAACGCCACTTTAACAGCTAAGGTCATATCATGGCGGTCGGTGACACACACGTGTTTCCTGGCTTTTTTATACAGTACTAACACAACTTTCTTTCCAAAGCCACCGACTACTTTTCTCACATGCTTCAGCAGAGGTGAGAAGCGAAAATATTCCAGAAAGAAATTTCGCCTCAAGCGGGTATCGAACTCACAACCACCAGGTCACGAGTCCGACACGCTCACCACTGAGCCAACCGGGCGGGCCTTTGATCCATGAATTCATATCGAAAAACTCAAGCTATATAAGAATTTGATCATGAATTGCAGCTTTATGCTTTGCCAGAATGTTTTCAAGAAGGGTCTGCTGTATTACAAAAATGTCCTCAGCAAGAGGAAATGTATCAAAAGAATCATTCTGATAAACAAAACTCGGCCACTTTTCATTTTAAATACTTTGTACCAAGCCATAGGTTGTGTTTTTTGCAATCAGGAACAACCCACTTATAATTTTACCAAACCACCCCTTTTGAAAACATTTTTGGAACAAGGAGAAAATGCTAGTAACCTGCATTTTCTTTTTTCCTTTTTCTGATTTCCAAACAATTTTCATCAGGGTAGATATTTACTAACATCGATTGCTTGGTAAAGGATTATCTTAAGTCTTTACCAAATAATCCCGACTTTTAATGACCCTGAGAAAGAAGCCGTTTGAAAACATGGTGGCAAAAGGAGAAAATGCTGTTAACCAGCATTTTCTCCTTTTCCCACAATGTTTTCTACTCGATCAAGGTCAAATTCTGCCATTTGAGCCATACTGAAATTGTCGTCTGCAAATGCTTTCAATTTGGACCAGTCTATAATTTTGTCGTTCAGTAAAGAGTTAAGGTCCATCTTATGTTCAGTTCTGTGCCGAAGGAAGACAAAAAAGTAGAACTTTGAAACAGAAAATATTATGTTCTACATGAAGGTTAAAATTGGACTCAAAGTACCACCAGAAATGGGCAGACTCTTGAACACACAATAGGAACAATGTAAAAAGATGGATGACATAGAAAGAAATTAAAAATGCTTGTAAAAACGTAAAAAAAAATAAGAATGATCTGAAACCATATAACTGTCTCATAAAATCATAATTTACCTATACAAGTCTAAATTACAATTATTTGTGTTAAGAAGATAGCAAACAAGATTTAATTCTTTACCCAACAATCCCACATTTTGAGGTTTTCTTCTGTATTAATGTAAAGCGCAGAAGAAGAATAATATATAAATGTTGTATTTTTATTTGTATTATTAAAAGCATTATGGGAAACGAGAAAAGGTGCTGGAAACCAGCAGTTTCCCCTTTTTGCGTAACATTTTCTACCCATTCAAATGTTTCAGCCAAATTATTTGCCATCTACTGTTTCATATTTCCAACATCTGGACGTCTAAAACGCATCTGTCTTGTAGAAGGTTAACCCTTTACCAGACAACCACATACTTTACAATGCTATGGAATATGTTTTGAAAACAATGTGGTAAAAGGAGAAAATGCTGGTACCCAGCATTTTCTCCTTTTCCCATATTGTTTTCTACATTTTCAAAGACAGCAATTGCAGGTTGAGCTAAACTATTGATGGAAAATGCTTTTAATTCAGGTAAGTTTCAATTTTGTTTTTTCCCCGTAAACCAGTTAATAAAGACACACTTTTCCCACTTAAGATAAAACATTGCAGATGTCAATTTCTTATTTACATTTGGTTACAGTTACAGTTAGGTGCAGATCTAAGTCACATTATGTCTCTAGAATGACACTTCCTCTTCTTCATCATCGTAAAGATCCCTACCTCGACGTGGCCCCTAGAAAAAACAAAATATGGCATGAAATTAAAATTCTAGGATATGACAAGTTTAAGCCTTTATCAAATAAAAAAATTTCAGACATGTCCAAATTGAAAGCATTTTTCAGAATGATGACAAAATAATTGCAACGGAAAAACTGAAATTTGTTTTGGGAAGAGTGGACTCCGCATTTTCTCTTTTTCCCAGAATGTTTTCTACCCCTTAAGAATTAATCCAATAACTAGTACCATATTTGTATTCTGCAAATACTTTGAATTTGGACAAATCCAACATTTTGTAATGAGGTAATGACTTTAAAACTATCCAAAGAGAGTTTATGCGAATGGTGTTAAATACTTGTTCAATCATTACATGTATTTCAGTTAACCCTTTACCACATGGCAAAATTTTAGACCTATCCAAATTGAAAACATTTGAAAAGTTCAATATGCACGATTATGCACATCTGCCTTAGCTTCTTGGACAAAATCTGGGTGAAAAGACAAATATATAGACTGGTCCAAATTGAAAGCATCAATTTGCAGATGACAAAATAAATGTGAATGAAGAATCAAAATTTGATTTGGAAAGGATAGGAAACATTGTGGGGAAATGGATTTTCCAAACTTGAAAGTAACACAACTTCTGATTAGTTTAACCATTCGGTTTAGCCAATCAGAAGGTCTGTTACTTTCAAGTTTTGGAAATCAGAGAGAATAAGACAAGGAACATGGACCCAAGCTGATGTTCATCTGATTTTATAAGTGTGCCATCAACAAAGTACAATAGCCACCCTATCTTTTGGAGACATCCAAAATAAGAAAATGTGATACAAAATATGTAAATTCTTCTAAAATATTCAGTGTCCGTATGATATTATCTAAAATTCCCCAACTACCAATTAATTCTGAGGCAATTTGACGATTTATGACAAAAAACTGATGGAGGCGTTAACTCCTTATTACTGTTTTTCCTCCGAGAGTTCACTAGACATTTAAATATTTTATCTCTTTCTAAACTTGTCTGGATCTTGAATTTTATCTGCTATATTTGTAACTTAACTTTTTACCAAAATGGAAAAGTTTGTTCTTGATATTACTGAAAGCATTTGAAGCCAACAAAAATAAATCTAGCACAAGTAATGATTTCTGTCTTGGACTGGGTTGAAAACTTTGTGGGAAAAGGAGAAAATGCTGGTTACCAGCATTTTCTCCTTTTCCCACAATGTTTTCAAAAGCCTTCCCCTTCAGGGTCATAAAAACTTGAGATTGTAAGGCAAAGAGTAAATATAGATAATAAAGTCATTTCTATGTTAACGTTTTGTTCTCATGCATAAAAATGTGCATAGAATGCTACTTCCCTGAAAAAGACTTCAGTAGATCGTTTTCATGCATCCTCAGATACCCCGGGGTCTCCCTATTTGCTACGCTACATCGACCCCTGGGACAATTAATTGAATTTCTCTTGCTTTACCGCTGGCCGAATGCTGGCTTTTCATTGGTTCCATCATAATTTTGTGATGGGCGAGTGGACTGTACGCTATGATGTTTCGTATCGATTTTCGGCGGCTGATTCAATGTTTTATTAGTCATTTGTCCCAGGGGTCGATGTAGCGTAGCAAATAGGGAGACCCCGGAGTATCCGATGATGGTTTTCATGTGTCTTACCATTTACAACATAACAAAATTTCAGAGTTGTCCGAATAAAAGCATTTGCAAGCATTTGCGTGCAAATAAAATGTCACTCAAACCATGGAAAATGTTTCAAAAGGGGGGAAAACATAGTGGGGAAAAGGAGAAAATCCTTTCATTTAAATGTCTTTATCTTATGAGTTTGTCGGAATAATCAGGGAAAGGATTACCTCTACCAGAATACAAAAGTTTCGACATGTCCATGACAATTAACCCATTACCACACAATCCCTACCTTTTACAACCCTGAGATAGAAGCCTTTCGAAAACATTATGGGAAAAGGAGAATATGCTGGTAACCAGCATTTTCTCCTTTTCCCACAATATTTTCTACCCTTCACAAAGAAATTTTACATTTTCAATTTTATTTTGTCGTCTGCAAGTGTTTTCAATATGGACCAGTCTAAAATATTGTAGTTTGTTAATGAGTTAAAGGCCCATTACTGACCAATAGTAAATAACATCAAAATCAAAATGCAGATAGAAGATTCCGCCCCTTGTGATATACCATTTAATTGAAACATTTCCATGAAATGTGTAAGAATCTGTTATAAGATCATTACAATAACATCTGCTTATGAATATAAATCTGTGGCTACCAAGGAGTTTTTTCCTCCATTTACTTCTGATAATTTCAATATTCTTCATCAAAGTTATACCCTTTCTTTGAAGTTATCTAAAATAAGAATAAATATATTAATGACCTGGTGTTGTATGAACGGTCATTGACAGAAAAGATCATTTAGTGCCCACAATGGATTCTGTCCTCTCATACGCAACCCTTTAACTTACAAGCCAGAGTTTAACCCATTACCAAACAACAATATTGAAGACTGGTCCAAATTGAAAGCATTTGCAGACGACGAAAAAAAAGTGACTGAAAATTTTTAATTTGTTTTGGGAAGGGTAGAAAACATTGTGGGAAAAGGAGAAAATGCTGGTTACCAGCATTTTCTTCTTTTCCCACAATGTTTTCTAAAGGCTTCTTTCTCAGGGGCGTCAAAAGTAGGGATTGTGTGGTAATGGGTTTAACGAAACACCCCCCCCCACACACACACACAAAAAGGCTTTTGCAAACATTTGTAGAAAAAGGAGAAAATGCTGGTAACCAGCATTTTCTCCTTTTCCCATAATGTTTTCTACTTTTTCCAGATACCATCCAATTTTTTTCTGTCATAATGAGTTTGTTGTCTGCAAAAGCTTTCCATCTAGACAGGTCTAAAATTTTGTAGGGTGGAGAAGAGTTAACCCATTATCACACAATCCTTACTTCTGACGCCCCTGGAAAAGAAGCCTTTTGAAAACATTGTGGGAAAAGGAGAAAATGCTGGTAACCAGCATTTTCTCCTTTTCCCACAATTTTTTCTACCCTTCACAAAACTAATTTCAAATTTTCAGTCACTTTCTTTTTGTCGTCTGCAAATGCTTTCGACAAGCCTAAAATATTGTTGTTTGGTAACGAGTTAATGTATGTGTAGGTAATGGTGAACAACTATATGTGCTTAATCAACCCTCTAAAACACTTGAATCCCGGGTTTTAACAGCTCTTAAGTATTCTGAAAATATTGTGGGAAATGGAGAAATGCTGGTTACCAGCATTTTCTCCTTTTCCCACAATGTTTTCTATTCTTTCAGATACAAATACCATCATTTCACTCTTTACCAAACCACAAAATTTAGGACCTGTCAAAATCGAAAGGATTTGCAGACGACTAAATTAATGTGAATCAAACACTGAAATCTGTTTTGTGAACTGTATAAAACATTGTGGGAAAAGGAGAAAATGCTGGTTACCAGCATTTTCTCCTTTTTCCACGATGTTTTCAAAAGGCTTCTTTCACAGCATCGTTAAAAGTCGGGATTGTGTGGTAAAGGGCTATGCAAGAATGAATTTGTCATCTGCAAAATATTTTCAACTTGGATCAGTCTGAAATTTTTTGTATGATAGAGAGTTACATGTTGACTAAGTTAACCCTTTACCAAACAGTCCCTGGTTTTTAAGACCCTTTGATAGAAGCCTTTTGAAAACATTGTTGGAAAAGGAGAAAATGCTGGTAACCAGCATTTTCTCCTTTTCCCACAGTGTTTTTGACCCTGCTGGAAACAAATTTCAAATTTTCAGTCACTTTAATTTTGTCGTCTGCAAATACTTTCAATTTGGACAAGCCTGAAATATTGTCGTTTGGTAATGAGTTAAACAAAATTTAAGACTCCTGAATTTAAAGCAATTGCAGATGAAAAATTAAATGTTGCTGAAATATAAGATTCATTATTTGAAAGCTTAACCCTTAACTCCATAAGGCATTTCTATGGTATCTCTAATTGACCCTATATAACAGCAAGGATGAAGCCGGCTCTTATGTGTATATGACACCTTTTTATAGCATTGAAAACATTGTGGCAAAAGGTAAAATTGCTCATCACGAGCAATTTCACCTTTTGCCACAATGTTTTCCAAAGGCTCCTACAAGCAATGCGTAGAAATGAGTATCTATGGAGTAAAGGGTTAAAATACGAAGAGAATCAATCCTTATAGGTGGCTCGTAGGATTTTGGGATGAAAATTTTACAAAAATACTAAAATTTCATCCTTATACTCCAAAAGCCTTTTAATTTTCGTTCCTAAAATTCCAGTAGTCGAAAACCATCTGACAACAAAAGAAATTAGAGATTTACAATGGACCAGATCGACACAGACAGGAAACATGGTCTATTTCTACATGAGCAACTTGTTCATTTACATACCGGACATAACGGTACACAGACGAAGCTTCAAAAATAGCGTCCAAAAAAGACATTATGGAAAATAATTACATGTCTGTTAACCCTTTACCCACAAGGCATTTCTATGGTATCTCTAAATGACCCCAAATAAAAGCAAGGATGAAGCCGTTTCTTATATGTATATGACACCTTTTGATAGCACAGAAAACATTTTGACAAAAGGTGAAATTGCTTGTCACGTGCAATTTCACCTTTTGCCACAATGTTTTCCAAAGGCTCCTACAAGCAATATGTAGGAATGAGTATCTATGGAGTAAACGGTTAATATGTTATGGAATTTAAGCATCATTAGCCATGTGCAAGTCACTTGACATTCCCACAATGCTTTTTTTATTTTCTGGCGCGAAGTCTAAAAATACCTTAAGAGGCTCCTTAGCCATTTAAGGAAGCTCCATCAAAAAAAATATATATATACATAATTACATGATTCATAATTATTGATGATTTGTATTGTTTTTTTCATATAAATTTCAGTGATACATGTGTACATTTTTTTTCACATGATGAGATGTGAAAAATCTAAATACCCACCTTTAAGGTTATAAAAATGTTAGTAGAGTGCATGCAGAAATGACTAATATGAAACTAGCTACAAATCTAGATACAACCCTGTGCAAATACCTGACTTTGCCCAAATAAAGTATAAAAGTAAAAAGTTAGAGAAAAGTGTTAATAAAAAGGTGGATAGTATTTAACCCATTACCAAACAATCCCTACTTTTGACACCCCTTAGAAAGAAGCCTTTAGAAAACATTGTGGGAAAAGGAGAAAATGCTGGTAACCAGCATTTTCTCCTTTTCCCACGATGTTTTCTACCCTTCACAAAACAAATTTCAAATTTAGAGTCACTTTTATTTTGTCGTCTGCAAATGCTTTCCATTTAGACAAACCTAAAATTTTGTCGTTTGGTAATGAGTTAAGTTAACCTAACAACAAATTCTGGTCTTGATCATAATTATTGCATGTATTTGTAGATGACAAATCTGGCTAAAATTATGGGAATGTTTATGTTACAGCTGAAAACATCATTTTATCTATAATCTATGGTAATTTTTCAGCCAATTAAAAGCACCAAAAAGCAAAATCCCTGATAAGTAAGGAAGACCCAGTTGCTATTGACCCTTTCCCAAACAATCCCTGGTTTTTATGAACCAGACATAGAAGCCTTTTGAAAACATTGTGGGAAAAGGAGAAAATGCCAGTAACCAGCATTTTCTCCTTTTCCCACAGTGTTTTCTACCCTACCGGAAACTAATTTCAATTTTGGGGTTACCTTTATTTTGTTCTCTGCAAGTGTTTTCAATTTGCACAAGTCTAAAATTTTGTCGTTTGGTAAAGGGTTAAACCAATACCACACAACCCTGACTTTTAACAACCCTGAGAAAAAAGGCTGTTTGACAAAATTGAGAGAAAAGAGAAAATGCTGGTAACCAGCATTTTCTCCTTTTCCTGAAATGCTTTCTAACTTAAAGAGGAAGAATTTCAGCATTTGAGCCACCATTCATTTGTCATCTGCAAATGCTTTCCATTTGATATAGTCTAAAATCTTGTTATTTGGTAAAGAGTTAAACCATCCCTCATCTACGATGTTTTAGACTTATCAATATTGAAAGCATTGAATAGACAACAAACGGATGCAGTTCATATTACGGTATTTATTTTAGAAAGCATGCAGAACACTGTGGAGAAAGAAAATTGCTGTCTACCAGCATATTCTCCTTTAGATGCCAGCTTGCTCAGAGCCATTAAAATATGGGCTCATAACCATAAAGCAAAAGCCAGCTTGCTCAGGACCATTAAAATATGGGCTCATATACGTAAAGCAAAAGTCAGCTTTCTCAGGGCCATTAAAATATGGGCTCATAACCATAAAGCTAAAGCCAGCTTTGTCAGGGCCATTAAAATATGGGCTCATAACCACAAAGCAGGAGCAAGCTTCATCAGGTTTAAAATATGGGCTCATAACCATAAAGCAAGAGCAAGCTTCATCAGGGCCATTAAAATATGGGCTCATAACCATAAAGCAAAACACAGCTTGCTCAGGACCATTAAAATATGGGCTCATATACGTAAAGCAAAAGTCAGCTTTCTCAGGGCCATTAAAATATGGGCTCATAACCGTAAAGCTTGAGCCAGCTTTGTCAGGGCCATTAAAATATGGGCTCATAACCACAAAGCAGGAGCAAGCTTCATCAGGACCATTAAAATATGGGCTCATAACCATAAAGCAAGAGCAAGCTTCATCAGGGCCATTAAAATATGGGCTCATAACCATAAAGCAAAACACAGCTTCCTCAGGGCCTTTAAAATATGGGCTCATAACCATAAAGCAATATTAACTTCTTATCACACAATTCTGAATTTTAATGACCCTAATAAAGAGGGCTTCTGAAAACATTGTGGGAAACGAAGAAAATACTGGTAACCAGCGTTTTCCCTTTTTCCAAAAATGTTCTTAATTCTATCAGAGACAAACATCGTCATTTTGAGGCACATTTAGTTTGTCATCTGCAACAGCTCTCAATTTGGACCAGTTGAAAATTTTGTCTTGTGATTAAGAGTTAAAAAGAAAGCTATGACTATTATCACACTAGTATCAAACTATTATCACACAGTGCTAAAAATAACCTCATGATCGTCCTCATCTGTCACATAATCAGAACCTTCCGACTGTTTTGCTTCTTTCATACCCCTACGCCCCCTTTCCCGCTTACGTCCCTTCAATTCCCCTTCAAGAGGTTTGGGTGGGGTAGGAGGTCTATCGTCTGAGTTTTCATCCATATTTTTATCCTTTCATGCAATACAAAGAGAATACATTAACTACACGATGCTCATCTACAACTAACAAAAGATTACTTGTGACCACATTAATCTGTTCCATCCTGTTCAGATGAATGAAAGAGAGCTTATCATAACACTTTAGAAAAAAAAATCTAAATATAATACCTGGAAGAAGAGTCATATGAAATGGCAAAATATACAGTGGAAGTTAAACCTCCAGAAAAAGAAACATAAAAATAAGCTTTCCTTTCTCTGTCTTATATAAACTTTAGAAATCCAGGTTATTAAATAAGCCATTGTAAAGGCGACCTATAATATAATGTTATTAATCAAGTGATTTCGTATTGGCCCAGTTACAGGTGCAAGGTCAGCTGTATTGGCCCAAGGCCGAAGGCCGAGGTCCAATACAGCTGACCAAGGACCTGTAACTGGGCCAATACGAAATCACTTGATTAATGACAATTTTATTAATTAACCATTTACCAAACAATCTCTGGTTATTTACGACCCTGCAAAGAAGCCTTCTGAAAACATTGTTAGAAAAGGAGAAAATGCTGGTAACCAGCATTTTCTCCTTTTTCTCACAATGTTTTCTACCCTGCTGGAAACAAATATCAATTTTTGGGTTACGTTTACTTTGCCGCCTCCTTGAATGTGATTGGCTAAAAGTAAGCGCAGACTCTCACGCCACTGAACTTTTGACCAATCACATTCAAGGATTTCTGTATTGGTCACAGGTCATCAATATTGATACAAGGTCAACTCTATTGATCAGAGGTCAAGTTGTATTAAGCCGAGGTCACAACCTGTGTACTATACGAAATCAGAAATGTGACTGGTATCGCGTGGACCGGTTTCCATGTATAACTTCTATATATCCAATAGTTAATTAATAATAATTAATATTGCGGTAACTCTTTACCAAACAACAAATTTATAGAGTGGTCCATATTAAAAGCATCTGCAGATGACAAAATAAATGCGACTGAAAAATCAAAATTTGATATGGGGAGGGTAGTAAACATTTTGGGAAAAGGAGAAAATGCTGGTTTCCGTTTCCAGCATTTTCTCCTTTTCCCACAATGTTTTCAAAAGGCTTCTACCTCTGGGTCATCAAAAGTCGTCATTGTGTGGTAAAGGGTTAAACAGATATGTTTCTTTAGAATTTACATGGCAAGTTTTTAGTAGGGTAGTACAGTAACAATAAAACCTTGATAATGCAGTACCAGTCAAGGCAAGTTCAAAACATTTGTTCAATTGGAGCCACTGCATTAAAATCTTGTAAACATGAATAATCATTCTGACTATGATTATTTAATTCAGTTTAACTGATTACCAAACGACAAAATTTTAGACTGGTCCAAATCAAAAGCATTTGCAGACAACAAAATAAAAGTGACTGAAAAATTGAGATTTGTTTTGTGAAGGGTAGAAAACATTGTGGGAAAAGGAGGAAATGCTGGTTACCAGCATTTCCTTTTTTTCTCCACAATGTTTTCTTAAGGCTTCTTTCTCAGGGGCGTCAAAAGTAGGGATTGTGTGGTAATGGGTTAACACTTTACCAAATGACAAAATCTTACACAGGTCCAAATTGGAAGCATTTGCAGACAACAAAATACATGTAGATGTGACTGAAAAATTTCAATATGTTTTGGGAACAGTTTCCAGCATTGTTTCCTTTTCCCATATTGTTTTCAAATGCTTTTCCTAGAGTCGTTTAAAGTTCAGATTGTGTGGAAAACTGTTAAACCTATTTTACATAACATGATAATAGTTGTTTGTGAAGAAAAACAAATCTGAGTATGCAGGTAAACTTAAATAACTATGTAACTAAGAATCAAGGTTTCACTGTGGTAGCAAAATGGAGAACATGCAAATGAATTTCAACAACATTATATAGCAACAACAACATGCAAACTATGTGTTTGTAAAGAAATACATCATCTATTCATGCCAACATAAAGTGTTTTTGTGCTCCTGGCTGAGAGTTAAGAGTTAAAAAACTGAGCTTATGTTATTTCTCAGAAATATTTATTTCAATGGGGGTTGGGAAGCTGATGTGTGTTGCGTGGGTGGGGGTGAAGGGTCTCATGGTTAACTGGTATCCCGCTAAATTGATTATATGAAACTTTCAAGCCAAAAGCAGAAATCCGAATACTGTTTTTCAAACTAATTTATTTTCAAGAAAAACATCTCCTCATTAGACAATGTAGATCCAAGATCAGACTCTAAATCCTGTGCAGTCTGATCTTGATCTACACTATCCGCAAAAGGATTAATGTATCTGACAGGAAAGGGTTATCAAGCATTGATAGTATTTTCGACACATTTTGCAGGCAGGAAAATAAGCATTTATAACACTGTAATAATAAAAGTAGACCTTTTATATCAGAAAAACTAGCCCAAAATAATCCATTTCCAAGACTTTACAGGGACAGGGACAGAATATGTTACAAAGGAGCAGATAACATAGATTCAAGATCAGACTACATGTCCTGTGCAGTCTGATCTTAATCTACACTGTCTGCAGAAGCAACATATGTTATGCTTACACCTGCAAAGACTAATTCCTAGTAAGCTACAAAGTTACCTTTTCTTCAAAACTGCTAAGACGTTTGACTGTTCTGTCTGGAGTGACGGAGCCTGGATGTTCGTGTGCTTGAGCCTGCTCCCAGTCACGGCCCATGTCGTTGCTGGATTTACTGTCTCGCCTCTCTGAATCTCTTTTATTATCTCTTCCCTGTGTATTAACAGAATGGACATTTCTTGTTTTATATGTTCTTAAACAAGATGTGCAACCAATACAAATGGGTAGTTTGTTTGTCCATATTTTTGTGTTATTTATCGGAGACAATACAACTATGAGTTCAAAATTGAATTTGAAGACCATGTATCATATTTTGTGCAAAGCCAAAGGAAAAAAACCTAATTAAACTCAATTTTTCTCAGACAAATAAGGTTTTTTGGTAGCACTCAGATTATGTAATTGGAAATGGCATGTTAAAATGCACTAGGTGTGGCCATTGATTGTGGAGATACTTATTTTTGATTGGAAATAGCTTCACTCGCTCAAAGCCTTCTATTCACTCAATGATACAAAAGTTGTATACTGATCGTTTGGTCCTTGGCTTTTTCGTTCCAAAACCAATTTGTCCCATGGCTTGTTAATCCCATGATTGCATGTTGCTCCATTTGCTTGAGCATGAATACTGATAGATCAAAATAATTGATTGTAATGTTGGGAATTAAATGTTAACAGCCAAGGATATTTCAAAATTATAGTTTTCAAGTACAAACTTAACTCTATTCGATATATTCATATGGTTTCTCTCTCCATCCATCATGCATCCTTCTGTCAAGGGAAGTTACTTGTGACTTTTTATGATTAAAGGGAGACCACAAATTACCCCAACTCTATCATGAGTACTCTCTCTTCAACCAAAAAGGTATCCATTTTCTTAGTAGGATAACTTTCAAACCAATATTATTACAATATTTCTCTTGCAAATTATCAATTCCACACAATTGCTTTCTCGACAAATACCACATCAGTGTTCTCAATGCTTTGATTTCTATCATTTTTTTTTTTTCAACAGCATTTTGCATAAGTGCATTTCTGATGCTAAACTTAAGTCTTTTTGAACCATTCATTGCTTTTCCACTTTTACTTTGGTCAGAACAATGATTTGGATGACTTTCAACACTGTTGAGAAAACTGGGATTTGAACTAGCAACCTCTGGGTGATTGCCCAAGACATGATCATTAAATTGTCAATTAGTACCATATTTTTCAGCCTTTATTATTTTTGAAAGATATTGTGTTAGTACTGGTGTGAGAAAACTAGGAAACATGTGTAGATGCACCGAACACTGTGAGATGACCAAAATGTTAAAAAACATCCATTAACTCATTACCAAACAACATTTTAGGATTGTCCAAATTGACAGCATTTGCAGACGACAAAATAAATGTGACTGAAATGTTGAAATTTGGTCTGGGAAGAGGAGAAAATGCTACCAGCATTTTCTCCATTTCCCGCAATGTTTTCAAAAGGCGTCTTTCTCAGAGTCGTTATAAGTCGGAATTGTGTGGTAAAGAGTTAAACTCCATTAGAAACAAAGAAACTTAATTACTGATCCATACAGTATATTTTGTCTAACAACTGCTGCATTGAGAGGTAGAATAATCTTTAGACATGCAGAAAATCAACCCACAGCAAAAGATTTCCATCCATGTCAGCCTGCGCAGACTGTGCAGGCCTACATGAGTCGATACTTTTGCAGATACCTTAAACCCTCTTTTAACTCTACCACACAATCCTAACTTTAACCCATTACCACACAATCCCTACTTTTGACGCCCCTGAGAAAGAAGCCTTTAGAAAACATTGTGGGAAATGGAGAAAATGCTGGTAACCAGCATTTTCTCCTTTTCCCACAATGTTTTCTACTCTTCACAAAACAAATTTCAAATTTTGAGCCACTTTTATTTTGTCGTCTGCAAATGCTTTCAATTTGGACCAGTCTAAAATTTTGTTGTTTGGTAATGAGTTAAACAACGCTGAGGAGGAAGGCTCAAGAAAACATTTTGTGAAAAGGAGAAAATGCTGGTAACCAGCATTTTCTCCTTATTGCAAAATGTTTTCTTTCATTCCAAAAACAAATTTTTAATTTTAAAGTCACTTTTATGGTGTCGTCTGCAAATGCTTTTAATTTGGACTAGTCTAAGATTCTGCTGTTTGGTAAAGGGTTGACAGAGCTTGATTCAATTAGTACTAACAACATAGGTTTTTGTGAAGAATTAGTAGACATTTTCAATGTGAAAATCAAATCCATATTTACCTTCTGCTTAGATTTTTGCTTCGCTGCTTTTTTCTCCGCTGCAAGTAGAGCTTTCTTTTCTTTTTCCAGTCTCTTCTTCTCCTTTTCCTCTTCCTTCTTCCTCATTTTCTCCATTTCCTTTTCTTTCTTTATTCTCTCCTTTTCTTGTTTTTCTAACAGTTTCCGGTCCCTTACAGACATGGGCATCGTAGGCTGTGGTTCTGGAGCCTCATCCTGATCTATCATTTCTGGGGTGATTGGTCTGGCATCCAACTCATCCTGTACAAATATGTACATATACTCATATTAAGCTCAACCTGTTATTTAACTCTTTACCAAATGACAAATTTTAGACTGGTCAACAACTGAAAGCTCTTGCAGACAACAAAATAAACGCAACTCAAAAATTGAAATTTATTTTCAGCAGTGTAGAAGACATTGTGAGAAAAGGAGAAAGTGCTGGTTACCAGCATTTTTTCCTTTTCCCACAATGTGTTCTTCCTTTCTCAAAACAAACTTTGAAATTTGAGAGACATTTACTTTGCTGTCTGCAAATGCTTTACATCTGGACTTGTTTTAAGTTTTATCGTTTCACAGAGTTAACTTAAATTAGACTTTCTAGCCAAGAGTAAAAACCTGCATTTGGCTATTGCAGAGTTATTTCTCAGTGAAAAAAATCTCCTTACGAGAAAATGTAGATCCAAGATCAAGTCACAATGAGCAGCCTATGTGTTTTAAAAAAAAGTCTGAAGCTCTTTTCAACAATCATTGTCCACTATTCTTTTGAATTTAAAAACTTGCCAACTCATTAGGTATGATTATTTATATCAGCCAATTAGATTTCTGTCATGGAATTCAGAATCAAATCAGTTCCTAGAAACATTCATGAACACAGCCCTATAACTGTATATCTGTACACATGGGTAGAGAAAAGTGGTTTAATTAAACCAATGCTGTGGGCAACCATAGAAATTATTTATTCATGACAGTTCTAATCAGTGCAAACTAGATAGGTGTGAGTTAGGCAGGACTTTGTCATATGAATGCTTCTTATCTTGTGTTACACTATAGAAATGGTGTTATGGTCAAAGGGAGACAATTCTTCTCTGCTCCTCTCCCATTTGACATGTAAATTGCATGCACATTTTGTATCATGTTTTATCTCTATATATCCAAATACTCCAACAATTTGAACTTGGCAGGGCTTTCTTTAAATTGTATAGCTCTGCTTACATACATGATGCAAAAATGTGGCCTATAACAGTGGGGCAAGTGGAAAAATAAACTCCTTGGCCAACATTCACCAACTACTCTAAATAGCATGTCTCATGGTTGAATTCTAGATGAACTAAGTATTACACTATTTGATAGGCTAATAAATTTTGTAAAATGCAACACAATTTCTGAATGGCTCAACAATTTCGTAATCATTTAGCCAACCAGAAGCTTGTGTTCCTTTATAATGGGACATAATTTTTTAGAATGGCCCTGTTTCACACAGAAACTTTTATTATACTGCAAAGAAATTTCTTGTGATCTGATTGAATAATATGTCCCAAACATATATATCATGTACACTGGCAAAAGTAAAAACAGTTTCCCTTTCAGGAGCCCCGTATACATGACTACACTATCGACAGAACATCCAAAATGGCGGCGGTGATCAAGATTTACATCAAGATTATGCGCCAAGCCGCACATTTTAGCATGTACTACCAAGGTTTCAAGGCGACGTCATTTCCCAGTGACATCAGTTTTCATTGAATTGGGGCACCCAGACGGGAAATTCTACTTCATCAGCATACTCATTTTCTAAACCGAAAAAAGAAAGCAAAATTCACATAACAAACACCGGAATGGTAGAACTTTGCAGTGTAATAATTTCATTGTACAGTCAGGTGGCAGGAGACTTGGAAACTTGTTCATGGCTGTGATGAATCATGTCGCCATGTCACCTATAGCTGTACCAGACAATCCGTTTTTTATGACCCTTAAATAGAAGCCTTTTGAAAACATTGTAGGAAAAGGAGAAAATGCTGGAAACCAATATTTTCTCCATTTCCTAAAGGGATTTTACCCTGCTGGAAACAAATTTCAGTTTTCAAGTTACATTTATTTTGTTGCCTGCAAGTGCTTTGAATTTGGACCAGTCTAAAATCTTGTTGTTTGGTAAAGAGTAAGTCCCAGTGGTGGACAAAAGTAAAGAATGGAGGTTACAATGCATCTTGACTGAAATCATACCATTTTAAGATATTGAACTCATTACATCTTTACAAACAACAAATCTATAGACTGGTCCAAATTGAAAGCATTTGCAGCCAACAAAATAAATGTGACTAAAGAATTGAAATTTTATTTGGGAAGGGTAGAAAACATTATGGGAAAACGAGAAAATGCTGGTTACCGGCATTTTCTCCTTTTCTCACAGTGTTTTCTAAAGGCTTCTTTCTCAGGGTCGTCAAAAGAAGGGTTTGTGTGGTAATGGGCTAACTCTTTACTAAACGACAAATTTATAGACTGGTCCAAATTGAAAGCAGTAACTGTTGCAGATGACAAAATAAATGTGAATGAAGAATCGAAATTTGATTTGGGAAGGGTAGAAAACATTGTGGGAAAAGGAGAAAATGCTGGTTACCAGCATTTTCTCCTTTTCTCACAGTGTTTTCTAAAGGCTTCTTTCTCAGGGTCGTCAAAAGAAGGGTTTGTGTGGTAATGGGTTAACTCTTTACCAAATGACAAATTTATAGACTGGTCCAAATTGAAAGCAGTTGCAGATGACAAAATAAATGTGACTGAAGAATCGAAATTTGATTTGGGAAGGGTAGAACACATTGCGGGAAAAGGAGAAAATGCTGGTTACCACCATTTTCTCCTTTTCCCACAATGTTTTCAAAAGGCTTCTACCTCAGAGACATCAAAAGTTGTCATTGAGTGGTAAAGAGTTAAAAAGATGACCATCTATTATTGTACATTCAGTCCATTTAGTGTAAGTGGCTGTCAGGAAAACGCATTTTAAAACCAGGTAATTCAGGTAAGTGACCTGTCAACTTTTGACCTAGATTTAAATTTGACAAACACCTGACTGTAAAACAGATTGCGTCTTTGCAGTAATTTCCATATATCTTAATGATATGCTTTACAGTATAAATGCATTTTTCCATCCTCTTTGATTTTCTTTGGCCTCTATTTGACCTTTAATGAACTGAAAGGTGTTTAAGCTCTGCCCATAATAATTTCAGTCATATCATTGCAATAGCTTACATGTTCATGTGTGTCTTGGGTTCATCAGTACCGGACTGGGGCTCTATAGTGCCTTGCCCAAGAACACTCCTAAGAAAAACCAAACCCTTTATGTGAGGCTCAAACCTAGGGCCTCCAGGTTACAAGTCCTATATTTCAGCTATTCAGGAACCCTTAACTCTTTCCCACACAATGACCCTGAAGTAGAAGCCTTTCGAAAACATTGGTAACCAGTATTTTCTCCTTTTCCCACAATGTTTTCTACCCTTCCCATATTGAATTTCGATTTTTCAGTCACGCTTATTTTGTCGTCTGCAAATGCTTTCAATTTGGACCAGTGGACAAAAGTCGAGTGTTTTGGGCTCTGAAAGAATGAACACTTTACCAAAAGACAAGATTTTAGACTGGTCCAAATTAAAGGCATTTGCAAACATCAAACTAAATATTGTACAAATAAAGACATTTATCTTTGACATGGTAGAAAACACTTTGGGAAAAAAAGGAGAAAATGCAAGTAACCAGTATTTTCTCCTTTTTGGTCCATGTTTTCAAAAGCCCTCTCCGTCAGAATTGTTTAAAGTCGGGACTTTGTTACAGGTTAATTCTTCTCAAGAGTTCCAGCTATAGAGCTACAGGGATTTCTGTTTCAGTAAAACAAGATTGCTTTGACAATGGTTATGTGGGAAAGTAGCCAGTGGCTCGGGAAGAATACCGTGCATAGTAATGGAATCTTGAGGAAAGCACAGGTAGATGCACTGGTTGCCATGAAATACCTGGAATTATGTTGAAAATGGCATTAAATACCATACAATCAATGTATCAATAACCAAAATGTGAGCACATAATCCAAGCAGTCTGATCTTGATCCATCCGATCTGAAAAAGCTCTTGCAAATGGGATAACCAGACAGTCCTTAAATAAGTCACACACACCTAGAACTTTTAACAATGTTTAGTCCATTTTCAATGAATACTGTAATGCATTAAAGTTCATGGGAGAAATTGAACAAGACTGAACAATTTTCCAATGTTTTATGAACTATTTTATTTAACAATAATTTCCATAAATAAGTAGAATAAATGTGGATCACCGTAAAATTCGAACTAGCACATAGTTTTACATCTATTTAACACCAAAGGTAAAACAAGGATTGGGATTCATGGTTTGTCAAGGTAAACATGCATTACAATATTCATATTTGAAATCAAATGGACTAAACATCTATCTAACACAAGTGAAATTAAGCAAAACATAAACTTAAGCAAAATAATAATATCTAGAACAGATTGGTATCATAACTAATTACATGGATTTGGAATTCATAACTTGGACTTTTCAATATTTCATTACCGGGTATTTTATAATTATTTTTCGAAGTTTCAATATTTCACTTCCAATGGGGTACCTGACTTTAGCCCTCTATCAAACAATCCTGTTCATCAGCTACCCTGAAAATGCTTTAAAAAAATTATGGGATGGCAAATTTTCCTACAATCAGGTATCGAACCTAATCTCCAGGTCATGAGTCGGATAACTAACCCTGAGCTACCCGGCCAGGCAGTGTAAACTATCAGTTTTTAGTTCAACTATAAGAAATTAGATGTACATTGTATGCAAGTAAGTAAATAAGCAAGGGTTACATTGTTATAGGGTATAATTCACTGTTAGATTTCTATAACCTGCTAAAAAGCATAGAAGAAATAGAGGATCTTACATTTGTGTTTATGTATCATCATTTTTATCAAACAAGTTGACCAAAATTGTATGATGTAAGCCTTGGTGAGCATCCAATACATTTCAGTAAATGAGTTGGATAAAAATAATGATACGTAAACATGAACGTGAGATTCTATTCATCACATAAAACAAATAACAGAAAAATAACCTGCATCATCACTTTAGCCTCTATACAGTTCATAGGTCCATGTTTACAGTTGTAGTCTGGTTTCAAATGTGTATATGAGTAAATAGTTCTTTGACTTTTTGCCGAACGAAGAATAAAAAAGTTTATAGAGGCATTAAGTCCATCAATTTCCACAATAATGATGTTTTTGAGAGACTTTTGCTGCATTTCTTGACTTTTATTAATCATAAAAATCATAAACTACCCATGCAGATACTTCTTGGCAATAATGGCATCATTTTTCCATGAAATGGAGTAGCAGCAAAGATTCCCGCACATACTTTGTTGAGAAAAAAAACAAAAAAACAATAATACACTGTTGTATTATCGAAAGTAAGTCATGGGTTTAATACACTGCCAGAAAAGGTTTTATGTGATAAAATGTTTTTTATGGATTTGCGACACTCAACTGGATAAAAAAATTATGCAACACAGAAATTATCTGAAAGTCTCTCTTATTCTTTGAGTCACTCTCAACCATACAAGTTTCTATGTCATAAGTCTATACAGAGACAGAGACAATAATTGTTCCTCGAAACTATCATTGAAGAGATGTACAATCTAATGCACATATGTAAGACTGCTTTTTAAAAGTCTTATAGGAAAAGAGGCAATTGCTTGCTACAAACAACTGCATCTTTTCTTGCTGTGTTTTAATTCTTTACCACATGATAAAAATATTTTGACTTTTCAAAATTCAAAAGCATTTGTAGGTGCAAACTAAAGTGACTCAAAGGTTGAAAATCTAACTTTCTTCATAAGGTAGAAAACATTGCAGGAAAAGGAGAAAATGCTGGTAACCAGCATTTTCTCCTTTTCCAACAATGTTTTCAAAAGCCTTCTCTTTCAGGATCATTTAAAATTGGTCTTGTGTGGTTAAATTTTATCCAAAACAATGCTTTCCTTTTCAAATCTGAGATTTCTTCTTTGTATCACATGTGCAAGTGGTTGACTAGCCTCAATTTATTCTGTTTAGTAATAATATAAATAATAACAATGAAGTGTTCAACAGTTTTCTCACTAGAACAAATGGCAATAAATTACATGTAAATGGCAAGAAAAAACTTGTACAGAACACAATTCTTTTGGATATAGACTTACTTTTGGCAATCTGACTTATGGCTGTTTCACTTTTATTGAGGACTGAAGACGTGGTTTCACACAAGTGTTATTAGGTTTTTTTTTAAAAACTCCCATAAAAATAAAAAAGAAATTCTCTTTATTTTATATAATATCACAGTCAATAAAGACCCACATAAATGATAAAGTTACTAACTGCACTTGTTTTGTAAATCCAATATTGCAGTTTCTAATTTAATTTCTAATTTGCATTTCATTGATAAATATTGTCACAGTGTGGCTCGTTTATTTAAAATGTGTAATTTGTGACATCATCATAGCGTTGGACATTGCAGAGTCACTATTTTGTTATAAGTTTCATAAGCTGGATTTAAGTTCAAATTAGTAGATAATTCATGCCCAGTAACTGACAATGAGTTTTAAGTTATCTCTTTGACCTTATGAATTTGTTGGATTTTTTTTCAATCTTTGATATTCATGGAAAAATCAACATAGCTAGCATTTGAAACTCAGACTCGGTATTAAATTATAAAGAAAAAAATTTATTGTGTATACATGTTGGTTTACATTAGTTTAAGCAAACTAACATTTAAACAATTTTCCTTTATTTTATTTGTATTGGACTAATTTATTTTTTTTTGGTATTGTTGAATAAGTAACTGTAATGGTACTACAGCAATAACTATTGCACAAATTGATTAAAAAAAGTTAACATAATAACCTATTTTACTGCCTGCAGTTATTGGCTTATCATAATGACAGTCAAACCTAATATTAGACAGCCAGCTAATAGAATGAAAAATCCTGATCACTGTAGCTTAATGGCTTTTGATTAAACAGAGGGACTTTTGCAATCAAGTCAAAATATAATGCTCTAAGTTAGGTGGCCATTTTATGCAAGCCACCATGGACACAAGTAAGATTGCATACCCAAATGTTCTAATCTTACAGATAGTTTCAGAGGCTGTAAGAATAAACTGGTTACCAGCATTTTCCTCTTTTCCCACAATGTTTACCAAAGCCTTCTTCCATAGGGTTCAGTCATAGGGTTAAAAGCTGTCTGCTGCAAATTCATTTCAAAAAGACACAAATAAATTTTCAGCTGCATCTGGGCCTGTTATTTCAACAACTCTTGTTTTTGTACCTATTACCATACTGACAGATTTATGTAAAGCATACCATTTTCTAGTAAAACTGATAAAATGAAGAATACATTTTGGGGAAAAGAAGCAGTTGCGCACAAAAAGGCACTACTCCTTTGTTCAAAATGTTTCCAAAGCTATGTATTGTATGACGCTTAACATACTGTGTGGGTGTATGATAATATGTTTGTCGAAACTAGCGAAACATTTACAAGAGTAGTAGAAGGGCCCCTTTCCTAGTGACATACCTTTATTATACATGTATGTTAGATTACAATTACTGTAACAATGTAATCAGGAAACATGTATTACTTCCTCAGAATTAGCATAACCTTAACAACAGCTTGATATGAACTAGGACTGAGCAAAAACCAGCAGCAGAAATGTTCTGAATTTGCTTAATTGATGTTATCCCAAAAATCTTAAAAGAGGTTATTCAATTGATTATAATTAAACCCATTTGAAGAGAATTCTTACCTGCTGTTTTGGAAAAAAATTCCAAAATTCTAAAATTCATTAAAACCTTTTTCCTAAAACATTTTTTCTAAGTGAATCAAATTCTTTTGAGGAGTTTTGAAAAGGATTATGGTAGGATTATTCCTTTGATGTTTGGTAAAATTATGCATTATATATTGGATTGATATTTCAGAGTAAGTGTGCAAAATTGCAGTTATCAAACACAACTTCAAATAGTTACAATTACAGACTGTGTATATCCAAGACAAGACTTCACATTCTGTACAGTTTGATCTTGATATACACCACCTGCAAAAGACAGCCTGATCTTTATCTACACCATCTTCAAAAACACATGACATGGACATAATTAGCATTCCAGAGGTAAACTCTTTACCATACAGCAAATTTTCTGATAAGTACAAATTCAAAGCATCTGCAGACAACAAATTAAATCTTGGTAATATGATGATTTCTGACTTTGATACGCTAGAAAATAATGTGGGAAAAGGAGAAAATGCTGGTTACCAGCATTTTCTCCTTTTCCCACAATATTTTCTAAAGGCTTCATTCTCAGGGTCTTTAAAAGTCAGGATTGTGTGGTAAAGAGTTAATTCATCACAGAACAAGAGGACCATGATAGTCCTATATTGCTCACCTGAGTACTAAGCAGCAAAGGTCTGCAACAAAGATTATAATTACCAAATATTGAGGTTCATGGGCTAATGAAGATGAAACAAGAGCGGCAAATTGTCGCAAGATATACAATCCAACCACCAGTTGTAGAGGAGGTATAATAGTTGCAAAGGGCAGGCAATGCAACAAACAATTTGACTTGAGACTTCAAAATTCCACTCTGGACAAGAAAACAATACTATTAAAATAAAGATCAAAAAGGAATTACTCAAAATCCATGCTAGGTAGAGTTATTGTTCTTGAACCAAGTACTTGGTAATATCACAACAAACATGCATACCAATTTTGAAGTCGTTCCGACTTGAGATGACAAAGTTATATTCCGAACAAGCATTCAATGCAGACTCATGTGACATTTTATTGAGACAGACATTCTAACAATTTTCAATTCAGCTTAGCAAGAAATGTGGTCTCAAGAGTGCTCACAAGAAGACTTTTAAAGATTTCCCTCTTTATCTCTATGTGAAATATGAGACCAACAACATAGGGCTAACTTTCACACCAGGACTATAATTTGAAGTATTTTGGTAAAGGGCCACTAGATGATGCTACATGCCAAAAAATGAAAGCTCTAGCCCTTATGGTTTGGGAGAAGAAGATTTTCTAAGATTTCCTTCTTTATCACTGTGAAATACAGGAACCCACAACATAGGGCCATTTTCAACACTAGGGCCATAATTTGAGGTATTTTGGTAGAAAGCCACTAGATGATGCTATATGCCAAATATGATAGCACTGGCCATTACGGTTTGGAACAAGAAAATTTTCTAAGATTTCCTTCTTTATCGCTATGTGAAATCTGAGACCCACAACATAGGGCCAACTTTTTACATCAGGGACATAATTTGAAGTATTTTGGTAGAGGGCCACTAGATGATGCTATATGCCAAATATGAAAGCTCTGGCCATTACCATTTGGACAAGAAGGTTTTTAAAGATTTCCTTCCTTGTCTCTATGTGAAATCCAAGACCAACAACAGGTTTAATTTTCACAGCAGGGCCATAATTTGAAGTATTTTGGTAGAGGGTCACTAAATGATGCTGCATGCCAAATATGAAAGCTCTAGCCCTTACGGTTTGGGACAAGAAAATTTTCTAAGATTTCCTCCTTTATCTCTTTGTGAAATCCGTGACCCCACAACATTGGGCCAATTTCAGCAGCAGGGCAATAATTTGAAGTATTTCAGTAGAGGGCCACTAGATGATGCTACATGCCAAATATGAGAGCTCTAGCCCTTACAGTTTGGGAGAAGAAGATTTTCTAAGATTTCCTTCTTTATCTCTATGTGAAATCTGAGAACCCACAACATAGGGCCAATTTCAACACTAGAGCCATGATTTGAAGTATTTTGGTAGAGGGCCATTAGATGATGCTACATACCAAATATGAAAGCTCTAGCCCTAACAGTTTTGGACGAGAAGATTTTTAGTTTTTTCACTTGGTTGCCATGGCAAACAGAGTTCTTCATGGAAGTATTTTGAAAGTGCATCACAGACGGACGGACGATGGACGGACGACGGACATTGATCGATCACAATAGCTCACCTTGAGCACTTCCTGCTCAGGTGAGCTAAAAAAGGTTATATAGAACATACATTAGTAAAGTATCACAGTAAAATTTGGCAGGATTTCAGATTGGTAAGTACAAAAGCTATGGCATTTAAATGTTGATTGCATGAGAAGAACATATTTGGATTAGTGTTATATGCAACAGCCATAGGTTTATAAATAGTATGATAACAAAAGCAGACACATAACTTTCAAATATTTTGTTATTTCTAAAGCTTTGCCTCACATTGCTTAAGGCCATTCCAAAGTAGGAAAAAATTGAAAATTATTCAGATAGACAGAATGATTTTGATTTCATAACTGAAAATATTAATTATACTCTACTAAACCGTATGGTGTGGGTACTCATTAGAAACATCTCATTGAGCCGATTCTAATGAGTACCCATACCATACGGTTTCGAAGATAAATGACTTTAGAATACCATCATGCCCTCTTTCCTTGAGATCTGTATCATTTTTGTAAACTATGATTTATATCATGCAATCGAAAACAGATGGGATTTCTTTTACAAGTCAGGTGATGACTTCGAAAATCGGATAGTAAAATAGATTCAAAAATAGGTATCATAAAACATACTGAAGATAAATGAGAGTAAAGTACAATCTGTATTCAGAGACCACTCAAAGGGAAGTACTGAAATTAGTCTCTTACAGCAGGTGGTCTTTAAATACAGATTATACTAGGTTAATGTATGAAGGGTTGTTGTATCAGAACATTAGTCCCTTAAAGCAGGTGGTCTCTTAATACAGATGGTCTCTAACACAGGTTTAACTGTGTATATATTGAGAAAACTTACTGAAAGGGACAAATTGTTTGTTCTGAAATACAAATCCTGCTACAGTGATGTTTAAGCAGGAAGTTAGCAGTAAAACACAAACTTTTGTCTGATGGAGGTTAGTATACAAGACATATGTCAAAAAGGACGAGTAAATGCTAGCAGGAAAAAAAGCAGGACAAAAATGGCATTTGAGATGTAAAATGCATGGAATCATTGCACAAACTGTATAATTATATAACACAGATGAGTCATGCTCTATGAAAAGGGTGTTTCATCATGCATCTACCCAAAGTATAGACCCAGATCAGCCTGGCCAGTCTGCACAGGCCGACCTTGATCAAAACTATTTTGTTTAACTCTTTACCAGATGACAAAATTTTTAGCCTTTTCCAAATTGAAAGCATTTGCAGACAACAATTTCAGTGTGGCTCAAATGGTGTAATTTTTCTTTGATACAGCAGAAAACATTGTGGAAAAAGGAGAAAATGCTGGTTACCAGCATTTTCTACTTTTCCCAGAATATTTTCAAAAGGCTTCTTTTCCAGGGGCGTCAAAAGTTGGAATTGTGTGGTAAAGGGTTAACCCTTTACCCCATAAGGCCTTTCTATGGTATCTCTAATTGACCCTAAATAACAGCAAGGATGAAGCTGTTTCTTATGTGTATATGACATCTTTTGATAGTGTAGAAAACATTGTTGCAAAAGGTGAAATTGCTTGTGACAAGCAATTTCACCTTTTGCCAACATGTTTTCCAAAGGCTCCTACAAGCAATGCATAGAAATGAGTATCTATGGAGTAAAGGGTTAAGAGAAATATGCCTGTCAAAGGACCAATTAACATCAAGATTCAGCAGATTTTATACCAAATAGATCCTTATTACGTGGAAAATTGCTTTGGGTGATATATCATTATTATGATGCATTATCCCCCTTTTCTTATAGCACCACCCAGGACATACATACATTTCACTCTTTACCTAACCGTGAAATTTTAGACTTGTCAAAACTGAAAGCATCTGCAGACAACCACATATATTTAACTCAAAACATGGAATTTGTTGTGAGGAGGATAGAGAACATTGTAGGAAATATAGAAAATGCTGAAACCAGTATTTTCTCCTTTTTCCACTATGTTTTCAACAAAAGTCCCTTTCATCAGGGCCATTTAAAAAACTCAGCATTGTGTGGTAAAGGGTTTAACCCTTTACGAAACAATCCCTGGTTTTTACGACTCTGAGATAGAGGCCTTTTGAAAACGTGAATAAAGTGAGTAAAGGAGAAAATGCTCATAACCAGCATTTTCTCCTATCCCCACAATGTTTTCTACCATGCTGGAAACAAATTTCATTTTCTGAGGTTTGTTAATCTTGTCGTCCGCAAGTACTTTCACTTTGGACCAGTCTAAAATTTTGTCATTTGGTAAAGAGTTAACCAAGATAAAAATAAATTTTGCACAAATTGTATAATATGTAAGATTATTGTTATAATGTTATGTAAAATTCAAATAAACTCGAACACAACCGTATCACTAAATACAACTCTCTCCATCTCTCACACTGATATAGCACACTTCTATATATCAGATCTTGATTCTATACAAATATATACTTAAAAAAAACAAGAGCTTCGCAGAGCGGCGCATATACGCCCGAAGGGGCTTGTCAGTGAAATGACTTGCATTAACGGATGGGCCATGAATGAAGAGTAGTTATTCTCCATGATATATGAAAAATATTAAAGGGCAATAACTAAAAAAATAAGGGTGGCAAAGTTACAAATTTTGTGAATTGCTTTTATCCACAAGGTGTTCGATCAGTCTTTGAAGGTCCCAGATCATACCTTTTATATTTTAGAAATTATGGCCCAGACGAAAATTCAAAGTGAAAAGGAAAATAACTCAGAAGGAGGGAGGGCAGAGTTATGGTTCTTGTGCAATGCACTTCTTCATAATGTGTCCTTTTAGTCTTTGAAGTTTCAAGATGATGGATTTTGAAGTTTGGAAGTTATGGTCTTTACAAAAATTCAAACTGAAAATTAACCAATGGCAATAACTGAAATAATAAAGATGGCAGAGTTATGATTCATGGGCAATGCACTTCTCCATAATGGGTTTTATCAGTGTATGAAGTTCCAAATTAATAGCTTTTATAATTTGGAAGTTATGGCCGGGACAAAAATTCAAATTGAAAATTAACAAAGGGCAATAACTCAAAAAATAAAAGTGGCAGAGTTATGGTTCATGTGCATTGCACTAACTCAAAAAATAAAAGTGGCAGAGTTATGGTTCATGTGCATTGCACTTCTCCATAATGTGTTCTATTAGTCTTTGAAGTTTCAAGATAATAGCTTTTATAGTTTAGAAGTTATGGCCTGGACAAACTGAAAATTAACAAAGGGCAGTAACTCAAAAAATAACATTGGCAGAGTCATGGTTTATGTGCACTGTACTTTTCCAAAATGTGTTCTATCAGTGTATGTAGTTTCAAGTTGATATCTTTTATAGTTTGGAAGTTATGGCCTGGACAAAAATTCAAAGTGAAAATTAACAAAGGGCAATAACTCAAATAATAAAGGTAACAGAGTTACGGTTCATGTGCAGTGCACTTCTCCATAATGGGTTCTATCAGTGTATGAAGTTTCAAGTTAATAGCTTTTATAATTTAGAAGTTATAAAAATTCAAACTGAAAATTAACAAAGGGCAGTTACTCAAAAAATAACATTGGCAGAGTTATGGTTCATGTGCACTGCACTTCTCCATAATGTGTCCTATCAGTGTATGTAGTTTCAAGTTGATATCTTTCATAGTATGGAAGTTATAGCTGGAACAAAAAATTCAAAGTGAAAAGTTGGTTATTTCAGAAATCAAGGGCAGATAATTTTAGAACACAAACAGTGATCCAAATTCTAAGACCCAGGTGCACAACTAGACATCATGGAGATTCATTGTGGCAAGTTTCAAATAATTCCGATGGAAACTGTAGGAGGAGTTGCGCACACAAGAAATTGCTAACGGACGGACGGACGGATGGACAGACAGACGGACGGACGACCGGGGGTATAACATAATACGACCCTTCGGGCGTATAAAAAAGAGACAAAAAAAACCTGTCCATATTCCTACCATCTTCTAATTCATTACCTTCTGAAACAGACTGGCAGCAGACAATGTTCAGATGTCTTTGTAAAACATGGATTAGTCACATGAATTGATGTTACACATTAATACAGTCATGTAACACAATATCAAACAGGAAAAGTTCATTGCCAGCTATTTCTCCATTTGTCAGTGTTTTCAAGAATAGACTGCTGCAAGCCAAAAAAAGGTCAAAGCCAGATGGTAATTTAGGAATCTAATCTGCAATCAAGAACAATTTTCAATACATTCTTGATTTTCACATATAATCAGACCTTGTAGATAAATCCACTATTAACCAATGACCTGCCATTTAACTCTTTATCAAACAACAAAATTTTAGGTTTGTCCAAATCGAAAGCATTTGCACATAACAAAATAAAAGTGACTAAAAATTTGAAATTTCTTTTGTGAAGGTTAGAAAACATTGTGGGCAAAGGAAAAAATGCTGGTTACCAGCATTTTTTTCCTTTTCCCACAATGTTTTCAAAAGGCTTCTTTCTCAGGTCATCAAAAGTAGGGACTGTGTGGTAATGGGTTAAATAGAAATGGACATTTTAGGCATTCTGTTATACATCGATTACAAAAAAAGAGATATGTAATGTTACGCCTATGAAAAGGACCTCGATACACACATTTCAAATTGATTTGATAAGAGAATATGTAAACGGTAAGCTTACCAATAAAATCTGAGTACAGACTGCACAGAACCTGCTGTTCAGTCTTTAATCTACTCTGCAAAAGGAACTAAAGTTGCGCTTCATTATCTAATGGGTTAGTGTAATATATATGGCAGAAATAAATCTACATCTTGTCAATTGCTTTTCTGTTTTTCTGTGGCTCCCGATCCAGCAACATTATTTCAAAAGCAGTTTTTAAAAAGTGACTGTCTAAGGTACTTGTTAACAATTTTTTTTATGTCAGCTTATAAGTGATTTCAACAACAATGCATGTTAAGACCAGAGAGCATAGAACGTTTGGATGTTTGTAACAGAGTGATTAACTTTCATTTTCTGTCATTATGGCAGAAAGCATGTCACATATAGCTTTTCATATGACAAATAGGGTCATTCTGACATTTGCGTACAGTGTCATCTCAGATCAGCTCACACATTACGTACAGGCAAATCCAAGACGGCACTTTACGACTACATTAGATTCTGTGTTTCAGCTGACTTGTGCAAAACAGAAAATTACGTAAAAAAAGAAAAGTATTGTTTCCAATTAGCCTGTGCAGACAAGAGCAGGCTGAACCAAGACAACACTTTACACAAATATCTGAATAACCTTTTTTGCATGTTGTAGGCCATATCTTAATTCATAGGTGAACTAGTTATTGTGTTTTAATTGTACAAGTTAATTTTGTAAAATCTTGATTTAATTTTTGACATCTATCAAACATGTTGATAATAAAAAAAACAAGCACATACACTGTAATTGTCTAAACAGATACCTAGTTCTCCTAATAAAAGGTCCCTAAGGTATACAAAACATAGATAGGGAGCCTTTACTTTGTACCCAATTTGCAATGCAAAAATTCTGTCCAATTTTGTATTTCTTTCTGTTTTTGTGATTGTTTAGGGGAAATATTAATCAAATTAGAAGAAATATTCATCAAATATCATCATTTTAATCAACTAATGTTTAATAGGTTATCATGTTTTAAGGTTTGTTTTTTTTCCATCTATGTCTGAAAATCCTATCCTGTCAAAAACTTTGTAGCAGTGGTTAATGTTTTAAGTCTTAAGCTGAAGACAAGGTTTCAGATGAATTACATGTAGCAATAGTAAGGATTGCTGTCATGGAAATGAAGAAAACCTGGAAAAAGTTAAAATACTTGTCCCACATTGTTTTTTAATGGCTTCTCCTTCAGGGATGCTAAAACTTGGGATTGTGTGACAAAGACTTCAACATGGATCCCTATCATCAGGTTTTCAAATGTTAATGCAAAAAGGAAAGTGTAAGTAGAAACTTTTGTGACATGAAATTCTTGCACTTTTGCAAATTCTTTTGTGTTTGTAGCACAATTATACGACCAAATAATGAGCGTCTTGAACTTGCAAACATTGCTGTATGCAAAATGTCTGTAACTGGTAGTTCACAAAGTTTTGACACGTGTATATATCCACATATACGGTAAGTACTTCATCATTGTTCACATATGAATTTGCATTTGGTTCTATTTCTTTTAACAAGGTGTCATCGTTCATCCAACAAATGGTAACAAGAAAACAAGAACAGCTCCAAAGGCTAGGACAGCCACAATCTGAACAACAAAGAGTCTCTCTTGAGTGGATTCCAGAATAAGTAAAGATGGTAGTTCTTCCTGCATTATTGTAGATAGCAAGGTTTCATTTTGAACAACAAATGAATTTGGTAGCTGATCATCAACATAATTTTCATCATCAACTTCTGACTGAGTTTTGGTTCCAAATTGATGAAAGTCCTTTAAATATTCCAAACCAGCCGCTCTATAACCTTCCTCTATCACTTCTGTATGTTTTTCTGAATCAATATACATTTCACTATTCTCTCTCTTATCTTTGCCTCCAATCACATGGTGAGATAAACCCCCAGTTTTTAACTTCTGTTCTTGTTTTGTTTTATCTACAACATGAGACAGGCTTGGCAGGTACCTTGGAAATCTATCCAAATTAAAGAAGTTTGTCTGGGAACAATGATAAGAATATTTCTCATGCTCAAAATGATCAGCTTGTTTCTTTAGGGGCTCTTGGGTAGATTTTTTGACCGAATGAGAAGTGTTAGCTAGGTCATATGTTAAAGTGCCTGTCCTTGAACCATCTTCTCCCAGAGGATAATTGACAGACTTTCTTATGTATTCCTCAACAACTTCTCTACTTTCTCTTGACAGAGTGCTTGTAACACCAACAATAGGACCTAAAGGATAGCATACTGATTGCTCCATTACCTCTTCCACTTCTATTTCACCACTCTCATTCTCAACTTTCTGATTACCAAGAGGAATACAAAAAGCCTTGTTTATGAATGGTTCTACAACTTCTTCAACCACCTCCACTCCATTTTCACTATCATCAATTAATGGAAAATCAGTCCCAACACTTTTATTTACTGTCCTTACACTAGGCAGAGAATCAGCCCTTTTCTCTGCCTTTGGTTTATTCGTCTGATCAATTAGTTTTTGGAAATGAGGTAAGAAATTCAGATCGGTTTGTACTTTTTTATTTTGCTGGTATTGAATCTTCACATTATTTAGCTTGTATTCAGTAACATACTCATATGTTACATATTTGATTTTCGGAGATCCTGGGTCCGAGTCATCTGTATACGAGTAAGAGTACCTTGTTATGTTATCATCTACAGTTCGAATAGGTTGTTCTAATGTGTGGGAGCCTTTTTCATCTAATTTCATACTGGTGGCTTTCCCAGATTCATTATCTGTTTTCATGCTTAATTCTGAAACATCTCCATAGTGGTTTGGAGCAGAATCATCTAAGAGGAATGGACACTTTCTTTCATTTTCACTACTGTGCAATTGGCACACCTGATGCTGAAGACTTTCTTCAGGTGATTTATCATGTAAACAAGGATCTAATTGGCCAAAATCCATAAACTGTTCCGAAGAAATTTGTGACGCATACTTGGGACTTTCAAGTTCTCTGCTTTGTGTAAAAATTGTCCTATCACGATCACTGTTACCTATGACAATTGATTCATCATCACTTTCGATGTCTGGAGATTCTTTTAATGAATTTACTTTATCTGTGTATCTCTGTTTCCTACCTGTAACTACTTTGGCTATCTTAGCTCCATCTTTTCTGTGGTTTTTATTTGGGCCCTTTGAATCAACTGATCTTATTTCAGTTTCTAGATGAGACTCAATATCATCATCATCATAATAATCTATTTCGTCAAGATCTGTAGTAATAACAGCACTGTTTGAGTTATTCACATATTGTCCATCTATGAATGAGTTCAATAAAGTTGTATCTAATCCTGAAGAGTTACCTGAAGTACTTAGTTCTTCATCAAATAAACCACAAATAAATCTCTCAAGTGTATGAATCTTGCTGCTATCTACATCATTAGCAGAGTTTAGCTCACTATCTATTTTAAACAATTCATAAGGTTGAACAACATTTTTAGGCTTATATACAGGTAGATTTTCTTGAAAATGGACTTTTCTATTAAAATGTTTTGCCTTTGTGTTTTTGTTCATTTTCAAATTCGACTTCTGAGAAACATTCTGAACTGTGCTAAGAATATCTGGGACAGCATGACTATAGTCTTCAGTTGAGATGTGACCAAATTCATCAAAAGCCTCATCTTCATCCGAGCAGTTTATATCATATCTATCAGATTCATGTGATCCACATTCAGAAAATTCATTTGTTCTTACGTGTGTTGTATCAGACATTTGCTTGTTTTCAGTATCTGAACAATTAAGTTTGTAACTTGTCACATCTTCAAGACTACAGTCTATTACAACTCCAGACAATGACATAGGATCTGACTTATCTGGAATTTCATCTTCTCTATCTGCAAAATCTGTTTCTAGATCTTCATTTTCACATTCCATAGCCTGAAGACATGGTTTTGGCATTTCAAAACTGACTATTTCTACCTCAGAATCACTTGTATCAGATACATCTGAGTCAGAATCAAAATGTGCCACTTTTGTTTCAGGTGTATTTTCTGTACTAGACTTTCCCTGTAATGGAACTTTGGTTGAATGTTCATCATACCCATTGTCTAACTGACATATATGATGCTGGTCAAATGCCCTCGCCTGACTGTGAGAGTCATGCCCTGTGGAGCAATCATCTTCAAAATCATTTGTTTCATAGTAAGATGGTTTACATTTTTCAACAGCTGGTTCATTTGTTTGGTTATTGCTATGAAGATCAGTTTCACAATTTTCCATCTTTTGTTCTTCTACATCACATAAGGTATAAGGTGATACTGAGTTTCTTTCTCTGTCTTCATTTTCTTGAGGGTTTTCCATTCTACTGGTGATACAAATTTTATTTTCCATCAAATCAACTAATCTTTTTGAGTGGTTCACATGATCATGGCTTTCAGCCTGAGGTAATGAAGATTCTTCTTCATCAACAGTAAACTTTTTTTCATGTTTCATTTGTGGTGGATATTTCCAGACTCTTTTGCATAAAAGTTCACTCAAAGGAGAGTGTATGTCTGTCCTCTTGTTTTCTAATAGTGTATTTGTAAAATTGTCATTACTTTCAGGATAGTCATCACTTTTAGACAGATTATCTATCTGAAACTTTTCCTGTGGTACTGATTCATTCAGTGCTAGAGTTTTCTCAAACCTATTGACTTTACTGTCAAAATCAGTAGCAAGCTCCATATTTGTCATCGAGGATGAAATTGGAAATAACTCTGAGTCTAACACTGATATGAACTTTTTACTCTCAGAGTAATCCCTCTCGTGTTTTGCTGACGGCAAAATCAAGCCACCTTCAATCCAACCAGCAGAAGATGGTCTAACCATGTGAACAACACCTGGTGATATTTTGGATTTCATTTCAGATGTTTTGCTGTGAGAGTTTGGGGTGCCAAATACTTCACATGATTGTCTTGTAGCAAATGCTTCTAAATATGCATTAAATCTGCCTGGTGATGAAGCTGAGCAATTCTCTTTATAAAAGGGCTTTAGTTTAGTAGCATCAACAGAAACAGGAGAAAGATGCATGTTTTTCTTTTGCTTCAAATTAGGGACAAAAAATTGTCTGGCAGACCCTGTGCTCCAATCCTTGTACCTTTCAGTTTCATTGTGACCATTATTGCATTGTAATTCTGGGTTGTCTTTTTGCAACAATGGTTGACTTAAAAAACACCCAAATTTTCCAAACCTTTGAAAATCTGATGATAAATCTGTACTTTCTTTGGTCTTACCAAACTTACCAGCATTTTCTTTAAAAGCCTCTTTGTTGTCATTTTTAAGAGAATTGCAAGTCTGCTGGTCTCTGAAATCTTCCTCTGGTTTTTCTTCATGTTTTAATGTTGGTACAGATGCATAATAGTTTGCGCCTATAGAATGTTCTTCATTCACCTTAGAATTTGAAAGTGGTCCATTAATAGGAGTGGGAAAAGTAACAGAAAGATTTCCATCTGTTTTCAAAGACTGACTCTTATAATCTGTCTCTTCAAGGTCTCTTATCATTGTCTCATTATCAGCCAAAAGTGTGCCTTTATCTTTACAATCTGCTTTAACTTCTACAATTTGTATGTCTATTGGATCATTTTCTAAAATGTATTGCTCTCCATTTAAAAGTGAGTCAAATTTAGATTCCTTAACTAATGGATGGATTGAAGCATCATATGTAATCTTGGAAGAATGAAAATCTTTCAAGTTCTGAGGCTTAACAAAAAAATCCATTGGCTTATCCTCAAATGATGACATTCCTTCTATATCCTGTCTTGCAACACAAGGAGCTGATTCTTTAATATCACATAAAGTGTTGTCGATGGAGTCTGTTGCTTGGTTTTCATTTGTTGGTTTAGCAGTTCTCCTACAAGGCTCTTTCTCATATTCTTCAAAGCTTAATTTCTTTTTAACCCTACCATTTCTGTGGCTCTTCAAAACTGGATTATCTGAGTAATTAGATGCCTTCCCAATTACAGATTCATGCATTCCCCTTTGTCCTTCAGCAGTGCAATCAGAAAGGGAAGATTCTGTTAGAGGTTCTATTCCTAACTCTCCCTCAGTTTTTATGGAAAGGTTATTTTTCAGGTTTTTACACTTTTGAGAATCTTTAGCAGAATTCCTTCCGTCGTCAGAAGTTAGTTCTTTTCTATCTATGGGCCTGTTAGACTCTCCTGCAATTTGGCTTGAGTTACATGATATACTGTGCAATATTTCAAGATTTTCATCTGGTGTGGCTAATTGTGTGGTCAAGTGATTCTGTTCCAAAACAAATGTATTCTCCGTGTTCTCTCTTGTTACAGAATTTGGTATGTCAGAATAGATCACTCCATCATTTTTTGTATTCATATCTAGTGCAGGGTCTTCATGTGTCTCTATTAAATCTGGAGAATGTGTGTCAAATGTAAACTGATACAATGATTTCATGTTGTTTTCTGATGTTGAGTTTGAGCACACATTTTCTTCTTTATCATTTAAAGATGTCTTAAGAAGCAATGTTTCAGGGATTGTCTCTTCAGTCTCTTGCTCTGTCTCCTGTTTTCTCCCAGTGCTATTGAAATATCTGTCTGGAACATTCTTTCCATCAATGTGTTCTAAATTTCTTTCGGGATCTTTCCGTCCTATAGGTGTTTTAATTGCAATTTTCTTTTTCTCTTCAGTAATATTTGTTTTTGAAAGGTCAGATTGGGTTTCAATATTTGATGGAGAGTTTTTTCTTGTGATCACTTTGGCACAAGAACTGTCAATACCTTCATGAAAACAAATTTTGTTATTGACAACTACATCCGATTTTTGTTGTGCTGTAGGTGTAGAACATGGAGTAACAGAAGCAGAAGAACTCTTGTTAATTTTTTCTGGTGTAATGATATACATTTTTAATTCTTCTTTCAAAATAGCCTTTGAATCTTGTTGTTTATCGGTGGTTTCCTTTACTGAATCAATTGCACCACTATGTGGTTCAGATAAAACATATTTAACATTCTGTTCTGGTTTTCGTTGTGTTGGTGAATTTGTGGATGAGCCTATTTTTGGAAGTTTATACACTTTAGTTTGGAGATCAGTATCGTGTAAACTGTTTCGTTTATGAAGATTTTTTATAGCCATTTTGTTCTGAGGTACATTGTGTGTTTCTGGAGCAAAACCTTCATCAGAATCTTTACAATTATTCAATATTTCTTTCTGGTTTCTCCTAAAGAATTTACTTCTTCTGCCATATATAATACATTGCTCATTTTTTTTCTTAGTATCAGTAAGTTGGTTAGAATTTCTTGAGTTACTTGTTTTCAAATCATCAACCTCTGCATAGATTCCATCTGATGTGTTTGGATCAAAATGATTACTTTGTGATAATTTCTGATCTGATAAACTTTCAGCTGACTTACTTAAACTGGAATAACATGAATGCTTTTTGGCAGTCTTGTTCAAGTGCTCAACACTTGCAACTTTATGCTCTAGTTTACCATGGCTGCCAGTGTCTTCATATTCATCAAAGTCATTTGACAAAATGGAATCTATGGATGATGAAGGATAAGAAAACAAGTATTTGCTACCAGTCCTACACCCATGATCAGTATTTGTTAGTTCAGGCAATCTTCTAGCTTTGGTTACTGTTATACAAACCTCATCTTCATCATCAGGGTGATCATGCTCTGGTTGTTTGTCCTCTTCTTCAGAGTCTTCTGGATGTTTTTTTTGTTCCAAACTTTTCTGCATGACAGCTGCCAAAGGTGTCATAACTGCATGCATTTTTTCCATCTTACTCCGTCTGTCAGGAATGTCTTCAAATGAATCATTTAGAGACCCTCTTGAACCCCTGTCAAACGATACATTATCATCCACTGATGGAGGACCTCTTGGAGTCTTTTTTGGTTTGGGTGCAACATTGGGCTTCGGCTTTGGTGCCACAGGTGGGGCATGGCGTGGCTCTGGCGGAGTTCTTTTTGGTTCTGGCAAACTTCCCTTCTCCTCTGGTGGCAATTCTACATGTGGTTTACTATCTTGTATTAGAGGGGGAGGTGCTCGTCTCATTTCATCTCTCTGCCTTTTACGATCTGTGATGATAGAAACACTATTTAAAGTTTTGAGAATAAAAAACTATTTAACCCTTTAACACACAATCCCAAGTTTTACTTTATAGTTGATTTACACTGTCCACTATTTTGAGAGATATTCTGGTCTATCCATTTTTTTTGTTGCAATGTTTCCTTCTTTTAGCTTTTCAAACGTTTTGAAACAAATACAGTGCTATAACAAAACAGAATGACTTCTGAAGATAGGAGATTCTTACAAACTTTACAAACTTATTACATTCAACAATGTTTGGTAAGTTTATACATGTATCTACTTAAAACTCAGCCTTTCACCCAACAGTCCCTGGTAACCAACATTTTCTCAACAATGTTTTCTACCCTGCTAGAAACAAATTTCAAATTTTGAGTTACGTTTGCAAGTGCTTTCAATTTGGACCAGGCTTAAAGTTTGTCACTTAGCAAAGGGCTAACTATGTTGTTTCAATGAAGAAAAAGCCCGAACTTCAGAAAAAAGCTTTTGAACATACACCATCATCTACTTGGTAAGATATTTTGTCCTACTTGTGTCTTTTTGAACTGATCACCACAAAAATCTGATTATTAACAACCCTGAGAAACAAGAGCCGTCAGAGACGGGTTATGCTCCCCGAACAAGTGCTTGTCATAAAATATAAGAAATTGATATAAATTCACTTCTTTTATCCTAGAAGAACCTGTTCATGCCCCCCAAATCTTGAAGTGAAAAGGCAATTACTATCTGAGAGATAGCCAACACAAACTTGAAGAGGACAATAAGCCCAATAAGCCCCCTTTAAGCCCCCTTTTCCCATAAGACAATATTGTACCATTGCAATAAATACAATGGGTGTGTGGTTTGTGGCATTTTTGAATAATAATTCAAAATTCGAAATTTCATAAAATTTTGAGCAGTCATGTATTAAATATTACATAAAACAATTTTTTACATGAAGCCCCCTTTTTCCGAGATGCAGCCTGAAATTGAGAAAAAGGAAGAGAGGTACATAGGCAATGTTCCAACAAGTTCAGATTTGAAATTTCACAAAGTTCTGAGCACTGATAAAAGAGAACCTAGTGAAAAACAATTTTTTCCATGAAGTCCCCTTTTTCCTTTGATGCAGCCTTAATTTGAGAAACCAGGAAAGATGTATTTGCGCATTAATAATTCATAGATTGCAAAAACAAAGGGCACATGTTGAAACTTATAAAACAAGATATAACCATGAAATGTTGACAAAAACTGAACAAGATATTAATAAAAATTGCAATTTTGCATTAGGGCCCCTTTTTCATTTTACAAGAAACCCCCTTTTTCCATGACAGAGGGTCAAATTGAAAAACACATAGATAAAGAAACAAGAGCACATGGTGAAACTTTGAAAAACAATACAACCATGAAGTTTAATGAAATTTTGACCAAAACTGAATGAAATATTAGTAAAAATTGGAGTTTTGCAAGAAGCCCCCTTTTTCCGTGACAGAACGTCAACTTAAACAACGCCCAAATTAAAAATAGCAAGTACACATGCTAAAACTTTCCATAAACAATATAACCATGAAGTTTCATGATATTCTGACAAAAACTGAATGAGATATTGGTAAAAATTGCAATTTTGCATTAAGCCCCTTTTTTCCATGACACGGGGTCAAATTGAAAATCTGGGAAAATAACATCGGCGCCTTACCCTAAGGAGTTCATGTATGAAGTTTTATCCAATTTGGTTCAAGGGTTGTGGAGAAATTGCTTTGGACGGACGGACAGACGAAGCGGCGACTATATGCTCGCCCTTCGGGGAGCATAAAAATTGACTTTTGAATGTGAAACAAGAGATGTCAGAGACGGATTATGTTCCCAGAACAAGTGCTTGTCATAAAATGTATAAAGACACTAAGCCCACTAAGCCCCCTTTAAGCTCCCTTTTACCTTTCAACAATATTGTATTATTGGAATAAATACAAAGGGTGTGTGGTTTGTGGCATTTCTTAATAATAATTCAAATTTGAAATTTCATGAAATTCTGAGCAGTAATGTAGGAGATATTACATAAAACAATTTTTTACATGAAGCCCCAGCAGCCTGAAATTAAGAAACCGGTGAAGAGGTATCTGGGCAATGTTCCAAGTTCAAATTGGAAATTTACTGAACTTTTGATCACTAATGTAAGCGATATTAGAGAAAAACAATGTTTTACATAAAGCCTCCTTTAAGACACCGTGTGAGAGGTATCATCTAGGCAATGTTCCAACGAGTTCAGATTTGAAATTTTACAAAGTTTTGAGCTCTGATGAAGCCCCCTTTTTCTGTGATGCAGCCTCAAATTGAGAAACCAGGAAAGAGATATTTGTGCATTGTTTCAAGGAGCTCAGATATGATATTCGGTCCAGGGGTTGTGGAGAAATGACTTCAGCCATCCTTTATGTATATTGTCATCTATATAATTATGCTTTTCATCTGGAAAAGTCTAAAATTTGTTTGTGTGGTTAAGATTTACTTGACCTAAAACTGTATGTATTATTATATATTTTTTTAACAGTTCCCTGTGTTTAAAACCCTGGTAACCACTTTTTTTGCTGTTTCTATAATGTTTTCTAAACTTTCAAAAACAAAAACAATTCTATACCTTTATTGTCTGCCATATACTTTCAACTTAAAAGTTTGTTGTTTTGAAGAGAATCAAGTAACATTCTCCACTTCACCCTTACCAAAAATATTAGCTTTGTCAAAATTGAAAGCATTTGCAAACAACAATTTCATTGTGCTTCAAATGGTGCAATCTTGCTTTGATATGGCAAAAAACATTGGGTAAAAAGGAGAAAATGCTGGTTACTAGCATTTTCTCCTTTTCCAACAAAGTTTTCAAAAGGCCTCTTTTACAGGGCTGTGAAAACACGGAATTGCTTGGTAAAAGGGTTTAGAACATTTAACCTTTTCCCAAATAATCCTTGGTTTTTACGGTTCTGGAATAGTAGCATTTTGAAAAAATTGTGGGAAAAGGAGAAAATGCTGGTAACCAGCATTTTCTCCTTTTTCCACAATGTTTTCTACCCTATCATAGACAGAAATCATCTTTTCAGCAAGAGTTGAATTGTCGTCTGCAAATGCTTTCGATTTGGTCTAGTCCAAAAGTTTGTCGTTTGGGAAAGGGTTAATGGCTTTTAATCTTTGAAAAAATTTGTACCTTCATCTCTTTGCCTCATATTTTGTGTCCTACCACCAAATGTTCCTCGCTTGCTGAGAACACGATCAAAATATGGCGAGTCTCTGGCTTCATCTGCACACAGTTGTCTGGACTGGTACTGTGTTCTTCCAGAATAACGAAATCGGGAACCAAACCTTGGAATGACACTGAAGTTTTTCACAGGCTCAGGTTCTTTAAATCTGCAATAGATGTATTAAACCAGAGTGATATCACCAGCTTCCACATCCAGGTAGTAAAAGCTTTTGTACAACAAAGCAGAAGTAGATGGTGATGAGAACGCAAGGTCTACAAAAATAATATATTTTTTTTAGAAATAGATGAGCTGACAGGAGATCGATGACAGAAGTTCACTTAGAGGTCTATAGTCTGAACTGAAATTTGAGCAATAAGGATTCAGTCTAATTGGGACTGAATATCTAATACTGTTAACATTTAACTTTGTATCTTTTACAGCTTGTAAGTCACAGTTCTGTGCAAGAATTATGGACATTTCGTACCATAACCATTTCGTACCAGTCATTTCGTACCATGAAATTACCATTTCGTACCATAGGATTGGTCATTTTGTACCATGATATTACCATTTCGTACCATATGTGTGGTCATTTTGTATCATGATTTCACCGAGAAAATCTATCTGAATAATAGAAATTAACAGTTGAACTTTAATTAGATGTTAAAAAAAGAGTTTATTTGATTAAAAATACTCGCAATATAAGACTAGATTATAATAGATATAAACGAAACATAATGGATGAATTTATGGATGAACGATGCAATGATGATTTTTCCGCTTTTGCATTTGACATTTCTGTTTCAATTTGTAACAAAATTATATTTGATAAAATATAAATAAAGCGCAGTCCTGGGCATTATTGAACAACAACACCGTTCATTCATGAAACAAGAAGCCCTGAGACGCCCTGCTGGCTTTCTTTTGAAGTGAATAAAAAAAAATTTTTTTTGACTTGCGTTAACAAGCAAAGTTAACCGACGGACGCATGGTCATAGAGCAACACGCTATTGCATAAGCTATTCTAGCCTTCGACCAGTAGAGCTAAACACAACAAGAATATTTAGTATGTAGTACTTATTTAGTTATAATGTTCGTAAATCATCTTTTTTTAAATATTAAACCACATTCATCGCACACGTACACCTATCTTCCACATAACTTTAAAAGTCTACTGACGAAAATCTCTCCCTCTCTGTTTTTCTCCCACTCACTAAATAAAGTAAAGTAGATTGTATAGTTGAAGCGGTTTTCCCTGGATTTTCTCAAACTTCCTTTCGGATAATAGCTTATTCTGTAGGGGGAGTAGGTTGGCTTCTTCTTTCTGAGGCGGGACTAGTATGTATAGGCCGAGGTTGATTCCTTTGTTGTTTATTCCTTGATTTCAAATTTGAATTACTTCATCGCCTGTATCACAAGTACGATGTTGTTGACCAAGATAGCGAGTACATGTGACGACTTGCTTTCAAGCATTTGATACACAAAGATATGATTCTTGTGTTGTTTCAGAAACAATTCGACGGCTGTATATAATTTGAAAATTATGTCGTGATTAACTCAATTAGCAAACATGGATGATCAGATATCACTCGACATTCTATAATTAAAGGCAATTAAACACCAAACAAAATATTTTCAAATGGTTAATTACCAGTCTTGTAACAAACATTAACCAAACAATGTAATTATCTATCATCGTGTCAAACGTCGATTGCCTCCTTTAATTGATTAACGAATATATACTTTATACGTATGCAACAAACTATTTCAACTTTTTATAATTATAAAATCAACATTTTTCTAAAAGTTCATCGAAATATACATTTTAATAATCGTTAGGTAAATAAACTATCGATTTGGTACGAATTTGTAAATTGTGGTACGAAATTGTAATATTATGGTACGAAATGGTCAATGCATGGTACGAAATGGCAATTCTTTGGTACGAAATGGTAATATAATATTTAGTACGAAAAGGTTATGGTACGAAATGACTGTATACCCTGTGCAACAGCAAACCAAGAAACACATTTTCAATTAACCCTTTAACAAACCATAAAATTTTACACTAGTCCACATTGAAAGCACTTGCAGACAACAAATAAAACTTAAAAAATTGAAATTCGTTTCAAGCAGGACAGAAAACATTGCCGGAAATGAGAAAATGCTGGTTACCAGGTTTTTCTCCTTTTCCCACTACTTTTTTTAAAGGCCTCTTTTTCAGGGTCTCAAAAGTAGGGATTGAGTGGTAATGGGTTAAATGAAGCATTCCAACCAAAAACAACCTTGTAAACTGCATTACCTTGCAAATCCTTTCCAGATCTAAACTGTATATCTGACACATGAAAGCTTGGTTGGTTGGTTGTAGTGGGGTTTAACGCCACTTTAACAGCTAAGGTCATATCATGGGGGTCGATGAAGCACACCAGTACTTGCACAACTTTCTTTCTAAAGCCAACGACTACTTTTCTCACATGCTTAAGTAGAAGTGAGAGGCGAAAATACACCGGAAAGAAAGTTCACCTCAACCAGGTATCAAACTCACAACCACCAAGTCATGAGTCCTACACACTCACCACTGAAACACCCTGGCAGGCATGAAAGCTTGGAAAACTACAGTGAAACACTTTACCTGAAGAATGAGTGATGTTCAACACAGATCTTCCAAAGCCTCTTTGCCATTTTCACACTACTTGTTCGAAAACCAATGAGACTTGCAAAGTTCTCAAACTGCAAAATAAGGAAATTAAAAAAACTAATTTTGAGCAATCAAACCAAGTGAGCTTTGGCATCATTTCTCTTCTATCTCAGAAAAAATTAGTGGATATCTGCATCTCCTATTTTCTGTCACACTGTGACTAAAACTGATTAACTTAACTTCCATTTTTCATTCTATATCCATATAATTATTTTGGTAAAATACAGGCATGATCCAACTTGCAAATTTTTTTTGTTTGGTATCCAGGGTGGGGTAACTAAGAAAAAGTAAGTTATACGCAGAACACTGTAGGTGCGAGAGGAGGGAAAGCATGAGAGAAGTCTCCCCCTGTTGTTGGGTGGGGGAGAAGGTTTGGGGTTTAGTGGCCTCCCCAAGAAAATTTTGATATTTAAGATGGCTGTAGAACGATGCTGAACCTCTTCTGAGGTAGAAATTTGATCTGCAAAGACAGGTTTGATAGGAATCAGAATCAGCCCAATGGAATTGGAGCCATATAATCAAGATATTTCTAATCATGGCCGTTTCAGAAAATGGCCAAACTGAAAAATACACATAAAGAGGCAAAGTATGACCTATTCTTAATTTTTTTACATTACACATGTGCATGGTGTGTGTAATAGAAGTTACGACTATGGTATCAGTCTAGTACCATGTATAGTGCTTAATCGTGTACACAGGCTACTTCTTTGTATTGGGTCTTTTTGTCACTACACTGTCTGAAATAAGGCACTGGGACAATGGCAGCCAAAGAAGAATCATAATTATTCACATAAAAGACTGACTTTCAAGATCCTAAACCAAAGAATATTCATTTCATGACTAGAAATATAACCTACCTCTCCTGGCCGGATTTTGATATAAAACTTATTGCGTCTGTAGGACATCTTCAATATTTTAGGCCAGACAAATCGGTTGACTTGCTGTTTATCTTTGTAGACCAATATACCACTAGCACATACACCAAGAGAGATGTCTTTACCCTCTGCATCCTGTAATATAAAATTTGCTTTGAATTTGGACAAGTCTAAAATTTTGTCACTTGGAAAAGAGTTAATATAACATTCTTTCTAGACTATCACTGTGTTTTATTTTTCTAACAATACTCTTCTTTAACTCTTTACCAAACAAGCCCTGGTTTTTATGACCCTGAGATAGAAGCCTTTTGAAAACATTGTGGGAAAAGGAGAAAATGCTGGTAACCAGCATTTTCTCCTTTTCCAACAATGTTTTCTATTCTCCCCATTACAAATTTCAGATTTTCAGTCACTTCTATTTTGATCTCTGCAAATGCTTTCAATCTGGACCAGAGTAAATTTTAGTAGTTTGGTGAAAAGTTAATGCTTCTAACTAGCCTAGTGATACTGAACATGACATGTCCAACATATGATTTGGATTTTCAAGGGTTGTCCCAGGATGTCACTATATTCTGTACTTCTGCTATAGAACAGAGTCCATGCTTCACTGTGTCTGTGCTCAAACTTTAAGTCTTGATGATGCTTGTAAGAGGGAATTTGAGTTAACCCTTTGAGGGCCAAATAAGGGTATCAAACATTTTTTTTACCATTAAAAAAAATTAACCAATTAGCTCAAAGATCAGACAGCACATTTTGTGCAGCCTGATCTCGATCTACTCCTGCCACAAAGGCAATCATAGTTCTGAAAGGGGCTTCTAGGGTCAAGTTTTCAATTTGTAAAGAATGTTGAAAGAAGCAGCCCTAATGAGTGAAAAAATACATTACTTGTATTGAATATAATTTATAAGGAATATAAAAAATACTTAACTTTTTCCCATAGGTATATTATTAGAGTTCTATTTTCACAATCAATTCAAGTGATTGACTGAATAGTGTTTTACCTCCCTTTTAACCCTGTTTGTCATGTCACTGTGAAAGCTCACATATTCATGCATTTCCTGCGTTCTACCAGTACTAGACTACGGTTCTGAGGTGTCTTGCCCAAGGACAACTCCAGGAAGAACTTAGTAGATCCAGTGCGGCTATAACCTGGGACCTCCAGGTTACAAGTCCTACATTTTACCACTAAACCATGCAAGAAAACCCAAACAAAGTTCCTAGTCCTGCTTATTTGCTAACAATAAAAAATTTCTGCATGCTTTATCGACAGACCTTTGCTGGATGAAATTCCACTCCATACATGGCTAGAATCAACGCTTTCTCCAAAAATTTCAGCTCTGCATCTTCTGGAGTTAAGCCTCTGTAATGAAGAAGTGCCACAATAAAATGCCATTCCATAAGCCAAGTAAATCTTTCATCACCCTTTGCCCTTCACCACACTACCCAGGTTTAAATGACCTTGAGGAAAAAGGCCTTTGAAAACATTGTAAGAAAAGGACAAAAATGCTGGTAACCAGCATTTTTGTCCTTTTCTCACAAAGTTTTCTACACTTTCTGGCACAAATTCCATCATATGACACACAGTTTTATTTGCCATCTGCAAGTAGTTTGAATTTGGACAGTTCAAAGATTTGTTGTCTGTTTAGGATTCAGAGATCATTGTAAAAAAATTTGAGTGACTTCTGAAGCCAATTTAGTTTAAGATCAAATTGCAAACATGGAATGTAAATAATCTTTGATCTACACAGTATGCAAATTTGAACATTGCTGTCATGAAAACATCCCCTGCAGTGTCAGAGTTATTGCACTTTTTAATTCTTTGGATGAATGTAGAATGCTATAGCTGTTAACTCCTTACCAAACAACAAAATAGACTGGTCCAAACTCAAAGCATATGCAGATGACAAAATAAAGGTAACTAAAAATCATTTTGTTCTGGGAAGGGTAGAAAATGTTGGAAAAGGAGAAAATGCTGGTTACCAGCATTTTCTCCTTTTCCAACAATGTTTTCAAATTCATTGTTTCCAAGGTTCATTAAAAGTCTGGATCGTGTGGTAAAGGGTTAAATTAAGTTTGTTGCTAAAACAAAATTAATGCTATAAACATAACAGTTTGTCATTTTATCATTGAACTTGTTTGTGCAACTTACACAGTTACACTTATCTAATGTGCTATACGCTACCAACTTCCAGGTTAGGCAGATCATACTTATACAACAATGGATTAACCCTTTACCACACAATGACGACTTTTATCGACCCTGAGAAAGAAGCCCTTTGAAAATATAGTTGGAAAAGGAGAAAATGCTGGTGACCAGCATTTTCTCCTTTTCTCATGAAGTTTTCTACCCTATCAAAGCAAAATTGCACCATTTCGGCCATTTGAAATTGTCATTTGCAATTGCTTTAAATTTGGACCAGTCTAAAAATTTGTTGTATGGTAAAGAGTTCACCCATTTCCACACAGTCCCTACTTTTGACACCAGAATTTTCTCCTTTTCCCAAAATGTTTTCTACCCTTCACAAAAGAAATTTCAAATTTTCAATCACTTTGATTTTGTTGTCTGCATAATTATGCTTTAAATTTGGACCAGTCTAAAAATTTGTCGTATGGTAAAGAGCAAATCCCTCCTTACTTGTGTGATCTGTGTAGTTTTGCAATCTGTGAAAGGAGATCCCTATCCTGGTGGGGAGCAAACTGTATTTCTTTTAGGTAGCTGGTCCCACTTCCAAACTCTTCCACCTCGTAGTCCCCCAACTCTGCCTGGGCCGTGAAAGAACCCAAAAGGGCATAGGTAACAGTGGAACACGGAAGCCTGAAATACAGGAAGCCATGCAGAATTAACATTATGTTGTAAATCTAGAACCTTACAAAAAAAAATTCATTCAACTCTTTTAAATTTAAAAAAATCTTTTTTTTTTCCACAAAAGTAATATCATCGGCTTTTGAAAATGCTGTGGGAAAAGAAGAAATGCTGGTTACCAGTATTTTCTCCCTCTTCCATAACATTTTCTACCCTTTCAACTCTTTACCATACAAACCCAACTTTTAACGACCTTGAAAAGGAAGTCTTTGGAAAAACATTGTAAGAAAAGAAGAAAATGCTGTGTTTTCTACCCTTCACAAAACGAATTTCTATTTTTCAGTCACATTTATTTTGTTGTCTGCAAATGCTTTCAATTTGGACAAGTCTAAAAATTTGTAGTTTGGTAAAGAGTTAAAGAGAAGACATAACGATGCTGTAATTTTAGCCACATCTAAACTGTCTTGTGCATATATATATGCTCTTAACCCACAGCTGCTAAGTAGGACTCATTCACCTTTTGTGGACAGCATGGGTGAAGATCCGGCTGCACAAAATATGCAGCCTGATCTTGAATTTACACTGTCTGATGTGGAGCTATTTTTCTCAAAAAAAAAAAAAAAAAAGCAAGATAAGGCTTAATTTGAAGGAGACATTAGGAACAAGAGGAACACAGGTCACTGAGAAGAAAACTGCTGTGGGTTAAAAATACCCCAAAAGTCTGCCCTTGTCACCATTATCAGGAATCAATTTACAGGGCCATAGCGCTTGTAATAGTCAACAAGTCATTAGGAAACCTGCAGGCACACAAGCGTTCATCACTGAAAGGTTTCACTTTGAATTTCTGCAAAACTGGTTGAATATTGTACAGAGGAAAGACCGATAAACTCTTTCCAGTATAGCACTAGTCCTGAATCTTGGTTGGGGGAAGGGGGCCATTGACCCTTTACCAAACAACCCCTGGTTTTCATGACTCAGAGAAAGAAGCTTTCTGAAAACATTGTGAGAAAAGGAGAAAATGCTGGTAACCAGCATTTTCTCCTTTCCACACAAAGTTTTCTATCCTGCTGGAAACAAATTTCGATTTTTGAGTCACATGTTTTTTGTGGTCTACAAATGCTTTCGATTTGGACAAGTCTAAAATTCTGCTGTTTGGTAAACAGTAAAGGGTTAAAAGTGTAGCAGTAAGTTTCAAATACAATAGCACTGGTCCACAAAACTGTGTGCATATCAGAGTGAATCTATATGGTTTTGTAACATACTTTTCATTGACAATATCTCTGCGTATTTGAAGACAAAGCTGATAGCGAGTCAAATCTTCAACCATCTGTAACGGATCACTTGGGTAAAACTTTACTTCAAAACACAGATTCCAGGCCTGGAGACCTACAAAAATTATCCAGAAATTAAGAAATTATAAAACTAAAGCTTTGATATTTTAACCCTTTAACACACAATCAGCCTTTTAAGACCCTAAAAAGAAAGCTTCTGAAAACATTGTAGGAAAAGGAGAAAATGCTGGTGACCAGCATTTTCTCCTTTTCCCACAATGTTTTCTACCTTTCCAAAATCAAATCTCAATTTTTGAGTCACATTTATTTTGTTGTCATACCAGTACTAACAGAACTTTCTTTCCAAAACCACCAACTTCTTTTCTCACATGCTTAAGCAGAGGTGAGAGGCGAAAATATGCCAGAGAGAAAGTTTGCCTCAGCCGGGTATCAAACTCACAACCACCAGGTCACAAGTCCAACACACTCACCACTGAGCAAGGCAGGCAATCTTGACATAACTGGGAAAATAAAACCCAAGAGCACTGCATGCAAGTATCAATGCTTGACTGACTGTGCTTTTTCAGTGTAAAGAAAAAAGGCGGGTGAGAGTTTCCTCCCTTCGTGGCATGAGTTTTCTCCTTTGATATATATATCTTTAGTAGAAATACATTATAAAAATACAAGGAAATTGTAATGTGAGAAAATTTCTAAACTTTACATAAAAGGTCGACAGATCATGGTAGGGATACAATAATAGCTTGAAATTTTCCTCTAAACTAAGCAACTTTGCTACAAAGATCAATCAAATTTACCTTTCATTTGCTTTGCTATTTTCTTCTCGTTGTCAAGCCAATACTGGAAAGGAGAAAAGACGTATTAATACTAGAGGTCATAGCTTTTATCTACCCTGTATGATAAGCTAAACTCTTTACCAAACGACAAAATTTTGGATTAGTCCAAATTGATAGCATAAACAGCCGACAAAATAAATGTGAATCAAAAATTGAAATTTTATTTGGAAAGGGTGGAAAAAAAATGTGGGAAAAGGAGAAAATGCTGGTTACCAGCATTTTCTCCTTTTTCCCCACAATGTTTTCAAAGGCTTTCTTTTTTTGGGTCATGAAAAGTCAGAATTGTGTGGTAAAGAGTTTATAGATGCTTGAATTGCAATCTGTGTTCTAGAAATTGTTTGCACAGAAGAAAAATCTCTGGATTGTTTAACTCTTTACCACACAATCTCGACTTTTAACGACCCTAAGAAAGAAGCCTTTTGAAAACATTGTGGGAAAAGGGGAAACCAGCATTTTCTCCTTTTCCCACTATGTTTTCTACCCTTTCCAAATCAAGTTTCAATATTTGATTCACATTTATTTTGTTGTCTACAAATGCTTTCAATTTGGACAAGTCCAAAATTTTGTCATTAAACTCTTTATCAAGTGACAAACTTTAAGACTAAATGTGTCTGGTGCAATATTCACCACTAATACTAAATGTAGCTCTAACTGTTTATTCCAAACAACAAAATTTTAGACTTCTCTAAATTGAAAGCATTTGCAGACAACAATTTCAGTGTGGCAAAAATAATGCATTTTCTTTGATACTGTACAAAATGTTGTGGGAAAAGGAGGAAATGCCACTTACCAGCATTTTCTCCTTTTCTCACAATGTGTTCAAAAGACTTCTTCGGGGTCATTAAAAGTCGGCATTGTGAGGTAAAGGGTTAAAAGTATAGCGATTATTGTGAAGATGACATTGTGATCTGTCATTGTACTGCGTTACCATGATATTGGATGTAAAATGAATTTTAAACTAGGTCAAAAGATGCCAAAGCACACTTAACGTTTGTTTATTTTCTACCTTGTTCTCAAATTCATTTTGATAACTGATTACATTGCTTTTGGCATCCTTTTCAACAATCTTTCAATTAACTCATTACCAAACAACAAAATTTTAGGCTTGTCCCAATCAAAAGCATTTGCAGACGACAAAATAAAAGTGACTTAAAATTTGAATTTTGTTTTATGAAGGATAGAAAACATTGCGGGAAAAGGAGAAAATGCTGGTTACCAGCATTTTCTCCTTTTCCCACAATGCTTTCTAATGGCTTCTTTCTAAGGGGCGTCAAAAGTAGGGATTGTGTGGTAATGGGTTAAAACATAGGCCAGTCCACATATCCATGCTTTTTAACTCTTGAGCATACAACAAAATTTTAGACTGGTCCAAATTGAAAGCATTTGCAGACGACAAAATAAAGCTGACTGAAAAATTGAAATTTGTTCTGTGAAGGGTAGAAAACACTGTGGGAAAAGGAGAAAATGCTGGTTACCAGCATTTTCTCCTTTTCCTACAGTGTTTTCAAAAGGCTTCTTTCTCAGGGGCGTCAAAAGGAGGGATTGTGTGGTAATGTGTTAAGGGGCTTCTGTTACCAGTACTCTGCACAATATTCTTTCCAAGCCACTGGCTGCTTTTCCACAAAACCATCATTAAAACAATAGTCAACAGTGAGAGAGGAATGAATCCAATTGCACTGACTCTCATCAATCATACGGCTCCTGGGGCTTAGCTCATTTTAACTCTTTACCAAACGACAAAATTTTAGACCGGTCCAGATTGAAAGCACTTGCAGACGACAAAAAAAAATTAACTCTAAAATTGAAATTTGTTTCCAGCAGAGTAGAAAACATTGTGGGAAAAGGAGAAAATGCTGGTTACCAGCATTTTCTCCTTTTCTCACAATGATTTCAAAAGGCTTCTTTCTCCAGTCATCAAACGTAGGGATTGTTTGGTGAAGTGTTCTTGAGTTTATGTCACCATTTGACTTGACAAACAGAAGTTGACATAAAAAATTTTGTAGAAACTTCTAAGACTATAAGACTGAAAGTCATACATACCCTAACTCCCTCCGGATTAACAAAATTTAGACCAAAATAATCTTTTTCCAGGATATTGAGATGAGCACAGACTTTGTCGAACAGGATTCCTCCCACAGCACGTTTCTGCAAAATAACATTTAATTAGCCCAATGTTAACTCTTTACCAAATGAAAAAAATTTATACCGGTCCAAACTGAAAGCACTTGCAGATGACAAAATAACTCAAAAATTGAAGTTTGTTTCCAGCAGGGTAGAAAACATTGTGGGGAAAAAGAAGCAAATGCTGGTAAACAGCATTTTCTTCTTTCCATCCCATGTTTTCAAAAGGTTTCTATCTATCTATAAAAACGAGGGGTTGTCTGGTAAAGGGTTAAACAATCAAGATAATTTTGTCCCACAATTATGTCATTTGGTAAGGGATTGAGAGTTTACTGACTGTGGAAGCGAGTACACTTATATACAATGTCATTTTTTGAAAAATTTATGGGCAAAAGTAGCTTTGGAATTTAAATTCAGTAACGCTCATCAAGTTTAATTTACTCCCTAAATTTACTCTTTCAGATTGATTGTACAGTGTTTAACACAATTTATCTCATTACCAAATGACAAAATTTTAGGTTTGTCCAAATCGAAAGCATTTGCAGACAACAAAATAAGAGTGACTGAAAATTTGAATTCTGTTTTGATAAGGGTAGAAAACATTGTAGGAAAAGGAGAAAATGCTGATTACCAGCATTTTCTTCTTTTCTCACTATGTTTTCTAAAGGCTTCTTTCTCAGGGGCGTAAAAAGTAGGGATTGTGTGGTAGCGGGTTAAACATTATTTAGTTATTTAGTTATATTGCGGCAGCCAGTGCACCTATCCATGCTTTCCAAGTGTCTCTTTTACCAGTACTCCGCACAATTTTCTTACCAAGCCACTGGCATTTTTCCCACATAACCATCGTCGAAATAATGATCAGCGGTGAGAGTGGAATGAATCCTGTCACAATGACTATCATCAATCCTTGGAAAGAAATTGGCCGAGCCGGGGAAAGAACCCACGACCCCTGTTTTCAGGACCTGTATGCTACAGACTGAGCTAGGGGGCTCTGCTTACTCTTTCAGAGCATTCGCACAATCAAGATTTTTGGTAACGAGGAAGACAGCTTTAGGAAAACATTGTGGGAAATGGAGAAAATGCTGGTAACAAGCATTTTTTTTCCTTTTCACACAATGTTTTCTACATTATGGAAGATATTTTTTATGTTTTGAGTGCACATGCTTTAACTTGAACAAGCCTATAATTCTGACCTGTGGTAAAGAGTTAACTCCACTTGAGTGATTAGTCACTTCCGCATTTGAAAAATTCCACTTCAATATCAGAAACTGATTTCAAATTTACAAACATCTATACTCACGTCTACTGTATCATCCATGACATCATCGTCTAGGAGTTTGACTCTCACAGGCACCTGACGGGCTGACCTCACCTGCATTATTTTCCTACCCTCACTCATTTTTCGTGTTTACCTGTAATCAAGATAGACATTCCATATTATGTTTACCGGTCGGTGACACACTTTCCGTGACCTATTTATGTAAACGAAATAGAAAACCGAGTATTTCTGTATATTAAGGACTAACAATATCTGAATATTTGAAGATATTTAGGACAAAATAAATTATGCTAGATTACTTCCGTAAAATGCTGTCAAACAAATATGGTCGATAATCTTAGTGATGTCAGATCACATTCCAGGTAAACACACTTCAATGAACAAAATCGATAAGCATTGGGTTGCATGACTTCGAATATGTATGTAACATACGCTGCATGGTTCTTACCTTTCGTATTTCGGGCCTTTCTTTAAAAGAATTGTTCTTTACATGACGTTAACGATAATTTCAACGACCCGAGTTCACCTGTACAGTATTTTGAGTTATTCCCACGCTTCCGCCAGGTGCGCTAATGTAGTGTGACGTCATCATACAGGTACGTACTTTTAATCGATCGAAATGGGAAAGAAATCAAAGTACTGACGGTACTGTTACGGCAGAACTTGTGTTTGTATGATTGACTAAATAATATAAAAAATACCAATACGTTGTAAACAGAAATCTACCAAGATCTTTTCTCCACAATTTTTTAACAATTTTTCATGTGCAGGGCCACTTAACAACTCAGAATTGTTTGTAAAGGGTTCATAAAAAGTGATATAATGAACCTTGTTATGACTCCTCTGATTTTGGAGAAACCTATCCGTGACTCAAGAAGGGTATTCTTTGTGCTACAGATAAAAAAAAGAACAGGAACATGTCAACCACCCTACATCCATGTAAATATTTCTTTTTTAAAAATCATTCATACTTTTGGATCCATTCTTTTTTATCCAGTTGTGAAATCTTAACAGTAAATAGCATGTCTGATGAGAGAACTACAAAGCGCTCTATAAAAGATGTATCGTTACATTTTATTTGTTTGAATCTTAAAGCAGTTGTCAACTGGTTGTTTCGTTTGTTTTAAAACATACCAGGGGCAAACATGTACATAATGATTAGAGTCATTTCATGTGAAAAGGGTGTTTAGTGCTTCTGCAACATGATATCAGCCTGTGCAATCCGTGCTGGCTGACCTGGCACGATATTTTGGGCTAATTGTAAATTTTCTACAGGTCCATGATTCAGTCGGCTGATGCACAACGTGGGTTTATGGTTTCGTTATTGTTCGATGACTTAATGGTAACGTTATAAAGGTATAATTAGCACATCACAGAGATGCATTTCCCTTTGCCTGCTAGGCGCGACTCGTTGACCATTTGCGGATTGTGTAGATCAAAATCAGACGGCAGAGAACTTGCAGTCTCATATTGGATCTACACTGTCCGAGAAGGAGATATAATTCCCCAAAGCATAGTTTTGAAACGGCAATATTTAGGTTTTTTACATCGAACAGAAAATTTCTTGTTAGTTATTTAGCAGGATAAGAGTTAAACCACTGACCACAAGAGCACTGCTCTTAACAGAACTATATGGCTTGCAACAACCAAAAAGAAGCATTTGGACATTTACGTAAAGTGATGTCTCGGATCAGCCTACGCTGACCGCGCAGGTTGATCAGAGACGGCATTTTACGACTACATAAGATTTTATCCTTTAGTAGACTTGTGTGAAACAAAAAATTACATAAAAACGGAACGTGTTGTTTCGGATCAGCCTGCGCGATCCGAAACGACACGTACTTTACGCAGATGTCCAAATGTCCTTTTTCGCGTGTTGCAGGCCATATTATCCCTGTGTGTAAGGAGTATAACAATGTACACAATCTTTAAAATATCGTTGTATCGTAGTGTTTCTGTATACCATTTTCGACATAACTCAGTTATGTCTCGGCCAGTTCATTTTTCCAAACGTTCTTTGTTGTCCTTTGAAGGCCCAAAATCAGCCAAATTTAAACGCCGTGGATGTTAAAATGCATTTGAGTTTAAACCATACATTTTAAAGGGACTGAAATTATTGTGGAGATGATGGTCTATTATGGAGCAGTTGGATCATTTGTCTGTCAATAGCAGAGAAATGTATTATGAAAAGCTAACAAAAGGTATAGAGTGACCGGGCAACTTTTGACATTCCTCACAGATTCATTTTTCTGACAGCGACTTATACTTGATCCGACAAAAACTCAGGACATATACGAATAAAATAGCTGCCGCCGTGAGACGAATGAAAATTTCATTCTATCTATTTCGCAATTAAAGGTTTAAACAGGAATCCTAACCTTTATCTTGCTATACAAGTTTAACGGAAGTTTACAGCCCGCATGAAGAATCCAAATATAGTAACTTCAAAATTAGCTTTAAGGGGAAAATATCTCTATATCAGACAGTGTACGTTTAAGATCAGACTGTAGGTTCCATGCAGTCTGATCCTGATCAACACTAATGGCAAAAGCGCCTTGAGTCGCCCTTAGTAGCCGAACGATAAAGATACACGATCCACTGAATGAGGGGGCATATTTAGTTTAAAGGGCGAAAACTGGTTGATAGGTTAAATGGGAGGACAACGTCTTGTTTATCTCCCTTCACAAGCTCGCGTCCATTCAAACTGCTTTCTTTACTATCAACTAAAACAAAAAGAACATGTTTAACCTTTAGCTGCCATATGCAACTCACTGACCTTTTGCAGATAGTATAGATCAAGATCAGACTGCACAGAACGTGGGGCTGGTCTTGGGTCTACACTCTCCGATAAGCAGATATTCTTCTCCAAAAATCAAGTTTTAAATGACGTCGTTGTCTGCGCATACGAATACATGTCATATTCTTAAAAGATTCGACCTGCCTGCTTTGACGCATCACCCATCCCCTGTATACATGGGAAAAGTAAGGCTTATATCGAAGCTGTTAGCCTATTACCCGAGCATATAGGGGCTGTTTTAATAAATGGTCGTTGCATAGGTCACATGCTAGCTGAATCAGTTTACTCTACTTCTGTCATGTCACTCATTCTGTCAACTCATTACCAAGCAACAAAATTTAAGACTTGTCCAGATCGAAAGCATTTGCAGACGACAAATAAAAAGTGACTGGAAATTCTAAATTTGTTTTGTGAAGGGTAGAAAACATTGTGGGAAAAGGAAAAAATGCTGGTTACTAGCATTTTCTGCTTTTCCCTCAATGTTTTCTAAAAGCTTATATCGCAGCGTCGTCAAAAGTAGGGATTGTGTGGTAAGTGGTTAAACTATAGAACTATCGGCGTGATTTAACTCATCGGGTATATACAAACTGCTGCTCACTGACCTTTTTGTGGACACAGTATATAGAGAATAATCAACTGGTTATTTTTGATAATTAACATCATTATTTGTAATTTTGCAATTACCCGAGCATATAGGGGCTGTTTTAATAAATGGTCGTTGCATAGGTCACATGCTAGCTGAATCAGTTTACTCTACTTCTGTCATGTCACTCATTCTGTCAACTCTTTACCAAGCAACAAAATTTAAGACTTGTCCAGATCGAAAGCATTTGCAGACGACAAATAAAAAGTGACTGGAAATTCTAAATTTGTTTCGTGAAGGGTAGAAAACATTGTGGGAAAAGGAAAAAATGCTGGTTACTAGCATTTTCTGCTTTTCCCTCAATGTTTTCTAAAAGCTTATATCGCAGCGTCGTCAAAAGTAGGGATTGTGTGGTAAGTGGTTAAACTATAGAACTATCGGCGTGATTTAACTCATCGGGTATATACAAACTGCTGCTCACTGACCTTTTTGTGGACACAGTATATAGAGAATAATCAACTGGTTATTTTTGATAATTAACATCATTATTTGTAATTTTGCATTTGGAAGTCGAAAAAAATGTAGCCGAAAAAAAAAGGAGTTCCCAAATTACGTCAGGAAGTGAAAGTGAAAGTTGATAACGTCACTAGTGATGATATCAAAATTTATTACACTGGGAAATTCCAGGATTCACTGCTAGGTATATAATAAAGATCAATATCAGACTGCACAGAACGTGAAGGGCAATGATCAACTGCGTAAATCACATCTATGACTCTACCATACTCACAGAATTTTGCAGGAAATGAAATATAGCTTACATGATAGGTTCGTCTTGGAAAGGGTAGAAATCCATCAATGGAAAAGGAAGCATTGCATTGTATCAGCATCCAACAAATAGCCCGTGATTTAACATGCATTTTTGTGTGGTGTCCGTGGCCGTGAGGTAGAGCGTTGGCCTCATAACATAAGGGTCTTGAGTCCGATACCTGGCAAAAAAAGCCATAAGATCAATGTGTACGTAACTACGTTTTCTTTTTTTTTTCATTTCAGTTGCATTTCAGCTTGTACTCAAAAGTCTGGCTTTGCACTATACCAAGAGATTGTCTAGCTTGAGAAAAATCAGACAACGGACGGAGATATTCGAAATATTACTTGTTCGAGAAAAACTTCAACCTCTTTCTGTACATACAATAAAATTTTGATGCATAATATCAAGGGCGCCGCAAATCATTCGTTTCTGAAACAAGGCACATTACAGCATTTAGAATTGTACAAAGTAAATTTATGCAGAAATCGGTGAAAAGAGAGCTGAGAAGCCCTAAATAATCCTTAGAATCCAACTAAAAACTAAAGAAGTACTTATAATAAGACACAGTCATAGCCATTCTTTGCCGAAATTTAACATAAGTTCAATTGGAGCTATGCACAAAAGCAGATATATGTCATTCGGTAAACATCATAAGAACAAAGTAGTAAGACTAAGTTCTACAGTACCAAATTGATATCAAAAACTTGGCATGAAATGACAAAAGTTGGTACGAAGTGATCAAACTGAGTACGAAATGACCAAATAAAAAAAAGGGTGGGGGAACTAGGTATGAAGTGACCAGAATTGAACGAAATGGCCTAGGTACGAAATCATCTTATTACGAAATGACTGGAAGCTGAGTAAACAATATAGCTTCCTTCGAGTAAACAATGTGGCTGCCTCCATAGGTACATAGGTACTTTTCAAAAGCGAATAGAAATATAGTGCCGCGCTCATGCGGCGCCACAAAAACAGTCATTCTCTGTGAAAAAAGTGATTTAGTGTACCTCTAGAGTTAAACCACGGCGGGGAATCACGTGACACAACAACAACAACAATGACCGTTATTTGAAAAAATTCCCCGACTTCAGGTAAGAAAATCTTCAATAATTCCGTCAATACATGACCGATTGGAATTTGGTTTGAAGCAGAGAAGGCGAAAGGAGTCCGGGGATTTGTTTGATGTGTTAGATTTTTTAAACAACACCCGATAAAAAAGTTATTGACGAGCAAACAAATTATCCAGGGTAAAAAAATTGTTGGCTCGTCAATAACTTTTTTATCAGGTGTTGTTTAAAAAATCTAACACATCAAGCAAATCCCTGGAGTCCTTCCGCCTTCTCTGCTTCAAATCAAATTCCAATCGGTCATGTATTAACGGAATTATTGAAGATTTTCTTACCTGAAGTCGGGGATTTTTTTCAAATAACGGTCATTGTTGTTGTTGTTGTGTCACGTGATTCCCCGCCGTGTAAACGCCCATGCAAAGCGGTTAAGCATCATGAAGCGAAACCTAAATTCATCGTCTTATCTAGAAACTTTAACACTTAACCAAATAATCCAGACTTTTAACGACCCGTCCAAAGAGGCGTTTTGAAAACATTGTGGGAATAGGAGAAAATGATGGCAACCAGCATTTTATCCTTTTCCCAAAATGTTTTCTACCTTTCCCAAAAGGAGTTTCAATTTTTGAGTTACATTTGTATTGTCGTCTGCAAACGCTTTCAATTTGGACCAGCCTATGACTTCGTCGTTTGGTAATGAGTTGAATAAATAAAACAATGGGTAGACTTGACAATGAGAAGTCCTAAAATATATCACTTGAAATATTTGGTCTGCATCAGAAGGGTCAGTGCGTAATTCTATCTACATGATTGTATGTATCTTAACTTTCCTAGTACGCGATGACTGTTTTCCTGGTTGGCATTTATAAGCTAAACTATGCTTAAAGAGAACTAAAAAAAAAGGAACCCCTGACACTTCTGATGACGGCGTTAAACGTCTAACTAACCACCCAACTTACAGTTTTTTTTTTTTGTTTTGTTATTTGTGTTTATAAAAGCATATCGCTCATTATACAAGTTATAACGAGCGATGGCACGATTGGTCGCCTTTAAGTACCTAAAATATCTTGATAACGCTCGTTATTTCAGGGTTCTTACTTCCGGTACAGCGGCGACTGTCGGCCTATCTGCAAAATCATATTGTTAATTGAAATTTTCTAATTGTAAATTACTAAACCTACTTAATGAATTCCTTTCAAAAAACGTCTCTCCTTTCATAATAATCAAACTGTATTGTCGCGAAGAAATTTCTTTACTTACTCTTAGCCGGAAGAACTCTAGGATAGGTTTATAGAACAGAACAGAACAGAATTTTATTTTGTACATCGTCAGCTGCGCTACAATATATTCTGGTATGTTTTCTTTATACATTTTGGTTTATATTCGTATTGTTTAGACAGAAATTCCAATTTAACAAAGATGAAAACCGATCTGTCAAACACTTACACTGTAAGTCAGTTCCTTATACACTCATGTGACTCTGAAAGCATATACACTATTTCCCAAAGAAGTATGTTAAAGGCAGCAAATTTTTCTTCATGTCCTACAGTATTTTCTGGCCTTTCAGAGATATATCTGAACGTTAAAGCCACTTCTTACATGTCTGTAAATTCCGTCGATATGGAAGGTCTAGGATTTTGTCGTTTAGAACAGATCTAAACTTTACGTGGTCAGCTTTTTGAAAAGAATTTTAGATTTTATATAGCTAAGCTAATGCAACCTTTTGAAGTGACTTTTTGCAGAAAAATAAGCATACGTTTACAACAGCATGGGGGGAAAACAACGATCCAATCGTACGAAATCATGTTTGAGGTATATTTCAATTTGAAATTTTCAAAACATTCTGTCTGGTGTTTTCCACGGTGAGGGACCGGAAGTATGCATTGCACATATATAACTTGGGGTTCTGTACCGGGATGGTCTGTCACGTAGGTGTTAAAGGACACTTACATCGGTAAACATGTATGTATATATAATTCTTTCTTCTTCTTTTCAAAAAATTATGATTTGAATTAATGTAATAATTCTTAGTATACACTATTATTCAAGAATCTTTGAACCATTATTCTCTTAAGGCGCTCATTGTCTTTCTGCTTCTCTCTTTCTCTCTTTAAATTATCTTTGGGGCGAAACAACTAGGAGAGGAAATGGTTTGGGAGCGAAACGACAAGGGTCCGGGGGCGAAACGACCAGGGGTGAAAAATAGAGGCGATACGACCAGGGAGGAAACGTCTTTGGGGCGAAACGTCCTGTTACCTTAAAATTGTGTCAAGCGGTGGCTTTTCATTTATTTTGATAGTTTTTATAAAATAGTTATGCTCAGTTAGTTATTGATATTTTATTCCATGCTTTCTGGTAGGATATCGAGAAACAGCAGTGAAAATATTTTTCGATCTTACACTGGTACCAACAATTAAAATACCGATTTTCACGTTCTTGTTGCCTAGGCAAATTGCCCGTGCCTAACAACCAGATGGGAAATATGACGTCATGTATACCTTACATTTCTCGCGCTTGACGTAACGTTGCTATGCGGAAGGGGTACGCCAAGGGGAATAAGGGAAAAGAACTGTACTGAATTTTGATAAAGGTCCTCCCAGAAAGAGTTAAAAGCACCACTCGTGAAAATATTACCGATGGTGTCCACTCGATGAAATAAATTTCGATCTTTCACCGAAAAAAACAAATATCCTCTATTTATTTCATGCTTTCCGGTAGGATATCGAGAAATAGCAGTGAAAATATTTTTCGATCTTACAGTGGTACCTTCTGTGGAAATATCGATTTACATGTTCTTGTTGCCTAGGTTAATTGCGCGTGCCTCACAACCAGATGGAAATATGACGTCATTTACCTTACATTTCTCGCGCTTGACGTAATATTGTAATGCGTTGCTCTGCGGGAGGGGTACGCCACTGGGAATGACGAAAAAGAACTGTACTGGATTTTAATAAAGCTCTCCTAGAAAGGGTTAAAACTTAAAAGCATGAAATAAATAGAATATTTGTTTTTTCGGTGAAAGATCGAAATTTATTTAATCTCGTGAACACCGTCGGTAATATTTCCACTCGTGGCTGCGCCACTCTTGAAAATATTACCGATGGTATCACCTCGATGAAATAAAATTCGATCTTTCACCGAAAAAAAAAAACAACCAAATATCCTCTATATATATGCATAGCATGGACTACGTTTGTATATATTTAATGCCAAATAAAGATTATGTTATGTTATGTTGTACTCTGTGAATTTTAGAGCAATGGCAATGCCTGTATCAGTTGATCGTACTAGGTAGAACACTAGATAATATTTTTACCGAAACAATGCCGTTTTTATTACATTACTCAGCGTTAGAGAACCTGTTTTCTTAACGGGATATGTAAAAAACATTTTTCATTTATGTTTTTGTCAAGAATTGGGGGACAACAGTGACTATAGTCACCCTTATCCTTCGTTTAAAATGAAACGGTGAGAAAAGAAATTTTTCTCTACACTTGTAAGCGGTTAACAGATCTCAGATCACTCTTCAACTGTCAGTTTCAAAAAGTGTCATTAATGCTGAGTATTCCGAACTTACACAGTGTTTTCCACAGTTTATAATATTTGGACCATGTACTCGTACACTCGAGGTCCAATTTTTGATTAAGTTTTTACCTCTCGCTTCAACTCGCCGAAAAGGTGACGAGAAAATTCACAGTGTTTTTTTTTTTTGTTCATGTTCTTCTTTTTTACATTTCCTTAACGCATGCTGCCTTTTTTTCAATGACTTGCCCATTGAGACAAACTTCTGTTTTAACGACTGGGGTTGAGGGGGGAATTTTTTGGAAATAAAAAACATTAAGCAGCATTTTCTCCTTTTTTCCACATTGTTTTCAACCTTTTAATTGACAATGTCACATCACTCGGAGAGCAATCTCCAACCTGGCGTCTGTAATTACATTCAGTTTGGATCAGCCTAAAGTCTTAAGTTTTGTCGTGAGGCGAAGACTTAAAGCTAAGGCTACTAAGGGCGACCTTTTGCAGACGAGTAGATTAAGATCAGGCTATAAAGAACGTACTGCACAAACTGTTGTGTGATCTTGGATCTACACGGTCCGGTAAGGAGATGGGGTTTTTTTTTCCCTTAAAAAAATAAGTTTAGAATACGAGTAGCATTAATAAGGCTTCTATCATCGCCTTGAAAGTTTCATTTTGACAGTTTCCATTTTTACGCGTTGTGTAACTATCACGCACACCTTTCTTTGTCTGCGCATGTCATATTCTTCTATGACGCATCACTAGCCCCGGTAACGGGAAACTGTCGTATTACGCTCTATAAAGTAGCAATGTAGAAATTAGCTTTTACCGATACGTTTGAAGAGAAATGAGACCTGCTTTAGCTCCAGATTTCTGTAAACTGCTGATCATAGCTGAATGAATTGCACGAGATAGCGTTTTATCAAGTAAACGTTTATTTTAGTTTGAGATTCAAAGTAACGGTTTTCGCGTAGGAAAGTGGTTCGGTTCTGTTCCCAGGATGCCCAAATTAGATAGATGAGTATTTATAGAATACCATCTAGCGGGAGATAATGACCTACGACACAATTAATCCTGCAACACTTGTCAATGTCTGAAAACGCATAAACCAAGATTTGAAATGGGTCAAGTTATGTCAGCAAAATGAAGGGAAAAATATTTTAATCAAGCCAAATGATTACATGCGAGCCAACAATCCAAAATTATGCTTCCAAAAATTCGGACTGAAAGTCAAAGTGAATCACCTAACAACGCCATCTAACAACGGAATGTGAACACAGATGCTGCAACCAGGGCTCTATCCGGCAGGCGTATCGTTGAGCTGAATAATCCTTACAGATGCAGATGCTTTCAGCTTGGTCTGGTCCAAAATTATGTCACTTGGTAAGGATTTGCAGAAAACGAGGGCCTGTACATAAGTCTTTCTCCTTTACCAGGTTGCCCTTAGCTTGATGAGTCTGCAGCAGACATCAGAAAAATGTAAAATCAGAAACTGCTCCTAATGATTGATTCCTCTTTTTCGCACAATGATTTCTGACCCAGCAAAGAACTGTGATACATGAATACCAGGATTTGGTTTACTGTCTGCAAACGCGTCGAATTTAGAAGTGTCTAAAATTAGTCGTTCAGAAAATTGGTAAAATGCTAACATCGCTATTACATTTACATGGTATGAATTGGTTTATTATAACCAACAAGTTTGATTCTTATAAATATCGTTGCATTATTGAAAAAATTGAGATAATTTACTTCATATAATGTCTTTGTCTTGGACAACAACATTTATTCGTTAGTTAGTGACCTACATGTATTTGTTTTAAGCCTGATTCTTTTCGTTTAATACCTTAATATTATCAATTTTATAGAAAAAATAAGAAAAATATGAATGTTAGAAAATAACTTAAAAGAGACTCTTTGGGGCCCCCCCCCAAAAAAAAAGAAAAATAAATAAATAAATAAATATGTTTTAGCAATAAGTTTTTTTCTTTAAAGTTTGATATACAGTATACTCTACAATTATTTTTTTTTTCCATTAAATTTGATGTTTCACCAATATAATGACAAAAAGTTTGTTTCTAATTGTTGTCATTTAAAAAATATATACATAGACTTAGTTTTCAAGGGTAAAATTTCATCCAGAACTGCTGCAATGCAGGGTGTATTAAAAGAAATATTTATAGAATTTTCCTAGAGCTGATGACCCTCTCTTTTTATCTTTTATTTTTGTAGATCAGATAATAACTCTCACCAAACAAAGTTTCATAAAATTCTGAAGGTGGTGAAACTTTAGCTATGGTCTTTAACCCCCGTTGTCACACAATCCTGAGTTTTAACAAACCCGAGGAACAATTTTGAAAACATTGTTGGAGCAAAGGAGAAAATGCTGGTAGCCAGCATTTTCTCCATTTAAAACAATGTTTTCTAACATTTCAAAGATAGTTTTCTCCCTTTTGAGCCGTATTCAATTTATCGCCTGCAAATGCTTTCAATTTAGACAAGTCCAAAATTTTGTCGTTTGGTAAAAGGTTGAACTTCTTTAGCAGGATAAGAGTTAAGACAAACACACAAAAACTCACACAAAAAACAGAAATCTTCAGTATTCGACAAGTTAATGGAATTATACTTAAACCCTCGTAAAATGTCGCCTATAAAATACGTTCAGGAAGCAAAGACCATAAATTTGGCTCGGCAATCAGCGTTCTAACGGACAAGTAGTTCTGTCGTAATGAGGCTCGATTGGCAGTTAATGGAAGGAATAGAGTCATTGTTATCACGCGCCGCGTCCTCCAAGAATAACCTACAGAAAAACATGTTCGCCAAGGATTGTTTGTTTACTTGATGGTTTGGCGTTGTATGCTGTTTTCGACATTGTTTCAGTTATATCGCGCGAAAGCAAGTGTACCTATCAATGCTTTCCGAAGTGCCTTTCCCCAGCACTTCGCACGAAATTCTTCCTTATTCACTGGCTTCCTCCCCTTACCCCTACCCCTTTCCTCTTTTCCTCCGCCTCCCCCCTCCCCCCCCCCCCCAAAAAAAAAAAAAAAAAAAACATTGACGAAACTGTGATTAGTGGTGAGAGAGGGCTATCGGCAGTCCTCCTAAAGAAACTGGCAGACCTTGGGAACCGAACCAGCTACCCACTAGTTTTGAATCCTGTGCGTTACTAGGTCTCCGCTCGGTAAGTTCCCAAAGATGTTTTATTTATTTATTTATTTATTTATTTATTCTATAAGAGAGCAGTGGCGGTTAAAAGTAAACAAACCGATTGTTAAAATGCATTTGAATTTACATCATACTATTTCAAACATAGAAATAATAGTGAAGATTACCATCTGTTATTGTACTTTCCCCCAAGTTTTAGTCACTACACACTAGTAGGTAATTGAATTTTAAAACTAGGTAAAAAGTTGCCAAGTTGTTCAATCTTTCGTTTACTTTCTACTTATTTTTTAAATTCATTTTTTCTACCAGCGACTGACACTTGGAACGACAGAACAATAACAGAATGTCATTTTCACAACAATTTCGATAATTGTAAATGGTATGATTTAAATTGAAATGGATTTTACTAGCCGTGTTAATTACTCTTATCTTATTTCAGGCTTTCCGGTAGAATATCGAGAAATATCAGTGAAAATATTTTTCGATCTTACCCTGGTACCACCAGTGAAAATACCGATTTTCACGTTCTTGTTGCCTAGGTAAATTGCGCGTGCCTAACAACCAGATGGGAAATATGACGTCATATACCTCACATTTCTCGTGCTTGACGTAACGTTGCTATGCGGGAGGGGTACGCCACGGGGAATAAGGGAAAAGAACTGTACTGAATTTTGATAAAACTCCACCCAGAAAGGGTAAAAAGCATGAAATAAATAGAATATTTGTATTTTTCGGTGGAAGATCGAAATTTATTTCATCTCGTGAACACCATCGGTAATATTTCCACTCGTGGCTGCGCCACTCGTGAAAATATTACCGATGGTGTCCACTCGATGAAATAAATTTCGATCTTTCACCGAAAAATACAAATATCCTCTATATCCCTACTTTTGACGCCCCTAAGAAAGAAGCCTTTAGAAAACATTGTGGGAAAAGGAGAAAATGCTGGTAACCAGCATTTTCTCCCTTTCCCACGATGTTTTCTACCCTCTCAAAATCTATTTCCAAATTTTGATTCACATATATTCTGTCGTCTGCAAATAATTTCAAATTGGACAAGTCCAAAATTTTGTAAAACGGTAAAGATTTAAAGCATTGCTTTGTTGGGGCTCTTCTTGCTTCAAGCATTGCTTCGTTGGAGCTCTGTCTTGCTTCAAGCATTGCTTCATTGGAGCTCTGTCTTGCTTCAAGCATTGCTTCGTTGGAGCTCTGTCTTGCTTCAAGCATTGCTTCCTTGGAGCTCTGTCTTGCTTCAAACATTGCTTCGTTGGAGCTCTGTCTTGCTTCAAACATTGCTTCGTTGGAAAAGGTCTCTTAAGAAGAACAAATGATCACTTAGGCGACATCAATGTAAATTAAAAATGAGCTATATAGCTACAAGGCAGTGCACAAAGGAGTTTTTATTGCATTTTTCACTGCCAGTTCTTAGTGTTTAAAAAATAAAGCCAGAGGTCAGAGATGTGTCTTTGTTTGATTCGGGCTTTATATGGCTTTCCAACTGGTTCTGGTCCGATCAACACAAAGTTTGCTTTGACAGTGCTTCATGTGTTCACCAGCACTGGGCTTGGGCTCTAAAAATGCGTCGCCAACAGACATACAAGCATAACCAGTGTCCTTTGGGGAATTCTAACTAAAACCATCCACAAAAAGTGGCCAGGGAACTCTTCTCATTCCTCCAGTCATTCATTATTTAGATCATTATGAATGCGAAACTGGTATGTTAAACTGTTGTTTCATGTCTTGTATATTAACCCTTTACCACACAATCCCGAGTTTTCACATAAGTGGGGAAGACACCCCTTGAAAACAATGCGGGAAAAGAAATAAGAAAATGGTGGTTACAAGCATTTCCCCTTTTCTCATGTTGTTTTCAACCCTTTTAGAATATGTTTTCATCAATTTATAGTCACATCTAACTTTATCGTCTGGAACAGCTTTTAATGTGGAGAGCCGTAAAATGTTTTGTAAAGAGTTAAATAGTTAACTATTGCGTCCTGTGCTGTTAACCCCTTACCACACAATGACAACTTTTAACGCCCCTGAGGAAGAAGCCTTTTGAAAACATTGTGGGAAAAGGAGAAAATGCCGGTAACCGCCATTTTTTCTTTTTCCCACGTCGTTTTCTACCCTGTCAAAGCAAAATTGCACCATCTGAGCCACTTTTGAAATTGCCATCTGCAAATGCTTTCAATTGGAATAGGTTTAAAATTTCGCTTTGTGGTAACGGGCTAATTAACGGTATAATCCAAGTTAATCCTCCAACTGCTAAAGAAAAGTTAAATAAAACTTTCTGGCGGATGGTGAAAACCTGAATATTGTTATTTCAAAGTTATATTTTTGAAAAAAAAATCCCATTATCGGTTAGTATCGCTCCAAGATCAGATTGTAAAGACTGTGTTGTCTGATCTTGTTTCACACTGTCTGTCAGCTCCTCAGTTGAGACAGACATCTTTTAGAATCCTTGAAGAATCCTTGATGAAAACTCAGAAACCAAATATGACAGTATTTCTTCAATCGAGTATAAATCAAGATTTACACTTACCATAGCTACTTACTAGTTTAAAATTCGCTAGTCTGTCAGTACTTTCAGTACTTTGATTTTTAAATGGAGCCTTACAATTTCCAGACATGGTGGTAAAGCGGAGTATTTCCGGCGAAGAGAGGTATCGTGTAGATGTATAATCCGTCGCTATACAGAAGAAGAATTTCGTCAACGGATCACACGAGGTTTGTCGAATGATGTAGTTATCATATAATGTCCGACATTTAGTAACCATGGCGAACCCGATGAATACAAATGTAGGTCCCTGCAATGAGTCCTGGGGGTTATTAGCAGAATTATATTCCTATCAAATATATGAAATTATCACTGAGTATGACAAACTTGTCGATGTAAATTTGGCAGTAAAGTTCAAACTGTGAATTATATGGCAGGACCTGAGGCTTTCATTAGATAAACCAGCCAATAGAAACCTTTAGTTGACAACCCCTTGATATTTATATGGATCAGGAAGTTCATTTACACGTTGTACGTGTGGGGTTTATTTCTAGATATTATTAGCTCCTTGTTAGCATCATTACAGTTAGCATTAACATATTCACAGTCAATTAGATTAGCAGGTTCTACCCAGTACTTCGTTCTGCACCACCTTCACTGAAAGACCCAGTGGAGGCCAAAAGTAAACCATGCAGGCGTCAGAATTCAGAAACTGTATTGTTTCATTATAACAAAAGCTGACAAATTTTGTTTTATAGGTTTACGGTACATACATGTACTTTATCTGTCAATGACTGGAGCTTTAAAAGATTCCAGCTTCCGACTTAAATCACTTCTAGTTCTAAAAAGGGAAAGCTGTCGTCTGTTTGCAATTTCGTTACTAAAGATTTTAACTTGAGAGAAGCCATCTCTAGCTCTCCTTAATTCTCGATGTTCACTGATTCTGTATACTTAAATGCTATTTACTACATTTCACTCACTTTTTAACGAATGATCTTCGTCTTTTCGACAGCATGAGAAAATGTCTTCCATATTTTTTCTTTGTAGATCTATATTGCATGCGACAGTATTTTGTCTCAGCCAAATTTTGCTAAGATAGTGAATGACTAAAGACATAGTATGTCGAAAGTTCCCGATAAAATAAGATGATTAAGATACTCATAATAAAAGCCGTTATTTCATACCTTCCGGTTGGTTATCGACAAATATCGGTGAAGTATCTTTCATTATTTCATGCTTTCCGGTAGGATATCGAGAAATAGCAGTGAAAATATTTTTCGATCTTACACTGGTACCACCAGTGAAAATACCGATTTTCACGTTCTTGTTGCCTAGGTAAATTGCGCGTGCCTAACAACCAGATGGGAAATATGACGTCATAAATCTTACATTTCTAGCGCTTGACGTAACGTTGCTATGCGGGAGGGGTACGCCACAGGGAATAAGGGAAAAGAGCTTTACTGAATTTTGATAAAGCTCCTCCTAGAAAAGGTAAAAAGCATGAAATAAAAAGAATATTTGTTTTTTTCGGTGAAAGATCGAAATTTATTTCATTTCCTGAACACCATCGGTAATATTTTCACGAGTGGCTGCGCCACTCGTGAAAATATTACCGATGGCGTCCACTCGATGAAATAAATTTCGATCTTTCACCTAAAAAAAACAAATATCCTCTATATAATTACGCCATGGTTTATAAAGACCGGTGAAAATACCGATTTTCATATTCTAGTTACCTACACTGAAACGAACTTCTAAACGGCCACTTTTAAGCTGTGTTTTCCCTTTGACGTCTTTTCGCGTCCACTCCCAGTAAAAGGGATGGGTTATTTGGCTTTTTGCAGAATAATTGCCCGGTCTGAACACATACCTGAGCCAAATTCTTAAGAGAATTCATTCAATTTTATCGCGAATAATGTTCTTTATCTGGAAGTTACGTTCTTACGTTTGGAAAGGATCTCGACATGTAAAACTATGTGATAATAAATGATATCTTTATTTAGTGAAGGTTAAAACATTAAGACATAGATCTACATAAGACAAATTTCAAAATCTGTGTGTGTGTGGGGAGGGGGGGGGGGGGGCGGGAAATGGCCCATACACTGTGAAAACGGTGGTTAATGCATAACTCTTTACCAAACGAGAAAATTTTAGACCGGTCCAAATTGAAAGCGTTTGCAGACGACACAAGAAACATGACTAAAAAATTGAAAAAAAATTTTTTTTCGGAAGGGCAGAAAACACAGTAGAAAAAGGAGAAAATGCGGGTTACCAGCATTTTCTCCTTTTCCCACAATGCTTTTAAAAGGCTTTCTTTCACCTGGGTGTATAAAGTCCGAATTCTGTCGTAAAGGGTTAATGGGCTTTGATGTTTTTGGTGTATTTGCAAAAGAGCATCTACCCAGGTCAGCCTACGCAATTCGCACATGCTGATCTGAGTCGATACTTTTTTGCTTTTGATAAATTTTCTGGATGTTAGAGAACCAGTGTGCTTCATGATTTGATCGGTTGTTATACAAAATAGATTTAAAGGACCCATAATTATGTGGTGAAAGTCTTGGTAGCATACCCTTACAGAGATGCATGCAATCTCTATATCACAGTATATGGCTAAGTCACTAGTTGATTAATTAATTTTATTGATCGATCTTTCGCGATCGATGGTTTGATTGATGGACTAACTGACTGACTGATTGGTTGGCTGGCCGACTGACTGACTGGCTGGCTTACTGACTGACTGACTGACTGGCTGGTTGAATGACTGACTGACTGACTGACTGGCTGGCTGACTGACTGACTGACTGACTGACTGACTGACTGACTGACTGGTTGGTTGGTTGGTTGGCTGGCTAACTGACTGACTGACTGACTGACTGACTGACTGACTGACTGACTAACTGGCTGGCTGGCTGGCTGGCTGGCTGGCTGACTTACTGACTGAACTACTGACTGATTGACTGACCGACTGATTGACTGACCGACTGACTTGCTGACCGACTGACTGGCTGGCTGGCTGCCTGGCTGGCTGGCTGGCTGGCTGGCTGACTGGCTGACTGACTGACTGACTGACTGACTGACTGACTGACTGACTGACTGGCTGGCTGGCTTACTGGCTGGCTGGCTGATTGACTGACTGGCTGGCTTACTGCCTGGCTGGCTTGCTGACTTGCTGACTGACTGACTGACTGGCTGACTGACTGACTGACTGACTTACTTGCTGACAGACAGACTGACTGACTGCCTGGCTGACTTGCTGACTGACTGACTGACTTGCTGACAGACTGGCTGACTGACTGACTGACTGGCTGGCTGACTTACTGGCTGACTGACTGACTGACTGGCTGGCTGACTGACTGACTAGCTGACTGACTGACTGACCGACTGACTGACTGACCGACCGACCGACCGACCGACCGACCGACTGACTGGCTGGCTGGCTGGCTGACTGACTGACTGGCTAACTGACTGACGGACTGATTGATTGATTGGTTGATTGTATGGTGTTTAAAGCCGTTTTCAACATTGTTTCATTTACATCGCGGCGGCCAGTGCACCTATCCATGCGTTCCTGGAGTTTCTGTTACCAGTATTCCTCACAATATTCTCTCCAAGACACTGGCTGCTTTCCCATTTAACCATCGTCGAAACAACGATCGGTGGTGAGAGAGGAATGAATCCTTTCGCAATGACTATCATCAATCCTCGAAATGAAATTGGCCGAGCCAGGGATCGAACTCAAGACCTCTTGTTCTCAAGTCCTGTACACTACCGACTGAGCTACCGGGATTCGGCGCAGTCACTTGTATAAGACCGTTTGGCAAAAATATCTCCAAACATATCACGCGGTCTTATCTTAATCTACACTCTTCGTAAAAACAGCTAGAATTATGTTCGGTATTTCATTGGTTGAAAATGTCAGACAAAGTAATTTTCTATCGTCTCCGCAGATTTCCCCCGAAGCCGCAAACCAATTCTCTGTAAAACGGAGCGATACAATTTCATTAATTTTCTAAAAGATTATCCCTTAAACGGTTACTTAGAAACGTTATTAACCTCTGTGTTTCTCAACAAAAAACTAATAACAGGCCGTTTTTGCCTCAATTATCGCCGATATCCAGAGTCTATTTGAATTGGGGACAATTTGAATCTTGTCATTTGCAAGGAGCACACAAATTAAATTCTGTATTGGGAATACAATTTAATAAAGGAACGTTTTCTTTTAGGTAATTAAAGAAACAGACAGATAGCGGGGAACCTCTTGCCTGGCTCGTCATTACTTCTCCTTGATTTGGTTCCACGGAAAGTAGTTTTACCATAACTGTGCTACAAATCGTGGGTTGTTAGTTTGAATCCAAGCTGTGCCAATTTTTTTCCCGTGATTCACACACGGACAGATCGCTGGGAACATTTTGCCCTTCTCGTTGTTCTTTTTCTGTAATTTGGTTTTCCCAGGAAAATTGTTGTACCATAGCAGGGCTAGTATTCCAGGGTTGAAAGTTTGAATCCAAACTGCACCAAAATTCTTTTCAGTGATGCAGGCACAGACAGATTTGCTGGTGACCTTTTACCCATCTCGTATTTTTTTCTACTTGATTTTGTTTCCTCGGAAAAAATAGTGGTACCATAGTAAGGCTGGTAATCCCTGGTGGTAAGTTTGAATCCACTCTGCGCCAAATTCAATCTGGACTAGTGATTTGCGCCGAGACGGATTGTGGGGACTTTTTTTTTTCTTTCTCGTGAATATATTTCCTGGATTTGATTTCTTCCATTTGTCCCTTAACCCTTTACCAAACAACAAAATTTTAGTTTTAGACTGGTCCAAATTCAAAGCATTTGCAGATGATAAAAAAAAAGTAACTAAAAAATTGAATTCGTTTCCGGTGGGGTACAAAACATTGTGGGAATAGGAGAAAATGCTGGTTACCAGCAGTTTCTCCTTTTTCCTCAATGTTTTCAAAAGCCTTCGATCTCAGGGTAGTAAAAGCCAGGGATTGTATGGTAAAGGGATAACAGGGCTAAAAATCCGACGTCGTGAGTTTAAAACCCAAGTACGCATAGAAATTCTTTCCGGTCAATTTTCGCACACAGAAAGACAAGGAACTTTTTGCATCTGCCACGATTATTTCTCCTTGATTTGGTTTCCCCTGGGTCCGTATTCACCAACCATTCTTAAGAACATTCTTGGTCTTCAAGATTACCTGACTGTAAAAGTAACAGAACTTCTGATTGGCTAAACTAATTGGTTTAGCCAATCAGAAGTTCTTTTACTTTCACAATGACAAAAATTTGAAGAACAAGACTCAGAATTTTCTTAAGAATGGTTGGTGAATACGGACCACAGACCCAGAAAATAATTGTGAATTGCAGGGTTTGTGTTCCTGGGTTGTAGGTCAGAATCTCAGCAGCTCCAAATTCTCGCAAGGGACCTTTTTGCGTCTCTCATAATCACTTCTCTTTATTTTCTTTCTTCCAAAAAGTAAATGAACAATAGCAGGTGTGGTGCTCGCAGTTTGTAAGTTCGATTACAAGTTTAGCGCGACTCAATGACCTTTAGCGGACAGTGAAGATCAAGAACATGTAGCCTGACCTTGGTACAACCTGACTGCTATCTTAACTGCAGAAGTGTAAATTTGAAATTGGCAAAATTTGTTTTTTCACTATCGCTTTGAGAGTATTAATTCCCCATGTAGCAGGATAGAAATAAAGGGTTTCTTCTTAATTTTATCAACTGCCCTTTATATAGAAATATTTTTTTTAATTGACTTACCCATGTGTTAAGCCAATCAGAGAGTGCGTTGCTTTATAGTGTAGAAAATTGAGAATTAGACAACAACAATAAAAAACAACAACTTGCCTATTCTTATGCTGTTTTCTTCAGTGTTTGAAATCACCAATCATTCAATTGTATTATTATTTTAGATTTAGTAAGTAGCACGGTCTCTGATTGGCTAAACAATTCGGTTCAGCTAATCAGAACTTGTGTTACTTTCAAATATAGATTATTTCACTGGAATTAGCGATCAGCAACAACGTGAGAAACAGCAAGCCAGGTTATTGTGGTTATACATCACCAACTATAACTTGACTCATAGCTGTTTGAATAATGCTTTGCGCCGCTTTTATAATTGTGATCCATCATGCAAAAAGGGACTTTCTTGGAACTGTGAAAAGTGTCAACCTTGGTCAGAATTGCGCAGGCTGACCCGGATTGACACTTTTCGCTTTATTGACATTTTCTGTATGATAAGTGGTCATCGTACCTTGAATTATCTACTTAAACTTACCTGCGCTATCTTTGATCTGCCTTCATCTAGTTGATGTACAAATGCTCTCTTTTTGCGTGATGGGTCACAAATTTCAGTCATATCACGGCGATAGCTCACTTATACATGTTTTCCCGAGTTTTACCAGTGCTATGCTGGAGATACAAAGGGTCTTGCCCTAAGACACACGTGTGAAAAGCCCGGTGGAGCCAGTGAAGCTCGAAGCTGGGGCTTCCAGTCCAGGTCGCAAATCCTACACTTTACTCCAGAGCCACACAGGATCCCTTGAATTAAGGCAGTAGATCCGTAGCACTTGTAGTGCAACATGGAATAAAATTTCTCGATAGTTGATAAATACGGATTTATACAGATATATGGAGTGCAACACGCGAAAAGGTGCATTCGGACATTTGCGTAAAGTGTCGTCCCGGATTAGCCTGCGCAGTCCGCGCAGGCTAATCCGAGACGGCACTTTACGACTACATTAGATTTTGTGCTACAGTAAACTTGCGTAAAACAGAAAATCACATAAAATCGGAAAGTGTCGTTTCGGATTAGCCTGTGCGGACGGCACAAGCTGATCCGAGACGACACTTTACGCAAATGTCCGAATGCACCTTTTCGCGTGTTGCACTCCATATAGGATCTGACATGAGTTGGCTGTTGATGTAAAAAATTATTAAACGAGTCTAAAAAAAATGTTATTATGCGAGCCTTTGGCGAGCTTAATAACATTTTTTGTGGACGAGTTTAATAAATTTTTACCTCAAAAACCAACGAGTGTCAGATTCTTTTTATCACATTACTGTTTAACAAGAATTACAGACCAAAATGTGTTAAAACACAAGCATACATGTATCATGTGTAGTGAAATTTACATGAAGCCTCTGCACTTACTTTGACAGGTACATTACTAACGAAAATAGTTCCGAAGCAACTTTCATAATATTGAGTTTCGTTTAAGTCTAACAGTGACTAAATTAACAACTTTATCATGACAAGAACTTCGACCGCTAATTTCTTTCAGAAACCTAGGTCAGCACTGTTTTAGAAATGAAGCGTATAATTTCAGAGTTTTGATCAAATACAGTACTATTTTCTTATATCACACATGTGTGAGACAAGAAAATTCGTAATGGCTGTATTACATTGAAAACAAAGAGAGTTATGTGATAAATAATACTTATGTACGTTTTTAACCAACCAGAAATTCCTTTGATGTCTATCTTGAAATTATTTGTTGATACTTTTGTAAGTTTCCAGAAAAGGGAGGTAATTATCATCTTTCTTCGTGTGAGAATATAGTGGTTTTAGATTTATAAATGATAATTCTAAGAAGGAAAAAAAAAGGGGGGGGAAGTGTCTCGGTCAAAGTTGTACAATTATACTCTTTTTTAATCGTAGCATATTTTTAGGATAATAGTATAGTGGAAATAGCTGTTTTCTATTACGGGTCCACCACCGAAAAGTACTTACTTACTTTTAATTTTGAAGGGTCTACAGAATTTTTGTTTGTTTAAAAAAAAAAGGTAAGTTTTTTACCAGACAACAAAATTTAGACTGGATCAAAATGAAAGAATTTCCAAAGCAGATATAAAATGTTACAAATGTCAAAACACGAAATTTGCCCTTCCAAGGGTAAAAAACATGTTGAGAAAAGGAGAAAATGCTGGTTACCAGCGGTCTACACGACATAAAGTTGAAAAGGGGATTATAAAACAAAAAACAAGCAAATAAACAAACAAGTAAAACGAATCTTTGTCATCGCATCAGGATGTTATTGGCTATACCCCTCCCCCACTTTCTTTCATTTTTTCCCTCGTTAGTTAATGGATCTGTTATACGTTCAGTTCCTTATAAACGATATTAACATTGTGGGTAATAAAAAAAAAAACGGACAATGTTGCCAAGGAAACTCCTGTCTGATTTGTCTAAGACGATTTCAAAAGTAATATCTCATAAACACATTATACTGTCGCGTGTTAACCCTTTGGGCTGCTAAGTGCGACTCATTGCGACCTTTTGCGGACAGCGTAGATCAAGATCAGACTGCACAGAACGTGCAGTCTGATCTTGTATCTACACTGTCCGATAAGGAGAAGTGTTAGATTTCGCTTAACTAGCAGGATAAGGGTTAAACACCGTACAACTAAACAACCAAGCAAACAGACAAAATGATACAAAAAAAGAATTCCAAGAACTAACGAATAAATGTACGGGTCGAAACCGCCGATATGGTGTAACCTTTTACCACAAAATCCCTACTTTTGATGACCCTGAGAAAGAAGCCTTTAGAAAACATCGCGGGAAAAGAAGCAGCATTTTCTCTTTTCTTCACAATTTTTTCTACTCTTCACAAAACAAATTTCCAGTCACTTTTATTTTGTCGTCTGCGAATGCTTTCGATCTGGACAAACTGAAAATTTTGTCGTTTGGTAAGTAGAGGTGTGACGAGTGCTCGAGTACCCGGGTAGGGTAACGCCGGTACCCGGGTACTAAATCATTACCCGGGTACCCAATATATAAATAGTAAATTATTAAGTAAGGTTGTGATTATGACAATAATGATTCCAAACCAGAAGTAAAGTAATTAATAATGATGTTTTGAACAACACAAGTGTTTACTGTTAAGGTATCTGTGGAAATTTATTGTTTAAAGTCATAAAAAAATTAAAAAGACGGTCTGAAGTGACTCTGATCGGACAATGTCAAAAGGTACATTGTGTTGTGTCATGGGTTTCCGTGTTTTTTTTTTATGGAGCATTTTTTCGTGTGGCAATTTATGGATAGGCTTTCCCCCGTGATGTGACATTATTTTATCAAAAAGGGCAGCAAGTAACTTCTAATACCATCATTTCACACAAGTTAAGCAGATAATAGATTTTTTTTACGTTTTTTTAAAGGTGAATTTCAATTCTATAACGTCATTTACGTATCAAGCTGCGTGAGTTGGAACACTTCAAATGTTACACTTTTTCTTTTGTTTGTCTTGCAAAAGACTAAGAAAGTGCCAAAGTTGGCTTTTTGACGAAGCTTGGCTAGATTTGAAGCAATGTTTAGTTGTTTTCATGAATTGGTACATGTGCAAGAGCCAGAATGCATAAAGATAGACAACCATTGATGTTTAATTTAATAAGAAGCAGTAACATGGAGTACACGAGTACCCGCGGGTAATATGGCCACGGGTACCCGAGTACAAAATTTCTTCCCGTCCCAGCTCTATTGATAAGGCACTGATACTGTAGGTAGGGTAGGTATGGATGTTTTCTTTCCAAAAACTTTTTACATGAAACATACAGTGAAATATTATAGTTTCTTTTTTTCAATCATGGAAAAAAAAATGAAAGTTTAGGATCGGCAGCATTTTCTAGGAAGGGTGGGGCAACCCTAAACACAGATATGAAACATAGAGTGAAATATTATAGTATTTTTTTTCAATCATGACAAAAAAAAAGTTTAGGATTGGCAGCATTTTCCAGGTAGGGTAGAGCAACCCTAAACACAAATATTTTTATAGGTCTATTGAGTTAACTCTTTACCATACGATCCCTACTTTTAACGACCCTGAGAAAGAAGCCTTTTGAAAACACTGTGGGAAAAGGAGAAAATGCTGGTTACCAGCATTTTCTCCTTTTCCCACTGTTTTCTACCCTTCCCAGACCAAATCTTCATTTTTCAGTCACCTTTATTTTGTAATCTGCAAATGCTTTCAATTTAGACCAGTCTAAAATTTTGGCATGTGTTATTGAGTTACAGCACGTATTAGCTATACTAGAGCAACATGTGGTTATATAGATTTCCTCGATGCATTTTTACAAAGCAAGACATCTTATAATCTATCAAATCTGCTTTGTCAAGAAACCGTCTGAATCATGAATCATAAAGTAGAATTGTGCTCTGAAATCTAAAATTTCAAATATAGTGAAAAGTTTCGGCCCAGGCTGACCTATTTTTCGCAATTGCATTCAGTCCCCTTTTTCATGGGGCATGGTTCATGTACATTGATTGTTACACTGTTTTTACCAAAACAGTTATTGTCCCTTTGTGTTAGACAATGCAAGATCTAAGACAAAAATTCAAGTATCTCAAATTTATTCGTTATATGCGGTAAAACAAAAATACACAATAGATATTTCCATGAATTATGCCGAATCACTTCTTCTTAAAGCGTTTGTGCGACACGGAAAGTAGTTCCAAAGGAGTTCACATGAGACTACTAGATTTAATTTTTTAACAGACACGTCTTGGCTTTTTGCACGACCGTCGATTTCGAGTGTAAAATTTGATAAGAAAATATACATTAGAGGTATTTTGTACAATAGGCAGTTGAATACAAAGCCTAGTCTACTCCCCAGTTACCCTTAAAAAGTTTCATACCACTGCGAACTTCTTTCGGAACATACATGTATATTTGAGATAAACAAACATTTCTAAGAGCTGTAAGTTTGCCAATAACAGGGCTTCAGATGGTCTAATGTGCATTTGGCAAACCTCGGATGATTCTGTGATCAAGTCACGCGCCTGTATCACGTAGCTTGATATGCATCTAGACGGTATATTTCTTTACCGGAAGTACACCGCTTCGCCGTAAACCACTTGGTTGAGCCAATCAGGACTTGTGTTACTTTTAACCTTTACCAACCAGTCTCTGGTTTTTACGACCAAGAGAAAGAAGCCTTCAGAAAACATTGTGGGAAAAGGAGAAAATGCTGGTAACCAGCATTTTCTCCTTTTCCCACAATGTTTTCTACCCTTCACAAAACAAAGTTTAAATTTTCAGTCACTTTTATTTTGTCGTTTGCAAATTCTTTCAATTTGGACTAGTCTGAGAATTTTGTCGTTTGGTACCATTCATGCGTTATCAGTGGCTGGTGAATATGAAACAAGGATACCTCAGTATTCATCATGTGTAAAGTGAAACACTGTTACCGAGTCTATTAGCTGATTATTTCTAGAGACGGACTTCTTATGGAAACCTTGTGTATTTTTTCCAAGTAATGAATTCTTACGGTATAAAGCGTCAATTTCCTGTCAGGTAAGGCAGGCTTCTTAGAGCGAAAGACTGCATGCAACCCACCAATTTGATTATGAAGTCTGAATTATAACTTCCGCTGGGATGTTTGGCGGCTAATGAAATTTTGCGATCAGATTGCGTTTTACGTGGTGGTTTAGGGCTAAAGTGCTCGAAACGAATGTCAAATAAACAATCTTATCAATAAATCGTCTAGAATGATGGACAAGATCGGGCATTATGGGAAAATGGACTGGTATCATAATACAATACATCACCAACCAGTCACGTGACGCTGTGTCGTTGAGAAGCTTTTTTCAGGATACCGAGCGCTCCGTAACAATGAATAAATAAGGTAGACACTATTGATATTGTAATTAAATTCCCCCGGAAAATACAACTAGGGTTTCTGTAAATGAAATGGTAAGGCCTTCCCCGTACAAAAACTACCTGTATTTTTCTGTTGTAAACGTATCGATTACGTCTAGAACCGGCGTCATACTTTCATAGTGAAAAAAAATGGAGATGTGGCTCTTTACCAAACGACAAAATTTTAGACTGGTTCAAATTGAAAGCATTTGCAGACGACAAAATAAAGGTGACTGAAAAATTGAAATTTGTTCTGGGAGGGGTAGAAAACACTGTGGGAAAAGGAGAAAATGCTGGTTACCAGCATTTTCTCCTTTTCCTACAGTGTTTTCAAAAGGCTTCTTTCTTAAGGGCGTCAAAAGTAGGGATTGTGTGGTAATGGGTTAATAGTCATTAATTTTAAGAAAAAATAAGTTAGAGAAAAAAACCCACTTACACCAAAATTTCAGGACCTCATTTCTTTGAAAAAAATAGTTCCAAGAAAGTGCCTCCGGGTAGTGACATCATCATCGCTCCCTTGTTTTTCTGTAATTGAATTTCTCTGTTTCCATCATTCACTGTTATCTTATGAACCCGGCACGCGACACTTACGAACGTCTAGCCGTGCAAATATTTGCCCATTCCACGGTAACAAACAGGCCCTAATCTATGGCGTTAGTCTCAAAATCGCTGGAGGTGGGAATGTTGGTGATAACATGGCGATAGCCAGCTTCCAGATAATACGATGATGGTGAGTTTCGCAAGAATAAACAAATATTAAATCAATCCAGTTTTTCTTTAAAAGCAATTAACCCTCGATCAAACTGTTGGGGCAGATTAAAAACTAATGTGTTTCAATATGATTGTAAACAGTATAATTCCAGGCTTAATATGACAAGTCGTGAACTCTTAGCATCCCTACCCAGATTTTTTATTTGACACCTTTGGAATGGCGTTCTAAAATATAAGGGAAAAAAGAACAATGGTGTTATGGTTTATAAATGCATGTGAAAACATTATGACAAAAGGAGAAATTGCTCGTAACGAGCAATTTCTCCTTTTGCAACAATGTTTTCGAAACTCGTTTGCTGTTACATTCCTCCATCCCAAAAAATTCACCTGTAATAACCGTGGTGCGTTAACCCTTATCTGCCGAGTTAGTAGAATAAAACGTTCAAGCTGATGATAGTAAAAATATAAAATGATGCTTTTTTAATTATATATATCTTCTAATCGGACAGCGTGGATCAAAGATCAAACTACACGTTCTATGCAGTCTGATCTTGGTCGACACTGTCCGTAAAAAGGTCAGTCACGGAGGCTCGCTTACAAACCTGGGGGTTAAAACCAGCCAATTTACAGAATCACAAATTGATTGGCAGTACTTTATACTATCTGCTTAGAAAAAATTGACCCGAGCTTGAAAGATAAGCTTCCTCACGATTCCGGCTCTGGACCCGGTTTTCAGAAACACGAGGAATAGGCAATGTCGGGGCTGTGAGGTAGAAACGGGTTAAAAAAAAAATCGTAGAATTTATCAGTTTGAAACCGTATAAGTGGCTGTAACGTTATTAATACGAAAATCTGCAAACTGACAAATAACCAATTTTTATCTCATGCTTTCGGGTAGGTTATCGAGAAATATCGGTGAAATATTTTCGATATTTCACGGTTACGACCAGTGACAATACCGATTTTTATATTCTGGTTACCTAGGTAAAATGCTCGTGACTCACAACCAGACAGAAATATGACGTCATTTACTTATCGTTTCTCGCGCTTGACGTAATATTGTTATGCGTTGCTATGCGGAGAGGGTACGCCACGGGGAATAACTGAAAAAAAAACTACTGGATTTTGATAAAGTTCTTCCAAAAGAGGTCTAAAAGCATGAAATGAATAGAATATTTGGGGGTTTTTTCGGTGAAAGATCGAAATTTATTCATCTGGTGAACACCATCGGTAATATTTTCAATTGTGACTGCGCCATTCGTGAAAATATTACCGATGATGTTCACTTGATGAAATAGGCTAAGGCCCAGATCAAAAAAGGGCCCTATTTTTAATTTTTTTTTTCAATCCATCTGGTAGAAAAATTCAAATGGTACATTGAGTTAGGATAGCCTATTAGAGTCACTATAAGCATGGATGCCAGATCTGAAAGTGGTGCAGATTTTTTTTTATATGCTAATAAACGCGCCTATCCCAAATTTGCCTATAACAAAAATTAAACCTTTCCTATGTTCACAATAATGAAAAAAAAACAATGAAACAATGCAATCTTTTTGACAAATCTTTTTAATTTAAGATGCTCATAAAAATCAACATTTACATGTATGTAAGACTTTTATTAAATCAAGTCTGACCAATTTCACATACCGTAAAACACCTAATAAATGTTCCTAGCAGAATGAATTGAAAACAATCTCTGATTTTCAGTCTTCAATTTGAATTTGTTAATATTTCTGGCTACATATTTTCACAGTTTTGGCTAGAGCTACTAGGACAGACATAAAGGACCAGAATTAAGAACAGTTGTGGAGTTTTAGCATTTAGCACTTCAAAAATGATCTATTTATGAGTGCAATAGTCTGATTTGTTGTTGCACACTAACCTTTGATTTCGTTATTTCATTATATATTCACAACTGTAACCATAAGTATGCCAACACTAAGATTTGGCTATTTTCATAACTTAAGCTGCTTTATTTCCTTTGTTTTTCTTACTCTCCTACTATGTTAATCTATTTCACTGATGCAATAGGGGATATGACTTGAAACAAGAGGGTCATGATGGCCCTGTATCGCTTCACTGGCTGATAAGTGAAAACACTACAAGCCAAAAATTACAACTCCAGCCAAATGGTTTCAAAGTTGAAGACATACAAAAGGCTAAGGCCCAGGTAAAAAAAAGGCCCTATTTTTTCATCCATCTGTTTGTCTAGTTCACTGATGCAATAGGGGATATAACTTAAAACAAGAGGGCCATGACGACCCTGTATTTTGCCACTGGTTAATGAGTGAAAACACTACATGCCAAATATTACTACTCTAGGCAAATGGTTTTTAAACTTGAAGACACGCATTTTTTTTCCTATAAAATCCTACGAGAAAGTTATGACCCATTGACCCCTGGGCAAAGCCATTATTGACCACAAAGCTATAATTACTTGAATCCTGGTGGAGGTCCACAAGATAAACCGCCGTACCAAATAATACAGTCTAGAATGTTGAGTCATACACAAGAAGATTTTCAAAGTTTCCTGAAAGAAAACCATGAAACAGGGCTAAATTTGGTAGCCCTAGGCTTTATTATGGTTAGTAAAAAAGATAATTTATGAAGTTTTCAACACAAAAGCCAAGGTAAAACTTGTGACCCCTGGTGTGGTGACAAACTTAACCCCAAGGCTATAATTTGAGCCCTTCTGGTAAAGGCCCACTAGATAAAGCTACATTCAAAATTTGGTAGTCCTAGGCCTTGCGGCTATGTACAAAAAAAAATTTAAAGGCTTTCCCATGTAAAACTTGTGACCCCAGGGCCGGGCCAAATTTGGCCCCAGGGCTATAAGTTGGGCACTCTTGGTAGACGCCCATTTGATAAAGATACATGCAAAATTTGGTAGACCAAGGCCCTAAAGAAGTAGTTTAAAGTTTTCCCTATATAATCCTGTATAAAACTTGTGACCCTCAAGGCGGGGCCAACTTCGACTCCAGGGCTATTATTTGAAGGAACTTGGTAGAGGTTCACGACATAAAGCTACATGCCAAGTTTGGTAGCCCTAGGCCTAATGCTTTCAGATAAGAAGATTTCGAAAGATTTCAATATTTTTCAGTTTTGTTGCCATGGCAAACAGAGTTTTTGAAGGAATCAGATTCTTTCAAGAAATTCTGGAGAATGCCATGGAAGGATAATTTCTGTGAAATTTAATCAAGTTTGGATGGGTAGTGTCAGAGGAGATGTTTGAAATATAAGTTAATGCACGTACGGACAGACACACGACGGCCAGTGGGCCATGAAGAAAGCCCGCCGGCCTTCGACCAAAGGAGCTAAAATCCTCTTGATGACTTAAAATTAACAAATGCACTGTTCATTCAGCGTAATTGTGACGTATGATCAATCATCGGTTTCTTTGTTTGCTGCATTGACAGTACAGCTGCGTTGTGTGTGTGTGTGTGTTTGTGTATATGTGTGTGGATGTGGGTGTTTTTCTGGGTTCTTTTTTTTACCTCACCTTAGCACAAAGTGCTAAAGGTGAACTATTGTGATCGTCCGGCGTCCAACGTCTGTCGTCTGTCAACAGTTTCTTTAAACATCTTCCAAATCACTGGGCATATCTTGATGAAACTTGGCAGGGATGTTCTTTGGGTGAATCTCTACCAAAATTGTTCAAAGAATAGAATTCCACTCAATATTCTGGTTGCCATGGCCGCAAAAAAGAAAAATAAATCTTTGAAATATCTTCTTCTCTGAAAATTGAAGGCATAGAGCTTTGATATTTAGTATGTAGCATCTCCTAGTGGACCTCTACCAAGTTTGTTCACATGATGCCCCTGGGGTCAAAACTGGCCCTGCCCAGGGGGTTACAAGTTCAAACATCGGAACAAAGAATGAAAACTTTACTATTCTTCTTCTCACAAAGTAAAAGGCATAGAGCTTTGATATTTGGAATGTTACATCTCCTAATGGACCTCTACCAAGTTGGTTCATATGATGGGTTCAAGTGGCCCTGCCCCGTGGGTCATAAGTTCGAACACAGGAACAAAGAAGGAAAACTTTTAAAAATTTCTTCTCTGAAACTTGATGGCGTACAGCTTTGATATTTAGTATGTAGCATCTTCAAGTTTGTTCATATGGTGCCCCTGGGGTCAAAACTGGCCCTGCCCTAGGGGGTCACAAGTTCATACATAGGATCAAAGACAGAAAATTATAAAATTCTTCTTCTCTAAAACTAGAAGGCATAGAGCTTTGATATTTGGCATGTGGCAATTCCTAGTGGACTTCTCCAAAGTTTGTTCATTTTATGCCCTTGGGGTCAAAACTGGCCCTGCCCCTGGGGTCACAGATTAGTTTAAAGTTCATCACATACACATGAGGGAAATAAAGCTATAGTCTCAGGTGAGCACTCCAGGGCCAATGTCCCTGGCTTGTTGAAATATCATGATGTAACGGATTTATTTCCTACATAACAATGATATTTTAATGCATATCGCATGAACATAGTTAATACTGGGTACAGAAAAGTAATTGAAATAACTTAAATGTAATTATGATAAAATTTAAAGCCTTAACTTATCAACGAGATAGTATTTTTGGTGCAAATGACTTTTCTTCATTTCATGTGAAACTATTCAATCATTGTTTCGTTTAATTTTTCTCAAATAAAGGCACTAAGTACAAACCTTTTTTTGATACTTATATTTGTCTGCGCTGTAACATTTTGTGTCATTGCTGTAAAACATGAGTCGTTTATATAACAATGATAAAAAATGCTCATGAAAGGAAACCGTGACGTTTAATTCAATAAAAACAATTTCTGGGAACAAAACGGAAAATACAGTTACATTTTTAGTACAAACAGCTAGGAATCATTTACTAGATCTATATAACTTTTTCAAGAAATTAAAATAGTTGCAAAACACTGATCTTCTTTGACGAATTTAGGTAAAAAAGCCAGAGGTAAAAAAGCCATAGGTAAAAAGGCCATGGGTAAAAAAGCCATAGGTAAAAAAGCCAGAAGTAAAATGGTAAAAAGGCCATAGGTAATAAGGCCATAGGTAAAAAAGCCAGAGCTAATTTAGTATATATGGTTTATTAGGAAAATACCAAATATTTTAGATATAATATTGATATATATAAATATTTAATGAAAATGATTTGTGATGATTTGTGCATTAATTCTAACATCTATATTTGTGCATAATTTTTTACATTTATTATGTAAATTAAAAGAATTTACCATGTAACGCATATATAGTATCTAAATAAAGATTGATTTTTATATTATCAAAAGGGATGGGTAACAAGATTATTTGTATTTAATAGAAATTATATTTGTTTATCTATCTACAAGTAATTGTTGATAAATTAATTGAAACCAATAATAGGTGCAGGAAATGCCCTATTACATAATTTAACAGCATTATTTCAAACTGTTACTGACCAATCGCATAATTATGATTAAAACTTGGACTTATGAAATGGCAGTTTGCACTTTTTTGCAATTAGTTTGTTTCTTGTATTGAAAGATTGTTCCATGGAAACTTTGAAGTATAAGATAATGGTATGCAATTATTGCAAACATTGTAGGAAATTGCTTCCTTTGAGCAGTTCCCCTTTTTCCCGAAATGTTTTCTAAAGTCTTCACCTGCAACTGCAAAAGTGTTAGGTATGAACAGTTTCACTTATCAAACAACTAATTTTAGACTCTTTCATATTGAAAGAGCAAGCATAAAACACATCAAGATAGGATATAAAACATTGTTGAAAAAATCTGTATACAGCACATCAATATAGGGAAATGTGTGAAAAGGAAATTTTTTCCCAAAATACTTCTAAAGATTTTCTGAAACAAAAAGCTTTCTCTACATCATATACTACTGAATTAGCTCTTTTTTTTCTTAATAAACCATATATACTAAATTAGCTTTGGCTTTTTTACCTATGGCCTTATTACCTATGGCCTTTTTACCGTTTTACTTCTGGCTTTTTTACCTATGGCCTTTTTACCTATGGCCTTTTTACCTATGGCTTTTTTACCGCACACCTTCTTGACATATAACGTGCCAAACTTTTGTTCCAAAATACCCAATTAATATAAAACAAATATGTATTATACAGATGATTCGAAGAGAAATATTATAATCTGAACCAGAAAATATTTATTTTTCTAAATTAGAATGGAATTTCTTTTACTTTACAATTTTGTTACAGGAAGGACATGTCAATGTGTTATGACTACCATTGCATCACAGTAGACAATATTCCAGTGTGGATATAAGGAACCTTATCAAACAAAGAAATCCAACTTAATTTTCAAAACTCGTGTCTCCTAAAATCTGCTATAATTATATAATAGCTCATAGATGGCCGTGTATATACATTAGTGGGTGGGGTAAAAGATAAGCAAGACCGTAACAAATATACAATGCAGCAATTTAGTACAATAGTAAGCATTTAGTTCTCATCAAAGCCTTTCACAAGAAGTTGAAACACAAAAGTCTTAACTCATTACCAAACGACAATATTATAGACTTGTCCAAATTCAAAGCATTTGCAGACGACAAAATAAAAGTGACTGAAAATTAGAAATTTGTTTTGTGAAGGGTAGAAAACATTGTGGGCAAAGGAGAAAATGCTAGTTACCAGCATTTTCTCCTTTGCCCACAATGTTTTCTCAAAGCTTCTTTCTCAGGGGCGTCAAAAGTAGGGATTGTGTGGTAATGGGTTAAATGATATTAAGTTGCTCATGATTTTCAAAAAATGTATGCAAATTTGGTGGGTGGGGTAACATCGGGACACCCAATGTATTTTATCTTCTCCTATAACTGGATTTTTTCATTGCTTATGTGTTTAACTGTCAATTAGACCTATTTGTAATCAATATACTCCGGAAGATATTGAAATTTTGTGGTTTATACACATAAGCTCCATTCAATGCATTTTCAGTGGGTGGGGTATTTAGTCTCTTTTTCACAGAGCATGGCTCATAAGTGTTTAACCCTTTCCCAAACAAGCCCTGGTTTCTACGTGTCTGCAGTAAAAGTCTTTTGAAAACACTGTGGGAAAAGGAGAAATTGCTCGTAACGAGCAATTTCTCCTTTTCCCACAGTGTTTTCTACCCTTTTTGGGAACTTTCTGCCATTTTTTTTTTTTTTTTTCAAATCTAAACTTGTCGTCTGCAAACCCTTTTGGTTCGGAAGAGTCCAAAATTTGTCATTTGGGAAAGGGTTAAAAAAGAAAACGTAAATACATACACATCTATATTTGCATTTAATATTAACATACTCATAGCACGATGATTAACAATAATAATTACACAAAGTAGGTAGAACAAGGAAGATTTAGAAGGGAGAAAGTAGGAGACAAACATGTTAACAGAGAAGGAATATGTTGTTTACTCTTACTGAATAAAGTTTAGTTTAGTTTAAACATATTTATTTTACATCGATTGAGAAACAAGTTCTTACAACTTATACTAATCTCTCTCGATTCTGCTGAATAAAGGGCGGGCAGACAACCATAGGATCAATTCTGCATGTACATGCATACTGATCACAGTCCATACTTCCATCCAAAGAACAATATGCATGTATGTAAATAGTAAATGTAAATATGTAAATAACATACATACTAATTAGACAAGATGTGTATCTGGCATTTTTCTGTTTTAAATTAGAGCACATAGGTGTTTTATGTAAGCTGTTTAGCCATAAATTGTAAATCAATACTAATATACTGATTGTTTAATAACATAAACTATAATCTTATCAACAGTTAAGTAACTATCAACTGTATATAGAAAATAGTCGTCTTTAAATCTGCTAATAATTACGTATTTTTAAAGAAGGGCCCGGATTAGGATAAACCCCAGGCACAGCGGGGATTTGGTTTTACCCTTTTCCCCATAAATAGAAAAAATGAAACTTTTAAGAGAATATCAAAATCACTAATATTACTTTTTTAAAGGTATTTTTTTTATGAAAGATGTCTCCATATCGGACAGTGTAGATCCAAGACCAGATTGCACGTTCTGTGCAGTCTGATCTTAATCTACACTGTCCGCAAAGGGTCGGTAAGTCACGCTTGGTAGGCTAAGGGTCGATATTACCTGTCGATGACACTCATCTGATTGTTTGGTAAAAATCGAGTTAGCAACCTAACAAGCTCAAATAGGGTTTAAATAATGACACTTTGGAAAAAATTAAATAATATTTAAATAAATCTTGTTTTCACATGATTTGGACATATTATATTGTAATATAGAACAGAACAGAACAGAACAGAACTTTATTGTTTCAACTTGAACTACATAGCAGTTCATCGTTATATACAAATAACAAAGAAGCATACATGCAACAATGGCATAATAATTTTTGAAATGAAAGAAAAATTTGGTTTGATCTACGGAAGTAACATCAAATCAAATATATATCCATAAATACTTATTCTTTTTTTTTTTTTTTCCAATCAAGTCCTCCTGTCGAATTTCTCAAAATTGTTTAAAAACCGTGTAACATTTGAACTTGATAGTACCATTTTAAGTCTTTACCAGTCAACATAATTTTAGACTTGTTCCTCTTAAAAACATTTGCAAACTATACAAATTTCATGTGTGTCAGCTTATTGGGTTTGTCTTAGAAAAAGGATATAAAACAAATATGGAATGAGGAGAAAAAGTGATGTTTTTCAGTATTATTTCCTTTTCCCGAAATGTTTTCAAGTCTTCTACGTTATTATTATTTGTAAATGATTGGTACAGAATTACAAACAGCTGATGTTTTTTTTTTAAATCAACCTTTAACCACGCAATACTGACATATAACGACCCTTGGGAAGAAGGTCTTTGAAAACATGAGGGAAAAGGAGAAAATGGTAACCAACATTTTCTCCTTTTCTTACAATGTTTTCTAGAATTTTAATGTTTTGAATAACAAATTATGTGTGGTGTTCAAATACTTTCAATTTAGATAATGCTACAGCTCTGTCGTGTAATGAAAGAAATGTATGTAGCGGCTTAGAAAGTTCGTCGGCTCGCTGTTAGACTCTAGACTTCTTCATGTGACTTAGTGCCATTTTAAAAACAAAGACGATCAAGATCAGACTGTAAAGAACGAGCTATCTGATCATGGTTCTATCTCTTCTGTCCCAAAGAGAATTTTTTTCAGGAGGAAGGAATGTCAAAAAACTCCGAACAGGCTGACCCTGGGTCGAAACTTTTTGCTTTCGATCAAGTTTCTGTATATCCAAGGACCAGTCTATCTCCTGATTTAGTCAGCTGTTCTGACGGATCTGTAATGGATCAATAATTATAATTATGATGCCTTGATATCATAATTAGGACTTATAATATACCTAGCAGTGAAATCCTGGAATTTCCCAGTGTAATAAATTTTGATATCATCACTAGTGACGTTATCAACTTTCACTTTCACTTCCTGAAGTAATTTGGGAACTACTTTTTTTTTCGGCTACATTTTTTTCGACTTTCAAACGCAAAATTACAAATAATGATGTTAATAAGGTATATAATAAATAGAATAATCAACTGGTTATTTTTGATATGAAAAATATCTCACTCGGACGCGTCGTAAGGCGTTAAAAAAACTCGTGCTGCGCACTCGTTTTTTCAACGCCTAACAACTCATCCTCGTGAGATATTTTTCATATCAAAAACAACCAGTTGATTATCAGATATTATAAGTTTTTGTCATTAAAGTAATTCGTTCGTTCTTTCATTCGTTCGTTCGATTATCCTCTATGTCTTACTTGGTATTATGTATCACTCGGAGATGCATTAAGCCCCCTTTTGCCAGGGCGTGGCCCATATGTATTTTCGAGTGTCAAGGTGTGTTTGTCCATTTATTTAAATTGATAGGCCATTATTTGCTCGGTGTCTACCTATATCACATTAAAGCAAATTAAGAACTCCGTACCATATGTTTATAAGCACTTGAAGAATGACTGTTCGTCTTTCACTTTACTCTTAGGTGCCAAAATACTTTTTTTCTTTTATCACACGATGAAACCGAAGTTGTACAAGGCGAAGTTAACTGCTACGATCAATCTCTCTTTTTTTCCACGTTTCTTTTTTTTTTATTTTGCAAGATGGAAACAGAAAGATAGGCGAACGCAGATGGTGATAAAATCTAAACCAATCTCAAAAATTCTAAACTCAACCATTTTTATCCTTATTCTGCTATATAACTAAAATAAAATTGTCAATTCGATAATAAAACCCTAAAATTAACGTTATGTTTTGGTGAATAATACCTCCTTATCGGAGGTACCAGTATTTTCTCCTTTTCCCACAATATTTTTTAGCCTTCCCAAATCGAATTTCAATTTCTGAGTCAGCTTTATTTTGTCGTGTGCAAATGCTTTCAATTTGGCTCAGTCTAAAATTTTGTCTTTTGGTAAACTGTTAAAGTTATAATTAAAGATGAATTGCTTGGTACCATGCATCACGAAACTACACCAAACCACTTTTTGCCAGAGCATATCTTAAACATAAAGATACTATTTAAAAAAATGTTATAAAAAGGCAGATTTTTTTCAACCTGTCACAGTGTCTACAGCTGAAACACGGAAACAGCAAGTGGTCTACAGATGGCCAGGCGTTGAAGGGTCGACAGGTTTTCTATTTATAAAGTATGTAATAATTAAAGCTACTCCTCGTTCGAGTGGACTTCTTTAATTTTTTCGGTAAACACTCGACTTTTGACACTTGTTATTTTAACAATAATTTAGTTAGTATTCTTTTATTTACATATTTTACCTACGTAAGTGGCCCAGGTAAGACATGACCCCAAATGTCAGTGTTTTAATAAAATAGTTTTTGTTCACGTTATTTAACTTTTTCCTTACCATAGGCTACACCAGAAACTTTTATTGACAATGTAGATCGTGACCAGACTGCAAAGATAGCTGGCCTGTGATCCTTACTTCCACCTCTTTAATTTGAATTATACAGTACTAGTAGTGGTAGTTGTAGTGGTAGCTTCATTTATCACATAACGCCCCTTGTGTTCCGTGTAATACAGCCATTACGAATTTTCTTGTCTAACACACATGCGAAATAAGAAAATAGTGCTGTATTTGGTCAACACTCTGTAATTATACGCATGTCTAAAACATTGCTGACCTAGGTTCCTGAAGGAAAATACGGGTCAAAATTCTTAATCATGATAAAGGTGTTAATTTAATCACGTGTAGATTCAAAACAAAATCAATATATGCAAGTTTCTTCGGAACTAATTTTCGTTCGTAATGTACCTGTCAAAGAGGCACATAGGCTTCATGTAAATTTCACTACACACTATACATGTATGACTCTGTTTAAAGTTTAAATACATTATGAACTATAATTCTTGTTATATATTTATGTGATAAAAAGAATCTGAAACTCGTTGGCTTTTGAGGTAACAATTTACCAGACTCGACCACAAAAACATGTTATTAAGGTCGCAAAAATGCTCGCTTAATAACATTTATGTAGATTTGTGTCAGATCCCATTATATCCCACTTATCTACACAAGTACGTTATGCATATATCACAATGTATTAGGGGAATACAACATAAACACAATATACGTGTTAAAATTTGGGAAATTTATATGTCAATTGAACAAGCTTCATCAATGGATACACAATTCGCCGGAAACAGTGTGGCGGAGGATAGTAAAACGTTATTAATTAATACTACCACATGACAAAAGATTAGACCAGTCAAAATTGAAAGCACTTGCAGACGACAAAAGTAAAAGTGACTCAAAATTCGAGATTTGTTCTGTGAAGGGTGTAAAACTTTGTGGGAAAAGGGGAAAGTGCTGGTTACCAGTGTTTTCAAATCTTTCTTTCCCTGCATTGTAAAAACCTGGTTTTGTTTGGAAAAGGGTTAATTAAAGATATTCCTTTTTTTTTCAAAGCTAGTTTTATCGTTTTGTTACTTATCATGAAATATATCTTTGTCTCACTTCGTTGTAATTTCTGATAAATATTTTGCTTAACTTTGAGGGAAAAAAGGACATTCAGTGATAAGATGAAATTCATCTTTAACTTGAATTTAGATTTAGCAAACTGTCGTTGATTTCTATTTTCTTCTTTTTCTTCTTCTTCTTCTTCTTCTTCTTTTTCTCATTCTTCTTCTTCTTCTTGTTCTAGCCGTAACATATGCTGAAAGAACAATGTAACTAAATTAGATCAATCCTGATTACCTCTTTACCACACAAACCCGAGCTTTACCGTCCCTAAAAGCCTGGGATAAGTCTTTTAAAAACATCGTGGGAAAAGGAGAAAATACTGATAACCAGAATTTTTTCCTTTTCCCACAATGTTTTTCTACCCTGAAAAAGACAGAAATCATTATTTGCACTATTTTGTTGTTGCAAATGCAAATGCTTTCAGTTTAATCCAGACCGAACATTTCTGTTGTTTGGTAAAGAGTCGGACATAAAACCACCAGGCGAAAGGTTTTAGTGAGAGCTTAGTGTCATGTATTAATCAGCCGATAAGTGTCGCGAAAAAGCGCCATGTTTGACAAACAGAATTGAGTGTGTTTGGGTTCTCCAAAATCTCTTCAAATCTCATTTACGAATTGAAGAAGGACACACGATGGGCGAGAGGTTATTGCTTTTGTCCCAATCTTGTTGAAAATGAAATATCGATAATTAATCCCTTACTCTTTACCAAACAAACCCTGGTTTTTACAACACTGAGACAGAAGCGTTTTGAAAGCAGTATGGGAAAAGGGGAAAATGCTGGTAACCACAAAGATTTCTACCCTGCTGGAAACACATTTCATTGTTTTTTTTTTTTTGTTACGTTTACTTTGTAGTCTACTAGTGCTTTCAATTTGGACCAGTCTAAATTTTGGTCGTTTGGTAAGGGGTTATCTCTATATCTCTATAACAGACGAAAAAATTTTATAACTGTCGAAATTGCAGGCAATTGCTGATAGCAAGCAACTCAAAGCCGAATTAAATTAGAACAGAATTTTATTACTGTAAGTAATACAATACTTTTAGCAAACATAAATGAAATATAAAGCCTTGAGAAATTAACAGCGAGAAACTAAACTGTTTCAAACTTAATTGAAATGGTGAAAGTATATATTACATTTAAATCAACCCTCTTAAAAGAAAAGAACTTTTTGAGAAATGTTTTGAGAAATCATGGAACTTGTCTTTGATAGGGTAGAAAACATTGTAGTAAAAGAGGAAAATGCTGGTTACAGCATTTTTTCCTTTTCTCACAATGTTTTCTACAGGCTTCTTCTTAAGAGATATAAGAATTCGGGTTCTTGTGTGGAGGGTTAACTTGCTGAGTAAATTACATGAAACTGTCTAGCCAATAGTAAAATAAGCTAAATACATGTATTGATATTTGAATTATTAAGTTGGGAAAAATATCTCCGTATTGGAAAGTGTAGATCCAAGATCAGACTGCATGTTCTGTGCAATCTGATCTCGATCCACATTGGATGCAAGAGTGACTTCCGTTGCTTTTAGCATTATGTCCAAATTGAAAATATTTGCAGACGATAGAATGACTTTGTCTCGAAATTGAAATTATTGTTTTGGTAGAGTAGAAAACTTTGCGGAAATTGAGGTTTTACAGTCCTCTTCGTCGGTAAACTAACGTAATTACTTTAGTGGACAGTATAGATCTATGAACTGCAGCAGTCTGATCTTTATCTACACTGTCTCAACATCGCAGCAATCTAAGCGTTAGTTAACGCAATACCAGACGAAACTGTTTTAGACACTTCGATATTGAAACCATTGGCAGACAACACATCAAACTATAGATCATATAATTATAGTTTGTGATTTGTCTTGAAAAGTGAATAAAACAGTGTTTGAAAGGAATAAATTGTTGGTAAAACAGCAACCTTTGTTTTTCCAACAGTGTCAACAAAGACAATATTTTCCAGTGTAGGAAAACCACGTGATTATTTTTGCAAATGATTAACCCTTTATAACACAATCTTGGTCCTAAAGACACGGAATAAAAAGGCATTTGTCTAAAAAAAAAATATGTGGGAAAAGGAGAAAGTGCTGGCAACTATCATTTTCTCCTTGTCCCACTGGTAATAAGCATTTTCTTCCTTTCCCACAATGTTTTCTACCTTTTCAATGAAAAATTTCAGTTTTTATTTCACATGTCTTTATATTTGGTCGTTTGGTAAAGAGATAATTAACCCTTAGGCTCCTAAGTAAGACAAACTGACGTTTTGCTGACAGTTTTTTTTTTGTAAATAAGTAAGTAAGTAAGTAAATTTTTTATTATAGTGACATGTGTTATACTACAGTTTGACAAATACAAGATATATAAGAAATTCAACACCCGGCCCCATGGGCCTATATGTCACCTAAACGATAAATAGAACATAAATAGAAAATGAATGGTGGGTTACTGAAAAATAATAGAACGAAGCAAATGAATGAATGAACGAATGCAAGAATGAATAAACGATTGAACAAATGAATGAATGAATGAATGAATGAATGAATGTTGGCTGGCTGTGGTAAAAAAGAAGTTGACAAGGTTAAACAAACATTAATAGAAAGGATGAAATAGAACAGCTTCAAAATGGTATATGACAGGTAAATAACTGTTTATCTGTCGTATACCATTTCTTTTTTACTCAGTACTGGCTGTCTGTCTAAATATTGAGTCTGGCTCAAACTGAAGTCCTAAAGACTAGCTTCGCTAGTCTAAGAATAGGCATCTGGGGTCACAAATTTCTTTCGAGATCTAGATAAGTATATTTCCGTTGACAAACAGTTTGTACATTCAATTTCTAACGTTGTCTATCAATTCCATTGGCAAATTTCACCGTATATCAACAGGGGCTTTTATGCGCTGTAAAAACAGAACAGAAATCAAACTCAAACTGTACAGGACGTGCAGTCTGATCTTGGATCTACACTGTGCGATGAGATATAACCCCTCCCCTTCCCCCCCCCCCAAAAAAAAAATGGAAAAAAATAGTTTGAAAGAGCATTATTAAGGTTTTACCCATCGGCTTGAAATTCATTTCACTATCTGAGCAGGTCAAAATAACAAATTTTAGACCCTTATAAAATTGAAAGCAGCTAAAGATAATTCAAAAACTTTTTCTTATGAGTTGCAGTTGTCTGATAGAGTGGAAAACATTGTGTTACGAGCAATTTCTCCTTTTTTCCACAATGTTTTCAAAAGCGTTCAACACCAGGGTTGTAAAAACAAGGGATTGTTTAGGAAAGGGTAAAGGGTCGACTAAACACAATTTGCGCAAATTGGAAACGGCACTTCTAGAATTGTTCTATTATCAAGAAATGTCGCAGTTTGTGTCTGTAAGTTTCACAGCATCGAGAGGGCTAGGCATCGGGTGTTGTTCGCACTCGAATGTCGAACACCCAGCCTCGCACAATAGCAATTCAAGTGAAAATTAGTGAAATTAGCGGAAATAAGAACTTGTATCGGGAACCCGTATCATTTATGAAGCCCCGTCTATCCTTTAGGTTATATTTGTAAGGGGGAATGAAAAGCACTCGTGTATAGGAAAGGATTGGAAAATTTGAAAAGAAATACTGAATCGATAGTTTTGTCTTCATCTGACACATTCTGATTTCTTCTCATATCAACCGGGAATTTTATGCACTGTCAAAAAATATATAACGTTTATTATTTCATGCTTAACGGTAGGTTATCGAGAAATATCGGTGAAATATTTTTCGATATTTTATGATTACGACCAGTGAAAATAACGATTTTTATATTCTAGTTACCTTGGTAAAATGCGCGTGACTCACTACCAGATGGAAATATGACGTCATTTACCTAACATTTCTCGTGCTTGACGTAATATTGTAATGCGTTGCTTTGCGGAGGGGGTACGCCACGGGAATAACTGAAAAAAGTTCTGCCGGATTTTGATAAAGTTCCTCCCAGAAAGCTGCGCCACTTGTGAAAATATTACCGATGATGTTCACTTTAATTTCCTCATGTTGTGCCTAGCGTAAAGACAGTTTCTGCTGATGTTGTTGTTGATGATGATTAAAGAATTAAACAGAAATTACATTATATCACGGCGGCAGATGCACCTCATCATGTACCCGTAGAGTATCAGTCGCTGTACAAATTACGATCAATTGTATTTCGTCGGTTTACTTCAAAAATCTCGTAACTACAGCTTGTTTCAAGCTGTAGTTACGAGGTTTTTGATGTAAACTTACGATTTTCACCATGCAAGCCCACGTCTTAACTCTTTATCATACTACTTTTTAAAACTTCAAAAATTGGAAGAGTTTGCAGACATAAAGAAATAACTGTTAGATCTCCTTAAAAAAAAAGCAATTTGGCTCTGACAGGGAAGAAAGCGTTGTTGAAAAATAAGAACATACCGGTTATCAGCATTATTTGTTTTTTTACCGGATAAAAATATCAACCATTATCTCCCGCTAGATGGCATTCTATAAATACTCATCTATCTGATATGGGCATCCTGGGTACAGAACCGAACCACTTTCCTACTCGACAACCGTTACTTTGAATTTAAAACAAAAACAAGGTTTACCCAATAAACTATGATCACCTGTTTAGAGAAATCTGTTGCTAATGCAGGTCTCATTTCTGCTCAAACGTATTGAAACGTAAAAGCCATTTTCAACATTGCTACTTTATAGAGCGTACAGTCAGCCCGCTTTCGGGGCTAGTAGTGATGCGTCATATAAGACAGTCGAATCTTCGAAGAATATGACATGCGCAGACAACGACATATCAACGATTGCATTATTTTGTCGATGAAAGATGTAGGTATAAAGAAAAAGGAATATTATGCTGTGGTAATTTTCCTGGCGTTAATATTTGCTTCTCGCCGCGCAATAAAAAAAAATTGAAATCTCGTTCGACCTTCGATCTCGCGAGATTTCAAATTTTCTCACTCTGCTCGAACCGAAAGTCAATAATACATAATATCGTCGGTTTACTTCAAAAACCTCGTAACTACAGCTTGTTTCAAGCTGTAGTTACGAAGTTTTTGAAGTAAAAATGACGATATTCAGTATAGTCTAGATCTGTGTGTAAATAACGACGATGAGGAATTGTATCAATAGTATTGCAGAAAATTTTGTTTTGGAAATAACTGATAGAGACCAGTCTGTTATCACATTTTCTGAATATCGTTAGAGGGCATCCCTCAAACAGGTTAAGAACAAATTAAATTAGAAAATAAATTTAAAAATCCAATCGGAACAATTACACTTCAAAAAAATGTTTTGTGACTAATTGTTATGAAGAGGCCCCTCCCACCTTGGCTCAGTAACGAACATTTTACGAAGCGAATTGACACATGCTCTATAAAAAGGGTAGTTAATGCATCTGCAAAAACTGTCGACACAGATCAGCCTGCGCAGTCTGCGCAGGCTGACCTGTATCGACACTTTTTGCTTTTAGTATTTTTCTACATATCAAAGAATCATTCTACCTCAGGATTCGGCTGTTTGTTGAACAAACTGAATGTCATAGGTCAACTATTATGTGATGACTTGTTTGTATCAAAGAGATGCGTTTAACCCCCTCTTTTCCAGAGTATAGGTCAAATACTTTAGGACTTGGTCAGTTTGGATGCATTTGGAAGCGACAAAGAGTAAGGGTCTAACATCCAGGAATTCGTTGTAAAAAGGATGAAAACGTTGTTGAGAGAAGTGAACATACTGGTAACAAGCATTTTCACCTTTACCCACAATGTTTCCAATGGAAGCTTGTTCGGGGTTTTGGAAGCATGAGGATTCTTGAGTAAAAAGACCAAAACGTTAATAAAAAATGTTGGTTTCCAGCTTTTCTCCCTTTTCCACTATATTTTCAAAAGGATTCTTGTTAAGGGTCACTAAAAGTGGCATCGTGTGGGAAGCAGCTAAAACAACCCTGGGAATTAAGCCTTTTAAAAATATTGTATACACAGTATATTCTTTTCCCATATTTTCTACCCTATCAAAGAAAAATTGCACCATTTAAGCCACATTGATATTGTGTCTGCAAATTCTTTCAATTTGGGCTGGGCTGGAATTATGTTGTCTGCTACAGGGATAAAACTTCGTGCTCTCCAACATAACCATCGTCGAAACAATGATCTCCGGTGAGAAAGAAATGATTTCTATCGCAATCCTGTCGCCATTGCTATCAGTCCTCGGACAGAAATTGGCCGAGTCGGGGATCGAACCCACGATCTCCTGTTCTCAAGTGCTGCCCCGTACCGACGGAGCTATCAGTGCTCGGCTTTCAGCTTAACTCTTTACCACACGACAAAATTTTAGACTGGTTCAAATTGAAAGCATTTGCAGACGACAAAATAAAGGTGACTGAAAAATTGAAATTTGTTCTGGGAAGGGTAGAAAAAACTGTGGGAAAAGGAGAAAATGCTGGTTACCAGCATTTTCTCCTTTTCCCACAGTGTTTTCAAAAGGTCTCTTTCTCGGGCGTCAAAAGTAGGGATTGTGTGGTAATGGGTTAAGAGAATCTAAAATTTTGAATGATCTCCCAGCTAGATGGAATTCTACAAATACACATCTATCAAATATGGGTGTTCTGAGTACATAAGCGGACTAATTTTTCAAAACGACAACCATTACTTTGAATTTCAAAATAAAGTAAACGTTTACTCAATAAAAGGCTTCCTGGTGCGATTTATTCAGTTATGATCAGCTAGCAGGTAACCTATGCACCGGCAATTTATTAAAACAGTCCCTACAGGCTTGAGTTTAGCTTCGGAATACTTTTTCCCAAGCACCAGGAAATGGGTGATGCGTTATATAAGACAGGTCGAATCTTCGAAGAATATAACATGCGCAGACAACGAAAATTTTGTCATCAAGAAAAAAAAAAGGTTTCATTCCGACAAAGAGAAAATCTTATCATTTACTGATTCCCTGCTACTTTGCAAATTTTTCCTCGTATTATTGTCACTAATGAACCGATGAATTATTCACATGGGGTCAGGCTAAACTTTTTAGAGAATCAACGATGCGATGTGCTGGACAATTAACCGTGTTAGAAATAATGAACCGGATTTACGATCCTTAGCCCACCATCCCAGTGATACTTGAGCCGTGCTCTGTGAAAAGTGGTCGCGATGCATTTGCGAAAAGTTTCTGCCCAGGTCAGCCTGCGCAGTACGCGCAGGCTGACCTGGGCAGAAAATTTTCGCTAGTGGTCTATTTTCTGTATGGCAAAATGCCAAGTGAGATTTTTGCGATTTAAAAGTAACAATTGGGACAAGTTTGTTCTGCGGATCCCTGCCACCCATATTTACAGGCAAATTTGCCCCCATCTATCTTTTGTTTTCATTTTTTATATCTTTAAGTCTTCCATTGTCTGCATCGTTTATATACGGCTTTTTGCAAATGGTATAGACCAAGATCAGACCAAACAGAACAAGGAGTCTGATCTTGACTGAATCTTCACCGTCCGGTACTTAATGCAAGAGACTGATGGATGTCATCTGCAATTTAGGTATCTATCTAAATATCTTAAACTCTCAAATTAAAGTTTAATCTATTTTGTTGGCTACCACAGAGTTAAACAATCTTTCTTCTGTGTGATAATGAACCGATATATTCTGTATCGAATTAAGTACCTTGAAAAAGTAGCAAATGACATGGATGTAATTTTCAAAATCAATATGACTGTTTTTGTTGTCCGTTTATCGCGGAATTCAGTGTAAAAAGCGAAAAGAAGGATGACTGATCCGTCATGCAGCGCACTCAAGCTCTCATTATAATTTAATAAACTGTAGAAATCACCTCGACAAAAGGCTTAAATGGTCACAAATAGCACTAGCTATTCAGCTCATTTTCACACTTGTCTCCTACTGAAGCAGCGAGGCCCCGCCCACTTTTGGAAGGGATTACTGGATATCGATAGCCGATCATTGTCCGCCAGTTAATAAATATTTTGCCCACTCAAAAACCTTTTCACTCTATCGCTTTAGAAATCAGCCAATCAGAAAAGCGCTCTTCTCGTCGAGCGCTGTTTTTCAAGTAAATGGGCTCAATTTGTAACAAATTACAGATTTAATTACCGCTGAGGGGCTTAAAGCGAGGAAATAATACAAATAAAGTAGGAACTTCGGTACATTGTCACAGAATGTGTTTATATTGCGGACTCCGAAGAGCACGTCTTTAATAGAATATTGAAGAAGGGAAATATAGATTATTGTTACTCAGAAACATTGTTTACAGAAATATATAAGTATATACAGATAAAAGCTGTGATCTCCTTTTAAATGGACTAATGATTTAAAAAATATTTAGTATTTAATGATAAGAAAAGTTTTAAGGAGTTAGTTACTATCTCATTTAAAGATATTGAAAGGAACAATGGATATGTCTTCTAGAAACAGATCGTCTGGCTCATTGCCGACCAGTGTGAAGTACAGTATAGACAGTATACTGGGCAAAACTGATAAAACACACAGTGTAGACCAGGATCGAGATAGCCGAAGTGTTTCGCCGGAACAAAAATGTGAGTAACAATATTGTGCCATTTTTGTGTGGTTTTAGTTTGTTATTAGTCGTATATTACCACAGCATAAAAAGAAATAACATAATGAAATATAATCGTAGGTGTTTTTTTTTTTTCTAATTTTGTATTTGAAAAATGATTATCATGATATATTTACTGTCATTAATTATAGATAAGTTTACTGTTGGTGAAATGTTGGTAAGTTTCAGTATTTCTACCCTTTTTCTATTGTATGTCACCATGGAGATTTTTGCGAAAAATATTATTAATTTAACCCATTATCATTCAATCCCTACTTTTGACGCCCCTGAGAAAAAAGCCTGTAGATAACATTGTAGGAAAAGGAGAAAATGCTGGTAACCAGCATTTTCTCCTTTTCCCACAATGTTTTCTACTCTTCACAAAACAAATTTCAAATTTTCAGTCACTTTTATTTTGTCGTCTGCAAATGCTTTCAATTTGGACCATTCTAAAATATTGTCGTTTGGTAATGAGTTAAGATGAGACTTCAAATATGTGCAGTCTTATCTTGATCTTCAATCATCGCTTCTATATCAATAATGATATATGATGATGGTGATGATAATAATAATAATTATCATCATCATCAGCAGCAGCAGCAGCAAAAGCAACAGCAGCAGCTCCATAATAATAATAATCATAATAATAATAATTCATGTAGTAATAATGATGATAATAGTTCTTTTTGAAACGAGTAAGTAACATACATTTTACATGAAATTTTACAGGAAAATGGAGGTTACATATGTATTTATTATATACTCAGCGTCAACGAAAAGTCACCAGGCACTAAAGTTGAATAATTTTCACCATGCCATAAGATAGAAATTTTTAATTATATCATTTACCAACTTAAATTTTTGACATGAAAATACCTCCTATGCCATTGTGCTTCACACTGCAACTATACTAATGTGCTAAGAAAAGAAAAGCTATTTCAGGAATTATGCCCTTTCAGAAATCCAGAGTAAATTTATATTGACTACCTGGTGACTTTTTATTGACGATGAGTATATTTTTGAATTATGCCTTGGATGACAGAAGCAGTTCTACTTCGAACAATTCTGTAAAACCGTTTTATTCTTGAAAACTCGAACAGCCATACAGTGAATAATAGTACATGTATATGGATATTTAATTTGTGGTTTTCTCTGGTTTGAACATTCTATCCTAAAATGAAAATATCATTGCTGCTTAGATAAATCTGAACTGTTGCCGTTGAAATTTTGCATGTTGTAATGTTACACTGAAGAAAGTTTCTCCTTCATTTGTTAAATTGTGGCAGTGCACTTTGTCGAGCACTTGCTGATAAAAATGTATTTTGTCTCTTCTGTAGATAAGAGAAAACTGTCTTCTGCAGAAGTGATGTGTTTTTGAAAAAATACTATAGTTTCGGCTAAAGCTGCTAAGCGCAACTCACTGACCTTTTGAGGCCAGTGTAGATTAAGATCAGACTGCACAAAACGTGCAGTCTGATTTTGGATCCACACTGTCCGATAGGAAGATATATTTTCCCAAGAAATAACTTACATATCGTCAGTTGGCTTCCAAAACCTCGTAACTACAGCTTGTTACAAGCTGTAGTTACGAGGTTTAGGAAACAAACCGACGATATAGAAAAAAAATGGTTTGTACTTTCGGCAATTCACTGACCTTTCGAGGACAGTGTAGATCAATATCAGACTGTACAAAACATGCAGTCTGATCTTGGATCCGTACTATCCGATAAGAATATATCTTTTCCCAAGAAATAACTTTTTTTTATAGAAAAAAAATAGTTTGTACTATCGGCTTGAAAGTTGCATTTCATCGATTTAGCAAGATGAGGGTTTATAAAACCTTACTATTCAATTTCAGTTTATTCAGCATAAAATTACACAAACTTTGATAATATTTTCATATGAAAAACATGTGCACATACATAGAAAAAATATATATATAGAAGAAAGTTCGAAGGGAGTTCATATATTGTAATATACACTTCACAAAACTTCAAACCGCACATATATTAATTAAACGTATGAAATATATGATTTCTCAGCACTTGGTCATACATTATTGAAAATTCATACCGCATGTTTATCGTGTACTCAGATCTTGAACCCCGAATTCTTCTCTCTCTTTTTAATGAAATGGAGCAACCAATTTCATAACAACCTGTTGATTTTGCTCAGTGCATGGTATTACCTTAATTTTTAAAAAAAATGGCGTGTCCGTTTATAGGTTTTGCTCTGTCTACTATACATGAATAAAGGGTGAAATTACATGAATCAAACGATTTTTTTAACATTGAAGGTCTTGCAGTTGTCAGCTTCAGTTTTCTTGTGTTCACACCATTTATAGCTTCGAGACAGATTGAAGCTTTATGCGCGAAAAAATATTAAACCCATTAATTCTCCACCAAACGACAAACTTCAATTTTCGTCTGTCCAAAATTCAGAGCATTCTCAGACAACATACACGATACAGATTAAACGATCACTGCGGAATGACCATAATAACAAAAGAGGAAGAAAATAAAGAAGAAAAGAAAAGCTATGGCCACACCAATGTTCTTTACCGCCTGCCCGTGCTTTAAAAAACTTTAGTCCATGTTGCTACCGAGTTTTGTGCTCAACCTTTAAAGTGTCACTATCGCTAAAGATAAAAAAAAAAGTTTTAAACAAAGGCTCTTATTTAATAGGAAGACACATAGAAGATGTTTAAAGCTAAGAAATTAATCTGTGAGGTTTATCAAAAAAAACGTTTACAAATTTTCAGCTTAAGGCTCGGTTGAGTTGAAAAAAAATTCGATCATTGATACAGAATTTTATTTGCAGCAGGACACTTTAAAGTCATCCTTTGAAATTTCGACAATCATCAGAATTTATATGTAGGTTTAACACACGAATATTTTTTTTTTTAAATAATATGGTGAGAGGATGATTTGTTCAATTAGACCAATATTTCCAGAGGAAGTCTGTTGCCAGACCAAAAGAAGTCATCTACTAAAAGGCCTGGAGTTATCTACTCTAGCCCTCTTAACAACATTCCCGAGTTTTACCCACGCTAATGAATAAAGATTTTGAAAACATCGTGGAAAGAGGAGAAAGTGCTGATAACCATCACTTTCTCCTTATGCCACGAAGTTTTCTATCCTATCAAAGATAACTCGCATCATTTGAGCCACTCCTGGTTGCCAGGTCTGTGAAAACTGTCAATTTGGACATGCCTAGATTTCGCCTTATCGTCGGTTTACTTCGAAAACCTTGTAACTGCAGCTTGTTACAAGCAGTAGTTACGAGGTTTTTGAAGTAAATCGACAATATGGTAAACAGTTTATGTTAAAAATTGGGTTCGCTGTCTTTGACAAGCTTGATTTGTAGGTCATTCTTGCCACTTATTACATAACGATTTTTTTGTTAATTATACTTTGATAATTCTATTCATGATAGTCATCTGTGTGCGTGTGGTTTTTGTGTCGGACAAAAACACAAAAAAAGGAAAATGTCAGAAACATTCCATGGCTGACAGTGCGATGACGTACAGAACATGTCATCAACGCGATCTGCAAACAACCAGTGCTCGTAGCTTTTTAAAAGTTCAGTTCTGATTGATAACTTTGAAAAAGGGTTCAAACTCACTACTCCCGAAATAAAATTTAATTTTTTAACAAACAACAATTTTTTTAGGATAGTCCAAAGTCAAAACATTTGCCGAAGACAAATTATATTTGACTGAAATGATGGAAATTGTTTCTTGGACGTCAAAAAAACTGAGCTGGTTACCACTATTTTTACTATATGCTTATAGAGTTTTCAGAAGCGTTCACATATTCAGAAAACATTCTAAGAGAAACAATTATTTTGTCTACTTCTGGAAAATGATTTCAACTAGGAATTGTGTTACTCTTAAAATTGGAATATTCTTAACTCTTTACCAAACGACAATACATGTATTATATACTTGTCCAAATTTACAGTATTTGCATACGACAAAATAAAAGTGATTGAAAATTTGAAATTTGAATTGTGAAGGATAGAAAACATTGTGGGAAAAGGAGAAAATGCTGGTTACCAGCATTTTCTCCTTTTTCCCACAATGTTTTCTAAAGGCTTCTTTCTCAGGGCCGTCACAAGTCGGGATTGTGTGGTAAAGGGTTGAGAAAAAGAATGCAACTTTAAAGGGTTTCAGTGAAAAATAGGAACCAGCTTTCTCTAGTTTTCTTTTTCTACAACGCTTTATGTTTGGTTGTTTTTTTTTTCAAAGACAAATAACATCATTTGATCCACTTTTAATTTGTCACCGGCAAAATCTTTAAACAGCAAAAACAGTATAGCTTTTTTTTTCCTTTTTATCTGGTACCAAACTTTATTTAAAGTACTGCCAAGTAAACATTGAATTATTTGAGACTTGTTTCTTAACTTTGCAGAAAGGAATACACATATATGCACATCTCGCCGTCATACTCGCTTAACCCTTGGGCTGCCAAACATGAGCCACTAACCGTTTACGGACAGTGTAGATCAAGATCAATCAGACTGCACAGAATCTACACTGCCCAATACGGAGATATGTTTCCTCGTAAAATACCTTTGAAATAACGAAATATGTATTTTTACTATCGACTTAAAATCTTTTTTTTTTTTTCACTTATTTCGAAAGATAAGGGTTATGATCTCGTATTATACTCAACTCAACTCAACATTATATCTTGTTTATATTTGTTAGTTTCCTTGACTACGGATACCTATACTTATCTTTTTTTTTAAAAAAATCTGTTCTATTCTCTTCTGTTTATACACCCAGTGAAATTTTTCATCAAACACGAGGGTAAAAATAATAAAACTACTTTTCAGTTTTCAATTTCATTTTCAGCTTTAATCAATATAGAATTACACATATTTTAGATGGCACTAAAGATACACAAACAACATTTGCACACACATAAAATAATACATAAAAAGAATAATTCAAATTATGAGAAATATTAAAAGCGAATAACGACCACATATTATTAAGATATTTCCAGTTGTTCAAAGTAAGTTCGAATATTCTTTTCTGTCTATTTGTCTCAGAAGTTATTAGAAAAGTCATAGTATAATTTTTCAATAAAGGTTAAAAAAGAACCATTCTATATTTTTCGCCGTCTCTTAAAAGGCTAAAATGTCGCATATATTCCACGCGACAGCTGATTGTTTGAAACACAAATAGCAGACACGATGTCTGCCGTCTAATAATTCCGTTTTATTAGTTCTTATTCATTTTGTATCAATGATATAATGATTCCTTTTTACGAAATGTTTGTTCATCAATATCTAGAATAGATAATCAAGCATTAGCAAATAAAATAAAAAGGCAGAGCTTGCACTGAAGGTTAATGATATGATAGGGTCGGTAACGACACTTTTGGGTTGTAAACCAGCCAGATATAGCCTACTCAAACGAGAAAGAATGGATGCTCTGTTTTGAGATTATTATGAAAGCAAATTTAAAATAGTTTTCTTTCATGATATTATAAAAAAGATTCTATTTACTTCGCAAGACAACCGGCATTTTGAATTGCAAAACGAACTATCTACATTGTCTGCAACCCAGTTTTTGTTCAGCTTTCAGCAAACTTGAGTGTTGTAAGATAACTTTCCTTTATTTTCTTCTATGTAGAATTACTTATTGTAAATCTACGACAACAAATTTTATACGTTTACTCTCTCTCTGAAATATACATGTGAAATATATTAACAGTTTATATACTTATTGTATGAGAAGTAGTTTCGGAGACAAAATAAGTTAAAATCTACTTATAAACTACATCTACAGATCTGCAGAGAGATTTTAAACTCAAAACCATGAAGTAAGCCGAACTTTGAGAGACCCTCTGTTATCCTCAGTTCTTGCTAGTCCTTGAAAAAGTAGTTTATCCATTTTAAATACTAATTATATTGAATGAAAATTCTCGGGTCAAGAATAGAATAATAAATTTAAGTACTTGTACTGCATTTCTAACCCCTAGGCTGCTATACGCAACTCACTGGCCTTTTGCGGACAGTGTAGATACAAGATCAGACTGCACAGAACATGCAGTCTGATCTTGTATCTACACTGTCCGATTAAGAGATATTATTCCTCAAAACATAACTTTGAAATAGCGACTTTTTTGCGTTTGAATTGGAGACCTATTTAGTTATTTAGCTAGATAAGAGTTCCTTGGGCAAGAAAAAAAAACCTCGTTGGACAGTATAGACTCTAGACTTGATGTACACTGTCAACGAAAGTGCATTGAGTCGAGCGGAACACTCTCATGAAGGGTTAAACATCAAACAAATGTTAAAAATAAATTGAGGATTTTTATTCGATGAAAGATTGCCCGATATTTGATCTACACAGACCGATAAGGAAATACTTGTCTTTGAAAGAAAAAAAGTTATAAATGACAAATTTTTAGACTAACAAGTACATGTATTCAGAGACGATTGAAGAAACGTAAGTAACTCGGCTATTGATACAAACGACAATGCGACCTCGCATGAACCTAAAGTTAACGTTTGATAACTACTTTTACGTTTAAACGCCCAGTCCTTTCTCGTGATAAAATATACTCTTCTTAAAATCTAAAATCTAAACTAATGCCTATATTGTACATGATCTGATCGCGACTTTGGAACGAAATACATAGGCATTAAGAACAGGAAAAAAACTGTTAATGAGAAATCACCGTAAAACAAAGTGAACACTTTCTTTCTGGAATAGAGTACTTTTACGTACTGGTGAGGGTCAGATTGTAACGTTTATAACGTTGTTGTTTTTTTGTTTCTGTATAGATGGTTTCTTATAGATGAAATCTTCACCATTAGGCCACACGGTATCTGCACCCCTACTTTCCCCCTTCTCTTTCCTTTGTTATCATTGAATTACTTTCAAATTAAATTACTTTTTTTTCTGGACTTTAATATATCGTACTTTATAAATGTAATAACTGGAAAGTGGAGGTAAACTCTATAAGCTTAGCCTCCGTTCCGATCCATTTCTGTAAGATCATATTTGTTAATTGATTTATTTTATTGCTCTCGTATATTGTAACTCTGTAGAATAAAATATGTAAATTTATGATTTAAATGTAACGCCACGATAGTATAATATTAATTTGTATGTGAGAACGTGAGTGAGTGAGTAGGTCTATACATGTAGTTTTGAATCCCGTAATATGTTTAAGATTCCGGTGTAAACAACTGTACCCCACCCCTTTCAAAAAGTATTAACTTACTTAGTAAAGTTTTTGAGTATTACCGTATTCATTGATTACAAATAAAATCTTTAACTTCAGGCAAAAGCTCGCCATGTTTGATGATGGACCGAAGTCCCACCGATGACGACATTGACAGACCTACCGTTATTTCTCGAAATGGCGAGAACTATTTCGATAGCAGCCCGGAAAAATCCGACAGCGGTAAAGAGTTTGGAAACAGCGATGCGCACCACAGCGATCTCAATGCATCAACATCCGACCAAGAAGATGGAACCACTTCCGGTTCAAAGCCCCGGAAGCTGCGCAGAAGCCGAACAACTTTTACGACATTCCAGCTCCATCAGTTAGAGCGAGCGTTTGAGAAGACGCAGTACCCGGATGTGTTCACTCGTGAGGAACTTGCTATGAGATTGGATCTGAGCGAGGCTCGAGTACAGGTATAGCAAAATATTTCTAACGTTTTATCCTTAAGTAGTTTCCACCGAATCTGGACTTTCAATGATCCGGATGAAGACACCTTTTGTAAACACTGTGGAAAAAAAAGGAGAGAATGCTGGTGCCAGCATTTTCTCCTTTTCTAAAGATGTTTTCTGACCCAATCCCCTTCAAAAAAAGAAAGTTCGAATGGTAACAAGAAATATGTATTTTGCAATGTATGGCCGCACCCTATGCTGACTATGTGGCAGAATGTGGCGAAGACTACAGCAAAAAATCTGATACACAATTTGGTTAGCCCACGAAACCGCGTAACTTTGATGTTAGGGAGTAGGAGCGTTTGATCTGTGCGCGACATGATGAGATGGTTCTCGGGCGTTAGATATTACAGATCAATTTGATTGGACGCTAAAATACTTTCCAGAAATACTCTGTAGCTACAGATAGAGTTTCAGCCACAGGTCTAAATATAAACGAGTGGCCTCTTTCTGCTTACACTTCCAACTTTTGACCACCTAGCTATGCAAGATCTACCAGCCCCTTTCTGAAAAGAGTATGGTTGAATTTAAAATGTTGTCGATTGATAAGACATGTAATGTTGAATCAACACAAAACTAATAATCTGACAAGAATATATGAATTATGCGCTGACAAACAGGGCTTTAATCATTCTCCATGACGTATAATACCAAACACAGCTTAACAATCTCGTAATATTTCATGGGTCTATAGAATACATTTGTGACCCATCACGCAAAAAAAGGGACCATCTGGGAATTCTCTACATCAATTAGATGAAAACAGATCAACGATAGTTCAGATCAGTTTAAGTTCATAATTCAAAAATGATTGTATAACAAGGTACAATGACCACTTTTCATACAGAGAATATCATTAAAGCGAAAAATGTCAGCCCTGATCAGCCTGTGCGAATGCGCAGTCTGACCAGGGTTGACACTTTTCGCAGTTCCCAGAAGGTCCCCTTTTTCGTGATGGGTCACATTTCATCTGACAAATACCCGAATTAAGAGGTAGGCCGGTTTTGGGGAACAAAGCAAATTTACCAGCAGCAAAGATGTTTCGATTCAGATCAGCCTGCGCAGACTTGGGTTGATACTTTTAGCTTAAACATTAAACCTCTTTTTCCCAGAACAAAGGCCAGATACGATTAGTACGAGATATGCGGCAATACTCATCTATACAGAAATAGGGGTCTTAGCTCTCCATGAAGCATGAAATCGATTTAATTCAAATTTACAGACAATTCTGATTAATTGGCCACCAGTCGTTTCTATGACAATGGATTATATCACCAGAACTGAGCAGAAATGAATAGGCAATAGATAACCGCTTTATTAGCCCTTATCACGTGACCCACCACCCGCAGACGTCCTTTTTCCCCGATTTTCAGCGGTTTGATTGTTTAAAACATTTTGGTCAAAGGAGACATTGCTCTTGACGAGCATTTTCTCCTCTGACAACAACGTTGTTATTTGTAGTGGGATGGAATATGAAATCAAGAAATAATCTTTCTTTTGTGGTTTATCGTTCAATAAACCACAGTTGTGAGTTATGAGGCGCGATAGATAATCCACGAGACCGACAGCTTTCATATTCATTGCGCCTTACAACTCACAGCGTGGTTTATTGAACAGTAAAACACGATAGAAAGAATATTATTTCGTTTCCAATATGACCATTTCTAAATCAAAGGAAATCTAGTTCATAAGTAGAGTAAAAACGTGGATGCAGATTATATTTCATTGAATAACTTACTTTGTACCACAGGCCTTTGAATTTCCATTGATCCATCACAGAATAAAATATTTTGGTCGATTTTGAACATTTATGAAAGCATATTGCTGCATCGCCTGTATGTATTACGGAATAGTGAAATTTTCAACACCGTTACTATAAATAGAACAGTGGCTATTGGGATTCACCAATGTGCTATTTATAGTAACGGTGTCCGATAATGAAAAATTCGTCTGTAATCCAATGAAAAAATCTTTATCCCGTGATAGACCAGTGGAATTTCAGAGGCCTGAGCTTTGTACAGAATGATGTCTCTCTATATAGAATGACGTCACTACATAGAATAACATAGATTTTACCACGATTTCGTTGCACTGTGCTTATATAGCCGACTTCATGTGTCATGTTAGAATCTAGTTTACGCCATGTACTACAATATAATTTGATACATGGTCTTGCAAAAGGATGTTTGATGCATCCCCCGTTATGCACGATAGCAAGCTAGTCATCACACAGTGATAGATACATGAAATTCTTTTTGTCCAGCAATCGACTAAATCATGTGGTTAAATGGTCCTTTGACATGCAGAAATATGACCATTTACAAAAAGTTCGTCTTATGTCAGCTAGTACAGACTGCCATGGTTTAACCCTTTACAATACAGTAGCATTTTAGACCTATTCAACTCGAAAGCAATTGCAGACAATAATTTCATTGTGGCTCAAATGATGCAGTTTTTCTTTGATAGAGTCAAAAAAAAAAACTTGTGGGAAAAGGAGAAAATGCTGGTGACCAGCATTTTATCCTTTTCCAACTAAGTTTTCAAAAGGCCTCTTTCTCGGGGTCGTTTAAAGCCGTCATTGTGTTGTAAAGAGTTAAATGGGTTGATATTTTTTAACGGTGCATGACTTATTTACTTTCGACATTTGTAATTCAATATCTTTTATGATATCTTCGTATGTGTACAGCGATTTTATATCCTAATACTAACAGTTTTTGACTTTAACAAAACAGTAACAGATCAAGCGACCCCGAGATAGATGGTTTTTAGAAACATTCTTGGAAAAGGAGGACATACATATATTTGTAATCTTCATTTGCTTTAAATTTTTGAGTAGTCAAAATACTATCGTCTGATAAAAAAAAAAGTTAACCCTTAGGCTTTTAAGCGGGCTTCAAGAACTTTTTGCGGACAATGTCGATCAAGATCAGACTGCACAGAACGTGCAGTCTGTACTTGGATCTACAGTTTCAGATAAATAGATATCCTTTCCTCAAAAAATACCTTAGTAACAGCAAAATTTTGGTTTAAACTGCCGATTTGAAAGTTTCATTTCACGTTTTATGGCATGATCAGGGCTAACTCTTGGTGGTTTCGCACCACAGCTTGATACAAGGTGTCACATCCCTTACTGTGGGGTTTTTTTTTAGGGCGAAGTTTCATCCCAACGACAAAATTTTATATAGACCTGTCCAAATCGAAATCGTTTATATAGGCGACAAATTTAAAATATCCAAAATTTTAATTTTCTTTTTTAATTTAAACTTTTTTTTTTATTTAGAAAGATACAAAAAAAAAAAAACGTTTGAAATTGAAAAAAAAAAGATACATGGTACGACAAGTTGCAACGCTTGACAGATACATGTAGGACTGGAAAACAAACTATGTCCTATCCTTAAAAAGTTGGAAAACGTTGTGGGTACAGGAGAAAATGCTGGTTACCAGCATTTTCATTTTCTCTTTTTCTCATAATGTTTTCAAAAAAAGCTGTCGCCCTCGGGGTACGGTTAACCCATTACCACACAATCCCTACTTTTGACGCCCCTGAAAAAGTAGCCTCTAGAAAACATTGTGGGAAAAGGAGAAAATGCTGGTAACCAGCATTTTCTCCCTTTCCCACAATGTTTTCTACCATTCACAAAACAAAATTCAAATTTTCAGTCACTTTTATTTTGTCGTCTGCAAATGCTTTCAATGTGGACCAGTCTAAATATTGTCGTTTGGTAATGGGTTAAAACCCAGAATTGTAACGTAAAGGATAAAAAGGGGCGTGGTTAGCGCATTAGTATTATTAAACACCCGAATAATAAATCTATTAAATCTAATTTTCACAACAACACAGCAGTTTTTACACCCGTTTTATTGGTGTGGTTTAATGTAGATCACAGTTTTCAGGCGAGAAAAAAATGGACTCGCCCCTTTTGATAGAAATTACAGTGGGCACATCAAATAGGGGCTTAAATGTTAAAAAAAGACGAAAAATTGCCGAAAATGGTGAAATACTCCTTATTATGAATTTCTTCTTTTTAGACAATGTTTTCAAAAGCCTTTTATGGTTTTTGAATCTCGCGATTGTGTGGTAAAGGATTAAAAACAATCCATGTAAAGTATTCGATTTCTTTTTTTTTTGCATATGCATGAAACCCCGCCTTTTTTAATAGAACATATGCTAGGACGGAAAAGAAACGCAGGGTAACCTTTCAAGGTGTTTAGAGGTGTATAACTTTATTGAGAATTCTAAATTATGCTATTATGTTTACCACTGATCAGTTTTGAATATCTCGACAGAATTTCATGTCAGTGTGGCCAAAAGGAATGGCTTCTTATTGACAGTACCCCATCCTCAGTGAAAAAAAGTAGTGACTGATTGCATCTGGAGACCCAAACATTGTTCAATATCTCGTATGGTACCCTGAGTTTCATTTTCATCCTAGTATACATATCATGCATGTGCTGATTTGTATAATCAAATACAGTGAGATGTCTGTGTATGCCTTCAAAAATATTCCTAATTATAACCCAAAATATTGTATGCAAATATCAAGGATGAATACATTTACACAACGAGAAAAAATACGAAACAGGTTCATAATTTGTTTTATTAATAGTTTCCAAAAAGAAACGAATAAATCAAACTATATACCGTTTGTATTTTCCAGGTATGGTTTCAAAACAGACGTGCAAAATGGCGCAAGCGCGAAAAAGTTCTCGGAAGGGAGAGCCCCAGTTTTCTTCACGGAGAGGGCGGCATCGGACTGTCGGATTTGCCCCACGTTTCCCCGACCCTCGGATTTCCATCCCCAATGGAAACCTTTTGGGCCAATCGTGTACCAAATATACCAGGAATAAATCCCATGATTCCATTTCCGCACGCTCCAGGTACTTTAGGTAACTTCTCGGCAGCCCAGTACGTCAATGCTGGAAAACTACATCTTGGTGGTATATTTTCAAACTATATGTTAAACGCCGCCGGTGGAAATTTATCCGCACTTCCGGCGATGTACCTACGCCCGGGTCTATCGGACATGTCACCGTCTCATCCCCCGGGACTGCCTGCACCCTCCATCGCATCCAGATTTCAACATGGCGGAGGGGAACAGGAACAAGGACTGGACTTCCGGCGATCGAGTATTGATAAATTAAGGATGAAAGCAAAGGAACACTCGACTGGACTGGATCGATCGAGTGTGTCAAGTTCACCGGAAATTGATTGTAGTCAGCCGAAATCCTAACCCATGCAATGTCGAAATAACTTTAAGTATTTACCAAAACGACATAATTTTAGACTGGTCCAAATTTGGAAAGGATAGAAAACATTGTGGGAACAGGAGAAAATGCTGGTCACCAGCATTTTCTCCTTTTCCCACAATGTTTTCAGAAAGACTTGTTTCTCTTGGTCGTGGAAACCCGGTATTATTCGGTAAAGGTTGAATAGATAAGCCATACTCTGAGAAAAGGGGGCTTAATTCATCTCCCTGATCCATGATACATGGCATCATGCATTTTATCACATGACTATAGATAAATAAAATCCGTTTTGTCTAACAAGAGACCAGATCCTTAGGTAGAGTGGTTCTTAGATATGCAGAAAATTTACCAAAAGCAGAACGTATTGAACCAGATCAACTTGCAATGACTGCACAGTCTGATCTGGTTCGATACTAGTTGCAAATACATTACGCCCCTTTTTCACAGTGCATAGCTGAAATGTATATTGTTCATCGGTCTACAATAGAAAAAGTAGCCCAAATGTGAAAATATCTGACTAAATGTCACGTACTATTTAAAGATCAAATGTTATGTATTCTACAGTCAGTCTGTACTGTCAGAAAAAAAAGTAGCCAGGTTCTGTGACAAGCGGAAACCCATAATCACACATTACCTACTTTTGACGACCCTGAGAAAGAAGCCTGTAGAAAACTTTGTGGGAATAGGAGAAAATGCTGGTGACGAGCATTTTCTCCTCTTCCCACAATGTTTTCTACCTTTCCCAAAAGAAATTTCAAATTTTCAGTCACTTTTATTTTGTCGTCTGCAAAAGCTTTCGATTTGGACAAACCTATTTTTTTTTCGTTTGGTAATGAGTTCATGCATATCGTCGGTTTACTTCAAAAACCTAATAACTACAGCTTGTAACAAGCTGTAGTTACGAGGTTTTTGAAGTAAACCGACTATATTAAAAAAGAATCGATCCATGCATATGCAAAAAGTACCAATTCAGATCAGTCTGTGCAGTTCGCGCAGACTGATCTGAATCGAAACTTTTCTGCTATTGCTTAAAGTCTCTGCATGTAAAAGCATCAGTCTACCTCATGATTAACACGAAATAGATTTTTATGGATCCATAATTATGTGATATCTTGGTATAAATACATCACAGAAATGAATTAAAGCTCATTTTGCCAGATCACGGCTCAAATTGTACTTGTCCAGCATATAGTAAGGATCGAATGTGCATTTTTTTTCATGTCAACTGATGTTATACTGTGTAATCTGGATCTGTATGCACCAACAATTCTTAACCCTTTCCCAAACAATCCCTGGTTTTTTACGGGTTCGGAATGGTAGCCTTTAGAAAACATTGAGGGAAAAGGAGAAAATGCTGGTTACCAGCATTTTCTGCTTATCCCACAATGTTTTCTACCCTATCATAGACAGAAATAATCTTTTCAGCAAGAATTAAATTGTCGTCTGCAAATGCTTTCAATTTGGTCTAGTACAAAAGTTCATCGTTTGGGAAAGGGTTAAGGACCCAGTAAGGGCCAAAATAGCAAAACAGATGTTGTTACTTTAACCCTTTCCCAAATGTCATAATTGTAGACTGGTCCAAATTGAGAGCACTTACAGTTGACACAATATACACAACACAAAAATTGAATTTTGTTTCCAGCAGTGTAGAAACATTGTGGAAAAAGGAGAAAATGCTGGTAACCAGCATTTTCTCCTTTTCCCACAATGTTTTCAAAAGGCTTCTATCTCAGGGTCGTAAAAACCAGGGTTTGTTTGGTAAAGGGTTAAGAACGTTCCTGGCCTTATATTCCAGAATTTTCTAAAGTTGAAAGTAACACAATTTCTGATTGGCTAAACCAAATGGTTTAGCCAATCAGACGTTATGTTTCTTTCAAATTTAGAAAATATAAGAGAATAAATAAAACTGATGATGTTTTTAAGAATACTTGGTGACTGAGGACCTGGACCGGTCAAATCCGAAAAGGACCGATGTATCTGGTAGTTCTAAAAGAATTGATTTTCCGAATATCCACTCTAACTTTCTAATATGTCTTTACCAAACGACAATATTTTGAAGATTCTTCAAATTCATAGTATTTTGCAGACGACAAACTGAATAATTATGACTCAATAATTGAATTTTGTTTTAGAATGGTGGAAGACATTATGAAATTATGCATTTGTTGATCCAAGTACAGTGGCATTACGGTTATCAAATGCCACGTGTTTTTCAACACCTTAATGTTATAATAGGACAATTCAAGTGCGACATATCAATATAAACTGATATAAATGCTGATGATTGAAGCTGGTATTTTGAAAATATGCACCGATAAACCGACGGACATCGTTCGATTCGTGAAGCAAAGTGGAAACTTTGAAAATTTGTGGTTGTGTCTTTGTTTCCAGACTTATAATACTAGTCTCTTCCGTGTGTATTATTTTATTTCTTTAGACATTTTTTTCACTTTTGATCAAACGACAAAACTCATTAAACCTCCCTAAACTCTCAAAACATTTACGTACTGCAAATCTAGTTTAGCTGAAAAGCTAAAATTTGTCTTTATAATTGTGGAAAACATTGTGAGAAAGGAGAAAATGCTGGTTACCAGCATTTTCTACTTTTCTCACCATGTTTTCAAAAGACCTCCTTTTTGGAGTCGACACAACAAGAAACTGTTTAGTTTATCCCTGTATCAAACGAAAAAAAAAAAATCGGACTGAACCGAATTGAAAGCGTTTGTAGGCAAGAAATTAAGTGTGTTGTAGACGATGATTTCTGTCATTGACAGGGGTAGAAAGCATTGTGGCAAAATGAAAAAATGCTGATTACAAGCATGTTCTCTTTTTACTATATTTTATTGTTTTCAAATGCCTTCTTTTTAAAGGTCCAACAACCAACAGAATCACGAAATAGACACGGTCCTTTGACATGCAGAAAATTGACCAATGGCGAAAACTTTTGACCGTGGCAGCCTGCATGGACTGTGCAGGCTGACCTTTGGCAATATTTTTTATGCGGATACATTAACATATTACCACACTATGACGACTCTTGTCGACCCTTAGGAAGAGGCCTTCTGAAAACATTGTGGGAAAAGGAGAAAATGCTGGTAACCAGCATTTTCTCCTTTTCCCACAATGTTTTCTACCCTTCCCAAATCACTTTTCGATTCTTCAGTCATATTTATGTTGTCGTCTGCAAATGCTTTCAATTTGACCAGTCTATATATTTGTCGTTTGGTAAAGAGGTAATTAAAACCCGTTCTTCGCATTGCGTAAATTCTTTATAAATACATGTATTTCCACATATGCGAGATGATACACATACTCTCAAGTAAATTTTGTTTATCTTCAACCTGTAGGCCTATGTGTCATGTTCGTAGCATTTTTCTTTTGTTTGTTTTTGATTTGTTGTTGATATTGGTGCTAATTGTGTTTTTAATTCAAGATAAATATTGTAATAGTTATATATTTGTTTGTTTTGCTATTATTTGAAGCTGAGAGAGAGAGAGTAAGACATTGAGAAACACCGAGAGACAGAAAAGAGATACAGTGAGAGACAAAGAAAGAGAGTGAGAGACAGAATAGAGACTGTAAGAGACCGAGAGAGTAAGAGACTGTGAGAGACAAAGAAAGACAGCGAGAGAGAGACGGAGACAATGAGAGACAGAATGAAGACAGTGAGAGACAGAATGAAGACAGTGAGAGACAATAAGAGAGTTAGACACAGTGAGAGACAGACTTGAGATAGAGAGAGACAGTGAGAGACAAAGAGAGACAGTCAGAGACAGAAGAGAGATAGGAAAGACAGTGAGGGACAGAACAGAGAGACAGTGAGAAACAAAAAGAGAGAGAGAAAGACAGAGTGGGAGACAAAGATAGACGAGAGAGATACAGTGACAGACAGGAGAGACAAAGAAGAGACAATGAGAGAGACAGAAGAGAGACAGAGAAAGAGACAAAGCGATGCATTTAGAAACAGAAAGAGGGACAGTGAGAGACAAAGAGATACAGTGAGAGACAGAACATGTACAGTGAGAGACAGAACAGATACAGTGAGAGACAGAACAGGTACAGTGAGAGACAGGACAGATACAGTGAGAGACAGGACAGATACAGTGAGTGACAGAACAGGTACAGTGAGAGACAGGACAGGTGCAGTGAGAGACAGGACAGGTGCAGTGAGAGACAGGACAGATACAGTGAGTGACAGGACAGGTACAGTGAGAGACAGGACAGGTACAGTGAGAGACAGACCAGATACAGTGAGAGACAGGACAGATACAGTGAGAGACAGACCATGTACAGTGAGAGACAGAACAGATACAGTGAGAGACAGGACAGATACAGTGAGAGACAGAACATGTACAGTGAGAGACAGAACACGTACAGTGAGAGACAGAACAGATACAGTGAGAGACAGAAGAGACGGAGAGAAGGAGTGACAGACAGAGTCATAAAGAAAAAGGAGAAGCAGACTTGAAGGCGGAGAGAGAATGTTTCTCCGAGTCACCTTCCCCGAGCTAATAAAATATATCCTATTTGAAACTCATTGTTATTTCACCATCTAGGATTACAATTAGCAGATATTATTGGGCGAGACAAATAAAGACGACGGACAACGCTAACTTTGCACAGTCATGGGCGGAGGTGTACAGCTTTTAGAGACCGCTTGTAGATCAAGATCAGACTGCAAAGAATTGATGAGTCTGATTTCTTGTCTGTGCAGTCCATTACTTAGTTTTGAGCCATGAACAAAGATAGCTTGAAAGATACAGATATACATGAGTCAAGTTATGTGAAAATGGGGCTTCATGCATCTGCAAAAAGTTTCACCTCATGTCAGCCTGCGCAGTCCGCGCAGGCTGACACGAGTTGATACTTTAAGTAAATTCATAATTTTCTGCTTATCTTAAGGGCCATTCTACCCTGCTATTCAGTCCGTTGTTAGATTCTTTTTATAGATTCATAATTACATGTATGTGATGACTTGCTCATATAGTGCATCACGGTGCTGCATTAACCCATTACCACACAATCACCACTTATGACAACCCTGAGAAAGAACCCTTTAAAAAACATTGTGGGAAAAGGAGAAAATGCTGGTAACCAGCATTTTCTCCTTTTCCCACAATGTTTTCTACCCCTCACATAACAAATTTCAAATTTTCAGTCACTTTTCTTTTGTCATCTGCAAATGCTTTGGATTTGGGCAAGTCTAAAATTCTATCGTGTCGTAATGAGTTAAGTATCACAGCGATACATTAAGCCGCCCCGCACACTCCCCACCCCCCACCCCCCCAACCAGAGCACAGCCCAAATAGATTTGAAAAAAAAGAAAGGAGTAACTATCGAATTTCTGGACTTGGAAAGAAGTTAAAATAATTTTTCATAAGCAGACGACTGTATCCTTTCATTTTGCAGCAGCCAAATTAGAAGACATTGTGGGAAAAGGGTAAAAATGCCCTGAACAATCTATATTATCTGTATTTCATGTAAAGAGTATTTCTTTGCCCTTTATCCTGTTAACCCTTTACCCCATAAGGCATTTCTATGGTATCTCTAATTGACCCTAAATAACAGCAAGGATGAAGCTGTTTCTCATGTGTATACATGACATCTTTTTATAGCATAGAAAACATTGCAGTAAAAGGTGAAATTGCTCGTCATGAGCAATTTTTACCTTTTGCCACAATGTTTTCCAAAGGCTCCTACCAGCAATGTGTAAAAATGATTATCTATGGAGTAAAGGGTTAAAAATATCATAATTATATAAAAATTCAAACCGATGATAAAAAGCATTAAATCTGTTATCTAAAATTCATTTCTTGGAGAAAAAAAAATCTCTATATAGGACAGGGTAGATCTAAGATCAGACTGCACGTTCTGTGCAGTCTGATCTTGATCTACACTGTCCGCAAAAGGTCGGCAATTCCCGCTTAGCAGGTTAACAGTTAACTTTGTCTAATGCCACTCTGTCGTTTTTTCTTTATTCCTGAGAATCAGAGTTAATTAGAGTTAGCAGATATAATATAACTGTGATTTGTCATGGGGTAGCCGCTAATGCACAAGGTGTGGAATCGAACTCTCACACAGCGAACAGGCGAGAACAGAAAAATTATACGTGACAAAGCTCTGAAAAAAGGCTCATCTCTGCCTGTGTTGTCCGCAGTTTATACATCAGAAATTTGTGTCCAAATGAATTCTCCCATTTCTCCAATGCTACTTTACGCAATTTGTCCGAATGCCCCACTTCACATGTTGCTGGCCCCAATTATAATATTCAAATGTCAATCAGAATACACACATATGAAAGTTATATTATACATAAATCTACTACCATTTTTTCAGGGGGGGGGGATAACTTTTGATGTAATTTGTGTAATTAACGATAGTAACTATCCAGTAATTTTCTATTCCGAGAAGTCATCAATACTTTCTAACTATTCTGCCATTACCAGGTACGGAGTTAATTTAGTCTCTAATTGACCAACCTAGTCCCAAAACGATCCAAATTAGATCACAATTCTTTTGTATGAATATCATTATGAAATGAAAGCGCCAATACCACCTCGAATCCCGCGAATAGAGCTAACTAGATTTTCATTACAAGTGATAATTCGGTCTTGTCAGACTAATAATGATTACAGTTTCCAATCGAGTTTCTAATTGTTGCTATTGTGTCGGCAATTTTCAAGAGACCAGTCCGGTAATTGGACTGCGGCGAATTTTTGGTCTGTCGATGACAGGCAGTGTTGGCAGAAAATGGAATATGGACTAGGTTTTCTGTGAGTTCTCTCTAAATGTGCGTATGATTTTCAGCGTTTTATCAACGAAAAAATACAAGTTAGATCGTAATTCTTTGCCACACGACAAAGTTTTGAGCGAGACCAAATTGAAAGCATTTGCAGATGACAAACTACATGCATCTAAAGTGATAATTTCTGTCTTTGATAGGGTAGGAACATTGTTGGAAAAGGAGAAAATGCTGATTACTAGCATTTTCTCCTTTTCCAACGATGTTTTCAAAAGCGTTCTCTTGCCGGATGGTTAAATCTCGGAATCGTGCGAGAGAGTCAAAGGACATTCAGCCAAAACATTCTGCAAAATGCTGGCTAAAATCACTGCGTAAAAATGTAGCCTGATCTTGTTTTACTTTGTCTCCAAAACATTTTAGAGAGCTCTTGGCGATTTAAAAACATTTTCTTTGGCATATTCTTTGAAGAAAATTTTCTTTAAGAAAATTTGCTTTTCTTCTCTCTCGACGTTTTGTTTAAATTCAAATCGTTTTACCTAGCGAAAACAAATATGGCTGAGCCGATACTTGTCGTCTGATATTTCCAACTTTTTGAATCCATATAATGGCAATATAATTATGTTTTGACATTTGTACTTACATTGGTCATTGTTGTAGTTGTTGCTGCTGTTGTGGTTGTTCTTGCTGCTACTGTTGTTATTGATGTTGTTGCTGTTATTGCTATGGTGGTTGTTATTATTGCTGTTATTGCTATTGTGGTTGTTATTATTGCTGTTGTTTCTATTGTGGTTGTTATAAATGTTGCTGTTTCTGCTGTGCTTGTTTATATTGTTGCTTCTGTTGTTACTGTTGTGCTTGTTTTTATTGTTGTTACTGTTGTGCTTGTTTATATTGTTGCTTTTTTTGTTATTGTTGTGCTTGTTTATATTGTTGCTTCTGTTGTTTCTGATGTGCTTGTCTTTTTGTTGCTTTTATTGTTACTGTTGCGCTTGTTTATATTGTTACTTCTGTTCTTTCTGTTGTGCTTGTCTTTTAGTTGCTTTTGTTGTTACTGTTGCGCTTGATTATTTTGTTGCTTTTGTTGTTTCTGTTGTGCTTGTTTTTTTGTTGCTTTTGTTGTTACTGTTGCGCTTGACTATATTGTTGCTTTTGTTCTTACTGTTGCGCTTGACTATATTGTTGCTTTTGTTGTTTCTGTTGTGCTTGTATTTTTGTTTCTTTTGTTCATACTAGTGTGCTTGTTTTTTGTTGGTTTTTGTGGTTACTGTTGTGCTTGCCTTTATTGCTGCTTTTGTTGTTACTGTACTGCTTGTTTTTTTTGTTGTTTTTTTTTTGTTGATACTAATGTTGCTGATGCTGTTGTTATTGTTGTTGTTGCTGCTGATATGTTTGGTTTTGTTGTTATTATTGTTTCTGTTGTTGCTGATGTGGTTTTTATAGCTGTTGTTGCAGCTGCACTTGTATATATTGTTGCTGTTGATGTTGTTGTTTTTGCAGTTGTGGTTGTTTTCATTGCTGCTACCTCTGTAGTTTTTGTTGTTATTGTTTCTATAATGGATTGCACTATTGTTTTTTGGCTGTTGTTGTTGTTATTGCTACTGCTGCTGCTGTTGTTGTTGTTGTTGAGGCTATTGTTGTTTCGACAATACACGTCATCGCCAGCTCTTGTTTGCCGTGGTATTTAAGCCATGCTCTGGTAAAAAGGGGACTTTAATGGCTCTCTGTGTAGCAGTACTCCAAGCATGTCATCCTATTGTTAAGGGTCCATGGAAAAAAATCTCGTCTTACAACCGATTTGATCTTGAGGTAGTATGTTTTGTTGATAAAGAGAAAATAAACAATTGGCAAAAAGTATCGACTCATCTTAACCTGCGCAGAGTGGGCAGTTAAACCCTTTACCACACAATGACGAGTTTAACGGCCCTGTGGAAGTGGCCTTTGGAAAACTTTGTGGGAAAAGGAGAAAATGCTGGTAGCCAGCATTTTCTCCTTTTCCCACAAAGTTTTCTACTCTATATATCAAAGAAAAATTGCATCATTTGAGCCACTATGAAATTATCGCCTGCAAATTTATGCTTTCGAGTTGGAAAATTCTGCTGTGTGGTAAAGGGTTAAGATGGCTTGATATGTTTTGAAAATGCATTAAAATCCTCTTACAAAGAGCATGGTTCATTTGTCATTTATACGTACCTTGTACGAATATGATTTATAGACAGAAAGCTATCATTGTCTCTTGGTTAAGTTTAAACATATTAATTTTACATCGAGTGAGAAACAAGTTCTTACAACTTATACTAAATACCAATCTCTCTTGATTCTGCCTCCTGGGAACTACACTATTACTCGCGCCAAACTTGTGGGCCGATTAAAAAATCCAAAAGTTGACACCAGCTCTTGAGTATCGAACTTGGTATCTTATGATTAGTTCTTTTGTCCGTGAATTCCTTTTCCGGTAGCTTTTTATGGCTTTTAATGCTATGTTCGAGAGCATATCAGAGACAATTTCATCGTGTTCATTAACTCCCTGATTATTAAACATAAAACGTACAAGATTTTCAAAGGATTTCGATACTTATATACAGTATATATTTATGGGAAATAAGTGAATGCAGAGCTGATCTCGGAGAGGTAACTCTTTCGATGCTTGAAATTGTGTTGGGTAGAATAAAACAGCGACCCGCTTAACCGAACAACCTATTCTTTGGCCGTGTTTACCAATCATTCTAAATTCTAACAGGACACGTGATTCGGCACTATAAACACAGTGCAACGAAAGCGTGGTAAAAATCTACGTTATTCCGTATAGAGTGACGTCATTCTATATAGAGTGACATCATTCTGTATATAAAGTAAGCAAGTTAATCAATGGAATATAATCTACGTTTTTATTCTATGTATAAACTGGTTTTCCTTTCATTAAGAGTTGGTCATGTTAGAATCGAAATAATCTTCTTTCTATTGTGGTTTATCGTTCAGTAAACCAAATTCGTCGTCGTGGATTATTTTTTGTGGCTCATAACTCACAACTGTGGTTTATTGAACGATAAACCACGATAGAACAAAAGTTATTTCTTAATTACACTCTTCGACTAGTTCTTGTTAAAGAAAGTAACGCAATTTCTGGTTGGCTAAGCAAACTGACGGTTTAAGCCTACAAGAAACTGTGTTAGTTTGATGTAGAGTGCATGTAGCGGCACCTGAATACTTGATAATAAGCGCTTCTGCTGCATTGTTTAAAACTAATAAGACAGAATGTGAATACTTGATAACAAATAGTCTGCTGCATCTTTTAAAACTAATAAGATAGAATGACATTTACAAAATGTTTCCCTGGTGTTGATTTCTTCGGGAATTGAGGACAGATTTGTTATTTTATGAGACATTGTTTAGTTCCTGTCTTCATATAACATAGTCTCCCTGTTTGTACGGGCTAATGGACAATACTTTATAGAAAGAAACAAAAAAGAAGAAACATTGTGCTAAATAAAATGTTGCTAACAAGTGTTTGCTACTTTTCTCAAACTGTCTGTGTAGGCTTATGAAGAACATCTCATAGAAAAATATCAAGAAAAGAAAAACAGCGAAGATCACGCTTTGTTAAGGAAACAGCAACAGAGAGCCAAATAAAGTGAATTTCACTCCATTTTCAGTGTAACAAAATGTGAGTGGTAAAACACCATTGCCACCGAGAGACAAACAAAGTGGTCTATTTTCCCATGAACCGACTCACTTCCACGCATTTAATCCCGGATAATGGAGAGAAGATTTAAAAGCAATGAAAATCCTATCAGAGCCAAACAACGGAAATAGATAGGAGGCAAGTCCCGGCAATAAGCACGAATCACATCTAATTGTGAAACAGAACTCTGCTCGGATCTCTAAATGTGGCAGAAAAACAATTGAAACATTAGGAATTTACAGATCAAATAAAAGGAGCATTCGGAAACGAGCATGCAAATTTGTAACTAGTCAAATGATAAATCAAACGCGCCCATCGAAATGACGGATGGATGGTTGTAATCGAAGTCGACTTTCGCGTGTTTCGCGGATAAAACAAATCATAATGTACTTGTAAAACTATCGTAGGATGTGAGATTTGTTGATACGGCTAATTGCTATCTAATGTAATCTATAAGGCAATTATCAGAACTTTGTGTTCAAACACGCTAACGAAAAAAACCTAAATAGTGGTTTTATTACGGTATTTTGAGATAAATGTACGGTTAGAAGAGATACATGGATTTGTGTCATGCTCTGTGAAAAGATGGAGTAATGCATGTGCAAAAAGTATCATATCGGGATAGAAAGGTCTTTTGACATAAAATGTATAATGAAATTTACATATAGCAGAAAGTTTCTACTTATTGTCGGTCTATGCATTCTTTTGACATATAATGAAATTTACAAATAGCAGAAAGTTTTGACCCATTGTCGGCCTATGTTTTTTTTACATATAATGAAATTTACATAAAGCAGAAAGTTTCGACTCAAAGTGGGCCTATGCTTTTTTTTTTTAACATTTAATGAAATTTGCATATAGCAGAAAGTTTCGACTCAATGTCGGCCTATTTTTTTTGACATTCAATGAAATTTACATATAGCAGAAAGTTTCGACTCATTGTCGACCTATGCATTCTTTCGACATACAATGAAATTTACATATAGCAAAAAGTTTCGACTCCTTGTCGGCCTATGTTTTTTTTTTTACATATAATGAAATTTACATAAAGCAGAAAGTTTCGACTCATTGTCGGCCTATGCTTTTTTTACATTTAATGAAATTTACATATAGCAGAAAGTTTCGACTCAATGTCGGCCTATGCATTCTTTCGACATACAATGAAATTTACAAATAGCTAAAAGTTTCGACTCCTTGTCAGCCTATGTTTTTTTTTTCTTCATATAATGAAATTTACATAAAGCAGACAGTTTCGACTCATTGTCGGCCTATGCTTTTTTTACATTTAATGAAATTTACATAAAGCAGAAAGTTTCGACTCATTGTCGGCCTATGCTTTTTTTTTACATTTAATGAAATTTGCATATAGCAGAAAGTTTCGACTCATTGTCGGCCTATGCATTAACGGTGATGTTCACTCAATGAAATAAATTTCGATCTTTAACCGAAAAACACAAATATCCTCTATGTATTCCGCCGTTTTATCTCGATTTATAAACTACTGAAATGCAAAAAATGACTAGACTTTTTTTCTAATTTTCAAAGCATCTGCAGACGGTAAATTCAAAATTAGTAAAATGACTTAAGGCTCTCAGACATTGTGGGACAAGGAGAAAATGCTGGTCAGCATTATTTTCTCCTTTTCCCACATTCTTTTTAAAAAACCTCATTTTTCAGGTTCGTTAAAATCCGGAGTTGTTCAGCTATGGAGCATAAAAGACATTGATGGCCTTTTCAATGGTTTCTTTAAAAAAAAAAAAGATTAAATTAAAACACTGTGTATAAATTCTTACTGATTTTGATTACTTCTGTGTAATTTGTGCCATGATCAAGACCAGAAACTAACTCAACTGTTAAGAAAATAAACCTTTTTATCAGAAAAGAAAACAAAATCCATTACAGGACACTTTTAGCATGGAAATAACCGGCAAAGTCATTGCTAAAGTATTTGGTGTAAAAACTGAACTTTTTTTTTACTGTTTTACAAACATACAAAAATGAGAGAAAATTGAACACTTAAAGACGGGATTGGATGAAACACATATGCATATACAGTGTATTGCGATTATATGGCTGTTCTGGCCATTTTCTACCTTTCCCAAAATGAATTTCAGTTTTTGACTTACATTTACTTTGTCATCTGCAATTGCTTTGATTTTGGACTTGTCTTAATTTTTGAAGTTTGGTAAAGAGTTACAAGAATGGCCTTTCCGCGAGGTACCTCCTGTTTCTGGAATCCGATACACACCTTCATGGTGTTTTAATCGTATCAACACAAAGAGGGATTGCACTGCCCTGTAGGTGGCGCCTCATCCCGTTTAGGGCTTTAAACGAATAACCTTTGTAATCGTATTAACCCCACAGTGGTCCACAAAAATGCTTAATCACGTGACACATTGTGTCGTTCACAAACAAGCATATCTCATTGGTCAAAGGGTTTAAAGGTGTTGGGAGATTACAAAAAGTAGGGGTTTGGTGTTTCCGAGCTCCTTTGAAAATTATCGTGGAGGAATAATCCAGTTGATGTCATGTAATCTTCAATGAGTCAACTTGTCATTAAAAATAGGAGCCCATGTCGTCACAATACCGTTCTGAAGCCCACATCGTCAGTGTCGACATCTGTTGGGTCCAATTTACTCCGGCGTTTCTGACAAGAGCTTGTTGTTCATTGCTTGCAAGGTCTCCTCTGAGGTTTGATGAAAGTCAATGCATAAAGATTAAATCTCTCTCTCTCTCTCTCTCTCTCTCTCTCTCTCTCTCTCTCTCTCTCTCTGTGCACACGGCAGCTTGGTTACTAGCATTGGCTCTGTTTCCTAAACTGTTTTTAAAATCCATCTTCCTAAAGGCCGTAAAAGAATTTTATCGAGAAATAATGGTGAAATACTTTTCGAAATTTCATGGTTACGACCAGTGAAAAATACCGATTTTATTTTCTAACTCAATGCTTAAAAAGCGGAAACATTAGTTCCCGTGCAATAGGTGAAATGACAAATCCAAATTTTATTCCCACAATGAAAATCCAAATACTGCCATTTCGAAGTTAATTCTTTGGAATAGTATCCTCCGTACTGGACGGTGTAGATCCAAGATCAGACTGCACTTTATGTGCAGTCTGATCTTGTTCTACACTGTCCGCTAAAGGTCGATGAGTCACGCTTAGCAGCCTCAGGGTTAAAGCCGTTGGTTGGTCGGTGCCCAAGGGAGATAAACCTTACATTTTTCTAATCGATTTCCTATATACGGTTATCTGTGCTTAGAATCTTCTCGATTACGGACTTGAATTATTATTACACTAAGCTGATTACTTTTAATGCAAATTCTTCTAACGACACGGTGTTTTCACTATAAAGATCTATCAAATGCTTTCCTTTAATGCAAGATTGCAAATATTTGCAAAGTTATTTCCAAAATCTTTTTCGGTGAAAATGTTTTATAGGCACAGTAGCTGCCAACAGTAAACAACGGGGGTATTAAAATGCATTTGAGTTTAAATAATAGAGTTTACCTTTTAAAAGTATGGACATTATTGACGAGATGACAGTATCTTTTTGTACAGTCGGTTCAAGTGTTAGCATCTTCGCAAGCCAAGGCTGACGATTCACTACGCTACTCTACCCTTGGCGGATCGAGCTTGATTTTTACATTTCCCCGATACCCTTTTTCATTTGATGCAGCCAGCTCTAACTGCAACGAATGAAATCGCTTGTAATATTTCATCTTTGATTAACCCATTACCACACAATCCCTACTTTTGACGCCCCTGAGAAAAAAGCCTTTTGAAAACACTGTAGGAAAAGGAGAAAATGCTGGTAACCAGCATTTTCTCCTTTTCCCACAGTGTTTTCCACCCCTCCCAGAACAAATTTCAATTTTTCAGTCATCTTTATTTTGTCGTCTGCAAATGCTTTCAATTTGAACCAGTTTAAAATTTTGTCGTGTGGTAATGAGTTAAAATAGAATAAGGTCGCTACCTTTCGAATAGAAGGTAAACATGGAAACCCACGTGGATGTCTGCTTATCGCTTCATGTCTATTCGTAAGCGGTTTGTAAAACGATATTTCATTGGCTGTAATAACCAGTATCCTATAGAGGGCACTTCGCAGGAATCTCGAAATCGGGCTTAACCAGCCAAGGAAATATCCACGTAGTGATAGTAACCTTGGCTCGCGAAGATGAAGTGTTAGTTGTTGGCAGAAAAATGAATATGTGACCCGTCCCGCATAAAGGGACCTTCCGGGAACTGCGAAAAGTATTGACACTTTTCGCTTTTATGATATTTTCCGAATGAAAAGTTGCCATTCTACTTTGTTATACAATTATTTTTGAAGTATAAACTTAAATGACCTGCACTATCGTTGATCTGTTTTCATCTTTTTGATGGTCCTTTTTTACGTGACGGGTCACATATTAACAAAAGGTTAAAAGGAAACAACAGATCAAACGACCTGGCTACTTTTGACCCTCTGTAGTATGACCTAAGCTGCTAAAACAGCTTTGAAACGGCTGACGCGATTCGATACCTTTTGCAGAGACAGCAAACCGCCTTGTTACAGAGCATATATATGTTTACAAACGTTTGTCATTGGGTAAATCAAAATTGCACTAACGTCATTTAAATATTTCCAAGTTGCTTTACAATCGATATGAAAAAGACGTATCCAGATCACAGGCACCTAGCAGGCAAACGCTTGATAATTACATGTTGTATAACTACCGGACATGACCCACTTTCAAGCTCATGCAATGTATCATCAAGGCAATCATTTTAACCAATTTTCAAGATTTTTGGGCTGAAAATGTGGCCTCAAGGTTTTTCTAAGATTCGACATAGTGACCTAGATTTCAACATGACAAGACCCCTTTTTCAAACTCGTAGGAGTTATCATCTACACAATCATTTCTGAACAACTTTCAAGAGTTTTGGACTAGAAAGTAGATTCAAAAGTGTCTACATGGGTTTTTAAGGTTTGACCTACTGACCTAGTTTTTGACCGAATATGACTTATTTTCAAAATCGTGCAAGGTATCATCAAGAAAACCATTCTGATCAATTTTCAGGAGTTTTGGACTGAAAATATTGCTTGTAGAGCATACACAATATTTTTCTAAGATTTGACCAAGTGACCTAGTTTTTGTTTGACATGACCCATTTTCGAAATCGTCCGAGATATCATCAAGACAAATATTTTTATTATACTGCAAAGAAATTTCTCGTGATCTGATTGGTTAACATGCCGGGAACATAATAGATCTATCATGTTCCCTGGCAAAAACCATGTAAAGCCAGTTTCCCTTTTGAGTGCCCTGTAAACATCTCTACACGTGCAATACATCATCCAAAATGGCGGCGTCGATCGATCACCATTTATGAATTTATTAGTCTTTGTCCTACTTTTCTATCCAATCAGAACGCTCATATTTGAAAGTTTTTGACCGTCTATCTTCCATAAACTACCCAACGCAGGTTTATTTTGATCATTTATCCATTTAAACGTCGCAGTTTATCTGGAGTTTATCTGGATTTACTGCGCATGCGTACCTAAACCATACCCCCTCATTAATATTCAACAATTACTTAACCCTTTCCCAAAAAATGTCTGGTGTTTACGAGTCAGGAATAGAAGACTTTTGAAAACATTGTGGGAAAAGGAGAAAATGCTGGTAACCAACATTTTCTCCTTTTCCCACAATGTTTTCTATCCTGTCATATAGAAAAATCATCTTTTTAGCATCTGTTGATTTGTCACCTGCAAAATGCTTTCAATTTGTTCTGGTCCAAACTTTGCTGTTTGGGAAAGGGCTGAATTAGGTCTAGCATATGCCAAGTAGATCTACAAGTTACGCCATTGAAAAAGAAATGGTAAAACACAGATACAATGTATGTAATAAAAGCCGATCAATCTATATGGTCGGTTGAGCTTGTCCTCTTTATCATATCACCTGAAGCTTGAAACAACAAGCTGTTACGAGGTTTAAGAAGTAAATCGACGATATGTTGAAATTTTAAGAAAAAATTATGCTGTAGTAGATCTAAATCTGTAGAAATTTTCATAGGCTGAGTCTAGTCGTTACTTCCTCAAAATCTTGATTAAATTCTGCCATATTTGACATTGCTTAACACTGTTGATAGTCAAGTGTGAAGTGGAAATGAAGCTGATATTGAAGGTTCTTTAAATAACCCTTTCCCATATGACAAATATTAGACCATACCAAATTGAAAGCAGATGTAAAATTTAGAAAGTGGAACAAATGAAATTGAGTTTTTTGACATGGTAGAAAATATTGTAGGAAAAGGAGAAAATGCTGATAACCAGAATTTTCTCCTTTTCCAAAAATAACCTTCCTTCCCAAAGGATTGCTTGGTAAAGGGTTAGTATAAGTTATTGATCATATATTTCGTTTGTATGAAATTAAATCGGAGGGAGGCGAAGCCGACCGACGATTTAGTTTCATACAAATGAAATATAATGATCAATAACTAACTTACAGTTTGCCCTACTTTCTAATTGACTGACAGCTAAGGATGGGTGGAAAGAGCCATACGAGAACAACAGAAAGCTCGGTTGGACACGCCTCTTTTGATTGACGGTTGTACGAACGTGCTTTTTCAGTCATACAGCGTTAAAACTATTATTTAGGCTGTCCTTGAACTAGTTTAAGGACAATTGTCTGCAGTCAGGCTCATGTGACATATCACGGGTGATGGTAGCCATCATATTCCTCGTCTGTTATCTAGTGGATTGATATGCTGCAGATCGGTACATTCATCGCCCGGAAATACGCCGGTATACCGTTCTGAAAATTGTCAGGCTCCTCTTCCAAAACACGGGTAGGAAACTTCATATTCAGAGCCAATGGTTCCGACGAGAAAATGTTGTGTTGGTCTTCCGTTTCTGAAGATGTCGGCTGAAAAACAATCCCAAAACAGGTAGGCATGTCAATATTTGTAATTATGTGTTCTTATGTCTTTGAAATTCAAAAAAAGGAGAATGTCATTCGATGCTCTGGTCTTTCAACGTGTTTTCTGCACTACGGAAAGTTGGAACAGGTGCACGATGTTGTCTGAATCATTTGTGGCGTGGGTTGACCGTAACCAAAATAATATGTCTCGGAGATAAATTCAGTCTGTTATTACTATTTATCTGACAAGTAAGAGAGAGTCTTATTGTCCCAAAACCGTGAATTAATGTCCTGAAATGTTACATTCACTAATGGTCAAAAATTGAAAAGAAAAGCCCAAGAACTGATAAAAAATAAAGAAGGGCTCCGGTTATGTGGACCGGCTCTGACTATGTTACTCGGCACCGATTCAAGAGGGCTCCCTTTCAAAATTTTAGTTTTCTGTAAATAATTAGTAAGGACGTAAGTTTTGTTTTTCCATTAATATCTTTTCGTCCAATATTTAGTTCATTTGTTGAAGGGAACATTGCCTAACATGAAAATACAAAGGACTGCTATTGTCATGTTAGAAAAATGCTGTTTAACATAAGTCTATCTAAATTTTAAAAATACTTCTGGATAACTTTTGATTAGACCGAATGGTCCATATATAATTTTTTTGTGCTTTTGTCGTAAGTGCAGCCCACACATAAGCACAAATAATGAAAAAATATTTTCTGTTAGAAGTATGAGAATGATAAACGCAAAACGTGTTTGAATGGTCTAGATGCATGAATTTGCATTATGCAGTTTATGAATCATTATTCAGTCATCAACATAATTCTTTACATATGACTGAAACTTTGGAAACAAAATCATTATTTTGCCAAGCAATTTTAAAAAGGTCACATGTAAAAGTCATTTCAAAATCTGTCACCACCCCTACAATCATCACCACAGCAATGATTTTGATGAATCAGAATTCTGCAAATAAATTTTGGATAGATCACCCAAGAACAATTTCTTGTAGAAGAGCACATGCTCGAAAGTGACTAAAATCATGAGTCCAACGAGAGAACCACATGCAGGTGCCAACAATAAGCTGTTGCTTTCCGACGGATTCAAAATTTCCAAAACGATTTTTGAAAAGGGTCATCCTAGGAACATATCTGTGAAATTATTTCAAAGTCTGACCAGCCATTCCAGAGAAGAAATTTTTTTTTTAAATTTCTTCATGTCCATATAGTGTTAATAGCCCACAGCCATCAAAGCCATGTTTCTCGATGGATCAAAATTTCTCGAACATTTTGCGAAAAGGGTCACCCAAGAAACATTTCTGTGAAAGTATTTCAAAATTTGACAAGCCGTTCCAGAGAAGAATTTTTAATAATTTCTTCATGGCCGTATAGTGCAAGTGGCCAACACCCCCAACCCCCATCAGGGCCATGTTTCTAAACAGATCAAATTTCGCGAACAGTTTTTGAAAAGGGTCACCAAAGGAACATCTTTCTGAAATTATTTCAAAATCTGATCAGCCGTTTCAGGGAAGAAGAATTTTCCGTAGAGTATAAGTAGCCCCCATTCACCAGAGCTATGTTTATTGACGGATCAAAATTCGCGAACAATTTTTGAAAAGGGTCACCCAAGGAATATCTCCGTGACATGAATCCAAAATCTGACCATCGGTTTCAGAGAAGAATTTTTTAAGAATTTCGTCATGGCTATAGTGCAAGTAGTCCCCAGTCATCAGACCCGTGTTTATTGACGGATCAAAATGAAGAAGATTTTTTAGATTTTTTTTTTTTTCATTTCCGTATAGTGCAAATAGCCCCCATTCAACAGAGCCAGGTCCCTTGATCAAAATTATGCACACATTTTTGGAAAAGGGTAACCCAAGGAACATTTCTGTGAAATTATTTTAAATCTAACCAGCGGTTTCAGAGAAGAAGAATTTTCAAAAATTTCTTCATTTCCGTTCAGTGCAAGTAGCCTTCATTCACGTTTCTTACTGGGTAAGAATTTCGCCTACAATTCTTGAAAAGGGTCACCTAAGGAACATCTCTGTAAAATGATTTAAAATCTGACGAGCAGTTTCAGAGGTGAAGATTTTTAAAGAATTTCTCGGCAACCAGGGTTTGTAATGGAATCAAATTCTGTTGATGTTTTTTAAAGAGGTCCTCCAAAGAAACATTCCAACCAACTTTGGTCCAAATCGGCCCAGTGGTATTAGGAGGAGAAGATGTTTAAAGAAATTGTTGACGACGGACTATGATTGATGCATGACGAACACATCATTATCCGGAAATTAGAAAGAATAAAAATAAATGAAATTCCTCTTCCATCAGAGCCAACCGATATTTTCGTAGCCGACCTACACAATCGGAGCCTTTCTTAAATTACGCCCGTTTTTGTGTAGTTTTCTGTCGATTCTAGCATTGAGTGAATGGAAACGGCAAAGACAATTATCTAAGCCTGTAGAACTTATGAATTTCTTTACTTTGCTTATTTAATGGGCAGAAAGAGCCTGTATTTATCTCCGTGACATATTATTTTGGCTACGGTCAACCCACGCCACAAATGATTCAGACAACATCGTACACCTGTTCCAACTTTCCGTAGTGCAGAAAACACGTTGAAAGACCAGAGCATCGAATGACATTCTCCTTTTTTTGAATTTCAAAGACATAAGAACACATAATTACAAATATTGACATGCCTACCTGTTTTGGGATTGTTTTTCAGCCGACATCTTCAGAAACGGAAGACCAACACAACATTTTCTCGTCGGAGCCATTGGCTCTGAATATGAAGTTTCCTACCCGTGAAAAGAAAACTTGGGTTTTAGTTTTCTATCGAAATCTTTCGAACCATATTTCAGGCGACACACAGTTCGTAGATCTAATTAGTTTTCAATCAATTCCGATTGAAGTTTTAACTTCATCGAGGTCGTTTATGTCGTTGCTAAACGAATCACATTGGCCAGCAATATATAAGATCACGTGACTCGCAGTTCAAATGTAATCGACCGTTATACGGACGAGATGTGGGTACGGAATCGGCCGAATTTCATGCTCTTTGAAGCGATAGATTCAGCAATGGATGCATGCTATGAGCCGGTTGAAGACGAGGAACTTTATAAAGAATTTATTTTCTCCGACACAGGCGATGTCTCGCTAACACAACTGTGTACAATAAACACCGATGTCCCTCTCACTGGCTCACTGTCCAGGACCTATTTCATACCAGATAAGCCCTCTTTTTTACTGCCCTAAGGCAGAAGGCGCGTGGAAACATTGGGAGTAGAGGAGAAATTGTTGTAAGAAGCATTTTCTCCTTTCCTGCTATGTTTCTTTTTTTTTTTTCTTTCCACAGACAAATTTGAGCAAGTACTAAGTTGTTGTCTGCAAACGGTTTCAAATTGGACGCAAGCCAAAAACCCAGCCTGGTAAAGACTTCCTTACCAGGGTCGTTAACGACGTTTGGTATAAATGTTTACGCGCATCCATACTGCGCATGTGTATTTCTCACAGAAAGTAAAACTATCAGCGCTATTGTGTATTTTTCGCACATATGGCAATAGCAACAGCGGACCGAACATTCTACGGATAGTACTAGCACGGTTGCACTAGCCATGGTATTCTATGGTCGAAATAAAAAGGGGAAGTTTTCATCAAAACGAATGCTTATTTGTCGTGGAAAAAGGAAATTTTTTACGCAATGTCAGCCATCCAACGCTGAAAATGATACAGCTTCTGACGTTTTCCTGACACTGGCAGGCCAGTTGTCATGCTATCCTTTCAGGATGAAGGTGATAGCATCAAAACTGGCCTGCCAATGTAAGGATGATATGACTGGTAAAGAACTAGCTGGAAAAAAAGTCCAGTTACACAGCAAACAATGAAACAGGCAGAAAATTGATGCTGTTGAAGTATACATATTTCTGGAAGTATGGCTATTTCCTCTTTGAAAAATACTGTGGGAACAAGAGAAATTTCTTCTACTGAATAATTTTTCCTTTTTTCATCATGTCTGCTGAGCTTTTATCCCATTTTTTCCAGAGACATTTCTTGCTTTTTTTGCATTTTTTATGAGCCGTAATCATGTATGCAAATTAATAAAAAAAAAAAAAAACATGTAGATAAATAAGTGTTTGATATCAATTTGAGGTATATAGGCTATATTCATTTTTTGAAGGAGTATAGGATTAATGTGGGAAAAGGAGAAATCGCTTTCAATAAGCATGAGCAATTTCTTCTTTCCCACTATGTCTGCTGAGCTTCTATTATATAGTTTTCCTTGGAAAAAATTAACGTCCAACATGACCTTCATCCCTGTTTCCTGGGGAAAGAAGCACGGGTAGGTGCCATTTTTATTTTTTCTTATTGTCAAGATTTATAAGTACTATGATTGTGGAAATTTTTTAAAAAATCTGTCCGTTAGAAAGTATGTTTTTATTGAAAATTAACCCTTAACCCGGTCATATTATCTCCCTTTTTAACTCAATGGACTAAATATAAAATGCATATTGGTACATTTACCATGCTCAGAACCAGGCTTTCATATGTTTTTTGTGCAAAACTGAATTATTTTTCTTTAAAGTGATGTATATTTGTATATTCTTCTGGCAATTTTCCTGTTTAATTGACTATTAAAGGAAAGTGTGTTAAATCTAGTATATGCTGAATTTTGGAACTGTATATACCTTTTTCAAAAGCGAATTTCTCAGAAACGAGCACGGGGACCCCCTTTTTCTATTATTATAATCTACAAGAGACATGATGAGCTTTGTATGTGCAAAGTTTAAAAAAAATCTGTCCGTTGGAAGAATTTGTCATAAACGTCTTTAAAACCAGATGTTATTTGGTAAAGGGTTAAATACCACGTGGTCAAGTACGAGTTGTTTAGTCCCGATATTCACGTGGAAATTATGTCACTTTTTTGGTGATGATGCAATTAGTTAGAATAGTCCTCGCCCCTTTTACTACAGTGTATGCATTAGATTGGTATTTACTCTACAAAGACAAGCTAAAATACTGTGGGCGGAGCTTCTCGTCAACCGGCATACAACTGTATATAGGTCAACTATTTAATGATTAAGTGGTCACATATTGCAACATATTGAGTCTGTATGGAATTAAATCGAGCAGTTTTGAACGAAATCCGGCGTTTTCATTGGTTTAGAAAGTAGGGCAAACTGTAAAATACCATGTGGTCTTGTACGAGGTTTAGCCCCAATATTCACGTGGAAATTACGTCATTTTTTAGCGATGATGCAATGATGACGTTTCTTTAGCGAATCAGCCAACTCCATATATGGGTGAAAGGGCGTTTCTTTGTGAATAGTGGATTCCGTATATGGAACATTATTTTAGCAATGATGTAATGTGGGCGGAAAAAGACTAAGTCAGTTAAACGCTAAGAAGTTCAAAATTAAACGATTTAAACAGCACAGTCGGTCGCTACGCTCCCTCCTTTTGGCTGTTTAAATCGTTTAATTTTGACTTCTTAGCGTTTAACTATTACTTATACTGCAAAGTTTTACCCTTCAAAGCGCGTTAAGCGAAATTTTCCTGTTTTATAATTTCACGAATCGAGTATGCTGACGAAATAGAAATTCCCTTCTGTGTGCCCCAATTCAATGAAAACTGACGTCACTGGTAACTGACGTCATTAAAACGTGCAGTTTGGTGAATAAATGTGCAGTCTGGTGATCGATCCACTCGTCACAACGCGGCCGATTCCGTACTATTAGAGCCATCGGCTCGGGGCGACATGATTAACCACAGCCGTGAACAAGTTTCCAAGTCTCCTGCCACCTGACCGTACAACTAGATCTAATATTATCTATTTTCAAGAGTTTTAGACAGAAAATATGGCTTCTAGAACGTTCACAAGGTTTTTGACCTGGTGACCTTGTTTTAGGCTGGACATAACCCATTTTCAAACTATATTCAGATATAATCAAGACAAAAAGTCCGACCAACTTTCAGCAAGAGTTTTGGATTGAAAATTAGGCCTCTAGATCGTACACAATGTTTTTCTCAGATTATACCTGGTGACCTATTTCTTGACCCGACAAAACCGATTTTTTAACTTGACTCAGATATGATCAAGACAAACATTATGACCAAGTTTCCTGAGTATCAGCCTGAAAATATTGCCTCTAGAGCGTACACAAGGTAAAAGTTGACGACGCACGACGGACGACATTCTCAGAACCCAGGTTTCAGCATAACGATACTTCCCATGCATTACAGATTTACAGAATGAATCGAAACTGGGTCAACGACGATGGTCAGACGACGGATACAGCACGATCACAATCTAAGCTCACCTTGAACACGAATCAGGTGAGCTAAAAATGGTCAAGTTGTGCTTGTCTCTTTGAGGTGCTAACATCGAATTTGCTGAAGGAAAAAAAAAAAAAAACGAGTGAAGGGAAAAAGAATATATTTAGAATAAACTAGTGCCATCTTTAGATCTATTATAATTCTGAATCTACACTAAGCGTCGACAAACTAGACAATCTCATCTTGTGGCTAGATCATTAAAATGACGTAAACTGTGTGGATCAGTATCCAACATATCCCGATAGTGGGAACGCCCATATCTCAGTGATGACACAACATACCCCTTCAGGTCACCACGCACTGTCTCTCGCCTGTCGGACATCCATATGAGCAGTTAAAACTGTTTACTCAAAGTTGAATACAAGTGACGGTTTTCTCGTCTTTTAAGTGGAGCGGTGGCCAAGTGGTTAAGATGTTGGACTGCCAATCCGAGGGTCTGGGGTTTGAGTCCCGGTCTAGACTAGTAGGATGTTTTTCAGAGAAACCTTGTGTATCCCATAAGAGGTGAACTGGTTAGAAACCCAGAAGTAGCCACGCATGTATCGGTGCTTTACACTGAGCATGTAAAAGAAGGAAACCTATTCGAAAAAGAGCTAGGATCAGGTTTCCTTGCATCCGACTCCAACTTTTTCTCTTTACTCCAATCTGCGCCTATATCAGATATGCGTATCAATATAATTATATAATAACGAATAGTCTAGCACATATGTCCATAAATGTCGCACAAACGTTTGGAGGTTACGGTGGAATGTTATATTACAAACTCATTAGCCATGTACAAATATGCTTAAATAACTTCTCATCCATGAGAAGAATATCCTTCAAAGAAGGAAGGCCACAGTGCTCGAGTCGTTGTCTTCGCATGTCATATTTAGTCAACACTTATTGGGGGCTGTTCTCTGTCTATACAGTCCGCCTCATACGTACACATACAGTCAAATACTTTGGGCCTACTGTTAATACATGAGTCACTTGGCAATTTGTTCAGGCGAAGATAGGCCACTTATAGGGGAGTCAGAACTCTTATCTATGTACTAGTAATGAATTGATCATTTTCGTAAAGTATTATGCCTTTTTGCAATGTTTTACAAACTAAACATTTATATTCCTAACGTTCTTGGCGTACACTTTTGTTTAAATGTTATGAACTTTGGGGTACGTTACTCTGTAAACATATTTTTTGTATGTATGTATTGTATAATGGGCCGGAGGCCTTAGATTACCAATAAAGATTTGATTTGATTTGATTTGATTTAATTCTTCGAAGATTCGACCTGCATTATATGACGCGTCACTAACCCCGACAACGTGCAGACTGTAATATTACGCGCTATAAAGTAGCAATGTAGAAAACAGCTTAAAATTATCAATACGTTTGAGGAGAAATGAGACCTGCTTTAGCTCCAGATTTCTCTAAATTGCTGATCATAGCTGAGTAAATTGCACGAGGTGGTGTTTGATTGAGTAAACGTTTATCTTAGTTTTAAATTCAAAGTAACGGTTGTCGCGTAGGAAAATGGTTCGGTTATGTACCCAGGATGCCTAAAATAGATAGATGACTATTTATAGAATGCCATATAGCGAGAGATAAAATGTGCTCGAGTAGGAAAATACCCGCGACAACAACAACAACGATGATGTCATTATACATGTATATATGTTATATAACTTCCCTGTACGGAAGATATCACTTGACTCCGACAACAGTCCTCTGTCCTGCGGCGGCGCATCTTCTGAGGTAAAGAAAACTGTAGTTTCTAAATCTTGTCAGTTGTAGTGATATTTTCAAACCATCACTTTCATATAAGTATTTTGTCGGCAAGCGTATAGGATATTATTTTTTGTTGCTGTAGATGCCTTACATAAGGGTGTAGTCGGTGAACCAGTTCCGGTCAACTTTCGTGTTCTCAGCCGCATTATGCATAAAAATAGGCTTATAACTTCGAAAGAGTTCACTATCGAAAGAGAAACCATTGTCCTCCAATTCATGTTTATTTCATTCCATTCTGACAAGAAGCAGTAAGAAAACATCCCCGAGATTTAATGTACGCTATATGGTTACATAACATTTGCATATCTCGCCCCTTTACACTGTAATGTTTGTTTGTGACAGTAAATCCATGTTACAGCTTTTATGCCATACACTACTTTTCTTCGACATTTCACTCTTAAAAATGATTTGACAACTTACATGCATTTTGAACAAATTCTGAATTGTATTTTTACAATTCTGATTTGTGGATATTTCCTTGTTCCTATCCATATTATGTCTTCTAGACAGGCTACTGAGAGAAATCCTTTGTTTTAACGACCCTTCTGAAGAAAGAAAAAAAAAACTTTTGAAAACATTGTAGGTAAAAGAGAAAATGCTGCTGACCAGCATTTTCTCCTTTTTCTACAATGTTTTTACCCCATCAAAGACAAGTGCAAACATGTAAGTTAAATTTGATTTGTTGACTCCAATTGCTTTCAATTCGGTTGAGTCAATAAATTTGACGTTTTGTTAAAATAAACATGTATTTTACATCTCTTGAGAAACAAGTTCATACAACTCGTACCAATCTCTTTGGATACTGCTTTCTGTGAACTTAAACCAGAACTCGTTCCCAATGTGTGGGACTTATATTTAACCCTTTACTAATCAATCCGTAGTTTTTACGACCCCAAAGACAGAAGACTTTTAAAAACATTGTAAGAAAAGGAGATAATGCTGGTAACCAGCATATTCTCCTTTTACGACAATGTTTTACTCTGCTGGAAACAAATTTCAATTTTTGAAATATTGAACTTTATTTTGTCGTCTGCAAGCGATTTCCATTTGGACCTGTTTAATATTTTGTCCTATGGTAAAGAGTTAAAAATAGAAAATATATTGGATAAAGGATCAACTGATAGTTACCAGCTCTTTCTATGAGTTTACAATGAATCTGAAATCGTCTATACTGCAATTTTACCAGAATGTCTGTATTAACTGCTCAGTCCCTAGTAGACTAATTTGAGACGTACCCAAATTGAAACAATTTGCAGCAGACCAACAAGAACTGAACAAATTTACACTGTCCTTTCCCACGGCTCACAATTCAGAGATTAATCCATTACCAAACGACAATATTTTAGACTGGTCCAAATTGAAAGCATTTGCAGACGACAAAATACAAGTGACTGAAAAATTGAAATTTGTTTTGTGAAGGGTAGAAAACATTGTGGGAAAAGGAGAAAATGCTGGTTACCAGCATTTTCTCCTTTTCCCACAGTGTTTTCTAAAGGCTTCTTCTCAGGGGCGTCAAAAGTAGGGATTGTGTGGTAATGGATTAAGACTTACACAGAGAAGCTCTTTATGGAACATATAATAACATGCATGATAAATTTTTGCATTGAATGGATCATGCGTAAAAGGTAAACCGCAAAAAAGTATTTCATACAGGTAGATCCCCTCTACCTCTCCCTGATGTTCATGTGTTTCTGTATGGTAAGAAATACAACTAAAATAGTTTTCAAAAGAATTTTGAGAATTGTCTTAATAATCTCGGAACATATTCTTTAATCAAATTTCACGCTTGTTAACAGCATTTCAAACTATTCTTATTCTTATGAAAATCGTGATTTATTGTGTAACTCTTCACCCATGATGAATTTGTACCAGTCAGTGTTTACAGAATTCTTTACAAGGTTCAAATGTAGGATCCATCAACAAATAGTTAGAACTAAATTCTCAGGATTATCAATCGCAAAAGTCAAGAAAAAAAGTTATTTGACATGAAACTAAAGTGTCGGAGAAATGTCTTCAAAAGTGTCAGGGAATTGTCTAGTCGTGGAACTGTCTTGAAACCGTCCTTTTTAGCTCACCTGAGCACAAAGTGCTCATGGTGAGCTTTTGTGATTGCCCAATGTCCGTCGTGCGTCGTGTGTCGTCCGTCTTCCACGATTTCTTTAAACATCTTCTCCTCCTAAACCACAAGGCCGATCTTAATGAAACTTGGCAGGGATGTTCCTTTGGTAAAGCTCTACAAGAGTTGTTCAAAAGATTGAATTCCAGCGATAACTCTGCTTGCCATGGCAAACAAAAGAAAAAAAAAACAGCAAAATCTTTGAAAATCTGCTTCTGTAAAACTAGAAGGCGCAGAGCTTTTATATTTGGTATGTAGCATCTCCAAGTAGACCTCTACCAAGATTGTTCATATGATGACCCTGGGGTCAAAATTGGCCCCGCCCCGGGGATCACAAGTTTGAAACATAGGAACAAAGAAGGAAAACTTTAAAAATCTTCTTCTCTAAAACTAAAAGGTGCAGAGCTTTGGTATTTGGTATGTAGCATCTCCTTGTGGGCCTCTACCAAGATTTTTCATATGATGGCCCTGGGGTCAAAACTGGCCCCACCCCAGGGGTCACAAGTTTGAAACATTAACAAAGAAGGAAAACTTCAAAAATCTTCTTCTCTGAAAGTAGAAGGTGCAGAGCTTTGATATTTGGTATGTAGCATCTCCTAGTGGACCTCTACCAAGATTGTTCATATGATGCCCTTGGGGTCAAAACTGGCCCCACCCCAGGGGTCACAATTTTGAAACATAGGAACAAAGAAGGAAAACTTTAAAAATCTTTTTCTCTGAAACTAGAAGATGCAGAGTTTTGATATTTGGTATGTAGCATCTCTTAGTGGATCTCTGCCAAGAATGTTCATATGATGCCCCTAGGGTCAAAACTGGCCCGGCCCCGGGGGTCACAAGTTTGAAACATAGGAACAGAGAAGGAAAACTTTAAAAATTTTCTCTAAAAGTAGAAGATGCATTTCGCACAGTTACATACCCTGTCAGAATTATTTGACCTTAAACTTTGATAATTGATATTTAGCTTCATTGTAGACCTTTACTGCTTAGTACTTAGGTGAGCGATATAGGACCATCATGGTCCTCTTGTTTATTATTAATATTAATTCCACCCGTTAATCTACTGAAAATGCTTCAGGTGAAACAAAGCTTATGCCATGCACTTAATTTTATCATGTATAGGTTAATATTTCTGTAATGCTACGTTCCCACTTTCGCGAGATTAGTTATGAGAGACACGATTCGCAATCCGCAGCTAATCGTGAAACTTTGGGGAATTTTTGGGGGGCGTATTTGTTCTAGCGAAAACAGTTTCGGTTCCAAACCAGTTTCAGAAACCAGTCATTTTTTTATCGAAACTATTAGGAAACCAGTTTCGGTTTTCTTCTCTTTTGGGAGTGAAACCAAAACTGGTTAGCGAAACCATTGAAACTGCCTGATAGGGTAGTTTCGATAGTTTCGTCTGTCCGAATATAGGTACGGTTAGTCACACCACAGGAATTTGACATTCTATAACCAAAATAAATTATCAAATATGAAAAGAAAATCTCCCCTATATAATATAAACACGTGTTTATACTATATAGGGAAGATTTTTTTCATAGTTGATCATTTATTTTGGTTATAGAATGACAAATTCCTGTGGTCACACCATTATCTCCCGCTAGATGGCATTCTATAAATACTCATCTATCTGATACTGGCATCCTGGGTACAGAACCGAACCACTTTCCTACGCGACAACCGTTTCTTTGAATTCCAAACTAAAATAAACGTTTACTCAATAAAACGCTACCTCGTGTAACTCACTCAGCTATGATCAGCAGTCTAGAGAAATCTGAAGCTAAAGCAGGTCTCATTTCTCCTCAAACGTATTGATTAAAGCTATTTTATACATTGCTACTTTATAGAGCGTAATATTACAGTCAGCCCGCTTTTCGGGCTAGTGATGTGTCATATAAGACAGTCGAATCTTCGAAGAATATGACATGCGCAGACAACGGTGGTCTAAACAAAAATCAAAGTGCTGAAAGCACTAATGACAAAGGGCAGGTGGAAAGTGCATCGGCGTAGAACAATTTGTATTCAACCATTAAATGTCCATTTAAAAAGTGTAAAAGAAAAGTTGTTGCACCTTATTTTATTTTCCATGCATATTCAAACACTGTGAAGCAGAAAGAGGATGCATCCACATGCTGTATCCTCACGTTGTAAAAATTCAAACAAGAGATACATACACTATTTTTTCCAAGTGCCTTTCATGACGTTCAAGTCCATGGCAGTACAAGTAATAGTTGAAATAAAGGTTGCATTGATTTTCACCACATTCTGTGTGAAACACCCCTCCCCCCCCCCTATAAAAATAAATAAAACTGGTTTCAAACCACTTTAATTGTATATATTATCATTATTCAATATTTCAAGGTTACGGTGTTAATCGTTTTTTTTTTTATTCACTGACTTTCCAGACATTTTCTTCTCTCTCTCTCTCTCTCTCTCTCTCTCTCTGTCTTTTGCCAAAGAATAAAAAAGACCAGGACACCATATGTGGATGAACCACATGTAGATGTCAATGGGCGGCTGTACAGATATTATGAAGTGTCAAAATATCTTAACTTTTGAAGTCAAAAAAGGCATTATAATTGTTTCAAAAATACTTTTATTCTTTGATTCCTGTCCTCACTGTATGGCTTTCCATTTTGATAGTTAAATCCAATCTGAGTTTGATATGAATATCATCAGACGTCATTGCACGACAACACAGACAATGCAGACGACGCAAGTGCTATGGAAATGTATTAATGTTTCCCTTGAAAAGAGCGGGTCTAGCGACCCAAGCTATTCCACAGAATGAAAACCTACTCTTTGACTGTAAAATTTTGTTTTCAAACTGCAATAAGGATGAAATTAACAACACAATGGCAAACAGAAAAATGCACAGGAAAAATAGGTTTTCTTTTGACTGAAAAACTTTTTTTCGGAATTTCATTTATAAATACAACAAAACACTGTCACATTAATATAACTGTCTTTAGCACTATCTTGGTATATGTGAACACTCTCAATTTCTATTTTACATCACGGATGAATAAATTCCAAGGTGTTCAGCAGTTTTGAAGGGTGTGTTGTTTAAAGGTGGGTACTTAGAAATTTTACATCTCACCTAATTAAAAAATATATATATATCACTGAAATTCATATGAAAAAATAATACAAATCATCAAGAATTAAGATTAATAAAATTACAAAAAAAGATGTTTTTGATGGTGTTCCCTTAAAAGGCTACGTAGCCTCTTAAGGTATTTTTAGATTTCGCGTCAAAATCAATAAAGTATTGTGGGATTGTCAGGTGACTGGCACGAGACTCATAACGCTTAAATTCCATTACATAACAAACATGTAATAATTATTTCCATAATGTCTTCTTTGGACTCTATGTTTGAAAATTTGTCTGTGTATTCCTGTATCTAAATGAGCGAGTTGATCATCTAAAAACAGAATGTGTCTCCCATTGGTGTCAACCTGGGCTGTAGTAAATCTCTAACTGCTCGTGTTGTCAGACGGTTTTCGACTACTAGGGTTGTATGAATGAAAATTAAAAGGCCTTTGGAGTATAAGGATGATTTTTTTGCATTTTTAGCTCCACTGGCCGAAGGCCAGCGAGCTATTGTCATGGCGTTGTGTCCGTCGTGCGTCCCGTCCGTTCGTCCGTGCGTGCGTCCGTAAACTTTTTCTTTAAATATCTTCTCACCTCAAAAACTACTGACTCGATTTTTACCAAATTTCACAGGAATGTTCCTTAGGTGGTCTTCTTTCAAATTCCTTCAAATAATTGTGTTCCATAAAGAATTCTGGTTGCCATGGCAACCAAAGTAAAAACACTTTAAAAATCTTCTCCTCCCCAACCGCTAATTGGATAGCATTATTATTTTGCAGAAATGTTCTTTAGGTAGAGGTTTATAGAATTCTTTAAAAAAAATGATCCGTCAAAAAACATGGCTTTTATGGGAGACTCATTTTCCTTTTATGGTATAAAGTAAAATCTTTGAGAAATTTCTTCTCTCAAACTATTCATTGGATTTCATTGTTGTTTTCACTGTGGGAAAAGGTGAAATTACTCATAATCAATCAAAGACGAGAAGTCTTTGGAAAACACTGTTGGAAAAGGAGAAAATGCAGGTAATCAGCATTTTCTCCTTTTCCCTCAGTGTTTTTTACTCTATCAAAGAGAGAAATCATTATTTTATCAATGTTTAATTTATCGTTTGCAAATGCTTTCAATTTGGTCACATCACAAATTTTGTTGTTTGGTAAAGGGTTTAAGAGGGTTGCTTTACATAATCCATAGTCCTTTTCATATAAACAAGAGAACCTCTGCACTTTTATTAGTTCTGGTAAAGGTTTGTTGACCTACTGGTGACTAAGTGCAAAGTGGACAGAAGGGGTGTTAATCCTGGTGACCTAGTTTTCTATATTTAGATGTTTCCTCACCCAAAATGGTTTGTGACAAGACCCTCTCTTACTATAACCAGATGACAAAATTTTGTAACTGCTCATAATTGAAAGATGTTGCAGACAATATAATATAGCTTCAGATTAGTAAAACTTGTATCAAAAAGGATAGAAATTATTATGGAAAACTAAGAACATGCTGGTTACTATTATTTTCTTCTTTTCTCACAATCTTTTTCTTAGCCTTTTCTCTTCAGTTGGTAGCTAAAATGCAGGACTAAATGGTAATTGTTAAAAACTTCTCTTCACCGTTACAGAACAATCAGGCCTGTGGAACATGTTCAGTGTTGGTGGATGATGCCAGAATTTGCCTTTTTTGTTGTTTATTAAGTAGAACAAATCGTTTGATGGACTTTCTCCGACAAGGGCAAAACGGGCCACCATTTTGAAACTTTAGCACTGAAACTGCTCATTTTCTTATGAATCCAGAACTGGTTTTGGTTTAGTCAAAACCATAACTAAACCTGAAACCGAAACCAAAGCCAGTTTCGGTACAACAAATACGCCCTTGGTTTGGATACGAGATGGTACGAGTAGAGACTTTAAGAGATGATTACTTGCGCTTGGATGCGACATATTTGCGATTGGTCATTTCAGTTCACACGACCATTTACGATCCGGTCTTACGTTCGTATACGATCCATTCCGATCCACTAAGATTACCCCTTTTAAGTATGCGATTGAATCCAGATTCGATACGATTATTACGAGCGGGGTTTACGAGCTATGACGATGTAATACATACACATACATGTGGATAAGTCAAGATACTTTTTTTTGCGAACCGATACGCTGTGTTTCGCTAAGATACGCCGCGTTTCACAATCATATCCGAGGGAGAGCTGCAATTGGACCCCGATGAGTATTATGGACCACGATTGTCCACAGACTTCACTTTTTTTGTGAAGACTAATTGTTGAGGAAAGCGATAATTTGATATCTGCAGTATGCAGTCATTATATCACCAGAGAGGAAGAAGACGAGTAGTTGCCAGACCAGCAACAAACACAACCACAAGGTCAGGAGAGTGGTAGTCAGACAGTTCTGGGTGTGACTATGGCTCACAGAAGAAAGAAGCCAACAATTCCATTACTTATCTAGCCTCCTGGACAACTCATACAAAAAGACTGAAGTTGGCTTGATGATAGATAAAATAGACATAAACATGTTGCGTAGTTGACCCAGGATACACAATACCATACTGTTATTTTAGATTTAGATTAAATTCTTGTTTTCAGAATAAGAAATGCTCTTTTTTGTTTTTCTTGCACACCATAGAATTTTTCCATTTAGTAGAAAACAATAAGTGCGTTCAAGCATTTTTGCTGCGTATCGTTAGGATAAGTTAAACATTTCTTTAGCTCACCTGAGCACAACGTGATCAAGGGGAGCTTTTAGGATAACCCTGTGTCCGTTGTACATCGTCCGTCGTCAACAATTCTTTAAAATTAACTCCTTCAAAACCGTTGAGCCAATTTAGACCAAACTTGGCTGGAATGTTCCTTGGAAGGTCCTCTTTGTAAAGTATTCACAGAATTTGATTCCATCAAAAACGCTGGCTGCTATGGCAACCAAATAGAATTTTCTAAGATATCCTTTAAAAATTTCCTCCTCTGAAACCGCTGGTTAGATTTTGAAATAATTTCACTGAGATGTTCCTTTGGTGATTCTTTTCAAAAATTGTAAGGGAATTTTTCATTCGTCGATAAACAACAGCCAACTGTTTGCACCTGCATGTGGGGCTCTCGTTCGACTTATATTTTTAGTCACTATCGAGCATGTGCTCTTCTTTAAGAAATTGTCCTTTGATAATTATCCAGAAATTATTTCCAGAATTCTGATTCATCGAAATCATTGCTGTGAAGATGATTGTAGGGGTGGTGACAGATTCTGAAATGACTTTTACAGGTGAACCTTTCAAAATAGCTTGGCAAAATAATGCTTTTGTTTCCAAAGTTTCAATACCTAAAAAATGGCTATGGTCCTCTCTAAAATTCAGGCCATCTTAGCCCTCTTATTTCATTTTTTGAGGGTGAAAATGCGGTAATCGATTCTCTGGAATTCTCTATTTTTGATATCCCCTTTCGACCCAACCAACCAGGCTTGCAGACTTTCTGGTAGGCTTCTGGATTTATTTTCAGAATTGTTGATGTTTGTAAGCTGCTACGAGTAGAACCTGAATATACAATGTTGAAGGGAGTATGTTCATTTTAAACAGCACCATGTACTGCTGCTGCAAAGGGTGTCGCAATTCTTACGTCGATTGTCTCGATGTGGGAAATCAAAAAGGAGACCTTAAATTCAGGTTCTACTCGTAGCAGCTTTCAAACATCAACAATTCTGAAAATAATCCAGAAGTCAACTAGAAGCCTGGTTGGTTGGGTCAAAAGGGGAGATCAAAAATAGAGACTTTCAGAGAACCGATTACCGCATTTTCACCCTCAAAAATGAAACAAGAGGGCCAAGATGGCCCCGAATCGCTCACCTGAATTTTAGAGAGGACCATGGCCATTTTTATTGAGGTATTGAAACTTTGCAAACAAAAGCATTATTTTGTCAAGGGATTTTGAAAAGGTCTCCTGTAAAAGTTATTTCAAAATCTGTCACCACCCCGGCAATCATTACCACAGCAATGATTTTGATGAGTCAGAATTCTGCAAATAATTTTTGGATAGATCATCACAGGACAATTCCTTGAAGAAGAGCACATGTTCGATAGTGACTAAAATATAAGTCAAACAAGAGCCCCTCATGCAGATGCAAACAGTTGGCTGTTGTTTATCGACGGATAAAAAATTTCCTTATAGTTTTTGAAAAGAGTCGCCAAAGGAACATTTCTGTGAAATAATTTCAAAATGTAACCATAGAAAATTTCATTTGGTTGCCATAGCAACCAGCGTTTTTGATGGAATCAAATTCTGTGAACACTTTACAAAGAGGACCTTCCAAGCAACATTCCAGCCATGTTTGGTCTAAATTGGCTCAACAGTTTAGGAGGAGTTGATGTTTAAAAAATTGTTGACGACGGACGACGTACAACGCACACAAAGCTCAGGTGAGCTAAAAATATGTTTAACTTATCCTAAAGATATGCAGCAAAAATGCTTGAATGCACCTATTTTTTTCTACTAAATGGAAAAAATTCTTTGGTGTGCAAGAAAAACAAAAAAGAGCATTTCTTATTCTGAAAACAAGAATTTAATCTAAATCTAAAATGAAAGTATGGTTTTGTGTATGGATCCTTGGGTCAACTTAACAACATGTTTATGTCTATTTTATCTATCATCAAGGCAACTTCAGTCTTTTTGTATGATGTGTCAAGGAGGCTAGAAAAGAAACAGAATTGTTGGCTTCTTTCTTCTGTGAGCCATGGTCACGGCCGTAACTGTCTGACTACCACTCTCCTGACCCTTCTGTTTGTGTTTGTTGCAGGTCTGGCAACTACTCGTTTTCTTCCTCTCTGGTGATATAATGACTGCATACTGCAGATATCACATTATCACTTTTCTCAACAATTACAGTAGTCTTCACAAAAAACAGTGAAGTCTGTGTACAATCGTGGTCCATATATATTCATCGGGGTCCAATCGCAGCTCTCTCTCGGATATTATCGTGAAACGCGGCGTATCTTAGCGAAACAGAGCGCATCGGTTCGCAATAAACGTATCTCGACTTATCCACATGTATCTGTATGTATTACATCGTAATAACTCGTGAACCCCGCTCGTAATAATCGTATCGAATCTGGATTCAATCGCATACTTAAAAGGGGTAATCTTAGTGGATCGGAATAGATCGTATGCGAACGTAAGACTGGATCGTAAATGGTCGTGTGAACTGAAATGACCAATCGCAATTATGTCACATCCAAGCGCAAGTAATCGTTTCTTAACCTCTCTACCCGTATCATCTCGTATCCAAACCAAAAAATTCCCAAAAGTTTCGCGATTAGCTGCGGATTGAGAATCGTGGCTCTCGTAACTAATCTCGCGACAGTGGGAACGTAGCATTAGGACATATTTTGACAGCCAAAAGATTTCATACGATTAACACGATTGCAACGATTAACATCAAGTTCTGATACGACCTGATAGGATCATCACGACTTGTTCACGATTAAGACTACGATTTCAATCGTGGCGTGAATCGTGATAGTGGGAACGTAGTACAAGTGACATTCACCCCGTAGCCTAATAGGCGTGATACTCAACACGCTGTTCAAAAGTGTGGCACAACATCGTCATTTTCGCCATTAGTGAGCGAAACATTACTTTTATCCTCATCATCAGAAACTTATCTAGTTTCTTTAAAAATTGGCTGGTACATGTACGGCCTTACCAGCCCAGAATCGTCTACTTCTTCGTCTTAAATATCGCTCAGTTCACTATCTTAAACAAGGTCCATATTGAAACAAACTCTCCTATGACGTCACAAGGTACAAGATACGCTACAACAAGTAAGGAAGTTAAGCAATGCAAGAAAAACAAATAAGCAAAAATATGAATTGAAAAAAAGTACTTTCACTATTTTTTTTTTTTTTTTTTTTCAAATTACAACATTGCCAGGTTACCATTTGATAAATGTAGATTTGAAAATTAATCATATCAGGAACTTGTTGATTTGCCCTTTACTCGTTAAGAGTAAGTGCTGTGTGGATCTCAACAGTATAATTCGGTAGGAAAAACTTACCGAATTACACCTTTATAATGAATTTGGTACAGATTTCGGCGAACTGGAAGAAAATGACATAATCAATGTCATCAATAGTATAATTCAAATGCCGAATATTACGAGTCTAGGACAATTCACCCCAGACAATGCCGTCCCCCTCCCCCCGCAAATTCCCCCGGGACAATTGCACCCCCCCTACAATAGCCCCCCCCCCCCGACAATTACCCCTAGACCATTACCCCCTGGACAACTGCGGACCCCAAAAATTACCCCCTGGACGACTAAACACCCCCGCCCCCGATTATTGCCCCCCACACACACCCCACCGGAAATTCGGTCTGTTTGTTTCGGACCATCTTTGTGTGAAAGTGAACTACTTAGAGATTTTTCTGTACGAAAGTTATTGCATTGAGTATTATTGAACTACTTTCACCGATTCATTTTTTCCATTTTTTCCTTCTTTGAATTATCATTTATGAATCTAAAACCACTATATTCTCAATTTAAAGAGATAACAATTACCTCCCTTTTCAGAAAACTAACAAAAGTATCAAAAAATCATTTCAAGATAGACATAAACGGAATTTCTGATCCGTTAGAAATGTGCAAAAATATTATTTCTGCATAAATCCTTATTTATCCTTATTTATCAACGAATTAGAATTTTCACCGGAAGTGCATTACACAGGTCTTACCTTAAGTCAATGTAATATCAATCGTTTTCCCTGGTTCCTGGTTTTGCTGCCATCAGTAACAGTTACATGTGGTGAAGCCGGTCAGAATCTACGAACATCGAAATGAAAGTTGGTCGTGGGTTTCGTTCCACGATGCAACCGTTCAACTCCGACTAACACACAAAAAGAAATATTCGAAATCGCAAATTTCGTTTTGGTCATCATAACAACGCTAATTGTTTGTTTGAATATCTGTCTTCAACTGAAGCCACTAAGAGTTAAAGCAAATTGAAATTGTACTGAGTAGACTACTTAAGGTTTTTTTTTTTTTTTTTTTTTTGGGGGGGGGGGGGCGGGGGATGGAGGGGGCCCCGGGGGTGGTCATCTCCTGAGATTAACTGGTGGATAACTGTACCCTTGAAATAAAAAGCAAATGGGAACACTGCAAATAAATGACTGTTAATGTTGAAGTGAGCAGTGTGCAATAGTAACAGTTAGTATTTACTTTTTGGGGTTTTTTTTAAACGCTTGAATGTCAGAAAAAGTTTAATATGTGCTTTGAAAATGTGAGATATGCGCAGATATTGTAAACAAGTGTGCATTTTGAAAATGACTCATGACAGCACTGCATTACTCAAGGAATTTATCAATGCTGTAATCCCCCTCCCCCAACCTCTGGAAGACTGTGAAAGAGACACAAAATGTTAAAAAAGTAGAACAAGTTTGTTAATTGACAGCACATTTAACACATTTTAAAATAGATAACCCTAATTTCCTGACCAAGGGGGGCGAAATTATATTCCTAGGGTCAAAATTGGCCCTGCCCCAGGGGTTACAAGTCTTACCTGGGTGTACATGAATATAGTTTAGAAACCAATTCTCTAAGTATTGCAATGTTTTGCAGGCAGGGTTTTATTCTTTATAGCTTGTGGAGTTATACAAGGACACCGTGGCCCTCATGTTAATGTACTTCTCAAATTCTTAGTCTGACCACCTCTTCCCATTTAAAAACTTCTCCCAAGGCTAGGGAAGAAATTCAGAGGGTTGGCAGAGGATTGATGTAATGACTGCTGATTTATTCTGCTTGTATGATGGCAAGTCCTTGAATGTAACTGTGTTTAAATGAGTTAATTTTTGTATTTCTTGAACAGATACAAGCCAATTCAACAAATATCAAGATGCCAAAAGAAAAGACTCGCATCAACATTGTTGTCATTGGTCATGTGGGCTCTGGCAAATCTACATCCACTGGCCCCTTGATGTTCAAATGTGGAGATATTGACGAGAGAACTGTTGGAAAAATTGAGAAAGGAGCACAAGAAGTAAGTACTCATATTTTTATTTAGCTACATGTAATGAATGCTCTCTCCATAATACATGTAGTAGCAAACCTCCCTCACTCCCCCTTTCTCTCCCCCCCCCCCCACACCGTATTTCTCTTCTTTAGATGTATCTTAACAACCCCCAGCTCACCAGAATTTACCCTAAAATCAACGGCTAGGGTGACAAGCTTCAACACACAAGATTACTAAAGCTTTTCAAATGCAGACTGACAAAAATTATCGATGGAATTAATCACTATAGCTTTTCAGACTGACACAAAAATGGCTTGCAACACGGGAAAAGGGGCATTCGGACATCAGCGTAAAGTGTCGTCTCGGATCAGCCTGCTTAGTCCGCGCAGGCTAATCCGAGACGACACTTTCTGTTTTTAGGTAAATTTCTGTTTTGTAAAAGTCTACTGAAACACAAAATCTATTGTAGTCGTAAAGTGCTGTCTCGGATTAGCCTGCACGGACTGCACAGGCTGATCCAACGCAAATCAACATAATCCTAATTCATTTACAAGTCCATGCTGACAACACCAAACTATCCGAAAACTCATACACTTCAGATAATCTTATTAACTTCAGTGACACAAAATTTGTCAGGTACCTTGGAAAAAACTTAAAAGAAAATGAAGAATCAATTGCCATAGAGAATGCAAGTTAATGTCCAATTCAATCATGATTAGATGTAAAATCTGCATTCATACAGCTGGCCTTTCAAATGGTGAGTTCTTTGGTGTTGTCACCATCTGAAACCCTTGGATCAAAGTACCCTAATTTCTGGAAATTGACTGTATAACTCTCTCTAGGGAGAATCTCTGGCATTTCATTGTATCATGTACATGTATTTCATCTTGTTTACATTATAGCATCTGCAAATATCAACCATTCAGCACCAAACTTGGTCAAAATATATATGACCATAAGATCTCGGATAAGTTCAATTATAAGTGTAATCTGATAAGAACGAATGGAGTTATTTGCCCTTGAATTAAACAAATTGCTCTATTTGACTTTGTTTACTCTCTAGCATCAACGATTTTTAACCAATCAGTACCAAACTTGGTCAAAATATACACGAGATCTCTGATGAGTTCGACTATGGGTCTAATTGGACCAGAACCATTGGAGTTATTTGTCCTTGAATTAGAAAAATTGCTGTATTTGCAGTAGTTTACACTCTAGCATCTAAAATTTTCAACCAATCAGCACTTAACTTGGCCAAAATGTATATAACCATAAGATCTTTGATGAGTTCGATTATGGGTCTTATCGGGTAAGAACGACTGGAGTTATTTGCCCTTGAATTAGAAAAATTGCAATATGTGCATCAGTTTACACTCTAACATCTACAAATTTTAACCAATCAGCACTAAACTTGGCCAAAGTGTATATAACCATAAGATCTTTGATGAGTTCGATTATGGGTCTTATCGGGTCAGAACGAGTGGAGTTATTTGCCCTTGAATTAGAAAAAAATGCTTTATTTGACTTTGTTTACACTCTAACATCTACAATTATTAACCAATCCACACCAAACTTGGTCAAAATATATATGACTCTAAGATCCAATATGAATTCGCTTATGGGTGTAATCGGACCAGAACAACTGGAGTTATTTGCCCTGAAATTTCTAAGTTCTTTAGAATAGTTCTTTGTCCGGAGCATAACTTTGTCATATCCAGTCTGACTGACTTGAAACTTGGCATTTGTGTTTGTTGCAATAATACAGAGTGCAGTGTGAAAGAACTATAACTATACTTCATACTGTCTATGAGTTATTTCCCTTTGATTGTCATTTTACAGCATTTTCGTCTTGAATGTAACTTTGTCAGCTACAGCCTGAACATCGTCAAATTTGATATGCTTGATTGTTGAAAAATTATGGAGTGCAGTGCACAAGAACCATAACTCTTTCTAATTTTGAGTTATTCCTCCTTTGACCTTCATTTTTATAACATCTCTTGCTTGTTTGAAGCAAAACTTTACCTTCTTACGGGAATGACTTGAAATTTGGTATGCTTATTTATTGCAATATTTGGAAGTTCAGTGCGCAAGACTTGTAACTCTACCTCGTGCTTTCTTTGAGTTATTCCTTTTGAATATCACTTTTACAGCATTTAATGCCGCCGGAAGTATGACTTTGTCATCTCAAGTCAGAACGGCTTTAGACTTGGTATGCATGTTTGTTACAATATTGCGGAGTACAGTGCGCAAGAACAATAACTCTACTTAGGACGAATTTTGAGTAATTCCACTTTCTTGATCTACAATATTTATTGGTTGTCCAAATGGAACTTCGAAGTCTCAAGTCAAATTGCGACAATTTGCTGCTCTTGTTTCATTTTGGCCTTGAACCTTGATATTTGGTATTTATCTTTATTTAGACCTTTGCTGTTTGTTACCTTTGCTCAGGTGAGCAATATAGGACCATCATGGTCCTCTTGTTACTAATTATCCAGGGGAGCGATATAGGGCCATCATGGCCCTCTTGTCTTAACTCTTTACCTCACGGCAAAATTTCGGACAAGCCTAAATTAAAAATATTTGCAGACGACAAAATAAATGTGAATCAATACATGTAATTGAAATTTGATTTGGAAAGGGTAGAAAACATTGTGGGAAAAGGAGAAAATGCTGGTTACCAACATTTTCTCCTTTTCCCACAATGTTTTCAAGAGGCCTTTTTTCTTAGGGTCATCAAAAGTAGAGATACGTGGATCTTACCTTGGCTGATTGAACCCGATTTCGAGCTTCCTGCGATGCGCCCTCCATTGGATGCTGGTTATTACCTCCCTTTACATCATATTTCTAAAAGCAAGTTCTATTTTTTATCAAAGATGAAATGCTACAAGCGATTTCATTCGTTGCAGCTAGAGCTGCATGCATCCAATGAAAAAGTGTATCGGGTGAATGTCAAATTCAAGCTCTATCCGCCAAGGGTAGAGTAGCGTAGTGAATCGTCAGCCTTGGCTTGCGAAGGTGACACATTATCTGTGTATCTGACAAATTGTTCCATCCGTTTAGACGTTTACAGTCAGATCTCAGGTTGTTCAAATAATACAATTTTAAAGATAATTTCAGCCATAATGATTTTGATGTCTGCAAGTGCTTTAAATGAAGACTACATGTACTTTAAAATTTTGTTCTGTAGTAAAGACATGTCTTCTTTTCATGTTTTTGTAGATGGACGAAGGCTCCTTCAAACATGCCTGAGTATTTGACGTACTGCGAGGGAACATGGAATCACCATTAATAATGCTTTGTAGAAATTTGAAACTACCAATTACCTTGTTACCATTATTGATACCCCTGGAGTATATAAAAGTAATGGAGGTGTATCCGACTTCAATACCTGGTTAAGTCAAACTTTCTGTACGATGATTTTTCGCTTCTCATCTGTGATATTCCATTGGTAAGCACAACGGGGCCAAAACCTACCTATAGTTCTAGGGCCATTGATAAATCATAAATGGAAGGGTTCCAGCCAAAATGACTCCTGGACAATCTGTTCAAAAGATGGCCAGTTTATTATGAGAAAGTTAAAATGTTATCTTAAGTGATCGATGGGCAAATTAAATCCGTCTGTGATGGAATTTTGGAATTTTCGAAAGTTGATCATTGAAAGACATTCTACATTGATTTTTTTTTTATGTATTAAAGACACAAGGTTACATCAAATAACATCAATAACTGTGGCAATTTCTGCATTGTTGCAGTTTTGATATCACAGTATTCATAGATACATGAATGAGAATACACTTGGTAAATGAAAAGGCCTCACTTGATAAAAGAAAACATTGTGGGAAAAGGAGAAAATGGTGGTTACCAGCATTTTCTCTTTTTCCCCAGACACTGTTTTCAAAAGGTTTTCTATATGTGAATAGTTTGAATTATGTGGTAAAGGGTTAAATCTTGTAATGGTCAAGATCAACACTACACAGAATATGGAGTCGGATTTTTTAATCTATGCTGTTGGTAACTTTGTAAGAAAAGTGGATTAATAATGGCTACATCAGGTGATTTCATGTTCTACGCTGAGGAATTTTTAATAATCACTGTATGTTTTAATTAACCTTTAAGCTTAATCGTATCTAATTGTAGATTTCTTTTTGTATATTTTCTCTTCTGTTCATAATATATATATATTCAGTTACTTTAAGATTTAGTAAAATTTCATTTTTAAGCTCCATTTGCCGAAGGCCAGCAGGCTTGTGTCATGACCTGGTGCCCGCTGTACGTCCATCTGTGTGTCTGATAACTTTTATTTCAACATCTTCTTCTCTGAAATTACCCATCCAAATTTGATGCAACTTCACAAAAATGATCCTGCAATGGTCCTCTTTGGAATGTCTTGAATGAATTTTATACCATCAAAAACTCTGGTTACCATGGCAACAGAATTAAAAAAACATTAACATTTCTAAAAAATGTTCTTCTCTGAAAAAAAAAGGCCCAGTGCAACTGAAATTGGCATGTAGCTTTCTGTAATGGACATTAATTTTAATTGATTTTAATAAGTTCCTTCATTTTATAGGCCTGGGGTCAAAATTGGCTCCATCCCATGGATCAAATTTTTAACACGGGCTGTATATAATAGTCACTTCAAGTTAAAAAAACATTAATCAAGGGAAATAACTCTTCTTATAAAGGATAAAATTTACTATTTACCTCCCTTGATTATCAAACTGCAGTGATTCATGACTGGTGCTAGATATTGAGTTTTTTTATAGAAAATATTCTATGTTTTCAGGTAAAGCGATTCACTTTGATGCTAAAAGTTATGCTCACATGAGTAAATATCAAATTCTTATTACGGTTTCTATCATTCAGGTTTTTTTTTCCACAAGGACTTAACCTTTCATGCCAATGAATAAACCTGCTTGTATTGCCTGACAGTGTTCATTGTTTTAGAAGGCCCTCTTTTTCAAGGTCATGAACACTTCAATTTATGTCGTAAAGGTTTAAGCCAGTGGAGCAATACCGGGCCACCATGGCCCTATTTTTTTTATTTTATTTTTCGTGCTACAGCTCTGACATTTTCATTATTGAAAAATTGTTTACTTATTACCAGACATTACTGGATTCTTACAACTGAAAACCTTTTTGGAAGCATTTTAGGAACTGGAGAAAATTGCATTATCATGAATTTTTTCTTTCCCACTGTTTTCTATTTCTGTAACAAATTGACATGAAATAAATGACCTCTTTTACTGTATATTGTTCGCTTTAAATTGGTAATACATGGTGGGTGACATTGATCTAAGATGCTTTTTCTGTGCACTCTGATCTTAATTCATGTCATCTGCAGAATATTTTTACCCCATTATGGCACTGTAAGGCCATGAAGAAATTCTTTAACATTCTTTTTCTCGGAAATGGCTGATCAGACTTTAAGATAATTTCACAGAAAGTTTTCTTGACTGTCAAAATTGTTCAAGAAATTATGATCCATCAAGAAACAATGCTCTGATGGCTGTGGGCTCTTCATACTATATAGGCATGAAGAAATTCTTAAAAAATTTTCTTCTCTGAAATGGCTACAAGAAATTGTCCTTGGGTGATCCATCCCAAAATTTCAATACCTTAAAAAAATTGGCTGTGCTCATCTCAAAAATTCAGGTTAGCAATTCAGCGCCATCTTGGCCCTCTTGTTTCTTTAACCCTTTCCCAAACAACAAATTTTCGACCCTTCCAAACTCAAAGAGTTTTCAGACGACAATTTCAAATTTGATAAAGATGGCAGAAAGTTCTCCAAATGGGTAGAAAACACTGTGGGAAAAGGAGAAAATGTTCGTTACGAGCAATTTCTCCTTTTCCCACAGTGTTTTCAAAAGACTGGTACTGCAGACATGTAAAAACAAGGGCTTGTTTGGGAAAGGGTTAAACTATTTTTTTACCCCCAGGGTACACTGGAATCACCATGGTTGTCTCTACGTGCGTAGACACAAATTTGTCCAACAGTTAAACTGGTGCTGAACTCAAATTAACACATGGTGTTCCTATATATCTAAAGTTGTGCATGTGCAATTTTCATGACCCTGCTGCAATTTGTTGCAGAATTATCTTCCATTGAACTTTTTTCAGCTCTTACTTTTGTACTAAAACATTTTCTGCATGCTGTGAGAAAGACTTGTTTTATGACCAGGAGCTGGTGTGGGAATAATCACGTTTAGTGATAGCTTTAGTCTCTCCCTATTCTCATTGGTACATGTAATTGGTTCTTACTTAGATTTTCGTGTTTACAAGTATGACAAATACTGTAAATTTTCAGCCTCATTAATTATCTTCTTTTTTGTCTAAAAGTAGTCTCTGAATATGTTCCAAATAGACTGTTTGTGACCCATGTGCTTTCCATTGTTGAATCCATACTGGGTAGACGACTTCGAACAACAATGTATGTAGTCTAGAGTTTAAAAATTGGTTTTTTATCCTAATTAATTAACTCTTTTGCTTTGTATTAGTGGATTTTCCCTGCAATAAATTTGTCAAGACAGGTTGTGGCTCTTAATATGTTCCAAATAGACAATTATATCTTCGGATCCGTAATGACATGGTTGAATCCTTCTAGCGCAGACAACATTAATACATATACTGGAGTCCGAATTTGTTTTTTCAAGATGCTCATCCACTTACATGTATCTCTGTGACCCATTAAACCGAACATGTCACTGTATAATCATGGACCCATAAATTCTGTTTTGTTTCACAACCAAATAAGTCCTTGGATAGAATGATAATTGGACGTGCAGACAAATCACCAAAAGCAAGGAGTTCCAACTGGAGTCAGCCTGCGCGGACTACGCAGGTTGACGATACTATAACTGCAGATGCATTATAGCTTCTTTCAAATGAGCGCAGATTATGTGAAAGAGGATCCTATCTGCCAAATTTATATGAGCCTTAGTCTGACAAAAGGCGACTTAATGCATTTGCTACACCTACTTTTGACGATCCTGAGAAAGAAGCCTATAGAAAAAATTGTGGGAAAAGGAGAAAATGCAGATTTCAAACTTTGTCACTTTTATTTTGTCATCTGCAAATGCTTTCGATTTCGACAAACCTAAAATTTTGTCATTTGGTAAAGACTTAACCCATTACCAAACAACAAAATTTCAGACTGGTCCAAATTGAAAGCATTTGCAGACGACAAAATAAAAGTGACTGAACATTTGAAATTTGTTTTGTGAAGGATAGAAAACGTTTTGGGAAAAGGAGAAAATGCAGGTTACCTGCATTTTCTCCTTTTCCCTCAATGTTTTCTAAAGGCTTCTCTTTCAGGGTCGTCAAAAGTAGGGATTATGTGGTAATGGGTTAAGCAAGCATTTATATTGTTAAAGATCCATCATAGCCCCTTATTTACAACAAGAGATCTAAACATGAGAGAGACTTCCTTGGACATACAGAAAATTGATCAGTACCGAAAAGTTTCTGCCCAGGTCAGACTGTGCGGACTGCTCAGGCTGATCTGGGTCGATACTTTTCGCTGAGATGCATTTAGCCTCTTTTTCACAGAGCATGGCTCATATGCAATCATCTAGATGGTGACAATGAACATTATTAGTTGTACGGTCAGGTGGCAGGGAACTTGGAAACTTGTTCACGGCTGTGGTGAATCATGTTGCTCCAAGCCGAAGGCGAGGTGGTGACATGATTTGACACAGCCGTGAACAAGTTTCCAAGTCCCCTGCCACCTGACCGTACAACGAATTTATTATACTGCGAAGTTTAACCCTTTCAAAGCGTGTTAAGCAAAATTTTTCTGTATTATAATCTCAGAAATCGAGTATGCTGATGAAATAGAAATTCCCTTCTGAGTGCCCCAATTCAATGAAAACTGTGGTCACTGGAAACAGACGTCTTTAAAACCTGCAGTTCGGTGCATAAATGTGCAGTCTGGTGATAGATCACCGCAGCCATTTTGGATGTTGTGTTGCACGTGTATGTTAACAGGGCACTCAAAAGGGAAACTGGCTTTTTGCCAAGGAACATGATATATGTTCCCAGCATGTTAACCAATCAGATCACAAGAAATTTCTTTGCAGTATAATAATATTGGATGTATGGTCAGGTGGCAGGGTATTTGTTCACGGCTATGTCAAATCATAACGCCCCGAGCCAAGACAATTGGCAACATAATTCACCACAGTCGTGAACATGTAACCAAATCCTGGCCACCTGACCATGTGACAAATTTATAATGCTGCAAAGTTTTACCATTCCAATGTGTATTCAGCGAATTTTCCGGTCTATGTACTCACGAACTGAGTATGCCAACGACAGAATTTCAGCCAGAGCACCCTAATTCAGCGAAAGTGGTCTACAACTCTGAGAACTGACGTCACTGAAACCTTGTCATATTTTTATTTTAACATAGATTTAAATAACTTCGAGGTAAATTAAGAGTTCTATGCCCTTTAGTGATTTGTTGTCAAAAGGTGAAAGACCAATAGTCACCACAAACGACAATTTGGTTACCTTTTTAACGTTCCAATGAAGGAGTTTCGACACTTCTTAATTTGCCTATCTGACGAAGGGATGGCTCACATTAACCCTATGTATTTGTTTTAGAATGAAAAACAAAATGCTAATAAATGTTACTATATTCAGTTTTAATAATAATCCATTCTTTCTGCTTTAATGACAACAATGAAGTGAAGATCAATATGGTGTAGACCAGATTTCTCCTCAAATGTAATGATAAAAGCTATTTTCTCTATTGCTACTTTATAGCATTATTGCTACAATTCCTCCCCCCCGCCCTTCAAAAAAAAAAGGGGGGGGGGGGTATGTGTCATATAAGGTTGAATCTTCGAAGAAAATTACATGCACAGACAACGAACGGTCTTGTGGGTCTCTCGTATCCGTCGACGCCACCTATTAGGATGCAATCTCCGAGCAGAGTTGTCGTTCGTTACTCTGACCATACATCCAGAGTGCAAGAGAGTCATTTGGATGTTGTGAAATTGTAGTAGTCCATAGACCTGCGGGGCTCCCAAATAGGAAAGCTCTTATTATGTGGATTTTGCCAGTATACATTACTTGTATGTACGGGGCATATCATCTAATCAGGGTCTGTATTCACCAACCATTCTTAAGAACATTCTTAGGCTTATTCTTCAGAATTTTGTCAGTGTGAAAGTAACAGGACTTCTGATTGGCTAAACCAATTGGTTTAGCCAATCAGAAGTCCTGTTACTTTCACAGTCAGAAAATCTTGAAGATTTAGACAAAGAACGTTCTTAAGAATGGTTGGTGAATACGGACCCAGGTCGCGAAAAGTTCCTTGCACGATATGATAAAATAAAGTCTACCTAAGAATCCTATCTTCCAAATATTAACTCTTTTATACATGAAAAAAATTTAGACTGACTTAATTGATTCAAGCACTTGCAGTCGAAAAGTAAAACGTAACTCAAAAATTGAAATTTGTTTCCAGCAGGGTGAAAACATTGTGGAAAAGGAGGAAATGCTGGTTAGCACATTTCACCTTTTCCCAAATTTTTTTCAAAAGGCTTCTATCCGAGGGTCGTTCAAACCGGGGATTATTTGGAAAAAAGTTAATGCAATCACTATAATGACGTAAAGAAAATAAAAAGGCATCTGCCTAAGTATCCTCAAATATCAATCAGTTTACCAAGATGAAAAATGAGGAGAATTCTTGACCTGGTGATCTGTTTTTGACTTGGGAGACCCATTTCCAAACAAGTCCAAGATATCATTAAAACAAGAGGGCCATGATGGCACTGTATCGCTCCACTGGCTAAAAGTTAAAACATTGCAAGCAAAACATTACAATACTTGGCTAATTCATTTAAAACTGAAATCCTGCAAGAAACTTATGACCCCTGGGCAAAGCCAAAATTCGTTGTATGGTTAGGTGGAAACTTGTTCAAGGCTGTGATGTATCTTTCCGCCACCTCGCATTCAGCTCAAGGTGACATGATTTTTCCACAGCTGTGAATTCCGCAACTGTGAACAAGTTTCCAAGTCCCCTACCAACAGACTATACAACTAATTTTGTGTTGTCCAATGCCTTCTTCCGTTGGCTTCACCAAAAAAAGGCCAAAAAATAACTGAACTGAAGATTTTAGTTATTACAGTTTTATTGTACTCGGTCACATTAACTATTGGTTAACATTTACATTACAGTCATATACATATATTTCAATACTTTATTTTGAAAGTTTACATAATATCTTACATCTATACATACATATACAGACACACATATAAATATTCTATGCATATGAACAAGCATGTTCATGAGAATTGGCAGCTTCTACACACATAGACAATCAAACATGACTCTAAAAACAGTAATATGAGGCGGTCTCTATCTATAACCTCATACAGACTACTTTTGAGAACATTCTGGCACAAGATACAGCTCTAAGGAAAAATTTATCCTTGATCCAAAACTTTTCAAGATGTGTTCATCTGCTGACTTGTAGTTCTTTATCAGACAACAAAGTTTTAGACATGTCCGAATTGGGAATGTTTGCAAATGATATATTAAATATGTTCAGACTATAGAAATTGTTCTAAAAAGGTTTAAAAAAAATAAAATGGGAAAAAGAAACAAGAAAATGCTGGTTATAAGCATCTTCTTCTTTTCCCATAATTTTAGAAACTTTCTTGCTTAAATAAGCATAGGGTAAAAGAATGTCTGGTTTTTTTTCCCTTTCATCATGAACAAAACTCAAAATGAAAATAATAGACGCTTATGCTATGTACATTTATCAGTAACATAATTACATAGATTTTCACCTAAACTGCTGCTTCTTTTGGCATAAGGCTGGGTGTAAAAATCTATAAACAGTAAGGGCCCTCTACTAAGTTCTCATACTTGCATAATAAAATTATGATAATTAAAGTACAGTCCTATGTACAACCCCATTTTTTTGAAAATCAAAGAATTATACTATCAAGAGCTTTACTTAAATTATTATCTGTTAATGCTTTCATTATGGACAGTTCTATTTTTTTCTATTTAGTAAAGAGTTCAATAACTGATGATCTCACTTTAGGAGCTCACACCATGACATCAATAATTAAAATGCAACTCATGCATGTTCTATCATTTCTCTCCTCAAATTTGAGGGCAGAAATTTATTCAGTTGAGTCACCAATTTCCAAAATAGTCTTTTGTCCTCAAGCGAGGAATGAAATGGGCTTGTACATAGGACTGAACTGGTTATTGAACCATTCTCAAAATACTGTACAGGCTGCTTCAAACATAAACTGAGGTAGACAAAACACAGCAATCACAAACAATTTCTGTGTTGTACAATTATGGCTAAAAATACAGACCATTCTCATATTTGTACAAGACTTTTAAGTATAAATACTAAATATCAACAAGGCCTAAATCAAATATCAACAGGCATTAATTTTAATGCATGCTACATTACCATTAAAAACAAACAAAGAGGACCATTGGCCCTTAAGCACTCACCCGAGTTAAGTCATCTAGGTTTGATAAAGCTGAAGAGATCCTGATTTTAATGATGAAAAATAAACAAGTATAAATGAGCTACTTTTTAATCCAGTGACCAAATTTCAAAATTGTCTGAGATATCAACAAGACAAACATTCTGACCAAGTTTCCAAAGTATCAGGCTGGAAATATAGCCTCCTCAAAAGGTTTTTGGCCCTTGAGCTATCTTTTGATCTGACATGACCCAATTTTGTACTTGTCCAAGATATCATCAAGACAAACATTCTGATTGAGTTTCACAAATATTAGGCTTAAAATGTGGCATGCATACAAGTTTTTTTTTCCCCCAGATTTGGCTCACTGACCTACTTTTTGATCCAACATGACCCATTTTCCAACATTAGAGAGATATCAAGACTCTAAGTTCCATGAGTATCTGGCTGGAAATATGGCCTAAAAGGTGGCCCTTCAGATCTTGGGACGAAAATTTTACAAAAATGCAAAATAAATCATCCTTATACTCCCCCAGTCTTTTAATGTGCATTCATTAAACCCCAGTAGTCAAAAACCATCCAAGAAATTAGAGATTTACTACGGCCCAGGTTAACACCAACGGGAGACATGTTCTATTTTTAGATGATCAATTCGCTCATTTATATACAGGAATACACAGACGAAGTTTAAAACATAATGCCCGAAGAAGACATTATGGAAAATAATTATTACATGTTTGACATGTAAGGGAATTTAAGCCTTGTTAGTCACGTGCCAGTAACTTGACATTCCCACAATGCTTTATTGATTTTTGGCGCAAAATCTAAAACTAACTTAAGTGGCTACGTAGCCTTTTAAGGGAACACCATCAATAAATTTTTTTTTTGCAATTTTATGACTTGTCATTATTGATGATTTGTATTATTTTTTCATATAAATTTCAGTAATATATATATTTTTCAATTTGGTGAGATGTAAAAATTCTAAATAACCACCTTTAAGGCCCAGTTTCAAAATTATCCAAGATTTTCTAAAAACAAACATTAAGACTACGTTTCATGAGTTATGTCATTGAAAATGTGGCCTTTACAAGGTAAATGTTAACAAACCACATAAAAGACACATCATGTTCACAAAAGCATACCTTGAGCACTTTGTGCTTAGGTAAGCTACAAAAAAGCACTGCATGTCCAGCTGCGGCTGTTTTTGCGTTGAAATTCTTACTCGCGCATGAGGCACATTTGTGTTAAAAACAAAGTGAAGGTTACCTTCCCTTGAGGTATAGATCATCCCATTGATAGAAAACAACTTGGCCCATGATAGAAGTAAATGTCTTCAATAATAGTAAGAGAGATATATGGAAATGTCAAAATTTTTATGTTACAGAGACTTGCACAACAGGGCCATAACAATCCCTTCACATCTTTTTTTCAAAATCAGAAATCAGAGGAGCTAAACAATCCAGACATTGTCTCAATCTAGACAATGCCATTTTACAAGTTTTTCTCCCCAATAGAATTGATTGACTTATTGATCTCATTGTGTTAAAAGCTATTTTCAACATTATTTCAGTTGTATGGCCTCCAGTGCACCTAACCATGACTTCCTATATTTTTTTTTCTCCAGAACTACAAACTTTTTTTTTCCAAGCCTCTGGCTGCTTTCCTCATAACTATTGTCAAAACAATAGTCACCTGAAAAGGCACTATCTCTTCTGTAGACTGCACACCATTTGGTTTAGCCAATCAGATGTTCCGTTACTTTCACAGTCAGAAAATCTTGAAGAATAAGACTAAGAACTTTCTTTAGAATAGTTGGTGAATACAAACCCTGGTGAAGATGTATTTTACAAAGTGTGAATCACTAGTTTATGTGTGTTTAATACTCTATGCAGACAAAAAAATCAGTTAATTTATAACATTGCCAAAGTTCACATCAAGCGTATCAAAAAAAAATTAAATAAATGTCAGGAAGCTACAATATAAAGTAAACTAACGAGTCAATTTTGATTGGAACATAATAAACCTGAGAAAAAAATATCAACAACACATAAACATACACAACTTCTAGTGAAAAAAAAAAACTCATAATTTATGCAACAATATCCCTGTTCATTGAGTCATCCGAGTACTGTCTTAAACTGTTTACCAAATGGTCCTGACAAAAAATACTTCTAGAAACATAAGAATAGGAGTAAAGCCTGGTTACAAGCATTTTCTCCTTTCTCCAATATGCTTTATTCCCTTTCAAATTTTGAGTCTACTTCCATCCTTTCAGCCATATTTAACTTTTTACCAAATGACAAAATTTTGAAGTAGTCCAAATTGAAAGCATTTGCAGACAACTAAATAATTTGAATTAAAATTGAAATTTGATTTGGAAAGGGTAGAAAACATTGTGGGAACAGGAGAAAATGCTGGTTAACAGCATTTTCTCTGTTTCCCACAATGTTTTCAAAAGGCTTCGTTCTCAGGGTCGTGAAAAGTCGGGATTGCGTGGTAATGAGTTAATCTGTTATCTCAGAGCTCCAGATAAGAAGTAGTGATGGTATTCCAAATCATTATTTCTCTTCCAAATCCTATGTTGTGGGTACTCATTAGAATTGTCTCAATGAGACGATTCTAAGGAGTATCCATAACATAGGGTTTAGTGGAGAACAATTAATATTTTCAAGCTTGAAATCAAAATCACTCCCTCTATGTAGATTTGTATCTGCAAGTGCTTTCAGTTAAGACAAGCCTGTGATCCTTATATCATCACTTTCTCATTCAGATCTTTTTGGTTTCCCACATAAAATTTATGCAACAATATATCATTTTAACCCTTTACCCCATAAGGCATTTCTATGGTATCTCTAATTGACCCTAAATAACAGCAAGGATGAAGCCGTTTCTTATGTGTATACGACACATTTTGACAGTGTAGAAAACATTGTGGCAAAAGGTGAAATTGCTCGTTAATTGCACGAGCAATTTCACCTTTTGCCACAATGTTTTCCAAAAGCTCCTACAAGCAATGCTTGGAAATGAGTATCTATGGAGTAAAGGGTTAAACCTGAAATGTAGAAAGTAACTGATTAACTTTCCATAGAAAGCCTCCATACAAATCAAAGAGTCTATTGGAATCTTTCTTCCATCTGTCATACCATATCTTGTCTACTCAGAAAATAAAATGTGTTTGGTTTTTTTTTTTTATATTTTGTGAATAAATCAATGTATACATGTATTTCAATGCCATATTCAATGATAATGGTACTATCACATTGGTTATACTAAAAGATTTGTACATCTTAAAACAGAAGTAACAATATGTATATATATATATACCTCGTACAAAAAATCCAATTATACAAATAACAATGATAATTACACTAACTCTAATTAATAATTTTACTATCTATGAAGGCCGTTCCGATCACTCCGCAGTGAAACCCTTTTCTCTGTAAGTTATTCACAGCTCTTCCTAATAAACAAATTTTCCAGTAAATTCACATACTCTTCTTTTAATGCCTTTCCACAACAATCCAATGTTTTACCAACTTTTGAAGACAGACATTTGAAAAGTATAAAACGCTGATTACCAGCATTTTCTTCTCTACCACCATGTTAGTCATTTAATTTTTTATCTGCAAACGTCAGACTCTTTATGGTTTGGTAAAACTTAACTCTTTACTGGACGACAAAATTTTAGACTGGTCTAAATTGAAAGCACTTGCAGACAACGAAATAAACTCAGAAATTAAAATTTGTTTCCAGCAGGGAAGAAAACATTGTGGGAAAAGGAGAAAATGCTGAGGTTTTTCCTCAGGGTCATTAAAAGTCAGGACTGTGTGGTAGAGTTAAATATGTTGGCCAGTAACAACTTGGCAGTACTATTTTCTTGAAAGTCGTACTAAATAAAGAGGGTTGTTTGAATTAACACGGCCTCCAAGTTAAAAAAAATACATACAATAAGGTCTTCTAGAAATTAACAAACAAGATAAAAAAGATTCAAAAGAATCCTTTTTGTTGATTTGATCTTCTAGATAAAATAGATTTTGATTGGAAAAAACTGGCCCATTTCCAATATGATTTCTTATTGATAACAAATAAACGGCACAACTGTCACAGAAAAATTAAGAAAAAAAAAGGGGTTTTTTTAAGGCAAGGAAGAAACAACAATCAATTTTTGGCAATTCAAACCAAATCAGCATGTAGAGTGTTCCTTTTTTTCTTATAAAAGGAGAAAAAAGCGTAACAGAAAGAAAAAAGAAACTGGCAGAAACCATACATTAATAAGTTCTGATATATTTCTGGCCTTCAGCAAGATAAATTTAAAAAATTATAATACTATACAACTGGTCAGATACAGTGTACCATACTACAAAAAAGATACATGTACCATAAACTCTCTACCAAATAACAAACTTTCAGACTTGTCAAATTTAAAAGCATTTGCAGGTGACATACTAAATTTTCCAAAAACAAGAATATTGGTTTTAGAAAGTTAGAAAACATTGGGGGAATAGGAATTTTCTCATGGTATTTTCAACGCCCACTTGCTCAGTGTTGTTAATACTTGTTATTATCTGGTAAAGACTTAACCAAACAATCCCATGTTTTAAAGACCCCGAAGAACAAGGCGTCTGGAACATTGTCAGAATAGAGGAAAATGGTGATAATAATCATTTTCTCCTTTACCAGCAATATTTTCTAAGCTTTTGAAGACCAAGCTAAACATCTTAACTACATTTACTTTGTCATCTGTAACTGTTTTCAAGTTGGACAAATCTAAAACTTTGTTGTCTGGTAGAGTTAAATGGCACATAATTACATGACTGGAGATGATATTTTACTACCTATTATATGTATTGTAACTATGATTTCTTTAAACTTTCCTTCCAGCATCATACTTGCGCATTATTTACCTTGAAAAGACAGCAAACAACAAGTACTGTAACACACACACACATATACACACACATTACAGCACATCATATTATACAATATTATCCCTTTACCTGACATGAAAATTTTAAGCTTGTCAAAATTGAAGGCATTTGCAGACAAGAATTTCACCGAGGTTCATAAATCTGAATTTGTCTTTGAAAGGCTTGAAAACATTGCAATAAAAGGAGAAAAATACTGCTTACAAGTATTTCCTTCTTTTTCCGACTATGTTTCCAAAGGGCTTGTTCTTCAGGGTCATTAAAACATGCATCTGTCTAGTAAAGGGTTACACCTTGAGACAACAATGCTTTATTTGAGCATCCGGATACAACTCTACAACATGTACACACTGCATATTTGTACAGAACAAAATTGCAACAATTAACAACATTGTAAGAAAAACTCCATGACACAGACTACTCACTTTGATAGAAAAAAAAACAACATTAGACAAAGGGCCTTCGCTCTTTACCAAACAAAAAGATATTAGACCTGTCAAAGTTGTTTTTTCTCAAATTGGGATTGGCTCGAACATTGCAATTCTCTTTTAACTCTTTACCAGACAATCCCGACTTTTAACATCTCTGAGAAAGACAGCCTTTGAAAACATTGTTGGAAAAGGAGAAAATGCTGGTTACCAGCATTTTCTCCTTTTCCAACAATATTTTCTACCCTTTCCAAGTAAAATTTCAGTTTCTGATTCACAATTGTCATCTGCAAATGCTTTCAATTTGGACTACTTCAAAATTTTGCTTTCGGTAGAGAGTTAAATGATGGAAATCATTGTGGGAACAACACACGCTGAAAGTTATACACAGCACTTTTTCCTTTTCCAACAATGGTGTCAAAAGGGCCCTTAACTCTTTACCAAACTGCAAAACTTTGGACTAGGCGAAAATGATAGCAAATAAAAGTGACTGAAAAAACTGCAATTTGTTTTGGGGAGCGTAAAGAAAAAGGTGGAGAAAAGGAGAAAACAGCATTTTCTCCTTTTACCCACAATATTTTCAAAAGGATTCTTCCTCAGGGTCGTTAAAACTCGGCATTGTTTGGTAAAGGCTTAAAACTTCAGTTTGCGTGGTAAAGGCTAATCAATGCCACATACACTTAACCCATTACCACACAATCCCTACTTTTGACGCCCCTGAGAGAAAGCCTTTTGAAAACACTGTGGGAAAAGGAGAAAATGCTGGTAACCAGCATTTTCTCCTTTTCCCACAATGTTTTCTACCCTTTACAAAACAAATTTCAAATTTTCAGTCACTTTTATTTTGTCGTCTGCAAATGCTTTCAATTTGGACCAGTCTAAAATATTGTCGTCTGGTAATGGGTTAAACTAATTAATACAAAGAAAACAAATACAGCAATGAAGTAGGAAGCTATACCATCGAACAAGCTGTTTCCTTTCCCACAATGTTAACAAGACTTGTTTCTTACAACACTGTGGAAGAAGGTGATATGGTCATATGAAAAAATGCAGCAAAAACTGATCACAGAGGGACTACTGATAGATGAGGGAAGAACTACCTCTTCTAATAGGGTAAAATGATTAACTCTTTACCAAACAAAAAAATTTCAAACTAGTCTAAATTCAAAGCATTCACAGACAACAAAACTAAACATGACTCATAAATTGCAGTTTGTTTTGGGAATGGTAGAAAACATTGGGGGTAAAGGAGAAAATGCTGGTTACCATCATTTTCTCCTTTTCCCCACAATGTTTTCAGAAGCCTTCTCTTTCAGGGTCGTTAACAGTCTAGAATTGTGGGGTAAAGGATTAAACAACAAATGTTACAAACATATGGTCATGCTCTTTGAAAAGGTGGTTTAACGCATCTGCAAAAAAATAATGACGCAAGTCAGACAGGACAGTCGTCTTTCAAAACTTTTGCTACCGGTAATTCATTTGCTGTCAAAAGACCAGTATAGGAAAAAAAAATTTCTACAGTTTCTACATAAAGATTTTTCAACGGTTTTAACCCTTTCCCAAACAGCAAATTTTGGACCAGACCAAATTGAAAGCATTTTGCAGATAACAAATTTACAATTGATAAAACCATGGTTTTTCTATATGATAGGGTAGAAACATTGTGGGAAAAGGAGAAAATCCTGGTTACCAGCATTTTCTCCTTTTCCCTCGATGTTTTCAAAAGGCTTCTATTCCTGACTCGTAAAAGCCAGGGATTGTTTGGGAAAGGGTTAAGGAAAAATGAGTCCATATTTCAAGACAACTCTGTCATACTGATTTCTTGAGATACACAAACCGCCATTTCAAAGGCACTCCTCACATCAAAAACTTGATATATTGCACAGAATCCCAGGTTTATAATGTTTATTGTGATATATTTTTGTATATGGCCACTGGATTTCTACAAACAAATTTTAGAACAGCAAAAACACAACTATTCCATTTCAACCAAGAAAAGTATAATATCGTTATAAAATCTTAACAATGAGTACTTCATGACGAACGAAAATATTCAGGGTGGGGGGGGGGATAAAGATTCAGTATTCCACAGCAAGTACAAACTTTTATTTAATAACGTCCATAAAAATACCAGTTAAGTGAAACAGGAAAGAGATTTTGGAAGTTTTAGGCCTGAATACTTTTTTAACTCTTTACCAAACAACAATATTTCAGACTGGTCCATTCAAAGCACTTGCAGACGACAAATTAAACATATTTCAAAAGTTGAAATTTGTTTCCAGCAGGATATAAAATATCGTGGGAAAAGGAGAAAATGCTGGTTATCAGCATTTTCTCCTTTTCCCACAATATTTTCAAAAGGCTTGCATCTCAGGGTCTTTAAAAGTCGTGATTGTGTGGTAAAGAGTTAAATGAATTATATGTGGTAATATGGTCCATCATAAATACATATTTACATGTACATGTTTTAAGAAAAAAATTGTTGTACTACTAGATCTATAACCATTTTGTAGTCTATTTTAGAAAAAAATGTGAAAAAGGAAAATCAATTTTCTCCTTTTGTCACAGTGTTTTTGTTTCAGATTATGGTGTTTACAGATTAATTCAGTACTGTACAATGTAAAACTAAAACTTCTGAAAAGAAAGCACTTTTCAGATGCCAAAATAGATGTGGTTGCAATGATGCCATTTGTTTTTGAATATGTAGAAAAAATAGGAAAAGGAGTAAATGTTGGTTATCAGTTTTTTATCCTTTTCTGACCATGTTTCCATAAGCTTCTTTTGTCAGGGTCACTAAAACTCAAGATTGTATGGTACAGGTTCAACTTTTTTACCAGAAAAAAAATTGATTCTTTTCCGAGCTGAAAGTATTTACAGACCACAAATCAAAACTGTGTCTTACTATATCAGACCCGTTATAGACAAAGTTATGGACTGTCCATTTTAAAAGCAATGGCAGATAACTAAATTAACTAGCAATTTCTTTAAAATGATATCCCGGCCAAAAACTTTACTTGACCGCGTAACTTAAAATCGGTTCCAGACGGCCATATTTAATTGAACCAAAAAAAGTGTCTCCCCAGAATGGGTTATTATTGTACACTTGTATAAAGTTTAACAAAATTCTGTCCAGTGGTATTGGAGATATTCTCCCAGACAGACAAACTGATGGACAGACGTAAGGACAGACAGCGCTGAAACTACATCCCTCTGCCTTCGGTGGGGGATACTAACTGAATTTGTCTTTCAAAGATGGAAAACATAAGAAACAGAGAAAAAGTTGGTAACCAGCATTTTCTCCTTTTCCCAAAATTTCTTCAAAATAAATTCAAAAGCTTTCTTCCTTAAAGTTTCTTCCAAAACATGGAAATGGTTGGTAAAAAGTTCTACAATATTACTAAATTTTAGTCCAAAGACAAATGTAACATTTTTGCCATTTGGTAAAAATTAAATTCACTGCCAACCTTCTGACAAATACTTCATAAAATAAATTCTCCCAACTTTGCAGGAGTACTGTTTCATTCTTTACCACACATCCTGTTTTAACCCTTTCCCAAATGACAAATTTTGGACTCTTCCAAACTGAAAGAGTTTGCAGACGACAATTTTAGATTTTTAGAAAATGGCAGAGAGTTCCCAAAAAGCGTATAAAACACTGTGGGAAAAGGAGAAATTGCTCGTTACGAGCAATTTCTCCTTTTCCAACAGCGTTTTCAAAAGACTTTTACTGCACACACATAAAAACCAGGGCTTGTTTGGGAAAGGGTTTAAACCCAAAGGATTTTTTAAAAAATTGTGAAGAAAAATGCTTTTCATTAGAAAAACAAAATTCTGTCATCTTGTAAAAAGTTTTATTAAATAATCCCATGTTTTACCAAGCCTGAGAAAGGAAGCTTTTGATTTCAACTTGGAGAATAGAGGAAGTTTTGAAAGAAAATCATTTCTTCTTTTCCAGAAAGTATTCTACCCAAGCAAAGATAATATTCCTCTTTTGAGCCAAGTGCAAGTTGTTGTCTGCAAACAGTTACAACTTGGGACAGGTCTACATTCATGTTGTCTAGGAGTAAATACTTGTGTTGGAATGACTAGAAATATTGATTTTTCTGCAATATTTACCTATGATAGTAAATAATCAGGTTCTGTATTCACCGACCATCCTCAATACCATTCTTTGTTATTACCTCCAAGATTTTAAAACATTTGAAAGTAACACAAAATTTGATTGGCTAAACCAATCAAATGTTTTGCTTCTTTCAAATTTTGAAAATTCCAGTGAATAAGACTGAGAAGTCTTCAGACTGGTTGGTGAATAGAAACACAGATCTTGACTCAAAGTGTGATTCATTTGGTTTGTTAACCATTTGCTAAACGACAAAATTGCTGACAAATGGCAAGTCATAGTAAAAGTGGCATTTGTCTGTAAAACAAAAGAAAACATTGAGGAAAAAGGAGAAAATGCTAGTTACCATCATCTTCTCCCACAATGTTTTCAAAACTTTTCTTTCTCAAAGTTGTTAAAATTTGGGAATGCAAGAAAAAGGTTAAACTTGTCCCAAACAATACTTTCACAATGACCTTGATGAAAAAAAAATCACCTTAATAAATACAGCTTTTGAAAGAATATGTAAAAGGAGAAAATGATGGGAACAACATTTTCTCTTTTACCTTAGAGTTTTTTACTCTTTTAATGACAATGTTCATCATTTAACTTTTTACCAAATGACAAAATTTTAGACCTGTCCAAATTGAGAGCATTTGCAGATGACAAAATTAATGTGACTCAAAAACTAAAATTTCTGTCTGGAAGTGAAGAAAACATTGTGGGAAAAGGACCAAATGCTAGTTACCAGCATTTTCTCCTTTTCCAACAATGTTTTCAAAAGCTGTCTTTCTCAGGGTTGTTAAAACTCGGGATTGTGAGGTAAAGAGTTAAGACGATAAATTTAGAAAACTCTATTATTCTGTGACAGAACTGTTTCGATACAAAATGATTTCATTGCCGGTATCACAAAGTGTCTAACAAAAGAAAATCTGTCTGCCACTGCAGTAAAAAGAAAACAGAAGAAAATAGGCTTATGATTCTTACATGGAAAAAGAAATTTAAGGAAATATAAACTTTCATACCTCGAAATGAATTAATAAATATTTCAAGCTTGTACTTAAAGCTCCAATATTGCCATTTCAGAGTACCTTTTGCCCTTAAAAATCTCATCAGACAGTCTAGAACTAACTCAGAACACATTTTCTGTGCAGTCTAATATTGATCTATAGTGTCCACAGAAGCAGTTTAACTCTTTACCAAACCACAAAATTTTGGACTTGTCCAAATTGGAAGCATTAGCAGACGACAAAACTAGTGTGACTAGAAAAATGAAATTTGTTTTGGGAAGGGAAAAAAACATGGGAAAAGGAGAAAAATGCTGGTTTCAAGCATTTTCTCCTTTTTCCACAATGTTTTCAGATGGCTTCTTTCTCAGGGTCGTAAAAACCAGGGATTGTATGGGAAAGGGTTAAACCCTTTCAGTTAACCATTTACAACACAATTGCGCCTTTCAACGACCCTGAGAAAGAAACCTTCTGAAAAACATAGTCGGAAAAGGAGAAACTGCTGGTAACCAGCATTTTCTCCTTTTCCCACAATGTTCTCTTCCCTTCCCAAAACAAATTTCATTTTTCTAGTCATTATTTTTGTCGTCTGCCTATGCTTCCAATTTAGACCAGTCTAAAATTTTGTACTTTGCTAAAGAGTTAAACTGCTGTTGAAATCAAAAGGACAACTAAAGTTCAATAAAAGAATAAACACTGAAATTCTTGGCTATTTAGACAAGAGTATCTCACAAAGTAATGGAAAAAGAGTATCCAAGAGTAGAATGCAGATTCTGCGATCTGATGCAGACACATCTAAACCTTGCTTAATACATGTATTCTACTACATCTTATCCCTTTACCAAACAATCCTGATGTTTTTATAATTGTTGACTCAACTAAATTCAAGGCACCTGCAGACAAATTATATCTTGTTATTGTTAATATGATGATTTCTGACTTTGATGGCGTAGAAAATATTGTGGGAAAAGGAGAAAATGCTGGTTACTAGCATTTTCTTCTTTTCCCACAATATTTTATATAGGTTTCTTTCTCAAGGTCCTTAAAAGTGGGAACTGTGTGGTAAAGAGTAAATGGCCTTGACAAAGAAGGCCTTTGACAACATAGTGGGAAATGGAGAAAATACTTATAACCAGCATTTTCTCCCTTTCTCACTGTTTTCCACCCATTAAGACATAATTCCATTATTTGAATCACATTTGAATCACATTTGACTTGTTTTCTGCTAGTGCTTTGAATTTGGACTGGTCCAAAATTTTTGTACTTTGGTAAACATAGTGAGAAAAAGAGAATTGCTGAAAACCAGCATTTTACCCTTTCCTCACAATATTTTCTACTCTATGTACATAAAAAAAATCCATCACTTGAGCCACAATTAATTTAACATTTTACTAAACGACAAAATTTTACACAGGTCCAAACTGAAAGCTCTTGCAGACAACAAAATAATTGTGACTCAATATTTGAAATTTTTTTCCATTATGGTACAAAACAGTGTGGGAAAAGGAGAAAAAGCTGAATACCAGCAATTTCTGCTTTTACCACAATGTTTTCAAAAGGCTTCCATCTTAAAATCGTAGAAACTACGGATTGTTTTGTTGTCTGCAAATGTTTTGAATTTGGACAAGTACAAAATTTAGTCATTTGTTAAAAAATTAATGCATATTTATATACCGTACTAAGAAGATGGTTTGTTCCATAAAGGCTTTGTCAAAGAGTTATATAGTTATGAACAAGTAATGCTGTTAATTACTAACATTTTACACATGAAAAAAAAAAAACATAATTCTATCTGCTAGTGTCGACTACTGGCCGAATGTCTACTACCCGGATATATAAGGTGACCTTGGCCTTTACCTACGTTAAGAATATCTTTGCCTAAGGTTTTAGTCAATGAGCTATTTATGTCATAGCTGACATAACTGTCTGTATGTTTGCGTCCCACAATTTTGTCCCCGTTGAGACGTAAGTTTGAACTATTTTGTGGTGTATAATGTACAAGTGGTCCACCGTTGGCATGGTAATGATTTTCTTTGGGTAATTGTCTATTGGTGTATTCTAGGTATTTTTTAAGTAAAGAATTACTGTTTGCACAAACATCCATCGTACAGTTTTGAGTATGACTATAGTTGACTGAACTTGGATTCTCACCCCCTAACTCATTCACATGTACCCGTACAATAGGATTGTTGGTCTCTGGCAAACTAGCAAGTCGAAAGTTTCTATTTCGAATAATATCGAAATTTTCTAAGTCATTTTCTATTTCTTCTCTCGTCAGTTTTAATCCATTATAACGACACTTCATATCATCAATATGTCGCTTGCCCTTCCAACACAGCATATGCCGGTCACGGGCTTGCAATAGTCCAAATATTACACCAAACAATATTATAGCAGCTATACATAACACAATAACCCATATGAAAAATCCAAGCATATCTGGGTCTAAAAAGTTCAGCAGTAATTCCTTTTTACACATCCCGTCTCTCTTCTCATATCCATCGTTACACAGAAAACAATCATCCACTTGTGGTCCACGACATGTTTTACACGCCTCGTGACACCTGTTGCATATACCATGTCTTTGAAACTTCTGCAGCCGTTGCGTATCATTGCCAGCAGATCGCAGTCGAACAAGTTGCATGATTCCAAAGTAATGGTCCGGACAATTTTGTACGCAGGTATCTTGCAGTTTGAAGTATCCTGACTTACATTCTGTGGATAGAGGAAAAGAAAAGCATGTGATTACACATATTAACTCTTTACTAAAAAACAAAATTCTAGTCTTATCCAAAATGAAACCACTTACAGACGACAAAACAAATCAGACTCAAAAGTTGAAATTAGTTTTGGAAAGGGTAGAAAACATTGTAGGAAAAGGAGAAAATGCTGGTTACCAGCATTTTCTCCTTTTCCCACAATGTTTTTGAAAGGCTTCTTTCTCAGGGTCCTGAAAACCTGAGATTGTTTGGGAAAAGGTTTAATACAAACCTTTTCACCTTTTATAACACCATTTTTTACTCTTTTAGACCCCTGAGTTATTTAGAAGCTGAACAAGAAGCTTTTTAACTCTTTACCAAACAACAAGTTTTTAAACTGCAATGTTTTCAAAAAGCTTTCTTTCTCAGTGTCGTTAAAAGTCAGGATTGTGTGGTAAAGTGTTAATGAATGACTTCTGTTCCAATAGATAAAGCTGTTGAGTTTTAGTGTATACTAAACCTTTTTCCACTAAGATTATTCATACTAAAGCATTTTTTTTGGTCATCTGCCATAATTGTACCAGAAAGATATAATTAGACCAGTCATAATGAAGTATTTAAACCAAAAATATAATTAGACAGGCCAAAATGAAGAATTTAAATCAACAGTCTTTTTTTCTTCTCTACTTTCTGCTTTATAGAGTTCCAAACAATACCCTTTGATCTTTTTATATGTACAAACAAAGCCATTATCAAAAACAAAACAGCAATGAACTTTTAAATAAACTGGAGGTAAAATCATACAGTAAGTTGAACAGAATAACAGCTATCTGTGAAAATTGAATATTGGAACAAAATGGTCCTGCATTTCTCACGAACAAATGATTACAGCTCCAAGTCTCAGGATTTTTAATCTTTTACTCTTAACCAAATGACAAAATTTCGGACTGGACCAAATTAAAAGAATTTACTGTAATCAGGTTAAATGAAGTTTGATAATTTTTTTCTGTCTTTGATAGGGCTGAAAATATTGTGAGAACAGGAGAAAATGCTGGTTACCATTTCTATGAAATGCAAGAAAAGATTTTGGGAAATGAAGAAAATGCTGGTTTCCCATAATTTTTTTGAAAGACTTTTTCCTCGGGTTCATTAAAACCTGGAATTGTTTGAAAGAGAATTAACATTTAGAAAACTGCTGGTATAACATCAACACGAGGGTCATGATGGCCCTGTATCGCACCACTGGCTTTTTAACCCTTTACCACACAAATTGAAGTGTTCATGACCCTGAAAAAGAGGGCCCTCCAAAACAATAAACACTGTCAGGCAATACAAGCTGGTTAATTCATTGGAATGAAAGGTAAAGTTCTTGGGAAAAAAACCCTGATGGATAGAAACCTTACTCTGAATTTAATTTTCCACTCATATGAGCATAAGTATTAGCATCAAAATGAATCACTCTCCCTGAAAACAGAATACTTTCTATCAAAAAACTTAATGATATTTAGCACCAATCATGTATCACTGCAGTTCAATAATTGAGGGAGGTAAATAGTAACACACTTTATCATTTATAAAAGAATTATTTCCCTTGATTAATGTTTAAATTAAAGTGACTGTATTTTGAATATTGTGATCACTGGAATGGATCCAATTTTGACCCGAGGCCTATAATATGAGGAAACTTGTTAAAAGACCCACTAGAGAAAGCTAAATGCCAAATTCAGTAACCCTGGGCTTTGTGGTTTCAGAGAAGATTTTAGAAAAAAAATTTTTTTTTCATTTATGTTGCCATGGCTACCACAGTTTTTGAAGTAATCAAATTCTTTTAAGAAGTTCTGAAGAGGGCCATGGCAGGATCATTTCTGTAAAGTTTCATCAAATTTGGAGGGGTAGTTTCAGAGAAGAAGATGTTTGCAATAAAAGTAACGCACGCGAGCACAGATGCACGGCGGACACCACGCCATGACATAAGCCTGCTGGCCTTTGACCAGTGGAGCTAAAAACTGTGTAATACTTGCCTGGTCTTTCAACCATTCTGTAATCATCTTTCTTTAACATTTTAAACGTTGTTATAAGTGATTTTGATAGACATTTGAAATGGTCAAAATACTCATATGGTTTCCTACATGACAGTCATGTTCCTTTTTCAACCCTTTACCATACAATCCTGAGTTTTAACAACCCTGAAAGTGAAGTCCTATGACAACATGTGTGGGAACTGTAGTTACTGGAATAAGTTGTGATGGGGTTCACAGAACCAGTCCGAAAGACAAGTTTTTCACTGCATCAAATGCCATTTAACGCTTTCCCAAACAATCCCCGATTTTTACGGGTCAGGAATAGAAGCCTTTTGAAAACATTGTGGGAAAAGGAGAAAATGCTGGTAACCAGCATTTTCTCCTTTTCCCACAACGTTTTCTACCCTACCATATAGAAAAATCATCTTTTTAGCAACTGTTAATTTGTCATTTGCAAAATGTTTTCAATTTGGTCTGGTCCAAAATTTGCTGTTTGGGAAAGGGTTAAGTGACTTACAACCAAACCATTATCCTATTATATTTCTAATTTACACTTTTTTTATTCTATGATTTAACCCTTTACCAAACGACAATATTTTAGACTGGTCCAAATTGAAAGCATTTGCAGACGACAAAATAAAAGTGACTGAAAATTTGAAATTTGTTTTGTGAAGGGTAGAAAACATTGTGGGAAAAGGAGAAAATGCTGGTTACCAGCATTTTCTCCTTTTCCCACAATGTTTTCTAAAGGCGTCTTTCTCAGGGGTGTCAAAAGTAGGGATTGTTTGGTAATGGGTTAACTAGATTGGTACAATATGAGGAAGATATGAAAAAAGTAGTTCTGGCAAACATTCTAAAACTACATTGCACTAGTGATGAGACCAATGTTATCATCACTACTGGTATTATTCAAGTGATATCCCATTAATTCATTTCTTAAGATATAGAGGATATTTGTTTTTTTCGGAGTAAGATTGAAATTTATTTCATCGAGTGGACACCATGGGTAATATTTTCACGAGTGGTGCAGCCACGAGTGAAAATATTACCAATGGTGTTCACGAGATGAAATAAATTTCAATCTTACACCGAAAAAAAAAAAAACAAACAAATATTCTATTTATTTTATGCTTTTAACCCTTTCTGGGAGGAGCTTTATCAAAATTCAGTACAGTTCTTTTTCCTTATTCCCCGTGGCGTACCCCTCCCGCATAGCAACGTTACGTCAAGCGCGTGAAATGTAAGGTACATGACGTCATATTTCCCATCTAGTTGTTAGGTACGCGCAATTTACCTAGGCAACAAGAACGTGAAAATCGGTATTTTCACTGGTGGTACCAGTGTAAGATCAAAAAATATTTTCACTGCCAATTCTCAATATCCTACCGGAAAGCATGAAATAAATAATAGAAGCAAACTAAAACTAAATTGGTCTAAACGAAATCTGCTTTCATTGATATTGAAAACAAGAGACATTATGTGGTGAAAGAATAGAACAGTGTAAAACTGACCTATACAAACTCCATGTTCATTGATACCATTACAGGTAAATGGTTGCATAGCATTAGCGGGAGGTGTGATGTTTTGAGCCTGTGGGTGTTCCTTTGTTCCCATAATTACAAGAGTCCACTCCTTTAGTTCAGCTGAAAGTAGAAAGAGAGGCATCTTCATTTCAATTAAAATTGGTTCTATGCTTACCAGAATTTCTGTGTTGCACTGTTTCTTTCACATACATTTTGTACATGCATTATACCCCTAAGATCGTAAGGTTGGGGCTGTGTATTCACTGGCCATGCTTATGAACATTCTCAGTTTTATTCTCTAGATTTTCTAAATTGGAATGTAATAGAACTGTTGATTGGCTATATGGTTTAGCCAATCAGAAAGTTGTTTAACTTTTAAATTTTCAAAAACTTGGTAGGACACAGTTGAGAATGTTCTTATGAATGGTTGGTGAATACTGATCCAGATTGGACATTCTGCTCAGTTCAGTATCCATCTATGCTGTCCCCAAAAGCCTGTTTGTGCCTATGAACCTATTCAATTTATCTGGAAACACACACAATATAAAACTGGCTTAATCCTTTACCATACCATCCCAACTTTTAACCCTTTCCCAAACGACACATTTTGGACTCTTCCAAACCGAAAGAGTTTGCAAACGACAATTTTTTATTTTGAGAACACGGCAGAAAGTTCTCAAAAAGGGTAGAAAAACACTGGGAAAAGGAGAAATTGCTCGTTATGAGCAATTTCTCCTTTTCCCACAGTGTTTTCAAAAGAGTTTTACTGCAGACACGTAAAAATCAGGGCTTTGGGAAAGGGTTAATGACCCTAGGGATGAAGGCTTTTGAAAACATTGTGGAAAGGAGAAAAATGGTGGACACAAAGAACATGTCACTTTCTTCAGGACTTTAAAAACAGTATTTGAAAAAAAACTTACATAATCCAAAATCCATTACAATAGACAGAAATAAATTTGATAAATGTTTATTCCATGGGAAAAAAATAAATATACATGTAAACAGGAAAACAAACAACTGTTACCAACTTAATAAAGTGGTCAACTTAATTGAATATCAAAATTATCCTCTAAAAAATAGTCAATGAGGACATTGATGGTTCTTTTGTGAAATACACTATATATTTAAAACAACAATTACACAAAAAATAAACAAGTTGTACTACAAAAATGTAAAATAAAAAGTAGGGAAAAAAATATACATAAAAAATTAACATAATGGTGACCTTATGACCTTTCTCATAAGTGTTTGTACCATTATAATCAGCAATGAAACTTCAACAAAATCTATAAAACTAAAAGGAACCAAATATATCAATGTACAACCAGATACAGACATACCTGGGCGTCTATTAAAAGTTTTGTCTGTAAAACAAAACACAATAGAGTAGATTTTTTTTTTGCTAAGTTCAAAACTGCTTTTTAATGGTGTTACTAAACAGAATGTAACAGAATGTAACCTGTCCCTTATAAATATTTTTCATTTTGACCCTACATAATTGGTTAGTAAGTTAAAAAATCTAAAGATAGATTCTCAAATGATAATTAAGAATTACATCTTTCCGATAGTACAGATACACACAAGTAACTTTCTCTGCCTTTCAACTCTTGAGTCACAGACTCAAATCTGGTTTTGATGATTACCTGTATTTTGTTATAATTTCTTCTTGAATATCTTTCAGTACATGTATTACACTACAAAACTGACCTGTCACTCATTAATTTTTGTCAAAACTAGGTGAATTTCAAAGGGTCATTTGTTTATAAAAATCTCATATAAAATGGTGTAATAAAACTTTAAGCACATCCTACGAAATTAAACAAGTACTGATGAATGAGAGACAGGTCAATTTTTGTAGAGTGATACAAAAAGGCATATTTTTTGCCTTTACTGTGTAGATCTAATGTCTATTGTTATAGGTACTTTTAACCCATTACCACTCAATCCCTACTTTTGACGCCCCTGAGAAAGAAGCCTTTTGAAAACACAGTGGGAAAAGGAGAAAATGCTGGTAACCAGCATTTTCTCCTTTTCCCACAGTGTTTTCTACCCTTCCCAGAACAAATTTCCATTTTCTAGTCACCTTTATTTTGTCGTCTGCAAATGCTTTCAATTTGGACCAGTCCAAAATTTTCTCGTGTGGTAATGGGTTAATGTATTTCTAGTATTCTAAAAGTAAAGTAGATTGGACACTCCCTGAAGAAGCAATACTATGTTTATAGTCATATTACATCTTCATCTACACATGGTTTTCCATCATAATCCTTTACCAAACAACAACAGTTTTAAACCAGTCCAAATTGAAAGCATTTGTAGAAAATAAATGAAATGCAACTCTAATATCAGGTTACTTTTTCCATTGCACTGTAAATATAGAGCTGAATACATAATTATGTCATAATATACATTAAATCATGGCTTCTTCAAAACAGCTATGATTTACAACATAGTGAATCTTTTTAAATATCCAAAGTTAATTTCAAATAATTATATTACATATGTTTCAAATGAAGTGATCTGATCCCAATGCATGATTGAACAACAGCAGCACATGCTGGTGCCAATGCTTGGCTATAAGATTTTCATAGAAAATTCAAGTCAAAAAGGGAGCATAACTGTGTCAAAAAAAACTTTGACAGTTATCTTTTCTTCTTGTATTTATTTCCCTTTTGACAGTTAAAAACTTGTCAGAGTTTGAAGATAATATCGCAAGTAATAACAGAGATATTAACTCTTTACCACAAAATCACGACTTTTAACGACCCTGAGAAAGAAGCCTTCTGAAAACATTGTGGAAAAAGGAGAAAATGCAGGTAACCAGCATTTTCTCCTTTTCCAACAATGTTTTCATCTACCCTATTAAAGACATATCAATTCATATGAGCCACAGTGAAACTGTCATCATCAAATGCCTTCAAATCCGACAGGTGTAAAATCTTGTCCTGCGGTAAAGGGTTAAAAATGCCCAAGTCTTTAATATTTTTTCTGTGGAAAAAGGGGACATAACTATGGTAAAAACACTTAGATGGTTACCTGCCCCTGTTGTTTGGATTCCTTTTTAAATAGTTAACAATCTTTTGTATTTCAAGTAAACATCTCCAGTAATAACAGAAACATGTATCATGAAATGTCAAAGTTTTTGCACCATAACAACACAGATGTTAGGCCAACAACAGTTCCTCAAATTTTTCTTCCAATAGAACTAAGCTAAAATGCCAGAATTTCACAATGATTACACAGACAGACACTACAGTACATGATTGTAGACATGAAGAACTTTAATTTTACATGGAGCACATGGCAATTACATGTAACTCTAAGAGTTAATCCGATTTGAAACTTACACTATCGAAAGATAGCTTTAATAATTGAGACCATTTTCTTTTTGGTACAACATGTTAGAATGTAATAGCAATTGACCCTTTACCACACGCTTGTGGCTTTTAATGACCCTGAGAAAGAAAGCTCTGAAAACATTATAGGAAAAGGATAATTTTTTTGCTATTACCATGTTTCTACCCTCTCCAGTCCAAATTTCAACTGTTCAGTCACATATATTTTGTCGTCTGCAAAATTTGGACGAATTTAATGCATTTAATGCTTTCAATTTGGTCCAGTCCAAGAATTTGACGTTTGGTAAGGAGTTAACCGTTTCCCAAACAATCCCTGGTTTTTATGGGTCTGGAATAGTAGCCTTTTGAAAACATTGTGGGAAAAGGAGAAAATGGTTGTAACCAGCATTTTGTCCTTTTCCCACAATGTTTTCTACCCTATCATAGACAGAAACCATCTTTTCAGCAAGAGTTGAATTGTCATCTGCAAATGCTTTCAGTTTGGTCCAGTCCAAGAATTTGACGTTTAGTAAGGAGTTAAAGCTGTTCATAATTACAAAGACATGTCAAGTGATTACCATGTTACCTCAAAACAAGTCTACAGTTCATTCTTGAAAAATATGGATGATCAAAATAAATGAAGTCAATATGTGACTGTATATGAAAACATTTTGGAATTGGAAAATTAAGATATTGAAAGTAAGTTTTTATAAAAGATTAGCTACTAAACCAAAAAAACTTCTCCGAAAGAAAGACCAATCATGTACACAAACACACGCATGCAGTATACATCTCTAATGTGCATTTTCTCTTTTTATTATCTGTTTAATCCATGCAATTTGTGGCTCAAGCAGCGGTTCATGAGAAGTGTTCCAGGACTCCTGAAAACTGTATGACGTGTCTTTCTTTTGCACAGTTACTGTTTTTCACATTCACTCAAAGCTGTTTGAGAATTGAAATCTTAAAGTTCTTCTGAAAACCTAAATGAGCTTGACAAAGGCCTAACCACTGTTTAAGAATTATTTCAAATACATTAATCAACCCTATTTCAAATCAATCCTTCTCTACATACACTCTTGTAAAAATTAGTGTTTCTTCTTGGCTGGAGACATATCTTTTTTGTCTTCATAAATTTTCATTGTTATGTGTTATCTCAATGGTACAAAATTTTGGCCCCATGAATAAGTATACACATTTTTACTCAAAAACTCCTAATGCAGGTAAGTTTAGTGAACATTGTGTCAAATGAAAGGATTGGGTGCAGCCACCTCTTTCTTAACCCATTACCACACAACCCCTACTTTTGACGCCCCTGAGAATGAAACCTATAGAAAACATTGTGGGAAAAGGAGAAAATGCTGGTAACCAGCATTTTCTCCTTTTCCCACAATGTTCTCTAACCTTCACAAAACAAATTTCAAATTTTCAGTCACTTTTATTTTGTCGCCTGCAAGTGCTTTCAATTTGGACAAGCCTAAAATATTGTTGTTTGGTAATGAGTTAACTCTTTACCAAACAACAAAATTTTGGATTGGTCCAAATGCAAAGCATTTGCAGACAAAAAAAATGTGGATCAAAAAGTGCATTTTGGCACAGGAGACAAATACAATTCTGCTGCAAGATCGGGAGAAAGCTACATCTCATTCTAGAATATAGTAGTGGTCAGTGTAGATCTGAGATCAGACTGCACATTCTGTACAGTCTCATCTTGATCCACAATGTCCACAAAATCCTCTGAGGTTTATGGTGAGGAAAGAGTTAACACTGTCCACCCATTTATGGCTATTATGTGTGTATAATATTACAGTCTTATTGGTTATTCTTATTCAACCCTCTACCAGACAGTCTTTTGCTTTAACAACCTTATGGGTTAAACAGAAAGCTTTTCAAAACAACAGTTGAAAAAGAGAAAATCCTAGTAACTATTTTTTTTCTTTAATTTTACTCAGTATTTTGTACCAGATCAAAGATAAATTCCATTACTTGAGTCATATTTGTGATCTGATATTGCTTTGAATTTCACAAAAAATGAAAATTTTGTTCGTCTTGCATAGAACTAATTAGAACATTACAAAACATTTCTTTATTAACCCAAGTATAACTAGAGCTATCACTAAACGTGATCATACCCCCCAACAGCTCCTTGTCACAAAACAGATTAATGTCACAGGAATGCAAAATAAGTGACTAGAGAGTCAATTATACCAGAGCTATCACTGAAGGTGATGAATATCCTGCAATGGCTTCTTGAAGCTGTGTTAAAAGTATTCTATCAAAAGTATAATTTAGTAGAAATTTGTCCAGAATCATCAAAGGGCCATAACTCCATGAAACCTAAATAAACCATAACCAAAATAGGATATGCACATCTCTGCTTGATACTGAGTCTGTTTGTGTAATTTGAACCAAATCTGTCCCATAGTTGATGAGAAAAAGAGCAGACAAGAAATTTCATGAAAGGGCCATAACTCAGTGAAAAATCAATGAACCATAACCACATTTCATATGCACATCTCTGCTTGATACTGAGTCTACCTCTGAAGTTTGAAAAAAATTTGTCCAATAGTTTATGAGAAATAGAGCGGACAAAAAGCTACAGACTGGCGGACGGACATCTGTGTTAAAAGTATTCTATAAAAAGTATAATTTATTTTCATCAATTCAGCAAGGGCACCGTCATAAAGAGAACGACAAAAAAGGGCTTAGCTCTTGGAAATTTTATTCAATTAACTAAGAACAATTTATGATATGCACAACTTTGCTGAGTGCAAAGTCTATCCATGAAGTTTGAAAGAAATTTGTTCAGAATCATCAAAGGGCCATAACTCCAAGAAACCTAAATAAACCATAGCCAAAATAGGATATGCACATCTCTGCTTGATACTGAGTCTATTTGTATAGTTTGATCCAAGAAATTTCATGAAAAGGCCATAGCTCAGTCAAAAATCAATGAACCATAACCAACATTTCATATGCACATCTCTGCTTGATACTGAGTTTACCTGTGAAGTTTGAATAAAATTCGTCCAGTAGTTTATGAGAAATAGAGCAGACAAAAAGCTACAGACCGACAGACGGGTGGACGGACGGACGGACCGACAAGCCAACTCCTATATACCCCCCAAACAGAGTTTTGGGGGGGTATAACAAGTATATGATACAGATACATATTAATGATGATATTCTGAATGATATCTACAGGAAACCTTTTTCAGGAAGTAGAAAGTGTTTCTTTACCAAGCAACAAAATTTTAGACATGTCCGAACTGAAAACACTTTGCAAACGACTACATATGTGTAGCTCTGGAGTAGTTACCATCAATTACAATCATTTTTCTCTTCTTTTCCAACAATATTTTCAAAAGCCAATTTCTTCCAACTAAAAAATACCACAGAATTGCAGATGGTTAGATTGACATTAACCCAATGGGTAATGTTGGTCTTAGTGAACATACAAAACATTGTTGGAAAAAGAGGAAAATGAAGGCTACCAGCATTTTCTCCTTTTTCAAAACAATGTTTTCAATAGCTACCTACTTCTAGCTTATGAAAACATAATTGGTTGGTAAAGGGTTTACGCTTAAACCTTTACCAAATGACAAATTATTGGACTGGTCAAAATTGAAAGCACCTGCAGACTCCAAAATAAACACAACTCAAAAGTTGAAATTTGTTTCCCTGCAGGGTAGAAAACATAGTGGGAATAGGAGAAAATGCTGGTTACCAGCATTTTCTCCTTTTCCCACAATGTTTTCAAACGCCTTTTATCTCACGGTCGTAAAAACCAGGGATTGTTTGGCAAAGGGTTAAAACAAGTACAACAACTATATAGAGATCAATGATCAGGATGAGCAGATGTGCTTGTTTTCTTTGTTTTACCACACCGAACAGTGACAACAATAACACAAACACAATAATTACACTAGCTCTTCTACAACAACATCCAACATGCCCAGCTAATGACCAATTTTGTATTAAGATTTGTTCACAATGCAATACCATAGCTTTCTGTTGTCAAACTCACTCAGTTAGTATAGAACAAGGCAGCATGACTGATTTGACAAAGTCTCCAGTCACATCATAGCCTACATATAACATAATATAAAGTTTTCATTATGTAAAAAAAATAAATTAATGGAGGACCATGAACATACAAAATGCCTGACATAATGCTACCTTCATACATCAGGAATGATGGTATGCTGAAATGCTTTGGTGAGAAATCACACTTGTTTCTTACTAGAGAAACCTAACATCACCAATTTATAACAACATTCTGGACCTGGACTTGTCCATAGTGAAGTTTTTGTCAACTTGAAAATTTGGTGTGGCTAAAATGATCAGCCTTTGAAAAAGCAGAAAACATAATCAGAAGGGGAAATGCTGGCTACCAGTATTTTCTCCTTTTGTAAAGAAGTTTTCAGGCGCAATTTTTCCTTTAGAGTGTTCACTCTTTACCACATAATCCCTACTTTTAATGATTCTGAGAAAAAAGCCTTTTGAAAACATTGAGGGAAATGGGGAAAATGCTGGTTACCAGCATTTTCTCCTATTCTCAAAATGTTTTCTACCCTTGCCACAATAAATTTTCAATTTTTCAGTTGCATTTATTTTGTCGTCTGTAAATTTTTTCAGCTTGGACTAGTCCAATTTTTTTCACCTTTGGTAAAGAGTATGAACATAACATTATTTGGTATAGGGTTGAACTTAGGCAAAGACATCAGTGAAACATGCTACAGAGGTGTACAAAAATTGCATTTCAGAGTCACAGCAAACTTTAAGCATAGAGATTATAAAAATTGATCTCAAAACCAGTTTCAAGTTTTGCATATTTATTATTCAATGACATTATGCCACAACAAGCTTTATGTAGAATTCAATAAAAGGTACTGATCAAAACTGCTAAGCATTGGTTCTAGACAACAGCTAACCATAGTAAGCTTTCTCTACAAGAGCTTGTATTACTTGTTTAATCAAAGCGCTGAGAATGCTGAAATGGTATTTGTCAAGGAAGCCATTGCATGTAATCAATAATTTGAAAGAAAAAGAGAAATTTATTTCAAATACTGGCTTGAAAGTTAACCTACTAAGCTAATGAATACTAAGCAAATGAATGATGGGTAGGGAGAGAAACCATGTAAATGTATGGAACAGAATCAAGTTTGTATCTGAAAACTATGATTGTGAAATACATTTTGGCAATTAACACTAACTTCCTAACATTACAATGAATTATTTCAATCTATAAATATTCATGCCCTATCAAATGGAGTAGCGTGAAATAATTGGATAAGCAAGCCATGAGATGAACTGGTTTTGGAACAAAAAAGCCCAAGACCAAGCGATCGGTAGACAAATTTTGTATCATTGCACCAAGAGAAGGCTATTAGTGAGTGAAGCTATTTTCAATACAAAAAAAATTAGTATTTCAGCGATTGATGGGCTCAACCAGTATATTTCAACACACCATTTCCAACTACATATCTGAGTGCTACCAAAAAACTCATTAGAATGAGAAAAATTGAGTTTAATTGGATTTATGTCCTTCGGCTTTGTACAAAACACGATACATGGTCTTCGAAATTCAATATTGAACTCATAGTGGTATTGTCTTCGACAAATACCACAAAAATGACTATGCTGTATTTCAAGCTAAGATTGATTAGTGCTGTGGTTATATGTAACACATAACCATTGCAAGCTCCTTGCCTATACAATTTAAACACTAAAATCCAAGTGGAAAAGATTGGTTGCATTGGGGTTTAATGCCACTTTAACAGCTAAGGTCATATCATTGCGGTCGGTGACGTACATGTGTTTCCTGGCTTTCTCACACCGGTACTTACACTACTTTCTTTCCAAAGCCACCAACTACTTTTCTCACATGCTTCAGCAGAGGTGCAAGGCGAAAATACGCCGGAAAGAAAGTTCGCCTCAACCTGGTATCAAACTCACAACCACCAGGTCACAAGTCTGACACACTCACCACTGAGCCACCTAGGCGGGCCCAAGCAGAAAAGAACAGTTCACTGACAAAAACCCATTGCTTTTGGGCTTGAGTATCTAGTGTATCTAGTATAATGTCAGGTTGTCCCCATCCACCATCCCTGACCACCTGATCAGTTGTTATTGCATAGGCTTATTCTTAACCTATGTACACTGAAGTACAAGTGAAATAATGACATTACCTTGCACTACAGGGCATTTTTCAAATACATGTACATATCTGATTTGGCCATTCTAGGTACTCAAAGCAGCAATCGATTCTGCAATACCAAAATAAAATCATACCTTTATTCATTAAAGCATAACCTGGTAAAATTCATCCAACCATATAATCCAAGTATCAGTCGATTTATAAACATGACACCTAAATAGCCCCAGTGTAAGCCCAGCATGTTGGGGAAATTATTTTTCTTGTCAGTCTGTTGTAAAAATTTGTAGCAAGAAACTGGCTTGATTTTTCCACGGATGTATAATTAGCATCCACTTTCCACATCCTATTTTTTAGCGTCAATTTGTGCATCCCATATTGATAGTTATCTTGTATGGGCAAGTCATAGTAGACAGGTCTGTCTCTGAGGAATTTTCTTTGTGTTATCTAATGTACTGCAAATAAATGAAAGGTTTCATATCAATTGCATAAAAGAAATGGTTTTGGTGACATGAATATATTGAACACTCCGACTATATTTCACTTGAACAGAATTAGATATGTAATACATGCTAGAGAATTTGAAATACATCAGTACATGTACCTCTTTTGAAAAAGTTATGTTTTCCTATCACTTTGTATCAGATACAAAACATGATTTGTTAAAAGTTGGTCAAATTTAATCCAGTTTACTGTTACTCTATGTATTTAAAACCAATTGCAAAGAAATAAAAAAGAAAGACAATCTTTACACCATATAAATAGAGGAAGCAAACATACTAGGTATTGCATTGTAAAACATGTTGCAAAAATGGTCACATGATGTATCCTTGCCTGTTCGTAGATCTTTTTTGTACATCGGGAAATAATGTTTGGCAGACATATTATTCTGTTTGGCCATCGTCTCAAAAGTGCACAAGTGCCTGTCTCTAAACTCATGATGACCCAGATTTTTGGAAGGATGGTGAAATATCCGTTCATGTTTTGGTCGAGAAAATTTATTTTGTTTTCTGCCATGTTTGCGATTCTTATGTCTCATATTTACACTGTGATCAACAGTAGTCAAATAATTTGTCATTTTTGGTTTGGGCTTGAAATAATTCTGATAAAATTGATGATGTGGAGATAAATGATCGGAATGTGGGAATGGAATTCTGCTTGTTGTGGGACGAATTGGGGAACGACCAGGGTCGTTTTCTTTTTCTTTCTTTTTACGATTTAGATTTTTGGCAGTTGTGGAAGTTGAGCTTGTAGAAGTAGTTGTGGTTGTTGTTGTCAAAGGTTGTTGTGGATTACGATCCGTTCCATAAAGCACCAACACCCAGTCCTGCACTGAAAACAAACCATCGTTACAAGCGGTTATCACTTTACCAAACAATGAAATATCTCCCTTGGCCCATGTCATAGGTATAGTCTCATTTGTTGATAAAAAGGTAGGAAACACTTTGGGAAAAGCATTTTCTCCTTTTCCTAAAGTGTTTTCGAAAATAATTTCCTTCGCGATCATAAAAAAAGACATTCCTGTTGAGAGGCGTAAAACATGATTGTTTGGTTAAGTTATCAGTGTGTTAACCCTTTACCTGATATGCCAATTTGAGGCTCTTCCATTTTAGCAGCAAATATGATATGATGTTAAAAATATGGATAAATGATGGTACAAATATCTGACTGAATGGAAAACATTGTGGGAAAAGGAGAAATTGCTCGTTACGAGCAATTTCTCCTTTTCCCACTATGTTTTCAAAAACTGTCTGTTGCTGATGTGTCAAAATGAGTATCTGTGGAGTAAAGGGTTAAGTTATCAGTGTGTTAATAAAAAGCATTCATGTACCTGCATTGATATACATATTACTCTCACGCTGGTTATATGTGTTAATAGAAAGAAAACAAGCATCTTTGCAGCTCCATTACAAGTGAACAAGAATAATTTTTCCCATTTACAAGGTACTATAAAAAGTTCTCAGTCTCTTATACTTTTGAATACAAAGAGAAGAAAAGTTAGCAATTACTTTTCTTCAATAAACATGTAATCTCCCTTCATATTGATCCACTTTATCCATAGTGTTCTGGTATGCTTATCCCCTACAAATGTAAGTCTTTATCCTGGTCCCCTTGAGTCCTCATTTATGACATCTAGGACACCTTCATTGCTTTCAAATTGTATACTAGGAAGGTTAGTTCTCGGCTTTGGGAACAAATAGAAGGGGCTAAATGAGAAGAATATGGGGGATGGGGGATATATTTTTGAAGCTAGATTAAGTTCCAACTGCCATGGTAACTTGCCACTTGGAAGCAGGAGCACCGTCCTGCAAGGGCAGAACACCTAAAGTCAGTTTGTCATACAGACTTCCTGGTTTAATCAAAAGCGTCAGAAACCTATTCCCTTAACCTTTATCAATATAAAATTATTGACTGATCAGGATTTTGTGCCAATTGCATGCCCGTAGGAACAGGGGGGGCTAGGTGGGGCTCAGCCCCCCCAATAATTTTGAAAATCATAGTAACTAAAATATGAGTTTTTAGCGCAATGCAATTACCACGCAAAAAATCTCAGTATGTCGAAGTTAGCCCCCCCAATCTTGAAATGCTTCCTACGTGGCTGCATTGAATCAAGGTATATGTGGTGGAGAACTCTTTGATCACACCTTGTATTGTCTTGTAATGTTAAGGAAAACTTCTCATACTTGTGACTGGTCAGTATTGAAAGCATTTACATTATCTACCTATCTATTCAATTGCATTATCTGCCTATCTATTTGTCTTCTTACAATGTGATCTAGCTTTTCATCGAAAGGGCCATGATGGCCCTGAAATTGCTCATCTGAGCCTTGTGACCAAACATGACCCATTTCCGATATCTTCTGAAACATAATGACAAACATTCTATCAAACTTTCATTTGCCTTAGACTCAAATAATTACGGCCTCCAAAGTTTACAGAAGAACTGTCTCAGTAACCTACTTCTTTGCTCAACATTGTCCATTTTCAAACCTGTAGAAATTATCCAGACAAGCATTCTGATAATTTTTCATGATTATTTGGGAGGAAATGTGGCTAGTAGAGTGTTCACTAGGTTTTTCTGAGATCTGACTTGGTGACCTAGTTTTTGATCCCACATTACCCATTCTCAAACACTTCCGAGATATTACCAAGACAAACATTTTGACCAAGATTCATGATTATTGAGCTGAAAATGTGGACTATAGAGCATATACAGTAAATATATAAGTAAATATAATGAAGCTTGATGGACACAGCAAGATCACAGAAGCTCACCTTGAGCACTTTGTGCTCAGGTGAGGTAAAAATAAATAACATAATTCCCTTATTCAAGTTACACCCGTGCCTCACAACTGCCTTCCCTACAGAGGAGTATAAACATTTGTTGTGTCCATTATTTGTAACCAAATGACAAAAATTTTAGACTAGTCCTTACTGAAAGCATTTGCAGCTTGCAAAATAAATATGAGTGAAAAATTCAACTGTTCGAGGAAGGGAAGACAGCATTGTGGGAAATGCAGAAAATACTTCTTCCTCAAGTTCATTACAAGTCGGCATTGTGTGATTGCTATGCAACTAGTGTAACATACATAATCATATCATGATTGCTGGCAAAAACTTTTCAGGTTTTAAAAACACATTTCCCACCAAGAGTATTACTACAAGCAAGATTATACAAAATTACCTATATGATCATTATCTGTTTTAACCCATTACCACACAATCTCTACTGTTGACGCTCCTAAGAAAGAAACCTTTAGAAAACATTGTGGGAAAAGGAGAAAATGCTGGTTACCAGCATTTTCTCCTTTTCCCACAATATTTTCTACCATTTACAAAACAAATTTCAAAGCTTTAGTCACTTTTATTTTGTCGTCTGCAAATGCTTTCGATTTGGACAAACCTAAAATTTTGTTGTTTGGTAATGAGTTAATCAATTCTTGATCATAACTCTACATTTCAGTCAATAAGACTTAGTATATTTATTTGTTTTTTTATCCTGCACTATTTTCCAAAAGATGTTAAGAAAACCAAAATCATACAATTTCAGAACAAAATGAAAATAGTATGGGTATCCACAATCTATACATATTTGAACATCTGGACTGAATTCCACTCTTGTATCCGTGGAACGATTGTCTTTATATAAACTATACCATTCTTTAACCCATTACCACACAATCCCTACTTCTGGCGCCCCAGAGAAAGAAGCCTTTAGAAAACATTGTGGGAAAAGGAGAAAATGCTGGTAACCAGCATTTGCTCCTTTTCCCACAATGTTTTCTACCCTTTACAAAACAAATTTCACATTTTCAGTCACTTTTATTTTGTCGTCTGGAAATGCTTTCAATTTGACAATTAAAGGCATTGGCAAACAAAAACCGAGACGTAGATCAAATGATAGAATTTGTCTTTGCTAAGTTAAAAAACATTGTGGGAAAAAGAGAAAATGCTGGTTACCAGCATTTTCTCCTTTTCCTACACTGGTTTCAAAAACACTGAATATACCATTCTTTAACTCTTTACCAAATGACAAAATTTCAGACTTTTCCCCAATTGAAGGCATTTGCAGATGAAAATTGAGACGTAGCTCAAATGATGGAATTTGTCTTTGCTACGTTAGAAACCATTGTGGGAAAATGAGAAAATGCTGGTTACCAGCATTTTCTCCTTCTCCTACAATGGTTTCAAACAGTTCTCCATCAAGGTCGTTGATGGATGATAAGAATTGTGTGGTAAAGGGATAAGCCTTTACCAACTATTTCTATTACTTTCAGATCCCATTGTGGAAGGCTTTTGAAAACATTGTGGGAAATAACTAAATGTTTCGTACCCAGAATTTTCTGCTTTTTCCACAATGTTTTCAATAATCCATATTTAACCTTTTACCCACACAGTCCTGTGTTTTAATGACCCTAAAGAAAAAAGGTCTTTTCAAACCTATGTGAAATGGAAAATATGCTGGAAACCAGCATTTACTCCTTTTTCTACAATATTTTCTACCCTGTCAAAGGCAGAAAACATCTTTGGAACTACATGGAATTTGTTATCTGCAAATGCTTTCAATTTTAGACCTGTCCAAATTTTTCGGTTTGGTAAGGAGTTTATTTGTCATTTGCTTTCAGTTTGCATGCATCTTAAATTTCCTCAGCAGGTAAAGACTGACAAAGCTAATGGATTTCACAGTTGAAAATATAAGACTCTAGAGCATAACATAGAAAAATTTGTATGGAATCTATCGTTAGATATACGATAACATGTTCGCGAAATTTGAGATAATTGTATGGGATTTGTAGTTAGATATACAAAAACATATTAGCGGAATTTGAGATATGCACAAATCAGCAAACATAACATGCACTGCTCATCACCAACAGGATTATAAGGACTAAAGCAATTGAAAATTGACTCCAACTTTTCTTGAGGGGAGATATTCTTTATGTATTTTCAATACATAATTAAAGGCCCAGTGGTGATAAAAAATAAACAAAGCCAGAATTAAAATATATTTAGATTAAAATCATACCTTTAAACTCAGTATCACACCATCCTAACTTTTAACAACCCTGAGAAAGAAGCCTATAGAAAACATTGTGGGAAAAGGAGAAAATGCTGGTAACCAACATTTTCTCCGTTTCCCATGTTTTCTACCCTGCATTGTGGGAAAAGGAAAACATACTGGTTCCCACAATGTTTTCAAAAGATTCTTCTTCAGGGGTGTTAAAAGTCTTCGTTGTGTGGTAAAGGGTTAACTCATTACCAAGCGACGAAATTTAGGTTTGTTTAAATCGAAAGCATTTGCAGACGACAACATAAGTGTCAGAAAAATTGAAATTTGTTTTGTGAAGGGCAGAAAACATTGTTGGAAAAGGAGAAAATGCTGATAACCAGCATTTTCTCCTTTCCCCACAATGTTTTCAAAAGGTTTCTTCCCCAAGGTCGTTAAAAGTCATAACTGTGTGGTAAAAGGTTAACTCATTATCAGATGACATACTTCAGCCTTTTCAAGATTGACAGCATTTGCAGAAGACATTTCCAATGTGGCTCAAATAACACATAAGACAGAAAAAATTGTGTGAAAAGGAGAAAATGCTGGTTTCCAGCATTTTCTCCTTTAACTGCCATGTCTTTACAGGGCTTCTTGGTTTGGAAAAGAGTTCAACTGAGGTTGCCTATGATGGTTCTTTACACTCAGTTCACCCATTACCAAACAATCCCTACTTTTGATGCCCCTGAGAAAGACGCCTTTAGAAAACATTGTGGGAAAAGGAGAAAATGCTGGTTACCAGCATTTTCTCCTTTTCCCACAAAGTTTTCTACTCTTCAGAAAAAAAAAATTCAAATTTTCAGCCACTTTTACTTTGTCGTCTGCAAATGCTTTCCATTTGGACAAGCCTAAAATATTGTGGTTTGGTAAGGAGTTAATAAAGAAACAGGCATTAGGATGAGTTTCATCTTGTATTTTGCACTATTCCTTGTAAAATAACCAACAGCCTTCAAGGGGAGTTGCCAAATGGGCAACCAATGATGACAATAACATATATGGAGATCAATCAAGATTACCTGTGGCAATCAAAGTGACATCCAATATTAAAATCTGTGGATTGATTATGACAAGAAACTCTACTTTCAAATTCAAAATTTGTTAAACATAGAATACTGCAAACAAACTGCAATCCATGATTATGGAATAAACTCTTTCAACTTATTCTCTCCTGAGTTATGCAAGAAACTAATTTCTTTAACATTGAAACAAACAAATCGTTAACAATTGTCCATTTACTATCTTTTAGTCAGAGTGTTTACACATTTATTATCCCTAATCCCATTACCGCACAATCCCTACTTTTGACAACCCCGAGAAAAAGCCTTTAGAAAGAATTGTGGAAAAAGGAGAAAATGCTAGTAACCAGAATTTCCACTTTTTTCCACAATTTATTCTACTCTTCACAAAACAAATTTCATATTTTCAGCCACTTTTATTTTGTCATCTGCAAATGCTTTCAGTTTCGGACAAGCCTAAAGTATTTTAGGTAATGAGTTAATCAAACAATATATCTGTTTAAGATTATAAAAACTTGTTGGAAATGGAGAAAATGCTACCAGCATTTCATCCCTTTCCCACTATGGTTTCGAAAGCCCTCTTCAGAGATATTGTTAAAAATCGCAATAATTTGGTTAAAGGTTTGATTCTCTACCAAACTATCTCAACTTTTAACAACCCAGAAAGAGAAAGTTTTTGAAAACATGCTTGGATTTGCTTTCAGTTTGGACAAGTCCAACATTTCATAGTCTGATAACAGTTACTGTTTGACTCATTACCAAACAATAATTTTTTAGGCTTGTCCAAATCGAATGCATTTGCAGGCGACAAAATAAAAGTGACTGAAACTTGGAAATTTACTTTTTGAAGGGTAGAAAATATTGTGGGAAAAGGAGAAAATGCTGCTTACCAGCATTTTCTCCTTTTCCCACAATGATTTCGAAAGGTTTCTTTCTAAGAGTTGTCAAAAGTAGGGATTGTGCAGTAATGGGTTGAGTTGTTGGTTGAAAATTCATTTCAGGAGAAAAGTCCATACAAGATAATAATGCTATGTTAGTAAAATTAATGTCAAATCCATTATTTAAAGTTCAACCAATCAGAATTAAGCATATACTCACATGATCCAGCACCATTTTCAATCTCCAGCACCCAATGGCCCTGGGACAGTTCCCCCCAAAAGTGAGTGGACATAAACGCCCAGTTATTAAAGCCTTCTTTAGAGGTATCTTTCATTCTCTTGGCAAGCAACGTGGATTTCGTATTCGAAGGCGAGATTAGAAAAATTTGGATTTCTCCTCGATTGCTGGCCTTCAATGTGATTCTGGCTTGTACATGCTCCAGATAGCGCACGTGATTGTTTGTACCATCACAGCCATTGTTGTCTAGTAACGCAGAGATTTTCCCATTCATAGGAACAGGTCTGCAAAACCGCGAAAAAAGGCAAAATTATACCTGCTCGATACATTAGAGCCATGCTCTGGCAAAAGGGGTTTAGCCCTTTACCACACAATCCGGACTTTTGACAACCCTGAGAGAAAAGTTTACAGAAAACATTGTGGGAAAAGGAGAAAATGCTGCTAACCAGCATTTTCTCCTTTTCCCACAATATTTTCTACCCTATCAAAGTCAGAAACAACATATCAACAAGATTTAATATGTTGTCCGCAGAAGCTTTGAGGTTGGTTCAGTCCAAAAATTTGTTTGGTATAGTTAACTCTTACCAAATGATAAATTTTTAGACTGGTCCAAAAGCGTTTGTCCACAACAAAATAAATGAAATTGAAAAATCGAAATTTGATTTGGGAAGGGAAGAAAGAAAACATTGTGCTGGTAAACCAGCATTTTCTCCTTTTCCCACAATGTTTTCCAAAGGCCTCTACCTCAAGGGTCGTCAAAAGTCATCATTGCGTGGTAAATGCTTTAAAGCATTTATGTGATCCATTTCACCCAATAAATCATCCAAAAATAACAAATCAGCACAGTAAAGTTTGCCTACCGGTAATAATCCACTGATTCCTGGGTAGAATGATCCTTAACTCTTTACCACACGACAAAATTTTCGACTGGTCCAAATTGAAACCATTTGCAGACGACAAAATAAGGGAGACTGAAAAATTGAAATTTGTTCTTGGAAAGGTAGAAAACACTGTGGGAAAAGGAGAAAATGCTGGTTACCAGCATTTTCTCCTTTTCCTACAGTGTTTTCAAAAGGCTTCTTTCTCAGGGGCGTCAAAAGTAGGGATTGCATGGTAATGGGCTAAGCATGCAGAAAATTTATCAAAAACGAAATCTTTTTTTAACAGGTTAGCCTTGACTGTGCAGGCTGATTAGGGTCAAGACTTTTTGTAGATGTTTTAAACCCCTTTTCACAGAGCATGGATAATTTATAAATGTTGACTACAATATTTTATCTTGCAGCTCACAAATTTTGAAAACATTGTGACAAAATGAGACAATGCTCCTTATCAGTATATCATTTTCAAAGCTTTACCTGTTTGTGTGTTTTTCTTTTCCAAAACTACTTTTTGCAGCCTCTGTCTTTAACTATTTTACCACACAAACTTGACTGTCAACTACCAAGGGAAATCAAAGCTTTTGAAAACATTGCGGATTACTTATAATTTGGACCAGTCTAAAATTCACCTGTCTGTTAACTCTTTACCAAACGAGAAAATTTTCAACTGGTCCAAATTGAAAGCATTTGCAGACGACAAAATAAACGTGACTGAAAAATTAAAATTTGTTCTGGGAAGGGTAGAAAACACTGTGAGAAAAGGAGAAAATGCTGGTTACCAGCATTTTCTCCTTTTCCCACGGTGTTTTCCAAAGGCTTCTTTCTCGGGGGTGTCAAAAGTAGGAATTGCATGGTAATGGGTTAAAATGTGCAGGACTTTGAAACAAACAAGACAAGAGGGCCATGATGGCCCTGAAATCGCTCACCTGAGTTTATTGACCAAACATGCACCATCTAGTTTCCCAGTGACCTAGTTTTTTATCAGACATTACCCATCATCAAACACTTTTGAGATATCAATAAGACAAACATTCTGGCCAAGTTTCATGAGTATTGGACTGAAAATGTGGCCTCTACAGTGTACAAAAGGTTTTTCTAAGATTTCATCAAGTGACCTAGTTTTGGACCCGACAAATACCCATTATCAAACTCTTTTGAGACATCACCAAAACAAACATTCTGACCAAGTCTGAAGAGTATCAGGCAGAAAATGTAGCCTCTGGAGTGTACACAAGGTTTTTCTAATATTTGACCCATTGACCTAGTTTTTGACTCCACATGACCCATTTTCAAACTCATTCAAGGTATCACCAGGACAAATATTATGAACAAGTTTTAGGAGTATCAACTGAAAATGTGTCTTCCAGAGCATACAAAAGGTGTTTATAACATTTGACCTATTGACCCAGTTTTTGACCCAACATGACCCATTTTCAAACTCATCCAAGATATTATAAAGGCAAACATTCTGACTAATTTTCAAGAGTGTTGGACTGAAAATGTGGCATCCAGAGCATATACAAGGTTTTTCTAAGATTTGACCTGGTGACCTAGTTTTTAACCCCCAATGACCCATTTTCAAACCTGTCTGAGATATTTTCAAGACAAACATTCTGACCAACTTACAAGAGTTTCGGACTGAAAATGTGGCCTCTAGAGCCTACAAAAGGTTTTTCTAACCTTTGACCTAGTGACCTAGTGTTTGACCCCACATGATCCATTTTCGTTCTTGTCCGAGATATCATCCAGGCAAACATCCTGACCAACTTTCATGAGTATCCAACTAAAAATGTGGCCTCTAGAGCGTACAAAAGGTTTTTCTAACCTTTGACCTAGTGACCTAGGTTTTGACTCCACCTGACCCATTTTCATACTCGTCCGAGATATCATCCAGACAAACATCCTGACCAACTTTCATGGGTATCCGACTGAAAATGTGGCCTATAGAGCGTACAAAAGGTTTTTCTAAGATTTGACCTGGTGACCTAGTTTTTGACCCCACGTGACCCATTTTCGAACTTGTCCGAGATATCATCCAGACAAACATCCTGACCAACTTTCATGAGTATCCGACTGAAAATGTGGCCTCTAGAGCGTACAAAAGTTTTTTCTAAGATTTGACCTGGTGACCTAGTTTTTGACCCCACGTGACCCACTTTCGAACTCGTCCGAGATATCATCCAGACAAACATTCTGACCATTTTTCATGAGTATCCGACTGAAAATGTGGCCTCTAGACCGTACACAAGGTTTTTCTAAGATTTGACCTGGTGACCTAGTTTTTGACCCCACGTGACCAACTTTCGAACTCGTCCGAGATATCATCCAGACAAACATCCTAACCAACTTTCATGAGTATCCGACTAAAAATGCGGCCTCTAGAGCGTACACAAGGTTTTTCTAAGATTTGACCTGGTGACCTAGTTTTTGACCCCACGTGACCCATTTTCGAACTCGTCCGAGATATCATCCAGACAAACATCCTGACCAACTTTCATGAGTATCCGACTGAAAATGCAGCCTCTAGAGCGTACACAAGGTTTTTCTAAGATTTGACCTGGTGACCTAGTTTTTGACCCCACGTGACCCATTTTCGAACTCGTCCGAGATATCATCTAGACAAACATCCTGACCAACTTTCATGAATATCGGACTCAAAATGCGGCCTCTAAAGCGTACACAAGGTTTTTCTAAGATTTGACCTAGTGACCTAGTTTTTGACCCCACATGACCCATTTTTGAACTCGTTCGAGATATCATCCAGACAAACATCCTGACCAACTTTCATGAGTATCCAACTCAAAATGTGGCCTCTAGAGCGTACACAAGGTTTTTCTAAGATATGACCTAGTGACCTAGTTTTAGACCCCACATGACCCATTTTCGAACTCGTCCGAGATTTCATCGAGACAAACATCCTGACCAACTTTCATGAGTATCGGACTCAAAATGCGGCCTCTAGAGCGTACACAAGGTTTTTCTAAGATTTGACCTAGTGACCTAGTTTTTGACCCCACATGACCCATTTTAGAACTCGTCCGAGATTTCATGGAGACAAACATCCTGACCAACGTTCATGAGTATCCGACCAAAACTGTGGCCTCTAGAGCGTACACAAGGTAAAAAGTTGACGACGGACGACGGACACAGCACGATCACAATAGCTCACCATGAGCACTTCGTGCTCAGGTGAGCTAATAAAAGGCCCAACACTTTTAGTCCAAACTGAAAACACAGGTATTCTTTCTTAGGGCTAGGCCTGATATGAAAATATCTGCAGGAATGCAGAAAAAGGTCAAATGAATGCTATGATATGAAAGTGTCCAGTTTCAATAAAACCAATTCACAGATTTTTTTCAGAACACATGAGTTGCCAATAAACTGTTACCTGTTATGATCCGAGAATCGTTTTTCACATATATGTTGTGGTGGAACAGTAGTCCAGTTACGTGCTAACTGTACCATGGCAGAGGCATCCATCAATCCATATCCGAAAGAATGACTAACTGAAAATTACAAATACAAAAAAAATTATTGCTTGTACCTTTTCATGTCTCTGCCCAAGGGCGGATCCAGAGGGGGGGACCGGGGGTCCGGACCCCCCTGGAATTTTGGCAAAAAAGTGGTTATCGGATTCGTGAATGGGACTGGTTTGATACTGCACAGAATTTATGTAAAATACAGTCATAAATTTAAAAAAAAAAAAGTTCTAAATGTGGAGATCTCCTCATGTTTAGAACTGGAAATGTTGACTTTTCTTGTAAACGGCTTACTCGTACATTCACTGAAACCTGGAAATCAAAGTATCATATAATAAGACAGTGCGTTTTCGGTGGGACCCCCCCTGAGAAAGATATCTGGATCCGCACATGCTGCCACAGACACTGTAACCACCTAGTTTCAATAATGAGATGCTACAGTGATCTTTTTCATATTTGGTTATTTTACTGTGCACTGTACCATTTCAAGTCCATCGTAAATTTTCCGGTAGCAAACAGAGAGCGCTATACTAACTTTCTGTTTAGTTGGTTTTATCTGTATTCCAGCAAAATGCAATTAACTTTTAGTAAACATGACCAAAAACAAATTGTTAAACCATTCATTACATAAACGGCTTGTAGAAGCTGTTTATAACATGTATATCTCGAAAAAAATCACTGACGAAATTTAATGTGTGTGGCGGCCACTTTGTATGTTTTTGGGAACGTAAACCACTCTGATGAAATGCTCAGTTTTCTCTAACAGTAAGCATTTAAGTTGAAAATATTTGTATTTCAAACAAAGGATTATTGAACACACAAGCAAAAGGCATGTTTAAATTCTAGTTTTTGTGCTCTATTTGCGAAATTATAAGTGTTCAAACTTGTGCACAAAATCTGTTCGGAGCTTTCAACTGATTTTGTCTGGATTGTCTCTGTACCCAGGGGCGACCAGTCAAAAAGTGACATCGCCTTTAGGGAAAGTTATCTGTACTATGTAACCAGCATTTTCTTCTCATCCCACAATATTTTCAAAAGCCTTCTTTTAAAGGGTCCTTAACCCTTTACCATACAATGTTAGTTTTTAATGACCCCAAAGAAGAAGCCTTTAAAAAACCATGTGGGAAAAGGAGAAAATGCGTATCCAGCATTATCTCCTTTTCCCACAATGTTTTCTATTCTATCCAAAAAATATTGCATCATCGAAATTGTCATCTGCAATGTGCTTCCAATTTGGACAGGTCTGAAATTTTGTTGTGTGGAAAAGGTTTAAATGATTGTTGTCGATTGTATGATGTTAACTCTTTACCTAACAACAAAATTTTAGACCAGTCCTAATTGAAAGCATTTTCAGACGACAAAATAAATTTGACTCAAAAATTGAAATTTGATTCGGGAAGGGAAGAAAACATTGTGGGAAAGGGAGAAAATGCTGGTTACTGGCATTTTCTCCATTTCCTACAATGTTTTCAAAAGCTTTCTTTTTCGGGGTCGTTAAAAGTCGGGAATTGTGTGGTAAAGAGTTAAACACCTTTTTCAACATTATTTCATTTGCAGTGATGCATCCAGAAACTTTTGATTTTTTTTCCTTTTTAACCCATTACCAAAACAATAACATTTTAGACTGGTCCAAATTGAAAGCATTTGCAGACGACAAAATAAAAGTGACTGAAAATTTGATATTTGTTTTGTGAAGGGTAGAAAACATTGTGGGAAAAGGAGAAAATGCTGGTTACCAGCATTTTCTCCTTTTCCCACAATGCTTTCAAAAGGCTTCTATTCCTGACCCATAAAAACCAGGGATTGTTTGGGAAAGGATTAAGCAAATGAAGGGAATGATTGGTCAGATAAAGGCATGCTTCAATAAATGCAAGATGTGCATCTTTTCTAATGCATCACAAAACTCATACAAACAGCAGTGTTCCCACTAGCTTTTTATTTCAAGGATACACTTAAGCCACGAGCTGTAAATCTGGGGTACATTTTATATTAGAGACTATGATAATATGGTTCCCAACTACGACGTAATGCAATCCATATTGATGATTTGCAGCAAAAGTCTTTTATGTTAAGTTATTTTTGTAAATTTTCTGCATCAAGTCATTCAAAATCTGAAAAATCAGTCTGAAGTGACTCTTATCGGACAATGTTAAAGAGACATTTAGGTGTGTCATGGGTTTCCATGTGTTTTCAAAAGATGACTTTTTCATGTCAGTTCTAGGTACGTATTTCCGCACGGTTTGACACAGATTTGTCAATAAGTTTTCAAGTAAGTTAAAAAACTGTCCTCTTACACAAAGTAAGCAAATAAAGGCCTTTTCTGTCCATTACCTGCAGTCTCATGTGTAATTCGTGCCCAACTAAGGCCGACTGTTTTTGCAGCTTGGAATGAACACATAATTCTTTTTTTAACAAACAGGTGATATATTATTTTCTTCTCAGACACAGCCTGGTCATTTCCAGTCGTATTTTCTAGAACTGTTTCATGGTTTCATGAACAAATCGAACAGTGTTCTTTCTGTTGCCATTTCCATCAATAACTCAAGGAAACTGATGACAAACTTTTATCCAATCAATCATGGGATTTTAAGCACCTTTCAAATATAATTATGATGTCATCAAAAAATGTCATTGGGACTTGGCAAATCCAGCGACCTTTTTACAGGTAAGAGTTGTTTCCCTTACACTAGCAAATTCAAAGTTTTTGGATGGAATAGTTTTCGAGACCATGTTGGACTTTTTGGCACCGCGCACTGTACTTTTAATAATATGTGCATTACGGTAAAAATGCGGCATTTTGGGAACATAGTTTTTAGATTTTGGGGGCATTCTCGGAAATAAAGGGGCAATGCTTGGCGCACGCTGCATTTCTATCACAGCAGCCAGTGGACCTATCCATGATTTCCTCCAGTTTCTTTTACCAGTGCTTCCCACAATATTCTTTCCAAACCACTAGCTCCCTTCCAGCATAGAAATCATCAAAACACTGACTAGAGGTGAGAAAGGAATGAATCCTGTCACAATGACTATCATCTGTCTTCAATAAGAAATGGGCCGAGCCAATGATCGAACCAGCGAACCCCTGCTCTTGAGTCCTGCACATTACTGGGTCATTTAACCCAATACCACACAATCCCTATTTTTGAAGACCGTGAGTAAGAAGCCTTTAGAAAACATTGTGGGAAAGGGAGAAAATTACCTTTTTCCCACAATGTTTTCTACCCTTCACAAAACAAATTTCAAATTTCTGTAACTTTTTTTTGTCCTGTGCAAATGCTTTTGATTTGGACAAACCTAAAATTTTGTCGTTTGGTAATGAGTTTAAAACTGAGACTTTGACGTTAAGAATTAACTGGAGAAATCTGTACCTTTTCTCCCAACACCATTTGTTGTCCAGTTGGGATCATCGAGATTATCTGGTTTTGCTGTCATCACAACAATATGTTGAAGGTCACGCCAAGTCAACATGGGACTGCAGATAGAGTTTCAAACATAACAATGAAATGCAATGGATAATATATGAGCAATCAACATCAACAAGGATTAATAAATAAATACAAGAGCATTGCATCATATTTCCACAATGTCTTCGAATGCAGCTGCCTTTGAGAAAATAGTAAGTGAGCTGCATAAATTATGTTTACATTTAAACCCATTACCAAACAATCCCTACTTTTAACAACCCTGAAGAAGACGCCTTTAGCAAACATTGTGGGAAAAGGAGATACCGTAATGCTGATAAACAGCATTTTCTCCTTTTCCCACAATGTTTTCTTCCCTTCACAAAACAAGTTTCAAATCTTCAGTTCCTTTTATTTCGTCTTCTGCAAATCCTTTCAATTTCAACAAGGCTAAAATACTGGTTTTTTGTAATGACTTAATTCCTAGCTTTTCACTTGTGTTTTTCTTCCAGAAAGCTTAATCTTTATCCGAGTAAATAACTTAACTCTTTACCAAACAACAAAAATTTGGACTTGTCCAAATTTGAAAGCATTTGTAGATGACAAAATAAATGTGACTGAAAAATGGAACTTTGTTTTGCGAAGAGTAGAAAACAAGGTGGGAAAAGGTTACCAGCATTTTCTCCTTCTCCAATAACATTTTCTAAAGGCTTCTTGTGAAAACCAGGGATTGTTTGGTATAGTCTCAGATAAAATTTTCAATGCAGTAGTAAAAACCCAAATAATGCGGCTTCAAACATTTTTTTGTGGGGATATCTCTTTGACTCTTTACCACACAACAAATTTTTAGACTGGTTCAAATTGAAAGCATTTGCTGGTGACAAAATAAAGGTGACTGAAAAATTGAAATTTGTTCTGGGAAGGGTAGAAAATACAGTGGGAAAAGGAGAAAATGCTGGTTACAGCATTTCCTCCTTTTCCTACAGTGTTTTCAAAAGGCTTCTTTCTCAGGGGCGTCAAAAGTAGGGATTATGTGGTAATGGGTTAACCCATTACCAAATGACAATATTTTAGACTGGTCAAAATTGAAAGCATTTGCAGACGACAAAATAAAAATGACTGAAAATTTGAAATTTGTTTTGTGAAGGGTAGAAAACATTGTGCGAAAAGGAGAAAATGCTGGTTACCAGCTCCTTTTTCCACACTGTTTTCTAAAGGCTTCTTTCTCAGGGGCATCAAAAGTAGGGATAGTGTGGTAATGGGTTAATAGACAATGTAGATCCAAGATCAGAGTATGCATTCTCTGCAGTCTGATCTAGATCTACACCGTCCCCATTAACTGCATTGTGCTTCGCAGCCAAATGATTTATTGTTGGTGATGACACAACTCTTCTATTAGTACCAAAAACTTAAATTTTCATGCGAAACTTCAAAGATTCTGTTATTTAAACATGAAATTAATATCCCAATCCCCACCCCTAGTCCACATATCTAAACCCCTGACAATGTGGTGGCAAACCATTTGGCCGAGATGCTTTGACTACAGTCTGCAATGTGCAAATAATAAATACCATTTCTTTCAGTGCTTCAACTTTGATTTATTTCCCTTGCATTCCAGAAACAGCAAACGTCAAACCAGATTATCAATTTTCCTTTAACCAGATCAAAATTGATCTTGTGCCATGGATGTGGAGACATCCAAAAGTTAGTTATCTATGACTAGACCACATCTTTAACCCTTTAACCCTTTCCCAAACAAGCCCTGGTTTTTACGTGTTGGCAGTAAAAGTCTTTTGAAAACACTGTGGGAAAAGGAGAAATTGCTTTAACAAGCAATTTCTCCTTTTCCCACAGCATTTTCTACCCATTTTGAGAACTTTCTGACATTTTCTCTAAATGTAAAATTGTTGTCTGCAAACTCTTTTGGTTTGAAAGAGTCCAAAATTTGTCATTTGGGAAAGGGTAAACAGAGGACAAAATTTTAACCTTATCCAAATTGAAAAATTTTGCAGACAAAAAATATTTCAATGTGGCTTAAATAATGCCAATTTTCTTTGATGAAATAGAAAACATTCTGGGAAAAGGAGAAAATGCTGGTTAAAAGTCAGCACTGTGTGGCAAAGGATTAACCTATTACTCTTTACAAAGCAATCCCTGATATTCACAATTCTGTGAAAAAATACTTTTGAAAACATTGTGGGAAAAGGAGTAAATGCTGGTAACCAACCAGCATGTTTCTCCTTTTCCCACAATGTTTCTACCTTGGAAGAGAAAAAATCAATTTTTGAGTCACTTTACAACCCTGAAAGATAAGGCTTTTTAACTCTTTAGCAAACGACAAAATTTTAGACTGGTCCAAATTGAAAGCACTTGCAAACGACAAAATAAACGTAACTCAAAAATTGAAATATGTTTTCTGAAGGGTAGGAAACACTGTGGGAAAAGGAGAAAATGCTGGTTACCATCATTTTCTCCTTTTCCCACAATGTTTTCAAAAGGCTTATATCTCTGGGCAGTAAAAACCAGGGATTGTTTGGGAAAGGGTTAAAACAATGTTGGAAAAGGGAGAAAATGCTGGTTACCAGGATTTTCTCCTTTGCGAATAATGTTTTATGCACTATCAAATACAGACATGACCATTTCAGCAACATTTGTCCTGCGGAAGTGCTTTCAATTTTGTAAAGTCCAACATTTCAATGTTGTTTTCAACCTTTGATTTAAACACATCGTTTTGATAACTAGTTATGTGAACAAAAGAATCTGACATTTGTTGGCTTTTGAGGTACACTTTAATTAAACTTGTCTGCAAATAAATTTGTTATTAAGCTTGCCAAAGGCTTGCTAAAATACAGTTTTTCTAGACACATTTAAGTTTATTTCAACTCATGTCAGATCCTAATTGTTCCTGTTTAAACAAATAAAGGAATTTTCATCTTGCCATCAACTATCTGAAAAGCTCAATAACAACAAAGTTTTTAATTCATAAATCAGCAAATGCAGGTTTTATTGCTTAAAAAGCAATTCCTTACTTTAACAACCCTGAAAAAAAAAAAAAGAATTTTGAAAACATTGTCAGAAAGCAAGCAGTGTAAGTTACAATCATTTTCTCCTTTTCCATAAACATTTCCTAAGGGTCATAAAAACACCTGATTAATAAGAAACCTGTCGCAATCTAATAAACAGTTTTATTTTGCGACTTCTCTGATTTTTATAGATGGTGGGTAACAGTCAATGGGTTTATGTCTGTACTTACTTTGCTTGAAGAGCCAGTGCGCACAGACCAGCTGCAAGGGGGGCACTTGCCGACGTACCAGTGTGAGATTCTGTACAACTTTTACGAATATCTGTCGTAACCTAGAAAAATACAACCAAAATCTCTAAAATCTGTTACTTTGCTGCTTTTACTGTAAGACTTTTGAATACTGTCTCCTGAAAATTTCATATTGTTGTTTTCTAAATATTGTCGAACTGACCAAAAAAGGGGCTTTATCATGTTTTTTCTTCATTCTTTACCAAACAATCACCATTTTTTATGACCCTAAAGAAAAGCCTATTGACAACAATGTGAGAAAGGCAAAAAATGATCCAGCATTTTCTCCTTTTCTCACAATCTTCTCTGCTCTCCAAAAACAATTTTCATTTTTTAAGTCACAATTTTTTTGTTGCCTGGACCAGTCTAAAACTTTTTTATTTGGTAACCAGCATTTTCTTGTTTTCCCACAATGTTTTCTAACCTTTTCAAGTCAGGTTTCATAAATTCAGCCACTATCAAAATGTCGTCTGCAACAGTTTTGAATTTGGACGAATGCAAAAGTTGTTGTTTGGTAAAGAGTTAAGCCACCTTTTGCCAATGGATAGCTCATTTATTTTGTCCACTCATTACCACACGACAAAATTTTAGACTGGTTCAAATTGAAAGCATTTGCAGATGACAATATAAATGTGACTGAACAATTGAAATTTGTTCTGCGAAGGGTAGAAAACACTGTGGGAAAAGGAGAAAATGCTGGTTACCAGCATTTTCTCCTTTTCCTACAGTGTTTTCAAAAGGCTTCTTTCTCAGGGACGTCAAAAGTAGGGATTGTGTGGTAATGGGTTAAAAGGCCGAAATTTTGGATTTTTATAAATTTAGCCCTCTTGTTATGGACTAAGCAGAATCCCTAATCCAAACTGCAGAAAATACTGTGTTCAATCTGATCCTGGCCTACAATGTGCAAAAAAAACACCACCTTTTAGTATCGTAACCTTCTCAAGGGTTAAAATGACAGCACTCTAACTCCAGAAAGTTGCCAAGTTGTCAAAATTATGGCTGTCTGGTATTAAACCTCAGACTAATTCCTAATCTTTATTGCTGGGAAACTTGTTTTCCATGAAATATATTTGCATCATTGATTTTGTGGTGGAAATCAATCTTACAGAGCCAAAACGCTAACCAGTTTTGGCAATCATCATGCATTTTGTTTGGAGTTTTATGCAGAACCAACATGATTTTGGTTATTCAACAGAGATTGTTTGCAACTTTGCATTATTGATTTTTCTGCACAAGTCCCTCACCAGCCAAGCTATCTTGACAATGGCATTTTTTTTGTTTGTTCTTTGTCTGTATTCAGTTTTAAGCCTTTACCCCATAAGGCATTTCTATGGTATCTCTAATTGACCTTAAACAACAGCAAGGATGAAGCAGTTTCTTATGTGTATATGACACCTTCCGATAGCATAGAAAACATTGTGGCAAAAGGTGAAATTGCTCGTCACGAGCAATTTCACCTTTTGCCACAATGTTTTCCAAAGGCTCCTACAAGCAATGCGTAGAAATGAATATCTCTGGAGCAAAGGGTTAACTCTTCACCACACAGTTCTGAGATCTAACAATCCTGGGAAAGAGCTTTTGAAATTGACTGATTGTATGGTTTTTAAATGCTGTTTTTAACATTATTTCAGTTATATCGCTGCAACCAGTGCACCTATCCATGCTTTTCTGAATTCTCTGTTACCAGTACTCTGCCCAATTTTCTTTCCAAGCCACTGGCTTCTTTCCTACATATCCATCGTGGAGACAGTGGTCAACGCTGGGAGAAGAATGAATCATGTTGCAATGACTATGATCAATCCTCAGAGAGAAATTGGCTGAGCCAGGGTTTGAACCCACGACCTCTGTTCTCAAATCCTGCACGCTACCAACTGCGTTACTGGGATTTGGCAAAGCCTTATGAAAACAGTTGTGGAAAATCATGTGGTAAAGGGTTAAAATTAATACAAACATTTGCTGGAGACTTTAAGGCCTCTGTAAAATTTTTTATCTTTTACATTAGTTCAACGCTTTATCGGAGTTTTAACGACCCTGAAATAGAAAGCTTTTGAAAACATTCTGGGATAAGGAGAAAATGCCAGTACCCAGCATTTTCTACTTTTCCCACAATGTTTTCTACTCTATCAAATACAGTAATCATCATTTAAATTACACTTCTCTTGTCGTCTGCAAGTGCTCTCATCTCCGTCTTATCGTTTGGATAAAGTTACAATGTCTGCTTCAGTACATCTAATCCTTTAGCTCTTTACCACATGTAAAAAACTTTGCAGGGTCCAAATTGAAAGCATTTGCAGATGACAAATTAATTACTTCTCAGAAATAAAATTAGTCTTTCAAAGGGTAAATATCATTGTGGGTTAGTAGCTTATTACCAACATTTTCTCCTTTTTCCACACTGTTTTCAAAAGCTATGATCACCAGGGTTGTTAAAAGTAGGGATTTTGTGGTAAATTGTTGACAAACATTCTCATATTTAAATGAGCTAGAGGAAAAAAAGAAGGTTGTTGATTACACAAAGGAAAAAGAGCTGGTGACCTTCACTTGTTATTTTCTTTAATTACGTTTTGCAACCCTAATGGAGCTTTTTTGATAACATTGTCAGGAAGAGGAGAAAGTGCTGGCAACCAGCATTTTCTCTTTTTCTCACAGTATTTTCTTCACTTCTCAGGACAATTCCTTTTATTTAACCCTTTACCAAACAATCCCTGGGTTTTACGACCCTGAGACAGAAGCATTTTGAAACATCGTGGGAAAAGGAGAAAATGCTGGTACCCAGCATTTTCTCTTTTTCCCACAATGTTTTCTACCCTACTGGAAATAAATTTCAATTTTTGAGTTATGATTATTTTGTCGTCTGCAAGTGCTTTCAATTTGGACCAGTTAAAAACTTGTCATTCAGTAAAGAGTTAAGCCATGCTAGATTTGTAATCTGTAGGCCCTTGTAATTCTTGCTGGTCTAAAATTTTGTTATTTGGTAGTCTTAACGCTTTATCAAATGACAAAATTGTGGAATGGACAAATTTTCAGACGGCACACTGAATGTTGCAAAAACAATATCTTGTTTTGATAGGGTAGAAGACATTGCGGGAAAAGGAGAAAACACTGGTTTTGGACATTTTCTCTTTTTCTCGTAATTATTTCAAAAGCCTTGTCTTTCAGGGTTGTTAAATATTGGGATCGTGTGGCAAAAACTTAACCCTTCACCACACAATCCCAACTTTTAATGACCTCATGAAAGAAGCCTTTTGAAAAAACATGGGAAAAGGAGAAAATGCTGGTAACCAGCATTTTTTCGTTTTCCCACAATGTTTTCTATCATATGTAGGACTACTTTCATCATTTAAGCAACCCCTTAATTTGTCGCTAGCAAGTGCTTTCAGTTAGGACATGTCCACAAGGTTTTCTACCCTACTGAAAACAAATTTCAATTATTTAATTCCACTTGATTTGTCATCTGAAAGTCTTTTCAATTTGGACCAGTCTAAAATTTAGTTGTCTGGTACAGAGTTAATACCCCTGCCAGCGCTTTGACAGAAACAGGCAAATTACTAGTATTTTGCGGACTGACAGATACACAGACGGACAGACAGACTGGTTCCAGTATACCCCGAACATTTCATTTTGCAGGGGTATAGAAATGGTTGAACACCTACAATCTGCTTTTCTCCTGTAGATCCACTGCTATAAGTTGTTGCCAGAGTAGAAGAGCAGGCTTCTGAATACCATGGGATTTTTCCCTTCTCTGTCACACTGCTGATGGACAAGGTATGAATACTGTTGGTGTACCCATCGCAATTACAGCTGTCAAACTCGCGGCCCCCATTTCCTGAGGCCCACACAAATATGGAACCCAAACCTCCGCGACCCTGAAATACAGACATGATAATCTTAGAAACATGAAATTCTGTAAAAATAAAGCTCCACAAAGCGGCGCATATACACCCAAATGGGCTTGTCAGTGAAATGGGTTAAAATCTAGAATGCCTAAAGAGATCCTAATTTTTAACAACTACATATCATAGGGATTCATTGTGGTAAGTTTCAAATTATTCTGATGGAAACTGTAGGAGGAGTTGCGCGCAAAAGAAAATGGTAATGGATCGAGGGACGGACAGGGCGATTATAATATAACCCTTTGGGCATATGAAAATGCATAGCTGAAATACAAAGAACCCCGGCTGGGATTCGAACCAACATGGTAAAGATCCTCATTTTCTGAGGTTCATAAGACCTATAAAGTGACCACTGAGCTAAAGAGAATTCTCCCTCATGCAGTAGCTAGGAATTGATTCTATAGGGCAAGAAGCCTTACAGTACTGGAGTGATCTCCTATAACATTAAATGACTCCTTTTTCAGGGTTGTTTACCAGCATTTCCTCCTTTTCCCACCATATTGTCAAAAATTTCATCTTCTGGGTTATTAACCCATTACCACACAATCCCTACTTTTGACAACCCTGAGATAGAAACCTTTAGAAAACATAGTGAGAAAAGGGAAAAATACTGGTAACCAGCATTTTCTCCTTTTCCAACAATGTTTTCTACCCTTCACACAACAAACTTCCAATTTTCAGTCACTTTTATTTTGTCGTCTGCAAATGCTTTCGATTTGGACAAGCCAAAAATACTGTTGTTTGGTAATGAGTTAAACCACATGGGCTAAGCCAGGCAAAAGATCATAACAATACAGAGTCCTCATTACCCTGCTTATGCCATCATGGAAGGCTTTTCTAGTCAATGTTGCTGGGCCATCAACGGTCCTGCCATCATCATCCGGTCCCCAGCTTGCGCTGTATATCTGTATATGCTGGGGGTTCAAACTTAATGAGGTAGCTTCGACTGAGTCAGTCACATCACCATCTAACATCCTTACTCCTATAAGTACATAATTTGTAGATTTATTGCGTAGTGTTTAACCCTTTTCACACAATACAAACTTTTAAGCTGGGAAAGAAGCTTTTTGAAAACATTGTGGGAAAAGGAGAAAATATTGGTGACCAGCATTTTCTCCTTTTCCCACAATGTTTTCTACCCTATCAAAAAAAATTTGCACCATTTCAGCTACGCCAATATTGTCCTCTGCAAATGTTTTCAATTTGGATGAGTCTAAAAAATTTTCGTTTGGTAGAGTTAATGCCGTTTTCAACATTATTTCAGTTACTGTCACATCTGTGAACAGCAGCCACTAATGGGAAGTTCTAAAGATGGCAGTTATTCACAAACTGGCTGTTGTCCACAATATGCCGTTCTTATAATATATCATGTTGCAAATATAATGGTTTCATTTGGTAAAGGTTAATTTGTAATAACTTTCAACCCATTTGTTTAAAAAACCAAAATACAACATAGAAATAAAACATAAATTTTACAAATTTACAGTCAGATCTATGCAAGCAGCCAAATATGAACAATAGTCAATCTGTGAATAACAAAGTGAAGTTGGAATTATCTGGAGTTTCTTTTCGTTTACCAGAACTCTGCACAAATTGTTTCCAAGCCACTGGCTGCTTTCCCACATAACCATCGTCGAAACAATGATCAGTGGTCTGACAGAAATAAATCTTGTTGCACTGCCAATCATCAATCCTCCAAAAGAAATTGGCCGACCCAGGGATCCAACCAGCAACCGGGTGTTCTCAAGTCCTGCATGCATTCAAATAAGCTATGGGGCCTTGGCTATGAATACATAAACACATCAAATACAGTTAATTCTACTGCAGCCTATAAACATCCAATATAGTAAAACCACAATAGCTGTAAGTCCCATGGGGACAATGAAAAATCCTTCCAGTGCTCAAAATGCTTAGAAAATTAACTAGACAGTAGTCATAGGAATGCTGGAGCAGTTTCAATAGAATTGGATAGAACTTCTTAACTCTTAACCATGCAATCTCAAGTTTTAGCCACCCTGAAAAAGACACCTTTTGCAAACATTGTGGGAAAAGGAGAAAATGCTGGTAACCAGCATTTTCTCCTTTTCCCACAATGTTTTCTACCCTTCCCAAAACAGATTTTGATTTTTGAACCATGTTCATTCTGTCATAGATTTGCAAATCCTTCCAATTCGGACAATACTAAAATTTTGTTGTTTCGTAAAGAGTTAATCAAGAAGATTTTCTATTGTGTTCGCCATTGATTGTTTATTGTATTGAAGTTTAACACCGTTTTAACAGCTTAGGTCATATTAATGCAGTCAGTGAATATATGCATGTGTTTCCTGGTCTTTTCACACCAGTACTGACACAACTTTTTTTCCAAGTCACTGGCTACTTTTCTCACATTCAGAGGTGCAATGTGAAAAAAATCCCCACAGAGAATGTTTGCCTCAAATGGGTATTGAACTCACAATCAACAGGTCAGACGTTGATGATGTTGAAGAAGGAAATAAATTTGAAGAGAAAAAAAAAATTCATGGTGTAATAAATCTTCAAAAGAATGTTTGTAACAAGCAGTCTTTACATGTACAATGCTATTTCAGAGCTCCATACAGAGGGAGTGATTTTGATTTCAAAATTGAAAATATTGATTTTTTCCACTAAACCCTATGTTATGGGTACTCATTAGAATCGTCTCTTTGAGACGATTCTAATGAGTACCCACAACATAGGGTTTGGAAGAGAAATGATGGATTTAGACTGCCATCACTCCCTCTTATCTGGAACTCTGCTATTTTGTCTGTTTGCATCTTGAACGTTGACACTGTAACACATAAGAAGACTCCTAATAACATAGCATGAATAAAATTTGTCTGTGATTTGACCTTTGAATTGTCTATATTTGGCAGTAAGTGGGCATTTTAACAATCACATTAATGAAGCAATACTACAAAGACCAGCTGTACATGTCCTTTCGATACTGGGATGTTGCCAACTGGACAACTGCCCACTTGATTCACATTCTCAGTCCAATCAAGCAGAGTAATTGATCTTGCAGAAGACCACATTTACAGATATTGAGGTTTTGAAGTAGTTTTTTATTCTTTTGTTGCAGTATTTTCACAAACACTCATGTTGCCATCTGTCTTTTTTAGCTTTGGTAATAATGTGGCATTTGTTATGGCATTTATGTTTAATGTGGCACTTATGTGTTTAGTGATGTCCTCTGTTATAAAGTGTTATCTCTTTACCAAATGACAACAATTTGTACTAGTCCAAATTGAAAGCATTTGTGGACAACAAAAGCAATGGGACTGAGAAATTCAAATTTGTTTTTTGAACAGCAGAAAACATTGTGAGAAAAAGAGAACAGTAGAAAACATAGTGGGAAAAAGAGAAAATGGTGTTTTATGCCACATAAACATTTCAGTCAAGCATCAGCAACAGACCACACTTATAATTCATGTATGTCCTGAGTTACACAAGTATGAGACTGAAGCTAATGAGTCTTTACCAAGCTACAAAATTTTAGACTGGTCCAAATTGAAAGCACTGGTAGACAGCAAAATAAAACGAAATTCGAAAATTGAAACTGGTTTCCAGCCAGGTTGAAAACATACGGGGAAAAGGAGAAAATGCTGGCAACCAGCATTTTCTCCTTTTTCCACAATGTTTTTCAAAGGTTTTCTATCTCAGGATTGTAAAAACCAGGGATTGTTTCGGAAAGGGTTAAGAGTATTGGGCCGAGGACAATCCCATTAAAAATGGAGTGCTTTCAGAGAGGCTCAAGCCTAGAGCCTCCAGCTTATGGTCAAGTCCTACACTCTTGTTTCCTGCCCTGATGCCTCAAATAGGTGAAATACAGTATTTCTTTCAGAGGTTTGATCAGTGCGACAAAATGCATTCCTCTTTTAGTGCCAATCTTTGTTTGGACAGTGGTTTTGTAGGAAAGCAGTCTGTGGCCCCACAAAGGAGCCTTAGTTTTTGACATACAAAGGACAAGAATATTATTGGACTCTGGCAAAAGGGAGCTTAATGCATCCCAGAGCATCATGATGCCAAGCAAGTCACCATATGATCATGGCTTCATGAATTGTATTTTGTCTTTTAATCGACTCCACACTAATGTAAACTGGTCACTGGACATACAGAAAATTTACCAATAACGAAAAGTTTCGAACTAGGTCAGTCTGTGCGGGCTGCGCAGGCCGACCTGGGTCGATAGATTTCGCAGATGCAATACACCCCCTTTTGCCAGAGCATGGCTCATATGTAAATGTTTATCACGGTTGTTTTCTCCGATTGCCAATAATCCATCCAACTTGCAGAGTGTGCAAGTTGTAACTTCAATCATTCTGACAGAATTCTATCCCACAGTTTTACTTTGATTTAAGCTCTGACATTTCAATGTATGGAATTCCTACCAATTTATTTCACTTACACATCTCTACCTCTGAAAATTATAAAGCAACATTTGTAAACACTTATTCTGCTAAGTAACTACAAGAAAATTTTTAATTCGATAGTAAAACCCCAAATATTACCATTGTAAAAGTATATATGAGAGAAAGATATCTCCATACCGGACAATTTAGATCCAAGATTTTAACATTTATCCTGCTGATCTTTATTTACCTCTGAAAATTTATAAAGCATTTTTAACATTTATCCTGCTAAGTAACTAAAAGAAAATTTTCAATTTAATAATAAAACCCCAAATGTTGCTATTGCAAAAGTATTCTTGAGAGAAAGATAATTATGTCCCTATCGGACAGTGTAGATCCAAGATCAGACTGCACGTTTTGTGCAGCCTAATCTTGATCTACGCTGTCCGCAAAATATCAGTAAGTAGCACTTAGCAGCCTAAGGATTAAATACTATTTGTAATATTAATTTTGTCTACACATACCTCCAATTTTAGCATCATACGCAACCCCAACTCCACATTCACTGTTATTAGCTTGGGCTGCTACTTCTCCTGCACATCTTGTGCCATGTCTGCAATAGAAAAAACTAGAAAAAAGTAGAGTTGTCACTGAAAGCAGCTTAACTCTTTACCACGCAACCTTTGATGAAGAAGCCTTTTGAAAAGATTGTGGGGAATGGAGAAAATGTTGGTGACCAGCATTTTCTCCTTTTCCCACAATCTTTTCTTACCTATCAAAGAATAATACCATTACTTGTGACATGATTTGAATTGATGTCTGCAAATTTGGACAAGTCTACATTTTTTTGTTGTGTGGTAGAGAATTAATACCCCCGCCAGCACTTTGACAGAAAAAAGTGCCAAGTTCAAGGGGAGATAATTCCTCAACCAGAAAGAGTTGACATTTGCAAATCTTCAATATATGATCACTATATGTGCAAAGTTTCAATACAATTGAAGGATAACTAGAGGAGGACTTTGCAACATAAAATTACTAGTATTTTATACAAAGACGGACACACAGACAGACAGGCTGATTCCAGTATACCCCCAATGATATTCGTTTTGCAGGGGTATAACCTATTACCACACAATCCCTACTTTTAACGACCCTGTGAAAGAAGCCTTTTGAAAACAAAGTGGAAAAAGGAGAAAATGCTGGTAACCAGCATTTTCTCCTTTTCCCACAATGTTTTCTGCCCTTCCCAAAATAAATTTCAATTCTTCAGTCACTTTTATCTTGTCGTCAGCAAATGCTTTCAATTTGGACCAGCGTAAAATTTTGTCGTTTTGTAAAGAGATAATCAAGTCATAACCCTACAACCTATTTCGGGACGAACAGAAAACTTTTACAGAGGAAAAAAACCAAGATTTCCTGTTGTATTAACTCTTTACCAAATGACAAAATTTTGGACTAGTCCAAATTCAAAGCATTTGCAGATGACAAAATACATGTGAATCAAATATTGAAATTTGATTTGGAAAGGGTAGAAAATATTGTGGGAAAAGGAGAAAATGCTGACTACAGGCATTTTCTCATTTTCCCACAATGTTTTCAAAGGCTTTCTTTCTCAGGGTCCTCAAAAGTTGGGATTGTGTGGTAAAGGGTTAAAGGAAAATACCCGAGGCATACTCTGTAAAAAGGGAGCTAAATGCATTTGCAAAAAAAAACTGATTCATGTCAGCCTGCACTGTCTGCACAGGTTGACCTCCGTCAAAAGCTTTTGCATTTGTTTCATTTTGTGCATGTCAAAAGACAATTCTATCTCAAGATCCACCTGTTAGAAAAAAAAAAACAGATTTCATACATGTACAATTCTTTTATTTATTTTCTGCATGTCAAAGCCCATTCTACCTCATGGTCCAGTTGCCAATTAAACAAAATAGGTTTTATGGATCTACAACACATATTATAACTTACTGTTGACGACACAAGAAGCTTTTGAAGACAGCTTAGATCAAGATCAGACTGCACAAAATGTGCAGTCTGATCTCTGATTTACTCTGTCCACTCTTATTATTCTAGTTCACAACAGAACTGTGTATTCATCTTGCAGTGGAACTGTTTAAACTCTACTAAACAACAAAATTTCACCCTAGTCAAAATTTAGAGCATTTTGAAGACGCCAAATATATGTGACCGAGAAATTGAAATATATTAACCCATTACCACACAATCCCTACTTTTGACGCCCCTGAGAAAGAAGCCTTTAGAAAACATTGTGGGAAAAGGAGAAAATGCTGGTAACCAGCATTTTTCTCCTTTTCCCACAATGTTTTCTACCCTTCACAAAACAGATTTCAAATTTTCTGTCACTTTTGTCGTCTGCAAATGCTTTCAATTTGGACCAGTCCAAAATTTTCTTGTGTGGTAATGAGTTAAGAGAAGGGCAGAAAACATTGTGGGGAAAAGAAGAAAATGGTGATAAAAATCAGCATTTTCTCCTTTTCCCACAATGTTTTCAAAAGGAATCTTAAACAGGGTTGTTAAAAGTCGAGATTGTGTGGTAACCCTTTCCCAAACAACAAACTTTTGGACTAGACCCAAATTGAAAGCATTTGCAGACGACAATTTACTCTTTCTGAAAAGATGATTTCTGTCTTATATCATTATTGGGTAGAAAACATTGTGGGAAAAGAAGAAAATGCTGGTTACCAGCATTTTCTCCTATTCCCGCAAGATTTTCAAAAGACTACTATTCCAGACCCGTAAAAACCAGGGTTTGTTTGGGAAAGGGTTAAAATGCTGGTAACCAGCATTTTCTCCTTTTCCCGCAATGTTTTCTACCCTTCACAAAAGAAATTTCAAATTTTTAGTCTCTTTTATTTTGTCATCTGAAAATGCTTCGAATTTGGACAAGCCTAAAATATTGTTGTTTGGTACAGAGTTAACTGCCTCGAATAAAAACACAGGTTATTTTTCTAATCGTTTATTTTTCTAATCGTTAACTCATTACCACTCGAGAAAATTTTGGACTGGTCCAAATTGAAAGCATTTTGCAGACGACAAAATAAAGGTGACTAAAGAATAGAAATTTGCTCTGGGAAGGGTAGTAAACAATGTGGGAAAAGGAGAAAATGCTGGTTACCAGCATTTTCTCCTTTTCCCACAGTGTTTTCAAAACGCTTCTTTCTCAGGGGCATCAAAAGTAGGGATTGTGTGGTAATGGGTTGAAGAAATATTGTGTACATGCATCTTGCGGCATTTAACCTCTTTTTTCCAGAGCATGGCTCATGCTTACTTGCACCTTTCTGCATATTTTCCCGATTATGTTTACTTTGATCGGGAAATAACAGCATGATGAGAGATGTAGAACTCTCAATCACTGACATTCCACTCTTATCCCTTTATCAAATTTTAGCCACATCTATACCAAAAGCATTTACAGACGACAAATACAATGTGTATTCATCTTGCAGCGCAATGTGGCTCTAACTTCTTTGATTGGATAGAAAACATAGAGGGTAAAGGAGAAAATGCTGGTTACCAAGGACAAAATTCTGGTTACCAGCATTTTCTCCTTTTCCCACTATGTTTACAAAAGGCCTTTTTCCAGGGTCGATAACAGTTGACATTGTGAACTTCATTGCCATTTTAGCTCCTGATTATGATCTGCTTTTATGACGGATTGTATGTCCTTAAGGCCATTTTCGTCATATTTCACCGATATTGCCCCAATCCCAACCTATCCATTTTTCCTGGAATTTCTTTAAACTCTTTACTAAATTGACAAAATTTTTGACTGGAAATTAAAGTGACTAAAGAATTGAAATTTGTTTTAGGAAGGGGATAAAACATTGTGGGAAAAGGAGAAAAATGCTGGTTACCAGCATTTTCTCCTTTTCCCACAATGCTTTCAAAAGGCGTCTATTACAGGAGTGTTACAAATTGAAATTGTGTGTGTGTGTGTGTGTGTGTGGTAAAGGGTTAACAGTTCTTCACACAATATTCTCTCCAAGCCACTGGCAGCTTTCCCACATAAACCATGTCCGAACATCAGTCAGCAGTGAGGTGAGAGAGGAAAGAAGCCAATGTCCCAATGACTATCATCTATCATCAGACAGAAATTCGCAAGGACGCGGCATTAGGCTCGCAACCCCCTGCTGTTGTCATGTACTGTGGTTTGATAATCATGATCTGAACTTTCACTATAACTAAAGATCAGACACAAAGAACACACATAAAATTTTGTGCAGGCAGCACTAGATTTGCAACCTGATCATTAATCTATGCTTTCATTGAAACTCAAAATAAGACTCAGTCCGCAATGGATGATTGAAGATATTCTGGTCATGATGGTCCGAAAATGGCAACAGTATTCAAAATATAATTTGGCTATGCTCTGGCAAAAGGGGGCTTAATCCATGACACCTTAATTAAAAAGTACCACGTAGTTCATCATATAACTATGATTCATTAAATGCATTTTTTCGAACAACAAACCAAATCATAATTAAGGAAAACTACGTCCTTGGGCCGGCTGAAAAATTGAGTAAAAGAAAAGTTTCCTGCAGATTCCTTAACCCTTTACTCCATACTCAGTTCTACGCATTGCTTGCGGGAGCCTTTGGAAAACATTGTGGCAAAATGTGAAATTGCTCGTGACGAGCAATTTCACCTTTTGTCACATTGTTTTCTAAGCTATCAAAAGGTGTCATATACACATATGAAACGACTTCATCCTTACTCTTATTTAGGGTCAATAAGAGACACCATAGAAATGCTTTGTGGGGTAAAGGTTTAACTCATTACCAAACGACAAAATTTTAGGTTTGTCCAAATTGAAAACATTTGCTGACAACAAAATAAAAGTGACTGAAATTTTGAAATTTGTTTTGTGAAGGGTAGAAAACCTTGTGGGAAAAGGAGAAAATTTTGGTTACCAGCATTTTCTCCTTTTCCCACAATGTTTTCAAAAGACTTCTTTTCCAGGGCGTCAAAAGTAGGGATTGTGTGGTAAAGGGTTAAACACCTTTTTCACAGAAAATTACTCCATTACGATTCAATTACTTTTAAATTTTCTCCCATTTCCACAGCCAATTTAGATACTTAAGTCATGGAAAAGCCATACAAAGAGCTTAAGTATCATCCAAAAAATGTAATGAAAGTGCCACACAGAACAAAAAAAACTTTCAGTAACTTCCTTCATGATCATTGCGAAGGGCTAAACATCCATAGCTTTTGGGTAGAAAGTACTTGTATATCCTCACAAATCTCTGTAACAAAAATCTTGGGTTTTAACAACCCTGAAGGTATTTGAAAACATTGTGAGAAAAGGAGAAAATGCCAGTAACCAGCATTTTCCCCTTTTCCAACCATGTTTTCTACCAATTCAAAGACAAATAACATCATTTGATAAACACTTATTTTGTCTTCTGCAAATGCCTCCAATTTAAAACATGAGTCAAAGATTTAGGACCAGGTAAAGGGTTTTGACTGGTGCAGTCTGAACTGACATCTTTACATTGCTCCATTTTTGCCAACACAGACTGATAAAATTTACAAGATTTTGGGGTTTTTTTTTAACCCTTTCCCAAACAATCCCTGGTACCATTTTACGGATCTGGAATAGTAGCCTTTTGAAAACATTGTGGGAAAAGGAGAAAATGCTGGTAACCAGCATTTTCTCCTTTTCCCACAATGTTTTCTACCCTTCCCACATTGTTTTCTACCCTATCATAGACAGAAATCATCTTTTCAGCAGGAGTTGAATTTTCGTCTGCAAATGCTATCAATTTGGTCTAGTCCAACAGTTTGTCGTTTGGGACAGGGTTAAACTCTTCTCCTGCTGAATAAATTAATTGAAACTTTTCATGCCAATAGTAAAAACCCAAGTGCATTTTTTTAAAAGAAAAATATATCTTCTTATCGGACAATGTAGATCCAAGATCAGACTGCATGGTTTGTGCAGTCTGATCTTGATCTGCGCCATGCATAAGGTCAGCAAGTCGTGATAAGCAGCCTTATAGGGTTACAATAGCACCAAATCAACACTGCTGACATTTTTAGTGAGGCCTAGACTTTTTGTCAGAATATCTCAGGTTAACATGTGTTGATTAAAGATCAGACTACAACGTTCGATGCAGTCTGATAAGTGTTGATCAAAGATCAAAATACACGTTCTGTGCAGTCTGATCTCGATCTAAACTGGGTGTAAAAGCTACTAATGTAACGTTACAGGCATTTTAACCCTTTAACTCATTACCAAACGACAAAATTTTAGGCTTGTCTAAATAGAAAGCATTTACAGACAACAAAATAAAAGTGACCGAAAATTTGAAATTTGTTTTGTGAAGGGTAGAAAACATTGTGGGAAAAGGAGAAAATGCTGGTTACCAATATTTTCTCCTTTTCCAACTATGTTTTCTACGGGCTTCTTTCTTAGGGGCGTCAAAAGTAGGGGTTAATGGTAATGGGTTAACACACAATGAAGATTTCTAACAACCCTGGAGAAGAAGTAGTTTGAAAACATTGTGGGAAAAGGAGAAAATGCTGGTAATGTTTTGTACCCTATGAAAGAAATTTCACACCATTTGTGCTACAATGAAATTGTCGTTGGCTCTCAATTTGGACAAGACTAAAATTTTGTCGTCTGGTAAAGAGTTAAGGGTTTTCTTTCTATGATGACGACTTCTATATAAGCATTTGCTGATGACAAAATGAAACTAAAATGATAAAAACTACCTATGATAGGGCAAAAAACATTCTGGTAAAAGCAGAAAATGCTGGTTACCTACATTATATCATTACAACAATGTTTTCCTCAGCCCTCCCTCCAAAGATTGTTAAAAGCCAGGGTTATTTGGTAAGCATTAAATAATGTGGAAATGATTGCAATTAGGTATCAATTTCAAGATCACACCCTAATTTAAACCCTATCTTGCCAATTGCAACCCCAGTCCTTCATTGCAAAAAGTACAATGTACTGATAAATGAATCACAGTCTACAAGATCAGCCTGCATATAGCCTGATCTTGGCGTTGATACCCATTTCACTATGTACCAGACAATAAAACTGTGGATAGAGAATTAATCCTTCATCAAACGACAAAATTTTACATAAGCCCAAATTCAAAGCATTTTCAGACAAAAAATTAAACATGATTCGAATGACAAATTTGTCTTTGAAGAGTAGACAGCATTGTGAGAAATGGAGAAAAAATGCTGGTTACCAGTATTTTCTGCTTTTCACACAGTGTTTTCAAAAGCCCTTTTCCTCAGGGTCATTAACTCTTCCACATGACAAAATTTTAGACTGGTTCAAATTGAAAGCATTTGCAGACGACAAAATAAAGGTGACTGAAAAATTGAAATCTGATCTGAGATGGGTAGAAAATACTGTGGGAAAAGGAGGCTGGTTACCAGCATTTTCTCCTTTTTCCACAGTGTTTTTAAACGGCTTCTTTCTCAGGGGCGTCAAAAGTAGGGATTGTGTGGTAATGGGTTAAAACGTGGATTGTTCTGTAAAGGGTTGATAAAATACGGGTTGAAGTACAAAACTGTCAGTGGAATAGTTGAAAGCATTGTTGAAAAAGTACAAAATGCCAGTCACCAGTATTTTCTACTTTTCTCATTCTGTTTCCATTAGCCTTCTATCTCCAGGTTGCAAAAAGACGGGATGGTTTGGTAAAGAGCTCAAATTGAACAGTAACAAGTGCATTTCAGATGTTTTGTTTCATGGGTTATTTTTGTTTCCAAGGTTAAAGGTAAAACTGCACAGACATGTTCAGCCCATCCTTTGAAAACAAAATTTGGGATAAACAATTGAAAATCAAATCACTGACTGTATGACTAGGGTACAGAACAATTCCAGTCAATGAGGTACATATATTTCTCATTTCCATTTGCTTCAAATGACTAAATTCAGTTTATACTAATACATTTTACAGCAAAGTGAAACCAATCCTAAAAATTTTTCCACTAACACTTTGTTTGTTAATGACTATTTCGTTCCTTGTTCAGCAGTAAACACCTTTCTATATATTATTTCATTTATCTCTTAACCACACAATCCCAACTTTTAATGAACCTGAGATAGATGCCTTTTGAAAACATTCTGGGAAAAGGAGAAAAATCGCTGATAACCAGCATTTTCTCCTTTTCCCGAAATGTTTTCTACCCCTCTGGAAACAAATTTCACTTTTTGAGTTGCGTTTTTGTGGTCTGCATGGGCTTTCAATTTAGACCAGTCCAAAATTTTGCTGTTTGGTAAAGATTTATATATTAGCAGCAAGTGCACTTGTCCATGCTTTCCCGGAGTTTACCAAGACTATGCAAATCAAATTTTCCAGGCCACTGGCTGCTTTCCCACATAGACATTAGGACTACAATGTACAGTGGTGTGAGAGAAATGAATCTTGTGGCAAGCACTTGGCACCAAACCTTGTTTAACTCTTTACCACATTGCCCCAACTTTTAACAACCCTGAGAAAGAGGCTTTTAGAAAACATTGTGGGAAAAGGAGAAAATGCAGTTAACCAACTTGTTCCCAAATCAAATTCCAATTTTTCAGTTAGATTTATTTTGTCATCGGCAAATCCTTTCAATTTGGACCAGTCTAAAATTTGGTAAAAAGTTAACCATTTTAACTGCACAATCCGGACTTTATAGACACTGAGAAAGGAAAGTCTTGGAAAGACTATAGGGAAAAGGAGAAAATGCTGGTAACCAGCATTAAAATCTCCTTTTCCTCAACCTTATGTACCTAATTTGTATTTTTTAGTCACATCTATTTCTTTCTCAATCAAATGGTTTCAAATCTGTTAATTTAGACAAGTCTGAAGTTTTGTGATTTGGTAAAGAGTTAACCCTTAATCACACAATCCTGACTTCTAACGACCCCGAGGAAGAAGTCTACTGAAAACATTGTGGGCAAAGGAAAACCAGTACACACTGTTTTTCTTCCTTTTCAGAAACATAACTGTCTCAAATTTTCCGCCCTATTTTTTTTTGCCATTTGCAAATGTTTCAAATTTTGACGAGTCCAAACTTTTTTCAATTGGTAACCCTAAACCCTGTGCGTTACAAAGTGACCTTGGCAAATCGGCTTCTTATAACCATATCATGAAGCCTAGCCAGTATTTGTGCTGTGTTGGCCATTATACACACAAGGATGATCACAATCCAAGACTGGATTTGAAACTTGCATTTGTCGTATGAAAGGTGAGTGCTGTCTCTACAGCGCTGTCCCTAACAAGAAACATTACGTATTTCATGCCAAAGATTAAGTGTATTTTTTGTGGTTTTTCCACTATCTTTATGCCCAATTTGTCTTTATTTTCCAAGTCGATATTGAAATATTTCATCTCAGATCTAGGTCACACAATTTGTAAAAAATATGCTGGTAATACCATGCTAAATTCATCAATGCACATACATTATAGACAATGCTCTGTAACAAGGAGGCTTTAAGAAAAGTATCAGACCAGGTTGGTGAGCACAGTACATGGAGGCTGACCAGTGGGCCAAAACTTTTTGCTACTGGTCATATTCTGTATATCAATTATTAGGACGTCAATTAACAACAAGATTAGGTCAGTTGTTATACCTAATGGATTTAACTCTTTACCAAATGACAAGTTGTTATACCAAATAAATTTAACTGAGTGTTTACCAAATGACAAATTTATACACTGGTCCAAACTGAAAGCATTTGCAGACGACAAAATAATTGTGACTAAAATTGAAGTTTGATTTGGAAAGGGTAGAAAAAATTGTGGGAAAAGGAGAAAATGCTGGTAACTAGCATTTTCTCCTTTTCCCACTATGTTTCCAAAAGGCTTCTACCTCAGGGTCATAAAAATTCATCATTGTGTGGTAAAGGGTTAAAGGATCTATTATACTGTATTGACTAGCTTGATGTTACCCCTTTTGCTAGCTAGCTCTAGAGCAAGGCCATCTTCGCAAGCCAAGGCCAACGATTCCCTACATTACACTTAGTAACCCTTAGCGGATCGACACTTGATTTTTACGTTTAACCGGATACGCTTTTTCATTGGATGCAGCCAGCTCTAGCTGCAACGAATGAAATCGCTCGTAGCATTTCATCTTTGATAAAAATAGAACAAGGTCTCTACCCTTCGAATAAAAGGTAAAACATGGAAATCCATGTGGATGTCTGCTTATCGCTTCATAAGTATTCATAAGCCGTTTGTAAAGCGATATTTCATTTGCTTTTAGAAACATGATGTAATAGGGAGTAATAACCAGCATCTAATAGTCAGAGCGCATCGCAGAAATCTCGAAATCGGGCTCAATCAGCCAAGGTAAGATCCATGTAGTGATCGTAAACTTAGTTCGCGAAGATAGAGCAAGGCTTATTATGTAAATAACTCCTTATATCTGAAAAAGTTTGAAGGAAAGCAAAAATTTTAACAAGTAGCTTTTCCCTATCAATGTTCCCCATAGTCACACAAGGAGTGATTTCCGTCCATTTCAATATGTTTCTTCCTATAATTCAAGTAATTTGGTTGCTCCAAAGATACAGCAAATTGTGGTTAGCTCTCTACCACAAAATCCTAAGTCGTACCAAAATTGAGGAAATGCCCCTTTGAAAAACATTGTGGAAAAGGAGAAAATGCTGGTTACCAGCATTTTCTCCATTTCACACAATGTTTTCTGCCCTTTCAATGATGACTCCTTTCATTTAGACTGTCTTTAACGCATTACCACACAATCCCTACTTTTGACGCCCCTGAGAAAGAAGCCTTTTGAAAACACTGTAGGAAAAAGAGAAAATGCTGGTAACCAGCATTTTCTCCTTTTCCCACAGTGTTTTCTAACCTTCCCAGAACAAATTTCCAATTTTCAGTCACCTTTATTTTGTCGTCTGCAAATGCTTTCAATTTGAACAGTCTAAAATTCTGTCGTGTGGTAATGGGTTAATGTGCTGTCTGCCATTGCTTTCAATTTGGAAAAGTCTGTAATTTTCTGGTTTGATAAAAGGTTTTTAGGCAAAAATTACTTCAACTTAAAATTTTTCATCCATGAAAATGATTGATTGAATGATTGACCTATATTTCATGCTGCTTTCAATATTCAGCCATTACCACAGCAAGATCTCACACATTCATGTATGTCCAAGGTTTTACTGGTCCTGGGATAGGGCTCTGAAGTGTCTTGCCCGAGGGTACTTGCACAAAAAGCCTCATGCTTCAACATAGCCTTGCACAAACCTAGGAACTCCAGATAAAAATTCCTGTATTCTACCACCGAGCCACCCAATGCCTTCTTTATAATTGATTGACTGCATGGTGTTTAATACCGTTTTCAACAATATTTCAGTTATACTGCCAGTATAGCTCTGTCCATGCGTTTCTAGAGTTTCTTTACCAGTGCTCCGCAAAATATTCTTTCCAAGCCCATGGCTGCTTTTCCACATAACCATCATCCAAACAATTATCAGATGTAAGAGAGTAATGAATCCTGTGGCAATGATTATCATCAATCCTTGGACAGAGGAGGCCAAGCCCGGGATCGATCCAGCAGCCTCCTGTTCACAATTCCTGTTCACTACCAACTAAGCCACCTCGTCGGCTAGACTGCCTTTTTCATGAAAATGGAAAGGCCATCCCAAAGTTATAAAGAGATCTTTTCAATTAACTCTTTACCTTGTGGAAAAAATTTTGACAGAATTGGAAGTATTTAAGGTCGTAATAAATGTGGCAGAAGTAATGGAATTTATTTGTAAAAGATAAGAAAACATGGTGGGAAAAGAAGAAAATGCTGGTTACCAGCATTTTCTTCTTTTCCCACAAGGTTTTCAAAAGTTTTTTTTCTCAGGGACATTAAAATTCAGGATTGTGTGGTAAAGGGTTAAATAAGACCAGAAGCTTGGCTTTTTCCTGGTCTAGTAAATAAGCTGGTTTGATTTCTTGGCACCTTGCAGACTATGTTTACTATCATCTTATCTGTTTTATCACTTCCAAGATCTACTGAACTCAGGTTTCATGGGCCTTTATCGCAGATACTTCATGGATCACTTTAACATCACTAGAACCTTTAAATAATAATTAGTTTACCTAACACTATCTTTTTATGCTTTTCTCCCTGTCATAAAAACCCAAGAGCTTACAAAACATGAGGACTATGGTGGCACTGTGTAGCTCACCCGACGCCTAACTTTTGCAGAGCTGGAATGTAATTTAGAATGATGGATGAAAACCGACCTATGTGAAGCAAAAATAGAACCTTTATATAATCAGTTATCTCTTTTTATGCTTTTCTCCCTGTCATAAAAACTCAAGAGTTTACTAAACAAGAGGGCTATGATGGCACTGTGTAGCTCACCTGGTACCTAATTTTTGCAGAGCTGGAATGTAATTTAGAATGATGGGCGAAAACTGCCCTGTGTGAAGCAACAATAGAACCTTTTTAGTAATCAATTCATCTCTTTTTTGCTATTCTCCCTGTCATAAAAACTCAACAGTTTACAAAATAAGAAGACAGTGAGAGCACTGTGAAGCTCTCCTGAAGCCTATTGATTGATGGTATGGTGTTTAACGCCATTTTCAACTTTACTTCTGTCATATCATGGCAGCCAGTGCACCTACCCATTGCCTTCGTTGAGTCTCTTTTAGCAGTACTCCACACAATTTTCTTTCCAAGATCCTGGCTGCTTTTCCATCCCCTTTTAATAGAGCATGGCTGATGTTTTCTCTTTTTAGGGAGCTAACATAACTTATTCACGCTTCTCAGTAGTTAATAAATAACTGTGAAATATTACCGATGATGTTCATCAGATGAAATAATTTCGATCTTTTACAGAAAAAAACAAACAAACAAATATTCTAAAATTATTTTGTCCTTATTTCAAGCAATATGCAGCAACATAACCTTTCTTTTGAAAACCTTTAACTCTTTACAAAACAACAAAATTTTAGACTAGTCCAAATTGAAAGCATGTGCAGGGGACAAATTAGACACGACTCAAAAATTTACATTTGTTTTGAGAAGGGTAGAAAACATGGTAGGAAAAGGAGAAAATGCTGGTTTCCAGCATTTTCTCTTTTTCCTACAATGTTTTCAAAAGGCTTCTTTCTCAGGGTTGTTAAACGTCAGGATTGTGTGGTAATAAAGGGTCAATTCTTGCCATACTATAGAGGCCACCAAAAGCTTTAAAGGATTGTGAAGATCATAGATCAGACTGCACATTAACCACATTTTGAGGACAAAATGTGCAGTCTGATCTATGATCTACACTGTCCATGGCTTCTTTCTAAATCATGAATAACCTTAAGGTATCTTTTTCTTACGGAACTGTATATTTAGCCTTTTAAAAAAATGCAATTTTTGTTCAGTAGAGAAAAGGTTAACAAAGAAAATATGATATGATCTCTTTTCTTTTCAAACAATACTTCACTTACAAAGCTATTTCTTTCTGTAACCACAACCATTTTCTTTTTGTTTAAAACTTACAGTGATCAGATATTTTGTTTCTTATTTGAGAGGATAAAGCTATTGACACACTTCACCTCTTTCAGTACCGAATAAAATTTAACAACTGTTACCGCAAATCTTCAATGACAGCAAGTACAGTTCCATACCATAGTCACAGGACGTTTTGGTCATAATCTAAACTAGATGAGTGGATAGTGTAGATCAGAGATCAGACTGCATGTTTTGTGCAGTCTGATCTTGATCTGCACTATCCACAAAAACTCCTGGTGTTGTCTAGGTTTTGTAAAAAGCTCAAACCTTTACCAAACAATCCCTGGTTTTTACGACCACTGTGGGAAAAGGAAAAAATGCTAGTAATCCGTGGACATACAGAAAATTGACCATAGGTGGAAAGTTTTGGCCCAGGTCAGCTTGTGCAGATGTATTCAGTGCCTTTTTCACACAGCATGGCACATACATATATATGTAATTTTTATACTGGCATTTTACGCAAGAGATAAATATACAAATCAGAAATCTTGGATTTAAAACCGGAAGCATCACAACAGTATTCTCTTTGTGGCCCCCAAGAAAATGAAATGCAGTCTATCAGTTGTTAACTATGCAGCCTTGCAGCCATAAGGGGCAACACTTGGCAAGAAGATACAAGAATTGATCATAATCTGATAGGATCAAGATGAAATAGATTTACAGATGGCTGAAAACACAACTATTGATGTATCTTCAACAACCCTGAGGAAAAAGGTCTTTCGGAAACATTGTTGGAAAAGGAGAAAATGCTGGTCACCAGCATTTTTTTCCTTTTCCAACAAGGTTTTATAAACTTTCACAGAAAATTTCCATCATTTTAGCTAGATTTATTATGATGTCTACAAATACTTTTAATTTGGACAAGTCAAGAACTTTGGCATTTTGAAAAGAGTTGACAAGGTCAAGTGCAAATCTGAATACTGTATTTTCATAACTGCAGTTAGTTAAAAGCTTACGAAGACTGTTGAATCAAACTGTGAGAACTGCTGCAACTAGAGCTATCACTAACTGTGAGTATACTTCCCACCAGCTCCTTGTCAAAGAAACAAGTCTTTGTCACAGAATGAAGAATGGTTTAGTACAAAAGTAAGAGTTGAAAAAAGTTCAAGAGAGATAATTCCGCAATAAATCGTAGCAGGGTCATGAAAATCGCACATACATAACTTCATGCATATAGAAACTGTGTGTAAATTCGAGTTCAGTACATGAAAAATTATTAGAGTATTGCTTCAGACAAATTTGTGTCTACATACAGACAGACAGACAGATGGACAGACAGACAGACAGCCATGGCAACTCCAGTATACCCACCTCCACTTCACTGTGGGGGGTATAGCAAGCAAATTGCTCCTCCCCCTTATCATATCATTTAAATAATGTTTACAATCTTTTCCTTCCATAGTTTTGCCTTGCTTTTTTTAAAGAGACACAGTATTGGGTCACTCTTAAACAGAAAACAGAATTTGAGACTCATCCATCTTGAAAGCATAATGCAGCCAATAAATCCAATGTCAACTTTAAGAAAGTGAAAGGATCAAAGATAAATTATCCTATATCAATTATAAATGCTATTTAACTCTTTACCAAATGAAAAAATTTTAGACTTGTCCAAATTGAAAGCACTTGCAGATGACAAAATAAATCTGGCTCAAAAATTGTAATTTCTTTGGGGAAGGGTAGAAAACATTGTAGGAAAAGGGGAAAATGCTGGTTACCACCATTTTATCCTTTTCCTACTATGTTTTCAAAAGGCTTCTTTCTCAGGGTCGTTAAAAGTCGGGATTATGTGGTAAAGAGTTACATAAATAATGTTCAAATAAATTATGATCTACAGCAAAATAAAAACTCTGCAAAAATATGACTTTCTTGAATGATAATAGCTTCACATTCGGCATGACATGAAGAATGTTCATGTTGTCCTCTAAAACTTCTATGTTGCTTTACCTCTATTTTTTGCCTCGCCCTTTCCTGAAAATGCAAGGCCCCCAGGGGCATTAAAAAAAGACAATATGGCAAAATAGCATACCTGTTCTCATTGGTAAAATCATATCTTGGACTTGGGTTGTCATCGCCGCTATTAACATCATAACTAGCTTTGGGATCCTGGAAGAGAGGGAACAAATTAACCTTCTACCACATGACAGAATGTTAGCCTTACCCAAACTGAAAAAAATTGCAGATGACAATTATCAATGTGGCTCATATAGCCCTATTTTTCTTTGATAGGGTTGAAAACATGGGAAAAGGCGAAAATGCTGGTTACCAGCATTTTCTCCTTTTCCCATGTGTTTTCACAAGGCTTCCTTCTATGGGTCATTACAAAGTTGCCATTGTAAGGTAATAGTTGACAGATCATATCTTGTGGGCCCTTCTCTGATGGCACTTCTTGGACAAATGCTGCAAAATAAAATCCTGGCTTAGCAGCTAATTGCCAACGACTCTTGACAAGTCTTTTCAACAGGATACAAACATAGGCATATTTCTTTTGCAATCCTGTTTAACCCTAAACCACACAATCACAACCTCCATGCCAATAAAAGAGAAGGCTTTTGAAAACATTGTAGGAAAAGGAGAAAATACTGGTTACCAGCATTTTCTCCTTTTTCCCCCAAGAATATTTTCCACCCTATCTAGTACTACTTTCATCATTGAAGATAACTATAATTATTCTGCAAATTTGCCTTGAACTTTGACAGGGCTAAATGTTTGTTTGTTTGTTTGTTTGTTTGTTTGTTTGTTTGTTTGAATGGTGTTTCACACTGCTTTCAACATTATTTCAGTCATATCACAGCGACAGCTCAGATATTCATCTTTCCTGGGTTTCACCAGTACTAGGTTAGGCTCCGAATTGAAAGCATTTCAAAGGACCAGTGTACCTAATATGCTTCGGTCAGTTGTTATACAACAAGGATGTTATAATTTACCTCTTGTTACAGTTTGGATGACGTGCAAGGTACCATGCACTACAGAGATGCATTTAACCCTTTACCACACAACAACGACTTGTGGAGACCCTTTGATAGAAGCCTTTTGAAAACATTGTGGAAAAAGGAGAAAATGCTGGTAACCAGCATTTTCTCCTTTTTCCACAATGTTTTTCTACCCTTCCCAAATCATATTTCGATTTTTCAGTCACATTTATTTTGTCGTCTGCAAATGCTTTCAATTTGGGCCGCCCTATAAACTTGTCGTCTGGTAAAGAGTTAACCCCCTTTTACTGGAGCAAGGGCTCATCAAACACATCTAAGTCACTTTACTTGTCCAAAACTGTTCGGTGAAAAGAAAAACATGTATTTTGTCATGAAGTTTACCCGCAAACATAAATGTAAAGTAAATTTCGGTCTGTGTTTTGCAATAAAATTATTGTTTTATTTCACATTACAATGGATACAAAGTGGGCCAGATAAATGAAGAAAAAAAAGCATCTCTGCACAACAACAATAATCTGCTGCGTTAATTTCAGATTTCAACATTTTTATGTGGTATCAGGTTGGTAGCAAAGGAGTACAGTACTGTATTTATTACCAACATACATCCGATATTTCTCTTCAATGCCCAACAAGGAGAAATTGCTATGTGCATTAAGTCACTGCTGTATTTCCTAGAATGTTTTCAATACATTTGAAATACACTATCATAATTTTTTTTTTTTTCAATGGATTGCATTAACTCTTTAGCAAACACAGAATTTTAATTTTAGACTAGTCCAAACTGAAAGCATTTGCAGACGACAAGTTAAACATGACTCAAAAATTAAAATTTGTTTTGGGAAGAGTAGAAAACATTGTAGGAATAGGAGAAAATGCTGGTTACCAGCATTTTCTCCTTTTCTTACAATGTTTTCAAAAGGCTTCTTTCTCAGGGTCGTTAAAAGTCAGGATTGTGTGGTAAAGGGTTAAGCAAAAGGGGGCATTCTGACATTTGTCCCTGCAGGCTTATTGGAGACAGCACTTTATCACTACAAGACTTTGTGCTACTGTAAACCGGCATAAAATAGGAAATTACATAAAAGCGGAAAGTGTCTTTTCTGATAAGCCTGCGCAGACTCAAATCTGCAGATCTGCAGAAGCAGATCATAGGGGACACTTTACACAAATATCCGAATGCCCCTTTTCGCGTGTTGCAAGGCATATAATCTTTCATAATTCCTTTTTGAATATGTAAAACCCTATTAAACCTTTACAATACAATCCCAAGTGTTAACAGCCTAAGAATGAAGGCTTTCGAAAACACTGTGGGAAGAGGAAAATATGTGGACACCAGCATTTTTACCTCTTCAAACACTGTTTCCCTTTCAATTTTTTTTTTTTAATCTTTCAGAGACAAATCAAGTATTAGCACCATAGTTAATTTGTCGTCAGAAAATGCTTTCAATTTGAGCCAATCTAAAATTTTGTTGTTTTGGTAAGTGTTTATCCTTTTTTAACTCAATGATTTCTACAGCTGTCCACTGCAGGAAGGTAAAAATTTATCTTCGTATAAGAATCAATCAAAATTGCAGCTGCTAGGAATCAAGGTACTTTAAACACATTTTCAAACTGTAAGCAAGCGCATGATAAAGTGAAACGGGGGGTTGAAGCCTTTATCACACAATACCCACTTTAAATGACTCTGGCCAAGAGTGCCTTAGAAAACATTGTGGGAAAAGGAGAAAATGCTGGTAACCAGCATTTTCTCCTTTTCCCACAATGTTTTCTATCCCCTTAGATACAAAATTTATCATCTGACTTTTATCCGATTAGTCGTCTCGAAATTTCTGTTGTTGGTAGAGAGTTAACCCTTTACCACAAAATTAAAACATTTAGGTCAATCAAATCCATCAATAATAAAAAAGTTTTACAAATAATGTGGGACGAGAGGACACTGCATGTCACAACCAAATACACCTTCTATAACAACATTTTCTACAACACACACAAAAATATATAATCCAATTTCTTAATTTTTTTTTTCCAATTCTCTTCTACCTTAAGCTTTGGATCCAAAAGTTTTAAGTCTAAAAATAGATTTTACAGTAATAGTTTGATAAGCTTTCAAGATTTTCATCCCCAAAATTGACAAGATAACTGAACATCAGGTAATTCAGAAATACAATTAGACATATTCTTGAAAATGGGGGTTTATCTTTGTGAAGAAAATACCAAGCAAGTCACCATAAAGCTTGCAACACACGAAAAGGGGCTTTTGAATGTTTGAGTAAAGTTTCTTCCCAGTGTCCGTGCAGGCTGATCAAAAGATCAAAGATGACACTTCCCAATCGAGTGTGATTTTCTATTTCATAAAAGTCTATTGAAGGGCAAACTATAACGTTGACGTAAAGTGCCGTCTCGGGTTAGCCTTGGCGAACTGCGCATGCTAATCCGAGACAACACTTTACACAAATGCTCGAATGCCCATTTTCGCGTGTTGCAGACCATAATAACAGTAACTATAGATCCATAAAACCCAACTAAATCACGAGGCCGATTGCTCCTTTGACAAACAGATAATTCACTGTTAGTGAAAATTTTCTTTCTAGGTAACAGCCGGGTTGGACTGTACAGGCTGATATGGGTCTACTCTTTTTTACAGTTGCATTAAACCCCTTTTCACAGAGCAAAGATCATAAACTTATACAACACTCAATTATTTTACAAATACAACTTTTTTTGTTTCCTTCTAAATACAACTTTTTGCTATTTCCTTTCAACTGTAACTTTTTCCATTCTAACAGTTGACGGGTTAGGTAAACATTTACCAAAAAGAAACACACTTCTGAATTAAAATGGATATGCAGAATGCAAAATTGAACATGGTACAAATAAAGCCATGTTTTTTTGACAGGGTGGAAAACATTGTTGGAAAAGGAGGAAATACCAGCATTTTCTCATTTTCCCACATTTTTAAAAGGCTTCTTTTTCCCCTTTTGGTTGTGAAAACATGGATTTTACTGCAAAATGCTGACTTATAGCAATCCCGGGAAAGACGTCTTTCAAAACCATTGTGGAAAAGGAGAAAACACTGATCATCAGCATTTTCTCCTTTTCCCATCATGTTTTAAACCCTATGAAAGAGAACTTGTACCACTTGAGCCACACTGAAATTGTTGTCAGCAAATGCTTTAAATTTGGACAAGCCTGAAATTTTGTCATCTGGTAAAGGGTTACTGAGAAATTTTTTGCAGTAGGTCTTAATAGACGAACTGTACAGTGACATCTACAAGCACAGGAAAAAAACTTACGTAATTCTGGACGAGGTCTGGGTGGTCTCTTTCAATTCCGTCATCCAATATGGTGACCGCAACTCCTTTCCCTGTCACTCCCATGGCCCAAGCTTTTTGAACATTCATGTCTAATCCCTCACCACGGTTCTGCAAATAACAATACAAGGTTTTGACTGTAAGTTCCCCAGGCAAAGGTATGGGTTTTCATCAACAGTGCAGATTAGAACGGAAAATAGCTTTCAAAAACATTGTCAGAACAAGCATTTTCTCCCTTTTTCCACCATGTTTTCAACTCTTTCAAAATCAAATTTCAATTTCCGAGTCATATTACAAAATACTTTCAATTTTGACAAATATTGAAATTTGCAGGTTGCTTTTTTCAGCCCTTAAAAAGGGCAGATTTTACATACATGTAGCTGAAAGAATTGAAAATAAGATAAAAATGCTAAATAATAATGTCTTGGTAACAGAAAATTCTTTCCCAGCCACTCTCACCATCAAGGCTTTTTTGAATATTCATGTCCAATACCTTAAAATGGACGTTAAAATCTTTGCCAAGGCAAAAGGATAGCAGTAAGCTGATACCGTACATGTTATGCTTAATTCTTTCCCACATGATACAATTTTAGCCTTGTCCAAATTGAAAGCATTTGCAAACAACAAAATGATACTTGCCAAAAACATAAAATTAGTCTTTATAGGAAAGAAAACATTGTGGGTAAAGGAGAAAATGCTGGTTTCCAGCATTTTCTCCTTTTCCCACAATGTTGTCAAAAGCCTTTCTTTTCTGGATTGTTGAAATTCTGCATTGAGTGTTAACGGGATACAATTAAGAAAGTGAAATGAATACTTGTTCAAGAGTATCAAAATCACTAGTTGCCATGTGAAACTGACTGCATTTCATTTGTATTACAATAGTGCATACATGTACATCTACATCTATTTGTGTGGTATATCGTATCAAAAACATTTTGGGACAAAAAAAAAACAGGCTGGTTATTAGCATTTTTTTGTATTTCCTAAAATGTTTTTTTCTATCATGTCAAGGACAAATACCACAGTTTGACTTACATTTCATTTGTAATGTAAAAAGGCTTCCAGTTTAGGGCATTTTAAACTTTTTGTTGGCCAGTAATAAGTAAATATTTCAACAACCTGAAGACAGGGCTTTTGAAAACATTGTGGGAAAAGGAGAAAATGCTGGTAACCAGCATCATGCAGTACGCCGGTCCTTTATGCTGCAGGGAATAAACCAACAGAGAAAGGTTTTGGTCCAGGCCAGCCTGCGTGGACTGCGCAGGCTGGCAAAATTCAATACCTTTTGCAGATGCTTTAACCCTTTACCACAGAAACCCTGAGATAGAAGCCTTTTGCAACCATTATGGAAAAAGGAGAAAATGCTTGTAACCGGCATTTTCTCCTTTTCCCACAATGTTTTCTACTCTGCCAGAAATAAATTTCAATTTTTGACTTGCCTTTATTTAGTTGTCTGCAAGTGCATTCAATACTGACTAGTCTAAAATCTTGTAGTTTGTTAAAGAGTTATGTCCCCTCTAAACAGAACATGGCTCAATTATATGTACTCTTTACAAGTCCAAGTCCAAACTTTTAGCATTTGCAGACAGCAATTTCAGTGTGGTTGAAATGGGGCTGTCTTTCTTTGACAGGGTAAAAAACTTTGTGGGAAAAGGAGAAAAAGCTGGTTACCAGCATTTTCTCCTTTTCCCAAAGTGTTTTCAAAAGACTTCTTTTCCTGGGTTGTTAAAAGTGGGTATAGTGTGGTAAAGGGCTAAGCATTCTATGGACAAGAAACAATGTACAGCACTTACCAAATACCACTGCTTATGCCATCTTGGATCATTAAACTCCATTTGAACGTAACTCAGCGATCTTTTCACTCTCTTTTTCACAACTTGTTGTTCAATCCAATGGACCTAAAAAAGGCATAAAATAAGTAAGCTACAACTTCCACAGTAAAATGATAAACCCAAACAATCATGATTTTTTAATGATACAGAGGAAGGGGCTAGTAAAATCATTGTTGGAAAAGGAAAACAATGCTTGTTGACATGATTTTCTTCTTTTTCCATGTTTTCAGACAATCTCAGTCAGGGTCAGTGACCCTAGAAATTGTGTGGTAATGGGTTAAACCATGGTTCTGATCATTTCATGGGTACCTAAGCATCTGTTGATTGACTGATTGATTGTAGGGTGCTAAACGCTGTTTACAATATCATTTCAATTATATCACCACATCCAGTGCACCAATCTCTGCTTCCATGGAGTGTTTTGACTGAAATCAAAACACCTTTTCAACTTCCGCTGTTTGCCAGGCAACTTTCTATGCTTACTACGTCCATGATAATACGCAAATAAAATGTTGGAGCCACAAGTGGAGCCACTTATGATGATTTTTGCGACACTTTAATTTTCTTTTTGAGCAAACGGCTCAAGTGGCGAACAGCAGCGTGGGCCCTGAATCATCTGGCAGTCACTGTGACCTTGACCTTGACCTTTCACAGATTAACTTTAAAATTAATAGGGATCATTTATGCAACAAGATGAGTATCTGTACACAGAATTTGAAGAACCTATGTCAATTCTGTGTGTACTTATCAACTGGACAAGGTTTGGTCTATATATCATTAAGTTGAAGGCCACTGTGACCTTGACCTTTGATGGATTAATCTCAAAATCAAAAGGGATCATCTACTCTCTAAGATGAATATCTGTACAGAATTTGAAGAACCTACGTCAATTCTGTGTGTAGTTATCAACTGGACAAGGTTTGATCTATATATCACTAAGTTGAAAGCCACTCTGGCCTTGACCTTTGATAAATTAATATCAAAATCAATAGAGATCATCTGCACTCTGACATTAATGTCTGTGCCAAACTTGACAAACCTAGGTCAAGTCTGTGTCTAGTTATCATCCAGACAAGGTTTGGTCAATATATCAACAGTTGATGGTCACTGTGACCTTGACATTTGACCAATTGACATCAAAATCAATAGGAATCATCTACACTTCAAGACAAAGTCTGTGCCAAATTTGACAAACTTATGTCAATTCTGTGTCCAGTTATCATCCAGACTAGGTTTGGTCTATATATCAACATGTTGACTGTCACTGTGACCTTGACATTTGGCTTATTGGCCTCAAAATCAATAGGGATCATCTGCATTCCGAGACCCATGTTTGTGCCAAATTTGAGGAACCTCAGTCAATTCTGTGTCTAGTTTTTGTCCAGACAAGGTAAGGTCTACCGACCGAATACAGACTGACTGACATTAGCAAAGCAATATACACCTACTTCGATGAGCGAGGGCATAACAATGGCATTATCATTTTGAGTATCTGTCTATTTAAAATAAAACTCGAATTTAGAGATTTCAAAAACCTTCTGCCAGTGAGTTTTCTAGAACCACAGGTGGTAGCTTAAAGACTTGAGACAAGGTCACTGGTTCAAATTCCATGCTTTGAAAGTCCCATTCTGAGGATTGATGACAGTCCTCTCTCATCTTAACCACTTTTTAGATGCAAGTTGTGTTGGAAAGAGGCCAATGGCTTGTGGAGAATATTGTGCAAAATACAGGCAAAAATTAACTCCAGGATGGTATGGATAGGTGCACTGGCTGCAGAACCAAAACTGAAATAATCACAGTCAGTAAAAAATCTTCTCCAAATTTCCACTTTCCTGGATCTTTCAAAGTAACTTAAGCCTTTCCCAGGCAATCCCTGGTTTTTACATGTCAGGAACAGAAGCCTTTTGAAAACATTGTGGGAAAAGGCGAAAATGCTGGTAACCAGCATTTTCTCCTTTTCCCACAATGTTTTCTACCCTACCATATAGAAAAATCATCTTTTTAGCAACTGTTAATTTGTCATTTGCAAAATGCTTTCAATTTGGTCTGGTCCTCAATTTGCTGGTTGGGAGAGGGTTAACCTGTAGCCTGCTGAGTTTGACTCTAGGACTTTTGTAAACAGTGTAGATCAAGATTAGACTGCACGGAACATTAAGTCTAATCTCTGATCTACACTGTCCCATTCGGCGATGTTTTTCCCCACCGAAATAGCGAAAAATTGCATTTTTACTATCAGCTTTGAAGTTTCATCCGCTAATTCAACAGAATAAGCGTTAATTATGAATTTACCCACAGAGCTCCAGATAGGCGGGAGTGATGGCATTCTAAATCCATTATTTCTCTTCCAAACCCCATGTTGTGGGTACTCATTTGAATTGTCTTGATGAATTGATTCTAATGGTTACCCATAACATAGAGTTTAGTGGAGAACAATTAACATTTTTAATTTTGAAATCAAAATCACTCCCTCTATCTGGAGCTCTGGTACTCACCCTGGGATCTTGAGCAAGTGTTTTGTGGTAAAATCTACTGGGATATCTAGAACGTCTTGAAACAGCATTATGACGAAGGAGATAATAATCCTCTAATATCTGCAACGATAAACACATCAACTTTATATTAATAACCTAATTCACTTCACTGACTTTATCATCCATCAAACAAACCTCCAGTTTGAAAACATTGTGGGAAAAGAAGAAAATGCTAGTAACCAGCATTTTCTCCTTTTCCCACAATGTTTTTTATTCTTCCTACAATAATTTTCATTTTTAAGTCACATTTATTTTGTTGTCTGCAAATGCTTTCAATTTTGACAAGTTCATGTATAGTATTAGTTTGCACTCAGGAGTGATGGTATTCTAATTCCATTACTTCTCTTCCAAACCCTATGTTCTTGGTATTCAATAGAATCGTCTCGATGAGACAATTGTAACGAGTACCCATAACATAGGGTTTTGTCGAAAATGATTAATAATTTGAAATCAAAATCCCTCTATCTAAAGCTCTGAGTTTGTTATAGAGTTAACCCTTTATCACATTAAAAATAAAGATTTGTCAAAATTGAAAGCCATATTGCAGAGGACAATTTAAATGTGACTGAAATGATAAATTTGTCTTTGATAGGAAAGAAAACATTATGGAAAAAGGAATAAATGCAGGTTACCATAATGTTTGCAAAATGCTTATTCTCAGTGTCATTCAATTTTATGCTGGTGTGGCATTTAGAGTTATAAAATATCAATCATCCAGGGGATGTAACTGACATAAGACATTATGTCCTCTACTCTATAGATATTATGTACTCTACAATTTCTGACTATTAAAGTATGAAAACACTGTGGCAAAATAAGACACTGCATTTAAGGCAAGTAATTCTTTAATATTCATGCACTCCTGTCCCAACTCCATGACTGATGTTTTATTAAACTTCCAAATCGGACACAGACAACCATGTATAGGTGACAAAACTTTTCATACAATTGGTACAAATGAACTAATGTTCTTTTACAGATGCTCAGGTTACCAGCACACATGGAATTACTGCAATTGTATCAGAATATTATTCCTTAAATACAAAAATACTTTGTTAGCTTAGAGTGAAATTAACTCTTTACTACAAAATTCTGAGATTACTTTTAAGCATATTTGTTTTGCATTGATTGAGAAACAATTTATTTCACCAGTACTTGCACCGAATTGTGCGTCAATGAAAAGTTCCAAAGCTCAGACACCCACTCCTATGTATCCAACTCAAGACCTTTTCATGACAAGGCCAGCGCTGAGGTACCTAACACCCATTTAGGACACTACTATTGAAATTTGGTGAAAGAAGAAAAAAGCTTTCGAAAGCCACAACTTGAAATTAAGGGGAAAATGCAGGTATTTTTCCATGACTTTCTCTTAAATGCTACCTATAATGCTTTGTACCTATCCAAAAATTATAGCCCTTCATCATTTATGTTGCTTTCTAAATAGAAGTCTAAAATTTTGTTGTTTACTGAAAGTTTAAGTTTATTCTCTTGTCTGACACATTAGTAGTGATGATGAATCTTATAACCAAAGGTACATTTTTCTCTGATTCAGAAAAACCTAGACAGTCAATGAGAAATTATATGAAAATGTCTGAGCCAATATAGATGATACATTAATTTGTAAGTGTCTGATTCAGAGGAGATTCACAGAAACAGGGAATATCAATGAGGAAAACATATAATGATATGTAAGGAAACAAGAGTCTAAGAGGAGAAAGTGAGCCAGGCTGACCAAACTTGGTGGATGGCACCATACTTAGCAGACCTGATCACCAAAATCTTTTAACACTCATGAAATTGAACAAAATTATTGGGTAACAAAGACCCTGAGAATGAAGTCTATAGAAAACACTTTTGGGAAAAGTAGGAAATGCTGGTAACAGTATTTCCTCCTTTTCCCTCAATACTTTCTACCCTATCAAAGGCAGAAATCATCATATTAACCCTTTACTCTACAGATACTCAGTTCTACACATTGCTTGTACGAGCCTTTGGAAAACATTGTGGCAAAAGGTGAAATTGCTCGTCACGAGCAATTTCACCTTTTGCCACAATGTTTTCTTTGCTATCAAAAGGTGTCATATACCAATAAGAAACGGCTTCATCCTTCCTGTTAGAGTCAATTAGAGATACCATAGAAATGCTTTATGGGGTAAAGGGTTAACAAGATTTCTTTTCCAGTCTGCAGATGCTTTGAATTTGGTCCAATCAAAAAAATTGTCGTTTAGTAAAGAGTTAATGAAATTATGGAGAGAACATTTTTTTGTTTTCATGGAGGTATAAAAACATAAAACTAATTACGCTTACAGAAACCGCAAACAGGTTTCATAAAAGTGTAATTACCAGTAGGTTTTTTGTTTTTATTTGCATTACTTTGACAGCATAGCTAGTCTGGGCTCTGCTGTTGTTTTTTTCATGGAGCTATGAAATTAAAGATCAGCAAATATGAACTGCAGCCAAAATTGATGAAACATTTTTCCAATATACCAATATTGAGTTAAATTGGTCAACAATAATATTATTAATATCTTAAAAACTATTAATATCTTTAAACTCTTAATATCAGGCAACAAAATGCAATTAACCTTGTCAGAATTGAAACCATTTGACTGACAACAATTTAAATGTGACTCAAATGATTTAATTTGATCTTGATAGGGTAGAAAACACTGTGGGAAAAGGAGAAAATGCTGGTTACCTGAGCATTTTCTCCTTTTCCCACAGTGATTTCAGAAGGCTTCTTCCTTAACTCTTTCCCAAACAATCCATGGTCTTTACCGGTCTGGAATAGTAGCCTTTTGAAAACATTGTGGGTAAAGGAGAAAATGCTGGTAATCAGTATTTTCTCCTTTTCCCACAATGTTTTCTACCCTATCAAAGGACATTTGCACAATTTGAGCCACACTGAAAATGTTTTTCAATTTGGGATAGGTTAACATTTTGTCATCTGGTGAAAGGTAGACTAACCAAACGACAATTTTAGACTGGTCCAAATGGAAAGCATTTGCAGACAACAAAATAAAAGCGACTGAAAATTTCAAGTGTGTTTTGGGAAGGGAAGAAAACAATGTAGGAAAAGGAGAAAATGCTGGTTACCAGAATTTTCTCCTTTTCCCTCAAGGTTTTCGGAAGGCTCCTTTCTCAGGGTAGTTAAACAGGGATTGTGTGGTAGAGAGTTAAACTGCCATGTATTCATTTGCATCTTAGTATCAATTCAAAGTAGAAAGCCAGAAGCCAGCCAAGTCAGCAATGCCAACAGTTGTACTACAATGTCAAACATGCAACATGGATGGCGTACACACATTAGACTCCCTTATCAATCAAGGTGTCATTTTTATGCATATCTTACCGAGTTACTCACTTATTACCATAAAAACAAACATTGATATGGACCTACCAACTGCTTTTTTATGACTTGTCAGAGAGTCCAGTTATGTATTTCCATCACAACAAGGTTTTCTAAACCCTTTCCACAAAATCCTTATGTTAACTAAAAGCTCTACAGCTACCAACAGTACACAATGGAGTGGTAAAATGCTTTTAGATTTTATTCATGCTATTTAAATTATAGAAATTATTGTAAAGATAATAATCTGTTACTTTGTATGGTTGGTCAAAGTAATAGTTGCTGGCGGAAAAACTAATTTTCAAATCGGATGAAATAGAAACATTGCAAAGATGCATCAACCTATATTATTTTAACCTATAGTTTTTCAGCTCCACTGGCCGAGGGCCAGTAGGCTTATGTCATGGCCCGGTGTCCATCGTGCGTGCATCCATGTGTGCATGCATGCATTAACTTTTATTTCAAACATCTTCTTCTCTGAAAATACCCATCCAAATTCGCTGAAAGTTCACAGAAATAATCCTGCCATGGTCCTCTTCAGGGGACGCACAGACTCCCGAACGGACGAAAGGATAGACAGGTGGACGCATGACGGACACCAGGCCATGACAAGCCCGCTGGCCTTTGGCCAGTAGAGCTAAAAAAGCATTGTGGGAATATAAAGTGACTGGCATGTGACTAATGACGCTTAAAACCCATAAACATGTAATTATTTTTCACAATGTCTTCTTCGGATGCCATGTTTGAAGCTTCGTCTGTATTTCTGGTGTGTAAATAAGCTAGTTGCTCATGTAAAAATAGACCGTGTTTCCAATCGCTGTTGACCTGAGCTGTAATAAGTCTCTAATTTCTCTTGTGGTCGGATGGTTTTCGACTACTGGGGTTCTATGAATGAAAATTATAAGGCTTTGGGAGTATAAGGATGATACTTTTGTATTTTTGTAAAATTTTATCCCAAAATCTGAAGGGCCACCTTTAATGTGTGGTCTACAAATGCTCGTAAAACGGATCAGTCTACTGAGTTGTACAAAGTGTAGTAGAGAGTCTGTGGCAGTAAACAGCACCATTATGATTGTTTGTAATTACCTTCGTCTTGTTATTCCACACACTTGATGAGTGGTTTTAAGTATCATTAATTGCCAAAAACATAGAGCAAACATGAAATGAAAATTAAGCTTCCTTGTAAAATCTTCAGAGTAATAGTGCTTCTCATGTTAAAATGATGTTTCAACATAGCTTTCTCAAAAGCTGTTAACTTTTACCTTTTACAAGTACAAAACAAGTATCAAAATTGAAAGCATTGGGAAAATCCGACATGTCAAACATGGCTAAAACCATAGGACATATTATAAAGCATGGCAGCCAGTTTGTTGGAAAAGGAGAAAATATTTGAATTCAACGATGTTACCTAATCTAAGCCTACCTCAAAACTTTTCAGCAATATTTAACCCTTAACCCTTTACCAAACGACAAAATTTTAGACTAGTCTAATTTGAAAGCGTATGCAGAAGATAAAGTGAAAGTAACCGAAAATTTAAAATTTGTTCTGGGAAGGGAAGAAAAAAAAGTGAGAAAAGGAGAAAATGCTGGTTACCAGCATTTGCTCCTTTTCCCACAATGTTTTCAGATGACTTCTATCTCAGTGTCGTAAAAAACAGGGATTGTTTGGTAAAGGGTTAAATTGTAAAGGAAGTGAATTGAAGCTTTCAAACAGATGGCAGCCACCCGAATTTTCTAATACAGTAAAACCTTGTTATTTCGAGTCTCGGACATTCGAGAACCCGGCATATTTCGAGGAATTCCCAGAGTCCCGGCAAAAACTCTACTTTATTGAACCAAAAGTAGCTCGGTAATTTCGAGTCTCGATAAGTCGATAATTCGAACACGGATGGTGGTCCCTGTAAATATTTTCCTTCTTTAAATTGATTGTTTATTCGAATACAATAGTTTCGCACCTCTCCAACGATTGTTTTCACACCTTTCCAAGCAAAGGATTTCATCTCGCCAGCCTGTCTACGGTGTGGCGCAAGTTTTACAAACTGTTAATTACTTCGGGGTATTCATACCACAATATGATTTGAGAAGGTGTTGACGTTAATTAATGATGAGAGGCTACTTGTGACAACAGCCCTTTAAATTCATTGTTGATCCTGAAAAGTCAGTTTAGTAACACCATTTGTGATCAGACGACGCCATATTTTTATCAATTTTCGTGTCAAATCTATTTATAGCATCAGGTTTTTCCCAGTCGCATCGCCACAGATTAGGATCCGTTTGATCACATAAATTTTATCTATTTTGTTACGCTGACGTCGTAATTACTTCGGGTTTGTGTGAATATCAGAATCAGAATTCTGATTCGGAGTGACTATCACTGATACCTTACTATGTCGTAGAAATTTACCTTCGGCACTGGTAAATGTGATTTTCACGGGTTGTGTAGATATTCTGATCTGTTTTCGTGTCGAAGACATTGGCAATGAGAAAAGTCGAAATTCTCTGTTTTTTATCTCTCATTAGCTCACCACTATAACTTCAGTAATTGACACTTCTATGACCATTTCAACAGCGCCGAAATCAAACAGTACCGTTTGTGATTAAAATTTTGACGTCTTCCTCGACATTTAAAACAATAAAAGGGCAGATTTTACGAATTTGTTAAAATTACTGAACACGGCTTTTCCAAAAACTATCGAAAGAAAGGCCAGATTATTTAGAATATATAATTAAAAATCCATACTCATATGATCAAAACAGGAAAATTAACAGAAAATAACCCTTTAGATACTACAGTATATTGTTCAAATATGGTAAATGAATCAATCAAATAGGGACAGATAGGTCTACAAAGTTACACTGCTCAGGAGGAACCACTTTGATCGTTGATCTCGAACGCATTGCATTTTTTTCCAATGACATTTTGGATGATTCGAGCACCGCGAAAACTCGAGCATTTTGCTCGTCCCCTTGGGACCTCGAATTATCGAGATTTTACTGTATATTACAATCTTTTTTGCAGGAAAATGTCCACTTATCCAACAGAGTACATCAAAGATCAGACCACACATTCTGCACTGTCTGCATGAGGTCTTTGAGTCCCACAAAACAGCAAATGAAAATACATGTAATTAACCCTTTACTAGTAAAAGTTTGTCCAAACTAATTTTTACAAGTAAAGGACAAGTGGATTTTTGGACCCTAAAAAAGGTGACTCAAACTTTGAAATTTGTTTTGGGACCAGGGAAGAAAACATTGTGGGATAAGAAGATGCTGGTTACCAGGGAACAGGGTAAAATGCTCAGCATTTTCTCCTTTTACCACAGTGTCTTCTGCCCATACAGAAAAAAAAGTTTGTTGTCTGCAAGTGCTTTCAATATAATCAAGTCTGAAATTTTGTCGTCTGGTACAGAGAACAAAATTTTAGCCTTCTCCATATTGAAAGCATGTGCAGATGTCAATTTCAGAGTGGCTCAAACTGTACAATTTTCTTTGATAGGGTAAAAAAGATTAAGAGAAAAGGAGAAGATGCTGGTTACCAGCATTTTCTCCTTTTCCCACAATGCTTTACAAAGGCTTCTTTCGCTGGGTCATTAAAAGTCCGCATTATGCAGTGAGGAATTTATAGACTCTGGGACATCAAATACTTCTAATAATACTATCAGATCTTTGCAAGACCTTTCTCCCACACATAACCTTCAATTAAAACCCCCATCACTTTGCACTAACTGTAATAATCCATTATGGTTTATTCAGCTCTCTAGGAGTTAATTAGTTACAAGACAATTAGGAGCCTGGATAAACCCTCACTGCTTTCTGGGGCTGGTGCAATGTAATCCTTATGCTGCTTAGCACGACTCACTCACTGACTTTTTGCTGGCAATGTAGATCAAAATCAGACTGCAAAGAATATGTACACTGATCTTAGATCTACACTGTCAAAAACGGACATGATTATTCAAGGATACCTTTTATTTCATTAACTCTTTACCAAACATATTTATAAACAAGTAAAATAGGGAAGCACTAAGACTGACAATAAAATAAACTGTGACTCAAAAATTAAAATTTTCTTTACCAGCATTTTCTCTTTTTCCAATACTGTTTATAGAAAAGGCTTCTTTCGTAGGGACGTGAAAACCTGGGATTGTTTGGTAGAGGGTTAAGAAGTATAATTTAGGTCTTTACTATAGGGTGAAAAATTTCATTTCACTTATTTAGCAGAATAAAGGGTTAATAAACTTCACTATTAACCAGACCACTAAAAAATCAAAATTGTCCAACTGGAATTGCAGCTGAACAATAATATAATTGGTTTGGTTTGTATTTGAGTGTTAAACGCCATTTACACTGCTAAGGTCATATCATTACACTTATCGACACACTCGAGTTTTCTTTCTCAAATCAGTACTTTCAACTTTCTTTCTAAAGCCACTGACTACTTTTCTAAAATGTATCAGAGGTGTCAGAGTTAAAAAATCACAGGAAAGAAACTTCGCTGCAGCAGCAACCAGGTATTGAACCCACAACCTCATGGTCACAAGTCAGATACGTTAACCACTGAGCTACTTGGTCAGGTGCTGCAGAACAAATTTACCCTTTACCATACCATGCCAACCTTCAAATACATTGTGGGAAAAGGGGAAAATGCTGATAACCAGCATTTTCTCACAATGTTTTCTACTCTATCAGAAAAAAATGTACCATTTGAGCCACAATGAAATTGTTGTTGGCCAATGCTTTCGATTTTGACAAGTTCAGTCTGTATCATCTGGTGAAGAAGTAAATGAAACCCAAATGACGATAGATTATAATTATTTGTCCTTGAAAGGGTTGAAAATATTGTGGAAAAAAGAGGAAAAAAAATTAAAAATCTGCAAATGCTTTCAATTTAGACAAACTTAAAATTTTGTTGTTCGGGAATGAGTTAAATGTTGGTACTATGGATAATGCAGATACAGGCCAAAACTCATTCCAAGTTAGCCTCTGTGATGGATGACACCATCACATGGGACCTTGGTCTAGTATCTCATCTGAAAGTATTTTTGATTTTTAGATAGCCATAGCCAGCCATGGGGGGCGAAATCAAGTTCATCTGAGTCCTACGCACTACTAACTGAGCTATGCGACCTAACAGGCAATCAAACCCCGTTCTCCTGTCTTACAGGCAACTTACCACTTTACGATTGAGGATCTCAAAAGCCCTCTTCTTCAGAGTTGTTAAAATGCAGGATAGAGTGATAAAGGCTTAACTCTTTACCAAACAATAAAGTTTTAGATTGATCCAAATTGAAAGCATTTGCAGACAACGAAATAAAAGTAAATGAAATTTTGAAATTTGTTTTGTGAAGGGTAGAAAACATTGTGGGAAAAAGGAGAAAATGCTGGTTACCAGCATTTTCTCCTTTTCCCAAAATGTTTTCTTAAAGCTTCTTTCTCACGGTTATCAAAAGTAGGGATTGTGGGGTAATGGGTTAAAACGCAGGATTGTGTGATAAGGGGTTAACCCTTTACTCCATAGATACTCATTTCGACACATTGCTTGCAGGAGCCTTTGGAAAACATTGTGACAAAAGGTGAAATTGCTCGTGATGAGCAATTTCACCTTTTGTCACAATGTTTTCTATGCTATCAAGAGGTGTCATATACACATAAGAAACCACTTCATCTTTGCTGTTAGTTAGGGTCATTCAGGGATACTATAGAAATGCCTTATGGGGTAAAGGGTTAAGCAGTTAATTACAGTACATCAATAATAATGAGGTCAGTGTATCTGTTTAATGGTTCACCGGAGATCAATAAGTGCATAACATGATAAAATCAATCCGTTTTCTGTATAGATTATTCAATACCTGTCAAAAACCGTTGCAAGCTTGAAACACTGACATTTCATGGAAAATAGACATGTTAGATATTTCACTACTGAAAAAAATTTGCTTTTTCTCAAATACTGAAAATACATTTCCTCTGCATGATCAAGAAACAATTTGGTCTCCATCTTAAATATAGCACTGGACATTATAGATCAGAGATCAAATTGCATGTTCTGTGCAGTCTGATCCTGGTTTACACTGTTCACAATAGCTTCTGGTGTGGTCTTCTGTATGGAAAGAGTTAACTGTACCATTAATGGCAAAAGTATTAGGACTCGTCCAAATTCAAAACCAGAGCAGACAACAAACTGACATTGTCCTTGAAAACAAAAACATTGTGGGAGAAAAAAAAGTAGATAACCATTGAACCTTTTATTCTTTTCCCACAACGTTTTCAAATGCCTTCTTCCTATGGGCCATTGCTAAGGACCCCTCCCTAAGAACCATCACTCAGGCCTTATTCCTAAGGACCATTACTTAGGCCTTTTTCCCATGGGCCATTACTTGGCCTTCTTCTGAGGACCACTGCCTGGGCCATCTATCCAAGGACCATTACCTGGGCCTTCTTCCTATGAACCACTATTTGGGCCTTCTGTCTAAGGACCAAAACTTTGGCCTCCTTCTGAAAGGGCCTCCTTCCTAAGGGCCATTACATAAGCCTTCTTCCTAAGGGTAATTACTAAGGCCTCCATCCTATAGTTATAGCCCTTTTTCCGTAGGGCCATTACTTGGGCCTCCTTACTAGAGGCCATTGCCTGGGCCTTCTTCCTATGGGCCATTACTTGGGCCTTCTTCCTAAGGGCCATTACTTGGGCCTCCTTACTAAGGGCCATTGCCTGGGCCTTCTTCTTATGGGCCATTACTTGGGCCTTCTTCTTAAGAACCAATGCACGGGCCTTCTTCCCATGGGCCATTACTTGGGCCCTTCTTCCTAAAGACCTTTAATCGGGCCTTCTTCTTATGGGCCATTAGTATGACCTTTTCCATGAGAACCACTACCAGGGCCTTCTTCCTATAGGCCATTACATGGGCCTCATTCCAAAGGGCCATTACTTTGGCCTGCTTCTTTAGGGCTATAAATTGGGCTTCATTCTTAAGGACCATTATGTGGCCCTTCTTCCTAAGGACCATTACTTGGCCCTTCTTCCTAAGGGTCATAACTCGGGCCTTCCTCCTAAGGGCCATTTCTTGGGCCCCCTTCCCAAGGGCCATTATTCGGGCCTCCTTCCTAAGGTCCATTTCTTGGGCCTCCTTCTTTAGGGCGAGCAATTACTTGGGCCTTCTTTCTAAGGGCCATTACTTGGGCCTTCCTCCTAAGGGCCATTTCTTGGGCCCCCTTCTCAAGGGCCATTACTTGGGCCTCCTTCCTAAAGGCCACTTCTTGGGCCTCCTTCTTTAGGACAGGCAATTACTCGGGCCTCCTTCCTAAGGGCAATTACTTGGGCCTTCTTACTAAGGGCAATTACTCAGGCCTCCTTCCTAAGGTCCATTATTTAGACCTTTTCCATATGTCCATTACTTGGGCCTCCCTCCAAGGGCCATTACTTGGGGTTCCCTCCTGAGGGCCATTACTTGGGCCTTCTGCCTAAGGGCCATTAATTCGTCCTCCTCCCTAAGAGCTTTTTCTTAAGGCATTTTTCCGTAGGGCCATTACTTGGGCCTTCTTCCTAAAGGCTATTTCTTAGACCTTTTTCTGCAAGGCCATTTGGACCTCCTTCCTAAGGCTAATTACCTACTGGCCTCTTTCCTAGAGTAATAGCCGTTTTTCCGTAGGGCCCAAGCTTGGGCCTCCTTCCTTAGGGCCATTCTTTAGGCCTTCTTCCTGTGGACCATTTCTTAGGCCTTTCTTCATCAGGGCCATTATTCGGAAATGTTTGGTCAAGTGTAAAAGTCACATTTTCTTCTTTGTCCACAGTTTTCAATAATTGCTGTCTTGTCATCAAGGTTAATCAAAACTCCGGATCATGTTGCCATATTTTTTGATGTGCCCCTGTTGCTCCAAACCTGTGCTTGATCATTGTACCAATCAAAATTTAATGTTCTTAATTATGGCAATGGTAATATACTGCTCAATAAAAAAAAAAGTATATTTTAATACAGCTTTTATTCTAGATTCTTATTCCTTTTATTACAAAATGTTATATTGATTTTGTTGTAGCACATATTTTTGTGAAGGAGTTGTAGCAGAAAAAAGTATTTAGACTTTTCCCATAACTTGGCTAACTTACTATTTATGTTTTAACCCATTACCAAACGACAATATTTTAAACTAGTCTAAATTGAAAGCATTTGCAGACGACAAAATAAAAGTGACTGAAAATTTGAAATTTGTTTTGTGAAGAGTAGAAAACATTGCAGGTAATAGAGAAAATGCTGGTTACCAGCATTTTCTCCTTTTCCCACAATGTTTTCTAAAGGCTTCTTTCTCAGGAGCGTCAAAAGGAGGGATTGTGTGGTAATAGGTTAACTCCTTCCCAAACAATTTCTGTTTTTCACGACCATGAAAAAGAAGCCTTTTGAAACCAATGTGGGAAAAAGAGAAAATGCTGGTAAACAGTGCTTATTTTGTTTTTTTCTCGTGATACTTTAAGGTCTCTGTTATGGTAGGGTTGTTTGTTAAAAAATCTTTGTTATAAAAAGAAAGACACTAACTGTAAGAAACTTGATACTATTTGACACTTTTTGTCCTAGATGTAATTTCTACATACTAAAGTATACCTTCTTAATCAAAACAGTTGCAAAATGAGAATTTGCTTGTGGACTGAGGCATTGCTCCTTTTCCACAACACCTTCATATTTTGATCATGGATTATGGGTTCTTATGAGGCCTAAAATTATAATTATGGAGTATTTGTATATTATGATTAAATTTTACATTGAACTCCTCCGGGACTTTGTTTCAAGAGGTAAATATTAGTTAAGACAATAATTGGTATGTTTTAAGAGCACTTTTGTTGCAGTTTTATCGGTAACATGACCCCAGGAGGTATAACTTATTTACAGCTATGTGTATAGCTAACCCTTCAACTCTGAACTCAATGGCAGACAACCCAGTGCTAAGTATTAGATCATCCGAAATGAAAGCATTTTGCATAAAACAAAACTTCTCCAACAGACATGCATACCTCCAGTGAGGATAGGTTCTGTGGAGACTCCATGTTGGTCGATTTCTAAGTTGTTGTAACTTGTGACCCAAACGCATTTCCAATTGTAAGCTTGATGGGATATGAATATGTCTAAACTAAACTCCATGTTAGGAATCCTTCACCTTGCCACAGAGCTTTATATTTAGAGGACCCCCAAGTCCTTCAAATGAATAAAAAAGGGAAAAGGTAAAAATTTGGGGATTGTTTACAGAAATTTGGGGTCAAAATTCAAAGAAAACAGGGATCAGGGAGACCTCTATTGACTTTGAAAGATCACTTCGGTTATCGTACTCTAGATATGAAACATTGCAGGAAAGTAATAAAAGTCTAAGTACCCCTTTTGCCAAGAAAGATTATGACTCTCCTAAAACAAGTGGGGGAATGAAGCCATGAGGCATAGCCCTGTACCAAACAATCCCAACTTTTAACCCTTTACTCCATAGATACTCATTTCTATGCGTTGCTTCTAGGAACCTTTAGAAAACATTGTGGCAAAAGGTGAAATTTCTCTTGACAAGCAATTTCACCTTTTGCCACAATGTTTCCTATGCTATCAAAAGGTGTCATATACAGATAAGAAATAGCTTCATCCTTGCTTTATTTTGGTCAATTAGAAATACCATAGAAATGCCTTATGGGAAAAAGGGTTAACAACTTTGAGAAAGAATTCTTTTGAAAACATTGTGGGAATAGGAGAAAATGCTGGTAACCAGCATTTTTTCCTTTCCCCACAACATTTTCTATTCAATCAAAGTCAACTTTCAGAGTTTTAGAAGCATTTAATTTGTCGTCTTCAAACGCTTTAGAATTGGAAAACCCTAAAAATATTTTGTGTGGATAAGAGATAATATGATGATGGGATGTGATCTATAGATAATAAAATACGTGGAATGCCAGGGAAAATGGTATCATATGCATAAATACCCAGTTGTGTAATGTATTTCTTGCCGAGTGCTTGATCAATACATCCAGAAAAAAATCTTCAGCCAATGACTTCAAAAGAATAACCTTGGGAAATATAATAATGTGCCTAATGCTTTCAATTATGGTTAGATCAAAATACATGAATACTTTTGCAAATGTTTGGGCATAAGGAGAAATTGCTCACTGTGAGCAATTTCTTCTTATGCAACAAAGTTTTCCAAAGTGGTTGCCTGCAAGATGGCAAAAAGTGTCTACTTGAAGTAATGGGATTGATCAATACAATGGAATACTCAGATGGCCTATTTTCAGCTATTAAGTTATTTGTAAATGCTACCAGCACAGGGCAAGAGTGCAGTATCTATTGATAGTTTTCACCCCTTTGTGTTTTAGTTGCTTTTTGTATGACACTAAGCATAATTCTATACATGGAGCATTGCCAGTCTATAATTCCCGCCAGCATTTTCTCCTTTTCCCACAATGCTTTCAATTCTTCCATGGAAGTTTTTTTCAAAATTAGATTGGTTATTATCAGCACAAGATAACAACACCTGTTTTTTCCTATCATGGAATTTGTAACACCAGTGCGATGCCCAATATTTTTCCAAAGCTTTTCCACACAATTGCCCCCAAGACAATACAACCCCCCAACAATTACCCCCTGGAAATTAATCGGTCCCCCCCCTCTCCCAGCCCAACTATTACCCCCTGGACAATTCTTTCCCCTTCCCCCCCCCCCCCCCCCCCCCCCCCCGATAACTGCCCCATGCCAATCTCCCTGCTGACCATTCCCCCCACCCATCCCACCATCCCACCATCCCACCACCGATGATAACCCCCCCCCATCTTACTAGAAATTTCTTCTGCTTTTGCTTTGGGACGAGGTCATTGTCGACTTTCAGCTTCAGACCCTGGGTTCAAAAGTGTAATGCTCTGCGGATTTATGAGGAAAAATACCTCAGTTGGCATAATCCTCTGATACAGAATGTGAGGAAAAAGAAATTATAGACCCTCAGAAAAGTGCTCACAAATTTGACAAGTTTCACTATAGAATTTCCTTATATGCATATGATGGTATGAACATTCTGGTGGGGGCAATTGTCCAGGGTGTAATTGTCTGGAGGGCAGTTGTCTAGGGGACAATTGTCCCGGGGGGCAATCGTCCTAGGGGGGGTAATTTCCTGAGGATAAATTGTCTGGGGGACAATCATACGGGGGTAGTTGTCTAGGGGGTAATTGTCTCTGGGGGCTATTGTCTCCAGGGAAGCAATTGTCCCAGGGGAATTTACAGAGGGGAGTTGTCGGGGGTGGGGGAGGGGGGTCCTGAAGTCAGAGAAATTAGGGGGGAAATTGTCCAAGAGTCATAGAGTCAGAGAAATTAATTCTGTCCCAATGACTATCATCAATCCTAGGAATATACAAGTATTGCATGAGGTGGGGATTTGAACTAGCCACCCCCTATTTTCAATTCCTGTCTGCAAAAGACTGCGCTTCCAGGCTTCCAAACTTCTTGTCTGCAAAACACTTGACTTTGAACATGCAATCTAACAATCCATCATCCAAATTAGAACCAAACACATGAACGGTTTGAACTCATTACAAAACAACAGTATTTTAGGTTTGTCAAAATTGAAAGCATTTACAGATGACAAAATAATAGTGACTGAATTTGAAATTCGTTTTCTAAAGAGTAGGAAACTTCTCTCCTGTTACCGCAATGTCTTCTAAAGACTTCTTTCTCAGGGTTGTCAAAAGTAGGGATTGCATGGTAATGGGTTAAAAGGCATGGTTTTTCTACAATGCTGCAGTGGAGACAAGCATCATAAAAGTGGGCTGAAAATGCACGATAATGAAAAGAGGAATCAATAAACATCACAGAATAAATTCAACTTCCTTGATTTTGCATAAAAGCCAATATTTAAGGTTCTACAAAATTGATAAGGACATTGTAAACAGTTTTCTACAGAATTGTTCCCGAGTAAACCCTTTCCAAAACAATACCCCGTTTTCATGTCCCAGATGAAGAGGTCTTCTGAAAATATTGTGAGAAAAGGAGAAAATGCTGGTAACCAGCATTTTCTCCTTTTCCCACAATGTTTTCTATTCTGTCAGCCTCATTTCATTTCGTGCCCTTTTCAGATTTAAATTGTTTGTTGCAGACTTTCAAAATTCAGATAAGTCTAAAATTCATCATCAATTTTGGGACAAGTTTACCAGACGACAAAATTAAAGTCTTGTCAGAAGTGAAAGCATTTGCAGAAGACAATTGCAATGTGGCTCAAATGGTCTAAATTTATTTCGATAGAGTAGAAAACATTGTTGGAAAAGAAGAAAATGCTGGCTACCAGTCTTTTCTCCTGTTCCCACAATGTTTTCACAAGACTTCTTTTCCGGGAGCGTCAAAAGTCAGCATTGTGTGGTAAAGGGTTAAACCCCATCAATACTGAATGAATAAAGTAGTCACTTTCTCAAGCCGCGCCCCGGTAGCTCAGTCTGTAGGGTGCAGGTCATGAGAACACGGGGTCCAGGGTTCAACCCCTGGCTACAACCATATTACAATCCTTTCGGAAAGAAGGCTTCTGAAAATATTCCCAGCTTCTTTTCCCACAGTGTTTTCTACTCTTCTACAGACAGAAAACTAGGGCCACAACATAATATTACCCTTCAGGCATATAAAAAGGGAAAAAAGGTATGTTACTCTCATTTTCTTTTTGAGGATGCCATTATTCTTTAAATGTTGCACTATTCGAAGACCCTGTAAATGCCTAAATGGTAATCTTTTTTTCTGCTTGAACATTGTTCAACAATCTAGGTATTCTCCTTGAAAACCATCTTACAATGAATTTATCTTTTATCACTTTTCAACACTTTTGCTACACTTTTCAAACCCTATTTAAACAGAACTTTCGTTGTTTATACATACTAACAAGATAATTATCCCACAATCCAACTGATTTCCAATCAACTCTTTTTTTCACATGACAAAGACAATAATTGAATTGCAACCATAAATTATGGAATTTTTCAAAGATACAGTGAGGTAGAAACATTAAAGGATAAGTAGAAATTGTTAGTAACCAGCACTTTCTCTTTTTCCCCTCAATGTTTTCTTTTTCGGGTTCATTAAAAGTCAGGATTGTTTAGGAAAGGAGTTAAACTGAGCAGTCAGACTTTCAGTCGAATTTTTTTCTATAATATTGTGACAGACTTAGGTACCCGTACATTAACTAGAGCTCCAAATAAGAGGGAGTGATGCTATTCTACATATATTATTTCTCCTCCAAACCCTTTGTTGTGTGTACTCAATAGAATCATCTCATCGAGATGATTCTATTGAGTACACACAACATTGATTTTTATCTGAGAACAATTATAATTTTTTCAGTTTTGAAATCAAAATCACTCCCTCTTTGTGGAGCTCTGAATTAAACCATTAAATTCAAGATATCCTTCCATGTTTTTTTTGTTAAATTATGGACCATGTCACTGTTTTACTTACCAGATTCCGTATGGGATAGAGAACAAAGAGGATATATATTTTGTTTTCTTCTGTGAAAGGTCAAAATTTATTATACCAAGTGGACATTATTGATCATGCTGTCACAAGTGGTGCAGCCACAAGTGAAAATGATTACCAATAATGTTTGTGTGATGAAAGGAATTTTGACCTGGGCCTCTTGTTTACCTAAAAACCTTTCAGAGAACTAACTGTTGTCTGCAAATGCCTTTACTTTGGACATGTCTTTCATTTTGTTGTTTTGTAAAAAAAAATGCTTTCCATATGGCCAAGTGCAAATAAAGTGTGACATTGGGTCCAAAAATAAACTTCTATTGAGACAAGTTTTACTTGTACTATTTCAAAGGATATATATTGAAAATTGCAGAAAGTATACCATTTTCAAAACAGATACACCTGTCTTAAAAATATCTGGATTTTATATGAAGTTAAAATGCCATTTTTTTAACTTTAGATAGTACTGTTAAAGTTGCAAAAGGTTGGGTAAACCATTTGGTCTGTCAGTATTTGTTCCTTATACATTAGGCAGCAGCATGTCGCAAACTTTTAATCTACATTTCAGTCATATTCTTTGTATTCTTGAAAAGATATGGCAAATTAATGTCAGGAAAAGCAACATTATAAAGAAACATACCTTTTATAAATTTTATTATTAAAAGGTTATTAAACATTCACTTTAATTGACCAAATTTAATCAAACTTTAATCAAATTATTCCAAAATAAAACCAACCTGGCTTTTCTATTCAGATGTATAACCGAGCAGTACCCAAACCAAAAATGTAATGAAATTTTTATTTTACCGTTATGGTTGGGACATATTACACATACCTAATATTAAGGCTGAATAATAGATCCTAACAACCAGTATGTGTTTAATTTTATCATTAATCTAACAAAAGATGGTTAAACTCTTAAAAAATCACCTATATTGATATAAAACAACTATGCTCTTTATAGTGCAAGTCTTTGTGTATATATGTTTATTGTAATACATGTATTTTAGAAATCACTAATAAAGACAAAAAAATGGTTGAGTCACACTTATTAATCCTAGCCTACTTCATTGTCATATTAAACATGATAATTTCTGAATCAAAATTAATGCTTAGAAATAACATAGTACTCCAGCACAATTCATATTTTAAAGGACCGTGATAACCGTTATGGTTGGGACATCCAGCACACCTCTATATCTCTATATTTAGACTGAATATCACCAAATAAAATGAAACATTCTGACATATTTCCACAACAATCTAACAAAATATGTACAAACTCTCAAAAAACACTGAAACTACCCCCCAAAAAATCTAAAAAACTAAGTTTATGGCTCAGGACTACTTTCAGATGTTAATTGCCTTAGTATGCCTGACACCCTTCACAATGATAACAAATATCTGATAACACATCTGATTCTGGCTTCATTAATCATTACAGTATTGAATAAGTCATGCCTGGATCAAAGCAATTGCTCAGAAATAGGACATAAATTAACATAATTAAGCTTTACTGTTATGGTTGGGACGAAAAGTCGAATGATGTTTTAGTTTTTTCATTTTGATGTAAATTGACATCACTTTGCAGGATTTCTGGCTAGGTTCTTCATACCGTGTATGAAATTCATTTGAATAATGTGCCAATATTGGCACAAAATTCAGCATTGACTGTAGTATATATAGATACAACACAATTTAGAAGAAAAACAGAAGAACAGAAATATGCCTTGATGTACCGTAGATAACTTAATGTTTTAGAAAGGTTAACTTCTACCAGCGGAAAGCGATGTTGAATGTTTCAAAACACTGCTTTGTTGTTTTGATTCTGTCTCGTCAAAGTGTGCCTATCTCTCATAGCATGTTACTATACAAACAGTAAAGTTTGACCCCTGTACCCTAATGCATTCTTTGAAGATTTTGATCCTAACCCCAATTTTCTTGGGCGTTAGTTGCCAGGTATCCTTATTGTGCAATTACTCGACATTTCAAGATTTCCTGTCAAAGTCTCCTGGGCAATTCTGTTTTAGAGGTCAAATTTATAAGCTGTTTTCCTGAATGTATCTCAGCGGTCTTGTTTTACATGCTGCTCTACAGCCGTTATGATTTTGTCTGTGACTGATGTTGATGGAAAGACAGATTTAGGGTCATCTTTAATAGTATCGCACCCTTGTATAAACCAGTCCCATCCATGTACAAATATCAGATTTCATGAGTGCAGAGTCCCCTTTAACTGGTTCTAAATGGCCTTTGCTTTCTGATAAATACTTTTGGAGATTGACGTTAGGATTACTCTCGGCTCAAATAAAACATTGTCCGATACTTTAGACCATTACCATTAAAATGATGTCATACTTTACATGTACCTATTTGAATATGACAACATTTCAAAATTTGAGTCATTTACCAGTTAATTGATGCTCATCTATGCACAATTTTTTAATTCTAGTAGTTGTTTTCGAAATAAAACAAGAAAGTCCACAATCTTTTTGATCACCCCACATATGTTTTTTGTCTCTTTGCTCTGGTTGGATCCTAGTTTATATTTTTGATTTGATCACTAGCATGTTTTTGTGAATTACCAGACCTTAAACCTCTCTCAAAGTTCAATTTTATCACTAGTTTCTCCATCTTAGTCTAAAACAGCAACCCAATACCACAAATCAAGTAGCATGTTTTGCTTGTGAAAAATGTCCCAACCATAACGGTAGCTGTGAGTACTTTTATAGGTCTTTCAAAACACGATTTTAATATAGACAGTAGGACAAAATTACTACTTCATATGTAAAATTAGTTAATAGAACATCAACTAAGCTTTAATCAAGTGAGTGGCTGGTAATTTTGAAAATACAGGTTGTCTACTTGAATAAACATGTAAGAATTGCAATAAAAGTGAAAATTATTCAACAATTTCGTTATTCTGACTGTCCTGTGTAACTTTCACAACTGTAAAATAACTAAATAAAATACACATTCCATTCTTAAAGATGTTGCATAAATGTCACTGGTGAAAAATATAACCGTTATGGTCGGGACAAAACCGTTATGGTTGGGACATTAAAATTTCGACCTCATAGGTCTTTCCGATTGGTTAGCATAAAGAACACCTGAAATGCATAAGATCTGATAGGCATTAAGGAAACTAAAGCAAGGCAAATGAGATATGCAAAGCATTAGTGTTAGGTATATTGAACCAATAAACAAAGGAGGGTGTTAACCGTTATGGTTGGGACACATTTTTGGTAGAAGCAGAGGATACAAGCAAGCTGTGTGACATGCAAACAAATCAAAGAAAATTGTTACAATATGAAGATACATCTTACCTGCATCATTTGCAGCCTTTTTAGTTTATGCTAACCTATTATTACCCAATGCTTGACTTACTCTTACTTGGCAGACCTCAAATTGTAGAAAATGGAGACATTTTGACATATTTTAAAAATTGCCATCATGAGCTAACCTTCAACTATGGATGTACCTCATTTGGTGATTTTACTAAATATATGGATAACTATGACACATACATGTTTAAACCCACTCAGTAAGCTATTTAATTTTATTTATTAAAATATGAAAAATGGTGTTAAAGTGTATGTCACACGAAAAACAGCATTTTTCGGCTTCTTTGCAATTTTCAATCTGCTGTAACTTTTGAACCATTCATCCGATTTACCTGAAATTTTCAACACAGTACCATTACAGTATATTCTTTCAGAAAACAAACATTTTAGAGTTGTTTATTTATTACTCTTCGAAATAGTAATGATTTATTGTTGGAGACAAGAAAATGTACTCTTATTTGCACTTGGCCATATTTTGAAGGATTAAACAGGGTTAACTAGAGCTGTCATGGTGAATGTGACTTAATACCCCTGCCAGCGCTTTAACAGAAACAGGCAATTACTAGTATTTTGTACACAGACTGACAAACGGATGGACACACACTCGGACATGTGGATGGACAGACAGGCTGATTCCAGCATAACCCCAAAAACAATATTCGTTTTGCGAGGGTATAACAAGCTCATTACGATGATTCTTCACTATAGAATCCAGGAGTCAACAACACTGAATAACAGAGCTCTAGATGGTGAGTGATTTTGATTTCAAAATTGAAATCATTATTCTCTCCTAAACCCTATTTTGTGGGTATTCATTAGAATCGTCTCATGGAGACGATTCTAATGAGTACCCATAACATAGGGTTTAGTGGAGAAATAATAACTAAAGAATATCTTCAGTGACTTCCTCTTATCTGTAGCTGCAATCTGTAATACAACAGAACACAGAGCTCAAGATAGACAGATTGAGTGATTTTGATTTCAAAGTTGAAAAAATTAATAATTTTCCACTAAACCCTATGTTATGGATACTCATTAGAATCGTCTCTTTGAGACGATTCTAATGAGTACCCACAACATAGGGTTTGGACGAGAAATAGTTGAGTTAGAATGCCATCACTCCCTGTTATCTGGAGCTCTGAGAACAGGAAGAACCAGACTCAAGATGGTGGGTAATGAAAAGTTGACATTTTAAGTACCATGATAAATGGTATTAGATTCAACAGAAGATGTAAGGATATTTTCGGGATTCTTTACCAGCTAAAATAGCCCCAAGGATGATGAAAATAATAACGGGTATAAGTCACTAAACAGATACCAATAAAAACGAAGAAGAAAAAAGGTAGTGTTTTGAGATAGTTAGATAGCATGATATCAGTTCTGTTTTACATACATTACCATGGAAACAAGTCTGTACATTTGATGGCTACTTTCTGATAAGACATAGGTGTTAGATTATTGATTTGAAGAGTTCTCACTTCCTTTCTAGGCCAACAATAATACATCTTTGTTTCTGGTCACCATCTTTCATCCCACTCAAAAATTCCTTGTGTTCTACATTTCCGTTTCAATTGTAAAAAAATTATCCGTCTACACAAATTCTATACTGTGACACAATTTTTATTACATCAAACAGCTTTTTCTCCATCAAGAGAAAGTGGTAAAGAGTTCACTCTTTCATGACATAATACATGATATACATAAATCCCATTTTCTCAAAGGCTTCAAGTACAATTCCTCTGCAAAAATCAAGAAACAGTTTGGTCATAATCTAGAATATATAGCAGTAGACAGTGTAGATCAGCAATCAGACTGCACATTCCATGCAGTCTGATCTTAAATTGTCCACCAAAGCTCAAATTGTCGTCTTTGGTATGAAAAGAGTTAACCGTTTACCCTGTAAGGCATTTCTATGGTATCTCTAATTGACCCTAAACAACAGCAAGGATGAAGCCGTTTCTTATGTGTATAGGACACCTTTTGATAGCATAGAAAACATTGTGGCAAAAGGTGAAATTGCTCCTGACGAGCAATTTCACCTTTTGCCACAATGTTTTCCAAAGGCTTCAACAAGCAATGCATAGAAATGTGTATCTATGGAGTAAAGGGTTAAAACATTATAGCCAGAGCAGAGATCTCTTGTCACACACATATTCTCCTTTAACTCAGGGATCATAATACTATCCCTGTTGAACTACAAGGTTTTTCAAAAAATTTTCTGTATAAGAAGAGAAAAGCCACAACAGGAGAAAAGCTGGCCTGGTACAGGTGGTAATGTAATTTGGTGAAGGTAAACTGAAGACAGACACACCATATCTACCTCAATACACTCAAGATGTATGGGTAAATAATACGGTTATGCAGGTCAGTAAGAATCCTGACCATTTGATTAGCATCAATACCCTGCTGATATGTAAACCACTGCTGTGCAGTAATTGATACCACATTTAACTCTTTACCTTAGCCTGTCTTACAGTCAGAACATTTTTTCCTTTTCTTTATTCAGACATGTAACACTGTCAAAAATAACAGTAAATAAATGGTAATAATTATAAGGAACCAAACATTTGTTAATGACATAGATTATATACAGATCAATAAGGACTGAGTGAAAAATAATTGCCAACTGGAACTTTGCTTAAAGTTTGCTACCTTTTAGCACACAATCCCTATTTTTATTATGATGAAAAAGTCTTTAGACAACATAATAAGCAAAGGAAAAAAATCATAGAAATCAGCCTTTTCAACCATTAAAAGTACAAGACTATTGCAGTCATGCACTTGTAAAATCATATCATTATCATTTGGACAAAAATAAACTGTCACCATTCTGTAAATTCTTTCAATTTAAAAAAATCCATAATGCTGTAGTATGGTAATGAATCAACTCTTTACCAAACGACAAGTTTTTGGACCAGATCAAAGAATCTGCAGACAACAAGTTCAACCTTGGTAATTTGATGATTTCTGACTGATTGGGCAGAAAAATATTGTGGGAATAGGAGAAAATACTGACAGTGATTGGTAACGGAATTTTTGCAATGGGACAATGTCCCTTTGGTCAGGAAATTCAATGTGACATTTTGAAAACCAATGTGACAATTTCAACAACACAAATATTTTCATTGTCTTCATTTATTTGTTTAAAACACTGTACAATGCAAATACAAGTCATGTATTTAGCTAATGCCTTGTACTGTACAATGCAAATACAAGTCATGTATGTAGCTAATGCCTTGATTGCTTATGTTTGTTTCTTGGTAACATTAATTATCAAACACAGAGCTCCAGATAGAGGGAGTGATTTTGATTTCAAAATTGAAAATATTAATAATTTTCCACTAAACGCAATGTTGTGGGTACTCATTAGAATCGTCTCATCGAGACGATTCTAATGAGTACCCACTACATGGGGTTTGGAAGAGAAATAATGGATTTAGAATACCATCAATCCCACTTATCTGGAGCTCTGAAACATGGTCAATTTATCAATAGACAATCACCTTCCATACTGAGTATATAATTCTGATTAAGAATGCTTCAGTGGATGTGCTCGAGGACATCTAGATGTAATCTAAGGGTCGGTCTGATTGTTGTCTATTTGACTCTGTTGAATGAGGAACGTTTATATGGGGGGAAAAACTACTTATTGAGCCCCGGCCTTCAGGCAACTATAATTTCTTTTTCGGGGGCATTTTAGACGTGGAAAATTAAATTTACTATTCAAGCAGCTAAACAAACTAATTTAACGACATAGGTACAAATTTTCAGTTAGCGATTCATGATTTACAAGTTGATGACGTCACGCGAACCTACACTACTCATTTTTACAGAATGTCTAATTGGATATGATCAAAATAGGTTCGCCCCATGATTTTTCGTACTTTTTCTGAAGTCGAAAAATGAATGGGACACAAGCGCACTGGATAGCAAAAAGGATGTGACATTTTGGAATTTAATGTGACTATGGTGCATGGCGCAAGCCTTTCCCAGTCACTGGGCTGGTTACCAGCATTTTCTTCTTTTCCTAAAATGTTTTCTATAAGATTTTTTCTCAGGGTCATTAAAAGTTAAGACTGTGTGGTAAAGAGTTAACCCTATACTGTCCAGGCTAAGCTTCCACTTAACCCTTTATTCCATAGATATTCATTTCTAAGCACTGCTTGTAGGAGCCTTTGGAAAACATTGTGGCGAAAGGTGAAATTGCTCGTGACGAGCAATTTCACCTTTTGCCACAATGTTTTCTACACCATCAAAAGGTGTCATTATACACATAAGAAACAGCTTCATCCTTGCTGCTATTTTAGGGTCAATTAGAGATACCATAGAAATGCCTTATGGGGTGGAGGGTTAATCTTAATCTATGAATCCTTTGCTGTAACATCCTGTGTTTATATGACCCTGTGGAAAAGGTTTTAACTCCTTCATTACTCAAATAAATAAATTACATTTTCTGAAAGGTTACAAAATACAGTTCTGCTGCAAGATCAAGAGACAGATCAGTCATAAATTATCCAGAATAAGGCATTGGACAATGCAGATCAGATGTCAGAATGCACACGTGGTGCAGCCATAATTCGATAAAAAAGACAGCGAGACAATATAGATCACAGATTACACTGCACGTTCTGGCGGAATTGTACCTATTTTGGTACAATCCCGCTGGATTTGTGTGGCTTGTCCCGACGCAGCCGGGAAATCTTGATACCGTTAGAAAGGCTGGGGTCTCAGCTGACTATCAATGTCGCGTTTTGTAGGCCTGCCCGTTCAACAAGTCCGTCAGGATCGAAAAAGTTGACCGGGGGTGCAGAGCTTACCTGCACATTCTGTGCAGTCTGACTTTGATTTACACTGCCCACAAAAGCATCTGGGAGTCTTTTATGGTATGGAGAGGAAAAAGAAATAATTGCTAGTAAAGGAAAAAATGCTTATACCAGGCACTTCCTATATTTTCCCAGTGTGTTCTACTCTTTGAAAGCCATTAATACTCCTTGCACTTACAGAAAATTGACCATTAGCCAAAAGTTTCAGCCCGGGTGACCCTAACAAGGGTTAATACCCCCTTTCCCACCACGCCCCAAAACCAGATGCATTAAGCCCCCTTTTAACATAACTTTGTTCTTGAACACTGCTTCTTATTCACAACAAAAACTTTAGGATAAAGGACCATTAAGGCTGGTTAGGCCAGCAACTGCTCTTGGTTTTGTCCATCCATAGGCTCTTTTAAGTCCTTACCGAAAGACAAAAATCTTACAGCGGCCCAAAAATCCACTCATTCCAGACAAAAAGCTTGCCTGAATGAAAATAGTAGGTTGCCCTCGATACATTAAAAAACATTGTGGGAATAGAAGAAAATGCTTGTTACCAGCACTTTGTCCTTTTCTCACAATATTTTTAAAACCTTCTCCTCAGGGATTGTCTGGTAAAGCGTTAAAGGCATGGACATGTCAGGCATACCTATGTTTTAACAACCATGATGGAGAAAGCATTTGCGAGTATTGTTGGTAAATGGAGAAAATAATGTTAACTAGCATTTTGACATTTTCCAACAATGTTTTTCTTACCCTTTAACTCCTCACCAAGTGACGAAATTTTGGGCTACTCCAAATCAAAAGCATTAGTTTTTGCAGATAACAAAATAAAATTAATGTAAATCAAAAATTGATTTTTGATTTTGGGAGTCACAATAGAAAACATTGTGGGAAAAGGAGAAAATGCTGGTTACCAGCATTTTCTCCTTTTCCCACAATGTTTTCAAAAGGTTTTTATATCAGGGTCGTTAAAAGTCGGGATTGTGTGGTAAGGAGTTAAAGACTCTAATCCTATTACTTGAATCACAATTAAATTTTCACCAAACAACAAAATCAAGACTTGTCTAAATTGGAAGCATTGCAGACAACAAAATTAATGCGACTCAAAAATTGAAATTTATTTTGGGAGGGTAAGAAAACTTTGTGCGGAAAGGAGAAAATGCTGGTTACCAGCATTTTCTCCTTTTCCCACAATGCTTTTAGATGGCTTCTTCATCTGCATCATAGAAACCAGGGATTGTTTGGTAAAGCTTTAAATCTGTTACCTGCAGGTGTTTTCATGCAGGTTTCTTTGAACAAAAGAAACATGACGACTAAAATCTGAAAACATTGAGACCGAAGTCTACAAGTTCTTTTGAGCAGTTGATGACTTGGTCAAAATGGTGTCCAAAGTAATCCATTAGTAAAATTGTTAATCTATCCCATCACTATTTTTTACCCCTTTCCTGTCTATATAACCAACTGTCAGCTAGACTGGAATTACAGTAACTGATAATGTAAAGTTACCAGCATTTTCTCCTTTTCTTCCAAAGTTTCCTATACTTTTGAGTACTTATCTCTGCATAATTGAAAGCAACATTTATTTCGTACCCTGCAAGTGCCTTCAATTTGTACAAGTCTAAAATTTTGATGGCTGGTAAAAAAGTTGGCCATTTGGGACCAACTCTAACTTTGTGTAGTAGTAATTAGTTTCTCTGAAAAGTCATGTGTGGGACATCTCTATGAGGAATGGTGTAACCCAAACTATTGATTTCCTGCTGCCTAGATTCTTGTCTCCTTTACGATCCATACTGCCAATAACTAACCCTTACACCCTCTTACAATATTTTAGTGGACATGGACTGTGTAGTTTAACTCTTTTTAACTCTCGACAAAATTGGAGACTGGTCCATATTGAAAGCATTTGCAGACAACAATTTAGATGTGCCTAAAATAAACGATAAATGCCTTTCATTGGGTAGAAAACATTGTGGGACAAGCAGAAAATCGCAGTAACCAGCATTTTCTCCTTTTCCAACCTTTTCAAAAACCATCTTTCTTTGGATCCCTTAAATTTGCATTTGTGTGTTAAAGGTTTAAGATCAGATGTGGGCTAGTATGCAAATGTAATGATCTTGAATAGATCTCAGCTGTGCCGAACTTTTTTCACACTCTTGTGACAGTAACAGTCGCTGCAATAGCTTTCATTTCTTCCTCACCAATGAACACTAGCTTCACATAGTTTTGGCATGAAGTAGTCAGAGGCTTGAACAAATTACCAGAACACCAGGATAACAATGACAGGACAAAATGTTGCCATGATGTAAATGAACAAGAGGGCCATGATCATGCCTTGTATTGCTCCACTGGTTAATTAACCCATTACCACACATCCTACTTTTGACGCCCCTGAATAAGAAGCCTTTTGAAAACACTGTATTCCCACAGTGTTTTCTACCTTTCCCAGAACAAATTTCAATTTTTCAATCACCTTTTTTTTCTCATCTACAAATTCTTTCAATCTGAACCAGTCTAAAATTTTGTCGTGTGATAACGAGTTAACAGCTACAAACTATCAAACATTACAATTTCTAGGCCAAACAAGAAGACATACAGTTTCCTCTACATATGCCCATGTGAAAGCTGTAACCCTAGGGCAAAGCCTTTTTTGACTACAGAGCTCTAACTACTTGAATTCTGAGTAGAGGTCCACATGATACAGCCAGATGCCAAATTATACAGGTCTAAGCCATGTGGTTGTAAATAGGGCCAGGAACCAGTAGATCTGTAATCTTACCCATAACCGGACTATTTATTTAAAGTTAAATACCAAAATTTGGTGACATATTATGGATATGTCAATTATTATGTGCTTCAACTTTCAAAGGGACATCAGAATGGTCTCACATCATGTGCTGGGTAGCAGTAAGAGGTGTTTTCTAATACTTTGATCACTGTAAGTCCACAATTGTATTTCTTTTTTCCACAATGTTTTCTACCCTGTCAAATACAAACCTCACAATTTGAGCAAGAAAAAGTTTGTCATCTGCAATTCCTTTCAATCTGGACAAAAACTTGTCAGTCTGGAAAGAGTTAAATGTTAAATTTATGTCATCTTTCACAGGGTGGAAAATATTGTGTGATAGAGGGGGAAAACTGGAAATCAGCATGTTCTCATTTTCCCACAATCTTTTCAAGAGTCTATTATCTTCCTGGCTGACAGTTTAACTTTTTACCAGACAACAAAATTTCAGTATTAGACAACAAAATTTCAAACTTCTCTTAACTGAAAGTATTTTGCAGGGCACAAAATAAAATGACTGATAAATTAAAATTTGTTTTGGGCAGGGTAGAGAACATTGTTGGACCCAGAAAAAAATACTGGTTACCAGCATAATTATGGTTATTTCCAGCATTTTCCAACAAAGTTTTCAAAAGGCGTCCTTCACAGGGTTGGGATTGTGGGAAATGAAATAACACAAGATGATTTGGAAAAGGTTTTTGCAGCAGCATGATGTTCTCACCAGCTTCACAAAGATAAGAAGTTTGATAGCATTCCATTTGGTTCAATTTGTTTATATTTTGGCAGCTACCTGTACTCGTTTACTATCAATAGGATGAAAAATGTTTGCATATCTATTTTCTCCGAAATATGTTGCTTCATATCAAGATGGTATCTCACCCAGTGTGTGTATCACATACACTTGTCTATTAATACGAATATGTGATGCAATCAATCCACTACTAAAACAGGTACAACACAGGTTTTGAGTTTCAACGTCCCCAAAGGAACATGTGTTTTTAACCCATTACCACACAATCCCTACTTTTGATGCCCCTGAGAAAGAAGCCTTTAGAAAAGATTGTGGGAAAGGGAGAAAATGCTGGTAACCAGCATTTTCTCCTTTTCCCACAATGTTTTCTACGTATACCCTCCATGAAACAAATTTTAAATTTTCAGTTACTTTTATTTTGTCATGTGCAAATGCTTTCAATTTGGACCAGTCTAAAATATTGTTGTTTGGTAAAAACAGCATTCTTCCCTTTTCCCACAATATTTTCTACCCCCATCAAAGACGGAAATCACCCCTTGAGTTATAATTGATTTGTCCCCAAATGATTTCACTTTCATAGAGTCCAAATTTTGTTTTTGACAAAACAAGCTCTAGAAAAAACTAGCTGTCACTGAATGTGACTTATACCCCCACCAGCACTTTGACAGAAACAGGCAATTTAACCAAAAAAATTCAAAGTTTGAGAAGAGATTACCCTGGAATCATACGGAGAAGATGATTGAAAACTGCATCTTGCACAACTTCTGTATACAATCAATCAACCAACAAACTTTCAATACAATAGCAGCAAAACTGTTGGAGGAGTTTGCAACACAAAATTACTAATTTCTTGTACACAGGCGGACACAGACGGACATACCAACACATTTACGGACGGACAGATAGGCTGACTCCAGTATACCCCCAAAAACATTCATTTTGCGAGGGTATAAAAAAAGTGTCAAGTTAAAGGGGAGATAATTCCTAAACCAGGAGGAGTTGACACTTGAAAATTGTGTCTTGCAAATCTTCAATATATGATCAATATATGTGCAAAGTTTGAATACAGTTGAAGGAAAAGTGTAGGCATTTGCGATACAAAATTACAAGTATTTTGTACACAGATGGACATTTTAACAGACAGACAAATGGACAGACACCCCGAGACAGACGGGCTGATACCAGTATACCGCCCGAAAACATTTATTTTGTGAAGGTAAAAATATTGGAAAAGGAAAAATTGCTAATAACCATCACTTTTTCCCTTTTCCCACAATGTTTTTACCCAATCAAAGGCCAAAATCACCAATTGGGTAACTTTAATTTGTTTTCTGTAAATGCTTTCAATGGATGAGTCCAAAGTTTGTCTTTGGACAAAAACAACTTTTGCAAACATTGTGGATATTTTTAGGCAGAAAATGCTGGTAACCAGCACTTTCTCCTTCTCCCGAAACGTTTTCTACTCCATCAAAGACAAAAACCATCATTTGGATTTCATTCAATTTGTTGTCTGCAAATGCTTTCAATTTGGTTGAGTCCAAATTTTGTTGTTTGGCAAAATGTTTAACCCTTTCCCAAACGACAAACTTTTGGACTAGACCAAATTGAAAGCATTTGCAGACGACAATTCAACTCTTGCTGAAAAGATGATTTCTGTATACGACAGGGTAGAAAACATTGTGAGAAAAGGAGAAAATGCTGGTTACCAGCATTTTCTCCTTTTCCCACAATGTTTTCAAAAAGGTACTATTCCAGACCCGTAAAAACCAGGGTTTGTTTGGGAAAGGGTTAACAGGTACCATTCCAGAATTTCAATCCTTGGAATGAAGAATAAATTCTGCAGACAGCTTCAGACTAGAAATAAGCATCAAATAACTCTTTACCAAACAACAAAATTTCAGACTGGCCCAAATTGAAAGCATTTGCAGACGACAAAATAAAAGTACCGGTAACTGAAAATTTGAAATTTCTTTTGGGAAGGGAAGAAAACATAGTGGGAAAAGGAGAAAATGCTGGTTACCAGCATTTTCTCCTTTTCCCACAATGTTTTCAGAAGGCTTCTATATCAGGGTTGTCAAAAGTCAGGATTGTGTGGTAAAGAAATAATTGCAGTTTTATGGTTGCTCTTCTCTTTTCGACTATAACAAAGCTGACAGTATGGACGTGAGATCAACCTATGTATAAAGTGCAGTTTGATGTTGACCTATACTGACCTCAACAAAAATCTAGATCTGAAAAGCCCTTTTCTGGTTATTATAAATGGAAAATTCATGCCAATTTACACTGAACCCTTGAGCACACATGAGAAACTTAAACTCAGCCAAATCAATAGCATAAGTTGCATACCACAAGTAAATTACAATTCAAGTAATAGATATTATTCCTAAAAAGATACAATTTTTAAAAACATCTTGTGGTAAAAGAGAAAATGCTGGTTACCAGGATTTTCACCTTTTGCGACGGGGATGTTTGTTCTTTGTCACTGAACACTGGATTTGGTACAGTGTTAAAAACAGCGCAAGAAAGAATGCTTAAAAATTCTGAAAATGGTTAATGACAGGATATGATCAGTCATTATTTGTCAAATACGAGAGCCACATTAATGGCCCCTGAATGCTCAGCCTTGACCTTGGTATCTGAATAAATTCTACAATTATTTCATCATAGCTTGGCATAGCTGTTCCAAAAACATAGTTGTTGAGGGTTGCAGTGCCTTAAAAAAGCAACAAGGTCCCACAAAAAGATAGAAGGAAAAAAAAACCCAATTCTTATGCCATAGTATGTGCATTACATCAACCTTCACCTTTTGGCCAGTCATGGGCAGCGGTATAGTTGAATAAAACTGTTGACCCATACCCATCATCTTACTGTTAAAAAGTAAGTATTTGGATTTAAAATAGGGCTCCAGAAAAAGGTTAACATGAAATTTCAAAAAACTTGGACCTTGACCTTAGGTACAGGGGTAGGGCTATATAAGATATCACTCCTTGAAAGTTTCAACCTGATCAGGCTTTTCTATCATCAAACCAAATATGACTGAAATATTTTGCTTGAAATATATCATAGGCTCCATAGAAACTTTACTATAACACTTTGAGGTAAAATATCAAAGACTAAAACCTTGCCCTTTAGGTCATAATAGGCACTTTTGCAGGGTATCGCTGTAAGAAACTCTGAATCTCTATCTACCATCATACTAAATAATGAAGCAGTCCATCTCACATGCCAGAAAATGTTAGATCTGAAAAATGTTTACCATAACTTTAAAAACAAAAGATCCAAGTCTATGAACTAATGACCTAAAGATCACAGAACGAAATTTTGTACCTAAACATGTATCTATCGTTATATCAACTATAGAACAAATCCACCATATTATTTGGAAAATGCAACAACATATAAAACAGAAGAGAGTAATGAATGCCCTGTAGTGTATCCACCCACTGGTTAATTAGTGCAAACCATGGAAAGCTATAAGTGTCTGAGGTAAACTTTGCAAGTCACACCTTTTAAACCCTATTTCAATTTTTTTTGTATTTAATTGTAAAAATGGCTTCTAATAAGTGTTCTTTTCTAATGAATGCAGGGGTACTTGGACATTAAGATATTCAACTGGAATTCACAACATAGAGTGTGGAATTAATGGATAATCTCCATATGGAATTCAGAAAACCGAGTCCATCGAGCTCTTATCAAGACTGATTCTTCTGCCCTCTGGAAAGGACTTCAACAACTTTCATCTGGTTTATCTTCTTTCAACATTGCACAACAATGTCTGTAAGTCCATTTATCCATCACTAAACATGTTTTTCACTCTGATGTCAATACAAAAAGAACACTTCACAACAATGTTGCTTTCCGGTTTCATTTCTAATAACAACCATGGCTTAAATTTGAGCTCTTTCAGCCAGGAATCAATTGAAAAGAGTAGACATGTTTTTCTTTATCTCTTCGCCTGGGTAGCCATATTGAACTGCAACAGATGAGGTTGCTATGCAATGAAAATTGCAATAACTTGGATAAAAAAGGTAGCCATTCCTCTGTATGAAGCTACTTTTAGAAGTGGGATGTCCAAAAATAGTAATACATGAAATATGTCTTGTGGTGATCCAATTTGGAAAAATGGAAACAACTTGTCAAACAACCCTTATTTGCATTAAAATTTTATCAATCAGGATCAAATGATATCTTGTGAAAATGCATTCAAACCAAAATCCATGTGTCTCAAAAAAGCACAATCATACTGCAAAGTTTAGTATCACCAGCAATTTCTTAGCATCTCGGACAAAGGACATGCTGGTCAATGAACCGCATTACCAAATGATACAGTTCAAGCCTGTACATATTTATAAACAAGTGGATTTTCCTAAATAAGATATCGAGAGGCAGGGCTTATTTGGATTCATGCACTAAATTTTTAAATAATTCTGACGAGATCTCAAAACATGAGTAGCCAAATTTGAGAGTCCCAGGCCTTATGGTAAGAACAAGAAGGCTAACAGCTTGTAACCCAATACCACACAATCCCTACTTTAGACAACCCTGAGAAACCAACATTTTCTCCATTTACCACAACTTTTTCGACCCTCACCAAACAAATTCCAAGTTTTCAGTTACTTTTATTTTGTCATCTGCAAATGCTTTCGATTAGGACAAACCTAAAATTTTGTCGTTTGGTAATGAGTTAACTAGAGGCGCTTGAGCGCCTGTATCGCTCCACAGGCCTGAGTTTTCTGTAACGGCGAAGAGAAGTTTTTAACTATTACCATTCATTCCTGCATTTTTGGTCACTAAAGAAAAAAAAGCTATGAAAATCATTGTGAGAAAAGAAGAAAATAAAAGTTACCTGCATTTTCTTAGTTTTACACAATAATTTCTACCCTTTTTGATACAAGTTTTACTAATTTGAAGATTTATTATGTGGTCTGTAATATCTTTCAATTATGGCCAGTTATAAAAATTTTGTCTTCTGGTTATAATTAACTCATTACCAAATGACAACATTTTAGGGTTGTCCAAATGGAAAGCATTTGTAGATGAAAAAATAAAAGTTACTGAAAATTTTAAAGTTGTTTTGTGAAGGGTAGATAACATTGTGGGAAAAGGCTACCAGCATTTTCTCTTTTTCCCACAATGTTTTCTAAAGTCTTCTTTGTCAGGGATCAGTTTGATTTGATAACAAAATGCCTATCACAACAGTAAAGCCCTGTCCCTCCTTGTACCAGGTCACCAGTAGGTCAACAAACCTTTACCAGAACTTATCAAAGTGTAGAGTTTCCCTTGTTTTATATGAAAAGGATTATAGATTATGTAAAGCAACCATCTTTAACTCTTTATCAAACGACAAAATTTGGGATGTGACCAAACTGAAAGCATTTGCAGATAACAAATTAAACATTGATGAAATGATTTCTCTCTTTGATAGAGTAGAAAACACTGAGGGAAAAGGAGAAAATGCTGATTACCAGCATTTTCTCCTTTTCCAAGACTGTTTTCCAAAGACTTCTTCTTTAGGGTCCTTAAAAGTCAGGATTGTATGGTAAAGACTTACCACCATTGGAACTTACCTTCAATACAACAATGAAATCAAAACAAGTAGTTTGAGAGAAGGAATTTTTCAAAAATTTTACTTTATACCATAAAAGGAAAATGAGTCTGCCATAAAAGCCATGTTTTTTGACGGATCTTTTTTTTTTTAAGGAATTCTGTAGACCTCTACCTAAGGAACATTCCTGCAAAAAAATAATGCTATCCAATTAGCGGTTTGGGAGGAGAAGATTTTTAAAGGTTTTTTACTTTGGTTGCCATGGCAACCAGCATTATTCATGGAACAGAATTATTTGAAGGAATTTGAAAGAGGACCACCTAAGGAACATTCCTGTGAAATTTGGTAAAAATCCAGTCAATAGTTTCTGAGGAGAAGTTTTTTAAAGAAAAAGTTTACGGACGCACGCACGGACGAACGGACGAACGAACGAACGGACGGACGGACGGACGGACGCACGACGGACACAACGCCATGACAATAGCTCGCTGGCCTTCGGCCAGTGGAGCTAAAAAGCGTTCACTACATGTATAAAAGCCCATGTACTTATGACCTAGGTGAAGGATTTGGCCCCACAGCTATAATTTCTAGAAATTTAATAGATGTCCATTATCTGAAGCTACATTCCAGTTGGCCATATTCTTTACTCAGAGCAGACTAAAGGAGAAACAGACAAATAGGATCCCAATTTGAGGAATCTGAGACCGACTGTGATGGGGGGGGGGGGGGGGGGGGGGGGCTATGCGCAATGGCATGCCCTAGACTATGTATCATCACTGAAGTTCAGAGAATAAAACATTTAAACCTACCTCAATGTAAATCTTTAGACAGCTGACAAAAAACATTCACACAACATGAAATTTGACCTTTCAAAGAACAGGTCTCAGGTCAGCCAATAGACACAATCTGAAAAATCTTCCCTGGGTTCCTGATAGTATTAAGTGATTATGCCAATTTTCCATACCAAATGACCCTCAGTTTTGACGATTTTATAATTATAGTTTTTTCCTTGTATGCAAACAGTTTATCAACATTTTTATGAACTGTATTACAGCAATAACTCATCTACATCTATTCACGACCATTCTTTTGTTTTACTGTGAAGCCCTAGGCTGGGGTTCTTAGAACCTTGCCCTAAGAAACTACTGCAAAAATAAACAGAGAGACAGGACTGCAGTGACAACCAACCAGGCAACTCCAGCAAGGACCGTTTTCACCAACCATTCTCAAGAACATTCTTGGTCTTATTTCTCAAGATTTCCTGACCGTAAAAGTAAGTTCAGGACTTCTGATTGGCTAAACCAATTGGTTTAGCCAATCAGAAGCCCTGTTACTGTCACATTGACAAAATTCTAAAGAATAAGCCTAAGAATGCTCTTAAGAATGGTTGCTGAATACAGACCAGTCAAGGTCTATGATTGTAATGTATAATTTTGATTGTCTTGAAGGCTGAAAATAGCAGTAAAGAATAGTCACTGTGTTGTAAGCTGTACGGCACAAAATGTGTAGTCACTTCCAAGATGGCGGACTGTTTACTTGGAGAAAGGTGGGTGTCACATTTTATCATCAATAACTTTTTTTCTTGAAACCTTCGAGACATGATACTTATAATATATTGTGTGGGAATGATGTGGTAAGCCTCGGTGCTACATAGCAAAGAGCCAGTGCCATTATTCGATACGTTATATCGGCGTAAACATTGCCATTGGGTAAAATTTGAATTTGAAGTGAAGAACTTGCATCGTTTTTAGTTATAGAATGGAAAATAAGCTAATGCAGTGGGTGAAGGTTGTTGTTTCTGTAGGTATTTATCACGTGCTTTCCAATGATTACAGTCATTTTGTGAAATATGTCTAGAAAGACCCGAAAACATGTGTTTTGTATATCGCTAATGCAGCGGTGTAGTCCACATCAACAATTTCACACACAGCGGTGTAGACCCGATTTTTTCTGAACGGTTTAGACACAATTTAAAGCACAATATATGTACGGTTTAGACACAATTGGCTTGGTCTTGAATCTTCTTTTCTGAAGATAACGTAACTTGGCGTTAATCCAGAATCATGAAAATTGGCACCAACAGTTCGAGACAGTCTCCCTTATTACCGACACCCACGGAAGGAACCATCTGGAACCGAAAAAGGATCATCGTGGAACGAAAAGAGATAGTTGGGAACAAAAGAGTGCATCAAGACATTATTTACGATATTATTTATGTAATAGTGAGTATTATATCACGAAAAAATAAATTATGAAATTACTAATTAATGTCTGTGCACTTATAAATCAATTCCATCATGGTGGCAGCCATAATTTCAATCATTCACTTAGGATGATAATTACCATCCTGGACTTGACAATCATTTTCATTTCGAAGTTGTTTTAAATATCGTCGCTGATTCGTATCTTGGTATCTGTTTGTTTAATATCTAGTTAAAGATGCCCGTCTAAGGCCGGTGAGCAGAAATGCTGTTAAATTAATAAAAAACATAGCATGGTACAGAAAATCGGTCCTTATTGTACGCAAGGATAAACTACTGACATGTTTGGTGTAACTAAAAAAAAAAAAAAAATACAAACGCGGAGGTTTGTGTTAGAAACCGAGCATTGGTCGGAAAATAACTGGCTGACGATCAAAGCTGTAAACAATGACAGTGCGTCACGGAAATTTATCGTTGCTTTCCGCCTAAAGTCGGATACGGTGTAACTTGCATATCACTCTCTTGCACTCCGGATCATTACATTCACCTCTGTAGTGGGCTCAGAAAGTAGTCCGTCATTACGCGATACTTTCTTCACATGACCACAACTCAAAATGGCGACACAAACGCCGGTGAAAGAAAGACCAATATCGATTACTTTTTGTGCTGTTGAAACAGCATACGGCAAATCTGACTAAGTGGTAGGCAATGTGAAAAAGATGGATTTTCTGAAAAGCTTAAATGTCTTTTAAAGGACCATAATTTGTTTTTTAATCTTATAACCTAAGATTTATTGGTTTATCGGTGTATTAAAACTGTTGTCATCATTCCTGGGCGCAGCCATTTTTGTTAAACTTGGCATAAGATTCTGATCAGTAAAGAGGCTTGAAAAAAAATAGTTCCATTTTATACAGGTAAATTCATCAGTTTGAACGCACCTATAATGTATCCAGAATCATATTTCCATTGTCTACCTTATAATTTTACACACGAAACAGTTAAACAGTAACAAAACATCTTTTCCTCGGTTTGACAAGATTCTTGTCATTTAGCCCATCGCAGAGATGTATGTGAGAGTAACGAACGACAACTCTGCTCAGAGATTGCTTACATATAGGCCGCGACCTCCGTCTGAAAATCAAGGCTGCAACAGAGAAGCCTAAATTTTCTTTTGTTTTCTCAGTATACGCAGGGCGAAGGTCAAATATAGTCATGAGACAGAATGTATGATCATTATACAAATCTACCAGAGTGTATAACGGATATCGAAAATCTTCGATTTAAAAACCAGAAACAATGAGTCTGTTTAGATGGAAGGCCGCAACTCGGCGAAATGCATTTTCTATCGATTGTTATCTAAGCAAGCTTGTCAGGCGAAATATTTGGCATGAAGATATAAGAATGACTATATTTTGATAAAAGAAAAACAAAATGAGTTAAAACTGGCTTAAAATGAGTATAAGGATTTCTCTAAAGTTTTTAGTTTCTGTGCCACTGTTCGAGTAAAATATGACCAGTAGGTTAACAGGGAATGGGGGATCAAAAAAAAAAACCCACTGCAGTAAAAATTACGTAATTATTGTTTTTTACCCCAAAAGGAAAATTCGTAAGATGGAATTCCATGTGATCGATATTCACAATTTTCATTTACAATTGTACAATTTGATTTCATTATATACGGGTCATGGATTTATATTTATAAAATCGAATGTTACCCATCAAGATTAGTTATCTCAAAGTTTTTAATTTATTCTTATCGTTTCCGGAATGTTTCTTTTGGCCACGGACTACATCTGGTAGTAGACTGGTGTCAGTCCATTAAATAGAACCTTTTCATTAAAACAAAATCATCAAGTAAAACTGCAAAATGGAAACTCTGTGTTCTCAATGCTCTGAATGTCTGAGTTAACGTATTTCAGAAGAAGGGCAAGTAACAACACATATTTCTGTGACTTTGCTGTAGTTGTGTACCTTGTTTATTAGAATGACTTAAATGCAGGGCCTGAATGCCAGGCTACATCTGGTAGGTGAATATACAGACCCGTTCGCGAAGTACCAAAGCAATTTTAATTTCCCATATTTTGAAAGAAAGACAGTCGTTGATTAGTGAAACACTTTCAAAACATGAATAATTCCCGTGGCATCTTATTTGACATAAGTTTGTCTTTTAGAAAATACAGGATAGCAATAATATTGTACATGTATTTCCAAAAGCCCTGATGTTACTTTTGTTCCATGAAGTGTCAAACAAGAGTCTCTAAATCTCCTCCAAATGAGCATTGGTAGCACATGAATGGCGTGCAACTGGAATATAAGATAGACAAAGTTTTTTTTTAAAGCAGGTAAATGGTATGTAACACAAATATCAAAAGACCAAAGTCTTTGCAGTTCATGTCTAGACCACAGATAGAATCAGATTTTTTGTCTAAACCGTACAGTATATAAAGCTTATGTGTGTGTCTAAACCGTTCAGAAAACGCCGTGTCTACACCGCTGTGTGTAAAATTGTTGATGTGGACTACACCGCTGCATTAGCGATATACAAAACACATGTTTTCGGGTCTTTCTAGACATCTTTCACAAAAATGACCGTAATCATTGGAAAGCACGTGATGAATACCTACAGAAACAACAGCCTTCACCCACTGCATTAGCTTATTTTCCATTCTATAACTAAAAACGATGCAAGTTCTTCACTTCAAATTCAAATTTTACCCAATGGCAATGTTTACACCGATATAACGTATCGAATAATGGCACTGGCTCTTTGCTATATAGCACCGAGGCTTACCACATCATTCCCACACAATATATTATAAGTATCATGTCTCGAAGGTTTCAAGAAAAAAAGTTATTGATGATAAAATGTGACACCCACCTTTCTCCAAGTAAACAGTCCGCCATCTTGGAAGTGACTACACATTTTGTGCCGTACAGCTTACAACACAGTGATAGTGGTGACACAATAAATGAGAATGGTTACTTTATTTCAGTAACTACATCATAAAAAATGTTGTCATGGTAATTTTGTCATTTCATAGGGCAGTTACATTTATTACATTATGTTTCCTTATCAACTCGTCCAATACATTTTTTTGTTAATAAAATCCAACAATAATGCAAGTGAAATGCTAAAATTCAAGGTGGTTTATATGGTGAGATATGACTGTGAAAGGGTAAAAAACATTGTTGGAAAACGAGTACATGTTGGTTACTATCACTAATTGTCCTTTTACTTCAAGGTTTGCATATGCCTTCTTCCAAGATGGTGTTGTTTAAACTTGGATTGTTTAGTATACCGTTGATATTTACAAGTGATATTACAAGTGATTAGTACCATGTTCTTACTATCAAAATATTTATACCATTTGAAAAAAGTAATTTTGGGGATTAGCCAGTAATAAGCATTTCCTCCTTTTTCCAAAATATGTTCCACTTTCTGTACAAATCATGTAAGGCTCACAACGTTCTTGTTATTTTATAGGCCGTAGTTTTGAAACCCAACGACTGTAAAAACCGAGCTGCGACCTGCCTGCCGCTTGATAGCCACCGCGCGACTTCAAAATGCGCCTGGCCAGTGCCCTGATGACAGGCATATTTGGACAAAATCTGCCAGTGGCAAACAGAATTTTAACTTTTTCTTAAAACTTCAGCGGCATCCTAGTGGCTTCTAAAATGCCACCTGCTGCCTGCCAATTGTTCCTAACACTGAGCTGCCACCAGAAGAATTTGAGTGAAAGTTGGCAGTTAGCACGCAGGCAGGTGGCATTTAGTGATTTGTGACCATACTATTAGTTTAAACATTTATTTTACATGATTGAGAAACAAGTTCTTACAATTTGTACTAATCCGTCTCAATTCTGCTTTTAGGGAATTACACCAGGACTAGGTTAGAATGTGCCGGCCAATTAAATACCCCCAAGTTGACATCCACTCCCTGGTATCACACTGGGACCTTATGATTATGAGACTAACCCTGTACCTCACAACCACTGACGCTGCACAACAACCATGGACACCGATCAGACCATACTACTAACAGGGACACCATACTATATGACCTGTTACAGACACCAACCTGTTGTTTTGTAATGGGCGTAATCAGATGCCAAGTACAAGTGACCAACCTGTTGTTTTGTAACAGAGCAGAGCGTAATCAGATGCCAAGTACAAGTGTACTGGTAACAAATACACTTTATGTGAAAATGTATGGCTCTTAAAGTCCAAAAGTCCTTTCTCCAACTTAATAACCCTTTACTACAGAGTCAGTTGTAACAATTCTAAGACAAAAAAAACATTCAAAATATAGAGGGGAAAAGAGAAAACCATCATTTTCTCCTCTTCCCATCAGGTTTAATGCTCATCTAAAATAAAATACTATCAATGCAAATGAATTCGTCCTTTAGTGGATTCTTTATATTTGGACAAGCCCAACATTTTGTTGTGTGCTAAAGAGTTAAGAAGTTCCAGAATAGTACTGTTCCACCAGACAAAATGTCTGCCATTGATTTTCTGATTTCTACAGAATGGAGAGTCCCTTTCTCAACGTCTTTAACTCTTACCATAATGTTGACGACACCAGAAGCTTTTGATGACAGTGTAGATCAAGATCAGACTGCACAGAAATTGCAGTCTGATATTCGATCTTCACTGTTCAATACTTTATTTTAGATTAAGCTAAACTGTCTCTCCATCTTGCAGCAGAACTATAATAATAGCCAATGAAAAAGCATAAATTATTTACTTGGCGGTGAAAGAGTTAAAAGAATTAACTCATTATTGACAGATGGCCATGTTTTCTTGTATTATCCTTGAGCAGACTATTTTTTGAGAACCTTGTGAAATAGACAGGGTAACAACCGAAAAATAAATGGCTTTGATTTTAAGTATTAAGATTACTTTTCTTCTTCTTTGCCAAACAATCCCAGGTTGGATAAAAAAAGTCAAATTAACCCATTACCACACAATCCCTGCTTTCGATGACCCTGAGAAAGAAGCCATTGGAAAACATTTTTGGAAAAGGAGAAAATGCTGGTAACCAGCATTTTCCCCTTTTCCAAAAATGTTTTCTACCCTTTACAAAACAAATTTCAAATTTTCAGTCACTTTTATTTTGTTGTCTGCAAATGCTTTTGACTTGGACAAATCTAAAAATTTGTCGTTTGGTAATGAGTTAACCCTTTCCCAAACGACCAACCTTTGGACTAGACCAAATTAAAGGCATTTGCAGATGACAATTCAACTCTTGCTGAAAAGTATATTTCTGTCTATGATAGGGTAGAAAACATTGTGGGGAAAGGAGAAAATGCTGGTTACCAGCATTTTCTCCTTTTCCCACAATGTTTTCAGACGGCTACAATTCCAGACCCATAAAAACCTGGGCTTGTTTGGGAAAGGGTTAAATAACATTGTGGGAACAGGAGATGCGGTTTACTTTTTACAAAAGTGTTTCAAATTCTTCTGCCAAAATGTTGTCTCGGGAACTATAAATGAAGATTTTTTTTTTACATTATAAACTTGTGCTCTCTTTCATTCTCGTATAATGTAATGAAATGCTCTTCTGATGTGATTTACCATTGATGAAACATTCCAAAATTTTAGAGACCAGAAGCATTTAACTCTTTACAAAATGACAAATTTATAGCCTGGTCCAAATTGAAAGCATCTGTAGACAACAAAATAAATGTGACTGAAAAAACGAAATTTGATTTGGGAAGGGTAGAATTTTGCATTGTAGGAAAAAGTAGAAAATGCTGGTAACCAGCATTTTCTCCTTTTTCCAACAATGTTTTCAAAAGGCTTCTTTTTTCAGAATTGTTAAAGTCCAGATTGTGTGGTAGAGGGTTAAGAGTTTACTTTCAAAAACATTATAAATATAAACCATCGGATAATTTCATTCAAGTAAAAGACCAAAGTAAAAGTAGTTTCAAGGTTGATTTTTATCCAGAATGTCTCAGACAAAGCAAACAGAAAAAAGATCAAACATCATATCTTATCATGCAATCTGATCTTAACCTAAACTGGCTAGAAAAGAAGCAAATTGATTCAGAATTTGTGCTTTATATTTACAATTTCTTTGGAGCAGAGTAACCTCAGATCAATAAAATCAAGTTGGCAAACACATTAATTTTGGATACATGTGAAAATTTATCTATATGAGAGAAATTTTAGAGGATCCTTATCTTATCCTAATCTTCATCACTGAGTAATCAGTAAGTACATTCACATTTTGTAGCCTGAGTCCAGGCCTGTAAGATTTCTATCATCACTCCCTATTGTGGTCTCCTTTCACCATCTGTACATATCCAAAGCTCCAGACAGAGGGAGTGATTTTGATTTCTAATGAGCACCCATAATGCTCCTGAGTCTCAAATAACCAACTGCCGCAGGAGATTTTGTCACAATCGTGCGGGGATTGCACAGCGACCGTCTAGTGGCAGTTCAATTTGAACGGTCGCAGTTCAATTTTGAGACGCAGTCCAGCGCCTGTTCGAGGTTTAAAACAAAGTCAGGGGCAGAAAAATCCATTTGTCCACTTATCCTTACTAACTAGTAAAAATGGTGAAGGTAAGTGGATTATCTTTCTTTGTCTAACTGTAGGACGAGTACATAATGGCAGTAGGACAAGTAAGAATTCTGACATTTTTTTGATCCTGGTTCAGGGTTGGTACTTACTCAGGGGATTGTGTGTTAAATTGTTGAATAAAATGATTTCATGTTTTGATCTCATGAAAATATGGGTGCTGGTGTTGTCCTGTTGGTCAGGATGTAAACAAATTAGAAAGGCTACTACTAGGGAGGAAGCGTCTAATAAGTGAAGTACGGTTTGTGCTAACATGAAATAGTTTGCTCATGTGTGAACCGGCATTCCAATGCAAGTAAACTTAATATATAATTACATTGTATATCAATACAATGTAGTAGCAATTTAAATATTCAATGGGATATGAGCCAATAAAGTCTATTTGATCTAATGACCAATATTAACAGGTATATTATTAAATAAGGCTCAGTTTTGCACAACTTTAGGGTACTAAGCAAAGTTAAATTTGACAAAGATCACTGCTAACTTAACTCTTTACTAAAACATCCAAGATTTCAGACGGGTCCAAATTGAAAACATTTCTGTACAAATTACACCTCGCTACAATTACAACCATGTTCTGTGAAAGGGAAGAAAAACATTTTGGGAAAAGAAGAAAATGCTAGTTACTAGCATTTTCTCTTTTTCCCCACAATGTTTTCAAAAACTTTCTTCTTCAGGGTTGTTAACCCTTTCCCAAACAAGCCCTGGTTTTTACGTGTCTGCAGTAAAAGTCTTTTGAAAACACTGTGGGAAAAGGAGAAATTGCTCGAAACGCGCAATTTCTCCTTTTTCCACAGTGTTTTCTACCCTTTCTGAGAACTTTCTGCCATTTTCTCCAAATTAAAATTGTTGACTCTTTGGTTTGGAAGAGTCCAAAATTTGTCGTTTGGAAAAGGGTTAAAACACAGGATTGTGTGGCAGAGGGCTAATAGGCTCAGTTTTGCACAGTAATAAAATGAATAGAAAAGGGCCCAGTTTTCTGCCAAGATAACCTTATTTGGTAATTTATTGTACATGTACATGGCCTTTTTTTTTTTTTTGTTTAACCCTTTACCACACAAGAAAATTTTAGACAGGTCCAAATATAAAGTATTTGCAGAAGACAAAATAAAGGTGACTGAAAAATTATAGTTTGGTTTGGGAAGGGTAGAAAACACTGTGGAAAAAGGAGAAATTGCAGGATAGCAGCATTTTCTCCTTTTTCCGCAGTGTTTTCAAAAGGCTTCTTTCTCAGGGTCGTTAAAAGTGGGATTGTGTGGTAAAGAAGTAACCCTTTATCAAACAACGAAATTTTAGGCTGGTCTGAATTGAAAGTACTTGCAGACAACAACATAAACATAATTCAAAAATTGAAATTTGTTTCCAGCAGGGTACCGGTAGAAAAGATTGTGAGAAAAGCAGAAAATGCTGTTTAAAACCAGCATTTTCTCCTTTTCCCACAATATTTTCAAAAGGCTTCCATCTCAGGGTCGTAAAAATCTTGGACTGCTTGGTATAGGGTTAACTCTTTACCACACAATCCCCAATTTTAACGACCCTGTGAAAGAAGCCTCTTGAAAACATTGTGGGTACAGGAGAAAATGCTGGTAAGTGGTAACCAGCATTTTCTTCTTTTCCCACAATGTTTTATACCCTCCCAAACTAAAAATTAAATTTTAGATTCACAATAAATTTGTCATCTGCAAATGCTTTGATTTTGGACAAACTTAAAATTTTGTCACTTGGTAAAGGGTTAAGGGCTGTGGAGAGCATCATACAGCCACTCAATATTCTGCAAGAATATTTATTTCCCAAACTGATAACAACTCAAAATACAGACCAGGACTTCATACTGAAAACAGGAAAAAAAAGGAAGGTTATGCAATCCATATTGATCTGTTGGAGAAGAGCGCTTAAAGAATCAATGTCTCTAAGATTTTGTATCTTTGGGCATATCAATAACTTCCAATTTCATGGATTTTACGCCCCACTCTAAACCAGGGGCCCTATTCATCAACTATAGCTATTCCGAATACAATTGCTATCGTAGATTTAAATTCCGTGACTAGCTATTAGGGCTCCGTATCGGTCAGTTTGATCGATACGATATTTGTATCGATACAAAATGATCGATATTCGATATATCATATGATATTTCAATTTTCAATAAAAGAAAGAAAAAAATGCGAAAATTGTGTTTGTTCTTTTTTCAGCATACCTGAAAAACAAAAGACCGCAAATTTAACACTTCTAGATTGTATTGAAACTTCATAATTATGTAGGCCTAAATTAATATGAATTCTAACTAGGTCTACATTTACTACTCATTAAAAAGCTGAAGAGACAGTCTAAGAGGACTCTGATCGGACAATGTCAAGGAGACATTCTGTTGTGTCACGGGTTTCCGTGTTTTTTTTTTCACCGAACAATTTTTCATGCGTGTTAATTTCTGGATAGGTATGTTCGCATGATTCGACATAGATTTCTCAATAAGGATTAGAACTACATGTAGCATCAAAACCTGTTATTTTACTCACGATGAACAGATAATGGCCTTTTTTGTCCATGTTTTTTCTTACATGAGGTCTCGCGTGTGATTAACATTTGTTATGCAAATTTCAAGTCTATAACATGATTTACACAATAATTTACGCGAGTCGGAACACTGATTTTAGATAATCTAGTGGAAAAAGAGATTTGATTTTCGAGCCACATTTTTCGGCAATATTAAAAGATCGACCAAATAAAATCTTAGGAAGGTTGAAAGGTCACGGCTTCAATTATTTCCATCGCTACCTCTCGATCACATGACGAGATGTTCATTACCTTTCTTTAATCAACTATATTGACCAATTATCAGCGTAAATTTGTCTGCAATCTGCTGATTGATGCATAATTTGCAGATTTCAAACAACATGACGGGGGAACGAGAATAGGGGTATTAGCTAATTGTCATCCATTGTGTAACGGGTACAGGGCGAGTAATAAATAATGACGCATTTCGATTGGTTGTAAGTTTCCCAGGTAGCCACACCTACCTCTACGACTACTCGACTTTAGAGATTACCTAAAGTAAACTCGTAATGAATTTCGCCGTTAAAAACAACTAAATTGGGTATTTATATACTTTACTTTTATTTTCTTTTGATGATCGATATTTTGTTCGATACAGAAACGTTCGATCCGATATATCTATCGAACGTAAAATACCGGTTTTCGATATAATCGAGTACCGGTACGGAGCCCTACTAGCTATGTGTATCTGCCTGGCAAACAAATGAAAATTAGCAGTCTTTGTTAATATTTTCTTTGAAAAAAAATGTAAACTTTAAATTAACCCTTTACCAAACTACATTATTTTAGCTTTGTCCAAATAGAAAGCTTTTGCAGACCACAATTTCACTGTCATGGCTCAAATGGAGCAAAATTTTCTTCAATAGGGCAGAAGACATTGTGGGAAAAGGAGAAAATGCTGGTTACCAGAAAGTTAAGTCAGAAAGATCACTACTTTTCATCATGCTATGTAAGGAAGAAATTGGAATATACAAAGTTCTGCCAAAAGACATAGAATGATGAATGATAATTGATAATTTAAAGTGATGGTGAGAACATCCGAAAAATCAGTGGTTGCTGCATGACCAGGCGCGTAGCCAGGCGGAAGCCTTGAAGCCCGGGCTTCAACATAATTTTTTCAAGTATCGTCTTTCCGAGAAAAAATTAAGAAAGAAAATAAAAATGACCATGATTGCTTTTCTTAATACACGAATTCAAGTATTTATTGGCTTGATCAATTTCTCCTCCAGTTTTCACAAAATAATTATCTAAAAATCTTCAAAATTTTGATCGCAACACACCCGTTCAGACATCCCAAGATGCCACCAAATCGCACCAAATTTTCAAAATTTTCCCGGGGGAGATCCCCTGAACCCCCCTTACGAGAGGGGGGCTCTGCCCCCATCTCGTGCTCTCCCCCCTGCTCGTGCCTTCGGCACTCGCCAAACGCCTGTGGCATTGGCTTCAACATAACAAATATCCTGGCTACGCCCCTGATGACTATCAACAATTCTAATCAATTTGAAACTTAGTCTTTCCCATTGACCATGTGCACTATTACCTAGACATCATCGCAATTCATTAAATTTCTAAAGTATTGTTACACACAGGGCCAAACTCAGAGCCTCCATGCAAAGGGTCCTATACTGTACCAACGCAACACAGGACCAGCATTAAAAGTCTGGATTGCATGCTACAAGATTAAAAGGTCTCAAGTGCCAAATAAGAAAGCACTGGGCAAAATCTGGAATCAGATTTAACCTTTGCTCTTTTCTATGACTTTTGGTTTTGTGTTCTGAGCCTCTCTGGACATCAGACTGAGCTCAATAAACCCTTTACCAGACGAAAACAATTTTGTCCAAACTGAAAGCATTTGCAGATGACAATTTCAATGTGGTTCAAATAATGTAATTTTCCCTTGATTGGGTAGAAAATATTGTAGCTCAAATGGAGCAATTTTATACTGTAGAAAACATTGTGGAAAAAGGAGAAAATGCTGGTTACAAGCATTTTCTCCTTTTCCCACAATGTTTTCTACCAGCATTTTCTCCTTTTCCTACAATGTTTTCTGAAAACTTCTTTCTCAAAGTCGTCAAATGTAGGGATTGTGTGGTAAGGGGTTAAGTCAGCCCATCCAGCAAAGTATCTGCGTAATAACAGTCGCCAAAATCTAGGTTAAGAGGGCAGTTTTGGAGCTGGTCGTTTTTGATTGGTCGACTGATTGTATGGTGTTTAACACTGTTTCAACATTATTTCAGTTGTATCGCTACAGTCAGTGGCCCAGTGCTCCCTAACCATGCTTTCTTTGAATTTCTTTTGCCAGTACTCTACACAATATTCTTTCCAAGCCACTAGTTGCTTTCCCACATAACCATCATCGGAACAATGGTCTGGAGTGAGAGAGGAATGAATCCGGTCGCAACGACTATCACCAATCCTTGGAAAGCAATCGGCATAGCCAGGTGATTACCGGTAACCCATTACCACACAATCCCTACTTTTGACGACCCTGAGAAAAAAGCCTTAAGAAAACCTTGTGTGAAAAGGAGAAAATGCTGGTGACCAGCATTTTCTCCTTTTCCCACAATGTTTTCTACCCTTCACAAAACAGATTTCAAATTTTCAGTCACTTTTATTTTGTAGTCTGCTGCCAAGGTTTTCGATTCTGACAAGCCTTAAATATTGTTGTTTGGTTAGGAGTGAATAAAGTGAATAAATATTTGAAATTTGTCTTGTGAAGGGTATATGTTTTCTAAAGGCTTCTTTCTCAGGGTCGTCAAAAGTAGGGATTGCGTGGTAATGATTGAAACAAGCATCCACCTTTTCTCAAGTCCTGTGGGCTACCAACTGACCTAACGAGGCTTAGCTGGGTTATTCTGGAAGGGCCTAGTTTCAACCTACTTCCAGTAAAGGGAGGTTACTTTGATGGACATACAGTAATATGTTGCAAAACAGCTTCTGGAATGGTAGCGACTTCTGCAATGATGCCTTCTCATTCAAAAGAGCCATACTTTCAGCGAGACAAGAGTAAATTTTTTGTTTTGAGTCTTTTTTATTTTTGAGTTGGAAAAAAATTAGCATGAATTATGTGATTGTGCGCCTTATGATAGACCCAGAGTTCGGGCCCTTAAGTTGGCTATATTGCTTCTTCATTGGACAAAGGTCATTCATCATAAAAAGTGCACACTCGCACACATTTAACCCTTTACCAAACAACAATATTTTAGACTGGTCCCAATTGAAAGCACTTGCAAACGACAAAATACAGGTAACTCAAACAATGAAATTTATTTTCAATAGGGTAGAAAACATTGTGGGAAAAGGAGAAAATGCTGTATACCAGCATTTTCTCCTTTTCCCACAATGTTTTCAAAAGGCTTCTATCTCAGGGTCTTAAAAACCAGGGATTGTTTGGTAAAGGGTTAACTCTGTACCAAATGATCCCGGGTTTGGCACAAGTTATGTGTGCCCAACTTGGATTTTGTATGTAGTATACTGATCTATCCCACAGATAGATATACAGGGAATAACTTGTGTTGGTATAAGGGGACATTTCTACTGCCTTGCTATAGAGTTAATAGCTTTTGTAGCGACTTGGTAGAGTGTTCACCTTGAGACCCAGAGGTCCAAGGTTCAATCCTCGCCATTGACGACTGTTTGTGAGTACTGTTACATGTATCCAATCCAAATGCATACTACACTGCAGGCTTTGAAAGCAGCTATTACAAGAGCTGCAGACAGAAGGTGTGATTTTGATTTCAAACTCGGAAATATAAATTGTTCTGCACTAAAACCTATGTTATGGGTACTCATTAGAATTGTCTCATTTAGTCAATTCTAATGAGTACCCACAACATGGGGTTTCAAAGAGAAAATAATGGATTATAAATACTGTATTACATCACTATAAAAATTATATCTGTTGTAAAATAAAGGATTTACTAACCTTGCCAACAAATACAAATCCATAATCCTGTGCCAATCGTCTAGCAACATCTTCACCCCCTTCCACATTGATTGCCCATTCGTGAGTGTAGGTCTGTTTTGTCGCGATGCAGGTATTTAGAATTTGATTCAAAATAAATGCAATTATCATGAGCCGTCCCCAGAACCCTCTCTCCTTCATTTTTGCTTATATAATGGAGCGTACTCAGCACCGTTCACTCCATGTTAAAGAGAAAAACAGTTGCACTTAGTCTTAGGTTCAACAATGTTCTTTTGAACTGCAAACTGTTCAGAAAGAAGTCCACAAGCAGAAAATTAACCGTATTCCATTTTAGCTCTTTAGAGCCTAAATAATGAAGAAACCATTGAGAAAGAGAAGTCAGATACCGAAAATTACACTACTGCAGCGAGAGTATCTTTATACTAAATTCCGATGATATCGTCTTCGTACATCAATGAATACCAATAAGATACAGATGGCGCTGACCTACACCGGAAGATTATTTATGAAGGGACGATGTCAAAATGCATGAAGTGATTACGCTACAAAGTAAAGTTAAGGATGACTGCTGACTATATCTCAGTGATATATTAAGGCTGGCACAAGTCGTACAAAGTTATTTGCAGAAGACACAATACTATATGCGTGTACGTATTAATGATAAACGCGAAGAAAAAAATAAATAAAAAAGAGACCCAAAAATTCTCGAAGAATGGTCCAAACATTGACAGACAAAATTCAACCAAGATAACTGTAAACAATTTGTACCCTTGTCACAGAAATATGATTTCGCGATACCAAACCTCGATGTTTATTACTTTAAATTTTAGGGGTATTTAAATGAAACTTCACTTACCTTTATGTGTTGGTTGATTATGTCTTTCAAGTGCACACGACATATCGGCTTTTCTTTAATTTTAAAAAAATATATATTTCAGAGAAAATGGCGCATCCGACACAGATCAGCCATAATGGTATGACATCATTGATCTCGATTTCGACAAAGTATCACGTGATAATCTTACGACCGTGACAGTTCGCAACAAATGCATAGCTGAAATACAAACCGCATCTGGCGGGATTCAAACCCGTGCATACAAATATCATTGTTTTCCGAGGTTTAAAAGACCAATACCATAACCACTGAGTTAAAGAGATACATGTATATATCTCCTTAACGCAGTTCTTAAGTATTGTATTTAAATCGGGACGAAACCCCTCTTAAAGTCATCATTTATTGATTACCCGGAGCCTTATTAGGCAGAAAGTACGTTTTTGGACAACAAATGCGAGTAATGGCTCAATGGCCAATCCCGGACGAGCCCCCATCTTACGAACATGAAAGATCATAACAGATGCATAGCTGAAATACAAATTGCATCTGGCAGGATTCTAACCCATGCGAACAAATAAGGTTTAAAAGACCAATAACATACCCACTAAGCTAAAGAGATCTCCCTAGCACAGTTTTTAGGTATTGTATTTTTAAAAATCGGGACGAAGCCATGCATGAAGGAGTGATCTTCCGAAACAATAAATAGAATCTAATTAATATGAACAAGAGGACCACGATGGTCCTATATCGCTCACCTGAGTACTAAGCAGCAAAGGTCGACAACAAAGATCATAATTACCAAATATTGAGGTTCAAGGGCTAATGATGATGTAACAAGAGCAACAAATTGTCGCAAGATATGCAATCCCAACGCAAGTTGTAAAGGAGGTATAATAGTTGCAAAGGGTAGGCAATGCAACAAACAATTTGACTTGAGACTTCAAAATTCCACTCTGGACAAGCAAACGATACTATTAAACTAAAGATCAAAGTGGAATTACTCAAAATCCATGCTATGTAGAGTTATTGTTCTTGAACACAGTGTTCGGTAATATCACAACAAACATGCATACCAATTTTGAAGTCGTTTTGACTTGAGATGACAAAGTTATATTCCGAACAAGCATTAAATGCAGACTCATGCGAGATTTTATTGAGACAGACATTCTAACCAATTTTCAATTCAGCTTAGCAAGAAATGTTGTCTCAAGAGTGCTCACAAGAAGACTTTTAAAGATTTCCCTCTTTATCTCTATGTGAAATCTGAGACCAACAACATAGGGCTAACTTTCACACCAGGACCATAATTTGAAGTATTTTGGTAGAAGGCCACTAGATGATGATACATGCCAAATATGAAAGCTCTAGCCCTTATGGTTTGGGAAAAGAAGATTTTCTAAAATTTCTTTCTTTATCGCTATGTGAAATCCAAGAACCCACAACACAGGGCCATTTTCAACACTAGGGCCATAATTTGAGGTATGTTGGTAGAGGGCCACTAGATGATGCTACATGCCAAATATGAAAGCTCTGGCCATTACCGTTTGGGACAAAGAGGTTTTTAAAGATTTCCTTCTTTATCACTATGTGAAATCCGAGACCCACAACATAGGGTCAATTCTTTACATCAGGGACATAATTTGAAGTATTTTGGTAGAGGGCCACTAGATGATGCTACATGCCAAATATGAAAGCTCTGGCCATTACCATTTGGACAAGAAGGTATTTAAAGATTTCCTTTCTTTTATCTATGTGTAATCCAAGACCAACAACATAGGTTTAATTTTCACACCAGGGCCATAATTTGAAGTATTTTGGTAGAGGGCCACTAGATGATGCTGCATGCCAAATATAAAAGTTCAAGCCCTTACGGTTTGGGACAAGAACATTTTCTAAGATTTCCTTCTTTATCTCTTTGTGACATCCAAGACCCCACAACATAGGGCCAATTTCCCCACTAGGGCGATAACTTGAAGTATTTTAGTAGAGGTCCACTAGATGATGCTACATGCCAAATATGAGAGCTCTAGCCCTTACGGTTTGGGACAAGAAGATTTTCTAAGATTTCCTTCTTTATCTCTATGTGAAATCCGAGAACCTACAACATAGGGCCAATTTCAACACTACAGCCATGACTTGAAGTAGTTCTGTTGAGGGCCACTAGATGATGCTACATGCCAAATATGAAAGCGCTAGCCCTCACAGTTTTGGAGGAGAAGATTTTTAAAGTTTTTTCACTCAGTTGCCATGGCAACCAGAGTTCTGCATGGAATTAAAATCTTTGAAGTATTTTGAAAGTGCATCACCTAGGGATCATTTCTGTGAAGTTTGATTGAAATCTGATTGTTAGTTTAGGAGGAGAAGATTTTTTTTGTAATTGTGGACGGACGGACGGACGGACGGACGTTCTTAGGGGACAGACCTTGTGGGGTCAAATTGCTCTTTATTCAATGTAACAAAAATAACCCCACAAGAGCACCTTTTTTAACCCCACAAGCCTAACCCTAACCCCATAACTACCAAATGGACAGAAGGAACCCCATAGTGACTAAATGTACAGTCACCTGTAACCCCGCAATGTTGGGCTCGTAAGTACGGACAGACGGACGACGGACATTGATCGATCACAATAGTTCCCCTTGAGCAGTTCGTGCTCAGGTGAGCTAAAAAGGCAAAGCCTCAATACGAGCGAGGTGAATGGTTTGTGGAACAAGTATCTATTGATTCAAATGATGATCTAGATTCTAGATTTTGAAATCATAGGGTTTTAAGTTCGACTTTCGTCTCTGCCAAAACTAGTTTTGAACGTTGTCAAAAGTATAAAGCATTTTTCTTTCGTAGTTTTATACAGGTGGTGAAAAATATCGTGGCTTGACCAGGATTCGAACCCAGAGCCTCCGGAATACCTTTCCTGCACTCTAACCAACTGAGCTACCGAACAACATGTCAATACAGTCGCACGGTATATCAATAAATACCTGTACCCGGCTACACATGTGAAATAGAGCGAACTGTCCCTGATTTCCTGAACAGAACAAAGACAGTTCCCTGACATTATCTTTAATTTATACCCAGAAAAATATCTTGGAATGATTATTGTTTAACATACCTGTGAAGACTCATTTTCATCGGATATGTCTGATATAGAGAGTTCAGCAGGAGCCATCATGAATGTTAGTTTGCAGGAAGAGGATATTGTAACGATAGGTGATCTTCTCAAAAGTACTTTTGAATCCCAGCTTTCAACTATTGTTTCAAATATTATCGATGGAGTAGTGCATGGTCTTCAGCAGAAAATGGATGCTTTAGAATCTGAAAATGCTTTCTTGAAAAACAAGGTAAATGAGCATGAAAATAAACTCATCTAGGCACAAGACCGCCAAGACAAAGCAGACCAGTATAGTAGTCGCAATTGTCTTAGGCTCTCTGGAATTCGTCAGGCTGAAGGTGAGTCAACTGACCAAATAGTGCTAGATATGACCAAGGCCATGGGTGCCGATCTTAAGCTAGAAGAGATAGATAGTTTCTCAGATTAGGGAAGCCAAGAGGTAAGTCGACAGCTGGATCTCAACCACAGAAATCACAACAAATTACAGTGAAATTTACGAGCTACCGTGCGAGAAACAAAGTACTAAGGCTAAAGGCATTTTTGGGATGAAAAAGGAAAGCCACATAGTCTATAACCTGACTTTAGCGATTTAACGTGGACTAACGAGGAAATGAAAGCCTGAAAGATTTTTTCCCATGCGTGTATTCATTGCGGCGGCAAATTATGCACCTACCATGCATTCTTCCCAACCTACTTACCGATTCCTCGTAAAAATCAAAGTCCCTCTTATATAGATCTAGATCTAGATACAGCGAGGAAATGTGCACTTGCCGCAGCAATGAAAACACGCAAGGGAAAAAATCTTTCTTTCATTTCCTCGTTAGTCCACGTTTAGCCCATATTTCTCTAAACTGCTGATCATAGCTAAACGAATCGCACCAGGTAGCGTTTTATTGAGTGAACGTTTATTTTAGTTTGAAATTCAAAGTAAGGGTTATCGCGTAGAAAAGTACTCCGGTTCTGTACCCAGGATGCCCAAATAGGTAGATGAATATTTGGAGAATGCCATCCAGCGACAGATAATGCACAAAAACGAGCAGCGAAAACGGGTGATAGTATCGACGTAAGAATAGTATGCATGATTAATTAATGACGTCATTATTTGCTTAGCATATGGAGTGCAACACGCGAAAAAGTGCATTTGGACATTTGCGTAAAGTGTCGTCCCGGATTAGCCTGCGCAGTCCGCGCAGGCTAATCCGAGACGGCACTTTACGACTAAATTAGATTTTGTGCTAGAGTAGACTTGCGTAAAACAGAAAATCACATAAAATCGGAAAGTGTCGTTTCGGATTAGCCTGTGCGGACTGAACACGCTGATCAGAGACGACACTTTACGCAAATGTCCGAATGACCCTTTTCGCGTGTTGCACTCCATATGGAGAGCAACACACGAAAAGGGTCATTCGGACATTTGCGTAAAATGTCGTCTCTGATCAGCGTGTGCAGTCCGCACAGGCTAATCTGAAACGACACTTTCCGATTTTATGTGATTTTCTGTTTTACGCAAGTCTACTGTAGCATAAAATCTAATGTAGTCGTAAAGTGCCGTCTCGGATTAGCCTGCGCGGACTGCGCAGGCTAATCCGGGACGACACTTTACGCAAATGTCCGAATGCACCTTTTCGTGTGTTGCACTCCATATATCGTCGCGTATGTGACAGTAAACCCATGTTACAGCTTTTATCCCATACACTTCTTCTCTTCGACATTTCACTCTTAAAAATGATTTGACAACTTACAATCATTTTGAACAAATTTTGAATTGTATCTTTACACTTCTGATTTATGGATATTTCCCTGTTCCTCTCCATCCATATTATGTCTTCTAGACAGGCTAATGTGTGGGATTTATATTTAACCCTTTACCAATCAATCCCTAATTTTTACGACCGCGAAGACAGAAGACTTTTAAAAACATTGTAAGAAAGTAACCAGCTACCTAGCAGAAAGTAACCTAGTAACCAGCATATTCTCCTTTTAACACAGTGTTTTACTCTGCTGGAAAAAAATTCAATTTTTGAAATATATAACTTTATTTTGTCGTCTGCAAGCGATTTCAGTTTGGACCTGTTTAATACTTTGTCGTATGGTAAAGAGTTAAAAATAGAAAATATTGTGTATAAAGGATCAATTGATAGTTAGCCCACAATATAAAATAATTTTGAGAATTGTCTTAATGATCTCGGAACATATTCTTTTATCAAATTTCACGCTTGTTAACAGCATTTAAAACTATTCTTATTCTCATGAAAATCGCGATTTATTATGTAACCCTTCACCCATGAGAGAAGAAATTTTGTACCTGTCAATGTGTACAGAATTCTTTACAAGGTACAAATATAGGATCCATCAACAAATAGTTAGAACTAACATCTCACGATTATCAATCGTAAAAGTCAAGAAAAAAGGTTATTTGACATGAAACTAAAGTGTCGGAGAAATGTTTTTAAAAGTGTCGGGGAACTGTCTAGTCGTGGAACTGTCTTGAAACCGTCTTTTTTTTATTATTATTAATTCCGCCAGTTAATCTACTGAAAATACTTCACGTGAAACAAAGCTTATGCCGTACACTTAATTTGATCATGTATAGAATATTTCTCTAGGCTACGTTCGCCCCGTAGCCTAATACATGTAGGTGTGATACTCAACACGCTGTTCAAAAGTCCGGCATAACATCGTTATTTTCGCCATTAGTGGGCGAAATTTTACTTTTATCATCATCATCAGAAACTATTAAGTTTCATTAAAAATTTGGTGGTACATGTACGGCCTTACCGGCCTAGAATCGTGTATTTCTTCGTCTTAAATATCGCACATTTCACTATCTTAAACAAGGTCCATATTGAAACAAACGCTCCTATGACGTCACAGATCAAGGTGCGCTACAATAAGTAAGGGAGGTAAGCGATGCAAGAAAAACTAATAAGTAAAAATATGAATTGAAAAAAAGTACTTTTACTAATTTCTTTTTCAAATTACAACATGACCAGGTTGCCATTTGATAGATGTAGATTTGCAAATTAATCATATCAGAAACTTGTTGATTTGCCCTTTAAAGGGCGAACGTCGCTTACAGAAATATTATTCGATACATGATAAAATTAGGTGTACGGCATAAGCTTTGTTTCACTTGAAGTATTTTCAGTAGATTTACGGGTGGCATTAATAATAATAATAATAAAAAAGACGGTTTCAAGACAGTTCCACGACTACACAGTTCCCCGACACTTTTAAAGACCTTTCTTCTACACTTTAGTTTCATGTCAAATAACCGATTTCTTGACTTTTACGATTGATAATCGTGAGATGTTAGTTCTAACTATTTGTTGATGGATTCTATATTTGTACCTTGTAAAGAATTCTGTAAACATTGACAGGTACGAAATTTGTTCTCTCATGGGTGAAGGGTTACACAATAAATCGCGATTTTCGTGAGAATAAGAATAGTTTGAAATGCTGTTAACGAGCGTGAAATTTGATAAAAGAATATGTTCCGAGATCGTAAAGACAATCATCAAAATTATTTTATATTCTGGGTAACCACGTTTGTATCAATTTATCCTTTATCCACAATATTTTCTACTTTTAACTCTTTACCATAGGACAAAATATTAAACAGGTCCAAACAGAAATAGCTTGCAGACGACAAAATAAAGTTATATATTTCAAAAATTGAAATTTTTTTTCCAGCAGAGTAAAACACTGTGTTAACAGGAGAATATGCTGGTTACTAGGTTACTTTCTACTAGGTAGCTGGTTACTTTCTTACAATGTTTTTAAAAGTCTGCTGTCTTCGGGGTCGTAAAAATTATGGATTGATTGGTAAAGGGTTAAATATAAATCCCACACATTGGGCACAAGTTCTGGTTAAGTTCACAGGGAGCAGTATCCGAATTTGAATTTGTTTTGAATTTGGTCTGGTCCAAATTTGCCGTCTGGGAAAGGGTTAAATTGTTACCAAACATCAAATTTATTGACTCAACCGAATTGAAAGCAATTAGAGTCAACAAATTAAATTTAACTTGCATGTTTGGACTTGTTTTTGATGGGTAAAAAACATTGTAGAAAAAGGAAAAATGCTGGTCAGCAACATTTCTCTTTTACCTATAATGTTTTCGAAAGTTTTTTCTATCTTTACAAGGGTCATAAAAACAAAAGATTTCTCTCAGTAGCCTGTCTAGAAGACAGAGTATGGAGAGGAACAGGGAAATATCCACAAATCAGAAATGTAAAGATACAATTCAAAATTTGTTCAAAATGATAGTAAGTTGTCAAATCATTTTTAAGAGTGAAATGTCTAAGAGAAGAAGTGTACGGGATAAAAGCTGTAACATGGGTTTACTGTCACAAACAAACATTACAGAGTAAAGGGGTGAGATATGCAAATGTTATGTAACCATTTCCTGTATTGTTTCAACTGGCCGGTGATGGATTAACATTTATGACCATGACTAGGGGTAGCCAGATACTGACTTCACCCTTTACCATGCAATACCCAAAGAAAGAGTGTTTGAAAAACAGTGTGGGAAGAAAAAGATGTTTACTGTTTAAGGGGAAATCCTAATATATTTTGACCATAATGTTTTTTACTCCAATCAGCTGCAAATATTTTTGGTTCACAATTCTTTTGTTGTCTGCAAATGCTTTCAATTTGAACCAGTCTAAAATTTTTGTGTTTGGTGAATGGTCACTTGACCCTTTGTTTTTTACAACCCTGAGACAGAAGCCTTTTGAAAACATTGTGGAAAAGGAAGAAAAAGCTGAAACACTTGAAAGTTAACATCATTTGAACAATCCAGACTTTGGTACTTGCAAAATCTATGTTATGAATTTGGATGAATATGTTATAATGTTGCCTTTGAAAACATTGTGAGGAAAGAGAAAATGCTAAGATTTTCTCCTTTTCCCATAATGTTTTCCATCCTTTCCAAATCAAATTTCATTTCAACTTTTTGATTACCATTTTTTGTCATGTGCAAATTAACCCTTTACCAAACAAACCCTGGTTTTTACAACCCTGAGATGGAAGCCTTTTTAAAACATTGTGGGAAAAGGAGAGAATGCTGGTAACCAACATTTTCTTCTTATCCTACAATGTTTTCTATCCTGGTGGAAACAAATTTCAATATTTCAGTAAGGTTTACTTTGTTTGCAAGTGCTTTTAATTTGGACCATTCTAAAATTTTGTCTCTTGGTAAAGGGTTAAATGTTGAAAACATTTGGGGAAAAAAAGGGAGAAAACGGCACCAATTTCTACTTTGTCCAGAATGTAGATCTAGAAAAGGATAAAATATTACGAAAAACAATTAAAGGAATTACCGACCTTATGTTTGTTTTTCTTTTTGGAGATTGCCATTGCAGAATGTCTGTCTTATGGCCTATCTTATTTCGACTCGGAGTTTCGAACAATGTCGGCACAGCATCAGGTTTTAATCGCAGCCTAATATTCCTATAACCAACTTCTTTTACGAGTTTTGGACTTATTAAGAACTGACTGTCCTCGAAGTGTTTCAAACACAATTTGGAATGAACTGATGGCACAAAATCCTCCGTTACTGTCCGGCCCCGGTTTAAACGTTGAATCCATAGTTTCCTCCTTTTTAATTCCTTCGGAAATTTGAACATACTAATTCTGTGTTACTGATTCGACGTTGAAGCCATAGGCTGCACAATTTACCATTTTTTCGGCTGAATTCTATGTTAATACTCAGATATCTGCGTATAATCATCAGCGTTCCTACTTATTTCTACTGACTGTAAACACAGGCTTACGCGACTATGACGTCACACAGGTACGGAAGATAAGCGAATCAGGGGAAGTAAGCCATGCACCATTTTTGGGGACGTATATCAGCGTGACAATTCGAGCGTGATTTATGGCATGTTACAGAGTGGTATTTATGAAAACTGATGGACACGTGTTTACTAACATCATTTGCAGCTGATTGGAGCAAAAAAACAGTATGGTCAAAAAATCTTAGGATTTGCCCTTTAAATACGCAAATAGACGCTTGCTAGGCTGAAAGTAAGTAAGAAATTAGATAATCTTCACTGACTAAACTGATAATTATTTTTAAGTAATCATCCGATCGATAGATAATTTTTGTAATTTTTGACCAATCAGGTACTTGTGCGAAAGGAATGTAGGACGTTTTGGCCACGGACGTTTTGGCCAGGACGTTTTGGCCAGGACGTTTTGGCCACGGACGTTTTGGCCACATATAGTGAAAAAATGGACGTTTTGGCCAAAATAATTTTATATGTACTTTTTATGTAAAATAAAGCTAAAAATTTTTTTTTTTTATTTGATCAATTGTTTAGACTTTTGTTGAACTTTTGTTGAAATTTGGTAATAAATTTTAGAGTTTTACAGTTTTATTTATTCCTTTGAAGTAAAGGAAAACATCAACAATTTAATGTTTTTAAATTATCTTCAATTTTCAAGTTTTGTCTTTTGATTGACAAACAGTTTGATTGACTAATTGCTTATTAATGATACTTTCTTGCATTTAATGTTGTTATTATTAGAAGTGTAAAGAGTTTCATTGTTCTTGTCTTTTAACACTAATGAATCTGTAGATCACACCACACTTTAATCATCTATTTCAATTAAAGAAATATGTGATTAATTAATTTGTTTTAAAAACTGTTAAGAAAGATCAAAGTTGCTAGTATAGAATTAATATATTTGTTTGATATGTAAATTTTTCTGAAAAAGTTCTGGTACATATATAAAGACATTATGAGGACTGTAGCTTTATTTCAAAATAATATTCAAGTGGCAACTTATATTAACAGTACAATGGAGATTATTACTACTAAGCGCGGTGGTCAGAAGTTATGTTTAGATGGATTTATGTATACGTGCAAACATGTTGCCAAACAGAAAAACGAGATAACTTGGCGTTGTGTAAAAAGACCTTCTTCTGGATGCAAGGCAATTTTACAAACTACAAAGGATTATGAAGATGCCACTTTACAGACAGTTCATAATCATATATCTGACAATGTTGGTGCCGAAATTGAAATCACTAGACACGGAATGAAATCAACAGCCAAAACTACAAATGACAAACCTAACCAGATTGTTACTTTCGCAACATCAACAGCATCAGACCAAGTGAAAGCCAGATTACCAGAAGCTGACACCCTAAAAAGAGTCCTCCGAAGAGTCAGGGCAGCTCATAGACCAAAAGAACCACAAACTCTACAAGAATTGAGTATTCAACATCCATGGACTCAAACTGTTGGTGATAATCAGACCGATTTTCTACTATTTGACAACGGGCCACATGCTGATGAACGAGTCATAGTGTTTGCTACAGAAGACCATGTCAGGAAACTAGCAGGCAGTGATAAATGGTGCATGGATGGTACATTTGCGGTGGCACCTCTCCTCTTTACGCAGCTGTATGTCATTCAAGGACTTGTGAATGGTGTTTTTCTCCCACTCGTGTATGCCCTCCTACAGCGCAGAACTCAGACAACATATGAAACTCTCTTTCGTGTTCTTGAACAATTTGGATGTGATCCGTCAACTGTAATAATGGATTTTGAACGCAGTGTGGAAATGGCTATTTTTTCAGTGTTTGGTGAACATGTGAACATCCAGTTTTGCTTCTATCACTTGACCCAATCAATTTGGCGTAAGATACAATCCCTCGGACTTACCAACAGATATGAGAACGACAATGAGTTTAGATTATTTTGTGGACAGATCGACGCACTGGCTTTCCTTCCACTGGAAGAAGTCAATGATGGAATAGAATACTTAAAAGAAACTGTACCCGAGGAAGCTGAAGCTCTTCTTAATTATTTTGATTCTACATATGTGTCTGGACAACTTCGCCCAAGAAGAAATAATGATGGCCTTATAGTCCGTTTTCGAAGAACACCCCCACTCTTCCCACCTAACAGATGGAACTGTCACCAAGCAACAATGTTAAATCAACCAAGAACAAACAACGCATCAGAAGGATGGAACAATAAGTTCCACAGTTTAGTTGGCCAAGACCACCCATCCGTCTGGAAACTCATTGAGACTCTTCAACGTGAATGTGCTCGTGTAAGTGCTGTTCTTTTACAAGATGAACGTGGTGTTCGACCAAAGAAGAGGGTTAAAAAAGTGTACATTGAACTTCAGACTCGACTAAGGAACTTGTGCGAAGACAGAATATCTGAGAGGAAATCGATAGTAGAGTTCTTGCGTGGTGTTTCCAGCAACCTGAGAGCAGGTCAACCAGACATTTAAATTTGAAGTGATGAAATTATAATTATGAAAGAAAGTGGTGTTATAATAGCCTATACAATTGATTTATGAAATCATTGTAAGAAAAAAAGAATTTGCTCAGAATGAGGATTTCTCTTTTTCTTCCAATGTTTTCCATCATATAAGAAAACATCAAATTCCTTGATCAATACTTTTGATTGTCCTCTTCAGAAGCTCCCAATACGGAAGGATTAACTGTATTATGAAATCATTGTAAGAAAAAAAGAAATTGCTCAGAATGAGGATTTCTCTTTTTCCTCCAATGTTTTCTATCATATAAGAAAAAGAATTAAACACTTCATTTGAAATTAAACATCTTTATTTTAAAGCTTAAAATTGTGTCTGAGTTGTAAAATAAATTTAGGTTCGTGTTTTATTTCTTTTGTCTCATTTTATATTTTTATAATGTACTACCAAACCTTCTACACAATTGTCCATGGCCATCAGTATATAAGTACTTATTAAAGATTGAAAAGACACAGATACAAAGTCTTGAAACCATCTGTTATAATAAAAAATTGCAATAAAGGTCTAAAATGTTGATCAAATAAGTAAATTAAATATGTTTGTAGCTTTAATATCTATAATAAGTACATATATAATAGATTTGGCCAAAACGTCCGTTTTTTCAATATAGGTTGCCAAAACGTCCGTGGCCAAAACGTCCTGGCCAAAACGCCCTGGCCAAAACGTCCGTGGCCAAAACGTCCGTGCGAAAGACAGTCATTCGTCATACCTCGGATGATGGGAGCCATCAAATGGATTGATATTTGTCAGATCGGTACATCCATCGCCCGGAAATAAGCCGGTCTACCGTTTTGAAAATTGTAAGGCTCCTCTTACAAAAAAAAACAAAACTTTAGTTTCAATTTTCGATCGAAATCTTTCTATATTTCAGTTGTCAAACATTTCGTACATTCATTTTTAACGTGGTTTATCAGTTCCTATTGAATTTCACCGAGAAATAGATAGATGTGAATAACTTCATCGAGGTTGTTTATGTCGTTGCTAAACAACTATCAGTGGCGTGCTATATATAGAACCATGTGATTCTTATTTCAAAATGGAAACCTCCTTGATATAGACGAGGTTTTAGATGTAGTACGGAGAATTGGCCGAGTTATGACGAGTGGACCAGGAAGGGGAGGGGGGGGGGGCGTCTTGGGAGCAAAACGTCTTGTTGCCAGAAAAAGTATTACTCGAACAAATTGACATGAAATAAATTACTTCCATAACCATAAATTTCATGCTTGAATTACTGTCCATGGATACTTAATTATAGTTTCGGGCAATATGTCGTCTGCATGCGGAACTATGTGCACAATTTTCAACTTTAATGCGGCTAATAGATTTGTCGTGTCCTTAAGGAATACTTCAAATATCTGAGATAATCACGATTAAATTGTTGATTTAAATTGGCAGTACGTGGCGGGTGACATAGATCTAGATAGATTATGCACTTTCTCTGGAGTCTGATCTCGATACATGTCGTCCGCCAAAGCTCTGATATTTTTATTATGGCACTGTAAGAGTCAAATCTGACACTTCTAACAGAATTTTCGTACCGTCCGATCATAGCCGATGATATAAATATTTAGACTTTAAATTATTCTTTCATAGTGGTCAATTTTATGTCAATTTGTTCCAGTAATACTCGCCAATGTTCATATAGAATTCGTCTTCACGACGTACAAATAATCGGATCACAACATCTTTAACCCACAAATATTTCTAATATCTCATTTTTTTCAATCATAATTGTCAGCAAAAGGATGACGTAACTTTAGAAAAGTTTCGGAGAACTGTCTTTGAACTATTTAGTCTTTTCAGGAACTGTGTTGATACCAACTGTACCAACCAGCCTTAACAACATATTACCAATACTTTTGAACTTATCCCCGATAGCGGAAGTTTATAATACACAAGTATGCGCATTACTGTCCTGTAAAAAAACTCCCATAAAATCGACTTTTACAAGTTGGATAATAACGATGCAACTTACAGGTAAGAAGGAGAATTTATCAAAATAGCGGAACTTTGTCGTAGAACGGTTCAAGCTGTTTGAGTGTAGATTTAATTTGCAAGATAAGAATTATCAAAGGTGATACTTGTTTGCTATAACCTGACGTGATGACACACCTGTAATTTAGACATAGGCATAATCAAATGTTCAACAAAAATAAACAGTATGCAGGGTAAACAGGACTTTAGTACCGTTCTTTAAAACTTAGTAAATGAAATGAATGATATTTGACTTCTGTCATGTTACACAGAGAAGCAAAGAAAAGTAGATCTACACAGATCGGATGAAGCAATGACTGGTTTGACTTTACCTCATCATGAGTCATTAGATGACAAGTTCCTGAACTCTTTACTACACTAAATTGAAATTCTGGAATAGACCAAATTGACAGCATTTGGAGATGCGAAATTAAGTTTAACTCAATGATTTTGTCTTTGGTTGGAAGAAAACATTGTGGGAAAACATTGTGGGAAAAGGAGAAAATGCTGGTTACCAGCATTTCCTTTTTTGCCAACAATGTTTTCAAAAACCTTCTTTCAACAGGACGTTAGAACTTGGGATTGTGTGGTAAAGTGTTAACCCTTTACCCCATAAGACATTTCTATGGTTTCTCTAATTTACCCTAAATAACAGCAAGGATGTAGCTGTTTCATATGTGTATATGACACCGTTTGATAGCACAGAAAACATTGTGGAAAAAGGTGAAATTGCTTGTCACGAGCAATTTCACCTTTTGCCACAGTGTTTTCCAAGGGTTCCTACAAGCAATGCATAGAAACAAGTATCTATGGAGTAAAGGGTTAAACAGTCAAATTGGGACAGAGATTTAGGATAACCCTTTACCACACAATCCTCAATTTGAACGTCCCTGACAAAGGAAGCTGTTAAAACATTGTGGGAAAAGGAGAAAATGCTGGTAAACAGCATTTTCTCCATTTCCCACAACAGTTTTATAAATTCAAGGGCGAATACTATCATTTGAAAAACATTTGAATAGGCCGCTGCCCTCAATATATATAACTTTAAATTTTGCAGTTGAGAAATAATTAATAGCAAAAAATGTGCAGATGTTACTGTAATTGATAAGTTAGGGTCCTAAGAAGGCCCACTCTCTGTTTTTCATATTCTTTGCTTACATGTATTTCTTTCTCGAACAACAGAAGTGTTTTACCCTGCATCAAATGAAAAGCATTTTCAGACATCAAGAGTGGCTTAACTCTTTACCACACAAGAAAATTTTAGACGGGTCCAAATTGAAAGCATTTTGCAGATGACAAAGGTGACTGAAAAATTGAAATGTGTTCTGGGAAGAGTAGAAAACACTGTGGGAAAAGGAGAAAATGCTGGTTACCAGCATTTTCTCCTTTTCCCACAATGCTTTCAAAAGGCTTCTTTCTCAGGGGCATCAAAAGTAGGGATTGTGTGGTAATGTTTTAAATGATGAAACTTGCAGCATATTGAGTCAAAAAGGTTGTGAGAAAAGAAGAAAATACTGGTTGCAAGCATTCTTTTTTTTTTTCCTACAATGTTTCTTGACTCTTTTTTTTTCCTACAATGTTTCTTGACTCTTTACCAAAGACAAATCTTAGACTAGCACAAATAAAAAGCCTTTGCAGAAGACAAATGTGAAAAATGCTGGTTACATGCAAACCAGCATTTTCACCAATTCCCACAATGTTTTCAATAGGTGTCTTTCTCAGTGGGTGTTAAAAGTTAGCATTGTTTCACAGGGACTTTTAAAACCCGGATTGTTTGGTGAAAGGTTAAGTTCCCATCAACTCTCTACTAAGCAAACTAGAATTTTCAAGGACTATAATATTGGAAACCAGCATTTTCTCCCTTTTCCACAATGTTTCCTAACCTTCCAGATGTAATTTCAAATTATGAGGCACAACTCACTCATCCTTATTTAACCCTTTCCCTAACAAGCCCGGGTTTTTATGTGTCTGCAGTAAAAGCCCTTTGAAAACACTGCGGGAAAAGGAGAAATTGCTCATAACGAGCAATTTCTCCTTTGCCCGCAGTGTTTTCTACCCGTTTTGAGAACTTTCTGCCATTTTCTCAAAATCTAAAATTGTCGTCTGCAAACTCTTTCAGTTTGAAAGAGTCCGAAATTTGTCGTTTGGGAAAGGGTTAAGTGTTTGTAGACAGAAACTTACATGGTCTAAATTGATAATGTTTTGTGTTCCTAAGGGTAAAAAACATTGATGGAACATGCTGGTTTAAAACTAGCTTGCTTCAAAAGTTATTTTCCTCAGAGTTGTCAAAATGCTGGATTGTTTAGTAAGGGCTTAATCCGTTATCACATGGCAAAATTTTAGACCAATCCAAATTGAAAGCATTCGAAGTGGTTTAACCCTTTCCCAAACAAGCCCTGGTTTTTACGTGTCTGCAGTAAAAGTCTTTGAAAACACTGTGGGAAAAGGAGAAATTGCTCGTGACGAGCAATTTCTCCTTTTCCCACAGTGTTTTCTACCCTTTTTGAGAACTTCCTGTAATTTTCTCCAAATCTAAAATTGTTGTCTGCAAACTCTTCCGGTTTGAAAGGGTCCAAAATTTGTCGTTTGGGAGAGGGTTAAATGGTGCAATTTTGCTTTGATAAGGAAGAAAACTTTGTGGTAAAAGGAGAAAATGCTGGTTACCAGTATTTTCTACTTTTCTTTAAAAAGAATTTCATTTTTTCAGTCATATCTGTTTGTTGTCTGCAAATTCTTTCAATTTGGACTAGCCTAAGCAGTTGTTGAACTGGTAAAGAGTTAAAACATTTCTGAGTTTTGACAGCCCTGAGAAAGAAGCCTACTGGTATGCAGCATTTTTTAACAATGTTTTCTATTGAAGCTACATATGAGGTAAATTTGATCATTTGAAAGACAAAATTTTGAGCCATGTAATTGTTTGACCGTCAGATGCAAATGCTTTCAATTTGGACATGCATACAGTGATACTATATTGTCATTTAGTAAAAAATTAATAAAATTGTCTTTTTAGTCCACACACCCAAATTTGGACTTCAAATTGAAAGAATTTGCATACGACAGTTTAACTTGGGCTGAAAAAGTCAAATTTGTCTGTGATTGGATGGAAAACATTGTGGGAAAGGGAGAAAATGCTGCTTACCAGCATTTACTCCTTTTCCCACAGTGTTTTTTAGCAGTCTCCTTTTTCTTGGTTATAAATTGTATAGTAAAAGAAATAGTTTGAATTAGATATTTTTGTTATGGACTGTCATAAGTAAAAGGTTTGTGTATTTAAGGAATTTTTTTTGAAAACCAGTGTTCCATTCATTAGATCTATGGTAAGACTATTGTGCTCGCCTGAATTGTTTATACTCATTTTGTACGCATAGTTTCATAATGACCTTGCTTACTTTTTCTACCAAGAGTTGACATTTATTTGTCACAAATTAAATGAATACTCTGCCTACATCTTGTAAACAAAACATTAAAGGCCTAGTAAAGGCCCAGGAAAGGCCAAAATATCAAAGTAGGTGTCATAAAACATTTAACTCTTTACTACACAATCCTGACTTTTAACAACCCTGAGAAAGAGGCCTATAGAAAACACTGTTGGAAAAGGAGAAAATGCTGGTAACCAGCATTTTCTCCTTTTCCCCACAATATTTTCTACCTTATTACCTATCAAAGTCAGAAATCATCATATTAACAAGATTGTATTCAGCTGGGAACAAATTTCAAATTTTGAGTTATGTTTATTTTGTTGTCTGTAAAATTTAATGCTTCCAATTAGGAACAGTCTCAAAATTTGTCTTTGGTAAAGAGTTAAGAGTATGAAAAATATTGTGGAGATGACATTCAAACTTAATGGGACTCAAATCAAATGTGGCTTAAATCAAATGTGGCTGAAACCAAATGTGGCTCAAACAAAATGCAGCTCAAACTAAATGTGGCTCAAACAAAATGCGGCTCATTAACCAAACATGCCACAGAAGAAATACGGCTCAAATACCTTGATTGTCTTTGGAAGAGTGGAAAACATTAAGGGTAAAGAGAAAAAAGTGTTGCATGCATACCAACATAAACTCTTTTTCCCTCAATGTGATCAGAAGCAATCTTTCTCAGGATCATGAAAATTAGGATAAATTCCCTTCCACATGCTTAATTCATTGATTGATTTTATGGTGTTAATGCCTTTTTCAACATTATTTCAGTTATATCGCTCCTGCCAGTGTACATGTACTTGTCAGTGCATTCCTGGAGTCTGTTATGCAACTACTCCGCACAATTTTCTTTCCAAACCAATGGCTGCTTTCCCACATAACCATCATCAAAACAATCGTCAGCAGTGGGAGAGGACCGAATCCTGCACGAAGACTATCATTAATCCCAGGAGAGAAATTGGCTGAGCCAGGAATTGAACCCATGACCCTTGATTCCCAAGTGCTGCATGCTACCGACTGAGCCACCTGGGCTTGGCCATGAATGGGTAGAAAACATTGTTGAAAAAGAAATGCTGATCATCAGCATTTTCTTCTCCCATAGTTTCAACAATGAGAGCTTTAACTCTTTACCAAACGTCAAATATTTGGACTGGTCCAAATTCAAAGCATTTGTGGGTGACAAGATAAATGTGAGAGAAAAATTCGCTGTGGGAAAGGTAGAAAACAATGTCGGTAAAGGAGAAAATGCTGGTTACCTTTGTGACCTTTTCACACAATGCTTTCTAAAGGCTTCTACCACAGGGTTGCCGGAAGGGTCCAAAATTTGTCGTTTGGTAAAGAGTTAAAGAGATGATATTTAAAAAGATTGTAGGAAAAGGAGAATCTTGATGTTTATAACCAGCATTCTCTCCTTTTCCCACAATGCTTTCAGCCCTATCAAAGACAAATTTCATCATTTGAGCTACAAATAAATTGTTGTCTGCAAATGCTGTCAATTTGGACAATTTCTGCAATTTTGTTGTGTGATAAAGAGTTATGGAATATCATATCATTCCTCATGCCTGACTTAACTCTGTACCACACAAGAAAATTTTAGACCTGTCCAAATTGAAAGCATTTGCAGATGACAAAATAAATGTGGCTCAGAAATTAAAATTTGTTTTAGGAAGGGTAGAAAACATTGTGGGAAAAGGAGAAAATACTGGTAACCAGCATTTTCTCCTTTTCCCACAATGTTTTCTTAAGGATTCTTTCTCAGGGTCGTCAAAAGTCGGGATTGTGTGGTAATGGGTTAATGCATTGATTTTGGTGGTGCCAGGCCAATCTTTCATCTCTCTTTAACTCTTTACCACACAATCCCTGGATTTAACGACCCTAAAAAAGAAAGCTTTCGGAAAACATTGTAGGAAAAGGAGAAAATGCTGGTAACCAGCATTTTCTCCTTTTTCCTCAATGTTTTCTATCCTATCAAAGACAAAAATAGTTTTAGCTTTTGATTTATTTTAGACATGTTGTCTTGAAATGCTTTCGATTTTGACAAGTCTTAAAATTTTGTCTTGTGGTAAAGAGTCAATAAAATTTATTCATGCCAAATAGACACTGTCTGTACTTGGAAAACTGGTTGGAATCAAGGACATAAAATTGCTGATGTTGCACAATTTTTGTGGGATGTATTGAAAAGTTTACAGGGCTAAGCATACTTTATGTTTCTGTTCAAGGCAATTTAGATCAAGATCAGACTGCAGAGAATTCATATTCTGATCTCAGATATACCTTGGGGCCCAGTGCATGGCTCAGTTTTAAAGTGTAGGACCTGTAATATGGATTCGAGTCTCACAGCAGACTCTGGAATTTTCCTGGGAATGTGAAAGGCAATTCAGAGACAAGGGGGCAAGACTATGTATTCAGACCCACAGCCCAGTACTGGTTAGACCCAAGATTTATATGAATAAGAGAGCTGTGGTTATGATTATATAACTTGGAGCTCCATATAGAGGGAGTGATTTTGATTTCAAAGGTGAAAATATTGATAATTCTCCACTAAACCCTATGTTATGGGTACTCATTAGAATCGTCTCATCAAGACGATTCTAATGAGTACCCACAGCATAGGGTATTGAAGAGAAATAATGGATTTAGAATACCATCACCCCTTTTTATCTGGAGCTCTGTTAGCTAAAATAATGTTGAAGTGGCTTAGATTAACATTTCACTTTCAGGGCCGCCGGGCCATTAAAACTTGAGACTGTATGGTAAAGGGTTAACTCTTTACCAAACAACAAAATTGTATACAAATTGAAAGCACTTGCAGATGACAAAATAAATGGTACTGAAAAGTTGAAATTAGGTTTGGGAAGGGTAGAAAACATTGTGGGAAAAAGGAGAAAATGCTGGTCACCAGCATTTTCTCCTTTTTCCACAATGTTTTCAAAGGCTTCCTGCATAGGTTCGTATAACTTAGGATTGTTTGGGAAGGGGTTAAATGGTGATAACTATCTATGAAGGTTAGAAATTATTGTGGGAAAAGGAGAAAATACTGGTTACCAGCATTTTCTCCTTCCACCACAATGTTTTCAAAAGCCTTCCCTTTCAGGGTCATGAAAGCTTTGGATCATATAGTAAAGGGTTAAGGTAACATTTCTATACTTGCAGGTGCTGTTATTAGAATCAAGTTGATGTCATTTTCTCCGTAAAAAAAACGCTGAAAGAACGGCCTTCAGCATGTCGAAAAGAGATCACAAATCTTCGAAGATGAAAAACCTTTTCAAGTTAGGTTTTCGAAAGAGCACCACAGATGTAAGTATATGATTACTCTTTTATGAAATTTAGTTCGTTTGTTTCCTTGTATCTTAAGTTTTACCCTGTTTTAACCCTTTACTCCATAGATACTCATTTCTACACATTGCTTGTAGGAGCCTTTGGAAAACATTGTGGCAAAAGGTGAAATTGCTCGTGACAAGCAATTTCACCTTTTGTCACAATGTTTTCTATGCTATCTAAAGGTGTCATTTACACATAAGAAACGGCTACATCCTTGCTGTCATTTAGAGTCAATTAGAGATGCTATAGAAATACCATATGGGGTAACCATAATTATTATGGGTTAACAGCTAAGGTAATATCACAGTGGTTAATGTACGTATCTTTGCATATTTCCTGGCTGTCTCATTCCAGTGCTGACACAACTTTCATTCCAACTCGCTGCCCATTTTTTCTGCATCAGAAATGGCAGGCAAAAGATCTCCAGAAAGAAAGTTTGCCTCAAACAGGTAAAAAAATATCCCCACAACGACAGTAAATAATAGAGAACGAGTTATGCTTTGTGAAAAGGGGTTTAGTGTATCTCAAAACATCTTTTGCTTTTGGTAATTTTTTGCATATCTAAGGATCAGTTTACCTTGGGATTCGCCTGCCCGGGTGGCTCAGTGGTGAGTGTATCGGACTCATGACCTGGCGGTTGTGCGTTTGATACCTGGTTGAGGCGAACTTTCATTCAGGCATATTTTTGCCTCTCACCTCTGCTGAAGCATGTGAGAAAAGTTGGCGGTGGCTTTGGAAAGAAAGTTGTGTTAGTACCGGTGTGAGAAAGCCAGGAAACACATGTCCGTCACCGACCACCATGATATGACCTTAGCTGTTAAAGTGGCGTTAACCCATTACCACACAATCCCTACTTTTGACCCCCCTGAGAAACCAGCCTTTTGAAAACATTGTGGGAAAAGGAGAAAATGCTGGTAACCAGCATTTTCTCCTTTTCCCACAGTGTTTTCTACTCTTCCCAGAAAAAAATTCAATTTTTCAGTCACCTTTGTCATCTGCAAATGCCTTCAATTTGGACCAGTCTAAAATTTTCTCATGTGGTAATGGGTTAAACCCCAATACAACCAATACAACCAATTACCTCAGGATTCGGATGGTTGTTAAATCAAAATTAATGGATTTAACTCATTACTACACGAGAAAATTTTGGACTGGTCCAAATTGAAAGCATTTGCAGACGACAAAATGAAGGTGACTGAAAAGTAGAAATTTGTTCTGGGAAGGGTAGAAAACACTGTGGGAAAAGGAGAAAATGCTGGTTACCAGCATTTTCTCTTTTTCCCACAGTGTTTTCAAAAGGCTTCTTTCTCAGGGGAGTCAAAAGTAGGGATTGAGTGGTAATGGGTTAATGCATTTTATAATTATGCCCCCCTTTCGAAGAAATGGGGGTATATTGCTTTGCAATTGTCGGTCGGTCCGTCGGTCCGTAGACCAAAGTTTGTCCGGAGCATAACTCAAAAAGTATTTAAGGTATCATCTTGAAACTTCATAGGTGGATAGATCTCATTAAGGAGAAGTGCAGTGCACAAGAACCATAACTCTGCCCATCATATTTTTGGAGTTATTGACCTTTGTTGATTTTCATACTTAATTTTTGTCCGGAGCATAACTCAAAAACTATTTAAGGTATCATCTTGAAACTACATAGGTGGATAGATCTCATTAAGGAGAAGTGCAGTGCACAATAACAACAACTCTGCCCATCATATTTTTGGAGTTATTGCCCTTTGTTGATTTTCATACTTAATTTTTGTCCGGAGCATAACTCAAAAAGTATTTTAGGTATCACCTTGAAACTTCATAGGTGGATAGATCTCATTAAGGAGAAGTGCAGTGCACAAGTACCATAACTCTGCCCATCATATTTTGGAGTTATTGCCCTTTGTTGATTTTCATATTTAATTTTTGTCCGTAGCATAACTCTAAAAGTATTTCAGGTATCACCTTGAAACCTTATATGTGAAAAGATCTTATTAAGGAGAAGTGCAGTGCACAAGAACCATAACTCTGCCTATCATATTTTTGGAGTTATTGCTCTTTGTTGATTTTCATAGTTAATTTTTGTCCAGAGCATAACTCAAAAAGTATTTTAGGTATCATCTTGAAACTACATAGGTGGATAGATCTCATTAAGGAGAAGTGCAGTGCAGAAGAACAACAACTCTGCCTATCATATTTATGGAGTTATTGCCCTTTGTTGATTTTCATACTTAATTTTTGTCCGGAGCATAACTCTAAAAGTATTTCAGGTATTATCCTAAAACCTCATAGGTGGATAGATTATACTAAGGAGAAGTGCACTGCACAAGTACCTTAACTCTGCCCATCATATTTTTGGAGTTATTGCCCTTTGTTGATTTTCATAGTTAATTTTTGTCTGGAGCATAACTCAAAAAGTATTTCAGGTATCACCTTGAAACCTTATAGGTGGATTAACCTTATTAAGGAGAAGTGCAGTGCACAAGAACCATAACTCTGCCCATTATATTTTTGGAGCTTTTGCCCTTTGTTGATTTTCATACTTAATTTTTGTCCAGAGCATAACTCAAAAGGTTTTTCAGGTATCATCTTGAAACCATATATGTGGATAGATCTTATTCAGGAGAAGTGCATTGCACAAGAACCATAACTATGCCCATTATATTTTTGCAATTACTGCCCTTTGTTGATTTTCGTACTTATTTTTTTTTCCGGAGCATAACTCAAAAAGTATGTGAGGTAAAATCATGAAACTTTAAAAGTTGATAGTTCACTTAAATGGGAAGTACAGTGCCCAAGAATTGTTAATTTATCATTAATAATTTTTGACTAATTACCCTTTGTTCGTTTTTACATTTTGAACGTAAGAGATTATAGGGGGGGCATACATGTTTTACAAACATCTCTTGTTTTATAATGACTTGACACAGATGTGCATTACTTGTGTCACGGATGTGCATTACCGTGAAACTTTCTTTGCGAAAGAATGAATGGTATGTTTTTGTGCAAGCAGGCACCTTGTATCAGCTTTACCTCTTTACCAAATGACAAAATTTTAGACTTGTCCAATTTGAAAGCACTTGCAGCCGACAAAATAAACCTAATTCAAAAATTGAAATTTGTGTTTCACTAGGGTAGAAAACATTGTTGGAAAAAGAGAAAATGCTGGTAACCAGCATTTTCTCCTTTTCCCACAATGTTTTCAAAAGGCTTGCTTTCTCAAGGTCATTAAAAGTTGGGATAGTGTGGTAAAGAGTTAACCCTTTACGAAATGACAATTTGTTTCAGTAGGGTAGAAAACATTGTTGGAAAAAGAGAAAATGCTGGTAACCAGCATTTTCTCCTTTTCCCACAATGTTTTCAAAAGGCTTGCTTTCTCAAGGTCATTAAAAGTTGGGATAGTGTGGTAAAGAGTTAACCCTTTACGAAATGACAAAATTTTAGACTAGTCCTAATTGAAAGCAGTTACAGATGACAAAATAAATGTGACTCAAAAATCGAAACGGGACTTTAGCAGAGTAGAAAACATTTTGGGAAAAGGAGAAAATGCAGGTAACCAGCATTTTCTTCTTTTCCTACTATGTTTTCTGTAGGCCTCTTTCTCAGGGCCATTAAAAGGTGGGATTGTATGGTAAATAGTTAACTCTTTACCAGATGATAATGACTTTTAATCATCCTGGTGAGCCTTTGAAATCGCTGGGGGAAAAATAGGAAATACTGATTACCAGTATTTTCTCCTTTTCTCAGAATGTTTTCTATGTTATCATAGACAGATTTCATATTTTGCATTATGTCTAATTTGCTGCCTGTAAATGCTTTCAGAGAGGGCAAGTCTAAAGTTTTGTCACATGGTTAACTCATTACCAAATGACAATATTTTAGGCTCGTCCAAATCAAAAGCACTTGTCTTGCAGACGACAAAATAAAAGTGACTGAAAATTTGAAATTTGTTTTGTGAAGGGTAGAAAACATTGTGGGAAAAGGAGAAAATGCTGGTTACCAGCATTTTCTCCTTTTCCCACAATGTTTTTAGAAGCTTCTTTCTCAGGGGTGTCAAAAGTAGGGAATGTGTGGTAATGGGATCAGAGTTAAACTTTTGTTTTGTGTCTGTATAACAAGACAAAACCTGTTTTCTACATCACATTTTCTTTTTTCCAGCTGTCAGAATGGAACAAGAGTGATGAGAAATTAATGAAAGCTGTAGAGGTAGCAGACCTTGCTAAAATTGAGCATTATCTTGTAAAGAAAGCTGTCAACCCTACAAAACTGGGACCGAAAGGTTTGTCTGTGTAAGTATTGTTACATAAGTATTGTTACATGTATTGACTCTATCCTTACTGTTGATGACACTAGAAGCTTTTGTGGACGGTGAAGATCAAGATCAGATTGCACAGAACGTGCAGTCTGATCTTTGATCTACACTGTCCTCTACTTTGTTTAAGGAATGAAGAGAATTTTTTTGTTTTCATAGAGGTGTGAAAAAAAAAACCTAATCACACTGTATGAAACTGAAGTAATGGAGTTAACACTTTAACCCATTACCACACAATCCCTACTTTTGACGCCCCTGAGAAAGAAGCCTTTAGAAAACATTGTGGGAAAAGAAGAAAATGCTGGTAACCAGCATTTTCTCCTTTTTCCACAATGTTTTCTACCCTTCACAAAATAAATTTTAAATTTTCAGTCACTGCTTTTGTTGTCTGCAAATGCTTTCGATTTGGACAAACTGAAAATTTTGTTGTTTGGTAATGAGTTAATCGGCTAACAGTTGCTTTTGTGGCCAGCATAGATCAAAATCAGACTGCACAATACATGCAGTCTAATCTTTGATAATTATACTCTGTCCACTTTGCTGAAAGACAACAGACAAGAGGCATCCACTAAATTGCTATGACATGGGGCTTATTCTGGTATTGTAATCTCCATTGGGCTTATTTGGCACTTTCACCCTTTACCACAATATTCCTGACTTTTATCAACCCTAGAAAAACAGCCAACATTTCTCCTTTTCCCACAATGTTTTCTACCTTAGTGGAAACAAATTTCAAGTTTTGAGTTTCGTTTATTTTGTCTTTTGCAAGGGCCTTAAGTTGGACCAGTCTAAAATTTTGTTGTTTGGTAAAGGGTTAAGGGCAAAGAAAAGCTGCTCTTAGAACGTTCATGTACCCTTCACACCTTGGATTTGCTTGGCCGTAGTGTAGATCAAGGTCAGACTTCACACAAAGTATAGTGTAATCCTTGATCTGTACTATCAGCTTTACACAGACATTTTTGTCAAAAGCAACCTTAACCCTTAACTCCATAGATACTCTTTTCTACACATTGCTTGTAGGAGCCTTTGGAAAACTTTGTGGCAAAAGGTGAAATTGCTCTTCACGAGCAATTTCACCTTTTGCCACAATGTTTTTTATGCTATCAAAAGGTGTCATATACACAAGAGAAACAGCTTCATCCTTGCTGTTATTTAGGGTCAATTAGAGATACCATAGAAATGCCTTATTGGGTAAAGGGTTAACATGCATTTGTTTGAGTCTGTAAATGTCTGGAGAATTTTTTTTTTTTGATGCCCCAGGCATTCAGATTAACGGTATCTGTTTCTCTGATAGGCCTGTGCACACATGCAAGAAAGGGATTACTTATTTGCTGGTTCCTACTGTTATATTCTCTTACTCTCAGTAGTTTGAATTGTTTTCTTTTGTCCATAGACTAAGGCTGGGGTGGGGCCCTGTAATTGCTTACCCAAAGACACCATGCTCTAACTGCAAAGGATGACTTGTGCTACCCTATGTCAAAGTATATAAGAAAATATTAGCCAAATCTTGTTTGTATTTTTTTTAAATTTCATTATTTGGATTCACTGTTCATAGTCAGTTTACTTATTTTCCATAATTTTATGGCATACTAATTACTATACTGTGGACATATTTCAGATTTCATTTAGCGTGCCAGTTAGGTCGGGGAGATGTAGTTGACTTATTGATATCTCATGGAGCCGAGGTCAATGTGCTTTCCATCCAAGGTAAGCATAATGTATTGATTCATATTCAGCCATCCACTCTAATTGCTGTTCTAAATTTGAAATTCCAAGACTAGCTATCAGATAAGACAGAATGGCCCCGCCAGTTAGCATGCTTATCATAGAATTTAACTCTTTATCAGATGACACATTCTTGACTTGTCCAAATTGAAAGCATTTGCAGACAACAGAATTTATTAAATGTAGAAAACATTATGGGAAAAGGAGAAATTGCTGGTTACCACCAATGTTTTTTAAAAGCTTTCTCCATTAGTTACTTTAAAACTTGGGATTGTGTGGTAGAGGGTTAAACAATACCAGAATTGTTGTTCAATGCAATCCTTAACCTTACCTGTCTCATCCCTACCTATAAGCTAATTTTCCTTCCTCCTTTGTCAAGGTTTTTTAAATGTTATATAGAGGATAATTGTCTGCTTTGATGAAAGGTCGAAATTTCTTGTTTAGAGTGAAAAGTAAAGGCTATATTTTCTTAAGTGGCAAAGTCACAAGTGAAAATATGACCTTTGCTTTTCACGAGATGAAAGAAATTTCGATCATACACTGAAACAATCATCCTATTTCCTTTTAACTTATCTTTTCACATCTTATTTTTTGCTCATGGTGAAAAATATGTGTGTTTTACAAGTCAAATAGATCTTTTCAATCTAGTCGGATATGAACTAGCTGTAAGAATGACCTCATGATTAATTTTGACTTGGTAGTAAATTGTGACATTCACTCGCTGAAACTATCTGTAGCTTACAGTATCAAAAATTAACAGTTTATAAATTATATCAAATGGATATAAATCATTTTAAAATGCCCAGAATGTAGACCTTAACCCTCTACCACGCAATTCCAACTTTTAACCCTTTCCCAAACAATCTCTGGTTTTTACGGGTCAGAACTAGAAGCCTTTTGAAAACATTGTGGGAAAAGAAGAAAATGCTGGTAACCAGCATTTTCTCCTTTTCCCACAATGTTTTCTACCCTATCATATAGAAAAATCATCATTTTAGCAACTGTTAATTTTTCATCTGCAAAATGCTTTCAATTTGGTGTGGTTCAGAATTTGCCGTTTGGGAAAGGGTTAACTCATTACCACTTGAGAAAATTTTGGACTGGTCCAAATTGAAAGCATTTGCAGACAACAAAATAAAGGTAACTGAAAAATAAAAGTTTGTTCTGGGAAGGGTAGAAAACACCGTGGGAAAAGGAGAAAATGCTGGTTACCAGCATTTTCTCCTTCTCCCACAGTGTTTTCAAAAGGCTTCTTTCTCAGGGGCGTCAAAAGTAGGGATTGTGTGGAAATGGGTTAACAACCCTGAGGAAGAAGCCTGTAGAAAACAAGTAAAAAGGAGGAAAATGTTTCATGCACTTTGTATCATTACAGGAAATACATCACTACAGATAGCAGCTCGAGAAGGATGGCCAGTTATCATAGACAAGTTAGTGGAGGTAAGGATTTTAATTCAATCTGAAATGACATTACCTAATTCACTCCCTACGGAAAGTCTTTACCGGTATATTACTGAAGGCTAAATGTCAGTGCCTGCCCCAGCCAATATGTGTTTTCAGATCAGTTTATCCTATGTTTTTTGCATGGTGTGTACTCATCTTTTTACTTTCTATCAATAGATATCAAGTCACATGACTAAGTCAACCAATCAAAACAATTAAAATGCATCATTTTAGCCACTACGGAATCATTGTCTGGGATTGATTTCAAGTTGGATAGGTCTAACATTCTGCCATGTAGTAAAAGGTTCAAATGAAAAATAAACCGGTCAACTTCTTCAAAGGTTAATGGTGCCCTGCCAGGTCAATTCTTACAGCCTATACAAGAGAAAGGAGCAACCTTGTGTTTACCTTTTTCACAGTGTTTACATTATTATAGTGTTCATTGCCAAACAGAAGTTGTGGGTTTGTTCTTATAGGCGTTGATCTTTATTCTATCAGGCAGGTGGAGTTATAGATCACAAGGATGGAATGAGTCTGACGGCCCTTCATCATTCCTGTGTGAGAGGACAGATATCATGTGTTCAGATGCTCCTCAAACATGGAGCAGATCCCAATATAAGGGACAAGGTACAACTTATGACTTATATTATAATGTTATTAATCAAGTGATTTCATATTTGCCCAGTTACAGGTCCGAGGTCAGCCGTATTGGCCCGAGGCCGAAGGCCGAGGGTCAATACGGCTGACCTCGGATCTGTAACTGGGTCAATACGAAATCACTTGATTAATGACAATTTTATTAATTAACCCTATACCAAACAATCTCTGGTTTTTACGACTATGAAAAAGAGGCCTTCTGAAAACATTGTGAGAAAAGGAGAAAATGCTGGTAACCAGCATTTTCTCCTTTTTCCCACAATGTTTTCTACCCTGCTGGAAACAAATATCAATTTTTAGGTTACGTTTACTTTGCTGCCTCCTTGAACGTGATTGGCTAAAAGTAAGCGCAGACACTCACACTACTGAACTTTTGACCAATTACGTTCAAGGATTTCTGTATTGGTCGCGGGTCATCAATATTGATACGAGGTCAACTGTATTGATCAGAGGTCAAGTCGTATTAAGCCGGGGTCACGACCTGTGTACTATACGAAATCAGAAATGTGACTGGTATCGCGTGGAACGGTTTCCTTGTATAACTTCTATATAGCCAATAGTTAATTAATAATATATTATATTGCCACTGTACGACTGCTACAACTACTACTACTTCTACTACTACTTGACTACTATTATTGTTAATACTACACAACAATCTGTATAATAATTGTTGTGAGGTTATTAACTCTTTACCAAACAACAAAATTTTAGACTGGTCCAAATTGAAAGCACCTGCAGAAGACAAAATAACACAACTCAAAAATTGAAATTTGTTTTCAGGCGTAGAAAACATTGTGGGAAGAGGAGAAAATGCTGGTTACCAGCATTTTCTCTTTTTCCTACAGTGTTTTCAAAAGGTTTCTATCTCAGGGTCGTAAAAAGCAGGAATTATTTGGTTAAGCGTTAAAGGGTATTGTTAATTTTCTCCTTTTTTGCACAATATTTTTTAAAGGCTTCTTTTTCAGAGTTGTCAAAAGTAGAGATTGGATTATAAATGGTTAAGATCACAGAAATTTTTGACCTATTTTATTGGGTCACTTAGCACGCAACAACTTTTCCCGACCACTGAGAGTAAATGTTTCAACCCTTTAATTAAGGAGGACCGTCAAAACATTGTAGGTTAAATAGAAAGTGCTGGTAAAAATTGTAACAAGCGTTTTCTCCATATCCCGCAATATTTGGTTAGCTTCAACATCATTTCTTAAAGTTGTCATGTATACTTTCTATTTCAGACAGGTAAACCTCCCTTATTCTATGCAGCATACTCCGGATACTTGCCAATCTGTAAAGATCTTCTGGAGAAAGGTGCTATGGTTAATGCATTAGATGAACAAAAGTTGTGAGTATTTTGTAATTAATTGCAAACTCAAAGTATTTCTGCAATTTGCTTATTGTTTTGCACTGCTGAGTTGGTTCTCTTCTGAAGAGTTTTGCTGATACTACAGAAGGCACAAAGTCTTGGCCGGGCCCTATCTTTACCCCTTATCTAACAACAGAATTTTTGACCAGCCCAAATTGAGAGCATTTGTATAATAACTGTGACTAAAAATTTGAAATTTGTTTTAGGAATGGAAAAAACATTGTGGGAAAAGGAGAAAATGCTGGTTACCAACATTTTCTCCTTTTCACACAATGCTTTTAAAAGGCTTCTTTCACATGGGTGTTGAAAGTCGGGATTATATGGTAAATGGTTAAAGTATGTCTTAGTTGAACTTTTTGTATTCACCAAGAAGGCAAAACACCTCAGTTGTAGCAATGTTTAGGTCTGTTTTCCAAATCAAGTGAGCCCCTTTTACTTAACCTGTCAACAAACCTAAAATTTTGTCATTTGGTAATGAATTAATCAATCCTTTTGTTTGATAATGGTTACTCTTCTGCAAGACAACATTACACGCAGGTAATGTGTTCACTTAATCTTAACCACACATTCCAGACTTTAACAACCCTGAGAATGAGGGCTTATGAAAAAATTGCGGGAAAAGGAGAAAATGCTGGTGACCAGCATTTTCTCCTTTTTCCACAATGTTTTCAACCTTTCCAAGAACAAATTTTAAGTTTTCAATCAAAATTATTTTCTGGTCTTCTGATGCTTTTGATTTGGCCAAGACTAAAATTTTCTCATTAAGTAAAGATTGAATCTTTCAGAACACCATTGATGGCTGCATCAAAACAGGGCAATGCTGATGTGTGTGCATTTTTGTTAAAGAAAGGAGCTGATCCAAGTTTGTTAGATATTCATGGTAAGAAGTATTCCTCACATTGTCTATCTTATACTGACAGTATTTATGGAAATTTTTGTGGTATGGAAATTTTTGCAGTTTTGTCTATTTGAAAAATTCACGAACTTTTCTCTTCGTGTATTTTGCAACAATTGTTCTAACAAAGGAAATGTCTTCAATTCACAAACATTTTGTATGCAAATATCTGTAAATGGCAAACTTTTCAACATGCGTACATATATCTGCATAAACAGTAAACGTCTCTGTATCACTAGCACGTATTGCTATTACTATGTTATTGTTATATGCATCAGTTCTTTTGTAAGTATTGAAGGTCAACATCAATCAATCAATCAGTCAATTAACCAATCAATCAATCAGTTGAACACAATCAATCAAACTAACAAAAATTAGTTGTTCATTCACACAGTGTTGATGTTATTTGTTATACATGGTAATTATCAATATAGGTCAAGATGCACTAACCTATGGGCTAAATGAAGGGTATGATGATTTAGATGAGGTTTTTCGAAAAGCACCTGCCAGAGCATCGTGGAATGTACAACAAAGTGAATCTGATCAAACAGGTAAGTTACCTATTATTAACTCTTTACTGAATGACAAAATCTCAGACCGTGCCAAAACTGAAAGCAATTGCAGATAACACTTTTAGCCTGACTCAAATAATAAAACTTTTCTTTATAGAGAAGAAAGCATTGTGAGAAAAGAAGAGAATGGTGGATACCAGCATATTATCACAGTTTTAAAATGTCTCCTTCTTCAGGGTTGTTAGATCTTGGGATTGTGTGGTAAAGGGTTAGTTTTGTTGAATGTTATGCTCAGTTTTATGGTAGAATTGCACATTTATTCTTATTATTACTTATAGCTGCAAGAGGAATGAGTGCAAAATTATTCCATTCGCATTTTGGAAAATCTTACAGGAGAGGTAGAAAGCTTACCATTTCTGTGAAAAGCACTGCTAGATCATCTTCTTTAGACATCTTACATTGAGTTCTATGAATGAATTAAACATAACATTGTTTACAAGATGATCTAACTATGATTTTCTCAGAAATGATCAGGTTTCTCCCTCACCTGTGAACTTTTCAGAAAATACAGATGGAATCGAATCACATTCACCTCTCCCTAAAGGTTGTGGTGCCAGCATGTGCTGTTTTTGTTTTTTGGGGGTTGAAAACACAATTTGTTTGCAAATCAAGAGATGGTTATATCATACTCTAGAACTTTGGAATGAAAGGTGAAGATTTATGGTAAGACTGTCTGATACTGATATAAGCTAGGCGCAACACTTAAGTACATGGATGTGGTGGTCATGGTGGTGAGGTAAAGCATCTATCTCATAACAGTGAGGATCCAAGTTGGAGATCCAGGAGTGGGTGACAACTTAAGGGGTCAACTTCAGGGATCTTTCACTGGCCCTCACAATCAGCTCTAGTACTGGTTAAGTTCCCAGGATACAGAATGGAGAGAGATTAACATAAGTTGTAAGAATTTGCTTCTATATTGATGTAAAATAAATATGTTTAAAGTAAACAGATGTTGCTAGTGGTGATGAAAGAGAATTTAATATTAGATTTAAGCCTTTAACAGACAACAAAGTTTTACTCTAGTCCAAATTCAAAGCATTTGTATATAATTGACTCTTTTTGGAGTAAAGGTGGAATACATTGTTGGAACAGGAGAAAATGTTGGTCACCAGCATTTTCTTCTTTTCCTTCAATGTTTTCAAAAAGCTTTTGCTTCAATGTCATTTTAAATGACAGAATTGTGAGGTAAAGGGTTTAGGTCAGTAGAAATGGTCCGTTTTCTGGCAAATGGGGCTTAATGCATCTCTGTGATCTGTGGTACCAAGCAAGCCATCACATAATTATGTATCCACTTTTTTGAACGACTGAATTTAGCTTGAGGAAGACTGGTCCTTACACATACAGAAAATTGACAAAAATAAAAAAAAGTTTTGGCCCAGGAATGCATTTCTTTAAAAAGGCCGAAATGTGTCGATACCTTTTGCAGAAGCATTAACCCTTTCCCAAACAATCTCTGGTTTTTACGGGTCTGGAATAGTAGCCTTTTGAAAACATTGTGAGAAAAGGAGAAAATGCTGGTAACCAGCTTTTTCTCCTTTTCCCACAATGTTTTCTACCCTATCATAGACAGATATCATCTTTTCAGCAAGAGTTGAATTGTCGTCTGCAAATGCTTTCAATTTGGTCTAGTCCAAAAGTTTGTTGTTTGGGAAAGGGTTAAGCCCCTTGTTCACAGAGAAAGGTCCAAATATGACTCTGTGTTTGACAGCATTCATTACTAGTGTAATTTAACAACCATTTTAACACTGTTTAATTATCAGGCACTGTTGAAGAAGAAAAGAAGGAAGAGGTTAATGAAGTTGATAAGGTAAGATGCTTTTCGAAGAAAATTCTTAGGGTATTTTGTTTTTACATCTTTGCATATATAATGATTATGCATGATAGCTGTGCTGGAAAAGCATGTCATTTTATTGTTAAATTTTTGCTTTGCTACTGCTGTGTTTACCATTTTAACCATTTAGTGTTTACCCACTATCCTGAGTATTCACAAATCTATGAAAGAGGGCTTTTGAAAACAACTTTTGAGTCATAATCATTTTGTAGACTGCATAAGCTTTCAATTTGAACAAGTCTGAAGTTTTATTGTTTGGTAAAGGTTTAAAGCTCAGTCTGGAACAGGCATGTGCATAGCTTTCTGTGCAAGAATAAAATGTTGTTCAACTGTTTGTCAAGTAGCTGTTAATGCACAGGGTACTACTTTTTTGTATCAGCTTGTAAATGTTTAAAAGTAATTTAAGTATCTTAATTTGAGATATTTTTCTGTTGAATTCATATTGATAAATCCTTTGGATTTTCCTTCCTCCTTTGTCAAGGAATGGAAGTGATGATTTTTTACATTAAGGGACTTTCATTGATAAAATCAGAGGGCAAAGATATGGAACTGCCACAGGCAAACTTACTATATTCAGAATGACATTACTGTATATGAAATGGCTTAGATCTTACCACTTTTTTTGCACTCTGTTTGTGGAGCATTCATGTGTCATATTAGTATAAGATTTCAGATGCCTAATTTTCTGTTCCACTTGCAGGCAAACATGGTAGCAAAGTTCGTGGCTCAAGCTACTCCAGAAACTGTACATAGACAACTGGAACAGGCATCAGAGAATGATAAGGTATAGTTTCACAGAAAATAATATCCACCTATCTCTTATAGCATTGTCTAATTAGCTCCACTGGCGGAAGGCATGTGGGGTTATGTCATAGCCTGGTGTCCTTTAAGCATCTGTGGTTGCTTCGGTCCCTTTGTTCATCTGTCTGTGTATGCATTATCTTTTTATAAAACATCATCTTCTCTGAAACTACTCATCCAAATTTGATGAAACTTCACAGAATGATCCTGCCATGGTCCTCTTCAGAATTTCATGAAAGAATAGGATTCCTTCAAAATCTCTGCTTGCCATTACAACAAAACTTAAAAATACATGTTTTGGAAATCTTTGAAAAACATTCTTGTTAAAATCACAAGGCCTAGGGCTACCAAATTTAGCATGTAGGTTTATTAAGTAGACCTCAATTGATTTACTTCAAATTATAGCCCTGGGGTCAAAATTGGCCCCGCCCCTGAGTCACAAGTTTTACATGAGCTTATATAGAGAAATTGTAAGAAATCTTCTTTTACATAGCCATTAGGCATAGGGTTACCAAATTTTGCAGGTGGTATGATCTTACAGCCTCTACCAAGATTTCCCACATTATATCCCTGGGTTAAAATTTGGCCCCACTTTAGGGTTCACAAGTTTTACATTGGCTTATATAGAGAAACTTTTGGAAATCTGGTACTTAGTCATTTAGCCTAGGGCTAACAAATTTATCATGTGGGCTTTTACCAGGAGTGCCCAAATTATAGCCCTAGGGTCAAATTTGATCCTGCCCCAGTTGTCAAAAGTTTTATAAGGGCTTATGTCGTGAAAACTTTAGAAATCTTTTTGTTACCAACCATAAGAACTAGGGCTACCAATTTTAGTACTGTCTCAGGCATCTCGTGTTTCAAACCAATTAGCCAATTTACCAATGTAATGATTAGCCAGTAGGGTTTTTAATTAGTAGCCACTTGATTGATACATGGCCATCAAGGCCCTCTTGTTAGCTCCACTGGCCAAAGGCCAGTGGGCTTATGTCATGGTCCATTGTGCGTCCATCCGTGTGTACGTGTGTGCGTTAACTTTTTTTTCAAACATCTTCTCCTCTGAAACTGCTCATCCAATTTTGATGAAACTTCATAGAAATGAACCTGCCATGATCTTCTTCAGAATTCCTTGAAAGAATTTTATTTCTTCAAAAACTCTGGATTCCATGGCAACAAAAGTGAAAAATATTGAAAGTTTTTGAAAATCTTCTTCTCTGAAACCATAAGGCCTAAGGCTAGCAAATTTGGCATGTAGCTTTATCTAGTGGACCTCTACTAAGTTCCTTCAAATAAAAGCCCAGGGGTCAAAATTGGCCCTGCCCCAGGGATCACAAGTTTTATGTGGGCTTATATAAGGAAAACTTTAAAACCCTTCTGTTACCTAGCCATAGGGCCTAGGGCTACCAAATTTGGCATGTACCTTTATCAAGTGGTTGTCTACCAAGAGTGCCCAAATGATAGCCCAGGGGTCAAATTTGACCCCGTCCAGGGGATCACAAGTTTTATATCGGCTTATATAGGGAAAGCCATAGGGCCTAGGGCTACCACATTTGGCATGTATCTTTATCAAGTGGTTGTCAACCAAGAGTGCCCAAATGATAGCCCGCCCTACCAGGAGGGCCCAAATTATAGCCTTGGGGGTCAAGTTTGTCCCCACACCAGGAGTCACAAGTTTACATGGGCTTTTGTGGTGAAAACTTTCTAAGTCATCTTGTTACTAGCTATAATAAAGACTAGGGCTACTAAATATAGCCCTGTCTAATGGGTTTCATGTTTTACAGGACCTTTTATTGAAAAAACTTGGAAAATCTTCTTTTTTATAACCACATGTTTTAGACCTGTATTATTTGGTATGGGGCTTTATCTTGTAGACCTCCACCAGGATTGAAGTAATTATAGCTTTGTGGTCAAAATTGGCTTTGCTCTGGGTCACAACTTTCTCATAGGATTTTATGGAAAAATATTGTTTGTCCTCAAGTTTGAAACCAATTGGCCAAATATGGTAATGTTTGGCTTGTAGTGTTTTTACTTATTAGCCAGTGGAGCGATACAGGGCCATCATGGCCCCCTTGTGTTTATACAACTGATCAGGAGAGCAATGAAAGAAATGTAAAAAAAAAAAAGATTAAAATTGCTGGTTATCAGCCCTTTTGAAAGATTAATGAAGGTCATCTGAACCACATGATAAGTTACTTTGCAAATGCATCAAGTCAAAAAGTAAGTCACTGAGCCATATCTTTTTACCACAATGTTTTCTGCCCTTTTAACTCTTTACCACACGAGAAAATTTTACACTGGTCCAAATTGAAAGCATTTGCAGACGACAAAATAAAGATGACTGAAAAATTGAAATTTGTTCTGGAAAGGGTAGAAAACACTGTTGGAAAAGGAGAAAATGCTGGTTACCAGCATTTTCTCCTTTTCCCACAGTGTTTTCAAAAGGCTTCTTTCTCAAGGGTGTCAAAAGTAGGGATTGTGTGGTAATGGGTTAAAGGCATTTTTTTCCATTTTGAATAATGTTTAACCTGCTACCACACAGCAAAATTTTAGACCTATCCAAATCGAAAGCATTTGCAGACGACAATTTCAAAGTGGCTCAAATGGTGTAATTTTGCTTTGATAGGGTAGAAAACTTTGTGGGAAATGAAGAAAATGCTGGTTACTAATTTTTTCAAAAGGCTTCTTCCTCAGGGGTGTTAAAAGTTGTCATTGTGTGGTAAACAGTTAATTTGTTATCTCCAGTTGCCATCAATGTGGACAAATCCAAAACTTTGTCATCAGGTAACAAATTGAGTTATGTACTTTTTGCAGACTTTAGAAGATGAAGCATTAGCAGAACGTGCAGCATCTCCACCACAGGCTGTCATTGAACAGAGGACATTAGAGGCTTATAAGGTTGGTTTTAGATCATCTTCTTTATTTTTTTTCAAATGAAATCGGACAAGTTTAGAGAGGTAGAAATGTTAGCCATTAGTTTAGATTAGTAGAATTATATTTGTCAGACCTTGCATGAAATACTTTTTAAAGGCTTTTATAATTCTTTTTCCAGTACTTTGTATTTTTTTCCCTTTCTGTAGGATTTGCCGGTATAATTTGTCATTTGAGAACCATTCTGACATCTAAACTCAAAACAAAAAGAGTCGACCAACATACAAATGATATTTTGAACTTGGCTTTTCTGGACGAAAAATTCGAGATATTATCGTGGCCCTAGGTCATTCTTCACCAACCATTCTTAAGAACATTCATAGTCTTATTCTTCATTTTGTCAGTGTGAAAGTATTCAGAATCTTGTCAGTGTGAAAGTAACAGAACTTCTGATTGGCTAAACCATTTGGTTTAACCAGTTTAAAGGTCTATTATTTTCACAGTCAGAAAATCTTGAAGAATAGAACAAGGTTCTTCAGAATGGTTGGTAACTAAGGACCTTAAAGTCATATGCATCCTCATGGCATTAAAACTTTGATATTTAACTTGAAACTTTGACAAGCTGTTAACACTCGAAAGGGGAACCCATACCAGCATAGTAGAGTGTATTGATTTGTTAGGTCGGATCTTGTAGATCCTAAGGGAACTTGGTGCAATTAGCATGAGATGCGTGACAAATTTTTTTAGGGTAATTCTGCATTTACATAAGCCACGATGTACACTATTTAAAAGAGGCATGGTGAGCGCTTGGGGTTGTTGTATCTAATTGTGTTAATCTTGAGGGAACTTGGTGCTATTGGGATGACTCTTAAAATCCTGTGGGTCTGAAATTTAGTTGGTCAATAATGGGTTAAACAGTAAAATTATAGTTTTGTTGTGCACTTATTATTTACATAGATTCTTAGAATATAGATTGGTAGATTAGTTAGACTCGAGAATTTTTATTTTCATCAGCAATTTCATCATTGATTCACTCGCCCTTTACAACACAATGACAACTTTTAATGCCCATGAAAGAGAACGCTTTTGAAAACATTGTAGGAAAAGGAGAAAATGCTGGTTACCAGGGTGTCGACTTTTCTTATGATGGAAAAATACCGATTACCTCAATCCAGTGTGTACCGTGAACCTACATGTTGTGGCTATTAAAAAAAATTTGGTTACCTAAAAATTGCTTGCAATATGCAATTTAAGTCTTCTCGTTATACCCCTGTAAAACAAATGTTTTCAGGGTTATACTGGAATCAGCGTGTCTGTCTATCTGTCCATGTGTCCGTCGATGTGTCCGCCTGTGTACAAAATACTAGGGATTGCCTGTTTCTGTCAACTGCAGAGGGTATTTAGCCACATTCAGTGACAGCTCTAGATTATTTCTAAAATTTGGTCTGATGCAAGATTCTTTACTCACATTTTTGGTAGAATTTGCATGTCATTGTTTATGTCATACTAGGCTCGCAGAAAAATGGTAAGTGCAACCGATTTGTTACCATGGTATCACTTTGGACCATTTGCACTTTATTCAACCCTTTACCAAACATGAAACTTTAGACTTATCCATATTCAAAGTATTTACAGATGCCAAATCAGAGCACCAGATAGAGGGAGTGATTTTGATTTCAAAATTTAAAATATCAATTATTCTCCACTAAACTCTTTGTTGCGGGTAATCATTAGAATCGTCTCATCGAGACGATTCTAATGAGTACCCACAACATAGGGTTTCAAACAGAAATAATAGATTTAGAATACTATTATTCCCTCTTATCTGGATTCCTGCAGCTCTGACAATGGGCTCAAATTATGTAAATTGACTTTCAATTGATTGAAAACATTGTAGGAAAAGGCAAAAATGCTGGTTACTATTTAGCATTTTCTCCTTTGCCCACAATGTTTACAAAAACCCTTTTTCATCAAGGTTTTTAGAAGCAAGGGATCGTTTGGTGAAGGGTTAGTGCTTTGCCAAATTATTAGATATTTGAACAATCCATATTGAAAGCTCTTTCTGACAACATGCATGGCTCTGAATGTGGGTTAATTCATTACCAAACGACAAAATTTTAGACTGGTCCAAATTGAAAGCATTTTCAGAAGGCATGATAAAAGTAAAAGAAAATTTGAAACTTGTTTTGTTAAGGGTAGAAAACATTGTGGGAAAAAGAGAAAATGCTGGTTACCAGCATTTTCTCCTTTTCCCACAATGTTTTCTAAATTCTTCCTCCTCAGGGTCGTCAAAAGTAGGGATTGTGTGGTAATGGGTTAATACTCAGTGAGATTGGACAACATTGTTGCAAAAGGAGAAAAGTGGTCATCAGGACTTTCTTCTTTTCCCACAATGTTTTCAGAAGCTTTCTTCCTAAGGGTTTGAAGATAGTTGATAGTTTGGTCAAAGGTACTTTCGTCATCAGATGTTGTGAAATTTGCAGTGCTTGAATAATGTGTGCTTTCTGTTGCTTTCTTGCCTTGTCAAATACATGTTTCTACATCTGACATGAAATTTACTTGTGCATCCAGAACTTTGTTGACTCTTTTAACTCATTACCAAATGACAATATTTTAGGCCTATCGAAATCGAAAGCATTTGCATAAGACAAAATACTTGTGCATGCAGAGCTTTGTTGACTCTTTAACTCATTACCAAACAACAATATTTTAGGCTTGTCCAAAAATCGAAAGCATTTGCAGACAACAAGATAAAAGTGACTGAAATTTTGAAATTTGTTTTGTGAAGGGTAGAAAACATTGTGGGAAAAGGAGAAAATGCTGGTTACCAGCATTTTCTCCTTTTACCACAGTGTTTTCTAAAGGCTTCTTTCATAGAGTCGTCAAAAGTAGGGATTCTGTGGCAATGGGTTAACAAACGAGAAAACCTTAGATTACCCTAAACTGTTGTTTCTCAATTGGATAACAAGTATCACCTTTTGAAGATAATTGTCCATCTTCCTGGCATACACACCATATTAATGCAAACAGGGTCCATATTCACCAACCATTCTCAAGAACATTCTTAGTCTCATTCTTCAGAATTTTTTCAGTGTGAAAGTAACAGAAAATTCTTACAGGCTAAACCAAAATGGTTTAACAAATCAGAAGTTCTGTTACTTTCACTGTCAGGAAATCTTGAAGAATAAGACTAAGAACATTCTCATGAATGGTTTGTGAATACATGCCCAGGTGAAATGTAAAACAGGTTCAACTCATTGCTTCAGTACAGCACGCATGTCACTTCAGCAGGGCACTTTTGCAGTCTAATAGCATTGCCACTGCCCCATGACAACTTCTTTGTGAATGATTTCAGCAATGAATCATAAACAGTACAACAGTTATTTCAGAAGAAAAGATAAACAGTACAACAGTTATTTCAGAAGAAAAGAATGATGGTTTCCCCTTTTATTATGATGTCAGTTGACTTTAAAAGGACATTGTTTGTCTTTGAGTGATACTGTCTGTGTAGTTTTGAATGTATCCCATGCTTTGCCTCAAGCACCAAGTAATTCCTGTAGTATGGCAAATGGCAAATATATATACTCCATCTTCAGCTATAAAATGCTGTAACTCCTTACCGAATGAAAGTTTTTTAGACCGGTTCAATTTGAAAGCATCTGTAGACGACAAATCAGATGTGAATCAAAAATTGAAATTAGTTTTAGGAAGGGTAGAAAACATAATGGGAAAAGGAGAAAATGCTGGTTACCAGCATTTTCTTCTTTTCCCATAATGTTTTCCAAAGCTTTCTCTCTCGGGGTCGTTAAAAATCGGAATTGTGTGGTAAACAGTTAACCTTGTACCACACAATCCTGAGTTTAAAGGACACTAAGGAATAAGCCTTTTGAAAAGATTGTGAGAAAAGTAGAAAATATTATATTTTCTCTTCTTCCTACAATGTATTCTATCCTTCGAAAGGCAAAATTTATTTTTCATATACTTTCAATATTTGCTTTTCAATTTTTGTCAGTCTAAAATGTCCAAAAGTTTAGACATTGCCAAATTGAAAGCATTTGCAGACAATAATTAAATATATCTTAAAGATGAGATGTATTTCTGAAAGGCGAGAAAATTTCCTGGGAAAAGGAGAAAATTTTGGTTACCAGCATTTCTCCTTTTCACAGAGAATATTTCAAGAAGGATATTTTTTAAGGCTTGTAAAAACATGTGATAGTGTGGTAAAGGGTCAATAGACATGTTTATGTAAATGAAGTGTTGTTTTATACTATGTTATGTTACAAAGGGTAAGGTTGAATTTATTCAAAATAAATGAGCCATGCCCTGGCAAGACCAGGCTTGATGTATCTCTGATGTGTTATATCAAGCAAGACATCACATTATTTTAAATCAATATTGACAGTTTTCAGCTTATCGTCGGTTTGCTTCCAAAACCTCATAACTACAGCTTGAAACCGACGATATGCATTAAACTTGCTTTCCCTAATATTAGAACATGGCTCAGATATAAATGTTTGTAAAGAAAGATCAAGAACAGTATTTAAAAACAAACATTCTTAAAGATATTCTTATTCTAGATTTAGAATGTTACAAAAGTTTTGATTGGCTGAACCATTTGGTTAAGGATTGATGCCAATCAGAACTTGTGTTACCTACAAGTGTAGAAAATTATTGAAAATAAGAATATGCATAAGAAAGGTTGGTAAATATGGACTTGTGGATTTGTGGTTATGACTTATACTTGCTGACTTGGCATATCTGATATTCTGATCATGCAAGTTTCACTGAAAATCAAACAAGCAAACATGCATCATTGACAATTATGCCAGATGCATGTAACATGTCATGCCACATCTGATCACTTGCATGCAAGTAGGTTAATGTGAAATGTTTGAAGAGAATAAAGCCTAATTATTAATTAACACCTGTCATGAAATCTAATTCATTATAATATTATAGTCAACTGTTTACCAAGGAATTCAGTTAAGTTGTTTCTCTTTGAATCAAGGTACTGGACACCAGTACCACAAACATTCAGTTGTAAATTAACAGGCGACATCTCTCCACTTTGAATTTGATAAGTTTAGTGTTATTTCATTACTTTTCAGTCCTCTTATCTTTAACACTTTCCTTTCGAGTTTCCCACTGTGTTTTCCACCTAATCAATGACAGATTTGATAATTTGCATCTTACGAACAAAGAAATAAATGAACAAATGCAGAAATAAGGGGGCCTGGCAGGATTTGAACCTAGAATGCCTGGATGAAAGGCAACAACATAACACTGTTCCAGAGAGAATTCTCCGTAACGCATTGAAGCTCAAATGATAAATTTTGTCGTTGATAGAGTTGAAAATTTTGTTGAGGAAAGGAGAAAATAAGAGTTACCAGTATTTTCTCCTTTTCCCACAATATTTTCAAAAGCCTTCTTCAGGTTTGTTAAAACTGGGCATTGTAAGCTACAGGTTTAACTCCTTACCAAGTGACAAAATTTTAGACTGGTCCAAATTGAAAGAATTTGCAGACAACTGAATAAAAGTGACTAAAAACACTGTGGGAAAAGAAGAAAATACTGGTTACCAGCATTTTCTCCTTTTCTCACAGTGTTTTCAAAAAGGTTCTTTCTCCAGTCATCATAAGTTGGGATTGTGTGGTTTAAAATTTGTGTTGTGAAGAGTTGAAAACATTGTGGAAAAAGGAGAAAATGCTGGTTACCAGCATTTTCTCCTTTTCCTACAACGTTTTCAAAAGGCTTCTTTCACAGGGGTGTCAAAAGTAGGGACTGTGTGGTAATGGGTTAAGCCCCTTTTTGTCAATGCATGACTCATACATATTTTGTTTTAATCACTTCAGGAGCTTGAAGAAGAGAATGAACAGATGAATGAAGATCTGAAGAGCTTACGACTAAAGTACAAAACATTGCAGGAGGAGTACAATGGCCTCAAGAAGCAGTTGTCCAAGCCAGAGGTTCCACCAATGGTATGAAGTAACATTAGATATACAGTGCTACCATCTGATTGGCTGTCTGCATTGTCAGTTTAGCTAAATATAAATGGGGACTGTATTTACCCACACATGTGAATTTCAGTTCTTTGATCTGATTGGCTGCTGCATTCTGTCAGTACAGCTAAATATAGATTGGGGACTGCATTTAGTAACAGTTGTGAATTTAATTTCTACCATCTGATTGGCTGCTGCATTCTGTCACTAAAACTAAATGTACATTGGGGGCTGCATTCTGTCACTAAAACTAAATGTACATTGGGGACTGCATTCACCAATAAATGTAAATTTCATTGCCTCCATCTGATTGGCTGTCTGCATTTTGTCTGCCTCTAGAATATTTGCTGTGGATATTACCCAGAAAATAAAAAATCCATTTCATTAAAATATTAGCCATATGATTGGCTGAGGTAAAATGTATCTGCCAATCAGAAAGTTTGTCTCAGAATAAATATAGCAACAGTATTTAGAAGTCAAATAGCTTTTAGAATGTATCAGTAGATGTTCTCCAAGCTTGCTGTTTTTGGATGTTTTAACTCTTTACCACTTGAAAAAAATATAGGCTTGTCGAAAATGAAACACTTGTAGATGACAATTTAGATGTGACTCAAATGATGGAATTTGTCTTTGAAAGGGTAGAAAATAATGTGGGAAAAGGAGAAAACCTATTGTTTTTTCCTACCTTTTCAGAAGGCTTCCTTGGGATCGTTTAAAGTTGGGATTTTGTGGGAAATGGTTAAATCTCTACTAAACAACAAAATCATAGACTGGTCCAAATTGGAAACATTAGCAGACAACAACATAAATGTGACTGAAATCTGGTTTGGGATGGGTAGAAAACATAGTGGTTTAAGGAAAAAATGCTAGTTCCCACAATGTTTTCAAAAGGTTTCTTGGTCAAGGTCATTAAAAGTGAGGATTGTGTGGTAAAGAGTTAATTGAAATTGAATTCAGAATCTTTATTTGAATATGATGGCAGATTTTCAATCTGTTCCACGTTTTCCATGTTTTGTTTTTTGTATCTTAGGACCAAGAAGAAGTTCAAGAGCTGGAAGATGAATTATCTTCCCTGAAAGCTGAGCTGTCCGAAGAACAGGATAAAAACATACGCCTCATAGATAAACTGAAGAATGTTCGGAGGAAATATAAAGGAGATGTAAGTGTAGAGATAAAAAAATTATTGCATAAAATGTGCCTTTCCTGGACGTTGTAAACTTGCATTAATGGGTAAAAACTGGGAGAAAAAGTTTATAAATTAAGTACTAGTAATTCACACACTGTTAATGCCCAGCTTTATTCCATTATTATCCTCTATGTTGGCCTACCTTGTAAACAATGTTTGTTCTTGTTTGAACTTCCCTAGAATCAAACCAACAAATTGTAGGAAAATGCACCATATTAGATCCTCTTTATGCCTTGTCTTTGATGATATTGCTATATCACAGACAAAATTTTACACAGAATCTCATTCTTATCAAAATCTGAAGAAAAAGTTACTCATGAAATGTACTCTACTCCAGCTACATCCCACCCACTCTTTTACATGATTGGCAACCCCTTGGCTTGATATAGATTTGTCCCTTTGACATCTTTCAGTAACAAAAATTTATACCTACTCATTTATCCTAATTGAAACTGTCGAAACATTCACACTACACCTAGAGAATCAAAACTGGCATGTGGGACTAACAGTTGGGCCCTTCACTGCTCGTTTTAAAAACTTCATGCTGACTTCTGGTTTTGACCCATTTATGTCCATTACATTTAAAGTTCCTTTATTTTTATTTCTATGAAGATATATCAGCCTGTGTAAAGCATATAATCAGATCCAGGAAGGCACTTTATTACTACATTAGATTTTGTCCTGCTGTAGATTTGCGCATTAGAATGGAAACTGTCATCTTGAAGTAGCCGCACTGTGCAGTCTAATCCAAGATGAAACTTTACATAAGTGTCTGAACAACCTTTGCCCAGATGTTGTAGGCCATTTGTTAAAGAGTCAGCTACTTTATGTATATTTTAGAATGCAAACTCGGATGACGACAGTTGGAATGACAGTGATGAGGAACTTTTTGAATCATCCACCCTTAGTAAGACATTTTTATTTTTATGTACAGTCGAAACTGTCTTAAGCAGCCAACCAAGGGACAAGCCAAAAGTGGCTGCATACGACAGTTGGCTGCTTAACACAGATCAGATTAGCAGAAATATTTTCCATTCTTTCACAACAAATTTAAAATTTTCAATCACATTTATGATTTACATTGTTGTCTGCAAAAGCTTTCAATTTGGACAAGTCCAATTTTTTTTAAATTCCACTGCCGATGATAACTGTTGAAAACATTGTGGAATGAAAATAGAAATCATTCCTCATGAGCACTTTCACCTCTTCCAGTCTTTCTCTGCTATACATTTTTATTGTAATCAGTTGATTTCCTTCGTTATCCAAGACCCATAAAGTGTATATGTGTACATCCGAAGCTGACAGAGTTGACACGTGTGTATTTTAGGTTAATCGAGTTCATTGTTTATAAATAGAAATAAAAGTACACAGTTTTACCCAAGGTCAATCGATCGATTTGAAAACGGTCCAAGCAGGTAGGCTATCTGTCAGAGTGGAATTAACGTTGTTCACCTCACGTAGATGTAAGCAGGTAAACTATGTTGTGAATTTTATCTACAAACGCAAAATGCGATCCCAAGATGCAGACAATAATGAGCGAAAAGTTAATAATCAACGAAAACGATGAGAAAAAGCGAAGTTTTAAACTCTTGTGCTAAAACTAATCGGTGGAATTCCAATCAATCTAAAAATAGACAACCTGCAAACCCGACATCACTGGCGTTCAACGTCGGCAATATTCCACGGTTTAGCCAGTGACTTTCAGTATGACAGATTGTCTTGTTTGATCATATTTTTTCTTGTAGACCACAGTATTGGGCCTCGAAAAAGAATAATTATTTTTTACTGTCCCAAAATTTACGCAAATTACAGTACTCGACGCCATTTTGGGAATTGGTAACCTCGTTTTCAATAGTAATGTAAAGCATTGCGGGGAAGCAGCATCTATCTGCCGATCGAATAGCAAAGAATAGCCCGCTATAACACCGTTTATGCAAAGTGTACACCTACACTATCATGAAGTTCAACTGTTTATCACACATGTTGATTGGTATAGCGTCGCGGTGTATGCACACGGAGCCAGACGTGTTAATCAATTTTTCACACCACCTGCTACCAATTAGTCGGGTCGCGTGACCACTTTATGGGATATGCTTTAAGTGCAATTAAGATCTTCAAATGTGACCGCTGACCACATATCACAGTTTACCGTTAATTAAAGGACTTTAAAGAGTTAATTTGCACGGGCGGGCATGAACTGACCGTTAATCACAGATTGGCCGCTACGCACGTATGACAGCTAACTCAGATTCGACTGTACATGTACTGTTTTTCTTATCTCTGTCTTATTTGTATTACCTGGATCACTGCAGATCTGGGTCCATATTAATCGATCATTCTTAAGAAGTTTTAGTCCCATTCTCCCAAATTTTTTTAGATGTTAACCCTTTCCTCCATAGATACTCATTTCTATGCATTGCTTGTAGGAACCTTTGGAAGACATTGTGGCAAAAGGTGAAATTGCTCATGACGAGCAATTTCATCTTTTGCCACAATGTTTTCTACACTATCAAAAGGTGTCCTATGCACATAAGAAACGGCTTCATCCTTACTGTTATTTAGGGTCAATTAGAGATACCATAGAAATGCCTTATGGGGTAAAGGGTTAAAGTAACACAAGTTTTGATTGACTAAGCCAAATGGCTTTCAATCACCTGGAAATTTAGATGAATGAGACAAAGAATGTCCTTAAGAATGGTTGGTAAATACAAGCCCTGATTTTACTTCTTTTTACCAGTGATGACAGGAATTTAGCAAGAATGCTAAATTTTTAGACGTTTTTGCTGTAAGTTTTTGTTAGATCTGATGGTTTGATTATTGTGGATCTGTTTGACGATTTTCAGGGGCTTTTTTGCATTCTTATAATCATACAGACTGAAAATGTTTTATCACTAAAATTTTGATTTGCTTTGCTAGCAAGGTTCTTGAACTCTTTACAAAAGGACAAAATTTTAGGCTGGTCCAAATTGGAAGCACTTGCAGTCAACTAAATAAACATGACTCATAAATTGAAAATTGTTTCCAGCAAGGTAGAAAACATTGTAGGAAAGGGAAAAAATGCTGGTTGACAATGAAGTGACCCATTTATTTTTACTCTCAAAGTATACAAAATGACCCTCAATATGACAAGGGGTCACAATAACCCCAATTTTTTAAAGCCGAAGAAAAACCCTAGGTTACTTTCATATTTCGAAATTCCCCTGCACTCGATGATTATTTGTCTAACTTGTACTGCAGCTCGGAAACACCAGATTGTTGAACATAAACCACAGACCTTATTACTGCTGCAAAATCAAGTCGCTCAGCTGAGAAAAGATAACAAACAGTTGAGAGAAAGACTACAGGTACAATACTGTATATATTTCTTTACTATTGATGCATGCAGAACTTGGTTGATTTATATCTTACCACAACTATGATTTACAGTATCTTTGCAGTCGACTTTAAAGACAATATGGAACAAGCAACTCCACCTTTTACTTTGTTGTTTTCAACATGACTCATTTAACCCTTTACCAAACGACAAAATTTTAGGCTGGTCCAAATTGAAAGCACTCGCAGACGATAAAATGATTGTAACTCAAAAATTGAAATTTGTTTCTAGCAGGCTAGAAAACATTGTTGGAAAAGGAGAAAATGCTAGTAACCAGCATTTTCTCCCTTTCCCACAATATTTTCTACAGGCTTCTATCTTGGAGTCATAAAAACCAGGGATTGTTTGTTAAAGGGTTAAAATATTTTCCTTTTCTTCTATTGTCTCATCTTCGTGTCTGGTGCATAAGATTTTGAAAGGTCTTGACCTACGCTTAATCAGTTTTGGGATAACTTCTTTCACTGTCACAAAAGTAGTCTTTTTCACCATGCTCCTGGTATAAATTCACAAAACTGAAGATTCTTTATATGTATAGTTACACATAATGTTAAATACTTGGGCTATGCTCTTATAGAAAGAGGTTTAACCCGTTACCAAACAACCCCTGGTTTTTATGACCCTGAGATAGAAGCCTTTTGAAAACACTGTGGGAAAAGGAGAAAATGCTGGTTACCAGCATTTTCACCTTTTGCCACAATGTTTTCTACCCTATTGGAAACAGATTTCATGTTTTGAGATGAGTTTATTTTGTTGTCTGCAAGTGCTTTCAATGTGGACCAGTCTAAAACTTTGTTGTTTGGTAAAGGGTGAACAAACGACAAAATTTTAGCCCTGTCCCACTTGAAAGCATTTGCAGATGACAATTTCAGTGTGGCTCGAATGGTGCAATTTTTTATAGATAGAGTGGAAAAAATTGTGGAATAAGGAGAAAATGCTGGTTACCAGCATTTTCTCTTTTTGCCACAATGTTTTCGAAAGGCTTCTTTCCAAGGGTTGTCAAAAGTCGTCATTGTGTGGGAAAAGATTAATGCAACTGTCTAATGTATGGTACTAAGCAAGTCATTATAAAGTCGTGGATCCTTAAAATATTTGTTATCTTACAACCAACTCAATCTGGAGGTAAAATGGTCCTCTCAGTTGCAGAAAATTGACTGATAGTTAAACTCTTTACCACACAACAAAATTTTAGGCTTGTCCAAATTGAAAGCATTTGCAGACAAGGAAATGAAAGGAACTGAAAATTTGAAATTTGTTTTGTGAAGGGTAGAAAACATTGTGGGAAAAGGAGAAAATGCTGGTTACCAATATTTTGTCCTTTTCCCACATTGTTTTCAAAAGGCTTCTTTCTCAGGGTTGTTAAAAGTCGGGATTGTGTGATAAAGGGTTAACTCTTTACCATACAACAAAATTTTAGACAAAATTCTAAGCATGTCCAAAGGACATAGTAAGTGTGGCACAAGTAATATGATCTGTTTGTAAAAGATAAGAAAAGATTATGGGAATAGAAAAAAATCCTTGGTTACAAACATTCTTTTCTTTTCTTTCAATGTTTTAACCCTTTCCCAAACAATCCCTGGTTTTTACGGGTCAGGAATAGAAGCCTTTTGAAAACATTATGGGAAAAGGAGAAAATGCTGGTAATGGAAATGTTTTCTACCCTATCATATAGAAAAATCTTCTTTTTAGCAACTGTTAATTTCTCATCTGCAAAATGCTTTCAATTTGGTCTGGTCCAAAATTTGCCTTTGGGAAAGGGTTAAAAAGCTTTCTTCCCAAGGTCTTTAAAATTCAGGATTTAGTGGTACATGTTAATTCTTTGCCAAACAACAAATTTATTGACTGGTCCAACTTGAAAGCATTTGCAGACAACAAAATGAATGTGACTGAAATATCCAAATTTGATTTCGGACAGTTAGAAAACATAGTGAGAAAAGGAGAAAATGCCGGTTACCAGCATTTTCTCCTTTTCCCACTTTGTTTTCAAAAGGCTTCTACCCCAGGGCCGTCAAAAGTCATCATTTTGTGGTAAGGGGTTAAAGTGTTAAATATGGGTTGTTTCAGAGAAGTGGAGTTCAACCTAATATTAAAATTGGTTGGAGAGTAAGTATTAAGTGACCTGGTTTGACCATTGTTGTTTTTTCTCTGCTTAGATTTATTTTCATCCCAGTCAGCATAGTAAAGTTTTTAGAGATTTAGATTATTTTTTTCATGATTGCATCTAGCTTTATTTATTTATGATTGCCCATGGTAGCTTACTAAAAGGACCCTGCATATTGTCAAACTTTGTCATTGTTATACAAATAGAGTTTTTTTGTAAAGAAAAAATTATAGCATTCAAAATTGGAGTAAATGTTGAATGAACAAAAGCCGAAAGTTGTCATTTGTGAAAGTGCATTATTTGTCGGTTTTTGATAAATGCTGATTTTTTTACCCTGTAGCAATATTGTTTCAGTCTGAAAATAGTAATGAAGGGTAAAAAGAGTAATAGTAGGTAATAAGGTCAAAGTATTACAAAAGGTTTTTTAAAATTTTTTTAACACTTTACAAGACAGCAAAATATTAGCCTTGCCATTGTTGAAGCATATGCAAGCAACAAATTAATTCATAATTCTAACATGACACATGAATTTGGCTCTATAAACACAAACACAGTGCAAGGAAAGCAAGGTAGAATCTGCTACTTTCCATACAGAGCGACGCCATTCTCTTTCGAGTGACGTCATTCTGTATTGATTAAGTTAGTGAGTTATTCAATGGAACATAATGTTCATCCGCGTTATAACTCTAAGTATAAACTTTCATTAACCCATTACCACACAATCCCTACTTTTGATGCCCTGGAGAAAGAAGCCTTTAGAAAACATTGTGGGAAAGGAGAAAATGCTGGTAACCAGCATTTTCTCCTTTTCCCACAATGTTTTCTACCCTTCACAAGACAAATTTCAATTTTTCAGTCACTTTTATTTTGTCGTCTGCAAATGCTTTTGATTTGGACAATCCTAAAATTTTGTCGTTTGGTAATGAGTTAAGAATTGGTCATGTTAGAACCAAAATAATCTTCTTTCTATCATGGTTTATCATTCAATAAACCACATTGTGAGTTATGAGGTGAATGATTAAACCTCATGGATTATTTAATGTGCCCCATAACTCACAACTGTGCTTTATTGAACCATAAACCATGATAGAAAGAAGATTATTTCCTATTCAAAATGTAACAAAATGTTATCAAAAGGGTCTTCTTTCTATCAAAATGTAACAAAATGTTATTAAAAGGGTCTTCTTTCTATCATGGTTTATCATTCAATAAACCACATTGTGAGTTATGAGGTGAATGATTACTTGGATTATTTATTGTGCCCAATAACTCACAAACATACTTTATTGAACCATAAACCATGATAGAAGTTTATTTCCTAATCAAAATGTAACAAAATGTTATTAAAAGGGGTAGAAAACATTGTGGGAAAAAAAGAAAATACTAGTTACCTGCATTTTCTGGTTTTCCCACAATGCTTTCTGAAGGCCTCTCCCTGAGTGTCTGTTGAAGTACCTGGTAGGCATTTTTAGGTTAGGCTTAATTAGAAGACCATCTTTATTCTGCTGAGCAGTGAATTGGAAGAAACATTTCCTCCTGTTTGTTTAACCCCTTACCACACGATCCAGATTTTCAAGGACGCCTAAGATAGAAGCTTTTAGAAAACCTTGTCAATAAAGGAGAAATAACCAGCATTCTCTCCTTTGTCCTCAAGGTTTTCTACTCTTCTCAAAAATAATTTCAGAAATTAATTCAAATTGATTTTGTAGTCAACAACTGCATTCAATTTAGGTGGGTCTAAGATTTTGTCAGTTTGGTAAAGGGTCCATAGTTGACCCATGAGCATGCCCTGCTAAGTCTCACAAATTGTGTGTGTGCCTCACAATGGCTTTATCTAACACACACTGCCATGTCTCATTAACCCATACAAACATATCCAAAAATCATGGTAAAGTTAAATAGGCAAAATCACAATATTGTTGTATATATCGCAGGTCATCATAAATTGATTTCTCATGTATGCTTGTGATTGCTAGACATTGTTCTGTTTATTGTTATGTTCAGATTGCAATTAGAATAGATTTGGGCCATTTTGAGGTACTTATCTACAAGTTAAGGGGAATATTTCAAAAGCTCCCTTCCTAACCTTAAAACTCTCACTTTGACAGCTATGTAAGTGCCACCTGTTTCAGACTAGGGGAGAGCAGAGATTTTCTTCGCTTTCAAGTTCATGTTAGATAACTTTTATTTCCTTGTTATTCAATTAACTTTAAAAAGCGGTTGATAACTAGTAGAGTTTGTAGAGTTAGATTGATTTCTTCATTTGTTCAGATAGATACAGATTTAGACTTCCTTGTAGAAAATAGTAGAAATATCATTGTTTGCTACTGAAAGCTCTAGTCATAGTTGAGGAGTAAGATGTGAATTAACTCTTTACCACATGAGAAATTTGTAGGCTCGTCCAAATTGAAAGCATTTGCAGACAACAAAATATAAGTGACTGAAAACTTGAAATTTGTTTTGTGAAGGGTAGAAAACAATGTGGGAAAAGGAAAAAAATGCTGGTTACCAGCATTTTTTCCTTTTCCCACAATGTTTTCTAAAGGTTTCTTTCTCAGGGGTGTCAGAAGTAGGGATTGTGTGGTAATGGGTTAAGAAATAATCTTTCTATGGTGGTTCATTGTTCTATGAACCACAGTTGTGAGTTATGAGGCACAATAAATCATCCACAAGGGAGATAGCTGGAGTGGGTTATTTATTGTGCCTCATAACTCACAATGTGGTTTGTTGAACAATAAACCACGATAGAAAGAAGATTGTTTCAATTCTTACATGACCAACTCTAAATGAAAGGAAAACAAGTTTATATTTAACCCTTTACCCCATAAGGCATTTCTATAATGTCTCTAATTGACCCTAAATAACAGCAAGGATGAAGCCATTTCTTATGTGTATATGACACCTTTTGATAGCACAGAAAACATTGTGACAAAAAGTGAAATTGCTCGTCATGAGCAATTTCACCTTTTGCCACAATGTTTTTCAAAGGCTCCTACAATCAATGCGTAGAAATGAGTATCTATAGAGTAAAGGGTTAAGAGTAAAAACAGGGATGCAGATTGTGTTCCATCAAATAACATACCTTATACAGGACAGTGTCATGTTAGAATTTGCTATCTCTCATGACTGACATGCTCAAGAGCTTCTGTCATTGTACAGGTCTTGTACATCCATAAATTCATACATGGCATCAGTCAACAAAAGCTTGAAACCTTGTAGAAACTAAAAAATCTTAAGAGTTTTTAGAACAAAAGCTGTTCAGATTGGTGGATTTTTCATTTCTGTGACGAGTTCTCTTTCAATCCTTTACAGGGCCATCCTTAGTTCTCCTTTTCAAACAATGTTTTCTATCCTGTCAGTGACAAAACTCATCATTGGACTACATTATTCTTGCTAGAAATAGTTTAAAAATACATGTAGTTCTTAAACTATATCAAAAATGTAAAAGTTGACTGTGCGGTTTTTAAAGGAAGACACTTGAAAAGGGAATGTTTTGAGCAGTTTACTGAAGTCATTTTTTTTTTTGTGCACTTGAAACTCAAGAACTATTTCCTGTATCTTCAATCTTGTTAATATTTTCAAAAGTTAAAACCACTTACAGGGAGCCATTTAAAACTTATAGGGAGCCAGCCACTTGAAAAATTGAAGTTTTTTAAGATTTTCAGTCAAGCTAGCAATCACTTATTGAAGTGTGGTTTTAATACAATCATGGATGTGTACTTTTCTGTCTGTCAACTTTTTTTTTGTTTGAGACATAAAATCTGGAGTAGTCTGTAGATTTATACAGCCTGAGATAATATGAAGCAGGCGTACCCAATATCTTTACAAGGTCATGGCTTGTAGAGCAGTAAAATTCAGTATTGGTAGTTTTTTTTGGTAGTGTTTAGTTATAGAGAGCTTTTGTGAGCCGTGAACAGCCATTAATACATTGTCTTTTAGTAATTCCTCCCTTCCCTAGTCTCTTTACCATACAATCTCAACTTTCCACGACCCTGAGAAAGAGGCCTTAAGAAAACATTGTTGGAAAAGGAGAAAATGCTGGTAACCGGCATTTTCTCCTTTTCCCACAATGTTTTCTACCCTTCCCAATAAAAACTTCAATTTTCAATTCACATTTAATTTGTCATCTGTAAATGCTTTCAATTTGATCCAGTCCAAAAATTTGTCATCTGGATAACTGTTTTTCATGGGACAATAGTTTACAGTTGTCTGTATTAAAAGAATTTATGGACCACATTTCAAATGTTTCACAGATGATTTTTTGTGTTCTTGAAAAGATAGAAAACATTGTCAGAAAAGGTGAAACTGCTGGTTTCCTTTTCCTACAGAGTTATCAAAAGCTGTCTTCTTCATTGTTGTTGAAATTTGGCATTGTTTGGTGGAGAGTAAAATAAGTTAGGCAAAAAGCACGACACAAAATCGATCAAAATTTTATTTTCAGACAAGTTGTTTCAGCTGATACCAGCAAATGAAAAATAAAACAACTGGCATTTGCTTTCTTAACTCAATACCAAACAACAGAATTTAGGTTTGTCCGAATCGAAAGCATTTGCAGACGACAAAATAAAAGTGACTGGAAATTTGAAATTTGTGTTGTGAAGGGTAGAAAACATTGTTGGAAAAGAAGAAAATGCTGGTTACCAGCATTTTCTCCTTTTCCTACAATGTTTTCTAAAGGCTTCTTTCTCAGGGGCATCAAAAGTAGGGATTGAGTGGTTATGGGTTAAACTGCATGTAAATACAAATTAATATTGCAAAAGATAAAAAGAATGTAGTTTACTTCTTGCTTCGAAACTTCACATACATACATACAAATTTGTGTGTGTTTCAATTGCTATGTGAGACAATCATGTTTAATTTTGACGGCTTAATGATAGCCATATTTTACATTTATGGTTGCTGAAAGTGTTTAATTGAAGAAACTGAGTATTTAATGGTAACACTTTTAACCTTTTCCTTAAATTTTATCAAAGAACATGAATGAATTTCTGGTTTGAATTTTCAGTGTTATTGTGGCAGTGTCAATAGTGCAAATAATATGCAGCTGCCCTATATTTCATGGCCAACAACATTTCTAGAGTTGAACTTGTGCATTCCATTTCAAGTCTTTCTGGTATTAACCCTTTATCACACAATCCCAAGTTTTGACAAAAACCCTTAAGAAGGTCATTAAACCTCAAGGTTTTGTGTTAACCCTTTACCTCATATGCCAATTTTAGGCTCCTTCAATTCAGCAGCAAATAAACATATGATGTCAAAAACATGGACAAATGGGGAAACAATTATCTGATTGAGTGAAAAACATTGTGGGTAAAGGAGAAATTGCTTGTTACGAGCAATTTCTCCTTTTCCCACAATGTTTTCAAAAGCTGTCTGTTGTTGATGTGTCAAAATGAGTATCTATGGAGTAAAGGGTTAAAGGATTAACATTTACAACACAAACCTGACTTTTTATAATTCTGAGAGAGAGAAATTTTAAAAAAATACGGGAAAAGTAAATGAAGTAACCAGCATTTCCCCCCCTCCCCCCTACCATAATATTCTCTGCCCTTCCCAAAACAAATTTCAATTTTTGATTCACATTTGATATGTTGTCTGCAAATGCTTTCCAGTGAGGCCAGTTTAAAATTTTATCATTTGTTAACCCTTTACCAAACAGTGTCTGAGATAGAAGCCTTTTGAAATCATTGTGGGAAAAGGAGAAAATGGTGGTAACACTGCTGGAAACAAACTTCAATTTTTGAGTTGCGTTTAATTTGTTGTCTGCAATTTCTTTCATTTTGGACCAGTCTAAAATTTCATCATTTGGTAAAGAGTTAACTCTTTACCACACGAGAAAATTTGAGACTGGTCCAAATTGAAAGCATTTGCAGACGACAAAATAAGGGTGACTAAAAATTTAAAATTTGGTTTGGGAAGGGTAGAAAACACTGTGGGTAAAGGAGAAAATGCTGGTTACCAGCATTTTCTTCTTTACCCACAGTGTTTTCAAAAGGCTTCTTCCTCAGGGGCGTCAAAAGTAGGGATTGTGTGGTAATGGGTTAAGGGGTTTACAGATGCCTTGGTAACACTGCGACATATAATTCTGATCTTGTTCTTGCAGGATAAGACAGGAAGTATCTCCTCATTGGCATCAGTAGAGGACCCACTTAGTGTGGAGTTGGAGAAACTGCAGAGTAAAGTGGAAGAACTGGAAAATGACAAACAAAAACTACAACAACAGGTTTGATATGATTGTGTTGATCAGAAATAATTATAAGCATTTTTAGCTCCTTTGGCGGAAGGCAAGCAGGCTTATATCATGGCTTGGTTTGTGCAACCGTCCATGTGTATGTGCTTGCGTGCATGTGTTAACTTCCATTTCAGTCATCTCTGAAACTACCCATCCAATGTTGATGTAACTTCACAGAAATTATCCTGCACTGGTCCTCTTTAGAATTTCTTGAAAGAATTTGATTCCTTTACCATAGCAACAAAACTGAAAAACACTGAAAATCTTCTTGTCTGAAACCATAAGGCCTAGGGCTACCAAATTTGGCATGTAACTTTATCTAGTGTACTTCTACCAAGTTCCTTCAAGTAATAGCCCTTGGGTCAAAATTGGCCCTGTTCCAGGGGTCACAAGTTTTATATGGGATAATATAGGGAAAACTTTGAAATCCTTATGGTATCTAGCCATAGGGCCTAGAGCTATTAAATTTGGCATGTATCTTTATCAAGTGGGCATCTACCAAGAGTGCCCAAATTATAGCCCTTGAGTCAAATTTGGCCTGGCCCTGGGGTCACAAGTTTTATATGGGCTTATGTAGGGAAAACTTTAAAATCTTCTAGTACCTAGCCATAAGGCCTAGGGCAACCAAATTTTGCATGTAGCTGCTTTATCTAGTGGGTGTCTACTAAGGGTACCTAAATTCTTGCCCTGGGGTCAAATTTAGCCCTGCGTGGGGGGGGGGGGGGGGGGGGGTGTCACGCTTTCATAGGGTAGAAAAAACATTGTCTGTAAAAGAGAAAATGCTGGTTGCCAGCATTTTCTCCTTTACAGACAATGTTTTCAAACAGTTTGTTTCTGAAGGTTGTTGTTAAAAGTCAGCATTTTTCAGTAATGAGTGAAATGTATTTCAACACATACATTATTTACCTTTGGCAGCCACTGGGCCTTTAACAGTAATAATTACTATAATTACAGATAGAGAAAGGAATGATTTTACCAGAAGAAAACCATCAAAGTACTGTTATATTAGAACAAGAAAACAAAGAACTTCATGCAGAGGTGTCACAGTTAAAAACAGAGATAAATGCTTTAAAAAATGCCAACAGCAGTGACACAAAACTTGTAAATGGTGATTTACAAAATACTGATATTCACAAGGAACATCAAAACATTGTTTTCCCCGAATCAAAAAAATCTTTAGAAAATGGGTCTACTGAGGAATCTGTTACAGAATTAGCTGAATTCAAACGACAAATAGAAACTTTACAGACTGAAAATTCATTGCTAACTGAAGAGCTAGATAGCTTGAGAGCAACCTATAGCAAACTAGTGATAGCTGGTGATAACCTTCAGGATCAGTATGATCAGGTGGTAACAGAGAAAGAACAGGTGCTTGAAGAATTTGAACTTTTGGCAAAAGCTAAGCAAGAATTGGCAAAGGAAAATGAATATTTGTTAACAGATGCTAATGCTATGCATGAAGACATAGATAGACTTGTTCAAGAAGTAGAAAAGTTTCATGATGTAAATCAGACCCTGAAACAAGAGAAAGAAGACCTAGAACACAAATTGAATTCAGTGAATATTGGTGGTAAAGCTAGTGAACATGCTAGAATTGTAGATGAAAGAGATAAACTTAAAGAAAGAGTATTTGAACTTGAAACTGTGAATGATGATTTAAAGAAGAACCATGATATTGTATTAGAGGAAGTTCAAAGTTTGCAGGAGACAGTGCAGCGGATTGAAAATGACAGAGAACAGCTTCAGCAAGAGTATGATTCTTTACAGGATGAATTTGAGAATATTCAGGGATCTCAAGAAGCTTTACAACAAGATTACACACAGTTAGAGCAGGAGTACTCAGACCTTCTTGCTGACAAGGAGAAACTTGAACAGGACTTTTTGGGGATTCAAACTGCAAGTGTTAATGTAGAGCACAACAATCCAATTTTAAACGAAGAAATTCAGAAAGTTAGACAGGAAAATGAAGACTTATTGCTAGAAAAAGAACAGCTAGAAATGACAATGGCTGAGCTTTCCAAATCAAATGCATTACTTCAGGAAGAGTTGAGTAGTCTGAAGGATGCACTGGAAGTATCAGAAACAAAAAGAAATGAAATTTCTGATACAAAAAATAACAAATCAAACATGACAAATAATTACTCATCTCAGATACCAACCTCTAGTAGTTCAGCAACCACATCACAGGAAAATTCAGACAAATCCTCTGTAGATGCCATTATGGAGAAAGATCGACGGATACGATCTTTACAAATACAGATTTCTCGTCTTCAGCAACAGCTTGCCGTAGGTTTTTGAAGAATTGTTTCTTTTCTTAAACATCTGTTTCGTCTTGATTGGGTATTGGGGGTACATGTATTTATTTTGCTTGCTGTGGGCTGGGTATCATTGTTTGGTGTGCCAATCCTTCAAGTAGAAGTGTATGACTGTAATTTGAAGCCTACCTCCTCCCTTTATGTTGCTTGACTGTTTATATTTGCAGAATATGAGGAGAAAATCGTGAACATTTCAAGGATTCCTTGAGGTATATTTGAACAAAAAGCTTTATGCAAGGAGTTGGGAGCACAATTTTTTTAGTGTGGTGGGGCAAAATCTACACCAACCATTCTTGATGAGCTGTACTCTGGCAAAAGAGGGGTTAAGTGCATCTCCAAGATGCACATTACCATGCAAATTGTCACATAATTAAGGCTTTATAAAAACCAATTTGTCCAGCCAATGACTGGATCATGGGATAGACTGGTCCTTTGACAAGCAGAAAATCGATGAATAGCAGGAAGTTTTGATACAAGTCAGACTGTGTCAACTTGACACAGAGCATGGCTAATTTATCATTACTTACTCAGAATTGAGTGTTTTAAAGAGAGGCAAAGCCATGATTGAAAATGTTGCCCTTGCTTTTTATGAGATGAAAGAAATTTTGATCATACACTGAAACAAAATTTACCCTATTTCTTTTATGCTTGTCATGTTAACTTTTCTTTTCACATCTGATTTTTGCACATCCTTAAAATGTGTGCATTTTTCAAGCAAAATAGATCCATTCTGTATATTTTTATACTGACTGGCTGTGATAATTACATCATGGGTGATGTTGACTAGGTCATAAAACGCGATGTTCTCCCATTAGAAATTTGTGCATGTTATATAGATTTCTGTGATATTAACCCTTTCCCAAACGACAAACTTTTGGACCAGACAAAATTGAAAGCATTTGCAGACGACAATTCAACTCTTGCTGAAAAGATGATTTCTGTCTATGATAGGGTAAAAAACATTGTGGGAAAAGGAGAAAATGCTGGTTACCAACATTTTCTCATGATGTTTTCAAAAGGCTACTATTCAAGACACGTAAAAACCAGGGATTGTTTGGGAAAGGGTTAAAAGAGAAAAGTTGCAAAATTCACTGGTGAATAATGACAAAATTAACCGGTGAATGATAACAAAATTCACTGATGAATAATAAAATTCACAGGTGAATTATAGGGATATACATGTATATGATTCACTGTTAGACTTCTATAAACTTCAGAAGAGCATAAAAGAAATACTATTAGATCCATAATAGCCAGTGACTTTGGCTCTTGATGTCCACAATTTACCTTAGCTAGTAATGAAGTGTAATTAATTAACCCTGTACCAAACAGCCCCGTATTTTCATAATCCTAGAAATGAAGCCTTTTGAAAAAATTGTGGGAAAAGGAGAAAATGCTGGTAACCAGCATTTTCTCCTTTTCCCACAATGTTTTCTACCTTTCCAGAACAAATTTTCAATTTTTGATATACATTTATTTTATTTTCTGCAAATGGTTTCAATTTGGATCAGTCTACAACTTTGTTGTTTTGTAAAGAGTTAAGACTTGAAGCACCCTCTAGCCCACAACAAGCAATAATAGATAAAGCATGGAACTGTCCTACTCTCTCTATCCTTTATCTCTTTTATCTGTTTGCCCAGCCTTGGTGGCTGAGTCAGTAACTGGTTTAAGTCTTTAACAAACAATAAATTTTTAGACTGGACCAAATTCAAGGCATCTGCAGACAACAAATTAAACCTTGTTAATATGATGATTTCTGACTTTGATAGGGTAGAAAATACTGTGGGAAAAGGAGAAAATGCTGGTCACCATCATTTTCTCCTTTTCCCACAATGTTTTTAAAAGGCTTCTTTCATAGGTTTGTTAAAAGTGGGGATTGTGTGGTAAAGGGTTAAATCCCCAGCGCAGCCAATATTTTTATAAAGGATCGATGATAGTCATTGCAACAGGTTTCATTCCTCTCACATTGCTGATCAATGTATGTCAATGGTTATGTGGCAAAGCAGCTAATTGTTAAGAAAGAATATTATATGGGGAAGGGTAGATAGCATTGTTTGAAAAGGAGAACGTGTTTGTTATCAGCATATGCTCTTTTTCCACATTGTTTTAAAAGCTTTATTTCTTGTGGTCAGTAAAAGCTGGAATTGTGTGGTCAAGGGACAAAAAGAAATTCACAGAATATTTGACTGTATAGACTTAAGATCAGATTTTAGATTTTTTTTTACCTTTTTCCCACAGTGTTTTCCAAAACCTTCCTACCCAAGGTCTTTAAAATTTGGGATTGTATGGTAAAGGGTTACAGATATTCTAAAGACATTCTTTCCAAAATGATAAAGTTGTTATTCACTGTTTTAGATGATGTCTTGGTAATCACTGGTTGCTAACTGTTTTTAAGTAGTAATGTGATTAGGTTTAAGAACTTATTTTCTGGACTTTTTCAGGAATCTGATAAACATTATAGAGAAGTTATCAATACCTACAGAACTCATCTTCTGTCTGCTGTACAGGTAAGAGTACTGTTTTCTCTATCACTAATTATATTACCACACAATAAGCTGAGAAAGAAAGCTTTTGAAAACATTGTGGGAAAAGGAGAAAATGCTGGTAACCAGCATTTTCTCATTTTCCCACAATGTTATCTACCCTTCCCAAAGCAATTTTGCAATTTTGATCCAAAATAATTTTGTCATCTGCAAATGCTTTGAATTTGAAGCAGCCCAAACTTTTGTCATCATTCTGTTTAAGTTAACTCTTTGTCAAATTGAAATTTTTTTGAGTGGTCCAAACGAAAAGCCCTTGCAAACTACGTAAAATGATCACATGACCAACTAACATAATAAACCTACTCACATGGTCAAATGACTGTATACCACAAAGTATGTATTGTAAACCATGACCCTGTGGGATTTATGGGAAGAGGCAAGATAAAGACGAAATTTGCTGGCTTTTTTAGTAGGTTCACCAGTAGAAAATACATTTATGTGACTTGTGTTTTTACTTATTTCCAGGGTCACATGGATCCAGAAGTAAAACAAGCCCTGTATAACATCATAGAGTTACGGAGCATGGAACAGTTTTGCTGATATGTCCAGCCAGTGACCGCTTATTTTAATGTGGCTTGAGGAATTTATGTATGATACTGCCGAGAAATACATGTTGGCCATATGGAAGAACTGCTAGAACAACATAATGGAACAGGTTTGCAGATGTGACAAGATTGATGCAGTTTATGAATGGAATATGTTGAAAGATAATTTACCAGTACATGTACCACTTATCTGTTGCCGCATGAGAAAATTTGAAGTTGCCCAACACATTCAAAGTAGTATAATTTGTTTTTGAAATTGAAGAATTAGTTGGAAGAGCGAAAAAGCTTAATACAAGCATTTTGTACTTTTCCCTCTTTGTTTTCTTAACCTTCCTGCACACAGGGTTTCATAATGTTACTTCAATAACCAAAGTATTTCCTGAGGAAGAGGACTATTGAAAACTTTGTTGTAAAAAGAGAAAATGCTGGTAACCAGCATTGTCTCTTTTCCCACAATATTTTCAACCCTATCAGAGAACTCAAATACATTTTTATCAATTCTGAGTTAGTCGTCTGCAAATGTTTTAAAATTGGACGAGTCAAAGATAGCATTTTAGTAAAGGAGAGTGAAGGAGCCTGAAGCATACACTTGTAATCAACATGTGACAGAATACATGTAAATATTTGAGCTAAACGTAGTCAGGATACAAATTTCAATTTTTAAGTCTCATTTGTCATCTACAATTGGAAAAGTCTTAAATTTTGTCGTTTGGTATTAAGTCAATAGGTGATTCTCTATTGTCATTACCATTTTGTTTGCCAGGGCCAGCAGAAAGGTAGTTTTTGTAGACTGTTGATCAATATCAGGCTGCAAAGGATAATTCAAATTATAAAAGTTGCAATATCTCTCAGTAATGCAATGACAAAAAGTAAATAAAACAAAAGGACCCAGTTGTAATTTGGTCACCTTGGTTTTTATCTAATAAGGGAGATAATTTGATTTTTTCTCACCTGTTTTTATGTCATTATACCCAGCAAAATGAATGTTTTTGGGGGTATACTGGAATCAGCCTGTCTGTCTGTCAAAGCGCGGGCAGGGGTTTTAAGTCGCATTCAATGACAGCTCTAGTTTACACTGAAAAGCTTCTGTTTATACAGAACTTCTAACAGTGGATAGATTGTTATTATTTACATACAATTTTATTTTAACTCTATCTGTCACTTTATTTTAATTCATTTATAGACGATAAAATTTTAGAAGGGACTTTATCAAAAATAATCATGTTTGACAAATCAAAAGAAGATGACATGACTGAAAACTTGGTGGAAAAAGGAGAAAATGATGCTTTATAGCAGTCTTCAAAAGCATGATTAAAGTAAGGCATTATTTAGTGATTAAAATCCAGTTACAGGCATGAAGGAAATGACTGTATTGTGTTTTAATTTTTGTCATATATCAGATGTCATAAAAATCATATATCAGATGCCATAAATATATCAGATGTCATAAACATCACATATCAGATGTCATAAATATCATATATCATAATCATTATCATTTGTAAACAAATGCTTTTAGTTATAGAGGACAGCCTGTTATTTCATGTTTTTACATTGAATTCAATTTATTTTTTTGCTTTTTTTTAACCCTTTCCCAAACAATCCCTTGTTACGACCCTGAGGTTGAAGCTTTCTGAAAACATTGTGGGTCAAGGAGAAAATGGTAACCAGCATTTTCTCCTTGTCCCACAATGTTATCAGCAGAATACCTAGCTGGAAACAAATTTCAATTTTTGAGTTACTTTTATTTTGTCGTCTGCAAGTGCTTTCAATTTGGACCAGTCTAAAAACTTTTTTCCTTTGGTAAAGAGTTTAATTTTTATTTTGCATTCCAAGCGCTTAGTTGCTTTCTTCCAGGTTTTGAATACATTCCATTTCTAGCGTGGCTGTGTTTGAAGAAAACATAGATGTCAAGGTATTGTTATAGGCCTGTCGCTGCGTGCGTCTTCATCTTGCAGTCACTTTAGTTTAAACATAATTATTTTACATCGTTTGAGAAACAAGTTCTTACAACTTATACTAATCTCTCTTGATTCTGCTTCCTGGGAGCTATAAAAAAAGAAATCCATACAACAAGTGCAGGTAACTCTCAAATTATTTTTGATGCAGTAATGCCCAATTATTGACATAAAATTTTCACTAAATATGAAAATCAGTCTTATCATAAAAGCAACTCTAGCTGAGCATTGGCTTTCTCATGCAGTGCTTTTGCTGTTCAGCTTACAATAAATGCTCAAGCTTATATTTCATCGAACACAGACTTGTTTCATTGAGCACTAGACTTCCTTCAGAAAACAATGGCTTGAGGGAAAATTGCTTGACTCTTTACTAGACGACAAAGTTTTAGCCCTGCCCAAATTGAAAGCATTTGCAGACGAGAATTTTAATGTGGCTCAAACGGTGCAATTGTTTAGTGATATGGTAGAAAACATTGGGGGGAAAGGGGAAAATGCTGGTTACCAGCATTTTCTTCCTTTCCCACAATGTTTTCAAAAGGCTTCTTTCGAAAGGTCGTTAAAAGCCATCATTGTTAGCTCCACTGGCCGAAGGCCAGCCAGCTATTGTCATGGCGTTGTGTCCGTCGTGCGTCCGTCCGTCCGTCCTTCCGTCCGTCCGTCCGTGAGTGCGTCCATAAACTTTTTCGTTAAAAAACTTCTCCCCAGAAACTATTGACTGGATTTTTACCAAATTTCACAGGAATGTTCCTTAGGTGGTCCTCTTTCAAAGTCCTTCAAATAATTGTGTTCCATGAATAATTCTGGTTGCCATGGCAACCAAAGTAAAAAACCTTTATAAATCTTCTCCTCCCAAACCGCTAATTGGATAGCATTATTTTTTTGCAGGAATGTTCCTTAGATAGAGGTCTACAGAATTCCTAAAAAAAAAAAGATCCGTCAAAAAACATGGCTTTTATGGGAGACTCATTTTCCTTTTATGGTATAAAGTAAAATCTTTGAAAAATTTCTTCTCTCAAACTACTTGTTTTGATTCCATTGTTGTATTGCAGGTAAGTTCCTATGGTGAGTGTAGGACAAAACCCCCCTAGGACAAAACCCCCATGGACAAACCCCCCCTAGGACAAAACCCCCATAGGATAAAAGCCCCCTAGGACAAAACCCCCATCATATATAAAAAGTATATAAATTTGAGTAAAAACACATAATTTGGAAACAGTTTTAAAGTGTTCAAAACAAGTCTCTTTGATTTAAGGGAAAAAAATCAAACATGAAAGGCAAAAAATGATTTAGATATTATCTTATTTTAATTTATAACTCAAGTTTGTTGATAATTTCTATTGATATACTAACACCTATACAGACTTGGGTAAGACCGGTGTTGAGAAGGGATTAAGACACATGATTTGCAACTTTACACCTGTCATATTCACTAATGATTAGTAGTAGATTTGAACATTATAAAAGCACCAAATAAGAAAAAATATATATATAAAGAATTTAAATGAATTTATTATGAATGTATACAGAAAACAACACATTTTTGGTCATAAAGCACAATTTTAAGAAAAAAAAACACATTTTTGATCATAAAGCACAATTTTAAGAAAAAATAGTCTTATCAAATCAATTTAACTTGTACAAAAACATAATTTTTTACAACCCCTACAAGTATTTAAAGCAGTAAATTTTATTCAACTTTAACATGATTGTACAAAAAGAATCATTTTAAAACCATGCGGGTTTTGTCCACTTTTCAGTTAAGGAAAAAACCCCATGGGGGTTTTGTCCATGGGGGTTTTGTCGTAGGGGGTTTTTGTCCGTACCCAGCTATGGTGGTAAGTCTTTACCATATGATCCTGACTTTTAACCACCCTAAAGAAGAAGTTTTTGGAAAACACTCTTGGAAAAGGAGAAGATGCTGGTAATCAGCATTTTCTCCTTTTCCCTCCGTGTTTTCTACTCTATCAAAGAGAGAAATTATCACTTCATCAATGTTTAATTTGTTGTCTGCAAATGCTTTCAGTTTGGTCACATCCCAAATTTTGTTGTTTGGTTAAGAGTTAAAGATGGTTGCTTTACATAATCTATAATCCTTTTCATATAAAACAAGAGAACCTCAGTCTGCACTTTGATTAGTTCTGGTAAAGGTTTGTTGACCTACTGGTGACCTGGTACAAAGAGGGACAGGGCTTTACTGTTGTGATAAGGCATTTTGTTATCCAATCAAACTGATCCCTGACAAAGAAGACTTTAGAAAACATTGTGGGAAAAGGAGAAAATGCTGGTAACCTTTTCCCACAATGTTATCTACCCTTCACAAAACAACTTTCAAATTTTCAGTCACTTTTATTTTTTCGTCTACAAATTTTTTCCATTTGGACAACCCTAAAATGTTTTAGTTTGGTAATGAGTTAACTATAACCAGAAGACAAAATTTTTATAACTGGCCATAATTGAAAGCTGTTGCAGACAACATAATAAATCTTCAAATTAGTAAAACTTGTATCAAAAAGGGTAGAAATTATTGTGTAAAACTAAGAAAATGCAGGTTACTTTTATTTTCTTCTTTTCTCACAATTTTTTTCATAGCTTTTTTTCTTTAGTGACCTAAAATGCAGGAATGAATGGTAATTGTTAAAAACTTCTCTTCACCGTTACAGAAAAATCAGGCCTGTGGAGCGATACAGGCGCTCAAGCGCCTCTAGTTTGGTAAAGGGTTAAGACATTAAGACATAATAACTTCTTTTTATGATATGTTATAGCATGTGAGCCATGATCTAGGAAAAGCGGGCTTAATGCATCTGCAGAAAAAAAAAAAGCATCTGAAAACCTTGTGGGAAACAGAGAAAATGCTGGTAACCTGTATTTTCTCCTTTTTCCACTATGTTTTCTGACCTTCAATAACAAGTCCAAACTTTTTAGGCACTTTGAATTTACCGCCTGCAAAATTAATGCTTTCAGTTCGGAGTAGCCTAAAATTTTGTTGGGTGGTAATGAGTTATGTAAGTAGATGGTACATACGTTAGAAAGATGGAAGGACTGTTGAGACAGTTCAGTTAAGATCTTTTGAACGATAGCTGTAAGATTAGTGGAACATTAAACATAGGATCATTTGCACACCAAAGATAGGATCATTTAAGCACTTATCATAGGATCATTTTGATATCTGAGATTTATAGTAACATTTTAACATGAAAGATAGGATCGTTTGAACATTAGAGATAGGAACATTTGAACAAAGGTTGACTCTGTCCATACTGTTGATGACACTAGAAGCTCTTTGGTACAATGTAGATCAAGATAAGACTGCACAGAGCATGCAGTCTGATCTCTGATCAACATTGTCCACTGCTTTATTCTAGATTATGAACTAAATGTCTCTTGATCTTGCAGAGAAAATGTATTTTTAATGCTATTTAGTCAGTAGGTAAACAGTTAAAGATAGATCGTTTTAGCATAAGTGATAAAAACGTCAGAGCAAGTATGATAGGAGCATTTGAACAAAAATTAAAGATAACATTTGAACAGTAATTAGATGTAGGAACATTTGAACATTCAAGGTATCAGTAGGGATATTTGAACAAATACAATATGACTATTTTAATGACTGTAATACAACCATTGTACCAAATTAAATGAATGTAGAATCATTTGTTTATTGAAGGTAGCATGATTTATTTAACCCTATACCAGACAACAAAATTGCCCTTGGCATCTTTTGGACATCTAATAGGCAAAAAGTGTTATTGGGAGAGTTGAAAACGATGTCCAGACTTTATTATGTAGTTTTCAAAAGTCTTTCTCCTCAGATGGATTAACTCTTTACCTAACAATAAAATTGTAGACATTTCCAAATTGAAAGCAATTGCAGACGACAAAATAAACATGGCTAGAATATTGAAATTTGTTTTGTGAAGGGTAAAAAACATTGTCAGAAAAGGAGAAAATGCTGGTTACCAGCATTTTCTTCTTTTCCAACAGTGTTTTCAAAAGGGTTCTCTTTTTAGGGTCGTTAAAAGTCGAGATTGTGTGGTTAAGAGTTAAACATTGGGTTGTGGTGTAAAGGGGAAATGGATATGGGATATTTGATGAATGCAGATAGGATCATTTAACACTTTACCATACAATGAAATTTTAGACCCATCCATATTGACGGACTTTACAGACAACAATTCAAATGTTTTTAAAAAGATAGTACTTCTCCTTGAATAGGTAGAAATCATTGTTGGAAAAAGGGAAAAATATCAGCATTTCGCCTTTTCCCACGATGGTTTCACAGGTTCATTAAAATTAGGGATTGTGTAGTAAAGGGTTAAAGTACATCCCAATTTAAGACCGGGATCATTTGCTTCATGAGAGGATCATGTGATAAATGAAGTTAAGATGATTGATAGTACTTGTAGGTTCACTTGTTTGTTGAAGGTAATATATTATTTGTTTATGAGGATAGGATCATTTAATGAACAATGAGAGGATCATTTTGTGCGCTTGTAGGATCTTTTGTTTTATGAAGGTAGGATCATGTTATGAATGAAAATAGGATCATTGAAAATACATGAAGGATCACTTGATTGTTTAAAATAGGATCATGTGATGAACAAAGATAATTTATGTCTTGAAAATAGGATCATTTAAGGTATGATTGTTTTGCACTTAACTACGCAGAATTAATGTGGATATTATTAGATGTTTTATTTTTTGCATATCATAGTCTATTGTTATATTTTTAGTAGAATTTGAGGACAGTTTCATACTGTGTACCATGTATATCATATTTTGTTTTAATTTTCCTTTTAAATTTGGATATTATTTCATATCATATTTGTTCTTTCACATTTTGAAGAATTCCATTATTTTTAAGTAGAGATTTTACAACAGTCAATATATCATTTTGTTAATTTGTTCTTGTATATACAAATAAAGATTTGTATTTTGAACATAATTTATTGTATTTTGTTGGGGGAAAAAAACACCAATGATATTTACTAGTAGTGAGTTTGGCCTCGTCTATCGTTTTGTCATCTGACAAGACAGTATTAGCGTATGCCAAGCTAGGGACTCCGGGTCATTGTCCAATTGAATTAGAAAATTTAAAAAAATATATCCAGTCTTAATGCAAGGCATTTTGTGTCTTTCAAATTATTTGCATGTCTCACTTATATTGAAAAATATCTTCATGTCTGCTGGCTCTTAGACCCCGTCCTCACCCAAACCTCGGATTTCACAAAATTGTTGTCCTAGGAGTATTAATGGCCTGTCTAGCCTAGTCATCATGCAAAAACTGGGACATTTCAAATCTCTGTTATTATTGGAAATTTTTACTTCAAACGCGACTAATAATCAAAAGGGAAGACCATCACTGTATGGCAGATAACCATCAAAATAGTTTATGACACAGTTATGTCCCTTCTTGACACAGAATTTTCACAGAATCAATCCTTTTATTTAATTCATTACTAAACGACAAAATTTAAGACTTGTCCGGATCGGAACCATTTGCACACTAAAAAATAAATGTGGCTGAAAAATTGAAATTTATTTTATGAAAGAAAACATTGTTGGAAAAGGTAAAAATGCTGGTTACCAGCATTATCTCCTTTCCCACAATGTTTCTTAAGGCTTCTTCCTCAGGGTTGTCAAAAGTAGGGATTGTGTGGTAATGGGTTAAACAAAAATCTTAGTTAGGTCTATTTCCCATTTAAAGTTTTCAAGAAAAAGCTTTAGGGCAAGATTTTCTCATTTACAGACGATTGTCTGTCTCATCTTTTTCTTTATAAACACAAGTCGTCAAAACTCATTAAGGTTTTACAAATAACGATATCGCATTTTGCATTTAGTTCCCTCAGGGAGTCTGGTACTATAGACTTTATTTACTGCATCGTTTTCTAACACGCAAGCATGTAATCAAAGAACCCCACGAAATTATCGTTTATGATAACCTTTACCAGTATGGCTGGATTCCTCGGCTGTTTTTTGGAGAAAACGTCGATATGTTGTCATAGGGTTCCGGTCTGCGTCGTATTTTCTTATATCTATACCATTACTGATATTATCTAACTATTTACCAAACGACAAAATTTTGGACGGGCCTAAATTCAAACCACGTGGAGACGACAAAATTAAGGTAACTGAAAAATTGGAATTTATTTACGGTAGGATAGAAAACATGATGGGAAAAGGAGAAAATGCTGGTAATAGTGGAAATACTAAATTTCGATTCAAAATACCTTTACTCGCCCATAGCATTCTATTGGCGCAATGAAAAACAATTTGTATACCGATCGCTTGGTCCTGGGCTTTTTCGTTCCAAAACCAGTTCATCCCGTGGCTTATCCATCCCATGATTGCGCGCTATTCCATTTGATGTGCATGGATATTTTAACATCGAAATAATTGATTGCAATACTGGGAATTAAATATTAACCACCAAAGCTATTTCAACAGTATAGTTTTCAGGTACAAACATTTAATTTTATTCGAAATATTCACATGGTTTCTCTTTCTATTCACTATACATCCTACTGTCAAAGGACGTTATTTCTGAGTTCACCTAATGATAAAAGGGAGACCGTCAATACACAAATAATCCTAACTTTGTAATGGGCACTCTGCCTTCAACAAAAACGTATTCATTTATTTAGTAGAATGACTGTTTAAGCCAATATTTGAATAACATAATATCATCTCTTTCTTTTAAATTATCGATTCCCCACAATGGCCTCCTTGACAAATACCACTTCAGCGTTCTCAACGCTTTGATTATAAATGGCTGATGTAGTCCGGTTTGCTCTAAATGCCAAAATCAGATAGGTCTGTTTTTCTTTAAAAAAAGAAAATGTCACGTAGCAGAAAATAATGCCCCCCCCCCCTTCTCTCCCCAGCGCGCCTGAGTCAGAATGCAAACTTATGCCTGGCCTCATTTCCAAGACAAACAAATCTTAGTCATGTAGATAAAGGTCTCGACTGCTGTATTTATCTGTCTGACCGGAGCGAACTTCAGTAAATATATCTGTCACTGTGTCAGAACGTTATTTATATAGACATTTCTCTATCTTAGTCCATACGACTTTTAGAGAACTTTGTCACGGGACTATGCGACTAGACTGCTAAGTGCGACTCACTGACCTTTCGCCGACAGTATAGATCAAGATCAGACTGCACAGAAGGTGCAGTCTGATCTTGGATCTACAGTCGGATAAGGGGATATTTTTCTCCAAGAAATAAGTTTGAAATTGCAAGATTCTGGTTTTTACTATCTTGAAAGTTTCATTTAATTTGTGTAGCATTATTTACACATCGCTATTTAACTCATCACCAAATGACAAAAAACTAGGTTTGTCCAAATCGAAAGCATTTGCAGACGACTTAATAAAAGTGACTGAAAATTTTAAATTTCTTTTGTGAAGGGTAGAACATATTGTTTGAAAAGGAGAAAATGCTGGTTAACAGTATTTTCTCGTTGTCCTTCCATGTTTTGTATAGGCTTCTTTCTCAGGGTCGTTTAAAAGTAGGGTGTGGTAATGGATTAAAAAAGCTTTTTACCTATTTATCCGACAAAAAGAGTTCCTGATTTGTCAATTTTTAAGGAACTCGCAGACAGTAGATCAAATATGGATCAGCCGATAGGAACAATTGTCTTTTTCAAGGTAGCAAGAACGCTGTGAGAAAAGGAGAAAATGATGATTATGTATTTGTGTTACTGATTGGATGATGTTTTATGAAAGCGAGTGGCATCATCCTACTGATTGATTGTTTAATTGACTGTACGTTGTTTTAACGCCGTTTGCAACATTATTTCAGTTATATCTCGGAGGCCAGAGTCAAGTTCTCTACGCTACCTATAGTGGGTATCGTGTCTAGATATATTAAACGGTTCCAAGTAGAACGAAAGAAGGATTGTTCTTCATTACATTAATTTGCCATGCTATGAATTAAGACCCCGTGATATCGCTTAAAGCTGTGAAAATTGTGGTTCCATAATTGTGAGAGCATATATGGCAGCATTGGCCCGTCTAATAAACATGTTAACATTTTAGACCAATAGCAAAGTGCTATCTATTCAGTTTTTAATCCGTACTTAGAAGTAGGCCAAAAGCAAATACATTCAGCCGAAAATGACACGGTAGTAAGAATGATACCATATGCTCCCACGTAAATTGGGGAGAAGCAGTGTATGTAAATAATTTTTATTCTGCAAAGAAATTTCTTATGATCTGATTGGATATAATCCCCAAACATCTATATCATGTACACCAACGTAAAAGCAGTTTCCCTTTCGGGAGCTTCGTATACATGACAAACACTATTGATACAACATCCAAAATGGCGGCGTCCATTAAGGTTAACGTCAAGATTATGTGCGAAACTGCTCGTTTTAAATAGCACGTTTTGCCGAAGTTTCAGTGACGTCATTTCCCAGTATCGTCAGTTTTCATTGAATTGGGGCACTCAGAAGTGAAATTCTACTTTCTCAGCGTGTTGAATTTTATAGACCAAAAACAGGTTTAACTCGCTTGTGTATTTACAAGTTGGAGTGACAAAACTTTGCAGTATAATAAATTCTTTGTACGCTACTTAAGGTGGTAGGGGACTTGGGAACTTGTTTACGGCTGTGGTGAATCATGTCGGCCCCAGCCGAAGGCGAGGTGGCTCGGACCGACATGATTCGCAATGTAGAACCGTGGACAAGTTTCCAAGTCCCCTACCATCTGACCGTACAACTAATAATATGCGTGTGAGGGATTTCTTGCAGAATGGCTGGTCTGATGTATTAGTTCCTGGGGAAATTGAATTAAAATGCCATAGACCTAGTCAACATTTTGATAAGCAAAAAAAATTATAGAGTGTAACTTCTGGTGATATTTGATTTAGTCAAACTAATGTCATCGGTAGCTGTGGGACTTTAGAAAAAAAATATCGGGTTTATCCCTCGGACAAATGCAGTTTTTCCAAGATAAATCATCCAGAAAAAAGTCCATATATATTGGATAGGACTAAATACGCTAGCATCCCTCCATTGTATTGTCGTTGTCGTCTCTATGTTTCCTTATTGTGGAGGCTGCGCTGGGCTATACATTAGAGCGGTAACATCTTGTAAAGGGATACCATGTGTTCTATAAATAGGATATTGCCCTTGTGCCTTCTTCTACTTTTTTTGACGCACATGTACTGTGGTAAGAATTTTATAAACATCTCGTTTTTTTTGTTGTTTTTCACATTCCATGACGAATTTATATATCAGTTGATAGATTCAAGTTTGCTTTTTTTACGAGGTTGGGAGTCAAGGAAGGAGGTAGAAGCTGAAATTGCTATAAAAGCAATTACTAGCAACTATCCTTTTTTTTAACATCTAATTGTGATAAATCTTAAACGATCGTTTATGCCTTAAACTTTTGCCAAAAGACAAAACTTTAGAATAGATCATTTAGAAATCAAATGGTAGAGTTTGTCTTTGAAAGTGTAGAAAAAAATGGTGAAAAAGGAGAAAATGCTGGATTCCAGCATTTTCTTCTTTTCCTACATTTTTTTTAAAATCAGTCTATTTTGGTTGTTAAAAGACGGGATAGTATAGTTAAGACTTAAAAAGATTTCTTCACGGGAGTCTGCTAAATCTTTGTTTTCGAAGATACCGTGAAAGGTCTTAAACCTCTCAGAGTACTTAATCAAAGTACTGAAAATACTAGTATATGTGTAGGATTAAAATTTTCTAGCAACTTAGCTTAAATGGCGGATCATTTCTGTAAAAATCAATTCATCTGACGTTGATAATATTTTTTTCCAAGCTTCAGACAGCATTATTTCACACTTTTTTTTTTACATAATTCCTGCAACAATCGAAAAGAAAGGGTCATTCAGACAATTGCGTAAAGCGTCGTCCCGTCTCGTGTGAATTGCCGGCTGCAACGGCTTTGATTTAAGACAAGCCTAACATTTTGTCGTTTGGTTCATAATTAAGTGCATCATATTTACAAATGCAGTGGCTTGTACTATCTCTATCTCTCTCTCTCTCTCTCTTCCCCACCCCCTCCCCCCCACGTCTACCTCTGTCTGTCCCTCTCCTCTTCTTTTTTTCTCTCTCATTTACGAATTCTACATTCGATGAGGGAGAAATTTTACCATTTTGTTCTGATGCAGGATGTAAGTATTGCAAACATCACCCCAGATCTTTGCAGTGCGTTTTTTCAGATTGCTAAGAACTATATCGTCTGTTTGCTTCCAAAACCTCGTAACTACAGCTTAAAACAAGCTGTAGTTACGAGGTTTTGGAAGCAAACCGACGATATGACCCTCGTTATTTGTGGCTAATTGACTGCTGGGTGTTTTATAATAACACCGCTTTCAACATTATTTAAGATACATAGGGACAACCAGTGCCTGTATGCTTTCCTATAGTGTTTCTTTTGCCATATTCTTCCCAAAGCATTGACTTCAGCGCATTTTACACAATATCGCCGGTTTACTTCAAAAACCTCGTAACTACAGCTTGTAATAAGCTGTAGTTACGAGGTTTTTGAAGTGAACCGACGATAACTAACAGTGCTAATCAGACAACTGTGCCACGTACGACTTACAGTTGTTAGAAAGTACATGTACATAGCAATTACCTTTACTGTAAATTTGTATGCGCAATGCTCTTTGAAAAGGTAAATTAATGCACCTGCAAAACTTATTCACTCATGCCAATTTGCTCAGTCTGCGCAACGCCAACAAGATTGATACTTTTTGTCATCGATAGATCTTAATTTAATGCCCGTCCAAAAATCATTTAACCGGTTTTCAGACAAACTGGAACCATATTATGTTTCCGCTTGTTATTTTATCGTCAACAACTGTTTCATTTTGAACGAGTCTAAAAGTATGTTGATTGGTACAAAGTTAAAGTAACGGGTACGAGGTTTTTCCACAATGTTTTCTACCCTGCCTGAAACAAATTTAAAATTTTTGAGTCACATTATCTTATAGCCTGCAACTGCTTTGATTTGAACGAGCCTAAAATTATAATGATTGGTACCGAGTTAACGCTGTACCAAACTATCCCTGGCTTTTACGACCCTGAGATAGAAGCCTTTTGAAAACATTGTGGGAAAAGGAGAAAATGCTGGTGACCAGCATTTTCTTTTTTCCCACAATGTTTTCTATCCTGCTGGAAACAAATTTCTATTTTTGACTTACACTTATTTCGTCATATGCAAGTGCTTTCAATTGTGACTAGTCTATTTTGTCGTTTGGTAAAGGTTTAAAGAAACGGACACGAAGTTTGAGTTAATTGAACTAACGAAACGAACAAAAATGGGAAGACTGGCAATAAATTGTTCCTGTAGAGACAAGTCAATTTAATAAACGTGAATGGGATGTCTCGGAACTTCGCACTAAATTAGGACAATGATCGATGTGCCATGACACACAAAGTGGTAATCTTCCACTTCCCGTTGATCGTGTAAATTAGAGTTCGTCTGTATTAATAGAACTGTTCATTGAGAGTCCTGTGGAATTGTACAAATCCAAAACGAGCTTTGTACAGTTTTGTAATCGAGTTGCACAAAATTAAAGCACGTGCTAGTATATGATTGTTATGATGGCGGGTTGAATTACAGTTTTTCCTTTATTGGCATGTTAACTCATTACCAAACGACAATATTTTAGGCTTGTCCAAATCGAAAGCATTTGCAGACCACAAAATAAAAGTCACTGATAATTTGAAATTTGTTTTGTGAAGGGTAGAAAACAATGTGGGAAAAGGAGAAAATGCTGGTTACCAGCATTTTCTCCTTTTCCCACAATGTTTTCTAAAGGTTTCTTTCTCAGGGGCGTCAAAAGTAGTGAGTTTTGATACCCGGGAGCGCGTGTCAACTGTGGGATTTAACATTGGCCCACACGTTACTGGTGTAGTTCCCATTAAGCAGAATAGAGAGAGATTTGTTTAAGTTTTTAGAACTTGTTTCTCAATCGATGTAAAATAAATATGTCAAAACTAAACTATTAGTCCAGAATGAATAGATATTAATTTTTGACTGGAACAGTGTGGACATGATGGTTTGACTGGCCTCTATCGGCCTACTTGTAGGCCCATGTATGAAACCAACATACAGGGGTTGCTAGGTCAATAGGCAACTATAACCAATCAAAATAACGAAAAGTATATGATATCGAACAGGAAATGACACACATGGAATATAGAACACTAAATATTGTTTAAAAGTGTTGTTCTTATTCCTGCCGCTATGGAATTTTTTACGACGCTAAGGACATAACATCTTTGATGGAGCAAAACACTCTGCGTAGGAGAGTAGTGAGGCGTTATCCGTAGGTTGAGCTGATGGTGACAAAACGATAAAGCACGTATTCAATCAAGTGTTATTCCTTCGAATATCTACGTATCGGTTTTTGATGTTCTTCGGAGGCGGTCAGAAAATATAATCTCGGTAAAAAAAATGTTCAGAAACAATTTTGCTATGCTGTGAAAAATATGATAACTTAATACATTTTCAATGCGCTGATTAGCCTAGCCCACTGGTTTCCAAATCAGTGATGGGTTTGCCAAACCTTTACTTTTTACTACGTTTTATAACCATTTTTTATGTAAACTTACAAGTAATGCTAATGCTTTTCTGTTGAATATACTTAAAAAGGTTTGCTAAGAAACAAGAATATTTGAGAAATATATTGTTTATGAAATTATAATGTAGAGATAATAATTTAAAGAGAAATATCTAAATTTGCAGAAAAAAAAAAAATGCAGACTAGTATACGATAAATGTGTAACCCGTTGCTCTTCGAGATATCTAGGCATCCATTTTTGACAAATATAGCACCAACCTCCTGTATACTTCTTTTTATTTTTTGATTTGGCACGCTTAAATTTGGACTTGTGACAGATTACTGACATGCTCGATAGGATTGGAGATTGAAATGACCATTTAAAGCATGCAATACCCATTTTTTACACGTATTCTTGCCCAAAATAGGCCAAAATGGGACGGACTTAATTGTCTGTATGAATAAACAAATCCAACTTGTATGTCCAGCCAAGCCAATTCCGCCACAGGCTACAAGTCTCTATGGCGGTCACTGTCACCAATGATTGCCGCTAGAAATCACTCGTTTAATTTTCGTTATGCTACAAGACACCTGTCTGTATGTCAGTTCTGGTCCATCAACCAAGGTGTACTACACGCTGTTTCCGTTAATGGTAGAGAACTGAAAGATGGAATGGATACACACAAAGTTTTAGACTGAATGAAGACCCCGTTTTATGCAGGCTTGTACTGAAGACTTTCATGGATGCACCGACTCTAAATGCATTTTGAAGGTCTATGAGAAACTGGAATGCTATTACAAAATGGTTTGTGTAAGCCTTGATGATTAAATAAAAGAAGTCTTCAACCTCAAGGGTACCATTGTCTGTATGACCTGCTTAAAACATATACGTCGGTTTACTTCAAAAACCTCGTAACTACAGCTTGTTTCAAGCTGTAGTTACGAGTTTTTTTAAGTAAACCGACGATATGATATGATGCTGATACCTCATCCCATATCTCACGAAAACTGAATAATGCATGCCAAAATCATGTACATGTGCGCCATGGACCTCGCAAAAATATTGAAGGGTAGTTCCTTGGTCAACCATCTTAACTACCTGCCGTGTACCTGCTATATATATTAATGTCATTTATCGTGTTGAAATAAAGACTGAATATCCAACATTTGTCCGAGACAAAATTAGACAATGGATTGAAACACCGTGAAAAGCTTGGGGTTTCACCATTTATTTACCGAATAAATTACCAGATCATAACCAACAAAGAAATATTACAAAATATATCTCATGCGAACGTTTCTTTGTCATGCCAGGAAAATGTTGCATATCAGACTAAGTATCAACACGCCTATTGCATGTGTATTTCGAATTTTATTGATAAAAATCAGGATATTCACAACACAATTGTTTTACATTTCTATAAAGAATAACCATGCTATAGATAGAATATTTGTCAAGCAGCAAGGTACCTAGATAAATTACTTCAGCAACAAAAACCAAGGGGTTCACAATTTATCAATCCTGTAATGGTTCTTTGGCAAATAATTATCATCACAATCATTAAAAGTGGGCGGACAGATCTGGACCTTCACAGAACGGCTGCCGAGTTAATAAGGAAATAAGAATTACTAAATGATCTGCATTATGGGTGATACTGTGGCTTTTGCGGACGTTTTAAAACATAGAACGTAGAGTTTGATTTTTGTCGTACTTGGCCCGCAGTTTGATTCTTGACTATGTCTAAAATTCTAAACGACTGATCATTAAAAGAATGACTTTGATTAAGTCCGCAGTAAGAGTTCCTTTCTGCAAGGCAGCGAAAAACGAACTCGAAAACAAACGTCTCGTAAAATTTGGATAATGAAGAAAAATTTCCTCTCTTGCCACAACTGAAATACATGTACTTTCAGGATCGGTTTTCACCAACAGTTCTTAAAAACGTTCTCAGTCTTAATATTCAGATTTCTTTTTAATTTGAAGGAAACACAACTTCTAATTGGAACTGTCTCTGATTTGATTTGACCCGCTTTTCGACGCTTAGAACCAAAAAGCTTAACCATTTTCGCTCTATTTCACTGTGGCAAGACCTCAGTGGTGTGATACCTTTCAGTCTGTTGTTGAAATGGTAATACGTTAAAAGGGTATTATCTCCCGCTAGATGGCATTCTATAAATACTCATCTATCTGATATGGGCATCCTGGGTACAGAACCGAACCACTTTCCTAAGCGACAACCCGGCGTTACTTTGAATTTAAAACAAAAAAAAAAAAAGATTTACCCAATTAAACACTACCTCGTGCAATTCTCTCAACTATGATCACCAGTTTAGAGAAATCTGTTGCTAAAGCAGGTCTCATCTTTCCTCAAACGTATTGATACGTAAAAGCTATTTTCAACATTGCTACTTTATAGAGCGTAATATTACAATCAGCCCGCTTTCGGAGCTAGTAGTGATGCGTCATGTAAGGGATGGTGGAAATTGTTCATATTGAGAAAGGTTTCTAACATCTTAGTCCATATACCGTAATCAAATAGAAATCTGTTATACAGAGATATACAGATATGACACGTTTTCAATAAATCTAAAGCCGGAATAAACTCATCCACCACTAGAAAAATAACTTTTACTTTTTAACCCTTTACCACACAATCCCGACTTGTAACGACCCGGACAGAGAAGTCTTTTGAAAACATTGTGGGAAAAGATGAAAATGTTGGTAACCATCATTTTCTCCTTTTCCCTCAATGTTTTTTACCCGTCCCAATACAAATTTCAAATTTACAGTTACTTTTACTTTGTCGTCTGCAAATACTTTACAGTTGGACCAGTCTAAAATTTGTCGTTTGATAAACAGTTATTGGCTACAAACACAGTTCTCGTGCAAGATGAAGAAATAGTTCTGTTATAATCTAGAATAAAGAGTGGCTAGTGTAGATTAGAGATCGGACTGCACATTTTGTGCTGTCTGATCTTGATCTACACTGTCCACAATAAGTTCTTGTATCATCAACGGCAAGGAAAGAAATAATTACATATTCACTGGACGGCCATGTTCATGTTTCCTTCAGCTTTCTGAGTGTGTCTCTTTCTTTCCCACACAGTTTTCTTCAATTTATTTTCTCTGTTTAAATGAATTAATTTTGTTCCGACACTTGCACCAAGCCACTTGGGAAATATCTTTAAAAAGAAGCAGATAACCGAAACGTCTTTCATAATCCCACCTAGAAAAATTCTCAAAAATTCTTTATAAAGAATAGACTATAAAATAAATACAGTGAAAAATATTTCTCTTTGTAAGCTTAACTCTTTACCAAACGACAAAATTGTAGACTTGTCCAAATTTAAAGCATTTGCAGACGATAAAATTAAAGTGACTCAAAAAGTGAAATTTGTTTCGGGAAGGGAAGAAAACTTTGCTGGTTACAAGCATTTTCTTCTCTATCCACAATGTTTTCAAAGGGCTTATATCTCAGGGTCATAAAAACCAGGGATTGTTTGGTAAATGGTTAAATGGTTAAAGAAACTGGACAGATGTATTCTGTAGATGAAAAAAGAGTGGCGCAAGTTGGGTAATAGAATAACGAATTGTTCGAGAACCCTGCATATTTCATGACACCAAGTATGACGTCATCGTGCTTAGTTGAATGCAATCCGACACAATAAACGCAAGTCAATTACCCGGTGACCATCCCACAAAACTTGTCGATATGATGACGTAATATTTTAAGGTTTATCTGTCATTTATTCCTTAATCCAATGATATAATTTAGACTGGTCCAAATTGAGATCATTTGTAAACAGCAAAACATTAGTAACTCAAAGCAGTAAATTTGTCTATTACAGTGTAAGAAGCATTCTGGAGAAAGGAAAAATAGTGGTTTTCTAACTTAATATATTTAAAGCATTTTTCGAGTTAAGATTCAAGTAATAGACAAATGTAAATTTTCGAGTAAAATTTTGTGTTAAAGACAGAAATTGTTGTTCATCGCTGTCCTCATCCTCAGGTTTGAAGCATTACATTACTCCATGCATCGATTACAGAATGAATCGAAACTAGGACAACAAGGATACGCTGTCCTAAGCTCGAAAAAGAGTGTTTAGTATACCCTATCAATTTAGAATCAAGATAAGACTGCACATTCTGTGTATTCTGATCATGATCTACAATCTTTGCGAACGTCCTTGAATCGTTTCTAACAGCCTAAGTTTACAATGATGAAAATTGTCCTAAAGCATAGCTGGTAGACTTGGCGGCTATGGCTTTGAATGGTGTTGGTTTAAGTCCTAGCAGCGGCAGATTCTTCAGCATTTTTTTTCTTTTTGTTTTGTTGTTTGGTTTTGTCTTACTCCGAAAAAGGCTAAACTGTCGCGTCCTAATAATTTTCTCTCAAAATATCAACTTTAACCCCCCCCCCCCCGAAAAAAAAAAAAAGTATTATATCTCGTTTCATGCACCTCTAAACCTTTACAAAATAATCCACTGCTGAGATTGATCTAGTTCACTCAGAATTCACTTGTGGGATTTGGAGAAAATGCTGGTTAACAATGGTTACCAGTTTCCACAATGTTTTCTACCAAATAAAAGACGGAAATCATCATTTTAGCTACATTTCATTTGTCGTCTGGAAATCCGTTCGTTTTGGTCCAGTCCCAATTTTTGTTCGTTTCGCTGAGCGTTAGCAAGAGTAATTACATTATTTTGAGGAGCACACTCCGCAAAGTGCAGCCAAATCGGCGACATTCGCCTCCATAACGTACACTTATCTGTATAAACATTAAACACTCGTTTGTCTTCTATACAACGCTAGTTTGTTCTCGTAAAGGCATTACAAGTCATTTGGAATCCAATTATATTTATGTAAATGACCCGATCTTTGTATCTGAGCAAATTGGTTTATATCTGATTTGTGGAGTCAGTAAACCTACTGGAGGTCTCAACCAAATATTGTATAACATGTCTTAGAGTAACCCTCAGGCTGCCAAGCGTGACTTGCTGACCTTTTGCGGATAGTGTAGATCAAGATCAGACTGCACAGAACGTGCAGTCTGATCTTGGATCTACACTATCCGATAAGGAGATACTACTTTAGAAAAAACATAACTTTGAAATAGCAATAGATAAGTTTTTTCTATCGCATTGAAAATTCCATTTTAGTTATTTAGCAAGATAAGGGTTAACTCTTTATCCCACAATCCTGAGATTTAACAACCCCGAGAAGAAAGCATTTCGAAAATATTTTGGGAAAATATTGGTTACCATATTGTGATTGAATGAAGACCTTACATTTTTTTATGGGATGAAATATGATATGTAGTCTAAGGTAAATATCACCAACCATTCAAAAGTTTTATGATAAATTCATTGGGTAAACCTGTTCTGATTGGCTTAATCATTTGGTTTGGCCAATCAGAAATTTAGTAACTTTGAGACACGACCTGGAATCTACTTTCATCAGCCCTGATAAAGTCTTATTATTGAATTTGTAAAGTAAGCTGGTTTCTGGTTGGCTAAAGCATTTAGTTTAGCCAATCAGAAATTAGGTTAATTTGAAACGTATTTAAAAGTATAGGTCCTACACTCTCAGATTCGATTTCTTTTTTTTGAGACCCCAGAAATATTCCGAAGATGAGCTTCGGCAAAATAGCTTCGGTATAGCAGTAATTGGGTCTTTTCTTACAGACAGAAGCACTGTACTTTCAACTGTCAGACCAATAATTGACAGGTCACTTTAACATCTCACTCTTGAGTCATTTGTTATGCTGTTTATTATAGCTCTAAGACATGAAGCACTGACCGTCTGCTTTTAACCCTTATCTTACTAAATAAGTGGAAGGAAACTTTAAAATCGATAGTATAGGAACCAGAATGTTGCCATTTCGAAGATACTTTTTGGTGAGAAGTATCCCCTGATCGGAAAGTGTAGATCCAAGATCAGACTGCACGGAACGTGATCTTGATTCTACACTGTCCGCAAAAAGGTCATTTACACACGCTTAACAGCCTAAGGGTGAAACCTTTCTATCCATGCCGTGTATCTAAATGAAAATTTGCTTTGGACGACCTTTGGAATTCAATGTGAACTAACGACAGTTACTAGCAGTTAGGATTGATATTTAGTGCAATAACATGGAAAACCAACTGTGGTCAAGAGAGAATATTATGGTCACGTGCTATTTCTTCTTGTTGAAGTTTTCTTTTTACAAACCAGTCTGCTGCATCACGATTGTATCGTCAACAGAATGTAATGGGAGAAGAAAAGGCGCTTAAGCCTGTTTTATCCGCTAGGAAATAAATTATTCTATGCCTAAGGGTTCAGTGTAGCGAACATACGTGACAATTTGGTTTGGTCCGCGATGCTTGTTGGGCAAGTTTGTATTCGGTACAGCTGAATGTGCTTGTATTTGACCTACTTTTTGGCATAATGGTATCGATTGAATAGATGGTAATTTACGATTGGTCAATAATGTGCTTATGTATATTTGGCGGGACCCTGCTGGCCTATTTAGCCGCAAAAATAAATGCGTTGCTACCGCTATTCGATTAACAAGGGTCTTTATTCTCACCTGGCGAACTAATAAGACACGGGATAATCCTTTTCTTGTATTATTTTTAATTTTTTTTTCAGCATTACACCATAAACCCAACCTATTTACGGCATAAGTGATTGGCAAACATACGGAAATTAAGCTTATTTCTTCAACGACATAATCCGAAAATAAGTATTTTACGGACTGCTCCGGGTACCCATGATGACGTTATAACCACAACCCATATATCTGGTATCTGTATTCGATTTTCTATTATTTGAAAAAAAAATTGCTTAAGGATAAGGCAAAGTTCATGCATATCAAATTTCATGTACATTTGATGAACAGAGATATAACAAAATTCTACGAACTTTCCGAACAACCCTCGTACAATTAGCACAGGCGAGCATAGAAAAGAGGAAAAAAGACATTTGTTTTTAGGCTGGTACATAGGTAAGTGCAGGGAATAAATAACAGGCTGTCAGACAGTGAAAAGACCTCGTCTGTATCTAAAATCCGTTTTGAAATGCTCTCAATTACATGACTTACACGTGGCGGCGCCCATGTTATTCGATTATAAACGACATCAGTAACCAAGGTGAACTAATTCACATCTATCAACCTGTCGGTGAAATAAATGAATGAATAAATTGTTTGTAATTGGAAATGTTTTGTAAAGAAAAAAAAAAGGGTGGAAACTGTGACTCGTTTTTTAAGTGGAACCTTTCAATCTACAACGGTAAAGCGGTCTACTTCCGGCGAAGAAATATACCGTGCAGGTGTAATATCAGCCATCGGGATACAGCCTTGGGATTTGATGGACGGATCACCGAAGGTTTGAAGAATGTCTCTACGTCACTGACGTAACACAGAGTTGAAAGTTTCCATGTTCGACAGTTTATTGTGTCTGGAGATAAAAGCATCACAAGAGAAGGCTCGACTTACAACAAAAGACCGATTGTCTGTAACGTTAGAAGTTTCCGGAGAAATTATCTCTGGGTTGTTTGTAACGATTTTTACTGCTTAATCCGTAGAATTCTTGTCGAGTAAGAAGAGTTAGAAAATATTATATCAGTATTTTTCACTGTAGGTAACCATGAAATATCAATTAATATTCCACCATTAATTCTCGACAAACTTCGGAAAAGCATGAAATAACAAACCTTAATCCGCCATTATTTCTCAATAAATAAGATTAATAATGTTAAAATGATAAGATGCGACTGGGACTGCAAGAAAAAAATTGAATCATTTCTACCACGCAAAGTTTTCAAAGGCGTAGAAAAAATGGCCGTATTCTGTTTATAGACAGAGAGTTCCTATAGATCATACACTATGTGAAAATGTAGATCAGAACTGCGTATTCTATGATGATCCTAACTCAAAAAAGCAACTCGACTTATAACCGACACTTCATTTGGTTGCTCTTTTTCTGATATCAATAAAATTAGTCTATTGGAATAAATTAAGGATACGCCAATACAATCAAAACTAAAAATAAATCACATCGTCTGGTATATATACATATGAATCATTCTCTAGGAAAAGGGGCTTTGGTCTGCAACACGTGAAAAGACGTACTCGGATATTTGCGTAAAGTGTCGTCTCGGATCAGCCTGCGCTCTACGCACAGGCTAATTCGGAACGACACTTTTCGTTTTCTTGTAATTTTCTGTTTGGCACAAGTCTACTGAAGCACAAAATCTGATGTAATCGTAAAGTGCCGTCTCGGATTAGCCTGCGCGGACTGCGCAGGCTGATCCGATACGACACGTTACGCAAATGCCCGAATGCCCCTTTTCGCGTGTTGCAAGCCAGACTTTATCGCACCTTCATTATCCATGATACCAAGCAAGTCATCATATAATTATAGATCAATAAAAACCATTTTGTCAAATAACCGACAAAACCATGAGGTAAAATGGTCCTTGGACACGCAAATATTATACAGACAGCAACAAATTTCGACCCATATCAACCTACATGGACTGTGGAAGCAGATCTGAGCCTGATACTTTTTGAAAATGCATTAAGCCCTCTTTTCAAAGAGTACGGTTCAAATGAAGTTTTCGATATCATAAACCTAGGTAATGAAAAGCAATCTGCTTCTGCATGACTAATTCGATAAGCAAGATCGAACGCTTTACTTGATAATGGTCTTTTGCGGACCGTGTAGATCCCAAATCAGACTGCGTGTTCGGCAGAACGCGCAGTCTGATCTGGCATTTACACTGTCTGGCACTTTCTAAGAAATTTCGCTGTATATCGTTTTAAGGCTTTTGTAATTATGACATTTTGTTTTGATTAGAAATATCTATTTTATTTACCTAGTTGTTTGAAACTCTATCATATAAAAGACATTTAGACTTGCGCAAGTAGAAATCATTCGCAGACAAGAAACTCAGGGTAGTCCAAAAGATACTGTCTGTCTTTGTAATGGTAAAAAATGGTAGAAAACATTGTAGAAAAAGGGAAAAATATGGTGGTTTCCAGCATTTTCCCCTTTTTCATACAATGTTTTCACATACATATTCTGTTTGGCTTGCTTTCACTCAAGAATGTTTTGTAATAGATGAAGGGTAAATTTACATACTATTTGTAAAGGATGGGCTTATAAAATTGAGCGTGTATTTAATCCCATTCAGTCAAAGTCGCCAATCGATTAGGTGAAAAAAAAAATTCTCATCGATCTTTTGCGCATCTTTATATTTTGACGGATTTAGTTAATACTCTCAGTCACTTATTGAACTGTCCAAACCCTTAGGCTGACAAGCGCTATTTACTGACCTTTTGCGGACAGCGTAGATCAAGATCAGACTGCACAGAACGTGCAGTCTGATCTTAGATCTACTCAGTCCGATAAGGAAAAAAAGTCGTCCAGAAATGCCTTTGAAGTAACAAAATCTGGGATTTTTTTTAGAGAGGAAAAGCCTGTGAATCACAGGATCACACTTGAGGAAGACGATTGTACCGCCGAGAGCTTGTGAAGATTATTATGATTATATATTACATGTCTCAAGAAGACGATACCATATTTTGTAACAGGCTAAGGGTTAAATCTTCACCAAACGACATAACTTTTGACTGGACCAAATTGAAAGCATTTGCAGACAACAAACTAAACATAGCTCAAATTATGATTTTGCCTCTGATAGGGTACAAAAGATTGAGGGAAAAGGAGAAAATCCTAGTTACCTACATTTTCTCCTTTTCTCACAATGTTTTCAAAATTCTAGCGTAACTCTTCAAAGTCAGTTAAAAGTCAGGATCTACAAAAAGTCATATAGATCTAGATCTAATTGAATATAATTAACTTTTATGTCGGCAGATGGCTTTAATTTGTACGAATCTATAATTTCGCCGTTTGGTAAAGGGTTAAGAAGTCGGCAAACACTTTAAAAGAACTGTTGGATCTAACCAGAGTTAGTGTTTGAGATAATTTTTAAAATGAGTCTATGGAAAATTGTTAAGCAAGCCTCTGGCGAGCATAATACATTTTTGTTCTTGACGATTTTTATAAAATTTATCTCAAACACTAACTTATATCAGATACTTTTTATCACATAACAATATTGCACATATTATACATCAGAAGATGCAAAACCATCAATAGATGTACCCGCGGTAATAACAGTAAAATCTCATTCACTTCTATGAAATGTGTACAAAATGACGCCAAAAATGACGGCAAAATGAAGTCACGCAATTTTGGTATCAAACGTATATAACGTTTAATTATAAAATGAACATTCATTTTTTAATTAAACGTTACATATCTCAAGAAGAGGATATATCACGGTTTGTAAAACGTATATAAGATAAGAGAATTTGCGTTGGATATATGAAATTGAAAACAAGGGAGGTTATGTGATAAAAGGTTATCGTTTGATGTTTACCTGCAGAACTGCTTATTGAACAGATGAAATAAACGTATCTCGTATACAGGGAGAGTATATGTTCAGTTACACGCATGCATACGTCTTTTTGCGGAATAGTTTGGATAACGCGATCTTGGTGGAAAAAGGCTTAGGTTTGTCAAAAAAATGTGTATTCTATCCTAACAAATGGGACCAGAATGGTGATCTATGTGATTCTGATTAGAATTTGATACTTATCATTTGCATATTATGCAACCCCGGTTTGACTTAGTTACACTGAAGGTGTCTGAATAAAGCAGACTTTAAGATAAAGGCAGACAATTGTCAGACAAATCATTGTACTTTTGTTTTCGTTTTTTTTTTTATTGTCCTGCCTAATGGAATGTCAAGTCTTGCTGTAAAGGAGAACAAAAGAGGATCATAAAATCTGGAAATATCAGTTCACGATTATGTGCTTATGTGTTGTTAATCGTTCCACCTCCCACAAGAAGTTTGTAGTAGATAACTTCATCAGTATACTTTTTTGAAAGCATGGATACTAAATTTTGGTTGAGATCAGACTAACAAGATGCTTTCAATATTGTTGAACACTTTTCAAAACATTGTGGCCACATGAGAAATTGCTCGTGACGAGCAATTTCTCATGTGACTCCAATGTTTTCGAAAACATTCTACTGTTCGGGCAATTAATAAAAAGAAAGAAAGAAAAAAACAATGTTAATGAAGGGTAATGTATTGAGAAAGATTTCAGAAGTGCATATACAAATATTTTAAAACTAAAAGAAAAAAATATTCGAACTTGATTGACAAAGCAAAAGGAAAAAGCAGAGTTCTACTGTAAAACTAAGGGGGAAAAAATCAGATAAAATTTAGAGATGGGAAATGTGTTGAAAAAGTTTTTGAAATACGTATGCAAATGTTGTACATATATATAATGAAAAAAAAACAACACGATTCAGCCCGCAAAAAGCAAATGCGTAGAGTCGTAATAAAACAGTAAACGTAGAAAGGTGCGTATGTAGATAAGTCGGTGTACATATACCACATACTTTGAATATCAATCCGCATACAAACATAGTTTAATAACAAAAGGACCAAGATGATGTACGGACGGTGGCTTTATTATTTCTGGATATTGTCCTTGATTTATCCTTCAGTGTTCTCCACGAGTTTACATCCGGACGAACAACAGCTGTTTTACAAACTGTTTAACGAACAGGCCTACGATAACAGCGTGAGACCCGTCTTCAATTCCTCCCATAATGTCGAAGTCACCTTCGGATTTACACTAATTCAAATCATGGATATGGTAAGATTTGAAAATTTTTGTTTCCTTTTTTTCATTTTTAACCGTTAGACTGCTAAACGTGACTTTCGGACCCTTTGCGGACAGTGTAGATCAAGATCAGGCTGAACAGAAGCATTTGTAGAGGACAAAAAAATGTGACTAAAGAATTGAATTTGTTAAAGACAGGGGTTTTAAAAGTCGGGATTGTGTGGTAAAGGGTTAAATTAGCAGAATTTGAAAGTTTCATTTCACTTACTTAGCACTAAAAGGGTTCTATTTCGAACACGTGTTTGTGTAACCCTTTTACCAAATACGGAAAAGCCTTTTTGAAAAAAAAAATGGGTATTCACCAGTATTTTCCCCTTTCTTTCCCTCAGTGCTTTCTATCTTTAATCCCTGTCCCAAATAATCCCTGGATTTTACGGGTCTAGAATAGTAACCTTTTGAAAACGTTGTGGGAAAAGGAGAAAATACTGGTAACCAGCATTTTCTCCTTTTCCCACAATGGTTTCTAACCTATCATAGATAGAAATAATCTTTTCAGCAAGAGTTGAATTGTCGTCTGCAAATGCTTTCAGTTTGGTCTAGTCCAAAAGTTTGTCATTTGGGAAAGGGTTACATGGACAAATCCAATCATGGGAGACACATGTACTTTATTTGTCGTCTGCAAATGCGTTCATTATCGACGAGTCTAAGAATATTGTCGTCTGCAAAATAAGTTGAATGATGATCATCTGGTAGCCAGCATTGTCTCCTTTTCACAATGTTTTCTACCCTTCACAAAAAAAATTTCAAATTTTCAGTCACTTTTATATTTTGGTCTACAAATGCTTTCGATTTGAACAAACCTAAAATTTTGTAGTTTCGTAATGAGTTAAGTCCATTCATTTTACTAAGTTAAGTCTATTTGTAGTCTTAACTCGGGATTTGAAAATATTACCATATTCTGTTTAAGTTATTGCAATGCAGTTCAAATAACAAATTCAACTTAAGTCAGAGCATTTCACCGTTAGTAGACTTGAGTAGAATAAGAGACTTAACTTTATGAAACCGGGCCCTGGAATCATAATTATTACCCCAAGTTGCTGCAAGCTGTGACTGACACATCGCAAGAAGCTCCACTAAAATGTTGATAACTTGGGGTTTTATGTGTGCATTCAGGAACATACTGAGTTGAGTATTCAGGAATATACGGAGGGCTGACCAAAAAGTTCGTGGAATTTAATTTAAAAACTAGCGCTATTACACTTAGATTTTCATACGTTTAAGATCCATTCAGAACGGATACAATTGGAAAAATTCAGACAAATTGACTCCAAAACACAGTTGCTATGACTCTTTGTACAATGATATAATGGCTACCCGGAGCACTCCGTGACGTAAACGCCATTTTAACAACGGTTTTTCTAATTATCTTCGCGCGTCCACTCCTTGGTTCATCGTCAATACTCTCTCATCCTTTTTCAAACCGCAAATGCCACTGGAACACTGCAGACTTTTTTCAATGGTATCTCTACCCTAGCTTCTGTTGATAAATGAAACGTGTCAGACAGACTATGCCCTCAATATACACAAAATTTAATCACTGCGCAAAGTCCGTCGCTTTCGAAATCACCTGTTTTATTTGGTCTTGGTTTTTCCTACGATAGGTCTTACAAAAACTACAGTCCTATTGTTTTTTCAGAGGTGAGGTCAGAAATTTCGAAAATGGCGCCATTCATTATTTTGACCTAATATCAAGAGACTTGAATCAGACGATTTTGAAGTGTGATTGTTTCTTTAAAAGCATGACAAAAGTGATTCTATGACGTGCTCCAGGGTGGCAGACCTTGCCCTTTTTACGTGAAAACAAATGCCTAACTTAAATACAAGTAGACTGGTGATTTTATTTACAGGAGAATCGATATAAAACCATGATTACACAAAATCTAACAGTCGGACATCAGATAAGAAAATTATGAAGAAATCACGTGAACTTTTTTATCAGCCCTTGTGCAGGATACAAAGAAGTGCCATTAAAATTCTAACCAAATATTTCCAGATCTAACGACCCTCCAAAAAGGCTTTTGAAAATATTGTCGGAAAAATATATCATTTGGACTACACTTAATTTGTCTTCTGCAAATAATGAAAGGAGCATCAAACATGTTTTTGACACCTCCTTTTTTTTTGGGGGGGGGGGGGGAAAAGAAAAGAAAGCTGATATTGTAAAAAATGTAATAGAAAAAAAAAACGCCGAAAACAACAACAAATATCGGATGAGACTCCACGTCCTTCTTATCAATGGTCGACGACCTAGTAAACCAGCAATGAAGCCATCCGTTATTTTACCCTGCAAAACATGTGTGTATCCTTGAAAGCTACACCGTTAGTAACGGAAACGGAAATTTTGCAATAAAGTACGGCGTGTTCTACATACATGTACATTTCTTCTCTTGCTTTATTTTCCTGCAATTCTAAGGCATATATTGCACGTAGATGAAAATTGGGAGTCCCTCTTTATATTTGTCAGATATGCTGCGTTTCAACTGAGGAAACGAAATCTCGTTTTATGCCCCCGTAAAAAGTTAAGCATATCTATTCTTTGCTTCAAGTTGCATAGATCTACGTACATACATATGTGACACAACATGTACCACTGTAATGTACACGTAGCTGCACTTGGGTACTTATGTAGGCGTACAGGAATACAAAGCAAACAAAACAGAATCATTAACACTTTACCAATCAAGCCCCCTTTTTAAATACCCCGAAAAAGAACGCATTTAAAAACATTGTTGGAAAAGGAGAAAATGCTGACAACCAGCATTTTCTCCTTTTCCAACAATGCTTTTTACCGATTCAAAGGCAAATTCAATTGTGTAAGCAACATTTGATATAATATTTTCTAGTCTTCAAGTTCTTTCAGTTTGGATAAAGTCTAATTCTTGTCAACTGGTTATGAGGTAGCGGATGTAGAGGAGAAAGGAGGCAATTATATCATTAACAGACAGTAGACAGAAATTCAGTACTAATTCTTTTGGCATTTTTTTCTGTTATTGTTGAAACATGTCTCATACCTAACTGTATATATGTTTTACAGGTGGAGAAAAATCAAGTGCTTATCACTAATGCCTGGTTAGAAATGGTAAGTTATGCATACTGCATTAACATTCAATTCAGAACGATAAAAGAATCTGAGAGACTTTTGAAATCCTACCGATTATTTGAGAGATTGATTGACTAGTGTGAGAAAGCCAGGAAGCACGTGGGTGCGTCACTGACCGCCATGACATGACCTAAACTGTTCAAATAGCGTTAAGCTCCACTACAAACAATCGTTTGTTTGTATGATGTTAAACCCTTGTTCACGTTGTCTGCGCATGTCATACACTTCAAAGATTCGACCTGTCTGCTATGACGCGTCACCCATTCCCCCAATAGCCTATAACCCAAGCATGTAGGCGCTGTTTTTAATAAATGGTCGTTGCATAGTTTGCATGTTAGCCAATCATTATAGGGTTGAGTGCAGATTTTTGTGTTTTCATCGAGATATAAAATGCAATTGCCTTATTACATGGCAAATAACGCCCGAAGGGCGTTATGTTAAGCCATGTAATAAGGCAATTGCATTTTATATCTCGATGAAAACACAAAAAATCTGCACTCAACCCTTATAATTGCACTCGCTGTTCACTTAAATCACTTTTCGAAAATGATAGGGAGAAAAAATCACGGACAAATACGACAATAAATACGTGTTAATTCCTTCGCGGATACTTGGTAGAACGGGCATGAATACAAAATCTATTTTTAGCTTTTCAACATCTTTTTTTTTAGTCGAAGGCGGCCATTTTGCTGGCTTTGAAATCATACTTTCGATGATTCATCGAACAAAATTTAAGAATAAAATAATTTTGTAAATCTACATGAACAATACAACCAACTATCTAAACTTGAGGCTAAGCGGACGATGTATTCTTTTAAGTGACCTTTTCATAGATCACCCCTCACAACGTACGTCAGTGTGACGTCACAGGTAGTGATATCGGACCCTCGTTATAAAGTAAGTGTGCGTGTTTTGGTAAGAATGTTTTTATTCTTTGTAATCGTTCCTTTAAATGATCTGAAAAAGTCTTTAGACCTCCAAAGCGTACAATGCCTAGGGACTTTGTTTTTTTGTCAAAGCTTTTGTTAACTGCTTATTATAATGGAATAGACTTCGACCAACTAGATCTATTAAAACCCAATCACTTTTTGATATTTGGTCAAAGTGTTTGTGCATGTAGACATCTGCTTCCTGTCTAAAACATCAGAATATTAAATGTATTCATCTGATGTCTTTGATAAATACATGAGAGTCTTTGTAGTCCGTTTGTATCCACCCAAGCTAGCCTCATTCTATCTTCATATCGTACTTACTTTTCAATATGGCGGACATAAGTTACGAAAATGCGCAGGTCCGATATCACTTCCTGTGACGTAGGTTGTTACCCTTGATAGATAATTTGTAAAGAATATGCGTACGTACAGTCGGCAGATCTGTTCTTGATGAGTATCTATCTGAACATTGCCAATATAAGACTTGGTCTATAAAATCTATGTTTCTTCTAGGATATGAATCGAATGACGCCAACGTTTTGTGACCCACTTATTAGAACATAAAAAAAAAAAAAACGGTGTCGCAGCTGTTAATTTTTCAATATGTATTTTTGGTTTCCAAGTTCTAGGCTTGTTTCTAATATCGTTCCTATCACGCCAACATTACCACGGTGAGGAAACTACATAGACGGAGCCATTGGCTCTGTTAAGGAAATCTTGTGTGGGTTTTTCCGGTCACGTGCGGCGCCGTCAATATCGGCTGTTTCGGTGGACACGAAAACGTAAGTTTTCCATTTATTGTCAAAATTTGATTTTATACTGAACACTAGCGAGAAAAGGGGAATTGTATGAGGGGCCCATGACTTTCAACTTACTTCCTTGTCCGTAGGGAGTTCCAAGTCGGGACACTTTTGCCGTGAGCCACGGTGAGGTAAACAAATGTCATTTTCTATAATGACCACAGGCTTTCTATTGCTCTTTCTGCATAAAAATTACTTATCTAAATGTTTACACCGTCCGAATGTATGAATTGATTATCTAATCCTCCCCCACTCACGAAAAACAAAATTTGAATCAAAATAAAAAAAATTGAGAAAAAATAAACAATGGCTCTGTCCATATCGGCCGGCTCTGTCTATATCGGCTGGCTCCGCTGTATGAGGGCGAGTTTTAGAAGCGATAGGTTTTTTTCGCTATTGGGTTTACCAGTCAAAAGTTAGAATTTTTGAAAGTTATTTTTGGAATGGTGATGCTTTTCTCGAACCATCTATCATTTCATGGCGCTTCCTAGAAAAGGTGGTTGAGAATTTTCTCTTACAAATCGAACAAGTGGTGGGGAGGCTGATGTTTCCTTGATAGTTCTTAATATGAAAATTAGCCCTATACCGTCTTGAAAACGACTTATTACACAGTGTACACGGGAATCTTCTTCTGTCCATCCTGCAAATAAAACAGTATATTATATTGCATTCTGTAGGCATTATATTTTGTGATTATTTTCAAATCACTACACATTTACATGAAGTGGTCAAATACTCGCAACCACGAATGTGTGCCCTAATATGACTGAAATAAAAGCTGTCGCATGACAGCGTAGCTCGACTGCATCTGGCCTTGTCAAACTGGGGTCATCTCTGACTCGTAACACAGTTCATCAAACTCATATATCTCATGGCCTTGATGGTATAAGGCACAAATAAAAAATAATGAAGATATTCTAGATTTTAGCCCTAAGCCCCACCCCCACCCCCAGGGCAAGGATGCAGGGGCCCATGTCATGGAATGAATCTATGATAAGTAGTAGCCAAGATCTGGACTTATAGAAAACTATACCACAGTCAATTTTCTAAGGTGTTCTAGATTTTAACCCCTAGCCCCATCCCCCGGACAAGGACCCAGGGGCCCATGTCATGGAATGAAAGCCAACCCTACTGAGTAACTATGGTCCAAGTTTGGACCCTCTATGATAAGTTGTTGCCATGATCTGGACTTATAAAAAACTATACATCAGTGTGACGGGAGCGCGGACGCGCACGGGAACGCGGACGACCGAGGTGACTACAATAGCTCTTCACACTTCGTGCAGTCAAGCTAAAAGTAAGTACTCAAGTCTGGAGTGTCAACTTCAGACATACCTGCAAAACTTTTACAAAGGTTATTCTCAAATATTGGTTTTATTCAGTTTTGCGTCCCCCAAGCTGTTAAACTGGTATTGAGACGAATGGATCGGTAAGTGGGAGGAAACTGGAGTACCCCGGGAGTATCCCGGGAAAAACACCCGACACACCCGCAAGCAGAACTTGGCTTGTCCACGTTGTCCGAGAGTGCCCTGTACCCACAGGGTGATATGGTCGAATGATCAAGAGCACTGAAGTCAACTACTTTAACCACTCAACCACGTGACCGCCCTTTTTGAAATGATAGATGGTTCGAGAAAAGCATCACCATTCCAAAAATAACGTTCAAAAAATCTAACTTTTGACTGGTAAACCCAATAGCGAAAAAAACCTATCGCTTCTAAAACTCGCCCTCATACAGCGGAGCCAGCCGATATAGACAGAGCCGGCCGATATGGACAGAGCCATTGTTTATTTTTTCTCAATTTTTTTTATTTTGATTCAAATTTTGTTTTTCGTGAGTGGGGAAGGATTAGATAATCAATTCATACATTCGGACGGTGTAAACATTTAGATAAGTAATTTTTATGCAGAAAGATATAATTAATAATAAATTATAGAAAATGACCTTTGTTTACCTCACCGTGGCTCACGGCAAAAGTGTTTCAGACAAAACCGCGCCGACTTGGAACTCGCAACGGACAAGGAAGTAAGTTGAAAGTCATAGGTCCCTCATACAATTCCACCTTTCTCACTAGTGTTCAGTATAAAATCAAATTTTGACAATAAATGGGAGACTTACGTTTTCGTGTCCACCGAAACAGCCGATATTGACGGCGCCGCACGTGACCGGAAAAACCCACACAAGATTTCCTTAACAGAGCCAATGGCTCCGTCTATGTAGTTTCCTCACCGTGATTACGCCAACATCACGCCAACATTTCTTAACACAGTGTATTCACTTCTTTCGATCCTTTCTCCAACAGTTCTTTCACTAAATGCATTCCATCAAATCCACGATAACCTTTTTCTGGTCAATAGCATTTTTTAACCTAATCCCTGCAATAAAAAAGTTTATTCCGTCATGAAACAATTTAAGAAATCAAGTTCATTTATAAATTCAAGAGTGAATTTTCCGTTTACACAGTGACTAAATTTAACTCGGTGGCCTTGTCTTCATAGAAATCGATCGATGACGTATTAAATGGAGTGCAACACGCGAAAAGGTGCATTCGGACATTTGCGTAAAGTGTCGTCTCGGATTAGCCTGCGCAGTCCGCGCAGGCTAATCCGAGACGGCACTTTACGACTACATTAGATTTTGTGCTACAGTAGACTTGCGTGAAACAGAAAATCACATAAAATCGGAAAGTGTCGTTTCGGATTAGCCTGCACGGACTGCACACGCTGATCCGAGACGACACTTTACGCAAATGTCCGAATGACCCTTTTCGCGTGTTGCACTCCAAATGATGTAACTGATGACGTCAACCATTCAGACTCTCTATTCACTATTGGCATAGTGTATTTTTTTTTATTTTCAGGGTGCAAATAGTGTATTTTTTTTTATTTTCAGGGTGCAAATACAGTTAAACACGCATCATTTTGTCAAGGTTTATTCGTTAGTTTCCTTTTTGCAAGTTTTTAAAGAAAAAGAAATCGATCTTTTTGCATTTGACTGATTCAGCGATGGAACTCTAAATATAGCCCATAAACAGTTTGCATGAAATCTAAAATTAGATACCAACAGCAATTTGGAAAAACCGAAAGTAGTGCTATTGCCTTTATCGAAAAATAACATGCAGGTTTTTTCATCACATGACCCAATTCTGACCAATCAAAAAACGATTTTACACCATGAGTGTAATTATAGCTGAATGAATGGCACCGGGTAGCGTTTTAAAATTCTGAGTAAAGGTTTAGATCTATTTCATTTGAAATTCAAGGACACAATTTTTGTTTTGAAAAATTACTCCCCTTCTGTACCCAGCATGCCCAAATCAAATAGACTGATGTGTATTTGTAGAATGCCATGTAGCGGGAGATAATGGCCTTTTTCAACTTTATTTCAGTTATATCACGGCGGTCAGTGTCCATATTCATGCTCTCATCGCGTTTCTGTTACCAGAACTTCATACAATATTCTTCCTAAACCACCGGCTGCTTTTCCACATAACAATCGTTGTTCAAAACGATAATCAGCGGTGAAAGAGGGACCAATTGTATCGCAGTGTACAATCAATCCTCGAATGGAGATTGGCCAAGCGAGGGATTCGAAGTTCCTTAGTTACACGTAAATGCCTTTCTGGCAGATGGTCAGATTACCTCTTTACCAACGACAAAATTTTAGACTGGTCCATATTGAAAGGTTTTTCAGACGACAAAATACAGATTGCTCAAATGTTCAGATTTGTCTGTAATTATGATAGAAAACATTATGGGAAAAGGAGAAAATGCTGGTTACCAGCATTTTCTCCTTTTCCCATAATGTTTTCAAAAGGCTTTGTTCCCAGGGTCTTCAAGTCAGGGTTATTTGGTAAAGGGCTAACAGTCAAGAGTCATTATTTCACGCTTGTTTACAAGTTTTATGTTGTTTTTTTCACAGGCGTGGAAAGATGAACGTATAGGCTGGAACAAAGAAGACTATAACAATCTGGAAATGTTGAGGATTCCCGCCAAATATCTCTGGTTGCCGGATATAGTTTTATATAACAAGTAAGATTGATTGTGTGATTAATTGCATGGTGTTCAACAGCGTTTTCAACATTGTTTCAGTTATATCGTGGCGGCCAGCGCACCTATCTATTATTTCCTAGATTCTCTTTTATCAGTTCTCCTCTCAATTTTCTTTCCAAGCCACTGTCTGCTTTCCAATATAACCATCGTCGAAACAATGGTTAGCGGTAGGAGAGATGTGAATCCTGTCGCAATGACTGTCACCAATCCTCGGAGGGAAAAAATTGGTCGAGCCGGGGATTGAACCAGCCAGCTCCTGTTCTCAAGTCTTGTACGCTACAGACTGAGCTACCAGGGCTCGGCTATAACAAGTACATGTATACCGCTTTTTCTACATCGTTGACCAAAATCTGTGACCCCTCACGCAAAAAGGGACCATCTTGGAATTCTGTACATGAATTAGATGAAAACAGACCAAAGATGATTACAGGTCAATTTAAATTGATAGTTAAAAAATAATTGTATAACAAGGTATATTGACCACTTTTCATACAAAAAATATTATAAAAGCGAAAAGTGTCATCCCTGGTCAGCCTGTGCAATATACGCAGTCTGACCAGGGTTGACATTTTTCGCAGTTCCTAGAAGGTCCGTTTTTTGCCTGACGAGTCACATAGTATTACGAAATAAGTCAAGGGAGACTTGAACACTAGGATATGTCTTTGAGAGAGTAGAAAACGTCGTGCAAAAAGGAGAAACTGATGCTTTCCGTCATTTGGTCCAGTATTTCAAGATTATTGTGGACCGTCACGCAAAAAGGGACCTTCTAGGAACTGCGAAAAGTATCAACCCTGATCAGACTGCGCGAATTGCGAAGTCTGACCAGGGTTAACATTTTTTGCTTCATGATATTTTCTGTGTGAAAAGTGGTCATTCTAATTTGTTGTACAATTATTTTTGAAATATCAACAAAAATTGACCTGCGCTACTGTTAACCTGTTTTCAGCTTATTGATGCACCAAATTCCAATATGGCCCCTTTTAGCGTGATGAGTCACATTTATAGATGTATACATCTGTATTACAGTATATATCTATATCTTTATTAGCCCTGCTCTACAAGGACATGCGCAAAACCGTTTCCCTTGTTAGCCGAGACCCCGTCGCTCAGTTGTTAGCCTGCATGACTTGACAACAGGGGGTCGTTGGTTCAATTCCCGGCTCGGCCAATTTTTTTCCGAGGATTGATGATAGTCATTGCAACGGGATTCCTTCCTCTGTCACACCTGAACATTGTTTCGATGGTTAAGTGGAAAAGCAGCAAGTGGCTAGGAAAGAACATTGTGCGGAGTACTGGTAAAAGAAACTCCAGGAAAGCATGAATAAGTGCACTGGCCGGCGTGATATAACTGAAATAATGTTAAAAACGACGGTAAATACCATACAATCAAACAGTCAACTGCAGCTTTGTTCCACCAATCAACGAATTTTCCCTGAACCAGTCGGTAACATTTCAGACTAATCCAAGCATTAAAAGCATTTTCCGGTGAAAGCATAAAATGTGGCTCATATTATAAAATAGAGTAGACAACACTATATAGAAAAGGACAAAATGATGGATACCATGCAATGTTTTAAAATACCTTCCATCTCAGGGACATTTAAACTCAGGCTAAATGACGTATAACAACTTCGACAGGGGACTGTATAACTCATCGTATAAAATTTCCTAGACTTCCCTCGGGATAGGACGTTAAAGTCCCGTGAAAAATGTCACAACCACGTAAAAAATAATATCTCTTGGCGCGTCACATTTTGGATTTGTACTCATCCATAAAACGACCACAATCACTGACATTCTACTACATGATCTGGCAGATCTGCTATGCCGGTACTCCATAAGATAATTCATTCATATTTGTAGGTCTTGAGTTCGACATACGGCACGGACAGAACGTTTTCCATAGATTGATAAATAGGGTATAATCAACTGGTTATGTGTCATACTGAAAACCTGTCACTAGAATGGGGTAAAATGTGGCTGAAAAAGTCTTTTTGATTATATTCACATTTTTTTTTCATTTTAATACTCATCAAAAATTGTACAATATAAGCAACACAGGAGAAAAGTAGTTCCAACAATTATTCTAAAACTATATCATCAGTAATGATGATACCTATTTATTTCGTGCTTTCCGGTAGGATATCGAGAAATAGTACTGAAGCAGTGACAGAATTTGTTGATATTCCACGGGTACGACCAGTGAAAATACCGATTTTCATATTCTAGTTATATAGGTAGATTGTGTGTGGTTCACAACCAGATGGAAATATGACGTCATTTACCTTACATTTCTCGTATTTGACAAAATATTGTAATGCGTTGCTATGCGGGAGGGGTACGCCACGGGGAATAACTGAAAAGAACTGTACTAAAGCTCCTCCCAGAAAGGGTAAAAGCATGAAATATTTTTTTTTGTTTTATTCAGTGAAAAATTGAAATTTATTTCATCGAGTGAACACTATCGGTAATATTTTCACGAGTGGCTGCGCCAGAAGGATTTGGGTCTTAAAGTGATATTAAACAAGACTTCATCGATAGATGGCCACGACCCTAAAGTCCCATATAGAGGTGGACATTAAAGCTTTAACGATTCATCCCTTTACTCCATAGGTACTCATTTCTACGCTTGTAGGAAAACATTGTGGCAAAAGGTGAAATTGCTCGTGACGAGCAATTTCACCTATTGTCACAATGTTTTCTATGCTATCAAAAGGAGTCATATACACGTAAGAAAAAGCTATATCCTTGCTCTTATTTAGGGTCAATTAGAGATGCCATAAGAATGCCTTATGGGGTAAAGTGTTAAAGGCTTCATTTCGCAAGTTTTCAGAAAATCCTGCGGTAGACTGCTAATTTTCATACGAATACACAGTGTTTTTTTTTTACTGTATGAAAGCTGAGATAGAAATGTACAGAAAATGGAAGAGAAACTGCCGCGTTTTTTTTTTATTGAAAATTATCATTTTGTGTTAGATCCCGTGACGGTATAGTCGTTATTGCGTAACAAATGATAAATGCATCTTTGGCACACCATTCTATAGTTGACTCTATAGATCAGTTTGTAGAGTAGTCGACTGAGGTTTTTGTAAGACGTGATTCTGCAGTGTCTTACCTTTAAACTGTCATACTCGAAATATTTTTATTAACGTATGGTAAATAGAGAAGTGCCTTTCATCGACAAATATGCACTGTTTGTTTATGAAATTGCAAAATAAACAGCGACAGATGTGTATGCATAGATCTAAGTTTTAGTTGCAAGGTTTACATCATCGGGAACCCTTTTCTGAAACCGTTATACTACTACACCTCTCAAATAAAATTTCCAAGCCCAAAATAAACCCACAGTCTGTTTTTTTTTTAAATCAGCGCTATCCGAAAAAAAAAACGCTTCTAGTGGCACTTAAAAGCACAAGGGTAAAAGACAGATGATATTAGAGTTTTTTCGTTGTATGGTCGAAATTACTTTCATTAAGTGAAATCTAGATCTAGATCTATTCGAAGTTAGATTATTTCGCAAGTGGAGAGGCCACTGATGAAAATAAGTATATGGTCTTTACTTTTTACGAGATGAAAGAAATGCCGATCATACATTGAAGAAACAATCATATCTATATTCATTTTATGCTTGTCACTTTTACTATCTTTGTAAGTGTAATTTTTGCTCCTTATGAAAAAATATGTCCAACGTTTCAAGCAAAATAGATTTATTCAATGTAATTGGATAGAGCTCTGTCATAATGACGTCACGAGTGATGTTGGCAATGTCATAAAAATTAATGTCAAAAATAAAAGTTATGACATTTTGAAAATAAGAGTTTAGAACCGAGCAAAGTGACAAACTCTCTCGTTGAATTTCTGTTGGAGATTTCTTCAACATCTAGAGAAAATGAATTCGCCACAAATTTGACTCGATAAAGATAAAAACGCGGAAAGAAAACCATTATGAAATCTCGTATAACTGTTTGTTTACATTGCTTTGGCTGCAAAAGTAGTCCCAGCACTGCTGATTTTTTTTTCATGGAGCTATGAATCTTTTTTTCAGCCGGTCAGAATTCGCCAATGTTCATGAAAATAACTAATATATTCGCGAATTATAACATCCATCGGTGAATTATTAGAATGTTAATAAATGCTAGATTTCTACAGACTTCTGGAAATCATAGAAGAAAGGGGAATGCATCAAAAGGCATGAAAGAGATATATGTTAGTTCGTTTAGACTTTTTTTTTTATTTAATTATTTGAGAATGATGAGAAAGTATGGTATTAATTAAGACAGACTTTTGAGACATGTATTAACCTTGTCTTGATTAGTACGCTGTCTGTTGTGTTGAGCGAAGAAATAGTGTATTACATTTACACTTTATTACATCCATGATATTTGTACAATGTAACATACTGATTAAAAGCAGTTCATTATTTTCCCTGAATAATGACTAACTAAAATCAGAAGATCATGTCCTCATTTTTGGAATATGAATGTGAATACACAAACGAAATCCACTCAGATTGTATATGAACTCATGCAACTAGATAAAGAGACAGCACTTTAGAGACATCTAGTTGTCTAGCTGTAATATTGCTCCTTTACTGCTATTATATTGTCGACTTTGTCTTTTCTTTGACCGTCTAGGTTTCAACCTTCGGCCCTTTACCACACGAACCCGAGCTTTCAAAACATTGTTGGAAAAGGAGAAAATGCTGACTACCAGCATTTCCTCCTTTTCTAAAAATGTTTTCTACCATATTAAAGACAAATTCCATCAATTAAATCACATTTACTGTCTCCTGCAAATGTTTAAAACTTGGATAAGTCTATACAGTTATTTGTCGTGTTGTAAAGAGTTAACCTGAAGCCCCACACCTTCTTTCTGACAGTTCTGAATCGGACAACTTCGAAAACATTCTGGTAAAATCAAGATAATCAACACCATTCTAGCTTTTACACAGGAATACAAATAGGAAAGCAATTAACAAACATATCGTTAAAAATCAGGGAAAAAAACGAGACAAAGAAAATTTTCATCACGATCACTTTAACATTGTTTACTACAATTTTGATCGGAAAAATGCAGACTGTTGCCATATAAACAAGAGCATCGCATGATGGTGGTAACACACGACCGAGGTTACTTTTCATGAAAATTCTGAGGCGAAAAAGGGGCATAACTATATTAGACATATTTTGATGGTTGTCGCTGTTGTATGACTATTGTCGATAGTTAAAAACTTCTCTAAGTTTGAAGTCAATCATGTCCGTGTTTACAGAACTGCTATACAATGACAGAGCTCCAGATAAGAGGGAGTGGTGGTATTCTAAATCCGTTGTTTATCTTCCAAACCGTATATTGTGGGTACTCATTAGAATCGTCTCGATGAGACGATTCTAATGAGTACCCATAACATAGGGTTTTGTGGAGAATAATTAATATTTTCAATTATGACATCAAAATCACTCCTTCTTCTCTGGAGCTCTGCAATGTCAAGGTTTTTGAAAATGTCAAAGATTTTGCTCGCAGCAAAAACGCCGTCAACACACGACACCAGGGCCAAAATACAACCTCGACTTTTTCGACGAAAAGAGCCGAGCTAATAATGTGGTCTGTAGGAAGCAACCAGTTGCGATGATAAGCATGTCGTAAAGTTCTCTGTGAAGATTTTTGTGTTTGAATCAGACTGCACGGAAAGTAGTCTTATCTTTGATCCATTCAGTTTGATATTTTCAAGGTATTTCGATCGAAGTTGCCTTCAAACTCCAAAAAACAATCAGGTTTTTGTATCGACCAAATATGATGAAGTTTGTACCGCTGTAACTATCTGAAGTGCGACCAAACTACAGAAGAAATATTCATAAACTAGACCGATATCCAATTTTTTATATATCGACTCACGATTTTTTTATGAAAGATCTTGGCGCGTTTTGAATATCATGGGGGAGGTCGATTACAAAAGCCGCCTTGAATACAAAGAGAATTCATGGCAGTCGACCAAAACGTTAGAAGGATGCTAAAATGTTATCGATTAATCCTTAAAAATGCCGAATAAATGATAGACACAATTTAACTCTTTGCCGGACAAAAAATCTTGGGGTCGTCCATAAGTCGAATGCTTTTGCAGACGATTAGAACTCGTCCATAGGTCGAAAGCTTTTGTGAACGACTTAAACTCGTCCATAGACCGAACGCATCTGCAGACAATATACAAATCGAAGGCTAAATAATGGGATATTTTCATTTACGGTAGAAAGTACGTTGGGAAAGAGGTAAATGCTTTACCAGCTTTTTCGTCTTTGCAAACAATAATTAAAAAAAAAAACACACACATCTTTGTTGTTAACAAGGGTTTGTGTGGTAAAGGGTTAAGTTGGTGCAAAATAAGCCTTTTTCTAGGGCCGTGAAAACCAGGGATTGTTTAGAAATTGGTTAACTCTTTACCACACGAGAAAATTTAAGACTGGTCCAAATTGAAAGCATTTGCAAACGACAAAATAAAGGTGACTAAAAAATAGAAATTTGTGCTGGGAAGAGTAGAAAACACTGTGGGAAAAGGAGAAAATGCTGGTTACCAGCATTTTCTCCTTTTCCCACAGTGTTTTCAAAAGGTTTCTTTCTCAGGGGCGTCAAAAGTAGGGATTGAGTGGTAATGGGTTAAAAGGATTGGAGGTACTCTTTTTGAACTGTTTGTTGATAATTTGCTAGTATATCATTATAATTCCAGCGCGGATGACTACACAGCTGGGTTTATGCCTATCAACGCAATGGTACATTATGATGGAACTATTTTCTGGTCCCCTCCAGTGCGATTACAGAGCTCGTGCAAAGTGGACATTACATATTTTCCCTTTGACCACCAGGTTATATACTGCTTATTTTTCTGTTTTCACTTTCTATTTTTCCAAGTAAAGTAATAACTTACTGATGATATATTTGACACGTATAACTCTTTGCCAAACGACTAAATTTTAGACTAATACAAATTGAAAGCATTAGCAGAAGAGAGAGAGAGAGAGAGAGAGAGAGAGAAAAACGTAACTCAAAAATCAAAACTCTTTTGAAGAGAAGAAAACATGGTAGGAAAAGGAGAAAACGCTGGCTACCAGCATTTTCTCCTTTTCCCGTTGTGTTTTCAGAAGGCCTCTTCCTCGGGGTCGCTAAAACCAAGGATTGGTTTGTGAGGAGTTAACCCATAACCTGCCAATAAGGTTAAATGGAATTTTAATAGATCTAATGCTAGTCTCAAATATTGCTCTTCACTAAACAAAAAAAAAAATGGACCCTTCCAAATTGAATGCATTTGCAGACAACAGTGTAAATTTGACTCACACATTGAAATTTGTTCATGGAAGAGTAGAAAACATTGTGGGTGAAGGAGAAAATGCTGGTAACTTTTCCTGCAATTTTTCCAAAAGGCCTCTTCTTTAGGGTCAGAAAAACAAAGGATTGTTTGGTAAAGGGTGAAGGAAAATGTAAGGTGCAGGTTTTATTCTAAATTTTTACATTAAAAAAAAAATGAATGATGTTCTTCTGCGAAGAGCAGTTAGCAGAGGCTTATATGGATCAAAACTTTCTGCTTTCGGTAAATTTTCTGCATGGCAAAGGACAATTCTACCTGATAGTTCAGTCAAGTGTTAGACAAAAGGAATTTCATGAATCCAAAAATCACATGATGACTAACTTGGTATGAAAATAATGGAGATGCGTTTAACCCATTACCACACAATCCCTACTTTTGACGCCCCTGAGAAAGAAGCCTTGAGAAAACATAGTGGGAAAAGGAAAAAATGCTGGTAACCAGCATTTTCTCCTTTTCCCACAATGTTTTCTACCCTTCCCAAATCAAATATCAATTTCTGGTTCATATTTATTTTGTCGTCTGCAAAGGCTTTCAATTTGGACTGGTTCAAATTTTTGTCGTTTGGTAAAGAGTTAACCCCCTTTTACCAAAACATGGCTCAGATGAATATGTATAAGTAACGAGCTATTTCTCTTTTATATCATGAATTCATAATTCGCCTGCGGCAAAATTTGTCTGTGATTGGTGATAAATGTGACCCGTCACACGGAAATGGGCATTCTGGGAATTCTGAACATTAATTAGATGATAACAGATCAAAGATAGTGCAGGTCAGCTTAAGTTGATGATTCAAAAATGATTGTATAGCAAGGTACAATGACCACTTTTCATACAGAAAATGTCATAAAAGCGGAAAGTGTCAACCCTGGTCAGCCTGCGCAATCCGCGCAGCCTGACCAGTGTTGACACTTTTCGCAGTTCCCAAAAGGTCCCTTTTTTGCGTGGCGGGTCATAAATTATCTCCTTTTGTTGACCAGATCTGTAAGATGAAGTTTGGAAGTTGGTCCTATGACAAGGCCCAGGTTGATCTTATAAACAAGACGGGAGATGTAGAAATGTCGGAGTACACAACAAACGGTGAATGGATGCTGACGTCATATAAAATAACTCGAAATGAAGTGATCTATCCCATCAGTCCTGCTATATATCCTGATGTAACTGGTAATTATCTTCCTAGAAGTCATCTTTTCTGTAAGATATACAGAATCTGACAAGGTTTGGCGCTTGGGATAAGTTTTATTAAACGAGCCTATGGGAAACGTTATTAAGCGAGCGTTTTCCATTTTCTTGAGGCCTGATTTAATACATGTAGAATCTTATCTCAAACGCCAACTAATGTCAGATTCTTTTATCGCATAACGATATTTCACAAATTATAGATCAGAAGATGCAAAGCCATCTATAGATGCACACGCGGTAATATCCATACAACCCACTCACTTCTATGAAATACGTACAAAAAGACATCAAAAACGAAGTCACACAATTGGTGACATCAAACGTGTATAGGATTAAATAAATTCGTAATGGAAATATTAAACTAAAAAACAAGGGAAGTTTTATGAAACAAGCATAATTATAAATAAAGCATTTAAATAAGTCATGGGTCTGAACAGTCACGCCATTTACCATGATGTGGTAAGTAATTATCTTCCTTTAAGTTATCTTTAATTACTATCATACAAAAATACATTTAGATATATTGGCCTCAACAGTTTCGCCATTTATCCTGATGTTGCCCGTAGTTATCTCCCTTACACTTATCCGTATTTATCATCATACAAAGGTACATTTAGATACATCGATAGGCCTCACCAGGCGTGCTATAGTTATAGTAGTTCTTTTTTCCCCCCTACTATTATCCTAATTCACGTCGGTTTCAATGGCCCTGGGACCGTATTCACAAACCATTCTTAAGAATATTCGTAGTCCTATTCTCAATGACTTTCAAAGTTTGAAGTAAGACAATTTCTTATATTGGCGAAAACCATTAGGAACTTTGAAAATTCTGGAGGATCAGACAAAGAACGATCTTAAGAATGGTTGGTGAATACGAGCATTATGGTAACTGGTAATTATCTTTTACAGTTATCCTAATGTACAACTGTTTAATTTTTTGTGCTATACAGCTGTGAATTGATGATGTACACCATTTAACAAGACTCACAGAGCTCTATGTAACTATACAAATAACACGTTAAACTATTTCTGTACATTTCAGTGATACTTGTGATACAACGGCGTATATTGTACTACGTTCTCAACATTTTATTTCCATGTTTCTGGCTGAACATTCTCAGTGTGCTCACATTTTGTCTTCCCCCAGATGCTGGAGAAAAAATCACGCTCAGGTAATATTTTTTTCATTGTAAATTTTCTCGTAATTTTGGAATGTCCACTGTGTTTAGTATGTAATAGATCTATCAACATTGTACTTTTCCATAAAACACTGAAACCATGTTCTGTTGTTTTTTTTTGAAAAGTTGGAAATGGCATAGTAAGCGAGGTTTAGGTACGACTTCGTAAGTAGAATGATTAAAAGTGTCTGCATCATCAACACGCAAGTACGTAAATGTAATGAATTAATATCGATTGCAGCTTCAAATGTAAGATATTTGCAGTTTTAATCCTATCAAATTACCCCCACCCACTTTTCTCAAGTTTATAGCACTGAAGACATGGCTACTGCATTTCAATACTTAGCCAAATGAAAGCCAATACAAACTGATATAAATCAGCAAATTTTTGCAGAAAAAATTCCTAGCCCAATAAAATGGCCTTATGGACACATCTCCTTTCCTCATAAAATGTTCTTTAAAGCGAAACAATTTCACGCCAAACTTTATAACTGTCTGAGAACTTCTCAACCTTTTTCGTCTTGAAGAATACTATTGCTTTTATACTTATATGCTTCCTGGGAGTTTCAGATTTAATTTGAAAGGAAATGCGATAATTCAAAAGAACGAAAACGCCCGAAGAACAATCCCGGACGAACAAGTCGGGGTGAAAAATTTTTGGGACGAAAAGGTTCGTTCCTATGCGCACGAGGTTGCCCAAAGTAATCTACCGAAAGCATTCTTAAGAACACATAAGTGGACAAAAATGACAATTACCCATTTCCTGTTATCTATTGTTCACTTTCGTGCACAAAAGGCGTGAAAGAATAAGTTTTAAAAAAAAGGCGGGATTTTTTTTTTTCTTTGATAGTCAACCAGATGTTCTTTAAACTTTCAGTATAACTGTACTGCTGTCATATTCTGTCTTCATGCTGTTAGTGGCCGAGTCAATGCCTCCTACCTCAGAATTTGTTCCGCTCATAGGTAAGTTTTATATACATGAATACCACTGTTCGAAAACAATCATACATTTTGTATGTGTGTATCGAAAGCTAAATAGGAATTCAGCCATATTTGGATAACCTTATAACATGTCTTTCTATAGATATTTTTCTTACATTTCATGTCATGTTGTTCTTCAGTCTGTATGTGCTCGAATACTCCATCGTCTGTTTTTCCTTAATATTCCTTATTACTGTAACTTTTAAAACTGAAATTTCTACTTATCTGTCCTGTGATGAATTTATATAGTCAACAGAACAGATTTTTCAGGGTCCTTCAATTTACTTTAAATGTACTCCGTTAATTTTCTTCATATGTACATAGTTACATATGCACATTCTATTTTACAATCTACGGTGCGACCTCGCAAGCTGATCTTGATCCGGAACTTTTTTGTCTGAGTTCATGGCATACAAGATCGTCTTAAAGATACGGAACTGAGATTATTACATTCCTTATAGTTCCACTAGATTTGAGTTTCAACTCCCAAATACTGAAAAATAAACTGAATGGGAAAACGTTCTGCAAGTCATTATTTATTTTTGTGGCGGTTGTCGCCACAGAGTTAACGAAAATTCCAAAATTAGAAAAAAAAAAAATCGAAAAATAAATAAGTGTAAAAAACAAATTCATTGTCTATGAATCGGTGATGAACACAACTAACAACCGCCTTAACATTTTAGTTAACCCCATAAAAAGTAGTCCACCAAATAAGCTACTGCTTCTAACGAAGACGGCTTTAACTAATTTTTCTCTCCTATCGAGAGGAAAGTAGCTTCAGAAAAAGCTGAACTGTGTGGCTCGGTATAGAAGCCCTCTCCCAAACAACAATTTTATACTCTTTTTACTTTCATAACATCTGGAGACGAACAATTCAAAATTGGTGCAAATGAGCTAAGGCTATCTGATAGGGTACAGAACATTGTGGGAAAAGGAGAAAATGCTGGTAACCAGCATTTTCTCCTTTTCCCACAATGTTTTCAAAAGTTTTCTTTCCTGGAGTCGTGAAACCTGGGATCGTTTGTTTGGTTAAGTGACCAAAGATTACTTGATATCTGGTTCGATCCCTGCAGTCAAGTAATAGTATCATCTATAGAGCCACTAACTACACGGCAGACCCCGAGCCCAGTTATTGTTACACCTAGTAAAGGCATGAACATCATAATGTTCTTTTTCTTATTTTTTACAGGTATCTATCTAACAATGTCAATGGCAGTGGCGAGTGTGTCAGTTATATTTACAGTTGTAGTTTTAAAACTTCACCACTGTTCTCCAAACCAGAAGCGAATACCCCATTGGGCAAGGCAGCACATCCTGGGTACGCTAGCCAAGATTGTGCGCTGCCACTGCATCACAGAACCGTGCTTTAACCTCAGCAAAAAGAAAAAAAGAGCTCGAGAAAAACAAAATGGCGAACTGGAACCCCACGAAGTGCATACTCGATTGTTAAAAGAGATGGAAACTGTGACCAATAAGAATGGTTCAAACATTGTTACACTAGATACGTCCTCTAGACATAACTCTGCGGTGAAAACAAGTTTAGTGAACGATATAAACAACAGTCGATTAAATTTAGACTTCCGAGATTTCACTGTTTCAAATCGTAGTTCGATTGCGGACGAGGAACTAAATTCTGTTTCAAGGCGAGACAAATCGAACGCGACCATGGAAGAAATCCTCAAATATCTCAAGTTTATGGTGGTGAAGAGTGACGAACAAGACGCAGAAGATGAGATTGTTGACGAATGGAAACAAATCGCTCTCGTGATCGACCGCCTGTTTTTCTGGACGTTCTTGTTTATAACTATTTTGTCTTCAATCGTGATACTTGTTGTTGTCCCGTCGTTCAAATATTACGAGGAAGATGGTTTGTGAGCCCGAAACATATGATTATAGAAAGATAAAGAATACCGAAAAGCTAAAATCCTAAATGAGAAAGTACATTTAAGATATTGGCGAAAGATAGAAACTTATTTCATCGAGTGAACGCTATGTTGGACCGAACTATGGGGTTGACCGAACTATGGGGTTAAACCCCAAAGTTCGTACGAACTTTGGGGTTGAAAATTTTCAACCCCATAGTTCGGTCGGATACCCCAGGTTATGCACCATCGGACCGAACTTTGGGGTTGAAAACCATAGTTCGTACGAACTTTGGGGTTGAAACGTTTCAACGTCATAGTTTGGCTTGAAACATTCATTATCATCATCATCTGCAGCAGCAGCAACAGCAGCAGCAGTAGATTAACATCATCATCAACAGCAGCAGCATTAGCATCATTATCATTATTGTAATAATAATAATCATCGCCATCATCACCATTAGCAGCATCATCATCAGCAGCAGCATATCATCATCAGCAGCAACATCATCAGCATCATCATGAGCATCATCATCATCATATTATTATTATTATTCCGCTCCGCGAGGGATATAGTTTTAGCGTTGTCCGTCCGTTTTTCCGTCCGTCTGTGCGTCCGTCCGTCCGTGTGTCCGTCCCGGCAAATATCTCCAATTCTCCAAAACGGAATTTCGTGAAACTTTATACATGTGTACAATAACCCATTCTGCCGAGACTTTTTTTTGTTTTTTTATTCGATGCAAAATGACCGACTGGGAGCGATTTTAAGTTATGCGGTTCAGTACACTTTTGATGTATTTAGTCTGTTTTAACATTCACTTTTCACATCTATATACCACTATTAGGAAATGAAGGAAAAAGATTTAACCCAGATTGACCTTGCAACTCTGTCAATGTCTGCGACTACTAGCTGTGCCATGGAAAAGGGGGCTTCATGTTATATTTCATTCCATTTCTTGTGAACACAATTCCTCCCACATTTCTTGACGGATTTAAATTAAATTTTCACAGAATGTTCCTCGTCATGTGACCTATTGCATATTGTCAATGTTTTGCGATTTGTAGCAGCGTCATGGAAAAAGGGAACTTAATGTTTTTGTTCATTCCATTTCTTGTGATCACAAATCCGCACACATTTCTTTGACGGATTTGAATAGAATTTTCATAGAATGTTTCTCGTCATGTGACCTATTGCATATTGCCAAGGTTTTGCATCATGGAATAAGGGGGCTTCATGTTATATTTAATTTTTCACCGTTATCTCTTTGATTAATCGACATATCTCTACAGATTTTGATGATATTTTCACAGATCATGTGACCTAGCACATCTTGTCAGGGTTTTGCAATTTATTGCTGTATCATGGAAAAGGGGGTTTCATGTCAAAGTTAATTTTTTATCAATGTATGTCTAACTTATGCACATAGTTTCATGAAACTTCAAAGCCAATGACCAGTAAGTCCATTGTGCATCTGTCTGTCTATTCTTCTGTCCATCCATCAGTCTATTCGTAACCGTTTTAGATCACAAGTAACACAGTATATCCATTGTACCACCCAGACTGATGCTAGAAATTCCAACACTTTAGTCTCTAGTCAGCTGCTTGAAATGGCAGCAATGTTGCGGCGTATTTTGTTAGAGGGATATCTTCTATAGTCCTTCACGAAAACGATGAAACTTCATGCATGTCATCCATTGGATAGTCCGTTGATACAATTTTTTTTCTTTATATACATGTATAATGGTGTGTCATGGGAAAAGGGGGCGTAATGTATATTTTCTTTATTTGTTTTCATTTCATGAAATGCCAATTTCTGGAAAAAGGATACTTAATGTATAATCCTGTTATGGACCTCTTATATAATTTTTTATGTAATGAAATGCTGTGCCATGGAAAAATGGAGCTTAATGTATAATTTCATCATGGACCAATAACAAAAAGGCCATGTGTACATGCAAAAGCATACCATAGTTGGTGCGAACTGTTGTGTTGAATCATTTAACTCAATATAACAGATGAAGATTTAATGAAATACATGATCATAACGAAAAGTGGGCTTTTGTCCAAGTGGGCTTTTGTTCCAGTGGGCTTTTGTTCCAGTGGGCTTTTGTCCTAGTGGGCTTTTATCCTAGTGGGCTTTTGTTCCAGTGGGCTTTTGTCCTACACCCATTGTCTTTTGTGTGTGGTTTGATGGTTTTAATTGTTATAATTTCCACTTCCTACGGTTTTCAAAAGAAAAAAAGTTGGGAATGGGGAACTCAGTTATGGCACACAAAATAATTTTGAACGACTGCTCAGAACCATTATAGGGTAAATGTATTTGGTTTTATGAAAACGAAATGTTACAGATTCGGCATATGAAATTTAAACATCCATTCAAAGTTGGTTTTCATCGAATAAATAGGAAAAAATGGTTCGTTCCGAATACTCCATGGACTGTGTGGCGCCGATTTGTATTTGGTAAATCTTTCGCTTAATGAGCGATGTTGCCTTTTCTTACAATGTCTACTACTATCAATAGTTGTATTAGAATGTGTCCATTTTGAGCGAGTCTAAAAGCTGCACACTTCGTTTTTCGGAACAACTTAGGTCTACCTATGCACTAAACTATATCTTCAAACATAAAAGTCAGTCCAAGCTATTATTATCACACGCCGATGCATTCATTATATATGCCTATTATTCTTTTCATAGCATCCGAAATGAAAATATATACGATTGTGTGTGCTCGAAACGCCACAGAAAGATATGAAAAAGTTCATGTTGAAAGTATCATAACAGATCAGCACTTGTGGACTGATCCGATACGACACTCTAGCGCCGCTTACACGTACGTTAAAGATAAATAGATAGAAGTAGATGATGTTGATGATGATGATGATGATGTTCAAGCCAAACTATGACGTAGAAAATTTTCAACCCCAAAGTTCGTACGAACTTTGGGGTTCAATCCATTAGTTCGGTCAACCCCATAGTTCGGTCCAACAATTGACCGAACTTTGGGGTTCAACCCCATAGTTCAGTCCAACAATGCACCATCGGACCGAACTTTGGGGTTGAACACCATAGTTCGTTCGTACTTTGGTGTTGAAAATTTTCAACGACATAGTTTGGCTTGAAACATTCATCCTCATCATCATCATCAGCAGCAGCAGCAGCATATAATCATTATCATCGTCATCATCAGATGCAGATATACACAGATATGAAAGTAAGGATTAAACTAGATTTATATTGTCTTGAAAGAGTATTTTATTGCGACTTTGTGTGGCTGGTTGATTTCTCCGCTGCCGAAAATCCAAGGATATCCAGTTCTAATCATCAGAACATACATGTAAAGTTGGCCTTTTATCATAGGTCAGAATGTTAATGACGCGATCTTTTTCAAAATAAAGCATCTTAGATGCTGATGATGATGATGATGATAATGATGACGATGACGACGACGACGATGATGATGATGATGATGAATCGACTGGATGATGTTTCAAGCCAAATTATGACGTTTGAAAATTTTCAACCCCGAAGTTCGTACGAACTTTGGGGTTCAACCCCATAGTTCGGTCAACCCCATAGTTCGGTCCAACAACACACCATCGGACCGAACTTTGGGGTTGAACACCATAGTTCGTACGAACTTTTGGGCTCAAAATTTGTAACGACATAGTTTGACTAGAAACATTCGTCATCATCATCATCAGCAGCAGCAGATGTACACAAATATGAAAATCAGGATTAAACTAGATTTATATGTCTTGAAAGGGTATTCTATTGCGACATTGTGTGAAAACAAATGTTGGTGAGCGTTAATCCAAACTACTGAAATGGTATTTAAAATGCAGAAGGGGTCGCTCACCAAAATCACGAATTAATACCGGGTATGAACACCTTCAATAAATGCAATGTTGTTCGCCCTGAGGAAATTCACATAGTGTCCCTAGCTGTGTGGTATTATCATGCTGAAAAAGAGTGATATTGGCATTATTTTGAAACTGGGATAACGTGTCCCCCCCTCCCCCGAACCCTGCCATCACCTCGAAGAATGGAGAAACTTGACTCGTCAGAGAAAAGAACGCCTTTTCAATTGTTGTCTAAGCCTGCTTTGGCGTGTACGTGCCCAATTAACACGATTTACGCGGTGACGTAGCGCGCCAAAACACAACCAACATACGGACGACGTGCACTTAGTCCACCCTCGCGCAAGCGATTGCGCACAGTTTTGGCAGATATACGGTTCTTACATCATGTGTACCAGGGGTGTTAGCAGCAGTAGCTGTGGAAGTTTGGAAGCGATTGCACAAGTGTGTGTTCCGAATATAGCCGTCTTGGCCACGTGTCTTGACGCGCGGACGTCCACTACGTGGTCGATCTCCCGTACGCCCTATTGCTTGAAAACGTTGCCTAAGGTGTCAGATAGCAAGAGTAGAACAACCAATATTCATAGCAACAGCATTCATCGGCAAACCAGCATTAAGCATGCTAATGGCATGTTCGCGTAAATTTTGCGGAATTCTAGTCATATCAAAAATAAAGGAAACTGATTTTTTTTTCAACGTCTTTTTCTTATTGACATAAAAGTCTATAAAATCAGACTGAAAGGTTTAAAAAAAATATACACGAATTCTACTGGTCCATGCATGGACGTGAGAATCGCTTTCAACGGGTTTCTCCAGCAAAATGCTTTCATTCGAGTTAAAATTTGTTTTATCAGACACATGTATACATAATGTACTCGTTCGCCCCAATATATGTAGGTCTGAGTAGGTCATTTGACATTTTGAGTTTTTTTATGATGATGCTACTGATGATGATGCTGGTATTGCTGCTGATATTGATGATGCTGCTGCTGATGGTGATGCTGATATGCTGCTGATGATGATGGTGATGATGATGATGATGATGATAAAACAACAGCATAATGTTTCAAGCCAAACTATGACGCTGAAAATTTTCAAACCAAAAGTTCGTACGAACTATGGTGTTCAACCCCAAAGTTGGTCCGATAGTGCATAACCTGGGGTGTCCGGCAGAACCATGAGGTTAAAAATTTTCAACCCCAAAGTTCGTACGAACTATAGTGTTCAACCCCAAAGTTCGGTCCGATGGTGCATAACCTGGGGTATCCGACCGAACTATGGGGTTGAAAATTTTCAACCCCAAAGTTCGTACGAACTTTGGGGTTCAACCCCATAGTTCGGTCCGATAGTGCATAACCTGGGGTATCCGACCGAACTATGGGGTTGAAAATTTTCAACCCCAAAGTTCGTACGAACTTTGGGGTTCAACCCCATAGTTCGGTCAACCCCATAGTTCGGTCCAACAACGCTATCGATAATATTTTGACTCATGATGGCGCCAATCAAGAAATTATTACCGATGATGTTCACTAGATAAAATAAATCAAGATCTTCACTTAAAATAGTTCAGATCTTTCACTTAAAAAAAAAAGATCTATTTATTTCATGTCCCTATCCCTGTTTTGGTGGGATTTTCCTGAAAATCCAGAACAATTCGAGGGTTCGGCACAATACTATCGTAACTGTATTTTTTAAAATTTTACAGGAACGCATAAAAACTTCACTAAATTTTTGTCTTAAAAGTAAGTTACAGAAATTTTTGGCTACAAGTATTATTTTTACTCCTTTACATAAACAGCTAGTTAATGTTGACGTGACATTCACCGTTAAAGTGATTTTGATGAAAATGTCAGTTACTATAGTATTGCATCTGAAAACTGTTCACTTTCAGAATAAAATTTTGTGCAAAACTATCGTAAGTGCAGTTACTATAGTATTACACTTACATTAGTTAAGTACTGAAGATAAAAGTTTATGCAATACTATTGCATGTGATTTATTTTTTGCTGTAACAACTCCTAAACACACAAAACATTAAAATCTTGTTACATAGATTGTTAGAATAGAGGGCTATTTTACTCACATGTGCATCAATGTGTATGTCAGAGCAACATTTCATTGTTGTGATTACACAAGATATTCACTTTGTATGTATATTAGGATCAAAATAAGGTTAACAAGGAAAATCACTAAAAATGAGAAAATACTGTATAATATGTTACCAAAAAAAGCAGTCATGCTGTTTCATAAAGTCAGCTTCGTGGAAAAGTATTTTATGTGTAGTTCCCGAGTTGGTTCAATTATATCACCTGTACTATATTCATCACCTTTTCAGATATTTTTTAAAAAGACATTAGAAATGGTACATATATTATTGTTGCAGGCCTAGAACTAATCTGTTAGTGCTTTTACTGCTTTATCATAAAAAAAAAAAATCCAGTTTCTTAGAAAAACTTCCACCTGCATAAATATATATGTTTTAAAGTGCACTTTGTAATTTAGCAACTAAGAATAAGTAGAGATATCTTTTTGAATTATAGTCACTCCAGATGTTGTAACATCGTTATGATATATAATGTGATGTGCCTGCAAAATCAAATCTTGTGGAGATGCATGGCACAACCAGAGTAAACAAAAGATGTTTTATAAGAACAAAACCAGCCCTCTACTGTCAGGAAAAACTATTACTCAGGTGACACCAGATTGAATTTTAATTCATTGCAGTTATGTATGAATTATCATAGTACAAACATAATGCTTATTAATTTGAGCAAAATACATGTATTATCTGTAACCATGAAATGCAATTTGACTAAACCATGGCTGTCCCACCTGCAAACTAAACTGGAAGAAGATAGGCTGTTTTCAAGCAACAGGTAGAAAATATTCAGTAATGTACACATATACATGTATATGTATTATATACAATATGTAGTAACCTGTACATACAAAACTGAAGAAGTTGAATTTTATGACAGGCAACAATACAAGATCTGTCTTTTATTGTGTAACCTTCCTTGTTAGGGTTACCATGCTATTCTTGAAGAAATCAGGATATTTTCAATTTGTTTAATAATAAAAAAAAATGACATCTACTGGTATTCATATGATATCACTGGTGAAACAGAGTAACATAAGTTTGCTATACTCAGTTTTTAAGATATTTCACAGGACTGGTTCACTTACTTCAACTGAAAATTTATAGCAACCTGAGTCCACAAGTTTCTAACAATTCTTTTTGCAAACCAAACAAGTAACACATATAGTTACAAATAGCCAAATACTGGTAGCATAGTTTCATGTATTGGTGTAAATGGCTAAAGGTTAGGTAGGCCTATTGGCAAAGATTCTTTCCTATCAGTACAATGCTTTATGTTAAATTTTGTTTTCTGAAAAAAAAATGATGATAAATATGCTCTCTTTCATAGCAAGTGTATTGATTTTGTTTTATCTACATGAAAAACTTAAAAGAAAAAGGCATTGCAGTTGAATTCTCTGATGGCTGAAAATCTATAAATTCTATTATATAATATTTCATAGTCTAGTATGTAAGCGTATGAAAGTCATATGATCAATCATGTCTTGAATAAAAATACATTTTTTTAAAAATCTAACAAGGGAATAAATTTTGTTGCTCAGATAAAAATAAACTACCTTTTTGTACTGAAGTACATGTTCCAAAAGTATTACAGTTATTGTGTAATATCTATATTTATGTTGTTACACTTTATGTTATAACCTTTTACATGTATGTTCAATCACATTGTGAAATTGAAAATAATAGAGAAAATGAAATATAAAGCAGCTTCCTTTTCAATAAGAGAAAGATTAAGACAATGACAGTATCATGGTTAATACTGTACTGTAGTCATTTCCCAGAATGAAACTTGCTCCCAATAGAGCCTGGGAGTGACACTTGCACCAGGGCGATGTGTTCTAGCATTAGACTTCTCCAGGAAGTCTTGCTTTGGATTGAGATTTCCCATTAACTCTAGAGCAGGACACTCTAGGAAATCTCACTCTGGAGCAAATCACTCCCTCTTTAGAGGAAGTCTCATTCTAAGAGCTACACCTACTCATAACATGAAGTAGTTTTCAAGCAACTGAGACTTGTGCTGGGGGTTCCTGCTTTATAGTCAGACTTTCCTATGGTAGGAGTCATGCTTGGAACTGAGACCTGCCCCACTGTTCCTTTCCTGAATAAGTTAATTTCTTTATTAGGATTTGCTTATCATATTTTTGTGGTTATTCATTTTATTACATAACAACCCATGAAGGTTTTCCTTTGACATTTCTCTCCTGAGTTTGAAAAACTATGGGCCTTGCCTTTTTAACCACAGTGGGCATGTGCTCCAGGTAGGCATGGGAGAGACTGTAGCCAGTATTAAAGTCTGAAAGGCTGTTTATGCTAGGTGCTCAGGCAGACAAACAAAAGCTGACAAATTGCATGTTTTAAAGTACTCTGACTTTCTATAAAAGGATTTTCTTGTTTTAAACTGTAGAATGGTCAAAATGTTATCGCTCACTGTTACATACACTTTACATAGAACAGATACTTACATGACATAGATTACAACTTTAACCTTTGTTGTTATGGCTCACTGTTACATACACTTTACATAGAACAGATACTTACATAACATAGATTACAACTTTAACCTTTGTTGTTATCACTCACTGTATCTGACTTTAAATTGAACAGATACATTACAAAGATTTAGAACAGATCTATGCATTACAAAGATTATAACTTCAACCATTTTCAAGGTCTTAGCATTAAATTTAAGTACATTGTGATTAAATGTAATGTAAACTAGAGTGACTAGGTCATATTTGCTGCAAGAAAGATGATTCTACCACTTCAGTGACTTATTTTGCCAAGTCTGAATAACTGGAAATATAGTTTGTGACACAGGGACTTGATCCAGTAATTTATTAGGTATATTGTAAGTAAATAATAGTCTATATCTATTTACAAGATACCAAGAAAATTACCGGATAAGGTCCCTGTTGTTTGTGAAACTTTCCAGTTAAGTGATAGATCTAGTGTTGGTGGCTTTTTATTCATCTTTTAAAAGATAAAATACTCATTGACATAAACATGCGAGATCATTGACTGGAAGTTCTTGCATTTCTACAATACAATACAATACTCCAATTACAAAGAATAGCTTAACTTCTGAGTTTTAAGAAATACATGAGTTACATTTTACAATGGTATTACTATATACCAGTAATCAAACAATCAAATGATGCATGTGTAATGTGCACCTCAGAAAACTATATTGTTACTAGTTTCTTGTTGGTTGAATAAGGTATTTCAATTAACAAACAATGAATGCACCTTATTAGTGATTTTCAGTAGTAAGCAGAATGATTGGATTTTTCTGTTGATTTATAATGTTCACAACCATACTAAATATTCTCTTGTAGTGTCATGCTTGTTTTGTTTAGATCAAGGATTTGCCTGCATTGTGTCAAAATGACCAAACAGTCTATATTTGCAGACAAAATTGAATTACCTTTTCTAAATCATTGTTCATATTCTAACATGATATTAGGGAAATTTCTGCTTAAAGTAGGTTATACATCACAGACATTCATTTTTTTTTTTTTCAAATGTGGCAAATTCTCATACAATAATCCTTGTGACATATTTAGCTAAAATTCAAATAAGATGACCTCACAAACCAGTGTATCAGTGATGCCATTTGTTGGAAGTAATTCAATTACTTATTTTCTCTTTAAAAAAATCAATACTATGTTGCTAAAAGTCAAGTTTTGACATAAATGACAATATGGTAACTGCATTTACGATAGTATTGCAAATCATTTTTGTGTATCACATATAATATTTTGAAATGCAAAAGTATGGTAAGTGCACTTACGATAGTATTACAATTACAAAATTTCTCATAATCACTTACAATAGTATTGCACTTTCTTTGCACAATTTTTATTTGTTGGTATTTTGCCATTAAATTTTTTTACATGATGGGGATGTGAAAAATACATGTAATAATGCAAAAAAGTGGATTTCGTAAAAAATGTTAGTTACGATAGTTTTGCGCCGAACCCTCGAATTGGCTTCGGTAATTCCCTGTGACGCACCCTGCCACCTAGCAACGCATTAAAATAAATTACAATGCATTACGTTAAGCGCGAGAAACTTGGGGTAAATTACGTCATATTATGTCGTCATATTACGTCATATTTCTGTCTTGTTGAATGGCGCGTTACGAGTACTAATTACCTAGGTAAACTTTGGGTAAATTACGCCATATTTCTGTCACTTTGAATGGCGCGTAATAATTACCTAGGTAACTTCTGAACTACTGTTTCTGTCTTCAATTGAAGAGTTAGAAAATATGAAATCAGTACTTTTACAGGTCGTAACCATGAAATATCGAATCATATTCCACCGTTATTTCTCGATAAACTATCGCAAAGCATGAAATGATGCAGACGACTAGAGCATCTTCATGTGTTAAATATTTAAAACCAATTGAATAAAGGGTTATAAAAGTTATGGTTTAAATATCTGTGGTTCCAAACAGGTTGACAAGTGGAAAAAAAATTACTGCTGGTTAAGAGTGTTTTTTTTTTTCTCTTTTTGTCAAAAGGTTCACCTATTAAAAAGGGAGAAAATCGTCTGCAGAAGGCGCTGTGATTACTTTTCACCAGACTACAAATTTTTATCCTTGTTATCCTCGTCCAAATTGTAAGCATTTACAGACGACAACTTAAATACTACTCTAAACATAAGATTTGTCTTTCATGGAGTAGAAAACATTGTGGGAAAAGCAGAGAAAAAGCTGTGGCCCATTGTCAAATAATTTCTACTTTTGACTGCAAAAAAAAAAAAAAAAACGATTTGAAAAACATTGTAGGAAAAATAGAAAACGAATTGTAACCAGCATTTCCTCATTTTCACAATGTTTTATATCCTATCAAAGACAAATCACATCACATTAGCAATGCTTAACCCATCACCACACAATCCCTACTTTTGACGACCCTGAGAAAGAAGCCTTTAGAAAATATTGTGCGAAAAGGAGAAAATTCTGGTAACCAGCATTTTCTCCTTTTCCTGCAATGTTTTCTACCCTTCACAAAACAACTTTCAAATTTCAGTCACTTCTATTTGGTCGTCTGCAAATGCTTTCGATTTGGACAAGCCAAATATTTTGTCGTTTTGTAATGAGTTAATTTGTTGTCTGCAGACAGTTTCGATTTGATCGTTGATATGGTACAATTTGGAATAGCCTTCTATAAGGCGAGTCGAAACGAAAAATGACAAACTAGTAAATTAGATATCCTCATAGTCTAAATGAAGTTATCGGTCTTCAAGGAAGTCAAGTTTGTCATTACAATTTTCTGTTTCGATTATCAGCTGACCCAAATTTGCAGCCGAAGACCTTGAAAACATCCTTGTAAAGGAAATAAAAAAGAGCTAATCAACACGAATTAAACTTGAAAAAAAAAAAACCTCAAACACACTTTAAAAAAAAGGTTTCTTATTTTTTCGCCATTATATCAAAATTTGTCCGCTTGAAGACGCCAAAAGTTCTCACTAGGAGGGATGAATTTTTCCCTTTACAAAACAACAAGACTTTAACCTTGTCCAAAATCGAAGGATTTGCAAGGGTAAAGTTAAAAAATAAAATGTATCCCTCATGAAATTTGTTTTTGAAAGGACAGATACTGTTATAAAAAAGGTAGAAATGCTGGTTTCCAGTGTTTTCTCTCTTTTTCTTCAACATGTTATCCAAGGCGGCAAACTACATCTCGAAAACAACTGTGTGAAATACTGGATATTTAAAATGAAATTCTTACAAACATGAAAGTTTGCAACAAATCCATAGCTGAAATACAAATCGCATCTGGCGGGATTCGAACTCATGCGGAAAAATATCCTCTTTTTTCCAGCTTTCAAAGACTAATACCATAACCACTTAGCCAGCTGGATATCTCCCTAGCGCATTGGTTAGGTATTGTATTTAAGTAGACGATTTTCCAATTAAATTTGATATAAGCGGTATTTCAATTTTATCGTTAACGGCGCACCGGAAGTATGACGTTACACCGGACAATCAAAGCATTATTTCAACGACAAATGCCGTATGTCCCGTTCACAAATCCTTTAAATTTTTACAAATTCACCACTGAAAAAAAGTGGCATAGTAAGAAATCTAAATGAAATCAATTCTAACACAATTTATTAATATTTCATGACATTGCTTTTGAAAAAAAAAAAATTTAGGAACAGACGGAGCCATGCATGAATGAGTGGATTCCCGTAACGTCCCCACCCCCACCCCATCTTAAAGTCATCATTTATTGATGACTCAAGACCTTATCAGGCAGTAAGTCCGTTTTTGGACAACAAATGGGATTTCGAAGCCATGCGGACAAAATCCCCGTTTTTTTCGAGGTTTAAAGGATGAACGCCATAACCACTTAACCAAAAAGAACATATATATCTCCTTAACACCGTTGTTCGGTATTCATTTGAACCCTTTCCCAAACGACAAACTTTTGGACTAGACAAGATTAAAAGCATTTGCAGACGACGATTCAACTATTGCTGAAAAGATGATTTCTGTCTATGATAGGATAAAAAACATTGTGGGAAAAGGAGAAAATGCTGGTTACCATCATTTTCTCCTTTTCCCACGATGTTTTTAAAAGGCTACTATTCGAGACCCGTAAAAATCAGGGATTGTTTGGGAAAGGGTTAAATCGGGACGAAGCCATGCATGAAGGTGTTGTCTCTTGTAACAAAGAAAACATGTCGGGTACATTTGTCATTCTTCCAACCTGACAACGCAAACAGTTCCCTCCAGGACGTTGGTAAGCTTTAATGGTGTTTTCAGCATCATTTTATTTATATCAAAGCGACAAGTTTACCTATCCATGCTTCCGAAGAGTTCCTCTTACTAGTACTTCACACAATATTTTCCCGAAAGCACTGGCTACTTTCCCACATAGCCACCGTGGAGAGAGGAATGAATCGTGGTGCAATTACTATCATTAATCCTCGGAAAAAAATGTATGCTACCTAAATACATGTAAGTTCACCTTTTATCAAAAATTGACGTTTTAGATTGCTCCAAATTGAGAACGTGTACTGACTTTAAAATAAAATTAACTGAATATTTGGAATTTGTCTACGGAAGCTTATAAAACATGGTGGGAAAATAGCGGCTTCCAACAATTTCTCCCTTTTCCAAGAATGTATCAAAAGCCGTTTACTTTATGATTTTGAAAACTCGCGATTGTCTGGTATATGGTCAAAATGATAACTGTAGGAAAGATGTGGCAATAAGAGATGATAGGGAGACATATGCGTCGGTACGAACACAATTGAGAACGCAAGATCAATGAAGGGAGACAACTTTTATGCTCAATAATTGCAAATTGTCAGTGCTTGCTACCCCTCGATTCCTTACACAGCGTGTCGAAAGCGATTTCATTAGATGAAATCTATTTATTTTACATCGATTGAGAAACCATATCTTACAAATTATTCTTATCTCTTTCGATTCTGTTTCCTGGGAACTACACCAGTATTCCCCCCAAAGGTGTAGCCAAATATACAATCCCTATGTTGACAGCCGCTTCCGGGTATCGGTCGCGGTACCTTATAGTTACCAGGCCGATGCTTTACCCCACAACCACATAGGATCCCTCTCCAATTTTTAAGGGGTGGATTTTGGATGGTGGTTTATGAGGATTTGCGGCTTTCTTTTCTTGTCAGAAACAGTTTTTTTTTTAAACTGAATTTGACCAGTTACTTTAATAACTTTTACGGTCAAGTGGCAGGAGACTTGGAAACTTGTTCACGGCTGTGGTGAAACATGTCGCCCCGAGCCGAAGGCGAGGTGGCGACATGATTTGACGCAGCCGTGAACAAGTTTCCAAGTCCCCTGCCACCTGACCGTACAACGAATTTATTGTACTGCAAAGTTTTACCCTTTCAAAGCACGTTAAGCGAAATTTTCTTGTATTATAATCTTAAGAATCGAGTACGCTGACGAAATAGAAATTCCCTTCTGAGTGCCTCAATTCAATGAAAACTGACGTCACTGGAAAGTGACGTCACTAAAACGTTCAGTTTGGTGCATAAATGTGCGGTCTGGTGATCGATCGACGCAGCTATTTTGGATGTTGTGTTGCACGTGCAGTGATGTTTACGGGGTACTCAAAAGGGAAACAGGCTTTGCGTGGTGAATCATGCCGCCCCGAGCCGAAGGTGGCGACATGATTCACCACAGCCGTGAACAAGTTTCCAAGTCCCCTGCCATCTGACCGTACAACTAATATTATTTTACTGCAAAGAAATTTCTCGTGGTCTGATTGGTTAACATGCCGGGAACATAAATCATGTTCCCTGGCAAAAACCACGCAAAGCCAGTTTCCCTTTTGAGTGCCCTGTAAACATCACTACACGTGCAACACAACATCCAACATGGCTGCGTCGATCGATCACCAGACTGCACATTTATGTACCAAACTGAACGTTTTAGTGACGTCACTTTCCAGTGACGTCAGTTTTCATTGAATTGAGGCATTCAGAAGGGAATTTCTATTTCGTCAGCGAAAATGTGCATTCTGGTGATCGATCGACGCCGCCATTTTGGATGTTGTGTTGCACGAATAATGATATTTACGGGGCACTCAAAAGGGTACTGGCTTTGCGTGTAATGATGTTTACGGGGCACTCAAAGGGGAAACTGGTTTTACGTGGTTTTTGCCAGGGTACATGATATATGTTCCTGGCATGTTAACCAGTTAGACCACGAAAAAGTTCTTTGCAGTATAATATATATTATAATATTCCGCTAGGTGACATTTTTTCAATTACACATCTCTCTGATTTGGGCATTCTGGATACTGAACCGGACATTCCATTTCCCTGGAAAGTTTTTTATGTCTATCCTCCCAAAGACAAAGTTAAGTTTGGATGTCACTTTTATATTGTCGTCTGCAAACCATTACAATTTGAGCGAGATTAAAAATTTGACGTATTTCATGTATTGCCGACACACATTTTTTTTCCAAATTATACTGGTATACATAGATTTTTGTCTCTTCTCATCTCGTGCCTATCTTGTCACCCATTACCGCACAATCCCTACTTTTGACGATCCTGAAACAGAAGCCCCTTGGAAACATTGTGTGAAAAGGAGAAAATGCTGGTAAGCAGCATTTTCTCCTTTTCTATCAATGTTTTATACCCTTCCCAAATCAAATTTAGATTTTTTCAGTCACATTTATTTTCTCGTCTGGAAATGCTTTCAATATGGAAAAGTCTAGAATTTTGTCGTATGGTAAAGAGGTAAACTGTATTCTGTATTGGCTATAAATATTTTTTTTTTTTATGCCGAATAAAGATTATGTTATGTTATGTTATGTTTAGTAAAAAGTTGTTGCTGAATTTGGACCCTGGATCGTTTCAATGTTTACTACATTTATGTTGAATACATAAGAAGCCCATTAATTCGTAAACAATTTTCATCCATTTAATGTCTAATGATCAAATTATAGATAAGAAATATCAGCCACACAGCCTGTACCAATTACATTGGAATGTCTAGCATTCCGTAAAAGCTTTTATAATTATGCACTTCTTGTCAGTTTAATGATGATAAATTCCTCTTCTTATTTTCTATACGATTAAAAACCCTTGTCTTGTTTTATGACCCCTCTGGAAGAAGGCTTTTCGAAAATATTCTAGAAAAAGGAAAAAAAATACTGTTAACAACTCTCCGTGCCATTCGGTAAAGATGAATCATTTGCAGACAGCATAGATCAAGATCAGACTGCACAGAATGTGCAGTCTGATCTTGAATCTATGCCTGTCCGCATATTTAACCAAACCTATATATTGCCCTTATATTTTCAGCCGTCAACAGAGAGTAGGTTGATATATTTGGCATCTAAAGACTCAAATCACAAGAAAATGTTGTTTACTAGTGTGTTCATCTTTTCAGCAACGTATCATCAGAGCTCCATATAAGGAGAGAGATTTTGATTTAAAAACTGAAAATACTGATACTTCTCCACTAAACCCTATGTCAAGGTTACTCATTAGAATCGTCTCATCGAGACGATTCTAAGTACTCACAACATAGGGTTTGGAAGAGAAATAATGAATTTAGAATGCTATCACTCCCTTTTATCTGGGGTATTATATTTTACCTATATATATGTCGTAGTCCAAAAACTGGAATCTAGGTGGATCCGGAATCTGCCTATAAAGACCGAAATGGAGTTCTGCCTAGACCAAAATAGGATTCCAGTTTGGCTAGGCAGCTCCACAATCTGCCTAGACCAAATTGGAATATTTTCTCGTTTAATATAGTGCAACTATATACATGTATAAACCATTTTATTAAATCCCAACAAAGAAGAAGTTTTATTTTAATTGTTAGGTACTGCATTTTAATCGGGACGAAGCCAGGCATGAAGGAGTGGTCTCCCGTAACACAATGCAATGCCAACTATAATGTCTGTAAAAAGGGCAGTAAGTTTGCAAAAGGTCAGTCGCGCTAGGCAGTCTATGGATGAATAAAATGAATTTGATAGTTCTCATTAATAGTACGGTCACAAATCAGTAAATGCCGCCTGCCGGCGTGGTAACTGCCAGTTTTCATTCAAATTCGGCCGGTGGCAGCCCGGTGGCAGCTCGGTGGCAGGTACAATCGGCAGGCGGCAGGCGGCATTTTAGACGCCGCTAATAGTACGGTCACAAATCAGTAAATGCCGCCTGCCGGCGTGGTAACTGCCAGTTTTCACTCAAATTCGGCCGGTGGCAGCCCGGTGGCAGCCCGGTGGCAGCTCGGTGGCAGGCACAATCGGCAGGTGGCAGGCGGCATTTTAGACGCCGCTAGGACGCCGCTGAAGTTTTAAGAAAAAGTTAAAATTCTGAATGCCACCGGCCGATTTTTTCCAATTGTGGCTGTCTTCAGGGCGCCGGCCGGGCGCATTTCGTGGTCGCGCGGTGGCAATCAAGCGGCAGACGGGCGGCAGCGCGATTTTTACTCGGTCGTCACGGGGTTCGAGGGCCTTCAATCTTCGGCCGGCGATCGGTAGCGACTAACTGCCACTCTCCAGCATCCGGCCTGCTCCCGTTATGCTACCGACATGCCACCGTGCGATTTCAAAATACCTGCCGGCGGCAGGGCGGAGATTGAAAGGCAGATGGAAGGCGGCTGTCGGTGTTGGTAGGTGGCAGAATAGCGATCTGCCGAATGCAGACTCCCGGGCCCCTGAATATAAATCCGAGGCTATTAAGGAATTGTCGTCATGGCGATTCTAACAGCACCAGGGCAACTCAGAGACTTGCATATTGCTAGCTTGGGCTCTGGTCTCTTGCTCTTCGGTGCTAGCGCTTTGTCTTGCCCCTTGCCTTTAGGGGGAAACTTGTTGGAAGGAAAAACTTCTTAAAAATTAGATCTATTTATCTTGTGGTTGATAATAATGATGAACACTTTGTAGAGATACTGTACCAGAGCAATCAAGCTATATATATCCCCCGTAAACCAGCCTGCCGCCGTCAGATTATCGGGCGGGCGCCTGTCGGTGGCAGTTCGAACGCGCGATCGCCGGCCGGTGTCAGTTGTAAATGGTCGGTGTCCGCCAGGTCGCCGGGCGGTGGCAGGTAAATTCTGACGGCTGCCGGACTGTCGCCTAACTGCCACCGGCCGATACCCCACACCCGTCGAACTTAAAAAACTGGCTGCCGCCGCCCGGAACCCGCCAGGCAGCCTTTGACTGGCAGTTATTTATGACCACTCTCACCGATTTGTAAAAAATCGGCCGGCGGCATGTAATTTTAAGAGTCCACCGATGTTTAAAAATCGGCAGGCGGCAGTTTCACATTGTGACCATAGTGTAAGACGCCGCTGAAGTTTTAAGAAAGACTTAAAATTCTGACTGCCACCGACCGATTTTTTCCAATTGTGGCTGTCGTCAGGGCGCCGGCCGGGCGCATTTCGTGGTTGCGCGGTGGCAATCAAGCGGCAGACGGGCGGCAGCCCGATTTTTACTCTGTCGCCACGGGGTTCGAGGGCCTTCAATCTCCGGCCGGCGATCGGTAGGAACTAACTGCCACTCTCCAGCATCCGGCCTGCTACCGTTGCGCTACCGACATGCCACCGTGCCATTTCAAAATATCTGCCGGCGGCAGGGCGGAGATTGAATAGCAGATGGAAGGCGGCTGTCGTTGTTGGTAGGTGGCAGGATAGCGATCTGCCGAGTGCAGACTCTCGGGCCCCTGAATATAAATCCGTGGTTATTCACAATAAGAAATTGTCGTCATGGCGATTCTAACAGCACCAGAGCGACTCAGAGACTTACGTATTGCTAGGTTTGGCTCTGGTCTCTTGCGCTTCGGTGCTGGCGCTTTGTCCTGCCCTTTGCCTTTAGAAGGCAACTTGTTGGAAGGAAAAATTTCTTAAAAATTAGATCTATTTATCTTATGGTTGACAATAATGATGAACACTTTGTAGTGATACGAGAGCAATCTAGCTATATATATCCCCTGTAAACCAGCCTGCCGCCGTCAGATTATCGGGCGGGCGCCTGTCGGTGGCAGTTCCAACGCCCGATCGCCGGCCGATGTCAGTTGTAAATGGTCGGTGTCCACCAGGCCGCCGGGCGGTGGCAGGTAAAATCTGACGGCTGCCGGACTGTCGCCTAACTGCCAGCGGCCGACACCCTGATGATACCCCACACCCCTCGAACTTAAGAAACTGCCTGCCGCCGCCCGGAACCCTCCAGGCGGCCTTTTACTGGCAGTTATTTATGACCACTCTCACCGATTTGTAAAAAATCGGCCGGCGGCATCTAATTTTAAGAATCTACCGATGTCTAAAAATCGGCAGGCGGCAGTTTCACATTGTGACCATAGTGTAAGCTTTTTTACACCAACTACTATTAGTCCGGTCTGTTAGCTCAAAAATGTTTACCAACCGGACGAAAGTGTGAAAATTTTATATGATTGAAACAATACTTTTCTAAGACGAAAAAAAGGGGTGTGCCCGATTTTAAGGCCCTAGATCAATTTTTATTGCGATTTGAAATTCGGATAACTATACCGTCCGAATACTCTTCCTTTGTAGAATAGTAATTTTGTTTCCCGTTTATAGTCAAAGTGTATGATCGACAAAAAAATGGTGTTTCAGAAGTATTTTGCCATTTTTAAAGGCACTGCTGGATTTAGGGATTGACTCTATGAATATTCCATGTGTCTTTCGTATCTATCTGTTTGTCTGTCTGTCCATTTGCGTATCATTTGCTTGCATTTTACTTTCTTAAAAAGAACTGACCGAATTTCGCGCACAGCATTAGGTCGCTCCGCAGGACAAATCAAATTGCCTACAGATTTTCAGCATACAGTGCATTTAACGATTTGCCTATTACATTTGATATAACGAATATTTCCTTTATATCCAAAGCATTTTTCAATGACAAATGCTGTATGTCCCGTTCGCAAATCCTTTAAATTTGGAATACCGGGATCAAAGGAACACAGAGTTAACCCTTCACCCATTTTTTTCAAATCTTCATAAGACACATATCTTTAAATATTCAAAATGAAGCTTGAATGAATATTTTGTGAAGAAGGTATGGAAGGTTTAAAATTTGATCTGAGACCACGTTTCTTTTGTTCATGATCTATAACAAAGTTAATCGTCAATAGGAAAGTTCAACAAAGACGGTTTGATAATAGTGCTGTAATATCAGTAAATGGACTGTCTTTCTGAAGACACTTAACAGACTTTTAACCTTTTACCAAAGTATTTTCAGTTTTTGCGACCCGGAAAAAAATGGGAGCCGACGCGCTGATTTGTCCCACTTTCTGTTTTTTGTCTCACTTCCTCAACTTTAGCACCCCCCCCCCCCCCTCCCCAATAAGAAAACGAAAACAAAAAGTAATCAATATATAGTTCAGAAACATCTGTGAAAAATAAATTTTCAAAGTGTGAGAGAAAATACTGGAAAAAAGGAATGAGATTGCAACAAGCATTTTCTCCTGTTTTACTGTTTCAAGGACAATTACCAACATCTGAACCACCTTCATTCTATCGCCTCCATATGCTGGGTGTAGGACAAAAGCCCACTAGGGCAAAAGCCCACTGAACAAAAACCCACTAGGACAAAAGCCGACTTTTAGTTCTAATCATGTATTCAATTAAAAAGTTTCATATATATGATGTTACTTGTCTTTAGAAGAGTAGAAAACATTATGTGAAAAGCAGAAAATGCCGGTAAGCACCATTTTCTTATTCTCTCGCATTTTTTTTCAAAAGTCCAGCATTTTCTCCTTTTCTCACATTCTTTTCAAGTCTTCTTTCATATGGTTGTTATAAGTATGGGAAATGTTGCAAAGAAGTGAAAACTGAGAAGAAGAAAAAAAAGCAATTCGATCATTCTGATCATTAAATCTGTAATGTGTTTTTTCTACAAAAATGATAAGAAAAATGATTTTCTAACTCTTTTTATAAGCAGTGAGCTTTTGTCCTCCTAGCCAAAATTAGCAGTGGCCTTTTGTCCAGTGGGCTTTTGTCCTATTGGGTCTTTGTCCCAATGGGCTTTTGTCCATTTCCCCCATATGCTAGGTATATGGACCAGTCCAAGGTTGTCGTCGGGTGAAAACATTCATGGAACCTATTCAAAACCCTATACCAAATAACCCAAGCTTTTTACGACCTTTAGAAATATAGTTTTTAAAAATGTTGTTGAAAAGGGATAAAGTTCTGGTAACCACTATTTTCTCTTTTTACCATTTGCTATACTGCCTACAGAAAACTTCGTTTTTTTTTTAAGTCACATTCAAATTGTTGTCTTCAAAGGCTTGTAATTTGGGCAAGTCCCAAATTTTTGTTTGGTAGAGTTAATGGAGATTCAGTGTTGTAAAAATAGGGGAAAAGGGGGAAAAATAACATTAATAAAACTGCAATAGACCTTTCCTATTTTTATGTCTGATTGGTCAACTAATGTTTGCCGAATTCCGTAGCTCTAAGTTTGTAATGTACATGCCTGAAAACCATGAATCGATTGTTGGAATTATCTAAACTTTTAAAGTGATAATTTTTATTTAGAAAAAATCGTTCTGGTATCTGCAAAAAGACAGAGAGAGTCTATTTACCAATAAACTGGAACATTATATACATTTTTAATTTAAAGCGAAAATCCAGACTTTGAAATAACATTTAAATCTCTATAGTTGCATTTTTGTCATGCTCCTATTTTAAGTACCTTATCGTAATAACAAAGTTCAATTCAAATTTCAAACCTCCCATTCCTTCTAGAAAAATAGAAGTTCGAGATTAATTTTCAGTAGGCAAATACATGCTATACTTGTTTTCATTGAAAAGCTAGTAAAGACGAGAAAGACGAGCAGGGCGTTCTTTTGATCTCGGTATTTCACCGTCAAAATGGTTGATATATATGAAATCAGAACCGTAGGAAGCAATTTCGGATTGGGGGGGGGGGGGGCAAAATTTTAAGAATCGGCTTGTCTTCCCGATTTGATATATGCTGCGTTTTGTTATGCAGGCACGTGAAAAGTAATCCACCTGCTAATACTAGGGATCGAAATAGATGTAAATTTGTTCAACAATGTGGTGAATTATGAGATTTGGAAAAAAAATATAAAGCAAAAAATCACACTGAAATAAATGTGACCTCAGAAATTGTTTGTTGTCTATCAGATAACAAATGTAGACGAAAAATTCCAGGGCTAGCCGCCATTTGTTTAGAACTATTTTAATTTGTTTGACATTTTCTATCAGCGTATCGTCAGTAAGCTATTCTTAAATATTATTTCATCCTTTTTATATACCTCTATTTTCTAGCAATATTCGGCCAAACGCTGACACGATAATTTTATTTGTGATCAAATTATTGTAGGGGGCGGGCCCTCTGGCCCCTCCTGTTCCAACGGCCCTGCTGAAAAGCTGTAATGTACTTTTTAGGCACTGACTAGCACACACGTGTCATGATTGTAAAGGTTTGGAATTGTTAAAATCTGTTACAGAGGACAAGTATGTTCTAATTACTAGCCCTAAAAGATGCATTTTTCTGCCCGAACATTTTTTTTTTTGTTTTCAGATGCATTATTATGTAACCTGGTTTAACCGGTCCCAGTTTAATTTTATATTTGCACTTATTTCTTACGTCGGAAGTGGGGGAATTTATTTTTCAAGTTATTAAACCGTATCCTTCTAAATAGATTAAATGACGCTTTTAAAGCCGATAGTAAAAACCCAAATGTTATTTCAAAGGAATATCTCGAGGAAAAATAAAATATCTCCGTATCGGACAGTGTAGATCTAGGATCAGACTGCACGTTCTTCGTAGTATGATCTTGATCTATATTGTCTGCAAGAGGTCAATGAGTCGCGCTTGGCAACCTAACGGTTAATGCAGTCTGCATACAAAAAGTTCTATCAACACGCCCGATAGGAGACAGCGCTTATGAAACCGCTTTACTCTCTGAAGTCTACCGAAAAATTGATAAAACGACAGTTTGTTTTTTGTATGTATCTTCTAAAAAGACAACTAATGATAAAACTACCAGCACGGCCGTTTTAGCTTTTTGGGCATTTCAAGAATTTCGAAACATAATATAAAAGTGAAAAAAATGACTAAAATGCCCATTCTTGGTATTATTTCGGATTTATTTCTATATTATTTCATTTCTATGTTACTAAAAGTAAATCAAAATCCACCTATAAAGTAAATCAAAATAAAAATTTCGATAAAAAGAAAAGGAAATGAAGTTCTATTAAATATGAAAACGTTTTGATGTACCTTCAGTGATCAAATCAATGTGAGATACGAATACACGTACATGTGTTCTGATAAAACGAAAGTACAAAGGAAGAGTATTCGGACACTACATCTATCCGAATATATAATAGGCAGTAATTAATGAACTAGGCCACTGAAATCGGGCACACCAGGTGCAAATGACTCGGAATGATGTCTAGTAACTGTGTGCAAAATTTGTTGCTTTCGTCCGGAGTGTAAACATTTTGCTAAAAAATCGAGTTAACAGACCGGACTATATATACCACTTCTTAGCTACAGCTTTAACTCTTTGTTACCAAACAACAAATTTATACACAAGTCCAGACTGAAAGCATTTGCAGACGACGACCACAAGATGTCTCAAAATAGTTAGGTCATTATTAAAAGTTTAGGAAACCATGCTGAAAACATTGGCTGGAAAATGCTGATACCTTAGTCTCAATAATGAAACGCTGTTGATTTTTTTTCACATTTGGGCATTTCTTTTGCACCATTTCATCTCAAGTCCATCGTAAATTTTCCTGTAGCAAAGATAGAGCGCTATACTGACTTTTTGTTTCGATGGTTTAATCTGTATTTCAGAGAAACGCAATTAAATTTAGTAAGAAACATTACCAAAGACAAATTATTAAACCTTTAATTACCCATACAGTTTACAAAAGCCGATTTTAAAATATAAATCTTACCAAAAACCATGCAATTTATCATAAGTGGCGGCCACTTTGTGCGTTTTCGAGAATGTGTACGACTCGAGTAACAGATGAAATGGACTGACTTTCCTTTGGTTCGGCGTTCAAATTGAAAACGTTGTATCTCAAACGAAAAATTAATGAATACGAAAGCAACAGGTATGTTTAAATCCTAGTTTTGTGCACTATTTTTGAAGTTATGACAGTCAAACTTGCGCTCAAAATCTGTGCGGAGATGTAAACCGCTTTTGGCTAGAGGCCAGCCTTGTAACCACGTTTCAGACTTTTGCATGAAAGCTGCAACCACTCTCAACAACATGTATAAATGCGCTTTATCAGTGCTTTCAGCGCTTTGATTTTTTTTAACCGATCGTGTCTGCACCCAGAGGCTACCAGTAAAACAAGACACCTCGCCTTTGGGGACAAGACCTTATCTGTGCTTTTCGATACCCTTCTTTTTTCCTTTTCTCAGAATTTTTCCACGAACCTCCTCTTTTAGGGTCGTAAAAATATGGGATTGCTTTGTGAAGGATTAAGTGATTGTGTATGTGAAGAATATAAAGATTTGGAGAAATTCTAAGCGCGTATCACTAATGATGATGAGACCATTTCGAGGGGGGTGAATTCAAAAGAATTCCATCTGCATTTTGGAAAATTTTACAGGTGAGGGAAAAAACTTCTCATATCTCTGAAGAACATTGTTAGACCATCATTTTTAGATCTGTTGTGTTGAATTCATTTACCCATTCCATCACAACTTAACTTAAAAATGTGAACTAACAAATCTTTTCAGAGAAATGAGGGTTTTTTTTTCCCACTCCTGTAAAAGTTTTAGAAATGCACATGGAATAATATCGCATTCACCCCTAGATTCGTTCTATCACGTCTGCTCGAATTTGTGCACGAGAATAAAAAAAGTTAGTTTTGTTGTCTGTGAAAAATTTCTTTAACCCATTACCACACAATCCCTATTTTTGACGACCATGAGAAAGAAAGGTGAAAATGTTGGAAACCAGCATTTTTTCCTTTTTCCACAATATTTTCTACCCTTCACAAAACAAGTTTTCAGTCACTTTTATTTTGTCGTCTGCAAATGCTTTCGATTTGGACTAGCCTAAAATATTGTCGTTTGGTAATGAGTTAACTGTAAATAACGTATTCAAACGCGCCGCCCAATTTAGCCTATGTGATATACCATAACCAGTTTTAATAAACTGTCACCACTTGGCTAGGACGAGGGACAAATTGTAATCCAATAAATGACTTTTTAGGTTTTAGCAGATGACAGTGAGACTTGGTAATAAACAACCTAAGTAATTCGTCCGGCAGACTTAGTCTTTTGGGATTAACCTGTTACCTACTGCATGGACTATTTTAATTTATTGAAAGATATAATTTCTAATCGGACAGTGTAGATCCAAGATCAGACTGCACAATTTGTGTTGTGTGATCTTCATCTACACTGTTCGAAAAAGGTCCATGAATCACCCTCAGCAGCTTAAAAGTTAAATGTAAACAGAGGAGGGGGATACTTTATTTTCAAAAGCATAGGAACATTGTGGGAAAAGGGAACGTTACTTACAGAATTACGAGCAATTGCTACTTTTCTCACAAGGTTCTTGACTGCCTTCTGCTATCTAGAGTGTAGTTTAGTCTTAACCAAACGACAAAAAATTTAAAGGTGGGTATTTAGAATTTTTACATCTCACCAAATTAAAAAAATATATATATCACTGAAATTCATATGAAAAAATAGTACAAATCATCAATAATTAAGATTCATAAAATCACAAAAAAAAATGATGGTATTCCCTTAAAAGGCTACGTAGCCTCTTAAGCTATTTTTAGATTTCGCGCCAAAAATCATTAAAGCATTGTGGGAATGTCAAGTAACTGGCACGTGACTCATAACGCTTAAATTCCCTATCATGATAAACATGTAATAATTATTTTCCATAATGTCTTCTTTAGACGCTATGTTTGAAGCTTCTTCTGTGTATTCCTGTAAGTAAATGAGCGAACCGATGATCTAAAAATAGAACGTGTCTCCCGTTGGTGTCAACCTGGGCCGTAGTAAGTCTCTAGTTTCTCGTGTTGTCGGACAGTTTTCGACTACTGGGATTTTATGAATGAAAATTAAAAGGCTTTGGGAGTATAAGGATGATTTTTTTGCACTATTGTGAAATTTTCGTCCCAAAATCTGAAGGGCCACCTTTAAAGTCATCTAAGTTCAAAGTAGTTGCAGACATCAAATGAAATGTGGATAAAATAGTGAGAAATATCTTTAAAAGGATAGAAAGAATTTAAGGAAAAGGATAAAATACTGGTTACCAGCATATTTTTCCTTTTCCCAGAATGCTGTCTGATGCCTTATTTTCAGGGTCGTTTAAAAGTGGAATTGTGTGCATAAAGGTCAAAGACGGTAATCAGGGCCCGTATTCACCAACCATTCTTGAGAATATTCTTAGTCTTATTCTCCAAGGTTTTCCAAATCTGTAAGTAACACAACTTCTGATTGGCTAAACCATTCGGTTTAGCCAATCAGAAGTTGCGTTACTTACAAATGTAGAAAATTCTGGAGAATAAGACCAAGAACGTTCTTAAGAATGGTTGGTGAATACGGGCCCAGGTCATCACAGTTTAAGATGGACAATAACCTGTAAGTCACTGAAACATGGTTATCTTTTTTTTGCAAATGTCAGACCAATAAATTCACGAAACGAAAGAATGTAATGCGATAACTACCATTATTATCAAGATTTATTATCAACTGCAGACGACTTTATTCATTTAACAGCAGATCGGCCATTTTAAGGTTTACCTTATACAAAATAATACCAATTATCTTCTGCTGGGCGACATTTTTCAAACACAAAGCTATCTTGTTTGGGCATTCTGGATACAGAACCGGACTACTTTTCAAAATGACAACAGTTACTTTGTATGAGGTTCATTCTTTTAATTGAATCACTGATAGGCCTCCATACCACACGATCATAAGTACATGTATCACACGGAAATAATGGTATGTTTGCAAGCAAGTCGTTTTGAATATTGGCACGAATCTTTTTTGATAGGATCATTCTTTCAAAAGTTATAGTAGGTGTAGTCATATACACTAGCTATATTACTGAATGTACAATGAACCCAAAATCAAAGCTTGAAATTAGAACTTATAAAAGTCGCATTAAACAACTTTACAAATGTGACCCATCATGCAAAAAGGGACCATCTGGCAATTCTGTACATCATTTAGATGAAAACAGATCAACGACAGTGCTGGTCAGTTGAAGTTGGTAAGTCAAATATGGAGTGCAACACGCGAAAAGGGTCATTCGGACATTTGCGTAAAGTGTCGTCTCTGATCAGTGTGTGCAGTCCGCACAGGCTAATCCGAAACGACACTTTCCGATTTTATGTGACTTTCTGTTTTACGCAAGTCTACTGTAGCAGAAAATCTAATGTAGTCGTAAAGTGTCGTCTCGGATTAGCCTGCGCGGACAGCGCAGGCTAATCCGAGACGACACTTTACGCAAATGTCCGAATGCACCTTTTCGTGTGTTGCACTCCATATGATTGTATAATAAGGTACAATGACCAATTTTCATACAGAAAATGTCATTAAAACGAAAAGTGTCAATCAACCCTGGTCTGCCTGCGCAATTCGCACAGTCTGAACAAGGATGACACTTTTCGCAATACCCAGAAGGCCCCTTTTTGCGTGATGGGTCACAATATTTAGTGAATCATGTCAGGTACATGGGGCCTCTCAAAATGAAAACAAAAATTTAAGACGGTAGAACTTACCTAAAAGATGCTCCCTTTCCTGTTCAACCTCAAACTGTGGCTCTAAATGAAAATGTTGTTGTTGTGGTAGATCTTATGAAGCAGGATGCTATGCTTACAGTGAAAGCAACAGCAAAGAGAGGTGGCATACATCGAGTTCGTTTCATAAGATTTTGACCAATGAGTTAAAATTTCGAAAGAATTTCGCTCGATGGGTTCCCTACTTCTTGACAAATGAACAAAAGGCTACTGCTGTAAAAAATGGCCAAAATTATTCTTTAAAAACAAATACAAAAATTGTGATAGAGGTGATGAAATCTAGATTTATCATTTTTAGCCCAAGAGACTCGCCAATAATAAACTATGGCTGCGCAAAGAATAAGTTAGGCAGATCATAGCAAAAAAGAACAAAAAGCTCGGGAAAAGTTTTACTTGTCATAGTTTTTTTTAAATTCCGACCGGCCTCAAATTCTCGAACGGAACGGAACGGTTTCACAAGAACAATGTTTTTTTTTTTTATTCAAAAGTGAAGAGACACCGTGAAAAATGGAGCCCTAGAACTGGATTAAGGCGCCTGTGCCTTATTCATGACAATGCAGTGTCTCACAAGTCTGCAATTGTTAAGAATTTCCTGCAAACGGAAAAGGTGCTTCCCTACCTCCCTATTCTTTCGACCTCAGCCCTTTTGATTTTTTTCTCTTTCTTTTATTAAAAATTATTCTTTACTAAACGACAAAATTTTAGACTGGTCCAAATCAAAAGCATATATAGATGACAAAATAAACGTAACTCAAAAATTGAAAAATATTTCCAGAAGGTTAGAAAACATTGTGGAAAAAGGAGTTACCAGCATTTTCTCCTTTTCGTACAATGTTTTTTTTAAAGGCTTTATTCTCAAGGTCGTGAAAACCAGGGATTATTTGGTAAAAGGCTAAAGAAAATCTCTTTAGGCGTCGTTTTAGCTCTAAACGTGCCTTGGGAAGCGACATTTTTCAGTGTCTGCAGGATATTCCCAGAAAAACCTGTTTTAAAGGCTACACAGACTGGATTCCCAAACTTCAAAAATTTTATTTCTGTCCAGGGAGAATATATGGAAGGGATGGCATGTTACATATAGATGAACGACCCTCGGTTTTCATAAAAAATCAAAGAGCTCTCTCTCTCTCTCTCTCTCTCTCTCTCTCTCTCTCTCTCTCTCTCTCTCTCTCTCTCTCTCTCTCTCTCTCTCTCCGGGGGGGAGGCGAGGCGGGGGGGCTGGGCCGGGGGGGGGGGGGGGGCGGAGCGGTGCGGTGCGGGGCAGGGGGGGTCGGGGCAGGGGGGGGTCGGGGTGGGGCAGGGGGGGGTCGGGGCGGAGGGGGGCATTTCACAAAGTGAAAGGAACACCACTTTTGTGGGGCTCAACTTCATGCCAAGTATAAGGCTTACAAGTAATGTAAAATGTGCAGGTTTTATTCACAATTTACAAGACCACCCTACGGTTTGTTCATTTTGAAAACGAAACACGGGTCACACCTCAACAGTTATTCACTAATAATAAATGTTTTAATTTATTTCAGCTTGTCTTTATCTACTCTACTAAATTGATTGAATTAAACGATTAGATAGAAAGAAGTTATATACGCCCGTCTGTCTTTGATACCAAACAAATACTTAAATTCTGTTTTAGAATTATTACAAAAAAATTCACCCAACAACTATTTATAGAATTAAAACACTAAACTCCGTAATGACGTGTTGATAGACGTAGCCCGGGGGTACTAACTGTTGAAACTAACAGAACAAAAGAAGTGAACATTACCCGATATCGATGAAAAAAAAAAGAACTGTTTGAAGTTGCTCCCGTTTTCCTCGTATTTCTCCTTGTAAAAATGAACACTTAATTAACAAGAACTGTCATGCAAGTCTTTACAAGCTACTGGCTGAGAGAGAGAGGGAGAGAGAGAGAGAGATGGACACATTACTTGGTTGAATAATGGTTTCCCTTGGCACTTTTTTGTTATCTTGTTTATTTTACCCTTTACCACACAACAAAATTTCAGACCTGTTTGAATTGAAAGCATTTGCAGATTACAGTTTCAGTGTGGTTCATATCAAATGATTCTTCTTTGATAGGGTCGAAAACATTGTTTAGGAATAAGATTGTACCTTCACTTGTGACAACAGTCAACAAAGAGAACATATGTAGAGACAGGAAAATGGTTGCAACCCCCATTTTCTCCTTTTGCAACAATGTCTTATCTTTCTCATGAAACCTCACGGTGTCAGGAAGTTTAACACTTTAACTCGCAATCCCTTTAATGACCCTAACAATAAAAGGCTTTTGAGACATTATAGGAGAAAGGACAAAATGCTGGTTACTAGCATTTTTCTTTTTCCCACAAATGTTTTCTACCCTTCACAGCACAAATTTCAATTTTTGAGTCACATTTATTCTGTCGGCTGCATATACTGTCAATTTGAAGAAGTCTAAAATTTTGTAGTTTGGCAGAGAGGTAAGACTTGTTATGCCACAACTTACAAGAATATTTTTCCCAACTCTTAATGTAAATGTATCAGTCAAACATTCTAGTTCAGTTTTTTAAAGAACTTACAACCTTTCGCAGGACTGGTCGATACAGCAATATTACCACCTCAATTAATTTTGGCAACTTTCAGTTAATAGTTAGGTTAAGCAAGGAGCCCTTCAACCAATTAGCTGGAGACAATGAAGACAAGCCTGTACAGGACAATTTTGGAGTTGCCCATTCAAAGTTTGGACCTTTTCCACTATATACTAGTCTTTGTAATTCTGTTTTGATTTTGTTCTCTAATGCAACCCATACAGGTCTTGGTTTCCAAAATTTTGACTTGGATATACTTGTAACATTTGGCCATTTCGAGAAAATGAAATGCTAAATCGTTAAAACGAAATATTAAATCGTTAAAACGAAATACTATTTCGAGAAAACGAAATGCCAAATCGTTAAAACGAAATACTAAATCGTTAAAACGAAATGCTATTTCGATAAAACGAAATAGGTAAGTTCGGAACACTTGGTTGTCATTGTGCGCCACGGTCATGTGAGATCAGTGGCACCGGGCTTTTTCGTCCCAAAACCAGGCCGCCCCTGTGCTTGTTCGTCCGCTGGGCTTGTTTGCCCACACTTCCTTGTCAATCGTGTTTGAATGTATAGTGCTATTTGCCTTCTAAAATGAGTTGTTATTTACATTTAAAAATACTTAAAATAAAACTTTCTCTTGGTCGTTTATTGTACTACCCAGGCCAGTAGGAACGGGAAAGGGAGGGGGCTAGCGGGGGCTCAGCCCTTGAAACATTTTGTTAAAAAGCAAATTTAAAATATTTAAATAACGTGCTTAAGGGGAGCTTTTAGGATCACCGTGTGTCCGTTGTGCTGCGTCCGTCGTCAATAATTCTCCTCCTAATTTGGACCAAACTTGGGTCAATTTGGACCAAACTTGGCTGGAATGTTCTTTTGGGAGGTCCTCTTTTAAAACGGTTCACAGAATTTGATTCTATCGAAAACTGTGGTTGCCATGGCATCCAAAGAGAATTTTCTAAGAAATTCTATAAAGATCTTCTCCTCTGAAAACTCTGGTCAGATTTTGAAATAATTTCACAGAAATGTTCCTTGGGTGACCCTTTTCAAACAGTGTGCGCGAAATTTTGATACGGCGGTGAGGAGGGCTGTTCACATTCTTTAAAAATCTTCTCCTTAGAATTTAAAGTAAATACACATTAATGTTCCTTGGATGCCCCTTAAGAAAAAATGTTTGTGAAATTTTAATCCGTCGAAAAACATGGCCGTGGTGGTGGTTGGTTTGTTGGTTGGTTGTATTACGGTTTAACGCCACTTTAACAACTAAGGACATATGTTGGCGGTCGGTGACGCACATATGTTTCCTGGCTTTCTCACACCGGTACTAACACAACTTTCTTTCTAAAGCTACCGATTACTTTTCTGACATGCTTCGGCAGAGGTGAGAGCGAAAATACGCCGGAGAGAAAGTTCGCCTTAACCGGGTATCGAACTCAAAACCACCAGGTCATGAGTCCGACACGCTCAACATTGAGCCTGCTCAACATTGGTGGTGGTGGTGGGTGCTCTTTGCATCTTACTATGTCAACAATACTTTAACTTGTCCTTTCAAACTTGGCTGTAATGTTACTTGGGAGATACACTTCAAAGTTTGTTTACAGAATTTTTTTCAAATCTTCTCCTCTGAAACCGCTGGTTAGATTTTGAAATAATTTCACAGAAACTCTCCTTGCGTAACCCCTTTCAAAAATGTTTGTGAAGTATTGATCTGTTAAAAAACAAAACTATTGTGGAGGGGGGGAAAGGGGGAGGGGAAGGGGGCTCTTTGCATTCTTTAGATAAATATGTGTACAGTTCCACTTTTTACGAACCGATGAAGCAAATATACCCCCTCTTAAAAAAAGAAGTGTTACCCCCCCCTTCAAAAAAAAAGTTAGCCCCCTCATCCCTTGAAAATGCTTCCTACGGGACTGGAACTGCCCTCTCTTCTTCAAGACACACTGACACGTTTATTTCCTTTTGTTTGCAAAATGGCGTTTACCATGGGTTCGTTTAACATGTTTTTCGTAAGAGGTACTATGATCGTTAGATCGTGTTGCTCAAAGCCGTTTTCAACAATATTGCAGTTATATCGCGGTAGTCTGTACTAAACAGCCTCTTTCTACGGCTAATCGTCCTACAATACCCTATAGATTGAAAATTCATGTCCATATCCATAGACATTTTTCTGTACTTTAATTTCATCTTTAAGCGTAATAATGGGGAAAACTATTTTTGCACACATTTATATCTTATGACGAGTAAAATGATCGGACATTATGGGCAGTCAACATCTATTTACATAAACCCTCAAAATCAGTATGCAGTGAAGTATGCAGTATTAAATCTTTGCTTGGCAGGTACATAACTTGGGACGCACAAGCCCAGGGACGAAAAGCCCGTGACTTCACAATCTGTATACGATGACAACCAAGTGTTCCGCACTTACCTATTTCGTTTTATCGAAATAGCATTTCGTCTTAACTAACGATTTAGTATTTCGTTTTAATGATTTAGCATTTCGTTTTAACGATTTAGCATTTCGTTTTCTCGAAATAGTATTTCGTTATAACGATTTAGCATTTCGTTTTCTCGAAATAGTATTTCGTTTTAACGATTTAGGATTTCGTTCTTTCGAAATAAAAAAATGTGTAGAGCATGACACCTACCGGGCACCGTACTGTTGAGACACTATTTGGAGCAAAACTTTGTCAACTAAAGCATTCGTTCTTATCCACTTCTAAAGTATATGTTTCATAACGGTTGTATTGTCGTTTTTAAAATATATTTAACACTGATAAATAAAGTTTTTTTTACATAAAATAGTTTCTCAAAAAAAGAAAAATCTAAAACCAGTGATTTTTGCTTTCTTATCTGTATAGGGTAAAATTGAAGCACAAGATATAGTAGAGAACGTAGGGGACCATTAAAAACATCTACTGTAATATATTAGAACAATTAGATTTAACAATGACAAATTGGAGAATGTTTTTAAAAGAACCTTGTAAATATTAGAAAAGTAAAATGGAGTACTCTAATTATTATGTAGGGGTACATTTTAGATCTTATAAGTCACTGACAAATCAACTCCACCATAGGGAATATTATCTTATTCTAATAGCAAGAAAATCCAACCGGATTAATAGCTAGGATCTGACAGAAGTTTGTGATTGAGATAAAATTTCATTAATCAGGTCTACAAAAATGCTATAAAGCGAGTCTTTGGCAGTCTTGATTTTTTTTTTTCTGAACGAGTTAATAAATGTTTACCTCAAAAGCTTAGGAATATCAGATTCCTTTATCACATGAGTGTTTTACAAGAATTACAGTCCGTTATGTGTTATAACACAGGCATACATGTGTAATGTGTAATGAAATGTACATGAAGTCTATTCGCGTCTTGACAGGTACTTTACGATCGAAAAATAGTTCCTCAGAAGCTTGCGAAATGTCGATTTTGTTTTGAATCCAAAAGTGATTAACGGTTACGAATTTTGACTCAAGAACCTAGATCAGCAGTGTTGTAGAAATGAAGCGTATAATTACAGGATTTCTGCAAAAATTAGGCACTATTTTCTTATCTCACACGTGTGTGAAAGAAAAATCGTAATCACTGTATGACATTGAAAACAAGGAGATTTATGTGAAAAATAAAGATCTAATACACAATTTGACAGTCGGCTTGATAAGATTTAAGAATGTCGGTCAAACCTTTCAGCTATAGCTAATTACATAGATCAAGAAAGACTGCACATAAAGAGCAGCTGGATCTTCGATCTATACCGTCCGCTTGTTTATAGTCAAGCTTGTAATATGAAACAATCTTTCTATGTTGAGGTGGATTGCGTTTTTATCTTTCGAAAGAGAGCGAGTTTATACATTTGGCACTGAAAGGGTGAGATAGGTGGGATTTGTCATATAAATTTTATAGTATTTCTAATTCACCCTTGCGCTGCTAAGCGCAACGCACTGACCTTTTGCGAGAGCCAGGAGTAACGTCCCTTGACAGTAGGATACATAATGGATTGAGAGAAACACCAAGTGAATATATCGAATAAAATTAAGTTTGATTCTGAAAACAATGATTTTGAAAAATCTTTGGTCGTTAACATTTAATTCCCAAAATTACAATCAACTATTTTCAATCAATCAATTTTTATTCCCAATCAAATGAAGAAGCGAGCAATCATGGGATGAACAAACTATGAGACGAACTTGTTTTGGAACGAAAAAACCCAGCACCGACCAAGCGGTACATAAATTTTGCATCATTGCGCCAAAAGAAGGCTATGAGCGAGTGAAGCTAATTTCGATAAAAAATTTGTATTTCCGATGGCCTTAGATGGCCTTACCCAGTGTATTTTAACATGCCATTTCCAATTGCATATCCGAGTAAATTCATTGGCTAGAGAAAAATTAAGCGTTGTTCGGTTTATTTCCTTCGGCTTTGCACAAAATACAAAACATGGTCTTTAAAATTAATATTGAACTCATAGAGGTATGGTCTTCGACAAATACCACAAAAATTGTTGAAGAGCTAATTACCTGATTTTTATCTAAAACTCATTAACTTCGAAGACATGTTTGCAGGGCTAGATTTTTAAATGTTCTTCGTAGACGTACTTTGAAGTTTGAGTAAAAGAAATATCTGGAAACATTATGGTTGAAGAGTAAAATGTCCGTTAGGCATATTCCTTCAATTTCCACAACGTTTCATCTAGGGTATTCTGTCAAACTGAAATGACAATTCTTGTTACAGAACTAAATAAGCAATCAAAATGTTCATAGGCAAGACAAAATTTTAGCCTTGTCCAAATTGAAAGCATTCCTAGACGACAAATTCAACGTGGCTCAAATGATGAAATTTGTCTTTTATAGAGCAGAAAACATTTTGGGAAACAGAGAAAATGTTGGTTACCATTCTCACAAAATGATTTCAAAATGCTTCTTCCGCAGGGTAGTTAAAAGTCGGCATTTTGTGAATATGAGTAAGGAAGAAAACAAGAGTACCGCATGCGGGTGCCACCACTTGCCCCTAGTTGCTTTATTGTCACTGAAAACTCTTACTCGAAAAAGGGAGGATAACCGTATCAAAATTCTTTGATGGTTACCTGTCCTTGTTGAATGGGTTTCCCCCCTGTGAAATCTAACAGCTATTCCTAGTCTGAGGAAAATATCGTCAGTACTGGTATAGCGTTATTCATGTCAAAATCGATGCTGTATGACGCAGGTGCATACGACGCACAAAACAACAGTGCAACGACAATATTCGACTTTGTTCTCAAAAACAGACGTGCTAAAAATAAAATCATATTAATAATCTGAATTGTACCGAGAAGTTTGCGAAGTAGTCCGATTTAGATTTGTTTCAGGATGTAAAGACAAAAATCAGTGGGAATAATTGTGTGTTTGGGGGGGGGGAGGGGGGAGAAGGGGGAGTTTATCTGTTATATCTAAGCTCACAACGATTTGCCGAACAACAATATTTTAGAACTGTCAAAATTGAACAACATCTTCAAAAGACAAAATAAATGTTTCTTTAGGGATGCTATTTACTTTCGAAAACATGTAATTTATTGTCGAAAAAGTAGAAAATACAGCTGAAAATACAGACTTTCAGCATTTTTTCCATTTTCGTTAATGTTTCTGAAAACCTTTAACATCGAGGTCGTTAAATGTCTAGATTGTTTGGTAAAGGGTTTAAATGACAAGGAAATAGGATGGACATTTTCGGTCGTCATTTGAAGCCATAGATGTGCAGCTTCAAAGATCTTTTTGCTGGATAAGTCTGGCCCTATTTGACAATGTACATTTATTACTAGATGATGTTTCTGTACAGTCTAATCTTGATCTACATGGTGCGGTAAAGTGCCTTGACTAGCACTCTGCTGGCTAAGTATTAAGTAGGAAACTTTCATTTTCTGGTTGGCATTCAAAGCATCAATTACAGGCTGTTTGCGCCACGATTCGTTTCCCCATGGGAACTGCGACATTGTAATTGGAGCAAGTTTCACTTCGATGTTATTATGCCGAAGTACAACACCTACACCCACAGACAATTACCCTCGCCGTCAGCTTTTCATTGCAACTTAACACTTTACCATACAAGGGCAAGTCTTAACGGGTTTTCTTCTTTTCCCACAATGTTTGCCTCTCTTCCTGAAGCAAAGTTTAATTTTTGAGTCACATTTCATTTGTCGTTTGTAGATGCTTTCAATTCCCACGATTCTAAAATTTTGTCGTTTGGTAAAGAGTTAAACGTTACATTATAACCATTTGCCGTGTGCAGACGTACATGTATTTTAACCTTACCTTGATAGAAAAGAAGAAAAAAACTATCATATAGAAAATGAAATTTTACATGTGATGATAATACGCACAAATGTGATAGAAAAAAAAATAATAAAGATATGCTGGCGAGGTTACTATACATTATTTCTTTTCAAGTTGGAGCACAAAAGAGTTCCAGTATTCATATACCAGAACTTCTCAAAACATCTATCTTTTTTAAAAGATCATTTTTTGTTTCGCAATGGTTTCGCACTGTCGACATACTGTCCCGTAATTGACATTTTAGACGTCCATATGGAAATGGACTGTATTATCGCGTGCGTAGTTATCCCTACATTGGTCAAAAGCCACTCAACGGTTGACGCCTACACGTAAGGCGATGGCTATTTGATGTCCTTAAGAACTTTCCGAATCATATTACAATCAGAACGAATTTTAGCTTTTTTTTTGTTTTTTAATCTCATTAGCTTTTAGTAATTCGGAACCTTGTACAACTGTTTTCATATGGAACAACTAACCCATTTAGTGCAATATACTTATTGCTGTGTATTGCTATGCTTAAATAATAAAAGAACTTAAACAAACATGATTTTTAAAACACTACATGTAGTGCACAAAAGTCGCATAAACTTTCTGATACCGCTATCATCTTTTATAGAGAGACACAGACATTAGTCCATTTCGATCAATTCACTTACAAATCTAACGTGGAATCAATTAGCTTAAAAGTACCAATTATGACAACATAACTGGTACTTTGTGAAACTACATCATGGTTTACATTTTGAAAAGAACAAATCTGAAGTGGTCAGAGCTTTTACAGAGTTTCTTTCAATAAACCAAGAGTATGCATCGTTTGGAAAGCACTTACTAACCTTTTGAGTAAGTTTTTTACCAATGATCGATTTATCCGAATATCAAATCAGAAGGTTCCTAGTGCATTTAAATCTGCTGTGTCTTTTTTCTGTCGCTGTTGTTCTCTCTAACATCTCGCTATATTTTATTTTGCCTTATCTCTATGCCCATTACAGCATACGTCACGATGAAACTCACTCATAAATAGGCAAATAAACTCACGTTAATTATGGCGCATCCGTACAGACTAATTAAACATTTCATGAACCTGGGTAGAGGACCATAAACGGACTGTGGATAATCTACAAACTGACACATGAAAGGTATCCATTTAAAATGTAAAAATGTATCCATTTCAAATGTAAAAATGTGTTTTAATGTATCAATGAGTAATAAATGTCTTTGGTCTCTTTGAATGAAAAGAATTCTAAGATTTTGGTTTTGAAATGAACCTTGGTCGGGAGACAATTACGTCATGCCAAAATTGTAAACAATGGGGTATTTTATCACTATACAGTTATTTACAGACCCCCCATCTAAAAAAGAAAGCCTGACTACTTCTTTCAACACGGAAAATGGCGCAATCGTCGATTTGTAGGATTATGTCTTTTTCCTTTCCTGTACCAATCCAAAAGCGCCAAATATAAATATGCACATACATTTCTACTGTCCTTTAAATCATTCCACTGCACTCTGGATATCGAATTCCAACACCCCTCGTGTGAATTGTTGTTCAATTTTAGTGACACAGACTGTTGCGACAGGAGACCTCTGTAGTGTATGTTCTTGCCAGCTACATGAATATGCAAACTTTCAATCTTGACGAGTCTCAAATTCTTTCTGAGAGGTACTTTATCAAAGCCCAGTTCAGTTATTTTCTGTTATACCCCGTACCTCTCAGAAAGGGTTAAAAGCATAAAATAAATAGAATATTTGTTTTTTCGGTAAAAGATCGAAATTTATCTCATCTCGTGAACACCATCACTCGTGGCGGCAGCAGCCACGAGTGAACATATTACCGATGGTGATCACGAAATGAAATGAATTTCGATCTTTCACCGAAAGAAACAAATGTCCTCTATATATCTTGTTTGGAGACGGAAGGTACACAAACCTGTCAAATGGTGAAGAGATGATAATCGTTTTGTTCTAAAGAACCACCTCATTGTATGTCTCGAAGGAGAAAACTACATACAGTGCAAGGGTTATAAATGCTGAATCTATAATGTCCAATCTAAGTTCCCATGTTAAACGTTTTATGTTCAAAAGCACCTAGACAAAAAGTTACACGTGAGAACAATGAATATATATGGTGTGTTAAAACTCATAGTGGGGATTTGTCAGAAAATCTGCATTTGTTTTCCACAGAAGAAGAAAGATAAAATAGGCCACAATCACTAACAGTGAAAGCACCCAATCAGGAAGGAATAGATACAGATTGGACTACTTGACAGACAGAAGGACTTTTCACCACGAAAACTATAGCTAACGAAGAGAATAAAAACCATGGGAATACTTAAACCTGGTTCCTCATCATATCAAATAAAACAACAAATCTGCTCTTTTGAATCACGTAAAATCGTGAACAAAGCCTTACTAAAACATTAATACGTTTATGACTTTGAAATGATCAAGAGCTCAGTAATCAAAACCATGATCTAGTCAACCAGTCCGATGACAAAACCTTAAACAACGCTTCGTATCTTTAACTATGGGGCAGAAAAGCTTATAGTGTACAAACTGAGATAAAGGACATTGAAACGTATTGTCACTTAGTTTAGAAAATCTAAATAAATTAACAAAGAAAAAGAAAAGGCAAATTTGCAAAAGTAATTGCACATTCTCACTGTAGAAAAAGGAGCCCATACATGTAAACTGCGAGAAAATTTCGATGCCTTAGTACATAAATGATATGGGTTGAAAATAAAAATAAAATGCGAGTAGACAAGTGTTTAATTACAAATCTAGAGGTCTGATACCTTTTACTCCTGTCCACCAAACAAATCCTTTGTGTAAGGATAGAATCATTACGACGTTCAATTGTATTTCAGTATTCACGTGACTCACTTTCAGAACAGACTTACAGAAAGAGCAAACAGCTGCTGTCTTTGTCTTTATAACGAGGAAATATATACCCGTCGTTACTGAGGTTTCATTCGTGTAGACGTTCGTTCTTGTCCACCTGTTGAGGAGAAGATTCACGTCAAATTTTGGTGTGTGTGTACCGTCGTGTCGTTTTGTAATTGGGAAAAAAAGATCAGTAGTACTATGCAATATCATCAACCATTCAAGGACGATTTGTCACCCGCAACAGATATGGTTAAAGATCGAAGGTCAAGGTAATGGCAAAGCCAGGGCACGTCTTCACCAACGATTCTTAAGAACGTTCGTTGCCTTATTCTCCAGAATCTTTTACATTTGTAAGTCACAAAACTTGCGATTGGCAGGACACAGGTAGGAGAATATTATTGACGGACTGTTAACGACGTTCGCGACAGTTTTCATTTCACGCTTGGCGTAACCATCACACATCTTTTACTCGAAAAAACGATTAGCACCTACCAAAGTTTTGCTGTTATCTTCGAATGAACTCCATCTCGATTTCAAAAACCCGCATAAAGCTGCAAGAAGTGCGTAAGTAATATACAAGTATCTATGTATTAGAACGGTCCGAAATCGCATGACTTTCGCATCGTCAAATGTCTACCAGATGATGACATTTTGTTACATTTTTTGACATTTTTTAGGACATTTCTTTGACACTTTTATAAGAATGACATAGAAACAGACTTACGTTTTTACTGTTATTGATAACAAAACTCTGCAGCAACTGTCTACACTTACAGATTTTTCTTTTTAAAAACCATTGTTAAGTATGATAAATAAACGGCTTACAAAAATCAGCTTTAACTAGTACCCCTCCACACACACACTTCTTCCAGAAGTCAGAGAAAAATACCTCTGGCATGAAATGAGCTGTGTGCTTTATTGGTAATAGGCCATGATTTAAATCCATCTTACTTCTAGTATTATTTCACACTTAAGGTCTAGGTCACTGTTGACCCATTTTACGTCACTTCAAATTTCAAAACTTGCCACCTGATTGGTCGAGACGGTCAGTCTTGGCCAATTAGGTGCCTCGTCTTGGAATTATCTGTTGACTAGCCTTGAAGTACATAGTAAAAAAGATGTTCGGAATCTTGGTGTGGATACCCTCTGTTTGCTGGCAGATTTAGTACTACCACACAGGTTACTACAGCAGTGTCTTTTTGGTACATCAGACAGAATATAAATCAATAAAATAGCTCCCAAGGAATCACAAATTTGAGCACATTTTCTGCAGACATCGTTAAATCAGCATTAGACATACATTTTGGACGTCTTGTTATATCCTTTATGATAAATCAGTGCATTGGAAGTGTTTTATATCTAATTTTCAAATGGGACTACCTTTTTACTACCGTCAGTAATCTGTTTTTGTGCAAGTTCGACGACTTGGGTAAAGTAGGTTGTTCAACATTTTAAAAGAAGCCAAGCAAGAGTGTAATCAGACGCCTACCTTAATGTGCTCAGGGATTAGGTTGTGCATGGGAAGATTTTATCGTCATAATTCCTCACCAGACCGACTTCGACGGATCGATTCGCTGGCTGTATGATTAAGCGTTATCAATTTAATACAGTTACTGTGAACACGGATTGAAAACTTTGATGCCAGATCTTCTCATCGAATGATTAGCTTGGGATGGCTTGGAACCGATGTAAATCAAACGGAAACTTTTTCGACTCAGGAAACATTAACGCACGACTGTGCATTTATGTTACTGTATTGTCCCTAATCGTATTTTTATACAATTTAAACTTGTCAACTCTTTTCCAATATTTGGGCTTATGCCCTTATCAAGAAATTTGACGTGAAATTTCACGTCAAATTTCTTGATAAAGGCATAGAAGTCTAAGCCGAAATATTGGAAAAGAGTTGATAAATTCAGATTGTGTATTTTTGATTCCCTTAGGATTATTAAGCGGATTAAGTATTTTTTTTTTTATTTTGATTAAACACACAATTTTACATGATCTGGTTTATAGACACGCACCATACAAATCCTTAAAGGACACAAAAACTTAAACGCAGCACAATGTACATGTAGTTGAATATTTACTTTTTTCTTTTCAAATTCTCCAAACAGAGAACATTAAATTACCCTAAGGTTAACAATTTGTGAAATAATTTAAGATGATGCATAGTTAACGGTGTCTCTCTGGTGAGTTCAATATCATTTATTACCTGGAGCCTAAATCGACAGAAGACAAGGATGACGTAAACTGCGATATCGAATATAGCATGGAGTAGATGTTTCTTGGTTGCCCAATAATAGCATTTTCGTGGGGTTATCTGCTATTGTATATACTCAGCTCACATAAATTGACTGTAATTAAAAAAGATGAAATGAGTGTCCGTTTCTCGAGGGAAGCTTAAATAAAGACGTATGTATTGAAATTCGAGTTTCACTGACTTCTTTCCTTGGCAATGTCTGTCTGTGGCATACACCCATTCAATTAGCATCTTGCCTCCAAAAGTAAAACAAAAGCACCAAGCTATATATTTACGCCTCGTTTCTTCCTTGAAATTCATCCCCTGTAGACAATTATAAAAAGATGATAGTTGTATAATTAAGTGCTAGGGTAATTCGCACTAAAACTGAATGTACGTACCATTATATATATATTTCCATAACAAGAGAACAATTTTCTTCTATTTTCAGGCACTTGTAGCCAGTATCTTTAATATGGTATCGATTTGTCTTCGACAACCTGGAATTCGCGGTAAAACCAGCAGGATGTAGTTAACGATAATCGTCCCAATCTAGCAGTAATTTTCCTCGTTCTTTCAATGTTGAATATAGGTTTACAGTTGATTAGAGAAGATTGTTTAAAAGTTCTTTTTTCGTCAACAGGAAGAATTATGACGAAATGTTTAGACCTCATCTGTAAGGGCACAGAGAAAATTGTCCGGTTTTTCTAAACATCATTTCCCTACAAAGGGGAACTGTAGGAATTGGAACCATGCAAAAAGTAATGTTAAATATTGGAACTATTTTTAGTAAATAAGTATAAATTTTGAGTGAACAAGCAGAAATGCACTCACATTAATGTCATTAAATAATGTATACTATTTAACTAACTAAGCGCTTTGCTTTATTTCATGCTTTCCGATGGGATATCGAGAAATAGCAGTGAAAATATTTTTCGATCTTACACCAGTGAAAATACCGATTTTCACGTTCTTGTTGCCTAGGTAAATTGCGCGTGCCTAACAACCAGATGGGAAATATGACGTCATATACCTTACATTTCTCGCGCTTGACGTCACGTTGCTATGCGGGAGGGGTACGCCACGGGGAATGAGGGAAAAAAATTGTACTGAATTTTGATAAAGCTCCTCCCAGAAAGGGTTAAAAGCATAAAATAAATAGAATATTTGTTTTTTTCGGTGTAAGATCGAAATTTATTTCATCTCGTGAACACCATCGGTAATATTTTCACTCGTGGCTGCGCCACTCGTGAAAATATTACCGATGGTGTCCACTCGATGAAATAAATTTCGATCTTACACCGAAAAAAACAAATATCCTCTATATCTTGTTTGTATTAATCCTTTGTTGCGAAAATGATTGACTCATTGATAGATGACACAAGACGCCTTTTTTAAGAAAGTAGATCAAGATCCTACTGCACTGAATGCGCAGTGAGATCTCTGATTATACTGTCCAATACCGGTACTCCTTCTTAAACTTCCTCATACAGCAACGGCGCCGTTGTTTATGTAATTAAAAAACTTTGATCAATTTATTTGCTTGTGAAAGACTTGAACAAACATTTTTTGCCGACCGTTAATACCTAAATATAATTCTTTGTTTAGCCCAGGAAAAACATTTCGTCGTATCGTACATTCTGATCTTGATCTACACTATCCTTGAAAACATTTTGATTTGTACTTATCAACTTTTACCAGCTTGTGCCTAATTATAGTGTCAAACTAATGATAAATTGATAAGCGAACATAGTATCACTTTTCGAGAATAGGCTGTCGTATAGAATTGTCCATTATGGCCAAAGCTCTTAACGTTTCATAAGAAATGCTGATATCGATATCCTACCCCAGCTGCTAGCCTGTGGGCGTCCATAGTTCCGGTCCGTAGGCGTACAAGAGTCGATATTGTTTGCAAATACCTGAAACCTAACCTCCTTTTTCACAGAGTGCGATAAACTTTCAACCAAACAAATAGTACAGAATATATTTAAAAAGAATATAACAATTCAGAATCTCTAAATAGCAAATGAAATATGTCGATCAAATAATTTTACCTCATTCTTTTTCACAAAACTTCAAAAGATGTTCAACGGAAAACACCACCACACTGATTTCAGTTTATGTGAACGAATTCAGGGCTTGACTGTCATGTCAGACTCGAAGATTGCGTAATTTTGTTCAATATCCCGATGCAGCAGTTTAATCAGACATGCCACATTACTGGACAAATTTGATATACAAACTGTCTGCATCTAAGTAGTCAACACTGATTGAAGAGACTTCATTTGCATATTGCAAAGCGATGGATATACAGAAGGTATAACAATGGCAATAGAAATCCTGCGTGACTCTTACTGTACTATGTACAACACAAGCAAGCAGCTTTTGTGAACAATATAGATCAGGATCAGACTGCACAGAACGTGCAGTCTGATCTCTGATCTACACTGTCCAGCACTATATTCTAGGGTTTGACCGAACGCGTTCTTCATCTTGCATCGGAAGTTTTATAAGTTGCCATTGAAAAAAATACAGGTTATGAATTTGGGAGAGCGAAAAAGTTAAGTACTAATGGGTAAGTCTATGAACCTTGATGGATAAGTGAAGTTTTCAACATCAGCAACGTCAGTGATAAAAGATGAAAAAAGACTGAAGATAATCGTGCAAAGTGGCCAATTGATGGATCCTATCGTCGTTCTGAAGTTACAGATTAAGCAATTTGTGCAAAAGTCCGTCGCACCAGCTGCATTAGAAACGCTACATTACCGTGCAGATTTGATGATGCAAACTGTCTGCATCTTATTAAGCAATACGTTAACCTTTGTGCAGACAATTCCGTGTTTTGTCGAGGCATTTTTAGAAAAAGAAAAGAAAATATGGACAAAGGATAAAATTGATAAAGTAACCAGCATTTTCCCAACAACTTCTCATACCGCTTCGAATACAAATCCAGTCAAATTAGCAACATTTAAATCAATCATCTGCTGATACATTTCGATTTTGAAAGGAAAAAAAAATTATCGTCTGGAAAAGGGTTGATCGATTAAATTCATTTGGAAAGTAGGAAGCCTCAACCTAATTTTGATGAAACGCCGTGATATGACTGACATAATGCTGAACACTTGTATACGACGACAACATTTATAGAATTGCCCAAATTGAAAGCATTTGCAGATTTTTTATACTCAAATAGTGGTCTTTGTATTTGCAAGAGTCGAAAAAGAGGTCGAAATGGAGAAAGTACTTCTTTACAGTATTTTATCCTTTTCCTACAACGTTTTCCACTGCGTTTTCAATTATTCAAACTTTTAACCATGTTGACAAGGAAGACTTTTGAATACAATGGGGAAATAATTATGATCATAATAAGCAGCATCCTTTCCTTTTCCCAGAATATTTTCTACCCTATCGATGACAACTTCCACAATTTTAGCCACATGCAATTGTTCGTCAAAAGATGCTTTAGGTTTGGACACGTTCAAAGTTTGGTATAGGGACACGTTGTAGTTGAGTAAAAAGTTGAAGTCAAAACGACAAACAAACAATGTAGCTGACACGAAGGATACCTGTTTTCCTATCGAAAGAATAAAATATGCAGAGTATTTTCGAAAAAAAAAAAAAATGAACCCTTACCCTACAGCCTCTTGTAAAACATTTTTTTTCAGACTATTGCCCCGTTTTAAGCAGAATTACAAAAAAAAAAAACCCAACTATTTCCCCTTTTCAAAGCAAACTTTTGTCCATTTTCTATGATTTTCTTTCCAAACTATTGCTACCTTTGAAGCAATATTATTCCAAATCACTGCCCCTTTTAGCTATATTTTTCAAACCATTGCCCTTTGTCAAGCATAATTTTTAAAATATTTTCCCTTGTCAAGCAACATGTATTTTTCTTATCCCTGCTCATTGTTAGGCAAAGTTTTCCTATTGTTCCCTGTAAAATAGCATCTTTCAAACTACATGTATTGCCTCTTGTTTTCCCATGCCAAGCACTTTTTTTAAAACAAATTATGGTCCCTTTTTTAAGAAACATTTTTTTCCCAAAACAATCCAACACTCAAGCATTTTTTTTCTATTCGGCGGGGTATTGTCGAAAGTCGTATTGTTTAGTACAATGTTATGCCATAGCACGTGGCACACATCTGGAATTATCTAAGGGATATAATAATTATGATAGACAATTATTTTCCAGTTTTTACCCAGATATGGAAACAATGGCCATGTTTTTCAAAACTTAAATAAAATCAAATTAACTCATACTGGATGACTTCTTTACGCCTACCTGCTTGCCTAACAGAACTAGAGTTTCAGCAGATAAACGTCTTACAGAATTTCATAGCATTGCACTGGGAGAAACTATATTAAGATTGTAATTAACCGACATTTTTTTGAAATTACGTCTGAAACTTCGGCCTTGGGATACCACGGAAAAAGTGTAATAAAATGACCAGTAGACCATATCAAAAGCCTACATGTTCGTGTACAGAGTCATTAAAGTATAGGCTACGTGATTTCTGCCAAGAAGATTCATTTTACCTTGCGAAAATGGATCGAACAATGGATCTTGTCCTCTTGTTTATTAACATGTCATTGCAACTATGTAATTGAGTTATCGTTCGTGGTGTAATGGCTTCTTTTTGAAACCGGCTTCGAGAAATTTTTGAAATTTGAGATGGGTGTTGATATAAACGTATACAGGATACGGATTTGACTGTTTTCAGTTTTGTAAAGATTTTCTGGGGTACGCTCATCGACTAATGATTGTATGGTCTTGGGTGAGTGTGGGAGATTACCACTTTGTATTTACTATCACCTAAGACCAATCAAATATTGGCTGAAATTGTTACATATGCCAGACCACAGACTACCAAAGAATTGCTACCAAATGTAAGAGTCTGGATGAAATTGAAAGGGTTACTTGGGTAACATCAATTAAACAACTTCTATATAGATTTGGTTTTGGTATTGTTTGGCTCTCACAAGGGGTTGGAGATCCTGAATTATTTCTTAACATTTTTAAACAGAGGCTGAAAGATTGCATGCAGCAAAATTGGATAGAATCAATTAACAATAGTACCCGTTGTAAAAGCTATAAACACTTTAAAACTATGTTAAATCCTGAGAAATACCTACAGGTATGTTGGTTTGTACTTCTCACTTTGGAAATATTTGGCTAGATTCAGATGCTCTAACCATAAGTTTAAGATAGAAATCGGTAGACATATGGGAATAGAAAGAGAAAATAGAAACTGTACTTTTTGTCTAGATAATTATGGTATTATCTGTGTTGAAAATGAATTCCATGCTTTTTTTAATTGTTATCAATATACGAATGAACGAGGACGGTATTTGTATACTTGGTATAGGGGTCCTCCTACATTAGACAGTTTCTATAGCTTAATGCAAAACGAGAATGAATCAATTTTACGTAAAATTGCCATTTACATCTCAGCAATAATGAAAAAGAAAGAAAATCAAAATACGCAGTGATACGTGTGTATGTATGTATATATGTTCGTATGTGTGTGCGTATGTATGAGCGTATGTATATGCGTAAGTATGCATGCATGTATGTATGTATGTATGTTTGTGTGTATGTATGTAAAACATTCATGGATGAGTAAAAAGTATTTTTCCACCTCCCTTTAACAGAAGGCTATATAGCACAATTAATTTTCTTTACTTATTTTGAATTGTAAATTTGTGTTTGGCAATAATTGTATTTGACTGTTAAGATACTGTCTGTATTACATACATGTATATTGCTTTAAACTATTTACAAAGATATTGTTCTTGTCCAAATTGAAAGTATTTGGAGACGGTAAAATTTCTGTAGCTTGAAGGATGGGAAATATTCTGTGAAAAACATTTTGTAGGAAAATGTATCTCCCACTTCAGAGCCATATAGGGTTAAATTGGTAAAGGGTTGAGGGATAAGTACATTTTTTATGTATTTTTGACATTACACTTGTTAATCTATTTACCTGATTAGGAAATACTGATTCAGCCGAACTTGAGAGTATCTGCAGACGACAAAACTGATGCTGGTACAATAGAGTTGGGTCTCATTGAAAACATTGTAGGAAAAGTGAAAATATTTAGTTCAAGCGTTTCCTGCTTTCCCTACCTTTAGGCTATATAACCAGGGTTCATTTGGTAAAGGATTAATGATTATGTAGGTGTATTTCTTTTTCTTGCTAAATTTTAAATTGTGTTTGATTACAATTAGTGTTACATATATATTGCATCGAACTACTTAGACTAGGAATATTGATCTTGTTCAAATTGAAAGCATTAGTATAGACACTAGATGAACAAAAGCAGAAGCGATGGAATTTGAACTTGTAGAAAACATTGTAGGAAAATGTTCTCCCTTATACAATGCTACATAAACAGGATTTATTTGGTAAAGGGTCGAGAGATATCTCCATTAATTTTGGTATAATGTAAAATGTTATTTTATATTTGACGATAAACCCGGTTAATCTGTTGTGCAGATTCCATATGTGTTTACTGATATAACTGTTTACTGGACTAAGAAACTGTGACCCGGTTCAAATTGAAAGTATTTGCAGACGACAAATAACTGAAACTGGAATGATGGGATTTGATCTTATAGAAAACATTGTAGGAAAAGTGAAGATACTCAGTTAAAGCGTTTCCTGCTTTCCTCACGTCAAGGCTATATAACCAGGATTTATTTGGTGAAGGGTGGAGTGATATGCACGAGTCAGTTTCTTTTCTTATTAAATGTATATAATTATTGTCTTATATAATCATAATCATTGTTACATGCATATTGCATTTTATTATTTAGATTATAAAATTTTATGATTTAGATAATAAAATATTGATCTTGTTCAAATTGAAAGTATTTGCAGATGAAAAATCAATAGCAATTGAAACGATTGGAATGGTTCTTGTGGAAAACATTGTGAAAAACGCTCTCTACTCTACAATGCTACTTAACCAGGATTTATTTGGTAAAGGGTCGAGGAATGTGTACATTAAATGTTTGGTTAAATGTTAATTGAAATCAATTGTACACATTTATACGGGTATAGTGCTTTAACCCATTACCACACGAAAAAAATTCAGATTGGTCCAAATTGAAAGCATTTGCAGACGACCAAATAAATGTGAATGAAAAATTGAAATTTGTTCTGGGAAGGGTAGAAAACACTGTGGGAAAAGGAGAAAATGCTGGTTTCCAGAATTTTCTCCTTTTCCCACAGGGTTTTCAAAAGGCTTCTTTCTCAGGGGCGTCAAAAGTAGGGATTGTGTGGTAATGGGTTAAACTATTTACAAGACCAAAACTACTGATCTGATCCAAATTGAAAGTATTTGCAGACGACAAATAATTGATTTACATTACAGGAATTTAACACGTAGGAAACACTGTAGGAAAAGTAAAATACTCAGTTAAAGCATTGCCTGCTTTCCACATTTCATGGTCATATAACTAGGGTCTATTTGGTTAAAGGTCGAGGGATATATGCATTTATAATTATCATTTTCTCCTTCTTCTTCTCCTTCTTCTTCAGCTTCCTCCTTTCTTTCCCATCATATGTGAATTTATTTTGACTATATCATTGAGAAATGTATATACTGATTTAGACTATGACACTAAAACATTGATCTGATCCAGATTGAAAGTATTTGCAGACGACAAATTAACTGTGGCTGAAACGAAGGGAAATAATCCTGTAGAAAACATTCATGTAGGAAAAGCTAAATGATCAGAATCAACACTCAGGGCCATACAGTCAGGGTTTATTTGGTAAATAGGAGATTTGTGTATATTTTCCATGTAAAATGTAAGTTTGCATATGTAACGATAACTATGTTTACATATTGTACACTTTGTATATATGTATAATGGGCCGGTGGCCTGAGCATACTAATCTATCTATCTATCTATCTATCTATGTGCGTACATCCAGATTGTGTAACATCAGTTTGTTTTTAGGCCAAGGAATCCCTCTCAAGGGATTTCCTTGCCTATAGCGATCGTAAGCTGCCTCTTCAGACAAAAATGTTGGACGGTGTGTCCACTCTATATCGCTGAGTCCGCCCAAACAACTAGTTTCCCAAGCATATACAGAGATTGCTTATCACACGGTGTGAATGCTTTCCTTTCCTCAAAGCTTTCAGCTGCAAAATGCCATGGAATTGCAAGGGTATTACGACCCTTTAATAACTGACGAGTGTGTGTTTTTTATCCCGTTTTTGTCATTAACACTGACCTAATAAAGGCGTAACCTAATAAACTTACATGTGGCTTTATCCGGCAGTTGTGTATTCCTGCGCGCTATATACGGTTAATATCTGTAACGCTCTCTCTTGCATTCCGGATCATTCACATTCTTGTATGGTGAGAGTAACGAACGACAACTCTGCTCGGAGATTGACTATAACGTGTCACAAAACGCGTCTCCGCTAAAATGCGATTGTAAATAAAGCAAACGACATATAGAATATTGGCCCGTGTTATGTTTATCACTTTTTCTTATGTATATCGACTAAATCTAGGGTAGGTATACTTCAGCGGAATGCTGGAGAAATCGGCCCCTGGAGAAATCGTCCCCAAACTGCTTGGCCTGTGTTATGTTTATCACTTCGGAGAAATGGTCCCCTGGAGACGATTTCTTTGGTGAAATCGTCCCCAAATGAAATTTTAGAAAAATCGACCCCCAACATCAAATTTCATCCATATCGTTAATCAAGTTGTCTATAAAAAATATTTTTGAAAGTTCGTTGTCTTTAGTATGTACATTATGTGTATTAAACATGTAGATACTTTATTCAAGAGTTATTTGGTACTTTTGCCATTGTTTATACTGCCTATTTCACACTGATAGGATGTATTTCACACCTGTCACAAATAGATTACACCTGTGTGATTCTTAAGAATATGTCTTTGATTGACTTTCATTTGAAACCAAATAAATGCTTATATTTTTTTTCTGTAGTCGTACGCTTGTCATTTAACCCATTACCAAACGACAATATTTTAGGCTTGTCCAAATTGAAAGCATTTGCAGACGACAAAATAAAACTGACAGAAAATTTGAAATTTGTTTTGTGAAGGGTAGAAAACATTGTGGGTAAAGGAGAAAATGCTGGTTACCAGCATTTTCTCCTTTTCCCACAATGTTTTCGAAAGGCTTCTTTCTCAGGGTCGTCAAAAGTAGGGGTTGTGTGGTAATGGGTTAATGTATTTTTTTCATCTCTCTCTCTCTCTACTAGTGTCATATGACATACCTGTGACCAATACCATTTAGCAGGGGCATCAGTGTCTCTGACACACCTATTTCTAGTGTTCACTAGGGCTTGTGTGCATCCGAATATTTCCGGTCCATAACTTCTACAATTGTGGATGGATTTCAAATTAATTTGGCACAATTGTTTTCCATCACGAATAGATGTGCCATTTGAAATATCTGTTCAAGTAGGTTCAAGATCAAAGCCACATTGAAAGCCAATTTTTCGTCCGAACCACAACTCCTACATTTTTGGATAGATTCCGATATAAATTAACATAATGCATTGTTCTCCATCATGAGTAGAAGTTCCCTTTGAAACATTTATTCAGGTCCAGGATCTAGGTCAAGCTTGAGAGTCAACTTGTTTTCGCGGGCTTGACACAAGTTGTCCTTGGACAACGATTATGAATTGGGATTAACGTCTTTTTATATTATCTAGATATAAGTATCGAAGCTCAAGTCACCGTGACTTGTCCATAAAATAGGCAAGTAAAATAGGTAAACCGAGCCTAATCGTTTCCCCAAAACAATCCAACCTTTTCACAGTATTTTATTGAGAAAATATTGTGGCTAAAAGAGAATTTGCTTGTAACAAGCAATTCCTCCCAATTTCCCCAAAATCTTACTTTTCAATATACACGAAGAACTACTTTGGATTTTCATCTACAACTTCCTTCAAATATGACCAGTTCAAAATTTCGTCGACTTGTGGAAGGTAGAGACAACATGACCAACTGCCATATCACTCCAATCTTTAATTATTGATTACATTTTACATTGATATTGTTACGAGTCAGGCGTAACTAGAAAGAAGAAGCCAGCAACAAACGATAACAATTAACAGAATTTATTAACAAAAATATCAAATAAACAGTTACAATAGTACAAAACAATACCTTAGACGTTAAATTCAGAAGACAAACTATTCCAGTCTTAATTCCAATCTGATCCTGATCCAAACTAAATGTAATCTAAGCACACAAAGTAATCCTCACTTTAGTCTAGTCTGATCCAAATCCAAACTGAATATAATCCAAGCACTAATTATAGGACACAAACACAAGATAATCCCCACTGTAGTCTGGCAATCATGTATTAACTAGTGAACGCCGAGATGTAAAAAGCTTTTCCTTTTATAATAACAGGGAAACTTCCAGAAAATTCATGTTAAAATCAGTTGCATAACTTCTTGTAAACAGATTGTAAAAAGGCCTGGAAACTTCCAGCACAATATTCCACAAGAGAGAATCCAGTTCTAAAAATAGCAACAGGGGAAAACCATTCAAAAATAGATACACACATGAACAAAGCTAACTGGGCATGTACATAACACTTTCCCCCTTGAAAAGAAAAAGAAAGGTTTATGAAATAAATCTTTCTTTTTTGCAATATTATTTATATACACGTATATGACACTTTAACTGAAGTATTACAGATGAAATAACAAACACAAATATTAATTATTTAAGACTAATGAAAATAATCAAGGTAATGAAAGTACAATTTAAAAATTCAGTTTGAACATGATTTAGGGAAAATGACTATCTGAATTTCAAACTCTTGAAAGAGCATTTGGTATAATGTTATCTTTCCCTTTTATGTGTCTTATGTCAAGATTAAACTCTTGAAGCAATAAACTCCACCTCAGTAATCTTTGATTCTTATTCTTAAGTTTGTGTAGAAAACTTAAAGGGTTATGATCACTGAATACAACAATTGGTGAAGTTGAAGAGGTTAAATAAACTTCGAACTGCTGGATTGCCAGAATTAAAGCAAGACACTCTTTTTCTATGGTAGAGTAATTTTTCTGATGTTTGTTAAATTTCTTAGAAAAGTAACAAACTGGGTGATCAATACCATTATTATCTTCTTGTAAAAGAACAGCACCAATACCAACATCACTTGCATCAACAGCTAATTTGAAACATTTGTCAAAATCAGGTGCCAAGAGAACTGGTGCGCTCTTTAGTATGGCTTTTAGACGATCAAATGCATCTTGACATTTGTCATTCCATTTGAACTTTGTGCTTTTCTTAAGTAAATTTGTTAAAGGTTCAGCAATACTTGAGAAATTTTTACAGAATTTCCTATAGTAGCCAGCCATACCAAGAAATCGCATCAGCTGTCTTTTACATTTAGGCACAGGAAACTCAGAGATAGCATTGACTTTAGCTTCTAAAGGTTTAACTTGACCCTGTCCCACAAGATGTCCTAGAAATGTTACAGTAGCATGACAAAATTCAGTTTTTGCAAGATTCACAGTCAGTTTCGCTTTACTGAGTCTGTCGAAGAACTTCCTGATTCTTTGAAGGTGGTCACTCCAACTGTCTGAGTAGATGATGACATCATCAATATATGCATCACAGCCATCTAATCCGCATATAACCTTGTTTATAAGTCGCTGAAACGTTGCAGGAGAATTTTTCATCCCAAACGGCATAACTTTGTATTGGTACAGACCGTTTGGAGTAGCAAAGGCTGATACTTCTTTTGCTCTATCAGTCAGTGGAACTTGCCAGAATCCTTTTAGCAGGTCAAATTTGGTGACATATTTAGAATTTCCAACTTTGTCAATACAGTCATCAATTCTTGGTATTGGAAAAGAGTCTGTTTTTGTCACAGAGTTCACCTTACGATAGTCAGTACACATTCTATAAGTTCCATTTGATTTGGGTACTAATATACATGGTGAACTGTAATTACTCTGGCTAGGTTCAATAAAGTCATTTTCCAGTAAGTATTTTACTTCATCTTGGAGGTATTTCTGTTTCAAAGGATTCATCCTATATGGATGTTGCTTTATTGGTTTAGAATCTTCCACAATGACATCATGATAGATTTTATCTGTTCTTGTGGGGATATCAGGAAATAAATGTTCATATTCATGTATCAACTGTTTCAGCTCTTCCTGCTGTGATGGTTCCAAGTGAGATAGTTTGTTGTTAAGATTTCTCAAAATATCAGAATTCTCAAGTTTAGATGGACCAGGATCAGATTTATCAATAAAGTCAGAATTTACTTCAATTTCAAATACACTTGATTCTTGTGGGACAGTGTTTACAACTGTAATTGGTTTTGAAATAGAGCTATCTCTGTCAAAGTATTCCTTTAACATATTTACATGACACATTTGTTTGTTTTTACGCCTTCCTGGAGTATTAATTATATAGTTCAAATCACTTGTTTTCTTGTCAATAGTGTAGGGTCCAAAATATCTTGGCTGTAGAGGTCTGCCAGGTATTGGCAAAAGAGCAAGGACTTTGTCACCTGGTTTAAATTTTCTATCGATAACATGGTTGTCATATCTTGCTTTCATTTTGCCCTGAGACGTTTTAAGATTAGACCTAGCAACCTCACATGCCCTAGACAGTCTATTTCGGAAGTCAGAAACATACTGCAGTAAATTCAAAGGTGTTTCATCATTTGAGAGAAATTTCTCTTTCAAAAGTTTTAAAGGTCCACGAACAGAATGGCCAAAAACTAATTCAAAAGGACTGAAACCAAGAGATTCTTGTACAGATTCTCTGGCTGCAAATAGTAACAAATGGATGCCCTCATCCCAATCTTTTTCAGTGTCAAAGCAATATGATCTTATCATATTTTTTAATGTCTGATGAAATCTTTCTAAAGCACCTTGACTTTCAGGGTGATAGGCGGATGACCTGTATTGCTTGATCCCTAATTCATGCATAACCTGTTGGAATATACCAGACATAAAATTTGACCCTTGATCAGACTGAACTGATTTTGGAAGACCAACAAATGTGAAAAATTTTATAAGAGCTTTGACTATTGACTTTGTTTTGATGTTTCTTAAAGGAATAGCTTCAGGAAAACGTGTAGAAGTACACATAATTGTTAAGAGATACTCATTTCCTGACTTGGTTCGAGGTAAAGGACCAACACAATCTATAAGAATCCTACTGAAAGGTTCATCAAAAGCAGGAATAGGTTGTAATTGAGCTTTGGGAATGGTTTGGTTGGGTTTACCTACCATTTGACATGTATGGCAAGTTTTACAATATTTAGAGACATCTGATTTGAGACCAGGCCAATAAAAATGATTAATAATTTTGTGATAGGTCTTGTTTATACCTAGATGACCTGACATAGGACTTTCATGGGCTATACTTAGTATTTCATGACGATATGACTTTGGAACCACAATTTGGTGGTAAACAGCCCATTCATCATCAGCTGGGACATCAAATGGTCGCCATTTTCTCATAAGAATCCCATTCTTTATATAGTAACACATTGGGACCTGTGAAATTTCATCTTCAGGTAAAGCCCTAAAAATTAATTTTGAAATCTCAGGATCAGTTTGCTGTTCCTGGATAAGCTGTGACTTTGACAGCGTGTCGTGACCTTGGTCAATAGACCTTGGTGGTGAATGACAAGACATTGACGAGTCTATCTGAGTATCAGACAAACTGGGATCAAGAGACTTTTTAATCTCATTATTAAAATATTGACCGATAAAAGTATCCGTCAAGTCAATGTCAGAGTTTGAGTTTTTCAAAATGGCCTTTTTAGCCATAGCTCGGGTAACTGCACAAGAAGGATACAAGTCAGGAATTTCCTGCTCGATAGGGTCATCTGTTTGACCTATATTTGGTGTGTCAGTTACAAGTGGATTAACCACAACCTTATCTCCAGCTAAGTCATTGCCTAGCAATAAATGGACACCTTTAAATGGTAAGGAAGGTTTAATACCAATAACCACAAGCCCAGTAACCAAATCTGATGACAAATTAACATGATGGAGAGGGATATTAACAGTTCCACACTCTACACCCTGAATAAGGACACTAGTACCGGAAGAAGTCTTCTCAGAAAAAGGCAGTATATCTGCTAAAATAAGAGATTGAGAAGCTCCTGTGTCTCTTAAAATTTTAATAGGGGTAGGTGGGCAATTATCACCTGAAAGTGATACAAAACCATTCAACATAAATGGTTCAAAAATCTCCATAGTAGAATCAGACTTGGGTTTTGTGACTATGTCAATTGTATTGGTTTTAATAGAAGACTGTGGCCTTGGTCTAAGAGTGGTGAGCCCTGTTGGTTTGGCTTCATCACGTTCTAACTTCCTTTTTAATTTCAAACATTCAGAAACAAGGTGACCAGGTTTCTTACAATAGTTACAAGTGGGTCGAGATAAGGGATATTGACTTTTGGTTTCACTAGTAGAATTGGGTTTGGGTGTATTGGATTGACTGGGCACGCCAGATGAATTACCAGACGTAAATTTATTTTGGGGATGTGAGGAAGTAGGTTTTGCTTTAGCAATAAAAGAAACTTTATGTGTAAAATAGTAATTATCAGCCAGACGAGCTGCTTCTTCTAAAGTTTCAACTTGTTTTTCGTCTAAGAATGTCTTAACATCAAATTGAATACAACGTTTGAATTCTTCAACTAACATAAGTTGTCTGAGTTTATCAAAATTTTGGTCTATTTTCTTAGAACAGCACCATCTATCAAATAACTGTTCTTTGTTTCTAGCAAATTCAACATGAGTCTGGTTGGAATCTTTTTTACAATTTCTAAATTTTTGTCTATATGCTTCTGGGACCAGCTCATAACCTTTGAGAATAAGTTCTTTAACAGTCTCATAATGATGACTTTGTTCAACACCTAGTTGTGTATAAATTTCACGAGCTTTGCCTATCAGAACACTTTGCAGAAGTAAAGTCCAATGCTCTTTTGGCCAATTTAAGTTTTCTGCAACTTTTTCAAAGTGTAGGAAGTATTTATCAACTTCTTTTTCTTGAAATGGAGGAACAAGCCTAATATGTTTTGTAACATCGAAATTGTATTCAATCTTTTGCTTCGGCTGATTTACTCTTTCTTGCATTTCTATTTCCCTCATTCTTAATTGAAATTCTCTTTCCTTCTCTCTCTCTTCCCTTTCCCTTTCTTCTCTTTCCCTTTCTCTTTCTCTTTCCTTCTCTCTCTCTACTTTTTCTTCTCTCTGTCTTTCCCTTTCTCTTTCTTCTCTCTCCCTTTCTCTTTCCCTTTCTTCTCTCTCCCTTTCTCTTTCCCTTTCTCTTTCCTTCTCTCTTTCCTGAATTTCTAATTGTCTGATCTGAAATTTCAATTCAAGTTCTTTCGAACTTGAAACTGACTGAACGTCAACTATCAGGGAAAGAGCATTTTCATTAAAAATCTCCTCATCAACAAAATATTGTACCAAAATGTTCTTAATTTCATGTTTACGCATTGAAGACTTTATTTCAGACAATTTATAGTGCTTAGCAAGATTGAGCAAATCAGTCTTTTTACCTAAATTCAGTAACTCCACAGACGGTTCAGCCGTAAATTTATCTAAGTCAAAAGACATGTTTGTTTGTTGCTGGATTCAATTACAAAATTGTATTATAATTACTGATTAGTAATTTTGACTAACAGGATGTATTAGATTTATTCAAATTGTGAAAAGCAAACGTCTATGTCTTTTTTTTTTTAATCGATGGTTAATCCCAAAAGGAAAATGAATGCGTTAGTCTAGTTTCCAATCCCGGACGAGCCCCCAATTTCTGTTACGAGTCAGGCGTAACTAGAAAGAAGAAGCCAGCAACAAACGATAACAATTAACAGAATTTATTAACAAAAATATCAAATAAACAGTTACAATAGTACAAAACAATACCTTAGACGTTAAATTCAGAAGACAAACTATTCCAGTCTTAATTCCAATCTGATCCTGATCCAAACTAAATGTAATCTAAGCACACAAAGTAATCCTCACTTTAGTCTAGTCTGATCCAAATCCAAACTGAATATAATCCAAGCACTAATTATAGGACACAAACACAAGATAATCCCCACTGTAGTCTGGCAATCATGTATTAACTAGTGAACGCCGAGATGTAAAAAGCTTTTCCTTTTATAATAACAGGGAAACTTCCAGAAAATTCATGTTAAAATCAGTTGCATAACTTCTTGTAAACAGATTGTAAAAAGGCCTGGAAACTTCCAGCACAATATTCCACAAGAGAGAATCCAGTTCTAAAAATAGCAACAGGGGAAAACCATTCAAAAATAGATACACACATGAACAAAGCTAACTGGGCATGTACATAACAATATCTATCTTACATGTATTTTCATTAAAATCAATAAAAATAAATATGTTCTTGCGTCATTCGTGACATGTCTCAGAAAATTTAGATAACCAAAGTTGGTATTGCACCGATTGAATAGTTCAATTTTGACTTGGGATTGTTTACAAGCACGACAAATTACTAAGTATTCTAAGCCATTATCAAGCACCCCATAACTGTGAGCACATGCCTAGCTCTGGCTTAATTAGTTTCTGGCTGGTGCGTTCTAGTATCAGTTCGAAATCTCCTGTTAAAACCAAGAATTCCAGGGGCTTAGTGGAATCCGCTTGTATCCCTGTCCGTCTACCTAATTGTATTAATTAAAATTGACCTATTGTGTTGTTTCGTATCCTCAATTTCCTGGCCTTCAGTACTATCAGTACTTTGATTTACGAATGTCAATAAATACTATTTACCCGCAAGTTCTGATCGTCAATTGCCACTTATAATAATGTGCCATAATTTACTGTATCTAGATAGGCTACGTTTTACACAATGCCCCGGCGGCCATAGCAGCGACGTTTCAGACGACCGTGGACAAAAGTGGATTATATAGAAAGCGGCGCAAAAGAACTGAATGGTCAAACTCGTTAGAACGTGATTGCGTTGGTTGATAGTGGTTGCCGTGCCAGTTTTTTAAATAATAAACTATCAAATGATTTGCCACATAACAAATGGAAACGTGACAGGTTAATCACAGTAAAACTTACCAGACCATGTACCCGGCAGCAAGGGCAACCCTGCCTTAACTCACCTGAGCGTAACGTGTTCAATGGGAGCTTTTAGGATCACCCTGTGTCTGTTGTGCGTCGTGCATCGCCCGTCATCAACAATTTTTTTTTAAAACATCTTCTCCGCTGGGCCATTTGGACCAAACTTTGCTAGAATATTCTTTGGAAAGACCCCTTCAAAAACTATTCACAGAATTCGACTCCATCAAAAACTCTGGTTACCATGGCAACCAAATGGAATTTTATAAGAAATTCTTTTAAAATCTTCTTCTCTGGAGCCCTGGATCGCACACCTGAATTTTTGAGAGGACCAGAGTCATTTTTTTTCTGAAGTATTGAAATTTTGGTAACAGAATCATTATTTTGCCTGGCAAGTTTGAAAACTTCACATGTAAAATTCATTTAAAAATATGTCAGCACCCCTACAATCATCATATCCATGTTTTTGATTGATCAGAATTCAGCATATAAAGTTTGTATAGAATTCAGAAAACAGTTCATCATAAAGTACTGAAATGGTGAACAACAAGGAGGTTAACACCTAGAAAGAGGCTATTTTGATAACTGGTGAAATAATATGCATAATTATATTCCAAAGATGACAGTTTTATAATTTTCTCATGGAATACATAGCTGTCAAATACTTCTGGTAGAAAACTGTGTGCTTATTGATCAGCATTTCTCTCCAGTGCACTCCCCTGGTATAAGTTGGAAATAGCCCTTTTTATCAAAATACTTTGACATTTTCTTTTTGAACATTAACAGGTCACCAAGGGTCATTTCTGTGAAACTATTTCAGAATCTGACCTGTGGTTTCAGAGAATAAGACTTTTTAAGAATGAAGAGGTGAAGATTTTAAATTAATTTCTTAGACAGTTACATTTGGTTGCCTTGGCAACCAGAGTCTTTGATGGAATCAAATTCTGTAATCAGTTTTAAAAGACGACCTTCCAAGGAACCTATTCAGTCAAGTTTAGTTTTAATAGGCTTAGCGGTTAGGGAAGAGAAGATATTTAAAGAATTGTTTACGTCGCAAAGAGTCCCCCCCCCCACCACGGCCATGTTTTTGGACAGATCAAAAGTTCATGCACAGTTTTTTGAAAAGGGTCACCCAAGGAACGTAACTCTGAAATTATTTCAAAATCCGAGCAGTGGTCACGGAGGGGATTTTTAAAAAATGCAAACAGCTCCTATTTCTCTACGGATCGAAATTACTCGAACGACTTGAGTAGATGGATTGAGTTGTCAGAGTTGACAAAGGATTTTGATAGCTTGTTTGATTTTATGGTACGTGACCAGTTTTTATTTATGTGTAATACAGATTTGAGAACGTTTTTAGCAGAGAAGAGAATTTTCGCGTATCGTGAAGTGCCGCAGGAATCATTGGGGCTTTCGCCTTTTGAACTAGGATATGGTAGACAGGTACGTGGGCCAATGACTATTTTAAAAGAATTATGGTCTAATGAGAATGTCGACCCTGAACTGAAATCTACCTACCAATATGTGACTGGCCTGCGTGAGAAGTTAGAAATTACTTCACAATTGGCGAGAGATAATCTGCTAACAGGTATTGCCGGTATTACGACCGGAAGGCAAGAACAGAAGCGATGAAGGTAGGTGAGAGTGCGTTAGTTTTGTTACCGACAGACAACAATAAGCTGTTGATGCAGTGGAAAGGTCCGTTCAAGATCGTTGGAAAGTTAGGAGCTGTGGACTATAGGATTGATATGAAAGGGGTACAAAAACACTCCATGCTAGTTTGCTTAAGCTGTACCTAGACATAAAGGTAGATCACGTAGGTAAGGCAGGTGCGTTGGCAGTTATTGAGCCGGAGGAAACCAATGACCTCGATGACCAGGAGCTTACATGGCCGGTAAATGTTAAGTGGCCCGAAGATGTTCACACCTCAGATCAGTTGAGTGTGGAAGAAAAAGAACGAAACAGTGTAAGAAGCCAGTGCAGACTAAGACGGAGGGTAAGCCGACAGGAAATAGTCAGTCCAGTCAACCACCTGGACAGTTTCTGTGAAAAATTACTGTCCAGCGTTTCATCAGAGAAGGCTTTTAAATAATTTCTTGGAAAATTACATTTGGTTGCCATGGCAACCAGCTTTTTTGGATAGAATTAATTTCTGTGAACAATTTTTAAAGAACACCTTCCAAGGAACATTCCAGCAAAGTTTGTCCAAATCGGCCAAGCGGTGTAGGAGTTGAGGATCTTTTAAGAATAACTGACGACAGATGACGGACACAACGTGATGCTAAAACCTTAAAAGCTCCCCTTGAACACGTTGTGCTCAGGTGAGCTAAAAAGGTATCAACACCTCGGCCAGTGCTCAACCATTCTGACCAAAGAGATTTGCAATGAAGATATCAACTCATTGCGAAACGATCGCAGGATATCCCCAGAGCTCCTTTGACAAAATGCTGACACGAGTAACATCAGTCAATGACAGATAGGACGAGAGATACACCTTTGCTTTAACGTACCGAGCTGACTGTAAAGGCCAGTGAATTCCAAACGCCTCGAGCCACTTGGGTACAATTTCCATACAGACGTTAATTCCTCAACTGCAGTTCGAATTGCCGTTTGAACAACGTTCCAACAGACTTTTATATTATTGTAAATTAATGGTAAATATGTTTCCTATACTGCCCAATGCTAATCAGAGTGATTTGTATCGTCAGTAAGCCTTCCAATGCACAGCCTTTTTATTCAGCACTTAGTTTTGACCTCTCGGCACTATCTAAGGTACATAGAGCCGGTCTCTAGTATAGGTCTTACCTCTTTCTTTAATGGTACTGAATATAAACAGGTAAAAGTAATGATTATTTACCATATTTGAAAAAAATAGTGACCTAACATTAAGTTATTTTGACAAATGGCCTCATAAAATTATGCTTTATAAGGACAATATCCATCTACAGGATTAACTGAAGTTTAGAAAAATCTTCCGACCGTGGTTGCCTCGAAACAAGCACTGGATATTAACCCTTTACCCTATAAGGCATTCCTATGGTATCTCTAATTGACCCTAAATAACAGCAAGGATGAAGCAGTTTCTTGTGTGTATATGACACCTTTTGATAGCTTAGAAAACATTGTGACAAAAGGTGAAATTGCTCGTCACGAGCAATTTCACCTTTTGCCACAATGGTTTCCAAAGGCTCCTACAAGCAATGCGTAGAAATGAGTATCTATGGAGTAAAGGGTTAAAAAGTGTGATCCCTATGTTTTATTTCTGCATGGTCCCATTTCGCTCCTAGTGACATATTGTGGTCTGTCTTTTTTATAAATTGAAGAAACCATGCAAGAAAATGATTTAACGTTTTATGGTTGAAGAGAAAAAAGTATTTCATAAGAAGAGGTGATCGCCGTCTATCACGCTACATAATTTGTCATCCTTCTGTACAAATCACAAACTGTGGGTAGACCCAAGCTGTGACAGGTCGCGATATTTTTCTCGCCGATTCCGTTGAGAATAACTGTTGAAATCCCAAAATAACTCAGCGACCAAAATCTATGAATTCCATCAGTTTTGGAAAAATTCGAGATAAGGGTCGATTTTGTGTAGAACACAGTAAACAAAAATAATACAATGTCTTGTTTTAACCACAAGGCTGCCAAGCGCGGCTCCAGGGCTATTTGCAGACAGTGTGAATCAAGGTCATAAAGCAGAGAACGAGCATTCTTATCTGTGATGTACTCAGTCCGATACAAAGATTTCTTTCCCCAAAAGTACCCTTTCAATAGCAAAATATATAGGTTTTAACTATCGGTTTGAAAGTTTTATACCATTCATTTGGCCGGATAAGGCGAATTGTTTTCCTTTATTGTCTCACTATTTCAAAACTACCATTTGTCTCTACACAAATGATGTCTTGAACTGCAACATAAAGCTATCGAGGCTACATTTCTGTTATCCAACTTTGCCCCATGCTGGTGCATATTTCGTCTTGGAACACAGTAGAGTAACATACTGCCTCAAAAGCAGAAAATGTAATAAGGAATTTTATGTAGGAAACAAATTTCCATACTTTTATTTACAAATTTTCCTTGCCTATTCCATGTATTAAATCGTAGTAAATGTTAAAGTTTATTATCCACATGTTTATGAAAGTACTTTCAAAGTTACCTGCTGCGAGCTTGTGTAGGAAGGCCAAGTGTTGATAATACCGCTATATTACACGTGCATTATGTTTTAGCAGTCTCTAGATAACGAAATTCCAAGATCTGACTCGATTCAAATTTTCAAAGCTTCAAGGTTGTACAAGTAATGTGTGTTGAGTAGTGATTTGGGAATAATCATCGACCGTTTTATACAGGGCCCAACATAGACCTCTTTATCAAACAATATCAATTTCTAACATTGATTTCAAAGCAAATCCAGATCTCGAAAAAACAGAAAATGTTGGAAAGCGGCATTTTTCCTTTTTAATGTGTTATACCCTTCCAAAGGCAAAATCTATCTCTAGGTCTCATTTTATTTGTCACCTGTAAACTTTTCAATATACAAACTTTTGTCATTTGGCAAAGCGTTGGCCTTGAAAATAATGTGATTGTGCAAGGGGAGTAGTTTGGAGAACGATGACATGGTTCCAGGCAAAGAAGATAGTGCACTACAAATATGGTTGACAAGAAAAATAAAAATACAAAAAATTACTAAAATTTTAATTGTAACATATGTACAACAATATTCTTGGTGATTAGCAAGCTCTTAAAAGAAAAAAACAACACGTACATGTAGTTCAGAGCAGGTTGATACTTAAAATGCAAAAGGTATCTAGTTACTCAGCCGAGGTACAAGGGCTTTGCCAAACGAATAATTTTTGCATTCAACGGTATAGAAAATATGTATTACTCAACAGAAGTTTTGTATCGCCTGTATTTCATATGGTAATTTAATTCTCACAAATACTTCGTTCACTACTTCCCATTTTTTTATGAAATTCCAACATCCCTGTTTGTGTTTCAGTAAAAGAAATTTAATAATCAATTTTGGATACAGTGGTACCCATCCACAAATACTCAGATGCCAAAACCCAGATTCAGAAAAAAACAGATTTGCACGTGACTGAAGTTACGTCTTAGGCAGATTAAGGCGATAAACTCTCCTTCCTAGCTTATCCCAGACATCCCAGATTAGCTCTATGGAGTTGATGTCTGGAGAGTTGGGCGGTCATTCGAACCTCTAGTCTAGATGTTCTGCTGTCATTAACAATTTGGCCATGATAGCGTTTGGCATTGTCGTCCTGGAAGATAGATTCTTGCTGCATGTGGAATCCCAGGAATGGAATGAGAGCTGAGCATTGCGACTGCCGTCGATAATGCGGACCTGAGTCTTAAGATTCCGGCATAGCACATGACAGAGCCGCCACGATATAGGTCGTGTTCGATAACGGTGGCGTGGAAAAATATTTCAACCCGGTGTCGAGACATTCCAATTCTATTAAGTGTCGAAGATAATTAGCTTCTGACATTTGTATTTACCTTATTAAGGTAAGACCTGTGTAATGCACTTCCGGTGAACATTTGGCAAAAATTCTAATTGGTCGTTAAATAAGGATAAATAAGGATTTATGCAGAAATAATATTTTTGCACATTTCTAACGGATCAGAAATTCCGTTTATGTCTATCTTGAAACAATTTTTGATACTTTTGTTTGTTTTCTAAAAAGGGAGGTAATTATTATCTCTTTTTCAATTGAGAATATATATGTCGTAGTCCAAACTGGAATCCAGGCAGATCCGGAATCTGCCTAGACCAAACTGGAATTTGTCTATAACAAATCAGGATTCCAGTTTAGCTTTGCAGCTCTACAATCTGCCTACACCAAATTTGAATAGTTTCTTGTTGAATATAGGGCGTTTACATATGAATCATCTTACTTTTAAATGTAAACCCCAAAATGAAAGAAGTTTTAGTCAAAAATTCAGAGTAAATATGAATTTTGAATGTTTTGTACTCATAAAAAAGGTGGGAAAAAAGAGCGATTGTGGAAAAAATCATATAAAATGCTTTAAATGAAAATACCTCTCAATTGTAAACATAATTAAATCAATATATTAAAAAAAAAATATTAGAAAACAATGCATTTTGGTCTACACAAAATTTGAATTCTAATTTGGTCTAGGCAGATTCTGGATCTGCCTAGATTCCAATCTGGCCTACGACATATACATAGAATACAGGCTCTGTTGTGGTGCTTGAGCAGAGATTGAGTTTTGGTCTTCATGCCGAACTTTTTGGTCTTCATGCCGAACTTGATACACATGCGACGAAACGCTTTTTTTTCATCACACAACAAAATTTTACCCTTGACTACATTTAAACATTTACTGACATACGTCAAATTCATTGAAACACAAAAATTGAAAGAAAAAAAAAGTATGTCGAAAGGTAAAATACATTGTTTGAAAAGAAGAAAATGCTGGTTATAAACTTGTGATTGTGTGGTTCAGGCTTCAAACGATGACGCTCAGGCAAGACATGACTTCAAAAATATCTTTTCTCATTATTTCAGTAGAAAGTTGATGGGATGGGCAAGCTGGACGAAGAACGACGGTCAATATTGATTTAGATGTGAGGGACATAAGATTACTTAATGATATGAAAGATTCACTTATCAGTCATCATTCTAGCCATTATGTACTGTAACTGATTTTATATATGGCTATGGAATATACCATTATCGTGGTTGTATTATACCGTATGACAGGTTATTATAAAAACACTCTCTCTCCAACGAAATATTTTCAGAATGATTACGATTATTAAATGCCAAGGAAACACCAAGGAAACGCGGCCATTAAATCCATTTTAGACCAATTTTACTTACTTTATCTACTAAAGAATGGCATAGAGATAGAGACACTTTAGAAATAGTACTCTACTTAACTGAGATATATGAGATCTAATGTTTGAATTATGATACAAAAGTACGGTTTTGATTCGACTTTTAGCAAATGCGTATCACATTAACTTATAAGTCTTTGATACATAATAATGTTCTGCGAAAAGGGGCTTTCGACCATTTGCGTAAAGTGTCTTCGTGGACTCCATAGTCCGCGCAGGCTAATCCGGAACGGTACTTTACGTCAACATTACATTTCGTCCTCCAGTAAACTTGCGTGAAACGGAAAACGGCACACACTATCGGAAAGTGTCGTCTCGGATCAGCCTGCGCGGACTGCGCAGGTAGATCAGTGCAATCTTAATGTAAATGTCCGAATGCCCATTTTCGTGTGTTGCAGGCTGCAGCATCGAATTAGGTGCTCAATCAACATACTATACAACAAAGGTTGCTATGGTTTGAGCCTTAACTAAATAATGTCTGCGAGTTTTCACAGTCTTGGTGAAAAAGACACTTTGAAAAAAATATTGTGAGAAAGAGAGATGATAGTAACCAGCATTTTCTCCTATTTCCACATTGATTTCTAGCCTTTCCAAGACCTAGTGCTTGAGGCACATATAATTCGCCACATAAAAATTTCTTCAATATGGACGTGCGCGAAATTTGTCGCCAGATAAAGAGTTAACCCTTTACTCTATAGATACTCATTTCTACGCATTGCTTGTAGGAGCTTTTGAAAAACATTGTGGCAAAAGGTGAAATTGCTCGTGAAGAGCAATTTCACCTTTTGTCCCAATGTTTTCTATGCTATCAAAAGGTGTCATATACACATAAAAAAACGGCTTCATCCTTGCTGTTATTTAGGGTCAGTTAGAATTACTATAGAAATGCCTAACGGGGTAAAGGGTTTAACTAACCGATTTTAAAATCAGATTCTTCAATGTCATAATGTTGCAATTATCGGTGCATAGATGGAAAATCATAAATCAACTTTTCATTTGTCATAGAAATGAGCCATGCTCTGGCAAAAAGAAGTTTCATGCCTCTTTGTGATACATGGTACCAAAAACGTCGTAACATAAATATGGGTCTTTAACCCTTTCCCAAACAACAAATTTTGGACTCTTCCAAACTGAAAGAGTTTGCAGACGACAATTTGAACTTTCATAACAATGACAGGAAATTATCCAAGCGGGCAGAAAACACCGTGGGAAAAGGAGAAATTGCTCGTTACGAGCAATTTCTCCCTTTCCCTCAGTGTTTTCAAAAGACTTGTTTTGCAGACACGTAAAAACAAGGGCTTGTTTGGGAAAGGGTTAACTCATTACCAAACGACAAAAATATAGGTTTGTCCGAATCGAAAGCATTTGCAGACGACAAAATAAAAGTGAATGAAAATTTTAAATTTGTTTTGTGAAGGGTAGAAAACATTGTGGGAAAAGGAGAAAATGCTGGTTACCAGCATTTTCTCCTTTTCCCACAATGTTTTCTAAAGGCTTCTTTCTCAGGGGCGTCGAAAGTAGGGATCGTGTGGTAATGGGTTAAAATCCAGTTTGCCTTACAACCAGCTGTATCCTGACGTAGAATGACCCTTTGACATGTAAAAAGAGAAATACCAAGGCCAATAGTTTTAACTCAGTCCAGCCTAGGAGGACTGCAGTAGCATTTAACCCTCTTTTCACCGAGTATGACTCGAACGTATTTGCTCTTACGCTATCAAAGTCGAGCCCCTGTAGCTCAGTCTGTAGCGAACAGGACTTGAGAATAGGCGGTCCTGGGTTCTATCCCGGGCCAGGTCAATTTCTTTCCGAGAATTGATTAAAGTCATAGCGACAGGATTCATTCTTCTTTCACCGCAGACCACTGTTTTGACGATGATTATATGGGAAAGCAGCCTATAGCTTGGAAAGAAAATTGTGCGGGTTACTGGTAAAAGAGACTCCAGGAAAGCATGGATAGGTGCACTGGCCTCGGTGATATAACTGAAATAATGTTGAAAACGGCGTTAAACACCATACAATCGTTCAAACTAACTTTCAGGTGTAAATATGATTTAGATTAAAATGTACTTTATCGCCTGCATCGTTTTCTTTTAGGCCTTTAACCCTTTCCCAAACGACAAACTTTTGGACTAGACCAAATTGAAAGCATTTGCAGACGACAATTCAACTCTTGCTGAAAAGATGATTTGTCTATGACAGGGTAGAAAACATTGTGGGTAAAGGAGAAAATGCTGGTTACCAGCATTTTCTCATTTTCACACAATGTTTTCAAAAGGCTACCATTCCAGACCTGTAAAAACCAGGGATTGTTTGGGAAAGGGTTTACTCATCTACAGACTACTAGAAGTACTTTCTTCCCTGAATTAAGTTTTATACATCAATATGTAAAAGAACTGTTTAATTATTTCTCGTTTCAAAAGAGGGAGTGCTGGGACTGTCACGGAGTATAATCTCTGTTGGATAGCTCTTTGTCAAAGGGAAAAATATGATAAATACTTCTATATACATGGCTTATTAATTTTCAGTAATTATGGCGTTCTTGTCATGTCCAACTCACCTTATATATATCTTCCTACAAGAAACTTTTACCTAGATAATAGCTTAACTCTTTACCAAATGACAAAATTTAAGACTGGTCTAAATCGAAAACACTGTCTTGCAGACGACAAAATAAACATAACTCAGAAATTGAAAATTGTTTTCAGCAGGCCATTGTTAGGTTAGGAGTATTACCAGAAGTACAGGGTTAATTGTAAATCAATTTTTCGTTAAACTTTTCGGTCTTTTAAAATGACCTTAGCATCTTTTACAGCTAAAAAAGAATTTTTTCTTCTATAAGAAAGAGCATTTTGCCGATCCCATTGTGTTAAATATTTGTTCTGAAGCTTAATTTTCTCCAACGGTTTCGCGTGACAGTGACCAGGACAGCAAACACAAGTGGACACGTGCACGACTTCAGTACCTCACTTTTGTTAAATATGAAGTCCTGGGCCTGTATTCACCAATTGTTCTTGAGAATATTGTTAGTCTTATTCTCCAAGGTTTTCCAAATTTATAAGTAACACAACTTCTGATTGGCTAAACCGAATGGTTTAGCCAATCAGAAGCTGTGTTACTTACGAATGTAGAAAAGCCAGGAGAATAAGACAAAGAACATTCTTAAGAATGGTTGGTGAATACGGGCCCGGGTGTAGCTTTTTTTTTCTCCTGTACAAATATTATATTGTTATACATTACCTTTATTATGGCTTTCGTCACTTTCATACGAATCTTCGAAGTCTGAAATTATTTGTCCAGTGTTCTCTTAGATGGTGTGTGTTCCCCAATATCTGAGATAAAACCAACTGATACTTAGACTGGAAAGCCTTCGTGGCTTGTTTCGATTTGTTTTACCTATGATTTTCTCAGTTCGCCCAAAATTTAGCTCAATAGCATTTTGGTCACATCATAAATTGGTAACCTTAAAGACGACTTGTCCCTTTGACCGTAAAAATTTATCCGCAACAATACTTCATACAGTTCACCTTTCTTCATCTTACTGTTTATGCTATAGTACATGATGTGAGAAAGTTTGATTGGGTTTCAGAAAAACATCAGTGTTTGGGCCTGGGATAAAAAAAAAAATATATATATATATATAAGAGGTTGCAAGTCTCCGATATTCATAATCGTCGAAGTAAAATCTAAATAATAGAAAAAAACCGAGTCTCAAGAGTTGAAGGGTTTTTTTTTTATTACAACAGGTAGACGACTACCGTTACTGTACTTGCATGAAAACTGTTTTCATATACCGATAAACCTTTCACCTGGAAAAGCCTTCCACCATTCCACCGTTTTTAAACTCTTTTCTTGATTGCATTCAATGCAAAAAGTCATACTAGGTTACATTATTTGAACTTTTCACCCTAAGTCGGTAAAGGTAATATTGTTCTCGATTTTGATCCTAAGTTATTTCTTTTAGTACAGGACAATGCAAATAATTTTCTGCTTGTAAGTTCGTTTACCCTTAACAGTTAACACTATAAGAATTGAGAACAGGCAAAATGATTTGGTTTGCACAAAAGATGCATGGACCTGGCCTGTAAAGGCTTTCTTGTTTGATCTGCCGTATAGGTTTTTAAGAGAACCGTAGGTGAGGCGAGATTTTTCATTCTCGTTTAATTCTTTCATATGTTTTCACAACAATATGACAAACGATTCGAAAAAATATGAATTGCTCAACAAAAAATAACGGAAAACAGATATCTTGATTTTCTTCTTAACCCTTTCCCAAACAATCCCTGGTTTTTACGACCCTGAGAAAGAAGCCTTTTGAAAACATTGTGGGAAAAGGAGAAAATGCTGGTAACCAGCATTTTCTCCTTTTCCCACAATGTTATCTACCCTGCTGGATACAATTTTCAATTTTTGAGTTGCGTGTATTTTGTCGTCTGCCAATGCTTTCAATTTGAACAAGTCTAACATTTTGTCGTTTGGTAAAGAGTTAAAATGGTTTATCAGCATTTAAAACCAAACAAACAAGGAAACTACTGAGCCTCTTTGTCTGATTAGAATGTAAGTTGATAGTTTTCAGAGAACAAAGACAGACTGTTTGGCATAATAAAAGATTTGAAATTCATAATTTTTCGTGTTCCTTCAATTCTTTTGAGCAGTGTATTTTACCTCACTGAAAGGTACAATTCAAACGTTCAAGCAAAGACAAACAGTTATAACCGTGATTTACGTGTTATATGTTGCTTTTAATATGTTAATAAGTTTTATCAGGACACTACAGATAAAAAAGAGATCACAGTCTGGATGTTATTTCAAGTTGTTTTTCTAATCTTATCCAGAAGCATGTAATGTGTAAATATAACTGCAGCTGCAATACCTATAGCATGTCTAATATAGATAATCGGCTATTGACATTGTACAAATACATAAACAGGAAGTCTTGATGGTGTTTCAACATGCCATCTTTATCTATTTCAAGAGAAAGTTTCGTCCTGATTCGTCATTCCTGGGGAAATATTCAGTATCCTTTTTTTGTGTAAGAAACCTTCGTCCACTTGAGGAAGATGGCCACAAAGACAAAAACATACATACATGCCATGCTCCATCTTCGCAAGCCAAGGCTGACGATTCACTACGCTACCCTACCCTTGGCGGATCGAGCTTGATTTTTACATTCCCCCGATACGCTTTTCCATTGGATGCAGCCAGCTCTAACTGAAACGAATGAAATCGCTCGTAGCATTGATAAAAATAGAATAAGGTCGCTACCTTTCGAATAGAAGGTAAACATGGAAACCCACGTGGATGTCTGCTTATCGCTTCATGTGTATTCGTAAGCGGTTTGTAAAACGATATTTCATTGGCTTTTAGAAATATGATGTAAAGGGGGGTAATTACCAACATCCAACAGAGGGCGCATCGCAGGAATCTCGAAATCGGGCTCAATCAGCCAAGGTAAGATCCACGTAGTGATCTTAACCTTGGCTCGCGAAGATGGCCATGCTCTGGCTATAGGGGGTCTGATGCATCTCCATCATACATTATACCGAGCAAGTAACCACATAATTACGAGTATGGTCCATAGAGGCCATTTTGTCTAACAATCAATTGAATTATTTTGTAGACTGGTACTTTGATATGCAGAAAATTTAAAAAAAAGAGAGATACGTTTTGCAAACGTATAAAACACCGTTTTCGCAGAGTTTGGCTAATATTTTAGTGTGCTTCGGATTAATATAAGCTTTATAAAGACTGTTAGTATATTGAGTATGGCACTGTGTAACCTTGTTAAATTGAACATGTTTCGAAACACTCCCCTCAATATGTCTTTGAAGTACTCAAAGATTCGATTTCAAAACAACTACGAGTTTTGGAATAAAAAAAAACCTACTTGTTCCATGTAAAGAGATGCGTGAGTCCATCATTTTTGCCAGGAGATCCCTTAATCATTGTACTACTGAATACTTCTGGTATATAAAAATAAAGACTTTCTCAAGGAGCGCAAAATACCAGACTTAAAAATTCTTTCCATAGAAAAAAATCACCGTTTCGGCCATTGTGGATCCAAGATTAGGCTGTAATCGCTTTGAAAGTCTGGGCCCACATTCACCAACCATTCTTGGGAATATTCTTAGTCTTATTCTACAAGGTTTTCAAAACTTGTAAGTAACACAACCTCTGATTGGCTAAACCGAATGTTTTAGCCAATCAGAAGTTGTGTTACTTACAAATGTAGAAACTTCTGGAGAGTAAGACAAAGAACATTCTTAAGAATGGTTGGTGAATACAGGCCCAGGTGTCATTTTTCACCATTTACAAAAGCAATATGCATCGCGCATAGTAGGGTCATGCGTAGCTTCATTCGTTTATTAGAAGTAGATTGGATGGAATTACATTACGTATCTCATCTGTCTTTTCATGCATGTACCTATAAATAATTTCTCCTGTAATATCATTGATGATGTACTTTAAGACGAAGGATAGGTTCCAAAAGAGTTGCTGTCTTTAGAAACACCGTGATCAACGACACAACTGTGAAATATAAAGCTTGCGAGAAACAATAAAATTACTAAATAATTAACAAATTACTAGTAATTGCTGGTTAATTCTTTTTCTCATTGCACGTTTTAACGCGTACTTAAAGTTCGAATCAGACGTACAGATGCTTTTCGGAATGTACCAGCGAGTAAAAGGCCAAAGCTTCAAAGAATTCTACGTTTTTCTGCACATGGCGCAGTGCGATTTCTAGCTCTTTTCCATTTCTAGAGACTGCATACCGCAAACAGTTTAATAACTGACATTTCCGCCATTGCTGTAATAGATACCAATTCTTATCCGTTCCTTCAACCAATTCTTTTTCGTTCCTTCAACACATTTCAAGTGTAAGTCAGATGATTTCATTGAGCGGCAGATTCATACATGTTTAGATGGCCATCTTGGTAAACTAAGAAAATACAATTTTGAATTAAATTCTTACATGGTTTATCAACTAACAACAATGTGTGTGGATCTGAGATGAGTTGAGACAGTTCCTGTACTGAGTTCTGTGAATTGATTGATTGCACGACTGATTGCTTTTCGACTTTCTACCTTACTTCATTTTGACTATTTATATGGAAGCAGTGTGGTTACTAACTTACTGTAAGGTGCAAAGATCTGGTCACCCGTCCAGGCACTAACCTAATGCACGTTGCTTAACTATCTCGGAGAGAAATACACCAAACTGCATCGCTGTAGTAGAAGCTAGCTCAACAGCAAAGTTGGTTTCAAGTGCTTATGTATCTAACCTCTCTCCGTGACATTACTATTTAATTTAACCACAATTAAAATAGAACCAGGTTATATATAATTCTGACACGCGATTTCGGCTCTATAAACACAGTGCAACAAAATGGTGGTGAGATCTGCCTCATTCCATTAACAATGACGTCATCCCGTGTAAAGTAAGTTATTCAATGGAATATAATCTGCATTCGCGGTTTTACTCTAAGCTTGACTTTGTTTTCCTTTCAATAATAGTTGGTCATGTTAGAATCGAAATAATCTTTCTATCGTGGTTTATCGTTCGATGAACCACGTTGTGAGTTACGAGGCGCTCTCGGAGGTCATTTATTGCACCTCATAACACACAACTGTGGTTAATTTAATGATAAACCACGATAGAAAGAAGATTATTTCTTAAATGAATGGTGTTTAATAATCTATCGACAGCGTAGGACATTTTGAGTGCTTATATGAGACTGGTGCTATGAGGCACTGGAAGATAGCATTGATCAGTCTAAGCAAACAGTAGCTGTAATCTAGTAATGAGAATACATAAAATAAAACTGACTATAAAGGAGGCATATTGCAGTATTCTGGATATGAAATTGACTTCAGATGGCCAAAGAGTCCTATAAATCTAAATTCTCTGCACAGTATTAACCATTTGTGGGTATTCGTACAACGTTTCGAATTACAAACCTGGGTTTCACTTTTCTGAGGAATTTAAATCAAGGTATCTAAACAACGACCTGGGCCCATATTCAACAAGCATTCTTTAGAACGTTCTTTGTCTTACTCTCAAGAATTTTCTACATTTGTAAGTAACACGACTTCTGATTGGCTAAACCATTCGGTTTAGCCAGTCTAAAGTTGTCTTACTTACAAATTTAGAAAGCCTTGGAGAATAAGACTAAGAATATTCTCAAGAATGGTAGGTGAATACGGGCCCAAATTTTCATAGTATAAAATAATAACATGCAGTGCTTTCAAACACCGTAAGACCTATCTCACACAGGCGCAGATTGAGAGATGCAGAGTATAGTATGCATGGTGAATACTTTTATCCTCCTGTCTCGGGAGATCAGTCTTTAAAATGCGTATGGCCGATTCGCAGATTGACCAAAAACTCCCTCATGTTGGCAAAACTGTCTTAAACCTGGAAACAACTTTCCAAACCTGTTCTGGCTGGATTATTCTATAAAAAAAATTACATGAAATAAAAACAGTTAAAAATGAGGGTCATACAGGGCGGGAGATGGAATGGGGTGGGAATGGTGGAGAATCATATTGGATAGGTTAACTAGGTTTGATTACGAATTTGGAAGGATCAGATTTTTTCTAAGCTCGGTTGATTTTGAAGCAAACGTCGATTTATTGTCCCAGAACTGTTGTCGTCTGCGCCATCTGCCTTTTTGGCATCTGTATCGTGAAAAAAACTTTTGACATCTTTACTAAGTCTCTGTCATAAGTGGTGTTTAACGGCGTTTTCAACATTTTTCCACTTATGTCAAACCGGCCAGCGCAATGATCCATGAGTTCCTGGAGTCTCTTTTACCAGTACTTCGCACAATTTCTCCCAAGCCACTGTCTACTTTCACGCATGATCATCGTCGAAACAATTGTCAGTGGTGGATGGGATAGGAATGAAACCTGTCGCAGTGACTATCATCAATCCTCGAAAAAAAAAATATGGCCGAGTCAGGGGACACGTCGTAGCCAGGGATCGAATCTTGGACCCCGTGTTCTTAAGTCGTGCACACTATCGACTGAGCTACCGGGGCTCGTCAACTTTGAACTTGGGCTGGTTGTTCAATTTAAAAAGGGGAACAAAGAATCAGGGGCAGTTAATTATCAAAATATTCTGACACAGTTATGTCTTTTTTTTTCGACTTAGAATTTTCACGAAAAGCAATTGCAGCCGAGAATAGACAGCCGCATGCGGTGCTCGTGTTAAAACACTGGGAATGAGCTATCCTTTTATTGAAATGATTAGATTCCGAATAGGCCGAGTTGTGACGAGTGGATACTCACGACGACGTTCCAAAACTCACGAGAACACATTGCTTCCGATTGAAATGAAGTAAATGATTGCACGTCAGCCAATAATTATTAGGGGACCTTCGTAAACTTTAAAATACTACCTCCTTTAACTCTTTTTCCTGAAACGTACCGAAATGAGTCGATATTTTGGTAAAATCATCGAGGAAATCGGAGTTGGATGCATGTAAACTTGTAAGAGGTTGCACTAATTTTCTATTAGAAGATTCTCTCATACTTATGTTTGATTAATAACCCGCGATAAAATGATAGGAGGAGATTCAATGACGTGGTTTTTCGTTACCAGTAGTTTTATTTTGCAGTTTACTACGAACAGATCGTATCGTGTATGAAAAACCTACGTGTACATCTTTGATGTGTACATAAAATTATTATCTGATTAAAGGTGAGGTTTTATATTTCCTAGCGATAATTGATAGATCTGGCTATTTTCCATTTATCAAGCTTCTTAGTAAATTTATAGGATGATCGCCTTTACATGTGACGACGGAAGTGCGTTAGAAAGTGATGCTCCATTTAGAGCGTGATTTCCGTTAAAGGTGACGACGGATGTGCGTCAGAAAATGAGGCTCCATCTACCTATATCTATTATATTAAGCTTTAAGCTGCTAAATAAGTTATTTGAAAGTTTTAAGTCATTTTTAAAATATATATAGCCATTTTAAAGTTGAATCTGTTTTGAGAAAAATCTCCCCACCGGAAATACTTGTCTATACCCAAGATCAGGCTGCAAGTCCTGTGCGGTATGACCTTAATCTACATTGTCGGCAGAAGGTCTTACAGAAGCCTAAGAGTTAAACGATGTTCGCATGCTACATGTACATATCTTCCACTTCATGACAATGCTTTAGGGCAAGCCCGAAATCACTCGTCACAACATGGCCGATTCCGCACCTACATCTAACCTCGTTCGTATCAAGGAGATTTCCATTTTGAAATGAGAATCACGTGATTCCATATATAGCGCGCCACTGACATCTGTTTAGCAACGACATAAACAACCTCGATGATATTATTGATATCTATCTATTTGTCGGTGAAAACTTCAATCGGAATTGATAAACCACGTTAAAAATAAATGTACGAACTGTTTGTCGACTGAAATATAGTAAGAAAGATTTTAATAGAAAATTGAAATTTAAGTTTTCTTTTTTAAGAGGAAACTTACAATTTTCAGAACAGTAAACCGTCGTATTTCCCGGCGATGAGTGTACTGATCTGACAAATATAAATCAACAAAAAGTTACTGCCGAGGGATATGATGGCTCCCATCACCCGAAGTATGCCGAATGGCCCGAAATATGTATCATGGTGGTTTCCTGTAACTGTTCTCTAAATTAAGGTTTTAACGAAGAAAATACGACCATGATAACCCGATGGATACACATATAGCGTCTCAAGTTATTTTCTGAGCCCCAATGTTGAAATGGGTTTGAGGTTTTGATCGACTCCACAGAGAAGAAAACAAAATTTATAAATTAAAGTTTTACCCAAGAAAACATGATCAAGACAAATATTTTGTTTTTGATGGATAAATAATTGTAAAATATACAGCGTTTCATGATATTTTCTATGCCCATTGGTTTAAAGATAGATAGATATAAGAGGATTTTTTTTTTTTTCGGTGAAAGATCGAAATTTATTTCATCGAGTGGACACCATCGGTAATATTTTCACAAGTGGCGCAGCCACGAGTGAAAATATCACCGATGGTGTTCACGAGATATTTAAATATTCTATTTATTTAATGCTTTTAAGCCTTTCTGAACACTGATCAACGTGAGCCGCGGACACCATGTGTTCTCGGTACACCAGATCGGATTTTCCATGGAAGAACCGGAGGCGGTGAAAGTATTTTCATTTTTATGGACCTGATTTACCTAGATAGTAATGTTGATTTACAGCAATGTCAAGACAAATGATTGATCTGTTTACATACATACTAGGGAATAATAATACCATCATCTAAGCGAGCTGTGGCTTTATGAGCAACTGGGGTCTTATTGTTTTGAAGTTTATTGCCGAATTTTGGACAAAATTCCAAACCATTGTTCATTTTATAAGTTTGTATGATAAGATAAATGTATTCCCTGAAGGAAAAAAAAATTTCACTTAGAAATGTCCATCCAAAGCGAAGATATACGCTTTTGAATGGACCTAGGTAGAGGAAAATATGCTAACAAGACACCAATTTTAATTTCAATGTATGCACATGGACACCAGATCAGAAAACGCTTGCGGTAACTGGACACCAACCTTTAAATCATCAATATTTCAGCCTGAAACTCAATGCATGGGCTGAATACGAAGACTAGTTTTGTAAACATTATGCCACTACGGTCCATTACCTGATAAAGAGCATGTTCAACCCAATTTCATTACTTCCAGCACTTGCTTTTTTGAAATATTTGCAATATTACGGCAATTTACGAAGTAGACCTACGATGCTTGATCACAATTGACCGGTCATTGCCTCCAATGTTGGTGCAAGACACGGATATTGTTCCTTGTTTACAGCGTTTCAGTTTAATGAATGACGTATTAAATTAACCCATTACCACGCAATCACAAGCTTTAATGTCCCTGGGAAAGATGGTTTAGAAAAACATTGTTCATAAAGAAAAACCCTATTAACGAATACAGTGTGTACACTATTTACCACATTTGGCCTGATTCTTAGTTTAAATAATTTTCAAATCCGCTTGGCCAACTGTTAGGGTGTCGTTGTACCCTTCGTACATTTACATGCACGCGTTTGTTCGTCTGCGTGTTTATTTCTAAATTTTTTATTTAATAGACTTCTCTTCAGAAACCACCAAGTGGAAATCAACAAAAATCAACGTGGATGATTCAATAAATTTCTTTCGAGATACTTCGATCCTTTAAAAAACATGGCTTATGTGGAAGAAGCTTATTTTCCGTGTACGGCGCGTTGTGAAAATTGTAAAATTTGTCCTCTCTAAAGAAATCAATCACGAGATTGGCATTGGGTAGTTTTCTATCACACTTCTTCAATAATTTTTTTATCTGTTGAAAAACATGGCTTTTGTTGGTGGGGCTTATTTTCTCTTAGTATCATAAAGCGGAAGTACTTGCAGCTCTTTAAATTCATTGATAATAAATGTATGTACATGTATTTAATAACACAGATGATCTCTGATAATGTTTCATTTTACCCAATATGCTGGGTGATCATGATATATGAGATATTAATCTTTATTGTTACAAACTTACATAGTTCTTGGAAATGCAGCATTATAGTGCTCAGATACAGTTACAGTTAAACCTATATTAATCAATTACCAAAGGGACGGTCAAAAGAGCTTGCCAAAGGCAGGTGCTTGCTTGATATAGATGAATGTCTGTTTGCTATTTGTCGGGAACTACATGTATGCTTGTTTATTTAGGTTGCTTGCTTAATATAGGTGGCCAACATGCCAGGTTTTACTGTATTTCGTATCGCTGAAATTTATTGGACAGGTCACCAGACCCTCCAACAGTGGTGATTTTAAAATTCAGACTGCCAGAGAATTTGCTAATTCTATATCTTCGAGCGTAATTGTTCTGATACACAGTCTGTTTCGTCATAGTTTTGTAAATAAAGCGAAATAAAAAAAAAACGAATCAGGAAAAAGACATGGTTTATTTTCATAAATGACGAATTTCAGAAAAGATTTAATTTAGTAATTTGCCATGGCTGCAATTAACCTCTCTAATAATTTCCTAGCACACTACGAATCTTTGAGCGATATAAATTTAACCTGATTCTGTTCCCTCTTTTTATCCATGCAGAAATCTGTAGTTGGTTCTAGAGCATCGAGAGGTAGTATCGAACTCAAAGTGAAAATTGTTCAAGTGAAAAAAATGTCAGTAATCAAGTTGCTGAGAAATTTCAAAAACAAACTCACCTCTTTATCAGTACTCGAATGTTTACAAATATGTCTATATGTGTTATGCATTACCTTGAAGATAATTAATTTTCATAGTCCCATTCGGCATGTAGTGTGTTCTACAAAAAAGTTTTAATACCCTCAAGAATGAAAGAACTGAACATTTTCGGTGTATGTACAATCTAACGTCAAAGCCGGCAATCCAACGTATACATACGTTGGCCAGTGTGACCAATTCTTGCACTCAAAGTAATGAACACGAATTACAAAATTAATTCTTTGGATTAGTTAATAGGGACAATGTTTTTCTAAACCATCTTTCCCAGGGACATTAAAGCTCGTGATTGCCTGGTAATGGGTTAATACGCCATTCACAAAACTGAAACGTTGTAAACAAGGAACATATCTTGCACCAACATTGGAGGCAATGACCGGTCAATTGTGATCAAGTATCGTAGGTCTACTTCGTAAATTGCCGTAATATTGCAAATATTTCAAAAAAGCAAGTGCTGGAAGTAATGAAATTGGGTTAAACATGCTCTTTATCAGGTAATGGACCGTAGTGACATAATGTTTACAAAAATAGTCTTCGTATACAGCCCATGCATCGAGTTTCAGGCAGAAATATTGATGATTTAAAGGTTGGTGTCCAGTTACCGCAAGCGTTTTCTGATCTGGTGTCCATGTGCATACATTGAAATTAAAATTGGTGTCTTGTTAGCATATTTTCCTCTACCCAGGTCCATTCAAAAGCGTATATCTTCGCTTTGGATGGACATTTCTAAGTGAAATTTTGTGTTCCTTTAGGGAATACATTTATCTTATCATACAAACTTGTAAAATGAACAATAGTTTGGGATTTTGTCCAAAATTCGGCAATAAACTTCAAAACAATAAGACCCCAGTTGCTCATAAAGCCACAGCTCGCTTAGATGATGGTATTATTATTCCCTAGTATGTATGTAAACAGATCAATCATTTGTCTTGACATTGCTGTAAATCAACATTACTATCTAGGTAAATCAGGTCCATAAAAATGAAAATACTTACACCGCCTCCGGTTCTTCCATGGAAAATCCGATCTGGTGTACCGAGAACACATGGTGTCCGCGGCTCACGTTGATCAGTGTGTTCTGGGAGGAGCTTTATCAAAATCCAGTACAGCTCTTTTCCGTCATTCCCCGTGGCATACCCCTCCCGCATAGCAACGCATAACAATATTACGTCAAGCACAAGAAATATAAGGTATATGACGTCATATTTCCCAACTGGTTGTCAGGCACGCGCAAATTATAAAGGCAACAAGAACGTGAAAATCGGTTTTTTCACTGGTGGTACCGGTGTAAGATCGAAAAATATTTTCACTGCTATTTCTCGATATCCTACCGGAAAGCATGAAATAAAGACAAATCCTTTATTCAAGACTTGACCTTTACAGATCTTCATCATCATAATTATTCTCACAGACATGTTTATGTAATTTGGTGTTACAACAGTTGGACTATGGTAAGGCGAGTCGATGGGGAAAAAAAAAATAGAATAAAAATTACTGAAAGGCTATTGGATGTGACAAAAAGGGAAAATTTCCATATGAAAACATTTGAAAGTATTTGTTGCAGCCTTCCACATATTCGTTCATTTAGAACCAATTATGCTTAAACGTACTATATATATAGATATACATGTATATGGAGGATGAACCCAAAAAAATACAACGGTATCCACCAGAATATTGATATATGATAATAAAAATAGTACAAATGATAATAGTGCATTATCAGTTTTTAAAGAACTTCTGCACTTGAAGGCTTCTAAGACAAAGTTGCTAAGGTTCTTTAATATTGAATTATTTTTTGTACTCATCAGTTGGTGTCACCAGAGAGAAAAAAAAATATTCAGGGAGGAAATCAAGCGTTATGAAAACGCCACTCACTGTATACCTTAGATATCGCCGAACGAATTTCAGTGCCGCAAAAGAATACTGCACAAAAAGCCGGAGATTTAACCCATTACTAAACGACAATATTTTAGACTGGTCCAACTGAAAGCATTTGCAGACGACAAAATAAAAGTGAATGAAAATTTGAAATTTGTTTTGTGAAGGGTAGAAAACATTGTGGGAAAAGGAGAAAATGCTGGTTACCAGCATTTTCTCCTTTTCCAACAATGTTTTCTAAAGGCTTCTTTCTCAGGGGCGTCAAAAGTAGGGATTGTGTGGTAATGGGTTAATCAGAGCTCCAGATAAGAGGGAGTGATGGTAATCTAAATCCATTATTTCTCCTCCAAACCCTATGTTGTGGGTACTCATTAGAATCGTCTCGACAAGACGATTCTAATGAGTACCCACAACATAGGGTTTAGAAGAGAATAATGAATATTTTCAATTTTGAAATCAAAATCACTCCATGTATCTTGAGCCCTGTTCAATGTCAGAGTATTTACCAAACTTACCCGAACAACTGTCATTCTCAAGAACAAGAACATGTTACAAATACAGGGAACCATCACAGTTTGGTTATAAAACTATATAGAGCTAATTCACTTTCAAAAATGCCATTAACCCATTACCACACGAGAAAAACTTAGACTGGTCCAAATTGAAAGCATTTGCAGACGACAAAATAAAGGTGAGTGAAAAATTGAAATTTGTTCTTGGAAGGGTAGAAAACACTGTGGGAAAAGGAGAAAATGCTGGTTACCAACATTTTCTCCTTTTCCCACAGGGTTTTCAAAAGGCTTTTTTCTCAGGGGCGTCAAAAGTAGGGATTGTGTGGTAATGGGTTGTTAACAAAAGCCATCTCCGACCTATACAGCTTCGATATAACTCTTTACCAAACGACAAAACTCTTGATTTGTCCAGACAGGAAGCATATGCAGGCGACAAATGAAATGTGACACATGGTGAAAACTCTCTATACAAGAGCAGAAAGCATGGCGGGAAAAGGAGAAAATGATGGTTACCAACATTCTCTTCTTTCTTACAAAGGCTTCAATGTTTTCAAAAGACTTCAATTTCAGGTTCTTTAAATGTCGGCAAGGTGAACATACAAAGAGATTCAGAGATAATGTTAACTGGATGAAAAGTCTTGTGCAATGACATTTCGATATCGCAGGAAACGTTTAAGTTTCGTATTTAACCACAAGCGCTTTGGCAATCATCCGATTTTCATTTATCATGTCATGTCTCAACTCAGCCCAGATAAGCACCGGTGGGATATCAGCACTTATTTATGGGAATAGAAATAACAAGATTTATACCAATTAGTTTTTCCCCCAACGCAAATAATCCAATTACTCAAACATTAGCCAAAACTAGGCTATGGTGCAACAATCCTCATTTTAAACTTAAGGCAGCAGATTAAACACCTTTTGCACTGCACATTGCAGTGCGTATGTGTTAACCTTGAACACTTCCATATCAACTACGAAAGCGAAATCACTATTGCGTCTTCGGTATTTTCCCGAAAATTGTCAGGATCCAACTTACGACAACAGCATGAGTTACAGGTAGTTTGAGATTCATACCGGCACTCTGAAGTTTGAAATATTTTTTTTAAAAAATGCTTCAGCTTTTATTCGTAAAATTGCGTGTTAGTTTTAAAACCTTTACCAACCCTTGGTGAAGTTTTCAGAATTTTACATTACTTCGTTTGACTTTTTTGCAGTTACTGCAATCATTAAAAGTATGGACGAAACAGCTTGAAAACAATGGTGGTGGGGGGGCGGGAGGTTTACGGCTAATCTGAGTAAAGGGTTTACTGTTTTATGAAAAAAATACTGATGCAAGTATACTAACTGTGGTTTATCTATTGTTCAAATGGCAAAAACTGCAATTTTCGAGGCCCTGGCCTCCTTTTTTTTTTTTTTTTGGGGGGGGGGGGTTTATTTTAATGATTCAGTAAAAGAGACTAGCACACGTTTGCTTAAACTTTGTTTGCTTTTCCACACCAAACCATAGATTTTTTTTTTCAGAACCCGTTCAGACTCTGGCTCATATCATGTTGTATAGCATTCAACAATAAAATGAAGAAGGGTGTATTGAATGGTGTAGTTAAGTTCATAAGCTCAAAAGTATCGTTGGTGATGAATTTTTACGGTCAAGGGGCACAGTGTTTAAGGCTACCACCTTATGAGAGTGATCATAATACAATTGAGCTAATTTGAGGGGAACTATAAGTAATCATAACGAGACAAAACAAAAATAATTAAAAGCAAACCATGAAAATACCTCTAAGTTACCGGTGGTTTTGACCACATATCTCAACAGAAGTGGTATAAAGACCTGAAGCCATGCCAAACGAAATTTGATCAAATACTAAAGAACAAATACCGTGCAAGAAAACACTGGACAAATCATTTTTTACTTACATACCCCTCACAACGTACGTCAGTGTGACGTCACAGGTAGTTATATCGGACCCTTGTTATATAAAGTCAGTGTGCGTGTTTGGTAAGGCTGTTGTTTTTTTTGTAATCGTTCCTTTAAATGATCAGAAAAAGTCTTTAGACCTCCAAAGCGTTCAATGCCTAGGGACTTTGTTTTTTGTCAAAGCTTTTGTTAACTACTTATAATCATGGAATAGACTTCGACCAACTATTAAAACCCAATCACTTTTTGATATTTGGTCAAAGTGTTTGTGCACATAGACACCTGCTTCCTGTCTAAAATATCAGAATATTAAATGTATTCGTCTAATGTCTTTGATAAATACATGAGAGTCTTTGTAGTCTGTTTGTATCCACCCAAGCTAGCCTCATTCTATCTTCATGTTGTACTTACTTTTCAATATGGCGGACATAAGTTACGAAAATGCGCAGGTCCGATATTACTTCCTGTGACGTAGGTTGTTACCCTTGTTACAGTTGAATAGAAATTACGAAGGCGATATTCAAGGTAAATTATAGAACTATACTATTTGTACAAAAAACAATTTTAGGGCCTCATATGTAATTTAATTGAAATACTGATGTCATATTGTCCAGTTATGTTTGCTGTTCTGGTCACTGTGCTAAACGGTCGGAGAATGTTAAGCTTCAAAGCAAAAATTTATCACTTGGAATAGGCAAAATAGTCTTTCTTGTAGAAGAAAAAAATAAATTTTCACTGTGAGACTTGGTGAGATCATTCTAAAAGACCTTGGAAAGTTTCACAAAAATTGACACGAGATTTTTCATGGTATTTAATAATTCAGGGCGTCTTTATGAATTGAAAAGTACGGTACATCTATACTTTTCAGTCTCAATCTTTTTAAATTCATTTCCGTTGACACACAGTTTGTACATTCAACTTGAAAGCCTCAGTAAAGCCAAAGAATAGGTAATGTTCACTGTATAAAACTCGAAAATATATAGAGGATATTTGGTTTTTTCGGTGAAAGATCGAAATTTATTTCATCGGTAATATTTTCACTCGTGGCTCTTTCACCAAAAATACAAATATTCTATTTATTTCATGCTTTTAGCCCTTTCTAGGAGGAGCTTTATCAAAATCCAGTACAGTTCTTTTTCGTTATTCCCTGTGGCGTACCCCTCCCGCATAGCAACGCATTACAATATTACGTAAAGCGCAAGAAATATAAGGTATATGACGTCATATTTCCCATCCGGTTGTGAGGCATGCGCAATTTACCTAGGCAACAAGAACGTGAAAATCGGTATTTTCACAGGTGCTACCAGTGTAAAATCGAAAAATATTTTTACTGCCATTTCTCAATATCCTACTGGAAAGCATGAAATAAAACGGTTTACCCATCACAACACACATATATAAGATCGGAGAAATCTTGAGCGTATCAGTTACTGCATTTGTTGCCATGATAATCGCGTGCGAAAATTCACGGAGAGGCTCGTCGATTTCAGGGACGCCATTGATCGAGAAACCGTCATCATTGTTCGTGTATATTCGAACTAGATCTTCGAGAACGTCACGTAATAACATTGCATCTCATTAGTGCTGTGACCTAGTAGGCAGGGCTATTGTTTACAATTCCAACATTGTCATCGTAGAGTAAGGCTGCTCATTCTGAACCTGTTTTCTTATTTAGATGTAGTAAACTCTTCCTAGATTGATGATAAGTGGGTAAGCGATGATCAGCCTGTGTCGTTGTTTTTGTTTACGGTGTCGATAAAATTAAGTTTTTCAAGCCTAGAATGGGGACAATACGATCAAGTGAATAAAGCGTTTTTTTCCCGACGTTTTGAACGTCACTAACATGTCACTGCCAGCACGGAGATTTACAAGGAAAAGTCGGCTAATCGTCGGCGATCACCGATGTAAACAAACAGATAATGCGGCATGGCAGAATTGTTCTAGTTTCAGAATTCTTTTTGCTGCCAATAACTGGAACTTTTGCGAACTTCACCTTTACATAATTATCGTGATGAAAGTCATAATAAACGCCATATTTTTACACTGTAAAATAATTTTTACTTTTATTTTATAAACATATTTTTTATTCAGTTGGACGCAACTGAGATTTTAAATGTGCTATATCAATTGTAATGGCAGTTTTCACCGCTAGATTTATAGACATGAATAGCTTCATCGTAGTTGTTGATGTCCTTGCTTATCTATTTTCACCAGTGCCACCATAGTTAACCCTTTACCCCATAAGACATTTCTATGGTATCTCTAATTGACCCTGAATAACAGCAAGGATGAAGCTGTTTCTTACGTAAACATTATACACCTTTTGATAGTTTAGAAAACATAGTGTCAAAAGGTGAAATTGCTCGTCACGAGCAATTTCACCTTTTGGCACAATGTTTTCCAAAGGCTCCTACAAGCAATGTGTAGAGGTGAGTATCTATGGAGTATAGGGTTAACATCGGGTGACTGACAGAACAATTAAAACCCACAATACTGGCGAGGTTATATATTACGAAAAGGGCCAAGCTGTGAGGAGTATGTAGTCCAATCAATGCGACAGTGGGTGCATGTGTGCTCACCATTTCTAGATGTACCTTTTGCATTGCCGTGCCCATTGTGTTTCTTGGAAGGAATAAAGTGCTCTGAACTTTTTCAATTCCAACTCAAGCAATTCCACATTTTTTCAGGTTGACAAGTAGATTTCTATTGCTAACGAGAACAAATTCGGCATGGAATAGCGGTTTGTATAAAAAGTCCATTACTAAGTTGGTTGGGGCTCAAAAAAGACAATTCTCCGAGAAAGAAGAGCTACAGCGCAATGAGTTTCCGCTTGTATTTTTTCGAAGAATTCTTACTTTTGATCTACGAGTATAACCATTGCATAAGACATAAATATCACACTTAAGTTTCCGGTGACATGTTCCTTTTCTTCTGAAGTCGAACGTGCAAATCATGCAAAATCAAGTCGTACCGACTGAGCTGAAGTTTTCTGCATACCGCGCTTTAGATATCGCAAATGAGCGATGATGAATACACTTGAAATATACAAGCGAAATTGCTTACCGATATGTCATCTAAATACTGAAATATTCTGAATTCAAAAGTGCATACTTTCCTTTGGAATTGAGTATATAGTGCGCATGTGACTGCAAACTGTAAAAGATTTCTAACATCTCGGATAGAAAGTAATGCGTTTGATACCAACTTCTTGTTAAGGAAAACGACAAGAAAATTAAACAGAATTATCCACAAAATTTCATTATTGATGCCAGATATATTGCTCTGGCTTCACGATATAATATTTTTGAATGCTTAAAATACAGTTAACTGGATACAAAAGCCTCAATTGGGCTACAATGAAATAGAACAAATGTAGATCGATGTCTGTGCACTACTATAAACTCGCCCCATTCGAGATTTGATAACGCAGCAAAGACGATTGTCACCACAATACAATTCCCTTGCGAAAGAGACGACATTGCATTTGTATGCAATTAGCACTTTACCAAGAAAGCTCGAGTTTCTATAGTTCTTTCCGATTGATTTAAACCATGTTTAACTCTTTACCATACGAGAGAATTTTAGACTGGTCCAAATTGAAAGCATTTGGTGACGACAAAATAAAGGTGACTGAAATATTGAAATTTGTTGTGGGAGGGGTAGAAAACACTGTGGGAAAAGGAGAAATTGCTGGTTACCAGCATATTCTCCTTTTCCTACAGTGTTTCCAAAAGGCTTCTTTCTCAGGGGCGTCAAAAGTAGGGATTGTGTGGTAATGGGTTAAACCATGTTTAACAGGACCGGCTCAGATGTTCATGTGCATGAAAATACGTTGAAGTTTGTCTCAACTAAATGATATGGTGTCTTTGAATAGGCTTTTTGTTGACGCAAAAAGATATCTATTTCCGGTGAAAAAATGAACAGAAATGTGACCCGTCATGCAAAAAGGGACCATCTGGGAACTGCGAAAAGTATCGACACCGGTCAGACTGCGAGGATTGCGCAGGCTGACCAGGGTCGAGAATTTTCGCTTTTATCATATTTTCTGTATGAAAAATGGTGATTCTACCTTACTATACAATTAATTTTGAACTATCAGCTTAGATAGACCCGCACTATAGCTTTGATCTGCTTTCATCTAATCGATGCACGGAAACCCCAGATTGTCTCTTTTCGCACGACGTGTCACAAAAAATAAGGATGGAGCTTCCGAACAATTTCATTTGTTTAATCTAGTACAAAACGTAAACATAGTTTACCATTATAACTGGATAGGGATTAAGGCAGAAAGAAGCTACTGACTTTGATAAATAATACGGCCAAAACTAATTTCCGATACCAAAGATACCAAAACATCTATGCTGAATGTATATTATTCTCCAGTTGCGCTGAGGAAATCGAATGAATCCAATTTCAAAGGGTTCTTTGGTAACAACCTCTGATATTTGAGACCATTTGATAAAACATATCAACTTAAAAAGAAAAGGACAAAATCTGCATCCTCCCGTGAAAAGCCTTACCACTAAACTCCAAAACTTAGTTCGGTTATAGAGGCGGTTTTATAGATTTTTTTGGCATTTTCAGGATAACAAAAATGTCCAACTTTCTTCAAAAGTTAGTTTTTGTAGTGACGAAGAAGTCTGTGTCTGTCACTCTAATTTTTCGGTACGATATATATGATCAGCACTATTACAAAGACGATTTCTAAGTGTCATTCGAACTTGCAAAAATATTGTTTGCTAATATACACGTGTATATATTCTGCATCGAACCTAAAATAGGAAGGCAATCTTGATGTGCACATTATCTAATCAGACTTCAGTATATCAAATTTGGGCGTTGGAACATTGTTTCAATTTTTACATCTGTACGCATGCCGTTTGCATATGTGTAAACTTTATAGACTGAAAGGGAAAAATGATCGTATTGAATTAATCAACATGTGACTGTACGGTACTTTGATTATGCACACAGATTATGTCTTAACCCATTACCACACAATCCCTACTTTTGACGCCCCTAGGAAAGATGCCTTTTGAAAACACCATGGGAAAAGGAGAAAATGCTGGTAACCAGCATTTTCTCCTTTTCCCACAGTGTTTTCTACCCTTCCCAGAACGAATTTCTATTTTTTAGTCGCCTTTATTTTGTCGTCTGCAAATGCTTTCAATTTGGACTAGTCTAAGATTTTCTCGTGTGGTAAAGAGTTAAAGAACCTAACACTTCAACACATAATACCGAGGTTTATGACCCTGAGGAAGTATTTTCCTTTAATAATGCGGGAAAAGAGTGAAATGCAGTACAATGAAATCTAACTTTCAGAGACCAAACACAATAATCTGGGCCATAATTGTTATGTAGCCTGCTAATGCTTTCAGTTCTGATACGTCTAAAATTTTATCAGAGTTAATCTGAGTTATTAGAGTTAATCAAGAGAGGTCTGTCAAGTGGCCTTTAACCTTATTACTGACATTATGTGTTTCCTCCAGAAAATTCGTTATAGAAGAAGTCTTACAAACGTAATTGAACCCGTTAAAGAGGGTTGTGTAAGGAGCAAACTTCAGGGCGTAGACAATTTTTTTTTTCTGATTTTCATTATACAAAGTCGATCTCACGTTTTAGCCTTATTGAAATTGAATCACGTGCCTTCGTTCTTCAAATGGCATTAGCAATTTGCACCAGTTGGCATCAATTTATAGTCAAATGTTTTGAAAGTATTATGACATGATCTGACAGATGATCTAAACAAGTCATTAAGTCTGTTTATTGGTTAAATAACATGTAATGGAGAAACTTTATAGGATGGGAAAATGGTGATAACCAAGTAGGAGCCGATTACATCGTTTTCAATTCCGGTATATCAATTTCCCATTTCTTTTTTTAAATCAAAGCTGACTTTAAAGAGTGTTGTCTGAATCAAGACACTGACGTTTATTGCGAAGCAAAATGTAACCGAAACTTACAGAGCGTGACTGTACAACACACGTTATCGCCGATTTCGATTGTTCTCTTGTTCTTTTTTTTGTCGAGAATGACCCAGTATACATTATTGGTTCCACCATTAGTCATCCACAAGTAACACGAACTCAGATTCCTTAGATACAATGGAGCTTAATCTGCAAAGAAATGGTATTCTATTATGCCATCATAATAATACCATATGGTGGTCCTCGCTGGTACCGCGTCATCGATGGTACCGCGGTATTCCGAAAAATACCTAATTTGCATACGAAACGCCATCTATCCATTGTTTACATTGTTGACTCGAAAGCGGAAGTGTTTTTCGTGTCTCATCGGCGAAAAAAAAAAAACAGAAATGTCATCATAACTGGTAAGTTTTTTATTTTCAATTCATATACATGAATGATAAATCACAGTTTTCCTCCATGTTTGAAAAAAATTTCCCCATTATTCTTCATAAAACCAACAATTCATGTTTGACAAGTGAAGGTCGTTTCGTATGAAGTCGTAGCCCTTAGCCAAAAATAAAATCAACGGAAGCTTTATATAGTGTCATCGTTCATTAACCCCCCCCCCCTAAAAAAGTCAGTTTTTCAAATAAAAAGGAGGTTGCTGTTTTTGCTAGGGAACTTTTATATTTTTTTCCAGATATCAAAGTCAAAAAACAACAAGATGAAATATGACAGGGCTACTCTTTTGAGAGCCTTTGAAGCTACAAAGAAAGGCATGTCAGTTTACAGGGCCTCTAGAGAGTACATTGTTCGTGAATCTACTCTTCATGATAGGACTAGAGGACTGGTTTCTGCAGATGTTTCTGTCGGCTTCAAGCCCATATTTAATTCGCACGAGGAAGAGAAACTTGGAGGGCATATTTCCTACATGGCTAGCATTGGATATGGATACAGTGTGTCGAAAATAAAGTACATGGCAAGGACTATGCTATCCACCTAGGTAAATCAGTTAAGTCTTCTGAAAGTCTAAGTGATTGTTGGTTTTATGATTTTGTCAAGAGATGGCCAAATTTAAAAGTAGCAAAACCAGAGAAACTTTGCAATTCTGAGAGCAAAGTCTGCATCTAGAGAAACCATAGACAATTATTACTCTGAACTTGGGACAATCCTGAAAGCAAATAATTTACTGAACAAACTATATTTTCAACATAGATGAAAAACTGGTATTTCAACGAAGCACCAACCTCCAAAAGTTGTATGTAGTACAGACATCAACCTGCAGGTTGGTATTTCACCACGGTCATCTTTGGTAACAATAATAGCTGGTGGAAATGCTGTAGGAAAATTCTATACCGCCATATTATATATTTGCGGGGAAGCGTTCGATCCCGAATTTCTTCAAAATGCATGCATTGGATCATCAGGAGAAATAACTAAGAATGGCTGGTCACGTACTGAGGTGTTTCAAAATTATGCAAAAAACATTGTCAGATCTGCAAATTTGTCATCAGATACACCTACTTTTCTACTATATGATGGACATAACTCCCATATAAACCTCACCCTTACACATTGGGGCACTAGGAATAATGTTATACTATTTGTACTACCGCCTCATACAGGCCATCTACCTCAACCTCCGGATGTAACCATTTCTAAGTACTGTGTGGCAGAGCTAACAGCTAAACCATACAACAAAGCACTCTCTACTGAAAAATCTGCAAGTTGCCTTTAGAAAAAATGGAATAATCCCGTTTGACAAAAAACAATTTCAGATGCAGTTTTCAGTTGCAGTTATTGATCCAGCAGTCATATATGAAAAAAGTAAAGCTTCAGATTTATCACAGCAGTCCAAACATAAAACCACCAGTAACCGCAAACAGCAAACCGCAAACAGGGAAGCACCTAAAGATCTTGTACCATTCTATGTTTCTAAAAGAACTATCACTATGGCTCTTGAAAAGAATCCCAAAAGGAAGTTCGTACCCCCTTTTCTTTGTAGGAATTTGCTCAACCAATTAACATTGAAGCTATGGAACATTCTGCAAAGAAAGTAAAGGTGGAAATACAACCACCTGAAATTCCAAAAGATCAGATGCCAAGTACATCTGGGTTACAAAAATCTGGTGGACCTATAGCCCTGTTATCAGAGAATAATGAAGACAGTGATGAAGCCGACAGTGAAGACATGTGCTGTGTTTGCTTTGGCTGGCAACCTGAAGAAGTAAGAAGTTGCAATACTATTGTCTTTGTCACTTGGAGAAACTGTGACTTTTGCACTCATTGGACTTATTCAAAATACTGTTCACAGATCAGAGTGTTGAGGAGGGACAGTGTATTTAGGTGCCCTCACTGTTTAGATGTTGAATAAAAAACAGGAAGTTGAATTTTATATATAAACTCAATGAAAAGGCAAAAAAGAAGTTGCACAGTGTTATTTCGGGACATTTGTTAGTTAAACAGTTCTAATTTTAGCTACTTCTGATTTTTTTTTTTCAATTAGATGCCTTTGATTTACAAGAGTTACCGGGGTACCAGAGTGGACTCCCTTAGATTCACATTTTGTGAACATGGTGGCTTGACGTAATTATTTCTGCATGAAAAGTGTGACTTGAACCTTGATAGACACATTTATTAAGACTTTTGATGAAACAGTTTATCACAGTATTTGAAAGTAAAAAAAGATAAGTTCTAGCTATTGTAATTGATCTTTTGGAAAGAATCAAAACTTCTGAAGATAATAAAAGGAAAATCTGTGGATAAACAATTTGAAATACTTTGGTCAAGTTGGAAATCGAGTACAGAAATGGAACTGATTTGTAGAACAAAGTTAAAAAACTTTCGACGAAATTAAGTACCGCGGTATCAGCGAGGACCATCCTATTTGCAATTTATGAAAACAACAGACGGAAGTTTCAGTAGATGAGCATTGAGCGGAATATTGTATAGAAAAGCCATGACTGAGACAGGACGAGGTTGGACATAGAAGAAATGCTTTTTCGAGCGCAAATAGGACCTAAACAAATGCCTCAGGCTAATAATTTAGCGTTTTATTACATAACCTCCCTTGTTTTCAGTGTAATATACCCATTACGAATTTCCTCATCTTATACCCGTTTGAGATCACTTCTCTTCGACGTCAGTTTTGACGTCATTTTGTATGAATGTCATACAAGTGAATGGGTCTTATCCGTGCCACTTTTAAGAAGTCCTTTTTCTGACCGTTCAGAAAGTCATCCTCTGTATGTGTGCCACTTTAAAGAAGTCCTTTTCCTGACCCTTGAGAAAGTCATCCTCTGCATGCATGCCACTTTAAAGAAGTTCTTTTCCTGACCGTTCAGAAAGTCGTCCTCAGTATGTATGCCACTTTCAAGAAGTCCTTTTCCTGACCGTCCAGAATGCAATCCTTTGTGTGCGTGTCATTTGTAAGAAGTCCTTTTCCAGATCGTCCAAAAAGTCATCTTCTGCATTTTTATGATCCCCGAAGGGCAAGCATATAGTCGCTGCTTCGTCTGTCCGTCCGTCCTTCCGTCCGTCCGTCCGTCCGTCCGTCCGAAGCCATTTCTCCACAACCCCTGGAGCAAATTGGATAAAACTTCATATATGAACTCCTTAGGGTTAGGCGCCGACATAGCTTTCCCGGTTTTTCCATTTGACCCCGTGTCATGGAAAAATGGGGCTTAATGCAAAATTGCATTTTTTACTAATATTTCATTCAGTTTTTGTCAAAATTTTATGAAACTTCATGCTTATATTGTTTATGGAAAGTCTCAGCCAAAGAAAAAGGGGCCTTAATGCAAAATTTAAATTTTTACATGTACTAATATCTCGTTCATTTTTGTCAAAATTTCGTGAAACTTCATGGTTATATCTTGTTATTTTCAATCTATGAATTATTAATGCGCAAATACCTCTTTCCTGGTTTCTCAATTTCAGGCTGCATCACGGAAAAAGGGGACTTCGTGGAAAAAATTATTTTTCACTTGTATCTCCTACATCTGTGCACAAAACTTGTGAAATTTCAAATCTGAACTTGTTGGAACGTTGCCCAGGTACCTCTCTTCAGGTTTCTCAATTTCAGGCTGCGTCACGGAAAAGGGGAGCTTCATGTAAAAAATCGTTTTATGTAATATTTACTACATGACTGCTTAAAATTTTATGAAATTTCGAATTTTGAATTATTATTAAACATTGCCACAAATCACACAACACTTGTATTTATTTCAATGATGCAATATTGCCTTATGGGAAAAGAGGGCTAAAAGGGGGCTTAGTGGGCTTATTGTCCTCTACAAGTTTGTGTTGGCTATCTCTAAGATAGTAATTGCCTTTTCACTTCAATTTTTTGGGAGCATGAACAGGTCCTTTTAGGATAAAAGAAGTAAATTTATATCAATTTCATATATTTAGTGACAAGCACTTGTTCGGGTAGCATAACTCGTCTCTGACGGCTCTTGTTCATACTGCAGAGGATGACCCTCTGAATGGCCAGGAAATGAACTTCTTAGAAGTGGCATTGAAACTTTTAAACATTGCTGGGGTAATGTTCAGGCATTGAAGTGGATTATTTTTTGAAAAGAATGCAATAGTTCCGCCAAAAGTTAAACTCTTTTCTATGAGGCTCACAATTTATCCATTAAACGCACTTCCATACTCCTTCAAATAAAATCATTTAACTCTTTACCCTTTACCAAATGACAAAATTTAGACTGATCCAAATTGAAAGCATTTGCAGACGACTAAACGAACGTAATTCAGAAATTTACATTTATTATGAAAGAGTAGAAAACATTGTGAGACAAGGAAAAACGCTGGTTAGCAGCTTTTTCTTCTTTTCCCATGATGATTTCAAAAGGCTTTTTGTAGGGTCGTGAAAACCAGGGATTGTTTAGGAGAGGGTGAAGGTCGTGTTAATTGTTGATCATGAAATATCCAGAGTTAGCTTTTGTAGATGTTGCTTCTTATTCTTCCATTTAGCCATGTTTGATATAATTACCGACTCGGTCCTTGTATTCTAAATCGTTTGTTTCAGTGTTTAGGTCCCAATTTTAGTCTTAGCAATCATCCTATATTTTTTCTTCTATTCATTCCTTGATAATTGCTGCCCTACGTGACATAAACAACAAAATAAATATTTGCTTCGAGCAACAGTAATAGTGTTAAAAAGCAACAAAAAAGTAACTTCAGTAATGAAAATATGAACTACTTTCTGCGGTATTTGGGTCACGAAAGAGACAAGTGAAAAATAGTTTGGTAAGAACAATGATTGCATACTTAACCCATGACCAAACGACAAAATTTTAGGTTTGTCCAAATTGAAAACATTTGCAGCTGACAAAATAAAAGTGACAGAAAATTTGAAATTTGTTTTGTGAAAGGTAGAAAACATTGTGGGAAAAGGAGAAAATGCTGGTTACCAGCATTTTTTCCTTTTCTCACAATGTTTTCTAAAGGCTTCTTTTTCAGGGGCGTTAAAAGGCTTCTTTTTCAGGGGCGTCAAAAGTAGGGATTGTGTGGTAATGGGTTAAATAACGCGTTTACGTTGAATCCTCTACCAGTCAATTCCGAGTTTCAATGACCTTGTGGGAGAAAGATTGTGGGAGCAAAAAAGGAAACCTAGCATGTTCTCCTTTTCCTATAATATGCCTCCCTTTAAAAGGCAAATCACGTCTTTTGAGCAACACCTAATTTACCATGTTTTGAATTTGCAACTTTTTAAAACATAAAGAGTGGTACCTAACGTTTTGTTTAGGTAACTCTGGTTCGATCCTCCCTCGCGTATTTGTGAAAATATTCATGGTACAATTGATTAAGCTTTTAAAATGCATAAATAAGTAAGCTCTTTTCGGTATATGGATGAAGTGTCGTTGAATACGTAAAAAAAACACGATAGCTTTAGAATTATTTAACATGTACCCAGGCTGTTGATGCGTTATTAACCAACAAATAATTAGCCAATCAGTTAAAGCCTACCAAGAAATACCCATATAGTTTCATAAGACTTTTCCATGTTACACCTTCTTGAATACACGGACTGTTATCAAGGGATTGGTTTTCAAAGTGCATGGTAGAAATTTTGTACGAAACAACTTTGTTAAATACTTTATGATTCTAATCTTTATATCTATTACGGATGTTTATTCCCAAGTTTCCAATAAAAAGTTGAGGTAATTTCCAACACGTTTACAACTAACCGCTTTTAGGGTTTTAAAACACAATCACGACTTTTTAAGAACCTGAAAGAGAAGGCTTTTGTCAACATTGTGGGGAAAGCAGAAAGTGCTTGTTTACAGCACTTTCTCTTTTCCTCCAATATTTACTATCCTATTAAAACATCATTTTAGCAACATTTCATTTGTTGTCGTCTAATTCTTGCAATTTAGTCTCGTCCAAAATTGTGTCTGTTATTAAACAGTTCGTGTCGCCATAGACTCTTTAAATTTTTAGATTTTAAATCATGATATTAAAGTAAAAATTATGTGTATCTGACTAACCGAATATATCAATTATCAACCTCTTGGTACCCTTGAGAATATGTAGGAAAACAAGAGCATCGCATGCGGGTGCTAACAGTCGGATGTGGGCGCGTTTTCAGGGAAAATTCTTGATTGAACATAAAAAGAGGCATTTCTGTGTCGAAAAAGTCGGTTAGACTATTGACGGAATTTGAACCTAGGGCCTCAAAGTCCCAAGTCCCAAGGCGCGTTGCTACAAAAGCTGTACGAAACAATACGAACCGCCAACGAGATAAGCACACTGAGTAGCTTGCACCATATACATGAAATTACTAGTTTCACTTGCTGGATGGCATTGAAGGCAGAAAGAAAGGATTTTGAAAATAAATGACAGTAATTACATATTGTAATCGCTCTGGGCGACATAATCCACCAAAGTTGTGGACAAGTTTCCAAGTCCCCTGATATCTGACTGTATAGCTAATACTATTTGTGGGGAAGACCAGCATACTACCTATCGCAATAATTAATATACGATGACAAATCAGAGGAACTAAGTTGTGGATTCACTTTCATCCTTTTCTATACAGTTCCGAGTCTTAACGACTTGAAACAGAAAGGCTTTTGAAAACCTGCAGCATTTTCTCCTTTTCCCAAAACGTTTTCTACCCTATTGTCGAACTTCTGATCATATGGCCGTATGTACCAATCCTAATTGGATTAATGTAACAACGCATGACATCGCCAAAATATCGTCCGGACTGTTTAAAGTTGCGAAAATAGTTTTCTGGCAGGGGCTGCACCAAAATTAAGGTGGTTAACGTTTGGTTGGAATAATTTGTATTTTTTGTACGGCATGTCAAAGGATCTCTTACATAATAAGACAATGTAAGCTAACTTATAAGTTATAATAACAATGCTCTGAATAATAAAACAAATTACTGTTTTTATTCAATTGTATTTTTATCTAAAATCAATTAGATATAGCACTACGTTTACGTTTCAAAGTGGTTCGCTTTTTTAAACAAATTTGAATATTGAATGAAAATAAATACTGTATGATATTATTATTTTTACTTTAAGTTTTCATACAGTAAATATGAGATTTAGTGATAAATAGTACACTACATCTTTTTTTTAAGTTGACGTCCAATTTCTCAGTGTAACTACGTCAAACAATTACTTGCAGTAGGATGTTTTTTTAGGAAAGGAAACGGTTTGGCAGCAAGGCAAAGTTTTCATAAGTCATAACGTAGCAGAAAATCTGAATGCCTCACATCATGACGCATGATACTATCATAGGTGATTGATTATCATCATATTGACAATTAACTTATTACCACACATCCCTACTTTTGACGACCCTGAGAAAGAAGCCATTAGAAAACATTGTGGGACAAGGAGAAAATGCTGGTAACCAGCATTTTCTCCTTGTCCCACAATGTTTTCTACCCTTCACAAAACAAAACTCAACTTACTTTTCTGTCACTTTTATTTTGTCGTCTGCAAATGGAAATACCTAAAATGTTGTCGTTTTTTAATGTGCTAAACCAGTGTCTTACAAATGTTTACATGATTCAAGTCAATTACCCGGGCACAATTTCACCATTTATCTTTCGACGCACGAACTGTAATTAGATGTCCCGAAACTATGTCAAAAAGTGTAAGATAATGCGATTTTCATTTACTCGTTTTTCAGGAGAAGGAGAAATTTCGCAACAAAGCAATGATTTCACATGCCTTTGAGTAGCAGAAATTTTGGATATCATTCGTGAAACTACCACAGGCTATTTTATCGTCATACTAGCGATTGAATGAATGTCCAACAAAGAAGGGTCTGATTTTGAGTAAACTGCCCAGTCAAAGCGACGCTATTTCTATCTTGGGATAAACAATATATAGATAGTTGTCCCAGGAACTATGTCAAATTGTGTAAGTTAGTTTCCATATAATTTCAAGAAACCATTCCGCAACAATCTGAATGTCAATCATGATACAATCAAATCGATCTATTATCGTCATATTGGCGGTTACCCTTTATCCAATAATCTCGGGATTCAACAACCCCGCGGTAAAACGCATTGGAAACATTGCTAACCATAATTTTCCCCTTTTCCCACATATGTTTTGTACCATTTTTGAGGTTGAAGTCATTCTGTTGAGCTATATCAAATATGTCTTCCACAAATGCTTTCGATTTAGACAAGTATAAAATCGTGTTGTTAGGTAAGTTGTTGAATGATTTTGTTACAAAACGAAGATTTGATTCTAGAAAGCTACTCGGCTACTATGACGCTATTTACATCCTGCGACGGAAAAACTATGAATGTACAATTGCCCCAAGTTAGATATGGAGGCTGGAAAACATGACCTGATCTAAAACATGCTAAATTAAATAATATTTTATGTTAGTGTTTAAAGGTGGCCCTTTAGAGTTTGGGTCGAAAATTTTACAGAAATTTAAAAAAAAAAATCGGATCCATAAGTTGGCTCAACGCTTAGTAATCAACATTCAGCCTAACACCAGCATTGTTGTTCCAGCTCGACATTCCAGCACAATGGCCAGCTCAACAGCAAAAATGCATAAACATGTCAAAATCATGAAGTCCGTTGAGCCAGCTCGACACTCCAGCTCAACGGCCAGCTCAACAGCAGAAATAATAGATCCATGTCCGTTGAGCCAGCTCTATCACCAGCAAAAATACATGTATATGTCAAAATCAAAGTCCGTTGAGCTAGCTCGACATTCCAGATCGACTGCCAGCTCACTTTAAAAATACTTATACATATGCTTCGATCAATGTCCGTTGAGCCAGCTCGATATTCCAACTCAACGCCCTGCTCAACAGCAGAAATACTAGATCCTTGTCCGTTGAGCAAGATCGACATCCCAGCTCAACCGCCAGCTCAACCTTAAATATACTTATACATAATTATGTTTCGATCAATGCCCGTTAAGCCAGCTCGACTTTCCAGCTCAACCACCAGCTCACTAGCAAAAATAGAGGCGGTTAAGCTGGAATGTCGAGCTGGCTCTACGGACATTGATCGAAACATATGTATAAGTATCTTTACTGTTGAGCTGGCAGTTAAGCTGGAATGTCGAGCTGGCTCAACGGACTTTGATTTTGACATATATATTATGTATTTTTGCTGTTGAGCTGACTGATGAGCTGAAACGTCGAACTGGGTCAACGGACATTGATCGAAACATATGTATAAGTATTTCTACTGCTGAGCTGGCTCTACGGACATTGATCGAAACATATCTATAAGTATCTTTACTATTCAGCTGGCAATTAAGCTGGAATGTCGAGCTGGCTCAACAGACTTTGATTTTGACATAAATATGTATTTTTGCTGTTGAACTGGCCGTTGAGCTGGAATGTCGAGATGGCTCAACAAACATTGATCGAAGCATATGTATTAGTATTTCTACTGTTGAGCTGGAATGTCGGGCTGGCTCAATGGACTTTGATTTTGACATATATATGCATTTTTGCTGTTGAGCAGGTCGTTGAGCTGGAACGTCGAGCTGGCTCTACGGACATTGATGGAAACATTATGTATAAGTATTTTTATTGTTGAGGAGGCGGTTGAGCTGGAATGTCGAGCTGGCTCAAAGGGCATTGATTGAAACATATGTTTAAGTATTTTTACCGTTGAACTGGAATGTCGAGCTGGCTCAACAGGCATTGGTCGAAAGATATTAATAAGTATTTTTACTGTTCAGGTGGTGGTTGAGCTGGAATGTCGAGCTTGCTCAACGGACTTCGATTTTGACATATGTATTTATTTTGGCTGTTGAGCTGGCTGTTGAGCTGGATTGTCGAGCTTGCTCAATGGACATTGATCGAAGCATATACATGTGTAAGTATTTTTACTGTTTATCTTGCAGTTGAGCTGGAATGTCCAGCTGGCTCAACAGACAATGATTTTGACATATATATGTATTTTTGCTGTTGAACTGGCCGTTGAGCTAAAATGTCGAGCTGGCTCAACGGACGTTGATCGAAGCATACATGTATGTATAAATATTTTTACTGTTGAGCTGGCGGTTGAGCTGGCTCAACGGACTTTGATTTTGACATTAATATGTACTTTTGCTGTTGAGCTGGCCGTTGAGCTGGAATGTCGAGCTGGCTCAATAAGGCTGGTGTTGAGCTGAATGTCGATTACTGAGCGTTCAGCTAACTTCAACAACCCTCCACCATGTACAGCCGAGGGACTTGATGGCTCCCATCACCCGAGATATGCCTTATGAAAATGATCGCAGACAATTTGTCCTGAAACTGGTTCAAGGACAAAATAGTAATGCATTACGACTCAAAACGCACGTTCGTAACCCGTCAATCAAAAGAGGCGTGGCGAACCGAGCTTTCTGTTGTTCTGATATGGCTCTTTTCACTCATTAGTAGCTATCAGTCAATTAGAAAGTAGGGCAAACTGTAAGTTAGTTATTGATAAATATCTTTCATTTGTATGAAACTAAATCGTCGGTCGGCTTTGCCCTCCCTCGATTTAATTTCATTCAAATGAAATATATGATCAATAACTTACACAAATTTTTCTTGTAGAACAGGAGCCAAATCTTTTGGTTGAAATTAGCCTAGATTAGATCAGGAGAAAATGACACTGGAGACGAGACTTAATTAGCATAAGTGATACATATCTATATAGTATACTGGGAAATTAGCTCACCGCGCCAGACTATAACTATTTCGAATTGTTCTGGTGCTACGCTAACCCTTCACCAAACAACAAAGTCAAAGACTTGTCCAAACTGAAAGTATTTCCAGACGACAATTTGAATATGGTCCCAATAAGAAAAATATGCCTTTAACTGAGTGGAAACATTTTGGGAAGAGAAGAAATCTCGAATGTTGAAGAGCAATGATTCTACCACATATTCTGTGTTGTATCATATCGTGCTCCAGTTAGCAAAGACCAAAAGGCATTTCCATAGTTTGCAATGAGTTAACTCAAAAGCTTAGCGTGATAAATTTGCCTATTACCTGTTAATAGTTTGAAAATTTAACCGTTAATAACACGAAAAAATGTGTTTTGATCACATCCAAAAGCACCTGCTGATGAAAAGTTAGCAACCGAATTATAATTACGTTCTTCTTTAGCATTTTCGTTTTTGATCTTTGAGGTGAAAGGTTAAAGGTTTATCGCCACTTAATTTTTTGATAAGCAACCGGATATTGTTTTCTGAGAAAAGGGGTGCTACCTTTCAACCCTGTATTATACAACGAAATTTTCGTATTCAACCCCTAATCGAAAGCAGTTGCAGATATCAATTTAAACTTAGCACAAATGATGATTTCTGCTCTTTATAAGTCAGAAAACATTGTGAGAAATGGAGAAAATGCTGGTTACCAGCATTTTCTCCATTTCTCACGATGTTTTCAAAAGTCATCTTCTTCTGCTAGGTCGTCAATTTATCGGAATAGTATGGTGAAGAGTTCATCTTTCAAAACGTCCTTATGAGATAAACAATCTGTGTAGAAAGAGAAAGGTCTTTGACAGGTCGCATCCCCAGATGAACTTGCCTTTTCTGCTTCACTGATGAATTTCCATAATAAAACCAGAGGGCATTAAGTTTGTCAAGTTATTTATTTGCTTTGTTTAAAGGCACAGTAGTTGCCAGTGTTAACTGTGCGGGTGTTGAAATGCATTTCAGTTTCAATCATATATTTTATGGTCTACGGCATTTCTCATGTTAAAAGACGGAAGCTGTCATGACAAGCCGAATATTTTGTACGCAAACGTCAGTGTTTCACGATATTTCAGTTCTAATTAAAGGTGGCCCTTCAGATCTTGGGACGAAAATTTTTTAAAAATGCAAAAAAATCATCCTTATACTCCCAAAGCCGTTTAATTTGCCTCCATAAAACCCCAGTAGTCGAAAACCATCCGACAGCACGAGAAATTAGAGATTTACTACGGCCCAGGTTGACGCCAACGGGAGACACGTTCTATTTTTAGAGGATCAATTCGCTCATTTATATACAGGAATACACAAACAAAAATTCAAAAATAGGGCCCGAAGAAGACATTATGGAAAATAATTATTACATGTTTGTTATGTAATGGAATTAAAGCGTTATAAGTCATGTGCCAGTGACTTGACATTCCCAAAATGCTTTATTGATTTTTGGCGGGACATCTAAAAATACCTTAAGAGGCTACGTAGCCTTTTAAGGGAACACCACCAAAAATTTTTTCTTTGTAATTTTATGAGTCTTACTTACTGATGATTTGTATTATTTTTTCATATAAATTTCAGTGAAATACATATTTTTTTAATTTGGCGCAATGTAAAAATTCTAGATACCCACCTTTAAGCCTCGTGTTCTTTTAGATGAGTTGTTGTTTATACTGAAGGATTTTCCCATAAATCTACAAGTCTGATATCTATATTTATCCTTTTATATACATAGATCTATATGTGTCAATTTCCTTTTGTACCACTGAATCTTCCCTTGCTATGATATTGAAACCAGTTTGTTAGTTTACCACCCAATCTCATGTAGTACTATATATTCCTGTACCTGAGAGAAAATAAAGTATATTGTATTGATATTAACCAATGATTTAGTGAGTCAAAGGTCCCTAACTCTCATATTGTAAAACGGAAGCTGCCGAGATTGACCGAATAGTATATACGAAAAAGTCGATGTTACACGATTTTTACCGATGAGCTATGAGTCTTAATCCTTGAAAGGAAATAAAAAAGTTAAAGAATATTTAATAGAAAGACTGAAATGTGTCGCCGAGGGAAAAATGAATTATAGAATTATGTAAACATTGTACAAAAGTTAAAGCCACCTTGAAACTTTTCATCTACTTTAGAAACTCATTTTCCTGCTAGCGACTCGCAATTTAACTGACAGTATAATACAAAATACAGAATACTTTATTCTCGTTTGAACTTGAACACATACGATTCATCATTACAGACATAGTTTTACTTAACCCTTTCCCAAACAGTCCCTGGTTTTTACGACCTTCAGATAGAAGCCTATTGAAAACATCGTTGGAAAAAGAGAAAATGCTGGTAGCCAGCATTTTCTCCTTTTCCCACAGTGTTTACTCTCCTTCCCAATATAAATTTCAAATTTTCAGTCACTTTTATATTGACATCTGCAAGTGCTTTCAATTTGGACCAGTCTAAAAATGTCGTTTTGAAAAGGGTTAAGAATGAGTATTGAAATATAACAACAATATAAAAAAACGTCTACAACAAGAAGTGGTTGTAAAAGAAAAAACAAAATAAAACTAAAATGCGGACATAGTGGTACTATGGGAAAAATGTGTTTTAATTCCCAACATTGTTTACTTCGATTTTTCTTTTCATGTTAGCCTTTTTGTAGAATATGCCATTTCCATTAAAAATTCTATTGTTTGTAGAGTTCAAGATGACTACCAATTTAAACACGTTTTTTTTGTGTGTGTGTGTGAAAATGTTTTTTAATGTAAATTTCTCTTATTTCTTTGCAAAACGGGCAAACTAGAAGAAAGTAAAACTCGTCTTCAGTTTCATTCAAATCACAGAGTGTACATGTTCTTTAAATATAATAGTTTAATAATGACAGATTGATTGTCACTTTCACAATAATTTCAATATTTTTAAATGTCATGACTTCAATAAATTGTATTTTGAGTCATGCCTTAATTACTTTTGTCTGTTATTGGTACATGTATGTCAATTTTTACCAAAATCTCGAGTTGCAACGACCCTGCGACTGACGTCTATTGAAAACGTTGCGAGAAAGTGAGAAAATGCTGGTTGAAATTGTCGTCTGCATATGCTTTCAGTTTGCAAAGTCTAAAAAATTCAGCGTTTAGTAAATAGTTAAGTTGCCTTTTTAATCAATAACATGGGTATGTCTGAAGGAACTGAGTTCATCAATGTGTTCCTTAAATATCTTTGCCAGAAATACACGTATCAGGCTATAACCAATCTAACCACCCTTCAATCATGAGAAAAAAATGTCATTATCTCAAGAACATCATGACAAAGTTTTACAGTCTGTGTGAAATTCCAATAATTCATAGTATTCAGAGTCTGTAGTACTCTTTGATAAATGAATTTGGTGGCCGTATTTCGAGAATATTACCCCACTGAACTCGTTGTCTATTCTTTATTCTAACATGACACGTGAATTCGGCAAAGGAAACGTGATAAAATCTACGTCATTGTATATAGAGTAACGCCATTCTACATAAAGTTACGTAATTCTGTATGAATTAATAGAGTATAATATATGTCTATTTTTAGACATGTTATGGGTCAAAAATGTCGTAATTTAAGCCGAGAGGGAATTGTTTCCCCGTCACTGTGAATATTTTCCTCCTGCTGAAAATCTGAAACTACTTTTTTGGTTCTACTTCAGATCACTAGTTTTAAAAGTGGCGTCGACAAAATAATCAAAGGAAATGTAACATATAATTTATTTCATCAGCTTGTGAAAAAGGGAAAGGTACTCAAAAGGGAAAGGTCTGCGAAAATATCTCGTGCCTTACGACACTCGTTATTTTCGCATACCTTTCCCTTTTTTTTCGGCAAATATTTCCCCACATTAACCACAAGCTGATGAAATGAATTATATATTTCCTCTGATTATTTTGTCAACGAATGCCACTTTTAAAACTAGTGATCTCAAGTCGATCAACCAGGTTTTTGGCAGGAGGAAAAGATTCACTGTGGTGGGGAAATAATTCTCCTTGCTAAAATTACGACATTTCTTTACCCATAACATATAGACACATGAAATATAATATAGTAATTTATTCAATGGATAAAGTTCGCATCCGCGTTTTTTCTCTATGTATAAGCTTGTTTTCTTTCATTAAGAAATGGCCATGTTAGAATCGACAGAATATTCTTTCTATCGTGGTTTATCGTTCAAAAACACCACGGTTCTGATTTATTCATGAGGCACAAATAAATAAACCCCGCCCTTGTAGTTTAACTATTGTGCCTCATAACTCACAACGGCGATCTACTGAACGAAGAACCACGATAGCAATGTTGCCGCCCTCATGATATATTAATTGTGCCTTATAACTCACAACCAAGATTTATTGAACGATATACCAATAGACCGGTATTTTCTCTTTTTTCCACATTTTCAAAAGTTCTCTCTCTTTCTCTCTCTCTAACCCTTTTATGGTTATTTTGTCTTAACCCCATGTTCTCCTATAAACATGCGATCAATAATTGTTTGTTATGCTCTGTAACAACTTCGATGAAATGCTTAGCGAAAAACAAACCCTGTTGCAACGACTTCATCTGTTGTCTGATTTTTAGAGCTTGAATTTGAACACACGGATTGAACCCTAAACCTATCTTAACCTATATTTACAAGAGTTCTAAATTAGAGTTGAAAAGAAGTAACTGTCAGGCATGTTGCGCTTTTTAAGGTAAAGGACTCTTCATGTCATTCTATTCTTTATTATATCCATTTCGGAGGTCAAAGTTGTGTCCACTGTGAGATGAAGATCTTCCTCTCTCTATTGTTAACAATTAAACCGATTTTGTCATCTGCACTTAAAGTGAATAGATCTATCTAAATACAGAATAGGTCTGGTCAGAGGACCAAATTATATTGTATACACATTTACACTTTAAGCGGGAAAAATATTACAAAACCCATAAAGTATCTGGCTTCTTTTGAAGGCAGACTTTGAGCCTAACGTAACGTAAACACTGAAAATCACTTGAAGCCGTAAGTAATGCATGGGGTAATATAATCTCGAGTATGAAATGCACGTACGGTCGTATATTCAAATGTTCCAAAAAAAAAAAAAAGATTTTAGGAAGTGTTAGGCATGAAAAGAATTCTTGCCAAGTTTTAGGTCATTCGATAAGTAATGGAAAAAGCCTGAACCAGTATAGACTGTTTGCACGTTAACATTTTCTATACCATACACGACAACAGAAGCTTTTGTGGACAGTGTAGATTATTATCAGACTGCACAAAAAACGTGGGGTCTGATTTCTGATCTACGGTGTGCACTAATTATTCTTGATTATTACTGAACTCTGTCTAGATCTTGCAGCGAAATTCTATTTGTAGCTTTTGAGGAAAAAAAACATTTTAACTTTTCAGCAACACAAAAGTTCAAGTAACATCTGTAAGAAAGAGTGTTGTAAATTAAACATTGAATTTCTCTCGCTTTTAGAGCAAAATAAATGCTGATTCTCGTTTTTTCTCTAGATGATGATTTATATACTAGGACGAAAAAGAAACGCAGGGTAACCTTTCAAGGTAGTTTAGTTGTGTATAACTGGATTGAGGATTCTAAATTATAATCTTATGTTTACCACTGATCAGTTTCGAATATTTTGACGAAAAAAAAGTAGTGACTGGCTACATATGAAGACTCAAAGCTTGTTTATTATCTCATATGGTACCCTGCGTTTCTTTTTCGGCCTATATATTTGGCTTTATGTGAGTTCTAACGTTTCTCATAGGATAAGTACAAAAATTTATACGACAAAATAACTTTGCGTAAACGAATTCTAACGTTTCTCATAGGATAAGTAAAACTTTAATCGACAAAATGGCTTTGGGTAATCACCAATGCCCGTAATCACAAACCATTCTTAGCTTCATTCAAAGTCTTATTTTTTCAGATTTGGAGAGGAACTTATCTTGGGACTGGCTAAAACATTTGGTTTAGGCAATAAGAGGTGACGTTATTTTCAAATATGAAAAATTCTAAAGAATACGACTAATAATATTCTTAAGAATGATTGGTGAAGACAGACCCTAATTTCGATCCCTGTGAAAGATCATCGCAAGGTAAATGTATACAAGGACTTTATTAGTTGTACGGGCAGGTGGCAGGGGACTTGGAAACTTGTTCACGGCTGTGGTTAATCATGCCGCCCCGAGCCGAAGGCGAGGTGGCGACATGATTCACCACAGCCGCGAACAAGTTTCCAAGTCCCCTGCCACCTGTCCGTCTAACGAATTTATTATACTGCAAAGTTTTACCCTTTCAAAGCGCGTTAAGCGAACATTTCCTGTTTTATAATTTTACGAATCGAGTATGCTGACGAAATAGCAATTCCCTTCTGAGTGCTTCAATTCAATGAAAACTGACGCCACTGGAAACTGACGTCACTAGAACGGGCAGTTTGGTGCATAAAAGTGCTGTCCGATGATCGATCGACGCCGCCATTTTTGATGTTGTGTTGCACGTGTAGTGATGTTTACGGGCCACTCAAAAGGGAAACTGGTTTTACGCGGTTTTTGCCATGGAACATGATATATGTTCCCGGCATGTTAACCAATCCGATCACGAGAAATTTCTGTGCATTATAATAAATAAATTTGACTGATTTGTGATAAGGTCAAATCATGTGGATTCAAGAATTCACTTGCTTTAAGGCAGCTACAAGCGTGTTTGACAAATACTTGAGAAAGACCTCTGCACTGAAAAAGATACAAATCATCTTTTTTGAACAGCGATTAGGAATCGCTGTTTTATATTTGTTGTCATTAATACTTCGTAGAAAGCCCTCGTCAGTGGAGCTATGTCGTCGTTTTTCTACACCGCTCACCTAGGGCACTCAGATGTCTTTTCTTGTCAAACATATTTTTTATGCCCTGGTCTATGGAACTATGTTTCCTGCACTAATCCCCTAGGACACTAAGGTACCTTTTTAGCTGGAACAAATGACAGAAGTATGAACGCGAATGTCAGTTCTTGTCAACTATATTTTATGAACTCTCGTCTGAGGAACTATGTCGTCGTTTTCTGCACTGCTATTGTAGGACACTCAGTTACCTTTTCAGCTCTACCAACGACAAAAGTATTTTCGATACTATCTTTCCTTGTCACCACATTTTACCAAGCTCTTGTCAGTGGACTTACGTTGTTGTTTTCTACACTGCTCCCTAATGTGACTCAGATATCGTCTCAAGTTTGACGGTTCATCAACCAACAAACCTTCGGGTTCGTCCAACTTAAAAACGATTGCTGGCGATAAATTGAATGAGACAAATATAATGTTTTGCTTTGAAAACGATAAAAAACATTATTCCAAAAGGAGAAATGCTTGAACCCAGCGTTTTCTCCTTTGCCAGTGTTGTTTACAAGAGCAATCTGTATTAGGTCTGTGAAATATTTGGATTGTGTGGTAGAGGGCTAAGTCTCTGTAAGTCTGTATATGTAAAACAAATTACTTGTAAAAGTCGGAGGTTTTGAAAATTTGTATCATAATATTTCATTTGAGACCAATAAAAATGTAGTGTTTCTAATATGGCGGCCTTATCACCATTGGGCCATCCTATACAAACATGAGCATGCTGCAGGCGCCTTTGAACGTATTTTTGGAACATGTGTGTAATTAACTTTTAAACAAAGGTTTAACATATGAAATAAATCTTAAAAGTTTGTGAAATGAACGAATTGACATGTATGCCCAACATGAAAAAAATTGCTAGCGTCAATGTTACTTTTTATCCACTGGATTTTCTTGATCCGTATTCACCAACCTTTCTTAAGAACGTTCTTAGTCTTACTCTCCAGATTTTTCTGTATTGGAAAGTAAACCGAATGGTTTAGCCAATCAGAAGTCGTGTTACTTTCAAATTTCGAAATTTCTGGACTGTGATAAAGGGCGGAAGTTGTACCAGCATGAGATAAAGTGGGTTGAAAGAGGAATATAGCATCAAAAGCATCGTGTTTTAGTCCAAGACAATAAATTGTGTACGGACAACAGGTGGTGTTGAAATAGGATGAGAATCAAAGCAAATTTTCTTAACTCCTTCAAGAAATTAAACGAGACAATATTTTATTGTTGTTAGATCTGTTCTACACTACATCGATCGTTACTTCGAATTTGTCCAAAAACTGATGGAATTCACTGATTTTGGTCGCTAATACTATTTTAGGAATTCAGCAATTATGTCAAACGAAATCGGCGTCAAAAATATTGCGGCTTGTCAATCCAATTTCAAGGCAATCATTCATATTAGAGCTGAAGACATGTTACCAAACGTTGCATCTTCCATAAGATGTTCAAGATTCTTATCATAAAAAATTCCAATTAGACTACCAACATTTTTTATATTACTGTCTCGTGTACCTTTTTCAATAGATAAGATTCTGACGCAAGCTTGGGTCTATCAACCGTTTTTGACGTGTACAATGGGATAGACTATATGCCTTGATGGCCACTTTCTTGTAACTTTACACAAGTACTGTTTCTGCTCTCTCGAACAAAGCATACATGATTTACGTCTGTGTTTTAAATATGGACAAGGCATCGTTGGTATAGTTCTCCCAAGTATAACCTCTCCTGTTGGACAGCCACTAACCATGAAATCACGTTCTTAACTTGTATGGTTTCGTTGTTTCATTTGAATGACAGACTACAAATTTTCTGTGGTGTGAAATTGGGGCATATAGAAATAGCATATAAAGATCAGACTTCCCAATATCGGGAAAAAACATAGTTTCAGGTATTTTATAAACTTTGGACAGCATTACAGTTGTATTCTTTTCTGGTTAAACGTTTACTTCTGTGCCTAAATTTTGTCGGGGGAAAAAAAGGTTTTTTATTATATACCTAGCAGTGAAATCCTGGAATTTCCCAGTGTAATAAATTTTGATATCATCACTAGTGACGATATCAACTTTCACTTTTACTTCCTGCCGTAATTTAGGAACTACTTTTTTTCATTAATCACTTATAGATAGTTTTTGTTGTTTTTCAAACGAAAAATTAAAAATAATAATGTCAATAAGGTATATAATAAGGTATATAATAAATAGAATAATCAACTGGTTATTTTTGATATGAAAAATATCTCACTCGGATGCGTCGTTAGGCGTTGAAAAAACGAGTGCGCGGCACGAGTTTTTTTTAACGCCTTACGACGCATCCGAGTGAGATATTTTTCATATCAAAAATAACAAGTTGATTATCCTCTATATATCACCCCCATTTATTTATTCAAAAAATAGGGTTTTTTTTCCCATTTTTACCTACCTTGAAACATGTTAACCACCTTTTATGAATTGGAAAACTCTGCCAGAGACTTCTTTACTGTATTATTTGCTACAGTGTGGGGGAAGGGCGACGGGATCGGCCAAAATATAAGCAGAACGCGGCCTTGCGTCAAAAAGCTAACTTTTAACATAATATAGTACACTATTTCGCATTGGGTAATATCGAAAACATTTTTAAAATGAATAAATGATTATGAAGTATGCTTAGACGACTATAATGTTTTATTGATGTTCCCTTTACAAGATAAAGCTGTGCTTTAAGGTACGAAGTTGTCATGTCGGATCGATTGAATTTAATCTATCTGAACACATTAGATTTTACAATTTTCACCAGTTACACCATTGTCCACTTGGAGGTTGCTTCTGAATTGGAAACGGTGTAGTTTGCAAAGGCAATGTACGTGTTTGTAAGAAAGATATTTATCTGTATCGAGTCGGGTTTAGCACATCAGTTAGAAAGCCAGATCAATGACTCTTCTACCACTCTACACGCGAAAAGAATACATAATATTTGGGAACACAAAAATTCTGGCACATTATCATAAGTGACAAATGCTGATCAAAACCCGTGAGTAAATACTGATTTTTTTTTTAATGAACACAATCTGTCGGTATCTATTCATACATTTGCATTAACATGATAATCAAAAAGAAGGCCAGATCAAGTACTCGATTTATTTTCGCAAGATATGGTGAAGATTCTTGACAGAAACCCGAAGCCTACACCTGATGCTCTCTATACACGTTTGTAGCCTTGTCTACCGGTCCTTTCATCATACTAATTTCTGTTCTACCCCAAGGCCAGAGTCTCAGACATAATTTCAAAATACGTCCGTTAATTAGAATCCTAATATAGTTTCTCTCAGTGCAGTGAAATTCTTTATGGCGTTCAGCTAGTGAAACTCCCATTTTGTTCAGAAATCATGTGGGCCTATAGAAGTTCATTGGTATCAGTAAATCAGTTCAGTGAATGAATAGCAGGAAAAAGTACACGACCATAGTTTGCACACTGGGTAAAAACTGGAAAGAATCAGGGTCCGTATTCAACAACCATTCTTAAGAACCTTCTTTGTCTTATTTTGCAAGGTTTTCTGACTGTGAAAGTAACAGAACTTCTGACTGGCTAAACCAAATGGTTTGGCCAGTCAGAAGTTCTGTTACTTTCACATTGACGAAATTCTGAAGAAAAAGACTGACAATGTTCTTAGGAATGGTTGGCGAATACGGACTCGGTATTCATTGCGTGTGGTGTGTATTATTTCCCTTTGGATAATTCCAGAATCCGTATTCATCAACTGCAGTAAGAACTATCTCAGTCCTACTCCAAAAAGAAAACTGAGTAAAATAACTTCAGAATCAGGAGTTTATCGTCGGTTTTCTTCCAAAACCTCGTAACTACAGCTTGAAACAAGCTGTAGTTACGAGGTTTTGGAAGTAAACCGTCGTTATACTTTACAGCACAGTGCCAACTTTTACCGACCCTGATAAAGAAGCTTTTTGAAATCATTTTGAGAAAAGCAGATAATGGTTTATACCGTTTTTCGTTATTATTTAAAGCACAATCACAACAACTCACTTGTGTCATGCGTTTCACCTGAAAAAAAGGGGGGGAGGTACTTCTGTGCACACATGAGATTCATCGGTAAATCTCTACAAGACAGATAAAAATCTTCGACTTTCGTACCACAAAACTGTAATAGACGACAAAATAAACGTGTCTTAACTGTTGGTATTCGTATTTGAGACGATATAAAACATTGTTGGGGAAAAAACGGGGATGCTGGTTACCATCAGTTTTTTCCATTACCTTTTTTTCCTCAAAAAGTGACTACTACTACGAATAGATCGACAAAACAAGGAATCATCTGTACAAAGGTTAATGTGTCGATTACTAATATGTAGATATTTTGAATACATAATGACATCTACACAATAATATAACGTATCTAATAAGGCTGGTGCAACGAGCTAAATGAGAAAACATGCTTAATTTGCAACTTGAGAAAGACAGGAACAGACTTTGTATGATTATTTTTTGTCATTACCATCGTTTGTCACTGATCGTGATGCTAAAAACATCACTTATCCATCAAGTTCGCTTTATAATACTATGACCTTTTTCATCCCCAAATTAATAAGCTGCACTTTTTTCAATGGCAACTTACAAAACCTCCGCTGCAAGATGAAGAACGCGTTCAGTTAAACTCTATCAAAGTGCTAAACATTGTACATCTAGATCAAACTGCACAGAAAGAGTAGTCTGATCTCTGATTAGCACCATCATCAAAAGCTGTTTTCGTTGTACCTAGCACAGTAAGAGTCAGGCAGGACTTTTGTTACCATTGTTATACCTTCTGTATATCCATCGCTTTGCAATATGCAAATGAGGTCCGTGCAATCAGTGCTGACTACTTAGATGCAGACAGGTTGTATATCAAATTTGCCCAGTAATGTGGCGTGTCTGATTAAACTGCTGCAACGGGATATTGAACAAAATTACGCAAAATGCGAGTCTGACATGACAGTCAAGCTTTGAATTCGTTCACATGAACTGAAATCATTGTGGCGGTATTTTCTGTTGAACATCTTTTAAAAAATTGTTAAAAGAGTACGAGAAATAACTATTTGATCAACATCTTTTAGCTGCTATTCAGTGGTTCTGAATTTTTGTATTCCTTTTAAATACATTTTGTACTACATGGTTGAAAATTTATCACACTCTGTGAAAAGGAGGTTAGGTTTCAGGTATTTGCGGAGTCTGCGTAGATGATATTGGTCGAAACCATTCGCTGTATGTATTTTAATGCATGTCAAAAGACCTTCTTATCTCATTTTTTCACGTTATTAGATGAACTGGTCCTTATGAATTAATTCGTGTGCGACGAATTGCTTGGTATCATGCACACCTTTGATATGCATCGCCTTTTTGCCATGGCCTAAATGTCTTACATTGCTTTCAACAAGCTGCATCTCTCTTCATCTTTTCTTTGGTGTTTTCTTATTTCTTTTTAGATTTTCAGTTGTAGGCTAGACCTATGCAGCCTTACAAAAGGACGCCAACAGGCTAGCAGCTCCGGTTCCTATTCAAGCGTGGGCCTCCATGGACAATTCTATACGGCAACCATTTCTCGAAAAGTGATACTATGTTAGTTCCTCAATTTATCATTAGTGTGACACTGTATAAATGGGCACAAGGCAGTAAGTTGATTACTACAAATCAAAACATTTTAAGGATAGTGTAGATCTGGGTCCGTATTCACCAACCATTCTTGAGAATATTCTTAGTCTTATCCTTCAAAATTCTGTCAATCTGAAAGTAATAGAACTTCTGATTTGCTAAACCATTCGGTTTAGCTAATCAGAAGTTCTGTTACTTTCACAGTTAGAAAATCTTGAAGAACAAGACAAAGAATGTTCTTAAGAATGGTTGGTGAATACGGACCCAGGATCACAATGTTAGATACAGCGAGAGTTTTTTTGAAAACAGACCATGAAACAGAGGTATTAACTATCGGCTAGAAATATTTGTTCAAGTATTTCACAAGCAAATAAATCATACTTTTTCAATTACGTCAGCGACGACAAATACAGCCCCTGCAAGACGAAGAAATCTAGAAATGAGATTGGACAGTATAAATCAGACAGCAGATTTCACAGTCTGCTCTTTTTCTATATTGTTCACAAATTTTTAAGCTTCTTGTGTTATCTTTGGTAATCGTTGAATCGATCCATTTCGCAATTATAGGTCAATACAAACAAGGTATCAAAATTGTGTGGTAAGTTTCATAGCATATATTATTGATACAATTTACTCAAAGTTTATACCGATTTACGACAAACGATTTTAACGTTTAAGAATACTTTTCGTTCAAATGACTACTGTTACTCTATCTAGGGAAATGATTTTAGGAATGTTCTCTCTCTGCCCTTACAGACAGGATTTAACCATTTCGTCATCATTCTTCCTGTTGACGTAAAATGAACTTTTAAACAATCTTCTCTAATCAACCGCAAATCTATATTCACCATTGAAAGAACGAGGAAAATTACTGCTAGATTGGGACGATTATCGTTAACTACATCCTGATGGTTTTACCGCGTATTCCAGGTTATCGAAGACAAATCGATACCATATTAAAGATACTGGCTACAAGTGCCTGAAAATAGAGGTCTGATTATGGAAATATATATAATGGTACGTACATTCAGTTATAGTGCGAATTACCCAAGCACTTAATTATACAACTATCATCTTTTTTTGTATAAATGTCTACAAGGTATAAATTTCAAGGAAGAAACGAGGCGTAAATATATAGCTTGGTACTTCATTTTACTATTGGCTGCAAGATGCTAATTGGATGAATGAATAACACAGACGGACATTTCAAGGAAGAAGTCATTAGGACTCGCATTTTAATTCTTATGTCAGTATTTCAGCTTCTCTCGAGAAACGGACACTTTATCTCCATATTTTTTAATTACACTCAACTTATGTGAGCTGAGTAGATTCAATAGCAGATAACACCATGAAAACACAATTAATGGGGAACCAAGAAACATCTACTCCATGCGATATTTGATATCCCAGTTTACGTCATCCTCGTCTTCTGTCAATTTAGGCTCCAGGTGATAAATGATATTGAACTCACCAGAGAGGCACCGTAAACTATGCATCATCTTGAATTATTTCATAGATTGTTAAAGCTTGAGGTAATTAAATGTTGGTATTATGAGAACTTGGAAAAACACGTATTGTAAAAATTCAACTATTTAAAGTGCATTTGAGGTAAGTTTACTTGTTCTAGTAAATATTGTTTTTCATGCCTGCCTATCTTAAACGTTGAAATTTAAGAGAATTAAGTCCGTCTTCCGAAGAGGGATGCATCAAATGCACAGCTCAAGGTACCAACCGGATCATTGAAATTTGTATAAGGTATAGACACAGAGGTTCACACTGCGTGTGAGCGGTTTTTTTTTTTCTTCATTGAGTATATATTCAATGATATATCAGATCGGTTAAGAGTTATGCTTATGTAGGATGTATGTACGTTCAATCAACCGAGCGTGTCATCTATATTAACACTATTTAACGCAAATACAGGCAGCATAAATGCACATCAGTCCCAGTACCAGCCACGCCCCAATTTAATCGTAATTTATGTATAAGTGACCTGCTCGACTTGTTCATTTTCTCTTTTTTTTTACCAAATTATTCAACGGGAAGATTTTGCATCAGAGATTTCAATCCGTGTTCACAGTAACTGTATTGAATTGATAACGCTTAATCATAAAGCCAACGAATCGATCCCTCGAAGCCGGTCTGGTGAGGAATTATGGCGATAAAATCTCCCCACGCACAACCTAATCCCTGAGCACATTAAGGTAGGCGCCTGATTACACTCTTCCTTGGCTTCTTCTGAAATGTCGATCGTCCTGCTTTACCCAAGTAGTATGACTTGCACAAAAACAGATCACTTCCGGTTTTTTTCCAGGTAAAAGTATTCCCATCTAAAAATTAGACATTCAATACTTCCCTGCCCAGGTTAATCATAAGGAATATTTGCTTCGTGTTTATTTAACAATATCAGCAGAAACTGAGCGCGAATTTGTTATTCTGAGGGGACTATTTCTTAATTTCTTTTCTGATGTACTGAAAAGACAGTGATGTCGCAACCTTTATAGTACTACAGCTGCTACCAAGCATAGCTATTCACATAGCTGTTCCGTTGTCTGCGCATTCTTCGACGATTTGACTGTCTTATATGACGCATCACTAGCCCAAAAAGCGGACTGACTGTAATATTACGCTCTATAAAGTAGTAATGTAGAAAATAGCTTTTATCAATACGTTTGAGGGGAAATGAGACCTGCTTTACCTCCAGATTTCTCTAGACTGCTGATCATAGCTGAGTGAATTGCACGAGGTAGCGTTTTATTGAGTAAATTTTTATTTTAGTTTGAAATTCAAAGTAACGGTTGTCACGTATGAAAGTGGTTCGGCTCTCTACCCAGGATGCCCAAATTAGATAGATGGGTATTTATAGAATGCCATCTAGCGGGATATATTGATAGCTGTTCTAGACCTCTTTCATAGTATGCAGTGCAAGACTAGTCAACTGACAATAACAAAACAACCAGCCTGGTTGGCTCATCGGCCAATCAGATAGCAAGTTTTGGAATTTGTAATAGTGAAAAATAATCCAATATCGGTTGTTTTAATGAACATTGGTGAGTTCTGATCGGCTGAAAAAAAAATTCATAGCTCCATGAAAAAAAAATTATCTTAAGCCGGAACTACTTTTGCTGAAGGTTACTTTTGAGGGTCCTACACAATGCTTTGCTCCTTTACTTTCATTCTGTTGGTTAATTTTCAGTACTGGGGATCTGAAAACTGCTTCCTTGTTATATTCTTGCGCCACACAAATATGAGTAAAAGGAACTTTAAAAACTCGAACATTAAATTTGAAAGTAATGAGAATGAATCCAGTTTGAATTATTTCTGCGGGGGGGGATTTTGTGTGTAATATTAAATTCGTTTCATATCTTCGTGAACAAAATAAAATTCTCTTCATTCCTTAAATGTAAAATGAGTAGTTACAACGAACCAATGTCAAGAACTACCTAGTTTATACCTTAAATGTGACAATATTTTTATAACTTTATCACAAGGAATAGAATTAAAAACATGACCTATTAATATGTACATCACGAAGCCTCGTATTCAAAAGTATTATCTACATCAACTTACTGCAGCATTCCTTAAACGTATGAAAATGAAATATATAGAGTTTATTTCATCAGCTTGTGGTTAATATGGGGAAATATTTGCCTCAAAAGGGAAAGGTATGCGTTAATAACGAGTGCCGTAAAGCAGGAGTTATGTTTGCGGACCTGTCCCTTTTGAGGCAAATATTTCCCCATATTTACCACAAGCTGATAAAATAAATTCTAAATTATATTTCTTCTGATTACTTTGTCAACGAATGCAACTTTTAAAACTAGTGATCTCATGTCAATTAACAGGATAACCGATATTTAAAAAAAAAAATAGTTGCAGACGTTCGGCAGGAGGAAAATATTCCCTGTGACGGGGAAATAATTCCCCGCCCCGCTTAAATTACGACATTTCTTTGCCCATAACATTTCTAAAAATAGATACATAAACTATAATACAATTCTTTATTGCCAAATCACAAACTCTTTAGGGTAATTTAAAAGCTGTAAGTAAATGGTTATAAAAACATATACAAACAAATTTTGTGAGGTTTAATGCATACAAAACATTGCATTATAAAAAATATCAGCATAAAAACACATTTTAAAGAAATCTGAAAATTCCCGAGATGTCAGCTATTCTGAAAAAAAAGGGTAACAGACACAGTTGACCTAATTTGTATGCCGTTTATTTATGATATGCCATCATATTTTACACAAGTATCTATGAACGTAGCCAGTTTTTCCACAGTTTCAAAATTTTCTGGAGATATTGTACATACTTTTTTCCAAAATAATCTAGCAAACAAAATTTTGGTTCTGATTTGCTATGCCTGAAAAAAAGCTTTATCTTTTCACACGGCGGGGAATCACGTGACACAACAACAACAACAATGACCGATATTTGAAAAAATTCCCCGACTTCGGGTAAGAAAATCTTCAATAATTCCGTTAATACATGACCGATTGGAATTTGGTTTGAAGCATAGAAGGCGGAAGGACTCCAGCGATTTGCTTGATGTGTTAGATTTTTTAAACAACAACTGATAAAAAAGTTATTGACGAGCAAACAAATTATCCAGGGTAAAAAATTTGTTTGCTCGTCAATAACTTTTTTATCAGATGTTGTTTAAAGAATCTAACACATCAAGCAAATCCCCGAAGTCCGTCCGCCTTCTCTGCTTCAAACCAAATTCCAATCGGTCATGTATTAACGGAATTATTGAAGATTTTCTTACCTGAAGTCGAGGATTTTTTTCAAATATCGGTCATTGTTGTTGTTGTTGTGTCACGTGATTCCCCGCCGTGTTTTCAGATTAATACAGTACGATGTAGGTTAGAGGTACTTTATTTTCAATTTGACTTGGAAAAAACACTTAATACAAACTCTGTCTTCCCTAGGCAAATGCCAAGACTTGATGTATCTATCAGATTCTATCCTAAGATTATGTGAACTAATCCGTAATCTACGTTTGATCTTCTTTGCAGGAGTATTGTTATCGATATACATGCCTTCAAGCCAAAACTTCTTTTACAATGGAAATACTTATGTATCGCGTTTACTTCCAACAATACGTATCTTTTACTCGGTTCCATCATGTATGAAATAATCTATTCAATACAAGATAACTGCACGGAACAATGTTTGAACTCAGCACAATCATGTAACATATCGTCGGTTTACTTTAAACCTCGTAACTATGGCTTGTTTCGAACTGTAGTTACGAGGTTTTTGAAGTAAATCGACGATTTAAAAAGCAGAGGAATGTCAGGATTCATAAACTGAATTATTTTAGCGTGTTGACCTTTCGTAGGAATCTCTAAGTAGTCCTTCAGAAACATTTTCTAATCTATACGAATATTTTTTCACTGAAATGGCTAAACAAGAAGACGTGCCACTGAGAAGTTACTGATGCCCCCCCACTTCCGTGATCAATATTACCCTTTTCTGTCAGTTGTTGAAATGAACGCCGTGTACACATCTGCTACAAACGCTTCTGACCTTTCTTTCTGTAACCTTGACTTTTGACCTATGGATATAATTCTTGCTCATGGCACACCATTTTTATGTGGTTTATATTTCAACACAGTACTATTGATTTTTTTAAAGCTACAGGCAGGTCAAAAACATCTCATTCCTCAAAAATCCCTTTAAACACATTTGACATTGCTGTGACTTTGACCTTCGGATTCATGTACGCGACAAATTCTCTTTATGTGGTTTCAGTGGACTAAAAGCGTTTTCGATTTATGTACGCATCAAATTCTCTTATATATCACTGCACTTAAAAAAGCATATTCGAAATCCACAAAAAAAGGAATATAACTTTTAACCTACCTTATCGACCAAGCTTTTCAGTATAAACATAATTATGGTCTGGTGCTCTTGCCCTACTAATGAAACAAATTGTGTTTTTGTCCTTTAAATGGTTTCCATAAAGCAAGTATATAGATTCCTCATGATAATAGAATTCTAAAATGTTCTCTCCGACATGGCAGACACTCCATTAGGTATTGTTTAAGAATTTCATCTTTAAGAGCATCTAATCCGATTACCTTTTTATTGTAAAGTTTCGTAGTGCATTCTTGCGTTTCTTCGTCTGTAATGAGTTAGTTTGTCATCTTCAGCAAAAGTCGTAATCATAACTTGCTAATAAACCTTCAGCAAGATTTTTTTCTTTATTTCTAGTTCTTTCTCTAAATCTAGCATGGACAGTGATCAAGTTTTCAACTGACTTATCGAGCGAATTTAATTTGCAATCTTCTTTTAACAAAATATTCAGTTTACGGATTTTTCATTTCTAAATCATATGATAATGGCACTATTGATCAGGCGATTTTTTAAAGAAGGTTGGCGTAATTCTTGTAACATTTGAATTTTTGAGATTTATTTGAAGTTTACTTTTAATACAATTTGCTGCCTTGTGATTCAGCTCTCTTATTTTTACAGGTCCCTCCTTATCATACCATTTATTTTTGGTTTTATACATACCTTTTTTTACCTTTTTTGCTCTTTCCTCCTCAACCTCAGCAAATAAATAAGTGGATTTATTTGGATTTATTCAAAAAAAAGTTTCAACTTTTTTTTGATGTATTAGATCTTCTAATTTTTGTGTGCGAGGGTATTGTTCTTTCGATACTTGAATTGAGAGGAAATTATGGTCGTAAGAAACTGTGAATGAACTTGGTCGATATTTTGTTTTCACATTAAATGATGTATTGCAAAGACAGTTCGAAAAAAGGCTGAAATGGATGTCAAAAATGAAACCCTATAAACAACTCTTCCATTGAAATGAAATCAGAAGAAACGCTTGCACTATTACGTTTATAACGAGCACATTTCCAGAGAAAACTACCAAAACTGTTTCCATTTACTATGACTATTTTTTATTGATATATGAACAATTAAGACTTGCCCCTGTTCAGTTAGCTTTTTATCTTAAATTTTAAGTCTCGGTAGATTTTTATCAATAATATGTACGAATGTGTATAATGACATATGTTGATCAAACTCTCTACCAGCTCTTGTTTTAACATCGCCAGAGTAAAATATGACTATCACTTTGAAGTAGATTATATATCTGAAAAAAGAATCTAAGCTGTCTTTCTTTCTATTTTATTCTTAAAAGTTCAGAATGCAACATATGGCAACAAATGTAAACATATTTCAAAGAGAGACATAATTGTCACCTAGTTCCACTGATATTGTGAGCTCGGCGTTCAAGACGATCACCAAGCCTCTAATCACGATGCCACTGCGTAAACATGATAGAATAAGACTAAAAATAAGAGGGACATGCACTTTTAAAGCTTAGTATTAGAAAGGCTGTAATAACTATCGCGTTAAATAAGATTTAAGCTATCGGACAGCTATACTTAAGAAAACACATCAATCAGAAATCAAACGTATGACCATTCATATTTATTATATATAGAGGTCTACAAAACTACCGTAAGTTAATTGGTACGTAGAATCTATCCTGGGTGTGTTTAAATTTCATAATTTTAATCGATCTTCAAACGTTCCATCAAAATCAAGAAAATGTCTGATAGCGCCTTCTTATTCACAAGTGGAATATACAGTTAGATACCTCTTATATCTTTGTCATGCTCTGTGAAAAGAGGATTCGTTCATCTCCAAAACGTATCGACCAATATCAGTCTGCAATTGGCCAATTTTTCGCATTTCAGTGGACAAGTGTACCTCATAACTCTGTCGATTGTAGGACGAAATGAATCAGGGCCAATATTCACCAACCATTCTTACATTCACAATAAGTTTAATTTATGTTACATGAATTGAGAAACAAGTTCTAATATCTCTCGATTCTGCTTCCTGGGAACTTCACCAGTACTCGCGCTGAACGTGTAGGCCGATGAAAAATCCCAAAATTGAGACCCGCTCCCGGGAATCGAACCCAGGACCTTTTGGTTACGAGGCCGACGCTCTACCTCACGACCACGGACACCACAGAGAATGTTCTTAGTCTTACTCTCCAAGATTTTCTGAATTTGTAAGTTACACAACTTCTGATTGGCTAAACCATTCGGTTTAGCCATTCAGAAATTGCGTTACTTACAAATATAGAAAATTCTGGAGAATAAGACAAAGAACGTTCTTAAGAATGATCGGTGAATACGGGCCCTGATTGACCCAAAATGTGCGATGAGTTGCTTGGTACCATGCATAACGTTTTTTCCAAAGCATGGATCGTATTTGTTTGATATTACATAAATAGTTAAGAATATAATTAAATTGGGCAGACTTATCTCGACATTAAAGTGAGCTTTGAGTCATTTAGACTTTTATGAGTCTTCAGTAAAGACATTGCGATTATAAAATTTTTATATATCGCTCTTATTTATCTTGCGATCAACGAAATGCAAGATAAAGTAGAAAACACTCTCCGTAGCTAATTAACAAACCTTGTCGCAGAGATAAGATAGGAACTTAAAAAACCTCTGTATCTTACGTTTTGTTCTAAAGAGTCACTCCCGCAAATTATCTAATGAATCCCCAGAAGAAGGATGCTCAACATCAACAATACAGGCTGTTTTAGATTTTGCACATAAAAATTCACATGCTTTTATGATCTTGAAACTGCTGAGATCAATGGGTACATCGAAGATTTCAAGATTTACCCTTTATGAGCTATGTTCTACAGAATAAATAGTGTTTTACATTGTAAGATAAGCGATGTTTTTGGCGTTGCAGACCTGAGAACAGATACGCACACATCGTTAATACAAATATTTGAAATGCATGCGTCAAAGAGCCGGTTGCTAAGAAAAAAATACATGGCTTGCAACACGCAAAAAGGGGGTAAAGTGTCGTCTCGGTTCAGCATGCGCACTCCGCGCAGACGTATCCGAGACGGCATATTACGACTACATTATATTTTGTGCTACTGACTTGTGCCAAACAGAAAATTACATAATCGGAAAGTGTCGGTTCGGATTAGCCTGCGCGGAATGCACAGGCTGATCCGAGACGACACTTTTGGCAAATGTCTGGATGCCCCTTTTGGCGTGTTTTAGGCCTCATGGAAAAGGTTGGCAACTTTTGCTCTAGATTTTGCAATACATGTACATTTTTTGTACAGCCTGGAATTTTAAAAGACTGAACAGTAACACGTAAATAGAGTCATCATAACATCCGTACTTCTATTCAGTATTAATTTTTTTTTTTTCGATATTTTGACCCCTTTACATTCGGTAGCTAGAGGGCCTTTCACATGGGAAAACATCCTTTAGATCATTGACTTCCTATTAGCCTTGAAATACATTATCCTCCAAAACACTTTCATAATTCAATCCCGGTGGCATTTTGCCTCATCCTGTAAACCATAAGATGTCTGATTGCCGAGATCCAATACAAAATTCTATTCTCAAGAGTTTTACAAAATTACACCTAATGTCCAAATTTGTTTCATATATCACATAAACAGCACCTATTTCATCATAATTTTGGTGAATAGATATACTGAAACAAAAAAAAAGTACAACTGATAGTGATTTTCGAATGTCGATGGAAAACAACAAACACGTCGGATGTCGTTACCAGGAGTCAGTCATTGTATCCTTTTGTTGTCCGAGTCATGAAAAGTATATATCAAGGGGTCAGTGCAAGATTATTGTAAGTGCATGTATATGCACTTACAATAGTCTTGCACTTACCCCTCGATATGTAAATATTGTAGAGTCACAAAAAGTACTTTTTTCAAGGTTCACAACCACCTGTACACTGTCGAATTCCAGAGATCATCAGTAATGGTGAGTTTGATGTGGTGACCCCATTAGTATCTTACATTTTGCCTCGAGATACACAGTGGAAAGACATACCTTTTTTTCACTCAATGAATGCGATATGACTGGAATGACATTCAAGTCCAAATTAATCTCATATTAAGGTAGAAAAGAACTTTCCCTTTCAAGCCTGAAATATATACAGTAACGTTATTGCTAGTTCCGATGGAAATAGGTTTGTCTATAACTGCAAAGTTTATGTAGTATAATTATCTGCTGCATGACGTATCCCAAGAAAATTTTTCCATTAGGGAGCTCTTTGAGAGTACTAAATTGTAAATTATCTAGAAAATGGCGAAGAAGAAACCCGAAGTCGTCCACAATTATTTCCCGTAAAGACAATATAAAAACTACTTCATGGCAAAATTAATGCTAACAAGTGTCCCCTGAGATGTATTCAGAGCAAACAAACTTATAGTTTTGTTCCCTTCTATAAACTTTTGAAACAGATGGCGCTAGAATCGAATCCATGACACTCTAATACATCCATTTTGGCATGTCCTCGGATATTAAGAAGAAAAAAGTTGTCCTTGGAGGGAATCTTGTAAGATAGAAACTCATCGCATGGAAGTTTTATAATTGTGAGAAGAAAATGGCAGATAATGATAAATACCCCATCCAATAAAAAAATGTTCGGCTGGCCAAATTAAGGCATAGTAATCGAAATATGTCTGATGGTTGCCTTAAATGATTGTCCTAGTCTACGCTAAGATTATGTAAAGCTTTCAACTTTCGCTGCAGAGCAACCTGTAAAAAGCGTAAAATTAAAATGGAGTTATTTTAATGTTTCGTAATTGAACGTTCATGACATCTAGTGGATACACAAGACATGGTAGGTAATTTATTTGTTCGGTGTATAATCGATTTCTTTCGTCATCCGAAAAAAAAAAGGCTGTTTTTTCCCCGAGTGGCGAACTATTTCTTTTATTCTTTTCAATTTAACTTTTCTTTTACGGTTAACCTTTGCTCATCGTGAAATATTGTCCGTTTTTAAGCAAAGTACTGAAAGTAGACCTATTCAATATACATGTAGTTTGATGTGGACTACCTGTAATGATGACGTCATTAGTGATATTAGTGACTACGCCATAAAGCCTTAAAATTCATTCATGTTTTATAATATCCGCAGTGACGTAAAAAGTATCTTACAGTTTGCCCTACTTTCTAAACCAATGAAAACGCCGGATTTCGTTCAAAACTGCTGGATTTAATTCCATACAGACTCAATATGTTGCAATATGTTATTAAATGGTTGACCTATATACAGTTGTATCCCGGTTAACGAGAAGCTCCGCCCACAGTATTTTAGCTGGTCCTTGTAGAGTAAATACCAATCTAATGCATACACTGTAGTAAAAGGGGCGGGGATTATTCCAAGTAATTGCATCATCGCCAAAAAAGTGACGTAATTTCCACGTGAATATCGGGACTAAATAACTCGTACTTGGCCACCTGGTATTTAACCCTTTACCAAATAACCTTTGGTTTTGACTACCAGGCTGGGAAATTTGGCTTGGGTCCAATTTGAAACCGTTTGCAGACAACAACTTGGTACTTGCTCAAATTAAAGGATTTGTCTGTGGAAAGAAAAAAAAGAGACATAGCAGGAAAGGAGAAAATGCTCCTTACAAGCAATTTCTCCTCTACCCGCAATGTTTTCACGCGCCTTCTGCCTCAGGGCAGTAAAAAAGAGGGCTTATCTGGTATGAAGCAGATCCTTGACAATGAGCCACTTTAGAGGGACATGGGTGTTTATTGTACACACTTGTGTTAGCAACACGTCGCCTTTGTCGGGGAAAATAAATTCTTTATAAAATTCCTCGTCTTCAACCGGTTCAAAGCATGCATCCATTGCTGAATCTATCGCTTCAAAGAGCATGAAATTCGGCAGTTTCCGTACCTACATCTAATCTCGCCCGTAAAACGGCCGTTTACATTTGAACTGCGAGTCACATGATCTTATACAATGGCGGGCCAATGTGATTCGTTTAGCAACGACTTAACGACCTCAATGAAGTTATTCACATCTGTGTATCTGTCGGTTAAAACTTCAATCGAAATTGATAAAAAAAATTAATGTAGATCTACGAATTGTTTGTCGAAATATGGTTCGAAAGATTTCGATAAAAATTTAAAACCCAAGTTTTCTTTTGGAAGAGGAGCCTGACAATTTTCAGAACGGTATACCGGCGTATTTCCGAGTGTACCGATCTGCTGCATATCAATCCACTAGATACAGACGAGGGATATGATGGCTACCATCACCCGTGATATGCCGAATGAGTCTGACTTCAGACAATTGTCCTGAAACTAGTTCAAGGACAACCTGAGTAACAGTTTTAACGCCATACGACTGAAAACGCACGTACGTACAACCGTCAATCAAAAGAGGCGTGTCGAACTGAGCTTTCTGTCGTTCTTGTATGGCTCTTTCCACCAATTCTTAGCTGTCAGTCAATTAGAAAGTAGGGCAAACTGTAAGTTAGTTATTGATCATATATTTCATTTGTATGAAACTAAATCGTCGGTCGGCTTCGCCTCCCTCCGATTTAATTCCATACAAATGAAATATATGATCAATAACTTATACTTATAACATTCACCTTTGATTTATAATGTTATAATTCACCGTTTAATTATTAAGATGTAATTGACTGATTTCTACACACTACTGGAAAGCATAAAAGAGATGAAGTTGCACAATAAAAATGCGGAGTATAAGGTTATCCTGGCCACTTCGGACTTGTGACTAATGACTTAAGATTCTGCCTGTCTTGTGACTTATGAGTAGCCGTTTCCGCGCATGGCGCATGTAAGCAAAATGCACAAAAAAGAGTGCAAAATGAGCAAAGCAACCTACCTTTCAATGATATTAACAGTCGTGGCTATATGCATCTTCAAGATACGTGTGCCAATAATACACAAGTTTTATTTTTTCTTTCTTTCTTTCAAAAGTCAAAAGTCATATGTTAAAGTCATAAGTCCAAAGTCACAATTGACATCCAGAGCTGCCATAATTTTCGTTTCAAACTGGCACAGACCGGTGATCCCATCAAGGTCTAACAATTTTCTTCACGTTCTTTCAAGATTTTCGAGATTTGGAACGTAGTGGAAGTGCATTTTAAGAGCCTGTTTGTGACTATAGCATAAAGGAAAGGCATCCCAAACAGTATGTGTGTGGTCTGAGATTTGGCCTTGTCATCATGACATGCGCAGATGAAAACGAATTTGTTTAACTCTGCTTCAGAGCTCCAGATAGAAGGAGTGATTTTGAGTTTCAAATTGAAAATATTAATTATTCTAAACAAAACGCGATGTTGTGGGTACTCATTAGAATCGTCTCGTCGACACGATTCTACAGAGTACCCACAACATAGGGTTTAGAAGGGAAATAATGGATTTACAATACTATCACTCCCTCTTATCTGGAGCTCTGCTGCTTGGTGCATATATAGAATTTTGTCTCAGAAAGACAGAGTATAGTACAGCAGGAACGAAAGGTAATATTGCGGAAGGCAAGCGGAAAGAGAAGAAAAAGGACGAGAAACTAAGATCCCTATGAGTGCGCAAACAGATACATGAAAAAAATAAGCAAAACTCTACCACTGCTGAACAACTCTAATCAGGCAGTTTCGCACTGAAGATATAGACCAACTCCAAAACTTTCTAAAACTGACTCCAGAACTCGTGTGATAAATTCCTGGAAATGGTAACACCATTCACTGAGAGGTCGGACAGAAAGTAACGCTATACGTTCCAGCTTCGTCGAAAGGTAAATTCCAGACTCTGAAACAGCTAGCCATATGGGAAAATCACTTTTCTATGCATTTCGGTGAAGGAATGCAGTCAGATAAGCCATTAGTGCAAGAGGTGTGAAGTGCATTGCAGAAGATAACGAAGTATTTGCCCTTCCAGACACACCTGATGAATTGAGAGCCCTCGCTCAGAATTTTTGAGAGACATCAGGCCCTCATACATCATCAGGTTGAGCCTGGTCCTCCATAGGTGGTTTTGACGGTTGTGTAGTTAAGATGAACCGTATTTTTTTTTTTTTTTTTTTCTTTTGTGGCTTGCAAGATGCCAATTTTGACCTTTTGGATTTGTTTTCCTATCGCAGCTTTCATATGATCCGAGATTGTGCAAGTCTTGTCAGGCTGTAGTAGAGCGCAAGGCGTCTTAAAATTACAAATCTGTAAATCAGCTTGGTTTGCAGGTAAGAAACATGGCGAAACCTAAAAAGACTTGAAAGAATTTTGAGATACCTGTGAAACGGTGCTCTCAAGTCCCAACGGAGACTGTCTCTGAGTCTTGTTATGTACTGGAAAGTTCTGTTTGACCATTCAACTGCTTTCCATTAGATTTCTAATTCGCACCGGGAATGCATTTTTTTAACAGTTGGAAAATCTGCCGATGCAACCACGGTCTGACAGGTTCGCTAATCCCTTTCCTCGGTGTTGTATCTCGTCAATCCCGTTTCGATCATGGTTGTCTTAGACGTGGCTTCTGCTGGAAACCTAGGGTTAATACAGGTTTATATATATATGTAAAACATATCTGGACTTGTCAGTTCATTAGTGGGGTATACACAACCGCTCTAGTTTGAACCGAAAATTTTGGAAGCCCTGGACCCAAATTTTGACTTGCCATTAATGACTAAGATTTATGACTGGTGACTTTTATGACAAAGTTTCTGTATTTTTAATACAGAAAATAGGTGATATTAGCCACAATTGTAAATATAATTAAAAGAAAGATAGTTCTGTTCATTTTTCAGCCTTTTTTGCGCAAGTTCTTGGAATGCGCGCAAATACTTACTCATCAGTCACAAGACATGTCTTGAGTCATATACCGAAAGTCAAAATTGCCCCCCGGGGCTTTCATAGAAATAACTGTTGACCCTCGGACCTTTGTGATATACATCTTACACTGTCCTGAATGACATCGTCTAACGACCTATCTGAGATTTTCAGTTGTTACTCTTGGGTTTTTGAAAACATAAGCTTTGTAGTGTGAAAGTGAATCGACTGAAGCAGTTCACATTGCAAGTACGTTGAGTTTCGTTTAACCTTTTAACTGCTACATACAAAAATGAAGATTTCCAGCCAATAGTACATGTATATATTGAAACAATGCGATAGCAAAGTGTTTGTTGCTGGGGGAGGGGAGGAACCATCGTGTCTGACAGTTTAGGTTCTTTTCAGTCTTACTGACAATTTTAGGAGAGAAATGGCTGTGAGAGAGGGGGAGAGAGAGAGAGAGAGACACACACACACACACACACACAATCCACGTGAAATGTGTTCAGTAAATACTGTCCACACCGTGGCTTTAAGATTACAATCATGCAATGAAAGTTTCATATTTCTGTATAAAAATGTGCAAGGAATATCAACAAATATTTTTTACAACAGCAGCCCCCTTGAACCCCGATGTTATGAAAAATAAAACTTTTTACCGACAAACTTAAACTCTTAATAGACCAAATCAAGTCAAATTCAAATGTAAGGCAAATTAAAACAAAAAGGCAGCCTGGTACAAACCATTTCCTGTTCAGACTTCGAAATATCTACAATGTAAAGACATAATTATGTTGGTTCAATTTGTATGTTTGCTTATCTTTATTCCTCATAAGGATGACTTATAACAGGTCTGCTTCATATATAACTTAGAATGTTTAGAGGGAAGTCTTGTAACAGATTTTTGCAGTCCATTTTCAGGAAATTCTTTTTTTTTTCATTTGTGTATTAATACTATATTGCATAACATTTAACTTACAGAGTACCTAATACACATACCTATTTAACTTTTACTTATGTTTTATTCGTTTGTTGTGAGACATTTGAATACCATTACAAAACCGAGCGTTTCCGATTTACCACGAAAAATTATGTTTTTGTTGTTGTTGTTTGCTGGCCTTTAGCTCGCAAGGGACACATGGCGTTTTCAAAGGTTTTTTTGTGTGTCTTTACTTTATTAGTACATGTAAAACTTGTAAAGTCGGGATGGGGCAACATTTCACCTCTGGGCTTTAAATGAGCCATGCGAGAGAAAAGCGATTTTTCAATCCTTTACGACACAATGTTGAATTTTAAAGACGTCTACAGAGAGAGCCTTTGAAAACCTTCTGGGAAAAGGAAAAAATGTTGGCAGCCAGCGCTTTCCCACAATAATTTCTTACGGACAAAGTCCGTAAAAAAGAAACAAATGAATAAATGCATGGCAGAAATAAGGTACCGAGCGGGATTCGAACCCCGAACTCCCGGACGCAAGGCCAATACCATAACCACTGAGCCAAAGAGCTATCTCCCTGACGCAGTCGCCAGGTATTGTATTTAAATCGGGAGAATGCCATGCAGGAAGGAGTGGTCTCCCGTAACAATTTTCTAACATTTCAAAGACGAAGCTTTGAATCGTTTTATCAAAGCAAAATATGTTGAAAGCTTTCAAATGAGACAAGTCTAAATTTGTGTCTAAAATTATGTAAGAAGGTTGAAAGTCTCCTTTTAGCTCTAAGTCAACAGTGAAAAAGAAAAGAACATCATTGTTATTACTTTCTTTTACAATACAAAACGCAGCAAAAATCAAGGGCAAAATAAAACGGTTTCATACCGTTTCATCGGTAGGGTACAATATTTACTATTGTAAACAAAAGAATATCCTCACTGTTCATATGAAACTGAATTTGCAAAATATTTTAATGAAATGCCAAATTTTACAGCTATGTCCTATAGTCAAATTATGCTGAGAAAGCACCTTAAACTCAAAAATTCATTCCTATTTCTAAACAATTTAAAATTTGAAATTTGTCTTGAGAAATAGGCCAACAAAAAAAAAACAGGAATACTAGCTACTCATTCCTAACAGGAGGGAAGAGCTATAAATGTCTTTAGATCAACCTTATTTCAGAGAAAATGAAAGAAGGACACGTGGCATACATTTTTTTAACCACACGAGTGGTGTTGAGTTTAAACGACCCTGGGAGTATAACTTTTTAGCTCACCTTAGCACAAAGTGCTAAAGGTGAGCTATTGTGATCGCCCTGTGTCCGCCGTCCGTCGTCCGTCAACATTTTTTTTAAACATCTTCTTCTCCTAAACCAATGTCTTCATGAAACTTGGCAGAAATGTTCCTTGGTTGAAGCTCTACCAAAATTTTTCAAAGAGTTTAATTCTACCCATAACTCTGGTTGCCATGGCAACAAAAAGAAAAAAAACTTTGAAAATCTTCCCTGAAACTAGACGGCGGAGAGCTTTGATATTTGGTATGTAGCATCTCCTAATGGACCTCTACCAAGTTTGTTCAAATTATGCCCCTAGGGTCAAAACTGGCCCCACCCGGGGATTAACAAGTTTGAGCATAGGAACAAAGAAAGAAAACTTTGAAAATCTTCTCTTCTGAAACTTAAAGGCGTAGAGCTTTGATATTTGGTATGTAGCATCTAGTAGTGGACCTCTACCAAGTTTGTTCAAATTATGCCCTTGGGGTCTAAACTGCCCCTGGGGTCAAATTATGGCCCTGGGGTCAAAACTGGCCCCACCCCGGGGTTCACAAGTTTGAGAATAGGAACAAAGATAGAAAACTTTAAAAATCTTCTCTTCTGAAACTAGATGGCGGAGAGCTTTGATATTTGGTATGTGGCATCTCCTAGTAGACCTCTACCAAGTTTGTTCAAATTATGCCCCTGGTGTCAAAACTGGCCCCACCCCGGGGGTTACAAGTTTGAGCGTAGGAACAAAGAAGGAAAACTTTAAAAATCTTCTCCTCTGAAACTTGAAGACGTAGAGCTTTGATATTTGATATGTGGCATCTCCTAGTGGACCTCTACCAAGTTTGTTCAAATTATGCCCTTGGGGTCAGAACTGGCCCCACCCCAGGGGCCACGAATTTGAGCGTAGGAACAAAGAAGGAAAACTTTAAAATTATTTTCCTCAGAAACTAGAAAGCGTAGAGCTTTGATATTTAGTCTGTTGCATCTCCTAGTGGACCTCTACTTAGTTTGTTCAAATGATGTCCCTGGGGTCAAACCTGGCCCCACCCCGGGGGTCACTAGTTTGAGCATAGGAACAAAGAAGGAAAATTTTAAGTTCTTCTCCTCTGACACTAGATTTCGTAGAGCTTTGATATTTGGTATGTAGCATCTCCTTGTGGACCTCTACCAAGTTTCTTCAAGTCATGCCCGTGGGGTCAAAATTTGCCCCTCCCTGGGGGGTCACAAGTTTGAACAAAGAAAGACAATTTTAAAATTCTTCTTCTCTAAAACTAGAGGGCATAGAGCTATGATATTTGGCATGTAGCAATTCCTAGTGGACCTCTTCCAAGTTTGTTCATATTATGCCCCTGGGGTCAAAACTGGCCCCGCCTCAAGGGTCACAGGTTTGAACATAGCGACAAAGAAAGAAAATTTTAAAAATCTTCTTCTTTGAAACTTGAAGGTGCAGAGCTTTGATATTTGGTATGCAGAATCTTCTAGTGGACCTCTATAATGTTTGGTCATATGATGTCCCTGGCGTCAAAACTAGCCATGCCCCAGAGGTCACAGGTTGGAATATAGGAACAAAGAAGGAAAATTTTAAATTTCATTTCTCTTAAAAAGTTGACGAGCTTTGATATTTGGTATGTAGAATTTTTGAGTGGACCTCTACCAAGTTTGTTCCAAGAATGCTGCTTTGGCTAAAACTGACCCAGCCCCAGAGACCACAAGTTCGAACATAAGACAAAGAAGGAAATTTTAAAGTTCTTCTTTGAAAGTGGAAGGTGTAGATCTTTGATATTTGATTGCCCTATGTCCGGCGTCTGTCGCCCGTCGTCCGTCAACAGTTTCTTTCAACATCTCCTAACCCACTGGGCCAATCTTGATAAAACTTGGCAGGAATGTACCTTGGGTAAAACTTTACCAATGATGTTCAAAGAATTGAATTTCACTCATAAGCTATAGCCTAAGGTGAGCGTTCCAGGGCCAATGGCCCTCTTGTTTTTTCAAAAAACATGAATACTAGCAACGCTTTCCTAACAGCATGGAAGAGCTATAAATGTTTTCAGATCAACCTTATTTTAGAGCAAATGCAAGAAGGACACGTGACATACAACTTTTTAACCGCACTATCTTGAGTTTAAACGACCCTGAGAGTATTATTTTTTTTTTAATCTAGTTAGAAAAGGAGTGGTAACCAGAGTCATTATTCACCGACAGTTTTTAAGAATATTCTTTGTCTTATTCAACAAGATTTTCTATATTTGAAAGTAACACGGCTTCTGATTGACTAAACCAAATGGTTTAGCCATTCAGAAGCAATGTTACTTTTAAATGTAGAAAATTCTAGAGAATAAAACTTAAGATTGTTCTTAAGAATGATTAGTGAATACGAGCCCAGCTCTCTCTCTCTCTCTCTCTCTCTCTCTCCTCTCTCTCTCTCTCTCTCTCTTTTCACCCCAAGCTTTCTCGAACGTTCACAGACAAATGACCATCATTTTAGGTTCATGTAGATCTACTTTACCATTTATTCTACGGTCTTCCATTGTTGTCAATACGGATAAGTGTTACATTTCCAATCGTATGGTAAATAAATACCACTAGACATAAGGGATAAATAGGGAACTATGTAAAGCATCTGAACAAACAAGTGAATACGTAGGTTTCATTAATCGGGGATTATGTTCTATCATAAAAGATCGACCATAGAAATAACTGTTGGCTAATTAGCGAAACTGTGATACTCGTGAATATTCTGAGCTAGTTTGGTACAAGATATCAGTCTGAAGGATAGCTATAACCGCTGCTGCTATTTTTTGCAAGTGAACATTTGACCGTTGAAAATCTTTGAAATAGCTCAAATGGGGTCACAATTGATAATTTGGACAGACAGACGTACAGACAGACAGAAGGACAGAGTCTGTGTAATTGAGGCATGCACTTTACACGGAAGCTTTGACCCCCTTATGTGACTTCGACCTTTAGAACTGGTAATTAAAATGCAAGTATGCTTGTTGTCTCCTTCAGCTGCACAACACTCTCTTGCACTCCAGATCATTCACATTCACTTCTGTAGTGGGCTCAGAAAGTAGTCCGTCATTACGTGATACTTTCGTCACATGACCAGAACTCAAAATGGCGACACAAACGCCGGTGAAAGAAATACCAATATCGATTACTTTGTGTGCTGTTCAAACAGCATACGGCCAATCAGACTAAGTAGTAGGAAATGTGAAAGAGAGGTATTTTCTGAAAAGCTTAAATGTCTTTTAAAGGACCATAACTTGTTTTTTAATCATATAAACTAAGATCCATCGGTGTGTCAAAACGGCTGTCATCAATCATGGGCGCAGCCATTTTTTGTTAAAAGATTCTCATTAGTAAAGAGGCTCGGAAAAAATGATTCCATTGTATACAAGTAAATTCATCAATTTGAATGCACCTATAATGTATCCAGAATCATATTTCTTTTATCTACTTTATGATGTTACACATGAAATAGTCAAACAGTAACAAAACATCTTTTTCTCGGTTTGACGAGATTCTTGCCATTTAGCCCTTTGCAGAGATGTATGGTGAGAGTAATGAACGACAACTCTGCTCGGAGATTGGCTGCACAAGTGTTTGAAATATTTTAAATAAAGACCACTGAATTCACCAACCATTCCAAGGACATCCTTAGTCTAATTCTGCATTTTGAAAGTAGCATAACTTCTGATTGGCTAAATTACTTTGTTCAGCCAATCAGAAATTGTCTCAATTTCAGATTTAGACAGTTCTTGGGAAATAGACCACTTAAATCTTTTCGTTAGAAAGGTTAGTGAAAAAGGACCTGGCCTTCAAGAGATACTGAATTGGAAAAAAGTTAATACCATGCGAATTTTAACGCCTCTGTGTATGAAATATATTGAAATTCCGACCAGGGCCCATATTCACCAACCATTCTTGAGAATTCCTTAGTCTTATTCTCCAAGAATATCTAAATTTGTAAGTAACACAACTTCTGATTGGCTAAACCGAATGGTTTAGCCAATCGGAAGTTGTTTTACTTACAAGTGTAGAAAATTCTAGTGAATAAGGCAAAGACCGTTCTTAAGAATGGTTAGTGAATACGAGCCCTTGGCTTCAAAATATTGTGCAGAGTGGATTTATGAGTATCTGACCCTTGATTCTGTCCTGTGACCTTGAAGCCTGCCGTTTAAAACCTCCGCTGTACACATCGTCGAGTTGCACACATACATGTACGTAGAACATTTCAAGAATTAGGACAAGGTTTCAGGAGATAATTATGAAACGGATATGAAAGTGTTACGGACAGACAAACGGGGCAACTAAAAGACGATCATTTATGCAATTTGGTAAATTAAAAAAAAAACGATTCTTTCATTTGACTCCTGTCCATCAGCAGGACATTTTTCGTTTTATATACGAATCAGCTTGTCTTTTCCTACAGTTTTTGCATGGAATCATGTACGCTGATGCCCTCACACGAGTCATTATAAAGAAGAATTGAGTGATACTCACATTATAGGACGGGCAATATGCATTGTATCCGACTTGGGATTCTGTACAGTGACGGTCTGTCAATTAATATGTGTTTAAAATTGTGTTCACACGGTAAGTCAAGCTAGCGTTTTTTTCATTTATTTTGATAGTTATTTTAAGACATTTAGTTTTGCTAATTGTTCCTGAATGTATGCTACGTATTGACTACATGTATATCAAGAACACGGATGAGAGCTGTGAAGCTTCCTTTGAGCGATGTGGGTGCCTTGATCAGTTGACCATGCTAAAAATACGGATGATTTTTTTCCTTGAACGTGCTGTTTTTATTCGATCACTACGTGTTAAAATCTGTTTTCTCAACGGATAATATCTTAACCGTTTCTTTATCTATATTTTAGTGAAAATATGTCGAAATCTGGTTTAAAAAAAAAGCGTCGACTACAATCCTCCGTATCCTTTATGTCACATTGAGAAAAAAAAACCTTTGTACAGTCACGCGGTTAATAGATCTGGGGTGACTACGTGGAATCAGGATGCACGCTATATTCACACACTTTTGAAGCTAATTTGCAGCAACAAAAACAACTGTTATTTCGAGGAGCCTCTAACACCAGTAAGTCGCACATTATTCTTCCAAGCCACTGGCTACTAATCCGGGCTTGATAGTGTACGTGGTGTTGGAATATCTTAATTAACCCAATACCATACAATCCCTACTTTTTGACGCCCCTGAGAAAGAGGCCTTTAGAAAACATTGTTGGAAAAGGAGAAAATGCTGGTAACCAGCATTTTCTCCTTTCCCCGCAATGTTTTCTACCCTTCACAAAACTTAAAATTTTCACTCACTTTAATTTTGTCGTCTCCAAATGCTGTCGATTTGGACAAGCCTAAAATATTGTCGTTTGGTAATGACTTAAGCAGGGCATGCCAGTGCACTAACATTGTATGGAAAAGACTGATCTCTCTAACAGACAACAAAGATTTTAAATTTGTCCAGATTGAGCTCATTTGCAGACGACAAATTGGATATGGTTCCTGCCCTATCTTCAAGTCTTTGAATGGGTAGAAAACATTGTTGAAAAGAAAAAATGCTTGCCGCCAATCTTTTCAAAAAGCCTCCCCCCAAAAAAACTCAAAATTTTGAGATAAAGAGTTGAACTTGTGAGCTGTCTTCGTGATACAACTCAAATGCTTTTGTAGGCAGGGTGTAATAATAAAAAAAACCATTATAGACGAGCAAAATTACATCATTTTGACTAGATCTATCATCAGAGATAGATATTTTACAGATAGTTCCGAGGAAGCTAATTTTCACAGCTATACCGCTGAGCATATGTTAGTAAATGATGTAAACGTGTTCGCCATATGTAAAAGAAATTTTATTCAAGTTATGGCACGTGGCTTTCTGCATCGTACGTAAAGCTAACAGAAAAACAAACCTTTTTTTTTACTATAACCAGGGTAAACAAAACAGGGGGACGATACAAGGACGCGTACTCACTTAACATTGTGTTGATTCTAAACTCTGTTTTAAGGTTAGGGATCTAACTAGTCATGAATATGTGGTGTTCAATGGCGCGTCGATATCTATTGTCATTTAGCTCGTGATTAGTCATGAAGTTCTGTCTCCGGGTATTAAATTCAAGTCCTGGTTTCGTGTTCCCCAATCATTCTTAAAAACGATTTTAGTCTTGTCATCCAGAATTTTTCTAAATATGAAAGTAATACCACTTCTGATTGGCTAAACCATTTGGTTTATCCAATCAGAAGTTGTGTTATTTCACACTTAGAAAATCTTAGGGAATGAGACAAAGAATGCTCTTAAGAATGGATGGTCAATACAGACCATAGAATTCCTGTTGAACACTGGCCTATAGATCTTCCTTGTAAATTACAATAGGAAATAGACATTCTTAGCATCAAGGGCCAATATCCTTCAACCATTCTTAGATACATCTTTCTTACTTGCAACTAGTTTTCAGCCATTTTTGAACCCATTTTATCTTTATTTTATGAAACTATAATCATGTTCGTGTATTCGTGTAATATGTTGTTCCTGACGGCAACATAATTGCAGAGATTACGACGGACTGAAAATTAAATGCATGCTTTGGTCATTTTTCAAGCTATACTGTTGTCGTTTCCGGTTTTAAATAAGGAAAAGATCCATTGAGTTTCTTTATCGCGCACACCATATTAATTGATTATTTACTTATTATTTTTACTTATGTTTTTAAACACGATATCTGCATCGATACACACACTGCAAAGTTTTAGCTTTTGTTGTTGTTGGGCCCGTATTCACCAACAATTCTTGAGAAGATTCTTAGTTGTAAGTAACACAACTTCTGATTGGCTAAACCGAATGGTTTAGCCAATCGGAAGTTGTGTTACTTACAAATGTAGAAAGTTCTGGAGAATAAGACAAAGACATTCTTAAGAATGGTTGGTGAATACGGGCCCAGTGGTCACATAAGTATGGATCCATAATATATATCAAGTCGAAGAATCGACTGGATCTGAAGGTGACAAGATCCCTTGACAAGCAGAAAATTTATCATCTACCGCTAGATGGCATTCTTTAGATACTCATCTATCTAATTTAGGCATCCTGGTTACACAGGACCGGACCACATTTCTACGCGACAACCGTTACTTTGAATTTCAAACTAAAATAAACGTATACTCAATGATACGCTTCCTGGTGCGGTTCACGCAGCTATGATCAGCAGTTTAGAGTAAAATGGGTCTGATTTTTCGTCAAACGTATTGGTAAAAAACATTTTTAAGGGATTCCCTTGCCTATAGGGATCGTAAGCTGCCTATTCAGACAAAAATGTTGGACGGTGTGTCCACTCTATATCGCTGAGTCCGCCAAAACAACTAGTTTCCCAAGTATAATACAGAGATTGCTTATCACACGGTGTGAATGCTTTCCTTTCCTCAAAGCTTTCATCTGCAAAATGCCATGGAATTGCAAAGGTATTACAATCTTTTAATAACTGATGAGTGTGTGTTTTTTATCCCGTTTTTGTCATTAACACTGACCTAATAAAGGCGTCACCTAATGAACTTGGCTTTATCCGGCAGTTGTGTATTCTTACGCGCTATATACGGTTAATATCTATAACGCTCTCTCTTGCACTCCGGATCATTCACATTCAGGTATGGTGAGGTTGACGAACGACGACTCTGCTCGGAGTTTGTCTATTACGTTGTGTTGCCATTTGAACATGTGTGTCACAAAACACGTCTCCGCTAAAATGCGATTGTAAATAAAGCAAACTACATATAGAATATTGGCCCGTGTTATGTTTATCACTTTTTCTTATGTATATCGACTAAATCTAGGGTACTTCAGCGGAATGCTGGAGAAATCGGCCCCTGGAGAAATCGTCCCCAAACTGCTTGGCCCGTGTAACTATGTTAATCACTCCGAGGAAATCGTCCCCTGGAGACGATTTCTTTGGTGAAATCGTCCCCAAATAAAATTTTAGAAAAATCGACTCCACCATCAAATTTCATCCATATCGTTAATCAAGTTGTCTATAAAAATATTTTTGAAATTTCGTTGTCTTGAGTATGTACATTATGTGTATTAGTTACCTTTATCCAAGAGTTATTTGGTAGTTTTGTCATTGTTTATACTGCCTATTTCACACCGATAGGATGTATTTCACACCTTTTACACCTGTCACAAATAGATTACACCTGTGTGATTCTTAAAAATGTCTTTGATTGACTTTGATTTGAAACCAAATAAATGCTTATAATTTTTTTCTGTAGTCGTTCGCTTGTCAATTAATGTATTTTTTCATCTCTCTCTCTCTCTCTCTCTACTAGTGTCATATGACATACCTGTGACCAATACCATTTAGCAGGGGCATCAGTGTCTCTGACACACATATTTCTAGTGTTCACTAGGGCCTGTGTGCATCCGAATATTTCCGGTCCATAACTTCTACAATTGTGGATGGATTTCAAAATAATTTGGCACAGTTGACCTCCATCACGGTTAGATGTGCCATTTGAAACATCTGTTCAAGTAGGTTCAAGATTAAGGCCACACTGAAGGCCAATTTTTCGTCTGAACCATAACTCCTACATTTTCGGATAGATTCCGATATAAATTAGCGTAATCATGAGCAGAAGTTCCCTTTGAAACATTTATTCAGGTCCAGGGTCTAGATCAAGCTTGAGAGTCAAGTGTTCGCGGGCTTGACACAAGTTGTCCTTGGACAACGATTATGAATTAGGATTAACGTCTTTTTATATTATGTAGATATAAGTATCGAAGCTCAAGTCACTGTGACTTGTCCGTAAAATAGGCAAGTAAAATAGGAAAACCGAGCCTAATCGTTTTCCTAAAACAATCCAACCTTTTCACAGTATTTCATGGAGAAAATATTTTGGCTGAAAGAGAATTTGCTTGTAACAAGCAATTTCTCCCAATTTCCCCAAAATCTTACTTTTCAATATACAAGAAGAACTACTTTGGATTTTCATCTACAACTTCCTTCAAATATGACCAGTTAAAAATTTCGTCGACTTGTGGAAGGTAGAGACAACATGACCAACTGCCATATCACTCCAATCTTAATTATTCATTACATTTTACCTTGATATCTATCTTACATGTATTTTCATTGAAATCAATAAAAATAACTATGTTCTTGCGTCATTCAGGACTACAAGACATCACATGTCTCAGAAAATTTAGATAAGCAAAGTTGGTATTGCGCCGATTGAATACGGTTCAATTTTGACTTGGGGTTGTTTACAAGCACGACAAATTACTAAGTATTTTAAGCCATTATCAAGCACCCCATAACTGTGAGCACATGCCTAGCTCTGGCTTAATTAGTTTCTAGTATCAGTTCAAAATTTCCTGATAAAACCAAGAATTCCAGGGGCTTACTGGAATCCGCTTGTATCCATGTCCGTTTACCTGTTTGTATTAATTAAAATTGACCTCATGTGTTGTTTTGCATCCTCAATTTCCTGGCCTTCAGTACTATCAGTACTTTGATTTTCCATTTCTACTCTATAGCGCGTATTATTACAGTCTCCCCGATATCGGGACAGTGATGCGTCATATAAGACAAGTCGAATCTTCAATATGACATGGCAGACAACGGCAAAAAATATTTCAATAGCATAGGATTCAACCCAGGCCAGACTGCGCTGGCGGAAATGATTCGATACTAGTTACCGATGCTTTTAACCGCCATTTTACAGAGCATGGCTCAGATAATTTCGACAGCATTTTCACACATGCGTACCGATACTCAGCCTCGATTTCATTGAAGCGATAGGCGTTTCTCAATATGTTATCGATATTTTCTTCATTGTACGGTTAACGAATGAATGAACGGAGTTACTCAAGGAATGCGTGATTTTCACTACGATAGTGATAGATTTTATTAACAGAGTTGTCTTTTATATCTTGAAAGTGTATGCGAACAATGAAATATGGGAAAAAAAGAGAACAAGCGTAATGCTTTGAGTTTTTATATAAATCCAGATTCATAACTTCGTATAAAAAAGATGTCTCAAAATCATATTTGAAACGACAGAGAAAACATAAAACATGATTTTTCGTCAAGCGCTTTATTCTCCGATTCAAAGAGAGTTACGCGCGAAAATGTAACAAGCCATTGAAGTACATGCACATGTGATCTTTACAAACTTTATAAATATATTTATCGTTGGATTACTTTTGTGACCCTGGACCATGGATAACGAACTAAATCGACTAGATGAAGAGGACCCAATGTTCAAAGTTCCTGATGATTTTCTGAGCGTAAATTTTGACGAGATGGAGATCGGACAAGCTATAGACTTTAAAGATTTGAGCAGTTTTAATACAGGCAACTTCGTTTTAAGCAATGAATTTAACAGCTCTATCCACCTCAATGGGAGCATGAACGATTCATGGCAAAATGTATCAGACAATTCCATGCCAAGAGAAATGACTTTTAGTAGCGATAACATGGTTTCTGTTATAGCTTATTCATGTATGTTTGTTATCTCGGCCTCTGGTAATCTCACAGTATTTATCACATTGTTTCGTACAAGGGGCATCAAATCAAGGGTAAACACCTTTATCATGCACCTTGCCATTGCGGATTTAATTGTTGCCTTAATCATGTTGCCATTGGAGACAGCTTGGCACATCACAGTAGCCTGGCTTGCTGGGGATATCGCCTGTAGAATTTTGATGTTTTGTCGAGCGTTTGGATTTTACTTGTCGTCTTTCGTGCTTGTGACCATCAGTCTAGATCGCTACTTCTCCATCGTTCACCCGCTGAGTATACACGATGCAGACCGGCGAGCCAAAATGCTGCTGACGTTCGCTTGGGTTCTAAGTGGCGTTTCAAGTATACCGCAGGTATTTCCTCTTTTGCATTCGTCAGCTTATCCGATAAACTTTGCTATCATATTCATATTAGTGAAATAAAGGATATTTGTTTTTTTTCGGTGAAAGATCGAAATTTATTTCATCGAGTGGACACCATCGGTAATATTTTCACGAGTGGCGCAGCCACGAGTGAAAATATTACCGATGGTGTTCACTCGATGAAATAAATTTCGATCTTTCACCGAAAGAAAACAAATGTTATATTTATTTCATGCTTTTAGCCCTTTCTGGGAGGCACAGTTCTTTTCCGTTATTCCCCTTGGCGTACCCCTTCCGCTTAGCAACGCATTACAATATTACGTCATGAGCGAAAAATCTAAGGTAAATGACGTCATATTTCCTATCTGGTTGTCAGGCACGCGCAATTTACCAAGGCAACAAGAACGTGAAAATCGGTATTTTCACTGGTGGTACCAGTGTAAGATCGAAAAATATTTTCACTGTTATTTCTCGATATCCTACCGGAAAGCATGGAATAATTACTGATACTTCACAGTGAATAATACCACTAGTGATGATAATTATGGTATCATCACTAGTAATGATATAGTTTTAGAATGTTTGCCGGACTACTTCTTTCCTATATTGCTGATATTGTAGCAAACTTTATAAATATTAAAACAAGAAAGGTGAATTTTGAACTTGTGGTGTCCATGATCGTGAGGTCGAGCGTCGGCCTCGTAACCAAAATGTCCTGAGTTCGATACCCCGGAGCGGATGTCAACTTTGGGATTTTTCAAAGGCCAACACAATCGGTGCGGGTACTGCGGTTTAGTTCCCAGGAATCAGAGTTAAGAAGGATTAGTTGTAAGAACTTGTTTCTCAATCGATGTAAAATAGATATGTTTAAACAAAAGTCAGGAATATGATAAATAGGATAATCAACTAGTTGTGTATGATATTTTAAAAGAAAATGTCATTCAAATAGGGTTTGAGGTCCTTCGGACTCGTTTTTTTCAGCCGCATCACACCTCATTCTAGTGATAGATTTTCAATATCACACAACTAGCTGTAACAATCTATTTACAACATAAAGACGGACAGAAATTTACCGATGACAAGCTATTAAGATATTTCTTTTAAAAAGTCGTCACTCTGTGGTTAACTCTTTACTACACAACAAAATTTTAGACTGGTTCAAATTGAAAGCATTTGCAGACGAGAAAATAAAGGTGACTGAAAATTTGAAATTTGTTCTGGGAAGTGTAGAAAACACTGTGGGAAAAGGAGAAAATGCTGGTTACCAGCATTTTCTCCTTTTCCCACATTGTTTTCAAAAGGCTTCTTTCTCACAGGTGTCAAAAATAGGAATTGTGTGGTAATGGGTTTAAGAGGTAAATGCGGAATCCATGTGGATTTGGAATGGTTAAATTCGTAATTGCCTATACAGAGTTCCAGATAAGAGGGAGTAATGGTATTCTAAATCCATTTTCTCTCAGAAACCCTACGTTTTGGGCACTCATTAGAATTGTCTCGATTAGACGATTCTGATGAGTATCCGCAACATAGGGTTTATGTGAGAATAATTAATATTTTCAGTTCTGAAAGTCACTTTCTCTAACTTGGGCTCTGCTATACCTGTAAGCTGTCTTTCAAATGGGTATTTTTACCATTTTTTAAAATTAATTGTGTAGATTTTGTACAATGGTATTGTCGCAACAAAATAATTTAGCATTGCTCTGGCAAACGGGGTTAACTCAATACCAAACGACAAAATGTTAGGTTTGTCCAAATCGAAAGCATTTGCAAACGACAAAATCAAAAGTGACTGGACATTTGAAATTTGTCTGTGAAAAGTAGAAAACATTGTGGTAAAAGGGCAAATGCTGGTTACCAGCATTTTCTCCTTTTCCCATATTGCTTTCTAAAAGCTTCTTTCTTAGGGTCGCCAAAAGTAGGGATTGTGTGGTAATAGGTTAACCCATCCCTACTTTTGATGACCCTGAGAAAAATGTCCTCAGAAAACATTGTGGGAAAAGGAGAAAATGCTGGTAACCCAGCATTTTCTCCTTTTCCCAAGATGTTTTCTAGCCTTCACAAAGCAAATTTCAAATTTTCAGTCACTTTTATTTTGTCGTCGGCAATTGCTTTCGATTTGGACAAACCTAAAATCTTGATGTTTGGTAATGAGTTAATATATCACCGTGATACACTATACATTATACTAGTGAGTCATTATGTAATTGAACCTAGCTCTGGTAAAAGGGGGCTTAGTGCACATTCGTTATGCATGATACTTAGCTCAAGTCATCCCATAATTATGGTTTCACAGGAGCCACTTGTTTTCAATAACCGACTTAATCACGAGGTAGCGTGGTCCTTTCACAAACATAAAATTGACCGATAGCGAAAAGTATCGGCCCAGGACAGCCTGCGCGGACTGCGCAGGCTGTCCTGGGCCGATACTTTCCGCAAATGCATTGATCCCCCTTTTCATTGAGCACGCCTCAATTATAGCTGCATAAAATTCTTTTTTGTGTATTAGCCGGGCGACTGAATCATGAGGTAGACAGGTCATTTTACATTTTTTTTCCTGAAAGTAAAAAATATCGTTCATGTCAGTCTGCGTAGTCCCTGCTTTAGAGCCCGAGCCTAGCTCTGATGAAACCCAAGACAGAGATGAATTTGAGCCGTCGTAGCGATATTACTAAATTAATGTTGAAAATGACGTAAGACACCAATCAATCGATCGATCGATCAGTAAGTCAGCCAGCCAGTCAGTCAGTCAGTCAGTCAGTCAGTCAGTCAGTCAGTCAGTCAGTCAGTCAGTCAATCAATCAATCAATCAATCAAAATTCACTTCTTTTCATATCTGAAGTGCAAAGTGATAAACCCTTTTCCACACGACAAAAATTAAGCCTTACCTAAATTGAAAGCAATTTCAGACCATAAATGACATAATGCTAAGGAATGGAATTGTCTCCAAAATGTCAGACAACATAAGGAAAAGGGAAAAATTTATAACAATCAATTTTCTCAATTCTCTACGAAGTTTTCGATTGCTTTCTACCTCAGGGTAGTTAAAGTCAGGACTAAGTGATAAAGGATCAATCCTTTGTCAAGCAACCTCGTGTTTAAATGACCCGAGAGAAAAAGACCTTTAATCCTTATCCTGTTGAATACTTGAAGTAAAACTTTAAAGTTGATAGTAAGACCCCCAAATGTCGATATTTCAAGGACATATTTTATGGAAAAAATCTCAGTATCGGACAGTGTAGATCCAAGATCAGACTGCATATTCAGTACTGTCTGATCTTGATCTACACCGTCCGCAAAAGGTTATTGAGTCGAGCAAAACAGTGTAAGGATAGAAATCCTTTTCTCCGTTCTCCGCGATGTTACCTACTTTTCCAAACACGATTTCAGAATCAAAAGTGACATATATCATTTCGTTTGGTCTAAGTTTTTGTCATCTTGTAAAGGGTATTATACCCATAGCGGCTCATATCATAGGCTTTAGTTCATACATATTGTATTTGTTTTCGCTTAAGAAATTACCACACAAGAAAATTTCTATCTTGTCCAGATTCTAAACATTTGCTAATGACAATGTCGCTCAAATATAACATGTCTTTGGTGGGTTACAAAACATTGTGGGTAAAGGAGAAAATGCTGGTTTCCAGCATTTTCTCCTTTACCCACAATTCTTTCAAAAGCCTGTTCATGGTCGTATAACTCGTCTTGTATCGTTGAGGGTAAATACGCCCCCCTGTGCGTTTTTTTTCTCGGTAAGTAGAGATTGTGTCTAGACCGCATTCTGCTCTGAATCTTTTCTTTCAGTATGCTCAAAATTAAACATAGATCAGCCAATTTGACGGCCGTCCACACGTCAGTTTTGACTTTCCTATAATTGGCCTGCAACACGGGAAAAGGTGCATTCGGACATTTGCGTAAAGCGTCGTCTGGGATCAGCCTACGAAGTCCATGCAGGATAATCCGAGACGGAACTTTTCGTTTTTATGTAATTTTCTGTTTCACACAAGTCTACTGTAGCACAAAGTCTACTGTAGTCGTAAATTGCCGTCTCGGATTAGCCTGCGCGGACACGCAAATGTCCGAATACCCCTATTCCCGTGTTGCAAGCCAATTATAATCTCTAGTTTAAACTGTAACTAAGGTTGCGGGTAAACAGAACTTTCTCCTTATCTAATTTTTTTTTTTCATTTAAAAACTTTCTAGGATTTGGGCTGTATTAGATTTGTCGTCTGCAAACGATTTCAGTTTGGACAAATTTATTGTTTCTGCCTGGTAAAGGATTAAAAAGAAATTAGCCAAGTCCTGGCAAAATGGGGCTCAATGTGCCACTGTGATGCATTCACAGGCGTTCGTGTTATAACGAACTTCGCCACCTATATAATGTTATATATACATTATCTCCCGCTAGGTGGCATTCTACAAATAGCTATCTATCTCATTTGGGCATCCTGGATACAGAACCGGACTACTTTTCTACGCGCCAACCATTACTTTGAATTTAAAACTAAAGTAAACGTTTACTCAGTAAAACGCTACCTGGTGCGATTTATACAGCCATGATCAACAGTTTAGAGAAATCTGGAGCTATAACAGACCTGATTTCTCCTAGAACGTATTGATTAAAGCCATTTTCTCCATTGCTGTTTTATATTATTCTTTGCAATCTGATCTTGATCTACTTTATACGCAGAGGGCTGTTTGATATTCATCTACATTGCTTGCTAAAACAATTTTAAATCTGTTCAACGCTGCAAGGGTTGATTGCTGTGAGTTATTGATTCATCTGCTCATCTTTTTTTAATAACTTAGGCACGCTTTATGAAAAAAGAAGGTGAATAGGCTCGTAGAAATTTTATCATGTAAGCTAAATGCAAATCGGATGAAATTCCATAGTAAAATGCAGGGCCCGTATTCACGAACCATTCTGCAGAATAGTTTTAGTCTTATTCTCCAAGGTTTTCTCCATCTGTAACTGACACAACTTCTGATTGGCTAAACCGAATGGTTTATCCAATCAAAAGTTGTGTTACTTACAAAAGTAGAAAATTCTGAAGAATAAGACAATGGACGTTCTTAAGGATGGTTGGTGAATACGGGCCCAGATAAACTTTCCGAATTCAAAACACCAACCATCTGTTCTATTGTTATACGTCAGATGGTCATGTGATCGTAGTTCTAAGTGCAAACTTACTAATTGGACCTCCTTTTCAATAAGATTGATTGAATGTATTGTCAGAGTAAATTTTCACTGTATGTTAAGACATCTGTAAATAATTTCAACATGTAAACCGTTTTATAAGTCTTTTACATTCTAAAGCTCTGACAATAGAGGCTACTTTACTTCCGTCGACATTAAGTGATTCATGAGGAAATGTCGCGTTCATAACATAATCAACATCTTTTCAAGAGAAAAACTTTGCAGCTACATAAAGCTGTAATTCAAAGTGGTTAAAAGAAATGTTGAAACGTGCATTTTTATCAAGACAAATATTCAGTTTAGCCTATTATGGATAAATCAAAGTACTGAAAGTACTGACAAACTAGCGAATTTGAAATAAGTGGCTATAGTAAAGATAAAACTTGGTCGGTTTATTCAAGATTGAAGAAAACTTGTAAAATTCAGGTATAAGTCAATTGCAGATCCGCCGGCTCATTCTGGTCATTAAGTTCTGTCCGAATCCAGTTCAATCTTGATTTTACCTAAAGCTCTATACAACTAATTTAGAAAAATAAGAAAAAACTATAAATACTTTATAACATACTGTTGAAAATAAGTTATTTCGTTGAAATGATAACCCCTAAAAATATTTTTTAATAGAAACATACCAGAGGTTCCGCGTTTTACATGTACACGTGACCTTTTTGTTATTGGTCCATAAAAAATACGTTAAGACCCCCTTTTTCATAACATGATATTTCGCTAAATGAAAACAAATAATGCTTGTTTGTGGTATTTGATATACAGTATAAATATGAAGGTTCATAAAATGTTGTCGTTTAGATCTTGTTAAAGAGATATTGTTTCAAAAAGGAAATATTTATGAATTCCCCTTTTTCTATGGCACAAATCAAATGAGAAAAAAAATGACTATATCAGTGCTATATCGTAGGGAAAACATATACAAAGTTCCATCAGTTTTCAAAAAGGAATTTATGAGATATATATCCGGCCGGAAAAACGAACAGATAGACAGTGTACATGTATATTAAGATCAATCTGCACAGGTTGCCAACATTTTCTCTTTTTCCCGCTATGTTTTTACGGGGCATCTTACCCAGTTTAGTTAAATTTTGTGATTGCGTGGTAGAGTGTGAATATACAAGACGTAAAATAACAGTTTAACGCATCAGATTCACCTACGCAATGATCAGAATAATGAATAAAGTTACCTTATTGTATCTATTTTTAGATTCATTGGTATGCTACTATGTTGTAGGGATACATGTATGTGTATGTGCCTGATTTGCATAGGTCACTTAATTTATATAAGGAATCTTCTTGTACCTTATCAATGCCATACTGTTCAGTCTAGTGCTTTTTGAAGTCGACATGCTCAGATCGTGATGGTAGAGATTTTGAGTTTTTTGTCAAAATCGTCATATTTAATTAATAGATTTAAGATTCCTGATAGAAAGAATTATTTTCTGCGAGGCAGTATTTGGCAACTGTGCAGTTTTTTGTTTACATTGAGTCTGACTCAATCTGGATTCCTGTAGACTAGTTTCGCTAGTTCAAAAATTGAAAGCATGATAAATAGAATACATGGTAAATGTCTTGGATTGGAAACTCTTATCGGGTTAAGTGCTGGAATTATATCCGGTTTGCCCTCGGATCACTTGCTAAAATTACAACGACTTGCCCGGTTAATTTTCAGAATTTAGCTTTTCTCCATGTCTTTAGAACAGTATTACATTGGCGTTAGTGTCAAGACAGGACCGCACAAATACATACACTTTGTCGGTTTACTTCAAAAACCTCGTAACTACAGCCGTAGTTACGAAGTTTTTTAAATAAACCGACGACTTACGGATGTACTGCAATATCAATATTGTAAAACAATATTTACCCCCAAATAAGATGGTAATACAACAAAAGTGAAGCGTCAGTAAAATATTTCAACCAACTTTACAATTAAGCTAAGTTATTATACCACCACGAAACGAATGTTTTCGGGGGTATACTGGAATCATCCTGTCTCTCCGTGTGTCCGTCTGTGTACAAAATACTAGTAAATTTGTGTCGCGAATCCTCCTATAGTTTTCCTTCAATTGTATTGAAACTTTGCACATATATTGATCATATATTGAAGATTTGCAAGAAGCAATTTTCAAGCGTCAACTCTTCCTGGTTGAGGAATTATCTCCCCTTGTACTTGACACTTTTTTCAGTCCAAGCGCTGGCAGTGACAGCTCTAGTTTTATTTCTTGAACAGTTGATGGCAACAACATTAAACGCAACAACGAATCAATGAAAAGAATGTTATTTCAACAGCAAAATATTCCCATAGAATATAAAAGATATGTCAAGCACGATAAATTATGTACTTGTATCTGCTTTAACCCATTACTACACAGTTCCTGCTTTTGACGACCCTGAGAAAGAAGTCTTCAGAAAACAATGTCGGAAAAGGAGAAAATGCTGGTAACCACAATATTTTCTACCTTTCACAATACGAATTTCAAATTTTCAGTTTCTTTTATTCTGTCATCTGCAAATGCTTTCGATTTGGACAAACCTAAAATTTTGTCGTTTGGTAATGGGTTAATGACGGGTAATTGTTGTCGTGCTATCATTATTTGAGAAAATATGAAAGAACAATCACATACATTTAAGTTGAAAACATTCTCAGGTCGCAATATTACAGAGTATTTTATTCATTCTAATTTCGATGATTTTGGTAAATGCTGTTCTATTAATGACAAGAACGGCGTCCTTAACATTCAAAAAGTGGTGAGGGTTTCGATATTCTTTCAGCATGCTGTATATGAATTGCTGAAACATGCAAAACGCCCCCCCCCCCTTTCGAAAAAGGGAAGAAAATTTTGCAGTTTCCAGAAAAGGAGATTATTAGCGTAAAAAGAGGGATTCTGTCGAATTATACGAGGGAATGAAAAAGCTATTGACGATTATTACTTAGCATCTCAAAACTTAACACCACTTACATGTATATGAATGTTACACAAATATTTATAACCTCATGCATGAACCAGCTGCCCAAATGTTTATAATGTTGCACTGAAATAATATCCCTTGTACGAAGAATGGATGAAAAAAGGCAGAAAATTTTGGTTCATTCCAACATTTAGTGTTGCTTGCCTCTCTTTGCACACATTTCGCTATTTTTGAAATAGGAAAATGAAAGAACAATTATTGATTTTATCGTCTTTCGTATTTTCTTTTTGTGACTGCTTGCATGAAAATGTTTCGGGCTGGAACTGAGTACAAACAATTCAGCTATCCTTTTGTATGCTTTGTTTGCATTCACAAAGATGCTCCACGTGACAGACAGTAAAGATTTGAATAGTGTCAACATGAGTGTCAGAAAAAAGAAATAAACAATGACGTTCTTTTTCCCAAAAATTTGCACCGATTCCTGGTATTATGAAGATCGCGACGTAGTTCTCCTTCAGTTTGTTATGTGTTTCATAATGCTATCTAGAGATGCCACAAGAATTTTATTGACTCTTAATTAGTATAGATCAAAGAAGTCGTTAGGAAATCATTTGATTAGTTTGTCGAATTACAACTTAACTTTGCCATGTGCTGATGATATCGATGTAATGAAATTTGGTATATATGAGTAGAATACTCTACCTATCAAGTTTTATTAGCATAGCTTTGTTCATTATCACACCCCTCCCCATTAGGCGATTTGGTTGGCAATAATGTTCTAGGTTTAACCCAATTCATACACTTTTCGCGAAACTAACGAGTCAGTGAGATACATAAACGTGAACATAGGCAAGTGCTTTATTACAGTTCATGAACATGCCTTTTTTTTTAAAAAAAAAAAAAGCTTTTCACTGAGGAATCCAGTTTTTTTAAGTTTCCAACCATTTCAGAGACCATATCAATCATTTTGGCTACTTGGATTTGTTGTTTGCAACTGCTTTAAACTAAGATGCATCTAAAGTTGTATCGTTTGATAAGGAGGGAATTCTTTCCCAAACGACACGAGTTTTAGACAGGCCCAAATTGAAAGCATTTGCAGACGACAAAATTAATTTTACTTAAAAATTAAAATTTGTTCTTGGAGGCTACAAAACATTCAGGAGAAAAAAGGAAAAAATGCTGGTTACCAGCATTTTCTCCTTTTTCCCCACAATGTTTTCAAAAGACTCCTTTTTCAGGGTCGTGAAAATCAGGGATTGTATAGGAAAGGGTTAATTAAACAACGAAATATTAATGGATTATAATTGCCAAATTAAATTAATTTTAACGGCGGCATTAAGTCAGGCTTTCTGATGTATGATCTGTTAATGTTTCCTCCTTGATGATTAACTTTTTTGTTTTTGTTTTTAATTCGCTTAACAGAAACACGTGTTTCTTTTTACGCCATGGCTTTTTTTTTTACCGTGTGCAGAATGTTATAAAACTTGTTTACTAAGTTTCTGTGGTACCCAATATTCACCGTTATCCTGCTAAATACATGTATATTATAAGGAAGTTAGAAACCTGTGGTAAAAACCAAACTGTAGCTATTTCAAACTTACATTTTAGAGAAAAATATTTCTTGATCGGACACTGTAGATCCAAGATCACACTATACAGTCTGATCTTAATCTACACTGTCCGCAAATGTAAGTGAGTCGCGCCTATATACCAGCCTAAGCGGTAACTGTACACTGAAACGAACTTCTAAACACCTTTTCATGTGTCCGCTCCCTATATCAGGGACAGTTTATTTGGTTTCATTTTGTTGCAGAATAATTGACCGGTCTGAAACCATACCTGAGACAAATTCAGAAAGGATTCATTTAAATTTTATCGCGAAAGAAATTATATGCCGTTCATTTACTCAACATTGTCATTTGAAAAAACAACATTTTCGAAACTTCATACTTGGTTTTTTTTTTTTTGGATTAGTTTTTTTGTTCACAGATAGTAATTTTATGTTTTTGTTATTGCTTACAAAAGTTAAGTATTTTACGCTTCTCTTTTTAAGCTCTTTTGGCTGGTAGACACCACGCATGCGCAAACATCTGGTTTCCTTTTTTTGAAAAAGAGAGTCCTTCAGTTGGCAAAATCCAGAATCCTTTCAATACAAGACTATGGTTATCATCCAAAAATATGTCACAATTTGTTTTCATTAACATTTCTTTTACTTGCTCCGAATTATAGGAAAAACAAAGTGGCCGTTTAAAAGTTCGTTTCAGTGTAGTTGTGGACGAGTATTAATCCCACATTCGGTCATTCGTGTACAGAGCAAAAGCTCAATTGTACAATTGACCTTAGGCTGCTATTGGCTTTAGGCGACTCACTGACCGTTTGTGGACATTGAAGATCAAGATTAGACTGCACAGTCTGATCTTGATCCACACCGTTCGATAAGTAAATGTTTTTCTTCAAAAAAAAAAGTTTGCGTTAGCAACATCCGGAGTTTACTACCCGCTTGAAAATTTAAGTTAAGGTAAGACCTGTGTAATGGAAAACAGCTATTTCCACTAAAATATCATCCTGCAAAATTAGCTATAATTAAAATGAGTATTATTGAACTACTTTCACCATTTCATTTTTTTCATTTTTTCCTTCTTTGAATTATCATTTATAAATCTAAAAACCACTATATTCTCAGTTCAAAAAGAGATAATGATTACCTCCCTTTTCAGAAAACTAACAAAAGTATCAAAAAATAATTTCAAGATAGACCTAAACGGAATTTCTGATCCGTTAGAAATGTGCAAAGATATCATTTCTGCATAAATCCTTATTTATATTTATTTATTTTTTCAATTAGAATTTTCACCGGAAGTGCATTACACCGGTCTTACCATAACATGTTTAGCAGGATAAGAGTAGAGGAATAAGACATATCGTGTGTTATATAACCCTCAACACGCGAAAAGGGGCATTCTAAGTGCGAATCCCCGATGAATTACATGGTTTTCTAAAATTTCTGATTTAATTCATTGTCAGTTGAAAAATGAAGCTACAATTATATGATTTATATGAAAATAAACCAAAATGAATTTGACCTTGAGTTTTTTTTCCGAAAAAAGTTTTTAACATTAATCTCTAGATCTATAGTGACGTCGCCAACGAGTAAGAGGAAATTATTACCACTGAGTTTCGGTGAGCTTGAACTTTGATGTTAGGTAATGCACACAAATAGCATATAAATACGAATAGTTATTTCGTGCTTTCCGGTAGGATATCAAGAAATAGCAGTGAAAATATTTTTCGATCTTACACTGGTACCACCAGTGAAAATACCGATTTTCACATCCTTGTTGCCTTGGTTAATTGCGCAACCCTCACAACCAGATGGGAAATATGACGTCATATAGCTTACATTTCTCGCGCTTGACGTAATATTGTAATGCGTTGCTATGCAGGAGGGGTAGGCCACGGGGAATAACGGAAAAGAACTGTACTGGATTTTGATAAAGCTTTTCCCAGAAAGGGTCAAAAGCATGAAATAAATAGAATATTTGGTTTTTTTTTTTCGGTGAAAGCTGCGCCACTCGTAAAAATATCACCGATGGTGTCCACTCGATGAAATAAATTTCGATCTTTAACCGAAAAAAAAAAAACAAATATCCTCTATATCCATTATTCTACCACCAGAGTTTTCCATATGGCTTATAAGCTTGTAACACCTGAAAAGTGGACATTCGGACATTTTACGTAAAGTGTCGTATCGGATCAGCCTGCGCAGACTGCGCAGGCTAATCCGAGACGACACTTTACGCAGATGTTTGAATGCCCCTTTATGGATGTTGCAAGCCATATGATGAAATGACCAGAGGCAGCGTAATTAATTTCTTGAACGCTGAAAATACATGTAAGGCAATGGAAAAGTTTAATTTGATGACATTTTCTATGGCCACCTACTATGTATGCGGAATCATGTTATAAGATTACAACGGAAATCATGAAAATCTATTATCAACTTCAGTCTCAGTTCGTAAATGGGTTAAAAGGATATTCTATTAAGAGAAAAGTACATGTAAGCATATATATAGGGTCTGACATGAAAAATTATTACACGAATCTACAAAAAATGTTATTAAGCGAGCCTTTGGCGAGCAAACGACTGTCAGATTCTTTTTTTCACATTACTGTATAGCAAGAATTATAGTCCAAAATGTGTTAACTTAGAGGCATACATGTATAATGTGTAGTGAAATTTACATGAAAAGCCTGTGCGCTTACTTTGACATGTAGATTACGATAGAATAATAGTTGCCGAAGAAATCTGCATATATTGATTTTGTTTTGAGTCTACAAGTAATTAGATCGACAACTTTATCACGATTAACAATTTTGACCACTAATTTCCACCAGGAACCTAGGTCAGTAATGTTTTAGAAATGAAGCATATAATTATAGAGTGTTGACCAAAATACAGCACTGTATTCTTATCTCACACGTGTGAGACAAGAAAATTCGTACATTGAAAACAAGGAGAGTTATGTGATAAAATAAATTACTATACATAAGAGCTACTGAATAAGCTCGTAAAAACACAGGAAAAATTCACCAAAAACGTTTTTACTATCTGGGTATCCACTTTATCAAACAGGCCCAACCTTTGAGGACCTGTACAAATGCTCGCATATTGCAATTTCTGAATTTCGTCGTCTTTTAATGGGTTTAAGAAGACAATTTAAGCCTTTACCACACAATCCATGGTGTTTACGATCCTGTGATAGAAGCTTTTTCGTTTGTTGTTTGGTAAAGGGTTAAATCTTGATCAACCAACAATAATATAGACATGTCCAAATTGAAAACATTTGCAGATAACACATTAAAGGTCGCTCAAAGGACGAAATATGTACTTCATTGGGTTGAAAGCATAGTAGCGGGAAAAGGAGAAAATTCTGGTTATCAGCATTTTATCATTTCCACAATGTTTCAAAGGGCACCTTTTCTCAGGGTTGTTAAAACTCGGGATTGTGAGATAAAGGTTTAAAAAGACAGGTTATAAAAGATGTTTTCACCGATATATTCAGATTAATACCCCCGAGGTTTTTTACTACAAATAAAAGCAGTATTGCCTATCGATGACAGATAACAGTAGTTATGATGAACAAACGCCAACGCCAAAGCATGTGGAGCAAGTGAACAACTCATTGCCAAAATTAGAAAATCTAAGACGCAATTTTACTGACTGCGACAAAATAAATAATTCCGTTATAAATGTTATATTCTCCCAGCGGTCATTGTCTGGAGATGGAAATTCTCGGTTTTGAGTACCAGTATATTAGGTTCTAAGCATAGCATGGATACCACTGCGTAGGAAGATTAACAACATTAGGAATTTGTATTTTTAATTTATTTAAAGATACAGCTGTATTTTTTTACAGCCACTTTTTATTATTTCATCTATGAAAATGATGCCACTTGCGTTTGCAAGGTTGCACAGGTTATGGCTAATAAAAAATAAACCACAGTTGTCGTTTCCGGTTTTAAATCGCAGAAAACAAAAAAAATAAACTTCACCACAGGCTACTAAATACTCTAGTTGCTAAAACCATTCAAAAGTATTTGGAAGCACCCTCTCTGCGACACTCCGAACATCTGTTAATACATTCAGTATTCCTTTTTTGTATACTTTATTTCGGGATAGCCATGCCCATGAAAAAAGACCTTCTAGAATATCCCGTTGTGATCTGTCTCACAGTATACTCTTTACCACACGATCTTAAAGTTTAGCGACACTGATAATTGTTTTTTTTTTTAGATTTGAATGGAAATGGAGAACATGCTGGTAAACAGCATTCTCTGCTTTTTCACAGATAGAATCAATCTCATAATTTGAGTCAAACATTATTTGTTGTCTGTTTTCAGCTTGGACTATTCTAAAATCTCGTTGTCTGGAAAACATTTGAATAATAGCTACCGGAAACCGACCAACTAAGTGCCTTGGAATAAACAGAAGGGACTCTGAAAGTGGTTAACGATCTAAAGCCCCTTCGATCATTATCCACTGTTCCAAAAATAGGAAAGGTGGCAAAAGTCTTTACACAATTTTGTGATGGCATACGATATCCCCTTCACTAAATCTTAGTGGCAACCAAATGCCTCTTCAATATTTCACAATGGCGGGCAATTATCTTTTTCATTAAATCTAAGCGGCGAAAAAAAAAAATCCTGTGAGAACTCACAGTTCACCTTCATTAAATCTTAGCGGGCGTCAAAAGCACCTCCAAGAATTCACAAAGGCGGACATTATCCCCCTCCATTAAATCTTAACTGCGCGAAGAGCCCCTTCAAGAACTCACATAGGCGGACCTTATCCCCATCATTAATTCTTAGCGGCGGTAAAAAGCACCATAAGAGTTCACAATGGCGGACATCATCCCCCTTCATTAAATCTTAGCAGCGCGAAAAGGCCCTTCGAGAGTTCACAAAGGTGGACATTATCCCCTTCATTAAATCTTAGCAGCGCGAAAAGCTCCTTCGAGAGTTCACAAAGGCGGACATCATCCCCCTTCATTAAATCTTAGCAGCGCGAAAAGCCCCTTCGAGAGTTCACAAATGCGGACATTATCCCCTTCATTAAATCTTAGCAGCGCGAAAAGCCCCTTCGAGAGTTCACAAAGGCGACATTATCCCCTTCATTAAATCTTAGCAGCGCGAAAAGCCCCTTCGAGAGTTCACAAAGGTTGACATTATCCCTTTCATTAAAATCTTAGCAGTGTTCAAAAGCACCTTCATCAATGGATGAGAGAATTCACTGTGTATATCAACGGTAGTAACCAAGGGGACACTACTTTTGAAGGCCTCCTGTATTTGATGAAGGGTATGATGTCTGCCATCGCGTAATCATGATGGGGCTTTTGACTGCATCTAATATTTGATGAGGGAGCTCCTGTCCATCATTGCGTAATGGAAAAGGAGCTTTGTTCTCTTTGCTTATTTTCAAGGTAGGGGGTAATGACCGGTGAGGCTTTTGACAGTCATTCCTCTGAAAGATACTTGTTCCATAGTCAGATGTTGGCTAGCTACTCTATAGAGGGATAATACAATAAACAAACACTTTACTTCAAGTCTTTACCACACGACAAATTTTAGACTTGTCCAAACTGAAAGCACTTGCAGACGTCAATATGAACGTAAATCAAAAACTGAAAATTTGTTTCCAGCAGGGTAGAAAACATTGTGGGAAAAGGAGAAAATGCTGGTTACCAGCATTTTCTCCTTTTCTCACAATGTTTTCAAAAGGCTTCTTCCTCAACGGTATAATATCGGGAATTGTATGGGTGAAGGGTGAATTGTCACTGAAATGTTGCTATCGACCCTTTTACGTTTTGAGACAGACAATAACTTCGAAGCACCAATGCTCAGATATTGTTGATATTCTGTGTAACAGATTTAGAAGGTCCATTTCATAAGTGCGTGCATATTCTTGCTATAAGGCACCAGTCCATTGACCCTCTATGTTTGCAGTAATTCAATTACTTCAGGCAGGAATAAGAAAGCACACTTATAATGGACAGAAAGTCGTGTTACGTCTGGCACAATCTTTGCCAATCTTTATCAGACGACAAAAATGTAAACTTACCCAAATTACAATTATTTGCATATGAAAACTTGTCTTTGATAGAATAAAACGCTTTTGGGAAAAGAAGACAATGCTAGTTACAGAAATTCAACTTTTACAACAATGTTTCTCAATGTTTCTTTCCCAAGATTGTTAAAACTCAGATTGGTTAAAAAAATGTAAAAGGTTAAACTCAGATTATCAAAAACATTTTTAAAACATTAGAGGCGTTAGCCCTTTTGATATCGAGAATATCGAGTTTATTACATTCTTTTTGCCATTTTCTATACTGGGCCTGTATACACCAACCATTCTTGAAAATATTCTTAGTCTATTTCTCCAAGATTTTCTAAATTTGAAAGTAGCAAAACCTCTGATTGGCTAAACCGAATGGTGGACTTGATGTGGAGGGCTGTAAAATGTTTCGTTTTGTAAAGAGTTTTAAAATAGTTAACTATTGCATCCTGCCACTTTGAAATTGCCATTTGCAAATGCTTTCAATTTGGATAGGTCTAAAATTTGCTGTGTGGTAATGAGTTAATTAACTGTATTAACATCAACCTGCTAAAGAAGTTAAATAAAACATTCTGGAGGATGGTGAAAACCTGAATATTGTTATTTTAAAGTTATATTTTTGAAAAAAAAAACATTATCGGTTAGTATAGATCCAAGATCAGATTGTACAGACTGTGTAGCCTGATCTTCTTCCACATTGGCAGTTTTTAAAATCCTTGATGAAAATTGATGAAACACCATTCATGTATTCCTTACGATAAAGATTTTTTTTCATTTGATGCCGTGTCATCGGAAAAGGGGGCTTGATGTAAATTTCCATTGTGGACTGATATCTCTTTAACTATTGGACAAAATTTTATGAAACTTCATATTCAATTTATTTGTCATAGGCCATAGACAATCATATTTGTTTTATCTTTTCAAATGCTATGCTATGGAAATAACTAGAGGGCCAGGTGTACATGCAAAACACGATTTACCTCTTATTTGTTTTTATTTGTTTCTATATGAAGATGTCTTTTTAGACAGGAGATTTCATCTCAGGAAATTAACCTGTTTTAAATTGAAAGTTAACAAACTGAAGTTTTCGCAATATTTCTTGCTTAGAGAAGAAAATAGTCAAGAACGTCGGGTAAAGTCAATGGATTGAACTCCATATGAATTGAACCGGATTGGATTTGATAACCAGAATGAACCAATGTACCTGGAACGGACTAAGAAACCAAATATGACAATATTTCTTCAGTCTAGTATAAATCAACAAATATTTACATTTACCATAGCCACTTAACAGTTTCAAATTCGCTAGTCTGACAGTACTTTCAGTACTTTGATGTTACCATTGCGAACAAGGATGTGATTTTTTTTTCTTTAATCTTTTACCAAACAGCAAAATTTTAAAATAAAAAGGACATCAGACGACGCCAAGTTACTTAAAGCTCGGATAATGACCTTTGTCTTTGACAGGTTTAAGATGCGAAAAAAGTTGAAAATGTTTGTTAGCAGCATTTTCTATTTCTATTCCCACGATGTCTTCGTTAAAAATCGGGATTGTGTACATAAAGCTTAATTGGACAGAGTGCAACTAGTACGTATTACCTTTAACTCTTTATCAAACGACAATAATAATAATAATAATAAAATCTTTATTTCTTGAAGGTTTAAACATTAAGACAGAATTTCAAGGAAATGACCTGAAAATAGAGTCTTTTTTACAATGTTGCCTTCTCTCTCTCTCTCTCTCACACCCACACACACACCCACACACACACACACACCCACACACACACTTACCCCTACACCCACACACAAAATTCTAGACTGGTCCGAATTGGAAGGATTTGCAGACGACAAAAGTAACGTGACACAAAAACTGAAATTTGTTAAAGGATGGGTTAAAAACATTGTGGGAAAAGGAGAAAATGCTGCTTACCAGCATTTTCTCCTTTTCCAACAATGTTTTCAAAAGGCATCTTATACAGGGGTTTTAAAAGTCGTGACTGTGTGGTAAACACCTAAACTTTGCCCCAACCTTGAACATGAGGACTTTTATGCAAGGTCTGCGTTCTGCACGTCGTATCATCGAAGGTGGACTTGTATTTAAAAAAGATTAGTGCACAAAGGGAGACATAAGTACCAAGCGGAATGTACTTATGTAAGGGCGAAAAAAAAAAGACTGATAAATTGGTAAACAACTCACGATAGGCGACAACAATATTGTCAATTGGACGATTTCACAATAGCGCCAAACTATCTGACATATGCTCTATGAAAAGAGGGATTAATGCATCTCCTAGTTGTATTATGACAAGAAAGTCACTCACATAATTATGGATCAAGAGAATCCATTTTATACAACAAGAAGCTTGTTCATGAAGTAGTATGGTCACAGGACATGCCTAATATATACTAGTAGCAAACGGTTTCGACCCATTTCAGTCGACGCGGACTGTGCAGGCTGACATGGGTCGGTGCTATTTATAGACTCATTAAGCATCCTCCTCTCAGAGCATGGCGCTTTTGTTTTTTTTTTTCCGGTGTGTTGACGAGGTGGTGTTCGTCTCGACAACATCTTTGTCGGTCTTGCTTATCTAATTTGATCCGTAGGGAAATTACCAAGGTTTAGAGTATTGGTCTCATATATTTTTTTCACGTTTTTTTACAAGCTGGCAACATCATAGATCATAAGAAAAAAAAAAACGATGAACGATTTAATCTTATTCAGATACTAGATGATAAATTGCCCGTTTCAGAAATGGGTCTGTTTGGTACAGATCGTTTTGTGTAACAATATTTGTCGAGAGTAAGTCATTCTTATAATTATACAAAGACAAATTGCATTATATAGAGGATAACTGTCTTTTTCGGTGTTCTATGATCAAAATTTGTTTTATCGTGAAAATATGGCCTGCTTTTCATGATGTGACGGGGAACCACTCCTTCATACATAGCTTCGTCCCAATTTAAATACAATACCTGACAACTGCGTCAGAGAAAATTTCTTTTGGATCGGTAGTTAAGGTACTGAAGGCCGGGTGTTCTAGGGTTCGAATTCTGCCCTGTCTCTTATTTCTGCCATGCAGTTTTTTCTTTGTTACAGACTTTGTTCGTAAGATGGGGGCTCGTCCGGGATTGGCCAATGAGACGTTAATTCCATTTGTTGTCCGAAATCGGACTTCCTATCTAATAAAGCTGTGAGTCATCAATGAATGATGACTTCAAGAGGAGGGTGTGGAACAGGAGACCACTTCTTCATGCATGGCTCCGTCCCGATTTAAAAACCCAACAACTACGTTGGAAAATTATTACTTTAGCTCAGTGAGTAAGGTATTGGCCTTTCGTACGGGCGTTCTAGGGTCCGAATCCTGCCCGGTTCCTTGTTTCTGCCATGCATTTGTTTCATTTTTAGGGACTTTGTCCGTAAGAATGAGATGACAATGTTTTTTTTTTGAAAACGTTGTCATAAGTCCCGTGGTCGTTTACTGCGGTATCGTGTGATAAATCGTGAAGGACCTGGGCCCATATTCACCAACCATTCTTTTTTCTTGGTTTCAATCTCCATAATTTTCTAAATTTGAAAGTATCGCACCTTCTGATTGGCTAAACCAAATGGTTTAGCCAATCAGAAGTTGCGTTTCTTTCAAATTTAGAAATTTTTGGAGAATAAGACTGGTTTGTGAATACGGGCCCAGGTCCCACAGGTCAAAACTGCTTGACTTTTCTTAGTGGATAACAAATTCAATACTGGTACAAATGAACAGAATTCCTCTGATAGGGTAGAAAACTATTGTAAGAGAAAGAGAAAATGCTACATACCTGTACCTTTTTTTTTCCTTTTCATATTCGTTGTCTGCTCATGTCATATTCTTGGAAGATTCGACTGTCTTATATGACTCATCACTAGCCCCAAAAGCGGGCTGACTGTAATATTACGCTCTATAAACTAGTAATGTAGAAAACAGCTTTAATTAATACGTTTGAGGAGACATGAGACCTGCTTTAGCTCCAGATTTCTCTAGACTGCTGATCATAGCTGAGTGAATTACACGAGGTAGCGTTTTACTGAGTAAACGTTTATATCAGTTTGAAATTCAAAGTAACGTTTGTCGCGTAGGAAAGTGGTTCGGTTCTGTACCCAGGATGCCCATATCAGATAGATGAGTATTTATAGAATGCCATCTAGCGGGAGATAATGTTTTCGAAGGGGTCTCTGTCAAAACACGTAGATCTAGTGGTTTGCAAAAAGGCTGAAGGTCAAACATTTCAAGGTCAATACAAATTACGCGTAAAGTCGTCTAAGTAAATACCGGAAATGATAGGTATAAACTACTTCCGTTATTTCATTGCAAATTGAATCAATCCGTATTCGGTCATTTTATCTGATGTCGGCTAATGACAGATAGCTCATCACCAAACGACCAATCCCACAGTCAATTCAAAGCTTTCGCAGACGACAAATTTTAAAAGAACTCAGATGAACCGAAGTTTTAGAAAACATTGTGGGAAAAGGAGAAAATGCTGGTTACCAGCATTTTCTCCTTTTCCCACAATGTTTTCAAAAGTCTTCTCATTAAGGACCCTTAAAACTCGGAATTGTATGTTGAAGGGTTAAGTAGCTCCTTCAAGTTCCCATTGACGATTCAAATTTTCAATCAGTCTCCCAAGAGGTACATTTGATTCTTGGTAATGAGAGATCTTAACATCCTAGTATCATTTGCGTTCTTAACCCGTCTTCTTGATTTCCGTAATTTGGCTTTTGGAATTGAAACGGTTTGGTAAAAAAAATTATCTCAGTTCAATCACTTTCTGATACCATTAGAGAAAATAATATCTTAAAAGTTGTAAATAGCTAAATGATGCCGTGAAACTTTGACTTTGATTGATGTACATTTGCTAGTAACGTTGTACGGCCAAATGTCCTCCATGATATCTGCCTGCTAGGACTTTTGCAACAAAAGCGAATGCCACTCGTATAACTACGCCGGGTACTGACTAGACTAGGAAAACGCACGTTGTCTGCGCATGTTATATTCATCGAAGATTCAACCTGTCTGCTATGACGCATCATTTTCCCCGATATTGGGGAGATTGTAGAAATACGCGCCTCATTTCTACGCGACAACCGTTACTTTGAATTTCAAACTAAAATAAAAGTTTACTAAATAAAACGCTACCTGGTGCGATTCACTCAGCTATGATCATCAGTTTAGAGAAATCTGGAACTAAAACGGTCCAGATGTTTCCTCAAACGTATTGATAAAAGCCATTTTCTCCATTGCTACTTTATAGCGCGTAAGTCTCCCTGCTATCGGGGAGAGTGATGCGTCATATAAGAGAGGTCGAGTCTTCGAAGAATATGACATGCGCAGACAACGAAATTTGTAAAATAGTGAATGGAAGTCAGTTAATAGAGTTGAGTTGGTTTCTTTTCCCGAGTGGAGCCTGAAACGTATAATCAAGTAAACTTAAGTCGGAAAATGAGTTATTTACTGGATTTGAGCAAAATAACAAAGTTTAACGTTTTTCGTGAAAACGTGCCATGATGTCCTAGGTGTGCAATTGTTTATCACGCAATTGGTCTACAAGGCATTCCTTCTAGTGACCAATTGTTCTTCACACGCACGCAACCTTTACCAAAACAATCCCGATTTTTAAGGACCTGGGTAAGAAACATTTTGATAGCATTGAGGGAAAATTGTAAAAGGTGGTAACTAACGTTTTCTGCTTTTCTCACAATGTTTTCCAACCAAAATCGAAAAGTCCCATTATATTAGTAACATTTTGATCGGTCGTTTGCAAGTGCTTTCAATTTGTACAAATCTCAGATTTGTAGTTTGGTACAGAGTTCAGACACTGTAGATAAAAATACGTTGTAAAAAGGCAAGAAGCACATGAAGACATGGATCTCCATTTTGCTTTTCCCGAAGAGAACTATGTCGGTGCCTAGGAAACACCTTATAAATGGTTTTATGCACGAATATGACAGTTCTGTAACAGTATCGTTTCCCCGGTAAACTCTGATGTCACATGTTCGGCTCAAATTAACATGCAAGTATGACAGAACATATCCGATAAGATTTGGTAAACAACAAATACGATTATTCCGCTTCCACCGGAAGAATTGACACCAAGGACCGCCATGTTTTCAGGCTGACAGACTGCAGTAATTAATCTGACTTGAATTAAGGTTAAAAGCTTCTTATAACTTCTTAAAACTGCCAGATTCGATTCCAAGCATCTCAAGGCAGCATCAGCATGGTCCGTAATCACCATTTAAAACATTTTAAGTCTGCTTCTGAAGATTTTTTTGTCGTTTAGCAAGTAACAAAGTGTCTGACTGGTTAAATCAAAATGGGGAAAATATGCATCAGTTCATACACTGTTGAGAAAATAGCCAATTTAGAGATCCTAGACGATTCGTCGCAATCGGTGTCAGTTAGTAAGGCGAACAATGGGACTCCCCCGTATTTTCTACACCCTCTATTATTTTTTTGTCAATATCTCGTCATGCAGGCTATTTTTGCAGTCGAATTCAAATGCTCGGTTTTGTTGCAAGAAATGTAATCTAAACTTTCCCGAAAAGAAATGCGATTTTGACAAAATTGAAACTAACAGTTAAAGTTGACCGCAACCAAATTTCAGCAGTGAACATTTTTTTCTTTACTATGATCTAAAATGATTTTTAACCCTTTCCCAAGCGACAAATTTTGGACTCTTCCAAACCAAAAAAGTTTGCAGACGACAATTTCAGATTTGGAGAAAATGGCAGAAAGTTCTCAAGAAGGGTAGAAAACATTGTGGGAAAATGAGAAATTGCTCGTTACGAGCAATTTCTCCTTTTCCCACATTGTTTGAAAAAGACTTTTACTGCAGACACGTAAAATCCAGGACTTGTTTGGGAAAGGGTTAAGCGAAATTGTGGTTTGAACCAAAGTCCTGCATGAAGACAATTTGGTGAATATATCACGGTATTTTAAGCTTAGCCTGCACATTCTGTGAAGTCTGATCTTGATCTACACTGCCCGCAAAATGTCAGTGACTTGCGCTTAGCAGCCTTATGGTTAAAAAAAGAACTGAACAAACTGCAAAAGGCTTTCTGTACTTTTGATAGCATACAAGCGCTTCAGTACTGAAATTCCTTTAAAAGAATCACATCCGAAAATGCAGACTCCATCAAGTAAGCAAAAAACTAAAAAAAAAATCACTACGAATTCTTTCAAACGGAAGACCAAGCGTGTTTTGACAAATTCTGTCCATTTGCGTCAATAACGGATAATGCTGGTGGAAACCTTAGCTCAGTGTTTCATTAGCAGTTAATGTGCTCGTAAGGGTTCGTCTCATTTTTGTGCTCCCTATCGCCGTCTCTCAAACGAATGCGTGATTTCAAGAGCCAAGGCCTATAACATCTGCTGCATTTGTGAAAATGAATCTATCAAAAACACCTCACGAGCTTTTGATTGAAATGGTAACTGAATGGTTTAACTCTGTACCAAACGACAAAATTTTAGGCTTGTCCATATCGAAAGTATTTGCAGACGACAAAATAAAAGTGAATGAAAATTTGAAATTTGTTTTGTGAAGGGCAGAAAACCTTGTGGGAAAAGGAGAAAATACTGGCTACCAGCATTTTCTCCTTTTCCCACAATGTTTTTAAAGGCATCTTTCTCAGGGTCGTCAAAAGGTAATATGATAATATGAATAATACCGTATTTGAGCATGACTAGCTCCGGCAAATCCATTGCTACACAACCTTCGTTTAGATGTGCCAAAATCATTACAACAGAACTTCCGGGATGAAAAGATGGATGAAAATTAAACAATGGGGCTATAAAAACATTATAAGAAACAAGCTGGGGACAGAAGAAGTTGTCCTTTTATCGCAGTGTTGCGAATCTGTCGAAGAAGCACAGTATGAGTGATACTATCTCCCCTTTAAGCGTAGACTTAAAATAGTTTTGATTCAGTAAGACGGTCAATGTATATGCCTCATAAACCTACATGTACAAAAGTAGAAAATGGCAAAGGTACGCACATCTCCGCAAGCCAAGGATACTAAATCCACCTTTTTCGTTACGTACCCTTGGCCGCTCGCCTTTTTAAAAATCAAAACTCCCGCTGCGCCATCTATCGAATATCACGAGTTGCGTAACCTTTGCTGATGTTATTTCTAACCAATCAAAATGCTCGTAATAAAATTTGTTAGGCTATGCATCAAATATGGCTGCGCTTTCGGATTCATCAAAATTTTCTGAAATTAAAACAAGACGAAAAGACATACAATGATTCGCAATTCGGCTGTGGAACCGATCCAAATATTTCACATAATTGATCGTAATCTATAGAAAACCTCATTAAATATCGATTTTGACGGGTGCCGCCATTATTGTTTTCTGTTTTGCAAAAGATTTCTTGTTACGGATGATTTGATTGGAACGCGATGAGTTTTGATCGCATCCATTGAAATGGCGGGAGCTTCGATTTTTAAAGAGGTGAGCGGCCAAGGGTACTACCTTAGTATCCTTGGCTTGCGAAGATGAGGTACGCAGGAAAGTTCAATCCAACAGCGTGGAAAACAATGTAAGGAAAGTGGTCACTGCTTGTTCTAACAACTGCTCTTCCAACCATGTTTTCCAAATATATCATGCAGTCTTACATATTAGCCAAGATTAACGACCACCACGCGGTTTTATAGTATATACAGCTGCATGGATTAAATCAGCAATAAATACAAGGAGTCTCATTTCCGACATTGTTTTCCTAATAATTTAACTACGGGACATGAAAGACTTTTGTTATACTGTAAAGTAAAGAAATTTCTCGCAACCTGTTTAAATAGTATGGCCCCTTCATATATTTATGGACACTCGCAAAATCTACGTAAAAGTAGTTTCCCTCTCGGAAGCCCCTTTTACATAACTACACTTTCAGAACATCCAAAATGGCGGAGTCAAACGAAATGCCCACAAGACAAAGATATACTGAGTAATCCGGGACATATTACCACTACATGTATATAGTTTCCCTTGAAGTTGTCATTAAAGCAGAAGGGATGAATCATTTTTGGAGATGCATGGATATACTAGTACATAAATCTATGTTTGTTATCATTCGAAAATAAATACTCGGGATTAAAACGAGCCATCCGTGTCAGTAGTTTATAGTGTAATATATCCATTGTAAGGTCAGGTGTTAGGGGATTTGGAAACTCCTTCACGGCTGTTGCGAATCATGTCACCACCTGGTCGATATTATTCGCCACATCCGTGAACAAGTTTCCAAGTCCCCTGCCACCTGACCATACAACTAATACTGTTTTGCGATAGATAAATGTCAAACCAGCGTAAAATATTACACAATGCCATATTTTATATATTTCAGAGTGTAATTTTCCACGTCGAGAAGCATCCACAGTTCAAGGCTTTCGAACAATGTGTCACCTTCAACTTCTTTCCAACACCAGAGCACGAGCTGGCCTACAACCTCTTTAACATGATAGCGGTGTACCTACTTCCGCTCGTCGTCATAACAACATCGTATACCTGTATACTGTGGACGATTTCTGAAAACGCAAAACGGAGAGAAGGTACGAGTAGTAAATTGATTTAACATTTCATTTTTTTTTTTATTCATTTGTTGTTCATCTTCTCTAGCCAAGGGTGATGATCACCGCTTTGCTCACCCTTAGCTGTACGGATTTCAATGTCTAAACCTCTTTCCCCCCCAACCGGCGTATTCATCGGTAGGAGAGTGTTCTAAAGGTAGCAATCAAATAGCGCCATACATTTGCTGTCCATCAACAGCCAAACGTAACAAAAATAAAAATATTGGGCACAGGAGAGAATTCTCGGATAGGCCGGGAGTCAGAGACAAGAATAATAATAGAGACGAAGAATGTTTACTTCAAAATTCACTCTAACAAATCAATTAAATGAAGTTTTGGAATATCGGGCAATGGACTGGAAAAACATGCGCGGATTTTCCGGAAAAGGCACATTTGATTTGTTATTGATGCTGTATTTCAAGGAATGATCATTGTCGAACTCCACTAGGCGATGTATCGTAGGGATTACAAATTTAGACCGATCTTTACGGGTGAATAGAGCAATGTAGTGGTCGTCACCCTAGGCTAGCGAAGATGTTTTGATGATTGACTGAATTTGATTTTACTTATTGTCGCCATCATATCAGCGGCGGCCGCTAAAGGCTCTTACGGGAGCGAGTGGAAGATACAGGAAAAAAAAACATTCTGTTTTACCTTGGATCCGTATTCACCATCCATTCTAAAGAACATTCTTCGTCTTGTTCTTCAAGATTTTCTAAATATGAAAGTAACAGAATTTCTTATTGGCTAAACCGAATTGTTTAGCCAATTAGAAGTTCTGCTACTTTCTCATTGACAAAATTCTGAAGAATAAGACTAAGAATATTCTAAAGAATGGTTGGTGAATACGGACCCAATGGTTCTTAGAAATGCTTGTTGTACAGCACCGTCACATAGACCTCGGTTTAACGTCCCATCCAAAAGACCTTTCAGTAATTTTTGATGGCCGACCTTGGAACTTCAACCGACACCCTCAAGTGACCAAAGACTTGCTGTTTACAAGTCCTACTCTCTGCCACCTGAGTTATGCGGGCTGGTCTAGATATTTTTCCTTTGGAAACACACGTTATGTGAAACATAGAGCACCGTACTTAAACATTGCTTTTATCACCACTAGCTTATTACCATTTGTAACACATTGTAGCACACGTCTTTGAAAACAGTATCATAATCAACAAGAACCATCAAGAAATACACATGAAACCATTGTAGCAAAAAAAGGTCTTTGCTCGTTTCGTGCATTTTCTTCATTTGCAATCGTATTTTATTTAGTTGGTTCGCAAAGAGAACAATACCCGTGACAGGGTAACAAGTTAAGTCTGTACCAAACCACAATATTTTTGACCTGCCCAATTTAAAAGCATTTGCACACAACAGTAAAGAAAGGTGATACTCAAACGTCGAAACTTATGTATGGTGGGGTAGGCCAGAAAAGATCGCTGGAAAAAGGGGATATGCTGGTTACCATCATTTTTCCTTTTTCTAATATTTTTTTCAAAAGCCTTATCGTTCGGGTCGTTAAAACTCGGGATCCTATGGTAAATGGTCAAACGACATATGGTTAATTAGTGTTTACTGCTGAACAGGACTCTAGAACACTTTGGTGAATGGAAAACCAGTGTCTGACTCAACACTTTTATGCTAGTCTTACGAACATGAAAGTTCGAAAAAATACATTGCTCAAACCTGGTGGAATTCGAACCTGTGCGGAAAAGAACCTCATTTATTGAGGTTTAACTCATTACCAAACGACAAAATTTTAGACTGGTCCAAATTGAAAGCATTTGCAGACGACAATTCTTGCTGAAAAGATGATTTCTGTCTATGATAGGGTAGAAAACATTGTGGGAAAAGGAGAAAATGCTGGTTACCAGCATTTTCTCCTTTTCCTACAATGTTTTCAAGATACTACTATTCCAGACCCGTAAAAACCAGGGATTGTTTGGGAAAGGGTTAAAGAGACAAACACCATAACCACTGAGCTAAAGAGAATTCTCCCTAACGCAGTTGTAAGGTATCGACTTTATACGGGAGTAAGCTATGCCGTTTGGAAGAAGCGATCTCCTGTAATGTAACCGTTTTCAAATGTCCTTATTTTGATGACAGAAAGCCTTATGAGACAGTAGATTTTTTGTGGGGGTGGGAGGGGGATGGGTTGACAACAAATGGCTCAAAAGCCAAATCCCGAACGAGCACCCATCTTACGAGCATGGGGGATTCGAACCTCGTTTTATTGAGGCTTAGATGATAAACCCTTTAACCACTGAACTAAAGAGAATTCTTCCTAACGTAGCTGTTAGGTACTGACCTTATTCGGGGAGAAGCTAAAATGAATATTAAAGGATTATAGGGAGGTCGATTTTTTTTTTTTCAAAAATGGATTTTATTTCAAAAGTGGTTCTAACAAAGCTATGCTCTTAGAAGGGAGTGATCTCCTGTAAAACTAGATATCTGAATTTTATTTACCTCTAAAAGTGAAGATGTTTTTCTGTTATGATTTATTTTGTGGTGAAAGACGTTATAAATCCAAGATTAGAATGCGCTTTCTATGTCGTCTGATCGTATTCTACAATGTCCCCAATTGCTACATAAGTGATGACTGGCGGGAAAAGGGTGACTGCGTTTTTTCTTTTTTTTTTTTAATAAATGCACTTTTAATTCATTTTGCTGAAATAATTTTTTGTACATTGCATCCTCTATATACCATGTCTTCTTATATTTTTTTTTTCGTAAAGTACAAAAAGGGCCTCAATGGAATTACTCATTGTCGCCTACTACTTTAGCAGAATGAGATTAATATAAAAAAGAGACACAAATGTGAAAAGAAAATATAATAAGATAAGGCATGTGTGTACGGAAATTAAGTTAGTCGATGCTTTAGGGCTAGAGGTGGTTGAAGTACACAATGGTTTGACAAGTGCTTTCGTTTCCTATTCACCAACTGTTTTTTCACCCTTAGGCTGCTCAGCGTGACTTACATTACGAGTACTAACCTTTTGCGGACAGTGTAGATCATGATCAGACTGCACAGAACGTGCAGTCTGATCATGATCTACACTGTCCGCAAAAGGTCAGAAAGTCACCCAAAAAGTACCCTTGATATAGCAAAGTTTTGGGGATATATTAGAGTTTTCGGCTTAAGGTAGTCTAACCATAGAAACTTCTAGGGCTGCATGGAATTAATTTTTTTGATAGTTTGTAAATACAGATTTATACGGATATAATACTTGTGAACATTTTTAACCGACCAGAAATTCCTTTGATATTTATCTTGAAATTATTTTAATTATCTCCATTTGAAATGAGAATATAGTGGTTGTAGTTTATAAATGATAATTCTAAAATGGAAAAAACAGGAGAAAGTGGCTCGGTTTAAGTGGTACAATTATACTCATTGTTAATAATAGCAAATTTTGTATGATAATTATCATAGTGGAAATAGCTTTTTTTCTATAATGGCTCCACAACCTTAAACGTTTCAATTTACTTATCTAACAGAAAAAAAAAAGATTAAACCTAAGAGCGCTGAATAAACCCAAGCAGTGTTTTCCTTTCCAGACATAAGATCCTACCAATGGCAATTACGATATTTGAAAATCCGTGGGAATTAGAATTAAAACGTAATTTCAAAGGGATGGTCTTTCATAGCAATATATAGCGCAAAATGCCAAAGTATAACTCAAAATTTCATTACACGGAGATAGAAGAGCCTTTATGACAAATGAATGCGGTGACTGTCTCGACCATAGCATTCCACTCCGCGGCAAAAATTGACCCATCCCGAACAAAGAGGCTTTCAGCAACCAAATAAGAACATGTCTCTACCAATGAAGGCAACAGTTGATAAGACAGCGTGGAGTAATCGATTCCTAATAACGTTGTGGTATTTTTGGGCTCAATAAAGAGATGCCAGCATGACTCGACTTCACCCCAAGCACAATATTTCTCTATGAAAAGATAATTATTAATATTTCTGATTCTTGTATTGATTAGAGTCGGCCTTATTTTAGTATAAGAAACTGCTGAATGGAACTAGTCTATATGGAGTGCAACACGCGAAAAGGGTCATTCGGACATCTGCGTAAAGTGTCGTCTCGGATCAGCCTGCGCAGTCCGCGCAGGCTAATCCGAGACGGCACTTTCCGTTTTAATGCCATTTTCTGTTTTGCGCATGTCTACTGTAGCACAAAATCTAATGTAGTCGTAAAGTGCCGTCTCGGATTAGCCTGCGCGGACTGCGCAGGCTGATCCGAGACGACACTTTACGCAGATGTCCGAATGACCCTTTTCGCGTGTTGCACTCCATATTTGAAAATGGGTAATTTTGTAAGAAAGATAGTGTGTCCGGTTTCTTAATCCATTACCACACAGCAAAATTTAGCCCAATCCAAATTGAAAGCATTTGCAGACGACAATGTCAAAGTGGCTCAAATGGTGCAATTTTGCTTTGATAGGGTAGAAAACTTTGAGGGAAAAGGAGAAAATGCTGGTTACCAGCATTTTCTCCTTTTCCAACAATGTTTTCTAAAGGCTTCTTTCTCAGGGTCGTCAAAAGTAGAGATTTTGTGGTAATGGGTTAAGCCCACTGAGCAGCACTTTCAAGCCCCCGACACAACTGGGCACATACAAATCAGGAATTGTTCGTTTGCGGAAAATCAAACTTGTATCACATTGAGATAGCATTTGTCTCATAGGATAAGATTGCGAAGAAGAATAAGTTCGACTTCCGTTCATGAAACAGAAGTTGGGTAAAACCTAACATCACCCATTATTATACTGCAAAGAAATTTCTCCTGATCTGATTGGTTAGCATGCCGGGAACATATATCATGTTCCCTGGCAAAAACCACGTAAAAACCAGTTTCCCTTTTTAGTGCCCCGTAAACATCACTACACTTGCAACACAACGTCCAAAATAGCAGCGTCGATCGTTCACCAGACTACATGTTTATGCACCAAACTGCACGTTTTAATGACGTCAGTTTCCAGTGACGTCAGTTTTCGTTGAATTCGTGCACAAAGAATGGAATTCCTATTTCGTCAGCATACTCGATTCGAGAAATTATAAAACAGGAACATTTCGTTTAACGTGCTTTGAAAGGATAAAACTTTGCAGTATAATAAATTCGTTGTATACGGTCAGGTGGCAGGGGCCTTTGAACTTGGTCATGGTCTCCGTCTCAAATTCAGAAGTTTCTTTTTCTTTATTTTCACAAACATTACTATAAGAAAATGGTAGAAGTGTGTCCGCTTAAGTATATTCTAACCCAAAGTAACGACGTTCTGGAAAAAAAACGCTTACGGACTAATGTTATAATGATGTCATGAGTGATGTTGAGTAGGCCTACGTAATAAAACGTGACTCCCCCCCTTTCCCCTGCTTAAAATTAATTCATGTTCTATAAACATCCGTGGTGACGTCAAAAAATGTTACAACATCCACCGGTGAATTATAACATATACATGCAGTAGTATTCCACTGTTAGACTTTTATAAACTGCTGGAACGCATAATAGAAATCGTATAAATTTTGACTTGATTTGTTTAGTATCCGTTCAAAGTAATACCGTTTAGCGAAAATCAACCCTTTATTAAATAAAGTTTTACACCCGTCCGAATTCGAATCTGTATCATACAACAAATCAAACGTGATTCAAATATTGAAACCTAACTCCGAAAGGGTATTTTTTCCTATTCCCATAATGTTAAATACTAGATTGTGAGTTTAAGAATTTAAACAAAATTTATTACGACGCCTAGCTCAAGATATAGAACTTTTTTTTTTTTTTTTTTTGGGGGGGGGTGTTAAATTTTAACGTAATTTATACGTCTGTCGCTTACAGCAAGACGTTGTGTTAAATGTATTACGGTTCCCGTAAAGTATTAACCCTTTCCCAAACGATAAATTTTAGACTCTTCCAAACTCAAAGAGTTTGCAGATGACAATTTCAAATTTGATAAAAAAGGCAGAAAGTTCTCTAAATGGGTAGAAAACACTGAGGGAAAAGGAGAAATTGCTCGTTACGAGCAATTTCTCCTTTTCCCCCAGTGTTTTCAAAAGATTTGTACTGCAGACACGTAAAAACCAGGGCTTGTTTGGGAAAGGGTTAAATTAGTCAAACAAATTAGTCAAATCTATTTCTCAGAAGCTGACAAAGAATTCTTTGAAAGGTATAACTTCTCCTTTTTGCGACATCCAATCTTGAAAACCACTGCGACATTTCTTCTTTAGCCACATATATTTGCGACACACTCTGGAAAAAAGAGAGCTTAATGTATCTCCTTGATGCCTTATACCAAGCTTGTCATAAACTGATTATGTATCTATAAAATCCATTTCGTCAAAGAACTGGCGAAATAATGAGAAAGAGAACGGTCTTTGAATACGTAGAAAATTTACAATTCGCAAAATGTTTCGACTCATATCAGCCTGCGCATTCTGCGCAGGCTGATATGGGTCGATACATTTTGCTGATGTTTTAGTTTAAACATATTTATTTTACATAGATTGAGAAACAAGTTCTTACAACTTATACTAATATCTCTTGATTTTGCTTCTTCGGAACTACACCAGCACTCGCGCCGAAGGCGTGGGCCAGTGAAAAGTCCCAAAGTTGACACCCCCTCCCGGGTATCGAACTCAGGACCTTTAGGTTATGAGGCCGACGCTCTACATCACGACCACGGACATCACACAGATGTTTTAAAACCCCACTTTATAGAGCACGGTTCTTTTTTATATTATTTATAATTTTATGGTAATTATCTATATGATACAAGCATATCATGAAATCTTTCTGCTACATTTCTTTTTTGTGTGTGTGGGGGGTAAAGAGTTTTTCTTGCTAAAATGGGAGACCGCTTCGAAATAAACAAACATTATAATGGATTCTGGCAGATGACAAAAGTCTCTGCATGTAATCAAGTCAGAAATTCTCTATTGGATTGTCGCCAAATCGACAGTCTATAAATATCATATTCAACCGAGAAAGAGGCAGACCAAGAAAAATAATTTCAATGCTTTATGGTGCGCTATGACAGAAAAGAGAGTTTGATATGTGGCTTTCCAAACCGAATTTTGAGGCCATAGTCTAATCTTGAGACATCAGGGCTCAATCTAACAAGTTCCTCGGCTCTTCACCATAAAATACCAGTCGGTACACCAAGACCGGATATAACAGAACTTTATTTGCCTAAACTGAATTTCCTTGTGAACGTAAAGGGTCATTTAAGAGGTTTGCTAGACTTGGGGATAAAATAATTGATTTGAGATTGACTTGATGAAATTTCCAGTCACAGACTGTATCAAGACAGCATGCTTTTTGATGGATTATATGACCAGGGAGTTATCAGAAGAGAATCACAGTGACATCCTGCACAGTTCCTAATCGTTTTTATACTGTAGACTTAAGCTGAAAACGACCGTCGATGCGCTGTCAAAATTGTACCATCCTATGAAATTTCCAGTCGCAGACTGTATCAAGGCAGCATACTCTTTCATGAATTATATGAACAGGGAGTTTTCAGAAAAGAATCACAGTGACATTCCGCACAGTTTCTAATCGTTCTAATACTGTAGACGTAAGCTGAAGACGACCGTCGATGCGCCGTCGAAATTTTATCACCCTATTCAAATATTTTTTATGTATTTATATGTTTTACTTTGGCCTGAAAGTTAGTATCGAATATACAAACTAAGTATAGATAGTTTGTATGAAATAAAGTCTCCAATCTATTAAAAAACAATTTATATTGTAATGGGGAGTGATAGACATTAAATTCTTGGGAGTTCATGTCTCATTGGGGAAAAAACATTCCGGGTTTTGAATTGAAATTGAATAATATGAAAAGAGTATTTTACTTGAAAGACGAAAATTGACTCCTTTTGACAAAATAATGCTTTATTGTTGAAAGCGGCCTCATACCTACACTTACAGTACGTACATGCTTACCAGCGAGTTAATAAGCGAAACAAATGAATTGTATGGTGATTTATAAGCAAGTCCTATACAATTGTTTATTACATAAAACCTCTTGTTGTACATTAAACCTAAAACATATTTGATAATACAAAACACAGTTTAGATCCCGATGAAGCCAACCCCAGGCAGTGCCAGGGTTTGCTCTACTTGAGCATTTCGCAGGAAAATGACGTCATTGTTACCAATATTATGATTTTCATGTTTACTGATAACAAGAAATACAGCATAAAATTATTTAAATTAAACAAAATTGTAGAAGTATTTCGATTTACTCCTTTTTATAAATTGTCTTGTTATACTTTCGACGTAAAAGTCACAGACCAATTTTTTTGTGTACGTACACATTTCAAATGGAACTACATCTGTAAACATGGACCCATGAACGGTATATAGCCTGAAGGTGATGGTGCAAGATGCTACTTTGTCTGTTAATTTTTTTATGTGATAAATGGAATATCTATTTCGCGTTTAAGTTTTGTCATTTCTATCAAAATCGTTCACTAAAATGTACTAGTATAGTTTCACTCGCCTAGCCTCGCATCAACTTGTTTGATGAAAATGATAATACATATACACGCAGATAAGATTTCCTAAATGTATGGATAAGACGTTACTTCAAACAATTAAAAAAAAAAAACACTCTTTGCTCATAAGTAGAGAGAAATGGGCCTTACATAGGTAGACGTTAACTATTATAATGAAAGTATAATGTTGTTTAAGTTTTAAAGATCAGTAAACGGATTTTTTCTTGATATTTCCTATGCTCTGATTAGTAAATGGCTATGACAGATGGGTAAAGTCACTGGTTCAAACTGGACAGGACTTAATAAAGGATTGGGCCGAAACGAACTTAATAATCGGATTTAACTCTATTTATTCAATCTATTTATTCAATCTTGTATTGACCAACCAAATTTAATCCCCGCCAAGAAAGCCTTTCTGTAAGTCGCATTTCTGTCAGCACTTTCAGAACTTTGATTATATTTGGCGATGATAGAATTTATCGCTGAGCCATGGAGGGTCCTAGGTGAAGTAGATAATGCTTCCAGACATAGAAATCCATGCCATCTATACGGAGACAAGAAATTGACATTATTTGCATCCAAAATTGATATTACGATAGACAGACGGATTACATCCCTTGTTTTTATTAATTTCTGTGTTTGCGAACTTGAAATTGCGGTACTGATTGTCTTCTATACCACTTCACCACGCTGAGAGAAGAGGATAATGACTTGGCAACGTATACTTGGAAAAAAGAAACTGCTGTATGAGATGTACCAAGGGATTAATCAAGTCAAGATTTCCAGATCAGTTTTATCAAATCTAAATCACTCTATAATGATTTGGTGGCATCCGCTGACGTAATAACGTTAGATATACTTCAGCAAACGTTATTTCCCTGCCTTGGTAACATAAAGGTTATTCTGCTAAATAAGTAAAATGAAACTTTGGCGATGGTAAAAATCCAAAACCCAAAATATGTCCGTATTGGACAGTGCAGATCAAAGATCAGACTGCATGTTGTGTGCAGTCTGATCTTGATCTTCACTGTCCGCAGAAGGTCAATGAGTCACGTTTGGCAGACTAAGAATTAACCCATTACCAAATGACAAAATTTTTGGACTTGTCCAAATTGAAAGCATTTGAAATTTTGAAATTTGTTTTGTGAAGGGTAGAAAACGGTGTGGGAAAAGGAGAAAATGCTGGTTACCAGCATTTTCTCCTTTTCCCACAATGTTTTCTAAAGGCTTCTTTCTCAGGGGCGTCAAAAGTAGGGATTGAGTGGTGATGGGTTAACTCAAACCAGTAATTCAGGGGCGTGAGCATTGTTGCAAAATTATAACACATACGAGAGTGCAAGTTCCTCTTCAGGCTCCTAAGTGCGACGCAAAAAGTCTTGTGGATAGTGTAGATAAAATTCGGAACGTACACTCTAATCTTAATCTTACTGTCTGATATAGCGAGATTATCCGTCGAAACGGAATAGGATGAAATCACAATATTTGTTTTCTGACTATCGATTGGACATTTTATTTTCAGCAATTTTGCGCTTCTGTTTTGGAGATGCGGTTGTTCTTTTAACTCTTTACCAAACGACAAATTTATAGACTGGTCCAAATTGAAAGCATTTGCAGACGACAAAATAATAAGTGACTGCTGAATTAATATTTAATTTGGGAAGGCTAGAAAACATTAAGGGAAAAGGACAAAATGCTGGCCGCCAGCATTTTCTCCTTTTCCCTTAGTGTTTTCATGGGCATTTTCGTGGGGGGGGGGGGGTTAGGGTTAGGGATTTTGTGGTAAAGAGTTAAAGTAATAGAAGCATGGTGTGCCCGTTTCCATACTTTCAACATTACGCACCCTCTTATTGTACGTTATTGAAGATACGCCTTTCATTATTATAGTGATCACTTTCCAAAGGCAGCAAAACACTGTTGGAACTTTTTTAGCTAAGGAAGAAGTTGTACCTGATGAGTAATTGGAGCTCTTTGCATAATATTTTACAATACTGTGTCATAAAACGTTAGTTCGTGTTCATTACTCACATGTGATAATAATCTTTTCAAAGCCATTTTCTGCAGGTATGTTTCAGCCATACCTGAGGAGTTTTGAAAGAAATTTTATTGAAAAAAAAAAAGACAGTATTATTTTCAGGGGGAAAACCTTGAATAATTCGAATACGATAAATGTTTTTTGTTTCTTCGCATCAACTAAAGTGATAAAGGGAGACTTTTATATCTAACAATATTCTGAGAAATTGCTGGCAATAATTCAACAGTGCAATTATTCGATAGTTAAGCAGTGCACGGTGTCACATGTGGGTCTCTTTAATCCGAGTGTTTCGTAAGAACTGCAGCTTCATCTGACAGATCCAATTTTGTGAATTCAGTTAACAGTAAGGTTTGATTCGATGATGTATCACCCTGACAGTCTTGTTTTCGTGAAATTACACACATCCACCAGTAGTAGAGCCGCAGAAAAATGTACAAAATGACGTTATCGTCAATGGTTTGAGCAAGGATGGAACTAGTGACACCTGTGTCACAAATTTTAGGATATTGGTACACAAAGACTTTCTTGATTTTCCTGATGTCTAGCTATAACAGGTAATTAATATGCACAGATAGAATATTAAGGAATATCAGTGATAGTGCCTAGATGGAACTACAAAATGACGGTGATAGTACCAAGCTTGGGCATGCATGGCCATGAGAGCAGCTAGACAGGGCACGGAATGACAGTGACGGCGCGTAGCTTCGCCAATACATGATTGCAAGAGCGCTTAGCCTAGGCACTCAATGATGGCGATAGAACATGGATGGGTCATTGAATGACGGCAAAAGCGCCCAGCCTGGGCACACAATGATGGCGACAGCGCCTTGCTCAGGCATTCGATGATACCGAAAGGCACCTGGTCGTATCAGTCAATGACGGCCAGAGCGCCTAGCTTGGACACGAAATATCTGCAACAGTCCCTGTCTAGGACAGCCACTGATGACAACAGCGTCTTGCCGGGTCATTTGATTAGGGCAAGAGCGCCTACATTTGACATTCAATAACGGCGACTGTGGCTAGCGGAGGAATTCAATGACTGCAAAAACGCCTAGATTGGGTACCAAATGACGACGAGAGCGGCAATCAATTCCGGCGTAAGCCCCTAGCTTTGGCACTCAAAATGTGCGAGAGCACCTTGGAACTCCGTAATGGCGAGGGCGCCTAGGTTTGGCACTTAAAATATGCGAGAGCATATCTTGGAGCTCAGTAATGGAGATAGTGCCTAGCTTTGGCACTTAAACTGTAATAGAGTCCCTATCTGGGAATTCAGTAATGACGATAGCGTTTTGGTTTCGCATTCTGTAACGATGAGAGTTTCAGGCAACGTCATTCAATAATGATGATACAGCCTAGCTGGTACTCAATGACGGTGAGAGTGCCAGACTGGGCCGTTCAATGATGGCGAGCGTTTAGATAGGGCGCTCCCCTAGTGAGAGCGCCCTGCATGGCATGAATGAAAGTAAAGTACCTAGGTGGGGCATTCAATGACGACGACAGCGGCTAATTGAGGCACGGCACTAACTGACTGCGATAGCGCCTAACTAGAGCATTAAATGATAAAGAAAGGGCCAGGCTGGCACACTCAAGGACGGTAAGAGCAACTAGCTTGGGTACTAAATGAAGGCAAAAGTGCCCAGTTTTGGCATTCAGTAGCGACCACAGCCCCCTGCTTGGAGCTCTAAATATCAGCGATAGGTGGGGCATTTAATGATAGCAAGATTACCTATCAAAGGGACTCAAAGATGGTGAGAGAGCACACAACCTTAGGCCTTCAATGACAACAAGAGAACCTAGTTTTGGCCCTCTAAGTATCACCAAAAGTACCTATTTTGGGCATTTAATGATAATGACGTTCATCATAAGCATTCAATGATGACAATATTGCTTAACAAGGGTTTTCACTGAAGGAAAGAGCGTGTAACTGAGGTTCTATATGATTGCAAGCGACAAACTTGAAGGCGAAAGCACCTAGCTTGGGCATTCAATGACAGCGACAGATACTGATTGGTTCACTTAGTGTCTGTGTAAAAGTCTAGCCTGAGCACTCAGTGACAGTGAGGTCTAACTTAGGTACTCCATTATGGCAAGAGCGCATACCTAGTTGATTGCATCAGCGACAAACTTGTGCATTCAGTAATGTCAAGAGCAGAAAGCTTGGGCACTCGATGAGCGCCAGAGCTCCTAGCTTTGGCATTTAATGACAGCAAGAGTGCCTAAGTGCTAGCTGCTTCACTCAGTATCTGTGAGAACTTTCTGACCGTGAGATCTGGCTTAGGCACTCAAGGATAGCTGGGGTATTCAATGGCTGCGAGAACGCCAAGCTGAGGCATTTAATGACGAGAAAACCCTTATATGGGGCATTCATTGGCCGTGGGAGCGCCTAGCTCAGGCATTCAATGATGGCGAGAGTACCTAGCTGGCAATAGCATTTGGCCGGGTCATTTAATGACGGTAAGAGAGCCTAGCTACGGCATTACATGACAGTGACAGTGCCAGGCTGGAGCATTGATTGAAGGTCAAAGCGTCTAGCTGGACATTCAGTGACAGCAAGAGCACCTAGCTAGGGTAATCTAAGCGCCTAGCGGCAACCAATAAATCAATTACGGCACTCAATGACGACGAGAACTCTTAGCTGGGGCATTCATTGACGGCCAGATAGCGAATGGCAACTTATCGAAAATTATCTATTTGCTGTAGTTTATTATTCCGTCTTCTCGAGGTCATGACTACAGATCAATCAAAATCGAGACCCAAACAACGACAGTGCCACTTGTATATAATAACGAATAAGTCATGTGTTTAATGTAATATTTCATGTGATTTCTTGGCGAGCTTATGACATAGAAAATCTAGGAGGAAGCAATTCATTATGTCTGTCTTCATCTTGCTAAGTTTGTTTAATAGTCGACTGATTCGTGTTGAAATTGTCCAGAACTGCTTTACAACTCCGTAAAATCGATTTGTTCACGGATTAGACGACCTTTTATTCCTATGTGTGTAATTTATTCTAGTGTTATACTCATTAAATCCCCAGTCACCAACATTTTTGTACACGGTGACAGTTACGCCATTCATGTTTAACCCTTTACCGGTGGACAAAATTTCAGCCTGGTCTAAGTACTAAAAGCATTTGCATACGATATATGCAGGTGGTCTAAATGACAAAACTTGTAGTTGATACGATAGAAAACATTGTTGGAAAAGGTAAAAGATTAAATGCTAATTTCCAACATTTTTTCGTTTTCCCATAATGTTTTCAAAAGCTTTCTTTGTAGAGGACGTTAAAAGACGGCATTGTATGGTAAAAGAATAACCAGACGATAAGATTCTAGACTCATTGCCTTAATTGCAAGTATTTGTAGACGAAAAAAATTGTTGCACAAATTATGACATTAGCCTTTGAAAGGGTAGAAAACAGTGTGGGACAAGGGACAATGCTGGTTACAAGCATTTCTTGTCTTTTTCCCACAATGTTTTCAAAAGCCGTCTACATCAAGGTCGTCACAAAAGTGGGGTTTGTGTGGTAAAGAGCTAACTATAACCACACGGTGAATTTTCCGCTTTGCTGAATTGCAATCGTTTTATATATGGTTTGCAACGCACGGAAAGGAAATCTCTGACATTTGTGTAAAGTGTCGTCTCGGATCAGCCTGTGCAGTCCGCGCAGGCTAATCCAAGACGGCACTTTTCGCTTACATTAAATTTTGTTATTCAGTAGACTTGCTTAAAACAGAAAATCACTTAAAAACGGAAAGTGTCGTTTTGGATTTGCCTGCGCAGACTGTGCAGGCTGATCCGAGACGAAACTTTACGCAGATGTCCGAATGCCTTTTTTTCGAGTATTGCAAGCCATTATGGACAAATCAAATATGACTCATACAAAAGCATTTTATCATCAGAAGTTTAGAAGACAATGTTCGAAAAAGAGAAAATGAAATCCACAAAGAGCTTCCTTTTTCTTTAAAAGGGTAAATAACAAACTGTTCCTTGCATACACGTCATTGGCGTTATAACATTGTTTTCCAGCGATATTTCAAAGTAGTCGAAAATGGAAATTTCTGTGCTTTGTTGCTCCGGGTCCTTGGGTCAATAATTACAAATCAACCAACACTGGACAACCCTCCACCCTTACTTCGGAAAAAAAAACAACATAATACACAAAAGAATCACAAGTTTAATTCAGTACCGAGAAAGTTTCATTTGTTTTAGGGTGAATCCGATACAGTCGAGACAACATATCAATAATGTAAGAAAAAAAGTTTAAGAAAACAAAACAATCGCAATAAATAAATACATTAAGGAAACAGTTCATTATGTCTGTCTTCATCTTGTTATTTTCATGTCTCAGGCGAGTGATTTGTGTTGAAACTGTCCAGACCAGATTTTAAAACAAAAGTCCCACATGGATTCTTCTGGCCTTGTCTCTTCGTCCGACAGCTTGTAAATTACGTATTTTTTGGCAAGCCTTGGATTGTAGCCCTCGTGGATTATCTATTGTGCCGCATAACTCATAACTGTGGTTTATTGAACGATAAACCACGATAGAAAGAAGATTACTTCCTAATTCTAACATGACACTTGAATTCGATTCTATAAACACAGTACAACGAAATCCTGGTAAAATCTACATCTTTCTATAATTGGAGAGCAACACGCAAAAAGGGGCATTCCGACATTTGCGTAAAGTGTCGTGTCCTATCAGCCTGCGCAGTCCACGCTGGCCAATCCGAAACAACACTTTCCGTTTTTATGTAATTTTCTGTTTTGTGAAAGTCTAGTCTAGCACAAAATCAAATGGAGTCGTAAAGTGCCGTCTTGGATTAGCCTGCGCGGACTGCGCAGGCTGATCCGAGACGACACTTTACGCAAATGTCCGAATGCCCCTTTTTGCGTGTTGCAGGCTAATTATAGAGTGACGTCAATCTGTAGAAAGTTGGTCGCTTGTCGCCGTTCCATGAGTTATTAGGCGCGATGAATAGACCACCCGGGCTGTCACCCTCGTTGTTTACTTATTGTGCCTCCTCATAATTCACGACCGTGGTTTGTTGAACGATAAACTACGATTAAATGAGGATTTAAAACAAAATACCGAAAAGTATGAAATATAACATAACTTTTTAGTTTGAATAATTATATTTATTTTACATCTATTAAGAAACAAGTTCTTACAACTTATACTAATCTCTCACGATTGTGAGATGTCCGTGGTTATGAGGTAGAGCGCCGACCTTGTAACCTAAAGGCACTGAGTTCTATTCCGGGAGGGGGCGTCCATTTCGGGATTTTTCAGTGGCCACCTGGCCACACAGTGGATGGGAGTGCCAATGTGGTAAGAAGCACAGCATGTGCACCTAATATGCAATATTTTTATTTGCGTTCTGTCCAATCCTCTTGCTTCTTCTGTGCGAGTACCATATGATAATTCAATAATACTTAAGACTCCTCTGATGAAAGACCAAGTATTCAATCAGCTGTGTAATAAACTTTGTAGGTTTAAAAGTAATTGAGTCTGCGCCGTCCATTACCCTCAACATGAAAGTGTGTCGTAAAAGCATCGTAAATTTGACCTACGTAGCTGTGTTTAGGATTCCATTTCGGAGCTGCTTGCATTTGCGGGATAATAACGTTTTTTTCTGTTCCTTCTTCTAACTCGTGACATGCCTTTTGGTTTTCAGTTAACGGCACTCGTCTATTTTTTATCACGTGTGCAAATCTTAAGTTACACTTTATGCGACAAAAGTTAACTTCAGCAGCATGATTGCACTTTGTGTTATAAAAAAGTTAACTTCAGCCGCATGATTGCACTTTGTGCTATAAAAAGTTAACTTCAGCCGCATGATTGCACTTTGTGCTATAAAAAGTTAACTTCAGCAGCATGATTGCACTTTGGGTTATAAAAAAGTTAACTTCAGCAGCATGATAGCACTTTGTGCTATAAAAAGTTAACTGCAGCCGCATGATTGCACTTTGTGCGACAAAAGTGAACTACGCAGTACGTGCAGGTTGACCTGTATTGAAACTGGTGGCTATTACTCAATTTTCTGGATATCAAAGGACCAGTCTACCACAGGATTCCGTCGATTGTTAGACAAAATAGATTTTACAGATATATAGGATCTGACATGAGTTGGTTTTTAACCCCTTTCCCAAACGACAAATTTTGGACTCTTCCAAACCGAAAGAGTTTGCAGAAGACAATTTTTGATTTTTGAGAAAATGGCAGACAGTTCTCAAAAAGGGTAGAAAACACTGTGGGAAAAGGAGAAATTGCTCGTTACGAGCAATTTCTCCTTTTCCCACTGTGTTTTCAAAAGAGTTTTACTGCAGACCTTTGAAAAACCAGGGCTTGTTTGGGAAAGGGTTAAGATAAAGTTTTATTAAACGAGTCTACAAAAAAGTTATTAAGCGAGCCTTTGGTGAACTTAATAACATTTTTTTGTGGACGAGTTTAATAAATTTTTACCTCAAGTCAATGAGTGTCAGATTCTTTTTACCACATAACTGTATAACAAGAATTATATATACATGTATAGTCTATAATGTGTTAAAACAGAGGCATACATGTATAGTGTATAATGAAATTTACATGAAACCTAGTCGCTTCTTTGACAGGTAGATTACGAACGAAAAATAGTTCCTAAGAAATTTGCATAAATTGTATTGATTTTGTTTTCAATCTAAAGGTGACTAGATCAACAATTTATCGTGATTAAGAATTTTGACCATTGATTTTCTTGATGAACCTAGGTCAGCAATGTTTTAGAAATTAAGCGTGTACGAGTACTTACAGAATGCTGACCAAATACAGCACTATTTTCTTATCTCACATGTATGTGAGACAAGAAAATTCGTAATGGCTGTATTACATGGAAAACAAGGGTAGTTATGTGATAAAAAGAAAATATGAGGACTTGAAAGATACGATGCATCACGTACGTGCATTACTTAATCTTCCTTTTACCAGAACATGGATCATTCGGCCTGCATTACGCGAAAACGGGCAATTGGACTTGGCATAAAGTGTCATCTCGGGTCAGCAGTCCGCACAGGCTAGCATGGGCAAAAACATTTTGCCATTAGTCGGTTTCCTTGCATGTCAAAAGAATTATTCTACTTAAATTGTGTTCGGTTTTTGGAGAATAGTGATTTAATGGATTCAAAATTATGTGATGCCTTGCTTGACTTAATATATCTGCAAAAAGTATCTACCCGTGGCAGCCTGCGCGGTCCGCGCAGGCTGGCACGGGTAGATACCTTTTGTCATCAGTAAGTTCCCTTGCATGCCAAAAGAATTATTCTACCGAAATTTTGGTCGGTTGTTCGGGAAAATAAATTTTATTGATTCCAAATTATGTGATGACTTGCACTCTCAAATGCATCACAAAAATGCATCAAACATCCTTTTTTCCTGAGCATTAGCAAATTCGAATTCCTTATGCAAGGTTATTTACTGTTCACTGGCTTCATTTAGTCACGCAAATCAACGCGAATTCGTTATCCTTCCTTTATTGTTTCCTTTTTGTATTTACGATGAAATTACTCTCAGTCTCTACTCTAATGAAGGCTCATGAGCTTATTGAATTATGCAGATTGCTTGGTTTTGCTTTGACATACATGATGCTTTCTTATTTTAGGCATGTAGCCATGCATAGTTAACTTGGGTTGTCAAAGTAACAGAACTTCTGATTGGCTAAACCATATGGTTTAGCCAATCAGAATTTCTGTTACTTTCACTATCAGAAAAATCTTGAAGAATGGTTGGTGAATACGGGCCCTGAGCACGTATGTTTTCTGGGCAATCCTACCTTGCGAGGTCTAGATTATTGCGCCAAAATCATGATTGTTATCTTCAAAGGAGACACTTAAATATTTACATGGTGCAAGCGTCAACACTCAGTCAGTTTGGGTATTTGTGTTGGCCAAAAGTAAGGCCTTTTTTGCTTTCCCTAGATAGCTGAGGAAGTAGCATTAAAGCATCAAAGGGTGGGTGGTTGAAATGCATTTGAATATTATCATTCCATTAAAATTTATTATTGTTTTTTGTATGGGAACATGACAATCTGTCATTGTGCGGTAGGTCCAAGTGCCAGTTGCTACAGAAAAAAGAATTTCAAAAGGTCAAATGTTGCGGGTGGTCTATCGTTTGTTTACTTTGTAGCTTGTTGGTCTATCTTTGGTTTACTTTGTACCTTATCTCATTTTTTTTCCCGCGACTGACACACTCATATATTAGAACCGACCCGTACAATGACAGATTGTCATCTTCAAAACAAGTGATACAGTTTAAATTCAAATGCATTCTAACACCGGCTTTGTTAGCTTTTGGCCGCTGCTATGCCTTTAATCAGGTATTGTATAATTGCAAGTGCTAATTTTTCTCAGATTTCTACGAGTCAAATTTATAAAAATATTCCGTTTACTTTCAGAAGAATGTTGGATAAGAACAGATATTGGGTCCAGTCATTCAAACAATCGAAAATCATCGGCAAAACGTTCTCTTCTGCGATGTTCAACAGCGGGAAGAATTGGAAAAGCTAAAATAAGAACGCTCAAAATGACTCTTGTGATAGGTAAGTAATCTCTTAAATATATCGTGCGTAGGAAGTAAACAAAACAAAACATGCGAATTTGGTTATGTTAAAGCCCCTTTCAAAATTGTTCAATGACCAATTTTTAGTGGCGTTGCACGATCACTCTCACGGTGTCTTGCGAGCTGTCGCCGTAATTGCAGAGTCGCAAGTGGTCGCAGCCGATAGTATGAAAAAGTTCGTCAAAGCTGGAAGCAGCTGCCGCTAAGTACCTGTTTTTCCTCGGGGTTTTTTTTTGTTGCCATTTTACAAGAGTAACTTTTTTTACATGCCATTGTACAACCAAATTGTTGTAATAAGTCGCACATCCAATGGTGGAAGGGGCATGGGGCATGCACAATTATGCTACTTGTATAATTTAAAAAGCTAAAACGAGTACAATCCTTTGAATAAAAAGACAAGAAATTAAGTAATACTATCCTTACGTTTTCAAGCATCAATATATCCTAATGTTACGAGAGCATTTAAAACAGGAACCGCTGTTTAACGAGCTTTTAAAGCGATGCGGTTTGGTGTAATTCTATCCGTGATCATGCTATTGCACTCTATATTTGATGACAGAGGTGTATTGTGACAACTGTAGAACTTGAGTTGTCTATCCCTCTTATTCACCTGGTTTATTTATGAAAGTCTCGCTGTCAAGAGTTCTAGTAAGGGAACATAGCGGTATAACCCTTTCCCAAACAATCCCTGGTTTTTATGTGTCAGGAATAGAAGCATTTTGAAAACATTGTGGGAAAAAGGAGAAAATGCTGGTAACCAGCATTTTCTCCTTTTCCCACAATGTTTTCTACCCTATCATATAGAAAAATCATCTTTTTAGCAACTTTTAATATTTCATCTGCAAAATGCTTTGAATTTGGTCTGGTCCAAATTTGCCGCTTGGGAAGGGTGGGAAAGGGTTAATACATTCAAGCACTTGGGTTTAGCCTTGCTGTTGAGCTAGCTTTTACATCGTTAAGGTTTCGGGTGTTTTTCTCCGAAAGCAGCGTGCGTTATGGTTTGTGCTATGATGGTCGACCTAGCCGTTGCATGTTACGTATTCCTTCCTTAATTTTAATCATGCAAATGAGTGTGCGTGGGCGTATGTGCGTGTATTTGGTAAATTTCTCTAAAAGTGATTTATTTGCTAACAACTATTGTACGAAAATATAGTAGTTGTAATTATTTATAAAATAAAAGAAATGAAATTAAAAAAAAGAAAAAGCCGAACAGAAAAATTGTGGCTTTATTTAGTTTATGTAATAATTTCAAATATAAATGAAATCAAATTCTTCAGGGTCCTATTATAACAGATATAGCTGTGTTTCAGCATCTAAGCTGTGCTGCAACTTAAGGATTAAATTTCTTCATCAATGACAGATTTTATCTCGCCGCTGCAAGATGCTCCTTTCACACGAATATGTCTAAATATAGCTTTAGAAGGTATTTTATTTGAAAGTCAGCAACTGCGCCATAGTGACACCGAGCTGACCTAAAACCATATTCTATATCTTACTTAGTTCTTTACCAAACGACAAAATTTTACACTGGTCCAAAATGAAAGCAATTACAGACGACAAATTAAATATTGTGAAAACGGTGATTTCTTTTTTCGATGGGTAGAAAACGTTGTGGGGAAAAAAAATGCTGGTTACCAGCATTTTCTCCTTTTCGCAAAATGTTTTCAAAAGGCTTCTACCCCAGGGGCATAAAACGTCGGGATTTTGTGATAAGGGTTCATTCTTATCATGCTAAATTCCCTAGCATGAAATTTTCATTTCTATAGTAAAAACCTCGATCTATTGCAATTTCAATGTTATGTTTTGGGATTTAGCATCTCATCAACGGACGGTGTAGGTCCAAGATTAGACTGCACGTTCGATGCAGTCTGATCTTAATCTACATATTCCGCAAAAGGACATTGAGTCGCGCTTTGCACCATACGGATCAGCTAAACTAAAATCGAAGCATAGGCAAAACACCATCGAAATGAAATCGAAATGAGTGGCTCCGTTTTCCACGTAAAAGTATGGCCTTTGCTCTTCACTCAGTGAAAGAAATTTTTGATCATGTACGGCGAAACAAAGAATTACCCTAATCCTTATATGCTATTCACTTTAAAGAAATTTCAATCATATACCGAAAAAGACAATTATCCTCAATATTTTTTAACAAAAAATAAAGCAGAATAAAAGCAAATGAATTATTAGAATATCAGTGTAATGAAATTCACATTAACTCCGAAAAATTCTCAGATATTTATGACAATGGTCTTAAAGTTTGTAGCCATGTGTATCATGCTTTATGTCTTCCTATATTTTACAGTCAGTGCATTTATTATCTGTTGGACACCTTATTTCTGTATGTCTGCGATTTGGTGGTTTGACAAAGCCAGTGCACAGCGAGTTGACTCGAAGATACAGAGAGGCCTTTTCATGTTTGCAGTATCAAACTCGTGTATCAACCCGATCTTCTATGGTAAGTTGAAATTGGGGCATTTTTCCATCCTGGCTTTGAGCAACAGTGTTCCCACTCAAGCAAATTATTGCGGAAATCATGATTTGAAATAAGTGACAAATTTTTGCTACACGCAAGACCTTACCTAAGCAAAAATGTAAAAAAGAAAGCCATTATCCGCATATCTTGGGTTTTGAAAATACTTGACAATTTTCAGTCAAATCATGCAGAAATGATTATCGATGAATGCAAGGACATGAAAAAAAAAAAAAAACGCGGAAACCCATGACATAACCAAAAGTTCCTTTTGGCATTGTCCGATAAGAGTCACTTCAGACTTGTTTTCAGCTTTTTTTTTACTTTTTGCATTAAATTTCCAAAATTATCGTCTTATTGCAGCAAATAATCAATATGGATTGTTTTACTTTTAGATTAGAACCATTATTGTTATACCCTCAAATATGTAATGTTACCTCCAGATTTACAGATAAGGGGGTAAGTGTACCTTTGAAATAAAAAGCTTGTAGAAACGCTGGAGCAAAATTCAATTGTGCCATGCTCTGGCCATAGGGAGGGGGGGAGGTAAACACATCTCCTTGATAGATCATACAGCGAACGTGCTGGCTGATCTTGCTTTACACTCTTCGTAAAACATATGAGCCGTGCTCTATGAAAAGGGGGCTTAGTGCATCTGCGAAAAGTACCGACCCATGTCAGCCTGCGCAGTCCGCGCAGGCTGACATGGGTCGAAACTTTTCGTTATTGGTCAATTTTCTATTTATCAAAGGACCAAACAATCGCATGAATAGGTCGGTTATTGAAAAAAGTAGCTATTATGGGTTCATACTTATGTAATGACTTGGGCTAGTATCGTGCATAGCGGAGATGCATTAAGCCCCCTTTTGCCAGAGCGTGGCTTATATTCATCGTCACGACCGGCGCCAGGAGAGGAGTTGAAAAGTTATCTCCATAAAAGAAAACAGACTAAGCCTATATTATTTGTTACAAAGACATTTGTCATTAAAATGCACACGCATAATACTTTGCATCTGCAAAACGTATCAACTCAGGCCAGCCTACTCAGTCTCCACAGGCTAACTTTTATCGAAATATTGTGCTGATGGTCAGTTTTCTGCATGTCAACGGACCGATTTACCTCACGATTGAGTCGGTTAACTCATTACCTAACGACAATATTTTAGGCTTGTCCAAAATCGAAAGCATTTGCAGACAAAATAAGAGTGACAGAAAATTTCAAAATTTGTTTCGTAGAGGGGAGAAAACATTGTGGGAAAAGGAGAAAATGCTGGTTACTTGTATTTTCTCTTTTTCCCACAAGGTTTTCTTAAGGCTTCCATCTCAGGGTCGTCAAAAGTAGGGATTGTGTGGAAATGAGTTAATAGGAAAAAATGGATTTTGTGGACATTTGTGTGATGAATTGGTTAGTATTATACATCCAGAAAGGCGTTAAACCCCATTTTCCCATAGTATCCGACTACGGCTCATACCATATGGTAAAACAATTTATTTAATTTTCTTAAACCCCTCTACTTTTAACCCTTTGCTTCACGACAGAAATTCTCAGATTCTCCTTAATTGAATGCACCTGCAATTTAAATGTGGCTTAAATAATAGGCTTTGTCGGTAAAAGGGTGAAAAAAAAACAATGTAGGAAAGGGAGAAGATGCTGGTTACCAGCATCTTCTCCCTTTCCTACAATGTTTTAAATAGCCTTCTCTATAAGGGATGTCGTAATGCAGTATTGTGTGGTGGAGGGATTTAATGTCTTGTTGATGGCTTTAAATTGCAAATTTTTAGTGATGTCTATCGAAGTATGGAATTGATTCCTGATATCAGGGGAATAATTAGAGCTGCCTCTGATTTAAGATAACGGCAATTTTAGCAGTTTTATCACGTTGATTTGTTTTTGTAGGTCGTTTCCTGTAATATCTCAAAAAAGCCGTCTTCCTATTTCTTATCTGAATTTGAGTTTCTCTCTGTTTCCATTGTTCGTACAATTCCCTATTGAGAATTGACTTTCTTGTAAATTGAATTGAAATTGAAATTGTCAGTCTGATTGCACTTAGATCCAGACTTTTACAATGTCTTTTTATGTTTGGAGGGGGGGGGGGTTGAATTGTAATTGTCTGTGTGTGGGGGGAGGGGGTGGATGGGGAGGAGGTTGCCAAAATGCACATAGGCAAGCTATCTTATAAGTAAAAAGACTACAAAAATTATCTAAGAATGAATATAAAATGGAGTCATGCACTGTAAAAAGGATGCTAAATGGATTTCAAAAAAGTATCGACCCAGGTCAGCTTGTCCAGTCCACAAAGGCTGAACTGTGCAGAAATCTTTTGCTTTGGTCAATTTTCTGCACGTAAAAGAACCAATGTACTTCATGATTCCGGAAGTTGTTATACGATACGGATTTCATGGATCTATGATTCTGGGATATATGATTCTGGGATGTATGATTCTGGGATGTGTGATTCTGGGATGTGTGATTCTGGGATGTGTGATTCTGGGATGTATGATTCTGGGATGCCTCGCTTGGTATCAAGCATCAAGTTGATAAATTGGGCACCCTTTCACCACAGCATGGCTTGCAAATTGAAAATACCAGTTGGGGATTTACTTTATATATACCCTTAACAATACAATGACGAGTTTTAACACCCCCGTGAAAGAAGCCTTTAAAACATTTTGGGAAAAGGAGAAAATGCTGGTAACCAGCATTTTCTCCTTTTCCCACAATGTTTTCCATTTTATCTATGAACAATTACACCATTTGGCCAGCATTATATTATTTGTCTGCAAGTGCTTTCAATTTTGACAAGGCTAAAATTTTGTTGTTTGGTAAAGGGTTAACTCTACCTGACCAAAAATTTTAGACTGTGCCAATCTCAAAGCATTTGCAGACGATGGAATAACAATAACATGAAACAGAAAATGGTTTTTAAAGGGTAAAAAACATCATGGCAAGAGAAAAACGATTTTAACCTGCATTTTGTGTATTTCCCGTTATGTTTTCAAAAGGTCTTTTCTTTTGGGTTGTGAAAACTCGAACTTGTGAGATAAAGGTTTAAATCTTTACCACACAATGACGAATTTTAACCCCCATTAAAGAGAATGCTTTTGAAAACATTATTGGAAAAGGAGAAAATGCTGGTTACCAGCATTTTCTTCTTTTCCCAGAATGTTTTCTTCCCTATCAAAGAAAAATAATTTTACTTGAGCCACCAGGAAACGGTCATCAGCAAATGCTTTTTTCGACAGGTCTAAAATCTTGTCGTGTGGTAAAGGGTTAATTGTGATTGGGTTATATTGGCTAAGATGATCTAGATCGATGCTGAACACTGGGTTTATCGTGGAATGTCGCAGGGCAATGCAGGAAATTAGCAGTCTCTTCCGTTCCAAAAAATGTCTCATATCCTATTAAAGACAACTTCAATTATAGGAATCATATTTAACCCATTACAACACAACGCCTACTTTGGACGACCCTGAGAAAGAGGCCTTTAGAAAACATGGTGGGAAAAGGAGAAAATGCTGGTAACCAGCATTTTCTCCTTTTCCCGCAATGTTTTCTACCCTTCACAAAACAAATTTTCAGTCACCTTTTTGTTGTTTTTTTTTTTGTCGTCTGCAAATGCTTTCGTTTTGGGCAAGCCTAGGATATTGTCGTTTGTTAATTAAAGAGTTAAATTGTATTCTGCAAATGCTTTCAATTTAGACCAGTCTACATTTTTGTTGTTTGATAAGGATCTAAAGTTCAAAATATTTCTTCTACCAACAGGAATGTTCACCACGGCGTTCAGACGAGAAGCAAGCCGGTGGCGGGACTGGTTTAAGATACGGCTCAGCAGTATGGGGATTCTCAATTCTACCCAGAATTCAACAGTTGAGCACGAGTATCTGGGATGACTACAAGCGGTTCGGCTTCAACATTTGGCCATTGAAATGGACAATAATGGTCAAGTGGTCCTCAAGCCGAACGTCAACCATCATTCTGCATAACATAAAAAAAACACAAAAATGTTCACACCACAGTATTTTTATGTAAAATTATGTTTCAAATAATTAATGTTATATTTTAAAATGTGACGCGTTATCATCATGTGATAACATCCTAGGAACGATGATCATTTTGTATAATGATATAGGGCACTCTGATCCAGTTACAAAGGATTTCCACACACAGAAACATTTAATCTGTCGTCTACAAGTGCTTTCAATTTGGAGAATTCTATAATTCTGTCGTTTTGAAAACGAGTTAAATAATTCGATATCAGAAACTACAAGAGTACTGGGTTGATAATGAATTAACTATTCTTAACGATGTTCTTTGCCTTGTTTTCCTTTTTTTTTCAAACTTTGGAAGTAACAAAAAAAGTTGTGCTACATTAAAAATCAGAATTTTATGGAGAATAAGACTTAAAACGTACTCAAGAATGGTTGGTATATACGCACTGTTAGAACCACTTTTGAAATAAAATGGGTATTTGAAATTTTGACCTCGCTTTACTTTTGAAATGAATTGGATATTTGAAATAAATTTTCGACCTCGCTATACTAGATCGAAATTTCATTTCAAATATCCATTTTATTTCAAAAGCGGTTCTACCCTTAGGACGGCGTAATCAGGCTGCTCGAAACATGACAACTACAGCATCCCCTTATTAAGTGAGTTATGCTCTGTATAAAAAGGAGTTTGATGCTGCTGTCAAAACTATCGCCCTCTCCGCGATACTTTTCGCTAATGATATATTTTGGCATGTCAAGGGACCAGTCTACCACATGATTCATTCGATTTTTGGAGAAAATTGGTATCATGATTGTGATGATTTGCTTGGTATATTGCATCACATGGATGCATTCAACCCCTCTTTGCCAGAGCACGGCATATATATGTATATGTGTACAGTGCAAACAGACTTGATGACAATATTAGTTGTACGGTCAGGTGGCAGGGGACTTGGAAACTTGTTCACGGCTGTGGTGAATTATGTCGACATGATTCACCACAGCCGTGAACAAGTTTCCAAGTCCCCTGCCACCTGACCGCACAACGAATTTATTATACTGCAAAGTTGTACCCTTTCAGAGCGCGTTCAGCGAAATTTTCCTTTTTTATGATCTCACGAATCGAGTATGCTGACGAAATCGAAATTCCCTTCTGAGTGCCCCAATTTAATGAAAACTGACGTCACTGGAAACTGACGTCACTAAAACGTACAGTTTGTTGCATAAACGTGAAGTCTGGTGATCGATCGACGCCGCCATTTTAGATGTTGTGTTGCAAGTGTAGTGATGTTTACGGGGCACTCAAAAGGGAAACTGGCTTTACGTGGTTTTTGCCAGGGAACATGATATATATGTTCCTGGCATGTCAACCAATCAGATAACGAGAAATTTCTTTGCAGTATAATAATATGGGATTATCTATTGAAGCGAAAGAAGTACATGGAAGAGACTAGGAGAGGAGATGTAAGATGGTTAAATAAATTGAGCTATTTACCTACTTGTGTTATAAAAAGGTGATTGACGTGAATTGTGAAATATTGTTTTGTTTTGCATCGTTAGTTAATAAAAAGCCTAAGTCATTATTGAGTACCGATTTATTTATGTCCGGAAATAGCCAGGAAGACATCTTGAATTCAAACAAATGAACCTTGCTCTATGAAAAAAGGGGCTTAATGCATCTGCGAAAAATTTCGACCCAGGTCAGCCTGCGCAGTACGCGCAGGCTGACCTGGGCCGAAACCTTTCGCTATTGGTCAATTTTTCTGCGTGTCCAAGGACCAGTGAACCTCATGATTTAGTCACTTGTTAGACGAAACTGATTTTATAGATCAATAATTATGTGATGACTTGCATGGAATCATGGATTACGGGGACGCATTAAGCCTCCTTTTGGCAGAGCACGGCTCAAAGGTAGCTAATCGGGTACATTTGACCCTTTCCCAAGCGACAGATTTTGGACCCTTCCAAACCGAAAGAGTTTGCAGACGACAATTTTGATTTTGGAAAAAATTGCAGAAAGTTTTCAAAAAAGGGTAGAAAACACTGTTGGAAAAGGAGAAATTGCTCGTTACGAGCAATTTCTCCTTTTCCCACAGTGTTTTAAAAGACTTTTACTGCAGACAAGTAAAAACCAGGGCTTGTTTGGGAAAGAGTTAACCCGTGTCCTGCTAAATTAAAGAAATGAAACCGTCAAGGCGATACTAAAAACCTAATTTTTCTTATTTCAAAAATACAAGAGTTTTGAAGAAAAGATCTCTCCGTATCGGACAGTATAGGTCTAAGATCAGGCTGCACGTTTTGTGCAGTCTGATCTTGATCTGTGCAGTCCGAAAAACGCCAGTTAGTAGCACCTAATACCATATGGGTTACAGTTACAATGCTTTAACTCAATACCAAACGACAATATTATAGACTTGCCCAAATTGAAGTATTTGCAGACAAAAAAATAAAAGTGACTGAAAATTTGAAATTTGTTTTGTGAAGGGTAGAAAACATTGTGGGAAAAGGAGAAAATGCTGGTTACCAGCATTTTTCCTTTTCCCACAATATTTTCTATAGGCTTCTTTCCCAGGGGCGTCAAAAGTAGGAATTGTGTGGTAATGAGTTAATTAAATACACTTCCGTTTGCCAGTGATTTTCCCCTCGTAACGGACCACGTTTAAAAAGACTGACAAATGCCACATTGTTTACAACTTTCTGTCACTTGTGCACCCGACAACGATTTACCAGATTTCAGAAATTGCTTAACTGCATGGTTCATATGCCATGTGCTGCAACCACTGAGTAAGGGGGTGTGATTAATTGATTGCCATGATGTAACGCTATATTCAATGTAGTCGGCTTACTACAAAAACCTCGTAACTAAAGCTTGCTACAAGCTGTAGTTACGAGGTTTTGTAGTAAATATCTGAAGGAAACCGTCGTTATTATTTATCTATGTCATAGCGGCCAGTGCATCTATGCATGTTTTCTTGTAGTTTATTCTTTACAAGCCACTGGCTGCTTTTCCTCGCAACTATCTTTCAAAAATGGTCTGGGGTGAGAGAGGAACACTGAATCAAAGCGTTTAGAGCGCTGAATTGGTATTTGTCAAGGAAACCCATTGTGTGGAATTAATAGTTTGAAAGAAAAAGAGACATATTGTTCAAATATTGGCTTAAAAATCAACCCGCTAAACAAATAAATACCTTATCGGTTGAAGGGAGGGTACTCATGTACCTTAAAACTATACTTTTGAAATATCTTTAGCCTTTTACATTTAATTTCCAATATTACAATCAATTACTTCGATCTACGAATATTCATGAGCAATCAAATGGAGTAGCGCACAATCATAGGACGAACAAGCCATGGAACGAATTGGTTTTGGAACGAAAAAGCCCAGGGTCATTTGGCAAATTTGTGTCATTGCACCAATAAAAGGCTATGAGCGACAGAAGCTATTTTCAATGAAAAATAAGTATCTCAACGCCCAATGTATTTTAATATGCCATTTCAAATTACATATCTGAGCGCCACCAAAACACTCATTTACCTGAGAAAAAATGAGTTTAACTGGGTTTATTTCCTTCGGCCTTGCCAAAAATAAGATACATGTTTATCAAAATTCAATCTTGAACTCATAGTGGTATTGTCTTCGACAAATACCACAATAAAGGAAAAACTATTCAAATTATTATTAGGTCATGTAATAAGAATGACCGCCAGTGCTTGACAAAGTAAAACAAGTCAATAAATCTCTATCCCTTTACCACACAATGCCAGCTTTTGACGACCCTAAGAAAGGAACCTTTTGAAAGCATTGTATGAAAAGGAGAAAATGCTGGTAACCAGCATTTTTTCCTTTATTAAACAAAAAAACAAAAAAAAAACCCACACTTTTTAAGACACATTTATTTATGCTTTTAATTTAGAATAGTCTATGAATGTGTCGTTTGGTAAAGAGTTAATACACGCAGTTCTACAACAGATTTTCAAGTAATTACTCGAGGTTTTTCGAATACACCATTCATAGGGCCAAGTACTTTTCTAACAATTCATGCAATTTTAACTTTTAAGATCTTCCTATCTAAGGTAGTCATAATACAAAACACGTTCTAGAAATCTTTTTTTTTTTTATCATACTGCAAAGAAATTGTTCGTGATCTAATTGAACAATTGCCTTGAACATACATATCATGTACACTGGCAAAACCAACTGACAAGCAGTTTGCCTTTCGGGAGCGCCGTATACATTACTACGATATCAATACAACATCCAAAATGGCGGCTTCAATCAAGATTAACATCAAGATTATGCGCCAAACAGCAAGTTTTAGCGCGTTTAACCAAGGTTTCAGTGACGTCAGTCCCCAGTGACGTCATTTTTCAATGAACTGGGGCACCTAGCAGGGAAATTCTACTTCGTCAGCGTACTTATTCTTTTTAAAACCAAAGAACATACATGTAAAATCGGCTTAAGACACGTTGAAATAGTAAAACTTCGCAGCATAATAAATTCGTTTTACAGTCAGGTGGCAGGGGACTTGGAAACCTTTTTACGGCTGTGGTGAATCATGTCGCCACCTCGCCTTCGGCTGGGGGCGACATATTCACAACAGTTGTGAACAAGTTTCTTGGTCTCTTGGTACCTCATTGTACAACTAATATTATTATACTGCAAAGAAATTTCTTGTGGTCTGATTGGTTAACATGCCGGGAACATATTTATCATGTTCCCTGGCAAAAACCACGTAAAACCAGTTTCCCTTTTGAGTTCACCGTAAATATCACTACACGTGCAACACAACATCCAAAATCACGGCGTCGATCGACCATCTGACTGCACATTTATGCACCAAACTACACGTTTTAGTGACGTCAGCTTCCAGTGACGTCAGTTTTCATTGAATTGGGGGCACTCAGAATGAAATTTCAATTTCGTCAGCATACTCGATTCGTGAGATTATAAAACAGGAAAATTCCCCTGAACGCGCTTTGAAAGGGCAAAACTTTGCAGTATAATAATTTCGTTGTACCGTCAGGTGGGAGAGAACTTGGAAACTTGTTCACGGCTGTGGTGAATCATGTCGCCACTTCGCCTTCTGCTCGGGGCGACATTATTCACCAGCGCCGTGAACAAGTTTCGGGCGACATGGTTAATCACAGCTGTGAACAAGTTTCGGGGCGACATGATTCACCACAGCCATGAACAAGTTTCCAAGTCCCATGCCACCTGACCGTACAACTAATACTGTCGTGATAGAGTTTTTGTCGCATCGGTTATCGATCATCTGTGAAGATGACAAATGCAAACCGATGCCGGCTTTATTGATGGATTTTGTCTTTGAAGAGTAGAGATCCTCAAAAAAAAGGGAAAAAAGAGAAAATACTGGTTATTGTCATTTTGCTGCTTTTCTTACAATATTTTCGAAACAATTTTTCCAGTTCTATAAAATTTCGGGTTATTCCGTGAAGTGTAAAGTCAAGTGGGCGGTAGACGACACAATGCTATGTTTCACAATGAAATAAAAAAGTCTGACTGAAAAACTCCTGCGTGAAATGTGTACTCAGTACACAAATGTCTGGTATCACTGGCAAACTCTACAAAAGGACAATAGCGTCTGAAGAATCTTTCTATAACAATCAAATGTTGCCTAAAATTTTCGGTTTTCGTAGTTGTTCTGTTGTGAAGGATCCCCTCATCTCCCGACAATGTAATGTGCCTCTGTTGTATTTATGAGCGGTCATTCCACCAATCCTCAAGCTGGGTAGTTTACTCTTCTGGGAGAACATAGTCTGTATTCACCAAGCATTCTTAAGAGCGCTCTAGGTCGTTTTTATCAAGATCTCTTGACTGTGAAAGTAACAGAACTTCTGATTGGCTAAACCATCTGGTTTAGCCAGTCAGAAGTGCTGTTACTTTTACTTTGACTAAATTCTGAATGCTTCGTGACTAGGGGCCCTGTTGTTGTTTTATGCTTTAGATGCTTGTTGGGTTCCCACGTAACAATCGTTGAAACAATGATCAGCGGTGAAAGAGGAATGTATTATTATTGGTATGATCCTTGGTATGACCATTGACTACTCTTTGAAGGTAGTGGTATGCTCATTTCAAAGATACATCTACATACATGTAGCTTCAGATAAGAGGGAATCATTCCACTCTAAATCGGTTATTTCTCTTCCAAACCCTATGTTGTGGGTACTCATTAGAATCGTCTCGATGAGACGATTCTAATGAATACCCATAGCATAGGGTTAAGTGGAGAATTATTAATGTTTTCAATCATGAAATCAAAATCACTCCCTCTGTCTGGAGCTCTGCATCTATACTCGTGTTCAGCAAGTTTTTAACCCAACTTGATCTGTATTTTATCAAATTATAACCAATCTTACATCTTCATGCCAATTATTGCCCGTGACGATTGCAAGGTTGCATTGATAACGGGTGATGAAGATGCATTTCATTTCCTGGAAGCCATCAATGGCATCTCTTTTACGACGTTTCCGGTTTTAAATCGAACATTTCTAATATATAGGACCTGTCACGCAAAGAGGGACCATCTGGGAATTCTGTACATCAATTGGATGAAAACAGTTCAACGATTGTGCGGGTCAGTTTAAGTTGATAATTCGACAATGATCGTATAACAAGGTACAATGACCACTTTTCACACAGAAAATGTCATTAAACCGAAAAGTGTCAACCCTAGACAGCCTGTGCATTTCGTACAGTCTGACCGGGATTGACATTTTTCGCAGTTCCAAGGACCTTTTTGCAAGATGGGTCCCATATACATTTAACTTTTACATCAAACAGCGACTTTTTCTCCCTGGCTGTAACGATTCATCTTTAAGGATCTTTCAACAATGCATTGCATCGTCCATTCTGAAGTCTCAAGTCCTTTATGAGCCACCATCGGTGGTTTCTTCACCTTCTGTAGATGTATCTCAGTTACAAGCTTGCAGCTTATTTCAGCGTGGTTTGAAACTGATGCTTCGTTGGAAGCAGGAAACAAGATAGTTGATATGTTTCGTATGTCTCCGTCCGACTTTTGAATCGGAAACACAGTCGTTGTCTGTGCATGTCATATTCTTCGAAGATTCGACCTGCCAGCTATGACGCATCACCCATCCCCAACATTATACCTGGAAAAGTGAGGCTTATACTGAAGCTATTAATCTATTACCCCAGCGTGTGGAAGCGGTTGTAACCCTTTACTCCATAGATACTCATTTCGACACATTGCTTGTAGACATTTGCGGGCGGACACGGATATGGAGATGGACAACAGAAAGCAGAGAAAACTCGGGGATTGTCTCAACTCATTCATTTGTGACGCGTCAGGCATAAAGGAACCATCTGAGAACTGCAAAAAACATCGACCCTGGTCAGACTACGCCGACAGCACAGTCTGACCAGGGTCAAAACTTTACGCTTTTGGCAGATGTTCTGTATCTTAAAAGACCATTCAACCATGCTAAATATCTATTAAACATATCTTCCCGGATCGACCTGAACTGGCTTCGATCTCCTCAATTTTTTGATTTACGGGTTCAATTATGGGCTCTTTTTGCGTGACGGGTCACATGTATCAAAATCGTTGTGCGTGACGGGCCAAATGTATCAAAATGATCATTAAGGCCGTATGATATTTTTTTATTGAAATCTTTTACAATAATCATTTTTAGCTCAATTGTTTATGAAGAAAACGTCGAGGTATTGTCGTAGCCCTGTGTCGTCAGCGCCATCGTCTGCGTTGTCATCGGGTAAAAATTTGACATTATAAAAAAGTGACATTTTATATCTCTTGTCATGACGGAAGATAGTCACCTGAAGCTTGGAAAGCTTGTTCTCTGTCACATGGGGAACCGATACAACAAGGGCAGATAACCACGACAGTATTTTGACACAGTTAAACCCACTTGTTCGACTTAGTATTTCCAATAAAAATCAAGCGACTGTAGCCAAGCCAAGAAAACCTGATAATCAAGCTAATAGCATTATTAGAAACAAACTTTTTATCGAATCGATCCTACTGATTTACAGCAATTCGGATATACTATTTTTGCAATGATTCGAAAAGTTAACGATAGGAATTGTCTCTGACGCCGCCAAAGTTAACCATTAATGCACTGCGTTTATGTCTTCAACCTTCATCCTATAACATGAAATATATTGCTTATCAACATTCATGTTGACGTTTTTCTCCCACTCTCCGACACACATGCGCATTACAGAAGCTCTCCGACTCAAATGTGCATTACAGAAGGTCATGACTAGAAATCTGCTTGGATATATCGTATTATTTTTTATCCACGAGCAATACGCAACCAACCAGAAATGGTAACTGTTGTCAAATTTGTGCATCAGATTGAATTACTGGATATCATCCTGATGACCCTTAATCCAGTTTCCGTCTACCAAACCATCTCAGTATTGTATATTACAACCTGGGTATAGATCCACATGCATTCGGCATACCAGGGGTGACAGGAGCCATCAAATTAGATATAGGTACGGAATTGGCCGAGTTGTGACGAGTGGGCCTACATGTACAGAGGTAAAATGGATACCCAAAGTTAAACTATTTTTGATCGATTTAGCAGGTCTTCATATTTTTGACTCGTTCTATCCATTGCACCGACAACCATCCCAATCTTATTTAAGTTTCCCCGTCGGGTCGACCATTATGCAATCACATATAAACCTAAATACCGTTGGAAAGTGTCGTAAAGACCAGACATCAATGCATTTATCACATTTCTTTCTGTCAAGATACTAACGTAAAACAACACAGTTAAAGAAACTAAGTTGGAAAATGATACCAACCACATGAACAACAGAAGCACTATGTTTCTATAGAGCAACAATGTTGCAATGTTGTGTGGAAAATGAGGAGGCCAAAAACAATGGGGGAATTAGGCATAAGTAGCAGTACTGAAATTGCTGATGCATATTTAAAAGTTTTACCATTGTGTTCTATCAGAAGCGCTGAATAAAAATGGAGTTAAGGATTACAATCCCTATAGGCAATTCAGCCAATCTCGGCAACTTCCGTCTTTTACTATGAGACTTGGGGACTGTGGACCTTAAACCATGATGTCTTTTTCTTTGGCCTATATACATAATGTCATAGTTACTTTGAGAAAACCCCTTATTGAAACCTGTATTCCGTTGTCCATCTCCACATCCATGTCCATTCATAAATGTCTTGTAGGAGCCTTTAGAAAACATTGTGACAAAAGGTGAAATTGCTCGTCAAGAGCAATTTCACCTTTTGTCACAATGTTTTCTATGCAATCAAGACGTGTCATATACATATAAGAAACGGGTTCATTCTTGCTGTTATTTAGGGTCAATTGGAGATACTATAGAAATGCCTTATGGGGTAAAGGGTTAATAAATGTTCGATGCATAGGGTTCATGCAAGCCGATCATAGCTGAGTGAATCGAGTAAACTTTTATTTCATTTTGAAATTCAAGTAACGGTTGTTGTTTTGAGAAATTAGTCCGCTTCTGTACCCAGCATGCCCAAATTAGATAGAAATGTATTTGTCGAATGCCATTTAGCGGGAGATAATGGGAAAAAACGGTATATTGGAGACGAAACATCCACCATGTTCTACAACGTTAACCACAACTGTTCAGTAATATCGGAAAATCCCGAGAGACAGGTTCCTTTACTTTCAACATTCCTCGAAACGCATGATGTAACACTGAACCACACTAAACAAGTTTCGACGTCAACCGCCTAAACACTGTATGCTATAACGCGAAAAAAATAATGAACGAGACCGAATGCAAAGCGTTGTGAGAACTACTTTTTTAACAAAACGGCCTATTGGGAAAAAAGGACCCTTAGTCATCCCATTATCCCATTATCACACAATCCCTACTTATAACGACCCTGAGAAAGCAGCTTTTAGAAAACATAGTGGGAAAAGGAGAAAATGCTGGTAACCAGCATTTTCTCCTTTTCCCACAGTGTTTTCTACTCTTCACAAAACAAATTTCAAAATTTCAGTCACTTTTATTTTATCGTCTGAAAATGTTTTTGATTTGGACAAGCCTAAAATATTTGTCGTCTGGTAAGGAGTTAAAAAGATTCCCAGAGAGTTAGATCCATTAAACTATAAAAATTTAATCGGCAAAATTTCTGTCAAGAATTTCATTGAAGGCATGTCTCTGGCGACGAATAAGTAACTTTTATTTCAAGATAGGTATAACTTTCGCTTGTATACCTGAAATTTAACTATACATGAAAAGATTGTATAGCTTTGATTCACCTTCTATCCGGGACAAATGGAAATAGAGATAAGTTTATGAAGCCTCTTGCAAGGCTTTCCAAACATGTAGGGGTAACTGTGAGTGGTTATTGAACTCTGCTTGTTTTGCCAAATATCCCAAAACCGTCTGGAATAAACTTTTTTTTTTTCATTTTGCCTCGCACGCAACGACAATAGTAATTGTTTCCGAACACGTTATTTCAATAAAAATTTTGAATAAAAATCCTAGCAATGGACAAAATAGAAGCGTGTAAAAATTTAGAATTATGACTTTCTTTTAAATAGGTTAACACTGCGACAGTAACAACAATAACCTTATAATCAAATTCGCTTCAACTGGAATTCAACTATTCCAGATCTGTTCCCGAACTTTCAACCGTCTTTACTAAATAAAAAAATATTTTAAATATATATATATAGACTTGTCCACATTGAAAGAAGTTGTAGGCGATAAGCTAAATGTTGCAAAAAGCAGGAAAATTTCCTTTCTAAAATATTTAGATATCATTGTAGGAAAAGGGAAAAGGTGAAAATCTTGGTTACCAACATTTTCCTTGCCATTTTTCTTCAATTTCAGGGGGCGGGGGAAGGGGGAAACATTAAATCTCGGGATCGTGTGGTTTAGATATAGAAAGGATATGACATGTGTTGGTGTTTGAGATCGAATTCTATTTCAAAATTCTACAAAAATGCTATTAAACGACTACTTATAACATTTTATGTGGGCAAGTTTAACTTTTTACCAAACGAGAAAATTTTAGACTGGTCCAAATGGAAAGCATCTGCAGACGACAAAATAAAGGTGACTGAAAAATTGAAATTTGTTCTTGGAAGGGTAGAAAACACTGTGGGAAATGGAGAAAATGCTGTTTACCAGCATTTTCTCCATTTCCCACAGTATTTTCAATAGGCTTCTTTCTCAGGGGCGTCAAAAGTAGGGATTGTGTGGTAATGGGTTAATAAAATTTTACATCAAAAGCCAACGAATGTCAGATTCTTCTGATCACGTAACTTTATCTCAAGAGTTATAATTCATGATGTGTTAAAACACAGGCCTATATGATTGTGACCCATTACGAAAAAAGAGAGTATCTGGCAATTCTGTCCATAAATTTGATGAAAACAGATCAACGATAGTGCAGGTCAATTTAAGTTGATAATTCAAAAATGATTTTATAACAAGGTACAGTTACCACTTTTCATGGAGAAAATGTCATATAAACAAAAATGCAATTAGTGCAGTCTGACCAGGGTTGAACTTTTCGCAGTTCCCAGAAGGTCCCTTTTTGCGTGATGGATCACATATAATGCATGTGATAATATAATGCATGAAATTTACATAAAGCCTATTTGTTTCTTTGACAGGTTTGTTCATAACAGACCAAAAGAGTTCCTAAGAAACTTGCATTTAACGTTTTTATTTGAAAATACTTAAATTTGCAGTTTCATCACGATCATTAGTTTTGACGGTAAATTTCACGCAGGAATCTTGGTCGGTCATGTTTCAGAAATGTGGCGTATAACATACAGCTCGTTGACCAAACACGGCACTATCTTCTTATTTCACACGTGTGTAAGACAAGAAAATTCGAAATGGCTCTCTTACATTGAAAATAAGGGGAGTCATTTGATAAAAAAAAGATATTCCAAGCATAATCTCTCTACCGTTCAGTTCAACTCAGATTCCAGAATCTTTTCTCTGCAAATCAGCCATGATATGAAAAATGGAGGTTTAATATATGTACGTGATGCATTAGGCTAAGCAATTCATTATACAGTTTTATTCATCCCTAAAATACGTTTTCTATGACATCATCGGGCACACTAGTTAGTCCTTTGACATACAGAACATTGACCGATAGCGAGAAATTTCGGCCCAGGTCAGCCTGCGCGGACTGCGCAGGCTGACCTGGGTCGATACTTTTCGCAAAAGCATTTATTATAAAGCCCTCTTTTCAAAGGGCATGGCTATAAAATTAATTTGGAATTCAACGCACACAACCGCAGCTGCAGTTCAGAGTAGTTGTCATTTACATGACACAGATCGTCGTTAATTCGTGAATAGCTTTGTTAACAAACAACAGGAACATGCCCTGGAAAAAGGGGGTTTACGACAGGTCCATGATACATAATAAGCAAAGCGTCACATGGTCATAGATCCATGAGATATTCATTGTATGGTGTTTAACGCCGTTTTCAACATTATTTCAGTTATATCGCGGCGGCCAGTGCACCTATCCACGCGTTCCTGGAGTTTCTTTTACCAGTACATCGCACAACTTTCTTTGCCACTGGCTGCTTTCCCACACGATCATCGTCGGAACAATGGTCAGCGATTGGAGAGAAATGAATCCTGTCGCAGTGACTATCATCAATCCTCGGAAAGAAATTGGCCGAGCCAGGGGTCGTAGCCAGGGATCGAACCCTGGACCCCGTGTTCTCAGGATCCATGAGATACATTTCGTATAACAATCGACTAAATCTGGAGGAATTATAAGTCTTTAAAAAGCTGAGAATTGACTAATAGCGATATATTTCGATTCTGGTCAGCTTGTACACACTGTGCGGGCTAGCATTGGTCGATATCTTTTGCAGATGCGTTAAGCCACCTTTTCACAGAACATAGTAAAGTTGTGCATGCTCTGAAGAATCACTGTCATGACGAATTCTGTCCGATCCATAACAGTGTCAAATAAACAAGGAAAAAGAATTGGTATTAAAAAGAAAGACACAAAAAAATTCTAGTATTGCTTTTTCAAACCTCTCAGTTGGCTAGGATAGTTAAGGTTAGCGGAGATCCACGATCACACACCAAACAATCCCGACTTTTACGCACCCTGAGGAAGAAGCATTCTGAAAAACATTGTAGGAAAAGGAGAAAATGCTGGTTAACCAGCATTTTCTCCTTTTCCCACAATTTTTTCCTTACCTATCAAAGACAGATTCCATCATTGAAGCCACATTTACATTGTCATCTGCAAACATTCGCAATAATGACAATTCTAAAACTTTGTCTTTGATAACGAGTTAACTTTTTTCAACGAAAATACAAACCTCTTAACTCATTACCAAACAACAAAATTTAGTGTTTATCCAAATTGAAAGCATTTACAGATGACAAAGTAAAAGTAACTGAAAAATTGAAATTTGTTTTGGGAAGGGTAGAAAACATTGTGGGAAAAGGAGAAAATGCTGGTTACCAGCATTTTCTCCTTTTCCCACTATGTTTTCTAAAGGCTTCTTTTTCAGGTGCGTCAAAAGTAGGGATTGTGTGGTAATGGGTTAAACTAAAAGGCTTAACCAAACAACCAGAAGTATAGTCTCAAGATCAGACTGCACTTTCTCTTCAGTTTGATCTTGATCTATGCCTAAAGCAAAAGCTCACACTATCGTCTGTTGCGCTGTCAAAAGGGTTGATAAGACGACTCACTAATACCGCATGTAACAAGCGTTTTCAACAAAAGCATAGTGGTCTCCATGGCTTTGGGGTTTGGGTATTACATTTGTCATTTGTAATCAGAAGGGCTAGTTAAATGGGAATGTCCTTTGGCAAGGCATTTCAGAACCGCAAAAAAGTTGATTTATTGATTGTAAGGTGTTTTACGCCATAACCAACATTACTTCGGCGGCCAGTGCACCTATTCATGCTATCCAGGGGTTTCTCTAACGAGCCACTAGAAACTTTCCCACATAACCTTCGTCGAAACAATGATCACGGTGAGAGAGGAATGAATCTTGTCGCAAAAAATATCAAATATCCTCGGAAAGACCTTGGCCGAGCCAGGTATCGAACCAGTTCTTGAGTCTGTGTGCTATCGACTGCGCTATCGGGGCTAGGGATCATGGGAAAGCAATCGTTATAAAAAAAAAAGACAATAACATGGGACATGTCAACGTCAACGTTGCACCGAGAAAGGTAATTTCGTCAAAGAGGGTTTCAATGTTGCTAATAAAAAAGGTCGACAGTTTTAACGGAAACATACAGCAGATGCAAAGAAACCTTATGTGTACGCTTCTCTCTCAAAGCTAATAAATACAGGATATTTGGGCAGCCGCTCGTGAAAATATTATCGATGATGTTCACGAGATGAAATCAAGTTCGATCTTTCACACACACAAAAAAACCCAGATATTCTATTTAACTTATGCTTGTGACCCCGCTTTTTTGTAATGTTGGGAATTAAATGTTAATGGCCAAAGATATTTCAAAATCGTAGTTTTCAGGTACAAACTTAAGTCTATTGGATTATTCACATGGTTCGTTACATGGTTTGTTCATCCCATGATTGTGCGCTACTCCATGTCATTGGGCATGGATATTTATAGGTCGAAATATTTTATCATAACGTTGGGAATTAAAAGTTAATGGCCAAGGATATTTCAAAATCATAGTTTTCAGGTACGAACTGAACTTTATTCGATTAGTCACATGGTTTCTCTCACTTTCCATCATCCATCGTACTTTCAAAGGACGTTACTCCTGACTCCTAATAATCAAAGGGAGACCACCAATACACAAATAATCCTAACTTTGTCATGAGTACTCTTGCTTCAACCAAAAAGGTATTCATTTGTTTAGTTGGTTGACTTTCAAGCCAGTATTTGAATAATATTTCTTTCAGATTATTTATTCCACAAAACAGCTTCTTCGACAAATACCACTTCAGCGTTCTCAACGGTTTGATTATATAGGTAGGCCTAACTAAAATTATAGTGCACGAGAATAGCTTTTCCGTCGGTGTCGACCTTGGCTGTAGTAAATTTCTAATTTCTCATGTTGTCGGATGGTTTTCGACTACAGGGGTTTTATGAATGAAAATTATAAGGCTTTTGGAGTATAAGGATGACTTTTTTGTATTCTTCTAAAATGTTCGCCCCAAAATCTGAAGGGCTACCTTTAATTGACGAGTTACAAAATAAAATCTGTATTTTTCACTGATCGTAACCATGCATCAAACAATATTCCGACGCTATTTGCCGATAACTACGCAATAGCACGAAACAAATAATAAAACGTCTTTGAATAAAGGAAAAACGATTCCCAACTGAGGAACGAAATTGAATTTTTTCTATTAGAAGTATGTAGACAGACACATTTTATAAACATTAAGGGGCAGAGAAAATGGGGAAATGCTAGTAACATGCCCGGCATTTCCTTCTTTTCCCTACCATGTTTTTATAACTTTTTACAGACAATTTCCATCCTTTAAGACATACGTGTATGTAAATTGTCGTGTGCCAAAACGTTTCAAATCGGAAAGGTGTAAAATTTTGCCGTCTGGTAAATGGTTAAATAACTTTTAAATTTTTGCGTTGTCTGAATTGAAAGCATCTGCAGACGACAATTTGAATGTGGCTCAGAGGGTACCATTTTCTATAATAAGGTAGAAAACATTGTAGGAAAAGGAGAAAATGCTGGTTACCAGCATTTTCTCCTTTTCCCACAATGTTTTCAAAAGCCTTCTTTTTCCATGGGTCGTTAAAAATCGGCATTGTACAGTAAAGGGCTGACAGTTTATGTATACCAGGAAGAAGTCATTGGAGAGGTCATCAGACCTCTCCAACAGTGTTGAGTTTAAAAGGCAGACTGCCTCAGAAATTGCTGTCTAAATCCAATCTTTGTAGGGGAATTGTTCCGATACACAGTCTGTTTCGTCATGATTTTATAAAGAAATCGAAGTCTAAAAACTGAAATAGGAAATAGACGTGGTTTGTTTCTATATCACGAATTTCAACAAAATTGTAAGGATTTAATTGCATATTCCCTTTCCAACAATTTTAATTTTGTATTACAATCTTAAATCTTAACAAAAAGAAGAAAAAGAAAAAAGAATTTCGTTAAAAATAGAAACGAACACAGGGGAAAAAATCACGTGACCTTAAAACGCGGGAAGAAGGTCGTGTGACTTACATAAATTACAAGGACGGATGAATACGGAATCCTGTTTTTGCCATCCACTTTGATGAATGTGTATTTACAACTGAATAGATTTCAACTACCCGTTTATTGTCTTGCTTGTTTCTTTACATGTACCTAGATATATTTAACCTAAAAGCATAAAAAGTATTAGAAAAAAATGATGTCGACCTCTCCTGGTTTCTTTTTTAAAGAAGCCACTTGTTCTCAATCATAGTTATGAAAGCGCTTCGTCGGTGTATACCTACTTCAAGAACCTCGAAACTACAGCTTGAAACAAGCTGCAGTTACGAGGTTTTTGAAGTAAACCGACGACTTAAACTATATTCCGGTACAGTACTTTATGTCATTTCCTATTGGCAAAGATTACTTCACAGATATGAACAAGTACACTACAGTTTTTCCCCTTTACTCTTTACGACACGACAAAATTTAAGTTTTGTCCAAATTCAAACATGTACAAGGCTACAGATTCCAAGGATTCGAATAAAGGAGTTCTTCAAAAGAAAGGTAGGAAATATAGTGGCAGAGGGTGAAAAGGGCTTGTTTCAAGCATTCTCTTTTTTTCCTGCAATGTTTTGAAAAGCCGTCTTTTTCCAGGTAGTTGACACTTGGTCTTGTTTGGTAAAGGACCAAAGCGCCAAAACTCAGTGAGCATTTTGCATACAAATATAGGGAAATATCAAGACCGTTTTGGCTACTCAAGTATTTTTAACGCTTTAACAAGCAGCGAAATTTTTAGGCGTGTTCAAATTGAAAGGAATTGCTGACGACAAAATGAAAATGACTCGCGAATTAAAATTAACTTTTGAAAGGGAGGAAAACATTCTTCTGAAAGGGTGGAAAACAATTCAGGAAAAGGAGGAAACGCTGTTCAAAAGCATTTCCTTTCTTTCCATATGTTTTCAAATGTCTCCTTTTTGAAGGTCTTTAAATGTTGACGTTGAGTGGTAAAGGGTTAGAAAACACATATACTGTATGTAGATCAACGATCAGAACTGAAGTCAGAGCTCCAGATAAAGGGAGTGATTTTGATTTCAGAATTAAAAATATTATTTATTCTCATCAAAATCGTATGTTGTGGGTACTCATTAGAATCGTCTAACCAAGAAGGAGTGATTTTGGTTTCAAAATTAGAAAACATTATTTATTCTCATCGAAACCCTATGTTGTGGGTACTCATTAGAATCGTCTCGTCGAGACGATTCTAATGAGTACCCACAACATAGGGTTTCGACAAGAAATAACGGATTTAGAAAACCATCACTTCCTCTTATCTGGAGCTTTTGAAGTAGTAACTGGTGTTCAAAGTGTTATACACTCTATCGTGAAACAAAATGTCTCTTAAGTGGATTATGTCTAACATACATTTCGTTTTCATCTACTTTATTTTACACCAATCTGCTTCGTCTTATGAATATGAAAAATCACAGACCAAGTTCTCTGTTACATGGAATGTGCCTTCATTTAAATGTGAGGATAGGTTTGGAATAGATTTCAACTTACGGAAGTATGGTATTATTACGAACAAGGACGATGCATTTAGAGGAGATGCTGTAACAATATTCTACAAAAAAGAACTTGGGCTTTATCCCTGGATTGACAGAGATGGGACGTTTATTAATGGTGGTCTGCCGCAGGTATAAGTAGCTTGTTTTTATTGTTGTTGTTGTTGTTGTGTTTCCATTTTGATTTGTTACATTTTTAACCCACAGACTGCTAGGCTACACTCACTGACCTTTTGCGAAAAGAGTAGATCAAAGATCAGACTGCACAGAACGTGAATTCTAATCTTAGAATTACTCTGTCCGATAGAGAAATGTTCCCCCCACGCCCCCCCCCCCCCCCCCCCCCCGCCAAAAAAAAACAGAGCATGCAGTTAGTTCGATCTATGGACCACAATCAACGCTATCATTTAGAATTCTTTTGCCCCAAACCACGTTTACGTTTTGACGATCCGTTTACGACATTTTGGGCGACTTAAAATCCATATTGCTCTATGGCCTGCAACAGGCGAAAAGGGACATTCGGACAGTCTGCCCAGGCTAATCCTAGATGGCATTATTTACGACTACATCAGATTTTGTGCAACAGCAGACGTGTACAAATCAGAACATTCCATTAACCCATTACCACACAATCCCTACTTTTGACGCCCCTGAGAAAGAAGCCTTTTGAAAACATTGTGGGAAAAGGAGAAAATGCTGGTAACCAGCATTTTCTCCTTTTCCCACAAGGTTTTCTACCCTTCACAAAACAATTTTCAAATTTTCAGTCACATAAAATTTTATTTTGTCGTCTGCAAATGCTTTCAATTTGGACCAGTCTAAAACATTGTCGTTTGGTAATGGGTTAACACGGAAAGTGTCGTTTCGTATTAGCCTGCGCGGATTGCGTAGCTGATCCGGGACGACACTTTACGCAAATGTCCGAATGCCCATAAGGAGTGTTAAAGGCCATGTTATCATTGACACCGGGGAATCTGACAAAAGCGGTTTTTACGCACCCACGTGATGCACCATACCAAATAAGTCATAATATTCTGGATCCTCAAAACCATTTTTGTCTGATAACCGGTTGACCCAGGAAGTGGAAAGTCATTCCAAACACAAAAAATTCACGAAAAAATGGAAAAACTAGAGCTGTCACTGAATGTGACTTAATACCACCGCCAGCACTTTGACAGAAAAAGGTGTCAAGTTCAAGGGGAGATAATTCCTTAACCTGGAAGAGTTGACACATGAAAGTTGTGTCTTGCAAATCTTTAATATATGATCAGTATTATTTATGGGCAAAGTTTCAATACAATTGAATGAATGTGAGTGGAGTTCGCGACACAAAATTACTAGTATTTTGTACACAGACGGACACACGGACGGACGGACGCATAGACAGACAGACTGATTCCAGTATATATAGCCCCGAAAACATTCGTTTTGCGGGGGTATAATAAGTGTAGTACCAGGTCAACCCTTTTTTGCAGGCGCATTGAATCACCCTTTTGCAGAGTAGCATTATGGCTCCCTAAGGCATTAACCTATCCTCAATAACATTATTTTAAAAATTTGCTAAGTATGAGAAGGTATAGGATGATTGGGAAAAAGAAAATGAACAATTTGATACTGGACCTTTAGACAAAGCAGTCATAATGCAAGGTCTGGCCCTTTTCAACATTAGAAGAGTCCAAAACAAAATTATGTTTCTCTTAGAGTAAAAGTAAATTAGTAATTTGATGTTGGATCCTCAGACAGAGCAGTCATAGAACAATTGGCTCCTTTCCAACATTACAAAAGTCGAAAACAAAGGTATGTCTATAGAGTTAATAGCATGCTTAAACTTACAAACTATGGAAAGGTATTGGATAATTGGGGGAAGAACTGGTATGGGATAAAGAGTAATTTGATATTTGGACCTTTGGACAGAGTAACCTTAACTGGTCCCTTTCCAACATAAGAACAGTCCAAAACAGAGTTATGTGTCTCTTAGAGTTAAAGAACATACAAATGCTTAATGTTGTTTGCTTATTTTAATCAATAGCTGGCTGACCTAAACTCCCACCTTGACAAAGTATCAACCGACCTCGACTGGATCATCCAAGACCAAAACTTTACTGGTATAGCTGTCATAGACTGGGAGGAATGGAGACCTATTTTCGTCGTAATGGTTTCAACGAACATCAAAAAGTTTATATAGACCAGTCCGAGGCGCATGTTCGACAACTCCATCCCGACTGGAGTGAGGACAGAATTCGACACAGGCTGAAATGGACTTCGAACGTGCAGCAAGGTAATGTTGTCATTCGTTTATTTTTTTGAATCCGCTTATTCTTGTTGTTTGGTTTGTTTGTTCGTTTGATCTATTTTTTTTTTCTGTCCGTTTATGTATTTGTTTATTTGTTTATGTATATGTTATATATTCAACGGAGCCTTGAACAGAAATTTAGCTATGTACCAGAAACAAGTGCAGCAATTAGTGCGTTCCTTGAGTTTCTATAACAAGGTACTCACATAAGGTTGTGGACCCGTAATAGAAAAAGCTATTTCCACTATCATGTTATCCTACAAAATTTGCTAGGATTAAAAATGAGTACTATTGAACTACTTTAACCGAGCCGCTTGTTTTCCTTTTTGTCCTTCTTAGAATTTTCATTTACAAATCTAAAACCACCTTATTCTTATTACGAAGGGAGGTAATAATTACCTTTCCTTTTCTGGAAATGAACTAAAGTGTCAACAAACAATTTCAAGGTCCACAACCTTATCCCTTATCCTGCTGAATACCCAAAATCAAATTTTCAATTCGATTTTAATAACCCAAATATTGCTATTTCAAAGTTATGTTTTGGAGAACAATATCTCCTTATCCGGCAGAGTAGATCAAAGATTTTGCGGACAGTGTAGATCAAGATCAGACTGCACGTTTTGTGCAGTCTGATCTTGACCTACACTGTCCGCAAAGAGGTCAGCGAGTCGCGCATAGCAGTCTAAGGGTAAAAGCACGTGATCGTTTAGTACGGAGCCGGCATGCTAATAATTGACATTTTTTGCAGGCTGTTTATGCAAAGAACACTGGAGGTTTGTCGTGAATTGAGACCAGGAGGTAAATGGGGCTTCTATGGGTTTCCAAGCTGCTACGATTACAAACCAGGAGAAAGTAGCTGTTCTGAAGCTATCGTTGAAGAAAATAACAGGTGTGTAAAACCAAACGGAAAAAATGTTTTGAAGTATGGTTTCATTCCTATAATCCGTTACAAATCGTTCTCGTTTAAATTGCTTGAATATTTATTGAAATTTGCCCGTGTAATGCAGAGAAATGACCCTCCCCTACGAAATGACCCATGGGTCATTTCTCTACGTAGAGGAATGACCCATGGGTCATTTCTCTATGCAGACCCTAGAGGGCCGTTTCTCTGCGTAGAATAATGACCCAGGTCATTTTGTAGGGAAGAGTCATTTCTCTGCATTTCACTCGCGCTTATATAATGCTAGAACAGCTTTTCCAAACTACACTACAATGCAAGAATGTCTGTTCAAAATAGCTTACCCTTAAAATTGTACATCAATGTTCAAAATCGCTAGCCCTTTTTAAGCTAGAATATCTGTTCAAAATTGCCCACCATTAGAATGCTTGATAATCTGTTTAGAATTGCTTACCCCCATTATCATTTTGAAATTGATCACATAACTGTCCTTCTTTTCAATGTAATTCAGCCATTTATGAATTGTCCTGTCCCGTGCACCTTTGAGATAAGAAAATAGTGCTCTGTTTGGTTAATGCGGTATTTTTACACCTCATTTTAAAACATTGCTGACCTGACATAAGTGAATTTAACAGTCAAAATTTGTAATCATGATAAAGTTGTTAGTTAAATCACCTGTAGATTCAAACAAAATCAATTGATGCATGGAACTATTTTTCGTTCGTAATTTATGTCAAAGAAGAGAATAGGCTTCATGTATGCTTATGTTTCAACACATTATGGACTATACTTCTTGTTATACAGTTATGGGATAAAAAGAATCTGACACTTATTGGGTTTTTTTCACAGGATGTCGTCCTACTTGGACTAGTCTAAAATTTTGTCTGTTGGTAAAGAGATAATTACGGAAATCCGCCTTTCATTGCTCAGTGAAGCTCAGTCAAGATCAAACGATAATGAGTAGTCTATCCTGGTTTTGGATCTGTAAGGGTTCCTTGTTCCTCGACTTCTTTTTATTCGCAAAAAGTTAAATTGCGGTTATGGGTTACCATGATTGAAAAATGTCTTTGTTTACTAGTAAGTTGTGCCAGCTGAGGTAACCGCATTTTATTTCATGCTTTCCGGTAGGTCATCGAGAAATATCGGTGAATACTTTTCGATATTTCATGGTTAGACCAGTGAAAATATCGACTTTTATATTCTAGTTACCTAGGTAATATGAGCGTGACTCACAACCAGATGGAAATAAGGCGTCATTTACCTTACTTATCTACCGCTTGACGTAATATTGTAATATTGTAATGCTGCTTTTACTGAAAAAAACTGCACTGGAATTTGAAAAAGTTCCTCCCAAAAGCACGAAATAAATAGAATACATGTTGTTGTTCTTTTTTTGTTAAAGATCGAAATTTATTTCATCGAGTGAACACCTTCGTTAATATTTTCATTCGTGGCTGCGCAAATATCCTCTTTTTTTCTTTCTTATTTTATTTTAATAGATGTAATTACTTTGTTTAAAAAACGCTTTAGGTTTCCCAAGACTTCTTTGATTATCTAATTTTAGACTTAGCTGGATGTTTAAGTCCAGTTCTGCGATATTTCCATCTATCTATCTGGAGGAGAGTTTTGGGACACATGAAGATCGACATTTACGAGTCCAGGGAGAGCTCCAGGAGAGTCTCCGTGTCAGATATAAATTCTGCAAATCAGACACTCACATTTTTCCTTACACAAGATATCGATATGGTGACACAGCTGATTTCTACGACCTGGTATGTACGAAATAAATCCTGTCAAAATGACCCCCTAACCCCACACTACCCCCGTAAAAGTTGCTGTGTCACTGTATATTTTGGCTTCTTTAACCTGGTTTTAGAGCTATTTTTTCTGCATCTACAAACACTTTGACCGACCATACAAAAATAGTCATCTTCTCAAGATCCTCCCTAGCCCGTTACCACACATACCCTACTTTTAACGACCCTAGGAAAGAAGCCTTTTCAAAACATAGTGGGAAAAGGAGAACATGCTGGTAACTTTTGATTTTACCCACAAGAAGATGGGCATTTTGTAGTACCTTGGACAAGGGTACTCACCTATGTCGAACAATTCTTTCCAAAGACTGCACTGCATTGTGCAGGCTGATCCCTGTCTACACGATATGCCATATTGTACATGCTTATTTACAGGCAATAATAGGTGGGTCATGCTATGCGAAAAAGGGGGCTTAAGATAAGACCTGCGTAATGGAAAATAGCTATTTCCATTAAAATATCATCCTGCAAAATTAGCTATAATTAAAAACGAGTATTATTGAACTACTTTCACCGATTCATTTTCTCCATTTTTTCCTTCTTGGAATTATCATTTATAAACCTAAAACCACTATAATCTCAATTCAGAAAGAGATAATAATTACCTCCCTTTGCAGAAAACTAACAAAAGTTTTAAAAAATAATTTCAAGATGGACATAAACGGAATTTCCGATCCGTTAGAAATGTGCAAAAAAATTATTTCTGCATAAATCCTTATTTACCCTTATTTAACAACTAATTAGAATTTTTGCCCCAGGTTCACCGGAAGTGCATTACACTTTACCTTAATGAATCAGCGAAAAGTATCAACCAGGGTCAGCCTGCGGAGGCTGACCTGGACCGAAACCTTTCGCTATTTGTCAATTTTCTGTATATCCAAGGACCAGTCTATCTTACAATTAAGTCAGTTCAAGATTTTGACGACTATGGATCTATATATGTGATCGCTTGTTTGGTGCCATGCACAACAGCGACGCATTAAGCCCCCATTCGCCAGAGCATTGCTCAAGTGTTAACCCAAAATTTTAAATTGGTCCAAACTGAAAGCAATTGCAGACTAAAAAATAAACGTAGGTCAAAAATTGAAATTTGTTTCCAGCACAGTAGAAAACATTGCGTGAAAAGGAGAAATTGCTGGTTACCAGCAATTTCTCCTTTTCCCACAATGTTTTCAAAAGGCTTCTTTCTCAGGGTCGTTAAAAGTAGGAATTGTGTGGTAACATGGGTTAAGAAAAATGTATGAATTTGGGACACAAAATGTAAAGACTTAAGAGAACAGGAAAAACTGAATGTTTTTCTTTATAGATTTTTTTATAATGTTTAACAGTGTATATCTGCTTGAATGAAACATGCAAGATACACAATGTTTTCAAATGGCTTCTATCTCAGGGTCGTAAAAACCAGATATTATTTGGTAAATGGTTAAGTCATGACTATACAAAATAAATTATGCATCACTGAAAGTAATAAGTGATACAAAACAACAGGAAAAAACCCCAGACGCTCGATCAGTAACGTACAGAGCTTACATTAGGCTTGCGGATTTTATTCTGTGCCCGGAAAAAATCTTTTAACCCATTACCACACAATCCCTACTTTTGACGCCCCTGAGAAAGAAGCCTTTTGTAAACATTGTGGAAAAAGGAGAAAATGCTGGTAGCCAGCATTTTCTCCTTTTCCCACATTGTTTTCTACCCTTACAAGAACAAATTTCAATTTTTCAGTCACCTTTAATTTGTTGTCTGCAAATGCTTTCAATTTGAACCAGTCTAAAATTTGTCATGTGGTAAAGAGTTAAAGAATTAAATATAATTATTTATTGCAATAGCATTAATTCCTCACTTGTGTGATATATTACTCCTGAATTTCTGCATAGGAGCACTGGCCGCCATGATATATCTGAAAAAAAATGTCGAGAAACGGCGACAAACATAAAGCAAATAGAGTTGGGACATACAAGTAAATCAAGGGGAGGGACAATTTTTAATAGAAAATAGTTAATGGGCAGCAGACAAATCTGCAGACTAATTTGACACCAACTGAAGTGTCTGCCACAAATCGCACACAAGAGACATATTTACAGAAAACAACATTATTAAGGGCAAGTACGGAAAATGGTGATGGAAAAGGAGCTGTTGCAAGTTCCTAGCATTTCGTACTTTATTCTTCTTTTTGAGAAGCCGCCTGAAGGAACACAAAAAAGAGGAAATGCCGTTTACCAGCATTTTCACTTTTTTCTGCAATGTCGTTAAAACTACCTTCTCCAAAAGTTGTATGGTAATGTGTTAACCCTTTACTAAACAATCCCTGGTTTTTACGACCCAGAGGAAGAAGCCTTCTGATAACATTGCAGGAAAAGGAGAAGATGCTGGTAACCAGCATTTTCTCCTTTTTCCACAATGTTTTCTATTCTTCTCTGGTCAAGTTTCAATTGTTGACATACGTTCATTTTGTCGTCTGCAAATGCTATCAATTTGGACCAGTCTAAAATATTGTCCTTTGGTACAGTGTTAAATCTTATTGATGATCTCATTTTTACAAAGATATTTTTAACCCTTCACCGCACAATGGCGACTTTTAATGACCCTGAGAAAGACGCCTTCTGAAAACATTGTGGGAAAAGAAAATGCTGGTAACCAGCATATTCTCCCTTTCCCTTAATGTATTCCACACTTCTAAACTCAGGTTTCAACTGTTGAGATACGTTCATTTTGTCGTCTGCAAATGCTATCAATTTGGACCAGTCTAAAATATTGTCGTTTGGTACAGACTTAATTCTAATTGATGATCTCATTTTTACAGATACTTTTAAAGTCGTCTGCTGCAGATTTGTTTTCGGAATGCACCGGGTGATAAATTCTTGTTTTCTTTTTTTTTTCATTTACACTTTTCTCTTTTTTTTTTCCAGGAAGATCTTAACAACACCCTGGGACTTTCCTTCAGTCTTAGACTTTCTGGTGCTGTGTTTTGGGACAGTTATGATAATCTTGATACAAAAAGCCGATGCCAATCTTTGGATTTTTACATAAATAAAACTTTGGGTACATATATCGAAAACTTCACACAACCTGTTGCTTTTGCAAAAAGGCGCAACCTCTTGGTGGCTAAAAGGCTCCAAAAACATTGGCATCAGCAGAAAAGTTTTCTTTGGTCTCAGAGCAAAGTTGATTCTACAGTAATATGGTTTAATTGGTTCTTTTCATTTTTCAAAATATTTTGGATGTGATTTCCCTTACTCAGTTCCAAATTTAACTTTTTACCAGACAATCCCGAGTTTTAACAACCGTAACAAAAGAGCCTTTTGAAAGCATTGTAGGAAAATGAGAAAATGCTGGTAACCAGCATTTTCACTTTTTCCCACAATGTTTTCTACCCTTCCCAAAACAAATTTCAATTTTTGAGTTACGTTTATTTTGTCGTCTGCAAGTGTTTTCAATTCAGACCAATCTAAAGTTTTGTTGTTTGGTAAAGAGTTACCCCATTACCACACAATCCTTACTTTTGACGACCCTGAGAAAGAAGCCTTTAGAAAACATTGTGGGAAAAGGAGAAAATGCTGGTAACCAGCATTTTCTCCTTTTCCCACAATGTTTTCTACCCTTTACAAAGTCAATTTCAAATTTTCAGTCACTTTTGTTTTGTATTCTGCAAATGCTTTCGATTTGGACAAGCCAAAAACTTTGTTGTTTGGTAATGAGTTAAACAATGAGGATATGCACAACTGAAGGAGATCAGGAACTTGAACTTAAGTATCACAGATATGACATATACATTTCAAAATTTTATTCATAGTCAATTTAAACTTGAAACGGTTAAACAAGCACCTTTTATATTCAAACAAAACTGAGGTTAATCTCACAGGCCACTGTTACTTTTGCTATAATGTTTTTCAATCATGGTCCACTAAAAAATCACACACAAAAAAAATCTACTGTTGTATTGTACATTGACTCTTGACCTAATAGCAAAGTTTAGGCCTTATTCAAATTGAAAGCATTTGCGGACAACAAAGTAAGTGTGACTCACAAAATAAAATTCATATTTTGAATGGGTCTTTCTCATCTAGGTTGTTAAAATCTGTGATTATTTGGTTAACTAAAGGGTTAACCTAAAAACAAAATCTTAGCCTTATCCAAACTGTATCTCTTGCAGACCAAGCCGTTGACTACGTTTCTCACACGCAAAACTCACTGGAAAGAAATTTTGTCTCAACTGGGTATCAAACTTACATCCACCTGATCACAGGTCAGGCAAGTCAGAAATGTTGACCACTTGGCTACCTCATCAAGCTGCTGCACAGGGGCATATATATAATGGTGTTAAGTCATTAGCGGCCACCATAATACTCCTTATATTCTGCCGTTGCTACAGAAAGAGCAGGGTTCCTATGGTTTTTTTTTTGGTTTCCCACAATAATCTTCACAAGCCACTGGCTGTTTTCCCACTTGGCAACTGTCAAAACTAGAGCTGTCACTGAATGTGACTTAATACCCCCGCCAGAACTTTGACAGAAACAGGCAATTACTAGTATTTTGTACACAGACACACAGACGGACACACACACCTGGACGCACACATGGACAGACAGGCTGATTCCAGTGTACCCCTGAAAACATTCGTTTTGCAGGGATATAACAATGGTCAGTAATGACAGAAGATTAAGTCCTGTCACGATGACTACCATAAATCCTTGGAAAGAAATCAGCTGAGCCCAGGATCAACCAGCGACTTCCTGATCTCAAGTGGAGTGAGAAGTAAACTCTTACATCTTTTACTAATCTCTCTCGATTCTGCTTCCTGGGAACTACACCAGTACTTCTATGGACTGATCTACTGGTACTGGACTAGGATCAGTACAGATTACTAACATTTTTGCACATGCATCAAAAACTCTTTTTTAACTCTATATTCCAAAAGACAAAATTTTAGATTTTTTCAAACTGACAGCATTTGCAGACAACATAAAAATCGACTCAAAAATTTAACTTTGATTTTGGAATAGAAGAAAATATTGTGGGAAAAGGAGAAAATGCTGTTAACCAGCATTTTCTCCTTTTCCCACAATGTTTGTCAAAAACCAGAGATCGTTTGCTAAAGGGTTAACCAAGCATGGCTAATACATGTTTTTTTTTGTTGTTTTTCATTTAACTTTAGAATACATTCTTTGTAAGAATCTATGAGGTAAATACATGTAATTGAAACAAGGTACAAGGTGTATGTTTAACCCTTTCCCAAACAAGCCCTTGTTTTTACGTGTCTGCAGTACTCGTCTTTTGAAGACACTCTGGGAAAAGGAGAAATTGCTCGTAACAAGCAATTTCTTCTTTTCCTACAGTGTTTTCTGCCCCGTTCGGATAATTTTCTGCCATTGCTATGAATGTTAAAATTGCCACCTGCAAACTCTTTCACTTTGGAAGAGTCTAAAATTTGTCGTTTGGGAAAGAGTTAACCCCTCACCAACAGCTTTATTTCTTGAGAACTACAGATGACACATTCACTATTTGCAAAATTTATCCTAAGATGAAATTATTGTGATTATCAGCATCTTCTTCATTTCCAAAAATGTTAACTATTGCCTTATCCAATAGGATCATTCACACATGTAAATGTTTGGTAAAAGGTGCAGGCCTTGATGACAACCTTGCTACAAGCTCATAAGCCTTATATCTCCAACTTATATATCTTTAACCCTTTACCACACAGGAAAATTTCAGACTGGTTCAAATTCAAAGCATTTGCAGACAACAAAATAAAGGTGACTGAAAAATTAAATTTGGTTTTGGAAGAGTAGAAAACACTGTGGGAAAAGGAGAAAATGCTGGTTATCAGCATTTTCTCCTTTTCCCACAGAGTTTTCAAAAGGCTTCTTTCTCAGGGTCGTTAAAAGTCGGGATTATGTGGTAATGGGTTAAGCACACATTTATACAAACAATTTGCAGTTCCATGACTTAGAAGAGGTCATACTCTGATCGCTTGTTCTTTGAATATTTACTCCAAGTCTTCCTTCTACCCCATGCTGAAAGATAGAATATTAAATGGTTAAGTCCTCACTACAAGACAAAATTGCTGACCAGACCAATTTAAATGCATTCACAAGTGACAAAATACTTTCAGCCTTTGTGGTGGTTAATTTCTATTTTTGGTTCATGTTGTTGCTGTTATGCGATTCAATCAGAATTGATGATTACTTCTACAACCCAATTATTCTCTAAAGAATGAAGCTATCAGGGGTTATCTCCCTTCCCTTACAAAAATTAACAGCAGGATAAATAATTTTAACCCTTTCCCACACGGCAAATTTTGGACCAGACCAAATTGAAAGCATTTTGCAGATGACAAATTAAGAGTTGCTAAAAAGATGATTTTTCAATATGATAGGGTAGAAAACATTTTGGGAAAGGAGAAAATGCTGGTTACCAGCATTTTCTCCTTTTCCCACAATGTTTTCAAAAGGCTTCTATTCCTGACCCTAAAAACCAGGGATTGTTTGGGAAAGGGTTAAAGGTTAGTGCGCAACAATGTGAATCAAGATCAAACTGCAAAAAAAAAAGAAATCAGGCTTCATATTAACCAACCATTCTTTAGAACATTCCTAAGCTTAACTCTTTACCACACGACAAAATTTTAGACTGGTCCAAATTGAAAGCATTTGCAGACGACAAAATAAAAGTGTCTGAAAAATTGAATTTTGTTCTGGGAAGGATAGAAAACACTGTGGGAAAAGGAGAAAATGCTGGTTACCAGCATTTTCTCCTTTTCCCACAGTGTTTTCAAAAGGCTTCTTTCTCAGGGGCGTCAAAAGTAGGTATTGAGTGGTAATGGGTTAATCCCAAGAATTTTTTTTTGTTAAAGTAACACAATTTCTGATTGGCTAAACCATTGGATTCTAAAGATGTTCTTGGAACAATTATGTAAACAAAATGGACAGAAAAGATCCAAGATGTATTGCATGCTTTTACAAGCCAATAGCGTGCTGATATAACCTTAAAATTTTAAACTGGTAGATTAGTTATAAGTCACAAAAAGTTATAACTCTTCGCAGAGCTTACAAGTAACTCTACCCGACAACAAAATCCTGGCCTTGTACAATTCCATAGCACTAGCAGACAACAAAATAAGCTTTTGAAATTACATGATTTATCTTTAACCCTTTGCCCCACAATGACACTTTTTAACCACCCTGGGAAAGAAGCCTTTTGTAAACATTGTGGGAAAAGGAGAAAATGCTGGTTTCCAGCATTTTCTTCTTTTCCCACAATGTTTTCTACCCTTTCTATGTTTTCTACCCTTTCAAATAAAAATTGCACCATTTGAGCCAGACTGAAATTGTTGTCTGCAAATGCTGTCAATTTGGACAAGGGTTAAATTTTGTTGTGTGGTAAAGGGTCAATAACAAAGAAAACATTGTGTCCTTTTCCACAATGTTTTCAAAAGCTTCTAGCCACAGGGTTGTTGATGTTCAGGATTGTCAGGTAAGGAATGAAAATGTGACTTACAAGAATCCTGGGTAATGATGTTTTCAGTGTCTAGCTCTGCCACTTCCTTCTTTAATCGCACCATTTCTGCTTTCTTCAAGCTTGGTTTACCTGTAGTTTATTTTTTTTTCGAGATAACCAGTCTTAAAATTACTATCTGCAGATAACTCACTCTATTGCAGGAGATCTATTTTTTTTTCTCAAACCTTTACCATACCATCGGATTATGTGGTCGCGGGATAAAATGTGACTTACAAGATTAATTGATTGTATGGTGTTTAATACCATTTTCACTATTATTTCAGTTATATTGCATCAGCCAGTCCACCTATCCATCCTTTCCTGAAGTTTCCTTTACCAGTAGTCTGAACAATATTCTTTCCAAGCCACTTGGGTGCTTTCCGACAAGACCATTGTAAAAAGAATGGTCAGCTGAGAGAGAGGAACAAATCCCGTCTCAATTACTATCATCAATTCATGGAAAGAAATTTGCTGGGTCGGCGATCGAACAAATGACCCAATGTTCTCTAGTCATTACGCTATCAATAGAGCTATGTTTGATGTGACTTACAAGAATAATGAGTAATGTTTTCAGTATCTCTCATTTTGATTTCATAATCAGTCTTCAGAAATAATCACCTGCAGAAAACTCTTTCAAACATTGCAGAAGGCCAATTTTTGAAACTACCTGTGTATGCCCGAAAAGTAAATCTTTGATCAGCATTATATTAACAAAAAAATTTCTCCCAACAATGAGTAATACAATGATAAACTGTTTTTTCTGTAAAAAAGAAGAAAACAAAAAATCCTACATACTTGTATAAATTCTCTAAACCCATTGACAAAAATAGGGGTAATAAAAATAGGTAGTATTTCTGTATTTCAGTGATTTGTCAGACCACAGTATGTACAGTCTGATCTTCCAGTTATGAATTCTGCTGATTAACTCTTTCCCAAATGACAAAATTTTTCACTGGTCCAAATTGAAAGCATTTGCAGACAACAAAATAAACATAATTCAAAAGTTGAAATTTGTATTCCAGCAGGGTAGAAAACATTGTGGGAAAAGGAGAAAATGCTGGTTACTAGCATTTTCTTTTCTTCCCACATTGTTTTCACATTGTTATCTCAGGGTTGTAAAAACCAGGGATTGTTTGATAAAGAGTTAAGTCAATTAGAGAAAATTCTATCTCATCTTCAAGTCTGTATTTTCAGACTTTGCCGAGGTTAAACTTCTAGTTTTGGCACTGAAAGACTTAAACCCCCATTTGCCAGAGCCTGGCTCTATTTCGAGTTACAAATGTAGGCATAAGTTAACTCTTAACTAAACAACATAATTTTGGATGCAAACTTATTGAAAGCATTTATAGACAACTAAATAAATGTAGGTCAAATTATGAAGTCTGATAGGGTAGAAAACATACTAGTGAGAAAAGGGAAAAATGCTGGTTAGCAGCATTTTTTCGCTTTCCCACAATGTTTTCTAAAAAGCCTTCTTCTTCATGTTCATCACAATTCAGGATTGTGTGGTAAAGTGATAATAACAAACACTACATTGCCACCACTGCTATCCATATATTACAGCATTATGTATTATTTATAAAAGCACATGTACCTTTCATCCCTGCCTGCTGCAAAACCTCTTTAAGTGCCCGAATTTTCTGTTTGTCTGTAGTACAACCTTTCAGGTGGATGTCATTTCTAACGAATATTCCACAAGCTTTACAAATCTTCCGCAATTGTGCCAAATACTTTGAAGATGCGTCCGTCGTCTAAAAGAAAATAGTTATGCTGAAATTAAAACTTTGCTATCTGCCCACATTTGTTTTCACTGGCACCAAATCGCTTTTGAAACTATTGTTGTAAAAAACAAAATTTTCTCATTATCAGCCATGAACAAGGCAATCCTGAGTTTTAACAATCCTAAAGAAGACACCTACTGAAAGCATTCTGGGAAAAGAAGAAAATGCCATTTTCTCCTTTTCCCACAATGTTTTTTACCTTAAAGCCAATTTTTTTATTTTTGGAGTGACAATTATTTATCATCTACAAAGCCTCCAATTTTGTCAACTCAAGTCTATATTTTATTCATTTAGTAAAAGGTTTTAAACTGGAAAATTTTCCATTTGCCACAGGGACTTCAGCATTCTATGTATTAAGCCCTTATAAATCAATCCACTTTTTAGTGACCCTATCAAGGGCAGATTTTGATAATACAGCAAGTTACGGAGAAAATGCTGGTGACCAGTGTTCTAGTTTTGGAAAAAAAATCATTAGAGACAAATCCCAAATTTGCACTGTGTAAATTATTTAACCCATTACCAAACAATCCCTACTTTTGACAACCCTGAGAATGAAAACTTTAGAAAACATTGTGCGAAAATGAGAAAATGCTGGTAACCAGCATTTTCTCCTTTTCCCACAATGTTTTCTACCCTTCACAAAACAAATTTCAAATTTTCAGTCATGTTTATTTTGTCATCAGCAAATATTTTCAATTTGGACAAACCTAAAATTTTGTTGTTTGGTAATGAGTTAATTGCAAACATACATGAACAAGTCTAAAATTTTTAATTTGACCTTGTAAGGTATTAACTCTTCTCCTTTTTAAAGAGATATTCTACCCTTCCCGGCCCAAACCTACAAACTCTAAGGGCTAGTTGCACAATGGCAGATTCAGGTTAACCCTAAGTTAAGAAATTATGAAATCATGGCTTAACTCAGGTTTATCTATAAACTGCCATTATGCAACCGGCCCTAAATGTTTTACAGCCCTCAAGCTGTAATCAATTTGGTTGGTTAGTTGTATTGGGGTTTAACGCCACATTAACAGCTGAGGTTGTATCATGGCGGTCGGTGACACACATGTGTTTCCTGGCTTTCTCACACCAGTACTAACACAACTTTCTTTCCAAAGCCACCGACTACTTTTCTCACATGCTTCAGAAGAAGCGAGAAGTGAAAATCAGCCAATCAATTTGGTAATCACCAAAACAAACATGAAACCTTATTGGAAAAAAATGCATGATATAATTAACCCTTTCCCAAACAACAAATTTTAGATTCTTTCAATTTTGAAAAATCAACAGACAACAAATTTAACATAGGTACAAACTTAAGCTCTCTGATAGAACAGAAAACATTGTGGGAAAAGGAGAAGATGCTGGTTACCAGCATTTTCTCCTTTTCCCACAATATTTCCATAAGCCTTTTTTCCTAGGGTCGTGAAAACCAGTTTTTGTTTGGTAAAGGATTAAAAAATATACTAGTACATTGCCTGCTACATAAATTTTTCACATTTCCTAAAAAATCAAATTTTTATAAGCTTTGAAAAAAATCTAAAAATTAGTATTAAGGAGTCTTACAGATTTTTTCATTTGTGAACTATCTCCATCTTTAGAAGTCCCAGACACTTGTTCCTTCAATATTGTCAGTGGTACACCACTCTCACTGCTCGATGATTCAGATTGGTTGACAGGTTTTAATTTGGTTTTATCATGTTTGTCTGAAGTAGAGTCTATGTTTCTTCCGTTTGGTTTCACGTCAGTGTCACTATTGTTATCGGAACTATCAGATTCAGGTTTTGGCAAATTGGACTTTGTTCTTTCACCTGATTTCACCGAAGATTTGTTTTCCTTCTCATCATCAACCGAAGAGCCTGACCTCATGTTGTTTGCTTTCAGATCAGATGTCTTCACATTAGAACTTTCACAGTCACTGTGGGAGGAATCTGAGGGATTTTTCTTATATTTCACTGTTTTACTTTTGTTATTTGAACTATCAGAATCAGAACATGATGTATTGGATCCTTTTTCACTAGATGATTTAACTTTTGATCTACATATATCAGGATCCTCATCAGAAGATGAGTCTGCAGCACTTTTCTTTGCTGTCAATGTTTGACTATCTCTGTCTGAACTTTCTGAGGCATTGCTTGATAACTCCGATTGCTTTGGACTAACTGCTTTCCCTGAATGTTGATTCTCACTTCCATCTGAGGAAGAGTCTAAATCTGACTCCTTTGCCTTCTTGTTATCCTCACTACTTTCACAAGAACTCTTACGCCTATTAATCTTGTCATTTTTACTTTGACCTGAGCTACCATCTTCATTTCTTGATGAATCACCGACTGTTACATTATCATTTGATAAGCTACTGTCATCATCAGAATTTTCCAATTGTTTTTTCTTTTTGATATTTTTCGTTTTCTTCTGCCTCTTTGAAAATGATTCATCCTCACTTTCAGATAAAGCACTTTCTTGTGAATTTAATTTCTTTCTCTCTCTGTTTCGTGAGTTCAAAGATTTTTTCTTCTTTCTCCTAATTTTTACCCTATCTTCAAGTTCTGAGTCACTACTCAAGCTGCAACAAGAATCAGGATCTGACTTTGTAATTCTCTTGTCACTAGCTGCCTCTGCATCTGATAATTCATGATTGTGCTCTTTAAGCTCTTCCTCACTAATGTTCTCGACTGATTCATCTTCACTATCAGATAATACACTTTTGATCCCTTTTCTCTCTGCTAATTTACCCGAGGATTTATCATCACTACCTGATTTATCTTGATCACTTGTATCATGTCCTGAATTTCTATCAGAGTTCTCTTCACTTTCACCATCAACATCACAACGCTGTGAGCTGGTAACTCCATTTTCATTAATGTTATTTCTAAGTGCACTTATAGATTTTCGTTGCTTTTTGATAAACAATGGTTCTTCATCACTATCTCCCCTTGCTGAAGCCCTGTTATCTTTGTCTGACAGTACAGGTAATTCTTGTGTCTCACCTTTATTTTCATCCTGACTTTCATCACTCTCGCTATCTACTGCATTCTTTCTTCTTTTCACTTTTTTCCCGACTTTTTGCAAAATCTCGTTATCACTTTCATCACTCTCAAACCTGTTTGTAGAAGATCTGCTGGCCTGTATTTTCATTTTTCCACTCTTAACATTTGTTTTACTGTCCGTTATTTTTCTGCTAACAGAGTTGCTGTCTCTATCATTTGAAGCCTCCTTTCCTCCATCATCAGCCAACATATCATCAGATGGACCATCTTGAACACACTGCAATGTACATGTAAGTCAGACAAATAATTCGGACTTTTCAGGACTCCTTCTTGGATAATAAAATCTTAGACTTATTCAAAATGAAAGTACTGGTATTTGCAGACACCAAATTCATACTGTAAACATGGATATATATATGTCAAAAAAGCTAATTACAGATTTGAACATTTTGCGCATGGAAATTTTTGCGAATTCAAGACACTTGTTATCCATTGGTATTCTTGTAGTAAAGTACACAAAAAGAAAACATTTCAAATTCAAGAAATTGCAAAAAATTTCCATATCAGAAAACTTTCCACTTATAAAGTATTTATATGGCTCAAAATAGACAAATTGTGAATTTTTTCTTCTGACTGATAGTGTTGTGTGAAAATCAGAAACAGTAGTTCCCTCAGGGTCCTTAACCCTTTACCACACAATGCAGACTTTTAATGATCCTCGGCAAGAAGCCTGTTGAAAACATTGTGGGAAATGGAGAAAATGCTGATAACCAGCATTTCCTCCTTTACCCACAAAGTTTTCTACCCTAACAAAGAAAAATTGTGTCATTTGAGCCACATGAAATTATCATCTACAAATGCTTTCATTCTGGATATCTCTAAAATGTTGCCACGTGGTGACATTCAGGCAAAAGGCAACATAGCTTGTAGTGAGGAACATCTTCTTTTGCATGATCAATGGTTTCATACATTTTTTGCCTTCTAATGCCCAGAAAATATGGTCTGATATAAATTAATTTTTATTCATAAAAAGTTAACAAGAGGGCCAAGATGGCCCTGGATCGCTCACCTGAATTTTTGAGATGACCATAGTCTATCTTTTTTTTTTTTGAGGTATTGAAACATTGGAACCAAATTTATAATTTTGCCAAGCAATTTTCAAAAGGTCACCTGTAAAAGTCATTTCGAAATCTGACCATCAGTTTCAAAAAGAAGAATTTTTAAGAATTCTTCATTTCTGTATAAGAGCAAGTAACCCAATCCACGAGAGCCATGTTTCTTGATGGATCAAAATTTACGAACAAGTTTTGAAAAGGGTAACCCATGGAACATCTCTCTGAAATTATTTCAAAATCTGACCAGGGGTTTCAGAGAAAGAGAATTTTAAAGAATTTCATCATGTCCGTATAGTGCAAGTAGCCCCCATTCACAAGAGCCATGTTTCTTGACGGATCAAAATTATATGTACAGCTTTTGGAAAGGGTCACCCACGGAACATCTCTGTCAGATTATTTTAAAATCTGACCACGGGTTTCAGAGAAGAAGAATTTTCAAGAATTTCTTCATTTCCATATAGTGCAAGTAGCCCCCATTCACTAGAGCCATGTTTCTTGGCCAATCAAAATTTTGCGAACAATTTTAGAAAAGGGTCACCCAAGGAATATCTCTGTGAAATTATTTCAAAATCTGGCCAGCGGTTTCAGAGAAGAAGAATTTTCAAGAATTTCTTCATTTCTGTATAGTGCAAGAACCCCCCATTCACCAGAGCCATGCTTCTTGACCAATCAAAATTTTGCGAACAATTTTTGAAAAGGGTCACCCAAGGAACATCTGTGTGAAATTATTTTAAAATCTGGCCAGCGGTTTCAGAGAAAAAGAATTTTTAAGAATTTCTTCATTTCTGTATAGTGCAAGTAGCCCCCATTCACCAGAGCCATGTTTCTTGACAAATCAAAATTTCGCAAACAATTTTTGAAAAGGGTAACCCAAGGAACAAGTCTGTGAAATTATTTCAAAATCTAACCAGTTGTTTCAGAGAAGAAGAATTTTTAAGAATTTCTTCATTTCTGTATAGTGCAAGAAGCCCCCATTCACCAGAGCCATGTTTCTTGACCAATCAAAATTTCGTGAACAATTTTTGAAAAGGGTCACCCAAGGAATAACTCTGTGAAATCATTTCAAAATCTGACCAGCGGTTTCAGAGAAGAAGATTTTTTAAGAATTCCTTCATTGCTGTACAGTGCAAGAAGCCCCCATTCACCAGAGCCACATTTTTTGACCAATCAAAATTTCGCGAACAATTTTTAAAAAGGGTCACCCAAGGAACATATCTGTGAAATTATTTCAAAATCCGACCAGCGGTTTCAGAGGAGAAGATTTTTAAAGAATTCCTTCATTTCTGTATAGTGCAAGAAGCCCCCATTCACCAGAGCCACATTTTTTTACCAATCAAAATTTCACGAACAATTTTTGAAAAGGGTCACCCAAGGAACATATCTGTGAAATTATTTCAAAATCCGACCAGCGGTTTCAGAGGAGATGATTTTTAAAGAATTTGCTAAAAAATTCCATTTGGTTGCCATTTTTGATGGAATCAAATTCTGTGAACAATTTTTAAAGAGGACCTCCCAAGGAACATTCCTGCCAAGTTTGGTCCAAATCCGCCCAGCGGTTTAGGAGGAGTTGATGTTTAAAGAATTGTTGACGACGCACGACGGACGACGCACGAAGGACGACGCACAACGGACGACGCACAACGGACACCGGGTGATCCTAAAAGCTCCCCTTGAGCACATTGTGCTCAGGTGAGCTAAAAACAATTCAACTTGTTGCCATGGCACAAGATGACAATTTCTATGTTTATCAAAACTGACAAAAATTGAAAATCAAATGTGGCTAAAGTGACAGGATTTGTATATTTGAAAGGGCAGCAAACAATGCAAGAAAAGGAGAAGATGCTATTAACCAGATGCTTGATGCTCATACAGCTTTAAATACAGAAGTTGAAAATAAAAGAGAAATATATGTAAACATTATACCTTAGGGTTTTTGGCTCTCAGAGAAGTTTCGTTTATATTGGACTTCAAATCTAAGCTCCTCTTGGCTTTTTTTATTTTTGTTTTCACTTTTATAGGCTTATTCTCTGTGCAATGAACTGTATCATTTACCACTTTGTCCTTTTTCTTCTTTCTTATTAGAGGTGTGTCTCCATTGCTCTCATCAGAATCTTGTCTTATCTTTGCTACTTTCTTTTTCTTTTTTATTAATGGTGTATCATCTGTACTGGAATCAGAGTTAGCATTACTTTCTGCTTTGACTTTCTTCTCTTTAGCTGAATGTGAGTTGTAAATGCTGTACCTGGTATGTAACTCACTTTTACCCCCGTGTTTTTCTTTTGAACTGGCTTTATCTGAAGGTGTATCTATTACACTGTCATCTGAATCTGTGTATTTCTTTAAACTGTTCTTTTTTTTAATCAATGGTGTATCTCCTGTACTGTTATCAGAATCAACTGTTATCTTCGACTTTTTCTTCTTTAACTTTTTATTTTTCATTGTGACTAAAGGTATATCATCAGAATCTGAATTGTTTCCAGAATCTCTGTTTTTCTTACATTCAACTGCAGTTTTCTGTTTGTATTTCTTTTTTTTCATTAAAGGTGTATCACCTGTACTCTCATCAGAATCAAATGTTTTCTTTGCTTTTTTTGCCTTTTTCTCTTTCAACGGAGTATCATTATCACTACCATTGGAATCATGATGATTTTTTTGTTTGCATTTTGTCTTTCTAATCAATGGCGTGTCTCCTGTGCTCTCATCAGAATCAGGATCTATCTTTGATACCCTAGCTTTCCTTACGGTCAAATGCACATCTCCAGTTCCATCATCAGAATAGAAGTTTTCTTTTTCAACTTTCTTTTCATCATACTCTACAGCATTTAAAAGTACTTTCACTTTTCTTTTCTTCATTAAATCAGCAACTGAAGTACTGTCTTGAGAATCTACAGTATCTGAAAGTTGTCTTTTGTTTTTCTTTTTTATCAAAGGTGTATCTCCTGTGCTTTCATCTGAATCAACAGCCTCTGGAATTTTTTTCTTTTTCTTTTTTCTTTTCTTGACTATAGGTGTACATGCAGTGCTTTCACCAGCATTTTCTTCACCTTTTTTCATTTTCTCCTTTTCAAATGGTTTGTTATTTGATATTTTACCAGCATCTGTATCATTGAAATTTTCACCGTTTCTCTTTGCCTTTTTGATCAAAGGTGTGTCACCTGTACTATCATCAGAATCCCACCTCATTTCTTTCTTCACTTTTTTTGTCTTCTGTTTAACTGTCAGTGTCTTAAGTGGGCTTACATCTGAATCACTATGCAAATCTTTTTCCTTCCCCATAGAAGTTTCTTTCTGTTTCAATTTTTTGCATTTAAAACCATCTGTTTCTGTAAGTTCTTTAGAAGCTTTCCTTTTGTTTTTAGTTCCCAATGTCTCTGACTGATGATTCAAAGGCACTCTCTGTGCTGTTCTGTTATTTTTGACCAGTTCTTGTTTTCAATACATCATTTCCAGTTTAAACTGAAACAGAAAATTCAAAACAATCAACAAAAGGAGAAAATGATTAATGTTTGCCAAAAATAAACAAATAATTAAAAGAAGTTACTGTTAATTTCTTGTTATTCCATTAAGAAGTAAATATCCATTGACCTACTTCCCAGGAAAGACAAAAGTCCTAGGATTGACATTTACTGTGCATGTTTCAACATCATTTTTGCTGTAGTAAAGTAAAGTACTTTTTTCCAAAATTTATAAGCTTCTGTTTTATCAGCTTGGGCATGGAAATAGAAAATATAATGGAATGGAAAATCAAATAGTTCATTTACAAAGGGTCATATTTATCACATAGTACATTGCCCATCATATGTCATATTTTGAAAGAAAGAGATCATGCATGTGCAGCTAACTCATTAGTATGATTACCAAACGACAATATTTTAGGCTTGTCCAAATCGAAGACAACAAAATCTATGTTGACTGCAAATTTGAAAATTGTTTTGTGAAGGATAGAAATAATTGTGGGAAAAGGAGAAAATGCTGGTGACCAGCATTTTCTACTTTTCCCACAGTATTTTCTACAGGCTTCTTTCTTGGAGTCGTCAAAAGTAGGGATAGTGTGGTAAAGGGTTGAACAAATTCAAAAAAAGTTTTTGTGTTTATGTAAAATAAAAGGTAAATCACAAAAAAGATTGATGAAAACCTTGCACTTTGGTATCAATGTGAAATTATATCATTTATCTGTCGATTCACGTCCATTTTCATTAACATAGCTGACAAGTAGTCTCAACAATGAGAAGATACGGTGATTTTTTTCACATTTGGACATTAATTTTAATCATTAATCAGGGTTCCCACAACTTTCTGCTTGCAAAATTCCAGACTTTTTCCAGACTTTTTCCAGGATTTTTTTCAAAATTCAAGGTTTTTTCCAATAGAAAAACTGGAAATGCAAAACCTTTTGAAAGCTACTTTCTTACATACATTCCTTGTTTTAATGAAAAATTAAGATTTAAAGAACATTCTAACTGCATCATAGTTATTTCATTTCTTTACTTGGCCAGTTAAAAAAACTACAAATGACCGAATATAGATTCAGATTAGCCTATCCATACAGGCAGTTTAATAAGGATCCATGCTGTTCACTTACAGTTCCTACAAGTAATGAAGTATTTGAAGGCAAATAGTATAGATCCTTATAAGACTACATAACCAGGCAAATTGGGAACAATAGGACCATGATGGTCCTATATCACTCACCCGAGTACTAAGCAGTAAAGGTCTACAGTGTAGATAAATGCCAAATATCGAAGTTCAAGTCCAAATAATTATGACAGGGTATATAACTGTGCAAAAAGCACTTTCTTCTTTTCCCAAAATGCTTTCACAACCCTTCTTCTTCAGGGTCATTGAAAGTCGGGATTTTATAGTAAGGGATTGAATTAACTTTCAGAGGCAAGGCGTTTATTTCCTGGTCAAAATTGTGGTTTAATGACAGATTAAAAAACATCATTCGCTCATTGTTAAGACACGAATGAGATTTGTCTCAATAACTTTTTATCAAATTTCAAAGGATGTTGGCTGACACAGTAATCAAGCCAGCGCAAACTGGGAACCCTAAACTAACAGCTCACAACATTACTAATTTATTGGAGCTCGATAAGTCCAGTATGTGAAAGGTAACCCCTTTTCCAAGACGCATCTTACAGAAGAAAATTGTAACACAAGACTATCCTAAGGAAGACATGTATGAAGTTTCATAAAGGCCAAGGACTTTAGAAGATAACCGTCAATGTGGATGGATGGGCCAACTGACTGTAATTGGTCCGTAATGAAATTATACATTTAGGCCCCTTTTTTGATAACATGTCGTTTCATGAAATAAAATCAAATAACTATTGTCTGTGGCTCAACAAGATGAACTTTAATTACATTTTGCCCTGTAATGAAAAAGATATTGGTCCAAAGTGAAAATATACACCAAGCCCCCTTTTTTCATGACATGACATTTAATGAAAAAATGTAAAATATTGTTATTGGCAAACTATCATATGTACATAAATTCCATCTTGTTTCAGAGCAGAAGAATTTTAAAGTCTTCCCTCTTTGTTCCCATGCTCAAACTTGTGACCACCAGGGCAGGGCCAGCTTGAACCCTAGGGGCATCATATGAACAAACTTGGTAGAGGTCCTCTAGAAGTTAGTACATACACAATATCAAAGCTCTAGGACTTCAAGTTTCAGAGAAAAAAAAAAGTTTTCTGTCTTTGTTCCTATATTTCAAATTTGTGACCCCTGGGGCAGGGCCAGTTTGAACCCCGGGGCCATCATATGAGCAATCTTGGTAGAGGTCTAATAGCAGATGCTGCACACCAAATATCAAAGCTCTACCCCTTCTTGTTTCAGAGAAAAAGATTTTTTTCAAAGTTTTCTTTTATTATTCCCATGTACGAACTTGTGACCCCCGGGATGGGGCCAGTTTTGACACCAGGGGCATTATATGAACAACCTTTGTAGAAGTCTACTAGGAGATCCTACATACCAATTATCAAAGCTCTATGCCTTCTAGTTTCAGAGAAGAAGATTTTCAAAGATTTTGCTTTTTTTTTTTCTTTGGTTGCCATGGCAACCAGCGTTATGGGTGGAATTTAATCTCTTGAACAACTTTGGTAGAGATTCGAATGAGGAACATCCCTGCCAAGTTTCATCAAGATTGGCCCAGTGGTTTAGGAGGAGAAGATGTTAAGAAATTGTGGACGATGCACGACAGCCATAGGGCGATCACAAAGCTCACCTTGAGCACTCTGTGCTCAGGTGAGCTAAAAATGTGTTGTTTTTTCTTATATTGGGAATTATTTTCTTTATGATTTAAGACACCGAATCAAGTCCTTGCATATCATTTACTATCATTGTACACAACAGTTTTGTTGTAAGCCTTCAAATAGAGGTTATTTTCCCTCTTCAGTCATTGAAACTAAAACTTAATTCAAAAGTACCATGTTTTACTTTCACTTTAACTGTTCAGTTTTCATGACCTGAAATACATGAATAAATAAATTGGTCTTTTCAAAGGCAATATCCCTGCTTTTAAAGTTTCTGAAAATACGAAAAATCGTAACTTTGTTAGATTTAATACTTGACGTGTTTTGATCCATGATTGCAGACAGGCGCTTACTTTCAGTTTCCTCTGACTCGTCGACCTCATTCCGACTAGAATCTCCCCGTGGGGTCCCGGGGGTTTTTACTGTATAGAATAGGACCTCGGCCTTTCTCTATGGCATGTCGTAGAAGGCGACTAAAATTAGAGACAAACGGCTGCTTTCCTCGTAATTCGTAGGATTGCAGCAGGCTGGGTAGTTCTTATTCCAAATCCTTTATTTTTTTCTCGATGTAAATAGGGTTTGGAATGGGAATCAATCGGCCTGTGGGACCCCGTGTGGTTTAATCGGGGGTATAAGAATAAACCACTGCAGTCCCGCGATCGTCACATCTGCCATTTCATCTGGCGGAACAAAAGTGACAGCATGCATGTCGTAAAAGGCGACAAAAGGGGCATCATTTTGTGTTTCATCCATTCCTCATTTATCATGTTTGTCTTGTGTTGTTCGACATGTATGTTATTTTCACCTCACATTATTGTTTACTAAGTAAGTGCGCCCAATATGACCTAAGTTGTCGACGGGCCTTAAAACACCATTCATTCATTCATTCCGACTAGAATCATAACGTGGCTTCATAAAGATAAAGTCTGTTAACCTTTCAGACCCTATGGATTTAAATTTTCAGTAATATTTACTGTTGTAGCTCATTTTCACGTCAATTCACATCATCTCGTCTCCCGGAAAATACAAAGCGCAGCTGCATTGTATTTTAGGGTAAGTACCGAGTTCTCCGAAATCAATACACTGGATCCCGGTTTGTTTAAATATTAGAATAACTATTCCGGGACCAGTGAACCTGGAAAAAGACCGTCATGTATTTGGGAAATTCACCTACTTCGACCAATGACGGTCTATACTATTATACAAAATATTGGATCTTTATCCGAAAAATGGAGGACGCAGATCGGAGATTATTATCGTCCTAAATTCTTGTTTCACACCCAAAACTTTCGTACTTTTCCCGGTTTTTTCCCGATTTTCCAGAGATATAACAAAAATCAAGACTTTTTCAAGACCGGGAACGGGTATTTCGAAATTCCCGACTTTTTCCCGTTTTCCCGACTGCATGGGAACCCTGATTAATGTGCACCGTACCGTCTCAATGCCATCGAAAAATTTCCAGTAGCAAAGGAAGAGTGCTATACCGCCTTTCTGTTTCGTTGTTTAAATCTGTAATGCAGCATGACCAAGACAGATTATTAAACCTTTCATCACCCTAAAAGCCTGTAGAAGTCGTTTATGACACGTAAATCTTGGAAAGAACACAGACAAAATTTATCGGGCATGGCAGCAGTTTTGATCGTTTTCAGGAATGTAAACAACTCAAGAAACTGGTGAAACGCATGATTATCTCTTATGTTTAGCATTTAACCCATTTAATATCACACAATCCCTACTTTTGACAACCCTGAGAAAGAAGCCGTTAGAAAACATTTGTGGTAAAAGGAAAAAATGCTGGTACCCAGCATTTTTCCTTTTCCCAGAATGTTTTCTACCCTTCATGAAACAAATTTCAAATTGTCAGTCACTTTTATTCTGTTGTCTGCAAAAGCTGTCCATTTGAACAAACCTAAAATATTATTGTTTGGTAATGAGTTAAATAAAAAATATTTGTATTTTAACGAAGGATTATGAAATACATAGGCAACAGGCATTTTTAAATCAGTTTTATGCTCTATTTGCCAAATTATGAGAGTTCAAACCTGCGCACAAAATCTGTGCGGAACCTTCACCTGGTTTTGTGTTGATCGTCTCTGTACCCAGAGGGGACCCGTCAAAAAGTAACTTCACCTTTGGGGACAGTTATCTGTACTAAGCTGACAAGCAGATTAAAGACACATTAAGCAGATTTATAAATGACATTGACAGGTAAGATTCTGAAAATTTCCAAATACTGTTAAAGGTGAGTTGATGTAAAATGGTGCCGAGACTGACTCACAAAAATAGCATCAGAGCAACCCTAGCAACTAGTTCTTTGCTTTTCCCATAATGTTACATATGACTACAACAGATAAATAATCTTTGAGTCACGATGACCAGTAAATTCTTCTACTGCAAAAACTTTTAGATTTATCATACAAGCAAAAACGATGCCATAAGCGTATAATCAGAGGGACAGATATTGCTGAAACTAACCAGTGTACGATAAAAATTGAGAACGATACTGTAATTAAAAAAATAGTTCAGGGGCCTACAATAACTTATCAAATCTATACTGAGAAAACCGACAAAAAGGCAGTTTATATTCTTTGTAAACTAAACAGTGCTAGCATAGAATTTTCTCGGTGAAAAGCATTTTCACGAACATTTTTGGATCGTTTTCTCCCTCTTGGAATCACATTGCGCTCCAATATGGTCCCCGTGTTGAAATCTAGAAAGGGAACCAAACCGATTTGGTTAGTTCCGGGTGTGTTCGTCCCCAGATCAGTTCACCCCGTACCAGAGCTTATTCGTCCCATGTGATTGCATAACATAACCAGACTGTTTTGCAGCGACCTCGGCCTGAAAACAAATTAAGTTGAGAGCTAATTGAAAACCTTTAAAGACGACAAATTGAATATGACTCATTTAATGTTATTTAACTGTGAAGTAGGTAGAAAACATTGTGGAAAAACGAATATATGCAAGCTGGTAATTAGCAATTTCTCCTGTTCCAACAATGTTTTCATAAGTTTTCCTCCTCAAAAACTCGGAATAGTGTGGTAAATGTCAAACTTCTGGAAAGATGCACAAAGGACATATAATTTACATTCCCTACCGTCTACAATTACTAAAATACTGTTAATAGATAAAAGAATAAAACAGATCAAACTCCAAGTGTAAAACTGGCAAAAAAAAAAACAATCCCTGTTGAAAATACATGTATAATCATTCACCAAAACCAAGTCAAAGTTTTCCTTCAATTGGTCTCAGTTTAAAATTGTATGCGTTGTCTGCCCATGTCATATTTTTCGAATATTCAAGTATTTGTAGAATGCAATAAAGCGGGAGATAATGAAATTGTATGTGGTTCCAAATTCTTTATAACCGTACATCATGTACCTGTGGTCTGTACTATAATATCGAAATTTTCATCCCCCTTCATTACCCATTCACAATCCAATAGTATTTTATCCAAAAACGAGTTTGAAATAAAACTAACTTTATTCGGATTTTACTATCGGCTTGAAACTTTTCTTCAACTTATTTAGCATGATAAGGTTTTAATTGCAACTACCTATAATAAATAAATAGGGGATATTGGGGAGGTGAAAGATAGCAGCCACTAGTGTAAATATTACCGAAGATTTTCACGAGCAGCCAGCCACTAGTAAAAATATTACCGATGATGTTCACGACATGAAATAAATTTCGATCTTTCGCCGAAAAGAAATATAGTTTATTCATTTTATGCATTTAACCATTCCTGGAGGGAATTTAATCAAAACCCAGTGCAGTTTGTTTTTCATTTATTCCCCGTGGCGTACCCCTCCGCTTGGCAACGCATTAAAATATTACGTCAAGAGTGAGAAATGTAAGGTAAATTGCGTCATAATTCCAACTGGTTGTGAGGCACGAGCATTCTTACCTAGGTAAAATGTGCGCGGGAACAACTGTTTCCCCATTGAAGAGTTAAAATGCAAAAAAAAATAGTAGTTTCATTGGTTGTAACCATGAAATATCGAAATGTACTTCACCAATATTTCTCGATAACCCACCGGAAAGCATGAAATAAGTTTGGAATGGTCCAAACGCAATGGTAATTAATATCTTCAGTAGTATTTGTTTCGCGGAGACATCTCTTCTAAATGATGTTGAAGAACTAATAACATCCTGAATGTTGCTGTATTTTTCTTAAAATGCAAAAAAAGAATTTTTTATCGCGATTTACATGTCCTAAGGGGCACATGTCCTAAGGGGGCAGATGTCTGGGAGGCAGATGTCCTAGGTTGGCAGATGTCCGGGGGGGGCAAACATCCAGGTGGCAAATGTCCTAAGGGGGCAAAAGTCCGGGGCACAAGTCCGGGGGGCAAATATCCTATACCCCACATTTTTAGGGTGTTTTACTTGCTCTAACCACTAGTCTCATGGCAATATCGGTTATTTCCCTTGAACCTTGCGGTGAACCACTGGATTCCTAATACCGAGTGTTCCAAAATGTACTAGTTAGTATGTTACACTTTCAAATGTGCCTAATAGATATTGTTTGTAAATATAAAACAATAGAATTTGTAGCATTTTACAAGATCTATCGAAGAAAGCAATTCATATGAGACGACCTGCGATGTCAAAACCGACGTCATTTTGTACATTTGTTGTCAATCAATGAACTCGTATGTCTTACAGGGTTAAGTCGCCTCTTTTGTTTAATATAACCTTACATACAGTGCATGTCATAAAACTCTAATCTTAAACTTGTTAAACCGTATAGAATTTATTAGGTTATCTCTAGAAACAATAATTCTTAGTCACATTTGAAAGTGTATCTTGTATTATGAAACACCCTGTAGTAACAGTGCAAATAAGCAAATAAAAGCTCGCCCTTCTTGAGCACACAGACTCAAAAAGAGTACTATATACATGATATACCAATCACTCAAAAACAGGGAGTGATCTGAATCGACATTGTTTGTCAAGGCCAGAGTCCGTTATCATCAACCATTCACAAACACATTCTTATTGTCCAAGATTTTCTAAATTTGAAAGTCACACGTACAATTTCTGATTGGTTTAACTAAATGGTTTAGCCAATCTGAAGTTCCATGACTTTCAAGTTTAGACCAGCCCTAACTAAGACTAGCAGCACTCTTTAGAATGGTCGCTGAATTGATTGATTGAATTTGCGTTGATTTATCGTCGCCACCGGTTTCCCATGTGGGTGACGCCCTCTGAAGGAATTTAGTGTTGTTACCGGGAATAGTGCAGATACAGGACGAAACCCATCCTAAGTTTTACCTGGTTCTTTAACGTGCTTTGGTGTATAGCACTGTCACACGGGACCTCGGTTTAATGTCTCATCCGAAAAACTTTACATGTATATATCAGTAATTTTTTATGGCCAGCGGTGGGGATCGAAGCCACACCCTAATGATCACGAGTCCTAGGCTCTACCAACTGAGCTATGCAGGCTGGTCTGGTCGCTGAATACATGTGAGGTCCCAGTTTTGTAGTGGCTAGATTATACAAATGGCTGGACGATGTGCAAGTGACATAAATCACATCTTCAACAGATGGGCGTATTTTGTTAGGCCATGATCTAGGTGTCCAGAGTTAGCCCATTAACCCTAAGGCTGCTTAGCGCGACTCAGTGACCTTTTGCGAACAATGTAGATCAAAGATCAGACTGCACAGAATGTGCAGTCTGATCTTTGATCTACATCGTTCGGTACGAAGATACTGTCTCTAAAACATATCTTTGAAATAGCAACATTTGGGGTTTTACTATCAGGTTGGTTTCATTTCAGTTACTTAGCAGGCTGAGTTAACCCTTTACCAATTTATTCGTGTTTTTACGACCCTTATATAGGAGTCTTTTGAAAATATTGCAGGAAAAGGAGAAAATGCTGGTAACCAGCATTTTTTCCTTTTCCCACGATGTTTTCCATCCTGCTGGAAACGAATTTCAATTTTCGAGTAACGTTTACCGTCTGCAAATGCTTTCAATTTGCACCGATCTGGAATTTCGTCATTATTTTGGTAAAGAATCAGCAGAGTAAATATTGGTTTTGCTGGTAACAGGCATATTTTCTCATACTAATTGTTTACTTCATCCTTTTAGCTACATTCAACGTTTTAGATCTGTCCTCTGGGCGGACACTCGTCACAACTCGGCCGATTCCGTACATTTAATATCACCCGATGCACGGCGGGGAATCACGTGACACAACAACAACAACAATGACCGTTATTTGAAAAAATTCCCCAACTTCAGGTAAGAAAATCTTCAACAATTCCGTTAATACGTGACCGATTGGAATTTGGTTTGAAGCAGAGAAGGCGGAAGGACTCCGGGGATTTGCTTGATGTGTTAGATTTTTTAAACAACACCTAATAAAAATGTTATTGACGAGCAAACAAATTATCCAGGGTAAAAGATTTGTTTGCTTGTCAATAACTTTTTTATCAGGTGTTGTTTAAAGAATCTAACACATCAAGCAAATCCCCGGAGTCCTTCCGCCTTCTCTACTTCAAACAAAATTCCAATCGGTCATGTATTAACGGAATTATTGAAGATTTTCTTACCTGAAGTCGGGGAATTTTTTTCAAATAACGGTCCTTGTTGTTGTTGTTGTGTCACGTGATTCCCCGCCGTGCGATGTATGCCGAATGCTGGGCGGCAAAAGAAGCATCTTCCAGAGCTCCAGATGGAGAAAGTTATTTGGGTTTCAAAATTAAATATATTTATTATTCTCAATAAAAATCTATGTTGTGGGCACTCATTAGAATCGTCTCATCGAGACGATTCTAATGAGTACCTACAACATAAGGTTTCGAAGAGAAACAATGGCCCGGTTTAGAATGCCATCACTCCCTCTTACGAGGAGCTCTGAAAGTTTTATTTCGGTAAGTTTTTGCGATCATAGCCGATCTAGTCTTTTCTCTTGTAATAAATTTCCACTATTTTGAGAGACCTCCGGAGGAAAAGCTATATAACCCTTTACCGAAGGACATAATTTTACACTGGTCCAAACTGAAAACACTTGCAGGCGACAAAATAAACATAACTCAACAATTAAATTTTGCTTCCAACAGGGTAGAAAACATTATGGTAAAAGGGGAAAATGCTGGTTACCAGCATTTTCTCCTTTTCCCATAATGTTTTCAAAAGGCTTCTTTCTCAGGGTCGTAAAAACTAGGGATTGTTTGGTAAAGGGTTAATTGCGATACTTAGGCGACATTCTTCCCCCTCTTTCCTCCCCCCCCCCAAAAAAAAAGTGACCATTGCACCATGTATCTTTGATCCCAGACAACCTAATATTGTTTACGTTCTGAGGTGTAATAATAATTTGGTCGGTATGCAAATTGTTTACTATGATCATTACTGCATATTAGTCGCCTCGGAATATAGATCATTCCACGCCATGGTGGGAAATTAGGTTTATTTCTGATTACTGCCAGCTGTTGGCCTATAAATTCATATCTCCTCCGTGTATCCGCAGCCAAAATAGATTTATTATATTCCCTTAGCGAAGGTGGCGACCTCTTTTACATATATTCCCCGCAGCAGACGTATTCTCGTGCAGCCGGTGTAATACAGAGAAATGACTCTCCCCTACAAAATGACCCATGGGTCATTTCTCTACGTAGAGGAATGACCTGGGTCACTATTCTACGTAGAGAAATGACCACAGAGAGTCATTCCTCTACGTAGTGAAATGACTTCTGGGGTCATCTCTCTACGCATAATAATGACCTGCGTCATTTTGTAGGGGAGGGTCATTTCTCTGCATTACACCGGCAGCTTTTCATAACGACAAAGTAGTTCCAAGAAAACTTGGTGCACTATGAGCAGAGTGTCCGTTTGTTATGATGTATAACCAGTATTTTGAATCTATTTGTTTATAGATGATACGAATATTTCCACTCTAGTCTCAGTATATAAAACCAAAAATATATTGCGATTTTAAAACTTGATTTTGAACACCGCAAATATATCCTATCGGACAATGTAGATCCAAGATCAGACTGCACATTTTGTGCAGTCTGATCTTGATCTACAATGTTCTCAAATAGTGCCTTAAATTGCTCTTATCAGCCTATGGGTTAAAATTGTTAAGGATGGTTGCGAAATGGTCGGTGGCAAAGTTCGTCCTTTTACCTACATGTAGTACCATCTAAGTTACTCGAGCGAAAATACCGTCTACAGAAAAAATTCTGTTGATACTGACAGAAAAATTCTCACAGATGAATAACTTCTGCATATTTTTGCCACAAGTTTGTCGGAAATTCACGCTGTTATCAGTACAGCTGTATTCGATTAACCGATGTGCATTATGGGCGAACTAGGTTAAGGGTCAACCACATGGCACGTGATTATTTCCCGCGAAATCTCTCGGAAGCCTCACGCGGATGCTGACAACTGTTGGTATTTGATATTTTTCCTCTTCAAGCGTGCTTATCGAAGGAAACTGTTTTCTCTTCTGTTTACGAACAATTTTATACGTTAACTCTGTTTTCGGGACAGTTTCAAGAACAACGTCGAGTTTACAAGAGAAGCGTAAGGGAAGTGACTTCTAAATTGTTAAAATAATGTCTATTTCTGGCCGGAGGCGTTCGTGAAATTTGACAGCGCTGTTAATTTTTGTGTATTTCGGAGGATTAAATGAGGTAATTGAAAAACAAACATGTAGTCTAGCCAACCAGTGGATATTTCTCTGTGTCTATGTGAAACTTGTATCAGCTTTGTGGATTTGTACCTTGTTGCAGGTATCATAATTACACCTATTAATTAACTCTTTACCAGACGACTAAGTGTTAGACTGGTCCAAATTCAAAGCATTTGCAGACGACAAAAAAAAATGTGACTGAAAAATTCTTTTTCTTTAAACTGTAGAAAAAGAAATGGGGGAAAAAGAGAAAATGTCGGTTACCGGCATTTTCTCCTTCTTCCACAATGTTTTCAAAAGCCTTCTTCTGAAGGTCGTTAAAAGTCGGCATTGTGTGGTAAAGGGTTAACTCTATCTGACAATAAAATTTTAAACTAGTTAAGCTGAGAGATTTGCAGACCACAATTTCAGTGTGAGACAAATACTGGAATTTGTCTTCGATAGGGTAGAAAATATTTTGGAAAAAGGAGAAAATGCTGGCCTCCAGCATTTTCACCTTTTCCCACAATGTTTTCTAAAGGCTTATTTCTACAGGTCTTTTAAACTTGGGATGGTGTGATGGCATTGTGTGATGATGGGTTAATTAGATCTACATGTTACTTTCTTACCGGGCAACAGCATCGGAGTCTCTTGTTACATTATAAATTACGGCCTTCAACACACGAAAAGGGTTATTGGTACATTAGCGTAAAGTGTCGTCTCTGATCAGCCTGCGCAGTATGCGCAGGCTACACTGAGACAACACTTTACGACTACATAAGATTTTGTGCCACAGCAGACTTGTGTAAAACAGAAAATTACATAAAAAATGGGAAAGTGTGGTTTCGGATTACCGTGTGTGGACTGCGCAGGTTGATCCAAGATGACACTTTAAGCAAATGTCCGAATGCCTCTTTTCGCATGTTGCAGGCCGCATTTGCATACGACGAAATTGAGTTATTCTGACATGGCTTAAATGATGGCATTTATCATGGAAAGGGAAGAAAACCTCCCTTAATTTCTCCTTTTAATAATCCTGTATTTTTTTAACCCTTTACTGCATAGATACTCATTTCTACACATTGCTTGTAGGAGCCTTTTGAAAAAAATTGTGGTAAAAGGTGAAATTGCTCGTGACGAGCAATTTCACCTTTTGTCACAATGTTTTCTATGCTATCAAAAGGTGTCATATATATACACATAAGAAATGGCTTCATCCTTGCTGTTATTTAGGGTCAATTAGTCAGCTACCATAGAAATGCCTTATGGGGTAAAGGGTTAAAACTACCCTTTTTTTTTTTAATCAGAATTGTTGGCATGGAATTGCTCAGGCTCTGTAAAAAGATCCAGAAAAATAGTAGGATTAATATTTCATTGGAAAAGTTTGCAGACAATGTAGATACAAGATAAATAGACACATTTGTAGCCTGCTCTCAATCTTCACTATGATTGATTGATGGAGGGGATTGAAGCTTCTGTAAACATAATGGACCAAAGGAAATAATGCTGGTGACTGTCATTTTCTCCTCGTTCCACAAAGTTCTCCGTCATTCTGGGGATAACTTGCAGGGTGACCGGCATTATTTTCTCTTCTCACAATGTTTTCTGTCATTCAGAGATATATTCCATCATATAAGACAAATCAAACTTCTGATCTGGTAACCATTTTCTCGCTGTATGTCCTAGTCTACCCATTTTTATTCTAGAAAAGTTTGTTGAGTTTTTGTATCATGACAATTGCATAATGAGATGATTGGACAGAGAAGGGTTGTTGTTGGTTGTATTGGTGTTCAACGCCACTTTAACAGCTGAGGTCATATCATGGCGGTCGATGATGCGCACATGTTTCCTGGCTTTCGAACACCAGTTCTAAAACAACTTTCTTTCTAAAGCCACCAACTACTTTTCTCACATGCTTCAGCAGATGTGAGAAGCGAAAATATGACGGAAAGAAAGTACGCCTCAACCGGGTATCGAACTCACAACCACCAGGTCATGAGTCCGATATGCTCACCACTGAGCCACCCTGAGGCGGGCAACAGAGAATGGGGAGATGGTATTATAGAAGGTGTAAAAAGATATGAGCTATGGTCTGTGAAAAGAAAACATTTTGGGAACAGGAGAAAATGTTGATTATCGAAATTTTCTACTTTTTCCACAATGTTTTCATAGGCTTTCTTCTTCAGCATTAAAACTTGAGAATGTGTGGTAAAGGATTAACTCATTACCAAACGACAAGAAATTTGGCTTGTGCAAATCAAATCAAAAGCATTTGCAGCACTCTCTTGCACTCCGGATCATTACATTCACCTCTGTAGTGGGCTCAGAAAGTAGTCCGTCATTACGTCATATTTTTGTCACATGACCATAACTCAAAATGGCTATACAAACGCCGGTGAAAGAAAGACCAATATCGATTGTTTCGTGTGCTGTTCAAACAGCATGGGACCAATCAGACTTAGTGATAGGAAATGAACAAAAGAGGGATTTTCTGAAAAGCCTAAATATCTTTAAAGGACGATAACTTGATTTTTAATCGTACAAACTTAGATCCAGCGGTGTGTCAAATCAGTTGTCATCATTTATGGGCGCAGCCATTTTTGTTAAAACTGGCGTAAGATTCTGAAAAGTGAAGAGGCTCGAAAAAAATAGTTCCATTTTTATACAGGTAAATTCATCAGTTTGAACGCACCTATAATGTATCCAGAATCATATTTCCTTTGTCTAACTTACAATTTTACATATGAAACAGTTAAACAGTAACAAAACATCTTTTCCTCGGTTTGACAAGATTCTTGTCATTTAGCCCATCGCAGAGATGTATGTGAGGTAACGAACGACAACTCTGCTCGGAGATTGCATTTGCAGATGACAAAATAAAAGTGACTGAAAATTGGAAATTTGTTTTATGAAGGCTAGAAAACTTTGGGGGAAAAGGAAGAGAAAATACTGGTAACCAGCCTTTTCCCACAATGTTTTCTAAAGGCATTTTTCTCAGGATCATCAAAAGTAGGGATTGTGTGGTAATGGGTTAATGAGAGTACAAAAAGTATTGAACCAGATCAGCTGTGCAGTCTGCACAGTCTAACACAGGCAGTAACTTTTGGCTATAGGCAATTTTCTGTGTGTCACAGGACCAGTCTACCTTATGGTACAGTTGGTTGTTGGACACAACAGTTTTCATAGATTCATTTGAATATGATGACTTATGTGGCAAATGCTGCAATGAGGATGCATTTAACCCTTTATCTGATATGCCAGTTTGAGGCTCTTCCATTTCAGCAGCAAATAAAGATAATTATGATGTCAAAAATGTTGACAAATGAGGATACAAATATCTGATTGAATGGAAAACATTGTGGGAAGAGGAGAAATTGCCCATTACAAGCAATTTTTTCTTTCCCCACAATGTTTTAAAAGCTGTCTGTTGATACATCAAAATGAGTACAGTGGAACCCCGTTACAACGAAGTGCGCTATAGCGCTGATTCCGTTATAACGCGGGTTTCCTTTGGCTCCCAAAATTTCGGGGGTTGACCATTTTCGAGTCTGATCCGAATCTACCGTTGCTCTCACAAGAATCTTCGATGTAAAAAAAGACCTCTCGGTAAAAAAAAAAAAAAAATCGATACCGTACACATAACGTGACAATTTTTCACACCTTTACCTTGTTGATTACATTTATCACCTATGACTTTGCACAATTACTTTGACAAATACACGCACAGTAGGTAACAAAAGGCCCTCGTCCCATAATTGTCTTTGCAAACAATCTTGCATTATACAAACTTTACGTCAATATGTCTATCTGCATGTAGATCGTAACGGCGATATCATAAAATAGCCGAATGACTCTCTTTCTACCGACTACACAACGTGCACGTGACACGACTGGGGTACTCTTGCAATTATCATTACGATACGCAGAAGGGTTGTATCAGTAAATATAAAGCAACAGAGATACTGGCTTATTGCGTGATTGCATAGTTTTGAATGGAGGTCAGCCCATAGCCAGGTGTAAATTTTTCAGGCGAAAGAGTTTAAGTGTGTACGACAAACACTTGCACTTACAACCCTTTCGCTTTGCATTATTGGTGCGTTACGTCATACATGTACCACTAATGCAAACTTTACTACAAACATTGTGTGGATAAACAACTGATGTGATTTCTTTACGGATAGTAGGTTAAATTCCCCTGTGACTTTCAACATGTACGGGAGTCTTATCTCGTTTGATTATGAAAGAGATTCCTTTCGTCATTGCCGATTAGGGTTCGTTTTGCAATCGTCAGCATGATTAAAAAAAACATGGCGGCGGCACTGTCTGCAATCCAAAACGATACCGTTTAATTTAACTTAATTTTGGAATGAATCTTGCAGTAATTTAGCAAAACAGAGGCTGAATAATTCTAAAAGAAACGGTCCTAAAGGTAAAATAAGCTCTTTTACGTAGTTGTAACGTTATTTGATGTCAGAAACTAACTGGGAATAGTTCAGGCGTTACGTAGAAAAGAATCTAAATTGTTCAATGTCCTATAAATAATGTTTAAACGTAAATAGGCATGTCTTAGTTTTAGTATTTGGAACATTGCTATTTCATTTTTGTCAGAATAAATTTGCGATAAACTGTAATTAATAAGCCATAATTCTGTAGTCTGGTAATGATTTGCGGATGGGCTGCGGATAGTGTGTGCGTGTGTGTTTGGGGGAGGAGGGGGGGGGGGAATCAGCGTTATAAATGTAACCCCGGATATAACGCTGTTGACAACCATGGCTCCCACCGACAGCGTTATAACGGAGCTCCACTGTATCTATGGAGTAAAGGGTTAACTCTCTCCCATCCATTAAAATTTAATACTTTTCCAATTTTAAAGCATGTGCTGCTAGACAACAAATTGAATATGGCTCGAAATTGTAAAAGTTGTCTTTAATAGAGTTGAAAACATTGTGGGAAAAGGAGAAAATGCTGGTAACCAGCATTTTCTCCTTTTCCCTCAGTGTTTTCAAAAGGCTTTCTCCTCAGGGTTGTTAAAACCTGTGATTGTCAGTTAACTCGTTACCAAAAGACAATATTTTAAGCTTGTCCAAGTCCAAAGCATTTGTAGACGACAAAATAATTTTCCCACAATGTTTTCTTAAGGCTTCTTTATCAGAGTCGTCGAAAGTAGGGATTGTGTTGTAATGGGTTAAAGGAATTAGCCCTGTTTTGCCAGAACGTGGGTCATATATAGCTTATTAGGGATGTTTGGCAGGATAAGAGAAAATTATCATGAATATTCTCTCATCAGCCTTTTAAGCCTTATCTAGGTCATCCAAGCAGTTACCCTCACAACTTTATCTGTAGGTTTTATTGTTAAAGTACAGATAAAGCCAGCTAAGTTTAATGGAAGCTTTGAAATGTGAAAATAAGCTAGCTGTTATTAGCATTTCCTGTAGAGATAAAGGCTATTTTGATTCAGCATGATTCAACCTAATTTATGATAGATAGGTCTAATATCTCAGCTGGTCATGCAGGGCTTAGTCTTCAAGGGATGTGAGTTTGAATCTTAGCTCTGCCTAGTACAGATCACAGTCCCCAAAGGCGATGTTACTTTTTTGACTGGTCACCTCTGGTACAATACACAGTAAATGTCCAAATATAAAAAAATATCATGGCAGCGTGTCATTATTGAGACTCCTAGCTCAGCCAAACTCATTTCTGGTATAGATGGTGTTATGGAAGACCACTCCTTCATGCATGGGTTCCTCCTGATTTAAAAACAATACCTGACTACTGCATTAGAGAGATATCTCTTTGGCTCAGTGGTTAAGGTACTGCCCTTTCATACAGGAGTTCTAGGGTTCGAATCCTGTTCGGTCCCTGTATTTCTGCCATGCATTTGTTCATTTGTTTCTCTGTTAAGGACTATGTTCGTAAGAATGGAATGGGTTGCCTGTTTGTTTGAAAGGGTCCTGTTTGGCTCAGTGGTTGAGTTTAGGACTTGTAGAAATTGGAGGCTTCGAATTTGAGTCCTTAACCCCTTACCACACGAGAAAATTTTAGACAGGTCCAAATTGAAAGCATTTGCAGACAACAAAATGAAAGTGACTGACAAATTGAAATTTGTTTTGGGAAGGGTAGAAAACACTGTGGGAAAAATTCGAAGCCTCCAATTTCTACAAGTCCTAAACTCAACCACTGAGCCAAACAGGACCCTTTCAAACAAACAGGCATATCAACCTTGTAGAAATTGGAGGCTTCGAATTTGAGTCCTCAACAGATAATATGAGGTTTTTCATGGGAGTGTCCCTTGGTAAGGCACTTCAGAGTCCTAGGCTAGTACTTTTGAAATCTAGGACATAGATGTACATGAATAATTATTATGTAAGCTGTCACCACAGTATGAAAGAAGTAGTTTTGAAAGATATATGAAACAACACTCAGACAGTCAGCTGTTTGCTTGGTGTTTAACTCTTTCCCAAACGACAAACTTTTGGATTTGACCAAACTGAAAGCATTTGCAGACGACAATTCAACTCTTGCTGAAATGTTGATTTCTGTCTATGATAGGGTAGAAAACATTGTGGAAAAAAGAGAAAATGCTGGGTACCAGCATTTTCTCCTTTTCCCACAATGTTTTCAAAAGGCTACTATTCCAGAGCCGTAAAAACCAGGGATTGTTTTGGAAAGGGTTAACTCCTTACCAAATGACAAAATTTTGGACCAGTCCAAACTGAAAGCATGTTCAGGGTCCAAAAAATTAACTTGTCCGCTCATCTTTACTGTTAAAAATTTGGTAATTGCAAGTGGATTATGTTCCTTTTTCTAACTGTAGGACGAGTGCAAAATGGCAGGAGGACAATTAACTCTTTCCCAAACGACAAAATTTTGGACATGTCCAAATGGAAAGCATTTCCAGACAACAAAATAAATGTTAATCAAAAATTGAAATTTTATTTGGAAAGGGTAGAAAGCATTGTGGGAAAAGGAGAAAATGCTGGTTACCAGCATTTTCTTCTTTTCCCACAATGTTTTCAAAGGCTTTCTTTTTCAGGGTCGTTAAAAGTCGGGATTGTGTGGTGAAGAGTTAAGAATTCTAAAATTTTTTGGATCCTGATTTGAAGACAACAAAATAAATCTAAATCTAAAATTGAAATTTGATTTGGAAAGGGTAGATTAGTCCAAAATTTTCTTGTGTGGTAAGAGTGAAGTCATGTCAACTAGTATACAATGTACAGGAGTGGGTTAAAAAAGTAGTTGTACATGCTGAAATAAGAATGTTACTTTGATAACAGTGATGCTACCTCCTGACCTGATTGAAACTTTACTACGGAATACCTTTTACAAGCTTGAACAGAAAGTCTGACGAAAACATTGTGGGAAACAGAGATAATGTTAATTGGCCAATGTTTTTTCTTTTACCACAACTTGTTCTACCCATTCACTTACAAGTCCCAAAGGTAGAGACACCCTTACTGCATCATCTGCAACTGTTTTAACCCATTATCACACAATCCCTACTTTTGACGACCCTGACAAAGAAGCCTTTTGAAAACATTGTGGGAAAAGGAGAAAATGCTGGTAACCAGCATTTTCTCCTTTCCCCACAATGTTTTCTACCCTTCTCTATCTGAATTTCAATTTTTCAGTCACATTTAATTTGTGGTATGCAAATGCTTTCAATTTGGACTGGTCTGAAATTTTCTCATGTGGTAAAGAGTTGATATTATGTAACATTAAACTTGTTGTCTGATACAGAGGTAAACTTTACCGGTATCATCTTGTCTTTTTTCTTTCAGATGCTGATAAAGGTACTTTAAAAACAGTCTTCAGATAACAGTACTAGTTAAAAGTGTACAAAAATGGATACATTAAAATCATACTTTTCAAAAATGAAAATACTTCCTGGGCATGGATCAAAGTCCTGGAAGTTCAATCGAAAGGGAAGCTGGAATAAAGGACATGGCAAAAAGAAGTATAACAGAAGTAAATCACAGAATGACGCATGCTTCGAGCCCTCTCAAGGAAACAGTGAGATTACTTATTCGAAGACTGGGACACTCTTGGCCCGAAATACAATTGAATCCACTGATTCAACCAAAACTCCACCAGCAAAACCTCCACGTAAGGATCAAGTGTTTAGTGTAGAATTTCGGATAAATGAACCAGTAAACAGTTTGGGTATTTCACTAGATCACCACACCTGCCCCCCAGATATCATAACTAATGCATTATCACCAAATATGGAGAAATATGACTCGTCTGATGAATTGTTCTACAAGACAATATCTCCAATAAAAATTGTACATATAGCAGACGGAAGCCAAGCTGAAATAAACGGCCAAGTGCATCTGCAAGATGAAGTTCTTGAAATAAATGGAAGATCGGTACATGGAGAAACTATTGAAAAAGTCAGGTAGGTCTTTCATACAATTAAAACTACGGTTTGATCATAAAGTCATGCACAACCTCTAAAAAAAATACCTATAAGTAAACAATCCTTGTTTTAACCTTCTTTTGAAATCAAAGGACTGAAAGTCCTGAAAAGCGGATTTGTTGAACAGTTTCCAGCTATTTGGTGTGATGTAAAAAATCTTTAAACTATTTTCTCCTATTCCAATAGTGTTTTCAATTACATGAGTAAACTTAAGTTCATTTACAGGTATCATTTTCTTTTGTCTGCAGATGCATTTAACTCTTTCCATATTATAGGCAGTACCAGAAGCTTTGATGGACAGTGTGGGTCAAGATCAGACTGCACAGAAAATGCAGTCTGATCTCTGATCTCCACTGTTCCCTGCTTCATTGTATATTCATGACCGAATTGTTTCTTGATCTTGCAAGAAATGTATTTTTAGCCTTTGAGACAATGCAATTAATTTCTTCAGTAGTGAAAGCGTTAAAGTGCCTAAAACTTGTCATATGCGACAGTAATGAACAATGAAATGGCATTAATTTGATTACCATATTTGATTAAAAAACAAGAAGTACCGCAACTTATACATAGATGGTTGACGTAGACTAACCTGAACAAGCTTACAAAATTAACTCCCATCTAAATGTGGATCTGGGGTCATGCATGGCTCACTAGTAAAGTGTAGGACTTGTTACCTGATGGCCCAGCCTCATTGGATTCACAATGTTTTTTTCTGCAAGAGTGTCCTTAGGCAAGACAATGCAGTGCCCTAGCCTAGTACATGTGCTACTTAAAGCCAGACATACAGAAATAAGCTAGCTGTAGCAGTCATATGACTGAAATAATGTTGAGAATGACAGTAAACATCATTCAATTAATCAAATGTGGATCTAACATTGGCCTGCATGGTTAACTTTCATCTAACATTTCTGTCAGCCTCACAAAATGTAGCTGTTAACTCTTAGAAAACATTGGTAGACCAACATATTTTCAGTTTTCATTCTTACTTAGGTAAGACTTGTGTAATGGAAAACAGCTATTTCCACTAAATATCATCCTGCAAAATTAGCTATAGTTAAAAATAAGTATTATTGAACTACTTTCACAGATTCATTTTTGTCATTTTTTCCTTCTTTGAATTATCATTTGTAAATCTAAAACCACTATATTCTCAATTCAAAAAGAGATAATAATTACCTCCCTTTTCAGAAAACTAACAAAAGTATCAAAAATAATTTCAAGATAGGCATAAATGGAATTTCTGATCTGTTAGAAATGTGCAAAAATATCATTTCTGCATAAATCCTTATTTATCCTTATTTATCATCCAATTAGAATATTCACCGGAAATGCATTACACAGGTATTACCTTAACTCTTTACAACACAATCCCGAATTAACAACTGTTAAGCCCTTTGAAAACAGTGTTGGAAATGGAGAATATGCTGGTAACCAGCATTTTCTCCTTTTCCCACAATGTTTTCTACCCAATTAAAGACATATTCCATCATTTGAGCGACATTAGAATTGTCGTCTGCAAATGCTTTCAGTTTGGACATGTCCAAAATTTCATTGTGTGGTAAAGAGTTAAGTCAGTTTCCCCATCCCATTTCACCGTTAAGGATACAAGGTAAGTGTGGCAATATTATCCTATTTTGAGGGATGTTCAGAAAAAAGAACTTTTGAAACAACTTATCCAATTGGCTGAGCTGTTTTTTGTCTGAGACATTGCTTTAAATCATATTAAAAATATTAAGAGCTCAGCCTAGGGTTTGTAAACATGTGAGCTTATATAGATACACTGGACATAATGATTCTATCATTCTTTTCTATAGCATTTTAAGCATTTCTAAATTCATCATTGTTCATCATTATGCAAGACTCTTTTAAAAGATTGAAACTTCTGTACTCAGACATTAAGGTTTTGATTTTTACAGTAGCATTTTACAATTCTAGCCTAAGCACAACAATTTCTAAATTTTTATGTGGTTGGTATAATCATATAGACTGCAAACAATTCAAATCTAAAATAGTGAGCCAATGAGAATGGAATTTTACTATATTAGGCAGTCTGATCTTACTCTACCAGTACACCTGTTACAAACTATTACAGACTGTCTTCATTCTGAGGTATAAAGCATGCATTGTTTTGAAACTAGTATGGTTTAGTAAAAAAAAAAACAATACAGGAGTCCTTTCTGGGTAAAAGAAATAGTGGCATTTTGTATGCAAGTTCTTACTGAAAGCACATTGTCCTTTCCATAACTCTTAACACATAGTATCCTTTCAAGGTTCCTCTTAATTACAACACAACTTCAAACTATAAATTTAAAAATGAAATACAACATCAAACTAGTAACAATAATTTGATTGTTCAGGTAGAGTAATTTCTTCTTTTCTTTCATAAGAATGTTCTTGGTTTCATTCCTGAACTCAAAAATGTTTTGTAATAGTCTGAGAGGTGAAAACTAAGTGATGTGTTCAGTAATTTCTAAGATTTAGACCATGTGCAATTCATAATTATTGAATGTACCTTTCTTCTTTAAATAAATGAAAATTTACCTTGTATCTTCATAAAGAAACAAGTCAAGAAAAGTAATGATTGTACAAAAGAAATTAAGGTAACTCATGCAGTGCCACAAAATATGAACTTGAAACCTTCAAGAATAATTTGATGGGGACTATTTTCTGGTTATCAGTAACTATTAGTGTCAACACTGTTTCAGTCTTACAGTAACAACAATTCATCCATTTCTGTACCTTTTGGGTTTTACTAGGGCTAGGCTTGTTCTCTGCGGTGTCTTGTCTATGGACATTCTACAAAATCCTAGCATCTAGAAGAGGATAGAACCTGTGATAATCCATAAGTGGTCAAAACTGGTCAATAGTGGTCGACTTGTAGAAGTCAATTGGAAATTTAAATGGTCAGATGAGTTTTAAAACGGCATTTAGGCTAATTTGTGGATGATTTGTTGTGTGGATTTTTTCACTCAGATAAGTTGATTTCATCAATGTGAAAGAGAGGGGTGGAAAAACTGTTTTGTCCCTGCCAAGGATACTCATCAGCTGGCTTTTGCCACTTTTCCAAACTGTGTAGAAGTTCCTAATAAGGTCTTAAGTTTCATGTTTGACACCTAAGTAATTGCTTGATGATAAGATATTATCATGACTACTTACAAGTCATTATTTCATGCTTTAGGAATAAAGCCTGGTGTCAAGGATAATACCCCAAAATAGGGACACATAATTTGTCCCTTTGGTAATTTGATTTAACTCTTTACTAAATGACAAAATTGTAGGCTGTTCCAAATTGAAAGCATTTGCAGACATGAGAATAAATGTGACTGAGAAATTAAAATTTGGTTCGGGATGGATACAAAAAAACATTGTGGGAAAAGCAGAAAACACATTTTCTCCTTTTCCCACAATGTTTTCAAAAGGCTTCTTACTCAGGGTCATTAAAAGTCGGGATTGTGTGGTAAAGAGTTAAGCCACACCCAACTGAGGTAGAAAGGGTCAACTTTCAAACCTTTAACTGTTTTGATGGCACTTTACAGATGTAGGAAGACACTTAAATGTACTTCAAAGACATTGATGTATCCCAAACTATTGTTTATTTAATCAGTTAATGCCTTCTTCATGTGTACCACAAAATTCCTATACATTTCTATTAATAACAAATCTGCATATTTCACATGTTTGCCTATGAATGACTGCTTTTCTGCAATTTAACATGAGAGGTGGAGGGAGGGAGAGAGGGAGAGTGTGTGTGGAGAAACATTATCTAACCTGTAAGAAATGATAATCGACAAAAATTGTTTGCTTAAAAAAATGACCTCTATGCAGGTTCAATAAAGAGAGTCATTCTGACAACCTCTTCAGTTGACCAGCAATACTGTCTTTTGAATTATGAGCAAATAAAAAAGTGCCTTATTAATAAAAACTATGATACTGATGATAATATAATAATAAACCTTCATGAACAGGATATGTAAGAGGACAGCTTTTAATGTTAATTTAGAAACCAGACAGGTTTACATGTAAGCCAGTGATTTAATCAACTAAATCAACCTCCCCTATCTACCACAGCAATCGACCACTTGTGACCAGTATTGGCTGTTTATAACCGGTTAAAGCTGCCAGGCTGGTCAATATTCATATTGACCTGCTCTTTGCCAACCTTGCACACTATATATTAACTAAATCATTGCAAATATGTGCAAAAAATAACTGTTGTAGCATTATGAGCTACTTGAAATTAATATTTATACACTGGTATAACTGTTATTTATTACATCTAATGCATTTTTGAGAGAATCCATTTTCATGGTCTAAAGGAAAGACTTAACCCTTTCCCAAATGACAAATTTTGGACCCTTCCAAACCAAAAGAGTTTGCAGACGACAAAATTAGATTTGGAAAAAAATGGCAGAAAGTTCTCAAAAAGGGTTGAAAACACTGTGGGAAAAGGAGAAATTGCTCATTACAAGCAATTTTTCCTTTTCCCACAGTGTTTTCAAAAGACTTTTACTGCAGACACGTAAAAACCAGGGCTTGTTTGGGAAAGGGTTAAAATCATCACACATCATTGGGCAGAAAATAGTCCTTTTTTTGAATATGTGAATCCAAGCCCTTGGTACAACTGAAGGTACTTTTGCAGCCAGAATGGATGAAGATCACACTCAGTGTGACATATTGCTATGCAGAGTGAAAAATGACTTTAACATAACTAAATTAAAACTTTCAAGTTGAATGTACAAATCCTATTATTGCTATTTTAAAGTTAACTCTTTTGGGAAAAATACTTTCTTACAAGGCAGCATGGATCAAAGATCAGACTGCACTTTGTTGCAATCTGATCATAATCAACACTGTCTGCAAAAGGTCCTTGAGTAGCACTTATCAGCCTAAGGGTTAATGGCATTGGATCACTCTATAAAAGTTTAAAAACTATATAGACATACTTTCACGCTAAGGTTTGAATTACATAAAACACAGTCACATAAAACACAGTCACTATCTTAAATATGGGCTGAGCTGCAGTTCATAATAAGAATTTAAATAAGTAAAAATAGTTATATAACTTGCTCTGTAAATGCACTTCTAATTCACAGGATCAGAAATATATCAAAGATGTCAAATCTATATGTCTAAAAGAAAGACGTATAGATGCATTTCTGTGCATCCTTTGTCATAAATTATGTACTAACTCGGCATTTTTTTTTTTTTTTTTTGCCGAAATGTCACAAAATAAAATTCAAGGTATCAGAGGGACTAAAAATGGAGGTTTACATCTTGAAGACAAATTGGAAGCCTATCTGAGTCCTTTAGGATTCACGTTAGTGGATGTCTAGTTCACTGAGAAGGACACGATTTTCCATCAAAAACCTTCAGTTAAATTCGTGTCACGGGTTCGTACTTGGTCGGGGCCGTTTGTAAATAAAATATTTCTTACCGTCGATGACAAGAGAGAAATATTGGTTCCATGCTTTTATGCTACAGGATGCATATATATCAAACATTTTTTTTTTATACACTGCACGATCTCCATACTGTCAAAAGTTCTGCAAAAATGTTTCAAACAATTCAGAAATTCATCGAGAGCGTCATATGAGTGGCGACAACTAGGTTAGGTCGACTTTATGGGTTCTGTATATTCGTTATCGACAGGGCTTTTAACTATTTATGGCCAAATTCTAGCTGGCGCTCTGAACAGTGAACATTTTTTTAAACAAGACATGGTTGAAAATGTGATTTTATCGGGGAAAAATTGCTTAATCTCCTTGTTTATATAGCAGCGGACGATACAAGTTGTGAATGAAAGTTCTTGAATGAAAACGAGGGCAGTGTAAATAATGTTCATACGCTACATTTTGAAAAATACATGAACAAACTTTGTTTTAGTATTTAAAGTAATTTAGATTGACAATTGCTGAGTTTTGATGAAATTTCGATAAAGAAATCAACCTTAATTTGTATGGTTTGTTCAGGGTCAGAAATGATCTAATTTGTAAATCTGCGTTATTAGCCTATAAATCAGCCATGCAAAACTGAAAGTAAGCGCGCATGCGTCGTTACGGATGATGTATTTGGTTCCGGTCAAAACGATCACAGTAAGCGGATTTGCTATAGCAAATCCGCTAAAAAGTCTTTTAAACTTTTAACAACATTAGAAAAGAGGCTTTTTGAAAACATTGAGAGAAAAGGACAGCATTTCTTCCTTTTTCCACAATGCTTTTTACCCTATCAAAGAAACATTGCACATTTTGAGCCACACTGAAATTGTTGTCTTCAAAATTAATAGTTTTAATTTGGACAATGCTAAAATTTTGTTGTCTGGTAAAGGGTCAATGGAGAACTCTTTGTTTTACTTGGAGAATGTAGATAGTAACTAGCATATATCAACAGACTGGTTGATTGTAGGATGATAAACATTATTTTCAACATTGTTTCATTTATATAGTAGCAGCCAATGCACCTATCCATGCCTCTTTGGATTCTTTTTTTTAACCAGGTCTCTGCACAATATTCTTTCCAAGCTACTGAAGGCTTTGGCACATAAATGGTAAAAAAATATGTATCACAGTAATGTCGAATTCAAGCCATTGATCTGCCAAGTGTAGAGTAGTGTAGTGGATTGCACACTTGGCTTGCAAAGATGCTGCGAGAAAGACTAACAATACAATCCAGAAAGGAGGGTCAGGGGTGCGGAAATCATATGCATCTGACTTGTCTAACTTGAGAAAATTTGGCATCAAACAAGTGACTTTTTTCAGCATTTTTCAAGGATTTTTTTTTTGTCAGTGGTGATAGGGGAATGAATGCTGTGGCAGAGACTATTATCAGTCATTGGTAAGAAATTAGCCAAGCCTAGAATCAAACCAGCAAACCCTGTTCTTGAGTCCTGTATGCTACCAGCTGCGCTACTGAGACTCTAAGATATTCTTTTCCCAAACAATCCCTGATTTTCGCCGCCCTGAGAAAGAAGCCTTCTGAAAACATTTTGGGAAAAGGAGAAAATGCTGATAACCAGCATTTTCTCCTTTTCTCACAAAGTTTTCTACCCTGCTGGAAACAAATTTCAATTTTTTGAGTTACATTTATTTTGTTGTCTGCAAGTGCACTGAATTTGACATATCTAAAATTTGGTAAAGATATTAAAATGCAACCTGTGAGGTATGGATAATGGACCAAAAAACAAATTTTCCAAACCCAAATTTTCTCAGGTATCTTATCAAAAGGGGAAAATGCGCCTTCTGATCTTTTCCCCTTGAATAATAGAAATGTAAGTTCTTTTGAAAGTTCAGTAGGATACAAATGAAACAGATATCTCGTTTGTTATCAGGCACCAAACCTCACAGACGATGAAAGAACTAACTCTGTCCTGGGTGATCACAATGAAAGTATTTACTCTTTACCAGGGTAGTGAAAGCAACACAACTTCTGACTGGCTAAACCATTTGGTTTAGCCAGTCATCAGGTGTATTACTTTCAAATATAGAAAATTTTGGAGAATATGACAAAGAATGTTCATAAGAATGTTTGGTGAATGTGGTCCCAGATGACAAATTGGAAGCATTCAAAGATGACAAAATAAAAGTGACTGAAAATTTGAAATTTGTTGTGTAAAGAATAGAAAACATTGTGGGAAAAGGAGACAAGGCTTTTCTCCTTTTCCCACAATGTTTTCTAAAGGCTTCTTTCTCAGGGGTATCAAAAGTAGGAATTGTGTGTTAATGGGTTAACTCTTTACTAAATGACAGCATTTTTGACCACTGGTAGTTCAATTTGGAAGCATTTGCAGACAACAAAATGAATGTGATTCAAGAATTGAAATTTGATTTAGGAAGAGTGGAAAACATTGTGGGAAAAGTAGAAAATGCTGAATACCAGCATTTTCTCCATTTCCCTCAATATTTTTTAAACCTTTCTTTCTTATGGTCTTTAAAGCAAGGATAGTGTAGTAAAGGGGTAACCAAAATGGTTTATTTCATGCTTTCTGGTACTGGTTATTGATTGATCATTCAAAATTTATTTCATTTTGTGAACAGCATCAGTAATATATTTCCTCATGCTGCATTGCCAGTCGTTGCATGAAAATATTACAGATGATATTCACTCACTGAAATAAATTTTGATCTTTCACCGTAAAACACAAATCTATATAGAGCTAAAAGATTAAAAAATATCCTCCTCTGGTAGATACTTTTTTGTCTCAAATTAGACCACTTTTAACTCTTCCCAAACGATACTATTTTAGATGGGTCCAATTTGAAAGCACTTTCTTGCGACAAAATTTATAGAATTTGAATCAAATAGTTAAGAAAACATTGTGGGAAAATGAGAAAATGTTGGTTATAGTATACCAACAATATTTTTAGGGTCATTAAAAGTCTTGATTATGTGGTTAAGGATGGGTAGATTTAGGGCTCTTGGTGTTCAGGAAATAGATAAAATCTCTTTCATCTATTCCAAATACTAAAGAAACAGTAATACAATAAGTTTTCTATGAAAAGGTTATCTGCAATGGTTTGTGAAAGTAAAAAACATGTGGTTCCGATTTATATTTTTCATAGCTGGTATCATGAGTTGGCCTGCCTGAAATAATTCAAACAAGCCAAACCCTTAACACCTAAGCATGACTTATTGACCTTTTAGAGACAGTGCAGATCAAGTTCAGACTGCACAGAATGTGCAGTCTGACCTTGGATCTACACTGTTCGATAAGGAGATCATACCTTTTAAATAGTATATTTCGGTTAATGATATTGGCTTGAAAGTTTCACTTATTTAGTAGGATAAGGATAACAGCTCTCTATTGCATGTATTTTCATAAAACTGATTTATAATAAACATTTTTTCCTTTTACCGCATTATTTTCTATTGAGCCACAGAGAACTTTTTCCTAATATCACCACATTTTTTTCTTTTCCAATGATATTTTCTGCCCCTTTTGAAAACATTTAATCCCACAGATGGAGCAACATTAAATCAGTTGTCAGTAGATGTTTTCACTATGGCCGAGTCTGAAATCATGTCTTTGTTAAGGACCAAACTCTGAATGCTATGGGGGGCAATCAAAGTAAGGTGCATTTTTTGACACAGAGATTAAGATCAGACTTCAGACTGCACACACATGCAGTCTGATCATTGATGTGCACTGTCTCAATATAATTTGAGAGATATCATGGTGAAAAAAGCCCAGATATTGCTACAAGTTAGTCTTGTCTGTAGTCTTAACTCTTATTACCACACAATCCCGACTTTCAATGACCCTGAGAAAGTAGCCCATAGAAAACATTGTGGGAAAGGAGAAAATGCTGGTGACCAGCATTTTCTCCTTTTCTCACAATGTTTTCTACCCTTCTGGGTAGAAATATAAATTTTTGAGTTACATAAAATTTTATTTTAATGTCTGCAAGTGCTTTGAATCTGGACCAGTCTAATGTTTTGTCGTTTGGTAAAGGGTTAACCTTTAGGATGCTTTGTGTGACCACTGACCTTTTGCAAACAGTGTAGTACAAGATCATACTGCACAAAATTTGCAGTCGTATCTTTGACCTACACTGTCTGATAAAGACATTGTCCCACAAAAACACCTTTGAAGTTGTAAAATTTAGGTTTTCACTGTCTGCTCGAAAATTGTGTTTCACTTATTTAACCCTTCACCACACAGTCTCTGGTTTTTACGACCTATAGATACAAAACTGTTGAAAACATTGTGGGAAATCGTGAAAATGCTGGTAACCAGCATTTTCTCATTTTCCCACAATGTTTTCTATCCTGCTGGAAACAAATTTCAATTTTTGAGTTGAGTTTAATTTGTCCTCTGCGGGTGCTTTCAATTTGAACCAAGTCTAAAATTTTGTAGTTTTGGTAGTGATTGAATAGGATAAGGATCAAGATCAGACTGCATGTTCTATGCAGTCTGATCTTGATCTAAACTTTCCACAATAGGTCCTCAAGTTATGCTCAGCTGCCTAAGGGTTAAAAGGAATTTTTCTTGGAATTATCTCCAGTGATGGAGGATTGACATGAAAGTGCTTTAACTGGTACAGTTATTTGAAATATTTCTGTTTTTAATGGGCCATCATGCTTTTAAATGAAGTGTAGAGAAAAAACAGTTGTTTCTTGAAGTAACTATACTCAGTACTCACTACTGAATACATAAATTGCATTTTCTGAATAGCTACAAAGACAGTTCATTGACAAGATCAAGAGGCAGTTTGTTCAAAATCTGTATTAACTCACTGCCATACAATCCCTACTTTTGACCACCCTGAGAAATAAGTCTTTAGAAAACACTATGAAAAGGAGAAAATGTTGGTAACCAGCATTTTCTCCTTTTCCCACCATGTTTTCTACCAAAATAAAAAAAAAACAAATTTCAAATTTTCAGTCACCTTTATTTTGTCGCCAGCAAATGCTTTCGATTTGGACAAGCCTAAAATATTGCTGTTTGGTAATGAGTTAAAGCTGTGAACAGTGTATATCAGAGATCAGACTGTACATTCTGTGCACTCTGATCTTAATGTACATTGTCCACAAAAGCTTATGCTGTTGTTGATGGTATGGAAAGAGTTACCCAGTACAGTTATTTAAAGTATTTCTGTTTTAATGGACTATCATGCTTTTAAATGAAGTTTAGAGAGAAAACAGTTGTTTCTTGTAATAATTATAATACTCTATACACGTTTAAAATAGTTCATGAAACTGTTAATTCTGCACTCCAAAAACTTCAGTTTTCATTTGCATCTTGCAATATAAGATATTACCTCCCACAGTCAACTAGAGCTGTGACCCTCACAACAACTTTCATGTCTATAGTTGCTTTTTTGAATAGTGTAAATCAAGATCAGACTGCACAAAACATGTGTAAGTTTGTTCTATTTTAACTTAACTCATTACCAAACGACAATATTTCAGGCTTGTCCAAATTGAAAGCCTTTACAGACGACAAAATAGAAGTGACTGAAAATTTGAAATTTGGTTTCAAGGGTAGAAAGTCTGAGAAGAAACAGCAGATTTGGACCTTCCAACAACATTTGAGATGAAAGTTGGTTGTGGGTTTTGTTCCAAGATTGCAACTGTTCAGCTGATTTGCTCTTTAAATAGAAGACTAACACAATAAAAATATTCCAATTGCAAATTTCATTTTGATCTACAAAATAATGCTAGTTTTCGATTGTTTGAACATCAGTTTTTTCAACAGAGGCCGCCACAGTACATCTAAAAGCAAATTGAAATGGTCAGATTTTTTTTGTCATCTTCTGAGACACCATTACCCTGTAAAATGACTAGAAAAAAACACATGGACCTACCGAAGTGTACCTCGACCTCATGTTAGGGCCAAAAGGTCCATCCGTATTCACCAACCATTCTTAAGAACGTTCTCCGTCTTATTCTGCAAGATTTTCTGACTGTTTCACATTGATGAAATTCTGAAGAATAAGACTGAGAATGTTCTTAAGAATGGTTGGTGAATACGGACACTTGACCCAGCTGCTTTTATCACTGTTTTTCAGCCCTGACTGATATATATAAACCAAACACATTAACCCATTACCACACAATCCCTACTTTTGATGCCCCTGAGAAAGAAGCCTTTTGATAACATTGTGGGAAAAGGAGAAAATGCTGGTAACCAGCATTTTCTCCTTTTCCCACAATATTTTCTACCCTTCACAAAACAAATTTCAAATTTTCAGTTACTTTTATTTTGTCGTCTGCAAATGCTTTCGATTTGGACAAGCCTTAGATATTGCCGTTTGATAGAGTTAAGTTCTAACATACATGTATAGTCATTGTGAATAATGCACCCAAGAAACCTGACCAGTGCTTCATGATGTTCCCTGTACACAAGATCAGCCATAGGGAGACCTGTGACCCCTGCAATACAGTCTCCTTATTCCTGTTTAGAAGCAGATTTGTATATATGGTATATACTGTTTACTATTTACCAAAAACTTCATGGTGAAAATTAATTCCAGGCAGGACAACGAAATATTCCCTTATTACATGGCTTATTAATAATTTACAGATAAACTGTCTTTACCTATAACAGGGGTATGTAGGAACAGTCAGAGAGAGGCCAAAATGTCAAAAGGTCATGGAAAAGGCCAATGAATCCCACTCATCAGTTGTCTTTCATCTATATTGTTCTGTCCATTTTTTTTTCCAGTTAACCCTTTACCACACAATCCTGTGTTTTAACTCTTTACCAAACAACAAAATTTTAGGTTTGCCCCAATGGAAAGCATTTGCAGACAACAAAATAAAAGTGACTGAAAATTTGGAATTCGTTTTGTGAAGGGTAGAAAACATGGTGGGAAAAGGAGAAAATGCTGGTTACCAGCATTTTCTCCTTTTCCCACCATGTTTTCTCAAGGCCTCTTTCTCAGGGTCATCAAATGTAGGGATTGTGTGGTAATTGGTTTAATGAACCTGAAGAAGAGAGCTTTTGAAAACATTGTTGGAATGGTAAAAAGTGTTGGTATCCAGCATTTACACCTTTTCCCACATTTTTTTCCTGTTTCCAAAAGGACAGGTTTTAGACCCCATTTGAGCCTCACTTAATTTTTGTTCATCAACTGATTTAAATTTGGACAGGTCTAGGGAACTACTCTTACACAAAGAGTTAATCCCTAGGCTGGCTCACATAACTCACTGACCTTTTGAGATGGTGTAGAACAAGATCAGACTGCATGAAATATGCATTCTGATCTTTGATCAACACTGTCTGTAAGGATATAATTATTTCCTCTCAAAAAATACCTTTGAAATCTGGATTTTTATTTTTGGCTTAAATGTTTTATTTCATTTATTTAGTAGTGATAAGGGTTAACTGATAAACCTGAAGCATATTTGCAGTAGATAACCTTGAAGCATCCTAGTGAAGTATGGATGGGAAGACATTTTGGCCCTTATCCTGTGAAATAAGGGAGATAAGTGGAAACTGGAGATATGCATGGAAACCAGTGTTTTCAAGCAGTTTGTGTTGGATTTTATGTCAAATGAAGTGTGATGCCAACAGGCCAGGATAATGTTTCTGGGTACTTTATGCACTTGATAGGTTAACAAAAGAAGTAAACAACACATATTTAAATGAATGAATGACTGTAGTTTTATGGCGCACCATTACAGCTTTCGTCATTTAGTGCGCAAATTATCTGTGTTACAACATAAGAAAAGTGGAATATTTAACTGAAAAAGGGTTTAACTCTTTACCACATGAGAAAATTTTAGACTGGTCCAAATTGAAAGCATTTGCAGACGACAAAATAAAGGTGACTGAAAAATTGAAATTTGTTCTGGGAAGGGTAGAAAACACTGGGGGAAAAGGAGAAAATGCTGGTTACCAGCATTTTCTCCTTTTCCCACAGTCTTTTCAAAAGGCTTCTTTCTCAGGGGCGTCAAAAGTAGGGATTGTGTGGTAATGGGTTAATACAATTTTAATGATAATAAAAGGATTCAATACACATTATACACATATTTGAAAAATTATGAATAATGAAATGATCGGGATGCAAGTGAATGTGATAAAAAAAAGAATAAATAGAAAACATTTTGGGTAAAGGACAAAATGCTGTTTACGAGCATTTCTCCTTTTTCCACAATGTTTTCAGGAGGACTCTTCCTCACTGTTGTGAAAACTCAGGACTGTGTGGCAAAGGGTTCAGCAAGATTCCCCTAGATTTATTGACCCTAAGACACAGTGAAACTGTTAAGAGCTGGCATGAATCCTACAAAGAATTAACCCATTACCATACAGTCCCTACTTTTGATGCCCTTGAGAAAGAAGCCTTTTGAAAACTCTATGGGAAAAGGAGAAAATGCTGGTTACCAGGATTTTCTCCTTTTCCCACCGTGTTTTCTACCTTTCCCAGAACAAATTTCAAATTTTCAGTCACCTTTATTTTGTTGTCTGCAAATACTTTCAATTTGGCCCAGTCTAAAATTTTCTTGTGTGGTAAAGAGTTAAACTCAGACTATTGTATGCAAGGAGCTGATAAAACTTTCATAAGCAAACTATTGTTCATCAATCCATATCTCTGGTTTTTTTTTTGTATGCATGTTCAACATTTCTACATAATTATGCTCTGTGAAAAGAGCATTTTTTGCCCTATGTCAGGCTGTGCAACCCCACCCACCCTGCAGGCTGATCCAAGTCAAAACTTTTTGCTGCTGTAAAATTTTTTACATGTAAAACGACCACCCTCAGTCATGATTTAGCCGCATCTTTTGACGACATGCTTGGTATGATGCATTATGAAATTGGATTTAGACAAGGTTTCCGATAGTACAGCTCATAATTCTTTCCAAATCTATCTTTATATCTGATGCATACTTTATTACTTTCCTAGGAAATTCTAACATTCCTTGTTCATAGAAATTTTTTGAAAGTTGAAATTATTTGAACACTGGTTCCCTTCGTTTCACATAAACCTTTTACCACGCAATCCTGAGTTTAAATGTCTGAGAAACCACCCTTTTTTAAAGCATTGTGGGAAAAGGAAAAAAATGCTGGTAACTAGCATTTTCTCCTTTTTCCACAATTGTTTTTTTCCCCATTTCAAAATGAGTTTAAATTTTTGAAAAATGTTTGTTTGGAAATGCTTTAGACCAGTCTAAATTTATTTCATTTGGTGAAGTATTAATTGATGGTAACTATTTTTCTATGGTGTTTCTGAGGTTGTTTGAAATCTCTCCCTGTAATGTTGGAGACAAGTGCAGTGGCAAATTGTTGGCCTCTCTCAGAGGTTCTGGGTTGATTTGATGTGATGAGAGCAGTTGACTGTTGGAACTACCTACATTATCATGCAGAGTACTTGTTGAGGTCTCCAGAAAAAAAACTTAAAAAAGATTGATAAAAGTTGTATGAACTTGTTTTGCAACTGATATACCATAGTTCACATAATTAGCACTCCCTCCCTAATAATAGACCCCTCACAATATTTAACTTCCTCCAGAGGCATTCAGTCAACCCACATCCACACCAGACCTTACTAGAAAATTGATAACCGGAGTGACAAACTTCCAAATGCAAGACAACTTTAAGATAACCGCCCTAACGAAAACTGACAAAAATTATTGATGACCGATAATTTACAAATAAACTTATCTTTCAGCATCTACATAAACCATATTACTTCACAAATCTATGTCATTTACTTCTGACTATCCCAGTATACATTTCCATTTCAGTAATATCATAAACACAAAATTATAAACTAGCTAAACTAGCTAAAAAACACTGAGAAAGTGAAGTATCAAACACTAGTGTTCCATATCAATTTTGAACACTATTTTATGTCCAATTAAATTATGATCAGTGATGCAATTTATATTCTGCTTATAAAGTACAGGAGAGCTTTCAAATGGCTATCTTGCTTTGCACACTTAAATAATTACTCTAAATTAAATTTTAGAAAATTTGCTATAAGAGCATCCTGTCACTGTTTTGCATTTGCATGGTGTGCTAGGGCATTAATTAGGCAAAGTACGGTACAATAAATAGGTTCAAACTAAGTCTGTCTCAAAAGGTTTGAAGTCATAAGACCATCTAATTCAGGAGAGGTTTATAAGTGGCTCAGTAGCTTGTAAATTTCTAAAGAAACATTTTTATCTGTCTGACTTTTATCCTCAAAGGTTTACAGGGAAATTGAATTAGACAAAATTTAGCTGCAGATATTTCTAATTTTAGAGGGCTGTAAATGTCAAAAGTAAAGGGCATTGCCATCATAGACAATATCCTTGCATGTTCAACTTGGTACTAGACAAGTTGATTTCTTAAAAAAAGAAGCCAGGAGAGGTCAGCATCAATGTCTTCAAATAGATCATAAAATGGCTTTTAATACATTTGGTACATGTAAACAAACAAGTGAAAAAGCCGCCGTGTAGAAATGCTAATTATGTGCTTTAATTGACGGTTATTTGGCCTTCTTGTCGCGTTTTCAAGTTGCATGATCTTGTCCAGCAGTCTTCTTTCTGTTTTATTAGCGAAATTATTCTTATCTTTTGCAGCCATGGCAAATTAATGTAACAAATATTTTTCTGAAATTTGTAATATCAAAATAAACCATGTCTATTTCCTGTTTCAGTTTTTCGATTTCGCTTTATTTGCAAAACCATGATGAAACAGACTGTATCAGAACAATTTCGCAAGAAAAATGGATTTAGACAGTCTGCCTTTTGAAAACACTTTAAGAAATGCAGAAAATGCTGGTTCTCCCTTTCCCACAATGGTTTCTTCCACAGTGAATTCTGTGAAATTCATACCCTCGGTCTTTAGGTCACGAGTCTTTCACTGTACTGGGCGAGCCCCGCTAGCTAATTCAATAGTGTGCAGGACTTGAGAACAAGGGGTGGTGGGCCCAGTCCCTGGCTCAGCCAATTTCTTTCGGAAAATTGTTGATAGTCATTGCGACAGGATTCATTCTTCTCCTACTATTCCATTGCTTTGTTGATGGTTATGTAGGAAAGCAGCCAGTGGCTTGGAAAGAATACTGTGTGGAGTACTGGTGAAAGAGACTCCAGGAAAGCATGAATGGGAGCACTGGTGCCGGCATTATATCTGAAATAATGTTGAAAATGGCATTAAGCACCATACAATTAACACCAAGCCATGCAGGACCTCAGGAAGGAGTTGAGGACAACATTGAGATGTTCATTATTTTTCCTCATGACTCAAAGGAATAATATAGCTGGAAAAACTTGATGGAGAGATAAATATTAGGGATGGCAACGGTTAGTAAATTTGCTAACCGGTTAACCGTTCAATCTTTCGATCGGTTAACCGGTTAACCGAACGACCATGTACAAACATTTAAGATGAAGGTACCTGCTCGATATGTCAACATTGACAAACGGTGCGTGAGTAATGCATTCCCGTGATGTTTACTATTTCTGTACTTTAGCACAAAAGACGGCCAATCTATCGACGATCTCTCACCCTTGCGGCAATAAAATCATTTTCCCACAATGTTTTCTATAGAGGACTAGAAATTATCAGGCCATTTCAGTGTTTCCACTACGCAAATCATTGCGTAAATCACCTAATAGAACTGAAATTCACGTAAAAAAAAGTTGGCTTTCACGTGAGACCTCACGTTGGAAAGAAAAAAAAAAAGCAGTATCTGCTTAACTTGTGTAAAATACAAGGACTTGAAGTTACTTGCTACCCATTTTGATAAATTATTGTCAAATCAGGTGGAAATACCTATCCACAAATTAAAACACATGAAAAAATGCTCGATGCAAGAAACACGGAAACCCATGACAGAACAAAATGTTCCTTTCGACATTGTTCGATCAGAGTCACTTCAGATTGTCTTTTTAGCTTTTTAATGATTTTAAGCAGTAAATTTCCATAGATATATTAATAACAGACTTTAGTGCTATTTACAACTTCAAAAAATCTACAAACAGAATCATACAGATGATGGTATGGTTATTGATCGTCAAACGAAGCGGCTATCGCTGAGTGATCGGGTGTTAGCCATCGCCCAAATGAGAGGTTTAAATTTTAGACTCTCCCAAATTCAAAGCCTCTGCACTATACTATGATTTTCGAAGATACTTATCGAAGTGATTATTAAATGAACGAACGAGGAGAAACCGCTATGCCTGCTTGAACACAGAATGATTGACATTATAAATTTCAATCCCTCTTACGCTGATTGGCCAATCCATACATATATTTGATTAGGGGCGGGTACTTAATGAAATAATCCAAGCAAATCAATTAGGATAAGCCAGTGCCTTTGATCCAAAGAGGACACGTGTTTGACTTTATTATTGGAGACTGGGGACTAATTAGTGAATTATCAATGTTTAATATTGCACAGACATGTCAAACTGTATATCACACTTTCGCCGACATTGGATGTGCGTATGATGCAGTTTTGGTTGTCAGAACCGGCAAAGTTAACTTTGTATTTTTTTTTATTATAATGATTATTTTGGTGAACTTTTGATAATATAGGCCTATATTTGTTTCTGGTTAACCGGTTACCAATTTCCTAACCGGTTAATCGGTCATTCGAGCGGTTAACCGGTTAACCGTTGCCATCCCTAATAAATATGCCCCAGTTTTCTTGCTTTAACCCTTTACCCAAAAATCTCAATGTTTTAACTTTACAGAGGAAAACGTATTTAGTAAAGATCCTTTTGAAAACATTTTGGAAAAAGTAGAAAATGCTGGTGACCAGCATTTTCTCCTTTTCCCACAATGTTTTCTTCTCTTTTGATGACAGATTCCTTCACCTGAGCCAAAGGTCATTTATTGTCCGCAAATTAATGCTTTTATTTTGGATTTGTGTAAAATATTGTTGTTTGGTAAAAGAGTTACTCCTTTACCATTCAACAAAATATTTGACTGGTACAAATTCAAAGCATTTGCAGAATGACATAGTCAAATGATGGCGAAAGTATGTGAAATACTACAAAACTTTTTTTGAAAAGGAAAAAAAGCTAGTTATCCGCATTATCACCATTTCCCACAATGTTTTCAAACATATGTTCCTATCATTTAAACTGTGATTATAATTATGGTAAAGGCTTTAATTAAACTCCCTACTAACATCAAGATCTTTGACCTGTCCAAATCAAAATCTTTCACAGACAATTTAAAGGTGGGTATTTAGAATTTTTATATCTCACCAAATTAAAGAATATATATATATCACTGAAATTCATATGAAAAAATAATACAAATCGTCAATAAATTAAGATTCATAAAATTAAGAAAAATTTTTTTTGATGGTATTCCCTTAAAAGGCTACGTAGCCTCTTAAGCTATTTTTAGATTTCGGGCCAAAAATCAATAAAGCATTGTGGGAATGTCAAGTGACTCATAACGTTAAATTTCCTATCTTAAACACGTAATAATTATTTTCCATAATATCTTCTTCGGGCGCTATGTTTGAAGCTTCTTCTGTGTATTCCTGTAAGTAAATAAGCGAATTGATCATCTAAAAATAGAATGTGTCTCCTGATGGTGTCAACCTGGGCCATAGTAAATCTCTAATTTCTCGTGTTGTTGGACGGTTTTCGACTACTAGGGTTTTATGAATGAAAATTAAAAGGCTTTGGGAGTACAAGGATGATTTTTTTGCACTTTTGTAAAATTTTCGTCCCAAAATCTGAAGGGCCACCTTTAAATATGGCTTAAATAGAGGAAATTGTCATAGATAGAATAGAAAACATTGTGGAAAATAGAGAAATTACTGGTCATGAGCATTTTCTTCCTTTACCGCAATGTTTTTAAAAACCCTCTTACAAAATTAATTATGGCTAAGAAAAAATATTAAGACTTAGTGCTACACATAGTTTTACACATTACATTCTGCATACAAAATTTTGTTTGTCTTGCAGTCGAAAAAGGTGTAAAACAACATTGTGGTGGAAAGGAGGTTTGCTAGTGTCATGTGATTTCTCCTATTACTGGAATGTTTTCACATAATTGTAGTCATAAATAGAACTTCACTTTATATTGTTAATTAAGTTTGATTGGATGTTTTCATGGGTTTCCGGCCGCAGAGTTTTTTTTTCAGGAGATGAAGAGTGTTAGAAAAAGAGGAATTAACCAAACCACATGCTTTGATATGAACCATTTGCAATGATAAGATCTAATGCTTTTAGTTCCAAGTAAACCCTTTTCCTACCAAATTATTAACATGAAACTTTCAAGCTAACAGTAAAAACCGGAACTTTGCTTTTTCAGAGGTAATTTTGAGAGAAAAGTGTCTCCTTATTGGACAGTGTAGATCCAAGATCAGACTGCATGAGAAATGCAGTCAGATAATGAATCGAGACTGTCTGCAAAGGGTCAGTAAATCGCGCTTAACAGCCCGGGGTCTATAAAGTAGATATATTAAGTCATTCAAAGGCTGGGAATTCCCTGTTTCAAAATTCTTTTTTGGAAATAATATTACACAAAAAATAGCTGTATAGATTCAGAATTTACTTAGCAATGTAGATTTAGGATGAGATTTGGTGTTCTTTGCATTATTTATTATTTGTCTGCCTTCTCTGCAACAGGAAGTGAACTTAACTTTGGTGTCGGAAGGGTTCATAACTGGTACACCCACTGGAAGATGATTATTCCTATTGGGAGTTTCTTTTATCTGTATCTCTTTTTCCCCATGAATACTTAGTTCTAACAAGAAATATCTTTAAAAAAATATAGATGGAGGTCATTGTACATTTACATGCTTTTTTCATTTAGTATCAAAAGATTTAGAAATGAAAAGAAACCATGCCAGCAGTTGTCCAAAAATAGGCCTGCAGCAGGGCCAATGTTATGTTATAAACATTGGTCCAGCCAAGCTCCCTAATAGCCAAAGGCATAAGGTATTAGTCTAGAAGATTGGGGTAGGACCTTTGAGGACATCCCCCTAGAAAATTTTAGCATTTTTAGACCATCTTTGCTTGTGAAACGTCAGAGAACATAAGGAGTGTTTGCTGTATTTCAAACACTTAAATGAGCTTTCTAAGAAAGGGGAACAGTCATGTTTCCAGTGTTTAACTCATTACCAAACAAGAACATTTTAGACTGGTCCAAATTGAAAGCATGTGCAGACGACAAAAAAAGTGATTAAAAAATCAAAATTTGGTTTTGGAAGGGTAGAAAACATTGTGGGAAAAGGAGAAAATGGTGGTTATCAGCATTTTCGCCTTTTCCCACAATATTTTCCAAAGCCTTTTGACCACAGGGTCATTCAAACTCGAGATAATTGTATGGCTGTAGGTTAATGAGTATATTTTCTGCATGTTTTAGGACAGTTCTGATACTTCATGATTAAGTTGGCTTTAAACTCTTTACCATGAAATCCCAAGTTTTAAAAACCCTGTTTGAAAAGGCCTTTAGAAACATTGTTGGAAAAGGTGAAAATACTGTCAACCAGAATTTTCTCCTTTTCCCACATTTTTTTTTTCCTTATGCAGGTAAGTTTTATTATTTGGGCCAGTCAAGAATTTTTCGTTTGCATCTGCTTTCAATTTCAACAACCCTAAAATTTTCAAGTTTGGCTCTTATGACCCAGAGGAAGAAGCTCTTTCAGGTTGCCAGCATTTTGTCCTTTTCTCACAGTGTTTTCTATTCTTCTAAAGTCAAGTTTCCATTTTCACAACATATTTATTTTGTTGTCTGCGGATCTTTTCTTTTTGGACAAGTCTAAAATTTTGGTGTTAGGTAAAAAGTTAAACAAAATGGATGAATTACAAGTGAACAACTCCATCTAGTCCTACGGAATCCTGTTTCTGCCATCCACTTTTCGACCTACGAGGAACTCGAAAAGTGGAAATGAGGCTCTCTAACTTCCACTTTTCTAGAAAAAAAGTTACCTCGAAAAGTCGAAAAGTTGAAGTTTTTGACCTGACAAATGTCATAAAACTTTCCACTTTTCGACCTCACGTTTGTCTAGAAAAGTAGAAATTAGGACGCACTAACTTCCACTTTTTGCCTTAAAATGCTAGGTCGAAAAGTAGAAAAGTGGAATTTTTTCACATGACAATTGTTAATAAAACTTTCACTTTTCGACCTAGAAAAGACAAAGTCGAAAAGTTGAAAAGTAGAAAAGTCGAAAAGTCGAAAAGTGGAAGTTAGCCGATTAAAACTTCCACTATTCTAGTTAGGACTAATTTTTCGCAGGATAACTTGGCCGCGTTATTATTTTAAATGTACACCAGTCAAAGGAAGATGGCGGGAGCGAATGGTAGAGGTTGAATGTACCCCGAATAAGTCTGATGTCAGCCATAATACGGCAACTCCCTAGTTTTCATTTTAAACCCGCCCTTATCGCATTGCTACATCCTTCAGGGAACAGACTTTAACAGTGTACACATTATTAGATGTATTGAAATCATGTGGTCTGCAACATGCGAAAAGGGGCATTCGGACATTTGCTTAAAGTGTCGTTTCGTATAAGGCTGCGCATTTCGACACTCTCTGTTTATGTAATTTTCAATTTAGTGCAAGTCTACTGTGGCACAAAATCTAATGTGGTCTTAAAGTGCCGTGTCGGATCAGCCTGTGCGATCTGCGCAGGCTGATCCGAGACGACCCATTATGGAAATGTCGGAATGCCCTTTTTCGCATATTGCAAGCCATATATAGTTGAAACTTTGGACACTGATTAGTCTTTAAAGTTTAATGGACCCATTTCACCAAAAAATCTTCCCTGAAGATTGAGTTGCGATCTCAAAATGTGGCTTGATCGCCGCTGATCGCAAGTAATCGGCGGTTGAACGCACCTTGGTCTTCTGTAGTTGTACAAGGTCGAGGGAAAGTATTCCCAAAAAAAAAGATCGAAACTAGGTTTTTGACATGTCAAAAAACTAAGCTGCGACCTGTGCGATCTGGAAAATCTCAGATAGATTGCCGAAAGATCGTCCGTATAACCATTTTTTTAAAGGGATCTTATCCAATTCAGATTTACTTTGAGAAAACATGCTATAAGCGAAAATTTTCAACATGGTTAGCCTGCACAATTCCTGCAATCTGACAAGATCAAGATGGTCCCTTTTCATGCGACGAGTTGCATATCATGAAATGATACTACTAGACACTACTCTACCGAAATACCAACGCGGCAGATTCGGGGAGGTCATACTGATGTTAATGTAACAATGGGGGAAATATCGAGTTCCAAGGACAGAAATCCTTAATCGAGTTCGGAGAACATAAATTCATAATCGATTCCGATCAGCATCATAGATAGGCCTACATCGACATTTTTATTAACCTTGCAAAGATTATGAAGGATCCCGGTGCCCACACCAAGCCAGTGTTTGAACCAGCGATCCAGGTGTTAACAAGTCTCACATTTTAACCCATTACCACTTGATTCCTGTTTTTGACACCTTTGCAAAATATTATTTCGGAAAACATTATTCCAAAAGGAGAAATAGCTTTTTAAAAACTATTTCTCTCACAATGTTGTCTACTCAGTATTACACTTAGATTTCAATACACACTTTGGAATGTCGTCTGCAGTTTCTTTAAATTTTGACAGTCTTTTATTTCTTGTCATCTCGTAATGGGTTGAACGTGGTTTGAAAATGTCAAATTGAGGGCACGCTTAATGCACGGTTCCTGACTAGATTTGTGTTACTATAAACTCAACCCATAGGCGGTATCGGATAAAGATAGACGTCCGACTTAAACAGTGTACATGTATACTTATTCGGTAGACGTTTTGCCTTCACCGGGACAAAATAGGTGACACAGGAATTTTTACCCCTGCACCGGCTCCAACATGATTCGGTGCTGATAAACAAACATCCCGTGATATCCAGTCCTAACTAGAAAAGTGGAAGTTCTAAGGCTAACTTCCACTTTTCAACTTTTTGACTTTTCAATTTTTCGACTTTTCAACATTTCGACTTTGTCTTTTTTAGGTCGAAAAGTGGAAGTTTTATTAACAATTGTCATGTGAAAAACTTCCACTTTTCTACTTTTCGACCTAGCATTTTAAGGCGAAAAGTGGAAGTTAGTGCGTCCTAATTTCTACTTTTCTAGACAAACGTGAGGTCGAAAAGTGGAAAGTTTTATGACAATTGTCAGGTCAAAAACTTCAACTTTTCGACTTTTCAAGGTAACTTTTTTGCTAGAAAAGTGGAAGTTAGAGAGCCTAATTTCCACTTTTAGAGTTCCTCGTAGATCGAAAAGTGGATGGCGGAAACAGGATTCCGTATAGTCCAAACATTTTTTATGCGGATGAGAATAAGTCATTGTTTATTTCTCTTGCCACTCATATTTGTTTCAACCAGTTTATGTTGGACAGAAGCCAGTGGCTTTGAAAAAACTGTTGTGTTAAGAACTGGTGAAAAAAAACATTGCGGAACTATCAATCAGCAGCTCTGTCATGCTGTAACTTGAATAATGTTTTACCTTTTACCCACACAATCTAGATTTTAACATTATTTTGAGTACAAAAACCTTTAGAAATATTGTGGTAAAAGGAAAAAATGCTAGAAACCTTGTTACAGACAGCTCTCATCCTGCAAACCAGTACTTAACCCTTTGCTGCAAAATTCCAACAATTAACACAACACTGGGAAAGAAGGTTTTAGGGAACATTGTGTGAAAAGGAGAAAATGCTGGTAACCAGTATTTTCTCCTTTTCCCACAATGTTTTCTACCCTATAAAAGAAAGGTTGCCAAATTTAAATTATAATATATTTCACTGAAATGTATATGACAAAAAAATACAAATCATCAGTAGTAAAGAATCATAATATTACAAAAGAATTTTTTTGATGGTATTCCCATAGAAGGCTATGTAGCCTCTTAAGCTATTTTTATATTTCGCGCCAAAAGTCAAAAAAGCATTGGGGAAATTTTAAGTGACTGGCGCGTGACTAATGACGCTTACCGTGTAAATTCCAAGACATAACAAACATGTAATTATTTTCCATAACATAACAAACATGTAAATAATACATGTAATTATTTTCCAAGTGGCTGGCGCAAGACTAATGATGCTTAAATTCCATAACATAACAAACATGTAATTATTTTCCATAAAATTATGTCTTCTTCGGATGCTATGTTTGAAGCTTTGACTGTGTATTTTCGGTATGTAAATGAGCAAATTGGTTACCAGCATTTTCTCCTTTTCCCACTAAAAGGCTTCTTTCTTTGGGTCGCTAAAAGTCATGATTGTGTGGTAAAAAGTTAAGGTTTCCTGACCCTGTCTAGAAAATGCTGCTGACTCTAAACTTTTGTAAGCTTCGATTAACCAAAGAGTATGTTGGATGTAATTTTGGTACAATATTGATCCATGTAAACAGTTTCAGATAAAAAAAAACTTTCTACACCATATCAGATTGATACACTATACACAGATATTTTTTGTTAAAGGTGGCCCTTCAGATTTGGGAAGAAAATTTGACAAAAATGAAAAAAAAAAAATCCTTATACTCCTAAAGCCTTTTAATTTGCATTCATAAATCCGCAGTAGTCGAAAACCAAGCGACAAACACGAGAAATTAGAAATATGCTACGGCCCAGGTTGACACCAACGGGAGACACGTTCTATTTTTAGATTATCAGTTCTCTCTTTTACATACAGGAAAACACAGACGAAGTTTCAAATATCCATCCGAAGAAGACATTATGGAAATTAATTACTACATGTTTGTTATGTAATGGAATTTAAGCGTTGTTAGTCACGTGCCAGTCACTTGACATTCCCACAATGCTTTATTGACTTTTGGCGCGTAATCTAAAAATACCTTAACCCATTACCACACAATCCCTACTTTTGACGCCCCCAGAGAAAGAAGCCTTTAGAAAACATTGTGGAAAAAGGAGAAAATGCTGGTAACCAGCATTTTCTCCTTTTCCCACAATGTTTTCTACCCTTCACAAAACAAATTTCAAATTTTCATTCACTTTAATTTTGTCGTCTGCAATTGCTTTCAATTTGGGCCTGCCTAAAATTTTGTCGTTTGGTAATGGGTTAAGAGGCTACGTAGCATTTTAGGGGAACACCATCATTTTTTTTTGTAATTTTATGAGTCTTAAGTATTGATGATTTGTATCATGTTTTCATATAAATTTCAGTGAGATATATATTTTTTAATTTGATGAGATGTGAAAATTCTAAATACCCACCTTTAAGCATGGAATAAAAGACTGAAGCTTAAAAATACTCATAAGGTAATGAGGTTTGAAGAAATACACTCTTCAGGATATTTCCTTGATAATTAAAGATAAGCCTTCCTTGACTTATGAGTCCCTTGTGTCAATTCACTATTTCTCTGGGAAACTCAATATTATTCTGTTTGCCAGTGAATAAACAGGTAGCCTAGACATTTTTACCCTCAACCCTTTTCCACACTATCCCAACATTTAATGATCCGGAGAAAGACGCCTTTCGAGAAATCGGTGGGAAAAGGCAAAAATGCTGGTAACAGCATTTTCTCCTTTTCCCTAGACGTTTTCTTTCCTTCCCAGAAGAATGTTCAAACTTTCAGTCCCTTTTATTTTGTTGTCTGCAAATGCTTTCGATCAATTTTGACCAGTCTAAAATTTTATTGTTTGGTAAAGAGTTAACCCTTTACCACACAATTCTGCTGTATCATGACCTTGAGGGAGAGGCATTTAGGGAAAAGGAGAACATTTAGGGAAAAGGATAACATTTAGGGAAAAGGAGAAAGTGCTGGTAACCAGCATTTTTTCCTATTTCTCAGAATGTTTTCTTACCTTACACAGACAAAATTAATACCATTATTTCTGTAATGTTCATCATACTGTCTGCTGCAAATACTTTCAAATTCAACAAGGCACAGCTCCAGAAAGAGGAAGTGATTTTGATTTCAAAATAGAGATTATTATTTATTCTCCATTAAATCCTATGTTGGGGGTACTCATTAGAATCGTCTCATGGAGCTGATTCTAATGAATATCCACAATTTAGGGTTTCGAAGAGAAATAATGGATTTAGAATACCATTACTCCCTCTTATCTGGAACTCTTGGACAAGGACCCTGTGTGGCTCACTGGTAAAGTGTTGGACTCGTTAACTGGAGGCCCCTTGTTCAAGCCTTACTGAATCGGCTGGGTTGGTCATTTGAGGCCAGTGTAGATCAAGATTAGACTGGGTGAGCTCCCTTTGCCAAGGACTATTAACATTGAATAAGCTCTGGTACAAGTTTGCTATGCAGCAAGTGCAAAGAAAAAAAGTATGGAAAGTTTTCACTGGTACAAAAAATATTTTCCAAGAGAATTTCCCTTGATGAATGATAGGATAGAGGATACAAATGATTTTGTAAACAGAAAAGAAAAGCCTTTTCAATTCTGTTGGACAGCCTTTGAATCCTGGCCAGCTGTCTGTGGGTGGTATCTTTGTATTTAATTAAATATCAAGTACTTTAATTAGTGAGTCAGTATTATTGGTAGCCATTTTGTCTAGGAGTTCTTGGATTAGTATATTTTCATTGAATTTTAGACAATTTAGACTGTATTTCCACTTTGGGATTAAATTTGTTCGTTTCTTTTTCTCCCCTAGGTGAATTTCTAGATATAGGTGTATCCTTTAATTGACCCGTGGAGAAAGCTTTGACTCGCATGCCTTAACTCTTTACCAAATGACAAAATTATAGACAGGTCTAAATTGAAAGCATTTGCTGATGACAAAATGAATGTGACTAAAGAATTGGATTTTGTTTTTGGAAAGGAAGAAAACATTGTGGGAAAAGGAGAAAATGCTAGTTACCAGCATTTTCTCCTTTTCCCACAATGTTTTCAGAAAGTTTGTTTCCAAGGGTCGTCAAAAGTCGTCATTGTGTGATGAAGGGTTAACTCATTACCAAACGACAATATTTTAGGCTTGTCCAAATCTAAAGCATTTGCAGGCGACAAAATAGAAGTGAAAATTTTAAATTTGTTGTGTGAAGGGTAGAAAATATTGTGGAAAAGCAGAAAAGGCTGGTTACCAGCATTTTTCCTTTTACCACGGTGTTTTCTAAAGGTTTCTTTCTCAGAGTTGCCAAACGAAGGGATCGTGTGGTAATGGGTTAACTCTTTACCAAACGACAAAATTTCCAACTGGTCTAAATTGAAAGCACTGTCTTGCTGACGGCAAAATAAACGTAACCCAGAAATTAATATCTGTTTCCAGCAGGGCAGAAAACACTGTGGGAAAAGGAGGAAATGCTGTTTACCAGCATTTTCTTCTTTTCCCACATTATTTTCAAAAACCTTAATAATAATCTCAGGATCGTAAAAATCAGGGATTGTTTGAAGGGCCGACTTTATAACTGCTCTAAACTGAAAACACAAGGAAAGTGTCTGAAATTATAATAGTTCAAATCACACCAGAGTAGTTTCTTTGCCGCTAGAACATTGAAAGTCAATCATTTTAAGCAACTACCATTTTCTCTTTTTCCTAAAAAGTTTTCAAGAACCTCTTATGCAGAGTTGTATTTTGGTACAGGATTAATTATTGTGGCATTTTAACTCTTTACCACCAATCCTGACTTTTAACGACCCTGAGAAAGAAGCCTTTTGGAAACATCCTAGGAAAATGAGAAAATGCGAAACATCCTAGGAAAATGAGAAAATGCTGGTAACCAGCATTTTCTCCTTTTCACATAATGTTTTCTACCCTTCCAAAGATAAATTTCAATTTTTGAGCCATTATAATATGTTGTTGTCTACAAATGCTTTCAATTTTGACTGGTCTACAGTTTTGTCAGATGGTAAAGAGTTAACCCTTTACCAAACAACAAAATTTTAGACTGGTCCAAATTGAAAGCACTTGCAGATTACAAAATAAACATATCTCAAAAATTGAAATTTATTTCCAGCAGGTCAGAAAACATTGTGGGAAAAGGAGAAAATGCTACTATTCCAGACCCGTAAAAACCAGGGATTGTTTGGGAAAGGGATAAAAGAAAATAACACCCTGACATCTCAAGGTTTACTGGCAACACCTATCTTTAAACTGTGTAATGATGCTTCATAATTACAGAGAAAACTCCATTCCAGCATTCTTGTCTAATTCTGGCATTACCACTTTACCACATGATAAATCTTAAGACTTTTCCAAATTTTCAACATCTGGAGACAAAAAGTCAGATAAACAATACAAAATTAATGAAGTTTACTATTCTTGTAGGATAGAAGACTTTGTGGGAAATGGAGAAAATACTGGTTACCAGCATTTTCTCATTTTCCCATAATGTTTTCAAACGTGTTCTTCCTCCGGGTTATTAAAATACAGGATTGTTCGGTAAAGGGTTAAGAGAACAGGAAGACATTTTGTTAAACATTTCTTTTTAAAAAAATATATCGGACTTTGAATTGTAGAGATATCTCTCATGATGAAATCATTATTAGTTGTTCGGTCAGGTGGCAGGGGACTTGGAAACTTGTTGACGGCTGTGATGAATCATGTGGCTCCAAGCCGAAGTTTTACCCTTTCAAAGTGCATTAAGCGAAATGTTTTCCTGTTTTATAATCAAACGAATCGTCAGTATGCTGACGAAATAGAAATTCCCTTCTGAGTGCCCCAATTCAATGTAAAGTGACGTTACTGGAAAATGATGTCCCTAAAACGTGCAGTATAGTGCATAAACGTGCAGTCTGGTGATTGATTGACGCCACCATTTTGGATGTTGTGTTGCATGTGTAGTGATGATTACGTGGCGCTCAAAAGGGAAAGTAGCTTTACGTGGTTTTTGCCAGGGAACATCATATAATTATGTTCCACTCTGTGTAAGTGTATCAGGCGTCCTTTTTGTGGGTGTTTTCAAACTTGCAGACTAATCCAGCAACATTGGTTTTAAGTTAACTCTTTTGTAACCAATCAACAGATTTTTGACTTGTTCAAATCCTAAGCTTATGCATATGACAAAAAAAATATTCATAAATTGACAATTTGTGTGTTTTATCAGTGTGCAAATTCTAAGCTTATGCAGATGACAAATAAAATATTCTTAAATTGATTATTTGTGTGTTTGATAGATAAAATCATACCATGGGAAAAAGGAGAAAATGCTGGCTACCTGAGCAATTTCCGCTTTTCCCTTCATTTTTTCTCAAAATCCTTTTTTCTTTTCAGAATCGTTTAAAAACTCAGAATAGTATGGTAAAGGGATAAGCGAAATGAAACTCAATTTAGATTAATTGGGATACAGGTTTTAACCCTTTACCAAACAATCATTCTCTGTGAAAGTAGCCTTTTGAAGACATTGTAGGAAAAGGAGAAAATGCTGGTAAACAGCATTTTCTCATTTTACCACTATGTTTTCTACCTTTCCCTGAGGAAATTTCAATTTTTGAGTAACTTTAATTTTATGGTCTGCTAATGCTCTCAATTAGGAACAGTCTAAAATTTTGTCGTTTGGTAAAGAGGTAAGTTAAAATAATATCCCAGATGAAAACACCTGTAAATCACTGGGATTATACCATCCATAGACGTTTTCCGCTGGCTGTCCCATAGGATGCTGGGCATGACTCACAGACCTTTTGCAGATAGTGTTGATCAAAATCAGACTGCACAGAACATGCAGTATGATCTTCGATCAGTGTTGTCCAATGAGGAGATAATTTTTTCCCAAAATTTTCATTTCAAAAAAGCAACATTTGGCTTATTAGTATGAGCTTAAAAATTTTATTTCACTCTTAACAGAATAAGGGCTAAAGCTTCCCAAATTTTCTGTGAGAAACCCACTTTTACTTTGTGTGAGTGTGTGGGAAAATCAGATAAGTTCTATCTGACAAAAAACCTGTTACTTACAAACATTAATATGCTCTCATTCCATAGACAAATTTCTGCCCCTCCCAGTCATTTTCCTTTTATCCCACAGACTCTTAATCCTTTCCTGACAATCCCTGGTATTCATGACCCTGAGAAGAAAGCCTTCTGGAAACATTGTGGGAAAATGAGAACATGCTGATATGTTTTCTTCCTTTCCCAAAACAAATTTCTGTTATTGAGACTTTCAAGATCCTGTTCTGAGTTTAACCCTTTTCCAAACAATCCCTGGTTTTTACGGGTCTGGAATAGTAGCCTTTTAAAAACATTGTGGGAAAAGGAGAAAATGCTGGTAACCAGCATTTTCTCCTTTTCCCACAATGTTTTCTACCCTATCACAAACAGAAATCATCTTTTCAGCAAGAGTTGAATTGTCGTCTGCATTTGCTTTCAATTTGGTCCAGTCCAAAAGTTTGTCGTTTGGGAAAGGGTTAAGGTAGTGGACCCGTGATAGAAGACAGCTTCTTCCACCATAATATTGGCCCGAAAATTTGCTGATTAAAAATGAGTATCATTGTACTTCTTTAACTGAGCCACTTTTTTCCTACATAGAATTATTATTTATGAGTCTAAAAACACTATATTTTCACTGCAAAGGAAGATACTAATTACTCCCTTTTCTCGAAACTAACAAAAGTTATCAACAAATAAATAATTTCGACAGACAGACATCAAGGAAATTTCTGGTTGGTTAAATGCGTGAGAATATATTATACCTGTAAAAACACATATTTATCAACTATCAAGAAATTTTATTCCATTTGTACTCTGCATTACACCCGGCAGCTGCCTGAATTTGACCATCTACAAAAGTCTCAGTAGCATCCAACTGAATAAGCAACCTGTTTATAAAATAAAAGTAAATATCATTTTTACCATGTAAAAATATGAACACTATAATGATTTTCACGATATGTAAAGGCGCAGTTCGTAAAAGTTCCAGAAAAGATTCTACCACGCCGCATCATCTGTTCGTTTACATAGATGATGGCTAATGATTAGCTGACATTTCGTCATAAATGTCAACACTGACATGTTATTGATGTAAACACCATGTGATCATTCAAAGCTTCGAAACAAACCTTTCATTCACTTTATCGTTTTTTCCCCATTGTAGGCTAGAAAAACCAAGTTTATCGACATTGTAAACATAATTCTTTATCATCAGTACTGGAAAAGTTGACTACATCTAAATAAGAAAACAGGTTCAAAATGAGCAGTCGTACTCTCTGATGACATGTTGGAATTGTAAATAATACTCATGTCTACTACATCATAGCACTTATGAGGTACAATTTTATCATGTGACGCTCTCTAAGATCTAGTTTGAATATACACAAACGATAACAAAGGTTGTCTTGATCAGTAGAGTCATGAAATTGACGGGCCTCTCTTTGCATTTTCACTCATGTATATTATAGGAACTAATATCAGTGACTGACTCTTTCCAAGTTTCTCTGACCATGTGTATGTATGTTGTGATGGTTTATCAAATATATTTTTGAGTTATATAGGGTGAAAATTACCTACTTTTCACTTTACCTTTTGGCTTTAAGAAATAAGTTGTTACAACTTTTACTAATCTGTCTTGATTCTGCTTGCTGGACACAACCACAATCATGGACACCACAATGTTTGCAGCTTTGTTAATTCTATATGGACAACAAGACTGCATATCTTTATACATTCTGTACTGTTGCTATCTACACCCTGCATGTATAATGTCAGTGTGGTGTGACACCTGCTGGTTTTTTGGAATAAATAAAACTTTAAACTTGTTTACCTTTATGGGGAAAATATGATGAAAGGACTCTAAGTCTTTGTAGATTTATGCAGTTAACTGAAAAGAAAGGACCACTACAGTAGTGAAAATTTGAAGTGGTCAATGTTGCCAAAGCTAAGGCAGGAAGTCGTTTGTGAAGCCAGAAGTAATAAAAAAAAACATGCTCTTCTTATGATGTTCTTTAAATCGCAGGTAGAAGTGTTAATTAATTCTTTACCAAACAACAAAGTTTTAGACTGGTTGAAATAGAAAATATCTGCTGATGACAAAATAAAATAGGATAGAAATCATAGAGGTTAAAAGGAGGAAAATGTGGTTACCAGCATTTTCTCCTTCTCCTTTTACCACTATATTTTCAAAGGCCTTCTTCCTAGGGTCATTAACATTATCATATTGTTTGTTTGAGTGTAAAAAATAACCGAGGATATGGGAAAAGGCCACATTTTTTGTGAACCACTGTGAAATGGCCTCATTCTATCATTCATATTTGGCCGATAGATAACCTTGTCTTGAGTAGATCTTGTAATGAAAGACCACCTGCAACTGAAGGCATTTAGATGTATAAAACAGATGTTTTATACAGAATACGCTTACCAACCTTAAACTGAAGAAATATGTACTTCAACACAATACACAATAATAGAGAGCAACAGGTTCACTGGTTGTCTCCCTGACTGACCTTTGAAATACATTTCATACACTTTCCCATCCATTATTTTGATGCTAGAAAAGATAAGAAATGTTTCATTAACCACAGAGTTGAAAGTTTTTTACTGTGTATTGGGCATGCTCTTGTCTAAGGCTATGAGGCCACAGCATTCATTCAAGACTGGAACTAAAATTTGCTGAGAAGCGCTACATTAATTACCTTGTTTTCAAGACTGCCAAAACCGAAAAAGAATGTCTATCTTAGGTTAGCAAATGGGATAATGGCTCAATGGCCAATCCTGGACAAGATCCTGTATCATATTTAAACCAGGATGAAGCCATGCATGAAGGAGTGGTCTCTTGTAACATTATCAAGGGTGACAACCTACGTCATAGCAGATGTGTTGGAATAGCCGCCATTTTGTGCGCAAAGTGCTGATTAATACTTTAACTCTTTACCAAACAACAAAAATTACAGACTCCTCCAAATTGAAGGCATTTGCAGATTGACATATCAAATGTGACTGAAAAATTTCAATTTGGTTTGGGAAGGGTAGAAAACATTGTTGGAAAAGGAGAAAATGCTGGTTACCAGCATTTTCTCCTTTTCCTACAATGTTTTCCAAATGTTTTTTTTCCAGGGTCGTTAAAAGTCTGGATTGTGTGGTAAAGAGTTAAAAAGATATAATCATGTATCTAAAATTTACTTAGAACACCTACGTCATCTGGTGACGGTAAATATATTTATCCTATTCGTGAAATCAAAACACTTCAACACAATTATTCTTAATGGCATTGTATACGACATCTATTTTTAAATCGCACATGTGTCACCAGCTTTGAAAATTGTGCGGAGGTAATTGCAAAATCAACGAAACTAATGAACAAAATATTAAGGTATACTAACGAAAAAAGTTGTCAGGTACCATATGCTCTGCTTTGTTTGGACAGATCTTAAATAACAATAATGTACAAGCTAAAAATCGAAACGAAAATGGCAGATTTGAAATGTCTGCGATGACGTATGCTATGACATAGGTTGTTACCCCTGAATATGCATCCATACAGTACTTTTTATTGCTGGAAATATGTTTGTTTTCCGTTTGAAAATTGTAAGGCTCCTCCTAAAAAACAAAAGCGGAGTTTCAGTTTTCTATCTAACTCGTTCTAAACATACTACAGTTCAAAAATACTTGGTAGGTTTGTTTTCTTAATATTAATGAATTCCAATTATAGTTTTCACAGACAGACAGATTGGTAGATGTCAATAAATTCATGGAGGCTGATTATGTTGTGCGGTAAAGGGTAAACAGCAAACCACAGGATAATTATTGTTCTTGCTTGTACCTTTTAGATATTTACTGTAGGAAACGCTTCCAATTAGTCTTTTGGCCTGCAAGTTTTACCTTGGGGGAAAAAAAAACCCACTTTACTTCATTTTTTACATTTTATGGCACTTTTCAAAACTATTAGCAGCAAATTTGTTTCAGGAGGTAGTCATATACATAAAGAATTTCCTTTTGCTCAATGTTTTTTTTTTTAATTTGTGCTTCAGTAACTTTAAAGTTTAATATGTATTTCACAGCTCCAAACAGAAGGCATGGATTTCAGAATTCTGGATATTATTTATTCTCCATTAAACACAATGTTGTGGGCACTCATTAGAATTGTCTCATTGATACAATTCGAATGAGTACCCACAGCATAGGATTTAAAAGAGAAACAATGGATTTAGTACACCATTACTCCCTCTTATCTGGAGATCTGTGTAAAGCCATCCACTTTTATTGTGTTTTAACACAGATCTATATGGTGCTAAATGACCAAGACTGTTGATGTGCCACAAAACAACATTCATTCATTCTGTGTAAAGCTAAACCTGACAGAAACTCAAGGGACAGACTATGATATGAGATAGATCTGTCAACACAGATGGCTGTGATGAAAGATTAGATGTTAACAGATATGTTGCACGTGATTTTGAATTTTGTCTAAACTTTATTCCAAGGCAAACTAGGGCCCGTTTTCACCAAGCATTCTTGAGAATATTTTTAGTCTTATTCTCCAAGGTTTTCTAAATTTGTAAGTAACACAACTTCTGATTGGCTAAACCATTCAGTTTAGCCAATCAGAAGTTGTGTTTCTTACAAAATTAATGTCGAAAAATCTTGAGAGTTAAACGAAGAACGTTCTTTAGAATGGTTGGTGAATACAGACCCAGGATGTTATTGAAATCTGTAGACTTGGTAAGAACTCAGGTTTGAGGATTTATGAAGGTGATTGCAACATCTTACTATCAAACTTTTGTTTCTCAGCTTTACTTAAATTAGTAAAGCACCTAGTGGCACAGAAACATTGCTATCCAAATTGCATTTTTTAGAATGCCAGTTGTATTCCTGTACCATGTTTCTGGTCACATTAGATTGGGGCATGGTAGGAATAAAGCCAATAGGTGCATAATTTTTGTCCAGACCTTTGGCTTTTAACCAAAGCAATGGCTTGGTTTTTGTGTCTCTATGCATAGCTGAAGTTGTAGCATACAGATGATATTGATGTCTTTATCTATGCATTTGTTGGAGCTGCCTATCTTTGGACTAGTGGTGCTTTGTATCCTGTAGAACAATTTGGCCTGGACTTTCTGGCTATACATAATTATAATTTGGCCACCTCAATGTTCAGAAAAGGATGTTTTGGCCAAATTATTTTTACTTATCTGCAGTTGATATGTATTTGGGAACATTGCCAGAAAAGAAGAAATTGTCTGTAAAAGGGTTAAGGTCAAAATTATTTTAACCCATTACCACACAATCCCTACTTTTGACGCCCCTGAGAAAAAAGCCTTTAGAAAACATTGTGGGAAAAGGAGAAAATGCTGGTAACCAGCATTTTCTCCTTTTCCCACAATGTTTTCTACTCATCACAAAACAAACTTAAAATTTTCAGTCACTTTTATTTTGTCTTCTGCAAATGCTTTCAATTTGGACAAGTCTTTAATATTGTTGTTTGGTAATGGGTTAAGATATTTATGGGAAAAAAAGAAATGGCTTTAAATGTCCAGTTTATTTCCGGTTCTTTATTTGTGTGCAGCTGAGACAAGGGAAAAGGTAACATTACTCTTAACAAGCACTTCACTTTTCTCACAATGATTTGTATATTGTTAGATTAAAATGTCCTTTGAAAACCTAGGCTGACATTTAAAGGTGGGTATTTAGAATTTTTACATCTCACCAAATTAAAAAAATATATATCACTGAAATTCAAATGAAAAAATAATACAAATCATCAATAATTAAGATTCATAAAATAGCAGAAAAGTTTTTTTTTTTATGGTATTCTCTTAAAAGGCTACGTAGCCTCTTAACCCATTACCACACAATCCCTACTTTTGATGCCCCTAAGAAAGAAGCCTTTTGAAAACACTGTGGGAAAAGGAGAAAATGCTGGTAACCAGCATTTTCTCTTTTTCCCACAGTGTTTTCTACCCATCCCAGAACAAATTTCTATTTTTCAGTTAGCTTTATTCTGTCGTCTGCAAATGCTTTCAATTTGGACCAGTCCAAAAATTTCTCGTGTGGTAATGAGTTAAGGTATTTTTAGATTTCACGCCAAAAATCAATAAAGCATTGTGGGAATGTCAAGTGACTGGCACGTGACTCATAACTCTTGAATTCCATTACATAACAAACATGTAATAATTATTTTCCATAATGTCTTCTTCGGAGGTTATGTTTAAAACTTTGTCTATGTATTCCTGTATGTAAATGAGCAAATTGATATTCTAAAAATAGAACGTGTCTCCCGTTGGTGTCAACCTGGGCCGTAGTAAAACTATAATTTCTCATGTTGTCGGATGGTTTTCGACTTCTGGGGTTTTATGGATGAAAATTAAAAGGCTTTGGGAGTATAAGGATGATTTTTTTGCCTTTTTGTAAAATTTTCGTCCCAATATCTGAAGGGCCATGCACCTTTAAACTTTAATTCAACATTTAAATCTGCTCTGTCTTCTTACCTAGACATTCTGCACATAAGCAACCTTTAAATTGTAATTATTTGGGTCTTATTTCCAGGCTTATAAAGAAGTGTCTATTGGAGTTATTTGCTATTCTAACAGTTGAGGTTTCATTTGAAGTAATTCTTTCATAGCTTCTGAAAAACTAGTTCCACCTTTCATTGTTAACGTTTGAAAGATAGGTATTTTACCCCTTCTTGACTCAAAAAATAAAAGACATGTTAACTCATTACCAAACGACAAAATCTTGGACTGGTCCAAATTGAAAGCATTTGCAGACGACAAAATAAAAGTGACTGAAAATTTAAAATTTGTTTTGTGAAGGGTAGAAAACATTGTGGGAAAAGGAGAAAATGCTGGTTACCAGCATTTTCACCTTTTACATCAATGTTTTCTAAAGGCTTCTTTCTCAGGGTTGTCAAAAGTAGGGATTGTGTGGTAATGGGTTAAGAATTTAGCTATGAATTGGGGACACAAAATGTATAGACTTCAAGAGAACAGGAAAAACTGAATGTTTTTCTATATAGATTTTTTCATAATGTTTAACAGTGTATATCTGCTTGAATGAAACATGCAAGATACTATCTGAGCATGAATGGGGTTATCAGAATCGTTTCATGTGCAGAAGAAAAAAAGCTGATAAGCTTTTTCATGGCTTCTGGTTTATTCTGTACCAGTTTATTGGTAACTGGGCCATAGAATTCTTCTGCAAAGAAATATCATTAAAAAAAATATGTTGAGTTTGCATGGATTATGTTGTTTTTGTAGGCTGCAAAGAGCATACCCCTCCCCTCTGCCCCATTAGTAGTGGAATGTTTGTGTGTTATGGCAGACCATTTCTGTAAACATTGTGACATATGTGAAAAATGCTCATAACTAGGTATTCTTCCATTTTAAATACTGTTTTATTTAACCTAGGCAGTGTACCAAGCAATTGGGCCAGTTTTATGACCCTGCAAAACAGGGCTTTAAAAAAGGTTATGGAAAAAGACAAACATTATAAATCAACATTTTAAGTCCCTATTCTTGGGGTATTTTGACTATAATAACCTTTTACCACACAATCCGGAGTTTTAATGTCCCTGAGGAAAAAGCCTTTGAAAACATTGTAGGAAAAGGAGAAAATGCTGATAACCAGCATTTTCTCCTTTTACCACGATGTTTTCTTAGCCTATCGAAGACAGAAATCAGCGTTTTTGAGCTACATTCAAATTGTTGTCTGCAAATGCTTTCATTTTACTCAGATATTGAATCTTTTCGTATGGTAAAGAATAAACAATAATTGCTGTAATTTGATTCTGATCTAATTTTGTTGTTTGCAGATGCTTTCAAAAATGGGGAGGACACTAAATTCATGTTGCCTGTTACAGACAGTTTTAACCCTTAAAGCTTCTTTCACAATTTGTGTAGTTGCCTTTACAGCCATTGTAGGTCATGATCAGGCTGCACACAAACTGCAGCCTGATCCTTGATCTCTCTGTCCACTTTGCCAAAACACTATAGACAAAAAGCAACCATGAAATTGTAATTATTTGGGTGGTATTTCTAGGATGAAAATGTATGACAGATTTATTTAGCTCTTAAAGGCTATACCACACAACAAAAAGAAGACTGGTCTAAATTCAGAGCATTTGCAGACGATATAAGAAACATGGCTCAAAAACAAAATTTGTTTTGGGAAGGGTAGAAAATGGGATTGTGGGAAATTGAGAAAATGCGAGAAATGTTTTCAAGAGGATTTTTCTTCAGAGTTAAAACTCAGGATTGTGTGGTAAAGACTTAAGGTTAACTCCAACCACCTTTGTTCAGATGTAAAGTATTTGGAGACAAAAATTGAGTGTGATACAAATTGACAAAATTTGTCTCTAAAAAATGTTGAAAAAAAAAATAGGCGAAAAGGAGTCAATGTTGGTATCCAGCACTATGTCCTTTTCTTACAAAGTTTTCAGTTGTCCTCCTCTTTAGTGTCATTAACCCATTACCACACAATCCCTACTTTTGACGCCCCTGAGAAAGAAGCCTTTTGAAAACACTGTGGGAAAAGGAGAAAATGCTGGTAACCAGCATTTTCTCCCTTTCCCACAGTGTTTTCTACCCTTTTCAGAACAAATTTCTATTTTTCAGTCCCCTTTATTTTTTCGTCTGCAAATGCTTTCAATTTGGACCAGTTTAAAATTTTCTTGTGTGGTAAAGAGTTAAAACACAGGCTGGTTTGGTGCAGGGCAAAAAGATACAAATCAATAAATAGATAACAATATTAAATAGATATCTATATTCATTTTCATGTCTGGTAACAGCTGCCGGCTGATAAAGATCTAGACTTAACGTTGACCCTAATTTGGAGACTGTACATTTTGTGAACTTACCAACACCTGCAGATAGCCTTGATTATATCTAGCATTAGAAAATACTGTTGCAGTGGGAGAAATTGCTTGTAATGTTTGAGTGCCACCTGGCTAATGGGTGTAACTCTTTACCAAACGAAAATTTTTTTAGACTATTCCAAATTGAAAGCATTTGCAGACGACAAAATAAAAGTTACTGAAAAATTGAAATTCTTTTGCAAAGGGAAGAAAACATTGTGGGAAAAGGAGAAAATGCTGGTTTCCAGCATTATTCTTTTCCTACAATGTTTTCAGAAGGCTTCTTTCTCAGGGACGTTAAAAGTTGGGAAAGAGTGAATGTATCTCTGTAATGCATTTATACAGAGCTTGTGTCGCATAGCCATGCATAAAATACATTTTGTCGAACAAGCATCTAAATCATGAGGTTGACTGGTCCTTTGAAAACTGACCAATAGCCAAAAGTTTGTACCCATGTCAGCCTATCAAAGTCTGAAATCATCATATTAACAAGATTTAATTTATTGTCTGCAGATGTTTTGAATTTGGTCTGGACCAAAGATGTGTCATTTGGTAAAGAGTTGAGAAAATTTGTAAATACTTGCAGGAAATGTTCAACTAAACTTTCAGATACTTGATACATGATATCAGTATCGGCTTGTATTTTTATCTTGGATCCAAAATCATCAGGGCTCGTATTCATCAAAAATTCTTAAAAACATTCTTTGTCTTATTCTCCACAATTTTCTACACTTTTAATGACTCTGAGAAAGAAGCCGTTTGAAAACATTGTAGAAGGAGAAATTGCTGGTAGCCAACATTTTTTCCTTTTCTCACAATGTTTTTTACCCTTCCCAAAACAATTTTCAATTTTGAGCCATATTTATTATGTTGTCTGCAATTATGCTTTGAATTCGAACAAGTCAAAAATTTTGTTGTTTGGTAAAGAGGTTAGGGTTTAAAGTAACTGTTCCTCTTCAATACTTTTACAGCAAGGTGATAAAGAAGCTTGCAGCAGCGTCTACACTTATATAGAAACAGTTGTCATGCGCGGATCCAGATATCTTTCTCAGGGGGGGTCCCATCGAAAACGCACTCGTCTTATTATATGATACTTTGATTTCCGGATTTCAGTGGATGTAAGCCGTTTACAAGAAAAGTCAACGTTCTAACCATAGGAGATCTCCACATTTAGAACCCTCTTTTTTTTAAATTTATGACTGTATTTTACATAAATGTTGTGCAATATCAAACCAGTACCATTCACAAATCCGATAACTGCATTTTTGCCAAAATTCCAGGGGGGGTCCGGACCCCCGGTTCCCCCCCTCTGGATCCGCCCATGGTTGTGCTTGTGGCAAAACGATCATGGTACATATAAGCCTTATGTAAACAGTTGATAGATTTTCTCCTTCCTCGACAGTTTATTTCAGTGTATATTATCCATATTTTCTGACTCATTACATGTAACAGCTTGAGGGGGAAAACAAAATATTGGATAAGTAAAATGTTTTTTGTTGATGCTTGGTAATCCATGTTGCCTTATTTAGCAGATAAATTTTATCATGGGATACAACTAGACTGCAGTAACCTTTAACCAGACATCAACATTTTTAGACTGGTTCAAATTGAAAGCATAATAACAGACAACAAAATAAACTGAATCCAAAATTCAAATTTGGTTTGGGAAGGCTAGAAAACATTTAGGGAAAAGGAGAAAATGCTGGTAACCAGCATTTTGTCCATTTCCCATAATGTTTTCAAAGGGCTTTTAATTTCTTCAGGGTCATAAAAAGTCGGGATTGTATGGTAAAGGGTTAAAAGGGCCTATTTGTTGCAGCAGATAAATGTTTTGTTCACTCTGTACCAAATGGCAAAATTTTAGGCAGGTCAAACTTGAAAGCATGTGGAAAAAAATCATGTGGTCTAGAGGCCACATTTTCAAGATATTCTTGAAACTTGCTCAAAATGTTTCTCTTAATGATACCTAACTTAAGAATAGGGTCATGTTGGATCAAAAAGTAGGCCACCAGGCCTAATCGTAGCAAAACCTTTTATGCATTCTAAAGGCCAGATTTTTAGCCAAATAGTAGTGATGGGCCGATGATCGACTATAGTCGAAAGTCAGTTGGTTTTGGCTTCCGATTCCGATAATCGATTGAGAAATCCTGGAATCGATTGTAGTCGGTTTGATAAGCTGGCTTGGTGCCAAAACTTGAATTCTGGTTTTTAACGCTTGGTTTTGTGACTATTATTAATCACAATCTTGGATTTAAAACATAGTAGATAACAAACACGAAAACTGGCTGAAAAGTGAGATACGAATCTTTGTCCATGAATGTCTTGACAAAAGTTGACAACTCGACAAGCTTCCCTGAGCCCGGGTTTTGACATTTGGAAATTTGAAATGACCTGTCTTTGGCGATGAAAGATATTTGCCTAAATGTCAATCGGAGGCATGAAATTATCATCTAAAACTTCATATAACCTAGCTCGCGTGCATCGGGCAGAAAAATGGATTAAACACGATCAGTATAAAATGCGAAGGACATCCGGATGATAATGAAGCTGGCGAGTCTATTATGCTAGAGTAACGAAGGTGTTATTCCTCTTATTTAGGGTAAAGTGACAGCATTTTAAGTTACTTGCTATTTAAACTGACTAAATGATGTAAAATCATGTAGTAATACTTCTCCAGAAACTAATTGTCAATAAAAAATAGATCGCAAAAAAAGCGCGAAAACCCATGACACTACAGTGAGCAGCGTGGCATCGTCCGATCAGAGAGACTTCAAACCATCTTCTTATCTTTAATAATGAATTTTAACATTGAATTTACACAAATTTCTGAATAAAGCAGTAAATGGAAGTTAAAATTCTGTTCATGAGCGGAAAAATTGTTGTTTTATGAAATGAAAATATAGAAGGGGGGGGGGGGAGGGAAGATAGGGAGAAAGAGGGTCGTCTGCAAATGTTTGAACTATAAGGTATATGTCTGATTCTTTTTTAAGTCGTTTGGAAATTATAAGGAACAAAATGAATGATAATGATTAGAGTGCAGAATGCAACATCTTTATAAATTTAATACATGAAGACTGTCATGTTTACAATATTGTCACAGTATTTTAAGCAAAAAGTCATTCTCAGTTAAATGGAATGACAGTCTAAACCGATTGTACTATCGATAGCTAGTTGGTTTGCTCTTCCGATTACAAAGCGATAATCGATTGAGATTTTAAACCGATTGCCCAACACTACCAAATAGTCATGAAACTTGATCAGAATGTTTGTCTTTCTGCTATCTCGGACATGTTTAATTAACCCTTTTCCAAACGACAAAGTTTGGACCCTTCCAAACCGAAAGAGTTTGCACACGACAATTTTAGATTTTGAGAAAATGGCAGAAAGTTCTCTAAAAGGGTAGAAAACACTGTGGGAAAAGGAGAAATTGCTCGTTACGAGCAATTTCTCCTTTTCCTGCAGTGTTTTAAAAGACTTTTACTGCAGACACGTAAAAACCAGAGCTTGTTTGGGAAAGGGTTAAAATCTGGTTATAAAGTAGTTCACTGGACAAAGTTGAAGGAAAACCTTGTTTGCTTTCTACAAGCCTTAGTAGATACTCATGAAATTATGTAAGTGTGCATGTCTTGATATCTCATATTTGATCGAAATTTGCTACATCTGGTCAAAAGTGAGGTCACTGGGCCAAAATTTAGAAAAGCCTTCTGTGCACTGTAGAAGCGTCATTGTCAACCAGATACATAGGAAACTTGGTCAGAAAAGTTATCGTGATGATATCTCAAGTTTAAAATTGGGTCATGTCAGATCAAAAAATATGTCGCTAGGCCGTCCAGAGGTCACAGTTTAGACTGACTATTGAAACTTGAGGTAAATGCTTTAAAATGTAATACTCCAAATTTTTTTTTGTTGTTTTGCAAAGAGTAATGGATACAAGAGCCTTTTACACCTTTAGTAGCTTTTGCAGACTGGATAGATTAACCTGTTTACCACACAATCCTAACTTTCGACAACTCTGAGATGAAAAGCCTTTGAAAACAATGTAGGTAAAGAAGAAAATGCTGGTCACCAGCATTTTCTTCTTTTCCCACAATGTTTACTAAACTTCCCAAAACAAATTCCAACTTTTGACTCACATTTATGTTGTCAATGATTTGCAAATGCTTTCACTTTGGACCTGTCTGAAATTTTGTTGTATGGCAAAGGGTTATGATCTGGGCCCGTATTCACCAACCATTCTCAAGAACATTCCTAGTCTTATTCTTCTGAATTTTGTCAATTCTTCAGAATTCTGTCAATGTGAAAGTAACAGAACTTCTGATTGGCTAAACCATTTGGTTTAGCCAATCAGAAGTTCTGTTACTTTCACAGTTAGAAAATCTTGAAGAGTAAGGTAAAGAATGTTCTTAAGAATGGTTGGTGAATATGACCCAGATGTTACATAGCTTGCAGTGACATTAGATCTACACTGTGAACTATTTTTGTGAGATTCTGAGGAAAAGAAATTTCAGTATGACGGTATCTAACAGGGAAAAAAAACTATTATGATAAGAAAAACCTATTATGATGTACATCATTTTGTACTAGAAATCCCAAATAGGGGAATTATCTCTAATGCACAATACAGTTTGATGCTTTTACTACACAGCATGAGAAACAAAATGAGAATAATAAATATAAATTGCCAGATAAAATATCTCTTTATAGGAAATCTTGTTCATATTACTATTTGTTTCCTTAAAAAATGACATTTTGCATGGCTCAGCCTTGCTTGTTCCATTTATGCTTGTATTACGCAGAGGTTTCATTAGCTCAACTACAAAGCTTGGTGTTGTGGTAACTTTTTAACAAACAACAAAAATTTGGACTAGTCCAAATCCAAAGCATTTGCAGACGACAAAGTAAATTTGAATAAAAAATTGAACTTTGATTTGGAAAGGGTGGAAAAATGGTTACCGGCATTTTCTCCTTTTCCCACAATGTTTTCAAAAGGCTTCTTTCTCATGGTCGTTATAAGTAGGGATTGTAAGGTAATGGGTTAAAAATAATTTGATGCTATTTATGCAGGAAGGCAACAAATGGCTTTTGAACAATACCGAGTCTTTGAGGAGTTTGGTCACTTGGTCATTCCAATATGAAGTCCTCTGATTTTGTTTATTTATCCTTGGACTTACTGGAAGGAATATCTGGAAATTTATCAGAACTCCGCTGCGATTGGCCATTGTGTCGCAACCTTTGTGCAACATTTTCCAGTTGTACATTTCGCAACACAATAAATTTAGCACTGTACTCAGATACTAATGTTCAGTGCAGCATAACAAAATTGTCAAATGGCTGGTATTCATAGTTAGGACATGCACATGTACAGATTGAATGGTAGTTCTTTTTGTTTTTCATATAAGAAAGTTACAATTATATTGGCCCCTCCTGGGTGGCTCAGTGGTGAGCGTGTCGGACTCATGACCTGGTGGTTGTGAGTTCGACACCCGGTCGAGGCGAACTTTCTTTTCAGCATATTTTTGCCTCTCACCTCTGCTGAAGCATGTGAGAAAAGTAGTCGGTGGCTTTGGAAAGAAAGTTGTGTAAGTACCAGTGTGAGAGAGCCAGGAAACACATGTGCGTCACCGACCGCCATGATATGACCTTAGCTGTTAAAGTGGCGTTAAACCCCAATACAACCAACTACAATTATATTGTGTTAGAAGTATGGGTCTGTATATAAAGAGCATTGGAAAACCGTACAGCCTCAGATAAACCCAAAAGACATTTCCTTTCTAGAAGAAAGATCCTTAACCAAGAGCCAGTATGTCAAGGCTGCTTAAGATCCAGAATGTTTTCCAGAGCTTTCATTGATGGAAATGTGTTTTTCTGATTCTTTTAACATTATTTCAATTATATCGCCATAACAGCTCTCTGATTAAATCGCATGTTTTTTGGGTGTTATGGAAAATTGAACTAGACCGAAGCTTTGAAGTCAGTGTTCCCAGGCTACCTTTTAATTTCAGGGTTACACTTACCCTCTGGGATGAAAAACTGGGGGTAAGATTTCATATTAGAGAGTATGACGACAATAATGGTTCCATATTGATCATTTGCAGCACAAGTGCCTGTTATAAAGGTATCTATGTAAATTACTGCATAAAATAATTTAAATAGCTGAAAAGGCAGTCTGAAGTGATTCTGATCAGACAATATCAAAGGAACATTTTGTTCTGTCATGGGTTTCCGCGATTTTTGCGTGGATCGATTTTTCATGTCTGTTAATTTCTGGGTAGGTATTTCTGCATGATTTGACATAAATTTGTAAATTAGGATAAAAATAACTTCAAAATCTGTCAATCTGCATTAAAGATAAGGGAAAGACCTTTTTTTCCGTGAGGTCTCGCATGCAACGAATATTTGTTACAATAAATTAATTCTTGTACTTGATTAACGCAATAATTTGCGTGATTGGGAACACTGTTGAAGTGCCTGGTCCATGAAAACTTTCAAAAGAAGCCAAGAATTTTTGTGTAAGGATCAAACCAAGGACTCTTGATTTCTTTACATTTACATGTTAATATCACTTTGTACCAGAATTTTTATTTAACCCTTTATAATTACCACATGGAAAAAATTTAGACTTGTTCAAACAGCAAGCATTTGCAGACCACAAGTTTTTGTGACTGAAATTTAGAATGTCTATAATTTAGTAGAAAATATTTTAGGAAAAGGAGAAAATTGTGGTTACCAGCATTTTCTCTTATTCCTACAATGGTTTCAAGTCTTCTATTGCAAGGTTGTTGAAAGTCAGCTCAGGGCCCGTATTCTCCAATTCTTAAGAACATTCTTTATCTTATTCTTGAAGATTTTCTGACTGTGAAAGTAAGAGAACTTCTGATTGGCTAAACCAAATTGTGTAGCCAGATTTGGTTTAGCCAATCAGAAGTTCTGTTACTTTCACACTGATGAAATTCTGAAGAATAAGACTAAGAATATCCTTAAGAATGCTTGGTGAATACAGACCCATAGGATCGTGTGGTAGAGTTTAGATTAGGTGAGGCTGGTGAAGCATTTACTCTACCCTGAATGATAAATTAGAAGGTACTTCCTATCTGGAAATGATTTCCCACCTGGGTCACATATCTATTTCTTTCATTTGCACTTTTTGTTTGACTTTTTACTGCTCTGGTAACCAGCATTTATTTCCTTTTCCCAAATTCTGTTATTTGAGATACAATTAAAATGTCTGAAAATGCTTTAGCTTTGTATGTTGTGTGGTTAATTGAGTATATTTTTTGTGATGAAAGACCGAAAATTGTTTCATCAAGTGAACATCATTGGTAATCTTTTCATGAGTGGCACAGCCACTTGTGAAAATATTTTTGATGATGTTTGTACACTCAATAGAATAAATTTTCCCTCACTTGAATTTCATCAAAATCCAGTATTATTTCTTGTAAATCCCAGTGCTGTAACCTCTTTCTTTCCCCCTCTGCCCAAAAGAAAGCATCACAATAATACTTAAGGTATTGACCTGTGTAATGGAAACAGCTATTTCCACTAAAATATCATCATGCAAAATTAGCTATTATTAAAAATGAGTATTATTGAACCACTTTCACCCTTTCATTTTTAGCTCACCTGAGCACAACGTGCTCAAGGGGAGCTTTTAGGGTCACTGGCTGTCCGTCGTGCGTCGTCTGTCGTGCGTTGTGCGTCGTGCGTCGTCCGTCGTGCGTCATCAACAATTCTTTAAACATCAACTCCTCCTAAACCACTGGGCCAATTTGGACCAAACTTGGCAAGAATGTTCCTTGGGAGGTCCTCTATAAAAATTGTTCACAGAATTTGATTCCGTCAAAAACTCTGGTTGCCATGGCAACCAAATGGAATTTTTTAGCAGATTCTTTAAAAATCTTCTCCTCTGAAACCGCTGGTCGGATTTTGAAATTATTTCACAGATATGTTCCTTGGGTGACCCTTTTCAAAAATTGTTAGTGAAATTTTGATCCGTCAAAAATTGTGGCTCTGGTGAATGGGGGCTACTTGCACTATACAGAAATCAAGGAATTCTTTAAAAATCTTCTTCTCTGAAACCGCTGGTCGGATTTTGAAATAATTTTACAGATATGTTCTTTGGGTGACCCTTTTCAAAAATTGTTCGTGAAATTTTGATCCGTCAAAAAACGTGGCTCTGGTGAATGGGGGCTACTTGCACTATACAGAAATGAAGGAATTCTTAAAAAATCTTCTTCTCTGAAACCGCTGGTCAGATTTTGAAATAATTTCACAGAGTTGTTCCTTGGGTGACCCTTTTCAAAAATTGTTCGTGAAATTTTGATTGGTCAAGAAACATGGCTCTGGTGAATGGGGGCTACTTGCACTAGAGTAAATTCACCGTATATCGACACCTTAAGCATGTACCTCTATTGAAAGTATACTGAGGAATGTATTTTAGCCTTACTTCTTGTCACTTTGAAAGACGACTTTTCATTGGCTTAATTTTCAATACAAGGCTGTTATAGAAGCATGTTTAAACCTATCACTAAGCCTTTTATAGAAGCAGGTAAAGTCGGCGTTTTTACTGCAATGGCCCTATTACCGACACCCCCTTCCCATTTATCGACACCTCAATTGGTTTTACGTGAAAAACCTACAGAAATAATAATTGAATAATCTATATCTATTTCTACCATCAGATATTTCATTAATCGTATATTAATTGTTTAAAATGAATACACTGGCGAAGAATGACTGCTGATTTTCTGGCATTTGATATAAAGTAATATTTCCAGGGAAAAAATTGTTTGTGAATCCATCTCTTCAATCAGATTTCGTATTATACATAAGTATAATAGTATACCTTGCCTCTTTGAAACCACCTTAGCTAACTTCTATATAACTGTTTACCTTGGAAAAAAGGGGCAAATAATTGCCAGATGCATTGAGCGGCACCATTCATTGTACATGTTTGTTGCCGCATTGTATACATGTGACATTTCTTTTTTAACATAAACAGTACTAGTTTTTTGCAGGCAGCAGAAAATTAGACTGTTCAACAGTGTTGACACCGCCGAGATTTCTTTAGCAGACAATCAAAATCTGGATCATCTTTTACAAAATACCTCATAACTCCATTAAACAAACCAGTAATCACATAAACCATGTATTCTGGCTCGCTCAGGACTAACTCTTGTATGAGTGTGCATGGTCATTAAAGGATTGTATTTACAGAACAAATCAACAATGAATGGATGAATTATTCTACAGGGAGGTTTCCTTAACATTGATGGGGAGGATTTGTTTGAAATAAGTCATAATTTATATTTTTAAAAGCAAAGAATAGCTAATAGATAATTATACACTAAGTTTGCTCTGCGCAACGAAGTAGCCTCCTCAGTTCAGGTAAGAGCAGGTTTTGGCCCAGGTGGAGTAGAAAGTTCAAGCACTCGAGATCTAGCTACCTGCTACCAGTGTGTGAAACACCTAGAGCCTTTGCAGATGCCTTCTTACTAAATTACCCCCATCTTACAGCAGAATTTTAGTGTGTTATTTGCTCCACTGCATGCTTCACTTTTCTTTGATGATACCCGACCCTACATTTTACACTGATATTTTATTTCGAAAAATTCTCCTCATTTTACTTGAGATTGTGTTGTTTATGCCTTTCTATCTTTAGTGCTATAAAAATACCTAAGAGAACCATATACATGACCATGCATTCCAATTGTGAATGTTAGTAAATTTTCAACCAAAGGGATGTGTCGGTAATGGGGAACCTATAATTCACCTTTGCGCATTTTTGAGACTGCATTTCTATGCTTACATAGATCAAAGTCTTTTGTTAAAACATTATTTTCACTTAAAGTTAACCTTAAAAATGCATGATTTTATCAAATATTCCTACTGTGAGTAAGATAAATAAATATAATTGTCATGTATATATTCCACCATCCTTAACTCGGAGGTTTATACATAGCCCCATAAACATCAATTCAGTAATATTTTAAAACGGGTGCTCGGATTGGCACAAAAAGTTATAAAGCGTATTAATTTCATAACAGACAAAGATATTTTCTTATCATAGGGCTAAAGCAAGCATGCATAAGGCTAAAACATTGGGGGTGTTGATATATGGGGGGTGTCGGTATTAGGTGAATTTACTCTATACAGAAATGAAGGAATTCTTTAAAAATCTTCTTCTCTGAAACCGCTGGTCAGATTTTGAAATAATTTCACAGAGTTGTTCCTTGAGTGACCCTTTTCAAAAATTGTTCGCGAAATTTTGATTGGTCAAGAAACATGGCTCTGGTGAATGGGGGCTACTTGCACTATAGGGAAATGAGGAAATTCTTAAAAAATTTTCTTCTTTGAAACCGCTGGTCAGATAAGTTTTTGATAATTTCTCAGGGATGTTCCTTGGGTGACCCTGTTCAAAAAGTGTTTGCGAAATTTTGATTGGTCAAGAAACATGGCTCTGGTGAATGGGGGCTACTTGCACTGTAGGGAAATGAAGAAATTTTTAAAAATTCTTCTTCTCTGAAACGGCTGGACAGATTTTGAAATGATTTCACAGAGATGATCCTTGGGTGACCCTTTTAAAAACTTGTTCACAAAATTTTGATCCGTCAAGAAACATAGCTCTGGTGAATTGGGGCTACTTGCACTATATGGAAATGAAGAAATTTTTGAAAATTCTTCTACTCTGAAACCCCTAGTCAGATTTTAAAATAATTTGACAGAGATGTTCCTTGGGTGATCCTTGGTCTTGTGAATGGGGGCTACTTGCACTATATGGGCACGATGAAATTCTTGAAAATTCTCTTTCTCTGAAATCCCTGGTCAGATTTTAAAAGAAATTTTCTGAAATGTTCCTTGGGTGACCCTTTTCAAAACTTGTTCGTAAATTTTGATCCATTAAGAAACATGGCTCTCGTGGATGGGGGATACTTGCTCTTATACAGAAATGAAGAATTCTTAAAAATTTTTCTTTTTGAAACTGATGGTCAGATTTCGAAATTACTTTTACAGGTGACCTTCTGAAAATTGCTTAGCAAAATGATAAATTTGATTCCAATGTTTCAATACCTCAAAAAAAAAAAAATAGGCTATGGTCATCTCAAAAATTCAGGTGAGCGGTCCAGGGCCATCTTGGCCCTCTTGTTTCCAATTTTTCCTTCTTTGAATTATCATTTATAAATCTAAAACCACTATATTCTTAATTGAAAAAGAGATAATAATTACCTCCCTTTTTAGAAAACAAACAAAAGTATCAAAAAATAGTTTCAGGATAGACATAAACAGAATTTCTGATCCATTAGAAATGTGCAAAAATATTATTTCTGCATAAATCTTTATTTATTCTTATTTAACAACCAATTAGAATTTTTGCCAAATGTTCACCGGAAGTGCATTACACAGGTCTTACCTTAACCCATTACCACACAGTCACTACAACTGACGACCCTGAGAAAGAAGTCTTTAGAAAACATTCTGGGAAAAGGAGAAAATGCTGGTTACCAGCATTTTCTCCTTCTCTCACAGTGTTTTCTCCCTGCTGGAAGCAAAGTTCAATTTTTGGGTTACATCTATTTTGTCGTCTGCAAGTGCTTTCAATTTGGACCAGTCTAAAATTTTGTTGTTTGGGAAAGGGTTAAAGTATGAAAAATGTAGGATGAATCCATGTAAATTACATCATATTTCGCTCTGGTTGAATGGACCATGTTGTTTACCTAGGTAACTAGGTAAATTATCAACCTATGAATTATCAAATTTTTATTATGAACCATTTTTTCCGATTAAGTAATACGGAAAAGCATGAAATTAAGAGTAATATATCATGAAAGAGTTCAAATCCACCAAATGAGAGAGTTCCTTGGTGCCACTAAGACCGTATGGAAGGGTAAAGTCAGTAGAAGGCATTGGTGTGAATATTTACTGGTATTAACTCATAATTATGAGTCTGATGAGTTACAGGATTGCATTATTTGATTAACCCTTTATGGCACAATGCTGACTTTTATAGGCTCTGGAAAAAAACAAAAAAACCTTTTGAAAACATCATGGGAAAAGGAGAAAATGCTGGTAACCAGCATTTTCTCCTTTTGCCACAAAGTTTTCTGCTGGATCAAAGAAAGACTGCTTCATGTGAGCCACTATGAAATTGCCGTCTGCAAATGCTTTCAGTTTGGTTAGATCTAAACTTTTGCCATGTGGAAAAGGGTTAGGAGTATATAAAGAAAAACAGATTGGATCATTTATCTTAAGCTGTCAGTGGTATCATAATGTGTTTGATATTTGCAGAGGAACACTTTACCTCATTACTTACTGCTGTCAATCTTTTTTTGTCTTCTGTACACCTCACCTGAGCTTAAAGTGCTCATGGTGAGCTCTTTGGATTGTACTTTGTCCATCGCACATCATCTGTTGTCAACTCTGACTTTGTTTGCTTTCAATAGGCCACACTTTCAGTCCAACACTTATGAAATTTAAAGAACTGGTCCCTAATAGGTCAAAAAGTAGGTCACTTGGTCAAACCTAGGAAAGCTTTGTACATGTATGTATGTATGTGCTCAAAAGTCCAAATCATCAATTTAGTGTTCAAAAAAACTTTGTTCATATGTTTTAGTTGATAGTATAAACAAAAGGTGAAAATGGGTCAAGATTTGACCTTATGACCAACTTTTTTACCATGGTGACCAGTTCTTTATGCTCAAAAGACTGTATGATAAGTAACATCCTTCCTGACATTGCCCAAACTTGTTGCACGTCTTCAATTTGGCCAATGTCGGACTGCTGCATCGCAACATGTCGTGGCACAAGACGTGTATAAGTGAAAGACTTTCTGAAAGACTTTCTGCCACAGGAGAAGTTGCTGCCACCACCCACTGTATGCCCCTAATCTGACTTCTTTTTGTTTCTAAGGCTAAAAAATACCTCTCAGGTTGATTTATTCTGCACAAACACCTCGGCTCTGCAATGTTCTAGTGTCTTCATAGTATAGCTAAAAAAGACTTAAAATGCCTTCAAAGATTGGATGTGGAGACTGAAATTTTGTATATCTGTTGGAAGCAAATACTTCAAGGGAAAAGAATAAAAATTTCAGTGAACCAATAAAGGATCAAATTTTAAGTGCTTAGATGCATTCATATTTGAACGCTCTGGGTAAATAAAGATATCAGAAATAAAGAGCATTATATTATGAGAAGCCTGTTGAATCAATTAATCAAAAACAAGCCTGGCCTAGAACACAGAAAGGAAAGACTGAAGTGATTGAATAGGCATTCATTTCCTGGTTTTTACAGAACTCTAAGGTTCGAAAGTTTTTTACCACCATCTTAACCCTTTACCCCATAAGGCATTTCTATGCTATCTCTAATTGACCCTAAATAACAGCAAGGATTAAACTGTTTCTTATGTGTAAATGACACCTTTTGATAGTGTAGAAAACATTGTGGCAAAAGGTGAAATTGCTCATCACGAGCAATTTCACCTTTTGCCACAATGTTTTCCAAAGGCCCCTAAAAGCAATGCGTAGAAATGAGTATCTGTGGAGTAAAGGGTTAACCCTTTACCACAAAATCGGAAGGCTGTTGAATTTTTCCTTTTTTTTGAGTGTAAAATGATGGTTACCAGCATTGTTGCCTTTTCCCACTTTGTTTTCTGCTCTATCAAACACAAAATCTTGTCATTTGAGCAAGAATAATGATATGGTATGCACAGTTTGTTTAAATTCAACAAGTGTAAAAATTTGTTGCTTGGTTAGAAATAAACTTTTGGCTTGCTTGTTTTTTGCGAAAGAAGCAAAGGTATTGTAACGTTGTGCAAAAACTGTGACATTTAAACCATCAAAGTATTTTTGACAAAGTTATATTCCTTTTTCAAACTTTCACGGAAAAGCACCTGCAACCATATGGTTTAGCAAATCGAAGTTCTGTTACTTTCACATTGACAAAATTCCGAAGAATAGGACTTAGAATGTTTTTAAGAATGGTAAGTGAATATAGACCCAGGTTGGATGAAGACATTGTGTGATGCCTATGTATGGGGAAACAGGTAACCTTTTATCAGCCAATCTAGACATTTATCACTTTGATAGATTCATCATGAGCTTGGTTCTTTCAGCAATATGTCAGATCTTTTCTCTCATCACGCAGTATCTACTGATATATTTCAACTGTTTTATGGCAAAGTTAATAAATTTGAATTTTTCAATGCTTTACCACACAACCCTGACTTTAAATGACACTTAGAAATAAGGCCTTTTCAAAAGATTGGGATAACAACAGTTACTGGTAACCAGCAATTTCTCCTTTTCCAACATTGTTTCATACCCTTTAAAAGACACCCCCACCCCCCACTTGCAGAAACTGTAATGGTAATTTGTATGGGCATTTCCTTCAACCCACTGGCCAAGAGACTAGATCAGGAAATTACCTAAAGTTTGCTGCTTTGGCAAAGTTCAATATCATAAACTCAGGAATGTAGTTTAGTTTTTATAGAGGCTTATTACTGTTCTTAGCTATATTTAATCATTTACCACACAATCCTGACTTTTAACGACTCTGGGAAAGAAAGCCATTGAAAACATAGTCAGAAAAGGAGAAAATACTAGTAACCAGCATTTTCTCTTTTTCCCACAATGTTTTCTACTCTTTCCAATTCAAAATTCAATTTTTGACTCACATTTATTTTGTCATTGCTAAATCTGCTAAATAAGTAAAATGAAAGTTTGAAAGCCCACATTGATGACCCAAATTATGCTATTTCAAAGATCTGTTGGGGGAAATGATATCTCCCTATCGTGCAGTCTGATCTTAATCTCTACTATCTTGGATTTGGTTTGTTATTGCAAGGAATATGAAACACAAACATCACAACTATCCAGGTTTATTTTGTATTGTCTGATCTTAAGCTACACAGCCTGGTGAATCTGCTTTATGCATCAGTTACTAAATCCTTTGCCTGCTAACTTACCTTTTGCAGGCAATGTAGATCAAGATCAGACTGCACAGAACTTAAAGCATGTTCCTGTGAAAAGTAGTTCCTGAATTCATGAACAATTCCTGAACTACAGTTCATGAGCAATCCCTTGAACAGCAAATGGCTGGTTCGTGATGATTTCTGACTGTGATAGGGTAGAAATCATTGTGGGAAAAGGAGAAAATGCTGGTTACCAGCATTTTCTCCTTTTCCCACAATGTTTTCTTTAGGCTTGTTTCTCAGGGTTGTTGAAAAATCTGACTTGTGTGGTAAAGAGTTAAAAGTTTCATTTCATTCATTTTGCAGGTTAAGGGTTAATTACAGTTAGAAGTATAGACTATCCTTCTTTTGCAGACAAATACTGGCTGATGCTGAAAACAGTCAACATGTTGTGATAACACTACGGCGGAAGAGGAAACGATATGCACCTGTCACACCCACACCTTTAAATAGTTGTAGTTCACAAGTCGGGTCTTCCTCAACGTCAAATCTACTGGAACCTCATAGTGACCTAGTTCTGAACACAAACAGCTCAAATCTGCAATCTGCCTCCTGCCTTACGTCCAGTCTATATGACAGTTATAGTAACTCCTTGAATTTAAACTCATTGAACAGTTCACAGAACAGTCTGGCTGTTTCAAATGACGATGTGTTCATAGAGTCTATGAATGACCTTGAAAGTGGGATCAGGCGGCCATATTTAAATGGTCACCATGGCAACCATCATTTTACACCATCATTGCATCATAAAAAGGGTTATAACTCTGATCGATACATTTTGGAGAAACAGCGAACTCAAAGTGCTTCCGCTGTAGAGGACATATCACGGGGAATAGACTCTGATCATGGCTTGGACTACGTAAATACGGTGGATTTGGCGAGAGAGAATAACTATGGTGTCTATTCTAATTCTGTGGCTCATGAAGCAGAACTGAACTTGAACAATAACTATGATGCTGAAATACAGCTTTGCACTCAGCTGTATAAAAAACGGAAGGGTTCCAAAGCTCTTGATGGTTTCCGGCAGGCTAATAACTGTACTCCGACAAGTCTGTGTAGTTTTGATGAAGGTTCAGAATATGACTTTAGCTGCCATTCTTCACCGGGCATTGGAAAGGTAAGGTCTCATAGTATTGTTTACTGCGTAGACAATTATAGGACAAGACATAGAGGATATTTGTTTTTTTCGGTGTAAGATCGAAATTTATTTCATCGAGTGGACACCATCGGTAATATTTTCATGAGTGGTGCAGCCACGAGTGAAAATATTACCAATGGTGTTCACAAGATGAAATAAATTTCGATCTTTCACCGAAAAAAAAAAAAAATTCTATTTATTTTATGCTTTTAACCCTTTCTGGGAGGAGCTTTATCAAAATTCAGTACAGTTCTTTTCCCTTATTCCCCGTGGCGTACCCCTCCCCGCATAGCAACATTATGCCAAGCGCGTGAAATGTAAGGTATATGACGTCAAATTTTCCATCTGGTTGTTAGGCACACGCAATTTACCTAGGCAACAAGAACGTGAAAATCGGTATTTTCACTGGTCATACCAGTGTAAGATCGAAAAATATTTTCACAGCTATTTCTCGATATCGTACCGGAAAGCATGAAATAAAGAGAAAATTCTTAAGAACAGGAACCCTGATATTCATGAAGAGCTTTTTGTTCATTCTTTTTGGAGTCATCCAGTTGTCAGTTAGGCTATTCTCGCCTAGTAACATCTACAACAGCACTATTATGATTGTAATGTGTAATGTAATTTCTGTGATAATGAATGACTCTAACAAGCTCAATTTAGGAAGATTATCATACCAATTTATTCTTTTACTTCCAGCATCAGCTGTTGAATATTCATCATTTCAAAATGTGAATAGACCAATTGTTTGTTTTTTTAATCAGATATTAATCCATTACTGGTTTAACCCTTTACTACACAACCCAGACTTCAAAGAGACCTGAAGAAGATATCTAACCATATTGTCTCATTATTGAGACTACTGGTAAGGGTAACTCTAGTTGTGTCAGTGTTTAATTATGCATGAGCAGACTGCAATGGTCATCCTGTCTGAGCTAAGCACTGACCTTCCTGGGTCTGCATTCACCAACCATTCTTAAGAAAATTCTATACTGTATTCTTCAAGATTTCATGACTGTGAAAGTAACAGAACTTCTGATTGGCTAAGCCATTTGGATTTCATGACTGTGAAAGTAACAGAGCTTCTGATTGGCTACACCATTTGGTTTAGCCTATCGTAAGTTCTGTTACTTTCACATTAACAAAATTTTGAAGAATAAGACTAAGAATGGTCTTAAGAATGGTTCGTGAATACCATATGTTTAGAATTGGATCAACAAATCTAATGTAGTTCAAATTATGGGATACATATTTGAAAAGATTGAAAATGGTGTGGAAAAAAGAGAAAATATTGGTTACTGGCATTTTGCCCTTTTCTCACAAAGTATACAAAAGCTTGGGATCATAAAGGTATTAGATAATGTTTGGTTTCACAGAAAATAATATATAATTGCGGCAATAAATGAACATGAATTCATAATGTCATTAACCCATTACCACACAAGCCCTACTTTTGACGACCTTGAGAAAGAAGCCTTTAGAAAACATTGTGGGAAAAAAAGAAAATGCTTTAACCGGCATTTTCTCCTTTTTCAATCATGTTTTCTACCCTTCAAAAAAACGAATTTCAAATTTTCAGTCACTTTTCGTCTGCAGATGCTTTCAATTTGGACTAGCCTAAAATACTGTTGTTATGTAATGAGTTAAGAAGGAAAACAAAGAATGGAAGTGCTTTTGTTTTATAGCGTCGCATAATTACTAAAATGCACCTTCTGAAGGAGAACAACAGTTTTGGGATCCACATTGCTGGCGGAAAAGGGTCCAAGCGTGGGGACATAGGGATATTTGTGGCGGGTATAACTGAAAATGGACCAGCTTACAGGTGAGTGGGTTTCCAGCCCTCCATAGTTATCTCTAAAATGTTTGTTGCAGCTTCCTGGGTAGTTGTGGACTGTAGGAATCAAGATTGGACTGTACAGAATCTATAATTGAAATCAGCATTTATTTAACACTTTACCAAATGACAAAATTTTTAGACTAGTCGAAATTGAAAGCATTTGCAGACAAGAAAATAAAAGTGGCAGAAAATTTGAAATTTGTTTTGGGAAGGGAAGAAAACATTGTGGGAAAAGGAGAAGATGCTGGTTAACAACATTTTTTCCTTTTCCCACAATGTTTTCAAAAGGCTTCTTTCTCAGGGTTGTTAAAAGTCGGTATTGTATGGTAAAGGGTTAGTTCTTTACCAACCACAATATTTTAAACATCTGCAGTTTTAAAGCTGCTGTACTCTGCACCACTTTTATAGCACAAAATTTTAATGATTACATTAAACTTTGTACCAGATAGTCTAGAAAACATTGGGGAGAAAAGGAGAAAATGCTGGTTACCAGCAATTTCTCCTTTCCCCTCAATGTTTTCAAAAGGGTCGTCAAAAGTAGGGATTGTGTGGTAATGGCTTAATGACAAAATTCTAGGCTTGTCCAAATCCAAAGCATTCCTATACATCAAAATAAAAGTGACTGTCAATTTGAAATTTGTGTTGTGAAAGGTGGAATACCTTGTTGGAAAAAGAGAAAATGCTGGTTACCAGCATTTCCTCCTTTTCTGACAATGTTTTCTAAAGGCTTCTTACTCAGGGTCGTCAAAAGTAGGGATTGTGTGGTAATGGGTTAACTCTTAGACTGGTCCAAATTGAAAGCATTTGCAAAAGACAAAATGAATGTGACTAAAAAATTGAAATTTGTTATAGGAAGGGAAGAAGTATTGTGGGAAAAGAAGAAGATACCAGCATTTTCTCCTTTTCCTACAGTGATTTCAAAGGCTTCTTTCACAGGGGAGTTAAGTCGGGATTGTGTAGTAAAGGGTTAAACTAAGTGTTGCTCAAATGTCAAGATTTGTCTTTAGCATGAAAATTAAATCATTGTGGTAAAAAAACAAAATGCAGGTTTCCAGCATTTAGTCTTTGTCCTTTAACATTTTCAGAAAGGAACTCCCAGGTTGTTACAACTAGTATAAGTTAATCTATGAGGGGCGTTCAATAAGTAATGCCAGTTGACTGATTTTGCTGGAACTTTGCATGTGCAATGGTTTATATCTCTATGGCTTGTGGCAAATTACAGCTCTGAACTAATTTTGATTTCTGATTTACCTCGTATCTCCCATATTCAGTTCTTGATAATGCTAGAAATGAAAATTTGGAAAAGATGAAATTTGATACTCTTGATTACGTCTTTACCAAAGACAAAATTTTGGACCAGTCCAAATTGAAAGCATTTTGCAGACGACAAAATAAGAGTGACTCAAAAATGGAAATTTGATTAGGAAGGGTAGAAAAGATTGTGGGAAAAGGGGAAAATGCTGGTAACCAGCATTTTCTCCTTTTCCTACTATGTTTTCAAAAGCTCTCTTCCTAAAGGTCTTTAAAAGTAGGGATTGTGTGGTAAAGAGTTAACGTCAGAACTTGAGTGGTGCATTTTTGCACATCACAGTAACATGTTTTGTTAGTATTCAGACTTCAATAGATTTTGCCACCAAATAGAGCTTGTTTCCATAGAAATAATTACATACCATTTTGTTTCTGTAAAAAGTAACTACAGTCGTTATTTAGGCTCTTTATGGATTGTTAGCGTCTGAAGTAACAGACTTAATTTCTCCTGAAACTAAATTGCAGCATAAATTTATGATACCTTAAATTGAATTACTTCTTTCATCAAATCTTGCTTACTGCATAAGAAAATTTTGACATCTTGCTTGAGGTTTGAACATCCATGATATGAAATTTTCTCACGCAGTTCAAAGCAGATACAGCCACCTGGAAAGTTACTATGTAACATAAAAATTCTTATACGTATAGGATCTGACATGAGTGGACTTATGAGATAATATTTTATAAAACAAGGAAAATGTTATGAAGCGAACCTTTAGCAAGCTTAATAACATTTTCCTCGACAAGTTCAATAAAATTTTATCTTAAAAATCACATAATATTTCACTAAATAAGATCAGATATTGCAAAAACTATTATAAATGCACCTGTGGTAATATTCATAAGACCCATTAACTTGTATGAAATTGGTACGAAATGATGTCAAAAAATGATGTCACACATATGTGATATCAAACATATACATGTATAAGATAAGAAAATTTGCAATGGGTATACACTGAAAACAAGGGAGGTTATGTGATAAATTCATTTCTGTTCACAGGGGAGATATTTTTCATTGTGGTTTTCCTTTTTATACGCCCAAAGGGTCGTATTATGTTATACCCCCGGTCGTCCGTCTGTCTGTCTGTCAGAACGTCCATACTCACGTCCATCCGTCCGTTAGCAATTTCTTGTGTGTGCAACTCCTCCTACAGTTTTCATCGGAATTATTTGAAACTTGTCACAATGAATCTCCATGATGTCTAGTTGTGCACCTGGGTCTTAGAATTTTGATCGCTGTTTGCGTTCCAAAATTATCTGCCCTTGATTTCTGAAATAACCAACTTTTCACTTTGAATTTTTGTTCAGGCCATAACTTCCATACCATAAAAGGTATCAAATTGAAACTACATACACTGATAGAACACATTATGGAGATAGATTTACATTATGGAGAAGTGAAGTACACATGAAACATAACTCTGCCACTTTTATTTTTAGCTCACCTGAGCACAACGTGCTCAAGGGGAGCTTTTAGGATCACCCGGTGTCCGTCGTCCGTCGTGCTTCGTCCGTCGTGCGTCGTCCGTCGTCAACAATTCTTTAAACATCAACTCCTCCTAAACCGCTGGGCGGATTTTGACCAAACTTGGCAGGAATGTTCCTTGGGAGGTCCTCTTTAAAAATTGTTCACAGAATTTGATTCCATCAAAAACTCTGGTTGCCATGGCAACCAAATGGAATTTTTTAGCAAATTCTTTAAAAATCTTCTCCTCTGAAACCGCTGGTCAGATTTTGAAATAATTTCACAGGTATGTTCCTTGGGTGACCCTTTTCAAAAATTGTTTGTGAAATTTTGATTCGTCAAAAAATGTGGCTCTGGTGAATGGGGGCTTCTTGCACTATACAGAAATGAAGGTATTCTTTAAAAATCTTCTCCTCTGAAACCGCTGGTCGGATTTTGAAATAATTTCACAGATATGTTCTTTGGGTGACCCTTTTTAAAAATTGTTCGCGAAATTTTGATTGGTCAAGAAACATGGCTCTGGTGAATGGGGGCTACTTGCACTATACAGAAATGAAGAAATTCTTAAAAATTCTTCTTCTCTGAAACCGCTGGCCAGATTTTAAAATAATTTCACACAGATGTTCCTTGGGTGACCTTTTTCAAAAATTGTTCGCGAAATTTTGATCCGTCAAGAAACATGGCTCTGGTGAATGGGGGCTTCTTGCACTATACAGAAATGAAGAAATTCTTAAAAATTCTTCTTCTCTGAAACCGCTGGCCAGATTTTGAAATAATTTCACAGAAATGTTCCTTGGGTGACCCTTTTCTAAAATTGTTTGCGAAATTTTGATTGGCCAAGAAACATTGCTCTAGTGAATGGGGGCTACTTGCACTATATGGAAATGAAGAAATTCTTGAAAATTCTTCTTCTCTGAAACCCGTGGTCAGATTGTAAAATAATTTGACAGAGATGTTCCTTGGGTGACCCTTTCCAAAAGCTGTACATATACTTTTGACCCGTCAAGAAACATGGCTCTTGTGAATGGGGGCTACTTGCACTATACGGACATGATGAAATTCTTTAAAATTCTCTTTCTCTGAAACCCCTGGTCAGATTTTGAAATAATTTCAGAGAGATGTTCCTTGGGTGACCCTTTTCAAAACTTGTTTGTAAATTTTGATCCATCAAGAAACATGGCTCTCGTGGATGGGGGCTACTTGCTCTTATACAGAAATGAAGAATTCTTAAAAATTCTTCTTTTTGAAACTGATGGTCAGATTTCGAAATGACTTTTACAGGTGACCTTTTGAAAATTGCTTGGCAAAATTATAAATTTTGTTCCAATGTTTCAATACCTCAAAAAAAAAAAAAAAAAAAATAGACTATGCCCAGTCAGCAAAATTTATGGGACCGATATGGGCCCCAAGTTGGATTTTATATGGGTCCAAAATGGGCTGCCCATGTGGGATTGAGCTGGTTTTTGCAACAGGAATCCATGCAGGACCCACATGGGCAAACATATATGGGTCATACATGGGAACTATATGGGTCCAATAAGGGTAATTTGTAAATATCCACACTGGACCCATATGGTTCCCAGATCTCTATTATAAGGGCACTATATGGGAATCCTGTAGGTCCAATATTACTACTTGGGTCCCATTTTAGTCCTGCTTTTCATAAAATTGGCTGCATACGGGAATCAAGTCGGTCCAGTTTTGGTGTACTGGGTGAGGTTGACCTGGTTATCCATATGGTTTGGCAGAAACATCCTTGAACTTCACAAATAGAAAGTACACATAGCCAAGCAATCAGAGGTGCTTGCCTTTAGCAATTCATACATGAGTGAGGTAATATTCCAAAGTCCTTTGTCCAGGAAGTAAGTTGGTTGACTTATAAGCACAGAAGACTAGAATGCAGTAATTTCATCAAATATTTAGGTCAAACTACCATAAACTACAGTAAAATAAGAAATAAATGTATTTTCAAGCCATCTCTTTATTTTGTTTTAGTATATTGCTTTTATTCAAAATTACAATTGCAAAAGTGTAGAAAAAATATGGTAGTTAACATTCACAGGTATATAAAACAAAACAATTGTGTTACTGCTTAGAAATAACATAATTATGGTATGATATATCTTTAACTCATTACCAAACGACAATATTTTAGGCTTGTCCAAATCCAAAGCATTCGCAGACGACGGTATAAAAGTGACTGAAAATTTGAAATTTGTTTTGAGAAGGGTAGAAAACATTGTGGGAAAAGGAGAAAATGCTGGTTACCAGCATTTTCTCCTTTTTTCCACAATGTTTTCTAAAGGCTTCTTTCTCAGGGGCGTCAAAAGTAGGGATTGTGTGGTAATGGGTTAACCAGCAAGGAGTCTTATCTAATAAATGCAAAAAAGAAAAATACAAAATGTTAGATTTGTCAAAAATCAAAGCATCTGCAGGTGACAGCAATTTAGTTTAACTCAAAAGATGTAATTTCGTTCATAGAAAATTTTGGTTATCAGCATTGTATTTGTTTCCCAAAGTGTATTTAGAAGCCAACTTCCTATGGGTCATTATTCCTTATACTGCTAAGCTCATCTCAAGTACCTTTTGCAGACAATGTAGATCAAGATCAAACTGCAGAAAATGTGCACTCTGATCTTGGATGCACACTGTCCATAAAATGATATTTCCCCTAAAAGATCACTGAAATTAACAACAAAATTTGGAACTTACTGTTGGCTTGAAAGTTTCATTTCAGTTACTTGATGTATTTAGCATGTTAAGGGTTAAAACATGTGACTTTACAATGTAAGGGTAAATGTTTATATTCACTGTTGTTTACACAGATCAGGAATCAGGAGCTACATGTTAGTAAAAATCAATCAAGGTCCTCATTTGCAGGATTTTTAGACAACACTGTCCGAAACATCTCCCTTTTCTGCCCTCGATCTCTGTGTTGAGCACTAGTCCACTTTATATTGTAGGTCTTAGCTTGCAGAGTGTCGTGTTTAAGGCTTCTTACACAGTCATCCTGTAAATTAATAAAATTCAGTTTTAATGATGCCATTAACTGATTTCAGCAATACTGCAGTGATATCTCAACAAAACTTTGGACTTAGCCATAATGAATGCATTTCTAGACGACAAAATAAACGGGAAAGAAAAATTGGAATTTGTTTTCAGAAGGGTTGAACACATTGTGCAAAAGAAGAAAATACTGGTTAGCAGTGCTTTCTTCTTTTCCAATAATTTTTTCAAAAGCTTTCTTTGTTGAGGTTGTAAACGCTTTACCAAACAACAAAATTAAAGAATGGTCCAATTTCAAAGCACTTGCAGACGACAAAATAAACCTAGCTCGAATATTGAAATTTGTTTCCAGCAGGGAAGAAAAATTTGTGGAAAAAGGAGAAAATGCTGGTTACCGGCATTTTCTCTTTTTCACACAATGTTTTCAAAAGGCTTCTATCTTAGGATCATAAAAACCAGGGATTGTTTGGTAAAGGGTTAAACCTTGGTAATGTGTGGTAAAGGGTTAAACTACAATTCAGTTGAAATCATCATGACCATAGGCCTACCAAAGAAATAATCATTTCCTGTAAAACTGCTGTGAAAAATGAGATGGTTCTCAAGACAATTCTACAGATACATAATGCATGTATACATGATACACATACTGTTGAATTGGGTGCAAAAAAAGAAAAACAGTCAAACTCACCAAATATCATAACTGTAAATCCAAGGTTTTCGAATTACAGCTTTCCAGTAGTTCCCATGAGTTTGTATTTTCTTGCATGTTCAGTTACAAGTACAAATTGTCCTTCCTCCATGTTCAGCCAAGTGCTGCATCTCACCTATGTGTAAATAATACAATGTTATTAAAAGTCACTTCATACCCTGAACTGATAAAAACTTAACTATTGAAAGTCGAAATATACCTCCAGCCACTTTAAGCTGACTCTGATACTGCGCCTTATAAATATCTAGTTCTCAATTTTCTGAACAACATTTTTAATTCTCCAGACAGTAAGTATTAGGTGTGTTCGTATTCTATTTATGACAGATGTATGGGCTTGAACACCAGCAGAAATTTTTAGGTAAGAATTCCAATAGTAGGTATTTGTACGATCTGCCATCCAAAACAAGAAATATCTTTAAAAAAAAATAGAACGCGTAAATCTGCCCACAAACAGCCCTGGGCCCCTTAAAATAAACATGTCTACATTTTTTATCAATTATAAATTTCCATTTCTTAAAATTTATCGGTAGACTTAGCAAATATAGCTCAAAAAGCCAGCACATTCAGTAACATGCTGAAAAAAAAAGACATGCGTAAGCGTTTCGCTCATGACTTTTGAATAGGAGCTCATCAAAATCCAGAACCTTGATTTAATATGGGCAGACGGATAATGCCATGTATACAGATAAAACTTTTAACAAAACAGGCGCGACGCGAATTCATGTGACAATACGAAATTTGACTCCAATTTTACGATAACCAGCTGACCGATTTACAAAAGAAGTGTAGTGAGTAAAGATTGGAATACATACCATATATATGTCTGCAACGAGGAGTAGATTTCATGAGTAGAGCTTAATCCATTTTGAATATGATTCAAACCGCTTACTTCTTGCTCTCAACGGATATTTCTGTTTACATCACGTGATCGCGCGCAATTTGTTTTTGAATATCAGTTCAATCCGTAAATTTTTGTTTTCTTCATATTTTTTATCAGATAAAATATGTTTGAAGGTTTAAAAAATGTAACACGGCACAATTAAACAGTAGAGAAATAGAATTAATGATAATTGTTTAAAAAAAAAAGTCTCATACCGAAGTTTATCGGTAATTTCCGTCTCCACTCGTCACTGCTGATCGATAAATAGGACCCAGATGGGACCCGTGTAAATACCTTGTTACAGGTTTTGGAGTTTAAATCATCGCTAAACTTCTACTATAACAGACAAAAATAGTGTACGGTGAGAGTGAACGTGTTTGGATTTATTTTATCTTACATTGTAAAGGTTTATGAGTAAATAAATAACATGGGCTCTATGTGGGTTCCAGAAGGACTGAAATTCCCGCAAAGGACCCACATAGGTCCCATATAGATATTTAGCCCAGGATTTGCCCATATAGGACCCAGTTTATCATGTTTGCTGGGTGGTCATCTCAAAAATTCAGGTGAGCGATCCAGGGCCATCTTGGCCCTCTTGTTTGAGTTATTGCCCTTTGTTAATTTTCAGTTTGAATGTTTGTCCAGGCCATAACTTCCAAACTATAAAAGCTAATATTTTGCAACTTCATACACTGATAGAACACATTATGGAGAAGTGCAGTGCACATGAACCATAACTCTGCCACTGTTATTTTATGAGTTACAGCCCTTTGTTAATTTTCACTTTGAATTTTTGTCCAGGCCATAATTTCTAAACTATAAAAGCTATTAACTTGGAACTTCATACACTGATAGAACACATTGTGGAGAAGTGCATCACACATGAACCATAACTCTGCCACTTTTATTTTTTGAGTTACTGCTCTTTCTTAATTTTCAGTTTGAATTTTTGTCCAGGCCATAACTTCCAAACTATAAGAGCTATTAACTTGGAACTTCATACACTGATAGAACCCATTATGGAGAAGTGCAGTGCACATGAACCATAACTCTGTGACCTTTACTTTTTTAGTTATTGCCCTTTGTTAATTTTCAGTTTGAATTTTTGTCCAGGCTATAACTCCCAAATTTTAAAACCTATCATCTTGAAACTTCAAAGACCAATAGAACCCATTATGAAGAAGTGCACTGCACAAGAACCATAACTCTGTCATCCTTCTATTTTAGTTATTGCCCTTTGTTAGTTTTCTCTTTGAATTTTCGTCTGGGCCATAATTTCTAAAATATAAAAGCTATGATCTTGAACCTTTCAAGACTGATAGAACACCTTGTGGAGAACAGCAATTCACAAAATTTGTAACTGTGCCACCCTTCTTTTTTTAGCTATTGCCCTTTAATATTTTTCACATATCATGGAGATTAACTACTCTTCCTTCATGGCCCTTCCGTCATTTCAACTCATTTCACTGACAAGCCCCTTTGGGCGTATATGCGCCGCTTTGCGAAGCTCTTGTTTTATTTCAAATCGTGAAAGATAATAGTTGACATTTTAAATTTTCTTGAGATTATAATGTCTGATTTTTTTTTATAAGTGAAAAATTAATGACAATAAAAAGAGCATATGAGGATCTTTGTTTTTCTCGTGGTCCAGACAAATTAACCTTAAAATCTGATTTAGCCACCCTTAACATTACCAAATTGTTTGTAATATTCTGTTTTTAACACTTTACCAGACAACAAAGTTTAAGGCCTTGTCCAAATTGAAAGCAATTGACCTTTCTTTAAATGCGAGTTTGGCATGCCTCAATTTGGACTAGTCCAGAATTTTGTCGTTTGGTAAAGAGTTAAATAGACATGATCAAATTATCGCATGTCTATAACAAATTGTGTCAGACCTTTTTGTTTACATGACGCCCAATGCTGCGTTTTCCTTTGACCGATAAGACGTTGGAACACCTATCAATCAAAATTGGCAGAAAGGTCAATTATTAAGCAAATGTCAATTTCAGTGTTGCTCAGATGAGGCAATTTTTCTTTGATAGGGTAGAAACATTGTGGAAAAAAGAGAAAATGCCGGTTACAACGGGTCTTTTAACCCTTAAACACACAAAGACGACATCTGATGACCCTGAGTTAGAAAGCTTTTGAAAACATTATGGGAAAAAGAGAAAATACTGGTAACCAGCATTTTCTCCTTTTCCAACAATGTTTTCTACCCATCCCAAATCAAATTTCGATTTTTCAGTCACTTTTATGTTGTTGCCTGGAAATGCTTTCAATTTGGACCAGTCTATAAATTTGTCGTTTGGTAAAGAGTTAAAAGTTGGCATTGTGCTGTAAATGGTTAAACATTCCTGCAGGGAAAGCATCGAAAAAAATGCCATGGAAGGAGGAGGTTTTGCTTGTAACAAAGTCTGCTATTTTTTGCTGGAGCACAGCTCTATCATTCTTTCAATTTGCAGAGATGGGAGACTGAAGAGAGGTGATGAGCTACTGATGATCAATGGTAAAAGTCTAATTGGCTTGACACACACAGAGGCTGTGGAAGTATTGCGCAATGCACCCAGACTTGTGCAGCTTGTCATAGCAACTAAGGTAAGTTCAATGATGTATTAACATCTAGTCCACATCTAAATGTCTGTACTCCATTACAAAACATATTGATGAAAACTAATTTATAGTATAGATCAAACAAAGACAATAATCCTCTGACATAAAAATAGATAAATGCAGTTGGAAGGTGGGTTGTCAAAATAACTGCTTTGCTTGTCTTTTGACTTTAGACTTGGACCAAAGCTCTATTGCCATGTTATAATGTGATCAATGGTAAGGTTACTGGTTTGACACACACACACAGAGGCTGTGGAAGCATTGCGCAGTGCACCCAGACTTGTCATAGCAACTAACATTAGTTCAGTGATGTATTGACAGTAATTTATTGAATGAATGGTGTGTTATGCCACTGTCAACTCTATTCCAGTCATATCACAGCAATAGCATTTTCTTGGTTGAACCAGTTCTAGGCTAGAGCTCTAAAGTGTCTTTTTAGCATTTTCTCCTATTCCCACTTTTTTTTTAGCTCACCTGAGCACAACGTGCTCAAGGGGAGCTTTTAGGATCACCCGGTGTCCGTCGTCCGTCGTGCGTCGTCCGTCGTCCGTCGTGCGTCGTCAACAATTCTTTAAACATCAACTCCTCCTAAACCGCTGGGCGGATTTGGACCAAACTTGGCAGGAATGTTCCTTGGGAGGTCCTCTTTAAAAATTGTTCACAGAATTTGATTCCATCAAAAACTCTGGTTGCCATGGCAACCAAATGGAATTTTTTAGCAAATTCTTTAAAAATCTTCTCCTCTGAAACCGCTGGTCGGATTTTGAAATAATTTCACAGATATGTTCCTTGGGTGACCCTTTTCAAAAATTGTTCGTGAAATTTTGATTCGTCAAAAAATGTGGCTCTGGTGAATGGGGGCTTCTTGCACTATACAGAAATGAAGGAATTCTTTAAAAATCTTCTGCTCTGAAACCGCTGGTCGGATTTTGAAATAATTTCACAGATATTTTCCTTGGGTGACCCTTTTCAAAAATTGTTCGTGAAATTTTGTTCCGTCAAAAAATGTGGCTCTGGTGAATGGGGGCTTCTTGCACTATACAGAAGTGAAGGAATTCTTAAAAAATCTTCTGCTTTGAAACCGCTGGTCAGATTTTGAAATAATTTCACAGAGTTGTTCCTTGGGTGACCCTTTTCAAAAATTGTTCGCGAAATTTTGATTGGTCAAGAAACATGGCTCTGGTGAATGGGGGCTTCTTGCACTATACAGAAATGAAGAAATTCTTAAAAATTCTTCTTCTCTGAAATGGCTGGACAGATTTTGAAATAATTTCACAGAGATGTTCCTTGGGTGACCCTTTTCTAAAATTGTTCGCGAAATTTTGATTGGCCAAGAAACATGGCTCTAGTGAATGGGGGCTACTTGCACTATATGGAAATGAAGAAATTCTTGAAAATTCTTCTTCTCTGAAACCCGTGGTCAGATTTTAAAATAATCTGACAGAGATGTTCCTTGGGTGACCCTTTCCAAAAGCTGTACATATAATTTTGATCCGTCAAGAAACATTGCTCTTGTGAATGGGGGCTACTTGCACTATATGGACATGATGAAATTCTTTAAAATTCTCTTTCTCTGAAACCCCTGGTCAGATTTTAAAATAATTTCAGAGAGATGTTCCTTGGGTGACCCTTTTCAAAACTTGTTCGTAAATTTTGATCCATCAAGAAACATGGCTCTCGTGGATGGGGGCTACTTGCTCTTATACAGAAATGAAGAATTCTTAAAAATTCTTTTTTTTTGAAACTGATGGTCAGATTTCGAAATGACTTTTACAGGTGACCTTTTGAAAATTGCTTAGCAAAATTATAAATTTGGTTCCAATGTTTCAATACCTCAAAAAAAAAATAGACTATGGTCATCTCAAAAATTCAGGTGAGCGATCCAGGGCCATCTTGGCCCTCTTGTTTTCAATTTTTTCAAAGACAAAGCTCCTCATTGAAGCCAATTGTAAACTGTCATTTGCTAATGCTTTAAATTTGGACAGGTTTGTTTACCCTTTACCCAAAAGTAAATACTTTCAATATGGTCTTGTCTAAAGGTTGTCCAAGTGGCAAAGAGGGACATTATTTTGTATTTCACTTATTACATGGAAAAGGCTAGACATCTCAGGCTGCGTGTAAAATTCAGAGGAAAATTTGAAGAATGCAAGCTGTTGTTTTTAGCTCACCTGAGCACAACGTGCTCAAGGGGAGCTTTTAGGATCACCCGGTGTCCGTCGTCCGTCGTCCGTCGTGCGTCGTCCGTCGTCCGTCGTGCGTCGTCAACAATTCTTTAAACATCAACTCCTCCTAAACCACTGGGCGGATTTGGACCAAACTTGGCAGGAATGTTCCTTGGGAGGTCCTCTTTAAAAATTGTTCACAGAATTTGATTCCATCAAAAACTCTGGTTGCCATGGCAACCAAATGGAATTTTTTAGCAAATTCTTTAAAAATCTTCTCCTCTGAAACCGCTGGTTGGATTTTAAAATAATTTCATAGATATGTTCCTTGGGTGACCCTTTTCAAAAATTGTTCGTGAAATTTTGATTCGTCAAAAAATGTGGCTCTGGTGAATGGGGGCTACTTGCACTATACAGAAATGAAGGAATTCTTTAAAAATCTTCTCCTCTGAAACCGCTGGTCGGATTTTGAAATAATTTCACAGATATGTTCCTTGGGTGACCCTTTTCAAAAATTGTTCGTGAAATTTTGATTCGTCAAAAAATGTGGCTCTGGTGAATGGGGGCTTCTTGCACTGTACAGCAATGAAGGAATTCTTAAAAAATCTTCTTCTCTGAAACCGCTGGTCAGATTTTGAAATAATTTCACAGAGATGTTCATTGGGTGACCCTTTTCAAAAATTGTTCGCGAAATTTTGATTGGTCGAGAAACATGGCTCTGGTGAATGGGGGCTACTTGCACTATACAGAAATGAAGAAATTCTTAAAAATTCTTCTTCTCTGAAACCGCTGGCCAGATTTTAAAATAATTTCACACAGATGTTCCTTTGGTGACCCTTTTCAAAAATTGTTCGCGAAATTTTGATCCGTCAAGAAACATGGCTCTGGTGAATGGGGGCTTCTTGCACTATACAGAAATGAAGAAATTCTTAAAAATTCTTCTTCTCTGAAACCGCTGGCCAGATTTTGAAATAATTTCACAGAGATATTCCTTGGGTGACCCTTTTCTAAAATTGTTCGGGAAATTTTGATTGGCCAAGAAACATGGCTCTAGTGAATGGGGGCTACTTGCACTAGATGGAAATGAAGAAATTCTTGAAAATTCTTCTTCTCTGAAACCCGTGGTCAGATTTTAAAATAATCTGACAGAGATGTTCCTTGGGTGACCCTTTCCAAAAGCTGTACATATAATTTTGATCCGTCAAGAAACATGGCTCTTGTGAATGGGGGCTACTTGCACTATACGGACATGATGAAATTCTTTAAAATTCTCTTTCTCTGAAACCCCTGGTCAGATTTTGAAATAATTTCAGAGAGATGTTCCTTGGGTGACCCTTTTCAAAACTTGTTCGTAAACTTTGATCCATCAAGAAACATGGCTCTCGTGGATGGGGGTTACTTGCTCTTATACAGAAATGAAGAATTCTTAAAAATTCTTCTTTTTGAAACTGATGGTCAGATTTCGAAATGACTTTTACAGGTGACCTTTTGAAAATTGCTTGGCAAAATTATAAATTTGGTTCCAATGTTCAACGCTAAAAAAGAAAAAAAAAAATAGACTATGGTCATCTCAAAAATTCAGGTGAGCGATCCAGGGCCATCTTGGCCCTCTTGTTTCGTTGTGTTTTTATCTGTACCTGTGTGAACCCTTGTTTTTATACATAATATTTGGACCATGCCACTGCACAGTCCAACTTTGTGTCCTTTTATCACAATGTTTTGACCTTTGAAAACAACAAAATTTTGGAGTCATTGGTATTTAAACCATTACCAATCGACAATATTTTAGACTGGTCCAAATTGAAAGCATTTGCAGATGACAACATCAAAATGACTGAAAATTTTAAATGTTTTGTGAGGGTAGAAAACATTGTGGGAAAAGAAGAAAATGCTGGTCACCAGCATTTTCTCCTTTTCCCACAATGTTTTCTAAAGGCTTCTTTCTCAGGGGCGTCAAAAGTAGGGATTGTGTGGTAATGGGTTAAAGCATCTGCAGAAGGCAAATCACAAGAGGCTAACATTGTGATCTGTGACTATCTGTTGAAATTTGTTGAAAAAAATCCCTAGCCTAAGTGGGAGGCACAGGCTTGTGTAGTGTAGGGTTAACTCTATACCACAGAATCTGGAGTAATTACCAGCCTGATAGAGAAAGCATTTGAAAACGTTGTTGGAAAAGGAGAAAAGCTGGTAACCAGCATTTTCTCCTTTTACACAATGTATTCTACTCTTCCTGAAACAAATTTCAATTTTTCAGTTACATTTATTTTGTTGTCTGCAAATGCTTTCAATTTGGACTGGTCTAAAATTTTGTCATTTAGTAAAGGAGTAAACCAATACAATTACATGGTGCAAACAACAGTTTTACTGCATACCATTGTTGTGACAGCATATTTGTCTGAAACCCCTACCCTCTTGAGTAAATGTTACTCTCTTGTAGCAGATTGTTGGTTGTATTGGTAGTATTGGAGTTTAAGGCCATTTTAACAGCTTAGGTCATATCATAGCGGTCGGTGACACATATGTGTTTCCTAGCTTTCTTACACCAGTACTAACACAACTTTCATTCCAAAGCCACCAACTACTTTTCTCGCATGCTTCAGCATAGGTGAGAGTCAAGAATACGCTGCAAAGAAAGTTCGCCTCAGCCGGGTTTCGAATACACAACCACTAGGTCATGAGTCATACACGCTCACCACTGAGCCACCCGCACAGATTATGTTAACTCTTTACCAAACAACAAAATATATTAGACTCGTCCAAACTCAAAGCACTTGCAGATGACAAAATAAATATAATTCAAAAATTGAAATTTGTTTCCAGCAGGGTAGAAAACATTGTGGGAAAAAGAGAAAATGCTGGTTACCAGCATTTTCTCCTTTTCCCACAATGTTTTCAAAAGGCTTCTTTTACAGAGGTGTTAAAAGTCAAGATTGTGTGGTAAAGAGTTAATACAAATATCTTGTAACTGAACAGTTCTTGTATGTGTGGTGTTAAGTACCGTCTGTACCATTGTTTGATATATGTCGCAGTGGCCACTGCTCTTATCCAAGCTTTCTGGAAGTGTCATTTTTACTAGTAATTCACAGATCATTCTTTCCAAGCCATTGGCTGCTTTCCCATATAACGCTTCACAACAATGATCTGCAATGAGAGAGGAATGAGGAATCCTGTTGCATTGACTATCATAAATCATCGGGAAGAAATTGGCTGAGCTTTGGATTTGTAGCTGCGACTCCCTGCTCTCATTTCTGGTATGCTTCTGACTGCACTACCAGGACTTGGCAAAAAAAAATATCAAAAAAATGTGACAAATGAAAAAAAATTGCTAGGTTGTTATGTGGATTTCATTTTCTGTAGGTGAGAAAGGCATCCTTGGTTTCACAAACGTCAGCCATGATGGGGTCATGTCAAGGTCATGAGAGGTCAGAGGACAGCTCACTACCTCAGGTCCAAGCTCAGACACCTCAGGGATCAACTGTTAACTGGGAGGATTTATATGATGTAAGAAAAAGTTGGAAACATTTGATATTTGCCAAGCCTACTTGTGGTCAGCTAGACATAGTCACTTCGTTGTATCCATAAAGGTAGAAGTTCTTATAGAGACAAATTTGGATGCGTACATGCACATACCCATGCTTGAAAGCACATAATATATGTGCTTTCATGCATGTGTATGTGCATGTATGGGTCCAAATTTGTCTCTGTAAGAATTTCTACTTTTATAGATGGATTTCAAAATGATTTGGCTCAATTATTGTTCTCCATCATGAGAGGAAGTGTCATTTGAAACATTTGTTCAGGTAGGTCATAGGTTACGGTCAGATTTTGAGGTCAAATGATAAAATTGTAATAAATGGAGCTTGTCAAAACCAGAACTTTTACCTTTTTGGAAGGATTTCAAAATAATTTGGCGCAATTTTACTCCATCATAGGGAGAAGTTTAATTTGAAACATTTGTTCAGGTATGTCAAAGGTTAAGGTCACATTTTGAGGTCAAATGATAAAATTGTAATAAATGGAGCTTGTCATAACCAGAACTTCTACATGTATAGGTGGATTTCAAACATATTTGGCACAATTGCTCTACTTTATGAGGAAAAGTGCAATCTGAAACATTTGTTCAAGTAGGTCCAAGGTCAAGATCACACTTAAAATTTGATAAAATTAACACGTAGTGCTTGTCCATGCTACAACTTCTACATGTATCAATGGATTTGAAAATAATCTGGCACAATTGTTCTTTACCATTAAAGGTGCTATTTGAACATTTGTTCAGGTAGGTCAGAGGTCAAGGTCACATTTCAAATTCATATTATAAAATTGTCATCAGGAGAGCATTTTTTAAATTCTTTAATTGTAATGGAAAAGGAGAAGTTCTATAATTTTGTTGAAAAAGGAGAAAATGCTTATATCTAGTATTTTCCTATTTTCTTCACAATATCTACCAACTATTCATGAACATATACCATTATTGCAGCCATAGTTAGTTTGTCCTTTCCACTTTCTGTCTGCAGAGTTCTAAAATTTTGTTATTCTGTAAAGGGTTTATTTTCTTTATTTTTCAGAAATTCTCGGAGGCGAATTCCAGTGACCAACAACTTGCCCAAGGGACAAGTAACAGCCGTTACACAAAAAGGAGAGGACGAAGCCCGTCTCCAAGATACTTCCCACCTAGTGTGGTAACAGTAAATAAGGGACTGAATGGCAAGGGGCTCGGGTTCACAATTGTAGGTGGAAGTGATACAGCCATAGGAAATATGGGCATTATTGTGAAAAGGATATTTCAGAGAGGTGTCGTTGCTGAGGATGGAAGGATAAAGGAAGGTCAGGGTTCAAGGTCATGTTCAGGGTTCAAGGTCATATTTTGTAAAAGTTATGCTGACACCATGTCTGTGCAGACTAATTTCAAATGTACTCAAAAACATATATATATATCAAACAAATATGTTAGATCTGGAAAGAACGTGTCATTTTTAGCTGGTGTGGAAAAAAGGTAAAGGGGCGCTTTGCTAATTACTTCTCCTTTTCCCATACTTATTTTTGAAACTATCCAGCCATGGCCCTAAAAAATGTATGTCTGTATGGTTAGGGCATAAACTTTGATCATCTCAGTCTGATTTATGAGTTTGTGGTGTTTAATACTGTTTTCAACATTATTTGAGTTAAATCACAGTGGCCACTGCACCTATCCATTCTTCCCTGGAGTCCCTTTTACCAGTATTCTGCAGAGTTTTCTTTCCAAGCCCACCGGCTGCTTTCCCACATAACCATTGTCAAAACAATTGTCAGTGGTGAGAGAGGAATGAATCCTGTCACAATGGCTATTATCAGTCCTCGGAGTGAAATTGACTGAGCCAGGAATCGAATTCAAGACTCCTTGTTCTAAAGTCCAGCATGCTACTGACTGAGCTCAGGGGGCTTGGCATTGATAATCTCAGGACTTTCCATGTCTGCTGTGGTTTATTGGTTAATCCTTTACCAAACAATTTTGCATCATAACTCTTTACAGAACGACAAATCATTGGACTGGACCAAATTCAAAGCATCTGCAGGCAACAAATTAAATCTTGTTAATAATTATGATGATTTCTTGACTTTGAAAGAGTGAAAGATATTAGGGGAAATGGAGAAAATGCTGGTTACCAGCATTTTCTCCTTTTCCCACAATGTTTTCTATAGGTGTCTTTCTCAGAGTCATTTGAAGTCGGGATTGTATGGTAAAGAATTAAAATGCATAGAACTCACCAATAGCAAAAGGTTTCAACCCATGTCAGCCTGTGTAAACTTTACAGCAGAGCTCCAGAGGGGGTGATGGTATTGAAAATCCATTATTTCTGTTTGAAACCCTATGTTATGGGTACTCATTAGAATCATCTCGATGAGATGATTCTAATGAATACCCACAAAATAGGGTTTAGTGGAGCATAATCAATACTTCCAATTTTGAAATCCAAATCACTCCCTCTCTCTAGAGCTCTGTTTACAGGCTGATAGAAGTCCCTGCTTTTTGCAGATCCCCTTTTCCTTAGATTTTTAATCACATTTTATTGTACTTTTGTTGTGTAGGAGATGAGATTTTGGAGCTTAACGGAGAATCTCTTGCAAATTTGACACACAAAGATGCTATAGGAAAGTTCCGGAAACTGAAAAAGGGACCTGTCACCATAACATTCCGCAAACGAATCAGGTCAAATCAATGCAGGTTAGTATATAATTATTGGCAAAATACCCAAATAAACATTGTCTCTTTTTTCCCCGAGAGGTATGTTATTAACTCTTTACAAAACAACAAAGTTTTAGATTGGTCCAAAATGAAAGCCTATGCAGATGACAAAATAAATCTAACTAAAGAATTTAAATTTGTGTTAGGAAGGATAGAAAACATTATAGGAAAAGGAGAAAATGCATTTTCTCCTTTTCCAACGGTGTTTTCTAAAGGCATCTTTCTGAGGGTAGTCATAAGTAGGGATTGTGTGGTAATGGATTAACCCATTACCAAACGACAAAATTTTAGACTGGTCCAGATTGAAAGCATTTGCAGACGACAAAATAAAAGTGACTGAAAACTTGAAATTTATTATGTGTAGGGTAGAAAATATTGTGGGAAAAGGAGAAAATGCTGGTTACCAGCATTTTCTCCTTTTACCACAATGTTTTCCAATGCCTTCATTCTGAGGGGTGTCAAAAGTAGGGATTGTGTGGTAATGGGTTAAAGTGATTGATTGATTGATTTTTTTTTTTTTTTTTTTTTGGGGGGGTGGGGGGGTTGAGCACAGTTCTTAATACTTTTCAATTATTTTTTTATTGGTAACCAGCATTTTGTCCTTTTCGCACAATGCTTTCCAAAAAGTCTTCTTTCTAAAGGTCGTTTAAAATCATCCTTGTGTGGTAAAGGGTTAACTACAAACATTCAGTCATAAATTGTTTATATTCCAGCCCTGCAAGATCACCATTCCTCACCCCAGCCACCTCTTGTGATGGAAGCCCAGTCTCCACCCCGGGGCATTCACCCCATGGCAGTATGAATGACCTCAGGAACTTCAGCATGGGCTCTATAGATCACATGGATACCTCCGACATCGACAGACCCATGTTTTCTGTACCCGTCAGTGTCCCGCACAATATGTCGAAGGGTAACATGTCGCTGGAAGAGAGACTGAGTCCTGATAGTAAACCAACAAGTCTTCATGAAGTGCATTTATTGAAAGGTAAATAATTTAAATCGTTAAAACGAAATGCTATTTCGATAAAACAAAATGCTATTATGAGAAAACAAAATAGGTATGCTCAGAACATATGGTTGTCATCGTATACAGACTGCAGTCACAAGCCTTTTTGTCCCTTGGCTTAATCGTCCCAACTGGTTTCTTGGTTATAGCTATCATTACTGAAAAAATCATTAAATAATATCTAACAACAAATGAATTGTGGCACTTATCCCGAGCTTTGCAGTGTAAGGGTTAAAGGGTAAATTGATTATGTCAGTTTTGTTGATTTCAGATTGCGGTGTAGGTTTGGGTATCTCTGTGATACGTAAAACATACGAAGGTGTCAGTGAAATTATTGTGCAAGATGTAGCCCATGGTTCACCAGCTCACAGGGACGGCAGAATAAGGTAAGTCAGCTTTCCATGGGTTTGTAATTTCCAATGACAGTTTGGCCTGTGTAAAGACAACTCTTAAACTGTTAAGTCTTTACCATACTGCAGTATTTTAGATTAATTAAGATTGAATGCATTTGCAGATGATAAACTACATGTTGTTAAACCCTACATCACACTTATGAACAATCCGTAACAGAGGAACAAATAAAAAAATGCATGGCACAAATACAAGGACCGGGCAGGATTCGAACTTAGAATGCCCGGATGAAAAGGCCAACACCATAAACACTGAGCTAGAGAGAATTCTCCCTAACGCAGTTAACCCTTTACCACACAATCCCTACTTTTGATGCCCCTGCGAAAAAAGCCTTTTGAAAACACCGTGGGAAAAGGAGAAAATGCTGGTAACCAGCATTTTCTCCTTTTCCCACAGTGTTTTCTTTCCTTCCCAGGACAAATTTCAATTTTTCAGTCAACTTTATTTTTTCCTCTGCAAATGCTTTCAATTTGGACCAGTCTAAAATTTTCTTGCCTGGTAATGGGTTAAATGGTGTTGTATTTATGGGATGAAGGTATGCATGATGGAGTGGTCTCTTGTAACAACACAGTCCAAAGTTCTAATAACCCTGAAAAGAAAGGCTGTTGAAATTTTTTTTGGAAAAAGCAGGTAACCCACGCAGAGTGTGCAGGCTTACCTGGATCTATACTTTTTGCAGATTCATGAAGCCCCCTTTTCACACAGCATGGCTCATCTAGAGTTAAAAGTGTCTCGAATTATGAAATTTACCTCCGAAAGGATTGAAAACGTTATGGGAAAAGGAGAAAATGCTGGTTACTAGCATTTTTCCTTTTCCCACAAGGTTTTCAAAAGCTTTTCTTCCCAGAGTTGTGAAAACCAGGGCTTGTTTGGTGGAGAGTTATTTGGTAGAGAGTTAAATCTTTAAATTTTGGGGTTGTGTGGTAAAGGCTGAATAATTATTGTGTAATTGTTCTTTTTTCTAAATTTTACAGAAAAGGAGACATAATTGTTGAAGTGAACAGGAAGAGTATGACCAACATGACTTTATTAGATGCTTATCAACTGTTTAGGAACTTGGATTCAGGAATAGTGACTGTAATTACCAAAAGAAAAGATAACTTGCAGGTAAGATTATAATTGCTGGGCTGTAGAGTAATCTCCCTTGGGCTGGCAATTTTTTTTTTACTCTTAATTGTTTATTGGTAATAGGTTTTAGGGATATGGGAAAAAAATAACAGGAATATTTCTATAAAAGAGTAAGCATACATGACTTTTTATCAAATATTTTCAATCAATGTTTCTTTTATCATCCAGTATTTTTTTCCCATTTTCACTCTTTACTCTGGGCCTGTAGTTACCAACACTTTCGTAATCCTTAAGTTGTTAAGGGCAATTTAAGAATCTTTAGTAGGTAGTGTAGATCAATATCAGACTTCACAGAACATGCAGACTGATCTCCAATCTACTCTGTCCAATAAGAAGATCTTTTATGGTAAAAAAGAGTTTGAAATAGAGATATTTCCTTTTTACTTTAGGCTTAACTCATTACTAAACGACAAAATTTTGGACCAGTCCAAATTAAAAGCATTTGCAGATGAAAAGATGAATACAACTGGGAAATTGAACTTTGTTTCGGGAAGGGTGGAAAACATTGTGGAAAAGGGTAAAATGCTGGTTACCAGCACTTTTTGCGATTACCACAATGTTTTCATTTGGCTACTTTCTCAGGGTCGTTAAAGGTCACAATGATGTGGTATAGGGTTAAAAGATAACTTATTTATTTAGTAGGATAAGGCTAAATTGTGTTTGTCATTTGATCAGGGATGGTATAAAGTTATGTGTACATACAATCCAAGATATGATTTTTTATCAAGACGGAAACATTTCTGATTGACTAAACCATTTGGTTAAAACAATCAGAAATTTAGTTCATAGGAACGTAGAAAATTCTTGAGTATTTGACAAATAATTTCACTAAAAATGTTTGGTCAATACAGGACCTTGAGTTACAGACATATTTCTTTCTTTTCTCATGTGACTCATCATAGATTGCGTGGTGATTGGTCTCTTTTGTAAAAGACTGTGGCAAAGGGAGAGAATGCTGAAAATCAAGAGTTTTTTTCCTCGTACCCCCTCTCGTTGTTATTAGAAATTGTTTTTCCTGCGGGCAGCAGGATAAAGTGTCATGTCAATACTGATGTTGAAGGGATTTTTTGGGGGGTCAAACCAGTTTAGTTTTTGTTATCTCTAGATACAAAATTACTAAAGATACAGTTACAAATATTTAGTTGGCGTAGATTATTTACTATGAAATCACTTTTGAGTATGTCCGTAAATTTTGCCTGTGTTTCCCCTCTTTACCAGAAAGCAGGATTACTCCTTGGTATTGAAGCTCTTTAACAAAATGACAAACTTTTGGAATGGACCAAATTGAAAACATTTACAGGAGACATGTCTTTGATAGGGTAGAAAACATTGTGGGAAAAGGAGAAAATGGTTAACAGTATATTCTCCTCTTCCAGCAATGTTTTTAAATGCTGTCTCTGTCAAAGCCATTAAACAGGAATTGGTTGGTATAGAATTAAATGTGATCAATGGGGTTCAAATGAGATTGCAATTCAAACGGTTATAAAAGTTTGAGGGAAAACAAAAATTAATGCTACTTACCAGCATATTCTCTCTGTTACGCAGTGTTTTATAATTTTCTTTCAAATGGCCAATAAGATATTAGACTGTATATTGATGGGTAACAGAATATATTTATGATTTGAACATACTTATATGTATGCTGCAAGGAGCTTTTTCAACTTAAGCAAAGTGCAAAGAGTAATTTTACCATTTTAAAAGTCTTTTTGAAAACATTTTGGTAACCAGCATTTTGTCCTTTTCCAACAATGTTTTCTACCCTAAGTCAAAAATCATTAATTAGAGCTACATCTAAACTGTCATCTGCAACAGTACTGTTTTTAAATGGCACCAGTCAGAATTTTGTCGATTGGTAAAGAGTAATAGGGTGTTTATGTGACCAAAAAAAATTTGACTTACCATATTTCTCACAATAAAAGCACCCTCCCTAATAGCTAATAGTAGCATCCTGCCAACCTAATATACATTAGTTGATTAACCCATTATCACACAATCCTGACTTTTAATGATCCTGAGAAATAAGCCTTTTGAAAACATTGTGAGAAAAGAAGAAAATGCTCATTGCCAGCATTTTCTCCTTTTCTCACAATGTTTTCTACCTTTCACAAAACAAATTTCAAAGTTTCAGTCACTTTTATTTTGTCGTCTACAAATGCTTTCGATTTGGACTAGTTTATAATTTTTTTGTTTGGTAGTGAGTTAAGACGAAAGTTACTTGAAAAGTTTGACGAATATTTTCTCTAATTCAATTAATATTTCCTCTTAACAATCATGAAAACATGAAGAAATGTTAAATTGGACAGACTTTTTGCTCTGCAAATTTGGACAAAATTAAGGCACCCTATCTATGTTGAATTCTTGAATTTGGACCAGTCTAGAATTTTGTCATTTGTGAAATTATTAAGTCAATAATGATAGCTACAAATTTTGTTTTGCGTATGCTTGGTGACGGGACTTTAATTTTACATCTTTTGATATCAATATTGAAGGCAGAAGATGCTACATGAAGGTAAGTTATCAGTGTTTTAAACCATTACCACACAATCCCTACTTTTGATGTCCCTGAGAAAGAAGCCTTTTGAAAACACTGTGGGAAAAGGAGAAAATGCTGGTAACCAGCATTTTCTCCTTTTCCCACAGTGTTTTCTACCCTTACCAGAACAAAATTCTATTTTTGAGTCACCTTTATTTTGTTGTCTGCAAATGCTTACAATTTGGACAAGTCTAAAATTTTCTTGTGTGGTAAAGAGTTAAAGTGTAAAATGCATGCTTATTGACTCTTTCCCATTTCTAGCTTGTTGTAATATCCCAGTAGCAGAAGCCAGCAAAATATATTCACTTGTATTTCTGTATTTTCTTGTCAAACAAAAAATTTATTTGTCCCTTTTTTCTGTGTCATTTGTGAAGATTCCTGTATCCAGCATGTTGTTATAACTGTATAGTGGAAGCCTTTCTTGTGTAATTCCTTGTATTTCTGTCCTTAAACAAATATTTTCCCCTTTTTCTGCATCATTTGTGAAGTTTCTTGTATCTAGCATGTTGTATCCTTGTAACTAAAGCCTGTCATTTGTATTTGCTTGAGTTTTTGGTATTTCTTTCCACAAACACTTTTCTTAACTGTGTAATTCTTTGTAGCTGTGTGCTCAAATACATATGTACATAAGTGTTGCAGACCCCCAATAGCTAAGTCAATAGCATACAGGACTGAAGAACAGGAGGTACCCGGTTTGATCCCTGTGTGAAAGCAGCCAGTGGCTTAGAAAGAATATTGTTTGGAGGTGCACTGGTTGCAGCAATATCACTGAAATAATCTTGAAAATAGACTAGTGTTAAACACCATTCAATCAAACAAAAATGTATACATCAGTCATTCATTTCGTTCCAAGACCAAGCACCAAAGTGATACTCCAATATACTGATAATGCTAAGTGAGAATATTGATAACAGACTGAGGCCTCAAATGTTTTGATTAGAGTGCTTGATGATTGGTTTGTAGGCGTTAGGTCGCTCTCTACTTTAGACACCTTTGGAATGGACTAAATGTTTAGGAAATTAAAAAAAATCTACACACATTAATAATAGCTGAAGTTTGAACATTATTTCATTTGTGTTATAGTCATTTTACTGTGTTTCTACAATTACATCAAAGTGGTCAATGAGCCCATTCAGGCACACCTGCTTTTTAGCTCCACTGGCCGAAAGCTGTTAAGTTTATTTCAAACATCTCAGAAACTACCCTCCCAATTTTTTTATCAAACTTCACAGAAATAGATCTTCCATGTTCCTCTTCAGAAGTTGTCTTGTTCATAACTAGTTGGCCTAAAATTTAGTGTGGATTGTAATCTTATGTCATGGCCCGGTGTTCGTCATGCATGCGTCCGTCTGTGCGTGTGTTAACTTTTATTTCAAACATCTTCTCTGAAACTACTCATCCAATTTGATGCAACTTCACAGAAATGATCCTCTCATGGTCCTCTTCAGAATTCCTTGAAAGAGTTTTAATCCTTCAAAAACTCTGGTTGCCATGGCAACAAAACTGAAAAATATTAAAAATTTTCAAAAATCTTCTTCTCTGAAACCTTAAGGCCTAGGGCTACCAAATTTGGCATGTAGCTTTATCTAGTTGACCTCTACTAAGTTCCTTCAAATAATAGCCTTGAGGTCAAAATTGTCCCCGCCCCGGGGGTCACAAGATTCATATGGGCTTAAATAGGGAAAAATTTAAAATCCCTCTGGTACCTAGCCATGGGGCCTAGGACTACCAAATTCTGCATGTATCTTTATCATGTGGTTGTCTACCAAGAGTGTCCAAATAATAGCCCAGGGGTCAAATTTGGCCCCAACTCGGGAGTCACAAGTTTTATATAGGATTATATTGGTAAAACTTTAAAAATCCTTCTGGTACCTAGCTATACGGCCTAGGGCTACTCAATTTTGCATCTAGCTTTATCAAGTGGTTGTCTACTAAAGGTGCCCAAATTAAAGTCCTGGGGTTAAATTTGGCCCTATCCCGGGGGTCACAAGTTTTACAAGGGCTTGTATTGGAAATTTTTTAAAAATCTACTTGTACCTAGCCATAAGACCTAGGGCTACCAAATTTTGCATGTAGTTTTATCTAGTGGGCCTCTACCAGGAGGGAACAAATTATAGCCTTGAGGTGAAGTTTGTCCCCACACCAGGGGTCACAAGTTTTACATGGGCTCTTGTGGTGAAAACTGTCTATGTCATCATGGTACTAACCATAATAAAGACTAGGACTACTAAATTTAGCCCTGCCTTGTGGGTTTTATGTTTTACATGTCTTTTTATTGAGAAAACTTTGAAAATCATCTTGTTTATAACCACACATTCTAGACTTGTATTATTTGGTATGTGGCTTTATCTTGTGGACCTCCACCAGGATTGAAATAATTATAGCAATGCGGTCAAAATTGGCTTTGCCCGGGGGTCACAACTTTCTTGTAGGATTAGATAGAAAATTTTTTGTATGTCCTCAAGTTTGAAACCAACTGGTCAAATATGTAATGTGTGGCTTGTAGTGTTTTTACTTATTAGCCAGTGGAGCGATACAGGGCCTTCATGGCACTCTTGTTGTACCAGTTTTACATACGACACTATTATATTTGAAACACTGTCCAGTGTGAACTTGAATAGATGGACACCAGATTAGGTAATCTTATTAACATGGAATGCTTGTTTTTATTTTTTTGAACTATCACTTTTCCAGTAACTATTTTTTTCTGTATTTGTAGACAATTCAGATAACTATGTCAGAAGAAACAGAGTCTAGTCAGAGTGACCTCCCTTACCCAAGTAGCAGTGAGAGTGATGGCTCTGGTTCTACAGATGATTCATTGGAGGAAGATGATCATGTGACCAGTCTTGAAATGGAAGACCATATTGATGGACATAAATTGTTGAGAAAAAGACTCTCCACTGTTTCTGAAGAAATTATCTCCACACATTTATAATAAATATCTCATGAACTTTTACTGTGTAACTATAGCAATAGAACCATAGACTGCTTCGTGAAGAAAATTGAAATTTCCCTCCATTTAACCCTTTACCACACAATGACAACTTTTAACACCCCTGAAAGAGATGGCTTTTGAAAACATTGTGGGAAAAGGAGAAAATGCTGGTACTAGCATTTTCTCCTTTTCCCACAATGTTTTCTACCCTATCATAGAAAATTAATTTCATATAAGCCACATGGAAACTGTCATCAGTAAATGCTTTCAATTCGGACTGGTCTAAAATCCTGTTGTGTGTTAAAGGATTAATTCCTCCTATGATCACAAATTCAAGGATGTGTCTTAGCCATGAGATCACTTCATGTGTTACTGAAATAATCTTTTGTTGGGCCACGTATTTTGTACAGTCTAAAGTAGATCAACACTGTTATGCAGTTTCTTTAACAAACCCTTTACCAAACAATCTCAGGATTTAACAATGCTATGAAAGACCGCTTTTGAAAACATAGGGGAAAACCATTTTCTTCTTTTTTTTTCAATGTTTTCCACCCATTGAAGGGTAAATCCCATCATATGAGTTGCATGTCTTCTACAAAATAATGTGGTCAGTTTGGAAGAGTTTGAAATACCATGTGGTAAAATGTTACCACACCAAAATGGGATCATCTTGTACAAGTTTACCATGAACAAAATTAATGACGTCATCCTGATAGCTGATAGTTACACGTTGTTTACCACATATACTGGAAGGAAAGAAAACAGTGTAAAAAGGACAAAATGCTGATAGCAGCAGTTTTCCCTTTTCCCACATTGTTTTCAAAAGTTTTGTTTCTTAGGGTTCTTAAAACTTATTTTGGGATGAATTTCCAAGATAAAGATTATATTATATTTTGTTGTTTGTACTTTCTGTGCCAACAGGCCTAGAAATCCAGGGGCGTAATGATGTTTTCCCTAGACTGCAGCTCTAGAAGCTAGTTTGCCAAATGATTATGCAGAATTTGCTTTGATGGAGCACCAAATGTTGGAGATTAATGTTCCTGTAGAATGAATTGAATTACTGAATGTGGGTTTAATTATCGTCACATATGGGCAGTGCCATAAGTCATGTTAAGTTATGCCTGGTTCTTTTACTTGCTCAGTGTATAGCACTGTCACATTGGGCCTCGATTGTATGTCTCATCCAAAGGACTGTTAATAATTTTATATGGCCAGCAGTGGGAATCGAATCCACACTCTCAAATGACCTGAAGCATCATGTTTATGTGTCCTACTCTGTACCAACTGGGCTGTGTGGGCCGATCAATATGTGGACTTGGCATGGATAGAGCTCGTAATGTAGGAGAGATATGTTTGTGTAGAATGGGTTACAGATTAACTCTTTAACACAATGCAGACGTTTAGTGACCCTTAGAAAGAAGCTTTTTGAAAACATTGTGGGAAAAGAAGAAAATGCTGGTAACCAGCATTTTCTCCTTTTCCCACAATGTTTTCTACTCGCAGTAAGGAGAATTTCATCATTTGAGCCACACTGATTGATGAAATTCTCCTTATTCCGAGTAGAAAACACTATGGGAAAAGAAGAAAATGCTGGTAACCAGCATTTTCTCCTTTTCCCTCAATGTTTTCTACTCGGAATAAGGAGAATTTCATCATTTGAGCCACACTGAAATTGTTGTCTGCAAATGCCTTGAATTTGGATGGGTCCTACATTTTGTCATGTGGTAAAGAGTTAAAGCATTTATAGACAGGATTTTGTATCATGTTATAATTTAGTTATATGGTGTTATATCAAATCACAAAGACTTATCTATAGTATTATAGGACTGTTACATAGGTCTACCCCAAAGGGCATTTTTTTCTGTACTACAGTATTCTTATGATTATCTATATAGATTTTAGAAGTATTAACTCTTTCTATACCAAAGACGAAACCAGAAGGTTTTGTTGACAGTGTAAACAGCCTTCACTAGCGGGGTTTGAACCCTGGACCTCCAGGTCTCAAGGCGAACACTCTACTGCGTTGCTACAAAAGCTAGCTCTATAGCAAGGCAGCATAAGTGTCCCTTTATACCAACACAAACTATACCTTTACATCTATCTGTGGGATAGTCCAGTATACTTCATTTTGTTGTTTGGTAAAGGGTGGATGGTTTCAGCTGATCTACATTATAGGTGAAACATTGGTTGTGAAAGAAAATTTGTTACATTATCAGTCATTATTGGTAATACATGACTCTATTACCCAAATCCTAGTCAATATTTTGTGCATTAATTTTATATGTTTATTTCTTTAAACTCTTTTATATAAGAAGAGAATGCATTTTTATGATAAAAGAAAAAAGGAAAACATTATGACGCATCTATCAGTAGACTGAAGTTTGCCTTTACTAAACAATCTCGAGTTTTGAAGACCCTGAGGGAAAAGGCTGTGGAAACATTGTGAGGAACAGCGAAAAAGTTCATAACCAGCACTTTCTGGTTTTCTTGCAAAGTTTTCCTACCCTGTGTGGTCTCAGAAATGTAGATTTGATTGGGTGAAGGTTTATTTTCCCGTAGACATTTTGTTTTTACTCTTCCCCAAACAGTCCCAAGTTTTAACCACCCAGTGAAAGAGGCCTTCTCTAAACATTATGAGAAAAGAAGAAAATGCTGGTACCAGCATTTTCTTCTTTTCTCTTAATGTTTTCTACCCTATCTAAGGCAGAAATTATCATATGAGCTACATTTATTTTCTCATCTGCAAATGCTTTCCATCGGGTCTAATCCAGAATTTTATCGTTTGGTAAAGAACTTGTACATTGTGTGGATAAGAAAGTGCCTTCGTTGTATATTGGAATATTGCAGTTCAGTCATCATAAAGAAATGAAATAAAGAAAGTCTGCAATATTAAGATGTGTCCTTATACTGTCACCAGTGATATGTTTTGCTGGACCCGGCCCAGTAGCTCATTTGTTAGCGTATCCAACTCATCACCATGGCCCAGGTGTTTCACTAATGGTAATGGCACTATAGTAACATAAAACTTATGGGATTTGGTTTGTATCTACCTTGGTGAAATGGGACCAAGTTCAATGCCTGGTTGAGGCAAACTTTCTCTCTCATAGTTTGTTGCCTCTCACCTCTGATGCATAATGAGAAAAGTAGTCAGTGAATTAGAAAGAAAGTTGTGGCTGTACTGGTGTGAGCAAGCCAGGATACACAGAGGATATTTGTGTTTTTTTGTGAAAGATCGAAATTTATTTCATCGAGTGAACGCCATCAGTAATATTTTCACAGGTGGGGCAGCCACGAGTGAAAATATTACCGATGGTGTTCAAGAGATGAAATAAATTTCAATCTTTCACTGAAAAAAAAAAACAAATATTCTATTTATTTCATGCTTTTAACCCTTTCTGGGAGGAGCTTTATCAAAATCCAGTACAATTCTTTTCCGTTATTCCCCATGGCATACCCCTCCCACATAGCAACGCATTACAATATTATGTCAAGCGCGAGAAATGTAAGGTATATGACGTCATATTCCCTATCTGGTTGTGAGGCAAGCGTAATTTACCTAGGCAACAAGAACGTGAAAATCAGTATTTTCACTGGTGGTACCAGTGTAAATTCGAAAAATATTTTCACTGCTATTTCTCGATATCCTACCGGAAAGCATGAAATAAACATGAGTAATTGCACTAATCGCCATCATATGGTGTAACCTCTTAAAACAGCATTAAACTCCAATACAAAACAAAAACCCTTTTGCTGGATGTGTTTTCAACCATTTCAACTCAGCCATATAAAGGAAGTGGGTTGTAATAAAGAAAAAGATGTTTGCCTTTTTGCATAATGATGTAAATTCTTTTCCCTTTTCCAACAATATTTTATATCCTCTGAAAGTAAGAAATCATCATATTAACAAGATTTAAGTTATTGTCTAGAGATGTTTTCAGTTTAAGCCAATGAAAAAAATTTGTCGTTGGGTAAAGAGTTAACTCTTTGCCACACAATCCCGACTTTTAACGACCCTGAGAAAGAAACCTTTTGAAAACATTGTAGGAAAAGGAGAAAATGCTGGTCACCAGCATTTTTCTCCTTTTCCAACAATGTTTTCTACCCTTCCCAAAACAATTTCAATTTTAAAGCCACCTTTATTTTGTCATCTGCAAATGCTTTCAATTTGGACATGTCTACAAGAGTTAATTGTCATTTTTTGACATGGAGGAAGAAATAAAGTAGGTGAAACATGAGTTGCTTCTCATTATTATACAGCAGTATAGTGATGTCTACTGATCATCAAACTTGCTTAACATCTTGTTCAGGCATGTCGAAATGTGTTTTAACTCTTTGCAAATATTTTACACAATGTTTCTACTCTTTCAAAAATAAATTTTTATCATTTACGGTACATTTAATTTGTTCTCTGCAAATGCTTAGATTTTTAGCTCCACTGGCCAAAGACCAGCGAGCTTATGTCATGGCCCTGTGTCAGTCATTCATCATCTTTGCAAGCCAAGGGTGATGATCCACTACACTACTCTACCCTTGGTGGAGCGAGCTTGATTTCAAGATTCTCCCAATATGCATTTTCATTGGTTGCAGCTAGCTCTAACTGCATGAATCAAATCGCTCGTAGCTTTTCATCTTTGATAGATATAGAACAAGGTTGCGACCTTTCGGATAAAAATAGAAGGTAAACATGAATACCTCCGTGGATCAGTGCAGGATCTGTAATGATTTATTTCCGAAAAAACATAGAAGAAAGTTTACAGAAAGTTTTAGTGTGACCAATCAATTATCAGAGGTTTTAGGCTATATCCCAGTACCTGACCAATACCTGAAATTTATAACATACTCATAGTTTGTTAGCATTTACCTCCCTTGACTATCAAACTACACCAGTACATGATTAATTCAAGGATTTTGGATAGAAAATGTTCAGCTTTTTGTAAAAGGGATTTATTTTTATGTTTACTGTTATGCTCAGATGAGTTGAGTAATTGGTAAACTAAGGCTTGTATCAGTGAGTCTTTCGTCCCAGAACTTTATCATTCATACCACAGAAAAAATGTTTCCTTTCGCCAGCCGGCATAGCTCAATAGGTAGAGTGTAGGACTCGTGAATGTGATGTTTCAAATCCCATGGCTGGCCATCTAAAATTACTTGTAGTCTTTTGGATGAGACATTAAGCTGAGGTAAAACTCCACACAATTTTTTTTTAAGCCTCTGTCTGCTTTCCTAAATAATCTATGTAAAAACAATGTTCAGCAGTGGGTGGGGAATGAATTCTTGTGGCAGTGACTATCAGCAATCTTCAAAAAGAAATTGGCCAAGCCAGGGATCGAACCCACAACCTCCTGTTCTCAAGTCCTGCATCCTGACTGAGCTACTGGGGCTTGAGGTATCCTTGGACAGGACAGTTTAGAACCTTGGCCCATTACGAATGAAACTCGGACACACATGAATGACCCAGGTTTTGCCATAGCAAAAGTAATGATGAAAGCAGTGAAAACACCATAGTAATTAGTGTCAACTTGTCCTAGATAGCACTTTAACTCTTTTCCACACAATCCCAACTTGTAGTAACACTGACAAAGAGGCCTTTAGAAAACATTGTGGGAAAAGGAGAAAATGCTGGTAGCCAGCATTTTCTCCTTTTCCCACAATATTTTCTATACTTCCCAAAACAGATTCATTATTTGACTTGCATTCATTTTGTTGTCTACGAATGCCTTAATTTGGAACAGTCCAAAATTTTGTTGTTTGGTACAGAGTTAAATAAAGACAGTCTTTTAACCCATTACCACACAAGAAATATTTAGACTGGTCCAAATTGAAAGCATTTGCAGACAACAAAATAAATGTGACTGAAAAATTGAAATTTGTTCTGGGAAGGGTAGAAAACACAGTGGGAAAAGGAGAAAATGCTGGTTACCAGCATTTTCTCCTTTTCCCACAGTGTTTTCAAAAGGCTTCTTTCTCAGGGGCGTCAAAAGTAGGGATTGTGTGGTAATGGGTCAACCTTGTACCACAATATCCTATGTTTTAACGTCCCAGCAAATCATAGATAGGGAGCCTATATTTATACCCTACTTGCAAAGCAGAAAGTCTCTCCAATTTTGTATTTCTTTGTATTTTAGTGATTGTTTAGAAGAAATGTTAATCAAATTAATATACTCAATTTAATCAACATCAACTAATATACATTAGGTTATCATGATTCAAAGGTTTTTTTTTAAGGGGGGGGTACTATTTTGGGAGAGTGCTTTTATTAGGTGAGGTACGGTATATCATTTCTTCAGGGTTGTTAAAGCCCGGCATTGTTTTTTGAAGGTTAAGTGGATTTTAACATTGAGCATCTTCACAGTTTGAAAGCTCATTCATTTGAAACAACAAAACCTGTCACACCTTTATATAGTTGACATGCTCTATCCTTTTACTAAATAATCATGTTTCTAGCTCCACTGGTCAAAAGCCTGAGTGAGTTTATGTGATGGCTTGGTGCCTGTAGTGCATCTGTCCCAGTGTGCATTAACTTTTGTTTCAAACATCTCTGAAACTACCCATCTAGATCCAAGTCCATCTTTACCTGTAAAGTTTGATCAGATCTGGTTTGCTGCGAAATAAAGCTGTTTGGTAATGAAAAAATTCATGGCCTATTCATTAGAAAATACACCGAGAAACAGAGAACATACAAATATGCCAAGTTAACTGATTGGAAAACCTTATTTTGCTTTGAAAAGGGCTAGAGTTACTTATTTAGTATGGGATGGGTGTCTTAATGTATCGGTCGATGCACTTTCTGTTGTATGTACATGTATGTGATCATTCAAGAGGAAAAATGTACAAATTGTCGAGTAAAAATCTATTTCAGTTATCTTTCCAATCTTAAATCCTTTCCCCCACAGTACAAAGATTAATTAACCATGAGGAAGAAGCCTTTTGAAAACATTGTGGGAAAAGGAGGAAATGCTGAAAACCAACATTTTCTCTTTTTCCCACAAAGTTTTCAGCCCTATAAAAGACAAACTCCATCATTTGTATCACTCTTAAATTGTCATCTACATAATTTATGCTTCCAATTTGCACAAATCTAAATCTTTAATTTCTGTTAAAGAGTTATCGGCAAATTACTAATTCAACTTACTTTTTTGGGCCAGTAATAGATCACATTGTTAAATTTAAATATTTATTTTACATCAATTGAGAAATACAACTACCAATCTCTCTCGATTCTGCTTCATGGCACTACACTAGTGCCTTCGCCAAATGTGTGGGCAAAGGAAAAATCCCAAATTTGACACCAGTCCTGCTCCCAAGTCTCGCACTGGGAATCTTTTGGTTTGGAGGCTGATGCCTTACCACAGAACCATGGACACTACAAAACACTGCTATAAATGTGAAAAGGAATTTTGACAAACATTGGCCAGTATTTTGTGAGCTTTTGGTCAAAGCGAACCTGAAATGTAAATATTTGGGCCTTTTCAACTTAACTGAAGATGTCAGCTTTATTTGTTTGGTATTCTTAAATCTTTACCAGATGACAAGAATGTAGACTTTTTCAAATTAAAAGAATCTGCAGACGAAAGTTTAAATGAAACTCAATTGATTGAATTGATCTTCGTTGGCACAGACAACATTGTGAGAAAAGGAGAAAATGCTGGTAGTATTTCCAGAGTTTTTTCAAGTTTTTCTTTATTCTCAGAGTTGTTAAAACTCAGGATTGTGGTAAAGCATTAAAGGTGGGTATTTAGAATTTTTACATGTCATCAAATTAAAAAATATATATATCACTGAAATTCATATGAAAAAATAATACAAACCATCAATAATTAAGATTCATAAAATTGCAAAAAAAAAATTTGTTGATGGTATTCCCTTAAAAGGCTACGTAGCCTCTTAAGCTATTTTTAGATTTCACGCAAAAAATCAATAAAGCATTGTGGGAATGTCAAGTGACTGGCACGTGACTCATAACACTTATTCCCTATCATAACTAACATGTAATACCAGTAATTATTTTCCATAATGTCTTCTTCGGACGCTATGTTTGAAGCTTCTTCTGTGTATTCCTGTAAGTAAATGAGCGAATTGATCATCTGAAAATAGAATGGGTCTCCCGTTGGTGTCAACCTGGGCAGTAGTAAATCTCTAATTTCTCGTGTTGTCGGACGGTTTTCGACTACTGGGGTTTTATGAATAAAGATTAAAAGGCGTTGGGAGTATAAGGATGATACTTTTGCACTTTTGTAAAATTTTTGTCCCAAAATCTGAAGGGCCACCTTTAAATCTTGACAACTCAGTCTGGAATTTCAACCAACACAAGAAAGAAAGCTTTTAAAAATATTGTGGAAAAAATGAAGATTCATACTGGTAACCAGTATTTTCTTCTTGCCCACAATATTTTCTATCTTTTAAAGACAAATTTTATGTTCTGAGTAATTTCTAATTTGTCATTTGCGAATGCTTTCACTTGCTGCACTAGGCTGTTTTTGACAATATTGTGGTGAAAGGAGAGAATGTTCTTATTACCAGCAACTCATATTGCCACAGTTTTTCCACTTATATTGATTATATAAACTTTCAATAATGTTTATTATCCCTGGTTTGCAACAATGTTTCCAAAAAAAAAAATCTATTCCAAATTTCTGTCAAAATGTCAAAAGTTAAAGGTGTTAACCCTTTACTCCATAGAAACTCATTTCTATGCATTGGTTGTAGGAGCCTTTGGAAAACATTTTGCCAAAAGGTGAAATTGCTCATGACGGGCAATTTTCACCCTTTGCCACAATGTTTTCTCCTACTATCCAAAGGTGTCATATACACATAAGAAACTGCCTCATCCTAGCTGTTATTTAGGGTCAATTAGACCTTTGAAATAGCAAAATTTATGTTTTAACTATTGCCTAAAAAGTTCCATTTCACTTATCTAGTCTGATAAGGATTAATTTGTCAGCTGCAAATGCTTTCAATATTTACAAATCAAAATTTTAAGTATTTGGTAAAGAGTTCAAATCTTCCATAACCAAGAGCCACATGTGCATTTTTTTGACTTCTCACTTTTGAAGTGTAGTATGCCAAAAGGAAGGAATGGTAGTCAGGGAATCAGAAATTTATTCATTGACACAGTCATTAAGATATATTAGATAGATAAAAAAAACATTGCAGAATGGGAGCAATGTTGTTGTTTGTCGCAATGTTTTTTGGCTGTATCCCTTTACACATTTGTCGAATTGGGGGAAAAGGTAAACCAGAATGTAAACAGATTTTTTAAACCAAAGGTATTTGATCCTTTCCCTTATAAAGGATTCATGGAATTCTATACCCCCATAGCCCTTTTCCAAATAGTTTTTGGTTTTCATGATTCAGGAAAAGAAGGCTTGTGAAAACACTGAGGGAAAAGGAGAAAATGCTGGTAACTAAAGACAAATTTCACCAATTGAATCACAATGAAAATGTTGTCTGCAAATGTTTTCAATTTGAATGAGACTAAAATTTTGTTGTCTTGTAAAGGGTTAAATGAATTGAGGTAAATTTCTAACATTGAGAAGCACAGAATTAAGTACTATAATCTGTTACTTTAATTGTAATAATCACATTCCGTGTAATAATCACTCATAGTAATTGAAAACCCTTTTAAACTTGCGTCCAGGGTCCGTATTCACCAACCATTCTTGAGAATATTCCTAGTCTTTTTTTCCAAGGTTTTCCAAATCTGTAAGTAACACAACTTCTGATTGGCTAAACCGAATGGTTTAGCCAATCAGAAGTTGTGTTACTTACAAATGTAGAAAATTCTGGAGAATAAGACCAAGAACGTTCTTAAGAATGGTTGGTGAATACGGGCCCTGATTATGGTCTAATAAACATTTTATTCATATTTGTAAACCATGGGTCAACAATTTCATTCTTTTCGTGTTCAACAATGCAGTACAATATCTAACGACAAGATATGAATCTAGCGTGAGATTCTTTTTAAAGTTGTTTTTGTGGTAAAGTTGAAATACTAAAGTAGCATTGTGTTAGTGTGTAAATAAGTGTGAGAAGAAGTACTTTCTAGGTGTCCCAGGTAACGTTGTCTTTTATGTACCCTGTTACGGATTTACCGAAGTTTTTATTGGTTTTGGATGATAGTGTTGGAATGCATATGTCTTTTTGGAGTGATATGTAAAAGGTGGGGTAGTTTGTTCATTCTACCAAACAATGAAATGTTAGATCTGTCCGAATTGAAACCATTAGTGGTGAAGCATCTGACAACAAAATAATCATTTACCAAACCATAAATTATAGACTCTTCAAAATTGAAATCATAATGCAAATGACAAAATTAAATATGATACAATATGAAGTTCTTTAGTCGGGTAGAAAACATGATGGGAAAAGGAGAAAATGCTGGTTACCAGGATTTTTTCCTTTTCCTAACATGTTTTCAAACGCCTTCTTCCTTAAAACTCAGGATTGTGTGGTAAAGAGTTGAGTGTTGAAAAGGTATTTTTAGTCAGGGTTGAAGAACAATATGGAAAATTTTTGCATTGATCAAAATATTTAAAGAAATGACAGCTACCGTAGATTCAACATCCCTCTGCACATTTCGCTCACATTTAGCTCTTTTAAAAAAATATTCGTGTTTGGGGTTTCCCGACCCTACCTAGAAAATGCTGCCGACCCTAAACTTTTTATGCTGTGTTTGAAAAACAAATCTTTAAGGTGTAATTTCGATACAAGACCCATGTAGAAATTTTCTTGGAAAAGAAAAACCCTACCTACAGCATATTGGACTGAAAGTATTAAGCCTAATCTGTAAGCCACACTGTCTGCCAAGGCAGCTGAAGCTATGCTTCACCTCTCTACCGATATTCGCTAGCCAAGGTTACGATCACTATGTGGATCTTACCTTGGCGGATTGAGCCCGATTTCAAGATTCCTGCGATGTGCCCTCTATTGGATGCTAGTTATTACCCCCCTTTACATCATATTTCTAAAAGCCAATGTAACATCTTTTTACAAACCGCTTACGAGTACACATGAAGAGATAAGCAGACATCCACGTGGATTTCCATGTTTACCTTCTGTTCGAAAGGTAGTGACCTTGTTCTATTTTTATCAAAGATGAATTGCTACCAGCGATTTCATTCGTTGCAGTTAGAGCTGGCTGCATCCAATGAAAAAGCGTATCGGGTGAATGTAAAAATCAAGCTCGATCCACCAAAGGTAGTCGTTAACAGTACTGAATCGTCAGTCTTGGCTTGTGAAGATGCTCTCTACCAAAAGACAAAACTTCTGACTCTTGAATCCATGAATCCAAATTTAAAGCATTGCAAAATTTTAAAAAAGAAATCTTCCACAATGGTTTAAACTGAGCATACTGGCAAATAGTCCATGGTTTAAAAAGTCCTCTGAAAAATGTTGGAACAGGAAAATGTGCTGATACAATTCAGCATTTTTCTTCTACAATTTTTCTTACCCTTTGAAGGCAATACCCAGAATCGGAGTCACACGATACTGATTTGTAATCTGATAATATTTTCAGCTAAAAGTCTAAAAGATGTTGGGCTTTCTTGGTGAGAAAGTAGTCACGGGTTTGAACATTCTTAAGCAATACTGAAACCATGAAATACCCAGGAGATGAACTTGGAATGTATTGCCAGTTAACCCTTTAACAAACATTCCCTGGTTTTTACGACCCTGAGAAAGAAGCCTTATGAAAACATTGTGGGAAAAGGAGAAAATGCATTTTCTCCTTTTCCCACAATGTTTTCTACCATGCTGGAAACAAATTTCAATTTTTGAGTAACGTTTATTTTGTCATCTTTAAGTGCTTTCAATTTGGACCAGTCTAAAATTTTGTATTTTTTGTAAAGGGTTAACAATCTTTTACATAAAATTAAGTAGTTAAATTTAAAAAGGAGTGGAGACTTATTTTGAAGCTAAATGAATAAAATTTCTGATGAAAGGTTTGATTGCGTGTTTGACATAGACTATACAAATACAGCTCAAACTATAAAACCTTTTTTGAAGGGCAATAATGTCAAGCAATAAATCAAACAACCAATCTATTGTTTATGATTGATTGAGTTTCTGTTGGTTTATTGTTACCAGTGGTTGCCCATATGTCCCCTGAAGACTGTTACTCTTGTTATAGGGATAGTGCGAAAGGATTTTCCCTCAGCTATAAAAATTTGGGGGTCATTGTAACCCCTTGTATCATTAGTTGAGGATCATTCCTTAAATTTAGGAGGTCAAAATAAATGGGTCACATGGTCAAGCACGAATTACAATGAATTTCACCATAAAAGTCCAAGAAAGTCAAAGTCTGTCAGTCATTTCTGATGGAATACTTGATTTGAATTTTTAACAGACGAAAAATTTCTTGTCCTAAACTCTGCTTGACATAGCTGTAGGAAGCAGACAGTAATAAAGAATGCTTCAGTTTTCTTTGTCAACTCATTTTCTGAAGAGAACTCATTTTTTTAACAGAACAAACTGATGATGTGTACCTTTATCTAGTGAAAACTGCGCAAAATAAGCTCTGAAATGCAGAGAATCCAACCAAGACTGGGCCTGTAATTATGACACATGTCTGATGTACTTTTACCCTTTACCAAACAATCTCTGGTTTTCACGACCCTGAGAAAGAAGCCCTCTGAAACCATTGTGGGAAAAGGAGAAAATACTGGTAACCAGCATTTTCTCCTTTTCCCACAATGTTTTCTACCCTTCCCAAGACAATATCAATTTTTGAATCATCTTAATTTTGTCATTTGCAATGCTTCCAATTAGGACTTGTCTAAAATTATGTTGTTTGGTGACGAGGTACTTAGGCATTAATGCCTTTATTGGTCGCTGTTACACGCTTCTTGTGCATTGGATACACGCTAGTCATGCGTTAGGCACACGTTAACAACATGCCAGATGTGAAATCCTCATTCTAGAACGCTAAAAAATCAAACAATTGAAATGCTCAGAGAACGTTGACCAGAACGTCATGGTGTGATGGCTCCTTTAGTTTCATTGATTTCGCAATTACCTCCGCACAATTTTCGAAGCCGTTGACACATGTGTGATTTAAAAGTAGATGTTGTATACAATGCCATTAAGAATAATTGTGTTAAGTGTATAGAACTACAACATTGTTTCATGGCATTTTGATTTCACGAATAGGACAAATATATTTACTGTCACCAGATAACGTAGGTATTCTAAGTAAACTTTAGATACATATATCTTTTTAAAGTTATTAATCTACCCTTTGGGCATGAAATGGCAGCTATTCAGACACCTCTGCTATGAGGTAGGTTGTCATCCTTGGTAGAGGTAACAAAGGGTATAAGATAAAGAAGGTAAGAGAGGTAACTAAACCTGTAAGATAAGGGAGGTAACAGAGTTAATAAAAGCTATAAGATAAAAAAGGGAAGTGAGGTAACAAAAGCTATACAATAAGGAATGTAAGAGAGGTTACAAAAGCTATAAGATAAGGGGGGTAACAGAGGTAACAAAAGCTATAAGATAAGGGAGGTGGTAGATTATAAAAGGTGTCAGATAAGGAAGGTAAGAGAGGTTTCAAAAGCTAAAAGATAAGGGGGGTAACAGAGGTAACAAAAGCTATAAGATAAGGGAGGTGGTAGATTATAAAAAGGTGTCAGATAAGGAAGGTAAGAGAGGTTCCGAAAGCTATAAGATAAGGGAGGGTAAGAGAGGTAACAAAAGCTATAAGATAGGGGAGGTAAGAATGGTAGGTAAGAGTGTTTACAAAACCTGAAAGATTAGGAAGTTACAAGAGGTAGCGAAAGCTGTAAGATAAGGGAGGAAGAGAGGTTATAAGCTGGAAGTCAAGGGAGGTACGAGAGTTTAAAAATCTGTAAGATAGGGAGGAAAAAGTTGTTAAAAAAAAGCTATAAGATGAGGGAGGTAAGACAGGTAACAAAACCTGTAAGATAAGGGACTGAAAGAGAAACAAGAAAAGCTGTAAAATAAAGTGAGGTAAGAGAGGTAACAAAGCTATGAAATAAGGAGATCAGAGAAGTAACAAAAGTGCTATTTGATCAGGGACGTAAGAATGGTGACAAAAGCTGTAATATAGGGGAGGTAAGAGAGGTTTAAAAAAGAATATCAAAAGGAATTCTTTTTTATCTTTTCTGAAAATAATGTGCCACAGGGAAGAACTGCACAAGCTGAGAAGTTTCAGTCTTTTTTAAACAATGTAACAGAAGTATGAAAAGCCTATACCGAGTATACCCAGCATCTTGGTAATTCTCTTCTTTCAATATTTATGCCAGCTGAAGGACAAAACATGAAGATTTAACCCATTACTACACAATCCCTACTTTTGATGCCCCTGAGAAAGAAGCCTTTAGAAAACATTGTGGGAAAAGGAGAAAATGCTGGTAAACAGAATTTCTCCTTTTCCCACAATGTTTTCTACCCTTCAAAAAACAAATTTCAATTTTTCAGTCACTTTTATTTTGTCGACTGCAAATGCTTTCAATTTGAACCAGTCTAAAATTTTGTCGTTTGGTAATGAGTTAATATTACAGTTGTTTTCACTAAGTAAAGGATAAATAAGTTAATTTTGGGAGTGCAGTGCATGCTTTCATGTCTGAGTGATATGTTATGCCAAAACCTTTGACAAGCTGTAAAACTACTGCAACCTTCAGAAAGTTTTTTCCATCATGAAGCTAAGTCTCCTTTGAAAACCCTGAGGCAAAGAAAAAAATCCGCAAAAGTGCAAATTGCCACTACATGACTGTAATATGCTTTCTTATTTAGCTCTTTACCAATTGACTAAATTTTAGACTGGCTCAAATTGAAAGCACTGGCAGACAACAAAATAAACATAAGTAAAAAATTGAAATTTGTTTCCAGCAGGGTAGAAAACATTGTGGGAAAAGGAGAAAATGCTGGTTACTAGCATTTTCTCCTTTTCCCATAATGTTTTCAAAAGCTTCTATCTCAGGGTCATAAAAACCAGGGATTGTTTGGTAATTGAAAGATCTGATCTGTGGATTATTGGTATCCCTAAATTTGTTTAACCCATTACCAAACGACAAAATTTTAGACTTGTCCAAATTAATAGCATTTGCAGTCGACAAAATAAAAGTGACTGAAAATTTGAAATTTGTTTTGTGAAGGGTAGAAAACATTGTGGGAATAGGAGAAAATGCTGGTTACCAGCATTTTCTCCTTTTCCAACAAAGTTTTCTAAAGGCTTCTTTCTCAGGGGCGTCAAAGGTAGGGATTGTGTGGTAATGGGTAAGGGATTGAAAGAGAAAACCTTTATAAAAACAATCTCCGATTTCAACAAACATTCAGATGTTTAAAAACATTGTGAAAATAGGAGACCATTTTGGTAACAAGTACTTGCTCCTTTTCCACAAGATGTCCATCTTTAGGAGCCAAGTTTGTGATCACTACGTGGATCTTACCTTGGCTGATTGAGCCCTATTTCAAGATTTCTGCGATGCGCCCTCTAGTGGGTGCTGGTTATTATACCCCTTTACATCATATTTCTAAAAGCAAATGAAATATCGTTTTACAAACCGCTTATGAATACACATGAAGCCATAAGCAGACATCCACGTGGGTTTCTATGTTTACCTGCAATTCGAAAGGTAGAGACCTTGTTCTATTTTTATCAAAAATGAAATGCTAACAAGTGATTTCATTTGTTGCAGCTAGAGCTGGCTGCATCCAATGAAAAAGCATATCGGATGAATGTAAAAATCAAGCTCGATCCGCCAAGGGTAGGATAATGTAGAGAATCGTCAGCCTTGGCTTGCGAAGATGCAAGCCATCTTACTTTCCAAAAATGAATTTCACTGTAAGAGTCCCACTCTTTTTGATTTCGGGAATTTTCTTTTTGAATTTAACAAATTTTGTTGTTTGGTAGGGTTTTTTAAATGTTATGATGTAAACACATTTTCAACATTATTTCAATTGTTTTGGTGGCAGCACCTATACATGTTCAATATTCTTTCCAAGCCACTGGCTGCTTTCCAACAAAATCGTCTTTAACCCATTACCACACAATCCCTACTTTTGACGCCCCTGAGAAAGAAGCCTTTGGAAAACATTGTGGGAAAAGGAGAAAATGCTGGTAACCAGCATTTTCTCCTTTTCCCACAGTGTTTTCTACCCTTTCCAGAACAAATTTCTATTTTTCAGTCACCTTTATTTTGTCGTCTGCAAATGCTTTGAATTTGGACCAGTCCAAAATTTTCTTGTGTGGTAATGAGTTAAACAATGGTCAGCAGTGCGAGACGAATTATGAATCCTGTTGCAATGACTTTCATCAATCCTCGGAAAGAAATTGGCCTAGCCAGAGATCCAATCAGGGACTTTCTGCTTTCAAGTCCTCTGCGCTGTGGTTTAGTTGGGAGTTAACCCTTTACCAAACAATCCCTGGTTTTAATGACCCCCCCAAGGTAGAACCCTTGTGAAAACACTGTGAAAAAAGGAGAAAATGCTGGTAACCAGCATTTTCTCCTTTTCCCTCAATCTTTTCTACTCTTCTAAAGTCAATTTTCAACTTTTCAATCACATATATTTTATCATCTGCCTATGCTTTCAGTTTGGACAAGTTTAACATTTTACCATTTGGTAAAGAGTTAATGTTGTTACTTTTATAGAAAATGATAGAATTTTAGACTATTCCATACTCGAGTAGAGTATTTGCAGACAACAGACGTGGCTCAGTATATGAATTAGATTTTGAAAGTAAAGAAAACATCTTTGGTAAAGATGAAAATGCTGCTAAATACCTTTTTTTTTTCTGCAAAATTCTGTCAAAAGCTTTATTTTTGTAAATTCATTAAAGTATGTGATGGTTTGGTGAACATGTGAGACTTATTTATCTTGCATTTTATTGCATACAGGGTGATGATAAATGTGGATGTTAACCCTTCACCACACATTCATGGCTTTTAACAACTCTGAGAAAATAGAACTTTGGAAAACATTGTGGGAAATGGAGAAAATGCAGGTAACCAGCATTTTCTCCTATTCCCACAATGTTTTCTATCCAATCAAAGATAGATCCAACCATTGGAGCCATAACTAATTTGTTGTCTGCAATTGCTTTCAATTTGGGTTTGTCTATAATTTTGTTATGTGGTAAAGGGTTAAAATTAGCAAAAATTCATGATTCACATTATTTACCACTCAGAATGGATGCTTTGTGTCATAATTTTGAATTTAGAAGTTTTTCAAGGAGGAACAGGTTTTATCTATGACAACTGCAATCCTTTAACCCTTTACCATTTTTATGGACTTTTTACAACCCTGGGGAAGAAGCCTTTTGAAAACATAGTAGGAAAAGGAGAAAATGCTGGTATACATTTTCTCCTTTTCCCACAATGCTTTCTATTCTATAAACAAAAAATTGTACCATTTGAACCACACCAAAATTGTTGTCTGCAAATGCTTTCAGTTTGGACAAGGCTTCAGTTTTGTCGTCTGCTAAGGGGGTAATTCTTTACCGTTGAAACCTGTGTTTCAACTATCCTGACGAAGAATGATTTTGAAAACATTGCAGGAAAAGGTAACCAGCATTTTCTCCTTTGCCCACAATGTTTTTTACTCTTTTACAAACAAATTTCATTATAATTGCCATGATTTATTTGTCATCTGCAATTGCTTTCAGTTTGGACTAGGCCAAAAATTTTGTTGTTCAGTGAAGGGTGAAAGATATACTGATTTCAGTAACAGAATTTTGTTTTTACCTCCCTTAACTCATTACCACACAACAAAATTTTAGACTGGTTTAAATTGAAAGCATTTGCAGACGACAAAATAAAGGTGACTGAAAAATTGAAATTTGTTCTGGGAAGGGTAGAAAACACTGTGGGAAAAGGAGAAAATGCTGGTTACCAGCATTTTCTCCTTTTCCCACAGTGTTTTCAAAAGGCTTCTTTCTCAGGGGCATCAAAAGTAGGGATTGTGTGGTAATGGGTTAATGGATACCTCAGTAGATGGAATTCCATTTAGTAGTTACAAAGTATCAACCTTAGAATACCAAATAAATCAAACGTTCATATTTTACTGTAGAAAAAAGACCGCAGTAAATCACAATATCTGTGCAAGATTGCTCTTTTCTAAAGTCTTTCAGCAAAGTGGAAAGTGTAGATCAAAGATGAGGCTGCACCTTTTGTGATCTACAGTGGCTGTAGAGGCAACTATTGTTGTGAAAGGCACCAGCAATGTCAAAAGTATTTAAATATTAAATTTTGTAGAAGCAGATATTTTTCTTAGCAAGATACTGTCGTTGGATACTTCAAGGTCCTGTTTGCTTTGCATTGTCTGCGCATGAAGATTCGACCTGTTTTTGCAGCAGAAGATTTAATGCATCACTCTCCCCAATATTAGGGAGACTGTAGGAATAGAGTAGCAATGGAGAAAATGCCTTTTATCAACACGTTTGAGGAAAATTCAGACCTATTTTAGCTCCAGATTTCTTTTAACTCTTTACCACACAACAAAACTTTAGACTGGTTCAAATTGAAAGCATTTGCAGACGACAAAATAAAGGTGACTGAAAAAATGAAATTTGTTCTGGGAAGGGTAGAAAAGACTGTGGGAAAAGGAGACAGTGCTGGTCACCAGCATTTTGTCCTTTTCCCACAGTGTTTTCAAAAGGCTTCTTTCTCAGGGCGCGTCAAAAGTAGGGAATGTGTGGTAATGGGTTAACTGCTGATAATCGCACAAGGTAGCGTTTTATTGAATAAACGTTTAATCTAGTTTGAAATTCAAAGTTATGGATGTCACATAGGAAAGTGGTTCGGTTCTGTACCAAGGATGCCCAAATTAGATGAGTATTTGTAGAATGCCATCTAGTGGGAGATAATGGTTTGCTATGCAGCTGCAAAGTTTGAAACTATTATAGGAAATGGGTATGTGATTGAAATAATTGTCCTTGCATACAAGCTGTATTGTAGCATGTTTGATTTTCTTTCCTGGATTCCAGTCAAAATTCTTGTTGGATTCTCATCGGCCATACACATGGTGTTGTCCTTGTGATAGAAACTGCAGAATGGATACAAATAAGTGATCCTCTGCTGTAATTTGGTAAGTAAAATAATATTAAAAATAGCATAAAATGCCATTCTAGTGAATCAACTAAAACTTTTACAAATCCTAAATCCACAGTTTAGGTTATGGTACGGTTAAAACCTAAGCAAGGTTACTTAAGGACAGAATTAAATCAGGTAAATAGCCTGAGTGCAAAATTAGCTACCATGCTATAATCCTAAGCATTTGGGAGAAAGCATTATGAAAGGAATTTAAAACCCTCAAATCTATACCAAATAAGAAAATCATAGACACTGTCTTTTCCCCGCAGTGATTTGAAAATGGTTCTATTCCCATAATGTTTTCAAAAGGCCTGTTCATCAGGAAAGTGAAAACCAGGGATAGTATGTTACAGCTAGGGTAAAGTTCTTTGGAAGAAATAAATTAATATGGACAAGTATTTTTTTACAGCAATATACCAATTTTTTAATATAGATAGGTTAGATATATATTAGTTTTTTTTTTGTGAATGTAAAGCAGGTCTATTGCAGAAACTTAATATCAATCCAAATACACTTATGAATCAAGTAAAATTGAACAATTTATCTTTTTTCATACAAGCGGTTTCATGTTTTTTGAATACCTGATAAAAAATTTTTATTCAATCAATGCTATTGTGATAGGGGTGTGGTATTTTGGATTTTTCCCATTTGTCCGCAGACAACTTGTACTGAATTTTCCACTTGTCCACAGTTGAAGTTTACCTGTCAAAAAAATACTGACATCAGTATCAGATTTGCAAGAATTGCTTGAATTGACTTTTCTGTAAACTCAATGACGCCAAATGCTGCTTTTTCATAGGCTGATAAGATTTTGGAAGACTTGTCAATCACAATCAGCAGAAAGGTCAAATGTTGACTTGGGTTTTTGCTTAAGTTCAGTTAGTTGTTATTAAACATGCATGAAACATGTTGTTAGCAGGTTTTAGGTGATGTAAGAGTATCCATCCTCTATGGTGATAAAATATTTCCCTAGAGCAGAGATTGTACCTGTGAACTGTGCTGAAACATTTAACAGACATGACAGTAAAGCCTTCAGGATAAATAGTCTTTTTGGGGCAAACTATGTCAGCAAATCAGCTTTCACTAAGCGCATGTTTAAGTATCATTATTTTTCTCTCTGTACTTTAAATTCACAATTTTAAGTTTCTAATATGATTCTGTGGGTGGCTTTGAAGCACCTGATCATGCAACAAACTTGTCCTTTCCCTTCACAGAAAATTTGCAATTCCCCTAGTTAATGAGGCATCGTGTGTACCATAGTGGTTAATGAGGCATCGTGTGTACCATAGTGGTTAATGAGGCATCGTGTGTACCATAGTGGTTAATGAGGCATCGTGTGTACCATAGTGGTTAATGAGGCATCGTGTGTACCATAGTGGTTAATGAGGCATCGTGTGTACCTTATTAGTTAATGAGGCATCGTGTGTACCATATTAGTTAATGAGGCATCGTGTGTACCATAGTGGTTAATGAGGCACTGTGTGTACCTTATTAGTTAATGAGGCATCATGTGTACCATATTAGTTAATGAGGCATTATGTGCACCATAGTGGTTAATGAGGTTTCATGTGTACCATATTGGTTAATGAGGCATTGTGTGTACCATATTAATTAGTGAGGCATCATGTGTACCATATTGCCTCATGGTGCCCTCTCTACAACCAATTAGAGACCTTGTTTTCTGATAGCAACTGCTCCAAGCGAGACGCCTTGCACAGGGTCAATGCTAGACTGGTATCAGTCCTTTAAATAGAGTTTTTTCAGTAAAAAAAAAAAGACCATCAAATAAAACTGCACAACAAAATACTTTAACATTTTGGTCTGACTGCCTGATTTAACCTGTATATCAGAAGAAGGGCAAGTAACAACTATTTCTGTGAGTTTATGTGGTTGTGTACCTTGTTTATGAGAATGACTTCAATGCAGGACCTGATTGCCAGGCTAGGTCAATGCATTTGCTACTGTGAGAAAAAATTAATTTCATCCTTTACCCCATAAGGCATTTTTATGGTATCTCTTATTGACCCTAAACAATAGCAAGGATGAAGCCATTTATTATGTGCATAATTATGACACCTTTTTGATAGCACAGAAAACATTGTGACAAAAGGTGAAATTGCTCGTCGCGAGCAATTTCACCTTTTGCCACAATATTTTCCAAAGGCTCCTACAAGCAATGCATAGAAACAAGTATCTGTGGAGTTAAGGGTTTAGGAGTTGCTTGTATGTAAAATATTTGAATTACTATGTGATATTTTGTTTTCTTAAAGGTTTTGATTTTAAACTTTGCTGTGAAGTACAAAAGAAATCCTGCAACATCATGTCTGAAAGGGTAAGTAAAATTCAAATCTGCATCATGTTGAATGTGTGCAGCACCCAGTGAACCCTTTACCAGACGACAAAATTGTAACCTTGTCCAATTTGAAAGCATTTTGCAAACTCTGTTAACTCTTAACTGCACAAAACCTGCTTTTGCCAAAACTTGGAAAGAAGCTTTTTGAAAATGTTGTGGCAAAAGTAGAAAATGCTGTTACCTGCATCCCTGCTTTTACCCCACGTTTTCTTTAACAAAAAGAAATTGCATCATTCGAGCCACATAGAAATTGTCGTTTGCAAATGTTTTCAGTTTGTACAAGACTAAAATTTTGTCGTCTGGTAAAGGATTAAAATACTTTTCTTTGATAAGGGGTTAATTTCAAGTAATCAAGCAAACTTTATCTTTATACATGACAATATACCTGCTTATCAGCCCTTCACACAGGTGGTATGTTTAGTTTTCATCTCTATATAGTAGAATATGAAGATTATATTTTGATAACAGGAAAGATGAAAACTTTTCTCACTTTATCCCTTTACTGAACAATTTCGGGTTTTCACAATCCTGGAAAAGAGGGCTTTTGAAAACATTTTGTGAAAAGGAGAAAATGCTGGTTACCAGCATTTTCTCCTTTCCCCCCAATGTATTTAACTCTATCAGAGAGTTTGGGGTTATTAACCAATTTTGAGTTTGTCATTTGACATTATTTTGAATTTGAAGAATCGAAGTTTTGTGGTTTTGGAAAGGGTTAACTCTTTACCAAATGACAAAACTTTAGGGTGGTCCAAATTGAAAGCACTTGCAGACAACAAAATAAACATAATTCAAAAATTGAAATTTATTTCCAGCAGGGTTGAAAACTCTGTGGGAAAAGGAGAAAATGCTGGTTACCAGCATTTTCTCCTGTTCCAACAATGTTTTCAAAAGGTCTATTACTCAGGGTCGTTAAAAGTTGGGATTGTGTGGGAAAGGGTTAACCCTTTGTCTCTCAGTCCTGAGTTCTAAAGATCTTGAGCGGAACCTCAGTAGTTCAGTTGGTAGCGTACAGGACTTGACACCAGGAAAATATGAGTTAGATATCCTGCTGGGCAAATTTCTGTCTGAGGATTGATAATTGTTATTGCGACAGGATTCATTCCTCTCTCACCACTGACCACATCTTCGCGAGCCAAGGTTACAATCACTACATGGATCTTACCTTGGCTGATTGAGCCCGATTTCGAGATTCCTGTGATGCACCCTCTATTGGATGCTGGTTATTACCCCCCTTTACATAATATTTCTAAAAGCCAATGAAATATTGTTTTGCAAACCGCTTACGAATACAATCATTCAATATGAAGCGATAAGCAAACATCCTTGCGTTTTGCCATGTTTACCTTCTATTCAAAAGGTTGCGACCTTATTCTATTTTTATCAAAAATGAAATGCTACAAGCGATTTCATAAGTTGCAGTTACAGCTGGCTGCATCCAATGAAAAAGCGTATCGGGGGAATGTAAAAATCAAGCTCAATCGGCCAAGGGTAGAGTAGCATAGTGAATTGTCACCCTTGGCTTGCGAAGATGCACTGACCATTTCTTCAGTTATAGTTATGGTTTTTTGAGTTACATTTGTCATCTGCAAGTTAGTGCTTTCATTTTGGATGAACCTAAAATTTTGTCTTTTGGTAAAGAGTTAAATTAAGGGACTACAAGGAAAAAATACAAATGTCAAGACATGGTGAAAATTAAAAACACAGTTCCAGTCATGCTGAGCCCCAGTAGCATATCTGGTAGCTTACAGCACTTGAGAACAGGGAGCAGCTGGTTGGAATCTCTAACTATGCCAATTTCTATCAGAGAATTGATCATAGTCACTGCAACAGGATTCATTTCTCTCTCCTCACTGATCATAATTATGATTCAACAATGGTTCTGTGGGAAAGCAGTCAATAGTTTAAATTGTTGTCTACAAAGGTTTTGAATGTGGAAAAATCTTCTTTTCTTGTCATGCAATAGTGGGTCAAGAGGCTCTGTCATTCTTCCTTCTGCTACACCATGATTGTTATTATGTGATGCACAATGATGAGGCATCATGGTATCTCACCCTGCAGTTGATGCTTTCACGAGAAAGTCTTGCAAATCTTAATTCTGCACTCTTTACCAAACAACATAATTTTAGATTAGTCTAAAATGGAAGCATTTGCAAATGCCAAAATTACTGTGGCTCAAAAATTGAAATTTGTTTTGGGGAGGGAAGAAAAAAGAGTTGGCAAAGGAGAAAATGCTGGTTTCCAGCATTGTCTCCTTTTCCCACAAGGTTTTCAAAGGCTTTCTTTCTCAGGGTGGTCAAAAATTGGGATTATGTGGTAAAGAGTTAAGTACAGATTGAGGTTACTCACTAAGCCCTAGCCCGCATCCTGTCAGTTCTATCAAGCAATGCCACAATTCCCATGCTGGTGAAGCTTGAAGTAGAATTTGAGTCACAAATTATTTTTGTTGCCTGCAAATACTTTCAATTTGGACTAGTCTATATTTTGTTGTTTGGTAAAGAACTAACCCTATCACCAAAAGGGTCTATAGATATTACACCCTATACAAACAAAGCAAAATATACCTGGACAATTGAATATTTATTGACCGGCTATGCGAGTTCATCAGTGGTCAGGTCAATATTGATTTAGCATCACAAGAGCTTGTTGCATTGATAAGATGACCATTTACTCCTAATATGTAATTTTGTATTTTCAGAAGGCTTGTAAAAAAAAATAAACAAAGTGGGAGAAAAGCCTTTACCTTGACATTAATGAATTACCTCTGTCATCTTGTTGTACAACTTTTCTTGCAGCAAAAAATGATATTGCTCATAATTAACTCTTTACCAAACAACAAAATTATTGACTGGACCAAAATGAAAACCGTTACAGATGAGAAATTAACCCTTTACTCCACAGATACTCATTTCAACGCATTGCTTGTAGGAGCCTTTGGAAAACATTATGGCAAAAGGTGAAATTGCTCGTGACGAGCAATTTCACCTTTTGCCACAATGTTTTCTACACTTTCAAAAGGTGTCATATACACATAAGAAACAGCTTCATCCTTGCTGTTATTTTGGGTCAATTAGAGATACCATAGAAATGCCTTATGGGGTAAAGGGTTAAATGTACAGTAGTTATATCTATCTTTGATATGGTAGAAAACATTGTGAGAAAAGGAGAAAATGCTGGTTACCTGTATTTTCCCCATTTCCCACAATGTTTTCAAAAGCCTGAGACCTTTCTCAGGGTCGTTAAAAGTCGGGGTTGTGTCATAAAGAGTTGAAAAAAATTCTCCTTACATCATATCATCACATCAACTGCTGAGCACTACGCTGTTGGAAGTCATGTTTGAAAAGGTTTTTCAGGAGACGGAAAAAACAAGTCTCACAATCTGTGGAAAGCAATTAAGTCCGAGTAAATTTTTTGGTATCACAGTTCTCATTAAACAATTTATCATATACCTGAAAATATGTGCAATATTTACCTGAAAATATGTGCAATATTTACTGTCATTGAAAAGGTGAGAAACTTGAGAGCATTTATAGACAAAAAATTAAATTCTGAATGAATGATGACATTTCGTATCAGAAAGAATGGAAAACATTCTGGGCAAAATAGAAAATAATGATTACAAGCATTTTCTCTTTTTCCTAAAATGTTTCCATATGCCTTTTTCAATCAGGATTGTTTTTGTTAAACACAGGATTGTATGGTAAAGGATTAATCATAAGGATTTTGCCACTGTCCGTTGCTAAACTGTCTCGGATGGCAATGTGCCAACAGCATGAAGCTGCACCCTGAACAACACATTCAGTATTGTTGTGGCTTCATGAAACTTTCAGGATTGGCAATGGTTGGTCCCTCTCTTTTCTCAGGCCTTAGTGCTTCGGACTTTTTTCTTGTTCAGACATTTGAAAGAATATATATTTACAGAGAAACCAAACACTGTTGGAGAGTTGTAATACGCTTTTCGTCGAGTGATGTGAATAATAATGCCATAAATGTATGCATCAGTTCTGTGATAGTAAACTTTCAAAAGAGCCCAGAATTGACGTCATATAAAACATACTAGTATTACATAAATGTTACAGAAAAACTTGATTTTATTCACTATGTAAGCATTAAAAGTATCAAGCATTAATTTTGGTATCAAACAGATCTGTAACTATTGTGAAGAATTATGATATAGATCATAACAAGGTATGTGCCAGCAGAGAAAAATATTACAGATTGAAATTGTATCAGATATTATGAATCACCCTGTACAAGTATGATGTTTTATGATATTCTAGGTGGAATGAAGACACACATATTCAAGATGCAAACAGGTATTGCTTCTCCTATAGCCCATGTAACCTATTGTAGTAGCTAGCATTGCTTTCCTGTAACGATGTTACTCAGTCCAATGTACAAGCCAATTGTTATCCCCCATGTTTTGGAGACCAATATAATGTTGAAAACTGTATTATCAACAGCATGAAACTGCCATTTCACTTAAAATCATCCAGGTATCCAGCAACAATTCTAAATTGAATTAAAATTCTCAAGACTATTCTGCAAATTTAAAAAAAAAAAAGGCAATTTCTAGTTTGGTTAACAAAATGGTTTAACCAATCAGAAATTCCATTAGTTTTTATATCTAGAATTAGCCAAGGAACACTATCTAGAGTGGTTGTTTCAAAGACAATCCATATCTGACCAGTATTCAGTGGTTGTCATCAAATGCTTTCAATATGGACCAATCCAGAATTTTGGTTAACTCTTTACCAAACAATATCTGGTTTTTACAGACCTAAGAAGTCTTTTGAAAACATTGTGGAAAAGGGAGAAAAAGCTGGTAACCAGCATTTTCTCCTTTTCCAACATTGTTTTCTACCCTGCTGGAAACAAATTTCAAATTTTACATTACGATTACTTTGTCGTCTACAGGTGCTTTCAATTCAAACTAGTCTAAAATTTTCTTATCAACAGTTTTTCAAAATTACCAGTCACCAAAAAAATGGGCAGAAATCAAGCTTGTACAGTGGACCACTTTGACATTCGTGCTTGCTATTAATTTCTTATATTTATAGATTAACAAATAGTCAACTCTTTACCACACCGTAACTTCATGTTTAAATGATTCTGAAAAGGAAGGCCTTAAAAAACATATTTGGAAAATAGAAAAATTGATGATGGTGACCAGCATTTTTCTCCAGTTCCAACCATGTTTACTTCTCTATTTAAGTTAATCTTCCCGGTTTTATTTAGCCACAGTTTATTTTGTCCTCTTCAAAGCTTTTGATTTTGAAAAGTCCAAAATTTTTTTGTTTGGTAATGAGTTAATTCCACAGTGTTTTCAAATGCCTTCAACGTTGTAGCTGTTAAAAGCAGGTGCTTATTTTGCAAAGGGATAAAGTAGGGAAAATGGACATTAATAAAAGTTTAACAAATATTAACGACTCCTAATCTGTAAAAAGATACACGAACAAAAATTGACGACCCATTTCAGCCTGCAAAGTCGATGCAGTCTTTGGGTCAAAACATTTTGGTATGGATGAGTTTTCTGTCAGTCAATTATCCATACTACCTTCTGTTTCAGCTCGTTGTCTGCGCATGTCATATTCTTCGAAGATTCAACTGTCTTATATGACGAATCACTACTAGCCCCAAAAGCGGGCTGACTGTACTATTACGCTCTATAAAGTAGCAATGTTGAAAATAGCTTTTACGTATCAATACGTTTGAGGAGAAATGAGACCTCCTTTAGCAAAAGATCTCTCTAAACTGGTGATCAAAGAACTTGATTGAATTGCACGAGGTAGCATTTTATTGGGTAAACCTTTTTTTTTTTTGTTTTAAATTCAAAGTAACGGTTGTCGCGTAGGAAAGTGGTTTGGTTCTGTACCCAGGATGCCCATATCAGATAGATAAGTATTTACAGAATGCCATCTAGCGGGAGATAATGGTTTCAGCCAGTATTTAGTCAAAATGTGATGACTGGTTGGTATATTGTATTGTTGATACTATCAGGAGCATTTCGTCTTCTGCATTCAAAAACAATTGTTCTGCAGCTGAAAGTTATCTGAACATCATATTGTAATGAAAAGGGTTTTAGCTGGACTTGATGTCATCACTTTATGATATACTGGTGATTTGGGCCATTCTACCTATCAATTCCACTGTTTAATATCGCCACCAGCATTAAAAAACTCCCATTTTGTCAGCATGCTTTCAAAATTTTTCTACTGAATGGAAGATAAAAAGCTTCTTCATATAATAACTCTTTCCCAAACGACAAAATTTTGGACTAGTCCAAATTGAAAGCATTTGCAGACGACAAAATAAAATTATGTGAAACAAAAATTGAAATGTGATTTGGAAAGGGTTGAAAACATTGTGGGAAAAGGAGAAAATGCTGGTTACCAGCATTTTCTCCTTTTCCCACAATGTTTTCAAAGCCTCTCTTTCTCAAAGTTGTCAAAAGCCGGAATTGTGTGGTAAAGTGATAATACTGTAATAAAAAGGGTTATAGCCGAAATTTGACCTTATCAAATTATAATAAACTATTGTTTTTGACCATTCTATCTTCTATTGTATGATTGATAAAAAGCTCTAGTTCACAATAACCTGTTGACAGAGTAGAACAATGGGATCCAGTGGGATACAAACAAATCAGACTGGTGTTCCATCTATAGATATTTATTGATCTAAAATTCAATTATCAACAGAGATACAGGCTGACAGGTTGTTTTAGGATACCTGGGTAACATTTTTTATTTCGATGTATCAGTGTCCTTTTTTATTTACCTTTAAGATTAAGTCTTGAACATAATGAAAGTTTTTAAAGATGACAACAATGAAATGTGAGTAAATTATGGATTTTTTTTTTCTTTGCATGCAATGGAAAAAATTCTAGGGGAAATAAATGAAACTACTTCTTACCGGCATTTTCTACTTTTTCCTCAGTGCTTTCATAAGCATTCTTCTTTTGAGTTTCTGAAACAAGGAACCGCTTGGTAAAGGTTTATGACAGGTGAATTTCAAGTGTTGGAGTTTTTGTTCTCTGCAGTTCCTGAGGCCTCTACCCCTCATTTTTGTGCTACCCCTTTTAGTGCTAAATACATAAACTAGAGCCTTGTTGACGACATAAAACAGAATCCACTGAGACTCAGATGAATTTATATCTTAACGGCTAGACTAATAAACAAATGGATAGTATAGATTCGAGATCAGAGTGCGCGTTCTGTGCAGTCAGACCTTGATCTGTGCAGTCCTAAAAAATCCTTGTTTTGGCCTTTGGCACTGAAAGGGTTAAATGTTAAAATAATGATTTCTTGCATAATGCTTGTTACAAGCATTTTCTTTTCTTCCATAAAACATTTTTAAAAAGCTCCTTCTTCAGGATTGTTAAAAGTCAGGATTGTGTAGTAAATGGTTAAAAGAGTTTTCTGTTGCTTGGTTATGAGCAGCAGAAAAATATCATTCTTGTGGAAACACTAATGATCAATAATTGTGAATAGAGTTTTTTGACTTGTCTGTAAAATTAACTGCTTTCAAGGAAAGTCTTGTTTCTGTAAAAACACTGTGTTTTCTAAGAGAACTAAATGCTGTAAAACTCTGCACATTAACTGCTGTAGAAAAACCTGTTTCATTTGACAGGAGACCACTTTTCAAGAGAAAATGTGGTAGTAGAATGAATTGCTTGCAAACAAACTTTTTTCACTGGGCTGTCGTTAATCCAAATATTTAGACATATACACGCTTGTTTAGCATTCACCAATTTTATATGGATATTTCACATTTCACTTTTCTTTTGTATGTTACATCAAATGTCATATAATGTGAAGTAATGTACATAGGGTCTTATACATAAATAGGACCAGGCTGTCGTCAAAGAAATATTGGAAGTAATGTCATATTTCTGTCATCATCTGCATTGTATTGTGTCCTGTTTTCTAATATATTAGTTGTAACTAAAGGTATTTACTCTGACTATAGTTATTGATTAACCCTGTACCAAATAAAACCATGTTTTAACAATCCTGAGAAGCAAATCCTCTGAAAACATTGTTGGAAAAGTAAAGGAGAAAATGCAGCATTTTCTCCTTTTTCCACAATATTTTCAATATTTTCTACCTTTCAAAGTCAAATTTAAATTTTTGAGTCACATTTATTTTGTCGTCTGCAAATGCTATTAATTTCAATTCAGTCCAAAATTATGACGTTTGGTAAAGGGTTAAGAAAATTGGGGCCTGAAGAACAGGGGCAGGTAACTATCAAAATATTTTTGAAACAGTTATGCTCCCTTTTTTTCATTTTGAATTTTTATCTTGTTTCCTTTAACCATAATTTATTTATATTTATACATAGTACCTTACTTATTTTGGTTCTTAATATCAAAATTTTAACCCATATCCTGCAAAATAAGTTAACCCATTCCCACATAATCCCTACTTTTGACGACCCTGAGAAAAAAGCCTTTAGAAAACAAATTTCAAATTTTCATTCACTTTTATTTTGTCGTCTGCAGATCCTTTCGATTTGGACAAACCTAAAATTTTGTTTGTTTGGTAATAGGTTAAATGAAACATTCAAGCCTATTGTATGAAACCCGACTGATGCTATTTCATGTTTATTTTTTGAGAAAAATATCTCTTTATCGGAGAGTCTCAGAGCTCCAGATAAGAGGGAGTAATGATATTCTAAATCTATTATTTTCTTCCAAACCTGTGTTATGGGTACTCATTAGAATTGTCTCGATGAGACGATTCTAATGAGTACCCATAACATAGGGTTTAGTGGAGAATAGTTAATATTTCCATCTTTGAAATCAAAGTCAATCCCATGAATCTGGAGCTCTGCAGTCTGATCTTGATCCACACTGTCTGCCAAAGGTCAGTGAGTTGAAATAAGCAGCGTAAGGGTTAAGGATTGGTCTCTTTGCTTTGGGTTATGATTTGACATATGGCAAAAGTACATGTAATTATATTACGGAACAGATTTCTATAGTTCTTTCCCCTGTAAGCTATGCCATACTAGCTGTCTTGAATCAGATTTTGAATAATTGATGACTTTTATAATCTTTACAGAGTCAGCCATGAATTTGATCTCTGTATTGGTCCTGTACAATTCTTGCCTCTAGCTGTTTTCTTCATAGCTGTCTGTGATTGAGTGTTGCATGTATTTATTTTCATGGATGAACTTACATGTGTTTTGCAGTGTTTACCCTTTACGACACAAGCCCAACTTTTAACATCTCTTGGAAAGAGATCTTTTTTAAAAAATTTGGGAGAAGGAGAAAATGCGTAACCAGCATTTTCTCATGTTCTCACAATGATTTCTGTCCTTCCCAAAATAAACCTCAATTTCTGGGTCACATTTATTTTGTTTTCTTCTAATAATTTCAACTAGAACTTCTAAAACTTTGACATCCAGTAAAGAGTTAACCTCTTACCAGACAAACATGTACCTTGACAAATCGGAGAAAAAGGAAATAAATGTAACTCAAAAATTGATATTTATTTTCAGCAAGGTAGGAAACATTGATGGAAAAGGAGAAAATGCTGGTTATCAGCATTTTCTCCTTTTCCATCAATGTTTTCAAGAGGCTCCATCTCAGGGTCATAAAAACCGGGGAATGTTTGGTAAAGGGTTAAATGACACTGGGAAAGAAGCCTTTTGAAAAAATTGTGGGACACTGAGAAAATGCTTGTAGCCAGAATTTTTTCCCTTTTCACACAATGTTTTGTACCATAGCTATCAGAGAAAAATATGTAACATTTGAGCTACATTGAAACTGTTGTCTGCAAATACTTTCAACTTGGAAAAAGCTAAAAATTTCAGGGTTAAGAGTACAATTTTTTTGTTTGGGAAAGGAATTAAGAGATCCATGTCATTTGTTTGATAAATTTCAGAGACGACTACCCGAGATATCAACAGTTGGGGAAAGAGTACTTGGTTTAGACTTTACGAAGTATCTACTAAGTTCTGATAAGCGCCGACTTCACACAATGGATACTGATAACACGACGGGTACAGAATCTGACCTCTCTGATTGGGAGTTGGGACAGAGATACCATACATCTGAAAACAGTGAGGAGTCAGATGATTATGGGATTTACTATGATCAAAGTCATGTAGATGCTTTGTCAATGTTTGATACAGCCATTGGAAGTGAACCAGATCAATTTGACAGAAACAGACGATATAATCATCAAGTGGAAAATATACTTGCCAACGTTAATCCATCAATGGCAGACAGCGGTTATTCTGGATCCCTGTATCCGATACATGAAGGATCGACAGTGACTGACAGTTCTGGATCACATGACGAAAACTCTGAAGGAACTTTGTCAAATTCAGGTTCTCCAGTTCATCATCCAGTTTACGGAAGCTATCATAAACTTCAAAGTCAGATTGACGAAGCTCGTAAAATGGAAACAGATGGTTCCCTTGAGAGATTAATGTTACACAGATTACCTGGAGAATATTTAGGAATGATTCTTGGCATCGAGGGTGGAAAAGATGGAAATGGCAAAGTATCATCTGTTTGTGTAAAGAGTGTGACACTAGGAGGTGCTGCTCATAGAGCCACCGGCAGCAGCAAGGGAGTGTGTGTCAGTGACGAGATTGTTGAAGTGAATGGATTAGATTTACATACACTTACCCACGACGAATGTGTCCAAGTGTTCAAAGACATGCCATTACGTGTGATTCTGGGCATTCGTCGAGGGCAGAAGGACATCCCACCAGTTGCAATATCACCATTGCCAATGGAGAAAGGAAAGTTAGCGCAGAGACAGAATAGTGATCCCGCAGGTTCACCAAGATTTATCAGTCCTAGAGAACTGTCTGATAGTGAAGATGATGGTTTTGCGGGGTTCGCTATCTATCAAGTTAACATTGAGAAAGATGCGACAGAGAATCTAGGACTCAGCATTGTACCAAGCTATGGGTCTACTAAACAGTATTACCAGGTAGGTGTCTCAAATCTTCGCCCTTTACCTGACAATACTGAAGTTTGAGACCCAGAAGAGTAATTTATTGATTGGTGTTTTACGCTACTCCCAACATTATTTCAGTTATCTCGTTACCAAACTACAATATTTTAGGCTTGTCCAAATTGAAAGTATTTTGCAGATGACAAAATAAAAGTGACTGAAAATTTGAAATTTGTTTTGTGAAGAATAGAAAACATTGTGGGAAAAGGAGAAAATGCTAGTTACCAGCATTTTCTCCTTTTCCCACAATGTTTTCTAAAGGCTTCTTTCTGTGGGTTGTTAAAAGTAAGGATTGTGTGGTAATGGGTTAAATCATGGTGACAGCTCGTCATAATCATGTATCTTCTGAGTTTCATCAGAGCGAGGCTAGGGCTCTGAAGTGTCTTGCTCAAAGACACTCCAGACCTATGAAAGAGACCCTTAGGAGGAAGGTCTTTTGAAAACATTGTGTGATGATGAGAGAAAACTGTCAATCAGCATTTTCTCTCTTTCTCGCAATATGTTCTATACCATCAAGACGAAGTAGATCATTTGAATCTCACTTTATTTGTTGTCTACAGAGGTCTTTAGCCAAGCCCGATTAGTTCTTTACCAAACAACAGAATTTTTGGGTCGTCCAAATCGAAAGTATTTGAAGACTGAAAATTTGAAATTTGTTTTGTGAAGAATAGAAAACATTGTGGGAAAAGGAGAAAATGCTAGTTACCAGCATTTTCTCCTTTTCCCACAATGTTTTCTAAAGGCTTCTTTCTGTGGGTTGTTAAAAGTAAGGATTGTGTGGTAATGGGTTAAAAAGTATTTGAAGACAACATCATAAAAGTGACTGAAAATTTGAAATTTTTGTAAAAGGTAGAAACCATTGTGGGAAAAGGAGAAAATGCTGGTTACCAGCATTTTCTCCTTTTCCCACAATGTTTTCTAAAGGCTTCTTTCTTAGGGTTGTCAAAATTTGGGATTGTGTGGTAATGGGTTAAATCAGTCGTTAGCGTGCAGGACCTGAGAATGTGCAGTCATGGGTTCAATCCCTGACTCGACTGATTTCTCAGATTTTTCAGAGGACTGATGATAGGGCAACAGGAATTGTTCCTCTGCATCCACTGACCATTGTTTAGACAATAGTTATGTGGGGAAAAGCCATTGGCTTAGTAAGACAATAATTGTGCAGAGTTTTAGTCAAAGAAATTCCAGGAAAGCATCAATAGGTGCACTGGCCACTGCAACATAACTGAAATAATGTTGAAAACAGCATTAACTCTTTACCAGACGAACAAATTTTAGACTGGTCCAAATTGAAAGCATTTGCAAACGACAAAATAGTTGTGACTGAAAAAATTAAACCTGGGTTCAGGGAATAGTACCAGAAAACATTGTGGGAAAAGGAGAAAATGCTGGTCAGCAGCATTTTCTCCTTTTCCCGCAATGTTTTCAAAAGGCTTCTTTCACAGGGTCGTTAAAAGCTGGGATTGTGTGGTAATGGAATTAAAAACTAGAATCAATCAATTGACAGATGTTTTTAACATTTAACTCTTAACTAAATGACAAAAATGTGGACTAGTCCAAATTGAAAGCATTTGCAGATAACATTTTAAGTATGGCTAAAACATTGAAATTTGTCTTGGAAAGGGTAGAAAACATTGCGGGAAAAGGAGAAAATGCTGGCAACCAGCATTTTCTCCTTTTCCTACAATGTTTTCTTAAGGCTTTTCTAGGGGTGGTTAAAAGTCGGAACTGTGTGGTAAAGAGTTAAAGCACCTTTAATGACTAAAATTGCCTGTGCGGCCAGTGTAGGTAAAGATCAGGCTGCACAAAATAGGGCAGCCTGATCTTTGATCTACACCACAGTCCTCTCTGCTGAAACACTGTAAACAGTTGCAATTATTTGGGTCATATTTCAAGTATAAAAATATCTGACAGTTTTATGTTGCCTTCTGAGACTTTATCCTTGACCAGATGGCAAAATTTTAGCTTAGTCCAAATTGACAGCATTTGCAGAGGACAATATCAGTGTTCTGCAAATGGTGCAATTTTCATTTGATAAGGTGGAAAACAAGAGAAAGGGAGAAAATACCACTTTCTCCTTTTCTCACAGTGTTTTGAAAACGCATCTGTTCCAGAGTTGTTATAAGTAAGCACTGTGTAGTTAAATCTTAACATGGAAAATTATGCGCTTAACATTTTACCACAAAATCTCGAGTTTTAATGGCTCAGAAAAATAGGCCTGAATAATTGCAATTTCAAGATTGCTCTTGTCCAGAATATCTTGGCAAAGTAGACAGTGCAGAATAAAGATCAGACTGCACATTTTGTGCAGTCTGATCTTAATCTACACTGGCTACAAAGACAAATATAGTGATGAAAAGCACTTGAACTCATTACCAAACAACGATATATTAGGGTTGTCCAAATCAAAAGCATTCACATACGACAAAATAAAAGAGAATGAAAATTTGAAAATTGTTTCGTTAAGGGTAGAAAACATTGTGGGAAAAGGAGAAAATGCTGGTTACCAGCATTTTCTCATTTTCCCACAATGTTTTCTAAAGGCTTCTTTCTCAGGTCCTCAAAGTAGGGATTGTGTGGTAATGGGTTAATGGTTCAGTACTAGAACAGATTTTCTAAACTGAGCATATCCAGTTTTGTGAAAAAAGAATGAATTCCTAGCACTCAAAGGAGAGCCGTGCAGGTGTGTGTTTTTTTTTTTGTCAAAATGCAATTGGAAGATTAAACTTCGTATTCAGTGCAGTCTTTTCTTTATCCACAATGTCTGAAAAAGGCAACTGAATAGGTTCTTTACATTATCAGTTTATAAAAGCTTACTGTCAGGGGAGATTACTGTTATTGATACATATATCAGTTCATAAATTATTTCCCCTACACACTCCAAAAGTAGAACAGTCGTAATTTTAACTTTGATTTTACCATGAAATTTAATACAAAGATTTTACTGTGAGATTTTACCCTTTACCACACAGTGCCTACTTTTGACACCCCTGAGAAAGAAGCCTTTAGAAAACATTGTGGGAAAAGGAGAAAATACTGGTAACCAGCATTTTCTCCTTTACCCACAATGTTTTCTACCCTTCACAAAACAAATTTCAAATTTTCCATCACATTTATTTTGTTGTCTGCAAATGCTTTCAATTTGGACCAGTCTAAAATATTGTCGTTTGGTAATGGGTTAATACAGTTTTCATATGGAAGAGAATAATTTTTGGTTTGCTCAGTAGGGGTACCTGTCTCTACAATGCATGTGTGTGAAATTTTGAGTTTGTAGTTAACGTAAGGAAGCATCAAGTTTGAAAAAAAAAAACGTCAAGAAGCTGTATAACTTTACGATATGAATCACTTTAAAATCTACTCTGTGTAGTGAAAGGTACTTTTCTTTACAAGTTATTTAGTCATTCTGTTGCTGGTTGGCTAGTTTTTTGGCTAACTGTTCGGCTACATGGATGGATGGATGGATGGCTAGATGGATGGTGGACAGACTGAAGGAGGGAGAGTTGGGTGGAGGGATGGACAGATGGAAAGGGATTCTATTTCTTCAAAAAATTTTAAGTTAAAGAAGAACAACAATAACAGTATTTAATTTAGTAAAGAATTACTCATTTGTTGATATTGAAAGTATTTTCTGAAGATAGTTACCAGATTTCAAAACTTTACAGGCAAGCATATGGAAACCATTTACAGACCAAATACATTATGGTTCAATGAAATCTGCTCATGAAAGAAGCAAATGCTGGTTACCAGCATACTTCAAATCCAATATTTTTAACAAGCCTTCTATGCAACTCTTTATCAAACAATAAATTTTAATACAAGTCCAAATTGAAAGCATTTGCATGCAAAAAATAAATGTAACTCAATTTTGAGAGATTGTTTTGAGACGGGTAGGAAAACATTGTGGGAAAAAGAGAAAATGCTGGTTTCCAACATTTTCTCCATTTTCAACAATGTTTTCAAAAGGCTTCTTTTTCAGGGTTGTTGAAAAAGTCGGGATTGTGTGATAAAGGGTTTAGGGTCATTATTAGAAACATGGAATCATGTGGTGAGGCCCTAATCTCTGCAGCACCATGGGGACGGTCCCATTGTTAAAAGGGATTAGAATAAGAATATTGGATATTTTTATTACATACTTATTGCAAAGAGGTTTAACCCATTGCCACACAATCCCTACTTTTGACGCCCCTGAGAAGCCTTTAGAAAACATTGTGGGAAAAGGAGAAAATGCTGGTAACCAGCATTTTCTCCTTTTCCCATAATGTTTTCTACCCTTCACAAAACAAATTTCAAATTTTCATCACTTTTATTTTGTTGTCTGCAAATGCTTTCAATTTGAACCAGTCTAAAATATTGTCGTTTGGTAAAGAGGTTTAATCCTTCATCACACAGCAAAATTTTCAACTCGTCTTTTTTATCTCTTTACAGCACAATCCCGACTTTTTACAACCCTGAGAAAGAACCCTATAACCAGCATTTTCTCCTTTTTCTACAATATTTTCTACCCTATCAAAGCTAGATATCGTCTTATTAACAAGATTTAATTTGTTATCTGCAGATGCTTTGAATTTGTTCCAATCAAAACCTTTGTTGCTTGGTGAAGAGTTAAAAGATTTTCCATGTTTTGAACTCTTTACCACACAATCCCGACTTTCAACGACCCTGAGAAAGAAAGCTTTTGACGACATAGTGGGCAAAGGAGAAAATGCTGATAAGCTGTTTTGGATTCTACCCTTCTGAAAAAGAAATTCAATCAATCAATCAATCAACCTTCCTTATGCATATTATTATTTCAGATATATTTAATTTCTCGTCTGTAAATGCTGTGGATTTTCGACAAAGGTTAAATTTGTTGTCTAGTAAAGTGTTAAGAGTCAAACATTTTATTATTTGGTAGAAAGTTTCGAAAAAAAAAAAGAACAATAGGTTAAAGTAAAGTGTTAATTTCATGATATCATCGGATAGTTTAAAATTGTGGATTCAGTCAATTTCACCTGGTGTAATGTTAAGCTATGTTTTATGCTTGTTCATTAGACTGGAACATAACTAGTAAGACTTGTTTTCCTCAAACCATTTTTTGTGGTCTAATGGTGTAACATGTATTAGATGCATTTGTAGAATTTCGTAAAGTTACAACAGGATATTGCATATTAATATACTCAGACGTGAGTGAAAATTAAGGTAAGAAATGTTTTGTTTTATTTTACATTGCTTTGGTAGATGATGTGAAATGCATAACCAGAGCTCCAGATATAATGGATGGTTTTGATTTCAAAAATGAAAATGTTATATATTGTCCATGAAACCATATATTATGGGTGCTCATTAGAATCGTCTCATCAAGACAATTCTAATGAGTGCCCACAACGTAGGGTTTGGAAGATGAATGATTGATTTAGAATACCGTCACTCCCTCTTTTCTTGAGCTCTGATAGCATAACCCACATTTTTCTTAAATCTATTAAAACATTGAAAATTGTGTACAACATAATACCAAACATCCCTTGTTTTAATAACTGAGAGGGAATACGCTTTTGAAAATACTGTAGGAAAAGGAGAAATGCTATAACCAGCATTCTCACCTTTTTCACAAAGAAAACTGAGGTGCATTTGAAACAGTGTTAAATTCATTGTGTGATTTGGAACATTCTGAAATACATCATTTTGGAAAAGAGCTACTAAGCATGACTTTCAAAAAAGGGACATTTGAACAATTAAGGTGAAATGTCACATGATTTAGCAATTTACTTTTTTTACATAACTGTTTGATAATGCTCCTTGTACAATGAAATTTCATTTTTGGCTTTGAGCTAGTTTGTTGATTAAACAAAAAAGTTGTAAGAGAAAATATTATATATTTCCTGGTCAGTATATTTAGACCTGTACATGCTCACTTGCCTGGCATAATACCGGCAAATGCCCTACCGCTATACAGTCAGTAAATACATTGGCTTTTTTTTTGAGTTGAAAGAAGAAAATAATGAAACTTTCATTTTCTTTCCATCGATAAATGTTGTATTTGACATGTACGAAATGAATACAGAAAACAATTGCAATTTGTATGACACATAATTTTGATTTTCATGGGTTTTAGATATCTATTGCAGGGCCTTTATGCCACTTGCCCTCCAAAATTTACCTATCAAATATTTGTCACATTATACAGGGTTCGAAATTACCACATATTAAATGCAAGTCAGAATTGGAAAATACGTGTTGAAATTTCAAGCACTTGATAAAAAATGCGAGTGCAAATTAGTGAAGAACAGTCACCACTGAAAATGGACCAAATTTCTTCTGGGAATAAAATTAAGCTACCGGTAATTCTTTCCGTTCTGGATAAACATTGGTTATGTCACATTGAGAATACCGATCAATGGCTGTTGATGATTTTACATGTCGCCGTTGAACTCTCTGAGATGTCATTCGTTATCAGAGTTTAGTGAGCCAAGTTTGTTCTTCTGCACTCATGGCCGATACTGAGTTTTTGAGTTTTTTACACGGAAAAATGGCACTTGAATTCAATCACTGATTATAAAACAAAAATATTTGTCAGTCTTTCACAAAAAGATAATTATTATGCGCAAAAAGCAACAAGAAGCAAGTTGGACTCGTTAAACCAGTTATCGGACACACAGATATTCGAATTCGTCTGCAATTCATTCACAAAATCGTTCACCATTGTAAGTTTAATAGAAATTTAACTTGGTTTGAGAACATGAATTCAACTGGAATTAAATGAGGGTTTTAATATTTGTTAAAGTTTCATTTTGTTTGGTTGTTGTCTCTACTCGACAGGTTACATAATAGAATTGAACAGTTTGTACTGGCCATTCGTTCTTTACCATTGGTAGGCAAGCTGAGCCTAAAAAAAATGCAACTCTAATTTCAGTTTTGCAAGTGGAAATAAAAGCTGCTTGCTAAAATTTGCAAGTGGATAAAGAAATGAAATTCCAACCCTTATAATATTTTTCTTTTGCATGTATCATCAAAACATGTCCCATTCAGTTCTATGTGGCAAATTTTGATCTCTCTTCAATTGGTATTATTACGAAAGAGAACTTTATTTACCATTAAAATATTTGAAAATATTTGGCCTCGGTAATGATAAATAATGGGTAGATTCATAAAGAATTCGATTAAATCAATTTTATGTTGGATTGCAGATGGAGTTACCACCATATTTTTTAACCATGCAGTCTTGTGGTTGTCAGCAATTACCTTGTGTGCACTCTGGAGGCCATGTTTTTAACCCATTACCACTCAATCCCTACTTTTGACGCCCCTGAGAAAGAAGCCTTTTGAAAACCCTGTGGGAAAAGGAGAAAATGCTGGTAACCAGCATTTTCTCCTTTTCCCACAGTGTTTTATACCCTTTCCAGAATAAATTTCTATTTTTCAGTCACCTTTATTTTTTTGTCTGCAAATGCTTTCAATTTGGACCAGTCTAAAATTTTCTCGTGTGGTAATGAGTTAAGTCAAATACTAATGAAACTTGGTCAGACTGTTTGTCTTGGACAAAATCTTGGACAAGTTCGAAATTGGATAACCTTTAGTCAAAAAGAAAATCACTGAGACAAATCTTAGAAAAAACTTTTTTGCACTTTGAAAGCCACATCTTCAGCCTAATACTAATGAAATGTGGTTAGAATGCTTTTCTTGATGATATCTTGGACAAGTTTAGGTCACTTTGGATTTAAATGTAGGTCAAAGTAATTCTTAGAAAAACCTAGTGGGCACTCTGGAGGCCACATTTTTGCTCAGATACTTAGAATGTTTGGCTTGATGAAATCTTAGTTGACTCGGAGGTTTTGTTATGTTTAGTGGGAAAAAAGGTCAACAGGACAAATTGTAAAATCAAAGTGTTGAAAACGCTGAAGTGGTTTTGTCAAGGAAGCTATGGTGTGGAATTAATAATTTGAAAGAAAAAGAGAAATGTTATTCTAATATTGGCTTGATAGTCAACCTACTAAGCAAATGAATACCTTTTTGGTTGACAAAATTAGGATTATTTGTGTATTGGTGGTCGTCTTTTGATACTAGCATGAGTCGGGAGTACCGTCGCTTGACAGAATGATGCATGATGGATAGAGAGAGAAACCATGTGAATATATCAATTAAGTTGGTACCTGAAAACTATGATTTTGAATATCTTTGGCCGTTAATACTTAATTCTCAACATTAAGATCAATTATTTTAATCTATAAATTATCATGCCCAATCAAATGGAGTTGCGTATAATCATGGGAGGAAAAAGCCATGGGACAAACTAAATTGGAATGAAAAAGCCAAGGACCAAACAATCAGCTAAGAAATTTTGTATCATTGCTCCAATAGAAGGCTATGAGCGAATAAAGCTATTTTCAATAAAAGATAAGGATTTCCATGATGGATTGCCTCACCCAATATATTTTAACATGCCATTTCCATTTACATATCTGAGTGCTACCAAAAAACTCATTTACCAGAGAAAAATCGAGTTTAAGTTTATTTCCTTCAGCTTTGCACAGAATACAATACATGGTCTTCAAAATTCAAGTTTGGTCAAAAGTGGTTTCCTGACAATCATAATTATGCTTTACATGATGACAATCAGTATCTGTACAGCTTTGCAAATCTTAAGATGACTTTACACAGGTGAGCACTTAGATCCAACAACCCTCTTGTTAGGTATTCATTTTTTAAGGTCTATTTTGATTAAATGTCTTTTTAATGTATCATCATGTTCACTGTTTTGTCCTTCAATATATTTCTGATGAACTTAATATGTTTCCATGCATTGCATTGACCCCTTCCTAAGTTCCAGCATTGTTTTTAAAGTCTTATTTAGAATTGTTTAGGGCTAAATTGAATAGACTGGGGAGTTCTCTGTCACAAGCATGCAGGTTGTGACGTGTGACAAATATGTTTTGCATTTCGGCTAATTGGACAGGTATCAATTCTGCATCAAAAACTACCATACTTAAATATAGATTTGTCTAGACTCCAGAATGCAACAGTGTTTATACTTTACCCCGTTTTTCTCTCAGTTTAACGCTTAGACTGCTAAGCATGAGTCGAGGACTTATTGTGGACAGTGTAGATTAAGATCAGATCTTGGATCTACACTGTCTGATAAGGAGATATCTTCACCCATGAATACCTTTGAACTAACAGAACTTGTGTTTTGACTGTTGTCTTGCAAATTTCATTTCACTTTTTAGTAGGATACTTATTAATTTTATTCTTTGCCAAACGACAAAATGTTAGACCCGTCCATAATTAAAGCATTTGCAGAAGACAAACCAAAAGTATCTTTTTCTGTGAAATCTGTCTCTGAAAGGATAGAAAACCTAGTGGGTACAGGAGAAAATGCTGTTTATCAGCATTTTCTCCTGTACCCACAAGGTTTTCAAAAGTTTTTCTTCCCAGGGTTGGCCGAGCTCCGGTGGCTCAGTCAGTAGCCTGCAGGACTCAAAAATACTGGGTCCTGGTTTGAATCCCAGGCTACTACCCTTGGCTTGGCCAATTTATTTCTGGGGATCGATGATAGTCACTGCAACAGGATTTATTCCTCTTCCACCACTGACCATTGTTTCGATGATGAACATGTGGGAAAGCAGCCAGTTACTTGGAAAGAAAATTGTGCAAAGAAAATGAAACTCCAGATATGCATGGATAGGTGCACTCGCTGGCCGCCGCAATGTAACTGAAATAAAGTTGAAAACAGTGTTAAACACCATATCTGAGAAAGAAACCTTTTGAAAACCTTATGGGAAACAGAGAAAAGGCTGGTTACCAGCATTTTCACCTTTTCCCACAAAGTTTTCTACATAGTACCCTATCAAAGAAAAATTGCACTTTTTGAGCCATATTGAAATTATGGTCTGCAAATGCTTTCAATTCAGACAAGACCAATTTTTTTTCCGTCTGTTAAAGGTTTAACCTTGAACATGCTATGTAAGTGAAATGAAACTTTTAAGCGGATAGTATATAAACCAAATTTGTTATTTCAATGATGATTTTTTAGGGAAAATATGTCTGTATAGGACAGTGTAGATTAAAGATCAGACCACATGATCCGTGTAGTCTGATCTTGATCTACAGTGTCTGCAAACAGTTACTGTTGTGCACAACAGCAGAAAAGTTAACTTTTTCCTGATCTTCAAAATTTTAGACTTGTCCTTTTTGGAAAGTATTTTCCTGACAAGAAACCAAATTTAGCGTAAATGCCAGAGCTTTTTCTTTGAGGGGTAGAAAATATTGTGGAAAAAGAAGAAAATACACTGGCTGTCAGCATTTTCTCATTTTCCTCCTTTTTCTGACGTCCTGGGGTTTTTAAAACTTGGGATTATTTCGTGACAAAAGCACATTAAAATTTTGCTATGCTAAACAACTTTGCCATAATATATACTGTTATTGAAATGCATTGGTATTATAAATCATAGAATTGTGTGATATTTTAATGACAATTCTTCCTGTTTTGCAACAGAACACTTTTGAAAACACTATAGCAAGTGGAGAAATTAAGTGAATGTAGAAAGGTCTCCTTTTGTAACAATGTTTTCCCATTAATTCATTTACCAAACTTTAATCTTAAACTGATAATTATTACTTTCAACTTCAGAGCCCTGTTTTAGTACTGTTAAAACCCAGGAAATACACAAATATTTTACCTGTCGGGTCGATATGACTGAAATAGTTTTGAAAGTGGCACAAAACACCAACAAATCAACCAACCAACCAACCAACCAACCACCCACCCACCATAGTTCGAAATGTTGTGTTCAAAATTCTGTTCTGCAAATTTGTTGTGATTTCTCTCTTTGGTAGGATTGAAAATGCTGTGGAAAAAGGAGAAAATGCTCTTTTCCAGCATTTTCTCCTTTTCCCACATTGTTTTCAAAGCCTTTCTTCTTTAGGGTTGTTAACCCAATACCACACAATCCCTACTTTTGACGCCCCTGAGGAAGAAGCCTTTAGAAAACATTGTGGGAAAAGGTGAAAATGCTGGTAACCAGCATTTTCTCCTTTTCCCACAATGTTTTCTACCCTTCACAAAACAAATTTCAAATTTTCAGTCACTTTTATTTTGTCGTCTGCAAATGCTTTCAATTTGGACAAGTCTAAACTTTTGTCGTCTGGTAATGAGTTAAAAGTCGGAATTATGTGGTAAAGGAAATTTGTTGTCTGGTAAAAGATTAAATTGGATATTCTAGTCCCAACTAGGATCGGATTACGGATTTTGTTATAAGTTGGATTTAATGAGTAATTTCAAGTTGTATTCAATTTCAGGGTGTTTACATTCTGAAAGAATTTATCGATTATGAGAAATATCATCAAACTATGTAAATAAAATACCTTTACATACGACCAGGGATTCAAAAGAATATAATTATAGAATATACATCAGAGGATATGGACTAAAGAATAGATTTATGAGGTAGAATTTTATATTTTGTGTTGTATTATTTACATTTTTGGTGTCAAATATGGATTTTACCTTCATTCTTTACATTCGTAACTCTTTACATCACAATTCTAAGTTTTAATGATGCCAAGATAGAAGGCTTTTGAAAATGTTGAGGGAAAAGGAGAAAATGCTGGTAACCACCATTTTCTCCATTTCCTTCGTTGCTCTTACTCTTTCTACGATTGAATATGTCATTTGAGCCAGGTTTGCGAATTAATGCTTTCACAATTTGACAGGTTTAAAATTTTGTAGTGTGGTAAAGGGTTAACTCTTAACCCTTTTAGGTCCAGATTTCTCTACACTGCTGATCATAGCTGAGTGAATTGCACCAGGTAAGGTTTTATTGGGTATACATTTATTTTAGTTTGATTCAAAATAACGGTTGTCGCGTAGAAATGCGGTCCGGTCCTGTGTACCCAGGACGCCCACATTAGATGAGTACTTGAAGAATGCCATCTAGCGGGAGATAATGGATTAACTCTTTACCAAACGAAAAAATTTTGGACTGGTCCGAATTGAAAGCATTTGCAGAATGACAAAGTATATGTGAATCAAAAATTGAATTTTGGCTTTGGAAGGGTTGAAAACATTGTGGAAAAAGGAGAAAATGATGGTTACCACAATGTTTTCAAAAGCTTCCCTTATCAGGGTCGTTAAAATTTGGGATTGTGTGGGAGACTCAAAAATGATAAGATTTGCCTTTCAATGGTTGCTAGCATTTTCTCCTTTCCCCACAATGTTTCCAAAAGCGTTCATGCTGATAAACAATTCAGTGAGAGAGCGGCATTATCATTTGGATGAATCTAAAATTTGCTGTCTGGTGAAGACTGAACTCTTTACCACGAAGTTTTAACTCTTTCCCAGACACAATCCAGACTTTTAACGACCCTGAACAAGAAGCCTTTTGTTAACATTGTGGGAAAAGGAGGAAATGCTGGTAACCGGCATTTTCTCATTTTCCCTCAATATTTTCTACCCTTCCCAAATCAAATTTAAATTTTTGAGCTACATTTTTTTTTTGTCTGCAAATGCTCTCAGTTTAGACAAGGCTGAAATTTTGTTATGTGGTAAAGATTTAACAACCTGAGAAGGAAGCTTTTTAAAATATTGTGAAAAAAAAAACAATATGCTGGTTATCATCAGCATTTTCTCCATTTTTATAAGCCAGAAGGGTCATATTATATATTAGAACAAAAGTCGTCCATCCAACTGTCTGTCTGTCCATCCTTCCGTCAGCCCATTAGCAATTTCTGTTGTGCATAACTCCTCCAGTCCTCCTACAATTTTCATCGCAGTAAGTCCAAATTTGTGAGAGTGAATCACCGTGGTGTGAAGTTATGCGTAAAATTTTGATCTCTGATGGCATTCTCGACTTTTACCTATTTTACTGACAAGCCCTTTAGGGCATATATTATGCTCCGCTTTGCGAAGTTATTGTCTACAATCTTTTTAACCATTTCCACAACAACTTTTATTGTTTCACCTGCAAATGGTTTGCATTTGAACATTAGTCTGACATTTTGCTGTTTGGTAAAGTGTTAAATCGTCCAAGGAATTTTGTTTGTAAGTAGGGAGTCTTTAAGACTGAAACTTTGAATGGATAGATATTAAAATTTTGTACATTACCCTTCAGCCACAAAGTCAATAAAAAGAAATTCAAACCAATTGCCAAACCTAAATGTTAAAATTTTGCAATTTTGTTATGCTAGATAAATCTCATATTATCAGTGCTCAGATACACATTCAGACTGCACTTTATTCACAGTGTGATCTTAACTCATTACCACATGAGAAAATTTTGGACTGGTCCAAATTGAAAGCATTTGCAGACGACAAAATAAAGGTGACTGAAAAATAGAATTTTTTTCTGGGAAGAGTAGAAAACACTGTTGGAAAAGGAGAAAATGCTGGTTACCAGCATTTTCTCCTTTTCCAACAGTGTTTTCAAAAGGCTTCTTTCTCAGGGGCATCAAAAGTAGGGATTGAGTGGTAATGGGTTAATCTATCCTGTCTGCCAAAACACCTTGACTAAATAATTGCAACAAAGCAGACTGAAGGTTACAAAGAGAACTTTAATTCACTAATCCTGTCATAAATCCTTACCAAATGATAAAAGTAAAGCATCAAGTCATTTGTAAATGTTTGCAGACAACAAATTAAATGGAGCTTAGCCCTATACCACGTAATCCTAAATTTTAACGACACTGAAAACAATGGCTTTAGAAAACAATTTGGGAAAGGGAGTAAATGTTGGTAAACAGCATTACCAGTTGCAACTTTTCCTACAACTTTTTCAAAAGGCATACTTCAGGGTCATTAAAATTTAAGAATGAGACTTAAAGGTGGGTATCTAGAATTTTCACATCCCACCAAATTAAGAAATTATATATATCACTGAAATTTATATGAAAAAACAATACAAATCATCAATAATTAAGAATCACAAAATTACAAAAGAAATATTTTTTTATGGTATTCCCTTGAAAAGCTATGTAGGCCCTTAACTCTTTACCACACAGCAAAGTTTTAGACCTATCCAAATTGAAAGCCTCTGCAGACGACAATTTCAAAGTGGCTCAAATGATGCAATTTTGCTTTGATAGGGTAGAAAACATTGTGGGAAAAGGAGACAATGCTGGTTACCAGCATTTTCTGCTTTTCCCACTATGTTTTCAAAAGTCTTCTTTATCAGGGTCGTTAAAAGTTGGGATTGTGTGGTAATGGGTTAAGCTATTTTTAGATTTCCTACCAAAAATAAAAAAAATGCATTGTGGGAATGTTAAGTGACTGGCACCTGATAATGACTGAAATTCCATAACATAACAAACATGTAATTATTTTCCATAATGTCTTCTTCGGATTTTATTTTGAAGCTTCGTCTGTATATTTCCGGTGTGTAAATGAGCAGAGTTGTTCATATAAAAGCAGACAGTGTTTTCCGTCGGTGTCGACCTGGGCTATAGTAAATCTCCAATTTCTCATGTTGTTGGATGGTTTTCGACTACTGGGGTTTTATGAATGAAAATGAAAAGGCCTTTGGAGCATAAGGATGATTTCTTTTGTATTCATGTAAAATTTTCGTCCCAAAATCTGAAGGGCAACCTTTAATATTAAGTAAAGGGATAAAGTGCTATAATTACTCTTTTAACCAAACAACTAAAACTGAGACTTGACTTGGTTGAAAGTGTTTTGCAGTGGACAAATTTGATTTGGATTACATGATTAAAATACGATAGCAAACATTGTAGGAAAAGAAAGTCCTGGCTACAGGCTGACTTAGATTGATCCTTTTGCAGAGCATCATGAGAGCATTTAACTCGTGTCATCCTTATGAATATTCCAAGTTATTTAAGTTAGGTTAATACTTTACCAAATGACAAAATTTTAGACTTGTCCCAATTGAAAGCATTTGCAGGCGACAAAATGAAAGTGACTGAAAAATTGAAATATGTTTTGGGAAGGGAAGAAAACAATGTGGGAAAAGGAGAAAATGCTGGTTCCCAGCATTTTCTCCTTTTCCCTCAATGTTTTCAGAAGGCTTCTCTTACATGGTCGTTAAAAGTCGGGATTGTGTGGTTAAGAGTTAAAGATTGACCTTTGTGAATTGCAAAAGGATTAACAAATTTATTGTTAGGATTACAAAGTTTGAATAAACATTCAGGTTTGGTTATGTCATGAAAACCTGACCCACCCATGTTCACTTTGTTTGTTTGAATGGTATTTTATGTTGGTTTCAACATTATTTAAGGTAATATTATGGGAAAAAGCTCACTTACTCATGACATAGTCTCTCCTGGGTTTCAGTATTATTATGGCTGGCTCTGAATGGTCAAATAAGATTGCTACAAACCCCAGTGCTTTGAGAGAGGATCAGACCCAGGCTTCTAATGTTAGGAATTCTGCACATTTACCGCAGAGCAAAACAGAACCCCATGTCCACTTTGTCTTGTATTGTCTGCCACATCAACATGAATTTGATTTAATTGATGAGTACAGTTCATATGTACATGTGTCTTAGGCAGTATAGCCCAGACATTCTTTGTTCAGTTCTAATCCTGTACATGTTTCTTAGGCAGTATACCCCAGACATTCTTTGTTCAGTTCTAATCCTGTACATGTTTCTTAGGCAGTATACCCCAGACATTCTTTGTTCAGTTCTAATCCTGTACATGTTTCTTAGGCAGTATAGCCCAGACATTCTTTGTTCAGTTGTAATCCTGTACATGTTTCTTAGGCAGTATAGACATTCTTTGTTCAGTTCTAATCCTGTACATGTTTCTTGGGCAGTATACCCCAGGCATTTTTTGTTCAGTTCTAATCCTGTACATGTTTCTTAGGCAGTATACCACAGACATTCTTTGTTCAGTTGTTCAGTTCTAATCCTGTACATGTTTCTTGGGCAATATAGCCCAGACATTCTTTGCTCCAATACAAAGTACAGGACCAAACCATTTTCCTATGCGACAACTGTTTTACTTTCAAACTAAAAGGTTTACTCAATAAAACGGTATCTCGTGCAATTCACTCAGCTATGATCATCAGTTTAGAGAAATCTGGAGCTAAAGCAGGTCTCATTTCTCAAACATATTGATAAAAGCTGTTTTCTACATTGCTACTTTATAGAACATAATATTACAGTCTGCCCGCTTACAGTGCAAGTGATGCGTCATATATGACGGGTTGAATTTTTGAAGAATATGACATGCGCAGACAATGTCTTTGTTCAATTCTAGTCCTATAGATGATTCATTTAATTGGCCAAGACCTTCTCAGGTAATGAATATGTATGTATATGGCATTTTATTCTGCATGTTTAGCATTTACAGCAGCCCCGATTTTTTTCTAAATCATTTTAAGCACTAGCTCCTTCTCTCAAAATATGTTCCTCATCCCTTAATAGGGCTGTAACGATACAGGTCACGAATAGGAATACACATCATGATACAGGTGCACGAATACGAATATTTATTCATGAATATAAGTTTTTTCCAGGCACAAAATGAATTATTTTTTCAATACTTCGGATTTAAAAAATATGTTAAATTCTTATAATTAATATTTAGAATAAAAAACCTATTTTCAATTGTTTTTAATTCCATTTCGTGTAGTTTACGACATATTGTGTCATAAAGGGTCGTACAAACCTCTCAGAGTTGTTTCTCTTTCAATCATTGTTTACATCTAGATAAAATTGCCGAGATTTGTTCTTCGGGCAAAACTTTGTTGAATTTGACCGAGCTGTAAGCATTCCGGATTATTTATGTTTGTTTGTATTCGCCAATATTCAGTTCTCGGACAGACGAATACGATACATATTCGCCGGGAAAAAAATATTCGGTGCACCGAATATTCGAGTGTATCGTTACAGCTCTATCCCTTAAAGTGTCTGTTCTTCTTTGATTTGACTTTTCATTTATTTAATATTATAGCCATGGATTACCATTTTATACCTGGGCAGTCTTTGAAGGCTGTTATGTCACGCGGGATAGTGCAGGATACAGGAGGAAACCTATTTTAAGTTATGCCAATTTATTTAACCCTTTACCAAACAATTTCTGGTCTTTACGACCCTGAGATAGAAGCCTTTTGAAAACATTGTGGGAAAAGGAGAAAATGCTGGTAACTCTGCTTGACCCAAATTTCCATTTTTGAGTTGCGTTCATTTTTTTGTCTGTTACTGCTTTCAATTTGGATCAGTCTAAAATTTTGTTGTTTGGTAAAGGTATAACTTGCTCAATGTATAGCACCATTACAAGGGATCTAACGTCTCGCCAGAGTATTTTTAGAAATAATCTTCTTTCTGTTGTGGTTTATCGTTCAATAGTACTTTCACCTGGCCAAACTTTATAATCGGCCCAAACGCCCTGGCAAAAACATCCGTGGCAAAGATGACCCTACAATCGATCTGAAGCGGTTTAATTTTTAAGGATACAGGTCTGACTGGGTTTACTCTTTAGCAAAGGACAAATTTTTGGGCTTGACTAAATGCAGTGTATTTGCAGACAACAAATTAAATTTTGTTAACATAATGATTTCTGACTTGGATAGGGATGAAAATATTGTTGTAAAAAGAGAAAATGCTGGTTACCAGCATTTTCTCCTTTTCCGACAATGTTTTCTACAGGCTTCTTCCCCAGGGATTGTGTGGCAAAGAGTTAAATGTTTAAGGATACAGGTCCTACAAAGGGAGAAGCAAATATTCAAACTTTTGTTTGACACAGATAAAAGGGCTGTACTAGATGTTACATTGTACCTTGTCAGGTAAAATCTTGTTGGATCAGATTATAATGTTCAAACGTTTACCTCATGAATAAGTTACGCTGGATTTCGCTTGCGCAGTCTTGCAGGCTGACCTGATTCAAAACTTTTGCTATTAGTCAATTTTCTTGCTTGTCAAAGGATGGTTCTACCTCATGACTCAGTGGGTTGTTTGATCCATAATCAGGTTTTCACTGCGATGCTTTATGTAATGCATCACAAACACGCCTAATTAACCCATTACCACACAATCCCTACTTTTGATGACCCCGGGATAGAAGCCTTTGGAAAACATTGTGGGAATTGGAGAAAATGCTGATACCAGCATTTCCTCCTTTTCCCACAATGTTTTCTACCCATCACAAAACAAATGTCAAATTTTCAGTCACTTTTATATTGTCATCTGCAAATGCATTTGATTTTGGCAAAAGCTTTCGACTTGGACCAGTCTAAAATTTTGTCGTCTGGTTACAATGAGTAAAAGCCCCTTGTGTCCAAACCACCCATCTCTTGATTTTGCAGCAGAACTGTATTATTAGCCTTTGAGAAAATGCAATTTAATACTTTACCAGATGAAAAAAAATGTTGGACTCATCCAAAAAGAAAGTATTTGAAGATGATAAACTTAATGCAACTCAAAAACTGAAATTTGTCTTTGGAAGGGTTGAAACATTGTGGGAAAAGGAGAAAATGCTGGTTACCAGCATTTTCTCTTTTTCCCACTATGTTTTCATAAGGCTTCTTTCTTTGAGTTGTAAAACCAAGGATTGTTTTGGAAAGGGTTAATCAGTCATGGAAGGATTAACCCTTCACCAAACAATCCCAGTTTTAACAACTCTTGCAAAGAAATGTTTTGAAAGCACCGTGGGAAAAGGAGGAAATGCTGCTTACTAGCATTGTCTCCTTTTCCCACATGGTTTTCTACTTTATAAAAGGCAAAATCCACCATTTGAACCACCGATAATTTGTCGTCTGCAAATGCTTTGAATTTGGACAAGTCTAAAATTTGCTGTGTGATAAAGATTTCAGTGGAATTTTTAACTCTTTACCACACAAGAAAATTTTAGACTGGTCAAAATTGAAAGCATTTGTAGATGACAAAATAAAGGTGACTGAAAAATTGAAATTTATTCTGGAAAGGGTAGAAAACACTGTGGGAAAAGGAGAAAATGCTGGTAACCAGCATTTTCTCCTTTTCCAACAGGGTTTTCAAAAGGCTTCTTTCTCAGGGGCGTCAAAAGTAGGTATTGTGTGGTAATGGGTTAATCTGCTTTTTCATCAGAAGTTACTGTAGAAAGTTTACGTGCCCTATCTTAATGGCTTATTGAAACACCAGTTTAAATTAAAGTCTCCCTGAGAGAAAATGAAAGTAAAATGAGTAGTCCCTTTTAAATTTGCAATTCATTCTTTTAACCCTTTACCAAACAACAAAATTCTAGACCAGTCCAAACTTAAAGCATTTGCAGATGACAAAATATATGTGAATCAAAAATTGAAAATTGTTTTGGGAAGGGTAGAAAACATTGTGGGAAAAGGAGAAAATGCTGGTTACCAGCATTTTCTCCTTTTCCCACAATGTTTTCAAAGGCTTTCTTTCTCAGGGTCGTTAAAAGTCAGGATTGTGTGGTAAAGCGTCAACTTTTTAGCATACTATCTGAGGTTTTGATGACTTCGTGTAAGAAGATTATTGCAAACATTGTGGGACAAGAAAAATTGTGATTAGACCAACATTTTCTTCTTTCCTTGCACAGTTTTCTATCCTTTTAGGTAAATTCAAATCATTTCAGACAGATTTAATTCATAATCTCTCAATGCTTTGAATGTGAACAAGTCTAAAGCTTTTGTTAAGTTTTCTTTTTGTCCAGCAGTTTTAGGCTATATATATCCTTATAGGACAGTGTAGATTCAAGATCAAACTACATCTTCTGTGCAGTCTAATCTTAATCTGTACTGTCCACTATAGGTCAGTGAGGGTCCCTCTCCTCTCTTTATTTGGCAAATGGAAAGATTTGATTGATTGATTGAATTTGCATTTGTTTATCATTGCTACTGTTTGTCTCTTTGGGCAACATTCCAGTAGCCTGTCAGTATGCAGATACAAGACGACACCCATCCTAGGTTACGTTTAGTTCTTTAAAGTGCACTGTTTATTTCACGCTTTCCGGTAGGATATCGAGAAATAGCGGTGAAAATATTTTTCGTTATTCCACGGGTATGACCAGTGAAAATACCGATTTTTATATTCTAGTTGCCAAGGTAAAATGCGTGTGACTTCACAACCAGATGGAAATATGACGTCATTTGCCTTGAATTTCTCACTCTTGACGCAATTATGTAATGCATTGCTATGCAGAGGGGGTACGCCACAGGGAATAACTGAAAAGATCTATATTGGATTTTGATAAAGCTCTTTACAGAAAGGGTTAAAAGCATAAATATTTGTTTTGTTTTCTGTGAAAGATCGAAATTTATTTCAATGGGTGAACATCATTGGTATTAATATTTTCACGTATGGCACAAACAAAAAACCTATTACTAATTTAAGATGGTTAACCATGTGAATGGAACCCATACCCTTGAGTGACCTGAAACAGCATATTCATGAGTCCTACTTCCTACCAACTGAGATATACAGACTGGTCAGTTTTAACTCTTTAACACATAATCCCAACTTTTAATGACCCTGAGAAAGAATCCTTTAGAAAAGATTGTGGGAAAAGGAGAAAATGATGGTTACCAGCATTTTCTCCTTTTCCCACAATATTTTCTTCCCAACCAAACCGGGAAGTCATCTCATTAACAAGATTCAATTTGTTGTCTGCAGATGTTTTGAATTTTGTCCAGTTCAAAAATTTTTCGTATGATAAAGAGTAAGGGGTTCATTGTAATACCCAGTATTTATATTGAAGACACATGCAGTGACACCCCTCCAGCAAGATTTAAGTCCACAGGGATGGACACTTGTCCTGTTTATTTGATTTTCTATTGTGTTCGATGAAAAGGGGTATTACCATTCTACTTCATAATGGAATTTGACTGGTCTTGTCCTGTTCTGATGAGAAGGGTAATACAAGTATACTCACACACTGTTGAGTATCAGCAGTATATGCAACAAAATTTCTTTTACGCAGGTCAAAGTGCCAATAGCCGAGGCGTATTTTGTTCAAAATTAAAGACACAGCATAGCTATGATGTTTCTGTGGTGTTTCTCTTGCGTATCTGTGTTCTAATGGAGTTCTAGGGGCATAAAGTACAGCTATATGAGGCGTAAGTGTGGCATATGACACGTTGCCGTGGCGTAACTGTTTGTTACCACAGCGTTCATAGTTATGTGCAGCCTTAAATTATTGCTGTTATGTTATTATGGCAGTCAATGAAGAAAGACTCTGCTCACTTCGTTGCTGTCATTCATATAAAAGAAATCAAACATATCAAGTTAACCAATAAGCTTGCTTGACAAAATAAGTGTTTGAGTGCAGCATTACTGCTGCATTGTTTTGGCTTTTACAGCGTATATGTGAATGTAAGCATGACGTATTGGAGCTGCTGCGTATGTGCTACGTATTTTTAAATGCAGACATTAAAAAAAGATCGCACCTCCGTGTACAAGGAGATCCTGCTACATACCAGAGAGTATTATAGCTATGTTAGTTGAAGTTACTGCGGCGTTGTCCCGTCATTCTTTTCTTATTGCAACATGCCATCCATATGCAAGTCGATACGCAAGAGAGCTTCTTAAATAATCTAGTCCTTGTATAACTACTTGATAGATTGCAACAGTTAAAAAGAAATAAAAAATGATTTTACCAATTTGGGCTCAATAACTTTATCTTACTGTTACATTTGATGAAAGAAGTATTTATGTGAACAAAAGGAAGAGGATAAAAGTTTATTGGGAGGTTGATGTAGGCTGGCATACTTGACAGGACATTGTCATATTTGCAGTGTGCAGGATTGCTTCATGGAATTTTCTCTTATTGACAATTTCTGGACTCTTTCAATTTGAAAGCCTCTGCAGATGACAAACTGGAAAGTATTAGAAATGCACCCAGGGCAAGAACTTTCCTGTTCCCACAGTGTCTGTGAAGCCTTGTTTCTGGGAGTCATAAGAACCTGGGATTGTGTGGTAAAGAATTCATAGGGAACAATCAGCTGTGAAACTTAATCGGTAAATGTTTAGATTCCATAAAAATTATCATACTTGATATGATAACAGGAGTATAAGCCTTAATGAATTTGTAGGAATGATTATGTGAATATTATGTGAATTGTCATATATAATCCTTCACCACACAATGTTGACTTTTGACAGAAAAAAAAATTGTGGGAATGGAAAAAGTGCTTGTAATACCTCCCACCCATCCCATTGTAGGGATATAGTTTTAGTGTTTGTGTCTGTCTGTCTTGGACAATATCTTCTATACCATTGGATGGATACAATGTATCTACACTAACCTATTCCACCAAAATGGCCCATTGGGTGCGATTTTGAGTTACATGGTCACATAAATTATTGACAAGGTTTTTTTCGGTGGGGAGAAATCATTTCAATGAAATTGCTTGTCAAGATTCACCAAAATCAAACCTGCACCTCCACATTACAAGTTAGATTCACTATCAAATTAGCTACCTGACCAGATGCAAGCCTCCTAGATCTTGCGAAAAAATTCTGTTGAAAACATTGAAAGAGTTGATTGAATTTTAAGTTAACATTATACTGTTATAATAAGTTATAGAATATAGGATTTTCACTTAACAAAAGATATATTTTGTATGGATTTTTACCTGCGATACATATCTATGCATGAATGAATAGGTAAAATCTCTCTTTATTGATGAAATGTTTATATATGTTCATATTTACAGTGAATAACTGTTTGACAACTTTATAAAGCTGTTTGTTATGAATTGAGATTGGTCATTTTTATCCATGTAACCTTTTACCAAACAGTCCGTTTTTTATGATAGAAGCCCCTTAACCCATTACCACACAATCCCTACTTTTGATGCCCCTGAGAAAGAAGCCTTTAGAAAACATTGTGGGAAAAGGAGAAAATGCTGGTAACCAGCATTTTCTCCTTTTTCCACAATGTTTTCTACCCTTCACAAAACAAATTTCAAATTTTCAGTCACTTTTATTTTGTTGTCTGCAAATGTTTTCAATTTGGAACAGTCTAAAATATTGTCATTTGGTAATTGGTTAAAAACATTGTGGGAAAAGAAGAATATGCCTGTAACCAGTCTGATCTTGATCTACACTGTCTACAAAAGATCAGTAAGTCACGCTTAGCAGCTTAAGGGTTAATAGAATTGTAAGACTCGTCCAAATTCAGAATATAAATTTTGCAGACAACCAAGGGAATATGACTCAAATGACAGAATTTGTATTGTTTGGAAAGTATTGTAGGAAAAGCAGAAAACCAGACTATTAGGGAGAATATACCTTTACCATACTGCAAAAATTTAGATTTGTCTGCCTTCAAATGGTTTGTATCAAGCCCCAATAGCTTGACAAGTAGTTTATAGGACTGGAATATAGCAGGTCTGATCCCGTGCTCGGCAGATTTCTTCCAAAGGGTGAATGATAGTCATTGCAACCAGATTCACCCCTCTTCTACCACTGAATGTTGTTTCAATGATGGTAAATTGGTACAGCAGCCAGTGGCTTGCAAAGAACATTGTGTACTGGTAGAAAACCTTTATGACATTGTGTGGTGTCCATGGTCGTGAGGTAGAGCATGGGCCTCATAACCTAAAGGTCCTGAGTTCGATACCTTGGAGCGGGTGTCAACTTCCGGATTTTTCATTGGCCCACACATTCGGCGCAAGTACTAGTGTAGTTCCCAGGAAGCAGAATTGAGAGAGATTAGTATAAGTTGTAAGAACTTGTTTCTCAATCGATGTAAAATAAATATGTTTAAACTAAACCCTCAGGAAAGCATGGTCAGCTGTACTGGCTGCCACAATAATTAACTGAAATAATGTTGAAAATAGTGTTAAACGCAATCAATCAACCAGTTGATCAACCAAAAGGTTTGCAGAATACAAATCAAATTTGGCTCAAATAATGCGATTTGCCCTGATGGGTTAAAAAAAAACATTGTAGTGGGGAGAAAATGTTGATCACTAGCATTTGCTCCATTTTCCAACTCTGTTATCAAAAGGCTTTGTCCTCGGGGTTGTTTCTTTTTTTGCACACAATGCCAACCTCTAGGAACCCTGGGTCAGAAGTCTTTTGAAAACATTGTTGGAAAAGGAGAAAATGCTGGTAACCAGCATTTTCTCCTTTTCCCACAATGTTTTCTACCCCATTGAAGAAAAATTGCGTCATACAAGATACATTTTTATTGTGGTCTGCAAAAGCTTTCAGTTTGGGCAATGTAAACATTTTATCGGGTCCGTTCCATTTCGCAGTTAACTTGGAAGATAACCCTTGTTTAGTTGCATACTGTCTAAGGTATACTTTATCATTAACTCTTTACCACAAAAGAACATTTTAGACTGGTCCAAACTGAAAGCATTTGCAGACGACAAAATAAAGGTGACTGAAAAATTGAAATTTGTTCTGGGAAGGGCAGAAAACACTGTGGGAAAAGGAGAAAATGCTGGTTACCAGCATTTTCTCCTTTTCCCAAAGTGTTTTCAAAAGGCTTCTTTCTCAGGGGCGTCATAAGTAAGGATTGTGTGGTAATGGGTTAATCTGAAAGTCTGGTATTTTTGCATTCTTATCAAATCTTTTTTTAGTTTTTACTTTTGCAAACTCAGTGGTCTGGTAGAGGATGAAAACACAGGATTGTTTGCTATAGGGCAAGAGCTTGTAATAGTGTGCTATCAATGATTTTGAATATCTTCACCGATTTGTCATGTGATTTTGAAACAGACGACAGTTTTGAAAGGTTAGGATCATTATGGATACACCACTTGCCCTGAGTTGACAGCTCTGTCACCTAAGGGGCATAGTTGAACGTCTGGACGTAATTGTGCAATAATTACCCATAATTTGTGCTGTTTCCTGTAGGGCCTTTGCAAATTTGACAGTTCACCTTTTGGGAAGAAATGCTGTTATCAGTATACACTTTGTTACCTGTGATTATAGCTACCTTGGTAATTGGATTATGTTGAATATTTGAAGGTAATATTTTTAGAATGGTCTTTACCAGTACAGTCTTTACTATAAAATTTTAAGATTTGTCCCATTTCAAACATTTGCCAAATATCAAACTAGATGGAGTTTCAAATCGTAGAATTTTGTCTTTGAAAGGGTATAAAACATTGTAGGATAGGTGAAAACTTCAACCCCTTTCTTGTTGAATAAGTCATCTCCTTACCAGACGACAAAATTTTAGCCTTGTCCAAATTGAAAGCATTTGCAGATGACAACTTCATTGTGACTTAAATGATAGAATTTTACCTTGATAGTGTAGAAAACATTGTGGGAAAAACCACAATATTTTCAAAGGCTTTCTTACTCAATGGTATTAAAAGTCGGCATTGAGTGGTAAAGGGTGAAGTAAAACTAAATTCAAGCCGATAGTAAAAACCCGAAAACAATGTTATTTCAAATTTATTTCATGGACAAAAATATGTCTCCTTTTCAGACAGTATAGAACCAGGACCAGGTCGTACCTTCTGTGGAGTCAGATCTTGATCTTTACACTGTCCGCAAAAGGTCAGTAAGCCAGTAAGGTTAATGCTGGTTACCAACATTTTCCCCTTTTCCCACAATGTTCTCAAAAACCTTTGACTTCATGGTCTTATAAACTTGAGATTGTTTGATAAAGGGTTTGGTGCATAGTGTTGTTTGCTATTATCTGGGTTTCCTGTTCGCTTGGTGATCAATTGATTGAATGGTACTCAAGGCAGCATGACAACATTTTTTCAGTCATAGTACAGCTCACATATCACATATTTGTCAAGCCCCGGTAGCTCAGTTGGTAGCGTGCAGGACTTGAGAACAAGGGGTCCAGGGTTCGCTCCCTGGCTACAACCCCTGGCTCGGCCAATTTCTTTCCGCGGATTAATGATAGTCACTGCAACTGGATTCATTCCTATGCCATTGCCAACTATTTTGAAGATGACCATGTGGGAAAGCAGGCGGTGGCTTTGAAAGAAAATTGTGCGAAGTAATGGTAAAAGGGTAAAAGAAACTCCAGGAATGCATGGATAGGTGCACTGGCCAGCGTGATTTAAATGAAATAATGTTGAAAACCTTATTAAACAACATACACTCAAACAACTCGCATATCAAGTTTGTCCTGGGTTTCTCCAGTGCTAGAGTGCTAGGGTTTGGCTCTTTGCAAAGACATTTCCATGAAAAGCCCAGTGCTTCTGGAAGGACTAAAATGGACTCAGGACTGCTAGGTTACAAGTCCTACAATTTATCATTTAACTCTAAGTTACCAAATGGCAATTTTTTGGACTGGACCAAATTCTAAGCATCTGCAGAAAACACTGAATTTTGATGATTATATTGTTTTCTGACTTTGATTGGGTAAAAATAGAAAACATTTGCAGGTAATGGTAAAAGAAACCTGCAAACCCATAGCGCTCCAGTTGCGATGCTTACATTCAAGTTGCATTTTGATAACGATTTAAGCGATTAAGTAGCAATGTGATGGCTCTCTGAATAGATTGCCATGAATCTGTGTGCAATAGTGTAGACTGATGGCGATCTGGCAATCTGCTAATATGTAAAGATCAGTTAGCGTTCTTTGCGCTCTACTTGGTGATCTAGGACGCTTTGTGAGAACTCCGTAGTAGTAGAATGGTGGTAAAGGAGGCTTGAAGAAACACAGTGAAAGAAGAAAATGTTGCTATCAGCATGTTTTCTGTCTGTTGAAGAGACCCGTTACACTGTTTCCGATTTCTATCTGCAAATGCTTGAGATTGCTGATTTTCTGTCTGCAAAATTAATGCTTTAGATTCTGACAAATCTGTGCTAAAGAGCTCATGTATTGAATTCAAACTTGTATCTATCAAATAATAAAACTACAGGGGGTTAAACTTAAATTCCTATCCAAATAAAGCCTTTTCCATATTTTGCCGTTTAAAATCTTCTTTACAAATATCAATAAGTTGAGTTTTAAATCCTCTTGATCAAAGGAAGGAATTCATAATATGGAAGGTTTTCCTTAATCTATTACATAATTTTTTGTTGAACTTAACACCTTACCACACAATGACGACTTCTGACACCCTTGAGGGAAAAGTCTTTTGAAAACATTGTGGAAAAAGGAGAAAATGCTGGTAACCAGCATTTTCTCCTTTTCCCACAAAGTTTTTTATCCTATCAAAGCAAAATTGCACCATTTGAACCACTTTGGAATTTTCGTCTGCAAATGCTTTCAATTTGGATAAGTCTAAAATTTTGCTGTGTTGTAACTGGTTAATATTTAATCATTTTAACCCCTTGCCACATAGTCCCGAGTTTTAACGAATGAGGGAAAAGCCCTTTTGAAAACTTTGCGGGAAAGAAAAAAATGCTTGTAAGAACCACTTTCTTCATATCCCTCAATGTTTTCAAGACAGATGAGAACAAATTTCAACTTTCTAGTCACATTCGTGTTTTGCAAATGCTTTGAATTTTGACAAATCTAAAATTTTGTCGTTTGATAAGAAGTTAAATCGTAAATCACTTCCTGAATCACTTGTCTCCTGATCTTAAAAACTTTCTTGTGCGATGAGTTCGATGATCGTAGATTTCGATGGAGTACCTAAATATTTACAAAAATATTATCCCAAAAGGAATATTTTTCCAAATCAAGCATTTTCAGATTTCGATTTCTTTCTTCATCATCAGAGTGGTTTGCTGCAAAAGGAGAAAAGATTCCGACAGGAACATAAAGTTTTATTATACTGCAAAGAAATTTCCTGTGACCTGATTGGATAATATGCCGTGAACATATATATCATGTACAAAACCAACGTAAAAGCATTTTCCCTTTCGGGCATCCTCGGATACCCTGGGGTCTCCCTATTTGCTACGCCACATCGACCCCTGGGACAATTAATTAAATTTCCCTCGCTTGACCGCAGGCCGAATGCTGGCTTTTCATTGGTTCCATCATCATTTTGTGATGGGCGAGTGGACTGTACGCTATGACGTTTCATATCGATTTTCAGCGGCTGATTCAAAGTTTTATTAGTCAATTGTCCCAGGGTCGATGTAGCGTAGCAAATAGGGAGACCCGGGGTATCCAAGGATGCCTTTCGGGAGCCTGATTGTTTAACTAATTATGTTAATGCACCTATGAGCATGGTTTCCTTAAGATTCTTTTACCAGTGCTGCATTTAAAGATTCTCTCCAAGCTTCTGGCGGCTTTCGGATTTAAATATTGTCTGAACATTGATCGTTGGAGGAGAGAAGAATGGTGAATCCAGTCACAACAACTAACCAATCCATGGATATATTTTGGCAAACTTTGGGAATCTAACCAGGCACCTTTGGGTTTTCCAAAGGTTGGCAAAAACGTTATAAAACATAAACCTTTGTCAAAAAGGGGAAGCAATTTCAAAGGAAAAGAAAAGGTGATTGGAAGCTATTTATGTATTATGCAAATCTATATTTAATCTTTGAGCTACACTTTGATGTTGCAGAAATATGGGCTACATCCAAATTTTGAAATTGTTTAATACTTTAATTTAAAAGGATGCACTTTTAGTCATTTGCTGCAAATTGTATTTTAAACCCTTTAACACTGTTGCAATTTGTAACGAAGAAAACCTTTTGAATAACATTGTGGGAAAAGGAGAAAATGCTGGTAATGTTTTTTTAAAGTTTTTGAGAAATTTTTCCACATTTAAGCCACTTTGAAATTGTCATATGCTAATGCTTTAACCCATTACCACTCAATCCCTACTTTTGACGCCCCTGAGAAAGAAGCCTTTTGAAAACACTGTGGGAAAAGGAGAAAATGCTGGTAACCAGCATTTTCTTCTTTTCCCACAGTGTTTTCTACCCTTCCCAAAACAAATTTCATTTTTTCAGTCACCTTTATTTTGTCGTCTGCAAATGCTTTCAATTTGGACCAGTCTTAATTTTTCTTGTGTGGTAATGGGTTAAATGGATTCAGAGAAATCAAATATGAGTCACATCCAAATTTCGAATTTGTTTATCCTTTGATTTTATAAAGGATGCCATTATAGTCATTTGTTACAAATAAAAAGATGTGACCCACCACACGAAATTTTAGGGACAAATCTGGGATTTCTCTACAGTCGTCAGTTAGATGAAAACAGATCATAGACAGTGCAGGTCAGTTTAAGTTGATAGTTCAAAAATGATTGTATAGTAAGGTAGAATGACTACTTTTCTTACAGAAAATATAATAAAAGTGAAAAGTGTTGACCCTGGTCATCCTGAGCATCCTGCGCAGCCTGACCAGGGTTGACACTTTTCGCAGTTCCCAGAAGGTCCCTTTTTGGGTGATGAGTCACCATTTGAACATTTACCACACAGTCCGGAGTTTTGGGGGTTGTTAAAAGTCATGTGAAATTAAATGTTGTTAAAAAAGCAAAAAAAAAATAGCTTAACTCTTTACCACACAATCCCGACTTTTTATGCCCCTGAGAAAGAAGCCTTTTGAAAACCCTGTGGGAACCTGCTGGTTACCCGCATTTTCTCCTTTTCCCCCAGTTTTTCTACCCTTCCCAGAACAAATTTCAATTTTTCAGTCACATTTATTTTGTCGTCAGTAAATGCTTTAAATTTGGACCAGTCTAAATTTTTTCATGTGGTAATGAATTAACCAGCATGTTCCGACAATGTTTACAAAAACTTTCTAAATTCTCAGTGAGACTCGTTAGAATTTTGAATCATACGGCAGAGGATTAATTCATTGCATGACAGACAGATAAACTTGTAAGAGCAAAGCAATGAAAGGTAAATGTTAACTACAGTTTAAAATTTTATCTGTCATCAAGAAAAGGATGGTATGTAGAGAAGATTAAAATGTACATGTATTATCTAATGAAAGAATGTGGGGTGGATTTCAAAATATCGTAGGCCTACATGTTTTATAAAGATTACAGTTATATAGGTATCTTACATGTATCTTAAAGGTTTACTTCTTTACTGCAGGGTATAAATATTGCGTTATTCAAATGTATTTATTGAATATCATTTGCAGATAACAATTTTGTGGGAAAAGAAGAAAATGCTTGTCAGCAATATTTTCTCCTTTTCTCACAATTTTTTGAAAAGGGTTAACTCTTTACCACACGACAAAATTTCAGACAGGTGCAAATTAAAAGCATTTGCAGACGAAAAGATAAAGGTGACTGAAAAACTGAACTTTGTTCTGGGAAGGGTAGAAAACACTGTGGGAAAGGAGAAAATGCTGGTTACCAGCATTTTCTCCTTTCCCCACAGTGTTTTCAAAAGGCTTCTTTCTCAGGGGCATCAAAAGTCGGGATTGTGTGGTAGTGGGTTAATGTTACAAATCGCTCTTACTCTCTAGATTTCCATCATTTTAGGCCTATACATGTATATAAGGAAGACACAAACTCAGACTACACAATCTGTGCAGTCTGATCTTGATCAGTATGCTGTCTGCAAAAGGCATTGTTTTTTCAATAATGCCCCAAAAGTTAAAAAGCATATTTGACCCTTTACTACACAATCCCGAGTTTTAACCCTTTACTCCATAGATACTCATTTCTACGCATTGCTTGTAGGAACCTTTGGTAAACATTGCGGCAAAAGGTGAAATTGCTCGTGACGAGCAATTTCACCTTTTGCCACAATGTTTTCTACACTGTCAAAAGCTGTCATACATACATAGGAAATGGCTTCATCCTCGCTGTTATTTTGGGTCAATTAGAGATACCATAGAAATGCCTTATGGGGTAAAGGGTTAACCAAAGTGGTGTCCGTGGCTGTGACAGAACAATTTGGCCTAACCATAAGGTCCTGAGTTTGATACCCAGGAGTGGGTGTCAGCTTTGTGATTTTTCATTGGCCCACACATTCGGCACAAGTACTGGTCTAGTTTCCAGGAAGCAGTCTTGAAAGAGTTCTTACAGTGTTGTAGGAACTAATGTTTCTCAATCCATGTAAAATAAATTTGTTGAAACTCACAACCAGAAGAAAAAAGCCAATTTGAAACCCTTGCAGGTAAAAGTAGAGTATGCTCAGGTGACAAGCATTTTCTCCTTTTCCCACAATATTGTTTTTCCTATCAAAGAAAAATCACACCAGTTAAGCTACATTGAAATGGTCATCTGCCAATGCTTTCAATTTAAACAGTGCTTATATTTTCTCGTCTGGTAAAGGATTAAAAATGGACATGTTTGTCTCTCCGGGAATTTGAGAGTTAATACCGAGAAACACCGGCTATATTTGGCATAGGCATTTCGTGTAAGTCCTTTCCTGTACAGGTAAATTTTCTTGTTTTAACCCATTACCACACAATCCCTACTTTTGATGACCCTGAGAAAGAAGGCTTTGGAAAACATTGTGGGAAAAGGAGAAAATGCTGGTAAGCAGCATTTTCTCCTTTTCCCACAATGTTTTCTACCCTTTAAAAAATGAATTTCAAATTTTCAGTCACTTTTATTTTGTTGTCTGCAAGTGCTTTTGATTTGGACAAACCTAAAATTTTGTCGTTTGGTAATGAGTTAAATAAACTTTTACCAAAATGACAAAATTTTAGACACAGCCATAAATCAAGGAAATGCAGACAACAACTTTGAATTAACTCTTTGCCAAATGGCAAAATTTTGGACTCTACCAAATTGAAAGCACTTGTAGACAACAGAGTAAGATAGTTCAAGTAATGTTTTTTGTCTCTGATAGGGGATAGAAAACATTGTGGGAAAGGGAGAAAATGCTGGTTTCCAGCATTTTCTCCTTTTCCCACAATGTTTTCAAAAGCCTTCCTCTGCAGGGTCTTTAAAACTGGGGTTTGTGTGGTTAAGGATTAAAGTGCCTTTCAAAACTGTTGTTCCCTTTGCGGTTAGTACAGATCAAAATCAGGCAGCACAAAACATGCAGCCTGATCTTTGATCTACACTGTCCACTCTGCTGAAACACTGTAGTTATAAGTAACCATGAAAATCGCAAATGTGTTTGGGTTGTGTTTCTTGGAGAGAAATGTCGGACAGATTAAATTTTTGCTCTCAAAGGTTTATAATACAAGCTTTCATAAATTATACTTTAACTCTTTACCACACAAGGTGGGGTATTTCCCAACTTTAAAGGACCTTGAGAAAGAAAACAAATTGATAAGCTGCGATTTAGTTTGAATGTCGGAATGCGACAGTATTCATCATCATTCCTCATAAAGAAATTGGCTATGCCAGGGATTCAAACCTGCCACCCGCCTGTTCTCAAGTCTGCACACTCCCAGCTTCTTCTCTGATATAAAGTACATGTATTTTGAAAGTATTTTCTCATTTCGAAACAAATACTAGCAACTGAGTCATCTGTATTTTGTCGTCTGCAAAAATAATAATAGCAGCTTTCAATTAGGATGAATCTAAACTTTTGTTGATTAACTCTTTACCACACAAGAACATTTTAGACTGGTCCAAATTGAATGCATTTGCAGATGACAAAGGTGACCGAAAACATGAAATTTGTTCTTGGAAGGGTAGAAAACAGTGTGGGAAAAGGAGAAAACGCTGGTTACCAGCATTTTCTCCTTTTCCCACAGTGTTTTCAAAAGGCTTCTTTCTTAGGGGCGTCAAAAATAGGGATTGAGTGGTAAAAGGTTAAAACCAGTTCATCTTTTGCCTTTGAATTTTACACCTAAAACTGCATGAGAATGAGAGCAAAGAAATTTATACAATAGCTATTGAGGCAGTTACAGAAACATTGCAGCTGGTAAATATTTCATACAAAAAGTATTTTTCTTATTTTGTCACTGTTTTGAATATAACTGTATCCACTGAATTAAAATTCCTCTGTGTAACAGTAAAAAAAGTGGGTGGGGTAGGTGATTGAATCCTGTATGCGTCATTCTGATAAAATGTTTGGTCTGTTTTTGACAGACACATTTGCATAGAACTTGTTAATGATTTTTTCCATGCATTCAGATTTCACCATTTTTGCATCTTGAATCCTGGTTCCATGCATCCATCATTTCTTTTTCAATCAGTCTTGGATTAAATTTTACATTAGTATAATTTTGAAAGTGATCTATCAACGGAGATTTGCTGGCTTTTTCACTCTCTACCACACAACAAAACTTAAGACTTTTCCAATCCAGAGTATTTAACTCTACCGAACGACAAGGTTTTAGACTGGTCCAAATTGAAAGCACTTACAGAGGACAAAATAAACAGAACTCAAGAATTGAAATTTGTTTCCAGCAAGGCAGGAAATATTTGGGGAAAAGAAGAAAGCGCTGGTTACCAGCATTTGTCCTTTTCCGACACCTTTTTCAAAAGACTTCTATCTGACAAGGTCTTAAAAATCTGAGGGATTGTTTGGTAAAGGGATAAAGACGACAAATCAAAAGTGGCTCAAATGATGAAATTCGCTTTTACTTCAAAAGAAAACAGTGTGGGAAAAGGAGAAAATTCTGGTAACTAGCATTTTCTCCATTTCCCTCAATATTTTTTACAGAATCAAAGAAAATTTGCCCCATTTGAGCCACATTGAAATTACCATCATCAAAATTGCTCTTGTTGGACATGGCAAAAATTTTTTCATTTGGTAAAAGAGTGAAGGACAAAAGGTAAGTTTTATCAAAGCAAGGGATGCAAAAATATGACCAAATAAAAGCATGTCATAAAAATTGTAAAATGATATTTACAAAACTTTACATTAGAAAACACTTTAACCCTTTACCAAACGACAAAATTGTAGACCAGTCCAAACTGAAAGCATTTGCAGACAACAACCTAAGTATGGCTTAAAAATTGAAATTTGTCGTGGGAAGCGTAGAAAACATTGTGGGAAAAGGAGAAAATGCTGGTTTTCAGCATTTTCTCCTTTTTCTACAATGTTTTCAAAAGGCTTCTTTCTCAGGGTCGTTAAAAGTCGGGATTGTGTGGTAAAGAGTTAAAAGCTTTGCATTAAGAAATGACGAAAATTTCCTGTAAACTCATAATAAAAACTGCCAACTTCATAAATCAAAATTTAACCCATTTCCACTCAATGATGACTATTTACACCCCTGACAGAGAAAGCTGATGAAAACATTGTGGGAAAAGGAGAAAATGCTAGTAACCAGCATTTTCTCCTTTTCCTGTAATGTTTGGAAACAAATTTCAGTTTTTGAGTTATATTTTATTTTGCTGTCAGCAAGTGCTTTCAATTTGGACCAGATTATAAATTTTGTCATTTGATAAAGAGATAACATATATATCTCGGTTTCATTCTTTTGAGTTGTTTATTGAGAAATAATGGTGAAATATTCCTTGGTATTTCACAGTTACAACCAGTGAAAAATACAGATTTCATATTTTCTACCTCTTCCATTGAAGGCGGAAACAGTAGTTTCCAGGCAAACGTTACCTATGTATATAGTGACTGTGCCACTCAACAAGACGGAAATATGACATGATTCACAATCATGCATTTACTGTACATTTCTCAACCTTTACATAATATTGTAAATTACTGGTATGTGAAGCGCCTGTAAACCATTGGGAATTACTGTGCTGGGCTAGTAAGCGCGACTCACTGACCTTTAGCGGACAGTGTTGATCAAGATCAGACTGCACAGAACGTGCAGTCTGATCTTTGATCTACACTGTCCTTTATGGAGATATTTATTGACCTTAAAATTACCTTGAAATAGCAGCCTTTTGGATTTTACTTTCTACTTGAAGGTATCATTTGAATTATTGAGCATGACAAGGGTTAACATAAAACATTGCATAACATAAAAGGGTTTAGAAGCGTGTAGGAATAAATAGAAAAATCTAATTTTTTTTCATTGAAAGATTGAAATTTATTTCACCTAAGGTGAACATCATCTGTGATATTTTCTTGCATAGCTATTTTACTCCTATTTCTTTGCTATGAAGAAAATTACCACAAATATCGTCAGTTTACTTCAAAAACCTCGTAACCACAGCTTGTAACAAGCTGTAGTTACGAGGTTTTTGAAGTAAACCGGCGATATGTTGTGCATCATTTGAGTCATATTGAGGTTTATCATCTGCCAATGGTTTCAAATTTGACAAGGCCAAAAATTTTGTCGTGTGGTAAAGAGTTGAAACCCACAAATTATATCCCAGTAGATACATCCAAGTTGTAGAAGTGACATAATGATGAATGCTGACAGCTTGATGATTTTATTTGACATCAATTAAGATCGATGTTAAAAAATGAGTATTGAATCAACCAGGAAAAATCAAGTTGACGATCTTTGCCCTTTCTAGGACGTGTGGTAGGAAAATTGATGTAAAAACAAATAAATAGTTCTCTGTGAAAAGGGTTTAGCTCTTTATCAAACCACAAAATGTTTTGGTTTGTCCAAATCCAAAGCATTTGCTGACGACAAAATAAAAGAGACTGAAAATTTAGAATTTTGTTTTGTGAAGGGTAGAAAACATTGTGCGGAAAGGAGAAAATGCTGGTTACTAGCATTTTCTCCTTTTCCCACAATGTTTTCTATAGGCTTCTATCTCGCTGTCATCAAATGTAGGGATTGTGTGCATCCGCAAAATATTGATCCAAGTCAGCCTGTAGCACAATCTGTTATGAGATGAAGGCAACAGCACACCTGATTAATTGGTTGATTATTCAAGCTTCTGTTTGACAATGAGGTCAGGAAGATGACAATGCCTTTGATCAACTTTGATCACCTAGGTAAAATTTACTGCTGTTATTGGGCAAAGGATTTTTTGAAGGGCTACTACTTGTCTCCATTCTTATGGAAAGTTTACTCTGTTCAACTGTCAGCAGATTCTTATTTTTTTATGTTTCTAATTTCTTCTCAATTTTGATTCAACCCTGCACAGGTTTTAACTTCAGTATGATCTATTCTTATGGAAAGTTTACACTGTTCAACTGTCAACAGATTTTTAATTCTTATGTTTCTTGTTTCTTTTCATTTTTTAAATTTAACCTGGTACCAGGTTTTAACTTCAGTTTGAAAACAGAAACATTTGAAGACAGTGTGGGAGGAGGAGAAAATGATAGTGATCAGCAAAATCTTTATTTTCCTATGATTTCTGTCTTGTTATATACAGATTCCATCATTATACCGCCTCAGAGTTGGCATCAACATATTTTCTTCAACTTCTGCAATTCTTTTGTTTAGTTACAAGTGAATTTTTATGGTAAAATATTTTCATTGTCTGCATTTAACCCAGTACTACACAATGACAACTTTTGATGGCCCTGAAAGAGAATGACTATAGAAAATATTGTGGGAAAAGGAGAAAATGCTGGTAAGCAGCATTTTCTCCTTTTACCACAATCTTTTCTACCCTTCCCATAGTAAATTTTAACTTTTCAATCACATTTATTTTGTTGCCAAAAGCAAATGCTTTAAATTTTGACCAGTCCAAAAATTTGTTGTTTCGTAAAGAGTTAATGAGTACTTTCAATTTGGACTTGTCTAAAATTTTGGTTTTTGGCATAGAGTTAAAAGCAATATCATTATTCAGCCAAAGTCTTTTCTAGTAAATGCTTTCAATATAGATAAGTCTGTATTTATTTAAGTCTTTACCAAATGACAAAATTTTAGACTGATCCAATTGAAAGCACATGCAGATGACAAATCAAACTCAAAAATTGAAATTGTTCTGGGAAGGATAGAAAACTGGGAAAAAGAGAAAATGCTGCTGAACTGCATTTTATCCTTTTCCCAAAATGTTTTCAAAAGGCTTCTATCTCGGGGTAAAAAAAATCCAGGGATTGTTTTGTAAAGAGTTAATTAGGTGCGATATAGGGTCAAAATATTTACATCAAAATAGCTTTGAATTCCCAAATGTTTGGTCTTTGACCTACCGACTGTGAATGTCCCTTTCGTTCATTTAGTTGTTAAGGTTAATGTTATCAAATATTCATGGAGTGTAAATAGTTTCTTTAAAACAGGGACTAGGTGAATAACAGGTTGAATTGATGATGAATTAATGCCTGTACATTTAACTTGGTTACTTTGAAGCTGAACTTCAAGAATGCTGCTACTTTTCCTTTGATTTTTAACTCACTACCAAACGACAAAATTTTAGGTTTGTCCAAATCAAAAGCATTTGCAGACAACAAAATAAAAGTGACTAAAAGTTTGAAATTTGTTTTGTGAAGGGTAGAAAACATTGTGGGAAAAGGGGAAAATGCTGGTTACCAGCATTTTCTCCTTTTCCCACAATGTTTTCAATAGGCTTCTTTCTCAGGGGCGTCAAAAGTAGGGATCTTGTGGTAATGGGTTAATTCATGTTACCTGGTGATTCTATTTCAACAATGTATGAATTGAAAACTTGGATGGAACAGATTGCATGTGTTATAGTGAAATACATGTATTCTGAACTTGTGAATGTTTGGCCGTAAAATGCTCGTTACAAGTACTTTGAACACCCCACACAGTATTTTCAATAGTTGTTTTCTTTGGGTTTGTATCCACACAGGCTTGTTTGGTAAATGGTCAACACTGAACCAACCAAACTGTCCTGAGAAAAAAGGATTTTTTTAATCACTGTGTGAGAACTATCTAATACAGATAACTCTACCCGAGGGTGATTTTAAATTTTGACTTGTCCCTCCAGGTACAAAGATGATTGTGATAAAAAAAACTGTTGAAATCTCCACACAGATTTTGGGCACAAGTTTGAACTCTCATAATTTCACAAATACAGCACAAAACTGGGATTTGAACATGCAGTACCTGTTGTTTGGATATTCATTAACCCTTTGTTTGAAATACAAATATTTTTAACGCTAAAAGCAAGAAAACAGGGGTTTAAATAACTTTACCACACAGTCTCGAGTTTAACAACGCTGAATAAGAAGCCATTTGAAAACGTTTAAAAAACATTCCCTCAGTATTTTCTACATTATTAAAGAAGAAGATGACCGTTTGAGCTACATTTATATTCATGATAAATGCTCTCATTTTGGTCTAGGCCAGAATTTTTTCATTTTCGTAAAGAGTTGAATCATCTGTTTGTTAAAGTACATGTATTTACGTTCTCCAAAACAGACACAAAATGGCTGTCACACACGAAAGCTTTTTAAGTTTTTTTGTTAGATTTACATGTTAAAAAAGACTCTTACAAGCATTCTTGGTAATGAAATAATTTGTCTTTGGTCATGTTTGCTCCATTATCTCCCGTTAGATGGCATCCTACAAATACACATCTATCTAACTTAAGCATTCTGGGTACAGAAACAGACTTGGTTACCTTGAACTTTTAACAAAAATAAACTAACTCAATAAAGTGCTGCCTGGTGTGATCCATTCAGCTATGATCAGCTAGCATGTAACCTATGCAATGGCCATTTATTGAAACAGCCCCTACAGGCTTGGGTGATAGCTTCGGTGTAAGCGGCTTAGCCCTACTTTTCCCTAGTATATGGGATCATTGATGCATCATAGCAGATAGGTCAAATTTGTAAATAATAATTATGACATGTGCTGACAGTTTGTTTACTCCTAAAAGTTAATTGCATTTTGCCATAACACAGGTTAAATGCAGTAAACAGACAGTCAGTACAGATCAGACTCCACATTTTTTTGAAGTCTGATCTTGATCTATGGTGTCCACAAAAACTTCAGGTGTCGTCTGTAGTATAGTAAGAGTAATAATAACGTGTTATTTCAATTTCTATTATTTTATCATATACTTTCAGATCAAACGAATCTTACCAAGTGGTGCTGCAGCTAGGTCAGAACAACTTCAAGTTGGTGACAGGCTCATAACATGTAATGGAAAAAATCTTCGTGGACTTACACAAAATCACTGCTTGAACATCATAAGAGCTGCAAGTTTGAATGGAGATGTTGCATTTGAAATCATACGGCCAGTGTATAATGGGTCTTCTATGGAAATATCTGTAACTGTGAACCCAAATTCTCAGAAAAATCCCTTTATCCAACCATACGATTCACAACAATATAGCTTAAAGTCACAAAGTTATGATCGAAATGTTGATGTGGTTGTAACTAGTGAAAGTGAAGACTATTTAACGGTCAGTGAAGACGAATACTCAAGAACTGGACGGCTTGCTAATATTCCAGAAGTTGAAGCTAATGAAGTGTTTGCCTCAAATAGTGTGAAATTAGCTTTTCAAAAACCTTATAACAGTATAGAGGAGGAAAGCCCATCTACAGAGACAGAGACAGAAAGTGTTACACAAAGACATATATTATCTAAACCAGGTATTGATATAATTGACTTAAATAAAGGTGACAACTCCCCCTATCATATTCCAAAGCGACCTACTGCTAATGAAGACATACTAGATTCCAGGAAAGGCCTTGAAGAACTCCCAAAAACTGATATTGACAAAGTCTCTTTGAGATCACCTAGGTCACCAAGATATCAACAAATTGAACAGACTGATATTGATACTGTAAGTGTATCTACTGTCAGTCCAAGGTCACCAGTGCAAAAAAGTGATATTGAAAAATATAAAATAAATTCAGTAGGTCAAGTATCTCCTTTAAAAACTGATACAAGTGGTTTTACAAAACCGTCTTACAATAAAAGACAACAGGTTCCAGTGGATGAGCAAGTTTCAATTTCTCCACCTTTTATCTATCCAACTGAAAGTATCAATAGGAATATCCCCACAGACAATCTTGAAGCTGTAAGATACAACCCACTGTATGATAGTGAGACTACAGATTCTGAAACAGTACAAGACATTTATATACCCTCACTCATTGGAAGCCCAGCTCGTAACAGTAAATTGAACAATTCATACGAAAATAAGGTATATGTCAGTGCCAGAGATGATTTTGACACTGCAAACGAAGTAGAGATTGCCTTACCACCTCCAATAGAATTTTCAGATAATCAGAACAAAGTTTCTGTAGGGCGTCTAGACTACTCACCAGTCACAAATATTGATGACTTAGCCTCATCCTCAGTTGAAGTTTCCCCCATCCATCAAGAGATTACTGTGATACCATCATACAGAAAACCAAATAATTCTGTTGTTAAGCTTGAAAAAAGTTTCAGAGACCTTGAAGAAGCTTCATCAGACAAACCGCAAGATGTTCTAAGGGAGTATAGTGACTCAGAATTAGCTTTTAGCAACGAGCTTACAGCCCCATTTGATAGTGTTCTCCAAGAACATGGTGAATGTGTTCATACTAGTGTTCCTGTAGAATTTACTGATCCAAGTAATAGTGAGATATTGAAAGTTGTTCAGAGTTTTGACGATGGAACTATAGTTATATCTCAGTTTGATGCAAATGATAGTAGAGAAAGTACAGACTCTCCAACGCCATATAAGAGATATTATACTACAGATACAAGAATGGATACAAACAGTGAGGCTATGTTGAAAGATGCACTTGACATGGAGTATGATCAGCTTCCAGAGACAGATAAACATGAAATGAGGATTGGTTTAGGGGGCAATGTGCAATTGAATCAAATTGATCTTGAGGAAGATTTAGCTAGTGGTAGAAACATTGTAGCAGAAAAACTAGCAAAAGAAATGGTGCAGCGTGAAAATGGTAACTATGGTTATTACATGGAATCTGATGATGAACCTGACCAGTTTCCTGGAGAAGATGAACCTGAACCAGCCTTGCCAGATGCTCCTCCTCCAGTATTGATGACACTATCTAACGATATTGGAGAAGCAATCCATGAAGGTAGTGTTACAATTAATGGTAGAAGTGTTACTCCAACAATTACAGAACACTCTACCATCAGTAATGAATCAAACTTAGCTAGACATCATGAAAATAAAATTGATTCAAATTGGAGCTTTAGATCTAGGGAACCAAATAAAGGCAATGAAAATGGTCTGCAAGATGAAGAAAATGATGTCATAATTCCTGTCTCTGTGAAAAGAAAAGTTGATACAGTGATTGATAACTTGAATGTTGGACAGCAGGAAGAAGAAGAGGTGGTGATTCCTCAGAAAATAGAAAGAAACTTCTCCATGCCAAAGGATTTTAAAGAGAGAGACATTTTGACTCCAAATGAATTAGTAAAAGCTAAGAAAAGTGCACCCCCTGTTGCCCCTAAACCTTCAAAGTCAAATTTGTCACCAAGAAGCCCAGTAGATGAGAATTTTAATTTTTCTCGAGAATTTCCTAGTGATGATTCAGTCAATTTAGAGCCAGTAAAGGAAGATGTGTTTACTGCAGTAGATATTAGTGAACAAAGAAAGAAAAATATTGTTAATGTCATATCTGTTGTCAATGCTCTCAAAGCAGCTAAAGTACATGAAGAGCCAGATGTTGTGGATAGAGTTGTTAAAGTTGATAAAAAGGATTATTTTAAGAAATCAGTGGGGGCTATGATAAATGTTGGTAATAGTCAAGAAAAAGAAAAAGATCCAGTAATAAGTACAAGCAATATACCAACTTCAAATGCTGCTGGTCAAATATTGTCTCCTAGAAATGAAGTTATTGTCAATCCTAAAAAAGAAATTAAAATATCAAAGCCTAAATCAGAAATTTCTGTTGACACTCTTCCTAACTACAGACAAGCATCCCCTCCAAAACAAGAGGTAATAGTGACCACAAAGAAAGAAATTGTGAACTCTAAGTCTATATTAGAAGATGAGGATTCAAGCAAGATTTCTACCAGCCAAACTGAGTATAAAGAGCCTGTAACAGTTGTCAAAGATTCTGTTATAGGTGAAAGTAAAACTGTCCCTATTACGAAAACTAGTATTTTAGTGGAAAAACCAGACAGTAGTAAGAACCTTGCAATTTTAGAAGAACCAAAAGGATCTGAGAGTCTGAAATCAAATATTGCTGTTCCACCTTTAAATTTGAATTCACTGAATGATTCAAATGCTGATTTAGTGTCACCCACAAGTAACAAATCTGATGACTTGTCACCTTCATCAAGTTATAGGACCACAATAGGTGTTAATAAGGGAAAACCAAATACAACCAGCACTGACACACAGACAAAATCAAGTAGTGATTCCAAACCATCACAGCAATTCAAACCTTTGTCTGCCATAAAACCACTCAGTTTTAATCCAAAATCTTTGTCTCAGACACTTCCTGCAAGATCAGTGCAATACAAAACTAATATAAATACAGTTGTTGGAAAACCATCAGGATTATCCACTCTTGGAAGATCTTCACTGTTAAGCACACAGAAAACTGATCATCCAATCAAGCGAATGGAAACCATGCCATTTGAGGTGTCTATTTTGAAAGGAATTCTGGGAATTGGGATAAAAACCACCATGACACCAGAGGGATTTGTTCAAGTCTCCGAGATACTACCATCAGGTCCTGTCGGGAGAGAAGGAAATATTAAGTGAGTATCAGCTGATCAGGTGCCTTCTTACCAATTTACCATGCTATCCTGATTTTTAACGACCCTGAGATGCAAAGCTTTGAAAACATTGTCGGAAAAGGAAAAAATGCTGGTAACCATTATATTCTTTTTTTCCAACAATATTTTCTGGACTACCCCATCAAGGACAAATTTGTCATTTGCGCCATTTGATTTTTTGTGTGCAAATACTTTTCATTTTTGTCCACAATTTTGTTAATTAGCAAAGAGTTTAGCTCTTTATCAGATGACCCCAGATGTCCACAACCCTGGCAAAAAGCCATATAAAAACATTGTAAGAAAATTTCTAGTTTTGTCCATATTTACAAAACTACAGATCACAAATTAAAATTGGCTTAATTAATGGGATTCTTTTTTGAATAGATAGCAAACTCTGTGAGAAAATTCTAGGTATCAGCATTTTCTCCTTTTCCTAAAAAGTTTTCAAAAGCCTTCTTCCTCAGGGTTCAAAAAAACATGAAAATTGTTTGGGAATAGGAATGCCACTTTTTTATTTATCGAAAAATGCTTTTGATTAGGACAAGTAAAAAGTTACAATCATGTATAAAAAATTTTGTTAAAAGTCAACTCTTTACCAAAGAAGAAAATTTTGTGCTCTACCAAATGGAAAGCATTTTCCAGACAACAAAATAAATGCAACTTAAATGATGATTTCTGTCGTCGATAGGGTAGAAAACACAATTGGAAAAGGAAAAAAATGTTGCTTTCCAGCATTTTCTCCTTTTCCATAAAGTTTCTATGAACTTCTTCTTCAGGATCAATTAAACTTAGGATTGTGTAGTAAAGGGTTAAGTTTCTCCACAGATAGTTGACATCAATTTTGGAAAAAGCATTACATGATCTTAGAGCTACTATGTCCATAGTCGTACAAGATTGTGTGTCCGAGATATGATTCTGAATTGGGTATTTCTGTGCTTGTTCTAGGCAAGGAACAGTTCATTTCAATATTGTAAAGTCAAAGGATATAGACATGAGAAAGTGTTCAGACATTGCAATTGTTTACTTTTGCTCATTTTTCTTTCCACTGATATCAGCCTGTCAGATGAAGGAAAATGCTGTAAAAGTTTACAGTCCAGGCTTATCCCTTTACAAAACAATCCCAGGTTTTTACGACCCTGAGATGGAAGCCTTTTGAAAACATTGTGAGAAAAGGAGAAAATGCTGGTAACCAGCATTTTCTCCTTTTCTCACAAAGTTTTCCACCCCGCTAGAACCAAATTTTAATTTTTGAGTTTCGTTTATTTTGTCATCTGCAAGTGCTTTTAATTTCCACCAGTCCAAATTTTTGTCGTTTGGTAAAGAGTTATAATGGCCGAGTCCCGTAGCTTTGTCGGTAGTCACAGTGTGCAGGACTTCAGAACAGGAGGTTGCTGGTTGGATATCTGGCTTGGTCAATTTCTTTGATGAGATTGATGATAGTCTTTGTGTCAGGATTCATTCCTCTCTCACCACTAGCCATTGTTTCGATGATGGCTATGTGGGAAAACAGCCCATGGTTTGGAAAGAATATTGTGTAGATTACTGGTAGAAATAAAACAAGGAAAGCATGGATAGGTGTTTTGGCTGGATAGGTGTATTTGCTTTCGCAATATAACTGAAATAATGTCGAAAACAGCATTGAACCCCATACAATCAATTGATCGACCAGACTTCTACAGACCGTAACAAAAAAAAATGTGGGAAGGGATATTTTTCCCACAATGTCTCCTACCCTTCACAATCCATGCATTCCTGGTATTCCATTCACCAGCACTGTGTGCAAAATTCTTTCCCAACCACTGTCTGTCTTGCCACATAAACATCAAAGAACAGCTTTCATCAGAGAGAGAGATATAAATCCTATTGCAATTATCAAGACACCAAAAGGCAGCCTACCTGAGCTAAGATACAAACTCACAACCTATTAGTAACCTTGTATATTGTGGACTGAGCTACCAAGTGTGGCCTTCAGATGCATGTCAAAAGGTATTTGTAAACCAGTCTAAAGTTACATACAGGAAACTTTTTGAGAAACTGAGATGGAAAAGGTTTACAAGGAAATGTCCTAAGTGGGCCATTGTTTATCTTTGTACATTTCTTGTTATATCAATCACCTGTCCTGGTTTAACAAGAAAGGTTAGACACCTGGCACAAGCTTACACCAGCATTATCTTTCTTGCATTCCTTTATAATTATGCTCTAGCCAACATCTACTTGAGAACCTTTGAATCTGTCAACCCTTTTGTCCAGATGACCTTGCTTTGTATGAAATTTGACAAAGCTGCGCATCAAATTCTTTTTTTTCAATTTAGATAGAGAAAACTTTGTCCCATTTTCTCGCAAGTTTTCAACATGAAATGTATTTTCTTATGTTTCTGACTGGCTACAAGGGCATGTTTTGCTATTTCAGCAAAAAAGTGTGTAGGATTAGTAAAAGTACATGGGGCAGGACACATTATTATGGTTACCTGTAGGTCTATATGTTATGAAAAGAAGTTGTTAGCTTTTTTTTGTGAGAATCTAATATCTATGTAACAAGTTATGTCTTTTGGACAAAAATGGAAGTACGTTTTTATTTTACCTCAATCTTGAACTTGAGGGCCCCACTGGTTGAACGGAGAGCAAAAGTTCAAGTGAAAGTTTGAGAAACTCCAAGCTAATGTTCCTTGATTTGTTAACCCTTTACCTCACAATCCCAAATTTCAACAATCCTGAGAAAGATGCCTTTTGAAATCAATGTGGAAAAAGGAAAAAATGCTAGTAACCAGCATTTTCTCCTTTTCCCACAATGCTTTCTTTCCTTTCAAAGCAAAATTTCATCTTTCGAGCCATATTTAAATTGTCATCTGCAAATGCTTTCTATTAGGACAAATTTGTAAAATTTTGTTGTTTGGTAAGAGTTTTATACTCGGAATGAGCTTGAAAATCAATTTTCAGGCAGGAATAGATAATGTACTGCTTTTTCAAATGCTTTGTTCTGTTAGGACATAAAACTCATACTTTTGTTGCTATAGGCTTACAAAGGCAGACTTACCTAAAACTTACGATTTCAAAACCTGTTGTATAATATCTTCATTATTCAATTCTTAGGGTTGGTGATTATTTACTGTCCATAAATGGTACACAGTTGACTGGTTTACCTGACAGTAAAGTACAACAGACACTTAGACTGCTTCCACGTGGACTGTCCAAACTTGTGGCGTCAGCTGTACCTCCAGACCCAAGCACAGGTATTTCAGTGTGACCATCATTCTAGCCTGTTAACTCTTTACCAAACAAGAAAATTTTTGACTTGTCCGAATTGAAAGAATATGCAGACAACAAAATAAATATGAATCAAAAATTGAAACTTGAATTGGGAAGGGTAGAACAACATTGTGGGAAAAGGAGAAAATGATGTTACCAGCATTTTCTCCTTTTCCCATAATGTTTTCAAAAGCTTTCTCTCTGAAGGTTATCAAAAGTCGGGATTGTGTGGCAAAGAGTTAGTGTGCAACCAGTTTTTTCAAAGCCTTGATTTTTTATCCTTATATGCCTGTGCAAGCAGTGTAGATTAAGATAAAACAACACAAAAGATGCAGTCTTATCGTTGATCTACACTGCCGGCAGTGCTCAAACATCCTAGACCCAAAATCCTGTATTTTCATATCCACAGAAGAATTAATGCATACCGATACTGTCATGTAACAAATAAGTATACACCTGGAGGAGAAAGCTGTTTTCAGCTTATATCATGTTTACATGCAACTATTTCAGTCGTTGGATTTGAACTGATAAAAACAGGTTTTTCTGGATGTTATAAAGGTATTGAAGAAAATACTCAAATGACACAATTATTCCAGACTTATCTTAGCAAAATCATAAGGAGTCTTTTGATTGAGTTTATTTTTCGGAGTTAGTCCGAGCTCCCTCGCTCAGAACCTGAGACTGTTAGTGGATTTGAGTGAAGAAATACACTTGTCTTTACCACACAATCCCGACTTGTAATGACCCTGAGAAAAAAGCCTTTTGAAAACATTGTGGGAAACAGAAAATGCTGATAACTAACATTTTCTCCTTTTCCCACAATGTTTTCTAACCTTCCCATAGCCACATTTATTTTGTCGTCTGCAAAGTTTTTCAATTTGGACTAGTTAAAAAGTTTGTCGTTTGGTAAAGAGTTAAGGTTTTTGTCTAAATGGGCTCCAGCTTTTAGCTCCACTGGCCTAAGGCCAGCAGGCTTATGTCATGGCATGTTGTGTGTCCGTGCGTGCGTCCGTCTGTGCCTTAATTTTTGTGAATATCATCTTCTCTGAAACTACTGAGCCAGTTTTGATGAAACTTCACAGAAATGATCTTGTCATGGTCCTTTTCAGAATTTCTTAAAAGAATTTAATTCCTTAAAAAATTCTTGTTGCCATGGCAACAAAACTTAAAAATATTGGAAATCTTTGAAAATCTTGTCTGAAACCTTTAGGCCAAGGGCTACCAAAATTGGCATGTAGCTTTATCTAGCAGACCTCTATCAAGTTTCTTCAAATTATAGCCCTGGGGTTAAATTTGACTCTGCCGCGGGGGTCACAAGTTCTACATAGTCTTATATAGAGAAAATTTTAGAAATTTTCTGTACCTAGCCACATGGCCTAGGGTTACCAAATTTTGCATGTGGCTTTATCTAAGAAGCTTCTACCAAGAGTGCCCAACTTATAGCCCCGGGGTCAACTTTAATCCCACCCTCTGGGGTCACAAGTTTTACATAGGCTCATATAGAGAAAACTTAAGAAATCTCCTTGTACCTAGCCATAAGGCCTAGTGCTACCAAATTTTGCATGGGGCTTTAGCTAGTAAGCCTCTTCCAATAGTGACCAACTTATAGCCCTCCGTAAAAAAGAATTGGCCAGCCCCAGGGGTCACTATTTTTATATGGGCTTATATACATGTAGACAAAACTTTAGAAATCATTCTGTACTGAGTTACAAGACCAAGGATTACTAAATTTTGTATGTGACTTTATCTGGTGGGCCTCTACCAAGAGGACCCAAATTATAGCACTAAGGTTGAATTTGACCCCACCCTAGAGTCAGAAGCTTTACATGGGCATACATGTATGTAGTAAAACCTATTGAAACTACTCTTCCAATTTTGACCAAACTTTACAGATATCATCTTGCCATGATGTTCTTGCAACAGGATTTGATGATAGTACGCATGGATAGGTACTCTGGCTGCCACGATATAACTGAAATAATGTTGAAAACAGCATTTAACACCATATAATCAATCAATTAATCGATCAATTATAAGCCAGTGGAGTGATGCAGGGCCATCATGGCCCACTTGTTTAAAAAATGGGATTTGTTAGAAAATTCAGCAGTGATGGAATCTAACAATTTCTCAGTATTTCTTGTTATATTCCAGTAGCAAAACCTCCTGCAGAAAAATCCAAATTGACGCCTCAGCAGTCCATGCCTTTGTCATCTTTGAGGAAAACAACAGTGACGGCTAATCCGGAACCACTGACCATTTCAACAAGGAAGTCTCTTACCAATACAAAGTCCTTGCCTACTGCCATGCAGCAAAAGTCAAAAGATGAAAAATTCCCACAAATTTCACCCAGATCCCCTAAAGATCCATCAAACATATCAGAGACAAAGTATGAAATCAGTACTTCCTTGTCACCAAGATCAAAAACTGCTCCTACCACTTTACCAAAGCCAAAAGACAGGACATCACCAAGAGGAGAAACTTCTCCTAGATCTCCTGTATCAGAGTCCTCTGTAAGTCCAATAACATCACCAAGGCAACCATCTGCAGTGTCTCCATGTTCACCACCCCCACCGGTAGCACCAAAGCCAGCTAGAAATCAAACTAAACCACCTCTGAATGGTGATCAAAATAAACCAATTGAAACTGTAATATTGGCTTCAGTAAACTCTTCCAAAGTGGAGGCTGCAAAACCTGGGCCAAATATATTGCCTGGTTCTGTAAACTATGACTATACTGAACCTGTGAGCAAGATCACAAGGAAAGGTGAAGTGTCCTCAGCTGAGTTGAAGCCACTTAACGTTTCAGGTAATGAATCAGGAGGTAAGATTGATGTTGTTAGAGACACAATTACACAAAATGAGAATAAACTCACAAATGATTCACCTCTTTGTAATGAATTGTTGCCTGATAGCAATGTGGAACAAAACAATAACATTATGGAATTAGATGCTACTAAGTCCAGTGTCTCTGATGCAACTGGTGCAGATGCCTCATTTGAAGCTATTGTGAAAGATTTATCAGAGAAAAGTGAAGTTGATTTGTCTCTTTTAGCGAACAGAAATAGGTCCTTTAGTGTAAGTAGTGACAATGAATCCTACACAGATTTTAATGAGTGTAATGTTGAAGAAAATGACATACCAACTGATATCGTCGAAGTAGATGAAGCAGAGGTAGAGCTTGATGTGTCTGCACAGTCACCAAGGAGTAATGGCAGTCACAATATGAAACCAGAAGAATATGAATCTGATTTTGAAGAATTTACACCCGACAATGTGGATAAAACAAAAGCTGAGTCAAATACCAATGTTGACACAGAAGCACTGAGAGGAATGGCAGAGAATATTGTAGCAGAAGTAATATCTTCTGTAAAAGAGATGGACTTCAATAAAGGCGAGGAAGAAGGGCCCCCACCCATTCCATGTACAGAGCCACCTATTATGGTAAAAGAGTCAAGCTACCCAGAAAGTGCCCCACCTATTCCAAATGAACCACCTCCTTTGCCAACTGAAGCTCCACCCCCAATACCCAGTGAAGCCCCACCTTTATTGTCAACTGACAGCCAAGTGGAAAACCAGGTTGTAGATTTGAACTTAAATCCAGATGATAGTCTTACAAACCAAAGCCTGAAAAATTCCAGACATGAGGATATGGCAGAAAATGAAAGTCAAGAGGTTATTGATGTTGTTTCTTCATATCATTCTGCACAGTTGCATGCTAGTAACCCACAATCTAATGTTGTACACACAATTGACACCTACAATTCTGGTGCTAATGATAAATCCTTTTCAAAACAGGTTTTAGACACTGCAAAAAGTCAGTCCAACTTCACTGAAGAAAGAATTGTGACAAATATTGACAATAATAGTGTTAATACAGTTATAGATTTGTACTCGGATATTGGAACCACTAAATTAACTGCTAATAATGAGACTGCTAAAGTAGATTACAATGAAGAGAAACCAATTAGTAATATACAAGATTTTCTAACTAACTCTGTCAGTTCAGATTTGATAAAAGATTCAGTAGCAAAAAGTGAAAACAATTTCATGATAAAAGAAAAAGGATCATTCAAGGGAGCAGATGTAAATGGTGATAGTGGACATTCAAGTGATGCCAAAGACAAGTTAGTTACACCATCAGGTAAAAGGAAAGACTCTGATGGTATAAGTTTGAGTCCCAGATCTGACTCGGCCTACAGTCCCAGAACAACTGAATCTGTAACAAGCGAAGATGAAGGCCATGGAAGATATACCCCTGATGTAGACAAAGTGATAAGAAGTAAGTGTTGCTATAATCTCCAGCCTTTTAATAATTTAATATCAAATAGCTATTGAAGATGACATTGGCGTTGAAAAAAGTAAAATATTTTATTGATGTTGATTACTATGCAAAAGAAATGTCACTAAAAACTGTTTGAAAGTGGCATCAACCCTTTTCCATGGGACAAAATATAAGTGGTGTCCGTGGTTGTGAGGTAGAGCATCAGCCTCATAACCAAAAGGACTTGAGTCCGATACCCGGGAGCGGGTGTCAACTTTGGGAATTTTCTTTGGCCCACACTTTCGGTGCGAGTACTGGTGTAGTTCCCAGGAAGCAGAATCGAGAGAGATTAGTATAAGTTGTCAGAACTTGTTTCTCAATCAATGTAAAATAAATATGTTTAAACTAAAATATAAGACTTCTTCAAATTCCAAAGCATTTATAGATGACAGTCTTACTGTGACTTAAATGACGGAATATGTCTTCTATAAGTAGAAAATATTATTGTTAAAGGAAAGATTGCTTTTTTTACGAAACGACAAAGTATTGAACTAGTCCAAATAGAAAGCATTTCGAAATGACAACAAATACATGAATCAACAGTAAGAGTTGATTTTGGAAGGATAGAAAATATTGTGGAAAAAGGAGAAATGCTGGTTACAAGCATTTTCTCTTTTTCCCACAATGTTTTCAAAAGCCCTATTCAGGATTATTAAAAGTTGGGATTGTGTGGTAAAAAGTTAAGGTATTTTCTCATTTTCCCACATCATTTTTGAGGGCTTCTTTCTTAGGTTCATCAGGGTTTGTGTAGTAAGGGATCAAACACATTACACTTTTTTGCACAGTCAACAGTATGTATTTGATTACACACTGTATATGTAAATGTATATGACACTGGACAGTGAAAACCTAAGGTAGAAAAAACATATTCCTTACAATCTGATCTAAACCTTCACAAATGAAACAAGGTTTGTATCTGGAATCATAATGTTTTGATCTTGCATTATTTTCTTTTGTCATTGTTTTACAGTGCTGTCTCGAAGTGAAGAACCCATAGATAAAGGGGAAGGGGAGACTCTAGTAGTAACAATAAACAAAGGGGTTACTGGCCTTGGATTTGTGATAGAGGGAGGCAAGATGTCAGTCAAGGGAGACTTACCAATCAGTATCAAGAGAATTTTTAAAGGTAATTTTATGTGTTGTCAACTTTTTCAGTACTCTTTCAAGACGGCACCAGAAGCTTTTGTGGACAGCTTAGATCAAGATCAGACTGCACGGAATGTGCAGTCTGATCTTTGATCTGTACTGTCCATTGCTATATTCCAGATTATGAACAAACTGTCTCTTGATCTAACAGCAGAATTGTACTTGTAGCCACTGAGAAAATGTAATTTATTATACCCTGTCAAAACTAATGTTTTCAGGGGGTATACTGGAATCCACCTGTCCATGTGTCCATCTGTGTATAAAATACACTGTACTAGTAATTTTGTGTCGCAAACTCCTCCTACAGTCTTGCTGCTATTGTATTGAAAGTTTGTTGATACATTGATCGTATCCTAAAGTTGTGCAAGATATAGTTTTCATCTACTCCCTATGAGTCAAGGGTAATCTCCTCCTGAACTTATTTTTATCTTTTCCCACAATATTTTATTTTCTGTTACAGATAAATGCCATTACTTGTACCACATTTATTTTGTCCATTGAAAATGTTTCCAATTCAGATGTCTAAAATTTTGTCATGTCATAAAAAGTTAAATCATGAAATTGTTTGTTAAAGGATTAATTTTCACCCAGTGATAAAATTTTGAAATGACCAACTTGACGGCTTTTTAGATGGCAAATGTATATCAAATGATGATTTCTGTGTCTGATAGGGGTTGAAAACATTGTGAAAAAAGGATAAAATGCTGGTCACCAGCATTTTATCCTTTTTCCACAATGTTTTCAAAAGCCATCTCTTTCATGGTTTTTAAAAGTCTGGATCGTGTGGTAAAGGGCTAATACAGGTTGGACTGTTCTCAATTTTTTGTTATTAAAACTTCAATTTCAGGGGGCCCGGCAGAGAACCATTTACAAGTTGGAGATGAGATTTTTGAGGTAAACGGGGAGGACATTTCACAGATGCGTAGAACAGAGGCCTGGAACCATCTTAAGTTTTTACCGAGTGGAGATATCACCATGAAGATCCGACGATATCATCGAGAGCGATTGGAAACTGTTGTTTGATACCATTTTCTATCATGTGATTGGAAGTCCATGTATAATTGTAAAAATACATATTGTCGCATTCCTGCAATGAGGAGCTTTTAAAAGCATCATAGTCCCTTTACCACATGATCATAATGTTGTAAAGATCATATAAAATGCATTTGAAAACATTGTGGGAAAAGGAAAACATGATGGTACCAAGTATTTTATCCTTTTCCCACAATCTTATCAATTTGAGAGATATACTCTATTTATTAACTCCTTACCAAACAAGAAATTTATAGACTGGTCCAAATTGAAAGCACTTGAATACAACAAAATGAATGTGACTGAAAAATCAAAACTTGAATTGGGAAGGTTAGAAAACATTGTGGGAAAAGGAGAAAATGCTGCTTACCAGCATTTTCTCCATTTCCCACAATGTTTTCAAAAGGCTTCTACCTCTGGGTCGTCAAAAGTCGTCATTGTGTGGTAAAGGGTTAACCTATTTCTACCTTTTGTAGCCTGAAAATGCCTTTAGTTGGTTCAGACCAGAGTTTTGTAGTTTGGGAAAAGAACTAACGGTAAATGAGCTTCATCTTTTAACAAGCATTGGTTCACCCTTCTCAGTGTTTTTTATACAATTCAAGATAGGTATGGTGTCTGTAGTCGTGAGGTAGAATATTGAGCTTTGTAACCATAAGGTCCTAAGTTTGAGACCAAGGGGTGGGTGTCAACTTTGGGACATTTCATTATCATATGCACAAACACTGGTGTGTTATCCATCTGGAAAGATGAATTGAGAGGGATTGGTATAACTTGCAAGAACTTGTTTTTCAATCAATGTAAAATGAATATGTTTGAACTACACTGAGTATTTTCATATCGTTCTAATTTGTTCTTCTGTCTGTCTCGTGTTTTAGTTGGCCTTGAATGAGTTTGTACATTAATATTAAAGTAATCATTGATGTTGGTGACAAACTTGGCTGTTACGTATCTTATTGTTGCTTCGATATAGGTCAGGCTGAATCATTGATTTAAACATCTAACTATACAATCCTGTTTTTAATTACACTGCAGAAAGTAACTTTTGAAAACATTGTAGGAAAAGAGGAAAATGCTGATAACCAGCATTTTCTCCTTTTCCAACAATGTTTTCTGCTCTATCAAAGACAGATTTCAATTTTGATCCATGTGGAATTTGTTGTATTCAAATACTTTTAACCCTTTACCACAATATGCAGACTTTTAACAACCCCGAGAAAGAAGCCTTTTGAAAATATTGTGGGAATAGGAGAAAATGCTAGTAACCAGCATTTTCTCCTTTTCCAACAATGTTTTCTACCCTGTTGGAAATAAATTTTAATTTTTCATTTAGTCACAAAACAAATTTCCAATTTTCAATCACTTTTATGTTGTCTGCAAATGCTTTCAATTTGGACAAGTCTAAAATTTTGTTGTTTGGTAAAGAGTTAAATCGGGGCTAGTCCTGAAATTTTGTAATCTGGTAAAGATATACTTCAATTATTTTTTGATACAGATGTGCCTTGCAATAGGCCACCAATTAGATGCTGGTTATTATGCCCTTTTAAATCATATTTCTGATAGCCAATGAAAATTCGTTTAACAAACTGTTTACGAATACAATAATTCAACATGAAGCAATAAGCACAAACTTACTTCCACATTCCATTGTTAGGTACTGGAATATAGCCTAAAACATTTGATAATTGATTGGTCAGACTGAAACTTTCTGTTATTATTGTTCATCTATGTTCGGTAATAAATCATTGCAGATCCTGCACACATCCACAGAGGTATCCATGATTACCTTCTATTTTTATTTGAAATGTAGCAACCTAGTTCTATTTTCATCAAGGATGAAATGCTACAAGCGATTTCGTTTGTGTAGTTACAGCTAGCTGCAACCAATGAAAATACTTATCACAGGAATGCAGAAATCAAGCTCAATCTACCAAGGCTAGAGTAGCGTAGTGGACTGTCACCCTTGGCTTGCAAAGATGCCCATATTCGAGCTAAATGACCAATGCTTTTGATGCACCATACACCATTCATTCCATAGGTAAAGGGTTGAAATACTTGTGTTGATGTGAACTTTTATGATACCTTTGTTAGATTTACCACTATGTGTTTCCTTTATATGAAAGTGATTCAGTAATTATAATGTGCACTTTTAAAACATGTTTTACCGCTTTCCAAACAGTTACGACTTTGGATGACCTTGAAGAAGGCTATTGAAAATATTTTTGGAAAAGAAGAAAATGCTGGTTACAAGCATTTTTTACTTTTCCAACAATGTTTTCTACCCTAAGCTACAGCCACCTTAATTTCACACATCTCTGAAACTGTCGTCTGCAAAATGCTTCCAATTTGGACATTCCACAATTTTGTTATTTGTTAAAGAGTTATAGAATATAAGTTTATTGTATTATAAATTTAGATTTTAAACTTGAATACTTATGAAAAATTGTGAGGCAAAAGGAAATGCTATTACAATTTCTCCCATAGTCGCAATGGTTTTCAAAGTGATTCCCCGGCTAGACACTAAACTAATTATCTGTGGAAGTCATAATGCTAATACTCTATGTACATTATTGATAGATTCACCACTGTTGTGTTGCCTCCACTAAGAAGTGTTTCAGTATATGGTTCACAAGTATTATTGCTGTACCTGCTATCTTTTAGTATATGTACTACCATTTCATTATTATCAAATTTTGAACCAAATGTTTTCAAAAGACTTCAATGTTTGGGTTGTTAAAACACCAGATTTACGGCAAAGGCTCAAACCACAAAAGCTGTTAACACCATTGTGGAAAAGAAGGAAATGCTGGTAACCAGCATTATCTTCTTTTCCCCCAATATTTTTTATTTTTCCAGAAACATGTTCCATCACTTTGTTTGTAAAGTATTTTAATTGGTCCAAGTCTAAAATGTAGCTGTGTGTTGGTAAAAAGTCAATTCGGAATGACTTTTATATGTTAGTTGATGATGTAACATGACAAGTGTTTATAGTGTTATTTGTGGATAAAAAATCGTTGCTGTGTTTTTTTTGGTTGTCTTGTACTGGAATTTTGATTCGTATTTGATTACAGATGGTGATTCTTGATCAACTTTGTATCGTTTCAACGCCTGTAGATGGAACACTGATATTTACTAAATAAATTAATTGTGTATCTAAAATTATATTTGTTAATAATGAATAAAAGAAGTTATTTAATCATATGTTTTTAATCCTTTTTATATTCCCAGAGCATCATATTATGTTATGGCCCCAGTCGTCTGTTTGTTTGTCCATCTGTTAACCAATTCCTCCTATAGTTTTCATTAGAATTAAGTTCAAACTTACTACAATGAATCTATCTGATGTGTAGTTGGGCAAGTGACCGTCTGTTGAAACCCCATTCAGCATAACTTGAAGATTGGAGCCATCAAATCCTTCTGCTGTATCTGGTTGATTGATATATGCCAGATTGCTAAATTTCATTGCCCAGAAATATGTCTATTTACTGTTCTGAAAATTCTAAGGCTCCTCTTAAAAAAAAAGAAAACATGAGTTTCAATTTTCCATTGAAATCTTTCTAACTATATTTCAGTTGAATGCTGAATGGGGTTTCAACAGACAAAGTATTCATTTTTAGCTCCACTGGCGTAAGGCATGCGGGCTTATGTCATGGCCAGGTGTCCGTTGTGCGTACATGCGTTAACTTTTATTTCAAACATCTTCTCTGAAACTACCCATCCAAATTTAATGAAACTTCACAGAAATGATCTTGCCATGGTCTCCTTCATAATTTATGAAAAGAATTTGATTTCTTCAAAAACTCTGAATGCCATGGCAACAAAACTGAAAGAAAAAATAACATTTTCAAAAATCTTCTCTGAAACCACAAGGCCTAGGGCTACTGAAATTGGCATGCAGCTTTATCTAATGGACCTTTAAGACGTTTCTTCATTTTATAGGCCTAGGGTCAAAATTGGCTCAATTCCAGGGATCACAAGTTTAACCATCTTTGCTAGCCAAGGTTACGATAACTATGTGGATCTTACCTTGGCTGTTTGAGCCCGATTTCGAGATTCCTGCGATGCGCCCTCTATTGGATGCTGGTTATTACCCCCTTTAGATCATATTTCTAAAAGCCAATGAAATATCGTTTTAAAAACCACTTATGAATACATATGAATCTATAAGCAGACATCCACAAGGGTTTCCATGTTTACCTTCTATTCGAAAGGTAGCGACCTTGTTCTATTTTTGTCAAAGATGAAATGCTACGAGTGATTTCATTCATTGCGGTGAGAGCTGGCTGCATCCAATGAAAAAGCATATCGGGGGGGAATGTAAAAATCAAGCTTGATCAGCCAAGGGTGGAGTAGCATAGTGAATCGTCAGCCTTGGCTTGCAAAGATGAAGTTTAACAAGGGCTTCAAAATAGAGTCGCTTCAATTTAAACATTAATCAAGGGAAATAACTTTTTATAAAGATTAAAGTTTGTTACTATTTACCTCCCTTGATTATCAAACTTCAGTGATACATGATTGGTGCTAGATAATAAGTTTTTTTGATAGAAAATATTCTGTTTTCAAGGAGAGTGATTCACTTTGATGCTAATAGTTATGCTCACATGAGATGAATATTAAATTCAGAGTAAGATCTATCATTCAGTTTTCCTTCCAAGAACTTTACCTTTCATGCCAATGAATTAACCTGCTTGTATTGCCTTACAGTGTTCAATTTTCAAAGGCCCTCTTTTTCAGGATCATGAACACTGAAATTTGTGTGGTAAAGGGTTAAAAAGCCAGTGGAGTGATACAAGGCCGTCATGGCCCTCTTGTTTAACATGGTTTATCAATTCCGACTATGTTCTCACTGGCTGCATAGATGTGCATAACTTCATGTTTATGTTGAACAATATTGCTTAACAATTTATGGTGGCGCAGCCATGTGTAAGATCATGTGATTAGTACTTGAAATGGAAGTGGCCGTTACATGGACAAGGCAAGATGAACATACGAAATAGGACCAGTTGTGTTGAGTATTGAAACCTTAGATATGTAACTGGAGATGAGGTTGTTGAAAAATAGAGGGTGTGGGGATTGCCCCCCCCCCCCCTCCCCCCTCCACACACACACACGTCCTGTTATGTTGATACATAACTCTTAGCAGATCTTTCTGAACTTTGGCAGCCCTGCCAGGTTACTCAGTGGTAAGCATATCTGACTTGTGACTTGGAGGTTGTTTGTTTGATACCTGGTTGCAGTGAACTTTCTCTCCTGCAATTTTTCACCTCTCACCAAGATTCATGGGAGAGAAAGTTGTGTCAGTTTTGGCATGAAAAATCCATGAAATATATGGGTGTGTCAATGACCACTGTGATATGACTTGACTCATTACCAAACAACAAAATTTTAGGCTTGCCTGAATTGGAAGCATTTGCAGATGACAAAATGAAAGTTGCAGAAAATTTGAAATTTGTTTTGTGAAGGGTAGAAAACAATGTGGAACAAGAGGGCCAAGATGGCCCTGGATTGCTCACCTGAATTTTTGAGAGGACCATAGCCTTTTTTTTTTTGAAGGTATCGAAACACTGGAAACAAAATCATTATTTTGCCAAGCAATTTTAAAAGGTCACCTGTAAAAGTCCTTTCAAAATCTGACCAGCAGTTTCAGAAAAGAAGAATTTTTAGGAGTTTCTTAATTTCCGTACAGTGCAAGTACCCCCATTCACCAGAGCCATGTTTCTTGACCTATCACAATTTCGAGAACAAATTTTGAAAAAGGTCATTCAAGGAATATATCCATGAAATAATTTTCAAATCTGACCAGCCGTTTCAGAGAAGAAGAATTTTTAAGAATTTCTTCATTGCCCTATAGTGCAAGTATCCCCAATTCACCAGAGCCATGTTTCTTGACGAATCAGAATTTCATGAACAGTTTTTGAAAAGGGTTATCCAAGAAACATCTCTGTGAAATTATTTCAAAATCTGACCAGCGGTTTCAGAGAAGAAGAATTTTTAAGAATTTCTTTATTCCCTTATAGCGCAAGTAGCGCCCATTCACCAGGGCCATGTTTCTCGACGGATCAAAATTTCAAGAGCAATTTTTGAAAAAGGTCATCCAAAGAACATCTCTGTGAAATTATTTCAAAATCTGACCAGCGGTTTCAGAGAAGAAGAATTTTTAAGAATTTCTTCATTTCTGTATAGTGCATGAAGTTCCTCTTCACCAGAGCCATGTTTCTTGACGGATCAAAATTTTGCGAACAAGTTTTAAAAAGGGTCACCCAAGGAACATCTCTGTGAAATTATTTTAAAATCTGGCCAGCGGTTTCAGAGAAGAAGATTTTTAAAGAATTTCCTAAAAAATTCCATTTCTTTGCCATGGCAACCAGAGTTTTTGACAGAATCGAATTCTGTGAACAATTTTTAAAGAGGACCTCCCAAGGAACATTCCTGCTAAGTTTGGTCCAAATTGGCCCAGCGGTTTAGGAGGAGTTGATGTTAAAAGAATTGTTGACGACGCACGACGGACAACGGGTGATCCTAAAAGCTCCCCTTGAGCACGTTGTGCTCAGGTGAGCTAAAAGGAGAAAATCTCTTTTTCCCACAATGTTTTCCAAAGGCTTCTTTCTCAGGGTCGTCAATAGTAGGGATTGTGTGGTAATAGTTTAACCAGTTAAACTGGTATTGAACTCCAATACAAACCAAACTTGTACCATGTTGAATTTCGTTTTTCCTTGAAAGGGAGGTAATCCTGTGAATGAAAGAAAATTCACATCTCTGGTGGTAAACCCTGAAGTTGCAAAGCATGACTCGCTGACCTAGGGCAGATAGTGAAGATCATGATCAGACTACACAGAACTGCAGTCTGATCTTGGATCTATACTGTCCTACAAGGAGATTTTTTATCCTCCAAAAAATGTTTGAAATCACATTATTTGGTTTGTTCTTACAGGCTTTACAGTTTTATTCAAATTATCTACCAGGATAAAATGTTAAAAAGATTTTTCAACTTACTGATGGAACTGTGGAACATGTTGAGCTTAACCAATTACCACACTATCCCTTCTTTTGACGACCCTGAGAAAGAAGCCTTTAAAAATCATTGTGGGAAAAGGAGAAAATGCTGGTTACCATCATTTTCTCCTTTTCCCACACTGTTTTCTACCCTTCACGAAACAAATTTCAAATTTTCAGTCATTTTTTTGTCTTCTGCTAGAGCTTTTAATTTGGACAAGTCGAAAATATTGTCATTTGGTAAAGGGTTAAGCAGGCAGAAGAGGGCCATGATGGCCCTGTATTGCTCCAATGGCTCGTAAGTAAACCCACTACAAGCAAAACTTGTCACTACCAGGCAAGTTGGTCTCCAATATGAGATCCCTGAAACAGGACTAAAATTGGTAGCTGTGAGTCTAATGGTCAGTAACAAGAAGATTTCTTAAGTTTTCACTATTTAAGCCCATGTAACCCCTGGAATGGAATCATATTCAACACTAGGGCTATAACTTTGGCACTCTTGGAAAAAGCCCACTAGATAAAGCTACATACAAAATTTTGTAGCCGTAAGCTTTATGACCAAGTGCAGGGAGATTTCAAAAATTTTCAGCATATATGCACCATGTTGAATTTGTTACCCCCAAATTTGACCCCAGGGATAGAACTTGGGCACTCTTAGTAGGGGCTTACTAGATTTAGCCACATGCAAAGTTTGGTAGCACTAAGCCTTATAGCTAGGTGCAGAGGGACGTCTAAAGTTTTTTCTATATAAGTCCATGTAAAACTTATGATCCCAGGAGCTGGGCTATATTTTACATCAGGGCTATAATTTGGGGACCCTTGACAAACATGTGTACAAAATTTGGTAGCCCAAGGCCTCATTGCTAGGTGCAGGGACACTTCTAGTTTTCTGTGTATAAGCCCATATAAAACTTGTTACCCTCCAGGGCTATGATTTGAGGAAACTAGAGATATACCAGATAAAGCCACATGCCAAATTTGGTAGTCCCAGGCCTTATGATTTCAGACAAGAAGATTTTTGTAAGATTTCCAATATTTTTAAGTTTTGTTGCCATGGCAACCAGAGTTTTTGAAGGCATTAAATTCTTTCGAGAAATTCTGAGGAAGACCATGGCAGGATCATTTCTGCGAAGTTTCAAAATCAAAACTGGATGGGTAGTTTCAGAGAAGATGTGTGAAATAAAAGTTAACACATGCACACAGACTGCTCAACGCATGACGGACGTCAGGCCATGACACAGGCCCGCTGGCCTTTTTAATGGATCTGCAAAAATTGCTGACCAAGGTCGGGCTGATCTGGGTCATAACTTTTTACTTTAGGTCAGTGTTCTCCATGTCAAGGGACCAATCTACCTCATGATTCAGTAGGTTGATAGCCAAAATGGATTTTATGATTCCGTAATTTTGTGATGATTTGCTTGGTATAGTGTATCGCAGAGATGCGGAGAAGGGGAATCAAACCTACAAACCTAGATTGATTGATTGATTGCAGGGTGTTTAAATCTTTACCAAACAACATAATGTAGACTAGACTAGTCCAAATTGAAAGCATTTTGCAGACAACAAAATAAATCAGACTTCAAAGTTGAAATTTCACTTTAGAAGAGTAGAAAACTTTGTGGGAAAAGGAAACAAGAGGGCCAAGATGGCCCTGGATCGCTCACCTGAATTTTTGAGATGACCATGGCCTATCTTTTTTTTGAGGTATTGAAACATTGGAACCAAATTTATAATTTTGCTAAGCAATCTTCAAAAGGTCACCTGTAAAATTAATTTCGAAATCTGACCATCAGTTTCAAAAAGAATTTTTAAGAATTCTTCATTTCTGTATAAGAGCAAGTATCCCCCATCCACGAGAGCCATGTTTCTTGATGGATCAAAATTTACGAACAAGTTTTGAAAAGGGTCACCCAAGGAACATTTTGGAAAATTTCTTTTAAAATCTGACAAGGGGTTTCAGAGAAAGAGAATTTTCAAGAATTTCATCATGTCCATATAGTGCAAGTAGCCCCCATTCACAAGAGCAAGGATCACCAAAGGAACATCTCTGTCAAATTATTTCAAAATCTGACTAGGGGTTTCAGAGAAGAAGAATTTTCAAGAATTTCTTCATTTCCATATAATGCAAGTAGCCCCCATTCACCAGTGCCATGTTTCTTGACGGATCAAAATTTTGTGAACAATTTTTGAAAAGGGTCACCCAAGGATCATCTCCGTGAAATCATTTCAAAATCTGTCCAGCCGTTTCAGAGAAGAAGAATTTTTAAAAATTTCTTCATTTCCCTATAGTGCAAGTAGCCCCCATTCACCAGAGCCATGTTTCTTGACCAATCAAAATTTCGCAAACACTTTTTGAAAAGGGTCACCCAAGGAACATCCCTGAAAAATTATTTCAAAATCTGACCAGCGGTTTCAGAGAAGAAAAAAATTTAAGAATTTCCTCATTTCCCTATAGTGCAAGTAGCCCCCATTCACCAGAGCCATGTTTCTTGACCAATCAAAATTTCGCGAACAATTTTTGAAAAGGGTCACAACTCTGTGAAATTATTTCAAAATCTGACCAGCGGTTTCAGAGAAGAAGATTTTTTAAGAATTTCTTCATTTCTGTATAGTGCAAGTAGCCCCCATTCACTAGAGCCACATTTTTTGACGTATCAAAATTTCACGAACAAGTTTTGAAAAGAGTCACCAAAGGAACATATCTGTGAAATTATTTCAAAATCCGACCAGCGGTTTCAGAGAAGATTTTTAAAGAATTCCTTGATTTCTGTATAGTGCAAGTAGCCCCCATTCACCAGAGCCACAATTTTTGACGGATCAAAATTTCATGAACAATTTTTGAAAAGGGTCACCCAAGGAACATATCTGTGAAATAATTTCAAAATCCGACCAGCGGTTTCACAGAAGATTTCTAAAGAATTCTAAAAAATTCCATTTGGTTGCCATGGCAACCAGAGTTTTTGACGGAATCAAATTCTGTGAACAACTTTTAAAGAGGACCTCCAAAGGAACATTCCTACCAAGTTTGGTCCAAATTAGCCCAGCGGTTTAGGAGGAGTTGATGTTTAAAGAATTGTTGACGACGCACGACAGACGACGGACACCCAGTGACCCTAAAAGCTCCCCTTGAGCATGTTGTGCTCAGCTGAGCTAAAAATGCTGGTTACCAGCATTTTCTCCTTTTCCTTCAATGTCTTCAAAAGGCTTCTTTCTCGGGGTTGTAAAAAGTCAGGATTATGTGGTAAAGATTTATGCCCTTTTCAACATTATTTCAGTTACATCCTGGCGGCCAGTGCAACTATCCATGCTTTCCTGGAATCTGTTTTACCAGAACTTTGCACATTTTTTTTTCCAAGCCACTGGCTGGTTTCTTGCATAACCATCATCTGGACAATGGTCAGCGGTGGAAGAGGAATGCATCCTGTTGCAATGACTATCATCGGTCCTTGGAAGGAAACTGTCCAAGCAAGGGATCGAACCCATGACGTTCTGTTCTCAAGTCCTGCATACTAATGACTGAGCTACTGGGGCTTGGCCACTAGTGTCGAGGTTGCAAGTTTCACAGTTTCAAATGACAGACTGAGCTACCAGGCAAGGCCATTATCTGTTAACTCTTTACCAAACAACAAAATTTTAGACTAGTTCAATTTGAAAGCATTTGCAGATGACAATTTCAATGTAGAAAACATTGTGGGAAAAGGAGAAAAGGCTGGTTACCAGCATTTTCTCCTTTTCCCATAATGTTTTCAAAAGGCTTCTCTTTCCGGGTCGTATAACTCAGAATTGTGTGGTAAAGGGTTAAATTAGTAATAACCCATTACCACACAATCCCTACATTTGACGCCCCTGAGAAAGAAGCCTTTTGAAAACACTGTGGGAAAAGGAGAAAATGCTGGTAACCAGCATTTTCTCCTTTTCCCACAGTATTTTCTACACTTCCCGAAATAAATTTCAATTTTTCAGTTACCTTTATTTTGTCGTCTGCATATGCTTTCAATTTGAACGAGTCTAAAATGTTTTTGTGTGGTAAAGAGTTATGAGACAAAAAAAAAAAAAATCTCATTTACATATATAATAATTTATTTCATAATTTTCCTCAGACACTGATATAGTTCCACCTCTCATTTTAAAATATAAAGTCATTTAAATTGTATTCATATCAATAAAACAAAACAAAGCATGCAAGACAATACAAAGCTTCTACAGGATGTAACAAAATACATGTACTTCAATTAACATTTCAGATTGATTGACCAAGTGATGTTTAATGCTGTTTTTAACATAATTTCGGTCATATTACAGCCATGGCCCATTTACTCGTGAATGTCCTGGCTTTTTAATGTCGGTTGGTTGTATTGGGGTTTAACGCCACTTTAACAGCTAAGGTCATATCATGGCGGTCCGTGACGCACATGTGTTTCCTGGCTTTCTCACACCAGTACTAACACAACTTTCTTTCTAAAGCCACCGGCTACTTTTCTCACATGCTTCAGCAGAGGTGAGAGGCGAAAATATGCCGGAAAGAAAGTTTGCCTCAACCGGGTATCGAACTCATAACCAACAGGTCACAAGTCCGATACACTCACCACTGAGCCACCTGGGCGGGCCTTTCAATGTCAGACTGTGCAGAAAATGGGCCTATAGTGAACAATATTGACCCATGTGAGCCTGGGTCAATTTTAGAGACTGACCTGGGTCAATATTTTTTTGCAGATGTATTAACCCATAAACACACAATCCCTACTTTTGACACCCCTGAGAAAGAAGCCTTTGGAAAACATTATGGGAAAAGGAGAAAATACTGGTCACCAGCATTTTCTCCTTTTCCCACAATGTTATCTACCCTTCACAAAACAAATTTCAAATTTTCAGTCACTTTTATTTTGTTTTCTGCAAATGCTTTCGATTTAGACAAGCCTAAAATTTTGTTGTTTGGTAATGAGTTAAACCCCTTGTTGACTTAGCAAGACTCATAGGTACCATTGTCAAATCTTTAACACTTTACCACACAATCCCTACTTTTAACAGCCCTGACTTTTGAAAACATTGTGGGAAAGGAGAAAAGCATTTTCTCCTTTTCCCACAATGTTTTCAACCCTATCATACAGAACTTCGACAGTTTAAGCCTCCCTCAATTTGGCCTCTGCATAGGCTTTGGGTTTGGAATGATCCAAAATTCTATTGTGTGGCAAAGGGTTAAATATTGTTTCAACAAAAAAATGTTTATTTACATCAACAAACTTAAATGACTTTAAATTTCTATTAACAATATCATAACAAACAGAATTTGAAAACACCCACTAGATACAAGTACTTATGTGATGCAATATGAGTACAATCCCCAAAATTTTACAACAATGGACCATTGTGAGGTGAAAATGACCAATGATTTACAATCAATGTAACATCCTCTTACACCAGTACATTAAAAACAGTGTGGTAGTAGATCTCTATGCTTTCATACATTGCTCAAATCTCTCACTAACAGTCTCTCAATAGTCTGGAAACAGGGGGGGGAAGGGGTGGAGGGGGGGAGGGGGAGGGCAGGGGGCTGGGTGGAATTCCTTATCTAAAAAAAGTGCTTCCTGTTAGTTACAACTTATAAAACTTATCTCTTTCACAGATGACAAATGCCAACACTTGTTTGCATTGGATCTGCCTAATCAAGTAAGCCTCAAATAATTTCATTCTTCTACATTTTCAACAATGTATTTTCAGTCTTTACCAAACAATAAATTTTAAGACTGGTCCAAATTTAAAGCACTTGCAGACAACAAAATGAATGTAACACAAAAATTGAAATCTGTTTCCAGCAGGGTACAAAATGTTGCGGGAAAAGGAGAAAATGCTGGTAACCAGCATTTTCTCCTATTCCCTAACTGTTCTCAAAAGGTTTCTTTCTCAGGATCGTTAAAAGTCGGGATCATGTGGTAAAGAGTTAAGAGGTTTCTACCTTGAAGTCAATAAAACACAAAGTTATCTAGTAGGAGTGACTGCTATAATGTGGGTTCTCCTGAACTGTTTGGAGAAACCATTCATAATTAGTCACCCTCACAAGTGTTGGTGTAGACCAGAAATAATTTAGTGTCTCAATGTGAACCAGTACATACATTTCAGACCTATAGTTCAGCAGTGTTCTGTTAGATAATAGACAATCTTTCATTCTTTACCAAACAACAAAATTTAAGACTGGTCCAACTTGAAGGTATTTGCAGATGACGAAATAGACACGACTCCAATTTCAAAGACTGTTTTGGGAAGAGAAGAAACATTGTGGGAAAAGGAGAAAATGCTAGTTACCAGCATTTTCTCCTTTTCTCAGTGTTTTCAAAAGGCATTCTTGTTAGGCTAGTTAAAAGTCACGATTGAGTGGTAAAGGGTTAAAAGGAAAGAAATATACCAATTTGCAAAACAAAAATGGAGGCAACCCTTTGAAACATTGCATGAAAATAAGAGATGGCCATACCTCCTACAGGACAGATATTTAACCTCTACAAAAAAGTAACAACTTGCACATTACACAAATTAAGAGAGTTCTACCTAGCATACTTCAAACATCATAACGGGCAGTATATATATCAAGGTTTCTCCTGGTCCAATGGCTTTCTTGTCTGGCTGCATTGTCAAAATAAGCCCCTTACCTGCCCTAAATGTTACTTCACCCATTACCAAACAACAAAATTTTAGACTGGTCCAAATCAAAAACATTTGCAGACCACAAAATAACAGTGCCAAAAATTTGAAATTTGTTTTGTGGGGGTAGAAAACATTGTGGTAAAAGGAGAAAATGCTGGTTACCAGCATTTTCTCCTTTTCCCACAATGTTTTCTGTAGGTTTCTTTTTTAGGATTGTCAAAAGTGAGATAGTGCGGTAATGGGTTAAACCAAAAAGAAATGAAATGCCATTCTAATAACAACTGCACATCACACAATTTCGAATCATACCAAAAACTACTAATGTTACTGTTCCAGCATACATTTCTAAACTTTAACAAATTCACTACTTATTTACATTCGCATTCTCAGCAAACTATTCAATGTAGATATATGTACAGTACAGCAACCTAAGTATAAAAATCATTGCCTCTTTAATAAAGGTTGGGATGGTGTGGTAAAGAGATACCAAAGTGTAGAAAACTTTGTGGGAAAAGAAGAAAATGCTGGTTGCCAGCATGTTCTTCTTTTCCAACAATGTTTTCAAAGGGCCAATCTCCCCTGGGGCAACTAGTTTTCACTAAATGTGATCATAACCCCCACCACCAACAGCTGCTTGTCGCTAATAGGTCTTTGTTACAGAATGTAGACTGGTTCAATACAAAAGTAGGAGTTAAAAAAAAGTTTGACCCTTTACCACACAATCCCGACTTTTAACGACCCTGAGAAAGATGGCTTCACAAAACACTGTAGGAAAAGGAGAAAATGCTGGTAACCAGCATTTTCTTCTTTTCCTCCAGTGTTTCCTATCCTTCCCAAACCAAATTTTTATTTTTCAGTCACCTTTATTTTGTTGTCTGAAAATGCTTTCAATTTGGACCAGTCTAAAATTTTCTTATTTGGTAAAGAGTTAAGGAGAGATAATTCTGCAACAAATCTTAGCAGGATCATGGAAATTGCGCAAAAAATATGCAAAAAACTTCATATATATGTATAGGATGCGCAACTTCATATATATATAGGAACACTGTGTGTAAATCTGAATTCAGTACCTGAAAAACTGTCGGAGTATTTAACCGGACAAATTTGTGTCTACGGATGGACAAACAATCAGCCACGGCGATTCTGGTATACCCCCATCCAGTTCGTTGTGGGAGGTATAGTAAAGTTTGGGATTGTTTGTGTGGTAAAGAGATATCAAGCACATCACTGTATTCTATATTGCATCTCAGCTGCAAGTGCTTGATTTTTAGTGAAAATTTTAAGGCAAACAAGGGGCATAACTGTATTAAAATACTTAGTTATCTGCCCCTGTTGTATGAGTTTCCCTCTCGAAATTTAACAACTTCCAAGTTTAAAGTAAACAGCTACAGACTTAACCAAATCAATTGCGACACATGCATTTCAGCCATGCTCTGGGAAAAGGGGAATAACAACATCTGCAAAAAATACCAACCAAGGTCAGCCTGGTGCGTCATGTTTGATACTTTTTGCAATTGGTCAATTTTGTGCATGTCAAAGGACAGCTCTACTTCAAAATAGATTTTATCGAACCATAATTATATGATAACTTGCTTAGTATAACGAATTGTGAAAATGCATTAGACCCCCTTTTGTCACACCATGGCTCATTTGCATTTACCTACATGATGTTTATCGGGAAACAAGAAAACAGTAGAACTACAGGTATACATAATGGTTAACTCTTTACCACACAATCCTGTCTTTTAACGACCCTGAAAAAGACAGCTTTTGAAAACATTGTAGGAAAAGGAGAAAATGCTGGTAACCAGCATTTTCTCCTTTTCCCACAATGTTTTCTACCGTTCCCAAATCAAATTTCAATTTTTGAGCCATGTTTATTTTGTCGTCTGCAAATGCTTTCAATTTGGACAAGTCTACAATTTTGTCGTTTGGTAAAGAGTTAAAGTGCTAAAAAAATGACACCACAATCTAGATTGTCTGCAACAGATTTTTAGCTTTTTACCAATTGGGCTTACTTTTAACAGTTTTGCGTACAAGTAACACATAAAAGATTTTACTACTGGAATGATACACAATATCTCACTCAACATAAGCTAGCGATCTAAAAACAAAAATTAATGCCAGTTCATCCCCATTGAAAGGAAAAAGGAAATACTTAACCCTTAACCACACACTGTAGACTTTCAACAACCCTGAGGAAGAAGCCTTTTGAAAACATTGCGGGAAAAGGAGCATGTTCTCCTTTTTCAACAATGTTTTCTACTCTATCATAGAAAAATCAGATCATTTGAGAATTGAATTGTTGTCTGCAAATTTGGAACCTATCAACTCTTTGCCAAACAACAAAAATTTAGACTGGTCCAAATTGAAAGCATTTGCAGACTGCAAATAAAATTAAGATAAAATGATGGGGTTTTGATAGTAAAGAAAAACTTGTGGATAAAGGAGAAAATGCTGGATACCGACATTTTCTCCTTTTCCTGCAAGGTCTTCAAAAGACCATTTCCTAAGGGTGGTTAAAAGTTTGGATGTGTGGTAAAAGGTTAAAGAATAGTAAAAAATTGATACATGGAAAGTACTATTGAGAAATCAATCTATACCATATTAGAAATAAATCCCACAATTTTTTTTTTAATTAACAAAAAAACTGATCTATCTGCTTACCAGGAATGCATTCATTCCTTCTGAAATTAATCAGAACTTATTTTATTGCACAAATAAGTCATTTTCTTTCAAATCAATATATTTCAAATCAATACATTGTATCAAAATATTTTATATAAAATGATTAATAAAACTTTAAGGTCATTCAAGACTGACACTGTTTGCAAACAATGCATAAACAGTGTCTTAAATGATGGATTTTCTCTCTGAAAGTGTAAAAAAAACTCTGGGGGGAAGTAAAAATGCTAGGTTTACCTCATTACCAAATGAAAAGATTTTAAACTTGTCCAAATCAAAAGCATTTGCAGACGACAAAATAAAAGTAACTGAAATTTTGAAATTTGTGAAGGTTGGAAAACATTGTGGGAAAAAGGAGAAAATGCTGGTTACCAGCATTTTCTCCTTTTCCCACAATATTTTCTAAAGGCTTCTTTCTCTGGGTCATCACACGGAGGGATTTTGTGGTAATGGATTAAGTGTCTTTGCCTCTTTTACCACGATGTTTTCAAGAACTTCTTCTCCCTGGGGTCTTTACCATTCTTGATTGCATGGTAATGGATCAATAAGACAGAGAAAGTATATTTTCAAAACCATAGCCTATGCTGTAATTACTGAAAAGGCGATTTCAGTGATTAACTACAACAATACACTGGTTTAATCCTTTACCAAACAATCCAGGGTTTTCATGACCCTGAGAAAGAAGCCTTGTGAAAACACTGGAAAAAGGAGAAAATGCTGGTAACCAACATTTCTCCTTTTCCCATAATGTTTTCTAACCTTACCAAAACAAATCTTATTTTTCTAATTACATTGATTTTGTTGTCTGCAAATTTTTCCAATTTGGACAAGTCTAAAATTAGGTTTTTTGGTAAAGACTTAAGTAAAAAATACAGAGATAGTTATCTAAACCTTTACAACACAAGCCCTAGATTTAACTCGTTACCACACAAGAAAATTTTTGACTGGTCCAAATTGAAAAGCATTTGCAGACAACAAAATAACTGTGACTGAAAAATCAAAATTTGGTTTTGGAAGGGTAGAAAACACTGTGGGAAAAGGAAAAAATGCTGGTTACCAGCATTTTCTGCTTTTCCCTCAATGTTTTCAACAGGCTTCTTTCTCGGGGTTGTTAAAAGTCGGGATTGTGTGGTAAAGAGTTAAAGACCCTCAAGATAAGACTTTTAAAACCAGTGGGTAAAGGAGAAAATGTTTTCTCTTTTTTCAACAATGTTTTCTATCCTACCAAAGGCATTCTTTTACATTTGAGTCACACAATTTTGTCATCTGCAAAAGTTTTATACTTGAGCAAGTCAAAAATTTTGTCATTTAAGTAATTGGTTAACTCTTATCCTGCTAAATATCTAAAATGAAATTTTCAATGCGATAGTAAAAACCAAAAAATTGTTATTTCACAGATATGTTGTAGGGAATAAAATCTCCAGACAGGACAGCGTAGATCCAAGATCAGATGATCAGACTGCACATTCTGTGCAGTCTGATCTTGATCTATGTTGTCCGCAAAACGTCTGTGAGTCGCGATAAGCAGCCAAAGGGTTAAATTAAACCATCTAAGCCAAATTTAATTTATTGTCTGCAAATGCTCTCAATTCTGTCTAGCTTAAATATTTGTTGTTTGGTACAGACTTTTAAAATACTCAACTCCCTTGCATCTTTGGATATTGCAAAAACTCCCATACAACACAAACTCTCATTCATTAGACTACATAACAACTTTTATAATAAAGAGGAAGTTGTTTTTTTGATGTTCAAGAAGAAAAAAAAAAAAAAGAAGAAATTGCATCAGTTTTGTGAGGCACTTTAACAATACCAACACAGGCTTCTTTCCTTTGCATTATTTTTCTTAATCATGGGCTTCAATCGCAAAGCATTTTAAATCTTGTTCTATTTGTAATACCCATGATTAACCCTTTACCACACAATCCTGACTTTTGACAGCTTTTGAAAATCCTGAGAAAGACGGCTTTTGAAAACATGGTGGGAAAAGGAGAAAATGCTGCTAACCAGCATTTTCTCCTTTTCCCACAATGTTTTCTACCCCTTCCAAACTAAATTTCAATTTCTGATTCACATTTATTATGTCATTTGCAAATGCTTTGAATTTGGACTAGTCCAAAGTTTTCTCGTTTGGTAAAGAGTTAAGCATCTGATTTGATAAAAGAAAACATTCCAGCCAATCAGATGGGAAAACTTAAAGGTTTCAAATTACGATCCCAGCAAATCAGATGGGAAAACTTGGAGGTTTCAAATTCCCCCTTAGCCCTCCAAATAAACCTATCTGACAGTTTCATCCTACATGTCAAAATTTTAGACCTATCCAAATTGAAAGCATTTACAGACAACTATTTCATGCTGGCTAAAATGACACAATTTTTCTTTGACAGGGTAGAAAAATTTGCGGGAAAAGGAGAAAATGCTGATTATCAGCATTTTCTCCTTTTCCCACAATGTTTCCAAAAGGCTTCATCCTAAGAGGCGTTAAAAGTCGAGATTGTCTAGTATAGGGTTAAAACGCCACAAAAACTTGCACTTTTTTAAATTTTCTGCAAACAACAAATAGTATGAGTCTCAAATTATCGCATTTGTCACGAAATAAGGCTTTTACAAGCACTGTGGAGAGAGCAGAAATTGCATTTTCTCCTTGAAAATGCATTTTCTCCTTGTCCGATTCTGATTTCAAAAGCAGTATAAAGTTTTTCAAACTATGTCAATACAATATAATAATAATTATGAATGGCTTCAAAATGCGTGATATAGTGATTGTGTTCTGTAGCTGCAAATAAAACATAACTGCATTTCAGAAACTTGTTCTAATAAGATAGGACTTCTACAGACTACTCTATATGTGTTTCAGTGGATTAAATCTTTGCCAAACAACAAAATTTAGATGCATCTAAATTAAAAGCATCTAGAGCCAACAAAGTAAAGATGACTCAAGAAATGAATTTTTCTTTAAGAAGGGAAGAAATCATTGCAGGAAAAGGAGGAAATGCTGGAAATGAGCGTTTTTCTCCTTCACCAACCGTTTTAACTCTTTCCCAAACGGCAAAAGTTTTTCACTGGTTGAAATTGTGAGCATTAATTTTGCAGGCAAAAAATCAAATGTTATTAAAATGGTGATTTCTTTACTTTATTGGTAGAAAACTTTGAGGGAAAAGGAGAAAATGCTGGTTACTAGCATTTTCTCCTTTTCACACAATGTTTTCAATAGGCCTCTTTCCCGGGGTCGTTAAAAGTCGGGATTGTGTGATACAGGGTTAAAAGTTTTACTCTCTGAGGGTGGTAAAATGATGGGATTCTGCAGTTACTGTAAAGGCTTAATAAATTTAGCCAAACAGTCAATGATGAATCTGTCTTACATGATTATTACAAAATACATTCAAATCCTACTGAATCAAATTTGCAAGAGGCGACTTTGGGTAAAATCTTAAATGACTAAAAAAACCACAACACAACTGAAATATCATTTCTGGAATTCATGTGTCTGTTGTGATAGAAGGATTAACTGCTCATGACCGATTTCTCCTTTGGCTACAATGTTTTCGGAGCTAGTAAGCAGCAGGATGACAAAAGCCCTCTGCAGGACACAATGACTTTGATTTGCTGCGTACACTTTACACCTCTACATGTATTTTAGTTGTCCATGATTCTTTAAAAGAGGGAAGTTTTTTTTAACTGTGTCCAAATTGAAAGGATCATTGCAGACAATATGGTAAATGTAATAATAATAACTGAATATGCTTTCCTAAATGGAAAGCAGTGACTTGGATATGGTGTTTTGGTTTCATGGAACTACTTTTTTTCTTCTTTTCTTAACCCTTAACCAGGTGTAGAAATTTTGGACTTTTTCAACTTGAAAGCATTTTCAAAGAACAAATTCAGATAGACAAATGATAGGATTTCTCTTTGAAAGGACATAAATCATTGTGGGAAAAGGAGAATGATGGCAACCTGCATTTTCTATTTTTCCCACAATAACATTCTTTCTTTGGGTCATTCTAACTCCAGATCGTGTGGTAAATCTTCTACTTTGGTCCCAGTTCTAGGCAAAACATAGTGGATGGCTACAGATAGCATATAGAAGGGCACTATTTCTTCCTGAAAATGTTGCAGATTCCATAAAAACATAAAAGCACAAAGAAAAACAAGCATAGAAGGAATTAGCCCAGGACTCCACAATGTGTGACCACCAAATATGTACAGAATCACCATGTTTTACAGATGTTTTATCACGATTTCCCGCTTGTACTTCAACCTGATGATTGGCAATTTTCATTTACTGAATGCTGCAATAACTGCCCACATGAGCTCGTTTGTCCCTTCTTTCATAGATTCTGTATCGAACTCCAAATCCAATAATTCTCGGACTCTTTTCATGGCTAAATCGTAGTCATCATCTGAAAGGGGAGCAAATGCGTTTTCTAGGACATCGGATGCGTGAGCCAAGTAAATTAGGGACAGTGTTCTTTTATTCATTCTATGTGGATCATTTGTCCACTGACTTAACACAGAATCTTGCACTTTTTTCACCAGTTTTGTTTTAATGGCAGAATCCACCAGTGGATGGGTTGTCATGTCAAACAGGAGAAAGTTCTGTTTTTCCGTCGTACATACCCCCTTTTCTACTAAGTTCTTTGCAAGGCGTTCACGTACATTTCGCAGCTGATATTTTAACTTCAAAGGATTCCATGTTTCGCCTGAACAAAAGAAATAAAATGTTAGCATGTAATATGTTTTTACTTCAGAAATTGTGTACAAATTAAAAGCAAACAATCAAAAACAAATGATAGAATAACAAATTTTCACACCCAACCCCTCATAAATAATTATCACTGGTATTTTTTCCATATCCTGTAATATTTTCTATTCTTTCACTTACAACCCCTACCCTGTGATCCAAATTTAAATTCTTGAAACTCAATGCTTTCACTGGTTCGAGTCCAAAATTGTATCGTTTGGTAATCAGTTAACTCTTTACCACACAATCCCAACTTTTAACAAATCTGATTCTGAGGAAGAACCCTTTTGAAAATATTGTGGGAAAAGGAGAAAATGCTGGTTACCATCATTTTCTCCTTTTCCCACATTTTCTATCCTATCAAAGACAAATTCCATAATTTCAGCCACAATATTAAAATTGTTGGCTGCAAATGCTTTTAATTGACAGGTATAAAATATTGTCATTTGGTAAAGGGTTAAAATATTCCATTTGTTTATTAGGCCCTGAACAAACTAAAGATATATCTGAAGGTAATACATATAAACAATTATGTTAAAACTTTTCCTTCCTATTGAGAATTTAACAAGCATGTATGGAAAACAGCTACAAATAATATCATTGCCAAGAAGAATCACAGTTTCATCTGAATGCCCAAAGCACATTTGAGCAGTTTCTTATACATACATATAGGAGTTTTAACAGTCTTGAAAAAAGGCCCTTGAGAAAATGGAAAAAAAAAAGGAAGAAAATGCTGCTAACCAGCATTTACTCCCTTTTTCACCATCCTGTCTATCTCTTAAAGGTCAAATCCTCACATTTGGGTCACTGAGCTCAAGATAAAGAGGGAGTGATGGTATTCTAAAATCATCATTTCTCTTCAAAACCGTATGTTGTGTGTACTCCTTATAATTGTATCGATGAGACAATTCAAATGAGTATCCACAGCATATGGTTCAGTGTAGAGTAACAAATATTTTCAATTTTGAAATCAAAATCACCCTCTCTATCTAGGGATCTTGGTCACATTATAATTTGTTGTCTGCAAAATTAATGCTTTCAGTTTGGAAACAAGTGTTTAATATTATTATTTGGTAAAAAGTTAGATAAATGAGTCACAATTTGGGAGTTTAATGCATCTTTTTGATCCATTATACAACACTATTCATCACATAATTGTGGATCAATACAATTCATTTTGTCTTACAATCGACTAAGTTATGAAGTAAACTAGTCCTTCAACATGCAGAAAAAATAGACTCACCACTGAGATACTCTATCCAAGACTGTACAGTTTCTGCAGGCTCTGTCTCTTTTATATGTTTCAGAGCTTCATCCAGTAACACATCCCCTGTTGGACTGTTGCTTTTACATAAAACTTTACGATTTAAGAGACTTCGTCTCCTCATACCAGCCTTTTCTACTTCTACTCTGCCTTTCAATGCAAGCTCAATGAGGATACAGCCCCTAAGACCAGATGATATACAGTCATTCCAAAATGATGTGTAACCCTGAAAATAAAACCAGACTCAATTTAACCCTATACACAATCCAAACTTCAAAGACCCTGAATGAGAAGGCTTAAACCCTTTACCTGATATGCCAATTGAGGCTCTTCCATTTCAGCAGCAAATAAAGATATGATGTTAAAAATATGAACAAATGAGGATACAAATATCCGATTGAGTGGAAAATATTGTGGGAAAAGGAGCAATTGCTTGTTACGAGCAATTTCTCCTTTTCCCACAATGTTTTCAAAAGCTGTCTGTTGTTGATACGTCAAAATGAGTATCTATGGAGTAAAGGGTTAAATAACACTGTGGGAAAATAAGAAATGGTGGTTTCCAGCATTTTCTTCTTTTCCAATGTTTTCTGCCCTATTAATTAAACACAAAGGTCATCATTTGAGCTACCTATTTATTGAGGTCTGCAAAATTTTTAATGCTTTGAATAAGTTTGGGTCCAAAATTTTATTTGGTAAAGAGTTAACACCAAGTTTTCCCCACTATGTGACAGGGTAGCATTGTACTCACTTGTACATGCTTTTAACCTCTTGAGTCATCATTTGAAGGTTTATCATGTAATATGTACAGTTTTACTTCCGTGATTTATCTATAATTTGCAGAACAATTTAGGTAACAATAGGGAAACAAACATTAAGATAGCTGCATGTGATTTATCTCTTCACCGCAATCCTGAGCTTTAATGACATGTAAGGTTTCTAAAAAAACTGTTGGAATAGGAGAAAATGCTGGAAACCTGCATTTTCTCCTTTTCCCACAATGTTTTCTACCCTATGAAAGACTAACTTCATTTCTTAAGTTACATTTTCTTTGCCACCTGCAAATTCTTTTCTCTATACAAGGCTAAATTTTTGTTGTTTGGTAAAAAGTTACAGACTATGCGTTAGTTTTAAGGACAAAATAGTTTTGTCAAAGCAAATTCATTTTCTGAATTACTGATTCTTCTATCTAGTTTCTGATTAAAAAATATTGCAAGTTTCATGACAAGGTATTGTTGATAAACATTCAGAGAATTTTCTAAGCAGGTTAGCTCTGTCCCACACAATAATTTTTAAACGCTTCCAACATGCAAGCTTCTGCAGACTAATCTGAAAGTGATATAATTGAACTATAAAAGTTCTTTGAAAGGGTAGAAAACAGTCTAAAATCTAGGAAACATCTGTAGACAATAAATCAAAACCCTTTACCTATAGATTAAAAATTGTTACCAACATACTCAAGTTATCTGAGTGGGTAAAAACCATTGTAGGAAAAGGTGGCCAGCAATATTCAACTTTTCCTACAATGTTTTTGAAAGCTTCCTCCAATGAGGTTGTTAGAACTTAGGACTGTTTAGTAAAGGGTTCACTCTTTAAGTCATTCTAGCCACATTTGAATTGTTGTCTGCAAATGTCTAAAATAATTATGATCTAAAATAATTATGATCTAGTCAAATGTTATTTGTGTCCAATTATTTATCAAGATGAATTGCATACTAGGGCTGCAATTTAAAGTTCTTCTGTCCACTGCATTTAAAGGGTATTTTCTTATCTAATTTCCTACCCAAAAACAAAGAATATAAATGGAATGTTTTCAGTATTTCACTCTTATTTCTCCATGATAATTTTGACCTTTGGCCATCACTATTTGACTCTTGGAAATTCCATTTTGACTCTTGAAAATTTAGGCCCAAGGGTCAATGATTCTTGGGATTCTGGACCTAGGGAGAACCCTGCTTAGAACTGTTTAGTAAAGGGTTCACTCTTTAACAAATGAAAGTATTTTAGACAGGAACACATTGAAAGCATTTGCAGATGACAGAATAAATGTAACTCAAAACTAGCAAATTGACTTTGGAGGAGTACATAACATTGTGAGTAAAGGAGAAACGTTGGTTACCAGCACTTTCATCTTTTCCCACAGTTTTTTCAGAGGGCTTCTTCCTCAGGGTTGTTTAACCCATTACCACACAGTCCCTACTTTTGACGCCCCTGAGAAAGACGCCTTTAGAAAACATTGTGGGAAAAGGAGAAAATGCTGGTAACCAGCATTTTCTCCTTTTCCCACAATGTTTTCTACCCTTCACAAAACAAATTTCAAATTTTCGGTTACTTTTATTTTGTCGTCTGCAAATGCTTTCAATTGGGACAAGTCTAAAATATTGTCGTCTGGTAATGAGTTAAACCAGGAATTGTTTGGTAAAGGGTTACAATGTGTGTTTGTCAAACACATAACTGACTGAAAATGATATTAAAATTGACAAAAGCTTTGAGAGAACCTCCGTCATTATGGACTAACTCTGACATGCCAAAATTTTCATTTTCTTTGAGTAATGTGCCTATAACATGTCAATTTGCAATGGTACAGACTGGCCTACAAATTTGAAGCTGTGATGTCGGGAACAAGACAGTTCCCTGACAAGACAGTTCCCCGACACAAGTTTTCGAGACAGTTCCCCGACAGATTTGGAGACAGTTCCCCGACACTTTTGAAGACAGTTCCCCGACACTTTTGCTCGATGTCAAACAACAAAATGAATGTTATCATGGATAAAAATATGTTTGATAGAGGATTTTATGGTTGAATGATCTTTTGTGACTAATTGAAGTGTTTGTACATGTGATTGGCGGGTACATTTGGTAATCGTGGTAATGTGTATAAGCTTAGTTTGACGGAACAATTTATCGTCACAAAATATCAAACAATGTCGAAATAGACTACATTCTCCTAAATGGTACATATAGAAATCTACAATATGTACATGTATGTAAAATTGTCCGAGTGTACAAGATAAACAAAAAAGGTGTTTCACTCAGAAAACCCAGCCCCCCTCTACTAAATTCTATAAAACAGGGGAATGCACATAACTAAAATACATCTACAAATTATTCAAAGACTCTATGGAATCAACGCTAAATACATGTACTCTCTATCCTTTTATCAACTTTGATGCATGCTTAAAGTCTACTTAAAATTCTCTTATGTTCATGACAGTGGTGATTCGTTGTGAATTCACCCATGAGACAATATCTACCCGTCACTCTATATAGAAATCTTCTTCACAGGGTCGAGATAATTCGATCACAACATCAATTATCCACGAACATTTCTAATTTCTCTTCATTATCAATCATAATTGTGTTAATTCTATAGTATAAAAGGTTATTGGTCATGAAACAAAAGTGTCGGGGAACTGTCTTCAAAAGTGTCGGGGAACGGTCTTCAAAACTGTCGGGGAACTGTCTCGAAAACTTGTGTCGGGGAACTGTCTTGTCGGGGAACGGTCTCGAAACCGTGATGTCAATGTGATCTGGAGGCTCAGTGGTGCAGCTCTTGATTGAGTCAATCACTTTTAAAATTAGAATCCGAAGGCTTACCTCAGTTACCTGCTGTCCTAGGAACGTAATTGAAATGTAAGTTCACACTTAAATTTCTCAACACCCAGACTGATTGTTTGAATGATAGTTTAAATCGCTTAAAACACTTTATTAGGGCAACAGCATATTCATGTTCCACCAGAACTAGGCTAGGGCTCTACAAATAGAGGTTCAAGGTTAAGGTATAGGATACCTCCGTTTGAAATACCATGGAATTTACAAATATCAACAACATAATACTACCTCTCGATCTTTCAGTCCCAGCAGTAAAATTTCTTCCATCAAAGTCAGTCTGGTTTCCTTCGAATCTCCGTCATCGTCTTCATAACCGTCTAGGTCTCGACTCCCAACGTCGTCTGGCTCCGAGTTCCCGCCTTCAGCATTTTCTCTAGCTTGTGTTTTTCGCCTTTGAACCACTCCACTGCTTCTTTGGCTTAGCGAGGTCATTTCTGTTTTATTCTAATTTGAAAGACAATGTTCATAACAACACGAACAAGGACTTATCTTGCTGTCACAGGTTTGTTTTCAAGATGGCGGAAATTCGCGGATGACGTTTACTGAATGGAAAATGGGATTTGATTGGTCATAAATATTTCAAGTTAAAATTTATTTATAGGACAAATGATGATGTTTGTAGTTTAAAGAATGTCAAATGGAAATTGTGGAAATAATTCCTATTTGAAAAAAATACTTCGAAGGTCTGAATACTTGCTTTTTTCGGATATTTGATTTAGACCAAGAAGTTGCGAATGTGTAGCTTTCGAGTCATCCCGTTCCAGTCTTGTTGTTAAGGTAAACATCCGACCATCAAAACACTCAAGTTGCACCTACTTCTTGGCAAAAATGAGCGTGAGAACCTATAACCCATCAGTTCGGGTTGGAAACTGGAATGAAGATATCCAGTTAGAGGAGGCAGGTTTATTTGTTTTATCAGATTTTTTTTGATGTAGCGTTGAATGGTTTATGCGAACTTTCAAAGTTTCAGTCAGTCATCTCAATGGACTCTTCACAGAGAGGTCTCTTTAAAAAGCTTAATTCATTTAAATTTCGCAGGTTGACAGATATTTGTCAGTCTCAGAGGGTCATTGCGAAATCTATACAGAGTGCATGGTGCTGTTGCGCGAAGGCTTACTCATGTTGCTTAGTGGTTTGCACAGTCATGCATGACAGGACTGCGGTACAGTAGGATAAATCTGCCAGAACTCGGACAACGTCAATATTCAAACATAGGGGAATAGAGAGATATTACGGGTGCTTCACAGCTGGAAACGTCTCAAAGAATAGTTTCATTGACACCTACACTGGTTATCAAACAAATTTTATTGAATACAATTAACGTCTAACAGAGCACCAATTACGTTTATGCATAGAGATATGACTTTCCACCCACTTTCTGTCTGACGCAAACAGAAACTTCCAATGACCGAGTTGTTCTAATACGAGGTATATGCATGTTGTTTGGGACATTATACAAAAAATGTAAACAATCAAATTAAATGCTACTTAGAGATCTGATAAATGTCTTTAACTCATTACCAAATGACAATATTTTAGGCATGTCCAAATCGAAAGCATTTGCAGATGTCAAAATGAAAAATACTGAAAATTTGAAATTTGTTTTGTGAAGAGTAGAAAACATTGTGGGAAAAGGGGAAAATGCTGGTTACCAGCATTTTCTCCCTTTCCCACAATGTTTTCAAAAGGCTGCTTTTCCAGGGGCATCAAAAGTAGGGATTGTGTGGTAATGGGCTAAATGAAGAAATGACGGTCTTCCAAAGAAATACAGTAGATTCCACTTATTTGCAAGTCCTATTTGTCAGAGAAAATATCCCGAATAAGCGGTCGGCCCGATAATCCGATGGCTCTTTTCAGACCGGAAGTCTAACCAGAGATGCAGACGATCGTTTCGTTCTAATGACAGACGTTCAGATCTTGCATCCCGATCATTTGATTAATGTTCATATTTTTTTAAATATATTCAAACTAAACAAGTTTTAGAAAAAATATTTGTTTGCTTACTTTATTTACCTGTCCAGTGCACAAAGTACCAGAAACGATCCAGGCTGTTGGCCATGGTGATGCTTCGGTTGACATAAAATTCAACACAAACTTTTTGTAAACACAGGTTTCGACGCATATCTCCAGTTTCTGGTTATCTAACAATTACTCCTTGTGTACATGCACATTCTTACACAACATGATCGTGTACTGTGCACCTGTATAAACCCCGACTCGCCACCTGTTCGGTTGAATGGGTGGGTAAAAGTTTGTGTGACGTCATAGACTGATTGCCGCACAGATGATTCTATTTTAACGCCTTAATTTAGGCCATACCATTCAAAGCAGACCTAAGTAAGAAACATTTTTCTGTGTTTTTCACAGTTTACATTCGGTACACCTTACTCTCACGCCTGTAGTCAAATTGTTTGTCACAAATTGGATTATCAACGAGACACTTACAAACAGTTAAGTTTTTTTCTACCCAGTGTTTAATTATCTGATCGGTGACAGGTTAGTTCGATCGGTCTTTCTTGTAACTGGTAAAGTGCCGAATTGGTCTTCAGTTGCTTTCGGGGAGCGTAGATCAAGATCAGACTGCACAGAGTGTGAAGTCTGATCATGGAAAGTCCATGTAAGTTTTTTTATTTTTTGCCGAGTTATACCAAGACAAGATTTAAATACAAGTAGTAATCTTTTCGCCAATTTTCCTGCACTAAAGTTACTATTGTATTTATCAGTGCTCTTGGTGGTGGGTGTACAGCCTGGTACCCAAAATCTCGCGTAACCGTCCAATTGTTGAACTTGATAATCAGCAACCAGTGAAGTAAACTAATGCACCAATGCTGCAAAACAGCCACTGAGTTAACGAGGTCCATATTCAGAATGTTGGCCATTTGCAAATGTTTTGTAAACGTTATTGCACTTTCTTAAATGAAAAGAATAACATGAAATACGCCAAGAATTTTTATCATTAATGACTAAATTATGAAAACGGATCATGTCGGACTCGTCGTTTGTATGCAGTTGCATCAGTTTTTATCTGTGATTCTCCGTATGCACTGAAATTCGACTTTCATCGTTTTCAGTAACCTTTTTTTTCCCGGACAGATTGGAATTTTTCGCTGTCCTATCCCAAGGAATTGCTAAAAAACACTAGAATTTCGAATAACTTGCTAATTTTTCGTTGCAAAAAACCGAAATGTTCTATTTATAGGATCCCGATTAAGCGTTGAAATTTACGTTGTCTAAATAGGAAATGGATCGGTGCTGGACCAAATCTTGCAAATAACCGAAAATCCTGATAAACAGGGTTGCGATTAAGTGGAATCCACTGTACTTACTACTAGGAAAAAATTTAAGTGTCCGAAGATCAACTATTTTTTGGATAAGTCATTAAAAGTCGGATAGGAAAAAAAAAGTGAATTCAATAGAAAACCGACACCTTTGGAATGGATCTTTCAATTTAAAAAGAAAAAAAATGTATTTTAATGTTTTTGAAACAAAATATTCTAACTAATCTATCTCTCATTAGTAACAATAATCTCTACAGAGCGGGTAATGAGCGAGGCTTTAGAAGCTCTGAAGGGGAAAGTGGGTTAGGATGGGTGTACAGTAGAGGCCAGTGAAATTCCGCTTTTTGAAAGAGTTTGATTGATTTTTCCCTGATATTTGTTTAACACATGTAAGGAGGAGACCTATATTTTTCAAAGAAAACTGGTTGGAAAAGGTTAAATTGCTTGTAACATGGAAAATTTTCTGTATGAACTTATACGATTGTAGATCTATGTCTGAAGATTAACGAAGTTTGTCTGAATTATGCTGTTTAGCACAATTTTCCCTTGATAGGGTAGAAAACTTTGTGGGTAAATGAGAAAATGCTGGTTACCAGTATTTCTCATTTTCCCACAATGTTTTCAAAAGGCTTCTTCCTCAAGATCGTCAAAAGTCTTCATTGTGTGTTAAAAGGTTAATGTTATTTTAACAGCCTAGGTCATATTACGGTGGCCAGTGTAATCATGCATGTGTTTGCTGGCTTTCACCAACCAGTATTGACACAAATTTGTTTCCAAGCCACTGACTACTTTCTCACATGCATGCATCAGGATCAAGAAGCAAAAAATCACTGGAGAGAAGTTTGCTGCAACTGGGTATTGAACCTACAACCAGCATATCATGAGTAAAATACCCAAATCTCTGAGCTACCCTGCAAGGCAGTGAAAATAGAATCGAATATGACTCTTAGACCAAAAGAAGGATCGCGAAGAAAATTAAGTTAGTGATGAAAACTTATGTTTAACTCAAGCTGGAACTCATGCAGGAAAGCCTTCAGCCTGTAAAGGTCCCTTTGTTTGGTTTATACCTCTGTTTGATGGAGTGCTTTGGTAGCTTGGAGCGAACTTGAAGGGTGGCTTTTTCCAATGGTTATTTATTTTACTCTTAAAATAATTTACACTGGGTGCAGCCTTGCTGTAACTAAGTCATTGTTCAAAGAAGTTTAAATATCAACTACGTGGCTAATGAAATAATTTCATGTTTTAAATACAAGGCAAAAGATCAACATTACTTATTTTACTGGTTATCTTATAACTCTGCAATGTTGAAAAAGGTAATTTCAATATCTTTTTCATGGGAGCGTCCCTTTAGGAACACACTGCAGAGTCCCAGATTTGTCTAATGAAACCAAGAACACATTTTGATCAATGAGATATCACTATGATAAGTTGTAAACAGCGTAAAACAGCATAAAGCCAGTGTAAAATGGAATTAAATCAATTAATTAAGCAACTTGAAAGTTATCCCTTTACCTCATAAGGCATTTCTATGGTATCTCTTATTGACCCTAAATAACAGCAAGGATGAAGCCATTTCTTATGTGTATATGACATCTTTTGATAGCATAGAAAACATTGTGACAAAAGGTGAAATTGCTCGTCACGAGCAATTTCACCTTTTGCCACAATGTTTTCTAAAGGCTCCTACAAGCAATGCATAGAAATGAGTATCGATGGGGTAAAGGGTTAATCCTTATCCTGCAAAATAGATGAAATGAATTTTCAAGGAGACAGTAACAATCCAAATTCTGCTATTTCAAAGGTACATTTTGGGGGGAAAACAACCCCTTATCTGACAGTGTAGATCCAAGATCAGATTGCACATTTTGTGCAGTCTGATCTTGAGCCACATTGTCCACATTCCATCATGCTGAGCAGCCTAGGGGTTAATAATGATTATTTTCAACATACAGGACACTCTCAAGGAGTTTTTACAGAGAAGAGAGGCAGGGGATTTGTTATACCAGAAGAGAACAAAACTGGAACAGACTATATTTAAAAAAGTAAGACCCCTTTTTTTTTTCTACGATTAACCCGTTAACGATACATTTTTTAGTCAAAAAGAGATTAACCCTTTACCACACAGCAGAATTTTAGACCTATCAAACTGGAAAGCATTTGCAGACGATAATTTCATAGTGGCTCAAATGAAGCAATTTTATTTTGATAGAATAGATAACTTGGTGAGAAAAGGAGAAACTGCTGGGTTCCCAGCATTTTGTCCTTTTCCCGCCAAGTTTTCAAAAGGCTTATACCTCAGGTTCGTTGAAAGTCGTCATTGTCTGGTAAAGAGTTAAACACTGTTAAAATGATATGTAAAATGGTTCAGATATTGGCCAACCATATTTACATGAAGTCATAGAGGTAGGATTAGATTCTACCTCAATTGTTTCATCCCTTCAGACCTTTATCAGACAAATTCATCTTGTTACATCTCAGCATTTGACAGTGTTTGAAAACATTGTGAGAAATTGAGCTGTGGCTTGAAACAAACAATGTTTCTATTTTACAAATGTTTTCTACTTAATTCAAAAGCATCAGTTTAAGAGCATGGTTTAGTTTCTTTAACTGCCTTCACTTTTTGTGTGATTTTTTTCCATGGGTAAAATAGGAAATAGTACAGTAGTTGAATTTGTTCCACTCAAGTGACAAAGTTTCATATGGCTGTTAGTAATTGACGGAGGTGAAGTGTTTGAGACTTGGTTTTTTAACCTTTTTTCAAAATATTTCATATGCGTCATTCTTTGGCAAAAGGGAGCTTAATGCATCTCCGTGATGCATGATACCAAGCAAGTTATCACACACTCATGGGTCCATGAAATTAATTTTGTTCGACAATTAGAGTCGATCCGGGTAATTCCGTACACCTTCGGACAAAGTTGAAATTTGTATCATCAGCTTTAAAACGGTGATCATGAAAATGTAGTTATCATGAAAATCAAAGTTTCCTCTTTCGAATACAGCCACTAGAATACGTTGATTTGATTGGTTGTCATAACAGGGGCGGGGAAAAGGCTAGATACTGAGGTTGGCTTATTCCGTACACCTAGCGGGTAAATCCGCACACTCCTTCGGGTAATTTCGTACGCTTGTTTTAATCACCTCTCAGAACTTGTATGATATTTTTACCCAAAATGTACGATTGTTTATATGCAGATATAGCATTCGAGAATGAGAAGTTGTGGTCTTTTTTTCTCCACAAAATATCAGAAAATAGTTTTGAAACCAAAGTTCACAAAGCACACCAGACACCCAGGCCTCCCCATGATGAGAACTTTAGTTATGCTCACTTTTGTATTGGGCATGCATACTGCGTTAAGATCAATAAAATATCAATTTTTGAGCGGAAAAGGTCTGTTAATGAAAACCTCAATGACATTCAGATACAATACTGATGCTTGTAGATCTATACGGTAATCTGCTTTCACAGTTTTATACATGTACAGAATTACCCGCATCCGAAACAAGCCTCTATTTTCACCTTAGGCTAAATCCGTAGAGTTTAAAAAAAATAAAATAATTACTTGACGATTTTTTTTAAATAAAAAACAATCAAGAAATTGTGAAATTAAGTGTCAATTCTTTACATCCATTACAGTCTGGAAATGATTTTTCCTTAATAAAATCATAGCGCCTAGATGTGTAAGTCGCTACGAGTGACCTTGTGCTAATCTTGTTGGAGATGTTATGCCAAAGTTCATTAGGTGCAGTGTCTTGTCCAATCAGCATCCAGAAAAAAAATTGCGTCACTGTATAAAGTTATTTTTTTAAGCAGGATTTTCCAAAAGGACAGCTTCGTCAATAGAGGGCTATATTTAGAAGGATGGGGTTACGGTTTACGTGAGGAACGTCATTTCGTTATGTGTACGGAGTTTGCCGCATGTACGGAATTAGCCGGATCGACTCTAACTGAATTCTGAGGTGCATTGTCCTTCGACATGCAGAAAAATGACCAAAAGAAAAAAAAGCGTCCAGGTGTCTGCGAAGGCTGACCTTTGTCGATACAGTTTGCCCCATTTTCTCAGAGCATTGCCCATGTGAATTTAACCCTTTACCAAACAATCCCTGGTTTTTACGACCCTGAGATAGAAGCCCTTTGAAAACATTGTGGGAAAAGTAGAAAATGCTGGTAACCAGCATTTTGTCCTTTTCCCACAATGTTTTCTATCCAGCAGGACACAAATTTCACTTTTTGAATAACGTCTATTTTGTTGTCTGCAAATGCTTTCAATTTGGACCAGTCTAAAATTTTGTCGTTTTGGAAAGAGTTAAACCTTTTATCATTGATATAGCTACGCCCTTGGACAAGTTAAAGCTGAATTTTTGTTATTTTCAGTGGCATAGACATAAACAGGGACTTTTGCAAACACCATAAATCAAGATCAGACTGCAAAGAACAAGTGGTCTTATCTTGGATCTATACCCACCTCTACACAATTACTATCATCATTCCTTGGAAGTAAATGGCTGAGCCCCTGGTAGCTCAGTTGATAGCTTGCAGGACTTGAGAACAAGTGGACATGGGTTCAATACCTGGCTCTGCCAATTTCTTTATGTGGATTGATGATAGTCATTGTGACAGGATTCATTCTTCTCCCATTGCTAACCATTGTTTCGATGATGCTTATTTGGTAAAGCAGTCAGTGGCATGTAAAGAAAATTGTGCAGAGTACTGGTGAAAAAGACTCCAGGAGAGTTTGGATACGTAAGTGCATTGGCCACAACGATATACAGCTGTAATTAAAATAATGTTGAAATTTAACACCATACAATCAATCAATCTGAAGAAAATTGACCAGGCCAGGGATCATACCTGCCACCCCTTGTTATCAAGTCCTGCATGCCACTGACAGAGCTACTGGGGCTTGGCACAGTCAGAAATGAAACCCAAGGAGAAAATCATATTACAGAATCTGTTATCTTTTCCAGGTTGACTTGAGTATATCCAGGGATGGGTTTGTTCATTTTGGTGACAAAGTGAGCCTTCGCTGCCCAGGGGCTCTAGATAAAACCAAGTACTTTGCTCATGTGGACCCAAGAGCGGACTGCCAGCTTGCAGTTGTACCACAGATTAACAAAATTTTATACTCACAGAAATTTGAAGCTCCATGTAATGTGGCTGGAAGTAGGGAATGTGAACCTAATCTCCGTAGTACTTTCGTCATTAAAAGGTTTGTATACATAGACACAGTAAAACTTGTCATAGTGGTCTCATATAGACCTATGAACTGTTTCCCAAATGAAAATATTTTAGACTGGTCCAATTTGCCATAATTCATATGGCACAACTGATAGGGTTTTGAATCAGATAGTCTAGAAAACATTGTGGGAAAATGCTGGTTACCAGCATTTTATCCTTTTTCCTCAATGTTTTCTAAAGGGCTTCTCCTAAGGACAGTTAGAATTTTGGATTGTGTGGTACAGGATTAAACAAGCAACCAATGTAGAGCAGGTACATACAACTATTGAGTTTCCGTTGAAGGGAAATATACTTAAATGTACCCACATAAAGCAAGCACTGGTCTTAACTCATTACCAAACGACAATATTTTAGGCTTGTCCAAATCGAAAGCATTTGCAGATGACAAAATAAAAGTGACTGAAAATTTGAAATTTGTTTTGTGAAGGGTAGAAAACATTGTGGGAAAAGGAGAAAATGCTGGTTACCAGCATTTCTCCTTTTCCCACAATGTTTTCTAAAGGCTTCTTTCTCAGGGATTGTGTGGGAATGGGTTAAAGGTACATCTGTCTCTACATGTTTTCACCCAGTTTTTAAACCATTTCATCCTTATTATGAAACCGAAGTCATTCTTGTATCTTTATGCCAAATCTTGACCCTGGTAGCTGGAAGATTGCACAGATAACTAGAGATAGAAAATATGTTATAGTTCATGTTTTGGGGAGCCTTTAAAGCAATCGCTGTTGTCATTTCTGGGATTATATGGGGACAAATCCCTTGTGTTTTTCTATCCTTTACATCATATTTATTGATACTTAATCTATGTTTACACAGCTGAGTTATTTTACACATTTTCAAGTTTAGACAGGATTTCTTCTGTCCAGGTGTAAGGATGTATCTTTTAGCAATCACATTGTAGGTGCCTAATAAATAGAGGCTGGACAGTATTTTTATGTTTTGCACATATTGTATTTTAATCTTAAATGGCAAGAGACAATTTAGTTTATTCCACAGATTGTTGGTTATAAAAGTAGTCAAATATTCGTCATTTATAAGACTGATTGTTTTACGCAGCTTGTGGATGTACTAATGTATACATGTATATCTATTATGGTACAGAACTATTAAACAGCTTCTTGATACTTTTTTTTTTGCCTGGTTTTCTTTTTTTACTCTTTAAGCAAGAAGACAAATTCTAGGTTTGCCTTATTTGAAAGGCAAACTGAATGTGGATTAAATGTTGGAACTTTTCTTTGAATGGCTAAAAACAAAAATACCCAATGTTGTATTTCCTTTATGAGTTCACAATATCCGTGCTCAGTACTTTCAGTCCTTTGAATTGTTATACCATGTTTATATTTACAGTAAAGATGGTACTAGAGATGGAGAGCCTCTGAGATATAATCAAGTCTTTTACCTGTCAACTATGGATAATGAAGGTGGAAATGTAGGTATTTGCCTTTTATCAAGTATGCTGCAAAGTTAGGTTTTTCTTATTATAGAAAGATTATGTCTTCTACACATGGACTAGTGAGGGTGCAAAAATCTTCTAAAAATATACATTTTTCCCCAGAATCAGCCCAAGTAGAGAGTCAATTTCAAGTACAGGGGTGACATATTAGACTGAATTTAACCCTTTACCATACAATGCTTTTTAAACCACCATGGGAAAGAAGCCTTTTGAAAATATTGTGGGAACAGGAGAAAATGCTGGTTAGACTACATAGTGACAGGTGTATTGTCACAACAACCTATGTCACAAGAATTCAACAGTGAGTTATTTGAGGATGTTGGAATTTTATATCGAGAATGCAGTGGAATGATTTTAAAAAAACAGAAGAAATACAAATTTTGTAGCACATTGAAATTCTGCAGTTTTGCCTTGCTGACAGCAGGGAAAAAGACATGATGGTACAAGTAGAAGATTGCCCTATTTTCCATGTTGAAACATGTAGTCTAGCTTTCTATTTTAAGAACAGGGTCAGTAAATGACTCTAGTGATTCGCATCCCCATTCTGTACAATTTTGAACGGACAAAATTTTCTCCCGACCAAAATTTATTTCAAACAACAAATCTGAATCTTCTTTTTATTCTTTAGGGCCAAAGGTATTTCTAATTTATTGATTTAAACACATTCATACATTCAGCTAAAATGAGTATCTACTAACATAATTATGATAATACGTACATGTATTATGTATTCTAACATGGCATGAGAATTGGGCTCTATAAACAAAGTGCAATGAAAGCGTGGTGAAATCTATAATGAAATTATATAAAATATGTAAAAAAAAAAAAAAAATACACCCCTATATATAAAGAAACACACTATATATAGGGAAGATTTATTTTTCATATTTTATCATTTAATTTGGTTACATAATGTCAAATTCCTGTGATTATTCCATGGAATATAAAATCTTCATCTGCGATTTCACTCGAAGTATGAGGTTGTTTTCCTTTCAAAATGCGTTGGTCATATTAGAATTAAAAGAATCTTCTTTCTGTTGTGGTTTATCATTCAATAAACCACATCGTGAGTTATGAGGCACGATGAATAAACAACTTAGGCTATGGCCATTGTGGATCATTTATTGTGCCTCATAACTCACAACTGTGGTTTATTGAACAATAAACCACGATAGGAGGAAGATTATTTCTTAATTATGCTACAGTTATGAGGAAGCAATATAGGCCAAGACATCAGCCACATGAAATTGTAAAAAAAGTACCTTACAGAGTTAATTTTACAGGTTTTACTAGTTTTCAGAGGATTTCTCATAGTCATAATAACATTAATATCTTTTTTCAGCTGTTGTTACAAAGTGATAGAGTCTCCCTTCACAAATCTCCCAACAAATCCCGACACCAGGAGTTGTGTCTTGTAGCTGAGGCCTCTCCATTGACGGAATGGAAAATACTTCACAAGAAACCAAAAAGTAGATTTGAGTATGAAGGAGTACCAGTACTTGTAAGTGGGTTGTTATGTTTATCTTGGCCCAAATTTTATAGAATGCATAGAGGATAATTGGTTTTTTTTTTTATGAAAGATTGAACATTTATTTCACCAAGTGAACATTTGGCCATTATGGCACATGAGTGAAAACATTACCAATGATGTTCACTCTATGAAATAGGGTTCAAACTTTCAACAAAAAAAACTACCGTAAATATTTATTTCATGCATCTAAACTGTTTTCTTTGGATTTTTGTCAAAATCCTAGTTGTTTTCGTAATTCCGTGTGAAGAACCTCCCTTACATAACAAGTATTACCAAATATTATGTTAAGTGCAAGAAAAATAGGGTAAATGCATGTGAATAGTGTCACATCCTGCTCTGGTTGAATGGCACATGTTGTTTACGTGTCGTACATAGGTAACTTACATGTATGTGCCAAAAGTACTGTTTCCAACTTTAATTGAAGAGTTAGAAATCAGTATTTTTAGCTCCACTGGCCAAAGGCCAAAGGTGTCCTTCATGGGTCTGTCAGTCTGTCCTTCTGTCCTTGAGTCTATGTGTTAACTTTTATTTCAAACGTCTTCTCTGAGACTACCCGTCTAATTTTGATGAAACTTCACCGAAATGGTCCTGCCATGGTCGTTTTCAGAATTTTTTCAAAGAGTTTGCTTCCTTCAAAACGTCTAGTTGCCATGACAACAAAACTTAAAAATATTGGCAATTTTTGAAAATATTCTTGTCCGAAATCATAGGGCCTAGGGCTACCATTTTCGGCATGTAGCTTTATTTTGTAGACCTCTATCAGATTTCTTCAAATTATAGCCCTGGGATCAAAATTGCTCCCTCCAAGGGGTCATAGTTTTATATGGGCTTAAATAGAAAAATTTAGAAGTCCCCCTGCACCTAGCCACAAGGTCTAGGGCTACTGAATTTTGCATGTGGCTTTGTCTAAAGGGCCCCTTACAAGAGTGTCCAAGTCATAACCCTTAGGTAAAATTTTACCCCATCGCAGAGGTTTATAGAGAGAAAAATTTAGAAGTGTCCCTGCACCTAAGCATAAGACACTAGTGCTACCAAATTTTGCATGTAGCTTTATCTAATGGGCCCCTACCAAGAGTGCCCAAGCTATATCCCTAGGGTCAAATTTTGTCATAAAGCCTAGGGCTATGAAATTTTGCATGTAGCTTTATCTAGTAGGCCTTAGCCAAGAGTGCCCAAATTATAGCCCTAGGGTTGAATTTGATTCCATTCCAGGGGTCAGAAGTTTTACATGGGCTTATATAGTGAAAACTTTAGAAATCTTGTTACCAATTTGCCTGGAAGTGTAAAGTTTGGCTTGTAGTGATTTTATTTATTAGCCAGTGGAGCAATATAGGGCCATCATGGCCCTCTTGTTCACTGCTTGTAACCATTGAATACCAGTATCACACCATTTTCTCTGTTATTTCATGATAAACGTACCAAAAAGCATGAAATAAGAAATGGATATTTTCATTCATCAACCCCTAGGCTACTATATGTGACATATAGCAACTTTGTGGACAGTATAGATTAAGATCAGACTGTGCTGAATATGTAGTCTAATCTTAGATCTATATTGTCCTATTCAGAGTTTTTCCCCTGTGAAATGAACTTAAATCACAACAGTCAGAAGTTTTTCTTCAATTTATTTAGCACCGTTGGCATAAAGACTTTAAACTCTATACCAGATGACAAATTTTAGACTTGAATTCTTTTGCTGGTAAAGAGTTATGTGTAAAGTTTGTTTTGGGCAAAATATCTCACATGGCACTAAATCAAAAAAATTCTGAATTCAGGCTAAAACCATGCTTTATGCAATTTGGTCGTGATTTACTTTTTCGACGAAAATGCGTGGAATGTATTCTATCAGCATACTAAGGGCTTTTGCAATAGCTTAGATTAAGATTAGATTGTACTTATACAGCACTCTCATTACACCTAAAGCTCTGTTGTAAGTACAATTGATTCATTACCAAACAATCCTAACTTTTAACCACTGTCAGTAAGAAAGGCTTTTGAAAACATATTGGAAAAAAAAAGAAAACAAAGTTAGCCAGTATTCTCCTTTTCTCATAATGTTTGCCATCCTTTTAAATACAAATCTGAAGATATCATTGATATTTGTTGCCTGCAAATGTTTCAAATTTGGACCATTCTAAAATTTTGTTGTTTGGTAAAGAGTTAACTCTTTACCACACAATCCCGACTTTTAACGACTCTGAGAAAGAAGTCTTCTGAAAGCATTGTGGGAAAAGGAGAAAATGCTGGAGTATTTTCTCCTTTTTCCACAATGTTTTCTACCCTCCTCAAAACAAATTTCAAATTTTCAGTTACTTTTATTTTGTCGTCTGCAAATGCTTTCGATTTGGACAAAGCAAAAATATTGTCGTTGGTAATGAGTTAAAGGCTTTAACGAAACAATGTGAACACTAGGAAATTGACTAAAATCAGTAATTTGCAGATCTATGAAAATTTGAATGTTTGTAAAATTGTAGTATTCATCCTTGAATAGATCGAGGATATTTGTTTTTTCAGTGCAAGATCGAAATTTATTTCATTCAGTGGACACTATCGGTAATATTTTCACTTGTGTAATATTACCGATGGTGTTCACGAGATGAAATAAATTTTGATCTTTCACCGAAAAAAAGAAAAAAAAAATATTTATTTCACGCTTTTAACCCTTTCTGGGAGGAGCTTTATCAAAATCCAGTACAGTTCTTTTCCATTATTCCCCATGGCGTACCCCTCCCACATGGCAATGCATTACAATATTACGTCAAGCGCGAGAAATGTAAGGTATATGATGTCGTATTTCCATCTGGTTGTGAGGCACGCGCAATTAACCTAGAACATGAAAATTAGTATTTTCACTGGTGGAACCAGTGTAAGATCGAAAAATATTTTCACTGCTATTTCTTGATATCCTACATGACAGCATGAAATAAATAGAAAAAAACGCGGGAAAAGGAGAAAATGCTGGTTACCAGCATTTGCTGGTTTTCCCACAATGTTTTCAAATTTTTTTTTTTATTCAGGATCATTAAAACAAGGGATTGAGTGGTAAAGAGTTAACCCTATTTGTTTTTCAGGCTAATGAGAAGGTCATTGTAAACCACGTAGTAACGAATCAAGATTTGTGTGTAGAGGAGGAGATTCTCACACGTACACCCTTCGGGACCAGGGAATACGAACTCACTGCATGCACTATGCTCGACTCGCATCGTGCTGAAAAGGAACAAAACCATTGGATGATTGTTATGGGTGTGCCTGGAGACGATATATATCCAGTTCAGAGTCAGAACCCGCCTCTGTCTTCACAAGAATCCACGTCATCATAGTTTTATTGTTATATAGATTGTAAATGTATCCAGAAAAAAAAAAAGAACTTTTCTAGTAAAAGAAACTGACATGATTTTAAAGTCAATGTGATTCTGATATATAGAGCTATTACAAATGTTTAAATTTAGAAATGATTTTGGAGTTGTTCTTGTATCAATGATTGCGAGTGTGAACCTCGGCTCAGTCAATGAAAATTGAACAATGTTCTGTGAAAAGCAGATGCAAAATTTTTGACACAGAATAGTATGCGCAGTCTGTGCCAGCTGACCTGGTTCAAAACCTTTCGATATTTATGAATTTTCAGCATGACTATGGATTAACTCTTTACCACACGATCCGGACTTTTAACAACCCTGTTAAAGAAGTCTTTAGAAAACATTGTGGGGAAAAGGAGAAAATGCTGGTAATCAGCATTTTCTCCTTTTCCCAAAATGTCTTCTATGTTCCCCAATACGAATTTCAGATTTTTAGTCACTTCTACTTTGTCGTCTGCAAATTCTATCAATTTGGACAAGTCTAAAGTTTTGTCATTTAGTAAAGAGTTAACCCTTAACCACACAATCCTGACTTTTAACGACCCTGAGAAAGGAAGCTTTGGAAAACATTGTGGGAAAAGGAGAAAATGCTGGTAACCAGCATTTTCTCCTTTTTCCACAATGTTTTCTACTCTTTCCAGCAAAAAATTCAATTTTTGAGTCACATTTATTTTGTCGTCTGGAAATGTTTTCAATTTGGACAAACCGACAACTTTGTTGTTAGGTAATGAGTTAAGCAACGGCAGCATTCAGACATTTGTTATACAAAATGAATTTTATGGATCTTATATATAATAATCAAACCCTTTGCAGCATAGCGGGACTCCCTGACCTTTTGCAGATAATGTAGATCAAGATCAGGCTGCACAAAACATGATCTCTGATCTTGGATCTACACTGTTCAATAAAGAGATATTCTTCTCAAAAAAAAAAAAAATAAATATTCATTTGATTTAGCAAGATAAGGGTTAATGACAATTTACTTGGTTTGATGTGTCGCAGAGATGCATTAAGTCCTCTTCTGCCAGATCATGGCTCAATAATTCTTTCTGAGGATTAGCTACACAGTTCATTGTTCTCTAACAATTGACATTCTTTTTTTACATAACCTGGAAAGAATTGTTGGCATGGAAAACATTTGTTGTGCAATGCGCTGGTAAACCCTTACCAAACGACAATATTTTTGGACTCTACTAAACTGAAAGCACTTACCAGAGATATATTAACCCTTTACCCCATAAGGCATTTCTATGGTATAGCTAAATGACCCTTAATAACAGCATGGGTAAAACCTTTTCTTATGTGTATATGTCACCTTTTGATAGCTTAGAAAACATTGTGACAAAAGTTGAAATTGCTTGTCACGAGCAATTTCACCTTTTGTTGCAATGTTTTCCAAAGGCTCCTGCAAGCAATGCGTAGAAATGAGTATCTGTGGAGTAAAGGGTTAAATGGTGAAGGAATTGTTATTTCTGTCTGTCACAGGGTAGAAAATATTGTGGAAAAAAACAAAAATGCGGGTTTCCACAATGTTTTCAAAGGACTGCTCCTTAAGGCATGGTAAAGGATTAATGAAAAATGTCAAGAATGAATGAAAGCTGTACTTGCAATAGTGATACCAGTGAAATATGGCAAACTCCAAACAATCAAATCAATATCTGACCCTCCACCAAACAATCTGGTATATCTCTAAACAACACAGATAGATAAATAGTTTCAAAATATTGTGCAAAAAAGCAGAAAATGCTGGTAACTTTTTTTCCCCAAAAATGATTGTCTACCCTGTCAAAGGTACGCCCCATCATTTAAGGCACATTTCACTTCATAATCAGCAAATGGTTTCAATATAATATAAAATATCGTCATGTTGAGGTTTGAAGTTCTCTTGTCTGGTAAAGACTAAAGAGTGAAACACTGGTGTTTAACTCATTATCAAACAACAATATTTTAGGCTTGTCCAAATCGAAAGCATTTGCAGACAACCAAATAAAAGTGACTGAAAAGTACCTAGCATTTTCTCCTTTTCCCACTATGTTTTCTACCTTATCAAAGACAAATTTTATCATATGAGGCATGTTTATATTGTTTCCTGTAAATGCTTCCAGTTTGGACAAGTCTTAGATTTTGTCATGTGGTAAAGAGTTAACAAGCTCATTATATAGCACTGTCAAACAGGAGTTTGAACCTGTTTTATGGTGCTATACAAGACAGACTCATCCATAAAACAATTAATCATTTTAGTTGTCTAGCCATGGAGTTCAAACCCACACCCTCAAAATGGCCAAGGACTTGATGTGGTTTTGAGTCCTGCACTATATCACTTGAACTATACAGGCTTGACAGAGAAACATAGCCTTTTAAGAGTTTTTATGTACTTGTATTGATTTTCGCAGGAAAACATGAAAAAAAGAGTAAAAGGTTTTAACTCATTACCAAATGACAATATTCTAGGCTTGTCCAAATCAAAAGCATTTGCAGACGACAAAATAAAAGTGACTGAAAATTTAAAACTTGTTTTGTGAAGGGTAGAAAACATTGTGGGAAAAGGAGAAAATGCTGTTTACCAGCATTTTCTCCTTTTCCCACAATGTTTTCTAAAGGCTTCTTTCTCAGAGGCATTAAAAAGTAGGGATTGTGTGGTAATGGGTTGAAGTGATACATAGGCTTTGACAGTAACAGAAAGGAGGATTTTTGAAGGAAAGGATAGTGTCTTGTTTTTGGATCAGTCTAAAATTTCGCTGTGTAGTAAAGAGTTGTAATTCAAACTCCTCCAAATTCAAAGAATTTGAATAATGAAATTTAAATAAGCATGATGCAAATAATGGAATTTGTTGTAGAACAGCTAAAAAACATTGTTGGAAAAGGAGAAAATGCTGCTTAACTCTTTACCAAACGATAAAGTTCTTGTCAGGTCCAAATTGAAAGCACTTGCAGAAGACAAAATAAATGTAACTCAAAAACTGAAATTTGATCCAAACAGGTTAGAAAACATTATGGAAAAAGGAAAAAATGCTGGTTACAAGCATTTTCTCCTTTTCCCACAATGTTTTCAAAAGGCTTCTATTTCAGGGTCATAAAAACCAGGATTGTTTGGTAAAGGGTTGGCAATGTTTTAAAAAGCCTTTTTGCTTGAAGTATACAATTTGTTTATATGAAATATGGTGATAGAGTATTGTGTTTATTATTCATCTAGCTTGTAATCAATACTTTATATAGATAAGTGTAGCTGCTGTATAGCTATGTTCCATGCAATCCCGAGTTTTAACAATCCCGAGAGAGAAGACTTTTGAAACTTTGTGGAAAAAGGAGAAAATGCTGGTAAGCAGCATTTTCTCCTTTTCCTACACTGTTAGCAACCCTTTCAAAGAAAAGTTTTATCTTTTGAGTCACTTTTGAGTGGTTGTATGCAAATGCATTGAATTTGGACAGGTCTATATTTTTGTTGTTTGGTAAAAAATTAATGTTTAATGCATGAATTGAACGGATATCTCAGCCCTTAAAAAGACAAAAATGTTGGAATTTTACAACTAGTATCTGAAAAAAACAACAATTCACCAATCCAGTGTCAAGTTCTGAAGAAGGAGATCAGTTAAATTTCAGCACAAAATCTATTGTTACCCTTACCTTTTACCTAAAAACAAAACTTAAAACTTGTTTAAGTTGAAAGCATTTTGCAGAAGAAAAATTCATTACACTTCAAAAGTTGGTGTCAGTCTTGAAAATGGTGGAATTGTTCCTTAAATTTTCGTCTTCTTCCACAAGGTTTTTTCAGAAACTTCTTTTCTAGGATCATTGAATTGTAAAAAGCTATCCCCCATCCCCTAAAAAATGTGTGTACCAGTAAGTTTTCTGGCTTGTCAGCAATAGTTCTACATACATACATGTATATCTTTCACCCATGCATGCATTAACTTTTATTTCAAACATCTCTGAAACTACCTGTCAAATTTTGATGAAACAGCAGTAATTAACCTGTTACAGTCCTCTACAGAATTTCGAGAAAAAATTTTGTTTCTTGGAAACTTTCTTCTAAAACTCTGGTTGCCATGGTGACAAAACTGAAAAAAATATCAATCTTCTTATCTGAAACCTTAAGGCCCAGGGCCACCAAATTTGGCATGTAGCTTTATCTAATAAACTTCAACAATGTTTTTTTTCAAATTTTAGTCCAAGGGAAAAAACTTTCCCTGCCATGGGGGTCACAAGTTTTAAATGGGCTTAAATAGTGAACATTTTAGAAATTTTCCCTTACCTTCTCATAATAGAAAAAAAAATGTGGGTCAGAGACCTTTCACCCTTTACCACATGGCACAATTTTAGATCTATCCAAATTGAAAGCATTTGCAGAAGACAAATTAACTTCATAGTGGCCCAAAGGATGCAATTTTTCCTTGACAGGGTAGAAAACCTTGTGGGAAATGGAGAAAATGCTGTTTACCAGCATTTTCTCCATTTCCCACAATGTTTTCCAGAGGCTTGTTTCATATAATCAATTAAAGTTGTCATTATGTGGTAAAGTGTGAATATGCAGACTTGTTGAAAAACCAGCTTTACCATCTTATGGGGCTTAACCCTTTACCATACAGCAAAATTTTTAGCCTAGTCCGAATTGAGAGCAATTGCAGACAACAATTTCATGGTGACTCAAATGATGCAATTTTCTTTGATAGGGTAGAAAACTTTGTGGGAAAAGGAGAAAATGCTGGTTACCAGCATTTTCTCCTTTTCCCACAAAGTTTTCTAATGGCTTCTTTTTCAGGGGTGTTGAAAGTGGGGATTGTGTGGTAATGGGTTAATGCTTGTCTCTTTGTCCAATGCCAACATATGCGAAAAAAATTTAGACAAAAAAAGCATTAATTTTGAAAAAAAAAATTTCAGTCATGCCAAAATGATGGGTTTTATATTTAAAAGAGTGAAAAAAAATTGTGAGAAACAAAGAGGAATGCTTTTTATAAGCACTTTTTATTCATTTTTTAGGTGAATTTTGTCAGTGAACAGGAATATAACTTTATGTTTGGGCCATAATTTGCAATTGGATTATGAGAAGTTTTCTTGCAGTATACAAAAAGAATATGTAATACATGCATCAAGAAACAAAAACTAAAAGTGGCTACAGCTGTTCAGATATATTTATTTGACTGACTAGATCTATATAATTATAACATGGGGTACATAAATCTGTAATAAATGACAAAGCTTTTCACTTGTCCAATTGGGAAACCTTTGCACAAAATAAGTTAATTTGACTCAAAAAATGTAAACTTGTCTTTTGAAGGGAAGAAAAAATAGTAGGAAAGAGGAGAAAATGCTGGTAACCAGCATTTTCTCCTCTTCATACAATTTCTTCAAAGGCCTTTTATAGGATCTTTTACGTAGTTGTGTGGGATAGAAAAAGGTTATAATCTTAATGCACAAATGCAATCCGAATGTATTGTAGGAGTTTTCTGCACAGTTGGATTGAGCTTCACTTCCAGGCTCTTGGTGTGGGAGGGGGTGGGGGTCATTAATGTCCAGGTTGACATTGACTTCTGTCTGGCTGGTTCAGTGTGCCAACTAATGCAGTTTACAGATGAGCCACAGCCCAGTGAAACAGCTGTAACAATAAAGGTGAATTTTCTAGTTTACTTGTCACAAGTCAACAAAATTTTGGACATGTTCTATTCGTCTAGCTCACTTTGATACATAGAGAGCTTGAAACCTACAAGTAAGTAGATTTAATTCCCAAACTCTGCCTGCCAAAGTCTTTCTGAAGATTGATTCTAGGCATTTGAACTCAACTCATTCCTCCCTCCCCTAGTCTCTGTCTCTCTTCTCCTCTCCTCTCCTCTCTCTATCACTCTCACTTTCCCTCTCATTGCTCAAATTTGGATTATTGTCAAGACAATGTTTATGTGTGAAAGCAGCCAGCCACAAAACAAATTTCAAAGTTTTGGTCACTTTTATTTTGTCGTCTGCAAATGCTTTCGATTTGGACAAGCCTGAAATATTGTTGTCTGGTAATGAGTTAATCAGTAGTGAAAGACTTAACAATAAACTGAATTAAGAGTTTGAGTAGCAGTTAGCCCTAATCCAGTAAACATTGTTTCAGACTTTTCCAAATTGAGAGCATGTTATACACTACAAAATCAGTAAACTTGACTGAAAGACTGTAATTTGTTTTTACAGGAAGAGTATGAAACAGTGTGGGTAATAGAGAAAATACTGTATACCAGCATTTGCTGCTTATCGCATTATAAATACAACAGACTTCTTCTTCAGGGTTGTTAAAGTTGAAATAATGTGGTAAAAGGTTATAAAATTTGTTAACCTGGATGTCTGAGAACTCCAAGTTCAACTGTCCGCCTTTGCCGGGAGCAGAGCCTGTATTTAAAAGTCGTAACACATATCTCACTTTGCCTCTCTCTGGAAAAAAAAAAGCTATTATAAAGTTTTGGAATCCATAAAGCACTGTCCTGAATTGAATTGACCCTGTGGACATGATCAAAGATCAGGCTGCACCCTCTGTGTAGTTTTATCTTGATTTACAATGTCTGTAAATGCAAGGAGAGTCAGTCCTACGAACACAGTCCTTAACTAAGAAACAAATGAATAAATGCATGGCAGAAATAAGAGACCAGGTGGGATTCGAATCCCAAAACTACCAGACTAAAGGCCAATACCTTAACCACTGAGCCAAAGAGATATCTCTCTGATGCAGTACTGTATTTAAATTGGGATGAAGTCATGCAAGAAGGACTGGTCTTCTGTAACACACCCCCTCTTAAAGTCAAAATTTTATTGATGACTCAAAGCCTTATTAGGCGGAAAGTCCATTTTTTTGACAACAAATGGGATTAAAAGCTCAATGGTCAATCCCAGACGAGCCCCCATCTTACAAAGAAAGTCTGTAACAAAGAAACAAATGAATAAATGCATGGCAGAAATAAGGGACTGGGTGGGATTCGAACCCTAGAACTCCCCGATGAAAGGCCTATACCTTAACCCCTGAGCCAAATAGATCTCTGATGCAGTAGTCAGCTATTGTGTTTAAATCAGGATGAAGCCAAGGCAGGAGTGGTCACCCGTAACAGTCAGGCTTACCAGTCCAAGGGTAAAATGGTAAAACATTATACATTTAAGAAAAAGACTTCTTTCTTTTGTGGTTTATCATTCAATAAACCACAGATGTGGCCAAATAAATACAAGTAATCCACAAGGGCAATAGCCCAAGTGATTAATTCATTGGGCCTCATAACTCACAATGTGGTTTATTGAACCATAAACCATAATAGAAAGATTATTTTGATTCTAACATGACCGATTCTTTATGAAAGGCAAACAAATTCATCCTTAGAGTAAAAACGCGGATAAAGATTATGTTCCACTGAATAACTCAATAACTTACTTTACACAGAATGACGTCACTCTGCATGGAATGGCGTAGATTTTACCACGCTTTTCCTTGCACTCTGTTTATAGAGCTGAGTTTGTGTGCCATGAATAATTCTATTATTCATTAAGACTTTAACACACAATCCAAAGCTTTAATGACCCCATGGAAGAAACTTTTGAAAACTTTGTGGAAAAAGGAGAAAATGCTTTTAACTAGCATATTTTCCTTTTACCTCAACGTTTTCTACTACACCTAGAACCAACAGTATCAATTGAGCTACAGTTATACTGTCATCTGCAAATGTTTTCAATTTGAACAAGTCTAACATTTTGTTGTTCTATGATATAGAGTTAATTAACCCATTACCACACAATGACGACTTTTGACGACCCTTGGAAAAAAGCCTTTTGTAAACATTGTGGGAAAAGGAGAAAATGTTGATAACCAGCATTTTCTTCTTTTCCAACAATGTTTTCAACCCTATCAATAAATAATTGCACCATTTGAGCCACATTGAAACTGTCGTCTGCAAATGCTTTCAATTTGGACCGGGCTAAAATTTTATTGTATAGTAAAGGTTTAAGTAAATTAGCACAATAATGTGTTTACTAATAAAAGTACAACATGGGAAAATGGCAAGTTGTGTTTATAAATGAGATCTTTGCATTTCCGTTGGAGAAATCAATCATTATTTCGCATGTTTTAGTGTTAAGACAAGCAATCACATGAAATATAGAATAGAGACTATACCCATTGTGTTCAATGTCAAAACATGATGGCAGTAAATATAAGGAACTTACTCCTTTTTTGGTCCACTTTGATGTAATCAAATGTTTGCATATTGATGAAAAGAACAGGGTCCATCTTGATTTTCATGCCTTCACCTTTCTGTAAAATTCATTAAAAGAGCTACTCAAAAAAAATTGATCAACCAATACATTTGACTTATTTTTTACACCCCCAAACAAAAACACCTTGATATATAATTTGTATATTCTACTAGGCCATGTACCATATTTCTCCCAATAAAAGCTCTTGGGAGCAATGCAAAACTTAGATAGGGAGCCTTTATTTTGCACCCAATCTGCAAAACAAAAGGTCTGCCCAATTTCATATTTCTTTGTGTTTTACAAATTGTTAAGCCTTTACCACACAATGCTGACTTTAAACAACCCTGGGGAAGAAGCCTTTTGAAAAACATTGTGGGAAATGGAGAAATTTTGTTAACTAGCACTTTCTCCTTTATCCATAAGGTTTCTGCCCTATCAAAGAAAGATTGCATCAATTGAGCCACATTAAAATTGTACTCTGCAAAATGCTTTCAACTTGGACAAGGTTAAAATTTTGTCATCTGGTAAAGGGTTAAAGGAAATCTATTGGTGTAGAGTGCAAGCTTTTAGAGGGGTCCCCAATGGCCACATGAATTCATAATTTGAAAAACCATTGCTCATTTGGTGAGGCAGCACATACACATAGAAATGCCCTTGGACAAGGTATTGCAGGGCCAAACCTGGTACTGCAGCGAAATTAAGTAAGCTTTTGTCAAGATTCATCTGAATATTGTTAAAAGCTGCCCCAAAACACGAAAGAAACAGCAAAGGCATTCAGATGTGCCGCAGCAATCAATTACATTATCAAATCCTTTTTGACAGGTTGAAAATTACTAGCAACATTTACAGAACCTCAGGGTTTTTTTTTTGGCTGGAAAATGCAAGCAGAATGTATAGATCCAAGATCTGACTGCACATTCTGTGCAGTCTGATCTTGATCTATGCAGTCTGCACATGTGCCTTTTTTTGCCTATGGTCCTGAAAAGACTAACAAAATAGTTGTATAAAAATGAAATTGAAAAATACTAACATTGTATACCATAACCTTGTTTCCATGGTGTCGTTCTTCTAGTCTTAGAGCGTTTCCAACTGAGAAAGATAAAAACAAATACATAACATTATATCTATGGTACTGACAAAATGCAACAATTGTGGCCTTTGTTTACAAACACTGGATCAGTTCAACACATTCAAATAGGGAATGCCAGGGCCAAAGCAATTACTATTTGGTAATATTTAACTCATTCGTGCTAATAGCGCTGTGGTAATAGCGACTCTGCCACCACCCTTGTAGATCGAGTTCAAGTCAGAGCTGTTTTTTAATCAAGCATTTGTTTTTTAAGGTAAGCCAATGGTTACTTTTTTTTATATCATAGTGAGTATCTGTACTTGTAATTAGTTCATATTTAACTGACACTGCACAGGATTGCATGATGATCCTTGGGAAATTTGGACAAAATAAACCAAGACATTTCTTGCAAAGGGTTAAACGAGGAATCAACAGATACATGTACTGAATGTCAAGAGGTTTTTGTTTGGTACCTATACGGCCAGTGAAAATGAATATGTATACCGCCAGTGAATGGGATGAGAGTTAGGCACTTATTATTGTATTGTTGTATCAATCATATAGAAATGTGTAGTAAAAGGAGAGAGGGATAAATGGAATTTGAATATAATGTAATAATGACAAAAGAATATCAATGACTAAAAGATTTACATGTCTGAAAATTAGGATAGAAGAAAGGAAAAAAGGGGGAGGATACACAAAAAGACAATCAAAAGAGGAAAGGAAAAAACTGATGAAATATATAAATTTCTTTCTGAAAAGGTAGACTTAATGGCTTGTACCATTATAGCCCTTTTGATAGGTGGGGATCTTTCTATTACACCACTGCTCCCTTAGTAGAATCGATAGCTTGTAAAACTTTTAAGCCTTTTTATTTGAAATCATCTGATAATTTGCCTGTTCTTCCCGTGTATAAAGATAGAATGCTCTGAATTATTGCGATATCACTCATTCGATCCTTACTCCATAGATTCTTCTAGTATAAAATCAAACCCTAACAACTGCATTTGGGAGAATTCTCTTTAGCTCAGTGGCGTTGGTCTTTAAACCTTAATAAACAAGGCTCTCTACTGCACAGTTTCAAATCCTGCCAGGTGCAGGTTGTATTTAAGCTCCAGCCAGGTGCAGGTTGTATTTAAGCTCCAGCCAGGTGCAGGTTGTATTTAAACTCCAGCCAGGTGCAGGTTGTATTTAAGCTCCAGCCAGGTGCAGGTTGTATTTAAGCTCCAGCCAGGTGCAGGTTGCATTTAAGCTATGCAATTTATTGCAAATACATGTATTCATTCTCGTAAGAGGTACAATTAGTAACTGCGATCCATGGTTAAATTTGCCTACACTAGAATTGTTCCTTTTCCACCTCATTGCCTTTTGCAGAAAACTCTTGAACCTCTTGCTATTCAATCCTGTGTTCTCACAATTTTGATATAGAAGGCTTTGGAAAAAATTGTGAGTGAAGGAGAAAATTGTAGTAACCAGGATTTTCTCCTTTTCCAACCATGTTTCCACCCTGTCAAAGGAAAAGCTTGTCATTTGAGCTAATGCAGTTTTCCTCTGCAAATGCTTGTATTGGACTAGTTCATGACCAAATAAAAAGATTTACTAACAACTAACTGAATGTAACTTACATGTAAGTGATGATTTCTCACTGAAAAGGTAGAAGTAGTGTGGGAAAAGGAGTAAATGCTGGTTATCAGCATTTTCTCCCCTCACAACAATATTTTGAAAAGCTTCTTTAAAATTACTGACACACAGATAACCAAATCTGTGCTGGTGACTATAACACAGATACATGTAACTCAATCAGTACCATGGAATCAAACACAGATAACTTTTTTCCATTGACTGACACAAAGATAATAAGATCTTTATCACTAACTGAAACACAGATAAGTAGATCTATGTTTGCTACTGACTGAAACACATACAACTAGAACTTTGCAATTGACTGACATACAGATAACAAGATCCTCGCCACTGACTGATGTACAGAAAAAAATATCTTTGTCACTGACTGACATACGGATAACAAGACCTTTGCCATTGACTGACATACATGTAGATATAAAGATCTTTGCCACTGACTGAAAATCAGAGAACAAAATCAATAGCAATGACTGAAACACAGATAATAGATCTTTGCCACTGACTGACATACAGATAACTAGATCTTTGCCACTGAGAGAACCAGGGATAACAAGATCTGTGCCACTGACAAAACCAGAGATAACAAGATCTGTGCCACTGACAGAAACACAGATATCATATATCTACATCTTTGCCACCGAAAGAACCACAGATAACTAGATCTTTGAAACTGACTGAAACACAGATAGCTAGATCTTTGCCACTGACTGACATACAGATGAAAACATCTTTGTTATTGACTGAAACACAGATTACAAGATATTTGCCATTGACTGACACACAGTTAAAAAGATCTTTGTTATTTACTGGTACACAGATAACAAGATTTTTGCCATTGACTGACATACAGATAACGAGATATTTTCCACTTACTGAAACACATATAACAAGATCTTTGCCACTGACTGACAAAAAGATATCTAGATCTTTGCTACTGACAGAACTACAGATAACAAGACCTATACCATTGACTGAACCAAAGATATTAAGATTTTTGACACAAACTGACATACAGATATTAAGATCTATGCCATTGACTAAAAAATAGATTACAATATAATTGCCACTGATAGAAAAACAGATAACTAGACTTTTGCCATTGACTGACCTACAGATGAAAAGATCTTTTGCATTGACTGAAACACAGATAACAAGACTTTTGCCATTGACCGACATACAGATATAAAGATCTTTGCCATCAACTGAAACACAGATACTAAGATCTTTGCCATTTACAGACATACAGATAACGAGGTATTTCCTACTGACTGACAAACAGATAACTAGATCTTTACCTCTGACAGACACACAGATATTAAGATCTTTACCACTGTCTAGAACACAGAAAATAAGATCTTTGCCATATACTAAAGCACAGATTACTAGATCTTTGCCACTGTCTGAACCACAGACACCTCGATCTTTGTCATTGATTTCAATAGAGATAATTAGATTTTTGCCATAGACTGAAACACAAAAAAACTAGATCTTTGCAAACTGACTTAAACAAAGATAACTGGATTTTTTTTTCCATTGAAGAAACAAATATAAGATAAGTGGATTTTTTTTTTCCATTGAAGAAACAAAGATAACTTAGTATTTGCCACTGGCTGAAACAAAGATAACTAGATCTTTGCTATTAACTTGGTACAGTCCAAAATATTTTAAGCAAGCAAATAAGGTGGACCTAAAACAGTGCTCTCTTAAAAAAAATATTCGTGCACTCAAAATGTTCATTTCAATAATTCACCTTTGCTGGGACCCCAATTTGCTTGCTCATTATTGACTGCAAGCATAGTAGTTATATGCACTAAAGAGTTTTAAAGATTTAAACTTGTGGGTAGTGTTCAAGGAGGATAATTCACAAAATATAGAAATATGGTAAATGATCAAAAGGAAGGAGCAGTGCTCCTGCAAAAGGGTTTACTAATTAAGTTATGGAGCCATAAAATCTAAGTATACAAAACTGTAAATTCACCCATATAAGCTGACATGTAATAACACCTAATTCTTTGGGTTAATCTTGACGAACATTAAGTATGTAAGTAACTCGTAGACGGCAAATGCCACCAAACAACGTCAACGTCCTGCAATCAGTGTTGCATACAGAAAGGAATTACATCCGACAGATAGGCATCACCAGGTCCTGTATTCTCCAACCATCCTTGAGAATATTCTTAGTCTTATTCTCCAAGGTTTTCTAAATTTGTAAGTTACACATCCTCTGATTGGCTAAACCGAATGGTTTAGCCAATCAAAAGTTGTGTTACTTATAAATCTAGAAAATTTTGGAGAATAAGATAAAGAACGATCTTAAGAATGCTTTGTGAATACGGGCCCAGGCTTGAGCCCTCAATGCGACGTCACTCTCAGGCAGTCAGCGCTTACGTGGAGGTTACATGTATATACGCTTCTGATCATCGACTTTTGAAATTTACCCTTCCTTATTCTAATTCAAACAGCAATAAAATTGATACTTTCTGTCCATATAAAAAAAAACATACAACAACTAAAGAAAAAAAAAAATATAGCCAAATCTAATGGAAATGTTGAAAAAGTATCTACATCAACATTCAAACTTAATGGAAATTTGTTGATTGTTTCAGTATACTTACATTGATAGTAAATACGGATTCATCGTCCAAACGCCATTGTACAATAACACTGTCTTTTCCGACTTGTCGAACATCCAAGCTACCATAACTACCTGCAGTAGTAATGTATAACCTTTTACTCCAAAGATACTCATTTCTACACATTTCTAGTGGCAAAAGGTGAAATTGCTCGTGACGAGCAATTTCACCTTTTGTCACAATGTTTTCTATGCTATCAAAAGGTGTCATTTACACATAAGAAATGGCTTCATCCTTGCTATTATTTAGGGTCAATTAAAGATGCCAAAGAAAATTGCCTTATGGGGTATAGGGATAATACTCATGGATGCCTGTGAAAAGGGGTTTAATTAATGCATCAAAAAGGAGTATCCGCCAAGGTCGGCCTGCGCAGTCTGTGCAGGCTGACCTTGGTCGAAACTTTTTGCTGTTGAGAATTTTCTGCATTACAAAGGATCATTCTAACTAATGGTGCAATCCTTTCATAGTATAATGTATCATGGCAGTGCATGAAACACTTCTTCTCAGACCACGGCTCGTATGCTTATAAATGGCCCGCAATTTATTGTGTTGGGTAGCTCTTGAAAAGATGCTGTAACTTTTGGTTGACCTTTGATCATTTTTGTCGTACCTGGCTCTTCCCGTAATATTTATGCTTTTTCATCTGATGCATTATTTTATTCCTGCGTCATTAAAATACAAGAATTGGGGAGCTATCTAATGCATATGTGGGGTTACCTTCAGCAGTCTGAAGGTGTCTGCTCCGATGCTATGTTTGTTACTGGTCCTCACAAAAATAGTATCGGAGCAGACCTTCAGACTGAAGGTAATAGATGGGGCATAAAGTGTTTGAAAGTAAGGAATGATATCAACAAATGTTAAGCAATAATTACCGTTCTCTTTGCAGGAGTAACCACAACACGTGTCATTGTCCAAGTCAAAACTGAGGCACGCCAGTACCTCGCACCCAACTGATGAACATGCCATCATTCGCTTATCCTCCAAGCATTCACATATCGTGCACGGCGAGTCCTTGTACGGATGGTAGTCAGTTCCAACGGGAATTCTCTTGCCTTTCCTATCTATGCAGTCGGAACCCAAGTTGGGGTCTGTTTGGTTGAAAGCATGAAAAGATTTGTAAGCATGATGAGGCATACCTTCAGTCTGAAGGTGTCTGCTCCGATGCTAATTTTTTGACTGGTCTGCGAAGACCAGTCAAAAAATTAGCATCGGAGCAGACACCTTCAGACTGAAGGTAGATGAGGCAAATTAATGCAGAATTTAGCAAATGTCTTGAAAATTCTTGGAGCAAAAAGCACAAATTCGGAATATTCTAGCTGACGGTGTATATATAGCAAGTCCAGACTGCACAGAACGAGCAGTCTGATGTTGGACCCGCATATTCAAAAAAGGCCCTTTGCAATGCTTGTACATTATTATGACGTGGCTTTAAGCCCCCCCCCCCCCCTTTTCTGTCTGGTCAGTGTCAGTTATTAAGCCATCGCTAGCCCCTACATCAGTCTCTCATCAGTCTCTTCCTCTGCATTTTTCTCCTTTTCCCACAATGTTTTATACTCAGCTGGAAACAAATTCAATTTTTGAGTGACGTTCATTTTGTCGTCAGCAGATGCTGTCAACTTGGACTAGTCTAAAATTGTCGTTTGGTTAAGAATCATTTAAATGGACATGAATACGTGTAGTGACAGTTCAAACAGTTTCTCGTATTTCATTTGAAAATTCCTCGACCTAAAGTCTAGCTCTGACGATTTTAGTAGATTATGTTAAGTAAAATTGGGTTTTGACCCTAGTTACAAAAAAAACCCACCAAAAATGTTACAGCTGTATGCGCTAGCTCCGATGTCAATTTTTGAAGATTACGATCAGTGCATCAGAGCTACCCTACGGATTGGGGTAGGAAAGTCCTTCTGTACAAGTATTTTTGAACATGTCATTTAATTGGTCGAAATCTCCGCAAAATTTGCTTTCTAAGCAAATGAAATGCTTCATTAATCCAATACGAGAACAAGATTTTATCAGCCGATTTTCCTAAACCTACATCTTCACTCGTTTTAACCCTTTTCCACACAATGCCGACATACTGACGACCTTGAGAAACAGGACTTTTGAAAATATTGTGGGAAAAGGAGAAAATGCTGGTAACCATGCAGCATTTTCTCCTTTTCCCACCATGTTTTCTACCCTTTTCTTACATCTTCCACTTTAGCAACGTTAAATTTGGCGTCTGCATATGCTTTGGATTTGAATGAGTCTACAATTTTGTCGTGTGGTAATGGGTTAAGCCTCTTTAAACCCATTTCACCCTTACGTTATGAAACTACATGGATAATAATAATTCTTGTGTATTCATGTAAAAATATTCCCCCCCCCACCCCTTAACTATTCTCATTATTCTGAATAAGACGTTTATAGTGCTCCTTTCCATATTTGGATATTTACTGTGCACCGCAACCAGCATCTTCGCAAGCCAAGGATACTAAGGTAGTACCCTTGGCCGCTCGCCTCTTTAAAAATCGAAGCTCCCGCTGCGCCATTTCATTGGATGCGATCAAAACCCATCGCGTCCAATCAAACCATTCGTAACAAGAAATCTTTCGCAAAACAGAAAACAACAATGGCAACGCCCATCAAAAACGAAAGTTGTCGTGTCTGTGACGAAAATTTGCCAAAAAAGAGTAGATGATCGATATTTAATAAGTTTTATATAGTTTACGATCAATTATGTGAAGTATTAGGACGGGTTCCACAGCCAAATGATTGCGGATTATCGTATGTCTGTTCGTCTTGTTTCTGATCTGATGATTCCAAAAGCGCAGCCATATTTGATGCATTGCCCAACAAATTTTTACGAGCATCTTGATTGGTCAGAAATAACATCAGCAAAGGTTACGCAACTTGTGATATTCGATAGGTCGCGCAGCGGGAGTTTCGATTTTTAAAGAGGCGAGCGGCCAAGGTACGTAACGAACAAAGTGGAGTTAGTATCCTTGGCTTGCGAAGATGCGCAACCAGTCAAAAACTCACATCGCCTTCGGAGACAATATCAGTACTAAGAACACACTGAGGCATAACATCTAACATGTCTAAGCGAGTTTAAATTTCTTTCGTACTAAGGTGAAGTAGTAGTGTTCAGAAATTCGAAAATCAAAAAGCAACAAAAACAATGCCGAAAGGCAGTCCGGCGTAATGCATAGAAATGACCTTCCTCTACAAAATGACCCATGGGCCATTTCTCTTAGACTCTAAGTAGAGGAATGATCCGCGGGTCATTTCTGTACGTAGAGGAATGATCCGAGTCATTATTCTACGTAGAGAAACGATCCCAGGGGTCACACTTTCTCTACGTCGAGGAATGACCCGGGTCATTCCGCTACGTAGTGAAATGAATTCTGGGGTCATTTCTCCACGTAGAATAATGACCCACGGGTCATTTTGTAGGGAGGGTCATTTCTCTCCATTACATCAGCACAAAGTACAACCGTCACTGAGAGAGAGAGAGAGAGAGAGAGAGAGAGAGAGAGAGATGTGGTTTTTGAAACATATATCGTTACACCTTCGTTATCAGCATGTTTGTTTAAAATTACTTTGCAAATTTAAAAAATAACAAATGAAACAAAACCTAATAAACCTAGACTTTTTCCTGAGCTCTAGACATACTGGGACAGAGAGTCAGCGAGAGAGAGAAAGACAGACAGACGGACAGACAAACAGACAGCTAGACATACCGCGGGTTGTTGTTTCGTACGGATAGTACCCTCCGCCTCCGCCATGAACGTCGCTATGAGAGTGTACCACCGAGTAGTTGCTCTCTTGGCTGTGCGAGAAAGACGAGACCGAGCTTTCCTTGACAAGCTGTCCATAGGAACAGCTCAAGTTTAAAGTAAATAAAAGTACAATTAGATGTAGGACCTTCATCTCTCTAAAGCTGGTTTGGAAATGACCCGTTTTTCGTTCACACTCTTATTTTTATAAAGGCTCTGAGTTTTAATTAGCGTTTACGTCAGGCATCCTTCCTCTGAAGGATGAACGCAATTTTCCCCTTCCTCCCTGCCGACATTGAATATGAACCTACTGTCATTTGAAAATAAATGTATAAACATGTTCTGTCAGGGTGTGCAAAAAAAGTCACGTGCAGGCGAAAGACAATGAGCCAAAGTATGCATTTCTCATTTAAATCAATCTGGGTTTAGAAGAGCTCTTAGACTTCTTTTAAAACAACAACAAAAAAGTAGGCCCACCTAGCTGAAACCAAACTTTTTAATATTTGTCGAAATATGCTGAGTTATGATTTAAGTAAGTCATTAACGTAATAACTTTTTGGGCAAAACATTTAACCCTTTACAAGATGACAAAATTTCAGCTTTGTCCAAATTGAAAGTATTCATTTGCAGACGACGACTTCAGTGTGGCTCAAATGGTGCAGTTTTTCTTTGGTTAGATAGAAAACATTGTAGGAAAAGGAGAAAATGCTGGTAACCAGCATTTTCTCCTTTTCCTGCGATGTTTTCAAGCGGCTTCCTTCCTAAGGTTGTTAAAACTCGGTATTATTTGCTAAAAGGTTAAACTCGATCCCTTTCGACGGCCAATTTAATAAAATATCCTGTAACTAAGAATGGACTTTTTTTTAGGCTTGACTGAACAAGTGGACGGTAAAGATTCAGGATAAGACTGCATGTTCTGTGCAGTCTGATCTTAATCTAGGACATACGCAAAAACTCCTGATTCCGCCTGTCGCACCGAAAGGGCGAATAAAGCAAAACTGCAGCAGACGTCTTTGACACTTTACCAAACGACAATATTTTAGGTTTGTCCAAATCGAAAGCATTTGCAGACGACAAAATGAAAGTGACAAAAAATTTGAAATTTGTTATGTGAAGAGTAGAAAATATTGTGGGAAAAGGATAAAATGCTGGTTACCAGCATTTTCTCCTATTTCCGAAATGTTATTTTTAAGGCTTCTTTCTCAGGGTCGTCAAAAGTAGGGATTGTGTAGTAATGGGTTAAACACGCACTTAATGAAATCAACAGATTCATAGAGAAGAATCAAAACAAGAAAACGAGAAATTGTTGTTGTCGGAGGAGGAATTGTTCGTGAAGAACGACATCTTCTTTTGCCACAATATTTTAAAAAGGAGTAAATGGTCACGCTCAGAGAGTCGTGAAGTATAATGCAAACAAGTGTATTGCGACATTTAATGAGCCAAGTCCTGGCAAAAGGGAGCTAAATGCATCGCTGTAATGCACCATACCATACCAGCCATCACATACGTATGGATTCGATTTATCATTAGGTAGACTGGTCCTTGGACATACAGAAAATTTACCAATGGCGCAAAGTTTCGGCCCAGGTCAGCCTGAGCAGGCTGATCTGGGTCGATACTTTTCGCAGATTCATTTAGCCCTTTTTTCTCAAATCATGCCTCTGTTATATTTTAATAGTCCTTATTTAGATGAAACAAGCGAAGTTGCATCATTTCTTTTATTAAAATGCATAAATTTTTGCTTGTTTTTTGTTGGGGAAAAGAAACAGTATCCGGTTGGCCAATTAGTAAAGAAAAAAAACAAGGTCAAAGTTCTTTAAGCTTTCGGTCTTTTGGACCCTTTATCTCACTATTCCACCATTTAACGTCCCTGAGAAAGAAGTCTTTTAAACATTGTGGAAAAAGTAGAAAAAGCTGGTAACCTGCAATTTCTCCTTTTCCCACAAAATTTTCTACCATATCAAAGAAAAAAATGCATTTGGGCCACATTGAAATTGTCGTCTACAAATGCTTTCAATTTGGACAAGATTAAATTTTATCGTCTGGTAAAGGGTTAAAAGAGGTAGGACTTGACCTATTTTGCATCCCTATACCCTTCGAGAACAATTTAGATTTCTGTTATAAATGTATACATCTATATTTGGGGCCGGTGTAATGCAGAGAAATGACCCTCCCCTACAAAATAACCTGGGTCAGTATTCTACGTAGAGATGTGACCCAAGAAGTCATTTTACTACTTAGAGGAATGACCCTGGTCATTATTCTACGCAGAGAAATGACCCTCTTGGGTCATTCCTCTATACGTAAAGAAATGACCCCACTCCACTCCAGTAAGTGACTTTATTTTCGTCTTGCGCTTGACCACTTTTGAAAACAGTGACTGTGGCTGTAAAAAGAAAATGTCTTAACTCTGTACCAAACGATAAAAATTTAAATTCACTAAGCTGTGATCAGCGGTTTAGAGAAAGCTGGAGCTAAAACAGGCCTGATTTTCCCTCAAACGTATTGATAAAAGCCATTTTCTCCATTGCTAATTTATAGCGCTAAATTATTATTACAGTCTCCCTGATATCGGGGAGAGTGATGCGTCATATAAGGCAGGTCGAATCTTCGCAGAATATGACATTGCAGACAACGCACTCGGAGAGATTGCCTTGCGTTTTTCGCAGCCCGATTTTGATGTTATACCGTCCGTCAGCACAAGTTGAGCTACATGTACTTTCGTATGTAATGCAGCAACAGTTGAAGGCATACATCTGACACTGTCATGTACTTTTGGTTTGTGACCTCATTTACGAATTGAGATTTTAACCCTGTACCACACGATCCATACTTTTAACGACTCTGAGAAAGAGGCTTTTGAAAACATTATGGGAAAAGGAGAAAATGCTGGTAAACAGAATTTTCTCCTTTTCCCATAATGTTTTCTAACCTTTCAAAAACGAATTTCAATTTTTTAGTTACATGTACATTATATTGTCGTCTGTGATGGCTTTCAATTTGGACACATCCAAAATTTTGTTGTGTGGTAAAGACTGCCTTATGATACCGTACGAAGTTTGTCAGAAACAAGTGCCCGAAAGCGTCGACGCATGAACCAAATAATTACATGGCACAGTTTCTTTGCTCCGTATCACTTGACCTCATAAGAAACTGTTGTCGAAAAACCCATTTCTTCATGAACTTTCAAGTGCATCATTCATTGTGAAACAAAGGTAGTCAACATAAGTGAGGGTTTGTTGCGTGAGTACGCGTGAAGTCAATGTGACAAAAGGAGAAACTGAACTTTAACCCTTTACCAAAGTGGTGTCCGTGGTCGTGAGGTACAGCGTCGGCCTCGTAACCAAAAGGTCCTGAGTTCGATTCCCGGGAGCGGGTGTCAACTTTGGGATTTTTCATCGGCCCACACATTCGGCGCGAGTACTGGTGTAGTTCCCAGGAAGCAGAATCGAGAGAGATTAGTATAAGTTGTCAGAACTTGTTTCTCAATCGATGTAAAATAAATATGTTTAAACTAACCCTTTACCAAACAATCTCTGGTTTTTACGCACCAGATATAGAAGGCTTTTGGAAACACGTGTCCTTCAAACATGTATTTATATATGTATATAATTGAGTGGAGCTTCGTTAATGTAAATAAGAACCATATTGTACAAATTGAAGAATTGGCTGTTCGAGATGATATGTGTCCTTTATACGTGTACTTGTGTAAATACATGTATTTCGTAACTTGTGTTTGAATGCGGTTTTCAATCAGACTTTATATAATCGATGTCCAGGCAAATATTTGTATTGATTGTAAGAAACTTTCTAAAGGACCCATCATGTTTTCTGTGTATTTGACAAAATGTTATGTAAAGTTTTTTTTTTTTTAAAAAGTGCATTTAGGCCTGCTGTTGCCAACACCCGTGGCATTGGCTTCCCATTACTCGTCTAGGTAAAAAGAAATTCGAGACAAATAACTCATGTCTTAGAACCCGCCCCTCATAAGATCAGAATCCACATTTTAATGTGTCTAATCTTATCTGCTGCAAATATTTGCCTTGTCCACCTATTTATGTAAGTATCAAACGTATGTAAATTTGGCTCTGCCTATCATTTTCTCCATCGAATATGTGTATAAATTATGCTGTAGTAATTCTTACGCCGTCTTCGTTGCCTGCTAAGAAATCACCATAGAATCTGCCTGCTAGATTACATTAAAATCCCAAAATGGCAAACGCTGTGCGAGACAACGTCCAGAACTGGAAAGAAAAGTTAGATGCAAAACTGCATGAGAAAAATGTGGTTACAGATCTCTTGGCAAAAGCAGAAGAGAAGACAGGAGTACGAAGGCTTTATTTAGCAATGGGTACGTGTTTGATTTCTAATGACTGTAATTTAATGAAATGAGGAAGCGCCATTCTAGATGTTCCGTGTTTTCAAAACTAAATTTTACAGGATAGAAAGAGGATCCTGTTTAGTATCACGAAGAAATGTTATCGGAATTTGTCATTTTCCCAGCCGTCTTTTATACCTCACGGTGCATAGGCAGCTTACCGCACATGGATATAGTCACGCTTGAATGAGTTGGTCAGTCCAATTGCAATATCATGCTGCAAGGGCATGATACTAACGTGTCATTTTTATTGCGAAATTGATGACTCAGCAAATACTGCAGATCAGTTCAATTTATTTATGTTATTTTTATTCTTTATAAACCATAATTTAAACTTGGTATTGCAATTGTTCTGACAAGTTGTCGAGTTTTATTATTTATTTTGTGAAGTTTAAGGAAAGGGTCAAGAGTGTACAGGCAACCCCTTACCTTGTTTCCTTTACTTAAGTTAAATTTTGATTTTCAAGGATTTTTGCGATTTATGACAGGGTGTTTTCCAGTATTATGCCATTTTATTTTGGAAGGGTAGAATACATTGCAGGAAATGGAGAAATGCTGGTTACCAACACTTTACTCCCTTTCCCACAATGTTTTCATTTGCCACCTTCAGGATTGTTCAAAATCTGGATTGTGTGATAAAGGGTTAAATAAAAGTATGTCTTGCATTTAGATTAGATCAAGGTGAAATTGCTCAGAATGTGTAGTTTTACACTATCCCTTTTGAAAATATCTCTTCATTTGAAGTGAGTTAACATTCTTTTAAAAATTTCAATAGAAATGGATCTAAAACATGTTCAGACAGATCAAAATGTAGGCAATCAAGACAAATCTTAGAAAAAATCTTTTGTGCACTCAAGATGCCACATTTTCTGTCATATACTCATGAAAGTTTGTTAGAACGTTTGTTATGTTACCGGTATCTTGAAAGAGATTAGAAACTGTCTATGATTTGTCAAAATGATTTACTTAAGTGACTCACTGACTCAGGTCTATCATGGCCCTCCATATTAGCCTTTAAATCGAAAGAGTTATATTTAATTTTTCATCTGTACAAGCTTTAAAATGTATTAAGCTTTGTTGTCCTGCAAAAAGTTGACATCTTGAGTGAAAAAAAAAAACAAAAACATGATAAACAGGACCGGAGCATCGTACATGGTTTATAAGTATGTACTTGTGTTGCAGGGCTGGCAGCATTTCTTGCCTTATATTTGATGATTGGATATGGAGCTCAGTTTGTGTGCAACTTTGTTGGTTTTCTGTATCCTGCTTATGCATCGTAAGTACATGTTATTATTTGGAATAATATCATGAATAAGACAATAGCCAACACCCAAGCAACATGAACATGTAACTCTCTACCACACAGATCTGGAGTTTTAAGTTCGAATCTTGGCTTTACCAATAATAAAAAGTTTATAGGTTGTATGAGCTTTTGCTAAGACAAACCAGGCTAAATTCTGTTACTCAGTATAGTGTTTATTCTAGAGCAGAATAGCAGGGCGCGCCACCCTGCCCCTTTTTCACTCCGCCCTTCTGCCCTCGAATCTGTAAAAAACCCGCCCTGCTGCCCTTATCAAATGCATACAAATCTTGTTTGTGTATTGTTCTGGTTTCAGAACAAACCACCGGGCTACATGAGCAAAAAACTCATCTTCAATGTCTCGGCTCTGTCTTATCAAGCTTACACAGTCACAAAAAGTCGCCATAAATTTCTTCCGACCTGACTATATTCATGAAATACAGCCAGTCTAAGACTAAGGGTGACACTAATTATCTTTTATCAACTTTGTCAGTTAAGACAGGACAGCAGGGTGTTATAATCTCTCTCTGTCATTCACTTGCTAAACCATCCCTTTATCACTCGAAACCCTGACTTTTTTGCCCCACGTCTGCTAATTTCTTTAAATGACGTCACACAATCAGTGAAATTTATCAATACTTGAATAGTCTTAAAATAAAGCTGAAATAACTCTTATTGCAGGTGGAGATTATCATATCATATATTTTTTGCACAAATTACAAGTATGGATGGTAAACCAAAGTTGCGAACTATCTTGAAAGTACTCGATCTTTGCTATTCAAGCATCGGCAATTTTCTTACAGCAAAATCTGCATTGCAGTGTTCTATTTTTAGCAGTCTATTTATAGAATTGCTATGCAGTAGTACACTACTCCATCAGTAGGCCTACACATTTTGTAATTCTTTCTATGTAATAATTAAGATTTTTTTTTTTATTTCTTTTTTAATCAAAATTAAAGTAATTTCGTAAAACAGCTGAGAAGAAGTTTTTTTTTTTTATAATTACTTTGCACATTTTTTGTTATCTGACGAGAAGTTAGTTAGTGGACCAGTAATAGAAAACAGCTATTTCCACAATATTATTATACAAAATTTGCTAAAATGAGTATTATTGTACTACTTTAACCGAGCCAATTTTTCCTTTTTTTCCTTCCTAGAATTATTATCTATAAATCCAAAACCATTGTATTCTCATTACAAAGCAAATTAATAATTACCTCCCTTTTCTGAAAACTAACAAAAGTATCAACAATTTTCTTTAAGAGACATCAAAGGCATTTCTAGTGGGTCAAAAATATGCATAAGTATTTTATCTGTATAAATCTGTATTTATCAACTATCTTGAGCTATTATTCCATGCTACACCAGAAGTGTTATGGGTCTACTACATTAAAGCTAAGTGTGACTGTGCATCATGGGATCATGAATTACGTGGCAATCAAAACCTGTATAGGTAGTCAGATTGTGTTGCTTTGAGTCTATGAGTTGATAAGAATCTTTTCTTATTCTTTTCTTTAATATGCAGTTCATAACCAAAGTTCTAGTTAGAACTTGTTTCGAAAAGAGTGAAGGACACTGATTTGCCTTTATCTGATATGAAAAGTCATTCAACAAGGCAATGTTCCTCCCTGCCCCTTTTTCCTGCCTCCCTGCCCCTTTTTTCTGCCTCCCTGCCCTTTTGCCTAGTCTAGAATAATCACTACAGTAGCAAGATTGCTGAGCATGAATCACTGACCTCTTGCACACAAAGTAGATCACGATCAGACTGCATGGAATGTGCAGTCTGATTTTGATCTACGTGGTCCGATAAGGAGATATTTTCCCCCCTGAAAGATGACTTTGAAATAACTATGGGCTTGACAGTTTTATTCAACTTTAGGAAGATGCCTTTAGAAAACATCATGATTGTGGGAAAAGGAGAATGAATTTGCATCTGCACATGCTTTCAATTTGGAGCAACCTTAACCCTTTCCCAAACGACAAATTTTTAGACTAGACCAAATTGAGAGCATTGGCAGATGACAGTTCAACTCTTGCTGAAAAGATGATTTCTGTCTATGATAGGGTAGAAAACATTGTGGGAAAAGGAGAAAATGCTGGTTACCAGCATTTTCTCCTTTTCCCACAATGTTTTCGAAAGGCTACTAATCCAGACCCGTAAAAACCAGGGATTGTTTGGGAAAGGGTTAAACTTTGTGGTTTGTTAAAGAGTTAAGTTACGGTAAACTCTGTTATGGCAAATTGTAGATCATATTTTGATGGTCATTGAAGATACATACATTTGTTCAAGGGCATGTCACCAGGGTTCATTTTAGAGTGTGCCCTGATATAATACGCATACAGTTTTCATCTTCTGGCACATCAAGTTGGTACAATATGATTAGTTAACATTTGTTACATTGTTTTTTTCAGTGTGAAAGCAATTGAGACACCAAACAAGGAAGATGATACTCAGTGGCTGATGTATTGGGCTGTGTATAGCTTTTTCTCCCTAGTAGAGTTTTTCGCGGACATTTTCCTGTTTTGGATCCCCTTCTACTGGCTGTTCAAGGTACAGCTATATTTGAGCCATGCTCTGTGAAAAGGGGGTTTAACTCATTACCAAACGACAATATTTTTGGCTTGTCCGAATCGAAAGCATTTGCAGATGACAAAGTAAATATGACTGAAAATGTGAAATTTGTTTTGTGAAGCGTAGAAAACATTGTGGGAAAAGGAGAAAATGCTGGTTACCAGCATTTTATCCTTTTCCCACAATGTTTTCTACAGGCTTCTTTCTCAGGGTCGTCAAAAGTAGGAATTGTGTGGTAATGGGTTAACACATCTGCTAAAAGTATTGATCCAGTACAGTTTGCTCAGTCCACTCAGGCAGACTTGAATGGAAACTTTTTGCTCTTGGAGAATTTTCTGATTGTCCAAGGACCATTTTACCTCAGGATTAAGCTGATTGTTGGACAAAATATATTGCATAGATCTATAAAAATGTGATGATTTGCTTGATATATTGCACCACATAAATGCATTTACTCATTACCAAACGACAAAATTTTAGGTTTGTCCAAAAATTTAAAGCATTTGCAGACTACAAAATAAAATTGACTGAAAATTTGAAATTTGTTTTGTGAAGGGTAAAAAACAATGTGGGAAAAGGAGAAAATGCTGGTAACCAGCATTTTCTCCTTTTCCCACAATGTTTTCTAAAGGCTTCTTTCTTAGGGTCATGAAAAGTCGGGATTGTGTGGTAAAGAGTTAAACACCCTTTTGCCAAACCACTGCTTATTTGTATTGCAAGGAAGGATGAGTCATATTAAAGGTGGGTATTTAGAATTTTTACATCTCACGAAATTAAAAAATATATATGTCACTGAAATTAATATGAAAAAATAATACAAATCATCAATAATTAAGATTCATAAAATTACAAAAAAATTTTTTTTGATAGTGTTCCCTTAAAAGGCTACGTAGCCTCTGAAGGTATTTTTAGATTTCGCGCCAAAAATCAATAAAGCATTTTGGGAATGCCAAGTGACTGGCACGTGACTCATAACGCTTAGATTTCATTACATAACAAACATGTAATAATTGTTTTCCATGATGTCTTCTTTGGACCCTATGTTTGAAACTTAATCTGTGTATTCCTGTATGTAAATGAGCGAATTGATCATCTAAAAATAGAACGTGTCTCCCGTCGGTGTCTACCTGGGCTGTGGTAAATCTCTGGTTTCTCTTGTTGTCGGACGGTGTTCGACTACTGGCGTTTTATGAATGAAAATTAAAAGGCTTTGGGAGTACAGTGGATTCTACTTAATCGCAACCCTATGGAAAACATTGTGGGGAAAAGGAGAAAATGCTTGTAACCAGCATATTCTCCTTTTACAGCATTATTTTCTACCCTATCAAAATCAGGATTCATCATATTAATAAGACTTAATTTTTTGTGTGCAGATGCTTTGAATTTGGTCCAGTCCAAAAGTTTGACTTTTAGTAAAGAGTTGAAATATTTTTGTCTCGAAGAGGAGTGGTAAGCAAAAAATAATTGCTGTATGAAGTTAGAGACTAATACAATTGAACAGCTAGGACAAATATGTCTAGTCAAAACAGGATCTTGGAAACACAGTTCATTAAGTCCTTTTCCTGAATAAAGCTTTGACATTGTTAATAAGGATAGTTAGCCAGTGGTTTGTGGAGAATAGTATGCCTGGTACGTGTGCTTGTCTATTAACCTTTTCCCAGACACCAACTTTTTGACTCTTGTCAAGTTGAAAGCATCTACAGATATGAAATTTCTACAAATGAATCGAAGATATTGGATGGGGTAAAATAATTGTGGTAAAACAAGAAATGGCTAGTTACTACTTATGCTCACTACCCTAGGGTTGCTTTAACTCAGGAATGTTAGCTGAATGTTTATCAAACATGTGTATGGGTGCTCTGATTGCTTTGATACAAGTGGAGTAGTTTTGCATGTTAAAAATGTTAAACACCCACTAGTAGAAGTCAGAAACTTAACTCTATACCAAAGGACAAAATTATGGACTCCTCGAAATTGAAAGCATTTGCAGATGGGGAAAAAAAGCAGCAGCTCAAATGATGATTTTTGTTTTTGATAGGGTTGAAAAGTTCAACATTGTTGGAAAAGGAGAAAATGCTGATTTCCTACAATGTTTTGAATAAGTCTTCTTTTTCAGGGTTGCTAATTGTGTGGTAAAGAGCTAAAGAAATTTAGCTCTTTTTATTACTGTAGAATAGCTGGGTTTAAGAGTACACATAGGTCAAATGGGAAACTCACACTTGTGTAAATGACACACATAGATTATTATTGGCTGCTACAGTATTGATCTGTTGTATGTACATGCCTCTGGATATGAACCTAACTCTTTACTAAGGGTTAAAATTTTAGACTGGTCCAATTTGAATGCATTTGTAGACAACACAATCAGAAATTGAAATTTGTTTTGGGAAGGACAGAAAATATTGTGGGAAAATGCTGGTTACCAGCATTTTCTCCTCTTCCTATAATGTTTTCAAAAATTCTTTGGGTTGTTAAAAGTCGGGATTGTGTGGTAAAGAGTGAACTCTTTACCAAAGGACAAACTTGTAGACTGCTCCAAATTGAAGGCATTTGCAGACAACAAAATAAATGTGACAGAAAAAATTGATTTTGATTTTGGAAGGGTAGGAAACATTGTGGGAAAAGGAGAAAATGCTGGTTACAGCATTTTCTCCTTTTCTTGCAATTTTTTCAAAAGCCTTCTTTCTCAGGGTGGTTAAAAGTTGGAATGTTGTGGTAAAGACTTAACCCCTTACCACACAAAAAAAAAATTAGACTCAACCAAATTCACAGCAGTTTCAGACGACAATTTCAGTGCTGGCTAAATAATGCACCTTTCCTTGAAAGAATGTCTTCGCAAGCCAAGGCTTAAGATTCACTACCATTACTCTACCCTTGGCAGATCGACCTTGATTTTTACGTTCTTCTGATAATGCTTTTTCATTGAATGCAGCCAGTTCTAACTGCAACGAATGAAATCGCTGATAGCATTTCATCTGTGATAAAAATAGAACAGCGTGCTATGCTACCTTTCGAATAGAAGGTAAACATGGAAACCCACGCGGATGTCTGCTTATCGCTTCATGTGTATTTGTAAGCGGTTTGTAAAACAATATTACATTGGCCTTTAGAAATGATGTAAAGGGGGGTAATAGCCAGCATCCAATAGAGGGTGCATCACAGGAATCTCGAAATCGGGCTCAATCAGCCAAGGTAAGATCCATGTAGTGATCGTAACCTTGGCTCGCGAAGATGTGAAAGAGTAGAAAACAGTTTCTGATCACCAGTGTTTTCTCTTTTTCCTACAATCTTTTCACAAGACCTCATCTTCAGGTATTTAATTCCTTACCGCACAGTCCTGACTTTTAATGACCCCAAGAAAGAAGCCTTTTGAAAACATTGTGGGAAAAGGAGAAAATGCTGGTATCCATCATTTTCTCCTTTTCTCACAATGTTTTCCAACGTTCCCAAGTCAAATTTCAATTTTTCAATCACATTTATTTTGTTGTCTGCAAATGCTTTTAATTTGGAATTGTCTAAAAATTACTTGTGCGGTAAAGAGTTAAAAGTGTATTTCACTGCTCACTGTTATTTCACTGCCTTCTTTGTCTTGCAGCCTGTAAAGATCAAGATCAGAAAGCAGCAGTTCTTCAACCAGTGTTTTCTTGCCCTTCACAGACATATTTTTCCATTTGAGCCACAATTGATTTGTCCTGTCAAAATACTTTAAATCTGGATGGGTGTAAAACTTCTCTATATGTTAAATGCTTAACCCATTACCACACAATCCTGACTTTTGATGACCCAAGGAAAGAAGTCTTTTGAAAAAAATTGTGGGAAAAGGAGAAAATGCTGGTAACCAGCATTTTCTCCTTTTCCCCCAGTGTTTTCTACCCTTCCAAAATCAAAATTCAATTTTTGATTCCCATTTATTATGCTTTCAATTTGAACTAGTCCAATTTTTTCTTGTTTGATGAAGAGTTATACAGTGTTGTACTTATATTACTTATAAAACTTGTGTATTTCACAGTGTATTTTCCTGATTTGGTGCATGAGCTCTGCCAGCTGGAACGGCTCTGACATGATCTATAACAGGGTTATTCGCCCCTTTGTCCTGAAACATCAAAAGAAAATTGATGACGTCATTGACACAGCAGCAGAAAAGTTGAAAGATGGTGAGTTTGCCAGTTATTTATGTGTTCATACTTGATTTCTTACTGTAGCGTTATTTGATTGCAACTACCAACAAATTGCAAGAATTGAAAACAGTCCTGTGAATCAAGGATAATCAACATAAAGTTAGTTAACCTTTTCCCAAACGGCAAATTTTGGACCAGACCAAATTGAAAGCATTTTGCAGGTGACAAATTAACAGTTGCTAAAAAGATGATTTTTCTAACAAAATAAAAGTGACTAAAAGTTTGAAATTTGTTTTGTGAAGGGTAGAAAACATTGTGGGAAAAGGAGAAAATGCTGGTTACCAGCATTTTCTCCTTTTCCCACAATGTTTTCAAAAGGCTTCTATTCCTGACCTGTAAAAACCTGGGATTGTTTGGGAAAGGGTTAAACCTTTTCACAAACAGAAGTTTGGATATGCTCAAATCAAAAGCAATTCAAGACAATAAATGTAGTTTATTTGGTTGAAATTGTCTTTTAAGGGTAGGATGCATTGTGAAACAGGAGAAAATTCTGGTTTTGGCACTTTCTCCTTTTCCACAATGTTTTCATAACCTTTTGTCCTCAAGATCGTTAACACATGCGGTCATGTGGCAAACATGAAAACATGTGAAAATATTACACTGTAATGGGAAATTCGTCATTATGAGCAATTTTGCTATGTTTTCTGCAATGAAAATAGAAGTGTTAATGAGTTTATTCAGCTGTAGTACTAAATTACTGTGTTTTAAAATGTAACTGCTGTCATTTGAAGGCTTTTTTTCCCTAATGTGGATATTAAAAAAGAAATGTGACGAACGAAAAGTAACAGAACTTTTATCATTGTCAGTAATATTAATAATTAAGATAACTGTTCAGACTCGCAGATAACGACACAAAATCTAGAGAGAGAAGATTGTGTTAGTAATAAGTTCAACATACTGGAAAAGTTTAAGTAACATGTATAAAATAAGAATATTTTTGAAGAATTACAGTTTTGTTTATTCATGTGATTTTATTGTTACGCTGAAAATTAATGCTGTTACTGTGATTGTATTTTGTAACAAAATAATGTTGAGTTTTGCTTTGCTTTACATCAATTGTTTAAATTCATGCTAGATTTAGTTGACTGCTAAACTGTGTACCCAGAAGACCTCCCTTTCTTTTTTGCATTGATAATCATGATGCATTAAGTTTATCACTGTTTTTCTCTCTTTCATGCATAATTCAGATTGCCCATCTTCTATCTACATTAAGAAACATATACATGTATTCTCCTGAAGCTAATTATTATATTTTTTTGCATAATTTTCTAAAGAACTTTGCAAAATATCAGTCTTTTCTAATTACTTCCATTGTTTATTGGATATTTTTAGCATTCTAAAACTTTGCATAGCATCAGCTTGAGAAACCTACAATATTGCTGGATTAAACTTGACTACCAAATAGAATTTATACATTTCCGGTAGATTGTAGGTAAGGGTAGGAATTTTTTCATGTGATAGATATTAGAGCCTAAAAATATTTCTGGGTATGTAAAAAGATCACTCTTCAGTCTAAAATATTGTTAGGTGGGCCTGGTTTACCATAATCTACCACAGCTAGTATGGAAGCTTTAGGCAGTATTTTCAAACACATTTTATGTCATCTTTTTCAAACTTCGAGACTGTACAACATGATTACAGTAGAAAGATTATACTAGTCAACCACATGACTAGCTTTGGAACTTTAGTAGCTGTTCAAATAATTTTGAGAATAGTGTATGGAAAGTGTGTGCTAAACATCTAAACAAAGACCCTGTCACCTGATCAAATCAGGTCTTAGTTTTCCAGTAAATGTCCAACTTACAATATGATAATTTTCCAAGCTTGGATACTTTTAGCTAGCTATCTTTTTACATTTTTGTACGAAAAACAGTGATAAACAGAAATTGTTTAGTTTGCCTAAATCATTCATAGTACAAAACACTGCGCATGTTGTTAACATGCTTTTATACTGTTCTGTATTACAAAGTGTTCGGAATTGCAAAGCAAGCAGGTGAGTGATGCTATTACACTTTCTAACCTCATTTGTTCATCAGCTTGCTCTGTTACTGTTCTGTAAGGAAAACTTTGTTGCTGTTCTATAGAAAAAGAAATAAATACTTATCCACTCCCTAAAGTTCAAGCTAAGCTGCTATGGAAAAGTTGCTGTTATTAGTAAACAGTATTAGAAGTTTAACAGTATTAGGAGTGTTAGTCAAGATATATATATTAGTCAACGGAAATGCAGTGGAATGGGAAAATGCAGTACAAATATATGAGCCATGCTCTGTGAAAAAGGGGATTAATGCTGTGAAAAGCCTCAACCCAGGTCAGCCTGCGCGGTCACTTTTTACTGTTTGTCAATTTTCTGTATGTCCACAGACTAGCCTTCTCAGTATTAAGTATGTTGTCCAAAAAGGTGGCTACAATGGATCCAGAAGTATGTGATGGCTTACTTTTTTACCATGGGTGACGGAGATGCTTTAACTCTTAACCAAACGACAAAATTGTAGACTGGTCCAAATTGAAAGCATTTTCAGATGACATAATAAATGTGACTGAAAAATTGAAATTTGGTTTGGGGAGGGTAGAAAACATTGTGGGAAAAGGAGAAAATGCTGGTTACCAGCATTTTCTCCTTTTCTCACAATGTTTTCAAAAGGCTTCTTTCCCAGGGTCGTTAAAAGTCAGGATTGTGTGGTAAAGAGTTAAGCCCCCTTTTCACGGAGTATGGCTCATATGTATTAAAACTAACACCATGGAAATGTATAAGAGAAGAAGCACAACTTATCCATGTGCTAAAAATATACTTAGACTCATTCAAATTGAGGGCTTTAACTTTGAAAGGTTTAATGTAAGTTTAAATGCAAAATCTTTTGATGAAAGGGAAGAAAACAATGTGGGAAAAGGAAAAAAAAAACTTGGTCACCAGCTCATCTTCTTTTTCCCATAATGTTTTTCCCACCAAGGGTTGTGAAACCGCAGGATTGTGCAATAAAGGCTTGTAGATATCTGGATTACAGGTTAAAGATGTATAAATAAATTGCTCCAAGTTTACATTTTACCATATTAGTTCAAAGTCTGAAAGGGTTGAAACTTAATTCATTTCCATTGTCCATATTTATTTTTATCAGTTATTGTTAAATACATTGTTTATCTTCAGTTGCAAGTATGCAAATATGTATTCTTTGTCAAAAAATTTATGCCTGGGTTTTGGTACATTTGTGTTCAGTGTATTTTGAACAGAAAAAGTTGCTACATTTCACCTCATCCTAACCCATGTATGGCTATGCAATTTATATGGATATTTTTGTCAGAAAAAAGATGGATATTTTTGGCTGCAGCAGGTTATGAGTGGAATGTTTGCCCCTCATATGGCAGACTTGGGGTTCGAATTAAGTCATTAGCAGGGCCAACCTATGGCACTACTGGCACTCTTACGAACAAAGTCCGTAACAAGGAACACATGAACAAAATGCATTGCAGAAATAAGGGACAGGGGACTATTAGAACCCAAAGATGCCTGGACAAAAGGCCAATACCTAAACCACTGAGCTAAAGAGATATCTCCCTAAGGCAGTTGCTAGATATTATATTTTAAATCGGACGAAGCCTTTCATGAAGGAGTGTTCTCGCGTAATACACACCTTGTAGAGTCATCATCTATTGATGAATCAAAGCCTAATTAGGCAGAAAGCCCATTTTAAGACAACAAATTGGATTCATGGCTCAGTTGCAAATCCCGGATGACCTCCCATCTTACAAACATCCATGATAAGGAAACAAATGCATGGAAGAAATAAAGAACCGTGCAAGATTGGAACCCTAGAATGCCTGGATGAAAGGCCAATACCTTAACCTCTGAGCTAAAGAGATATCTCCCCTACGCATTTGTTAGGTGTTGTATTTTAAATCGGGACAAAGCCATGCATGAATGAGTGGGCTCTCGTAACAGCACAACCATGCAAGAACGGGTTAGTGTTTTCCCAGGATGTAGTCATAGAAAGTGTTTAATAGAAGTTTTGAGAACTTGTTTTACATTTAATGTAAAGTGAGAAGGTAGAAACTTAACTCTTTACCATACGAGAAAATTTTAGACTGGTCCGAATTGAAAGCATTTGCAGACGACAAAGGTGACTGAAACATGGAAATTTGTTCCTGGAAGGGTAGAAAACACTGTGGGAAAAGGAGAAAATGCTGGTAACCAGCATTTTCTCCTTTTCCCACAGTGTTTTCAAAAGGCTTCTTTCTCAGGGGCGTCAAAAGTAGGGATTGTGTGGTAATGGGTTAACTAATATTGACATTAACCCCTAGTGAAATAATCTTGAGTTGCTGTTTGATCCCTCCACCATGCAACAAAATTTTAGATTGTCCAAATTGAAAGTATTTGCAAAAGACAAATTGTATGCGATTCAAAAAATGAAATTTGTTTCAGGAATGATGGAAAACATTGTAGCTAAAGAAGAAAATACTGGTTACCAACATTTTCTCCTTTTCTTACAATGCTGTCAAAAGCTTTCTTTATTAGGATTGTTGAAAGTCTGGGTTGAGTGGTAAAGATTTAGCTTTCAGAGCATCCTATTTACTGGTAACTTCTGTTGCCTTTGCAGCCTGTGTAAGGAAAGTCAAACCAAACAAAACTTGCAGTGTGATCTGACATCTGCTCTGCTAGCTCTGCTGGGACATTCAGACACAAGCAGCCTTGAGCCTTGAAAAACTGCAATTATTTGTGTCATTTCTAGGTTGAAAATGTTTGAAGAGTTTATTTGGTTCTCTAAGGGTTTGAATGCAGTGAGTGTTGCGGAATCGGACTGCATATTTTGTGTCGTCTGACCATGGCTTACGCAAACAGAAATTGCACCTGTAAAGATAGAATGTTTAACCATAACAAAATATTATGTACCATAGGATGCCTTTTAATTGTGCACCTGTAATCAGGAATACCTTTGTATTTATCTTAAAAGCTTTTGATTGCTGGCTTGAACTGTATCCCACCTGTAGTATTACTGGTATGTGGTGTCTGGCTGGAAGGACTTTGTTCATGTATTATCCTTTTACCAAACTGTCATAAGTATGTTTTAACTCTTTACCATACGACAAAATTTTATACTGGTCCAAATTGAAAGCACTTCCAGATGACAAAATGAAGGTAACTCAAAAATTGAACTTTGACCTGGGAGGGTAGAAAACATTGTGGGAAAAGGAGAAAATGCTGGTTGCCAGCATTTTCTCCTTTTCCGTCAATGTTTTCAAAAGGCTTTTCTTTCAGGGTCGTTAAAAGTTGGGATTGTGTGATAAAGAGTTAACCCAGTATCAGAGAAACCTTTGAATAAGTCTTTGGATTGTGGGTAAAGGAGTAAATGCAGGTAATTAGCATTTTTCCCATTTATGCTAATTATTTTACATATTCTTGCTTCCCCATCAGAGATGAATTCTTTCATTTGAGAAACAGTAGATTTCTGGTCTGATAATCCTGTAACACACAATTTCAAATTTTAACAACCAAGAGGAAAACCAGCTTTTGAAAACATTGTGATAAAAGGAGAAAATGCTGGTATCCTGCATTTTCTCCTTTACCCACCATGTTTTCTACCCTTTCAGAAACAGTTTTCACCATTTGATCCACATTTACTTTTTCACCTGCAAAAATACTTCCTATCTGGACAAGTGTACATTTTTGTTACAAGGTAAAAACTAGAAAGTGCATATTGAAAAGGATTTTTGAAATACCGGTATTTATTGGAAGGAAAATGCCGGTGAACAGCGTTTTTTCCTCCTCTCATTTTGTTTTTAAGCCTTCTTATTATTTACCCCATCAAATAAGTTGCATACATTGTCATTCTGCAAAATTAATGCTTTCTACTAGACAAAACAAGTCTAAAAGTTTGTCATCTGGTAAAAGGTTAATCTGAGAATGGCTGAGTAGAAGGTGACTTAATTTGTTTTTGTTGATAGAAGTAGATTTAAGTTCGACATTTTTATTGTTAACCCTCTGCCAAACAATCCCTTGTTCTAATGACCCTGATGAGAGAGGCTTTTGAAAGCATCATTGAAAAATGGGAAGATGCTGGTAATCAGCATTTTCTTGTTGTCCCACAATGTTTTCTAAATTATCAAAGATATCCCATTACTTGAGCTGGATTTGATCTGTATTTTACAAAGGCTTTTTACTGTTGCAAGATTTACATATATAATTTTAATTTGTGGCAAAGGGTACATTATTGTTATTTGATCTGTATGTCATTTCTTTGGCCAATGGTTGTCTTGTCTTGGTCTTGTTTTCTGTTCTGTAAACCTTTACTGAATCCTTTACCACACAACCCTGATTTTTAACAGCCCTGAACAAGCAAGCTTTGAAAACATTGTGGGAAAAGGAGAAAACCCTAAAAACACTTTTTCCTTTCTCACAATAAATTCTACCCTATCACAGACAAATTCCACAATTCCATTCACATTTATTTTATTGTCTGCAATTGATTTCATTTTGGACAGGACTAAAGTTTTGCCATGCTGTAAAGAGTTAAAGAGTCTGGAATAGAGATTTTCCAACATCTGGGTTCCTATTCACGAACCGTTCTTAGGAATATTCTTTGTCTTATTCTACAAGCTAAACCACTAGGTTTAGCTAATCAGAAGTCATGTTACTTTCAAATGTAAAAAATTCTGGAAAATAAGACAGACTGTTCTTAAGAATGGTTGGTAAATACGGACCTGGTGTTCTGAGTTATCATTCATTCTAATAGTTGACGGCTTCTTTTTTAAGTTCAAACATATAACTCTCAGTTCTTGAGCAATATTTACTTTATCATGGTTACTTTTGCTGTTTCTTCAAACATTTTTGACTGATGTCAGCCATCGTAGGCTGACATCAGTCAAACTTCTTTGCTATTAATAAATTTTTTGCATGCCAAAGGACCATTTCACCGTAAAACGGTTAACCCATTACCACACAATCCATACTTTTGACGCCCCTGAGAAAGAAGCCTTTTAAAAACACTGTGGGAAAAGGAGAAAATGCTGGTAACCAGCATTTTCTCCTTTTCCCACAGTGTTTTCTACCCTTGCAAGAACAAATTTCAATTTTTCAGTCACCTTTCTTTTGTCGTCTGTAAATGCTTTCAATTTGGACCAGTCTAAATATTTCTCGTGTGGTAATGGGTTAATCCAGTTTAAAGACAAAATAGACCCGTACTATGTGAAAGCTACGGTATCTTGGTTTAATGGTATAACACATTTACTATGATGCGGTATGTCCCCATTGTTCCCTGAGCTCCTCTTAACTCTTTACTCCATAGATACTCATTTCTAAGCATTGCTTGTTGGAGCCTTAAATTTGGAAAACATTGTGGCAAAAGGGGAAATTGCTCGTGACGAGCAATTTCCCCTTTTGTCACAATGTTTTCTATGCTATCAAAAAGTGTAATTATATACATGTATACACATAAGAAACGGCTCCATTCTTGCTGTTATTTAGGGTCAATTAGAGATAACATAGAAATGCCTTATGGGGTAAAGGGTTAAGTACTTGAGCCATGCATCAGCAAAAGAGGGTTAACTCTTTAACAAACTGCAAGATTTTGGACCAATCCAAATGGAAAGCATTAGCAGACGACAAAATGAATGTGACTCAAAAATTGAAATCTGATTTGGGAAGGATAGAAAACATTGGAAAAGGAGAAAATGCTGTCCACCAGCATTTTCTCCTTCTCCCACAATGTTTTCAAAAGGTTGCTTTCTTGGGGAGATTAAAAGTCAGGATTGTGTGGTAAAGAGTTAATGCATTTCTGAGATACACTGTACTAGTTAATGCATTTCTGAGATACACTGTACCTAGTTAACGCATTTCTGAGGTACACTGTACATAGTTAACGCATTTCTGAGATACACTGTCCCTAGTTAACGCATTTCTGAGGTACACTGTACCTAGTTAACGCATTTTTGAGATACACTGTACTTAGATAACGCATTTCTGAGATACACTGTACCTAGCTAACGCATTTTTGAGATACACTGTACATAGCTAACGCATTTCTGAGGTACGCTACCTAGTTAACGCAATTCTGAGATACACTGTAAATAGCTAACGCATTTCTGAGATACACTGTACATAGCTAACGCATTTCTGAGGTACACTGTAACTAGTTAACGCATTTCTGAGATACACTGTACCTAGCTAATCCATAGATCCATAATATCCACTTATTTTAATTATGATGTAGACTAGTCCTTGGACGCACAGAAAATCGGCTGATCGGGACAAGTTTTGGCCCAGGTCAGCCTGTGCAGAATGCGCAGAAAGACCCTAGTTGATAACATTTCACAGATGAATTAATTCTTTACCCAACGAGAAAATTTTAGACTGGTCCTAATTGAAAGCATTGGCAGACAACATAATAAATGTGACTGAAAAGTTCAAATTTGGTTTGGGTAGGGTAGAAAACATTGTGGAAAAAGGAGAAAATGCTGGTTACCAGCATTTTCTCCTTTTCCCACAATGTTTTCAAAAGACTTCTTTCTCGGGGTCGTTAAAAGTTGGGATTGTGTGGTAAAGAGTTAAGCCCCCTTTTCACAGAGCATGGCTTATTAATTTTGTAGGTTTGTTTTCATCTACCACAAAGATTTATGTCCTTTTGCTATCCAAAGCTGACAGAGAATAACTTTCAATAGGTTTGACATGAAAAGGGGTTTCAGCTTACTTGCATAAGGTTTTGAGCTGACACATATAGGCAGCAGCAAACTGATCTTTTCCTCTCAGAGTTTCATGTTTGACATTTAACCCTTTTCCAAACAGCAAAATTTTAGACAGGTCCATATTGAAAACACTAAGTCTTGTAGACAACAAAATTAACATAACTCAAAAATTTGAATTGGTTTCCAGCGGCGTATTAAACATTGTGGGAAAAGAAGAATATGCTGGTTACCAGCATTTTCTCCTTTTCTCACAATGTTTTCAAAAAGCTTCTATCTCAGGGTCGTAAAAAGTAAAACCAGAGATTGTTTGGTAAAGGGTTAAAACCCAGGACTGTTTGGGAAGGAGCTAATTTACAGTATGTTCGCTATCTGTATTTTACTAGGATACTCTCTTGTCAGTACCTCCTGAAGTATATGCAGGAGACAACTTGTGAAAGTCCATGTATAATTGGAATAATTATCAATCGGACAATTTCCCTCAAATTTAACACTTAACATTTCCCACAAATTTAACGCTTTACCAAAGTTCCTTATACAATTATGCAGAGATTTGATATCATTCTTAAGTGGTACAACATTTGAAAAATTGTACGAAAATGAGAAAATACTGGTGTGGATAAATCCAAATTACAGAGAATTTGAAAGATTATAAAAGAAATGGGAAGAAGAGAAAATCCTGGTTACCTGCATTTTCTCCTTTTTCTAGAACCTTTTCAAAAACTTATTTCCCTAAAGTTATTATAACTCTGGTTTAAGAAAGGGTTAACTCATTACCAAACGACAATATTTCAGGTTTGACCAAATCGAAAGCATTTGCAGACGACAAAATAAAAGTGACTGAAAATTTGTAATGTGTTTTTCTCTGAAGGGTAGAAAATATTGTAGGAAATGGAGAGAAAGCTGTTTATTAGCATTTTCTCCTTTTTCCACAATGTTTTCTAAAGGCTTCTTTTTCAGGTTCATCAGAAGTAGGGATTGTGTGGTAATGGGTTAATGTACATCCACATCTCTTGTGCCTCTTGTCTACTATATATAGCATTTTATTCTTTCCTCACTATTTATTCTATCCTTCCAAAGGCAAAAAATACAGTTGTTTGGGGCAACATTTATTTTGTCTGGTTTTTGAAATTGATATTTTTTTCTCATATTTTAACCTAAACGCAAATTTAAGGCGAATTGAATTCATATGATTGAAAATTATAGATATATTAGATATGATATGCGTCAGTTTTCGAGATGGAATTTTATTTAACTCTTTACCAAATGACAAAATTTTAGACTCGTCCAAACTGAAAACACGTGCAGACGACAAAATAAACATAACTCAAAAATTGAATTTAGTTTTGTGAAGGGTAGAAAACAGTGAAGAAAAAGGGAAAAAAATGCTGGTTACCAGCATTTTCTCCTTTTCCCACAATGTTGTCAAAAGCTTCCTCCTTCAGGGGTGTTAAAAGTCTTCATTGTGTGGTAACAAGTTAATGAGTCCACAAGAAATATTAAGCGAGCCGTTGGTGAGCTTAATAAGATTTTTTGTAGACAAGCTTGAGGGATAAATTTGATTAAATTAGCAACTTTGTCATGATGTAGAACTTTGACCATTAATTTGCTTCAAGAGCCTACAGTAGGTTTTGCAATGCTTTAGAAATGAAGTGTATAATTACAGGGTGTTGACCAAATCCAGCTCTGTTTTCTAGGACATACATGAATAAGCTAGCTGTCAGCGTGATATAACTGAAATAATGTTGAAAGTGGTCTAAATCGCCTTTCAATCAGTTACATTTATTGTGCTTCGAACACACAGGAAAGACACCAATGACTTATTGGTTGCCATGATACAATTAAAAATTATTGAAAGCAACATAAAAACTTTATCCTCCCACATAGAAGTTATCAAGAATATCAAATTATCAAGGTTTGTTACTACTGTGTAGAGTTGGCTTTACCTGACAAAATTTTATAAATATTTATAACAACAGATTGGAAAGTTTATACTTCTTTATTGTAGTTGAACAGCTTGTAATATTTCTGTGGAATATTTACCCTTCACCGAACAATCATAGCTTTTAACCCTTTCCCAAACAATCCCTGGTTTTTACCGGTCTGGAATAGTAGCCTTTTGAAAACATTGTGGGAAAAGGAGAAAATACTGGTAACCAGCATTTTCTCCTTTTCCCACAATTTTTCTACCCCATCATAGACAAAAATCATCTTTTCAGCAAGAGTTGAATTGTCTAGAAATGCTTTCAATTTGGTGTAGTCCAAAAGTTTGTTGTTTGGGAAAGGGTTAACCCTTTACCAATCAACAAATATTTTCACAGGGCCAAATTGAAAGTTTTAAAAGTGACAGTACATCCCCTTTACTCTTTACCACACAATCCAGACTGAGAAAGAGGTATTTTGAAAACAATGTGGAAAAAGGAGAAAATGCTGGTGATAAGCATTTTCTTTTTTCACAATGTTTTGTACCCATTACAAAAAAAGAATTAACAGTTTCAGTCATTTTTGTCATCTGCAAACGCTTTCAATTTGGGAAGTCCAAAATTTTGTTGTTTGGTAAGAGTTAAACCCCTTCCCAAATATTTGATTCTTTAATGACCCAATTGAACAAGACTTTTGTAAACATGCTGGAAAAAGGAGAACAATGCACATTATCAGCATATTACATGCTGATAATGTGCATTTTCTCCTTTTACTTCCCTTTTTCTTGCCCTGTCAAAGACAATTTGCTACCAAATTTCAGTCATGCTTACTTTGTTGTTTGGAAATGGTTTGAATTTGGACCAGTCTAAAATTGTGTTGTGTGGTAAAGGGTTAAACATGGAGGTAAAGGGTTAAACATGGAAACAAACATTAACACTTCATGCATTAACACTGTTTTCAAACTGGGATTGTGTGATAAAGGGTTAAATCTTTATCAGATGATAATTTTAGTCTTGTTTAACTCTTTACCAAATGACAAAATTCTAGACTTGTCCAAATTGAAAGCACTTGCAGAAGACAAAATAACTTAACTCAAAAATTGAAATTTGTTTCCAACAGGGTGGAAAACATTGTGGGAAAAGGAGAAAATGCTGGTTATCAGCATTTTCTCCTTTTGCCATAATGTTTTCAAAAGGCATCTATCTCAGGGTCGTAAAAACCAGGGATTGTTAGGGAAAGGGTTAAACTAAAGGTTATTTAGAGGACAAATTAAATACGGCTAAAAATTGAAAATGTTGAATCTAGTTTTTGTAAGGGTAAATGACAAAATGCTGGTTTGAAATTGCATCAATTTCTCCTTTTCCCTCAATGTTTCCAAAAGCTTTCTATTTCTGAGTTAAGGTTTTATTTTATCTTGAGAAAGAAGACTTTTGAAAACATTGTGAGAAAAGGAGAAAATGCTGGAAACCGGCATTTTCTCCATTTGTCTCCATGTTTTTTAACCTATTGAAGGCAGAAATCATCAATTGTGCTACATTTAATTTGTAATCTGCGAATGCTGTCTGTTTGTTTGAGTGCAAAATTGTGTCATTTACCCTTTACCACACAATCCCAAGTTTTAACGACTGTTAGAAAGAAGCCTTCTAAAAAACATTGTAGGAAAAGGAGCAAATGCTGGTAAGCAGCATTTGCTCCTTTTCCCCCAGTGTTTTCTATAGTACCCAAAACAAATATAAATTTTTCAATCACTTTATTTTGTTGTCTGCAAGTGCTTTCAATTTTCCAAGTTCAAAATTTTGATGTTTGGTGAAGAGTTAAAGAATGAACTTTCTCATGTTTTTTATGCTTTCAGTTCAAGAAGTAGTGTCGGAGGAGGCCCAGGAAGCTATGGCTGATGCGGCACGTAGGAGGATCATTGACTCAACAACCCCAAAGGAGGATTAATGGAGAGAAATGAACACCTGAACCTGATTCAAATTTATTCAAGATGAAGAAAACAAATCGCTATTTTTGGCTTAATCTATCTACATGTATATAATTTCATGAAGATATAATTGGATTTTGAAAATATAAATTAAAGATTTTATTTTTGCATTGGAAATGTATTGTAATAGCTTGTACATTCTTACCTGAAGATATTGTATTAAAAATGAAATACATATATGTACATAGAAGAAACAAAGGAAAACAGAATAATTAACAGACACTATATCTGTGGGTTAGTCTTTTAGACTGAATATTTCACTGAGATTGCATGTTTGTGCTGGTCTATTGTAAAGTGCTATGGAAGTCAAGTATGCTCCCCAGTAAGCAAGTTCCTTGTTTTATTTTAATAATTACTCAGGTCTTAACCCTAAGGGTGCAGAATAAAGCAAGCAGACATTTTTACATTAGAAACTAGGAATAATTTAAACAGTTTAGCCTTTGAATCGGGTTTATTAGTAAAAAAAATGTATATGATAAAATTTTGTTAATGTGCACTGTATGTTTGGTTTCACCTTTCTGAAAGAATGCTTTTTGAATTTATTGCCTTAGTAATTATAAAACTACACTATTATTTTAAATATATTGACATGTGTTCCATTATATCTCCATCCAAGAAGTTCAAAACTTTCAAATATTTTGTGAGTATGGATAAATTGCTTTTTGTCTGTTTAGGAAAGCTGGAAAACTTTTGGCCTAGTTCATAGGTAATGCACATTTAACCCTTAGGCTGCAAAGCATGTGTCGTTGACCTTTTGCTGACATTGTAGATTAATCCTGTACCTCACAATTCCGACTTTTAACAACCCTGGGAATGAAGCGTTTTGAAAACATTGTGGGAAAAAGGAGAAAATGCTGATAACCAGCATTTTCTCCTTTTCCCACAATGTTTTCTACCCTTCCCAAAGCAAATTTTAAATTTTCATTCACATTTATATTATTGTCTGCAGATGCTTTTGATCTGGACAAGTCTAAAATTTTATTGGGTGGTAAAGAATTAAGATCAGTCTGCACAGGACATGCAGACCAATCTGTGATCTACACTGTCTGATAAGGAGCTGTATTTCTTCCAGAAGTACCCTTCAAATAGGAAAATTTGGGTTTTCACTCGCAGGTTCAAAGTTTTTTGTCTTTTTTTTATCAGGAGAAGGGTTAACCCTTTACCACATGATGACAACTTTGACAACCTTTTGAAAGAAGGCTACTGAAAACATTGTGAGAAAAGGAGAAAATGCTGGTAACCAGGCAATGTTTTCTACCCTATCACTAAACAATTGCACCATTTGAGCCCCATTGAAATTGTCATCTGCAAATGCTTTCAATTTGGACGGGGCTAAAATGTCGTCTGGTAAAGGGTTAAGAATGTAAGGCCAGATTGATCATTTTGTTTTAGTCTGATCCAGACCTTCTAAATGTCTTCTTTGTTTGATGTTGATTACTGTCTATCTTTCAAGCTCTCGTTCCATTCTTTGAAGCTTTATAAGGTATATCACATTGCCAGGTCAGATTGTAAATAACCATATGAATTTTTTTCCATTTTAGTCTTAGAAGAATTTGTTGGGGGAAAAAAAGAAAACATCCTATTTTCACTGCGATACATTTGTCACCAGCCCCTCAACTTGTGTCCAAGTTAAAATATTTATCATTCATTTCCTGAATTTTAACAACATTGGTGAAAGAGGCCTTCAGAAATGTCATGGGAAAAGAAAATGCTGGTAGGAAGTATTTTCGGCTCAGCTTTCTTTCCAAAACAACCTAAATCTTTACCAAACAGCAAAAGTTTTGGACTGGTCCAAATTGAAAGCATTTGAAGATGACAAAACAAAGGTGACTGAAGAATTGAACCTTGCTTTGGGCTGCATAGAAAACATTTTGGGAAAAGGAGAAAATGCTGGTTACCAGCATTTTCTCCTTTTCCCACAAATTTTTCAAATGGCTTCTTTCACAGGGTCGTTAAAAGTCAGGATTATGTGGTAAAGGATTAAGGTGTTGTCATAGCCCTGGTTTCGTATTCTTTTAGTCTGTGCCTCGGATTAGCAGAGGACATGTACTGTGTAGTCTTCAAGAGATGCCGCTTATTTATTAAAACTGATGTGACTGTGTGCTATATTTTGAAAAGCAGTTAAGATCTCCATCATTCTGTTTGCACTCTACATGTGTATAAATAAATTTGTTGTTTTGCATGTTGTCTTGTTTGCCAGTGTCATTTTCCTTGTTTTCTTTACCCCTCAATTTCGAAAATGAAGCGGTTTAACTTGTTATCAAAAAAGCAAATGTTCGAATATTGTTCAGTTTATATGTAATGTCAATAACATGTTACACTTATTGGTTTCTTGAATGTATTTCACGTTCACCTTTGATGATGACAGAGAAAATATTCTGTGCAGTTACGTTTAAGCAAAACTGTTGGGAACATTTCAGTATAAATAGGTCATGCTCTGTGAAGGGGGCTTAATACATTCTGAGTTTACTCAGGATGACATTGTGTCAAAAGTTTTGCTTTTTGTAAATTTTCTGCATTTTCATGAACTATTCTACCTACAGATTCATTAAGTAGTTAGATAAATTGGATATTATATCCATTATTATGTGATGAAATGCATGGTATAATGCATCGTGGAGATGAATTAAGCCCCATTTTGTCAGAGCATGGTTCAAATTTAAACAAGCCAGTAAATAATATTTAGAAATTAAATGTAAATTAACAACCTGAGAGAACATCTCATAATTTGCAATTACAGCATGTCAAAGATACTTTTAAAAAAAAAAAGTAATCATTTATGTTAATTGAATCTTTTACTATGATGCAATACAGAAAATAGGCATTTATTTATTGCATGTGGTGTTCATAAACTATTACATATTGTATATGTGGTCAGAATGATGTCCTTTTATAATAAAAAGAGTTCTACATACCTGCATGTCATTTGTATATAATGTTACTGGTATACAATTGTTACATTTTCAACAACTGTATTTTGCCTTCTCTTGCTCAAACTGTAGAAATAATACATCCTTTTGTTAAAAATATGCATGTACTTAAATCTTGTTAGAATTCTAGATAAACCGATATGTCTTAACTTTTTACCACACGATTCTGACTTTTAAAGACCCTGAGAAAGAAGCCTGTAGAAAACATTGTGGGAAAAGGAGAAAATGCTGGTTACCAGCATTTTCTCCTTTTCTCACCATGCTTTCAAAAAGGCTTCTATCTCAATGGTAAAACAGGGATTGTTTGGGACAGGGTTAAAGGAAATGTTTGGTGTCTGCTTTGTCAACATTGAAATTGAAATTTGATTTTATTTTCTATAATTATTCTGGCTTAACTCTGTACCACACAATTCCAAGTTTTACTGGTGAAAGGAGAAAATGCTGGTAACCAGCCTTTTCTTTTCAGGTTCTCACTATGTCTTATATTCTATCAAAAATAAACCTCAACAGTTGAAGCATTTTTAATTTGTCACCTGCAAATGCTTTTGAATTGGATTGATTTAAGATTTTGTTATGTGGTAAAGGTAAATATGCAAATTAATGCAATTATTATTATCATTATCATTATTACAAAAGCAGACCATATCTAGGTATTGATGTTACTGGTAAATAACATAATTAAACGTCAGATTGGAATCAGATGTAATATACATTAGTACTTTTTGATACATAACTGTGTGAAGCTCCACTGTATACAAGCTATCCTCAACACTTCTCATTTTTTAATTTTCGGACAAATAAGGTGAAAATTGAAGAAAAAATCCTATTTCTAACACATAATAGAGCAGGCTGAGGAGCATGGTGGTTAAACCTTTGGAAGGAACCACATCATGGCTTCAGTCCTAACAGGGTATTGCAGGTAGAAATCATTTAGAGTGATTTACTAACCAAAGTTTTAACAAGCCTGGGAATTCAGGCATATGAAAACTTTAAGGGAAAAGGAGAAAAATGCTGGTTACCAGCATTTTTCTTTTTTTTCTTACAATGTTTCCTTCCTATCAAAGACTACTGCTATAATTTAAGTCATGTTGAATTTGTGGTCTGCAAGTGCTTTGGTTTGGGAATGTTTAATATTTTGTCTTGATGTAGAGCCTTACATTTCTAGAATGTGGAGAAATAACTTCAATATTTTACAAGAAAACAAAATTTTAAATATGTCCAAGTCGAAAGCACTCATCGATCAAACAATAATTGTGCCTCAAAAATTCAAATTTGTCTTTTTGATAAGAGGTAACATAATGGGAAAAGGAGAAAATGCTGGTTACCAGCATTTTCTCCTTTTCCCAATATGTTTTCAAAGGATTTTTATCTTTTTAGACTTGTTAAAACTCGGGATTGTTTTGTAAAGAGTTTAACTGAACTAATAAGGTGAAGAGTCAGAGTATGGAACCCCGTCGCAATTATTGGAAGCAATTTCTTTCCTTAGCTCTTTACCTAATGACATAATTTTAGTCTAGTGCAGGCAACAAAATCAATGTGTCAAAAATTGAAAATTGTCTTGAGAAGGTAAGGAATCATTGTGGGAAAAGGAGAAAATGCTGGTAACCAGCATTTTCTCCTTTTCCCACAATGTTTTCAGAGGGTTTCTTTCTCAGGGTCGTAAAAACCAGGGATTGTTTGGGAGAGGGTTAAGTCTGTGAAGATGAAAAATAATAAGTGTATTAGAAAATGAAAAAAAAATCAACAGGGTTTTGTTTAGCTGCGGAATTAGAAAATAGATAGTAGTGTGATTTTTGGCTGTTTTGAATGATACATGCAGTGTTCAGCCGTTTAGTGCCAAATAAAGAAACTATACATTTTCAATGAATGCAAAAAAAAGAAAGTGATGTTAACAGTTCAAGGTTATGTTTAGCAAAATATCACAGAAATTTTGTCTGATGTTTGTAAAAGCAATTTGTGTGTGGCAGGCATACCAACGGGATGTTTTTTTCCCCACTGTTTCTCTCCAGTTTGGCTCATGAGCACTTGGGTAATAGGGTAATAGGAAAGCTTAACTATGTTATTTATACTGGTCCCATATCTTATACACCTTTGTAACACTTTCAATTTTTGTTCCCCTTATGTAAATTAGTTACACTATTTAAAATGGAGAAGTTATGATTAAAAATTTGTGCTTCCCAAATCATGAGTTTTGTGTATTGTTATTTTTTTCCAACTTTACTTATGACCTTCATTTTGGCGTATTACCTGTACAATACAACATCTTGTGGTATTGATGTAATATGCAGAGGAATATTTATTCCATTCAACCTGCAGAGCATGCTCTTAGAAGCTCTTGCAAATTACATGTATTTACATTATGCTTGATCTTGCTCTATGACCAAAAAGATCCTACATATGCTCATGGGGATTTAGGTCTTGGAAAACTGCAGGCCAAGGCAAGATATTAACCCTTTACCATACAACAAAACTTTAGACTGGTCCAAATTGAAAGCATGTGCAGACGACAAGAGAAGCGTAACTAAAAAATTGAAATTTGTTTCTACCCAGGATAGAAAACATTGTGGGAAAAGGAGAAAATGCTGGTTACCAGCATTTTCTCCTTTTCCCACAATGTTTTTTAAAAGGTTCCTATCTAGCAACATTAAAACCAAGGATTGTTTGGTAAAGGGTTAACACCATATGAATTGGGATATGGTCTCGTAATCCGGGCCATATGTGGATGTGCATTGTCATGTATCAATGTGGCAGGGGCATGCTGGCAGATGAACGTAAAAGCTACAGGTCCCAACACCTGATATATGTACCTATCAGCTACCACAATGGTAACTAAGGTTGAATCTGGATTTGTCAGAAAAGAGTTTCATTCCACAAACGCCTTTCCGAACAGAAGTGTTGCTATGTCCAGTTCAGATGAGCAAAGCAAGATGTCAGGTGAGTAAGCTCCCGACGTAAGGCCATCTTGGTCTTCTGGACCAAAGACAATCAGAAAGACGCCTTAGATTGGTGAACCTACATATTATACTGTATTGTATCACTGTAGTAGTGGCCGTTACGAGTCGCATTCTGTTGTACATCTGTTCCAATTGGCAGTCTAATCTGGTGTCAGTAAGGCGAGATCAGGCACTTTGAGGCAAATATAGAATGTGCCTGTTTGCCTGAACCTTGTTTGTGGATCACTGATAGTGCTTCTGTGGCAATGCTTTCTGCTCTTCGCAAGTCAAGTTTCAAGTTTATTTTGTCGTCTGCAAACACTTTCAATTTGGACAAGTTTAAAGTATTGTTGTTAGGTAAAGGGTTAAGTGAGTCATATTCAGCATTTTTCAGTTTAAAAATTCCACTTTTAACCCATTACCACACAATCCCTACTTTTGACGCCCCTGAGAAAGAAGCCTTTTGAAAACACTGTGAGAAAAGGAGAAAATGCTGGTAACCAGCATTTTCTCCTTTTCCCACACTGTTTTCTACCCTTCCCAGAACAAATTTCAATTTTTCTGTCACCTTTATTTTGTCTTCTGCAAATGCTTTTAATTTGAACCAGTCTAAACTTTTGTTGTTTGGTAATGAGTTAATATATTTTATGGTAATGAGTTAATATATTTTAACACAGATATGCGTGCTAAATGATCTATGCTGTTGATGCACCGTAAAACAACATTCATCCATGTGATATTTTGATATCTTTTACCAAATGACAACGTTTTAGAGCAGTCCATATTGGAAGCATTTGGTGACAACATGTTAAATGTCTCAAAAAAGTGATATTTGTATTTTAAAAAACTGTATATTGTTGGAAAAGGAGAAAATGTTGCCAAGCTTTTCTCTTTTTACCACAGTATTTTCAAAAGCTTTTTTCCCCTAGGGTTTGGTAAACTTGGGAGTCATTGGGTCAAAGTTCATTTGAAATTAAAGAAGAGGATTATACTGGACTTATAAATTTACCCTTATTCTTCTAAACAAGTGAAATAAAGCTTTCAAGCTAAAAACAAAAACCACAGTGTTGCTTTCCCAAAGATATTACTTGGCAAAAAAGATACCTCCTTATCCGGCAGTTTGGATTGGAGATCAAACTGCATGTTTGTGCAGTCTGATCTTGATCTACTCTGTCACCAAAAGGTCGCCCTCAGCAGCCAAATGGTTAACATCTGTGGAAAGGAAATCAGTGAAAAACAAGGAAAGTAGATTTTTAATTTTTTATTCATCAATTTCTTAATGAAAACATTTTCACAACAGGAAGTAGCACTTACACATTTTCTAGATATCTCCTAGATTCAAAATCTCCGCACAGAGACAACTGCTCTGAACATTATGTGACAGTCAAGTATAGAAAAGAAAAATATGCCTTGATAAATAATATATAAACACAGTAACAAGACCCCCTATCTTAACTCTTTATCAAACAATTCCGACTTCTGACGACCCTGAGAAAGAAGTCCATAGAAAACATTGTGGAAAAAGGAGAAAATGCTGGTAACCAGCATTTTCTCCTTTTCCCACAATGTTTTCTATGCAATCAGAAATCATCATAGTAACAAGATTTCATTTCTTTTCTGCAGATGCTTTGAATTTGGTCCAGTCCAAGAAATTGTCATTTGGTAAAGAGTTAACCATTTGGATTCAAAATAAACTCAACATACACTTTTCATTTTGAAATAAGCACTAATAATTGCAGTGTCAAGTTTTTTCTTATCAAGAATATCTCAGCAATGTGAACAATTTTTACTAAAGATCAAACAGCACTGATTTAATTCTTTAATCTTGATCTATATTGACTGAAGTGGCAACTTAAGATAAGGCCATTAACTTAAAACTTTAACAAATGACAAAATTTAAGACTGGTCCAAATTGAAAGCATTCTCTGACAAAAACATTAATGTGACTAAAAAAAAAAATGACATTGTTTAAGGAAATAAAGAAAACATTGTGGGAAATGGAGAAAATGCTGGTAAAGTAACCAGCATTTTCTCCTTTCCCAACAATTTTTTCAAAAGGCTTCTTTCACAGCGGTGTTAAAAGTAGGGATTGTGTGGTAAAGAGTTTTTTCCAACAATGTTTTCAAAAGGCTTCTTTCACAGGAGTGTTAAAAGTCAGGGTTGTGTGTTAAAAAATATTGACAATGACATAAAAAAAAAATTGTGCAGTGATAAATACATAATTGCACTCAAAATGAGTGCTTTTGATATTTTGGAAAAAAATGTGATAGACAGAAATTTCTTTACTTGAAAAAAGCCTTAGTAATTCAATTACAAAGCCCTAAAACCCTCATCTCACAATTTTTACTTTTTCCATACCATAGATGACACCAGAAGCTTTTGTGGACAGCATAAATCAAGATCAGACAGCATAGAAAGTGAAGTCTGATCTGTGATCTACACTGTCCTCTGCTACATTGTAGATAATGACAAAACTGTCCCTTGATCTTGCAGAGGAAATGTGCTTCTAAACTTTGAGAAAATGCATTTATCTACTTAGAAGCGTGAGAGTTAACCCATTACCACACAATCCCTACTTTTGACAACCCTAAGAAAGAAGCCTATAGAAAACATTGTGGGAAAAGGAGAAAATGCTGGTAACCAGCATTTTCTCTTTTTCCCATTATGTTTTCTACCCTTCACAAAACAAATTTCAAATTTTCAGTCACTTTTATTTTGTCATCTTCAAATGCTTTCGATTTGAACAAGTCTAAATTTATGTCGTTTGATACAGAGAGTTTATATTCAATAATGTTATCAAAATTTTTTTTAACCCTTTACCAAACCATCCCTGGTTTTTATGAACCTGAGATAAGAGGCTTTTGAAAACATTGTGGGAAAAGGAGAAAATGCTGTTAAGCAGCATTTTCTCCTTTTCCCACAATGTTTTCTTCCCTGCTGGAAACAAATTTCAATTTTTGAGTTACATTTATTTTGTAGTCTGCAAGTGCTTTCAATCTGCACCAGTCTAAAGTTTTTGTCATTTTGGTAAGGGGTTAAGGCTGTTAACACATTGCATTGTACAATAAAGGGTTGACCATAACACAAATCTCTCTCCATCTCTGTCTGTCTCTCCACAAAACAGCATTACCATCAATGTTTAATTTCTTCCTCTTTTGGAAAAACAATCAAAACACAACATGTAGCATATGAAGGGTGAAAAAAAGAATTTCAAGAGGTAAAATAACTCTATGGACATTTTCAGACCGACGATAACAAAGACCAATAACAAAATAACAAATGAGTTTGTAAACCTGTATAAGATGCAGTCTGATCCTGCACTGTAGTGTTTACAAAAAACATGTTCCTGGGTTTTAACACCCGCGAATACATTGTGGATAAAGGAGAAAATGCTGGTCACCACACTATTTTCTACCCATTCCAAGACAAAATCAATCATTTGCACCATGTGTGCATTGCCATCTGTAATTTATGCATTCAATTTTGACCATTCTGAGATTCTGTTGTTTAGTTGGGAATACAAGGGAATTAACGATATTACCTTGGAAAAAAAAAAAACCTCTTTAACTCTTTACCAAACAACAAAATTTTAGACAGGTCGTAATTGAAAGCAGTTGCAGAAAACAAAGTAAAAATGTGACTCAAAAATAGAAACTTGATTCCGGAAGGGTAGAAAAACGTTGAGGGAAAAGGAGAAAATGCTGGTTACCAGCATTTTCTCCTTTTCCCACAATGTTTTCAAAAGCCTTTTGTGTAAGGGGGCATTAAAAGCCAGGATTTTGTGGTAAAGGGTTAATGAATAACCATAACTTCAAACGGCCCTGAGAAAGAAAGCTCTTGAAAAGACAGAAGGGAAATGAGAAATGCTGGTAACTGGCATTTTCTCCTTCACAAAGTTTTCCATTCTTTCACAGAAAAATTCATCATCTTTGCCACAAAGAGTTTGTAAATATCTGTAGATATTTTGAATACTGACAAGTAGATTTTGTTGTCTCCTAAGAGGAAAAAAAGGAAAATATCTAACCCATTACCAAATAGTCCCTTCTTTTGACGACCCTTATAAAGAAGCCTTTAGAAAACATTGTGGGAAAAGGAGAAAATGCTGGTAACCAGCATTTTCACCTTTTCCAACAATGTTTTCTACCCTTTACAAAAAATATTTCAAATTTTCATTTTGTCGTCTGCAAATACTTTGAATTTGGACCAGCCTGAAATTTTGTAGTTTGGTAATGAGTTAACCCTCTACCAAACAATCCCTGGTTTTTACGATCCTGAGGTAGACGCCTTTTGAAAACATTGTGGGAAAAGGAGAAAATGCTGGTAACCAGCATTTTCTCCTTTTCCCACAATGTTTTCTACCCTGCTGAAAACAAATTTCAATTTCTAAGTTACATTAATTCTGTTGTCTGCAAGTGCTTTCAATTTAGATCAGTCTAAAATTTTGTTGTTTGGTAATGAGTTAAACAACTATCTTTTTGAATTATAGGCCTGAAACCTTTGGTTCAAAGGATTCTCAGGGGCTTTCATCCAGTCTTTTTTCAGAATTTGTTTTATCTGAGAGAGTCTCATGTTAGGGTTTTCTTTTTTCAACCTCGGTAAATTATCATCTTCAAACTTTTGATAAGCTGCTTTCATTCGTTTCTCAGGATGACGGTCTGATTGTGGTTCATTTACACTGAAAATACATATACAAAGATTGTTATATGTAGTCAAATTATTAACAAGATTTCAATAGCGCATATATCAGAAGTACTTGAAAATTAACTCTATCACTGCCAATGACAATCTAAACAGATATACATGTAGATGCTGAAGATTAAGGTAAAACTGCACAGAATATGCATGTCTGACCTTTTTTGATAAAAACATATAGGAGGTGTTGTGTTTTGCATTTACATGTAGCCTTTCTGTTATTGATCCATAATGAAATTATGCATTAAGCCCCCTTTTCTATGACATGGCATTTCATGAAATAAAAAAAAATAAAGATTATCTTTGGTTTATGATTAACAATATTAACATGAAGTTTCATAAAATGTTGTCCACTAGTTAAAGAGATATCAGTCCAAAACGGAAAAATACATCATACACCCTTTTCCCAGGACACACCATCAAATAAACAAGAGCTTTGCAGAGTGGCGCATATATACCCGAAGGGGCTTGTCAGTGAAATGAGTTGCAATGACGGATGGGCCATGAATGGAGAGTAGTTATTCTCCATGATATATGAAAAATATTACAGAGCAATAAGTAAAAAAATAAGGGTGGCAAAGTTACAAATTTTATTAATTGCTCTTATCCACAAGGTGTTCTATCAGTCTTTGAAGGTTCAAGATCATAGCTTTTATATTTTAGAAATTATGGCCCAGACGAAAATTCAAAGGGAAAAGGGCAATAATTGAAATAGAAGGATGGCAGATTTATGGTTCTTGTGAAATGCACTTCTTCATAATGTGTTCTATTAGTCTTTGAAGTTTCAAGATGGTGGATTTTGAAGTTTGGAAGTTATAGTCTTTACAAAAATTCAAACTGAAAATTGACAAAGGACAATAACTCAAAAATAAAGGTGGCAGAGTTATGGTTCATGTGCACTGCACTTCTTTATAATGGGTTCTATCAGTGTATGAAGTTCCAAGTTAATAGCTTTTATAGTTTGGAAGTTATGGCCTGGACAAAAATTCAAACTGAAAATTAACGAAGGGCAGTAACTCAAAAACTAATGGTGGCAGAGTTATGGTTCATGAGCACTGCACTTTTCCATAATGTGCTCTATCAGTGTATGTAGTTTCAACTTGATACCTCTTGTAGTATGGAAGTTATGGCCTGAACAAAAATTCAAAGTGAAAAGTTGGTTATTTCAGAAATCAAGGGCAGATAATTTTAGAACGCAAACAGTGATCCAAAATCTAAGAGTCAGGCGCACAACTTGACATCATGGAAATTCAATGTGGCAAGTATCAAATATATCCAATGGAAACTGTAGGAGGAGTTGCGCACACAAGAAATTGCTAATGTAGGGACAGACAGACAGATGTACGGAAGATGGATGGACGACTGGGGGTATAACATAATACAACCCTTAGGGTGTATAAAAACCAAAAGAAAACAAAACTACAATACAAAGAACACATGGATGAAATTTCATCGATTCTCATCAAGGATATAAGAAATATATCTGTCCAGCCAACACAAAAGCTAAATCCCCACTCCCCCAAATTCTGCTGCGAATAATAATATTGCTTGTCTCTAAAGGGTGAAAACTCACCTTAATACAGAGATGGCATCTTCTATTGTTCTAGCCTCTTCTCCTTCAGCTTCCAATCTGTTCACATTTTCTTCCAGTGGCATATCTGTGTGGGTTTTCTGGGCTTCTTTTTCTTTAGCTTGAAAAGGGTTATATCAACAATTATTTACATAAAAATGAATGTTGATTAATGAGAAGCACAAAGCTCAAGAAAGCATGTAAAGGGGCATAGGTTTTTTTTTCCCAACTTAATGTATTTGTCTTCAAGGCCACCAGGACACTGTGTAGCACGATCAGTTATCAATTTAACAAAAAAATGGTGACAGTATATTCTTTAAACTAAAAGCCTGATAAACATCATTTAAAGCCTGACAAAATGGGACTGAGATGGACCCCTGTGAATGGCCCAGAAAGAGCAGGTAAAACCACCTTCAGTGTTCAAGAATCTAGCAATGACTTTTTGTTTATCTATCTTCGCCACCAGTTGCCCATATGGGCATCACCCCTTGAAGGCTGTTAGTATTGTTATTCGGGATAGTGCAGATACAGAATGAAACACATCTTAGGTTATGCCTGGTTCTTTTACATGCTCAGGCACAGGCAGACATGACCTTGGTTTAATGATGACCAGCCGTGGGGATGGAACCCATGCCCTCAAGTGACTCTGGACATCATGTTCACTGGGCTGGCTATGGATTTTAATAAACCCTGTTTTTAAGACTTGGCATTTTAAAACTGACAAACAAGTCACCTAACTTGCATAAAATTTCATATGTATCTTACAATGAGTATACCAGTGATAGCTGATCCACAGAAGTCTACATAAACAAAGTGTAAAGAAAAAATTCCCTAGTACACATCAAAGTCTACAGATTTATCTGTTAAACATAAAAACAATAAGAGTGATTTCAAGTTATGATATTCACTTTTGAATTAAAAAAAAAATAATGCAGACAGCCATTCTGCCAAAAACTGCAGTTATGTCCAGTAAACATCCATCTTGTAATTAGTCACTGAGTCTATTTTTAAGAAATCACATATAACATCATCATATAAGTTTAACCCTTTACCACATAAGGCATTTCTACGGTATCTCTTATCAACCCTAATTAACAGCAAGGATGAAGCCGTTTTTTATGTGTATATGACACCATTTGATAGCATAGAAAACATTGTGACAAAAGGTGAAATTGCTCGTGATGAGCAATTTCACCTCTTGCCACAATGTTTTCCAAAGGCTCCTACCAGCAATGCTTGAAATGAGTGTCTGTGGAGTAAAGGGTTAAATATCAATCCATGCAGTCAGTGTGTATTCTTTTATCATGTGACATTCAAATAAAGCTTCAAGAATTTCTGGAATGAATTTTAAAAATAAACAAAGAAGCTATGTAGTCCTTTTTCTCGTTTTGTCTTTGTTGACAGTTCCCTTACTTAAAATAAGTCATTTGTCTAGGAATGAATACAAGACCATAAGATGAACACCTGACCTAAACTAACCCTACTCCAAACAACTCAATCTGTGCCAAGTTCAGCTTTAAAAAATGGGTAAAATTTGTCACCTGCAGCTGCAAGCTCTCTTTCCCGTTCTATTTGGGCTTCAATCTCTGCCCTGGATACTTTTGTGGGCTGTGGTTTAGTTTTGGCTCCTTTTAGGGAATCCATTTCCTCATCTGCCAACATAGCAAGTTCTTTCTTTCTCTCTAGCTGATCAAGCCTCTTTTTCTCCTTGTCTTCCTGTATGGAAAAGTAAATGAAGCAAGTTCTGGCAAAAGGGGACTAAGTGCATCCCCATGATGCATGATACAAAGTAAGCCATCACATAACTATTGATCCATAATAGCCATGTTTTTTAACAACCTACTCAATTTTTGAGATAGGCAGATCCTTGGACATAAAGAAAATTAACCAAAAGCCAAAAGTTAACAACCAAGTCAGCCTGCACAGACTGCACAGGCCTGGGAGAAGCACCTTTTGAAAAAAAATGTGGGAAAAGGAGAAAATGCTGGTAACCACCATTTTCCCTTTTTTCCAAAGTTTTTTGAGTTGTGTTTGTAATCTGACAGCAAATTTAGGCCTGTTTGAAACTTTAAAACACCTGTCCAAATTGAAAGTACTTGCAGACGACAATATCAACGTGGCTTAAATGATGTTATTTTTGTTTGATTGGGTAGAAAACATTGTGGGAAATGGAGAAATGCTGATTATCAACATTTTCTCCTTTTGCCACCATGTTTTCAATAGGCTTCATCCTCAGGGTCGTTTAAAGTCAGCACTGTGTGGTAATGGGTTGAACAATGTTATAAATTACCTTCCTCTGCTGCTTCCTTTGTACATGCTTATCATCATCAGCCCAATAAGCATCATCAATTGCTTTTTGTTTCTTCTCAAACTGCTCTTGTTTCTGAGCTTCCTTCCTCTCCCTTGCTTGCACAGCTTTCGTATTCTCTCCTTTAAATTTCTTAGGCATTTTGAGATGTCACAAATTTAAGCCGATAAAATCTGAAATCAAACATTGAAATAAGTGAGGGACATTATGCAATATTGAATATAAATTATAATTGACCTTTCAAAAAACTACAAAAGTTTACGATTTTCTGAATTGTAAGCATTTTTATCACAATTTGAAAGTCATTAAAAAATATTTTTTCAATGGATAGAAAACATTGTGGGAAAAGGAGAAAGTGCAGGGACTCAAATCCTTGCCATACTTTTGGAATAGGAAATGACAACACCATCATGCAGAAAACAAGAGCACCACAGACATGTAGTTGTTTATATGGCTGTGGTTGCTTGATTCTAAGTAAATATTTCAAGTCAAACACAGGGCATAACCGTGTCATAAATACTTTTTGTTAGGTTCCCCTTTTGATACATAAAATCTTCTCCAAGATTCGGTAAATATCTATTGCCAGTAATGACAGCAATATGATTAACTGTCAAGTTTTTCCACGATGACACAAATGACACTAGGGCTACAATAACACCGGATTTTTCTTCTAAACAGCAGAACAAAAAACCTGCCTGCTGTTTACACATATTGGTATATCTTCAGTCTGAAGGTAGTAATTATAAAGGGTCTTATTTGATTTTGAACAATTTACAATGCAAAGTTTCTTTTTTAGTAAATAGAGATTAGCATTTATCAAAGACAGCCTTTAAAGTGAATCAGAAATAATTCTATGTTCTGTCATGGCTAAAGTGTACCTTTTCTTCCCTGTTAATTTTGTTTATGGTTAAAATGACAATTACTGGTTTCTCATTTCCACTTTGTGAAGATATCTGTCTATATATATATCAACACTAACAGATTACTTTTAAAAGAACGTCTGGTTACTACTTACAGACGTAATCTTACGTATTTGGACTGTTAAACTTGCCTTCCACTTGGAACTGTCAAAATCTTGTGAAATAAAACCGGAAGTCAATTGTATACTTCGGTCGGTTTGGAGGAAGTGCAGACGTCTTGTACCGCTGAATAATGTTCTATCCCCGTTTAATCGATCTATTCATCTGTTGTGAACTAGCATTTTCTTCTTTTCCCAAAGGGCGTAGGGCTCATTAAGCACACGTGTATTAAAAAACTCTGCAACAAAAAGTTGTAAATAGCAATACAATAAACATGTACTGATTTTCCTCTAGATTCTATATCTGTGCGCTTTTTCAAACTGAATAAATAAGGGAATATAGAAGGGGATTTAGGTAAAAAAATCCATTCATATATTTAAGTAAATAATTCTTGCATTCAAACTGCAGTGGTATTATGGTAAATAAAATTTGCATCAACTTTGTGTACATGTCTATTTATATTTTTGTTACATGCAGATTGTGATGTGACTACTGCTAAGTGTCAAATACTAGATGAGTACTGTGTTATCATAATTTTGAACTTTGTATGGACACCAAGGTAATTTGAAGGCAAGAATGAATCACTTATATGAATGGATTTTTTTTTACTTAAATCCCTTTCCATAAGGCAATTCCTCTATGCATTACAAGAAATGCCATCATCCAGCTCCCTCCCCATGGACAATTAATCGTCTGAATGATTTCTTTTCGGTGGTAGAGATTTAACCCATTACCACACAATCTCTACTTTTGACGACCCTGAGAAAGAAGCCTTTAGAAAACATTGTGAGAAAAGGAGGAAATGCTGGTACCAGCATTTTCTCCTTTTCCCACAATGTTTTTTACTCTTTACTATAGAAATTTAAAATGTTCATTTACTTTTATTTTGTCGTCTGCAAATGCTTTCGATTTGGACAAGTCTAACATTTTGTCGTTTGGTAATAAGTTAAAAAAAGACCCTGTATTGTTGACGGATATCATAAGATGACAGTGTGAACAAATTAGACTAAATAAGAAGAGGAATCACACATCAACAAGAATTCCTGTCACATTTATTAACTTTGACCTGGGATCGTCACTTGTTGCCGTCTCGGGTATTTTCCCACACTAGCACTATTGCACTCCTTCTTTTGAAGGATATTAATCATATTTTTTGTCGCGTATAAGGTTTTTGTTTTTCTTTTTACAGCGCTTGACGAGTTGGTAATATAAAATTCAACCTAAACCTTTTGGTGACTTTTATGTACATGTGCTACATGTTATCATATACGCATATTTGACAGGCACCGATTGGAGTAAGGAGAAAGAGTCAGATACAAGGAAATCCGGGTACCAGAGCCTAGCTCTTTTTCGAATAGATCTCCTTGTTTTTTTTACATACCCAGTGTAAAGCACCGATACATGCGAGGCTACCTCTGGGTTTCTAATCAGTTCACCCCTTTTGGATGGGAGACACAAATTGTTTCTAAAAACATCCTACTTCACCGAGATTCGAACCTCAGACCTTCGGATTGGTGGTCCAATGTAATAACTACTAGGACACCGCTTCACTCAGTGGTTCCTATGTCTTTAACTCTTTAGCAAACGACAAAATTTTAGACTGGTCCAAATTGAAAGCATTTGCAGACGACAAAATGCAGGTGACTAAAAATAGAAATTTGTTCTGAGAAGGGTAGAAAACACTGTGGGAATAGGAGAAAATGTTGGTTATCAGCATTTTCTCCTTTTCCCATATTGTTTTCAAAAGGCTTCTTTCTCAGGGGTGACGATCCACTACGCTACTCTAAATAGTGATCGTAACCTTGGCTCGCGAAGATGATGAAATTTAAAAGCTATGTATGGTGAAAAGGCTGATACCAATGTTTCTGCCACAGTATACATGTATACAGATGCTCTGAGTTTGGACTGGGCTAAAATTTTGTTGTTTGGTACACAATTAAGCAAAGTTTGAGGACTCCTGAATTGAGCTAATAGCCCAGACAGCGCAAGTAAGGTTTTTTGTGTAATTTTAACCAAATGGCTAGGTCTGTATGGCTAATGGTCAAGATATGAGTTGTACAGATTCATAAAGACAGACATACAGACAGATGGCTTCAAGGGAGACAAACTGGTTGGATACATAACTTTTCCTTCATTCTAATGTCTTCACAACTTCTTTACAATATATTGAAACCAGCTAAAGTGATCATTCATTCTCGAAACTTAATTTTTAAAAAAAAATCAAACATGGTAAGTGAAATAACAAGTCAAAATTGATATCTTTCACCAGTTTTATTAAATACTTTCAGCCCAACATAAACCCTTTACCTGACGACAAAATTTTACCTTTGTCCAAATCAAAAGTATTTGCAGATGACAAAAATCAATGTGGCTAAAATGGTGTTATTTCTCTTTGATTGGTTGGAAAACATTGTGGGAAAAGGAGAAAATGCTGGTTACGAGTCTTTTCTCCTTTTCCCATAATGTTTTCAAAAGGCCTCATTCCCTGGACCATTAAAGAATCAGCATTGTGCAGCAAAGGGTTAAGATACATTTCCTGTTATAATATACATGTACATTATATCAACCTAATATCCTATAAATATTCTGAAAATTTCTTCAAATTATTATAATAAAATAAAAACATGGTTAACATTCTTGCTACTAGATGAATTTTTTTAAGTCTTTACCACATAAAAAAAAAAAAATTTTAATCTAGTCCAAATGGAAAGCATTTGCACACATCAGTTTAAATGTGTTTCAAATGATAAGATTTAATTTGATTTCGGTTCCATAGTGGAAAAACTTTTTTTTGGAGAAGACTGAACCTGCATATCGAGATCAGACTGCTCGGATCATGCAGTCTGATCTATGATCTGTGTTTTCCATTTGTTTAGTCAAACCTACAAGATGAATATATTTTTCAGTTTTAATGGACTGTATTTTCAGATGTTGCAAGAGGTCAAATACTATTTGCAAATCAAGTACAGCTCAAATGATTGTCTTGTACTAAACTGATTAGCAAACATTGCAAAATGATGCAAAACGAAAAAAAAAAGAAGTTTGTTAATAAACCATTTGAGTTTCCACCAATGCTTTCAAAATCTTTATTCCTCATCATTGTTGAACCATATTGATTGTTTGGCACAAAGTAACCTTAATTCCTTATGGAAATGGACAAGTAGTAAATATTAAACTTTGTGCAAAAATCATTGACAGTAAATATTATTTTCTGCCAGAAAGCTACAACAGATAAGAGGGCTATGATAACCCTGTATGGCTCCACTGGCTCATAGGTACAAACTAAAATTCAGTGAGAGTATACAAGAGCACCCCATGCAGGTGCCCATGCTCGGCTGCAGTTACTTTTCAATAGATTTGCGAAGAAAATTCTACCGATATGTAAAAAAGTGCCATACTTGTATTAAAATATTCTGATAGTTACCCACACTTACTGTATGGGTTTCCCTTTTATTGTTAACATCTGTCTGAATTCAAAGTGAATTACAGAGATTAAGATGAGAGGGAGTGATGTTATTCTAAATCCATTATTTCTCTTCCAAACCCTATGTTGAGGGTACTCATTAGGATAGTCTCAATGAGACGATTCTAATGAGTACCCACAACATAGGTTTTACACGAGAAAATATATATTTTCAAAATTGAAATCAAAATCACCCCCTCTATCTGGATCTGGAGCTCTGTGAATATCTTCAGTAAAGACAGAGATATGGTCAGCAACACAGGAAAAGGGACATTCAGACATTTGCGTAAAGTGTCGTCTCGGATCATCTTGCGCAGTCCGCTCACGCTAATCCGAGACGGCACTTTACGACTACATTAGATTTTGTGCTTAACTAGACTTGCGCAAAACAGAAAATTACATAAAAACGGAAAGTGTCCTTCCGGATTAGCCTGCGCAGACTGCACAGGCTGACCCCAGACAACACTTTACGTAAATGTCCAAAAGCCCCTTTTTGCGTGTTGCAAGCCATATTGTAAGATGTCAAAATTTTTGCACAATATTGACATAGACAAGGATGGGGCTATGAGGACATCTTGACATTTTTTTTAACAACATCAGAGCTAAACATTTTTCGAATGACAAAACCAATACTAAAATATAAATATCTATATCTAAATGTATTTCTAAAAAAAATAGGTTATCTCAGAATTTATAAAATAAACAAAAGGAAAACTTCATATATATATATCAATGCAAGACCAACATTAATACCTACTGATCACCAAGACTTAGGCTGATCACACTCTTTTCAACCCTTTGCCAGATGCAAAATTTTAGCCCTGTCCAAATTGAAAGCATTTTGCAGGTGACAATTTCAATGTGGCTCAAATGGTGCGATTGTTTATCGACAGTGTAGAAAACCTTGTGGGAAAAGGTGAAAATGCTGGCTACCAAAAGGCTTCTTTCCAAGGGTCGTCAAAAGTCGTTATTGTGTGGGAAAGGGTTAAATTCCGGAGACAGAAAGAAAGGCAAAAAATGCCCATTTGTAACATGTTTTCCTAAGGTTTTTCTGACTACAGTGACATTTTTAAAGATAAGTAGTATTTCATTTTCAGTTCTAAAATCTATTCAGAATATGAACATTCACATAATAGGAACTATTCATAGTCTATACCCTTCCTAGATCAAGTTATACATAGAAGACATTTATTATTTAACCCTTAAAGGTGGGCATTTAGAATTTTCACATTACACTATATTAAAAAATATACATATCACTGAAATTTATATGAAAAAACAATACAAATTATCAATAATTAAGAAACATAACTTTACAAAAAAAAATTTTCTTGATGGTATTCCCTTAAAAAGCTACACAGCCTCTTAAGCTATTTTTAGATTTTGAGCCAAAAATATAAAAGGCATTGTGGGAATGTTAGTGATTGGCATGTGACTAATGATGCTTAAATTCCATAACATAACAAACATGTAATTATTTTCCATAATGTCTTCTTCTGACGATATGTTTAAAGCTTCACATGTGTATTTCAGGTATATAAATGAGCGAGTTGCTCATGTAAAAATAGATTGTGTTCCCGTCAGTGTTGACCTGGGCTGTAATGAATCTCTAATTTCTCTTGTTGTCAGATGGGTTTTGACTACTGGGGTTTTATGGAAGAAAATTATAAGGCTTTGGGAGTATAAGGATGACTTTTTTTTACTTTTGTAAAATTTTCGTCCCAGAACCTGAAGGGTCACCTTTAACCACAGAGCAGAATTCTAGACTTATTTAAATCGAAAGCATATGTAGGTGATAAATTAGAGTGGCTCAAATGATGCAATAATTCTTTAATAGAGAAGAAAACTAAGTAGGAAAAGGAGAAAATGCTAGTTATCAGTATTTTCTCCTTTACCCACAAAGTTTTCAAAGGCCTCTTTCTCAGGGGCGTTAAAAGTCATCATTGTGTGGTAAAGGATTAACTCCAACAGATTACAAAACTTTAGACCGATAAAAATTGTAAGCATTAGTAGATGACAAATGTAAGTTGGCACAAAGGATGGGGCTTTCATAAGAAAGAGTATAAAGTATTGTGGGAAAAGGTGACCATGTTTGTTACCACAATTTCTCGGTTTCCTACAATAATTTCAAAAGCTGTCTTGCTCAAGGTTATGTACATTCAACATTATGTGGTAAACGATTAACTCCTTGCAAGAAAACAAAGTTTGAAATTGCCTATAAATTTTATGTAGCTGAAATTGTGAAATAAGTCTATAATAAGTAGAAATCATTGAGGAAGAAAAACAACATAATACTGGTCAGCTGATTGCTCGAGTAAAAAGTCCACCCTTTATCAATCATGAGTTTCAATGACCTGAAACAATATGGCTGCTGATGACCTTGCAGCAAAAAGATAAAAACACTGGTAACAAGAAAATCTCTCTTTTTCCCACACTGACTTCTGCTCTATCACAGGTAAAACTCATCAATTAACATTTAATTCTTTACCAAACAATCCTGACTTTTAAAGACCCTGAAAACGGACTTTTGAAAACATTGTGAGAAAAGGAGAAAATGCTGGTAACCAGCATTTTCTCCTTTACCCACAATGTTTTCTACCCTTCCTAAGACAGATTTCAATTTTTAAGTCATACTCATTTTGTCATCTGCTAATGTTTCAATTTGGGTAAGTCTAATATTTTGTCATTTGGTAGAGAGTTAATACCAGTATTCATTTGCTAATGCTTTCAATTTGGACAAGTTTAAATTTTTGCAGCAAAAGTTGCTGTTATCAAGAGTGTCTATATACATAGTATTGATCAAAGATCACCCTGCACTTATTGTGTAGTTTTATCCTTAGCATAGGCAACTATAGTTTTGAAAAGATGTTTTGACTCTTTACCACAAAACAAAAATCTTGTCTAAACTTGTCCAACCTGAAAGCACTTGCAGATGCCAATTTGACTCAAACTGTGACCCAAATTAAGAAATTTGTCTGTCATTGGGGAGAAAAAAGTGTGGGAAAAGAAGAAAATGCTGATTACTAGCATTTTCTCCTTTTCCCACAATGATCTCAAAAGGCTTCTTCCTCACAGTTGTTAAAAGTCTGGTTTGTGAAGCAAAGGGTTAAAGTTCTGCCATCCTGTGATTTAAACTCATTGTGGGGTAGTCTTAAAGGTGAGCATTTAGATTTTTCATATCTCACCAAATCAAAAAATATATATATCACTGAAATTTATATGAAAATATATTACAAATCATCAAAATTAAGAATCATAAAATTATATTAAAAAAACAAAAAAAAAAACTGTAGATTCTGTGCAAGAAATCAATGTCAAGTGACTGGCCATGACTGCTGACGCTTAAATTGCATAAAATAACAAACATGTAATTATTTTCTATAATGTCTTCTGCGGACTCTGTGAGCTCCGTCTGTGTATTTCCGGTATGTAAATGAGCGAGTTGCTCATGTAAAAATAGACCATATTTCCCGTCAGGGTGGACCTGGGCCTAGTAAAGCTGTAATTTTTCTTGTTGTTGGATGGTTTTCGACTACTGGTGTTTTATGAATGAAAATTAAAAGGCTTTGGGAGTATAAGGATGATTTTTCTTGTAATTTTGTGAAACTTTTGTCCCAAAATCTGAAGGGCAATCTTTACATTAGCCCTAACAGAAATAGACTAATTAACCCTTTCCCAATCAATCCCTGGTTTTTATGGGTTTGGAATAGTAGCCTTTTGAAAACATTGTGGGAAAAGGAGAAAATGCTGGTAACCAGCATTTTCTCCTTTTGCCACAATGTTTTCTACCCTATCATAGACCGAAATTATCTTTTCAGCAAAAGTTGAATTGTCGTCTGCAAATGCTTTCAATTCGGTATAGTCCATAAGTTTGTCGTTTGGGAAAGGGTTAAGGTGATGGTTATTTGTTGGAAAGTGTTGATTCAGCAATGTTGTCATCTACCCTTTGTTACACTTGATCATGACTTTGATTCCTTCTCCCCTCAGAGTGGTCTCAAATGCTTTAATTGATTCTTCAAGTTTAAATCTATGTGTAATAAGTGGCTTCACATTTACTTTTCCTGAAAATACAAAAAAAAAAAAAAGACCTGTCATAGCAAATACTCTTTCTTTTGTAGGTTTTAACCATTTACCACACAATCCCAACTTGTAATAACCGTGATAAAAAGACTTTTGAAAATATTGCGGAAAAAAAGAAAATGCTGGTAACCAATGTTTTCTACCCTTCCCAAACCAAATTATAATTTTTCAGCCACATTTATTTTGACATCTGCAAATGCTTTCAACTTGGACTGGTCTAAAATTTTCTTGTTTGGTAGAGAGTTAACTGTTTTCTCTTTAATTTTCCAGATCTTGTTCATATGTGGCATGCTCTTCAAAATCGGACTTAATAGATCTTAATAAAATATCGACTCACGTCAGCCTGTCTGTCTAAGCCAACGTTCTTAGCTGAAGCATATGAGAAAAGTAGTCGGTGGCTTTGGAAAGAAAGTAGTGTTAGTACCGATATGAGAAAGCCAGGAAACACATGTGCGTCACTGACCTCCATGATATAACCTTAGCTGTTAAAGTGGCGTAAAACCCAAACACAACCAACCAACCAACATTCTTAAACACGGAATAAAACATTGTTGGAAAAGGAGGAATGCTGTTTCAAAAGCCATCTAATCATTATTGCTCTACATTGTGTAGTACATGTACAGCGTCGTGCCAAAAGTGAGTGAACTTTTTTAATGGCCGCCATACAGGTTTAGAATATCAGTAGAAATAAAGCGTCGCTATGCAGATACGAATGTATTAAGGGACGCGCGCGTGCGACTAGGGGAAGGAACTCCTGTATTCTTTTTTTCGAACCGGAAATGATCTTATTTTGTCGTTTGTTTATATCGAACTGCCAGAATTTCGAAAGATGGGAAAGCACGGAAAACAACTGTCCGAGGACGAAAAAACCCTAATTATATCTATGGTAGAAGAAGGTCATCGATTGGTGGATGTCTGTAAAGTGTTGGGGAGGAGTAAATCTACCGTTTCAATGGTTTTAAAGCGATTTCGGAGCCGTGGATCGACAGAAAATATGCCTCGAAGCGGTCGGCCTAAAATCGTAGATGACCGGGGACTTCGGAAACTTTCAAGGATTGTAAAATCAGATCGACGACAACCTCTCCGGGAAATTGCGGCATCTTTCAACTTGTCAGCATTTGAAAAGTGTTCTGTTAGAACAGTGCAAAGAAATTTACATTCCTTAGGATATAAAAGACGATCTGTAAGGAGGAGAGTGAATATCACTACTGTCAACAAACGAAGGCGCGTTTTCTGGTGTAGGACTAAATTAACTTGGACTGTGGAATCAAACTGGAAAAATGTGATTTTCAGTGATGAAATGATGATAAACTTAAAGCCTGATGGTCAACTTACAGTTTGGAGGAAAGCGAGTGAAAAATGGAGACCTGAGTGTTTAGGGTATGTGGCTGCTAATGTGAAAACCAATTTAAAGGTTATGGTCTGGGGCTATATTTGTTATTCAGGAACTGGCATGCTTGCTTTCATAGATGGAAATATGAACAGTCAAAAGTACATTCAGACCCTAGAACAGTATTTATGGCCATCTATTGCTAAACATTTTGATGACAATTCCTGGGTCTTCCAAGAGGATAATGCACCTGCTCATAAAAGCCGTGAAGCTACAGCTTGGAAAGAAAGAAACAACATCCCTGTATTTTTCTGGCCAGCACAGTCCCCAGATCTTAGTCCAATTGAAAATATTTGGTTATTACTAAAAAACAAAATAAAATCTAAACTTTATCTGATCCATAACATAAATGACTTGAAAACCCAACTACTGACCTCCTGGTATGAAATACCTGTTACTTATGTTCAAAGACTATATTCCACCCTACCCAGAAGAATTAGAGAAGTTTTGATCCAAAAAGGCAGCATGACAAAGTACTGATTACTGAAAATGAATTTAAATAGGTAAGTTTCATGTTGAAAGTTGTGTTATTTTGGTTTTGCAATATGGCGGCCATTACAAAAGTTCACTCACTTTTGGCACGATGCTGTACATGGTTACAGTTGAAAAGGATGTTAACGTACATATCATATTATGTGTAACCTACAGCTTTTAACTCATTACCAATGACAAAATTTCAGGTTTGTCCAAATCAAAAGCATGTGCAGACAACAAAATAAAAGTGACTGAAAATTTGAAGTTCGTTTTGTGAAGAGTAGAAAACATTGTGGGAAAAGGAGAAAATGCTAATCAGCATTTTCTCCTTTTCCCACAATGTTTTCTAAAGGCTTCCTTCTCGGGGACGTCAAAAGTAGGCATTATGTGGTAATGGGTTAACTCTTCTTGAAACGTCAATATTTTAGGCCAGTCCAAACTAAAAGCATTTGCAGACGACAAAATTAATTGGACTCAAAAATTGAAACTTTGTTCTTGGAGGTTAAAAGTATTATGGGAAAAGGAATTGTGCTGGTTGCCAGTATTTTCTCCTTTTCCCACAATGCTTTAAGAGGGCTTCTTCGTCTGGGTCATCTCGTTTTCCGTCGATGTTTTCAAAAGGCTTCTTTCTCAGTCATTAAAAGTCCTGATTGTGTGATAAAGGGCCAAGTATTTTTTGTGTTTTTTTTTTCACAATAATTTGGTCAATTCAATCAAATTGGCAATTCAAATAATCAGTTAATCATTTCAAAAGATTGAAGCTATGCTTGTGACAGCACATTCAGTGCAGTCTCATTTTGAATTTCACCGTCAAAAATATCACCTTAACCTTTTACCACATGACAAAATTTTAGACCTGTGTAATTTGAAAGCATTTGCAGATGACAATTTCAGTGTTGTCCAATAATGGGATTTTCATTTGATAGGATAGAAAACATTGTGGGAAAAGGAGAAAATGCTGTTAACCAGCATTTTCTCCTTTACCCACAATGTTTTCAAACGGTCTCCTCACCAGGGTCAATAAAAGTCGGCATTCTGTGGAATAGGATTAAGATACCAAAAATACATGAGCCATGCTATGAGAAAAGTGGGCTTAATGCATCTCCTGTTTTGCATGATACTGAGTAAGTCATCACAGTATTTAAATTCCTTAAAATCCATTTTTTTATTCCATCCTACTGAATCATGAGGTTCACTTGTCCCTTTGACATGCAGAAAATCTACCCCCATATTAAAAGTTTCGGCTCAGGCTAGCCCGCGTGGATTACGCAGGCAGAACTGGGGCACAACTTTATGCAAATCCATTAAGACCCCTTTTCATAGAGCACAGCTCATATGTAAGGAGAAAACAAACCATAATGCTTAACCCATTACCAAACATTACCTACTTTTGACGCCCTTGAGAAAGAAGCCTTTAGAAACCATTGTGGGAAAAGGAGAAAATGCTGGTAACCAGCATTTTCTCCTTTTCCCACAATGTTTTCTACTATTCACAAAACAAATTTCAAATTTTCAGTCACTTTTATTTTGTCGTCTGCAAATGCTTTCGATTTGGACAAGCCTAAAATTTTGTTGTTTGGTAATGAGTTAAGGATTAACCCATTTCCACTCAATCCCTACTTTTGACGCCCCTGAGAAAGAAGCCTGTTGAAAACACTGTGGGAAAAGGAGAAAATGCCGGTAACCAGCATTTTCTCCTTTTCCCACAGTGTTTTCTATCCTTCCCAGAACAAATTTCAATTTTTCAGTCACCTTTATTTTGTGGTCTGCAAGTGCTTTCATTTGGACCAGTCTAAAATTTTCTCGTGTGGTAAAGAGTTAAACAAACCTGAAGCTATCATTGCCAATGCTGTTGGATAACAATTCACATAACGAAATATTCCTCGAATGTCCACCTCTCTGACTGCTGCATCCACTATCGGCATGTTGACTTCAGCTGGACCCAACCCCACCAACACCACCACACCCCCTGACCTTGTAGCCTAAACAAGAATTTGAAATGTTAAACATGAAATGGCTACTTTTCCAATACCGTTTGTTGGATTTTGTTCAAAATCAATAGGGTTGAAGCTATTGATCAGATAAACAAATTGTGCAAGTTTCATGAAAATCGGGCAACAAATGCAGACTTTGTCGCGTAAACAAGAATTTGAAATTTTCAACTTGAAATGCCTACCTTTCCCATACTGTATGTTGGATTTTTCTCAAAATCAATAGGGTTGAAGCTATTGATGAGATACACAAACTGTGCAAGTTTCACGAAAATCGGGCAACAAATGCAGACTTTATCGCGTAAACAAGAAAAAGACTAAGGGATGGACAGACGGACGACGAAAACCACGCCATGACATAAGCTCTGCTGGCTGAAAGCCAGTAGAGCTAAAAATAGATGAAGTCTATCACCCCTTGTTGTGTACTGTTACCAGGACTACGCCCCAGTGTCTGCCAATAAGCTATGCCTACTTGCAGTATAAGTGAATAGTCATATAATTTTCTGTCTTCTTGCATATTGTTAAGTCTTCATCTAATATAGTAGCTTTAGTAGGATGCGTCTTGTTCATTTACTATCATTAATTTATATCAAAACACAACAAACTTTATCACACAATGCGTAGTAAACAGTTAATCATTATATGTTTGAACAGCACCTATTTCGCTGTAGTTTAAATCTTTACCAACCGACAAAATTTTACATTGGTCCAAATTGAAAACATGTGCAGATGATGAAATAAAAGTTACTAAAAATCTGAATTTTCTTTTGGGCAGAGAAGAAAAACATTGTTGGAAAAGGAGAAAATGCTGGTTACCAGCATTTTCTCCTTTTCCCACTATGTTTTCAGAAGGCTTCCCAAGGTCGTGAAAAGTTGTGATTGTGTAGTAAAGAAATTTTTTTTGGACAGACTGCACTGTGATCATACAACTACACTGTTAAATCTTTTACACAGAAAACTATGACAAAAACACTGCTTGCTATGTACATAAGAAACACGACTGCTACACCATTCAAAATTGTAAAACAAATCTAAAAGGAATACACACAAATATGGCTGTTCTGATACTAGGGGGTGCTCCACTACATTCTATTGCAACTTCTGGTTTCTCTTGCAATTCCTCTTCAACTTTCTTTGCCATTTCCTTTGGGTCCTTTGTATCCACCTTTAAGGCAAAGTCTGCACCCAGACTTTTTGCCATGTCCAGTCTGTTCTGGTCAAGATCTAAAAGGCAAGGAGAGATATTCATTATAGACAAGAGATATCTGAGGAATTCTACGGGTAAAAAAATGTTAAAGCCCCTGTAAAGTCCAAAAATAGATAATTTTCACCATTTATAACTCGAAAATATATGGTATAACCCATCACAACACACATATTTAAGATTGGAGAAAACCTGGATGTGTCAGTTACTGCATTGGTTGCTGTGATATTCGGGTGTAAAATTGCATAGAGAAGCCTGTTGGTTTCAGGGACACCATTGATTGAGACAACCTGCGCTATCGTTCATGTGTATCTTAACATCACATGATACCATTCTATCTTATTAGCCCTACACGGGACTATTGTTTGCACTTCCAAAAGTATGTCATCCGAGACCGAGATTGCTCATTCTGAACCTGTTTTCTTACTTGGATGTAGTAAACTCTTCCTGTATTGATAATGAATAAGCAATGATCAGCCTGTGTACTTGTTTTGTTTACAATGTTGATAAACTTACAATTTTTTTCAAGCCTGAAATGGGGACAAAACAATCAAGTGAATGAAAGTTTTGTTTCAATGCCTTAATGATCATGTAGTGTTTACATCACTGTTGAGTCAGCACAGAGATTTACGGCTAATCATCAGCCATCCTCGATGTAAACAAATAGATAATGTGGCATTGTAGAAATTGTTCTATCTTCAAAATTCTTTTTTCTGCCATTGCCTAGAACTTTAACAAACTGCACCTTTACATATCATGCAAGTCACAATAATCACCATATTTTTACGACGTACATGTAAAAATGAAATTTACTTTTTAAACAAGTTTTTTATTCATATCCTGACTTTTAACGACCCTGAACAAGAAGCCGTCCGAAAATATGGTGGAAAAAGAGAAAATGCTTGTAACCACAGTATTTTCTACCCTTTCTAAATCAGATTTCAATTTTTCAGTCAAGATGAATTTGTTGTCTGCAAATGCTATTTTTAAATTTTTGTCATTGGTAAAGAGTTAATACATCTGCAGAAAGTACCAGTCCAGGTCAGAACATAGCTCATTCGCTTTGCTGGAGTATAAAATCCTAAAGGCACTTTACATGAAAACTGTTTACCTGTGATACAGACTGCTGACGCACCACAAGCCTTGGCTGTAAGTAGGTTTACCAAACCTATAGGACCTGCAATGTGAACACAGTGATATGTTGCACTCATATTTGCTACAGGAGTAACACTGTCTTTTTTTTCCCACAAAACCCAGCCAATTATGAATATATTGCAGATTGACCCTTTCATAAACAAGCGATTGTTTTCATGACCTTGGGAAAGTCGACCTTTGAAAACATTGTGGAAAAAGAAGAAAATGCTGGTAGTCAGCATTTCTTCCTTTACCTTCTCAAAGAAATATTTCATAATTTGATATACAATTGTCATCTTTAAATGCTTCTACTTTTGAAAAATTTCGTCTTCTGGTAAAGAGTTAAACCTAAAGTGTATCTAAATTATACACAGAAACAAGCAGATCAAAAGATAAAACTGGGTGTGATTTGTAGTTTTCTTGTAAATGACATGTGCTTCTTATGCCTAGGTCACAAATAAGATTGGCGGCAGACGATTACTTCCAACTTCCCCTATTCAAAGATTATTAGAAAACACCCTGGTGCCGTACGTTCTTAAGACATTTTGCTTAAGCAGTCACAAATCTAATGGGCACCGGATGGCAGTTTCTTTGGAAATGCTGTGCCTGCACTTATCAGTTCAGAGAGCACCGAGCAGACATCGGGTGGTGCCTGTATGGACATCTTTTGGACTTTGTGCCGCCGTCCGGTCACCGAACAGTCGCCTTACAATGACGGAACCCCATCGATGAGTTAACAGGTTCTCTGACGGCCCAAAAATCAACCGGTCCCTGTCCAATTACAACTTTTTTTCTAAACCTTGAATAGGTGCCAGATAGCGTATCAAAACTGAACAGCCACCCTTCGAATTGAACTGCTACTGGATGGTCGCCTTGTGGTCCCTGGACAATTGTGTTAAAATTCATGAAAAACTAGCCATCTAGCAGCAGTATGTTATTTGTGATTGGAGCATTAAGTGGCACTGACCAATTCAAATAAAAGTTTTCTCCCCTCTAACCCTTTACCACACAATCCCAAAAAGTAAGCCCTTTGAAAACAAAGTGGGAAAAGGAGAAAATGCTGGTAACCATTTCCTCCTTTTCTCACAATTTTTTCTAGACTACATGTAGCTGATTACTGTCAGCAAATTCTTTCAAAAAGAATTGAAATACCCAAATGCACTGTTCAGTTTTCTCAACACATCACCTTTTGGCTAAATTTTTAACACTTCATAACTGGAACCAACTTAAAATACTGCTGCCTACAAAAGACCTTTTCTACAGGGTAAGAATCACTAACAACAAATTCAGTTTTACATTAAATTCTCTGTACCTGCTCCACAAATAAGTACCTTGGTCCCCAATGTAACCCCAGCTCTTCGACATGCATGTACACCGACTGACAAAGGCTCAAGAAGGGCCCCTTCCTCTGTACTGACATGATCTGGTAATCTTTAAGACAAAAAATTATTTTCAAATTGTATATTTCATACTAAAAGGCAAGAAAACTAGTCAGTGAAACTGTCTAGACACATAACTATGTTTATCTCTTTGCCAAACGACAAAATTTTAGACTGATCCAAATTGAAAGAATTTGCAGATGACAAAGTAAAAGTGACTAAAAATTTGAAATTTGTTTTGAGAAGGGAAGAAAACATTGTGGGAAAAGGAGAAAATGCTGTTTACCAGCATTTTCTCCTTTTCCCACAATGTTTTCAAAAGGCTTCTTTTTCAGGGTCGTTAAAAGTCGGGATTGTGTGGTAAAGAGTTAATCTAATATATCTAGTCCAACCTCTAACGAAAAGGTACAAGTATTCATACAATCAAAGTTCAGACGATGAAACAAATTTCCAACACAAACAAATATATATGGCTTGCAACACACGAAAAGGGATATTTGGCCATTTGCATACAGCATCATCTCGGCTCAGCCTAATCCGAGATGGCACTTTACGACTACATTAGATTTCGTACAACAGTAGACTTTCATAAAACAGAAAATTTCATAAAAACGGAAAGTGTTGTTTTGGATTAGCCTGCATGGACTGCACAGGCTGATCCGAAACGACACTTTGCGCCAATGTCCAAATGTCTGTTTTTGCGTGTTGCAAGCCATATTGGCCATGCTCTGGTGAAAGGGGGCTAAATGCATATCTGTGATGCATCTAATCAAGCAAGTCCATATGGATCCACATATCTAATCTTTGGAAAAACAACTTCATCACAAGGTAAAAATGATCCTTTGACATGCTAAATTTGGAAAGAAAACACAAAATTTCAGCCAATGTCAGCCTGCATTTATTCTTTTCTGTAGATACCACTGATTTAGAAATGTCACAAACTAAGCATAAAAGATAGAGAAAATCCAATAGGCTTACTTGTAGCAAAAATCTGCATCATGTACATAGTATCTGGCCAAGTTCCCATGAATCGGTGGTGTAGCACAAAACCGCATTTCAGGACACAAATTGTACCGCCCTCTCTTACAATCTGAACACTTTCTACACGGAACACCTGGTTCTATAGCAACTCTGTCACCTGAAGACGAACAGTTTAAAAATACATGTCCATGTACATTCTTGCTGTATGCACCCAGATAAGCTCAAGTGTACCAAGGTTGTCAAAACTTTTTTCTTGCTTAATTCTTCTTACTTCTACTGAGCTTCAAAGACATCCAACTGTTCAAAAAGCATCACAATTTTTGAGTGTAAGTGCTTTTGATATGGAGAGGACAAGGGAAGTGGTGACCCCAGGACAAAGCCACTTTTGACCACAGGGCTATAATTACTTGAATCCTGGTACAGGTCCATAAGATAAAGCCACACACCAAATGATACAGGTCTATGCTGTGTGGTTATAAACAAAGCAAGGAACAAGAAGATCTTTAAAGTTTTCACAATATAAGCCTATGTAAAAGATGAGACTTTTGGGTTGGGGCCAATTTCGACCCTTGGGCTATAATTTGAATAATCTTGGTGGCATATATATAAGTATACATGCAAAGTTTTGTGGCCCTAGGTCTCAAGGTAAGGGACAAGATATTTTGTAAGTTTTCGCTATGTAGGCCAAAGCAAAACTTTTGGCTGCCATGGCTGAGCCAATGCTGATCTCAGGGCTATAATGTGGGCTAATTTGGTAGCAGCCAACTAGATCAAGCTTAATCCAAAATGTGGTGTCCGTGACCCTAGCCTTATGCTTTAGAACCGGAAGATTTTGTAAACGTTTTCAATATATAAGCCTAGTATGTAAAATTTGTGAAACCTGAGGAAGGGCCAATTTAGACTCCTGGGGCTATAATTTTGAGATTCTTAGTAGAGGCCTAATAGTAGATGAAATCACATGCCAAATTGGTTGCCCCAGGCCTTATGATTTCTGACATGAAGATTTTCAATAAATTTCAGCTTTGTTGCCATGGCAGCAACAGTTTCTAAAGGAATCAAATTCTTCTAAAAACTTTCTTCTGAAGAGGACCATGGCAGGATCATTTCTGTGAAGTTAGGTCAAAACTGGATGGGTAGTTTCAGCGAGGAAGATGTTTGAAATAAGAGTTAACCCATTACCACACAATCCCTACTTTTGATGCCCCTGAGAAAGAAGCCTTTTGAAAACACTGTGGGAAAAGGAGAAAATGCTGGTAACCAGCATTTTCTCCTTTTCCCACAGTGTTTTCTACCCTTACCAGAACAAATTTCTATTTTTGAGTCATCTTTATTTTGTCGTCTTCAAATCCTTTCAATTTGGACCTGTCTAAAATGTTCTCGTGTGGTAATGAGTTAATGCATGTGTGCATGCATGCACAACAGCCACTGGGACATGAGCTCACTTGATAAAGGCCAGTGGAGCTAAAAATATAAATTTTGTGACACATACCTACATTCAAACTTGTTACACCTTCTCCAACTTTGCTAACTATTCCAGCTGCTTCGTGTCCAAGGATCATGGGAGCATTCAGTATAAAATCCCCAATTGCGCCATGCTGCCAATAATGTACATCTGATCCACAGATCCCTACATCTTGCATCTGTAGCTGGACCTCTGAAGAAAATAAGAGGCATATTTGTCTTTACCATTTGCCACACAATCCTGAGAAACATTGCTTTTGAAAACATTCTGTAAAAAGGAGAAAATGCTGGTAACCACCATTTTCTTCACACAAAGACAAATTGTAAAATTTGTGCTACAATTAATATTTTTTTTGTTGTTTGGTAAAGAGATTTTAACTCATTACCAAACGACAATATTTTAGGCTTGTCCAAGTTGAAAGCATTGGCAGATGACAAAATAAAAGTCACTGAAAATTTGAAATGTTTTTTTTTGATGGGTAGAAAACATTGTGGGAAAAGGAGAAAATGCTGGTTACCAGCATTTTCTCCTTTTCCCACAATGTTTTCTAAAGGCTTCTTTCTCAGGGTCGTCAAAAGTAGGGATTGTGTGGTAATGGGTTAAACAACCCTATGCTTTATCACCACTGAGGAGTAAGGATTTAGCCCTTTCCCAAATAATCCCTGGTTTTCATGACCCTGAAAAAGAAGTCTTTTGAAAAGATCATGAGAAACAGAGAAAATGCTGGTAGCCAGCATTTTCTCCTTTGCCCACAACGTTTTCTACCCTCTCAAAACAAATTTCTGTTTTGGAGTTGTGTTAATTTTGTCATCTGCAAATGCTTTCAATTTGGACCAGTCTAAAATTCTGTCGTTTGGTAAGGGTTAAAAACTATAGAAGATTGTCTAAAGGCAACATGGCGAGCCCACCATAGGAGATTGGAAAATGGCATGTCTACTTGTAAAGGAAAATAACTGTGCTAAAGTACTTTGAAATGTATCCAAAGGGTCAAATATATAGCTGGAACAATTACCTAGCTCTTGTAATGACAGTTTCATCATTTGAACTTTCAGTGTGACCTTGACCTTAAGACCTGACTGAACAAATTATTCAGGTGGCATTCCTACTTGCAAGGAGAACACTCATGTAAAACTTTTCAAATCCATGTATGTGTGTAGAAGTTGTAGCTCAGACAGGCTCTATTTGAAACAACTTTATCATGTGACCTTTAAGTGTGACCATGACATTTGGACCTCTCTGAACAAAAGTTTCAAGTGGCACTTTTACTAATAAAGAAGAACACTGGGTAAAATCATTTCAAAATCCATTAATAAAGTTGTAAGTTATAACATGGTTGTAGCTGGGACAAACTTTATTCATAATTCCATCATTTAACCTGTAAGTCTGACCTTGACCTTGTTAAAGTTTTGGTCTGGACAAATTTAGACAGATGGACAAGTGCTTGGGCAGTGTGACAGATGAATGGACATATACATATCCCAAAGTGACAATATGACAACTAAATCCTCATCCTCTGATGAGTGATTCTTTCATAAATGGCTGTAAATTTGTTGAAACCTTTACCATGCAATCCTGACTTTTCACAACCATCAGAAAGAAAATTTTGAAAACATTGTGGACAAAGAATGAAATAAATACTGGTAACCAGCAGTTTTTTCTATTTTCCATTATGTTTCATCAACATTTTGTACAAAAATTTCATTATTTGAGCAACATATAATATTGTCCGCAAAATTTGAGTCTCAAATTTTGTAAAGAGTCAAAAAAGCTGATGTCTGAACCCTTTACCAAACAACAAAATTCTGGACTGGCCCAAATTGAAAGCACATGCAGACGACATAAAAAACATACCTCAAAAATTCAAATTTGTTTCCAGCAGGGTAGAAAACATTGTGGTAAAAGGAGAAAATGCTAGTTACCAGCATTTTCTGCTTTTCCCACAATGTTTTCAAAAGGCTTCTATCTCTGGGTTGTAAAAACCAGGGATTGCTTGGGAAAGGGTTAACTCTTTACGAAACGACAAAATTATAGACTGGTCCACACTGAAAGCACTTCCAGACAACAAAATAAATGTAACTAAAAAATTTAAATTTGTTTCCAGGCGTGTATAGAACATTGTAGGTAAAGGAGAAAATACTGGTTACCTGCATTTTCTCCTTTTCCCAAAATGTTTTCAAAAGGCCTCTTACCCTGAATTGTTTGGTAAAAGGTAAAGAAATGACAAAATTGTAGTCTTGTCAAAATTGAAAGCATTTGCAGACAATAAAATAAATGTGACTGAAAAAACTTAAATGTGTTTTGAAAAGGGTGGAAAACATTTTTGGAAAAAGAGAAAATGCTGGTTACCTATAATGTTTTTGAAAGGCTTTATTCTCAGGGTTTTAACCCTCTACCAGACAAGAGAATTCCAGCGTTAGGAATAATTGAAGACCACAGATCAAATGTTGCCTTAATGATAGAATCTGGCTTTGAAAACAATTCAACCACTGTGAGAAAAGGAGAATATGTTTGTTTCTAACATTTTCTCCTTTCAGCCACAACGTTTCCAAAAGTCTTCAACCACCTTTATAAAAACACAGCCCTGACAGTTTAGTAAAGGGTTAATCAGGACAACAAAACCAAACTTACGACCAGGGCCTGGCTCGGGGACTGAACAATCCTCCTGAAAAAAGGATAATAGAGACATATTTTTCTGTACCAGACAGTAAATATTTTACTGGCTGAAATTGAAAGTAGTTGCATGCCACAGGTGAAGTCTGGTTCAAGTAATGATATTTTTCTTTGAAAAGGAAGAAAACATTGTAAGGAAAAGGAGAAATTGCTTGTTACCAACAATTAACATTCTAGTGGTATTAAATTCTATACTATTTAGAGATTGTTTTTTCACAGTATCTTACAAAATATGTGTATTTGGTGGTATAGAACCAAGAGTAGAATGTGGTGTCCGTGGTTATGAGGCAGAGCATCAGCCTTGTAACCAACAGGTCCTGAATTTGATAACTCGGAGTGGGCATCAACTTACGGAATTTTAATTGGCCCACACAATCAGCACAAGTATTGATGTAGTTCCCAGGAAGCATAATCCAGTATTAGTTGTTAGAACTTATTTCTCATGATGCAGAATAAATATGTTTAAACCAATGGTAGAATGCATATTCTTGACTATCTCAACTTGGGCCCCATGATCAGATGGCCAAGAATATGCACTCTGGTCTTGGCTCTCCTTGTTTGCAAAATGAAATAAACAGGTGCTCGGTTGTGCTCAAATGGTTTAAATCTTTACAACAAAATCCTGACTTTTAACGACCCTTTGACAGAAGCCTTTTAAAAACATTATGAGAAAGGGAGAAAATGTAAGTAACCAGCATTTTCTCCTTTTCCCACAATGTTTTCTACTCTTCCCAAAACAAATTTAAGTTTTCCTGCCATATTCATATTGTAGTCTGCAAGTGCCTGACTGATACAGATTAGTCTTAAATTTTGTTGTTTGGTGCAGAGTTAAAGCAAGACTGGTTACTCATAGGGCTTGCATTATTGTAGGTTCAAATCCCAAATTCAGTAAATTATTTTAAAAGAACTGATGAAAATCATTACAGCAGGATTCAATTTCTGTCTCCAACCTGATTATTGTTTTCATGATCATGGTTTATGGGAAAGCAGCCAGTTACCCATGAAGGATAAATTTAGGATTGACTTAGATATCGTACATAAACAAACAAATGATTAACCGAATTTTAGTGCATACCCCATTTTAACTCTTCACCACACATCCCAAATTTATAATTATGTCTTTCAGGAAATGGACTTCTGAAAAAATTGTGGAAACAATGACAAAATCCAGGGATTCAGCATTTTCTCTTTTTTAAAAACAATGTTTTCTACCCGTCAAAGACAATTCTCATCATTTCATTATTTTGTTGTCTGCATCTTTTTATATTTCACGCTAGTTTATAATTTCAATAGTGACCTGGGAAAGAGCTAAGTGAACAGCATCTGCTCTCTATCAGTGCTCCCCTCTTTACACCGATTTTAATAGTGTACAAAATGATCTGAACACGGTTTTAATGGCCCTGATTGAGGAAAGAGGCTATTGAAAACATCGAGAGAAATGGAGAAAATGCTGGTCACCATTTCCACAATGTTTTCTATCCATAAAATGAAAAACTCGAATCATTAGCACAACATCTGCTGTGCCACAAGCAATGTTTTCAGTCTTAAATCTTGTCCTCTGTCAAAGAGTTAAGTGGGTCAGGGCCATCATAGTCCTACACACCACAGATAATAACCTTTGCATCAAATCCTTCACATTTAACTCTTAACTCTTTACCACACGAGAAAATTTTAGAATGGTCCAAATTGAAAGCATTCGCAGACGACAAAATAAAGGTGACTGAAAGATTGAAATTTGTTCTGGGAAGGGTAGAAAACACTGTGGGAAAAGGAGAAAATGCTGGTTACCAGCATTTTCTTCTTTTCCCATAGTGTTTTCCAAAGGCTTCTTTCTCAGGGGTGTCAAAAGTAGGGATTGTGTGGTAATGGGTTAACACTTTACCACACAGCAGAATTTTACACCTATCCAAATTGAAAGCACTTCTAGGCGATAATTTCATAGTGGTTCAAATAATGCAATTTTTCTTTGACAGAGTAGTAAACTTTGTGGGAAAAGGAGAAAATGCTGGTTACCAGCTTTTTTCTTTTTTCCTACAAAGTCTTCAAAGGCCTCTTCCTCAGGGATGTTAAAAATCATCATTGTGTCATAAAGGGTCAAACAACAAAATATTAGTCTTGTCCAGCCTGAAAATATTTGCATACCACAATGGAATGTAACTTAAATGATGGAATTTGTAATTGGGTAGAAAACACTGTGGAGAAATGAAGAAAGTGATGCTTAAGGTAGTACCATTCAAATGGAAAACAGCCATTTCCGCTATAAGATTATAAGAAAAAAGTTGCTATTTATTGAAAATGAGTATTATTGTATTACCTTGACCAAGCCACTTTTTCCATTTCTTCCTTTTCAGAATTACCATTTATTTTCAACTACGAGGAACAGAGTAATCAGCCATGCTTTGTGCAACGGGTATTTAACTCATTAACAAACAACAATATTTTAGGCTCGTCCAAATCTAAAGCAATTGCAGATGACAAAATAAAAGTGACTGAAAATTTGAAATTTGTTTTGTGAAGGGTAGAAAACATTATGGGAAAAGGAGAAAATGCTGGTTACCAGCATTTTCTCCTTTTCCCGCAATGTTTTCTAAAGACTTCTTTCTCAGGGGTGTCAAAAGTAGGGATTGTATGGTAATGGCTTAAGGCATCTGCAAAATGTACCAACTCACGTCAGCCTGCATAGTCCATCAAGCTGACCTGAATGGAAAGCTTTGCTTTCTGTAAGTTTCCTGCATGTCAAAGAATCATTATACCTCATAATTTAGTTGGTTATTAACCCTTTACTCCATAGATACTCATTTCTACGCACTGCTTGTAGGAGCCTTTGGAAAACATCGTGGCAAAAGGTGAAATTGCTATCAAAAGGTGTCATATACACATAAGAAATGGCTTCATCCTTGCTGTTATTTAGGGTCAGTTAGAGATACTATAGAAATGTCTTATGGGGTAAAGGGTTAAACAAAATGAATTTTACAACTCTATAGCTATATGAAAACTGGCTCAGTACCATGTATCATGCATATACATTAAGCCCCCTCATTCCAGAGCACTGGTCATCTATATAGTAACTTTTACAGGCCTAAAGTTCATTGTAAAATGAAGATCTGCACCAGTTACAGTCTCTCTATAGTGTTCCTTTTCAGTTTAAGCCATTATCAAACTATTCCATGCTTAAAAAAATATCCTAAATAAGTAATACTTTTGGAAATATTGTGGGAAAAGGAGAGAAGTATGGAAGCTAGCATTTTATCCTTTTACTGTAACAGTTTCTATGCTGTCACATGACAAACACAGGATTTGAACGATATTTGATATTCTGCGATGTTTAACCCTTTACCAAACAATCCGAGTGTTCATGAGAAAGAAGCCTTCTGAAAACATAGTGGGAAATGGAGAAAATGCTGGTAACCAGCATTTTCTCCTTTTCCCAAAAAGTTTTCTTCCCATCCTAACCCAAATTTCAACTCCTGAGTCACATGAATTTTGTCATCTGCAAATGCTTCCAATTTGGACTAGTGTAAAATTTTATTGTTTGGTAAAGAGTTTAAGCAAAGTAGACTGCATAGATTAAAGATCAGACTAAACATTTCACTGGCAGCAAAAGCAACTTTAGTTGTGCCGGGCACTTCAACATTTAACAACAGGTGTATTCCTTTAGCTACTCTAAAAACTCCAAACACATGTTAGGTCAACGGAGTACTTAAGAACATTGTGCTGTGTTCTTAAGAACATGTTCTGATTGTTCTTATCCAATAGATGTGCAAGTGAATGGTTGCTATTAATACAAGATAGCTGAAAGATGGACAATTCTTCATGGCGAAACTTGCAATTGTCTTTTTTACCATACGCATGCTATAAACAGGAGCATTGTAGACTTGTCTCTATTCCCTCTCTGCAGCTTTTCATTTCCTCCACTAACACAGCCAAGACAGTAGCTGTTGCAACATCCATCGTGGCAATGTACATTCATTTCAGTATTGACTAGAACATGTTATGATAATGCTCCATTCAAAACACAATTCCAGAACAGTGTATGTGCTCTGAAAATTCTACTCACCCATTCCAGAACAGCATACTATAACACGGATCATTTTGCCAGAACTGGTCAATGGAATACACACCATGTAATGCAGTTTTAATGATCCTGAGAAGGAAAGCTTTTGAAGCATTGTGGGAAAAGAAGAAAATGCTGGAAACCATTTTCTTCTGTTTCCACAATGTTTTACAAACAAATCCCATTATTTGTGCCACATTTACTACGTCCTTAGGAAATGCTTCCAATTTGGATCTGTTTGAATTGAAATTTTGGCATGCTGTAAAAAGTTAAAACTCTATTCGACCTGTAAGTGTACGGCTATATTAACAGGGATATTTCACAGCAAGATTCCTGTTCTACTGTGTTGGAGTAAAAGCCAGAACTTGTCATGCTTCGAAAGAAAGATAACTTACCAGTCTGATATCTCCTTTTTTATATAAGATAGCTGTCAAATTCGTATCACTCATTTTTATGCTCAATATTTGAACTCTTGCAGCCTACGTCAATTTTTTTGCACACCTCTCGCAAATAAAAACATTGGTAAGAGTGACTTCCCATTTTCTTATTGGATTAACTCCATTACAAGGCTTTTTTTTTGGGGGTGGGGGGGGGTGGGGGGTGGGGGGGGGGGAAATCTGCTGTCAGGCGGTTACGGAAACATAATGGGTCGGCTTGCGCAATGTTTCAGACCGTCAAGTTTATAAGTGGGGAAGAAATGTCGCCGCCCCTGAACTGTATGATTGTTATACATGGAAGCCCACTACACTACAGAATAATCTACTTCTGAGAAAAAAAATCATCGACGCTTCAAACTAACTTAATTATTATTATTGTTTTTTTTATCAATTTCCAGATCAACCTGTTAAAAAACTTTTGCAAATCACTAAACCATGACTTTGCAATACATTCAGCAAAAAGGATACGCGTTTTTTTTTTTTTTTTTTTCAATAAATGAATTCACTAGGGGAGGAGAAAGTGTTGTTACAAAAAAGAGGCCTATGATGGCCCTGAAATCACTCACCTCAGTCTTTTGAGCAAACATGACTCAAAAACTAAACAAGGTTTTCGAAGAGCTGACCCAGTTACCTAGTTTTTGATCCAACATTACCAATTTTCAAACCTTTTCAAGATATTATCAGGACAAACATTCAGACCAACTTTCGAGTGTTTGGACTAAAAATATGGTTTCTAGAGCATACACAATGTTTTTATAAGATTTGACCCAGTGAAATCGTTTTTGACCCCACATGACCCATTTCCAAACTCATTCAAGGTATCATCATGACAGACATTCAGACCAAGTTTCAGGAGTATCCGACGTAAAATGTGTCCTCTATAGCATACAAAAGGTTTTTCTAATATTTGACCTAGTGACCTAATTTTTGGCCCAACATGACCTATTTTCATAGTCATCTTAGATATCATCAAGACAAACATTCTGACCAACTTTATCGAGTTTTAGATTGTAAAATGTGGCCTATAGAGCGTACACAAGGTTTTGTAAGATTTGACCTGGTGACCTAGATTTTGATCTGATATTTCCTATCTTAAAAGGTGTCACAGATATAATCTAGACAAACATTCTGACCAAGTTTCAAGAGTGTTGGACTCAAAATTGTCCTAGAGAGCGTGCACAAGTTTTTAAGATTTGAAATAGTGACCTAGTTTTTGACCCCACATAGCCCATTCCCAAATTCGTCCGAGGTATGATCAGGACATACATTCTGAAATCTTTCTAGAGTTTTCGGCTTAAACTTTGGCCTCTAGAGCCTATACAAGGGTGTTCTAAGGTTTAACCTGGTGACCTAGTTATCGACCGGACATGACCCATTTTTGAACGAGTTCGAGATATCATCAAGACAAATATTCTGACCAACTTTCAAGTCTCTTGGATTGAAAATGTGGCCTCTATAGCGTTTTTCTATGTTTATGTGGGAAAATCAGACTGGTTTAAAACAGGCAGAGTGCAAAGCACTGGTAACAGAAACTTCAATAAAGCATGGGTAGGTGCATTAACCGCCGGACTAATATACAAGTAGTGTTCAAGTCGGCCTTAAAACTACAAGAAAACAAACACACATCTATCTCCACCAATAAATCCGGTATCGGCACTATCATCATCACTACCAACTCAACCATCGAAACCACCTTCACCATTATTATAATCATCAACATCATCATCAAAGCAATGATTAAAAAGCATTAAATTTTCCATAGTTTTGTGGTAAGTTCTAGCAAACTCCAGAAGAGTCCGAAGAAAAAAGTTTTTCCATACAAGTCAGTTACCTCTCTTTTATAAATCAGAAAATATTTCACAGCATTTCCAAATCAACACTTTTCTTGACCTTTGAATACAAAGATATCTGAATATCAATTCGGTCGATAGCGTACATAACTTGAGACGTGGGTTACCTGGTTTGAATTCCCTAGTGGGCCATTTCTTTCCGAGGTTTGATGATAGTTTTTGCGACAGGATTAATTCTTTGCTAGCCTCTCAAAAGCACTTTTGGTAATAGTTATGTTAAAAAGGTGTCAGTAGCATCTGGAAAATATCGTGCAAAGGACTGGTAACTGAAACTTCAATAAATTATGGATAGGTGCACTGGCCGCCTCGAGATGGTTGAAATATTGTTAAAAATGGTGTGAAACACATGCAATCAATCAAATCAGTCCCCATTCTTTTATTTATCAGAAATATTTCATAGCATTTCAACCCATTGTCTTCACGTTTAACTCCAAAGATTATTAAACAGGAATCCGGTCTGCATTGCACGGAACCTGAGGCACGGGTTAGCTGGTTTTAATACGCTTTCCGAGAGTTGACGATACTCACTGCGACAGCATTAATTTTTCTCTAACCTCTGACCAGCACTTTTGATAATAGTGATGTGGAAAAGAAGTCAGTCAGTGGCTTGGGAAGAATATCGTGCGAAGTACTGGTTACTGAAACTACAGGAAAGCATGGGCAAGTGTACTGACCGCCGCAATATAACACAAATATCGTTGAAAACGGTGTGAAAAACATACAGTCAATCACTCAATCAATTGTCAAAGACTAGTTCGGTAGCTCAGTCGTTGAGCCACAAGTCTTGAGATAAGGGGGTCGCAGATCACTAGTTAGGAAGGTACAGCATTGAGAGCAATCGAGTATATTTAATGCACAGGGCGATTTGATAAATGTATAATCTAAACAGTACGTTTCAGTTGTGTCAGGAACGGCAGTAACATTTAATAGCAAAATACTAATTTCGGGATAGTAATTAATTAATGATCTACATCTATTTTAACGCGTTCAACATTTAAGCTTACGGACTGAGGGAACATACTAACAAAAGATATGTCATACTGGCAGAGGGTAAAAAGGGCTGAGAGAGGATAAATCTAAAATAGAGAATGCAGTTTTGGAGGAAAAGGGAAACACTCTACGGCCTGTAAACTTGAGGAAACCAATAAATTGATGTAACCTATAATATCCGGTTAGTGACAGAGACAGAGACAGACAGAGAGAAAGAGAGCAAGACAGAAAGAAAGAGAGCTCGACAGGTAGAGCCTAAAAGAGGCACAGAGATAGAGGCTGAGATAGAGAGAGAGAACGATAGAGCAAGAGAGAGGCTGAGAAAGAAAAAGATACAGCAAGACAGAGGGGGAAAGGACAGACAGACAGATACCGAGAGATAAAGAGAGACAGAGAGAGAGACAGAGACAGACAGACAGACAGATTGAAGCAGAGAGACAGACAGAGAGAGGAAGGAGGAAGGGAGTGAGATCGAAAGAAACAGGGAGTCAGGAGAAGAGAGGAACTGGGTTAGACAGAATAAGCGAAAAAAAGACAAAGAGAAGAAAAAAACGTTAGAAATAGACAGAGATAGCGAGAGAGACATATGAAAGGAATGAATGAGTTAATGACTGAGACATAAAGAGATGCAAGAGAGAAAGAGAGACAGCCCAGAAAGAGTCGAGGGATAGACAGAACGACAAAGTCAGGAAGAGAGTAAAGGTGAAAGAGTAAAAGAGAATGAGGACAAACGGTTTTGGGATAAAAAACTATTGTCAAAAAATAGACAGGACACATTTAAAACGCCAGAAAAACGGGAGCAAGTCAATAGCACCAGGGTTAAATTGTATTCGACATCGACTGATAACTTATTCCATGGAATTAGGTCAAGAGCTCTAGCGGAGGCAGTTCAAAAAGTTGGGAAAAATTGCACAAGCTAATCGACTGAAGGTAAATCAAAAGTTTAGGCACAGTTGTAATTAGAGACGTCACATCAGTAGAACTCCGAGAAAATTCTGATCTTGGGTACAGGCACACGTCATAAGGTTGACATCAGGGAAGAGACACATTTTTAGGGTTTGTACGTATTTAAATATGCAAAGTCATAGTCTAAGAATGGGAACAATGGCAACATCTCACTGAGTGATTGTGAAAGATGACTGGCTGGAAGTAAAATTACAGTTTTATGGCTTGAGGATACATCTCACTGACTAAGAGAAGGATCTAAATTCCTCAGAAGACGTGACGCGTAATGTGGGAATATCCTATGGACAGATGACACATCTTACAAGTATTGAGCACATGAGTACATCAGACCGGCATGGGATACAACCTTACAACACAGTTTTCCGGTTTCGGTGCACAGCTACTCTCCAAGGGTACATCTCACAGATTTAGGATACGTCTCAGGGACTGGTGGTATTGGCAAACAGGGCAAATCAAAGCATTCGAGTAAGGTCAGTGGTTCAGTGCCTCAGGGTACATCCAATGAACAAAAGGCAAGAGTTTTAAGTCTAAAAGGAAATTAAACACACTGAGGGAACATTCCACGAACAGAGAATACAATTTCAACAACTCGGTGTGATGGTTTGAGGTTTGAGTTAAGGACTGCGGATATGACAGCTCAGACTGGGGGTACAAGCTCAGGAATCCGGGCGATCACATTAATGTAGATATACAGTCTCAGTGCCTAATGTAAACTTCCAACAATAAAGGGTTCTATTTCAAAGGCAAATATAAATCAAAAGAAACGAAGAATTCTTTCTCGGACAGGAGGTATCTTTCTCGGATAGGAGGTAAATCTCAGTGGCTAAGCTTCATCGACCACACTGAGGGCATTCAGCTGAAATCAAAGTAAATCATTTCCTTTTGACGAAACAAGGTAACATCTGATGCACAAAGGAAAACATATTGTTCAAAAACGCTGAATCATACTGGAAAGTTCTTTCAGGGGGAATGGCTGATCTCATGGACTGAGAGTACAGGGTAATCAACAGAAGGCAAAAGGACTTGGTTAATCTCAAGCGTTTGTTGAATCCTCTCAGGGGTTAGGGATACATCGGACTGATGGTACTGACCGAGAGCTAGCTAAACGAAAGTATAAACTATGATACTGACCAAACACCTACTATTTTGTACTGAAAGTATCTCTAACACTTGGGATGTATAGATATTTCGCGTTTAAAATCAGTTCCATATCTTTTATTAACCTTAGTAACTATCACAGCATTTCCAAATCAACACTCTATTGACGTTTAACTCCAAAGATGAGTAAATAGCAATTGGACCCATAGCAAACTACATTTTGATTTGTTTATGTGGGAAAGCAGACAGTGATTTAAAACGGACAATGTGCAAAGTACTGGTTAGGAAACTACAATTAAACAATAGGTGCATTTACCGCCGGGATATTACGTATCGACACTATCATCATCACTATCAACGGGTAGCTGGTTTAAATCCCCTGCTCGGCAATGCTTTTCTGAAGGTTGATGATACTCATTTCGACAGGATTAATTCTTCTCTAACCTCTGAGCAGCTGATTTGACAATGGTTATGTTCAAAAGCAGTCAGTTCCTTGGGAAGAATATCGTGCGAAGTACTGGTTACTGAATTCCAAGAAAACATGGTAAGTGAACTGGCCGCCGTAATATAACTCAAATATTGTTGAAAACGCTGTTAAACACATACAGTCAATCAACCACTTACTTAATGAACCATACAAGACTACTCGGGTAGCTCAGTCGTTTATCCACAGGACTAGACAAGGGGGTCGCCAATCCCTTGCACAGTAGATTATTTTCCCATATTTGATGAAATTAATTGCAAATCTTTTTTCTCACTGCTGTTCATTATTTCAGCGATGGTTATGTGGAAAAGAAGCGGGTGGCTATTATATCAATTCAGATATTTGTCCCCTACATATTTTAAAACATAACTATTAAACTCTAGCACGGTATAGATATATTGCTTTTCCGTCATTAGCCTTTCAAAGGTAACAATGTCTTCATCCACAATACAACCTTTCCACTTAAAACTAAAAATTCCATAGTCAAAAGCTCTCGAAAATTCACTCCTTAACACACTCTCTGCCTCTCTGTCACCGTATCTCTGTCTTCATATCTCTAAAAAATCAAGAGGCTCTTTAGCATTCCAGACGTAAAACTCTCGGGCTGGTGTTCGACTCCCTATCAAAAGCTGTTCCAATTTCTTTAAGATCTTTTTTGAAAGTTCGGTGCGGCAGGATACATCTTTCTTTATTGCCGATCAGCATTTTGATTTGTTTATGTAGGAAAGCAGACAGTGATTTAAAAACGGACAATGTGCAAAGTACTGGTTAGGAAATTACAATGAAGTATCGGTAGGTGCATTTACCACCGGGATATTATGTATCGACACTATCATCATAACTATCAACTCAACCATCACAACTACCATCACCATTATAATAATTATCATCATCATTATCAAAGCAATGATTATAAAAGCATTAAAAACACCATATCCATATGTATTAAGCTGTCACAAACCCTAAAAGAGTTAAGGAAAAATACTTTCTTGATTCACATCTCAAAATCCTTCACAGCATTTCCAAATCAACACTTTTTTTCAAACTTTGACTAAATAGATAATATAACAGCAATTTGTTCGATAGCGTACATATCTTGTGACATGCAATATGCCCAGTGCATTTTGATGCAAAATATATATTTTTGGCTTCAAGGTACAGGAAATATACGCAAAAAGTACAAGAGTCCAATAAAAAAATCATCGGCTTACTAGTGATAAAATTTGAACGCAATACATTAAAAGCAAGTACAAATTTTACCAAAGCCTGATGAAATTTTCCTGGCCTCCACCTCCCCTTACAGCCAGCCCTTTAAATCACCATCTTTTATAACAACATGGATATCTCGTTTAATGGATCCTTCCTTCAATGCAGGTAAAACTTATTAAAGCTATAGCTATAGATATTCATGACATTGACGTTTGTTATGTGGAAAAGAAGCGAGTGGACTTTGTAATATTTACCCTCTGACATTTTCAACACATGTCTTTTAAAATCTATCACGGTATAAATATTTCACCTTTCCGTCATTATCCTTTCGAACTGAACAATGTCTTAATCCACAATACCTTTCCACTTTAAAATAGAAATGTCAAAATCAAAATCTCTCTGAAATCCATTCCCACAGACACTCTCTGCCTCTCCGTCACATTGTCCCTGTCTTTATACATGCACCTCTAAGAAATCAAGAGGCTCTATAACATTCCAGACGTAAAGCTCTCGGGTTGGTGGTTCGACTCCCTATCAAAAGCAGTTCCAATTTCTTTGGTAAGATTGTTTTTATAAGTTCATTGCGACAGGATACATTTTTCTTTATCGCCGATCAGCTGTTCGATTTGTTTATGTGGGAAAGCAGACAGTGATTTAAAACAGACAAAGTACTGGTTAGGAAACTCCAATGAAGCATCGGTAGGTGCATTTACCGCCAGGATATTACGTAACCAATATTCAAGTCGGCCTTAAAATACCAGAAGAATTGACATATCTATCTCCACCAATAAATCAGGAATCGACACTATCATCATCACTATCAACTCAACCATCAAAACTACCACCGCCATTACAATAACAATCATCATCATTATCAAAATCAATGATTAAAAAGAATTAAAAACTCCATATCCATATGTATTAAGCTGTCACAACCTCTAAAAGAGTTAAGGAAAAAGACTTTCTCGATTCACATCAGTTTCCTGGCATTGATTAATCTCAAAATCTTTCACAGCATTTCCAAATCAACAGTTTTTCTCAACCTTTGACTAAATAGATAATATAACAGCAATTCGGTTTGATAGTGTAGATCTTGTGACATGCAATATGCCCAGTGCATTTTGATGCAAAATATATATTTTTGGCCTCAAAGTACAGGAAATATACGCAAAAAATACAAGAGTCCAATTAAAAAAATTCACCGGCTTACTAAGATAAAATTTGAACGCAATACATTAAAAGCAAATACAAATTTTACCAAAGCCTGATGAATTTTTCCTGGCCTCCACCTTCCCTTACAGCCAGCCCTTTAAATCACCATCTTTTATGATAACATGGATATCTCGTTTAATGGATCCTTCCTTCAATGCAGGTTACACTTAATAAAGCTATAGCTATAGATATTTACATGTAAGGCATTGACGTTTGTTATGTGGAAAAGAAGCGAGTGGCTTTTATAACATTTACCCTCTAACATTTTCAACACATGTCTATTAAAATCCTGAATGGTATAGATATTTCGCTTTTCCGTCCTTAGCCTTTCAAATTTAACAATTTCTTCATCCACAATACAACCTTTCCAATATAAAGTAAAAATGTCAAAATCAAAAGCTCTCGAAAACTAACTCCCTCAAATACTCTTTGTCTCTCTGTAACTGTCTCTCTGTTTTCATAACTCTTAAAATCCAGAAGCTCCGTTAGTAACATTCCGAACATAAAACTCTCTGGTTTATGGTTCGACTCCCTACCTAAAGCTATTCCATTTTCTAAGATCTTTCTTATATGTTCAGTGCGACAGGATACTTATTTCTTTATCGTCGATCAGCGTTTCGACTTGTTTATGTGAAAAATCAGACAGTGGTTTAAAACAGGCAGAATGCAAAGAACCGGTAACAGAAACTTTAATAAAGCATGGGTAGGCGCATTAACCGCCGGGCTAATATACAAGTAGTGTTCAAGTCGGCGTTAAAACTACAAGAAAACAAACACATCTATCTCCACCAATAAATCCGGTATCGGCACTATCATCATCACTACCAACTCAACCATCGAAACTACCATCACCATTATTATAATCATCAACATCATCATCAAAGCAATGATTAAAAAGCATTAAATTTTCCATAGTTTTGTGTTAAGTTCTAGCAAACTCTAAAAGAGTCCGAAAATAAAAGTTTTTCCATACAAGTCAGTTACAGGTCTCTCTTTTATAAATCAGAAAATCTTTCAAAGCATTTCCAAATCAACACTTTTTCTTGACCTTTGAATACAAAGATATCTGAATATCAATTCGGTCGATAGCGTACATAACTTGAAACGTGGGTTACCTGGTTTGAATTCCCTAGTCGGCCATTTCTTTCCGAGGTTTGATGATAGTTTTTGCGGCAGGATTAATTCTTTGCTAGCCTCTCAAAAGTACTTTTGATAATAGTTATGTTAAAAAGGTGTCAGTAGCATCTGGAAAATATCGTGCAAAGGACTGGTTACTGAAACTTCAGTAAATTATGGATAGGTGCACTGGCCGCCGCGATATAATTGAAATATTGTTAAAAATGGTGTGAAACACATGCAATCAATCAAATCAGTCCCCATTCTTTTATTTATCAGAAATATTTCATTGCATTTCAACCCATTGTCTTCACGTTTAACTCCAAAGATTATTAAACAGGAATCCGGTCTGCATTGCACGGAACTTGAGGCACGGATTAGCTGGTTTTAATGCCCTTTCCGAGAGTTGACGATACTCACTGCGACAGCATTAATTTTTCTCTAACCTCTGACCAGCACTTTTGATAATAGTGATGTGGAAAAGCAGTCAGTCAGTGGCTTGGGAAGAATATCGTGCAAAGTACTGGTTACTGAAACTACAGGAAAGCATGGGCAAGTGTACTGGCCGCCGCAATGTAACACAAATCTCGTTGAAAACGGTGTGAAAAACATAGTCAATCACTCAATCAATTGTCAAAGACTAGTTCGGTAGCTCAGTCGTTTAGCCACAAGTCTTGAGATAAGGGGGTCGCAGATCACTAGTTAGGAAGGTACAGCATTGAGAGCAATCGTGTATATTTAATGCACAGGGCGATTTGATAAATGTATAATCTAAACAGTACGTTTCAGTTGTGTCAGGAACGGCAGTAACATTTAATAGCAAAATACTAATTTCGGGATAGTAATTAATTAATGATCTACATCTATTTTAAAGCATTCAACATTTAAGCTTACGGACTGAGGGAACATACTAACAAAAGATATGTCATACAGGCAGAGGGTAAAAAGGACTGAGAGAGGATAAATCTAAAATAGAGAATGCAGTTTTGGAGGAAAAGGGAAAAACTCTACGGCCTGTAAACTTGAGGAAACCAATAAACTGATGTAACCTATAATATCTGGTTAGTGACAGAGACAGAGACAGACAGAGAGAAAGAGAGCAAGACAGAAAGAAAGAGAGCTCGACAGGTAGAGGCTAAAAGAGGCACAGAGATAGAGGCTGTGGTAGAGAGAGAGAGAACGATAGAGCAAAAGAGAGGCTGAGAAAGAAAAAGATACAGCAAGACAGAGGGGGAAAGGACAGACAGACAGATACCGAGAGATAAAGAGAGACAGAGACAGACAGACAGACAGATAGAAGCAGAGAGACAGACAGAGAGAGGAAGGAGGAAGGGAGTGAGATCGAAAGAAACAGGGAGTCAGGAGAAGAGAGGAACTGGGTTAGACAGAATAAGCGAAAAAAAGACAAAGAGAAGAAAAAAACGTTAGAAATAGACAGAGATAGCGAGAGAGACATATGAAAGGAAAGAATGAGTTAATGACTGAGACATAAAGAGATGCAAGAGAGAAAGAGAGACAGCCCAGAAAGAGTCGAGGGATAGACAGAACGACAAAGTCAGGAAGAGAGTAAAAGTGATAGAGTAAGAGAGAAACGGGACAAACGGTTTTGGGATAAAAAACTATTGTCAAAGAATAGACAGGACACATTTAAAACGCCAGAAAAACGGGAGCAAGTCAATAGCACCAGGGTTAAATTGTATTCGACATCGACTGATAACTTATTCCATGGAATTAGGTCAAGAGCTCTAGCGGAGGCAGTTAAAAAAATTGGGAAAAATTGCACAAGCTAATCGACTGAAGGTAAATCAAAAGTTTAGGCACAGTTGTAATTAGAGACGTCACATCAGTAGAACTCCGAGAAAATTCTGATCTTGGGTACAGGCACACGTCATAAGGTTGACATCAGGGAAGAGACACATTTTTAGGGTTTGTACGTATTTAAATATGCAAAGTCATAGTCTAAGAATGGGAACAATGGCAACATCTCACTGAGTGATTGTGAAAGATGACTGGCTGGAAGTAAAATTACGGTTTTATGGCTTGAGGATACAACTCACTGACTAAGAGAAGGATCTCAATTCCTCAGAAGACGTGACGCGTAATGTGGGAATATCCTATGGACAGATGACACATCTTACAAGTATTGAGTACTCATACCTTACAACACAGTTTTCGGGTTTCGGTGCACAGCTACTCTCCAAGGGTACATCTCACAGATTTAGGATACGTCTCAGGGACTGGTGGTATTGGCAAACAGGGCAAATCAAAGCATTCGAGTAAGGTCAGTGGTTCAGTGCCTCAGGGTACATCCAACGAACAAAAGGCAAGAGTTTTAAGTCTAAAAGGAAATTAAACACACTGAGGGAACATTCCACGAACAGAGAATACAATTTCAACAATTCGGTGTGATGGTTTGAGGTTTGAGTTAAGGACTGCGGATATGACAGCTCAGACTGGGGGTACAAGCTCAGGAATCCGGGCGATCACATTAATGTAGATATACAGTCTCAGTGCCTAATGTAAACTTCCAACAATAAAGGGTTCTATTTCAAAGGCAAATATAAATCAAAAGAAACGAAGAATTCTTTCTCGGACAGGAGGTATCTTTCTCGGATAGGAGGTACATCTCATGGGCTAAGCTTCATCGTCCACACTGAGGGCATTCAGCTGAAATCAAAGTAAATCATTTCCTTTTGACGAAACAAGGTAACATCTGATGCACAAAGGAAAACATTTGTTCAAAAACGCTGAATCATACTGGAAAGTTCTTTCAGGGGGAATGGCTGATCTCATGGACTGAGAGTACAGGGTAATCAACAGAAGGCAAAAGGACTTGGTTAATCTCAAGCGTTTGTTGAATCCTCTCAGGGGTTAGGGATACATCGGACTGATGGTACTGACCGAGAGCTAGCTAAACGAAAGTATAAACTATGATACTGACCAAACACCTACTATTTTGTACTGAAAGTATCTCTAACATTTGGGATGTATAGATATTTCGCGATTGAAATCAGTTCCATATCTTTTATTAACCTTAGTAACTATCACAGCATTTCCAAATCAACATTCTATTGACGTTTAATTCCAAAGATGAGTTAATAGCAATTGGACCCATAGCAAACTACACTTTGATTTGTTTATGTGGGAAAGCAGACAGTGATTTAAAATGGACAATGTGCAAAGTACTGGTTAGGAAACTACAATTAAACAATAGGTGCATTTACCGCCGGGATATTACGTATCGACACTATCATCATCACTATCAACGGGTAGCTGGTTTAAATTCCCTGCTCGGCAATGCTTTTCTGAGAGTTGATGATACTCATTTCGACAGGATTAATTCTTCTCTAACCTCTGAGCAGCTGATTTGACAATGGTTATGTTCAAAAGCAGTCAGTTCCTTGGGAAGAATATCGTGCGAAGTACTGGTTACTGAATTCCAAGAAAACATGGTAAGTGAACTGGCCGCCGTAATATAACTCAAATATTGTTGAAAACGCTGTTAAACACATACAGTCAATCAACCACTTACTTAATGAACCATACAAGACTACTTGGGTAGCTCAGTCGTTTATCCACAGGACTAGACAAGGGGGTCGCCAATCCCTTGCACAGTAGATTATTTTCCCATATTTGATGAAATTAATTGCAAATCTTTTTTCTCACTGCTGTTCATTATTTCAGCGATGGTTATGTGGAAAAGAAGCGGGTGGCTATTATATCAATTCAGATATTTGTCCCCTACATATTTTAAAACGTAACTATTAAACTCTAGCACGGTATAGATATATTGCTTTTCCGACATTAGCCTTTCAAAGTTAACAATGTCTTCAACCACAATACAACCTTTCCACTTAAAACTAAAAATTCCATAGTCAAAAGCTCTCGAAAACTCACTCCTTAACACACTCTCTGCCTCTCTGTCACCGTATCTCTGTCTTCATATCTCTAAGAAATCAAGAGGCTCTTTAGCATTCCAGACGTAAAACTCTCGGGCTGGTGTTCGACTCCCTATCAAAAGCTGTTCCAATTTCTTTAAGATCTTTTTTGAAAGTTCGGTGCGGCAGGATACATCTTTCTTTATTGCCGATCAGCATTTTGATTTGTTTATGTGGGAAAGCAGACAGTGATTTAAAAACGGACAATGTGCAAAGTACTGGTTAGGAAATTACAATGAAGTATCGGTAGGTGCATTTACCACCGGGATATTATGTATCGACACTATCATCATAACTATCAACTCAACCATCACAACTACCATCACCATTATAATAATTATCATCATCATTATCAAAGCAATGATTAAAAAAGCATTAAAAACACCATATCCATATGTATTAAGCTGTAACAAACTCTAAAAGAGTTAAGGAAAAATACTTTCTTGATTCACATCTCAAAATCCTTCACAGCATTTCCAAATCAACACTTTTTTTCAAACTTTGACTAAAGAGATAATATAACAGCAATTCGTTCGATAGCGTACATATCTTGTGACATGCAATCTGCCCAGTGCATTTTGATGCAAAATATATATTTTTGGCTTCAAGGTACAGGAAATATACGCAAAAAATACAAGAGTCCAATTAAAAAATCATCGGCTTACTAAGGATAAAATTTGAACGCAATACATTAAAAGCAAGTACAAATTTTACCAAAGCCTGATGAATTTTTCCTGGCCTCCACCTCCCCTTACAGCCAGCCCTTTAAATCACCATCTTTTATAACAACATGGATATCTCGTTTAATGGATCCTTCCTTCAATGCAGGTAAAACTTATTAAAGCTATAGCTATAGATATTCATGACATTGACGTTTGTTATGTGGAAAAGAAGCGAGTGGACTTTGTAATATTTACCCTCTGACATTTTCAACACATGTCTTTTAAAATCTATCACGGTATAAATATTGCACCTTTCCGTCATTATCCTTTCGAACTGAACAATGTCTTAATCCACAATACCTTTCCACTTTAAAATAGAAATGTCAAAATCAAAATCTCTCTGAAATCCATTCCCACAGACACTCTCTGCCTCTCCGTCACATTGTCCCTGTCTTTATACATGTATCTCTAAGAAATCAAGAGGCTCTATAACATTCCAGACGTAAAGCTCTCGGGTTGGTGGTTCGACTCCCTATCAAAAGCAGTTCCAATTTCTTTGGTAAGATCGTTTTTATAAGTTCATTGCGACAGGATACATTTTTCTTTATCGCCGATCAGATGTTCGATTTGTTTATGTGGGAAAGCAGACAGTGATTTAAAACAGACAAAGTACTGGTTAGGAAACTCCACTGAAGCATCGGTAGGTGCATTTACCGCCAGGATATTACGTAACCAATATTCAAGTCGGCCTTAAAATACCAGAAGAATTGACATATCTATCTCCACCAATAAATCAGGAATCGACACTATCATCATCACTATCAAATCAACCATCAAAACTATCACCGCCATTACAATAACAATCATCATCATTATCAAAATCAATGATAAAAAAGAATTAAAAACTCCATATCCATGTGTATTAAGCTGTCACAACCTCTAAAAGAGTTAAGGAAAAAGACTTTCTCGATTCACATCAGTTTCCTGGCATTGATTAATCTCAAAATCTTTCACAGCATTTCCAAATCAACACTTTTTCTTAACCTTTGACTAAATAGATAATATAACAGCAATTCGGTTTGATAGTGTACAGATCTTGTGACATGCAATATGCCCAGTGCATTTTGATGCAAAATATATATTTTTGGCCTCAAAGTACAGGAAATATACGCAAAAAATACAAGAGTCCAATTAAAAAATCACCGGCTTACTAAGATAAAATTTGAACGCAATACATTAAAAGCAAATACAAATTTTACCAAAGCCTGATGAATTTTTCCTGGCCTCCACCTCCCCTTACAGCCAGCCCTTTAAATCACCATCTCTTATGATAACATGGATATCTCGTTTAATGGATCCTTCCTTCAATGCAGGTTACACTTAATAAAGCTATAGCTATAGATATTTACATGTAAGGCATTGACGTTTGTTATGTGGAAAAGAAGCGAGTGGCTTTTATAACATTTACCCTCTAACATTTTCAACACATGTCTATTAAAATCCTGAATGGTATAGATATTTCGCTTTTCCGTCCTTAGCCTTTCAAATTTAACAATTTCTTCATCCACAATACAACCTTTCCAATATAAAGTAAAAATGTCAAAATCAAAAGCTCTCGAAAACTAACTCCCTCAAAAACTCTTTGTCTCTCTGTAACTGTCTCTCTGTTTTCATAACTCTTAAAATCCAGAAGATCCGATAGTAACATTCCGAACATAAAACTCTCTGGTTTATGGTTCGACTCCCTACCTAAAGCTATTCCATTTTCTAAGATCTTTCTTATATGTTCAGTGCGACAGGATACTTATTTCTTTATCGTCGATCAGCGTTTCGACTTGTTTATGTGAAAAATCAGACAGTGGTTTAAAACAGGCAGAATGCAAAGAACCGGTAACAGAAACTTTAAAAAAGCATGGGTAGGCGCATTAACCGCCGGGCTAATATACAAGTAGTGTTCAAGTCGGCGTTAAAACTACAAGAAAACAAACACATCTATCTCCACCAATAAATCCGGTATCGGCACTATCATCATCACTACCAACTCAACCATCGAAACTACCATCACCATTATTATAATCATCAACATCATCATCAAAGCAATGATTAAAAAGCATTAAATTTTCCATAGTTTTGTGTTAAGTTCTAGCAAACTCTAAAAGAGTCCGAAAATAAAAGTTTTTCCATACAAGTCAGTTACAGGTCTCTCTTTTATAAATCAGAAAATCTTTCAAAGCATTTCCAAATCACCACTTTTTCTTGACCTTTGAATACAAAGATATCTGAATATCAATTCGGTCGATAGCGTACATAACTTGAAACGTGGGTTACCTGGTTTGAATTCCCTAGTCGGCCATTTCTTTCCGAGGTTTGATGATAGTTTTTGCGACAGGATTAATTCTTTGCTAGCCTCTCAAAAGTACTTTTGATAATAGTTATGTTAAAAAGGTGTCAGTAGCATCTGGAAAATATCGTGCAAAGGACTGGTTACTGAAACTTCAGTAAATTATGGATAGGTGCACTGGCCGCCGCGATATAATTGAAATATTGTTAAAAATGGTGTGAAACACATGCAATCAATCAAATCAGTCCCCATTCTTTTATTTATCAGAAATATTTCATAGCATTTCAACCCATTGTCTTCACGTTTAACTCCAAAGATTATTAAACAGGAATCCGGTCTGCATTGCACGGAACTTGAGGCACGGATTAGCTGGTTTTAATGCCCTTTCCGAGAGTTGACGATACTCACTGCGACAGCATTAATTTTTCTCTAACCTCTGACCAGCACTTTTGATAATAGTGATGTGGAAAAGCAGTCAGTCAGTGGCTTGGGAAGAATATCGTGCAAAGTACTGGTTACTGAAACTACAGGAAAGCATGGGCAAGTGTACTGGCCGCCGCAATATAACACAAATCTCGTTGAAAACGGTGTGAAAAACATAGTCAATCACTCAATCAATTGTCAAAGACTAGTTCGGTAGCTCAGTCGTTTAGCCACAAGTCTTGAGATAAGGGGGTCGCAGATCACTAGTTAGGAAGGTACAGCATTGAGAGCAATCGTGTATATTTAATGCACAGGGCGATTTGATAAATGTATAATCTAAACAGTACGTTTCAGTTGTGTCAGGAACGGCAGTAACATTTAATAGCAAAATACTAATTTCGGGATAGTAATTAATTAATGATCTACATCTATTTTAAAGCATTCAACATTTAAGCTTACGGACTGAGGGAACATACTAACAAAAGATATGTCATACAGGCAGAGGGTAAAAAGGACTGAGAGAGGATAAATCTAAAATAGAGAATGCAGTTTTGGAGGAAAAGGGAAAAACTCTACGGCCTGTAAACTTGAGGAAACCAATAAACTGATGTAACCTATAATATCTGGTTAGTGACAGAGACAGAGACAGACAGAGAGAAAGAGAGCAAGACAGAAAGAAAGAGAGCTCGACAGGTAGAGGCTAAAAGAGGCACAGAGATAGAGGCTGTGGTAGAGAGAGAGAACGATAGAGCAAAAGAGAGGCTGAGAAAGAAAAAGATACAGCAAGACAGAGGGGGAAAGGACAGACAGACAGATACCGAGAGATAAAGAGAGACAGAGACAGACAGACAGACAGATAGAAGCAGAGAGACAGACAGAGAGAGGAAGGAGGAAGGGAGTGAGATCGAAAGAAACAGGGAGTCAGGAGAAGAGAGGAACTGGGTTAGACAGAATAAGCGAAAAAAAGACAAAGAGAAGAAAAAAACGTTAGAAATAGACAGAGATAGCGAGAGAGACATATGAAAGGAAAGAATGAGTTAATGACTGAGACATAAAGAGATGCATGAGAGAAAGAGAGACAGCCCAGAAAGAGTCGAGGGATAGACAGAACGACAAAGTCAGGAAGAGAGTAAAAGTGATAGAGTAAGAGAGAAACGGGACAAACGGTTTTGGGATAAAAAACTATTGTCAAAGAATAGACAGGACACATTTAAAACGCCAGAAAAACGGGAGCAAGTCAATAGCACCAGGGTTAAATTGTATTCGACATCGACTGATAACTTATTCCATGGAATTAGGTCAAGAGCTCTAGCGGAGGCAGTTCAAAAAATTGGGAAAAATTGCACAAGCTAATCGACTGAAGGTAAATCAAAAGTTTAGGCACAGTTGTAATTAGAGATGTCACATCAGTAGAACTCCGAGAAAATTCTGATCTTGGGTACAGGCACACGTCATAAGGTTGACATCAGGGAAGAGACACATTTTTAGGGTTTGTACGTATTTAAATATGCAAAGTCATAGTCTAAGAATGGGAACAATAGCAAGATCTCACTGAGTGATTGTGAAAGATGACTGGCTGGAAGTAAAATTACGGTTTTATGGCTTGAGGATACATCTCACTGACTAAGAGAAGGATCTCAATTCCTCAGAAGACGTGACGCGTAATGTGGGAATATCCTATGGACAGATGACACATCTTACAAGTATTGAGTACTCATACCTTACAACACAGTTTTCGGGTTTCGGTGCACAGCTACTCTCCAAGGGTACATCTCACAGATTTAGGATACGTCTCAGGGACTGGTGGTATTGGCAAACAGGGCAAATCAAAGCATTCGAGTAAGGTCAGTGGTTCAGTGCCTCAGGGTACATCCAATGAACAAAAGGCAAGAGTTTTAAGTCTAAAAGGAAATTAAACACACTGAGGGAACATTCCACGAACAGAGAATACAATTTCAACAACTCGGTGTGATGGTTTGAGGTTTGAGTTAAGGACTGCGGATAGGACAGCTCAGACTGGGGGTACAAGCTCAGGAATCCGGGCGATCACATTAATGTAGATATACAGTCTCAGTGCCTAATGTAAACTTCCAACAATAAAGGGTTCTATTTCAAAGGCAAATATAAATCAAAAGAAACGAAGAATTCTTTCTCGGACAGGAGGTATCTTTCTCGGATAGGAGGTAAATCTCAGTGGCTAAGCTTCATCGACCACACTGAGGGCATTCAGCTGAAATCAAAGTAAATCATTTCCTTTTGACGAAACAAGGTAACATCTGATGCACAAAGGAAAACATATTGTTCAAAAACGCTGAATCATACTGGAAAGTTCTTTCAGGGGGAATGGCTGATCTCATGGACTGAGAGTACAGGGTAATCAACAGAAGGCAAAAGGACTTGGTTAATCTCAAGCGTTTGTTGAATCCTCTCAGGGGTTAGGGATACATCGGACTGATGGTACTGACCGAGAGCTAGCTAAACGAAAGTATAAACTATGATACTGACCAAACACCTACTATTTTGTACTGAAAGTATCTCTAACACTTGGGATGTATAGATATTTCGCGTTTAAAATCAGTTCCATATCTTTTATTAACCTTAGTAACTATCACAGCATTTCCAAATCAACACTCTATTGACGTTTAACTCCAAAGATGAGTAAATAGCAATTGGACCCATAGCAAACTACATTTTGATTTGTTTATGTGGGAAAGCAGACAGTGATTTAAAACGGACAATGTGCAAAGTACTGGTTAGGAAACTACAATTAAACAATAGGTGCATTTACCGCCGGGATATTACGTATCGACACTATCATCATCACTATCAACGGGTAGCTGGTTTAAATCCCCTGCTCGGCAATGCTTTTCTGAGAGTTGATGATACTCATTTCGACAGGATTAATTCTTCTCTAACCTCTGAGCAGCTGATTTGACAATGGTTATGTTCAAAAGCAGTCAGTTCCTTGGGAAGAATATCGTGCGAAGTACTGGTTACTGAATTCCAAGAAAACATGGTAAGTGAACTGGCCGCCGTAATATAACTCAAATATTGTTGAAAACGCTGTTAAACACATACAGTCAATCAACCACTTACTTAATGAACCATACAAGACTACTCGGGTAGCTCAGTCGTTTATCCACAGGACTAGACAAGGGGGTCGCCAATCCCTTGCACAGTAGATTATTTTCCCATATTTGATGAAATTAATTGCAAATCTTTTTTCTCACTGCTGTTCATTATTTCAGCGATGGTTATGTGGAAAAGAAGCGGGTGGCTATTATATCAATTCAGATATTTGTCCCCTACATATTTTAAAACATAACTATTAAACTCTAGCACGGTATAGATATATTGCTTTTCCGTCATTAGCCTTTCAAAGGTAACAATGTCTTCATCCACAATACAACCTTTCCACTTAAAACTAAAAATTCCATAGTCAAAAGCTCTCGAAAATTCACTCCTTAACACACTCTCTGCCTCTCTGTCACCGTATCTCTGTCTTCATATCTCTAAAAAATCAAGAGGCTCTTTAGCATTCCAGACGTAAAACTCTCGGGCTGGTGTTCGACTCCCTATCAAAAGCTGTTCCAATTCCTTTAAGATCTTTTTTGAAAGTTCGGTGCGGCAGGATACATCTTTCTTTATTGCCGATCAGCATTTTGATTTGTTTATGTAGGAAAGCAGACAGTGATTTAAAAACGGACAATGTGCAAAGTACTGGTTAGGAAATTACAATGAAGTATCGGTAGGTGCATTTACCACCGGGATATTATGTATCGACACTATCATCATAACTATCAACTCAACCATCACAACTACCATCACCATTATAATAATTATCATCATCATTATCAAAGCAATGATTATAAAAGCATTAAAAACACCATATCCATATGTATTAAGCTGTCACAAACCCTAAAAGAGTTAAGGAAAAATACTTTCTTGATTCACATCTCAAAATCCTTCACAGCATTTCCAAATCAACACTTTTTTTCAAACTTTGACTAAATAGATAATATAACAGCAATTTGTTCGATAGCGTACATATCTTGTGACATGCAATATGCCCAGTGCATTTTGATGCAAAATATATATTTTTGGCTTCAAGGTACAGGAAATATACGCAAAAAGTACAAGAGTCCAATAAAAAAATCATCGGCTTACTAATGATAAAATTTGAACGCAATACATTAAAAGCAAGTACAAATTTTACCAAAGCCTGATGAAATTTTCCTGGCCTCCACCTCCCCTTACAGCCAGCCCTTTAAATCACCATCTTTTATAACAACATGGATATCTCGTTTAATGGATCCTTCCTTCAATGCAGGTAAAACTTATTAAAGCTATAGCTATAGATATTCATGACATTGACGTTTGTTATGTGGAAAAGAAGCGAGTGGACTTTGTAATATTTACCCTCTGACATTTTCAACACATGTCTTTTAAAATCTATCACGGTATAAATATTGCACCTTTCCGTCATTATCCTTTCGAACTGAACAATGTCTTAATCCACAATACCTTTCCACTTAAAAATAGAAATGTCAAAATCAAAATCTCTCTGAAATCCATTCCCACAGACACTCTCTGCCTCTCTGAAACGGGACAAACGGTTTTGGGATAAAAAACTATTGTCAAAGAATAGACAGGACACATTTAAAACGCCAGAAAAACGGGAGCAAGTCAATAGCACCAGGGTTAAATTGTATTCGACATCGACTGATAACTTATTCCATGGAATTAGGTCAAGAGCTCTAGCGGAGGCAGTTCAAAAAATTGGGAAAAATTGCACAAGCTAATCGACTGAAGGTAAATCAAAAGTTTAGGCACAGTTGTAATTAGAGATGTCACATCAGTAGAACTCCGAGAAAATTCTGATCTTGGGTACAGGCACACGTCATAAGGTTGACATCAGGGAAGAGACACATTTTTAGGGTTTGTACGTATTTAAATATGCAAAGTCATAGTCTAAGAATGGGAACAATAGCAAGATCTCACTGAGTGATTGTGAAAGATGACTGGCTGGAAGTAAAATTACGGTTTTATGGCTTGAGGATACAACTCACTGACTAAGAGAAGGATCTCAATTCCTCAGAAGACGTGACGCGTAATGTGGGAATATCCTATGGACAGATGACACATCTTACAAGTATTGAGTACTCATACCTTACAACACAGTTTTCGGGTTTCGGTGCACAGCTACTCTCCAAGGGTACATCTCACAGATTTAGGATACGTCTCAGGGACTGGTGGTATTGGCAAACAGGGCAAATCAAAGCATTCGAGTAAGGTCAGTGGTTCAGTGCCTCAGGGTACATCCAATGAACAAAAGGCAAGAGTTTTAAGTCTAAAAGGAAATTAAACACACTGAGGGAACATTCCACGAACAGAGAATACAATTTCAACAACTCGGTGTGATGGTTTGAGGTTTGAGTTAAGGACTGCGGATAGGACAGCTCAGACTGGGGGTACAAGCTCAGGAATCCGGGCGATCACATTAATGTAGATATACAGTCTCAGTGCCTAATGTAAACTTCCAACAATAAAGGGTTCTATTTCAAAGGCAAATATAAATCAAAAGAAACGAAGAATTCTTTCTCGGACAGGAGGTATCTTTCTCGGATAGGAGGTAAATCTCAGTGGCTAAGCTTCATCGACCACACTGAGGGCATTCAGCTGAAATCAAAGTAAATCATTTCCTTTTGACGAAACAAGGTAACATCTGATGCACAAAGGAAAACATATTGTTCAAAAACGCTGAATCATACTGGAAAGTTCTTTCAGGGGGAATGGCTGATCTCATGGACTGAGAGTACAGGGTAATCAACAGAAGGCAAAAGGACTTGGTTAATCTCAAGCGTTTGTTGAATCCTCTCAGGGGTTAGGGATACATCGGACTGATGGTACTGACCGAGAGCTAGCTAAACGAAAGTATAAACTATGATACTGACCAAACACCTACTATTTTGTACTGAAAGTATCTCTAACACTTGGGATGTATAGATATTTCGCGTTTAAAATCAGTTCCATATCTTTTATTAACCTTAGTAACTATCACAGCATTTCCAAATCAACACTCTATTGACGTTTAACTCCAAAGATGAGTAAATAGCAATTGGACCCATAGCAAACTACATTTTGATTTGTTTATGTGGGAAAGCAGACAGTGATTTAAAACGGACAATGTGCAAAGTACTGGTTAGGAAACTACAATTAAACAATAGGTGCATTTACCGCCGGGATATTACGTATCGACACTATCATCATCACTATCAACGGGTAGCTGGTTTAAATCCCCTGCTCGGCAATGCTTTTCTGAGAGTTGATGATACTCATTTCGACAGGATTAATTCTTCTCTAACCTCTGAGCAGCTGATTTGACAATGGTTATGTTCAAAAGCAGTCAGTTCCTTGGGAAGAATATCGTGCGAAGTACTGGTTACTGAATTCCAAGAAAACATGGTAAGTGAACTGGCCGCCGTAATATAACTCAAATATTGTTGAAAACGCTGTTAAACACATACAGTCAATCAACCACTTACTTAATGAACCATACAAGACTACTCGGGTAGCTCAGTCGTTTATCCACAGGACTAGACAAGGGGGTCGCCAATCCCTTGCACAGTAGATTATTTTCCCATATTTGATGAAATTAATTGCAAATCTTTTTTCTCACTGCTGTTCATTATTTCAGCGATGGTTATGTGGAAAAGAAGCGGGTGGCTATTATATCAATTCAGATATTTGTCCCCTACATATTTTAAAACATAACTATTAAACTCTAGCACGGTATAGATATATTGCTTTTCCGTCATTAGCCTTTCAAAGGTAACAATGTCTTCATCCACAATACAACCTTTCCACTTAAAACTAAAAATTCCATAGTCAAAAGCTCTCGAAAATTCACTCCTTAACACACTCTCTGCCTCTCTGTCACCGTATCTCTGTCTTCATATCTCTAAAAAATCAAGAGGCTCTTTAGCATTCCAGACGTAAAACTCTCGGGCTGGTGTTCGACTCCCTATCAAAAGCTGTTCCAATTCCTTTAAGATCTTTTTTGAAAGTTCGGTGCGGCAGGATACATCTTTCTTTATTGCCGATCAGCATTTTGATTTGTTTATGTAGGAAAGCAGACAGTGATTTAAAAACGGACAATGTGCAAAGTACTGGTTAGGAAATTACAATGAAGTATCGGTAGGTGCATTTACCACCGGGATATTATGTATCGACACTATCATCATAACTATCAACTCAACCATCACAACTACCATCACCATTATAATAATTATCATCATCATTATCAAAGCAATGATTATAAAAGCATTAAAAACACCATATCCATATGTATTAAGCTGTCACAAACCCTAAAAGAGTTAAGGAAAAATACTTTCTTGATTCACATCTCAAAATCCTTCACAGCATTTCCAAATCAACACTTTTTTTCAAACTTTGACTAAATAGATAATATAACAGCAATTTGTTCGATAGCGTACATATCTTGTGACATGCAATATGCCCAGTGCATTTTGATGCAAAATATATATTTTTGGCTTCAAGGTACAGGAAATATACGCAAAAAGTACAAGAGTCCAATAAAAAAATCATCGGCTTACTAATGATAAAATTTGAACGCAATACATTAAAAGCAAGTACAAATTTTACCAAAGCCTGATGAAATTTTCCTGGCCTCCACCTCCCCTTACAGCCAGCCCTTTAAATCACCATCTTTTATAACAACATGGATATCTCGTTTAATGGATCCTTCCTTCAATGCAGGTAAAACTTATTAAAGCTATAGCTATAGATATTCATGACATTGACGTTTGTTATGTGGAAAAGAAGCGAGTGGACTTTGTAATATTTACCCTCTGACATTTTCAACACATGTCTTTTAAAATCTATCACGGTATAAATATTTCACCTTTCCGTCATTATCCTTTCGAACTGAACAATGTCTTAATCCACAATACCTTTCCACTTTAAAATAGAAATGTCAAAATCAAAATCTCTCTGAAATCCATTCCCACAGACACTCTCTGCCTCTCCGTCACATTGTCCCTGTCTTTATACATGCACCTCTAAGAAATCAAGAGGCTCTATAACATTCCAGACGTAAAGCTCTCGGGTTGGTGGTTCGACTCCCTATCAAAAGCAGTTCCAATTTCTTTGGTAAGATCGTTTTTATAAGTTCATTGCGACAGGATACATTTTTCTTTATCGCCGATCAGCTGTTCGATTTGTTTATGTGGGAAAGCAGACAGTGATTTAAAACAGACAAAGTACTGGTTAGGAAACTCCAATGAAGCATCGGTAGGTGCATTTACCGCCAGGATATTACGTAACCAATATTCAAGTCGGCCTTAAAATACCAGAAGAATTGACATATCTATCTCCACCAATAAATCGCTGTCACAAACCCTAAAAGAGTTAAGGAAAAATACTTTCTTGATTCACATCTCAAAATCCTTCACAGCATTTCCAAATCAACACTTTTTTTCAAACTTTGACTAAATAGATAATATAACAGCAATTTGTTCGATAGCGTACATATCTTGTGACATGCAATATGCCCAGTGCATTTTGATGCAAAATATATATTTTTGGCTTCAAGGTACAGGAAATATACGCAAAAAGTACAAGAGTCCAATTAAAAAATCATCGGCTTACTAATGATAAAATTTGAACGCAATACATTAAAAGCAAGTACAAATTTTACCAAAGCCTGATGAATTTTTCCTGGCCTCCACCTCCCCTTACAGCCAGCCCTTTAAATCACCATCTTTTATAACAACATGGATATCTCGTTTAATGGATCCTTCCTTCAATGCAGGTAAAACTTATTAAAGCTATAGCTATAGATATTCATGACATTGACGTTTGTTATGTGGAAAAGAAGCGAGTGGCTTTTATAACATTTACCCTCTAACATTTTCAACACATGTCTATTAAAATCCTGAATGGTATAGATATTTCGCTTTTCCGTCCTTAGCCTTTCAAATTTAACAATTTCTTCATCCACAATACAACCTTTCCAATATAAAGTAAAAATGTCAAAATCAAAAGCTCTCGAAAACTAACTCCCTCAAAAACTCTTTGTCTCTCTGTAACTGTCTCTCTGTTTTCATAACTCTTAAAATCCAGAAGCTCCGTTAGTAACATTCCGAACATAAAACTCTCTGGTTTATGGTTCGACTCCCTACCTAAAGCTATTCCATTTTCTAAGATCTTTCTTATATGTTCAGTGCGACAGGATACTTATTTCTTTATCGTCGATCAGCGTTTCGACTTGTTTATGTGAAAAATCAGACAGTGGTTTAAAACAGGCAGAATGCAAAGAACCGGTAACAGAAACTTTAATAAAGCATGGGTAGGCGCATTAACCGCCGGGCTAATATACAAGTAGTGTTCAAGTCGGCGTTAAAACTACAAGAAAACAAACACATCTATCTCCACCAATAAATCCGGTATCGGCACTATCATCATCACTACCAACTCAACCATCGAAACTACCATCACCATTATTATAATCATCAACATCATCATCAAAGCAATGATTAAAAAGCATTAAATTTTCCATAGTTTTGTGTTAAGTTCTAGCAAACTCTAAAAGAGTCCGAAAATAAAAGTTTTTCCATACAAGTCAGTTACAGGTCTCTCTTTTATAAATCAGAAAATCTTTCAAAGCATTTCCAAATCAACACTTTTTCTTGACCTTTGAATACAAAGATATCTGAATATCAATTCGGTCGATAGCGTACATAACTTGAAACGTGGGTTACCTGGTTTGAATTCCCTAGTCGGCCATTTCTTTCCGAGGTTTGATGATAGTTTTTGCGACAGGATTAATTCTTTGCTAGCCTCTCAAAAGTACTTTTGATAATAGTTATGTTAAAAAGGTGTCAGTAGCATCTGGAAAATATCGTGCAAAGGACTGGTTACTGAAACTTCAGTAAATTATGGATAGGTGCACTGGCCGCCGCGATATAATTGAAATATTGTTAAAAATGGTGTGAAACACATGCAATCAATCAAATCAGTCCCCATTCTTTTATTTATCAGAAATATTTCATTGCATTTCAACCCATTGTCTTCACGTTTAACTCCAAAGATTATTAAACAGGAATCCGGTCTGCATTGCACGGAACTTGAGGCACGGATTAGCTGGTTTTAATGCCCTTTCCGAGAGTTGACGATACTCACTGCGACAGCACTAATTTTTCTCTAACCTCTGACCAGCACTTTTGATAATAGTGATGTGGAAAAGCAGTCAGTCAGTGGCTTGGGAAGAATATCGTGCAAAGTACTGGTTACTGAAACTACAGGAAAGCATGGGCAAGTGTACTGGCCGCCGCAATGTAACACAAATCTCGTTGAAAACGGTGTGAAAAACATAGTCAATCACTCAATCAATTGTCAAAGACTAGTTCGGTAGCTCAGTCGTTTAGCCACAAGTCTTGAGATAAGGGGGTCGCAGATCACTAGTTAGGAAGGTACAGCATTGAGAGCAATCGTGTATATTTAATGCACAGGGCGATTTGATAAATGTATAATCTAAACAGTACGTTTCAGTTGTGTCAGGAACGGCAGTAACATTTAATAGCAAAATACTAATTTCGGGATAGTAATTAATTAATGATCTACATCTATTTTAAAGCATTCAACATTTAAGCTTACGGACTGAGGGAACATACTAACAAAAGATATGTCATACAGGCAGAGGGTAAAAAGGACTGAGAGAGGATAAATCTAAAATAGAGAATGCAGTTTTGGAGGAAAAGGGAAAAACTCTACGGCCTGTAAACTTGAGGAAACCAATAAACTGATGTAACCTATAATATCTGGTTAGTGACAGAGACAGAGACAGACAGAGAGAAAGAGAGCAAGACAGAAAGAAAGAGAGCTCGACAGGTAGAGGCTAAAAGAGGCACAGAGATAGAGGCTGTGGTAGAGAGAGAGAACGATAGAGCAAAAGAGAGGCTGAGAAAGAAAAAGATACAGCAAGACAGAGGGGGAAAGGACAGACAGACAGATACCGAGAGATAAAGGGAGACAGAGACAGACAGACAGACAGATAGAAGCAGAGAGACAGACAGAGAGAGGAAGGAGGAAGGGAGTGAGATCGAAAGAAACAGGGAGTCAGGAGAAGAGAGGAACTGGGTTAGACAGAATAAGCGAAAAAAAGACAAAGAGAAGAAAAAAACGTTAGAAATAGACAGAGATAGCGAGAGAGACATATGAAAGGAAAGAATGAGTTAATGACTGAGACATAAAGAGATGCAAGAGAGAAAGAGAGACAGCCCAGAAAGAGTCGAGGGATAGACAGAACGACAAAGTCAGGAAGAGAGTAAAAGTGATAGAGTAAGAGAGAAACGGGACAAACGGTTTTGGGATAAAAAACTATTGTCAAAGAATAGACAGGACACATTTAAAACGCCAGAAAAACGGGAGCAAGTCAATAGCACCAGGGTTAAATTGTATTCGACATCGACTGATAACTTATTCCATGGAATTAGGTCAAGAGCTCTAGCGGAGGCAGTTCAAAAAATTGGGAAAAATTGCACAAGCTAATCGACTGAAGGTAAATCAAAAGTTTAGGCACAGTTGTAATTAGAGACGTCACATCAGTAGAACTCCGAGAAAATTCTGATCTTGGGTACAGGCACACGTCATAAGGTTGACATCAGGGAAGAGACACATTTTTAGGGTTTGTACGTATTTAAATATGCAAAGTCATAGTCTAAGAATGGGAACAATGGCAACATCTCACTGAGTGATTGTGAAAGATGACTGGCTGGAAGTAAAATTACGGTTTTATGGCTTGAGGATACAACTCACTGACTAAGAGAAGGATCTCAATTCCTCAGAAGACGTGACGCGTAATGTGGGAATATCCTATGGACAGATGACACATCTTACAAGTATTGAGTACTCATACCTTACAACACAGTTTTCGGGTTTCGGTGCACAGCTACTCTCCAAGGGTACATCTCACAGATTTAGGATACGTCTCAGGGACTGGTGGTATTGGCAAACAGGGCAAATCAAAGCATTCGAGTAAGGTCAGTGGTTCAGTGCCTCAGGGTACATCCAACGAACAAAAGGCAAGAGTTTTAAGTCTAAAAGGAAATTAAACACACTGAGGGAACATTCCACGAACAGAGAATACAATTTCAACAATTCGGTGTGATGGTTTGAGGTTTGAGTTAAGGACTGCGGATATGACAGCTCAGACTGGGGGTACAAGCTCAGGAATCCGGGCGATCACATTAATGTAGATATACAGTCTCAGTGCCTAATGTAAACTTCCAACAATAAAGGGTTCTATTTCAAAGGCAAATATAAATCAAAAGAAACGAAGAATTCTTTCTCGGACAGGAGGTATCTTTCTCGGATAGGAGGTACATCTCATGGGCTAAGCTTCATCGTCCACACTGAGGGCATTCAGCTGAAATCAAAGTAAATCATTTCCTTTTGACGAAACAAGGTAACATCTGATGCACAAAGGAAAACATATTGTTCAAAAACGCTGAATCATACTGGAAAGTTCTTTCAGGGGGAATGGCTGATCTCATGGACTGAGAGTACAGGGTAATCAACAGAAGGCAAAAGGACTTGGTTAATCTCAAGCGTTTGTTGAATCCTCTCAGGGGTTAGGGATACATCGGACTGATGGTACTGACCGAGAGCTAGCTAAACGAAAGTATAAACTATGATACTGACCAAACACCTACTATTTTGTACTGAAAGTATCTCTAACATTTGGGATGTATAGATATTTCGCGATTGAAATCAGTTCCATATCTTTTATTAACCTTAGTAACTATCACAGCATTTCCAAATCAACATTCTATTGACGTTTAATTCCAAAGATGAGTTAATAGCAATTGGACCCATAGCAAACTACATTTTGATTTGTTTATGTGGGAAAGCAGACAGTGATTTAAAATGGACAATGTGCAAAGTACTGGTTAGGAAACTACAATTAAACAATAGGTGCATTTACCGCCGGGATATTACGTATCGACACTATCATCATCACTATCAACGGGTAGCTGGTTTAAATCCCCTGCTCGGCAATGCTTTTCTGAGAGTTGATGATACTCATTTCGACAGGATTAATTCTTCTCTAACCTCTGAGCAGCTGATTTGACAATGGTTATGTTCAAAAGCAGTCAGTTCCTTGGGAAGAATATCGTGCGAAGTACTGGTTACTGAATTCCAAGAAAACATGGTAAGTGAACTGGCCGCCGTAATATAACTCAAATATTGTTGAAAACGCTGTTAAACACATACAGTCAATCAACCACTTACTTAATGAACCATACAAGACTACTCGGGTAGCTCAGTCGTTTATCCACAGGACTAGACAAGGGGGTCGCCAATCCCTTGCACAGTAGATTATTTTCCCATATTTGATGAAATTAATTGCAAATCTTTTTTCTCACTGCTGTTCATTATTTCAGCGATGGTTATGTGGAAAAGAAGCGGGTGGCTATTATATCAATTCAGATATTTGTCCCCTACATATTTTAAAACGTAACTATTAAACTCTAGCACGGTATAGATATATTGCTTTTCCGACATTAGCCTTTCAAAGTTAACAATGTCTTCATCCACAATACAACCTTTCCACTTAAAACTAAAAATTCCATAGTCAAAAGCTCTCGAAAATTCACTCCTTAACACACTCTCTGCCTCTCTGTCACCGTATCTCTGTCTTCATATCTCTAAAAAATCAAGAGGCTCTTTAGCATTCCAGACGTAAAACTCTCGGGCTGGTGTTCGACTCCCTATCAAAAGCTGTTCCAATTTCTTTAAGATCTTTTTTGAAAGTTCGGTGCGGCAGGATACATCTTTCTTTATTGCCGATCAGCATTTTGATTTGTTTATGTAGGAAAGCAGACAGTGATTTAAAAACGGACAATGTGCAAAGTACTGGTTAGGAAATTACAATGAAGTATCGGTAGGTGCATTTACCACCGGGATATTATGTATCGACACTATCATCATAACTATCAACTCAACCATCACAACTACCATCACCATTATAATAATTATCATCATCATTATCAAAGCAATGATTATAAAAGCATTAAAAACACCATATCCATATGTATTAAGCTGTCACAAACCCTAAAAGAGTTAAGGAAAAATACTTTCTTGATTCACATCTCAAAATCCTTCACAGCATTTCCAAATCACCACTTTTTTTCAAACTTTGACTAAATAGATAATATAACAGCAATTTGTTCGATAGCGTACATATCTTGTGACATGCAATATGCCCAGTGCATTTTGATGCAAAATATATATTTTTGGCTTCAAGGTACAGGAAATATACGCAAAAAGTACAAGAGTCCAATAAAAAAATCATCGGCTTACTAATGATAAAATTTGAACGCAATACATTAAAAGCAAGTACAAATTTTACCAAAGCCTGATGAATTTTTCCTGGCCTCCACCTCCCCTTACAGCCAGCCCTTTAAATCACCATCTTTTATAACAACATGGATATCTCGTTTAATGGATCCTTCCTTCAATGCAGGTAAAACTTATTAAAGCTATAGCTATAGATATTCATGACATTGACGTTTGTTATGTGGAAAAGAAGCGAGTGGACTTTGTAATATTTACCCTCTGACATTTTCAACACATGTCTTTTAAAATCTATCACGGTATAAATATTTCACCTTTCCGTCATTATCCTTTCGAACTGAACAATGTCTTAATCCACAATACTTTTCCACTTTAAAATAGAAATGTCAAAATCAAAAGCTCTCTGAAATCCATTCCCACAGACACTCTCTGCCTCTCCGTCACATTGTCCCTGTCTTTATACATGTACCTCTAAGAAATCAAGAGGCTCTATAACATTCCAGACGTAAAGCTCTCGGGTTGGTGGTTCGACTCCCTATCAAAAGCAGTTCCAATTTCTTTGGTAAGATTGTTTTTATAAGTTCATTGCGACAGGATACATTTTTCTTTATCGCCGATCAGCTGTTCGATTTGTTTATGTGGGAAAGCAGACAGTGATTTAAAACAGACAAAGTACTGGTTAGGAAACTCCAATGAAGCATCGGTAGGTGCATTTACCGCCAGGATATTACGTAACCAATATTCAAGTCGGCCTTAAAATACCAGAAGAATTGACATATCTATCTCCACCAATAAATTAGGAATCGACACTATCATCATCACTATCAAATCAACCATCAAAACTACCACCGCCATTACAATAACAATCATCATCATTATCAAAATCAATGATTAAAAAGAATTAAAAACTCCATATCCATATGTATTAAGCTGTCACAATCTCTAAAAGAGTTAAGGAAAAAGACTTTCTCGATTCACATCAGTTTCCTGGCATTGATTAATCTCAAAATCTTTCACAGCATTTCCAAATCAACAGTTTTTCTCAACCTTTGACTAAATAGATAATATAACAGCAATTCGGTTTGATAGTGTAGATCTTGTGACATGCAATATGCCCAGTGCATTTTGATGCAAAATATATATTTTTGGCCTCAAAGTACAGGAAATATACGCAAAAAATACAAGAGTCCAATTAAAAAAATTCACCGGCTTACTAAGATAAAATTTGAACGCAATACATTAAAAGCAAATACAAATTTTACCAAAGCCTGATGAATTTTTCCTGGCCTCCACCTCCCCTTACAGCCAGCCCTTTAAATCACCATCTCTTATGATAACATGGATATCTCGTTTAATGGATCCTTCCTTCAATGCAGGTTACACTTAATAAAGCTATAGCTATAGATATTTACATGTAAGGCATTGACGTTTGTTATGTGGAAAAGAAGCGAGTGGCTTTTATAACATTTACCCTCTAACATTTTCAACACATGTCTATTAAAATCCTGAATGGTATAGATATTTCGCTTTTCCGTCCTTAGCCTTTCAAATTTAACAATTTCTTCATCCACAATACAACCTTTCCAATATAAAGTAAAAATGTCAAAATCAAAAGCTCTCGAAAACTAACTCCCTCAAATACTCTTTGTCTCTCTGTAACTGTCTCTCTGTTTTCATAACTCTTAAAATCCAGAAGCTCCGTTAGTAACATTCCGAACATAAAACTCTCTGGTTTATGGTTCGACTCCCTACCTAAAGCTATTCCATTTTCTAAGATCTTTCTTATATGTTCAGTGCGACAGGATACTTATTTCTTTATCGTCGATCAGCGTTTCGACTTGTTTATGTGAAAAATCAGACAGTGGTTTAAAACAGGCAGAATGCAAAGAACCGGTAACAGAAACTTTAATAAAGCATGGGTAGGCGCATTAACCGCCGGGCTAATATACAAGTAGTGTTCAAGTCGGCGTTAAAACTACAAGAAAACAAACACATCTATCTCCACCAATAAATCCGGTATCGGCACTATCATCATCACTACCAACTCAACCATCGAAACTACCATCACCATTATTATAATCATCAACATCATCATCAAAGCAATGATTAAAAAGCATTAAATTTTCCATAGTTTTGTGTTAAGTTCTAGCAAACTCTAAAAGAGTCCGAAAATAAAAGTTTTTCCATACAAGTCAGTTACAGGTCTCTCTTTTATAAATCAGAAAATCTTTCAAAGCATTTCCAAATCAACACTTTTTCTTGACCTTTGAATACAAAGATATCTGAATATCAATTCGGTCGATAGCGTACATAACTTGAAACGTGGGTTACCTGGTTTGAATTCCCTAGTCGGCCATTTCTTTCCGAGGTTTGATGATAGTTTTTGCGACAGGATTAATTCTTTGCTAGCCTCTCAAAAGTACTTTTGATAATAGTTATGTTAAAAAGGTGTCAGTAGCATCTGGAAAATATCGTGCAAAGGACTGGTTACTGAAACTTCAGTAAATTATGGATAGGTGCACTGGCCGCCGCGATATAATTGAAATATTGTTAAAAATGGTGTGAAACACATGCAATCAATCAAATCAGTCCCCATTCTTTTATTTATCAGAAATATTTCATTGCATTTCAACCCATTGTCTTCACGTTTAACTCCAAAGATTATTAAACAGGAATCCGGTCTGCATTGCACGGAACTTGAGGCACGGATTAGCTGGTTTTAATGCCCTTTCCGAGAGTTGACGATACTCACTGCGACAGCATTAATTTTTCTCTAACCTCTGACCAGCACTTTTGATAATAGTGATGTGGAAAAGCAGTCAGTCAGTGGCTTGGGAAGAATATCGTGCAAAGTACTGGTTACTGAAACTACAGGAAAGCATGGGCAAGTGTACTGGCCGCCGCAATGTAACACAAATCTCGTTGAAAACGGTGTGAAAAACATAGTCAATCACTCAATCAATTGTCAAAGACTAGTTCGGTAGCTCAGTCGTTTAGCCACAAGTCTTGAGATAAGGGGGTCGCAGATCACTAGTTAGGAAGGTACAGCATTGAGAGCAATCGTGTATATTTAATGCACAGGGCGATTTGATAAATGTATAATCTAAACAGTACGTTTCAGTTGTGTCAGGAACGGCAGTAACATTTAATAGCAAAATACTAATTTCGGGATAGTAATTAATTAATGATCTACATCTATTTTAAAGCATTCAACATTTAAGCTTACGGACTGAGGGAACATACTAACAAAAGATATGTCATACAGGCAGAGGGTAAAAAGGACTGAGAGAGGATAAATCTAAAATAGAGAATGCAGTTTTGGAGGAAAAGGGAAAAACTCTACGGCCTGTAAACTTGAGGAAACCAATAAACTGATGTAACCTATAATATCTGGTTAGTGACAGAGACAGAGACAGACAGAGAGAAAGAGAGCAAGACAGAAAGAAAGAGAGCTCGACAGGTAGAGGCTAAAAGAGGCACAGAGATAGAGGCTGTGGTAGAGAGAGAGAACGATAGAGCAAAAGAGAGGCTGAGAAAGAAAAAGATACAGCAAGACAGAGGGGGAAAGGACAGACAGACAGATACCGAGAGATAAAGAGAGACAGAGACAGACAGACAGACAGATAGAAGCAGAGAGACAGACAGAGAGAGGAAGGAGGAAGGGAGTGAGATCGAAAGAAACAGGGAGTCAGGAGAAGAGAGGAACTGGGTTAGACAGAATAAGCGAAAAAAAGACAAAGAGAAGAAAAAAACGTTAGAAATAGACAGAGATAGCGAGAGAGACATATGAAAGGAAAGAATGAGTTAATGACTGAGACATAAAGAGATGCAAGAGAGAAAGAGAGACAGCCCAGAAAGAGTCGAGGGATAGACAGAACGACAAAGTCAGGAAGAGAGTAAAAGTGATAGAGTAAGAGAGAAACGGGACAAACGGTTTTGGGATAAAAAACTATTGTCAAAGAATAGACAGGACACATTTAAAACGCCAGAAAAACGGGAGCAAGTCAATAGCACCAGGGTTAAATTGTATTCGACATCGACTGATAACTTATTCCATGGAATTAGGTCAAGAGCTCTAGCGGAGGCAGTTCAAAAAATTGGGAAAAATTGCACAAGCTAATCGACTGAAGGTAAATCAAAAGTTTAGGCACAGTTGTAATTAGAGACGTCACATCAGTAGAACTCCGAGAAAATTCTCATCTTGGGTACAGGCACACGTCATAAGGTTGACATCAGGGAAGAGACACATTTTTAGGGTTTGTACGTATTTAAATATGCAAAGTCATAGTCTAAGAATGGGAACAATGGCAACATCTCACTGAGTGATTGTGAAAGATGACTGGCTGGAAGTAAAATTACGGTTTTATGGCTTGAGGATACAACTCACTGACTAAGAGAAGGATCTCAATTCCTCAGAAGACGTGACGCGTAATGTGGGAATATCCTATGGACAGATGACACATCTTACAAGTATTGAGTACTCATACCTTACAACACAGTTTTCGGGTTTCGGTGCACAGCTACTCTCCAAGGGTACATCTCACAGATTTAGGATACGTCTCAGGGACTGGTGGTATTGGCAAACAGGGCAAATCAAAGCATTCGAGTAAGGTCAGTGGTTCAGTGCCTCAGGGTACATCCAACGAACAAAAGGCAAGAGTTTTAAGTCTAAAAGGAAATTAAACACACTGAGGGAACATTCCACGAACAGAGAATACAATTTCAACAACTCGGTGTGATGGTTTGAGGTTTGAGTTAAGGACTGCGGATATGACAGCTCAGACTGGGGGTACAAGCTCAGGAATCCGGGCGATCACATTAATGTAGATATACAGTCTCAGTGCCTAATGTAAACTTCCAACAATAAAGGGTTCTATTTCAAAGGCAAATATAAATCAAAAGAAACGAAGAATTCTTTCTCGGACAGGAGGTATCTTTCTCGGATAGGAGGTACATCTCATGGGCTAAGCTTCATCGTCCACACTGAGGGCATTCAGCTGAAATCAAAGTAAATCATTTCCTTTTGACGAAACAAGGTAACATCTGATGCACAAAGGAAAACATATTGTTCAAAAACGCTGAATCATACTGGAAAGTTCTTTCAGGGGGAATGGCTGATCTCATGGACTGAGAGTACAGGGTAATCAACAGAAGGCAAAAGGACTTGGTTAATCTCAAGCGTTTGTTGAATCCTCTCAGGGGTTAGGGATACATCGGACTGATGGTACTGACCGAGAGCTAGCTAAACGAAAGTATAAACTATGATACTGACCAAACACCTACTATTTTGTACTGAAAGTATCTCTAACATTTGGGATGTATAGATATTTCGCGATTGAAATCAGTTCCATATCTTTTATTAACCTTAGTAACTATCACAGCATTTCCAAATCAACGTTCTATTGACGTTTAATTCCAAAGATGAGTTAATAGCAATTGGACCCATAGCAAACTACATTTTGATTTGTTTATGTGGGAAAGCAGACAGTGATTTAAAATGGACAATGTGCAAAGTACTGGTTAGGAAACTACAATTAAACAATAGGTGCATTTACCGCCGGGATATTACGTATCGACACTATCATCATCACTATCAACGGGTAGCTGGTTTAAATTCCCTGCTCGGCAATGCTTTTCTGAGAGTTGATGATACTCATTTCGACAGGATTAATTCTTCTCTAACCTCTGAGCAGCTGATTTGACAATGGTTATGTTCAAAAGCAGTCAGTTCCTTGGGAAGAATATCGTGCGAAGTACTGGTTACTGAATTCCAAGAAAACATGGTAAGTGAACTGGCCGCCGTAATATAACTCAAATATTGTTGAAAACGCTGTTAAACACATACAGTCAATCAACCACTTACTTAATGAACCATACAAGACTACTCGGGTAGCTCAGTCGTTTATCCACAGGACTAGACAAGGGGGTCGCCAATCCCTTGCACAGTAGATTATTTTCCCATATTTGATGAAATTAATTGCAAATCTTTTTTCTCACTGCTGTTCATTATTTCAGCGATGGTTATGTGGAAAAGAAGCGGGTGGCTATTATATCAATTCAGATATTTGTCCCCTACATATTTTAAAACGTAACTATTAAACTCTAGCACGGTATAGATATATTGCTTTTCCGACATTAGCCTTTCAAAGTTAACAATGTCTTCAACCACAATACAACCTTTCCACTTAAAACTAAAAATTCCATAGTCAAAAGCTCTCGAAAACTCACTCCTTAACACACTCTCTGCCTCTCTGTCACCGTATCTCTGTCTTCATATCTCTAAGAAATCAAGAGGCTCTTTAGCATTCCAGACGTAAAACTCTCGGGCTGGTGTTCGACTCCCTATCAAAAGCTGTTCCAATTTCTTTAAGATCTTTTTTGAAAGTTCGGTGCGGCAGGATACATCTTTCTTTATTGCCGATCAGCATTTTGATTTGTTTATGTGGGAAAGCAGACAGTGATTTAAAAACGGACAATGTGCAAAGTACTGGTTAGGAAATTACAATGAAGTATCGGTAGGTGCATTTACCACCGGGATATTATGTATCGACACTATCATCATAACTATCAACTCAACCATCACAACTACCATCACCATTATAATAATTATCATCATCATTATCAAAGCAATGATTAAAAAAGCATTAAAAACACCATATCCATATGTATTAAGCTGTAACAAACTCTAAAAGAGTTAAGGAAAAATACTTTCTTGATTCACATCTCAAAATCCTTCACAGCATTTCCAAATCAACACTTTTTTTCAAACTTTGACTAAAGAGATAATATAACAGCGATTCGTTCGATAGCGTACATATCTTGTGACATGCAATCTGCCCAGTGCATTTTGATGCAAAATATATATTTTTGGCTTCAAGGTACAGGAAATATACGCAAAAAATACAAGAGTCCAATTAAAAAATCATCGGCTTACTAAGGATAAAATTTGAACGCAATACATTAAAAGCAAGTACAAATTTTACCAAAGCCTGATGAATTTTTCCTGGCCTCCACCTCCCCTTACAGCCAGCCCTTTAAATCACCATCTTTTATAACAACATGGATATCTCGTTTAATGGATCCTTCCTTCAATGCAGGTAAAACTTATTAAAGCTATAGCTATAGATATTCATGACATTGACGTTTGTTATGTGGAAAAGAAGCGAGTGGACTTTGTAATATTTACCCTCTGACATTTTCAACACATGTCTTTTAAAATCTATCACGGTATAAATATTTCACCTTTCCGTCATTATCCTTTCGAACTGAACAATGTCTTAATCCACAATACCTTTCCACTTTAAAATAGAAATCTCAAAATCAAAATCTCTCTGAAATCCATTCCCACAGACACTCTCTGCCTCTCCGTCACATTGTCCCTGTCTTTATACATGTATCTCTAAGAAATCAAGAGGCTCTATAACATTCCAGACGTAAAGCTCTCGGGTTGGTGGTTCGACTCCCTATCAAAAGCAGTTCCAATTTCTTTGGTAAGATCGTTTTTATAAGTTCATTGCGACAGGATACATTTTTCTTTATCGCCGATCAGATGTTCGATTTGTTTATGTGGGAAAGCAGACAGTGATTTAAAACAGACAAAGTACTGGTTAGGAAACTCCACTGAAGCATCGGTAGGTGCATTTACCGCCAGGATATTACCTAACCAATATTCAAGTCGGCCTTAAAATACCAGAAGAATTGACATATCTATCTCCACCAATAAATCAGGAATCGACACTATCATCATCACTATCAAATCAACCATCAAAACTATCACCGCCATTACAATAACAATCATCATCATTATCAAAATCAATGATAAAAAAGAATTAAAAACTCCATATCCATGTGTATTAAGCTGTCACAACCTCTAAAAGAGTTAAGGAAAAAGACTTTCTCGATTCACATCAGTTTCCTGGCATTGATTAATCTCAAAATCTTTCACAGCATTTCCAAATCAACACTTTTTCTTAACCTTTGACTAAATAGATAATATAACAGCAATTCGGTTTGATAGTGTACAGATCTTGTGACATGCAATATGCCCAGTGCATTTTGATGCAAAATATATATTTTTGGCCTCAAAGTACAGGAAATATACGCAAAAAATACAAGAGTCCAATTAAAAAATCACCGGCTTACTAAGATAAAATTTGAACGCAATACATTAAAAGCAAATACAAATTTTACCAAAGCCTGATGAATTTTTCCTGGCCTCCACCTCCCCTTACAGCCAGCCCTTTAAATCACCATCTCTTATGATAACATGGATATCTCGTTTAATGGATCCTTCCTTCAATGCAGGTTACACTTAATAAAGCTATAGCTATAGATATTTACATGTAAGGCATTGACGTTTGTTATGTGGAAAAGAAGCGAGTGGCTTTTATAACATTTACCCTCTAACATTTTCAACACATGTCTATTAAAATCCTGAATGGTATAGATATTTCGCTTTTCCGTCCTTAGCCTTTCAAATTTAACAATTTCTTCATCCACAATACAACCTTTCCAATATAAAGTAAAAATGTCAAAATCAAAAGCTCTCGAAAACTAACTCCCTCAAAAACTCTTTGTCTCTCTGTAACTGTCTCTCTGTTTTCATAACTCTTAAAATCCAGAAGATCCGATAGTAACATTCCGAACATAAAACTCTCTGGTTTATGGTTCGACTCCCTACCTAAAGCTATTCCATTTTCTAAGATCTTTCTTATATGTTCAGTGCGACAGGATACTTATTTCTTTATCGTCGATCAGCGTTTCGACTTGTTTATGTGAAAAATCAGACAGTGGTTTAAAACAGGCAGAATGCAAAGAACCGGTAACAGAAACTTTAATAAAGCATGGGTAGGCGCATTAACCGCCGGGCTAATATACAAGTAGTGTTCAAGTCGGCGTTAAAACTACAAGAAAACAAACACATCTATCTCCACCAATAAATCCGGTATCGGCACTATCATCATCACTACCAACTCAACCATCGAAACTACCATCACCATTATTATAATCATCAACATCATCATCAAAGCAATGATTAAAAAGCATTAAATTTTCCATAGTTTTGTGTTAAGTTCTAGCAAACTCTAAAAGAGTCCGAAAATAAAAGTTTTTCCATACAAGTCAGTTACAGGTCTCTCTTTTATAAATCAGAAAATCTTTCAAAGCATTTCCAAATCAACACTTTTTCTTGACCTTTGAATACAAAGATATCTGAATATCAATTCGGTCGATAGCGTACATAACTTGAAACGTGGGTTACCTGGTTTGAATTCCCTAGTCGGCCATTTCTTTCCGAGGTTTGATGATAGTTTTTGCGACAGGATTAATTCTTTGCTAGCCTCTCAAAAGTACTTTTGATAATAGTTATGTTAAAAAGGTGTCAGTAGCATCTGGAAAATATCGTGCAAAGGACTGGTTACTGAAACTTCAGTAAATTATGGATAGGTGCACTGGCCGCCGCGATATAATTGAAATATTGTTAAAAATGGTGTGAAACACATGCAATCAATCAAATCAGTCCCCATTCTTTTATTTATCAGAAATATTTCATTGCATTTCAACCCATTGTCTTCACGTTTAACTCCAAAGATTATTAAACAGGAATCCGGTCTGCATTGCACGGAACTTGAGGCACGGATTAGCTGGTTTTAATGCCCTTTCCGAGAGTTGACGATACTCACTGCGACAGCATTAATTTTTCTCTAACCTCTGACCAGCACTTTTGATAATAGTGATGTGGAAAAGCAGTCAGTCAGTGGCTTGGGAAGAATATCGTGCAAAGTACTGGTTACTGAAACTACAGGAAAGCATGGGCAAGTGTACTGGCCGCCGCAATATAACACAAATCTCGTTGAAAACGGTGTGAAAAACATAGTCAATCACTCAATCAATTGTCAAAGACTAGTTCGGTAGCTCAGTCGTTTAGCCACAAGTCTTGAGATAAGGGGGTCGCAGATCACTAGTTAGGAAGGTACAGCATTGAGAGCAATCGTGTATATTTACTGCACAGGGCGATTTGATAAATGTATAATCTAAACAGTACGTTTCAGTTGTGTCAGGAACGGCAGTAACATTTAATAGCAAAATACTAATTTCGGGATAGTAATTAATTAATGATCTACATCTATTTTAAAGCATTCAACATTTAAGCTTACGGACTGAGGGAACATACTAACAAAAGATATGTCATACAGGCAGAGGGTAAAAAGGACTGAGAGAGGATAAATCTAAAATAGAGAATGCAGTTTTGGAGGAAAAGGGAAAAACTCTACGGCCTGTAAACTTGAGGAAACCAATAAACTGATGTAACCTATAATATCTGGTTAGTGACAGAGACAGAGACAGACAGAGAGAAAGAGAGCAAGACAGAAAGAAAGAGAGCTCGACAGGTAGAGGCTAAAAGAGGCACAGAGATAGAGGCTGTGGTAGAGAGAGAGAACGATAGAGCAAAAGAGAGGCTGAGAAAGAAAAAAGATACAGCAAGACAGAGGGGGAAAGGACAGACAGACAGATACCGAGAGATAAAGAGAGACAGAGACAGACAGACAGACAGATAGAAGCAGAGAGACAGACAGAGAGAGGAAGTAGGAAGGGAGTGAGATCGAAAGAAACAGGGAGTCAGGAGAAGAGAGGAACTGGGTTAGACAGAATAAGCGAAAAAAGGACAAAGAGAAGAAAAAAACGTTAGAAATAGACAGAGATAGCGAGAGAGACATATGAAAGGAAAGAATGAGTTAATGACTGAGACATAAAGAGATGCATGAGAGAAAGAGAGACAGCCCAGAAAGAGTCGAGGGATAGACAGAACGACAAAGTCAGGAAGAGAGTAAAAGTGATAGAGTAAGAGAGAAACGGGACAAACGGTTTTGGGATAAAAAACTATTGTCAAAGAATAGACAGGACACATTTAAAACGCCAGAAAAACGGGAGCAAGTCAATAGCACCAGGGTTAAATTGTATTCGACATCGACTGATAACTTATTCCATGGAATTAGGTCAAGAGCTCTAGCGGAGGCAGTTCAAAAAATTGGGAAAAATTGCACAAGCTAATCGACTGAAGGTAAATCAAAAGTTTAGGCACAGTTGTAATTAGAGACGTCACATCAGTAGAACTCCGAGAAAATTCTCATCTTGGGTACAGGCACACGTCATAAGGTTGACATCAGGGAAGAGACACATTTTTAGGGTTTGTACGTATTTAAATATGCAAAGTCATAGTCTAAGAATGGGAACAATGGCAACATCTCACTGAGTGATTGTGAAAGATGACTGGCTGGAAGTAAAATTACGGTTTTATGGCTTGAGGATACAACTCACTGACTAAGAGAAGGATCTCAATTCCTCAGAAGACGTGACGCGTAATGTGGGAATATCCTATGGACAGATGACACATCTTACAAGTATTGAGTACTCATACCTTACAACACAGTTTTCGGGTTTCGGTGCACAGCTTCTCTCCAAGGGTACATCTCACAGATTTAGGATACGTCTCAGGGACTGGTGGTATTGGCAAACAGGGCAAATCAAAGCATTCGAGTAAGGTCAGTGGTTCAGTGCCTCAGGGTACATCCAATGAACAAAAGGCAAGAGTTTTAAGTCTAAAAGGAAATTAAACACACTGAGGGAACATTCCACGAACAGAGAATACAATTTCAACAACTCGGTGTGATGGTTTGAGGTTTGAGTTAAGGACTGCGGATATGACAGCTCAGACTGGGGGTACAAGCTCAGGAATCCGGGCGATCACATTAATGTAGATATACAGTCTCAGTGCCTAATGTAAACTTCCAACAATAAAGGGTTCTATTTCAAAGGCAAATATAAATCAAAAGAAACGAAGAATTCTTTCTCGGACAGGAGGTATCTTTCTCGGATAGGAGGTAAATCTCAGTGGCTAAGCTTCATCGACCACACTGAGGGCATTCAGCTGAAATCAAAGTAAATCATTTCCTTTTGACGAAACAAGGTAACATCTGATGCACAAAGGAAAACATATTGTTCAAAAACGCTGAATCATACTGGAAAGTTCTTTCAGGGGGAATGGCTGATCTCATGGACTGAGAGTACAGGGTAATCAACAGAAGGCAAAAGGACTTGGTTAATCTCAAGCGTTTGTTGAATCCTCTCAGGGGTTAGGGATACATCGGACTGATGGTACTGACCGAGAGCTAGCTAAACGAAAGTATAAACTATGATACTGACCAAACACCTACTATTTTGTACTGAAAGTATCTCTAACACTTGGGATGTATAGATATTTCGCGTTTAAAATCAGTTCCATATCTTTTATTAACCTTAGTAACTATCACAGCATTTCCAAATCAACACTCTATTGACGTTTAACTCCAAAGATGAGTAAATAGCAATTGGACCCATAGCAAACTACATTTTGATTTGTTTATGTGGGAAAGCAGACAGTGATTTAAAACGGACAATGTGCAAAGTACTGGTTAGGAAACTACAATTAAACAATAGGTGCATTTACCGCCGGGATATTACGTATCGACACTATCATCATCACTATCAACGGGTAGCTGGTTTAAATCCCCTGCTCGGCAATGCTTTTCTGAGAGTTGATGATACTCATTTCGACAGGATTAATTCTTCTCTAACCTCTGAGCAGCTGATTTGACAATGGTTATGTTCAAAAGCAGTCAGTTCCTTGGGAAGAATATCGTGCGAAGTACTGGTTACTGAATTCCAAGAAAACATGGTAAGTGAACTGGCCGCCGTAATATAACTCAAATATTGTTGAAAACGTTGTTAAACACATACAGTCAATCAACCACTTACTTAATGAACCATACAAGACTACTCGGGTAGCTCAGTCGTTTATCCACAGGACTAGACAAGGGGGTCGCCAATCCCTTGCACAGTAGATTATTTTCCCATATTTGATGAAATTAATTGCAAATCTTTTTTCTCACTGCTGTTCATTATTTCAGCGATGGTTATGTGGAAAAGAAGCGGGTGGCTATTATATCAATTCAGATATTTGTCCCCTACATATTTTAAAACATAACTATTAAACTCTAGCACAGTATAGATATATTGCTTTTCCGTCATTAGCCTTTCAAAGGTAACAATGTCTTCATCCACAATACAACCTTTCCACTTAAAACTAAAAATTCCATAGTCAAAAGCTCTCGAAAATTCACTCCTTAACACACTCTCTGCCTCTCTGTCACCGTATCTCTGTCTTCATATCTCTAAAAAATCAAGAGGCTCTTTAGCATTCCAGACGTAAAACTCTCGGGCTGGTGTTCGACTCCCTATCAAAAGCTGTTCCAATTCCTTTAAGATCTTTTTTGAAAGTTCGGTGCGGCAGGATACATCTTTCTTTATTGCCGATCAGCATTTTGATTTGTTTATGTAGAAAAGCAGACAGTGATTTAAAAACGGACAATGTGCAAAGTACTGGTTAGGAAATTACAATGAAGTATCGGTAGGTGCATTTACCACCGGGATATTATGTATCGACACTATCATCATAACTATCAACTCAACCATCACAACTACCATCACCATTATAATAATTATCATCATCATTATCAAAGCAATGATTATAAAAGCATTAAAAACACCATATCCATATGTATTAAGCTGTCACAAACCCTAAAAGAGTTAAGGAAAAATACTTTCTTGATTCACATCTCAAAATCCTTCACAGCATTTCCAAATCACCACTTATTTTCAAACTTTGACTAAATAGATAATATAACAGCAATTTGTTCGATAGCGTACATATCTTGTGACATGCAATATGCCCAGTGCATTTTGATGCAAAATATATATTTTTGGCTTCAAGGTACAGGAAATATACGCAAAAAGTACAAGAGTCCAATAAAAAAATCATCGGCTTACTAATGATAAAATTTGAACGCAATACATTAAAAGCAAGTACAAATTTTACCAAAGCCTGATGAAATTTTCCTGGCCTCCACCTCCCCTTACAGCCAGCCCTTTAAATCACCATCTTTTATAACAACATGGATATCTCGTTTAATGGATCCTTCCTTCAATGCAGGTAAAACTTATTAAAGCTATAGCTATAGATATTCATGACATTGACGTTTGTTATGTGGAAAAGAAGCGAGTGGACTTTGTAATATTTACCCTCTGACATTTTCAACACATGTCTTTTAAAATCTATCACGGTATAAATATTTCACCTTTCCGTCATTATCCTTTCGAACTGAACAATGTCTTAATCCACAATACCTTTTCACTTTAAAATAGAAATGTCAAAATCAAAATCTCTCTGAAATCCATTCCCACAGACACTCTCTGCCTCTCCGTCACATTGTCCCTGTCTTTATACATGCACCTCTAAGAAATCAAGAGGCTCTATAACATTCCAGACGTAAAGCTCTCGGGTTGGTGGTTCGACTCCCTATCAAAAGCAGTTCCAATTTCTTTGGTAAGATCGTTTTTATAAGTTCATTGCGACAGGATACATTTTTCTTTATCGCCGATCAGCTGTTCGATTTGTTTATGTGGGAAAGCAGACAGTGATTTAAAACAGACAAAGTACTGGTTAGGAAACTCCAATGAAGCATCGGTAGGTGCATTTACCGCCAGGATATTACGTAACCAATATTCAAGTCGGCCTTAAAATACCAGAAGAATTGACATATCTATCTCCACCAATAAATTAGGAATCGACACTATCATCATCACTATCAACTCAACCATCAAAACTACCACCGCCATTACAATAACAATCATCATCATTATCAAAATCAATGATTAAAAAGAATTAAAAACTCCATATCCATATGTATTAAGCTGTCACAATCTCTAAAAGAGTTAAGGAAAAAGACTTTCTCGATTCACATCAGTTTCCTGGCATTGATTAATCTAAAAATCTTTCACAGCATTTCCAAATCAACAGTTTTTCTCAACCTTTGACTAAATAGATAATATAACAGCAATTCGGTTTGATAGTGTAGATCTTGTGACATGCAATATGCCCAGTGCATTTTGATGCAAAATATATATTTTTGGCCTCAAAGTACAGGAAATATACGCAAAAAATACAAGAGTCCAATTAAAAAAATTCACCGGCTTACTAAGATAAAATTTGAACGCAATACATTAAAAGCAAATACAAATTTTACCAAAGCCTGATGAATTTTTCCTGGCCTCCACCTCCCCTTACAGCCAGCCCTTTAAATCACCATCTCTTATGATAACATGGATATCTCGTTTAATGGATCCTTCCTTCAATGCAGGTTACACTTAATAAAGCTATAGCTATAGATATTTACATGTAAGGCATTGACGTTTGTTATGTGGAAAAGAAGCGAGTGGCTTTTATAACATTTACCCTCTAACATTTTCAACACATGTCTATTAAAATCCTGAATGGTATAGATATTTCGCTTTTCCGTCCTTAGCCTTTCAAATTTAACAATTTCTTCATCCACAATACAACCTTTCCAATATAAAGTAAAAATGTCAAAATCAAAAGCTCTCGAAAACTAACTCCCTCAAATACTCTTTGTCTCTCTGTAACTGTCTCTCTGTTTTCATAACTCTTAAAATCCAGAAGCTCCGTTAGTAACATTCCGAACATAAAACTCTCTGGTTTATGGTTCGACTCCCTACCTAAAGCTATTCCATTTTCTAAGATCTTTCTTATATGTTCAGTGCGACAGGATACTTATTTCTTTATCGTCGATCAGCGTTTCGACTTGTTTATGTGAAAAATCAGACAGTGGTTTAAAACAGGCAGAATGCAAAGAACCGGTAACAGAAACTTTAATAAAGCATGGGTAGGCGCATTAACCGCCGGGCTAATATACAAGTAGTGTTCAAGTCGGCGTTAAAACTACAAGAAAACAAACACATCTATCTCCACCAATAAATCCGGTATCGGCACTATCATCATCACTACCAACTCAACCATCGAAACTACCATCACCATTATTATAATCATCAACATCATCATCAAAGCAATGATTAAAAAGCATTAAATTTTCCATAGTTTTGTGTTAAGTTCTAGCAAACTCTAAAAGAGTCCTAAAATAAAAGTTTTTCCATACAAGTCAGTTACAGGTCTCTCTTTTATAAATCAGAAAATCTTTCAAAGCATTTCCAAATCAACACTTTTTCTTGACCTTTGAATACAAAGATATCTGAATATCAATTCGGTCGATAGCGTACATAACTTGAAACGTGGGTTACCTGGTTTGAATTCCCTAGTCGGCCATTTCTTTCCGAGGTTTGATGATAGTTTTTGCGACAGGATTAATTCTTTGCTAGCCTCTCAAAAGTACTTTTGATAATAGTTATGTTAAAAAGGTGTCAGTAGCATCTGGAAAATATCGTGCAAAGGACTGGTTACTGAAACTTCAGTAAATTATGGATAGGTGCACTGGCCGCCGCGATATAATTGAAATATTGTTAAAAATGGTGTGAAACACATGCAATCAATCAAATCAGTCCCCATTCTTTTATTTATCAGAAATATTTCATTGCATTTCAACCCATTGTCTTCACGTTTAACTCCAAAGATTATTAAACAGGAATCCGGTCTGCATTGCACGGAACTTGAGGCACGGATTAGCTGGTTTTAATGCCCTTTCCGAGAGTTGACGATACTCACTGCGACAGCATTAATTTTTCTCTAACCTCTGACCAGCACTTTTGATAATAGTGATGTGGAAAAGCAGTCAGTCAGTGGCTTGGGAAGAATATCGTGCAAAGTACTGGTTACTGAAACTACAGGAAAGCATGGGCAAGTGTACTGGCCGCCGCAATGTAACACAAATCTCGTTGAAAACGGTGTGAAAAACATAGTCAATCACTCAATCAATTGTCAAAGACTAGTTCGGTAGCTCAGTCGTTTAGCCACAAGTCTTGAGATAAGGGGGTCGCAGATCACTAGTTAGGAAGGTACAGCATTGAGAGCAATCGTGTATATTTAATGCACAGGGCGATTTGATAAATGTATAATCTAAACAGTACGTTTCAGTTGTGTCAGGAACGGCAGTAACATTTAATAGCAAAATACTAATTTCGGGATAGTAATTAATTAATGATCTACATCTATTTTAAAGCATTCAACATTTAAGCTTACGGACTGAGGGAACATACTAACAAAAGATATGTCATACAGGCAGAGGGTAAAAAGGACTGAGAGAGGATAAATCTAAAATAGAGAATGCAGTTTTGGAGGAAAAGGGAAAAACTCTACGGCCTGTAAACTTGAGGAAACCAATAAACTGATGTAACCTATAATATCTGGTTAGTGACAGAGACAGAGACAGACAGAGAGAAAGAGAGCAAGACAGAAAGAAAGAGAGCTCGACAGGTAGAGGCTAAAAGAGGCACAGAGATAGAGGCTGTGGTAGAGAGAGAGAACGATAGAGCAAAAGAGAGGCTGAGAAAGAAAAAGATACAGCAAGACAGAGGGGGAAAGGACAGACAGACAGATACCGAGAGATAAAGAGAGACAGAGACAGACAGACAGACAGATAGAAGCAGAGAGACAGACAGAGAGAGGAAGGAGGAAGGGAGTGAGATCGAAAGAAACAGGGAGTCAGGAGAAGAGAGGAACTGGGTTAGACAGAATAAGCGAAAAAAAGACAAAGAGAAGAAAAAAACGTTAGAAATAGACAGAGATAGCGAGAGAGACATATGAAAGGAAAGAATGAGTTAATGACTGAGACATAAAGAGATGCAAGAGAGAAAGAGAGACAGCCCAGAAAGAGTCGAGGGATAGACAGAACGACAAAGTCAGGAAGAGAGTAAAAGTGATAGAGTAAGAGAGAAACGGGACAAACGGTTTTGGGATAAAAAACTATTGTCAAAGAATAGACAGGACACATTTAAAACGCCAGAAAAACGGGAGCAAGTCAATAGCACCAGGGTTAAATTGTATTCGACATCGACTGATAACTTATTCCATGGAATTAGGTCAAGAGCTCTAGCGGAGGCAGTTCAAAAAATTGGGAAAAATTGCACAAGCTAATCGACTGAAGGTAAATCAAAAGTTTAGGCACAGTTGTAATTAGAGACGTCACATCAGTAGAACTCCGAGAAAATTCTCATCTTGGGTACAGGCACACGTCATAAGGTTGACATCAGGGAAGAGACACATTTTTAGGGTTTGTACGTATTTAAATATGCAAAGTCATAGTCTAAGAATGGGAACAATGGCAACATCTCACTGAGTGATTGTGAAAGATGACTGGCTGGAAGTAAAATTACGGTTTTATGGCTTGAGGATACAACTCACTGACTAAGAGAAGGATCTCAATTCCTCAGAAGACGTGACGCGTAATGTGGGAATATCCTATGGACAGATGACACATCTTACAAGTATTGAGTACTCATACCTTACAACACAGTTTTCGGGTTTCGGTGCACAGCTACTCTCCAAGGGTACATCTCACAGATTTAGGATACGTCTCAGGGACTGGTGGTATTGGCAAACAGGGCAAATCAAAGCATTCGAGTAAGGTCAGTGGTTCAGTGCCTCAGGGTACATCCAACGAACAAAAGGCAAGAGTTTTAAGTCTAAAAGGAAATTAAACACACTGAGGGAACATTCCACGAACAGAGAATACAATTTCAACAACTCGGTGTGATGGTTTGAGGTTTGAGTTAAGGACTGCGGATATGACAGCTCAGACTGGGGGTACAAGCTCAGGAATCCGGGCGATCACATTAATGTAGATATACAGTCTCAGTGCCTAATGTAAACTTCCAACAATAAAGGGTTCTATTTCAAAGGCAAATATAAATCAAAAGAAACGAAGAATTCTTTCTCGGACAGGAGGTATCTTTCTCGGATAGGAGGTACATCTCATGGGCTAAGCTTCATCGTCCACACTGAGGGCATTCAGCTGAAATCAAAGTAAATCATTTCCTTTTGACGAAACAAGGTAACATCTGATGCACAAAGGAAAACATATTGTTCAAAAACGCTGAATCATACTGGAAAGTTCTTTCAGGGGGAATGGCTGATCTCATGGACTGAGAGTACAGGGTAATCAACAGAAGGCAAAAGGACTTGGTTAATCTCAAGCGTTTGTTGAATCCTCTCAGGGGTTAGGGATACATCGGACTGATGGTACTGACCGAGAGCTAGCTAAACGAAAGTATAAACTATGATACTGACCAAACACCTACTATTTTGTACTGAAAGTATCTCTAACATTTGGGATGTATAGATATTTCGCGATTGAAATCAGTTCCATATCTTTTATTAACCTTAGTAACTATCACAGCATTTCCAAATCAACATTCTATTGACGTTTAATTCCAAAGATGAGTTAATAGCAATTGGACCCATAGCAAACTACATTTTGATTTGTTTATGTGGGAAAGCAGACAGTGCTTTAAAATGGACAATGTGCAAAGTACTGGTTAGGAAACTACAATTAAACAATAGGTGCATTTACCGCCGGGATATTACGTATCGACACTATCATCATCACTATCAACGGGTAGCTGGTTTAAATTCCCTGCTCGGCAATGCTTTTCTGAGAGTTGATGATACTCATTTCGACAGGATTAATTCTTCTCTAACCTCTGAGCAGCTGATTTGACAATGGTTATGTTCAAAAGCAGTCAGTTCCTTGGGAAGAATATCGTGCGAAGTACTGGTTACTGAATTCCAAGAAAACATGGTAAGTGAACTGGCCGCCGTAATATAACTCAAATATTGTTGAAAACGCTGTTAAACACATACAGTCAATCAACCACTTACTTAATGAACCATACAAGACTACTCGGGTAGCTCAGTCGTTTATCCACAGGACTAGACAAGGGGGTCGCCAATCCCTTGCACAGTAGATTATTTTCCCATATTTGATGAAATTAATTGCAAATCTTTTTTCTCACTGCTGTTCATTATTTCAGCGATGGTTATGTGGAAAAGAAGCGGGTGGCTATTATATCAATTCAGATATTTGTCCCCTACATATTTTAAAACGTAACTATTAAACTCTAGCACGGTATAGATATATTGCTTTTCCGACATTAGCCTTTCAAAGTTAACAATGTCTTCAACCACAATACAACCTTTCCACTTAAAACTAAAAATTCCATAGTCAAAAGCTCTCGAAAACTCACTCCTTAACACACTCTCTGCCTCTCTGTCACCGTATCTCTGTCTTCATATCTCTAAGAAATCAAGAGGCTCTTTAGCATTCCAGACGTAAAACTCTCGGGCTGGTGTTCGACTCCCTATCAAAAGCTGTTCCAATTTCTTTAATATCTTTTTTGAAAGTTCGGTGCGGCAGGATACATCTTTCTTTATTGCCGATCAGCATTTTGATTTGTTTATGTGGGAAAGCAGACAGTGATTTAAAAACGGACAATGTGCAAAGTACTGGTTAGGAAATTACAATGAAGTATCGGTAGGTGCATTTACCACCGGGATATTATGTATCGACACTATCATCATAACTATCAACTCAACCATCACAACTACCATCACCATTATAATAATTATCATCATCATTATCAAAGCAATGATTAAAAAAGCATTAAAAACACCATATCCATATGTATTAAGCTGTAACAAACTCTAAAAGAGTTAAGGAAAAATACTTTCTTGATTCACATCTCAAAATCCTTCACAGCATTTCCAAATCAACTTTTTTTCAAACTTTGACTAAAGAGATAATATAACAGCAATTCGTTCGATAGCGTACATATCTTGTGACATGCAATCTGCCCAGTGCATTTTGATGCAAAATATATATTTTTGGCTTCAAGGTACAGGAAATATACGCAAAAAATACAAGAGTCCAATTAAAAAATCATCAGCTTACTAAGGATAAAATTTGAACGCAATACATTAAAAGCAAGTACAAATTTTACCAAAGCCTGATGAATTTTTCCTGGCCTCCACCTCCCCTTACAGCCAGCCCTTTAAATCACCATCTTTTATAACAACATGGATATCTCGTTTAATGGATCCTTCCTTCAATGCAGGTAAAACTTATTAAAGCTATAGCTATAGATATTCATGACATTGACGTTTGTTATGTGGAAAAGAAGCGAGTGAACTTTGTAATATTTACCCTCTGACATTTTCAACACATGTCTTTTAAAATCTATCACGGTATAAATATTGCAACTTTCCGTCATTATCCTTTCGAACTGAACAATGTCTTAATCCACAATACCTTTCCACTTTAAAATAGAAATGTCAAAATCAAAATCTCTCTGAAATCCATTCCCACAGACACTCTCTGCCTCTCCGTCACATTGTCCCTGTCTTTATACATGTATCTCTAAGAAATCAAGAGGCTCTATAACATTCCAGACGTAAAGCTCTCGGGTTGGTGGTTCGACTCCCTATCAAAAGCAGTTCCAATTTCTTTGGTAAGATCGTTTTTATAAGTTCATTGCGACAGGATACATTTTTCTTTATCGCCGATCAGATGTTCGATTTGTTTATGTGGGAAAGCAGACAGTGATTTAAAACAGACAAAGTACTGGTTAGGAAACTCCACTGAAGCATCGGTAGGTGCATTTACCGCCAGGATATTACGTAACCAATATTCAAGTCGGCCTTAAAATACCAGAAGAATTGACATATCTATCTCCACCAATAAATCAGGAATCGACACTATCATCATCACTATCAAATCAACCATCAAAACTATCACCGCCATTACAATAACAATCATCATCATTATCAAAATCAATGATAAAAAAGAATTAAAAACTCCATATCCATGTGTATTAAGCTGTCACAACCTCTAAAAGAGTTAAGGAAAAAGACTTTCTCGATTCACATCAGTTTCCTGGCATTGATTAATCTCAAAATCTTTCACAGCATTTCCAAATCAACACTTTTTCTTAACCTTTGACTAAATAGATAATATAACAGCAATTCGGTTTGATAGTGTACAGATCTTGTGACATGCAATATGCCCAGTGCATTTTGATGCAAAATATATATTTTTGGCCTCAAAGTACAGGAAATATACGCAAAAAATACAAGAGTCCAATTAAAAAATCACCGGCTTACTAAGATAAAATTTGAACGCAATACATTAAAAGCAAATACAAATTTTACCAAAGCCTGATGAATTTTTCCTGGCCTCCACCTCCCCTTACAGCCAGCCCTTTAAATCACCATCTCTTATGATAACATGGATATCTCGTTTAATGGATCCTTCCTTCAATGCAGGTTACACTTAATAAAGCTATAGCTATAGATATTTACATGTAAGGCATTGACGTTTGTTATGTGGAAAAGAAGCGAGTGGCTTTTATAACATTTACCCTCTAACATTTTCAACACATGTCTATTAAAATCCTGAATGGTATAGATATTTCGCTTTTCCGTCCTTAGCCTTTCAAATTTAACAATTTCTTCATCCACAATACAACCTTTCCAATATAAAGTAAAAATGTCAAAATCAAAAGCTCTCGAAAACTAACTCCCTCAAAAACTCTTTGTCTCTCTGTAACTGTCTCTCTGTTTTCATAACTCTTAAAATCCAGAAGATCCGATAGTAACATTCCGAACATAAAACTCTCTGGTTTATGGTTCGACTCCCTACCTAAAGCTTTTCCATTTTCTAAGATCTTTCTTATATGTTCAGTGCGACAGGATACTTATTTCTTTATCGTCGATCAGCGTTTCGACTTGTTTATGTGAAAAATCAGACAGTGGTTTAAAACAGGCAGAATGCAAAGAACCGGTAACAGAAACTTTAATAAAGCATGGGTAGGCGCATTAACCGCCGGGCTAATATACAAGTAGTGTTCAAGTCGGCGTTAAAACTACAAGAAAACAAACACATCTATCTCCACCAATAAATCCGGTATCGGCACTATCATCATCACTACCAACTCAACCATCGAAACTACCATCACCATTATTATAATCATCAACATCATCATCAAAGCAATGATTAAAAAGCATTAAATTTTCCATAGTTTTGTGTTAAGTTCTAGCAAACTCTAAAAGAGTCCGAAAATAAAAGTTTTTCCATACAAGTCAGTTACAGGTCTCTCTTTTATAAATCAGAAAATCTTTCAAAGCATTTCCAAATCAACACTTTTTCTTGACCTTTGAATACAAAGATATCTGAATATCAATTCGGTCGATAGCGTACATAACTTGAAACGTGGGTTACCTGGTTTGAATTCCCTAGTCGGCCATTTCTTTCCGAGGTTTGATGATAGTTTTTGCGACAGGATTAATTCTTTGCTAGCCTCTCAAAAGTACTTTTGATAATAGTTATGTTAAAAAGGTGTCAGTAGCATCTGGAAAATATCGTGCAAAGGACTGGTTACTGAAACTTCAGTAAATTATGGATAGGTGCACTGGCCGCCGCGATATAATTGAAATATTGTTAAAAATGGTGTGAAACACATGCAATCAATCAAATCAGTCCCCATTCTTTTATTTATCAGAAATATTTCATTGCATTTCAACCCATTGTCTTCACGTTTAACTCCAAAGATTATTAAACAGGAATCCGGTCTGCATTGCACGGAACTTGAGGCACGGATTAGCTGGTTTTAATGCCCTTTCCGAGAGTTGACGATACTCACTGCGACAGCATTAATTTTTCTCTAACCTCTGACCAGCACTTTTGATAATAGTGATGTGGAAAAGCAGTCAGTCAGTGGCTTGGGAAGAATATCGTGCAAAGTACTGGTTACTGAAACTACAGGAAAGCATGGGCAAGTGTACTGGCCGCCGCAATATAACACAAATCTCGTTGAAAACGGTGTGAAAAACATAGTCAATCACTCAATCAATTGTCAAAGACTAGTTCGGTAGCTCAGTCGTTTAGCCACAAGTCTTGAGATAAGGGGGTCGCAGATCACTAGTTAGGAAGGTACAGCATTGAGAGCAATCGTGTATATTTAATGCACAGGGCGATTTGATAAATGTATAATCTAAACAGTACGTTTCAGTTGTGTCAGGAACGGCAGTAACATTTAATAGCAAAATACTAATTTCGGGATAGTAATTAATTAATGATCTACATCTATTTTAAAGCATTCAACATTTAAGCTTACGGACTGAGGGAACATACTAACAAAAGATATGTCATACAGGCAGAGGGTAAAAAGGACTGAGAGAGGATAAATCTAAAATAGAGAATGCAGTTTTGGAGGAAAAGGGAAAAACTCTACGGCCTGTAAACTTGAGGAAACCAATAAACTGATGTAACCTATAATATCTGGTTAGTGACAGAGACAGAGACAGACAGAGAGAAAGAGAGCAAGACAGAAAGAAAGAGAGCTCGACAGGTAGAGGCTAAAAGAGGCACAGAGATAGAGGCTGTGGTAGAGAGAGAGAACGATAGAGCAAAAGAGAGGCTGAGAAAGAAAAAGATACAGCAAGACAGAGGGGGAAAGGACAGACAGACAGATACCGAGAGATAAAGAGAGACAGAGACAGACAGACAGACAGATAGAAGCAGAGAGACAGACAGAGAGAGGAAGGAGGAAGGGAGTGAGATCGAAAGAAACAGGGAGTCAGGAGAAGAGAGGAACTGGGTTAGACAGAATAAGCGAAAAAAAGACAAAGAGAAGAAAAAAACGTTAGAAATAGACAGAGACAGCGAGAGAGACATATGAAAGGAAAGAATGAGTTAATGACTGAGACATAAAGAGATGCATGAGAGAAAGAGAGACAGCCCAGAAAGAGTCGAGGGATAGACAGAACGACAAAGTCAGGAAGAGAGTAAAAGTGATAGAGTAAGAGAGAAACGGGACAAACGGTTTTGGGATAAAAAACTATTGTCAAAGAATAGACAGGACACATTTAAAACGCCAGAAAAACGGGAGCAAGTCAATAGCACCAGGGTTAAATTGTATTCGACATCGACTGATAACTTATTCCATGGAATTAGGTCAAGAGCTCTAGCGGAGGCAGTTCAAAAAATTGGGAAAAATTGCACAAGCTAATCGACTGAAGGTAAATCAAAAGTTTAGGCACAGTTGTAATTAGAGACGTCACATCAGTAGAACTCCGAGAAAATTCTCATCTTGGGTACAGGCACACGTCATAAGGTTGACATCAGGGAAGAGACACATTTTTAGGGTTTGTACGTATTTAAATATGCAAAGTCATAGTCTAAGAATGGGAACAATGGCAACATCTCACTGAGTGATTGTGAAAGATGACTGGCTGGAAGTAAAATTACGGTTTTATGGCTTGAGGATACAACTCACTGACTAAGAGAAGGATCTCAATTCCTCAGAAGACGTGACGCGTAATGTGGGAATATCCTATGGACAGATGACACATCTTACAAGTATTGAGTACTCATACCTTACAACACAGTTTTCGGGTTTCGGTGCACAGCTTCTCTCCAAGGGTACATCTCACAGATTTAGGATACGTCTCAGGGACTGGTGGTATTGGCAAACAGGGCAAATCAAAGCATTCGAGTAAGGTCAGTGGTTCAGTGCCTCAGGGTACATCCAACGAACAAAAGGCAAGAGTTTTAAGTCTAAAAGGAAATTAAACACACTGAGGGAACATTCCACGAACAGAGAATACAATTTCAACAACTCGGTGTGATGGTTTGAGGTTTGAGTTAAGGACTGCGGATATGACAGCTCAGACTGGGGGTACAAGCTCAGGAATCCGGGCGATCACATTAATGTAGATATACAGTCTCAGTGCCTAATGTAAACTTCCAACAATAAAGGGTTCTATTTCAAAGGCAAATATAAATCAAAAGAAACGAAGAATTCTTTCTCGGACAGGAGGTATCTTTCTCGGATAGGAGGTAAATCTCAGTGGCTAAGCTTCATCGACCACACTGAGGGCATTCAGCTGAAATCAAAGTAAATCATTTCCTTTTGACGAAACAAGGTAACATCTGATGCACAAAGGAAAACATATTGTTCAAAAACGCTGAATCATACTGGAAAGTTCTTTCAGGGGGAATGGCTGATCTCATGGACTGAGAGTACAGGGTAATCAACAGAAGGCAAAAGGACTTGGTTAATCTCAAGCGTTTGTTGAATCCTCTCAGGGGTTAGGGATACATCGGACTGATGGTACTGACCGAGAGCTAGCTAAACGAAAGTATAAACTATGATACTGACCAAACACCTACTATTTTGTACTGAAAGTATCTCTAACACTTGGGATGTATAGATATTTCGCGTTTAAAATCAGTTCCATATCTTTTATTAACCTTAGTAACTATCACAGCATTTCCAAATCAACACTCTATTGACGTTTAACTCCAAAGATGAGTAAATAGCAATTGGACCCATAGCAAACTACATTTTGATTTGTTTATGTGGGAAAGCAGACAGTGATTTAAAATGGACAATGTGCAAAGTACTGGTTAGGAAACTACAATTAAACAATAGGTGCATTTACCGCCGGGATATTACGTATCGACACTATCATCATCACTATCAACGGGTAGCTGGTTTAAATCCCCTGCTCGGCAATGCTTTTCTGAGAGTTGATGATACTCATTTCGACAGGATTAATTCTTCTCTAACCTCTGAGCAGCTGATTTGACAATGGTTATGTTCAAAAGCAGTCAGTTCCTTGGGAAGAATATCGTGCGAAGTACTGGTTACTGAATTCCAAGAAAACATGGTAAGTGAACTGGCCGCCGTAATATAACTCAAATATTGTTGAAAACGTTGTTAAACACATACAGTCAATCAACCACTTACTTAATGAACCATACAAGACTACTCGGGTAGCTCAGTCGTTTATCCACAGGACTAGACAAGGGGGTCGCCAATCCCTTGCACAGTAGATTATTTTCCCATATTTGATGAAATTAATTGCAAATCTTTTTTCTCACTGCTGTTCATTATTTCAGCGATGGTTATGTGGAAAAGAAGCGGGTGGCTATTATATCAATTCAGATATTTGTCCCCTACATATTTTAAAACATAACTATTAAACTCTAGCACAGTATAGATATATTGCTTTTCCGTCATTAGCCTTTCAAAGGTAACAATGTCTTCATCCACAATACAACCTTTCCACTTAAAACTAAAAATTCCATAGTCAAAAGCTCTCGAAAATTCACTCCTTAACACACTCTCTGCCTCTCTGTCACCGTATCTCTGTCTTCATATCTCTAAAAAATCAAGAGGCTCTTTAGCATTCCAGACGTAAAACTCTCGGGCTGGTGTTCGACTCCCTATCAAAAGCTGTTCCAATTCCTTTAAGATCTTTTTTGAAAGTTCGGTGCGGCAGGATACATCTTTCTTTATTGCCGATCAGCATTTTGATTTGTTTATGTAGGAAAGCAGACAGTGATTTAAAAACGGACAATGTGCAAAGTACTGGTTAGGAAATTACAATGAAGTATCGGTAGGTGCATTTACCACCGGGATATTATGTATCGACACTATCATCATAACTATCAACTCAACCATCACCATTATAATAATTATCATCATCATTATCAAAGCAATGATTATAAAAGCATTAAAAACACCATATCCATATGTATTAAGCTGTCACAAACCCTAAAAGAGTTAAGGAAAACTACTTTCTTGATTCACATCTCAAAATCCTTCACAGCATTTCCAAATCACCACTTATTTTCAAACTTTGACTAAATAGATAATATAACAGGAATTTGTTCGATAGCGTACATATCTTGTGACATGCAATATGCCCAGTGCATTTTGATGCAAAATATATACTTTTGGCTTCAAGGTACAGGAAATATACGCAAAAAGTACAAGAGTCCAATAAAAAAATCATCGGCTTACTAATGATAAAATTTGAACGCAATACATTAAAAGCAAGTACAAATTTTACCAAAGCCTGATGAAATTTTCCTGGCCTCCACCTCCCCTTACAGCCAGCCCTTTAAATCACCATCTTTTATAACAACATGGATATCTCGTTTAATGGATCCTTCCTTCAATGCAGGTAAAACTTATTAAAGCTATAGCTATAGATATTCATGACATTGACGTTTGTTATGTGGAAAAGAAGCGAGTGGACTTTGTAATATTTACCCTCTGACATTTTCAACACATGTCTTTTAAAATCTATCACGGTATAAATATTTCACCTTTCCGTCATTATCCTTTCGAACTGAACAATGTCTTAATCCACAATACCTTTCCACTTTAAAATAGAAATGTCAAAATCAAAATCTCTCTGAAATCCATTCCCACAGACACTCTCTGCCTCTCCGTCACATTGTCCCTGTCTTTATACATGCACCTCTAAGAAATCAAGAGGCTCTATAACATTCCAGACGTAAAGCTCTCGGGTTGGTGGTTCGACTCCCTATCAAAAGCAGTTCCAATTTCTTTGGTAAGATCGTTTTTATAAGTTCATTGCGACAGGATACATTTTTCTTTATCGCCGATCAGCTGTTCGATTTGTTTATGTGGGAAAGCAGACAGTGATTTAAAACAGACAAAGTACTGGTTAGGAAACTCCAATGAAGCATCGGTAGGTGCATTTACCGCCAGGATATTACGTAACCAATATTCAAGTCGGCCTTAAAATACCAGAAGAATTGACATATCTATCTCCACCAATAAATTAGGAATCGACACTATCATCATCACTATCAACTCAACCATCAAAACTACCACCGCCATTACAATAACAATCATCATCATTATCAAAATCAATGATTAAAAAGAATTAAAAACTCCATATCCATATGTATTAAGCTGTCACAATCTCTAAAAGAGTTAAGGAAAAAGACTTTCTCGATTCACATCAGTTTCCTGGCATTGATTAATCTCAAAATCTTTCACAGCATTTCCAAATCAACAGTTTTTCTCAACCTTTGACTAAATAGATAATATAACAGCAATTCGGTTTGATAGTGTAGATCTTGTGACATGCAATATGCCCAGTGCATTTTGATGCAAAATATATATTTTTGGCCTCAAAGTACAGGAAATATACGCAAAAAATACAAGAGTCCAATTAAAAAAATTCACCGGCTTACTAAGATAAAATTTGAACGCAATACATTAAAAGCAAATACAAATTTTACCAAAGCCTGATGAATTTTTCCTGGCCTCCACCTCCCCTTACAGCCAGCCCTTTAAATCACCATCTCTTATGATAACATGGATATCTCGTTTAATGGATCCTTCCTTCAATGCAGGTTACACTTAATAAAGCTATAGCTATAGATATTTACATGTAAGGCACTGACGTTTGTTATGTGGAAAAGAAGCGAGTGGCTTTTATAACATTTACCCTCTAACATTTTCAACACATGTCTATTAAAATCCTGAATGGTATAGATATTTCGCTTTTCCGTCCTTAGCCTTTCAAATTTAACAATTTCTTCATCCACAATACAACCTTTCCAATATAAAGTAAAAATGTCAAAATCAAAAGCTCTCGAAAACTAACTCCCTCAAATACTCTTTGTCTCTCTGTAACTGTCTCTCTGTTTTCATAACTCTTAAAATCCAGAAGCTCCGTTAGTAACATTCCGAACATAAAACTCTCTGGTTTATGGTTCGACTCCCTACCTAAAGCTATTCCATTTTCTAAGATCTTTCTTATATGTTCAGTGCGACAGGATACTTATTTCTTTATCGTCGATCAGCGTTTCGACTTGTTTATGTGAAAAATCAGACAGTGGTTTAAAACAGGCAGAATGCAAAGAACCGGTAACAGAAACTTTAATAAAGCATGGGTAGGCGCATTAACCGCCGGGCTAAAATACAAGTAGTGTTCAAGTCGGCGTTAAAACTACAAGAAAACAAACACATCTATCTCCACCAATAAATCCGGTATCGGCACTATCATCATCACTACCAACTCAACCATCGAAACTACCATCACCATTATTATAATCATCAACATCATCATCAAAGCAATGATTAAAAAGCATTAAATTTTCCATAGTTTTGTGTTAAGTTCTAGCAAACTCTAAAAGAGTCCGAAAATAAAAGTTTTTCCATACAAGTCAGTTACAGGTCTCTCTTTTATAAATCAGAAAATCTTTCAAAGCATTTCCAAATCAACACTTTTTCTTGACCTTTGAATACAAAGATATCTGAATATCAATTCGGTCGATAGCGTACATAACTTGAAACGTGGGTTACCTGGTTTGAATTCCCTAGTCGGCCATTTCTTTCCGAGGTTTGATGATAGTTTTTGCGACAGGATTAATTCTTTGCTAGCCTCTCAAAAGTACTTTTGATAATAGTTATGTTAAAAAGGTGTCAGTAGCATCTGGAAAATATCGTGCAAAGGACTGGTTACTGAAACTTCAGTAAATTATGGATAGGTGCACTGGCCGCCGCGATATAATTGAAATATTGTTAAAAATGGTGTGAAACACATGCAATCAATCAAATCAGTCCCCATTCTTTTATTTATCAGAAATATTTCATTGCATTTCAACCCATTGTCTTCACGTTTAACTCCAAAGATTATTAAACAGGAATCCGGTCTGCATTGCACGGAACTTGAGGCACGGATTAGCTGGTTTTAATGCCCTTTCCGAGAGTTGACGATACTCACTGCGACAGCATTAATTTTTCTCTAACCTCTGACCAGCACTTTTGATAATAGTGATGTGGAAAAGCAGTCAGTCAGTGGCTTGGGAAGAATATCGTGCAAAGTACTGGTTACTGAAACTACAGGAAAGCATGGGCAAGTGTACTGGCCGCCGCAATGTAACACAAATCTCGTTGAAAACGGTGTGAAAAACATAGTCAATCACTCAATCAATTGTCAAAGACTAGTTCGGTAGCTCAGTCGTTTAGCCACAAGTCTTGAGATAAGGGGGTCGCAGATCACTAGTTAGGAAGGTACAGCATTGAGAGCAATCGTGTATATTTAATGCACAGGGCGATTTGATAAATGTATAATCTAAACAGTACGTTTCAGTTGTGTCAGGAACGGCAGTAACATTTAATAGCAAAATACTAATTTCGGGATAGTAATTAATTAATGATCTACATCTATTTTAAAGCATTCAACATTTAAGCTTACGGACTGAGGGAACATACTAACAAAAGATATGTCATACAGGCAGAGGGTAAAAAGGACTGAGAGAGGATAAATCTAAAATAGAGAATGCAGTTTTGGAGGAAAAGGGAAAAACTCTACGGCCTGTAAACTTGAGGAAACCAATAAACTGATGTAACCTATAATATCTGGTTAGTGACAGAGACAGAGACAGACAGAGAGAAAGAGAGCAAGACAGAAAGAAAGAGAGCTCGACAGGTAGAGGCTAAAAGAGGCACAGAGATAGAGGCTGTGGTAGAGAGAGAGAACGATAGAGCAAAAGAGAGGCTGAGAAAGAAAAAGATACAGCAAGACAGAGGGGGAAAGGACAGACAGACAGATACCGAGAGATAAAGAGAGACAGAGACAGACAGACAGACAGATAGAAGCAGAGAGACAGACAGAGAGAGGAAGGAGGAAGGGAGTGAGATCGAAAGAAACAGGGAGTCAGGAGAAGAGAGGAACTGGGTTAGACAGAATAAGCGAAAAAAAGACAAAGAGAAGAAAAAAACGTTAGAAATAGACAGAGATAGCGAGAGAGACATATGAAAGGAAAGAATGAGTTAATGACTGAGACATAAAGAGATGCAAGAGAGAAAGAGAGACAGCCCAGAAAGAGTCGAGGGATAGACAGAACGACAAAGTCAGGAAGAGAGTAAAAGTGATAGAGTAAGAGAGAAACGGGACAAACGGTTTTGGGATAAAAAACTATTGTCAAAGAATAGACAGGACACATTTAAAACGCCAGAAAAACGGGAGCAAGTCAATAGCACCAGGGTTAAATTGTATTCGACATCGACTGATAACTTATTCCATGGAATTAGGTCAAGAGCTCTAGCGGAGGCAGTTCAAAAAATTGGGAAAAATTGCACAAGCTAATCGACTGAAGGTAAATCAAAAGTTTAGGCACAGTTGTAATTAGAGACGTCACATCAGTAGAACTCCGAGAAAATTCTCATCTTGGGTACAGGCACACGTCATAAGGTTGACATCAGGGAAGAGACACATTTTTAGGGTTTGTACGTATTTAAATATGCAAAGTCATAGTCTAAGAATGGGAACAATGGCAACATCTCACTGAGTGATTGTGAAAGATGACTGGCTGGAAGTAAAATTACGGTTTTATGGCTTGAGGATACAACTCACTGACTAAGAGAAGGATCTCAATTCCTCAGAAGACGTGACGCGTAATGTGGGAATATCCTATGGACAGATGACACATCTTACAAGTATTGAGTACTCATACCTTACAACACAGTTTTCGGGTTTCGGTGCACAGCTACTCTCCAAGGGTACATCTCACAGATTTAGGATACGTCTCAGGGACTGGTGGTATTGGCAAACAGGGCAAATCAAAGCATTCGAGTAAGGTCAGTGGTTCAGTGCCTCAGGGTACATCCAACGAACAAAAGGCAAGAGTTTTAAGTCTAAAAGGAAATTAAACACACTGAGGGAACATTCCACGAACAGAGAATACAATTTCAACAACTCGGTGTGATGGTTTGAGGTTTGAGTTAAGGACTGCGGATATGACAGCTCAGACTGGGGGTACAAGCTCAGGAATCCGGGCGATCACATTAATGTAGATATACAGTCTCAGTGCCTAATGTAAACTTCCAACAATAAAGGGTTCTATTTCAAAGGCAAATATAAATCAAAAGAAACGAAGAATTCTTTCTCGGACAGGAGGTATCTTTCTCGGATAGGAGGTACATCTCATGGGCTAAGCTTCATCGTCCACACTGAGGGCATTCAGCTGAAATCAAAGTAAATCATTTCCTTTTGACGAAACAAGGTAACATCTGATGCACAAAGGAAAACATATTGTTCAAAAACGCTGAATCATACTGGAAAGTTCTTTCAGGGGGAATGGCTGATCTCATGGACTGAGAGTACAGGGTAATCAACAGAAGGCAAAAGGACTTGGTTAATCTCAAGCGTTTGTTGAATCCTCTCAGGGGTTAGGGATACATCGGACTGATGGTACTGACCGAGAGCTAGCTAAACGAAAGTATAAACTATGATACTGACCAAACACCTACTATTTTGTACTGAAAGTATCTCTAACATTTGGGATGTATAGATATTTCGCGATTGAAATCAGTTCCATATCTTTTATTAACCTTAGTAACTATCACAGCATTTCCAAATCAACATTCTATTGACGTTTAATTCCAAAGATGAGTTAATAGCAATTGGACCCATAGCAAACTACATTTTGATTTGTTTATGTGGGAAAGCAGACAGTGCTTTAAAATGGACAATGTGCAAAGTACTGGTTAGGAAACTACAATTAAACAATAGGTGCATTTACCGCCGGGATATTACGTATCGACACTATCATCATCACTATCAACGGGTAGCTGGTTTAAATTCCCTGCTCGGCAATGCTTTTCTGAGAGTTGATGATACTCATTTCGACAGGATTAATTCTTCTCTAACCTCTGAGCAGCTGATTTGACAATGGTTATGTTCAAAAGCAGTCAGTTCCTTGGGAAGAATATCGTGCGAAGTACTGGTTACTGAATTCCAAGAAAACATGGTAAGTGAACTGGCCGCCGTAATATAACTCAAATATTGTTGAAAACGCTGTTAAACACATACAGTCAATCAACCACTTACTTAATGAACCATACAAGACTACTCGGGTAGCTCAGTCGTTTATCCACAGGACTAGACAAGGGGGTCGCCAATCCCTTGCACAGTAGATTATTTTCCCATATTTGATGAAATTAATTGCAAATCTTTTTTCTCACTGCTGTTCATTATTTCAGCGATGGTTATGTGGAAAAGAAGCGGGTGGCTATTATATCAATTCAGATATTTGTCCCCTACATATTTTAAAACGTAACTATTAAACTCTAGCACGGTATAGATATATTGCTTTTCCGACATTAGCCTTTCAAAGTTAACAATGTCTTCAACCACAATACAACCTTTCCACTTAAAACTAAAAATTCCATAGTCAAAAGCTCTCGAAAACTCACTCCTTAACACACTCTCTGCCTCTCTGTCACCGTATCTCTGTCTTCATATCTCTAAGAAATCAAGAGGCTCTTTAGCATTCCAGACGTAAAACTCTCGGGCTGGTGTTCGACTCCCTATCAAAAGCTGTTCCAATTTCTTTAATATCTTTTTTGAAAGTTCGGTGCGGCAGGATACATCTTTCTTTATTGCCGATCAGCATTTTGATTTGTTTATGTGGGAAAGCAGACAGTGATTTAAAAACGGACAATGTGCAAAGTACTGGTTAGGAAATTACAATGAAGTATCGGTAGGTGCATTTACCACCGGGATATTATGTATCGACACTATCATCATAACTATCAACTCAACCATCACAACTACCATCACCATTATAATAATTATCATCATCATTATCAAAGCAATGATTAAAAAAGCATTAAAAACACCATATCCATATGTATTAAGCTGTAACAAACTCTAAAAGAGTTAAGGAAAAATACTTTCTTGATTCACATCTCAAAATCCTTCACAGCATTTCCAAATCAACTTTTTTTCAAACTTTGACTAAAGAGATAATATAACAGCAATTCGTTCGATAGCGTACATATCTTGTGACATGCAATCTGCCCAGTGCATTTTGATGCAAAATATATATTTTTGGCTTCAAGGTACAGGAAATATACGCAAAAAATACAAGAGTCCAATTAAAAAATCATCAGCTTACTAAGGATAAAATTTGAACGCAATACATTAAAAGCAAGTACAAATTTTACCAAAGCCTGATGAATTTTTCCTGGCCTCCACCTCCCCTTACAGCCAGCCCTTTAAATCACCATCTTTTATAACAACATGGATATCTCGTTTAATGGATCCTTCCTTCAATGCAGGTAAAACTTATTAAAGCTATAGCTATAGATATTCATGACATTGACGTTTGTTATGTGGAAAAGAAGCGAGTGAACTTTGTAATATTTACCCTCTGACATTTTCAACACATGTCTTTTAAAATCTATCACGGTATAAATATTGCAACTTTCCGTCATTATCCTTTCGAACTGAACAATGTCTTAATCCACAATACCTTTCCACTTTAAAATAGAAATGTCAAAATCAAAATCTCTCTGAAATCCATTCCCACAGACACTCTCTGCCTCTCCGTCACATTGTCCCTGTCTTTATACATGTATCTCTAAGAAATCAAGAGGCTCTATAACATTCCAGACGTAAAGCTCTCGGGTTGGTGGTTCGACTCCCTATCAAAAGCAGTTCCAATTTCTTTGGTAAGATCGTTTTTATAAGTTCATTGCGACAGGATACATTTTTCTTTATCGCCGATCAGATGTTCGATTTGTTTATGTGGGAAAGCAGACAGTGATTTAAAACAGACAAAGTACTGGTTAGGAAACTCCACTGAAGCATCGGTAGGTGCATTTACCGCCAGGATATTACGTAACCAATATTCAAGTCGGCCTTAAAATACCAGAAGAATTGACATATCTATCTCCACCAATAAATCAGGAATCGACACTATCATCATCACTATCAAATCAACCATCAAAACTATCACCGCCATTACAATAACAATCATCATCATTATCAAAATCAATGATAAAAAAGAATTAAAAACTCCATATCCATGTGTATTAAGCTGTCACAACCTCTAAAAGAGTTAAGGAAAAAGACTTTCTCGATTCACATCAGTTTCCTGGCATTGATTAATCTCAAAATCTTTCACAGCATTTCCAAATCAACACTTTTTCTTAACCTTTGACTAAATAGATAATATAACAGCAATTCGGTTTGATAGTGTACAGATCTTGTGACATGCAATATGCCCAGTGCATTTTGATGCAAAATATATATTTTTGGCCTCAAAGTACAGGAAATATACGCAAAAAATACAAGAGTCCAATTAAAAAATCACCGGCTTACTAAGATAAAATTTGAACGCAATACATTAAAAGCAAATACAAATTTTACCAAAGCCTGATGAATTTTTCCTGGCCTCCACCTCCCCTTACAGCCAGCCCTTTAAATCACCATCTCTTATGATAACATGGATATCTCGTTTAATGGATCCTTCCTTCAATGCAGGTTACACTTAATAAAGCTATAGCTATAGATATTTACATGTAAGGCATTGACGTTTGTTATGTGGAAAAGAAGCGAGTGGCTTTTATAACATTTACCCTCTAACATTTTCAACACATGTCTATTAAAATCCTGAATGGTATAGATATTTCGCTTTTCCGTCCTTAGCCTTTCAAATTTAACAATTTCTTCATCCACAATACAACCTTTCCAATATAAAGTAAAAATGTCAAAATCAAAAGCTCTCGAAAACTAACTCCCTCAAAAACTCTTTGTCTCTCTGTAACTGTCTCTCTGTTTTCATAACTCTTAAAATCCAGAAGATCCGATAGTAACATTCCGAACATAAAACTCTCTGGTTTATGGTTCGACTCCCTACCTAAAGCTATTCCATTTTCTAAGATCTTTCTTATATGTTCAGTGCGACAGGATACTTATTTCTTTATCGTCGATCAGCGTTTCGACTTGTTTATGTGAAAAATCAGACAGTGGTTTAAAACAGGCAGAATGCAAAGAACCGGTAACAGAAACTTTAATAAAGCATGGGTAGGCGCATTAACCGCCGGGCTAATATACAAGTAGTGTTCAAGTCGGCGTTAAAACTACAAGAAAACAAACACATCTATCTCCACCAATAAATCCGGTATCGGCACTATCATCATCACTACCAACTCAACCATCGAAACTACCATCACCATTATTATAATCATCAACATCATCATCAAAGCAATGATTAAAAAGCATTAAATTTTCCATAGTTTTGTGTTAAGTTCTAGCAAACTCTAAAAGAGTCCGAAAATAAAAGTTTTTCCATACAAGTCAGTTACAGGTCTCTCTTTTATAAATCAGAAAATCTTTCAAAGCATTTCCAAATCAACACTTTTTCTTGACCTTTGAATACAAAGATATCTGAATATCAATTCGGTCGATAGCGTACATAACTTGAAACGTGGGTTACCTGGTTTGAATTCCCTAGTCGGCCATTTCTTTCCGAGGTTTGATGATAGTTTTTGCGACAGGATTAATTCTTTGCTAGCCTCTCAAAAGTACTTTTGATAATAGTTATGTTAAAAAGGTGTCAGTAGCATCTGGAAAATATCGTGCAAAGGACTGGTTACTGAAACTTCAGTAAATTATGGATAGGTGCACTGGCCGCCGCGATATAATTGAAATATTGATAAAAATGGTGTGAAACACATGCAATCAATCAAATCAGTCCCCATTCTTTTATTTATCAGAAATATTTCATTGCATTTCAACCCATTGTCTTCACGTTTAACTCCAAAGATTATTAAACAGGAATCCGGTCTGCATTGCACGGAACTTGAGGCACGGATTAGCTGGTTTTAATGCCCTTTCCGAGAGTTGACGATACTCACTGCGACAGCATTAATTTTTCTCTAACCTCTGACCAGCACTTTTGATAATAGTGATGTGGAAAAGCAGTCAGTCAGTGGCTTGGGAAGAATATCGTGCAAAGTACTGGTTACTGAAACTACAGGAAAGCATGGGCAAGTGTACTGGCCGCCGCAATATAACACAAATCTCGTTGAAAACGGTGTGAAAAACATAGTCAATCACTCAATCAATTGTCAAAGACTAGTTCGGTAGCTCAGTCGTTTAGCCACAAGTCTTGAGATAAGGGGGTCGCAGATCACTAGTTAGGAAGGTACAGCATTGAGAGCAATCGTGTATATTTAATGCACAGGGCGATTTGATAAATGTATAATCTAAACAGTACGTTTCAGTTGTGTCAGGAACGGCAGTAACATTTAATAGCAAAATACTAATTTCGGGATAGTAATTAATTAATGATCTACATCTATTTTAAAGCATTCAACATTTAAGCTTACGGACTGAGGGAACATACTAACAAAAGATATGTCATACAGGCAGAGGGTAAAAAGGACTGAGAGAGGATAAATCTAAAATAGAGAATGCAGTTTTGGAGGAAAAGGGAAAAACTCTACGGCCTGTAAACTTGAGGAAACCAATAAACTGATGTAACCTATAATATCTGGTTAGTGACAGAGACAGAGACAGACAGAGAGAAAGAGAGCAAGACAGAAAGAAAGAGAGCTCGACAGGTAGAGGCTAAAAGAGGCACAGAGATAGAGGCTGTGGTAGAGAGAGAGAACGATAGAGCAAAAGAGAGGCTGAGAAAGAAAAAGATACAGCAAGACAGAGGGGGAAAGGACAGACAGACAGATACCGAGAGATAAAGAGAGACAGAGACAGACAGACAGACAGATAGAAGCAGAGAGACAGACAGAGAGAGGAAGTAGGAAGGGAGTGAGATCGAAAGAAACAGGGAGTCAGGAGAAGAGAGGAACTGGGTTAGACAGAATAAGCGAAAAAAAGACAAAGAGAAGAAAAAAACGTTAGAAATAGACAGAGATAGCGAGAGAGACATATGAAAGGAAAGAATGAGTTAATGACTGAGACATAAAGAGATGCATGAGAGAAAGAGAGACAGCCCAGAAAGAGTCGAGGGATAGACAGAACGACAAAGTCAGGAAGAGAGTAAAAGTGATAGAGTAAGAGAGAAACGGGACAAACGGTTTTGGGATAAAAAACTATTGTCAAAGAATAGACAGGACACATTTAAAACGCCAGAAAAACGGGAGCAAGTCAATAGCACCAGGGTTAAATTGTATTCGACATCGACTGATAACTTATTCCATGGAATTAGGTCAAGAGCTCTAGCGGAGGCAGTTCAAAAAATTGGGAAAAATTGCACAAGCTAATCGACTGAAGGTAAATCAAAAGTTTAGGCACAGTTGTAATTAGAGACGTCACATCAGTAGAACTCCGAGAAAATTCTGATCTTGGGTACAGGCACACGTCATAAGGTTGACATCAGGGAAGAGACACATTTTTAGGGTTTGTACGTATTTAAATATGCAAAGTCATAGTCTAAGAATGGGAACAATGGCAACATCTCACTGAGTGATTGTGAAAGATGACTGGCTGGAAGTAAAATTACGGTTTTATGGCTTGAGGATACAACTCACTGACTAAGAGAAGGATCTCAATTCCTCAGAAGACGTGACGCGTAATGTGGGAATATCCTATGGACAGATGACACATCTTACAAGTATTGAGTACTCATACCTTACAACACAGTTTTCGGGTTTCGGTGCACAGCTACTCTCCAAGGGTACATCTCACAGATTTAGGATACGTCTCAGGGACTGGTGGTATTGGCAAACAGGGCAAATCAAAGCATTCGAGTAAGGTCAGTGGTTCAGTGCCTCAGGGTACATCCAATGAACAAAAGGCAAGAGTTTTAAGTCTAAAAGGAAATTAAACACACTGAGGGAACATTCCACGAACAGAGAATACAATTTCAACAACTCGGTGTGATGGTTTGAGGTTTGAGTTAAGGACTGCGGATATGACAGCTCAGACTGGGGGTACAAGCTCAGGAATCCGGGCGATCACATTAATGTAGATATACAGTCTCAGTGCCTAATGTAAACTTCCAACAATAAAGGGTTCTATTTCAAAGGCAAATATAAATCAAAAGAAACGAAGAATTCTTTCTCGGACAGGAGGTATCTTTCTCGGATAGGAGGTAAATCTCAGTGGCTAAGCTTCATCGACCACACTGAGGGCATTCAGCTGAAATCAAAGTAAATCATTTCCTTTTGACGAAACAAGGTAACATCTGATGCACAAAGGAAAACATATTGTTCAAAAACGCTGAATCATACTGGAAAGTTCTTTCAGGGGGAATGGCTGATCTCATGGACTGAGAGTACAGGGTAATCAACAGAAGGCAAAAGGACTTGGTTAATCTCAAGCGTTTGTTGAATGCTCTCAGGGGTTAGGGATACATCGGACTGATGGTACTGACCGAGAGCTAGCTAAACGAAAGTATAAACTATGATACTGACCAAACACCTACTATTTTGTACTGAAAGTATCTCTAACACTTGGGATGTATAGATATTTCGCGTTTAAAATCAGTTCCATATCTTTTATTAACCTTAGTAACTATCACAGCATTTCCAAATCAACACTATATTGACGTTTAACTCCAAAGATGAGTAAATAGCAATTGGACCCATAGCAAACTACATTTTGATTTGTTTATGTGGGAAAGCAGACAGTGATTTCAAACGGACAATGTGCAAAGTACTGGTTAGGAAACTACAATTAAACAATAGGTGCATTTACCGCCGGGATATTACGTATCGACACTATCATCATCACTATCAACGGGTAGCTGGTTTAAATCCCCTGCTCGGCAATGCTTTTCTGAGAGTTGATGATACTCATTTCGACAGGATTAATTCTTCTCTAACCTCTGAGCAGCTGATTTGACAATGGTTATGTTCAAAAGCAGTCAGTTCCTTGGGAAGAATATCGTGCGAAGTACTGGTTACTGAATTCCAAGAAAACATGGTAAGTGAACTGGCCGCCTTAATATAACTCAAATATTGTTGAAAACGCTGTTAAACACATACAGTCAATCAACCACTTACTTAATGAACCATACAAGACTACTCGGGTAGCTCAGTCGTTTATCCACAGGACTAGACAAGGGGGTCGCCAATCCCTTGCACAGTAGATTATTTTCCCATATTTGATGAAATTAATTGCAAATCTTTTTTCTCACTGCTGTTCATTATTTCAGCGATGGTTATGTGGAAAAGAAGCGGGTGGCTATTATATCAATTCAGATATTTGTCCCCTACATATTTTAAAACATAACTATTAAACTCTAGCACGGTATAGATATATTGCTTTTCCGTCATTAGCCTTTCAAAGGTAACAATGTCTTCATCCACAATACAACCTTTCCACTTAAAACTAAAAATTCCATAGTCAAAAGCTCTCGAAAATTCACTCCTTAACACACTCTCTGCCTCTCTGTCACCGTATCTCTGTCTTCATATCTCTAAGAAATCAAGAGGCTCTTTAGCATTCCAGACGTAAAACTCTCGGGCTGGTGTTCGACTCCCTATCAAAAGCTGTTCCAATTCCTTTAAGATCTTTTTTGAAAGTTCGGTGCGGCAGGATACATCTTTCTTTATTGCCGATCAGCATTTTGATTTGTTTATGTAGGAAAGCAGACAGTGATTTAAAAACGGACAATGTGCAAAGTACTGGTTAGGAAATTACAATGAAGTATCGGTAGGTGCATTTACCACCGGGATATTATGTATCGACACTATCATCATAACTATCAACTCAACCATCACAACTACCATCACCATTATAATAATTATCATCATCATTATCAAAGCAATGATTATAAAAGCATTAAAAACACCATATCCATATGTATTAAGCTGTCACAAACCCTAAAAGAGTTAAGGAAAAATACTTTCTTGATTCACATCTCAAAATCCTTCACAGCATTTCCAAATCACCACTTTTTTTCAAACTTTGACTAAATAGATAATATAACAGCAATTTGTTCGATAGCGTACATATCTTGTGACGTGCAATATGCCCAGTGCATTTTGATGCAAAATATATATTTTTGGCTTCAAGGTACAGGAAATATACGCAAAAAGTACAAGAGTCCAATAAAAAAATCATCGGCTTACTAATGATAAAATTTGAACGCAATACATTAAAAGCAAGTACAAATTTTACCAAAGCCTGATGAAATTTTCCTGGCCTCCACCTCCCCTTACAGCCAGCCCTTTAAATCACCATCTTTTATAACAACATGGATATCTCGTTTAATGGATCCTTCCTTCAATGCAGGTAAAACTTATTAAAGCTATAGCTATAGATATTCATGACATTGACGTTTGTTATGTGGAAAAGAAGCGAGTGGACTTTGTAATATTTACCCTCTGACATTTTCAACACATGTCTTTTAAAATCTATCACGGTATAAATATTGCACCTTTCCGTCATTATCCTTTCGAACTGAACAATGTCTTAATCCACAATACCTTTCCACTTTAAAATAGAAATGTCAAAATCAAAATCTCTCTGAAATCCATTCCCACAGACACTCTCTGCCTCTCCGTCACATTGTCCCTGTCTTTATACATGCACCTCTAAGAAATCAAGAGGCTCTATAACATTCCAGACGTAAAGCTCTCGGGTTAGTGGTTCGACTCCCTATCAAAAGCAGTTCCAATTTCTTTGGTAAGATCGTTTTTATAAGTTCATTGCGACAGGATACATTTTTCTTTATCGCCGATCAGCTGTTCGATTTGTTTATGTGGGAAAGCAGACAGTGATTTAAAACAGACAAAGTACTGGTTAGGAAACTCCAATGAAGCATCGGTAGGTGCATTTACCGCCAGGATATTACGTAACCAATATTCAAGTCGGCCTTAAAATACCAGAAGAATTGACATATCTATCTCCACCAATAAATCGCTGTCACAAACCCTAAAAGAGTTAAGGAAAAATACTTTCTTGATTCACATCTCAAAATCCTTCACAGCATTTCCAAATCACCACTTTTTTTCAAACTTTGACTAAATAGATAATATAACAGCAATTTGTTCGATAGCGTACATATCTTGTGACATGCAATATGCCCAGTGCATTTTGATGCAAAATATATATTTTTGGCTTCAAGGTACAGGAAATATACGCAAAAAGTACAAGAGTCCAATTAAAAAATCATCGGCTTACTAATGATAAAATTTGAACGCAATACATTAAAAGCAAGTACAAATTTTACCAAAGCCTGATGAATTTTTCCTGGCCTCCACCTCCCCTTACAGCCAGCCCTTTAAATCACCATCTTTTATAACAACATGGATATCTCGTTTAATGGATCCTTCCTTCAATGCAGGTAAAACTTATTAAAGCTATAGCTATAGATATTCATGACATTGACGTTTGTTATGTGGAAAAGAAGCGAGTGGACTTTGTAATATTTACCCTCTGACATTTTCAACACATATCTTTTAAAATCTATCACGGTATAAATATTTCACCTTTCCGTCATTATCCTTTCGAACTGAACAATGTCTTAATCCACAATACTTTTCCACTTTAAAATAGAAATGTCAAAATCAAAAGCTCTCTGAAATCCATTCCCACAGACACTCTCTGCCTCTCCGTCACATTGTCCCTGTCTTTATACATGTACCTCTAAGAAATCAAGAGGCTCTATAACATTCCAGACGTAAAGCTCTCGGGTTGGTGGTTCGACTCCCTATCAAAAGCAGTTCCAATTTCTTTGGTAAGATCGTTTTTATAAGTTCATTGCGACAGGATACATTTTTCTTTATCGCCGATCAGCTGTTCGATTTGTTTATGTGGGAAAGCAGACAGTGATTTAGAACAGACCAGGTACTGGTTAGGAAACTCCAATGAAGCATCTGTAGGTGCATTTACCGCCAGGATATTACGTAACCAATATTCAAGTCGGCCTTAAAATACCAGAAGAATTGACATATCTATCTCCACCAATAAATCAGGAATCGACACTATCATCATCACTATCAACTCAACCATCAAAACTACCACCGCCATTACAATAACAATCATCATCATTATCAAAATCAATGATTAAAAAGAATTAAAAACTCCATATCCATATGTATTAAGCTGTCACAATCTCTAAAAGAGTTAAGGAAAAAGACTTTCTCGATTCACATCAGTTTCCTGGCATTGATTAATCTCAAAATCTTTCACAGCATTTCCAAATCAACAGTTTTTCTCAACCTTTGACTAAATAGATAATATAACAGCAATTCGGTTTGATAGTGTAGATCTTGTGACATGCAATATGCCCAGTGCATTTTTATGCAAAATATATATTTTTGGCCTCAAAGTACAGGAAATATACGCAAAAAATACAAGAGTCCAATTAAAAAATCACCGGCTTACTAAGATAAAATTTGAACGCAATACATTAAAAGCAAATACAAATTTTACCAAAGCTTGATGAATTTTTCCTGGCCTCCACCTCCCCTTACAGCCAGCCCTTTAAATCACCATCTCTTATGATAACATGGATATCTCGTTTAATGGATCCTTCCTTCAATGCAGGTTACACTTAATAAAGCTATAGCTATAGATATTTACATGTAAGGCATTGACGTTTGTTATGTGGAAAAGAAGCGAGTGGCTTTTATAACATTTACCCTCTAACATTTTCAACACATGTCTATTAAAATCCTGAATGGTATAGATATTTCGCTTTTCCGTCCTTAGCCTTTCAAATTTAACAATTTCTTCATCCACAATACAACCTTTCCAATATAAAGTAAAAATGTCAAAATCAAAAGCTCTCGAAAACTAACTCCCTCAAATACTCTTTGTCTCTCTGTAACTGTCACTCTGTTTTCATAACTCTTAAAATCCAGAAGCTCCGTTAGTAACATTCCGAACATAAAACTCTCTGGTTTATGGTTCGACTCCCTACCTAAAGCTATTCCATTTTCTAAGATCTTTCTTATATGTTCAGTGCGACAGGATACTTATTTCTTTATCGTCGATCAGCGTTTCGACTTGTTTATGTGAAAAATCAGACAGTGGTTTAAAACAGGCAGAATGCAAAGAACTGGTAACAGAAACTTTAATAAAGCATGGGTAGGCGCATTTACCGCCGGGCTAATATACAAGTAGTGTTCAAGTCGGCGTTAAAACTACAAGAAAACAAACACATCTATCTCCACCAATAAATCCGGTATCGGCACTATCATCATCACTACCAACTCAACCATCGAAACTACCATCACCATTATTATAATCATCAACATCATCATCAAAGCAATGATTAAAAAGCATTAAATTTTCCATAGTTTTGTGTTAAGTTCTAGCAAACTCTAAAAGAGTCCGAAAATAAAAGTTTTTCCATACAAGTCAGTTACAGGTCTCTCTTTTATAAATCAGAAAATCTTTCAAAGCATTTCCAAATCAACACTTTTTCTTGACCTTTGAATACAAAGATATCTGAATATCAATTCGGTCGATAGCGTACATAACTTGAAACGTGGGTTACCTGGTTTGAATTCCCTAGTCGGCCATTTCTTTCCGAGGTTTGATGATAGTTTTTGCGACAGGATTAATTCTTTGCTAGCCTCTCAAAAGTACTTTTGATAATAGTTATGTTAAAAAGGTGTCAGTAGCATCTGGAAAATATCGTGCAAAGGACTGGTTACTGAAACTTCAGTAAATTATGGATAGGTGCACTGGCCGCCGCGATATAATTGAAATATTGTTAAAAATGGTGTGAAACACATGCAATCAATCAAATCAGTCCCCATTCTTTTATTTATCAGAAATATTTCATAGCATTTCAACCCATTGTCTTCATGTTTAACTCCAAAGATTATTAAACAGGAATCCGGTCTGCATTGCACGGAACTTGAGGCACGGATTAGCTGGTTTTAATGCCCTTTCCGAGAGTTGACGATACTCACTGCGACAGCATTAATTTTTCTCTAACCTCTGACCAACACTTTTGATAATAGTGATGTGGAAAAGCAGTCAGTTAGTGGCTTGGGAAGAATATCGTGCAAAGTACTGGTTACTGAAACTACAGGAAAGCATGGGCAAGTGTACTGGCCGCCGCAATATAACACAAATCTCGTTGAAAACGGTGTGAAAAACATAGTCAATCACTCAATCAATTGTCAAAGACTAGTTCGGTAGCTCAGTCGTTTAGCCACAAGTCTTGAGATAAGGGGGTCGCAGATCACTAGTTAGGAAGGTACAGCATTGAGAGCAATCGTGTATATTTAATGCACAGGGCGATTTGATAAATGTATAATCTAAACAGTACGTTTCAGTTGTGTCAGGAACGGCAGTAACATTTAATAGCAAAATACTAATTTCGGGATAGTAATTAATTAATGATCTACATCTATTTTAAAGCGTTCAACATTTAAGCTTCCGGACTGAGGGAACATACTAACAAAAGATATGTCATACAGGCAGAGGGTAAAAAGGACTGAGAGAGGATAAATCTAAAATAGAGAATGCAGTTTTGAAGGAAAAGGGAAAAACTCTACGGCCTGAAAACTTGAGGAAACCAATAAACTGATGTAACCTATAATATCTGGTTAGTAACAGAGACAGAGACAGACAGAGAGAAAGAGAGCAAGACAGAAAGAAAGAGAGCTCGACTGGTAGAGGCTAAAAGAGGCACAGAGATAGAGGCTGAGGGAGAGAGAGAGAACGATAGAGCAAGAGAGAGGCTGAGAAAGAAAAAGATACAGCAAGACAGAGGGGGAAAGGAGAGACAGGCAGATACCGAGAGATAAAGAGAGACAGAGAGAGAGACAGAGACAGACAGACAGACAGATAGAAGCAGAGAGACAGACAGAGAGAGGAAGGAGGAAGGGAGTGAGATCGAAAGAAACGGAGTCAGGAGAAGAGAGGAACTGGGTTAGACAGAATAAGCGAAAAAAAGACAAAGAGAAGAAAAAAACGTTAGAAATAGACAGAGATAGCGAGAGAGACATATGAAAGGAAAGAATGAGTTAATGACTGAGACATAAAGAGATGCAAGAGAGAAAGAGAGACAGTCCAGAAAGAGTCGAGGGATAGACAGAACGACAAAGTCAGGAAGAGAGTAAAAGTGATAGAGTAAGAGAGAAAGAGGACAAACGGTTTTGGGATAAAAAACTATTGTCAAAGAATAGACAGGACACATTTAAAACGCCAGAAAAACGGGAGCAAGTCAATAGCACCAGGGTTAAATTGTATTCGACATCGACTGATAACTTATTCCATGGAATTTGGTCAAGAGCTCTAGCGGAGGCAGTTCAAAAAGTTGGGAAAAATTGCACAAGCTAATCGACTGAAGGTAAATCAAAAGTTTAGGCACAGTTGTAATTAGAGACGTCACATCAGTAGAACTCCGAGAAAATTCTGATCTTGGGTACAGGCACACGTCATAAGGTTGACATCAGGGAAGAGACACATTTTTAGGGTTTGTACGTATTTAAATATGCAAAGTCATAGTCTAAGAATGGGAACAATGGGAACATCTCACTGAGTGATTGTGAAAGATGACTGGCTGGAAGTAAAATTACGGTTTTATGGCTTGAGGATACAACTCACTGACTAAGAGAAGGATCTCAATTCCTCAGAAGACGTGACGCGTAATGTGGGAATATCCTATGGACAGATGACACATCTTACAAGTATTGAGCACATGAGTACATCAGACCGGCATGGGATACAACCTTACAACACAGTTTTCGGGTTTCGGTGCACAGCTACTCTCCAAGGGTACATCTCACAGATTTAGGATACGTCTCAGGAACTGGTGGTTTTGGCAAACAGGGCAAATCAAAGCATTCGAGTAAGGTCAGTGGTTCAGTGCCTCAGGGTACATCCAACGAACAAAAGGCAAGAGTTTTAAGTCTAAAAGGAAATTAAACACACTGAGGGAACATTCCACGAGCAGAGAATACAATTTCAACAACTCGGTGTGATGGTTTGAGGTTTGAGTTAAGGACTGCGGATATGACAGCTCAGACTGGGGGTACAAGCTCAGGAATCCGGGCGATCACATTAATGTAGATATACAGTCTCAGTGCCTAATGTAAACTTCCAACAATAAAGGGTTCTATTTCAAAGGCAAATATAAATCAAAAGAAACGAAGAATTCTTTCTCGGACAGGAGGTATCTTTCTCGGATAGGAGGTAAATCTCAGTGGCTAAGCTTCATCGACCACACTGAGGGCATTCAGCTGAAATCAAAGTAAATCATTTCCTTTTGACGAAACAAGGTAACATCTGATGCACAAAGGAAAACATATTGTTCAAAAACGCTGAATCATACTGGAAAGTTCTTTCAGGGGGAATGGCTGATCTCATGGACTGAGAGTACAGGGTAATCAACAGAAGGCAAAAGGACTTGGTTAATCTCAAGCGTTTGTTGAATCCTCTCAGGGGTTAGGGATACATCGGACTGATGGTACTGACCGAGAGCTAGCTAAACGAAAGTATAAACTATGATACTGACCAAACACCTACTATTTTGTACTGAAAGTATCTCTAACATTTGGGATGTATAGATATTTCGCGATTGAAATCAGTTCCATATCTTTTATTAACCTTAGTAACTATCACAGCATTTCCAAATCAACATTCTATTGACGTTTAATTCCAAAGATGAGTTAATAGCAATTGGACCCATAGCAAACTACATTTTAATTTGTTTATGTGGGAAAGCAGACAGTGATTTAAAATGGACAATGTGCAAAGTACTGGTTAGGAAACTACAATTAAACAATAGGTGCATTTACCGCCGGGATATTACGTATCGACACTATCATCATCACTATCAACGGGTAGCTGGTTTAAATTCCCTGCTCGGCAATGCTTTTCTGAGAGTTGATGATACTCATTTCGACAGGATTAATTCTTCTCTAACCTCTGAGCAGCTGATTTGACAATGGTTATGTTCAAAAGCAGTCAGTTCCTTGGGAAGAATATCGTGCGAAGTACTGGTTACTGAATTCCAAGAAAACATGGTAAGTGAACTGGCCGCCGTAATATAACTCAAATATTGTTGAAAACGCTGTTAAACACATACAGTCAATCAACCACTTACTTAATGAACCATACAAGACTACTCGGGTAGCTCAGTCGTTTATCCACAGGACTAGACAAGGGGGTCGCCAATCCCTTGCACAGTAGATTATTTTCCCATATTTGATGAAATTAATTGCAAATCTTTTTTCTCACTGCTGTTCATTATTTCAGCGATGGTTATGTGGAAAAGAAGCGGGTGGCTATTATATCAATTCAGATATTTGTCCCCTACATATTTTAAAACGTAACTATTAAACTCTAGCACGGTATAGATATATTGCTTTTCCGACATTAGCCTTTCAAAGTTAACAATGTCTTCAACCACAATACAACCTTTCCACTTAAAACTAAAAATTCCATAGTCAAAAGCTCTCGAAAACACACTCCTTAACACACTCTCTGCCTCTCTGTCACCGTATCTCTGTCTTCATATCTCTAAGAAATCAAGAGGCTCTTTAGCATTCCAGACGTAAAACTCTCGGGCTGGTGTTCGACTCCCTATCAAAAGCTGTTCCAATTTCTTTAAGATCTTTTTTGAAAGTTCGGTGCGGCAGGATACATCTTTCTTTATTGCCGATCAGCATTTTGATTTGTTTATGTGGGAAAGCAGACAGTGATTTAAAAACGGACAATGTGCAAAGTACTGGTTAGGAAATTACAATGAAGTATCGGTAGGTGCATTTACCACCGGGATATTATGTATCGACACTATCATCATAACTATCAACTCAACCATCACAACTACCATCACCATTATAATAATTATCATCATCATTATCAAAGCAATGATTAAAAAAGCATTAAAAACACCATATCCATATGTATTAAGCTGTAACAAACTCTAAAAGAGTTAAGTAAAAATACTTTCTTGATTCACATCTCAAAATCCTTCACAGCATTTCCAAATCAACACTTTTTTTCAAACTTTGACTAAATAGATAATATAACAGCAATTTGTTCGATAGCGTACATATCTTGTGACATGCAATATGCCCAGTGCATTTTGATGCAAAATATATTTTTTTGGCTTCAAGGTACAGGAAATATACGCAAAAAGTACAAGAGTCCAATTAAAAAATCATCGGCTTACTAAGGATAAAATTTGAACGCAATACATTAAAAGCAAGTACAAATTTTACCAAAGCCTGATGAATTTTTCCTGGCCTCCACCTCCCCTTACAGCCAGCCCTTTAAATCACCATCTTTTATAACAACATGGATATCTCGTTTAATGGATCCTTCCTTCAATGCAGGTAAAACTTATTAAAGCTATAGCTATAGATATTCATGACATTGACGTTTGTTATGTGGAAAAGAAGCGAGTGGACTTTGTAATATTTACCCTCTGACATTTTCAACACATGTCTTTTAAAATCTATCACGGTATAAATATTGCACCTTTCCGTCATTATCCTTTCGAACTGAACAATGTCTTAATCCACAATACCTTTCCACTTTAAAATAGAAATGTAAAAAATCAAAAGCTCTCTGAAATCCATTCCCACAGACACTCTCTGCCTCTCCGTCACATTGTCCCTGTCTTTATACATGTATCTCTAAGAAATCAAGAGGCTCTATAACATTCCAGACGTAAAGCTCTCGGGTTGGTGGTTCGACTCCCTATCAAAAGCAGTTCCAATTTCTTTGGTAAGATCGTTTTTATAAGTTCATTGCGACAGGATACATTTTTCTTTATCGCCGATCAGCTGTTCGATTTGTTTATGTGGGAAAGCAGACAGTGATTTAAAACAGACAAAGTACTGGTTAGGAAACTCCACTGAAGCATCGGTAGGTGCATTTACCGCCAGGATATTACGTAACCAATATTCAAGTCGGCCTTAAAATACCAGAAGAATTGACATATCTATCTCCACCAATAAATCAGGAATCGACACTATCATCATCACTATCAAATCAACCATCAAAACTATCACCGCCATTACAATAACAATCATCATCATTATCAAAATCAATGATAAAAAAGAATTAAAAACTCCATATCCATATGTATTAAGCTGTCACAACCTCTAAAAGAGTTAAGGAAAAAGACTTTCTCGATTCACATCAGTTTCCTGGCATTGATTAATCTCAAAATCTTTCACAGCATTTCCAAATCAACACTTTTTCTTAACCTTTGACTAAATAGATAATATAACAGCAATTCGGTTTGATAGTGTACAGATCTTGTGACATGCAATATGCCCAGTGCATTTTGATGCAAAATATATATTTTTGGCCTCAAAGTACAGGAAATATACGCAAAAAATACAAGAGTCCAATTAAAAAATCACCGGCTTACTAAGATAAAATTTGAACGCAATACATTAAAAGCAAATACAAATTTTACCAAAGCCTGATGAATTTTTCCTGGCCTCCACCTCCCCTTACAGCCAGCCCTTTAAATCACCATCTCTTATGATAACATGGATATCTCGTTTAATGGATCCTTCCTTCAATGCAGGTTACACTTAATAAAGCTATAGCTATAGATATTTACATGTAAGGCATTGACGTTTGTTATGTGGAAAAGAAGCGAGTGGCTTTTATAACATTTACCCTCTAACATTTTCAACACATGTCTATTAAAATCCTGAATGGTATAGATATTTCGCTTTTCCGTCCTTAGCCTTTCAAATTTAACAATTTCTTCATCCACAATACAACCTTTCCAATATAAAGTAAAAATGTCAAAATCAAAAGCTCTCGAAAACTAACTCCCTCAAAAACTCTTTGTCTCTCTGTAACTGTCTCTCTGTTTTCATAACTCTTAAAATCCAGAAGATCCGATAGTAACATTCCGAACATAAAACTCTCTGGTTTATGGTTCGACTCCCTACCTAAAGCTATTCCATTTTCTAAGATCTTTCTTATATGTTCAGTGCGACAGGATACTTATTTCTTTATCGTCGATCAGCGTTTCGACTTGTTTATGTGAAAAATCAGACAGTGGTTTAAAACAGGCAGAATGCAAAGAACCGGTAACAGAAACTTTAATAAAGCATGGGTAGGCGCATTAACCGCCGGGCTAATATACAAGTAGTGTTCAAGTCGGCGTTAAAACTACAAGAAAACAAACACATCTATCTCCACCAATAAATCCGGTATCGGCACTATCATCATCACTACCAACTCAACCATCGAAACTACCATCACCATTATTATAATCATCAACATCATCATCAAAGCAATGATTAAAAAGCATTAAATTTTCCATAGTTTTGTGTTAAGTTCTAGCAAACTCTAAAAGAGTCCGAAAATAAAAGTTTTTCCATACAAGTCAGTTACAGGTCTCTCTTTTATAAATCAGAAAATCTTTCAAAGCATTTCCAAATCAACACTTTTTCTTGACCTTTGAATACAAAGATATCTGAATATCAATTCGGTCGATAGCGTACATAACTTGAAACGTGGGTTACCTGGTTTGAATTCCCTAGTCGGCCATTTCTTTCCGAGGTTTGATGATAGTTTTTGCGACAGGATTAATTCTTTGCTAGCCTCTCAAAAGTACTTTTGATAATAGTTATGTTAAAAAGGTGTCAGTAGCATCTGGAAAATATCGTGCAAAGGACTGGTTACTGAAACTTCAGTAAATTATGGATAGGTGCACTGGCCGCCGCGATATAATTGAAATATTGTTAAAAATGGTGTGAAACACATGCAATCAATCAAATCAGTCCCCATTCTTTTATTTATCAGAAATATTTCATTGCATTTCAACCCATTGTCTTCACGTTTAACTCCAAAGATTATTAAACAAGAATCCGGTCTGCATTGCACGGAACTTGAGGCACGGATTAGCTGGTTTTAATGCCCTTTCCGAGAGTTGACGATACTCACTGCGACAGCATTAATTTTTCTCTAACCTCTGACCAGCACTTTTGATAATAGTGATGTGGAAAAGCAGTCAGTCAGTGGCTTGGGAAGAATATCGTGCAAAGTACTGGTTACTGAAACTACAGGAAAGCATGGGCAAGTGTACTGGCCGCCGCAATGTAACACAAATCTCGTTGAAAACGGTGTGAAAAACATAGTCAATCACTCAATCAATTGTCAAAGACTAGTTCGGTAGCTCAGTCGTTTAGCCACAAGTCTTGAGATAAGGGGGTCGCAGATCACTAGTTAGGAAGGTACAGCATTGAGAGCAATCGTGTATATTTAATGCACAGGGCGATTTGATAAATGTATAATCTAAACAGTACGTTTCAGTTGTGTCAGGAACGGCAGTAACATTTAATAGCAAAATACTAATTTCGGGATAGTAATTAATTAATGATCTACATCTATTTTAAAGCATTCAACATTTAAGCTTACGGACTAAGGGAACATACTAACAAAAGATATGTCATACAGGCAGAGGGTAAAAAGGACTGAGAGAGGATAAATCTAAAATAGAGAATGCAGTTTTGGAGGAAAAGGGAAAAACTCTACGGCCTGTAAACTTGAGGAAACCAATAAACTGATGTAACCTATAATATCTGGTTAGTGACAGAGACAGAGACAGACAGAGAGAAAGAGAGCAAGACAGAAAGAAAGAGAGCTCGACAGGTAGAGGCTAAAAGAGGCACAGAGATAGAGGCTGTGGTAGAGAGAGAGAACGATAGAGCAAAAGAGAGGCTGAGAAAGAAAAAGATACAGCAAGACAGAGGGGGAAAGGACAGACAGACAGATACCGAGAGATAAAGAGAGACAGAGACAGACAGACAGACAGATAGAAGCAGAGAGACAGACAGAGAGAGGAAGGAGGAAGGGAGTGAGATCGAAAGAAACAGGGAGTCAGGAGAAGAGAGGAACTGGGTTAGACAGAATAAGCGAAAAAAAGACAAAGAGAAGAAAAAAACGTTAGAAATAGACAGAGATAGCGAGAGAGACATATGAAAGGAAAGAATGAGTTAATGACTGAGACATAAAGAGATGCAAGAGAGAAAGAGAGACAGCCCAGAAAGAGTCGAGGGATAGACAGAACGACAAAGTCAGGAAGAGAGTAAAAGTGATAGAGTAAGAGAGAAACGGGACAAACGGTTTTGGGATAAAAAACTATTGTCAAAGAATAGACAGGACACATTTAAAACGCCAGAAAAACGGGAGCAAGTCAATAGCACCAGGGTTAAATTGTATTCGACATCGACTGATAACTTATTCCATGGAATTAGGTCAAGAGCTCTAGCGGAGGCAGTTCAAAAAATTGGGAAAAATTGCACAAGCTAATCGACTGAAGGTAAATCAAAAGTTTAGGCACAGTTGTAATTAGAGACGTCACATCAGTAGAACTCCGAGAAAATTCTCATCTTGGGTACAGGCACACGTCATAAGGTTGACATCAGGGAAGAGACACATTTTTAGGGTTTGTACGTATTTAAATATGCAAAGTCATAGTCTAAGAATGGGAACAATGGCAACATCTCACTGAGTGATTGTGAAAGATGACTGGCTGGAAGTAAAATTACGGTTTTATGGCTTGAGGATACAACTCACTGACTAAGAGAAGGATCTCAATTCCTCAGAAGACGTGACGCGTAATGTGGGAATATCCTATGGACAGATGACACATCTTACAAGTATTGAGCACATGAGTACAATAGAACGGCATGGGATACAACCTTACAACACAGTTTTCGGGTTTCGGTGCACAGCTACTCTCCAAGGGTACATCTCACAGATTTAGGATACGTCTCAGGGACTGGTGGTATTGGCAAACAGGGCAAATCAAAGCATTCGAGTAAGGTCAGTGGTTCAGTGCCTCAGGGTACATCCAACGAACAAAAGGCAAGAGTTTTAAGTCTAAAAGGAAATTAAACACACTGAGGGAACATTCCACGAACAGAGAATACAATTTCAACAACTCGGTGTGATTGTTTGAGGTTTGAGTTAAGGACTGCGGATATGACAGCTCAGACTGGGGGTACAAGCTCAGGAATCCGGGCGATCACATTAATGTAGATATACAGTCTAAGTGCCTAATGTAAACTTCCAACAATAAAGGGTTCTATTTCAAAGGCAAATATAAATCAAAAGAAACGAAGAATTCTTTCTCGGACAGGAGGTATCTTTCTCGGATAGGAGGTACATGTCATGGGCTAAGCTTCATCGTCCACTCTGAGGGCATTCAGCTGAAATCAAAGTAAATCATTTCCTTTTGACGAAACAAGGTAACATCTGATGCACAAAGGAAAACATATTGTTCAAAAACGCTGAATCATACTGGAAAGTTCTTTCAGGGGGAATGGCTGATCTCATGGACTGAGAGTACAGGGTAATCAACAGAAGGCAAAAGGACTTGGTTAATCTCAAGCGTTTGTTGAATCCTCTCAGGGGTTAGGGATACATCGGACTGATGGTACTGACCGAGAGCTAGCTAAACGAAAGTATAAACTATGATACTGACCAAACACCTACTATTTTGTACTGAAAGTATCTCTAACACTTGGGATGTATAGATATTTCGCGTTTAAAATCAGTTCCATATCTTTTATTAACCTTAGTAACTATCACAGCATTTCCAAATCAACACTCTATTGACGTTTAACTCCAAAGATGAGTAAATAGCAATTGGACCCATAGCAAACTACATTTTGATTTGTTTATGTGGGAAAGCAGACAGTGATTTAAAACGGACAATGTGCAAAGTACTGGTTAGGAAACTACAATTAAACAATAGGTGCATTTACCGCCGGGATATTACGTATCGACACTATCATCATCACTATCAACGGGTAGCTGGTTTAAATCCCCTGCTCGGCAATGCTTTTCTGAGAGTTGATGATACTCATTTCGACAGGATTAATTCTTCTCTAACCTCTGAGCAGCTGATTTGACAATGGTTATGTTCAAAAGCAGTCAGTTCCTTGGGAAGAATATCGTGCGAAGTACTGGTTACTGAATTCCAAGAAAACATGGTAAGTGAACTGGCCGCCGTAATATAACTCAAATATTGTTGAAAACGCTGTTAAACACATACAGTCAATCAACCACTTACTTAATGAACCATACAAGACTACTCGGGTAGCTCAGTCGTTTATCCACAGGACTAGACAAGGGGGTCGCCAATCCCTTGCACAGTAGATTATTTTCCCATATTTGATGAAATTAATTGCAAATCTTTTTTCTCACTGCTGTTCATTATTTCAGCGATGGTTATGTGGAAAAGAAGCGGGTGGCTATTATATCAATTCAGATATTTGTCCCCTACATATTTTAAAACATAACTATTAAACTCTAGCACGGTATAGATATATTGCTTTTCCGTCATTAGCCTTTCAAAGGTAACAATGTCTTCATCCACAATACAACCTTTCCACTTAAAACTAAAAATTCCATAGTCAAAAGCTCTCTCGAAAATTCACTCCTTAACACACTCTCTGCCTCTCTGTCACCGTATCTCTGTCTTCATATCTCTAAGAAATCAAGAGGCTCTTTAGCATTCCAGACGTAAAACTCTCGGGCTGGTGTTCGACTCCCTATCAAAAGCTGTTCCAATTCCTTTAAGATCTTTTTTGAAAGTTCGGTGCGGCAGGATACATCTTTCTTTATTGCCGATCAGCATTTTGATTTGTTTATGTGGGAAAGCAGACAGTGATTTAAAAACGGACAATGTGCAAAGTACTGGTTAGGAAATTACAATGAAGCATCGGTAGGTGCATTTACCACCGGGATATTATGTATCGACACTATCATCATAACTATCAACTCAACCATCACAACTACCATCACCATTATAATAATTATCATCATCATTATCAAAGCAATGATTAAAAAAGCATTAAAAACACCATATCCATATGTATTCAGCTGTAACAAACTCTAAAAGAGTTAAGGAAAAATACTTTCTTGATTCACATCTCAAAATCCTTCACAGCATTTCCAAATCAACACTTTTTTTCAAACTTTGACTAAATAGATAATATAACAGCAATTTGTTCGATAGCGTACATATCTTGTGACATGCAATATGCCCAGTGCATTTTGATGCAAAATATATATTTTTGGCTTCAAGGTACAGGAAATATACGCAAAAAGTACAAGAGTCCAATAAAAAAATCATCGGCTTACAAATGATAAAATTTGAACGCAATACATTAAAAGCAAGTACAAATTTTACCAAAGCCTGATGAAATTTTCCTGGCCTCCACCTCCCCTTACAGCCAGCCCTTTAAATCACCATCTTTTATAACAACATGGATATCTCGTTTAATGGATCCTTCCTTCAATGCAGGTAAAACTTATTAAAGCTATAGCTATAGATATTCATGACATTGACGTTTGTTATGTGGAAAAGAAGCGAGTGGACTTTGTAATATTTACCCTCTGACATTTTCAACACATGTCTTTTAAAATCTATCACGGTATAAATATTTCACCTTTCCGTCATTATCCTTTCGAACTGAACAATGTCTTAATCCACAATACCTTTCCACTTTAAAATAGAAATGTCAAAATCAAAAGCTCTCTGAAATCCATTCCCACAGACACTCTCTGCCTCTCCGTCACATTGTCCCTGTCTTTATACATGCACCTCTAAGAAATCAAGAGGCTCTATAACATTCCAGACGTAAAGCTCTCGGGTTGGTGGTTCGACTCCCTATCAAAAGCAGTTCCAATTTCTTTGGTAAGATCGTTTTTATAAGTTCATTGCGACAGGATACATTTTTCTTTATCGCCGATCAGCTGTTCGATTTGTTTATGTGGGAAAGCAGACAGTGATTTAAAACAGACAAAGTACTGGTTAGGAAACTCCACTGAAGCATCGGTAGGTGCATTTACCGCCAGGATATTACGTAACCAATATTCAAGTCGGCCTTAAAATACCAGAAGAATTGACATATCTATCTCCACCAATAAATCAGGAATCGACACTATCATCATCACTATCAACTCAACCATCAAAACTACCACCGCCATTACAATAACAATCATCATCATTATCAAAATCAATGATTAAAAAGAATTAAAAACTCCATATCCATATGTATTAAGCTGTCACAATCTCTAAAAGAGTTAAGGAAAAAGACTTTCTCGATTCACATCAGTTTCCTGGCATTGATTAATCTCAAAATCTTTCACAGCATTTCCAAATCAACAGTTTTTCTCAACCTTTGACTAAATAGATAATATAACAGCAATTCGGTTTGATAGTGTAGATCTTGTGACATGCAATATGCCCAGTGCATTTTTATGCAAAATATATATTTTTGGCCTCAAAGTACAGGAAATATACGCAAAAAATACAAGAGTCCAATTAAAAAATCACCGGCTTACTAAGATAAAATTTGAACGCAATACATTAAAAGCAAATACAAATTTTACCAAAGCCTGATGAATTTTTCCTGGCCTCCACCTCCCCTTACAGCCAGCCCTTTAAATCACCATCTCTTATGATAACATGGATATCTCGTTTAATGGATCCTTCCTTCAATGCAGGTTACACTTAATAAAGCTATAGCTATAGATATTTACATGTAAGGCATTGACGTTTGTTATGTGGAAAAGAAGCGAGTGGCTTTTATAACATTTACCCTCTAACATTTTCAACACATGTCTATTAAAATCCTGAATGGTATAGATATTTCGCTTTTCCGTCCTTAGCCTTTCAAATTTAACAATTTCTTCATCCACAATACAACCTTTCCAATATAAAGTAAAAATGTCAAAATCAAAAGCTCTCGAAAACTAACTCCCTCAAATACTCTTTGTCTCTCTGTAACTGTCTCTCTGTTTTCATAACTCTTAAAATCCAGAAGCTCCGTTAGTAACATTCCGAACATAAAACTCTCTGGTTTATGGTTCGACTCCCTACCTAAAGCTATTCCATTTTCTAAGATCTTTCTTATATGTTCAGTGCGACAGGATACTTATTTCTTTATCGTCGATCAGCGTTTCGACTTGTTTATGTGAAAAATCAGACAGTGGTTTAAAACAGGCAGAATGCAAAGAACTGGTAACAGAAACTTTAATAAAGCATGGGTAGGCGCATTAACCGCCGGGCTAATATACAAGTAGTGTTCAAGTCGGCGTTAAAACTACAAGAAAACAAACACATCTATCTCCACCAATAAATCCGGTATCGGCACTATCATCATCACTACCAACTCAACCATCGAAACTACCATCACCATTATTATAATCATCAACATCATCATCAAAGCAATGATTAAAAAGCATTAAATTTTCCATAGTTTTGTGTTAAGTTCTAGCAAACTCTAAAAGAGTCCTAAAATAAAAGTTTTTCCATACAAGTCAGTTACAGGTCTCTCTTTTATAAATCAGAAAATCTTTCAAAGCATTTCCAAATCAACACTTTTTCTTGACCTTTGAATACAAAGATATCTGAATATCAATTCGGTCGATAGCGTACATAACTTGAAACGTGGGTTACCTGGTTTGAATTCCCTAGTCGGCCATTTCTTTCCGAGGTTTGATGATAGTTTTTGCGACAGGATTAATTCTTTGCTAGCCTCTCAAAAGTACTTTTGATAATAGTTATGTTAAAAAGGTGTCAGTAGCATCTGGAAAATATCGTGCAAAGGACTGGTTACTGAAACTTCAGTAAATTATGGATAGGTGCACTGGCCGCCGCGATATAATTGAAATATTGTTAAAAATGGTGTGAAACACATGCAATCAATCAAATCAGTCCCCATTCTTTTATTTATCAGAAATATTTCATAGCATTTCAACCCATTGTCTTCATGTTTAACTCCAAAGATTATTAAACAGGAATCCGGTCTGCATTGCACGGAACTTGAGGCACGGATTAGCTGGTTTTAATGCCCTTTCCGAGAGTTGACGATACTCACTGCGACAGCATTAATTTTTCTCTAACCTCTGACCAACACTTTTGATAATAGTGATGTGGAAAAGCAGTCAGTTAGTGGCTTGGGAAGAATACCGTGCAAAGTACTGGTTACTGAAACTACAGGAAAGCATGGGCAAGTGTACTGGCCGCCGCAATATAACACAAATCTCGTTGAAAACGGTGTGAAAAACATAGTCAATCACTCAATCAATTGTCAAAGACTAGTTCGGTAGCTCAGTCAATTAGCCTTAAGTCTTGAGATAAGGGGGTCGCAGATCACTAGTTAGGAAGGTACAGCATTGAGAGCAATCGTGTATATTTAATGCACAGGGCGATTTGATAAATGTATAATCTAAACAGTACGTTTCAGTTGTGTCAGGAACGGCAGTAACATTTAATAGCAAAATACTAATTTCGGGATAGTAATTAATTAATGATCTACATCTATTTTAAAGCGTTCAACATTTAAGCTTACGGACTGAGGGAACATACTAACAAAAGATATGTCATACAGGCAGAGGGTAAAAAGGACTGAGAGAGGATAAATCTAAAATAGAGAATGCAGTTTTGAAGGAAAAGGGAAAAACTCTACGGCCTGAAAACTTGAGGAAACCAATAAACTGATGTAACCTATAAAATCTGGTTAGTAACAGAGACAGAGACAGACAGAGAGAAAGAGAGCAAGACAGAAAGAAAGAGAGAGAGCAAGACAGAAAGAAAGAGAGCTCGACTGGTAGAGGCTAAAAGAGGCACAGAGATAGAGGCTGAGGGAGAGAGAGAGAACGATAGAGCAAGAGAGAGGCTGAGAAAGAAAAAGATACAGCAAGACAGAGGGGGAAAAGAGAGACAGGCAGATACCGAGAGATAAAGAGAGACAGAGAGAGAGACAGAGACAGACAGACAGACAGATAGAAGCAGAGAGACAGACAGAGAGAGGAAGGAGGAAGGGAGTGAGATCGAAAGAAACGGAGTCAGGAGAAGAGAGGAACTGGGTTAGACAGAATAAGCGAAAAAAAGACAAAGAGAAGAAAAAAACGTTAGAAATAGACAGAGATAGCGAGAGAGACATATGAAAGGAAAGAATGAGTTAATGACTGAGACATAAAGAGATGCAAGAGAGAAAGAGAGACAGTCCAGAAAGAGTCGAGGGATAGACAGAACGACAAAGTCAGGAAGAGAGTAAAAGTGATAGAGTAAGAGAGAAAGAGGACAAACGGTTTTGGGATAAAAAACTATTGTCAAAGAATAGACAGGACACATTTAAAACGCCAGAAAAACGGGAGCAAGTCAATAGCACCAGGGTTAAATTGTATTCGACATCGACTGATAACTTATTCCATGGAATTTGGTCAAGAGCTCTAGCGGAGGCAGTTCAAAAAGTTGGGAAAAATTGCACAAGCTAATCGACTGAAGGTAAATCAAAAGTTTAGGCACAGTTGTAATTAGAGACGTCACATCAGTAGAACTCCGAGAAAATTCCGATCTTGGGTACAGGCACACGTCATAAGGTTGACATCAGGGAAGAGACACATTTTTAGGGTTTGTACGTATTTAAATATGCAAAGTCATAGTCTAAGAATGGGAACAATGGCAACATCTCACTGAGTGATTGTGAAAGATGACTGGCTGGAAGTAAAATTACGGTTTTATGGCTTGAGGATACATCTCACTGACTAAGAGAAGGATCTCAATTCCTCAGAAGACGTGACGCGTAATGTGGGAATATCCTATGGACAGATGACACATCTTACAAGTATTGAGCACATGAGTACATCAGACCGGCTTGGGATACAACCTTACAACACAGTTTTCGGGTTTCGGTGCACAGCTACTCTCCAAGGGTACATCTCACAGATTTAGGATACGTCTCAGGAACTGGTGGTATTGGCAAACAGGGCAAATCAAAGCATTCGAGTAAGGTCAGTGGTTCAGTGCCTCAGGGTACATCCAATGAACAAAAGGCAAGAGTTTTAAGTCTAAAAGGAAATTAAACACACTGAGGGAACATTCCACGAACAGAGAATACAATTTCAACAACTCGGTGTGATGGTTTGAGGTTTGAGTTAAGGACTGCGGATATGACAGCTCAGACTGGGGGTACAAGCTCAGGAATCCGGGCGATCACATTAATGTAGATATACAGTCTCAGTGCCTAATGTAAACTTCCAACAATAAAGGGTTCTATTTCAAAGGCAAATATAAATCAAAAGAAACGAAGAATTCTTTCTCGGACAGGAGGTATCTTTCTCGGATAGGAGGTAAATCTCAGTGGCTAAGCTTCATCGACCACACTGAGGGCATTCAGCTGAAATCAAAGTAAATCATTTCCTTTTGACGAAACAAGGTAACATCTGATGCACAAAGGAAAACATATTATTCAAAAACGCTGAATCATACTGGAAAGTTCTTACAGGGGGAATGGCTGATCTCATGGACCGAGAGTACAGGGTAATCAACAGAAGGCAAAAGGACTTGGTTAATCTCAAGCGTTTGTTGAATCCTCTCAGGGGTTAGGGATACATCGGACTGATGGTACTGACCGAGAGCTAGCTAAACGAAAGTATAAACTATGATACTGACCAAACACCTACTATTTTGTACTGAAAGTATCTCTAACATTTGGGATGTATAGATATTTCGCGATTGAAATCAGTTCCATATCTTTTATTAACCTTAGTAACTATCACAGCATTTCCAAATCAACATTCTATTGAAGTTTAATTCCAAAGATGAGTTAATAGCAATTGGACCCATAGCAAACTACATTTTGATTTGTTTATGTGGGAAAGCAGACAGTGATTTAAAATGGACAATGTCCAAAGTACTGGTTAGGAAACTACAATTAAACAATAGGTGCATTTACCGCCGGGATATTACGTATCGACACTATCATCATCACTATCAACGGGTAGCTGGTTTAAATCCCCTGCTCGGCAATGCTTTTCTGAGAGTTGATGATACTCATTTCGACAAGATTAATTCTTCTCTAACCTCTGAGCAGCTGATTTGACAATGGCTATGTTCAAAAGCAGTCAGTTCCTTGGGAAGAATATCGTGCGAAGTACTGGTTACTGAATTCCAAGAAAACATGGTAAGTGAACTGGCCGCCGTAATATAACTCAAATATTGTTGAAAACGCTGTTAAACACATACAGTCAATCAACCACTTACTTAATGAACCATACAAGACTACTCGGGTAGCTCAGTCGTTTATCCACAGGACTAGACAAGGGGGTCGCCAATCCCTTGCACAGTAGATTATTTTCCCATATTTGATGAAATTAATTGCAAATCTTTTTTCTCACTGCTGTTCATTATTTCAGCGATGGTTATGTGGAAAAGAAGCGCGTGGCTATTATATCAATTCAGATATTTGTCCCCTCATATTTTAAAACGTAACTATTCAACTCTAGCACGGTATAGATATATTGCTTTTCCGACATTAGCCTTTCAAAGTTAACAATGTCTTCAACCACAATACAACCTTTCCACTTAAAACTAAAAATTCCATAGTCAAAAGCTCTCGAAAACTCACTCCTTAACACACTCTCTGCCTCTCTGTCACCGTATCTCTGTCTTCATATCTCTAAGAAATCAAGAGGCTCTTTAGCATTCCAGACGTAAAACTCTCGGGCTGGTGTTCGACTCCCTATCAAAAGCTGTTCCAATTTCTTTAAGATCTTTTTTGAACGTTCGGTGCGGCAGGATACATCTTTCTTTATTGCCGATCAGCATTTTGATTTGTTTATGTGGGAAAGCAGACAGTGATTTAAAAACGGACAATGTGCAAAGTACTGGTTAGGAAATTACAATGAAGTATCGGTAGGTGCATTTACCACCGGGATATTATGTATCGACACTATCATCATAACTATCAACTCAACCATCACAACTACCATCACCATTATAATAATTATCATCATCATTATCAAAGCAATGATTAAAAAAGCATTAAAAACACCATATCCATATGTATTAAGCTGTAACAAACTCTAAAAGAGTTAAGGAAAAATACTTTCTTGATTCACATCTCAAAATCCTTCACAGCATTTCCAAATCAACACTTTTTTTCAAACTTTGACTAAATAGATAATATAACAGCAATTCGTTCGATAGCGTACATATCTTGTGACATGCAATCTGCCCAGTGCATTTTGATGCAAAATATATATTTTTTGGCTTCAAGGTACAGGAAATATACGCAAAAAATACAAGAGTCCAATTAAAAAATCATCGGCTTACTAAGGATAAAATTTGAACGCAATACATTAAAAGCAAGTACAAATTTTACCAAAGCCTGATGAATTTTTCCTGGCCTCCACCTCCCCTTACAGCCAGCCCTTTAAATCACCATCTTTTATAACAACATGGATATCTCGTTTAATGGATCCTTCCTTCAATGCAGGTAAAACTTATTAAAGCTATAGCTATAGATATTCATGACATTGACGTTTGTTATGTGGAAAAGAAGCGAGTGGACTTTGTAATATTTACCCTCTGACATTTTCAACACATGTCTTTTAAAATCTATCACGGTATAAACATTGTACCTTTCCGTCATTATCCTTTCGAACTGAACAAAGTCTTAATCCACAATACCTTTCCACTTTTAAATAGAAATGTCAAAATCAAAATCTCTCTGAAATCCATTCCCACAGACACTCTCTGCCTCTCCGTCACATTGTCCCTGTCTTTATACATGTATCTCTAAGAAATCAAGAGGCTCTATAACATTCCAGACGTAAAGCTCTCGGGTTGGTGGTTCGACTCCCTATCAAAAGCAGTTCCAATTTCTTTGGTAAGATCGTTTTTATAAGTTCATTGCGACAGGATACATTTTTCTTTATCGCCGATCAGATGTTCGATTTGTTTATGTGGGAAAGCAGACAGTGATTTAAAACAGACAAAGTACTGGTTAGGAAACTCCACTGAAGCATCGGTAGGTGCATTTACCGCCAGGATATTACGTAACCAATATTCAAGTCGGCCTTAAAATACCAGAAGAATTGACATATCTATCTCCACCAATAAATCAGGAATCGACACTATCATCATCACTATCAAATCAACCATCAAAACTATCACCGCCATTACAATAACAATCATCATCATTATCAAAATCAATGATAAAAAAGAATTAAAAACTCCATATCCATATGTATTAAGCTGTCACAACCTCTAAAAGAGTTAAGGAAAAAGACTTTCTCGATTCACATCAGTTTCCTGGCATTGATTAATCTCAAAATCTTTCACAGCATTTCCAAATCAACACTTTTTCTTAACCTTTGACTAAATAGATAATATAACAGCAATTCGGTTTGATAGTGTACAGATCTTGTGACATGCAATATGCCCAGTGCATTTTGATGCAAAATATATATTTTTGGCCTCAAAGTACAGGAAATATACGCAAAAAATACAAGAGTCCAATTAAAAAATCACCGGCTTACTAAGATAAAATTTGAACGCAATACATTAAAAGCAAATACAAATTTTACCAAACCCTGATGAATTTTTCCTGGCCTCCACCTCCCCTTACAGCCAGCCCTTTAAATCACCATCTCTTATGATAACATGGATATCTCGTTTAATGGATCCTTCCTTCAATGCAGGTTACACTTAATAAAGCTATAGCTATAGATATTTACATGTAAGGCATTGACGTTTGTTATGTGGAAAAGAAGCGAGTGGCTTTTACAATATTTACCCTCTAACATTTTCAACACATGTCTATTAAAATCCTGAATGGCATAGATATTTCGCTTTTCCGTCCTTAGCCTTTCAAATTTAACAATTTCTTCATCCACAATACAACCTTTCCAATATAAAGTAAAAATGTCAAAATCAAAAGCTCTCGAAAACTAACTCCCTCAAAAACTCTTTGTCTCTCTGTAACTGTCTCTCTGTTTTCATAACTCTTAAAATCCAGAAGCTCCGTTAGTAACATTCCGAACATAAAACTCTCTGGTTTATGGTTCGACTCCCTACCTAAAGCTATTCCATTTTCTAAGATCTTTCTTATATGTTCAGTGCGACAGGATACTTATTTCTTTATCGTCGATCAGCGTTTCGACTTGTTTATGTGAAAAATCAGACAGTGGTTTAAAACAGGCAGAATGCAAAGAACTGGTAACAGAAACTTTAATAAAGCATGGGTAGGCGCATTAACCGCCGGGCTAATATACAAGTAGTGTTCAAGTCGGCGTTAAAACTACAAGAAAACAAACACATCTATCTCCACCAATAAATCCGGTATCGGCACTATCATCATCACTACCAACTCAACCATCGAAACTACCATCACCATTATTATAATCATCAACATCATCATCAAAGCAATGATTAAAAAGCATTAAATTTTCCATAGTTTTGTGTTAAGTTCTAGCAAACTCTAAAAGAGTCCGAAAATAAAAGTTTTTCCATACAAGTCAGTTACAGGTCTCTCTTTTATAAATCAGAAAATATTTCAAAGCATTTCCAAATCACCACTTTTTCTTGACCTTTGAATACAAAGATATCTGAATATCAATTCGGTCGATAGCGTACATAACTTGAAACGTGGGTTACCTGGTTTGAATTCCCTAGTCGGCCATTTCTTTCCGAGGTTTGATGATAGTTTTTGCGACAGGATTAATTCTTTGCTAGCCTCTCAAAAGTACTTTTGATAATAGTTATGTTAAAAAGGTGTCAGTAGCATCTGGAAAATATCGTGCAAAGGACTGGTTACTGAAACTTCAGTAAATTATGGATAGGTGCACTGGCCGCCGCGATATAATTGAAATATTGTTAAAAATGGTGTGAAACACATGCAATCAATCAAATCAGTCCCCATTCTTTTATTTATCAGAAATATTTCATTGCATTTCAACCCATTGTCTTCACGTTTAACTCCAAAGATTATTAAACAGGAATCCGGTCTGCATTGCACGGAACTTGAGGCACGGATTAGCTGGTTTTAATGCCCTTTCCGAGAGTTGACGATACTCACTGCGACAGCATTAATTTTTCTCTAACCTCTGACCAGCACTTTTGATAATAGTGATGTGGAAAAGCAGTCAGTCAGTGGCTTGGGAAGAATATCGTGCAAAGTACTGGTTACTGAAACTACAGGAAAGCATGGGCAAGTGTACTGGCCGCCGCAATATAACACAAATCTCGTTGAAAACGGTGTGAAAAACATAGTCAATCACTCAATCATTTGTCAAAGACTAGTTCGGTAGCTCAGTCGTTTAGCCACAAGTCTTGAGATAAGGGGGTCGCAGATCACTAGTTAGGAAAGTACAGCATTGAGAGCAATCGTGTATATTTAATGCACAGGGCGATTTGATAAATGTATAATCTAAACAGTACGTTTCAGTTGTATCAGGAACGGCAGTAACATTTAATAGCAAAATACTAATTTCGGGATAGTAATTAATTAATGATCTACATCTATTTTAAAGCATTCAACATTTAAGCTTACGGACTGAGGGAACATACTAACAAAAGATATGTCATACAGGCAGAGGGTAAAAAGGACTGAGAGAGGATAAATCTAAAATAGAGAATGCAGTTTTGGAGGAAAAGGGAAAAACTCTACGGCCTGTAAACTTGAGGAAACCAATAAACTGATGTAACCTATAATATCTGGTTAGTGACAGAGACAGAGACAGACAGAGAGAAAGAGAGCAAGACAGAAAGAAAGAGAGCTCGACAGGTAGAGGCTAAAAGAGGCACAGAGATAGAGGCTGTGGTAGAGAGAGAGAACGATAGAGCAAAAGAGAGGCTGAGAAAGAAAAAGATACAGCAAGACAGAGGGGGAAAGGACAGACAGACAGATACCGAGAGATAAAGAGAGACAGAGACAGACAGACAGACAGATAGAAGCAGAGAGACAGACAGAGAGAGGAAGGAGGAAGGGAGTGAGATCGAAAGAAACAGGGAGTCAGGAGAAGAGAGGAACTGGGTTAGACAGAATAAGCGAAAAAAAGACAAAGAGAAGAAAAAAACGTTAGAAATAGACAGAGATAGCGAGAGAGACATATGAAAGGAAAGAATGAGTTAATGACTGAGACATAAAGAGATGCAAGAGAGAAAGAGAGACAGCCCAGAAAGAGTCGAGGGATAGACAGAACGACAAAGTCAGGAAGAGAGTAAAAGTGATAGAGTAAGAGAGAAACGGGACAAACGGTTTTGGGATAAAAAACTATTGTCAAAGAATAGACAGGACACATTTAAAACGCCAGAAAAACGGGAGCAAGTCAATAGCACCAGGGTTAAATTGTATTCGACATCGACTGATAACTTATTCCATGGAATTAGGTCAAGAGCTCTAGCGGAGGCAGTTCAAAAAATTGGGAAAAATTGCACAAGCTAATCGACTGAAGGTAAATCAAAAGTTTAGGCACAGTTGTAATTAGAGACGTCACATCAGTAGAACTCCGAGAAAATTCTCATCTTGGGTACAGGCACACGTCATAAGGTTGACATCAGGGAAGAGACACATTTTTAGGGTTTGTACGTATTTAAATATGCAAAGTCATAGTCTAAGAATGGGAACAATGGCAACATCTCACTGAGTGATTGTGAAAGATGACTGGCTGGAAGTAAAATTACGGTTTTATGGCTTGAGGATACAACTCACTGACTAAGAGAAGGATCTCAATTCCTCAGAAGACATGACGCGTAATGTGGGAATATCCTATGGACAGATGACACATCTTACAAGTATTGAGCACATGAGTACAATAGACCGGCATGGGATACAACCTTACAACACAGTTTTCGGGTTTCGGTGCACAGCTACTCTCCAAGGGTACATCTGACAGATTTAGGATACGTCTCAGGGACTGGTGGTATTGGCAAACAGGGCAAATCAAAGCATTCGAGTAAGGTCAGTGGTTCAGTGCCTCAGGGTACATCCAACGAACAAAAGGCAAGAGTTTTAAGTCTAAAAGGAAATTAAACACACTGAGGGAACATTCCACGAACAGAGAATACAATTTCAACAACTCGGTGTGATGGTTTGAGGTTTGAGTTAAGGACTGCGGATATGACAGCTCAGACTGGGGGTACAAGCTCAGGAATCCGGGCGATCACATTAATGTAGATATACAGTCTCAGTGCCTAATGTAAACTTCCAACAATAAAGGGTTCTATTTCAAAGGCAAATATAAATCAAAAGAAACGAAGAATTCTTTCTCGGACAGGAGGTATCTTTCTCGGATAGGAGGTACATCTCATGGGCTAAGCTTCATCGTCCACACTGAGGGCATTCAGCTGAAATCAAAGTAAATCATTTCCTTTTGACGAAACAAGGTAACATCTGATGCACAAAGGAAAACATATTGTTCAAAAACGCTGAATCATACTGGAAAGTTCTTTCAGGGGGAATGGCTGATCTCATGGACTGAGAGTACAGGGTAATCAACAGAAGGCAAAAGGACTTGGTTAATCTCAAGCGTTTGTTGAATCCTCTCAGGGGTTAGGGATACATCGGACTGATGGTACTGACCGAGAGCTAGCTAAACGAAAGTATAAACTATGATACTGACCAAACACCTACTATTTTGTACTGAAAGTATCTCTAACACTTGGGATGTATAGATATTTCGCGTTTAAAATCAGTTCCATATCTTTTATTAACCTTTGTAACTATCACAGCATTTCCAAATCAACACTCTATTGACGTTTAACTCCAAAGATGAGTAAATAGCAATTGGACCCATAGCAAACTACATTTTGATTTGTTTATGTGGGAAAGCAGACAGTGATTTAAAACGGACAATGTGCAAAGTACTGGTTAGGAAACTACAATTAAACAATAGGTGCATTTACCGCCGGGATATTACGTATCGACACTATCATCATCACTATCAACGGGTAGCTGGTTTAAATCCCCTGCTCGGCAATGCTTTTCTGAGAGTTGATGATACTCATTTCGACAGGATTAATTCTTCTCTAACCTCTGAGCAGCTGATTTGACAATGGTTATGTTCAAAAGCAGTCAGTTCCTTGGGAAGAATATCGTGCGAAGTACTGGTTACTGAATTCCAAGAAAACATGGTAAGTGAACTGGCCGCCGTAATATAACTCAAATATTGTTGAAAACGCTGTTAAACACATACAGTCAATCAACCACTTACTTAATGAACCATACAAGACTACTCGGGTAGCTCAGTCGTTTATCCACAGGACTAGACAAGGGGGTCGCCAATCCCTTGCACAGTAGATTATTTTCCCATATTTGATGAAATTAATTGCAAATTTTTTTTCTCACTGCTGTTCATTATTTCAGCGATGGTTATGTGGAAAAGAAGCGGGTGGCTATTATATCAATTCAGATATTTGTCCCCTACATATTTTAAAACATAACTATTAAACTCTAGCACGGTATAGATATATTGCTTTTCCGTCATTAGCCTTTCAAAGGTAACAATGTCTTCATCCACAATACAACCTTTCCACTTAAAACTAAAAATTCCATAGTCAAAAGCTCTCGAAAATTCACTCCTTAACACACTCTCTGCCTCTCTGTCACCGTATCTCTGTCTTCATATCTCTAAGAAATCAAGAGGCTCTTTAGCATTCCAGACGTAAAACTCTCGGGCTGGTGTTCGACTCCCTATCAAAAGCTGTTCCAATTCCTTTAAGATCTTTTTTGAAAGTTCGGTGCGGCAGGATACATCTTTCTTTATTGCCGATCAGCATTTTGATTTGTTTATGTAGGAAAGCAGACAGTGATTTAAAAACGGACAATGTGCAAAGTACTGGTTAGGAAATTACAATGAAGCATCGGTAGGTGCATTTACCACCGGGATATTATGTATCGACACTATCATCATAACTATCAACTCAACCATCACAACTACCATCACCATTATAATAATTATCATCATCATTATCAAAGCAATGATTAAAAAAGCATTAAAAACACCATATCCATATGTATTAAGCTGTCACAAACCCTAAAAGAGTTAAGGAAAAATACTTTCTTGATTCACATCTCAAAATCCTTCACAGCATTTCCAAATCAACACTTTTTTTCAAACTTTGACTAAATAGATAATATAACAGCAATTTGTTCGATAGCGTACATATCTTGTGACATGCAATATGCCCAGTGCATTTTGATGCAAAATATATATTTTTGGCTTCAAGGTACAGGAAATATACGCAAAAAGTACAAGAGTCCAATTAAAAAATCATCGGCTTACTAATGATAAAATTTGAACGCAATACATTAAAAGCAAGTACAAATTTTACCAAAGCCTGATGAATTTTTCCTGGCCTCCACCTCCCCTTACAGCCAGCCCTTTAAATCACCATCTTTTATAACAACATGGATATCTCGTTTAATGGATCCTTCCTTCAATGCAGGTAAAACTTATTAAAGCTATAGCTATAGATATTCATGACATTGACGTTTGTTATGTGGAAAAGAAGCGAGTGGACTTTGTAATATTTACCCTCTGACATTTTCAACACATATCTTTTAAAATCTATCACGGTATAAGTATTTCACCTTTCCGTCATTATCCTTTCGAACTGAACAATGTCTTAATCCACAATACTTTTCCACTTTAAAATAGAAATGTCAAAATCAAAAGCTCTCTGAAATCCATTCCCACAGACACTCTCTGCCTCTCCGTCACATTGTCCCTGTCTTTATACATGTACCTCTAAGAAATCAAGAGGCTCTATAACATTCCAGACGTAAAGCTCTCGGGTTGGTGGTTCGACTCCCTATCAAAAGCAGTTCCAATTTCTTTGGTAAGATCGTTTTTATAAGTTCATTGCGACAGGATACATTTTTCTTTATCGCCGATCAGCTGTTCGATTTGTTTATGTGGGAAAGCAGACAGTGATTTAAAACAGACAAAGTACTGGTTAGGAAACTCCAATGAAGCATCGGTAGGTGCATTTACCGCCAGGATATTACGTAACCAATATTCAAGTCGGCCTTAAAATACCAGAAGAATTGACATATCTATCTCCACCAATAAATCGCTGTCACAAACCCTAAAAGAGTTAAGGAAAAATACTTTCTTGATTCACATCTCAAAATCCTTCACAGCATTTCCAAATCAACACTTTTTTTCAAACTTTGACTAAATAGATAATATAACAGCAATTTGTTCGATAGCGTACATATCTTGTGACATGCAATATGCCCAGTGCATTTTGATGCAAAATATATATTTTGGCTTCAAGGTACAGGAAATATACGCAAAAAGTACAAGAGTCCAATTAAAAAATCATCGGCTTACTAATGATAAAATTTGAACGCAATACATTAAAAGCAAGTACAAATTTTACCAAAGCCTGATAAATTTTTCCTGGCCTCCACCTCCCCTTACAGCCAGCCCTTTAAATCACCATCTTTTATAACAACATGGATATCTCGTTTAATGGATCCTTCCTTCAATGCAGGTAAAACTTATTAAAGCTATAGCTATAGATATTCATGACATTGACGTTTGTTATGTGGAAAAGAAGCGAGTGGACTTTGTAATATTTACCCTCTGACATTTTCAACACATGTCTTTTAAAATCTATCACGGTATAAATATTTCACCTTTCCGTCATTATCCTTTCGAACTGAACAATGTCTTAATCCACAATACTTTTCCACTTTAAAATAGAAATGTCAAAATCAAAAGCTCTCTGAAATCCATTCCCACAGACACTCTCTGCCTCTCCGTCACATTGTCCCTGTCTTTATACATGTACCTCTAAGAAATCAAGAGGCTCTATAACATTCCAGACGTAAAGCTCTCGGGTTGGTGGTTCGACTCCCTATCAAAAGCAGTTCCAATTTCTTTGGTAAGATCGTTTTTATAAGTTCATTGCGACAGGATACATTTTTCTTTATCGCCGATCAGCTGTTCGATTTGTTTATGTGGGAAAGCAGACAGTGATTTAAAACAGACAAAGTACTGGTTAGGAAACTCCAATGAAGCATCGGTAGGTGCATTTACCGCCAGGATATTACGTAACCAATATTCAAGTCGGCCTTAAAATACCAGAAGAATTGACATATCTATCTCCACCAATAAATCAGGAATCGACACTATCATCATCACTATCAACTCAACCATCAAAACTACCACCGCCATTACAATAACAATCATCATCATTATCAAAATCAATGATTAAAAAGAATTAAAAACTCCATATCCATATGTATTAAGCTGTCACAATCTCTAAAAGAGTTAAGGAAAAAGACTTTCTCGATTCACATCAGTTTCCTGGCATTGATTAATCTCAAAATCTTTCACAGCATTTCCAAATCAACAGTTTTTCTCAACCTTTGACTAAATAGATAATATAACAGCAATTCGGTTTGATAGTGTAGATCTTGTGACATGCAATATGCCCAGTGCATTTTGATGCAAAATATATATTTTTGGCCTCAAAGTACAGGAAATATACGCAAAAAATACAAGAGTCCAATTAAAAAAATTCATCGGCTTACTAAGATAAAATTTGAACGCAATACATTAAAAGCAAATACAAATTTTACCAAAGCCTGATGATTTTTTCCTGGCCTCCACCTCCCCTTACAGCCAGCCCTTTAAATCACCATCTCTTATGATAACATGGATATCTCGTTTAATGGATCCTTCCTTCAATGCAGGTTACACTTAATAAAGCTATAGCTATAGATATTTACATGTAAGGCATTGACGTTTGTTATGTGGAAAAGAAGCGAGTGGCTTTTATAACATTTACCCTCTAACATTTTCAACACATGTCTATTAAAATCCTGAATGGTATAGATATTTCGCTTTTCCGTCCTTAGCCTTTCAAATTTAACAATTTCTTCATCCACAATACAACCTTTCCAATATAAAGTAAAAATGTCAAAATCAAAAGCTCTCGAAAACTAACTCCCTCAAATACTCTTTGTCTCTCTGTAACTGTCTCTCTGTTTTCATAACTCTTAAAATCCAGAAGATCCGATAGTAACATTCCGAACATAAAACTCTCTGGTTTATGGTTCGACTCCCTACCTAAAGCTATTCCATTTTCTAAGATCTTTCTTATATGTTCAGTGCGACAGGATACTTATTTCTTTATCGTCGATCAGCGTTTTGACTTGTTTATGTGAAAAATCAGACAGTGGTTTAAAACAGGCAGAATGCAAAGAACCGGTGACAGAAACTTAAATAAAGCATGGGTAGGCGCATTAACCGCCGGGCTAATATACAAGTAGTGTTCAAGTCGGCGTTAAAACTACAAGAAAACAAACACATCTATCTCCACCAATAAATCCGGTATCGGCACTATCATCATCACTACCAACTCAACCATCGAAACTACCATCACCATTATTATAATCATCAACATCATCATCAAAGCAATGATTAAAAAGCATTAAATTTTCCATAGTTTTGTGTTAAGTTCTAGCAAACTCTAAAAGAGTCCGAAAATAAAAGTTTTTCCATACAAGTCAGTTACAGGTCTCTCTTTTATAAATCAGAAAATCTTTCAAAGCATTTCCAAATCACCACTTTTTCTTGACCTTTGAATACAAAGATATCTGAATATCAATTCGGTCGATAGCGTACATAACTTGAAACGTGGGTTACCTGGTTTGAATTCCCTAGTCGGCCATTTCTTTCCGAGGTTTGATGATAGTTTTTGCGACAGGATTAATTCTTTGCTAGCCTCTCAAAAGTACTTTTGATAATAGTTATGTTAAAAAGGTGTCAGTAGCATCTGGAAAATATCGTGCAAAGGACTGGTTACTGAAACTTCAGTAAATTATGGATAGGTGCACTGGCCGCCGCGATATAATTGAAATATTGTTAAAAATGGTGTGAAACACATGCAATCAATCAAATCAGTCCCCATTCTTTTATTTATCAGAAATATTTCATAGCATTTCAACCCATTGTCTTCATGTTTAACTCCAAAGATTATTAAACAGGAATCCGGTCTGCATTGCACGGAACTTGAGGCACGGATTAGCTGGTTTTAATGCCCTTTCCGAGAGTTGACGATACTCACTGCGACAGCATTAATTTTTCTCTAACCTCTGACCAACACTTTTGATAATAGTGATGTGGAAAAGCAGTCAGTTAGTGGCTTGGGAAGAATATCGTGCAAAGTACTGGTTACTGAAACTACAGGAAAGCATGGGCAAGTGTACTGGCCGCCGCAATATAACACAAATCTCGTTGAAAACGGTGTGAAAAACATAGTCAATCACTCAATCAATTGTCAAAGACTAGTTCGGTAGCTCAGTCGTTTAGCCACAAGTCTTGAGATAAGGGGGTCGCAGATCACTAGTTAGGAAGGTACAGCATTGAGAGCAATCGTGTATATTTAATGCACAGGGCGATTTGATAAATGTATAATCTAAACAGTACGTTTCAGTTGTGTCAGGAACGGCAGTAACATTTAATAGCAAAATACTAATTTCGGGATAGTAATTAATTAATGATCTACATCTATTTTAAAGCGTTCAACATTTAAGCTTACGGACTGAGGGAACATACTAACAAAAGATATGTCATACAGGCAGAGGGTAAAAAGGACTGAGAGAGGATAAATCTAAAATAGAGAATGCAGTTTTGAAGGAAAAGGGAAAAACTCTACGGCCTGAAAACTTGAGGAAACCAATAAACTGATGTAAACTATAATATCTGGTTAGTAACAGAGACAGAGACAGACAGAGAGAAAGAGAGCAAGACAGAAAGAAAGAGAGCTCGACTGGTAGAGGCTAAAAGAGGCACAGAGATAGAGGCTGAGGGAGAGAGAGAGAACGATAGAGCAAGAGAGAGGCTGAGAAAGAAAAAGATACAGCAAGACAGAGGGGGAAAGGAGAGACAGGCAGATACCGAGAGATAAAGAGAGACAGAGAGAGAGACAGAGACAGACAGACAGACAGATAGAAGCAGAGAGACAGACAGAGAGAGGAAGGAGGAAGGGAGTGAGATCGAAAGAAACGGAGTCAGGAGAAGAGAGGAACTGGGTTAGACAGAATAAGCGAAAAAAAGACAAAGAGAAGAAAAAAACGTTAGAAATAGACAGAGATAGCGAGAGAGACATATGAAAGGAAAGAATGAGTTAATGACTGAGACATAAAGAGATGCAAGAGAGAAAGAGAGACAGTCCAGAAAGAGTCGAGGGATAGACAGAACGACAAAGTCAGGAAGAGAGTAAAAGTGATAGAGTAAGAGAGAAAGAGGACAAACGGTTTTGGGATAAAAAACTATTGTCAAAGAATAGACAGGACACATTTAAAACGCCAGAAAAACGGGAGCAAGTCAATAGCACCAGGGTTGAATTGTATTCGACATCGACTGATAACTTATTCCATGGAATTTGGTCAAGAGCTCTAGCGGAGGCAGTTCAAAAAGTTGGGAAAAATTGCACAAGCTAATCGACTGAAGGTAAATCAAAAGTTTAGGCACAGTTGTAATTAGAGACGTCACATCAGTAGAACTCCGAGAAAATTCTGATCTTGGGTACAGGCACACGTCATAAGGTTGACATCAGGGAAGAGACACATTTTTAGGGTTTGTACGTATTTAAATATGCAAAGTCATAGTCTAAGAATGGGAACAATGGGAACATCTCACTGAGTGATTGTGAAAGATGCCTGGCTGGAAGTAAAATTACGGTTTTATGGCTTGAGGATACATCTCACTGACTAAGAGAAGGATCTCAATTCCCCAGAAGACGTGACGCGTAATGTGGGAATATCCTATGGACAGATGACACATCTTACAAGTATTGAGCACATGAGTACATCAGACCGGCATGGGATACAACCTTACAACACAGTTTTCGGGTTTCGGTGCACAGCTACTCTCCAAGGGTACATCTCACAGATTTAGGATACGTCTCAGGGACTGGTGGTATTGGCAAACAGGGCAAATCAAAGCATTCGAGTAAGTTCAGTGGTTCAGTGCCTGAGGGTACATCCAATGAACAAAAGGCAAGAGTTTTAAGTCTAAAAGGAAATTAAACACACTGAGGGAACATTCCACGAGCAGAGAATACAATTTCAACAACTCGGTGTGATGGTTTGAGGTTTGAGTTAAGGACTGCGGATATGACAGCTCAGACTGGGGGTACAAGCTCAGGAATCCGGGCGATCACATTAATGTAGATATACAGTCTCAGTGCCTAATGTAAACTTCCAACAATAAAGGGTTCTATTTCAAAGGCAAATATAAATCAAAAGAAACGAAGAATTCTTTCTCGGACAGGAGGTATCTTTCTCGGATAGGAGGTAAATCTCATGGGCTAAGCTTCATCGACCACACTGAGGGCATTCAGCTGAAATCAAAGTAAATCATTTCCTTTTGACGAAACAAGGTAACATCTGATGCACAAAGGAAAACATATTGTTCAAAAACGCTGAATCATACTGGAAAGTTCTTACAGGGGGAATGGCTGATCTCATGGACTGAGAGTACAGGGTAATCAACAGAAGACAAAAGGACTTGGTTAATCTCAAGCGTTTGTTGAATCCTCTCAGGGGTTAGGGATACATCGGACTGATGGTACTGACCGAGAGCTAGCTAAACGAAAGTATAAACTATGATACTGACCAAACACCTACTATTTTGTACTGAAAGTATCTCTAACATTTGGGATGTATAGATATTTCGCGATTGAAATCAGTTCCATATCTTTTATTAACCTTAGTAACTATCACAGCATTTCCAAATCAACATTCTATTAACGTTTAATTCCAAAGATGAGTTAATAGCAATTGGACCCATAGCAAACTACATTTTGATTTGTTTATGTGGGAAAGCAGACAGTGATTTAAAATGGACAATGTGCAAAGTACTGGTTAGGAAACTACAATTAAACAATAGGTGCATTTACCGCCGGGATATTACGTATCGACACTATCATCATCACTATCAACGGGTAGCTGGTTTAAATCCCCTGCTCGGCAATGCTTTTCTGAGAGTTGATGATACTCATTTCGACAGGATTAATTCTTCTCTAACCTCTGAGCAGCTGATTTGACAATGGTTATGTTCAAAAGCAGTCAGTTCCTTGGGAAGAATATCGTGCGAAGTACTGGTTACTGAATTCCAAGAAAACATGGTAAGTGAACTGGCCGCCGTAATATAACTCAAATATTGTTGAAAACGCTGTTAAACACATACAGTCAATCAACCACTTACTTAATGAACCATACAAGACTACTCGGGTAGCTCAGTCGTTTATCCACAGGACTAGACAAGGGGGTCGCCAATCCCTTGCACAGTAGATTATTTTCCCATATTTGATGAAATTAATTGCAAATCTTTTTTCTCACTGCTGTTCATTATTTCAGCGATGGTTATGTGGAAAAGAAGCGGGTGGCTATTATATCAATTCAGATATTTGTCCCCTCATATTTTAAAACGTAACTATTAAACTCTAGCACGGTATAGATATATTGCTTTTCCGACATTAGCCTTTCAAAGTTAACAATGTCTTCAACCACAATACAACCTTTCCACTTAAAACTAAAAATTCCATAGTCAAAAGCTCTCGAAAACTCACTCCTTAACACACTCTCTGCCTCTCTGTCACCGTATCTCTGTCTTCATATCTCTAAGAAATCAAGAGGCTCTTTAGCATTCCAGACGTAAAACTCTCGGGCTGGTGTTCGACTCCCTATCAAAAGCTGTTCCAATTTCTTTAAGATCTTTTTTGAAAGTTCGGTGCGGCAGAATACATCTTTCTTTATTGCCGATCAGCATTTTGATTTGTTTATGTGGGAAAGCAGACAGTGATTTAAAAACGGACAATGTGCAAAGTACTGGTTAGGAAATTACAATGAAGTATCGGTAGGTGCATTTACCACCGGGATATTATGTATCGACACTATCATCATAACTATCAACTCAACCATCACAACTACCATCACCATTATAATAATTATCATCATCATTATCAAAGCAATGATTAAAAAAGCATTAAAAACACCATATCCATATGTATTAAGCTGTAACAAACTCTAAAAGAGTTAAGGAAAAATACTTTCTTGATTCACATCTCAAAATCCTTCACAGCATTTCCAAATCAACACTTTTTTTCTAACTTTGACTAAATAGATAATATAACAGCAATTCGTTCGATAGCGTACATATCTTGTGACATGCAATCTGCCCAGTGCATTTTGATGCAAAATATATTTTTTTGGCTTCAAGGTACAGGAAATATACGCAAAAAATACAAGAGTCCAATTAAAAAATCATCGGCTTACTAAGGATAAAATTTGAACGCAATACATTAAAAGCAAGTACAAAATTTACCAAAGCCTGATGAATTTTTCTTGGCCTCCACCTCCCCTTACAGCCAGCCCTTTAAATCACCATCTTTTATAACAACATGGATATCTCGTTTAATGGATCCTTCCTTCAATGCAGGTAAAACTTATTAAAGCTATAGCTATAGATATTCATGACATTGACGTTTGTTATGTGAGAAAGAAGCGAGTGGACTTTGTAATATTTACCCTCTGACATTTTCAACACATGTCTTTTAAAATCTATCACGGTATAAATATTGCACCTTTCCGTCATTATCCTTTCGAACAGAACAATGTCTTAATCCACAATACCTTTCGACTTTAAAATAGAAATGTCAAAATCAAAAGCTCTCTGAAATCCATTCCCACAGACACTCTCTGCCTCTCCGTCACATTGTCCCTGTCTTTATACATGTATCTCTAAGAAATCAAGAGGCTCTATAACATTCCAGACGTAAAGCTCTCGGGTTGGTGGTTCGACTCCCTATCAAAAGCAGTTCCAATTTCTTTGGTAAGATCGTTTTTATAAGTTCATTGCGACAGGATACATTTTTCTTTATCGCCGATCAGCTGTTCGATTTGTTTATGTGGGAAAGCAGACAGTGATTTAAAACAGACAAAGTACTGGTTAGGAAACTCCACTGAAGAATCGGTAGGTGCATTTACCGCCAGGATATTACGTAACCAATATATAGTCGGCCTTAAAATACCAGAAGAATTGACATATCTATCTCCACCAATAAATCAGGAATCGACACTATCATCATCACTATCAAAACTACCACCGCCATTACAATAACAATCATCATCATTATCAAAATCAATGATAAAAAAGAATTAAAAACTCCATATCCATATGTATTAAGCTGTCACAACCTCTAAAAGAGTTAAGGAAAAAGACTTTCTCGATTCACATCAGTTTCCTGGCATTGATTAATCTCAAAATCTTTCACAGCATTTCCAAATCAACACTTTTTCTTAACCTTTGACTAAATAGATAATATAACAGCAATTCGGTTTGATAGTGTACAGATCTTGTGACATGCAATATGCCCAGTGCATTTTGATGCAAAATATATATTTTTGGCCTCAAAGTACAGGAAATATACGCAAAAAATACAAGAGTCCAATTAAAAAATCACCGGCTTACTAAGATAAAATTTGAACGCAATACATTAAAAGCAAATACAAATTTTACCAAAGCCTGATGAATTTTTCCTGGCCTCCACCTCCCCTTACAGCCAGCCCTTTAAATCACCATCTCTTATGATAACATGGATATCTCGTTTACTGGATCCTTTTCAATGCAGGTTACACTTAATAAAGCTATAGCTATAGATATTTACATGTAAGGCATTGACGTTTGTTATGTGGAAAAGAAGCGAGTGGCTTTTATAACATTTACCCTCTAACATTTTCAACACATGTCTATTAAAATCCTGAACGGTATAGATATTTCGCTTTTCCGTCCTTAGCCTTTCAAATTTAACAATTTCTTCATCCACAATACAACCTTTCCAATATAAAGTAAAAATGTCAAAATCAAAAGCTCTCGAAAACTAACTCACTCAAAAACTCTTTGTCTCCCTGTAACTGTCTCTCTGTTGTCATAACTCTTAAAATCCAGAAGCTCCGTTAGTAACATTCCGAACATAAAACTCTCTGGTTTATGGTTCGACTCCCTACCTAAAGCTATTCCATTTTCTAAGATCTTTCTTATATGTTCAGTGCGACAGGATACTTATTTCTTTATCGTCGATCAGCGTTTCGACTTGTTTATGTGAAAAATCAGACAGTGGCTTAAGACAGGCAGAATGCAAAGAAGTGGTAACAGAAACTTTAATAAAGCATGGGTAGGCGCATTAACCGCCGGGCTAATATACAAGTAGTGTTCAAGTCGGCGTTAAAACTACAAGAAAACAAACACATCTATCTTCACCAATAAATCCGGTATCGGCACTATCATCATCACTACCAACTCAACCATCGGAACTACCATCACCATTATTATAATCATCAACATCATCATCAAAGCAATGATTAAAAAGCATTAAATTTTCCATAGTTTTGTGTTAAGTTCTAGCAAACTCTAAAAGAGTCCGAAAATAAAAGTTTTTCCATACAAGTCAGTTACAGGTCTCTCTTTTATAAATCAGAAAATCTTTCAAAGAATTTCCAAATCAACACTTTTTCTTGACCTTTGAATACAAAGATATCTGAATATCAATTCGGTCGATAGCGTACTTTACTTGAAACGTGGGTTACCTGGTTTGAATTCCCTAGTCGGCCATTTCTTTCCGAGGTTTGATGATAGTTTTTGCGACAGGATTAATTCTTTGCTAGCCTCTCAAAAGCACTTTTGATAATAGTTATGTTAAAAAGGTGTCAGTAGCATCTGGAAAATATCGTGCAAAGGACTGGTTACTGAAACTTGAGTAAATTATGGATAGGTGCACTGGCCGCCGCGATATAATTGAAATATTGTTAAAAATGGTGAGAAGCACATGCAATCAATCAAATCAGTCCCCATTATTTCATTTAGCAGAAATATTTCATAGCATTTCAACCCATTGTCCTCACGTTTAACTCCAAAGATTATTAAACAGGAATCCGGTCTGCATTGCACGGAACTTGAGGCACGGATTAGCTGGTTTTAATGCCCTTTCCGAGAGTTGACGATACTCACTGCGACAGCATTAATTTTTCTCTAACCTCTGACCAGCACTTTTGATAATAGTGATGTGGAAAAGCAGTCAGTCAGTGGCTTGGGAAGAATATCGTGCAAAGTACTGGTTACTGAAACTACAGGAAAGCATGGGCAAGTGTACTGGCCGCCGCAATGTAACACAAATCTCGTTGAAAACGGTGTGAAATACATAGTCAATTACTCAATCAATTGTCAAAGACTAGTTCGGTAGCTCAGTCGTTTAGCCACAAGTCTTGAGATAAGGGGGTCGCAGATCACTAGTTAGGAAGGTACAGCATTGAGAGCAATCGTGTATATTTAATGCACAGGGCGATTTGATAAATGTATAATCTAAACAGTACGTTTCAGTTGTGTCAGGAACGGCAGTAACATTTAATAGCAAAATACTAATTTCGGGATATTGATTAATTAATGATCTACATCTATTTTAAAGCGTTCAACATTTAAGCTTACGGACTAAGGGAACATACTAACAAAAGATATGTCATACAGGCAGAGGGTAAAAAGGACTGAGAGAGGATAAATCTAAAATAGAGAATGCAGTTTTGAAGGAAAAGGGAAAAACTCTACTGCCTGTAAACTTGAGGAAACCAATAAACTGATGTAACCTATAATATCTGGTTAGTGACAGAGACAGAGACAGACAGAGAGAAAGAGAGCAAGACAGAAAGAAAGAGAGCTCGACAGGTAGAGGCTAAAAGAGGCACAGAGATAGAGGCTGAGGTAGAGAGAGAGAACGATAGAGCAAGAGAGGGGCTGAGAAAGAAAAAGATACAGCAAGACAGAGGGGGAAAGGATAGACAGACAGATACCGAGAGATAAAGAGAGACAGAGAGACAGAGACAGACAGACAGACAGATAGAAGCAGAGAGACAGACAGAGAGAGGAAGGAGGAAGGGAGTGAGATCGAAAGAAACAGGGAGTCAGGAGAAGAGAGGAACTGGGTTAGACAGAATAAGCGAAAAAGAGACAAAGAGAAGAAAAAAACGTTAGAAATAGACAGAGATAGCGAGAGAGACATATGAAAGGAAAGAATGAGTTAATGACTGAGACATGAAGAGATGCAAGAGAGAAAGAGAGACAGCCCAGAAAGAGTCGAGGGATAGACAGAACGACAAAGTCAGGAAGAGAGTAAAAGTGATAGAGTAAGAGAGAAAGAGGACAAACGGTTTTGGGATAAAAAACTATTGTCAAGGAATAGACAGGACACGTTTAAAACGCCAGAAAAACGGGAGTAAGTCAATAGCACCAGGGTTAAATTGTATTCGACATCGACTGATAACTTATTCCATGGAATTAGGTCAAGAGCTCTAGCGGAGGCAGTTCAAAAAGTTGGGAAAAATTGCACAAGCTAATCGACTGAATGAAATCAAAAGTTTAGGCACAGTTGTAATTAGAGACGTCACATCAGTAGAACTCCGAGAAAATTCCGATCTTGGGTACAGGCACATGTCATAAGGTTGACATCAGGGAAGAGACACATTTTTAGGGTTTGTACGTATTTAAATATGCAAAGTCATAGTCTAAGAATGGGAACAATGGGAACATCTCACTGAGTGATTGTGAAAGATGACTGGCTGGAAGTAAAATTACGGTTTTATGGCTTGAGGATACATCTCACTGACTAAGAGAAGGATCTCAATTCCCCAGAAGACGTGACGCGTAATGTGCGAATATCCTATGGACAGATGACACATCTTACAAGTATTGAGCACATGAGTACATCAGACTGGCATGGGATACAACCTTACAACACAGTTTTCGGGTTTCGGTGCACAGCTACTCTCCAAGGGTACATCTCACAGATTTAGGATACGTCTCAGGGACTGGTGGCATTGGCAAACAGGGCAAATCAAAGCATTCGAGTAAGGTCAGTGGTTCAGTGCCTGAGGATACATCCAATGAACAAAAGGCAAGAGTTTTAAGTCTAAAAGGAAATTAAACATACTGAGGGAACATTCCACGAGCAGAGAATACAATTTCAACAACTCGGTGTGATGGTTTGAGGTCTGAGTTAAGGACTGCGGATATGACAGCTCAGACTGGGGGTACAAGCTCAGGAATCCGGGCGATCACATTAATGTAGATATACAGTCTCAGTGCCTAATGTAAACTTCCAACAATAAAGGGTTCTATTTCAAAGGCAAATATAAATCAAAAGAAACGAAGAATTCTTTCTCGGACAGGAGGTATCTTTCTCGGATAGGAGGTAAATCTCATGGGCTAAGCTTCATCGACCACACTGAGGGCATTCAGCTGAAATCAAAGTAAATCATTTCCTTTTGACGAAACAAGGTAACATCTGATGCACAAAGGAAAACATATTGTTCAAAAACGCTGAATCATACTGCAAAGTTCTTACAGGGGGAATGGCTGATCTCATGGACTGAGAGTACAGGGTAATCAACAGAAGGCAAAAGGACTTGGTTAATCTCAAGCGTTTGTTGAATCCTCTCAGGGGTTAGGGATACATCGGACTGATGGTACTGACCGAGAGCTAGCTAAACGAAAGTATAAACTATGATACTGACCAAACACCTATTATGTTGTACTGAAAGTATCTCTAACATTTGGGATGTATAGATATTTCGCGATTGAAATCAGTTCCATATCTTTTAATAACCTTAGTAACTATCACAGCATTTCCAAATCAACATTCTATTGACGTTTAACTCCAAAGATGAGTTAATAGCATTTGGACCCGTAGCAAACTACATTTTGATTTGTTTATGTGGGAAAGCAGACAGTGATTTAAAACGGACAATGTGCAAAGTACTGGTTAGGAAACTACAATTAAACAATAGGTGCATTTACCGCCGGGATATTACGTATCGACACTATCATCATCACTATCAACGGGTAGCTGGTTTAAATCCCCTGCTCGGCAATGCTTTTCTGAGAGTTGATGATACTCATTTCGACAGGATTAATTCTTCTCTAACCTCTGAGCAGCTGATTTGACAATGGTTATGTTCAAAAGCAAACAGTTCCTTGGGAAGAATATCGTGCGAAGTACTGGTTACTGAATTCCAAGAAAACATGGTAAGTGAACTGGCCGCCGTAATATAACTCAAATATTGTTGAAAATGCTGTTAAACACATACAGTTAATCAACCACTTACTTAATGAACCATACAAGACTACTCGGGTAGCTCAGTCGTTTATCCACAGGACTAGACAAGGGGGTCGCCAATCCCTTGCACAGTAGATTATTTTCCCATATTTGATGAAATTAATTGCAAATCTTTTTTCTCACTGCTGTTCATTATTTCAGCGATGGTTATGTGGAAAAGAAGCGGGTGGCTATTATATCAATTCAGATATTTGTCCCCTACATATTTTAAAACATAACTATTAAACTCTAGCACGGTATAGATATGTTGCTTTGCCGTCATTAGCCTTTTTAAGTTAACAATGTCTTCATCCACAATACAACCTTTCCACTTAAAACTAAAAATTCCATAGTCAAAAGCTCTCGAAAACTCACTCCTTAACACACTCTGTGCCTCTCTGTCACTGTATCTCTGTCTTCATATCTCTAAGAAATCAAGAGGCTCTTTAGCATTCCAGACGTAAAACTCTCGGGCTGGTGTTCGACTCCCTATCAAAAGCTGTTCCAATTTCTTCAAGATCTTTTTTGAAAGTTCGGTGCGGCAGGATACATCTTTCTTTATTGCCGATCAGCATTTTGATTTGTTTATGTAGGAAAGCAGACAGTGATTTAAAAACGGACAATGTGCAAAGTACTGGTTAGGAAATTACAATGAAGCATCGGTAGGTGCATTTACCACCGGGATATTATGTATCGACACTATCATCATAACTATCAACTCAACCATCACAACTACCATCACCATTATAATAATTATCATCATCATTATCAAAGCAATGATTATAAAAGCATTAAAAACACCATATCCATATGTATTAAGCTGTCACAAACTCTAAAAGAGTTAAGGAAAAATACTTTCTTGATTCACATCTCAAAATCCTTCACAGCATTTCCAAATCAACACTTTTTTTCAAACTTTGACTAAATAGATAATATAACAGCAATTCGTTCGATAGCGTACAGATCTTGTGACAGGCAATCTGCCCAGTGCATTTTGATGCAAAATATATATTTTTGGCTTCAAAGTACAGGAAATATACGCAAAAAATACAAGAGTCCAATTAAAAAATCATCGGCTTACTAAGGATATAATTTGAACGCAATACATTAAAAGCAAGTACAAAATTTACCAAAGCCTGATGAATTTTTCCTGGCCTCCACCTCCCCTTACAGCCAGCCCTTTAAATCACGATCTTTTATAACAACATGGATATCTCGTTTAATGGATCCTTCCTTCAATGCAGGTAAAACTTATTAAAGCTATAGCTATAGATATTTATGACATTGACGTTTGTTATGTGGAAAAGAAGCGAGTGGACTTTGTAATATTTACCCTCTGACATTTTCAACACATGTCTTTTAAAATCTATCACGGTATAAATATTTCACCTTTCCGTCATTATCCTTTCGAACTGAACAATGTCTTAATCCACAATACCTTTCCACTTTAAAATAGAAATGTCAAAATCAAAAGCTCTCTGAAATCCATTCCCACAGACACTCTCTGCCTCTCCGTCACATTGTCCCTGTCTTTATACATGTATCTCTAAGAAATCAAGAGGCTCTATAACATTCCAGACGAAAAGCTCTCGGGTTGGTGGTTCGACTCCCTATCAAAAGCAGTTCCAATTTCTTTGGTAAGATCGTTTTTATAAGTTCATTGCGACAGGATACATTTTTCTTTATCGCCGATCAGCTGTTCGATTTGTTTATGTGGGAAAGCAGACAGTGATTTAAAACAGACAAAGTACTGGTTAGGAAACTCCAATGAAGCATCGGTAGGTGCATTTACCGCCGGGATATTACGTAACCAATATTCAAGTCGGCCTTAAAATACCAGAAGAATTGACGTATCTATCTCCACCAATAAATCAGGAATCGACACTATCATCATCACTATCAACTCAACCATCAAAACTACCACCGCCATTACAATAACAATCATCATCATTATCAAAATCAATGATTAAAAAGAATTAAAAACTCCATATCCATATGTATTAAGCTGTCACAACCTCTAAAAGAGTTAAGGAAAAAGACTTTCTCGATTCACATCAGTTTCCTGGCATTGATTAATCTCAAAATCTTTCACAGCATTTCCAAATCAACACTTTTTCTTAACCTTTTGACTAAATATATAATATAACAGCAATTCGGTTTGATAGTGTACAGATCTTGTGACATGCAATATGCCCAGTGCATTTTGATGCAAAATATATATTTTTGGCCTCAAAGTACAGGAAATATACGCAAAAAATACAAGAGTCCAATTAAAAAATCACCGGCTTACTAAGATAAAATTTGAACGCAATACATTAAAAGCAAATACAAATTTTACCAAAGCCTGATGAATTTTTCCTGGCCTCCACCTCCCCTTACAGCCAGCCCTTTAAATCACCATCGCTTATGATAATATGGAAATCTCGTTTAATGGATCCTTCCTTCAATGCAGGTTACACTTAATAAAGCTATAGCTATAGATATTTACATGTAAGGCATTGACGTTTGTTATGTGGAAAAGAAGCGAGTGGCTTTTATAACATTTACCGTTTAACATTTTCAACACATGTCTATCAAAATCCTGAATGGTATAGATATTTCGCTTTTCCGTCCTTAGCCTTTCAAATTTAACAATTTCTTCATCCACAATACAACCTTTCCAATATAAAGTAAAAATGTCAAAATCAAAAGCTCTCGAAAACTAACTCCCTCAAAAACTCTTTGTCTCTCTGTAACTGTCTCTCTGTTTTCATAACTCTTTAAATCCAGAAGCTCCGTTAGTAATATTCCGAACATAAAACTCTCTGCTTTATGGTTCGACTCCCTACCTAAAGCTATTCCATTTTCTAAGATCTTTCTTATATGTTCAGTGCGACAGGATACTTATTTCTTTATCGTCGATCAGCGTTTCGACTTGTTTATGTGAAAAATCAGACAGTGGTTTAAAACAGGCAGAATGCAAAGAACTGGTAACAGAAACTTTAATAAAGCATGGGTAGGCGCATTAACCGCCGGGCTAATATACAAGTAGTGTTCAAGTCGGCGTTAAAACTACAAGAAAACAAACACATCTATCTCCACCAATAAATCCGGTATCGGCACTATCATCATCACTACCAACTCAACCATCGAAACTACCATCACCATTATTATAATCATCAACATCATCATCAAAGCAATGATTAAAAAGCATTAAATTTTCCATAGTTTTGTGTTAAGTTCTAGCAAACTCTAAAAGAGTCCGAAAATAAAAGTTTTTCCATACAAGTCAGTTACAGGTCTCTCTTTTATAAATCAGAAAATCTTTCAAAGCATTTCCAAATCAACACTTTTTCTTGACCTTTGAATACAAAGATATCTGAATATCAATTCGGTCGATAGCGTACATAACTTGAAACGTGGGTTACCTGGTTTGAATTCCCTAGTCGGCCATTTCTTTCCGAGGTTTGATGATAGTTTTTGCGACAGGATTAATTCTTTGCTAGCCTCTCAAAAGTACTTTTGATAATAGTTATGTTAAAAAGGTGTCAGTAGCATCTGGAAAATATCGTGCAAAGGACTGGTTACTGAAACTTCAGTAAATTATGGATAGGTGCACTGGCCGCCGCGATATAATTGAAATATTGTTAAAAATGGTGTGAAACACATGCAATCAATCAAATCAGTCCCCATTCTTTTATTTATCAGAAATATTTCATTGCATTTCAACCCATTGTCTTCACGTTTAACTCCAAAGATTATTAAACAGGAATCCGGTCTGCATTGCACGGAACTTGAGGCACGGATTAGCTGGTTTTAATGCCCTTTCCGAGAGTTGACGATACTCACTGCGACAGCATTAATTTTTCTCTAACCTCTGACCAGCACTTTTGATAATAGTGATGTGGAAAAGCAGTCAGTCAGTGGCTTGGGAAGAATATCGTGCAAAGTACTGGTTACTGAAACTACAGGAAAGCATGGGCAAGTGTACTGGCCGCCGCAATGTAACACAAATCTCGTTGAAAACGGTGTGAAAAACATAGTCAATCACTCAATCAATTGTCAAAGACTAGTTCGGTAGCTCAGTCGTTTAGCCACAAGTCTTGAGATAAGGGGGTCGCAGATCACTAGTTAGGAAGGTACAGCATTGAGAGCAATCGTGTATATTTAATGCACAGGGCGATTTGATAAATGTATAATCTAAACAGTACGTTTCAGTTGTGTCAGGAACGGCAGTAACATTTAATAGCAAAATACAAATTTCGGGATATTGATTAATTAATGATCTACATCTATTTTAAAGCGTTCAACATTTAGTTTACGGACTGAGGGAACATACTAACAAAAGATATGTCATACAGGCAGAGGGTAAAAAGGACTGAGAGAGGATAAATCTAAAATAGAGAATGCAGGTTTGGAGGAAAAGGGAAAAACTCTACGGCCTGTAAACTTGAGGAAACCAATAAACTGATGTAACCTATTATATCTGGTTAGTGACAGAGACAGAGACAGACAGAGAGAAAGAGAGCAAGACAGAAAGAAAGAGAGCTCGACAGGTAGAGGCTAAAAGAGGCACAGAGATAGAGGCTGAGGGAGAGAGAGAGAACGATAGAGCAAGAGAGAGGCTGAGAAAGAAAAAGATACAGCAAGACAGAGGGGGAAAGGACAGACAGACAGATACCGAGAGATAAAGAGAGACAGAGAGAGAGACAGAGACAGACAGACAGATAGAAGCAGAGAGGCAGACAGAGAGAGGAAGGAGGGAGTGAGATCGAAAGAAACAGGGAGTCAGGAGAAGAGAGGAACTGGGTTAGACAGAATAAACGAAAAAAAGACAAAGAGAAGAGAAAAACTTTAGAAATAGACAGAGATATGGAGAGAGACATATGAAAGGAAAGAATGAGTTAATGACTGAGACATAGAGAGATGCAAGAGAGAAAGAGAGACAGCCCAGAAAGAGTCGAGGGATAGACAGAACGACAAAGTCAGGAAGAGAGTAAAAGTGATAGAGTAAGAGAGAAAGAGGACAAACGGTTTTGGGATAAAAAACTATTGTCAAAGAATAGACAGGACACATTTAAAACGCCAGAAAAACGGGAGCAAGTCAATAGCACCAGGGTTAAATTGTATTCGACATCGACTGATAACTTATTCCAAGGAATTAGGTCAAGAGCTCTAGCGGAGGCAGTTCAAAAAGTTGGGAAAAATTGCACAAGCTAATCGACTGAAGGTAAATCAAAAGTTTAGGCACAGTTGTAATTAGAGACGTCACATCAGTAGAACTCCGAGAAAATTCTCATCTTGGGTACAGGCACACGTCATAAGGTTGACATCAGGGAAGAGACACATTTTTAGGGTTTGTACGTATTTAAATATGCAAAGTCATAGTCTAAGAATGGGAACAATGGGAACATCTCACTGAGTGATTGTGAAAGATGACTGGCTGGAAGTAAAATTACGGTTTTATGGCTTGAGGATACATCTCACTGACTAAGAGAAGGATCTCAATTCCCCAGAAGACGTGACGCGTAATGTGGGAATATCCTATGGACAGATGACACATCTTACAAGTATTGAGCACATGAGTACATCAGACCGGCATGGGATACAACCTTACAACACAGTTTTCGGGTTTCGGTGCACAGCTACTCTCCAAGGGTACATCTCACAGATTTAGGATACGTCTCAGGGACTGGTGGTATTGGCAAACAGGGCAAATCAAAGCATTCGAGTAAGGTCAGTGGTTCAGTGCCTCAGGGTACATCCAACGAACAAAAGGCAAGAGTTTTAAGTCTAAAAGGAAATTAAACACACTGAGGGAACATTCCACGAACAGAGAATACAATTTCAACAACTCGGTGTGATGGTTTGAGGTTTGAGTTAAGGACTGCGGATATGACAGCTCAGACTGGGGGTACAAGCTCAGGAATCCGGGCGATCAAATTAATATAGATATACAGTCTCAGTGCCTAATGTAAACTTCCAACAATAAAGGGTTCTATTTCAAAGGCAAATATAAATCAAAAGAAACGAAAAATTCTTTCTCGGACAGGAGGTATCTTTCTCGGATAGGAGGTACATCTCATGGGCTAAGCTTCATCGTCCACACTGAGGGCATTCAGCTGAAATCAAAGTAAATCGTTTCCTTTTGACGAAACAAGGTAACATCTGATGCACAAAGGAAAACATATTGTTCAAAAACGCTGAATCATACTGGAAAGTTCTTTCAGGGGGAATGGCTGATCTCATGGACTGAGAGTACAGGGTAATCAACAGAAGGCAAAAGGACTTGGTTAATCTCAAGCGTTTGTTGAATCCTCTCAGGGGTTAGGGATACATCGGACTGATGGTACTGACCGAGAGCTAGCTAAACGAAAGTATAAACTATGATACTGACCAAACACCTACTATTTTGTACTGAAAGTATCTCTAACATTTGGGATGTATACATATTTCGCGATTGAAATCAGTTCCATATTTTTTATTAACCTTAGAAACTATCACAGCATTTCCAAATCAACACTCTATTGACATTTAACTCCAAAGATGAGTTAATAGCAATTTGACCCATAGCAAACTACATTTTGATTTGTTTATGTGGGAAAGCAGACAGTGATTTAAAACGGACAATGTGCAAAGTACTGGTTAGGAAACTACAATTAAACAATAGGTGCATTTACCGCCGGGATATTACGTATCGACACTATCATCATCACTATCAACGGGTAGCTGGTTTAAATCCCCTGCTCGGCAATGCTTTTCTGAGAGTTGATGATACTCATTTCGACAGGATTAATTCTTCTCTAACCTCTGAGCAGCTGATTTGACAATGGTTATGTTCAAAAGCAAACAGTTCCTTGGGAAGAATATCGTGCGAAGTACTGGTTACTGAATTCCAAGAAAACATGGTAAGTGAACTGGCCGCCGTAATATAACTCAAATATTGTTGAAAACGCTGTCAAACACATACAGTCAATCAACCACTTACTTAATGAACCATACAAGACTACTCGGGTAGCTCAGTCGTTTATCCACAGGACTAGACAAGGGGGTCGCCAATCCCTTGCACAGTAGATTATTTTCCCATATTTGATGAAATTAATTGCAAATCTTTTTTCTCACTGCTGTTCATTATTTCAGCGATGGTTATGTGGAAAAGAAGCGGATGGCTATTATATCAATTCAGATATTTGTCCCCTACATATTTTAAAACATAACTATTAAACTCTAGCACGGTATAGATATATTGCTTTTCCGTCATTAGCCTTTCAAATTTAACAATGCCTTCATCCACAATACCACATTTCCACTTAAAACTAAAACTGTCATAGTCAAAAGCTCTCGAAAACTCACTCCTTAACACACTCTCTGCCTCTCTGTCACCGTATCTCTGTCTTCATATCTCTAAGAAATCGAGAGGCTCTTTAGCATTCCAGACGTAAAACTCTCGGGCTGGTGTTCGACTCCCTATCAAAAGCTGTTCCAATTCCTTTAAGATCTTTTTTGAAAGTTCGGTGCGGCAGGATACATCTTTCTTTATTGCCGATCAGCATTTTGATTTGTTTATGTGGGAAAGCAGACAGTGATTTAAAAACGGACAATGTGCAAAGTACTGGTTAGGAAATGACAATGAAGTATCGGTAGGTGCATTTACCACCGGGATATTATGTATCGACACTATCATCATAACTATCAACTCAACCATCACAACTACCATCACCATTATAATAATTATCATCATCATTATCAAAGCAATGATTAAAAAAGCATTAAAAACACCATATCCATATGTATTAAGCTGTCACAAACCCTAAAAGAGTTAAGGAAAAAGACTTTCTTGATTCACATCTCAAAATCCTTCACAGCATTTCCAAATCAACACTTTTTTTCAAACTTTGACTAAATAGATAATATAACAGCAATTCGTTCGATAGCGTACAGATCTTGTGACATGCAATCTGCCCAGTGCATTTTGATGCAAAATATATATTTTTGGCTTCAAGGTACAGGAAATATACGCAAAAAATACAAGAGTCCAATTAAAAAATCATCGGCTTACTAAGGATAAAATTCGAACGCAATACATTAAAAGCAAGTACAAATTTTACCAAAGCCTGATGAATTTTTCCTGGCCTCCACCTCCCCTTACAGCCAGCCCTTTAAATCACCATCTTTTATAACAACATGGATATCTCGTTTAATGGATCCTTCCTTCAATGCAGGTAAAACTTATTAAAGCTATAGCTATAGATATTTATGACATTGACGTTTGTTATGTGGAAAAGAAGCGAGTGGACTTTGTAATATTTACCCTCTGACATTTTCAACACATGTCTTTTAAAATCTATCACGGTATAAATATTTCACCTTTCCGTCATTATCCTTTCGAACTGAACAATGTCTTAATCCACAATACCTTTCGACTTTAAATTAGAAATGTCAAAATCAAAAGCTCTCTGAAATCCATTCCCACAGACACTCTCTGACTCTCCATCACATTGTCCCTGTCTTTATACATGTATCTCTAAGAAATCAAGAGGCTCTATATCATTCCAGACGTAAAGCTCTCGGGTTGGTGGTTCGACTCCCTATCAAAAGCAGTTCCAATTTCTTTGGTAAGATCGTTTTTATAAGTTCATTGCGACAGGATACATTTTTCTTTATCGCCGATCAGCTGTTCGATTTGTTTATGTGGGAAAGCAGACAGTGATTTAAAACAGACAAAGTACTGGTAAGGAAACTCCAATGAAGCATCGGTAGGTGCATTTACCGCCGGGATATTACGTAACCAATATTCAAGTCGGCCTTAAAATACCAGAAGAATTGACGTATCTATCTCCACCAATAAATCAGGAATCGACACTATCATTATCACTATCAACTCAACCATCAAAACTACCACCGCCATGACAATAACAATCATCATCATTATCAAAATCAATGATTAAAAAGAATTAAAAACTCCATATCCATATGTATTAAGCTGTCACAACCTCTAAAAGAGTTAAGGAAAAAGACTTTCTCGATTCACATCAGTTTCCTGGCATTGATTAATCTCAAAATCTTTCACAGCATTTCCAAATCAACACTTTTTCTTAACCTTTGACTAAATAGATATATAGCAATTCGGTTTGATAGTGTACAGATCTTGTGACATGCAATATGCCCAGTGCATTTTGATGCAAAATATATATTTTTGGCCTCAAAGTACAGGAAATATACGCAAAAAATACAAGAGTCCAATTAAAAAATCACCGGCTTACTAAGATAAAATTTGAACGCAATACATTAAAAGCAAATACAAATTTTACCAAAGCCTGATGAATTTTTCCTGGCCTCCACCTCCCCTTACAGCCAGCCCTTTAAATCACCATCTCTTATGATAACATGGATATCTCGTTTAATGGATCCTTCCTTCAATGCAGGTTACACTTAATAAAGCTATAGCTATAGATATTTACATGTAAGGCATTGACGTTTGTTATGTGGAAAAGAAGCGAGTGGCTTTTATAACATTTACCCTCTAACATTTTCAACACATGTCTATTAAAATCCTGAACGGTATAGATATTTCGCTTTTCCGTCCTTAGCCTTTCAAATTTAACAATTTCTTCATCCACAATACAACCTTTCCAATATAAAGTAAAAATGTCAAAATCAAAAGCTCTCGAAAACTAACTCCTTCAAAAACTCTTTGTCTCTCTGTAACTGTCTCTCTGTTTCCATAACTCTTAAAATCCAGAAGCTCCGTTAGTAACATTCCGAACATAAAACTCTCTGCTTTATGGTTCGACTCCCTACCTAAAGCTATTCCATTTTCTAAGATCTTTCTTATATGTTCAGTGCGACAGGATACTTATTTCTTTATCGTCGATCAGCGTTTCGACTTGTTTATGTGAAAAATCAGACAGTGGTTTAAAACAGGCAGAATGCAAAGAACTGGTAACAGAAACTTTAATAAAGCATGGGTAGGCGCATTAACCGCCGGGCTAATATACAGGTAGTGTTCAAGTCGGCGTTAAAACTACAAGAAAACAAACACATCTATCTCCACCAATAAATCCGGTATCGGCACTATCATCATCACTACCAACTCAACCATCGAAACTACCATCACCATTATTATAATCATCAACATCATCATCAAAGCAATGATTAAAAAGCATTAAATTTTCCATAGTTTTGTGTTAAGTTCTAGCAAACTCTAAAAGAGTCCGAAAATAAAAGTTTTTCCATACAAGTCAGTTACAGGTCTCTCTTTTATAAATCAGAAAATCTTTCAAAGCATTTCCAAATCAACAATTTTTCTTGACCTTTGAATACAAAGATATCTGAATATCAATTCGGTCGATAGCGTACATAACTTGAAACGTGGGTTACCTGGTTTGAATTCCCTAGTCGGCCATTTCTTTCCGAGGTTTGATGATAGTTTTTGCGACAGGATTAATTCTTTGCTAGCCTCTCAAAAGTACTTTTGATAATAGTTATGTTAAAAAGGTGTCAGTAGCATCTGGAAAATATCGTGCAAAGGACTCTGAAACTTCAGTTAATTATGGATAGGTGCACTGGCCGCCGCGATGTAATTGAAATGTTGTTAAAAATGGTGTGAAACACATGCAATCAATCAAATCAGTCCCCATTCTTTTATCTATCAGAAATGTATTTCATAGTATGTCAACCCATTGTCTTCACGTTTAACTCCAAAGATTATTAAACAGGAATCCGGTCTGCATTACACGGAACTTGAGGCACGGGTGAGCTAGTTTTAATGCCCTTTCCGATAGTTGACGATACTCACTGCAACAGCATTAATTTTTATCTAACCTCTGACCAGCACTTTTGATAATAGTGATGTGGAAAAGCAGTCAGTAAGTGGCTTGGGAAGAATATCGTGCGAAGTGCTGGTTACTGAAACTACAGGAAAGCATGGGCAAGTGTACTGGCCGCTGCAATATAACACAAATATCGTTGAAAACGGTGTGAAAAACATACAGTCAATCACTCAATCAATTGTCAAAGACTAGTTCGGTAGCTCAGTCGTTTAGCCACAGGTCTTGAGATAAGGGGGTCGCAGATCACTAGTTAGGAAGGTACAGCATTGAGAGCAATCGTGTATATTTAATGCACAGGGCGATTTGATAAATGTATAATCTAAACAGTACGTTTCAGTTGTGTCAGGAACGGCAGTAACATTTAATAGCAAAATACTAATTTCGGGATAGTAATTAACTAATGATCTACATCTATTTTAACGCGTTCAACATTTAAGCTTACGGACTGAGGGAACATACTAACAAAAGATATGTCATACAGGCAGAGGGTAAAAAGGACTGAGAGAGGATAAATCTAAAATAGAGAATGCAGTTTTGGAGGAAAAGGGAAAAACTCTACGGCCTGTAAACTTGAGGAAACCAATAAACTGATGTAACCTATAATATCTGGTTAGTGACAGAGACAGAGACAGACATAGAGAAAGAGAGCAAGACAGAAAGAAAGAGAGCTCGACAGGTAGAGGCTAAAAGAGGCACAGAGATAGAGGCTGAGGTAGAGAGAGAGAACGATAGAGCAAGAGAGAGGCTGAGAAAGAAAAAGATACACCAAGACAGAGGGGGAAAGGACAGACAGACAGATACCGAGAGATAAAGAGAGACAAAGAGAGACAGACAGACAGATAGAAGCAGAGAGACAGACAGAGAGAGGAAGGGAGTGAGATCGAAAGAAACAGGGAGTCAGGAGAAGAGAGGAACTGGGTTAGACAGAATAAGCGAAAAAAAACCAAAAAGAAGAAAAAAACGTAAGAAATAGACAGAGATAGCGAGAGAGACATATGAAAGGAAAGAATGAGTTAATGACTAAGACATAAAGGGATGCAAGAGAGAAAGAGAGACAGCCCAGAAAGAGTCGAGGGATAGACAGAACGACAAAGTCATGAAGAGAGTAAAAGCGATAGAGTAAGAGAGAAAGAGGACAAACGGTTTTGGGATAAAAAACTATTGTCAAAGAATAGACAGGACACATTTAAAACGCCAGAAAAACGACAGTAAGTCAATAACACCAGGGTTAAATTGTATTCGACATCGACTGATAACTTATTCCATGGAATTAGATCAAGATTTTTAGCGGAGGCAGTTCAAAAAGTTGGGAAAAATTGCACAAGCTAATCGACTGAAGGTTAATCAAAAGTTTAGGCACAGTTGTAATTAGAGACGTCACATCAGTAGAACTCCGAGAAAATCCTCATCTTGGGTACAGGCACACGTCATAAGTTTGACATCTGGGAAGAAACACATTTTTAGGATTTGTACGTATTTAAATATGCAAAGTCATAGTCTAAGAATGGGAACAATGGGAACATCTCACCGAGTGATTGTGAAAGATGACAGGCTGGAAGTAAAATTACGGTTTTATGGCTTGAGGATACATCTCACTGACTAAGAGAAGGATCTCAATTTCTCAGAAGACGTGACGCGTAATGTGGGAATATCCTATGGACAGATGACACATCTTACAAGTATTGAGCACATGAGTACATCAGACCGGCATGGGATACAACCTTACAACACAGTTTTCGGGTTTCGGTGCACAGCTACTCTCCAAGGGTACATCTCACAGATTTAGGATACGTCTCAGGGACTGGAGGTATTGGCAAACAGGGTAAATCAAAGCATTCGAGTAAGGTCAGTGGTTCAGTGCCTGAGGGTACATCCAACGAACAAAAGGCAAGAGTTTTAAGTCTAAAAGGAAATTAAACACACTGAGGGAACATTCCACGAACAGAGAATACAATTTCAACAACTCGGTGTGATGGTTGGAGGTTTGAGTTAAGGACTGTGGATATGACAGCTCAGAGTGGGGGTACAAGCTCAGGAATCCGGGCGATCAAATTAATGTAGATATACAGTCTCAGTGCCTATTGTAAACTTCCAACAATAAAAGGTTCTATTTCAAAGGCAAATATAAATCAAAAGAAACGAAGAATTCTTTCTCGGACAGGAGGTATCTTTCTCGAATAGGAGGTACATCTCATGAGCTAAGCTTCTTCGTCCAGACTGAGGGCATTCAGCTGAAATCAAAGTAAATAATTTCCTTTTGACCAATCAAGGTAACATCTGATGCAAAAAGGAAAACATATTGTTCAAAAACGCTGAATCATACTGGAAAGTTCTTACAGGGGGAATGGCTGATCTCATGGACTGAGAGTACAGGGTAATCAACAGAAGGCAAAAGGACTTGGTTAATCTCAAGCGTTTGTTGAATCCTCTCAGGAGTTAGGAATACATCGGACTGATGGTACTGACCGAGAGCTAGCTAAACGAAAGTATAAACTATGATACTGACCAAACACCTACTATTTTGTACTGAAAGTATCTCGAACATTTGGGATGTATAGATATTTCGCGATTGAAATCAGTTCTACATCTTTTATTAACCTTAGTAACTATCACAGCATTTCCAAATCAACATTCTATTGATGCTTAATTCCAAAGATGAGTTAAAAGCAATTGGGCCCATAGCAAACTGCATTTTGATTTGTTTATGTGGGAAAGCAGACAGTGATTTAAAACGGACGATGTGCAAAGTACTGGTTAGGAAACTACAATTAAACAATAGGTGCATTTACCGCCGGGATATTACGTATCGACACTATCATCATCACTATCAACGGGTAGCTGGTTTAACTCCCCTGCTCGGCAATGCTTTTCTGAGAGTTGATGATACTCATTTCGACAGGATTAATTCTTCTCTAACCTCTGAGCAGCTGATATGACAATGGTTATGTTCAAAAGCAGTCAGTTCCTCGGGAAGAATATAGTGCGATGTACTGGTTACTGAAAACATGGTAAGTGAACTGGCCGCCGTAATATAACTCAAATATTGTTGAAAACGCTGTTAAACATATACAGTCAATCAACCACTTACTTAATGAACCATACAAGACTACTCGGGTAGCTCAGTCGTTTATACACAGGACTAGACAAGGGGGTCGCCAATCCCTTGCACAGTAGATTATTTTCCCATATTTGATGAAATTAATTGCAAATCTTTTTTCTCACTGCTGTTCATTATTTCAGCGATGGTTATGTGGAAAAGAAGCGGGTGGCTATTATATTAATTCAGATATTTTTCCCGTACATATTTTAAAACATAACTGTTAAACTCTAGCACGGTATAGATATATTGCTTTTTCGTCTTTAGCCTTTCAAAATTAACAATGTTTTCATCCACAATACAACCTTTCCACTTAAAACTAAAAATGTCATAGTCAAAAGCTCTCGAAAACTCACTCCCTAACACACTGTCTGCCTTTCTGTCACCGTATCTCTGTCTTCATATCTCTCAGAAATCGAGAGGCTCTTTAGCATTCCAGACGTAAATTTCTCGGGCTGGTGTTCGACTCCCTATCAAAAGCTGTTCCAATTTCTTTAAGATCTTTTTTAAAAGTTCGGTGCGACAGGATACATCTTTCTTTATTGCCGATCAGCATTTTGATTTGTTTATGTGGGAAAGCAGACAGTGATTTAAAAACGGACAATGTGCAAAGTACTGGTTAGGAAATTACAATGAAGCATCGGTAGGTGCATTTACCACCGGGATATTATGTATCGACACTATCATCATAACTATCAACTCAACCATCACAACTACCATCACCATTATAATAATTATCATTATCATTATCAAAGCAATGATTAAAAAAGCATTAAAAACACCATATCCATATATATTAAGCTGTCACAAACCCTAAAAGAGTTAAGGAAAAAGACTTTCTTGATTCACATCTCAAAATCCTTCACAGCATTTCCAAATCAACACTTTTTTTCAAACTTTGACTAAATAGATAATATAACAGCAATTCGTTCGATAGCGTACAGATCTTGTGACATGCAATCTGCCCAGGGCATTTTGATGCAAAATATATATTTTTGGCTTCAAGGTACAGGAAATATACGCAAAAAATACAACAGTCCAATTAAAAAATCATCGGCTTATTAAGGATAAAATTTTAACGCAATACATTAAAAGCAAATACAAATTTTACCAAAGCCTGATGAATTTTTCCTGGCCTCCACCTCCCCTTACAGCCAGCCCTTTAAATCACCATCTTTTATCACAACATGGATATCTCGTTTAATGGATCCTTCCTTCAATGCAGGTAAAATTTATTAAAGCTATAGCTTTAGATATTCATGGCATTGACGTTTGTTATGTGGAAAAGAAGCGAGTGGACTTTATAATATTTACCCTCTGACATTTTCAACACATGTCTTTTAAAATCTATCACGGTATAAATATTTCACCTTTCCGTCATTATCCTTTCGAATTGAACAATGTCTTAATCCACAATACCTTTCGACTTTAAATTAGAAATGTCAAAATCAAAAGCTCTCTGAAATCCATTCCCACAGACACTCTCTGCCTCTCCGTCACATTGTCCCTGTCTTTATACATGTATCTCTAAGAAATCAAGAGGCTCTATAACATTCCAGACGTAAAGCTCTCGGGTTGGTGGTTCGACTCCCTATCAAAAGCAGTTCCAATTTCTTTGGTAAGATCGTTTTTATAAGTTCATTGCGACAGGATACATTTTTCTTTATCGCCGATCAGCTGTTCGATTTGTTTATGTGGGAAAGCAGACAGTGATTTAAAACAGACAATGTGCAAAGTACTGGTTAGGAAACTCCAATGAAGCATCGGTGGGTGCATTTACCGCCAGGATATTACGTAACTAATATTCAAGTCGGCCTTAAAATACCAGAAGAATTGACACATCTATCTCCACCAATAAATCAGGAATCGACACTATCATCATCACTATCAACTCAACCATCAAAACTACCAACGCCATTACAATAACAATCATCATCATTATCAAAATCAATGATTAAAAAGAATTAAAAACTCCATATCCATATGTATTAAGCTGTCACAAACTCTAAAAGAGTTAAGGAAAAAGACTTTCTCGATTCACATCAGTTTCCTGGCATTGATAAATCTCAAAATCTTTCACAGCATTTCCAAATCAACACTTTTTCTTAACCTTTGACTAAATAGATAATATAACAGCAATTCGGTTTGATAGTGTACAGATCTTGTGACATGCAATATGCCCAGTGCATTTTGATGCAAAATATATATTTTTGGCTTCAAAGTACAGGAAATATACGCAAAAAATACAAGAGTCCAATTAAAAAATCACCGGCTTACTAAGATAAAATTTGAACGCAATACATTAAAAGCAAATACAAATTTTACCAAAGCCTGATGAATTTTTCCTGGCCTCCACCTCACCTTACAGCCAGGCCTTTAAATCACCATCTCTTATGATAACATGGATATCTCGTTTAATGGATCCTTCCTTCAATGCAGGTTACACTTAATAAAGCTATAGCTATAGATATTTACATGTAAGGCATTGACGTTTGTTATGTGGAAAAGAAGCGAGTGGCTTTTCTAATTTACCCTCTAACATTTTCAACACATGTCTATTAAAATCCTGAACGGTATAGATATTTCGCTTTTCCGTCCTTAGCCTTTCAAATTTAACAATTTCTTCATCCACAATACAACCTTTCCAATATAAAGTAAAAATGTCAAAATCAAAAGCTCTCGAAAACTAACTCCCTCAAAAACTCTTTGTCTCTCTGTAACTATCTCTCTGTTTTCATAATTCTTAAAATCCAGAAGCTCCGTTAGTAACATTCCGAACATAAAACTCTCTGGTTTATGGTTCGACTCCCTACCTAAAGCTATTCCATTTTCTAAGATCTTTCTTATATATTCAGAGCGACAGGATACTTATTTCTTTATCGTCGATCAGCGTTTCGACTTGTTTATGTGAAAAATCAGACAGTGGTTTGAAACAGGCAGAATGCAAAGAACTGGTAACAGAAACTTTAATAAAGCATGGGTAGGCGCATTAACCGCCGGGCTAATATACAAGTAGTGTTCAAGTCGGCGTTAAAACTACAAGAAAACAAACACATCTATCTCCACCAATAAATCCGGTATCGGCACCATCTTCATCACTACCAACTCAACCATCGAAACTACCATCACCATTATTATAATCATCAACATCATCATCAAAGCAATGATTAAAAAGCATTAAATTTTCCATAGTTTTGTGATAAGTTCTAGCAAACTCTAAAAGAGTCCTAAAATAAAAGTTTTTCCATACAAGTCAGTTACAGGTCTCTCTTTTATAAATCAGAAAATCTTTCAAAGCATTTCCAAATCAACACTTTTTCTTGACCTTTGAATACAAAGATATCTGAATATCAATTCGGTCGATAGCGTACATAACTTGAAACTTGGGTTACCTGGTTTGAATTCCCTAGTCGGCCATTTCTTTCCGAGGTTTGATGATAGTTTTTGCGACAGGATTAATTCTTTGCTAGCCTCTCAATAGCACTTTTGATAATAGTTATGTTAAAAAGGTGTCAGTAGCATCTGGAAAATATCGTGCAAAGGACTGGTTACTGAAACTTCAGTAAATTATGGATAGGTGCACTGGCCGCCGCGATATAATTGAAATATTGTTAAAAATGGTGTGAAACACATACAATCAATCAAATCAGTCCCCATTCTTTTATTTATCAGAAATATTTCATAGCATTTCAACCCATTGTCTTCACGTTTAACTCCAAAGATTATTAAACAGGAATCCGGTCTGCATTGCACGGAACTTGAGGCACGGGTTAGCTGGTTTTAATGCCCTTTCCGATAGTTGACGATACTCATTGCGACAGCATTAATTTTTCTCTAACCTCTGACAAGCACTTTTGATAATAGTGATGTGGAAAAGCAGTCAGTCAGTGGCTTGGGGAGAATATCGTGCGAAGTACTGGTTACTGCAACTACAGGAAAGCATGGGCAAGTGTACTGGCCGCCACAATATAACACAAATATCGTTGAAAACGGTGTGATAAACATAGTCAATCACTCAATCGTCAAAGACTAGTTCGGTAGCTCAGTCGTTTAGCCACAGGTCTTGAGATAAGGGGGTCGCAGATCACTAGTTAGGAAGGTACAGCACTGAGAGCAATCGTGTATATTTAATGCACAGGGCGATTTGATAAATGTATAATCTAAACAGTACGTTTCAGTTGTGTCAGGAACGGCAGTGACATTTAATAGCAAAATACTAATTTCGGGATAGTAATTAATTAATGATCTACATCTATGTTAAAGCGTTCAAACTCTCGGATTTCCTTAACATCTTTTTTAAAAGTTCGGTGCGACAGGATACATCTTTCTTTATTGCCGATCAGCATTGTTTATGTGGGAAAGCAGACAGTGATTTAAAAACGGACAATGTGCAAAGTACTGGTTAGGAAACTACAATGAAGCATCGGCAGGTGCCTTTACCGTCGGGATTTTACGTATCGACACTATCATCATAACTATTAACTCAACCATCACAACTACCATCACCATTATAATAACAATCATCATCATTATCAAAGCAATGATTAAAAAACATTAAAAACACCATATCCATAATGTATTTAGCTGTCACAAACCCTAAAAGAGTTCAGGAAAAAGACTTTCTTGATTCACACCTGTTTCCTATCATTGATTAATCTCAAAATCTGTCACAGCATTTCCAAATCAACATTTTTTCTTGACCTTTGACTAAAGAAATAATTAAACAGCAAGTCGATCGATAGTTCACAGATCTTGAGACATGCAATCCCAGTGCATGTTGATGCAAAATATTTATTTTGGCTTCAAACTACAGGAAATATACGCTTAAAATATAGGAGTCCAATTCAATAATTATCGGCTTACAAAGGATAAAATTTGAACGGGAAATGTATGCAAAAAGTACAGGAGTCAAATTGAAAATTATCGGCTAATAAAGGACTTCAATTAATTTTGAACGCAATAAACTAAAAGCAAATACAAATTTTACCAAAGTCTGATTAATTTCTCCTGGCCTCCACCTCCCCTTACAGCCAGCCCTTTTAAATCGCCATCTTTTATAACGACATAGATATCTCATTTAATGGATTTTTCCTTCGATGCAGGTTACACCTAATAAAGCTATAGCTATAAATATTTAAGGAATTGACCTTTGTTATGCGGGAAAGAACCGATACCCTCTAACATTCCCAAAACATGATTATTACAATCTATCGCGGTATAGATATTTCGCTTTATAAGCCCTTCAAATGTAACATTTTTTTCATCCAAAATACAACCTTTCCACTAAAGATGAAAATTTCAAAATAGAAAGCCCTCTCAAATTCACTCTCTCACACACTCCCTGCCTATCTGTCACAGTCTCTCTGTCTCTATATCTCTAAAAATCAAGAGGCTGTTTAACATTCCAGACGTAAAACTGTCGGGTTGGTGGTTCGACACCCTATCAAAAGCTGTTCCAATTACTTTGTTACGATCTTTTCTATAAGTTCAGTGTGACAAGATAAATCTTTCCTAATCGCCTGTCAGCATTTCGATTTGTTTATTTGGGAAAGCAGTGATTTAAAACAGACGATGTGCAAAGTACTGGTCAGGAAACTCCAATAAAGCAATACCGGTATTATAAAAGCCACTCGTTTCTTTTCCACATAGAAAACGTCAATGCCTTGAATATCTATAGCCATAGCTTTAACAAGAGTTACTTGCATTGAAGGAAGGATCCATTTAATGAGATATCCATGTTGTTATAACAATTACCCTCTTACATTTTCAACACGTGCCTATTAAAATCTAATACGATACAGATATTTCGCTTTCCTGTCATTAGCCTTTCAAATTTAACTATTTTTTTCATCCACAATACAACCTTTCCACTTAAAGATGAAAACGTCAAAATCGAAAGATCTCTTAAACCTACTCCCTCACACACTCTCTACCTCTCTGTCACAGTCTCTCTGTGTTCATAACTCTTAAAATCCAGAAGCTCCGTTAGTAACATTCCGAACGTAAAAATCTCGGGTTGATGGTTCGGCTCCCTACCTAACGCTGTTCCGTTTTCTTTTTAAGATCTTTTTATATGTTCAGTGCTACAGGATACTTTTTTTTCTTTTTCGCCGATCGGCGTTTCGACTTGTCTACGTGGGAAAGCAGGCAGTGGTTTAAAATAGAGTGCAAAGTACTGGTAAAAGAAACTTCAATAAAGCATGGGTAGATGCATTATCCGCCGGGATATTACGTAAATTATGTTCTAGTCGTCGTTAAAACACCAAGAAAACAAACACACTTATTATATATCCTGTATCGGCACTATCATCTTCACTATCAACTTAACCATTCAAACTAACACCAACATTGTCATAACAATCATCATAATTATCAAAGCAATGATTAACAAGCATTAAAACTCTATATCCATTGCTTTGGGCTAAGTTGTCACAAACTCTAAAAGGGTTCAGGAAAAAAAAAATCTTTCTCAATCCAAATCTGTTCCCTGTCTTTGATTAATCTGAAAATCTTTCACAACATTTCCAAATCAACACTTTTTCTTGACCTTTGCCTACAGAGATGATTAAACAGCAATTTGGTCGGTAGCGTACAGAACTTGAGGCATGCAACCCGCCCAGTGCATTTTCATGCAAAATATATATTTTTGGCCTCAAAATACAGTAAATCAGTGCAAAAAACAGGAGTCAAATACAAAATTATCGGCTTACAAAGGACTTCTATAAACATTAAAACGTACAATTAACTTGGAACGCAATAGACTAAAAGCAATAAAGCAAATTCAAATTTTACCAAAGTCAATTTTCCCTGGCCTCCACCTCCCCTTACAGCCAGCCCTTTAAATCACCATCTCTGTTATAACAACATGGGTATCTCATTTCATGCTCATTTCTTTTTTATTTCCTTTATTGCTGTACGTCAGCAAATAAGTGATTGACCAGCATAAGTTATTTAAAATACTTACTAGAATAATATAATACCAAATATAGAAATGTATAAGAAGCTCAGAAAAATAAGACAAAATAGGAAAAATAGAAACAATGGGCAGACTGCACATGGGTTAGCTGGTTTGAATCCCCCGCTCGGCCATTTTTTGTCCGTGCTAGCTTTGATGATACATATTGCGACAGGATTAATTCTTTTCTAACCTCTCAAAAGCAATTACGACAAAAGTTATGTTGAAAAGGCGTCGGTAGCATCTGGAAAATATTTTAAACATATGCCTTTTAAAATCTATCATTATTCTTCACAAATTTAACACTTTCTTCATCCACAATACAACCTTTCCACTATAAAGTAAAAGTTCCAAAATCAAAGGCTCTCTCAAACTCAGTCTCTCACACACGCTCTGCCTCTCTGTCACTGTTTCTCTTTAAATCCAGTGGGTTCGTCAGTAACTTAAGATTCCGGACGTAAAACTGTCCGGTCGATGTTCAATTCCCTACTTGCACTGTTTCAATCTCTTTTTTTAAAAGATCTTTTTTATATGTTCAGTGCGACAGGATTCATTTTTCTTTATCGGCGACCAACGTGTCAACTTATTTGGGAAAGCAGACAATGATTTTAAAAAGATAATGTGCAGTGTACTGGAAACAGAAACTTCCATAAAGTATTTGTAGATGCATTGGCCGCCGGGATATTACAAAGACCACATATGTTGACGTCGGCGTTAAAACACCCTGAAAACCCACACAAATATCCACCAATTAATCAGGAATCTGCAATACCATCATCACTACCAACTCAAACATCAATACTACCACCGCCATCATTATCATCATCATCATCATCATCATCATCAGAGCAAGGGCATATAAAAACACAGTTTCGTCTTAAGTTCCAGAAAACTCTTAAAAGAAATGAGGAAAGAAAAATCGATTCAAATCAGTTCACTTTCTCTGATTAATCTGAAAATCAATCACACCATTTCCAAATCGATACTTTATCTTGACCTTTGGCCACAGAGATATTTGAATATCAATTTGGTCGACAGCCAACAGAACTTTAGACATGTGTTAGCTGGTTCCAATCCCCTACTCGGCCATTTTTTTCCGAGGTTTGGCGGTACTAACTGCGACAGAATTACTTCTTCTCTAAGCCCTCCAAAGCAATTAGGACAATAGTTATGTGGAAAAGCTTTCAGTGGCTTAGGATCAATATCGTGCAACTAGAATATTACTGAAAATGATGTTTAGCACATACAATTCATCAATCAATCGTTAATGACGATTTCGATGGCTTAGTCGTTTTTGAGACAAGGGCGTCGCCAATCACACGCTCGGAAAAAATACTTTCCCAAATCTGATGATAGTTATCTCGAAAGGATTAGTCTTCTCTTTTACTGATGGTCATTGTTTCGACGATTGTTATGTGGAAAAGAAGCCAGTTGATCCGAGGTGTGGTGATGATCAATGCAACACTAGTCATTCTTTACACATCGCTAGTCGGTGTTGACAATTGTTACTTCGGAAAGCAGCCAGTGGCTTGGAAAAACTTGTGTGTAGTACTGGTCAAAAACAGAGAAGGCAGGTATTTAAGATAGATGCAATGGCGGGGCCTTCTACCAAGATGTACAGTCAAAACAGCATTAGACACCAAAGTAACAAATAAAGCTCCCTCCACCACTACAACAATCACCATCATCATCATCCAAGCCATGAGGGAAAAAATTGTTGTCCCGATTCAAATCAATTCCATTTCTTGAACTTATTTGTCGCTCTTCCACAGTATATCCAAAATGTTCATCCCATTTTCAGCTTTGAAATCACTAAACATTATTTCATTATACATGAAATTTCACATATCTTCTTATTAAGTGCTTCTTCTACTGTCACTCCATTTGAACTCTGACAACTAATGTCAAGACTCTTCGGTAGTTAAGCATTTTTAGGACATTAAGTTAAATGTGGCCCAAAGCGTTAGGATTCACTTAAGGATATCAATTAAAAAGAGTGAGGAGAGAGTGTGGGCCATGATAGTACTATTTTCTACTGCAACCACGTCAGTGTCTTCACAGTCATGCAAACATGATTCATGAAAAAAGTCCCAATTTAAGGTTCGATCGATTAAGTAAAAGTAAACTTTATGAAACATTCTTCTATTTTTTTTTCAAACTTTAAAATATGTTAAGGATTTCCAAACGTGAGATGTGCCCTCTGTCTCTCTCTCTCTATCTTCTCTCTATTTTTTTTTCAAACTTTAAAATATGTTAAGGATTTCCAAACGTGAGATGTGCCCTCTGTCTCTCTCTCTCTATCTTCTCTCTCCCCGCCCCATTTCTCTCTCTCTGCTCAAACACCACTGAATCCGGCGGCGAATCAAGTCAAGTTCCGGACTTCCGATTCCCAATATGAAGCTTGTCCTACTTCTAAAGAATTGTTTATGTTTCTTGCGACAGTATAAATTCCTTTCTCAACGTTGATCAACGTTTCAAGGTATCGACTTATCTATACGATAAAGCAGGCAGTACTTTTGGAAGAGATAATGTGCAAAGTACTGGTAAAAGAAACTTCACTAAAGCATGAGTAGGTGCATTGACCGCCGGGATAACATATAAGTACTGTTGAATTCGGCGTTAAAATACCAAAACAACAAACGCATCTATCGCCACCAATAAATCATGAATCAGCACTACCATCATCACTTCCAACTCAACCATCAAAACTACCACCACCATCATCATCATCAAATCAATAATTAAATAGCATCAAAACCACCATCATCATCATCAAAGCAATGATGAAAATCAGAGCTCCTTTCTTTTGTGTAACATCTCGAGAACTCAAGAATTTGGGAAAAAATATGCTGTTCTAGATTCAAATCGTTTCCTTTTCTTTGATCTGAAACTCTATGGTAGCACTTTCACATTGGCACCTTATTTTGAGATTCGACTCCAGAACTCACTGAAGAGCAATCCAAAGTATATTTTCCACTTTCCAATTCTTCTTTATCTACATAAAAGAATAAGCCCATGATAATCGGTTGAATTTTGGCATCAAATGTTTAGATTCCTCCGTAAATGAAAACACTCTGGAGACGATTTACTCTTTCGGGGCCAAATAAATTCATCTCAACCTCTTTGGAAGGCTCTAAAAACAATCCATTGAAACTTACAAATATTTTGATTTTATAGGTTTTTGCTACACAAGCGGACGTTATGTGCAGTTTGATCTTAATCTATGCCGTCCGTAAAAGCCTGCGTTTTCGCCTATGGTGCCGGAAAGGTTAATTACATGATAAATGATATATAGTTTGTCTTTGTATTTCTCTCCAAGATCATGAAAACACAAAACGTGATCGAAAGTTTCTTTTCCATTAAAATAGCCTTCTCAAAAATCTGGGCCCTTATTCACTAACTATTCTCAATAACGTTCTTGGTCTCAGTTCCAGAATGTTCTAAATTCAAAAAGTAACGCAACTTCTGATTGGCTGAACCAAATGGTCAGAAGTTGTGTTAATTTCAAATTAAGAAATTCTTGGAGAATAAGACTAAGAATATTCTTAAAAAAGGTTGACGAATACAGGCTCTGGTCAGAAAAAGAAAACGTCTTTATTATCTTTCCTTACATTTCATCATTTATTGAAAATGTGCCTACCTCTCTCGTTCTCTCTCTCTCTCTCTGTCAAGATATTGTCAAGCCCGGTCCCTTTATCGATCACCTTCACGGCTTGAAACAGGGGGTTGCAGATTCGATTTCCGAGCAGATATGTCGGAGTGAAGTCGTTGTTCTAGTAATATTGTGTAAAGTACTGGTGCGGAAATCTCTCTAAAAACCATTGACAAGTTGACAAGCCCGAATGCTTAGTCGGTAAAGTGTCGGGCTTGAACCTAGGGGAGTTGCAGGTTCGATATCCCAGTCGTTCCTATTTCTGTCCGAGGTTCGATGATAGTCATTGTGACAGGACTGATTCTTCTCTAATCTCTTATGATTGGTTCTACGAAAGTTATATCGTAAAGCACACATTGTCATGGAATATAAAGCAATATTTGGAATATCTGGAATATACAAAGTACTATGTACTCGTGCACCAATAAAGCATGTATAGGTGCGATGGCTCCCGCGATATAATTCAGAGAAAATTTCTCCACCACCAAATTCGCCATCACCATCACCACTATCATCAATGTCATCATTTTCATTATCCAAGCAACTATCAAATTACAGCTCAGCTCCTCTAAATTCAACCAGTTTTTACTACATGGACTTTTGTTCTCTTCTCTAAAACGAATTAAAAGTATTTTTCAAGAAAATCTACTTTCTAATGAATTCTATTTTTTTACATTGATCTGAAACTCTTCCACAACACTTTCGGAACTAGCATTTTATTTCTAGGTTTGACTCTTTCCTTACATCCATTGAACAACATTAAAAAATATACTTTCAACTTTCTGTGTCTCCGTTATAAACTTTAACTCCATTCAACTGTCATTGATCCCTCCAAACTCCGACATGATATATTTGAGCCATGCTCTGTGAAAAGGGGGCTCAATGCATTTGCGAAAAATATCGACCCATTTTAGCCTGCGCGGATTGGGCCGAAACCTTTCGATATCTTTAAATTTTCTGAATGTCAAAGGATAATTCTACCCTGTGATTTAACCCTAACGTTAGACAGAAATGAGTTTATATTTGAGCAATGTTCTCGGAAAACATGGCTTAATGCATCTGCGAACATGATTGACTCAGGGCAGCCTGTGCAGTCCGAGAAGGGTGACCTTGACTGAAATTTTTCGCTATTGTTCAATCTTCTGTATGTCCAAGGACCATCTTTTGATTTGGTCGATTGTTAAAAAAGGTAGCAATTATGGATCAATAATTGTGTTTACTTGCTTGGTATAATCCATCACCCACATAACGACTCATATCTATAATAAGGTGACGTCTTCCTTGATCTAATGCATTACAGAGATGCGTTAAGCCTCTTATTGCCAGAGCACAGTTCATTTAGTTTCTCCCTACTATTTTTTTCACTCCGGACGACATATTAAATCGTCGGTTTACTTTCTAAACCGCGTAACAACAGTTTGTTACAAGCCGTAGTTACGAGGTTGTTGAAGTAAACCGACGAAATGTCGTTTTAATGATAGGATTTGTCTTTGAACAGATTCCATAGAGTAAGTGAAAAACGGAGTGAAACCAGTATTTCTCCTTTTTCAACATTGTTTTCAAAGGTCTTCCCCTCTAAGGTCGTGCTTGCATGGTGGACCATGACATAACTATCATTTACGTTAACGCTCAAAATCTGTTAGAACAAATTAATCCTCTTTTAACAGCTGCCTTACTCTTTTAACGCTTAATGAACTAAGCGACTATTAAGCCGTCTCTCAGTAGGAATATGTAGAATTCGATAGCTCAGTCGATAACGTACAGGGCTGGAGACCGAGAGGTCGCTAATTTGAACCCTCAGCTGCGCAAACTTCTTTCTAAGGATTGACAATAGGCATTGCAATATGATTCCTTCCTCTTTCACTGAGCAATGGTCATTGTTTCGACGATGGTTATCTGAGGAAACAGCTATTGATTAGAATATTGTGCGGGTAAATGGTGTAACTCATCACCATACGACGAAATATTTGGTTTGTTCAAATCGAAAGCATTTGCAGACGACAACAAGTTCATATCTAGAGTGAAAACACGGATGCAGATTATATAATTGTGTCATTGTGTATATGGTTTAGTAAGTAGATTATGCAATGGAATATATATTCCATTGCATAATCTACTTACTAAACCATATACACAATGACGTCACTCTATACAGAATGAGGTCACTCTACAAAGAATAACGAAAATTTTACCACGCTTTCGTTCTCTACTAGACTAGCCGAATTCATTTGTCATGGTAGAATATAGGCTTTATTCTGAATCAAACCAGACTTGAATAATGCCTCTGGATACTGAAATCAACTGATAACTTATTTAAATACAAGTATATAGATCTACTTGTCATCTCGCTCAACATACGTTTTACGTTTATTCACTCATTCAACAATTTAACAGGAAATATCAAGGCCATAGAAGCCAACTTCTGCTTGCAAACTTCTTAACATATGCCCTTGAACACCTACCATGGAACACAGATTTTACATTTTCATCATTATTTATCATATCTTTATAAGTCTAAGTAGATCTACAAAAATATATTTCTTGATCCACGCTAGATCTACAACCTTGACGAATAAACCAAATACGTGCTTTCTCTCTCTCTCTCTCTCCCTCTCTCTACCATATCGCAAAGCCTAGAACTTTACTCAGTACAAAACGAACATGGCTTGAACCCAGGGAGATCGCATGTTCGTTTCCCCAGCTAGGCCAATTTCTTTTCGAAAAAGATGCACTGGCGGCCGCAATATAACTAAAGCCATTTTCAAAACGTGTTTACAGCACCGTAAAATCCAAATCTCTCTCTTTCTCTCCCACGCTCTCTCCCCACGTATACATTCCACTATTATCATCATCATCACCATAATCATCATCATCACTATCATAATCAAGCAATGGTTAAATAGCATCTAAATCACTTTCAACTCAACCTGTTGTGCTCCATACAGTTGATCATATTCATATTTTTTGGGGGTGGGGGGGGGGGGGTTAGACCAACATTGTCTCACTTTCCAACAATGTTTTTAAAAGTCTACCTTACCTCTCAAGAGTCTCCACAAGGGGATCGTAAACCATCTTAATTAATTAAATCTCTCTCTCTCTCTCTCTCTCTCTCTCTCTTACACACATACATACAAAGGAGAGAAAACATTGTGAGAAAGGGAGAAAATGTTGGTTACCAGCTCTTTCTCATTTTCCCACAATGTTTTAATCAGCCTTCTTTCCCATGGTCATTAAACCCAATTTTTTTTCTACGCCCTGACCCTCTTGACACGAGATAATTCTGTTTCAAACCTGTCTCAAATATCATCATGGCAAAGATTCTGGTCAAGTTTCATGAGCATTGGATCGAAAATGTGGCCTTTTGAATGCGCGTAATAATTGTCTAATGTTTGCCGAGTCATCTACTAATTCACCTTACATGACCTATTTTCACACACGTCCACGATATCAATATCAACTAAATAACATTCTGAAGAAGTTCCAAGATTATTGGACAGAAGATGTGGCCTGAAGAGAGCACACGTGTCTAAGATAAGCCCCACTGACCTACGATATGATCTGGGGTGACCCATTTTCGCACTCGTTCAAAATATCATTAAGGCAAGCACTATGAGGAAGTTGCATTCGCACTTGTCTAGCCTCTAGAGTTTATGCAGGTTTTTTTTTTCTTTTCGAGAATATATCCATTTATTCAACTTTTCGACCAAAGTGATCCATTTTCGTGATTCCCAAAATATCATAACATCATCGGGACAAAATAAGCTAAAGTGTCACACTCTGAACTCTGTCACTCATTTCAAAAAGACAAAATTTTGGACTTGTCCAGATTCAAAGCATTTATAGACGAAAATTTAAATGCAGCTTATATAATGGAACCTGTTTTGATCGGGTAGAAAACAATGTGGGAAAAGGAGAAAATTCTGGTTACCGGTATTTTTTTCCTTTCCAACTGTGTTATTGAGAGCCGTATTTTTATGGTCATTACGACTCATGATTCTTCGAGAAAAATAGTGACCTCGCACGGTGACCTCGGCCGAAACATTTCCTTCTTGGAAAATGTTCTGTATTTCCACAGACCAGTCCACTTCATGATTAAGTAGGTAGGTACATGTAGCTATTATGAATGATAGTTATAATTAGCTTGCAACACACTAAAAAGGGCGTTCAGACATTTGCGTAAAGTATCGTCTTGGATCAGCCTGCGCAGCCTAATCCGAGATGGCACTTTCCGTTATTATGAAACTTTCTGATTTACGCAAGTCTACTGTTGTACAAAACCTAATGTAGTCGTAAAATGCCGTCTCGGATTAGCCTGCACGGACTGCACAGGCTGATCCGAGACGACACTTTACGCAAATGTCCGAATGTCCCTTTTTGCGTGTTGCAGGCCATTATGTATGATGACTTAAATGGTAAAATGCATCACGTGGACGCATTAAGCCCCTCTCTCCAGAGCATGGCTCATTTATATCGTCCTCATACCCTACCACCCACCTGCACATGCCACCATCTCATAACAAAATAAAAATTGATCTCTTTTCGGTTAGCTAAGACCATAGGAAAAAGGTTTAATTCTTAACTAAGCGACACAAGAGCCGTAGTAGACGGATTATGCTCCCCGAACAGGTCTCTTTTTAGGAAAGTGAATGTTGTCGGTAAATGGTTGGTCACGGGGGAGGAGGGTGGGGGGGGGAGGGGGGGGGGGGTGAAACAGGCTACTTATGTTTGGTCTCATGTGCCAATGTTCATCAATGATAACCAATAATTGATAATCAATCAATAATTCAATAATCAATCAATGATTCAATAAAAAAGTGGCATAACTGTTGGACAATTGAGTAAAACTTCCTGTCAATGTAAACGATCTGTAAATCAATATTTATTATTATATTTGGTGAAAAATGAAATATAACATGAAGGCCACTTTTTCCATAACAAAACTATGAAACGCAAAACTTTGACAATATGCGCTAGGTCACATGATGAGAAATATTCTGTGAACGTTTTCCAAATCCGCCACGAAATGTGGGTGGAGCTGTGTTCACAAGAAATGGAATGAAATATTTCATGAAGCCCCCCCCCCCTTTTTTTTTTCCATGATGCAGCAATAAATTGCAAAACCTTGACAACACGCGTTTGGTCACAGCATGAGAAACCTTCTGTGGAAATTTTATCCAAATCTGTCTAGAAATATGGGAAACATTGCGTTCACAAGAAATGAAATGAAATATAACATGAAGCCCCTTTCTGCCATGACGCAGCTATAAATCGCAAAAACTTGATGTTACGGGACACAACTCCTTCATACGTTGTTTTGTACCGATTTAAATATAATACCTAATAACAAATGTGTTGGAGAGATGTCTCTTTAGCTTTAAGCGATTGAGCCATTAATCCCATTTGTTGTCCCCAAAACGGACTTTCTGGCTTATAACGCTTTTAGCAATCAATAAATGATGACTTTAAGAAAAGGGGGGGGTTACGGGAGACCACTCCTTCATGCATAGCTTCGTCCCGATTTAAAATACTATAATACCTAACAAATACGTTGGAAAAATGTCTCTTTAGCTCATTGTTTATGATATTGGTATTTTAAACTTAGAAAATTGAGGATATTTGCCCGTCATGGGTTCGAATTCTACCAGAGGCGCTTTGTATTTCAGCTACGCATTTCTTGTGAACTTTCAGTAAGACAAGACAATATATGTATGTGATAGGTCACATTATGTGAAACGGTGACGTATTAATGAAATCATGTTCGGTGGTCGTTGATCAGCAACATCTATGGTGCATAGTCTTGAAGAAATTGGGAAATGTTCAATTTCAGAGTAAAAAAAAAAAACCCAAGTTATGATATTAAGCATCCTTTTCCCGTAACATGGTTTTACATAGATTAAAAGAAAGCAAGGGCATAATTATGGTGAAACTGAATAAACAATATAAATATAAAGTTTCATGAAATTTTGATGGAAAACTGAAGGAGGTATTAGTAAATATTGAAATTTTACAGGAAAAAACCCTTTTTCCATGACAAAGCTTCAAATTAATCGAGAGGGCCCAGATGGCCCTGGATCGCTCACCTGAATTTTTGAGAGGACGATAGCCATTTTTTTCAAAATGTAATCAGTTATTTCTGAGAAAAAGAATTTTTAAGAATTTCTTCATGTCTGTACAGTGTAAATAGCCCACAGCTATCAGAGCCATGTTTCTTGATATATCAAAATGTCTAGAGCATTTTTTTAAAAGGGTCAGCTAAGGAACATTTCTGTGAAATTATTTCAAAATCTGATCAGTCGTTTCAGAGAAGAAGAATTTTAAAGAATTTCTTCATCGCCATATAGTGCAAGTAGACCCCGTTCACCAGAGCCATGTTTATTGACGGATCAAAATTTTGCGAACAAATTATGAAGAGGGTCACCAAAGGAACATTGCTTTGAAATTATTTCAAAATCAGGTAAGCCATTTCAGAGAAGAAGAATTTTTAAGAATTTCCGTAGTGCAAGTAACCCCAATTTACCAGAGCCAGGTTTCTTGACGGATCAAAATTTTACGAACACGTTTTGAAAAGGGTCATACAAGGAACATCTGTGTGAAATTATTTCAAATTCTGACCAGCCGTTTCAGAGAAGAACTTTTAAGATGTTTTTCATTTCCGTATAGTGCAAGTAGCCCCCATTCACCAGAGCCATTATTCTTGACGGATCAAAATATTGCCAACAATTTTTGAAAAGGGTCACCAAAGGAGCATCTCTTTGAAATTAATTCAAAATCTGACCAGCGGTTTCAGAGAAGAATTTTCAAGAAACCCTTCATTTCTGTATAGTGCAAGTAGTCCCCATTCACCAGAGCCACGTTTCTTGACGGATCAAAATTTCACGAACATTTTTGAAAAGGGTCATCAAAAGAACATCTCTGTGAAATTATTTTAAAATCTGACCAGCGGTTTCAGGAGAAGATTTTTAAAGAATTTTCTAGAAAATTCCATTTGGTTGCCATGGCAACCAGAGTTTTTGATGGAATTAAATTCTGTGAGCACTTTGTACAGAGGACCTCCCAAGGAACATTCCAGCCAAGTTTGGTCCAAATTGGTTTAGGTGGAGTTGATGTTAAAAGAACTATTGACGACGCACTGACGCACGACGGACACCAGGTGATCCTAAAAGCTCCCCTTGAGCACGTTGTGCTCAGGTGAGCTAAAAAGAGGGGAAAATACATCGGTAAAATTTTACCCCGATCTGGTCTAGGTGATGTAGAAAAATGGATTCGTACGGACGGAGGATACAGACAGACAAACGGATGGACGGAAGGGCAGACGGACGGACAGACGAAGCGGCAACCATATGCTCCTTCTTCGGACAGCATAAAAGTTTCAGATATCGCTTTCAACGGCATTAAATACAACCTATTAAACACAATCTATTGAAACATACAAGAGGGCCAAGATGGCCCTGGATCGCTCACCTGAATTTTTGAGATGACCATAGTCTATTTTTTTTTTTTTCTTTTTTAGCGTTGAAACATTGGAACCAAATTTATAATTTTGCCAAGCAATTTTCAAAAGGTCACCTGTAAAAGTCATTTCGAAATCTGACCATCAGTTTCAAAAAGAAGAATTTTTAAGAATTCTTCATTTCTGTATAAGAGCAAGTAACCCCCATCCACGAGAGCCATGTTTCTTGATGGATCAAAATTTACGAACAAGTTTTGAAAAGGGTCACCCAAGGAACATCTCTCTGAAATTATTTCAAAATCTGACCAGGGTTTTCAGAGAAAGAGAATTTTAAAGAATTTCATCATGTCCGTATAGTGCAAGTAGCCCCCATTCACAAGAGCCATGTTTCTTGACGGATCAAAATTATATGTACAGCTTTTGGAAAGGGTCACCCAAGGAACATCTCTGTCAGATTATTTTAAAATCTGACCACGGGTTTCAGAGAAGAAGAATTTTCAAGAATTTCTTCATTTCCATCTAGTGCAAGTAGCCCCCATTCACTAGAGCCATGTTTCTTGGCCAATCAAAATTTCGCGAACAATTTTAGAAAAGGGTCACCCAAGGAATATCTCTGTGAAATTATTTCAAAATCTGGCCAGCGGTTTCAGAGAAGAAGAATTTTTAAGAATTTCTTCATTTCTGTATAGTGCAAGAAGCCCCCATTCACCAGAGCCATGTTTCTTGACGGATCAAAATTTCGCGAACAATTTTTGAAAAGGGTCACCCATGGAACAAGTCTGTGAAATTATTTTAAAATCTGGCCAGCGGTTTCAGAGAAGAAGAATTTTTAAGAATTTCTTCATTTCTGTATAGTGCAAGTAGCCCCCATTCACCAGAGCCATGTTTCTCTACCAATCAAAATTTCGCGAACACTTTTTGAAAAGGGTCACCCAATGAACATCTCTGTGAAATTATTTCAAAATCTGACCAGCGGTTTCAGAGAAGAAGATTTTTTAAGAATTCCTTCATTGCTGTACAGTGCAAGAAGCCCCCATTCACCAGAGCCACATTTTTTGACCAATCAAAATTTCACGAACAATTTTTGAAAAGGGTCACCCAAGGAACATATCTGTGAAATTATTTCAAAATCCGACCAGCGGTTTCAGAGGAGAAGATTTTTAAAGAATTCCTTCATTTCTGTATAGTGCAAGAAGCCCCCATTCACCAGAGCCACATTTTTTGACCAATCAAAATTTCACGAACAATTTTTGAAAAGGGTCACCCAAGGAACATATCTGTGAAATTATTTTAAAATCCAACCAGCGGTTTCAGAGGAGAAGATTTTTAAAGAATTTGCTAAAAAATTCCATTTGGTTGCCATGGCAACCAGAGTTTTTGATGGAATCAAATTCTGTGAACAATTTTTAAAGAGGTCCTCCCAAGGAACATTCCTGCCAAGTTTGGTCCAAATCCGCCCAGCGGTTTAGGAGGAGTTGATGTTTAAAGAATTGTTGACGACGCACGACGGACGACGGACGACGCACGACGCACGACGCACGACGGACGACGGACGACGGACACCGGGTGATCCTAAAAGCTCCCCTTGAGCACGTTGTGCTCAGGTGAGCTAAAAAACAGTTCGACTCTTTATATGTTTGACTACACAAGCGGGCGGTACAGATCAAAGATCAGACTGCATGTTCTGGGCAGTCTGATCTTGATCTATGCCGTCCGCATATGTAACTATTTTGCCTGTGCCGCCGAAAGGGCTATACACTGGATTGTTCGGTACAGGGTTAAAGAAATGACTTGACTTACCTTTCGTTATGGTGTCCCGCTCTTTAACCTGGTGTCCTTGCTGGAAATCCAACACAAACAGTGAAAACTAACAGAAAAAAAGATAAACTGTGAAACAAGCATGCAAATATTAATTACGCCAGAAATCAAGTGCTATAAATGAAAACTTTACTTTTTCAAATGATATTAATTAGAACTACCGCAGGCGGACAAAATCATGAAAATATCCCCCAACCAATTCCTTGTCATTGAATGACTGCCCTTGTTTGTACCCAAAATGTACAGTAACAAAGGCCAAGAACTCAAAAAGCTAACGACAGAATTATGAATCTTGTGTGCTGTGCTTGATTGATTGAAATTGCGTTTATTTATCGTCGCCACCGGTTGCCCATATGGGCGACGCCCCCGAAGGCTGTTAGTATTGTTACGGGGGATAGTGCAGATGCAGGACGACACCCATCCCAAGTTACGCCTGGTTCGGTGTATAGATTCGTCACACCGGACCTCGGTTTTACGTCTCATCCGAAAACCAATTAGTAAATTTAGATAGTCAGCCGTGAGGATCAGACCCACAACCTGAAATGACTCGAAATTTACGGTTGCGCTTGTCTTCAAACTTTGTAAAACATGCTCTGGACAAAAAAAAAAAAACATTGTCAATAAGTTAAAGATTTTGAAGACAGGATTGCGTATCTTATGCACTTCACTTTTCCCCAATATTATCTATCTGTATTTGAAGTATAAAGTCAGTAACTGTAATACTTTGGGATTATGTTCCGGACAAAAACGTAAAATACAATGTAACAAAGAGACATAATAACAGAGTTACAGATCTTGTGGAGTGCAGCGTATCTGAGATTTTAAATCCATAGCTTTTGTAGTTATGCTCCGGACATTTTGTAACAGCAAAGAAATGATAAAGACAAAGTCATGTGTCTTGTGCACTGCACCTTGCCTCAATGTGACCTATCCGCATTGACGCAGACAATTTACTACTTTACCATTTAGGCTCCGGATAACAATCAAATATGTAAAGAACAAAGTTATGGATCTTTTGCACTGCATGTGTTCTTAATGTGATCTATGAACTTTGAAGCCGATGGCTTTTATATGTATGCTCCGCTCAAAAATTCAAATTGCAAAAGGCAATAACTTAAGAAATATTGATGACAAAGTTATAGATGCATGTGTCCTCCATGTATCAATCAGCATATGTAGTATGTAGTTTGAAGTCGATAGATATTTTGTTTTGAAGTTATGTTTCGGACAATGCACGGACAAAAAAGGAGAGACAGATGGACAGACAAGGTAACTCAAGTATTCCCCAGCAAACTTTTGTATGTGGGGCTTTAATAAACGTCACATGTGTATAAAAAATTGATCCCATGATAATTTTGATTAAAATACTTATACCACAAGCTGTTAATGTCTCATTTTTTTCCTTCTGATTTATGTGATTAATTCAAAATCGTCATAAATCTAGGATACAAAAATTAAATCACTTGATTTCTGACGAGAAGCTACAGTTTGTCGAAGAGAGAATGGACAGAATAAGGTTTTATACTAATTTAACCACATCATACATATCATGCCTATCAACAATATCAGGTTTTCGCTATTTGATCTCTTTTTTCCTTTATATCATCAAAGGGTTGTGCAAGTCATTACAAGAAAGTAGACTTTGCTCCTGGAATGAACACTTATATACCTGTATTCTTTTAAATACTTAATAGCAGGGCCCGTTTTACTATAGGTAGTTACGAACAAAACTTTCGTAATTTTTGCTTACTTCTAGAGGAGATGCTATTTTGCGTTTAATTGAAAAAGTGATGCCACTAGGGATCGAACATAGAAACTCTCAAAAAAGACTGAAACAAGAAAATAAGCATTGAGCCTCGGACGATCCTGTCGATGTCGGTAATCAATAGTTATATTATTCTATAATATAACAAAGAATATGCCTTAAACTTTACTCTAATGTTTTATAAAACAAATGGTAAATGACCGCACAAACCTTGGATTATAGAAAAAGAGGGCCATGGTGGCCCTGAAGTCGCTCACCAAAGCATTTTGATCAAACATGACCCATCTCCAATCTCTTCAAAGATAATAAAGCAAACCCTCTGACAAACACTCATTAGTATTGGGCTTAAAAATATGGCCGCTAGAGTGCACGCAAACTTTTTCTAGAATTTTGGAGCATTGGACTGAAAATGTGACTTCTTGAGCATAAACAAGATTTTTTAAAGATTTTTCCTAGTGACCTAGTTTTTGACCCCCACATTGCTCACTTTCGAACTCATCCGCAATATTATCAAGACAAACATTCTGACCAGAGTCTTTAAGAGTATTGGACTGAAAATTTGGCCTCTGGAGCTTACACACGGTTTATCTAAGATATGACCTAGTGACCTAGCCTTTGACCCAACATGGCCCATTTTCATACTTGTCAGATATATCACAAAGACAAACATCCTGACCAAGTTTCATGAGTATCGGACTGAAATTATGGCCTCTAGAGCGTACACAACGTTTTTTCCCAAGATTTGACCTGGTGACCTGGTTTATGACCCAGCATGATCCAATTTCAAACTCGTCCGAGATATCATCAAGTCAAACATTCTGACCTACTTTCAGGAGTATTGGACAAAAATGTGGCCTCTAGAGCGTACACAAGGTTGTCTAAGATTTGACTTAGATTTTGACCCGACATGGCCCATTTTCAAACTCGTCCGAGATATTTTCAAGCCCATACTCTGGCAGACTGTCAGAAGAATAAGACAGAAAATGTGGCATCTTGAGCGTACACAAGGTTTTTAAAAAATTTGACCAAATGACCTAGTTTCTGACCCCACATAGTCCTTTTTCAAACTTGTCCGAGGTATCATCGCGGCAAACATTCCGACCAAGTTTCGTGAGTATCGAACTGAAAATATGGCTTCTAGAGCGTAAACAATGTTTTTCTAAGATTTGACCTATTGACCTAGATTTTGCTCCGACATGACCCGATTTCGAAGTCGGTTGAGATATTATCAAAACAAACATTCTGATCGGTTTTCACGTGTATCGGACTGAAAATGTGGCCTCTAGAGTGTACACAAGGTTTTCCAAAGATTTGACTTAGTGATCTTTTATGACCCGACATGGCCTATTTTCGAACTCGTCTGAAATATCATCAAAACAAACATTCTGACTAAATTGAACGAGTATCGGACTGAAAATATGGCCTCTAGAGCGTACACAAGGTTTTTCTAAAATGTAAGCTAGTGATCTAGTTTTTGACCAACATAACCTACATGTATTTTCGAATTCGTCCGAGATAACATCAAGCCAAACATTCTGACCAACTTTCGAGAGTATTGGACTAAAATTGTGGCCCCCAGAGCATACACAAGGTTTTTCTAAGATTTGACCTGTTGACCAATTTTTAGAACCCATATGACCCATTTTCCAACTCGATATCATTAAGACAGAGCTTCTGACCAAGTTTCACAAGAATCGGACTGAAAATGTGGCCTCCAGAGAGTACACAAGGTAAAAGTTGACGACGCACAACGGACACAGCACAATGACACATTCGGCATACCTCTGGTGATGGGAGCCGTAATATCCCTCGGCTGTAACTGGTGGATTGACATGTGTCGGGTCGATGCATTCATCGTCGGAAATACGCCGGTTTACCGTTCTGAAATTAGTAAGGTTGCTCTTACCCTCTTACAAAAGAAAACTTGAGTTTCAATTTTCTATTGGCCTGCCCGGGTGGCTCAGTGGTGAGCGTGTCGGACTCATGACCTGGTGGTTACGAGTTCGATACCCGGTTGAGGCGAACTTTCTTTCCGGCGTATTTTCGCCTCTCATCTCTGCTGAAGCATGTGAGAAAAGTATTCGGTGGCTTTAGAAAGAGAGTAGTGTAAGTACCAGTGTGAGAAAGCCAGGAAAAACATGTGCGTCACCGACCGCCATGATATGACTTTAGCTGTTAAAGTGGCGTTAAACCCCAATACAACCAATCAATCAATTTTCTATCAATTTTTTCTTAACTATATTTCAGTTGACAAACAGTTCATACATTCATGTGTTTAACTTGGTTTATCAATTCCGATTGAAATTTTCATCGACAAATAGACAGTTGTGAATAACTTCATCGAGGTTGTCTATGTCACGTGATTCTCATTTCGAGATGGAAATCTCCTTGATACGGATGAGGTTAGATGTAGGTACGGAATTGGCCGAGTTGTGACGAGTGCACGATGACAAACGCTCACCATGAGCACTTCGTACTCAGGTGAGCTAACAACTAGATACATATGGTCATTTTATTAACGTTACATATTTACAAGAGATTTGTCGCTCTAAGTATACAGAATATACTTTGACTTTGTTATCAATTGATTTAACGGCGTTTTACTCCGCATCAACATTTTTAGTTATATCATACCTATATATGTTTTGGGTTTCAGTACCCGGCTAGGATTCTGACATGTTTTGCCAAATAGCATTTCTTTTAAATGGAGTGCTTCTGGTGCGGGATAGAAATCAGAACTTCAAGGCTTCGAGCTCTACTCTCTACAACACGCGAAGTACTCCAAATTAATAAATTAACGCCAACATTTCTTAACAGTTCAGAAAATATATCTATATGAGCGGTGCTCTGTATAAAAGAGGCTTTATGCATCTGCGAAAAGTATTGATCCAGGCCAGCCTGGGCTGAAACTTTTTGCTATTGGTCAATTTTTTGTTTGTTAACCCTTTACCCCATAAGGCATTTTTATGGTATCTCTAATTGACCCTAAATACCAGCAAGGATGAAGCCGTTTCTTATCTGTATATGACACCTTTTGATAGCATAGAAAACATTGTGGCAAAAGGTGAAATTGCTCGTGACGAGCAATTTCACCTTTTGCCACAATGTTTTCCAAAGGCTCTTACAAGCAATGCGTAGAAATGAGTATCTATGGAGTAAAGGGTTACAGGACCAAGCAACCTCATGATTATTAAATCGGTTATCCTATGGATGCATAATTATTGGATGACCTGGACTAGTATCGTGCATAATAATTGGGATGCAACACGCGAAAAGGGATATTCGGACATTTGCGTAAAGAGTCGTCTCGGATCAGCCTACGCAGTCCGCGCAGGCTAATCCGAGACGGCACTCTACGACTATACAAGATTTTGTTCTTGAGTAGACTTGTGCAAAACAGAAACTTACATAAAAAAAGGAAATTTTTGTTTCAGATTAGCCTACGCGGACTGCGCATGCTAATCCGAGACTACACTTTACGCAAATGTCCGAATGCACCATTTCGTGCGTTGTAGGCCATATAGAGATGCATTAAACCCCTATTGTCAGAGCGAGGCTCATATTTGTAATATATTCTCGTATTCTCTTCAGTAAACCGTGTTGCATACTGACGAATGAAATAAATATTTCAACTATCGAACAGTGTTAATCCAATACCATGATCACATAAAGCCTTCGACCAGTAATTAAGAAGGTGCAGTTTGATCTTTGATATGGCTAAATTTCTTGTCGGACCGAAAATTAAACTCGCAAACGTCGGGTTTTCGATACTTCATTTTTAAGAAAAAACAATAAGTATTTCGCGGCGCAATTTAAAGTTAGATTCAACAATCATTTAAAACAATTATTCAGTATATCAAGCAGTTTAAAGTTAGCTTCAGCTGTCATCAGTATTTTTCTTTGCATACATTGCAGTTTCGCACACTCAAAAACGTAGTTCAAGTCAATCCCGCCGAGCCCCGGTAGCCCAATCGGTTGCGTGCTGGACTTGAGAACAAAGGTTCTGGGTTCGATGTCCAGCTATGATTCCTGGCTCAACCAATTTCTTTCCGAGGACTGATGATAGTCACTGCGACAGGATTCATTCATCTCCCACCGCTGACCATTGTTTCGACTATGATCATGTGGGAAAGCAGCCATTGGTTTGGAAAGGAAATTGTGCGAAGCACTGGCAAAAGAAACTCCAGGAACGCATGGATAGGTGCACAGGCCGTCGCGGTATAACTAAAATAATGTAGAAAACGGCGTTAAACACCATACATTAATCAATCAATCCAGTCAATCCAACCTATTACATACCGACATCTTTGTTTGGACCAGGTCTATCTTTTTCTGTATGACCCGTCTTAACAGTAGAATGCACGAGCGCAGGTCTATCTACGCAAATGCACAGGTTTTTCTGCAGATGGAAAACCTGCCCACGTGCAGGAAAGATACGCTCCCGTGCGAGAAAGACCAGTCCACATGCAAATTTTCGAACCTTGGGTTGTGCAAAAGGCTCGTGAAGAACATTGGTAATCGCGCGGTACTGATTTTTAGGAATTTGTTAAATAACAGAAAGAATCTTGCAAATATATTTCTTTCTGGAAAGACAGATTTTCATCTAATCTTTATGGTGACCAACTCAGAAATTCGTTGATAATTTCTAACAACGCGATCATTGAAAAAAAATCAATCTATCCTGAGTATCCTCTCCAATTTACAAAATTTACGGAACCCCTAAAGTGACATGCTTGGCTTTCTTTAATATGCAAATTTCTCATGTTATTTCGTCTTTACGAAGAACTATATACGAAATAGTATTTCGTATTTACGAAATATTTCATAATTACGAGATGATTACTGATAAAACGAAATAGTATTTCGTAAAAACGAAATGAATATTTCGTAAATACGAAATAATCTGATAATTTGAAATACGGGCATCCTCGTTTCGACTCGGGGTCGAGGCTCTTGGACTGCCTTGCGATTGGGCCCATTGTAGGGTTGATGGATAGCCTCTCACATCGAAGGCTATAGATTTGAATTCCGGGTTGAGCTGTCTTATTCCTGAAATGCCTACACCATGTTCGAATTTGGGTTCTGTTTCTAGGGAGCTATAATCTAGAGTCATTGACGAAAGTTGCGCTTTTCCATGCAGACTCGATGTCAAATATAGAAAATAATATCGGTACTGCATTAGACAAAATGGGGAAAGCATAATACTATGACTGGTAAACTTAAATTATATTCATTCAGTCAGTCAGTCAGTCAGTCAGAAAAGCAATCAGTCAGACCCTAGTCTATCCATCCGTCTGTTATGTCTTCCGTTTATGAATTATGTACGCACAATTGTCATTGATAATTAACTCTTTACCACACGAGAAAATTTTAGACTGGTCCAAATTGAAAGCGTTTGCTGACGACAAAATAAAGGCAAAAAGAAAAATTGAAATTTGTTCCGGGAAGGGTAGAAAACACTGTGGGAAAAGGAGAAAATGCTGGTTACCAGCATTTTCTCCTTTTCCCACAGTGTTTTCAAAAGGCTTTTTTTCTCAGGGGCGTCAAAAGTAGGGATTGTGTGGTAATGGGTTAAAAGTAAAAGTTACAATACTCAGCTTGTTTAGAGCACTGTCCAGTCGAAATCTTGAGGTTGAGGATCCGATTCCCAGCCGAGTCATTTTTCATATTTAATAATTAGAATTTATGGCTCTCTTTCTTATCACTGGAGTGCAGAAATCACAACAGGCTCTTAATTGTGAGGGAGAGGGACTTGTAGAGTACGTAAGTGGTTGATTGATACCAGGCTAAATAATTATCAATTATCAATCACGATGACGAACAGCACTTATTCATGAATTTTTAGGTTTCACCATTAGCCTAATGCCGTTCTGATAAGCCTAGCCGAACAACTGACGCTCAAACAGCCCCGCCAGTGGGATTCTAACCCAGAACCTCTTAGTTATAAATATGATCCCTTAACCTCCATTTATAAGAGGACTCGTAATGTTCAGGCATCCGCAAAATTACTAATGCGTCTTAAATATGAACATATCAGCGTCGACGTATTTTCGAGTAGATATGCAGCTTGTTGACTTGCATTCCTTGTGTAGTTTGACATACTGAAAATTTACTGATACCGAAAAGTTTGACCAATCTGCGCACGCCGGGTCGATACTTTTCACTAATACAGTAAGCCCCTTTCCACAGAGCATATCTCATATACAATGGTCTATTCTGGTCCCCCTCTCGAAAATAAATCCTGGATCCGCCCTTGTAATGAATCCATAAAATCCATTTTGTCTTATGTGCGATCGAATGATGAGCTCGATAGCTTTTTGACATGCAGAAAATTTGAATTTGAAGAACTCGGAAAGTTTCGGCAAATGTCAGCCTGCCTCTTCCTCTACCTAAATTCTTTTTCGTATTTTTTTTAGTTTTCATATACATGTAAGTTAAATACCTAAAGTGAGAAAAAGTTAATGACGGACCCATGTTTTAAATTATGTCTACAGTAGTGTTATTTGATTGTAATGCGCCCTATTTCAAATGAGACTAACCGTTGATATCTCCATATTAGTTAGCACAGTTTAGTCTCTGGAGCGAAAAGGCCCGCGTGCCTCCTTTTCTTTTTATGAAGAAGCAAAGCTAACATAAGAGCACACTACTTTTATGGCTGACCAAGCATACCTAGCCCCAAGAAATCAAACGACATGCAAATTGAGCGGCCCGATCACTGCCATAGTCAAATGATCAGAATCGCTTTGAGATCAGCTGTCCTATGCTTGATCCCCAGGTCCTGGCCTCGAACCTCACTGGTAGTGTGTAAAACAGCACTCAATCAGTTATTACTGACCTAAGGCCCTATAGAATTGGATCAGTTAGTGCGATCGGACAGACGGTAGAACTAAAAACACGAGAATGTTACCGGCAAGAGTTAGAATCCAAAATTAGAAGAAAAAAAATCCGAAGATCGATGCACACGAAGTGTCACTTTTAAGCCACTATTTATTAATGTTCAAGCGAGAAATAATAAAACTGCTAAAAGTACATATAAAAAAAAGAAATTACCTAAGTTTTACCATGAAACATGTCATACGCGTCATTTTTCATCGAACAGGTCCAACCTTTTCAACATGATTGTTAAGTGCTCTGCTCAATAGTACACTGATGGCCGGATATCCACCTCGAACATGGGTCTTACCAAGGCACGAGCTTCACAAAACAACTCGAGCGCTTCGCGCTCTCGGTGTTACGTGAAGCACGTGCCTAGGTCCTTCTTAAACGGAAAGACCTCGTACTATACCGTTGTCTGCGCATGTCATATTCTTCGAAGATTGGGTATTTATAGAATGCCATCTAGCGGGAAATAATGCGTACTGTATACATCCAAGTTTAAACATATTAATGTCATATCGATTGAGGAACGAGTTTTTACAACTTAAAATAATAGAACTTGGTCTACAAGGTTAAATCAGCTCCTGAGTATCGAGCTCAGGATTGCAAGGCTGTACTTCACTACCACAGACTCACCTGATAGGAAGGCTTTATACTTTCAAGAAAACGGTTTTGAAATTCTAACAGTTTTCAAAACGACAAACAGACTCTTTCAATTTGAAAGCATCTGAATGCGACAACGTTCTTTGACTGGCTAGACACATTATCGGAAAAATAAAAATTGATCCTAAACAGCATCTTCTAATTTTCCCAAAATTGTGGGCCCCAAACGACGGAAAAAAGGTGCTAAGGCTGAGGCGAATCTACACTTTTTGCTGATGCATTAAGCCCGCATTTCATAGAACATTGCACAAATACATTAACTTCAAAATATTGGCACTCTACGAAGCACTTCGGCAAGCGTTTTAAAATGTCCTTAAGAATTTGGTAACTCTTTCGTAAGATTTAAAATACGAAAACTTTTTTTAACGTTTGAGTAAAACGGGCCCCATGCATGCATGTATGCACACTACACAGACAGTTACGGACTGTGAAAAGACATTTATCCTCAAATACCGAAATTTATCGACTGAAATACAAGATTTTCATTAACACTCGTGAGAAAAAATTGTAAAAAGAGTGGAAGAACGTGCAGAATCAGATTAGACCTAACCTACATACTAGATTATCTTCGTCCGTAAAGTAGCACCGCATTACTGGATAAATAAAAACCAGTCCCTATTTGTAACGCTTTAATTTTGCATGAAATGGTACATAATCTTGAAAAGCTATCTTGACCAGGGTAAGGTGAATCAGATATCAGACTGCACTCTCTGTTCAGGCTGATCTTAATTGATCAACACTGTAAGCACGCTCGTTTAGCCTTATCGTAATCTGCACCGTCCGAAGAATTACGAAGGTTTTTATCCCGCAACCTAGACAGTCAACTTTGCAATGGATAAACTCAGTCTTGTTTTATTTTACCCTTACTCTTACAACTCTGACAGAATTAAACACAAATTACATTTATGTTGCTTTTGCAGACAGAGTGCAGTCTGATCGCGAATAGGTCTATATACTGTCCCCTACTTTTGAAAATGCTCATTCCAAAGCAACGTCAGAATAACAATCATTTTCGCTGTTTTTCCTGAACAGAAAAAGTTTATGTCATATTTCAGCTCTTTAAGGGTAGAACATAAATATTGTAATGAATGATTAAACTTGTACCTAATTCTTAACCATTAAACAATCCAATAAATGAAACGGAAATTTTCTGCCTATACCAAGGGATATTACCCATTCTCTATGATACCGGGGCTTAATGCATTTGCGAAAAGTATCGACCTAGATCAGCCTGCGTAGTTCGCGCAGGCTGACCTAGGCCGAAACTTTTCGCTATTGGTCAGATTTCTGTATGTTCAAGGCCAAGTTTGCCTCATAATTAAGTTAGTAGTCAAAAAGAAGTGGCTATAATGGTTTGGGTCCGTAAGTATATGTAATTGCTTTGCTTTTTACCATGAATCACGGAGATACATTAAGCCCCTTTTCACAGAACATGGCTCGTATATACATGTGTGTATATATATTGCGTGTTCAAATTTCCTTTCAGCCAAATTTTCTCACGGTATCGGACTAAATAGATCAAGATCAAACTGAACTTCTGTGCAGTCTGATCTTAATATATTCTGTCTGCACGAGCACCTAATGTCGCGCTTTCCAGCTTAATGCTTGGATTTCATCTATTTTTGAGTGGATCTTATATTGTTGGATACCATTTCTTTTGAGTCCAACTTATGCATATCATTTATGCTCCAGATAAACACAATAATAAGGCTTGCAACATGCGAAAAGGGGCATTCGGACATTTGCGTAAAGTGTCGTCTCAGATCTGCCTGTGCACTCCGCGCAGGCTAATCCGAAACGACACTTTCCGATTTTATGTAATTTTCTGGTTTGCGCAAGTCTACTTCAACACAAAATCTAATGTACTGGTAAAGTGCCGTCTCGGATTATCCTACGCCGACTACGCAGTTTGATCCGAGACGACACTTTACGCAAATGTCCGTAAACTCCTTTTCGCGTGTTGCAAGCCAATTACAGTTTGAACCTATTCCATCTGAAAAATGTTCCTTGCAACAGAAAATTGTTGAAAAACAATGTGGCTGAGGAGAAATTGTTTTTACCCGGCATTTCATCCTTTTGTCGCTTTTATATGCATGACATTTTAAGTTGAGTTAATTTTCCATACCATACAATGCCATAATTTTATGTCATCACCTGCAAGATTGTTTCGGGGTTAATGAGTAGACTCTTTTCCAAACGACTTAGACTTATTCATATTGAACGCATTAGCAGACGACAAATCAAAAGTGTCACTGATTATGACATAATTTTTATGAAGGGTAGAAACATGGGAAGTGGAGAAAATGCTGATTGTAAGCAGTTTTTCCTTTACCCATGATGTTTTCAAAAACTTTGTTCTTAGCGGTAGTTGAAAGTGATTATTTGAAAATGGTTTAAGAGCATTTGCGTGCCGCTCTGGCAAAGGGAGGCATAATGCGTCTCCGAGATGAATGATACCAATTAAGCTATCGCAAAATTATGGATCCCAAAATCATTTAAGCTGCTTTTTTACGAACCAGCTGAACCCTTTACCACACAATGACGACTTTTGACAACCCTGAGGAAAAAGCCTTTTGAAAACATTGTGGGAAAAGAAGAAAATGCTGGTAACCAGCATTTTCTCCTTTTCTCACAAAGTTTTCTACCCTGTCAAAGAAAAATTACATCATTTGAGTCACCATGAAATTGTTGTCTAGAACGGTTTCAATTTTGATGGATTTAAAATTTTGCCATGTGGTAAAAGGTTAATTAAGAGATCGACTGGTCCTTAGGCATAAAAAATTGACCAAAAGCGGACTATGCTGACCTCGGTCTATAGTTTCGCTGGTGCATTAAGCCCCCTTGTCACACAGCACGAGTCATTTACAAATTTCAAAATGAATATGAGTACATCTTTTATTTTAGAAAGCAGCAATATATCCTTCTCCCTCCATGTTTTAATCCGTTACCAAACAATTCCTGGTTTTTACGACCCTGAGACAGAAGCCTTTTAAAAGCATTGTGGGGGGAAGGAGAAAATGCTGGTAACCAGCATTTTCTCCTTTTCCCACAATGTTTTCTACCCTGCCGAATACAAATTTCAATTTTTGAGTTACGTTTATTATGTCTTCTGCAAGTGCTTCCAATTTGGACCAGTCCAAAGTTTTGTCGTTTGGTAAAGAGTTAAAAGGGCTATTTCATCAAGGTACATAGTTAAAAACATGGCTTTGTACGGTAGAGGGTTAATAACTTACTATCCAAAGAGCAAAACTTTAGACTTTTAGAATGCATTTGCGGGAAACGAATCAAGTGTAGTTTTAAATCGTAGGTTTCGTCTTTGAAAGGCCTGGCCTGGAAACATTGGCAGAAAAGGAAAAATTCCTTGTCGAGTGCGTTTCTTCATTTTGAAATCAATGTTTTAAACAAGTCTTCTTCAAGGTAGTTGCTTGATATAAAGTTAATCACACGACGAAATTATAGACTTGCCTAAATTCAAAGCAATCCCAGGCTACAATTTAAATATGGCTAAAATGATGGAATGTCTTTGGTTGGATAGAAACATCGTGGGAAAAGGAGAAAATGCTGGTTATCGGCATTTTCTTCCTTTTCCTGCAATGTTTTTAGAGGGCTTAATCGGCATAGTTTAGTAAAGGGTTAATAATGGTCAGGTGGATATAAAACCAGTCAAAACAACAGGTGCAAGGGATTGGCTCAACATATTAACATGCAGTCGGAAGTGTCACCAAACGGAATTTGACCTTGTCGATTTCCTTCTCAATCACCCTCTGACATATTTGTGTAGAGGGGAAAAAAACAACATTGAGGCAACTTTTCATTTTCTTCAACAAGAATACTTTTCTTTGCACAAAATTTTCCCGCCTGTACGACTACACGTGACTCTGAGATTTGCTGAACTCTGACTGTTTCAATGATATTCGCGGGTAAATATCGACCGCTAAATGTAAATACCTGATTAATTTCAAGGCCGATTTTACCAGAATAGATTAACCCTTTTCTTGCTGAATGAATTTTATGACAATTTTCAAGCTGATAGAGAAAAACCAAATGTTGCTATTTCAAACACTTTTATAAGAAAAATATCTCGTTATCAGACAGTGCAGATCCAAGATCAGACTGCAGGTCTGTGCAGTCTACGCTATCCGCAAAAGGTAAGCGAGTCGCAGTTAGCAGCCAATGGGTTAAGATATCGGACAGTGCAGATTCATCTAGAGACTGCCTGTTCCTTTTAGTCTGATCTTGATCTACTCGGCAAAATTCATCTGATGCTGTCCTTGGCATACTATCAGTTAATCCTGTACTCAATACTCATTTTGACGTATCCACAGCAGACAGCTTTTGGAAACATTGTGGGAAAAGGAGAAATTGCTCGTAACGAGCAATTTCTCCTTTTCCCACAATGTTTTCCACTCAATCAGATATTTGTATCCTCATTTGTCCATACTTTTGGCATCATATCTTTATTTGCTGCTGAAATGGAAGAGCCTCAAATTGGCATAAAAGGTAAAGAGTCACAACCAATGCCCTTTTGGACAATGTAAGCAAGATCAGACTGCAAAAATGTGCAGTTTGATCTGCGATTTGCACTGACCATTTACCTAGGTATCTCTGGCGAAAGAGAATTTTGAAAATGCTGTAATTGCAGTTTTAGCATTGGCTATAAATTCCTATTGGATCCTTTTCCAAATAATCACGAGTGTTTGCCTTGGAGCATTTGAATCCATTGTAGGAAAAGGAGAAAATGCTAATTACCAATATTTTCTACCTTTTTTTTTCAAAATGTTTTCCACCCTTTCAGAAATTGGAAGGCCTGGAGGGGCCTGAAATCGCTATACTGGGGGAGATTTTGCTTTTATGCTAGAATACATTATGAATTCTTGATGCAAAAAGAAAATAAAAACAAAACACACAAAGGTGTCTTCTTGCAATTGGGCTTGAATCCATTAAAACAGCATATTTAGGCATGGTGAGCTGAACAAACAGTGAAAAAAATTAAAGTGAAATTTCTCCACACTAAACGTATGAAATCCAAGCAAATCTGATAGCATTTCAGTATGCCTTGTGGCTGCTTTTCCCATAATGATTATCAGATTTTTTTCAAAATCAATTGGGTCCAGCTGTTTAAGATACAATGTAATTGTGCAAGTTTCATGAAATTCCAACCAAAAATGATGACCTCATCACTGAAGAAGAAATGGAAATTTTTAACTTTTTTACTTTTCCCATATTGTTGGAATCTTTTTCAAAATCAATAGGATTCAAGCTGTTGATGAGATCAAGCTTGGAGAATAAGACTGTGCAAATCATGAAAATCCAACCTCAAATTTTGACTTCATCATATAAACAAGAAATAGAAATTTTCTACATGAAATGGCTACTTTCCCAAACTGTTTGTTGGATTTTTTTTCAAAATCAATAGGGTTCAGCTATTGATGAGATAAACAAACTGTTCAAGCTTCACTAAAATCTGACAACAAATGAAGACTTTATCATGTAACAAGAAATGGAAATTTTAAACTTGAAATGACTACTTTTCATACTGTTTGATGGATTCTTTTCAAAATCAAAAGGATTGAGGCTATAGATGAGATGAACAAACTCTGCAAGTTTCACAAAAACCTGACAACAAATGCAGACTTTATCAGGTAAAAAAGAAATGGAAATTTTCAACTTGAAATGGCTACTTTTCCAATACTGTTTGATGGATTTTTTTCAAAATCTATAGGACTGAAGCTATTGACAAGATAAACAAACTGTGCAAGTTTCAAGAAAACCTGACAACAAATGCAGACTTTATGGCGTAAACAAGAAAAAGACTAACGGATAGACAGACGGATGGACTGACAGCGGAAACCCTGCCATGACATGAGCTCTGCTGGCTTTCAGCCAGTAAAGGGTAACAAGTACATCTACCAAACCAGGAACACATTTTGAACTGACATCTGCATTTTTTTTCAACCTTTTCCTGCTTAATAACTAACATGAAAAATTAATTCTCGATTCAATACTGATAACCTAAATATTAGTTAAACATATTTATTTTACATCCATTGAGAAAACAGTTTGTACAACCTATACTAATCTCTCTTGATTCTGCTTCCTGGGAACTACACCAGTACTCGCGCCGAATGTGTGGGCCAATGAAAAATCTCAAATTTGACAACCGCTCCACGGTATCAACTCAGGACCTTTAGGTTATGAGGCTGACGCTCTACCTCACGACCACCGACACCACACAACCTCAATATTGCTTTTTCAAAGTCATGTTTCGGGAAATAATATCTCCTTTATGGACAATAATGTTTCCTTTGGAGATAGTGTAGATAGTGTGCACCCTGAACTTGATCTACACTTACTGCAAAAGGTCAGTAAGTCACGCTTAGCAACCAACTGGTTAATATGAGCCTGTCTAAAATGTTGTTTTTCTATAAAGGTCAATGAATAAATCAAAGACAGCAAAAATAAAATAACCCTGATGTTATCACGTTCGAACTAATTTTGGTTTCAGAAGCTGAGAATTGCATTTGTTAACACTTCCTCTGGCTAGAGAACAAAAAACAGAACACATAACAACACCATACATGTGTAGAGGGAGTGATTTTGATTTCAAAATTTAAAATACTAATTATCTCCCACTAAACCCTATGACCCTATTTTATGGGTACTCAGTAGAATCGAATCATCAAAACAATTCTAATGAGTAACCATAGCATAGGGTTTGGAAGAGAAATCAAAGATTAAGACTATCATCTACTCCCTCTTATCTGGAGGTGGACTACAGATATACCACAAAGACTAGATAGATATAGATATACCACAAAGACTAGATAGACAAGTCCAAGTAAAAGGAATTTGTTAACCCTTATCCTACTGAATAAGCTAATTAATACATTTATTTGAATGGTGTTTGATGCTACTTTCAACATTATTTCAGTCATATCACGGTGACAGCTCACATTTTCATGTTGTTCTTGGTTTCATCAGTACAAGGCTTGACTCTGAGGTGTCTTGCCCAAGGGTTCTCCTGTGAAAAACCCAGTGGAGCCAGTGAGCCTCTAGATTACGAGTCCTTCGCTTTACCACTGAACCACACAGAATCCTTATATTATACATTCAAATTAATTGTTAAAAAACCAATTGTGCAGTCTGATCTTGATCTAGACTGTCTACAAAAGGTAAGTAAGTAGAGCTTTGCAGCCTAAAGGTTAAATCATCCATTCATGAATATAACTCAAGTTATTGTTTCAAAATTGTTTTAGTCAGTCTGGCTAATTGACTGTATTTACAAGACTACACAATAAAAGTTTGAGCTTGTGCCTTACATTAGCCTTTTCCCACACAATCCCAAGTTCTAATGACCCTGAAGAAGAAGATTTTTGCAAACATTATGATAATGGGAGATAATGTAGGAAACCAGCATTTTCTCTTCTTTCCACAATGTTTTGTACACTATCAAAATCTCTTTTAAGCATCTGAACTTTATTTAAATTTACTGTCTGCAAATGTTTTGAATTTAGACTAGTCTAATTTTATTGTTGTTTGGGAAAAAGTTAAAAATCTCAAATTTTGGAAACCATCATTACTCTACACCCTTTACTATGGACGAGTCAATTATTTTTAATAAACTTGTGTCTCAGAGTTTGTAGTATATCTATTTATGCAGAATTCATTCCTCTTTCAACACTAATGACCAAATTCTATTAACTTAATTCAAACTTAACCTGCAAAATGAATTAAACAAAAATTTCAAGCCAAAAGTGTAAACCTAGATGTTGCTGTTTGAAAGGCGGTTTTAAGGCGGTTTTAGGTACCTATTTATCGGACAATGTAGTACCAAGATCAGGCTGCACATTCTGTGCAGTCTGATTTTGATCTAAATTGTCCACACAAGGTCCTTGATACAGCTTAGCAGCCAACCAGTTAAGTACCTTCAAACTTTTGACTCTGTCGTATGTAGCCAATATTCTTCATTGGCTCAATATTTAGGGAGAGATGGGAGAGGATGGAATATCGGGTATAAGATTTTAACTTAAAAATGTACTGGATTGGAAGAGAAGACACTTGTAATTCTTAAACCATTACCACATGGCAAAAATTTTAGACCTATCCAAATTGAAAAAATTTGCAGACGCCAATTTCAAAGAGGCTCAAATGGTGCAATTTTGCTTTGATAGTGTAGAAAACATTGTGGGAAAAGGAGAAAATGCTGGTTGCCAGCATTTTCTCCTTTTCCCACAATGTTTTTAAAAGGCTTCTTCCTCCCGTCATTGTGTGGAAAAGGGTTAATTAATCCCTGAAGTGCTGTACTGATGAAATGACCACTTTCAATTTGGAAAGGCATGAAGACTTTTGTTATCTTAAGGTTGCTTTTGCCAGAATAATTTTTATGTAACAAAGCAGCAGACACTGAAGACCCAATCTCAGTCTTCATGTTCTGTGCAGTCTGATCATAGTCTGCATAATCCTTAACCCTTTCCCAAATGACAAACTTTTGGACAAGAACAAACTGAAAGCATTTGCAGACGACAATTCAACTCTTGCTGAAAGATGATTTCTGTCTATGATAGGGTAGAAAACATTGTGGGAAAAGGAGAAAATGCTGGTTACCAGCATTTTCTCCTTTTCCTACGATGTTTTCAAAAGGCTACTATACCAGACCCGTAAAAACCAGGGATTGTTTGGGAAAGGGTTAAAAGCAACAGCTTCTAGCACTTTCACAGCTAAACCTTTGACAACAAAAACATCAACATGCTGGTATTTATCAAACCCTATCTGTGAACTATATGACAAAATTTTATACTGGTCCATTTTGATTCATTTGCAGACAAAAGTTTGCATTCTTCTATGAAATGGTTGAAAACATGGGAGGGTTACCAGCATTCTCATCTTGTCCAAAGTGCTTTCCAAAGCTGCTTTTCCAGAGGATTGTTTAACACTTTACCAAAAGACAAAAATTTAAGACTTGTATAGAGCGTTTGTAGGGACCGTATCAAATATCGTTCAATCAATTTGAATAGACTTGTTCTTTAAATGGTAGAACTCATTATTGGAAAAGGGGAAATGCTGGTTTTCTCATTGTATGACTTGTTCTCAAAAGCTTTCTTCCACAGGACGATCATCTATATTTACACAGCTGACCAATATCTATATCATGCTGCACAACATAAAATCTTTAGTGTTTTTTTTCTCTCTGGATTGAAAGATGTATCTTTAACCCTTTGCCACACCACAAAATTTTATACCTGTCCTAAATGAAAGCATTTGCAGATGACAGTTGCAATGTGGCTCATATGAAATGATCTTTCTTTGATAGGGCAGCCACGTAGGAAGCATTTCAAGATGGGGGGGGGGGCTAACTTCGAAATACTGAGATTTTTTGTGTGATAATTGCATTGCGCTAAAAACTCATATTTTAGTTACTATGATTTTCAAAATTATTGGGGGGGGGGGGGGGGGGGGGGGCTGAGCGCCCCCCCCCCCCCTGTTCCTATGGGCCTGTAGGGTAAAAAACATTGTGTAAAAAGAGGAAATGTTGGTTACAAGCATCTTTTCCTTTTCCCACAATGTTTTCAAAAGCTTCTCTTTCAGGGGTGTTAAAAGTCTTCATTGTGGGTAAAGGGTTTAACACATGATTGCTTGGTAAAGGGTTAAATTGCTTATAAATGAAATCTATACTTTCAGCAAAGTCAAAGGCCTATTTATGTATCTATGATTTTCCATGAATGTTTTTTCAGAGTATGAGGAATATTTATAAAATGTAGATCCAAGATCAGACACAGATGGTATGCAGTTTGATCTGTATCTACACTGTTTGTTAACTCTTTACTAAAGGACAATATTTTAGACTGGTCCAAATTGAAACCATTTGCAGATGACAAAATTAATCTGACTCAAAAATTGAAATTTCTTGGAGGGGGGGGGATAGAAAATATTGTGGGAAAAGGAGTTACCAGCATTTTCACTTTCTCCCACAATATTTCCAAAAGCCTTCTTTTTCAGGGTTGTGAAAACCAAGAATTCTTTGGAAAAAGGCAAAGCCTTCTTTTTCAGGGTTGTGAAAACCAGGGATTGTTTGGAGAAGGGATAAATCAGCAGCAGTTTTGTTTATATCAGAAGTGTGTATCAATTTAGAAAAAAAATACAACAGCTAGGTTATGGAGGAATGAATTCTGCAATTTAACAAGTGTTTTCAACATACAGTTTCTGCTCTGGGACTAAATGTACTTCCTGCCTGTGTTTTTCGGACTTTGTGCTGTTTCTGTCTTAGCTGAATTCTTGCAGATTTGGTCCCTGGCAGATTCAGTCCATCTTTTGTGTGTGTGTCACTCGCCAGTCTGCGATTTATCGTGAAAATACAATTATTTACACATTTTTCACAAGGGTACTTACCTGCCTTTACTGCCACTGCACACTGTATTGTAGGTCGTGCTTTCTGCAAATAAGCCAACCTCTGGCAAATGTGATTTAATGCATACCTGTGCATTAACTCTCCACCAAACGACAAAATTTTGGACTAGTCCAGATTGAAAGCATTTGCAGACGACTAAATAAATTTGAATCAAAAATTGAAATTTGATTTGGAAAGGGTTGAAAACATTGTGGGAAAAGGAGAAAATGCTGGTTACCAGCATTTTCTCCTTTTCCCACAGTGTTTTCAAAAGGCATCCTTCTCAGGGTCATTAATAGTCGGGATTGTGTGGTAAAGAGTTGAACTAGGCAAGCCATTACATAAGTGAAAGATCCATAACGCTGCTTTAGTCTGACAACAAACTGAATAATGATGTAGAATGGTCCTTTGACATGCACCAAAACACAAAAATTTAGATTCAGATCAATCTACTTCAGAAGTAGACCTCTGTCTGTACTTATTTGTAGATGCATTAAACCCCCCTTTCCACAGATTATAAAAAAAATCTTTTCAAGTGGAAAAGTACTATTGACCAAGATCAGACACCTCTTTTTGCTTTATCTCATCTAATCTGTGTCCACAGTGTATGCCATTGTCAATTTTTACAGAAAAGAGTAGTATACTGATGGGAAAAGCCCTCTCAGTGTAATATGAAAAAGACTGGCTATTGCAAAAGGCATAGATCAAGGTCAGACAACAAAGAAACTGCAGTCTGATCTCTTATCAACACCATTCATCGGTATTGCCTTTAATTTAATTAATCTATTTTTAAAACAAAAATAATTAAGAAATTTTATTGTTTTGATGGTGAAAACTTGCCTTATTCTAGCCCATATTCGCTTTAGAAATAAGCTTTTGTTTCTATGGTACACGTACAAGTATTCAAGACCCGCCTGCACATCCGTGGAGTGTGATATTAGGCGCAGATGGGCACTTATGGCAGACAAGATCTTGCTGAATATCGACCGGAAGTTTGATCTTCCAAAGGCACAGACAGGCGCTTTTTTGCGGATGATCTATCAAAAACAGTACATGCAGTCTGATCTTGGATCTGTAACTTCCGCTTGTACAGCGAGAAATTGTGGAATTATTTTTTTTGCGCTGAAAAAATTAAAAATTCTCCGGTCATGTCTTTTTTCCTAGTTCAGGGAGTCGAGCAATTCCAATCTTTATGTCATCTGAATAATTATCCAAAAATAAAGGATTAAAACCGTTTTTCAGTCACGTTCGCTGCCTATCATATTGACTTCGCATGGGAAGATTAATAAGAATATATGATAAATACGGAAACCGATGGAGACTTGAATTGCAAATGCTTCAAATTCAAAGTCGGAGGTTGGGCCACTGCCCTTGGATTCAATTTAACACAGAATTTGCGTCAAAAAGTAACAAATATACCTGGTAAATTGTGTAATATTCAAATATTTTCAATAAGTCATACCTGGAATAGCTTTATTCAGTTCCTAATAGGTAAAAATTCACTTTTTCACTGAGAAAAATCAGGAGCGCTTGTTCAGCCCGTGATCCTGCAGCCGAAAAGAATCTTCATGGGCACTGATTGGGTATTAGGATCATGTGATGGCAATGCTGCGCAGTGATTGGATATCCATTCCGGATAATCAGGAAGCAAAGCACTGATGGGATATTTGGACCATGTGATCAGTGTTAGCCTGAGTAGCGTTGTCTGCGCATGTCATATTCTTCGAAGATTATGAAGATGAGAATTTATAGAATCTTATCTAGCGGGAGATAATGGCCTAAGAAGAATAGATTACCAATGTGCATGTACAACCTCAGAATTCCTGTCAGCTTGTATTAGATTTTCTTTCAGAAATTAAGGTGCTCGAAAAACAGAAAAATACGCTTAAAATGTCATCTCTTGACTCTGGTAGCTGATTGCTAAGTATTATTTTCTTTGTATCATTCTGATCCTTTAGAGAATAATATGTAAAACGTGCTAAATGTCTTCACAATGGAGCCCTTTGACTTCTACCTCTAATGATGGGCTACCGGAGGGTTTGAGAATCGCTTTTTTTTTAAATAACTTTTACACTGTACGAAAAACAAACCTAGAAAATCATCTTTAATCCGATAAAATCTGGTGTTCATACCTCAAAGTCAATGATCTATCCAAAATAAAATGTAATTAACTCACAAGCAGAGAAAAATACATGTTTTTTTTTTCCATTACAAAATTCTACATCCGAGTTGTTCTTTTTCGGTTTTCTCCTTTCTTTTCTTTTCCTAGTTTGATTGTCTTTTTTTTTGTGTTCCTCCCTCCCCCGACCTCCTTAATTTCTCATTCCTTTTTTATGACGTGTATGTCTTCTTGTCATTGATGTTCTTTTGTTACGTATAATTACATATTATTCTAATTCATTTTTTTTTTTCTTCTTGTTTTAAAACACATTTTATATGTTTCATAAAACAATACAATGATAATTACGCAACTCTCATCTCGTTCAGTTGCAGTATCCGTATCTCTACATTTTCACCGGCCGTATCGGTTCCCCGAACCTCTTAACATTCAGTATCAGTTGCTTTCTTTTCTCTAAGTGCAATTATTAATTGCCCAATCGCTTTATGAACTGCAATGTCTGCTTTAAAAAATATTTATGCCACTAAGACCGCAAGCCTGCTGTAACTTTTTGGCTCAGATTGCTTGAGTTCTAGATCGGTATTTTTTTTTTTCATAATGCTACAAATTAAATCTTGGTCCAGTCGAGTTTCCGAGATGTTTAAGATCCCAAATGTAGGGAAAAGTGAGTATACATATCTCTATCGTTAAACACCTGAACCAGGGTGGCCAAATTAGATAGAAGAGTATTTGTAGAATGCCATCTAGAGGGAGATAATGACAAATACACATCTATCTAATTTGAGCATCCTGCGTTGTCTGCGCATGACATATTCTTCGAAGATTCGACTGTCTTATATGACGCATCACTAGCCCCAAAAGCGGGCTGACTGTAATATTACGCTCAATAAAGTAGCAATGTAGAAAATAGCTTTTATCAGTACGTTTGAGGAAAAATGAGACCTGCTTTAGCTCCAGATTTCTGTAGACTGCTGATCATAGCTGAGTGAATTGCACGAGGTAGCGTTTTATTGAGTAAACGTTTATTTTAGTTTGAAATTCAAAGTTACGGTTGTCGCGTAGGAAAGTGGTTCGGCCCTGTACCCAGGATGCCCAAATTAGATAGATAATGGGGTACAGAACCGGACTACTTTTCTACGCAACAACCGTTACTTTGAATTTTAAACTAATATAAACGTTTACTCAATAAAACGCTACCTGCTGCGATTCAGTTAGCTATTATCAGCAGTTTAGAGAAATATGGAGCTAAATCAGGCCTGATTTGTCTTTAAACATATTGATAAAAGCCATTTTCTCCATTGCTACTTTATAGTGCGTATTACTACAATTACCCCAATATTTGGGGTGTGATGCGTCATAAAAGCAGGTCGAATCTTCGAAGAATATGACATGCGCAGACAACATATTTCCATTTCATACTTTAGGCCCACCCACCTACCCCAAGTGCTTTGATCAGCTTCGCAAGGGAGATCACTGTGAAAGAAACTGTCAAAATGGGTGACAGGGTGCCGATCCGGACAGAAAGATTTGAAAATTTTCGAACATTCCCTCCTGCAGAAGATTATGATGACGAGAGACTGTACTCCCATGGAACAACGAGGGAAAAAAATTCCTCAACAAGCTCACAAACAGGTAAAAACATTGTATTCGTCATTCTTTTACGTGAAGGTCAATCTAGAGAATAATTGGTTTTCGCGTCAACTGTTGAAACTTGTGTCGTGATCATTATTTTAGTAGGAACTTTGAAAACAGACAAATTAATTGTTGTTGAAATGGTGATTTCTTTTTTTGATGGGTAGAAAATGTTGTGAAAAAGGAGAAAATGCTGATGCTTAGCAGCATTTTCTCCTCTTCACACACTGTTTTTTTAACAGACGTCTTTCCTAGTGTCCTTAAAAGACCGGATTGTGTGGTAAAGGGTTAAGGCGTCTCCTTGATGCACTATACCTAGCAAGCCATCACACGATAGTGGATCTATAAATAAGACCATTTTGTTTACCAACCAAATGAATTATGAGGTAGATTTGTCCAAAGACCAGCAGGAAATGTACATGTGGCAAAAAGTGTCAATCCATGTTGGCCTGAACAGAGTGTGCAGGCTGATATGAAGAGACATTTTTTTTTAATTCATTAAGACCCCTTTTTACAGAGCATGGCTTATTTATTTACCACTATAAGGATTGAATTTTAGCATATAACCCTTTATCCTCTATGGTATCTATTTGACCGTAATTAACAGCAAGGATGAAGCTGTTTCTAATGTGTATATGACACCTTTTGATAGCATAGAAAACATTGTAGGAAAAGGTGAAATTGCTCATGACGAGCAATTTCACCGTTTGCCACAGTGTTTACCAAAGGCTCCGACAAGCAATGGGTAGAAATGAGTATCTATGGAGTAAAGGGTTAATACTTGCATATTGTTGTTTTGACAGACCAAATGAAGAAGCTTGCAGGAGAAGCCCTTGGAACAGGCAGGTAATACCCCAATTTACGTTTTATGGTGGAAAAAAGACTAACTATAGAAACAAGTATAGTAGGTCATCTGGATCTATTCACCAACCATTCTTAAGAATGCTTTTAGTCTTTTTCAGAATTTCGTCAATATGAAAGTAACAACATTTGATTGGCTAAACCATTTGGTTTAGCAAATCAGAAGTTGCTTTTATAGTAAGAAAATTTTGAAGAATAAGACAGAGGAAGGTTCTTAAGAATGGTTTGTGAATACAGACCCTGGTTTCAAACAGGCTTTTTTTCAAGACTTTAGTGGTGGTGGGTTTGTTCAACAACAACAAATTAATGAACCCTGAAAGGCTTCCAAGTTTTTTAGTGATAGAAAACTTTGACCACATACACGGAGCTCCAGATATGAGGGAATGATGGTATTCTAAATCTATTATTTCTGCTTTCGAAACCCTATGTTGTGGGTGCTCGTTAGAATTGTCTCATTGAGACGATTCTACAATGAGTACTACCCATTACATAGGGTTTGATGCACAATAAATTACATTTTCAATATTGAAATCAAAATCACTCTCTCTTGTTTTGAGCCATGACCTACACATTTATATATTTTTTTTATATTTTTAGTTCTTTACCACATGATCCTCGGTGAAAACAAACCAAAGAAAGAAGCCTTTTAAAAACATTGCTGGTAACCAGCATTTTCTACCTTTTCCCAAGATGTTTTCTGTCATTTGAATTTTCATCTGCAAATGCTTTCCATGTTGATAAAACTACATTTTTATTTTGTGGTATAGGGTCAATTTATACAAAAAGCAAGCTTGGCCTCAGTTGACAGATTATTAGACATGAATTAGCTTGCAATACTATTACTGGGTATCGTTGATCAAGGCAAACAGGCAAAGAAGGACAAAAGTATTAGGAAGAAACTCTCTCTCACAGTTAAATAATTTTTATCAGAATTTATAGTTGCCTGTAGGCAATATGTATTATACCTGACTAGTAGCTACAGACCTATATGTTGCAAAAGTATGCTTTAATCAATTATTATAGTTGTTAGCATTATACCACATTTCTCTAGCTTTTTTAACTCAAAATCTTTTACTTTCACATCCAAGTAAAAGATGTACAGATAGTTTAGCAAATTAGCTAATTTAGTTAATCATAATTGTTTCTTTGCAGTATCTGGGCATTTGAGCTGATATCGTACCCATTTATAATGATGCGTAGATCTTGTCAGGTGAGTCTTGTCTACACAAGAACCTTTCTAGTGTCACCCACAAGTGGGTGTCACAAGTTTTACATGGGCTTCATGGCTTATTATAGGGAAAACTTTCAAAACATTCTAGCATCTAGCCATAAGGCCTAGGACTACAAACTTTTGCATATTGCTTGATCTAGTGGGCCTCTACCAATGTGCCCAAATTATAGCCCTGGGGTCAAATTTTGCCCCCTCTAGGGGGTCACAGGTTTTATATAGGCTTACAAAATGTTGCATGTTGTAGCTTTACCTAGTGGGCCTTTACCAGGAGGGTCCAAATTATAACCTTGGGGGTCAAGTTGCTCCAACCCAGAGGTCACAAGTTTTACATGAGCTTTTATTGTAAAAACTTGATAGATCTTCTTTTGACTAACCATAAGACCTAACCTGTATCACGAGTCTTATATTTTACTAGGCCTTTTATTGAGCAAACTTTGAAAATCTTCTTGTGTATAATCACACATTCTAGACCTGTTTTATTTGCCATGGGGCTCAATCTTGTGGACCTCCAACAGGATTCAAGTAATTATAGCTTATTGCCAAAAATGATTTTGCACTGGGGTCATAAATTTCTCATAGGATTTCATAGAAGAAAATTTTGTATGTCTTCTAGTTTAAAACCAATTGGCCAAGTATTGTCATGTTTGGCTTGTAGTGTTTTGACTTATTAGCCAATGGAGCAATACAGGGCCATCATGGCCCCCATGTTCTTTTATAGGGTAGAAAATATTGTGGGAAAAGGAGGAAATGCTGGTTACCAGCATTTTCTCCTTATCCCACAGTGTTTTCATAAGGCTGCTCTCCCATGGTGGTGAAAAGTTGGCATTGTGCAGTAAAGAGTTTTAAAATGTCTTTTACAGATATATTATCCAGCTGGTAGATCCCATCTCACTCCCTTCACACTTGTACCAATCATGGTGAAGCTGAAGAGGAATAAGGTTTGTATGTTTCTGCATAACACTGACTCCTTACCAAACAACAAAATTGTAGACTAGACTAAATTGAAAGCACTTGCAGGCGACGAAACAAAAATGGCTCAAAAAATAAAAATTGTTTTTCGGAAAGGTAGGGAACATTGTGGGAAAAGGAGAAAATTCTGCAATTTCTCCTTTTCCTACAATTTTTTTCAAAAAAGCCTCTTTCTCAGGGTCGTTAAAAGTAGGAATTGTGTTGTAAAGAGTCAATTATAACATCTGATCTTAATCTGAAGGGAGTCATTTGGATATCATAATGCTATTAAGGAAGGAGCTAACAAAATGATTTTGTGTTTCACTCTTTATCAAATGACAAAATTTTAGTTTCATCCAAATTGAAAGGTTGCGGAGGACAAATGTGTGTCGAATGATGAAACTTGTCTGGGAAAGATTAGAAAACATTGTGGGTAAGGGAGAAAATGCTGATGATGGGCATATTGTTATGAATTAAACTTATACCCTCTTCTACATGTAAGAGGCTAACATTCTACTCTTACAATTCTGTATGGCATAGATAACTGCTGTCCCACAAAGATTCTTTGCATTTCAGCCACTCATATGTTTATGGAAGGGATTTCCAAGTTATTTGCTATCTAGAGGAATCAACATGGTCAGCGAGAATATAGTGAATGAAGTCACCAACTGGCCACTGTAAGTGTCTTAATATGTTTTCTTTATATCCAGAGATATTGTTTCCTCTTTCTGTTGTACTTCAAGGATTTTATTTAACCCTTTACAAAATGACAAAATTTTAGACTGGTCCAAATTGAAAGCACATGCAGACAACAAAATTAACGTAACTCAAAAATTGAAATTTGTGTACGGCAGGGTAGAAAACATTGTTGGAAAAAGGGAAAAGGAGAACATGCTGGAAACTAGCATTTTCTCCTTTTCCCACAATGTTTTCAAAAGGCTTCTATCTCAGGGTCATAAAAACCAGGGATTGTTTGGTAAAAGATTAATCATTCTTCATCAAACTTCAGTAAATTTGTAGAACACTTCCAGCATATGACAATTCTTTTCCTGTCATAAAAAACAATTTCAAAAATGTTAAAGCTTTAACTCTTTGCCACTGGCAAAACTTGCGACTTGGCCAAACTGAGAGCATTTGCAGATAATGTATGAAAAGTGGCTCAAATGTTGAAATTTGCCTTTGACAGGGTAGGAAAGATTTGGTAAAAGGACAAATGCCAAAATTTCAGACTGGTTCAAATTGAAAGCATTTGCAAAAGACATTGTAGGTAGCCCAAATGATAATATTTGTCTTTGATAAGGTAGACAACATGGTGAGAAAGGAGACCCTAATACTGGTTAATAGCATTTTCTTCTTTTCACACAGTATTTTTAAAAGCTTTCTTTCTCAAGGTTGTCAAAAAGTAATGCAAAGAAATGACCCTTCCGTACAAAATGACCCATGGGTCATTTCTCTGCGTCGAGGAATGGCCCGGTTCATTATTCTACGTAGAGAAATGGACCCAGAGGGTCATTTCTCAAAGTAGAATAATGACCCAGGTCATTTTGTAGGGAAGGGTCATTCCTCTGCATTGGATTGTATGGTAAAAGGCGAATGTTGTTTTACTTTTAGACAAGTATCCTCCTACAGCACATTGAAGAAACACTGCTTGCATTTACTGTTAAAAGGGTAAGACAATTCTGATTCTTATGAATATGAAAGTTGGCAACAAATGCATAGTTGAAAATACAAACAGTATGTGGTAGGATTTGAACCCATGCATCAAAGATCCTCATCTTTTCCTAGTTTAACTTATTACCAAATGACAATATTTTAGGCTTGTCCAATTTGAAACCATTTGCAGTCGACAAAATAAAAGTGACTGAAAATTTGAAGTTTGTTTTGTGAAGGGCAGAAAACATTGTGGGAAAAGGAGAAAATCCTGGTTACCAGCATTTTCTCTTTTTCCCACAATGTTTTCTAAATGTTTCTTTCTCGGGTAAAAAGTAGGCATTGTGTAGTAATGGGTTAAAAAACAACACCTTAACCACTTAGCTAAAGGAAATTCTTCCTAATGCAGTTGCTAGATATTGATTTTATTCAAGACAAAGTTCAGTAAGAAAGGAGTAATCTCCCATAACATAGTGAAGTAACAACCAAACATCTAAATTTTCAACATGTTATAAGCATTTGCCTATGACAAATGTGGTTAAAATAATGCAATTTGTCTCTGTAAGGGTAGAAAACATTGTCGGAAAAGGAAACAAATGCTGGTTACCAGTGTTTTCTCCTTTTTCCCACAATGTTTTCAGAGGCTCTTATTCTTAAGGGTCTTAAAACTCAGGATTGTGTGGTAAACAGTTAACCCTTAACAAGATGAATTGCCCAATTTGATAGCATTTGCAGACAGCAAATTTAAAGTGGTTCAAACAATACAAACTGTTCCAGGATGAACAGAAAACATTATGAGAAAAGTAGAAATTGCTGCTTACCAGTGTATTCTCCTTTTCTCACAATGTTGTCAAAATAATTTCCATACTCTGTATAAGATATTATTTAAATCTGAATGCAATTTACTCACATTGCCTTCTTTTGGCCTCTGCTTGGCCCTTAATCATATGTTAATAACGATTTTTCTTTTATCAAAAAACAGGTCGGGATTCCTGATTACTGCCCCATTCTATGTTAGCAGTTTTGTAGAATCTGTGCAAGTAAGTGTCTATATCTTTGATTTCGAAATAACATTTTCTTGCTCAGGTCAGAGGAAAGATCAAGACAATAAAAATCAACAGATTTTTATTTACAGTTATCCTACTAAATGAATGAAATTTTAAACTCTTTACCAGACGACAAAATTTCAGGTTTGTCCAAATTGAAAGCATTTATAGACGACAATATGAAAGTGACTAAAAATTTGAAATTTGTTTTGTGAAGGGTAGAAAACATTGTGGGAAAAGGAGGAAAATGCTGGTTACCAGTATTTTCTCCTTTTCTATCAATGTTTTCAAAAGGCTTCTTTCTCAGGGTCGTCAAAAGTAGGGATTGTGTGCTAATGGGTTAAGCTAATAGTAAAATCCAACATTTTGCTATTTTAAAGGTAGTTTGTGGGGAAAATATGTTCCTATTGGAAGGTGTAGATCAAAGTTAAGACTGCACATTTCTCACCATCCTCGGATACCCCGGGGTCTCCCTATTTGCTACGCTACATCGACCCTGGGACAATTGACTAATAAAACTTTGAATCAGCCGCCGAAAATCGATACGAAACATCATAGCGTACAGTCCACTCGCCCATCACAAAATAATGATGGAACCAATGAAAAGCCAGCATTCGGCCAGCGGTAAAGCGGGGGAAATTCAATTAATTGTCCCAGGGGTCGATGTAGCGTAGCAAATAGGGAGACCCCGGGGTATCCAAGGTTGATTTTTCACAGTGTTTCCAGAAGGCTTCTTCCTCTGTGTCCAGGGATTGCTTGGTAAAGGGTTGAAAGGTAAATGATGAAATCCTGTTTTATTGTTTCAGAGCTACTTTGCCAATGACAACCCTCGGGTGTATGAATTTCTGATTGAAGGAGGGAACAGACTGTTTGGGTTTGGAATGTACCACACCACTTGGATCCTCCCCATGTGGCAACTCTTGCTACCCACAGCTATATTTAGACTAGGACATTATTGTATTTTCTCCTTGGCTTACTATGCAGTGATGAGGAGAAAACATGAGAAACAGCAAGAGTATGTTGTAAGTAAAGATATGGCTCGCATAAGTGCCTTCCTGAAATGAATCTTCAACACATGACATAATTCTGGACTTATTAACTCTTTACCAAACGACCAATTTATAGAGTGGTCCAATTTGAAAGCATTTGCAGACAACAAAATGAAATGACTGAAAAATTGCAATTTGATTTGAAGAGGGTAGAAAACATTGTGGGAAAAGGAGAAAATGCTGGTTACCAGCATTTTCTCCTTTTCCCACAATGTTTTCAAAAGGCTTCTACCACAGGGTCGTCAAAAGTCGTCATTGTGTGCTAAAGGGTTAAAAAGAAAAGAAAACATTGTGGAAAAGAAACTTTTCAAATTAGATAGACTTTAACCCTTTCCCAAATGACAAATTTTAGACTCTTCCAAACTTTAAGAGTTGCAGATGACAATTTTAACTTTCATAACTATGGCTGACAATTATCTGAACGGGCAGAAAACACGGTGGGAAAAGGAGAAATTGCTTGTTACGAGCAATTTCTCCTTTTCCCAGAGTGTTTTCAAAAGACTTCTACTGCAGACATGTAAAAAAAGGGCCTGCTTGGGAAAGGGTTAACTCTTTACCAAATTTAATGACAAAATTTTAGACGTGTCCAAATTAAGAGCATTTGCAGACAACAAGATAACTGTGACTCAGAAATTGATACTTGACTTTGGAAGGGTAGAAATTGTTGTGGGAAAAGGATAAAATGCTGGTTAGTAGCATTTTCTCCTTTTCCCACAATGTTTTCAGGCTTCTTCATTGTAAAAACAAGGGATTGGTAAGGTAAAGACTTGAGCAAGATATTAGGGATGCCTTTGTAGGTATAATTACTTTAGGATGAAGGTCTTCTACAGAGTTATCTGCTGTCTTAGTCTATTTACCCAAGTTACAAATTTATATGGTTTACAAGATGATAGAATTTAAGACTTTTTGATTTTTTACTTTTTACCACATAATCCGGACTTTTAACGACCCTGAGAAAGAAAGCCGTTGAAAACATTGTGGGAAAAGGAGAAAATGCTGGTTACCAGCATTTTCTCCATTTCCTACAATGTTTTCTACCCTTTCCAAATCAATTTTCAATTTTTGATTCACATTTATTTTGTCGTCTGCAAATGCTTTCAATTTGGACAAGTCCAAAATTTTGTCGTCTGGTAAAGAGTTAAATGACTTGCAGACGGAAAAGCTTGCTGAAATAGTATGATTCATCTTAACTCTTTACCAAACGACAAAATTTTTGGCTTGCCAAATCGAAAGCATTTGTAGACAACAAAATAAAAGTGAATGAAAATTGAAAATTAGTTTTGTTAAGGATGGAAAACATTGTGGGAAAATGCTGGTTTACCAGCATTTTCTCCTTTTCCTACAATGTTTTCTGAAGGCTTCTTTCTCAGGGTCGTCAAAAGTAGGGATTGTGTGGTAATGGGATAAAAGGGTTGAAGACATTGTGAAAGAAAAGGAAATGTTGGTAACCAGCATGATCTTTATTTCCATTTACGTTCCAAAAGTGTTGTTTCTTGGGATGATCAAAACATAGGTTTTTAAGGGTAAACAGTTAATCCTTTATCACACTGTCCTGGCTTTCAACTACCCTGACTATTAAAGAAAACTGTTGAAAACATTGTGTGAAAAGGATAAATTGCTTTCCTCAGTTTCCCACAGTGTTTTCTAGCCTTTCCAATTCAGATTAAATTTTTGAGTCACACTTATTTTGTTGTCTGCAAATGCTTTCAAGTTGGACTTGTCAAAAATTTTGTGGTTAGGTAAAGATTAAACGTTGTCTGTATTATATTTACAGGATACATCTACCCCAGTTGACAGTAATGTATCAACAGTATCATTCTATGATCAACAGTTTCCTGTATTACTGGCTACTTTTACTGGAACCTTTCTTGCTGACTTTGTTTTATACCCTTTCGAAACTGTGTTACATAGACTGTATATACAAGGTACCAGAGTTTTAATTGACAACATGGATACAGGAACGGAGGTGTCAGGAATTCAAACACAGTATGATGGAGTGATTGACTGTATGAAGACAATTATTCTGGAAGAGGGATTTCAAGGGCTTTATCAAGGATTTGGGGCCTTTATTCTACAGTTTAGTATACATGCAGCTGGACTTAAGATTGTGCAATACTTGTTTGATAAAATATCTTCAGATTTCAATGGACGCACACCAACACCACGTCACAGACAAAGAGATTATTAGTGCTTTGACACTAAACTTCCAACAAGACTTAGTTTACCTTACAGAAGACCATATTTTTTAACTCTTTACCACACAAGCCCGACTTTTAACAACCATGAGAAAGAATGCTTTTGAAAACACTGTGGGAAAAGGAGAGAATGCTGACAACCAGCATTTTCTCCTTTTCCCACAATGTTTTATAGCCTTCGAAAATGGAATTTCAATTTCTTATTCACATTTATTTTGTTGTCTGTAAATGCTTTCAATTTGGACTAGTCTAAAATTTTGTCATTTGGTAAAAAGTTAACATGGAAAAAAGAAGTTGCCTATAAAAAATAATTCCTCTATGTGACACAATTTTTTATCTCAGCCATTTTCTTGGAAACATTGAGGTATCATGATAGCCTTGTCGCTGTTGTAGTTGTCAACATGTGGTGCAGATGACTTTAAGTTAAATATTATAATTGGTGCATTTAGAAAATACGCAGTTTGATCTGTTTATATCTTTGTTTTGTTTGTTTGTGCATGTTGTGAAGCTATGGGTTAATCATTAGGAGTCCAAACTGTGTTGCTTACAGAGAAAAGAATTCAGCCTTTTCTCAGTAAGATTTCCAATGGATATTTTTAGTATGGCTATATTAACATAACATTATGGATAAAGTTAATTCTTTACCAAATGACAATATTTAAGACTAGTCTAATTTAAAAGTCTTGGCAGACGCCATATTAAATGTAGCTGGAACTGGTAATTGTTTACATCAATTGTTTGTAAAATTATAAAAAAAAAACTTGAAGGAAAAGGAGAAAATGCTGGTTTCCAGCATTTTCTCCTTTTCTTTCAATGTTTTCAAAAGCCTATTTCCTGAAGATCTTTTAAACTCGAGATTTTGTGGTAAAGGGTTAACCGTAACCCTTTACTACACAATTCCAATTTTAAACCACTCTTAGGAAGAGGCCTTTTGAAAACATGATAGGAAAGGAGAAATTACTAGTAACTTGAATTTTCACAATTTTGCACAAGACTGTAGTGTTTTTTGTGTACTAAAGATATTTACATCAATTGAGCAACATTTGATTACAGATACTTCCATTTTAGACTGGTCTAAACTTATGTCATTTCGTAAAAAGTTAAAAGTAAACATTTAACCCAATACCACACAATTCCTACTTTTGACGCCCTGAGAAAGAAGCCTTTAGAAAACATTGTGGGAAAAGGAGAAAATGTTGGTAACCAGCATTTTCTCCTTTTCCCACGTTTTCCACCCTTCACAAAACCAATTTCAAATTTTCAGTCGCTTTTATTTTGTCGTCTGCAGACGCTTTCAATTTGGACCAGTCTAAAATATTGATGGGTTAAATGGACATTTCAACTTGGTAATAAAGACTAGAAAGTTGGAGTCAAGACTTTTTATTTCCCAAATTATTTAACTGTGTAGATATTAGATCACACTGCATGTTCTATTTAGTCTGTTTGTTTTTTTTTTGTCAACAAATTTCATCTTTTTTGGCATTTGCAAATGCTTTCAATTTTTATTCATATTTGATAAAAAGTTGAAATCATTTTGAAACAAGTTGAAACAGTTAGGAACTATATCTTGGTTGGATTTGTCTTTGTAAAGGTAGAGCACGGTGTGGAAAAAAGTAGAAAATGCTGGTTACCATCATTTTCTCCTTTTCCAACATTGCTTTCAAAAGCTTTCTTAACTCTTTACCACACAAGAATTTTAGACCTATAAAAATCGAAAGCATTGGTTAGCGATAATTTCATAGTGGCTCAAATGATGCAATTTTTCCTTGATAGAGATGAAAATTTTGTGAGAAAAGGAGAAAATGCAGGTTACCAGCATTTTCTCCTTTTCCCTCAAAGTTTTCAAAGGCCTTTTCCTCAGGGGCATTGAAAGTCGTCATTTTGTGGTAAAGGGTTAATCAGGTCTGTCAAGCCATGGGATTACTCTGGTAAAGGATCAAACATAGAATAGATAGAGAGTCTCTTTCCTATGCCAGGAACAAAGAAAACTCCGCACTAGGTGAAAGAAACTTTTCTTGCATTATTTATTTGTATGTGATAATTTTTGTTGTTACTTGATATAATAAAAGTTAAGTAAATCTAAGCACTTTATTGTACTCATACTTGTTCTTTCATCCTGAAGACTCTTTGTGACAACTATCTATTGTCTACTTCATTTAACCCATTACCATACAATCCCTACCTTTGACACCCCTGAGAAAGAAGCCTTTTGAAAATATTGTTGGAAAAGCAGAAAATGCTGGTAACCAGCATTTTCTCCTTTTCCCACAATGTTTTCTACCCTTCACAAAACAAATTTCGAATTTTCAGTCACTTTTATTTGTCGTCTGCAAATGCTTTTGATTTGGACAAACGTAAAATATTGTCATTTGGTAATGGGTTAACCTGATCCTGACCTTTATGCTGAATATATAAGTAGGCATAAAAATAGAACTCCAACTATTATTTGGAAAGATACATATACACAGACGTTGCTAATATACAGTTAAGTAATTTAACCCATAGCCTAAAAAGCGCGACTCGGGTCGCTTTTGCGGACATTGTATATCCAAGATCAGACTGCATACAAACTGTTTGTGACTGTATACAAAATGTGCAGTCTGATCTTGGATATACACTGTCCGATGAGGAGATATTTTGCCCAAAAATAACTTTAAAATTGCAATATTTGCATTTTTTAGTATTGACTGGAAAGTTTCAATAAACCTATCCAATTTGTTAAAAACAGATTGGCGTAAACCATGCAAAATAATTCAGAGACCATTCAGGACATTTGCCGAGTGATACCGAGAGTAAAAATAGAATAATAATTTATGTAAATGATTTTGACCTGGGTCAGGTTAAATGATACAGATAATAGCTGAAAGTTACATAATTACCATGGTGTCTATGGTTGAGGTAGAGCATCGGCCTCATATTCATAAGATCCAGAGTTCGATACCTGGGAGTGGCTATCAACTTTGGGACAGCATTGGCTGTCGCATTCAGTACAAGTATTTGTGTAGTTTCGAGGTAGCAGAATCGAGAGGGATTAGCCTAAGTTGCTAGAACTTGTTTCTCAACCTTGTAAAATAAATATGTTCAAACTAAAACATAATTACCTCTTAAAAAACATGTTGAATTCTAGCCATAATTCTGGTTGCCATGGCAACCAAAAAGAAGAAAATAGCAAATTCTTTGAAAATGTTCTTCTCTGAAACGAGTAGGCAAAGAGCTTTGATATTTGGTATGTAGCGTCTCCTAGTGGACCTCTACCAAGATTGTTCATATGATGCCCCTGGGGTCAATACTGGCCCAGCCCCAGGGGTCACAAGTTTGAAACATAGGAACAAAGAAGGAAAACTTTAAAATTCTTCTTCTCTGAAATTAGGTGGTGCAGAGCTTTGATATTTAGTATGTAGCATCTCCTAGTGGACCTCTACCAAGATTCTTCATATGGTGCCCCTGGGGTCATATCTGACCCAGCCCCGGGGGTCACAAGTTTGAAACATAGGAACAAAGAAGGAAAACTTCAAAAATCTTATTCTCTGAAACTAGAAGGTGCATAGCTTTGATATTTGGAATGTAGCATCTCCTAGTGGACCTCTACCAAGCTTGTTCATAATAGGCCCGCGGGGTCAAAACTGGCCCCGCCCCGGGGGTCACAAGTTTGTATTATGGGAACAAAGAAGGAAAACTTTAAAATGTTTCTTCTCTGAAACTAGAAGGCGCAGAGCTTTGATATTTAGTATGTAGTATCTCTTAGTGGACCTCCACCAAGATTGTTCATATAATGCCCCTTGGGGTCAAAACTGGCCACGCCCTTTGGGTCACAAGTTTGAAACATAGGAACAAAGAAGGAAAACTTAAAAAAAAAAATCTCTAAAACTAGAAGGCGCAGAGCTTTGATATTTGGTATGTGTCATCTCCTAGTGAACCTCTACCAAGATTGTTCATATGATGCCCCACCCATGGGTCAAAACTGGCCCCACCCCTGAGGTCAAAAGTTTGAAACTTAGGAACAAAGAAGGAAAACTTTAAAAATCTTCTTCTCTGAAACTAGACAGTGCAGAGCTTTGATATTTGGTATGTGTCATCTGCTAGTTGACCTCTACCAAGATTGTTCATATGATGTCCCTGGGGTCAAAACTGGCCCCGCCCTGGGGGTCACAAGTTTGAAACAGGAACAAAGAAGGAAAACTTTAAAATTCTTCTTCTCTGAAACTAGGTGGTGCAGAGCTTTGATATTTGGTATGTAGCATCTCCTAGTGGACCTCTGCCAAGATTCTTCATATGATGTACCTGGGGTCAAAACTGGTTCCGCCCCAGGGGTTACAAGTTTGAAACATAGGAACAAAGAAGGAAAACTTTAAATTTTTTTATTCTCTGAAACTAGAAGGCATAGAGCTTTGATATTTGGTATGTAGCATCTCTTAGTGGACTTCTACAAAGTTTCTACATACTATGCCCCTAGGGTCAAAACTTGCCCAGCCCCAGGGGTCACAAGTTTCAAAACATAGGAACAAAGAAGGAAAACTTTAAAATTCTACTTCTCTGAAACTAGAAGGCATAGAGCTTTGATATTTTCTAAGTAGCATCTCCTAGTGGACCTCCACTAAGTTTTTTTCTTAGGATGCCCCTGGGGTCAAAATTGGCCCTGCCCAGGGGTCACAAGTTTGATTTTACAGCTTGGTACTCAGGTGAGCGATATAGGACCATCATGGTTTTCTTGTTTTGTCATGTGGTAGATGATTAACAAAATTTTGGATAAGACTAAATAGAAATATTTGGGGATGACAAATTAAATCTTGACTCAAATTATGATTTCTATCTTTGATGGAGCAGAAAACATTGTGGGCAAAGGAGAAAATGCTGGTAGCCAGCATTTCTGCTTTTCAAACAATGTTTTCTTCACTTTCTTCACAATGTTACCAGCATTTCTTCCTTTTCCCAATATGTTTTCTTATCTTTTAATACTAAATTGTATCATAAATCGTATCATTTGAACCAAATTTATCATCTGCCAATGTTTTATAATTTCTATGTGTCCAAAAATTTGTTCATTGGTAAAGACTTAACCCATTTCTGCCCACACTATTTTCAGACTAATCACTTTTTTATCAATTTACCAAATGGAAAAAAAAATGGAGGAAAGGAAAGCACTATAATAGAAGGGAAAAATTTCAGGGGGAAAAAGCTTTTGCTTTTTAGAGGTATTTGCTTACTTTCCAACAAGATTTTGTATTTGCTTACTTTATTACAAGATTTTATGCAATTCTAAAACTGGATGGAAATTAATCAATACATAATTATTAAAATTAGAATATTGACATTAACAATGAGTAGCAAATAAAGAAATGTTTCATGTGCAATCCTGAGTTTTCTGGAACCTGGAAGAAAAACTCTTTGGAAAACATTATTGGAAAAGAAGAAAATGATGGTAACCAGCATTTTCTCATTTATCCACAGTTTTCTACACTTCCAGTCACAAAATTCAAGTTTTGAACTACATTTAAATTGTTGTCTGCAAGAGCATAGCAATTTAGACTAGTGTAATATTTTGTCAATTGGTACTGAGTTAAGGAAAGGGTTTGCTATTTACATTTGTATTTTTAAATCGTGATGATTAAATAAAAAAAATGGATTGATAGTAATCTACCGGTGTCTGACCTTATATGGCCACTAGAGGTATTTGACCTTGTTTAACCTTGTTTGTGGACTTGAACCGTTTGTAAATCTAACACTTTACTTGGTGAGCACTTTCCCTGATATCATGTACATGATTGTATCTTAACCCTTTGCCACACAAGGACAACTTTTAAAAACATTGTAGGAAAAGGAGAAAATGCTGTTAACCAACAATGTTTTCTACCCTATCAATAAACAATTGCATCATTTGAGCCACAATGAAATTGTCGTGTGCAAATGCTTTCAATTTGGACATGCCTAAAATTTTGTAGTCTGGTAAAGAGTTAAAGAACTTTAGAAGAGAGCAAAAAACCTGTAGAACATTAAATTTTGATATCAAGTCATCATTAAAAAAAAAAGTGGCAAGTGAATAAATTTTGCAATAAAGGCAACTTTCTTTTTTCTTTTATTTTTAACAGGCCTGAGAAAAAAGGCTTATAAAAAAAAACTGAAGAAAAAAGATTCAATTCACTGTGTAACCAGCATTTTCACCATTTCCCACCATGTTTGCTACCCTATTAACCAATTACCACACCCTACTTTTGACGACTCTGAGAAAGAAGCCTTTAGAATACATTGTGGCTGGTAACCAGCATTTTCTCCTCTTCTCACAATTTTTTCTACCCTTCACAAAACAAATTTCAAATTTTCAGTCACTTTTGTCATCTGCAAGTGCTTTGGATTTGGACAAACCTAAAATTTTGTCGTTTGGTACAGAATTAAGCACAAATCCAATCCTCGGAGCCTCATATAGCACTTTCCTAAACTAGGTAACCAGCATTTTCTCCTTTTCCATGATGTTTTCTACCCTCCCAGGAATTTCAACTTTTGAGTCATGCTAATTTCGTCATCTGCAAATGCTTTGAATTTGGACCAGTCTAAAATTTTGTTGTTTGGTAAAGAGCTAGTTTGCCCTCTATAAATGTGTCTGGTACAGAGTTAAGAGAATTGGAAAGTGTCATCTTCGATTAGCCTGCGTGGACTGCGCAGGCTGACCCGAGACAACACTTTACTCAACTTTCCAAATGCCACTTTCTGTATGTTGCATGCCATTTTATATGGATTTTTTTCCCTAGGTACTCTGCAGCTATATGGTAAAGTGTAGGACTCATAACCTTGAAGCCTCAGGCTTGAGCCTCTTTTGAAGCACTGGGTTTTTCATGCAACTGTTCTATGGCAAGACACTTCAGAGCCCAAGGCAGCCTAGTCCCATTCAAACCTAAGATATACATGAGTATTTAACCTATAGCTATGAAATAAGTGACATGATGTTGAATGTGGCTCAACTCTTTACCATACGACCATATATTAGACTTGTCCAAATTGAAAGCATTAAATTTTGCAGATGACAAAATAAAAGTGACTGAAAAGTTGAAATTTGTTTTGTGAAAAGTAGAAAACATTGTGGGAAAAGGAGAAAATGCTGGATACCAGCATTTTCTCCTTTTCCCACCATGTTTTCTACAGGCATCTTTCTGAGGGTCGTCAAAAGTAGGGATTGTGTGGTAATGGGTTAACTCATTACCACACGAGAAAATTTTAGACTGGTCCAAATTGAAAGCATTTTGCAGACGGCAAAATAAAGGTGACTGAAAAATTGAAATTTGTTCTGGGAAGGGTAGAAAACACTGTGGGAAAAGGAGAAAATGCTGGTAACCAGCATTTTCTCCTTTTCCCACAATGTTTTCTACAGGCTTCTTTCTGAGGGTCATCAAAAGTAGGAATTGTGTGGTAATGGGTTGAAACACTATTCAATGTAATTTTTCAAGGTCATCTGCTGGGAAATTTATAGATCTTTGTAATATATAAGAAACAAGTGTTACCCACTCCATGGCTTTTAATGGTTCAGTAAACACAGCTTGAAAAAAATCTTCATATTTTATTGAAATAATCAGTTTTTATATAAGGTAGTACTGTTGAATATAACTACGTGATCATCTGAACTAAAAATAAAATTCAAAATTTTTATAAATTGTAAGAAATCTTTACTGCATGGCAACGAAACCTATCTGTAATTGGCTTCAGACAGGTAGCAATAGTGGTAAAGGGGAACCTGCACACCACTATCCCAAGTTTTTAAGACTTTAAAGGAGGCTTTTAAAACACTGTGGGAAAAGGAAAAATGCTGCTCAACACAATATTTTCTGTCCTATAAAGGACTGAAGTCACCTTTCAAACAACATCAAAATAATTTGTTGTCTGAAGATACTTTCAATCTGGTTAGGCCCACAACTTTGTTGTTTAGTAAAGATTTAAAAATTGAAATAGTTCTGGAAAGGATAGAAAACAATGTGGGAACAGGAGAAAATGCTGGTAACCAGCATTTTCTCCTGTCCACACAATGTTTTTAAAAGGCATTCCTCTCAGGGTTGTTAAAAAGTCTATATGGTCTGATAAAGAGTTGGTACCTTTTACCTACCAAATTTCTTTTGACTTGCATCATTGAAAGTGTTTGAAGGATACAAGTTAACCCTTTACCCCATAAGGCATTTCTATGGTATCTCTAATTGGCCCTAAATAACAGCAAGGATGAAGCCATTTCTTACGTGTATATGACACCTTTTGATAGCATAGAAAACATTGTGACAAAAGGTGAAATTGCTCGTCACAAGCAATTTTACCTTTTGCCACAATGTTTTCCTAAGGCTCCTACAAGCAATGCGTAGAAATGAGTATCTATGGAGTAAAGGGTTAAATACCGCTAGAGTTTTGACATTTGGCTGTAACAAATAGCATTTTAAATGTATCCTGTCCCTAATGATGGAAGTTGTCTTTTAAAAAGTAAAAAAATATTGGTTCAAAAGGAAACAATGCTACATACTGGCATTTTCTCTCTTTATCACACAATGCCAACTTTTTGCCCTTGAGAAAGAAAGCTTTTGAAAACACTGTAATCAGCATTTTCTCCTATTCCCACAATGTTTTCAAAAGGCCTCTTTAAGGGGTTTGTTAGAAGTCGGAATTGTGCTGTAAAGGATTAACCCTTTACCAAACGATACGGAATTTTAGCAAAAGAGACGTTTGATAACATTATGAAAACAGGAGAAAATGCTGGTCACCAGCATTTTCTCCATTTACCACGATATTTTGTACCCTTCCAGAAACAGGCGTCATTCTTTGAGATGCAATTCGGACAAGTCTTAAACCTTATTACTCGGTAAAGTGTTAGTTATTTGTCATCAGCAATATATTATGCTTCAAATGACAGAATCTGTCATGGGTCCTAAATTTTGTCTTCTTGTACAGACTTCATGCACCTAATACAATTCCAAAAGCTTTTGTGGACTGTGTAGTTTGAGATCAGACCGCACATTTTACTTTTCTCTGTGATATTTTAACCAAAACAGGCAGAGCCCATGTAGCTCAATTTAGGGCGTGCATGACTTGAGAACAGGGGAACAAGGGTTTGATCTGGGGCTTACCCAATCTCCTTCTGAGGATTGTCATCAGATGATAGTCATTGCAACAGGATTCATTCCTCTCCTATTGCTGACCATTCTCTTGCGGATGGTTATATTGGAAAACAGCCAGTGGCTTGGAAAGAAAATTATGCAGAATACTCGTAAGAGACTCTCAGGAAGCATGATAGATGTATTGGCCATCGCGATATAATGAAATAGTGCTGAAAATGACTTTAAATACCCTACAACCAATCAGTCAATCTAATCAAAACAACCCAGCGTTACCATTCTTTAGACCAAGAATGCCAAATAAAAACACACATTTTCAGTCCAAAAATGAGGCCAAATGAATTGCAATTAGTTGCATTTGTCTAAAGTTTAGCAGAGTGGACAGTATAGATCAAAGATTAGATTGCATATTTTGAGCATGAAAAAATGCTTGTTACTGATGATTTCAAAAGATTATTATTCATTGTTGTACAAAGTCATCGAAAGCATTTGCAGACGACAATGTCAAAGTGGCCCAAATGATGCGATTTTTCTTTGACGGGGTAGAAAACATTGTGGAAAAAAGAGAAAATGCTGGTTACCAGCATTTTCTCTTTTTCCCATAATGTTTTTAAAAGGCTTCTTTCTCAGGGTTGTCAAAAGTTGGCACTGTGTGGTAAAGGGTTAACTCTCTACCACACAATCCCAACTTATAACAGCCCTGATGAAGAAGGGTTTTAGAAAACCTTGTGGAAGAAGGAGAAAATACTATTAACCAGCATTTTCTCTTTTTCCCAAAAGGATTTTCTATCCTATCAGAGACAGATTTTGTCACTTTTATTTTGTCATCTGCAAATGCTTTCAAATTAGACAGTCTCAAATTTTGTTGTTTGGTGTAGAGGTCATGGAAATGAAGTTGAGTGTAGTTTTAAATTTCAAATAACTATTGAACTTGTGAAGGGTTGGTTGCTTATTTCACGTCCCAATGATTTTTATATAATAGACCAAGCACAGTATAGCGTGTAAATATATTTTCGACTCGGATAGAACTTTAAATACATAGACTGGATTCTCTCTGACTGTGAATTGAAATTATGCTTTTCAAAATATATGTATGTAATCATCATGGTTAATGTATAGTCTGAGGGAATTTTAAATGCGTATTGTGAATACAGAATTCATGCATTATGGTGTTGTTTAGATTTCTCATCCTATGTTGTGTGGCATTATCTGTTGCTCAGAATCAAGGTACCGTATGTATAAACTGTTCTCACCTTCTACATTAGTCATTCCAACTTCCACAACGTATATAGACCCTAGTCATTTGCATATTCAACATTGCATGACCAGGGACTTAGTCATGTGTCAACTTTAATGCTTTCACAAAAGACAACATTTTAGACAGGTCCAATTTGAAAGCACTTGCATACAAACAACATTTATATGACATAAATGATTGGATTTGTATCAGATAGTCTAGAAAACATTGTTGGAAAAGGACAAAATGCTGGTTACCAGCATTTTTTCCTTTTCCCACAATGTTTTAAAGGGCCTACTTTTCAGGTTTGTTAAAACACGGGATTGTGTGGTAATGGGTCAAACTAGTGATTTCGGAAGAACCATATGCATAAAACTGGTAAAGTAAACTCCAGGAAAGTACTTATAGGTGCACTGGCTACTGCAGTATAACTGAAAATTTAATAATGTTGAAAATGACAATAACATACAACCAGTCTATTATTCAATGAGAGTATTTTCAACCTTTCGCCAAACAATCCTCTATTTCAACAACCCTGTTGAAGAAGGCTTGTGAAAACTGTTGAAAAAGGAGGAAAAGCTGGTAATCAGTGCTTTCTCCTTTTTCTACTATCTTTTCTGCCTTTTCAAAAAGAAATTCCGTCAATTGATCCTTTACCACACAAACCCATCTTTTACCAACCCCAGGAGGACTTTTGAAAATACTGTGAGAAGGAGAAAATGCTGGTAACCAGCATTTTCTGTTTTTTCCCCAGAATGTTTTCTACCCTTTCAAAAGTATAATTTAGCCTACATGTCACTTGCTGTCTGCAATGCTGTCAACTTTAACCAGTCTGAAAATTTGTCATTTGGTGAAGAGTTACACTAATTTGTTGTATTTTGTAGCAAGTGAAGCAGAAAGGTAAATGTAGCCCTGTGTCTTTCACCTCAGGTAGACAACCTCTATCTCATAAAGCAGGCTACATAATTTTAAGTCTTTACCAAAGGACAACATGTTAGACTTGTCAAAATTGAAAGCTTTTGCAGACGACAAAATAAACATTACTCAAAAATTAAAACTTGACTTTAGAAGGGTAGAAAACGTTGTAGGAAAGGAGAAAATGCTGGTTACCAGCATTTTCTCCTTTTCCTGCAATGTTTTCAGAAGGCTTCTGCCTCTGGGTCGTAAAAACCTGAGATTGCTTGGTAAAGGGTTAACTCTTTACTAATCAACAAAATATTCGTATCCAAGTTGAAAATATTTGCAGACGACAATTTAAGTGTGGCCAAAATATTGTATTTCTTTAAAAAGGGGGCAGAAAACATTGGGCAAAAGGACAAAATGCTTTCTCCTTTTACCACAATTTTTTCAAAAGCCTCAGAACTCCTAGGGTCATTGTAACACCTTGAGATTGTTTGATAAGGGTTTATCCCATCAGGGCCTTAGCTGAAATTGGGATTTCTGCATACAACATGGATAGAGATCAGACTGTAAATAGCTTGTGGTCTGATCTTTGAACTTTGCTGGCAATTTGTGTATCACGAGCCTGTTAGATAAAAATTTTCCTGGGTAATATTGGAGTATATTTTAAGCTGTCAAGAGAGGCCCAATTTAACTTTTTACCACACAATCCTGACTTTTAACGACTTAATGTGTAAGAGGCCTTTTGAAAATATAGCGAGAAAAGGAGAAAATGCTGCTTACCAGTATTTTCTTCTTTTCACACTATGTTTTCTACCCTTCCCAAAACAAATTTCAATTTTTGAGTATCTTTAATTTTATTTTTTTGTCATTTGTTCAAGCTTTCAATTTGGAAAAGTCAAAAACTTTTTCATCTGGTAAAGAGTTAACCCTTTATTGCACAGCAAATTATTAGATGTGTCAAAATTGAAAGCATTTGCAATGACAGTTTCAGTGTGGCTCATATGAAATGACTTTTCTTTGATAAGGTAGAAAACATTGTGTAAATAGGAGAAAATGCTGGTTTCCAGCATTTTCTCCTTTTCCCACAATGTTTTCAAAAGGCTTTCTGTTTCAGGGTCTTTAAAAGTCGTCATTGTTCAGTAAAGGGTAAAATAATTTGGCTATGAAGGAGTCTCCTTTCCATTATCAAGGCCGTCGGAAGCGGTCCGGTCCGGTCCCAAATTTTGGGCCGAAAATGAAGAATGGCCGGACCAATTTTCGAAAACAAAAAAATGCGTACTTAATATAAACCTCAAAAAATGCGCCAGAATGCACCAGAGAGCGTCTCATTTTCAAAAATTTTCCGGGGGAGCATGATCCCCCTAGCATGGCTTCACGACTTTGGCCGGACCAAACGAAATTTCCTTCCGACGGGCCTGATTATACATGTATCAAAATTTTACAAAGGTCTAAATTCAAAGCATTTGCAGCATATATTGTAAATGTGGCACATATAATGCCATTTGTCTGTGAAAGATTAGAAAACATTGTGGAAAAAGAAAAATAAAGATGCCGGTGACAAGCATTAATTTTTTTCTCCTTTGCCACATTTTTAAAAGCTTTCCTTCTCAAGGTAATTACATCTAGGGATTGTGTGCTAGAGGGTTAAAGCATTTTAACAAAATAAGAATTTGCTTGTTACACATCACACATTGATCTACATTCATTTATTTACCTGTAACCACACAACTGTGAGTTTTAATGACATCAGGATAGAAGGCTTTTTAAAAAAATGTGAGAAAAGGGGAAAATATAGGTAACCAGGATTTTCTCCTTTTCTCACAATGTTTTTTACATTTTGATAGAAGCATTCCACAAATTAAGTCAGCAGTATAAGAGTATTCATCTGCAAATGCTTTAAATTTGGACAAGTCTAAAATTTTGTAGTGTGGTAAAGAGTTAACCAATTACTAAACTACAATATTTTAGACAGGTCCAAATCGAAAGCATTTGCAGACGACAAAATAAAAGTGATTGAAAATTTGAAATTAGTCTTGTGAAGGGTAGAAAACATTGTGGGAAAAGGAGAAAATGCTGGTTACCAGCATTTTCTCCTTTTCTCACAATGTTTTCTGAAGGCTTCTTTCTCAGGGGTGTCAAAAGTAGGGATTGCTGGTAACAGGTTAAAAGTTAAAATCTGTGCTATACAGACTTAGTTTTCACCTTGTTCAATAAAATGCTTGACTTCATAAGGTTTGGAAAATTTGAATATTTATTGTCAGCTCTCAGTAGGGGAAGGTAAAACATACTTTTCACAAAGCTTATGTTGTTGGTGCCCAAGACCAGAAAGTACACCCAAGACAGCTAAACACTATAATTAATCCTTAACCCTCTACCACACAATCACGACTTTTAACGACCCTGGGAAAGAAACCTTCTGAAAACATTGTGGGAAAAGGAGAAAATGCTGGAAACCAGCATTTTCTCCTTTTCCCACAATGTTTTCTTCCCTTCCAAAAACAAATTTTAAAATTTCACTTTCACTTTGTTGTCTGCAAATGCTTTGAATTTAGACCAGTCTAAAAATTTTGTTGTTTTGTAAAAGGGTTAAGTTGCTAAATAAATAAATTTTGAATTCCCAGCTTGGCCAATTTCTTTCCAATGATTCGTGATGGTCGTTCCACTCTCACACCTGGATCCGTATTCACCTACCATTCTTAAGAACATTCTTAGTCTTATTCTTCAGAATTTTGTCAATGTGAAAGTAACAGAACTTGTGATTGGCTAAACCAAATGTTTTAGCCAATCAGAAGATCTAGCTGTTACTTTCACAGTCAGGAAATTTTGAAGAACAAGACAAAGAATGTTCATAAGAATGGTTGGTGAATACGGACCTGATTATTGTTTTGATGATGGTTATGTGGGAAAGCACACAGTGGCTTTGGAAGCATAACTGTTCAAAATACATGTTCCGGTACTGATAAAAGAAGCTGCAGGAAAGCATTAATTAAGATGCACAGGCCCTGGCAAATTAACCCAATACCACACTATACCTACTTTTGACGACACTGGGAAAGAAGCCTATAGAAAACATTGTGGGAAAAGAAGAAAATGCTAGTAACCAGCAACTTCTTCTTTTCCCACCATAATGTTTTCTATCCATTACAAGACAAATTTCAAATTTTTAGTCACTTTTATTTTATCGTCGGCAAATACTTTTGATTTGGACAAGCCAAAAATTTTGTCAATTGGGAATGAGTTAATTGAAATAATTTTGAAAATGGCGTAGACATTATGCAAACAAATAACTAAGACTGAATTTGGGATGAAAATTTTTTTACTTTTCAAAAACTTCAACTTTTGCTTGAAGTAATATGCCTTCAATTCAATCTCTGCAAAATAACTACAGGTTTTAACCCCATACCAAACAATCCCAAGTTTGAACTACATGTACTCTGATTAAAAACTTTTAGAAGCATTGCTTTTGGGGAAAGAGAGAATGCAGGTAACCAGCATTTTCTCCTTATTCTGCAATGTCTTCCACCCTTTTGCAAACAAAAATTTTTATTTGATTAGCTCTTTACCATACAATCCCAAATTTTCATGACCCTAAAGCAAGAAGACTGTTGAAAACATTGTGAAAAAAAGGAGAAAATGCTGATAACAGGCGTTTTCTCCCTTTCTCACAAGGTTTTCTTCCATATTTCAAAGTTATATCCCACCATTGGAGATGCATGTGATGTGTTTTCTGTAAATACAATTTAGAATGGTAAAGGGTTAATATTTAATTTGTTATCTGCATATGATTTCAACTAAAAATTTTGAGGCAACTGGTAAAGAGTCAACAGCCTGAGGGAAAAACATATGAGGAGAAGAAGTGACTGCTGGTAACAAGTTACCGGCGATTCGGAGTCTAGCTCTGATGTTACTTTTGTGATTGTTTCTGTGCTTGCGGAAACCAAATGACAAAAATAGCATCGTAGCAAGCATTCAAACTGAAGGTAGTTACAAGTGAATATTTGAACAAAAGGTGTTCAATATCTGAAATGATGGTGCAGCTAAAACATACGTAAATACAAGTAAGAATAAAGTTGAAAGGTTAAAAAAACTCATATAAAATTGTTCTTACAGGAAATTTGAGGTTGTTCAGAGGCACATCTACATCTGGTATAGTTCAAGTGTTTGACTCTGGCACATGGAAAACACTGTGTGGTACCAATTTTGGGAAAACTGAAGCACTGGTAGTCTGTCTGACCTTGAACTACTACAATGGAACAAACCTACCTAGCTCCGCATTCGGACAACTTGACAATGTAACATCGTACTCCAAAGTTTTCTCCACAACGGGATGTGTCACTGGAACTGAGCTCAACATATTCGCATGTGAACTGGATGATAATGTGGTGTGTGCTGATGAAGATGTGAACTATGCTTCTGTTACTTGCTTTGATACTGCAGAACCAGTCAGTGGTAAGTCATTCACGATTTGCATCACAGTCTCATCTTTCAGTACCTTGATGAAGAAGGCAGTAGAAAACATTATAGGAAAGATCAGTTATAATAAGGTGTGTGCTGATGAAGATGTGAACTATGCAACTGTTTCTTGTTTTGACACTGCAGACCCAGTCATTTATCGTTTCCCAAACAATCACATCTAAAAACTTGGAGAATGATGAAGTAGATTTTCATTAAAAATTTGTGAAAAACTAGATCTAAATCTAATATGTACGTTGATGAGGATTTGAACTATGCTGTTTTGACTCTACAGAACCAGTCAATTATAGATCAAAGTCCTTAACGCTCTCATGTAAAAATACCTTGATGAAAAAGGCTTAATGATAAAACAATAAGGGAAATGTAGCAGTGTCGACAAAGATTTTAACTATGAATCAGTTACCTTTTTGCTTCTGCAGAACTAGTCAGTGGCTAATCCTTTGGACTCTTTTGAAGTCAAACATGTATTTAACAACCCTGAAAAAGAAGGGGTATTAGAAAACATTAGGGAAAAGGAGAAAATGTTGGCTGCTAGCATTTTCTCCTTTCCCAAACATGACTGTTTTCTACCCTTTCAAAGGAAATCCCATAATCTTAGCCAGGTTTAATTTGTCATCTGGAAATGCTTTGACTTTGGACCAGACTAAAATTTTAAAGCAAAAGTCATGGATGGAAATTATCATAATTTCAATCACAGAGAAGTTTTGCTATTTCTTTTTAGAGTACACTGTGAGACTAGATGATGAAGGAGCTGCAGATTCAGGTTACTTTTCCACAGTCCTTGTTTACAAGAATGATATGTGGGGCCACATTTGTGGACAGTTCTGGGATGACAATGATGCCAACGTTGTGTGCAAAGACTTGGGATTTCTTGGGGGTGTAGCTTCATACACCAGTTCTGATTGGTCAGTTCCCACATTGCTAATGGAGACAGGTTGTAATGGTAGTGAAGACAGTTTGTCAGCCTGCAACAACCAAGATGTTGTCTGTTATGGTGACCATGTGGCAGATGTTGTTTGCTACAAATCAGAAAGTGAGGGTGAATTTTGATAGTTAACATCTGAAAGCTTAAATTCTTACTCTTATTCACCAAATTATACATGGAACTTTTCACTTTCAAGGGTTTGTCACTTATAATTCATCCACTACCTGTATACAGCGCTTATTTTCTCAAACCTTCTAATATACAGTAATAGTCCATGTTAGGTATGCTGTAACAAGTACATTTAACTCTTTACCACACGATGAAATTTAAAACAGATCCAACTGGAAGCATGTTCAGAAGACATAGTAGATGTGAGACAAGTAATGGGATTTGTCTGTAAATGATAAGAAAACATTGTGGGAGAAGAAGAAAATTGCGGGTTACCAGCATTTTCCTCTATTCCCACAATGTCTTCGAAAGCTTTCTTGCTCATGTCCGTAATGCTTGGGATTATGTGGTAAAGGGTTAACCCAAACCGAGAAACTTTTCACAAATTTTTTTCTACTGCAAGCAATACCTTGTTCTCCCTCTATTTCTCAGAGAAAAATAGTCCTCTGCTATGACTGACTTTTCTTAAGGTGTAAGGAGTTCAACCTTTATGGTTACAAAGTAATTTATTTTAACAGCCATGGAAAAAAAAGCTTTTGAAAAGACTGGGCATAGAAAAAATGTTATTGACCGGTGATTTTTTTCCCGCAGTGCTCTTTTCATTTCTAGTCTGTGTTTTTTTTAACTTGAATGAGTCTAATTTTTTTGTTTTGTAAAGAGTTATGAACATTTTGTTTTTCTTCTCAGGCCCAAGCCTCCAGGCGGTGGGTGGTAAAGATCATTTTGGATTTGTGGTATTCAGTGTAGATGGCTTACAAGGGCTATTTTGTGACCCTGCATCAAAGTGGAGCTTTGGAGAGGCGTATGCTGTCTGCAAAACGATAGGATATACCAGTGGTTTTGTCATCACAGGCACTGACAAGTATGTAACTTTTTCCCAAATGTCAGATATTTTAGACCAGTCCATATTGAAAGCAATAGTCTTTAGTCTTTTTCTTGTTTATTGCTTTCTTGTTTATGTGATAAAGCCTGCATTTGTGGTTAGATTTCTATGAAACTTGTAGTTTGTTTATCTCATCAATAGCTTCAACCATATTGATTTTTAAAAAGATCCAACAAACAGTATAGGGGAAAAAAAGTCATTTCCAGTTGAAGATTTGAATTTCTTGTTTACACGATGAAGTGAGCATTTCTTGTTTTGATCTTTGTCTTTTGCCTTTTTGAATCATACATTAATAGTTTATGCTACAAAATAGGCAAAATCTCTGCTAGTAGAGAAATTCAGGCCCTTCAGGGCCTCTGGTGTGGTTTTCAGTACATGAATACTTGCTTGATTTTCAAACTTATACTCATCTTCTCTTCAGGGACAGTTTGACCTCCCCAAGTACTGACAGTGTGTTCATTGAAGACATTTCTTGCACCGGTAGTGAAGAGTCCATTTATGAATGTGATAATTCTGGATGGACAAACCTTACAGCACAATGTGCAGATATTAAAAATGTGGCAGCAGTGTACTGTTATACAACAGGTAACTTTCTGATTTCATAAACTCTTTACCAAACCATGAAATTTTATCCCTGTCCAAATTGAAAGCACTTGCAAACAATAAATGCATGGTGACTCATGTCAGTTTTGTCTGGCAAATGTCACGAAATTTGTTTCCAGCAGGGTAGAAAACATTGCTTGAGAAGGAGGAAATGCTGGTTACCAGCATTTTCTCCTTTTCACACAATGTTTTCAAAAAGGTTCTTTCTGAGGGGCGTTAAAAATAGGGATTGTGTGGTAAAGAGTCACAGAGAGCATCTAAAACTAGCATTGCCGTTGGACCAGCTTTAATAACAGCTTTTTCACATTCAGATCTGAATCTACACTGCCCACAAAGCACATTATTTGTTTTATGGTCAGGTGGCAGGGGACTTGATAACTTGTTCATGGATGTGGTGAATCATATAGCCGTGAGTGGAAGGCAAGGTGGCAACATGATTTACTACAGCCGTGAACAAGTTTCCAAGTCCCCTGCCACCTGATCATGCAACAAATTTATTGTACTGCAAAGTTTTACCATTTCAAGGTCTGCTAAGTGAATTTACCCGTTTTTGGGTTTATAAAATTGAGTATGCTGATGAAGTAGAATTTCCCTTTTGAATGCCCGAATTGAATGAAAATTGACGTCACTGGGAACTGACGTCACTGAAACCTTGATAACACATGCTGAACATGCATATTTATGTTAACTTTGGTCGACGCTGTCATTTTGGATGTTGTGTTGATAGTGTAGTCATTATACGAGGCTCCCGAAAGGAAAACTGCTTTTACGTTGGTTTTGTACATGATATATACGTTTGGGACTTATTATCCAATCACATCATGAGAAATTTCTTTGCAGTATAGTAATAATGTTTGTTGTTGCCTTTATCACATGAAGAGTTGATTCTTTTACAACCTATCTTCAGGACGGTTAGTGACATTGTATCTCGAACAAGAGGATATTCACATGGGACGTGTAGAACTTATGGACAATGGCACGTGGCGGGCTGTGTGTGCCGATACTTTTACCCAGACTGAAGCCAATGTCTTATGCACGCAACTAGGATTTCCAGAAGCAGAAATTCTCTTGCCTGGAAACTTTGGAAATGGCTAGTAAGTTCTGTTAAAAAATCACCAAACAACAACATTTTAGGCTCGTTTAAATTGAAAACATTATCAGTAGTCAATTTCAGTGTGACCAAACTATTGAAATTGGATTTCAGAAGGTTCATTACAAAAAAAAGGCTATAGAAAAATGTATTAATTGCGTATACAAAATTACAAAAAATTTCAGTTATCTAAGCTTTTATCAAATAAATCTGTGTTACAACAATTATCAGAAAGAATGCATTTGAAAACATTGTTTGTAAAGGCAAAAATGCTAGTTAAGAGCATTTTTCTTTTTCTATGAATTTTTTCAACTGATTCAAGAGCAAATTCAATCAATTCTATCGTATCATATTTTACTTCCAATGTAAAAAATCCACAAGCCTATGAGGCTATACTGGGTTATCACAGACTGCTAAGATTTTCCTTGGTTGACCTTCAAACAGGTATAGCACATTGGTGCATTATCTGTATATTACAGAATGTACTCATATTGTCATTAACACCGTTTCTACAAATAACACTTTTTTGATTCCCTCTGTATTGTATATAGTTTATACAATGTATATATGATAAAGATGGGATTGCCAATGTGCTGTATAGAATTACTGTGTCCAATAATGAAAGTTTCATTATCCCTTGGTCGACCAATTGAGTATCAGAGGTCTGTGATAAATCTGAATTAACTCATTACCAAACGACAACATTTTGGATTAGTCCAAACTGAAAGCATTTGCAGATGAGAAAATAAATGTGTATCAAAATTTGAAATTTGATTCGGAAAGGGTAAAAAACATTACAGGAAAAGGAGAAAATACTGGTTACCAGCATTTTTTCCTTTTCCTACAATGTTTTCAAAGGCTTTCTTTTTCAAGGTCGTTAAAAGTCTGGATTATATGGTAAAGAGTTAATATAATTTGGTCAAAAATTTAGTTCATCTACACTTGTACATATCTGCAGTTTCCTTACAACCCCAATCAATAGTTTGTCCTGCACTGGTACAGAGGCAAGTCTAGCGGACTGCTCTTATGTTGTTGGTAGATGTGAGACATACGGTCAACATGCAGCATTGGTGTGTCGACAAAATAATGTAGATAACGGTAAGAATTTAAGTTCTTTTTTTCTTATCAAATGACACATACTGCTTAACCCTTTACCACACAATATTGACTTTTGATGACCCTTAGGAAGAAGCATTTTGAAAACATAGTGGGAAAAGGAGAAAATGCTGGTGACCAGCATTTTCTCCTTTTCCCATTACCATATCAAAAGAAGATTGCAGCATTTGAGCTGAGTCGACAAATGCTTTCAGTTTGGACAAGGCTAGAATTTTGTCATCTGGTAAAGGGTTAAAGTACATTTTTAAGACAAATAACATATTTTTAGTCAGAATTTATATTAATTCAGTTGGAGTTTTGACTATTTATGAAACAACAAATTTTGGAATCAACAAAATTGAAAACATTTGAAGCCAAGAAGTTAAATGTCGCTAAAATGTTTTCTGTGTTTGATAGCAAAGAGAATATTGGAAATACATTTTCTCCTTTTCCCTCCATGTTTTCAAAACCCTTCTCTTTCAGGTTCATGTAACTCTTTACGGAAATATCCGGGGTTTTCATGACTTGGAGAAAGACGCCTTTTGAAAGCACTGAAGGAAAAGGAGAACATGCTGATAACCAGCATATTCTCCTTTTCCCTACAATGTTTTCCACCTTTCCCAAAGAAAATGTCAAATTTTCAGGCCCAAATGTTTTGCCATCTGCAAATACTTTCAATTTGGACCAGTCTAAAATTTTGTGAACTTATTTGGTAGAGTTAAACTTTGGCTTGCATGTTAAAGGATCAAAAATGAATGATGGATAGCGGTAATTCTTTTATCAAATGTTGTCGTTGATCATTTGTTGTTGCTCCTTATCAAACCACAAGTACCATAAGAGGGTATGTTACCATTTTGATAGATAAAGAAAAGAGGAGAAAATTTTATTTACAGGGTACAATGCATCTATATTTGAGAATTACCATGGTGATGTTGTTATAGAAAGATATGGTGTCAAAGGTCGTGTCTGTAGGGCAGGATGGGATGACAAAGAAGCTGATGTTTTGTGCAAATCCAAGGGCTTCACTGCTGGATTTATGTATGGTACCCCTGTCGCATATAGCAGAATATATCCAATCTGGGCCACCAATTTTACATGTAATGGTGGGGAGGACAGTCTATTGAATTGTGAGTTTCAGTCTAATTTGGGACTGGACTGGTCCTGTGCTCAAGATTACTCTGAAGCAGGCGTTCTCTGTTATACAAATAACCCTCCAGGTAAACTGTTTTAAAATTCATACCTTAATCCTCCAAACAACAAAATTTAGACTTGTCAAAGTTTAACCCTTTACCAAACAATCCCTAGTTTTTATGACTGAAATAGAAGCCTTTTGAAAACATTGTGGGAAAAGGAGAAAATGCTGGTAACCAGCATTTTCTCCTTTTCCCACAATTTTTCCTACCCTGATGGAAACAATTTTCAATTTTGGGATTATGTTTATTTTGTCCTCTACAAGGACTTTCAATTTGGACATGTCTGAAATTTTGTTAAAGAGTTTAGTTAAGGCATTTGCAGATGACACATTAAATGTAGCTCAAATTCTGGAATTTATGACTGATGTCACAGGAGGCCTTTCCTACCTTACGCAGCATAGTTATCTTCTTGTTCAGTGGTTAAGGTGTTAGTCTTTTAACCCTTTACTCCATAGATTGCTTGTAGGAGCCTTCAGAAAACATTGTGGCAAAAGGTGAGATTACTTGTGACAAACAATTTCACCTTTTGTCACAATGTTTTCTATGCTATCAAAAGGTGTCATATACACATAAGAAATGGCTTCAATCCTTACTGTTATTTAGGGTCAATTAGAGATACCATAGAAATACCTCATGGGGTAAAGGGTTAAACATTAATAGACAGGGACATTTTTCGCACAGGTTTGAATCCCACTAGGTGTAGTTTGTATTTTAGCAATGCATTAGTTGCAAACTTTCATCTTCATAAGAGTGAAATCAGTAAAAGAAAAGAAATACAGGTTACTTGCAGTTTTTGATTTTCCAAAGATGATTTTCTAAGCCTTCTGCTGCCCAGGGTTGTTAGAACTTCGGATTGTGGGGTTAACTCTTTACCAAATTGAAAGCATTTGCAGACAACAAAATAAATATGACTCAAAATTTGAAACCTGACTAGAGAAGAGTAGAAAACACTGTGGGAAAAGGAGAAAATGCTGGTTACCAGCATTTTCTCCTTTTTCACAGAATGTTTTCTAAAGGCTTTTTTCTCCAGGTTGTCAAAACCAGGAATTGTTTGGTAAAGAGTTAAAGGATGACCTATCTTATAACTTGTTACCAGATGACAAAATTCTAGACTATTTTTTTTGCGGATGCATTAAAGTTCCTTTACCAGAGTATATCTCAATAACATTTCTAAAATTGCTCTTGTGTAAAATGTCTAAGCAAAGGTTACATTGTAGATCAGCCATCAGAATGCAAGTTTTATGCTGTCTGATCTTGATCTGCACAAGCTGCAAAGACAAATAGACTAGTGAAAAGCATTGAAAAGGATTAATCTGGATTCGTGTTAATAATAATTACAGAGATTAAAGTTGGTAACAATGGTTCGTCTGCATCAGACACGTTTAGAGCAGAGGTTTATCATGACCAGACGGGATGGGGTACAATATGTGATGACGGAACTTGGTCAGCAATGGATGCTCTTGTCTATTGCAGAGAGCTAGGTTACCCTGATGGACAAGTGGCTAGGTACAATCCAAAGTTTACGCCCTTTTTCTAACCTATCCCAAGTTTTATCAGTCCGAAGAAATATGGATTATGGAAACATTTAGAGAAAAGGAAAAAATGCTGAGAACCAGCATTAAACTTTTATTTCAAATAACTTCTTCTCTCAAAATACCCATCCAAACTTGATGAAACTTCACAGAAATAATCCTGGTATGGTCCTCTTCAGAATTTCTTGAAAGAATTTGATTCCTTTAACCCATTACCACACAATCCCTACTTTTGATGCCCATGAGAAAGAAGCCTTTAGAAAACATTGTGGGAAAATGAGACAATGCTGGTAACCAGCATTTTCTCCTTTTGCCACAATGTTTTCTACCCTTCACAAAACAAATTTCAAATTTTCAGTCAGTTTTATTTTGAGGTCTGCAAATGCTTTCAGTTTGGACAAGCCTACAATATTGTCGTTTGGTAATGGGTTAAAGAACTGGTTGCCATGGCAACAAAACTGAAAGAGAAAAACTTTTTTAAAAATCTTCTTCTCTGAAACCACTAGGCTACTGAATTTGGCAAGTAGCTTTATGTAATGGACCTTTAATAAGTTTCTTCATATTATGGGCCTGGGGTCAAAATTGGCTCCAGGGATCACAAGTTTAACATGGGCTTCCATATGTAGTCACTTCAATTTAAGAATTAATTAAAGGAACTAACTGTAGTTATAAAGAATAAAGTTTTTTTACAATTTATCTACCTTGATTAACAGACTTCAATGATACATGATTGCCAGATATTTAAGTTTTTTGATAGAAAATATTCTGTTTTCAGTGAGAGTGATTCATTTTGATGTTAAAATTTATTCTCACATAAGTGGAATTTTAATTTCAAAGTAAGATTTCTGTCATTCATTTTTTTTTTCTTCCAAGAACTTTACTTTTTATGCCAATGAATAAACCTGCTTGTATTGCCTGACAGTGTTCATTGTTTTCAAAAGCCCTCTTTTTAAGGGTTATGAACTCTTCAATTTGTGTGGTAAAGGGTTAAAAAGCCAGTGGAGCGACACAGAGCCATCATGGCCCTCTTGTTTAAAGGCTTCTTCCTCAGGGGCATTAAAAGTCTGGACTGTGTGGTAAAGAGTAAACTACCAAGGAAATCCCATACTAGCACAGCAGGTAACCGTCAGAATATTTTTTATACAGTTATGCTCCTTTTTCGACTTAAAAGTTTCAGTGAAAATCAATCTGTTTCTTAACCCATTACCACACAATCCCTATTTTTTGACAACCCTGTGAAAGAAGCCTTTAGAAAACATTGTGGGAAAAGGAGAAAATGCTGGTAATTATAACCAGCATTTTCTCCTTTTTCCAGAATGTTTTCAAAAGCCTTCTCTTTTTAGGTTCATTTAACTCTTTACGGAAATATCCAAGGTTTTCATGACTTTGAGAAAGAAGCCTTTTAAAAGCACTGAGGGAAAAAGAGAAAATGCTGATAACTAGCATTTTCTCCTTTTTCCACAATGTTTTCTACCCTTCACAAAACAAATTTAAAATTTTCAGTCACTTTTATTTTGTCGTCTGCAAATGTTTTTAATATGGACAAACCCAAAATTTTGGTGTTTGGTAATGAGTTAAAGCAACTGCAGCCGAGTATTGGCATTTGCGTGTATTGCTCTGATTTTCTACACTGCAACGTAGGAACGGGTTCAGGAGGGGATCAGTTGGACAGTTTGTGGTCATGTCAGGACTACAGTGTACGGGAACAGAAACGTCTATCCTACAGTGTCCAAACTACGGCTGGAAACAAGTCAGCTCATTATGCGAGGGACATGCCAGTGATGCTGGTGTTTATTGCTACAGATGGGGTATGGATTGCATTTACCTATAATTTAATGACCCAGTGTTTAACTGCTAAATTTGTCCAAATTCAAAGCTGTTGCATTTGACAAATATGGCTAAATTGATGAAACCTGACCCTAAAAGGATACAGAATGTTATGAGAAATGGAGATGATTCTGTTTACCCCTGATTGTGTGGTTAAGCCTTTTCCAAACAATCCCTGGTTTTCACAAACCTTAAAAGGAAGCCTTTTGAAACCATAGTGGGAAAAGAATAAAATGCTGGAAACCAGCATTTTCTCCTTTTCCCAGAATGTTTTCGACCCTCCCAGAACAAATTTCAAATTTTAATTTATGCTAATTTTGTCATCTGCAAATGCTGTCAATTTGGACCAGTCTAAAATTTTGTCGATTGGTAAAGAGTAAAGGAAAAATGAGTCTTGAAAAAAAATGCTGGTGAAAAATTTATTGGAAAAGGAGTAAATGTGGATGACCTGTATCTTTTATTTCAACAATTGTTTTTGAAGGGTCATATTATGTTGTGGCCCTGGTAGTCCATCTATCCAATGCCAATTAATACACAAGCAATTTCTCCTGTTTCCATTGGAATAAGTTTAAACTTGCCACAATGAATCTCTTTGATGTGTAGTTGTGCATGTGATCTTTAACTCTTTACCACACGACAAAATTTCAGACTGGTCCAAATTGAAAACAAATAAATGCGACTGAAAAATGGAAATTTGCTTTGGGAAGGGTAGAAAACACTGTGGGAAAAGGAGAAAATGCTGGTTACCAGCATTTTCTCCTTTTCCCACAGTGTTTTCAAAAGGTTTCTTTCTCAGGGGCGTCAAAAGTAGGGATTGTGTGGTAATGGGTTAAAAGTTTGGATCTCTCTAGGCATTCTAGATTTACCTTAAGATTCAGGCAGCTGGTGCATAAAATGGATTTTATTCATCCATAGTTAACCCTTTCCAGAACAACAAATTTTGGACTCTTCCAAACTGAAAGAGTTTGCAGACGACAATTTTAGATTTTGAGAAAATGGCAGAAAATTCTCAAAAAAGGTAGAAAATACTGTGGAAAAAGGAGAAATTGCTCGTTACGAGCAATTTCTCCTTTCCCCACAGTGTTTTTAAAAGACTTTTACTGCAGACTCGTAAAAACCAGGGCTTGTCCATAGTTAACTCTTTACCACACAATCCCAACTTTTTACGACTCTGAGAAAGAGGCTTTTAAAAACAATGAGGTAACCAGCATTTTCTCCTTTTCCCACAATGTTTTCTGTCTTTCCTAAAGCAAATTTCCATTTTTTGAGTCAAAGTACTTTTGTCGTCTGCAAATGCTTTCAATTTAGACCAGTCTAAAATTTTGTTCGTTTGGTAAAGAGTTAAGTGATGTTTTGCTTGGTATAATGTATAAGTGTAATGCATGGAAGCCTGTTTTGCTCTTTCAGTGACCACTGAACCAGGAAAACAATTTGGTGCTGTTTTATACCACAGTGGAGATAACTACGGACTTGTCTGCGCTGATGGTTTTGACGATAATGCAGCTCTTGCTGTTTGTAGAGAACAAAGTCCATTTCCATTCTCGATCGGAAAAGCTTTATGTTGTTCAGCAGCTGGACCAGACAATCGAGACTTTACACTTTCCGATGTGAAATGTACGGGACAAGAACATAGCCTCAGGGAGTGCACATACAATGACCAGACTCCACAATGTAGTAGTGGACAGTATGCTGCCATAGCTTGTGCAGACATATTCTTAGGATATAGAAGTAGGTTTATCATAATTTCTCTTTCTGATGACTTTTAACCATTGAGGCAGCTTTCAAAACTATAGTTGCCTGTGCAGCAAGTGTAGACCAAGATCAGACTGCATAAAATGTGCTGCCTGATCTTTCATCTACTCTGGTTGCTTTGCTGTGATACTTTAGGAAAGAGGAACTGTAACCCTCAAAGTACAAAAAAACCAAATCAGACATTTTCATCCTTGGAAGTACAACCCAAATAATTGCAATATCATAGTTGCCCTTTGTCAACAGTGTCTCAAGCAAAGTGGACTGTGTAGATCAAAGATCAGGCTACATGTTTTGTGCAGCCTGATCTTGATCTTACACTGGCCTCAAAGTTGTGAAATGTGCTGTAGGTGTTAAAGATGAGTTAACCTCAACTGTTTAAAGAGAAAGAAGTCATTGTTATTGCTGGGGCCTTATCTGTGTCAAACAAGGCCTAGTTTTCGAGACCCTGGGAAGGAAAGTTTTTGAAAACCTTGTGGGAAAAGGAGAAAATGCTGGTAACCAGCATTTTCTCCTTTTCCCACAAGGTTTTCAACCCTTTCAGAAACAAATTTCATAAATCAAGACGCTTTTAGTTTGTCATTTGCAAATGCTATCAATATGGACCAGTCTAACATTATGACGTTTAGTAAAGAGATAATCATTGTATCTACTTTGTTGCCATATTCATTGTCATGTAGAAAAATAAAAACCTTCTCTCATCTCTGTCATTACTGCCGGTGATTACTTCAACTTTGGGTTGGCTGATAACTATCCAAGGGGGAACCCATACAACTAGGGCTTCAACTTGGGATTGTGTTTGGTTTGGAATAGTGCAGGCCAAAACATTTCTCTGTTCATCAATTTCTGGATGTAAAGGAGTAGTGTACGCATCGAAAAATATATGATAGCTTGCAGGTACAATGTGTCACAGAGATGCATAAGCCTCTTTTTGCCAGAGCATTGCTCAATACATGTGTTATCAGATATAAAGAGTTTTTGGTTGGATGATGACTATCTAAGGGGGAACCCATGCAACAAGGAATTCAACTTGGGATTGTATTTTAGAGAGTTAAAATACAACTGCAACCAAGTGTTGGCATCAGCATGTTGTGCACCTGTATCTCTTGCAGTAGATGCTCTTTTTGAAAACAATCCTGAAAGCCCTGAGAGAGAAGTCTTTTGAAAACATAATGGGAAAAAAAAGAAAAAGGTGGTAGCCAGCGTTTTCTCCCTTTACCACCATGTTTCATTTATTTTCAAGGACAAATTTTACTGTTTGAGCCAGATTTAACCCTTTACTCCATAGATACTCATTTCTACGCATTGCTTGTAGGAGCCTTTAGAAAACATTGTGGCAAAAGGTGAAATTGATCGTGACAAGCAATTTCACCTTTTGCCACAATGTTGTCTGCTGTTACTTAGGGTCAGTTAGAGATACCATAGGAATGCCTTATTGGGTAAAGGCTTGCCATCTGCAAGTGTTTTCAATTTAGACAAATCTACATTTATGCAGTTTAGCAAAGACTTAATTTTTTTTTTAACAAGTACATAATTTTTAGTATAATGGAATGTTTTGAACAGAACTTGAGGCTGACCCTGTTGTTGAGGTTACATATCTGACACAGACTGGTTATGTGTGTAGTGAAGGATTTACGGACCATGATGCAACAGTGGTCTGCAGACAGCTTGGTTATAGCTTTGCTGAGAAGTTTAAAGCTTCTGCCATGGGTAAGAATTTGTCTGTTTTACTAGGTCACTTGAGCACAAAATGTTTAAGTTGAGCTTTTGTGATTGTGGTGTGGCATGCTTTTGCAACTTTTAGCTTAAGTTTGCTCTAGAAGCCATGTTTTTACTCTGGTACTCATAAAGCTGGGTCAGAACGTTTGTCTAGATGATATCTCAGATGAGTTTGAAAGTGGTCAGAATCTTTTTTGTTTTATAATATTTACAACAATTTGTAAAATATGCTATGTTGAGCTAAAATATAGGTCATGGAGGCCGAATTTTCAGTACTATATAATTGTAAGAATGTTTTCTTCAGGCTCATTAAAAGTTGGTTTTGTGTTGTTTCAACCCTTTACCCCATAAGGCATTTCTATAGTATCTCTAATTGACCCTAAATAACAGCAAGGATCAAGCCGTTTCTTATGTGTATATGACTCCTTTTAATAGCATAGAAAACATTGTGACAAAAGGTAAAATTGCTCGTCACAAGCACTTTCACTGTTTGCCACAATGTTTTCCAAAGGCTCCTACAAGCAATGCGTAGAAATGAGCATCTATGGAGTAAAGGGTTAAACAACCCTGAGCAAAAAGGCTTTTGAAAACATGGTTGGAAAAGGATAAAATGCTGGTAACAAGCATTTTATCCTCTTCTCACAATGTTTTCTATCCAATGGAAGACAAACTGTATGTTTTGAGTATTGTTCAATTTACTACCAGCAGATGCTTTCAAATAAGACAAAGCTAGAATTCTGCTGTCTGATAGAGTTAATTCATTACCACAATACCTACTTTTACTGACCCCTAGAAAGAAGGCTTTTGAAAACGTTGTGGGAAAAGGAGAAAATGCTGGTAACCAGCATTTTCTCCTTTTCCCACAGTGTTTTCTATTCTATTAAAGATAAAATCTATCTTTAGCTTTGTTTAAATTGTGATCTGCAAATACTTTCAATTAGGACAAGTCTATTATTTGCTTGTGTGGTAAAGTTAAACCACTTTTTACCAGAACATTGGTTATTGTCAAACTGTAGTCTTCGGCCAGCCAAAAACATGCTCATCATCAGGGTTCATATACACCAACCATGCTTAAGAACATTCTTTGTTTTATTCTCCAGAATTTTCTATATTTGAAAGTAACAGATCTTTTGATTGGTTAAACCAAAATGGTTTAGCCAATCAAAAGTTTTGTTACTTTCAAACTTTGAATATCTTGGAGAATAAGACAAAGAATATTCTCAGGAATGGTTGGTGAATACAACCCAGGAGGTAATGTGTGAATCTTGTGTAATTTTGCAGATTATACATTTAATGTTCGCTGGCTCAGGGGGTTTGGTTGCCAAGGAAATGAAAGTATGGTTACCGATTGTCAGGACCTGAGCTGGGGCAACATAGGTGTGTGCTCATGGAACTCTGTGGCTGCTGTCAGATGTACAAACAACCAAAGTATGAATGGAATCTCTAAAAATTTTTGTTAATTCTTTTTTAATCCTCTACTAGACAATCTTATAGTTTTATGACTTTAACCCATTACCATACAATCCCTACTTTTGACGACCTGGGGAAAGAAGCCTTTTGAAAACACTGTGGAAAAAGGAGAAAATGCCGGTAACCAGCATTTCTCCTTTTCCCAGTGTTTTCTACCCTTCCCAGAACAAATTTCAAGTAAGCTTTATTTTGTCGTCTGCAAATGCTTTCAATTTGGACCAGTCTAAAATTTTCTTGTGTGGTAAAGAGTTAAGCAGGAAACCGATTAGAACATCATGGGAAAAGGAGATATATATATATGAGAACTATCATCTCTCCATTTTCTACAACCTTTTTTCACTGAATGACAAGTACTGCAATCATTCTCGCACTTTGATTTTGATATGGTTCCCCTCTAGAATCTTAACCCTTTACCCCATAAGGCATTTCTGTGTTATCTCTAACTGACCCTAAATAACGGAAAGGATGAAGCCATTTCTTATGTGTATATGACACCTTTTGATAGCATAGAAAACATTGTGACAAAAGGTGAAATTGCTCGTGACGAGCAATTTCACCTTTTGCCACAATGTTTTCCAAAGGCTCCTACAAGCAATGCGTAGAAATGAGTATCTATGGAGTAAAGGGTTAACCATACAATTTGAGTTTTAACAACCCTGAAGAGGAGAGCCTTCAAAAACATTGTAGGAAAATAAGAAAATGCTGTTAACCAGCATTTCCTCATTTTCCCACCATGTTATCTACTATATCAAATCATCATTTGGGCAACATTTATTTGGTCCTCTGCAAATGCTTTCAATTTGGCCTAGTCATAAATTTTGTTAACTGGTAAAGATATAGAGTTTATCTTTATAGCTGACCTTCAGTTTGATATTCGTATTGTGAATGGAACCACAACTGGTGGACGAGTTGAACTGAAGATAGACAATGAATGGGGTACTGTTTGTGGAAATGACTTGACAAAAAATGAAGCATCAGTCATTTGTCAACAACTTGGTTACCATGATGGTGTTGCTATGGAATCTGGTTTCTATGGGGCTGGTCAAGGAACAATCCACGTGTCAGGCTTTCAGTGTGAAGGTAAGTTTTCAATTTTACTCTTCAATTTTCTCAAAGACTTGACACTAGATCTATTTAGAAAGGGCCTAGTTTTTAACCCTTTCCCAAACAATCCCTGTTTTTTACGGGTCAGGAATAGAAGCCTTTTGAAAACATTGTGGGAAAAGGAGAAAATGCTGGTAACCAGCATTTTCTCCTTTTCCCACAATATTTTCTATCCTATCGTATAGAAAAATCATCTTTTTAGCAACTGTTAATTTATCATCTGCAAAATGCTTTCAATTTGGTCTGGTCCAAAATTTGCTATTTGGGAAAGGGTTAATATGGTTTATTTAACTCTTTACCACACAATCCCTACATTTAACGACCCTGAGAAAGAAAGGTAACCAGCATTTTCTCCTTTTCCCACGATGTTTTCTACCCTTTCTAAATTGAATTTGAATCTTTGATTCACATTTATTTTGTTGTCTGCAAATGCTTTCAATTTGGACTAGTCCAAAATCTTGTTATTTGGTAAAGGGTTAATATGAAATCCCCTCCCGTAAAGTTACACATGAATTAAGATGTAACTCATCGGTAAACATTGACATTTTTTGTAAAGGCTATTCAGCTAATCTTGCTAGCTTCTGTCTTTTTGTATGAGAGTTAGGGGCTAACACATTTCGTAAGTATCATGTAACATCCAACAGAATTATAAAGTAGAACAGACATTTGACATGCAAAAAAAAATGAAAATGCGTCCTTCACAAAAATGTTTAACACCTGTCATCATCCATAGACTGCATAGGCTGACATGGGTCAATATTTTTCCTCCCAGATACATCAAACTCCCTTTTCACATAGCATGTGTCAAATGTATTTTACAGGAAATGAGACCAGCATCACAGACTGTATTTGGGTTGGATATAAAGATGTAGGGATATTGTGTGATCATTCCAAAGATGCAGCCGTCAACTGTTTTGATAACAGTAAGTATAACATAAATATCTTTACTCTCTAAAGGCTGGGTTACATCGAGCTAACAGAAGAGTAATGGTTAAGAAAAATATTTTATCCTTCGGTGTGTGTTCGTATCTGTTTTACGGCCATTTCTTATCTGGTGAAACCACTACCTGTCCGGTGGGTCCGGTTATCCGTTTGTCCTATGGGAAGTTTTGAACACGTTAAAAATTTCCACCGGACAAAACAGACAGAAAAGTGCAAATGACGGACATTGTATGCATCTAGCCATCTGTACCATTGGCATGTCATGAGACGGGCATGTTCCTGATATGTTGGTGTTCTGTACATTTCCTTTCATTTTACATTGGAAGAAGTTTTTGTCCTGTTCTCATGCATTCCACTTCCATTTCATGCAGTACAAGTCTCTGTTACTCATACATTGATATCTGTTAATAGATGGTTTATCATCTGGTACATATCCGGTAAACACACATTTTTTCTGTTACATGTGCAGTCCTCGTGTGGTCACTGTGTAGATTCTTTGCTCTACACACTGATCCTGTAAGCCTCGAGTGGCTGAGGAGATGAATTTTCTGGTTAAGCCTTAGTAGACTACAAAATTTTAGCCCTGTCCAAAAATTAATAGAAAGCATTTGCAGACAGACAACAATTTCAATGTGGCTCAAATGATACAATTTCTCTTTGATAGGGTAGAAAATATTGTGGGAAAAGGAGAAGATGCTAGTTACGCCCACAATATTTTGAAAAATTTCCTAACTAGGGGTCGTCTAAAGTCAACTTTGTGTGGTAAAGGAGTAACTCACAACTCTTCTGTTGTGGATAAGACTACTTTGGAAATCATGTTGGTGAATGAAAAAATTTCTCTTGATGAAATTACTGAATTTTTCTACTTGAATCACATGTTAACCCATTACCACATGATCCTTACCTTTAACCCTTTACCTGATTTGCCAATTGGAGGCTTTTCCATTTCAGCAGCAAATAAAGATATGATGTCAAAAATATGAACAAATGAGGATACAAATATCTGATTGAGTGGAAAACAATGTGGGAAAAGGAGAAATTGCTCGTTACGAGCAATTTCTCCTTTTCCCGCAATGTTTTCAAAAGCTGTCTGTTGTTGGTACGTCAAAATGAGTATCTATGGAGTAAAGGGTTAAGCTTGAGGAGGGTGGCTTTTAAAAACATTATGCTCCCTTTTCCACAGTGTTTTGTAGATTGATTGTATTTTTCCAGTCCAGTTAGCAGGTTCCACTACAGTGAACTATGGGAGATTTGAAGTGTTTGATGCATCAGAAGGGGGATGGGTGGCAGTTTGTGACAACAGTATAAACACCAATGAGGCAACCATTATCTGTCGACAGCTTGGATACAATGACGGTCTCATTCACCGAGGATCACCACTAGGTCCAACAGATCTAAAAATAGCCATTACTGGTGTAAACTGTGAAGCCGTTACTAAATGTACCTACACTAGTGGAGAGTGCCTGACAGGTCGCTATGCTGCTATGTACTGTAGTGAAAATACCATTGTGAATGAAAGTAAGAATGGGATTAGTTTTCTGTATGTTAAAGACCAATTTATTTTTTGTGTACCGGTATTTGTATTTAACCCTTTCCCACACAATGCCAGCATTTTGTCCTTTTCCCATAATGTTTTCTACCGTTTTCCTACATGTTCCATAATTTTAAAAACATAAAATTCTGCGTCTGCATATGTATTTGGACGGGTCTTAAATTTTGTCATGTGGTAAAGGGTTAAGGATTTTCATACTATCGTTGAAGAAGAAAAGAATTACAGAGTCCTGTTAGTTTCATGTGTCATACACTTTTTATGTCATTAATTACAAAAATAGTAATTTAATAAAACAAAATAGTAATTGGCTAAAAGAGAATCCCATTTTGATAACACAAATGATTTACTTTAACTAAATAATGATTAGTTTTAACAAAAACCTTTTTCTATAATATGAAAAAGAAATTTGTTAAAATGAAATTATAATTTGTTCTAATGAAGTCCTAAAAATCTTAATACAGAATCAAACTTAAATATTCTATTTCAACTTGACAAAATATAAATCTGTTTTATTGAAATTCTGTTTGAAATAGGTATATTTGAAATACTGTCTCATCAGTTTTTGACCATGATTTACAGCAGTTTGGTCTTCAACACATTACCAGGCAGTCACAAGCTTAAACAAAACCTGCAGAAAATAGCTTTTGAGAGGATTGTGGAAAAAGGATATTTTTTTTTAACCATAGTAAATCCAAATGTATTCTCGGGTTTCATTTACATGTACCTAAATTTAGTTGAAAATGCTTTCAGTTTTGTCAAGTTCAAATTTTTTATAGGTTATAACTTATTACACAGTTTATGTTCCAACTGCTTATAGCTTTAGTTTTAAGTAATTGTCATCTTTCCAATTATCTTTTTGTGATTATTCTGTACTGACTTTGTTGTTATTTTGCTTACAGACATAAACATCCGGCTTCCACTGAACTCCTTTTATGGACCGGTATCAATACAAAGATATGGTTTGTGGGGCCATGTATGCAGTGTGGAATTTGATGATGATGATGCCCTAGTCATTTGTAAACAGTTGGGTTACCAGTCAGGACAGGCTCTAAATACCTTTAAAACTGAAGGGTTTCCTGTCATTCAAGGTTTGTTAGACAGTATCTTATTATTAGACGACAAAATCTGTGACACGCAATGCTGAGTTTTAATACAAAAAACAGACTTTAAACCTTTCCTAAATGACAAAATTTTAGACTGGTCTAAATTGAAAGCATTTGCAGACGACAAATTAGACATGACTCAAAAGTGAAAAATTATTTTGGGAAGGGTGGAGAACATTTTAGAAAAAGGAGAAAATGCTGGTTTCCAGGATTTTCTCCTTTTCCTACAATGTTTTCAGAAGGGTTCTTTCTCAGGGTCATTGAAAGTCGGGATTTTGTGATAAAGCATTAACCTAAACAACCCTGAGAACGAATCCTCATGAAAGTGTTTTGTGAAAATGAGGAAATGCTGGTGCCCCTCTTTAACTTTTCACAAAAGACAAAATCCTAGACTGATCCAAATTGAAAGCGTTTACAGATAACAACAGATGTGGGTTAGAACAAATGCATGTTAGATTTTAAGTGAGATTGACTGTATGTTCTGTTGATCTAGGGGGTGTTGAGTGTGAAGGGGCGGAGACAAATATCGCTGACTGCACAAGGAGCCCTTTTGTTGCAGATCATGGATGTTACGGGGTCAACACTGTTGCAGCGGTTCTGTGTTACAATGAGCGTAAGTTTGCAGGAACTTCATACAACACCATTTAACTCTTTACCAGATTAAAAAAATCTAGCCTTGAACTGAAAAGCATTTGCAGATGTGAATTTAACCCTTTACCCTATAAGGCATTTCTATGGTATCTCTGATTGACCCTAAATAACAGCAAGGATGAAACTGTTTCTTATGTGTATATGACACCTTTTGATAGCATAGAAAACATTGTGGCAAAAGGTGAAATTGCTCGTGACGAACAATTTCACCTTTTGCCACAATTTTTTCCTAAGGCTCCTACAAGCAATGCGTAGAATTGAGTATCTATGGAGTAAAGGATTAAAAGTGACTCAAATAATGGAACTTGATCTTGATACAGTACAAAACATTGTGGGAAAAGGAGAAAATGCTGGTTACCAGCATTTTCTGCTTTTCCCACAATGTTTTCAAAAGGTTTCTTTCCTAAAGCGTGTTAGTAGTTGTCATTGTATGGTAAATGGTCAAATTTGTTACAGTTATGGATCTGACAGTGTTATGGCAAATTTTTCTTATACTACAGTTGTTCTTTTTCTTTAATAATTATGCAGCTCATAAGTCTGTTTACCATTGACTCGGGCTACGTGGCTCAGTGGTAAAGTGTGGGACTCGTAACCTGGAGGCCCCAGGTTCAAGCCACACTTGATCCATTGGGTTTTTCATATCCTTAGGTAAGACACGTAAGAGCCATAGCCAAATACTGGTAAAACCCAGGAATACATGAATCTGTGAGCTCTCGCAATGATATGACTGAAATAATGTTGAAAGCCGCATGTTAATCACCATTCAAACAGTCAATCAGTTACCATTAGTTCTTTATCAAATGACAAAAAAATGCAGGCTCATCCAAATTGAGAGCAAATGAGAGCAGACAAAAATTCTACTGTTGTTTTAAAAGGTGGTATTGTCTCCAATAGGGATAGTTTCATAAAGTCTTAAAATCGGTACAAGACAACAGGTAAAGTGACACTATGATAGATCCAGTGTATACATGCTGTATAACAATAGCCCCTGCCAGGTCCCCTTCTCCACTCGTGAAAATATTACCGATTGTGCTCACTTGATGAAATAACTTTCAATCTTTCACCGAAAAACACAAATATCTGCTATATCTTCTCTATAAAATAGCTGGATTAACTCTAACCTCCACACCTCTGGATGTAGAGACAGGTAAAATGACCACTATTGCTGGACTGGAGATGACCTCTAAAACATTGAGATTTGAGTTCTCTGGTTTTACTGATGTAGATGCTGCAGTGTATTGTAATGCCTTAGATTATGCAGGAGGACAAGTGTATCGGTAAACTTGACATTTTTCAACTCTTTACTGAACGACAAATCTTTTGATTGGATCAAATTCAAAAAAAGCTGCAGAAAACAAATTAACTCTTCACCAAACAACAAAATTTTGGACAAATCCAAATTAAAAACATTTGCAGATGACAAAGATAAATGTGAATCAAAAATTGAAATTTGATTTTGGAAGGGTAGAAAACGTTGTGGGAAAAAGAGAAAATGCTGATTACCAGCATTTTCTCCTTTTCCCACAATGTTTCCTAAAGGCTTCTTTCCTAGGGTCGTCAAAAGTAGGGATTGTGTGGTAATGGGTTAAGTCTCGGTAATGTGATGATTTCCGACTTTGATAGGGTAGAAAAGATTGTCTGAAAAGGAGAAAATACTGATTGCCAGCATTTTCTCCTTTTTCCACAATGTTTTCTATAGGCTTCTTTCTCAGCGGCGTGAAAAAGCGGGATTGTGTGGTGAAGAGTTAAGGAAATTTTTGTTTTTCTTCAACAATAACCAAACAAACACATGGTTTTTGGATTATTCATCGACCCACACATTTGGTGTGAACACTTGTGTAGTTCCTAGGAAGCAGAATCAGGAGTGATTAGTATAAAGTGTAAGAACTTGTTTCTTTATTGATGTAAAATAAATGTTTAAAACTGAATCCCAAGTTTTAAAGACTCTTAGTCAGAACTCTTATGGAAGAGTTATGGGAAAAAAAAGAAAATGCTGGTAACCAGCATTTTGTCCTTTTCCCACAATGTTTTTTACCCTGCCAAAGACAAATTAATCATATGAGGCACATCTGATAATTATATTTTCTGCAAAAACTTACAAAATTGAAGACTTCAAAATTTTCCTTTTTTTTTCATGTGATAAAGATTCAGTCATCACCTCCTTATTGCTTGATTATTTATATGGTATTAAATGGTATTTTCAATATCATTTCCATTATTTCATGGCAGTAAGTGCACCTATCCATGATTTCCTGTAGTTTCTTTTACCATTACTTTGCCATACATTAACAAGCTTTCAAAATACAAGTTTTGACATCCTGTAAAGATTTAAATCTGATCCACTATCATATTGCTTGTGGAAAAGAACTGATTTTACTAATTCTATTTATTCAGGTCCACACAAGGTGGGTTTGGTGTCAGCCAGATAGACTGCGAAGGGAGCGAGGAAACCGTACTACAATGTGCAGGGACCTGGGATCCCAGTAAAACCCAGAATCAAGAAGGGGACCTGGCAGGGGTTATTTGTTATACAGCAGGTATACATTGGATCTATCATAGTGTCATTTTACCTGTTGTCTCGTACTGATTTTAAGACTTTACCAAACAATCCCTGGTGTTAAGACCTAGAGGAAGATGCCTTCTGAAAACATAGTAAGAAAAGTAGAAAATGCTGTTTACCAGCATTTTCTACTTTTCTCACAATGTTTTCTTCTCTTCTAAAGTCTAGTTGCAATTTTTGAGTCATGTTTGTATCTGCAAATGCTTTCAATTTGGACAAGCCTAAAATTTTGTTGTTTGGTAAAGAGTTGAGAACTCTGAGACAAAAGGCTTTTAAAGACATGGTAAAAATGTTTGTTAATCTGTCAAAGCAAAAAGGTCCATCATTTTGAAATACGTTTGATTTTTTGCCTGCCTTTGCTTTCAGATGGGGCTCATCCAAATGTTTGTGTGGTAAAATTAGGTATACAAGTTTAATAACACTTAACTCATTACCACACAATCCCTACGTTTGACGCCTCTGAGAAAGAAACCTTTAGAAAACATTGTGGGAAAAGGAGAAAATGCTGGTAACCAGCATTTTCTCCTTTTTCCACAGTGTTTTCTATCCTTCACAAAACAAATTTCAAATTTTCAGCCACTTTTTATTTGTCATCTGCAAATGCTTTCGATTTGGATAAACCAGAAATTTTGTTGTTTGGTAATGAGTTAAAGCAAACAACAAAATTAAAGACTGGTCAAAATCAAATGCATTTTGCAGATGACATAATAAAAGTTGCCCAAATTACAATTTATAACTTTGAGAAAGAAGGAAATATTGTGCGAATTAGAGAAGATTTTGGTTACCAGCACTTTCTTCTTTTCCTACAATGTTTTCATTAAAATAGGGGATTGTTTGGGGAAGAGTAAAATCATGTCTATAAACAATTAAAATCATTCTTAGAGAGTAAAGAAGTAAATAAGAAAGAAATGACTGCTATTCTATTTGTCTTACAGTTAGACTGGTTGGTGGGGATCCATCATTTTATGGCGTGGTTTATACATCTAAAGGTGTAAGCAGTGGACCAGTCTGCTCCACAGGTTTTGATACAGTTGATGCAGGTAAGAATCCTAGACTTGTGTTTACCACTATAGTAAATGTTGATAGTAAAATTTTGCAATGCAACAATAGACGATTTGCCAATTAAATTTGATATAAGCGATATTTCCATTTTATCGTAAGCGGCGCACCGGAAGTATCACGTGACACCGGACAATCAAAGCATTGTTTCAATGACAAATACCGTATGTCCCGTTCATAAATCCTTTAAAGTTGGATAAATTCACCATTGAAAAAAAAGTGACATAATAAGAAATCTATATGAAATCAATTCTAATATAATTTATTCATATTTCATGACATTGCTTTTGAAAAAAAAAATAATTAGGAATAGACAAAATACGCATTTTATGAGACCGTATTGAAATAAAGAGCATGTAGAAAGTAAGAATGAACTTACCCTCTGTAACCTGTATAAAATTCATAATCCCGTCCACTAATGATCACCAAACGAGTAAATAAATATGAAACAAAAGATAAGAAGGGTCAATTTAATGTGACACGTGTGTGTTAATCTGTAAGAAGTAAGTACATTACAGCTGTTCTAAAGGTCTTCCGCCCTGTCCTGCACAGTGCGATACCGAGATCAAAGGAACACCGAGTTAACCCTTCGCCCATTTTCTTTTGTAAAACTTCACTAGACGCATATTTTCAAATACATATACTCAAAATGAAGCTTGAATAATTATTTTGTGAAGAAGATATGGAAGGTTTAAAATTTGATCTGAAGCCACGTTTCTTTTGTTCATGATCTATAATATGAAGTTATTCGTCAATAGGAACATGCCTGAAAGTGCAGTAAAGACGTTTGATAATAGTGCTATAATATCAGTAAATGGACTGTAGCTGTCTTTTTGAAGACACTAGACAGCTATTTAACTGTTTACCAAAGTATTCCGAGTTTTGGGGATCCGGAAAAATGGGGCAGACGTGCTGATTTTGCCCACTTTATGTTATTTGTCTCACTTCTTCAACCTCAACAACTCCCCCCCCCTCCCCCCAACAAAAAAAAAAGGAAAAAAAAGTAATCAATATACAGTTCATCTGGAGACATCTGTGAAAAATGAATTTTCCAAGTGTGAGAGAAAATATTGAGGAAAAGAAAGGAAGGGCTTGCAACAAGCACTTTCTTCTGTTCCAACAATATTCTTTTACTTTTTTCAAGGATAATTACAACCATTTGGCCCACTTTTATTCAATTGTCTCTACATGTTAAGTATCCGGACGAGTCCAAGGTGTTGACATCGGCTGAAAACATTCACGGTAACTATTTAACCCTTTATTAGACGACGAAATTTTAGACTGGACAAAATTGAAAGCACTTGCAGATGACAAAATAAACGTAACTCAAAAATTGACATTCGATTCCAGCAGGGTATGAAACATAGTAGGAAATGGAGAAAATGCTTGCTACCAGCATTTTCTCCTTTTTCCACAATGTTTTGAAAAGGCTTCTATCCCATGGTCATAAAAACCTGGAAATGTTTGGTAAAAGGTTAAAATACTATACCACATAACCCAAGCTTTTTACGACCCTGAGAAATGTAGCTTTTGAAAATGTTGTTAAATAGGGATAAAGTTCTGGTATGCAACATTTTCTCCTTTTTCTTTGCTATCCAAAATAGCAAAAAAAGGGGGAAATAACATTTATATAACTGCAATAAACCTTTCCTATTTTTTATGTCTGATTGGTCAACTAATGTTTGCCTAATCCGTAGCTAAGTTTGTATCTTACAGGCTCGAAATCCAGGGGTCGGCGGTTTGAATTATTTAAACTATTAAAGTGATAGTAATTCTTTTTAAAAAATCGTTACAGTATCTGCAAATAGACAGACACAGTCTATTTACCAAAAACTGTGACATTATACAGTTTGAATTTAGAACAAAAATCCTGACTTTGAAATAACATTTAGAATATTTATAGCTGCAGTTTTGTCATGTTCCTGCTTGAACTACCTTATAAGTTGACTATCGTAATAACAAAATCCAATTCAAATTTCAAACATTCCATTCTTTCTAGAAAAAAAGAAGTTCGGGATTCATTTTCAGTGGGCAAATACGTGCTATACTTGTTTTCATTGAAAAGTTAGTAAAGGGTTAGCTGGGTGTTCTTTTGATCTCGGTATTTCACCGTCAAAGTGGGTGCATCTACTTGAAAAGCTGTTATGATCTTCTTAGGCACCGACTAACATGCTCGTGTCATAATTAATTGTTTATTACGTTCAGTCTGACGTTGATCACTTGTAAAGGTTTGGAATTGTTTTAATCTGTTGCAGGGGGTAAGTCTGTTCTAATCATTGGCCCTTAAAGATTCATTTTTCTGTCCGAACATTTTTTTTTTTCAAATGCATTATTATGTAACCTGATTTAACCAGTCCCAGTTTTAACTGTTTATTTTTGCACTCATTTCTTTCGAATTTGGTTTTCAAGTTATTAAACCTTATCCTGCTAAATAAATCAAATGAAACTTTTAAAGTCGATATCAAAAACTCAAATATTATTTCAAAGGAATATCTCCAGGTAAAATATCTCCGTATCGGACAGTGTAGATCTAGGATCAGACTGCACTTTTTTCGTAGTCCGATCTTGATCTAAATTGTCTGCAAAAAGTAATTGAGTCGGGCTTCGCAGCATAAGGGTTAATGCAGTCTGCATACAAAAAGTTCTATCAACACGCCCGACAGGAGACAGCGCTTATGATACCGCTTTAATCTCTTAAGTTTACTGAAAGATTGACAAAACAACAGTTCTTTTTGTGTGTGTGTGTCTTCGAAAAAGATAATAAAACTACCGGCATGGCCGATTTAGGATTTTTGTTGTCTTATTTATCGCGTTTAGGGTGAATTCTGTTGAAAAAATATGACCCTTTCACTATTCGGCATATTCAACATTGGGAAAGATTGTCCGGTGGAGAGTACTCACAAGGGAAGTAACTCGTCAGTAACGGAATTTGGCAGATGGTCTATTGGCCCTTGGCAATAGACAATTGAATGCTAACCACAAAATTACCTGCTAAACATCATGCCACTCTGTGCACAGTTTTGACAAAGAAATCTTTTGAAAGCTTTGTGGGAAAAGGAGGAAATGCTGGTGACCTGCATTTTTATCATTTTTCCAAAAAATGTTCTCTAGAGTCCAAAATTTGTAGTCCAAATTTTGATTTCAGCCACTCATGATTTTTTTGTCAGCAAAAGCTATCAATTTTGGTGGGTCTAAAATTTTTTCATTTGATACTGGATTAAGCAGAGAGATTCCAAGTCTTTTAAGCCTTTCCTAAGCATTCCCTGTTTTTTACGACCCTGGTAGAAGGTGGTAACCAGCATTTGATCTTTTTCACTCTGTTTTTTACTCTTTCAAACACAACATTCATCTGATGAGGTATGTTTTATTTGTTACTGTATCTGCCGACACTTTCCCACCACATTGGTACTGGTATCAAGTATTAGCTATTGAAATGTTGCTTGCAGAATAGATTAAATGATTTTATTGTGTTTAGTGTATTTTCCTTCTGCATTCAGATATATCATGGCAGCTAAGCACCTGGCATGCTTCTATAGGATTTATGTTATTGAGATTTTGCATAAAAATGATAAACAGTGAGAAAAGAATGAATCATGTGGCAAGGTTTATCATCAGTCTTAGGAAAGAAATCAGCAGACCTGATAATTTGAACCATTGACCCCTTGTTCTCAAATTCTTTAACCCTTTACCAAACAACCTCTGGTTTTTACAACCCTGAGATAGAAGTTTTTTGAAAAAATTGGGGGGAAGGAGAAAATGCTTCTTTTCCCACAATGTTTTCTAGCCTGCTGAAAACAAATTTCATTTTATAAGTTACATTTATTTTGTCGTCGGCAAATGCTTTCAATTTAGATCCGTCTAAAATTTTGTCATTTGGTAAAGATTTGAGCTACCAACTGCAGCTATGGTTGCAGGGTGTTGCTTGCAGAAGTAAGACTTACTTTCTTGTGCACTGTAATATTATTTACAATTCATTCTAGTGTTACAATTCTAGGCTTGAACTTTTCTGTTCACCCATATTTACTTTTTATCCAGGTGTTGCTTGCAAAAGTCTGAACTACAATGCAGGGCTTGTACTTTGTTGTTCACCTTTTGGCGTCATACAGGATCCAGCAATTTTAACTAATGTGCAATGTACAGGTAAATTTTTAATGATTAATTACATGAAATACCTTTATGCAAGATGAGTTTGAAAATAATATTGTTAAAGAGGGATACTCAGCATGAATTAAGTTTTATTACAAAAATACATTTGAAAATGTTATGGTAAATAGAGAAATTTCTGGTTATAAGAAAAAACAAAACAGAAATATCAATACATTTTATATAGATTTTGACAATTGTGCTTTTGTTAAACTTGTATTCACCCGAATATTCTTTTTGTGATGTCTTTGACCGTCTTTGAAACATCATGGCAATAAGAGACCTTGATAATTTTACATATTATTCATGGTAAACCACACCATCCTATCTCACTGTTTTCAAAGTATTTCTCCCCTTAGCCAATTTGCAGCAAGCAACTTTGATAGAGTTCCTGTTGAGCAACAGTTTTGATCATCAGTGCTTTGATTTGTCATCCCTGGTTTTTTCGACCCTAAGATAGAAACCTTTTGAAAATATTCTGGGAAAAAGAGAAAATGCTGGTAACCAGCATATTCTCCTTTTCCCACAATGTCTTCTACCCTGCTGGCAAAAAATTTCAGTTTTTGAGATACATTTATTTTGTTGTCTTCAAGTGCTTTCAATTTGGACCAGTCGAAAGAGGGAGAGAGAGAAATACTTTGTTTTCCCTATTTCATAGGTTCTGAGAAACAGTTTACAGATTGTCCTCATGATGAGATTGCTGAAACAGCTGCAGAATCTTGTCAGAAGAACTATGCGGCAGTGATGTGCTACAGTACGCCAAAAAGTACAGGTATATAACTCTAGTGGAGTTTTATGTAATAGTTCATTCAACCTAACCTAGTACTATTATACATTAACCCTTAAGTCTTTACCACACGACAAAATTTTAGACTGGTTCAAACTGAAAGCATTTGCAGATGAGAAAATAAAGGTGACTGAAGAATTGAAATTTGTTCTGGGACGGGTAGAAAACACTGTGGGAAAAGGAGAAAATGCTGGTTACCAGCATTTTTTCCTTTTCCTACAGTGCTTTCAAAAGGCTTCTCTCTCAGGGGCGTCAAAAGTAGGGATTGTGTGGTAATGGGTTAAGCGCTGCTACGGGTGACTTGGTGATCTATTGCAGACAATGTCCATCAACATCAGAGTGCACCAAACATTTAGTCCTATCTTGCTTCAACTCGGTGCAATCAGATATTTTTTCCCCAAGAAATTCCTGTGAAATAGCAAAATTTGGGCTTTGACTATCGACTCCAGTGCAGTTTAACTCATTACCAAATGACAATATATTAGGCTTGTCCAAATCCAAAGCATTTGCAGATGACAAAATAAAAGTGGCTGAAAATTTGAAATTTGTTTTGTGAAGGGTAGAAAACATTGTGGGAAAAGGAGAAAATGCTAGTTACTAGCATTTTCTCCTATTCACATAATGTTTTCTAAAGGCTTCTTTCTCAGGGTCGTCAAAAGTAGGGATTGTGTGGTAAAGAGTTAATGCAATTTAGTAATCTGGTGCTTCAGCACACCATTGAGTAATGATATTTACTTTTGGTATATATTTATGTAATAGTTTAACCATGGAGTCTCATGCTACAATATACAAAAGAGTGCAGGTATATAGCTTTGGTACAATTTAAATGTAATTCAAATGATTAAAGTAAACTGAAAAGATGAGAAACATTGTGGAAAAGGAAGAAAATGCTTGCCATTTTCTCCTTTTACCACAATACTTTCAAAAGGCTTCTTACATGAGGTCATTAAAACTTGGGGTTGTAGGGTGGAGGGTTAAAATAACAGAATTGTTTGGTAAAGGTTTAACAAATTCATTACACTTGACTTTGTAGATTATACCCTATACCTGTCTGGAAACACAGAGTACACAGGTCATGTGATTGTTTCCTACATGAATGTAAATGGTACAATCTGTATGGATGGCTGGAATGACAATAGTGCTAGTGTAGCGTGTAAAGAGTTAGGCTACACAAGAGGTGTGGCTTATAATGCTGTGAGGTGAGTTGTTACTTTTTACTATTGCCAGTGTGGCATATAGGAGTTAGGCTACAGTAGAGGTGTGGCTTACAATGCTGTAAGGTGAGTTGTTACTTGTTACCATTGCCAGTTTTGCCTTTAAGGTGTTAGGCTGCACCAGAGGTGTGGCTAACATTGCTGTGTGGTAAGTAATTACCAGTCATTGTGGAGTGTAAGGTGTGAGATGGTTTACAATACTGTGAGGTGAGTTATTACTTGTTACCTGTGCCAGTGTGATATGTAAGGAGTTAGGCTGCACCAGGTGGGTGTGTTACGATTCTGTGAGGTGAATTGTTACTCATTACTTACCAGTTCCAGCGTGGCATGTAAAGAGCTAGGCTACAACAGAGGTGTGGTGTTTAGTGTGTAGGGGTGAGTTATTACTTGTTATCAGTGCTAGTGTAGCCTCTAGGTTGTTAGGCTACTCCAGAGGCGTGTGGGGTGAGTAATTACCAGTGTCAGTGTGGCATGTAAGGTGTAAGGCTACACTAGAGAGATGGATTACAATGCTGTGAGGTGAGTTGTTACTTTTTACCAGTGCAGATGTAGCCTGTTAGGTGTTAGGTTGAACCAGAAGTGTGGCTTGCAGTGCTGTGAGGTGAGTTATTATGTGTTACCATTGCCATTGTGGCATGTAAGGAGTTAGGCTGCACCAGAGGTGTTGCTTACAATGCAGTGAGGTGAGTTATTACTTGTTACCATTGTCGGTGTTGCTTGTTAGGTGTTAAGCTGAACCAGAGGTGTGGCTTACAATGCAGTGAGGTGAGTTATTACTTGTTACCATTGTCAGTGTTGCTTGTTAGGTGTTAAGCTGAACCAGAGGTGTGGCTTACAATGTTGTGAGGTGAGTTATTACATGTTACCATTGCCAGTGTGGCATGTAAGGAATTAAGCTGCACCAGAGGTGTGGCTTACAATGCAGTGAGGTGAGTTATTACTGGTTACTATTGCCAGTGTGGCAGTTAAGGTGTAAGGCTGCATGAAAGATGTGGCTTACAATGGAGTGAGGTGAGTTATTACTTGTTACCATGGCCAGTGTGGCATGTAAGGAGTTAGGCTGCACCAGAGGTGTGGCTTACAATGCAGTGAGGTGAGTTATTACATGTTACCATTGCCAGTGTGGCGTGTAAGGAATTAAGCTGCATGAGAGATGTGGCTTACAATGGAGTGAGGTGAGTTATTACTTGTTACCATGGCCAGTGTGGCGTGTAAGGAATTAAGCTGCACCAGAGGTGTGGCTTACAATGCAGTGAGGTGAGTTATTACTTGTCACCATTGCCAGTGTGGCGTGTAAGGAATTAAGCTGCACCAGAGGTGTGGCTTGCAATGCAGTGAGGTGAGTTATTACTTGTTACCATTGCTGGTGTTGCCTCTTAGTTGATAGGTTGCACCAGAGGTGTGGCTAACATTGCTGTGAGGTGAGTTGTTACTTGTTACCAGTGCAGGTATGGCAAGTAAGCAGAGAGGCTACACCAGAGATGTGGCTTACCATGCTGTTAGGTGATTTGTTACTTATTACCATCTTTTTCAGGCATTTACTGCATAGTCCCAAGTTTAAATGACCCTTGAAAATGAGGACACTAGGAAACCTTGTTGAAGAAGGAGAAATTGCTGGTAACCAGCATTTTACATTCTTCCACAATACTTTCAAACTTTCCATATTTAAATTGCAATTTTTGAGTAACACTTTTTTCTGTTGTCTGCAAATGCTTTGATTTGAAAGGGTCTGAAATTTTGTTGTTTGGTAAAGAGGTAAGTCTTTACTGTTATGATTCAGTGTTTTAACAACCCTGAATGTTGGAAACATTTGACAATGTGCTATTGTGTAATGCCACCCTAGAGGGCCTGCAGTGCTGTTAAACCTTCACAACGAAAATGTTGTTGCAGCATTATCTAAAGTTACAGCATTTTCTTACTTTCCTACAATTGTTTTAGAAAAACATATTCCTCTAAGTCTTTAAAACTCAAAATTTTGTGGTAGAGAGTTAAATGAGTTTTGTCATCACTGTTTTCAAGGTATTACTCCCCCTAGCCAATTTGCAGCAAGCAACTTTGAAAGAGTTCCTGTTGAGCTACAGTTTTGATTGTCAGTGATTTGATCTGTCATTGGTTGCGTTGCATGTGACCTTTCCAGAAAACCAAGATATTTATTCGTTTATAGATCCAGCATATCACCTGGCCCCTATTGGACATCAAATGTTCAGTGTGCAGGAAATGAGGCTCGCCTATCTGGCTGTCAGCTGACAGAATTAGGGACAGTGGAACAGTGCTCAAGTTCTACAAGTCAAGCTGGGGTCATATGCTTTGATAATGAAGGTTTGCTTGATTTTTTTTTTAAATCTTTACTATACACAGATGCCTTTTATTACAATGAAAAGAATGTGGAAAAGTACAATTCCTTGTAGCTTAACCTGTTACCACAGGGAAAAAATTTAGACCTATCCAAATTGAAAGTATTTGCAGATGACAGTTTCAAAGTGGTTCAACTGGTGCAATTTTGCTTCGATAGGGTAGAAACTTTGTGGGAAAAGGAGAAAATGCTGGTAACCAGCATTATCTCTTTTTATACGCCCGAAGGGTCGTATTATGTTATACACCCGGTCGTCCTTCCGTTAGCAATTTCTTGTGTGCGCAACTCCTCCTACAGTTTCCATCAGAATTATTTGAAACTTGCCACAATGAACCTCCATGATGTCTAGTTGTGCACCTGGGTCTTAGAATTTGGATCGCTGTTTGCGTTCTAAAATTATCTGCCCCTGATTTAAATAACCAACTTTTCACTTTGAATTTTTGTTCAGGCCATAACTTCCATACTATGAAAGGTATCAACTTGAAACTACATACACTGATAGAACACATTATGGAGAAGTGCAGTGCATATGAACCATAACTCTGCCACTGTTATTTTTTGAGTTACTGCCCTTTGTTAATTTTCAGTTTGAATTTTTGTCCCAGTCATAACTTCTAAGCTATAAAAGCTATTAACTTGGAACTTCATACACTGATGGAACCCATTATGGAGAAGTGCAGTGCACATGAACCATAACTCTGCCACTTTTATTTTTTTGAGTTATTGCCCTTTGTTAATTTTCACTTTGAATTTTTTGTCCAGGCCATAACTTCCAAACTATAAAAGGTATCAACTTGAAACTACATACACTGATAGAAACCATTATGGAGAAGTGCATTACACATGAACCATAACTCTGCCACTTTTTTTTTGAGTTTTTGCCCTTTGTTAATTTTCACTTTGAATTTTTGTTAAGGCCATAACTTCCAAACAATGAAAGGTATCAACTTGAAACTACATACACTGATAGAACACATTATGGAGAAGTGCAGTGCAAATGAACCATGATTTTGCCACTTTTATTGTTTTGAGTTATTGCCCTTTGTTAATTTTCAGTTTGAATTTTTGTCCAGGCCGTAACTTCCAAACTATAAAAGCTATTAACTTGGAACTTCATACACTAATAGAACCCATAATGGTGAAGTACATTGCACATGAATCATAATTCTGCCACTTTTATTATTTGAGTTATTGCCATTTGTTAATTTTCAGTTTGAATTTTTGTAAAGACCATAACTTCCAAACTTCAAAATCCATCATCTTGAAACTTCAAAGACTAATAGAACACATTATGAAGAAGTGCATTGCACAGGAACCATAACTCTGCCATCCTTCCTTCTGAGTTATTGCCCTTTTCACTTTGAATTTTTGTCTGGGCCATAATTTCTAAAATATAAAAGATATGATCTGGGTCCTTCAAAGACTGATAGAACACCCTGTGGATAACAGCAATTCCCAAAATTTGTAACTTTGCCACCCTAATTTTTTTAGTTATTGTCCTTTAATATTTTTCACATATCATGGAGAATTACTACTCTATATTCATGGCCCATCCATCAATGCAACTCATTTTACTGACAAACCCCTTTGGGCGTATATGCGCCGCTCTGCGAAGCTCTTGTTTCCATATTGTTTTCAAAAGGCTTCTGTCACAGGGTCATTAAAAGTCATGATTGTGTTTTAAAGGGTTAAAAATGCCTATTGGTTAGTATCACTTCAACTTTTATGTGATTATGAAAAGCTTTTTTAAGATACCTATGAACTCTGCAGCTCAAATACATACTTTGCAAATGGATAAAATCAGACATGGTGGAAAAAAAATGTTTATCTGCATGCAATCAAATAATTTTCCAAATATAGTATGATGACATATCCCTCGCACAGAATTATATGCATAATGGTTTGCGAAGTGATTTAAAAACTATTTATGTTATAATATCTATTCACATGATTCATCGAAATTAAGTTACTACCCCCTAGACCAGCATTAGTTTTATTTATATTTTTACTGTTGGCCTATAAAATTGTAAGTGATTGCATTATTGTATTGTTGAAAGTTGTAAGTATATAATAAAAGGAATATTATGTTGTAGTAACTTTCTTGGTATTTGTACTTGTTTGTCACAAATGTAGAAAGTAATGACATTATGTCTGACAGTGTTCTGACCAGTATCACCACTCAAATACAATTTTCTAATCCATGCTGCAGAAAACTTTTAGAACCAGTGTCGGAAAAACATCAGTGGCTGGTCACAAGTTTCCCAAGGTGTTTTCTATATAAAAAACTCTTACCAAGAAATTTGAAAAACAAACTTGAAGAAGACGACGTTAGGTGATATTGATGAGCCCTTTTCCACAATCCAAAGGTTTAATGGCCCTTAACAAAATGATTTTTCCAAAACATTGTTGGAAAAAGAGAAAATGCAGGTAACTAGCATTTTCTTTTTTTCCCACAATGTTTCCTGTCTCTGCAAAGGCAAATCTCAGTATTTAAGCCACTATATACCAAACTGTTTAGCCAATCAGAAGTTGTATTTTTTTTGAAGTTGTGTTTTTTTTGTGTGTTTTTTTCAAATTTGGAAATTGGAATACAAGACTAAGAATGTTCTTAAGAGTGCTTGGTGAATATGGACTCTATGTAATAATGACTGAAAACTTTTGTCCCAGGCATATTCTACAGACTCGGAGGTACAGGAGAAGCAAGGTATGGTAGAGTAGAGTTGTCGATCAATGGGGAATGGAGATCTGTCTGTAATCTGTTCTGGGAGAACAAGGATTCGCAAGTGTTATGTAAGATGTTGGGCTACAGCACAGGTGAAGTTTACACAGGGGCTGTCAATGGTTCCCTATCTGGTCCCGTCTGGGAGGTCAATTATCAATGTGATGGGTCAGAATCGAACCTGAACCTTTGTGTGTCCAGTGGATGGAGGGTGTCCACCCAAGCCACATGTGCTCAGCATGAAAATGATGCAGGGACCTTTTGTTACAAGTCTGGTAGGGTTTTCTAAATCATCGTTTTCTAAACTTAGTATTTCAATTGTAACAAATTAGATTCATTTTCGTCTCTTACCACATTATCTCAAGTTTTGATGACCTGTAGAAAGAAGGCTTTTGAAAACATTGTAGGAAAGGGAGAAAATGCAGGTTATTCCTATGTATCGTACAATGTTTTCTACCCTATCAGGCAGGAATCGTTATTTGAGTCCCATTTATTTCCTTATCTGCCAATTTAGTTGAGTCCAAAACTTTGTATTTTGGTCCATAGTTAACATTTCTTGCAGTTTAACTCAGTACCAAACGACAAAATTTTAGGTTTGTCCAAATTGAAAGCATTTGCAGACGACAAAATAAAAGTGACTAAAAAAATGAAATTTGTTTTGTGAAGGGTAGAAAACATTGTGTGAAAAGGAGGAAATGGTGTTTATCAGCATTTTCTCCTTTTCCCACAATGTTTGCAAAAGGCTCATTTTATCAGCATTTTCTCCTTTTCCCACAGTGTTTTCAAAAGGCTTCTTTTTCCTCCTTTTACCACAACGTTTTTTACACTCCCTAAGATATATTCCTTAGTTTGAATAATACCTAATTTGTTGTTTGCAAATGCTTACAATTTCACCAAGTCTAAACCTTGTGATCTTGTCAAGACTAAACTGTTTCTAGTTATTAATTGAAGTTACTGTACTTCCTACTTTAGTAAAACTTTCAACTGGAGTTGGTCGGGAAACAGATCAAGGTGGAGTGTTACTGTACAAGGACAACGAGTGGTACACGGCATGTTGTGACGGTTTCAACGATACTTCAGCTGCGATAGTGTGCAGAGAATTGGGCTTTAGAGATGGGCAGGCCCTGGCATGCTCCTCCTTTGGTGATCTGAACAAATACCCATTGCTTAATACGCATAAAGTAAGATGTTTTGATATTTTCTTGAGATTAGAACTTTTGATTTTTTCTTAACCCTTTACTACACAACAAAATTTTAGCCGTGTCAGAATTAAAAGAATTTACAAATATTTCAGTGCTGGTGTAATTGTTCTTTGATAAGGTAGAAAACATTGTGGGCAATGGAGCAGCTTAACTGTGGAGTAAAGGAGAAAAAAAAAAAACTATTTAACCAATATGTTTGCAGAAATAATGTATTTGTAACCCATCATGCAAAAAGGGACCATCTGGAAACTGTGAAAAGTGTCCACCTGGTCAGCCTGCTCACTTTGCGCATGTTGCCTTGGGTCGACACTTTTCATTTTTATGATATTTTCTATTCGAAAAGTGGTCATCCTATCTTACTATGCAATCATTTTTTAACTATCAACTTAAACTGACCTGCACTATCTTTAACCTGTTTTCATGTAATTGATGTACAGAACTTCCAGATTGTCCCTTTTCACCTGACAGATCACATTTATATTTTTGTACAGATAAGTTGCCATGGTGATGAGACTGATGTGAGTGACTGTTTGGTGAATCACATGTGTCAAGGTGACAACTATGCCTCTGTCGTCTGCTATACATTCCTTAACACTACAGGTAAGTTTATTTTCTGACCCGTCTACCACACAAGCCTTAGTTTACTTGACTTTGTAAAAGATTGCTTCTGTAAACTTTGAGGGAAAAGGAGGAATGCCATCCTCGGATACCCCAGGGTCTCCCTATTTGCTACGCTACATCGACCCTGGGACAATTGACTACTAAAACTTTGAATCAGCCGCCGAAAATCGATACGAAACATTATACCGTACAGTCCACTCGCCCATCACAAAATGATGATAGAACCAATGAAAAGCCAGCATTCGGCCAGCGGTAAAGCGAGCCGCCGAAAATCGATACGAAACGTCATAGTGTACAGTACACTCGCCCATCACAAAATGATGATGGAACCAATGAAAAGCCAGCATTCAGCCAGCGGTAAAGCGAAGGAAACTCAACTAATTGTCCCAGGGGTCGATGTATAGCATAGCAAATAGGGAGACCCCGGGGTATCCGAGGATGGAGGAATGCTGGCAACCAGCATTTACCCCTGTTACCAGAATGCTTTTTTTTACCTTTGAAAATAGATCCTTTCCATTTGGACGAGTCAAAATGTTGATACCTGATAAAGAATTTACACTTTGACTTTTACCTATGTAACAAAATTTTTGACTTGTCCATTACCAAACAATCCCTGGTTTTTACGACCCTGAGAAAGATGCCTTTAGAAAACATTGTGGGAAAAGGAGAAAATGCTGGTAACCAGCATTTTCTCCTTTTCCCACAATGTTTTCGACCATGCTGGAAACAAATTTTAATTTTTGAGTTACATTTATATTGTCGTCTGCAAGTGCTTTCAATTTGGACCAGTCTAAAATTTTGTCATTTGGTAAAGAGTTAAGCAGTTGCCTTCAAAATTATAGAAAACAGCATGCTTTGCCTGTTACCACACGGCAGAATTTTAGACCTATTCAAATTGAAAGCATTTGCAGACGACAATTTCAGAGGGGCTAAAATGATGCAATTTTGCTTTGATAGGGTAGAAAACTTTGTGAGAAAAGGAGAAAATGCTGGTTACCAGCATTTTCTCCTTTTCCCACAATTTTTTTCAAAAGGCTTCTTCTGCGGGGTCATTAAAAGTAGTCATTGTGTGTTAAATGTTAAAGGAGAAAGTGTTCTACTTTTGCTGCCATGCTTTAAAAACCGTAGTCTCAAGGTTTGTCAAAATAAGGAATGATTAAATTTTGGTCGGGGCAAACAAATACATTATTATTCTTATTTTTCCAGAGCCTCAAATTCCAGTAGAGAAGGAATCTTTTGATGCAAGACCAATTATAATAGCTGTGGTTTTGTTTGTTGTACTGTTGGTAATAGCTGTGATTGTGGCAGTTGTAGTTGTGAAATACAGACGGAGGAAAAAGATCGAGAAATCCAAGCAGAGTTTTGATGGGACCATTGTTTCAGAAAATCTTGATGGTAGTATTGTTGTGACAAACAGACTAAGTGGGTTAGTAAGAACTCCAGAGGTTCCACGTGTTCAGTATAGTAGGAATACACAAGATGGTGGTGAAGAAGTAAATACACTAGGTGCTAGTAATGGATATGCTAGTTTAAAACTACCAACAGAATATGATAACCATGGATATTCTTCCTTAAAAGATAAAAGAGAAAGTGCTGTGAACCAAGAACCAGATTATTCAAATGCACCTTTAAACAAGGAATCAAACCAAAAAAGTAGTGCTATAAACAAAACAGTTTCTGGCTCTGATATTAGAGATGAGCCAGAACTTCAGGGAAGCCCTGGGCCAGGCAGAAATAAAACTGTGATAAAAGTTCAAGCGGATTTGTCTACATTGAAGTTTGAAAATGATGGTTACATGCATATGGGGGACGTTGGGAAGAAGGCCGATAGCAAAAACCAAGGTGTTCCAAACACAGCAGACAGAAACAGACTGTCTCTTTCACAGCAAGATGAAGCTGATCTTTCAAGAGGATCCACTGAAGAAAACTAAAGAATACCAAACATCTATTATCAACCCATCCTATGTTAACTCTTTGCCAAATGACAAAATTTTAGATTAGTCCAAATTGAAAGCATTTGCAGACAACAAAATAAAAGTGACTGAAAATGATAAACTTGTTTTGTGACAGGTAGAAAACATTGTGGGAACAGGAGAAAACGCTGGTTACCAGCTTTTCCCACAATGTTTTCTAAAGGCTTCTTTCTTTGGCTCGTCAAAAGTAGGGATTGTGTGGTAATTGGTTAAGGGGACTTTTACCATTTTTCACTGAGAAGAAAATTCAGTTCACCAACTTTTCTCTGCAACTGTGTGGTAAGTAGGTGTTAACTTAGTAGTGTAATGCTGTTTAGTTTGCAGTCCAGCTGTTAAATGTTATAGTAAAATGTTATTGATTATATAACAGCATCACAAATCTTTTCGAAATTAGCTTGAAATCTATTAGTAAAAATATATACGGCTACATAGATGTATCCCATTTGCATTTGTCTTTTTTCTTTTTCCATGATTTTGCAGCTTTGCCACACTTAGTTCAATAATAAATCCTGTTTGAAGTTTAGTGGGATTTAGAAAAGCCCATTAGGAAAAAAAAAGTATGCTGGTAATATCACTGATTGACTTGAAAATCCACAAAAGACATACAAGAACCCACAAGATATATACAAGAACCCACAAATAACATACAAGAACCCACAAATAACATACAAGAACTACAAGACATACTAGAACCCACAAAGGACATACAAGAACCCATAAAAGACATACTAGAACCCACAAAAGACAAACAAAACCAACGAAAGACAAACAAGCATCCAGGACAGACATACAAGAACCCACAAAAGACATACAAGAGCAAACAAAAAGACATACACGAATCAACAAGAAGACATACAATGCGGAAACACATCATTTTTGCCATTTCCCATAATTTGATAGATATCTTTTAAAGAGAAACCCATTAACCCATTACCACACAATCCCTACTTTTGACGCCCCTGAGAAAGAAGCCTTTTGAAAACACTGTGGGAAAAGGAGAAAATGCTGGTAACCAGCATTTTCTCCTTTTCCCACAGTGTTTTCTACCCTTCCCAGAACAAATTTCAATTTTTCAGTCACTTCTATTTTGTCGTCTGCAAATGCTTTCAATTTGGACCATTCTAAAATTTTCTCGTGTGGTAAAGAGTTAATTTAATCATTTGTTGTCAGCAAAAGCATTCATTTCAGTCAAGTTCATTTTAGTCAAGTTTAAAACTTTGTTGCATGGGAAAGAGTTACATGTAGGATCTGTTATTACCATTAGTTTTGTTATAATCTTGATTATATTCTACACAATGTTTTGTATATATTTATGTCTTTAATGAATAGCATCAATATGTATTTTTTATTTTTTCTAAATAAACATGTAATTATTATTCACTTGTTTCAGTATTTAGCTTCACCTACCGCTTCCATTGTTATGGTTTTCAACAAGGTTCATATTTTAGTAACTCCTGAGACATGCCCAAGAAGACTATTTAGAAACCGTTCCTATGGACTGAGGATAGTTAATAAGTCTTAGTAAATGAATAGACTCTGAATGCCAAAGGAAAACATTTTCTTGAGCCAGTATTTGTCCTTTTACCACAATTTCTTTATGTGTGTGTGTCATAATCAAGTTTTAACTCTTTACCACATAGCAAATTAAAGAGTTGTCCAAACTGGAAGCATTTGCAGATGACAAATGAAATGTAGCTCGAAAGATGGTATTTGTCTTTGATAGGGTAAACAGTATTTTCTCCATTTCCCACAATGTTTTCAAAAGGTTTCTTTCTCAGTATCCTCAGATCCTTGTTTATAGTTGGAGTTGTGTGGTAAAGGCTTAACTTTTTCCCAAGTGATGAATTTTAGTATCTTCGAAACCGAAAGCATCTGAATACGACAATATCAACACGATATAAACCAGCTGAACTTCTCTGGTATGGTGTCTAGTATTTTCTGTTTCCCACAATGTTTCAAGCTTTCTTCTTTTGGGTGGGACTGCATGTTAATGCTTTTAAACTTGTTTAACCCTTTACCACACAATCCGGACTTTTCACCACCCCGACAAAGAAGCCTTTTTGAAATATTGTGGGAAAAGGAGAAAATGCTGATAACCAGCATTTTCTCCTTTACCCATAATGTTTTCTTCCCGTCCCAAAACAAATTTCAAATTCTTAGTCACTTTTATTTTTTTGTCTGCAAATGTTTTGAATTTGTTTTTTGAGTCTGAAATTTTTTCGTTTGCTAAACAGTTAAAAGAGAAAGCCCTAAATAATGGAAGATTAGAGCATGGAGTGAATATTTTGGGCAGCATTCTATGTCATTCCAAAGAACAACGATTTAGACTCCACCAAACTGAAAGCATTTGCAAGCAAAAAATTTATCCTTGCTTTAAAGATGATATCTGTTATAGATAGATGAAATCATTGTGGGAAAAAGAAAAAGGCTTGTGTAGTTAATTCTTTTCCAGAAAACAAAATCTTTTGCAGACGAAAATTTATGCATATTTTAGCCCTTTACCACACAATCCCTACTTTTGATGCCCCTTGAGAAAGAAGCTTTTTGAAAACACTGTGGGAAAAGGAGAAAATGCTGGTAACCAGTATTTTCTCCTTTTCCCACAGTGTTTTCTACCCTTCCCAGAACAAATTTCAATTTTTCAGTCTACTTTATTTTGTCGACTGCAAATGCTTTCAATTTGGACCAGTCTAAAATTTTCTCGTGTGGTAAAGAGTTAAAAGGCTTTGTAAGCTTAGAAAACAAAAGGAGAGAATATTGGTAACAGCACTTTTTCCTTTTTTCAAAAGCCTTCCATTCCAGTGTTGTTAAAACTTCAGATTGCCAAGTAAAGGGAAGTTATAGAGAAGATATAGGTGACATAGTGCATGCTGAATTTATTGACACATCATAATTTTCATACATAACAATTGGTTCATATGATTAACCCTCTACTCCATAGATACTCATTTATATGCATTGATTGTAGAAGCATTTGGAAAACATTGTGGCAAAAGGTGAAATTGCTCGTGACGAGCAATTTCATCTTTTGTCTCAATGTTTTCTACGCTATCAAAAGGTGTCATATACACATAAGAAACAGCTTCATCCTTGCTGTTATTTACGGTCAATTAGAGATACCATAGAAATGCCTTATGGGGTAAAGGGTTAACAACTTAACAGATGACCACATCCTTTTTCCTTTTCCCACAATGTGTTTGAAAGCCTTCTCCTTCAGTGTTAATGAAACTCTATATTGTTCAATTAAGGGAAATAATAAAGAAAAACAAATACAGGTGACATAGTGCATGTTTCTATTTATTTGCATAATATCATAATTTGCATATATTGTAACAAATCTGTGATTTACATGATTGAACTTCACCACATAATCCCTTGTTTTAACGACCCTTAAGGAAGATGGCTTTCAAAACATTGTGGGACAAGGAGAGAATGCTAGTAACCAGCATTTTCTCCTTTTCCCACAGTGTGTTCTACTCTTCCTAAAACAAATTTCAGTAAGTCAGCCACATTTACTTTGCCATAGTCTGGGAAGTTATCAGATACAAGTGACATAGTGCATGCTGTATTTATTGACATATCATAATTTTCATACATAACAATTGGTTCATATGATTAACCCTTTACTCCATAGATACTCATTTATACTCATTGATTGTAGAAGCATTTAGAAAACATTGTGGCAAAAGGTGAAATTGCTCGTGACGAGCAATTTCACCTTTTGTCACAACGTTTTCTACACTATCAAAAAGTGTCATATACACATAAGAAACGGCTTCATCCTTGCTGTTATTTACGGTCAATTAGAGATACCATAGAAATGCCTTATGGGATAAAGGGTTAACAACTTAACAGATGACCACATCCTTTTTCCTTTTCCCACAATGTGTTTGAAAGCCTTCTCCTTCAGTGTTAGTAAAACTCTATATTGTTCAATAAAGGGAAATAATAAAAAACAAAATACAGGTGACATAGTGCATGTTTCTATTTATTTGCATAATATCATAATTTGCATATACGGTGTATTATAACAAATCTGTGATTTACATGATTGAACTTCACCACATAGTCCCTTGTTTTAACAACCCATAAGGAAGATAGCTTTCAAAACATTGTGGGACAATGAGAAAATGCTGGTAACCAGCATTTTCTCCTTTTCCCACAGTGTGTTCTACTCTTCCTAAAACAAATTTCAATATGTCAGCCATATTTACTTTGTCGTAGTCTGCAAATGCTCTCAATTTGGACTGGTCTAAAAAGTTTTTTGTTTTGATAAGAATTAACCATTCACCAGATGACAATATTTTAGATGTGACCAATCTGAGAGAGCTTTTACAAACAACAGTTACCCAAATACAAACTACATGTAGTAGGACTAAGCATCCACCTTTGAAAGGACAGAATTCAAGGTAAGGAAAGGAGAAAATGCTGGTCACCAGTATTTTCTCCTTTTCTTACAATGTTTTCACAAGGTCTTTTCCTCCAGTTTGTTAACTCTTTACCACACAACAAAGTTTTAGGCTAGTCCAAATTGAGAGCATTTGCAGATGACAAACTAACGATGGCTCAAATGCTGGAATTTGTCCTTCATAGAAAACATTGTGGGAAAAGGAGAAAAACATTGTGAGAAAAGGAGAAAATGCTGGTTACCAGCATTTTCTCCTTTTCCCACAATGCTTTCAAAAGGCTTCTTACCAAGGGTCATTAAAACCTGGGATTGTTTGGTATGGGTTAAAAGCCAGGAATGTGTGGTAATAGATTAACTCATGAGATATAATATACATTACAAATTTTGGACTTGTTCCTTTCATTCAGAGCATACAAGGTACAGGATGAAATGGACATTCTTTTTTATCACATAACCTCCCTTGATTTCAGTGTAATATACCCATTACAAATTTCCTTATCTTATACAAGTGTAATATCACAGTTTTATCACATAACCTTCCTTGTTTTCAGTGCAATATACCCATTACAAATTTTCTCATCTTACACACATTTGATATCACATTTGTGTGACGTCATTTTGTACACATTTCATACAAGTTAATGGATCTCATGTAAAATACCGTGGGTGCATTTATTAATGTTTTTTGCATCATCTGATCTATATTTTGTGAAATATCGTAATGTGATAAAAAGAATCTGACAATAGTGGGCTTTCGAGATGGATTTTATTAAAACTTGTCAAGGTAAAATGTTATTAAGCTCGCCACAGGCTCGCTTAATAACATTTCCCTAGACTAGTTTAATAAAATTTTATCTCAAAAGCCCACTCATGTCAGATCCTATATGTATGACATAATTTTTGACTTCATTTAGTATTTAATAGAGATGAATGGGTTTTATGGATATGGCCATGGGTGTATTTATAGATGGTTTTGCATCTTCTCATCTATAATTTGAGAAATGTCACTATGTGATAAAAAAATATGACATTCGGTGGCGTACGAGATGGAAGTTTATTAAACTCTTCAAGAAAAAAAGTTAATAAGCTTGCCAAAGGCTCGCTTAATAACATTTCTCCTAGACTTGTTATAATAAAATTTTATCTCAAAGACCAACTCATGTCAGCTCCTACATGTCTGTTCTAGACCAAGATATTGCATTTAAAATTATTTTTGTTTTTAAATACTTGTACTCTACTTTCAACTATTTCAATCATATCATGGTGACAGCTCACTTTCCTTGCCTTCATCAGTAATAGGCTGTAACTACAGTAAGCAATGCCTCTCATAATAAAACTGATACGAGACAAATATGGAATAGAACAGACATTTTTAGTCTGTAAGAGACTAAAATATTGCGATTAGAATTTTTTGTTTTGAAATGATTGTACAACTCTTTCAACAGAATTTCAGTCATATCATTGTGACAGTTCATTTTCCTTGGTAGCAGCAGTGCTACGCTGTGACTTAATGTATATAGAACTAATTCTGCTGGAAACTAAAATGGAACTTATTCTGTTGCAGTGAAGGTAATAAGGCTTTAAGCATTAAAAATCTGTATATCTAAACACTCACTCAAGGAGGATTACTAATATATCATGGCTGTTTTATATAGTCATATGCATTTTGATAAGTCTGAGTATCGGACTGAAAATGTGGCCTGTAGAGCGTTCACAAGGTTTTTCCAAGATTTGACCTAGTGACCTAGTTTTTGACCCACCATGACCCATTTTCAATCTTGTACAAGATTTAATCGAGGCAGACATTCTGACCACGTTTCATGAGTATCAGACTGAAAATGTGGCCTGTTGAGCGTACACAAGGTTTTTCTAAGATTTGACTTAGTGACCTAGTTTTTGACCCAACATGACCCATTTTTGAACTCGTCCAAGATTTAATCGAGGCAAACATTCTGAACAAGTTTCATGGGTACTGAATGAAAAATGTGGCCTCTAGAGCGTACACAAGGTAAAAAGTTGACGACGGTCAACACTCAAAGGACACAGCACTATCACAATGGCTTACTCTGAGCACTTTGTGCTCAGGTGGTGCTCAGGTGAGCTAAAAAATGTAAGCATTTTCTATACAATATCTATGTAAAAAATCAACATGATACAGTAAAAGGAAACAAACTTAATGAATGAAAGACTGGGATGAAAACTAAAAAAATACTGTGTTTTTCCCTTCGGGTACCTTATAATTGTGTTATGCTCTGGCAAAAGGGAGAATACTGCAGATAATTATGGATCCATAATAGCCACTCTTTCAATCAATCAACTTTATCAGGAGATATATTTAGACTGTGCCTTAACTCATTACCAAATGACAGTATTATAGACTTGTCCAAATTGAAACCATTTGCAGACGACAAAATAAAAGTGACTGAAAATTTGAAATTTGTTTTGTGAAGGGTAGAAAACATTGTGGGAAAAGGAGAAAATGCTGGTTGCCAGCATTTTCTCCTTTTCCCACAATGTTTTCTAAAGGCTTCTTTCTCAGGGGCGTCAAAAGTAGGGATTGTGTGGTAATGGGTTAAAATAAAGAAAATTGACCAACAGCAAAAAGTTTCAGCCCAGATCAGCCTGTGAAGTCTGTGCAGAGAATTTAGATTATCACCTGCACATTAGTTTATTTAGTTTGGACAAGCTTAAATTTTGTTGTTTGGTAAGAGTCAAAAGTAATTTAGGAATCCTCTATGAAAAGAGTACCATGTAAGTGTTTCACAAATATTGTGATGGTTACATCTTGTTGTACAGGTTCCCCTTTTAATAGTTAACAACTTGTTCAAGTTTGTAGTAAATGTCTTCAGTAATAACAGCAATATTATAAACTGTAAAATTTTTGCTTGAAAATGTTGCTGATGACAGCACTATTGTGACAACAACATGAAGCTTTCTTTGCTAACAGCCGAGCTTAAAATTATACCCATACAAACAAAGCCAACAGATCTATAAGGTATGATATTTTGATTGAAAATGACAATCTCAATCTCTAAACTATACCTAAAAATGTGTGTGTTTATCTTTAATAGCTTATAGAAAACTATAGGACATTTAGCTTATAGAAAACTTTAAGACATTTATTTTATCAGACTATAATTTATGACCTTTTCAAAAGATTTGAACTCCTACTTTTTAACCTTTTACTCCATAGATACTCATTTCTACCCATTGCTTGTAGGAGCCTTTGGAAAACATTGTGGCAAAAGGTGAAATTGATCATGATGAGCTATTTTACCTTTCGTCACAGTGTTTTCTTTGCTATCAAAAGGTGTCATATACACACATCCTTGTTGTTATTACGTGTCAATTAGAGATACCATAGAAATGCCTTATGGGGTAAAGGGTTAACTCTTTTACAAGAAAACAAAATTTCGGCCTTGTCCAACCTAAAAGCATTTGTATATAACAAACCAAATATGGCCAAAATGATGGGAATTTTCTTTACCAGGTGACAAGTTTTTAGACTGGGCCAAATTGAAAACATTTGCAGACGACATAATAAATGTGACTGCAGAATCCAAATTTGATTTGGGAAGGGTAAAAAATGTGGGAAAAAGAGAAAATCCTGGTTACCAAAAGGCTTCTACCACAGAGTCATCGAAAGTTGTCATTGTATGGTAAAGGGTTAACTCATTACCAAACGACAAAATTTTAGACTTGTCCAAATTGAGAGCACTTGCAGACGACAAAATAGACGTAACTAAAATATTTAAATTTCTTTCGAGCAGGGTAGAAAACATTGTGGGAAAAGGAGAAAATGCTGGTTACCAGCATTTTCTCCTATTCCCACAATGTTTTCAAAAGGCTTCTACCCCAGAGTCGTAAAAACCAGGGATTGTTTGGTAAAGGGTTAAATGGTAGATAAAAATGATGAAAAAAGAATACACTGTTTATCAGCATTGTCTCATTTTCCTTCAACACTTTCAAAACTTTTTCCTCGGGGTTAAAACAGGATTGTTTGATGATATGGTTTGCACTGTACCAAAGGCAAACATGTTAGACTAGTCACAATTGATAGCATTTGCAGACAAGATAAATGTAACTTTTCTCATAATATTTTAAATAGGCCTCTTTCTCCGGGTCACTGAAAGTCAGGATTGTTTGGTAAAGGATTAAACAATAAAAGCTAAACCCATTACCAAATGACAATATTTTAGACTGGTCCAAATTGAAAGCATTTGCAGACGACAAAATAAAAGTGACTAAAAATTTGAAATTTGTTTTGTGAAGGGTAGAAAACATTGTGGGAAAAAAAGAAAATGCTGGTTACCAGCATTTTCTCCTTTTCCCACAATGTTTTCTAAAGATTCTTTCTCAGGGGCATCAAAAGTAGGGACTGTGTGGTAATGGGTTAACCCTTACCGCACAATCTTAAGTTATAACAGCCCTTAGGAAAAGGACTTGAAAACCTTGTGAGGAAAACAAGTGTTTCCCTGGATGTTTTCTACCATTTTAAGGGAAAATTCCCTAATTTAATATTTCATCTGCAAATGCTTTTTATTGCAATTTAGACCGTTCTTAAATTTTGTTGTTTGTAAATAGTTGACTTTCATACAATTATTATAAGAAAACTGAAATTGATTATCCCAGAAAGTCATGGTAAATATTCCTGCATTCCTGTCTTAAACTGCATGGTTATATAATAAGCTACAGAATATAAGACTGTATCTCTGTATCACAGCACTTGAGCAAGCATTTCATGATTTAAATACATATAGCACTAAAACCAGTCTCACAGACTGGTTTACAGTTTTGCTAACTTTTATCCACTTCCTCCATGCATTTCTTCATGTAAGTCTGAGGATCAGCCATATCTGATAAAGCTGAATACACCATTTCATAGAATATCTGAGGCCATATTTTGTTTAATTCATTGCGTTTTCTGTCTGTAAATATGGCCTCTTTTGTCATTTCATTCACATAACTCCTGGCAAAGCTTTTCTTTCCAGTATTCTCCTGAAAAAAAGAAACATAAAAAAATGCTTTATTCTCTAGCTGAAGCAAGCAAGACCTAAGCAGAGCTGTCACTGAATGTGACTTAAGACCCCCATCAGCGCTTTGACAGAAAAAAAAAAAGTTCAAGGGGAGATAATTCCTCAACCAGGAAGTTGACACTTGGAAATTGCGTCTTGCAAATCTTCAATATATGATCAGTATATGGGCAAAGTTTCAATACAATTGAAGGAAAACTGCAAGAGGAGTTTGCAACACAAAAGTACTAGTATTTTGTACACAGACAGACACGGACAGACAGGCCGATTCTAGTATACCCTCGAAAACATTGGTTTTGCAGGGATATAAAAATGACTTCAACAAGTTCTAGTTTTTCTATTTCCATCAGTGAAACTCTTCAAGATAAAGACATGATTCAAAGTCTTTGAAAATGTTGAACTTTTTGCATGACAATACAGACAACAATGAAGACACCAGGGCTACAACAATACCATAATCTTTTCTTTGAAAACAGCCGAGCTGAAAATGAACAAGTCATAATACCTGTGGCATGAAATCAATCATAATGTCATGGCAGGAAGGCTTCCTTTAACCCTTTTCCTAATACTAGTATGCCAATTTGGCGCTCTTCCATTTCAGCAGCAAATAAAGATATGATGTCAAAATTATGGACAAATGAGGATACAAATATCTGATTGAGCGGAAAACATTGTGGGAAAAGGAGAAATTGCTCATTACGAGCAATTTCTCCTTTTCCCACAATGTTTTCAAAAGTTGTCTGTTGTTGATGCATCAAAAGGAGTATCTATGGAGTAAAGGGTTAACTCTTTACCAAACGACAATATCTTAGGCCCGTTTAAATCAAAAGCATTCTGCAGACGACAAAATAAAAGTGACTGATATTTTGAAATTTGTTTTGTGTAGAATAGAAAACATTGTGGGAAAAGGAGAAAATGCTAGTTACCCGCATTTTCTCCTTTTCCTACAATGTTTTCCAAAGGCTTCTTTCCCAGGGTCGTCAAAAGTAGGGATTGTGTGGTAATGGGTTAATTACCATCCGTCTCCTCAGGTCATAAAACACATGTCTCTTTAATAACCCATTACCACACAATCCCTACTTCTGACGACCCTGTGAGAAAGAGGCCTTTAGAAAACATTTTGGGAAAGAAAAGGAGAAAATGCTGGTAACCAGCATTTTCTCCTTTTCCCACATTGTTTTCTACTCTTCTCAAAACAAATTTCAAATTTTCAGTCACTTTAAGTTTGTCATCTGCAAATACTTTCGATTTGGACTAGTCCAAAATTTTGTCCTGTGGTAATGAGTTAAAAGGTTACCTTTATATTGCCCTGAATTTACTTTTGGAAGGGTAGAAAGCAATGAATGAAAAACACAAAATGTTGTTCAACAGCATTTTCTCTTTTTCCTTACAAAGTTTTCAAATGGCCTTTCCCTCTGTTTTACTAAACCTCGGGTTCTACCGTATATGGCTAGGGCTTTTAACTAAAAGGGTGTAAAACTGATGTTTGTGCAGTAATTGTTTCTTGGTTTTATCTTCAACAAACCTGTTTTACTTGGTCTGGTTGATAGGTAAGTCCAGCCCGCCCAACAAACTCCCCCTGTGATTTGTCGATTCTCAGTGTTCCATCGAGTATTTTACGAGATTTCTCCTCGCTCATAGTAAGTAACTGCTTTCGTCTGAAATTACATAAACAGCAAAGAATACTACATGAAACCCAATCTTCTATATTTTGACATTGAAAGTCACTAGCTTTTTCAACCTTTATTGGATTCATAAGAAGTTGTTATGGATAGAGTAGGTCTGTATCAAGATTACACAGAAAAGGCAGTTTGGGTCTGTATTCACCAACAATTCTCAAGAGCATTCTTAGCCCTTTAACAAACGACAAAATTTTAGACTGGTCCAAACTGAAAGCACTTGCAGACAACAACATAAAAGTACTTTAAAAATTGAAAATTGTTTCCAGGAGGGTAGAAAACATAGTAGGTAAAGAAGGAAATGCTGGTTACAGCATTTTCTCCTTTTCCCACAATGTTTTCAAAAGGCTTCTATTTCAGGATTGTAAAAATCAGGGATTGTTTGGTAAAGGGTTAATTTTATTCTCCAGATTTTCCCACATTTGAAATAGACACACTTTCTAATTGGCTGAGCAATTTGGTTTAGCCAGTCGAAAGTTGTGTTGCTTTCAAATTTGAACTATCTTGGAGAATAGGACAAAACAATTCCTATGAATGGTTGGTGAATGCAGACCCTAATCTTGGATCCCGTTTTTAGTCTGATGATTGTGTTTTATCTTCGATACAAAATATCTTCATTTGCAAAAGAACTGTAGTTTTAGTCATTGAAAAACATTATTGTCATTGTGGCAAAAGAGCAAGTTCACTTATTTCTGCATATAGTAAAACAAACAAATAAATCAGAATAATGACTGGTTTCTATCTTAAGAGCAGGTCAACTCTTTGTTTTCACCTTTTCCTACAACATTTCAAAAGGCTTCTTCTTCATGGCTGCTAAAAGTCTGTAATGTGTTGAATAAGGATTATAGATAGGTGGGAATTCCAATATAGAAACATCAGCCCGTTTCAATAGAATCAACAGACAGTTTTATACAATCACATTCATTTGTTTACACACATGCCTGAAAAATTAAGAAAATACCTACGCATCAGAAACCATACTTTTCGGTGTAGGAACCGTCACAAATTTAAATCCGGCTCTTGTTCTATTTCCCATTGTTTTTGACTTAATATCATTCACAAACGATGACGGTCCCTTCTCCATATAAGTACCTTGTATCTCTTGTAACCCGGATTTCCCATGGACTGACCCCATTCATGTTTTCTACACCCAAACCACCAAATCAATGTAACTGGTGGACAAACTTTAACCTTGTCATAAACTTAAAATCACAATAGTTAGCCTCCATGTTTATTTCACTATGAATGTCTCATGAACAATATCAACACATTTTCCATAAACTATGTAGATCTAGATCTATTTCATCCCTGACCAAACAATCCCAGGTTACACTGGCCATGAAAAAGATGACTTTTGAAAACATTGTGGGAAAAGGCAAAAATGCTGGAAACCAGCATTTTCTCCTTTTCCTACAATGTTTTCTATCCTTTTACAGACACTACCCATCATTTGAGTCACATAAAATTTTTTGTCTTAACTCTTCACCAAACGACAATATGTTAGGCTTGTCCAAATTGAAAGCATTTGCAGACGACAAAACAAAAGTGACTGAAAAATTGAAATTTGTCTTTTGAAGGGTAGAAAATATTGTAGGAAAAGGAGAAAGTTACCAGCTTTTTCTCCTTTTCCTACAATGTTTTCTAAAGGTTTCTTTCTCAGGGGCATCAAAAGCAGGGATTGTGTGGTAATGGGTTAAACTTTAAATGTTTTTGCTTTTAGACCAGTCTAATATTTCGTTGCTTAGTAAAGAGCTTATATTGAGTACTATTTTCATATATCTGACTTCAAACCTCTTATTTCAATTATTACATAATAATACAACAATTTTCTCCTTTTTCCTCAACAATTCTAATAACACTGAGCCCAAAATAAATTCAAATATCATTTTATGAATTTGTTAGAAGAGATTTTTTTCCCTCAACATTATTAAATTTCCATGTTTGTATTCCACAGCACTGTACATTGTAAAATCTGTATACATTATCTTACACAAAATATGAATTGAAATTCCTTGTTAACAGATTCACCGGTTTCATTCAGGAATATAAATGCGAAATTTATTTCTCCTTACCAATGTTTTAGAAGTAATGGATCATGATTTTGGCAAATACATACTTTCAGTACTTTTAATTAAAAAATATAAGCAATGCTGTGTGAAAATGGAATCAGCACAGGCTGACCTGGGTCAAAACTTTTTGCTAGTAGAAACTTTTCTGCATTTCTTTTGTAAATAATTTATTCATTTACCAAATTGGATAATTCGATCTTAATTCTTTTGTCAAAATTTTCCCTTTTTCTTCAAAATTGGAATCTTTTTGAAATATAGTTATACAGTGAAGGATTCCAATTCAATTTTAACTCATTTTATTCCAGTGTAATTTTATCACATTTATATATCTCCATTTAGTTACTCTACACCAAATACAAATCTGCATATTAAAATTAATCTTATACCATAATTCACTGGTAATCCAAACCTTAAAACTACCACATACAAGTTTCCAATATAAATTGCTCATTAAATCTCTCTTTACTCATTCCTTCATACATTTTGTTTTGATTACTAAAATAACTGGGAAAATAACTGAAACTTTGATAACCTGAGAATCAAACTGACAAGCAATTACTCCTTTTCCAACAATATTCTGAAACACTTTAAAGTTCATAGGTATAAAAGAACAGTTGTACATCATTAGGTTAAGCAATCTACAACAAATGCACTGAACTACATCTTTATGAACAAAAGGGTACACAAAAAGACTAACCCTGTACCAAACCAATAACATTTTAGACTGGACTAAAAATTTTTACCAAAGACGAATAATATGTAACTTATTTGATTATTTCTGTTTCTGACAGGGTAGAAAACATTGTGGGGAAGGAGAAAATGCTGGATGCCAGCATTTTCTCCTTTTCCGAAGATGTTTTCAAAAGGCTTTCTTCTTCAGGGTCATTGAAGCTTGGTATTGTGAGGTACAGGATTAATCTCTCATTCCACAAGGGTTTTCAAGTATCTTCTCAATGCACAAACAATCAACATTGAGTAAATGATCATTCATTGAAATACTCCTAGTACAGAAGATTACATCTTTCCCTGCCATCGAGGACATAAGAAGCTTTTGTAGACAGTGTAGATTAAGATCAGACAACACAGAATGTGCAGTCTGATCTCTGATCTACATTGTCCATTGTAATTATTCCAGATTATGACAGAACTGTCTCTTGATCTTGCAGAGGACATGCACTTTTTGCCTTTGAGGAAATGCAGTTTATTTATACAGTAGTTAAAGAGTTAACTCTTTACTGCATAATGCCAAGTTTAACAACCCTGGGAAAGAAGCCTTTTCAAAACATTGTGGGAAAAAGAGAAAAGGCTGGTAACCAGCCTTTTCTCTTTTTCCCACAATGTTTTCCATCCTACCAAAAGAAGGAAAAAATAACACCACTTTCAGCCACATTAAAATTGTTGTTTGCAATTTGGACAAGGCTCTTATTTTGTCAATTGGTAAAGGCTTATGGATGAGAGATTGGGGGAAGACCCTTTGTTTTTGTTTATCAGTCTACCACACAACCCTGAATTTTAAGAGTTTTAATGACCCTCTTGAAAAAAGGCTTTTGAAAACTTAACCCGTAACCAGACAACATAATTTTAGCCAAGTCCAAATTCACAGCATTTGCAGACGACAATTTCAATGTGGCTATTTGTGCAATTTTTTCTTTGAAAGACTAGAAAACTGCGGAAAAAGGCAAAAATGCTAATAATCAGCACTTTTTTCCTATGCCACAACGTTTGCAAAAGCTTATTTCCCCAAGGTCGTTAAAACTCGGTTTTGTGTTGGAAAGAGTTCAATCCGCTTTTAACAGATTACAACGATGCTACAATAAACTATCAAGATTCTTCTTTCGGTCACATTCTTTATATTATGAACTTTTTTAGATGAAAAATGTCCAAAGAGGTTCTTGAAAACACTGCAGTAACCAGCACTTTCACTTTTTCCTTGTATTGTTTTCAACCTTGCGAAAAAAACAAATTCCATCATTTAAGCCACATCTAAATTGTCAGCTACACATGAATTCAGTTTGGAAAAGTCTACATTTTTATCATTTGATTCAATTAACTCTTTACCAAACGACAAATTTATAGACTGGTCCAAATTGAAAGCATTTGCAGACGATAAAATAAAAGTGACTGAAAATTTGAAATTTGTTTTGTGAAGGGTAGAAAACATTGTGGGAAAAGGAGAAAATGCTGGTTACCAGCATTTTCTCCTTTTTCCACAATGTTTTCAAAAGGCTTCTTTCCCAGGGTCGTTAAAAGTCGGGATTGTGTGGTAAGGAGTTAACTCTTTACCAAATGACAAAATTTAAGACTGGTCCAAACTGAAAGCATATGCAGACATCCAAATAAATATCATTGAGGGAAAAGGAGAAAATGCTGGTTACCAACATTTTCTCCTTTTCCCACAAAGTTTTCAAAAGGCTTCTTTCTCAGGGTTGTCAAAAGTCAACACGGTGTGGTAAAAGGTTAAGGTCTTTTTTTTTTTCAAACTGACACTGTTCTTGTCAGTTTTTAATATAGAACTGAAATTTTCCCATTTCTTAAATACATGCAACTTTTCCAGAGCTTGACAAGGTTCCCTAAGATAGACTGACAAGCAAACATCAATCCTGTTTTATCAAATAATTCTGTGTTTTAGACACCTTGGGCTGATTTTTGAAAGTATGTGGGAAAAGGAGAAAAACCTGATAATCAGCATGTTCTCCTTTTCCAATGTTTTCCATCCTTTGATAGATAAGTCTAAAATTTTGTCCTTTGGTAAAGAGTTAACTCATTAAATTTTAGGTTTGTCCAAATTAAAAACATTTGCAGACGACAAAATAAATGTAACAGAAAATTTGAAATCTGTTTTGTGAAAGGTAGAAAATGTGGGAAAAGGAGAAAATGCTGGCAATCAGCGTTTTCTCCTTTTCCCACAATGTTTTCTAAAGTCTTCTTTTTCAGGGGCATCAAAAGTAGGGATTGTGTGGTAATGGGTTAAGCCACACTTAAATAGTCCTGTGCACATACTTCTAATATGGACCAATCTAAAATTTTATCATAATGGTAAAGAGTGAAAACAGAATTCACATTGTGATTGCTATTTTGGTATTTGGCAGCTTGCTAGAGAAGACAAAAAGGAAAAAAAAACAAAATTCTTTGCCACATAGGGCCTAAATCCTAGCAACAAATTTTTAACCTCACTTGTTTAAAGCTTTACAAGGAAAATTAACAATTTTCAAAGCTAAATTTCTCTAGTATAGTATACCATAATTGGAATTTCCAGCTTTATATTTCAGTTCTAAAAAATTTGAAAATCCCCTAACTCTTTACTAAACGACAAAATTGTAGACTGGCAAAAAATAGAAAGCATTTGCAGATGAAAAAATAAATGTGACTGAAAAAAATAAACTTGGTTTGCAGCATTTCTCCTTGTTTTCAAAAGCCATCTTTCTCAGGATTGTTCAAAGTCAGGATTGTGTGGTAAAGGGTAAAGAGATGTCTCTTTCAAGCCAATCTTTAACCAAGCAATCACTTGTTTTTAAGAATGTAGGAAAGAAGGCGATTGAAAACAGTAGTGACGGAAAATTATGAATAGAACAAAATGGAAACCAATATATTTTTCTTCATTTTCCGCAATGTTTTTGAACCATGTCAACCCACACACACTGAGTCATGTCTTATTTTTCCTGTGCAATAATTGGACAAGTGAAATTCTTCCTTCTAGCAAGGAATTTACAGTGACAAGTTTGGAAATTTATCAAACAACATGTTAAGCTCTTTCTGAAGTGACAAAATGCTTGACTTTTCCAAATCAAAATCATTTGCAGACACCAAAGGCCAGGCGAGATGCCAACGACAAGTCTATGATAATTGACAGTGGAGAAAAGGTCAGAAAAAGGTCAGAGACATTGTGTACAAAGTTGGCCGTAGTCCGCCAGATGGTCGGCAGTGTCCCGGCTGATTGACGTTGATTAGTCACCGAGGCTTTACCGACTTCTATAAAACCCTAAAAATTCCACTGATTGATCATAAGATTTTAACTTGGAGGTAAATTTGGCTGACAGCTCACCAATCATAACAAAAACGCTGTTTTTTGTCTGCCAAGGCGCCAATCAATCAACCATGTATCTCCGATTGATCTCCGAAATTATCCCCTATACTACCAAAAACCTGGCGCTACCCCTTTGCCGGTGCATTGGAGCGGTTATGAGACTTTAGCTTTATTGTACCCACATTCCACCTAACGTTAGAGTAAAAACATGAATTAATTGAAAACTTTTGCAAAAGTTTATGGTTATTGGACTAAAATCGTGGCAATATCCTAGAGTTCATATGTGAAGTTTCATAAAATTTGGTCAAGGGGTTGTGGAGAAATGGCTTTGGATTGATGGAAAGACTCCAGAATTTTCTGAATTTGAAATTAAGACAACTTTTGATTGGCTAAACCATTTGGTCTTACTTTCAAATTTTGAAAATTTGATGAATAAGACTAAGAATGATCTTTTAAGAATTGTTGATAAATATGAATGCTGAAGATTAAAGAACGAAATGTTTACAAACCTTGTTTCCCCTAGCAGGGATAGTAAACGTGACTGGGACAGATGGGACGTAGTCATGTAAGATATGGCACCAAATAGCTTTTCTGCTGTAACAACATCACCCGCTGTCACCTGTAGAAATAACTAGAGCTATCACTTAACGTGATCATACCCCCCACCAGCTCCTTGTCACAAAACATCTCTTTGTAACAGAATGCAGCATGGTTTAGTATAAAAGAAAGATTAAAAAAAAAGACTATTTGAAAAAAAAGAGAAACAAAGGAAAACCTGTCAATGGAAAATTATTAAACTGTAAACAAGTTATAATATGCACATACATGTATTTATTTTATAGGGTAACTTCCTTTGAGGTTTGTTAGAAATCTGCTCTGCAGTTATTGCAAAATGGAGTGGACAAAAAAATATAAAAGGGCCGTAAGTAATTGGAAAATCATTCAAGCATAAACAAATTGTAATATGCACATCTTGACCTCAGACTGAAAATCATTCAACCATTACACATTATAATAATACATCTTCATTTCATAATGAAATTCCACATGAAGTTTGACTGGAATCTGTCCAGTAGATACCGAGAAATAGAGCTGACAATTGAAATCTGTTGAGTAGTTATTGAGAAATAGAGTGGACAAAAAAATTAATGAAAAGGCCATAATTGCTTTGAAAATCATTCAACCATAACCAAATAATAATATGCACATCTTAGCTTCATGCTTAAACTTCTCATGAAGTTTAACTGCAACCCATCCAATACATACTGAGAAATTGAGCAGGGAAAAAAAATTCATAAAAGGGTCATAACTCCTTTGAAAATCATTCAACTGTTACTAAATTATAATATGCGCATCTTTACCTCATAATAAGACTTCCCATGAAGTTTGGCTGAAATCTGTCCAGCAGTTATTGAGAAACAGAGCAGACAAAAACATTCATGAAAGGGCATTAACTCCTTTGACAATCATTCAGCTGTAACTAAATTACAATATGCACATCTTGACTTCATAATGAAACTTCCCATGAAGTTTGACTGAAATCCATCCAGTAGATACTGAGAAATAGAGCAGACATAAAAAAGAAATTTGTCCAGAATCATCAAAAGGCCATAACTCCATGAAACCTACATAAACCATAACCAAAATAGGATATGCACATCTCTGCTTGATACTGAGTCTATCTGTCCAATAGTTGATGAGAAAAAGAGCGGACAAGAAATTTCATGAAAGGGCCATAACTCAGTGAAAAATCAATGAACCATAACCAACATTTCATATGCACATCTCTGCTTGATACCGAGTCTACCTGTGAAGTTTGAATAAAATTCGTCCAATAGTTTATGATAAATAGAGCGGACAAAAAGCTACAGACCGACCGACGGACAGACAGCTGTGTTAAAAGTATTCTATCAAAAGTATAATTTATTTTCATCAATTCAGCAAGGGCACTGTCATAAAGAGAATGACAAAAAAGGGCTTAGCTCTTGGAAATTTTATTAAATTAACTAAGAACAATTTATGATATGCACATCTTTGCTGAGTGCAAAGTCTATCCATGAAGTTTGAAAGAAATGTCCAGAATCATCAAAGGGCCATAACTCCATGAAACCTAAATAAACCATAACCAAAATAGGATATGCACATCTCTGCTTGATACCGAGTCTATCTGTGTAGTTTGAACCAAATCTGTCCAATAGTTGATGAGAAAAATAGCGGACAAGAAATTTCATGAAAGGGCCATAACTCAGTGAAAAATCAATGAACCATAACCAACATTTCATATGCACATCTCTGCTTGATACTGAGTTTACCTGTGAAGTTTGAATAAAATTTGTCCTGTAGTTTATGAGAAATAGAATGGACAAAAAGCTACAGACCGACCGACGGACGGACGGACCGACCGACAAGCTGACTCCTATATACCCCCCCAAACAGAGTTTAATGCAGAGATTAATGCATACCCTCTACCAAATTTTCAATAGCACAGGATCTTAAAAATTCAAAGGTCTATACTCCCAAAAGTTGACAGGTCAAAATGAAAAATTGCTGGCACTAAAGTTCCCAAAGCAGTACTGTTTCCATAAAAATTGGGTGTAATTATTTGAAAATGTTTAATGCTTTATTCCCCCCCCTCCACCCCCCGTGATTTTTAACGAACCTGAAAAAGAAGCCTATAGAAAACATTGTGGGAAGAAGCAAAAAATCCCTTCCCAGAAATCAAGTTAGACCATTCTAAGTTTTTGTTGTTTGGAAAAGAGTTAAAACTGTAGGATGAAAATAGGAAAAACATATGGGCAACCTGATTAACTCTTTAACAAATGACAAAATTTTGACTGGTCCAAATTGAAAGCGTTTGCAGATGACAAAATAGATGTGACTAAGAAAAAAATTGAAATTTGTTTTTTGAAGGGATACCAGCATTTTCTCATTTTCCTACAATATTTTCAATAGTTTTCTTTCTCAGGGTCGTTGAAAGTCAGGATTGTTTGGTAAAGTGTAGGGATGACAACGAGTAACCGGTTAACCAAGTACTCGATCGAACGTCCGAGTATCGATTACCAAATTTGATATTCGAGTACTCCGTATTTTTTAAAAAATGTACAATTTTGCTTCCCGAGGAAAAATTTCTTTGCAAAACAAAGACTGCAGCCAATTAAACGTAATCAAAACATCGTTGCAAAAGTGTGAAAGTTAGCGAAAGATAGCCAAACAATTCACAATTTGACACATGTTCGTAATAAACAACAACTGTTAACGATGCCCTTTTGTTTATAATCCTATTATCTGTTCTTTTGTAATAAATTCTTTTCTTTTTTGACATTTGATATTATTGGAGTATCACGTGTTTCAGTTTAGGGAGAGGAACTATATAAGCAACATGCTTTCGTTCCAATCCTTTTCACATCATTTCTTGTATTGTAAATGTAAATGTCAATATATTGAATAAAATATGTTTAAATTAAAATAAATTAACAACAACTGTGTCAGTTATAACGTTAAGCCGTTCACGTTAATCGCTAATCATTAAAGTTTTTGTAATTTCAGTAAATCAGAGGCCGGCTAATATGGTCTAATCAGGGCGTAGAAAGTAATTATCCTTTATCTTCACAGTTTGACTGTGATCGTGTGTACTATGTGATCGCGAACGTATACCTTCTTTTGGGATAGTAAATTTTTTTTTTCGTGTTCCAATACTAAGGTCTTTAAAAAATAGTTATTTTGTAAGCGGTCCCAAAACTTATGATCAGACAAGACACGCTCACGAACTCAAGGTCACTGACCGCTAACAGGTCGAACAATGCTGACATGAAAAAGCTATGCCATTGATTTCATAAACTTACACATGTATGTTCATATGCAGGTTGGTCTATTTTTAGACAGATTGGAATTCCAGCTGTCAATTTGTGCACTAAACAGTCCAAAACTTTTCCCCATTGCTTTTCCCCATTGTTTTCGTTGACGATTAACTTGTAACTCATTATTGTCTATATCCTGGGATAACAATGAAGATTGTTACTTTGCGTTTTTTGGTAAAATCATAATATAATTTACCTGTTTACGTGGGGTGAATGACGTAAATTCCACTAACAAGGACCTTCACGATTCGTTCTCAAATTTGATTGGTTCGTCGATCTTCGATCGATAAAACTCGGTTAGATTACTGAATGTTGATTTCTATTTATAAAGAACGAACCCGAATGATCGTGAAATACATGCCTGTCAACTCCATGGCAACCTCGGATGTATATGTATGTGTATCTTGGGATACAAGCTTTATCACACCCTTTATCACACCCTTTATACACTTATATCCGAAATTTGTTGAATTAGGGTTAAATAGTTTGTCAGGTGATTGGATTTTTCGGTCTTGAATCTGGAAACTCCCTTTGAAATCGTGGTGGGTTGGGAAGCATGCTTATGACGTTAAACGTGTGTAGAACGTGAAATAAATGCTTGTAAACAAAGGGTGTCAAACGGATCAAGATTTTTTGTTGAATAGATTTTCAGTGTTTCCAATTCTTAGGACAAAAAAAAATAACAATCTTATTCTGAAACTCTAGTATAAAATGTAGTAAAAATCGTCGGAGTAACCGAGTACTCGATCGGAAAAATGACCAAGTACTCGAGTATTAAAATCGATACTCGTTGCCATCCCTAGTAAAGTGTAAACTCATTACCACACAAGAAAATTTTAGACTCGTTCAAAGCAACCGCAGACGACAAAATAAAGGTGATTAAAAAATTGAAATCTGGTCTGGGAGGAGAAGAAAACATTGTGGGAAAAGGAGAAAATGCTGGTTACCAGCATTTTCTCCTTTTCCCACAATGTTTTCTAAAGGCTTCTTTCTCAAGGGCATCAAAAGTAGGGATTGTGTGGTAAAGAGTTGAAGAACCATTGTATCCCACCTCACTCTTTTAAAAACCATGCCGGCCAAAGAGGAAAGGCCAGTTTTCCATTTCCTACAGTGTTTTCCGCCCATTTCAGATATAGTTCCAACCATTCCAACGCCATGTAATAAGCCGCTGAAAGTACTTTTGATTTCGGAAAGTCTAAAAATTTGCCATGTGGTAAAGGGCTAAAAGACAAACCCTTCCTTATGAGGCATAATTTGTAATTCTAAACTGTAGCATGCAAATGCTTTGGTTTTAGACAAGTCCAATATTTTCTCAGGAGTTGAAGAGATAATATAGGCCATGCATACAGAGAGTTAGGACCTTGGCAGGAAATAGACGAAATCTACTAAAACTCACCTCTACATAATTGATTTTCTTGAGGGCAAAATGAGCCAATCGGAACAAGATATAATATTTCCACAGATTGAACTTTGTGATCTGATTCCCCTCCAACTCGATCACTAAACTGTCTAAACGTCGAACACTTGTCAGCCCATTGAGTTGCTGTAGACTGTTGATGTTCGTAGAGTTAAACACAAGAGTCTGAAAAATAATTTTGTAAATCAGTTATGATCATAGAATCTTTTTTTCATCATAATAATATTGCAAATCAGTTGTGATCATAAACGCTTTGTCTTTTTGAAAGGGTTTTTACCATTGTTGTCGGTAGTACATGTATATCACTTCTATCAATGCAGCCACTGCATCTATACATGTATTCCCAAATTCTTTGCAAGGCATTGGCTATATATTCACAGAAATAAAGTTGAATCTACCCGTCTTAACCCGTTACCAAAAGACAAAATTTTAGGTTTGTCCAAATCGAAAGCATTTACAGATAAGTAATTAAAGTGACTGAAAATTTGAAATTTGTCTAGTGAAGGGTAGAAAACATTGTGGGAAAAGGAGAAAATGCTGGTTACCAGCATTTTCTCCTTTTCCCACAATGTTTTTCAAAAGGCTTCTTTCTCGAAGTCGGGATTGTGTGGTAGAGTTAAGTTAATGGGTTTTTTTAATGGAAAGTCAACCCCTAGGACGCTAAGCACAACTCACTGACATTTTGCAGAGAGTAGCACTTGAAATGAATCTGATTTTGGATCTACACTGTCTGATGAGGAAAGAATTATTTTCTCAAAACATCACTTTGAAATGGAAACTTTCAGGTTTTTACTATCAGCTTGAAAGTTTCCGTTAGTCTATATAGCAGATTCAGGGTCAACAGTTATCCCAAGTTCTGACCTGATGTGACCCAATTTTAAATTTGTCTGAGATTTTATCAAGCCAAATATTCTGACCAAGTTTCAAAAGTATATGAATGAAAATGTGGTCTCTAGAGAGCACAGAAGGTAAAATGTTGATGGTCTCACAACACAAGAGGCACAACAGAAACAGCAGAATCACAAAAGCTCACCTAGAGAACTTCTTGCTCAGGGGAGCTAAAAAAAGAGGATTTTTTTTTTCTACAAAGTATCTGATAATGTACCTGTGTGGCTGGAAATCTAGTCCGCACTTTATGTAAATGTTTCACAATTTCATCAAAGTCTATAAATTTAAACACAATCACAGTAACTGCCCCAGCAGCCTGCATTCCCCAGTTCCTATCTAACGCTTCTAGTGACTGTGCGCCATACATGGTTAGAGTATCACCTTCCAAATCTGCCAAGTTGTTGAGGTTACCTCCCTTGTTATCCGTACTGCAACGAGAAATAAAACTGTTTGAGAAATGGATTCAACTCTTAAACTATGAATAAATAAATGAATCTTGTTCTCAGTCTGATTACGGAAAGTGTCATTTCGGATTAGCCTGTATGGACTCACAGGGGATCCGAGACAACACTTTCCACAAAGGTTTGAATGCCCTTTTTTTTTAATCTTGCAGGCTATATTTTAGCCTATGCTCATTGGAAGATACTGTTATTCATCACGATCACAGGCTTAAAAGTAACTATGTCTTCCACCCTCATGTGGTATAAAACTAATTAAGGAAATCATAGGGAAAGTTTTTTTTTTCCTTATATCATACCGCAACATATCATGTTAGACTGTGGGAATGAGGTTGTATGTCTCCTTCAAAAGTGTTTCAACTATGCCATAGCTTGCAAATCATTCCTTTCCCCAGTTTCACCATAATAAGGTTAGGGCTTTGCAAAAGAAAACCCAATGTGACCAGCACCTCCAGCTTGTATTGAACCAGAATTCCCTGATTACAAATGAAATGCTTCACTTTTACACTACTGGTATAATGACAAAATTGTAGACTGGTTTAACCCATTACCACACAATCCCTACTTTTGACGCCTCTGAGAAAGAAGCCTTTAGAAAACAATGTGAGAAAAGGAGAAAATGCTGGTAACCAGCATTTCCTCCTTTTCCCACAATGTTTTCTTCCCTTCACAAATCAAATTTCAAATTTTCAGTCTCATTTATTTTGTCGTCTGCACATGCTTTCGATTTGGACAAACCTAAAATTTTGTCGTTTGGTAATGAGTTAAATTCAAAGTAGACACAGATGTTGCTCAGATGATGAGATCTGTCTCTGAAAAGTAGAAAACATCACAGACAGAGAAGGAATGTTTGTTACTTGCTTTTTCTTTATATAAAAGTGAATGCATATATCTTCTATTCATGCAAGTGAGTGGATGGTAGTTTTATCGCAAGACATACAGATGGTTGGTTAGCCCAAGTTATTGCTTCGTCTGGTTTGACTGTATTGGAAGTGAAGAATTAGTGAGTAACTGAATAAAGCTAGAAATAAACCTACCCAAACATCATGGTTTCCTTATAGATTCCAGGCTTGGCATCTGGTCTTTTGGACTGCATGCTTGCTGTCCGAGGTCTCTCTCTCGTATCTCCGCCATCAAGATATATACTGTGTGCACTGCTTGGTCGACTGTTAGCTCGACTGCTATGTTTACTACAATAAACCATATTGGTAGAATTACAATTTTTTTTTTTTAGAACTTAACTCTTTATCAAACATTCCTGACTTCTGACCCCAAGGGGAAAGGGAATTTTGAAAACATAGTGGGAAAAGGAGATAATACTGGTCACCAACATCTCCCCCTTTTCCCACACTTTTTTCTAATCTTTAAAAAAATTCAATTTGTTTTCTGCTAAGTGCTTTCAGTTTCCACAGGTCTTAACCCTTTCCCGAGCAATCCCTGATTTTTAAGGGTCTGGAATAGTAGCCTTTTGAAAACATTGTGGGAAAATGAGCAAATGCTGGTAATCAGCATTTTCTCCTTTTCCCACAATGTTTTCAACCCTATCATAGATAGATATCATCTTTTCAGCAAGAGTTGAATTGTTGCCTGCAAATGCTTTCAATTTGGTCCAGTCCAAAAGTTTGTCATTTGGGAAAGGATTAAATTTGTCATTTGGTAAAGACTAAGTAGAATTATCATCAGTTTCTTTGACCCCATCAGAAACAACAAAGTCTTGACCTTATTGGAGAAAAGTATTTGCAGATAACATTTTACAATATCCTGTGGTAAAATAAATGCACAAGTTGACCTGGGTTGATGCTTTTTACAGATGTATTAACCCTTTACCACACAATCCCTACTTTTGACGACCCTGAGAAAGAGGCCTGTAGAAAACACTGTGGGAAAAGGAGAAAATGCTGGTAGCCAGCATTTTCTCCTTTTCCCACAATCTTTTCTACCCTTCACAGAACAAATTTTAAAATTTTAGTTACTTTTATTTGTTGTCTGCAAATGCTTTTGATTTGGACAAGCCTAAGCATGGCTCATAATATTATATTTTTGTAGTTAAGATTTAAAAGCAAGATCTGAATCATACCTGTTCAATGACTCTGACTCATCTTTGCTTTCTTCACCATCATTATCAGGGGAGACAATTTCAGAGTTGGGGACAGACGCAACATGGTTTGCATAGAGATCTGGAGTGGGATTCAACTTGGAGGTTTTCTGTATTAAAGACCCTTGCATCACCTCCCACTGTCTCTTGGCATTGTTTATAGCAAGCCTCCTCTTCTCCTGCAAAGGGATACACATCTGTATAATCCTAGTTACTTATAATGATGTTTCAATACATTTATCCCATTATCACAATAACAAGGGTTTTCACGAAGCTGCACAACATCTTTCACAAACCTCTGAGAAACAGAGCATTATGATAGTTTGGTATTTCCCCAATAATTGAGGTTTAGTGAAAATTCTAGGATAAGAAAGGGACATAACTGTGTCAAAATACTTTAATACTTATCTGCCCTTGTTGCTTGGGTTTCTCTTTTGAAAGTACACAACTTGTCCAAGTTACAAGTAAAATATCCTCAGTAATAACAGATATAACAAAGCAGTCACATGACAACACCACAGATGATGTCAAGGCTTTGACATTACCTCTATAATTTCTTTGAAAACAGTTCAGCTAAAATGGTACTTAATGCCTTTATTTTTTGTGAAACTTGTGAATCAAGCCTAGAATTTTCAAAAATAACCTTTAGGCAAATTCTTAAGAGTGCTGAATCAATGATACAGATCCTTTAACCCTTTCCCAAATGACAAATTTTGGACTCTTTCAAACCGAAAGAGTTTGCAGACGACAATTTTAGATTTTGAGAAAATGGTAGAAAGTTCTCAAAAAGGGTAGAAAACACTGTGGGTAAAGGAGAAATTGCTCGTTTTGAGCAATTTCTCCTTTTCCCACAGTGTTTTCAAAAGACTTGTACTGCAGACACATAAAAACAAGGGCTTGTCTGGGAAAGGGTTGACTCATAACCAAACACCAAAATTTTAGGCTTGGTTACCAGCATTTTCTCCTTTTCCCACAATGTTTTCTAAAGGCTTCTTTCTCAGGGTTGTCAAAAGTAAGGATTGTGTGGTAATGGGTTAATTTGGAAAAGCAGTGAAAATGTAACAATTTCAAGCATCAATTAGCCATAATAACTAACAAGGTACATAACAGTGTAAATTCAATCATTTGGAGTCTTGGACAGAATTGCTTCAGCCTAAGTTGATATACCTAAAGCAACCCCTCCTTTACTACATAAGCCCTGGATTTTAAGGGCCCTCAGAATGATGTCTTTTGAAACATTATGGGAAATGGGGAACAACCAGCAAGTTGAAACACAGACTGAGTTATTCAATCACTTGGAGTCTTGGGCAGAATTGCTTCAGCCTAAGCTGATATACCTAAATCATCCCCTCCTTTACTACGAAAAGCCCTGGGTTTTAATGGCCCTGAGAATGAGGTTTTTTTAAACATGGGAAATGGGAAAACTGTAACCAGTCTTTTCTCCTTTTTTGCACAATGTTTTCTACCCTTCAAGAGACAAGTTTTGTCATTTGAATCAAATTTCACTTGTCTGCAATGCCTTTCAAGTTGCACAAGTCTAAAATTTTGTCATTTGGCAAAGAATAAACAGATTAAGTTGACTTCCGGCGTCAAACAGGCATAAATTCTTGAAATTTCCATCCAATGTTGAACTAAATATTTGATAAGACAAAACATAGCATGTAAGGAAGTAAAGCAGCAAGATGCACACATGCATGGTCAGTCACACAGGTAATTCAATAATTATGTTCTCTACTTCGTTCTAAAGAATGACAAATACATGCACGACTACAACTACAACAGAGTCTGTATTCACCAACCATTCCTAGCATAATTCTTCATCTTATTCTCCAGAATTTTCTGAATTCAAAAGTAACACAACTTCTGATTGGCTAAACCAAATGGTTTAGCCAATCAAAGAATGGGTTAGCCAATCAGAAGTCATGTTACTTTCTAAATCTAGAGTTAGACAAGCAATATTATTCTCAAAAATGGTTAGTGAATACAGGTCCTGGTACCACACAATAACAGGCCATCATCTTCATACTTTTCTTCATAATCTGATATGATTTAAACCTAAATGTGCTTTCTAACATGACACATGAATTTGGCTCTATAAACACGGCGCAACAAAAGCATGGTAAAATCTACATCATTTCATATAGAGTGACATCATTCTATATAGAATGATGCCATTCTGTGAAAAGTAAGTAAGTTATTCAATAGAATATTATCTGCTTCCGTGTTTTTACGCTAAGTATGAACTTTTTGTTTTTTCATTATGAGTTGGTCATGTCAGAAACAAAATGATCTTCTTTCTATTGTGGTTTATCATTCAATAGACCATGTGACTTATGAGGCACACTGAATAAACCACTTGGCTATTGCCCTTAAGGATTATCTATTGTGCCTCATAACTCACAACTGTGGTTTATTGAATGATAAACCACTATAGAAAGAAGATTATCTAAGTGACCAGCATTTTCTCCATTTCCCACAATGTTTTCTACTCCATCAAAGACAAATTTCACAATTTGGACAATATTTAAATTACTGTCTGCAAACTCTTTTTGTTTAGACAAGTCAAAATTTTTGTTGTGTGGTAAAGAGTTAAGTACAAAATTTAATTTTATTTGGTCCCCTTCTGATTATTTTGTACTGTTTCTTCAAATGTGAGCAGTGCATGTAGTTGGTACTAAATACCATGCAATTTATCAGTCTGAAAGTCTTCCATCAACATTTATGCAATTATTAGTCCTCAGACCTTCCATAAAAATCTACAGTATTATTTCTCTACTATTTCACATGCTATCAGTAACTTCACTTGGTTTATATTCTATCTAAATATAACAGCAGTTATTTCCCTTGTATTCAAGAAAAAAATTGAGCTGCCGAAAGCTCTAGCAAAATGAGGTTGTAATGCATCTCTGTGATGCACCGTACCAACAACACTTTCGTCATCTCATAATTATGAATCCATTATATCATTTTTGTCTATCAATCTGTGTGTCCTCAGACATGAAGAAAACTGACCAATACCAAAATTTTTCAACCAAGGTAAGTCTGGGCAGACTGGCAAGGCTGATCTGGGTTGATACCTTTTGCAGATCTATGTATTAAACTCTTTTTTACACAGCATGGCTTGTTATTCTAATTACTAGTATAGCACTCAAAAATTACTTTTCATTTTTCAACATACCCATGGAAAGGGATTCTGAAATTAAGCAATGAATAATACATACAGCGTTTAGTATACCGGTATGTACCTAGTTAATACCAAGAGGGCCATGATGGCCCTGTATTGCTCCACTGGCTTATATGTGAAACCCTACAGGCAAATTACAAAACATGTGCCTAATTGATTTCAAATTAGAAGACATACAAAATTTCCGCTATAAAATCCCATGAGAAAGTTATGCTCCAGGGTAAAGCCATTATTGACCAAAGAGCTATAATTGCTTGATTCCTCACCAGGTATGGGTCCACAAGATAAAGCCCCATACCAAACAATACAAGTGTAGAATGTATGTTAATTAATATGAAGATTTTCAAAGTTTCCGCAATAAAGGCCCTGTAAAGCATGAGACTCCTGGGACAGACTAAATTTAGTACCCTTAGGCCTTAGGCTAGGTACCGGCAGATTCCTTAAAAGTTTACAATATAAGCCAGGGTAAAACTTGTGATCCCAGAGGCTGGGCCAATATTTACCCCAGGGCTATGATTTGAAGAAACTTGGTAGAGGTCTGTTAGATAAAGCTACTTGCTATACTTGGAAGCCCAGTATGTCTAATGTCTAGGTTCTAGAAACTTTTAAAATTTTCCTCATTTTAAGCCGATGTAAATCTCAAGCCTTCCCTTCACATTTGGGTCACAAATTTTACCCATGAAAGACTCTGGGCCATGACAGAAGCCTGCCGGCCTTTGGTCAGAGGAGCTAAGAATGATACAATATCAGCTGTGGTAAATAATACAAACATCTGACTAAGTCTATAACTTCAGATACTTAGAGAGGTGATATTTTAACCTTGTACCAGTGGTCAAAATTTTAGACTGGCAAAATATTGGAAAATATTGGAAGCATTTTCTTTTTTTCCCACAATATTTTCAAAAGCTATATTCCTTGGGTTCCTTAAAAGACAGGATTGTGTGGTAAAGAGTTAACCCTTTTCCAACCAATCCCTGGTTTTTACTACCCTTAGACAGAAGCCTTTTGAAAACATTGTAGGAAAAGGAGAAAATGGTGGTAACCAGCATTTTCTCCTTTTCCCACAATGTTTTCTACCCTGCTGGAAACAAATTTCAATTTTTAAGTTACATTCATATTGTTGTCTGCAAGTGCTTTCAATTCGGACAAGTCTTAAATTTTGTCATTTGGCAATGGATTAAATATCAGGCATACAACTTTCACTACTAACTACACTGCAATACTAACTACCTCTACTTTATACTTCTGCTGCTACCGAATAATTATTTGATCAGTTGAATGGTGATTTTTGGCACTTTCAACATCATCTAATAATATCATGATGATGACTTGCATCATTTTTGTGCCCTAGGTTACATCAGTCTCAACTAAGCCAGATTACTATTACAGCTAATACTATGCTATCATTACCGCAATTATTTTGAAAAAAAAAATAAAGTTTTACCAAGTGTATCAAAATTGTAGCAGGTACTAGCAAATCCTTAAAACATTGAAAACATGCAGTGAAAAATGGTGTAATGAGCAGAGCTACAGATAGAGGGAGTGATTTTGATTTCAAAATTGAAAATATCTATTTTCCACTAAACCCTATGTTATGGGTACCCATTAGAATTGTCTCAGACGATTCTAATGAGTACCCAATTTATAGGGTTTGGATGAGAAATAAAAGATTTAGAATACAATCTTTGTGTTTCATAGGTACTTTTAACCCTTTACTAAATGACAAAATTTTAGACTGGCCAAGATTGAAAGCATTTGCAGACAACAATATAAATGTGTGAAGCATTTTCTCCTTTTCACACAGTGTTTTCATCGGGAATATGTGGTAAAGAATTAAGAATAGAGCATCTCCATTGCTCTACTCACAAGACCTGGTATGAAGACTCTACACTGTGTATTTGAAGATAAAATCCAAGACCTATAAGGAGCAAGGGCGGAGCGCTCTTGATGAACTGACTGGACAAAAAATGTGGAAATGATATAAATAAAGAAAAAAGAGATTACATTTCATAAAGTAAACACAAAGAATAATAATTCCATTGAAACATCATGGAATATCACCAAAAAAAAGAGAGATACATTATGGGACATAAAACTGAGATAAAAACTTCAGCATTTTCATGTGTCCACCTAGTGAAATCTAACAAATGATACATACCCTACTGTTTCTGTCTCTTAACTTTTTTACCATTAATTCTAATCTTTTATAAAATAATTATGTGGGACCAAGAGAAAGAGGGCTTTTGAAACATTGCAGGAAAAGAAGAAAATCCTTGTAAGAAGCATTTTCTTATTTTCTCACAAAGATTTAAATCCTTTTATAGGCCAATTCCATTTTTTAGTCCACATTTCATTTGGTGTTTGCAAATGCTTTCAATATAGCACTGTACCTGGAATAATTAAGAAAAAAAAAATTGTGGGAAAACGAGACAATTAACATTCAATGACCACCATTTTCTCCTTGTTTCATGATTTTTTAAAGTATTTTTCCTGACAGTGATCATCAAAAATAATACCGACATCAGCACAAAGGATCATTTTTTGTCTACAGAAAAAGTTCCACTGTTGTAAATGCATTTTTTTTTAGTCTAGCCACCAAAGCTTTTAAAAAAACTAGTAGTTCTAAAATAAGTCAGAACTATTTCTTACAGTCCGATATTGATCTGTAACACTGCCAACACAACAAAAAGAATAGCAGGTTGTCCTTGAAATTATAGGTACAATTAGTTTCTTCATTGCTTATAAATCAAAACTTTACAAACATCTGAACAATAACAGTAACATTAGTCGTTATTTTTTTTCATTTTTGCAAAGAATCATATAAAATGATACAATTCAATTGCCTTCATCTTTGATTCAGGTGCACTTTATAAAGTGACAATAAATGGTCTGATGAATTAGGGTCTAGCATTTTCATTAGGCCCAACAATGTATCACTTGTTAGAACATTTTTATCACACACACACAATCATATCGTTATTTTGCGATTCAAATTGCGAAGCTGCTGAAGCTTTTACAAATGACTGTACCACATGTTGTTGCCAAGGCTTGGTTGCAGTTGCGATTTCAGGGAAAATTCTATATTAAAAGGTCTATAACTGTTTTGAAATATTTTGAGCTACCTGCGGTTGATGTCCTGGGGTTTCCTTTTAATGATCTGAGCTCTTTATCAAACAATCTTGACTTTTAACGATCCCATGAAAGGAGTGTTTCAAACTTAGTGGGAAAACGAGATAATACTAGTAACAAGCATTTTCTCCTTCTTCCACAATGTTTTCTAGACTATCCGATACAAATCACATCATTTGTACCATACAAATTTTGCTGTCTGTTAGTGCTTTCAAATTGGGCATCTCTAGAGTATCCTTGCTTGGGAAATAGCCAAGTAAATATTGGAGAAATGTAGTAGATATGAGACAATGTCAAAGTCTTTACACAACGACAAACATGACAGACATACTACAGGCTTTCTTTGAAAACAGCTAGCCTATAAATGATTTTGCTTTTTTTGTTTCTGGCTGGAAGAATTGTGCTTGTGTTTTATAATGCCATTACTATTATAATATAAACAAAATAGTTCCCTGAAAAATGCTTCCAAGCCATTATCAAAAGCCAGACTTATGCTCATACTGTCATTACTGACAGTGCTTCAACCCTTACCGAACAATGCTGACTTTTAATGACCCTGGGAAAGAAGCCTTTTGAAAAAATTTATAAACAGCATTTTTTCCTTTTCACGCTTTTCAACTTTGAGACAAATTTCATTGTTTTGATCATATTTATTTTTTTGTCTGCAAAATGCTTTGAATTTGGACGAGCCAATAAAAAAGGTCCTCAATATGGTAAAGCCTTAACCCATTACCACACAATCCCTACTTCTGATGCCCCTAAGAAAGACGCCTTTAGAAAACATTGTGGGAAAAGGAGAAAATGCTGGTAACCAGCATTTTCTCCTTTTCCCACAAGGTTTTCTACCCTTCACAAAACAAATTTCAAATTTTTGGTTACTTTTATTTTGTCGTCTGCAAATGCTTTCAATTTGGACAAGTCTAAAATTTTGTTGTCTGGTAAGGAGTTAAGTGTAGAACAGCATACTGTCACAATTGGTGTTTTAGAGATAAATCCTATGATTTTTCTTTTTTAATTCTATGAAAGAAACATAGGTTTGGACTACTGAAGGATTTTATATTGTGTGAATGGTCCAGTTCTTCACTTACAGCCAAATACGAAGAAGATATAGGCCAAGTGAAAGTAACAGTTCAGCTCTAAACTGATCAAACTCAACTGCAGTCATTACACCAGCCAGTACATAGGTTCTTTTCACATGACAACAAATGAGTGCTTATGACTGGCTTTTGAAGGAAATAAAGCATTTGTATCCATAAGGAAGACATACTGGGAAGAACAGCAACAGTTACTGATTTTGATAACAAATTGCTCCTCTTCCCAAACTGTTTTGAAAAGCTGTCCTCTGTATTGGGTAAACAAGTCATGGACAGAGGTCAAAAGGAAATAGAATTCTTTAACATAAAAGTAACAAGTAGAAGGAATTTGGTCATTTTATTGACTGTAACAATGAAATAAAATAACTTGGAGACATAGGTCTGTCTCATATGAAATTCAAACAGAAAATGTGATGTCAACATTAAATAACTTGTGTTAAAACACTCAAATTTAAGAATAGTGGGAAAATGACTTTTCTCAATAAAGTCAATGTATCTTAGGTCTCAAGATCAATATGATAATATAATAGGGTCAATTGTTTAACTGTGACATTACAACTTGCAGATGACTTTTTGTTTTGGAGTGGAACATTTATGAAAACAAATCAGAAAAAGAAAGAACAAGTATCACTTACAAACAGTATGCTCCTCATTATTTTCTTGTGTAATGAAGTCTTATTCATGTTTATTATATACCTAGCAGTGAAATCCTGGAATTTCCCAGTGTAATAAATTTTGATATCATCACTAGTGACGTTATCAACTTTCACTTCATGACGTCATTTGGGAACTACCTTTTTTTCGACTACATTTTTTTTCGATTTTCAAACGCAAAATTACAAATAATGATGTTAATAAGGTATATAATAAATAGAATAATCAACTGGTTATTTTTGATATGAAAAATATCTCACTCGGACGCGTCGTTAGGCGTTAAAAAAACTCGTGCTGCGCACTCGTTTTTTCAACGCCTAACAACGCATCCTCGTGAGATATTTTTCATATCAAAAATAACCAGTTGATTATCCTCTATTTATTACTTATATTTGGGTCATGCTCTGTGAAAATGTGGTTTAACCCTTTTCCACACAATCAACCGTTTTAACAACCCCAAGTAAGAATATCCGGAAACTGTTCCAAAAAACAATTTCCAAACTGTCCCCATGTTTTCAGATCTCCTATGTTTCAAGCATGTCAAAATAATCTATAATGTCTCTCTATAATATGGGAATGGTTATGCCACATAATGTCAACAAAATAATGCAAGAGCAGGAGCAATATGAGCCGAATACCTTTTGTCCCAAGCCTTTGCCTAGAAAGGGCTGCATATAAACCTTTGGAAAAATATATCAAGGCATTAAAATCATAACATGCAAAAAGTAAATTTGTATATCAAAGAATTTAATTGTGACTTCAAAGGTCGGCTTTCTTCAACAATATAAATTGCTAGTGTAACTCTACAATGCTACACTGAAGTCTTGTCAAATCAGGTAAAAACTGCAGTCTGATCATCAATGACCTTTATTTCTTTTATGCTCTTCAGTTGTTGTGACTCCAACATTTTAGGAAAAAGAACATAGGGGTAACCATCATTTTCTCCTTTTCCCACAGTGTTTCCTACCTTTGACAAAACAAGTTTCAAATCTTCAGTCACTTCTAATTTGTCGACTGCTAATGCTTGATTTGGACAAACCTAAAATTTTGTTGTTTAGTAATGAGTTAACCAAGCTCTTAGTCGAGGGATTATGCTGGTGACAAGTGACTGGTAACCAAATGATTAGACCAAACTGAAAGCATTTGCAGACAACAAAACAAACATAGCTCACAAGAAGATTTCTGTCTTTAATAGAATAGAAAACAATGGGGGAAAAGGAAAAAAGTGCTGTTTACTGGCATTTTTTCCTTTTTTCACAATGTTTTCAAAGGCCTTCTTCTTCAGGGTTGATAAGACTTGGGATTGTGTAGATAAGAGTTAACTCATTACCACACAACCCTGACTTTTAAATACCCCTAGAAAGAAGCCTTTTAAAAATATTGTAGGAAAAGGAGAAAATGCTGGTAACCAGCATTTTCTCCTTTTCCAAGAATGGTTTCTACTCTATCATACACGAATTCCAGCTTTTGAGCTATGTTTAAATTGTTGTCTGAAACTGCTTTCAATTTGGACAAGTCCATTATTTGCTTGTGTAGTAAGAAGTTAACTCAAGTAAGACGGTAATGTCTCAGACTTACCTTCATCACAGACATCTTGTTCATCTCTTTTTTCTTCTCTTCCTCTTTCCGTGCCATAACTAAGGCGATCCTTCGTTCTTCCTCCTGATAGTGTAAAACACAGTTCCAGTATGAGTTAGCCATTGCTTAGGACCAGCTTATCCACAGGACTATAGCTTTGAAACATTTTGTTCATGTCACATATCAGTAATATTTCTGCTAGATTCAGTAACATTTTCTTTATAAAATGGAAGGATTCATGGTCTAGTTACATGTAGTTGACCTTTTACCAAACAACCCCTGGTTTTTATGACCCATTAGTAGAAACCTTCTGAAAAACATTGTGGGAAAAGTAAAAAAAATGCTGGTTGAACAACCAGCATTTTCTCCATTTCCCACAATGTTTTCTTACCTATCTAAAACAAAAATAATCACTTCAGTTATATTGGTCATCTGCAAATCCTTTCAATTTGGACAAGTTTAAAATTCTGTGGTTTGGTAAAGAGTTAACCCATTACCACACAATCCCTACTTTTGACGCCCCTGGGAAAGAAGGCTTTAGAAAACATTATAGGAAAAGGAGAAAATGCTGGTAACCAGTATTTTCTCCTTTTCCCACAATGTTTTCTACCCCTAACGAAACAAATTTCAAATTTTGAGGCACTTTTATTTTGTCGTCTGCAAATGCTTTCGATTTGGACAAACCTAAAATTTTGTCGTTTGGTAATGGGTTAAGATAATTATACAATGTAGTTCCAAAAGAGTTTAACCATTTGCAAGCATTAATCCAGTGTATAGAAGATCCTGTGTAAAAAGCTTTTGAGAACATCTTGGATAAAGGAGAAAATGGTGATAAAGAGTTAATGGTTGGTGAATATGGACACTGACACTTTGAAAACTTGGCAGCTTAGAACAAATACACTGTTTATAAACAGAACACAAAAAATACATCCACATCAATATCATTTTCTTACTTTTACAGGACAAGTTTCATGAGTAATCACAGCAACTCACATGCGTAATCACATGAAAGACATACACTACTATTCAGTATTTACAGGTATTTTTTAAAGCCATTTAAATATTCCTTTTGTCTTTCATATACAACAAATACATTTATCCAATAATTATACAGGTTAATTAGCAAAAATTTACAATATGCTTCAAGTTAAAATATCAATTGCATTGAACAGTTCGACCCTCAGCTATACATGCCATTGTCAATGTGAGGCTTGACTTCGTTCTAAATCAAGAGAGAACATGAACAAGAGTATCTGTTTGCCAACAATCTAAACCCTGACATATCTAAGTGGAATGTATTCAATCACAAGAAATGACGCAATCTTTGCACTTTCAAGGCCAAGATCAACAGTGATGGACTAAAATCCAACTCTAAAATCAAACTATGTCCACTAAGTAGCAAGATTTTGCTTTTAACCTTTTACATGATCATCCCAGGTTCAACAGACCCTGTGGAAAAGAAACTTGAAAAGATCATGTTGAAATTCAGAAAATGCCAATAAACAGCATTTTCCACTTTTCATACAATGTGTTAAGCCCTTTCAAAGAAAAAACCCATTGTTTCTGCTAATATGAAAGACTCTTTACCTTTACGAACTTAACCGTATACTGAATACATGTTACATGTGACGCAAATTTTGCGAATTACAGATTGTGGACATTTTGTGTACTGAAATGTTTGCGAAATCGAGGGATTTGTTATTTATTTGGTAAACTTGTGGTTGACCCTTTACCAAATAACAAAATTTTAGATTGGTCCAAATTGAAAGCACACAACAAAATAAATGGTCCTAATTGAAAGCACTTGCAGACAACAAAATAAATGTAACTCGAAAATTGAAATTTGTTTCCAACTGAGTAGAAAACACTGTGGGAAAAGGAGAAAATGCTGGTTACCAGCATTTTCTCCTTTTCCCCACAATGTTTTCAGACGGCTTCTATCTCAGAAATGGTGGAAATTGTTGGTGTTAGTACCCAGCATTTTCTCCTCTTCCAAAATTAATGCTTTCAAAAGGATCGTCAAACCACTGAATTGTGTGGTACATTATAATATCTACAGAAGCACCTTCCATTTTTTTCTTAGCAACCTGCAAGCTGATATTAATACTGAAATGGAATGAGGAAATAAAGAAAATGGGGTAATTGATCTGGCGAAACAATAATTAATACATCTCTGTGACACAATTGTACCAAGTAAGTCATCATATAATTGAGCCATGCTCTGTGAAAAGGGGGCTTAATGCATCTGCGAAAAGTATCAACCCAGGTCAGCCTGTGCAGTCAGTCACTCACTCCGCAGCAGGCTGACCTGGGCCGAAACTTCGCTATTGCTCAATTTTCTGTATGTCAAAGTACCATCCTACCTCATAACTGTGTTGATTGTTAGACTTTATGGATTTTACGGATACATGGTCATGTGATGACTTCCATGGCAGACTGCATCACGTATATGCATTAACCCTTTACTCCACAGATACTCATTTCTATGCATTGCTTGTAGGCACCTTTGGGAAACATTGTGGCAAAAGGTGAAATTGCTCGTCACGAGCAATTCCACCTTTTTTCCACAATGTTTTCTACACTATCAAAAGGTGTCATATACAAATAAGAAATGGCTTCATCATTGCTGTTATTTAGGGCCAATTAGAGATACCATAGAAATGCTTATGGGGTAAAAGGTTAAGACCCCCTTTTGTCAGAGTATAAATCCATAAAATCCCTTACAGAATAACTTACAGATCGATGATGTAGAGTGGTCTCTCCTTTGATATATACAGAAAATTTAACAATATCAAAATACCTCAACCAGGTTTTCCTCCGCAGTCTGCCCGGGCTGACTTTGGTGGGTACTTTTCACAAATGCATTAAACCTAGGTTGGCGCTAGCCAAAAAATTTTAGTAGCCAAAAGTTTTGTCCGTCAAAAGCCGGGATCAGTCTCTGAGCCTTATCACTTTAAAAGTTTTACTTAGTGTCAATTTCTGAGTATTTCATGGCAATGAGTCCTGTATGGTAAATATAAATCTAGATGTACAGCTTGCATCACTGATATAATATTTAAGTCGTCGTTCTTTTAAGATATTTTTGATGGTCTCATTACATACATGAGAGAGCCAAGTATTGAAAGTCAGCAAGAAATTCCTGTGCTTATAGGCTCAGCCTGCTGTGAATGATCAAAAAGTTCCATAAAAGAAAATAAAATGCATATTTTAATCAGGCTTAAACTTTCACCACACCAGGGATCGTATATCCTCAGTTTGAACAATCCTGAGGAAGAAGGCTATTATTTATTCTAGGAAAAAGGTAAAATGGTGGAAACCAGCATTTTTTCTTTTTCCAACACTGTTTTCTACCTTTGAAAAGGCAGCTCAACAGCTCTTTCAATTTCTGCATACCAGTCATTAATTCATGCATTGCTAGAGATATTTATACTTAAGATTTATTTATGATTTTGATTAAATACAATGCAAAATATCTGTTTTGTCATGCAAATGATCTAAGAAATACCCTTTCACACTTTGCCTTTCTTGAAGATGCCGATCTCCGAAAATTGTCAGATAACAGGTTACATCTATAACTCATTTGGCGAAATATAGACCCAGCATTCATTATTACAGAAGGGACTTCATTAGAAAAAAATCTTATAAGGCCACACAAACCTTAAAAGGTTAAGTATTTGAGAAAAATCGCCATTGATGCTGTCAAATTTACTCGATAAACGAAAGTAAAACTTCACTTTCATGTACATAATTCATTCAGCACCACACTATCCGAAAAATTGCGATTGTTCATGAATGTATTCTATTTATAGAACAAGCGCACTCGGTAACTGGCAGAGCGCTACTCTTATCCGGTCTTGGTCTATCGGATAGTTAAGGGAGATACAAGGGTTTAAGAGCTTATGATAGCCGGTATATATGATAATCAAGTTGGCGTAGGCCGGTTTCACAGTTTGGAAAGTGTTCAACATACAAACCTGATAACAATTTGACAGTCGGCCATTTTCTCTGATCACATTTTTTACAATCGCCAATATTGACACTTTCCTTGTTTTTAGTCGCCAGCAATAAGATTTAATCGCCAATGGCGATTTTGGCGATCGGTAACGCCAACCTAGATTAAACCCCATTTTCACAAAGCACAGCTAAAATGTTATGGGGGGGGGGGTGCCAAGAAAGCAGGAAAGGTTCGAATTAAATCTTTAGCAAGAAGTCTTTGAAAATATCACAGGAAAGGAAAAAAAAAGTTGGAAACCAGCAGTTTTCTTTTTCCCATGATATTTTCCACCCTACAGCTAATTTGTAATCAATTTGAGTTTGTTCTCGGGTGGTGTCTTTAAATTTGTCTAAAATTTGTCCGTTGGAAAAGGGTTAAATGTTACTGAAGATTAATTCATAGATCAATGGCCAACATTTATTGGTAATTCAAAACAATTTGTAGCCTTCATTAATTCTTTACCATACAATTCTGGTTTTTTATGACAAAAAAGAAGACCTATGAAAACATTGTGGCAATAGAAGAAAATTCTGGTACCCAGCATTTTTTTCCTTTTTCAACAGCATTCTTTCCCTCAAAGGAAAGTTTTATCATTGATTAGTTGCCTGCAGATACTTTGAATTTGGACAAGTCTAGATTTTTGTAGAGTGGGAAAGAGTCAAATTGATGTCAAGTTGATATAATGGCATAATGCCAGTACTGTCTCACACAAACCTTATAAGACGCAGCATTTTAGCTTGTTGCAAGCGACTGCCCCTTCTCAAAAAATAGTTTTCAAAAATACATAACAAGCCTTTTTCTTTGCTTTAAAGGTGTGTCTTTTGTGTCAAATGTAACTATTTTTAACTTTTTGCCTGACAACAAAATTCTAGACTTGTACAGAGTCAAAGCATTTCCAGAGGACTAATTCAATTATGGGTCACATTACTGAATAAGACTTTAATGGGAAGAAAAAAAAAGAAGAGAAAATGCTGTTTTCACCTTAATACCTACAATGTTTTCTACCCTATCAGAGAAAACTTAAATCATTTGAACCATACTGAAATTGTCGTCTGCAAATGCTTTCAATTTAGACAAGGCTAAAATTTTGTTGTCTGGTAAAGGGTTAATAAGTCAAAATATAGCAAAAGTAATAATTGATTATCTATCCAATGGCATACTAACCGTGATGCGTTTCATGTCCAACTGTTTCAACTGCTGCATATGACGCAACACGATCTGTTTGTAATATTGTTCCTGGGTGAGTGGATTCCCATCCAGGGAGATCTCTGACAGACTGGTCGAGTCGCCCAGACATGATATGTCCTCAAAACTGAAAGTAGACAAAGAGAAAAATGACAGAAAAATAATTATTTTTTTAAGGAAATCTGTCAAATTGTTTCATCCTTCTTCTCTCAAATCAGTATACCTAAAATCAAATGAACAGATTTGTACATTGTAACCTAGCCTGGGTAAATATCACATATAATGTCTTAACCCTTTCCCAAACGACAAACTTTTGGACCAGACCAAATTGAAAGCATTAGCAGACGACAATACAACTCTTGCTGAAAAGATGATTTCTGTCTATGATAGGGTAGAAAACATTGTGGGAAAAGGACAAAATGCTGGTTACCAGCATTTTTTCCTTTTCCCACAATGTTTTCTAAAGGCTACTATTCTAGACCCGTAAAAACCAGGGATTGTTTGGTAAAGGGAATTAATCACAGTTGCAAATCCAGCACAAGAAAACAAATACACAGCTCGTCATTTTTTAATCAAAGAGAAAAAGACTGCAAGATGTTGATACATGCACTGATTTTCAGCAAAATAGCTCTTTCCAAGTAAACAGAACTTTATGCATCTTTTCTCTGTTACAAGGAAGCTTCCATGGAGTTTCTTGTGATTGCAGCAAAATTATGTGGAAACAAAATCGGACATGTAAGGATTGATTTGACACAAGGACTGGTGCAATAACAGACTAATGATACTACAGCTACCATATTCTCTCCCAAAAAGTTCTGCTTGGGAGAATGATAAAAGTTAACCCTTTCCCAAACAATCCCTGGTTTTTACGTTCCTGCAGTATAAGTCTTTGGAAAACACTATGGGAAAAGGAGAAATTGCTCCTAACGAGCAATTTCTCCTTTTCCCACAGTGTTTTCTACCCTTTTTGAGAACTTTCTGGCATTTTGTCTAAATCTAAAGTTGTCGTCTGCAAAATCTTTCGGTTTGGAAGAGTCCAAAATTTGTTGTTTGGGAAAGGGTTAAGAGGCATCGAGTGGAAGCCTTTTTTTATAAACTTCTGCTCTCTGCAAACGCTATGAATATGGACCAAGTCTAAAATTTTGTCTTTTGATAAAGAGTAGTATAATTATGCAGAAAGATGTTTTGAAATTCACCTGTGATAGTTAGGCCTTATATTCCCTTGAAGAAGTTTGGAAAGGGGAAAAACTCCAATTCCAAATCTTATATCATCACTGTCAGCCATCTTGTTAACATCCGCAGGTATACACTACATTTTATTTTCTCCAAAATATTACTATAAAATCAATGTGTTATCTTAAATCAGACAAAGCAAGCCTCCATAACCAAAGACTAGTTTCACACCAGTTTCTGAACTTGAACTTCAAGCATCTGTCTAGCTGTTGAGTGATGTTACAGTCTTGCCATAGTAACTAACAGTTTTGTTTTTTGACAGTAAGCATAAAATCCCAGTTATTGCAAGAGTTCCTCCCACACTACCTTACAGCATTTAGCAACCATTTTGGACAGTAAAAATATCACAGCCAGAAGTGTTCAGAACATAATGTTCCATGCACTTTACTTCTGATCACCACTGTCTGCAGACCAACCATAAGTTGCTTTCATCACAAATCCCAAAATGTTTTCTATTCTTCTAAACTCACATATTTTGTCATCTGCAAAATTTTATGCTGTCAATTTGGACAGGTCTAAAATTTTGTTGTTTGGCTAAAAGTCAGTTAAAGTTCTGAAGACAATTTCAGTTGCTTTTTTACACAGACAAAATGAATCAAAAACATGCACACTTTTCATAGATCTAAAGATTCAAAATTAATGAAGAATGTCCACTGTGAAAAATTCCAGTGAAAACAGCTTATTTACATTCAGGTCTTTTTTCAAGCTAAATTGTTTGATTATATATTCGTTTAATTTAAATTGAGGGTACGGTTAAAAACTAAGCCAATTAGGAATAAGTTTAAAAACCTACATTGTTATAGCTTCATTTATTATTCATGCTGTCGGTCATTGAAAGTCAATTCTGCTTTGCAATGTTGACAATTCATTATGTTATATGAACCTGTCTCACATACTGTAACAGTTCTTGCTTTCTCTGTCGGTGTAAATCAATATCAGACCGCACAAAACATGCAGTCTAATCTCAAAGCTACCATATCTGCTGTGCCGAGACTTTCAGTTAGTAAGAAAGCAGAAGTTACCTCTTAACCCTTTACCACACAATCCCGACTTTTGACGACCCGGAGAAAGAATCCTTTTAAAAACAATGTGAGAAAAGGAGAAAATGCTGGTAACCAGCATTTTCTCCTTTTCCCACAATGTTTTCTACCCTTCCCAAAGCAAATTTCAATTTTTCAGTCACATTTATTTTTGTTGTGTGCAAAATGCTTTCAATTTGGACCACACTAAAATTTTCTTGTGTGGTAAAGAGTTAATGAAGTAACAAAAAAAGAGAAAATTTCAGACTGATCTCAATCAAAAGTACTAGCAGATGAAAAACTGAAATTAGCTCAAATGATGATTCCTGGCTACTTGGGGTAGAAAGTATTGTGGGAAAAGAAGTAAATGTTGGTAAATAGCATTATGTGCCTTTTCCAAACCACTTTCAACACTTTCTTCTTTTGAGGGTCGTTAAAACTCATTATTGTGTGGTACAGATTAATATGCGAAAATTCAAACTAGGTTTCGGGACAAGTTTTGGGGATGCAGTTCAGATCATTAGTACTCAATCTTCATTCAAAATAATTACATTGTAACCTAATAAATAACACACATTTTTTAAGGTAAGATCGAGTGCCACTGGTTCCCATCAGCGTTTCAAATCGTATTTTGTATCAAAAGTCAAACACAGAACTATAATGCATGAATTGCGTAAGTATGTATTTAATGGCTTAACCCTTTACCAAACAATCCCTGGTTTTTATGACCTTGAGATAGAAGCCTTTTGAAAACATAGTGGGAAAAGGAAAAAAAATGCTGGTAATGCATGCAGCATTTTCTCCTTTTCCCACAATGTTTTCTACCCTTTCGAAACCAAATTTTAATTTTTCAGACATTTATTTTGTCATCTGCAAATGCTTTCAATTTGTACAAGTCTAAAGTTTTGTCATCTAGTAAAGACTTGAGAATGTTCTTAAGAATGGTTGGTGAATACGGACCCTGATCCTTATTAACTCTGTACCAAACAATCCCACTTTCAACAACCCTGAAAAAGAAGCCCTTGCAAAACATTGTGGGAAGAGGAGAAAATGCTGGTAACTATCATTTTCTCCTTTTCCCACGTTTTCTACCCTGCTTGAAACAGGCTTCAACTTTTGAGCCACATTTATTTTGTTGTCTGCAAATGCTTTCAATTTGGACATCTACAATTTTGTAATTTGGAAAGGAATTAAACAATCCAGAGTGTTCTTGATCCTCAAAATAAGGGCCTTTAAAAACACTGTGAATAAAGGAGAAAATGCTGGTAACCAGAATTTCCTCCTTTTCCCATAGTGTTTTCTACCCTTCTGAATCAAATTTCAAATATAGTCCTGTTTCTTCGTCATCTGCAAAGGCTTTCAGTTCAGACCTAAGTGTAAAATTCTGTCGTTTAATAGAGATTATTAAACCCCTACCCAAAATATCCTGAATCAATCTGCTCCCTATTGAATATAGAGTGTTTTTGGGAACTTTATGAGAAAAAGGTGATCATGCAAGTAACAGGTATTTTCCGTTTCAAAGTCACAGTAAAGTCCAACTCAGAATAAATCAAAGGACTGATAGTCCTGAGAGTCGCCTGTAGGGTAATGGGTAAGAAGTTTTCACCCTTTTTTGTTGAAATCTATTAAAAGCATTCAAGATACAAAATAACTTAACCACAAGACAGTATTATATGCAAGCATATTTCTGAGTTGTCATCCTAAAATTCAAAATATCCGTATTAAAATTTACATTTAAAAAAGTGTGGTGGAAATTAAAATTTAGGCACCAGGACCAGCTTTAATGATTTCAACGTCTTTTACTCACAGACAACAACCCTTTACAAATAAAGACCAGATTATCTTCTGGTATAGGATCTAGTGACATACTTTTAGACAAAAAATGCCCTTTTGCAACTCGCTCATATCTAATCTTAGCAGTCTGACAAAGTTTTATAAGTATTACACTGAACATAAATGGATTCTACAGCTCTATTACGGTTTCGTCTGATTTGACCTAATGACAACCTTAAGGCTTTTTCTTTTAACCCTGTATTCAGTTTTGTCAAAGAAATTATTGAGACAAACAGCCGGGCAATTTCATGATCATTGGACTGAACTGTAGCCTTTGGAGCACAAACAAATATTTGACTCAGTAATCTACCTGTCCTTTGGAAATAATTTGTTTTTGTTGTTGTCCAGGTTGGGGTTTTGAACAGCAATGGACTCTATGAATGTGGCTGCTACAACTCAATAAAATCTATAACCCAACAGCATGATCATCACCCTTAACATTTGTCTGCGTTTTATAACGTCCCAGGGATTATAGTGCTTCTACACCAATCGAAAATTGTCTACATGTATATTGCTTTGGTGTAAATTAAATGTTTGCGATTCGCTTTATTACCCTTTACAAAAACCCTTCACAAGATACAAACACTCCAATAAAGAACTTGTTGTTCGAGCAGGTAAACACTGATCTGTTCTATTATATTTGAATTATAGCGGAGTAAAAAGTCAATTTCTCAGATTGCTGGTTGTTAGAACTGCGTAGTGTAAATTCAGATTTTGGCAGTTACAAAAGCACCTTTGCGTTCTAACACCCGCACTAATGAATTGTTGTTTAATAAATACTAGATCTAAGTTAATCGCTCATTGTAAAAAAAACAGCAGACTTTAACAAATTTACAGGGCTTTATCCACGCATTTTGGGAAAAGGCCCCTGGCCAAATTGGGAAAAAAATCATCGACAAAATGTCAAAATTGGGAAAATAATAATGACAAAATATAAAAAAAAAATATAAAGTTTGGAACACAATAATTAATCTTACAATGAACTTATTCAGGAAGTAAATGTACTATTGAATCAATACTGCTTCTTTTTTTCAAACTTCTTCCTTTTTGGGTGGATTTTTTGGGTGGATTTGCTCTCTTTTGTCTTCATTTTTGTCTTCGTTTTATTTCTTATATTGTGTGTATGCAAGTCATCTGATAGAGGTCCTTATCAAGGCTTGATAGGACAGATTTAGGAGCCTCTGATCGGCAGAGGTCTTGTTTTGTCATGGGTTTTCGTGGTTTTTTCCCATTACGATTTATCTTTGATATTGATTTTTTGAGTGCTTTGACATATAAAGAAAGGTTGAAAAATCGTCATTTTCTGTGGTAGACCTATTACTGTATTAAATAGAAATTGCTAAAAATCAATTGGAGAGAGGAAACTTCACACTTAAAATTTGCTTCTACGAACCGCTCGAGACAACCGATCGAAATTTGAGAGAGGAAAAAAATCTCCTGGTCTTACTCTAGATTCGGCCGGGTATTTTTTCATAACTTATTCCTAATTCAGGACTGTCAATTTTGGAGCTGGGTTCTTTTTTGCCTCACGAAACTCGATTCACCTTGCTGCAATATGCGTGGCAGTTGCCGAGAAATAAACTGTCGTCTGTATTTTGTACGTGTAAAGCAAGAACGGTTTACAGCTTCTTACGAACAAAGTCTGTAACAAAGAAACAAATGAATAAATGCATGGCAGAAATAAGGTACCGAGCGGGATTGGAACTCCGAACTCCCGGACGCAAGGCCAATACCCTAACCACTGAGCCAAAGAGATATCTCCCTGACGCAGTAGCCAGGTATTGTATTTAAATCGGGAGAATGCCATGCAGGAAGGAGTGGTCTCCCGTAACAAGCTAGATAATTTAGTCAACGCATGAATCGGTTGAAATTATACGGACGCAGTCTATAGTTAATTCGCCCCCAAATATTTTCATACCTACAGTACGACCTTTGAAACAATCATTTCGTGCACATTTCGGCCCTGCAGGAAAGGAAGAAAATCCCCTGAATTTGGCCATCTTTATGAACGAAAACCAATTAAATATAGTAAATTTCCAACCCTCTCTCTACATAGGTCGGTGCACGCTGAAAGTAAAGGCCGGTTCAGCGACTGATTCATAAATATGTAAATTCATAAAGATTTCCTGGTGCAAATGACGTCTATACGTCACGTGATTACAAGATCTATATTTGTCGCAAAGCTACATTCCAGAAAACACCTGCAAAGCGATAACTTGGTACAGCCTAGAACCGTGTACATTGCATACGCTATATGTACGATCTCTGGTGCACCTAGAATATGGCTGTGTAATTTCTAAAGTCTAGATTAAGAAGCTGGGAAGAAGCAACGTGTAAGAATGTCTAAGAAGGCAATGCAACCATTCCATGTCATTAAAAATTCGTTAAAAAAAAGTTAGCCTACTGTTGACATGTTAACTCGGCATCGCCTTTCTCTGTCCAATCATAGGTTGAGCGCTGAATTGAAATAAGGCTTGCAGTTAGGATTGTAAGATTGTAAGAGTTAGAGTGTACTTCTATTAGGTAATTATCAAACAATTTTCACTGAGAATTGTCCTAAAATAGAAGCAGAAAAGATGCTTGTATTCGAAGATTTCTCAGCGTGTCCGCAGACTTGTTTAGTTCACGGCAGCTATTTTACATATATACGTAATGCGCTATCTTTAGAGATGATGTATTACACAGACATCAGGCTAATGTGTACCCTTGTGCACGAAATGATTGTTTCAAAGGTTTGAACCGTTAAACAGCTCTGTCTTTATTGACATATTCATTATCACAAAGGCACAATTGTAAATTCTTTACAACAGAAAAAAACTGGGTTATTCACTGAATTATTAGAAAACTGTTTTATCTCGTAAACCGGAACTTGGGACAGGAAGCAGTACAAGGCCGGAGGTATGCTTACGTCACCCCATAGATCAAGACGATAACAATGAGAGCCTGTTTGCTACGCAAACAGGCGACTCAAAAACCTGTTTATAAAATATTACTAAATTCCATTTTTACAAGTACAAATATGGTGATAATATTATGACTTTAATGATATGTGAAGGTGCAGATTGTAAAAGTTCCAGGCAATGGCAGAAAAAAGAATTTTGAAACTAGATCAATTCTTTCCTGCCACATTATCTGCTTGTTTACATGGATGATCGCCCACGATCAGCTGATTTTTCGTCTTAAATTTCTGCACTGACATAATAGTGAGGTAAACTCCATAATGTGATCACTCAAGGTGTTGAAACAGAACTTTCATTCACTTGATCATTTTGTTCCCATTGGGATGGATTTTTGCCTTGCAAATTGGGTACAAAATTTGTAAGGCTCCCTATCTATGTTTTGTATAACTCCCAAGAGTTTTTATCGGGAGAAATACGGTACTTGACATTTCATGTAAAACCATTCAAGACATCTATCAACTTGGCAACTTTAACCTATAAATTTATTTTCTGTCATCATCTAACACTCAATGGAGTGTAAGACACTGAAATAACAGATTGTTATCTTCAAAATGACTTCCATTTAATTTGAAATGGTATGACTTAAACTAAAATGCATTTCAATACCTGCACTGTTCACTTCTGGCTGCTTCTGGGCCTTTAATCTGGACATTCAGACTTTTTTTGTGGAGTAAAGGCTCAACAAACAAATCCAGAGTTCAATAATGCATTAAATGCTTCTACTTGACTATTTCAAAAATATCAATAAATTTCATTGATCTATCAAAATTTCTGTTTATTTTTCTATCAGAATATGAACCAACTTTTATCTATTTGATTCCTCCACTGAACTTACTACATGTACCTTGCAAATTTGCTCAAAATCCTGTAATTGCAGAAAAAACATTTGGCCAAAACATCCTACTTTGTAAAGTTCAGCTGGCCAAAACATTTGTGGCAAAAATGTCCTGGTCAAAAGGTCCATGGCTAAACAACTCCTACATTCAGGCCCGTCGGAAGGAAATTTCATTTGGTCCGGTCAGTATGGCAAGCGACAAAGTCGCGAAGCCATGCTCAGCTAAGGTGGGTGGGTGGGAGTGGGGGGGGGGTGTGTCTTGGAGGCATACTCCAGCAAATTTTTTTTTGAAAAGTAAGACGCTCCCTGGTGCATTCTGGTGCATTTTTTCAGGTTTATTTTTGGCATTTAAGCCATGCTAGGGGGGTCCGGGGGTATGTGCATTCTGGCACATTTTTTTGAGGTTTATATTACACATTTTTTTCGAAAATTGGTACAGCCATTTTTCATTTTCGGCCGAAAATTTGGATCTGATCATGGCCGGACTGGACGGACCGCTTCCAACAGCCTTGACATTCTTCCCACCCATACCACTAATAAAATCCACAAGGATATGACCCACATTTCCAGATTATCAAATTCAACTGTAGCATAACAGTGAGAGCCATTGAGAATCCTTGTAGTTTTTGGGATGGCATAACTAAACCTCCAGAAAGGGAAAGTTTTTGTTCAAAGTATGAAAATTATTGAGTAACCAGGGACCAATAAATCATATACAGCAAAATTTGATACATTGCTTATCAGGAGAGATTAAGAAGATTTCCAAACTCAAATAAATTGGATCAAAGGAAAGAAGTATTGATAAAATGTCAAACATAAAGAGAGGTTTGTTACTGTCTTTATGGTACCTTCCTATCAAATCAGCAACTTGGATGATGTTAAAGTTGATATTTATACAAGAAATATCTTTAAAAAAGACAGACTGCCTAAATTTGCCTGCAAATGGGCAGGGCCTTTCAAATAAGCATATATTTTTGGCAGTTTTTACACATTGGTGCTTAGCAAACTTTGAGAAATATGCGAGTTAAATGACATAACTATCAAAACGATGAGTATCGAATTTATTTTATTGAAATACAATATTGTTAAAGGGTTGTATTTGTGAGAAATAATCATAAAGTGTAAATTATTTGTAGTCATATGTTATATGGTCCCAAATAATTAAACATACTACAAGAGAGTTTGAATTCCAGGAAAAGAGCTCTGGGTGAAACCGTGATTTTGTAAAGAAAAAGGTCAAGGTCACCAGGATGTAATTCATTGTCATGCCACCAATACTCAAGTTTCCATCAGGCTTACAAATTTCTTGTATGCTGCAAAACAGTGAAATCCTAAAGTGTGACTTGACAATTTGTAAATTCAACCCAAAAAGGGCTTTTATCAGTCATAGGATGGATATCTGGGTCTCACATTGACCTTGATAAGGTCAAGGTCATCATGCAATGACTCGTTCTATTCTTATTTCTGACAAACATTTATATATACAAGTTTGGTTTGTGTGAGTTTAGTCCTCTGAAATATAATGCAAGTATACTCAGCTTCAGAACATGAGAATAATTAGCATTTTTTACTCTTTCAAGGGCAGATAACTCCAGTACTGTTTGTAGCATAGCAAATTGGTCATTATTTTGGAATGTCCACTATGTCTAGTATGTAACATCAACAAATTGTAGTTTTCCCAAAAAACAATAATACTAAGTTGTGGTGGTTTTTTTTCAAAGTTGGAGATGACAAGCAAAGTTTACATACATCTTTGAAGTAAGTAAAAGTACATTGCTAGAGAATGATTTAAATTGTCTGCATCACTAACTTCCTGCTGGCGACCTCCACGGCTGGTCATCTAAAATTACCAATAGTCTTTCGGATGAGATGTTAAACCAAGTTCCCATGTGACAGTGCTATACACCATGCATGTTAAAGAACCAGGCAAAACATAGGTTGGGTTTCGTCCTGTATCTGCACCATCCCCTGTAACATTACTAACAGTCTTCAGGGGGTGTTATCCATATGGGAAATCGTTGGCGACAATAAATAAACGCAAATTCAATCACTCTCTAGTAGGTTAAATACCTACATGGATTGAATTAATATTACATGTAACTGCAGCTTCAAATAGAAGATACTTGCAAATGTCTTCAAGTTGTACGCATCTAAAAAAGTATCATACGGTAAAACAGCTAGGTATAAAAATACAAATATTATTTCCTCTTCAATTTATCATAAAACCAATATTAATTTTATTCACATATTAAGAAAGCAATATCCAACTTCTCTAATAGTACACATATTTGATAAATAAAACTACAAGTATCAATAACTTCAAAGCTTTTGTCAACAAGAGAAAATTCACTTGTCTTTGAATATTTATTCTCTAGGAAATTTTGTGAGAATAATTGAGACTGTGGCTGTATGACATGATAAACAATTATGTATTATCATCGGTTTCAATTTATAACAAAAACAAACTTGTTCACTCATAAATATAGCAATATCCCAACACTTGAATATCACAAATATTTGATAGATAAATCTAGAGGTATCAATAACTTCATAGTTTTTGTCAACAAGCACAAATCCACTTGTCTCCCACTTTTTATCGAATAACCAACCCTTTCTAATGAATGTGTTGAATGGTCTGCAGCGGACAGTTTTGGAACAACCATTGCTAGATCCACTAGTATACTCAACCCTTATACTCCTACATAAATGAAATTTTCGAACAGGTAGCAAAACCCCAAATTTTGCTATTTAACCCATTACCACACAGCAAAATTTTAGACCTATCCAAGTTGAAAGCATTTGCAGATGACAATTTCAAAGTGGCTCAAATGGTGAAATTTTGCTTTGATAGGATGGAAAACTTTGTGGGAAAAAAAGAAAATGCTGGTTATCAGCATTTTCTCCTTTTCCCACAATGTTTTCAAAAGGCTTCTTCCTCAGGGGCATGAAAAGTCGTCATTGTATGTTAAAAAGCATTCTTTGAGGAAAAGATAACGGACCCTATCCCACAGTGTGCAACATAAAGATCAGACTACATATTCTGATCAAGTGGTAATGGGTTTGATAAATACGAAAGAGACCTCCTCAACTGTATTTCACTTTCCCAACATAGCAATTTCATTATTTTTTACAGCTTATCTGGCAAGGCATTATTTTGACAAATCTTAACCTTTAAACTGCAAAGTAAAATGAAACAAAGATTTTATCTCAATAGTAAAAAATTTATTGCAGAATGTGCAGTCTGATATCTGATCTACACTGTCCATGGCTACATTCTACATTATGACCAATCTCTCTCTTGATCTTGCATCAAAATTGTATTTGTAGCCTTCGAGAAAATGCAATTTATTTGTTTAATAAGACCAGGCATCCACTAGGGCCAGGACAATAAGCGGATAGCGTGCAGACAACGAATTTAATATTCTGCAAAGCTTCCACATGTTCCTGATGGAGCTCTTATTGTTGTCCTATTAGATGCTTCTGCCTGATTTGGAGCCTTCCTGATTGGCAACTTTGTCCATGTCGAAATTTTGATCGAGAGCAAAATTTGGATGAGGAAATCAATTATATAACACCTTTGTCATCTTGTCCGAGTTGTCGTCAGGACATCGTCAGGACATCCCGAGTCTTCCGCATATATTCCCGAAAGCTTCAGTGACAAGGACAGTTTGCGGACACTCAGGAAAATGCACAGAAGCTAAGAGGAATTGATACAGAAGGTTTGTGGAATCTTTCCTGAATGTCAACAGCGGTCATGGTATGCTCTCTGAACACTGGGAAAATGTCACATGACTTTCATATCTAGGCAACCTACTCCCTTCACATGTCAGAATCAAGTGTTCTGTCAGTTGCAGTTTGACTTGGCGGAGACCTGTGTTTAAAAGGTGCTAACGTCCTCATTCCTTAATTTCCTTTATTAGGATTTCAAACTGACCATATTGAAGATGTCTTTCAACAGTAAGCCATGGCTGCACCACGGCTTGAGGCGTCGCTTACGTCTTCTAAGAGCTTGTGCGAGACCCATCTGAATATGCCTTTCAGCTTCTATTTGCAGCAATATAGCCACCTGTATTTGTCCGACCTCCATGAAGGAACTTTCTCGAATGAAAATAAATTCAGTGTACATGCAACGCCTAGTGTCATGCATTGAAACTAGTTGTCCCAAATGTTTCATGAGCATTAGAAAGCATAGGAAATCTGATTAATGTAATAATTGTAGAGTTCCATGATAATTTTAAATTGTGGACATCGTTGACATTGCAATCCTTACTAAAGTAACAGTGTGGGAGAAAATTCATGTTTTATTTTATAAAGCATCCATGTATGCTCTGCCCTCTTCCTATTAATAAAACTGTACAAAACAAAACATACTCATTATTTTCTGCTGATTCAGCCCTGCTGAGAACTTGTTTGTTCCTTCCAGAGTACTCCTCAAGTTCAACAAGTTCCACTTTCTTAATGTACATTCCTTTTTCTCAGATTTTGCAAAAGTATTTCTGAATTTATGTAGTATACATGTGCTCCTGGCGTTAATCTATCTGGCTTTTCCTTTTCACATTGACTTTAGCATGGATTAATCCTTATGAAAGTAATCCAAGTTTTCATGATCCTACATAACAAGGCTTTTTAAAACAACAGTGCTCTCAATAAGGGACCATTTCAGGAATTTTTGTAATTCCATGTTCAAATTTCAGGAATTTTCTTTAAAAAATCAGGAATTTTTTTCCATATCGGTCAATGTGGTCTTGAGCTTAGATTTATTTTGATTGTGTTGCTGAATGGCCAACCTTATATTGTGGTTACTGTAAAGTTTTATCCAGGAAGATATGTCCTTAGAATAACCATAAAATGGGGGTAAAAAGGAAATAAGGATTACCTCCCTTTTCTGAAAAAAGAACAAATATCTACAAATATCTTCAAGATGGACATCAAATAAATTTCTGGTCCATCAGAAATGTGCAAAAATATTATACCAGTATAAATCCTTATTTATCAATTAATAAGAAATTTCATTCCATTTTGCGGTAGAAGTGTTAGGATGGTAATAACTGAAGAATTATAACCATATCCATGTTTTATAATTGTTAAAATGACGTGAACATTGCACTAAAGCCTGTTTCTTTCGTCATTTGTTTCAAACCAAGTGAACATGCGAAACCATCCATCTTGTATTTTGATGTGCATGAATTTCTTTCAGTTTCCTAATGGATTATGGAAAACACGTATTTCAGACAGACATGAATTCCTTCGTAACGACGATCAAGTCGCAAAATGATTCTTTTCAAAAAAAAAAACTCCTTAAGTACGCTGCAGAATTTCCGAAAGAAATGCGTAACGAAACTATAAGCTGCTGATTTTTTAAAGAGTCGGACAAATAATTAGTAGATCTATTAGATCTACCCGATTATTTGAATTTCTTTCATGTTGCATTTTTGCAAACAAACAACATTCCCCGATCTTCGATTGCATGCCTCTATTAATTGCATTTGTCCATTAATTTCTATCGCTGCAGTCAAATTAAAGACGATTGATTACTTAAGAAATAATCTTCTTTCTACCGTGGTATATCGTTCAATAAACCACAGTTGTGAGTTATGAGGCACAATAAATAATCCACGAGGGCGATAGCCCGAGTGGGTTATTCATTGCGCCTCATAACTCACAACATGGTTTATTGAACGATATACCACGATAGAAAGAAGATTATTTTGATTCTAACATTGCCAATTCTCAGTGAACGGAAAACAAGTTTAAAGTTAGAGTAAAAATGCGGATGAAGATAATGTTCCAATGAATGACGTCACTCTACATGGATTGTCGCAGATTTTACCACGTTTTCCTTGCACTGTGTTTATAGAGCCCAAGTCGCGTGTCATGTTAGAATAAGCGATCTTAAATTGATGGACCAATTAAACACATACCATAATCCGGTCATAAATTGGATAAACAATCGCATATGTGTAATTATTGTCATCTGTACACCATAATCTGGATCACCAAAACGCTTTTACATGGCTATAGAGGCTCTTTGTAAAGCGCCTTCCTTACATTGAATGGAATTTATCGAAGTTTTCCACACGCGTCAAACCCTTTGTGCATTAAAAAAAAAACGTCCGGGTTGAAATTCTCGGACGTTTCTGTCATAATATGGACGTTTAAAAAACGTCCGACTTGGAAAATGCCGACGTTTTTTCTAAATATTTGGACGTAATACACGTCGACGTCCGCTTATTGAGAGCACTGAAACAATGTGGGATAAGGAGAAAATGCTGGTAACTAGCATATTCTTCTTTCCCAACAACATTTTCTATCCTAGAACAGACTAATTTAATGTTTTGAATAACAGTTACTGCATTCCTCTGGAATTACTTTAAATCGGGAAAAATCTAAAATTTTTGTCAATTAGTAAAGCTGGTCACTCTTTACTAGAAAACAGAATCCTGGATTTGTTAGGTAATTCTGCAGGCGAGTATTTTATAATATGCCTCTACGGATAAGGGTTATCTGTAATAGAGTAGAAAAGCTTGCTGGAAAAGGGGATAAAAGTGGTTACAGGATATTTTCTACAGTGTTCCAACTTTGTTCACAGAAGCCCTTTTCCTAAAAGTCAATAATGTGGGATTTTCAATAATAGATCAATACATTACAAAATTAATCACCCTTTCCTAAATCCAGAATAACACTTTTCTATTAATGGCAAACCAGACTTGGTTGTACCAAACCTGAGAAAAAGGTAATTGAAACCATTATGGGAAAAGGATAAAATGTTGTTGTTTTTTTCCTTTTTCACAAACAAATCTGACCTTCTTTGAGTGAGACATATCTAGTTTGTTGTCTGTAAACGCTTATTTTCCAAAATAATTGCAATCAATCAATCAATCATTTGTACTCTTTGTTCGTGTATCATGTATTTATGATTTGAACAATTAACCCTTTACCCCACAGGGCATATCTATGGTATCTCTAACTGACCCTAACTAACAGCAAGGATGAAGCCATTTCTTATGTGTATATGACACCTTTTGGTGGTGTAGAAAACATTGTGGCAAAAGGTGAAATTGCTCGTCACGAGCAATTTCACCTTTTGCCACAATGTTTTCCAAAGGCTCCTACAAGCAATGCGTAGAAATGAGTATCTATGGAGTAAAGGGTTAACAAGATTGATCGATAGATTGATATATATTAGTGCTATATTCCACAGAATGTTTATTTTATGTTTTATTAACCCATTACCAAACAATCCCTACTTTTGACAACCCTGAGAAAAAAGCCTTTAGAAAAGGAGAAAATGCTGGTAACCAGCATTTTTTTCTTTTTCCCACATTGTTTTCTATCCTTCACAAAACAAATTTCAAATTTTCAGTCACTTTATTTTGTCGTCTGCAAGTGCTTTCGATTTGGACAAACCTAAAATTTTGTCATTTGGTAAAGAGTTAATCAAATGTAGGAGACATGGAAATCAATCAACATTCAATCCTTTCTCTAATGGTTTCAATGTCGTGAAATACTATATCCTCTTCTTTTTTTTTTTGATAGATAACTCTTACCTAACTTCTTACAGTCTACTCATTAGTTACTTCCCTTATTCACTTTTAAGATTGCACTGTAGATTACAGACAACAGCATTCAGCTGCAAATAAATGGAGCTAACTCTGGCAAAATACATGAGACTGTAAAATCGAAATTTGATTTGGGAAGGGTAGAAAACATTGTGGGAAAAGGAGAAAATGCTGGTTACCAGCATTTTCTCCTTTTCCCACAAGGATTTCAAAAAGCTTCTACCCTTGGGTCGTCAAAAGTCATCATTGTGTGGTAAAGGTTTAAAAGATTCATTTCACTAATTTAGCAGGATAAAGAATGATATTCGAGTTCTGTCTGATAGCAATACATGTATTTCACATAGAAGCAATCAAACTGTCACCTGCTGCGCATTCATTTCAGGAAAAGACCAACTCATCACAACTTGGTCGATTCCGTACCTACATCTAACCTTGTTAATATCAAGGAGATTTCCATTTTGGAATGAGAATCACATGATTCTATATACAGCGCGACAATGACAGTCATGTTTATCAACGACTTAAACAACCTCAATGAAGTTAATCACATCTGTCTACTTATCGTTGAAAACTTCATTCAGAATTGATAAACCACGTTAAAAAATGAATGTACAAACTGTTTGTCAATTGAAATATGGTTAGAAAGATTTTGAAAGATTTTGATAGATAATTGAAGCTCAAGTTTTCTTTTGTAAGAGGAGCCTTACAATTTTCAGATCGGTAAACTGGTGTACTTCCGGGCCATGAATGTATCGATCTAATGTATATTAATCCTCCAGTTACAGCCGGGGGATATGATCACCCAAGGTATGCCAAATGGAAAAGACCAGAGCAAGATAACAAAATGGCCTTACCTAACCAGGATAGCAGCACCTCTTGTTATAGGCAGATGTGTTTTGGGCCTTCTAGGTCTTGTAACATGTTTTTTGCTATCCTTTCCTTTCAAGTCATTTGTAACCACTTTGGGCTTCTCATTTATAATATCCTCCTTTTCTTTTCCATTGTTGCCATGTAAACATAAATCTACCTCAGTTTTACATCTGTACATATTCATTTTCACAACCCTCTGTAAGTTTCTCTGATTGTCACAACACAGTTATCTCCCCTTGCTTGCATTTCACATAGCCACATTGTCTGCCTTACCTGGTCAATTCATCCAATTTCTTGCAATGCTATTTCCAAGGAAATTCTAATACTACACATTTTCACAAGCACTTTGTTGTAATTTGATCAAAGTCAAATCACATTTTTGAAGGACTTTCAAAAAAAGAAAACACTTGACCAATCAATCAAACAAATGGGGTATTAGTAACAACAGATGAAGATGTGGATTCATGCAGCAAAGTTTTACAATGGTTCCCATTTTATCATCCTAGTGTACTTACAATACATATTGAGTGTTACAGATGCCATGTGTTTGCACAAAAATGTTCATTAATCCTTTACCACACAACGATGACTTTTGATGACCCCGAGACATAAGCCCTTTGAAAATATTGTAGGAAAAGGAGAAAATGCTGGTAACCATTATTTTCTCCATTTCCCATTCTGTTTTCTACCCTTCCCTAATTAAATTTTGATTTTTCAGTTACATAAATTTTATGCTTTCAATTTGGACCAGTCTATAAATTTGTCGTTTGTTAAAGAGTTAAATCTCAGCCAAACATTTTCATGTCTTCAAGACCATGGGGAGGTGATGTAAATCAAAGTCTTGAGAATGCTGAAGTGGTATTTGTCAAGGAAGCTGTTGTGTGGAATTAGAAATTTGTAAGAAAAAGAGAAATATTATTCAAATTAAGTTTTTACCTGAAAACTATGATTTTGAAATATCTTTGGCCATTAAAACTCAGTTCCCAACATTACGATCAATTATTTCAACCTATAAATATCCATGTCCACTCAAATGGGGTAGCAAGCAATTATGGGATGAACAAGTCATACGAATTAAGTATCTGAGTGCTACCAAAAATTCATTTGCCTGAGAAAAATTAAGTTTAGTTCAGTTTATTTCCATTGGCTTTGCATAAAATATATGTGGTCTTCAAAATTCAAAATTGAACTCACGAAAATTTAAAAATGTCTTTGAAAGAGTGAAAAAATGTTTGGAGAAAATGCCTGTTTGCCAACAGTTTGCCTTTTCCCACAATTATCATTTTCCAAAGCATCATTTCTTAGGATGTTAAAAAAGGGTTAGGAGGGCAAGGTTCCAGCTGTGAAAGAATAGGATAATCATCCAGGTTTAACATTAAGCTCTGACATTATTACATAAATTTATCTTCAGGACAAGATATTTATCATGGTGAAAAAGGACCATCTATATTATACAGTGTCAGTATATTGCTTGTTATTGTATCAGTTAATCAAACTTGACAGATCAAACTTTCCCTGATATCAGTTAAGTCCTTTATCCCTTTCGATGTACAGTTTATATGAAACAAGCCTTTCAGATCTTTTGCCATGATAGGAAACTGTCAATACTGATGAATACTGCTATTAAATCTATATTTTTCTATTCCTTTCTCTCCAAATAAAAAGTAAGATTGGTTACATTTAGCAAAATTGGAAGGTCCTTTTGAAATTGGGGTCTGTATTTATCAACCATTCTTTGAATAACATTCTTAGTAACTGTATCATTCTAAAGGATTTTCTATATTTGAAAGCTGAAAGTAACATAACCTCTGATTTGCTAAACCATTTGGTTTAGCCAATCAGAAGCTGTGTTATTTTCTAAATCTACAACTAGACTAAGAATGTTCTTAGGAATGGTTGGTGAATATGAACCCAGGCAATCAACCTAGTTTGTGTGAAATCGGGTGTGACATCACTATCCCTATCTCAATGCCACCCACATGACTGACACACATTATTCATTACACAAAAAGAAATTTACATACCACTTTAATAGAAAGAACTTTTTCATACACACTTCTGTCATATTTAATGGTGTTTGTAAACTTATTGGTATGCTAAATTCAGTGATTTTTTGTTTTTGAAGTTTGATGAGACTTTAAAAATCTAAATGGCCCCCTGTCATCTTCTTAGTACAATCCTGAGATGTACATACACTAAGAAAGAGGTCTTTTCCACTTTTGCCAACATTGTGATAGTAGGAGAAAATGCCTATGTCCAGCATTTCCTCCAATTCCCTTTAAAGGCATTTATCACACAGTAATGTCTGTTACCCGAGATCCTAACACAGACATTTATGACTGTTAGAAACATAATGCAGGCCATCAGCCAATTACACACAATAATTGTTTATTGCATCCAATAGAGTTACCTCCCTCAATTCAATTCAATGTGACATCTTCTTAGTACAATCCTGAGATGTACATACACTAAGAAAGAGGTCTTTTCCAGTTTTGCCAACATTGTGATAGTAGGAGAAAATGCCTATGTCCAGCATTTCCTCCAATTCCAGCAATATCTTCTTAATTTTCAAATGCAAATCTAACAATTTGAGCCACATTTCTTTTGTCCTCTGCAATTGCTTTCACTGTTTCAGTTTAGATCTGTAACATTCGTCATTGTGCTATTGAGCCATTAGGCCTAAAAGAAAATAGAATTTATTTCATCAGCTTGTGGTTAATATGGGGAAACATTTGCCGAAAAAGGGAAAGGTATGCAAAAAGAACTGTGCCATAACGGCACAAATTATTTTCGAGGACCTTTCCCTTTGAGGCAAATATTTCCCCATATTAACCACAAGCTGATGAAATAAATTATATATTTTCTCTGATTATTTTGTCATTAAATGCCACTTTTAAAAAGAACAAAAAAATGTAGTTCCAGATTTTCGGCAGGAGGAAAATATTCACTGTGACGGGGAAATAATCCCCCCGCTTAAATTATGACATTTCTTTACCCATAACTTTCTAAAATAGACACATAAAATATAATATTACGCCATAAAGGTTTCTGTGCCCTACCTCAAAAATGCTGTCGACCCTAAACTTTTTTTGTCATGATTGAAAAAAATTATCCGACGGGTGTGATAATCACTATAATGTTCCATGTAAAAAGTTTTTGGAAAAAAAATCCCTACTGAGCCTACCTATAGTACCTTGGACTAGAACCCTTAACACAGATATTTATTCTTTAGACCTTAACTATTTACCATTTAACAACAAACTTTTAGACTAGTCCAAATTGAAAGCATTTGCAGACGACAAAATAAATGTGACTGAAAATCCAAATTTGATTTGGGAAGGGTAGAAAACATTGTGGGAAAAGGAGAACATGCTGGTTACCAGCATGTTCTCCTTTTCCCACAATGTTTTCAAAAGGCTTCTACCTCAGGGTTATCCAAAGTCGTCATCATGTGGTAAAGGGTTAATAAAAAAAAGGTCCTTCAAAAATGCACTGCACCAAGATCAATGTCATCTGATGAGCAACAGTAACCTCTTCCCCACGGAATAGTCCATTTACACAACTGACACTATTCTACATATGTTTCTGTTCCAAGCTATACAGAATAACTATTCAAATCCATCATTCCACAGCAACAAATATTGACCTTTCCATTTAGAGAACATGTATAATTCAGCTTTTCATTAAACACATGTAATCCTTATTTATAATGATCCCAAGAATGAAGAGTTTTGAAAATATTGTGGGGAAACGGAGAAAATGCTGGAAACCAGCATTCTCTCCTTTTTCCACAAAGTTTTCTATCTTTTAGAGCAAAACCTCCATACCATCTGAGCTAGCTGAATTTTGTTCTATAAAAATACTCTCAAGATGGACAAGTCCAAGCTTTTGTCATCTGGTAAAGGGTTTCACCTAAGCACAGTAAACAAATAAAATGAGGATTTTCATTCAGCAGAATAGACTGATAAAATCCAATCAAGCACAATACCTATTTCAGATCGTTTGGATCAAGGGGCATATTCACTTAACCCTTTACTACACAATCCTCACAGTATTTTAAATGACTCCAAAGAAGAGGCTTTGTGAACACAATGTAGGAGCAAGAGAAAATGTTGGTAACCAGCATTTTCCCCTTTCTCATAACAATTTTTATTGTATGAAAGACAAGTATCACCATTTGAGTAAATTATGTGTATGCTGTATAATTTTAAAATTGCTTTCTGAATATGGACCAACCTAATTCTGTTATTTGGTAAACAGTTAATTATAACTGATGGTTTTAGTACTAAATTCCAAGCAGTATAAGCTATAAATTGGTTAAGACAAAATATCTCACCCCATCTGAGGGCTGGACACCGATTTTGGGATTAGACTTTAGCAAGGTCAGTAAATGCTGTGTCAGATTGCATGTATAATGGAGACCAATTCTGAGCTGTCAATATACCACTAAGGCATTTCATTTTGCACTCAGCCAATTACAGTTAACTCTTTATCAACAGCGCTGTGTTCAATCCTTCCAAGACCACAGAGTGCTGACTTTCAACAACCCTCGGAAAGATACCTTTTGAAAACATTGTGGGAAAAGGAGAAAATGCTGGTAAACCAGCATTTTCTCCATTTCCAACAATGTTTTCTACCCTATCAAAGAAAAATTGCACCATTCATGCCACAGAGAAATTTTCTGTTTGCAAATACTTTCAATTTGGACAAGGCTAGAATTTGGTCTTCTGGCAAAGGGTTCAACAACACTGAGGAAAAAGGTTTTCAAAATCATTGCGGTAAGAGGGAAAAAAAAATGTTAATGGCAAACAGCATTTTCTTCCTTTTCCAAAGTAATCCTAATTGTCCTGAGTTGCATCATTCTAACAATATTCAAGCTGTCCACTCTGCAACTGATTTCAGTTGAGACAGGTACAAATTTTGTCACATGGTTGAAAGTTAACCCTTTACCCAATAAGGCATTTCTATGCTATCAGCAATTGACCCTAAATAACAGCGAGGATGAAGCCATTTTTTATGGGTATATGGCACCTTTTGATAGCATAGAAAACATTGTGACAAAAGGTGAAATTGCTCGTGACAAGCAATTTTACCTTTTGCCACAATGTTTTCCTACGGCTCCTACAAGAAATGCGTAAAAACAGGTATCTATGGAGTAAAGGGTTAACAAAGTCTAATACACCATTTGAAGCTAAAAGGTCACTTCAAACCATTGTCAAAGGTCAAATTATTTCAAATGTCAAAGTTTTTTCCTCAATAACAACAAAGTAATCCCATCTTTTTATGTGCCCTTTAATAACACAAACATTGACTTTATTAAATGTATCGATAAACTCATTTCCTACACATTTTTTCAATTAACGAAACAAGGCAGATAATTTGCTCTATGTAATAAAATAATATTCTATTATCATAGGGACTGATCTCTTCAAGTAACATAGATCTATAATTGATTGATTTGAAAAGAAATTTATATTGATCTTAGATCAACCCTTCTCCAAGTTCCTCACCCTTCAGAGTTCCACCCTTTACCACACAATCCTGACTTTTAACAACCCTCAGAAAGAAGCCTTTTGAAAATGATTGTGAGAAAAGGAGAAAATGCTGGAAACCTGAGCATTATCCCCTTCTCCCACAATGTTTTCTTGTTCGATTTGAAAAGTAATTAATATTGATCATAGCTCAACCTTTCCCCCAAGTACCTAAACGTTCACAATTTCACCCTTTACCACACAATCCTGACTTTTAACTACCCTCAGAAAGAAGCCTTTTGAAAACATTGCGTGAAAAGGAGAAAATTTTTGAAACCAGCATTATCTCCTTCTCCCACAATGTTTTCTACCATATGAAAGAAAGAAATCTTAGTTTGAGCTACATGTACATGTAGGGTATGTATACAGAATGATGCTTTAAATCCTTTGGACAGGTCTATAATTTTGTAGCTGTGAAAAGAGTTAACTCTTTACCAAACAATAAAATTTTAGACTTGTACATTGAATTGAGAGCATTTGCAGACAACAAAATAAAAGTGACTGAAAATTTGAAATTTGTTTTGTGAAGAGTAGAAAACATTGTGGGAAAAGGAGAAAATGCTGCTTTCAAGTATTTTCTCCTTTTCCCACAATGTTTTCTACAGGCTTCTTTCTCAGGGTCATCAAAATCATAGTTCATACAAAATCTGCAATCTTATTTAAAATCTGTGCTGTCTATACTGTTGAATAGCTACAGGTCAGCAACTATAACAAGAGCTTCACAGAGCAGTGCATCATTATAATGCCTGAAGGGGTTTGTCAGTGAAGTGAAAGAGAATCCAGATTTTAAGATTCACATCATAGAGATTCATTTCAGTAAGTTTGAACTAACGCCAATGGAAGCTGCAGGAGGAGTTTGGCATATAAGAAATTTCTAACAGACAGACGGACATACAGGTGGATGGGACAAACAGATGGACAATCTGGCAGTTACATATTACAACCCTTCTGGAGTTTAAAAATACATCCTTGTGGGTCCTGCTTCCTGGGACTTGCGCATATAAAAAGAGCTCTGCCGAGCTGTTATTATTTTAAGAACTCCTGACCCTTGATTGTCCAAATTATGAAAGTACAACATAAAAGAGCATACACTGATCCATGTATTTTTGTACCAGATTTATTTTTCTCATTTGTAACAGAACAAACAGTTCAATGATCTGTTATACTCCCCTGAGCCTATTTAGTTATTTAAATATTTGACCACCATCAGAGTTCAAAGTTACGGTTTATCATACAAACAGTGAAAAAGGCCACTGTTTGCTTTTTTTTATAATAATTCAATACATTAATTGCGTCAGAGGACTATAGAGATTAGCGTTCATCATGAATTCATAATTTTACCTTTAAAATTCTTTTTTTCATAATCCATATCTTAAGCCCTAACCCTTTACCAGATGACATAATTTTAGCCTTGTTTACAATGACATCATTTCCAAACTACATAAATATCAATTGGTGCAACTTTTTCTCTAATAGGGTACAAAACATTATAAGAAAAGGAGAAAATGCTGGTTAGCATTTTCTCCTTTTCCCACAATGTTTTCAAAAGGCTTCTTTCCAAGGGTTGTTGATTATCCATGTTCAGTTTTCAAAATCTTCAGAACTTTTCTGCATCAATTATGAAATGATAAAAAAAAAATTGTCAATGTTATAAATACAGTCGAATCTCTATACCTCGAAGTTCGGGGGACACTCGTAAAAACTTCGAGTTAAAGAATGTTCGACGTGTAGATCATCGGAGTTCTCGAAACTGGTACGAATTAGATAGATGGCGAAATACCGGAAGTAAATGGAGGCATCATTTGATTTGTCTTCATTCGACTAATCGAATACAAAATAAGATAAAATCGAATACAAAAATAAGATAAAATAAGTTTTATTACTATTAATATTTATTCATTCATTAAGAAACATTGTTTTTATACAAATTCTACAACTACTATGAACAATAAACATAAAAATTGCACATTGACCGGGTCCTTCACCAAACAAGTTCTGTATGGAATTAGCGTTGGGTTCTTCACTCGTCAATGTAAATTACAAATGTAACACTAAAAAAATTTTTCCGACCCTTTCACTCAAATCACTCAAACTTTGAAGTTTTAATCTCACAGTCAAACAGTCAATCAAAAATCAAACAAACAATCTATAATCAATAGTGTAATACACTTGTTAATTACCAGAGTTGACAAGTCGAAAGGTGTGAAAAACCAGATTGACAGCAAACATCTTCCTTTACAAATTAACTTCGTGGTAAAGATGTGTGAATACGTTCAAACAATGGTGATTGGACCTTAAAATTCATTCGACGTATGGATAAATTTTGAGGTACGGATTACGACGTATGGAGGTTGAATAATATTGAAATAAAGAGCAATGAGATTGGGACCTAAAAAAAAACTTTGACGTAGGGATAAGTGCAACTAAGGGACGTTCGAGCTAAGGACGTTCGACTGTACTACTGAAGGTGAAGTATAGAAGTAGAAATATCTTGTGAGAATTAAAGCGGAGAAAAGAAATACTCTTTCTAAAACATTATTTACATTGTACTGAACACATAGTAATCACATTGTAGTACACATTCTTGTATTGAAAAAATTGTGATAATAAAAATGCCATTGACCAGACCCTTGTTACAATTTAAATATTTTCTTTACTAGAGGTTTTTACCCTCCACCAAACAATCACGTTTTAAAAACTCTGGAGTGAAAAGGCTTTTGGAAACTGTGAGAAAAGAAGAAAATGCTGGTATATAGCATTTTTTCCTTTTCCCACAATGTTTTTTACCATTTCAAATGCAGAGATGATCTGTTGAGCTGTATCCAATTTGTCATCTTATGTTTTCAGATTACTTCACAGTTTGATTATGACCCTGAATGAAAACAGCTTTTGAAAATATTGTGGGAAAAGAAGAAAATGCTGGTAACCAGCATTTTCTCCTTTTTATATAATATTTTTAGCCCCATCAAAGACAGAAATCATCTTTTGAGCTGAATATAATTTGTTGTCTGCAAATGCTTTCAATTTGGTCAAGTCCTAAGTTTTATCATTCGGTTAGGAGTCAAATAAAAAAAAAAATTGTGGTTTACCACATGAGAAAATTTTGAGCCTGTCCGAATTAAAAGTATTAGCAGACAACAAAATTTAAGTGACTCAATAAATGAAATTTGTTTTGGGATGGGTAGAAAACATTGTGGGAAAAGGAGAAAATGCTGGTTACCAGCATTTTCTCCTTTCCCCACAATGATTTCAAAAAGGCTTCTTTGTCAGGGTAGTTAAAAGTTTGGATTGTGTCGTAAAGAGTTAAAGCTTCTCATGTAAATGCCTTTTAATGCCTATCAAGTGTCAGGTACTTTAAACTCTTTACCAAACAACAAAATTTTGTACAAGACCAAACTGAAAGCATCTGCAGACGACAAACTAAATGTAGCTCAATGAACAATTTTTGTCTTGATTAGGATAGACAACATTGTGGGAAATGGAGAAAAAGCTGGTTACCAGCATTATCTCCATTTCTCACAATGTTTTGAAGAGCCTTCCTGCTCAGTGTCATTAAAACTCATGATTGAGCGGTAACTGGTTTAACCCATTACCACTCAATCCCTACTGAGAAAGAAGCCTTTAGAAAACATTGTGGGAAAAGGAGAAAATGCTGGTAACCTGCATTTTCTCCTTTTCCCACAATGTTTTCTACCCTTCACAAAACAAATTTCAAATTTTCAGTCACTTTTATTTTGTTGTCTGCAAATGCTTTCAATTTGGACCAGTCTAAAATATTGTCGTTTGGTAATGGGTTAAACACTATGTCAAGTGGAGATTTACAAAAACCATTGATCCATGCTATGAGGAAAGAAGGTTAAATGCATCTGCAAAAAGTATTGACCTAGGTCAGCTTGCTCAGTCTGGCTGGGAGGACCCATGTCGAAATGTTTTGCATTTGATACAATTTCTGCAAGACCATTCTTCCTATGATGAAGCACATTTGAAGGTATTTATTTAACATGGATTGAGAAACAAGTTTGTACAACTTATACTAATCTCTCTTGATTCTGTTTCCTGGAAACTACATCAGTATTCCTGCCAAATGTGTGGGCCAATGAAAAATCCCAAAGTTGACACCTGCTCCGGTATCGAACTCTTGACCTCATGGTTGGAAGGCCGGCGCTCTACCTCAACCATGGCAGAATTTACAGAGTAATGGGTTCAATCAAAATCTCCCCCTGTCAACTTATTTTGTCTCACCTAAGACCACTTTTGAAAATATTTTGGCAAAAAGAGAACATGTCTGTAACCTAAATTTCTCCTTTAACTCTTTACCACGCAATCCTGACTTTTAACAACCCTGAGAAAGAAAGGTTTTGAAAACATTGTGGGAAAAGGAGAAAATGCTAGTAACCAGCATTTTCACCCTGTTTTCTATCTTTTTAAAATCATATTTAAACTTTTGTTTCACATTTAAAATGTCATCTGTTAATGGTTTCAATTTGGACAAGTCCAAAATTTTGTCCATTGGTATTAGAGTTAACCATATCATTTCAACAAATGATTATGTATCAAAGCTTAACCCTTCATCACAGAATCTCTAGCTTTAATGATCCTAAGGTTGAGAACTTCTGAAAGTATTGTGGGAAAAAGAGAAAATGCATTTTTCCTTTTCCCAAATTGCTTTTTACCTTTTCCAAGAAAAATCCAATCAATAAAGCAGCGTTTGACTTGTCTGCTGCAATACTGTTAGTTTTGGTGTCGCTAAAACTTTTTGGTGTAGTACAGAGTTAACCCCTATCCTCCCTTTTGTGAGTATGGATGACTTTTGTGGAGAATAATACAGTGAAATCAGCTTGCATTTACATTTTGTCTGATCCTGCTCTATAACCATCACTGATTTATTGGTAGTCTGGTCATATAAGTCCAGTCAAATGCTCCTACATTTAGCAATGTATTTTTGTGTAAATGTCAACAGCTTCTATTCAGAAATATAGTATTCCATGTTTCACATGGATGTATTCAAAGTTCTTTTTGCATATTTGTTTAATATGGTGACTGTTTAAACACAGCCCATTTCTAAAAGAGTAATTATTCCTTCAGGTAACAGGAAGGGCACATTATTCTACAAACTTTCTTATGCTCTCAAAATTTTCCTTCTACCTTTTACTCCAGTTTGTGACATATGTGGAACCTGACGCAAGTTCACATTTGAAATAGAATTTCTTTAACTCTTTACCACCCCAAAACATTTTAGACTGGTCCAAATTGAAAGCATTTGCAGACAACAAAATAAATGCAACTGAAAAATTGAAATTTGTTTTGAGAAGGGAAGAAAACAATGAGGAAAAAGGACAAAATGCTGGTTATCAGCATTTTCTCCTTTTCCCCTAATGTTTTCAAAACGCTTCTTTCACAGGGAAAGCTGGGATTATGTGATAAAGGGTTTAACCAATTGAGCCCTGAGTAGCTCAGTTTGTAACATGTAGGACATGAAATGAGAAAAATCTATCCTTTGTGAAGTGACAAGTCTTACCTTGAGATTTCATTATAGCTGAGGAAAAGCCTCTGTAAGCTTGGTAAGGTATCCACTTCCAGTACAGTGCGAATCTTGTTCCTGCGTAAATTCAGCTCAGCCAGTGAATCCATTCCAGCTAGACCACTGACATGAGAAATCTGGTTTCCAGCCAGGTTCAAGACCCGTAACTCTGTTAGGTGACTCAGATTTTCTATACATAGTATCTGAAATAAGAATGATTGGACAACGTTTTCAAAAGGCTTTTTTCTAACGGTTGTAGAAACCAGGGATTGTTTGGGAAAGGATTAAACTAATAAAGTTAAAATTCAGAACCACTAACCTGGTTTCCATGGAGATCAAGGACATCTAGTTTTATAAGGGAATCCAAATTTTCTATCTTCCTCAGCCTGTAAAAAAGCAAAAAGAAACAAAAATATGACAAAGATCTGAAATAAGGATGAAAAGATGTTAATATGTATTTATAATTATATGAAATCTTGTTTGGTACTCTGCACCATGGAGATAAGATAATCCTCTTGTCAAAAACATGGCTCATACATAATTATGTACAGTATCCTTACAATCTTTAGTTAAATTCAACTCTTTACCAAACAACAAAATTTTAGACTGGCCAAAATTGAAAGCACTTGCAGACGACAAATTATAAGTATCTCAAAAACTGAAATTTGTTTCCAGCAGGGTAGAAAAGATTGTGGGAAAAAGAGAAAAATTCTGGTTACCAGTATTTCTCCTTTTCTCACAGTGTTTTCAAAAGGCTTCTATCTCAGGGTCGATGAAAGTCGGGATTGTGTGGTAAAGGGTTAAAAATAATGTGACCCATCACACAAGAATGGACCTTCGGAGAACTGCAAAAAGTGTCAACCCTGTTCAGACTGCACAGATTACACAGGCTGATCAGGTTCAACATATTTCCCTTTTATGATAGTCTCTGTATGAAAAGTGGTCATTCTACCTTACTATACAATCATTTTTGAACTATCGACTTAAATTGATCCCCACCATCTTTGATCTGTCTTCATCTATTTGATTTACTGAATTCCAAGATTGTCCCTTTTCGCCTGACGGTTTACATATCTATTTTACATTGATTGAGAAATAACTTATTCTAACCTCCTGGGAACTAAACTAGTATTTGCATCTTGCATGTGGGCAAATGAAAAATCCTAAAGCCAACACTGCTCCCAGGTATTAAACTTTGACCTTTTGGCTACTAGGTCGATGCTTCACCTTAACTCTTTATCAAACAACAACAAGAGGGCCATGATGGCCCTGAAATCCCTCACCTGAGTTTATTGACCAAACATGCACCATCTAGTTTCCCAGTGACCTAGTTTTTTATCAGACATTACCCATCATCAAACACTTTTGAGATATCAATAAGACAAACATTCTGGCCAAGTTTCATGAGTATTGGACTGAAAATGTGGCCTCTACAGTGTACAAAAGGTTTTTCTAAGATTTCATCAAGTGACCTAGTTTTGGACCCGACAATTACCCGTTATCAAACTCTTTTGAGACATCACCAAAACAAACATTCTGACCAAGTCTGAAGAATATCAGGCAGAAAATGTAGCCTCTAGAGTGTACACAAGGTTTTTCTAATATTTGACCCATTGACCTAGTTTTTGACTCCACATGACCCATTTTCAATCTCATTCAAGGTATCACCAGGACAAATATTATGAACAAGTTTTAGGAGTATCAGACTGAAAATGTGTCCTCCAGAGCATACAAAAGGTGTTTATAACATTTGACCTATTGACCCAGTTTTTGACCCAACATGACCCATTTTCAAACTCATCCAAGATATTATAAAGGCAAACATTCTGACTAATTTTCAAGAGTGTTGGACTGAAAATGTGGCATCCAGAGCATATACAAGGTTTTTCTAAGATTTGACCTGGTGACCTAGTTTTTAACCCCCAATGACCCATTTTCAAACCTGTCTGAGATATCATCAAGACAAACATTCTGACCAACTTACAAGAGTTTCGGACTGAAAATGTGGCCTTTAGAGCCTACAAAAGGTTTTTCTAACATTTGACCTAGTGACCTAGTTTTTGACCCCACATGACCCATTTTCGATCTTGTCCGAGATATCATCCAGACAAATATCCTGACCAACTTTCATGAGTATCCAACTGTAAAAGTGGCCTCTAGAGCGTACAAAAGGTTTTTCTAAGATTTGACCTAGTGACCTAGTTTTTGACCCCACGTGACCCATTTTCGAACTCGTCCGAGATATCATCCAGACAAACATCCTGACCAACTTTCATGAGTATCCATCTGGAAATGTGGCCTCTAGAGCGTACAAAAGGTTTTTCTAAGATTTGACCTGGTGACCTAGTTTTTGACCCCACGTGACCCATTTTCGAACTCGTCCGAGATATCATCCAGACAAACATCCTGACCAACTTTCATGAGTATCCGACTGAAAATGTGGCCTCTAGAGCGTACAAAAGGTTTTTCTAAGATTTGACCTGGTGACCTAGTTTTTGACCCCACGTGACCCATTTTCGAACTCGTCCGAGATATCATCCAGACAAACATCCTGACCAACTTTCATGAGTATCCGACTGAAAATGTGGCCTCTAGAGCGTACAAAAGGTTTTTCTAAGATTTGACCTGGTGACCTAGTTTTTGACCCCACGTAACCCATTTTCGGAGTCGTCCGAGATATCATCCAGACAAACATCCTGACCAACTTTCATGAGTATCCGACTGAAAATGTGGCCTCTAGAGCGTACAAAAGGTTTTTCTAAGATTTGACCTGGTGACCTAGTTTTTGACCCCACGGGACCCATTTTCGAACTCGTCCGAGATATCATCCAGACAAACATCCTGACCAACTTTCATGAGTATCCGACTGAAAATGTGGCCTCTAGAGCGTACACAAGGTTTTTCTAAGATTTGACCTGGTGACCTAGTTTTTGACCCCACGTGACCCATTTTCGAACTCGTCCGAGATATCATCCAGACAAACATCCTGACCAACTTTCATGAGTATCCGACTGAAAATGTGGCCTCTAGAGCGTACACAAGGTTTTTCTAAGATTTGACCTGGTGACCTAGTTTTTGACCCCACGTGACCCATTTTCGAACTCGTCCGAGATATCATCCAGACAAACATCCTGACCAACTTTCATGAGTATCCGACGCAAAATGTGGCCTCTAGAGCGTACACAAGGTTTTTCTAAGATTTGACCTAGTGACCTAGTTTTTGACCCCACATGACCCATTTTCGAACTCGTCCGAGATTTCATGGAGACGAACATCCTGACTAATTTTTATGAGTATCCGACTAAAACTGTGGCCTCTAGAGCGTACACAAGGTAAAAAGTTGACGACAGACGACGGACGACGGACGCCGGACGCCGGACACAGCACGATCACAATAGCTCACCATGAGCACTTCGTGCTCAGGTGAGCTAAAAATTAGACTGCTTCAAATTGAAAGCATTTGCAGACGACAAAATAAAGGTGACTGAAAAATTGAAATTTGTTCTGGGAAGGGTAGAAAACGCTGTGGGAAAAGGAGAAAATGCTCGTTACCAGCATTTTCTCCTTTTCCCACAGTTTTTTCAAAAGGCTTCTTTCTCAGGGGCATCAAAAGAAGGGATTGTGTGGTAAAGGGTTAAGACCACAGACACCACATTAGAATTAGAAATTTTGGGGGAGCTGAGTCTAGATTATATATTGATCCGTTGGTCACTGAGACCAAGAAAGATAAGAAGTACCAGACTCAGTACTAAGATACCAATAATTATTTCCCTTACTTGTTTTTCCCCAACATGAGGACCCTGAGAGACCTCAGGGAGTTGAGCCCAGATATCTCTTCAATCTGGTTGTCATAGAGATCCAGGAAGATAAGCCGTTTCAGACTGCCGAGATGCTGGATCTTACTGATCAGGTTGTGCTGGTAGTTCAACAGACGTAGCTGTTCCTCTCCTTCTAGAATTGGACATACTGACAACTTTCGTCTGAAAATACAAATTATTCAATTGTTTATCAAACAATCCCAAACTTTAACAACCCTGAGAAAACGGCTTTGAAAACACTGTGGGAAAAGGAGAAAATGCTGGTAACCAGCATTTTCTCCATTTTCCACCATGTCTTTCACCATATTGAGGACAAATTCTTTACTTTGAGCCATCTCAATTTGTGATCTGCAAATGCTTTCAATATGGACCAGTTTAGAGTTTTGTTGTTTGATAATGTTCAACTCTGTACCAGACAACAATATTGCAGACCTGACCAAATTGGAAACATTTGCAATCTATGAAAAATTCAGTGTGCCTCAGATGATGTGATTCCTCTGTAAAAGGGGAAAAGAATATTGTGGAAATAAGGCAAAATGCTGTTTGTCTGCATTTTCTCTCTTTTTCCCAACACATTTGATGAGGCTTTCTTTCTCAGGGTCATTCAAACTCGGTAAGGGATCAAATAATTAGGTGAAGATTAAAATATACAAAGAGTTACTTTTTTACCAAAAGCAATACAGTACCCTTAATAGAAACATTACAGGAGCACCATGTTTACCCTTTATTGCTCAACTGAAATAATGCAATCAAATTTAAAAATGTTGCCAAAATTTGAAAAAAAATGTTGTTGCAGAGCCTCAACAAAGGACACCGTGGCACATATTCACCAACCATGCCTATGAACTTTCTTAATCTTATTCTTAAAAATTTTCTAAATTTCAAAGTAATACAACCATTGATTGGCTAAACCAAATCAAAGGTTGTGCTACTTTCTAACTATAGAACTCGAAATGAAGTTTAGAACTTCAGAATGGTAGGTGAATACTGACCCATACCACTCAAACATACCTGTCCAAGTTGAGTCTGTCAGGGTTTGAGGATCTTTCTTCTTGGGTTCTGTAAACCACAGGGATCCCTGGGGCCGAGGGACTCTCTGCAAATATCACCCTGTCCCCTGAAAAAAGTTTTTTTTTTTTTCTCCATTAACAAAATATGTATGATTCATATGAATGTCCCATTGCCTAGAATAATGTTATATTCTCTCTAGAAAGCTGAGTACAGTTAAATTATTCCATGATATCCAAATCTTGTGTTTCAAGCCCTGGTAGATTTTTTTTTCAAAATGTTGACCATGCCCGTATTCACCAACCATTCTCAAGAGTATTCTTAGTTTTATTATCAAGAATTTCTATATTTGAAAGTAACATACCTTCTAATTGGCTAAACCAAATGGTTTAGCCAATCAGAAGTTGTGTTACTTTCAAAATCCAGATTTAGACCAAGAATATTCTTGAGAATAGTTGGTGAATACCAGTCAATACATACGGTACTTTTTTGTTGTCAGAAAAGTAAATAACTACAATTATTATAAAGGACTGTGAATGGCAGACAATGCAGATTAGAATGGGCTTATCAATTCATTTTGAGAAAGTGATATGATAAGTGACAAAGAATAATAGTAAGTTAATCAGACAATTTTAAAGTAAACTTGCTTACTAGAATACTGTTCCTCTAGATTTAAATATCTACCCCCACTGCCTTTATAGGGGCCACTATAGATCCTGAAAATCCACATTTCCTAATCCTGTATTAAACAACAGCTATAAACTGAACAATTGTGCTCATATCAACTACTTCATCCCATTACACTCCATAAAAATGGTTTAGATGCAAAGAATAACTAAAGTAAAATGGACATATTTAGAGAATAAACAACATCACACATTGTACATGTAAATAACATATCCTTTACTGAAGACTTTACCACACATCAAAATTTTTGACTTATCTACAATAAAAGCAGTTGCAGATGACAAATTAAATGAGGAACAAAATTAATGATATGATTTGTCCTTGAACAGGTTGAAAACTCTCTGAGAAAATGAAAAAAGGCTGAGTGCAAGCATTTTCTTCTTTTTCCATAATGGTTTCAAAAAGCCTCTCTATCAGGACAGTTAAAACTTGGGATTGTGTAGTAAAACTATACATTCTGCATTGTCCAATCTTGATCTAGACTATCTGTAAAACTCTTCACAAGATTATCCTTATCACGCTAACAGTTATTAAAGGTGCTTCTTTCTCTCTTTATCCTTTGACGATGATTTTATGTATCAAGACTCCAAAACTACAATAAATAAGGTTGGAAAGTCTTAAGAGCATACAGCCCCCTTCAATATTTATGTATTGTTTCACAAAATAAACTTCTCTTCTTTATTCATGTTCTACTTTTAAAATCTTTTTTCAGTTATGCATGGATTGACAGCATTATAAAAACTTAATTAAATTTTATATTGAATCTTCTCACTAATCCTAAATTAACAATGGAAGTTAATCCAAAGATAATAAAATTTCATTCATCCGAAGATAATAAAATTTCATTCAAAGCAAAATATTTTTCTCTTTACAAGACTAAAATGGTCTTTATTGTTAGCATTTGCAGGCAATAATTTGAAACCAGCTGAATAAGACTGAGGGAATATGTCTTTGAAAAAGTATGAAATTTTGCGGGAAAATTAAGGAAAGCTAGTAACCAGCATTTTCTCCTTATCTAACACTGTTTTCAAAAGCGTTCTTTCTAAAGGTTAGATATATACATGTATATCAAATAATTTAGTGAAGGTTTGACTCTTTACCAAATGACTATATTTTGGACATGTCCAAATTGAAAGCATTTGCAGACGAAAAATTAAGTCGTCTCACTCAAATAATTTAATCTGTATTTGATAGGGCAAAAAACATTGTGGGAAAAGGAGAAAATGCTGGTCACCAGTATTTTCTCCCTTTCCCACAATGTTTTCTAAAGTCAAGTCTTAATTTTTGAGTCACATAGGTTTTGTCGTCTGCAAATGCTTTCAATTTGGAAAAGACTGCTTTTCTGTCATTTGGTAAAGAGTTAAGCAGGGGTATATTTGTTGTTTTTTGTTGTATGCAAAAGTTGTTCATACAGAAGTTTTTAAAATCTTGTCTTCTAGTAAAGTGAACTTAAGACAGTAAATATCATTAAATATAATCAGGATTTTAAAATGTCAAACATGGTTCCAAAGCAATTTTGGAAACTTCAGATCAAAAATCAGTCTCATTTTCTGCGAAGTCTGGTCTTGATCTAAACAATGATAGTTGTGAAAAATCATTGTAAAGTTCTGTGTTTTGCCTTAACCCTTTCCCAAACAATCCCTGGTTTTTACGGGTCAGGAATAGAAGCCTTTTGAAAACATTGTGGGAAAAGGAGAAAATGCTGGTAACCAGCATTTTCTCCTTTTCCCACAATGTTTTGTACCCTATCATATAGAAAAATAATCTTTTTACCAACTGTTAATTTGTCATCTGCAAAATGCTTTCAATTTGGTCTGGTCCAAAATTTGCCGTTTGGGAAAGGGTTAACTCTTTAACAAACATCCTTTAGGGACTAACTTGGAAGAAAGTTTTTATCAGCTTGTTACCGGCTTTTTTGCATTTTCTTACAACCTTTTGTATGATCAAACAAAAGAGGAATTAATGATTTGTTCCACATTTTATGCCTGCAAAATTAACTTTTAATATGGGCAGGTTTTAAATATTGCAAAAGAACCATCTGCATTGTGTCTTTCCCTGTCTTTACTGTTACCAGAGACCACTCCTTCATACATGGCTCTGTCCTGATTTAAATGCAATACATAACAATAACAACTGGGGAGATGTATCTTTAGCTCAGTGGTTATGGTGTTGGCCTTTCATCCAGGCATTTTAGGATTCGAATCCTGCCCTGTCCCTGTCCAGGCCAGTCCCTGTATATCTGTCATGTATTTCTTCATCTTTTGCTTTGTTACAGACTTTGTACTTGAGATCAGTAAGCATAACTTAGACTTGTCCAAATTCAAAGCAGTTGCAGACAAAGTAACTTAAAAATTCAAACTTGTGTTGGGTAGGGAAGAAAACATTTTGGGTTAAGGAGAAAATGCTGGTAACCAGCATTTTCTCCTTTTTCCACAATTTTTTCAAAAGGCTTCTCCTTCAGGGTTGTTAAAAGTTGGGACTGTGTGGTTAAGGATTTAGCATTGCCTAAAACAAACTGAGAACAATAGCTTGCTCATTACAAATTATTCTTATGACTGAAAACATTCAATACATTTCAGTTACTTACAACAATGCAAATATAAACATATTTACATTTACATGCATTAATTTATAATTATGTTCCAAAAGCATAATGTAGTGCAAAACTTTGCAAGTGCATTTTACAAGCAAGTGCTTCTTCATAAACATAACTGGTAGCACCAATATCTGAGTGGTACAAGAAAATATAGTTTGACTAAAAAACAACGTAAGACATGCGCGGATCCAGATATCTTTCTCAGTGGGGGGGTCCCACCGAAAACGCACTTGTCTTATTATATGATACTTTGATTTCCGGATTTCAGTGGATGTAAGCCGTTTACAAGAAAAGTCAACGTTTCCAGTTCTAACTATGAGGAGGTCTTCACATTTAGAACCTTTTTTTAAATTTATGACTGTATTTTACATAAAATTTATGCTGTGCAATATCAAACCAGTAACATTTCACGAATCCAATAACCACATTTTGGCAAAAATTTCAGGGGGGGGTCCAGACCCCCGGTCCCCCCTCTGGATCCGCCCATGTAAGAATCAACCAAAACAAAAAATCTAATATTAACACATCATTTCATACAGACAACTTCTTTTGTCTTGCAACAGACTACAAAAACAATTTTGCTACAATGTTTTCACGTTTAGTTAACTGTACTTCCACTTGAATTCCTCTAAATTAACTGATTTACCAGATATTAGCATTTTTTGTCGTGCCCAAGTTGACAGAGTACTACTTAAAGTCTCCATTGACAGAGTATGTTGACCATATTTCATAAGGATTTCTCTGTATCTAACAACCTGGTGAAAGAAGGCTTCTGAAAACATCAGTCTTGGGATCGGAGAGTCCTGGTAACCAGCATTTTGTTCTTTTCTCATGATTTTTCTACCATTTCAAAGAAAAATCCTTCTCCCATCATTTAAGCCAAATACATTTACAAGTGCTTCAACTTGTGGCCCGAAAGGAAAGCAAACGATAAGAAAAACTCTTGACAATGCACAGTGATGATAGAAGGAGAAGGGAGGAGTGGAGGTGGGGGGAAAGAGGAAGGGAAATTGGGTTTCATAGATTACAGACAGGTTTACTATAACCATAACAACAGTTAAAATCCTACAAGAGCTCCATCTAGGTTTTATACACCAGTCTGAAACACAAGGAGCATTAAAGATTATACAGATAAACAGAAGGAAAAAAAGCTGCAGTAAATGGAGACATTGGGTTGTTGTAATTTTGTGCAGCTTGATCAACATCTGCAGATTAACTTTTGCCAACCAACCCCCAACTCTTAAGTCCCTGAGGAAGAAGCCTGTTGAAAACATTATGGGTAAAGAAAAGAATGCTGGTATCTGGTATTTTCTCCTTTTGAGTTTTCCTCACACTGTTTTCTATATAATCAAGTACAAATTGCATCATTTGAGTCACATCTAAATTGTTGTCTGCAAAATGCTTTCAATTTGGACAAGAAATAATTCTACTTTTTTTCCTTCCTTTTCTTCAATTAAAGGGACTGTACTACATGAAACACTATCAATAAGTCAATAAGATTTACTTCCCTTCTCATCAAAATAGCATTGTACCTGAAATCTGAATAAGGAGCTAGAACCTACTGTCACCTCTGATTAGTTTTGATAAAGGTACACACTTAAAAAAATGTCTTCTTCCTCTCAAGCTTAAACCTAGACTTAGCCAAACTGAAAGCATATGCAGACAAAAATTTAAATATTACTTAGTACATTTAAGTCTTTCAAAGGGTAGAAAAAGCACTGTAAAAAACAAGACCAAGCTGGTTAACAGCATTCTTCCCTCTTCTTGCAACATTTTGAGAGGCTTCTCCATTGGGGTCTTAACATGCAAGAAACTCACAAGTAGAAATATGTTTTAGACTGTGCAGGCCGACTTGGTTTGACACTGATTTTTTTCACAAAATTCAATGCACTAAACCCCTTTTTTGTCGAGCTTTGTTCCTTTATGTTTTTTTACCTTCTTTCATATAATGATTCATATTATATATGTCATTTCAGATTTTTTTTGTATTTGGGCCGGTGGCCTTATTATGCTGAATAAAGTATTTGAATTTGAATTCTTTTCACCTATGCTTCTGATTATGTTAAATGAAGGTAATAGAACAAGAAACAAGTGACTGCCTTTTTTCAAAAACTGTTTTCTACAAACTGTTCAAAAAAAAAAATGTTTAACTCTTTTTCCAAGCAACAAAATTTGGAACTGGTCCAAAATGACAGAACTTGCAAATGACAATATAAATACATGTATCACTGAAAATTTGAAATCTGTTTTGGAAGGGTAGAATACATTGTGGGAAATGGAGAAAATGCTGGTTACCAGCAATATTTTCAAATGCTTTTTATTAAAAGGGTCATTAAAAGTTTGGACTGCGTGGTAAAGGATTAAATCATCCAGAATATAATGAGAGGTGTATGATATTTAAACCAGCTTTTAAAGGATTAAAGGGTAATCCTGTCAAAACAAAAAAATCTAGTCCTTTTATATTACTATGTCTAGTCATTATTTCTATATTCATAAGGACTGCAGGGCTGCTACTATACTAGTCTAGCCTTACCAACATTTCCTCGTCCCTCACAAACTAAAAAAGCATTTCTGAATGGCTTTTCCGCAATCACTGCTTTGTCTGCCAACATAAAATACATGTCTGGGGAATTACAGAAATTTTATGAATATGCACCATCTAATGTTGCTTATATGACATATATGTTCAAACTTCTTACCAGATTTTTATTTTTAAAAAGAAGAAATTAAATCCTTGATATTTTTGCTACAACAAAAGGCATGAAACAGAAGCTGTTATAGATAACATATCCCTGCAACAAACAATCAAACGCTATCTGTAAAACACTGCTGGCATGCATGTTTTTCATAATACATATTCAATAGTGATAATTTTTTCCATTACTTTGAATGGTTACCCTTGGTGACAATTTATGTGTTCAGGTACAGAGTAACTCACAACATCTAACATGTGTTTCGATGCCAAGTTTAAATGCCTCATAGAATGATTGTATTTGCTCAAGTATAGAGACCTAAAACTTGTGTTTAAGAGTGAAAAGTATTTTGATTAAAAAAGAAGCTCTTAGAGTCACATCTAGACAAACTCACTCAAAACAGCAATGTACATATAAGTTTTGTAAAAAGAAAAAGAAACACACACAAAACCTCACAAAAAAGTTATAATCAACACAATTGATTAAAAGAGAATAATAAATACAAAATAATGCTGATTACATGGGAATCAAACATTGTAATATTGCAATTAAGGACAAACCACTCTGAGCGAAAATAATGTTGTGAGAATCACGTTTATCTTTTCTTGTTTCATATGCATCTACATCACAATCACCTGAAGAAATTACACACCAATCATGTTCTTTAGTGCATACTAACTTCAAAGATGATTTATAATTTTTATTGGAAAGCTAAAAATGTTCACACAAAAAGAAAAAAAAAGCTACAGATCAAGTTCAACACACGTAAGTGCCATGCAAATTGTGTAAAGAAAAGCAGCACAGAAATCATGCAAAATCAACCATCACATCTAAAATATTAACACATCACCTAACTTATCTCTTTAATACTTCCTGGTCTTGCAGCTGACCTCTTTAACCCTTTTCCACACAATCCAGACATTTGACTCTCCTGGAAAAGAAGCCTGTTGAAAACATTGCGAGAAAAGGAGAAAATGCTGGTAACCAGCATTTTCTCCTTTTCCCACAATGTTTTCTACACTTCACGAAACACATTTTAAATTTTCAGTCGCTTTTATTTTGTCGTCTGCAAATGCTTTCAACTGGACAAACCTAAAATTTTGTCATTTGGTAAGGAGTTAAAGTTCAAGTTGTTGACAGCACAACAAATATGCATGCGAAGACCTATAACTCTGTATGGAAAGACAAAAATTTAGACTTCTCCATATTGATAATTATTCTGTTTTACTTATAGATCAAAAGGTTTAGAAGATTAAGACAAAAGAAAGATGTTAGAGATGAATACAGTTAGAAAAACCCAACACCGACCTGGAAGGAATGCTGGTGTTTTTTGTGTCTTTGGAGAGAAGAGAGAGTTGCGGGAATGGCGGCCATCTTGGTCCTCTTCCCCAGAAATAAGGTCAGTGGGTACATGCGAGAGGTCATGTACATTGGCTGCCGACACCGGCACAATTTGCTGCTGTTGCTTCTTAGAGCTACTTCTATAATGGATAGGAATTTTCTCTGGAAGTAAAATGCAACAGAAACAAACGTTGTGGGTGCTAGAAAAGATGATAATGATATTGAAAGTTCATCATTGGTGAAACTGATAAATTGGGCATAAAAAGCCTAGAGAAATGGAGATGCAAAAGAATATAGCACAATCAATTCACCAAGTTCTCCCATATTCTCCCAAAGTTCATTCTTTCTGTTACGAGTCATCATCGGTTAGGACAGATCATTGCAGACATGCAAATTTTTATTTTCATTCCGAAAATAATCTTGCATTTACACTGTCTGCTTTACATTTGATGATTTCTATCTTAAAAGTATATGTACATAACTGATTTTCCTGCCAGTACACAATACAGCCCTAAACTTTTACTCAAAGATTAGTTTCGGAGTTAGTGTCCATGCATGGTCATCATTCCTTTATGCAGACCATCAAGCTTTTTGAAAACATTGGCGAAAGGAGAAATAGGTCATAATGAAACATAATGCCAAACTTCTACTTTAGCTACAATGTTTTCGTACATTTTCATGCACATTGTACTGTCCTTCAGTTATGTATTTTATAAAAATTTCTCTAAACAGATATTCTACAAAATGTCTGTGATTGTATTTTCCATGGGAGGTAATGATAAAACCTTCAAACTCCTCACCAAACTACCATTTTTCTCCCCTCACCAAACTACCATTTTTCTCCTAATAAAAGAGCCATCTCTAATTGTAGCTCCCCTCTCCCACCACCGAAAAATAATCATTAAATCATGAAAACCTAATGTACAGTAGTTGATTAAAATGACAATATTTGAAGACTATTTGATAAATATTTCCTCTAATTTAATAAAAATTTCATGTTAAGAAACGCTAAAATGCAAAGAAATTCAACATTGCATTTTTTTCTTTCTTGCTGTGGCGATGTGGTTGTATCGTAACCTTTTACTCCATAGATACCCGTTTCTATGCATTACTCATAGGAGCCTTTGGAAAACATTGTGGCAAATGGTGAAATTGCTCGTGACGAGCAATTTCACCTTTTGTAACAATGTTTTCTATGCTATCAATAGGTGTCATATATCCATAAAAAACGGCTTCATCCTTGCTGTTTTTTACAGTCAATTACAGGTACCATAGGAATGCCTTATGCCGGGTAAAGGGTTAAACAAAAGATTTTGTGAATACCTTTACTATAGTGATGATGTTGAAGACAAGACTTTGAAAACATATTGGTGCTTTCTTAGCATACAGTTGACCAATATCTGAATCATTTAGCTCATGATAAAAGTTTTGACTGTGTTTTTTCCTCTATGGCTGTAGCGATGTAGATTGCCTCCACTACAATGATGATGTTAAAGAAAGGTCTTTGAAAATTCTTTTAATGTTTTCTTTGAATACAGCTAAACTAAGAATGCAACCTATATTGCCCAGTTAAAAACTACAGGTGTATGAGTGAATGATTTCACACGGGTCATCAAAACTATGTATGGGTGACAAAAATATCAGGTAAACGCACCAAGGCTTCTTAATCTGTGCATGCTGTGTGCTTCATTTACAGTGCAGGTGATCTGAACCATTTAAAACATGCATAATGAATACATTTTATAGAAAGTAATCAAAAAAAAGACCTTAACTCTTTACCTCACAACACTACTGTCATCAACCCTGAGAGGGAAAGCTTTTGAAAACATTGTGGGCAAAGGAGAAAATGCTAGTGACCAAAAAACTAACCACCTAAACCAGCATTTTCTTCTTTTCCTACAATGTTTTCTACCCTTCCAAAATCAAAATTCAATTTTTGATTCACATTTATTTTGTCGTCTGCATATTAATGCTCAATGCTTTCAATTTGGACCAGTCCAAAATTTTGTCGTTTGATAAAGAGTTAACCCTAAAAGTGCCTTTCACTACAATACACGTACTTGCTGTTGTGGCATGGGTCAAGCAAGGTAAGACCACACAAAACTTGCAGTCTGATCTTTAACTGATACTTTTTGGTTTACCCAGACATTCTTGGCTAAAGATCTTTGATCTTTAATCCTTTACAAAACGACAAAAATTTACACTTTTATCCAAACCCAAAGCAATTGCAGATGTCATACTGAATGCAGGTACAAATTGTTGTAGTACTCTTTGATACATACAGTAGAAAGTACTGTGAGAAAAAGAGGTAATGCTGTTTACCAGCATTTTCTCTTTTTTTTTCACCACAATGTTTTCTAAAGCTTTCTCCTTCAAGCTCGCTAAAACTCAAGATTCTGTAGTAGCTGTAAATGGTTAAAGGCTAAAATAATAAGCTGGAGAAGGTAAAGAATATGTTGACAAAATTAATGCCTAACATTTTCATGTGTGCTCATAATCATAGCTCACTACAAAGAGTGCATTATTAAAACTTTACCAAACAATCCCTGGTTTTTACGACCCTGAGATCTGAAGCCTTTTGAAAACATTGTGGGAAAAAGGAGAAAATGCTGGTAACCAGCATTTTCTCCTTTTCCCACAATATTCTCTACCTTCTAAACACAAGTTTTGATTTTTCAGTCACATTTATTTTTTCGTCAGCATAATTATGCTTTCAATTTGGACTAGTCTATATAATTTTGTTGTTTGGTAAAGAGTAAAATAAGCTAATTGTTCTGTTAAAAGGAAGTTTGATGCATACTGCATTAAACAAATAAAATCATCTTATAATTCTGGAGCCATAAAATCCACTTTGTCCAACAACTGACTGATCATGAGGTAGAATGATCATATGACATGCAGAGAAAATTGACAAATGGCCAATATGTACTGTACTCAGATCAGTCTATAGGTCTATACTGGCTGATGTAGATCAATATATTCTGTAGATGCATGAGTTCCCCCCCTTATTAGCCCTTTCCCAAACGGCAAATTTTGGACCAGACCAAACTGAAAGCATTTTGCAGACGACAAATTAACAGTTACTAAAAAGATGATTTTTCTATATGATAGGGTCGAAAACATTGTGGGAAAAGGAGAAAATGCTGATAACCAGCATTTTCTCCTTTTCCCACAATGTTTTCAAAAGGCTTCAATTCCTGACCTGTAAAAACCAGGGATTGTTTGGGAAAGGGTTCACATGGCTCATATAATTCAGCCATGCTCTGTGAAAAGGGGGATTAACCCTTTACCAAACGCCAAAGTTTTAGACTCGTCCAAGTGAAAACACTTGCATATGACAAAGTAATTGTAACTCAAAAATTGAAATTTGTTTCCTGCAGGGTAGAAAACATTGTGGAAATGGAGAAAATGCTGGTCACCAGCATTTTCTCCTTTTCCAACAATGTTTTCAAAAGGCTTCTATCTTAGGGTTGTCAAACCAGGGAATGTTTGGCAAAGGGTTAATGCATCTGCTAAAAGGATCAACCTAGGTCAGGCTGCCCGGTCCATGAAGGCTGACCTAGGTCGAAACTTTTCACTTCTTGTCAATTTTTTTCTATGTCCAAGGACAAGTCTACCTCATGATTAAGTTGAATGTTAAAAAAAGTTGCCATTATGGATGCATAAATTATGTGATCACTGAGATACATGAAGCTGCCTTTGCCACAGCATGGCTCAATTTTAATTATACAAGTTGATGGTGTATACACCATACCAGTAATACTATTAGCAACACTAATCTATAGATCATTCTTAGCGACAACATAAAGATCAGACTGGGCCTAACATGTAGGCTGGTCTTGGATTTACAATTTGAAATCACAATCATGTGAGATATTTTGACAAAAAGATTCTTTGCTTTAAAATACTGTAGAGTGAATGCACCTTAAACATTTACCACACGGCCATGAAAAAAGTTTTTTGAAAACATTGTGGGAAAAGCAGAAAATGCTGGTAACCAGGTTTTTCTCCTTTCCCCAAAGTCACTCTTCTACCCTTTCAAAAATAAGAGGGCCATGATGGCCCTGAAATTGCTCACCTCAGTCTATTGACCAAACATGAACCATCTAGTTTCCCAGTGACCTAGTTTTTTATCAGACATTACCCATCATCAAACACTGTAGCGGGGCTCGGTAGACAAAACACGCTCTTCTGAGTAAATGCGCCTTTAATCTTCTTTAAATTTCATTATAATATAAAACCAACATAACATAACGATGTCGGTGGCGTCGGCGATTCTCAACTATGAGCTTACTCTTCTTCAAGCGCGCTCGACTAATACTAAATTTGAAAAGAGCAAAACAAACAATTTAACATCATTTTGGCGTCGCACGCACGTCGCGTGTATTTTGGTACGGCGCGACGTTACGTTACGCTAAAATGTACTAACTAAGAGCTTGAACGCTCTTACACTCCCCTCCATGAAATTACACAATTTCATATTTAAAAACAATTAAAATAAAAAAAAAAGAATTGTTAAAACACGCTTTGGTGAAAGGTAGAAAACTCACAGCTTACATCTATATAATTATCATATTAACTTACGTGTCTTATTCTGCACTGATTAAATTTAACCATGAACATGAGATTCATTGTCAAATACCTTCTAAGCATTTTATACAAATATACGACCCTTCTTTAACTTGAGCCTTCCAATAAACAGAGCTTTGTAATTGGTTTTACTGCTTTTGAGTCCTTTGTTTTTACCACACAACTACGCACATGCCCGTCTCGGCCAGTTTTGACGTATTTCACTACACCCAACAGCCACTGTCCTCTCGAGACCTTTTCGTGGGCTAACAAAACAACCGTCTCCAACACGTAGATCGCGGTTATCACTTGCAGTTCTCTTCAATGCATATGCCGTGCAGCTTGGAGAAGATGTCGCGCCAAACAAATGTACTTGCATACAGTAAGTTTTCAAAGGTTTATCCATGTCCCAGTTAGGCCACCATAGAAACCGCAATGAATCACAGTCCCTTTCTGTCACATTTACATGATGAAACATTGCCTCTATATCCGCGGCCAGGGCTATTTTCTCTTGTCTGAACCGTATCACTACACCGACCAAATTGTTCATTAGATCAGGGCCTTGTAACAGTTGACTATTCAGTGATATTCCCTTATATTTTGCTGCACAATCAAATACGACTCTCACTTTTCCGGGTTTATTTGCGTTCAAAACGGGGTGATGCGGTAAATACCAGATTTTACATGAGATTTTCAAAGGTTCATCGACTTCTCTTGCATAACCATTCTTAATGTAGTTATTTACAGTCGTAGAATACATCTCGTGCAATTTGGGATCACGCGATAGTTTACGTTTAAGTTGGGCTATCCTTGCCTGCGCGAGAGGTAGATCATTTGGTAGAGGGTTACTTTCATCTCTCCATGGAAGATCCATCTTATAATGTCCATCTTGGTAAACAATAGATGATTTCATTTTATCCAAAGCTCTTATGTCCTCCACTGACATGCATTCTTTTTCTGTCGAAATACCGTCCTTGAAATCAGTCGTCCATAACCTTTCTAATTGTTGTTGTAGTACAGTGTCACTTGACTGCTGAAAATGAATGTTTGCCAAAGGAGCCGAATTCGCATTTCCAATAGGTCCTCGCACAGCCCATCCAAGTTTTGACCGAATAGCATATGGCTGATCCTTATTTCCGAAACGAACGTCCAATGGAATATGAGCCTCCGGTGCGTCTGTTCCGATTAACAAAATGACGTCGCTGACGTTGACAGTGGGAATTTTTATGTCCGATAGGTATGTTACGTTGCAAATGTCCTTCGGGGTTGCAGCAGAACGAGGTGAAATTGGTAACTTCTTGACCGTCCACACGTTTCTTATCGTAACGTTGCTGTCGCCATTTGCAGAACTCACGTTAAGATCAACTTCACGCCCATGCACATCATTTCCCGTAGAATTTACCGTTGATATTTGGAAAGTGATCCGTTTACCGGAACATCCTATTTTCCTTAACAGTCTTTCATCACACAATGTTTTGTCAGCTCCATCATCCAACAACGCGTACGTTTTGAAAGATCTTCCGTCCTGACACTGAATTTTAACAGGAATAATACCTAAACATGTCTTTACACGAGATCCATTTGATGTTGCACAATTCACCGACGGTTGTACGGCTTCGTTGTCAAAGCTGATCCGAGCCCAGCTGTGCAGTAGTGTGTGGTGCTTACCTGTACATTCATTTACATTACACATTTTCTCTTTTCGACATTTTCTAGACATGTGGTTTCGTTTTAGACAATTACAGCATAATTTCTGTTTGACGACAAATTCTTTTCTATCTGCTAAGCTCATATTCATAAATCTAGGACAACAACTAATATCTGCACATTTGCCCGAGCAACAACTACATTCCCTATCGTAGCCCGGACCCTCGTCCTCAGTGAACGAAGACAATGTAGTTGTTTTCTTTTTAGGGACATTTTCAGACGACATATTTTGAGGTTTGCTGTACTTTGATTTCCAAGTTTCTTGAACAACATCAATTCCATATATGGAGCTAGCAACACGCACCCTTTCATCAACGAATTTTGACAAATCAAGAAAACTGGGTTCTCTACCAATTTCGTAAATAGTGTATGCAATATCAGCCCATTTTGTTCTTAGATGTAAAGGTAAACATCTGACAATTTTTCTCAAATTTTCGGAATTGTCAACGTCGGACACGAACCCTAACTGCGACAAGGTAATTTGGCATTTTTGCATATCCAGTGCTAACTTGGACAACTCATCAACATCTGATGTCTGAATTTGTGGACCATTCAACAATTTATCAATACAAGTTCTGGCTATAATATGAGTTCGACCATAACGAGAGCGCAGAATAGCTCTAGCTCGTTCGTAACCCTCGTTTGAATCCAACAAAACACAGTCCTCTATACTTGACTTAGCTTCGCCTGCACAATACTGTATAAGATAACTCAGTCTTAATCTATTGTCAGTCACCTTAGATTCCACATTTGTCTCAAAGTTTTTGATAAATTTACAATAATCCAAAACATTACCGTTGAATGTCAATATTTCGGGTTTTGGCAAATTGAAACCTTCCTGTAGTGTATTGGCAAGTCTATTAAAGGCTAAGTCTATTTCACTTTGTGTTGTTGTCGTCGTCGATGTGGAGAGTGGTATAGTTTCTTTTCCCGCACTGCATCGTCGGTCTACATCACGGTGTGCTTCGCAGGTGTTACCGGTTTTTTGAACATTTTCATTTTCTTCCTCCTCCCAAACGGACTCCTCGATTCTCGCCTCCTCGATTTCGCTTTCCATATTTAACAACTGTTTCTTGTTTTCGATCTCGCGTTGTTCCTGTTCCAACCTCATTTTTTCTCTCAATGTTTTCATCTTATTTTCTGCAACCATACGCTTTATTTTCGCACTAAGTAGTTGGGTTCTCGATGAAGTGACAGACTCAATAACTGACACGTTGTCACAATCCTGGTTCCATGTACAAAAGTGTTCTCGAAATTCGTCGAAATTTTCCCTTTGGCTTTTGAAACTTTCTTCCAGAGAATCTATTACACTTGAGTTCTCACATTTATCTAAACATGCGAAGTGTGCTGTCTTGAACTGTTCATATCTTGAGCATAACGATTTATAAAGTTCGTTTACCTTTTCTTTATTTTCTTTGTCAGCCATATGTTTCTCGAAGTCCTTATATAGTCTCGTCAGCTGCGCAAGTTGCGTCGATCTTTGTTTCTTAGCTGTCTCGAAATCCATGTTTCTTCTCAAACGGTTATCTCATCCAAACCAGTTGAGAATTGTAGCGGGGCTCGGTAGACAAAACACGCTCTTCTGAGTAAATGCGCCTTTAATCTTCTTTAAATTTCATTATAATATAAAACCAACATAACATAACGATGTCGGTGGCATCGGCATCGGCGTCGGCGATTCTCAACTATGAGCTTACTCTTCTTCAAGCCCGCTCGACTAATACTAAATTTGAAAAGAGCAAAACAAACAATTTAACGTCATTTTGGTGTCGCACGCACGTCGCGTGTATTTTGGTACGGCGCGACGTTACGTTACGCTAAAATGTACTAACTAAGAGCTTGAACGCTCTTACAAACACTTTTGAGATATCAATAAGACAAACATTCTGACCAAATTTCATGAGTATTGGACTGAAAATGTGGCCTCTACTGCATACAAAAGGTTTTTCTAAGATTTGACCGAGTGACCTAGTTTTGGACCCGACAATTACCATTATCAAACTCTTTTGAGAAATCACCAAAACAAACATTCTGACCAAGTTTGAAGAGTATCAGGCAGAAAATGAGGCCTCTAGAGTGTACACAAGGTTTTTCTAATATTTGACCCAGTGACCTAGTTTTTGACTCCACATGACCCATTTTCAAACTCATACAAGGTATTACCAGGACAAATATTATTAACAAGTTTTAGGAGTATCAGACTGAAAATGTGTCCTCCAGAGCATACACAAGGTTTTTATAACATTTGACCTATTGACCCAGTTTTTGACCCAATATGACCCATTTTCAAATTCATCCAAGATATTATCAAGGCAAACATTCTGACCAATTTTCAAGAGTGTTGGACTGAAAATGTGGCATCCAGAGCATATACTAAGATTTGACCTGACGACCTAGTTTTTGACCTGACATGACCCATTTTCAAAGTCGTCTGAGCTATCATCATTGCAAACATTCTGACCAACTTACAAGAGTTTTGGACTGAAAATGTGGCCTCTAGAGCGGACAAAAGGTTTTTCTAACATTTGACCTGGTGACCTAGTTTTGGACTCCACATGACCCATTTTCAAACTCGTAAGAGATATAGTCAAGGCAAATATTTTGATCAACTTTCAAGAGTTTTGGACTGAAAATGTGGCCTCTAGAGCATACACAAAGTTTTTCTAAGATTTGACCTAGTTTTTGACCCCATGTGACCCATTTTCAAACTTGTCCAAGACATTATCAAGGCAAACATTCTGACCAACTTTCAAGAGTTTTTGACTGTAAAATGTGGCTTCTAGAGCATACACAAGGTTTTTCTAAGATTTGACCTAGTGACCTAGTTTTTGACCAAACATGACCCAATTTCAAACTCGTCCAAGATATCATCAAGACAAATATTCTGAACAATTTTCAAAAGTTTTGGACTGAAAATGTGGCCTCTAGACCATACACAAGGTTTTTCTAAGCTTTGGCATAGTGACCTAGTTTTTGACCCGACATGACCCATTTTCTGACTTGTCCAAGATCTATCGAGGCAAATATCCTGACCAATTTTCATGAGTATCGGGGCTGAAAATGTGGCCTCTAGAGCGTACACAAGGTAAAAGTTGACGACAGACGACGGACCCCAGACACAGCACTATCACAATAGCTCACTCTGAGCACTTTCTGCTCAGGTGAGCTAACAAATGTCAAAAATTTTGAGCTCCATTTATTAGTTGTCTTCCAATGCTTTCAAATTTGGACAAGTCTGCATTTTTGTTCTATTTTAGAGTGTTATGTGAATCTGCTGAGGACAATTTAGCTTTACAGAATATGTAACCCACATAATTATAAAATAAAAAAGTGTGCTTGGATAACAGACACATAAGCTTATTCAGGTGGAATCTAAGAATTTTCCCTACCACAATTTGTTCCAAGGCCTTTTACCCAGACCACATAAAAGGGAGATGACGGTGAGATCTGGTCTCTCCCAAGGGGTATAACTCTACTTGGAGCTGTGCATGGCCGCCTTGGCAATTTTTTCAACATTCTGCACTTATTTGTGTTAAAGTCTCTGTGATTTTATCTGGTATATTTCTTTCCATTTCTTCTTCTTGTTCATATTCAACAACATTAACCACTGTTCTTACATGTATCTTTAAACTGTAGCTTCATCACATGTCATTTATGATGGGATTTTCTCTCACGTTACTTTCATGCAACCTGTCTTGAATTCTTTAACCCACATTATGGAGTCACATACATTTACATTATCCTTTTCCACAACATGCCAAGTTCTAATGACCCTGAGAAAGAAGTGTTTTGAAATCCTTGTGGAAAAAGGAGAAAATGCTGGTAACCAGCATTTTCTGACCTTATCCCACAAGTTTTTCTACACTTTCATCCTGATTCGCTTGTGATTACATATCTGAAAAACTTTACAAACTTTATTGCATGTTAAATTCAGCTGTATTCTAACAGTTCCTTTACTTCCGTTTAAAATTTGGAACATCTGGTTCCTGTTTATATCTTGTATTTTACAATGTCAAATATGTAGCGTGAAGCCATTACTTTTGAATTCCAATTGTGTATCGAACATGACGTCATTATCATAAAAAGCTGTTAATATAAATAGGCCAAATTTTTAAGTTAACGTTGCATTGTGTCAGAAACGGTTTAAACTATTTAAAACTTTTAAAGAAAAGACGACTATACAGGAAGGACATAATGTTATATTGTATTTCGACCTAGAGAAATGTTTTTACGTGAACTAAAATTAGAAATTACTTTCCCTTTTAAGTTATTTTTAAACTTGCTCGGAAAGTTCTGACAATATTAAGCAAGTTGAAACTAAAAGTACTTGCAGACAATTAATTGAATGTAGCTGAAATGTTCGTAATTGTCTATAAAAATACAGACAACCATGTAGGAAAAGGAGAAAAGGGTTGTTAAAACTCTGGATTGTGTTGTAAAGAGTTAAATCAAAAGTGAGATTCTATCACTGACAAAATTACAAATTGTTATGACTGACAAATTGAGCGTAATGATCAGCCTTTCCACTGCACTGCTAAAATAGTCTGTAATTTGCTATGAATTACATGTCCCCTGGTCAAGTCAACACCAAAAAAGATTGATTTCTTTTTTTTCTTTTTAACCCTTTACCACACAATGGCAAATTTTGGCGATCCTGAGGTAGAAGTCTTATGAAAAAATTGCGGGAAAAGGAGAAAATGCTGGTAACCAGCATTTTCTCCTTTGCCCACAATGTTTTCTATTCTTCCCACACCAAATTTTGATTTAAAAGTCACATATATTTTGTCGTCTGCAAATGCTTTCGATTTGGACCAATCTGTAATTTTTTTGTTTTATAAAGAGTTAACTCTTTACCAAGCGACAAAATTTCGAACACATCCAAACTAAGAGAGCAGGTGCAGATGACAATGTTACCTATATGTACTGAATCGATTGGACTTAGCTTGGAAATTTTCAAATCAATTGTAAGAAACTGATAAAATGCTGGTTAATGCCATTTTCTGTTTTTTCCAAAATGCTTTTGGAAGCCTATCCTTCCAAGGTTTTTAAAACATAGGCTAGTTTGGTAAAGGGTTAAAGAATTAAAAAAGTTTTTCAATTTTCACATTATGAAATTACACCCAGACATTCAGAAATCAATACCATTTCATTAAATCTTTAGTCAATTGACTCTTTCATATCTAATGTCTATTAGCATATTAATCACTTCATGATTTCTGCTCCCCTATCCCTCCATATTGATGAATCAGAGATAAAGTAAAGGAACTGCCAGACGAGAAAGGTAAAACTCATAATGTATATAATCCGATTTTAATTCATAAAAGTTATGTGCACTTGGATAAGGCTATTTTGCTAAGCTCATTACTACATAGTACTTTGGGCAATTCCCAGATCCATTCTGCAGACAACTGACAACACATCCAGCAATAACATTGACTTTAAGCTGCTAAGCATTGAAATACTTGTCCTTTTGCAAACAGTGTAGATCAAGATCTGATTACACAAAAAATGCAGCCTTATCTTTGATCTTCACTGTCCAATTACGGGATATAATTTTTCTCCAAAATGTGTCAAATAAGAGTGTTCAGGTTTTACTCGTCCAGGTTTTAACATTGGCTTGATTAAGCTTGATTTCACTTATTTAGCAAGATAGAGGTTAACATTACACCTTTAGACAATTTTGCCCCTCCACAGTGTTTTCAAATGTTATGATGGGATGTTTTAAAATCTTCATTCATGTTGATTATTAGCTATTTCAAAAAGAATTACATGTTCTCAAAACTGTCTTTGACAAACCATTTTTGGGAGGCAAATTGTGTTAACCCATTACCACACAATCCCTACTTTTGACGCCCCTGAGAAAGAAGCCTTTTGAAAACACTGTGGGAAAAGGAGAAAATGCTGGTAACCAGCATTTTCTCCTTTTCCCACAGTGTTTTCTACCCTCTCCAGAACAAATTTCTATTTTTTAGTCACCTTTAGTTTGTCGTCTGCAAATGCTTTCAATTTGGACCAGTCTAAAATTTTCTTGTGTGGTAAAGAGTTAATTGGCTCTCTAAAAAACAATCTGTTGTTGAGCTGCGAGCTGACTGTTAAGAGTATCAATGTAAAATAATTTTAGGGCTTTTAGAAGATATTCATTGTGTCCACCATGCATTCTATCTGAGTAAAAGTGCAGCACCTCTGTTTGTAACCTTTGACTAGTTTTCTTTTTCCAACATTTCACTAAACAAATCTTGTGTTTTAACAAGTTAACCCTACAAAGGAAGGTCTATGAAAACATAATGGAAAATGAAAAAAAAAATGTTGATAACCAGCAACTTTTCCTTCTACCAATAGAATTTTCAACTTTTCCCAAAACAAAAAGTAATTATCTCTGCCACATTTCATTAATTTGTCTGCAAATATTTCCAAATGTGACAGGTCTTTGTTTTTATCATCTTCTAAACAATAATGCAAAAACTGAAATGACAAGAGTCTCATTTTATTTTTCAAATTCTGAATTTCATTTTAAAATCATTAGTTTTTTTTTTTCATATAACATTTTATTCAATGTTCCTATTCAATTTAATATACATGTACTATATCATTTGGTCTCATGTGACACAAATAATTTTTTCATCTATTTTAATATCATTTTTTCTTCTTTAGATTTAATTGCTCTCACAGCTTTTTTAAAATTTCACAAAATTTACAAATTCGATTTTCAATTTTTCCAATCAGAAAAACATCTTGTCACATCAAATCACACCACATTTCAGTAATTAAAACCATCAAGAAAAAATGTACTCTGGTTTCACTTATTTCCATTAAAATCAAAGTATTAATACTATAACATTGTATGTGTCCTTATCAAAATTTGACAATATTTTGAAACTCATTCCAATCAAAATGATACCGGTAATCAAAAATTTAAAAAAAAATCTAAATCCAGCTGTTTTTAACACAATTGTTTTGCTTCCAGTCTATTATCTTCCCCACATCTCCATTTTACGAGATATCATAAAATTAACACAACTGCAAGATTGATTCTTTGCCACTAATCCCAAGTTTTAAAGTCACTTTAATGGAAAAGGCCTATTGAAAACAATGTGGGAAAAAGTAAAAATACTAGTAAATGACAATTCCTCCTATTTCAACAATGTTTTCTACCCTTTCAAATATAATCTCAATACTAGAGCCACATCTGATGTCCAAAAATGCTATCAACTTGTACAAGTCTAATTTCTTAACCCTTTACCACACAACCCTGAGTTTTATCAACCTTCTGGAAAAACCAGGCCTTTGGAAACATTGTGGGAAAAGGACAAAATGATGGTAACCAGCATTTTCTCCTTTTTCCCCAATGTTTTCTTCCCTATCAAGGATAGTAATCATCATTTGTCTTCAGCAAATACTTTCAATCTATCATTAAATCCAATTATTGCATGGTAAAGAGTTAATTCTGGTAAAGAGTTTAGGATTAAGTACTTTCCAACTGAGATAATACCTCAAGTTTATGAAACATCAATTCAAATAAAGTAACATGCAGTATCTATAAATTATAAATCTTGATTAAATATTCAAATATTTGGCAACATGACCCATCTCTTTCCGTCTCCCATACCTCTTGATTTAATTTTTTACCACACTGCAAAACTCCAACACGGGCCAACTACAAAGCATTTCCAAACAGCAAACTAACTGTTGTTCAAATAAAAAAATTTACAAATTATTTCAAAAGAAAACATCATGGAAAAAGGAGAAAATGCTGGTTACTTTTTCCTACAACTTCTTTAAAAGGTTTAAAAGGCTTCTTAAATGTCAGGTTCATAAACAAGAGGGCCATGATGGCCCTCTATCCCTCCACTGGCCATTTTTAAGTTAAACCCCCCAAATGATTAACTCTTTACCAAACGACATGATTTTAGACTGGTCCAAATTGAAAGCACTTGCAGATGACAAAAGAAAAGTTTCCAGCAGGGTAGAAAACATGGTACCAACTGGAGAAAATGCTGGTTACGAGCATTTTCTCCTTTTCCCACAATGTTTTCAAAAGGCTTCTATCTAGGGGTTGTAAAAACCAGGGATTGTTTAGTAAAGGCTTAAACATGTCAATACCAGGCAACTGGTTTCCAACATGAAACCCCTGAGACAGGGGTAAATATTGGTAAAAATTAGTCATTTGGTTAGTAACAAGAAGATTTCAAAAAGTTTTCACTAACTAAGCCAATATAAACCTTCTGCCCCTTGGGTGAGATCAAATTAGACCCAAGGCTATAATGTGGGCATCCATTTTAGAGATCCATTAGAAAAAGCCATGTGCAAAATTAGGAAGCCCTATGCTTTATGGCTAAGTACAGGGAGATTTCAAATAATTTCTCCATATAAGCCAATGTATGACTTGTGACTTGTAGCTCTCATGGATGGTTACAGCAAAGTTTTCTCTATAAGGCCCCTTTGTGGGACTAATTTTGACCCTAGGGCTATCATTTGAAGAAAACTGATAAATGTCTACTGGATAAAGCTACATGCCAAATTTGGTACCTGTAGGCCTTATGGTTTCGGACAAGATGATTTTAAAAGATTTCAAATATCTTTAAGTTTTGTTGCCATGGCAACCACATTTTTTGAAATAATCAAATCCTTTCCAAAAATTCTACAGAGGACCATGGCAGGATCATTTCTGTGAAGTTTTATCACAATTGCATGGCTAGTTTCAGAGAAGAAGGTGTTTGAAATAACAGTTAACATACACATGGACAGACAGATTAGTGGATAGAGCATGGATGGACACACACAGGACGAACAACAGGCCATGACATAAGCCTGCCAGACTTTGGCCAGTGGAGCTTAAAATTGGGATTGTGTTGTAAAGAGTTAACCCTTTATCATATGAGGCATTTCTATGGTATCTCTAATTGGCCCTACAAAACAGCAAGGATGAAGCTGTTTCTTATGTGTACATGACACCCTTTGATAGCATACAAAACATTGTGACAAAAGGTGAAATTGCTCGTCACGAGCAATTTCACCTTTTGCCACAATGTCTTCCAAAGGCTCCTACAAGCAATGCATAGAAATGAGTATCTACTGAGTAAAGGGTTAACTAAGCAATGACCAACAAGCAACTGAGTATCTAAACAATCTTGACTTAATTAAGGCTTTTGAAAGTGTTGCAAGATAACAAGAAAATGCTATTTGTAAGCCTATTTTTAAGTTCTCTTTTTTCCTGAAATATTTGCTACCTATTTCAAAGACCTCTCCAGGTATTTGAGCTAAGTTTAATTTGCCACCTACTGGGTACTGATGCTTTCAACTGGAACATGTTTGAAATTATATTTTGTATTCTGATAATGAGTGAATCATAGCACATCAAAACATATTTTTATGAAACTTCAGATCTGCTATGTCCAGGGCATGACATGAATTTCTAAAGCAAGTTCTCCAAAACTCATATTTAATAGCAAATATTCAAGACACCCCTGCATTTAAAATGCTGGGTGTAGGGATTGGCTCTGTAGAAAGTCATAGTCTAAAGCATCAGGGGGGACACCTTTAAACCTTTAGAAGCCTAGACTTTTTTTTTTCCAAATTGAGAATTATTTACAGCTGACATTAATAGATTGTGACTCAAGAATAGGATCTTTCTTTGAAAAGACAAAAAACACTGTGGAAAAAGGAGAACAGCTGTTTTAAAAGACCTCCTTCCTCAAGTTTTAAACTCTACCTGACAACAAGATTTTTGACAGTTATAAGTTGAAAGCATTTGCAAAAACAATTTCAGTGTGGCTGAAGCAATAATTTCTGTCTATGACTGGTTAAGAAAGAATGGTGCGAAAAGGGCAAAATGCTGAATGCCAGTACTTTCTCCTTTTTCCCACAGTGTTTTCAAAACCCCTTGTCCAGGATTGTTGATACTCAGGACTGTTTGGTAAAGGATTAAAAAACAGGATAATATAAAGGGTTAAAGAGGGACGACTGCAATGAAGTGTTTAGAGGGGAAAATTTTATAATCTTTGGTTACACAATGTTGAGGAGAAGGTAAACATCATTTACCATTGAAATGTTTTGTCAGAAATTATCCATCCTTTCAGACCATGTATAAAATAGCCAATGACAAATGTGTATGCTTTATGATAGGCATGTCTATTGAAAATGATTTACAGAGATTGGAAATGAGTAAGGTTGGCAAAATTAGCCTACCTTATGTGACAGAATGGCAAGTTTAAGACTCCCTGCAACACTGTTGAGTAAATTTTTTAGCAGGATGTACAAGTTCCCCTTTTGAAAGCATTCATGAGATAACAAACCTTTCCATTGTATAATTTCATAAACTATCATTATGAATGATCATTAACTTTTATACCTTTTTTTCTCTCTTTTAAGGTTTCTGGGGACATTACATTTTCTGAAAAAAGGGGGGACTATTAACTGAGGTAAAATAACATAAAAAAATTCTGAGGACAACAATAACATTACCATCTGGGTTTTAGCCAGTTACCAACTGCAAAGTAATTGCGATTGAGAACCCCATCAATTTTTACCACCAATCACGATTCATTTGAACAATAAATGACATTCATGATTAATGCTAGAGACTGGTAATTGACACTTTCACATTCTTGAAAATTTTCGAAGTTAATTGCCTATTTTTGTGATACAGGAAGTTTTTATGTAATTTGAAGTGTACCTATATTTGGATAGGCTGGTGTTGATGATTTGATTTGTAAATTAGGATCATATTGATAAGTTTATTTCTGCTGATTTATTTCAACTTTATCTATGTATTGGTCATAAGGTAAGCCCATATTTGGTTAGAAAAAAGCTGTGGAAGTATTAATTAGAAGGGAAGCAATAATAAGAGACATAATGGTAACTCGATTCGTGTAGGAGTAAATTTATTGACTGATGAGTACTATGATTTACATCAAAAACTTGTAATGACTGAGTATGAACACTGAAGATATCCCCTGAAATACTTCAGAAAAAACGCTTTGCAACACTTATAATTAGACATTTATGAATGGACATGGATGTGGAGATGGACAATGGAATACAGGTTTCAATAAGGGGTTTTCTCAAAGTAACTATACCATTGTGTATATAGGCCAAAGAAAAACATCATGGTTTAAGGTCTACAGCAACCCCCCCCCCCATTAAAAGAATGAAGATGCCGAGACTTGCTGAATTGCCTTTAGGGATCGTAATCCTTAACTCCATTTTTATTCAGTGCTCCTGATAGATCTCAATTATCAAACTCTTAAATAAGCATCAACATTTTCAAAACTGCTACTTATGCCTAGTTCCCTTATTGTTTTGGGCCTCATTTCCCACACAAAATTGCAACATTGTTGCTCTGTAGAAACATAGTGCTTCTGTTCTTAATGTGGTTCCCATCATTTTCCAACCTAGTTTCTTGTTGTGTTATTTTATGCTAGTATATCTACAAAAAGAAATGTGATAAATGCATCGATGCCTGGTCTTTACGACACTTTTCAACGTTTTTTAGGTTTGTATGTGATTGCATAATGGTCGACCCGACGGAAATACTTAAATAAAAGTGGGATTATTGTCGGTGCAATGGAATTGAATGAGTCAAAAATATGTAGACCTGCTAAGATTTAATCAAAAATTGTTTAACTTTGGGTATCGATTTTACCTCTGTACATGTAGGCCCACTCGTCACAACTCGGCCGATTCCGTACCTATATCTAATTTGATGGCTCCTATCACCCGAGGTATGCGGAATGCAGGTAGGCCTTTACTCAGGTTGTCATAAACAATACTAAAATGGTTTGGTAGACTGAAACTGGATTAAGGGTTATCGGAATGATACCCAGCATTTCATACTGATGCACAAACTCGACAACAGTTACCATTGCTGGTTCATTGTGTATTGGTCATGGATAAAATACGATATATCCAAACAGATTTCCAATCGTTACCTTCTGTAATGCACATTTGAATGGAGAGTGGGGGATGAACGTCAATATGCATGTTGATTGAATCAATATATTTCATGTTATACAACAAAGGTTGAAGACATAAACGCAGAACTTAAAAGTTATCCGAGCATTAGTTAACTTTGGCGGCGTCAGAGACAATTCCTATCGTTAACTTTTGGAATCATTGCAAAAAAAGTATATCATTGTAAATCAGTAGGATCGATTCGATGAAAAGTTATTTTTCTAATAATGCTATTAGCTTGATTATCAGGTTTTCTTGGCTTGGCCACATTCACTTGATTTTTAGTGGAAATCCAAGTCGAACAAGTGGTATAACGGTTTCAAAAATACTTTCAAGGTTATCTGCCCCTGTTGTATCAGTTCCCCATGTGACAGTGAACAAGCTGTCCAAGCTTCTGGTGACTATATTCCGTCATGACAAGGTATATTATAAAATGTCAAATTTTTATGATGTCAAAGTTTTTACCCAATGATAATGCAGACGATGGCACAGACGACACAGGGCTACGACAATACCTCTATGTTTTCTTCATAATCAATTTAGCTTAAAATAATTTTTGTAAAAGAGTTCAATAAAAAGTTATAATGTGGCCTTAACGATCATTTTGATACATGTGACTCGTCACGCATAATAATTTTGATACATCTGACCCGTCACTCAAAAAGAGTCCATCATTGAATCCGTAAATCAAACAAATGATGAGGAGATTGAAGCCAGTTCAGGTAGATCCGGGTAGATATGTTTAAACAACTATGTAGTAAGGTTGAATGGTCTTTTAAAATATAGAACATCTATCAAAAGCGTTACGTTTTGACCCTGGTTAGACTGCAATAGGTGTAGTCTGACCAGGGTCGATACCTTTTGCATTTCTCAGATGGTTCCTTTATGCGTGACGCGTCACAAAAGAATGTGCTGAGACAATCCCCGAGTTTTCTCTGCTTTCTGTTGTCCATCTCCATATCCATGTCCACCCGCAAATGTCTATTATGACAACTCAGAATGCGGACAAAGACAGCAGGGTTGTAAAAATACCTTGAGTTAGTTTCTAAACTTCGTGATCATATCTTTTGATGAATGATAAAATGATATTCAGTTTAGCCTAAAAGAAAAAGATGTACCAAATGTATATCAGTAATCTTACCTGATCCTACAAACAAAACTTTATTATTAAATGGTAAAGGAGTAACAGTGGTAAAGATCACTTGGGTTCCAGAATGCATGTCCAAATAATCCTTCTTGAACAATCTGTAATGTTCATTTCATCATAGCTTCCCAATGCTGATGTAGTTAAACTGACACAACTACTATTCACATCTCAAATTGTAAAGAACTGTTTATCAGTATAATCAATTAGCTACAAATGACCATACAGATCCAGTTGCAAAACTCTGTGACCGGGAAATCATAATCCTACATCAATTTGAAATTCGATCAACACTGGACACTAACATATCATGTACAGTCTCACAACATTTGCATCTATAGTTTTATGGAAAATCAACATAAAAAAAAATTAAATCAACCAAGTTCTGAGAGAAACAGTGATAAATGGTACATTTACTGAGCAAAGTCTTGTCTTTCAATTCAAATTCAGCAGCAACTGATGTGTAACAAACCATGAGGGAACCAGTGAAAAAAAGTACACTGCCTTGGTGTCAATATTTAATTACGCTATATCCCATTTTCTGATATTTGCTTTCATTCCAGGTACATAGAACTACAGCTCTCTTTCAAATAAAGGTTAAAAAAGAATATAAACTGAGCAAATACTTAATATAAGCTCATCTGTTTACCCATTAAGTCAATGTCTATCCAATATTTTTTGTGCAAGAGAGTGCTAATTACATGTGTTAAATGCATACATTTAAATTACAAATAATTTAAGAGAGGAAAAGTATTGGGATAAGCTTCTTATACATTCAACATGTAAAGCTGAACTTACGAATACCTAGCTGTTACCCCATAAGCATGTTTGACCCTTTACTAAGCAATTGCCCTGAGAAAGAGAGCTTCTAAAAACATTGTGAGAAGATAGAAAATGCCGATAAACAAAGAAAAACCCCATCATCTCAGCAAAATTCAGTTGGTCTTTTGCAATTGCTATCAGTAAGGAAGAGTCTCCTAAAATTGTTAATCTCTGCTATCATTCGATAAATCTCAATCTGTATAAGTAAAACAAGAGGGCCATTACGGCCCTGCATCACTCCACTGACTTAAATACGTACAAACCAATTTCATGCTGGTCTTTATTGAAAGCATTTTGTAGATGACATGTTAAATCCCACAACAAAGACTGAACTTATTTTTGAAAATGGAGAAACGACTTTTGGAAAATGAGAAAATGTTGGTTTCCAAAATGTTCTCCTTTTCCAACAATATTGTTGAAGTGTTTCTAAAGCTCAAGATTGTGTGGCAAAGGCTTAACTACATGTATGTTTCAAAAACATGCCTTCAAACATTATCATCTTAATCAATAATGTTTTACTAATACTATCAGCTCTTGCTTAACCTTTAGTTCTTTTCTGTAAATGAACCTTAAGTAACTACAGTACATGATGACATTGATTCAGTAGAAGGAAAGATACTGTCAGTCATACTTAATGTAAAAATAAGTTTTGTATCCATTCTAAGCGCAACATAAATGTCAGAATGTTAAAGGATTAATACTGATTTAACCCTTTACCACACAACCCTGAGTTTTAATGACAGAGGAAAAAGCTTTTTTAAAACATTGTGGGAAAAGGAGAAAATGCTGGTAACCAGCATTTTCTCCTTTTTCCCCACAATGTTTTCTATCCTTCAAAAAAATGTTCACTGTTTTGGGGTTATTCTTGTCAGCATAAGTTTCAATATAGAGAAGTTTATTTTTTGTTGTTTGGTTACAGGAAAAACTTGGGCTCAATATAGATATATATAGCTAATCTTTTACCAAACAGGACTATATACATGTACTTTTACTATCTTAAGTAGACCAGGTCTTCTGAAACATTAAGATTGAAAATGGTAAAAATGTTAGTAACCATTTAAAACATACTATTGCCTGGTACAGGATTAATTAACTAAAGTTGATAAATGTTAAAACTAATAACTTTTAAAGTAAAGCAACACTTTTGAATAATAACTGGAACCATTAAAATATGTATTACAAGAAGAAAAAAGTTAAACTATTGGTTTTAATAAGTTTACCTTGCTTGCCAAACAATCCCATATTTTATCAACCAACCAGTCCAAAACTTTATCAAACAAAAGTTTCCATATTTTAACGACCAGGGAGAAAAAGGGTCTATAAAGCATAGCTTAGTGCTGGAAAAGAAAAAAATACTGGTAATCAGCATATTTTCTTTTTCCCACCATATTTAGATATTCTGTAAGGGACAAATCCCATTATATAGGCCATAACTCAGCTCAATGCCAAACAACAACATTTTAGACTATTCCAAATTGAAAGCATTTGCAGACATGAAATCAAATGTGGCTCAAAAGATAACACTTTGTGTGAAAGGGAAGAAAATACTTTGAGAAAAGAAGAAAATGCTGGTAACAAATTATGCTGCAAATGCTTTCAACTCTTAACAGTCTAAAATTTTGATGTTAAATAAACATTTATTTGTATAGATGGTCCAAATACGTTTGATATATTGTATGCTACGAAGTTATGACAAGTTAAATTATGCTAGATAAATATGTGCAATATTATAACACTTTTGAATTGATCCTAAAAGCTGAAAGACAGGCTAAAATCAAATGCACCATGATTGGCTTACCAGCAAGATGGTTTACAGGGAAATCTGGTGTGGGTTGGTTGAATCGCTTCATGGGAAATTCTCCGGTAACTTGAGTTGTACGGAAAACTACTTCTTCTTTGTCAACAGGCTGTAAATATAATCAAACAGATATATCAAAAATCTTGTGAAAAAATTCTATTTGGTAAAAGCAAATTGTCTCTGCTCTATACAACGCAATCGCATGGTTTAACCCATTACCACACAATCCATACTTTTGATACCCCTGAGAAAGAAGCCTAGAAAACATTGTGGGAAAAGGAGAAAATGCTGGTAAGCAGCTTTTTCTGCTTTTCCCACAATGTTTTCAACCCTTCACGAAACAAATACAAAATTTTAAGTCACTTTTATTTTGTCGTCTGCAAATGCTTTCAATTTGGACCTGTCTAAAATATTGTTATTTGGTAATGGATTAATGACCCTGGGGGCTAACGCTTTTGAAAACACTGATAGAACAAGAGGCGCTGTTGGTATTTTCTAACAATTCTGTGTAATTCTTACCCCAACAAGCACTGGTGGCACAGCCAGAACCATACAAGAATCAAGAACAGGGAGTCTGTGGTTTGATCCCTGGCTCTGCCAATTATTTTTCCAAGGATTAATGACAGCCATTTTGACAGGTTCATTCCTCTCTCACCACTAATCATTGTTTCATCAGTCATTACGTGGGAAAAACAAATGACACCTGAACTAGTAGCCTAGTATGCTGCAATCAGGTTCAGTGTAGAAAGCATTGTTGGAAAAAGAGAAAATGAGGGTTACCAGAAGTTTCCCCTTTTCCCACAATGCTTTCAAAGGCCTTCTTCATTAGGTTCGTTAAAACTCGAAATTGTGTGGTAAAGGATTAACCCTTTCCCAAACAGCAAATTTTGGACCAGACCAAATTCAAAGCATTTTGCAAATGACAAATTAACAGTTGCTAAAAAGATGATTTTTCTATATGATAGGGTAGAAAAAATTGTGGAAAAAGGAGAAAATGCTGGTTACCTTTTCCCACAATGTTTTCAAAAGGATTCTATTCCAGACCCGTAAAAACCAGGGATTGCTTGGGAAAGGGTTAAGCTCTGTATGTATGTAATTTCTGTAAAAATTCAATTACCAGTAACAAAGGGAACTTTCTATGAGTTCAACATCATCTCTTATTTTTTTTTTCTTAATTCAAAATTGTAGACATGTCCAAATTGAAAGCATTTGCAGAAGATAAAATAAATGTGGCTCAAAAATTGAAATATGTTTTGGGAAGGGTAGAAAACATTTTGGGAAAAGGAGAAAATGCTGGTTACCAGCATTTATTCCTTTTCCCACAATGTTTTCAAAAGATTTCTTTCTCCAGGTCGTTAAAAGTCAGGATTGTGTGGTAAAGAGTTAAACGTTAAACACTAACCAAATTACTTAATGTCAAAATTAATTTCTGCCATTCTGAGGTGTTTTTACAATAGTAATAGCATTTTCAGATTTCATCTGGTAAAAAAAAGCTATAAAAAAGCATTATGCCTCAAGGTGAGGTCTACTTCTGAAGCACTATGAAACAGTGATCATTTTGCAAGCTGTGGTGTACACTTATAAATGCACAATGTTACAGTGATCATTCTTCAAGCTGAAGTCTATATTTGAATATCAGGCTCGCAACACCCAAAAAGGGGCATTTTACAGTACTTTAAGTCAACATTAGATTTTGTCCAACCATAGGCTTGTGTAAAACAGAAAATCATACACACACAAGCTGAAAGTGTAATTTTGGATCAACCTGCACAGACTGTTCACACTAATCCTGGACAGCACTTACACAAATGTCTGAAGGCCCATTTTGCATGTTGCAGGAAATATAATATAGTGATGAAAATCCATGGTGAAGTTTACTTTTAATCTTTATATTGTAGGCTAAGGCATATATTGGAGGCAAATGTGCACTTGTACATAAAGATAAAAGCAAGAGCAAGTATTCAATATACTGGTTATTGAAATAACAATCAAACATGCAACTTTAACAGTCATAGAACTCCAACACAAGCTTACATATACATAAAGCCATACATCATGCATTAAATTATAAAATAAATAATATGTGACTGACTGTAAAAACCAGAGTACCTGCAAGTGTTGTTAACCCCATAACTAAACAATCCCTGGTTTTTACAACCCTGAGATAGAAGCCTTTTGAAAACATTATGGGAAAAGGAGAAAATGCTGGTAACCAGCATTTTCTCCTTTTCCCACAAAGTTTTCTACTCTTCCAAAGCCAACTTTCAATTTTTGAGGTATGTTTATTTAATCATCTGAAAGCGCTTTCCATTTGGACCAGTCTAAAATTGTTTTTTGAAAGTATGTTATGTTCTGAGCCACACAGATAGAATACTAAACTCCCAAGTAGAAAAATTTATATTTGATAAGCTAAATTTTTGCTAAAATCAAGGTTTTGACTTTGATAATTGCCACACAAAGAAATATATTACATATGAGCTACATTCTGTGAAAAAGGGTGCTGAATTTATCTGTAATGAGTAATGACCCGTGGTCAGCCTGCATAGTAGTGCAGGCTGACCTGGGCCGAAACTTTTCACTATTGGTCAATTTTCTGTATGTCCAGGGCCAGTCTACCTCCTGATTAAGCCTATTCTAAGAAATTGTAACTATTATGGATCCATAAGCAAGCAATCCTTTGCTTTGTATCATTCATCAACGAGATGAATTAAGCCTTTTATGTTCACATAGTATGACATTTTCCAAATATGTTCACAATATTAAAATTTTGTTTGGGCCCTTGAAAATATGCAGCATCTGCCTCCACACACTTTTTAAAACAATATCCTCATTTCTGGAATACTATACGATATTCTTCTGTAGGTATATGTTGAGAATAATGGAAGACCATACTTTCACTACCACTGAAGGCTTCTGCAAGCATATTTCTTTTAGCCGTGTGAACAACCAAAAGTCACAAAGTGACAGGTCAGGCCATTATCCTAGATGTCCTTAATCCATTACCACACAATCCCTACTTTTTGATGTCCCTGAGAAGGACTCCTTTAGAAAACATTGTGGGAAAAGGAGAAAATGCTGTTAACCAGCATGGGAAAAGGAGAAAATGCTGTTAACAAGCATTTTCTCCTTTTCCCACAATGTTTTCTACCCTTCACAAAACAATTTTCAAATTTTTAGTCACTTTTATTATGTTGTCTGCAAGTGCTTTCCATTTGCACAAACCTAAAATTTTGTTGTTTTGTAATGAATTAGCCTAAACATAATGCACAGATTCTTTCAAAAACCTGTCCCATGGCAGATTTAAGTGCTGGCAAAAAATCTGCTTGCATGTAATACTGCAGACCCCAGAGTACAGTCTGTGTTTCTGGTAGAAATCAAATGCTTGTGAGAAAAAGCCTTTTTTTCATAAAACTTCCCGGTAACAAAACTACCTTTGGAGACTTGTATTTGAAGAACAGGGCCTCTTGAATCAAAGATAATTACATGTGACACGCATTTTGATGTCATATTTAGTACAGCAATAATAGTTCTTTCACCATCATATTAATCCAAACCTTTTCAACAATATTTCTGTTCAATCTCAGTAAACCTCTTCTGCTCACTTATCCATGCTTTCTGTGAGATTAACCCTTTACCTCATAAGGCATTTCTATGGTATCTCTACTTGACCCTAAATAACAGCAAGGATGAAGCCGTTTCTTATGTGTAAATGACACCTTTTGATAGTGTATAAAACATTGTGGGAAAAGGTGAAATTGCTCGTGACGAGCAATTTCACCTTTTGCCACAATGTTTTCAAAAGGCTCCTAAAAGCAATGCGTAGAAATGAGTATCTATGGAGTAAAGGGTTAAAGTGCTTTGCACAACATCTATCCTAGCAGCTGGTTGCTTTTCCATACAAAAAAGCGGAAATGTCAGTGGTATAAGGGTAATGAATCCTGGGCCTGTATTCACCATACACTCTTGAGAACATTCTTAGTCTTATTCCCGGAGGTTTTCTAAATTTGTAAGTAACAGAACTTCTGATTGGCTAAACCAAATTGTTTAGCCAATCAGAACTTGTGTTACTTTCAAATGTAGAAAATCTTGTAGAATTAGACAAAGAATATTCTAAAGAATGGTTGGTGAATACGGGTGCTATTGTAATGACTTCAGTCAATCCTCAAAAACAATTCAGCAGAGCTGGGAATCACATCCATGACCCCTGAACTTCAGCTACACCATGACAGTATCCCATTCATGGTAAAGTGTTTAACATTGACTTTATAACACAATACCGAGTTTTAACAGTCCTGAGAAGGAAAGCTTTTGAAAACATTTCTCTTTTTCCCAAAATATGTTCTACCCTTCCAAAAATATATTATGTCAATTTCTGAGTAATACTTTTCTTGTCTCCTGGTTTTGGTAAAGGCTGGGTTGCCTTCAGTTCACACCCTCCATGATAAATCCATAACAAAACTTCTGACTGACTTAACCATCAGTGTTTTCAATCACGATTAACTCTTTACCAAACAACAAAATTTTAGACTGGTCCAAATTGAAAGCACTCACAGACGACATTATAAACGTAAGTCAAAAATTGAAAATTGTTTGTAGTAGGGTAGAAAACATTGTGGGAAAAGGAGAAAATGCTGGTTACCAGCATTTTCTCCTTTTCCCACAATGTTTTCAATAGGCTTCCATCTCAGGGTCGTAAAAACCAGGGATTGTTTGGGAAAGGGTTAAAAAAAAAGAGGAGGGAGTCATCTCCTTCAAACATAATTTCTCAAAACTACTTTTAGCTGGTCAATAATTTGCTAGTGAAATTCAATTAAGAAATAATCTTCTTTCTATCGTGGTATATCGTTCAATAAACCACAGTTGTGAGTTATGAGGCACAATAAATAATCCACGAGGGCGATAGCCCGAGTGGGTTATTCATTGCGTCGCATAACTCACAACGTGGTTTATTGAACGATATACCACGATAGAAAGAAGATTATTTCGATTCTAACATGGCCAATTCTTAATGAAAGGAAAACAAGTTCAAACTGAGAGTAAAAACGCGGATGAAGATTATGTTCCATTGAATAACTCACTCATTGAATGACGTCACTCGCTATATAGGATGATGTCACTCTACATGGATTGTCGCAGATTTTACCACGTTTTCCTTGCACTGTGTTTATAGAGCCAAAGACGCGTGTCATGTTAGAATGTTAAACAAAACATGAAAGAAAGAGTGAAAACAGTTGTGTAACAAAAACCAAAAGTGATTTCCATTCCAACATTTCATCAACAAACACTGTTTACATTTTATATAGTTATACTTACATTATATAACAACCTGTCAAGAAAAAAAAAATGTTTAGGTAAGTTTTTTACTACCTAAAAAAGAAAGAAGTCTAGATAAGTCATCAACTGGAATCATCAACTTAAAAAACAATAGGGCTGATAAAACTGAAGAGAGTCTGATTTTAATGATGTAAACATAATTACGAGTGTAAGTGCCCTTACATTCTGACCTAAAGAGACAACAAGGCAAACATGCTAAGTATCAAGAGTAAACATGCTGACTAAGTTTCAAGAGTATCAGACTGAAAATGTGGTCTCTAGACTGCACAAAAGGATTCTCTTAAAAGGATTTTGTCCAATGGCCTACTTCTCTATTCTGACATGACCCAATTTTGAACTTGTCTGAGATATCATCAGGATAACCTCGCTGAGAAAGTTTCATTAGTATCCAGCGGCCAATGTGCCTTCTACAGTGTACACTAGGCTTTTCTTAGATTTGGCTTGTGGCCTAGTCTCAGTAATGAGATGCTACGGTGATTTTTTTAATATTTGGACATTTATTGTGCACTGTTCCGTCTCAAGTCCATCAAATAACACTTTACCACTCAATCCCGACTTTTAAAGATCCTGAGAGAGAGGTCTTTTGAAAACATTGTGGGAAAAGGAGCATTTTCCCCTTTTCCCTCAATTTTTTCTACCAGTCCCAAAACAAATTTCAGTCTTTTAGCCATGTGCATGTTGTCGTCTGCAAATGCTTTCAATTTGGAAATGCCTACAATTTTGTCGTTTGGTAAAGAAATAATTTGCAGTAGCAAACGTAGAGGGCTACATTGCCTTTCTGTTTCGATTTAATTGGTATTGCAGCAAAATGCAAATAAATTTAAGTAACTAACATGACCAAAGACAGATTATTAAACCTTTCATCACCTTAAAAGATTGTAGAAGTCGTTTATGACATGTATATATCGGAAAAAAGCACTAAGAAATTTATCGTGCAAGGCAGCCAATTTGATCATTTTAGGGAATGTAAACAACTCCAGTAACAGATGAAATGCAATGTTTTCTATCATATTCAGCATTTAAATTGAAAATGTTTGTATTTCAAATGAAGGTTATCAAATACACAGCAACAGGTATATTTAAATCCTAGTTTTGTGCACTATTTGCAAAATTATTAGAGTTCAAACTTGCCTACAAAACCTGTGCCAAACTTTCAACTGCTTTTGTCTTGATTGTCTCTGTACCCAGAGGCGACCAGTCAAAAAGTAACATCTCCTTTGGGAACAGTTATCTGTAATAAGCTTGTGACCTACCTAGTCTCAATAATAAGACGCCCCTGTGATCTTTTTCATATTTGGACATTTACTGTACACCAGAGGCGACCAGTCAAAAAGTAACATTGCCTTTGGGGACAGTTATCTGTACTAGTGACCTACCTATCGGGCTCACATTACCGAATGTCAAAGATATCGGAGTTTTCTTTGATTCTGAAAACTAACATTAGTGGAAATATTGGTAAGGCTGTAAGATAGTTAAAACAATTAAAAGATACACTTCTTTTGTGTAATTTTAACATCAATGGTCAATCTGCGGCTGTTTAGACTTCTATCCGGTTTCAACTCACCTCTCTATTTTGAATGGAAATCTTATTGGTAGGATTGTTGTGCATAATTAGACTGTTTGTAAAGACGGTAACTTTTCCGCTGAAAACATTTCGGCTTTTCTCTTCATGTCATTGCATATATTGAAATATTTTAGAAGAAATTGCAAACTTCCAATTTTCGTTTTCCTTGGTTGCAACAGAAAGTATTTGCCGCCATCTTGAAACCGTGGATCTAATAATCTATAGCGTGAAGGTACACAGCGGTAGAATGAGCGAGGGTTAAAGTAGTTCCGGCTTAAATTTTGCCGGAATATCCCGTATGTTTGTAGCTTGAAAATGATTCAAACGCTTTGGAATTTTAGTTCAACTCACACGAGAACGACTTGTCCAAATCAAAAGGATTCGCAGACGACAATTTAATTCAGGTTAAAATGACAGAATTTGTATGATAGGCTAGAAAACATAGTGAGAAAACGAGACAATGCCGTTTCTTGTATTTTCTCTTTTTTCCACGATGTTTTCAAACAGACTTTTTCATCGGTTTGCTAAATGCGAAAACTCGAAATTGTCTGCTAAAGAGTTAATTGACTAGTCTTCAAAAATAGTAAAAATCCCAAATGTAGCAATTGTCATTTTCTAAGCTTTTTAAGTCTTTGGATTTCAAACTCATTATAGATCTACATGTATGCTTTTAATTAAATGACTGGAATCTACATGGGCAGAAAAAGGACATGTAGTATACATATATAAAGTCATTGCCAACAAGTTTTCTAATTCTATACAAACCATACCGTGGGTCGACTCTTAACGATCCCGAAAAAGAAGGTTTTTAAAAACAGTGTGGGAAAAGAATAAAATGCTGGTAACCAGCATTTTTTTTTTCTTTTCCCGCAATGTTTTCTACCTTTTGAAAGACAAATTTAAAAAAAAAATTGAATAACATTTCAAATGTCACTTGCAAATTTATGCTTTCGATGTCGAAATGTCTTAAATTTTCTCGTTTTGAAGAGAATTAACTCGTTACCTGATGCAGGCCCGTAGGAACAGGGGGGAGGGGGTAAGCCCCCCCCCCAAATGATTTTGACAATCATGGTAATTCAAATTACCCTTTGTCGCGAATAGTTTCAATCGACGCAAAATTTTCCATAAAATACGAGTTAGCATCCCCCCCATCTTGAATTGCTTCCTACGTCCCTGTGATGGTCACATTTTATATTTATCTATACTGAAAGCATTTGCAGATGACAAATTATGATAGATGTATATCAAATGACAGGATTGTCTTTGAAGTGTAGTAAACGTTATGGAAAAGGAGAAACTGTTGGTTACCAGCACTGTCTTCTTTTCCCGCAATGATTTTGCGATTTTCACGCTTCTTCCTCTTGGTTATCAGAACTAAAAAACTCAGACTTGTTTGGTAAAGAGTTATATTGGGACATATTAATACGACATGAAAACATTACAAAAACATTAATAATGGCAAGCCTTATACACATTTAAAATTTCGAAAAATTAAAGGTGTAAAAATTGATTCAAATTTGAATCAGAAAGACTAGAAAACACTGTTGCCTATGTGCCTAATCGGCATTATGGTTAACTATGTACCTAATCTCTTTAGAATAATTTCTGTTTTGTATGTACCTAAACTCTTTAGAGTCTTCTTCACAAACTAAAGAGTTAAGGTACATACAAAACAGAAATGAAGACTCTAAAGAGTTAAGGTACAAACACAACAGCTGTGAGGACTCTAAAGAGTTAAGGTACATACAAAACAGAAATGAAGACTCTAAAGAGTTAAGGTACATACACATCAGACTTGACGACTTAAAAGAAATTCGGTGCGTACACAACAATGATAAAGACTGTAATGAGATTAGGTTCCTATCAACAATGATGACAACTCTAAAGGGAATAGGTACATCAAAACAGAAATGAAGACTCTAAAGCGATTAGGTACATATAAAACCGAAGTGAAGACTCTAAAGAGTTTAGGTACATACACAACAGATATGACGATCCTAAAGAGTAAAGGTACATATAGAAAAGAAATGAAGACTCTAAAGAGTTAAGGGACATACACAACAGATATGAAGATCTTAAAGAGTAAAGGTACATAAAAAACAGAAATGAAGACTCTAATGAGTTAAGGTACATACATAACAGATATGACGATCCTAAAGAGTAAAGGTACATATAAAACAGAAATGAAGACTCTAAAGAGTTAAGGTACATACACAACAGCTGAGAGGACTCTAAAGAGTAAAGGTACATACGCAACGGATATGACGATCCTAAAGAGTAAGGGTACATACAGAACAGAACTGAAGACTCTAAAGAGTAAAGGTACATACGCAGCAGATATGACGATCCTTAAGAGTAAAGGTACATACAGAACAGAACTGAAGACTCTAAAGAGTAAAGGTACATACCCAATGGATATGACGATCCTAAAGAGTAAAGGTACATACAGAACAGAAATGAAGACTCTAAAGAGTTAAGGTACATACCCAATGGATATGACTATCCTAAAGAGTAAAGGTACATACAGAACAGAAATGAAGACTCTAAAGAGTTAAGGTACATACGCAACGGATATGACGATCCTAAAGAGTAAAGGTACATACAGAACAGAAAAGAAGACTCTGAAGAGTATGTACCTTTACTCTTTAGAGTCTTCATTTCTATTTTGTATGTACCTTCACTCTTTAGGATCGTCATATCTGCTGTGTATGTACCTTTACTCTTTGGAGTCTTCATTTCTGTTCTGTATGTACCTTTGCTCTTTAGGATCGTCATATCTGCTGTGTTTGTACCTTAACTCTTTGGAGTCTTCATTTCTGTTCTGTATGTACCTTCACTCTTTAGAGTCTTCTTTTCTGTTTTGTATGTACCTTTACTCTTTGGAGTCTTCATTTCTGTTCTGTATGTACCTTCGCTCTTTAGAATCTTCTTTTCTGTTCTGTATGTACCTTAACTCTTTGGAGTCTTCATTTCTGTTGTGTATGTACCTTTGCTCTTTAGAGTCTTCTTTTCTGTTCTGTATGTACCTTTACTCTTTGGAGTCTTCATTTCTGTTCTGTATGTACCTTCACTCTTTAGAGTCTTCTTTTCTGTTCTGTATGTACCTTTACTCTTTGGAGTCTTCATTTCTGTTCTGTATGTACCTTCACTCTTAAGAGTCTTCTTTTCTGTTCTGTATGTACCTTTACTCTTTGGAGTCTTCATTTCTGTTCTCTATGTTCCTTCACTCTTTAGGATCGTCATATCTGCTGTGTATGTACCTTTACTCTTTGGAATCGTCATTTCTGTTCTGTATGTACCTTCACTCTTTAGGATCGTCATAACTGCTGTGTATGTACCTTTACTCTTTGGAGTCTTCATTTCTGTTCTGTATGTACCTTCACTCTTTAGAATCGTCATATCTGCTGTGTATGTACCTTAACTCTTTGGAGTCTTCATTTCTGTTGTGTATGTACCTTTGCTCTTTGGAGTCTTCTTTTCTGTTCTGTATGTACCTTTACTCTTTGGAGTCTTCATTTCTGTTCTGTATGTACCTTCACTCTTTAGGATCGTCATAACTGCTGTGTATGTACCTTTACTCTTTGGAGTCTTCATTTCTGTTCTGTATGTACCTTCACTCTTTAGAGTCTTCTTTTCTGTTCTGTATGTACCTTTACTCTTTGGAGTCTTCATTTCTGTTCTGTATGTACCTTCACTCTTTAGGATCGTCATATCTGCTGTGTATGTACCTTACCTCTTTGGAGTCTTCATTTCTGTTCTGTATGTACCTTCACTCTTTAGAGTCTTCTTTTCTGTTCTGTATGTACCTTTACTCTTTGGAGTCTTCATTTCTGTTCTGTATGTACCTTCACTCTTTAGAGTCTTCTTTTCTGTTCTGTATGTACCTTTACTCTTTGGAGTCTTCATTTCTGTTCTGTATATACCTTCACTCTTTAGGATCGTCATATCTGCTGTGTATGTACCTTTACTCTTTGGAGTCTTCATTTCTGTTCTGCATGTACCTTCACTCTTTAGGATCGTCATATCTGCTATGTTTGTACCTTAACTCTTTGGAGTCTTCATTTCTGTTCTGTATGTACCTTTGCTCTTTGGAGTCTTCTTTTCTGTTCTGTATGTACCTTTACTCTTTGGAGTCTCATTTCTGTTCTGTATGTACCTTCACTCTTTAGAGTCTTCTTTTCTGTTCTGTATGTACCTTTACTCTTTGGAGTCTTCATTTCTGTTCTGTATGTACCTTCACTCTTTAGGATCGTCATATCTGCTGTGTATGTACCTTTACTCTTTGGAGTCTTCATTTCTGTTCTGTATGTACCTTCACTCTTTAGAGTCTTCTTTTCTGTTCTGTATGTACCTTTACTCTTTGGTGTCTTCATTTCTGTTCTGTATGTACCTTCACTCTTTAGGATCGTCATATCTGCTGTGTATGTACCTTTACTCTTTGGAGTCCTTATTTCTGTTCTGTATGTACCTTCACTCTTTAGGATCGTCATATCTGCTGTGTATGTACCTTAACTCTTTGGAGTCTTCATTTCTGTTCTGTATGTACCTTCACTCTTTAGGATCGTCATAACTGCTGTGTATGTACCTTAACTCTTTGGAGTCTTCATTTCTGTTCTGTATGTACCTTTGCTCTTTAGAGTCTTCTTTTCTGTTCTGTATGTACCTTTACTCTTTGGAGTCTTCATTTCTGTTCTGTATGTACCTTCACTCTTTAGAGTCTTCTTTTCTGTTCTGTATGTACCTTTACTCTTTGGAGTCTTCATTTCTGTTCTGTATGTACCTTCACTCTTTAGGATCGTCATAACTGCTGTGTATGTACCTTTACTCTTTGGAGTCTTCATTTCTGTTCTGCATGTACCTTCACTCTTTAGGATCGTCATATCTGCTATGTTTGTACCTTAACTCTTTGGAGTCTTCATTTCTGTTCTGTATGTACCTTTGCTCTTTGGAGTCTTCTTTTCTGTTCTGTATGTACCTTTACTCTTTTGAGTCTCATTTCTGTTCTGTATGTACCTTCACTCTTTAGAGTCTTCTTTTCTGTTTTGTATGTACCTTTACTCTTTGGAGTCTTCATTTCTGTTCTGTATGTACCTTCACTCTTTAGGATCGTCATATCTGCTGTGTATGTACCTTTACTCTTTGGAGTTTTCATTTCTGTTCTGTATGTACCTTCACTCTTTAGAGTCTTCTTTTCTGTTCTGTATGTACCTTTACTCTTTGGAGTCTTCATTTCTGTTCTGTATGTACCTTCACTCTTTAGGATCGTCATATCTGCTGTGTATGTACCTTTACTCTTTGGAGTCCTCATTTCTGTTCTGTATGTACCTTCACTCTTTAGGATCGTCATAACTGCTGTGTATGTACCTTTACTCTTTGGAGTCTTCATTTCTGTTCTGTATGTACCTTCACTCTTTAGAATCGTCATATCTGCTGTGTATGTACCTTAACTCTTTGGAGTCTTCATTTCCGTTCTGTATGTTCCTTTACTCTTTAGGATCGTCATATCTGCTGTCTATGTACCTTTACTCTTTAGAGTCTTCATTTCTGTTCTGTATGTCCCTTTACTCTTTATAGTCTTCATTTCTGTTCTGTATGTACCTTTAATCTTTAGGATCGTCATATCTGCTGTGTATGTACCTTTACTCTTTAGAGTCTTCATTTCTGTTGTGTATGTACCTAAACTCTTTAGAGTCTTCATGTGGGAACGAGAAAAATTGCTTGTTACCATCATTTTCTCCTTTTCCCACAATGTTTTCTAACGTCTTCTTTATCAGGGTCATCAGAAGTAGGTAGTGTGTGGTAATGGGTTAAAGCGCATGTTAAACATATTTCGGTCATAAAACAACTAAACATATATATTTATCAGCGATTTAAAAACAAATTTCTACAAATTATCCAAATCTCTCTTGATTCTGCTTCCTGGGAACTACACCAGTACTTAACCCGGATATGTTGATCAATGAAAGATCCCAAACTTAAAAAACCCCGCTCCTGTGTCTTGAACTCCAGTCCCTTTGGTTATGTGGCAGACGCTCTATCTCTCAACCATGGACACTATCAATTAAGCTTTAGCCGATTTATTTTGTCGCTGTCAAAAGGGAAACATGCATTTTTTTTTTAAATTTTAAACATGCTTATATTGTTTATGTACCTAAACGCTTTACAGTTTATACTGCTTTCTAGATACCTTAACACGTTGGAGTAGACTACATCATCACTACGTTCTCTGTCCTAACCACATACAAACAGACAAAGCAATCTTTATATGCTCTTTTATCGCAAAAAACGCCAGACGGGCTGAAAAACGTAATTTCAAGTGTATTAACAGTCCTTTTCAAAAGAAGACGCCTGTCAATGAAATTGATAAATTAATCTACTTCCGAAAGGTCCCGGGCTTTAGCGCAATGATATTAAAGTTGGCATAAAGTAGTTCAATTTTAATAACTTGAATATTGGCATTTTCTTCTTAATTTGCAGATATCTAGGACGATATTTAAATTCTAATTTTGATCTGCAGATCTTCTATATGATACATATTTCTACATATGCCAGCGTTTCCATTTTGTCATACCGTACCCTCGCTCTTTAGAGTCTATACCGAGTCTATATCAAAACAGCGTACCCTCACTCTATAGAATATTAGTTCAACCTCTTGAAACATAGGAAGCTTTAAAGAGCGCATGCGCGTTGTTGCAGTTGAGCTGGTTCTCCTCTTCAAAATGAGAACGGAGATTCATGCCATGAAGCTTTCGACCCCAATAAAACATGACAGCCAAAGTAGCGGTTTTTAACCAAAACAAGCATTGCCTTGATCTCACGTTAAATATTATTGCTTGGATGTTACCCCAAAAGTATGGAGCAGTCGTTTCAATGGATAAACCTCTTATGGCGCTATTGCGATTCAGTTGCTACTGCAGCCGTTGGCCAGAGAGAGAGAGAGAGAGAGAGAGAGAGAGAGAGAGAGAGAGAGAGAGAGAGAGAGAGATTTTCTTTTAATCTCAGAGTTCTTCTTCTTATCACAGGAAAAATCTCTCTATACAGCTTGATCATTTCATTGTCAATAGATGTAAATATTTAGGTTTGCAGATGACAAATTTAATGGAGCAAAGGGAACGGATTCGCCACCGCGCCCAGGGATCGTATATCTATATATATAGATGCATATAAAAGATCCCTGTCGCGCTAAAGGAGTTGTCCATTGCCGACAATCGGGTTTTGCAGTCGAATTATTTTGGGATTACACATGCATCGCTGAAAAAGTGATAGGAATTAAAGTGATAGACATTTTAGTCTTAATTTCTGCGATTCAAATTAGCTAGTGAATAAGGTGGTAAAATCAGATCTACTCGCGTGGTGTTTCATATCATAGGCCTATGTTATATACACTTTCAAATATAGGCAATGCAATAAAATACTTACCAATTAGAGTTCAAAAAGGTGAAGAATAAATTAAAGTTCTTTCTTAATTTCACTAACTAGATCTACTAGTATCTTAAGGTTACCCTGAAAATCAAAGGTGCCTGCGGCTAAATCTTTTCAGAACATATATAAATTTGTAAATTTAGATGTCCAATTTGACGACGAAGGACATTCGGCCTCTTCATAGAATTTGTTTTCATCAACTTGAGTTGGATGAAAACATGACTCGATCATCTCTGGAACTTTTGATGCTCTTGGTTGGACTTTTAATGCATATCAACTGTCCCTCAGAAAACCTCACAGAAAAAAAAGAGTCCAATAGCATAAATGGACTTATGTCTAGCAAGAAGGGGCGGCGGGGGGGGGGGGGGGGGGGCTCGCCGCTCTGCTTTCAAGATCACTCTCAATTCAAACTTAAACTATTGCTTTTCAACCATTCCAATACGTATGGCATGGGACCATCTTGCTAAGACTGCGTTTCTCATGCACTGTAGACAGGCCTATGTTTTTCCATTTAGATCTAGTCAAGTATGCTGGTTAAACTTTTTCTTCAAGGGAAGACTGCACACTTTGTGCAATCTGATTCTTAATCTACACCGTCCATAAGTGTATAATATACGATCCTTGATCAAACGTTGCAATTTTTAGTGAAAGAGTAAAAATGACTGACATAACCTGCATGGAACTTTTAAACTTGAAATCACTTGACTTGATGCAAGAACGAAAAAAAAAAATGCGGTAAAATATTAAAAGAATTCTATCGAAATATCTTTCAGAAAACTTTAACATCTAGATAAAATATTCAAAAGGAGAATTTGAATTATCGCAATAGTTTTCCAAAAATGGACTTTGCGCCTATCTCGTAAAACGCGGGGGGGGGGGGGGGGGGGGGGGGGGGGGGGGGCGAGGGGGGGCGTGCCTGCCACTCGTCAACACTCGGCCGATTCCGTAACTACAGGGCACCCGATTGTTAACACACGTGAAATATGGAAAAGTTCGACCCGAAAGGTATCTTAGCTGAATGACAGCAGATTTCAAATTAACTTTGCAGTCTAATATTAATCTTCACTGCCCTTAGAAACAAGTGACATTATGTGCAGTCCTTCTACAACACAGGTTATCAGAAATGCCAGAAACATGTTCGCCCAGAGTTTTTTCGCTCCTGAAGTTGGTTCATTCGCTTTTTGATGATCTGTAAAGACTAATACCCCAGGAATATGTCTCACAGCGGACTGGGTTTCTTTTCAGCCTATTTTGGTGCATATTTTAGTAATAGGAAGTAAGGTTTGTATTTCATTTATTTTGTTTGGGTGTTTTGAGTGTCCATTTTCTTTTACCTTTTTGACTCTTTAAATACAAAACGGCCAAATTTTAGACAGGTCCAAATTAAAAGCGCTTGCAGACAACAAAATAAACATCACTCAAAAACTGATGTTTTTCTAACAGGGTAGAAAACTTTGTGGGAAGAGGAGAAAATGTTGGTTACCAGCATTTTCTCCTTTGCCGACAATGTTTTTGAAAGGCTTGTTTCTCAAAACCAGGGATTGTTTGGTAAAGGGTTAAACAATTTTTAGGGTCCTGCATCTAAAGAATATACTAAAAGCATTCTCTCCACAAACAATTTATTTTACTTTCTCCAAGACAAATAGCATCATTCAAGCCACATTCAATTTATTATCTGCAGATTATATGTCAACATAAATTAAAATTGTAAAATTGTAGTAGCCTTTATTTCTCATATTTATATTTTAAGACCATCCCCATCTTAGATATAATCCATTGAAAGATGACTGGGTACTTGTCTGTCCTCATCGCATGAAGAGACCCTGGGCAGGCCAAGTGGAGAAACCAGAGGAGAAGGAGATTCCCCGACATGACCCTAAAAACCCACTTTGCCCTGGGGTGACAAGGCCCAACGGCAAGGTTAAGTATTTACTCTTTACTGAACAACAGACTTTAGGACTGGACCAAGTCGAAAGTTTCTGCAGAAGACAAAACCTTTCCCATACAACAAAATATTAGATTTGCTCAAATAGAAAGCACTTGCAGACCACAAAATAAACAACTCAAAAATTGAAATTTGTTTCTAGCAAGTTAGAAAACATTGTGGAAAAAGAAGGAAATGCTGGTTACCAGCATTTTCTCCGTTTCCAACAATGTTTCAAAAGGCTTCTAAGGGTCGTAAAAACCAGGGATTATTTTGTAAAGGGTTAAAGGTTGCCAAATTGATGATTTATCTTGTAGGGTAGAAAACATTGTGGAAAAGTAGAACATTCCGGTTAACAGAATTTTCTCACTTTTTCCATCATGTTTTCAGAAGGCTTCTTCAGAAGGGTTGTTAGAATATGGGATAGGAAAGTAACCTTATGAAAAAACAATCCTGATTTCTAATGACCCTGAAGGAGAAAGCTTTTCAAAAACATGGGAAAAGGAGAAAATGCTGGTGACCAAAATTATCTCCCTTTTCTACAGTGTTTTCTACTCTTTCAAAGACAACATTTTTGCTGCAGCAATTTTTTTGTGAGCAAACCAGATCAATGTGGATCTGGACAAGTCTTTACTTACATTATTTGGTAAAGAGTGAATGATTAATTTTCACAGAATGTATTTCATCCATCGTATGAACAATCTTAGTGTTTCATTCTTCAAAATTTTGTAGTTTGACAAAGAACTAAATGAATTTTGAACTGTAACTCTTGACTGCCATAGGTCAACTCTTAAGTGAAAGGTGTACTATGCAACATAATGCATAATACAATCAAATGCATCTATTTTTACTAAGAGAGGCAGCTTGCATCATGCTGCAGTGTCCATTAACCCTTTCCCAAACAATCCCTGGTTTTTACAACCCTGAGAAAGAAGACTTCAGAAAACATAATGGGAAAAGGAGAAAATGCTGGTAACCAGCATTTTCACCTTTTCCTACAATGCTTTCTACTCTTTCCAACACAAATTTCAGTTTTCTTATAGCAATTATTTTGTCGTCTGCAAATGCTTTCAATTTGGACAGGTCTAGATCATTGTTGTTTGGTAAAGGGTTAAGAAAAGCCTTACTAGTTAGTTAGGCTTTTTTTGTATGTTATGGGCACCTTATCCAAACTGATAATAATGGGTTTTCCATGACTACCTATTTCTTTGAACTGTGACCCCCAGACTGCTTCATATGTTTCCAGGTAAACCCAGAGTATGACAGCACCTTTGTGTTCACAAATGATTTTCCTGCACTTTTGGAAGAAGCTCCAGCCCCAGGTTAGAAAGTTTTCACATCAGAATAGGACCTTGTGTGTGTGTGGCATAGATCAAGATTAGACTGCACAGAAGCTATGCAAAACATAGATAGGGAGCTTTTACTTTGGGCCCAACTTTGAAAGCAAAATTTCTGTTCAAATTGAAAGCACTAGCAAGCGACAAAATAAAACCCTCAAAAACTGAAATTTGTTTCTTGCAGGGCAGAAAACATTGTGGCAAAAGGAGAAAATGCTGGTTACCAGAAGGTTTTCAGAAGGCTTCTTCCTCAGGGCCGTGAAAAGCTTGGGATCGTGTGTGTGCAAAAAGGGTTAAGTTTTTGTTAAGAGGAAATATTAATCAAACTAGGCGAAATAATCATCAAATTCTTTAAATATTATTTTAAATTAGTAATTTATGTTAGTGTTGGGCAATCTGTTTAAAATGTCAAAAAAATCGATTATCGCTTTGTAATTGAAAGGGCAAACCAACTACACTGTAGCTATCCGTAGTACAATCGGTTTCTCTATTTAACTGAGAATGCCTTTTTTCTTTAAATACTGTGACAATATTGTCTACATGATATTAAGTTTATAAGGATGTTGTGTTTTGCACTTGAAATATCAATTGAGATACATTACTATTAAATTTTCTGCTTCATTCAATACCATTCATTTTGTTCCTTATATTTTAATTTTCAAACATGTTAAAAAGAATCAGACATATTTCAAGCATTTGCAAATGCCTCCAGATGTCTGCTAAGGACAATATTAGTGGTACGGTCAGATGGCAGGGGACTTGGAAACTTGTTCACGGCTGTGGTGAATCATGTCCCGAGCCAGAGGCGAGGCAGTGACATGATTCACCACAGCTGTGAACAAGTTTCCAAGTCCCCTGCCACCTGATCGTACAATGAATTTATTATACTGCAGAGTTATACCCTTTCAAAGGGTACTAAGCGAAATTTTCTTGTTTTATAATTGCAAGCATCAAGAAGTATGCTGACGAAATAGAAATTCCCTTCTGAGTGCCCCAATTCAATGAAAACTGACGTCACTTGAAACTGATGTTAATAAAACATGCATTTTGGTGTATCAATGTGCAGTCTGGTGATCGATTGAAGCCGCCATTTTGGATGTTGTGTTGAACGTGTAGTGATGTTTCCAGGCACTCCAAAGGGAAATTGGCATTACATGGTTTTTGCCAGGGAACATGATATATATGTTCCCAGCATGTTAACCAATCAAATCATGAGAAATTTCTTTGCAGTATAATAAGATTGACTGTAAAAGTGACTATTAATTTCAGATGAAGATAAAGATCCATTGTTTCAGTGCGCTGAGGCTAAAGGTACATGTAAAGTGATGTGTTTTCATCCTTGGTCAGACATCACTTTACCTCTAATGTCCACTACAGAGGTCAAAACAGTCATAGATAAGTGGGTGGAGATTGCTGTTGAATTGGGACAGAAGTATACCTGGGTACAGGTGAGAGGCACCTTGTCATATTGTGTTGTCAGAAAGATGTAACCATTGTTCTGTGAAAAAGGTTTAACCCTTTACCAGACGACAAAAAATTGGCCCCGACCAAATTGAAGGCATTTGCATATGACAACAACAATGTGGCTCAAATGGTTCAATTGTTTAGAAAGAGTAGAAAACATTGTTTTCTAAAGGCTTCTTTTTCAGGGTCATCAAAAGTAGGAATTGTGTAAAGGGTCTAATGCATCTGCAAAAAAGTATCAGGGCATGCTGACCTGGCTCAAAACCTTTTGCTATTGGAATATTTCTTGTATGTAGAGCTCCAGATAGAGAGAGTGATTTTGATTTCAAACTTGACAATACTAATTACTCTCCAATAAACCCTATGTTATTTCAAACATATTTATGTTACATTGATTGAGAAACAAATTCTAACAACTTATACTAATCTCTCTCGATTCTGCCTCCTAGGAACTACACCAGTACTCGCACTGAATGTGTGGGTCAATGAAAAGTCCTGAAGTTGACAACCCGCTTTTGGGTATTGAACTCTGGACCTAATGGTTAGGAGGCCTACGCTGTACCTCACAACCAAGGACATCACCAAACCTTATGTTGTGGGTATTCATTAGAATTGTCTCACCGAGACGATTAGATTATTCTAATGAGTACCCACAATATAGGGTTTTGAAGAGAAATAATGACTTTCGAATACAATCACTCCCTCTTACCTGAAGCTCTGTGTATGTCAAAGGACTATTCTACATCAAGATTCAGTCGTTTGATAGACAAAATGGATTTAATTGATCTGTGATTATCTGATGACCTTGCATGATGATGGGAAAAGTTATACATGACAGTGTATGATAACCTTGCAATAAGTGTGTCATCTGTTATGCAGATCATTGATGGAGTACAGTCCAAAACACAGGCAAAAAGTTTAAAGTATGGATTCTATATAGTGATATTAGCAAGACAGCAATGTCACACTTTCGATACATGTAGTGTAAACTGGAAACAAATAATTAAGTGATTCTGCTGTTAAAAACTTGTTCACAGCTATAGAGAATCATGTCACCACCTTCTGCTTGGGGTGACATGGTTCACCACAGCTGTTAACAAGTTTCCAAGTCCCCTGCTATCAGACCTTACAACCAATACTGTTGGACTGGCAATAATAAGTATGAAAAGCAATTACGGATAACAATTTTTCCTTTTCCCACAATGTTTTCGAACGGCTTTTTTCCAAAGGTCGTTAAAAGTCGGCATTGTGTGGTTAAGGGTTAACTTTGTCCTCTTCACATAATAGCTATATGTCTAATTTGTAGATATTTGAGAACAGGGGCGCCATAATGGGCTGTTCCAACCCACATCCACACTGTCAGATATGGGCAAGCTCCTATCTACCCAATGAGCCCACCATTAAAGACAGAACCCAGAAAGACTATTTCCTAAAATACAAGTCACCCATGCTTTGTGATTATGTTAGTAAAGAACTTGTGAAGAAGGTACCCTTTTTATTTTCTGTACCTCATTACCAAACAAGAAATTCTTATTGCTGGTCCAAATTGAAAGCATTTGCAGACGGCAAAATAAAAGTGATTGAAAATTTGAAAGTTGTTTTGTTAAGGGTAGAAAACATTGTGGGAAAAGGCGAAAATGCTGGATACCAACATTTTCTTCTTTTCCCACAATATTTTCTAAAGGCTTCTTTCTCAGGGTATTAGGGATTGTGTGGTAATGGGTTAAAAAAAAAAGAATCATAGACTTGTCCTAGCTTAACCTTTTACCAAACAACCCCAAGTTTTTACAACACTGATATAGAAACCTTTTGAAAATATTGTGGTAAAAAGGAGAAAATGCTGGTAACCAACATTTTCTGCTTTTCCCACAATGTTTTCCATCCTGCTGAAAACAAATTTCAATTTTGAATCAGGTTTATTTCGTCTTCTGCAAGTGCTTTCAATTTGGACCAATCTGAAATTTTGTCATTTGGTAAAGGGTTAAAGCATTTGCAGACTACAAATTGAATTTATATTCAGATGATGCTATTTGCTTTTGAATATATGTAGATAACATTATGGGAGCCAGAGAAGTGCTTGTAAACAATATTTTTTTCCTTTTCCTGCAATGTTTTTCAAGAGCTTTTATTCTTAAAGTTCTTAAGGTTAAGGATTATGTTGTGAAGGATTATGTGCTTATCTATGTATAAACAAATCACTTAACCCTTTCCCAGACAACAAACTTTTGGACTAGACCAAATTGAAAGCATTTGCAGATGACACTTCAACTCTTGCTGAAAAGATGATTTCTGTCTATGATAGGGTAGAAAACATTGTGGGAAAAGGAAAAAATGCTGGTTACCAGCATTTTCTCCTTTTCCCACAGTGTTTTCAAAAGGCTACTATTCCAGACCCATAAAAACCAGGGATTGTTTGGGAAAGGGTTAAACACAGCAACAAAATCAGTCGGGTTCAACTTACCAGTGTGTCTACTTTATACAAAAGAAACATTTACATGCTCTTACATGCTTAACCCATTACCACACAATCCCTACTTTTGATGCCCCTGAGAAAGAAGCCTCTAGAAAACATTGTGGGAAAAGGAGAAAATGCTGGTAACCAGCATTTTCTCCTTTTCCCCCAATTTTTTTCTCAATTTCACAAAAAAAAATCTAAATTTCAGCCACTTTTATTTTGTCGTCTGCAAATGCTTTCAATTTGGACCAGTCTAAAATTTTGTCGTTTGGTAATGAGTTAAAAGACTACTTTACATTTATGCACTCATTAGATCCTAGGTCCTCAAAGAAAAACGTGTTGCTTTTTCTATAAATAAAAGGGCTTGACCTGTTTATCTCTGCTGAACAGAATGGCTATTAGCCAGAACTAGAAATAGACAAACTTCTCCTCTATTTATGAAAACAGGATTAGGCTAGAAAAATACTAGTGCATGGAACAGCTGGTTGTCAGCAACAATCCTTTTTGTAGATTGTTTGTAACTCTTCTTCCTTGTCATTTAACCCATTACCACACAATCCCTACTTTTGATGCCCCTGAGAAAGAAGCCTTTAGAAAACATTGTGGAAAAAGGAGAAAATGCTGGTAACCAGCATTTTCTTCTTTTTCCACAATGTTTTCTACCCTTTCCAAATCAAATTTCGATACTTCAGTCACATTCATTTTGTCATCTGCAAATGCTTTCGATTTGAACCAGTCTAAAATTTTGTTGTGTGGTAAAGAGTTAAACACTGCAGTTTACCATTTACCAACTAATAACTAGTTTTAAAGAAGCCTTTTGAAAAAGAAAATGCTGGTAACCAGCATTTTCTCTTTCCCCCCCCCCCCCCAAAAAAAAGTTTTTTACCCTATCAAAGAAAAATTCCACCATTTGCCATCTATAAATGCTTCCAATTTGGATAAGTCTAAACTTTTGCCATGTGGTAAAGATTCAATGGTACATATCTTTTTCAGGAGCGTGTGATACTGGAAAATGCAGACTGGGTATGGTTGGTGCCTTACTGGGCAACATGGCCCTATGAGACTTTATTATTACCCAAAACACATGTACTTAGGCTCGAAGACTTAACAGAATCCCAACGTAACTGTAAGGTCTTTGTTAATTTTTTTGTACGTCAAAGTAATTTGATTTTTCATATAATGTATAACATTTCATAAAATTTGGATATAATTTCCTTAATTTTCAAAACGGCACCATAGCACCTCAGGCCCTGTTCAGCTAGTGCTAGTAATTCCATTTTAAATGTAAATTTCTAGACAGATGACCAGATTAACTCCTTACCACACATTGTCAATTTATAATGACCCTTAGAAAGAATCCTTTTGAAAACATTGTGGAAAATGGAGAAAATACAGGTAACCAGCATTTTATCCTTTTCCCACAATGTTTTCCACCCTTCTCAAATGGAATTTCAATATTTCAGTCACATTTATTTTGTCGTCAGCAAATGTTATCAGTTTGGACCAAGCTATAGTTTTCTGTTTGGTAAAGAAAAAAAATCAGATTGCTTCGGCTGATTTTTGAAGTCACAATAGACCCATTGCGAGTGCAGCATTTGGAATAAAGACGGGACAAACAGAAATACTTGAATGCAAGTATTTACTGTAAAAATAACTATTCTTGCTAAATCTTTTTATAAAATCATAGAGTCAATATTCTTTCTTCTCTCAATGAAACACTGTGACATAAGGAAGAAAATGCTTGTTACAAACAAAGCTTGCATCTAAAACTGTCTGCACAATTCAGAGTTTAAATGATACTGAGAAAGGAGCCCTCTAAAAAAAATGGTGAGAAAAGGAGTAAATAGTGGTTACCAGCATTTTGTCCTTTTCCCACAATGTTTTCTTCCTATAAAAGACAGAAAACACTGTTTTAGCCCAATTTAATTTGCCATTGGCGAATGTATTAAATTTGGCCAAAGCTAAAATTTTGTAACCAGCATTTTCTCCTTTTGCCACAATATTTTCTTCTAAGGTAAAGTTTCAATTTTTGATTAACCCTTTAACAAACGACAAAAATTTAGACTGGTCCAAGTTGAAAGCACTTGCAGATGACAAAATAAACGTAACACGAACATTGAAAATTGTTTCCAGCAGGGTAGAAAACTTTGTGGGAAAAGGAGAAAATGCTGCTTACCAGCATTTTCTCCTTTTTCCACAATGTTTTCAAATGCCTTCTTAATCAGGGTTGTTAAAAGTCGGGACTGTGTGGTAAAGGGTTAATTTAAATTTTGTCGTCTGCAATTCCTTTGAATTTGGACAAGTTCAAAATTTTGTTATTTGGTACAGTTAATTGAGAATACACTAATATAGATGCAGAAAAATGCCTACTTCTGACATTATGCACTAAAGATATGTGAAGGCAAATATATACCGTTACTTTGATTTTATTTCAGCTTTAGCAGATATCATGAAGAGGTTGCTTATAAAATATGACAATCTATTTGACGTTTCTTTTCCATATTCCATGGGCTGGTGTGGTAAGTTGCTTTTGGTGCTCATTTATTGATTGAATCTGCATTTATTTATTGTCGTCACCAGTTGCCCATATCGGCAACGCCCCCAAAGGCTGTTAATATTGTTATGGGGGATAGTGCAGATACCTAGTCTGCTAAGTGGGACTCACTGACCTTTTTTGGGCAGGGTTGATCAAGATCAGGCTGTGCAGAATGTGTAGTCTGATCTTTGATCTACACACATAAGAATATGTTTTATTCCAAAAGTTATCGTTGAATAAGCAAAATTTTATTTTTCACTATTGGTTTAGAAGTTTCATTTTACTTCTTTAGTAGGATTCCAAAATTTTGGGTGGAGTAAGTTGAAAGTATTTGCTTTGTTTGTTTTTATGTATTGGAGCTAAACGTTATTCTTGATATAACAGCAACCAGTGCTCCTACACTTATGTTTCTTGGCTTTCTCACATCAGTACGGACACAACTTTGTTTCCAAGCCACTGACTACTTTCTCACATGCATTGGAGCTGAGAGTCAAAAAATCAGAAGAAAGACAGTTGTGGCGACTGGATATCAAACAAAAGCATTTGCAGACAAAAAATAAAATGTAGCTAAAGTGGCAATTTCCAGATTTCATAGGGTAGAAAACATAAAGGGAAGAGGAAAAAAATGCTGGTTGCCAGCATTTTTCCCTTCTGTACAGAGTGTTGTCCAAGGCCTCTTTTCTTTGGGTTGTTCGAACTGGGGATTACATGTTAAAGAGTAAAGGTTGATTGTTGACTTATTTAACCCTTTACCAAACAATCCCTGGTTTTTACGACCCTGAGATAGAAGCATTTGGAAACATTGTAGGAAAAGGAGAGAATGCTGGTCTCCTTTTCCAACAAAGTGTTCTACCCTGCTGGAAACAAATTTCAGTTTTTGAATTATGTTTATTTTGTTGTCTGCAAGTGCTTTCAATTTGGAACAGTCGAAAATTTTGTCGTTTGGTAAAAGGTTAACCATTTGCAATAAGGAGTGTTGCTGACAACCAGCGCTATCAAGGTTTCCTCTTTTTCTCTCAATATTCTCTGATGGTTCTTATTCTGGAGCATTTTTAACATAGGATTGTTTGTTAACCCTTTACTGCGTGATGCTGATTCTTAATGACTCTGTGAAAGAAGCCTTTGAAAAAATTGTGGGAAAAGGAGAACATGCTTGTATAAATTAGCATTTCCTTTTTTTCCCACAATGTTTTCCCCCCTATCAAAGAAAGACTGCCCCATTTGAGCCACTCTGTAATTGTCGTCTAAAAGTGCTGTCAATTTGGACTTGGCTATAATTTTGTCCTCTGGTGAAAGGTTAACTCTTAATTCTATCTTTTAATGACCCTGAGAAAGAAAGCCTTTGAAAACATTGTGGGAAAAGGAGAAAATGCTGGTAACCAGCATTTTCACCTTTTCCCACAATGTTTCCTATCCTTTCTAAATCAAATTTCAATTTTTGATTCACATTTATTTTGCATGTCTGCAAATGCTTTCAGTTCGGACTAGTTCAAAAATTTTGTTGTTTGGTAAAGACTTAACCCATTACCACACAATCCCTACTTTTGACGACCCCGAGAAAGATGCCTTGACAAAACATTGTGGAAACAGGAGAAAATGCTGGTAACCAGCATTTTCTCCTTTTCCCACAATGTTTTCTTCCCTTCCTGAATCAGATTTCAATTTTAAAGTCACTTTTATTTTGTCTTCTGCAAATGGTTTCAATTTGGACCAGTCTAAAATTTTGTCGTTTGGTAAAGAGTTAATAGGAAAGTCTTTTATTTAATTAAAGGGGCTCCCACAGGGAAATATCTGAAGGAAGATTGTTCACATTGGCAGCTACATGCAGTTTATTACCCTCCATTACTGAGATCAGCCACTGTGAGAAAGTTCATGGTGGGATATGAAATGTTGGCAACAGCACAGAGGGACCTCACACCAGAACAGGTATGTTTTTGCTATATAAGCACTTTCCTACTTTAGCCCTCAACCACACAGCAAACTTTTGGATGTTTAGCTCACCTGAGCAGGAAATGGCCAAAGTTAGCTTTTGGAATAGTATGATGTTTGTTTTCCCTTGTCTAGCATCGAAAATTTACCTTTTATGCACTCTAGAGGCCACATTTGCAAATTGGAGGTCAGAGTCTTTGTCTTGATAAAATCTCTGACAAGTTTGAAATTGTGTCATGCAAGGTCAGAAAGTAGGTAAATAGGCTAAATTTTAGTAACCAGCATTTATTTCTTTTCCCACAATGTTTTCTATCCTTCACAAAACAAATTTGAAATTTTCAGTCGCTTTTAATTTGTCATCTGCAAATGCTTTCAATTTAGACAAGCCTGAAATATTGTCGTTTGGTAATGAGTTAACCAGTTACCACACAATCCCTACTTTTTACACTCCTGAGAAAGAAGCTTTTAGAAAACATTGTGGGAAAAGGAGAAAATGCTGGTAACCAGCATTTTCTCCTTTTCCCACAATGTTTTCTACCCTTCACAAAACAAATTGCAAATTTTCAGTCTTTTTTATTTTGTCATCTGCAAATGCTTTCGATCTGGACAAACCTAAAATATTGTCGTTTGGTAATGAGTTAATCCTTACACAATGACTCTAATCAGTCTTTGGAATGAATTTGCAGAGCCAGACTACCAAAACTGGTGACCCCAGGTTTCAAGCTCTGTACCTTACCTAATGAGCCATCAGGCTGGCCACTGCAGATATATATGTATTTGGTCAAATGAAGCTGGGCTTTCAGGCAACAGAGGCCAGTTTCAGACTAACCAGAACCTTTAACGCATTACCAAACGACAAAATTTTAGGTTTGTCCAAATCGAAAACATTTGCAGATGACAAAATAAAAGTGACTGAAAATTTGAAATTTGTCTTGTGAAGAGTAAAACAAAACATTGTGGGAAAAGGAGAAAATGCTGGTTATCAGCATTTTCTCCTTTTCCCACAATTCTTTCTAGAGGCTTCTTTCTCAGGGTCATCAAAAGAAGGGATTGTGTGGTAATGGTTAATAATCAGATGTAAATCATTAATTTTGTTTATGGATATCTTTATGATTTCTAGGCCGCTGAGAAATTGATGAACTTGCCTGATATACATTACAAAGAAAGAGAGAAGCAAGACTGATTCATGCTGTAGCACAAATATAAATATATAAAATACAACAGGATTTAAGTGATATTTCACTGCCTAAAGGTTTTTCGAGATTTGAAACCCATGCAGGATTCATGTGATGTGACACCATTTATAGGTATTGGAAACCTTCAGCACATACCAGGAGTCATGTGATGTGATACAGTTTATGGAATGTTGTAGATCAAAATTGAACTAGATCTTACATGAGATCTTCCTGGCAAAATGATGTGGATGTTTCATTTTGAACTGATTCCTACATAGCAGCAAATATCCTTTTATTTATTTTGTGCGGTGAGGGTCACGATTTAACTTGTTACCAAACAACAATATTTTAGGCTCGTCCAGATCGAAAGCATTTACAGACAACAATATAAAAGCGAGTGAAAGTTTGAAGTTTGTTTTGTGAAGGGTAGAAAACATTGTTGGAAAAGGAGAAAATGCCAGTTACCAGCATTTTCTTCTCCCGCAATGTTTTCTACAGGCTTCTTTTTCAGGGTCGTCAAAAGATGGATTGTGTGGTATTGGGTTATATTTTTTTTCTCAGGTACAATTCTAGATTTGTCTCTAAAATGTATATAAATAGTTTAAAACATTGAACAAAATAATGCTCTGGTCAGCATTTCATTTTTATTGTATAAAATCACTGGAAAAATGCAGTAGAATCACATTTAAAAAATGGGTTTGACAGTGTTATCAGATAGACTGAATACAGTCTGTATATATCTTTTTAACCGAGTTTTTACCTTTATTACTCTCAACTCTTTACTAAAAGCCAAAATTTTAGACTGGTCCAAATTGAAAGCACTTGCAGATGACAAAATTAACTCAAATCAAAATTGATAGTTGTTTCCAGCAGGGTAGAAAACATTGTGGGAAAAGGAGAAAATGCTGGTTCCCTTTCAAAGGTTCATATTGTTACTTGGTCCGAATTCAATTTGTAGTCTGCAAGTGCCTCCTTAATTGGCCAATGAACAGTTGAAGTAGATGCAACAACAATGGCTTGGTTCTATGACACTGTAAGATCTGGAATGGTCAGCTGCCTATTGTGGAATGACTTTCACACAAGAAGACTGTAATCATGAGTATTGGGCACTCTGGGTTTAGCAGATCAGCAAGGCCACCTTGGTTATTGTACCTTGTCAGAGATGCATACACAGAATGCCTGGATGAGAAAAAAATCATGAACAAAATAACAATTGGCAAATCAGATCAGAAATACATCACATGAAATAAGATGCATTAGGTAGAACAAAAGAACGCATTATACTGCAAAGAAATTTCTCGTGATCTGATTGGTTAACATGCCAAGAACATATATCATTTACCCTGGCAAAAACCACAAAAAGCCACTTTCAAGTGCCTTGTAAACATTACTACACGTGCAACACAACATCCAAAATGGCGGCGTCGATGCATCAGTTGTCGAATCATGTCCCCCATCTCGCCTTCGGCTTGGGACGACATGATTCGAAACAGCTGTGAACAAGTTTCCAAGTTCCCTGCCACCTGGCCTTACAACTAATATTGTGCGGTCAGGTGGCAGGGGACTTGGAAACTTGTTCACCGCTGTGGTGAATCATGTCGCCCCGAACTGAAGGCGAGGTGGCGACATGATTTGACACAGCCGTGAACAAGTTTCCAAATCCCCTGCCACCTGACCGTACAACAAATTTATCATACTGCAAAGTTTTACCCTTTAAAAGCGCGTTAAGAGAAAATTTCCTGTATTATAATGAAGTATGCTGACGAAACAAAAATTCCCTTCTGAGTGCTCTAATTCAACGAAAACTGACGTCACTGGAAATTGACGTCCCTAAAACGTGCAGTTTGATGTATAAATGTGCAGTCTGATGATTGATCGACGCCGCCATTTTAGATGTTGTGTTGCACGTGCAGTAATGTTTACGGGGCACTCAAAAGGGAAACTGGCTTTCCCTGGTTTTTGCCAGGGAACATGATATATGTTCCTGGCGTGTTAACCAATCAAATCATGAGAAATTTCTTTGCAGTATAATTAAAAACCATCCCCCTATTTTCTGTAACGATCTTTATTTCATGAAAAATTGCAGCAGACATTTGATGACCAAAAAATCAATGCATTATATAAATACATGTATATCAGTCAGTACTTAAATACCAGACCTGCAGATTTTTCAGTGCTGGTTATTCGATATTGGGATATTTTTTTCAACTACCCTGTCACATATTATGATTTTAGGCCTTTTTTGTCAAATTCAGTACAATTAACTTTTCTGTAAATTAGAGTTTGGCACTGCCTCCCCTTAGTAATGCGGTATATATCAATTGTCAAGCCTGACAAGCTAACCAGAAAATGGCGTCGAATACAAAGAGTGTTTATTTAAGTTTTATTCTAGCTGAAATTTTTGCTCTAGATAAATAATTTTTTTTCCCCACGTACCTTTTTATCAATTGGAATAGTATTAGATGTTTTGATAATTGAATAGACACAATCAAATTATCGCATGTCTATAACAAGTTGTGTCAGACTTTTTGTTTACATGACGCCCAATGCTGCATTTTCATGGGTCAATAATACGTTGGAGCACTTATCAATCAAAATTGGCAGAAAGGTCAATTATTTACGAACTCAAATCCCAGATGAGACTCGGTATAATTGGGGACAAGACACAAAAAGTAACACCTTCGCCAAAATTCCCAATTTTCTACCTTTACTACAATCACAAGTTTTTTTCAAACCATGAAAAAGGTCAGACTCTTTATCAGAATCCTCCTCACTGCTATTTAAATAATCCTAATTCTAAAAGTTCTGTTTGGGCGTTGGCTTTTAACCTTGGCAGAGGTTGTCCAAACTAAATAGTTTACATTTCCTTTGCTTGTTATCAACCTTTCCATTTGTGGGTTGGCGAAGACCTCATGCAGCCGCTTCTTCTCGTTACCATCTTAGCTCTTACTCTTCCTGAAGTTTCTACAGTTTTTTTCTCAGTTCATTTGTTCTGTCTTGGAAGCCGATTTCTCAGAAGAAATGTTGCCTGGTTCCCTGCTTGGAATGTTGGGTTTCTGTGATTGGCCAACGCCTGATGTAACAGGACAGCTATTGGAACACAAACAGATTCACCAACCCCTCTTCTTGAAGTTTTTCATGTCTCAATCGGTCTCATGTCAGATCTGCAGCCATATCTCATGCAGATTAATGCATTGGCTTTTAACTTTGGCAGAGGTTGTCCAAACTAAATAGTTTACATTTCCTTTGCTTGTTATCAACCTTTCCATTTGCGGGTTGGCGAAGACCTCATGCAGCCGCTTCTTCTCGTTACCATCTTAGCTCTTACTCTTCCTGAAGTTTCTACAGTTTTTTTCTCAGTTCATTCGTTCTGTCTTGGAAACCGATTTCTCAGAAGTAATGTTGCCTGGTTCCCTGCTTGGAATGTCGGGTTTCTGTGATTGGCCAACGTCTGATGTAACAGGACAGCTATTGGAACACAAACAGATTCATCAACCCCTCTTTTTGAAGTTTTTCATGCCTCAGTCGGTCTCATGTCAGATCTGCAGCCATATCTCATGCACGTTAATGTACAATATTATGGAACAGTTCAATAAAGTGTCTTGCCTTCTCCTTTGTCCCAAAACAGAAATAAATGTTGCTTTAATTTTTCAACTTGTCCTTCTGCTACTTGTCAGTTGAGCCAGTGTTTCTTTAGTGGTATGTAGAGTGGTGTTGTTGTAATGCAGAATACATCAATTTAGGTCTTCGTATGTAGTTAGTCTTACCCAACCCAATAGAAAGTCTTTTGGTCCAATAAATTTATCCAGGACATGATTTGCAGCATAAAAATCCCTGCCTGTCAGCAATAGAATGCCACAGTCTGACATCAACAGAGAGATAAAGGGACCAATGTTATTCAAATGTTGAAAATTTCTAGCTACATGTACATATGGAGGAGGAATTTCAGACACATCCAGGGGAATATATTGTCGACTCAATGTTGATAGATTGAAGCTTGTGCTTTCGTCCAAAGGAGAAACTAAAAGCTTTTCTATAACTGTGCTATCTGAACAAGAGGTGAGTATATACTTTGCCAACTTTCCACGAATCTTAAGCTTGTCACACAACTCAGGGGATATTAATGACCAATCACGCTGATCAGTGAGTATTGCACACACTTGACATGTTTGTCCATTGTCAGTCACTTGGGCAGGAACAGTTTTCCCACATGACCTACTCTTAAATTCTTGATTGCACAAATGATATACTTTAAGGAAAAATTTGTTCGCATATTCTTGGAAGCTGTTGGTTCAAAATCTTTATGCATAGCAGTAATGTGATTTTGTTTGTTACATTTGCTTCAAACTACAGTCTTGGGACACTCTTTTGACAAGTGTTCAGTGGATTGAAGGCACTTGAAATAAATACCCTTACTTTTTAGAAAATTTCTTTGATCTTCCCAACTTTTCTTTGCAAATGCTTTTCAGTCCCAGGTTTTTATTTGAGTTATGAATTGGACACCTTTCACTTACATTTTTAGGCTTCAATTTTTTACCACTTTATTGCTCTGTGCAAGATTTCTTACTACAAATAACATCCTTTTTTAATTCAATTTGAACCTGATTTACTTTCTTTGTCTGTGGATTCAAATTGAAAGGTAGATTTGTTGCGGATCTTGCTCATTTCCTGCACAATTTTAACAAACTCAGAAAATGGAGGGAAAATTACCATACTGTTCTGTTTCCATTTTGGTCCATGTGAACTCTTGGTTTGCTGTCATGAATAGGGAAGCTTCTTTACAAGCTTGTTCACTCCCAATGAAGAATTGTAGATAGCCAAATTCAACATAATTTTTTCATCATATTTGCAGGACTGAATTTCCAATAGAAGGTCACTCAATTGAAAGTTTCTTGTTATCTTTAGTACCTAACTGTGGAAATTTGTCAATTCTTGATTTCAAATATGCTTTCAAACTTTCAAACGTACCATACACAAGTTAAGCCATTCCCAAATTAGCTGCAGTCCATGTTCTCTGTGTATCCCATGTTGTGGTTAGAGTGCCCCCTTTTTGTTAGCTTAAGGGGACATGTGTCCCACATTTGGAAGTTTTTGGACGCATATATGTAGGAGCCTACACATGTCTTTCCAGCTGAATTCTCACTTTTAGTAAGGAAACAAGAATTTGCATCTTTAGCTCTACAGTGGCTGAAAGCCAGCAGAGCTTATGCCATGGCATGGTTTCTGTCTGTCTGTCCATCCGTCTGTCCATCCGTTAGTCTTTATCTTGTTTACACAATAAAGCCTGCATTTGTGGTCAGATTTCCATGAAACTTGCACAGTTTGTTTTTATCATCAATAGCTTCAACTCTTTTGAATTTGAAGATAAAAAAAATCCAACAAATATGTTATGGTATGGGAAAAGTAGCCATTTCAAGTTGAAAATTTTAACTTCTTGTTTACGCAATAAAGTCTTCATTTGTTATCGGATTTTTCTAAAACTTGCACAGTTTGTTTTTATCATCAATAGCTTCAAATCAATTGATTTCGAAAAAATCCAACAAATAATATGGAAAAAGTAGCCATTTCAAGTTGAAAATTTTCATTTCTTGTTTATGCGACAAAGTCTGCATTTGTCATCAGATTTTGTAAATCTTGCACAGTTTGTTCCTCTCATCAGTAGCTTTAACCCTACTGGTTTTGAAAAAAAAATCCAACTAATAGTATTTATAGTCCTTTATCTTATTAATAGCTTCAACCCTATTGATTTTGAAAAAAAATTCAACAAACAGTATTAGAAAAGGAGCCATAACAAGTTGAAAATTTCCATTTCTTGTTTATGAAGTCGGCATTTCTTGCATCATGAATTCATAATGTATGCTAGCATAAAAGCAAAATCACTGCCAGTTGAGCGATTCAGACCCTTCAGGGCCTCTGTTTTTTTAGCTCACCTCAGCACAAAGTGCTAAAGGTGAGCTATTGTGATCTCCCAATGTCCGGTGTCTGTCATCTGTTGTCTGTCATCCATCAACAATTTCTTTAAACATCTTCTTCTCCTAAACCACCTGGCCAATCTTCATGAAACTTGGCATGAATGTTCCTTGGGTGAAGCTCTACTAAAATTGTTCAAAGAATTTAATTCCAACCATAACTCTGGTTGCCATGTCAACAAAAGACGTAGAGCTTTGATTTTTGGTATGTAGCATCTCCTAATGGACCTCTACCAGGTTTGTTCAAATTATGTCCCTAGGGTCAAAACTGGCCCCAAGCCAGGGGATAACAAGTTTGAGCGAAGGAGAACTTTAAAGATCTTCTCCTCTGAAACTTGAAGGCTTAGAGCTTTGATATTTGGTTTATAGCATTTCCTAGTGGATCTCTACCAAGTTTGTTCAAATTATGCCAATGGGGGTCAAAACTGGCCCCACCCCGGGGGTCACAAGTTTGAGCATAGGAACAAAGAAGGAAAACTTTAAAAATCTTCTCTTATGAAATTTTAAGGCATAAAGCTTTGATATTTGGTATGTGGCATCATCTAGTGCACCTCTACCAAGTTTGTTTAAATTATGCCCCTGGGATCAAAACTGGTCCCACCCCGGGGGTCTCAAATTTGAGCATAGGAACAAAGAAGGAAAACTTTAAAATTATTTTCCTCAGAAACTAGAAAGTGTAGAGTTTTGATATTTGGTCTGTTGCATCTCCTAGTGGACCTCTACCTAGATTTGTCAAACTTTGCCCCTGAGGTAAAAGCTGGCCCCACCCCAGGGGTCACTAGTTTGAGCATAGGAACAAAGAAGGAAAACTTTAAAATTCTTCTCCTCTGAAACTAGATGGCGTAGAGCTTTGATATTTGGTATGTGGCATATCCTAGTGGACTTTACCAAGTTTGTTTAAATCATGCCCATTGGGTTAGAACTGGCTTTGGTCCTGAGGTCACAAGTTCGAACATAGGAACAAAGAAAGAAAATTTTGAAATTCTTCTTCTCTAAAACTACAAGGCATAGAGCTATGATATTCCTAGTGAACCTCTACCAAGTTTGTTCATATTATGCCCTTGGGATCAAAACTTGCCCTGCCTCAGGGGATCACGCAGATTCGAACATAGCAACAAAGAAGGAAAACTTTAGAAATCTTCTTCCCTGAAACTTGAAGTTGCAGAGCTTTGATATTTGGTATACAGAATCTTCTAGTGGACCTCTACCAAGTTTGGTCATATGATGTCCCTGGCGTCAAAATTGGCTGTGACCCAGAGGTCACAGGTTGGAACATAGGAACAAATAAGGAAAATTTTAAATTTCTTTTTCTCTTAAACGGGAAGGTGTAGAGCTTTTATATTTGGTATGTAGCATCTATGAGTGGACCTTTACCAAGTTTGTCTCAAGGATGCTGCTTTTGTCAAAACTGACACAGCCCCGGGGACCACAAGTTCCAATATAGGACAAAAAAGGAAAATTTAAAATTCTTCTTTGAAACTGGAAGGTGTAGAGCTTTGATATTTGATTGCCCTATGTCTGGCATCTGGTGTCCGTCAACAATTTCTTTTTAAACATCTTCTTCTCCTAATCCACTGGGCCAATCTTGATGAAACTTGGCAGGGATGTTCCTTGGGTGAAGCTTTACCAAAGTTGTTCAAAGAATTGAATTTCACCCATAAGCTGTAGTCTAAGGTGAGCGTTCCAGGGCCAATGACCCTCTTGTTTTCTTTTTTTTGGGGCGGGGGGGAAGGGGGGGGGGAAGAAGGGGGCATGCTGTTTAAGATCTACATGTAACTGAAATGGATGGTAGCCTTCAGTTGTGCTTGTTCGACCATTTGTTCACGTTTTAGCAAGAAGGTAGCACTGAAATACCATTACAGTAAAATCGTCCTGTTTTACGAAACCCAAACCTAAAATATAAAATATAAAATAGGTCCCATGGAGGCATCTAAATACCCTGACCCAGTTTTCTTTCAACCATTTGATGGCTTGGACTGTATGTTTTGATACATCCGTTCTTTGTGGAGTACTCAATGCCATTTTGGTCTTGCTTCTTAGAAATTTAAATGTTGTACCTGTAAAGCAATACAGCCATAATAACATGTTGGCAATTCCACCGGATGTTTTAAAACTTCATTTATAAAATAAATGTAGTCCCTATTAGAATCAACATTAGAGGGAGCGTATCACCGATTTAAAATCATCACATTTTGTTAGGGAATATCGCAATTTGTATTGCAGTCTCTGGACACTGGTCATCACCTATTTCTGGTTCTTCCACAATCTTGCTTGCTCATCAAGAATTTCAAGATGAGCCTTAGTTAGCAGGTAGGCACTTTTGACATTTGTATTTATTTGTATATAGTTTTTGGGAAAGGATTCAATGTTATGATTTGTGGGCAACCTCAACATAAATGTCCTTTAGATTTTTAGCTCACCTTTGCTCAAAGTGCTAAAGGTGAGCTATTGTGATCGCCCTATGTCTGTCGCCTGTCAACAATTTCTTTAAACATCTCCTCCTCCTAAACCACTGGGCCAATCTTCATGAAACTTGCAGGAATGTTCCTTGGGTGAAGCTGTACCAAAATTGTTCAAAGAATTTAATTCCACCCATAACTCTGGTTGCCATGGCAACAAAAAAAACCCAAAAAAAAACCGAAATCTTTGAAAATCTTCTTCTTTGAAACTAGAAGGCATAGAGCATGGATATTTGGTATGTAGCATCTCCTAATGGACCTCTACCAAGTTTGTTCAAATTATGTCCCTAGGGTCAAAACTGGCCTCACCCCGGGGGATAACAAGTTTGAGTATAGGAACAAAGAAGGAAAACTTTAAAAATCTTCTCCTCTGAAACTTGAAGGCGTAGAGCTTTGATATTTGGTATGTAGTATATCCTAGTGGACCTCTACCAACTTTGTTCAAATTATATCCCTGGCATCAAAACTGGCCCCACTCCGGGGGTCACAAGCTTGAGCATAGGAACAAAGAAGGAAAACTTAAAAAAATCCTCCTCTGAAATTTGAAGGCGTAGAGCTTTGATATTTTGTATGTGGCATCTCTAGTAGACCTGTACCACCTTTTGTTCAAATTATGCCACTGGGGTCAAAACTGGCCCCACCCCGGGGGACACAAATTTGAGCATAGGAACAAAGAAGTAAAACTTTAAAATTCTTTTCCCCAGAAACTAGAAAGCGTAGAGCTTTGATATTTGGTCTGTTGCATCTCCTAGTTGAACTCTACCAAGTTTATTCAAATTATGCCCCTTGGGTCAAAACTGGCCCCAAACCGGGGGTCACTAGTTTGAGCATAGGAACAAAGAAAATTTTTAAAATTCTTCTTCTCTAAAACTAGAAGTCATAGAGCTATGATATTTGGCATGTAGCAATTCCTGGTGGACCTCTACCAAGTTTGTTCATATTATGCCCTTGGGGTCAAAACTGGCCCTGCCCTGGGGGTCACAGGTTCGAACATAGCAAGACAGAAGGAAAACTTTAGAAATCTTCTCTGAAATTTGAAGGTGCAGAGCTTTGATATTTGGTATGCAGAATATTCTAGTGGACCTCTACCAAGTTTGGTCATATGATGTCGCTGGCGTCAAAATTGGCCATGCCCGGGAGGTCACAGGTTGGAACATAGGAACAAAGAAGGAAAATTTTAGATTTCTTTTTCTCTAAAACGGGAAGGTGTAGAGCTTTGATATTTGGTATGTAGCATTTTTGCGTGGACCTCTACCAAGTTTGTTCCAAGGATGCTGCTTTGGTTAAAACTGACCCAGCCCCGGGGACCACAAATTCGAACATAGGACAAAGAAGCTCAAGCGCCTCTAGTTAATGATGTTGAATTGGGAATGGACCCAGTTTTCCCCATTTTCAAATTGGGAACAGGTCCAGTCCAGATTGAGGGGTCATGCGTGGCTCAGTGGTAAACCGTATGCCTGGTAACTTGGAGACCCCAGGTTCCAGCCGCAATGGATCCTCTTGGTTTTTTCATGGGAGTGTCCTTGGGCAAGACACTTCAGAGCCCCAGCCTAGTACTGGTGAAACCCAGGAAATACATGAATATGTGAGCTGTTGCCATGATATGACTGAAATAGTGTTGAAAAACACCATTCAATAAACAATACATAAACCAGTTCAGATTGGGAACTGGTCCTTTTACAGGACCAGTCTAACGAAGGGAAAAAAAAACTGCATTGTTAAGATGTGTGCTAGATCAGGTATAAGACTCCCATGGATCCATTAAAATCAGCAACCCAGCCTGTTACTGAGCTACAGGGGCTCAGCATATTACAAATCCGAATCTCAACAGGAATGCACACATTCAGCAGAAATCTGCAGTTAGCAGTCCATCTGTTAGCAGTGATCCTGAAAAAAAATGTGCTACTTACATCCACAACAGCAAACAGGCTATCTTCCTCTTCATGGAGGCTTTTTTGAAGGCAGAGGATTATTAGGGGCAAAATTGCTGACAGATTGTCATTGCTCTTCTCTACTTCTGCAGCAGTGATATATGGCTTCACCCAGTTCAAACACCCATAACTGTCTTGCTTAAGTTTTTCCTGCCACCAGTGGCTGCCACCAGTGGCTGCCCCAGGATCACTGCTAACAGATGGACTGCTAACTGCAGATTTCTGCTGAATGTGCGCATTCCTGTTGAGATTCTCATTCCTAGATATGAGTTGTTTAAGTAAAGAATCATAACCAGTTCCTATTCTGAGTTTATCAATGCGATCTTCTAAGGAATTTGGGAACTTTTGTACTAGCATCCTAGCTATTGCCTCGAATTCCCTTTTAGGAGAGTGATGTGAAATTTTTCTTACGCAGTCAACAACCTCTCTTACAAGCTGCCTTCGCACATCTGATTGTAATCGATTTCCATTTTTCAGTGTCTCGGACAGTTCTGGCAGTCTTTCCAATATGGTTTCAAAGTTGAATGGACCAGCAGTAAACTGTGGTTGGGGCTGTATCTTGCATACAGCACTCACTCCTGGGTCTGTGGTACTTTGTGTAGGGTTTGAGCCTAGATGTAACACAAATTAATATCCCTGGTCTATACTGCTGCATGGAAACTATACACTGGTATACTCAAATCATATGTGCAAGAAATGAAGTCACCAAAGCTGACATCCAGAATCATCCTTGGACCTAAATGCATGTGAGGCAGACACTAGTCTACCTCACAGAAAAGGAAATCACACACACACAACCACCCATACACGTATTGCATTCGTTCTGAGGACCTTGAAACTTTACGTCATTATGAGGACTCACTGAAGCCATAGAGCTACAGAGCTGGCAGTTTGTAATTACAATAATGTTCACATCCAGAAAAAGATGTTTTACAAATATCAACGTTACACTCGACTAGTATGACCTAAAAACGTTCTGAGGACTCTACCTATTTTCCATACAAAGTGAGGACACGTTATGAGGACGTTGAATTCTTACATCAAAACGAGGACCTTGCTTGCACACTCGCAACTTAACAACATTGTAGGGACTTACGTGAGAATCACAAGATATTCGAAATACACTGATATTGTTTACTAATTACATACTGTACAGAATATACGTTCTTTTTCATATCAACATAATTGTATTACTTTTCACTCATACGGCAAACCCATGTTTGGAAAATGTAAATTCAAAACCATTTCAAATGTTAACATCTTAATATTTTATCGCCAAATTCAAAATAATATCAAAAAATAGTATTTAAGGATACAATTTATGAGAATGAACTGAATGAGAAATAGTCATATGGTATATTTAGCCAACTGAAGCAGAACAGTAAAGTTCAGACTGAACAAAATAGGAACTGGCATTGCTGCACTGTTTTAGTATTTCTTTATCTACAGTTGACTTTTTTTTCAAATGTCTTATCCTGATTTTCAAATGTCTTATTCTGATCTTTTCGACAATGATTTTGATAGTGTACGTCAAGCTCTTGACTTTTTTCCCCCTCTGCTACATTTACAAGTAATACATTTATACCAGCAAATCTCCTTTTACCAAAGAATTCTGTGATTCAACGACCAAACTGATGAGGGTTTTTAAAATACGATTTTTTGAAAAAATTGTTAAATCCTTAAAGAGTTAAAGCGCCGAATTAATTAAATGGATTTAAATTTCAATAAAGAACAGCAGCCGAAATTTTGCCATTTCAAGCCTCGATCGTTCTAGTCTAAAAAGAGCAAAGCAACAAAACCAAGATTCGGCTGCACATTTCATGTAGTCTGATCCTGATACACTCTATCCACAAAACAACTAAATCCGTTTTAGCCTTGAAAGGGTAGTGAAGGATCCATTACTCGTAAATTGCGTGCCCTTTTAACTCATTTCTTCCTAAATCAAGTGTTATCCAGTTACTTGAAAAAACAAAAGTGTAGAACATAATTTATCTTCGAACCGATACATGAATGCAGAGAAAAAATGTTACGGAAAAGAGTGACGAACAATTTCTTCTGTTACCACAATCCCGTCAAAATGTCGTCTGATGTAAGGCGCAAAGGCGCAGAAAAATACCCGACTGCAGGAGGTAATGCTTCAATAAATGAATGGTGTTTTTTTGTAAGCAATGGCATAATTGTAGAACAAATCATTTCTGATACAACACCACGTTAATCAAACATTTATCTCTACATATATATATACATGCATTAACCCTTGCGCTGCTAAGCGGTACTTACTGACCTTTTTGCATGCGGTGTGGATCAAGATCAGACAGCAACATTCATTTAGTCTGATCATTGATCTATGTACAACAACTGATAAGGGCATGGTTTCCTTCAAAAAGATATTCGAAATAGCCAATTTTGGGTTTTTACTATCGGTTTAAAAGTTCCATTTACTTTAGCAGGATAAGAGTTAAATTGCATCTGGGGATTTCTGTAAACAGTTTATGGGTTCCCGCCATAAGTACCATGTCGATATCAAAGATTAACCCTTTACCTGATATGCCAATTTGAAGCTCTTCCATTTCTGCAGCAAATAAAGATACGACGTCAAAAATATGGACCAATGAAGATACAAATATCTGACTGAGTGGAAAACATTGTTGGAAAAGGAGAAATTGCTTGTTACGGGCAATTTCTCCTTTTCCCACAATGTTTTCCAAAGCTGTCTGTTGTTGATACGTCAAAACGAGTATCTGTGGAGTAAAGGGTTAAATACACTAAACGAATCGCAGTAAGGGCGTAAAATGATTATCACTCCCATCTCCTTAACACCTTTCTGCAATATGGAGTTAAATGATTTGACCGGCCGATTTATAGATGCCATTTCCGGATTTCACCCTTTTCCAGACGATGGCAAGTTAATATGTAGTTGTTAAAACCTAGATCACAATCAGCCCGCAGATTCCTGCAATTCAATCTTGATATTCACAATTCGGTTGTTTTAACCTATTTAATTATATGATAGATGTGGAAAAAAGATGATCGTAACTGAAAGAAAGTAAAGGCTTTTGCATAAAATTCAGCTGAATACCATGTATCATATCAATATATTGGATGGTTCCTTTTGTCACATGGGGATTTTCTGATTAATATTATCATTTTCCTTCACTTTATTTATAATTGAGAATTATTGCAGCATTTCTTCCAGAAAACATGTAGACTCTGATCAGATGCCACATGTCGCATGATGACTATCTATGCTTGGCAGTACCTTTTTTTGTGACGCTTAACCATTCATTGTCTAATAACATCATTAGGGATTTAGCTTGGCGGGAAATCATACTGACCGAGGGCGGAGAAACGAAATTTTGCACAACACTAAACATGTCAATAGACGGTACCGTGAAGTTTCCCTCTAATTTTCTGCAGTTACATAACTACCATCCTGATTTAGATAATTGATAAAATGCAGAGTTTTTCCCAAGGATTGTAAAGCTAGAGCAAGATTGTTGCATTTGTCCATTCTTTATATCAATTATCAGTTCTGATTTATGCATTGCTTCCTGCCTGTTTCCTTTTCTATTTAGAGAAAGAGAGAGAGAGGGAGAGACAGATAGAGAGACAGAGGGTTACTTCCAAAAAAAAATTGTTAACCGTTAGTTTTCAGTATATATCAATAAAATGTATCATCAAAATATATAATAAACCTCTGTGAACAATAGAACTATTATCTGTTAAAAATAATGATACCAGGATTGATTGATTGATTGGTGTTTAACGCCGTTTTCAACATTATTCCCGTTATATCGCGGCAACCAGTACACCTATCAATAAATTCCTTGAGTTTCATTTACCGGTACACGGCACAATATTCTTTCCAAGCCACTGGCTACTTTCCCACGTAGCCAGCGTCGGAAAAATGGTCAGCGGTGAGCGAAGAATGAATTGTATCTTTCAGACGGTTTTGTTAATACGCTTTATCTTTCAGAAAAACGGGATAAGAGAGATACAGACAGAAATACAGACAGACAGATAGACCGAGAAACAGACATGTTATTCAGCGATACTTCGAAATTTAAGTCAATAGTTATTCAAAAAGGTATTGAGATCGTGATTGATGCTGATACATCTATTTCTAGAGAGAAAGCATACATCTGTATATCCATACAAACCTTTAGAAATGAGCCTTGCTTTGTGTAAAGGAGGCTTAATGCATCTGCAAAAAGTATCGACCCAGGATTGCGCAGGCTGACCTCGATGGAAATATTTTGCTATTGGTCGATTTTCTGTATGTCGAAAGAACATTCTACCTCACGATTATGGCGATTGTCTAAAATAGTGGCTATTATGGATCCATAATTATGTGATGACTTGCTTGATAAAATGCACCACGAAGGTGTATTAAAGCTCCATTTTGACAGAGCGTGGCTCATATATTGCATATATATATAAAATGTACGTATTGATCATTACTAGAACATACACTACGTGCAACCACGACGACTAGAACTAACCTTAAGCCAAACATAGTCAACTATTGATGTGTCTGTAGCAGACGACTTTTGAAAGCAGTGAGAAAAATAACGGGCATAATCTCCTTTTGTCTCATGTATTTACCAGCTGAGAAAAGTAAATCCAAAACTGCTATCAACACTATTCGAGTCGACCAAAGAAACGTACTCAATACAGAAAGCAATCTGGAATGTAACACAAAGAATGTAATAAGAAACAAGCAACTTCGTTGAAATGATATCCCCCGCCGAAAAGACCTTTTTTTATACAAACATAGAGGTATTGTGTTTTGCATGAACATGTGGCCTTTTTGTTATTGGTTCATGATGAAATTATAAATTAAGCTCCCTTTTTCCATGGCACAGCATTTCATTTCATAAAAATGTATATTAATGGTCCATAACAGGATTATACATTAGTATCCTTTTTCCAGAAATTGGCATTTCATGAAATGAAAACAAATAAAGAAAATATACATTAAGCCCCCTTTTTCCATGACACATTATTATATATAAAGAAAAAAATTGTATCATCAGACTATCCAGTGGAAGACATGCATGAAGTCTCATCAAGTTTTATGAAGGACTTGAGAAGATATCCCTCTAACAATAAATGCTGCAACATTTCTGCCATTTCAAGCAGCTATAGCTGGAGACTAAAGTGTTGGCATTTTTAACATTTGACTGGGTAGCTCAATGGATATGTTGTGTTACTTGTGATCTAAAAGGGTTACCAATAAACTGAAGGATGGACAGATGGATGGACAGACGGATGCACAATAGACTCATCAATCAACCAATAAAAATATGAAGTTTCATGAAACTATTTGCATAAGTTGGAGATACATTGATAAAAAATTAAATTGATATAAAACATGAAGCCCCCTTATGCCATGATGCAGTAACAAATCCCAAAACCTTGACAATGTGCGTATGGTCATATGATTCTGTGAAAATTGCACCGAAATCTGCCAAGAAATGTGGAACACATTGCGTTCACAAGAAATAGAATGAAAAAAAAAAAAAAAAAAAAACATGAAGCCAGCTTTTTACATGATGCAGCTACAAATCACAAAACCTGACAATATGCGATAGGTCACATGACGAGAAACATTCTGTGAAAATTCTATTCAAATCCGTCAAAGAAATGTGGGAGAATTTGCGATCACAAGAAATGAAAAAAAAAATATGAAGCCCCCCCCCCTTTTCCATGATGCAGCTACAAATCGCAAAACATTGACAATATCCGATAGGGCCTATGACGAGGAACATTCTGTGAAAATCTTATTCAAATCCGTCAAGAAATGTAGGACGAATTGTGTTCACAAGAAGTAGAATGAAATGTAACAAGAAGCCCTTTTTCCATGACGCAGCTAGTAATCATAAAAGCATTGACAGAGTTGCGAGGTCAATCTGGGTTAAACTTTTTTTCCCCTTTATTTCCTAATGGTGGTAGATAGATGTGACAAGTTGAATGTAAGAATTCTATATAGTTTTCAAAAAAAAACATTACAAGTGCACAGAACCTCATCACTTAAAAATCGCTCCCAGTTGACCATTTTGCATCGAATCAAAAAACAAAAAAAAAGAGTCTCGGGAGAATGGGTAATTGTACACATGGTATAAAGTTTCACGAAATTCCGTCCAGTGGAATCGGAGATATTTGCCGGGCCGGATACACGGACAGACGGACCGACAGGCGGACGGACAAACAGACAGAAGGACGCACGGACGAACAACGCTAAAACTTTATCCCTACGCCTTCAGCGGGGGATAATAAAAGCTTTTAAAAGTGACAAAACTCTTAAATGAGACAAAAACAGATAATGTTACGACCACAGAAGCTTTACTGACAATATTATGAATTAAATTATGACTGATTAGTCCCTATCTCTAACGTCCTCGCAACGACACACTTACTCTTTAATTTTGCTAGGCATGTTCGCTTTTCAGAAAATTATGCATGTATTAGACTAAAAAATATCTGTGTTTAGGGCTTACCTACCCTACCCAGAAGATGCTGTGGATCCTAAACTGTTTACGCTTCGATTGGAAAAAATCTGTCGGGTGTGATTTCGGTACAAGGTCCATGAAAAAAATCTGGAAAAAAATCATAAATCCCTGTTTACTCTACCTACAGCATCTCGGACCGAAACCCTTCACACAGATTTTTTTTGTAAGGCCTTAGAGGTATTATACAGTGTATAGATAGGAATCTACATGGATAAAAAACAGTATGGACATAATTCTGCGTTATGTCATTTACTTTGCCGAGTTGAATCTCACACATTGTGAAATAGTAGAGACTGAACCTGAAAAGATTGTTAACATTTAACCATCTCTTTTTTTATGTTGTTAACGAATGAATTCAACAACTTTATGAATATATATCTATTTGCTTTCTACGTATGTATTGAATTTATTTGTACTATCTGACAATTAATTAATGATAAATTTATTCGTCATCTTATCAGCAAGAACTTGTGATCGGTAAAGTCTTTTTCTCTAATCAAGTCTTTTGTCATTTTGTAGGCTTTTGAATGTTAAAAGGTAAATCATGTCAATTAATACTTGATTACTTCTTCATTTCTATGGTCAACTCCTGTTCAAAGTCCAAATTTGCACATGTCTGTAGGTTGACCAGTGCATATTCTCCTGATTATTTGGTTGATTAATTGTGCGGTGCTATGTGCTACAGCTGCAATAGCTACAAAATATTGATGTTTGTCTAATTCTTGTCTGGAAGTCATTTTAGTTATTTCAATTTTGTGAATTGCACTTGAGCATGAATGGAGTCGTTCGTATTTGTAACAATTCTGAAAAAAATAAACAGGTTAATCCTCCCAATGATGATGAAATATGTGCGTAATTTAGAGGACCTGACTAAGTATCTAGCACAGCATTCATGAAGATTAAGAACTCCAGTTATGACGTAGGATTGGTCGTTTGTTTAGGGTTCGAGGGCGTGCAAACACTGTTTAAATATATCATGAATGAGGGCTGTTCAAATATTTATGTTTTCTAATCTCTTGCTAAGTCTATCATTTCGTCCTTGCAACAGTGCCTTAAGTGTCTCCAACGCCGAAAGCCCGAATGTCTGTTCCTGAGTATGACTTAGTCAGGAATCGAACTATCGATCTTTCACACATATGTGTCTGCTTGATAACAGTTTCTATTTTTTTCTGACAGATGACATTACATCATTCTAGCCAGTACATTAGATGGGCTAGACAACGCAGTAGAGTATTATAGTTTATATCAGCCTCGACCAGTTTTCTGTTGAGAAATCAATACAAAATTAAATTCTAACCATTCAAAAAGGGTCTAGATGATATAACCATTGTTTTCTGTGTTTCTGTCTCTCTGTTCGCCTCGCTCTATCATTTCAACATAGACTCCATTTTCGGTTAGTTTTCCCGTTAGACACAGTGTTTTTAAAGGTCTTTGTATTTTAAAGTCTAATGTTCAGTTGAAGGCAGCATTCTTTCATTTAAATGTCTGCTATGTTTTTTGTGCATTTTGAGGTAAACATTGACTTTTATAAAAGTCTTCGAAGATCTAAATAGCGTGAATCTAAGCTTCTCCAAGCTGACAATTAGACTAGACCAGTCTGAAAAAAAGAAAATAGCTGAAAACGAATTACTGTTTGTTTAGTCTTGAAAGACCTGAAATGTTGTTTTTATAGCAAGTCTAGGTTTATGCTAAGTACAACAGGATTACTTGACTGGAATGTTCGTGGAATTTAAGCAAGAAATGCGAGGTGTTACTATATGACTCACTTAGTAAGAAAACATTGCACCAAATATTTGCGACCAGTGAAATTCGGAATCAGCCTATTCATTTTCGCTGTAAGATCGGGGTCTATTGTTTACTTACCACATGCTAAAGCAATGACAATATTCGTTATTCAGGTAGATTCAGATTGGACCTAAAAAGACCGCTACCAACTTTGCACATTCACATATCCTACAGAAGTTATGTTAAGTGTGTCATTGTGAGGATGTGATAGGTCAGGAGTTATTATGAAAACTTGATTCACAGTGTTATCGGTATGAACTTATAATCGGTATAATTTTGTGCCTCATTTAAATGTTTTGTCTGTTATCAAATAAAAAGTGGTGATCGCTGATGACTGATTATCTATATAAGGTCTAAAACTGTGTCACAGAGTTTTTGAATATAGTTATTATGTATTACCATGGACGACATGAATATTCGTGTTTCTGAACCCTAACTCTTCCTAATAGTCATCTCTTGCCATAGTACTATTCTCGTAATTCGTAGATATGATCTGGTCTGGGATCGAAACAAAGACCACCAGTTATAACAGCGGTTTATCTGTTTGATTGACCAGCGGTCGTTTTAATATTCGTTAAAGGTCTTTTTCGTTCTCAGCAATGACAAAAACGACTCAATAAATAATTGAGTGTGTAACAGTTTTCTGTAGGAAATATCACATATATTATTATCATATCACTGAGATTGATTGCATGGTGTTTAATGTCGCTTTAAACACAATTTGAGTCAAATCACGGTAACATCACACATTCGTGTATTTCCTGGGTTTCACAACACAAGGGTAAGGCTCTGAAGTGTCCTACCCGAGGAAACTCCCTCTAAAACTTAGTGGATCCACTGAGGCTCGAATTAGCAGTCTCCAATTCACGAGTCCCGCTCTTTACAACTGAACCAAGCAGGACGTCCTATCTATTTGAACAAGGCACTGTATCCCGGAATATGATAAGTCTATTACCGTATTTTATCAAACTTGCTTATAGTCTCATTTCTATTTTCTGACTTAATATCAGTTCTTTAGTTGAGACACATTTCACTAGTGTTAAAATATTTAGGAACATTCTAAAACCGTTAGCTGACTGGACGGTTCAGATCCAACCCCGTATCATTAACGTGTATAACTCAGAGTTAATTCAATTGTTTGTGAACTGATAGATTCAGATAGGAGTGGTTGATTTTGCCAACACGAATGATTTCTTAAAGGTCGAAACATGTCCTGCAAAAGTTGAGAAAAAGTGTATCATTGCGAGGACGAGATAGATTGAGACTAAGTAGTCATATTTTAATTCATAATCTTGTCAGCAAGAATTTATTTTTCATATTTATTTTGCGTTCCATTTTTAGTGTTTTGTCAGTTTTAAAAGTCTTTTATTTCTTATACCTCTTTTTACATATGTACAAACTTTCTTTACTGTAGACATTCCCTTGCTTCTCTCGAAACGTATTGGTTTTTAATTTGCGTGGTAAATGTAGACAGCACTTTTCGCACAAAACTGAGATAATAGGAAAAATTGCTCGTCGTTTTTGTGTGTGTGTGTGTGTGTTTTTTTTTTTTTTTTTTTCACACTGCTTTCAAGGATCGTCTGCTGCAGACACGTCAATTGTCGGATGTGTGTGTGGGGGTGGAGGGGGGGGGGGTTCGTGGCAGTGGTCGTGATTGCACGATTTGAACAATATGGTCTCGTAATGGTCAAAATCATTAATTCATACATTATTCGACATACGTACTGAGGTTTGTATGGACATATATGCTCGCTCTCGCCCTCTCCGTCCAATCACCTCCGGTGGACACTACAGATCCTGATCTAATTTTGTATAATTTTACTTCATCTTACTTTGTTCTGCATCCTGTGTTGAATTTCATTCATAATGTTTCAATATCGAGAACTTTATTATAAACATTGTTTTCTTTAATAGTAAAAAAAGTCTAATAGCCAACACAGAAATTGGAAAATTAAGTAATGCAGGACATGCCTCGGCATAGTGAAACCATACACGATAATAAGTCTGTAGTATACTGGTCTGTCCCATAGATAGATGTAAAGGTATAATGTAGTCGGGTACAGGTATGGTGATATATCGTGCGGCCGTATCGACATTTGGTTCGGTAGCTCAGTTGGTTAGAGTGCAGGAACGGTATTCGTGGGGCCCTAGGTTCGAATCCCGGTCGAGCCGCGACATATTTTTCACCACCTGTTATTTTACGCCCGATCTGAATGTACAAAATACATTGGTAGCTTCTAAACTTTGATATGTAATAAGCAAACAGGACAAATTCATGATGCCGCTATCTTTAAGTGAACAATTACAGAAATATTGAATCTATTGTAAATTGTAATATCTCCTTTTGTTTTTGCCTGAACATTATGATAATTGGAACTATGATGCAGGGGAAAATTAAAAACATAACAAAAAAGATGGTCGATTTCTAAAGAAAAGCAAAAGCTAAAATAAAAAACCCTAACTCATTTTTGTTACCATCTTTATCATCGTAATTTATAAAGTGATAATGTTACGTCGACCATGTATTAGCGAGCTTTGAAAATAGAGAAACTCTCCATTCAAGTACAGTGTTTTCCTTTTGTTCCAGTATTTTAAGGGCAAACTTCTATATGGCGTCAAAGGCGATACTTCGAAATTTAAGTCAATAGTTATTCAAAAAGGTATTGAGATCGTGATTGATGCTGATACATCTATTTCTAGAGAGAAAGCATACATCTGTATATCCATACAAACCTTTAGAAATGAGCCTTGCTTTGTGTAAAGGAGGCTTAATGCATCTGCAAAAAGTATCGACCCAGGATTGCGCAGGCTGACCTCGATGGAAATATTTTGCTATTGGTCGATTTTCTGTATGTCGAAAGAACATTCTACCTCACGATTATGGCGATTGTCTAAAATAGTGGCTATTATGGATCCATAATTATGTGATGACTTGCTCGATAAAATGCACCACGAAGGCGTATTAAAACCCCACTTATATATTGCATATATGTAAAATATACATGTTGATCAAATATATATTGCATATGAAGCCCCCTTTTTCCATGATACAGTGATAAATTGCAAAACCCTGACAACACACGCTAAGGTCACATGATCTGTGAAAATCTCATCCAAATTTGTTGTAATTAAAGTGGTATTGGTGAAAAATGAAATATAACATGAAGCCCTCTTATTCCATGATGCAGTAACAAATCCCCAAACCTTGACAATGTGCGTTAGGTCACATGATTCTGTGAATATTGCACCGAAATCTGCCAAGAAATGTGGAAGGCATTGCGTTTACAAGAAATAGAGTGAAAAAACATGAAGCCCCCTTTTCCCACGATGCAGCTACAAATCGCCAAACCTTGACAATATGCGATAGGTCACATGACGAGAAACATTATGTGAAAATTCAATTCAAATCCGTCAAAGAAATGTGGGAGGTGTTGCGATCACAAAAAAATGGAATTAAAAAAAAAAACAAAAAAAACATGAAGCCCCCTTTTCGATGATGCAGCTACAGATTTCAAAACAAAACATTGACAATATGCGATTGGGCACATGACGAGGAACATTCTGTGAAAATTTGGTTCAAATCCGTCACGAAATGTAGGAGGAATTGTATTTACAAGAAGCAGAATGAAATATGCTATGAAGCCCCTTTTTTCCATGACGCAGCTAGTAATCGCAAAAGCATTGACAGAGTTGCGAAGTCAATCTGGGTTAAACCTTTTCTCCTTCATTTCCTAATGGTGGTAGATACATGTGAATGTAAAAATTCTGTACAGTTTTTAATAAGACTAAAAACATTTCAAGTACACTGAACCGCGTAACTTAAAACTCGCTCCCAGTCGGCCATTTTGCATCGGATAAAAAAAAAAGTGTCTCGGGAGAATGGGTTATTGTACACATGGTATAAAGTTTCACGAAATTCTGTCCAGTGGAATCGGAGATATTTGCCGGGCCGGACACACGGACGGACAAACGGACGGACGGACAGGCGGACGGACAAACAGACGGAAGGACGCACGGACGAACAACGCTAAAACTATATCCCTCCGCCTTCGGCGGGGGATAATAAAGGCTTTTTAAAAGTGACTGAACTCTTAAATGGGACAAAACAGATAATGTTACGACCATAAAAGCTTTACTGACAATATTATGAATTAAATTATGACTAATTAGTCCCCAACTCTTATGACCTCACAACGACACACCACTCTTCAATTTTGTAAGGCATGTTCGCTTTTTAGAAAATTATGCATGTATTAGACTAAAAAATATCTGTGTTTAGGGCTTCCCTACAGTACCCTACCTAGAAGATGCTGCCGATCCTTAACTGTTTACGCTACGATTGGAAAAAAGATCTGTCGGGTACGATTTCGGTAAAAGTTCCATAAAAAGAATCTGCAAAAAAATCATTAATCCCTACTTACCCTACCTACAGCATATCGGACCGAAACCCTACACACAGATTTTTGGTAAGGCCTTACAGGTATTATACAGCCTATAGATTATGAATCTACACGGATAAAAAAAGTATGGACATAATTCTGCGTTATGTCATTTACTTTGCTGAGTTATATCTAACACGTTGTGTCAGCTCAGGATTTGTGAACATTTCTAAAGCCTCTTAAGGTCAGTAAAACGCTTGTCGACAACCAAACTGTTCTGAAGCCAGAAAATGAAACTGTTAGCGGGTTTAAACAAGATAAAAGATTTCAAAGATTGTCCGGAAAATAATGCACTGTTCTAATTGATAAGAATAAGATCAGGCATTCCTTCCTATAGAAAACTAATACACACTTTGTCACTTAGATCGGATCATAACCAGGAATAAAGCGAACAGTAGTTTGGCAAGGGATGACTGATAGGACAAGAGTTAAGATTCAGATGCGAGCAGACAAACCAACAGCACGGCCTTTAACCTAGTATAGCTAATCAGTCATCAACCATATTTTTTTTTATATGATGAATAAAGTATTTGAATAGGACGGGATTTATTTCCTTCAAAAAAATCTTGCCGTCAAGATTATGCATTGAGTTATAACAGACAAAACATTTCAATGAGGCAGAAAATTATACAGATTATAAATTCATGCCGCTAAGATTATAAATCAAGTAATCACTGATAACTCCCGACCTGTCACGTCCTCATAACGTCACACTCACACTTTAAACTCTGTGTAACATGTCTCTCCATATGTATAGTTGGTAGCAGTCTTATTCAGTCCAATCTAACTCTACCCAAATCATCAATATCTTCTTAGTTTTTACATGTAAGTGAACAGAAGGGTCCCAATCTTATGCGAAACTGAACTGACCAATCCGCAAATGATTGATGCAATCTGTTCTTACTAATTGGTTCATAATGCTTATCTCGAATAGTGTGCTAAAACTCCGTGGCTTTTACAATCATATAAACATAATGTACGTAGCAGGCGGTCCGTATTGCAAAAATACAGTATTGTAAGAAAAACGATTAAACGAAGATTACATCGCTTTAATTATTTCTTTTTTCTGCGGGGCTGCTATTATGTTATGTTGTTCTACACTCCATGAAGGATTTCAAACATATTATTTCGATCTCGAGGTTTTTGTCTAGTCTGCATTTGTTTCAAAATGCATGAAAAACATCTTATAACGTTAACAGAACTGAAAGAAACTTATCTTCATCTATACACAGGCCCGTAGGAACAACCATGGTAATTGAAATTACCCTTTGTCCCAGAGAATTGCAGTCGACGCAAAATTTTCCAAAAAATACAAGTTAGCCCCCCCCCTCCCCTCCAATTTTGAATTGCTTCCTACGTGCCTGATTATTACATTAGAATCTTGTAATACAATGACCTTTGACACACTGCTTCAATCGGGAGAACTTGGCGAAAAATTCAACGGAGTCTATGTTAAAGGACATTTCAAATTGGAATCGAATATATTTATTTATTCATTGTCTACTTATTAATTTCCAAAATCAAATGCTAACTGAAGAGTGAAAAATTGAAAAAGTTTAGGGTAACTTGCTAAATTTATCTAACCTAACCCAGTCACTTTTTCCAAACTCACTTTGTGACAGGCCAAAATTTCCATTTCTCACATCTAGTAATGTAATGGAAAACTGCCCATTAAACTTTGTTTTATACAATATCTACACAGTTTCTATGTAGTTTCCGTTTCGTGTAACTGTAGAATGGACCGAAGATCGGGTGGTACAAAACTTGCAGCCTGATCTTTGATCTCTCCTGCCCGCTTACAGAAGCAATTTTTTTTTGAATCACAGTATTATTGGATCTGGCACTGACTGGATATTTCCATTTCTACCATCTAGTAATGTAGTGGAAAATTGCACATTAATTTTTAAATCATATATTTTTATACAATATCTATGTTGTTTCCGTTTCGTATTACTGTAGAGTGGACCGGAGATCAGGTGGTACAAAACTTGCAGTCTGATCTTCGATCTACTCTGCCCGTTCACGGACACAATAATTCTAAATTTTTCGTAATATTTGTTCTAGAACTGGCTGAAAGTTTCCATTTCTCCTATCGAGTAATTTAGTAGGAATTCGTCCATTTTACTCATGTACTTCCTTTCTATATGCTTCCATATACTTTACTATGCTATGAAATAATCTCAACTCTACGATCATCTACCATTTGAATTAACGTCTATTGAAATTATATCTATATCATCTGAAATAGTAGAGAAACCTGAAAAGATTGTTAACATTTATTCATTTTTTTTTTATGTTGTTAATAAATCAATCCAACAACTTTATGTCTTTATATCTATTTGCTTTCCACGTATGTATTGAATTTATTTATATTATCTGACAATGAGCTGTATGCTTTAATTCCAAAATAAAATGTTATGTTATGTATACAGACTACTTACAACATATTTATGATATACGAGTATATACGGCGAAACATGTCCTACATAATTTTTACAGTGAGTGTATCAATGTGAGGACGTAAAGGTCGGGATTAATTAATAATAAATTTATTCGTCATCTTATCAGCAAGAACTTGTGATCGGTAAAGTCTTTTTCTCTAATCAAGTGTTTTGTCATTTGTATAGGCTTTTGAATGTTAAAAGGTAAATCATGTTAATTAATACTTGATTACTTTTACATTTCTATGGCCAACTCCTGAAGACCAAATTTGCACATGTCTGTAGGTTGACCAGTGCATATTCTCCTGATTATTTGGTTGATCAATTTTACGGTGCTATATGCTACAACTGCAATAGCTACAAAATATTGATGTTTGTCTAATTCTTGTCTGGAAGTCATTTTGGTTATTTCAATTTTGTGAATTGCACTTGAGCATGAATAGAGTCGTTCGTATTTGTAACAATTCTGAAAAAAATAAACAGGTTAATCCTCCCAATGATGATGAAACATATGCGTTATTTAGAGGACCTGACTAAGTATCTAGCACAGCATTCATGAAGATTAAGAACTCGAGTCATGACGTAGGATTGGTCGTTTGTTTAGGGTTCGAGGGCATGCGAACAGTATTTAAATATATCATGAATAACGGCTGTTCAAATGTTTATGTTTTCTAATCTCTTGTTAAGTCTATCATTCCGTCCCTGCAACAGTGCCTTACGTGTATCCAACGCCAAAAACCCGAATGTCAGTTCCTAAGTATGACTTAGTCAGGAATCGAACTGACGATCTTTCACACATATGTGTCTGCTTGATAACAGTTTCCATTTTTTTCTGACAGATGAGATTACATCATTCTAGCAAATACATTAGATGGCCTAGACAACGCAGTAGAGCATTATAGTTTATATCAGCCTCGACCAGTTTTCTGTTTAGAAATCAATACAAAATTAAATCCTAACGATTCAAAAAGGGTTTAGATGATATAAACATTGTTTCCTCTGTTTTTGTCTCTCTGTTCGTCTCGCTCTATCATTTCAACATAGCTATTGGCATTTTCGCTTAGTTTTCCCGTTTGACGCAGTGTGTTTTAAGGTCTTTGTATTTTAAAAGTCTAATATTCAGTTGAAGGCAGCTTTCTTTCATTTAAATATCTGCTATGATTTTTGTGCATTTTAAAGTAAACACTGACTTATATAAAAGTCTTCGAAGATCTAAATAGCGTGAATCTAAGCTCCTTCAAGGGGACAATTAGATTAGACCAGTCTGAAAAAAGAAAATAGCTGAAAACGAATTACTGTTTGTTTAGTCTTGAAAGACTTGAAATGTTGTTTTTACAGCAAGTGTAGGTTTCTGCTAAGTACAGCAGGATTACTTGACTGGAATGTTCGTGGAATTTAAGAAAGAAATGCGAGGTGTTACCATATGAATCACTTAGTAAGAAAATATTGCATCAAACATTTGCGACCAGTGAAATTCGAAATCAGTCTATTCATTTTCGCTGTACATAAGATCAAGGTCCTTTCTGTTCACTTACCACATGTTAAAGCTATGACAATATTCGTGATTCAGGTAGATTTAGATTGGACCTAAAAAGACCACTACAAAGTACGCATATTCACATATCCTACAGAAGTTATGTTGAGTGTGTCATTGTGAGGACGTGATAGGTCAGGAGTTATCAGTGAACACTTATGAATCGGTATGAACTTATTATCGGTATAATTTTGTGCCTCATTTAAATGTTTTGTCTGCTATCAAATAAAAAGTGGTGATCGCTGATGACTGATAATCTATATAAGGACTAAGACTATGTCACAGAGTTTTTGAATGTAATCATTATATATCACCATGGACGACATGAATATTCGTGTTTCTGAACCCTAACTCTTCCTAATAGTCATCTCTTACCATAGTACTATAGTCGTAATTCGTAGATATGATCTGGTCTGGGATCGAAACAAAGACCACCAGTTATTACAGCGGTTTATCTGTTTGATTGACCAGCGGTCGTTTTAATATTCGTTAAAGGTCTTTTTCATTCTCAGCAATGACACAAACGACTCAATTAATAAATGATTGAGTGTGTAACAGTTTTCTGTAGGGAATATCACATGTATTATTATCATATCACTAAGATTTGTTGCATGTTGTTTGATGTCGCTTTAAACACAATTTGCGACAAATCACGGTAACATCACACATTCTTGTATTTCTTGGGCTTCACAAACACAAGGGTAAGGCTCTGAAGTGTCCTACCCGAGGAAACTCTCCTCCTCAACCACTCCTATCTGAATCTATCAGTTCACAAACAATTGAATTAACTCTGAGTTATACACGTTTATGATGCGGAGTTGGGTCTGAACCGCCCAGTCGGCTAACAGTTTTAGAATGTTCCTGAATATTTTAACACTAGTGACATGTGCCTCAACTAAAGAACTGATATTAAGTCAGAAAATAGAAATGAGACTATAAGCAAGTTTGATAAAATAATAGACTTATCATATCCCGGGATACAGTGCCTTGTTCAAATAGATTCCGAATTTCACTGGTCGCAAATGTTTGGTGCAATATTTTCTTACTAAGTGATTCATATGGTAACACCTCGCATTTCTTTCTTAAATTCCACGAACATTCCAGTCAAGTAATCCTGCTGTACTGAGCAGAAACCTAGACTTGCCGTAAAAACAACATTTCAAGTCTTTCAATACTAAACAAACAGTAATTCGTTTTCAGCTATTTTCTTTTTTCAGACTGGTCTAATCTACTTGTCCCCTTGGAGAAGCTTAGATTCACGCTATTTAGATCTTCGAAGACTTTTATATAAGTCAGTGTTTACTTCAAAATGCACAAAAACATAGCAGACATTTAAATGAAAGAAAGCTGCCTTCAACTGAATATTAGACTTTTAAAATACAAAGACCTTAAAACACTGCGTCAAACGGGAAAACTAAGCGAAAAAGCCAATAGCTATGTTGAAATGATAGAGCGAGACGAACAGAGAGACAGAAACAGAGGAAACAATGTTTATATCATCTAGACCCTTTTTGAATCGTTAGAATTTAATTTTGTACTGATTTCTCAACAGAAAGCTGGTCGAGGCTGATATAAACTATAATACTCTAAGTACTGCGTTGTCTAGGCCATCTAATGTATTTGCTAGAATGATGTAATCTTATCTGTCAAAAAAAAAAAAAATAGAAACTGCTATCAAGCAGACACATATGTGTGAAAGATCGTCAGTTCGATTCCTGACTAAGTCATACTCAGGAACTGACATTTGGGCTTTTGGCGTTGGAGACACTAAAAGGTGGCCCTTAGATATTGGGACAAAATTTTACAAAAAATACAAAAAAATCATCTTTGTACTCCCAAAGCCTTATAATTTTCATTCATTAAACCCCAGGAGTCGAAAACCATCCGACAGCTAGATAAATTAAAGATTTGCTACAGCCCAGGTCGACACTGAAGGGAAATACAGTCTATTTTTACATGAGCAACTCGCTCATTTACATACAGGAAATATACAGACGAAGCTTCAAACATAGCATCCGAAGTTCTTGACATGGAAAATAATTAAATGTTTGTTATGTTATGGAATTAAAAAGTCATATTTCACGTGAAAGTCACTTAACATTCCCAGAATGCTTTTTTGATTTTGGTGGGAAATCTAAATATAGCTTAAGAGGCTACGTAGCCTTTTAAGGGAATACCACCAAAACTTTTTTTTTGTTGTAATTATAAAATTCTTAATTACTGATGATTCGTATTGTTTTTTCATATAAATTTCGGTGACATATATATATTTTAATTTGGTGTGATGTGAAAATTCCAAATACCCACCTTTAACGCACTGTTGCAAAGACGGAATTATAGACTTAACAAGAGATTAGAAAACATAAACATTTGAACAGCCGTCATTCATGATATATATAAACACTGTTCGCATGCCCTCGAACCCTAAACAAACGACCAATCCTACGTCATGACTCGAGTTCTTAATCTTCATGAATGCTGTGCTAGATACTTAGTCAGGTCCTCTAAATTACGCACACATTTCATCATCATTGGGAGGATTAACCTGTTTATTTATTTTCTTTTTTCAGATTGTTACAAATACGAACGACTCTATTCATGCTCAAGTACAATTCACAAAATTGAAATAACCAAAATGACTTCCAGACAAGAATTAGACAAACATCAATATTTTGTAGCTTTTGCAGCTGTAGCATATAGCACCGTAAAATTTATCAACCAAATAATCAGGAGAATATGCACTGGTCAACCTACAGATATGTGAAAATTTGGTCTTCAGGAGTTGGCCATAGAAATGTAAAAGTAATCAAGTATTAATTAACATGATGTGCCTTTTAACATTCAAAAGCCTATAAAAATGACAAAACACTTGATTAGAGAAAAAGACTTTACCGATCACAAGTTCTTGCTGATAAGATGACGAATAAATTTATTATTGATTAATCCCGACCTTTACGTCCTCACATTGATACACACACTGTAAAAATTATGTAGGACATGTTTCGCCGTATATACTCGTATACCATAAGTATGTTGTAAGTAGTCTGTATACATAACATAACATAACATTTTATTTTGGAATTAAAGCATACAGCTCATTGTCAGATAATACAAATAAATTCACTATATACGTGGAAAGCAAATAGATATAAAGACATAAAGTTGTTGGATTGATTTGTTAACAACATGAAAAAAAATAGATGAATAAATGTTAACAATCTTTTCAGGTTTCTCTACTATTTGAGATGATATAGATATAATTTCAATAGACGTTAATTCAAATGGTAGATGATCGTAGAGTTGAGATTATTTCATAGTATAGTAAAGTACGAGTATATGGAGGCATATAGCAAGGAAGTACATGAGTAAAAAGGACGAATTCCCACTAAATTACTCGGTAGGAGAAATGGAAACTTTCAGCCAGTTCTAGAACAAATATTATGAAAAATCTAGAATTATTGTGTCCGTGAACGGGCAGAGTAGATCGAGGGTCAGACTGCAAGTTTTGTACCACCTGATCTCCGGTCCACTCTACAGTAATACGAAACGGAAACAACATAGATATTGTATAAAAATATATGATTTAAAAATAATGTGCAATTTTCCACTACATTACTAGTTCTCCCGATTGAAGCGGTGTGGTCAAAGGTCATTGTATTACAAGATTCTAATGTAGTAATCAGGCACGTAGGAAGCAATTCAAGATGGGGGGGGGGGCTAACTTGTATTTTATGGAAAATTTTACGTCGATTGAAACCTCTGGGACAAAGGGTAATTTCAATTACCATGGTTGTCAAAATTATTTTTTTTTTGGCGGGGGGGCCTTAGTTTTCCCCCCTCCCCGCCCCCGCCCCCGCCCCCGCCCCCCTGTTCCTATGGGCATGTGTGTAGATGAAGATAAGTTTCTTTCAGTTATGTTAACGTTATAAGATGTTTTTCATGCATTTTGAAACAAATGCAGACTAGGCAAAACCTATGAAATAGTATGTTTGAAATCCTTTACGGGGTGTAGAACAACATAATAGCAGGCCCCGCAAAAAAAAAAGAAATAATTAAGGCGATGTAATAATCTTCGCTTAATCGTTTTTCTTACAATACTTTTTTTTGCAATACAGACCGCCTGCTACGTACATTTTTGCGGATTGGTCAATTCATTTTCGCATACGATCGGGACCCTTCTGTTCACTTACATGTAAAGACTAAGAAAATATTGATGATTCGGGTAGATTTAGATTGGACTGAGTAGGATCGCTACCAACTATACATGTACATATGGAGAAATGTGTTCTACAGAAGTTAAGAGCGGGTGGAACGTTGTGAGGACGTGATAGGTCCATTCATTTTCGCTATAAGATCGGAGACCGTTCTTTTCACTTACATGTAAAAACCAAGAAAATATTGATGATTTGGGTAGATTTAGATTGGACTGAATAAGAACGCTATCAACCATACATTGGAGAAGTGCGGGTGTGACGCTGTGAGGACGTGATAGGTCTATTCATTTTCGCTTTAAGATCGGGGCCCGTTCTGTTCACTTTGTAAAAAAAAACATGTAAAAAAACATGTAAAAACTAAGAAGATATTGATGATTTGGGCTGAATAAGACCACTACCAACCATACATATGAAGAGACATGTTCCACAGAGTTTTAAGTGTGAGTGTGACGTTATGAGGACGTGACAGGTCGGGAGTTATCAGCGATTACTCGATTTATAATATTAGCGGCATGAATTTATAATCTGTATAATTTTCTGCCTCATTTAAATGTTTTGTCTGTTATAACTCAATACACAACCTTGACGGCAAGATTTTTTTGAAGGAAATAAATTCCGTCCTATTTAAATGCTTTATTCATCATATAAAAAAATATGGTTGATGACTGATTAGCTATACTAGGTTAAAGGCCGTGCTGTTGGTTTGTCAGATACATGTATTACGAAGTCAATATGTATCTGCTCGCATCTGAATCTTAACTCTTGTCCTATCAGTCATCCCTTGCCAAAGTACTATTCGCTTTATTCCTGGTTATGACCCGATCTAAGTGACAAAGTGTGTATTAGTTTTCTATAGGAAGGAATGCCTGATCTTATTCTTATCAATTAGAACAGTGCATTGTTTTCCGGACAATCTTTGAAGTCTTTTATCTTGTTTAAACCCGCTAACAGTTTCATTTTCCGGCTTCAGAACAGTTTGGTTGTCGACAAGCGTTTTACTAACCTTAGGAGGCTTCAAATAGAAATGTTCACAAATCCTGATCTGACACAACGTGTTAGATTCAACTCAGCAAAGTAAATGACATAACGCAGAATTATGTCCATACTTTTTTTATCCATGTAGATTCATATCTATAGGCTGTATAATACCTCTAAGGCCTTAATACCAAAAATCTGTGTGTAGGGTTTCGGTCCGAGATGCTGTAGGTAGGGTAAGTAGGGATTAATGATTTTTTTGCAGATTCTTTTCATGGAACTTTTACCGAAATCATACCCGACAGATCTGTTGTCCAAATGTAGCGTAAACAGTTAAGGATCGGCAGCATCTTCTAGGTAGGGTACTGTAGGGAAGCCCTAAACGCAGATATTTTTAAGTCTAATACATGCATAATTTTCTAAAAAGCGAACATGCCTTGCAAAATTGAAGAGTGGTGTGTCGTTGTGAGGACGTAAGAGTTGGGGACTAATTAGTCATAATTTAATTCATAATATTGTCAGTAAAGCTTTTGTGATCGTAACATTATCTGTTTTTGTCTCATTTAAGAGTTTTTTCACTTTTAAAAAGCTTTTATTATCCCCCGCCGAGGGCGAAAGGATATAGTTTTAGCGTTGTTCGTCCGTGCGTCCTTCCGTCTGTTTGTCCGTCCGTCCGTTTGTCCGTCCCGGCAAGTATCCCCGATTCCACTGGACGGAATTTCGTGAAACTTTATACCATGTGCACAATATCCCATTCTCCCGAGACGCTTTTTTTTTATTTGATGCAAAATGGCCTACTGGGAGCGATTTTTAAGTTACTCGGTTCAGTGCACTTGTAATGTTTTTAGTCTTATTTAAAAAAAAAAAGCTATACAGAATTTTTACATTCAACTTGCCACATCTATCTACCACTATTAGGAAATGACGGAAAAAAAGTTTAACCCAGACTGACTTTGCAACTCTGTCAATGCTTTTGCGATTACTAGCTGCGTCATGGAAAAAGGGGCTTTCATGTTATATTTCATTTTGCTTCTTGTGAATACAATTCCTCCTAAATTTCGAGACGGATTAGAATCAAATTTTCACAGAATGTTCCTCATCATGTGCCCTATCGCATATTGTCAATGTTTTGTTTTGAAATCTGTAGCTGCATCATCGAAAAGGGGGCTTCATGTTTTTTTGTTTTTTTTTTTTAATTCCATTTTTTTGTGATCGCAACTCCTCCCACATTTCTTTGACGGATTTGAATTGAATTTTCACAGAATGTGTCTCGTCATGTGACCTATCGCATATTGTCAAGGTTTGGTGATTTGTAGCTGCAGCATGGGAAAAGGGGGCTTCATTTTTTTTCACTCTATTTCTTGTAAACGCAATGCCTTCCACATTTCTTGGCAGATTTCGGTGCAATATTCACAGAATCATGTGACCTAACGCACATTGTCAAGGTTTGGGGATTTGTTACTGCATCATGGAATAAGAGGGCTTCATGTTATATTTCATTTTTCACCAATACCACTTTAATTACAACAAATTTGGATGAGATTTTCACAGATCATGTGACCTTAGCGTGTGTTGTCAGGGTTTTGCAATTTATCACTGTATCATGGAAAAAGGGGGCTTCATATGCAATATATATTTGATCAACATGTATATTTTACATATATGCAATATATAAGTGGGGTTTTAATACGCCTTCGAGGTGCATTTTATCGAGCAAGTCATCACATAATTATGGATCCATAATTGCCACTATTTTAGACAATTGCCATAATCGTGAGGTAGAATGTTCTTTCGACATACAGAAAATCGACCAATAGCAAAATAGTTCCATCGAGGTCAGCCTGCGCAATCCTGGGTCGATACTTTTTGCAGATGCATTAAGCCTCCTTTACACAAAGCAAGGCTCATTTCTAAAGGTTTGTATGGATATACAGATGTATGCTTTCTCTCTAGAAATGATGTATCAGCATCAATCACGATCTCAATACTTTTTTGAATAACTATTGACTTAAATTTCGAAGTATCGCCTTTGACGCCATATAGAAGTTTGCCCTTAAAATACTGGAACAAAAGGAAAACACTGTACTTGAATGGAGAGTTTCTCTATTTTCAAAGCTCGCTAATACATGGTCGACGTAACATTATCACTTTATAAATTACGATGATAAAGATGGTAACAAAAATGAGTTAGGGTTTTTTATTTTAGCTTTTGCTTTTCTTTAGAAATCGACCATCTTTTTTGTTATGTTTTTAATTTTCCCCTGCATCATAGTTCCAATTATCATAATGTTCAGGCAAAAACAAAAGGAGATATTACAATTTACAATAGATTCAATATTTCTGTAATTGTTCACTTAAAGATAGCGGCATCATGAATTTGTCCTGTTTGCTTATTACATATCAAAGTTTAGAAGCTACCAATGTATTTTGTACATTCAGATCGGGCGTAAAATAACAGGTGGTGAAAAATATGTCGCGGCTCGACCGGGATTCGAACCTAGGGCCCCACGAATACCGTTCCTGCACTCTAACCAACTGAGCTACCGAACCACATGTCGATACGGCCGCACGATATATCACCATACCTGTACCCGACTACATTATACCTTTACATCTATCTATGGGATAGACCAGTATACTACAGTAATAAGACTTATTACATACAATATATAATGTCGGAGAAGAAAATACCTCTTCACTTAATAAGATAAAGTCAATCGCAGGATAATATAATTTAATCCTTTACCGCAAAGTATTTATTTCAGACGCCACCTGATTTTTTTTGGGGGGGTGGGTGGGGGGAAATGATGCAGGATACAGGATGAAACTTTTCCTAAATTACGCCTGGTTCTTTAATGTGCACGGTTTACAAACGATACAGTGGAGCTCTTTTATTCGAACGCCTATTAGTAATTTGAGATGAATAAAAGCACAATAATAGAGTTATCAAAAAATCTATGTAAACTATAGGCATCAGTTTGAAGATGTAAGAAACAACGAAAAGAGAATCATGATTACCAGAATCTGAAACCTTTGCAATATATCTAGACTATTCTCACTTAGTTCTACCCTTTGAATTCTAGAATTGTTCGGCGGACAAAGTAGGACTTCCTACTTTGCACGAGGCAATACCGGAATTGTCCGGATTCTTACATTGCGCAGAACATATATTTAATATTTAACCCGAACGATAACCAGAAAAACAACGCTTTGAAGTTTGGTATTGATATCAATTTGGTTTTCCAGTTTATAAATCGCACTTTCAAACATAATAATAGTTGAAACAACGGTCAAGGGTGAGACAGGAATGAATCTTGTCGAATTGACTATCATCAATACTCGGAAAGAAATTGGCTAAGCCGTGGATCGAACCCGAGACGCTTGTTTCTTAAGTCCTGCACGCTACCGACTTGGCCACCGGGGCTCGGCTCAGTGTGTAGCATAACTGTTCTTGAAACAGAAATAAAAACGAGATCTTATAATCTCAACCCGGACCAGCCTACGCGGTTTGCACAGACGATTACGGCACCTTCATATACATGTATTTAATGCAGAGACTACAGATTACATTTTGCCTGTCTTTTTAAAAACGAAGAAATTGTGTCTTGTAGTTAGATATTGGTACATAATGAAAAGATACATCAAGCCCCCCTTTTCCATGACACGGCATTAAATACTACTACTAGTACTGCATACTACTACTACTACTATATTTTAGCATAGTATTCTGACACACACTTGAAAAGGACGAGTATTCTTATGAAAAGGATGTATAAGTAAATGTTAAATTTCGCTCGTCGATTAACCCCAGCTGGTGACCTTTTTGTGTTAATTAAATTAGAGCAAGTATAAAAGATAACCAAAGGTGATGGAAAGTGAGATAATCTGTTAACTGAGATTTTCTGACCAATCAATAACAATAAACCAAACACACTTTAAATATAAATCGCTGTTCCGAGGACGTGAAGTATTTTATGTGGACACCGGTTACAATTGGATTTGATTGGATAAAGCTTCCGGTGATACTACATTCTGATTGGCTATCTAAGCACACTTTAGCACACCAAGTCACGTGATATTTTTATCTCGAGTAAATTGTGTGTTGGGCAGGGAGTGCTTAATTTTTTTGCTACATTATGAGGACTTTTTAAAATTTGCAAATTTTAAACATACAGCTAAAAATGAACATTTCTATTGAAAATCATTGTGAGGACCAGAGTGCAAGTCCTCTCATTGTAAACAGTCCTCGGAATGTTGGTGTGCGTCAAGGGTCGGGTCCTCGCAAGTCAGCAAATACACACCCATACACTCACACACAAAGGAATCTTGTAAACATGTGATAAAACCATGAGAAAAATCACCATTAAATAAAGAAACATACCTTTTTCTTCCTGCTGAATACTGCAAAGAAATTTCCTGATCTGCACAGGCTTTAATATATCTTTTAAATCACACTCCTAAAGAAATTTCAGATCTTCAACAGAGTCCACTCCAACTTCATGCAGTTTTTTAATGACTGCCTCATGGTTAGATGCCAAGGATTTTTCAATGAAACTTCTCAAATCATTTGAAATTTGACTTGTATGAACACTGGACTGACTTGCCAAAGACATGGTTAATTCTGCAGACTTTTTAGTGTGATAAAACACTTGTTATCAATAGTGTATACAGGAACAGGTTGTGAACATTTAAGTTCTAATATGTTTACACAACTATATTTGACTTGGCAAGACATCTGCTGGTAAACACCTTTTTCCGAGACAAAGCAAAATGGAGATTCCAAAACAATAAAAAATAACCCATCATCTTCTACTATAACCAAATAGATTTTGCCTAAAGTGAGCTCAATATACTCTTCACCAAAAACAACAACCGTACACCCAGCTTTGTATTCAATATTTCTGTACAAAACAGAAGGGTAAACCCAAGTCTTAGCATCGTTCATGCTTTGAGTTTCAAAAATTTGCTGCAATAGTTCATTATACATGACTGTAAAACACTGCCTTTCTCACAAATAAGAATTGGTTTATAAAGGGAGCCAGCTGTGTAATATGCTTGGAGAAGTTGATGTCGGGCTGCAAGAGTTTTTGCTAAATGTTTGAAGTTCTGGAGACGCCTGGCACAGCTTTTAAAATGGGTGTGTTTGCTTTCAAATCTCATAGTCCATAAATGTATCAGTGGTGCAAATGCAATTATAAGAGATGGTGTTTAGGTTTCAGTGGAAAATTTGGGAATAAATGGAGTCTGTCAAAGAGATATTCTTTAATACTAACACCGACAAATGCAATTTGCTCTTGTGAAATTGTATTTGATGTTAAAATTTCCATAATTGACTTTAAGTTCAAGTACATTTGCCAAACTCTATCATAAGGATCCTTAATAAAATTGATTACAAACAAGCAGAACAACCTTACAAATACCCAGTTCTGTACTGCATGACCTCCTAGCTTTTCAGAATTCACTGAAACTGGAGCAGGTGCATCTAATTTATCAGTACCAGCATAAGACCATACCTGAATGTGGTGGTTTAGCTGCTGACATGAGAACCATTCTAATCCTATCAAATAACTGATGATTAGCATCATGTCATATGACACAACCCCTTCAAATAAGTCATGGCCTAAACATGGAGGTAATCCAGGTGATGCTACATGATAAAAACTTAGACTGTTGAAAGGGGAGTTAGTTTTGATACCTTTTACAGAATCTCTATTGCCTTCATGACATAAGGCAACAGTATCATTGTAATTTTCAATGGTTCTAGGACAGGAGCGTACATTTAATGGGCGTTCTCTCCTGTCAATTTCACAATATCTACAGAAGAAGTTTGAAGAAAAATTTTCAACGAAACCTCCTACAGTATGGGAACCCAAATTGTCTCCACATATACATACAAGGGTTCCTTTTATTATTTCGCCATTTATGTCAATCCCATACTCTTCCATCTTCCAAAATTTTCAAATCATTCACAAGTCTTTCAAATACTTTTTCCATAGAAAAGACTTTCAAATTCTTTTCCTGGCATAATAGAACCAACTGCATATGATCAATGTTAGACCGCTTTTGGGCATTAAAATTTGCCAGTGTGTAGTAAACTGCAACCATTTTATGTTTTTTCCTAGCAGCTCCTAATGGATTCACAACTTCAAAGGCATCTTGATAGAGAATTATTGCAAAAGTCTTTGAATCTGTCATAAGATTATGCCTTTTAAAGATTCTTCCATCAGTTATATCACACAGTAGTCCGTTTTCTTCAATACAGATAAGGTTGTTAAAAAACTTGAAATGATTTCCATAATGTTTATACAAGCTTGCTAATGATTGAGAAATGGGCACATATTGGTAAGTTTTTCTTTTCTGCTGACTATCAGATCCTAAAAAAACTTCTACTGGGTCACAAATTGGAAAGTTCTTTCTGTAGAGAGAAGTCCGTTTTGCAGGAGTTTTTAGTAGCCCTTTGTTACAATTTGAAAATACATCACTAATACACAATTCACTCTTGATTTCAGAAATAACTTCTCTGGTCAAACCTTGTGATTCTAACGTAACACTTAACTTATTGAAGAGCAATGTTTGACCTATTTCATGGCATTCTTGAAACTCTGAAATAATGCTTTGTATAACTGATGAGGGTAACAAATATTTCCCTTTAAGTTTCAGGTATAAAAGGAAAATGGTTTTCAAAAACATTTCCTCATTGTCAGTATTGCCTTCATAGACAAACTCATCAATTTCATCATAAGCGTAGTCCCGTATCGGACAGGTTTCCTGTGTGCATCCAGAATCTGTTTGCCCACTAGACGTAGTACAACTACCTGAATAACTTGGATAACTTCCACCGCTATGTTTTGAATGTTTTCTTGATAAATGGGAAGTGAAAGACGATTTGTATCTAAATTTAGATAAACAGTCAATGAAAGGGCACGTTATTTCCTCTTTCTTATCTAAATGTTGTTTCAAATGTCTTTTCAGATCAGAAAATGAGACAAAAGACCGGCTCAGACATTCTGCTCTTGAACAATGGCTTGAAATATCTTCTTTTATTTCATGTACTGAACAATTTGTTTGAGGCACAATTGGATGCTTTCTCGAGATATGTACCTTAAACTACAAAAAAGTGCCGCATGTTTGCATGCAATTTTCCACTGGACATTTATATATCAAATTTGGCTGATTTCTATGGAATTTGCAATGTGAGAGGAACTTTGAAATATTGCCACTTGTGAAATCACGATTATTACAAGTATAAACCGTCTCCGACATCCTGGTTATCCTACAATTCAACGTCGTGTGCACGGGTGCTGTAAACGTAGGAAAGAACAATGACAAAAGAAGAAAAATCACCAAAACACTTTCCATTTTACAAACAGATGCTCATGTACAGGTTTCTAATTTTTAGGCCAGGGAATCCCTCTCAAGGGATTCCCTTGCCTATAGGGATCGTAAGCTGCCTATTCAGATAAAAATGTTGGACGGTGTGTCCACTCTTTATCGCTGAGTCCGCCAAAACAACTAGATTCCCAAGTATATACAGAGATTGATCATCACATGGTGTGAATGCTTTCCTTTCCTCAAAGCTTTCATCTGCAAAATGCCATGGAATTGCAAGGGTATTACAATCCTTTAATAACTGACGAGTGTGTTTTTTATCCCGTTTTTGTCATTAACACTGACCTAATAAAGGCGTAACCTAATGAACTTGGCTTTATCCGGCAGTTGTGTATTCTTACGCGCTATATACGGTTAATATCTATAACGCTCTCTCTTGCACTCCGGATCGTTCACATTCAGGTATGGTGAGATTAACGAACGACGACTCTGCTCGGAGTTTGTCTATAACGTTGTGTTGACATTTGTGTGTCACAAAACACGTCTCCGCTAAAATGCGATTGTAAATAAAGCAAACTACATATAGAATATTGGCCCGTGTTATGTTTATCACTTTTTCTTATGTATATCGACTAGAACTAGGGTACTTAGCGGAATGCGGGAGAAATCGGCCCCTGGAGAAATCATCCCGAAACTGTCCCTAAACTGCTTGGCCCGTGTTATGTTTATCACTCCGGAGAAATCGTCCCCTGGAGACGATTTCTTTGGTGAAATCGTCCCCAAATAAAATTTTAGAAAAATAGATCCCAACATCAAATTTCATTCATATCGTTAATCAAGTTGTCTATAAAAATATTTTTGAAATTTCGTTGTCTTTAGTATGTTCATTATGTGTATTATTTACCTTTATCCAAGAGTTATTTGGTAGTTTTGTCATTGTTTATACTGCCTATTTCACACTGATAGGATGTATTTCACACCTTTTACACCTGTCACAAATAGATTACACTTGTGTGATTCTTAAAAATGTCTTTGATTGACTTTGATTTGAAACCAAATAAATGCTTATAATTTTTTTCTGTAGTCGTTCGCTTGTCATTTATTGTATTTTTTTTTCATCTCTTTCTCTCTCTACTAGTGTCATATGACATACCTGTGACCAATACCATTTAGCAGGGGCATCAGTGTCTCTGACACACATATTTCTAGTGTTCACTAGGGCTTGTGTGCATCCGAATATTTCCGGTCCATAACTTCTACAATTGTGGATGGATTTCAAAATAATTTGGCACAATTGACCTCCATCACGGTTAGATGTGCCATTTGAAACATCTGTTCAAGTAGGTTAAAGATTAAGGCCACATTGAAGGCCAATTTTTTGTCCGAACCATAACTCTTACATTTTTGGATAGATTCCGATATAAATTAGCATAATGCATTGTTCTCCATCGTGAGCAGAAGTTCCCTTTGAAACATTTATTCAGGTCCAGGGTCTAGGTCAAGCTTGAGAGTCAAGTGTTCGCAGGCTTGACACAAGTTGTCCTTGGACAACGATTATGAATTAGGATTAACGTCTTTTTATATTATGTAGATATAAGTATCGAAGCTCAAGTCACTGTGACTTGTCCGTAAAATAGGCAAGTAAAATAGGAAAACCGAGCCTAATCGTTTTCCTAAAACAATCCAACCTTTTCACAGTATTTTATTGAGAAAATATTTTTGCTAAAAGAGAATTTGCTTGTAACAAGCAATTCCTCCAAATTTCCCAAAATCTTACTTTTCAATATACACGAAGAACTACTTTGGATTTTCATCTACAACTTCCTTCAAATATGACCAGTTCAAAATTTCGTCGACTTGTGGAAAGTAGAGACAACATGACCAACTGCCATATCACTCCAATCTTTGTTATTCATTACATTTTACCTTGATATCTATCTTACATGTATTTTCATTGAAATCAATAGAAATAAATATGTTCTTGCATCACTACAAGACATCACATGTCTCAAAAAATTTAGATAATAAAAGTTGGTATTGCGCCGATTGAATGCGGTTCAATTTTGACTTGGGATTGTTTACAAGCACGACAAATTACTAAGTATTCTAAGCCATTATCAAGCACCCCATAACTGTGAGCACATGCCTAGCTCTGGCTTAATTAGTTTCTGGCTGGTGCTCTCTAGTATCAGTTCAAAATTTCCTGATAAAACCAAGAATTCCAGGGGCTTAGTGGAATCCGCTTATATCCCTGTCCGTCTACCTGTTTGTATTAATTAAAATTGACCTTATGTGTTGTTTCGTATCCTCAATTTCCTGGCCTTCAGTACTATCAGTACTTTGATTTTTAAATTCGCCATGGCCAGCAAAAGATGGTGGGTGGGGTAATGCCTAAGAGTACTGGCCAGAAACAGAGTTGAAATACTGCTTATAATATTGTTTCAGATTCCGTTCTCTATTACCATTTCATGAATGCATGCGATGATTTTTATTCACCATTTGAGCAACTTTCCAGATAAACAAAAGGAAACGTAGCAAAAAGTGTCTCATTCGATCGAAATTAGGCTCAATGAGCGAGTTTACTAACACTAGTAACAGGATGTCTGGCTCTTCCAAATGTTCTACCCATAATGCAACATGTTTTACGGTTAAAAACTGTAACTGTTAGATACGGTCCAATTCCGTAACGCAGATACCGTAAAATCTATCTAAAATTACGGTATTTTTTTTACTGTGTACACTGTCAGAATTATTTGACCTTGAACTTTGATATTTGGCATTTATCTTCATTGTAGACCTTTACTGCTTAGCACTCAGGTGAGCGATATAGGACCATCATGGTCCTCTTGTTATGTAATTTTCTGTTTTGTGCAAGTCTGCTATAGCACAAAATCCAATGTAGTCGTAATGTGCCGTCTCGGATCAGGCTGCACGGATTTCGCAGGATGATCCGAGACGGCACTTTACAATCAATCAGTCTAGGTTTTAGTATGGCTTTTTTCAAAGAATACATCATAGGCCTGTCACTGATTTTGTTATTGGTATTATTGTTTAACCCATTACCGCAAAATCCCTAATTTTGACGCCCCCAAGAAAGAGGGCTTTTGAAAACACTGTGGGAAAAGGAGAAAGTGCTGGTAACCAGCATTTTCTCCTTTTCCCACAGTGTTTTCTTCCCTTCCCAGAACAAATTTCAAGTTTTCAGTCACCTTTATTTTGTCGTCTGCAAATGCTTTCAATTTGGACCAGTCTAAAATGTTCTCATGTGGTAAAGAGTTAAAAGGTTTGAAATTGGGTTGTATTTATGTCATTATTGAAGATGCTTCATAATTATGGTAGAAAAACAATGTGGTAAAAGGGGAAAATATTGGTTATCAGTATTTTCTCCTTTATCCTAATGTTTTCAACAGCCGGATTGTGTGGTAGAGGATCAACAAGTATTTGCCAGAGTTCGTTATTTTTTTTAATGACCCTTTAACTCTTTATCACACGAGAACATTTTAGACTCATCCAAACTGAAAGCATTTGCAGACGACAAAATAAAGGTGACTTTAAAATTGAAATTTGTTCTATGAAGGGTAGAAAACATTATGGGAAAAGGAGAAAATGCTGGTTACCAGCATTTTCTCCTTTTCCCGCAATGTTTTCTAGAGGTTTCTTTCTCAGGGTCGTCAAAAGTAGGGATTGTGTGGTAATGGGTTAACAGACCTATGTTTTTGTTAAAACCAAGTTTGATGGGATGGATTTTTCATGAATCTATAACTCTTTGTAGTTGTATTAAAAGACAAATTTAACACTTAGCAAAACTTCAAATTGTCTCCGTTTTTTCTTCTGCAAATCTGCCTAAGGAATAGACAGGTGAATGGAAACAAACTAACTTTTATTTAAGGAATAATCTTCTTCCTATCGTGGATTATCATTCAATAAAGAACAGTTGTGAGTTATGAGGCCCAATGAATAGTCCACGAGGGCGAAAGCCCGATTAGTTTATTCATTGCGCCTCATAACTCACAACGTGGTTTATTGAACGATAAAGCACGATAGAAAGACGGTTATTTCGATTCTAACATGGCAAATTCTTAATGAAAGCAAAACAAGTTCAAGCTTGGAGTAAAAACGCGGATGAAGATTATATGTTCCATTGAATAACTCACTCATTGGATCCATGACATCACTCGATACAGCACTCTCTTGCACTCCAGATCATTACATTCACCTCTGTAAAGGGCTCAGAAAGTAGTCCGTCATTATGTCATATTTTTGTCACATGACCTAAACTCAAAATGGCTAAACAAACGCCGGTGAAGAAGACCAATATCGATTGTTTCGTGTGCTGTTCAAACAGCATGGGACCAATCAGACTTAGTGATAGGAATGAACAAAAGATGCATTTTCACAAAAGCCTAAATATCTTTAAAGGACGATTACTTGATTTTCAAACGTTCAAACTTAGATCCCGCGGTGTGTCAAATCAGTTGTCTTCATTCATGGGCGCAGCCATTTTTGTTAAAATCGGCGTAAGATTCTGAAAAGTGAAGAGGCTCGAAAAAAATAGTTCCATTTTATACAGGTAAATTCATCAGTTTGAACGCACCTATAATGTATCCAGAATCACATTTCCTTAGTCTAACTTTCAATTTTACATATGGAACAGTTAAACAGTAACAAAACATCTTTTCCTCGGTTTGACAAGATACTTGTCATTTAGCCCATCGCAGAGATGTATGTGAGGTAACGAACGACAACTCTGCTCAGAGATTGTCGATACAGAATGACGTCACCCTACATAGATTATCGCAAATTTTACCACACTTTCCTTGCACTGTGTGCCGAATTCGCGTGTCATGTTAGAATATGAAGTTAACAGTGGAATTGCAGTGAAAAGTTTCTCGATTTCGTGCCAACAGAAGACACGTCTTATCAAGAAGAGGGACGAAAACATCTGTTGTGAATGCGTGGTGTCTATAAGCCATATCGGGTTACAAAAAGAAGCTTATTTACATTACTGACATTTTGTCATTGATTAAAAAAAAAAACAACATGAAGATTCCGAGTATTTTGTTCACAAACTTATGCACTCTCTTGCACTCCAAATCATTCACTGATGTGATAGTAATGAACGACAACTCTGCTTGGAGATTGAAACTTATGACGTCTGTATGACGTCTTCAAGAATCTGATTTTTCGATTTTCAATGTTTTAAGTTTAGTGAATGGATGTCAAATAAGCTTGAATAGTAATCTTTTTTTCTGGACAGTGATGCAACAACAAAGAGCTTTAGACAACTGTAGCTTAAAATTAGACTAGCGGTTTATAAGCTTTGCTGGGTGTAATGTGTGTGTCATAATTTTACAAGACCTTTTTTATTTCAGGCAGTGCAATGTGAAAAGGGGGTTAAATGCATCTGCGAAAAGTATCCGCCCAGGTCAGCCTGCGCAGTCCGCGCAGGCTGACCTGGGCGGTTACTTTTCGCTATTTGTCTATTTTCTGTATGTCCAAGGACAACTCTTCCTACAGATTGAGTCATTGGTTAGACTAAGTGTATTTTATGGATCCCTTATAATATGATGATTCGCTAGGTATAATGGATCGCGCAGATGTATTAAGCACCCTTTTTTCAGAGCAAGGCTAATTTATTTTTAGCTCACCGTAGCCTATGTGTACTTGAAAAAAAACAAACAAACAAACTGTGCAGAATGATTGCCTTGACAATTTTTTTATGAGTTCAAATTTGGGTCACTTTTGATGAAAAAGTAGGTCACGAGGTCATCTTAAGACAATTCTTTGTGGACACTCTAGAGGCCGTATTTTTAGTTCAATTGACTTGACAAATGGTCATAAATTGATTGAATCGCGTGGCGTGAAATTTCGCCGATTGACTCAGGTGAGCGATTCAGGGTCATCATGGCCCTCTTGTTTTACTGTCAGTATTTCCTCCTTGAAAAAAAAAACACTGTCCTCAGAATGTTCTCATGTGATCCAAAAATTACTGTTGCTCCATTTTACGTGCACGCGCAGGCTGACCTGGGCCGAAATTTTTCGCTATTGTTCAATTTTCTGTGTGACTAAGGATACGCTTACCTCTTGGTTTAATTGGTTATATTAAAAAACAAGAAGGGGCTATTATAAAATCCATAATATATGTAATGGTTTGATGGCAGATGCACGGAGATAGATTAAGCCCCGTTTGCCAGAACATGGCCCAATTTGATTACTCTTTATTATCTTAACTCTTTACAAAACGACAAAATTTTATACGTCCAAACTGAAAGCATTTGCAGACAGTAAAATTAAAGTGAGTAAAAACTGAAACTAATTTCTAGAAGGGTAGAAAACATTGTGGGAAAAGAAGAAAGTGCTGGTTACCAGCATTTTCTTCTTTTCCAACAATGTTTTCAAAAGGCCTTTTCCTCGGGGTCGTGAAAACTCGGAATTGTGAGGAAAAGGTTTAAACAAACCGCTATTGGCGGCTAAACATACAACCCACTGAAATGTCAGACTTTTATTGTATGGGGCTTGACTAAACAGGCAGCTTTACAGATCTAACACCAGATTGCAAATCCTCTGCAGTCTGATCTTGATCGATGCAATTTTTCAATATCCTTGTCTTCACTTGTTGCACTGACGCTGTTAGCGTTAAATTTCGGAAGCCTCGGTTTGGTGTCTACTATCATCTTTTTGGCACTGTCTCTCTCTCTCTGCCTGTCCGTCTGTCTATCTGTCTGTCTGTCTAGTGTTCTCTATCATTCTCTCTCCCTGTCCTTCTGTCTGTCTCTCCCTCACTCTGTAATTGAAGAGGATAAAAACCTCTCGATACTAATTAAATATCTATCTCTGTCTCTCTCTTCATGTATAGATCTAGTAGAATTGTGCAAACAATTCGAATTTCAAAAAAAGCTGATTACTGAAGGCCATGTTCATGGGTGGGAATAATAATTAAAAAAGCAACATCAACAACAACAACAACTAGTGGGAGGGAAAAAAAAAGACGGAAACTGTTTGGATACACTTCTTTTGCAGTATTTAATACTGAATATTTCAATATTCCACATATGAAAACAAACATAGAAAATCTGAGCCATCATACACTGTATGGTGAAAATGGAGTTCATAACGCCATGTGTATCTTATTGTGTATGAGCCACTCTGCGAATAGTGGGCTTCATGAATTTGCGAAAAGTATCGACCCAGGTCAGCCTGCGCGGACAGCGAGAAAAGAGATAAAAGAAAGTTGCCTTAATGTTGGCAACACTCTAGCTACATTTATATACATGTAATTGAAATAATAATAATAGAAATAATAATGATGATAAAAACAACAACAATGATCCCTAAAACAGGATCGCATATATTATTATGTTACATTATGGCACCGACAGCGTCAAATGCCGTCTGGTTTGATTGGTTGGATCCCTCGCCTCCTCTTGTGAATGATACCAGGGATCGAACGCCCTAGGGCAATGTTGGGGATGACCTTTTGCGCTCATCTCATTTTCTTCTACAAGAGAAGGATTATGAAAACATCGTGCGAAAAAGAGAAAATGCTGATAATCAGCATTTTCTCTATTTCGCACAATGTTTTCTACTTTGTGAAAGACAAACTGTTCATCTTTATCACAATTATTTGGTCGTCTGAAATTTTTTTCATATTGGACAAGTCTGGAATCATCCGTTGTTCAAAGAGCGTAAAGCCCCATTAAATGATTTGATAGAAAATTTTCCGCAAAAAAAAAAGATTTAAGCATGTATAAAACTATGTGCTCTATAATAGTTTTACTTTCTACATTTAAAATAAGAATGTAACATATTGTAGCTGATGAAAACAAGCCTCGAATAAGTTCTTAATCAAATCTAAATGTGCTTAATCTAGTGCTACTGCAGTTATTTTCACAGTTCTAGATACAAATCGAAGGAAGTTCTTCGACACTCTGTGTATATTGTATGTCGCCTGCTAGCACTCTGTTTTCTGTGAGTATAACAACTCTGTTTATTCTGTGTATAACTACTCTGTTTTCTGTGTATGTAACAACTGTTTTCTCTGTGTGTAACAACCCCATTTTCATGTGTGTGTAACGAGGTAAGTTCTTATAGCTCTGTATAAAGTGGATGAAGCTGTTCTACGGTATGTTGCATGCAGCCTGCTCTAACTGTTGATGATGAAGGTTCTAGATAACGTACCGTAAAATACACACACTAATTGATTGTAGATGATCGATGATACATTGTATGCCGTATGCTTGAATGCTGTTTTCCTTGTACGTAACGCAATAGTCTTTTCATTATTTTGTTCATGAATTGACAGATGCTGTTTAGCTTTATGCCGCCTGATCGAATGTTGTTTACTGTTTCTGTCACGTTAAAGTTTTGCGCTGTGATGTATGCTGCACGCTTGAAGCATATCATTACATGTATATACTATTCAACAATTAAATGTGGTTGTTGGATAGCAGTGTCATTTGTTGTCACGTAGAGATTATCCACGACACAGTTATATCTCATGATCTCCTTGAAGATTTTCGATAGTTCAAACTTGGATTATACATCATTATTCTTTCTGGTGACGCATGGCGAGCAGTCTGGTGTCAGATAGGCTGGTTTCAGATAGGCCGGTCTATAGGACAGGGCGTCAATCCAGTCACTGGCATCAACTGCATCTTTGGCAACGAACGTGATACACTGCTGTGCATCATTGACTTCTGCTCCTTTTTTAGTAATCGAAAATGTCCTACTGCAGCTTCCGTGTGACTGAATGGCGCATTTAAGCTGCGTCATGTAGCCATACATTATAGTCTCTTTCGGATCTGAGTATATTTGTAGCTGAACATCAAAGTCCGAATGTACGATCTTCAAAAACACTTTCACCATCGTTTTCGAGTGACTACTTGTTTTGAGAAATAACTTACCACATTTAAATGTGGTCTCATCTTTTCTGTCGAAAGCATTAGACGTGATGTTTTCTGGTCTTTTGATGAGTGGCGAAATTGGATCCATCTCGCTTAAAGTAGTAAGTATATTTTGATAAAAATATTAAAAGACCTTTGTAAAAGTAATCTTGGCTAGACTGGATAAAGCAGCGGTCATCTAGAGATTATGTAGTGCCTATTTGACGTTGGGCAGACGCAAAACTGCGTAAGGTTGTGACGACTATCAATTAGCACTCTGCTACCGCGTTGAATGTCGGCCTTTCCTCAATTATCAACATTTAAAGGTCTTAGTCCCTTAGCCTTTTTGAGTTATTGTATATTCATTTTCCGAACGGTTCGAAATTCGAGCCTTTGCTTAACTCGGTATCTAATGAAACAATTTTACGGTTCAAGATGTCGTAACTTCGTGCCATTCTTGTGAACTCTCGATAATTCACACAAAAGAAAATGATCATTTCCCGATAATAAATGATAATAAAAAAATGTGACTTACTAAGAAACTATTTCAAGCAATCTTTGTTATTGAAAAAAACTCTGGAAAGTAACCAGTTGCAGGACGTGAGAAGGTATCAATTTAAACGATCTTGATAAAGAAGCTCCTTGAAACCAGCATTTTTTGTAACAATGTTTACTGCCCTTTTGAGAGAAGTCGTGAATGCTCAGTCTGTCTGCAAATCCTTTCAGTTTGGACAGATCTAAACTTTCGTAAAGAGCTAAGCACTCGTTAAAAAAGGGCAAATCCTAAGATTTTTTGACCATACTGTTTTTTTGCTCCAATCAGCTGCAAATGATGTTAGTAAACACGTGTCCATCAGTTTTTATAAATACCACCCTGTAACATGCCATAAATCACGCTCGAATTGTCACGCTGATACACGGCCCCAAAAATGGTGCATGGCTTACTTCCCCTGATTCGCTTATCTTCCCTACCTGTGTGACGTCATAGGAGCGTAAGCCTGTGTTTACAGTCAGTAGAAATAAGTAGGAACGCTGATGATTATACGCAAATATCTTAGTATTAATATAGAATTCAGCCGAAAAAATGGCAAATTGTGCAGCCTATGGCTTCAACGTCGAATCAGGAACACATAGAATTAGTATGTTCAAATTTCCGAAGGAATTAAAAAGGAGGAAACTATGGATTCAACGTTTAAACCGGGGCCGGACAGTAACGGAGGATTTTGTGCCATCAGTTCATTCCAAATTGTGTTTGAAACACTTCGAGGACAGTCAGTTCTTAATAAGTCCAAAACTCGTAAAAGAAGTTGGTTATAGGAATATTACGCTGCGATTAAAACCTGATGCTGTGCCGACATTGTTCGAAACTCCGAGTCGAAATAAGATAGGCCATAAGACAGACATTCCGCAATGGCAATCTCCAAAAAGAAAAACAAACATAAGGTCAGTAATTCCTTTAATTGTTTTTCGTAATAATTTATCCTTTTCTAGATCTACATTCTGGACAAAGGAGAAATTGGTGCCGTTTTCTCCCTTTATTTCCCCAAATGTTTTCAACATTTAACCCTTTACCAAGCATAGCCAACTTTCGCGGACATGGAAAAATCGATAACGGCCAATTTTACCTGCATTTTTTATATAGAATTATGAAGGGCCTAGGTAAATAAACGCTTATAACTTCATCAATTTTCAGAATTGAAAATTATCTCAAGTGAGGTAAGAAAATTCAATTTATTCTCTTTCAAATGAACTTAGTTTTAAAAATTTCGAAAAAGAAACTTTTGGTCCTTTTTTAACTTAAAAATTGTAGGTATGGTTTATATAGAATAAAGAGGAAAAATGCATTTTCCGAGGTCAAACATTGTAATATTTGTTTAATTTTCTTTCGTTGTGTTCAAAAGTCAAAATTATCTCAAGTGGAGCAAGTTACTTTATTCATTTCTCTTTCAAATGGTATAATTTTGAGTCATTTAAAAAAATAAACTTTTGGTCCTTTTTACAGTTTTTTAATGCCACTATCCTATTTTTTCTTTTTCCGTGACGTTCGGATTATGCCGGACTTCGCCGATATTGGCCGAGTCTTACTGTTAGATAAGCCAGCCGGGTATCTTTATTGTGTTACGTAAAGTTTCATTGACAAACGGACCCCCTGCTATGTTTATGATATACATGTATCCACATGATTATAAACTGGAATTTATACCCGGGTTGTTTTCAGATCGGATACAGTTTGATCCTGACAGTATCCCTAAGATGTTTTATTAACTATCCTATTTATCTAAAAGACCAGAATTTAATACTTATGAAATTATTTCCTTTTACAATGATTAAGATTAATATATGAAATAAGAAAATGTACGTTTGATGATTTCTTTCAACTTTTCAGCTTTTTAGAATTTAATGCTTTATAATTTTTTTTTCTGGCGACCGCTCACAAATTCATGTTTCCTTGCTTTTTTCACATCGTTCTTTGATCTGTCGTGTCACACAGAATGCCTTTGAGAACATTGAAGAAAAAGATTTTAACGCTGGTTGCCAACATTTTCTCCTTTTCTTACACTATTTTTAACTTAAAAAAAGATAAGTTCCATTTTTTCCATGTTTTATTTGTCTTAAGAAAATTACTTCATTCTGAACAAGTCTGAAATTTTGCCTTTTTGTAAAGATTCAAATAACAAGCTTAACCTGTTACTCTATAAATACAGCATCTAACGACCCTGCTGTTGATTGTTTAGGAAAAAATATGGAAACACGCGCATTATCTTTTTACAAGTTATCTTCTACTTTTCAAACATTGTTGTCTACATCACTCAATCCGTTTCTCCTGCAAAGAGTATTAACTATTCAAAGAATGACAACACTAGATCAAAATTGACAACTTGTATTTTACATAAATCAAACAGTTTCTCCCTTCTTTCAAATGTCCCCCTCCCTTTAACATCGTTAATATTTTAATTGTTCATTGGAAGAATTGGCCTAAACAGTAAGGTTCTTCCATCTTTAAAACGATACAACCTGCAAAAAGCATAACCGCTATGAGTGAATAAAAGAGAAAAAATGACATAGACCATGCATGTACCCGGAAATGGGAACAATACAAGCTACCTCTCCTTTACCAGTAACTTAAAAAGTTACCTGCTGCATAATCATTATTTATTATCTCAAGATATAGTATTCAATCAACCTTTTATTAAGAATGATTTCCATGTATCTTGGTTTGAAACCGGTTTTTAACACAGCTTGCTGGTGAATTCTACTGATTATTAGTTGAAATGACACCATACATGACTTTTTTAGAAGAAGAAATATCTTTTTATCTTTATCATGCCTGTAAGTGGCGCTAGAGTGTAGCATCGGATCATTTCACAAGTGCTGATCTGTTATGATACTTTCAAGACGAACCTTTTAGTAACTCTCTGTTGAGTCTCGAGCACTTTTTTCACCCATTTCGGATGCAATAAAAAGAATCTTAAGTATATATAATACATCTGCAACGTTTTTAAATTTGTGTGATAATAATAGCTTGGACCTACTTTTATGTATAAAGATATAGTTTAGTGCATAGATAGACCTAACTTGTTCCGAAATACTTATACTTAAACATCTTAATACATTTATTGATATTTAGTAGACATTGTAAGCAAATGCAACATCCCTCATTAAGCCAAAATACAAATCGGCGCCACACAGTATATGGAGTGTTCGGAACGAACCATTTTCTTTTATTTGTTCGATGAAAACCAACTTTGAATTAATGCTTTTTTATATGGCGAATCTGTAACTTTTCGTCTGCGTAAAACCATGTAAATTTACTCTGATGGTTCTGAGCAGCCGTTGAAATTATTTTATGTGCTACAACAGTTTTATTTCTCCACCTTCCCAACCTTTTTTCTTGTAAAAATCGTAGAAATTGGACATTATAGAAATCAAAACCATCAAACCACACATGCACACAAAAGACAAAGTTTACCCAATCAAGATATAACCATTAGCTATTTACTAAACGACAAAATATATTATGATTTTTTTTTTCAAGTTGAAAGAACTTACAGACGAAAAATATGGCAAATAATGAAACTTGCTTTCGAAAGGGTAGAAAACACTGTGGGAGAACAGGAATCGTAGAAAACATGTTATATACGATCCCTAGGAAAACAAATTAAATGCAACTCAAATGATAATGTCTGTTTTGAAAAGGTAGAAAACATTTTAGGAACAGGAGAAAATTTTCTCCCTTTCCAGCAAAGTGTACTAAAGCCTTTTCTCTCAGGTCCGTTAGATTGCGGTAGTGTGAAACTAGTATTACATTCTCAAAAGGCCGAATTTTCTGCTGAATACAACTTGTTGATTTTGCCATGAATATCAAAGATTTTTTTAACCAAAATAATTTTCGCCTTATAGAATCAATCAGGTCCAAGATCAGACAGCTTGTTTTATGCAGCCTGGTATAAATCTACATTGTCATCAAAAGTGCATTTGGACGGATTAGATTTCAGGATCAGACTACAAAAAGTGCATTTGTCGAGAGCAGTTTTAGGACCGATCAGTTTATGTCTTAGAGAATCAAAACTTAACCCTTAATCCGAGGATAAATGAATTACAAACCGACAAATAAAGCTGAAATATAACAATTTCAATGTTCTTTCCTCAAGAAAAATCTCGCTTTATCAGATGCTATTCCAATATGCTGTTGAGTCTAATAAGGTTGCGCATTATGTGCAGTCTGATACTGATATTCAAGAGCCACACTGTGCTGTACCAGACAAAGGGTTTAGGTTAAAATCAGAAAAAAAAAAATGCCAGGACAGATATACCGTCTAGGCAGGGATTGTGAAATTGAAGCAGGCCACTGTTACGTAATGTTACGTTTCTCTTATCTTTTATCGCTGCAGGCTATTGAATATCGATTACTTGTATACACAATGTAAGTTCGCCAAACTCCGGAAACTCCCGGACTTTTACGTATGATATCGATTATTTTCATCGATTTGTTGATATGCGAGACTGCTGATAAGGCATGTCCGTGAAAGTTGGCTATGAGACAAAATTTTAGAATGGTCCAAAATTAAAAGCACTTGCAAGCAAAGTAAACCTAACTGAAAAATTGAAATTTGTTTCCGTCAGGATAGAAAACATTGTAGGATAAGAAGAAAATGTTGGTTACCAGCATTCTCTCCTTTTCCCACAATGTTTTAAAAAGGCTTCCATCTCAGGGTTGTAAACCCCAGGGATTGTTTGGTAAAGGGTTAATTTGCACATGACAAAAAATTGAAATGAAATTTGATTTGGTAAGGATGGAAAACATTATGGGAAAAGGAGAAAATATTAGCATTTTCTCTTTTCCTCACAATGTTTTCAAAGGCAACAACATAACATATTCATCCAAATTCATAACATAGATTTTGCAAGTACCAAAGTCTGGATTGTTCAAATGATGTTAACTTTCAAGTGTTTCAGCTTTTTCTTCCTTTTCCACAATGTTTTCAAAAGGCTTCTGTCTCAGGGTTGTTAAAAAACAAAGGGTCAAGTGACCATTCACCAAACACAAAAATTTTAGACTGGTTCAAATTGAAAGCATTTGCAGACAACAAAAGAATTGTGAACCAAAAACATTTGCAGCTGATTGGAGCAAAAAACAGTATGGTCAAAATATATTAGGATTTAAACAGTAAACATCTTTTTCTTCCCACACTGTTTTTCAAACACTCTTTCTTTGGGTATTGGAAACTAGACCTAGGGTTTGCATGGTAAAGGGTGCAGTCAGTATCTGGCTACCCCTAGTCATGGTCATAAATATGTTAATCCATCACCGGCCAGTTGAAACAATACAGGAAATGGTTACATAACATTTGCATATCTCACCCCTTTACTCTGTAATGTTTGTTTGTGACAGGAAACCGATGTTACAGTTTGTATCTTTACACTTCTGATTGGTGGATATTTCCCTGTTCCTCTCCATACTCTGTCTTCTAGACAGGCTACTGAGAGAAATCTTTTGTTTTTACGACCCTTGTAAAGATAGAAAAAACTTTCGAAAACATTGTAGGTAAAAGAGAAATGTTGCTGACCAGCATTTTCTCCTTTTTCTACAATGTTTTTTACCTATCAAAAACAAGTCCAAACATGCAAGTTAAATTTGATTTGTTGACTCTAATTGCTTTCAATTCGGTTAAGTCAATAAATTTGATGTTTGGTAACAATTTAACCCTTTCCCAGACGGTAAATTTTGGACCAGACCAAATTCAAAGCATTTTGCCGATGACAAATTAACAGTTGCTTAAAAGATGATTTTTCTATATGATAGGGTAGAAAGCATTGTGGGAAAAGGAGAAATTGCTGGTTACCAGCATTTTCTCGTTTTCCCACAATGTTTCAAAAAGGCTTCTATTCCTTTCCCGTAAAAACCAGATATTGTTTGGGAAAGGGTTAAACATGTATTTTACATCTCTTGAGAAACAAGTCCATACAAGTAATCTCTTCGGATACTGCTCCCTGTGAACTTAACCAGAACTTGTGCCCAGTGTGTGGGATTTATATTTAACCCTTTACCAATCAATCCGTAATTTTTACGACCCCGAAGACAGAAGACTTAAAAACATTGTAAGAAAGTAACCAGCTACCTAGTAGAAAGTACCTATAGTAACCAGCATATTCTCCTGTTAACACAGTGTTTTACTCTGCTGGAAAAAAAAAATCAATTTTTGAAATATATAACTTTTTTTTGTCGTCTGCAAGCTATTTCAGTTTGGACCTGTTTAATATTTTGTCGTATGGTAAAGAGTTAAAAGTAGAAAATATTGTGGATAAAGGACCAATTGATACAAATGTGGTTACCCAGAATATAAAATAATTTTGATCATTGTCTTAATGATCTCGGAACATATTATTTTCTCAAATTTTACGCTCGTTAACAGCATTTCAAACTATTCTTATTCTAATGAAAATCGCGATTTATTGTGTAACCCTTCACCCATGAGAGAACAAATTTTGTACCTGTCAATGTTTACAGAATTCTTGATAAGGTACAAATATAGAATCCATCAACAAATAGTTAGAACTAACATCTCACGATTATCAATCGTAAAAGAAATCGGTTATTTGACATGAAACTAAAGTGTAGGAGAAGTGTCTTTAAAAGTGTCGGGGAACTGTGTAGTCGTGGAACTGTCTTGAAACCGTCTTTTTTATTATTATTATTATTATCAATTCCACCCATAAATCTACTGAAAATACTTCAAGTGAAACAAAGCTTATGCCTTACACTTAATTTTATCATGTATCGGATAATATTTCTGTAAGCGACGTTCACCCCTTAGCCTAATACATGTAGACGTGATACTCATCACGCTGTTCAAAAGTCCGGCATAACATCGTTATTTTCGCCATTGGTGAGCGAAATTTTACTTTTATCCTCATCATCAGAAACTATTAAGTTTCATTAAAAACTTTGGTGGTACATGTACGGCCTTAGCGGCCTAGAATCGTGTATTCCTTCGTCTTAAATATCGCTCATTTCACTATCTGAAACAAGGTCCATATTGAAACAAACGCTCCTATGACGTCACAGATCAAGGTGCGTTACAATAAGTAAGGGAGGTAAGCGATGCAAGAAAAACTAATAAGCAAAAATATAAATTGCAAAAAAGTACTTTTACTAATTTTTTTTTCAAATTACAATAATACCAGGTTGCCATTTGATAGATGTAGATTTCAAAATTAATCATATCAGAAACTTGTTGATTTGCCCTTTAAGTATTTTGTGCATGGTAACAAGAAAGCATATAGGGACAAAATGAAATTATCAAGAAAATATATAGAGGATAATCAACTGGTTATTTTTCTATAGAAAAATATATCATGAGAATGCGTTGTTAGGCGTTGAAAAAACGAGTGCCCAGCACGAGTTTCTTTTTTTACGCCTTGCGACGCATCCGAGTGAGATATGTTTCATAATTATCAAAAATGCCCAGTTGATTATTGTATTTATTATATACCTTATTAACATTATTCTTTTTAATTTTTCGTTTGAAAGTCAAAATCAATACTTTGGATAGAAAGAAGAAATCAGGGGCGGATGAATACATAATTTAAAAGAACAAAACGAGACTGAGAAAAGTAGTTGGGTTGTCTGGTTGAAAATATAGAACTTACAATTAACATTATCTATAAGTGCTTAATGGAAAACAAAAAGTAGTTCCTAAAATACGGCAGGAAGTGAAATTGAAAATTGATATCGTCACTGGTGATGATATCAAAATTTATTACACTATAGGAAATTCCAGAATTTCACTGCTAGGTATATAATAAATAGAAATAACATTTCGACGTTTTATACAATCATCAGTATAATTTCAAATGTTGCACCAACGTTTAGCTTTGCTCTCAACAAAATGTCATTTTGCGGCTACAAATCACTTTATTATATTATTTTGTTTCATATATCGGCATATGCTCTGATGTATCGTGGCAATGGCCACCATCCATACCATCAGCGCCTCCACCGGGGATCCAACTCGGGTTTCTACAGTATCTCCCGCTAGATGGCTTTCTACAAATACACAACTATCTTAAATGGGCATTCTAGGTACAAAGCGGACTAATTTTTCAAAATGACAACCGTTACTTTGAATTTCAAAATAGAATAAACGTTTACTCAGTAAAACGCTACATGATGCGATTTATTCAGTTATGATCAGCCAGCAGGTAGCCTATGCACCGGCTGTTCATTAAAATAGTCCCTATAGGCTTGGGTTTAGCTTGGGTATAAGCCCTACTTTTCCCAAGTTCGAATATGACATGCACAGACAACGGGGGTTTCTAAATTAAAAAAAAAAGTTAGATACGCAATAACCTTTTCGCCTCATACATTTAAAAGGTCATTCGCACAACAGTAAATCCGCTACTGTATGACGGCAACGATGAAATGCTTTGCGTCAAAAGAAGCCATTTTTAGACTCACAAATAGGTTGATCATATTACAGTAACTTGAGACTGAATTAGGATGGTTGCAACATAATTGGAAAATTGGGCTTAACATATCGAAAAAGGCAGTGTAACTGTTCTTTCACTATGTTTATCATCGGCCATTTGGGTGGATATATTTATAAATCCTATCCTGCCGAACAGACGATTTGCCAATTACATATGATATAAGCTATATTTCCTTTTTATCGTAAGAGGCGCAACGGATTAATCAAGTGACACCGCACAAACAAAGCATTGTTTAAACAAGTGGTTTCATTAAAAAAAAGAAGCCAGGAGAGGTCGACATAATTTTTTTCAAATACTTTTTTATGCCTTCAAATTAAATACAACTTGGTAAATGTAAAGAAACGGGCCAGGAATAAATGAGCCGTTGGAATCTGTTCAGTTGTAAATACCCATTCCTTAAAATATTGATGTGAATCACATGACCTTCTTCCCGCGTGTGAAAGTTACGTGAGTTTTTCGGCTGTGTTCGTTTTTATTTTTAACGAAATTGTACCTTTTTTTCTTTTTCTTCTTTTTGTTTTGATTTAATTGTTTAATACAAAATTAAAATTGTTGGAGAGGTCATATTATGCAATTAAATCTTTACAATTTTGTTGAAATTCGTCATATAAAAACAAACCACGTCTATTTCATATTTCAGTTTTTTTACTTCGATTTTTGAAAAAAATCATGACGAAACAGACTGTGTATTATAACAATTCTCCTACAAAGATTTGAATTAGATATCATTTTCTGAGGCAGTCTGCCTTTTAAACTCACCACTGTTGGAGAGGTCTGATGAACTCTCCAATGACAAATGCCGTATATCCCGTCACAAATTTTTTAAATTTGGACATATTCACAACTGCAAAGAAAATTACATAGCAAGAAATCTAGAGGAAATCGATTAAAACACAATTTGAAAAAATATTTTATGATACTGATTTTGAAAAAAAAATAAGCATGAATAGACAAAATATGCATTTTATGAGATCCTATCAAAATAAACAGCACGCAGAGACTAAGAATGAACTTACCCTCTGTAACCTGTATAAAATTCATAATCCAGTCCATTAATGATCAACAAACGGGTAAGTTGATATGAAACAAAAGATAAGAAGAGTCAAATTATTGTTACACGTGTAAGTTAATCTGTAAGAAGTGCATTACAGCTCTTCTAAAAGTCATCCTCCCTGCAGTGCGATACCGAGATCAAAGGAACACAGAGTTAACCCTTCACCCATTTCTTTTTGTAAAACTTCATTAGGCACATATTTTTAGATACTCAAAATAAAGCTTGAATGAATATTTTCTGAAGAAGGTACAGAAGGTTTGAAATTTGATCTGAAGCCACTCTGTTTTGTTCATGATCTATAACATGGAAGTTATTTGTCCATAAGAACATGCCTGAAAATGCAACAAAGATGGTTTGATAGTAGTGATGTTATATCAGTAAATGGACTATCCCTGTCTCTCTGAAGACACTAGGCAGCTATCCAAAATATTTCGAGTTTTGGCGACCCCTAAAAAAACCCAGAAAGTAATCAAATTAATTATAGTTCAGAAACATCTGTGAAAAAATGAATTTTCAAAGTGTGAGAGAAAATATTAGGAAATAAAGGTATGACCTGCAAAAAGCATTTTCTTCTGTTTCAACAATATGTTTTACTTATCCAAAGACGATTACAACCATGTGACCCACCTTTATTCTATTATCTCCATATGCTGAGTATCTGGCAAGTCCATAGTGCTGTCGTCGGGTGGAAACATTTACAGTAACTATATAAATCCCTATTGCACAGGACCCAAGCTTTTTACGACCCTGAGAAATATAGTGTTTAAAAATGTTGTTGAAAAGGGTAAAGTTCTGGTAACCAACCTTTTCTCCTTTTCCCTTGCTATCCTTCCTAGAGAAAATATCAGGTTTTTTTAAGTCGCGTTCAAATTGTTATCTGCAAAGGCTTTTAATTTGGGCAAATCTCAAATGTTTGTTTTGTAAAGAGTTAATGAGGATTCAGACTTATACAAAATAAGGGGAAAAGGTAAAAATAACATTAACATAACTGCAAAAGACCTTTCCTATTTTTATATCTGATTAGTCAACTAATGTTTGCCGAAATCCGTACTTAAGTTTGTAACGCACAGGCTCGAAATCTAGGAATCGGTAATGTGATTTTATTTAAACTATTAAAGTGATTTTTTTTCTAAAAAAACAAGAAAATCGTTCCAGTATCTGCAAATAGACAGAGACAGTCTATTTACCAAACAAGAGGGCCAAGATGGCCCTGGATCGCTCACCTGAATGTTTGAGATGATCAAAGCCTATTTTGATTTTAGGTATTGAAACATTGGAATCAAATTTATTATTTTGCTAAGCAATTTTCAAAAGGTCTCCTGTAAAAGTCATTTCAAAATCTGACCATCGGTTTCAGAAAGAAGAATCTTTAAGAATTTTTCATTTCCGTATAAGTAGCCCCCATTCACGAGAGCCATGTTTCTTGACGAATAAAAGTTTTACGAACAACTTTTGAAAAGGGTCACCCAAGGAACATTGCTGAGAAATTCTTTTAAAATCCGACCAGGGGTTTCAGAGAAAGAGAACTTTCAAGAATTTTATCATGTCCGCATAGTGCAAGTAGCCCCCATTCACCAGAGCCATGTTTCTTGACGGATCAAAATTTCGCGAATATTTCGAAATGGGTCACCCAAGGAACATCTCTGTGAAATTATTTCAAAATCTGTCCAACTGTTTCAGAGAAGAAGAATTTTCAAGAGTTTCTTCATATCCCTAAAGGACAAGAAGCCCTCTTTCACCAGAGCCGTATTTCTTGACCGATCAAAATTTCGCGAACAGTTTAAGAACATCTCTCAGAAAGTATTTCAAAATCTGACCGTCCGTTTTAGAGAAGAAGAATTTTTAAGAATTTCTTCATTTCTGTATAGTGCAAGAAGCCCTCATTGACCAGAGCCATGTTTCTTGACGGATCAAAATTCTGCGTTCACTTTTTGAAAAAGGTCACCCAAGGAACATCTCTGTGAAATCATTTCAGAATCTGTCCAGCGGTTTCAGAGAAGAAGAATTTTCAAGAATTTCTTCATTTCCCTTTAATACAAGTAGCCCCCATTCACCAGAGCCGTGCTTCTTGACGTATCAAAATTTCGCGAACAGTTTTTGAAAAGGGTCACCAAAAGAACATCATTCAGAAATTATTTCAAAATCTGACCGTGGGTTTCAGAGAAGAAGAATTTTTAAGAATTTCTTCATTTCTGTATAGTGCAAGTAGCCCCAATTCACAAGAGCCATGTTTCTTGACGGATCAAAATTTCGCGAACAGTTTTTGAAAAGGGTCACCCAAGGAACAACTCTGTGAAAGTATTTCAAAATCTGTCCTTACGTTTCAGAGAAGAATAATTTTCAAGAATTTCTTCATTTCCCTTTAATACAAGTAGCCCCCATTCACCAGAACCATGTTTCTTGACAGATCAAAATTTCGCGAACACTTTTTGAAAAGGGTCACCAAAAGAACATCATTCAGAAATTATTTCAAAATCTGACCGTGGGTTTCAGAGAAGAAGAATTTTTAAGAATTTCTTCATTTCTGTGCAGTTCAAGTAGCCCCCATCATCAGATCCGTGTTTCTTGAAGGATCAAAATTTCACGAACAAATTTTGAAAAGGGTCACCCAAGGAACATCTCTGTGAAATTGTTTTAAAATCTGGCCAGCGGTTTCAGAGATGAAGATTTTTAAAGAATTTTTTAGAAAATTCCGTTTGGTTGCAATGGCAACCAGAGTTTTTGACGGAATCAAATTCTGTGAACAATTGTTAAAAAGGATCACCCAAGGAACATTCCTGCTAAGTTTGGTCCAAATTGGCTCAGCGGTTTAGGAGGAGTTGATGTTTAAAGAATTGTTGACGACGTACGACGGACGATGGACACCGGGTGATCCTAAAAGCTCCCCTTGAGCACGTTGTGCTAAGGTAAACTAAAGCAAAACATTTCCCTATAGTGCAAGTAGCCCCATTCACCAGAGCCATGTTTCTTGATGGATCAAAATTTCGCAAACAATTTCTGAAAAGGGTGACCCAAGGAACATTGCTGTGAAATAATTTCAAAATCTGACCAGCCGTTTCAGAGAAAAAATTTCAATAATTTCTTTATTTCTGTATAGTGCAAGAAGCCCCCATTCACCAATTCCATGTTTCTTGACGGATCAAAATTTCGCCAACACTTTTGAAATTATTTTAAAATCTGACCAACCGTTTCAGAGAAGAAGAATTTTTAAGAATTTCTTCATGTCCGTATAGTGCGAATTTCCCCCCTATTCACCAGAGCCATGTTTCTTGACGGATCAAAATTTCACGAGTAAGTTTTGAAAATGGTCACTTAAAGAACATCCCTGAAAAATTATTTAAAAATCTGACCTGTGGTTTCTGAGAAGAAGAATTTTCAAGAATTTCTTCATTTCTCTATGGTGCAAGAAGCCACCATTCACCACAGTCTTGTTTCTTGACGGATCAAAATTTGGCGAACATTTTTTGAAAATGGTCACCCAAGGAACATGCTGTGAACTTATTTTAAAATCTGACAAGCCGTTTCAGAGAAGAAGAAATTTCAAGAATTTCTTCTTTTCTGTATATTGTAAGAAGCCCCCATTCACCAGAGCCATGTTTCTTGACGGATCAAAATTTCGTGAACAATTTTTGAAAAGGGTCACCCAAGGACCAACTCTGTGAAATCATTTCAAAATCTGACCAACAGTTTCAGAGACGAAGATTTTTAAAGAATTTCTTAGAAAATTTCATTTAGTTGCTATGGCAACCATAGTTTTTGAAAGAATCAAATTCTGTGAACAATCTTTAAAGAGGATCTCAGAAAGACCATTCCAGCCAAGTTTGGTCCAAATCAGCCCATCGGTTTAGGATGAGTTGATGTTTAAAGAATTGTTGACGACGCACGACGGACACCGGGTGATCCTAAAAGCCCACCTTCTGTACGTCGTGCTCAGGTGAGCTAAAAACTGAGAAATTATACAATTTGAACTTACAGCAAAAATGCTGACTTTAAAATGAAATTTAAAATCTTTATAGCTGCATTTTTGACATGTTCCTGTTTGAACTATCATAAATGACTATCGTAATGACAAAGATCAATTTATATTTCAAACCTTCCATTCCTTCTAGGAAAAAAAAGAGAAGTTCAATATCCATTTTCAGTCGGCAGATACACTGTAAGTGCTATACAGTCCTTATTTTCATCACAGCTTTTCATATAGATTACCCACTTTGATCTACCGAGATCAAAAGAACACCCAGCTTTTCAATGAAAACAAATATAGCACGTATTCGCTTCCTGAAAGTGAATCTCGAATGTCTTTTTTTAAAGAGGGAATGGAAAGTTTGAAATTTGAATTAAACTTTGTTATAACGATAGTCAACTTATAAGGTAGTTCAAAGAGGAACATGGCAAAAGTGCAACAGTAGAGATTTTTAAAAATGTTACTATAAAGTCAGGATTTTCGCTGTAAATTCAAAATGTATAATGTCCCAGTTTTTAGCTCCACTGGCCGAAGGCCAGCGAGCTATTGTCATGGCGTTGTGTCCGTCTTGCGTCCGTCCGTCCGTTCGCCCGTGCGAGCGTCCGTAAACTTTTTCTTTAAAAAACTTCTCTTCAGAAACCATTGACTGGATTTTTACCAAATTTCACAGGAATGTTCCTTAGGTCGTCCTCTTTCAAATTCCTTCAAATAATTGTGTTCCATGAATAATTCTGGTTGCCATGGCAACCAAAGTAAAAAAAAAACCTTTAAAATCTTCTCCCAAACCGCTGATTGGATAGCATTATTATTTTACAGGAATGTTCCTTAGGTAGAGGTCTACAGAATTCCTTAAAAAAAAAAAAAAAAAAAAAAAAAAATTCGTCAAAAAACATGGCTTTTATGGGAGACTCGTTTTCCTTTTATGGTATAAAGTAAAATCTTTGAAAAACTTCTTCTCTCAAACTATTCGTTGGATTTCATTGTTGTATTGCAGGTTAGTTCCTATGGTGGTAAGTCTTTACCATACATTCCTGACTTTTAACGTCCCTAAAGAAGAAGTCTTTGGAAAACACTCTTGGAAAAAGAGAAAATGCTGGTAATCAGCATTTTCTCCTTTTCTCTCAGTGTTTTCATCAAAGAGAGAAATCATCATTTCACCAATGTTAAATTTGTTGTTTTGCAAATGCATTCAGTTTGGTCACATCCCAAATTTTGTCGTTTGGTAAAGAGTTAAAGATGGTTGCTTTACATAATCTATAATCCTTTTCATATAAAACAAGAGAACCTCTGCACTTCTATTAGTTCTGGTAAAGGTTTGTTGACCTACTGGTGACCTAGTACAAAGAGGGACAGGGATTTACTGTTGCGATAAGGCATTTTGTTATCCAATCAAACTGATCCTGCAACTTCAATAAAACAATTGCTACAATACATATTTTTTTCTGTATTTTGATGTTTCCCCACCCAAAATGGTTTGTAACAAGACCCTCTTTAACTATAACCAGCAGACAAAATTTTTATAACTGGTCATGATTGAAAGATGTTGCAGACAACATAATAAATCTTCAAATTAGTAAAACTTTTATCAAGAAGGGTAGATATTATTGTGTAAAACTAAGAAAATGTAGGTTACTATTATTTTCTTCTTTTCTTACAATGTTTTTTCATAGATTTTTTTCTTTAGTGACCTAAAATGCAGGAATGAATGGTAATTGTTAAAAACTTCTCTTCACCGTTACAGAAAAATCAGGCCTGTGGAGCGATACAGGCGCTGAAGCGCATCTAGTTGGTTAGTAGACTGTCTCTGTCTTATTTGCAGATACTGGAACGATTTTCTTTTAAAGAAAAATTATCATATTAATAGTTTAAAATTCGAGCCTGTGCGTTACAAACTTAGCTACGGAATTCAGCAAACATTGGTTGAACAATCCTACATAAAAATTGGAAAGGTGCATTGCAACTATATTGATGTTATTCCCTTCCCCCCATTATTTACACCACTGAATCTTTCATTAACTCTTCACGAAACAAAATTCGAGACTTACCCAAATCGAAAGCCTTTGCAGACACCAATTTGAATGTGAATTAAAAATGAATTTTTCTCTAAAAAGGATAGCAAGGAAAAAGGAGAAAAGGTTGGTTACTACAACTTTATCCCTTTTCAACAACATTGTTAAAAACTATATTTCTTAGGGTCGTAAAAAGCTTGGGTTATCTGATACAGGGTTTTAAATAAATGGTTACTGTGAATGTTTTCACCAGACGACAACACTTTGGACTCGTCCAGATACTCAGTATATGGAGACGATAGAATAATCGTGGTTCAAATGGTTGTAATTGTCTTTGAAAAAGTAAGAAAAATGTTGTTGAAACAGGAGAAAATGCAAGTTGCAAGCCTTTTCTTTTTTCCCAAAATATTTTCTCTCTCTCTCTTTGAAAATTCATTGTTCACAGATGTTTCTGAACTATATATTGATTACTTCTTGTTTTCGTTTTTTTAGAGGGGGGAGATTTAAGGAAATTAGACAAATACCAGAAAGTGGGACAATTCAGTCCGTATGCCCCCCCTTTTTTTTTCCGGGTTGCTCGAAATACTTTGGTGAAAGGTTAAATAGCTGTCCAGTGTCTTCAGAAAGACAGAGAAGTCCATTTACTGATACTAAAGCACTATAATCAAATATCCTTGTTGCACGTTTAAGCATGTTCCTTGACGAATTACTTTAATTTATAGATCGTGAGCAAAAGAAACGTGTCTTCAGATCAAATTTCAGACCTTCCATAACTTTTTTACAAAATATCTATTCAAGTTTCATTTTGAGTATTTAAAAATATTTGTCTAATGACATCTTACAAAAAAAGGGGGTGAAGTATTAACTCGATGTTCCCTTGATCTGGGTATCGCACTGCAAAGTGGGTGACCATTAGACTTTAGAACAGCTGTAATATACTTGCTTCTTACAGATTGACACACATTTGTCGCATAAAATTGACTCTTCTTATTTTTTTTTTCATATTAATTTACCCGTTTGCTGATCATTAATGGACAGGGCAATGAATCATATAGAGGTTTCAGAGGGTAAGTTCATTCTTAGTCTCTACAAACTCTTTATTTCAATACGATCTCATAAAAAGCATATTTTGTCTATTTATGATTATTTTTTTTCAAAAGCATTATTATGAAATATGTTTGAGCTATGTTAGAATTGATTTCCTCAAGATTTCTTGCTATGTCATTTTCTTTTCAGTTATGAATTTGTCCAAATTGAAAAGATTTGCGAACGTAACATACGGCATTTGTTATTGAAATAATGCTTTGTTTGTCCGGTGTCACGTGATATTTCTGGTGCGCCTCTTACGATAAGATGGAAATATCGCTTATATCAGATGTTATTGGCAAATCGTCTATTAATGGCCCTAAGACATTCATTTTTCTGCCCGAGTATTTTTTTTTCAAATGCAATATTATGTTACCTGGACGCAGGGCGAAGGTCAAATACATGTATAGTCACATGAGAGAGTGAATGATTATCATACGAATCTGTCCGAGTGTATAACGGATGTCGAAAATCTTCGATTCAAACACCGAAAACGACGAGTGTGTTTACATGGAAGGCCGCGACTCGGCGAAATGCATTTTCTATCGAGCGTAATCTAAGCAACCTTGCAATCGTCAGGCGCAATATTTGGCATGAAGATATAAGAATGACTATAGTTTGATAAAATAAGGATAAAATGAGTTAAAACTGGTTTAAAATGAGTATAGAGGCTTCTGTAAACCTTATCATACTAAATAAACTGGATGACACTTTTAAAACCGATAGTAAAAACCAAAATGTTATTTCAAAAGAATATCTCGAGAAAAATATCTTCGTATCGGACATAGTAGATCTAGGATCAGGCTGCACGTTCTTCGTAGTCTGAATCCTGAATCTTGATCTATTTTGTCTGCAAAAAGTCATTGAGTCACGCTTGGCAGCCTAAGAGTTAATTTAATCTGCATAAAAAGTTCTATCAACACGCCCGACAGGAGACAGCGCTTACAATACCGCTTTACTCTCTGAAGTCTACCGAAAGATTGATAAAACGACAGATTTTTTTGTGTATGTGTCTTCGAAAAAGATAACAGAAAAAACTTCCGGCACGGCCGTTTTAGGGATTTTTCTTTTGTCTTAGCGAGTTTAGGGCGAATTCCATTTAGAAAATATGACCCTTTCACTATTCGGGTATAGTCAGATTGGGAAAGCTTGTCCGGTGGAAAGTACTCGCAAGGGAAGTAACTCGTGGTGACGCGTCAGTAACGGTAGTTGGCAAATGGCTTATTTTAATAGAGTATTACAAATATAGGACTTTTCTTTAGTTTATTGGCATTTTACTTGCTTCACAAGACGGAGAGGTCTGGTAGAGCAGCGGAGAGAGCTGAGTAAGATCAGAAGACAGAATATGTGATGGCTACATGACAAAAGCTATCTTTCACGAACTACTCTGGATAAAAGGTTTGTGCCCTCTTAATTTTTCCCGTTCAAGGTAAGACTAAACAAGAGGGCCATGATGGCCCTGTATCGCTAATAAGTAAAAACGCTACAAATCAAACACTACAATATTTGGCCAACTGGTTTCAAACTTGAGGACATACAAAATTTCTTCTATAAAGTCCTACGAGAAAGTTGTGATCCCCGGGTAAGGCCAATTTTGACCGTAAAGCTATAACTATTTGAATCCTGGTAGAAGTCCACAAGATAAAGCCCATACCAAATAATACAGGTCTAAAGTATGTGGTTATAAACGTAAAGATTTTCAAAGTTTTCTCAATAAAAGGCCCTGTAAAACATGAAACCCATGAGACAGGGCTAAATTTAGTAGCTCTACTCTTTCTTATGGTTAGTAACAAAATGACTTGGAAAGTTTTCACCACGAAAGCCTATGTAAAACTTTAGATTTTATTGATAACTTTAGATTTTTAAATCTATTGAAAGTTGCAGAGTGGTGTTTGCCACACGTATACCTGACGTTTGTCATTAACTCCTGTCACTCTGCCAAACTTCTATAAAAGACAAAAAATTTCCATGGTGTGTGAAAAAGATAACATATAACAGCGTGGACCGAATCTCCTAACCTCGGAGCCGAATCTTTTTAACTTTGGGGCTGATTCTTCTTGGAAATCACTGGTCGACGCCCGGCCGAAACTTCTTGAGACTGAGAAGCACTGTTCTCAAAGTCTTAATGAGTAAAAAGACTTGAGAAATGTGCAAGTTGTGAAGGATGGTATCTTGTACATAAAGAAAAAGAAGTTAATACGAAATTACGTTTCATCTGTTATGACATGACGTTGACGTCACAGAGTGCACCGGGACTGTACGATTAGCGTACATGTTTTATACCGTCTCATATTGACATAGATCTGTTGGTGTTGTAATTCAAGGCGTAGTAGAGAGTGTATTAAGATCGTATTTTCGTTACGAGGACGTTATTTTTCATTCAGAACATGATAGAGAAGGGACTTACCGCTGTATCATTACTTTCCTAACATCCACCATAGTTTCATAGGGAAAAATTTTTTAAAACTTTAATTTTTTATGAATGTTCGATAGTTTAATTAACGACCTATATGCTCGCGCGCATCCTACTGCACAAGTATTTCACCTTACCCCCCAGCTGAATGGGGGAAGGGTAGAAATAGCTCAGCTTTTGCACTACAGCAGGAGTAAGACACCCCCTCCCGTGCTTGGGGTTCAGCAGGACCCTCCTGATCAATTGGCTGGTGTTGCCAAGCTCTATGACATTCTGACAGTTCTAGTGTTAACTTTATTCTATCAATCTGTCAGTGAAACCCATGTAGCTCATAACGGTTCTGATATATAATGTCCTAGAAAGCGATTGTTCAAGGGCTAATTGGGTGAAAGATATCATATCTTGACATTTGTTACTCAAAATGATTGCCTCACCTGGTAGGACTTTCTGCAGGAATAAACTTGTCCAGTCTGGCCATTTCACCTGGGTATATCACTCAGTGGCCACTCTGTAAAGGTACAGGACAGGTTTCCCCAGACTAAGTCTCCCTGTTGGGCTCTGAGGTGGGTGGGGAGCATCGGTGATGAAAATACTATTTACTCTATGACAAACCGGCAAGAAAAAGGGCCAAGCGTACACTTTCAGACAGCGACTCAGATACAGATTTTCCTTCTAAACTATATTAGTCAATCAAACATCTCATCAGACGGCTTACTTCCCTCGTTGTTTGGTAATTGAATCAAAAGACATCTTAAAGGCTGTAACAAACCTGTCGACATTGTTATAAAGAAAAGAAAAACTATCAATGTGCTTAGACACACCAAATTCTGTTTCAAAAAAACTGAAAAATAATACCCTTTTTGTTGAATGCAATTCTGAACAACAGAATCAGAACTTGATTCAGCATAGTACTTTCTTTGACATAGCTCTCACAACCTCCTTTCAAAAAACATTGAATACCTGCAAAGGAATCATTCGATGTAAAGACTTTACCTTTTGCTCATCTGTAGATGGAATAAAATTCAGTCTTTCTTCTCAATCTGTATCGGATGTCAAACGTATTGAGGTTTTTGAAATGGTGTTCGACGAGATACAGACTCAGATGCATACATTTTTACCTTTTCATCTCCGAATCTAGCCTTTTCAATTAGGATAGGCTTCCAATCAATTAAGGTTGTTCAGTCTATATTCCACATATTCTGATGTCAGACTACAGTCAGAAATATAGGCACCGTGAGTCTTAATGCATCAACAATCAAATTTGTCCCAAATGTGCATTTGAAGGCCCTGACCATAATCCAGCCAAGTGTGAAAATCCTGTGTCATGTTTTCATTACCAGACTCCTCACCCTACATACTCAAAGAAATGTCAATATAGAATATTGAAAGATGAAAAAGAAATTCTGTCTCTGATGTATAAGGGAAACCTTACCTTTCCTTATGCAATATGAAAAAGATATATGATTCAGCATCGTGGGAAGGATGAACAGCGCCTATCCAGCACAGCAAGTTATGCAAATGTTGCATCTGGTCATCAGAAAGACAGCCCTTACTGTGACCTCACAAAATTATTTCTGACCAAATGTCTAGAGAAAGCTGCGGAGATCAACGCTTTAACATCGAAAAGCTTTCAAACAAAGTGGACATGTATCATGTAGTATCAGCAGCACAATCCACTTCTAACTCACAACAAACTGCTTCTTCTTCTCGTCCTAATTCAGAGAGATCAACTACATCTTCTTCAAAACATCAAAAACGATCAACTGCACCATCCAAAGCAGCTGATGTTATACCGTACTCAACTTCAGGATCACCTAAAACAACGCCGCCTCTTCACCTTCAACCTTAGTGTCAACTCAGAAAAAACCCTCATCTGAACTGGCATCTACATCTGTTGAAAAGAAAGGAGGAACAACTACTCTTTCAAAAGGGAATAAGAAGAGCTAAAGGAGGAGGCATATACATGTATCTATTGAACGATGTTTTTGAAGAAGGGCTAAACCAGCAATCATCTGAACACAATCAAACAAAAGTAGCTTCCGTGTCTAACCAAAAGGCAGATATCTCTCACCTGGACAAGTCCAACAGATTTGAGACCTTGGAGCTTGTAATAAATCATTGTCAATAATGAAAGACAATAATTAATAAAACGTATCTTTATCCAGCAACTGGGACATACTCTTCTGTTGACTTACCTCTTTGTAGCCCAGCTTTGCTTCAAGATTTTAACTGGAAAGTGGGAAACGACCTTTGTGGAAGTGACCACTTTCCAAGTTTTATTACATCTGCTTAGCCATCTACATGTGAACGTCCCAAGAGATGGAACATCTCCAAAGTTAAATGGGGCCTTTTTTCACGTTCCCATGAACAGACAATAACAAGAGGTATCTTTGAAGATTGTGCAGATCCTGCAGAATTGTTTTCCTGACTGCTTATTGATGCAGCAAAACAGTCGGTTCCACAGATCTCAACAAAGCCAAAACGCGCAAACAAGCCGTGGTTCACTGAAAATGTAAATCGGCTGTAAAATAAAGAAAAGAGGCTCTCAGAAAGTTCAATCTGAGACCTACTTCGGAAAATCATAACCTTTCCCGTATTTCCAGGGCATTAGCCAGACAAACTATCAAAAACAGCAAAGTAAGTCTTGGAAGCATATTGTTTCTAGATTAAATGTAAGAACATCTACAAAAATGTCAGGGACATGATCAGACAGTGTTTCATCTCCAGTTAGCATCTTTCTGCAAACAATACTAATATTGAAAATCATAAGTAAACTGCAGATACTTTAGCCAGTTTTTGCTAAAAAGTCTTCCGTGTTTATGTTTCGCCAGACGGTCACGACAAGCTGAAGGATTTTGTTAAGTTTATGATGACAGATTCAGGGTTTCAAGGTTGTTATACGAATCATTCTCTGATGGCTACTACAGCTACGCGCCTGTTCCAAGAAAAATTACCAGGACAACTCATTATGGAACAAACCGGACATCGCAGTTCAGCAATAAATAGTTATAAGAAGGCTAATGATGTGCAAAAACGTCGCGTTTCTGATGTTATTCAACAAATTGATAAATAACGAAAAGAACACAAAAAATACAGGTACGAGTAGTGCATTTTTAAAACAAAATATTTTTACCTTTTCTAACTTGGAAATACATTTTCATTTTATAATATACGTGCATATGTTACATGTTCGATTCTTTAGAATCATGACACGCATAAAGCACATGAGTGAGCATATGAAAACAATGCCCCTATCATGACGCAACGCGTTTCACAGTTTCTCTCTCCCCTTTTGAGTGAACTTTTAAATAGTTGTGATTTTTTTTCTTTGTTCCATATCAACGTATATTTCGAAATCCTTCTTGTCAGACTGCAGCGATTATCTATGCTTGCCTGGATTTCCTGATAAGTAGTACTTTATATGACATTCCTTGCCACTGGCTGCTTTTCCACATGCACGTAGTTGTAACAACGATCAACTGTTGCAGAAAAATGATAACGAGTGTGAATTTCCAGAATCCTCGGAAGAATTTGGTCTATTCAATTTATTAATGATTAAACTACCTGGCTTTTTTTTATTCTTTAAGAGCCGAGCCCCGGCAGCGCAGTTCATAGCGTAGAGGACTTGGACACAGGCCAATTTCTCTCCTATGGTTGATGATAGTCATTACCATAGGATTCTTTCCTCTCTTAACGCTGACCATTTTTTGACGATGGCTTTGTGGGTAAAGCAGCCAGTGGCTTGGACAGAAAACTGCGGAGAACTAGTAAAAGAGACCCTAGAAAAGCATGGATAGGTGCTATGTTAATGTTAAAAAACGGCGTTAAACCCAAAACAATCAACTCATCATAATGACACACTGCATAGCATCCTGAAGAATTGTAGATCTGGCGTGTAAGGAGATGTATGAAATCTGATATGAGTTGGCCTTTCAGATTAAATGTTACTTAACGAGTCTAGGAAAAAATGCTTTTGGGCGAGCCCATGGCTAGGTTAATGTAAGTCGACGAGTTCAACAAAAATTTAAGGCAATGGAAGCGCATGTCAGATTATATGTATCACATAACTGTATCAATACAATTCGATGTACATGTACCTGTATATCATGACCTAGATCTATAAGCGAAGCCTTCGTAGACGTTCTTAGTGCTTTGTCAGTCCTGAATGTGCATCCATGATAAGAAAAAAATAATTGCAAAGCAGCTGGCATGAAATAGTTTTTGCTTTTAAACCTGAAAGAAACTGGCTCTTTAACAATTATTAGTTTTGACAGCTGATTAAGCTTGACTTATTTGGTTAAGAAATAGTGATTGATAAAAGATGACTCTACAAATGTGCCCTTTATACTGCGGCTTGTTTTTTAAAAGGGTAGAAAGCATCGTGGAAAAGTTAGAAAATGCCCGTTGTCAGCACGTTTTCTAAAGCCTAATTCATTTGGCAGGTTGAAATTCAGACTTGTTGTGTAAAAGTTTGAATACATGACATTTTCTGTTGATTAAGGCAAATAACTTTCCTTTTAACCAGCAGTCACTATGGTGTGTGTTGGTTTCAGTATTGATGTGGGTGTAGAGCAAGAAGAAAAAGAAGGGAAAGAGAGAGAGGAAGGGAGAGTCTACGTGTAAGATAACTCATTTCATGAAAATGTTCTGCTTTCTTAAATTACATATTGCTATATTGTTGATGTAAACCTTTCTCATAAAATCTCGGATATTTGACGACTCTGAAGAAGGCTTTTGACAAGAATATGTGGAAAAAATGCCGGTAAATAGTATTTTATCCTTTTTCGACAATGTTTTTTCACCTACCAAGGACATATTCCGTCTTTTAAGCCACCTTTAATGAGCCGTATGCAAATACCTTTCATCAGGGCAAATCTAAAATTTTGTCCTCCGGTTTAAAAAGAATTAAATAAGAATGACTTTAGTGGAATGCACCATAGGAAATTAGACTCTCATGTGAAAGATTACCTCCGTTTTCAATCTTGCAGGTTTTAAAATTCTTATTTATCTATACTACGTTTCTTAACTATTGACTTTACATTCATACCCCTGCGATGCAAGTTACTTTTGATATTTTCTGTATGTACTGTGTATCACGCTTTCTTTTGTTGTTTGTTGATGAGAAATAAACATTTGTCATATTTCAAGTTTGTAGTCTTGAATCAACTATATTTTTCCTTTAGACATCCCATGAGCCTGGCGCATATGCAAAATGTTGTGGAAACTGGAAAACCATCATAATTATAGTAAAATCGTACGGTTGTAGTAAGGACAGAAAAAGCCATTGCTTTTCGTCCCACAATGTTGTCCATATCTTTTACAAATGTGTTTGGATGTTTTATTACGTTCAATGCTTACCCAATTATGCAATGTCTTATTCTACTTTTTTTGTCTTGTAAAGTGTTATACAATAATAAGGTGAGCTGCATCTGATGTAATATACAAAAAGGTCTAATCCCACTGCAAAACCCAACTTTAAGTCTAAGTTCCAAAAGCAAACAGTTCCGGTTTTAAAATGCATCAATTAAATCATACCATTTAAAAGTATGGAAATTATTATGAACGTGCCATTTTTTCAGGTTGGTTCAAATGTTAGTCGCTAGCAGAGAAATAAATTGCAATACTAGGTTAAAAGTTTCCAAGTCACTTTAAGTTTGTGTACATTTGCCTGAGTTTAAAATTCTTTCTGTCACGATTTAACACTTGGAATGACCAGAAAAATAACAGATTTTCATCTTCACAATACTTTTCATACTTTTAAAAGTATTATTCAAACTTACATGTATTTTAGAAGCTGTATTTTTTGTCCACTGTTAGGCCTTTAAGATACCGTAACAGATAAAATGTAACTTTACTGATAGGATTTGTCTCTCAGTTCTTACCATACAGTCCCGAGTTTTAACAACCCTGAGGACGACAGCTTTTCAAGACATTTGTGAGAAATGTAGAAAATGTTGGTTTTCTCCTTTTCACGCCATATTTCTACCCTATTCAAGACACAAATAATCATATGAACTGCATTTATTTTGTCGTCTGCAAGTGCTGTCAATTTGGTAAAAAATTATTGTCATTCGGCAAAGACTTAAAATGAATAATTAAATGAAAGAAACCGGCATATTTCCCGTTCCCAAGATGTGTTCAAAAGCTTTCCTTCCTAGGCCGTTAAACAGATCAGGGTGTTTAGTAAAGTGTTAATTCCACAACTTCAGATTCGTAATTGAGATTTGTAAAGAAAGATATGTTAAAACGTTTCTAAAGAACATGAAAAAATTGTAGGTCCTTTACTTTTTATAAGGTAAGTATTATAAAATTCATGTACATTAATACCATTTGTCTGCACAACCAAATTTACTTCAAGCACGGTCTCATGTTTTTCTATGCACGTGGCCAGGTCTATCTAACACGTGAGCTAGTTTTCTATCTACGGAACAACATGTGCACTTGCATAGATAGACCTGCGTTCGTGCATTTTAAATGTTAAGACGGGTCGTTCTGAAAAGGATAGACTTGGTCCAAACAAAAGAGCCTTTGTCTAAGTAATGGTTAGAGCACAAAAAAGAGAATTCTTCGAGAAAATAAAAGCGAAGGCGCTCTGCGCCGTAGCTTTTATTTTCTCGAAGAATTCTCTTTTTGTGCTCTAACCAACTTAGTGATCGACTGGGTTTTTATATAAATCATTTTATAGAGACTGCATTCTCTATAAAGTTTGTCCTAGATATTATGCAAAGACATGCCTTCATTACCGCATGACCGTATAAACACGCCCACATGACATAAGTATATCAAGAAACATGACTTTCATCAAATTTCATTGTTTTGTTTTATTGTAAAGACACGCCCGAAACACGAGAAAACAGCACTATCACGTGGATTTCCTCAGTACCCTCATGTTATGCGTGTCTCCAAGCCCAAATTTTGCGAAAGAAAAGTGCATAGCTTTGCTGTCTTTACAATGGCGGAAGCCAAACCACACTTTGACCTTTTCTCAGGAAATGACTTAGACGAAATTTACAAGGATATATCATGTACGCAATTGTTGCAATTCCTGACACAAGAACTTGTAAAAACAGGTAACTGATATGATTTATGATTGCAGTCCTTTTTTTCTTTTTTTCAAATAAAACAAGTTCGTATGTTTATCAATAGATTTCGTTCTTTAGGGTACATGTAAAACACTATTAATTTTAGTATATGTTGATTTTTCAATGTCAACAATTTAGGTATCACAAATGTATCCACTTTTCATTTATAAATGCGTTGTCCTTGGATATATAAGATAATCTAGATATGACATTTGTAAACAATCTACCATCTCAATTGTTGTTGTTCCTCGTTATCAATTGTTATCACATGAGGTCGACATTTTAAGAGATTGAATAATTGGTTAATTTATTGATAATTGTTATTTTACACCGCTTCTGTTTCCTGGCTTTATCACACCTGTACTGACACAACTTTCTTTCCAAAGCCACTGACTAATTTTCTCACATGCATCAGAGGTGAGATGCAAAAGTTTACCGGAAAGAGAGTTCGGCGCAACCAGGTATCGAACCCGTAACCTCCAGGTTACGAGTCAGATATACTAACCATTATACGTGGCTGGGCTGCTTTTAATATGCTAGAGCCGGGCTTAAGTTTTGGCATCTTGTAAAGAGTTCATGGCAAGCATTTTCGGACTTTCCTTTAAACCTGTACTTGCTAAATACTATCTTTTTTTTAGGGTTATTTTCAAAATAAAACAAAAGGACAAGTTGAACTTTTCTAAAAACTAATCAGTTGGCTCTTGCTGTAGATAATTTTTTTTACTTTCTAGATTTTCAAATGTCATTTCTTTTTGTCAAATTTTTGTCATGATACAGAACGAACAACGTGCAATCAGTCCATAAATTTTAACATTTAGCACAATGTTTCAATTCATGATCAGACTACACGTTCTCTGCAGATTGATCGTTAAAGTACGCAAAAGCTACTTGGGTCGTCCATTTGGGTCTAAAATTTATTGGGGGTAAAGATATGGAGAAGAAAAATCAGATTTTGTTTTATTACTCAATTCCTCTAATGCAATTTCCCCTTTTTCTGCAACATTTTCTACAATCAAACTTTCACCGATAACATACAGGATTACTTGGTAAAGGGTTTAGGTTGTGTTGTAACAAGTTTCAAATCGTGCTTTAAATGGTTGGGAGGAGCATGAATTAATTTTACGTAGATGTGGGAGGAGCCAGTAGAATTCATACGTGCGGAACGGCTGTCTTTATTTCAAGCAGACAAAATTTTATGGACTTTTAGAGGTAGAAAATTTCCACAAATACTCTTCTCTGATTGGACAAAAAATTAGGTCGATCACTAATTGCGGATGACATTCCTTACTCCCGGATTTATTAAGAAGATATTGAATAACTCATATGAAATACGACCAGTGACCAGTACTGCTTCCACAGATCTTCAAGAAGATTGCACCTTTCCTTGGTCGGTCGTTTAGGGGTTCTTTTTTTTTCATTTCACCCCTGTCATAGTTTTTTTTTAATAAATCTTGCTGAAACTCAATCAAAACTTGTATAGTGAAAAGGAAATCTAATTCTACCATTAAACGGTACGGATCTTTACCTTTCCTTAACAAAAATGAATCCGGACATTTTCTAACCTTACTGCTACATGTATGTTGAATAATTCAAAATAAACATTTCGGCGTTATCTGCTGCAAACGGGCATTCGGGTTACACTTCGTATACATGTAGAACGATGGCTGGTTCTTGTTTGATGAAGTGGTGCCGTAAGGATTCCGTATTTATCGCAAGTTTATGAAATACTTGACCCAGTTTTATCAGTCACTCATACACAGCTCACCAAAAAACTATGTCGATGTGAAATGTCAAACGGTCAGTGTTTCAAATCAGCTTTAAACGATTAATTTTCTCCAGATTTTCAAGCTGAGAAGGTTCAGCGGGTACAATAGAACACATTTCAGATAAACTAGTTCAACTGTGTTAGAGGAGAAATGTTGGATAGACCTAGCACTTTATAGTCAATTCTAAACTTAAAAAAAAAAAACCTATCATTTTTTTCTGAAAGCATTGAAGGGAAAAAGGAGAAAGCGGTAGCATTTTATTTTTTTTGCCCACTATGTTTTCTCATATTTTGACTACAAGCATCGTTTTAATATTATGCAATGTATCGCCTTTCACGATGCCCATTGGTACAATGCAAGATTTGTGTCGTTTTAGATGTAGAAGCCAAATACATATTATATTTTCTTTCTATTCACTTAGAAAAATATAAAACATTGATGTTCTATTGCATGGACTTATTTTGAAATAAACAATAGTCGGAAATAAGAGTAGCGGCCTAGACTACGCATTGTATTCGCGAAGTAATGTTACACATGTATTTCAACCGCTTTTCATACAATCTGCTTATCATTGGCTTATCATAAAAGAAATATTTAACATGCATAAGAGCAATACGGAACTGTATGCAATATCAATATAATTCCCTCAGAAACGAAAACAACGGATGGGCGGTCGAGTTATAGGCAATCGTTGTTTTGTCGAATGACCATACTGGAGCTGCGCTCTCTTTTTATACTAAAATGAGACGTGCCCGTGCGCAACATACACTCGGCAGAGTATTATAAGTAACAAATTACTAAACGCAAATATATTTATGTAATTTTCTTTACATGAAACATTTCGTCTTGTGTGCACTGAATAGCTTTTCAGTGGATCGCTTGTATTACCTGAACAAATTGACATGAAATAAATGGCCTCTATTACCATTTACATACCGGCTCCTTTGTTTAGACCAGGGCCCGTATTCACCAACCATTCTTGAGAATATTCTTAGGCTTATTCTTCAGAATTTTGCCAATGTGAAAGTAACAGAACGTCTGATTGGCTAAACCGGATGGTTTAGCCAATCAGACGTTCTGTTACTTTCACAGTCAGGAAATCTTGAAGAATAAGACCAAGAACGTTCTTGAGAATGGTTGGTGAATACGGGCCCAGGTCTATATTTTTCAGAACGACCCGTTTTAACAATAGAATGCACGAGAGCAGTTCTATCCCTGCACGTGCGCAGGTTGTTCCGTAGATAGAAAACCTGCCCGAGTGCTGGAAAGACCTGCTCCCGTGCGAGAAAGACCTGTCCACGTGCAATTGATGGATCTTGAGCAATACAATACAATACAATACAATACTTTATTGGTGACTTAGGCCTCCGGCCCATTACACATGAAAATAACAGCATAATACGTATACAACACCAGGAATAAACATACGAATACAAAGATAAATTTTACATATAATACAATACAATTACGATACAATACAAACAACTTTATACTTCTCATCGGGAGTATGCATGTAACGTCCCATCGGGATAGGCAAAAATTTTACTCTTTACCAAACGGCAATATTTTGAACTAGTCCAAATTGAAAGCGTCTGCAGAAGACAATATAATTGTGAATAAAAATAATTGAAATCTGATTTGGGAAGAGTAGAAAAATGTTGTGGGAAAAAGAGAAAATGCCGGCTACCAACATTTTCTCCTTTTCTCACAGCGTCCTCTACTGCATGCAGACAGGTTCGTGAAGGACATTGGTACTCGCGCGATACTGATTTTTAGGCCAGGAAATCCCTCTCAAGGGATTCCCTTGCCTATAGGGATCGTAAGCTGCCTATTCAGACAAAAATGTTGGACGGTGTGTCCACTCTATATCGCTGAGTCCGCCAAAACAACTAGTTTTCCAAGTATAATACAGAGATTGCTTATCACACGGCGTGAATGCTTTCCTTTCCTCAAAGCTTTCATCTGCAAAACGCCATGGAATTGCAAGGGTATTACAATCCTTTAATAACTGACGAGTGTGTGTTTTTTATCCCGTTTTTGTCATTAACACTGACCTAATAAAGGCGTAACCTAATGAACTTAGCTTTATCCGGCAGTTGTGTATTCCTACGCGCTATATACGGTTAATATCTATAACGCTCTCGCTTGCACTCCGGATCATTCATATTCAGGTATGGTGAGATTAACGAACGACGACTCTGTTCGGAGTTTGTCTATATAACGTTGTGTTGACATTGGAACCTGTGTGTCACAAAACGCGTCTCCGCTAAAATGCGATTGTAAAAAAAGCAAACTACGTATAGAATATTGGCCCGTGTTATGTTTATCACTTTTTCTTATGTATATAGACTAAATCTAGGGTACTTCAGCGGAATGCTGGAGAAATCGGCCCCTGGAGAAATCGTCCCCAAACTGGTTGGCCCGTGTTATGTTTATCACTCCGGAGAAATCGTCCCCTGGAGACCATTTCTTTGGTGAAATCGTCCCCAAATAAAATTTTAGAAAAATCGACCCCAACATCAGATTTCATCCATATCGTTAATCAAGTTGTCTATAAAAATATTTTTGAAATTTCGTTGTCTTTAGTATGTACATTATGTGTATTAGTTACCTTTATCCAAGAGTTATTTGGTAGTTTTGTCATTGTTTATACTGCCTGTTTCACACTGATAGGATGTATTTCACACCTTTTACACCTGTCACAAATAGATTACACCGGTGTGATTCTTAAAAATGTCTTTTATTGACTTTGATTTGAAACCAAATAAATGCTTATAATATTTTTCTGTAGTCGTTCGCTTGTCATTTAATGTATTTTTTTTTCTCTCTCTCTTTCTACTAGTTTCATATGACAAACCTGTGACCCATACCATTTAGCAGGGGCATCAGTGTCTCTGACACATATATTTCTAGTGTTCACTAGGGCTTGTGTGCATCCGAATATTTCTGGTCCATAACTTCTACAATTGTGGATGGATTTCAAAATAATTTGGCACAATTGACCTCCATCACGGTTGGATGTGCCATTTGAAACATCTGTTCAAGTAGGTTCAAGATCAAGGCCCCATTGAGGCCAGTTTTTCGTCCGAACCATAACTCCTACATTTTTGGATAGATTCCGATATAAATTAGCATAATGCATTGTTCTCCATCATGAGTAGAAGTTCCCTTTGAAACATTTATTCAGGTCCAGGGTCTAGGCCAAGCTTGAGAGTCAAGTGTTTGCGGGCTTCACACAAGTTGTCTTTGGACAACGATTATGAATTATAATTAACGTCTTTTTATATTATGTAGATATAAGTATCGAAGCTCAAGTCAATGTGACTTGTCCGTAAAATAGGCAAGTAAAATAGGAAAACCGAGCCTAATCGTTTTCCCAAAACAATCCAACCTTTTCACAGTATTTTATTGAGAAAATATTTTGGCTAAAAGAGAATTCGCTTGTAACAAGCAATTCCTCCCAAGTTCCCCCAAAATCTTACTTTTCAATATACACGAAGAACTACTTTGGATTTTTATCTACAACTTCCTTCAAATATGACCAGTTCAAAATTTCGTCGACTTGTGGAAGGTAGAGACAACATGACCAACTGCCGTATCACTCCAATCTTTATTATTCATTACACTTTACCTTGATATCTATCTTACATGTATTTTCATTGAAATCAATAAAAATAAATATGTTCATGCGTCATAAATGTAAAAAATAACGTCATTCAGGACTAAAAGACATCACATGTCTCAGAAAATTTAGATAACCAAAGTTGGTATTGCACCGATTGAATACGGTTCAATTTTGACTTGGGATTGTTTACAAGCACGCCAAATTACTAAGTATTCTAAGCCATTATCAAGCACTGCATAACTGTGAGCACATGCCTAGCTCTGGCTTAATTAGTTTCTGGTTGGTGCTTTCTAGTATCAGTTCAAAATTTCATGATAAAACCAAGAATTCCAGGGGCTTAGTGGAATCCGCTTGTATCCCTGTCCGTCTACCTGTTTGTATTAATTAAAATTGACCTCATGTGTTGTTTCGTATCCTCAACTTCCTGGCCTTCAGTACTATCAGTACTTTGATTTTAATTTGTAAATAACAGGAAAAATCTTGTAAATATATTTCTTTCTGGTAAGACAGACACATATTACACGCTTGAGTTACTGTCTGATTTTATCTCCGGCTAATGTCGTCGGCGGAACTATGTGCATGTTTCTAAACTCTTTATGCAGCTAATAGATTTATAGTGTCTTCAAAGAATACTTGGGATACCCGAGAGAACCATTATAGTTTTGGTTTAAATTGGTAACACGTTGCAGGTGACTTAGATCTAAGATGCGCTCTATGTGCAGCCTGATCTTAATTTATGCCACCCGCAAAAGCTTTTTATTTTGACTAAGGCGCAGTAGGGGTCAAACCCGAAATTTACCGTTAACAAAGTTCTCGTACGGTCCGATTATACCCGATGATTTGAATATTCACGTTTTTAATTATTCTTTCCAGAAAGTTCAATTTCAGGTCAATTTATTCCAGTAATAACTAACTTTTTATAACTGACAAGCTGTTGATTTGATCTTCAAATGACACCAACAGGTATCAAGCATTTCACTCTGCAGCAAAATATTCTCACGTTCAATCAAATCTAACCTTACAAGGCATGGATTAGCCAGAGGGAACCCTGTCATATACATGTATTACATGTATTTGTAGGTTGGACAAATTTTGTCATCCGGCGAAGAGTCAAACACTCTCTTCAAAATGTAATATGTTGTAGTATACATTGTATTTCATCGAAGGAAACTGAATGTAATGTTATAGTTGAAACTAATTTTCTACATTAGTAACATAACTTCTGATTGGCTAAACCGAATGGTTTAGCCAATTAGAAGTTGTGTACTTACAAATTTAGAGAACCTTGGAGGATAAGATTAAGAACATTCCAAGAATGGTTGCTGAATACGGGCCCTGCTTTACTCTTTTGATATTTATTCCCCTCGTCTAGTTTACGTGTCTGGTTTTCATTCGAAACAAAACTTCCATAACCATTAACTTCATTTTTCATACGCTGTTAGATCATATTGAGGAGCACATTTAGAAACAATGTTTGGGTCTCCCTTCTTAAAATTCAGGACGACAATTCCCCCTACCTAAGCACTGGGGTAGGGTCCTGCATCTAGGGTAGCACTAAATAAATCACACAAATACGGTAAAATGATATCAAAAGATTCTTTAGATACGAATTCAGTAGTTCATCATTACCTGGATCCGTCTCTGTCGGACTTAAACTGTTTAATTACTTTGGTATTTCATCTTGCGAAATGCAAACCTTCAGACCATCAAAAGTACTGTCAGTGCTTCGAGAATCTCTTTTAAGGCGAAAAGCGTTCATCGTTTTTATCTTTTTGCATTTGTGTATCACTACCCATGCTTCGTATATGTTCGAAAAGTTAAATTGAAATATTCCATTCTTTAAAGATTTGCAAACAGATCTGCGTTTTCTGTGTTATTCGCAAAACAGAAAACAATAATGGAGGCGCCCATCAAAAGAAAAAGTTGTCGTGTCTGTGACGAAAATTCGCTAAAAAAAAGTAAGCGATTGATATTTAAGGAGTTTCTTTTTAATAGCTTTCGATCAATTATGTGCAGTATTAGGACGGGTTCCACAGCCAAATGATTGCGAATTATTGTATATCAGTTCGCCTCGTTTTTGATGTGATGAATCCGAAAGCGCTGCTACATTTGATGCATAGCCCAAAAAATTTGATTACGAGCATTTTGATTGGTCAGAAATAACATCAGCAAAGGTTACTCAACACTTGATATTCTATTAAGTGGCGCAGCGGGAGTTTCGATTTTTAAAGAGGCGAGCGGCCAAGGGTACTACCTTAGTATCCTTGGCTTGCGAAGATGTGCCAGGCACTGTGTATTCAACTTTAGACAAAGTTCTCTTCATAGCGATATTAGCGATAACAAAGGGTGTCTCCATGTACCTCCAAGTGGAGAGTTGATAATCATTTACGAAAATAGTACTTACGCAAGTTTTGGAAAAGGTACGTAACTATTTCGTAAGTGAAAAGTAGCATTTTCTCATTTTCCAATAGTGTTTTATTCCCTGTCCAAGAGAACAAAATCGTCTCAAGTTTGTACCCGACCGCTCTTAGATTCTATTAAAACAACCAAGGGAACGATCTCAAATTTAATTATCATATCATGTACGTCAAGGCTGACATTCACAAGGACAGTCTCACATTTCTCCTGAGTAGATCTAAATGATTCTTGATTTTTATACTCCCGTAAAACGAATATTTATGGGGGTATACTTGAATCAGTCTGTCTGTCCGTGTGTCGGTCCGTGTGTCTGTCGGTCTGTCCGTCTATCCGTCCGTCCCTGAGTCCGTCTTTGAACAAAATACTATTAATTTTGTGTCGCGAACTCCTCCTACAGTTTTCCTTCAATTGTATTGAAACCTGGCACATATACTGATCATATATTGAAGATTTGCAAGACGCAATTTTCAAGTGTCAACTCTTCTTGGTTGAGGAATTATCTCCCCTTGAACTTGACATTTTTTTCTGCCAAAGTCGTGGCGGGGATATTAAATCACATTCAGCGACAGCTCTAGTTTGTTCTAGATAAAGGAGGGTTTCGTATGAGAAACTGGTCGTTTTAGAAATTTCTTTATTTATCACAGAATACTGATAGTCCTTTCTTTAAATTCTGTCTCCTAAGATATAGATCTATCTAAACGAAGTATAAAACATTGTGAAAGGCAGTGACCTATCAGAGCCCCTGATAAAAGGAGTCATGGTATTCTAAATCCTTTATTTCTCTTTGAAACCCTATATTGTGGGTAGTCATTAGAATCGTCTTGACGAGACGATTCTAAGGAGTACCAACAACGTACGGTTTAGTGAAGAAAGATTAACGTTTTCAATTTTTAAATTAAAATCACCTCTTGTATCAATGATAGGTTTTCACTCGCAAATCTCTTTAACCAAATAATTTGCATAAGATGCACTTTTGTGATGCCGAATGTTTTTCATACGAAAGCGGCTACAGAATGTTCATTTGAATGCCAAAATTGCCCTTGCTTCAGCACTGTGCATCGTTCCCAAAAGAAAGCTCAATGGCGAATGTTCATTGCATCGTATTTATTACATTCCTATCAGCGGAAGTCAGTTTTCACAGTGAATATCATCACTAGACCAGTGATATAGAGGAGATTTTTTTTTAGTGAAAGATCGAAATTTATTTCATCGAGTGGACACCATCGGTAATATTTTCACGAGTGGCGCAGCCACGAGTGAAAATATTACCGATGGTGTTCACGAGATGAAATAAATTTCGATCTTCCACCGAAAAAAACAAATATTCTATTTATTTCATGCTTTTAACCCTTTCTTGGAGGAGCTTTATCGAAATTCAGTACAGTTCTTTTCCCTTATTCCCCGTGGCGTACCCCTCCCGCATAGCAACGTTACGTCAAGCGCGAGAAATGTAAGGTATATGACGTCATATTTCCCATCTGGTTGTGAGGCACGCGCAATTTACCTAGGCAACAAGAACGTGAAAATCGGTATTTTCACTGGTGGTACCAGTGTAAGATCGAAAAATATTTTTACTGCTATTTCTCGATATCCTACCGGAAAGCATGAAATAAAGGGTATCATCACCAGTGATGGTATAGTTTTAGAATGTGTGCCGTGACTACTTTTTAGACTACCAAAGCTATGGGTATCCAGATTGAGCCAGACTTAATATATAAAAAAAAAAAAAACCCACAGCTGCCAAATACTGCCTCACAGAAAAATAATTCTTTCTTTTAGTAATCTAAAATCTATTACATATGAAGATTTTGACACACACCACAAAATCTCTAGCTTCACGATTTTAACATGTCGACTTAAAAAGTAATGAACTGAACAATATGGCATTGATAAGGTACAAGATGTTTCCTTATTATTTAAATTAAGTGACCTATGCAAATCAGGCACATACAAATACAGGTATTCCTACGACACAGTACACCCATTCCAAGATTTTGGTAATCATTTACAGTGGAAAAGGTTGAAAAAATGATGTCGTCGGAATAGAAAATAATTATCATTTCCAGAAATATAACATATCAGTAGACTAATTCCAGTTTACTCCTTGCCAACTATGAACCGTCAAAGAAATATATGATATTGAATTCGTGCGGTAGATTCCTAGTAACGGATGTTAAATATGTAAGGATACTACTTTGGTTAGCCTCCTATCACTCCGAGGACAATTTATGGACATTCCGCAGAGCACTGAAATATATGTTGTAGTCAGTTTGCCGTATTTTGGGACACAAAAGCCACTGAAAATACCAAAATTCAGTCAGAGCGGACAGAAATGAAAATATCCGTTTTTACCTACCAAATGGTTTTAAAAAACGTGCTCGACTGCGTTTCCAACAAAAAACAGGATAACACGATAAATTGTCTACCATTACTTTTTCCAGCAAGACATAAGTATAAACTTTCAGGAGTAATACAAAAACAGGTGCCAGTTAGATGTATTCGCATCATAATGTGGTAACAGAAGACTACAAAAAGTAACAGAAGTTAACAATAAATGGCGGGAACAGGATTCCGCACTCAACAGAGATCAGTGCAATTAACTACACTATAATTCAGTATAAGTCCGTTTTCTGTTTGTTAACTCATTAACAAACGACAATATTTTAGGAACCTTGTCCAAATTGAAAGCAGACGACAAAATAAAGGTGACTGAAAATTTGAAATTTGTTTTGTGCAGGGTAGAAAACATTGTTGGAAAGGAGAAAATGCTGGTTACCGGCATTTTCTTCTTTTCTCGCGATGTTTTCTAAAGGCTTCTTTCTTATGATCGTCAAAAGTAGGGATTGTGTGGTAGTTGGTTAAAGAAGTTTCTCCCAGTCAAGTGTATACAAAATGTAATAACGGAAGTTAACTATTTCAGTTTGTTTTCATGAATAGTTTCGATAAGATCAATAATTTCCGTCCCCAACTCATATAGTTGTCTGCGGGATCCGAATGAATCGGGCTCTGGTATTTTCATCATAATGTCGTCACTCAGTATCCAGATTTCATCTCGTTTGGATGGCCATCTGAAACTAATTTCAAGTTTTCCAACTTCTTCCATGAAATTTATTTTTGTTTTTCTCTCCGAATCGTTTATGTCTGTAACTATTCCATTGTATCACTCATCTCTATATACTGCAGCACAATATTCATCGATGTCTGCTCTTGTTGGTTCTACATTGTTAATGCTATCAGTGCTTCGTGCATCATCAGGGTGTTCCTCTGTATTATTTTCTGAAAGTTCTACCTCTTTTGATTCATTTCTCTGAACCTTTTCTTCAAATCTTTTACTGTCACTAGTCTTCGCTAGCTTGTTTAATTCGTGTATTTTCCACCCTTCACAGGACGTGTTCAGGACATCAGACAGACATGACTCACAATTACAAGATAGATCACGGCTTGCAATTTTACTTTCACCAACAGGTACAACAGAATGAAGTTTAAAAGTTCCGTTGACTGCCTTCAGATTGGTAATTCTCTCCTTCATTTCGTCGGCATAATTGAAATATGTTTCCTGTGATACATAGAAGTACGACACAGATGTATCTGTCTCAGACTGACCTCCTGCCCAGGCGTAGAAATCTTTAGCGTTCTTCTGTATGATTACCTCGCCCTGTTTCACAGCCATGTCTGCAGACCGTTTGACGCTGCCCCCTAAACCATCACAGGGGCCTTTCCCATGCCCGCTTTCAAGAAAGTTCCACCTTGCGTTTACTCCAAACAACGTCTTGTGTCTGGTCAAGAACTCGAAGATACTTTTATTGCAGTACTGCGAGGTTGGAGAATCTGTAAGATAATGTACATATTGTAGTTCTGGATACTCTGATTTAATGATTGGAATTAGATTTTTAGACCACTGAAACGACCATTCCGGTATTATGAATATTAAGGTCAGATATTCTGACCACACTCTTGTGCGACTTGTTATGGGATTTTGGAAAATATACAACTGTTGTATGTAATGTAACTTGTTCACTGGTCCAGTATGCAGACTGGACTTCGTTAAGTGCTGCACAAGTAAAATTCTCGGCGAAGTCCATCCATACAAGAACGTGGCCATCATTTAAATTCTCCTGAAGACGTTTCATCTGACTGTACTGCTTCTTAACTCGGTTTACATGTTCCCGGAAATCCCTAACATCCTGCATAAACACCTTTGTAAAGTTCTCTACTGTTACAACTGTTTGTACTTGCTTCCATCTGAGTTTTCCGTTGTCTTCTTGTCTTTTCCACTCCGTAAATGTGACATTAGATTTATCAATGTTTTATAACTTCTCTTGTACTTCATCATCTGTATTTTTGGCTATAAAATCATCTGGATTCTTAGTACCTGTAACTTCTTGAATTGCCTTTATCTTAAGAGCAATATTCTGGTGGCGGGAACATAAGCAAGTATTTCTGTTACAGAAATTTACTAATATGTACTTTGGTCTAATTTTGCTAAATGTTGATCGCGATATCTTTGTTTCTGGATTTTCTGAGCGGGACTTGGAGTATAAATTATGCAGGTAATCAGTTAATATTCGTTTCTACTGTTTATCTTTCTGGTCTTTCTTGCCAGGCATAGTGACACAGTTGTCCTCCCGTTCAAGGAATGCTTGTACCTTTTCTTGCAGGAACTTCCTTCTACTAGATGACCCAGATTTTCTCTTTTCACCAAAACGTCTTCAACTCATTCCTAACATTTTTCCAAATGCCCGTAAACACTTGTATTTTCTAGCTGTTTTCATTCCGCTCTGTCTAATAGCCTTTGTCAATTTCACCTCCTCTTTCAAAACATGGAACTCCAACAACCTTCTTTTCAGGCTCACGTGCTTTCTTGGTGATAATCCCGAATCTCTCAACTCCTTATTTGCTTTTGATCTTGGTGTTAGGTTGTTCTTAGTTTGACTAGCGATCTTGGTCGATACTGCATTTTTATCAGCAACTTTTGGAGTTTTCTCAACAACTTCAAAAGTATTTTCACTTGTACTTGCTTGTACCGAATTAACATCTAGACCTTTTTGGAGTTTTCTCAACAACTTCAAAAGTATTTTCACTTGTACTTGCTTGTACCGAATTAACATCTAGACCTTTATGACCAGTAATAACTGTATCTATCAAATCCTTATTCAAACTTCCGGATTCGGTTGCCAACTCTTCTTCAACAGTAACTTGATTCCCTGCTGGTGTTTTGTCATTGTTGATCCCAGGATACTTAGGCTGTTTGTTTTGTCATAGTTGATCCCAGGATTCTTAGGCTGTTTGGTTTCCATCGTTTTTTTGCTCGTTCTGATCGCTTTTGAATGCACCTTTTCTCTCTTACCAGTTTGTAATTTTGTGATTTTAGATCCTGAACATCTTTAACAGCTCTTGCCATAGCGGCTTCACTTGTTCCAACTTTCCTTTGTCCCTTTTTCTCAAATTTCATTTTGATTGTCAAAGTATTACTGCTTGTTTGCCTTGTCTGTACAGTGTCACTGTTTAAAATTTTCTGTGTTTCTTTTCGTTTCTTTACATAGTGCCGTTTCACCCTTTTCAATGTGTTTGTGCGTCTTTTCTTTCCTTTCGCTTCACTCAACATACTGAAAAGTATGTATGCTTTTCTTTTTCTTTCTCTCTCATTCCTCATGAACTTCCCTGATTCTTTTTTGCCTATATCTTTACTGTATTTCAGCCCTTGACATCGGCATTCTGTAATGGAATAAACATGTATTTTATTTCGTTATAAAAAGCTGGCGAATTAGAACCTGAAGAGCAAGTTAATTCTAATTCATTTAATTAACTTCCGTTACAGGATAAAGATGTTATAGTTCACCCAAACTGTATACATATTAGTAGATCTACTCAATCTTATGTTGTGCCAGCAAAACAAATGCTTGCATGTTTCTATAGTATTTGTATTAAAGGAGTGCCTCTGGGCGTAACTATAATACATTTGGTGATTTCATTTAACTTCCGTTACCTACTCTATGAAAAGCCAATTTGCAATATCTTTATTTCACGATTTGGCACTTAATTATGGCTATAGGCTTGCATCTATTACAAATTATTGGAACAACCTTTATAGTTTGAAATACAATGCACTATAGGCTACTACCTTTTTGTTTTCACTCGATATACTTTAACTTCCGTTACATTTTAGTTCTAATATCAGAACCAACAATATTCAGATGACTGTGCAGTTGCACACACTTTAAAAGGCTGCACATGAATCAAGAAACTACACATCAATAAATGGCGATTCAACTTTGTTCAATAACGTAATTATCGGACACAATATATGGTAAATCTGGAAGAAAAACACTCACCTTCGTTTAGATTATGCGGTGACCTCTAAAAACAGCAAAAAAAGAAATATTCTGACACGTAATCTATGACGCAATATATCTCGATGACGTTAACGGTGTACATTATCATAACTCAAGTCGTAAAAACGAATGCGAGGTGTAGCAAAAGTATTTATTTTGTACCGGAGGTTAACAATCACGAATGTTAAAGATTTTGTATATTCTGGACAGATTTAGTCAGATTTAAGATAATCCTGTCGAAGCAAACACTTGTGCCGTCTACATTGGACTTTGACCTGTATGAAAATTCAATCTGGATAAGAATAAACACTCAGAAATTCTGTTTAAAGTAATCACGGAAGTTAAATAAGATTTTACAAATTTAGCACCCAAGCAATCCCTGATACCCTGATTGTTTTTTCTTTACCTAAAAAGGGAAACATGTTTTCTGAACTTTAGATAACGTATATAGAGGTTATTTATAAATTAGATCTACTCAAGTTTTAAAGAAACACATCATTTACCCCATATTTCACCTCAAACACAGCAGTCACGGAGGTTATAGTAATTTGAGCGACAATTGATAATTGTGCCAGAATTATTCAAACTGTAAGATTTCCCAATAAATGACCATTAAAACGAAATTTAAGACATATGATTAACGTATGGCATCGATACTCTCTTCCTAGTTCCGAAATTGCTTACTGTAATTTACCATTGCGTATACCACCTGTTTCAGCGACATAGGGAAAGAGCGGTTTTTCGTACATCTAAGGCCATACAATTTCACTGTCAGGGAATCTAAGTACTGTAAATTAGTTTAAATAAACAGTAGATCAAATGCCTTATATAAAACATTCAAAGTGGCTGTCTTGAACGAGACTTGTTATTCGAAATATGACTAAAGATAACTGAAAATGCAACTGGTACCAAAAATCTTGGAATGGGTGTAAGCAGCTATTTTTAGATTTCGCGCCAAAAATAAAAAATGCATTGTGGGAATGTTAAAAGACTGGCACGTGACTAATGAAGCTTAAATTCCATTACATAACAAACAAGTAATTATTCTGCATAATATCTTCTTCAGACGCTATGTTTGAAGCTTCGTCTGTGTATTTCCAGTATGTAAATAAGCGAGTTGTTCATGTAAAAATAGAACCTGTTTCCCTTCGATGTCGACCTTGGCCGTAGTAAATCTCTAATTTCTCGTGTTGTCGGATGGCCTTCGACAACTGGGGTTTTATGAATGACGATTATAAAGCTTTGGGAGTATAAGGATGATATTTTTGTATTTTTGTAAAATTTTTGTCCCAAATTCTGAAGGGCCACCTTTAAAGCGATCAATTCATGATAATATTTTTTTTTACTTGTCGAAGGACAAGTGTGTCTCATTACTCAGCTGATTCCTCTACAGAATGGATTTTATGGATTCACATGTGTGTGATGACTTGCTTGGTACAATGTAGATCTGTTACAGTGATGCAATGTATCACGGAGATGCAATGTGTCACGGTGATGCAATTTATAACGATGATGCAATGTATCACGGTGATACAATGTGTCAAGGTGACGCAATGTATCACGGAGAAGCAATGTGTCAAGGTTATGCAATGTATCAAGTTTGATACAATGTGTCACGGAGATGCAATGTGTCACGATGATGCAATGTGTCAAGGTGATGCCATATATCACTATGACGCAATGTGTCATGGCTATGCAATGTGTCACGGTGATGCAATGTGTCACGGAAAGGCAATGTATCACGGAGATGGCATTTGTCACGGTGATGCATTGTATTACGGAAATGTCATGTGTCACAGTAACGCATTTTATCACAGATATGCCATTTGTCAAGATGTTGCAATATATAATGGTGATGCAATGTATCACGGTGATGCATTGTATCACGGAGATGCCATGTGTCACGGTGATGCAATGTGTCACGGAGATGCAATGTATCACGGTGATGCATTGTATCACGGAGATGTCATGTGTCACGGTGATGCAATGTTTCACGGAGATGCAATTTATCACGGAGATGCAATGTGTCATGATGATGCAAAGTATCACGGAGATGCAATGTATCACTGAGATGCAATGTGTCACGGCAATGCAACAATGTGTCACGTTAATGCAATGTATTAAGGACATGTGATGTATCACGGAGATGCACTTAGCCTTTTTTTGCTATATTTTGGCTCATACGAATGTGCTTATCGAGTATAAGAAGATTATTTTCAGACTGATACCTTCAGCATTGAATGTTTGCCACAATACTTCTATGTATGGTTTTGCACTTAAAGACCTTGAAATGTCCTTTTAAAGTACGTGTAATTACATTATACGTAGGCATTTAAAATATATAGGATCTGACATGAGTTGGTTTTTGAGATAAAAAGTTATTAAACGAGTGTACAAAAATGTTATTAAGCGAGCCTTTGGCGAGCTGAATAACATTTGTTTATTGACGGGTTTAATGATTTTTTTACCTCAAAAGCCAACGAGTGTCAGATTCTTTTTATCACTGTATAACAAGAATTATAGTCCAAAATGTGTTAAACCAAAGGCATACATGTATCATATGTAGTGAAATTTACATGAATCCTGTGCGCTTACTTTGACAAGTACATTACGAACGAAAAATAGTTCCGAAGAAACTTGCATTATATTGATTTTGTTTTGAGTCTACAAGTGATTAAATAAACACTTTATCACGATTAAGAATTTTGACCACAAATTTCAATTAGGAGCCTTGTTCAGTAACGTTTTAGATTGAAGCATATAATTACAGAGTGTTGACCAAATACAGCACTATTTTCTTATCTCACACGTGTTCGAGAAAAGAAAATTCGTAATGGCTGTATCACATTGAAAACAAGGAGAGTTATGCGATAAAAAATTTTATTAGACGAGCGGGTAAATCTATAGTTGAGCGAGTCTTTAAAGGTGACCCTTCAGATTTTTGGACGAAAATGCAAAAAAATCATCCTTATACTCCCATAGCCTTTTAATTTGTGTTCATAAAACCACAGTAGTCGAAAACCATCCGATAACACGAGAAATTTGAGATTTATTACGGTCCAGGTTGACACCAACAATAGACACGTTCTCTTTTAAGATTATCAATTCTCTCATTTAAATACAGGAAAACACAGACAAAGTTTCAAACATCCGTCCGAAGAAGACATTATGGAAAATAATTATTACATGTTTGTTATGTAATGGAATTTCAGCGTTATTAGTCACGTGCCAGTCACTTGACATTCCCACAATGCTTTATTGATTTTTGGCGCAAAATCTAAAAATAGCTTAAGAGGTTACGTAGCCTTTTAAGGGAATACCATCAAAGAAATTTGTTTTTGTAATTCTATGATTCTTAATTATTGATGATTTGTATTGTTTTTTTTTTCATATAAATTTCAATGATATATATATATTTTTTAATTTGGTGTGATGTGAAAATTCTAAATACCCACCTTTAAAGAGCGTTCTCAATTATTTCTTTATTGGCGAGTTTTATATAATTTCATCTCACAAGCCAACAAATGCCAGATTCCTCAACCACATAACGATTTAAACCTTTACCAAACAATCCCTGTTTTTACGACCCTGAGATAGAGGCTTGATTGTATGGTGTTTCATGCCGTTTTCAACATTTTTTTTCAGTTATATCGCGGCGGCCTTCGCACCTATCCATGCGTTCCAGGAGTTTCTTTTACCAGTACTTTGCAATATTTTATTTCCAAGCCACTGGCTGCTTTCCCACAAGATCATCGTCGAAGCAATGGTCAGCGGTGGGAGAGGAATGAATCCTGTCTCAGTGATTATCACTAATCCTCGGAAAGACATTGGCCGAGCCAGGGATCGAACTCTGGACTCCGTGTTCTCAAATCGTGCCACCCAGATTTTTCCTGAAATAGCAGACTTTCGAAAACATTGTGGGAAAAAGAGAAAATGCTGGTAACCAGCATTTTCTCCTTTTCCCATAATGTTTTCTACCCTGCTGGAAACAAATTTCGATTTTTTAATTACATTTATTTTGTCGCCTGCAAATGCTTTCCATTTGGACCAGTCTAAAATTTTGCTGTGTAGTAAAAGGGTTACTTGAGTAACATTCCGATTTAAAAAAAAAATGCTTTGAGTTAAACGTTTCAAAAATTCTATTACTAGCCAACATCGTGCGATTTTCGTGTTTATCAAAAATCTTCTCTCCGTTGTCGAATAAGTCACATGTTGTTTTTTTTTTCCAATTAATTATTAATATTTTCTGTTCTTTCCCTATAATGACCCCAACATAGACACGTTTGCAGTGAAACGGTTGACATTTAACTCTAAACAACTAGTAGACATAATAGGCATAAAAAAGAGAGGCTGAAACTGAAATTCTGACAAAAATAAAACTGAACATTTTTTGCCTTTACAGCAATGCATTCTAAACCTTGTCTATACCGAGATGACAGTCGTCAATAGTATTTCTTCTTTTTCTTTGAATGTTTTTCTTTGTGAAAGTTTAAAACAGCTGATACGGTATAGACACTCATAAACAGTGAGTATCCGTTGGTACCAGGTGCTAATTATCACACATTTCTTAAAATGTTTTCTCCGTAGGTAGTCGAGCGTCATCTGCGAGCCTCAAAACAAAAACAGCAAGAACAACAACAACAACAATGCTTGTGCGCGTAAATGTCGTCCGACGATTTATAACGAGAAAAAGAAAACTGTATCTCAGGAAATCGTCATATTTCGTTTTAAGCTGGTTAACCCATTACCACACAACCCCTACTTTTGACGACCCTGAGAAAGAAGCCTAATGAAAATATTGTGGGAAAATGAGAAAATGCTGGTAACCAGCATTTTCTCCTTTTCCCACAATGTTTTCTACCCTTCACAAAACAAATTTCGAATTTTCAGTCACTCTTATTTTGTCGTCTGTAAATGATTTGGATTTGGACAAGCCTAAAATAGTGTTGTTTGGTAATGAGGTAAGAGACGCAAGTTGGCCTAAGTGCAAACTCTTAGACTGCTTTGAGCGTGACTCCTGTAAGTCAACATTCAGACTACACAGAGCAGTTCAGAGTTAGTTGACGGCGCTGGTCGTTTTAAAGGTAGATATTTAGATTTTTCACATCACACCAAATTAAAAAATGTACATACATGTATTACTGAAATTAACAATAAAAAATACAGTACAAATCAACAATAATTAAGAATCATAAAATAATAAAAAAAAAAAAAGAAAAAAAAAAAAATGTGGTATTCCCTTAAAAGGCTACGTAGCCTCTTAAGCTAATTTAGATCTCCCGCCAAAAATAAAAAAAAGCATCGTCGGAATGTTAAGTGACTGGCACGTGACTAATGACACTTAAATTCCATAACATAACAAACATGTAATTATTTTCCATAATGTATAGAACTGCGGACGCTATGTTTGAAGCTTCGTCTGTATATTTCCGGTATGTAAATGAGCATGTTGCTGATGTAAAAATAGATGGTGTTTCCCTTCAGTGTCGACCTGTGCTGTAATGAATCTCTAATTTCTCATGTTATCGGATGGTTTTTGACTACTGGGGTTTCATGGATGGAAATTTTAAGGCTTTGGGAGTATTAGGATGATATTTCTGCATGTTTGTAAAATTTGGGTCCCAAATTCTGAAGGGCCACCTTTAAACTGAAAGCATTCTAATAACTTCCAACCGATTCTTTCGGGTAGTTATCGGTTTACTTATTTAACCTTGGCTTGAGTGAGCTATCTTAATCGTTGCTATTCGTTTTTTTGCTTCAGCGTAGCTGACTTACTACACTTGCTTTGTACCTACTTTTTAGCTCACCTGAGCACGAAGTGCTCATAGTGAGATATTGTGATCATGCTATGTCTGGCGTTCGTCGTGCGTCGTCCGTCGTGTGTCAACTTTTTTCCGTATGTACACTCTAGAGGTTACATTTTCAATCCGAAACTCATAAAACTGAGTGTTTGCCTCGATGATATCTCGAACAAGTTTGAAAATGGGTCATGTTAGGTCAAAAACTAGGTCACTAGGTCAAATCTTGAAAGAAATCTTGCATACGCTATAGAAGCAACAGTTTATGTCTAATACTCCTGAAAATTGGTCAGAATGTTTTGACTTGAGGATATCTTGAACCAGTTTGAAAATGGGCCATGTTGAGTCAAAAAACTAGGTCACCAAGTCAAATCTTAGAAACTCGTGTGTACGCTCTAGATGCCACAGTTTGAGTCAAATACTCTTTAAAGTTTGTCAGAATGTTGGGCCCGTCCAGGACAAAGGCTACATGTTAGCCATCAGGTCAAATCTTAGAAAAATCTTGCGTACGCTCTAGAGGCCATATTTTCAATCCAATACTCTTGAAAGTTGGTCAGAAAGATAGTCTTGATATTTTCTCAAATGATTTTGAAAATGGGCCATGTTGGGTCAAAAACTAGGTCACCGAGTCAAATCTTAGAAAAAAACCTTTTGTAAGCTCTAGAGGCAATAATTACATTTCGATACTCTTGAAAGTTGGTCAGAATATTTGTCTTATGATATCTGTAACGAAATGGAAAATGGCCGATGTCAGTTTAAAAACTAGGTCACACGAAAAACCTGTACGCTCCAGTAGCCACATTTTCTGTCCAGCAGTTTGAAAAGGTTGTCAGAATGTTTTTCCTGATCATGCTGCTAATGAGTTCGATAACGGGTCATGTGGGGTCAAAAACAAGGTCACTGGATCAAATTTCAGAAAATATTCGGTACACTCCAGAGGCCATATTTTCAGTGTAACGCTCTTCAAAGTTAATCAGAATGTTTGTCATGATGATAGCTTGGATTAGAGTTAAACTTGGTCACGTCCGATCAAAAACTAGGTCACATGGTGAAATCTTAGAAAAACCTTGTGTACGGTCTAGAGGCCACACTTTCAGTCCAATGATATTGAAATTTGATTAGAATGTTTATACTGATAATATCTTAGACTAGTATGAAAACGAATCAAGTTGGATAAAAAAGGTCACTAGGTTAAATCTTGGCAAAAACCCTTTGTACACACTAGAGGTGAGATTTTCGGGCCAATATTCTTCACAATTAGTCAGATTGATTGTTTTGATGATATCTTGCATGAGTTTGAAAATGGGTAACGTTGATTTAAATAGTAGGTCACCAGGTTTAATCCTTAAAAAACAATCCATACGTTCTACATTTTGAATTTTGCTTAAAATGTTTGTCTTGATAATATTTTAGACTAGTATGAATATGTGTTATGTTGGATAATAAAAACTAGGTCATTTGGTCAAATCTCGGAAAAATTTTTGTACACTCTACATGCCACATTTTCTGTCAAATACTCCAGAATGTTTGTCAGAATGTATGTCTGGATAATTTCTACAATTCAAATTGGCAGCTGAAACAAAATCTAGAAAAAGTTTGTGTGCACTCTTTAGGCCATATTTGTAAGTTAAATACTTATAAGTGTTTGTTAGAATGTTTGTCGTAATATCTCTAAACAGACTGAAAATGTGTCATGTTTGATCAAAAGACTCATGTGAGAGACCTCAGGGCCATCCTGGCCCTCTTGTTGGTATTGATATATGCGAATCAATAAGTACATGTAGTTATTTGTCTTTGAAGAACAATGTAGACATGTTTATTTTACGGGCTCCTGCAGGCCTATTTGAGGACGTGAATGAACCATCTTTATCGTTACTCAGACAGAATCCTATCCGTTTCACCGTCCGATGTGGCTGACTTTTGCCATACTCCTTGGTATTGATATACCTGAGTGAATAAATAGGGAATTATGATTGGAGAAAAATGAGGATATGTTTATTGTTCGGGCCCTTTCAGGCCTATTTGTGTGCAAATTTATTACATCAATACATATAGAGAGAGCCTTACCATTGCTAGTGTTTTTGAGGCATTTACTTCATAGCCCATTACTATATGTCTACATATATTTTCAGACATATCAACTGTCTATAGCAACTGTTCCTTTCGACTAACATCTACTTTTGGAGAGAAAAAAAAAACAAAAAAAACATGAATAAAACCTTTCTCAATGAAAATTCACTCTTCAACACTACGCAAAACAATGGCCAAAGAAAGACAATGCAGGCTTGCCGATTTACTTTCATCAATTCTCTTAAAGGTGGGTACTTAGAATTTTCACATCACACCAAATCAAAAAATATATATATCACTGAAATTTATATGAAAAAAAAAAAAAAAAAACCATACAAATCATCAATAATTAAAAATCATAAAATTACCGAAAAAAAGATTTTTAATGGTATTCCCTTAAAAGGCTACGTAGCCTCTTAAGGTATTTTAGATTTCGCGCCAAAAATTAAAAAAATGCATTGTGGGAATGTTAAGTGACTGTCACGTGACTATTGGCGCTTAAATTCCATTACATAACAAACATGTAATTATTTTTCATAATATCTTCTTTGAACGCTATGTTTGAAGCTTCGTCTGTGTATTTCCAGTATGTAAATGAGCGAGATGTTCATGTAAAAATAGAACGTGTTTCCCGTCGATGTCGACCGTGAGCATAGTAAATCTCTTAATTTCTGGTGTTGTCAGATGGTTTTCGACTACTGGGGTTTTATGAATGACGATTATAAAGCTTTGGGAGTATAAGGATTGTATTTTTATATTTTTGTAAAATTTTTGGCCCAAATTCTGAAGGGCCACCTTTAATAGCGAATCACACAGTCCCGACTTTTAACTACCCTCAGCAAGAAGCCCTTTGAAAACAACGTGGGAAAAGGAGAAAAATGCTGGTAACCAGCATTTTCTCCTTTTCCCACAATGTTTTCTCCCGAATCAAGGTAAAATTGCACCATTTGAGCTACATTAGAGTTGTCGTCTGCATAGGCTTTCAATTTTAACCGGTCTAACATTTTGTCGTCTGGGAAAGAGTTAATAGATCTAGTGAATCACAAAAAGTTTTAGCAGTCATATTCAAGCCCTTCTTACACCCTTTATTATTTAATAAAAAGATATTTGTTATTTTCTTTCAGTTAAGGAATGAAGATAATGTTTTTTTTCGTCGAGGTATCATAATCACACAAAACACTGTGGGAAAAGAAGAAAATGCTGGTAATCAGCATTTTCTACTTTTCCCACAATGTTTTCTACCCTTCCCGAATCGAATTTCAATTCTTAAGCTGCATTTATTTTGTGGTCTGCAAATGCTTTGAACTTGGACCAGTCTAGAATTTGTTGTTGTGTAAAGAGTTTAGACCATATTTACTTTGTCGCCTGCAAAATCCTTAAATGTGGCCAGTCTAAAATTCTATTATTTGATAAGGTGTTTACTAAACGACACAACTTAATTTGCACGTGAAAAAGATAAAAAGCATTAGAAGACCAAAAGTTATATTGTTTAAATATTTACTTCTTGCCGTAATTGTACCTTTAACAATTATCCGCCCAAAAGTCAGTCATTCTTTTGGAGGGAAAACCTGCCTCTTATGTCGTTACGTCAATTCCTATTTACACATGTAACACAACTACAAAAATCGTCAACAGTTTTGCATTACGTCTGTACACCCCTCACAACGTACATCAGTGTGACGTCACAGGTAGTGATATCGGATCCTTGTTATAAAGTCAGTGTGCGTGTTTGGTAAGACTGTTTTTCTTTTGTAATCGTTCCTTTAAATGATCTGAAAAGGGCTTTAGACCTCCAAAGCGTACAATGCCTAGGGACTTTGTTTTTTGTCAAAGCTTTAGTTAACTACTTATAATAATGGAATAGACTTCGACCAACTATTAAAAGCCAATCACTTTTTGATATTTGGTCAAAGTGTTTGTTCATATTGACATCTGCTTCCCATCTAAAACATCAGAATATTAAATGTATTCATCTAATGTCTTTGATAAATATATGAGAGTCTTTGTAGTCCGTTTGTATCCACCCAAGCTAGCCTCATTCTATCTTCATATCGTACTTAGTTTTCAATATGGCGGACATAAGTTATGAAAATGCCCAGGTCCGATATCACTTCTTGTGACGTAGGTTGTTACCCTTGCTGTACTTTATCATTTCTTGTTAATTTAAAGACGGACGTCATGTGTTCCAAATCACTTTGAAAGCACGATATCCGTTATCTATATTCATACAGATGTGCATAGGCAATGTGAAGTTCGTTTGAAAACCCTTAACCCCAAAATCCTTATTTTAATCTCGAGAACGAAAGATTTTTAAAACATTGAGGAAAAAGGAGAAAACGCTGGAAAATAACAGAAAAGAGGGGAGAGTAAGAATATAAATGTATCTTTTAACAATCATCCGCGCAAAAGTCGGTCAGTCTTTTGGAGGGAAAACACTCTCTTGTGTCGTTACGTCAATTCTTATTTACACATTTAGTGGGAATTTCATTTTTATAGGGGTGTTAGGTTAACAAGGAATCTTTCTACTTCGCCTTAAACTGGCTTTTTAATTCATTCTTAAACTACGAAATTACAATACGATACTATTTTTGTTCTGTTAATACTTACAACATAAAAAAATCCGCCCAATTATTACTTTTATTTTCGCTATTCGTGAGAAATGGACTCGTCCACATAAATACCTTGTTTCCATTGGTCAAGGCTGTACAGTTTTCCAGTCATTGCGTACCTTGTTAATTTCGTACCTAGGTCATTTCGTACGATTTTGGTCATTTCGTACCTACTTACACTTTCTATTTTGGTCATTTCGTACAACCTTCGTACACAGGTTTAATTATCATTTTGATTATTTAGTAGATAGTTTTTCCTACTATTTGTGTTGTTTTTTTTTTTGTTGAATGACCTCTGCTAAAATTGTACACTGCTGAAATTGTGCTTAATTCCGCCGAAGAACGGGTATGATGGTTATGATTGTATCTGACCAGTATTGGTTAGTTCTTTGTAAGTTTAGTTTTTAAAATAAAGATAGTTTAGAACTCCTTTGTTTATTTCTCAACGAGCTCTGCATAGATTTAATTTGTGGAAAAAAAACTGGAGAGATGCCACTTTTTCGCTGTGTTGTTCATAAAGCGCGATGCAAAACCATGATTCTTTATTAACACAGTTCAAAAAACAGTATAGTCTTAGACTTGTTTAAATTGAAAGCAAGCCTTGCAAACTTACGTCCTCTTGAATCATACTTTCCTAGGACAGCAACATTTTAGTAACTTAGCCCTGCTTTCAACACTTTCCCAAACAAACACGGGCTATCACATGTGTGCTATCAAATTCTTTTGTCAAAACATGTTGGATAAAGAGAAATTGCTCGTTATAAGCAATTTCTTCTTTATTAAATACTTTTTCCCCACTACTAGCGAATTTTCCACCATTTTTGCAGCTTTTTGAATTATCATCTGCCAACTCTTTGAATTTGGAAGAGTCTGATATTTGTCGTTTGGAAAAGAGCTAAGAGAGCGCTGTGCTAGGGTATTAGATACTGTAACAGAAGACAAGTTTTGATATAGGTTCACATTCACATCAATTTCATAATTTGTTAAAAAATCTGTTAATGAAAACTGACATTAACTTACTTGACCTGGCTTTCTTGAAGCATTAAACATTTTTTTTTTGCGGCGACTTTGATGCTTTGCATCAACTTTTTCTTGTGCAAATATAATATTCCTTTGCACATTTTTAATCGACCAGAAATCCCTTTGATGTCTATCTTCAAATCATTTGTTGATACTTTTGTTAGTTTACAGAAAAGGGAGGTAATTATCGTATCTCTTTGTAATGAGAATATAGTGGTTTTTATATTTATAAATGATAATTCCAGGAGGGACAAAAATGAAAAAGTGGCTCGATGAAAGTAGTACAGTAATAGTAATTCTAATCGAATTTTGTAGGATAATAATATAGCTGTTTTCTATTACGGGTCCACTACGTTAATTTCAAGATGGACGTCAAGTATTCCAAATCACTTTGGAAGAACGATATCCATGACCTATATTCATACATACAGATGTGCATAGACATGGAAAAAAATTCGTTTGAAAACCCTTCATTCCAAAATCCCTTATTTTAACCCTTTCCCAAACGACAAACTGTTGGACTAGAACAAATTGAGAGCATTTGCAGACGACAATTCAACTCTTCCTGAAAAGATGATTTCTGTCTATGATAGGGTCGAAAACATTGTGGGAAAAGGAGAAAATGCTGGGTTACCAGCATTTTCTCCTTTTCCAACAATATTTTCAAAAGGCTACTATTCTAGACCCGTAAAAACCAGGGATTGTTTGGGAAAGGTTTAATTTCGAGAAAGATGGCGTTTAAAACATTAAGGAGAAAATGCTGGAAAATAACAGAAAAGAGGGCGAAAGTAAGAATGTGAATGGGCCATTCTCTGTGAGAAGGTGGTTAAATGCATCAGTAAAGAGAACCGAATCAAGTCAACTTAGGTCGTCACTGTTTGCATTTGGACATTTTTCGGCATGTTCAAGGGCAATTTATTCTGTTTAAATCTTTACCAAACATTTACGGGCTTTCACGACTCTGAGGAAGAAGGCATCTGAAAACATAGTGGGAAAAGGTAAAAATGCTGGTAACCACCTTATACATCTGCGCCGAAAATTAGTGGCCCAAGGAGAATTCCGTAGCTTTTTCATGTCTAGATTTATGCACGAGTCGGGGGCAAATTCACGAGCATTCCGCCGAGCACGATATCCAAATGAGAATTTGGGAGGAGTTTGTACAATTCATACATGCGGGACCTCTCTTTTATTTTAGACAAATGAAGTTTTATAGGGTTTTAGATGAAGAAAATCTACCCAAATATTGTTCTTCGATTGGACGAAAAGCTAGATCGATCAGCACATACGGTTGCATCTAACAGTATATCGTAATTATATGATTCCTGTGACTTTAGTTTCCTGGTTGTCCTGGTAGCAAAACTTATTAGGCCAATAATATAAATATGATCAAGAAGCGTAATTGGTTCATGTAATGCACAGTAAAGACTGCAACCGGAATTTCAATAGCCTCAACTCTGAACAGCCTCAGCTGGAACATGTATACGAATACAAGCATCTCAACAAAGACGAGGTAAGAAGATTTTTTGTTTTGTTTTGTTTTGTTTGTATTTTTAAGGAAATAGACCCGTGCTTCCAGTGCAAGAGGGAAAAGATTTGTTGTTAGTTCATAAATAAGAACTTATACTAATATGATACTTTTGCACATGTTTAACCGACCAGAAATTCAATTGATGTCTATCTTGAAATTGTTTGTTGATTATTTTGTTTGTTTCCTGAAAAAGGATGAAAATTATTATCTCTCTTAATGAGAATATCTTATTCTTTTATATCTTATTTATAAATTACAATTCTAAGTATGGAAAAAGTGCCTTGATTATTTAACAGTGCAATATTCCTCGTTTTTAATTATACCAAAATTTGTACGGTAATATCATAGTGGAAATAGCGGTTTTCTATTAGGAGTCTATGACCTATTCATGTTCGCGAGCCAAGTTTACGATCACTACGTGGATCTTACCTTGGCTGATTGAGCCCGATTTCGAGATTCATGCGATGCGCCCTTTATTGGATGTTGGTTATTACCCCCCTTTACATCATATTTCTAAAAGCAAATGAAATATCGTTTTACAAACCGCTTACGAATACACATGAAGCGATAAGCGGACATTCACGTGGGTTTCCATGTTTACCCTCTATTCGAAAGGTAGCGACGTTGATCTATTTTTATCAAAGATGAAATGCTACGAGTGATTTCATTCGTTGCAGCTAGAGCTGGCTGCATCCAATGAAAATGCGTATCGGGTGAATGTAAAAATCAAGCTCGATCCGCCAAGGGTAGATTTACGTAGTGAATCGTCAGTCTTGGCTTGCGAAGATGATGACCTTTTAAGTACGAGTAATGTCACCGCAGTCAGATCCCCTACGCATACGTGTTTCTTAGCTTTTTTGTCACAAGTAATGACACTGACTACTCTACTCACACGTATCGGAGGTAAGAGGCAAAAAGCGAAATGTTACCAGAAAGAGTTTGCCTCGATTATGTATCGAACCCGCTTGCAAGAGGTCACGAGTCAAATATGCTGAGCACTTAGCTACCCAACCAGGCTTGGTAGAAAGGACAAATGCTTTTTCTTTTATAGTATACTACATTTGTTTTCTCAAACGTCGTCCTTTCCAAACATGCCAATCTTTTACTCGAGGCTGAAGCCTATTTCATTTGAACCATAATCGGTGCAAAGGCATCCTCGTTGAGCCAGTTTCGATTCATACTGTAATCGACCTTGGGTTATTGGAGAGGTCATCAGACCTCTCCAACAGTGTTGAGTTTAAAAGGCAGACTGCCTCAGAAATTGCTGTCTAAATCCAATCTTTGTAGGGGAATTGTTCCTATACACAGTCTGTTTCGTCATGATTTTATAAACAAATCGAAGTCTAAAAACTGAAATAGGAAATAGACGTGGTTTGTTTCTATATCGCGAATTTCAACAAAATTGTAAGGATTTATTTGCATATTCCCTTTCCAACAATTTTAATTTTGTATTACAATCTTAAATCTAAACAAAAAGAAGAAAAAGAAAAAAGAATTTCGTTAAAAATAGAAACGAACACAGCGGAAAAAATCACGTGACCTTATAACGCGGGAAGAAGGTCATGTGACTTACATAAATTACAAGGACGGATGTATACGGAATCCTGTTTCTGCCATCCACTTTGATGAATGTGTATTTACAACTGAACATATTTCAACTACCCGTTTATTGTCTTGCTTGTTTCTTTACATGTACCTAGATATATTTAACCTAAAAGCATAAAAAGTATTAGAAAAAAATGATGTCGACCTCTCCTGGCTTCTTTTTTAAAGAAGCCACTTGTTTCGCTGGCGTTTTCTCGTTCTCATGAATTACCCATGAAGCATTTTGATTAGTAATCTCAGTTTTTGTTTGAGAAAATTTAAACTATTTTTATCACAAATATGCAGTCATTTCTATTTTTAGTAACTGACGAAATGAAATTGCCCTCCCTACAAGAGAGAATGAGTATTTTATCGATCTTTCGATTGGCTATTAGGCTGCGATCACATAGAACTATGCTGTATACGGTATTCGGTATACTCTATACGGGCACGGCGAGTCATATAGGGAAGCACACGCACCCTTCTCGGTCTTTGGCGCCGATCCTATGGACACGCCCGACGAAGAAGATTTGGCCCTGCTTCTGCTAGCCGATGCTGAGGAGGAGCCCCCTGGTCGACAAAAAAGAACGATATGATAGCATACTTGAAATCATACATGGCTACCTGTTAAAATCATTTGTTTGATGTTGTAACATGTATATATGAAGGCGTGTGCAATGAAATTGCAATAAAATGAGTGTAATTGAAATCTATTGTTTCTAAATTATCGTATTGTGCGCAATAAGTCGTGATTGGGGAAATTCAGAACGCCTGTACTCACAAAATCCAGCTGACACACCCGAACAGGACGGTATACGCTGTACGAAAATCGAACCCGAACGATTCCCATTATTCTATACTATACGCAGGTACACGGCTGTTCAGAGTAGTGCCCTCTTATGTGACCCGGTTCTATGAGATAACCTTGTTCGATTCAAACTATTCGCGAGCCCTGCATAAACGTGCACCGTATACCTGAATAGTATAGTTATATGTGATCGCAGCCTTAGGGTACTTTCCCACCATATGAAAATTCATAAGGAAACGAAGATTTGCTAGTCAATTTTCCCAGGGGTAATGCATGGAGAGCAATGTAATGCTTAAACCTGGATTCCGAGGATGGTGCAAAGGGGGCTTAAAACATATGCAGAAAATATCGATTCAGGTTAGCCTGCGTTGTCCTCGCAGGCTGACCTTAGTCGAAACATGTTGCTATCAATCAATCGTTTGCATGCCAAAGGACCACTGTACCCCATGATTCAGTGGGGTTTTTTTTGTACAAAATAGAGTTTATGGCTCTACATGTGATGGCTTGCTTGGTATTTTGCATCTTGGAGATGCATCAAACACCCTTATGCCAGAGCAAGGCCCATTTGCATACATTAAAGGGAAGTAATTCTGCCACGCATAACACTTCCCCTCTTTGAACAGGTTAACATCGTGTAGATAAAATGTCTGTTTTCTGGACAATGAAGATTTATTTCTTTCGACGACCCCCAAACAATTTTCGTATGATTGATCACGGTATCCTCAAGTCTGTTGAGCGTTGTAGCCCAGTCGGAAACGTGCAAGGCCTAATAGCAGTGGTAGGAGAGTCGCTAGTTCGAAGCCCCCAGCTCGGCTTGTCGTTTCCGATGACCGATGCTAGCCATTACGTCAAGAAATATAAATGTCTCACCAGTGATTCATGACATAAGTCATTATGGCTATGGTTAAGTGGGAAAAGAGCTAGTGGCTTGGGAATGAAAATGTGCAAGTACTGGTCAGAGAAACGCAGGGGAAACATGGATAGATGCACTATCCGCCGCGATATGATTGATATAATAGCACAAGCGGCAGGAACTTTTCCATTTAAACGAATTAAGCAAAGCCTTGACTGATATACCTACACAAGTACCCAGCCACATTTAGCCTGCAAAACACGGAAAGGGGCATTCGTTCATTTACGTAAAGTATCGTCTCGAATTAGCCTGCGTAGTCCGCGCAGGCTAATCCGAGAGAATCTTTACGACTACATATTAAGGTTTCGTCCTACAACAGACTTGGACAAAACAGAAGTTTTACATACAAACTCAAAGTCGTTTCGGATTGGTCTGCACGGACTGTACAGACTGATCCCGGACGACACTTTAGGCAAATGTCCGAATGCCGCTGATCGTGTGTTGCAAGCTATGTTGGATTGATGAAAGGGAGGCAACCGTTTTTGGACAAAGCAGTTAAAAACTTTAAAAGTAATATCTGGCCTCAAATATAAGACGCCTTCGTGTAGACAATGAAGAATTATCTGCCCTGAATTCGGTAATTGACGATATTTGATGATTTTAGCTCACCTTAGCACAAAGTGCTAAAGGTGAGCTATTGTGATCGCCCAATGTCCGGTATCTCCTAGTGGACCTCTACCAAGTTTATTCAAATGATGTCCCTGGGGTCAAAACTGGCCCCACCCCGGGGGTCAAAAGTTTGAGCATAGGAACAAAGAAGGAAAACTTTAGAATTCTTCTTCTCTGAAACTAGATGGCGTAGAGCTTTGATATTTGGTATGTGGCATCCCCTAGTAAATCTCTACCAAGTTTCTTTAAATCATGCCCGTGGGATCAAAACTGGCCCTGCCCCGGGGGTCACAAGTTCGAACATGGGAACAATGAAAGAAAATTTTAAAATTCTTCTTATCTAAAACTAGAAGGCATAGAGCTATGATATTTGGCATGTAGCAATTCCTAGTGGATCTCTACCAAGTTGTTCATACTGTGCCCTTGCGGTGAAAACTGGCCCTGCCTCGGGTGTCAGAGGTTCGAACATAGCAACAGAGAAGGAAAACTTTAGAAATTTTCTCTGAAACTTGAAGGTGCAGAGCTTTAATATTTGGTAGGCAGAATCGTCTAGTGGACCTCTACCAAGTTTGATCATATGATGTCCCTGGCGTTAAAAATGGCCATGCCCCGGAGGTCACAGGTTGGAACATAGGAACAAAGAAGGAAAATTTTAAATTTCTTTTTCTCTTAAACGGGAAGGTGTAGAGCTTTGATACTTGGTATGTAGCATCTTTGAGTGGACCTCTACCAAATTTGTTCCAAGGATGCTGCTTTGGTTAAAACTGACCAAGCCCCGGGGACCACAAGTTCAAACATAGGCCAAAGAAGGAAGATGTAAAATTCTTCTTTGAAACTGGAAGGTGTAGAGCTTTGATATTTGATTGGCCTGTGTCCAGCGTCAGTCGTCCGTCAACAATTTATTTAAACATCTTCTTCTCCTAACCCACTGGGCCAATCTTGATGAAACTTGGCAGGGATGTTCCTTGGGTGAAGTTTTACCAAAGTTGCTCAAAGAATTGAATTTCGCCCATAAGCTATAGTCTAAGATGAGAGTTCCAGGGCCAATGGCCCTCTTGTTTTTTTCTAATTGGTCAGTTCAATGATTTATATTATCTCTTTTCATTGTTTACCAACCGACACAATATTTGACAAATTCAAATTGATAGCATTTGCAGGTAACATACTAAATATAGCACAAAAGATCGCAGCTGACTTTTGAAAATAGGAAAACATTATGGGAAAAATAAAAGGAAATGCGTGTAACCTGTATTTAATCCCTCATGATATTTTCTCCGTATCCGTAAAACAGTGGAAGGAAATATTGTGGAGAAAGGATCAAATTTTAATGGTAACCAGCATTTCCCACAATGTTTTCTACCCTGCTGGAAATTAACTGCTGGAAATTTTTTGTATTTATTTTACCGTCTGCAAGTGCTTTCAATTTGGACCAGCCCTAAAATTTTGTTGTTTGGTAAAGGGTTATCTCATTAAAATACACGACCTTTTTCGACGGCTCTAAATACAATCCACAGAAACTTACAAAGATTTTGATTGTTTACGGTTGATTATACAGACGGGCGGTATAGTTCAAAGATCAGACTGCACGTTCTGTGCAGTCTGATCTTGATCTATATCGTACGCAAAAAGTCACCTTTTTCGCCTGTAGTGTCAAAAGGGTTAATCTAGCCGAGTCGACTTGGTATGCCAGTGACGCAGTGGAGTAGAAATCCGTGTTTTATAGGTTCGAACACTGGCTTTATCGAACTTTGTTCCAGGATCGATGACGATCAAGCAATAGGGTTCATTTGTCCTTTAGGTTTATCCATAGTTTTTGCCGTCCGATCTCTGAAGGCCTTGTCCGGTCACGAAATTGCTTGCTGTTTTAAACTAGCCGAGCCGGTGTAATGCAGAGAAATGATCCCCATTACAAAATGACCTACGGTCATTTCTCGACGTAGAATAATGACCCATGGGTCATTTCTCTACGTCGAAAAATGACCCATGGATCATTCTTCTTCGTCGAGAAATGACCCCCGGGTCATTTTGTAATGGGGGTCATTTTTCTGCATTACACCGGCTTCATATACCAATGATGCAGCGCCTAATCCGTGTTTTATACCAAACTTTGTTGGAGAATCGATGATGGTCTACCTAAAAGAGTCCATTAATTTTCTTCTTTAGAGTAATTCATAGTTTCCTTGTTAACAAAGTTATAGAAAACATTCAGTTGACTAAAAACAGTGTTTCGCAAAGCACTGGTAAAAGGAATTCTGAGAATGCATCGATAGGTGTATAATCAGCCTTGATATGGCAAAGAATATGTTTAAAAGACGTCAACCAACCAAACATAATTCTTACATAGAACTTTAATGTAAGTTTTTCCTCGAAGCTGATAATGTTAGCTAACGGTGGAATCTTCAAATAACGGGTTTTCTAAGAACGAAATGGAAATATGATATGATGTTAGATATATGTGATAAACACCGGTAAATTTTGAGTATACAGCGGAAAACATTTCATTCTTCGTATCCTGTTGGAATAAATGTGTGTTCTAAAATTTTTCTTAGCTCTGTAACCGAACCTTAAATCGGAGAGTCCTCCAAATGGAAAGAATTTACAGATGAAGTATCTCAATGGAGGGGAATTTGTCTTTAAAAAGAGCAAAGCAAAGAACTTTGTGGAAAAAGGAGAAAATGCTGGTTACCAAGATTTTCTCCTTTTCCTACAATATTTTCAAACGCTTTCTTTCCTTTTTTAGGGTTGTTCAAACTAAGGATTTTTTGGTAACGAATTTTTTAAAGTCTAGAAAGAGATTGAGAACTGTTTGAGAACTGTTTAGATCGAGGCATACATCATACATCGTTTGCATGTAATTGAGAATGCTCTGCCAAAAGCGGGCTTAATGCATCTCTGTGACCCATGAAACCTAGCCAGTCACCACAGTGTTGTGCATCGAAGAAATCCATTTTGTCTTACAAGTTACAACCGACTGATTTCCTGAAGTACACTGGTCCTTTGACAGGCAGAAAAGTCACTAAAAGCAAAATGTTTCGGCCCAGGTCAGCCTGCGCGGACTGCGCAGGCTGACCTGGGCTGAAACCTTTTTTTTACAACTGCACTAAGCCCCCCTTTAACAGAGGATGACTCAATTATAATTATCCTGTGTCATCGAAGACAGGTGGATATTTTATCAGTCAGGTGACATCTAAATACCTTTTAAGAATTTCATATCCTTTTGGATGTTGTTTTTTTCCACTCGTTACAAAACGATGAGACCTCAAACTTTGTCTACATTTAAAAGGTTTGCAAATGGCACATTAAACATGGCTGAAAATTATGATATTTGCTATGAAATTGGTAGAAAATGATGTAGTTACTGGCCGTTTCTGAATCTTTTCAACAAAGTTTCCGCCCGCCCGGTGGTGAGCGTATCGGACTCATGCCCTGGTGGTTGTGAATTCGATACCCGGTTGAGGCGAACTTTCTTTCCGGCGTATTTTCGCCTCTCATCTCTGCTGAAGCATGTGAGAAAAGCATGTTTGGAAAGAAAGTAGTGTACGTATCGATGTGAGAGGAAGCCAGGAAACACATGTGCGTCACCGACCGCCTTGATATGACCTTAGCTGTTAAAGTGGCGTTAAACCCAAATACAACCAACCAAATCAACAAAGTTTTCAAAGGCCTCTCAGGTCGAAAAAACAGCAACTTGTTTCTAAATGGGTTCAGTCGTACATCACACAATACACATACTGAGCAGTCTGATCTTGCATCTACACTGTCTATAATCTCACTGATCTGCTCTACCCATTTAGCAGACCATGTTTTCAATGGAGCTTCGGGCGAGATCTCTTCCAACACCAAATCTATACACTCAAATTTAATTTTCAATGGTTTTTCGGCTGGTTAAATGTGCTCGCTATAGACCTACTTTTCAATACTGATAACAAATGAATAAATAGAGTTATGATTGGCCAAAAATGTAGAGATGTTTATTCTAAGGGCCCCTGTCTGTTTATTAACCGTTTATGCCCTCTATCTTTTTTAAAGAGTATCTCCTGTTATTTTGCAAGGCTTGGTCAAACGGATGGACGGTATGGACCAAAGATCAGACCGCACGTTTGTGAGGTCTGATCTTAATCTCAGCCAGACCGTATTTTTTCCTATTTCGATTTCAGCGCTGAAAGCTTTATAAGCTACAATGTAGAACAGTGTCTAAGAATTAGATGTAGAAAGTAATTTATGAATGTCTTTGAAATTTCATCAGATATTTTTGTTAAAACTGTTTTCTGTCATTATTATGCTGATTATTGACTGTTCCGTCACTGTTCGGACAGTTTGTGCCACTCGGCTATCTGTTTTCTCGGACACTTCATCACCTCGTTCCAGTGATGATGTTCCGCACCACGTGACCTGGCTCCGATCTCCAGCCTTCCAACTACCTGTAACGGGATACAACATGTCACTTTCATTAACCATTTACCAAACCATCCTATGTTTTACTTGCCAAAAAGAGTATGGGAAAAGGATAAAATGCTTGTCACAAGCATTTCCACTTTTCTCACAATATTTTTTGCCTGTTCATAGACAAATTCCATCATTTGAGTGTCACAGTAATTATCGTCCGCAAATTTTCTTAATATGGAAAACTCTCCAATTTTGTCGCACAATAAAGCGTTGAAATGTATTTAGTTCTATTTTGCACCTTCCACGACTACGTTTACCTATGCAAAAAGTATAGATCAAGATCAGACTGAACGAAAGCCGCAATCTTATCTTTTATTTTCACGGTCAACTTTGCTGAAATATGATGAAATCTATTATTTGGTTACCTTCAGTCTTTTTCAGGCAAGGGAGATAATCCAATAACAGCAATAACAGCGCCTCGTTTGACTAGTTTAAACATATTTATTTTACATCGATTGAGAAACAAGTTCTTACCACTTATAAAAATATCTCTTGATTATGCTTCCTGGGAAGTACACCAGTACTCGTGCCGAATGTGTGGGCCAATGAAAAATCCCAAAGATGACACCCGCATCCGGGTATCGAAATCAGGACCTTATGGTTACGAGGCCGATGCTCTATCTCACAGCTACGGACACCCTTTATATAGACAGAAAGACTTAGTATTTATTGTTAATTTCGTGCGTTCAGATCTTGATCCACACAGTACGCACTATTTATACTATATATAGAGTGAAATAGATTTACTATTTTACCTCGTTTTTGGTCATCCGGTCCCAGTCTAGCACGAGGAATTCCAAGCTGATATTCTGTAGGCCCTCATTGTAGGGGACATCAAATAAGAAGGATTCATTAAACACAGGGTTAAGTGTTCTTTTCTTTACGTGCGTCTTCTTCTTCGCGATCCTCTGACCATTGTACAGTAGGTATATCTTCACATACGGGTCTGAAATATTTCAAAGAGTTGTTGACGATCCGTTTAAACCATATGGCTTGCAACACACGAAAAGGGGCATTCGGACATTTGCGTAAAGTGTCGTCTCGGATTAGCCTGCGCAGTCCTGCGCAGTCCGCGCAGGCTAATCCGAGACGACACTTTACGACTACATTGTTAGTTGTGCGGTCAGGTGGCAGGGGACTTGAAAGCTTGTGCAGGGCTGTGGTGAATCATGTCGCCCCGAGCCGAAGGCAAGCAGCATTTTCTCCTTTTCTCCTTTTCCAACAATATTTTCAAAAGGCTTCTTTCTCATGGTCGTTAAAAGTAGGAACGGTGTAGTAAAGAGCTTATAATTGCTTTCTTCTTTCTGTTTTTTTTTTTTCACTATCCTCGCAAATATCTGATTTTCTTTCTTTGAAACAAGCAACAACTGCTCGCAGATGAAACCATAATCTCTGCCTTTTTATCAAAGAGAATTCCTCTATTTCACTAATCTATATCGAACTCGTATAACCCATAACCTGCCAAATAACTAATATGGATCTTTTCTAAAAGTTGATAGTAACAAAAACCAAATGGTTGCTTCCTCAGTTATCTTTTTTTCGGAAAAATATATTCTCATCGGACAGTGTAGTTCCAAGATTCTGTGATCTTGATTTTACACTGTCCGTGCAAGGTCAGTGAGTCAGACTTGAAAGCTTGGTGTTAACATGATAAATTTCTTGTCGCACAGGCAGACATAGAGACAGACAAAGAGACAGACAAGGTGACAGACAGAGAGACAGACACGGTGGCAGACAAAGAGACGACGGACGGACAGCCAGATGCAATTATGGAGAGTTGTACAAACCCGATAATCCTGACAAGTCCATTTTGGGTAGGTTTCGAGCCTTCAGTACCACGACAGTGAGTCTGTTGGCAGCTGGCTGGTAACATAACGACACGAGAATCTCGCCGCAACCTTGTGACCGGAACTGAAATGACAAAAAGGGACAAGTAATTTATTTCTTTCCCTATGACAAAGAGGATATTTGTCTTTTTCGGTGAAAGATCGAATTTTTTTTTTTTCATCGAGTGGACACCATCGGTAATATTTTCACGAGTGGCGCAGTTACGAGTGAAAATATTACCGATGATGTTTACCGACAGTGTTCTATTTATTTCATGCTTTTAACCTTTTCTGGACGGAACTTTATCAAAATCCAGTACAGTTCTTTTCCGTTATTCCCCGTGGCGTACCCCTCCCGCATAGCAACACATTACAATATCACGTCAAGCGCGAGAAATGTCAGGTATATGACGTCATATTTCCCATCTGGTTGTTAGGCACGCTAAATTTACCTAGGCAACAAGAACGTGAAAATCGGTATTTTCACTTGTTGTACCAGTGTAAGATCAAAATATTTTCACTGCTATTTCTCGATATCCTACCGGAAAGCATGAAATAAATCATGGTATCCCCCTTTTTTTTGGGGGGGGGGGGGAAGAGTTCTTTTCTGTGTACTCATTCATGGTTCATGGCTTGCTAGTAACTGCAGACATCTGACATTTTACTGATGATGTTCACGAGATGAAATAAATATCGATCTTTCCATTAAAAAAATAGAAATATTGCTTGTCGTCGATTTACTTAGATAACTTCGGAACTACAGCTTGTTACAATCTGTAGTTAACGAGGTTTTGGAAGTAAACCGACGATATTATAGTCTACCCTATCTTACATGAAACATATTTTCAAGATGGTAATGATCAGAAATGGGTCGTGGAATCCCACACCTTTACTGTGCGAGAAAATTTAACTTGTTAGTAATGAAAACATTTATATAGGCATCAAATTAAAAGTACTTCACGTGATGGGACGTGTTTAGGACAAAGTGGAAATATTGTGGACAAAAGGAGTAAATACTCTTTACTAAAGACGCTAGAACCTCTTTCAGCTAAATTTAATGATCGTAAAGCACTTGGGGTAAAAAAAAAAAACGCGGTGGGAGTAAGGATTTTTTTAACTCTGTACCAAAGGACAAAATCGTAGACGGGTCTAAATTGAATAGATGTGACTGAAAAATTGAAATTTCGTTTGGGAAGGGTAGAAGACACTGTGGGAAAAGGAGAATTTGATGGTTACCAGCATTTTCTCCTTTTCCCACAATGTTTTCAAAAGGTTTCTTTCACAGGGGTGTTAAAAAGTCTGGATTGTGTGGTAAAGAGCAAGGTACTTCCAAATGTATTCATTAAACGTAAAAGTAGGTTACACACTCCCGAACGAAAACTTCAAACTCTTCGAAATTGAAAACATCTGCAGACGACAATTTCAATAGCAACAAACCTGAGCTTAAGTTCTCTTATAAGCTAAAGGCATCTTTCTCAGGCTCGTCAAAGGTAGGGATTGTGTGGTAATGGGTTAAGGGGCTCGGGGTTGGGAGTGAGACGCTGCACCATTGAGCCATGAGAACCAGCTTCCCCCTGCCTCCCCCTACTCCCCTTCCCTACACATTGCGAGTTGAACTAATACAAACATGCAGTGCTTGAATGCATAACACGACAAATAAAAATCTTATCAAAGGGAAATAACTAGGTACGGAATGGTTAGCATTTACTGTACGGATAAGAGTTTTCAAACCTTGTTATTAACTCGTTTACTAAATAATCTCATGTTTTTGAAAACATCGCTGATAATGGAGAAATTGCTGGTAACCAGCATTTTCTCCTTTGCTAAGCATGCCTTTTACCCTTTCTAAAGCAAAGCTTTTCAATAGTCCAACCTCTTTTTTAATACGCCCGAAAGGTCGTATTTCATTATGGCCCTGGTCGTCCGTATGTCCGTCGTTAGCGATTTCTTGCGCGCACAGCTCCTCCTACAGTTTTAATTGGAATAAGTTCAAACTTGTCACAATGAATCTCTATACAGTGTAGATGCCATGTCAGTTTTAAGAATTTGGATATCTGCAGACATTCTAGATTTTAATCCATTTCACTGACAAGCCCCTTCAGGCGTATATGCGCCGTTTTGCGAAGCCCTTTTTGTCGTCTGTATCTCAGTATATACAAGTCTCAAGTTTTGTCGTCTGGCATGGTTAATTGCTTTGGTCAAGAAGAGAGAAAACAGGAGTGACACGTAACTGCCTATCCTTTGCATGTTTCCCATATTATCCAAAAGAAACTTGCTAGTGTTCCTTTCCTTCAGATGATTCTTCTTTCTGTTAATTGCCTGTGATAGATTTCCGTCAGTTTATTAAAAAAAAGTATGTACTTTACCCTTTATCCTGCTAAATAAAAGAAATGGACCTTACAAGCCGATAGTAAAAAACAAACAACAAAGGTTGATGTTCGAAAGGTATTTTTTTTAGAAAGAAAAAATCTCTTAAGCGAACAGCGAAGATCAAGATCAGACTGCACGTTCTGTGCAGTCTGATCTTGAACTACGCTGTTCGCAAAAGGTCAGTGAGTCGCACTAAGCAGCCTAATGATAATAGGTTATAGCAAAGATGAAACATTAGTTGACTTTTTGTACATCTCATGATCAACTTCAGACTGACAATGTAGCAATCAGACCCCAGGTGGTATTTAATACCAAGGAAATTAAAATTGTTGTTTTTCTTTATTGTTAATTTAGGTTTTCAGGGTCGACGGATTAAAAATATGATTAAATACGTTCAGACATAATAAAAATAGAGGAAGATCTTAAAGTTTATTTTAGTATGCTTTGTAAGGGAAGGTCAATAGCATAACAAATGACAATTTAAGTTATTTTCTATATCTTTTTCATCACGTTATTTTTCACGTTTTTAGTGTAATTTAGACAACTATTGAATGATTTTCTTTTATTTCACGCTTTCCGGTAGGATATCGAAAAAAAAATAACAGTAAGAATATTTTTCGATCTTGCACTGTTACCACCGACTGGTCCAAATTGAAAGCGCTTGCAGACGACATGATAAAAGTGAATGAAGAATTGATACTTGTTCTAGGAAGGGTTGAAAACCTTATGGGAAAAGGAGAAAAGGTACTAGAATTTTCTCCAATTATCACAACGTTTTCAAAAACATTAGAAAACATGCGAAAAGGAGAAAATGCTGGTAACCAGCATCTTCTCCTTTTCCCACAATGTTTCTACCTTTCACAAAACAAATTTCAAATTTTCAGTCACTTTTATTTTGTCGTCTGCAAGTGCTTTAGATTTGGACAAGCCTAAAATTTTGTTGTTTGGTAATGAATTAAGCCACATTGAAATTGTCGTCTGCAATGCTCTCAGTTTGGACAAAATTTAAATTTTGTCGTCTGGCAAAGGGTTAAAGCTATGTTGCCGAGAAGGCCAAAATTACAAAATAGTTTCTAGTATAAAAAACAAACAAATATTAAAGTCTTGATGACTTAAGTCATTTAGTTAAGCGCCCTCTCCTGTAACATTAGTCCTGTAAGAATTTTCCTTCCCTCACAATCAATCAATAAAACGAAATACTAGTAGTTTTTACATTAATAATTTATTGCCTGCGCTTGAAACTAATAAATCATTTCGTCGGTTAACTTCAAAAACCTAGTAACTGCAGCTTGTTTCAAGTTGTAATTGCGAGGTTTGTAAAGTAAACCGACGATTTGTTGTTTCTAGATAAATCCGAGGGTTACTGAATGAATTGAATATAGCGATTTTCTCGGTCTGTGACAAAAGAAAGCCATATTATTGATATTTAAGACTGAACAATTAGACTATGTTGGTAAAAAAAGAAATCGCCCTTCAAATGTGGATTCAAGAAATTTTCGATGCATAATGTCAATGGCGCCGCAAATTAGTTGTTTCTGAAATATGGCACATTACAGCATTTCCAACGAAAATTTATGCAGAAATCGGTGAGAAATGAACTGAGAAGCCCTAAACAATCCTTAGAATCCAACTAAAAACTTAAAAAAGAAAGAGGAGATAATGGTAAGACACAGGCATAGCCATTCTACGGCGAAATTTAACACAAGTTCAATTGGAGCTTTGTACAAAAGCAATTGTCATTCGGCAAACATCACCATACAATAGTAGTTAGTTAAGTAGTGAGACTAGGTTCTACATTACCAAAGTGATATCAAGAACTGGATTTGAAATGACGGTACGAAATGATCAAAATTGTACGAAATGGCCTTGGTACGAAAAGATCTTATTACGAAATGACTGGAAGCCGAGTAAACAATATGGCTGCCTCCATAGGTACTTTTTAAAACCGAATGAAAATATAGAGTCGCCGCTCATGCGGCGCCCCAATAAGATCTAGAAAAGGAATCCGATTATGAATTATACGATCATTAACTAAACTGTCTCCAAAGAATACTCTGCTTTGGGCTTATACGGTCTGAGGAATTACATCTATAAAAGACCACAAAATCTAAGAACTGTTTCTTTTAACCCTTTACCCCATAAGGCATTTCTATGGTATCTCGAATTGATCCTAAATAACAGCAAGGATGAAGCTGTTTCTTATGTGTATATGACACCTTTTGATAGCATAGAAAACATTGTGACAAAAGGTGAAATTGCTCGTCACGAGCAATTTCACCTTTTGCCGCATTGTTTTCGAAAGGCTCCTACAAGCAATGCGTAGATATGAGTATTTATGGAGTAAAGGGTTAAAAGAGGGTGACTATTCAACCACTGCTAGCCAGCATATTTTTTGCTTTCAGACAATGGTTTTTTTTTTTACCCTTAACTTTTTATCAAACAACAAAATTGTTAGACTGGTCCAAATTGAAAGCAGTTACAGACGACAAAAGAAACATTAACTCAAAAATTGAACTTCGTTTTAGGCAGGGTAAAACACATTGTGGAAAAAGGAGAAAATGCTGCTTACCATCATTTTCTCCTTTTTCCCACAATGTTTTCTTAAGGCTTACATGTACATCTCAGGGTCGTAAAAACTATGGATTGTTTGGTAAAGGGTTAAAGGACATTTTCTGTGAGTTTAGCTTAGTCATGTTTAATTTGTCGTCTGCAAAGATATTTCAGTCCAGACAAGACATTTCGTCGTTAGATAAAGAACAAAATATTGCTGAAATAATTTCATTTGTAAGAGAGGAAGCTCATAATAATTTGGGAAAAGCGGACACTGCTTCTAGGCAGCAACTTTCTTTTCTTTTTCCCACGATATTCGCAAAATCCATCTACTTCAGGATGGTTTAACCCTGGGGCTGCCAAGCGCGACTCAATCATCTTTTGCGGACATGGTAGCTCAAGATCAGACTGCACAGAACGTGCAGTCAAATCTTGGACCTACAATGTCCGATAAAAAACGTCTTTACCCCCAAAATACCTTTGAAACAGCAGGTCTTGGGGTTTTACCATCCTGACTTTTAACGAACGCGAGAAAGAAGGCTTTTGTAAACATTGTGGAAAAGGGAGAAAATGCTGGTATCCAGGATTTTCTCCTTTTTCCACAATGTTTTCTACCCTTTCCAAACCAAATTTCAATTGTTCAGTCACATTTATTTTGTGGTGTGCAGATGCTTTCAATTCAGACCAGTCTAAAATTTTGTCGTTTGGTAAAGAGCTGAAAGCAAGATAATGGTTAGACGAAGCTATTTGGTTAAGGGTAAGTAAGAAATGGTAAAGCACGCAAACTGCCCATTTCAATGCATGATCAACAGCCCTGGGGAGAGATTGGGAGTCTCCATTCCAATTAACATAGACGGCAGAATCTAGTCAAAAATATTCAGCTGTCAAACTTTATTTTCCATCCAATTGATCATCACTTGTAAACAAATAAACAAAACCGTTATTGCCATGGAAACGATACTCCAGTAAACCAGTCACTGATTTAGGCAATCAAAGTTAACTGTTCGTAATCACCGTGAATGGTATTTGAAATATTGTTGTGTTTTCAAAATACAAGTCCATCTGATTGGCTATAAGACATTTTTTCTCACCCAATCGGATGGCAAGTCTTCGGTGTGTAATGAGTGTAATGGAATTTAGGATAAAAATGTATACGAAACATACTTTGGCAAAAGGGGGTTTCATGCCGATCTGTGATGCATTATGCCAGATAAATCAATATACCCCCACACAACGAAGTGGAGGGGGATATACTGAAATCACCATGGCTGTCCGTCCGTCCGTCCGTCTTTCCGTAGACACAAATTTATCCGGCAAAATACACTTTTTAACCCTTTCCCAAACAATCCCTGGTTTTTACGGGTCTGGAAAAGTAGCCTTTAGAAAACATTGTGCGAAAAGGAGAAAATGCTGGTAACCAGCATTTTCTCCTTTTCCCACTATATTTTCTACCCTATCATAGACAGAAATCGTCTTTTCAGCAAGAGTTGAATTGTCGTCTGCAAATGCTTTCAATTTGATCTAGTCCAAAAGTTTGTCGTTTGGGAAAGGGTTAAGGTACTGAACTTTAATTTACACACAGTGTTTCTATATATATGAAGTTGTGCATGTGCAATTTTTTATGACCCTGCTGCGATTTGTTGCGAAATTATCTCCCCTTGAACTTTTTTTCAACTCTTACTTTTGTACTGAGCCATTCTGCATTCTGTGTCAAAGACGTGTTTTTGTGACAAGGAGCTGATGGGGGGGGGGGGGGGCATATAATCACGTTTAGTGATAGCTCCATAAAATTCGCACAGTCGACCGGATCATGAGGTGCGCTGCTCCTTTGACACGCAGAAAATTGACCGAAGCATAACAGTTTCGACCGAGGCGTGTACTGCGCAGGCTGACCTAGAACAATATTATGTGGACTTGAAGAAGAACCTCTTTAAAAGAGAATGGCTCATATAAAATGGTCGATAATTGAATTCAAACATACGGGGACAGACGTCTTAAAACACTATATATGTTCGGCGTAAACTTTGATCTAGCGTTTAGAAAATTGTATAAGGTGAAGTGGTTAAAACCCTTTTGCACACAATCCCGACCTTTAAAGGTGGCCCTTCAGATTTTGGGACGAAATTTTTACAAAAATACAAAAAAATGTGGAAAAGGGAGAAAGTGCTGGTAACCAGCATTTTCTCCGTTTTCCTCATCATTTTCTACCCTTCGCAAACCAAATTTCAATTTTTCAGTCAAATTTTTTGGTCGCTTGCAAATGCTTTCAATTTGGGCCAGTCTACAACTCTTGTCGTTTGGTAAAATGTTAATACAGCAACAAGTTCAACCAGATCGTTAATTATGGAATATTAAGTTTTATCCAAGGCAGCTGTGGGGAAAAAAAAAGATGAGGGCGATAAAAAAGGAAATTAGCTTCATCTACAAGATGACCCGATGAGCATCATTTGAAACAGTTCATTTCTCTACAGAAAATGCTATGTGAACGAACAGATTTTGAAAAGAGCAATACGTCGGTTTTCTTAAAAAACCTCGTAACTACAATATGAAAGAAGCTGTAGTTGTGAGGTTTATGAAGTAAACCGACGAATGACTGATTACACAGAAAGACGGTGTGAAAGGTTACCATTCATTATCAAAGAAGAATTTCTTGTCGACATTTTCCCAAAGTTCCTGGAAGAATGTCTCGAATAAATGGGACAATCAAATTTTACTTCAGACTGCGATGCAAGCATATTTTCTTGGAATTCGGGAGACACAAACTGGTTGTCACTCCAATGGATATTCCTGCAACTGTAGTCGAGAGTTAATTTGTTTGTCTGAGCTGTGTTTTACGTCGCTTTCAACATTATTTCAGTCATATAACGGCGACAATTGACCTTCATGTTTCCTAGGTTTCACCAGTACTAGGCTAGGGCTTTAAAGTGTCTTGCCCAAGGTCATTATTGTAAAAAACAAAACAAAAAAAAAAAAAAAACAGTGGAACCAGTGAAGCTCGAACCCGAGAGTTGGAACCTGCATGCGGTACTTTTCTTTGTATTTGCAAATTAACTCTTTCCCAAACAAGCCCTGGTTTTTACGTGTCTGCAGTTAAAGTCCTTGAAAACACTGTGGGAAAAGGAGAAATTGCTCTTAACGAGCAATTTCTCCTTTTCCCACAGTGTTTTCTACCCTTTTTGAGAACTTTCTGCAATTTTCTCCAAATCTAAAATTGTCGTCTGCAAACTATTTCGGTTTGGAAGGGTCCAAAATTTGTTGTTTAGGAAAGGGTTAATAGAAATGATTTCTGAACTTTCATTAATATCAGGATATTTCTTCATTTTTATACCCCCGCAAAAAGAATGTTTTCGGGCGTATACTGGAATCAGCCTGTCCGTCCGTTTGTCCGTCCGTATGTCCGTCTGTGTACAAATAATTGCCTGTTTCTGTCAAAGCGCTGGCGGCAGTCTAATTATACATGTACCGCTTATACCCATCCTCTAATTCTGCGATATAAACAGATTCTCTCATTTTTTTTTGTACCAAAAACAATGGTTTCCATATATGGAAAAAAATCAATTATAACAAGATAGGGATTTATACGCCGGAATAAAGATATGCCCATGGGAAAGTTCCTGTCAGTTAGCATTCGTTTCTGAATGTTTTTCCCATTTCAGCTTGGATAAGAGACCAAAATTTCAGACTTACTAGTACTTAAAAATAAAATGGTAAATGACGAACAAAATGCAGCTCAAATGACGCCAACTGTCTGTGAAAACGTAGAAAACAGTATTCTAAATGAGACAATCCTCTTTACAAGTTAGCAATTCCTCCTATTTTTACACAATGTGTTCAAAGGACGTCATCCTCGGGGTGGTAATGGTATATACGTGTTTGTTGGGAAAAGGTCTAACTTTGATATTTATAAGTATTTTCATTTTTTTAAAAGAGAGAGAGAGAGAGAGAGAGAGAGAGAGAGAGAGAGAGAGTCCTTAGTCTTAAACCCATTACCAAATTACCACACAATCCCTACTTAGACCATGAGAAAGCAGGCTTTAGAAAGCATAGTGGGAAAAGGAGAAAATGCTGGTAACCAGCATTCTCTCCTTTTCCCACAATGTTTTCTACCCTTCACAAAACAAATTTAAAATTCTTAGCCACTTTTATTCAATGCTTTCGATTTGCATAAGCCAACACTTTTGTCGTTTGGTAATGAGTTGAATCAAGCAGAAGATTTTGAGTCCATGAGTTTTTTTGTTTTGAACCTGTTCGAGTTTTGTTTTGTATATGTGAGCATATAGGAAGATATTCTCTTCCTAGTCAACGAGCAATTTCTCTTCTTGCTCCACGTTTTCACTATTTCCTTTTCATACCCGCAGAACTTTGACACACGTGTGCGGTTTTTACTCTTTTCACTATATTTAGGTTGCAGTTTTATATGATTTGGTTGTCTAGTCAAATTTTATATCAGATTTTCACTCGGTGTTGTGTTATGTTCTTTCTCTAGTCATGTAATTTCTAGGAAAAAAAAGCAAAAAAATATTATTGTTTCGAATTAAGCCGTATTAAGCCGTATTTAACTGTAAGACACATAAAAAAAGCTGCGTTTATCCGGACTTTATTATCCCGGAAACCTCGCGATCCGGAAAAAAGAACAATAGCGGAAGAATGGGGACCGCTCAGCAATTTTGGAGTTATCATAAAAGTTATTCTGAAACTCGGTTATTAGAACATAGGCAGTACGAATACACCGAGCAATCGTGAATTCGAGAAATAGTGTTGCAACACTGTGACCTGTGATTGTTCCTTGAGCAATAACAACTTACTGCTTTATAAATTGTTTTAAAGATCGAAAAGCTCTTTCAGAAATGTATGAGGTGAAACGATCTAACAAATAAAAGAGCCTTGCTATGGCAAAAGGGAGCCTGATGCCTCTTCGTGACCAAGAAAGACACCACATAATCATAGCTGCATAAAATCAATTTTGTATAAAAATCTGCTGAATCTTGAGGTACACTGGTCCTTTGACATGCTGTAAATTGACCATTCGCAAATAGTTTCGACCCAGGTCAGCCTGCGCGGACTGCGCAGGCTGACCTGGGTCGAAACTTTTTGCAGATACATTAAACCCCTTTTCACAGAGCCTGGCTCAGATTGATTTGTCTTACAGAACACAATTGATATTGATTTGAATATCACGAGCATTACTTGTGACGTGCGATAAGGCGTAATTACTTGATCTTATATATAGTGAAATGAGGTTTAGGCAAAATACTTGATTATTGCCATGTCGTTTTTTCTCTGCTGTCAACTGAATACTAATTTGTGGTCAAAGATTGTCTTCTACAGACAAAAATATACTCTGTTTCCATGACGACGAGTTGTTTTCTTGGTTTGTCTACGTGCCCATTCAATAAAATATGGATATCATGTAATCGAAAGCATACTTATGTGGTGGTTGTTATTCGGGAGATTCAAATAAGTTGTAGAATCTTTTTCTCAATCGATGTGGAAATAAATATGTTTAACCCTTTCACAAACGATAAATTTTGGACTCTTCAAAACCAAAAGAATTTGCAGACGACAATTTTAGATTTGGAAAAAAATGGCAGAAAGTTCTCAAAACGGGAATAAAACACTTCTGCTATATATATTGTTTTAAAGATCGAAAAACTCTTTCAGAAATGTATGAGGTGAAACGATCTAACAAATAAAAGAGCCTTGCTCTGGCAAAAGGGAGCCTGATGCCTCTTCGTGACCAAGAAAGACACCACATAATCATAGCTGCATAAAATCAATTTTGTATAAAAATATGCTGAATCTTGAGGTACACTGGTCCTTTGACATGCTGTAAATTGACCATTCGCAAAAAGTTTCGACCCGGATGTTGTATATCATAGATCAATGATCTATGGGAAAAGGTCTAACTTTGATATTGTTGCCTAGGTAAATTGCACGTGCCTAACAACCAGATGGGAAATATGACGTCATATACCTTACATTTCTCGCGCTTGACGTAACGTTGCTATGCGAGAGGGGTACGCCACGGGGAAAGAGGAAAAAGAACTGTACTGAATTTTGATAAAGCTCCTCCCAGAAAGGGTTAAAAGCATGAAATAAATAGAATATTTGTTTTTTTCGGTGTAAGATCGAAATTTATTTCATCGAGTGGACACCATCGGTAATATTTTCACGAGTGGCGCAGCTACAAGTGAAAATATTACCGATGGTGTTCACGAGATGTCACAGATCCCTGTCATATTTCCCATCTGGTTGTGAGGCACGCGCAATTTACCTAGGCAACAAGAACGTGAAAATCGGTATTTTCACTGGTGTTACCAGTGTAAGATCGAAAAATATCTTTACTGCTATTTCTCGATATCCTACCGGAAAGCATGAAATAATATCTGTTTTTTATTGGTATAGAAGTGATCTTTGATAAACAACATTTGAAGATACAAAATCCTGGTAAAATGAGAGAACTTAAATTTGTAGTCTCTATATTTGTCTTTTTTACTCAGACTGCACAAAAAGTGCCACTTGTTTTGTTGTTTAACCCTTTACCCAATGACAAAATTTTAGACTTGTCCGTATTGGAAGCATTTGCTGATGACAGTTTCAATGTGGCTCATATGTAACGATTTTTCTTTTTTTTTTTTGAAAGGGAAGAAAACATTATGGGAAAAGGAGAAAATACTGGTAACCAGCATTTTCTCCTTTTCCCACAATGTTTTCAAAAGGCTTATCTTTCAGGGGTGTTAAAAAAAACCGTCATTGTGTGGTAAAGGGTTAAAACAACGTTTATTTGTAGATTCGCAGTTTTGACTTGTATATTTGATGAGACATCGATACATCAAAGCGTTTCTGTCACAGATCCCTGTTAATTTCCCTGACTCTACCCTTTTCTAAACGACTACTATTACACTCAACAAAATCACAAGAATTCAGAATTGATACAGTTCAGAGCTCTTACAAACAACATATCAAATGTGCCTTAAATGAAGTAGCCTTTTCCTGAAAGAGTATTAACATTGTAGGAAAACGGGAAAATGCTGGTTACTATATTTCTTTTTCTTTTTTCACAATGTTTTCAAAAGCCTCCTTTCTCAGGGTAGTTCAGCTTTTGCGTTATTTTGTAAAAGTTTAAAATGTATCAGCATACGATAAATTCGAAAGTGAAACAAATGAACTAGAGTGCTGAAACACTGTTGAAAACATTCAGGGAAAGGAGAAAATCCTGGTCACCAGCATTTTCTCTTTTTGTCACCAGCATTTTCTCCTTTTCCCTCCATGTTTTCAGAAGGCTTATTTCTCGGAGTTATTCAAAAGACAAGGAAATGATTGGTAAAGAATTAATGACTTCTTTCTCAAGACTATAATGTCTTTTAAATTGTTTCGTAGAGTTTCAACAGTATGTCGATTATTGGGGAAACTTCTAGCAGACACAACTGGTGCAATTAACCCCTTCTGCTTAAAAGAAAGGAAACTTTAAAGTAGATAATAAAAACCCAATTTTGCTATTTTATAAGTATCTTTTGTCGGGAAAATATATCCTTATTGGACAGTGTCAATCAAAGATCAGACTATGCGTTCTGTGCGGCCTGATCTTGATCTAACTGTCTGCTAAAGGCTACTGAGTCGCGCTAAACAGCCTAAGGATTAAAACCATTTACCGAAAGTGCACGAGATATTTCAAAGAGGGTCCTTTAAAAACAATGTGCTGATTACCAGCGTTTTTCTCTCATTTTCTCACAATTTTGCCCACCTTTAAACGATGGATTCTTTAATTTTTCTTCAGATATTTTTGCCGTCTGCAAATGCTTCCAACTTTGAGGAGTTTAAAAACTTTTTTGTTTGGTAAAATTAACAAACAATTTCTTGATTTTAGATGTTTTCGTGCTTTATAAGTGAAAGGAAAGTTTCAAGCTGATACTAAAAATCGAAATATTCCTATTTCAAAGTTATTAAAAGAAATCCTTATCCGACAGTGTAGATTCTAGATCAGACTGCACATTCTGTGCAGTCTGATCTGAATCTATGCTGTCCGCAAAAAGGTCCTTGGGTCGGACTTAGCAGCCTGGGCGTTAAGACTTTAAGGCAGGGAAGATACCAATGTGGAGAAAAGAAGGTAATTTGGTAAACAGCATTTTATCCTTTTCCAAAACGGTTTGTTCAATCCTTCATAGAACAATCCTAGTATTTTATCAAAGCCCATGTTTCTCTCGTTTGCAATGCTTTGAATTTCGACGGGTTTGAAATTTTGTCGTTTGATAAAGATTTAATGGTTGCGACCCAAACTCATCTGTAATTATCGTGTAATATCAACGTTTTCGGAAAGACCATTCGGCCAGTCTGGGCAGCTTTCGTTTTCGTCGAGGACAATACCACTATATTCTATATTGAATTTTAAAGACTGTGTATCGTATTTTGTGCAAAGCCAAAGGAAATAAACCCAATTATACTTAATTTTTCTTAGTTTTCCGGTAGCACTCAGATATGTAATCGGGAAAGGCATGTTAAAAAGCAATGGGTGAAACTATCGATCGTGGAAATACTAGTTTTTGATTGAAAAAAGATTCACTCGCTCATAGTCTTCTTATAATGTTGGGAATTAAATGTTAACGACTGCAAAGATATTTCAAAATTATGGTTTTCAGGTACAAACTCAGTTTTATTCGATCTATTCACATGGTTTCTCTTTCTATCCATCATGGATTCTACTGTCAAGGGACGTTAAGCCTGACTCCTCCAAATGATCAAAGGCAGATCGCCAGTACACAAATAATACTCAGTTTGTCATGATTACTATTCCCTCAACCAAAATTAAAAGGTATTTATTTGCTTTGTAGGTTGACTTTCAAGCCAATATAAGAATACTATTTCTCTTACTCTTTCAAATTATTAATTCCACACAATGGTTTCTTTGAAAATGTACCACTTCAGCGTTCTCAACGCTTTGATTTAATCTGAGAGCTGGCACCGTAGACTCATTTACTCATCGGTAAATATCGTTTAACATCGACGTTTTCATAAAGACTATTCGGGCAATGGCGGAATCTTTCGTCTTTTAGTATGAGAGTTAGGGGCCGTAGATCTTATAAGGGTCGTTGTTGACATCCAAAGAACTGAGAAGTAGGACACGTCAAGACTGAAATTGTTTTTCTGTTTCTTCTTGTGTTTTTGAAACTCTCCAGCGTGCGGAGAGAATTATTTCTCCCTTCATTTCCGGTTGGAATATTGCTTGAATACTAATTGCATGGTAGACTGTGTCTTTCAAACAGTTTCCATACAATCTCGAGTTCTATGGATGTTGCCATAGAAGGCCGTTGAAAACATATCTCCTTTTCCCATATTGTTTCTTACCCTATCTTACATAGAAATCGTCATTTGAACCACATTTAATTTCTCGTCTGCAAATGCTTTCAATTTGGTCCAGTCTACAATTTGTCGTTTGGTAAAGACTTCAAGTTTTTCCATGGTCACAGAGTTTTAGATTAAACCATACTGAAATAACTCGCAGACAACAAACCCAAATATTGCTTAGAACTTTGTCACGAGAAAGATTTTTAGACTTATCCAAATTGACAGAATTTGCAGACGACTAAGTAAAAACGTAATTTAGGCTTTATTTTCTTCTGTGCTGCTGAATTGATTGAAGGGCTTCTTCCTCAAAGCCGATAACATTTACGGGGGTAAGCGGGACCCACTGAACTATTACGGACAGAGAGACCAAGATCAGGCTGCACATAAAGTCCCAGATCCTTCCTACTCTAGGCACATAAAACCTGAGAGGCAAACTTTCGCTTAGGAGAAAGTTTGTCTCAAACGGGTTTCGAACCCGTAACCACCGGGTCACGAGTCCGATCAGTCAACCATTGAGCTATTTGACTTGACATAATGAAAGCTACAGATGTGTAAACACTATAAGGAAAATACCGTGATTTCTGAAGGATTATTCGCTTTTACAACTTCTATACTTCGCGTAAATGAAATTCAAGGTCTCTTACGTGTTGACAGTTGTAGGCTTGACAAATTTAACCCTCAAGCTGCTAGCGCGGCTCATTGACCTTTTACGGACAGTGTAGATCAAGATCAGACTGCACAGAATGTGCAGTCTGATCTTGGATCTATACTGTCCAGAAAGGACATATTTTTCTCCAAATTATTAAGTTTCAAATAACATTATGCAGGTTTATACGATCGACCTGAAAGTTTTATGTAACCTTTTCAACAGGATAAGGGTGAACCAGCTGAACATTAGAATCTATGTAAATGCTAGACGTCGCCCGGAGTTGATCGTAGCTAATCCCTCCTTTACTAATGGAATCTAATGTAACCCTTATCCTGCTAAGTAAACTCAAATGAAAATTTAAAAGCCAACAGTAAAACCACCAAGTATATCTGTTTCAAACGTATCATTATTTGGGAAAAAGGCATCACTGAGTCTGTATCGGGCAATGTAGATCCAAGATCAGACTGCACGTTCTGTGCAGTCTGATCTTGATCTACACTGTCCGCAAAAGGGCAGTGAGACCAGCTTAGCAGCCAAAGGGTTAGTGTACGTGATTATGCCTTTTATAAGAACTTTTTATGGAACAAGTTGCCATGACGATGCGATATCTTCACGTTTGACATCGATGTTTCAATAAACAGTCGGCTAATGTAGACATTAAGGAAAGTTAACCCTTGAACACCAAAGACAAGCATAACATTCTTTAAGCGGGTAGCATAGAATCTGTCTTCTTGTCATGTGATGGAACAGAATAGAACAAAAGTTTTTATTTTGACACATAAGCATATAAGCTCAATAGTTATGAAAAATAATTACAAAGCAAGCAATATATATAACATATTTCAATATACAAATACAGAAAAAAACCCGAATTATTTCAGTGATTAAGTGGACATTCATTTTTTAGGTATCTTAAAATACGAGACTGCTTTAAAAGCTATTAATCTTTTCCTGCAATGTTTTGTATCATAAATCGAATTAAATTTAGTTAAAAGCTTTCGACAATTTTTGACAGGATGGATGCAACAAGTGACCCTCAAACACCACCAAACAGTGTTTGCCATTGTATGCTGCTCTGACCAACTTGACAAAAGTACACCAAGCAGAAGTTTAGCAGTGTCTGCAAAATGGGACTAAATGTGTCCCCGTAATCCATGGGATACAAAGCAATTTTTTTACATATATATGGATCTTTATTGTCCACTTTTTGTTACAAATCGGCTTAATCATGAGGTAGACTGGTCCATGGACATACAGAAAATTGACCAATAGCGAAAAGTTTCGGACCAGGTCAGTGTGCGCGAAGTGCGCAGGCTGACCTGGGCCCACACTTTTCGCACATGCATCAAAGGCCCTTTTAACTCATTACCACAGAATCCCTACTGTTGACGCCTCTGAGAAAGAAGCCTTTAAAAACATTGTGGGAAAAGGAGAAAACGCTGGTAACCAGCATTTTCTCCTTTTCCCGCAATGTTTTCTACCCTTCACAAAACAAATTTCAAATTTTCAGTCACTTTTATTTTGTCGTCTGCAAATGCTTTCGATTTGGACAAGCCTAATTTTTTGCCGTTTGGTAATGAGTTAACAGACCATACATAGCACATATATTTGCTAGTGCAGACGGGTTTCATCATATTGTGCGCGTACACGTATTTGGCACCGTATACAGACGGTTCATTTCCTTTTGTGGCAGATTTTCAATGTAGAACCATTGATGAATACAGACCCTGAAAATTTGCCGTTTCTGATTTGCATATCTATAGTTGTGTTGCAAATTCTTTGTTTCTGAAATAATACGACCGAGTAAAATATTTATTCAACCATTCTCTGTGTTTACAGACGAAATTCTATATTCTGAGACATGTTTGGCATCCAGTCTATACTGCCATTGAGATACAGGCAGAAATCAATTGATATATTACCTTCTGCTGTCGACATTTTGGCGTCTTACTGCAGATTATGTCTGAAAACGTTGTGACAAGAAGTATTTTTTAGCTCTACGGTTGAAAACCAGCGTAGCTTGATATATGTCATGGCGTTATTTCTGTCGTCCGTCCGTCCGTCCGTCCTCTGCCCGTCTGTATGTTTGTACATCCTTTCGGTAGTCTTATTCTTGTTAAAATACACGATAACGTCAGCAATTGTGGTTGGGTTTACGTGAAATTTGCACAGATTGTTTGAAACATTCATTACTTGAACTCTATTGACTTTATTGATTTTAATTGAAAAAAAAAAAAGTCCACCAGTAAGGGAAAAGCAGCCATTCCAATTAGAAATTCAGCAGGATAAGGATTAAGTCCTATTTATTGAAGCGTTCAGCAAATACGTGCGCTCTTTGAATATTTTATGACTTTTATGTTTATCGTACGCACAAATGTATAGGTTTTACGAGAAATTCCAAGGAAGAAAGGATTCCTATGTTTTTTTTAGAAGGTGTTGACCTTTCAGGTCTCACCTTTTTATGGCAACCGTCAGGTTGATGTCCCGTGAAGACGAATCACCCCTCTGTTTCAAGTTTCAAGAAAAACAGTTCCTCATGGGTGAATGAAGAGACGCATCTGTGTAATTTGATATGTGAAAATAAAATGTGGATTGAAAAATCTGTGATGGCCAATTACACAAACAACGACCTTCAGAGTTAAATGTCATAGAAATAGCACTAGATGTGATTCTTCTAGGAAATAGCACTAGATATGCTTCTTGGGGAAAACTTCGAGATATTGTAGCCCTGATGTGATAGCCCTAGGGTGATAGCCCTAATGCCATAGCCCTGTTGTGATCTTTGTACTGGTACAAAAACTAACATTTTAACTCATTATCAAACGACAAAATCTTGGGTTTGTTCAAATTGAAAGCATTTGCAGACGACAAAATAAAAATGAGTGAAAATTTGAAATTCATTTTGTGAAGGGTAGTTCTGTGCCGTCTGATCTTGATCTACAGTGTCCGCAATAGGTCAGTAAACCGCGCTTGGCAAGCCAAAGGGTCAAGCTGACACAGGAAGAGTACGCTCTCATTTGCAAATATCCTTTGGGAAACAATGGACTAAGTAACACATGCGGGCTTTTACTGGTCATTGCATTCATTTGCCACAATGACCTTCATGTAACTTGTACTATTGGAAACCTGAATTAGAATCACTCCGTAATTAGCCCGATTCATTGACTTGTATGTTAATTGATTCATTTGAGAAAACTTAATTCATTCTTGATTCACGTATTCCGTTGCAACGATGCCACGTTGACCTGAAATGTACTACATGTATTTGTAAACTAGCGTAAAAACAAGAGGACCATGATGGTCCTATATCGCTCACCTGAGTACTAAGCAGCAAAGGTCTACAACAAAGACTATAATTACCAAATACTGAGGTTCAAGGGCTAATGATGATGAAAAAAGAGCGGCAAATTGTCGAAAGATATGCAATCCCACCACCAGTTGTATAGGAGGTATAATAGTTGCAAAGGGCTGGCAATGCAACAGACAATTTGACTTGAGACTTCAAAATTCCACTCTGGACTATTAAAATAAAGATCAAAGTGGAATTTCTCAAAATCCACGCTAGGTAGAGTTATTGTTCTTGAACCGAGTACTCAGTAATATCACAACAAACATGCATACCAATTTTGAATTCGTTCCGACTTGAGATGACAAAGTTATATTCCAAACAAGCATTCAATGCAGACTCATGTGAGATTTTATTGAGAAAAACATTCTAACCAACTTTCAATTCAGCTTAGCAAGAAATGTGGTCTCAAGAGTGCTCACAAGAACACTTTTAAACATTTCCCTCTTTATCTCTATGTGAAATCTGAGACCAACAACATAGGGCTAACTTTCACACCAGGACCATAATTTGAAGTATTTTAGTAGAGGGCCACTAGATGATGCTACATGCCAAATATGAAAGTTCTAGCCCTTATGGTTTGGGAGAAGAAGATTTTCTAAGATTTCCTCCTTTATCGCAATGTGAAATCCGGGAACCTACAACATAGGGCCATAATTCGAGGTATGTTGATAGAAAGCCACTAGATGATGCTATATGCCAAATATGAAAGCTCTAGCCCTTATGGTTTGGGAGAAGAAGATTTTCTAAGATTTCCTTCTTCATCGCTATGTGAAATCCGGGAACCTACAACATAGGGCCATAATTTGAGGTATGTTGATAGAAAGCCACTAGATGATGCTATATGCCAAATATGAAAGCTCTGGCCATTACGGTTTGGTACAAGAAAATTTTCTAAGATTTCCTTCTTTATCGCTATGTGAAATCCGAGACCCACAACATAGGGCAAATTCTTTACATCAGGGACATAATTTGACGAAAATTGGTAGAGGGCTACTAGATGATGCTACATGCCAAATATGAAAGCTCTGGCCTTTACCATTTGCACAAGAAGGTTTTTAAAGATTTCCTTCCTTGTCTTTATGTGAAATCCAAGACCAACAACATAGGTTTAATTTCACACCAGGGCCTTAATTTGAAGTATTTTGATAGAGGGTCACTAGATGATGCTGCATGCCAAATATGAAAGCTCTAGCCCTTACGGTTTGGGACAAGAACATTTTCTGAGATTTCCTTCTTTATTTCTTTGTGAAATCCGAGACCCCACAACATAGGACCAATTTCCACACTAAGGTGATAATTTGAAGTATTTCAGTAGAGGGCCACTAGATGATGCTACATGCAAATTATGAGAGCTCTAACCCTTACGGTTTGGGAGAAGGAGATTTTCTAATATTTCCTTCTTTATCTCTATGTGAAATCTGAGAACCCACAGCATAGGGCCAATTTCAAGACTAGAGCCACAATTTGAAGTATTTTGGTAGAGGGCCATTAGATGATGCTACATGCCAAATATGAAAGCTCTAGCCCTTACAGTTTTTGACGAGAAGATTTTTAAAGTTTTTTCACTCTGTTGCCATAGCAACCAGAGTTCTACATGGAATTCAAATCTTTGAAGTATTTTGAAAGTGCATCATCTAGGGATCATTTCTGTGAAGTTTGACTGAAATCTGATTGTTAGTTTAGGAGGAGAAGATTTTTTTGTAATTGTGAACGGACGGACAGACAGACGGACGAACGACGGACATTGATCGATCACAATAGCTCACCTTGAGCACTTCGTGCTCAGGTGAGCTAAAAATTAAGGGAGCAGGAGTTATGATTCCTGTACACTGCACTCCCCCTTGATGAGATCTATCCACCCATGAAATTTCATAACCCTAGCTAGTATAGGTAAAGATTTCCTTCTTTATCTCTATGTGAAATCCGAGAACCCACAACATAGGGCTATTTTCAACACTAGGGCCATAATTTGAAGTATTTTGGTAGAGGGCCACTAGATGATGCTACATGCCAAATATGAAAGCTCTAGCCCTTAAGGTTTGGGACAAGAAGATTTTTGAAGATTTCCTTCTTTATCTCTATGTGAAATCCGAGAACCCACAACATAGGGCCAATTTCCATACTAGGGCCATTATTTGAAGTATTTTAATAGGGGGCCACTAGATGATACTACATGCCATATATGAGAGCTCTAGCCTTTATGGTTTGGGACAAGAAGATTTTTAAAGATTTCCTTCTTTATCTCTATGTGAAATCCAAGAACCCACAACATAGGGCCATTTTCAACACTAGGGCCATAATTTGAAGTATTTTGGTAGAGGGCCACTAGATGATGCTGCATGCCAAATATGAAAGCTCTAGCCCTTAAGGTTTGGGACATAAAGTTTTTTACAGATTTCCTTCTTTATCTCTATGTGGAATCGGAGAACCCACAACATAGGGCCAATTTCCACACTAGGGCCATTATTTGAAGTATTTTGGTAGAGGGCCACTAGATGATACTACATGCCATATATGAGAGCTCTAGCCTTTATGGTTTGGGACAAGAAGATTTTTAAAGATTTCCTTCTTTATCTCTATGTGAAATCCGAGAACCCACAACATAGGGCCATTTTCAAACTAGGGCCATAATTTGAAGTATTTTGGTAGAGGGTCACTAGATGATGCTACATGCCAAATATGAAAGCTCTAGCCCTTACGGTTTGGGACAAGAAGATTTTTAAAGATTTCCTTCTTTATCTCTATGTGAAATCCGAGAACCCACAACATAGGGCCAATTTCTACACTAGGGCCATTATTTGAAGTATTTTAATAGAGGGCCACTAGATGATACTACATGCCATATATGAGAGCTCTAGCCTTTATGGTTTGGGACAAGAAGATTTTTAAAGATTTCCTTCTTTATCTCCATGTGAAATCCAAGAACCCACAACATAGGGCCATTTTCAACACTAGGGCCATAATTCGAAGTATTTTGGTAGAGGGTCACTAGATGATGCTACATGCAAAATATGAGAGCTCTAGCCCTTACGGTTTGGGACAAGAAGATTTTTAAAGTTTTTTCTCTCGGTTGCCATGGCAACCAGAGTTCTCCATGGAATTCAAATCTTTGAAGTATTTTGAAAGTGCATCACCTAAGGATCATTTCTGTGAAGTTTCACTGAAATCTGTTGGGCGGTTTCAGAGGAGAAGAACTTTTAAGTAATTGTTCACGGACGGACGGACGGACGGACGGACACACGGACGGACGGACGCCGGACAACGATCGATCACAATAGCTCACCCTGAGCACTATGTGCTCAGGTGAGCTAAAAACCCATCGTAGTTATTCGGCCATTTAAAAGATTTCCATGGTACTTTATCTATTAAAGCTTGTAGCGTTACCTTTTAACGCTTTAATGACCCAAAAAGAAGTCTTTTAAAAACATTGATGGAAAAGGAGAAAATGCTGGTCACCAGCATTTTCTCTTTTCCCCACAATGTTTCTTACCGTCCTTAATGGTTCCGCTGGGTTGAAGTCAACCAACTAATCAACCAACCAAACCAGATCAAATTAAAAAAAAACAAAATAAAATAAATGAAAACCAACCAACCAATATTTTGGCGATAGGGAATATGCTCATGAAGAATGATGGTTCCTGTATAAAGAAGTGCTTTCAGCAGAGGTCCGGTATGGAACGAAAGACGTCGTCTTTAGTTAAGACTTGTCCATGGCAAAAAAAACCCCGTAAATCGATATTAGGCCTGTGTTCAGATGCTCTTCAGACTATCTTCTGTTTAATGTGACTAAATAACCGTAGGATAGCACAATTTAATTAATGTTTTCCAGTATGTTATCGAGAAATATCGGTGAAATATTTTTGGTTACTTCATGGTTACGAAATGGAAATATGACGTAATTTACCTTGCATTTGTCGCGCTTGACATAATAATGCAATGCGTTGCTATGCGGAGAGTATATGTACGTCATGGGGATAAATGAAAAGAACTGTACTGGATTTTGATGAACCTTTTCCCCAGAAAGAGTTAAAAGCATTAAATAAATACAATTGTTGTTGTTTTTTTTTTCAGGAGAAAGATCGAAATTTATTTCATCGAATGAACATCATTGGTAATATTTTCCTACGTGGCTACTCTGCTCGTGAAAATATTACTGATCATGTGATGTTCACCAGATGAAATAAATTTCGACCTTTCTCCTGAAAAAACAACAACAACAACTCTTTCATCGAGTTTCTTTTTTTACTTCCTTGGGAAAACTTTCTCAAAAAGTACAGCACGATGTAGCTGTAGATATAGAACATTTAGGGAAAAAGAGATAATACTGGCATTTTCTCCTTCTCCCACAATGTTTACAACCATTTCCAAAACAAAAATATATATTAAAAAAAAAATACGTTGAAGTTGTTGTCTGAATTTCCTTTCAGTATGGACAAAAGTCTTAAATTTTATCGTTTTGTGAAGGTTTAAGAGAAATATGTGCTTTATATCACAATTTAATGTCATTCTTCTTTGTGTTAGCTGCATAGCGTGGACGTTTGATTTATGCTTTGCACAGATATAGTGTTCTCCCAGTTTCCGGTTTTCGCCGGAAATGGAACTTGGGAATTATTTTTACCCTTTCCCAAACAATCCCTGGTTTTTACGGGTCTGGAATAGAAGCCTTTTGAAAACATTGTGGGAAAAGGAGAAAATGCTGGTAACCAGCATTTTCTCCTTTTCCCACAATTTTTACTACCCTTTCATATAGAAAAAGCATCTTTTTAGCAACTGCTAATTTGTCATCTGCAAGATATTTGAATTTGGTCTGGCCCAAAATTTGCTGTTTGGGTTAGGGTTAAATGTGAAAAAAATCCGCGCGTTGCCACATTTACTGAAAATCATTATATTGAAAAGGCATTTTTTTTTAAAATTGGAAACAGTTTTTTTCTTTTCCGGTGCAATCAGTACATGGATAGAGAAAATAACCATTTATTTGTTCCAACAATACAACAACACATTGCTACATTTACTCTGAACTAATAAAAATATTGTGTTGAAGAATACCTTTTTTTAAAAAAAAATGAATAAGTTTTTTTCTATTCCAGCGTCGATTTTTCGCAATCAGTAGGCCTACACATGGAAAAACAAATAACAACTCTTTATTTACTTCAAACGTTAACTTAAGTTGCTGTTATTGGAGAGGTTATCAGACCTCTCAAACAGTGGTGAGTTTGAAAGACAGACTGTCATAGAATTTGCTGTCTAAATCCATTTTTCTTGCGATATTCAGATACACAGTCTGTTTCGTCATGGTTTTGTAAACAAATCGAAATAAAAAAAAAAAACCGAAACAGTAAATCGACGTGGTTTATTTTTATATGACGAATTTCAGAAAAATATTTGTTACATTAGTTTGCCGTGGCTGCAAATGACCCTAAAATAATTTTAATTTTTCATTCAGTAAATAAATCTAAGCAGAAGAAAAAATAAGAATAATTTCGTTAAAAAGGAGAAAGAAGACTGCTGGACAAGATCATGCGACTTGAAAACGCGACAAAAAAGCCAAATAACCGTCAAGTAAAGCATATGACGTTTCTACGTGTCAGCTTTTTCACTAAGTCTTGTTTGTTTACATGCACCAAAATGTATTGAAATTAAAAGCCAATGAAAACATTGACGCTGACCTCTCATGACTTCCTTTTTGAAGAAGCCAACTTGTTGCCTACTACATTTAACCTGACCCGTGTCAACATTATTTACCTTAATTAGAATGTTTTATTTCATGCTTACCGGTAGGATATCGAGATATAGCAGTGACAATATTTTTCGATCTTAAACTGGTACCACCAGTGAAAATACCGATTTTAACGTTCTTGTTGCCTAGGTAAATTGCGCGTGCCTAACAACCGGATGGAAAATATGACGTCATACACCTTAGATTTCTCGCGTTTGACGTAATATTGTAATGCGTTGCTATGCGGGAGGGGTACGCCACGGGGAATAACGGAAAAGAACTGTACTGGATTTTGATAAAGCTCCTCCCAGAAAGGGTTAAAAGCATGAAATAAATAGAATATTTGTTGCGCCACTCGTGAAAATATTACCGATGATGTTCACTCGATGAAATAAATTTCGATCTTTCACCGAAAAAAAAAAAATATCCTCTATATCTTTACCGACGGCATCGCACGGGGCTGCCTTCAGCATATTGTAACCACAGCTTGAAACGAGCTGTAGGTTTTTTAAAGTAAACCGACGATATGTCCCGAATGGCCATAAAAATATTCCGCGCGGGGTACGCGAATGAAATTGCATACTCGTTCCTTTCCATGGCTATGTAACTTCCCGAATAGTCGGAACTCGAAAAAATATCGGATAACCCATCAGAAAACACTTATATAAGATCGTGGAAAACCCGAACATGTCAGTTACTGCACTAGTTGCCAGGATATACCTGTGCGAAAATGCATGGAGAAGCCCGCCAATGATCGAGACAACCTTCGTTATCGTTGGTGTTTATTCGAACTAGGTCTTCGAGAACGTCACGTGATAACATTGCATCTCATTAGTGCTATGACATAGTAGACAAGACTATTGTTTACAATTCCAACATTATGCCATCGGAGAGTAAGGTTGCACATTATGAACCAGTTTTCTTGTTTAGATGAAGTAAACTCTTCCTGTATTGATGATAAGTGAATAAGCGATGATCAGCCGGAGTCGTTGTTTCTGTTTACGATTTCGATATTAAACCGTTTTTCAAGCCTAGAATGGGGACAAACGATCAAGAGAATGATGGGTTTGTTTCGAGGCTTTGAATGATCACGGGGTGTTTACGTCACTAACACGTCACTGCAGAGATTTTTATAAGACGAAAAAGTGGCTAGTCGTCGGCAAACATCGATGTAAACAAACAGATAATGCGGCATGGTAGGGTCTGTTCTAGTTTCAAAATTCTTTTTGCTGCCACTGACTGGAACTTTTGCGAACTGACATTTACATATCGCCAAAGTCATAATAATCGCCATATTTTTACATGGTAAAAATGAAATTTACCTTTATTTTATAAACAGGTTGTTTATTCAGTTAGACGCTACCAAGACTGTAAGGCCAGTATCAGGTTTCATGAGGTAGGCAATAAGTCGTCTGCAGCAATGTTGAAACAGCGGGTCTTATTTTCACCATAGCTGTACTGGATGTGTCTAATTAAAAGCTCCAATATTTACGTAGCTCTCACCTACTGATTTACGAAAGTCCATACTATTAATTATGGTTAATACGTCACCGGAAAAGGCTAGCCCCAATCGATATGACCGGAAGCTCCATCTGCGCTTGGTTAAACATGATCACATTAGCTTTTTTGTCGTGTTTATTTGCTCGATATTTTACCTCATTTTAATGGTCTTTTAGCAATGTTCTTTGAAAATGTGGTTTCTATATTATATCTGCAAAAAGTTTTGACTTAGGTCAGCCTGCGCGGTCCGCGCAGGCTGACCTGAGTCGAAACTTTTTGAATAGGTCAATTATCCGCATAAACAGGGATGCTTCCATTCTTGAATCAGTCCTTTGTAAGCTCTTAACCAAACGACAAAAATGTGGTCTTGTCCACATTAAAGGGATTTCCAGACGACAATTTAATCGAGATTTAAATGATGGAGATTGTTTGAAGGCATTGGGAACATTGTGGAAGAACGGAGAAAACTCTGTTAACTAACATGTTTTTCATTTTTTGTCACAATAGTGTCAAACCTTTCAATAGTAAATCCTATCTTTGAGTAAAATTTTGTTTATTGTCTGTATATCTATTTCCAAATCAACAGATGCATCTAATTTATAGATGGTTACCTAGGTTATCTAAATATAGCAGTCAGTTTGAAATGACGTTCGACTGACGAACAACTTACTTATTTGTCTTATATCTGATCGTAAGCCGTTATTCTACATCTTTTCTATTAGATGAGCCAAACCGAACATCATTTATTTATTCGTGCGCTCCTTCCTTCGTTCTCTCACACACTCGCTCAATGACCTCGCCACCCAGTGCTCTCTCTCTCTCTCTCTCTCTCTCTCAAACATATGTCTCGTCATTTACTATTTCCAGTCTCACTGGACTTATTTGAACTCGGCACAAGGAGATGCCTACTTTTCAAGTTAGAAAAAAAGAAAGGAATCCCCGTTTAGAATGCGGGGTATAAAAACAACATTATAATTTTCCTCTTTTCGTCAATTGTCTCTAAATCGGGGTTTAAAGAAATTTATTGTCAATAAAATGTCAATGCCAAGTCGAAGAGGAAATCTGTAAAGGTCTTGCCTGGAATTCAATCGTTCTGAACCTTAAGCCAGAAACCGGAGAAATGGCATTCAACATTCAATGACTTCAGACAGAAATAACGTTCCAGTTCCTTTTTGTCGACAGAGAGTGCCGGTGTACGAGTAATCCAGAGAAATGACCCCCATTACAAAATGACCTACGGTCATTTCTCGACGTAGAGGAATGACCCTTGGGTCATTTCTCTACGTAGAGAAATGACCCATGGGTCATTTCTCGACGTAGAATAATGACCCGGGTCATTTTTCTACGTAGAGAAATGACCCATGGGCCATTCCTCTACGTCGAGAAATGCCCCGTGGGTCATTTTGTAATGGGGGTCATTTCTCTGCATTACACCGGCATTACCTACGACCGTTCATCTGCCATTTTCCAGCATGAATTTACCAAACAATTTCCGCGTTTTGGCGAACCTAGATTAATCCTTATACTTTTGAATAAGTGAAATGAAAATTTCAAGGCGAAAGTAAAGTCCAAATTTTTACTATCATAGGTATATTGGCTGTGGGGGGAGAAAAATGTCCTTACCGGACAGTGCAGATCAAGATCAGACTGCACGTTCTGTGCAGTCTGATCTTGATCTACACTGCCCGCAAAAGGCCAGTGAGCCGCGCTTAGCAGCCTAAGAGTGAAAAAGATAAAAAAAAAAGATCTGGCACTATTGTCTGCGTCGTCGTGCAAAAACGTTGACATTTGTAATACCTCTGTTATTTACTGAACATGTTTACTTCTAACTTTGACAACTTGTTTACTATCGAAAGGCGAAGTCATATAACAGAAGCAAGTAAATATCACAATATTTTGGCACAACTTATGGCCCCTTTATACTTAGAATTTTCACTGAAAATCAAACACATTTCATGCAGGTGAGCAACCGGCATGGACTGCTTTTGTTCATTTTTGATATGATTCATGGTTATATTGGTTGCAGCACTCGAAAAGGAACGTTCGTACATTTTCGTAAAGTGTCGTCTCTGATCAGCCTGCGCAGTACGCGCAGGCTAATCCGAGGCGGCAGGTTATGACTACATTATATTCTATGCTACAGTAGACTTGTGCAAAACAGAAAATTGCATAAAATCGGAAAGTGTCGTCTCGGATTAGCCTGGGCAGACTGCGCAGGCTGATCCGACATGGCACTTTACGCAAATGTCCGAATACCCCTTTTTGCGTATTGCAGGCCAATCACCGGTGTTATTTTATCTATATTTGAATATATTTACAGGTCTATACAAATCTAAAAATCAATAATAATTATATATACATGCACATTTTAAACATCAGTATCTCTCAGTAGCTCCCCCCATCTCCCTCGCAGACGGCAGACTCAGAGAAAATATATTTCACGTACAGTGTTTCATGTAGTGGGCGGTGAAAATATATTCAAATAGATCAAAGGATCAAATACAAAGAAGGAATAAAATCGATTTTGAAGGGAGTATAGCTTGATCGATTCTTGTGCGTTTGCAATATCTCTTTGACCTGGCACGGTCGACGGCGGCCTGGGTTCCAGCCCGAACATATTTTTTAAATTTTATATACTAGTATTCAGACTTTACTTTGTCAAAAATTAGAGTCATTTTTGACAAAGTAAAATCTGAATACATAGAAGACAAAAAATGATAGGGCTGAAACGAGGCTTGGCCGACTCCTTAGAACAAGACTAGAAATATTCTTAAGAATGGTTAGCGAATAAGGATACTGTTTCTCCCATAGCGCTCGAGGAGATACAAATTTTATGTTTCTTTCACTAAAACAAATCTAACTACGAAGAAATGACTGAATCCTTTACCAGTCGACAAAATTTTGAACTTTCCATATTGACAGCATTTGCAGACGACAAATTAAACAAGATCTGAACGTTGAAATCTTTGCTTGGTAGGATTTGTAAACATTGTGAGAAATATTGAAACCATTATTTTCTTCTTTTTCTTGAAATATTGTCAACCCAAATTACTCCTTTTCTCAAAATACTGTCAAACCAAATTCAAAATAGCAAATTTTGAGCAATATTACAGGTTTGTTGTCTGCAAATGCTTTAAATCTGGACAAACCCAAGATTTTGTTGTCTTGTAAGGAGTTAATGAAGCGGGTGTTCTGTATACATAAACACTATAACCTGTCATTTAGTCTTCCTGTGTACGAGCGATCATACTTTCTAATTGGAGATCAAACGAAGGACTATCGATTGATTGTCGTTTATCAGAACAGAACAGAACACTTACAACAAAAGACAAATGTTCAAGCGTTATTAGTCTATCTGAATTCTAAACACGAACCACCATAATTAAATACGAAGAAAGAATCTGAGAGCTGACTTAAATATAGGAGATAAGATAAAATAATTCCAGGAAAAATACCCTCTGTCTGTCAGTCCATCTGTCTGTCTGTCTCCCGCCCGGGTAGCTCAGTGGTGAACTTGTCAGATTCATTACCTGGTGGTTGTGAGTTCGATACCCAGTTGAGGCTAACTTTCTTTCCGAAGTATTTTCGCCTCTCACCTCGGCTGAAGCATGTGAGAAAAGTAGTCGGTGGCTTTGGAAAGAAAGTTGTGTCAGTGCTGGTGTGAGAAAGCTAGGAAACACATGTGCGTCATCGACCGCCATGATATGACCTTAGCTATTAAAGTGATGTTAAACCCCATACAACCAACCAAACAACTGACTGTCCGTCCCTCCGTCTGTCCATCTCTCTCTCTCACACTAAAGAAAAGAAAAAAAAAAACAACAACAAACGAACAAAGAAACTTGGGATCAATATAAAATATGTTACATACCTTCCAACGCGACAAAGCAAACTTAACTTAATGTACAATTATAAACTGACAAATCTTAAATAGCTGTAATGATGAACTGTATTCTTTACAAGATAAAATAGAGAAAAAATGACACGTCAGCATAAAAAAGAGATTTACAAAGCGTCTAATTAAAAAAAAATACTCAAACAACGGCATTTTTTTAATTAAGAAGAGTAGGAAACATTGTGGGAATAGGAGAAAATGCTGGTTACCAGCATTTTCTCCTTTTCCCACGATGTTTCCAAAAGTCTGCTCTATCGTGACTGACTTAAAACCCCCAGAAAAGTTTTGTAAAGCGTTTAAAGATAAGAGAAAAAATAAAGCTTCAAATATGCGTGACAATTTTCTCGGAGAATCGCAATTAACTGCAGGAATGATTGCAGGCAAGATTGATGTCGGAAACAGAATTAACTGGCAATCATTCAAAGCGATATTGATCACTGACTGTTTGAATGTAGTTCTCAGTTCACTGTTACAGCATTCAATTCCTTTTTAGACTTTTGTTGGACAATAGAGTGTAACAATTTTCCATAATCAAAGTACAGGCATCGTGTAGTGTCCATGGTTGTGAAAGAGAGCGTCAGCCTCGTAACTATATATATAAGGTCCCGAGTGCGATACCCGGGAGCGAGTGTCAACTGTGGGACTGTTCACTGTAGCACAGATTCGGGGCGGGCACTGGTGTAGTTACCCGGAAGTAGAATAGTATACTGTAAGCTGCAAGAGCTTGTTTATCGTTCTAAAACATTGCATGAATTAGAAAACAAGAACTATCTGAATAAAGTTAAGCATAGGAGGTACTGAAATATGAATATGTAGGCTCTCTCTTGTTTCGCCATAAAAAGACACCAGCGGGGTTTCATATGCTACAGGCTTGGGCTTTGACGTGTCTTACACAGAGACGCTCCCACAATATTGACGCTGCAACTCTAAAGTACGAATAAATGAACCCTACAAGTCAACATAGAGCTAAGCAGTGCTCCAGCTGTTTAAAATGGGGCTGCGAGTACAGGTTCTCTATACGCCCCATCCCTTTTTCCACGTCCATATTCCAGAGAAAGTCATAATGCGACCAACACTTGTCACATAATTAATTTTATACGACTACTAACCAGTAATTTGGCTCGTTCATCCCAATCATCGCCTCTCAAAGCTAGATTTATTTGGTCAGAGACCTCATAACGAAAGGAAAATTATCCTGAGAAGTGTCTGTAATTTGATTATTGACACATTTACCCTTATTCTGCTAGATAAGTAGAAATAAAGGTTTCGTTTTACCTTCAGACTTAGATATATTGTCTTTAGCCGACATGTACACGCCCTCTTTTATTTATATTTAGATACATCGAAACTTCCTGACTTGGTGAACCAATCAAATTCTGTATCCGGTTTTAGATACGGAAAATTCTAGGTGTGGTATTTTCTCAAACTGCCTATATAACTGACTTTTCTTACTTCGGAACGAAGCGATTTTCCCCAGAAAGTGAAAGACACCTAACAGAGACGAAAATTTGTTGTGACAAAAATCCTAAGAACCCATTACAGTGGATACTTGTGGCATTTGTTAACTAAAACGCGCGCGCAGTAATTGCGGGCGTCATTTTCTAAGTGCAAGAGCCCTTTTTTAAGTCTAGTTTATTAACCCTTTACTCCATAGATACTATGATTTCTACGCATTGCTTGTTGGAGCCTTGGAAAACATTGTGGCAAAAGGTGAAATTGCTCGTGACGAGCAATTTCACCTTTTGCCACAATGTTTTCTACGGTATCAAAAGGTGTCATAAACATATCAGAAACGGCTTCATCCATGCTGTTATTTAGGGTCAATTAGAGATACCATAGAAATGCCTTATGGGGTAAAGGGTTAAATAGTCGTAAACACTGCAGACTCTTGTTGCCTTTCCCGTTTGACATTGAAAATAGAAATGTCAAAGCGTAGGCACGCTAGAAATTGATAGAAAAATAATATCTTGCATGATATTTCACCATATGATACGTTATATAAACCCTTTAACCCTTTACTCCATAGATACTCATTTCTACGCATTGCTTGTAGGAGCCTTTGGAAAACATTGTGGCAAAAGGTGAAATTGCTCATGACAAGCAATTTCACCTTTTGCCACAATGTTTTCTACACTATCAAAAGGTGTCATATACACATAAGAAACGGCTTTATCCTTGCTGTTATTTAGGATCAATTAGAGATACCATAGAAATGCCTTATGGAGTAAAGGGTTAACCCGCCACCAGACGAAAAATAATAGTCCAAATTAAAAGCACTTAAAGACGACAAATTTGATGTGGATCAGATAATGGGATTTGTCCTAGAAAGGAAAGAAAAGATTGTAGTTGATAACAAACATTTTTGTCCACTTTTCCCACTTCGGTTTCGAAAGGGTTCCGCCAAAGGACCGCAAAAATTTGGGGATGTTCATAATGGGTTAAGCATAAATGAAACCCAATACTTATTTTCATTCCAGATTAGAGACCGATACAAATGCAACATTAACTATAAGTTTACAGAATGTTCCAGGCAGCTATTTGACTCTCTGACAACCATGGACAACAAAACGGGATTTACATTATACAAAGCAGAGGAATGGGATGAGCAACTTTGGCAGACCCTGATCGCCGGGGTTGCCGTGCCAGATTTTTTGAAAGTCAAAAAATTTGCCAAGACAGTCCCCAGTGCTGATGAGAAACCTAAAACGGACCGTAGCGGAATGGGTTGTTCGTTGCGTTATAATACAGCCTGATCGATACCGTTGAAAATCAAAGCGTTGAGAACGCTGGAGCGGTATTTGTTAAGGATGCCGTTGTGTGCAATGATTGAAAGAAAAAGAGATATTGTTTAAATATTGGCTTGAAAGTTAAACTACTAAGCCAATGAATACCTTTTTGGCTGAAGGAAAAGAACCCATGACAAAGTTAGGATCATTTGTGTATTAATGGTCTACCTTTGATCATTAGGAGTCAGGAGTAACATCCCTCGAAAGTACGATGCATGATGGATAGAGAGAGAAAAAATGTCAATATATCGAATGAAATTAAGTTTGTACCTGAAAACTATGATTTTCAAATATCTTTTGTCGCTAACATTTAATTCCCAACATTACAATCAAATGTTTCGATCTATAAATATTCATGCCCAATCAAATAAAGTAGCCTGCAGTCATGGGATGAACAAGTCGTGGGATTAACTCGTTTTGGAACGAAAAAGCCTAGGACAAAGCGATCGGCGATGATTTTATATCATTGCGCCGACAGAAGGCTGTGAGAGCGTGAAGCTACATGTATTTTCGTAATAAAAAATAGTATTTCCACGATTAATGGCCTCATTCAGTGTAATTTAACATGCCAATCTCGTTTATATATCTTAGTGCTACCGAAAAACCCATTTGCCTGATAAAAATGGAGGTCAATTGGGTTTGTTTCCATCGGCTTTGCGCAAAATACGATACATGGTCTTTAAAATTCAATATTGAACTCATAGTGGTATTGTCTTTGACAAACACCATAAAAATGGCTTTAACTTCGAAACAAGGATCATCTTGTTTCGGTTTGAGCACTACATACTGGTAAGTTACGAACCGACCAAGTTTGCATATCCCATTCCTCTGCGTTGTGTTACGTCTATCCCGTTTTGTCCACAGTTATCATAAACGGATTGCCGTGGCTGACAGGAACATGGGGTAAACGTAGGAACAACTGCTTTTGTCAACAATGTCACAACAAAACGTAAGTGTAAATTACAGATCAGACACTCGTTTTTTGACATCTGATCTTGATGCATATTGGCCGCCAAAGCAACAAAAGTAGTGATAATGCACCTGAAGGGTTAAGCGTGCATTCTTTTCTATGTAAAGCCTAATATCCTTCGCGGTTGGTGTATACCAAGTTTGTACTAAAAGATCACGCAGAGTGACCCAGGATCAGGCTAGAAGTCTGTATGGTTTGATCGTGGTTGGTAATCCTCGACATTGAAATAATTCTTCAAAGATTTTAAACTTTCTTTGAAAATATGGACGGGCATTGGAATTGAAAGGTTGAATGATTGAATGAGGATTAATGGCGCTCTCAATACTTTTTCTGTCATATCACGTCAATAAATCACTTTTTAACTTTCACCCTGTCAAAAAGAGTTGTTGACAATCATACAAAAATGTTTTGCTACATGCATGGGCCTTGCATTTGAATTATATGCCACAAACTACCGATAAAGCAACGGCAAGTGTAGAGCAGGATCACATTGCACGTATGTGCAGGCTGATCTTGCTCTACGCTCTCCGCAAAATTCATTCATGGCAGGGTAATAAGTAATGTAGGTCAGGGGTTACGCCAGGACTAGGCTAGTTCTCTGATGTGTGTTGCCCTATGAACAACCCAGTACTGAGAGAATGGGATCCGGGAATCCTAGATCATGGGATCTACAATCTATCACAGAGCCACGCAGGACCCGAAAGTGGATCCCAGACAGTAGTTGGTTCCAGTTATTAAAATAGAGGTAAAAAGATAACACAAGTTGTGTGGGAGATTTAACGACATATCATTATGATATTGTCTGATAGCTAAATAACAGAAATAATTTCCTGGGGGTCCTGTCACAGGTCAATGAAATAATTGATAAAATGGTAATTTCGCCCCCTTTTCACACTATTCCAGTCATATAGCAGCGATGTGCTAACTTATTGGAGAGGTCATCAGACCTCTCCAACAGTGTTGAGTTTAAAAGGCAGACGGCCTCAGAAATTGCTGTCTAAATCCAATCTTTGTAGGGGAATTGTTCCGATACACAGTCTGTTTCGTCATGATTTTATAAAGAAATCGAAGTCTAAAAACTGAAATAGGAAATAGACGTGGTTTGTTTCTATATCACGAATTTCAACAAAATTGTAAAGATTTAATTGCATATTCCCTTTCCAACAATTTTAATTTTGTATATAATCTTAAATCTTAACAAAAAGAAGAAAAAGAAAAAAGAATTTCGTTAAAAATAGAAATGAACACAGCGGAAAAAATCACGTGACCTTAAAACGCGGGAAGAAGGTCGTGTGACTTACATAAATTACAAGGACAGATGAATACGGAATCCTATTTTTGCCATCCACTTAGATGAATGTGTATTTACAACTGAACAGATTTCAACTACCCGTTTATTGTCTTGCTTGTTTCTTTACATGTACCTAGATATATTTAACCTAAAAGCATAAAAAGTATTAGAAAAAAATGATGTCGACCTCTCCTGGCTTCTTTTTTAAAGAAGCCACTTGTTCATATATGCCCTGGGTTTAACCAGTGTTAGTTTTGGCTTCTGAACCACCATGTAGCTCTCCTGCCAAGAAGGCCATTTTGAATCTACACCTTTTGCTATGCATGGCCACGGTATGAGTCAGGGGAAAATTCAAAGATCTGGAAAGTGACGGAACTTTTAATTGGCAATTTGACTAGACAGTAAGAAACTGAGTGTGTTTCGAATTGTGAAAAATTAGACACAAATGCTCAGTAATTATGATGAAGACGGACCCACACCGGCTGAGACTATATGTCTATGGTCATCAAATAGCTAAACTTTTTAGCTTGAAACTAGGTTTAGAATTGGGCTGTGCAACAAAATGAATATTGGAACTTTTGCGTATCAATTTTGCAGAGAAATAACCATACTGTTGAACGGTGAAATTTAAGTTAGATATTTTTCTCATGATAAGATGTTGATAAAACTCGTTGTTTTAAAAGGAAAAATTGTTGATTAAAAAATCTTTGTCTTGATAAACATTTCTTATTGTAGTTGTTTTTATGCACCAAGCTCCCATGACGATCTAGCAAATACGAGTATCAACTATGGTCTGATAGACACCTACCAATAGGGAATACGTACCATGTAACACATGGCGTTCTGTCTATAACTGTGTATCGCTTGATCTTAACGCTTCACTAGACGACAAAATCGTAGAATCAACAAAATTAAAAGTATTTGCAGACCAAAAGTAAAATATTACCTGAAATAATGGAATGAGTCTTTTTGAAAGCCATTAAGGGAAAAGGAGAAATTTCTCCTTTTTCCTTAATGACTTTCAAAAGCCTTCTTCCTCTTGGTTGTTATCATTTGAGATTTCTTGGTAAAGGGTTAGAATAGCAAATATTCAAAAAACACGTAAATACAGATTGTTACAAGCTGTAGTTACGAGGTTTTTGAAGTAAACCGACGAAATGCTAGATCGAGACAGTCAGCCATAAACCTCTAAATTACAGAATAATTGATGAACAAGTGTCTGTCTGGTACCCGTAATTAACCAATACGTTGATAGGCTCGTTTTATCAACAATATCAAATTACGTTCTTAGTATTTTTATCTTATTTGTTTGCTTCCTGTTTTACTTCTACTTTAAACATTGTTTTCGCAGCAACAACCAACATTATCTACCGCTAAATGGCATTCTACAAATATTCATCTATCTAATTTGGACATCCTGGGTACACAGGACCTGACCACATTTCTACGCGACAACAGATCTAACATAGGACATAATTTCTTTTTCGTGTGGCTATATAGATGCAGAAACTAATGCAGTTTGTGATTGGCTAACCCATCCGGTTTAGGCAAAATTGTTTAGCCAATCATCAATTGCGTCTCTTTTAAAGAATTGAAATATGGACTCTGGAGACACGAAAGCTATTTCGGCCAAACGTGACAGCTTTAGCACAAATTCGAATGATTACGTCAGGAAACTAATAAAATCCTCTGGCGCTGTGACGATCTGTGAAATAAGCAGATAATGGTAGAAAGATAAAACCCATTATTCAGAAAAATGTTTCTTGGTCGCAGTTTTTGTTGTCCATTGACATACTTTCGTCTGCTGAAAAATTGATTTAGAAGGCTAACCCTTTACCAAAATAATTTATCCTCTGAAAATGCTTTGAATTGGGCAAGTCTAAAATTGTTTTGTCGGTTAAAGAGTTGAAGTTAAATCTATACTAAAGTCCGCATTCACCAAACAAACTAAATGGAATTCGCAGTATCATTCTATATTTAGGAAGTTACACAATTTCTGATCGGCATTGTGTTTAGCCAATGAGAAACTGGTTTTCACTCTTTTCCAAATAAAAAAAAAATCTTGAAAATAAGACCAAGACCGTTCTTAAGAATGGTTGGTGAATACAGGCGCAGAGGACAGGTTTTCAGACAAGCCCGCCCAAATCGAAATCACTTACAGATGATACATAAAGATGTGACTAAAATCGTTGAAATTGCCTTGGAAAGAAAACCATCAATCTCTTCTTTAACCCAGTTCTTTATTTTCCAAAAGGGGTTCTGCCTAGCCCCTATAGTAGCTCAGTCAGATACAAACAAGACTTTAAGCAAGGGGGTCATAGTTTTGAATCCCTCGCTCGGCCATTTATTTTCCAAGGATAAATGAGAGTCGTTTCAACAGCATTTATTTCTCCTTCTACGCTGATAATTGATTCGACGATGATTATTTGGAAAAGCAGCCAAAGGCTTGGGATACATATATATATAGTGCAGAACACTGGCAAAAGAAATTCCTGAAGATAACATACATTAACAAAAAATGCACTTAGAATTAGAGAAATATTTAGAATGTATAGTGAAAAAAAATGTCACGACAAATTAAAGCGTCGCATAGACCATGTGATCTCACAGATCACGCGACAAGGTTTTCTGTTTATGTAAGTTTCATCCTCGAGGCATTCACGATGTCATCTTGTTATCGACCACAATAAGGCCGCTATAAATATGCTCACTCTCTCTATTTCTTTATTTGATTTGTTTTTAATCAGTTATGAGCTTTTGTCTGTGATTCTAGACAAATTGTCTGCGATCAAGTTTTAGAAATCTTTATGGTCTGTAATATGTGCAAAGGGGCTATTCGGATATTTGCGTTAAGTGCCTTGTCGGATCAGCCTACATATTTCTCGCAGGCTAATCCGAGATGGCACTTTAAGTCAGTATCAGATTTTGTCCCAAAGCAGACTTGCCCAAAACAGAAAATTGCATTAAAAAAAAACGGAAAGTGTCGTTTCGGATTAGCCTGCGCGGATTGCGCAGGCTGATCCGAAACGACACTTTACGCAAATGCCTGAACACCCCTTTAGGTGTGTTGCAGGCAATAGTATATTCTTGTCGACAAATCACATTATGTCTACAAACTTGATTTGACCTACATCTTATTCTACATATCATCAGTCTCAAAGTCTCCAAAAACTAAATAGTATTTTGCAACAAGTAAAAAGTTATGGAAATGTTTATTTTTTGCGATTCTCGCATCCTTTTCTGGTCTATTGATGACACTAGACTGCTACAGTAAATTTCAGTGCTTTATTTATTACGATATTGCACAACACTACAGAGGCTTTGCAAGCCGATTAACGTCAGTGGAAGTTCCACCATATTGTCGTAGAAAATCAAAACATTAGATGAAAGGAGTAATTGCTCAGTAAGATGCCATGCATGTAGTTTCCGACACACCATTTTTAGCAGCAACGACGAGTTTGATTAACATTTAACCTTAATACATTTGATTGAAAATTAAACTTTTTCTACGCTACATGTATGTTAAATAATGAGGAACGAGATATATCGCTAAAAAAGATAGGCAACATAAGTTTGCTAGCAAACAGGCGGACCCTTAGAATAAACATGTCTACATTTTTGGACCACACGTGCCCTCAGAATAAACAGAATAAACATTTTCGACCAATCAAGAATTTCTATTCATTCATTTGTTATCAGTATCAAAAAGTGGGTCAAAAGCCAGCACATTCAGCTTCGCCATAAAAGAGGCAATCCGTCGGTTTACTTCAAAAGCCTTGTAACTAAAGCTTGTTTCAAGCTGTAGTTACGAGGTTTTTGAAGTAAACCAACGAATTGCCTGCGTGGTTACTTTGCAGAATTTCTCTTCACATTAAAGGTGGGTATTTAGAATTTTCACATCACACCAAATTAAAAAATATATATATTATTGAAATTTATATCAAAAGACAATACAAATCATCAATAATTAAGAATCATAAAATTATAAAAAAATTTTTTTTTTTGATGGTATTCCCTTTAAAGGCTACGTAGCCTCATAAACTATTTTTAGATTTCGCGCCAAAAATCAATAAAGCATTGTGGGAATGTCAAGTGACTTGCACATGACTAATAACGCTTAAATTCCATTACATAACAAATATGTAATAATTATTTTCCATAATGTCTTCTTCGGACGGATGTTTGAAACTTTGTCTGTGTTTTCCTGTATTTAAATGAGAGAATTGATAATCTAAAAATAGAACGTGTCTCACGTTGGTGTCAACCTGGCCCGAAATAAATCTCTAATTTCTCGTGTTATCCGATGGTTTTCGACTGCTGGGGTTTTATGAACGCAAATTACAAGGCTATAGGAGTATAAGGATGATTTTTTTGCATTTTTGTAAAATTTTCGTCCCAAATTCTGAAGGGCCACCTTTAAACCATAAAATAATTTTATTATTCATACCCCAGTACCTCCTACGCCATCTGTAATTTTTTGAAAACATTTCTGTCTTTGTACTGCATTTTATCTGAACGTCTGCACTGAATGAAACTGCATTATTTTTAGCCATCTAATCGCATTAGCGTGTCATGATGTGAAATAGACACACCCATCTTTTAAATCTTTTTATCCATTTTGTTTCCATGACTGACACCTTCGTCACACAATCCCAAGTTTTAATGACCTTGAGAAAGAAGGCTTTTGAGAATACTGTGGGTGGAAAAAAAGCAGCATTTTCTCATTTTCCAACATTGTTTCCAACCATCTAAAATTTCAAGACATGTTCCGGTTGAAGCCGTCTTCAGAAGAAAAACTGGAAAAGACGAAGTGACTTTTTCTTCTGAAAATTGTTGAAAATATTTTGAGAAAGGGGGGAAATGTTGGCTACCAGCACTTACTCCTTTTCCTACAACGTTTTCAGCAGCTTTTTTTCTTAGGTTCGTTGAATTGTATGGTGTATGCCACCGTTTTTAACATTTCAGTTATATCGCGTGGGTTAGTGCACATGTCCATGCTTTCTTAGAGTTTCTTTTACCATTGCATTGTTTCCAATCCACTCGCTGCATTTCTAAGACAATATTGATCTATCCAGGGAAAGAAATTGGTTGAGCTGGAATCAAACCCGTGGCCCACTTCTTTACTTCTTTTAAGCCCTGTGGGCTACCGACTGAGCTCATGGGGCTTGACCAGGGTCGTTGAAACTCGGTATTGTTTGGAAAAGGATTCATTTTGGTCAGATAGTTAAGAATGCCAAATGAAATTACTTTATTTTCATGTAGAATCCTAGGCAAGCCTCATTAAAACCTGTCACAGCACCACACGATCACAAAATGATAATCGCTGATGTTGCGCTCTTGGAAATACATACATAAATACAACATTCAACAATTCTCGGGGGATTTGGGGAGAAAATAAGCTAGCTAAGATTGCTGAATCTCGCATTTTATGACATGTTTTCGAGATTAGGCGCTCGATCAATAATTCTCCTAATATAGCGTGCTTAGATGGCAACATGTACGGTCTAGATGCAATGTGGCATGATCAAGATACCGTAGTTTTTGTGTATACGGAACACAATTTAGTATTCCATTATTGGAAAGTTCGGTTAGTTGCGTGAATGATTGGATCTGTTTCTCGTCCTGGGAACGCCAAAAGCTATTTCAGGTCTATCAGACATTCTTGTCGCCTGACTGGAATTCGACCCCAAAACCACAACCATAGTTTGTTGCACAATTCTAGCCTGTTGCCTAAACTGTGTATACAATGGCAAATATCGTAGACAGATATCAGGGTCCGTATCTAGTCTGATTCTTCAAGATTTTCTAAACTTAATGTAATACAACTTCTGGTTGGCTAAACCATTTGGTTTAGCCAACCAGAAGGAGTATTACTTTCAAATTTAAAAACTTCTGCAGCGTTAGGCGTTGAAATTCCTAAAAATGGCGGAGTACAGTGCACCTGTTCATGAATTGCTGGGGCTTCTCAGTACTTCGCACAATATCCTTCCCACGTACCTGGCTGCACAACAACATACTTATCGTCGAAACAATGATCAGCGGTAAGAGAGGAACGAATCTAATCGCAGTGCTCAAAAGTTTTCCAAGCTGTAGATTCGAACAAACGACGCCATAATTTTTTATTATATTGCCAAGAAATTTCTCTTGATCTGATTGATTAACATGCCTGGAACATAATCATTACCCCTGGTAAAAACCACGTAAAGCCAGGTTCCCTTTTGAGAGCCCCGTAAACATCACTACACTTGCAATACAACATCCAAAATGGCGGCGTCGATTTATCACCAGACTGCATGTTTATACACCAAACTCCAAGTTTTAGTGACGTTAGTTTTCATAGAATTAGGGCACTCTGAGGGGAATTTATATTTCGTCAGCATACTTGATTCGTGAGTTTATATAACAGGAAAATTTCGCTTAATGCTCTTTAAAAGGGTAACACTTTGCAGTATTATAAATTCGTTGTACGGTCAGGTGGCAGGGGACTTGGAAACTTGTTCACGGTTATGGAGAATCGGCGAGGTGGCGACATGATTCACCACAGCCGTGAACAAGTTTCCAAGTCCCCTGCCACCTGACCGTACAACTAATAATGTCCAGTGCACTAACGGGCTCGGATGCTATACATTACGGACCAGTTCGACAAAAAACGTCCATTATGTTTACATGTATTTACGAATTTAAAAAAGAGAGAGGAAGAGAGAAAATCAATTACACAATACCATAGTGTTCAGACGTTCTTCAAGAATAACAAATTACCCCCCAAAAAAAACCTTGTTGTGAGAATGATTGGATCCAAAGCCCCGGGATCACCAAAGGCTATTTAGGTTCGATCAGACATTCACCTCAATAAATTGAATTCGAGCCCCTGAAACCACAACGACGAGTGTAAAGATGATTGATTTTGTATTTGAGACTTGTCTAGAGAAATTGACGATGGCAAGCCGAAAGCGGAAAATTCTCTTCCAGCTTCTTCAGTTAGAAAGTAATCATAACAATGATACTACTAATTACATGTAAAAATGATTTAGTATCCATCACTCCGGTCTCTCCCAAACCCACTTTGCTCATGAAGGCTTTATGCTATTAAAGTTCAAGGTCAGACTGCACAGAACGTGCAGTCTGATCTTGGATTCTCACAGTCCAAGCCGTTACAATTTTCTGGCAAAAAAAACCAAAACTTTGAACACGCAATATGATAGGTTTTAGAGTTGGGCTTCAACTTTCAATCTCGTATCATAGTATTGATGGACTAGCGGACTAAAATCGTTTTTGTGAATTTTACTTTTGTTAGTGTTTCTCTGTTGTTGTTTTTCTGTCAGTCAGTCTGTCTGTGTGTCTGTCCGTCTGTCTTTTCCTATAATGTTTTAAAAAGTCCTCTGTTCTGTTTTTTTAAAGGAGAAATATCCAGAACAAAGGGTAGATACCGTTTCAGGCGGTTAGAATCGATACTCTATTGTTATCTAGAGAGATAAAAACAACCACGAAATCGATTAATCTTGAAACCAATCGAACCATGACTCTAAATTCCACTCGTTTTTTTCTGTTATAACAGAATACAGTTCTGCATGAGGACAAATAATTCACTTACACAGACGCTCTTGCATTAGGGATTTTACATGCAAATGGCTGACTGCCATGCATGGTACATATATGTAACATGCAGACAGGCATTGAGTAAAACTTTAAAGTTCTTTACACTATTTTTAGCCTCGAAGTTGAAGACGGCGGTAAATATCAACCTGGCAATTATCAAGAACTATCATACCAACTTAGGCTATCAGTGCAAATATTATTTCAATCATACACCAGAGCTCTTGATAAGAGGGAGTGATGGTATTCTAAAACCGTTATTTTTCTTCCAAACCCTATATTGTGGGTACTCATTAGAATCGTCTCGATGAGACGATTCTAATGAGTACCCACAACATAGGGTTTAGTGGAGAATAATTAGCATTTTCAATTTTAAAAGCGAAATCACTCCCTCTATCAGAAGCTCTGATACTCTGTAAAATGCGAGTTAAATGCATCTGCAAAAAGCATCGATTCAGGTCAGCCTGCGGGGATTTGACAGCCCTGTGTCGATTCTTTATGGCGATTGAACAATTTGGTTTATGTCTCCAGAATACCAATATAAGTTTTCGAAAAACAAGTTGCCTTCAGAAGTTAAAATGTTTTTTTTTTTAACATAATGCAATATCACAACAGTCTGCATTTCTGCGTAGTTATATCATGTAGAGTTGCGGATGTAAAAAGGTGTGTATCGGATAAGACCGAAAGTCGAATTCGATGCTAACCTTTTTTACACTCGCAATAAAACACAATCCTGTGGTCTGCGCATGTCATATTCTTCGAAGATTCGACCTGTCTGCTATGACGCATCAACACCCCTCCCCCCATTTTTCCGGGGATTGTAGTAATACGCACTATAAAGTAGCAATGGAAAAATAGCTTTTATCAATACATTTGAGGAGAAATCAGGTCTCTTATAGCTCCAGATTTCTCTAAATTATTGAGCATAGCTGAATAAAGAGCACCAGGTAGTGTTTTATTGAGTAAACGTTTATTTTAGTTTGAAATTCAAAGTAATGGTTGTCGCGTATAAAAGTAGTCCGGTTTGTACCCAGAATGCCCAAATTAGATAGGTGTGTATTTGTAGAATACTATCTAGTGGGAGATAATATAAATCCATGGACAACGACAGGAACAGCTACGGTGAGATGCAACAAAATGCCCACGTAATTGATAGACTTAGTCAGAAAATATTTTTTCTATGCGGAATGTTACAACTTTTAGAACAGCAGAGGGATGTACTTCCGGCGAAGAAATTTACCGTGTAGGCGCATATTGTCGGTTTTCTTCAAAAACCTCGTAACTACAGCTTGTTTCAAGCTGTAGTTACGAGGTATTTGAAGTAAAGCGACGATATGAAACTAATTGATAGAGCCAAGGAACGTAATCAACGGATCACCTGAGATTGGGATTGGCTGAAAGACCCGAGCCTCCAAACACAAAAAGTAGTCCGTGTACACGATTATGTCTTGCAGATAGGGAGGAACATTCTCGTCATTTGTATTTACGAGTTAGGTAACGCCCGTATTTTACTCTGGTCATTAATAAGTATATAATAAAGAAGGATAAAATATCACGGCCCTGCCCAGGTCACCCAAATAACAGTTATTACAGAGAGGTAAATTGTTCTCTCTTAGAGAATACCTATATTATGGGAGTTCTTTTCTTTAAACTTTAACCAAACAGTCGCGTATTGTAATGATCTTGACAGAAGAAACTTTGTTAAAACAACATTTGAATGGAGAAAAATCTGGTAGACGTAATCAGCATTTTCTCCTGTCACCGAATTGTTTCTTATCAAAGACAATTTCAATGATTTGATCCATATAACATTTCGTCTAATTATATATATAGGATCTGACATGAGTTGAATTTTGAAACGAGTCTAGAAAAACGTTATCAAGCGAGCCATTTGCGAGCTTAATAACAATTTTTTTAGTACGAGTTTCATAATTTTTAACTCAAAAGCCGACGAGTGTCAGATTCTTTTTATCATACACTGTATAACAAGAATTATAGTTCATAATATGTTGAAACAGAGGCATACCATGTATAATGTGTAGTGAAATTTACACGAAGCCCATGTGCCTCTTTGACAAGTACATTACAAACGAGAACTAGTTCCGAAGAAACTTGCATATATTGATTTAGTTTTTAATCTAAACGTGGTTAAATTAACAACTTTATCCTGATTGAGAATTTTGATCATTAATTGCCTCCAGGAACCTAGGTCAGCAATGTTTTAGAAATGAAACGTATAATAACAAAGTGTTGACTAAATACAGCACTATTTTCTAATCTCACACGAGTTTGAGACAAGAAAATTCGTAATGATTGTATTACGTTGAAACCGGGGAAATTATGTGATAAAAATATGGTCTATAATTGAAAGGCAACTTCCCGTATCGGAGCTACATTTAACCACTGGTCTGCAAATGCTTCCTATACGGTGGTGTCCATTTCTTTTCCGTTCGGTAAAGAATGATAGTTTCTGGTATATAGAAAACTGACTAATAGCAAAAAGTTTCGACCCATGTCAGCCTGCGCAGTCCGCGCAGGCTGACATGGGTCGATACTTTTTGCAGATGCATTTAGCTCCCTATTCACAGAGCATGTCAACTCACACATGCAAGGTCTCTTATATGACAGTTAACACATTTCTGTATTGAAAGACTTGGCTTAATCACATAAATACTGAGAATGTTTATCACATGACGAAATGCGGCACTCTTTAAGATAATCACAATCGTTTAACAATCGTTTGAGAGTTAAACTGTTTCTACTGTCAGCGAACCACCAATATAGGTGTACAGCGTGTTATTAAAAGCTACGCAATTCTGTTCAAGAAATCTTCCAGACCTTTTACCCAGAATTATCAAAGCAGATTACGGTAATTTTTTCCTGAAAAATCCCATACATTGCAATTGCAAGGCTTTTCTGGTAGCGATATTAAGATAAGAAAAATGTACAGTGCAGATGATAAACTCAGTTCCATAAATAATTGTGCACTTAATGTTCTTTTATTTCTCGTCGCATGTTTTACCAAAGACCAACGAATTTGGCATCTTACTTGAATAGTTCAGAGTCTGTAGAAAATGCCAGGTTAATCAGATTTTGACTTGCAGAAAGTTTAAGTTAGATGTTTGCAGTTTAGATGAAGTAGGTACTAAAATCAAAGTTGCAAAAGTACTGAAAGAATAAGGTAACATCAAAGTCAGGTTTTTCTTTTTATAAAAAGTTCTTGTATTTTTTCAATCAGTTACTTGTATGACCAGCTCCGCACGAATCAGTCGGCAGTTTCTGAACAGAAACAATTCTTCCTTGGCAAGCTTTATTGCTGGACATGAATCCAATCGAACACCTAGATGCACCTATGACTTGAGTTGAACAGACACCCGGGTCCGTATTCACCAACCATTCTTAAGAAAATTCTTAGTCTTATTCTCCAAGATTTTCTACATTTGTAAGTAACACAACTTCTGATTGGCTAAACCAAATGGTTTAGCCAATCAGAAGTTGTGTTACTTACAAATGTAGAAAACCTTGGAGAATAAGACTAAGAATATTCTCAAGAATGGTTGGTGAATACGGACCTTGGGCCCGTTTTCACGAACCATTCTTGAGAACATTCTTTGTCTTACTCTTTGTCTTACTCTTACATTCTTTGTCTCACTTACAATGTTTTTTAATGCATCTTCATGACATTATACCAAGCAAGCCATCACATAATTAGGGGTCCATAAAGATCCAATCATAAAGTGGATATCACTTGTAAAACAGGTTTAGTTGTGCTTATGGGTCGAAAGATGAAACCCGTTTAGAACAATAAAACAGAAACCTGTGGTCAACCTTTTTTAAATCGATGCTTATGAGAGAAACCGTTGACAGCATTGTGCTTAGAGATCGAAAGATGAAACCCGTTTAGAACAATAAAACGGTAACCTGTGACCAACCTATTTTTTTAATCGATGCTTATGAGAGTGACCGTTGAACACATTTGCTGCAAGAAGAAGAAAGAAAGAAAGAAAGAAAGAAAGAAAGAAAGAAAGGAAGAAAGAAAAAAGAAAGAAATACCTTACAATGCCATCCAAATTTTTAACGGCCGCGAGGCAGAAGCCTGTTGAAAACAATGTAGGAAAATGAGAAAATGCTGTTTACCAGCATTTTCTCCTTTTCCCATAATGTTTTCTTCTCCATCAACAGAAGATCATTATTTGAAGTACAACTATTTTTCGTCTGCAAATGCTTTCAATTTGGTAGATTCTAAAGTTCTAAAGTTTTTTTCGTTCGATGAAAAGTTCAATAAACTCCTTCTTACCTTTAAATGTCGGGGTGTTACTTCACGACAGAGAGACAGCCTCTGACTTTGTCCGATCTCGTCCGCTTCAATCGGATACAGGACCTCTCCAATAATGGCATCCCGAGAATAGCGGTCAAAACTTAGCAGAACAAAATGGAGGATGATCCCATGTAACTGGTTGACTTGAATCCCGTAGAAAGTGAAAGTCTCATCATAAACGGGATTTAACGTTTTGCGCATGACTCTAGTCTTACATTTGTGTTTCTTTTCTGGTAGGAGCTGTAGTTTGACGTACGGATCACATCCACCGAGAGTCGGGTCTCTCGGCGGAAGGTCTGTTACACTCATGATATTGACCAGTAGGGCTGCTTTTTCTTGATCATATTCAACAGCGAAATTCAAGGAACCAAGATATTTCGGGTGTGGTTTTTCAATGAATTCAATGACATCTTTGTGCTCTTTTATTCTTTTTTCTTCATCTTTCTCAGGAGTTTCACCACCCTTTTCACTCTCAAAATGGACTTCCGTCTTTCCAAGATGGTGTGGGGAATCCATAGTGTCGGGTTTAACTGAAAAACTCCCTGGGGACAGTTTTTCGCCAGGGCCGGTTGGGTGTTCGGGAGGAGTTATCGGACTTGTTGATTTACTTGTTTTCATGACATGACTTCCTCGGGAATGCATTTTCTTTGTGGACGAGCTCTCTTTCAGTCCCTTTTTAATGGCTGAAGAGAGCCTATATTGCGAGTTTTGCATCACACGGCGTCTGTAACATTTGTAGGCGATGGCTGTTATAAGCATCAGCGACACCATGACGATGGCACATATTGCTACGATTGCGAAGGTACCCACTGAAAATAGAAGAAAACGTTACTATAAATCACCATTAGGCTTCATGGCAAGACATCCTCATGTTTTCTATTACCGATAGGCTCCAGAAAAAAAAAAGAATACAAGAATATGGCTTCATACATCTTCGCAAGCCAAGGATACTAACTCCACTTTGTTCGTTACGTACCTTGGCCGCTCGCTCGCCTCTTTAAAAATCGAAACTTCCGCTGCGCCACCTATCGAATATCACAAGTTGCATAACCTTTGCTGATGTTATTTCTGACCAATCAAGATGCTCGTAATAATATTTGTTGGGCAATGCATCAAATATGGCTGCGCTTTCGGAATCATCAGATCAGAAACAAGACGAACAGACATACGATAATCCGCAATCATTTGGCTGTGGAACCCGTCCTAATACTTCACATAATTGATCGTAAACTATATAAAACTTATTAAATATCAATCGTCTACTCTTTTTTGGCAAATTTTCGTCACAGACACGACAACTTTCGTTTTTGATGGGCGCCGCCATTATTGTTTTCTGTTTTGCGAAAGATTTCTTGTTATGAATGGTTTGATTGGACGCGATGGGTTTTGATCGCATCCAATGAAATGGCGCAGCGGGAGCTTCGATTTTTAAAGAGGCGAGCGGCCAAGGGTACTACCTTAGTATCCTTGGCTTGCGAAGATGGGCTTCATATAAAAATTCCAAGTCTGTTTATTACACAGGGTCGGTGTTATTTAACCCTCGGGCTGCTAAGCGCGACTCATTGGCCTTTTGCGGACAGTGTAGATCAAGATCAGACTGCACAGAACGTGCAGTCTGATCTTGATTCTACACTGTCCGATAAGGAGATATTATTCCCAAAAACATAACTTTGAAAAAGCAATATTTTGATTTTTACAATCGAATTGAAAATTTTCTTTCAGTTATTTACCAGGATGAGGGTTAGATATGTCAAAGTAACAGTTGCTCGGATTTGTCAGTTGATGCAGTTGCTGAGGTATGGTTTTGAAGTTTGAGATTGTTAATCTACATGGAAGTATATCATTTTCTCTTTTAAATTTTTGTTTTGCACCAAGTTAAACGGAAAAATCTCGGCCGCAAGAGTTTGCTCTACAAAAATTTAGAATATTTCCCTCCAAATAAAATCAACAGAGAGAGAAAGAGAGAGAGAGAGAGAGGGTGTCGATTCTTTAACCCTTTCCCATACGACAAACTTTTGGACTAGACTTAATTGAAAGCATTTGCAGACGACAATTCAACTCTTGCTGATTAGATGATTTCTGTCTATGATAGGTAGAAAACATTGTGGGAAAAGGAGAAAATGCTGGTTACCAACTTTCAAAAGTCTACTATTCCAGACCCGTATGAACCAGGGATTGTTTGGGAAAGGGGTAACACTTGTTTGTTCAAGACTAATTTCATTTTTCGTCGGAAGCTAGTCCCCTTCATGGCAGCTGTAAGTACCTAGCGACCATTGTAGTGCAATCAATCGATCTTTCTGGAGAATAATAAAAGAAGGAGCGGAAAGATGTACGACAAGGTAGACGAATAATGTTTCCCAGGAAAAGTGAATAATTGACTGTTTCATCAACATTTCAAAATTCAATTTTTCCCTCACTGAAATTATATTTTTATTGCTTACCATACCTAGCCATAAATAATTAAACAGTTTTGCGTAGCAATATATCACTCTGAAGGGGTCCTCCTATATGTGCTGTTTCTTCGACTTTTCATCAGACAAATCCGTATTTTAACGTACTTCAGAAAGAGCCTTGGAGAAAACATTGGTAAGCACAATTCTTCTCCTTTTCACAAAATGATTTCTACCATTTTTACAACTCTACAAACGAACAGTTTCATTTGAGCAACATTTCAGCTGTCGTCGTTCTTCAATTCAGATGAGTAAAAAAATTTGAAATATTAAATATATTTAAATTTGGTCTTGCATGGATAATTTAACAGGAACCAACAGAATATTTATGTTGGTTTTTCGGGGTACTAATCTAGTGGTAAAAAAGTATGACTGATACCTATCAAAACTGTGTAAGCGGTACTCTGGCACATGGACTTTTTTTCTAATCCCTTAGATGCATTATACCAAGCAAGTCCATATAAGCCGTTCGATCTTACAAACAGCTGAATTATGAGGTTACTGGGTCCTTTTATTTTTAGAACATAGACCTAATACAAAAAGTTTCGATTCAGGAATGTGCAGGCTGACCTAATCGAGGCTTTTTGCAAATAATAATAATAATAATAATAATAATAAGTACTTTGTTTTAAGAGGGTGGAGAGACTCATTTAGTTGTTAAACTAATCTCCCATGAGGCCCTCTGAAAAAAAATGTACAGTTAAAACAAGGGGTCAAGATATCCTTCATGAATAATAAAGGTAGGTACTGATTTTTGGTACCTATAACTTGCGATGAAATGCTGGAAGCATTTGTCTTTGAACGTTTTCAGGGAGTCTTGTGTTTTAATGTTGAGAGGTAGGGTATTCCAAACAATTGAACCAGAATATGCAAAAGACCGTTTCCACGCATTAGTTCGAGGTTTGCCTAACTTAAGGTTTAAGTTAGATGTTGATCCTAAGGAATAATTTGAATTTTTATCATTTTCTTGGGTGAACTTACTTGTTATGTAACTAGGGGTCATAAGGTTTTGTGCTTTGTATATCATGACACATCTTAGGTACTGTACTCTTTTATCAAAGGGAAGCCAATTAAGTTGTTTGAACATATCAACTGATGGCGTTAAATGCATTAAGTCCTCTTGTATATAAATAAAGGACGGCTCAGTTGCTTTTTCATCACGCTCTTGCCTATATGTACCCAGTGTTGCAATCCGCATCTATCTCTGTTAAAGGTGCGATACATACTTTCTTATCAATTTCAAAGATATTTTCCATTTTGTCGTGCCCGTATGATTTATAGGGTTTGCCTTTTTTCAGGCCCAGAGTAATTTGAGGACAGCATGCATAAAGACAAGTTTGCCTTTAAAGTGCCTAGAATAGAAAATAATATTATGCGCGCCATTCATACAGATTAAAAGTGACAATTTCAAATATAAAATGGTCCAAGGCTTGCAAAGTCCTTTTTTACAAGAAATTTTGGTCTTAAATGACCCAGAGATGCTATCTTTTCCGTCTGCATGGCTTCTTTGGCAGTCAGAACACGCAAATGATTTATTTCATAAGCGGATCTCAAACCCGATTAGAAATATACATACAGGCATTAATGCCAACAATACATGGTAACATATCAGTGCATCACCTATACAGAATTAAAAATGCTACTAATCAATTTTAACAAAAAAGGTGCCAGATCAGAAGGCGAAGTGACATGGTTCGCTTCAGCCGTGGACAAGTTTCCAAGTGCGCTAACACCTGACCGTACAACGAATTTAATATACTGCAAAGTTTTACGATTTCAGCTTGTATTCACTAAAGTCTTGAAATTTCTCCATTTTATGCTCACGAGTACGCTTACGAAATAAAGTTTTCCTTTTGGGTGCCCCAACACACTGGAAAACATCACTGAAAACTAAATGAATTAAGAGTGATTCTGGGTTCTATCATTTAAACATCGAGGTAAGTAACTATCTTTTTATTTTTTTCTTTGCAAAAGAAAACGTCCATTAGCTGGTAACCGGCTTACACCCACCACTGAACATTTCTATGCATATATGTGGCACCATTTAATGAGTGAAAAGGTAAGGAATTAATGAAATTTAAAGCTTCATTCCGTCGAATGGACCCGTAAAAACTGCATTCTTTTGTATGCATGATTTATATTTTCACGGGTTTTCGCCATAATTATAGTGATGAACGTTTTCAGGTATTATGCCATTAGCTATTATATACGAATCATATAGTTTTTTTTTTTTAATATTACAACATTGAACTTTGATACTTTCTAATTTGCTTACATGATGAAGGGATGGCTCGTTTGACTTATGGGCGACTGGCAACAATATGACTCCGCCATCTTGGATTTTGCTTGAAAGTGTAACGTTAAAAGGTAAGCGTCTACAGGTCTTCCGATAGAGAAAATCTGCTGTTCCGTGGGAGCTACCAGTCGGCAGCAATATTCATTTAGAGCATATTAGCTAACAAATCGCGAGATATTTCTTTCCAGATATATATCAAAGCGTTGAGAAGACTGGAGTGGTACTTGTCGATGAAGCCGCTGTGTAAAATTAATAATTTGAAAGAAAAAGAGAAATATTTGAAAATTGGCTTAAAAGTCAACCAACTACGCAAATGAATGCCTTTTTGGTTGAAGGGAGTGAACACCTGACAAAGTTAGGATTATTTGTGTATTGGCGGTCTCCTTTTGATCATTAGGAGAAGTCGGAAGTTACGTCCTATGACAGTACGATGCATGATGAAAAGAGAGAGAAACCAGTTGAATAATCGGATAAAATTAAGTTTGTACCTGAAAACGATGATTTTGGAATATTTTTGGCCGTTAACATTTCATTCCCATCATTACAATTATTTCGATTTATACATATTCATGCCCAATGATATTGAGTAGCGCGCAATCATTGCGTGAACAAGCCATGGGACGAACTGGCTTTGAAACGAAAAAGCCCGGGACCAAGCGATCGGTAGAAAAATTTTGTAATAGAAGGCTATGAGCGAATGAAACTATATTCAATCAAAAATTGGTATTTCCACGATCGATGGCCTCATCCAGTGTATCTTAACACGCCATTTCCAAACACATATCTGAGTATCTCCAAAAATCATTTGCCTGAGAAAATTGAGTTTAATTCGGTTTATTTCCTTCGGCTTTGAACAAAATACAATACATACTCTTTAAAATTCAATATTGAACTCGTAGCGCTATTGTCTTTGATAAACATCACAAAAGTCAAAAGTATCAACGACAGTTGGTCATGCTGAATAATTAAACTGATTTTTCTAGCTATTTCTAGGGACTAAAATAGGCTAGAACTACTCTTGACTGTTAGCAGTTTTGGAAACAGATATTTTTAGTTTAGCATTTAGATAAAGTTTACTAAATGTTTCGACGCAAAAAATAAAATAAATGGAAAATCTGTAAAAGAGCCTTAGGGACCATTTTTCTGTAAATTGTTGACAAAATCACACAGACGGCAAAAGGGACAAAAAATATGTCATGAGATAGCAGGAGTCACGTGGCCAATGTACAAAGTAATTCCTAGACTTGTTCGATATGTCGAAGGATTAGGCATAATTCCTCAACGCCCACGTACGAGGTCGTTTACGTCAAGCCTGGTAATAGAAACTGGATACTGAGGGCTACCCTAAAATCGATTTGTTCTGGGAATATACAAGACTTGGACAGATAGATTTATCGCGTCTTAGGATAACGTATATACGTTGACAAAGGATATTAGACTAAAGCATTAATTATTCATGTCCTATTTTGCAGATTTATAGGCCTATTATTTTAGTATTAGATCTATCTCCCCCAAAAAATTTGCTGCACTATTTATATATAAATAATGAACATAACTCTTTACTCTTTTCTCAACAGAAAGTAAAAAATGGGTCCAAAGTGAAAGCGTTTTTGGACGACAAATAAAATAAGGCTAAGGTAATGGATTTTGTGTCTAAAAGAGTTTAAAACATTGTAAACATGGCCAACTTTATCATGCAAATCAAACCCGGTAACTGTTATTTGACCGCTATGTAAGCCAATTAAATTATGAGAGTTTGATCCCTTTTGGCCGTGAAATCGATCACATACGGAATTATATATTGACTGGCGATCTCTGCAAACCCTTTGCACTTATAACCCGAATTTCGCGCTTCGAGTGTAGAGGGTGTCAATTTATTGGAAAACAACTCTGCGGGATATCTGGGGTTGTAAATTACTGGGGTACCAAACCTTGTAGGATTTGTTTTCCTTTCAGGTCTTACAATTTGATCTACCTCAAATTTTACCGAAAGCACGCGTTTGAAAAATTATGGTCAGCTATAGAAATGCTTTTGACCAGCATTTGCTCTTTTTCAAGCAATGTTGTCATGCCTTAATTGATACAAATTGAATAATTTGAGCCATATTTATTGTGTTGTCTACAACTGCTTTAAATATTGGGGCAGTCATACATTGCCAGTTCCTGAAGAGTTAAAAGAAAAAAAGAAAAATATCTGCAGTACAAGTTTCTTATGATGAGACTAAAGACGGGGGAGGAGCGCGACACGAACGCTCGAAATGTAACAGCATATATGTTTACTGCATCTTTGGAATTTTATCTCTGATTTTTTCATCATAATTTTGAATTCAATCTCTGATATTTTTATTGATTTATCAACAAAAATGGTACAATAGTAAAAATACTTCGGTAGGATATATTTCTGAATAGCTATACCCACAAAGTTAAGGATGTTATGAAGAGGCTTCTCTTGTTACAATACATAGTCAACAGACGGCATTTTATTGTAATTGTTTTGCATAGCGTCGTCACAAATACATGTACGTACATGTATATTAGGCTGGGGAAAGTGTGTTGGTAGATCAGACCACACTGGTATCGTCTGATCTATCATAAACAAATCAACCGTATACAAATTATACCTTTTAACTTTTATGTTCAATAGGTGAGTTCTTTTTAAAATAATTTCGTCATTTTTTAGAAGAAGTCAGTGGTTTTGTGAGCACACGGTAAACATAAATCAGCCTGCACAATATTGTTGGAAAATCAAAATTATCTTCAGGGAAGTCAGAAAGCTTATTTATATTGTTCTTGAATATGGCGTAGTTTTCAGTCATTTAGAGAATACATTTTTAGCCCTTTTTACACTTTTTTAAAGCAACTATCGTATTTTCTTTCTTTTTCCCTGATCGTTTGCATTGTGCCGGAGTTCTCCGATGATGACCGAGTCTCACTGTTAGATAGGACACCTATCGGGTATCTTGATTGGTGTTACGTAATGGTATACATTGATACATTTATACGGGGTAATCGGAAAGAAAGTACATGTATCAGGAAAAAAAATCAGATTTCTTTAGGGAGAGGAACTATATAAGCTTTGATGCTTTCGTTTCAATCCTTTTCGCAATACATGTTGTTGTAAATGAATGATGTTAGTATATTGAATAAATTAAAACTAAATGTTTAAACTAAGATCAGAATTTTTTTACGAGATTATTTATAAGGATTTAAAGTCAAGTTTAACAAGATCTTGTTTAAGGAAGTCCAATTTGCCGCCTTCTCTCTTTAGCTCTTTACTTGCAAATGTGTGATGATTAATGAATTTTCAAAAGTATTATATGGCGACAGCTCACATATTCAAATTTCCTCGCTATTTTCAATCTGATCACATGTATTTTCTCCCTTCCATGTGTTTTCAAAAGTCAATAATTTGACCCTTACCTGATATGCCAATTTGAGGCTCTTCCAAATAAAGATATAATGTCAAAAATATGGATAAATGATGATACACATGTCTGATTTAGTGAAAAACATTGTGGAAAAAAGGAGAAATTGCTCGTTACGAGCAATTTCTCCTTTTCCTACAATGTTTTCAAAAGCTGACTGTTGTTGATACGTCAATATGAGTATCTATGGAGTAAAGGGTTAAAACCTTTTCCCATATGGAGAACTTTTTGACTTCACCAACTTAGAAAAAAAGCAATTTCAGAAAATAAATCAAATGTAGCTAAATTGATATTCTTCACTTTAAAAGAGTAGAAAACATTGTAGGAAAAGGAATCAATACTGGATATTGGTATTTCTCCTTTTCTCACAATGTTTACAAAAGGTTTTATGCAGGACCGTTGAAATTCGGGAGTGTGCTGTACGGGTCACATCAATACTCCCAAAACGCAAATTGTTTTCTGCTGATTTCAGTCATATATTGATATTGATAATTTTTTTAAGCCAAAAGAATTTTGACACATAAAATAAAACCGATTCGGCCCAGGATTAGACTGCTTGTTTTGTACAGTTTTTTACTGGTCTATTGACTGCATAATTATTATAATGATCCAATAGTACAACAAATTCAATCTTCTTTAGAAATAAAGAAAAAAAAAAAAAAAAAAAAAGAAATAAAAATGCAATTTAAAGAAATTTATGCTAACTAAATTGAAATTATTTTCCAAAAAGAATTAAAACAAGATGATACTGGGAAGATAATGGTTTTTACAGATCTCTTAAAAGTTTTCACTGATGCAAAAAATATACACGTACATGTATAAAAATGATAAATACAATTATTATATATTTGGACAATGTGTAAAAACAGGATCCAGGTTTAACAAAACATTATAGACAAGGTTATCATGTCATCAGTTCTTATCTTCCCTTTATCCGTTGCTAAATCTTTTCACCCAGTCTTAAAATCTCACTTTGCTCGATACAGCATGTTTTATACAAAAATTAACGATAGTGTCGTTTTTAAACTAAAATGGACGCAAGATCTCAATTTAACAAATGTAAACTAATACTTAGATCATAATCACAACAAAACATAGAATACTTCAAGACGTTATAGATTTTTTTTTTGCATTTCATTTTTATGTTATTTAGCGTCAAAAACGGCGCAAGAGCAAATTTCTTAAACCTTTCTATAGAAATAAGAAGGAGAATGGGTCAGTAACTTTAAATCAAAATGGACGCAACTTCCCATTTTGCTACAGGAATTAAAATTATATTGAAGTAAAATAGAGATATTACAGAATACTTCAAGACGTTATAGATTTTAATCATTTTAGAAGAAAAATGTGTTTTAGTCGATCAAAAGATTTTTCCTTCTGAATCCTATATGACAGGCCGTTATCGGAAATCCTTTCGGACCAGATAATCGATAAGTTCCAAGGAGAGTAACTCTTGCTCGACCTGCAGGTGAAAGTTGGGGATGAAAGTAGAAAATACTGGTCCCAAAACATTTTCAAAATTAATTTCATTCTCCAGAGACGCTAAAACTTGGCATTTTTCTGCACTAAGAGAATAGCGGGCATTTTTTTTTTTTCTTCTTTTTTTTCCTTCTTTAAGTAGTTTTTTCTTACATTTTGTAAAAAAGAAAGTTTATCAAACTGTGCACTTTAATAGATACGATGTACAAGAGATATTGACAAAATGCTTTACCTCCCTTTACAATAAACGCCTATTTTGGCGTCAGTTTGCCAAATGCTAGACCCTTCCACCCTATTATATTCCATTTGATTTTTTGATTTGACAGTGATAAAGTATACTTTTAACTGAGATAAGATGCCTTTTATAAAATGTGAAAATCACAAAGGTGGAGGAAAAGTGGAAGATTTATATATTTTGGCCTTTCTCAATTAGGCCTTTCAGTCATGCGCAAGCTGCCTGCCCCTCAGTGATCTTTACTTAGTCTGCGTTCCTTGTAGGTTAAAACAGAGATACAGTTGATGGCATTCAGATAAATATATCACTCATTTCGCAAATAATATCATTATATCAATGCTTGTAGGTTATGTAGAAGCCATATTCCTACAATTACAGGAGCTTATTTGGGCTCATGAGTGGTTGGACAGGTCGAGAATCTGAGTCAATAATATGCATCTTTGAAGTTATATACCTAAACAACCAAGACTGTTTATGCCATACCTCATGGTACAGTCCATAGCCAGCCAAAGGCATCTTGGAATCTTTCCTTCCAATGATTGATGGATCTCAGGATATTCACTGCACATAAAAAAATCAATCCAGAGAGCAAGGGAAAAGACTCAAGTTATGCCGAGCCTGAATACGCGTTTTGGCCGTCCTTCATTTCAAACCACTTTATTTTCATTTGTCACACCTATTCATAGTGACTTTCTCAGTAATTGAAGCTCAGTCGGGTACCGCAGTGGTTAGCTGATTTTTGTGACTCTCACTTGCGAAACATGTGAAGAAAGTACATGTAGTCAGTGACTTGGAAGGTAAGTTGTGCCAGCACTGGTGTGAGATAGCCAGGAGACTCCTGCGAAGATCGCCAGCCGCCGTGATATGTTCAAAGCTGTTAACCCATTATCACACAATCACTATTTTTGACGCCCCTGAGAAAGAAGCCTTTAGGAAAACATTGTGGGAAAAGGAGAAAATGCTGGTGACCAGCATTTTCTCCTTTTCCCACATGTTTTCTATCCTTCACAAAACAAATTTCAAATTTTCAGTCACTTTTATTTTGTCGTCTGCGAATGCTTTGAATTTGGACCAGTCTAAAATTTTGTCGTTTGGTAAAGACTTAAAAAGCGTTAATCGGTTAACCCCAATGCAAATTACCCAATCAAGAATACAAAATATCAACGCAATAACAAATAAAAAAAGGACCAGCTCACAAAGTTACAGGGTGCACTAAACTAGTTGCTGTTCTTATTTCTTTTTTTCTAATAAAATGGCTGAGAAATTTTCTACCGAAGGAAAGGCGAACACGTATTGACCTTGTCCTACATCAAAATAACCAATTGCCCATCCTTAAATTACGAGTATCTGTATGTTCTTGTATCTGAAACTGTTGGCAATTTATTACCATGTAATTCTTAAAGACCGAATAACCTGTGAACAATTGCTTGTAGAATCAGCTTGTACAGCTAACTGCTGTAATCAATATTTACAATTCCCACAGACAAAACTAAAACAGAAGACCCAATGTATGCTTTTTAGGATCATTTAAATATTGATAAACCTAACTAGAAGAAGCTTTATTTTTTAGGAGATAAAAAAATGCAGATCATACATGCTAGGTTGAACAACAAATCTAACAGTCTAAATGGGAATTTACACCCGAGAGTTTTGATATATATACAATCCCCACTTTAAAGTTATCTTCAGTTCAGTCAACCTAACAATACGTCTATTACGAGGGTGATCAGAAAGAACGTGGACCAGTGCCTGTCTTAGAATATTGTTATGAACAACTTGGAATGTCTACTTTTTAAAAGAAATAGCCATCTTTGAATTCTATGTTCTTATGCACCTTGATTCCCAGACGTGAAACACTTGCCCGAGCGCGTCAGGTGACATTACTCTGATGGACCCGGTCAACATGAGGGTTAGTTCTCCTCCCGTAGTGCTTGCCTCATAGAGAATCTTTCGAAACAGTAACCAGTCAAAGCTCACAAGGGTACTGAATTATAGGGAGGTTGGCTAGTTTTTCAGTGTTTAGTTTTTGAAGTTTTATGTACAAGTATGGCTACGTAAGCTGGGGCGTTATCTTTGTGTAAAGTGACATCAGTCCGCAGGCCTTCTGTCTATATTCTACGTATAGAGTATGTGGAATTTCTTTGAAATATATGGACATAAAACTCACCATTGACTGTCACACAGTGTATGTATTGATACAACATGATTAAGAAGATAAAAGGAGAATAGAAAAAAAAAAACATGATGCGCATAACTTCACCAACCAACTTGGAAAGTTTGGCTTTTACAGCGAAAGGCAATGTTGAATGGTTTTATACCTTGTCTTGATGATTAGTTTCAGTCTTATTAAAGAGTACCTATGTTTCGTCGCATGTTACAGTAAAGTTTGACCCCTCAGCCCTAATGTGTTCTGAAATTTCTCAATAAATTTCAACCCTAATACCCATCGGCTCGGGTGTTAATAGTCGAGATACCCATCTTGTGCGAACAGGGGACATTCCAAGATTGACAGTCAAAATCTCCTTGGTACTTGGATATGACATGTTAAATGTGTCAGCAGTTTTGCTGACAGTATTTCGGCAATCTTGATCTACATGCTGCTCTACGGTCCGTGCTGTTTTGGTTAATGACTGATATTGATGGAGTGCAGAGTCTCCTTAAACTGTTTCTAAATCGGTTTTGATTTTCGATGAACACTTTTCGAGTTTGACGTAATTTCTGATTACTCTTGTCATTAAAATGACGTTAGACTTTATCTACTTACTTTTTCCTGTTTCAGAAGGCATTGCTCTATAGACGAGTTGTGCAACGAGGCTGTCTCATGCAGCAATGTGACATTGATCAAATATAAAGCTTTTATTTTGAGGGGAGGGGTACGCCACAGGGAATTAACGAAAAACGACAGTACTGGATTTTGACGAAGGTTCCAACAACAACAACAACTATAACAAAAAAGGGTTACAATCATGAATTAAAAAGAATACTTGGTCTTTTTTTGTGCAAGATCGAAATTTGTTATTGTACGGATGGTCCAAGAGTTAATCGCAGAGGTCAGAAGTTGCCGAGTTGCGCCTTCTAAACAGATTAGTGATCATTCCAATACATTTCATTTTCATACTTTTAACTGGTATGATTTAAATGAGTCATACTCTGTGATAAGGGGAATTGATGAATCTGTAAATGTATTGACTCATGTAAGCCTGCGCAGTCTGCGCAAACTGACACAGGTCGAAACATTTTGCTGCATGTATTTGTAAATAGTACCGCACGTCTATTGCCCTTTCTACCGTATAGTGGTTGTTAGAAGACAGTAATTTTTAGTGTCCATGATCATATGGAGTGCAACACGCGAAAAGGGTCATTCGGACATTTGCGTAAAATGTCGTCTCTGATCAGCTTGTGCCGTCCGCACAGGCTAATCCGAAACGACACCTTCCGACTTTATGTGATTTTCTGTTTTACACAAGTCTACTGTAGCACAAAATCTAATGTAGTCGTAAAGTGCCGTCTCGGATTAGCCTGCGCGGACTGCGCAGGCTAATCCGGGACGACACTTTACGCAAATGTCCGAATGCACCTTTTCGCGTGTTGCACTCCATATGATGTCGACCTTAGTATAATGTACTAATGAGTTGCATTATCTCTCCTATGTCAGAGCATGTGGCCGAGCCCAGATAGCTCAGTCGGTAGCATGCGGGATTTGGGAGCAAAGGGTCGTGGGTTCAATCCGTGGCTCGACCAACTTCTTACCGAGGACTGATGATAATCATTGCGACAAGATTCATTCCTCTCCAACCGCTAATCATTGTTTCTATGGTGATTTTCGATAGAAAAGGAGTCAGTGACCTGGAAAGAAAACTGCGCGGAGTACTTGTAAAAGGGTCTCCAGGAAAGCATGGAGAGGTGCACTGGCCGAAGCCATGATATAAATGAGATAATGTTGAAAACGGCATTAAACACCATAAAATCGATCAATCAATCAGATCATGGGCGAAATCTAAATGAGCCATGCTCTATTAAAAGGGGGCTTAATGCATCTGCGAAAAGTATCGACCCAGGTCAGCCTGCGCAGTTCGCGCAGGCTGACCTGGGCCGAAACTTTTCGCTGTTGGTCAATTTTTCGTATGTACAAGGAGCAGTATACCTTAAGATTAAGTCAATCATTAAATTAGTAGCTATAATGGGCCCATAAGTAATTGATGACTCACTTGGTACCCATGGATCACGGAGATGCATTTAGCTCCCTTTTTACAGAGAATGGCTCCAGTGCACCCGCCCTTTGTACTTTTGGCCGCAATTAGGCCCTACCAAGGACAACAATTTCTATAAATATTTTACTTACAGTGTGTCGGATGTGTGGATAATTTAATTTTTTCAGCGTTTTGGATCCCCTCTGCTACCATGTTGTAGAACTCTGTATAAATCCGCCAAGAAAAGTAAAACAGTAAGCCTGATTGATTCCTTTTAACAACAGGACATAAAACTTAATATTCATCAAAGCTGAAGTATCGTTTCACATGGTTAATCCGAGTTTAGTACCGTTCTTAAGTTATTATTGATCCGATTGGCGTTAAATTCCTTCCTTATGTTGGGTAATTTCGCGCCTGATGCGTGAACGTAAACTACACTAAAATTTCTAAATATGAACAACGAGAAATAATGAGTTCGCCTCTGTAAAAATTATTCCCCCAACTGTTGCGGACAGCGCTTTTCTAAGAGAAAAGCTTTTATTGATCCAGATCTGGAATCCATGCGCCTGGGCGATGGAAGCAGCGATTGAGTTTCAGAATCTGATCGATTATTTGCTGTTCAATACCAAGCTTGGTCTCACAATATAGTGGATTATTCCAATTTAATGTAGTGGACCCGTAATGGAAAAAAGATCATTTCCAGTATAATATTATCCTACAAAATGTGCTATGATTAAAAATGAGTATTATTGTACTGCTTTAACAGAGCCATATTTTCCTTCTCTGAATTATCATTCATAACTCCAAAACCACTATATTGTCATTACAAAGGGAGATAATAATTACCCCCCTTTTTCTGGGAACTATCCAAAGTATCAAAAGATAATTTCAAAGTAGAGCTAAAAGGAATTTTTGGTAGGCCAAAAATTTGCAACAGTATTATATCTTTGTAAACCCATATTTATCAACTGTCAAGAAATGTTATTCCATGTTGCATTAGAATTGTTACGGGTCTAATGCCTTAATTAACCCTTTTCTAAACAACCCCTGGTTTTTACGGGTTAGAAATAGAAGCCTTTTGAAAACATTGTGGGAAAAGGAGAAAATGCTGGTAACCAGCATTTTCTCCTTTTCCCACAATGTTTTCTACTCTACCATATAGAAAAATGATCTTTTAAGCAACTGTTAATTTGTCATTTGCTAAATGCTTTCAATTTGGTCGGGTCCAAAATTTGCTCTTTGGTAGAGGATTAATGAATACTGTGAAGAAACGCGGTCAAGCTATAGGTTAAATTGTGAACCACAGATTTTTCTTATTTGTGCTGTTTGAACTCTTTAGCAAATGGCCGAGCCCCGGTATCTCATTCCTCTTTAACCGCTGACCATTGTTTCGACAAAGGTTATGTGGGAAAGCAGCCAGTGGCTTGGAAGATATGAAGTGTTGTGTGCTGGTAACAGAAACCCAAGGAAAACATGGATAGGTGCACTGGTAGTCGAGATATAACGAAAATAATCATGAAAACGGCGTTAACTCTTTATCAATCGACAAAATTTTACACTGATCTAAATCCAAGGCAGTTGCAGGCGACAAATCAGAGGTTGCCCAAATGACCAGATCGTTTTTAATAATTTTGAAAACATTGTGGGAAAAGGAGACAATGCTGGTAACCAGCATTGTCTCCTTTTCCCACATTGTTTTCAGAAGCTTTCCTTTTCAAGGTCGTTAAAAATCATGATTATTTGGTAAAGGGTTAAGCACTTTACAAGCAATTAATCAATCAATCGATCAATCAATCAATCAATCAATCTTTAGCAAACGACAGAGTTTTGGACTGGTCTAAATTGAAAGCGTGTGCAGACGACATTTTACACGTGGCTAACAGTAAAGAATTCGTTTTAACATTCAACATTTATTCAGCATAAAACAGCACTTGCATGTTTATAGCTTACAACATATCAAACAAATTTATACCCATATGCGCAGAAAACAAAGACATGAATAGAATGCTATTATCTAGGAAGTATGAAATAATTCACTATATCAATACAACAGCGCCATTTTTAAAGATTTTCCATAATACATCTGTCTGATCTTGAACAAAATAAACAGACGTATTATGGAAAATCTTTAAAAATGGCGCTGTTGTATTGATATAGTGAATTATTTCATACTTCTTAGATAATAACATTTTATTTATGTCTTTGTTCTCTGCGCATGTGGGTATAAGTTTGTTTAATATCTTGTAAGTTATAAACATGCAAGTGCTGTTTTATGCTGAATAAATGTTAAATGTTAAATGCTACGGAATTTGTTTTGGTAAGGGTAAAAAACAATATGGAAAAAGGAGAAAAATGCTGGCTACAAGCATTTTCCCTTTTTTATTTCCATTTTTTTCAAAAATTGTCTTTCTCAGGGTCGTTAGAATTATGGACTTTGTGGAAAATCTTCGAAGGGTTTGATAATGTTTTTGTCAATATCAGTGTCGGTTGAATATATTCTATAGAATCTATCGACCGCGATTTGTCTTCAAAGATTTAATTCTTTACCAAACGACAAAATTTTGTACTAGGCTAAAATGAAAGCAATTGCAGATGAAAGAATAAATGTGAATCAAAAACTGAGTGTGATTTGAGAAGGGTAGAAAACATTATGGGAAAAGGAGAAAATGCTGGTTACCAGCATTTTCTCCTTTTCCCACAATGTTTTCTAAAGGCTTCTTTCTCAGTGTCGTGAAAGATGGGGTAGTGTTGTAATGGGTTAACCCCTCTTCTTGTCAGAACAAGGCTCTAATGGTACATTATTCCAATACAACACATAAATTATGGAAACCTAACATACTTCCATGAATCACTAGCTTTACTTTCAGAGCACTGACAACAGCATTTTGACAAACTTAACCAATCAGCTGCTAAGAACGACACAATGACCTTTTGCGGACAGTGTAGATCATGATCAGACTGCACAGAAATTCAAGCTTGTTAGCTTAACCGCTGTTATTCTTCCCTAGATGACAGGTGTTAATTTATGATTGTGTGACGATTCCTTCATTGCTCTAGACGATTTCAGTGCCAAATCTATCGCCTACCTCTTTACAAGTCTGAAAATATATTTTCCTGAAACTGAGACAGGCACATCTTAACCCCTATCCTGGAATGACAGAAACTCGGACAAGCTTTTATATTAACCTTTATAGTTGTAAACAAAAATACATTCAAGTAGACAGTAAGAATCCATTCAAAGGTTTTTTTTTTTTTTGAGAAGGGGGCTGGGGGTGGTGCAAGATATCGGATAATGTAGATCGAAGATCAGACTGCACGTTCTTTGCGGTCTGATTTTGATCTATACTGTCCGCATAAGGTCAGTTAGTCCCGCGTAGTAGGGTTAATGGCTAAAAAAGCCGACGATACCGACGATATAAATTCAAGAAATAAATGCGCAGAGGATGCTGTCAGATCTTGATATATGCCGTCTTTTAACAGCCTCTTATTTAACAATGGCGACGGAGAGTTTAAGAGAGATAACTCTGTCAAGTTCATTTTTAGAAAAATCTTACAGAGTTATCTATCTTGGTAAATTCGTTCCTAGTCATTGCCTTGTGTGGCAATTCGATCTTTCAAACGCTTTAGCAAAGTAAGCTTTATTTTGCCAACCGTGTCTATTTAGATCAGAAGGTACAGAATATGCTGTCAGATCTAAGCATCGACTTTTTTCTTTATTCAAATGATTTTTTGTCATCTAAATGGCTTGTATTGTATTCAATTTTCAGGGTGCTTTTGCCGGGATGTTTAACAAAAAAAAACTTGCAAGAGGTTAAAAAGATAAAAACTAGTCATCAGGCAACTCGAAATGAGCTTGAAAAGATTATTTCTTTTAAAAAGGATGTAAAAGAAGGAGAAAATGCTTGTAGAAAGATGACATCGCAACTTTCAAAAATATTCAAACACTTGGACCGACCGTCAAATGATAGACTGCCATCCTCACAATATAGGTTCCATACCATTAACCAATTACCACACAATCCCTACTTTTGACGCCCCTGGGAAAGAAGCCTTTTGAAAACACTGTAGGAAAAGGAGAAAATGCTGGTAACCAGCATTTTCTCCCTTTCCCACATTGTTTTCTACCATTCCCAGACCATTACCCATTACCACACAATCCCTACTTTTGACGCCCCTGAGAAAGAAGCCTTTTGAAAACACCGTAGGAAAAGGAGAAAATGCTGGTAACCAGCATTTTCTCCTTTTCCCACATTGTTTTCTGCCATTCCCAGAGCAAATTTCAAATTTTCAGTCACCTTTATTTTGTCGTGTGCAAATGCTTTCAATTTTGTCGTTTGGTAATGAGTTAAATGGTATACTGTTACACAATCTTATATGCATTTAAAAAACCTCGTTGTTTACCTTTAAGCTTTATTATTACTTTAGCTTTGAAGATCTAAGATCAGACTGCACGAAGTTTGCAGATCGATTGTCTGGTCAGAGCCATACTACCAGATGTAAATACATGTATATAATACATCGATATTAGATCAGAGTATACGACAATTGCAGCCTTATCTTGATCCATACCATCCATGACAGCGAGTGAAAATGAAAATAAAAAAAAACTAATGGAATGAAAAAAAGCGTGACTAGCTGACCTTCTGCGCACTGTACTGATCAAGAACAGAACAGAACATAACTTTATTAGGCAAGTCCTTCGTACGTATAGCGTTGTTTACATACGTTGTATATAACAAACAAGAGAGACCAGAGTAAAAAGAACATACTGTCTGATCTTTGATCTATACACTGTCCAATAAAGAGATATTTTTCTCAGAAAAAAACGGTTATTCGGGTTTCTACAGGATTGGCTTTAAGATTGTATCTTACCGATTTAGCAAGATTAGTATTAATATGGTTATAAAGAAAAAAATCTGACTTCATTCTTAGACAGTTTAAGCGGAATTATATTTTTTTAGAAATGAGTCAGAATGACAAATATTTTATTTTTTTCGCAAAGATTCAAGATTAGCGTTTATCAGATATGAACTGAACGGAATTAAAACACAAACATTATTATTGTCCCATTACCAGACGAAAAAAATTTAGACTTATCGAAATTGAAAGCATTTGCAGACGACAATTTCAGAGTGGCTTAAATGGCGCAGTTCTACTTTGATAGGGTAGAAAACTTTGTGGGAAAAGGAGAAAATGCTGCTTACCAGCATTTTCTCCTTTTCCCACAATGTTTTCCAAAGGCTTCTTTCTCAGGGTTGTCAAAAATAGGGATTGTGTGGTAATGGTTTATCATAAGTCTTCCTCTGTTAAAAAACTCCTCTCTCACTGCTGACCATTGTTTCGGCAATGGTTTTATGGGAAAGAAGCCAGTGGCTGGCAATAAATATTGTATGGAGATTTGGTAACATAAACTCCAGGGACGCATGGATAGGTGCACTGTCCGCCGCAACATAACTGAAACAATACTGAAAACGGTACTAAACACCAATCAGTCGATCAATATTTAAAACGATGCTTTAACCCTTTACTCCATAAATACTCATTTCTACATGTTGCTTGTAGTGGGCTTTGGAAAACATTGTGGCAAAAGGTGAAATTGCTCGTGACGAGCAATTTCACCTTTTGTCGCAATATTTTCTATACTATCAAAGGGTGTCATTTACACATAAGAAACCGCCTTATCCTTGCTGTTATTTAGGGTCAATTAGAGATGCCATAGAAATGCCTTATGGGGTAAAGGGTTAATAGATCTGATGAAAATATCGATTCATATCAGCCTGCGCAATCCGGGCAGGCTGACTTAGCTGAAAACTTTTCGCAATCGGCAATTTATTTTGCATGTCAAAAGATCATTCTACCTCATGATCAAGCGAGTTACTTCAAGATAGACCGATATCATTAGACTACTCATTTGATTCATTGCGATAAAAAGATACATTCACCCTTCAACAAACAATCCAGATTTTTAGCGACCCATAAGGAGGATGATAATGACGTCCAAAACGCGAAAAGGGGCATTCTGACATTTGCGTAAAGTGTAGTCTCGGATCAGCCTGTGTACTCCGCGCAGGCTAATCCTAAACGACATTTTCCGTTTCAAAGCGATTTTCTGTTTTGCGCCAGTCTACTTAGCACTAAATGTAACGTAATCGTAAAAAGCCGTTTTCGGATTAGCCTGCACGGATAGCGCGAGCTAATCTGAGGCGACACTTTAGGCTATTGTCGGAATGCCCTTTTCGCGTATTGCAAGCCATATAGGAAACATTGTGGGAAAAGGAGAAAATGCTGGTTACCAGCATTTTCTCCTTTTCCCGCAACGTTTTGTATTCTTTCTTAAAGAAATCATCTCGTTAGGTACATGTAACTCGTGTATCGTGAAAAGAGGCTTCATACAATGGGAAAAAAATCGACTCGGGTCAACCTTCGCAGTCCGCGCAGGCTGACGTCGACCGAACTTTTAGCTGTTGGTCACTTTTTCTGCTGCTCAAAGGACCAGTTTACCACATAACTCAGTTAGCTGTCATTCAAAGTGGATTTCATGTCTCGATAATGCTGTGATGACCAGTTTAGTATCGTGTATCACGGAGATGCATTAAGCCTCCTTTTCCCAGAGCATGTCTCATATTTCAATTTGTCGTCTGCAAATACTTACAGTGTAGACGCGTCGTCAGGCTGTGGATTTAACCCACAGGCGTTCGTGTTATGACGACCTTCGCCACCTTTATGGCTTGCAATACGTGAAAAGGGGATTTCGGACATTTGCGTAAAGTATCGTCTCGGATTAGCCTGCGCAGTCCGTGCAGGCTAATCCGAGACGGCACTTTACGTCTACATTAGATTTTGTGCTGCAGTAGACTTGTGTATAAAAGAAAATTACATAAAAACGGAAAGTGCCGTCTCGGATTAGCCTGCGGGGACTGCGCAGGCTGATCCGAGACGACACTTTACGCAAATGTCCGAATTTCCCTTTTCGTGTATTGCAAGACATGATCTTACATAATTATAATGTGTTATGTATGTCATATGTCTAATATTATATAGCAAAATTCGTCAGAACACGAACGCCTAAGATTTAACCCCGTTTTTCGCCAACGCCGTATATCTATTCATATCCATTTAACTGTGATATTTCGCATTCATCTTTTCCTTTTTTTTTTAAATGAATTCCCCTTTAATGGATTTTTTTAAAAAGGTTTTGGAGATTACCCTGTAGGTCTTCCGGCTATGACTCCATATTAATCCTTAAATTTCCTCTGTATACAACTAAAGTAGCCCTAGTGGACAGCGTAGATCAAGATCAGGCTGCACATAACGTGCAGCCTGATCTTTGATCTGCGCTGTCCACTTCAATGTAGATGAAACACTGCATATTAAAACCACGAAATTGCAATTATTTTGGTCGTATTTCTACGATAAAAAATATCTCATGGATAAAAATTATTCGGCGTTCTGTGGGTTAATACAAGGAAATAGCCTCCAAATATTTTGAAATCAGCACTTCTGTTTTACAATAATATGGCATATAATTCTTTTGTAGATATAGGTAAAAAAAACAAACGGGCTGTTCAAAATCAGGAAGTATCGGTTGATTTAAAGCCAAAAAAAAAGTAAAACGTTACCTGATTGGTCAAGTTGACTTAGCAACCGCCTGTTTACGTTAGATAAATAAAAGGTATCTAGGGGAGTGCCTGTACTCTGGCCTAATCCGATCTTAACCAATCAGAAACGTCGTTACAATGTTCAGCGTATCTTCATCATTTTTGTCATTGTCTTACTTCATTGTACGCTTTCCTCCAAGCATTCCATATCGCTGTACTGTCATTTTGTCGTATCTTGTTTCTGCACTGTTTGCTTTCTCTCCTCAAAATGACTACAACGCCAAAGTAAAACCACCCGCCCGGGTGGCTCAGTTGTGGTCGGTTTACTTCAAAAGCCTCGTAACTATAGCTTGAAACAAGCTGTAGTTACGAGGTTTTTGAAGTAAATTGACACTAAAGCATATCATAGCTGTCGCCGTGACGTGATTGAAATAATGTCGTAAAACACCATTCAATTATGCTTAAAAACTTATTAATATTTCAATGTTCTACTCTTTTAAAATGTGACCCATCACGCAAAAAGGGACCATCTGGGAATTCTTTACATCAATGAGATGAAAACAGATCAACGATTGTGCAGGTCAGTTTAAGTTGATAATTCAAAAATGATTGTAGATCAAAGCAGAATGACCACTTTTCATACAGAAGATGTCATTCAAGCGAAAAGTATCAACCCTGGTCAGCCTGCGCAATCTGCGCAGGCTGACCAGGATTGACACTTTTCGTAGTTCCCAGAAGGTCCCTTTTTGCGTGATGGGTCACATCAATACACTTAGCTATGCTCGGGCATAAAAAAGGTTGAACAAAGCGATGTTTTATCTATAAAATCCAGTTTGTCTAAAAATCGACCGAATCATGGGGTAAAATGATCCTTTGACATGTGGAAAAGTAACCAATTACAAAAAGTTTCGACTCGGGTCAGCCTGCGCGGACTACTTTTTGCAGATGCGTTTCACGTAGCATGGTTCATTAGTAATTTGTTGTGCAGTTTAACTACTTGCTTCTCCCTCTCTGAAAAGGTTTAACCTTTTTACTGAACTAACAGTGTAGTTTCTTTACTTTTGTTGAGACAAAATATCTTCTTTTTGATGTCTGTATCATTGTTTAACGCAAATGTTCGATTCAAAATTTTTTATATTGACCCTGTAAAAGGAAATGGAGTGGGATTGGGGAGGAGTGAAACGACGGTATAAAAATTACTAAATAATTGTACGAATAGTCTACACCCCATAAATATAAACGAGGACGTATCAAATGGCAATTTCAAACCAACAAGAGCGCTTTAAATCTTCTGTTGGTAAATAAATCAGTGCCATTTTTTAAAAAATTAAATATAAAAAATCGCTTCAAAGAAAGAGACTCTTAGCATTTGTTGACAAGCAACAATCTCGTGATCTGATTAGATAATATGTCCTGAACTTAAAGGCAGTGTCCCTTTCGGGAACCTCTGTATACATGACTACACTGTCAACACAACATCCAAAATGGCGGCGTCGATAAGATTAACATCAAGATTATGCGACAGGTTGCAAGTTTAAGGTGGTATTACCAAGGTTTCAATGACGTCAGTTCCCAGTGAGGCCACCTCGCCTTCGGCTTGGAGCGACATGATTCACCACAGTCGTGGGACAAGTTTCCAAGTCCCCTGCCATCTGACCGCACAGCTAATATTGTTCTGGCCACGTTTGTCTCGTTAAGACAAAAACAAACAAAAAGGATTTAAATATCCATACCTGCAGGGAAAAAGACACAGCAGTTCGACCAAGATGTAAGCATCCAAATAACCTTTAGAGTGCCGAATAAACCAATCAGACATGCATCACAGAAACAGCAAGCTAATAGATACATGTAATAGCATTTTTTTTTTTTCGTGAAAGATCGAAACTGATTTCAGCAATTGATGTTCACTCGATGAAATAAATTTTGATTTTTCACAAAGAAAGGGTTATCTCATGCTTCTAACCTCCTATTTTGGAAAACTGTATATAGAAAAAAATTCAGTACATTTGTTTCCGGTAATTTCCTGTGGCGTGCCCCCTCAGCATAAAAACGCATTACAGTATTACGTTTTATAGTGCGAGAAATGTATAGTAAATGAAGTCATATTCCATCTTGTTGAAAAGCACGTGCGCTTAACCGAGGTTACTTATACGCCGGAAGTACTGTTTTAACCTTTTAAATGCAGAGTTATAGAATAAAATAGATTGAAACCATAAAATATCGAACAAAAAGTCTGCCGTTGTTTGTCGATAAAATATCGAAAAAGCATGAATTAAATCGTTTACTGTTGCTTGCACATAATGTCTAAAAGAAGCAGACAGTCTTGATCAAACATCAAACATAACATGGCTTGCATTACGGGAAAAGGGACATTTGGACATTTGTGTAAAGTGTCTGCACAGGCTGATCCGAGTCTACACTATCCGATCGTCTGCGGTTTTCTAATTCACACAAGTCTACAGTATGACAAAATCTAATGTTGACGTAAAGTGGCGTCTCGGATTAGCCTGCGCGGACTGCGCAGGCTAATCCGAGACGCCACTTTACGCAAATGTCGGTAAGCCCTTTTTCGCGTGTTTCAGACCAGGTCTTTTCTCGATTTTCATTAACCTTGAAAAAGTCAACATGTTTCTTTTAATGTGCTTTAACATTTCGTCACACAAAACCGAGAAGAAACGACCCTGGGGAAAAAGGCTTTAAAACGCATTGTGATTATGTGGAGAAAAACAACATTTTTCCCTTTTTCATAATGTTTTCTACCTGTTCCATTACAAATGTCACCGTTTTCATTTTGGAAAATTGTTGTTTTTATCCTAGCAGAAGCCGGAGGTAAATAGTGTTAGCCTTGTCCGCCCGTCCATCTTTCCTTCCTTTCGTCCGTCCGTTCGTCCGTCCGTTTGTTCGGGAAAATATCTCTAATACCATTGAACGGAATTCGTGAAACTTTATACGTGTGTACATTAACCCATTCCGCCGATACACGTTTATATTAATTTTTTGATTCGATGAAAAATGGCCTACAGGAGCTTTTGAAGTTACGCGGTGAATTAAAATTTCAGTCGTGGGGGGTGGGGGGGGGGGGTATCATTTCAATAATTTTTTTTTAATATCGTCTGCTAATGACGTGTGAGTTCAGGTGCAAGAAATAAATCTTTACCAAACGAAAAATAAATAAATAATGTCCAAATTTCGAAGCATTTGCAGACAACAAAATACACGTGACTCAAAAATTGTAGTTTATTGTGGGAAGGGTAAACATTGATTTAAAAAAAAAAAGACATTGCTGTTTACCAGCATTTTTTTTTTTTCAATGTGTTCAAAGGCTTTCATTTTAAGGGTCACTGAAACTCGGGATTGTTTACTAAAATTTCAATTTAAGGGTTCACATTGATTGAATTGTCACGTGGAGTCGATATCAGGAAGAGAAAAAAAAAATATTCACATTACTTAATCTGAACTAAGTAGGCTTAATCAGCTTAAAGCCTCAATAAAGACCGAAAGCAAACAATATGTTAAAATGCATTTAAATTCAGATTATATTATGAAAAGTTCCATTGCTTTTGGAAGTATTTCACTTTTAGAAGTGATGATGATGATAATAATAATAGTATTAATAACAATAATAATGATAATAATAATAATTCATTTATTCGGCAAATCAGCAGAAAACATGCTTTTGGGAATAATATATAAAATAAAGAATATGGCAAGAACACGAAAATTGAATGAAATGTAGAAATGTCGTACAGAGTTAACAACAACATCAACAACATAGCCTGAATTATTCAAAATTTCTAAGACTTAGAGGATATTTGTGTTTTTCAGTGAAAAATCGAAATTTATTTCATCGAGTGGACGCCATATGTAATATTTTCACGAGTGGCTGCGCCACTCGTGAAAATATTACCGATGGTGTTCACCAGATGGAATAAATTTCGATCTTCCACCGAAAAAAACAAATATTCTATCATTTCATGCTTTTAACCCTTTCTGTGAGGAGCTTTATCAAAATCCAGTACAGTTCTTCTCCGTTTTTCCCCGTGGCGTACCCCTCCCACATAGCAACGCATTACAATATTACGTCAAGTGCGAGAAATGAAAATATATGACGTCATACTTCCCATCTAATAATAATAATGATAATAATAATAATAATAATAATAATAATAATAATAATTAGCATTTTTGAAAGTTGTTCCCACCATGATCAAAATAATAAGCTTTTTCGAAGAGTTCGCACCATGGTTAAAATCAGGAATCGTTCCCAATAGTGTTCGCACTATGTTTTCAGTGGGATGGTGTAGGTTGAAATTAGACAGCGTAGCTCGAACAATCCGATCTCAGTTATATATTATCATGCCAAATGATGTTAGATTTTTAAAAACCAAACAACCGATAGACTTAACAACATTTCATAGTTTACACTACTAAACCCTTTACCAAACGACAAAATTCTAGGCTGGTCCAAATTGAAAGCACTTGCAGACGACAAAGTAAACCTAAATCAAAATTTGGAATTTGTTTCCAGCAGGTTACCAGCATTTTCTGCTATTCCCCCAACGTTTTCAAAAACATTCGATCTCAGGGTCGTAAAAACCAACGCTTGTTTGGTAAAGGGTTAACCCATTACCACACAATCCGTACTTTTAACGACCTCCAGAAAGAAGTCTATAGAAAACATTGTGGGAAAAGGAGAAAATGCTGGTAACCAGCATTTTCTCCTTTTCCCACACTGTTTTCTACTCTTCACAAAACAAATTTAAAATTTTCAGTCACTTTGATCTTGTCGTCTGCAAATGCTTTGAATTTGGACAACTCAAAAGTTTTGTCGTTTGGTGAAAGGTTTAGCCACATTTAATTTCTCGCCTGCAAATTCTTTCCAAACAGTTAAGTACAAAGTTTTAACGTTTGGAACAGAACTATAGAGGTACATGTCTGTTTGAGCCGTGCTCTGGTAAAAGCAGGCTTAACCCTCTCCCAAACGGCAAATTTTGGACCAGACCAAATTGAAAGCATTTTTGCGATGACAAATTAACAGTTGCTAAAAAGATGATTTTTCAATATGATAGGGTAGAAAACATTGTGGGAAAAGGAGAAAATGCTGGTTACCAGCATTTTCTCCTTTTTCCCACAATGTTTTCAAAAGGCTTCTATTCCTGACCCTTAAAAATCAGGGATTGTTTGGGAAAGAAATTCAAGAATTAATGCATCCCCATGTTACATTTTGCCAAACAAGACATCAAATCGTTATGAATCCATAAAAACCACTTTTTTTACACAACCGACTTAATCATGAGTAGATTGGTCCTTGGGTATACAGAAAATTGATCAAGAGCGAAAAATTCGGCCCAGGTCAGCCTTCGCGGACCGCGCACCCTGACCTTGGTCGATACTTTTCACAGATGCCTTAAGCCCCCATTTCATATAGCATGGCTCATATTGTATATATTGGGTTCATATTGTTATTTCAATAGCTTAGGTGTCATAGTTAAACAATACTAGTATTCGTAATGCGGAATCCCCTTGGTCGGAATCTTCCAATCGCTTCATCGAATAATTGTGCCAAGCTCTGGTAAAAAGGGGCTTTAATGCATATCCGTGTTGCATTATAAAAAGACATCATAGATAGATTAGATAAATAGATTTATTAAATACTTATAATGCGTACACATGCATTTCGTACATACAAATACATATTTGACATCTAATACAAAAGGAGTTTAAATAATCAAATGCCATAACAAGACACGAGAGAGAAAAACAGGAAAAAAATAGCCGTAAAAGTGGAGAATGAGCACGTACGATTATGGTATTTAACATAGTGTACATTTTCCTTACATATGCCAAACGATAGATTTGCATCTGCATTGATCAATTACAAAAGCCAATCAATCTACCAGCCATATCATGTGAGAAAGCAGTCAGTGGCTTCGATAGAATATTGTGCGGAGTACTGGTAAAAGAATAGCAAGGACAGGTCTACTCTCCGCCGCGACATAACTGAAATAATGTCGCAAACGGCGTTAAACACCATGCACGCAACTGATCAATCAATCAATCAATCAATCAATCAATCAAAAAATCAATCAATCAATCAAGAAGTGCACTACCATATTCCAGTTGTGGCTTGTTAATAGTGAAAAGGATAAGCAAAACAGTCGGTGTCCTTGATTTACATTTTTAACAAAGAGTGTTAAAAGGGTTTCGAAATTAGGCTTAACTCTTTACTCCATAGATACTCATTTCTACAGATTGCTTGTAGGAGCTTTTGGAAAACATTGTGACAAAAGGTGAAATTGCTCGTGACGAGCAATTTCAACTTTTGTCACAATGTTTTCTATGCTATCAAAAGGTGTCAGTTACACATAAGAAACGGCTTCATCCTTGCTGTTCTTCAGGGTCAATTAGAGATACCATAGGAATGCCTTATAGGGTAAAGGGTTAACCAACCCAGTGTTTTAACGACCTACTGGAAAGGCTTATAAATACAATGTACAAAATGGAGGAAACGCTGGTATTTAGCCTTTACTTTTTTACCCACAATGTATCCTACCATTTTAGACGCAAATACGACCAATTAATTCAACTTTGATTTGTCGTTTGCCTGTGTTCTGACTTCCAGAATTCTATTATTTTTTTCTCGTCAGGTAAAGAGCTTATGACCTAATAAGTAATAAATCACACCTGCCCTACATTTCAAAGTTAACGTCTGGATTCCATTGTGTTTTAAATTAGTTCCAGTCGATCAAATTACAAAGAAACCTAATGACTATGTGCATGTGTACGTGTCTGAAAAATCTATCTATCTATCTATCTATCTAGCTTGCTATCTAGCTAGCTAGCTATCTAGCTATCTGTCTGTATGTATGTCTGTTTGTCTATTTGTCTGCTATGGTACGGTCCGGTCCGGTCAGGTCTGGTCTGGTCTGGTCCCCTTATCAAACCATTCCAAGTGTTTACTCTCTCCTCTACCAATGATCTTTTCTCCCGTCGTAAGACAAATTTTCATTTGAACTACATTAATTTGAATCTCTGCAAATGCTTTCAACTGGGATAAGCCTACAACTTTTTGTAGTCTAATAAAGAATTTACATTCAATACTTAACCCTTTACTCCATAGATACTCATTTCTACACATTGCTTGTAGGCGCCTTTAGAAAACATTGTGGCAAAAGGTGAAATTGCTCGTGACGAGCAATTTCACCTTCTGCCACAATGCTTTCTACACTATCAAAAGGTATCATATACACATAAGAAAGAGCTTCATCCTTGCTGTCGTTTAGGGTCAATTAGAGATACCATAGAAATGCCTTATGGGGTAAAGGGTTAACAGGACATGGTTATTGATAAAGATTGCATTTATGCTTGACGACTGGATTTCTTTTTTTTTTAAGGAAAATCTCGTCCTCAGTACTGTCAGGTGCTTTCAATTTGGACCAGTCTAAAATTCCGTTGTTTGGTAAAGGGTTAAGGGGATGGGTGAACGTCATAGTAAACAGGTCGAATCTTCGAAGAAAATGACATGCGCAGACAATGCGATAAAGCAGTGTAATAAAGCGAAGAAATGTACAGGCTAGGTGCATACTAAGCTGATACAGCCAAGGAAACACCCGAGGATTGCCGGATGACCCTATACTGGTTGCGATCCCGTATGTGACTCATCACGAAAAAGGGACCTTCTTGGAACTGCGAAAAGTGTCAGCTCTGGTCAGACTGTGCGAATTGCGCAGGGTGACCAGGATTGATATTTTTAGATTTAATGACATTTTCTGTATAAAAAATGGTCATTGTACCTTGTTATACAATCATTTTTGAGTTATCAACTTAAATTGGCCTGCACTATCGTTGATTTGTTTTCATCTAATTGATATACATAATTCTTAGATTGTCCCTTTTTGCGTGATGCGCCACATATGCTTTTGGTAAAAAAATACCTTAAGACAAAATTCAAAGGTTTCCTTATGTTTGATTGTGCGTATACGAGCTATATACATATACATGTATATGCATTAGAAAAAAAAATATACGTTAGAAAATATACATTATAATTAAATTATATTAGAAAAGAAATTGCTAATTGGTTAAACATGGATTGTATCGCCAAAGGATTAGATTTAAGTACTCACTTAACCCTTAAAGGGCTGGAACCATTTTAACTTGTTTTTGTGGACAGTGTAGATCAAGATCAGACTGCACAGAACGTGCAGTCTGAACGTGGATCTACACTGTCCATTATTTTGTCTCATATTCTGGCTAAAAAAACCTTGGTACAGCAATATTTCAGATTTTTTTTCCTTTTTAGAAATGTCTCTTGTATTAATTCAGCACTTTAAGGGTTAACGCTGAGATGTGTTGAAGGGTACAATAATACTTGTGCACTTAAGGGTTTATTAATCGACGCCTTTTCTTTGTTGCAATTCAAAGAATTCAAGCTAAGTGCGTAGGAGAAACGAAACCTATATTGTTCTATTCCTAGTGCTTATTAAGCGGTCTCGTCCCCCCCTTCTTGTTTTGAAAAATTAACCCTTCAGCAGACGATAAAGAAATAATTCAGTGCTATCAAGTGAAGAAAGGGTCTTTTGCTGACAGCATAGATCAAGATCAGACTACTATAATCAATGAAGGAGACGGAGTTTATATGGTACATGATTTCGACGATGGTTATTTGGGAAAGCAGCCAGTGTCTTGGAAAGAATATTGTGTGGAGTACTGGTAACAGAAACTCCAGGAAAGCATGGATAGGTGCACTGGCCGCCGTGATATAACTGAAATAATGTTGAAAACAGCGTTTAACACCATACAATCAATCAATCATATGGTACATGAGTTGCGCTGTTGGGATTTAACTTTTTGTCAAAGGATTCAGTTTTTGACACATCCTAATTGAAAGCATTAGCAGACAACAAAACAGATGTGATTCAAATACCAAAATTTGTTAAGGGTAGAAAACATTGTAGAAAAAAGAAGAAAATGCCGGTAAACCAGCATTTTCACCTTTTCCCACAATATTTTCAAACTCCTTCTTTCTCAGTGTCGTCAGAAGTCGAGATTGTGTGGTTAAGAGTTAACTTTTATCCTGCTATATGAATGAAATGAAAAATTTTAAGCCGATTGTAAAAACCAAAATTTGGCCATTTCAAGTATAATCTTTGGTGGAAAGATGTGTCCTTATAGGACAGTGTAGATCCAAGATCAGACTGCACGTTCTCTTCGGACTGCCCGTGCTGATCCGAGAGGACACTTTGCCCAAATGTCCGAATGCTTCTTTTGGCGTGTTGTAGGTCTTATCGAAACATGCGCTGACAAAACTTCGAATATGGCTTATTCAATGGGACTTTTCTGTGAATTAGTCGAAAACAAAGCTGAAAAAAAAAGTGCTGATTACCAGCATTTTCTCCTTTTTCAACATTGTTTTCGAAAGACTTTCGCCGTGAGTTTGCTATTAAAACACGCGATAGCTTGGTAAGAGATCCACCCATTCAACCCTTGAAAAATATAAAGAATCTTGAAAACGTTTTTGGAATTTTTTTTTGAAATCTAACATAGATAACTTTCAATACGGGAGTTCTACATAAAAACAATATGGCAAAAGACGTTATTGATTGCAACGATGAATTTATCCCATTGTGGCAATGCCTTGGTTGACAGCTGGATGAAAATCAAAATATACGTATACATCGTCGGTTTATTTCGAAAACCTCGTAACTACAGCTTGAAACAAGCTGTAGTTACGAGGTTTTTGAAGCAAACCGACGATATATAAAACAAAAGAAAAAAGACCTCGTCCGAGGTACTATTAAAATAAGTAATTTCCGGATTGGAAGATTGCCTATATGATAGGTATTATAATGGTATGAACGTAATAGTCGCATTTCAAAGAAAACTTTGAGTGACACATTCATAGAATACTTCCGGACTACGGTGACAAAAAATTAAAACAGTGGACCCGTAATAGAAAAAGTTATTTCAACTATAAAATTATTCTACAAAATTGGTTAACCCATTACCACACAATCCCTACTTTTGAGAAAGAAGCCTTTTGAAAACACTATGGGAAAAGGAGAAAATGCTGGTAACCAGCATTTTCTCCTTTTCCCACAGTGTTTTCTACCCTTCTTAGAACAAGTGTCTATTTTGTAGTCACCTTTATTTTATCGTCTGCAAATGCTTTTAATTTGGACCAGTCTAAAATTTTCTCGTGTGGTAAAGAGTTAAGATTAAAAATGAATATTATCGTTGTACTTTCACCAAGCCACCTTTTCCTTTTTGTCCTTTCTAGAATTATTATCTTTAAAATTAATATAAACCACAATATTCTCATTACAAAGGGAGATAATAATTACCTCCCTTTTTCTAAAAACTAATAAAAGCATCTACAGGTAATTTCAAGATAGACATCAAAGTAATTTCTGGTCGTTTAAAAATGTGCAAAAGTATCATATCTGTATGAATTCGTATTTGTCAACAACCAAATAAAATTTATTCCACGCTGCACTGGAAGTATTTTGGGTCTACCACCCTAACCCTTTCCCAAACAATCCCTGGTTTTTACGGGTCTGGAATGGTAGCCTTTCGAAACATTGTGGGAAAAGGAGAAAATGCTGGTAACCAGCATTTTCTCCTTTTCCCACAATGTTTTCTACCCTATCACAGACAGAAATAATCTTTTCAGCAAGAATTGAATTGTCGTCTGCAAATGCTTTCAATTTGGTCTAGTCCAAAAGTTTGTTGTTTGGGAAAGGGTTAATATTGATCATTTGATTGATTGATTGATTGATTGATTAATTGATTGTGATTGACTGATTTATCTCGCGTTTGTTCGGTGAAGCTGGATATACTTTTGACCTACATTCAGGTATTGACAACAAATGATATCTCGAGGGGAAAGTGCAAGACTATTCTAAGTGTATATACATAATACATGTATATGCACTTACAATAGTTTTGCTCTAACCCCTTGATCTTAATAAGCCACCCTCGTTAAAGGCCCAGTATAATCCAAAATATCAAAGCAGGTGTCATAATATATTTAAATTTAAATCATATTATCTAACCTATTACCACACTGTCACGACTTTTGACGACCCCGGTAAAGAAGCCTTTTGAAAACATGTTTTACCTTTTCCAAATCAAATTCCGAGTTTTGGTTACATTTATTTTGTCGTCTGCAAATGTCTTTAGAGTGAGTTACCAGCATTTTTTCCTTTTCTCACAATATCGTCAAAAACTCAGGATCGTGTAGTATAAAGGGCTAAGATTCGGATATTGCAATTCCAAGAGAATATTTTGAGAAATGTCCAAACAAGAATCGAAGATAGTAAATCAAAGATCAGATTGCTCGTTCTGCGCTTGTTCTGTGTAGTCTAATCCCGATCTGCACTGTTCGTAATTGCAGTTACAGCTGTGATCAACACTCCCTTCCGACCTTAGTTATTCACAACCAAATACAAGGACGTCAATCAAGACTGAAGGCATATAAGTATTCACAATTGTAACAGGGAAGTTAGTGTTTCGAGACGCTTATAATTGGACGGGGCTAGGGAAAAAGGGGGCTTATAATGCATCTACAAAAAGTTTCAACTCATGCCATCCTGCGCAATCCGCGCAGGCTGGCCTGAGTTGAAACTTTTTGTTATCTGTCGTATCTAAATATGTCAGAGGACCAAATCCAGTCGGGTTGTTGGACAATAAAGTTTTTATTTAAGGAATGAAGAGTTTTTTTTATGCAGACATGAAAAAAAAAAGACAAGAAAACTAATCACAGTGTATGAAACTGCAAAGCGGTTTCATACAAAAGTGTGATAAGGTTTTTTTTTTTTCAAACCTCCATGAAAAAAATAAAATTCTCTTCATTCCTTAATAATTTAACTCTTTACCCCATAAGGCATTTCTATGGTATCTCTAATTGACCCTAAATAACAGCAAGGATGAAGCCGTTTCTTATGTGTACATGACACCTTTTGATAGCATAGAAAACATTGTGACAAAAGGTGAAATTGCTCGTTACGAGCAATTTCACCTTTTGCCACAATGTTTTCCAAAGCCTACTTCAAGCAATGTGTAGAAATGAGTATCTATGGAGTAAAGAGTTAATATTACAGACAACATTCACACACAGAAATAATTCAAACTGCATTCAGTTTCTTTAGTTTTAATCTAATGTTGGAGTTTCTAAAGTCCCTTCCACTCATATTTGTAAGGTGCAAGAATATAATAGGGAAGCAGTTTTCAGATCCCCAATACTTAAAATTAACCAATAGAATGAAAGTAAAGGAGCAAAGCATTGTACCGGACCCGGAAAAGTATAACCGTTCAGAAAAAGTAGTTCCAGCACAAGGTGACTTTTTTCATGGAGCTATAAAAAAAAAATCAACCAATCAGATCTCAGCAATGTTAAATTATTGATCTGTAATTTTGTGATGACTTGCTCGGTAAAATGCAGTAGGGAGATTCATTAAACCTCGTTTTGCCAGAGAGAACATGGATCGATTGTCTCGTTTCATTTCATCTTAGAAAAAAAAAATGTATGTCAATGATTTTCCGAAAATAAGTTAAAACCACTTTTTCATAAATTGTTCTTAAGTGCACGTACTCGAACATTGAAGTTTTACTTGTACTATTTATTTCCATATTTTGAATAAAACAAAAGTTTAAGTCGTCTCTGAATATCTGTCTATGTGTCTATCTGTGTGTCTATGTGTCTGCGTGCGGGCTGCACAGGCTTATCCGAGACGACATTTTACGAAAATATCCGAATGTCCCTTTTCGTATGTAAAAAAACCATATCGTCACTAGTGACGATATCACAATTATTATAAATAACTAGTGGGTGGTGTTATTTATTGTGGAAAATAATTATACACTGACAAATCCCACTTATTCAATGATGCGAATATAATATGTTATAAATGTTATCGCATTTTTTTTTTGCCATTTTGTGGTCATTTTCGTGCTTGTTGTTTTATTTAACCCGTCATTAAAAACAATAAATCTTTACAAAGCATCGGTTTTGTGTCCTTTTTGAATGGCTTGCATTACAAAAGAAAACAGAAAACGGACACGCATTTAATACTATTTGTCAATGAGTTTCGATTTGTTCAAAGGGGCCTTTTCAGATTTGTTTATTACATGTACGGGTTTTTTTTTTTGTTGAACAATCATAAATCCTGTAAAAAATAAATTATATCATACAAACGTAAAAACGTAATGGTTGCAAACAGTTGAAAGGGCCAATCTTTGCTTTTAATTGACGGGTTGGTCGTTTCGCAAACAATAACTCACTTAACTGTGTTCATAGTCTTTAGGTAGACCGTTGGCTTGACAACCGCGGAATTGACGTAATACAACGCAGAGGAACGGAAAAAGCAAACTTGTCAGATCGTGATCGCCGGGGTTGCCGTGCCAGATTTTCTACTGCAGCGTGGGTGCTGATGAGAAACCTAACAGACCTTGGTGGAACGGGTTGATCTTTGCCTTCCTCTATGGCCTGATCGATAACGTTGAAGAAACGGCTTCCACGTCCAAACGTCTCTGAGCCCTGTTACAACTTTTTACGCGCTGTTATGTTCTGGGGCGATACGATAAAGTTTGTTTATCCCGTTCTTCCGCGTTGTACTATGTATACGTCAATCCCGCTTTGTCCATGGTTGTCAGAAACGGGGCTGCCGTGACTGTTGGGAACATATTGTAAGCGTAAGGCCCAAACATTTGTCGTAAGTACTGGTGTAGTTTTCTGCTAGCAGAATCGAGAGAGGTTAGTTTAAGTTGCCAGAACTAGCTCCTCAATCGACGTAAGATAAATATTTATAAACTTAACTGAGTTTATTTGCCATGAGAAAAATTGACGTCATCATTTTTATTTGAATATAAACTAACATTAATCGACGAATGTTACTGGTCACGTGATATTCCCATACATCTTTGCAATGTTTTGGCAAGAAAGCTGAAAATACATTAAGAGGCCACGTTGCCTTTTAAGGAAAGGCTATTAAAATATTTTCCTGTGTTTGCATATCTTCTGTCTTGTTGTTCTGCTACCATATAACCGTTTCTGATTCAGCAATGAATAATTTTAATCTTTTTGAAGTTTTGCGAAACTTTAACAATATGAATAGCCCCCTTTAAGTTATCGAAACCGAAAAAGGAAGAAAAGACACTCAGAATCAGAAATGTACTATATTATGAGCCAAGCTCAGTGAAAAATAGGCTTCATCATCTGCAAAAAATATTGACCAAGATCAGCCTGCGCGGACTGCGCAGGCTGACCTAGGTCGATACTTTTTTGTAATTGATTTATTTTCGGCATATGTGCCTCACAATTAAGTCGTTTGTTATACAAACAAGACTTTATGGATCATAATATGACTAGAAACATTCGGACATTTGCGTTAAGTGTCGTCTCGAATCAGCTTGCAAAGTCCTCACAGACTAATCCCTGACGGCACTTTAAATTTCCGTTTTAATGCAATTCTCTGTTTTGCGCAAGTCTACTGTCACATAAAACCTATTATTATACTGCAAAGATATTTCTCGCGATCTGATTGGTTAACATCCCGGGAACATAATATCATGTTCCCTGGCAAAAACCAGTTTCACTTTTGAGTGCCCCGTAAACATCACTACACGTGCAATACATCATCCAAAATGGCGGCGCCGATCGATCATCAGACTGCACATTTATTCACCAAACTGCACGTTTTAGTGACGTCAGTTTCCAGTGACATCAGTTTTCATTGAATTGGGGCACACAGAAGGGAATTTCTATTTCGTCAGCATACTCGATTCGTGAAATTATAAAGCAGGAAAATTTCGCTTAACGCGCTCTGAAAGGGTAAAACTTTGCAGTATAATAAATTCGTTGTACGGTCAGGTGGCAGGGGACTTGGAAACTTGTTCACGGCTGTGGTGAATCATGTCGCCGCCTCGCCTTCGGCCCGGGGCGACATGATTAACCACAGCCGTGAACAAGTTTCCAAGTCCCCTGCCACCTGACTGTACAACTAATAACGTACTCGTAAATTGCGCAAATGTCCGAATGCCCATTCTCACGTATTGCTAGCCAATTTTATTACATGTGATGACTTGCGTGGTATCATGCATCATGCAGACTCATTAAACCCTCTATTCCCAGAGCTGGGATCACATTTATTGTTTATTATTACAACAATGATGGATCGATTGAAAGGATGTTTATGTAACATTCAACATTGTTCCAGTCATATGACGTTTACAGGTCATTTTTTTTTTCGGCGATTTTGTTCTTTATTTGGGTTTTATCAATACAGTACCCGAAATCTGAATGTAAACTAGAGCTATCACTAAACGTGATTAGATCCTCTACCAGCTCCTTATCACAAAAACCAGGCTTTGTAACAGTCTGCAGAACGGGTAAGTACAAAAGTAAGAGTTGAAAAAAGTTCAAGGGGAGATAATTCCGCAACAAATCGCAGCAGGGTCATGAAAATTGCACTAGTACAAATTCATACGTATAGAAACACTGTGTGTAAATTTGGGTTTAGTACGTGAAAAAACTGTAGGAGAAATTCTCCGGACAAACTTGTGTCTACGGACAGACGGAAGACTTACGTCAGCCTGCGCAGTCGGCGCAGGCTGACCTGGGCCGAAACTTTTCACCATTGGTCAAACTCAGTCTACCTAATGATTAAGTCGGTTATTTAACCCTTTCCCAAACGACAAACTTTTGGACTAGACCAAATTGAAAGCATTTGCAGACGACAATTCAACTCTTGCTGAAAAGACGATTTCTGTCTATGATAGGGCAGAAAACATTGTGGGAAAAGGAGAAAATGCTGGTTACCAGCATTTTCTCCTTTTCCCACAATGTTTTCAAAAGGCTAATATTCCCGACTCAAACCAGGGATTGTTTGGGAAAGGGTTAAAAAGTATCTTTTATGGATATATAATTGCGTGTTGACTTGAGCTGGTAAAATGTACCACGGTATCGCATTAAGCCCCCTTTTGCAAGAGCATGGTTCAACAAGTACTTTCGATTCAGATCAGTGTAAAATGTTGTTGTCTGAGAAAGAGTTTATAAGTGTGCAAAGAACGGGAAAACTAGATTCTTTTTTTTCACAAAACACTTAAAAAGGCATGCGAGCAGTACTCTGGCAAAATGGGGCTTGATGCATCTTTATGATGTGCACGTTTTACGGGAGAGGACATTTTTTCTCAATGGCTGTAAGGGTGTGCCTTTAATTGTTTAAATCTTTACCAAACAACAAAATTTTAGGCTTACCCAAATCGAAAGCATTTGCAGATCACAAAATAAAAGTGACTGAAAACTTGAAATTTATTTTGTGAAGGGTAGAAAGCATTGTGGGAAAAAGGAGAAAATGCTGGTTACCAGCATTTTCTTCTTTTTCCACAATGTTTTTCTAAAGGCTTTTTTTTTTCTCAAGGGTCGTCAAAAGTAGGGATTGTGTGGTAATGGGTTAATTGCTTAAGTTCGAAAGGTCAAGTGAACAATAAAGTTTGCCTGGAGTTGATGGCAGTTCTCACACTTAGGAAAAATACCACAAATTCCCTAATCGGAAATAACTTTACTGCTTTTATAAAATGGCCATGGCCAGTAACAGATGGGGTGAGTCCAGATCAGACTGTGCAAATACGCAGTTTGGTCTTGGTGGGCTTTTTTTGACAATGATAATGAGGTAACTTATGTCGTGTATGAATTGAAGAGGTCATCAGACCTCTTCTATAGTGATGAGTTTAAAAGGCAGACTGCCGCAGAATTTGCTGTCTAAATGGCATACTTCTTGCGAAATCGTTCTCATACACAGTCTGTTTCGTCATGGTTTTAGAAATAAAGCTAAAGAAAAAAAAACCGAAACAGGAATTAGACGTGATCTATTTTTATATAAAAACTTTCAGAAAGATTTGTTTTATTAATGTGCCATGCCATGGTTGCGAATTACTTCTCTAACAACTGTGTATTTTTCATTAAAGTCTCAATAGCGTCCAACTGAATAAACAACCTGTTTATAAAATAAAAGTAAATTTCATTTTTACCATGTAAAAGTATGGCGATTATAATTATGACTTTCACGTTATGTAAAGGTGCAGTTCGCAAAAGTTCCAATCAGTGGCAGCAAAAAGACTTTTCAAACTAGAACAGATTCTACCATGCCGCATTATCTGTTTGTTTACATCGATGAGTGCCGACGATTAGCCAACTTTTCGTCGTAAGTGTCCGCAGTGACGTGTTAGTGACGTAAACACCACGTGATCATTCAAAGCTTCGATTTAAATCTTCATTCACCTGATCTTTTATCCCCATTCTTGGCTTGAAAAACGTAAGTTATCGACATCGTAAAGACACAGGCTGATCATCGCTTATTCATTTATCATCAACACAAGAAGAGTTTACTACATATAAAGATGAAAAACGGTTCCGAACGAACAATCTAAATATTAGATTCTTTTTATCACATAACGGCATTTCATAAAAGTAGATTAAATGGTGAAAAATGATTCATAAATGCACCCACGGTAATACGCATAAGACCCATTCACTTCTGTGTACAGTAATACGTACAAAATGACGTCAAAATAACGTCACATAAAATATGATATCAAACGTGCATAAGATGAGAAAATTCTTAATGGGTATATTACGCTGAACCAAGGCATGTTACGTGATATAAAATTATCGTAATAGTTTTATCCTTTTCTCAACCGGCCGATTAGCTCAGTAGGTAGAGCGTAGGACTCGTGAACACAATGTTTCGGGTCTCTACAGGTTGTGGGTTCGAGTCCCCGGCTGGCCAACTAAAACATTATTAATAGTCTTTCGGATGAGACTTTAAACCGAGGTCCCGTGTGACGGTGCTATACACCGAGCACGCTAAAGAACCAGGCGGAATTCTCAGTAGTTTCGTCCTGTATCCTTGCACTATCCCCCGTAACAACTAACCGTCTTCTGGGGGCGTCGCTCAGATGGGCAACCGGTAGCGACGATAAATAAACGAAAATAATCAAAAATATCCTTTTCTCGATATCTATAAATAGAAAATTCACCATTTGGATGACCTCGTTAGTTTTTGACTTACAAGATTGCAGGAAGTGAAAGTTCGAATTATGAAAAATTTTAGCTTAATTGGTTAACTTTTACAAGGTTCTAAACTAACACAGAAGTCTGTAAAATCACAAAGACAACCTAAAACGCTTCCTATGAACAACTTTAAAACCATTCAGGGAAAAGGAAATTCATAGGGATGTAGACGAAGATGTTCCGAAACCGTACTAATTATAGATACCGTGAATGTAATTTATGAGCACTAAGGCAAATAAAATCATGAATTATCGATAACAGATAGAATTATCGCGATATTTTATTATGAAAGTTCTTATTATCGAGATAAAATTTTCAGGAAACTTTGTTTTATCACGATAGTTCTCTTAGATAATCGCAATAGTTATCTTGTATCTTGCGGCAGAAATAAACCACCATACAGAATAAATAGTAGATTTTTTTTTTTCGGTGAAAGATCGAAATTTTTTTCATCGAGTGAACACCATCGGTAATATTTTCACGAGTGGCGCATTTGAATTTTTAGTCATATTGGTTTTGTTGTCTGCAAATGCTTTCAATTTGGACCAGACTAAAATTTTTTCGTCTGGTAAAGAGTTGAAAATAGATCTTGTACAGCTTAGCTCTTTCAGTACCAAATAAATAAACTCGGCATTTTTGCACGGATGTAACTGCCATCCATTAGAGCCAAGCCCGACTCTGATTGCAAAGGCTTCACTAAACAAGCCAAAAATCGACCGTTTGAAAGACAGAAACATAATTTGAGACACATCTGTCATCTGCAAATGCTTTCAATTTGGTTGTGTCTTAAAGGTGGGTATTTAGATTTTTCATATAGCATCAAATGAAAAATATATATATCACTGAAATTTATATGAAAAAAAAAAAATACAATTCATCAATAATTAAGAATCATAAAATTCCCCCCAAACTTTTTTTTTTATTGTTTTTCCTTAAAAGTCTACGAAGCCTCTTAAGCTATTTTTATACTACGGGCCAAAAATCAAAACAGCATTTCAGGAATGCTAAGTGACTGGCACGTGACTAATGACGTTTTTTTTCCATAACATATTAACAAACATGTAATAATTTTCCACATTGTATACTTTGGGCGCTATGTTTGAAGCTCCGTCTGTGTATTTCCGGTATGTAGATGAGCGAGTTGCTCATGTAAAAATGGACCGAGTTTCCCGTCGGTGTCGACCTGGGCTGTAGTACATCTCTAATTTCCCTTGTCAGATGATTTTCAACTACTGTGGTTTTATGAATGAAGATTATAAGGCTTTAAGAGTACATGTATAAGGATGATTTTATTGGATTTTTGTAAATTTTTTGTCCCAAAATCTGAAGGGCCACCTTTAAAGGTTCTTGTCTGGTAAGGATTAAAGTTTAAAAGGTGTATAATATTACGTATGTGAAATTCCACACGTAGTTGGTCACGGCTTTAATACTGTCAATTAACTAGGTAAAATATCCTATTGATCTTTTTATTCCTTTCGACGTGATTTTGCACCAGTGCATTTTAAAAGCAATCGTACAAGACAAATTAGATTTGGCTCATATTGTGGCAGAAAGCCAGGTTATTTGGGCCATGTACACTGGTATGCATTTAAAGGTTGTCGCCTGACATCACAGATATAATTGGCTTGCAACATGGAAAAAGGGGCATTGGGACATTTGCGTAAAGTGTCGTCCCGGATCAGCCTGCGCAGTCCGCGCAGGCTGATCCGTTCTATGTGATTTTCTGTTTCGCAAAAGTCTACTGTTGCACAAAATCTAATGTAGTCGTAAAGTGCCGTCTCGGATTAGCCTGCGCGGACTGCCCAGGCTGATCCAAGACGGGACTTTACGCAAATTTCCAAATGCCACTTTTCGCGTGTTGTAAGCTAATTATGGGATCTGACATGAGTTTGTGTCTGAGATCAAGCGTTATTATAGGTGGGTATTTAAATTTTTCATATCTCAGCAAATTGAAAAATATATATATCACTGAAATTCATATGAAAAATAATACAAATCATCAATAACAAAGATTAATAAAATTACAAAAAAAAAAAAATTGATGGTGTTCCCTTAAAAGGCTACGTAGCCTCTTAAGGTATTTTAGATTCGCGCCAAAAATCATTAAAGCATTTTGGGAATATCAAGTGACTGGCACGTGACTCATAACGCTTAAATTCCATTACATAACAAACATGTAATAAACGCACCTTCCGCGCACGCTGACCTGGGCCGAAACTTTGCGCTATCGGTCGGTTTTCTTTGATTGATTGAATTTGCGTTTATATATCGTTGCCACCGGTTTTCCAAATGGCTGACGCCCCCAGAAGGCTCGGTTAGTATTGTCAGGGGGGATAGTGCAGATTCGGGACGAAACCCATCCTACATGTAAGTCACGTCTGCTTCTTTAACGTGCTCGGTGTATAGCACCGTCACACGGGACGTCTTAGCCGAAAGACTATACGTAATTCTAGTTTCCCAGCTTTTTGGGATCGAACCCACGTCCTCATGATCACGAGTCCTACGCTCTACCAACTGAGCTGTGCAGGCTTGTCTCGGTTTTCTTTATGTCTAAGGACCAGTGTGCTTAATGTAGTCAGGTGTTAGACATAGCGGATTTTATAAATCCATAATTATGGGATTACTTGCTCTGTTATGCGTTACGCCCCCTTTTCACATAGCATGGTTCAAATATCCTTTGCCCTTCCCCACCCCCCCAACCCCTCCAAACTCTCCACCCCTCCCCCCCCCCCCCCCGCAAAAAAAAAATGCATTTAACTTTCATACCTTCAAAGGTGGGTATTTAGAATTTTCACATCACACCAAATTAAGAAAAATATATATATCATTGAAATTTATATGAAAAAACAATACAAATCATCATTAATTAAGAATCATAAAAGTACAAAAAAAATTTTTTTTGGTGGTATTCCCTTAAAAGGCTACGTAGCCTCTTAAGCTATTTTTAGATTTTGCGCCAAAACTCAATAAAGCATTATGGGAATGTCAAGCGACTGGCACGTGACTAATAACGCTTAAATTCCGTTACCTAACCAACATGTAATAATTATTTTCCTTAATGCCTTCTTCAGACGGATGTTTGAAACTTTGTCTGTGTTTTCCTGTATTTTAAATGAAAGAATTGGTAATCTAAAAATAGAACGTGTCTCCCGTTGGTGTCAACCTGGTCCTTAATAAATTTGTAATTTCTCGTGTTACTGGACGGTTTTCGACTGCTGGCTTTTTATGATCGCAAATTAAAAGGCTATTGGAGTATAAGGGTGATTTTTTTTTGCATTTTTGTAAAATTTTCTTCCCAAAATCTGAAGGGCCACCTTAAAATGTAGGGGAAGGTGAGAATCAGTTATTGTATGTTAGGTTCAAGTTTTAGTCACTGGTAGAAAAAATGAATTGTAACTTTATCTACATCGTTTTCGTATGTTTTTTTTTTTAAATTCAGGCAATAAGTAAGCAGTAGATAGAGTTGGCAACTTTTAATCTAGTTTTGAAATCAACTTCTCTGCGAGCACTAAACTCGGTGATCATGTTCACAAAAATTCTAATTTTACGTTTAAATGATATTATTTGAATTTAAATCCATTCTATTTTGTTTACTTTTTGCGGCTGTTGTTACTTTAACAAGAACTTGATTTTTTTCCCATATATTTGAATCATTTCTTTTATTTCCCCTTAACTCTTTACTACACGAGAAATTTTTAGACTGGTCCAAATTAAAAGCATTTGCAGATGACAAAATAAAGGTGACTGAAAAATTGAAATTTGTTCTGGGAAGGGTAGAAAACACTGCGGGAAAAGGAGAAAATGCTGGTTACCAGCATTTTCTCCTTTTCCCACAGTGTTTTCAAAAGGCTTCTTTCTCAGGGGTGTCAAAAGTAGGGATTGTGTGGTAATGGGTTAGCAGTGCATAATTTATATCTTTTAAATCCTTATATCTTTAAAAAAAAATACCAAAAAAATAAATAAACATTTTCAATAAGGAAAAGAAAATAAAAAAAAAAAAGCTAAAAAGATTGCAATTCAACCTTTTTACCCACACGGAAATATTTTAAACTTTAATTATATTTTCAGGGGAAAATTTATATACGCTTGAAACGATATGGTAGGTCTTTGAAATGTGGAAAAAACATTCTATAAACAGGAGAAAATTTTGGGTACCAGCATTTTCTCCTTTTCCTACAATATTTTTAATCGAATCCTGATCATCGTTCAAACGTGTGAGAAAGGCACCGTAAACGGCAAAAGATTATGAGTAACGTCGAGCAGTTGTAGATCAAGGATGAAATAAACTAAGCCAAAAACTGCAGTCTGATCTTGATCTTTATTATAAATACTGTCAGCAAATTGTAATCTACTGTTGATCAAAATAGTCTGTGAAAACAATCACAGCTACTATAAGCTTTAACCCATTACCACACAATCCCTTCTTTTGACGCCCCTGAGGAAGAAGCCTTTAGAAAACATTGTGGGAAAAGGAGAAAATGCTGGTAACCAGCATTTTCTCCTTTTCCCACAATGTTTTCTACCCTTCACAAAACAAATTTCAAATTTTCAGTCACTTTTATATTTGTCGTCTGCAAATGCTTTTGATTTGAACCAGTCTGAAATATTGTCGTTTGGTAATGAGTTAAAAAGGTCAAGGTTTGTACTGAAAAGAAAGAACAATACCAGTTAAGGAAGTGTACTGAAAAAAAAAGAGCCATGCTCTGACAAAAAGGGGGCTTAATGCATCTCTATAGTACATGGAACAAAGCAAGTTCTCCCTTAATAATGGGTTTCATTTTGTCTAATTACCGACTTAATCATGAGGTAAACTGATCCTTTGACAAGCACGAAATTGACCATTAACTCATTACCAAACGACAATATTGTATAGGCTTGTCCAAATTGAAAGTATTTGCAGACAACAAAATGAAAGCTACTGAAAATTTTTAATTAGTTTTGTGAAGGGTAGAAAACGTTGTTGGAAAAGGAGAAAATGCTGGTAACCAGCATTTTCTCCTTTTCCCACAATGTTTTCAAAAGGCTTCTTTTCCAGGGGCGTCAAAAGCAGGGATTGTGTGGTAATGGGTTAACCATAAGATTCGACTATGGACAGCCTGCACGCATTGCGCAGGCTGACCTGAATTGAAACTTTTTTGCATAAGTGCATTCAATCCGCTTTTTTCATAGCGCATGGCCGTAATGTAAAACTTATTTTATTGGCATTTACGTACTCCTGCAATATTTATGACATTATGATTTATTACTATTATGTTTTTTTTTCTTCTAATTTTCTTTTGGAAATCACTCCCGTTGTAATTTTTATTCAATATAAAACGGCATCGAAGGCCATTTTTTTAACAAAATTATCTCCTTGACCTTTTCGCAAATATACGTGAATCAGTGCACTTAAGAGAAAAGTGTAAGTTTAGATCAGACACTGAGCAAGAGACTAGACTCTAATCAGGCTGAGCCTGCCCGGTTGGCTCAGTGGTGAGCGTGTCGGACTCATGACCGGGAGTTCGATACCCGGTTAAGGCGAACTTTCTTTCCGGCGTAGTTTCGCATCTCACCTCTGCTGAAGCATGTGAGAAAAGTAGTCGGGGGCTTTGGAAAGAAAGTTGTGTTAGTACTGGTATGAGAAAGCCAGGAAACACATATGCGTCACCGACCGCCTTGATATGACCTTAGCTGTTAAAGTGGGGTTAAACCCCAATACAAACAACCAACTAAACAGGCTGATTTTCGTCTCAACTGTCACAAAAAAGCACCTATACATTTTCCTTTAGCATTTACATAGCTAAAAGTATATAACGATTAGTATATGTATGGTTGATCAGCATGTTTATCTATGGGTATCTATGGGTTGTATCATATCTACACACGTTCTGTGCAGTCCGATCTTGATCTACACTGCCCGCAAAAGATCATTGAGTTGCGCTTAGCAGCTTAAGGGTTAATAGACTGCTTTTTACGACACTACCTCAAAACAACAACCCTTGAAAATTCACAGTGAAAAGAGGCCCTTCAGGCACTCGACACAACTCGGCCAATTCCGTACCTACATCTTACCTCGGTCATATAACTGTCGTTTCTAATTGAACTGCTAATCACGTGACCTTTTACATAGCGGCGCCACTGCAAGTTGTCAAGCAACGACATAAACGACCAGTCGATGAAGTTATTTTGTTCTAAACTATCTGTCGGTGAAAACGTCAATCGCAATTGATAATCCGCGTAAGAAAATGAATGTGCAAGCTGCTTGTCAGATGCAATATAGGTAGAAAGATCTCGATAAAATATTGAGACTAAAGTTTTCTCTCTAAGAAGAGCCCTAAACATGTAATTTTCAGGGCTGTAAACCGGCGTACTTCCGGGCGATCAAATATAGCGTTTTGGTGCATATCAATACAGCCGAGGTATGCCAAATTCCTTCATGATGGACATTTTCCTTTGTCTGATCACAGGAACATTATAGTTCATCCGGAAAGAAATACATGTAATTTTAATCCCAGTTTCTACGACAATCTCGAATCAACACTAGAAAGATATTGCAAATTTCTTCATCTACTTAATCTGATAAAATGGAGCCGCTCAAGGGCTTGCAGTTAAAGTTTCAAATGGTACTACTTTAGGCCCCTACGACCCGGAAGCTGTTTGTCCTGATAATGATCCGGAAGCAGTTTCCTTTAGTGCGAAACCATCAAAGCCATAGTATTATTCACTCACAGAAACTATTGCAATGTCTTAGTCCTTTTTAATGAGTGAAAAAGAATAAATTTTCATTTTGTATCAACATACTTCATCATTCGCACAAATGCAATGAAGTGCAAATCACGAGTAAAGTTTTGGTGATTCCAAATGATGCCTTAACCCATTACCAAACGACAAAGTTTTAACCTGGTCCAGACTTAAGGCATTTGCAGGCGACAAAATAAAATTGACTGAAAATTTGAAATTTGTTTTGTGAAGGGTAGAAAACATTGTGGGAAAAGGAGAAAATGCTGGTTACCAGCATTTTCTCCTTTTCCCACAATGTTTTCTAAAGGCTTCTTTCTCAGGGGCGTCAAAACTAGGGATTGTGTGGTAATGGGTTAACTCTTTACCACAAAATCCCGAATTTTAAGGATCATGAGAGAGAGGCCTTCTGAAAACATCGTGGGAAAAGGAGAAATTACTGGTAACCAGCATTTTATCCCTTTGCCACCATGTTTTCTACCATTCCCAAAACGAGTTTCAGTGTTTATCGTTTGGTAATGGCTAAAAGCTTGATTGATTGATTGATTGATTCATTGATCCATAAACGACCCTGGCGAAGATTCGTTTAAAAACATTGTAGGAAACGCACAGTTTGGCTACCACTTTAAGTTCCCGGCTTCCTTGATACACGTCGCACAGAATGCATATTTGAAACTTTTACTAACTTGAATCTCATATCGTCGGTTTACTTCGAAAACCTCGTAACTACAGCTGAAACTGGCCCCTTGACCGAATTTTAGGCTTTGTAGAACCTGATTTTAACATTGCTCATGTGACTGGGCCTCGTCTTATCGAAATGGAAATCATTTTGGGTTACCAGTATTTTCTCCTTCTTCTACAATGTTGTGAAACGCTTTCTTCATCTTGACAGACATAATAAAATCGATGAAATCGTTTCTGTTTTGATTATCTTATAGACTGGTTATTGAGAATTGATGAACAGCTATTTAACTCTTTATCAAACGATAACATTTTAGACTGGTCCAAATTGAAAGCATTTGCCGTCGACAAAATAAACGTGACTCAAAAAAACGGAACATGACTTTAGTAGAGTAAAAAAAAACATTGTGAAAAAAGGAGAAAATGCTGGTTACCAGCATTTTCTCCTTTTCCCACAATGTTTTCGGAAGGCCTCTTCCTCTGAGTCTTTAAATGCAGGGATTGTTTGGTAAAGAGTTCATTTGGCTAAAAAAAATATGACTTGTATTTCAAATGAACGAATCATTGCAGGAAAAGGAGAAAATGTTGGTTACCAGCATTTTCCCTTATCCTACCATGTTGTTAAATGTTTTCTTTCACATTACAAACAAAATAGAAGAAACCGCTTCCTTTTCACTCTATATTCTAACACATTGGATATTAAGAATTTCAGAATTGGCATTTATAGACAATTGTTGACGCTCTCCTCTCCCTGTTTTATACTGTGTAATAAATAACTTAATGTGATTGTTAAAAATCTTCAATATCATTCAAACAAACACTTAAAGATATAACAGATTTTTCTCTGCGTACGAGGTTGTAAAAGCTGGCTTTCGACCAGCTTCTTGGCACTAGACTCGAACGAATAAATATTAGTTTGTGACTGGCCAAAAAATGTGGACATGTTTAATCTACGGACTTCCGCCCCATGATATTGAACCTCAAGATAGTTTCAGTGGCCAAATTTCAGTATCTTTTACACTGTCTTTTTTTTCTAGATGAGATAATTCTTGTTTTTTCTTTTTATCTATTTCCTTGATATATTGCCTGTTCCACCATATCAAGGTTTGAAACCAAAGAGACGCTAATTTCAACCGTGTACATTATTGACTAAGATACAGTGCTCGGTTAAAATGAAAAGAAAGACAAATCTATAGTTTCTAGATTATCAAAGGACCGAAACAACGGGTGGGGTGGGGGGTGGGGGGAGGAGGTAAATCCCACAGTAAATGAGACCCATTACCAAACGACAATATTTCAGACTGGTCCAAATTGAAAGCATTTGCAGATCACAAAATAAAAGTGACTCAAAATTTGAAATTTGTTTTGTAAAGGGTAGAAAACATTGTGGGAAAAGGTGAAAATGCTGGTTACCAGCATTTTCTTCTTTTCCCACAATGTTTTCTAAAGGCTTCTTTCTCAGGGGGGTCAAAAGTAGGGATTGTGTGGTAATGGGTTAAGGTAGTAGATCCCTAATACCTCCATTGCTGCAATGCATAAACTATTTTATTTACATCTTCCTATATTTACTTCATGATAAATGAATAAAGAACTGTAATAATTTCTCTCTCTCTCTCTCTCTCTCTCTCCATATTGATGTCACTGTGACTATTGCTGATTTGTGAATGTAACTTTTTGTAACATGATGTACATTATTATGTACAAGTGAAATAAATATCTATCTATCTATCATAAAGTTTTCTTGATAGTCAATAAATACGGATTTATACAGGTATAATACTTTTGCACATTTTTAACCGACCAGAATTTTCTTTATGACTCTTGAAATTATTTGCAGATACTTTTGTTACTTCCCAGAAAAGGGAGGTAATTACTATCTCTCTTTGTAATAAAAATATAGTGGTATTAGATTTATAAATGATAATCCTAGAAAAAGACAAAAAGGGAAAAGTGGCTTGCTTAGGGTAGTACAATAACACTTTTTTTTAATCACAGCAAATTTTGTAGGATGATAATATTATTATTGTGGAAATAGCTGTTTTCTTTTAGGGGTCTACGACGTTAAGATCCTGAAATAGACTTTTCTTCGAGCTGTAATTAGCAACAATTTGAAACGTATTATAGCAAAAGGCTTGTTTTTAATAATTTCAAACCTTTACTATAATCCTTTCAAGTGTCTTCATCATTAACTTTCTATCATTCAATCCCAAGTATTGATCACTTTGTTGAATGAACGCTTCGGAAACAATGTGGGAAAGAGGCGAGTTGTCATTCGAGAAACAAGTATTAAAACTAAATATAGTGTTAAAACTAGGTTCCAAATTATCAAATTGATATTAAGAACTGGATATGAATTGATCAAAGTGGGTACGGAATATATTCGAAGTGGGTACGAAACGACCAAAATAAAAGGATAGTCGGGTACGAAATTACCAAAATTGTACGAAATGGCCCAGGTACGACATGACCTAGTTACGAAATGACTTGAAGCTGGGTAAACAATATGGCTGCCCACGTAGATACTTTTCAAATATACATACAGCGCAACAATTACAGGAGAAATTGCTCGTTCGAGTAACTCTCTAGATCAAACAGAATTTCCGTTTCGTCCGATTCTACCCGATGATATTTAAATATTCATTCTTTAATTATTTTTTGCATAAAGGTCAATTTCAGATGAATTTGTACGGGTAATATAATGCGAACGCGGTATTATGAGAAAACGTTTGGCGTGCCCTCGGTGTATATTCGGCTATCTCCGTACGCTTTTATGGAGCTTTGTCGATAACAGTACTGTTAAGAAACTAAATGTAGGGCAATGTGGCTGTTTTTACACCAATAGTTGTGGTAATGCTTTCTAATACCTGTTCACTGAAAACGTGACACTAGCCAAGCAGGTCGCACAGCAGGCGCATATCTGGACAATTCCCCCCAAGACAATAGCCCCTCGAGACTTGACAATTACCCCCAAAGGCAAATCCCTCCCTCCGACAATAGCCCCCCAGGACTATTACTTCGTGGACAATTCCCTCCAGACAACTGCCCCCTGCCATTCCCCCCCCCCCCCCCAGACAGTTGCCCTCCCCTCCACCCCGGGCCATTGTCCCCCCCCCAACCCCGACGATCCGCCCATCTAACTCGAAAGTTTTTCTGCTTTTGCTCTGTGGCGAGGTCATTGTCGGCTTTCAGCGTCAGACCCTGGGTTAAAATATGTAAATAAATGCTCGGCGGATATTTGGAGGAAAAATATCTAAGTTTACTTAATCCTCTGATTCAGAATGTGAGGAGGCAGAACCGTTTGGGAAAAAAGAAATTATAGACCCTTGGAATAGTGCTAAAATTTTTTACGAGTTTCACTATGAAATTTCCTGAAATGCATATGATGGTGTGAAAATCCTGGTGGGGGCAATTGCCCAAGAGGCAACTGTCTTGGAGGGCAGTTGTCAGAGGAAAGGGGGGAAGGGGGGGGGGGGCAATTGTCCTGGGGACAATTGTCCTAGGAGGTAATTTCTGGGGGGGGGGGGGCGAAATTGTCAGAGGGCAATCATCCGGGGGTAGTTGTCCAAGGGTAATTGTCTGTGGGCAGTTGTCCAGGGGGTAATGGTCCAGAGGTGTGATTGTCTCTGGGGGTTATCATTTTAGGGCAATTGTCTCGGGGGAATTTGCAGGGCAGAGTTGTCCGGGGGGCATTTGTCGAGGGGGGGGGGGGAATTGTCCTAGAGTCCTGCAGGCGGATGGCAAATGCATTGGGTTCAGTTTATTGTAAGTTACAAAAACCCTCTATCCCCTTCCACCCGTCTTTTTACATTTACTCAGTATTGGACCCCTTGCAAGACACAGATATTTTGTTAAATAAAAAGGGACAAATAATTTAATTCTAAACGCATTTTTGACTAGAAAATATTGATAGATCCCTCAAAATGTCCTTCCAAGGTCACAGTGAAGGTTTCTTCCTTGCAGTTTCATCTAGAGCGAAACTGCCCAAAAAAGCAAATATTATTTCCCCCTGACAACATGAGCATGACCTTTAAAATACCCAAATTACTCCCGTATAAACCCGAAACAAAACAAGGGCAGTCACATGACAATTTTTTAGCTTACAGCAATTGATATCTGCACATAATTTCCTCTCGAACCCAAATGGAACGTTTTTTCACAGTTCTTTTACAAAACAACCCCATCAAAGAGGACTTATTCGTAGACTTTTTTTTTTGTCCCCGTATAATGATGTGGGAGGGTCGGGGATCTATCCCTCTCCATATCTTACAATCTCTGACATTTTACATATATACACGTAACAAGGAACAAAAAACATTTTTATGTGATAGAAAAAAAATTAAGAAAAAAAAAAAAACTAGTGAAAAAAAAAGGAAAACTGGAAAGTGAAGAAAAAAGGAGAAAATAGAATGGTGAAGAAAAGATGTAAAGAGTACTTATTCGTAGACTTAGTTGAAATGGAAAAATGCTGGTAACCAGGAACGCTAGTAACCAGGGTTCGGTTTCACGAAAAAACTTAAGTCTCTGATTTTGCTCAAGTCTAATGACGAACTCCATTTACGACTTAAGTTGAGATTGTTACTTAAAACTTATTTTACTAATATTAACACACTTAAGAAACATTCTCAAATTTTAAGTTGACACAATTTTTTTAAAGTCATCTCAGCAAAATAGTTGACTTAAGTCTGGAAAAATGACTTAAGTCCATTATTTACCTGAGCTGAGTTCGAAACTTTGTTTCAACTTAAGATTTGAAAAATGTTTCCAAAGTCTGCTGACGTTAGTAAAATGCATCTAAAATAACGAAGTCAACTTAACTCTTTCCCACACAACAAAATTTTAGACTGGTCCAAATTGAAAGCATTTGCAGACAACAAAATAAAGGTGACTGAAAAATTTAAATTTGTTCTGGGAAGGGTGGAAAACACTGTAGGAAAAGGAGAAAATGCTGGTTACCAGCATTTTCTTCTTTTCCTACATTGTTTTCTAAAGGCTTCTTTCTCAGGGGCGTCAAAAGTAGGGATTGTGTGGTAATGGGTTAAGTTGGAAAATGCGTCTGTCTGCTCACTTGAGTAAAAATGATGAGACTTAAGTTTTTTCGTGAAGCAGGGTAAAGCATCTGTTTGTTTTTATTTTCCTATTTCAATGTTGTTTCCAACAAAAGCTGAATCTTATCTCTTCTAGCCACAGTCTGTCGTCTCCAGATACTGATAAAAAGATCACGTATAAATTAATATGACCTGCAACACGCGAAAAGGGGCATTCGGATATTTGCGTAAAGTGTCGTCTCGGATCAGCCTGCGCAGTCCGCGCAGGCTGATCCGAGACGACACTTTACGACTATATTAGATTTTATTCTACAGTAGACTTGCACAAAACAGAAAATTGCATAAAAACGGAAAGAGTCGTTTAGGATTAGCCTACGCGGAGTGCACAGGTTGATCCGAGACGACACTTTACGCAATTGTCCAAATGCCCCTTTTCGCGTGTTGCAGCCAATTATGATCTATAGAGAGAAGAGTTAATACTCGGCTCTTCACCTCACAATCTCCAGTTTTAACCTTCATGCTGATAAATAACTAAAAGGAAATTTTCAATTCGATAGTAAAAAACCCATATATTCGATGGTTAAAAACCCCGTTTTTTTTTTTAAATGTAAGTTTGGGTGAATAATATCTCATTTGCTGACAGTGTAGATTCAAGATCAGACTGCAAATTCTGTGCAGCCTGATCTTGATCTACGTTGCCTCAGGGCCGCCAAAACTCAGAACTGTTTTATGAACTAACATGCACGTTTTCACAAATCATGTACTGTTAAGAAATATATCACACATTTCCCAATAGAACAGATTAAAAAAAAAAAAACGCACAAACAAAGCTCATTATGTATCTAGGAGACTACAGTAAAAAAGTTATGGATCTCCGTACTCGTTTCTAAGAAATTTGCCAATGAAAAAGGTATATTAAACAGTTCAAAAATTCATCTTAAATCGGAATAAACACACTTTTCTTTAAAAGTCATTTAAACAGGAAAATTACTAAAATAAAACACGAATATACACCAGTTTCGCTCGAAAAAGTATACATGATAGTCTGGTTTTAAGCATGGTTCTTACGAGCAAAGTCCGCAACAATGAAACAAAAAAAATTGCATGGCTCAACTATAAACCACCTCTGGCGGGATTCGAACTCACGAAGGACAAGACTTAGTATTGTTGTTTTTTTCGAGGATTAAAGGACAAATACCATATCCACTGAGCCCAAAAGAGATATCCCTCTGGCGCAGTTGTCAGGTATTGTATTTAACCCGTTACCCCATAAGGCATTTCTATGTTAACTCTAATTGATCCTATGTAACAGCAAGAATGAAGCCGTTTCTTATGTGTACATGACACCTTTTGATAGTGTAGAAAACATTGTGGCAAAATGTGAAATTGCTCGTCACGAGCAATTTCACCTTTATCCACAATGTTTTCCAAGGGCTCCTATAAGCAATGGGTAGAAATGAGTATCTGTTGAGTGAAGGGTTAAATCGGGACAAGAAGCTATGCATGAAGGAGGGTTCTCCCTTAACTTGGTGAATGTACAAATTTGCCTGTTATGTATAGACCATTGAGTTTAACCCTTTACCCCATAAGGCATTTCTATGGTAACTCTAATTGACCCTGAATAATAGCAAGGATGAAGCCGTTTCTTATGCGTATATGACACCTATTGATAGCATAGAAAACATTGTGACAAAAGGTGAAATTGCTCGTCACGAGCAATTTCACCTTTTGCCACAGTGTTTTCAAAAGGCTCCTACAAGCAATGCGTAGAAATGAGTATCTATGGAGTAAAGGGTTAAAAGGGAGATTATTTGACCGAATAAAGGATTAATCTTTAAAATACATACTTTCTATCGGATAAAGTTTTCTTAAAATTTTCACACTTATATGCAGTATTTATAATTCGAAACAGTAAGGACAAAAAAAAATTGGCACGTATCCGTGGTTATTTAGTCAGGAAGTAGGGATAAAAAATCACCGTAGAAGCTTTTTTTTTTCAAGGAACAAAAAAAAAAAAAAAAAGGAGAAAGGCTCTGCAGACATTGTAGAAAAAGGGGAGACTGCTATTATGAGTGATTTCTTCTTTCGCCACAATAGTTTTCAAAGTGGATTCAGTAATACTTGCACAGCTTTAATTTCCTGCTATTATTTGCTTGCTTGGTGCGTAACGCCGTGTCCACAGTGTTTTTATTATTTCGGGATGACAGTTTATGTTTAGATTTTTTTCCTCTCTTTAACCCTTTTCCAAACGACAAACTTTTGGACTAGACCAAATTGAAAGCATTTGCAGACGACAATTCAACTCTTGCTGAAAAGATTATTTCTGTCTATCATAGGGTAGAAAACATTGTGGGAAAAGGAGAAAATGCTGGTTACCAGCATTTTCTCCTTTTCCCACAATGTTTTCAAAAGGCTACTATTCCAGACCCGTAAAAACCAGGGATTGTTTGGGAAAGGGTTAATAATACCATCCGAAGAAAGTGCTGCTCGTTTCAGTGCACCAGTAGTATTACCATTATGTGCAAGTACATGCAAAGATGTACTTTTGATTCACTATCCATGACAAAATCTTAATTATGCGCAGAAGGGTGCGCACAAACATTTGTGATAAACGTCGTTAACACACCTTTATAGTTTTTGTTTGCATTAAGTTATCTATCAAGAGCACACTACAACAGCGTTATCAGACGATGATGAAAAAGTTGACCCACAGGTGAATATTTCGGGCAGTGACATTGTCAAAATTCGACTGAAAATGAAATAAATAAACGAATAAATAAATAACAGTTTAAAGGGCAAATCCTAAGATGTTTTGATCATACTGTTTTTTTTGCTCCAATCAGCTGCAAATGATGTTAGTAAACACGTGTCCATCAGTTTTCATAAATACCACCCTGCAACATGCCATAAATCACGCTCGAATTCACTCTCTTGCACTCCGGCTCATTACATTCACCTCTGTAATGGGCTCAGAAAGTAGTCCGTCATTACGTCATATTTTTGTCACATGACCATAACTCAAAATGGCTACACAAACGCCGGTGAAAGAAAGACCAATATCGATTGTTTCGTGTGCTGTTCAAACTGCATGGGACCAATCAGACTTAATGATAGGAAATGAACAAAAGAGGCATTTTTTTGAAAAGCCTAAATATCTTTAAAGGACGATAACTTCATTTTTAATCGTACAAACTTAGATCCAGCGGTGTGTCAAATCAGTTGTCATCATTCATGGGCGCAGCCATTTTTGTTAAAATCGGCGTAAGATTCTGAAAAGTGAAGAGGCTCGAAAAAAATAGTTCCATTTTATACAGGTAAATTCATCAGTTTGAACGCACCTATAATGTATCCAGAATCACATTTCCTTTGTCTAACTTTCAATTTTACATATGGAACAGTTAAACAGTAACAAAACATCTTTTCCTCGGTTTGACAAGATTCTTGTCATTTAGCCCATTGCAGAGATGTATGTGAGGTAACGAACGACAACTCTGCTCGGAGATTGGCTCGAATTGTCACGCTGATATACGGCCCCAAATATGGTACATGGCTTACTTCCCCTGATTCGCTTATCTTCCCTACCTGTGTGACGTCATAGGAGCCTGTGTTTACAGTCGGTAGAAATTAGTAGGAACGCTGATGATTATACGCAGATATCTGCGTATTAACAAAGAATTCAGCCGAAAAAATGGTAAATTGTGCAGCCTATGGCTTCAACGTCGAATCAGGAACACGTAGAATTAGTATGTTCAGATTTCCGAAGGAATTAAAAAGGAGGAAACTATGGATTAGACGTTTAAACCGGGGCCGGACAGTAACGGCGGACTTTGTGCCATTATTTCATTCCAAATTGTGTCTGAAATACTTCGAGGACAGTCAGTTCTTAATAAGTCCAAAACTCGTAAAAGAAGTTGCTTACAGGAATATTAGACTGCGGTTGAAACTGATGCTGATATTTTATTGGCGTATTGTATACATGCTCACACAGACGATACAAACAACAGAATTCAAACAATATAGAATGATACCATCTTCGCAAGCCAAGGGTGACGAACCACTACGCTAGATCCACATAGTGATCGTAACTTTGGCTCTCGAAGATGAAAGTGATACTTGCACATTGGCAAAACGGGTCTGGCCACAAGTTCTCTAAACTTAGGTACGGCCATTCCCCATCTCCAATATACATGTTTAGAAAATGCAGTTTTATCAAACAGATAAATAGATATATAGATAAAAAAAATAATTAATCAATAAGTACTTTCTCGAAAAGACACAAACAATGAGTGTGCAGAAAGAACAATAAACTGGTTTTAGGTTACCCAATCGGAAAATAAAAAAAAAAGAGTACAATTATAAGTACTTTCTATACATGTTAATTTATACAAGAAACTATTACACGTTTATTTATAGGAATAATTTCCCTGTGAATGGAAATCAGGCAATGAAGTCGTGGAAGGTTGTAAGTTGGTTGGTTGGTTGTATTGGGGTTTAACGCCACTTTAACAGCTTAGGTCATATCATGGCACATGTGTTTCCTGGCTTTCTCACACCGGTACTTACACTGCTTTCTTTCCAAAGCCACCGACTACTTTTCTCACATGCTTTAGCAGAGGTAAGAGGCGAAATTACACCGGAAAGAAAGTTTGCCTCAACCGGGTATCGAACTCACAACCGACACGCTCACCACTGAGCCACCCGGGCGGGAAAGGTTGTAAGTAAGCTATCATATCAAAAACAGAAATTTCCCGTAAAATACCGATGTAGACAACCAGATATATTTTCCAATACAATCGTAAAGAAACTATGTCTAACTCTTTCCCGAACGACAAAATTTTGGACTCGTTCAAATTGAAAGCATTTGCAGACGACAACATAAAAGTGACTGAAAATTTGAAAATTGTTTCGTGAAGGGTGGAAAACATCGTGGGAAAAAGGAGAAAATGCTGGTTACCAGCATTTTCTCCTTTTCCCAAAATGTTTTCTAAAGGCTTCTTTCTCAGTATCGTCAAAAGTAGGGATTGCGTGGTAATGGGTGAATTATATACGTGAAAAGATCCAAGTTTGGCTTGTAGATACATGTAATGGGAAGGTTGTACTGTAATAGGTAACTACCGTCTCTGTCCATTTTTTATCTCATCAGATTTGACCTTAACCTATTGATCTGAATACGAGTCCTCGTAATCGACGTGGTATTGCTTGTATGACATTCCCACAAGTCTTTGCGAAACTCAGGCGCGAAATCTAAAAATACCTCCAAAAGCGAATACCATTGGATATTACTTTCCTTCCATTTGACCAGCTGAACTGATAATTTGCATTACTTAACCCTTTTCCAAACAATCCTTGGTTTTTACTAGTCTGGAATAGTAGCCTTTTGAAAACATTGTGGGAAAAGGAGAAAATTTCTCCTTTTCCCACAATGTTTTCTACCCTATTATACACAGAAATCATCTTTTCAGCAAGAGCTGAACTGCAAATGCTTTCAATTTGGTCTAGTCCAAAAGTTTATCGTTTAGGAAAGGGTTAATTATGTTATATATATATATATTTTTTTTTTTGTTTTGAAGTTTAGAAAGATCATAAATATCTGTATAATTAACTCAAGTGAGACTAAAATTTGGTAAACTCTCATCCGAGAAAATATTGCATAGTGTAAATTCAAAGGTCAGACCGAACACATTTGACTATCTAATTTTCTGATCTTGTTCCACATTGTCTGAAAGAGAGAAAGGGAAGAAAAGAAATGTGGCAGGCCGACAAATACCCCAAACTGGTGCCTTGTCACTGAAAAACGCCCCCTTTTCCGAACCCAATATGTCACTCCGGACAGAAATCCAATACGTAAAATGACAAAGGGTAACAACTCCAAAAATATTGATGGCAGAGTTTTGGATCTTGTGCTCAGACTCTACATTTATCCTTAATGTGATAAACGCGCCTATAAAGTTTGAACTGGTAACTTTTATACTTCGGAAGTTATCACGGCGGGGAATCACGTGACACAACAACAACAACAATGACCGTTATTCAAAAAAATCCCCGACTTCAGCAGGTAAGAAAATCTTCAATAATTCCATTAATACATGACCGATTGGAATTTGGTTTGAAGCAGAGAAGGCGGAAGGACTCCGGGGATTTGCTTGATGTGTTAGATTTTTTAAACAACCTGATAAAAAAGTTATTGACGAGCAAACAAATTTTTTACCCGGGATAATTTGTTTGCTCGTCAATAACCAAATTCCAATCGGTCACGTATTAACGGAATTATTGAAGATTTTCTTACCTGAAGTTGGGGAATTTTTTCAAATAACGGTCATTGTTGTTGTTGTTGTGTCACGTGATTCCCAGCCGTGGTTATGCTCCAGATAAAAATCTAATATGTGAAATGACAAAGGGCAGTAACTTTTGAAATAATGCTATCATAGTCAATGATCTTGTAAAATGCAGTTCTCCTGAATGTGATCCATCTGCTAATGAAGTTTAAAGTTAATAGCTTGAATACTTTGGACGTCATGTTCCATCATGTGAAATAGATAGAGGATATTTATTTTTTTCGGTGAAAGATAGGAACTTATTTCATCGAGTGAACATCATCGGTAATATTTTCACTAGTGGCGCAGAACACCATCGGTAATATTTTCACGAGTGGCTGAGCCACTCGTGAAAATATTACCGGTGGTGTTCACTTGATGAAATAAATTTCGATCTTACACCGGAAAAAGCAACAACAAATATTCTATTTACATGTATTTCATGCTTTTAACCCCTTCAGGGAGGAGCTTTATCAAAATCTAGTAGTTCTCTTCCGTTATTCCCCGTGGCCTACCCCTCCCGCATAGCAACGCATTACAATATTACGTCAAGCGCCAGATATGTAAGGTAAATGACGTCATATTTCCAAATGGTTTCGAGGCACGCACAATTTACAAAGGCAACAAGAGCATAAAAATCGATATTTTCACTGTCATACTCGTGTAATATCGAAAAATATTTTGACTGCCATTTCCCGATATCCTACCGGAAAGCACGAAATAACAAGGGGTAATTACTCAAAAAATAAGGAAGACAGAGTTAAGAATCTTTTGCACTGCGCCTCTACTCAATAAGAACTTTCTTCATATGGAGTTTTAAGTTGATGGCTGGAATACTTTGAAAGTTGTGCTCCGGACAAAAATTTAACATTTTAGATGGCAAAGGGCAATAACCCCTAAGATAATGATGATAGAGTTATGAAGCTCGTGTAGCAATCTATATAATCATGAAGTTTAAAGTTGATAACTTTCATAATTTGGAAGTTATGCTCCGGACAAAAATCCATTACTTCAAATGACAGAGGGCAATAACTCAAGAAATTTTAACAACAGAGTTATGGTTCTTTTGCAGCAGGCTTCTCCTCAATGTAGTCTATCTGTATATGAAGTTTGAGGTTGATAGTATTTATACTTCGGAAGTCATGCTCCGGGAAAAAAATAACAAAGGGAAATAACTCCTAAAATAATGTTGAAAAGTTATGAATCATGAGTAGTGCACTTCTCCTCAATGTGATCTATCTGCTGATGAAATTTGAAGTTGATAGCTTGTATGCTTTGGAAACCATCCCCCGCACATGATTTTAGTGAACGTTCGCACGCACGGACGGACGGACGGACAAAGTGACTCCAGTATAGAAAGGGCTTGGCACATACTCCGTTGTTATACCTTAATTTTTTTAAACCCTTTACTCCACAATCCTGAGTTTTAACGATCTTTATATAAATACTTTTTTGAAAACATCGTGGGAAAAGGAGAAAATGCTGGTTACAGCATTTTCTCCTTTTCCCACGGTGTTTTCTGCTTTCTATCCACTAACAAATCCCGGAATTTGCGCGACATCTTCTTTGTTTCTGCAAAAGGCTTTCACTTTGGACAGTCCCGTAAAAGGTTAAACCAGTTTCGAAGAACTTCAAAACTATTTAAAAGCCTTACGAAAAACAGACAAAAAGTTGGAAAAATCCCCGTTCCCCATACCGGACACAGTTCAATCGCTTTACTTTATGACTGATTTTCGGAAAATACTTATATCGAACCAACGAGAATAAAGGAAAAAACAAAATGACACGCATAACATACACAAGAAAGAGAAAAGAAATTTAAAAAACGGAGAAAACGTGATAAAATTTAAAGAATAGACTTATTTCTTTTTAGTAATTCACCTTTAATCTTAACATTTTTTTTTATATGTATGGACAACATTTTAATGAGGTATTGGGTTTAAAACGAGCTATCCCATTGCTGCCAGTTTTTTGAACTTCCTGGTTCGAACGTCGTATATATATATAAAGACCGGCGCCCGCCAGATCACGGACAGTAGAAAGATATTTTGTTTTTATGTAAAATGGGGACAGTCAAGCTATTATATGTGCTATTGTTTATTTGGTACAAAGTTTACATTGGTGAGTGAATCATACAATACAAGTATCTTTCATGTAAAATATATATAGATATTTCACATAATTATAATTATAAATATTTCATCCGACGGGAAATTTTAAAATAATGATCAGCTTTAAATAAAAATACGACAAAATCGCATTAAACGTGTCTGAAATGAGGAAAGTAATCTTTCGAAGGGTAGAAAAAACATCGTGGAAAAAGGAGAAAATGCTGGGTATCCAGCATTTTCTCCTTTTTGCACGATATTTTCAAAAAACTGGCGAACTTTGGTTCGTAAAAACACAGGATTTTTGGGTAGAAGCTGAATCTTTCCTCTTCCCCCGCCCCCCCCCCCCCCCTTTGTTTTTGTTTTTTCAAATTATCATATGCATTATTTGAAAGAGAAAGGACTTAGGCTAATATACCAATACTAAAATATTAATTTGTGCGATTTTCTTGTTTTCCAACAAATGTTGCGAATAAATTAAAGTTTATATTCTTTTCTATACTACCGAATTTTACTGCACAATTCAGCCAATCACCACTTCCAATAAATTTATAGCAAATCTTTCGAAAATAGAGATGAAAAAAAAAAGAGAATAAATTAAAGTTTAATGAAAGAGTGAATGTAAAACCGACATGAAAAAAAGGGGAAATTGTTTGTCATGAGCAATTTCCCTTTTTTGCCACAATGCTTTCAAAAGGTTGTATCCTTTTTTTTTTTGTTTTGGATGCTTTGATCAAAACCAATGCTTATTTGTACATTGATTTATACGCTCTCTCTCTCTCTCTCTCTCTCTCTCTCTCAAGTTTCTACTTATCTTACCACATAACGATCAAAATATCGGTTTTGTCTTTTTTAATTCTTAACCAAATGACGAATTTTTGGAACAAATTAAAAGCATCTACAAACAAATTAAATTTTGTTGATATGATGATTTCTGACTTTGACTGGATAGAAAATATTGTGGGAAAAGAGAAAATGCTGGTTCCCAGCATTTTCACCTTTTCCCACAATATTTTCTAGAGGCTTCTTTCTCAGGTTCGTTAAAAGTCGGAATTGTGTGGTAAAGATTTAAAAAAATACTTTAAGATAGCATAGCTTCTGAATGAATTTTATCAATCATCTTTCATGCTTTATGCGATAACAGCTTTTATCGTCTTACGGCCGGAATTTCACATGTTTGAACAACCTTTAAAATGAAAGCTATTGAAAAAATTGTAGAAAAAGGAGAAATGCTGTTTAGCCAGCATTTCCTCCCTTTTCCACAATGTTTTCTAGTATGGCATAAACAAATCCGAAAGGCGAATCCAACGTTAATTTGTCAACTGAAAATGTTTTCAGTTTTACCAAGCTTGAAATTCTATCGTATCTTAAAAATCCTTACAAATTCGCAAACGCAAATTGCTTCTTATCGCTTCACATTGAATTTATTTGTTTGCAAAGAAAAAGAAATATTGAAATCTACAGAATATTAAGGGTTTTCCCCCGCTTCTCGTAAAAAAATTGCCGATAATGTCCACTCTATGAAATAAATTTTGATCTTTCACGAAAAAAAAATGTTCTATTCATTTGATGCTTCTAATCCATCCCGTTGTCTTTGAGGGGGGTGGGGGAGATGAAACTAGCATCTTAATCTAGTATAGTCATTTTCAGTAATTTCCCGTGGCGTACCCCCCTCTGCACTACAATTGCAATGTTACGTAAAGCGCAAGAAATGTCGCGTAATTTACTACATCATACTTCCGTCCCGTTGAATGGCAAGAGCAGGCCACCTAGGTAACTAGTGTATCCGCCTGCTGTTGAAGATTTAGAAAATAAAATCGGTGTTTTTTCACTTGTCATAACAATGAAATATCGAAAAAAAAAATCACCTTTATTTCTCGATAAACAACCGTTAACGCGGAGCATGAAATAAAGAAACGAATCATGCTCCGTGAAAAGGGGGATGGGTGGGATTAATGAAACTGCAAAAAAGGAGCGAAAAGCGACATTCGGACATTTGCGTAAAAGTGTAATCTCAGATCAGCCAGTGCGTTTTTATGTAATTTTCTGTTTTAAGCAAGTGTACTAGAACACAAAGTCTAACGCAGTCGTAAAGCGCCGTCTCGGATTAGCCTGCGCGGAGTGCGCAGGCTTATCCGAGACGACACTTTACGCAAATATCCGAATGCCCCTTTTTGCGTTTTGCAAGCCGTTATCTTTTTAAAGAAGGTGAATTATATTTGAGCCATCCTCTGTGAAAAGGCTCATTAATTCTTTTGAGAAAAAGTAGCGATTCAGGTCAGCTTGCACAGTCTATGTAGGATGACATGGGTCAAACACTTTTCATTTTCGGTTAATTTTTTGTATTTCCAAGGACCAGTCTACCTTAGGATTCAGTCGGTTGTTTGATGAAATGAATGAGTGTATCCCTGATTATGTGATGACTTGCTTAGCATAATGTATCATGGAGATGCGTTTTGATTATTTTGCAAAGAAATTTCTCGTGATCTGATTGGATAATTTGCTCCGAACATATCCTCGAGTGCCCAAACTGCGCCACCCTAAGATTTATCTTGGAACAAAAATATCAATAGAAAATATATGAAAAGAAAAATAAATGCAAAAGTCAAATGTGTTCTTTTTCCATCAATCTCCATCAAAATTCATGTGTACAATAATTTTAAACTTACAAAACTTGATCAAACTTAACTACATGTCAAACAAACAACCGCCATTTTGTGTGTGCCTAACTCCGCCACCAGGCGTAACATGACAAATTCTCAAAAGTCTCGGAAAAATTAGGCCAAATTATTAATATTATTATTTTTTTTAACAAATTTAACTTCAACAGTGAGTTGTTTCAAAATAAATAACTTTAGGGGTTTGTCATTGCTTTCATGTGTTCCACTAGTTCTAGTAGCGTCAATGAAGGTGATTTACCGGCGGTTATTGTTTGAGGATGCACTTTTCTTGGTAACCTGTACCTGAGAGTGGCGCAAGGTACATTAAATATATAGTGGCCATGTTAATTGTCGTGTTCTTCTCTAAAATTTCGTGTTAAGCTTTCTTAGGTGCAACATGAGAATATTGTTTATTTGTTCATCTGATCGTTCATGAGTTGGGCTTTAATTAAAATGGAGGAAGCAAATATCAGTTAAGGACCGTGGAACCAAAACTTATCTATAAAGATTTGCTTGGCCTTAGCAAAATTTGTTTTGTCACATGATTTTCATTCATAAAATGTAAACATTTGCAGATGAAATGTCTCAGACGTGTTTACAGTTGTATTTCGTGACTTTAGAGGTGATTTTTGACGAAAAAAAATTGCATTACGAAAATACATATGAAAACAGTGAGAGGACATAAAAATCAAAATAAATATCAGCTTACGTCTCAATTTGGGGTGAAATCAATTGGAATGTATTTACTATGATGTAGTAAAAACTTTTCGCACTGTAAGTCTCGCGCACTCTGAAACATCTCGAGATTTTTATGAAAATAAGAAAGGTGGCGGAGTTAGGGCAGTGGCGCAGTTAGGGCACTCGACGATATATAATTTATACACTGGCAAATTCAACATTAAAGCAGTTTCCCTTAAGGAAGCCCCCTGTACATGACTACACTATCAACACAACATCCAAGTCGGCCGCGTCGATCAAGATTTACATTTACAGTTGTTGTTGTTGTTTCAGGTAATTTCCCACACTAGCACTGTGGCACTCCTTCACGAAGGATAGTCTTCTCGCGGTTGAGAATTAGTCACTACTTTTATATATACGCGCGAGCCGGTAGCTAGCCTTCACATAGTACATTATGATTAGTCTATATTTTATTTTATTTTATTTAGTTTGATTTAATTTCATACAAATGAAATAGTATGATAAATAACTTATACTAAGATTAAGCGCCAAGTTGCACGTTTTCGAACGTATTACCAAGGTTTCAGTGACGTCAGTTCTCAGTGACGTCAGTTATAATTGAATTTGGGCACTCAGAAGGAAAATCTACTATGTCAGCGTACTCAATTTTGTAAAAAAAAAACCAGGTAAATTTCGCTTTACAAACGTTGAAATATTAAACCTTTGCACCATAATGAATTCGTTGTATGGTCAGGTGGCCGGGGACTTGGAAACTTGTTCATGGCTGTGGTGAATCATGTCGCCCTGAGCTCGGGGCGACATGATTCACCACAGCAGTGAACAAGTTTTCAAGTCCCCCGCCACCTGACCGTATATACAACTAATAACGTCCTCTTTTGCTGGATTGTAGATAACTTTATTTTGTGCACCGTTGAAGTTTGCATGTTTTTGTGATTTCGTAATATTTACACCACATATTAAAATAGCTCAATGAAAAAAAAAAGAAGTTTAATATAATATCGCTATGTATCTAACAACAAAGAATGCGTTAGATATTGGTCATTTTTATCTCAAAATAATCTGAAACACGAGAGAAAACGGCCCTTTGACACACAGGACATTTTCTTACTAATAGCAAAAAGTTTCAACTCACGTCAGCATATCTGGACTGCACAGGCTCTCATTGGTAGATTGGTTTTGCGGATACATAACTTAAAAAATTTCAATTATACTCGTAGTTTTCAAAATTGATGTCTAAAACGCTAGAAGTTTTTTAAGTGCTCGTGAAAGTTTCAAGTGTAAACGCTTTACCAAACAACAAAATTTTGGACTAGAGCAAATTCAAATCATTGCAGACGATAAATCAAATATTGCTAAAATGATGAATTTCTCTGTCTAGTAGGATAGAAAACATTCTGGAAAAAGGAGAAACTCTTTCTTCTATATGGTCGTTAAAAGTCGGGACTTTGAGAGCGTGGGGCGGGGGGAAGGGGGGTAGGGAGTCATGGGTTCGATATCCCTGGCTCGAACAACTTCTTTTCGAGGACTGATGATAGTCATTGCGACAGGATTCATTCCTTTCCCCATGTTGATCATTGTTTCGATGATGGTTCTGTGGGAAAGCAGCCTGTGGATTGGAAAGAAAATTGTTCGAAGTACTGGTAACAGAAACTCCAGGAAAGCATAGATAGGTGCACTGACCGCCCCGATATAACCGAAATAATGTTGAAAACAGCTTTAAACATCATACAATTATAGAAAGCCTTCTTCATCAAGGTCCTTGAAACTCGGGATTGGCTGATTCTTTCCCATATTAGCCCTTTAGCTTCTTAAGTGCGAATCGGGGACCTTTTGCGGACAGTATAGATCAAGATCGTCCTGCACAGAACGTGCAGTCTGATCTTGGATCTACACTGTCCGGTAAGGAGATAGTCACACCTCTCCAAAAAAGCCTTTTAAAATAGAAAAATTAGGGTTTTATCTTGATCTACACTGTCCTTAATAGGCTCTCGAGTCCCGCTTAGCAGCCCAAGGGTTCATTCAAACTGGAATGATAAATTCATTTTATAGTTTGGACTTAATGCGTAGAAATGAGTATCTATGGATTAAAGGGTTAACTTAAATACTTTGATTCCCGAAGTTCATCTTCGAAGGGAAAAATCTCACCGTATTTCGGACTGTGTAGATCCAAGATCAGACTGCACATTCTGTGCAGTCTGATCTTGATTTACGTTATTCGCAACAGCGTACTGACTGACCCTCAGCAGAGTGTACTAAACCTGTTTTAGCAGGTTTGGTAAATGAGAGAGGGTGAAGTGTTAAAAAAAATCTTATCTAATCTTCTCATTTAAGTACGAAACAGATTAATGCTTTTATATAGATTTGTTATATTACAGCTCATGTTCATCATTTGATTGACCGTTCGTTCGTTCGTTCGTTTGTTCGTCTGTTTTAACGTCCGTCCGGACGTCCGTTTATCCGTCCGTTCCTTGCTTCGTTCATTCATTCATTCATTCATTCATTTAGTCAGTCAGTCATTTACATTCATTCATCGGTTTCTTATTCGTTACTTTCTTTATTCATTCATTTTCGTTTGAGAACCTTCTTATCTCGTCCAATTTATACACTGAAGGGCTAGCTTTCAGCAGTCGACATTTCTGCGAAGAATACAATGCAGTCTGTGCAGTCTACATCCGCATAAAACGAAACTGATGGATATTGACAATTACTTAACTCTTGACTTAAACAGCAAATATGAAAATTTGCCCAAACTGAAAGCAGTTGCAGACGACAATTCAAATGTAACTCAAATGATAGAATTTGCCTGTTAAAGGTTTGAAAACATTGTGGAAAAAGGAGAGATTGCTGGTTACCAGCATTTTCTTCTTTTCCCACAATGTTTTCAGAATCTTTCTTTCTCATGGTCGTGAAAACTTGAGATTGTTTGTCAAAAGAATAACGAACTTATTAGTCAGATACCAAATACAGTTTACTGATAATGTCTATCTTAGTTTCACTGCGATGTTTGTACCTGTACCAAATGATTAAACTTTGGATCAGTCTACTTCAAAGCCATTTGCAAAAGACTAATTTCTGAGACAGGTGTCTTTAAAACTCGTGGTTTAAAAAAGAGCAGTTTAAACGTGTTTGTTTTACATCGATTGAGAAGGAAGTTCTTCCAACTTATGCTAATCTCTCTCGATTCTGCTTCCTGGGAGCTACGCCAGTACTTGCGCCGAATATGTGGCCCCTTGAAAATTCCCAAAGCTTACACCTGCTCCCGAGTCTCAAACTCGGCACCTTTTGGTAACGAGACCGAATCTGTACCTCACAACCACTGACACTTACTAGCGTTTACTTGGTAAAGGGTTAACTGGCATTATTGACGGGTTGAAGGGTTAATCCGCCGTCCGAACTATTTTTCATTGGTCGATATAGCGATCCGTACCATTTCTTCCTGAAATTCTAAAAAAAGAAACAGTTTTAATTATGCTTTAGCCGGAAGTGAAAGGAAATGCTCATTATGCTCAATGAAATACTCTTACGCCGTGAAAAGTAGACCTAAAAGTATGGCCATATTCGTGTAATCGATTTCTATTTTTAACTCTTAGTTAGTTTGTCATACGGAAAAAAAATGGTGCCAAAAATTCATTCACTTATTTGATAGAGATATCAACTTTTTCAGATACAGTTGTAAAAAGTTTATAAAAAAAAACCCTTCTATGCTATGTACTCGTAGCTTACGACATTGCTTGAACGATAGCATCGTAATTTACCTTTTTTTCCCAGCTGGGCTCATGGCTTTTGGAATTTCTTTAAAACAAAAGCAAAAAAACAGGTAAAGTCAACTTTTGAAAGATAAATAAAAAATGTGGCATGAGAAAAAAAAAGCCTCCTCGAAAGGAGCTGTTTCTTTTATAACAGTGATTATCAAAAATCTACACTGATATGTTCACAGTTACCTATCTTAAACTATTGATTTACCTGATAAAACCCGTCGCTGTCGTCGACATCATCATCGTCATCATCACCACCACCATCATTATCATCATAACCATCATCATCATAATCAACAACAACAACTAAAACAACAACAACAAGTTAAACAACTAAAACAACAACAGATAAAAGACTTGTCCATTAGTGCTTTCAGGACTTTGAATTCAAGTGCTCAGTCAGTATACCTGCAATACCAACACCGTTGCGCCTGCCCAATTTAAGTTTCTGTGTTTTTGCTTCTTTCCTAACCATTCTTTATACACTAAATCTATTATTCCGAACCTGTATTCCATTCTCTACATCGTTCCATCCATCTGTCCGTTCGTCGCCCTCCCTCTCTCTGCTAATTTATCAGACTCTTCTCTTGTCTACTTGCTTACCATCCATCCATCCATCAATCCATCCATCCGTCCCTTCGTCCATCCATCCATCCATTCGTCCCATCCATCCATCCATCCATCCATCCATCCATCCATCTGTCCGTCCGTCCTTACCAGCCTAACATTGTGGGGTTAGGGGTAACTGTACATTTAGTCTCTATGGGGTCTCTATGGGGTTCATTCTGTCCATCTGGTAGGTATGGGGTTAGGGTTAGGGCTAGTGGGGTTAAAAAAGGTGGTCTTGTCGGGTTGTTTGGGTTGCATTCAATAAAGAGCAGTTTGACCTCACAAGGTCCGTCTTGTAAGACTGTCCGTCCATCCATCCATCCATCCATCCATCGATCCTTCCCACTACCATTCCCCCTTTTCCATTCCCGCTGTTCATCCCTGTCTTCATCATTGTCACCTCGTGACATCCTTTTCTGAACATGCAGACATGATAACGCTGAAAATAAGACCACCTATCGATGTAGATAAAATTTTAGATAAATAGACACGAAAACTGTCAGCGTGCAAACAAAATGTACAAGGCTCTGTGAAAAGGGTGCTAAGTGCATCTGCAAAAAGTTTCGACGTAGGTCAGTCTGTGCAGTCCGCGCAGACTGACCTATGTCGAAACCTATTGCTGTTGATAATTTTTTCTGCATGCCTTTGGGCCATTCTAACCTGGTATTATGTCGGTTGTTATAGACAGAAAAGATTTTGTGAATCCATAATAAAGAGATGATTTGCTTGCTGTCAATGAGATCTATTTCAGCCTTTACTAAACGACAACATTAGAAAAAGTACAGACTGTGCAGGGTGACCTACATGTAGATCAATACTTTTTTGCTTTAGCAAGCGCAACGTCTATCAAGGTTTAGACCGCGCGCTCTTGCGATAATTTTACAATCGCTCTACAGTTATCGTTTATTGTGTGAAAGGATTGGGACGAAGTGAGTCCGAATGAAGTTCATATGAGCAGCGCTCTGGTATAAGGGAGCTTAATGCATCTGCAACAAGGATGGATCCAGGTCAGCCTGCTGTTGGTCAATTTTCTTTTGGTTTTGCTTATTGGTCAATTTTCTGCGTGTCAAAGGACCAGTCTACTTCATGACTCAGTCCGTCGTTATACAAAGTGAAATTAAAGGATCGAAAACGGGGCTTAATGCATCTGCAAAAAGCATCAGCCCAGGTCAGCCTGCGCAGTCCGCGCAGGCTGACCTGGGCCGACACTTTTTGCTACTCGATGATTTTCTTTGCATGTCTAAGGACCCGCTTTCCTCATGACTCAGTCGATCCATGAACATATGATAATGACTTGCTCAGTATCATTTATAACAGCGATGCATCAAGCTCCCTTTTGTCACAGCATGACTCTTATCTTTATCTCAGTCATACGAGGAAGTTAGTGATAGTCAACAAGAGGAACAAAATTGCCCCTTACTGCTCACCTGAGGCGGTAAACATTGCACAATACGGTCTTTTTTAGGACTGACCTTTATCCTGCTGGATAATTTTGAATAAAATTTTCAAGTCGACAGCGAAAAGTTTCAAGTCTTGTTATTTCAAAGGCATTTCAAGGGAAAAATATCTTCTTATCGGACAGTGTAGATCAAAGATCAGACTGCACGTTTTGTGCAGTCTGATCTTGATCTACCCTGTCTGCAAAAAGTTCAGTGAGCCGCGCTTAGCATCTTAAAGGTTAAATAAGCAGTTTAAATACATTTATTCTACATCGATTGAGAAACAAGTTCTTACAGCATATACTACTCGTACTACCCATCGATTCTGCTTCCTGGGAACTACACCAGTACTCGCGCCGAACATGTGGGCCAATGAAAGGTCCCAAAGTTGAAACCCGCTCCCGGGTCTCGAATTCGGGACCTTTCGGTTACGAGACCGACGCTTTGCCTCACAACCATGGACAGTAATAAGGAAGAACCTGTAAGCAAATTTCAAAACGAATTGCTAAGCACCAACAGCGCAGTTGGTAGGGTAGAGGACCGTTGTCTGTGCATGTCATATTCTTCGAAGATTCGACCTGTCTACTAGGACGCATCACTCCCCCAATATTGGCGGGGATTGTAGTAATACGCGCAAATAAAGTAGCAATGGAGAAAATGGCTATTATTAATACGTTTGAGGAGAAATCAGGCCTGTTTTAGCATCAGATTTCTCTAAACTGTAATAATTTAGCTGATCATAGCTGTATGAATCGTACAAGGTATCTTTTTATTGAGTAAACGTTTATTTTAGTTTGAAATTCAAAGTAACGGTTATCGCGTAGAAAAGTAGTCCAGTTCTGTACCAAGAATGCCCAAATTAGACAGAGGTACATTTGTAGAATGCCATCTAGCGGGAGATAATGCGTGAAGGACTTAAAACAAGGGAATCAGTGGTTCGAATCCCAGCTCGGCTAATTTCACTCTGAAGATTGATAATAGTCATTGCAACAAGATTCATTCTTCTCCGACCGCCGACCAGTGTTTTAATGGTGGTTATGTGGGAAAGCAGCCAACGGCTTGGAATGACAATCGTGTAAACCCTTTACCAAACATTCCCTGGTTTTTACGACCATGAGATAAAAAGCCTTTTGAAAACATTGTGGCAAAGGGAGAAAATGCTGGTAACCAGCATTTTCTCCCTTGCCACAATGTTTTCCATCCAGCTGGAAATATATTTCAATTTTTGAGTTACGTTCATTTCGTAGTCTGCAATTGCTTTCAATTTTGACTGGTCTAAAATTTTGTCGTTTGGTAAAGAGTTAAGTACTGGTAAAAACAATCCAGTGGGGCATGAATAGGTATACTGGCAACTGTGATATAACTGACATAATGTTGAAAATAGCGATAATACAATACAAGTGATCACATCTGAATTGTTGTCTACAAATGCTTTGATTTCGATAAATCGAAATCTAAGTCTCTTAGAAAACAGTTAAGCTTCAAACAGACATCTAAAGAGAAAGTTGATATAATTCTATAAATAGAGTACATGTATTTTGGTCCGGAAATCTCACTAACATTGATCAAAGTCTATTGAAGATTAAACCAAACTTTAAACTGATAGTAAAAGTATAAATAGAGGACTATACTGGTAGTAAAAGTATAGAAAGAGGAACAGAATTGCCCTTTGTCGCTCACCCGAGTATATCAACATTGCACATACAATGTTGATGATCACATATTGTTTTTTCCCGAGCATTGTCTAGTTTAAACGAACGTGAAGAAGATAGCTTTCGAAAACATACATTGTAGTTGAAAAAGGTTAACTCTTAACCAAGAGACACAATTAGTCCAAATTGGAAGCATTTGCACACAACAAAATTAAGGTAAAATCTTTGCATGCGCATGTAAGACCCAAATTCTACCGGATAGACTTCCGGCTGATTTGACAGCTTAGGCGGCATCACATGAAGTGATATTGCTTTGATGTTTTGATACCTATGAAGAGATTTGTGAAGATCATTCTAACACCGATTTCTATATGAACAAGTCGAATCAGGAACAAATAAAAGGGATAGGGCCATGTTTGCCTTGGACCGCCCACCTGAGTCAATATGCGAAATTCAGTGCGTATGCACAATTCAATTTCTGACAAATTGTAAGGTCAATTGAGCCTAAAATGTGGCCTCTAGACCAGGGCATCATGTGAATAAAATTAGTAGAGGTCCACCAGAAATTACTACATACCAAATACCAAAGCTGGACACCTTCCAGTTTTAGAGTAGAAGAATTTTAAAGTGTTCCTTCTTTGTTTCTACATGTATGTGCGAGCTTGTGATCCCCAGGACAGAACTAGTTTTGACCCCAGGGGCATCATATGAACAAAATTGGAAGAGGTCCAGTAAGAAATGCTATATGGCAAATATCAAAGCTCTTCTCCTTCAAGTTATAGAGAAGAAAATAAGATTTTTTTTGTTAAAGTTTTCCTCCTCTGTTCCTATGTGCGAACTTGTGATCCCAAGGACAGGGTTAGTTTTGACCCCAGGGGCATCATATGAACAAAATTAGTAGAGGTCCACAAGGAAATGCTAGATGCAAAATATCAAAGCTCTACGCCTTCAAGTTTCAGAGAAGAAGAATTTTAAACTTTTCCTTCTTTGTTCCTATGTTGGAACTTGTGACCATTGGGGCGAGCGGGGCCAATTTTGACCCAGGGGTATATTATGAACAAAATTGGTAGAGGTTCACTGGGAGATGCTACATGCTAAATATCAAAGGTCCAAACCTTTCAGTTGCAGTGAAGAAGAATTTTACAGTGTTCCTTCTTTGTTCCTGTATATGAATTTGTAACCCGGGTAATTTTTGACCCCAGGGGCATCATTTGAACAAACTTTGTAGAGGACTACTAAGAGATAAAATATACCAAATATGAAAGCTCTGGACTTTCAAACAAGCATATTTTTCTCTAAGATGGTGTAAATTTTCCCTTTTTTCTTGCCATGGCAACCAGAGTTAATGGGTTAATTCAATTCTTTAAACAACTTTGGTAGAGCTTTACCCAAGAAACATGCCCACCAAGTTTCAATATGATTGGCACCCCAGTTACGGAGTAGATGTTTAAAGGAATTGTAGACAGACGAACAGATGGACGCCGGACGATGACTGATCACAATACATCACCTTAGCATTCCGTGCTCAGATGAGCTAAAAGCCCGCCCGGGTGGCTCAGTGGTGAGCGTGTTGGACTCATTATCTGGTGGTTGTGAGTTCGATACCCGGTTCAGATGAACTTTCTTTCCGGCGTATTTTCGCCTCTCACTTCTGTTGAAGCATGTGAGAAAAGTAGTCGGTGGCTTTGAAAAGAAATTGTGTTAACTAGTACCAGTGTGAGAAAGCCAGGAAACACATGTGCGTCACAGACCGCCATGATATGACCTTAACCAACCAGCCAACATCAGTTGAGCTAAAAAAAAAACGTTATTTATAAATACGTGAAAATAAATCCCAAACTTTATCTCTGAAGATTAGGAGGTATAACTGGGCGGGTGGACTGTGATGATGCAGTTCAAAAACTTGTGATGATGTTTTTACCCTTCCATGTTTTTTATCCAAAATATTGGGTGGGGGCCCTATGTTTTGGGAAAAATTTTGATCAAATTGGGAAAAAGGAGACTGACGTTCAAGGTACATCAATAAACAAATTAATGGCTATATAAATATACTGTAGCCGCACATTTCCTTTTAAACCCGCTTATTAAACTTTTTTCTAGTGCCGGATCCCGTTTTTATTCTTACGCATATAAAAGTCGGAAAACTATTGTACTCTCAACAATGGAGGACGTCATGAAATGAACATCGAGGGGAATTTTGACTTACATACATAATAAACTAAAAAGAAAAAGAATTGCTCTTTCATTTTAGTAATTGTATACGAATGACTGAGAACCAGAAGTATATTTCATTCGCCCTCCTCGTAGTCTACAAAGTAAATAGGTGGTTTACATAATAAATCTATCCTGATAAGCCGATGCTCGGAACAGCCTATTGTCAAACACAACGCCACGATGCAAAAATGGCAATATTCTCAACCCTCAAAATGCTAAATAATTAGCCCTTTACCAAACAATCCCTGGTTTTTGGGACCCTGGGAGAGAAGCCTTTTGAAAACATTGTGGGAAAAGGAGAAAATGCTGGTAAGCAGCATTTTTCCTCTTCCCAGGATATTTTCTACCTTGCTCTAAACAAATTTCAGTTTTGAGTTGTGTTTTTATTGCAATTTTGACCAGTCTATGATTTTATCATTTGGTAAAGAGATTAAAAAAAGCTTCCACTCAAGATTAATCAAAGCGTTGAGAATGCTGAAGTGGTATTTGTCAAGGAAACCCATTGCGTGGAATCAATAGTTTGAAAGAAAAAGAGACATATTGTTCAAATATTGGCTTAAAAGCAAATGAATACCTTTTCGGTGGAAGAGAGAGCACTCATGTACCTTAAGACTATAATTTTGAAATATCTTTCGCCTTTTAAATTTAATTTCCAACATTACAATCACTTACTTCGATCTATAAATATTCATGAGCGATCAAATGGAGTAGCGTGCAATCATAGGACGAACAAGCCATGGAACGAACTGGTTTTGGAACGGAAAAGTCTAGGGTCAGTAGGCAAATTTGTATCATTGCGCCAATAAAAGGCTATGAGAGACAGAAGCTATTTTCAATCAAAAATAAGTATCTCAACGATCGATGGCCTTGCCCAATGTACATGTATTTTAGAATGCCATTTCAAATTACATAGTTGTGTGCCACCGAAAAACTCATTTGTCTGAGAAAGAATGAGATTAACTGGGTTTAAACGTCGCAGTTTATCTGGAGTTTATCTGGATTTACTGCGCATGCATACCTAAACCCTACCCCCGTCATTAATATTCAACAATTACTTAAATTAGGTCTAGCACATGCCAAGTAGATCTACAAATTACGCCGTTGAAAAAAAAAGTAAATCGACGGCATGTTGAAATTTTAAGGAAAAAATAATGCTGTAGATCTAGTAAATCTGTAGAAATTTTCATAGGCTGAGTCTAGTCGTTACTTCCTCAAAATCTTGGTCAAATTCTGCCATATGTCACATTGTTTAACACTGGTGATAGTCAAGTGTGAACTAGAAATGAAGCTGACAAAGAAGGTTTTTTAACCCTTTCCTATATGACAAATTTTCTAAAGACCGTTCCAAATTGAAAGCATTGGCAGATGTCAAATTTTGAAAGCGGAACAAATGAAGTTGAGTTTTTTGACAGGGTAGAAAATATTGTAGGAAAAGGTGAAAATGCTGATAACCAGAATGTTCTCCTTTTCCAGAAACAACCTTCCTTCCCAATGGATTGTTTGGTAAAGGGTTAAATACCACGTGGTTGTGTACGAGGTTTAGCCCCAATATTCACGTGGAAATTACGTCATTTTTAGCGATGATGCAATGATGACGTTTCTTTAGCGAATCAGCCAACTCCATATATGGGTGAAAGGGCGTTTCTTTGTGAATAGTGGATTCTGTATATGGAACATTATTTTAGCAATGATGTAATGTGGGCGGAAAAAGACTAAGTCAGTTAAACGCTAAGAAGTTCAAAATTAAACGATTTAAACAGCCACAGTCGGTCGCTCCGCTTTCTCCTTTTGGCTGTTTAAATCGTTTAATTTTGACTTCTTAGCGTTTAACTATTACCTAAAGAATGATGCTGAAATAAGTACCTTTGACCATAATTTGCTTGGCAGAATGAAAAAATAAACATGTGCAAAGGGACAGTTGGCATTTTATTTGCTCATTTGTTCTTATATCATTTACATGTTTTGCCCATTGATAATAATGCAGACAATTTTCAACCCCTAGGCTGCTAAACACGTCTCACTGACCATTTGCAAACAGTATAGATCCAGATCAGACTGTACAGAAAGTGCAGTCAGGTCCTTGATCTACACTATCTGACAAGGAGATTGTATCCCCCAAAACATAAGTTTGCAATAGCCAATATTTGGGCCATTAACCCTTTACCACACAATCCTGACTTTTAACGACCCTGAGAAAGAAAGCTTTTGAAAACATTGTAGGAAAAGGAGAAAATGCTGGAAACCAGCATTTTCTCCTTTTCCCACTATGTTTTCTATCCTTCCAATATCAAATTTCACTTTTTGAGTCACATTTATTACAGAAATTTTTTAACCCTTTACTCCATGCTTGTAGGAGTCTTTGGAAAACATTGTGGCAAAAGGTGAAATTGCTCGTGACGAGCAATTTCACCTTTTGTCACAATATTTTCTACACTATCAAAAGGTGTCATATAAACATAAGAAATGGCTTCATCCTTGCTGTTATTTAGGGTCAATTAGAGATACCATAGAAACGCTTTATGGGGTAAAGGGTTAAGCCTTTATCTCACAATCCCAACTTTTAATGACCCTGACAAAGAAGCCTTTGAAAACATTGTTGGAAAAGGAGAAAATGCTGGTTACCAGGTTTTTTTTCTTTTTCCGACAATGTTTTCTATCTTTCCAAACCAAATTTTAAGTCTTTGATTCACATTTATTTTGTTGTCTGCAAAATGCTTTAAATTTGGACTAGTCAAAAATGTTGTCGTTTGGTAAAGAGTTAAAGATAGCTGAAAGTCATGTCAGCCTGAGCAGACTCTATACTTCCTGCTGATGTGTTCGGCTCCCCTTTCACAGAGTACAGCTCAGATATAGATGCTAAATATAGTCATCACAATGGTCAGATATATATGGCTTGCAACACGCAAAAAGGGGCATTTGGACATTTGTCTAAAGTATCATTTCAGATCAGCCTGTGCAGTCCGCGCATGCTGATCCGAAACAACATTTTCCATTTATATGTAATTTTCTGTTTTGTGCAAGTGTACTGTACCACAAATTCTAATGTAGTCATAAAGCGTAGTCTCGGATTGGCCTGGGCAACATGCACAGGGTTATCTGAGAAGACACTTTATGCAAATGTCCGAATGCCACTTTCTGCCATTTTTTGTGTGTTTGCAAGCCATATGATTGTATGACTCATTATTTCTTTGATGTTTTGGTACCTATGAAGAGATTTGCGAAGATCATTCTAACACCGATTTCTAAATGAACAAGTGGAAGTCTTATTTCATTGAAAATCAGCACTATAAAGATTAACCCATTACCACACAATCCCTACTTTTGATGACCCTGAGAAGGAACCCTTTGGAAAACATTGTGGGAAAGGGAGAAAATGCTGGTATCCAGCATTTTCTCATTTTCCCACAATGTTTTCTACCAGTCACAAAACAAATTTCAAATTTTCAGTCACTTTCATTTTGTCTTCTGCAAATGCTTTCAATTTGGACAAACATAAAATTTTGTCATGTGGTAATCAGCTAAGCAGACAGAATTACCAGGTATCAACCTTTTGCTTTTGTTTTTAACTGTTTTTAACTCTTTACCAAACGATAAAGTTTTAGACTGCCTATTTGCAGGCAAATTGATACCATTTATCTGTTATAAAGATTATTTCTTATTCATTTTCAGAGGCTGCTGACACCCATTTTGAGCTTCATCCATTTGATGGTTATTACAATAACTTGATTCATCCAGATTGGGGAACTGTTGGTGAGTGCAAATCTTTTTAGTAAAGATATGAGCCATGCTCTGAAAAAAAGGGGGCTTAACTCATAACCAAACAACATAATTTTAGGTTTGTCCAAATTGAAAGCATTTGTAGACAACAAAATAAATGTGAATCAAAAATTGAAAATAGATTTGAAAAGGGTAGAAAACATTATGGTAACAGGAAAAAATGCTGGTTACCAGCATTTTCTCCTTTTTCCAGAATGTTTTCTAAAGGCCTCTTTCTCAGGAGCGTCAAAAGAAGGGATTGTGTGGTCATGGGTTAACTCATTACCAAACAACATAATTTTAGGTTTGTCCAAATTGAAAGCATTTTGCAGATTACAATTTCAGTGACTGGCTCAAATGGTGTAATTTTTCTTTGATAGAATAAAAAACATTGTAGGAAAAGGAGAAAATGCTGGTTACCAGCGTTTTCTTCTTTTCCCACAATGTTTTCAAAAAGGTTTCTTTTCCAGGAGCGTCAAAAGTCATCATTGTGTGGTAAAGGGTTAATGCATCTCTATGGTGAATTTTACCAAGCAAGCCATTACATTGTATAATAGATCCATAAAATTTATTTTGTCTTACAATCAATCGAACCATCAGGTAGTGTGGTCCTTTGACATACAAAAAAATTGAGCAATAGCGAAAACTCTCGGGCCAGGTCAGCCTGCGCAGTCCACACAGGCTGACGTGAATCTATACTTTTCGCAGATGCCCCCATTTTACAGAGCATGACTTACGTATAGATTCTCAACCCAATTAGATGTTTTGAAATACATCTTTTTTTTTCCTTTTATCCAAGACAATTTAGATCTAGATTTCTGTGTGTCTAGACAGTACCAAAATTACATTCAAAAGTAATAGTATTTTACATACACAGTCATTATCCTGTTTTTGGGGCCACCTGTATTTAAACTTTACCAGACAACAAATTATAATAATGTGAGAAAAGGAGAAATTTTCAAACCAAAATAGAAATGTGGGGTAAAATGGAAATGATACAGGTACAGATAATCCTTGCCTATGGCAATAAACCTTTCTGCCAATTTAGATTGACAGGTATACCAACGTCTTATCGGCCAATGAAAACGCAGCATTGGGCTTCATGTAAACAAAAAAGTCTGATACAATTTTTGGTTAGCTTGACAGGCTTGACAACCAATATAGCGCATTACGAAAGGTGGGGAGGGGGATGCCAAACTCGCGTTTACAGAAAAGTCAATTTTACAGCTATGACCGTATCAGTATGGCAGTTTAAGGCAAATTTGCGTGAAAGAATCCTATTTTTAATTTTATTTCTCTATTAGTTATCACCATAAATGGTATAAATTTTGTTTAATGTCTTTAGTTAGAATACCTAGCTCATTCCTCTATGAGGGGAATTTAAAAAAGAGATATTCTTTAACCCTTTGCCAGTCATGTCAGAATTTTAGACCTATTCAAATTGAAAGCATTTGCAGATGATAATATCATAATGGCTCAAATGATGCATTTTTTTTGTGATAGAGTAGAAAATATTGTGGGAAAAGGAGAAAATGCTGTTAACCAGCATTTTTTCCTTTTCCCACAACATTTTCTAAATACTTCTTCCTTAGGCTCGTTAACTCTTTACCACACAATTCCTACTTTTGACGACCCAAGAAAGAAGCCTTTTGAAAACATTGTGGGAAAAGGAGAAAATGCTGATAACCAGCATTTTCTCCTTTTCCCACAATGTTTTCTACCCTTCACAAAACAAATTTCAAATTTTTAGTCACTTTTATTTTGTCGTCTGCAAATTGTTTCGATTTGGACAAATTTAACCTAAAATTTTGTTGTTTGGTAAAGAGTTAAAAGTCGTCATTGTGTGGTAAAGAGTTAATTTGATTTACGTTTCAAACTCTGGCCTACCAATTTACTTTGATACAGGCTACATTTGCACTAAAAGAAAAAATAGCCACACACATTTACTCATACAGTTAAGTGCCTTATTTTCTTTTCAAAATGTGGGATAAATGGTGTGCAACATGCGAAAAGGGACAGTCGGACATCTGCGTAAAGTGTCATCTCGGATCAGTCTGAGCAGTCCGCGCAGGCTAATCCGAGATGGCACTTTATGACTACATTAGATTTTGTGATATAGTAGACATGAACAAAACAGAAAATTGCATGAAAACGGAAAGCGTCGTCTCGGATTAGCCTGCGCAGATTGCGCAGGCTAATCCGAGATGACAGTTTACGCAGATGTCCGAATGTCCCTTTTTGCGTGCTGCAGGCCAAATGGTATAAGACACCATGTCAATATTGCCATTTTGATGATATGATATTATGCACTTTAAATACAATACAGATGGTCACTTGCTGAGAAGAAGTCCAGCAGCCTACAGTGATGGTGTGTATCAACCTGCGGGAAGGGACAGGCCGAATCCCTTTGTTATCAGTAAAGCTGCACATGAAGGGACACCTGGATTGGGTTCTCTGAGAGGGAGAACTGCATTCATGGTTTACTTTGGTAAGTATGCAATAATTAAAGAATCTTACATAGTACAAACAATATGATAATTTCTGTTGAGCAAGTTGACTAATGAATTAGCCATAAATAAAATGCAAGCCTAGTGTGCATATTTTAGTCAGCCCTTTAGCACACAATGACGACTTTTGATAACCCTGAAGTAGACGCTGTTTGAAAACAACAAAGGAAAAGGTTAAAATGCTGGTAACCCTCACAAAATCAAATTTCAATTCTTCAGTCACATTTACTTTGTTGTCTTGACCAGTCTATAATTTTGTCGTTAGCTAAGGAGTTAATCTTAACCATACCACAAAATTTTTGACTTGTTCAACTTGAAAATAAATACAGATGAGTAATATTTGTCTATTTTAGTGGCATGCAAATAACGGTACACTGGTACATGTAACTAGTGGGCAGAAACTATTGTTTCTGTCTTCAGTTGAAGAATTGAAAAATAAAACTGGTATTTTTCACTATGAAATATTGAAAAAATATTCCATATCTAAATATTATTCTATAAACTTAAAATCTATTAATCCATTACAACACATTCCCAGCTTTTGACGACCCTGAGAAAAAAGCCTTGGAAAACATTGTGGAAAAAGGAGAAAATGCTGATCACCAGCATTTTCTCCTTTTCCCATAATGTTTTCTACTCTTCACAATACAAATTTCAAATTTTCAGTCTCTTTATTTTTTGTCATCTGCAAAATTAATGCTTTCGATTTGGACAAACTTAAAGGATTGTTGTTTGATAATGAGTTAAAGACATGCAGGTCATCTTGCTTTTCAGGTCAACAGGTAGTGGAAGAAATTCTTGATGCACAGAGACCAGGATGTCCAAGGGAGTTTTTTAACATTCCTGTTGACCCTTCAGTGACCCCTCACCTTGATCCTAATAACTTAAAAGGGCTGGAAATGCCCTTATTTAGGAATAGATATGATCAGAACACAGGGTATTCACCTAATAACCCTCGTCAACAGGTAATGAATGAATGAGTGAATGAGTGAGTGAGTGAGTGAGTGAGTGAGTGAGGGAGTGAGTGAGGGAAGGAGTGAGTGAGGGAAGGAGTGAGGGAGGGAAGGAGTGAGTGAGGGAGTGAGTGAGTGAGGGACAGAGTGAGTGAGGGAAGGAGTGAGTGAGGGAAGGAGTTATGGAGGGAGCGAGGGAGCAAGCAATTGAACGAACGAACGAACGAACGATCAAACAAACAAACAAACAAACAAATGAATGAATGATCAAACAAACAAACAAACCAAAAATGAATTAATAAATAAATTCCATTGTTTGTAGCCATAAATAATCTGTCACTGAAATTGGTAATTGAATTATTAGACTAAGCTGAAAAATAAATGTACAAACTGTTTTTCAACAGAAATATACATGTATGTGTAAGAAAGACTGGTGTAAATTCTTTTTGTAGGCAATGTATTGTGATTTAATCCTTTACAACACGATCACAGCTTTTAACTACCCTAGAAAAGAAGCCACTTGTAAACATTGTTGGAAAAGGAGAAAAGGCTAGTTACCAGCATTTTCTCCCTTTTCTAACAATGTTTCCTACCCTGTCAAGGAAAATTTACACTATTTGAGCCAAATTGAAATTGTCATCTGCAAATGCTTTCAACTTGGACAAAAGAAATGTACCATGTATGTGCATATGAAGCAATGTGATAAAGCCAACTTGGATTTGATTAACGGATTACATGAGGTTTGCCGAATGGGTAGTTAACCCATTACCACACAACCCCAACTTTTGACGATCCATGAAAAGAAGCCTTTGGAAAACATTGTGGGAAAAAGGAGAAAATCCTGGTTACCAGCATTTTCTCTCTTTTTCTGCAATGTTTTTTAACCCTATCAAATAAAATTGACACCTTTTTGAGCCACATTGAATTTGTTGTCTGCAAATGTTCTCAATTTGGACAAGGATAAAACTTTGTTGTCTTGTAAGGGATTAACTGCAAGCTTGTTCCCTTTCAGCTAAATGAAATCACTCCATACATAGATGGAACCCTTTTCTATGGTCCTGGAAAGGCCTGGACAGATGCCATTCGAGAGCTCAGTGAGAGGTACCCTGGACGTCTGAAAGCTTTAGATCCTTCTGTTCCAATCAAACAAAGCTTTCCGGCAATGAACGACATTCGTCTACCGATGGCAAATCCTCCCCCACCTAGGGAACATACATTGAAACCAGTGGAAAGATTTTGGCGTGAGTCTTTTAACCCTTTACCAAACAACAAAATTATAGACTAGTCTAAATTGAAAGCATTTGCAGACGACAACATAAATGTGATTCAAAAATTGAAATTTGATTTGAAAAGGGTAGAAAACATTGTGGGAAAGGGAGAAAATGCTGGTTACCAGCATTTTCTCCTTTTCCCACAATGTTTTCAAAGGCTTTCTTCCTCGGGGTCGTCAAAAGTAGGGATTGTGTTGTAAAGCGTTAATTCTTTAGCAAACAACGTTTTTTTTTTCCCTAAATTAGAATCATTTGTAGACAGCAAATATGACATAACCCTTTATCACACAATCCTGACTTTTAAGGATCCTGAAGAAGAAACTTCTTGAAAACATTGTGGGAAAAGTACAAAAATTAATGCTGGTAACCAGCATTTTTTTTCCTTTTTCCCCCACAATGTTTTCTGCTCTATCATGAAGAAGTTGTGGCTTTTTTGCCACTTCTAATTTATCATCTGCAATATTTATTGCTTTTAGTTGGACAAGTCACTAATTTTTTCATTTGGTAATGACTTAAGAAATAATATACATCTTTGAATGGTTAGGAAAGTATTGTTGGACAATGCTTGTCACCAGCATTTTCTGCTTTTCCCATACCATTTTATAAAGCCATTTTCTTTAAACCATTAGTATACACAATCCCTACTTTTGACAACCCTGAGAAAGAAGCCTTTAGTAAACATTGTGGGAAAAGGAGAAAATCCTGGTAACCATCATTTTCTCCTTTTCCTACAATGTTTTCTACCCTTCACAAAACAAATTTCAAATTTTCAGTCACTTTCGTTTTGTTGTCTGCAAATGCTTTCAATTTAGACAAGCCTAAAATATTGTCATTTTGTAAAGAGTTAAGGTTGCTTGATTACCAAACAGCATAATTTTAGACTGGTAGCATTTTCAGACAACAAAATTCATAAGACTCAAAACTTGAAATATGTTTAGGGAAAGGAAGAAAACATTGTGGGAAAAGGAGAAAATGTTAGTCAGCAGCATTTTCTTCTTTACGCACACTGTTTTAAGAAGGCTTTTTTCTCAGGGTCATGAAAACCAGGGATTGTTTGGGAAAGGGAAGAAGTGGTGTTATGTATCAGTAAGTACATGTATGTGATGGCTTGGTTGGCATGAGGAATCATGAAAATGCATAAAGCCCCCTTTAAAAGAGTATAGTTCATATTTAATTTCCAGTGCAGCTCTATGGAAATTCATATCCCAGGAAAACTATTGCAACATATTATATTTTGTATTTATTTCATGCTTTTCGGTAGGATATCGAGAAAAAGCAGTGAAAATATTTTTCGATCTTACACTGGTATCATCAGTAAAAGTACCGATCTTCATGTTCTTGTTGCCTAGGTTAATTGCATGTGCCTCACAACCAGATGAAAATATGATGTCATTTACCTTACATTTCTCACGTTTGATGTAATATTGTAATGCGTTGCTATGCGGGAGGGGTACACCACAGGCAGTAACGGAAAAAAACTGTACTGGATTTTGATAAAGCTCCTCCCAGAAAGGGTTAAAAGCATGAAATAAATAGAAATTTTTTTTTTGTGAAAATTTATTTCATCTTATGAACACCATCAGTAATATTTTCACTTGTGGAAAATATTACCGATGGTGTCCACAAGATGAAATAAATTTTGACTTTCACCGAAAAAAAACAAATACCGTCTATATATTTACAAATTTACAGGTCTGGGAAATCCTAGAGGGAATGAAAATCCTTTTCTGCTGACGTTTGGTGTCCTGTGGTTTAGATACCATAACTATGTGGCAGATCAGATTGCACAACAGAATCCAGGCCTGAATGATGAGCAAGTGTTTAATTTGGCCAGAAAGAAGGTTATTGCTACACATCAGGTAGGTGAAATATCTAGTCTCAATAATGAGACGCTCCGGTGATCTTTTTCATATTTGGATATTGACTGTACACTGTACCGTCTCAAGTCTATCGTCATTTTTCCGGTAGCAAATATAGAGCGCTATATCGACTTTCGGTTTCGTCGGTTTTAATTTTCAGTCACTTTCATTTTGTCGTCTGCAAATGCTTTCGATTTGGACAAGCCTTAAATATTGTCATTTGGTATTGAATTAACAATGTAAATCTTAACCTATTTAAATTGGGAATTCTGGGTACAGAATCAGACTACTTTTCTACACGACAACCATAACTTAGAATTTCAAACTCAAATAAAATTAATGTTTAATCAATAATACGCTACCTGGTGTGATTCATTCAGCTATGTTCAGCTAGCATGAAACAGCCCCTACAAGCTTACGTAATAGCTAATTTTTGTCAGCCCTACTTTTCCTTAGTATATGGGATCGGTGATGCTTCGATCATAGCAGACAGGTCAAATCTTCGAGGAATATGGTATGTGCAGACAACACAATAAAGTTACCGATAAAGGAAAGAAAAATATATTCCTGAATAGTTTCATCTTTATTTTTGCAGAAAATTGTAATGTATGACTGGCTCCCATCATGGTTGAATGGACAGGAAAATGATACAGATTCAACGATACCTCCCTATGACCTAAACGATGCCAACAGTGAGTATACATGTACTTTTTACTGGACATAGTGGGCTAGAATGGTCAGTGAGTAAAAGTACATGTACCTACCTTACCAAAATCAAATTTTGATTTTTCAGTCATTTATTTTATCGTCTGGAAATGCTTTCGATTTGGACCAGTCTATAAACTTGTGGTTTGGTAAAGATTTAAGGAACACCTTGGAGACATACGCCTAAATGAGGACACTCCTGTGACTTATCAATTCAACTAAGATTCTCACACACTCAAATCAACATTGACCCCAAGTCTGTCAAGAGCACCATCTTCAGGTGCTAACGAGAATCTCATTGGATCTACCAACTTCATACTCCCTTTCTGGTAGGGATCTACATCTCTGGACAGCTGGGAAACCTACATTCAGCCATCTCATTCTTGCACTGAAATAATGTTGAAAATAAGTTTAACTGTTTACCACAAAATCCTGACTTTTAACAACCTTGAGAAAGAAACCTTTTGAATATCATAGGAAAAGGAGAAAATGCTTATAACCAGCATTTTCTCCTTTTCCCCACAATATTTTCTACCTCTCTAATAACAAATTTCAATTTTTAGTGACATTTATTCAGTTATCTGCACATGCTTTCAATTTGGGCCAGTCTTAAATTTTGTCATTTAGTAAAAAGTTAACCCTTAAAAAAGCTCTGGTTTTTACGGTTCTGAGGTTGAAAACATTTGAAAACACTGTGGAAAAAGGAGAAAATGCTCATAACAAGCTTTTTCTCCATTTCTCTTAGTGTTTTCTTCACTTGCGGAAAATAACATGAAAATAACACTTATGTAGCCACTCTTAAATTTGTCGTCTGCAAATCCTTCCAATTTCAGTAGACCAAAATTAACTCATCTGTTAAAGAGTTAACTCATTACCAAACAGCAAAACTTTAGGTTTGTCCAAATCAAAAGCATTTGCAGATGATAAAATAAAAGTGACTGAAAATTTGAAATTTGTTTTGTTAGGGTAGAAAACATTGTGGGAAAAGGGGAAAATGCTGGTAACCAGCATTTTCTCCTTTTCCCGCAATGTTTTCCAAAGGCTTCTTTCTCAGGGTCATTGAAAGTAGGGATTGTGTGGTAATTGGTTAATTACCATGCAACCTTACAGTAATGGATGAGGTCAAATACAATGATAGTGTAAATTTATATACAGTCAAACATAAGTCAAGCATCACCAAAACTGACCAGCGATTGCCCATGTGCTTAGACCAGCATTACACATGCCCACAATTTGCCATTTCTGGGCTTCGGAAAAGTTTTCTTGTAGCCATCCTTTCATTTGGCTCATTAACAGCCTGTTACTTGTCTAGTGGGTCCGTGCATAGCTTGAAAATATACCAAATGAAAGGTTATCCATTTAAAATAAATATGACTAAATTTGTTCAGGTGATGCTTAACTTATGTCTGACTGTATACAATGGTGTGAAGACCAAAAGATATGGTTATATTCTGTTTATGTATACTTGCAGATCGGTACGACCCTAACATACATCCTGGTATAACTGTGGAATTCCAGTCCGCAGCCATGAGATTTGGTCATACTCTTGTCACACCAGGGACCTGGATCAGGTACTGTTTACGTGGAAACTTTTGCTATTTCGCGAATTTGAAAATCCCACAAACTTTTCTGTTTGCGTAATTAAGCACAAGTTTACTAACAAATGAAGAGTGTCTTGAATTTACAAATATTTCTATAACGCTTTACCACACAATTCCGATTTTTAACGAACCTTAGAAAGAAGCATTTTGAAAACATTGTGGGAAAAGGAGAAAATGCTGGCAACCAGCATTTTCTCCTTTTCCCACAATGTTTTCTACTCTTCCAGACCAAATTTCAATAATTCAGTCAACTTTATTTTGTCGTCTGCAAATGGTTCCAATTTGGACTGGTCTAGAATTTTCATGTGTGTTAAGTCTCTTTACCACACAAGAAAATTTTAGACTAGTCCAAATTGAAAGCATTTGCAGACAACAAAATAAAGGTGACTGAAAATTTGAAATTTGTTCTGGGAAGGGTAGAAAACAATGTGGGAAAAGGAGAACAACATTTTCTCTTTTTCTCACAATGTTTTCAGAAGGCTTCTTTCTCAGGGGCGTCAAAAGTAGGGATTGTGTGGTAATGGGTTAAAGAGAAAAGCAAAATGTCTGTAATCCATGATTCACAAATTTTTTGAACCACATATATATCCACATAAAAATTATACAGTAAACAAAGTCTATCAAAATTGAAAGGCCCATTTTACTTCACCAACCTTACAAAATTGTATTTTTGGTCTTATTCTAGGTGTACAAGGTTATGATAGACAGGAGATTCACCAGTCATTCAAAGTATCAGGTCCTATATTCACTGACTATTTAGCATAACACTTTTAGTCTTATTCTACACTTAACCCATTACCACACAATCCCTACTTTTGACGAACCTGAGAAAGAAGCCTATAGAAAACATTGTTGGAAAAGGAGAAAATGCTGGTAACCAACATTTTCTTCTTATTCCATAACGTTTTGTACTCCTTTAAAAGATTGAAATTATCACTTGGACCTAATTCAATTTGTCGTCCACAAATGCTTTCAATTCTGACCAGTCTAAAATTTTGTCGGTAATGAATTAAGTTACTGTGAAATTGTGGAATGCAAATGCTCTCAATTTGGACAAGGCTAAAATTTTGTTGTATACAAAAGAGTTACAGGAAAAAAAGCTGTTTTTAATTGCTGAATATGCTTTTTAATTAATTTTATTGTTTAATTTGCTAATGCTTTTCAATTTAACCCTTTCCCAAACAAGCTCTGGTTTTTACGTGTCTGCAGTAAGAAGCAATTTCTCCTTTTCCCACAGTGTTTTCTACCCTTTTTGATAACTCTCTGCCATTTTCTCCAAATCTATGGGATGATATAACAGATTTAGTACATAAAAAGTCTTGAGGTATTTTCTTTATCTGTCCTTTCAAATGTCACTTTCAGGAACAAGACCTGTGGCTTCCAACCACTTAACTTGGAGATACCAGGACAGCCAAACAAAGCTCATGCTTTAAGACTCTGTAATTCTTACTGGAACCCACAGGTATCTGTTACAGCCAATTATACATCTGAACCATGCACTGGCAAAAGAGGGGCTTAATTCCTTACCAAATGATAATATCATAGCCTCCAAATTGAAAGCATTTGCTGACAACAGAATGAATGTGACTGAAAAATTGAAAACATTGTGGGAAGGTTAGAAAACATTGTGGGAAAAGGAGAAAATGCTGATTACCAGCATTTTCTCCTTTTCTCCAACAATGTTTTCAAAAGGCTTCTTTCTCACGGTTGTCAAAAATTGGGATTGTGTTGTAAAGAGTAAATGCATCTTTATGATATTAACTCTTTACTAGATGACAAAATTGTAGCCCTGTCCAAATTTAAAGTATTTGCAGAAAATAATTTCAATGTGGCTCAAAGGGTGCTATTTTCTTTGACTGAGTTTAAAATTTTGTGGGGAAAAGGACAAATGTTGGTAAACAGCATTTTCTCCTTTTCCTACAATGTTTCTTAAAGCCTTCTTGCCTTTTTTTTTTTTTAACCCTTTACCCCATAAGGTATTTCTATGGTATCTCTAATTGACCCTAAATAACAGCAAGGATGAAGCTGTTTCTTATGTGTATATGACACCTTTTGATAGCATAGAAAATATTTTGACAACAGGTGAAATTGCTCATCACGGGCAATTTCACCTTTTGCCACAATCTTTTCCAAAGACTCCAACAAGCAATGTGTAGAACTGAGTATCTATGGAGTAAAGGGTTAAAGTCGACACTGTGCAGTAAAGGGTTAAGCAAGTTATCAGAAAAGTATTGATCCTTAACCACAATCCATACTTTTGATGACCCTGAGAAAGAAGCCTTTTTAAAAACATTTGTGGGAAAAGGAGAAAATGCTGGTAACCAGCATTTTCTCCTTTTCCCACAATGTTTTCTACCCTTCACAAAACAAATTTTAAATTTTCAGTTACTTTTATTTTGTCATCTGCAAATGGTTTTGATTTAAACCCATTTTGTTTCATAACTGGCTGAATCCTTAGGCAGAATGGTCTTAGACATGCAGAAAATTTACAACAAGCCAAAGGGTTGACTAATTTCAGCCTGTGCAAACTGTGAAAGATGGTATGAATTGATTTTTTTTCAGAATGCATCAATTCCCTATGTATACTGAGAATAAAATACATGTTAAAAAATATATTCCTAATTATACATAAATTAATGATAATAGGGAAATTCACAATACCTGGTCAGTGTTGTTGTTTTGGATCTTCTGTGTCTATATCTAAAGGTGTCACAAAAACACAGTTTCAGTTTACCTTGGTTACAATGTAAGATATTTTTTACCCACCACAATGAAGCGGAGGCAGGGTGTACAGGAATCACCATGTCCGTCCGTCAGTAGACACAAATTTATCAGACATATTCCAATATATATGAAGTTGTGCATTTGCAGTTTTCATGACCCAGCTGTGATTTGTTTCAGAATTATCTCCCTTTGAACTTTTTCTTTTCTTACTTTTGTACTAAACCATTCTGCATTCTGTGACAAAGACCTGTTTTTGTGACAAGAAGCTGATGGGGGGGGTATAATCATGTTTAGTGATAGCTCTAGTTGCTACAGTATTTGGTTAGATGTTAACTTTCATAAGGTAACCCATACCAGATCAGCAAGTTATGCTTAACCCATTGCCACACAGTCCCTACTTTTGACAACCCTGAGAAAGAATCCTATAGAAAACATTGTGGGAAAAGGAGAAAATGCTGGTAACCAGCATTTTCTCCTTTTCCCACAAGGTTTTCTATCATTCGCAAAATAAATTTCAAATTTTCAATCATTGTTATTTTTTGTCTGTAAATGCTTTTATTCGGATAGGCCAAAAATTTTGTCGTTTGATAATGGGTTAAAACATTATTATACAGTCATGCCCCTTTTTCTGTCTAGAATTCTGAAAGAGCAATTTCATTTGCTTTCTGCTAACTGGAAGGGCTGGGTTCTTTGTGGCAGTTACCTTGTGCAAGATGTTTCAGAACACTTGCCTAGTTCTAGTGAAACCCACGCATGTGTGAATATCAGAGCTGTTGAAATGAATTACTATAACTAAAATATTGTTGAAAGTGGTGTAAAACATGATTTAATCAAACACATCATGTGGCATCACTAATAGGTTGGTGCTAAATGGTAAATACAAAGATTTCAAACAGTACATCACCTTAATGTGGACAGGTTCATGTCATGCCAAACAAATACATGTAGGTAATTACTTATCCTGAATGATTGCTTGTGCAGATGATAAATCATAATGTACTAGTAGCTCACATTAGTGAATCTGTCTCTGATAAAGTAAAAAACATTGTGGGAAAAGGAGAAAATGCTGGGTACCAGCATTTTCTCCTTTTCTTACAATGTTTTTACAAGGATTTCTTTTAAGGGTCAAAAATGAAATAAAAGAGAGTATAATGAAATGTCAAGATGACTTTCATAAACAGGTTTGCAATGATTGTTCTATTTGCAGGAATTTTTGACAGCTACCCATGACTCATATGACAACATGATCCTTGGTCTTGCTTCAACACTATCAGAAAGGGAGGATAATATAGTGGTCCCAGACTTAAGAAGTAAAATAATAAAGTCTTTATAAGTGTCATCTTTGATGAAATTTTATTGAATAATTACCTTTCATAACACAATGTTATGTGCAGAAATTTGTTACAATATTATTGTTAAGAAATAATTATATTACTAAGTGAGCAACATGTTATCTTAACACCAAACATTGTGCTTTTTGGCAAGGAGAGAAAAGAATATAATGTAGCATTACTGTGTAACAAAATAATATAATTTGCAGAATTTGATCTAAGAAAGGCCCCTTTAAAGGCCCACTGGCTGCTCAAAGTAAACGATTTTGAAATTAAAATTTCTGCAAATTCATATGAAAAAATTCATATATTAACCCATTACCAAACAACCCCTGGCTTTTACGACCCTGAAATAGAAGCCTTTTGGAAAGTATTGGAAAGTATTGATCATTGACCCATTACCATACAACCCATACTTTTGATGACACTGAAAGAAGACTTAAAAAACATTGTGGGAAAAGGAGAAAATGCTGGTAACCAGCATTTTCTCCTTTTCCAACAATGTTTTCTACCCTACTGGGAAGAAATTTCAATATTTGAGTTAGGTTTATTTTTTTGCCTGCAAGTGCTTTGAATTTGGACCAGTCTAAAATTTGCTGTTTAGTAAAGAGTTAAAAGAAGTATGAATATTGCTATGAGTGTGTCAATGTTATGCAGTACGGTCTGTCACTGTTCTAGTTGCTGATGGAAAAATATAGGTGTAATGATAGCATCAGCCTTGTCAACTATTGCATTACTTGAAAGTACAAAGTACCAAATAATTTTCAGTATAGAACTGTTCTTACATGAAAAAGGAACTGTTTCTTATTTTCTCATGATGTTTTGAAAAACATTTTACCGAAGGAGAAAACTGCTCTAGGGGGTCATTTGGTATGTGAGAGACAATATAAATTCTTTTCATACAAATTAAAACTTCTATCTTTACATAGAGGATGTGTTTGGGCCCCTAGAATTCTCACGTCGAGATCTCATGGCAATTAACGTACAGCGAGGCAGGGACACAGGTCTTCCAGATTACAACACTGTTAGGAAGGCCTACAAATTGGCACCAAGAACCAGCTGGGAAGAGATCAACACCTATGACATCAGTAACGAGACAGAAATCACTGACCCATCGTTGTACCCTAACAACTGTTATATGTGTGAGGTAAGTTTGTATTTGAAATGTTCCTAGTAGCACTTTATTTAGTATTGAATGATCGATTGATAAGCTAAGTTGAGTGATGGATTGATTACCCCGTTTATTTTTTTTTTACCAAAAAGTCCCTTGTTAACTCTTTACCAAATGACAAAATTTAAGCCTTTGCAGACCACAAAATAAATGTGACTATATAGTAATGAAATTTGTTTTAGGAAGGGAAGAAAACATTGTTGGAAAAGGAGAAAATGCTGGTTACCAGCATTTTCTCATTTTCCCTCAGTGTTTTCAAAAGGCTTCTTTCACAGGGGTGTTGAAAGTTGGGATTGTGTGGTAAAGGGTTAAATTGAGGCTAGTCCAAGATGGCACTTTACAAACATGTTACATTTTGTGCTAGAGTAGACTTGCATAAAACAGAAAATTAACTTCAAACAAAGACATCACTTTACGCAAATGTAACCGACATGCTCTTAATCACTTGTTTCAGGCTATATGACTTTTTGCGCTTAACATGAATATTTAGTCTTAAATTCTGTCAACTGTTATAATTATATAGGAAGAGTAAACAGATAAATTAATAGATGGAGAGATAGACCGAAGAAACTCAATAAGAATGAAAGACAAAAGTAATCAAAAGAAAATATGAGAATAATTTTCTGCTGTGTTTAAATTAGGAAATTCTGCTGTATTTAGGCCAGGGCCTGTATTCACTAACCGTTCTTGAGAATGTTCTTGGTCTCAGTCTCCAGAATTTTGTAAATCTGAAAATAACACAACTTCTGATTGGATAAGATTTGACTCAATTGAATTTGGCATTTTCAGGCTATTCAAAGAGTAAAGTTGGTGTATGGGAACACTTCTTTTCCACACAACCTTGACCTTTTCACTGGGGGCATGCTTGAGACGACACCTGACGGCCCAGGGGAAACATTCCGGACTATCATACGGGAACAGTTCCTAAGAATCCGCCATGGTGATCGATTCTGGTTTGAAAACACAAATAATGGGTTAGTTTAACTTACTTAAATTGTTTCTGACAAAGATTTTTGTCTTGACAATCTTTGCAAGCTTCTGGCTACTAGAGACTTAGACACATTGAAACGTTTATGATTCAGAGATGAGAGAAGAAAGAGTCCTGATGTACTGACTATCATCTGGTCTGAAAGGGGCCTTTTTAGATTTTTTTATTTTGAATTAATTAATTGCATAGTTTAAATCAGATTAAAATTACAAAATAGACTTTTCTCTGCAGATATAAAAAAAAAATGGATGGTTACATGTAGGTGTACATGCAGTAGAAAAGTGGAAACTTGGCATTCAATGGTCTATAGTTATAATGAAATTATTTTTCCCCTTTGAATGTTTGTCAACGTTGATAATGATTTATTATTATGAACCTTTACCACACAATCCTGACTTTTAAAGACCCATAGAAAGAAACATTTTGAAAACATTGTAGGACAAGGAACCAGCATTTTGTTTTCTTCTTTTTTCACAATGTTTTCTCCACAATGTTTTCTTCCCTTTCCAAGACAAATGACAAATGACAAATGTCATGTTTTCTGTCACATTTATTTTGTTGTCTGCAAATGCTTTGGATTTGGATGAGTCAAAATTTTGTGGTTTGGTAAACAGTTAACTCTTTACTAGGGATGGCAACGGTTAGTAAATTTGCTAACCGGTTAACCATTCAATCTTTCGATCGGTTAACCGGTTAACCGAACGACCATGTAAAAACATTTAAGATGAAGGTACCTGCTCGATATGTCAACAATGACAACCGGTGCGTGAGAAATGCATTCCCGTGATGTTTACTATTTCTGTACCTTAGCGCAAAAGACAGCCAATCTATCGACCATCTCTCACCCTCTCGGCAATAAAATCATTTTACCACAATGTTTTCTATAGAGGACTAGAAACTATCAGGCCATTTCAGTGTTTCGACTACGCAAATTATTGCGTAAATCACCTAATAGAACTGAATTTCACGTAAAAAAAAAAGTTTGGTTTCACGTTAGACCTCACCTTGGAAAGGAAAAAAAACAGTATCTGCTTAACTTGTGTAAAATACCAGGATTTGATAAATCATTGTCAAATCAGGCGGAAATACCTATCCATAAATTAAAACACATGAAAAAATACTCGATGCAAGAAACACGGAAACCCATGACAGAACAAAATGTTCCTTTCGACATTGTCCGATCAGAGTCACTTCAGATCGTCTTTTTAGCTTTTTAATGATTTTAAGCAGTAAATTTCCATAGATATATTAATAACAGACTTTAGTGCTGCATCGAAAGAAAAAACTAGTGGGATCACTGCTATTTACAACTTCAAAAAATCTACAGAATCATACAGATGATAATATGGTTATTGATCGTCAAACGAAGCGGCTATTGCTAAGTGATCGGGTGTTAGCCATCGCCCAAACGACAGGTCTTAATTTTAGACTCTCCCAAATTCAAAGCCTCTGCACCTTACTATGATTTTCGAAGATACTTATCGAAGTAATTATGAACGAACGAAGAGAAACCGCTATGCCTGCTTGAACACAGAATGGTTGACTTTATAAATTTCAATCCTTCTTACGCTAATTGGTCAATCCATGCATATATTTGATTAGGGGCGGGTACTTAATGAAATAATCCAAGCAAATCAATTAGGATAAGCCAGTGCTTTTGATCCAAAGAGGACACGTGTTTGATTGTTTATTATCGGAGACTGGGGACTAATTAGCGAATTAACAATGTTTAATATTGCACAGACATGTCAAACTGTATATCACACCTTCGCCGCGTCTTGGCGGCATTGGATGTGCGTATGACGCAGTTTTGGTTCTCAGAACCGGCAAAGTTAACTTTGTATTTTTTTTTTTTTTTTATTATAATGATTATTTTGGTAAACTTTTGATACTATAGGCCTATATTTGTTTCTGGTTAACCGGTTACCAATTTCCTAACCGGTTAATCGGTCATTCGATCGGTTAACCGGTTAACCAGTTAACCGTTGCCATCCCTACTCTTTACCACACAATCCCGACTTTTAACGACCCTGACAAAGAAGCCTTTAGAAAACATTGTGGGAAAAGGAGAAAATGCTGGTTACCAGCATTTTCTCCTTTTCCCACAATATTTTCTACCCTTCCCAAAACAAATTTCAAATTTTCAGCCACTTTTACTTTGTCGTCTGCAAATGCTTTCAGTTTGGACTAGCTTAAAATATTGTCGTTTGGTAATGAGTTAATAGAGGGTCATGAAAGTTTACAATTGTAATAAACATGGAATACTGTACTGTTGATGTAACTTTCTTGATGTTTGTATTTGATTCAAGTGAGGGACTTTAGAAAATTTGATATGCTATGAGATAGACAGTCTAGCACAATGTCAAAATTTTCTTACAAAGCTAGGAGCAATTACAAAGACCAGGAGAGTTCATGCAACTTAGTATTCCTTTTTTTACATACCTGAAACTTTCAACAGCAAAATTTTGCCATTAGTGGCATTCTATCTAAAATAGGTAAACTACTAAGGGAGACAAATAACCTGTAACCACACAGCAAGAAAATTTTTAGACCTATCCAAATTGAAAGCATTTGCAGAGGACATCTTCAAAGTGGCTCAAATGGTGCAATTTTGCTTTGACAGGGTAGGAAACTTTGTGGGAAAAGGAGAAAATGCTGGTTACCAGCATTTTCTCCTTTTCCCCACAATGTTTTCAAAAGGCTTTTTCCACAGGGGTGTTAAAAGTTGTCATTCTGTGGTAAAGGGTTAATAATTTGAAAGGCAGTGACTCTGTTTTTATGCATGGCAGGCGAATATTATAGCCAAACATTTGGACCTATCAAATCAAGGCAAGTTTAGTCAGCGCACAAGTGAAGTCATCAGCTGTTATTCAGATTTTTTTCTGTTTAGTATATTATTTCATTTGTTTCCAAGGCATGTTCTTGAAGTGGAAAATTTACCAATATATGTAGAGGATATTTGTTTTTTACGGTGAACGATCAAAATTTGTCTCATCGAGTGAACATAATCGGTAATATTTTCATGAGTGGCACAGCCACAAGTGAAAATATTGCCGCTGATGTTCACAAGTTGAAATAAATTTCGATCTTTCACTGTAAAAAACAAATATTCTATTTATTTCATGCTTTTAACCCCTTCTGGGGGAAACTTAATCAAAATAGTTCTTTACGGTTATTTCCATTGGCGTACTCCCTCCGCACAGCGATGCATTACAATACTATGTCAAGCGTGAGAAATGTAAGATAAATTACGTCATATTGCCATCTAATTGTCAGGTAGACACATTTTACCTAGGTAACTAGAATGCGCTGTAACTGTATTCACCCTCAATTAACCCTATACTCCATAGATTCTCGTTTTAACGCATTGCTTGTAGGAGCCTTTGGAAAACATTGTGGCAAAAGGTGAAATTGCTCGTGACGAGCAATTTCACCTTTTGCCACAATGTTTTCTATGCTATCAAAAGTTGTCATATACACATAAGAAACAGCCTCATCCTTGCTGTTTTTTAGGGTCAATGAGAGATACCATAGAAATGCCTTATGGGGTAAAGGGTTAAAGAGTCAGAATACAAAAATCGGTATTTTCACTGGTTGTAAGCATGAAATATAGAAAAATATTTCACCAATATTTCTTTATAATCTACCAAAAAGCATAAAATAAAATGTTTTTTTGACTTCTCCAGGTTATTTAATGCAACAGAAATTGATGAAATAAACAACACAACCATCAAAGATATTGTCCTAATGGTAACAGGGATTACAGCTGCAGATTTCAATGAAAACCCGTTCTTTTTTGACAACGCTAGTATGTATAGATCACATTTTTCTATTTTACATAATTGTGACCTAACACGCAAAAAAGGGACCTTCTTGGAACTCCGAAGAGTGTCAACCCTGGTCAGACTGCGCAGATAGTGCAGGCTTACCAGGGTTTACACTTTTCGCTTTTATGACATTGTCTGTATGAAAAGTGGTCATTGTACCTTGTTATACAATCATTTTTGAATTATCAACTTAACTCATTACCAAACGACCAAATTTCTGGTTTGTCCAAATTAAAAGCATTTGCAGACGACAAAATAAAAGTGACTGAAAATTTGAAATTTGTTTTGTGAAGGATAGAAAACATTGTGGGAAAAGGCGAAAATGCTGGTTACCAGAATTTTCTTCTTTTTCCACAATGTTTTCTAAAGGCTTCTTTCTCAGGGGCGTCAAAAGTAGGGATTATGTGGTAATGGGTTAAACTGACCTTCACTGTTGTTGATCTGTTTTCATATAATATAAGATTCCCAGATGGTCCCTTTTTGTGTGATGGGTCACAATTCTAAAGTCATACTCTGTGATTGGGAGGTTTAACTCTTTACCACACAATCCCAACTTTTAACAACCCTGAAAAAGAAAGCCTTTGAAAACATTGTGGGAAAAGGAGAAAATGCTGGTAACCCTTTCCAAAACAAATTTCAATTATTGAGTCACACTATTTTTGTCGTTTGCTAATGCTTTTCATTTTGACCAGTCCAAAATTTTGTCGTTTAACCCTTTACCACACGATCCCGACTTTTAACGACCCTCAAGAAGGAGCCTTTGGTAAACCTTGTGGGAAAAGGAGAAAATGCTGATAACCACCATTTTCTCCTTTTCCCATAATGTTTTTTAAACCTTTACTGACAACTAGTATCATTTCAGGTATATTTAATGTTGTCTGCAAATGCTCGCGATTTAGACCAGTCTGAAAATTTGTGGATTGGTAAAGAGTTAACCCATTACCACACAATCCCTACTTTTGATGCCCCTGAGAAAGGAGCCTTTAGAAAACATTGTTGGAAAAGGAGAAAATGCTGGTAACCAGCATTTTTTCCTTTTCCCACAATGTTTTCTATTCTTCACCAAACAAATTTCAAATTTTTAGTCACTTTCATTTTGTCATTTGCAAATGCTTTCGATTTGGACCAGCCTAAAATTTTGTCATTTGATAAAGAGCTAAACGTCTGAAAAAAGTATTGATTCATGTCAGTCTGTACATGTTGATAACTGTCCAAAACCTGTTTTGCTTTTTTTTTTTAACCCTTTACCACACAACAAAATTTTATCCTTGATTTGCAGACAATAATTTCCAAGGTGGCTCAAAAATTGAATGTTTCACTGACAGGGCTAAAAACATTGTGGGAAAAGAGGAAAAATGCTAGTTACCAGCATTTTCTCCTTTTCCCACAATTTTTTCAAACGTTTTCTTTTCCAGGGGCATTAAAGCCGGCATTGTTTGGTAAAGTGTTGAATTTTCTTTGGTCGAAAGACTGTTCTGACATTAAGATTTAGTTGGTTCTGAGACAACATTTGCATAAATTGTTGTCACGGATAAGCCTACGCAATCCACGCAGGTTAATCTGAGACGGCACTTTACGACTACATTGGATTTTGTGTTACAGTAGACTTAGACAAAACAGAAGATTACATAAAAACGGAAAGTGTTGTTTCGGATTACCCTGTACGGACTGGGCAGGCTGATCCGAGACAACATTTTACGCACATGTCCAAATGCCAAAATATACATGTGATGACTTGTGTGGTGTACTGCATCATGGAGATTTATTAACTCTTCACCAAGTGACAAAACTTTGGACTAGTCCAAATTGCAAGCATTTGCAAACCACAAATTAAATGTGAATCAAAAATTGAAATTCAATTTTGGAAGGGTAGAAAACATTGTGGGAAAAGGAGAAAATGCTGGTTCACACAATGTTTTCATCCCTTCCCTAAAACAAGATTCAATTTTTGAGTCACTTTTATTTTGTCATCTGCAAATGCTTTCAATTTGGCTGATCTATGACTGCACAGTAGTTATAAGAGAATCAGCTTTTAAGGACCCCTAGAAAGAAGCCTCTTGCAAACAATGTGAGAAAAAGGAGAAAATCCTTGTAACCAGGATTTTCTCCTTTTCCCACAATGTTTTCTTCTCTTCTATAAAAAGAAATTAAATTCTCTAGTTACAATCACTTTGTCGTCTACGAATGCTTTCAGTTTTGATGAGTCTAATGTTTTGTCATTTGGCAAAGAGTTAAGCTACCTTTAATTTGTCATCTGCAAATGCTTTCAAATTGCCTGAGTATAAAATTTGTTAAAGAGTTTACTCATTAACAAACCACAAAATTTTAGGTTTGTCCAAATCGAAAGCATATGCAGATGTCAAAACAAAAGTGACTGAAAATCCGAAATTTGTTTTGTGAAGGATAGAAAACATTGTGGGAAAAGGAGAAAATGCTGGCTATCAGCATTTTCTCCTTTTCCCACAATGTTTTCTAAAGGCTTCTTTCTCGGGTTGTCAAAAGTAGGGATTGTGTTGTAATGGGTTAAACAAGTTTTATTAAAAATTATTTCAGCTGATCCTTGCCCTCAGCCATCACAATTAAGGGCAGACACCGGTGATACCTATCTAAATACAGGGGAAATAATCATAGAAAACTGCACCAGAGTCGAATATTATGATTACTTCTCTGGAAGCGAGTACTCCTATGCATTGTCCTTTGCTGCAATTGGTTTGTTCATTCCAGGTAAATCTTAAGTGGATATCTTATAAATATTCTATATTCTATATAATTCAGTATTAGTCGTTTTCATGAAGATTGGCGAGTTCTGATTGGCTGAATTTTTTTTTTCGTAGCTCGATGAAAAAAAAATTTCAGCAGTGCCATGACTACTTTTGCAGTAATGTAAAACAAACATGTATACAAGATTTCATCATGGTTTTCTTTCTGATTTCTGATCTTTATAAAGTCCACAGTTCAACTTGCTAGCTGAATTTATTTTCTCTAAATATTGAAAAAAATATCCAACAGTAAATTCAATGAGAGAGCTGAAACTCATTGTCACTAACAATCTTGTTTTCAACTTAGATCTAGCATATTGAACTTCTAATGATAAATCTACTGAACCTGCAAAATTAATGTTAAATACTATAAGACGTTGCGAATTTACATGTACATCATTGTTATGTCATGAACATGAACATGAACATGAACCAGCAGTTTTACCATGCTATGAATTATGAATGAAATAGACATTAGATAAATATGCAATGTAATATTTTCAATGAAAAAAGCAGTTAGTATTTTTCAAGTGCATATTTGTTGTTTGTTATACTGAATTATAAGGAATGAAGAGAAGCGCTTTCATACAAAAGTGTGATTAGGTTTTTTTTTTTTCATACCTCCATGAAAACAAAAAAATTCTCTTCATTCCTTAAATAAATTCTGAATTCATAGTAAATCAGACTAAGCGGATGATGTGTTCCTTCAAGTGACCTTTTTATAGATAATTTGTAAAGAATATGTGAACGTACCGCCAGCATTTCCGTTCTCAATAAGTATCTATCTGTTGCCAATATAAGACTTGGTCTATCCTATGTTTCTTGTAAGATATGAATCGAATGACGCCAACGTTTTGTGAACCACTTATTAGAACATAAAAAACGGTGTTGCAGCTGTTATTTTTTCAATATTTTTGGTTTCCCAGTTCTAAGCTTGTTTCTAATATCGTTCCTATCAGGCCAGCATTTCAAAAATTCTTAACATAGTGTATTCACTTCTTTTGATACCTTTCCAACAGTTCTTTCACTATATACATTCCATCAAATCCACGATGACTTTTTTCTGGTCAATAGCATTTTTTTAACCTAATCCCTGAAATAAAAAAGTTTAAGAGTAACTCCGTCATGAAACAACGAATCAAATTCATTTATGCAAGACTGATTATTCCGTTTACACAGTGCACTAAATTTAACTCAGTGACCTTGGCTTCAAAGAGATTGAGCGCTGAGGTAATGAATGATGTAACTGATGACGTCGAACATTCAGATTCTTGATTCAGTATTGGCATATAGGTGTATTTTCTATTTTTAGGGTGCAAATAAAAATAAACAGGCATCATTTTGTCTAGGTTTATTTGGTAATTTTTTTTTTTGCAAGTTTTTTTAAAGAAAAAGAAATCAATCTTTTTGCATTTGTCTGATTCAGCAATGGAACTCTAATTATAGAATCTAGCCCAGTTTGCAAGAAATCTAAAATTATATACAACACAACAATTTGGAAAAACCGAAAGTAGTGCTATTGCATTCATCGAAAAATAACATGCAGGTTTTTTCATCACATGACCCGATTCTGACCAATCAAAAAACGATTTTACACCATGAGTGCAATTATTTTAGGATTAACCAAACTTATTACCATCCTAAAGCTTCTAGTGCAACATGGAATAAATTTTCATAGTAGTTCATTAATAAGGATTTATACTGATGAAATATTTTTGCACATTTCTAACTGAACAGAATTTCCTTTGATGTCTATCTTGAAATTATTTGTTGATATCTTTGTTAGTCTCCTGAAAAGGGAGATAATTATTATCTCCCTTCATAAGGAAAATATATTTGTTTTAGATTTATAAATAATAATTCCAAAAAGGAAAAAGAAAAGGAAAAATTGGCTCGGTGAAAGTAGTACAATAATACTCATTATTAATATAAGTTAATTATGTAGGATAATATTATAGTGGAAATAGCTTCTTTCTGTTGGGAGGGTACTACCTTAACTCATTACCACACAAGAAAATTTTGGACTGGTCCAAATTGAAAGCATTTGCAGACGAAAAAATAAAGGTGACTGAAAAAGAGAAATTTAATCTGGAAATGGTAGAAAACATTGTGGGAAAAGGAGAAAATGCTGGTTACCAGCATTTTCTCCTTTTCCCACAGTGTTTTCAAAAGGCTTCTTTCTCAGGGGCGTCAAAAGTAGGGATTGAGTGGTAATGGGTTAAGATTTAAATTTTTAGTGCAAGATATAGAGGATAATCAACTAGTTATTTTTGATATGAAATATATCTCATGAGGATGCTTTGTTAGGCGTTGAAAAAAAGAATGCACAGCATGAGTTTTTTTTAACGCCTTTCGATGCATCCAAGTGAGATATTTTTCATATAAAAGATAACCAGTTGATTATTTTATTTATTATGTATGTTATTAACATTATTATTTTTAATTTTTCGTTTGAAAGTCAAAATCAATACTTTGGATAGAGAGAAGAAATCATGGACATAGTGCGGATGAATAGATAATTTAAAAAAACAAAACGAGACGAAAAGTAGTTGGGTTGCCTGGTTGAAAATATAGAACTTACAATTAACACCATCTGTGTAAGTGCGTAATGAAAAAAAAAGGTAGTTCCTAAATTCACTTGTCATGATATCAAAATTTATCACACTGGCAAATTCCAGGATTTCACTGCTAGGTATATAATAAATGAATTAAAATAATAGCTGCTTTCAGCTGTAAATACAAACTACTGTTACTCAGAATGATGAACTGTATCACATTTTTCCGGTCTTGATCTACACTGTCTGCAGAAGAAACCCAAGTGCCTATAAAAAATTAAAATACTAAAAATTTTAAAAATTTGTTTGGTTGAACAGGCACCATTGGAGTTATGCTTTTGATGGCCAGAATTCGACAGAAAAAGATTCGTGACATCAGAAGGCGAGACACGCTGAACAAAAAGTCTGAGGATTCCAACACACGACTGGGTATTTAACCCTTTTTTGACACAAGGCTGTTGTTAATTTACCCAGGAAGAATGCTCTAAACCTTTAACAAACAATCTCTGGTTTTTATGACCTTGAGATAGTAGCCTTTTGAAAACAATGTGGAAAAAGGAGAAAATGCTGGTACCCAGCATTTTCTCCTTTTCCCACAATGTTTTCTACTGTACTGGAAAGAAATTTCAATTTTTGAGTTGCATTCATTCTGTCATCTGCAAGTGCTTTCATTTTGGACCAGTCTAAAATTTTGTGGTTTGGTAAAGAGCTTTATATAATTCTTTAACCACACATTAACTTCCCTGAACATTTAAAATTCCTGAGACAGAGAGGTTTTTTAAAACATTTTTGGCCAAGGAGAAAACGACTATAACCAGCATTTTCTCCTTTCCATGCAATGTTTTTTACCCTATCAAAGACAGCCTCCATAATTTTAGCATACAGCTAGTCTGAAAATGCTTTTGGTTAGCTCAAGTGCAGAATTTTGTCGTGTGGGAAAGGCTGAAAGGTAGTGTTAAAAAGGGAGAAAATGCTGATAAGCAGCATATTGTTTTTTTCCAACAATGTTTCAACTCTTTTGCAGACAAATCAACCGTTTCAGGTTGTCTACAATGTGAGAAAAGCTGAAAGGCAGTGTTAAAAAAAGAGAAAGCATTGTGTTCTTTTCCAGCAATGTTTCAACATTATTGCAGACGAATCCACTCATTCAAGTCATTTAACTCTTAATTACCACACGACAAAATTTTAGACTGGTTCAAATTGAAAGCATTTGCAGACGACAAAATAAAGGTGACTGAAAATTTGAAATTTGTTTTGTGAAGGGTAGAAAACATTGTGGGAAAAGGAGAAAATGCTGGTTACCAGTATTTTCTCCTTTTCCCACAATGTTTTCTAAAGGTTTCTTTTATAGGGTCGTCAAAAATAGGAATTGTGTGGTAATGGGTTAATGTTGTATGTAAATTCTTTCGTTTTGGGCAGGTTAAAGGTTTAGTCATCTAGCAAAGAATAACCCAAGAGTAAAGTGCCAAATTAATTCACGAGACATTTTTGGTTAGCTCTTTACCACACAATACTGACTTTTAACTACCCTGAGAAAGAAGCATTTTGAAAACACTGTGGGAAAAGGAGAAAATGCTGGTAACCAGCATTTTCTCCTTTTCCCTCAGTATTTTCTGCCCTTCCCAAACCAAATTTTAATTTTTCAGTCAGCTTTATTTTGTCATCTGCAAATGCTTTCAATTTGGACAAGTCTAAAATTTTGTTGTTTGGTAAAGCGTTAAAGACATAAAAACCAAATAATTTCTTTTTCAAGGGTACTGTTTGTCCTGCATGTCTAAATGAAGCGGACAGTACAGCTCAAAAGATCGGACTACATGCTTTGTGAAATCTGATCTTGACCTTCTCTGGCTGGAAAGGCATATACATTTTTGGACATTAATTTAAGTTTAATAGTGATTTAACTTTTCACCACACGATCCCAACTTTTGAAGACCCTGAGAAAGAAAGCCTTTGAAAACATTGTGGGAAAAGGTTTTCTACCCTTCATAAAATAAATTTCAATTTTTTGAGTCAATTTAATTTAGTGGTGTGCTAATGCTCTGAATTCGAACCAGTCCAAAATTTTGTTGTTTGGTATTAAACGACAATATTTTAGGCTGGTCCAAATTGAAAGCATTTGCAGACGACTAAATGAACATGAATGAATAATTGAAACTTGACTTTAGAAGTATAGAAAACATTGTGGGAAAAGGAGAACATGCTGGTTACCAGCATTTTCTCCTTTTCCCGAAATGTTCTCAAAAGGCTTCTTTCTATTAGGGTCGTTAAAAGTCAGGATTGTGTGGTAAAGAGTTAACCACGGGTGGTAAACGGGGCAACTAGCTCCTAAAGGAGTCAATAGTATTTTGTTGCCTCGTAGCATACGGGTATTTGCGTGCTAGTTGCATAGATAGAAAATTTGTCAACAAAAGTAGGTGTCGATTACTTTAATCTCTATTTATTTCCTAAGCGGAGACCTTTTGAAAAATCCAGCAATGCTATGCGATATAAAAATGACTAAACTTTATTCACCGCTAGCATAATGTCATATGATTAAGCAGCCCTTGGAATTAAACCTACCTTTGTTGACAAATTTTCTATCTATGCAACTAGCATGCAAATACCCGTATGTTACGAGGCAACAAAATACTATTGACTCCTTTTCAAGCTAGTTGCCCCCATTTACCACCTGTGGTTAAGGAACAAGGTTAAAAAATGAAGGCTTGATACAAATAATTCATGATCACAATCGTGAAAATACGCTGAGGTTTGATGTGACATTAGCACTTTACTAAACATTCCATAGTTTTAACTTTTTACCAGATGAGGTAATTTTGGTCAGCTGAAATTGAAAGTATTTGCCGACGACAAATTTAGAATGGTCAAAAAGGTGTTTAATCTGTTAGGGAAGAAAACATTTTGGAAAATGGAGAAAATGCTTATTAAGAGCATTTTCTCCTTTTTCCACAATGTTTTCGAATGCCTTTAACCCAAGAGCTGTAAAAACCAGAGCTTATCTGGGAAAAGTTTAACCATCCTGGAGAATAAGATATGTATTTCAAAACATGGTGAGAAAAGGAGAAAATGCCTGTAACATGGATTTTCTGCTTTTCTTGCAATGTTCTCTGCCATTCCAAGGATACATAATTATTTTCATGTGAGACATATCAATTTTCCTGCCTGCAAAACCCTTTCACTTGGAAAAGTCTAAAATTTTGTTGTTTAGCAGACTCATGTTCAACAGCAATATCAAGGGGGTTGTGAGTTTGAATCCCCGGCTCGGCCAATTTCTTTCCGAGGATTGATGATAGTCATTGTGGCAGGATTCATTCCTCTCTCACCGATGATCATTGTTTTGACAATGGTTATGTGGGAAAGCAGCCATAGGCTTGGAAAGAATATTGTGCGGAATACTGGTAAAAGAGACTCCTGATATGACTGAAATGATGTTGAAAATGGTGTTAAACACCATACAACCAATACAAACATTAACAGAAATCTACCATGGTCTCACTTCAATTGTTTTCAGCCATCGAGTGGGTTGGTCCAAAGGATGGGGAAAGAAATGTGAAAGTGCAGTTTGATAAAGACCGAAAGAAGATCTATGTGACAGACAGAGGACGAAAACCACTACGAATGATCGATTTGCGACGTGTTGAAAATGTTCGTGTGCGACTGTCTACTGATAAACTGCAAAATCTGTTGTCCGTTAGAGTACCAGGCGACATAGATTTGGTAAGTCCTGGGTTGAAACTTGTTTAGATTGGCCAAAAGATGGAAGAAATAGAGGATATTTCGTTTTTTTCGGTGAAAGATCGAAATTTATATCATCGAATGAACACTATCAGCACAGCCATGAGTGAAAATATTACAGATGGTTTTCATGAGATTAAAAAATTTTCGATCTTTTACCAAAAAACCCCCAAATATTCTTTTTATTTCATGCTTTTAACCCTTTCTGGGAGGAGCTTTATCAAAATCCAGTTCAGTTCTTTTCAGTTATTCCCCCTGGTGCACCCTCTCTGCATAGCAACGCATTACAATATTACGTAAAGCAAGAGAAATGTAAGGTAAATAACATCATATTTCAACCTCAGTTGTGAGTCACGCACATTTTACGTAGGTAACTAGATTATAAAAATCAATATTTTCACTTGTCATATCTGAAGAATATCGAAAAAATATTTTCACCGCTATTTCTCAGTATCCTACTGGAAAGCATAAGATAATTATTCTTTCTATCTGTCTTGTCCTATCTGCTATAAAGATTTTTTATATCAACCCTTTACTAAACTATCCGATTAGTTTTGATAACTCTTGGAGGAAAAGTTTCGGAAACAGTGTGGGCAAAGAACTTTACATGCTGGTGACCAACATTTTCTCTTTCATCACAATGCTTGCTACCTTTCTAAAAGCAAATTCCAGGTTTTGAGTTGCATTTATCTAGTTGCATGCAAATGCTTTCAATTTTGACAGGTCCAAAATTCTGTTAACTGGTAAAGACTTAAAAAAGAGATTTGTTGCTCATTTATTTGATTTTTCGAAGAGCCACCCATCCCTTCTTTGTCTCACAGGAAAAGACATAGAGGATATTTGTTTTTGCGGTGAAAGATCGAAATTTATTTCATTGAGTGAATATTTTCACAAGTGGCTGCGATGGTGTTCACAAGATGAAATAAATTTCGATCTTCCATTGAAAAAAACAAATCGATGTATTCTGTTTATTTCATGCTTTTAACCCTTTCTGTGAGAAGCTTTATCAAAATCTAGTAGTTCTTTTCAGTTATTCCCTGTAACATCCCCCTCTGCATAGCAATGCAATACAACATTACGTCAAAAGTGAAAATTGTAAGGTAAATGACATCATATTTCCATCTGTTTGTAAGTCACGCACATTTTACCCAGGTAACTAGAAAATACAAATCGGTATTTTCGCTGGTTGTACCCATGGAATATTAAAAAAGAAATTTTACCACTATTTCGCGATATCCTACTGGAAAGCATGAAATAAATTGTTGATCAGCTCTCTTTCTCCTACAACTTATGTGGGTGCTTATTAAAAAAGTCTGAATTATAGGATTATGCAACATACAGTAGGTTTTCCAAATAATCCCTGGTTTTTAAGACCCCAAGATAGAAGCCTTTTAAAAAAAAACAGTGGAAAAAAGGAAAAAAAAAAAGCTGGTAATCAGCATTGTCTCCTTTTCCTGCAATGTATTCCATCATGCTGGAAACATAGCATGTTGGCAGATTCTTCTCTTCCCAAAAGGTTTTAAAATTAAAACGGCCCTTTTCAGGGCTATTAAACACAGAACTTTAGATAAAAAAGGAGAAATCAGTCGGACAATAATTTTTTATGTCATCAGGTTTTGCGATTTCATGACGTGTCATTCAGAGAAGATTTTGTGGGAGCAATCAACCAGTTTCTTCAAGACATTGGAATTAGCTTGGAAAAACTTGACATGATGGAGTCGATGATTCTTAAGGACGCTACCACAAAAGAAATCCGTCAGAAACTCTTGGATAAGTTCATGCGAATGGTCTGTATTCAGGTGAGTCTATTTTTGTGAACAGGTTTAACTCTTTACCACACAATCCCAACTTTTAACGACCCAGAGAAAGAAGTCTTTTGAAATCATGGCAGGAAAAAGAGAAAATGCAGTTAACCAGCATAGCATTTTCTCCTTTTCCCACAAGTTTTTTCCTACTCTTTAAAAGTCAAGTTTCAATTTTTGAGTCACATTTATTTTGGGCCAGTCTACAATTTTGTTGTTTAGGAATGAGTTAAGTCTTTACCAAATGACAAAAGTATAAGCAGGTCCAAGTTCAAAACATTTGCAGATGGCAAAATAAAAGTGACTGAGAAATTGAAATTTGGTTTTGGAAGGGTAGAAAATACTATGGGAAAAAGAGAAAATGCTGGTAATACCAACATTTTCTTCTTTTCTCACAATATTTTCAAAAGGCGTCTTTCTCAGGCTTGTAAAAAGTCGGGATAGTGTGGTAAAGAGTGAACTGATAAGAGCAACTCAAGGGCCTTTTACTGACAAAATAACAAAATTTGGGTTCTTGAAGCCTTGGTCACACTGAGCTAACGGACGAAAAACGGATAAAAAATAATTTTTTCAGTTTGTGTCCCTTCTTATCCGTTTCTTATCACTACTTGTGCAGCGATATCTGGTGGGAAGTTTTGAGCATTTTCAAAATTTCCAATCGAAAAAAGGGACAATGACATGCAAATTACAGACTTTGGATGTATCTGACTATTTATACTCACGGCATGTCATGTGATCTGTATATTCCTCATATGTTGGTGTTGGGTACATTTCCGTTTATCATACATTGGAAGAATGTTTTGTTCGTTTCTTATGTGTTGCACTTCCGTTTTATCTGATACAAGTCCGTCACTTGTATGGTGATATCGGTTAATAGAACATTTATCATCCAGTACATATCTGGTAAATGTAGGTTTTTTCCGTTTAAATGTACGTTTTTTCAATTACATATACAGTACTTGTCCAGGCATTGTGTTGCGTCATCCCTCCACACACCGATCACGTGAGCCTCAAGCAACAACGGAGTCTCAATTTAAAATGTCACTGGATAACCAAATTATGCATGTTTTTGTCCATTTTTCATCCGTTGCATATTTGACTAAGCCTTTACAATTGAGTTGAAAGTTTTATTTCACTTTTTCAGCAAGACCTCACAATCCCACTTTTAACAACCATTAGGAATACGCCTATTGAAAACATTGTAGGAAAAGGAGAAAATGCTGGTAACCATTCCAACGTTGTTTTCTATCCTTTCAAAACCTTTTGAAAACATTGTAGGAAAAGGAGAAAATGCTGGTAACCAGCATTTTCTCCTTTTCTCACAATGTTTTCTGTCCTTCCCAAAACAAATTTCAACTTGTGAGTCACTTTAATTTTGTTGTCTGCAAAGGCCTTCAATTTGGAGCAGTCTAAAATTTTGTCGTCTGGTAAACAGCTAAATCTTGGTTTTAGATATCAGATCTATTCTTAAAAAGATACATGAATTTGGCCCTATAAGAACTGTGCAACAAAAGTGTGGTAAAATCTGCATTATTCTGTGTGGAATGATGTCATTCTACATAAGGTGACGTCATTCTGTATAAAGTAAATTATTCAATGGAATATAATCTTCATCTCCATCTTTGTTCTAAGTAGGAACTTGTTTTCCTTTCAACAAGAGTTGGTCATGTTAGAACCGAAATAATCTTTTTGTCGTTGTTTATCATTCAATAAACCATGTTGTGAATTATGATGTGCAATGAATAAACCCCTGAGGCTATTGCTCTTGCGGATTATTTATTGTGCCTCATAACTCACAACTGTAGTTTATTGAACAATACACAATGATAGAAAGAAGACCATTTCTTAATTAACACATGAACTGTCATACAATAATATTGTATTCTTTACAGTAATTTCCATTCTCATGAAAGGTATGATTCAGATTTAGATGCTTTTTTATGCCTGCATAATTAGTTTTGGCGACTTACAGGCCTTTACTCTTTACCAGAGAGCAAAAATTTGGACTGTTCCAAATTGAAAATATTAGCAGACAACAAAACTTAAGTGACTCAAAAATCGACATTGTTTTGGAAAGGGTTAAAAAAAATTGAGAGAAAAGGAGAAAATGCTGGTTACTATGTTTTCAAAGGGCTTCTTTAACAGAGTCATGAAAACCAGGGCTTTTTGGTAAAGAGTTAAAAGAGACACATATTTCTTTTTCTACAGGCTTTCAAAAGGATAGAAATCGACAGTGACCTAAAATCTTTAGATGCAGAGACCGCCAACACTGTGGCTAAGGTGCAGCTGACTAAGATGGAATTTGGGGAGGTCCTGGGGCTCAAACCTACCTCCATATTTGTGAGAAACATGTTCAGGCTTGTAGACAAGGAGAACAAAGGCTTGGTTGGCTTCAAAGAATTCATGGAACTATTCTTGATCATAGCTAAAGGTATTCACAACTTGTCAAATGTTGATTAAGTCTTTACCAAACAACAAAATTTTGGACCAGTCCAAATTGAAAGCATTTGGAAACTTATATAATAAATGTGATACAAAAATTGAAATGTGATTTGGAAAGGGTATAAAAAAACGTTATGGAAAAAAGAGAAAATGCTGGTTACCAGCATTTTCTCCTTTTCCCACATTTTCAAAAAGCTTCTTTCCCAGGAGTGTTAAATGTTGGGATTGTGTGGAAAAGGGTTAACTCTTTACCAAACGACAAAAGTTTGGACTAGTCCAAATTGAAAGCATTTACAGATTACAAAAAAAAATTTGATTCAAAAATTGAAATTTGATTTGGAAAGGGTAAAAGAAACCTTGTGGAAAAAGGAGAAACTGCTGGTTACCAGCATTTTCTCCTTTTTCCACAATGTTTTCTAAAGGCTTTTTTTCTCAGGGTCTTTCAAAGTCAGGATTTTGCTGTAAAGAAGTGATCTGGTTTTGAATGTAGTAATTGTGTAAAAAGTAGCAGAAATTCATATTTTCAATTTTCAGGTAATGCTGAAGACAAAGTTCAAATGCTGTTTAACATGTATGATATAAAACGGAAAGGCGAACTGACAGTTGCAGACTTTACCAAGTTAATTAGGTAAGTAGAAAAAACTAAAGCTGTCACTGAATGTAACTTAATACTCTCGCCATCACTTTGACAGAAACAGGCAATGCTAGTTATTTTTTGTTTGTACACAGACAGACAAACAGACAGGATTATTCCAGTATACCAAACAATTTCATTTTGCAGAGGTATAAAGATGCGATGCATTAACATAATTGCCAGATAATTATACAAATATCTAATTACCGGTAGATTTTAACATAATAATTTCATAGCCAGTGTTGTTTTATGTCAATTTATTTTACAATAATAGATTTTAATGATTTTATTGTTTCTTAATATGTGATTAAAGTTGACAATATGTAACTGACATCATGGACAAGATGTTATGCTAGGTAAATAAAGTTTTGTCTGAAATACCAACTCAATTCAAATTATCAAAACATAGTGGGAAAAGGAAAAAACAGCTGATAATGGGCAATTTCTCCTTTTTTCCACAATTTTTCCACAATTTTTCCACAAATCATCATTTGCGCTACATTCAATTTATCATTTGAAATTAGTGCCAGTTTGGTTCTTGTTTTGTCTTCTAGTAAAGGATCAACTCTTTACCAGATGACAAAACTTTAGACTGGTCCAAATTGAAAGCATTTGCAGACAGCAAAAGGAGAGTGACTCAAAAATTTAAATTTGTAGGTTGAAGGTTAGAAAACATTGTGGGAAAAGGAGAAAATGCTGGTTACCAGCATTTTCTCCTTTTCCTACAATGTTTTCAAAAGCCTTCCTTTTTAGGGTCATAAAAACCAGGGATTGTTTGGAAAAGAGTGAACATAGTCAGGTAGGGCTAGAAATAGCCTGGCATTCAGGCCCCACATTTAAGTCATTCTAATAAACAAGGTACACAACTACAGCAAAGTCACAGAAATATGTGTTGTTATTTGCCCTTCTTCTGAAATACAGACATTCAGAACATTGAGAACACAGTGTATTTGTTTTGCGGTTTTACTTGATGATTTTCTTTTAAGGTGGTGGACCCTGAGATGGAAGCCTTTTAAAAACATTATGAGAAAAGGAGAAAATGCTGGTAACCAGCATTTTCTCCTTTTCCCACAATGTTTTCTACCATGCTGGAAACAAATTCCGATTTTTGGATTACATTTAATTTGTCGTCTGCAAGTGCCATCAATTTGGACTGGTCCAAAATTTTGTTGTATGGGAAAGGGTTAAACAACTTGCTATCATTAAAAATGAGTAATATTGTACTACTTTAACCAAGCCACTGTTTCCTTTTTATTTCCTTCTTAAAGTTACCATTTATAAATCTAAAACCACTACAAAGTATGATAATAATTACCTTCCTTTTCTGGAAACTGACAAAAGTATCAATAAATAATTTCCTGATAGACATCAAATGAATTTCTAGTCAGTTAGAAAAATGCAAAAGTATTATAACTGTATAAATCCGTATTTATCAGTTATCAAGAAATTTTATTCCATGTTGCACTAGAAGTGTTATGGGTTTACTACCTTAAGTTAACCCTTTACCACACAATGACAAGTTTTGACAACCCTGAGGTAGAAGCCTTTTGAAAACAATGTGAGAAAAGGAGAAAATGCTGGTAACCAGCATTTTCTCCATTTCCTACAATGTTTTCTACCCTTCCTAATTCAAATTTCAATTTTACAGTCACACTTATTTTCTCATCTGCAGATGCCTTCAGTTTGGACCAGGCTTTATATTTGTCATTTGGTAAAGAGTTTTAAATGAAAATACTCTATTTAACCCATTACCAAACGACAATATTTTAGACTGGTCCAAATTGAAAGCATTTGCAGACGACAAAATAAAAGTGACTGAAAATTTGAAATTTGTGTTGTGAAGGGTAGAAAACATTTGTGGGAAAAGAAGAAAATGCTGGTTACCAGCATTTTCTCCTTTTCCCACAATGTTTTCTAAAGGCTTCTTTATCAGGGGGGTCAAAAGTAGGGATTGTGTGGTAATGGGTTAACAGACTGATACCAGTCTAGGCTTGAAAAAGAAACATGATGTAAGATGCATGTAGTCTTCATAATGTATGTTCCAACTTTGTTTTAGATCCATGCTGGAACTATCTGACAGCAGACTGGAAAAAGATGAAATTGAGGGTTTAGTTGCGACTTTGTATAGCCAAGCTGGTCTAAGAACAGGGGACAATATGACAATGGATGCGTTCAAGCGGCTGTTTGCCTCTGATGAGTATGAAAATGTCCTTGAAAAAGCAACTCTGAAGTTACAGGGTAAGTGAATTTTTGCATAAACATGGATGATGAAATCCTCAAATTTTATAACTTGAGTCCCTTATTCAACAGTTCTATGGGTTAAGTCTTTACCAGAAGACAAAATTTAAGACTTGTTCCAATCAAAATCATTTGCAAACTGCAAGTTAAACTTGGTGGAAATGATTGAATTTTGTCTCTTGAAGGGTTAACCCTTTCCCAAACAAGCCCTGGTTTTTATGTGTCTGCAGTAGAAGTCTTTTGAAAACACTGTGGGAAAAGGAGAAATTGCTCGTAACGAGCAATTTCTCCTTTTCCCACAATGTTTTCTACCCTTTTTGAGAACTTTCTGCCATTTTCTCCACATCTAAAATTGTCGCCTGCAAACTCTTTCAGTTTGGCAGAGTCCAAAATTTGTCGTTTGGGAAAGGGTTAAAAAACTTTTGAAAAGGAAAAAGATTTCCAGCTGGAAACCAGGATTGTTTTTGAAATGTGCCGTCTGAGCCTGGATCTGCAGAGTTCAACAAGGGAGATGATTTCTGTCAAAAAATGAGTTTAAAATAGCGACATTTTTGTTTTAACCTTTTATCACACAATTCAGCTTTAAACCAACCTTGGAAAAGGGGCCTTTTGAAAGTATTGTGGGAAAAGGAGAAAATGCTGATAACCAGCATTTTCTCTTTTTCCCACAGTGTTTTCCACCCTTCATAGAATGAATTTCAATGTTTGAATTGCATTAATTTTGTGATCTGCTAATGCTATCAATTTGGACAAGTCCACAAATCTGTTGTCTGGTAAAGACCTAACTATTGACTTAACCCTTTCCCAAACGACAAATTTTAGACTCTCCCAAACTGAAAGAGTTTGCAGGCAACAATTTTTACTTTCATAACAATACCGGAAAATTATAACAACGGGCAGAAAACACTGTGGGAAAAGGAGAAATTGCTCGTTACGAGCAATTTCTCCTTTCCCACAGTGTTTTCAAAAGACTTGTACTGCAGACACATAAAAACAAGGGCTTGTTTGGGAAAGGGTTAAAAGTTTCTTTTTATTTATTTAGCAGAATAAACTCACCGAAGGTAGAGGGGTATAGTTTTAGCATTGTCCATTGGTCCATGTGTCTGTCGGTGTGTCTGAATATCTCCAACATCATTGGACAGAATTTCGTGAAACTTTAAATATGCATCTAATAACCCATTCTGCCATGATTCTTTTTTTATTTTTTTTTAATCGATACAATATGGCCAAATGGGAGGTCTTTTTTTGACGGGGGATATCATTTCAATGAAATTGTTTGTTTATTTTACATGCAGGTCAGAGGGTATCACTGCAACAGTCCATGAGAGACAGAAGGAAAACTTTCCTAGAATCATTTTCGTATGTATTCATTTACAGTTTTTTCATGTTTGCTTGGCTGCTTTCGAAGAGGACAACAAGTTGTTGCTGTAGCCCTAGTGTTGTCTCCCTGTGCCAGTGTCATTATGTGAATACCTACATTTGAGCCTTCCCCTGTGAAAATCGGGCTCAATGCATCTGCAAAAAACTATCGACCCAGGTCAGCATGCACAGTCAAGGGAGGCTGACCCAAGTCGAAACTTTTTCGTTATTGGTAATTTTTCTGCATGTCATAAGACCAGTCAATCCCTTGATTCAGCTGGATTGAACCCACACCATGCAATCCCTACTTTTAATGACCCTGAGAGAGAAGCCTTTGGAAAACATTGTGGGAAAAGAAGAAAATTCTGGTAACCAGCATTTTCTCCTTTTCCCACGATGTTTTCTACCCTGCTGGTAACAAATTTTCAATTTTAAGTTACAATTATGTTGTCGTCTGCATGTGCTTTCAATATGGACCAGTCTAGAATTTTGTCATTTGGTAAATAGATAATAAGGACAGGTAAGCCTCAACATTTGTTTGACACAGTTATGTCCCTTTTATTGAGTTTTTTTACTTGAAAAAGCACCTGTAGGAGAGCATTGGCACTCAAAGGCTAGACCCTCTTTTCTAATAGCTTTAGACTATTACATTATCGCCATAACGTTATAGTTTATGTTGAAGTCTATCACACAACCACAGGTTTTAGCACCCCTGAGAAAGATTAGGCCATTGAAAAAAATGTTTGAAAAGGAGAAAATGCTGGTTATCAGCATTTTCTCCTTTTCACACAATGTTTTGTACCCCCTCAAAGACAAATCCCATAATAATTGAGGTATGTTTGTCATGTGTAAGTGCATTAATTGCAGATGACTCTGGAATTTCTTCATGTGGTGAAGGGTAAAAGACAGGTCCTATTTTTTTTATGCACTCATATCATTGTCAGCAAATGTTTTCAATTTGAATAAGAGTAAATATTTGTTGCCTTATAGTGATTTAACTCTTTACCAAACAACAAAATTTTAGACAGGTCCAGATTGAAAGCATTTGCAGATTACAAAATAAAATTGACTGAAAATCTTAAATTTGTTTTGAGAAGAGTAGAAAACGTTGTGAGAAAAGGAGAAAATGCTGGTTACCTGCATTTTCTACTTTTCCCACAATGTTTTCAGAAGGCTTCTTTCTCAGGGTCATTAAAAGTCAGGACTAAAGAGTTTAATTAATTTGCAGTGCAGCCAATGCCTATGACAGCACAGACCGACCGACAATTCAGCGCTCAGTATCCCGAATCAGAGTCGAAGCTAAATCACAGAAGGAACTCACAACTGTTACTCAGAAACGTGTCCAGGCGTTCACAAAATACATCCAAAACTACCGACGTGAAATTTTCTGGGTTACCTTATACATCTTAGTATCCATTGGCATCTTCTTGGAACGAGCCTTCTGTAAGTACTTCTCCATATAGAACTAACTTTAGCAACATTTGACTTTTTCTTAACCCATTACCAAACGACAACATTTTAGACTGGTCCAAATCCAAAGCACATGCATACGACAAAATAAAAGTGACTGAAAATTTGAAATTTGTTTTGTGAAGGGTAGATATCATTGCGGGAAAAGGAGAAAATGCTGGTAACCAGCATTTTCTCCTTTTCCCACAATGTTTTCTAAAGGCTTCTTTCTCAGTGGCGTCAAAAGTAGGGGTTGTGTGGTAATGGGATAAACGACAAAAGTGAAGAATCTGCAAACAACAAATTCAAAATGATGAACGTCAAGAGCAGTTCTTTGACGCAGTAGAAAACATTTTGGGTAGAGGGAAAAATGCTGGTAATATTTACCAGTATTTTCTCCTTTTCCAAGAATGTTTTCAAAAGGCCTCTAGCTCAGGATTGTCAAAATACTTGATTATTTTGAAAAATAGATTAACTCTCAAAGGGCTAGATCTGACTTTAAGTTGCTTTGGCTAATGATGTAGATCAAGATTAGACTGCATGTAAGATGCAGTCTGGTCCTACATCTGTGTTATCCTGTTTTTTATTTTGTTATGAAACAAATTTGAAATACATGTAGCAATATCCAGGCTGTATTGACTTTGAGACAATTTCAACAAATAGCTGGGGAAAAATAGCCATTATAGTTGAACATTGCATTTCATGTAAATGCGATGGAATTGGTAATTTCAACCCAATTCTTTTAAAACTTGCACAGCCTATTGCTTAAGTCAGAAAGTACTAAACCCTTTCAAATCTGGATGGATTCCAAACAAGTGATTTGGAGAAATTATACCTTGATTATTTCATAATTCCTTCAATCACCATGTCAACTTATTATGCTATCCTAGTGGGTCCAAGCCCAGTTACAACTCCCCCTCCCAGTTCTTTCTGAGTGTGTGTTTGTCTTTTTCCACTTTGCATCATGAAGTAATTATGTATTCTTGAAAATGATCGAAATTACAGCAAGTATTGCGATGCAGTCCCTCCAGGGCCTCTTCTTAGACTGAATCAATTGAAATATTCATCCTCTCTTGACTTGTTTCACAGATTACTCCTTTGAAAGGGAACATGTTGGTCTTCGCCGTCTCGCTGGCTATGGTGTGACGGTGACACGTGGTGCTGCCAGCGGTATGATGTGGACCTATGCCTGTTTACTGGTCACTATGAGTCGAAACACCATAACATTTCTAAGAGAAACTTTCCTTCATAGGTTTATACCATTCGATAGAGCACATGACTTCCATAAATTCATTGCTGCTCTGGCAATGATCTTCACAGGTAAGAAAGCTATAGTCGTGATCTAGGATTAACCCTTTACCTGAGGAGGAAGTCTTTCGAAAACATTGTTGGAAAAGGAGAAAATGCTGGTAACCAGCATTTTCTCCTTTTCCTACAAATTATTCTACCATATCATACAAAAATTGTGTCATTTGAGCCACTATGAAATTAAATTAGTCTGCAAATGTTTTTAATTTTGAAAGGCCTAAAATTTTGCCTTGTGGTAAAGGGTTAAGACTTTGGCCATTTAGAAATTGCATTACTCCCAGTTTAGAAAACTTTGCAGAATAGGACTTAGGACTTTCTTAAGAATTTTGCTGGGCAGGCCCCTGGATCATGGTTTCGAGTTTTGTACTGCTGTCATTGTGGAACCCCACCCCCACCCCCTCCAACCTCAGGAAAATTATATTTGAGCCATGCTCTGTGAAAATGGGCTGCATGCATCTGCAAAAAGTGTCACCCAAGGTCAGCCTGCACAGTTTGCAATGGCTGATCTGAGCCAAAACATTTTGCTATTTGTCAGTTTTTGTATACCCAAGAACCAGTGCACCTTATGAGTTAACCCTTTCCCAAACAAGCCCTGGTTTTTACGTGTCTGCAATATAAGTCTTTTGAAAACACTGTGGGAAAAGGAGAAATTGCTCGTAACGAGCAATTTCTCCTTTTCTCACAGTGTTTTCCTCCCATTTGAAGAACTTCCTACCATAATCTTTAGAAAAGCATTCTTCTTCATGGTGTTAGAATAAACATGATTGTTTGGAAAAGGTTTTATTTAACCCTTTACCACACAATGACAGCTTTTGACGACCTTTGGAAAGAAGCCTTTTGAAAACATTGTTGGAAAAGGAGAAAATGCTAGTAACCAGCATTTTCTCCTTTTCCCACAAAGTTTTCTACCCTATCAAAGAAAAATTGCACCATTTGAGCCACTTTGAAATTGTCGTGTGCAACTGCTTTTAATTTGGATAGGTCTAAAATTTTGCTGTGTATTAATGGTCTATGCCCCCTTTTGCAAGGCCATGGATCAATTAAGTTTTTTGTGTATGAAAAAAGGCATTATTATATTCATTTATCATAGTTTGTTTTTATGTGTTCTTTTCTTAACCCTTTCCCAAACAGCAAATTTTGTACCACACCAAATTGAAAGCATTTTGCAAATGAAAAATTAACAGTTGCTAAAAAGATTATTTTTCTATATTGTAGGGTAGAAAACATTGTGGGAAAAGGAGAAAATGCTGGTTACCAGCATTTTCTCCTTTTCCCACAATGTTTCCAAAAGGCTTTGATTCCTGACCCTTAAAGCCAGGGATTGTTTTGGAAAGGGTTAAGAGTAAAATTCCATCTTTGTCATTTTCAGTTACCCACATTATTGGACATGCTATCAACTTCTATCATATTGCCACGTGGTCTTCCAATGACCTGAACTGTGTCTTTAGAGAATACTTTAGAGCGTAGGTATCTTGTTTGTTCTATTGAACATCTTGATTTATAAAATGAGCGTTATGACTCTGTACCAAACATCAGAACTTTAGTAAGTACCGGTAGCTTCAATCTCTTTCCCACAATGTTTTCAAAAGCCGTCTTTCTCAGGGTTGTTAAAATTTAGGTGTTGTTTGGTTAACCCTTTCCCGCACAATGATGACTTTGACGACCCTTGGAAAGAAGCCTTTTTAAAATATTGTGGCAAAAGGAGAAAATGCTGGTAACCAGCATTTTGTCCTTTTCCCACTATGTTTTTTACCCTATCAATAAAATTATTGCACTATTTGAACCACATTGAAATTGTCATCTGCAAATGCCCTGAATTTGGACAGAGCTAAAATTTTGTAGTTTGGTAAAGGGTTAAGGTTCAAATGAAGACTGTCTATTGTAGTCTTTTTTACAATAGATTTAACCCTTTCCCAAACAACAAATTTTGGACCCTTCCAAACTCAAAGAGTTTGCAGACGACAATTTTAGATTTAGAGAAAATTGCCGAAAGTTCTCAAAAAGGGTAGAAAACACTGTGGGAAAATGAGAAATTGCTCGTTATGAGCAATTTCTCCTTTTCCCACAGTGTTTTCAAAGACTTTTACTGCAGACACATAAAAACCAGGGCTTGTTTGGGAAAGGGTTAAATTGGTTGTGTGTAAGTGTTTGCAATGTACTAAAGGCCCTTTCACAGTCAAATGTGAACAAAAATACAGTGAAACATTATGTGAGTAGAGAGTGTTTATGTCATATTCTGATCTTTTGGTTTAAAGGTTGATATTTAGATTTTTCACATCACACCAAATGAAAAAATATATATATATATCACTGAAATTTATATGAAAAAACAATACAAATCATCAATAATTAAGAATCATAAAATTACAAAAAAGATTTTTTTTTATGGTATTCCCTTAAAAGGCTATGTGGCCTGTTAAGTCTCTTAAGCTATTTTTAAATTTTGTGCCAAAAATAATATGATAGCATTGTGAGAATGTTAAGTGACTGGCACATAACTGATGATGCTTAAATTCCATAACATAATCAAACATGTAATTATTTTCCATTATGTCTTCTTTGGGCACTATGTTTTAAGCTTCATCTGTGTATTTCCAGGATGTAAATGAGTGAGTTGTTCATGTAAAAATAGACTGTGTGTCCCGTCAGTAAAGGAGAAAATTCTGGTCACTAGCATTTTTTCCTTTTCCCACAATGGTTTCTATAGGCCTCTTTTTCAGGGTTGTTAAAAGTAGGGAATGTTTGGTCAAGAGTTATGGCCCTTTTCAGATCCCAAAAAGATGAGATTGTTAGGTTAATGGCTGAGCATGTTCCATTATTTCTTTTCAGGTCAGATGTTTTGACCTCTTTCCATTACTGGGCATGGACCACAATAACAGGTAATAACACCACATACCGCACAATCCTTTGTTTCAAGGACACATTAACTCTTTACCACACGAGAAGATTTTAGACTGGTCCAAATTGAAAGCACTTGCAGACGACTAAATAAATGTGGCTCAAAAGTCAAAATTTGGTTTGGGAAGGGTAGAAAACATTGTGGGAAAAGGAGAAAATGCTGGTTACCAGCATTTTCTCCTTTTCCCACAATGTTTTCAAAAGGCTTCTTTTTCAGGGTCGTTAAAAGTCGGGATTGTGTGGTAAAGAGTTAAGGGTTATGAAAAAAAAACAAGATAGATTAATTCTTTACCAAACGACAAAATTTTGGACCAGTCGAAATTGAAAGCATTTGCAGACAACAAAATGAATAAGTATCAAAATTTGAATTCTGATTTGGAAAGGGAAGAAAACATTGTGGGAAAAGGAGAAAATGCTGGTTACCAACATTTTCTCCTTTTCCTGCAATGTTTTCAAAGGCTTTCTTTCCCAGGGTTGTTAAAAGTCGGGATTGTGTGGTAATGAGTTAAGAGCAGTTATTTTATTCTGATAGGCCTGTGATTGTGCCGATAACTAGATAAAATAAGAGACATTACATATATTCTATTGTTTCATTCAGGTATCACTTTGGTGATACCAATAACAAGTTTAATTAACCCTTTAATGGTCAATGCTTTAGCCATTTGCAAATGATAATTTCAATGTGGGTCAGATAGTACAAATTTTCTTAGATGGGTAGAAAACATTGTGGGAAAAGGAGAAAATACTGGTTACCAGCATTTTCTCCTTTCTCACAAAGGGTTAAGAGACATTATACCTTGATGTTTTACTCAGGCATCTCTGGATCTATGCCTTTCACAAGATAAATTTAGCAACACTATTTTTCTGCTGATTTATTCAGGTGTCACTTGAGTTGTGCTAATAAGATAAATTTAGAGATCTATATAGCTACATTTTTGTAGTTTTGTTCAGGTATCAATAGGGTTGTGTCAATCACATGATTAATAACGTTACAGTCTGTTGCTTCTCTCAGGTATCACTGTAGGATCAGGTCAATAACAAATTAAATTTAGAGATACATGTTTAACAAGTACATTATATTATGTTGTTTCACTCACATATCATTGAGATTAAGCCAATAATAAGATGAATTTAGGGACATTATATTCTGTTGTTTCGTTCAGATAGCATTGAGATTGTGCCAATAACAAGATAAATTTAGAGATATTACTGGTATATTTTGTTGTTTCATAAAGATATCATTTGGATTGTGCCAATAACGAGATAAATTTAGAGATATTACTGGTATATTTTGTTGTTTCATTCAGATATCACTTGGATAGTGTCAATAACGAGATAAATTTAGAGACATAACTGGTATATTTTGTTGTTTCATAAAGATATCATTTGGATTGTGCCAATAACGAGATAAATTTAGAGATACTACTGGTATATTTTGTTGTTTCATTCAGGTATCACTTGGGTTGTGCCAATAATGAGATGAATTCAGGGACATTATATTCTGTTGTTTCACTCATGACAATTATAGGGTAGATTTAAAGATGTTATACATGTATTCTCTTGTTTTGTTCAGGTATCTCTGGAATTGTGCTAATAAGAAGATAAATTTAGAGATATTACTAGTATATTTTGTTGTTTCATTCAGGTATCATTGGATTATGCCAATAAGAAGATAAATTTAGAGACATTATCTTTTGTTGTTTCACTCATAACAATTATAAGACAGATTTAGACATGTTATACATGTTTCCTGTTGTTTCATTTGGGTATCTCTAGAAGTGTCCCAATAACAAGATAAATTTAGATATATTACATGATCATATATTCTATTGATTTGTTCAGGTATTATTGGGTTTTTGCCCATAAATTTAGAGATACATGAATATTACTTATAATACTCTTTGAAGTATCACTAGGATTGTGCCAATAACAAGATAATTTAGGGATACATCAGAGCTCGAGATAAAAGGGAGTGATGGTATTCTGAATCCATTATTTTTCTTCCAAACCCTATGTTGTGGGTACTCATTAGAAACATCTCGATGAGACGATTCTAATGAGTACCCATAACATAGGGTTTATTGGAATATAATTAACATTTTCAATTTTGAAATGAAAATCTCTCCCTCTTTTTGGAGCTCTGGATACATGTATATAGTACATGTACATACTTTTGTTTCATTCAGGTATCACTGGGATTGTGCTGACTCTTATTGTGATCGTGATGTATGTTTTTGCCGTTCCATTCGCAAGACGCAATCTATTCAAAGCATTTTGGTTCACCCATAAGATGTACATTCTGCTCTACATATTCATGATCCTACACGGGTCAGGACGACTTGTACAGGCCCCGCTGACACAGAACTACATTATCGGACCTATTGTTATCTTTGTGATTGACAAATTGATCAGTGTAAGCAGGAAAAAGATCGAGATTGCTGTGAAAAAGGCAGAACTTCTCCCATCAGGTATGGATTGGTTCTTTGACGGTGAAGATTGCACATGTATGCCATAGTTTAAGCTTGAAAAATTGGCCACTTAAACCCTATATTCAACAATCCTGAGTTTTAACAACTCTGAATAAGTAGCCATATGAAATTACTGTAGAAAAAGGAGAAAATGCTAATTACCAGCAAGTTCTCCTAATTCCACAGTGTTTACTTCTTTTCTAAAAAATCAAATTTTAATTTTCATCTGCAAATACTTTTAACATGGAAAAGGCTAAAATCTGATCGCTTCATAAAGAGTTAACCCTTTACCTAGCAATATGAACTATAAACAATAATTGGCAAGAAGCCTTTCAAAATCATTGTCGGAAAAGGAGTTTCTCAGCATTTTCTCAGAATCAACCCATTAACAATCCCTACTTTTGGTGACCCTGAGGAAGAGCCTTTAGAAAACATTGTAGGAAAAGGAGAAAATGCTGGTAACCAGCATTTTCTCCTTTTCCCACAATGTTTTCTACTCTTCACAAAACAAATTTCAAATTTTCAGTCACTTTTATTTCGTCGCCTGCAAATGCTTTCGATTTGAACAAGCCTAAAATATTGTCATTTGGTAATGAGTTAATTAATCATCTTATTTAATTCTGGTACATAAGAAATGTTTACATGTTGTGCCAGAATTTCACAAAGGTTTGTGGGAATGTCATAATATGGTAAAAAACAACTATATTGGATTGTTTCAACCCTTAACCCATTACCACACAATCCCTACTTTTGACGACCCTGAGAAAGAGGCTCTTAGAAAACATTGTGGGAAAAGGAGAAAATGCTGGTAACCAGCATTTTCTCCTTTTCCCAAAATGTTTTCTACCCTTCATAAAACAAATTTCAAATTTTCAGTCACTTTTATTTTGTTGTCTGTAAATGCTTTCAATTTGGACAAGTCTAAAATATTGTCGTCGGGTAAGGAGTTAAAACCACACTGCAAAATTCTAGACCTTTCCAAATTGAAAGCATTTGCAGACAACAATTTCATAGTGGCTCAAATGGCACAATTGTTCTTTGATAGGATAGAAAACATTGTGGGAAATGGAGAAAATGCTGGTAACCAGCATTTTCTACTTTTCCCACAATGTTTTCAAAAGGCTTATTTCTCAGGGTCGTTAAAAGTCGGGATTGTGTGGTAAAAGGTTAAAATATGTATGATGATATCATGTTTGATCTACAAAAAAATAGGCAAATTACGGTAGATTACAAAGTAATAATCCTGATATTTTAACCCTAAATTTTGAGCCACCTTTGTATCATGTGTAAACCTCCCGAGTGTCTCATACATTTGCAAAGAAAGGTACACTTTGAAGTATTATTCAGTGTTGAACAATGTTGACCCCTTGAGTTTCTGCTACATTTGCAAAGAAAAGTATACTTTGAAGTACATGTATTCCTCTGTGTTGAAACAGAAAATTCATTTCACATTCTAACATGACATGCAAATATAAACACAATACAAAGAAAGTGTGGTAAAATCAGCAACATTCCATACAGAGTAACATCATTTTGTATAAAGTAAGTTAATGAGTTATTCAATGGAACATGATCTTCATCTGCGTTTTTACTCTCAGGATGAACTTGTTTTCCTCTCATAAAGAATTGGTCATGTTAGCATCGAAATAATCTTCTTTCAGTTGTAGTTATTGTTCAATTCGTGAGTTATGAGGTGCAATGAATAAACTACTCTGGCCATGCCCTCATGGATTAGTTATTGTGCATCATAACTCACAATTGTGGTTTATTTAATTAAGAAATAATCTTCTTTCTATCGTGGTATATCATTCAATAAACCACAGTTGTGAGTTATGAGGCACAATAAATAATCCACGAGGGCGATAGCCTGAGTGGTTTATTCATTGCGCCTCATAACTCACAACGTGGTTTATTGAACGATATACATGTACCACGATAGAAAGAAGATTATTTCGATTTTAACATGGCCAATTCTTAATGAAAGGAAAACAAGTTCAAACTAAAAGTAAAAACGCGGATGAAGATTATGTTCCATTGAATAACTCACTCACTGAATGACGTCACTCTACATGGATTGTCACAGATTTTACCACGTTTTCCTTGCACTGTGTTTATAGAGCCAAATAGTTTCAATTTCAATGAGTCTTTAATTTTGTCATTTGGTAAAGAGTTAAGCGAAAAGTTAGAAAAAAAAAGGCTCCTCTATGAATTTACCAGGGGAAACAATAAACTTCTTTTCAGAAAAACAAATGATTTCGTCCTTTTGTACGTGTATAAATAACTCAGGTGATGCCATTGTTTTGTTTTCAGATGTGCTTGGTTTAACCTTCAAAAGGCCTCTGAACTTTGAGTACAAGTCTGGCCAGTGGGTCCGAATCGCTTGTCTCGAACTTGGTTCAAGTGAATACCATCCTTTTACCCTGACATCAGCTCCACATGAAGAAAATTTGAGCCTACACATTCGTGCTGTTGGACCCTGGACAATGAACATGCGGAAAACCTACGACAGTAATAATAGAAACGGAAAACCTTTCCCAAAGGTGTGTATTAACCCATTACCACTCAGTCCCTACTTTTGACGCCCCTGAGAAAGAAGCCTTTAGAAAACATTGTGGGAAAAGGAGAAAATGCTGGTAACCAGCATTTTCTCCTTTTCCCGCAGTGTTTTCTACCCTTCCCAGAACAAATTCCAGTTTTTCAGTCACCTTTAATTTGTCGTCTGCAAATGCTTTCAATTTGAACCAGTCTAAAATTTTGTCGTTTGGTAAAGAGTTAAGTGTTTACCATACAATCCCAAGTTCTAATGACCATGAGAAAGAAAGCTTTTGAAAACATTGTGGGAAAAGGAGAAAATGCTGGTAACCAGCATTTTCTCCTTTTCCCGCAATGTTTTGTTTTTCTCTTTTACAGACAAATCCCATAATTTATGCTGCATTTACTACGTCCTTTGGAAATTCTTTCAATTTGGAGCTGTCTAAAATTTTGTTGTGTGGTTAAGAGGTAAAAGTGTTTACCTTACAACAAGATTCGAGAATTGTCCAAATTGAAAGCATTTGCTGACAACAAAGTAGGTGTGTCATGAATTTTGAGACTTTTCTTTGAAAGGGTGGAGAGAGTTGTTTGGGATGAAGAAAAATACTCATGGGTCAGATATTGCAATTTTAAAGCTGCCTTTGTCAGAAAGATTTACAAAGACGCAGATAGAAGAGATTCAAGTTTAAACTGTGGTCCAATCTTCATCTACCATGTCTGCAATCTCTTGATCTTAACCCATTACCGCACAATCCCTACTTTTCACAATCCTGAGAAAGAAACCTTTAGAAAACATAGTGGGAAAAGGAGAAAATGCTGGTAACCAGCATTTTCTCCTTTTCCCACAATGTTTTCTACCTTTCACAACACAAACGTCAAATTTTCAGTCACTTTTATTTTTGTCATCTGCAAATGCTTTCAATTCGGACCAGTCTAAAGTTTTGTCATGAGGTAATGAGTTAAGTACATGTATTTTCAGTTTTTGAGAAACTGCAATTTATTTATTCAGGAGCGCTAAGGGATAAGGCTAAAATTAAAGTCTGCCAGTATTTTTTTATGCGCAGATCTATATTGACGGACCATTTGGAGAGGGACATCAGGACTGGTACAGGTTTAGAGTGGCAGTGTTGGTGGGTGGGGGTATAGGAGTGACTCCATTTGCCTCCATCCTAAAGGACATAGTCTTCAAGTCTAAAACGCCAGGTGTGCGCTTCCCATGTCAAAAAGTCTACTTCCTGTGGGTCACCAGAACACAGAAACAGTTTGAATGGCTGACAGACATTATTCGAGAGGTAAACTTCAAAACAAGCATTTCCAATTTTTTGGCTTTTTGATCCTTGCTTCATATTTTTATGCTGAATGATAAATAGCATTTTCTCCTTTTCCCACAATGGTTTCTATCCTTCCCAAAACAAATTTCAAATTTTCAGTTACTTTTATTATGTCGTCTGCAAATGCTACCGATTTGGGACTAGTCTAAAATATTGTTGTTTAGTAAAGAGTTCATTTGAGAGAGGCTGGTTGCTTGCAGGAAACTGGTTACTTTCAAGAGACTGGTTACTCAATAGAGGTGGCCAAAAAGACAGATTAGACTGTTTCTTAGGGGTTCCGGGTGAGTTATTGGTAAAATGTTGAACCCATAACCTGTAACCCTGGGTTTGAACCATACTGGATCCACTTTGTTTTATGTGGGAGTGTTCTTGGCCAAGAGTCACTTCATTTGGCATACCTTAGGTGATGGGAGCCATGAAATCCCTAGACTGTATCTTGTGGATTGATATGCAGCAGATCGGTATATTCATCACCCGGAAATAAGCCAGTTTACCGTTCTGAAAATTGTCAGGCTCCTCTTACAAAAGAAAACTTGAGTTTCTTTTTTTTTATAGAAATCTTTCTAACTATATTTCAGTTGACAAACAGTTTGTACATTCTTTTTTTAACATGGTTCATTGATTCTGAATGAAGTTTTCACTGACAAATAGACAGGTGTGAATAACTTCATCAAGGTTGTATAATTATGTTGTCGCTAAATAACTGACATTGGCACACCATTTATAAGATTACATGATTCGCAGTTCAAATGGAAACAACAGTTGATACGGACAGGGTTAGATATAGGTACCAAATCGGCTGAGTTATGACGAGTGGAGTCACTTCAGAGCCCAGGCCTAGTACTGGTAAAAGCCAGGAAATATATGCTGTGGCTGTGATATAAGAATAAACTTGAAAGTGGCATAAAACACCATTGAACCAATCAGTTGACTGTTAGAGGCGTAGCTGCCTGTATGTAAAAAGGCAGTTGTCTACACGTTTCAAAATAAGAACGTCACCAGAGGCCACCTAATAGCTTACCTGTGATAACCCACACTACAGAATTTTAGACTGGTTGAAAGTGAAAGTATTTGCAGACAACATACTAAATGTTACAGGAATTAGAAAGTTTTTCTTAGACATGATAAAAGAAAAAAAACATTGCAGAAAAGGAGAAAATACTGGTAACCAGTCCTTTTCCTTAAAGGTCATCAAAATCGGGAATGTGTGGTAAATTATCAACACAATTGGTATTACTTAACTCTTTACAAAACGACGAAATTTTGGATGACTCCAAATCGAAAGCATTTGCAGACGACAAAATAAATGTGAATAAAAAATTGAATATTGATGTTGGAAGTGTAGAAAACATTGTGGGAAAAGGAGAAAATGCTGGTTACAAGCATTTTCTCCTTTTCCCACAATGTTTTCAAAAGGCTTCTTTCTCATGGGTCGTTAAAAGTCAGGATCGTGTGGTAGAGGGTTAAGCATGCACCTTTTTTAGGGGCTAGCTACACCCCTGACTGTATCCTCTGTTTTTCCATGTAGGTAGAAGACAATGATCCAGATAACCTTGTTGATGTACATATCTTCATCACCCAATTCCAGCAGAAGTTTGATCTCAGGACAGCCATGCTTGTAAGTAGACATTATTCCTGACTTCCAGTAGATAACAGTTCATATTACATTAGTTTGTAGAAAATATGTCACAATGATTGAAACTTGAGCATTCTTTATTGTTGTCTACTGCTACAACTGCTAATCATGCAGTGTTAAGCAGCATTTTAACTCTTTACCAAACGACGAAATTTTGGTCTAGTCCAAATTGAAAGCATTTGCAGACTACAATATAAATGTGGATCAGAAATTGAAATTTGTTTTAGAAAGGGTAGAAAACATTGTGGGAAAAGGAGAAAATGCTGGTTACCGTCAGTTTCTCCTTATCCCACAATGTTTTCCAAAGCTTTCTTTCTGAGGGTTATGAAAAGTCGGGATTGTTTGGTAAAGAGTCAAGACACATCTAATTTGTCCTGTACAAAAGCTTTGACTTGTCAGAAGAATCTAAAATTGTGTCATTTTGCCAGAGTTAAAACTTGATTTTAGATGGTGATGCGTAACAATGCTTGGATAGAAAAATATAAATGAGCTATACTTTGTGAAAAAGGGGGAGGGGGGTGGGGTCGGGCTTAACCCTTTACCAAACAATATCCTTTTATGACCCAGAGGAAGAAGTCTTCTGAAAAAAATCGTGGGAAAAGGAGAAAATGATGGTAACCAGCATTTTCTCCTTTTCACACAATGTTTTCTACTCATCTTAAGTCAAGTTTCAATTTATCAATCACTTTCATTTTGGCATCTGCGTATGCTTTTAATTTGGGCAAGTCTAAAATTTCATTGTTTGGGAAAGTGTTAATGCACCTGCAAAAAGTTTCAACCCATGTCAGTCTGCGCAGTCTGCACAGGCTGACTGGACGAAACTTGTTGCCAAAGATCAATTTTCTGCTTGTCAAAGGACTATTCTACTTCCAAGTCCAGCCAAGTTTTACACAAAAATGATTTTATCAATTCATAGTTTTATAATTTTTATCAATCCATAGTTTTATGACTTGCTGGTGTCATGCATCACAAAGAGGCATTAACCCTTTACCATACAATCCCGGCCTTTAACGACCCTGAGAAAGGAGACTTTTGAAAACATGGCAGGAAAAGGAGAAAATGCTGGTTACCAGCATTTTCTCCTTTTCCTGCCATGTTTTCTACCCTTTCCAAATCAAATTTCAATTTTTGATTTACATCTGTCTTGTCGTCTGCAGATACTTTCATTTGGACTGGTCCAAAATTTTGTTGTTTGGTAAAAAGTTAAGCTGGCTATTGCCAGAGCTTGGCTCTAATAGATTATTTTTCCTTTTCCAGTACATATGTGAGAGAAAGTTCCAGAAAATCAAGGGTAAAAGCTTGTTTACAGGGTTGAGGGCAAGAACCCATTTCGGTCGCCCAAATTTTGAGGATTTCCTGGCCTCCCTGCATGCTGAACACCCAAAAGTAAGTCCATTTGGACTTTTGTTCACCACACACATTGAAAAGAATTTGAGAAAAAAAATCTGTTCTGTTAGTTACTGGAAAAGCAGTGTTACCAATGACTTTCTAAATTTATGCTTGGTAGTGACCTTTCTTTAGTTAAATGCATTTATAGAATTAAGGTAAGTCATTCAATATGACAAAATTTTAGACATGTCCGAAGCCAAAGCCTTTAAATTTGCAGATGAAAAAGAAAATGTTAACACATGCGGTGCAGTTTCCTTCTGAAAATGGAGAAAACATTGTGGGAAAAGGGTTCTTCATCAGGGGCATTAAAGTTCAGGATTGTGTGGTAAAGATTTAATTTTGCTGTAGACAATTTTAGGAATTTTCTGAGAAAAGCAGATGTTAAGTCTGTCTAGACAAGTATGTTAGAATAATTAGAATTGCAGATATTTCAACTTTTCATTCACATTTATTTTTGTTGCCTGCAAATGGTTTCGATTTGTACAAGCCTAAAATATTGTCATTTGGTAATGAGTTAACATAATGTCTATTTTCAGGTACAACAGGTTGGGGTGTTTAGCTGTGGACCTCCACCAATGACCTTGAATGTTGACCGGGCTTGTGCAAACATGAACAAGGTGGAGAATTTCCCAACATTCTCACACCACTTTGAGAATTTTTGACACTTTTCGGTGATATTTGAGTTTTTGCATTGTACGTTGAACTTGGTACCGTTTTTATTCTGCCATTATCTATGATGGCTCCCAAGCTTTTTATTTTAGACTTTTCCAAATTGAAAGTATTTTGATGGAACAAATTTGAAAATTGGTACAAATAAGCTGGAGTTCCCATATGGGGTGGAAAACATTTCAGAAAAAGAAGATATTGCTTGTTATAAGCAGTTTTTCCTTTTCTCATAATCTTTTCAAAAGTCTTCTTTTCATGGTTGTTAAAATAAACATGATTGTTTGGAAAAGGTTTTGCTTAACCATTTACCAAATCCTTTACCACACAGTGGCGACTTTTGATGACATTTGGAAAGATGCCTTTTGAAAACATTGTTGAAAAAGGAGAAAATGCTGGTAACCAGCATTTTCTCCTTTTTTGTGAATGTTTTTTACCCTATCAAAGAAAAATTGGACCATTTTAGACTCACTGAAATTATCGTCTGCAAATGTTTCCAATTTGGACAATTTTGTTGTCTGGTAAAGGGTTAATCATAATTGTGAGCTAGAGTCATTAAACATTACTGAGTGAAGAAGTAAAAGAAACTTGTGATGGCTTTAATATCGCCATTGTTCAAACAATGTGAGCAGTGGCTTCTTTTTTGACACCTTTATCCCTTTACCAAACAATAGTGGGTTTTAACAAAAAATTCCCTTGGAGAGAAGCCATTTGAAAACATCATATAGTATCAATTTAATGTTTATCCATTTGGGAAAAGGAAAAAATGCTGGTAACCAGTCTTTTCTCCCTTTCCCACAGTTTTCTTCTTTATCAAGGACAAATCTTTCCATTTCAGCCATCTTTAATTTGTCATCTGCAAACCTTTCAATGTATACAGTCTAAAATTTTGTTGTTTAGGAAAGAGTCTTAAAAAAGTATACTTCTATATGACTTGGACTGGTGTGAGAGTGGGTCAAATTAGAGTTGAATATGTTTTCTCTGCTTATTTTCCAGACAAGTATTTATATTATTTGAAAAGTTGTTATATCTGACCTTGAAACCCTCTACAGTTCTGTGGTTGTAGTGGTAGTATAGTCCATCTGGTTGGTATAAAACTAATATTTTGACCATAGCATATAAATGGAGCAAGTCTACCATGTCCGACTTGCTTCTCATTGTTATTTGTCCATGATAGTTATCTTTTCTTGAAAGACTGACAAATATTTCTGCCGTTTAATCAGAGATTGAATTCAAAGACTGTTTTTCCATATAAAAAATGCAAAATTGTTGTATTGGCCATGTCTGCAGAAGAATGCTCTTGGTTCACAGAACTCAGATAAGGAATGACAACTTGGAGGCTTCAGTGGCAACTTGTAAATTATCAACAGCCATCGGAGGGTTTTCTCACTGCAACAAGACTGATCTAAGGAAAAGAATTACCTTATATGTAATCACATACGAAATTTAGTTCATTTTGGTAATTGTTCTTCAATAGTTAGCAATCACATTTTTTATCAAAAGCTTGAATTCTCAACTCGCAATTTCCAATTCTGACGCGCATTTTGTGAGTAAATATGTGAAAAATTCTAATCCTGAAATAATAAAAAACAAAAGAACAAACAGATCTTTATTTCTAAATGACTTGAACTATATGTTCTTCATCACTACAAAGCTTAATTACACATAAAGATAAGAATAGCATGAACATACCATAGGGGTCAGTAGTTTGACTCCTGTAACCCATAGACTATACTAGTATAATCAAGGGATTTAACTGTATGCAGCCCATTGCTGATTTACGGATGTTTAGGTAACAGATGAGTTCGGTAAAATAGACTTATAGAGTAAATCAATTGGATGTTTCGGTAACAAAGCAATTACTAGTATATAGTGTTTATGTATCGGGATGTTCTTTACACCCAATGCATGACTTTATTTTATTCAAAACTTCATTTTTAAAGTTAATTTGTTACACAGTGTTTCAGCCAGCTTTGATATAAAAGGGGCCAGGTGGCCCCCTGAAATCCTGAACAGGGGCCAATCATCTTGAGCAAGGGGGAGATGGGGGGGTGTATTCTTTCAATATTAGATTGAATACATGTCTATAACATTCTTTTTAAAATACCTAAGGAACTAAAGATCCTCTTTCCTTTCAAGTTTGTCCCTTTCTGTGGAGCTTTGTCGAAGTCAAAAAACTTAAATCCATATTGTTTTTTTGTCGTTGGGACCCTTCAGATTAATCAGGCTTTCGATCACCTGAAGTTTGTGATCCTATTACTTTTGCTATTTTTCCAGTATTTGATGGCCCTACCTCTTCACTTTCATTTGGGCATGTGAAAAAGTCGGTTAATTCTTCTTTTCATTTTTCCGCAGGTTGTTTCGTAGTTCGTCATGAAAATGTTAGTATAAACAGATTACCTGCTCTTTGTAGCTTTTTCTCAATTTACAAATGATTGATGTAAAAGGCGAGGAACCAGTACAAAAAAAATTATGACTGGTTTTAAGCATTCAATAGTTTATATGGTACTACAGGGTTAAAAACACTAAACCAGTCACGATTTCGTTCCATTAATTTTCGTAGCAATGCAGTTTCGTCCCACACACTTTCGCACCTTGGCGCAGTCGTGTACAGGCAGATCGATTTTTGGGGGCCTTATATGATTTTTTAGCACCAGATCTGGTGTGCCATGTTTGGAAATGTGCGGGAATCGTTATTTATTTGCGGGAATCCCACAAGGGCGCATCCTGGCTGAAACACTGAATTTGTAATTTCCACTGTGTTTTATAAAAAAAAAATTTATAAACTTCATTCCATGCTGTATGTATTGACCATGTGGATTGCCTATCTATCAAGCGAAAAGGTTGGAAAGTGAAAAAAAAAAAAGGATTTGAACCTATCTATCAAGGGATAAATGGGTGAAAAGTGCAAAAGTGAAAGGTTTGAACAAAACAAAGCCATACATTAGGTGCAAAGAACATCACAGAACAAAAACACAATATAATTGCTTTGTTACCGAAACATCCAACCAATTTACTATATAAGTCTATGTTACCGAACTCATCTGTCACTGAAACATCTGTCACCCCCATACTCACCCCTAGTTACAGAAAAAAAACATGTCTTTTCTACCCCATCAGTTATTCTCCATATTCTTTGGACAATTGATAGCTAAATCATTTGTCTACTAGAAAAATATGACTTTTTGTCAGTAGCTAATGCAATTTGGCTGCTGCAGTACTTCGAACTTGTAAACTTGCTAAAAAATCTTCACCATTAACAAGAGTTTGTGCATTTGATGCTGCTGTTTGCACATATAAACTAATGAAATTTCTCGTTCCAAACATTGTCACATAATAAAAGGTGTGAGCAGCTGTGCAACCAGACTGCATTAGCAACTGACAATCAGTTGTGTTTATCTGGTAGAAAAATGTTTCAGCTTTCAGTTGTCGAAAGAATAAGGAGAATAATTGTTAGTAAAGAAAAGATACATTGCTTTTTTGCAATCATGGGCAAGTTACTGGCTGAACAGAGTTATATCCTTGATTATACAAGTTAGTCTATGGGTGCCAGGAGTCAAACTACAGACCCCTATGGAACATACATGTAACAATAGCTGGCATTGAATGAAAAATTATTTAACTCATTACCAAACAACAAAAATTTAGGTTTGTCCAAATCGAAAGCATTTGCAGACAACAAAATAAAAGTGACCAAAAATTTGAATTTTGTTTTGTGAAGGGTAGAAAACATTGTGGGAAAAGGAGAAAATGCTGGTTACCAGCATTTTCTCCTTTTCCCACAATGTTTTCCAAAGGCTTTTTTCTCTGGGGCGTCAAAAGTAGGGATTGTGTGGTAGATCTAATAGTCCGGTCTGTTAACTCGATTTTTTAGCAAAATGTTTACACTCCGGACGAAAGCAACAATTTTGCATACAGTTAAAAGACATCATTCCGAGTCATTTGCGCCTGGTGTGCCCGATTTTAGTGGCCTAGTTCATTAATTACCGCCAATTATATATTCGGATAGACGTAGTGTCCGAATACTCTTCCTTTGTATTTTATCAGAACACATATATTAGTATCTCACAATGATTTGATCACTTAAGGTCGATCAAAACGCTTTCAAATTTAAGAGAACTTCATTTCTTTATCGAAAATTTGTTGGTTCTTTTTTTTTTGTTTACTTTGTAGGTGGACTTTGGTTTATTTTCAGTAATAGAGATATGAATAAATCCCGGAAATGATACCCAGAATGGACATTTTAGTAAAAGTTTTTCACTTTTATATGAAGTTCCGAAATTTTTGAAAGGTCAAAAAAACCTAAAACGGCTGTGCCGGTAGTTTTATTAATCATCTTTTACGAAGATACACACAAAAAAAAAAGAAATGTCGTTTTATCAATCTTTAGGCAGACTTCAGAGAGTAAAGCAGTACCATAAGCGTTATCTTCTGTCGGGCGTGTTGATAGAACTTTTAGTATGCAGACTGCATTAACCCTTAGGCTGCCAAGCGCGACTTAATGATCTTTTGCAGACAATATAGACTAAGATCAGACTACGAAGAACGTGCAGTCTGATCCTAGATCATCTACACTGTCCGATACAGAGATATTTTTCCGCGAGATATTCCTCTGAAATAACATTTGGGATTTTACGATCGGCTTTAAAGTGTCATTTAATTAGTAGGATAAGGTTTATAATTTGAAAACAAATTCCCCAGCCCATTCCGAAAGAAATAAGTGCAGATATACAGTCAAAACTGGGGCCGATTAAATCAGGTTACATAATAATGCATTTGAAAACCGAAAAAAAAAAACAGATGCTCGGGCAGAAAAATGCATCTTTTAGGTCCAGTAATTAAAACAGACTTATCCCCTGTAACAGATTTTAATCATTCCAAACCTTTACAAGTGATATCAACATAAGGCTGAACAGTATAAACACTTAATTATAACACGTGTGTGTTAGTCGGTGCTCTGCTCGAAGTTCTGTTTTTTCTAGAAGAAATGGGAGGTTTGAGATTTGAATTGAATTTTGTTATTATGATAGTAAATTTACCAGGTAGTTCAAACAGGAACATGACAAAAATGCAACTATAGAGACCTTAAATATTATTTCAAAGTCAGGATTTTCGCTGTAACTTGAAATTGTATAATATCCCAGTTTTTTGGTAAATAAACTGTCTCTGTCAATTTGCAGAATACTGGAACGAGTTTTTTTTAAACAAAAATTATTACTTTGATAGTTTAAATAAATCAATCTACCGATTCCTGGATTTCGAGCCAGTACGTTAAAAAACTTAGCCACGGAATTTGGCAAACATTAGTTGATCAATCAGACATAAAAATAGGAAAGGTCTACTGCAGTTACATGTATATTAATGTTATTTTTCTCCCTTTTCCACAATTTCTTACAATACTGAATCTTCATCAACTCTTTACCAAACGAAAATTTGAGACTTGCCATAATTGCAAGCCTTTACAGACAACAATTTGAATGTGACCTGAAATAATGAAATTGTTTGTAAGAAGGATAGCAAATGGAAAAGGAGAAAAAGGTGGTTACCAGAACTTTATCACTTTTCTACAACATTTTTAAAAACTATATTTCTCAGGGTCGTGAAAAGCTTGTGTTTTGCGGGATAGGGTTTTAAATAGTTACGGTGAATGTTTTCACCCGACGACGTCCATATACTAAGTATATGGGCGACGGACAAAAGTCCACTGGACAAAAGCCCACTGGACAAAAGCTCACTGCTAATTTTGACAGGGAGGACAAATGCCCACTGCTTATAAAAAGAAATGTATAAAAAATAATTTTTTAATCATTTTTGTAGAAAAAACACAGAGATATAATGATCAGAATGATCAAATTGCTTTTTTTTCTTCTCAATGTTTAATTCTCTGCAACATTTCCCACTCTTATAACAACCATGTGAAAGAAGAAGAAAATGCTGCTTATCAGCATTTTCTGCTTTTCACATAACGTTTTCTGCTACTTGTAGAGACAAGTCACATAATATATACGAAACTTGTTAATTCCATACATGATTAGAACTAAAAGTTCTATTGGGCTATTGTCCCAGTGGGTTTTTGTCCTAGTGGGCTTTTGTCCAGTGGGCTTTTGTTCCATTGGGTTTTTGTCCTATACCCAGCATATGGAGACGATAGAGTAAAGCTGGTTCAAATGGTTGTAATTGTCATTGAAAAAGTAAAATATATTGTTGAAGCTGGAGAAAGATTGCTTTTTTCCCAAGATTTTCTCTCCCACTTTGAAAATTCATTTTTCACAGATAGTTTTGAACTATACATTACTTTGTTTTTGCGGGGGGTGGGGGCGGTGTTGAGGTTGGGGATGTGAGACAAAAAATAGAAAGTGGGACAAATCAGCACGTGTGCCCCCTTTTTTTCGGGTCGCCAAAACACGAAATACTTTGGTAAAAGGTTAAATAGCTGTCCAGTGTCTTCAGAGAGACAGGGACAGTCCATTTACTGATATTACAGCACTATTATCAAACCGTCTTTGTTGCACTTTCAGGCATGTTCCTATTGACGAATAACTTTGTGCTATAGATCATGAGCAAAAGAAACGTGGCTTCAGATCAAATTTCAAACCTTCCATACCGTCTTCACAAAATATTTATTCAAACTTCATTTTGAGCTTTTAAAGATGTGAAAAATGGGTAAGGGGTTAACTTTGTGTTCCATTGATCTCGGTATCGCACTGCAGGGTGGGTGACCTTTAGAAGAGTTGTAATGTACTGTCTTCTTACAGATTTACAAACATGTGTCACATTAAACTGACTCTTCCGTGTCTTTTGTTTTATATTAATTAATTGTGGTGATCATTAATGGACGGGATTTTGAATTATACACAGGTTACAGAGGATTCATTCTTAGTCTCTATATGCTCTTTATTTCAATACGATCTCATAAAATGCATATTTTGTCTGTTTATGATTTTTTTTTTCAAAAGTAATATCATAAAATATTACTAAATTGTGTTAGAATTGATTTCCTCTAGATTTTTTGCTATGTCATTTTCTTTTAAGTTGTGAATTTGTCCAAATTTAAATGGTTTGCGAACGGGACATACAGCATTTGTCACTGAAAAAAAATGCTTTGGATTAAAAGAAAATATGCGTTATATCAAATGTAATCGGCAAATCGTCTATTGCATTGTATGCTGAAATCTGAAGGCAATTTGATTTGTCCTGCCGATCGACCAAATTCAAAGGAATCCTAAACGCGAAATTCAAAGTCAGTTCTTTTTAAGTGCAAGCAAATGACAGGCAAATGGACGGACAGATAAACACACAGATACGAAAAACGTATAGAATATTCATAAAATCAATCCCTAAATACAGATGTGCCTTTAAAATGGCAAAATACTTCTGAAACACCATTTTTTGTCGATCATACATTGTGACTAAACGGGAAACAACCAAATTACTGTTCTACAAAGGAAGAGTATTCGGACAGTACAGTTATCCGAATTTCAAATCGCAATAAAAATTGATCTAGGGACTTAATATCGGGCACACCCCTTTTTTTCGTTTTAGAAACGTATTGTTTACATCATATAAAATTTTGATACTTTCGTCTGGCGAGTAAACATTTTTGAGCTAACAGACCGGACTATAATGGGTTAATATATATTTACGGAAATCATAGTCTTCAGTCCAATAATAAAATTCTGTCTTTATGTTTAGCCTGACTATGGGTCAACATCATCAAAAAGTACATGTATATACACATTGATCTATGCATTCAAAAACGTCATGAGTATTGTATTGTGACATGAAATTATTTCTTCACCGTTGGCACTAATTTTAGAACTGTCTCAGATAAAGGCATAGTATGGGCATAGTATAGTAATCATGTCTTTTCTTTTTTTGACAATTTCAACTTTTCTTTAAAAAGATTAACATGAATGTCTATAAGAATATGTAGCTAGGATAATTGGATAACATTTACAAGATTCATTGTTGATACAATATTATCAATTGTGATTTATCACACATGAATTAACCCTTTCCCAAACGATCCCTGGTTTTTACGGGTCTGGAATAGTAGCCTTATGAAAACATTGTGGGAAAAGGAGAAAATGCTGGTAACCAGCATTTTCTCCTTTTCCCACAATGTTTTCTACCCTATCATAGATTGAAATCATCTTTTCAACAAGAGTTGAATTGTTGTCTGCAAATGCTTTCAATTTGGTCTAGTCCAAAAGTTTGTCGTTTGGGAGAGGGTTAAGGGAAGATTTACTGGCAAGTGACAGTTCAAAGAAAGGATAATTATGCTTAAAATTAATATTTTAATTAATAGTAACAATTATAAAAATAATAATAATAAAGATAAAATACTGATATTGTATGTATTAAAACAAGCAAAATGGGAAAAATCAGTGTAAAATGTGTTTTGGTAAATATTTCATTTATATTTAGATTTAGTCATAACAATTAGCCAAACACTACAAACAAACTTGTTAATTAAATGTGCTGCAGTGCTAACCACATTTAGCCCATAGAAAAAGAATTATATGGATATGCATATATGTTTATGAATTCATTTACCCTTTATACTACAGCAAGTCAATCAATCTTCATAACCAAAACAATTTACATGACTATTAATATTTGAGAATTGATAATTTTATTCCTGAAAGAATACAAAGAAGGTATAAGTATAGACCCATTACCTCACAATTCCTACTCTTGATGACCCTGAGAAAGAAACCTTTAGAAAACATTGTGGGAGAAGGAGAAAATGCTGGTAACCAGTATTTTTTTCCTTTTCCCACAATGTTTTCTACCTTTCACAAAACAAATTTCAAATTCAGCTTGGCAGATTGCGTCTTCAAAAATGAGAGTTAGAGGCCACAGGACTTAAGCTTAACCTTTTCCCAAACAAGCCCTCGTTTTTACGTGTCTGCAGTGCAAGTCTTTTGAAAACACTGTGGGAAAAGGAGAAATTGCTCGTAACAAGCAATTTCTCCTTTTCCCACAGTGTTTTCTACCCCTAAGGAGAACTTTCTACCATTTTCATCAAATCTATAATTGTTGCCTGCAAACTCTTTCAGTTTGAAAGAGTCTAAAATTTGTCGTTTGGGAAAGGGTTAATGTTAATTTTGATATCTGGATTGGCCGAATAGTCTTTGTGAAAATATCAATGTTATACAATATTTACCAATGAGTTTGTGAGTCTACAGCATCTAACCCTCATATTTAAAGACGCAATCTGCAAAGATTGGCCGAATATGCCGTTTGTGAAAATGTCAATGTTACACAATATAAATTTACCAATAAGATAGTTAGTTAGCACGTAACCCTCATATTGAAAGACAGAAGCTGCTGAGATTGGGCGAATAGCCTTTGTGAAAACATCAGTGTTTACCGATGCTTTCAGGGCTTCAGACTGTAATTGACAAAATTATTGAAAAAACATTTTAAATTTATAAGGTAAATGTATTTTCTCTCTTATTGTTTTTGTAAAATAATCCTGTAAGTACATAGAAATTTCCAAAAATAAAGTTTTGACAGATGTTTTGAACTTAATGTTAGTTTTCATACCAATCAGTTGGACTAAAAAAAAATGGACTTCTAATTAAATGAAGAATTTATGCTAAATTTTAAGTTTAAAAGATTAATATTAGGATGATGGCATACATCTGATGTACTAGAAATAGACTGAGTTACCAATTGCTTAACAAACATCCCTGTATTTAAATCTCTGTGATAGTTTCTTATGCAAAATTTATCCATAAAACTAAATAGGCTCCTGTAATAAACAGGTTAAGTCCTAACTGTTTGTTTTAAGGCTGTAATTTGTTTAATTTGGGACTGATTGAATTTAAAGGAAAGTTTCTCAAAGAATTATTTAACTCTTTACCGCACAATCCCGACTTTTAATGACCCTGAGAAAGAAAGCTTTTGAAAACATTGTGGGAAAAAGAGAAAATGCTGGTAACCAGCATTTTCTCCTTTTCCCACAATGTTTTCTACCCTTCCCAAATCAAATTTCAATTTTTGATACACACTTAGTTTGTCGTCTGCAAATCCTCTCAATTTGGACTAGTCCAAAATTTTGTCGTTTGGTAAAGAGTTAAACAGAACTGTAGTCTCAGAGCTCTATCTCCATTTGAAAAATATTTACCAAGGAAAGTACATAATCAAAATAAGTTTTGTCTTATGAATATATTCACAAAGAAATATAGGCATAATAACTCATATTAACCTTTGGTAACACTCATGTATAGTATATTGTTATAGAAACATTTAAGTTAGATATATTTTTAATGAAGACTATCTTTTGCCTGTATTTGTAAATGACTATTTTTTGTGTTTATAAGTATTGCAGGCATGTAAAAATTCAAATTTTATGTATATAGGTATATATTTTCCAAAATTATTACTTACATGTATATACTGTTTTCGAAGAAGCAGGGGTTATACTTTATCGACTGCAATACATTAAAAGTATAGTCGACCCCTAACTCTCCCATTCACCCTTTGGCTGCTTATCGCGTCTCACAGATGTTTTGCGGACAGCGTAGATCAAAATCAGCCTGCACAGAATGTGCAGTCTGATCTTGGATCTATGCTGTCTGGCCTGGAGATTTTTTTTCTCCGAAAGAACCCTTTGAAATTACAATTTTTGGAGTTTTACTATCGAATTGAAAATTCTATTTTTAGTTATTTAGCAGGATAAGGGTTAAAAGGCGGAAACTGCTAAGATTTGCCAAATAGCCTTTACAAAAACATTGATGTAACAAGATATGTACAAATGTCATAATTCTTAATTAAGACATCTTTTCATTTTTTTTTTTCATTGAAACAAAAATATCCCTTACATTTTATAAACAATATAAATACCATTGTTTTTGTATCTTTTCTACTGTACATTGGTGATGGTAGTATACTTTTAGAATAATTTATATATTTCTTTTTTATTTATGGAGAAAAATGAACAATAAAGCTTATATTTGATGTGTAAATATTTTACAAGTCAACTGCTTATCGGCAATCTTTCTTCTCATACTCAAAACAGTTGAATTTTACTGTGCCACCGTTCAGCTTTCAGGGGTTGTACTATAGCTGACTTATAAAGTGTAGGACTGGTAATCTGGAGGCCTCAGATTAGAGCCTTACTGGAAGCTCTTGTGTTTTTTGTTGGAGTGTCATTAAAATTTTGGTAGTCTTTTCCCAAAAGACCCAATTTTGGACTCTATCTATTTTAGAAAAATCTATAGATAATGGATTCAAAATTTCGCAGATGGACTTCAGCTCTCTGTTAGGGTAGAAAGCATTGTGGGAAAAGAAGAAAATGCTGGTTACCAGCATTTTCTCCTTTTCCCACAATGTTTTCAAAAGCCTTCTCTACAAGGGTTGTGACAAGGGATTGATTGGTAGAGGGGTAAGACACATTGGAGCCCTAGCCTAGAACTGGTGAAAACCAGGAAGTACATGAACATGTGAGCTGTCACCCAGATATGACTGAAATAAAGTTGGAAGCGGTAAAAGGTTAGACTTGTCAAAAATGAAGACATTTGCTGGTGAAAAAAATAAAGGATTTTTGGCATTGAAGGGTAGAAAATACATGTATTGTATATAGGTAAGAGAGAAAGCTGCTTAACTCTTTCCCAAACGACAAGCTTTTGGACTTGGAAAAATTGAAAGCATTTGCAGACGACAATTCAACTCTAGCGGAAAAGATTATTTCTTTCTATAATAGGGTAGAAAACATTGTGGGAAAAGGAGAAAATGCTGGTTACCAGCATTTTCTCCTTTTCCCACAATGTTTTCAAAAGGGTACTATTCCAGACCCGTAAAAACCAGGGATTGTTTTGGAAAGGGTTAATAGCAATTTCTTGTTTTCCCACTATGTTTCCAAATTCATTCTACCTTATGGTTGGGATTGTGTTGTAAAGGGTTAAAACAGTCACTGCTGAGAAAATGTTGTACAGTATACGTCAAGATCAGACTGCACTGAACATGAAGTCTGATTTCGGATCTATACTATCAGTTGTGGTGTAACTGTTTGGAAGGAAAGAACGTTAAAATCTCAATTTTTGGGTTTTACCACCAGCATACCAATTAAAAAAAAAAAAACTCTGAAATTCCAATATTTGGAAATTGTAGAAAGTGGAGATACAAGATCAGACTTATGATTATCTACAGTCTGATCTTGATTTAAACTGTTCACAAGAACAAATTAAATAAATCTGGGCAAAGCATCATGGGTTACCAGCTGAATGCTCTTTGGTGTACAAACTGTATTTGTACACGTATATGTGGGCAGAGTACACTTATTAGGTCTATTTTACTATTTCTGATAAAATTTACATATCAACTAGCATTGAAATAACACTTGCAATTGAGCACATGGAAGTTTAACCCTTTCCCAAACAATCCCTGGTTTTTACAGGTCTGGAATAGTGGCCTTTTGAAAACATTGTGGGAAAAGGAGAAAATGCTGGTAACCAGCATTTTCTCCTTTTCCCACAATGTTTTCTTACCTATCATAGACAGGAATCATCTTTTTCAGCAAGAGTTGAATGTCGTCTGCAAATTATGCTTTCAATTTGGTCTAGTCCAAGAGTTTGTCGTTTGGGAAAGGGTTAAATGCATGTCTCTGATCAATTATATGAAGCAGATAGTTCCATAATTATTGATCCTTAACCCTTTAGTTTACCACACAATGATGACTTTTAACACCCCTTAAAGAGAAGGATTTTGAAAACATTGCGAGAAAAGGAAAAAATGCTCCTCATATTCTATGAGCCACATTTCAACTGTGACTAGCAAATGCTTTCAGTTCGACAGATCTAAAATTTTGTCGTGCAGTAAAGGGTTCACCCTTTGGTCGCAGAGACTATTGTGGACGGCATAGATCAAGATTAGACTGCACAGAACACAGAGTCTGATCTTTAATCTATGTATAGTCCGCTTTTATAGTCAAGCCTATACAATCAGAATCTTTGTTTAAGTGTCAATGGATTTTTTATGAGCCGTAGAAAGAGGTCATATTATTTATTTGGTGCTGAATGACTTAGAATGATTCCTAGACAGACAGAAAACTGACAAACAGCTAAAGAATTCGATCCAGGCAGTCCTGCGCGCATTTTGTTCCAATTCGGATAGAGAATAAAACTCTCACTCAGGAAAGAGAAATAACCCATACAAAATCAATTTCTAACACAGTAGCTTCCCTTGAAGACGTATCAAACAATAGTCTCTATCTCTCACCATTATCTCCCGCAAGATGGCATTCTATAAATACTCACATTTCTACGCCACAACCGTTACTTTGAATTTCAAACTGAGATAAACGTATACTCAATCAAACGCTACCTGGTGCGATTCACTCGGCTATGATCAGCAGTTTAGAGAAATATGGAGCTAAAACAAGCGTGATCTTTCCTCAAACATATTAATAAAAGCCATTTTCTCCATTGCTACTTTATAGCGCGTAATACCACAGTCTCCCTGATAGCGGGGAGAGTGATGCGTCATATAAGACAGGTCGAATCTTTGAAGAATATGGCATGCGCAGACAACGGATCTTTCACTGAAAACCTGGATATCCTGTCTATATACATACGACATAAGTTGCAAAGGATGAATGACCTCAAAGGATTTGTCTTCAATTTAAAACCGGAAAGGAATTTCTCTGATGTCCACCAGAAAATGAAGTGCATTTTACATTATTTTTCATCTATGCCACCTTGCAAACGTCAGGGACTACAGTTACTGTTACCATAACGATACAAGAATAATTATATACTTTCATAAAATATATATGAAATGAGCTGAAAAGTGGCTGAAACGAGTACATGTAATTATGTTTCTTTGAACTTTAGGCTAAAAATCGTGACCCACCGACCTTTTGCGGACAATGTAGATCAAGATCAGACTGCACAGAACGTGCAGTCTGATCTTGAATCTACACTGTCCGCTAAAGAGATATCATTCCCCAAAGTTTAACTTTGAAGGAGCAGTATTAGTGTATTTATAGTCAAATTGAAAGTTTCAGTTTAGTTACTTAGCAGGATAAGGGTGAAACGAAGACTGATTACGGCGATTTCTATTAACCCATTACCCCACAATCCCTACGTTGGACGACCCTAGGAAAGAGCTTTTAGAAAACATTGTTGGAAAGGAGAAAATGCTGGTAACCAGCATTTCTCCTTTTCTCACAATGTTTTCTATCATTCACAAAACATATTTCAAATTTTCAGTCACTTTTATTTTTGTCGTCTGCAAACGCTTCATGATGAAGGATAACAATATGGCATGCAACACGCGAATTCGGACATTTGCGTAAAGTGCCGTATCGGATCAGCTTGCGCAGTTCGCCCAGGCTAACCCGAGACGACACTTTACGACTACATTAGATTTTGTGCTACAGTAGACTTGTGCAAAACAGATAATTACACGAAAACGGATCAGCCTGCGCAGAGTAAACTTCCTTACTTCCGGAAGTGTCGTTTTGGATTAGCCTGCGCATAGTAAACCTCCTTACTTCCGGTTTTGGGTGGGACTAATTACGGCGATTTCTAATAACCCTTATCCTGCCAAATAACTAAAATTAAATTATCAGTTTGATATTAATAACTTAAATATATTGGTATTTCAAAGTTATGGGTTTGGGAAAAATATCTCCTTATCGGACAGTGTCGATCCAAGATCAGACTGCACGTTCTGTGCAGTCTGATCTTGATCTACATTGTCCGCAAAAGGTCAGCCTTAGCAGCGAAAGGGTTAATTTTTTCATGGTGAAAGGTACTTAAGGTAAACTTCTTTTCTGGGGGTTGTGGACGTGAAAGAATAAACTATCCCGACTAAGACAATTTGGTAACGCCATACAGAAGCAAGCCATCTACTAAGACATAATATTCTTTCGTCCCCGTTAATTTACGTACTAGATTAGGTACATCCGCTTCTGATAGAATAAAAGGAAATTCCCATTTAGTTTATTGCCTTTCTTTCTATTCACACGAGTTTGTTTTGTCAGATGCTTTATTTGCTCTGACATTCGGGTTAAAATGGTTACGGCCCGGACCATTTCACAAAAACGCCCGAGCTTTCATCGTATATGTCCTTTGTATAAATGTGATAGCTTTGTGGCTTTCAATAATGGCTGTGTGCTCCTATAGTATTGCCTAAATCAGAAGTGCCGAAAGTATTCGCAGGAAATACTAGGGTACTCATACACCGTACAATATACTGACCTGTTTAAGATCAGTGATTCTACTTATTTACAAACTGTAACACAAGTTAATTCTTTATACCAAACAACAGGATTTTAGACTGGTCCAAATTGAAAACATATGCAGACAACAAAATGAAAATGACTGAAAATTTGAAATTTGTTTTGTGAAGGGTAGAATACATTTTTGGAAAAAGGAGAAAATGCTGGTTACCAGCATTTTCTCCTTTTCCCACAATGTTTTCTAAAGGCTTCTTTCTCAGGGTCGTCAAAAGTAGGGGTTGTGTGGTAAATGGATTAAAAATATGTCAAAATTACTCTCATATATAAAGAAAAACGATAATTTTCTTACTTTTATTTGCCGGACATTTTATACCTATTTTTAAGGAAGGTTTCCCTCTGGATTGGTGAAGGTGGGGCGGAGAACTTGCATTATTATAACCCTTATCCAACTAAATAACTAAACAGAAAAAAATCAAGTCGATAGTAATGGCATAATATTGCTATTTCAAAGTTATGTTTCAGAAAATAACATCTCCTTATCGGACAGTGCAGATCAAAGATCAGACTGCACGTTCTGTGCAGTCTGATCTTGATCTACACTGTCCCCAAAAGGTCAGTGAGTCGCTCTTAGCAGCCTATGGGTTAAGCCACTCCTTGCTCGACCCCACCACCATGACGGAGATGGGTGCGCAGGAATATGCATCCGGCCGTGCAAAAGCGAAACCAGGTATTCGCTTAACCCAGAAAGACAGGCAGGAAAAAACTGAAATATTGTCAAAACCGGAGTAAATCTAAGAAAACAAACAAGCTGATGTGCAACAAACAAACAACCGGAAATGCAAGTCCACAAGCTATGGTTACTGGGTACATTTTGTAAAACCGGAAGCGGAAGCTGCATTACTGCGTATGCTATTTCGATGTTTTGCCACAATAAAATAATTTATTATTTTTGTTTTTTTCCTTTTGAATTTTCAATGATATTTTCTTTCGCTTTTCCGTGGAAACGCCTGGTCAACACTTATTTCAACACGTTGATTATTCATTGGTACAGTTGGTGTTATTCCCACCTAATTTTTCGTACCGAATACAACTTCTCTGAGAGAGAAAACACCTGTGTCCCATTTTATGACACGAATGTGGGAAAGCAGGTGCAATAACCAATGTTGATATTAACCCTTTACCCCATAAGGCATTTCTGTGGTATCTCTAATTGACCCTAAATAACAGCAAGGATGAAGCTGTTTCTTATGTGTATATGTCACCTTTTGATAGCATAGAAAACATTGTGGCAAAAGGTGAAATTGCTCGTGACGAGCAATTTTACCTTTTGCCACAATGTTTTCCAAAGACTCCTACAAGCAATGCGTAGAAATGAGTATCTATGGAGTAAAGGGTAAACTGCATAATGAAAAAGACCCACGCTCTGTGAAAAAGGGGCTAAATGCATCTGCAAAAAGTGTCGACTCTTGTCACCATTCGCTGTTCGCGCAGACTGACGTAAGTCAAAACATTTAGTGTTAGTGATTGCTTTGGTTTAACAAGGATCACTGTACTGCATGACTCAATCGGTTGTAAGACAAACTGGATTCCATGTATTCAAAAAGATACTAGGGCTGACTCTGTATAATGTATCACGGTGATGAATTAACCGATTACCACACAATCCCTAGTTCTGACGCCCCTAAGAAAGAAGCCTTTTGAAAAAAAAAAACACTATGGGAAAAGGAGAAAATGCTGGTAACCAGCATTTTCTCTTTTTCCCACAGTGTTTTCTACCCTTCCCAGAACAAATTTCCATTTTTTAATCATCTTTATTTTGTCGTCTGCAAATGTTTTCAATTTGGACCAGTCTAAAATTTTATCGTGTGGTAAGGAGTTAAGACCCCTTTTGATAGAGCATGGCTCAATTTTTTATTGAATGGTCATGTACTAGTATACCTCAATGTCTTGAAATTATGCCATTGTATAAATACTGTTGTACATAAATGAGACTCAATATAAAAATAACAATAATATATGTTTTTTCTTCAGAAAAAGATTTTTATCAGGATCCAAATGAAAAACCAATATGTCAGTTGTTAAGTTATTACATTCTTTTTTTTTTCTCTCTCTTTCTTTTTTCCCCCCTCATCTTTTTGCTTATAAATAGACATTAAGCATGTCTTGCAACACTTAAACGTCACCCAGCGTAGACTGCAATCTACATCAAAATAGAGAAGTTAGTCATAATAGAATAATTGAATTACTAAGTCAATGACTTGCTCGATCCCCGAGCGCCTTTCATAAGTACAGTTACATTTGCGGCCTGTATAGGTTAGGATCAGACTGCACAAAATGTGAGGTCTGAATTTTGATCGACACCCTCTGCTTTCCTGATACTTTCTGGATAAGGACAAGCTTAAAAATGCAAATGTTTTGGTCTTTTTATTGAACTGGAAATCTCTTTCTGGGTTTTGGTCGGCTCTCTAAGGGTTATATTAGATAGAAGGAAACTACAAACTGGACTTATGGGATATTAATACAATGTAAGGGGCTTGTTGTCATGGCAACGAAGGCAAAGGCGTTCATCATCTAATATTATGATGTATTGAAAATGTCACGGCGGCAGACAACAAAATGACGGAGAATATTGAAACACTGGTGCGGAATGGATAACCTCCATGGCAAAGGGCCTGCGGTAAACAGGCAAATTTACTAGAATATCGCCACTCATCTTTACGTGCTCGCATCGTAAATGCTCCTCTTCAGTCCTTCACTACAAACTTCGAGTTTCAATAACGCTGAGGAAGAAGGCTTTTGAAAACATTGTGGGAAAAGGAGAAAATGCTGGTAACCACCATTTTCTCCTTTCCTACATTGTTTTCTATCCTTTTATTGGCAAATTTTAGTATTTAAGGTAAGACCTTTGTAATGCACTTCCGGTGAACATTTGGCAAAATTCTAATTGGTTGTTAAATAAGGATAAATAAGGATTTATGCAGAAATAATATTTTTGCACATTTCTAACGGATCAGAAATTCCGTTTATGTCTATCTTGAAACTATTTTTTATACTTTTGTTTGTTTTCTAAAAAGGGAGGTAATTATTATCTCTTTTTCAATTGAGATTATAGCAGTTTTAGATTTATAAATGATAATTCAAAGAAGGAAAAAATGGAAAAAATGAAAAGGTGAAAGTAGTTCAATAATACTCATTTTTAATTAAAGCTAATTTTGCATAATGATATTTTAGTAGAAATAGCTGTTCTCCATTACACAGGTCTTACCTTAAGCCACGTTTAAATTGTTGTCTGCAAATGCTTTCTTTTTGGACAAGTCTAAAATTTTGTAAGTAGGTAAAGAGATAAATGTGTGCGGTGTCTGTGGTTGTAGGGTAGAGCGTCGGCCTCGTACTCATAAGGTCCTGAGTACGACACCTGGGAGCGGGTGTCAACCATGGATCTTTCATTTGCCTACATGCTCGGTGCGAGTACTGGTGTAGTTCCCAGGAAGCAGAATCAAGGGAGATTCTTAGGCCCTATAAGTTGTAAGAACTTGTTTCTCAATCGATGTATGCATAAAATAAATATGTTTAAAAAAATTAAATGTGTCACATTTTCCTCTGACCGTTAGATCTTTGCAGTCTGATCCTGAACCTATATCATCATATTTTTTTAGTAAAGATTCTTAATTTAATTCAAAAGTCTTTCTGGTTTCAAATGGTTGTATTACCGGTGTAATGCAGAGAAATGACCCCATTACAAAATGACCCCGGGCCATTTCTCGACGTAGAGGAATGACCGATGGGTCAGTTTTCGACGTAGAGAAATGACCCGGGTCATTATTCTACGTCGAGAAATGACCCGGGGATCTTTTCTCGACGTAGAGAAATGATCCATGGGTCATTCCTCTACGTCGAGAAATGACCGTGGGTCATTTTGTAATGGGGGTCATTTCTCTGCATTACACCGGCCCTAAAAATAGCTCTGATTTTACAACTTTGGCTCCAAGAAGGTTTATCTTGAAGTAAAAGGCCATTGATTACGACAAAACTATAGTCTTGCTGAAGTTAAAGCACTTGTAAACGACAAGTTAAATGTTTTATTCAAAACATGGCATTTGCTTTTCAAACGGTAGAAAAACTTTTTGGGACAGAGAGAAAATGCGGTTTACCAACATTTGCTCTTCCTCCCACGAGGGTCTGAAAGGCGTCTTCCAGAAGGTCTTTAAAACTTGGGATTGTGTGGTGAAGGGAACAAAACAAAAATTGTTTTCTGAATCCAGTTCATTGAATGAAGCACTCAACACAAATATGATCTTTGATGTAGACAATCTGGTGTTTAGACTGGCGGTAAAAAAACATGCTTTCGTTACATCTTTCTGTTATTCAGAGTTTGAGGCATTCCGAAATGATATTATGATACTTCATTGTAAAGAAGCCAATCTTGATTACTCATTTGGCACCGCAATACCAGTGACTGTTTAGATATTTTATAGAATAAAAATTCATTTAAAAAATGACAATAATTTGGCAGAAAAAAAATCAAAGTACCGTGACTCATTGTTGTTTTCTGTCACGTGACATAACATGAAGTAATTATTTTTATACTCGTATTAAATAGAAATGAACCACGCTGTGTGAAAAGGGGCCTTAATGCATCTAAAAAAGTATCTACCCAGGTCAGCCTGCGCAGTTTGCCCAGGCTGACCTGGGCCGAAACTTTTCGCTATTGGTCGATTTTCTGTATGCCCAAGGACCAGTTTACATTATATTTATTTGGTTCATTAAACAAAATAGATTTTACGAATACACGATGTGATGACTTGCCTGGTATCATTCATCAGAGAGATGCATTAAGCTCCCCTTTTGCCAGAATGTGTCTCAATTATAATTGGTCTGTTTTGTCATAACTCTAATGGACCTAAATGAAACTCACCTATTTTTACAGGGCCCAATTAGACGCAAAATCTTGCAATTTGGAGCGATGACAGTAATTCCAACCTTCCTACAAGCAAAACACACGCTGTAAAGCAGCTCGCACGTCCACCGATCTCAAAAACTCCAGGCGTAATGATACATTGTCTCAGCCGCAATTTGGCCTAATTGAAGAAGGCGTAAACTAAAACACACAGCGTAGTAATTTTCTCATCAAATGTAACGGCTTTAATCATGCGACACGAATCCTCTTAAGGTTTGAAAGATTATATAAATTTACATAAATTTGTTTTCCTTTTTCCTTTTTCTTTTCCCGACGTTCCCTGGGAAAAAATGTAATTCTTAAGCCTTAGGCTGCTTGGTGACCTTTGACTCACTGACCTTTTGGGGACAATGTAGATCCAAGATCAGACTGCACTAAACGTGCAGTCTGATCTTGGATCTACACTGTCCAATAAGAAGATAGCCTTTCCATGAAATACCCTTGAAATAGCAACATTTGCGTCTTTCGGCGTAGATGAATGTGCTGGATTTTTGACCTACTTTTTTGGAATCGATAACAAATAAAAAAATAGAAAGTGATTGGTAAAAAATGTTTACTTGTTTATTTTCGGTGCCTCTACACATTTGCAAGCAAGTTTAAGCCATATATCTTTTATCTTTTTTCTTGTTTACTATTAGCTTGAAGGTGAGGATGAGAGCTAATCTGAAAACCGATCTGATTGTTGTATAACTTCTATATCTATTTTTGTTACCGGCAGACATTATTATTATACTGCAAAGAAACTTCTCGTAATCTAATTTGATAATTTACCCCGAGATTATACATTCATGTAGGCCTACACCAGCAAATAACCAACGTAAAAAAGCGTTTCCCTTTCGAGAGCCCCGTATACATGACTACACTATCAACACAACATCCAAAATAGCCGCGTCGATCATGGTCAACATCATTTTCCACCAAGCTGCACGTTTTAGCATATATCACCAAGATCTCAGTGACGTCAGTACACAGCGACGTCAGTATCCAGTGACGTCAGTTTTCATTACATTGGGGCACTCAGAAGGGAAATTCAACTTAGCGTACTCAATTAATTTTTTTCTTTAATAATAAAACAGGTAAAATTTGCTTAACAAGCCTTGGAATGGTAAAACTTTGCAGTAAAATAAATTCTTTATACGTTCAGGTGGCCGGGGACTTCGAAATTTGTTTACAACTGTGATGAATCATGTTTGCCACCTCGCTTTCTGCCCATACAACTAGTATTGTCCACGTACCGTTCTTGTGAACATAATGATAAGGAAAGATCTACTAAAATTTACTATGTCACAATTTTCAGATGTTAAAGTCTTGAAAAAACTAGCCCTTATCTCACACTGAAAATTTCAAAAAAAAAAAACTACTAGCACACATTGCTGGTGCATTGTGCCAAACATGACATCATAATTGGCCTGCAACACGCAAAATGGGGCATTTGGACATTTGCGTAAAGTGTCGTCTCATCCGGACATTTGCGTAAAGTGTCCAGGCTAATCAGAGACAGCACTTTACGTCAATTTTAGATTTTGTCCAACAATAGGCTTGGGTGAAACAGAAAATCATTCACGATCGGAAAGTGTCGTCTCGGATTAGCCTGCGCGGACTGCGCAGGCTGATCCGAGACGACACTTTACGCAAATGTCCGAATACCCATTTTCGTGTGTTGCAAGCCAATTATAATTATGGACTGCACATGCTGAAATAGGTCGATACTTTTTGTAGATGCATTAAGCTTAAGCCCCTTTTACACAGACCATGTCTCATTTAATATCTAATCAAGAATAAGATAGTATTCTGTACAGTTTATCCCACTGACCAGTTTCGCCAGATTCTCTGCATAATTATACATTGTCTATCTTGCATTTTAGTCTAATCGTGAGGGGCGTCTATGAATACAGAGCACATAGTAATTTTCTCCAGAAAATAACCACCTTTGTCATGCGACGTGAAGTGTCTAATGATTCGGAAGATTGCAGAAATTTACATAAATTTGTTCCTGTTGGATTCTTCCTCCAATAATCATGTTGAGAATAGATACCAGCAGTGCTTTAATTACAGAACATGCAGTTGAGTGCGTTACTAGAAGGAACAAGAAATGCTTTATCTCCCGCTATATGGTATTATACTAGTACACATGTATCTAATTTGGGCATCCTGGGTACAGAACCGGACTACTTTTCTACGCGACAACCGTTACTTTGAATTTCAAACTAAGATAAATGTTTACTTAACCCATTACCAAATGACAATATTTCAGACTGGTCCAAATTGAAAGCAATTGCAGATGACAAAATAAAAGTGACTGTAAATTTGAAATTTGTTTTGTGAAGGGTAGAAAACATTGTGGGAAAAGGAGAAAATGCTGGTTACCGGCATTTTCTCCTTTTCCCACAATGTTTTCTAAAGGCTTCTTTCTCAGGGGCGTCAAAAGTAGGGATTGTGTGGTAATGGGTTAATGAAACTCTACCTGGTGCGATTCATTCAGATTATGATCAGCAGTTTAGAGAAATGTGGAGCTTAAATAAACCTGATCTCTCACAAACGTATTGATAAAAGCCAATTTCTCCATTGATACTCTATAGCGCATATTACAACAATCCCCACATATTGGGAGAGTAATGCGTCGTGGCAGACAGGTCGAATCTTCGAAGAATATGGCTTGCGCAGACAGCGCAAGAAATGCCTTTAAAAAGCAACAGACGTCCTAAGAGATATATAACCGTAAATATTGAAACTCTCTTATCGTATAAATGATTGATTATATTGTTTTAACGCTGTTTTCAACATTATTTCAGTTACATTGAGGCGGCCAGTACTCCCGCCCATGCTATCATAGAGTTTCTTTTACCAGTACTCCGCACAATATCCTTTCCATCGACAATCTGCTTTCCCAAATAACCATAGTCGATACAATGGTCAGGGCTGAGAGACGAATGAATCCTGCTGCAATCATAGGGGTCCGTAGTTTGAATTCTGTCACCCATAGACCATAAATTCATGGTACAAAAAAAAAAAAATTGACTGTATTCAGCCCGTTACTCGTCCCTGTTTTAAAAAAAAAAAACTATTTTTTCATCGGCAATCATCTTCGCGAGCCGAGGTTACGGTTACTACGCGGATCTTACCCTGGCTAATTGAGCCCGACTTCGAGATTCCTGCGATGCGCCCTCCATTGGATGTTGGTTTTTACCCCCCCCCCCTTTACATCATATTTCTAAAAGCCAATGAAATATCGTTTTACAAACCGCTTACGAATACACATGAAACGATAAGCAGACATCCACGTGGGTTTCCATGTTTACCTTCTATTCGAAAGGTAGCGACCGTGTTCTATTTTTATCAAAGATGAAATGCTACGAGCGATTTCATTCGTTGCAGTTAGAGCCGGCTGCATCCAATGAAAAAGCGTATCGGGGGAATGTAAAAATCAAGCTCGAGCCGCCAAGGGTAGAGTAGCGTAGTGAATCGTCGGCCTTGGCTTGCGAAGACGATCGCCAGTACATGTTGGTATTGTCAATATTCTTTGGACAACTGATAGACCTAAGTAATTGTTCTACCAGGAAAATACAAATATTTGTCAGTGGCTAATGCAGTTTAGCTGCTACAGTCCTTCGAACTTGTAAACTAGCTCAAAAATCTTTGCCATTGGCACTTAAACATTTATGTGTCATAAACCGGAAGTTGGCTCTGTATAGAAAAGCAGGCGATCCGAAAATTCCTTTTTCTCCTTTTCCCACTATGTTTTCAAAAGGCTTCTATATTAAAGTGTCCAAAACTCGGGATTGTATGCCCAAGGGTTACCGAGAAACTTACAATATCAAGTAACAGATATTATAAATGCAATATTATATTTATTTCAAGTGTCTGCGCTGTTTCTATTGTCTGTTTTCTTGACATCACTGATGCATCATTACGTCCGATGATGGACGTGATCACAAATTGTCCGATACATTAATCCTTCAGTTGCTAAAAGCGACTCAAAAACCTTTTTTACGGACACTGCAGATCAAGATCAGACTGCACAAAACGTGCAGTCTGATCTTGGATCTGCACTGTCCGTAAAAAAGAGATACTTTTCTCTCAATCTAATTTTGAAATAGTAACATTTTGCTTTTGAAAAAAAAAACATATCGGCTGGAAAATTTTACTTCTCCTTTTTAATAGGGTAACCTTTTGGCTCCAAATAATGACTCATAGATCCTTTGAGAACAGTATATATCAATATGACACTGCGCAGAACGTGCAGTCTGATCTTTATCTGCACTCTCTGATAAGGAGATATTTTCCATTCAAATTTTTTAATAGGATAATCCATAGAACGTGCAGAATATACAGTGTGAATTTGGATCTAAACTGTCCGGTAAACGGGCATTTTCACCCAAAATAAGTTTGACACCATGAATTTTCTTAAGAAATGTTGTTGAATACAGTCCACGTTTATTCATTCAAACCTGTAAGGAAATGACTTCTGGGGTCATTTCTCTACGTAGAATAAAGACCCGGGTCATTTTGTAAGGGAGGGTCATTTCTCTGCATTTTCAGCCGGCAAAAGGAAAGCAAGGTTTATATGAGCCCCGATTAAGCAAAGAGGGGCTTCGTTGCATCTGCTTGATAACCCGTCTGCTTTATAACAAGTCAGTCATGACGTAATCATGGATCTGTGAAATACATTTTGACAAAAGAATGAATCTGAAGTTACAATGCTCCTTGAATATGCTGGAAATATAAAATAGTAAAAAGTGTTGACCTTGGATATGCTGGAAATATACAAATAATAAAAGGTTTTGACCTTGGATATGCGGGAAATATACAAATAGTAAAAAAAATGTTGACTTTGGATATAATGGAAATATACAAATAATAAAAGGTTTTGACCTCGGATATGCTGGAAATATACAAATAATAAAAGGTGTTGACCTCGGATATGCTGGAAGTATACAAATAATAAAAGGTTTTGACCTTGGATATGCTGGAAATATACAAATAGTAAAAACAGATTGACTTTGGATATGCTGGAAATATACAAATAGTAAAAAAAATGTCGACCTCGGATATGCTGGAAATATACAAATAATAAAAAATGTTGGCCTTGGATATGCTAGAAATATACAAATAGTAAAAAACTGTTCACCTTGGATATGCTGGAAATATACAAATAATAAAAAAGTGTTGACCTTGGATATGCTGGAAATATACAAATAGTAAAAAAAATGTCTACCTTGGATATGCTGGAAATATACAAATAATAAAAAGTGTATATAAAGCGTATTACAATTATTTTTTAATAAGGAAATTTGAACTTAATCAAAAGAAATGATAAAATTTGAAACACATTTGAGCTGTCTCTAACGGCCATCTTGTTTTGACCGCTGAAAGTGTCGACTAGTATCACCCAACAGTAATTTTTCGCAAAAAGGGACATTCGGACATTTGCGTAAAGTGTCTTCCCGGATAAGCCTGCGCATACCGCGCAGGCTTATCCGAGACGGCACTTTACGACTACATTATTAGTTGTACGGTCAGGTGGCAGATGACTTGGAAATTTGTTTACGGCTGTGGTGAATCATGCTGATCCATGACGACACTTAACGCAATTTTTCGAATGCTCTATTTCGCATGTTGCAACCCATATTCAACATGAACTGATTTTGATTGTTAAATGATAGAATGAAAAAATGAAAAAAAAAAAAATAATTAAAATAAAAACTTTATGAATATGTAAATTGCATAATCATACAAAATGAATAACATTTTCTTCCATAAACGGGTCTCTGTGAAAGTTTAAAGGAAAATTACAAAAAGATAAGGACTCATTTCTTTACTTTAAAGGACCAGAGGCCACAAACGGTAATAAAGACGGATTTTAACATGCAATAAAATTCAAATCATGCCATTTAAGAGTATAAAATAAAAATATTCTGAGGATGACGATCTGTTATTGTACAGTTGGCACAATTCTCAGCTCCATGCAGAAAAATGGATATTTATCCAAGGAAAAAACTGACCAAGTCTCCCTGGTTTTCGTTGACTCTGCCTGGTTTCAAGAGCTTCACTTAAAGGGGCATAAAAAGACATTTATGGATCAGTCCCATCATCCTAGAAGATACTTTTGTCTCCATGCTAACAACATAATATTTTGACTCATAGGATGAAGCTGTCGCCATCTAGTTATACTGACAGATAAGTCATAACACGGGCGTTACAACTGTTTGTTGCAAAGAAGGGGTGTTGCAACGCCGGTGTAATGCAGAGAAATGACCCTCCCCTACAAAATGACTCATGGGTCATTTCTCTATGTAAAAGAATGACCCGGGTCATTATACTACGTGGAGAAATGATTCCAGAGGGTTATTTCCCTACGTAGAATAATGACCCAGGTCATTTTTCTACGTAGTAAAATGACCTATGAGTTATAATGTAGGGGAGAGTCAGATCTCTGCATTACACCGGCACGATTATATTTTGGCCCAGAGGAGAACATTCTGACAATGCTGGTACCAGGAATTTGAATGTATGCTGGCACCGGGAATTTGAATGTATGCTGGCACCGGGAATTTGAATGTATGCCGGCACCGGGAATTTGAATGTATGCCGGCACCTGGAATTTGAATGTATGCCGGCACCTGGAATTTGAATGTATGCCGGCACCTGGAATTTGAATGTATGCCGGCACCAGGAATTTGAATGTATGCCGGCACCAGGAATTTGAATGTATGCCGGCACCAGAATTTGAATGTATGCTGGCACCAGGATCTTTTAATGCAAAACTAGGTAACCTGTGCTCGGGAACTACTGTTTCCGCCTTAAAATTAAGAATGAGTGATTAAAATGGTTATTTTTCACTGATCGTAACCATGAAAATTATTCCATCGTAATATCTCGATAAACCATAAAAAGCATAAAGTAAGACTGTCACATCATGTTCTAACATGAACGGATAACTGTTCGTGTTGGCATCTTTACAGGTATTAGAGAACATTCGAACAATCAAGTGCGGCCTCGGTACTCTCAGTCTTAACCCTTATCCCGCTTAATAAATTAGATAAATCGTTTCAAGGCAATAGTTAAAATTTAAATGATGCTCTTTCAAATGCATTTTTCGGAGAAAAAATATCTCCTTATCGGCCAGTGTAGATCCAAGATCAGACTGCACGTTCTGTGCAGTCTGATCTTGATCTACACTGTCCGCAAAAGGTAAGCAACTCGCGATCAGCAGTCTAAGGGTTAAAAACGAGCGCAACTTTCAGAGGTCTTGCGATGAGTGTTCGTTCTGATCTGGATGTACTTTCTCATGAAAGTTAGTTACAACCGAAACAGATGAAGAGTGCCAAAATAGTGCATTCACGAATACAAAACGAGAAAACAATTACCAGCACGCATTAAAGACATAAAATCATGGTTTGTTATAACGGAATTATGACATATAAACACCGGCAATTTCATTTTATCTAAGATTTACGACACGCAAAAAACGCAACATAGGCACATAATAATGCCAAATCAAGTTGTTATTGTAACCTAAAGCTGACTGGTTGAAACATTAAAGATGCCCGTCTACAGCCGGTGAGCAGAAACGTTGTTAAATTTCAAAAAAAAAAATTAGAATGGTATAGAAATCTGTACTTTGTGTACACAAGGATAAATTACTGACATAGATGGTGTAACCAAAAAAATGAGTTAAAACTGGTTTAAAATGGGTGTAAAGGCCTCTTTAACCCTTTCCCAAACGACAAAATTTTGGACCAGACCTAATTGAAAGCATTTGCAGACGGCAATTCAACTCTTGTTGAAAAGATGATTTCTGTCTATGGTAGGGTAGAAAACATTGTGGGAAAAGTAGAAAATGCTGGTTACCAGCATTTTCTCCTTTTCCCACCATGTTTTCAAAAGGCTACTATTCTAGACCCGTAAAAACCAGGGAATGTTTGGGAAAGGGTTAAGTTACTAAAATAATAGAAACATTCTAAATGTAATAGCATTTTAAATAGTACTATACATATTTTATATTTTCTTCCCTGCAGAAATTCAGTCTGAACTAAAATGGTACTTTAAACTATGGAAAAGATTAAATAAAGGATATTTGTTTTTACGGTGAAAGATCGAAATTCATTTTATTGAGTAAAAACATCATCGGTGATATTTTCACAAGTGGCTACGCCACTAGTGAAAATGTTACCAATGATGTTCACGAGATGAAAAAAAATCGATTTATTACAAAAAAACCCCAATTATTCTATTTACTTCATGCTTTTAACCATTATGTACATTTTTGCTGGAAAACGTTGTATGAAATATTGTCTATGTCAGTTAAAGATTCCCAAGAATAGATATATACGTTTATGTTATGAAATGCTTAAATATTACGATAGTTTTAGTCATACAAATTGGGTTTCAAACGTCAGAAATAGTCTACAGATCAATGGTTTTGGATATGTATGGAATGATCAAAAAGTTGAAAATGATGTTGTCTTCATTTCATAGTATTTGCAAAGATTGACTGATCAGTATAAACAAATTTGGTTAGCGAATTGTAGCACAAATAGAAAGCTAATTTCATATATTCATTTTAAATCAGATTTCGGAACAGAATAATACATATTGAATATTGATATTGCCAAATTTCGATCGTGTTTAGCGTCTTTTCGTAGTTCTTGCCATTGCTTAATGATAGAAGAGGGTAGATATAGAGATATGCCAAGAGAAAGTCGTACTTGTTTGTGCTGTGAAACTATGATCGGGGATGAATACCACTTTATAATGGTCTGTCCTCTATATTCTGACCTACGTTTTAAATATTTACAAAGCTGTTATAACATGGAGCCTACTCTCTATAAATTCTATCATTTAATGGCATTACAACCCGATACGAGCGTTAGAAATCTTGCTATGTACATTTACCATGCATTTATAGAAAGAAATCCGTTTATATCAAACTTGATCACTTCATTAACAGTCTACAAAAAAAAGATACGATGCATGAAATGAAATTTGTAATTTAATATACGATGTCCGTGTTCCACGAAGTAGTTTCTTTTCCTAAAAGTATGATTTAACATACAATATGTATTCTCAACGATTTAGTGTTAAGATGTGGTTTAGAATAGTATTCGTTGCTCATTGAATTGTATGTTCATCATTCACCTGTATGTCTCGCGCATTAAATACCTAGGTAATAAGTGCGTAGGAAAAACTATTTCCGCCTTTAATTGAAGAGTTACAACATATAAAGAATCGGCTTTTTCACCGGTCCTACTGACCATGAAATATCGAAAAATAGTTCAGTTTGAGCGTACAAAACGTAGTGGGAAAAGAAGTTACCAGCATTTTCTTCTTTTCCAAAAATGTTTTTAAATGCCATTTTTCTGACGGAGGCAAAACCATAGTCGTTTGGGAACAGATTTCTAGATACTCTCTGCAGAGAGATTCTCTTTATCAGCTAAAGCTTCATATAAGCCATTATTTCATGCTTTCTGAGAGTTTATCGAGAAATCACGGTGAAATATTTTTTGATATTTCATGGTTACGACCAGTGAAAAATACCCAATTTCTAACACTTCAACTCAGGGGGAAACAGTAGTTCCCGCACAGTAGTTACCTAGGTAAAATGCGTGTTCCACTCAACGAGATAGAGATATGACGTAATTTACCCTATATTTCTCGCGCTTTATGTAATATTGTGATGCGTTGTTACGCGGAGAGGGGTACGGTAAGGGGAATAACAGAAAAGAACTTTACTCGGGATTTGATGTAATTCAAAAAAAAGGATGGGGGTTAGAAGAATGAAATAGATAGAATACTTGTTTTTTTTTTTTTACTCGTGAAGATCGAAATTTATTCATCTCGTGAGCATCTTTGATATTTTTTTTTTAATGAATTAAATTTTGATCTTTCAACGAAAACAAAAAAAAAACCATACGCAAATACCTTCTATCAACACTTCAGTTCCTATGCATTAAATAGTGATTACCAACAGTTAACTCATTACCAAACGACAAGATTTTAGGTTTGTCCGAATCGAATGCATTTGCAGACGACAAAACTTGAAAGTGACTGAAAATTTGAAATTTGTTTTGTGAAGGGTAGAAAACATTGTGGGAAAAGCAGAAAATGCTGGTTACCAGCATTTTCTCCTTTTCCCATAATGTTTTCGAAAGGCTTCTATCTCAGGGTCGTAAAAACCAGGGATTGTTTGGTAAAGAGTCAATTACTGTTTCTCTTGTGTCTAAATATTGTAGATTTTGGGAAAAAAAAGGATTTGTTTGTCTGTTTGTCGGTCTGTCTGTAGATTTGAACAACGAATTACCCTAGGTTTGGTTTGCATGACTCAAATGCTGTATCAGGGTTTTCCCACGTGGAGGTGAATTTGTCTTTTTTATAACCCAGCTATTTTCATGTCTTATTACCCAAGCGTCGAGAAATGGGCGTCGAGAAATGGGTTTGAAACTATATATTGATTCTGGCTATGACCAAATGGATTATTTATACCACAAAAGAAGATTATCACGTTTTTTAGTGTATATATTCAAGGATAACTCGTACTTTTCGTTTAATGAACATACTAAGGTATCAACTCCTATCAGCCTACGCCGCGAATCCACGCAAGGCAGAACTGGGTCTAAACTAGTTGCGTTGGTAAATTTTCTACTTATTCAAAGGACGATTCTGCCTCATGATTATGTCGATTTTGTGAAAAACTGTATCCATATCATACCGCGAGGTGTTTTGTATCAATGCCAAATGGTCGAGATTTCTTTTTAACCCTTTACCAAACTATCCCTTGTTTTTACGACATTGATATAGAAGGCTTTTGAAAACATTGCGGGAAAAGGAGAAAATGCTGGTAACCAGCAATTTCTCCTTTTCCCACAATGTTTTCTACCTTGCTGGAAACAGATTTTAACTTTTTAGTTGCATTTATTTTGTCTTTTGCAAGTGCTTTCAATTTGGACCAGTCTAAAATTTTGCCGTTTGGTGAAGAGTTGAATAAAAGCACTTTTAATGTCACATTCTCAGATTAGTTGTTGGAGGAAGAATCAACAGGAACAAATTTATGTAAATTTCTGCAATCTTCCGAATCATTAGACACTTCACGTCGCATGACAAAGGTGGTTATTTTCTGGAGAAAATTACTATGTGCTTTGTATTTGTAGACGCCCCTCGCGATTAGACTAAAATGCAAGATAGACAATGTATAATTTGGGGCAAACTTGATGGAAGAAGTCAGGCTTTTCATTTTATAGCTTATGTTTGCCTTGAATGAAAATTTAATTTATTGTCAATTACAAAATATCTTTAGCGTTTTACCAAACAATTCCCGGTCTTTACGACCCAGAGATAGAAGCCTTTTTTAAACAATGTAGGAAAAGGAGAAAATGCTGGTATCCAGGATTTGATATATTTTACTTAGTCAGTCATACTACCAGTGAGGAGATTTACTTGTGCCACAATGTTCCCATTTACTCGAATGCTTTTAAACGTGTGTAAATTTTCTTTTGCTATCCTAATGGCTGAGATTTGAAGATACGTATCGCAAATGATGGTGAACTTTCGACACACATATACATACATGCATTTAAATTATAATTATCGTAGAATATTGTATTCCAGAGCAAACCAATGTTGTTGTTTTTTTGTATATGTTATGTATTATGGGCCTATTGCCTTATTGATAAATACTCTTTCTGAGTTCTAAGAGTTTTCAATCTTTATCTGATAGATCTTTATGGATTAAGAAATAATCTTCTCTCTGTCGTGGTTTATCGTTCAAGAAACCACAGTTGTGAGTTATGAGGTACAATATATAGGCCTAATCCACAAGGGCGATAGCCGGAGTGGTTTATTCATTGCGCCTCATAACTCACAATGTGGTTTATTGAAGCATAAACCACGATAGAAAGAAGATTATTTGTATTCTAACATGACCAACTCTTAATGAAAGGAAAACAAGTTCATAGTCTAGTTGAAGTAAAAACGCGGATACAGATTATGTTACATAGTATGATTTCCTTACACTTTATACAGAATTACGTCACTCTATATAGAATGACGTCACTTTATATAGAATATCGTATATTTCACCACGCTTTCCGTGTACTGTGTTTATATTTATAGTGCTGAATTCTCCTGAAATGTTAGAATGATTTCTTTGGCCTTGCCCATGAACTGATCTATAATTATGAAATCAAATTATTTTAAAGAAATAAATTTATTACAAAACAAAACAAAACAAAAACAAACAAAACAAACAATTTGTCTTTGTAGCTTGCAAATAAAATTCTGTTCTTTCTTAATGTTAATACCAAACAACAACAGCCTCCGTCCCTTCCAAGTAAGAAGAAGAAAAAAAAAGCGAAAACAGCTCGATGTAATGCTCTGTTATCCGTCAAATCATTCGGGAATTCATGTCGCATGTTTCAAGTCGTTATTTTGCTGAGAAAATTACTGCACAAAGTTGTATTGACTGACACCTCCCACAATTTTGTTCAAACAAAACATTGCCAATGCATAATTAAACCACTCTGGGCACCGGTGAAAATTGCTAGTTGCTTTGCGCACTATGTCGATCAAAATCAGACTGAACGGAAGTGCAGTCTGATCTTTAAACGACCCAGCACGATATTATTTTTTGTTATTATGTTTAGTAAGAGAGTATTGAAATTTGAATTCTAAATTTTTCTTTAAATTTAATTGACCAGGGTTTGTATTCACCAACCATTCTTAAGACCATTCTTGATCTTATTCTCCAAGATTTTTTCTAACTTTGAAAGTAACACACCTTCTGACTGGCTAAACCAATTGGTTTAGCCAATCAGCAGGTGTGTTACTTTCAAATTTAGAAAAACTGAAAATAAGACTAAGAATATTCTAAAGAATGGTACGTATGAACCCTAGTACGTTTATTTTGTTCATTTAAAGGTGGCCCTTCAGATCTGGGACAAAAAAATTACAAAAATACAAAAAAAAATCATCCTTATACTCCCAAAGCCTTATAATTTTCATTCATTAAACCCTAGTAGTCGAAAGCCACCCGACAACTAGATAAATTAGAGATTTACTACAGCCCAGGTCGACACTGAAGGGAAACACAGTCTATTTTTACATTAGCAACTCGCTCATTTACATACCGGAAATATACAGACGAAGCTTCAAACATAGCATCTGAAGTTCTATAGATAGACATTATGGAAAATAATTACATGTTTGTTATGTTATGGAATTTAATAGTCAGTAGTCACTTGCAAGTCACTTAACATTCCCACAATTTTTTTTTTTTTTCGGCGGGAAATCTAAAAATAGCTTAAGAGGCTACGTAGCCTTTTAAGGGAATACCACCAAAATTTTTTTTGGGTAAATTTATTATTCTTAATTACTGATGATTTGTGTTGTTTTTTCATATACATTTCAGTGACATATACATTTTTTAATTTGGTGTGATGTGAAAATTCTAAATACCCACCTTTAAAAGGAGTTTGTGCAAGTACGAATTAGCAACAAATTTAATTGAGAATACTATACGGTCAATATGTCCTATTTTCCTTCCTGTCTTTTTCACAGCGTATCATTTTCTACTTACGCAAATCAAAATGATTCATAGTGCCTGTAATTATCCTGTTTGAGGAAATTTTGGAATTTTTTGCAATTTTTAGTGACTGTCAAATATCAACAATAAAATTGGATCATAAAACAGTAATACTAGATAACCTTGGATTTGTGTCATGCGAAGATTTTAGCATTTCATTTCTATAGCCCTTTTCCTGCTGACTAACTGAAATGAAACTTCCAATCCGATGGAAAAACCAAAAAAATGATATTTCAGTTTACTTATTGTTGCAAAAACATCTCCTCATCGGACAGTGTAGATCCAAGATCAGACTGCACGTTCTGTGCAGTCTGATCTTGATCTACACTATCCGCAAAACGTCAGTTAGTAGCTTTTAGCCGCCTAAAGGTATAAATGCGTTAAACTGATCTTCATTGGCGTTTTTTTATGCTAAAATAAGTGACGTAACTTAAAATATTGGTGTTTCATTAAAAAGTACATGTTAGCATTGAAATCCCATGTACTTTTAACCTGAGAAAACACTCTATTAGAATTTAAATACTGGAACTGTGCATAGAATGAAGTTTAACGAAATGAGCGTATTTCCACTCAATATTTCACATAATCAATACAGTGAAAATGTAGAAACTGTCGAACCAACCATATCACGTGGTAAGTACTGGTTTAAGTTTCCAGAAAGCAGTATTCCGAGTGATGAGTGTAAGGTCTGAGAACTTGGTTCACTCTCTAAGTAAAATATGAGTTATACGACAAGGGAGCCTCATGTAGCTGCGAAAAGAATCGACCCAGGTCAGCCTGCGCAGTCCGCGCAGGCTGACCTGGGTCGAATCTTTTCGTTATTGGTCTTTTTTTTTTAAATGTCTAAGGACCAGTCTACCTAATGGTTTCGTTGATTGTTAGAAAAAAAGTGGCAGGTATGGGTCCTTAAGTATGTGATGGCTTATCTGGAATGCATTAAGGTAAGACATGCGTAATGAAAAACAGCTATTTCCACTAAAATATCATCCTGAAAAATTAACTATAATTAAAAATGAGTATTATTGAACTACTTTCACCGATTCATTTTTTCCATTTTTTTCCTTCTTTGAATTATTATTTATTCATCTAAAATTCTATATTCTCAATTCAAAAAGAGATAATAATTACCTCCCTTTTCAGAAAAGTAACAAAAGTTTCAAAAACTAATTTCAAGATAGAAGACATAAACGGAATTTTTGATCCGTTAGAAATGCACAAAAAATATTATTTCTGCATAAATCCTTATTTATCCTTATTTTATCAACCAGTTAGAATTTTCACCGGAAGAGCATTACACAGGTCTTACGTTAAGCCCCCTTTTATCGGACCATGTGTTCGTATATAAGTCTACTCCAATGAAATGAACAGTTACAGCGTGGAGCGTAGGACTTGTGAACACAATGTCCTACAGGTTGTGGGTTCGTATCTCCGGCTGGCCAATTAAAAATTACTAATAGTCTTTCGGATGAGACGTTAAACCGAGGTCCCGTGTGACGGTGCTACACACCGAGCACGTTAAAGAACCAGGCGGAATTCTCAGTAGTTTCGTCCTGTATCCTTGCACTATCCCCCGTAACAACTAACCGTCTTCTGGGGGCGTCGTTCAGATGGGCAACCGGTAGCGACGATAAATAAACGAAAATAATCAATCAATCAATGAACAATTACAGGGTGGACAAATATCCCAATATTGTTATTCTGCAGCTTATTTTTGGCAATAATTTCTCTTAAAAAGCAGACAGTGTACCTCCAATATCAGGCTGCACATCTTTGGGGTCGGATTTTGATGTTCATCCGTTGTCTGCGCATGTCATATTCTTCGAAGATTCGACCTGTCTTATATGACGCATCACTAGCCCCAAAAGCGGGTAGACTGTAATATTACGCTCTATAAAGTAGCAATTTAAAAAATAATCTTTTTTTCAATACGTTTGAGGAGAAATGAGACGTGCTTTAGCTCTAGATTTCTCTAAACTGCTGATCATATAACTGACTGAATCGCACGAGGTAGCGTTTTAAGAATATTGAGTAAAAGTTTATTTTAATTTGTAATTCAAAGTAACGGTTGCCGCGTAGGAAAATGGTTCGGTTCTGTTCACAGGATGCCCATACATACGATTTTATAGATGAGTATTTATAGAACGCCATCTAGAGGGAGATAAAAGGTGTACATCAACCTTTACCCTTTTCCGCTGCTAAGTAACTAAAAGCAAATTTTTGAATCGACTGTACGACACCCAAAAACTGCCATTTCAAATTAATGTTTTGAGGAATAATATCTTCTTATCAGACAGTGTAGATCAAGATCAGACTGCACGTTCTGTGCAGTCTGATCTTGATCTACACTGTCTGAAAAAGGTCAGCGAGTCTCGCTCAGCACACTAAGTGTTAAAAGAACAACTGAAATTATGATAGACGTTTTCAGCGTTAACCGTTCATACATTATTTTTTTTTCTAAAATAGTTTGAGATGCTAACTGAAGTACTCATTAAACGATTACGTCAATCAAGTTGGGAGAATTTGGAATTCAATATGTCGGACTGGTGAATCTTTTTGTCATTATTTCCCGCTATAAGTGGGTATATGATTGACAGGATGATAGGCGAAGATCTAACGAGGCAGACACAATCTCACAGCAGATAAACAATTATAAAATCAAAACATCAAAACTGTCATTACGATCGATATCGCAGCCTCAGTAATGAAAAACAGTGTTGAAGAATCACTGTACAGTAACAGCGAATGAAGTAAATTGTTTAAGGATTACTCCCCTTCTGTTCCACGAATTAGCCCTTTGACTCTTTTCAAACAGTCTGGAGTTTTAACAAAGAGAAGGCTTTTGAAAACAATGAGGGAAAAGATGAGCATGCTGGTGAACAGCATGTTCTTAATTTCCCACATTCTTTATACATTTTACGAAAATTAATTCCCATGATTTTATACACAGTTAACTGGAAGTCTGACATCTGGAAAAAGCTTTCAATATAGACAAGTCTCGATAGATAAGATATAGTATAGGCGGAGCACTACGCACAGAATCTTTATTAACCAGCTGGCGCTATCTGCAGTTTGAAGATTTTTACCGTAACTAAAACCAAAGCACCGACAGCACTGTAGCGTACAATACTGTTCAAGTAAAGTTTGGACTGATATAGGTATTCAAATACATGTAGTGATCGTTTTCTATGCCATCTTGAAGGCATTGCTTCATATCACTTAAAATGGGCCATGCATTGTAGTTTCTGGCGGGGATTTAAGAAAATTTCTTTCTTAAGCAAATGTATGTAAAACTTTGAGTTTTATTGTGATTAGTGGCCTTTCAACCAAATGAATAATTTGAATATTCTTTGGAGCGATTTTGACTCGCAATTCTTCCAAAATATAAAACCCAGACACAGATTTCTCTAAGGAGAAGAGGCTACACTAGATGTTTGGCGACGGACTCATGGCTTGTGAGACATCTGGAACTGTTCGGGCTTAAAACAAATTTACATTCAGCTAATTCTTTTGTGAGAGTCATTTAATTAATTACCAACCGACAATATTTTAGGCTAGTCCAAATCGAAAGCGAACGAACATTTTATTATAGTGACATAAAATTATGTTACATATTTATACAAACACAGCAATAGTGAAATACAAGAAGATTTGAAACACCCGGCCGCGTTGGGCCTACATGTCACTTTAAACATGGTTACTGAATGTCAGATAAGCACATCCGTGTACTAGTATGTCGGTACAAAACCTACTGAATGACATTAAAACATACAATAGTTGACTATCTTCATGCAATTGTGTAAAGTAGTATAAAAGGTTAGATGATTAAGTGGTTTAGAGTCTGAGAAAATGTGAGTATCAAAAAAAAAAAGAAATACTATCTGTACAGAGAGTTTGTACATACTTTGAAAAACACTGAAGATAAATTTTGAGGTATACAAGTATTGTTCATTAAGCAAATATGTTATCGTTTCGTTGTCATTTAAAGAATAGATGTCTATTTCATTATTTCGATTTGTAGAAATGATTTTTGCCTACGACGAAATAAAAGTGACTGAAAATTTGAAATTTCCTTTGTGAAGTTGTGAAGGGTAGAAAACATTGTGGGAAAAGGAGAAAATGCTGGTTACTAGCATTTTCTACTTTTCCAACAATGTATTCTAAAAACTTTTTTCTCAGTGTTGTCAAAAGTAGTGATTATGTGGTAATTGGTTAAGGTTCAAACGTGTTTGTGTTCTGTTGTTTTCATCGTCTAAGGCTTGTGTTCATTCAAAGTTGTATAAAGTGTTTTCTTTATAGTACTACATGGAAAAGCAATAATGCATATTAAAAAAAATACCGTATTTGGTCCCTTGAAATAAGATTTTAGTTCGATTTACAACATGCTAAATTCTAGTAAGGACCCTTCGCACCACACCATAAAAACCAGCGAAATATTAAAAAAGTGAAAACTTATATAAAACTATTTTATTTGAAGGAAGCATTCAATCTGATTTGATTATCGTATTTTTGGTAACTTCGTCATTTCAAAAGTTTTAGCTTACCGATTTCCGATCAATCAGTTCATAACAAATGTTTGTATTTTTACTCTGATCATACCATAGTTCGGTAGAAAAATGGTTATCCAACAAGAGAACAATACTAAAGTCCCTGTTAGCTCATAAAACTTAATATTCCGGTCGAACTCAACCCAAAAATTGTCATAGTAGTCAAGTTCGATTTGTTTCGCTATTCAGAATTTTTCGCGGTGCTTGTAAACCATTTCAAGTGCTATTATAGCTGACAAAAAACTCTCAAGCCAGATTATAGTTTCGGTAAAACTATTTTCTTTCGAGGAGAACGGGGAAAACGGTATATAATTTTCTCTGTGTTTTGTATCAGTGGAACACGCAACCATTATATACTCTTTACTCCTGGAATTCTGAGGACAGTTTCTAGTCCTTTTGCGGACAATGTAGATCAAGATCAGACTGCACAGAACGTGCAGTCTGATCTTTGATCTACATTGTCCGATGGTTTTTCAAGAAACACTACCTTTGTAAACGATAAAAGTCCTAAAACGATCGAACTTTTTTTTTCTACAAACCCGAATTATCCATTTCATCGTATTCGCAGTTTAACTCCTAGCTACAAATGAAATGAAATGAAACTTCAAAGCCAATATTAAAAACCTCAAATGTTGCTTTTTCAAAAGCAATTTTGTGGAGGAAAATATATTCTAATCGGACGGTGTATATCAAAGATCAGACTGCACGTTCTGTGCAGTCTGATCTTTACCTTCACCGTCAGCAAAAGGTCAGTGAGTCCCGCTTAGCCGCCTACGGGTTAAGGGTTGATCAATACTAGGGTGGGAGTTTTTTGTTATATTCCGTCTCTTAGTAGTCTATGATACAGTGTCTCCCTGTTTTGAGAGATTGTAACATTAAATGATAAATAAAATGAAAATAAACGCACGTTTTGGTTTTGGAAAATCCATATACACTGCTAGGTGGATTGCATGAAATATCTGTTCATAATGAAAACGCGAATATTGTCAATTTGGAGGAGGTGGGGGTAAATACATCTGAAAAAAGTATCGACCCAGATCAGCCTGCGCAATCCGCGCAGGCTGATCTGGGCCAAAACCTTTTGCTTTTGGTCAATTTAGTACATAGCAAAGGACCATTTTACCTTCTGATCAAGTTGATGTTTAGGAAAAATGGATATAACGGATTCAGAATTATGTGATGATTTGCACAGTATTATACATCACAGGCAGAAATCTCATCATCTCGCACAGTGTAGATCCAAGATCAGACTACACGTTCTGTGCAGCCCGACCTTGTTTGTTATTGTCCTTTAAAGCGCACTGAGTCACACCTGGCAGAGAGGGCTAACTGCTTTACCACTTTCCCAAACAATCCTGGTTTTTACGACCCTGCATTTTCCCCTTTCTCCCACAATGTTTTCTACCCTTCACAGAACAAATTTCCAATTTTCGGTCATTTCTATTTTGTCGTCTGCAAATGCTTTGGATTTGGAAAAACCTAAAATTTTGTCGTTTGCTAATGGGTTAATTGTCCGAGTCGCAGATTACATCGACAATTTACTGATAAAAAGTAACTGAAGAATGAATATTTTTTATAACTCGAAAAATAAACATTTATCTGAAAACATCAAACGAGTGGGGTCTCGAGTGTAATCGAAGATCAGACTGCATGTGTATGCATGCTGATTTCTGCCCATACTTTCAGTCATATAGATCCGGATGAATCCTACGTTTTCCTTCATGTTCATTATTTCGTGTATTTCTCGACCAAACTTTTCTCAGTTACTCTCCATACCTCCTTCTTTGCCCAGTTTTCTCTCCACGGTTGTTGTCTCTCCCACTCTCTCTCTGCAAAGGCTTTTCATATTTGTTTTTAACTCTTTACAAAACAATAGTACTATAGACTGGTCCAAATTGAAAGCATTTGCAGACAGACAAAATAAATGTGACTGGAAAAGTGAAAATTGGTTTGGGAAGGGTAGAAAAGATTGTGGGAAAAGGAGAAAATGCTGGTTACCAGCATTTTCTCCTTTTCCCACAATGTTTTCAAAGGGCTTCTTTCTCAGGGTCGTTAAAAGTCGGGATTGTGTGGTAAAGAGTAAAATCTGTGGATGATATCATAACAAAATTCCTCAAAAATAAGAAACAAGTGTTTTTATTTCAAGATCATTGTCATTCATTATATAAATGCTAACTTGCATAAAACATAAACTAAATTTACAAACAACTATGAAATGAACATGAAATATAAGAGAAAAATCACTTTTTTTTTTCCTCAGTTCTGAAAAAAAATTATGCGAGACAACAATTAGTACCTGCAATATCAAAATTAAACCTAAACTAAATAGCAATAAGCAATCAGTTCAGATACGTCATTGTTTTATATTGCGTATGTACATGATATTCTTATATTTGTATTAGCTTTGTATTGACGATGAACATTGTTCAAGTCATTAGAAATAAACTTCTGTTCTGTTCTGTTAACTCTTTACCAAACGACAAAATTTTAGACTGTTCAAAATTGAAAGCATTTGAAGACGACAAAATGAATGTGACTATAGAAGTGAAATTTGTATTAGGAAGGGAAGAAAACACTGTGGGAAGAGGAGATAATGCTGGTTACCAGCATTTTCTCCTTTCCCACAATATTTGCAAAAGGCTTTTTTCAAAGGGGTGTTAAATGTCAAGATTGTGTGGTAAAGGGTTAAAGCTCGTTCAGACTGGATTGTTCAATATATGTCATGCTTTCTCGTAGTTTATCGAAAAAATGACGTTGAATATTTTTCGGTATTCCATGGTTACGACCAGTGAAAAATACATATTTTATTTTCTAACTCTTCAATTGAAGGCGGAAAAAGTAGTTCCCGCGCACTAGTTACCGAGGTAAAATACGGATGTCACTGAACCAAGCGGAAATATGACGTAATTTAATGTGCGTTTCTCGCGCTTTACGTAATATTGTAATAATGCGTTGTTATGCAGAGGGGGTACGCCACGGGGAATTACCGAAAAGACCTACACTGGATTTTGATTTTGTGAAAGATCGAAATGTTTTTCATCTCGTGAACAAAATTGAATTCACTCGAAGTTATGTCACTCCTAAAAAATTACGAGTGATGTTCACTCGATGAAATAAATTTCGATCTTTCCCCGAAAAGATCAAAACTCTCTTTATTTTCTTCAAACTGGACGAGTTATGCTCTGCATATGGTCTGCAACACGCGAAAAGGGGTTTTCGATCATTTACGTAAAGCGTCGTTTCGGATCAGCCTGCACAGTCCGCGCAGACTAATCCGAGACGGCACTTTACGTCAACATTACATTTTGTCCTACAATTGATATGCGTGAAACAGAAAATCACACACGATCGGACGGTGTCGTCTCGGATCAGTCTGCGCGGATTGTGTAGGCTGACACGGGAGGACACACTACGCAAATGTCTGAATGTCCCTTTTCGCGTGTAGCAAGCCAATTATAGTTTTGCCGTTCACAGACGTTGGCGACATATGTAGATTTTGCTGACAGCCTAAATCAAGATCAGACTGCGCAGAGAGTAAGTTCTGATCTTGGATCTACAAGATCCACCTTTACATTCAAAATTATTCCCAAAAAGGTTCTTTTATTGGTAGAGGTATACGTCTTTCCTGAAAAAGTTTATCCCTTGCTCTGCGAAGCACGACTAAAGGAGCTTTTATGAGCGGTGTAGAACAAGATCAGATTATACGTAAATGCAGTCTTATCTTCATCTACACTGTATAAAAAGGAGATATCATTCCTTTAAAAAATAGGCTCGAACTAGTAATACCTGACTGCACAATATCAACTGGAAAATTTGTTTAAATTATGTAGAAAGGGTTAATTATCTTTAACTCATTACCAAACTACAATATTTTACGTTTGTCCAAATCACAAGCATTTGCAGACGACAAAATAAAAGCGACTGAAAATTTTAAATTTGTTTCTGAAGGGTAGAAAACATTTTGTGGGAAAAGGAGAAAATGCTGGTTACCAGCATTTTCTCCTTTCCCCACAATGTTTTCTAAAGGCTTCTTTCTTAGGGGCGTCAAAAGTAGGGATTGTGTCGTAATGGGTTAAGAAAGAGACAGTAGAAAAATTGTTAAGAAAGAGACAGTAGAAAAATTGAGTTCCAATTAATTATCGAATGACATATAAAATGCTAGGGTACTGTCAGTGAAGAAATGTAAGAAAATAAACATAAAAGCCGTGCTCTGTGAAAAGGGGGCTTCTTGCATCAGCAAAAAGACTTTCGAATCAGGTCGTCCACGCAGGCTGACCCAAGTGGAAACTGTTTTTCTATTGGCCAATTTTCTGCGTGTCCAAGGACCACTTTACGTCATGATTAAGTTGGTCTCTAAAAATAATGGGATATACGGATCCACTATTATGTAAAGGCGTGCTCAGTACAATATATCCCGTAAACCCTGGGCTAGTAAGCCCGACTCGCTGACCTTTTGCGGACAGTGTAGATCAAAGATCAGACTGCACAGAACGTGCAGTCTGATCTTTGATCTACACTGTCCGATGCGGAGATTTTATTTCCCTTAAAACATAATTTTGAAATAATAACATTTTGGATAATTATTAATACCGATTTGAAAATTTCATTTCTGTTATTTCACAGGATTAGGGTTAACTTTTTACCACACAATCCCGACTTTTAACGATACTGAGAAAGAAACCATAGAAAAAAATTGTGGGAAAAGGAGAAAATGCTGGTAACCAGCATTTTCTCCTTTTCCCACAATATTTTCTATCCTATCAAAGTATAAAATCACCATCTTCACAAGATTTAATTTGTTGTCTGCAGATGCATTGCATTGGTCTAGTCTAAAAATTTGTCCTTTGGCAAAGCGTTAAGCCATTACCACACAATCCCTACTTTTGACGCCCCTGGAAAAGAAGCCTATTGAAAACATTGTGGGAAAAGGAGAAAATGCTGGTAACCAGCATTTTCTCCTTTTCCCACAATGTTTTCTACTTAATCAATTAACAATTGCACCATTTGAGCCACACTGAAATTGTCGTCTGCAAGTGCTTTGAATTTAGAAAGAGCTATAATTTTGTCGTCTGGTAAAGGGTTAAACCCCCCCCCCCCCCCCTTTTTTTTTCATGGCCATAGCTCAAATGTGTTCAAACCCCTATAGTAATTAACTAAAAAACAATACAGCTGATATTAACATTATAATTTGAGTCGAACCGATTCCAGACACACATATAGTTTCACTGTCCTTATGAACAAATGTACAGCATAAAATTATGGTGACTATATATAGGATTAATTAAACAACAATCAGCATTCATTCGAATCATCCATTTAAAGATTATACACAAGTTTTACCTGTATCAATGTACAGAAAAAAAGGACCTACTAAACTAAATGTTTTTCAAACGAATCAATGCTTTATCAAACAATCGCGTGTCGACGACCGAGGAGAAAAAACCGTTTGACAAGCAGAAAGTACTTGTAACTATCAATTTCTTCTTTCCCAACACTATTTTCTACTGTATTTAGAAAAAAATCTGATCATTTAATCTTCACTTAAATCGTCTGCAAATGCTTTTAATTTGGACAGGTCTAAAGTTTCACGTTTGGTTAAAGGATTAAGTAAGAGCTTTGCAACGCGGCGCATATACATGTATGCCCAAAGGGGTTTGTCAGTGAAATGGGGAAAAAAGTCAAAGCGTTGAGAATGCTGAAGTGGTATTTGTCAAGGAAACCCAATGTTTGGAATTAATAGTTTGAAAGAAACAGACATATTGTTTAAAGATTGGCTTAAAAGTCAACCCACTAAGCAAATGAATACCTTTTCGGTTGAAGGGAGAGTACTCATGACAAAGTTTAGTTTATTTTTGTATAAGTGGTCTCCCTTTTACCATAAGGAGGAAGCAGGAGTAACGCCCCTTGACAGTAGGATGCATAACAAATAGAGAGTAAAATCCTGTTGAAATATCGAAATAAATTAAGTTTGTTCCTGAAAACTATAGTTCTGAAATATCTCTAGCCTTTTACATTTAATTTCCAACATTACAATCAATTACCTCGATTTACAAATATTTATGAGCAGTCAAATGAGTAGCGCGCAATCATAGGACGATCAAGCCATGGAACGAATTGGTTTTGGAACGAAAAAGCCCAGGGTCAGTAGGCAAATTTGTATCATTCCGCCAATAAAAGGCTTTGAGCGCGAGAGGCCATTTTCAATAAGAAATAAGTATCTCAACGATCGATGGCCTCGCCCGATGTATTTTAATATGCCATTTCAAATTACATATCTGAGTGCCACCGTAAAACTCATTTGCCAGAGAAAAAATGAGTTTAACTGGGTTTATTTCCTTCGGCTTTGCACAAAATAAGATACATGGTTATCAAAATTCAATCTGGAACTCATACTGGTATTGTCTTCGACAAATACCACAAAAACAACACGTCATTGAGATTCATTGTGGTAAATTTCAAAGTATTACGATGAAAACTGTAGGAGGAGTTACGCGCACAAGAAATTGCTACGAATGGACAGACAGGCGACCGGGGCCACAACATAATACGACCTTCGACCGTATAAAGGGAAAGCAATGACTCACATATGCAAATCTCTATCAGTCTTTAAGACCCGCCTGCGCTCTATAGTGGCCTATTTAACACTTATCCTTAAATGTATTTACAGAATATGGGCAAATATTCACTAACTATTCTCAGTCCTACTCTCCAGCATTTTCTAAATTTGAAAGTTACACAGTTGATGATTGGCTAAACCATCGGTTTAGTCAATCAACAGTTGTGTTACTTTGAAATTCAGAAAATCTTGTCGAGTAAGACTTCGAATATTCTTCAGAACGGTTAGTGAAAACACACCGTAAAATTTAATTTTGATATCGTTCGATAACCTTTATTTATTATATACCTAGCAGTGAAATCCTGGAATTTCCCAGTGTAATAAATTTTGATATCATCACTAGTGACGATATCAACTTTTACTTTCACTTCCTGCCGTAATTTAGGAACTACTTTTTTCATAAAGCACTTATAGATAGTGTTAATTGTAAGTTCTATATTTTCAACCGGTAGTCTCGTTTAGTTCTTCTAAATTGTGTATTCATCCGCGCTATGTCCCTAATTTCTTCTCTCTATCCAAAGTATTGATTTCGACTTTCAAACAAAAAATCAAAAATAATAATGTAAATAAGGTATATAATGAATAGAATAATCGCTGCGCACTCGTTTTTTCAACGCCTAACAACGCATCCTCGTGAGATATTTTTCATATAAAAAATAACAAGTTGATTATCCTCTGTGTATCTCTCTATTTAAATTCCGCCGTGATCGTAAATAGTGACGATCATATCCGGAAAATATCGAGAGCAATCAGTTACATGTACATAGTTATCACAAAACCACCGGCTTTATTATAGAGCATTATCTGATAACAATTCCTATAAAGCTAAACCTGGGCCCGTATTAATCAACCATTCTTGAGAACATTCTTGGTCTTATTCTCCAAGGTTTTCTGAATTTGTAAGCAACATAACCTCTGATTGGCTAAACCGAAAAAGGGAAAGGTATGAGAAAATAACGAGTGCCGTAAGGTACGAGTTATTTTCGCGGACCTGTTCCCTTTGAGGCAAATATCTCCCCATATTTCCTCTGATTATTTTGTCAACGAATACCACTTTTAAAAACTAGTGATCTCAAGTCAATTAATCGGATTTTTGGCATGAGGAAAATATTCACTGTGGCGGGAAAGTAATTTCCCCAGCTTAAATTACGACATTTCTTTAACCATAACATTTCTAAAAATAGACACAAGAAATATAATATAATCCATTCTTTTAGCTTTGGTGACATCCATCAAGGGAAACTAGTAACAATATGGTGCATGCTACTCAGTCTGTTTTTCTTGAGTGCGGCTCGTATCGAGCGACGACGCCATTTTTGATGCTATGTTTAAAGTGTATAACTTTTTGCGTTGGGGGTGGGGGGTGGGGGGGGGGACTTCCAAACGGGAAACTGCTTTTTGCTAGTGTAAGGAAAATATATGCTTGGGAAATATTATTCAATCAGAATGCGAGAAATTTGCAATATAGTAAGAATCGGTGTACAGGCATTTTCTGCTTTTTCACAATAAAAAGGGTGAATTCATTAATTTTCGTAAGGGTTTAAAACCATGTGTTATACAAAATGGCCCGCTAGTTTCACGAAAATTAGATCCACAATGCGAACCTTACCTAGATACGAGGGATACATTTTATTGTAAAAAGCATACTTATGTCAAAACAATAAATAGAGTTTATTTCATCAGCTTGTGGTTAATATGGGGAAATATTTGCCGAAAAAGGGAAAGGTATGCGAAAATAACGAGTGCCCGAAGGCACGAATTATTTTCGCGGAGGCTTTCCCTTTTGAGGCAAATATTGCCCAATTTAACCACAAGTTTATGAAATGAATTATTTATTTTCTCCGATTATTTTGTCAACTAATGCCACTTCTAAAACTAGTGATTCTATTCTTAGCAAAGTAGAACATAAAGTATTTCCGGATTTTCGGCAGGAGGAAAATATTTACTGTGACGGGGAAAAATTCCCCCCAGCTTAAATTACGACATTTCTTAACCATTTCATTTCTAAAAACAGACACATGAAATATAATATAAACAAAAAACATCCTGATCAAGTTTCCTGGACACTAGATGTGTGGCATTTCAAAATTTTGAGGTTTCTAAGGTTCATCCTTGTGACCTTTTTTTTCCCCCCTAATGTTGACCTAAGATTTGACTCAGTGACCTATTTTCTACGATAGTGGGTCCCTTTTTCACACATGTTCGATACAATATCCAGCCTAAGAATTCCGAGCATGTGTAATCAATATTGCAACACAGTGTTGCCTCAGTGCACACGATTTTCTTTTTCTATATTCGACAGAGAGAACTTACCTTTAAAAAATAGTTTTAATTAACCCATTACCACACAATCCCTACTTTTGACGACCTTGATAAAGAAACCTTTAGAAAACATTGCGGGAAAAGGAGAAAATGCTGATAACCAGCATTTTCCCCTTTTCCCACACGTTTTCTACCCTTCACAAAACAAATTTCAAATTTTCAGTCACTTTTATTTTGTCGTCTGCAAATGCTTTCGATTCTGACGTGCCCAAAATATTGTCGTTTGGTCACGAGTTAAATGAGGCCATACAAGCATACATATGGTAATGACGAGGGATGGATCCAGGATCTTTTTCTGGGAGGGCGTCCCAAGGAGTTGTAAACCCCCTTTCAGGCCTTCCCCCTGGATCCGCAAATGAAAACTGACATCGCACCACGGTAAGACGGACAAACCATGATCACAAAAGTTACCGTTTAGCACTTCGTACCTAGGTGATCTTATACAAAGGGGAAATTGTTCATCCGTATACGAAAATACATGCTTCTCTCGAGCTCTCATTCTAATATATAACATATATACAATGTACTTTAAGTTTATGAATATACTTCGAGTGTCACTGGTTAAATATTTTCCTTATAAACCTTACCTAATCTCAAAGTATATGGAAGTACTGAATGTCACTAGTTAATTGTCAATGTCGATTGCAATACCAACCTCAAAAAAGAAAAAAAAAAATGTCCATTTTAGATGGTCCCAAACGCAGTGATGCCATCGATATTTCAAAAAATTGACACACGCGGAAAAGCACTTCTCGTTTTATTGTCACAAGTCAAGTTCATTGTAGAAGAACGTGATATATAATTTGCATATTACACCTTTCCACGAAACACATTTAGAAGTGGCATTTAAAATCCATCTGATCGATTTGGCCAGTGTGCATTTCCTCATTTGCCTTTGAGCAAGTTTTGAAAATCCTTATTGTTATCAATCCAGTCTTGGTCACATACACTACAAAACCAGTCTGTCGTATACCACAAATAAAAATGAAGCCATAGAAAACACAAAAACTGATGACGTCACAGAAACTGCTGTATTTGAACCTAACGCTGCACTTCCTTCACCTGAAATTGAACAGAAAGAAAACGCTTTTGTGAAAAACAAAAACATGCTGATACAGGAAAAAAACTCTTTTTCCGTAAGAAATTAGAAGTACATGTACGTCAATCACCTGTCAAAAATCAGACTATTTTCGCGATATAGGGCATAGCAAGATGAGATCATAATGTGAAGTCTGATCCTGATCTTCAAAGTCCTTCAATTGGTCAAAAACTATACAGATTCATAGAATTCTTATACTTTGCTCTGTAACTGTACTTAAAGTTTTCGATACACTATATATCTGACTGCCGGTGTAATGCAGAGAATGACCCTCCTCTACAAAATGACCCATGGGTCATTTCACAACGTAGAATAATGACCGGGCTATTCCTCTACGTGGTAAAATTACTTCTGGGGTCATTCCTCTACTTAGAATAATGACCCGGGTTATTCCTCTACGTAGTGAAATGACCCATGGGTCATTTTGTAGGGGAGGGTAATTTCTCTGCATTGCACCGGAAGAGTTATTCGCCTGTGCGGTACTGTCAATGTAGCTTTCGCCGAGAGCAGATGAGGGTCAAATCAAAGGGAACATCTAATTGTGTCAAGTTATCTGCTTAAAGTGAAATGATGATATTTAAATACTGCTCAAATCAGCCAACGAATTCGTGTTCCTACGTGAAGCTCAGTTCGTTGTTTAAAACGCATCTCACAAACATTCAAATACCTTAGTAACCTTTTAAAATTCTGAGTTAACCAAACGTTTCAGAATCAACTGGGTAAAAATAATAGACCTTATCCTGTTAATGTGCTGTTAAATCATTTAACCCTTTACTCCATAGATACTTATTTTTACGCATTGCTTTTAGGAGCCTTTGGAAAACATTGTGGCAAAAGGTGAAATTGCTCGTGACGAGCAATTTCACCTTTTGTCACAATGTTTTCTATGTTATCAAAAAGTGTCATATATACGTAAAAAACGGCTTCATCCATGCTGTTATTCAGGATCAATTAGAGATACCATAAAAATGCCTAATGGGGTAAAGTGTTAAGTCCATCTTACACAACTTTCAGCGTCGTGTCTGAAACCATTTATAAACCCAGGATTAAGTACCTTACTAACATTTGTTTCTGTTGATGAATTGTCTCTCAAATAACAAACTCAACTCAAATCAGAAAATGGCATCGTTGGCAGATTTGAGCCAAATATTAGACTAAGGTTGTTTTTCGACTTGAAGCCGGACTGAGAACGAATTCTAGAAAAAGGTTTGTGCTGTTAAGCGTGAATTGAAACTATAACTCGTGTGTCTGAAAGTTCTCCTTCAGCTTTCTTTTCCGGGATAGACTATAGAAGAAATTTATGATACGTTTTCAATACTTCGATAGTCGTTTTGCAGCACAATCCGAGGTTTAACCACCTTTTGTGAAGAAGCCTTTTGAAAAAAAGTTTTGGGAAAAGAAGAAAATACTGGTCACCAGCATTTTCCCTCTTTTTCCACAACGTTTGCTATCCTTGCAAAGACAAAAACCTTCATATATGTCACCATACAATTATTGTCTGCAAATACTTTCGATTTGGACAAGTCTATGATTCTATCGTTTTGTAAACAGTAAAGTGGGCATAAATTGATGACGTGCGACACACGTACAGACAGTGAAAAAGTTGCCAGAACATTCTACGGGTTGTTTGTCCTTCGTTCTAGAAACTGCATCGTTCTGAAATTCAGAAGCAGGTAGAACTTTACCGGACTGGTAAGGGTCTTTATTCGGGTTCGTCCAGTAGGGGCCCTCCGTCTCAAATGGGTTTCTTGGGTTAGTGAACGGCGGTTTGGTAATGTGGGTACCCTCATATCCTGGATCGACTGGAATTATTTCCTGTTTCGGTGTAGGTAAGTATCTTGGCTTCATTGTGGTGGTTAGATGATCAGCATAGTCTGCGAAGATAAAAGAAAGATTTGGGTTCGTATTCACCAAATGTTCTTAAGAACAGTTGGTGAATACGGGCCCAGAGCCCGTACTCAACAATTAAGAAATAATCTTCTTTCTATCGTGGTATATCGTTCAATAAACCACAGTTGTGAGTTATGAGGCACAATAAATAATCCACGAGGGCGATAGCCCGAGTGGGTTATTCATTGCGCCTCATAACTCACAACGTGGTTTATTGAACGATATACCACGATAGAAAGAAGATTATTTTGATTCTAACATGTCGAATTCTTAATGAAAGGAAAACAAGTTCAAACTAAGAGTAAAAACGCGGATGAAGATTATGTTCCATTGAATAACTCACTCATTGAATGACGTCACTCGATATCGGATGACGTCATTCTACATGGATTGTCGCAGATTTTACCACGTTTTCCTTGCACTGTGTTTATAGAGCCAAAGTCACGTGTCATGTTAGAATACTTCTTTTTTTTATATCTTTAAATTTATTCAAGATTTACTGTTGAGCTGGTGGTTGAGCTGGAATGTCGAGCTGGTTCAACAGACTTTGATTTTTGACGTATTTAATGTATTTAATTGCTGTTGAGCGGGTGGTTGAGCTGGAATGTCGAGCTGGCTCAACAGACATTGATCGAAACATATGTATAAGTATTTTTACTGTTAAGCGGGCGGTTGAGCTGGAATTTCGAGCTGCCTCAACGGACATGGATCAAATATTTTTGCTGTTGAGCTGGCCTTTGAGCTGGAATGTCGAGCTGGCTCAACAAGGCTGGTGTTCAGCTGAATGCCGATTACTGAGCGTTGAGCCAACTTCACGGACCCAGTTTTGAAAGATAAATATTCGTATTTCGAATATTCCAGTAATGAACCAGTCCTACTAAAGCATGTTTTGGTTCACACAATCTCGAACTAATGAAAAGATTTTATTTCCTCGCCAACATAAGGCCGAAGGTAGGCCTCGGACTACTAACGTAGATGTTGGTCCTGAAACTTGTTCAATATGAAATGGTTAATGACAATACAATGACGTAGGTTTTGATAGACAGATATTCGTATTTCGAATATTCCAGTAATGAACCAGTCCTACTAAAGTATGTTTTGGTACATCGACCCACTTTGTCACACAATCTCAAACTAACGAAAAGACTTTATTTCTCGCCGATTACCGTAAGCCCTTTTTTATATTTCTTGTCCAATCTATAACCCTGAACCTATCAAATGATTTAAATGGATATTATGATATGCAAACACCCCTTTTGTTGTTTCTATGTCAGGCTACTTTTATTTAAGGGTGGGGAGGGGAAGATTATGTCCTTCGGTAGCGCGTAGCAGATTGCAGAATTTTGCCCTTGTCTTGATTCGAACTAAAATGCCCTCGGCCCGTATTCACCAACCATTCTTGAGAATATTCTTAGTCTTATTTTTCAATGTTTTCTAAATTTGTAAGTAACACAACTTCTGATTGGCTAAACCGAATGGTTTAGCCAATCAGAAATTGTGCTACTTACAAATGTAGAAAATTCTGGAGAATAAGACTAAGAAATGAATGATTGGTGAATATGGGCCCTGATACATGTATATACATGGAACTCATGCATTTAACAATAATAATAGAAGTTCTACATACCGTACAATACCATTGTTTCTCTATCTTGTCCAACGATATTTTGGGCGTAACATGTATATTCGCCAAAGTCACTTTCCATAATGTTCTTTATTCTCAGACTTAACGTTTTACTCTTGCTGTTTTCATGCCCAGCATATAGTTCTAACTGATACTTTTCTTTCAGCCGCAAATCCACATCCCTTCCGTCCTTCTTCCACTGCATGACGCCGTGCGGATATGCTGTTATAATGCAATCTAAAATCGTCTCCCTGCCTACATACTGCCCCATGCGTTTGTTGTTTAGATCCACCTCTGGAGGAACTGTAAAAATAGTTTGTAATCTTTCTCACGCGACAAAATTTTAGAGTCATCCGTAACGAAGGCATTTTAAAGTCTACGGCCACCAACTCATCGTTAAAGATCGACGTGGTCCGTGGTGTCCGTGGTCGTGAGGTAGAGCGTCCGCCTCGTAACCAAAAGGTCCTGAGTTCGATTCCCCGGGAGCGGATGTCAACCTCGGGATTTTTCATTGGCCCACACTTTCGGCGCGAGTACTGGTGTAGTTCCCAGGAAGCAGAATCGAGAGAGATTAGTATAAGTTGTCAAAACTTGTTTCTCAATCGATGTAAAATAAATATGTATAAATTAAACTAATGGTTTAAACTTAAGATCGACGTCTTCACAAAGGCCATTCGGCCAACTCTGCAGCTTCCGTCTTTAAATATGGGAGTTAGGTGCTGTATACTCATTAACTCATCGGCAAATATCGTGTAACATCGACATTTTCGCAAAGGCTATTCGGCCAATCTCGGCAACTTCCGTCGTTTAATACGAGAGCTTGGGGCCGTAGACCTTTAGAGGAGATTTCACAGGTAAACATTGTTCATAACATTATAAGTGTTTCAGAACGGGTATAAAATATTGACTTCCAGCATTTTTTTACAGTGTTTTCAAACGCTTTTAACCTCAGGGTTTTCAACTCGGCATTTTCAAACGCTTTTAACCTTACGCTTTTAAACTCGGGATTCTGTGGTAAATGGGTGAAGTCATTCTTGCGTATACTTACATTCGACAAAAACTTTGATCTGCCGTGTAACTGCAGGATCAACTTCATTGTAAGCCACACATTCGTAGATTCCATCACAATACCGAGACACATTATGGATGTAGAGGACCTCCCCTGTGGACCCAATACCTATAAAGGATATATATATATATACAAGTGTTAATCTTATCCTTCAGTTTGGGGTTTATACATTTTAGCAAAGCTCCAACAATACCTATGGCATAATTTCGAACATCGTGTGCTTCACTTCTTATCGATCCAGTTACTCGATATATGACAAAAAGGATATTTGTTTCATGCTTTTAACCCTTTCTGGCAGGAGCTTTAGCAAAAATCCAGTACAGTTCTTTTCCGTTATTCCCCGTAGCGTACCCCTCCCGCATAGCAACGCATTACAATATCAAGTCAAGCCCGAGAAATGTACGGTAAATGACGTCATATTTCCATGTAGTTGTGAGGCACGCGCAATCAACAAAGGCAACAAAAACATGAAAATCGATATTTTCACTGGTCGTACCATTTTAAGATCGAAAAATATTTTCACCGCTATTTCTCGATATCCTACGGGAAAGCATGAAATAAATCTTTAGCTAAGTCTGCTCGTTTAGGGCGAAAAGAATAGTGAACTGTTTGGATTTTCGAAAGTATGCCAGTATTGTTGACATGTAAATTTAAGGTATCAGACGTATAACAATTCGGCAAATTTCGACGTCGATTGCTCCCTGCATACAACATGTGTCGTCGGAATGACCGTCATAATCATAACGAGTAATCGTCATCAAAAGGAAGCATTCTGTACATATCGAAATAAGTCAGCATGCTGAGGTAATTTACGCCGACATTGTCTCCTTAAGTTGTACTTCAGATACCTTGAAGAAGGGTTAGTGGTTGGTTATATATAAACTAAATTGGAGGGTTAATTCAAACTTAACGGGAAGGGTTGAAAGAAGATATTGTTTACATTTATATTGAATAAGGAATACGAAATGATCGATGCAAATGCAGTAAACTCGCGATTCTCTGATGCTAAGACAATCTGTACACAGCTCATTTCGGTAAAAAGGACTATCTGGAATGCGTACCCCTACGATGTTGGTGACAACTGCAAGAGCTTTTGCGAAGGGCACTGAGTTAGACCTTGCTGCTCATAACATGCAATCTCAATTCTGGTCTACACTGTGGTCTATCCACAATATTCTGTATCACGTTCTTTCTTAACATGTTTCAACTTGATATTTTCCCGAAAATGCAAATTTCATATAAAAATGAGTCTTAGATTCCCATTTAACTGTGGATGTTTTGAAAACAAGTCTTTAAAACAAGTCTTTAAAGCAAGATTAGTCTATCGCTCAACACTTATTTTTTTTTTAAGTCGATCATCGAACGATTAAAGCTAACTGATGCATCGCCTGTATTTTGCGGAATATCCAAGGTGTCACTAACACCATTACTAAGAATAGCATATAGTAGACTGCCTGCACGTTTTATGTAATTAGACATATTATGCAACGAAAACGAAGACAAGTTGCCCAATCCCTTTTTAGATATAGTATTTAAGCGCACGCGAAAACAGAAACCTATGTACCGGTACAGGTGGGCTTACCAATGATCGTTCTTATGTATCCTGATTTTCGAAAGTTCAAAACGGCTCCAGGCTTGCGATCAAACAATAGTTTGGAACTTTCGAGGATCAGAGCATACAAGAACGATCATTTATTAACCCATCTGCACCGGAAATCGATTTCGTTGCAGACCTGAACTTACTATTTACGATATAGTGGCAGTCGCAAATGTGCTATTAATAGTAACGGTGTATGAACATGAAAATTTCATTGTCCCGTGATAAACAAAGAGACTTTCAGTGGCCTATGTTTTGAGTAACTATCAAATTTTGATCCCATGGTTACTTCGATTTACCGATATTTACTTATAAACATGAGTTTCTAATTATCACAAGTGCGATATTTTCACGATGCTATTTCGTCGACTTGTCCCCGATTCAGTTCATAACTTTTCTTTCCCCCCCCCCCCCCCCAAAAAAAAAAATCTCCATTCACACTTTTTTTGTCGCGTTATAACTATGAGCGAGTTTTCTGATAGCACCTTGCTTCAAATCATATAATCTGTCTGCACAAGATGTACTCTAAAATCTAGTGCATTATGACGATATACTGACTACAATTTTCGTCTTGGACACCGCTTTTGATGATATCGCATCCTTAAGAGATATTGTTTCAAATCAAGCATGTGTCTTGCTGCGTTAGAATTTTTACATGTATTTATGTGTTAAACCCATATTCGTGTTTATTATCCTGTTTTCCTATTGGACTTTTTCCAAAAGTTATTCATTATTTTAAAATGCTAATGGTTTAGAAGAAACTAAAATGATCGTGAGTTTACTGCATTAAAAACTGAACGTAATTATTTTCAAATACTAGGGATAAAGATAAAGAATAACTGCATGCTTATTTAGGAAAAAGGAATCTGGGATAATGATTGACATTATATATTTCAATCAAAATTTTACACGGCGTTGAAAAGAATTGGTGGAAAGGTAATAAAAAAGTCAGATCAGCTGTAACAGATTATTAGTCATAAGGTTAAAGTTGTAAGTTAAGGAAAAACGAGTTAAACAACTAAAAACCGACATTGACTTCACTCCAAGTTCGCTACTCTAAAGATTTCAAACTACTATGGAATTAACTGGTACAAAAGCTGCCTAGTTTACTATACTGCTAGAAAGCAAAAACCAGTAAAGGCAATTTAAAAAAGTGCGAAACGTTATTGTCAACACTGCCCTGTTTTCTGTACTGTAACGCCTAAAACAACAGCTATGTCACATCCTTTAATATATTGCGACTTTGGAAAATCTCTGCGTTCGACGACGAATGAAAAATAACAAAAATCTAGGCAACTAAGAAATAGAAGTGAATGATCAAGTCTCTCTTTAAAAAAGAGAAAGAAATATAGTTTATTCCATCAGCTTGTGGTTAATATGGGGAAATATTTGCCGAAAAAGGGAAAGGTATGCGAAAATAACGAGTGCCGTAAGGCATGACTTACTTTCGCGGACCTTTCCCTTCTGAGGCAAATATTTCCCCATATTAACCACAAGCTGATGAAATAAATTATATATTATATATCCCCTGATTATTTTGTCAATGAATGCCACTCTGAAAGTTGTTAGCAAGGTAGAACAAAAAAAGTAGTTCCAGATTTTCGGCAGGAGGAAATTATTCACTATGACGGGGAAATAATCCCCCAGCTTAAATTACAACATTTCTTTACCCATAAGATTCCTAAAAAAAGACACAAGAAATATACCTTTCTATCGCCATCGACCTGCCGAGCTAGAAAAAAGAGGACAAGTTTGAAATTTTGTCCACTATCGTACGCTTTCTTGATAGGTATTGGACGTTGACTCGATGGCGGTAATATATTTCGTATTAAAAATGGACGTAAAAAGCAGGGCCTTAAACTGAATCAAAATTAGTTAAATGTTATCTCATTACATCAGCATCGAAAAATGATCAACTTAATTCTGGAAAAAAAAGTTATCTTGATAGAGAAGCTTCTCTCAAAGTCAGAAATATTTATATCGTCTGTCGATTAGAGAAAAAATACTGTAAACAATTACTTTAGATACTTTAAAGGTTTGTTTGTGCCATAGGCTAGTAGGCCTCAATATGAAAACATGAACTCTATGTTAAGCAACAATTTTTGCAATTTATTTTTCCTGATTTCACTCGAACATAGAATTTAATGCATGTTACACAATTTTAGAGCCCTCTTATGATGTACAGTATTTTACAAATTCATAACAGGTTTGAATGACTTCTACAAAATTCATTAAGCACGATAAAATTTATAAAAAAATATCCAAATGGTTAGAATGCAGATAGCAAAAAGAAGAGGATACGAGTAATTAAAAAGAAAAGGGGCTAACGAAGAAGAAAATATAGAAATAAATAGAAATGAGTTTATAACGAAAAAAATGTAGACAAAAGTAATGAAAGTAAAGCAAGCCATGACGAAGACATACAGGCTCCTCAATGTGATACCATTGTTGGTTTCGCTACCATAAAAACACTGCAAACCTATTAGCTCCCGTAACAGTAAAATCTGTTCAAAAATGTGTTTCTACACAAAGCCTATTTTAGACTACTTCAGCGTCTATCAGTACTCGGCTCACATTATGTACTTCATTTTTATCAGTGTATGTTGATAATATGTGTCACGAAACAAAAGAATTTAGACCATACAGATTTTCTTTCTCAGTAAAATAAAACAAAAGGATTAGTTTGTAAAAAAGTGTCTAATTCATAGAGAATGGTTTTTCAAGGCCATTCATTTAAACAGTAGTTATTCAAATGCAGAAATTCTGCTAAAGAAGAAGAATGTATAACAAACGACAATTTTATTTTTGGAAAAAAATACGAGTCGCAGTAATATGAGCCGATTACATAAAAAGTGACCTTCATTTTGTTTGAGTCTAATTACGTAAAAAGTGACGTAGTAAACACGTGATTAAAGCTTTTCTACACTGACACTCTAGTGCAACATTGATCAATACCCTCCATTTCAGTCGAAATGTAACCTATCACATTTCGACCTTCACCGGAATCTTCTACTACATGATCTGTAACAACCATATCATATTGTCAAAGTTAAGAAGAAGAAAATATATACATAATTATGTTATTTCATACATATAACTTAAAAAAGTAATGAAAATAAGATAGAACAACCAAATTTCAAGATTTTCAGAATCGTTTGTGGTTGAATTCTCTTGAAAATCTTTAAAGAAATGTGTATCTTCTTTTAGTAAAGTGTATCATTGTCCTATCACTGATATAGAGGTATAGAGGTTTAAAGAAATGGTCGAGAAAATATGAATACTCAAAATGAATTACAGAAAACATATACATGTACATGTATTAGTAGAATCTAAATGCTGGACATTGATTGTTCATACTGATTACAGTTTGATTGCTTTCCAATTTGCGTCACTACACCAATAAAATGAAGGGCTAAAACTTCAGGAGAAAAAGTATAAAACGAAAACATTTGTGATTGAATAATCCCAACTGCCTTCATTTTTTGTCTTCATGTCAATGCAAACTTGCGTACCTAACCTCAGGTTCAAGTCGTACCAATGAGACATGCAATAAATCACATATGAAATTTCCACACAAACATTATTTTTGTAAATATACTTGCTGAAAAGTTTATTCTGGTTTAATAATTGAAAATTTAGATATCAGTGAAAATGAAAGGACTTTGGAAACTTCATACAACCGCATTCCATGCCTCAGTGTGCACAAAAATTACAGTCACAAACCAAAAATTCAATATGATTATTGATGATCGATTACTTGATAAAACACAGCATTTACCTTTCATATAATTGTGCTTCTTCAAACCCTGTTGACTGGAACTTGAAGTCTCACTAGTTGTCTAATGACGACAATTTTGAAGTCAAATTGCATGTTAATTTGATTGGTATTATTATCAAAAGTATATTATTATTGATTTGATTTTTATAATGTGTTACTGAACGGTATTTCAAATTGCCACTTGCTGGAAGAAAAATGTATTGTTAAACTGGAACAAATGCTCCAACCTTTTGTTCTATTTTTAACCCTTTACTCCATAGATACTCATTGCTACGCATTGCTTGTAGGAGCCTTTGGAAAACATTGTGGCAAAAGGTGAAATTGCTCGTGACGAGCAGATTCACCTTTTGTCACAATGATCTCTATGCTATCAAGAGGTGTCATATATACATAAGAAACGGCTTCATCCTTGCTGTTAAGTATTTAGGGTCAATTACAGATACCATAGAAGTACCTTATGGGGTAAAGGGTTGAAATAAATTTTCTTCCATCACCTTGATTTTTGACAGACCATACAGTAATTAACAATCCAACTGATGATAATATCCACACTTTTAAGTGATTTGCATTAAATGTGTTTGGTAACTTCCGAATTGTCTGCATTGGGAAACTCTTGGATCTTTCATTTAAACGCTGCTATGTCGATTTTTCAATATTCTTAAGACGTCTGTACAGTCAGGGGCTTCCAGCGATTAATTCTTCATCGAATGTTTCATGTTGATTTGCTTTAAAAACAAGACTTCCTACACAAGCCTAGAGTGCCCTCAGTGAATCACGAATCTGTACACATATGTAATTATTTTTCGGCGAAAAGTAAAAATACAAGTACATGTATATACATGTACATTTAAATAAACAAATACGCATCGTAGGAGACGCTGGCGACTTTCTGCTGTTCAGCCCAAACTTAATTTACGCATAAGGAATGAAATAGGTTACATATTCAAATTACTTTTGTTTTAAAACGATAAAAATGTTACAGGAATTTCTAGGTTCCAATATTTAAACCGAATGCATTGATAACCCTACCTGAAAAATAAAAACCGTAGTTACATTGCAATGGCGAAAAAGTCAATGCCTCGACGCATAGGCAATATCTTTTTCTTCTATGTTTTTTTTCTACTTTTTAGAAATATAACAGTGAATTATATATCTTTATAATTCACGGTGACATGGTACGGATATTTACAGAACATGACGTCATCATCACCATGTCCGGCTATTAGTGAACAGACTTTTTTCGCGTGAAAACGAGCATATTTTTTTCCGCGGAGCAAAAATTGAATGTGAAAAAAAAGTTAAAGCTAACAGAAAAAGGGTTATTGTTTGTTTTAGCGTATGATCGAAATCTCTGTCATCTTATGATAAATTAAGACCATATTTTCACCCATCGCTTGTGAAAATGTAGCCTTCACTTTTAACTTGATGACAGAAGTTTCGGTCGTTCACCATGAAGAGACAATTAACGTTTTTATCAGCTGCTTAACACAAACAGTTGGTTTTGGACTCTCTTTGTCTGTAATTCTTATCAAATTCTACTAAGATTAATGTATTAGAATTATGAAATTATATGTTTCAAAGTTATATCATTCTCCGTCAACAATAGATTACAATATATGAGTTCAATATTCTGACAAAAAAGTTATGGAGTGCAAAAAAAATAATTCAGGAAGAATTCAAATGTTGTTCGTTTTCGTGAAAATTCAGAGTAAAGGTTTTGTGCAACACGTTAGTTATTTGAATGGAGTTCCGTTTGTATATTCCAATTAAAACAGAGCAATGTCCATGCTCTAGCATCTTTTTAGTTCTTTTTTTATCGACTAAACATTTTGCCTAGCTTGTCAATTTGGTAATTTACATCAAGAGAAATCACTACATAAGTAAAAGGGATTTGATTATTTAGGGATAAAATTCACTAGGTCTGCTTCAAGTAAGGAAAAGCTGTGATGACATCTGACGAAAAAAAATCTTTATTAAACTTACGTACAGAATAAATACCCATGATGCAAGTTATTGAATCATTTATTTTTTCGTAGAGGGAACATTGATAATCTTGTTCAACATAAAAATGTATCATCCACAAATATAATAATTTTCAAATATATCCCGTTTGGGCAAGAACAAAATGCACTTAACCAAAACGAAATTGTATTTGTTTTCAATGATACTCGATTTTTCTGACATCTTTCAACAATGAATACTTTTCTGACATCTTTCAACAATGAATACTTTTTAAATAGTAAATACTTTTCGTCTTTACAATATGTATTTCACAACGGTGGATAAATATATGAAAATATGCATATTATGGTAAAGATATAATTTACAGGTTATATGCCATGCAGAATTTCCATTTTAAAACATTCTACTCATTTACTATGGCGCTCAAAGGGTTTTAAAGTATCACAGAACGCGATACGCTCACATATTGGTTTTGAAATATACGTTTTTTTTTTCAGGTAAATGATATAATTTAGAAAATGAAAAAAAAGATCTTTTAACTGAAAGCGAGACTAGTAAACGAACAAACGTACGGAGATACGAAAGAAAACGTGGTTCCTTTTCCTTGGCACCCACTGTAGTTTAGGTGTCGCATATCAACATAGACAATAAATATGTGTGACGTTTCGAAAGTTCTGGAAAATAATATCTAATGTCTGAAACTTAACGATCGTATAAAAAAAATCATTGCTTTGTTCTCATGTGCGCAATTTCTTGAATTGTTATCTTTGCAATAGACGAACAAAACAAAGTATTGCTTTCTTTGCTTCTTTCTTTTTTAAGCTTATAAAACATACACTGCCATAACAAAACAGCTTGAATTAGAAAAGTGTCACTTTAAAGTCCAGTTTCAATTATTTTCATCATAGCGTCAGAGAGCATGTTGTAGATACTGTTAATCAGATTCATGCATGGTGATACTCGATTAATTTTATGTTGTCAATGATAGCATCGATACAACTGCTGTTTTTGACCTAGTCTTGATTGCTACATCAACTTACATTCGAATTTTAGATGTTTTAAGTTAGTACTAGTTATTAGAGAAAGAAAACATATCTACAATCACCCAGAAAACGTGTATACCTGTTTGCTTGAGGGTGTAGTCACAGGCACCGATGTTAGTAAACGAACCAAGCTCCAAATCTAGCCCTGGGGGAGACGATAAACAGAATAAATCATTTAAAAATGCACGGTTAGAGAGAGAACTACGGATATTGTGTACTAACATGCAGGTCACATGCAAAAGCGGTATTTGCTTAAAAAGAACCAAAATAGTTTAAAAATGTATATTCTGCACTCAAGAACTCGATATAAATTCTGGCTAGGACATCCGGATAACCTTTTGGCAAAACGTACTGTTGGCCAGTCATAGGATCTCTTTGTCATAAGAATAGTGGAAAGCGTGAAAATAGATTTTATTTCATCAGCTTGTGGTTAATATGGGGAAACATTTACCGAAAAAGGGAAAGGTATGCGAAAATAACGAGTGCCGTGAGGCACGAGTTATTTTCGCGGATCTTCCTTTTTTGAGCCAAATATTTCCCAATATTAACCACAAGGTGGTGAAATAAGTTATATATTATATTTCTTCTGATTATTTTGTCAATGAATGCAACTTTTAAAACTAGTCATATTATCGAAATAAAAAAAAAAATAGTTCCAGATTTTCGGCAGTAGGAAAATATCCGCTGCGACGTGGAAATAATTCTACCCAGCCTAAATTATATTTCTTTACATTTCTTGAAATAGACACAAGAAATATATTCTACATGTTTTAGAATAAAGTCAATATAGATTCTTACATCTCAAGTTCTTGAGCCCGGAACATCTAGGGATTATTACATGGGCGTTGAAATATTTGATCAATCAAGGCTGGTAGGGGAGATAACAAATAAGCTGTTAGCTGTTAATTAACATATATAAAATTTATGTAACCACAAATAAACGCAAATCTTGTAGTCTCATCTGTATTATCGAGCCTTCATGCCAGTATTACGTTATACGTATTTTCTAAAGAGTATATCCACTATAATCTCAATTCGAATTTGTTAAATGTAAGTTACCTTATACATCAACATGAATAAATTCCGTTATAAGAGCTCAACCACAAAGTTACAGCTGTGTGTTTAAGCAAAATCTTTCACAAGCGTATAGCAATTTGCTCATTCGCAAAAAAAAAAAAAAAAAACTGCCTGAAATTAGGAGATTAATGAAAAAAAAAAACCCGAAACTACTCATTATTTATCACTCCTACTGCATTTTTCAACATTCTGTTGCAAGTAAATACTTAGTTGAGATACAAGATTGACTTAAGCAATTACAAAACTATTCCTGTTAAATAACAACACTTTTTAAAGTTGGTGCTCACTCGTTTCTTTAACAGGAATGAAATCAATTCATGAACCTCAAACTGAAGGTTCATTATCTGAACATTATAATACAGCCTAAAATCCTCTTTCAAAGTGTCCAAGTAACGCTGCAGCAAACAAGTGTCTTCAAAACTATAAATGCAACACGTGATTTCGACAAAAATCTGCATTTCCAGATGTCTATAATGTCAGCTCACGTGTATATTTCGGAATTGAATTAGATGTAATGACAATTACCAAGTTTGTTTGAAGTGGTCTATAACTAACTCTTAAGAACTAGCTTTTGTAAAAGTACATTTCTGGATTACAGATGTCTCAAATTTGACTAATTTCGAGTGTCATCCAAACGACAATATCATTGCTGTATTCATTCAATAAATTTCCAACGGGCTCGTAAACATGGAGAACAATAGAAGAAAAATACCGAGAAATGAACAGTCAAGGTGAAATAGTCCGAGCATTGTACCTATCCCAACGATAGATCTAGCTCAGTACAAGGCCCATATTCACCAACCATTCTTGAGAATATTCTTAGTCTTATTCTCCAAGGTTTTCTAAAATTGTAAGTAATACAATTTCTGATTGGCTAAACCATTGGGTTTAGCCAATCAGAAGTTGTGTTACTTACAAATGTAGAAAATTCTGGAGAATAAGACAAAGAACGTCCTTCAGAATGGTTGGTGAATAAGGGGCCCTGAGTGTGTAGACACTGCGACACGTTTGCATCTATACAACTATTGGTTTAAGAAAGGGTTGTATAATTAGCCTTGTCTTATATATCGCTATACCAACAAAATTCTGACCTCCTTCGTGAGCTACGCACGTCCCTTTTCGGTATTTAAACATTAAGATCGACTTTAGATAGCAGTCTGTATGCAATCTTTAGCTAATTGCGACTTGAAATGACAGTCTGTGTGCAACCTTTAGCTAATTGCAAATTGTGTGGATTACGGCAAGATAATTTGACGAGCAAAAGTCATGCAGACATTATCGACTTCACCACTGTTTTAATACTCTAGGTTATCTTCGAATCTTGTCTTTCTATTAAACGACGTAAAACTAAAATCAGCCTACTGGCTCGGCTTATTTTTGTTTTCTTTAAGCAAACTAATAACAATAGCTTGTCATGTTTATTGATTGAGCATTTACATGACAGCATTTAACAATTTAGTTGAAAATTGATCAAAAGTGAAAATACAAGTCTACTCCGCAAAACGTCAGTTGTAATTTAAGTGTTGTTTTATTAATCTTGATGGTAACAAAAAAAAAAACTCTGAATATAAAATCATGCACCTTATGACAAAATTAGACCCATAATTGTGTTCTTTAGCAAGTGGTGCGACTTACTACATCAACGTGCAGGCTGTTGTTTCCAGTGCAAGAAATGAGTGGTCATTCTATGCTAAATTTACAAATATTGCAGCATAGTTTATCATTAATTAACCCTGTTGGGCGCCTGTATATCTTCGTCCAAAGTTGGAAAGTATCTTTCTGTACGAAAGAAGATTGTGTTAAAGAAGGCAATATAATGATAATTTAACAAGTGTAGATAAGTTGATAAATAGAGAAGTATGTAGGGATAGTTTAAGAACGTAATCACAATATACTATGACAACAATGCACGGGGTAGAAAAGTAAGAGGATCAAAGGCACATTATAAATTGATCTCAAATAAGATTATAAGACTGACAAATTGACCCTGTTTTGAAGCTTGACCTTAATGCGAAAACAACTATGGTCTGTGAAAACTTCCAAAACCTGCATCCGTATTCACCAACCACTCTTAAGAACGTTCTTGGTCTTATTATCCAGAATTGTCTACATGTGTAAGTAACACAACTTCTGATTGGCCATTGATTAAACCATTCGGTTTAGCCAATCAGAAATTGTGCTTCTTACAAACTTGGAAAACTTTGGAGGAGAAGACTAAGAATATTCTCAAGAATGGATGGTGAATACGAGCCCTGAAAGCAATTGGAAAAACTTCGACGCGAGCAGAAGACACAAACAATTCCTGAGAAAAACAATCACTGTCAATATAGTTTTCATGTAGCTGTCTTACATCATGGATACATCTCCTTCTCTTACGAAAGTGCCTGTAACCATGCGTTTCTCTTGTGTCGACTAATGAAACATTGAAACCTTTACCTTGTTATATTTGATTTAGTATTATATTTGTTGTAATGATCGTTTCAAAATAGATGCACTTTTTGTAATTCATTATCACAGAAAAGGTACATACATCGTACATTTTTGTAATTCATTATTACAGAAAATGTACATACATTCTATTTCAAACCAGCTAGGTATTTTGCCGAAGAAAAGCCTATACTGTAAATCTCTCCAAACAAGCCCGCGTTTTAATGACTCTAAAAAAGAAGGCTTTCGAAAACCAAGTAGGAAAAGAAGAATATGCTTGTAACCAGCATTGTTGTCTTTTCCTGAAATGTCTTTATCCTGTTCAACATTCCAGCAACATTCAGTTTATCTGTATTTGTTCGCAATCCGGTCTAGTTTAAATGTTGTTTGCATGTAAATTTTACATGGTAGTAATGTATACTCTAAAATAGTGTTTATCACTTTTCAAAGAATGTGGTGTCAAATTGATATTCATACGTGAAAAAAACCTTACATTACTTTTGAGTGTTTTGTTACAAAACAAATGAAACTATAAAAAAAAAAAAATGAATTTTCAACTTTCAAATTAACGATTTTGAATGACAACACCTGTGCATTACTTATAACTGATTTTGTAGGAAAACGAGTTAAAACGAAAAAAGGTTATCGTTGATTTTTAACATGAAAGTAAACATACATACTCATGTGAACAACCTTTACCATTTTAACAACAAAGAATTCGACTATCGTGGTTTTTTTTCCGTACTGAACCATAGTAAATCGATGCATGGCATGAATAAAATTTCAATTCCTTCCATCTCTTCTTAATCATCAAAACATTTATCAATTGAATAATAACTAAAATTCATTGAATAAATCGGTTTAAAAATCTTTCATGAAATATGGACTGAAATGAATATGATACGATAACAAAAAGAAGCCACGGGCAACTGCTGTTTCTTCAAGGTGTTATACCACCTCATAGATAAGGTAGATATGTAGAAAAGCAGCAAACACAAAACATAAGGGGATAGGACAAAGGATTGAAACGGGGCATTTATATAAGATATAAAAAACTGTCAAAAGAAGTAAAATAATCAACGACAATGAATTGAAAGTGACTCACGTTCTTTCTTTTGCTGCCCTTCGGTCGGAAGTTTGTACCACATAACTTCCGGTGTTGGGACACCTGTGACGTTACACACCAGTTCGACTTTATCCCCTTCCCTTACTGTTTTATCTTTACTGGATAGTTCATTTATTATTTTGGACGGAACTGAAACATGAAAAAGAATTCTTTTCCTTTAGCACAAAGTAACACAATGAAAGTAATAGATCGATAGTTTTAAAAGTAACTCGCTAAGAATATAATATCACTGCTGTCTGACCGTGACCTCGACTGTACCCGAAAGCCGGTATTTGCCTATGGCGCTTAAATGGGCAATTTTGTAATAAAATTCATCATAAATTTTATTCTAGAAGTATATTTTCTCAATACATACCAAGCACAATAAGCATGACTGTTTTAGTTTTGACTGGGTTAGTGTTGATTTGGCACGTGTATTTCCCGCGGTCATTGTATACTACTTTCCGAATATGAAGGTTCCAGTCACGAGTATATGGGCGTTCGACGCTTATTCGGGGGTCGTCAATAATTCTTCTGTCATCTAAGGTCAGCAATGTTGACCACTGGTCAGTCCATACTACCTGAAAACAGAAAAGAACATACTGTGATATAATCGTAATAGCAACGAATTCTTATTAACCCTTTACCCCATAAGGCATTTCTATGATATCTCTAATTGACCTTAAATAACAGCAAGGATGAAGCCGTTTCTTATGGGTATATGACACCTTTTGATAGCATAGAAAACATTGTGACAAAAGGTGAAATTGCTCGTCACGAGCAATTTCACCTTTTGTCACAATGTTTTCCAAAGGCTCTTACAAGCAATGTGTAGAAATGAGTATCTATGAAGTAAAGGGTTAAATCCTGGCTAGGCCACACTGTGAACAACTGCTCGGTCCATTGTAATACAAATGGAAAAGATGTACTTTTACATCAGTTACACAATTGGCCATAGATTTTTTTTCCTTTCATTGCAAATCACTGTTTTCAAAAAGAAAGATGATATGCAAACGAATAAGTTTACGAGGAAGTCAGAGGCCTAGCAAAAAATATAGATCTGTGTTTAGGGTTTCAGTCCGAGATACTGTAGGTAGGGTAGATAGGGGTTTATTTTTTCTTTTCAAAAAACATTTTACATGGAACATAATTATGAAGAAATCACACCTAACTGATATTTTTTTTCTTTTTTTTTGTCAATCATGGTAAAAAAAGTTAAGGGTCGGCAGATTTTCTAGGTAAGGTAGGGAAACCCTAAACACAGATATTATTTCAGGCCTGATGGTAAGGTGCAATCCATATAACTGCTACAATACTACTTAGCCATGCTCTGTGAAAAGAGGTCATTTAATAGAGTTTACTTCATCAGCTTGCGGTTAATATGGGGAAATATTTGCCGATAAAGGAAAGGTACGCGAAAATAACAAGTGCCGTAAGGCACGATTTATTTTCGCGGACCTTTTTTTCTTTTGAGGCAAATATTTCCCCATATTAACCACAAGCTGATGAAATAAATTATATATTTTCTCTGCTTTTTTTGTCAAGAAATGCCACTTTTAAAATTAGCGATCTCAGGTCAATTAACCGATTAAGTCAATTTTTAGCAAAGTAAAACAAAAGAAAAGTTGTTCCTGGTTTTCGACAAGAGGAAAATATTCACTTTGACAGGGAAATAATTCCCCCAGCTTAACTTACGTCATTTCTTTACCCATAACATTTCTAAAAATAGACACATGAAATATATTTGCAAAAGGTATCGACTCAGGTTGGCCTGTGGATGAACCGTGTCTGGTCTTTTTTTCTTTTGGTGAATTTTATGATTACTTGCAACAAAGAGTTGAATTGAATCCCTTATTAACTCATTGCCAAACGACAATATTTTAGCCTTGTCCAAATCGAAAGCATTTGCAGAGGACAATATAAAAGTGACTGAAAATTTAAAACTTGTTTTGTGAAGGGTAGAAAACATTGTGTGAAAAGGAGAAAATGCTGGTAACCAGCATTTCTCCTTTTCCCACAATGCTTTTGAAAGGCTTATCTCTCCGGGTCATCAAAAGTAGAGACTGTGTGGTAAATGGGTTAAGAGCATGACTTAAAACTTATCCTGGTATACAACTAAAATGATTTTTTTTAAATTCGACAGTAAAAACCCAAATATTACTTTTATGTTTTGGGCAATAATATCTCCTTATCGGACACTAAAGGTCAAGATCAGACTGCACGTTCTGTGCTGTCTGATCTTGATCTGCACTGTCTGCAAAAGGTCAGTGAGTCGCGCTTAGTAGCCTAGGGGTTAAAGACATGTATGCATGCATCAAAATCTAAATCGTGGTCATTATCTGCATTTAAACAAAAATGCTTTCATAATATCTGTGGCATCTGAAAATACTGCAGAAAAAGGAGATTATGTTGATAAACAGCATTTTTTTCCTTTTCTCACAAAATTTTCTACCACTATAGACGAAAGAAAAAAACATTATTTGAACTATATGTTTATTTTCCTTCCACAGATGGATTCAAATTGAGCCATCCCAATTTCTATTTTCGTTTCGTAAATAGTTGTATGGGGGAAAAAACGGAGAAAAAAAGGAGAAAGAAAAAGAATCGAGGCTCGCTGGATTTGGAACAGAAATTTAATTTCAAATGTAAAAGACCATCCCACTCTGCATCATATTCCAATCGGTCCGTTATTTAAATTGTATTTAAATGATTCCGCTGATATCAGCTCATGAATATGTAAATATGCAGTGCGCCTGATCTGTTTTCTATCAAACTGGTACCCTAATTTACATAAATTAATGTAATTTCAATGGAATGGTTCCTTGCCTTTCCGAGGAAGTATAATTCAATCAAAATGTTTAATTCAAGTTTGATACCAAAATACAAGGCGAATGGTACAGTCGGTTTGCAACATTGAACACTGCAGGAAAACCAGTATTAAATTTTATTCTTCCATAATGTTTTCCATTACAGCGTAACATTTTTATTTCGTTGCTCACTTCACTGTGTGAACTCCTAAAATGCTAAACTCCATACGACAAAACTTTTGACAAGTCAAAATTTAAAAGCATTTTCACACACATCAAATATGGTCTGCCACATCCGAAAAGGGGGCTTTTGGACATTTGCGTTAAGTGTCGTTTCAGATCAGCCTGCACAGTCCGCTCAGGGTAATTCGAGACGGCACTTTACGTCAACATTAAATTTTATCTTACAGTAGACTTGCGTGAAACAAAAAATTACATACGTTCGGAAAAAGTCGTCTCGAGTCCGCGCAGGCTGATCCGAGACGACACTTTAGGCTAATACCTGAATGTCCCTTTTCGCATGTTGGTGGCTCAAAATTATGCTACTGGTTTATGAAAGGTAAGAAAATGTAGCAGGAAAAGGATGCAATGCTGATTACCAGCATTTTCTACCCCCTTTTTACCGCAATGATTTTAAAATCCGTCTTTGTTATGTTGTTAAAACTGGGGACGTGATGTTAAAGAGCCAGACCCCTTGTATAATTACAAAGCTCGGACAGCTCCCACAAACTCAGCACGACTTTTAGTTCTGCAGTCTGATCTTAAGCTACTTTGTCTACAAAAGTTTCCGCATAGCCATCCGCTAGACTTCCTTACTTTCGTTAATACTCGGCAAATTTCGTTCGGAACACAAACTTTTATTGTACATTTTTATATTGGCTTTTTCACTAACAAATGACCCCCGCAAAATTCACCCAGTATTGATAAGTGTAAAGGAAAGACAGGTCAATTTTGTTTCAGGTTATACTAAAAGATATTTGAAAAATAGTGAAAAGATAACAACATTAGAATCCTTATTCAAACCTATGACCCCAGAATCGAGAGCCAATCACCTTGCCATGTAGAGTAGTTATATGATTGTACCACTGGAAAGGCGTTTTTTCTTTTTCTTTTTGTAAATTATCGTTTAAAAATCTGTATTTAGAAAGTTCGAACCGACTTCTAATGAGGGTCAAAAGGAATATTATTGTGCGACAGGTTAACTCTGTTTAGAAATACTTTTAGGCACCAGTCGTTTATAAAATTTGTGACCCATCACACAAAAAGGGACCTTCTGGGAGCTCTGTACATCAATTAGATGAGAAAAGATCAACGATAGTGCAGGTCAGTTTAATCAAGTTGGTAATTTAAAAACAATGGTATAACAAGGTACAATAACCACTTTTCATGCAGAAAATGTTAAAACGAAAAATGTCAACTCTGGTCAGCCTACGCAATTCTCGCAGTCTGACCAGGGTTGACACTTTTCGCAGTTCCAAGAATGTCCCTTTTTGCGTGATGGGTCAAATAACGGTAAAATGGTAAGTGTAATCTCCATATTTAGGCTTATCATTTATCTTGTCGATGGTCCATCTTAGCAGTATCAGTAGTAAAGAAGTTGATCCTTAGGGCTATGAATATTATAGAACAGACTTTCTCAAAACAGGCAGGTAGAGCGAACAATGCAATTTTAACCCTTGTCTTGCTAAATAAGTAAATACAATTATCAAGCAGACATTTGTCTTAGCACCAAGATTTCCTAGCACCATAGCAGAGTCTGTACTCTATATTTTTGTGATAATACTATTGAAAGTCATCCAGTGGTGTATCCAGAAGGTCTAAGTACACATATAGCCTTGTATGAAAGGCAAACTCCTCATGCAAGTCTTGCAGATACAGATACCCTCAATATTCATAGTGCTTTGTGACACAGCATACATGTAACAAGGTTGTGTACACTCTTTATTCTTCACTTGCTTTTGAAAGGCTGAACGTTTTTGAGGATATTATGGACAATGTGAATTTCAGGAAACATTTATCGGACGAAGACATGTGGCAGGCAGTTGAAATGCTGGAACAAGGGCTCGTCGTCGTAAGGTTGGTGAGGCACTTGGTATTCTCCATAGTGTTTATCACCAGAGCCTGGACGAGGTATCAGCAGTAGGGTACACCTATCACGCGACATGGTGGTGGCAGGCGAAGCGTTACATTTGCAGCTGATGACCGATATTTTGTCATCCAGACTCGAGGAAACTGCTCTGCGACTACAACTCAACTGCGGTCTGCCCTATAGAATGCTTCTTGGGCCATAGTTTTGACACAAACCCAATGCACACGGTCGCACGAAAGTGGCCTTCAATCGACAGGACCATGTATTTGTATCCACCCCAATCTCAAAATCACTATCAACATGGGTTTGCTTGAGCGATGAACCGTGTTGGTTGGAGAAAAAAGGACAGGCAACCTGTCCCGATAGTACTTGGACTACAAGGATACATGTATGTGTGTTCAAGTGTGTAAAAGGCCAGGGAAGAGGTTTCATGCTGCAAACATTGTTGAGCATTATCGGTATGGGTGCGGCTCTATCATGGGCGGGATATGCTAGAGTGGCACGGTTATATTTTGAGTACTTGAGTAGTTTGATTCTTATATTCCTTCCATTCTTTTCATTTCTTTCCATTGAATTCCTTGGCTTTTTTTTAGTTTTGCTCATGTAGCCCTTTTGAATTTGGCAGAGTGGCAATGGCAGATTGAGATAAGACTTTCATACTTTTGTGTTAAATTATTACTTCTAATTTGTACATTCGGTATGTATTTCGTGCAGCTTGGTTTATATACGCTGGTATTTATTTATATGGGTTTTCGTTCAACTTATTTTGAATTGTAATAGGTTTTCTTGTCATTAGCTTTGCGCATCGCTGGAAAAGGTAGCTTTCACTGTCTTTTAATTTCTAACTTTTCATTAATAGAAAAAGGAGGCTTTTACAGTTTACTATAACATATGCACGTTCTATTTAGTTTCCAGTGTAACAGCACAGAATGGTTGACCCAGAGAGAGTAACTGTATTTGGACGTTGTACTCAGTTCCTCAAACTGGTCAGTGCGATGCGGATTTATTTGTGTTTGAAAGTGTATGTCTGTATGCTTTTATGTTCCTCTCAACTATCCTTCCTCTGTGTTTAGGGTACTAGAACTGTACGTGTTTAGCCATAATATGCTGTATTTGGTGTTTTATTGTCTTTTGCCTTATCCTAGGACTAGTAGATAACTAAAACCAATTCCTGCATGTCTGAACTAAATATTTTTCTCAGAGAAGATCTACCCGACATGTTAGAGGAGTATCGTAAGGTTTGTACTTGTGTGTGTATCGAAGTATATCATGATACAAAAGTCTCTGCGATTAATTTTTACACTGCGAATCTTATTGTGTGTACCAGCCTTAGTCATATTTTCAAGATTTTGCTTCGTATATAAAAACACAGTTTCTGATCGGATAGAACTATTGTAGTTTAGCCAGTCAGAAGTTGATTTACTTACAAAATCTACCACTCGGTTTAGAATGACGTTAAATCCCAAAGGCTGTTAAGGGCGACTCACAGACCTGTATACGGACAGTATAGATCAAGAACAGACTGCATGGAACATATGAAAATAAACCATGTGTATTTCGTGTTTCGCTTTTTTTATTTCGCTTTATTTACAAAACCATGACGAAACAGACTGTATATCAGAACAGTTTGGCAAGAAAAATGCCATTTAGACAGCAAATGCTGTGGCAGTCTGCCTTTTAAACTCGCCACTGCTAGAGAAGTCTGGTGACCTCCCCAATGATTTCCGAATGACCGATGAGTACAGCTCCATGTGCTTCTTGTTCCAGACGACTGTTAATAAAAACAATGGACAGAATGATGAAGTGTCCTTTGCCCATATTTAGACTGATCATTCATATTCTAGATGGTCCATCTTAGCGACGTCAATAAATCAAGGAGAATGACCTTTGACTGGTACCATTTATGGAAAGAGCATCGCTTCAATAAAGGGGACTGAAATTTATCAGACCACTGGAATGGCAAAATTATGGCAGTTTTCATTTTATTTTTTAGGGGGTGGGAGAAATATCCAAAAAAGCTATTTGGAAAGAGTCGATCAAGATCGGACTGCATGACTTGTTAAGTCTGATATTTATGTAGCCTCCGCAAATGTATGTAGTACTCTCGAGATCGTCAATCTTCTAAAGGTCCATATTTAACTCCTTTCCATTAATCCCGAGCTTTAACTCTGAAATACAATGCTTTAAAAATATTATGGGGAAAAGGAGAAAATTCTGTCACCAGCATTTTCTCCTTTTCCCCACAATATTTTCCACCCTATGCCTTCTAGAATGCGGTCGAGTCCAAAATTTTGTCGTTTTGTATAGAGTTAATTAATAAAAGATATTAGCCCCTCACAATCCGCACGTATATAAGACATAAAGACATAATTGAACTCGGTTTCCATTTTCAAATAAGTTTCAATAAATTAAATGAACGTTTTCATAGGTAACAATTCTAACAGTCTGTTTGAAAATACATTCTTTCTGTGAAACAACCAGAGCGAAAAAAAAAAAAGTTCTTGAACATTAACAACTCTGTGTACAAGAGAATTTATTGCAGACGAGATCGTGTACTTGACTCAGACACATTTTTCTTTTTCTACAAAAAAATAAATTAGTAACACCTTATTTGCTGTAAGTATCGACGAGCTTTGGCGGTGCTGCCGTAAGAAATACAAAAACTGTAAATTTTATTTGTAGAAGGTGAGACGCCACCTGAGACCACTTTGTTGCAACGGAATAAGACACAACAAAACAGGACGCTTCTCGTACACGCTTTAATCCTTATCTTGCTTAATAAGTAAAATCAAAACATCAAGCCGATAGGAAAAGCCAGATTAAAGCTACTTCAAATTTATGTTTTGGAGAAAAAAATCTCCTTATCAGACAGTGTAGATCCAAGATCAGACTGCACATTCTGTGCAGTCTGATCTTGAATATACATTGTCTGCAAATGGTCAGTGAGTCTCACTTGGCAGCCTTAAGTGTTAGTGCAGTTGGGAGGTATTTCAGTACTTATAGTTGACGACAACTTCCGGTTTAGAACTTCCCTATTTTGCTTTAATGCAGACACGTTTCTCCTTTTTTAACCATATCCAACATCGCTGCTTGGCCCTATACCAGACGCTTCTGTTTTCTCGGTCCAGAGGAATATACATATTGAAAATAATGCGGGCAAAGAAGATATTGCTGGTAACCGCCATTGTCTCCTTTATTTTAGTATTTTCAAACATTTCAAAAACACCTCTTACACCTTATCATAGCATCTCTTACCTCATCATTCGAGTCCATAATAATGGCTTGCAAAACGCGAAAGGGACATTCGGACATTTGGGTAAGTTGTTGTCTCGAATCAGCCTGCGCAGTCCGCGAAAGCTAAGGGATGTTTGTTGCTGCCCCTTGATAATAACTGATCCGTGCTCTGGCAGAAGGGGATTTAATGCATCTCCTTATTTCATGCTTTCCGGTAGGATATGGAGAAATAGCAGTGAAAATATTTTTCGATATTACACGAGTACGCCCCGTGAAAATATCGATTTTCATGTTCTTGTTGTCAAGGTAAATTGCGCCTGCCTAAAAACCAGATGGAAATATGACGTCATTTACCAAGTACATTTCTGGCGTTTGACGTAATTTTGTAATGCGTAGCTATGCAGGAGGGGTACGCCACGGGGAATGACGGAAAAGAGCTGTACTGGATTTTGATAAAGCTTCTCCCTGAAAGGATTAAAAGCATGAAATAAATAGAATATTTGTTGGAGTTTTTCAAGTGAAAGATCTCGTGAACACTATCAGTAATATTTTTACGAGTGGCTGCGTTCACTCAATGAAATAAATTTCAATCTTTCACGAAAAAAAATATTCTCAAGTCAGCTCATGGTAATCGGTCCATAGGAGAAACTTCTTTCGATAACCGACTTAATCATGAGGTAGATTGTTACTTTGACAAACAGAAAATTGACCAATAGCGAAAAGTGTCGGCCCAGGTCAGCCTGCACGGTTTGTGCAGGCTGACCTGGGTCGTCACTTTTCGCCGATGCATTAAGGCCCCCTTAAACAGATCACGGCTCATTTTGATTTGGCGTTTTCATGGAACGATCGGTACACTCCAATACTTATATGATGGTTTTGGACCGACAATACCCGTTAAATGTCAATTATCCTTTACAGTTAATGATGGTTTAACTAATGCCAAGTTGCTATTGTCTAGACAACAAGACCCTAACCTCTACGGCAAGATCGTCAATTTTCATATTTTTTTTTTTATCTTTTTTTTCTTCTCTTCCCCTTTTTTTCATTTTTTTTTTTTGTTCATTTTCATTTTTTTGTTTTTCATTTTTTTGTTTGTTCATTTTTCTTTCATTTTTTTTTTTAGTTAGGTGCAGTGTGTCAGGGAATGGACAAGTCTTTAAGCCATTACCACACAATCCCTACTGTTGACGCCCCTGAGAAAGAAGCCTTTAGAAAACATAGTGGGAAAAGTAGAAAATGCTTGTTTCACCTTGAAAATTATTGTTGCAAAAAGAGAAAGGGTTCCCAATGAGCATTTTTTCCTATCGTTGCTTAGCTTAAATCTTATTTTTTCCTTGAAAAATTGAACGTCAACATTAGCTCTCATCCTTGTTTTCTGATCTTGACCTGGGAAGTATATGAGCCGATGTTTCAAATGGCATATCTACATATACCCATGAAATTAAAATGGCATATCTACATATACCCATGAAATTCAAATGGCATATCTATATATACCCATGAAATTAAAATGGCATATCTACATATACCCATGAAATTCAAATGACATATCTATATATACCCCTGAATTCCAAACTTTTTCTCTTTCATGGATATATGTAGATATGCCATATCTATGGCATATCTACATATATCCATGAAAGAGAATAAGTTTATAAAATTATTTTATCTTGGCGTACTGTAGAAGTTATTGCTAGGAGAATCTTAATTTGCGACAGTTTGCTTACTAGACCTTCAAGTCAGACATTGACGTTTGAACCACTTATACAAATGTTTCTGATGGCACATCACAGGCGTTCGGGTTATGACGAACTTCGGTACCTATACAATGCAATACATATTACATTATACAGCTAGCAAAGTTCGTCATAACCCGAACGCCTTTGTGGCACACACATTTCCTCGTGAAAGAAACCAATATGGCAAATATTTTTGGAGATCCATTTTCGAATTTAGAAGTTGTGGCTCCTGAAAAACTCGGACGCACACACGCACGCATCCACAAACGCCAAGCTGATGTTATAACGACGTCCCGCTCGAAGTCGGAGAGTTCAACAAAACAATCTTTAAACGTAAGTCATAAAACGCTGTATCGGCATTATTCATCTTACAAAGTACAACATGTAGGTATAAATATACAGACGTGATTTGTGTCTTTTCAAGCGGTTTCCTCCCAGTTGTGTGACTAGTTCAATTTCCAAACCCTTTGCTTTTCCTAAGACATATTTTGCGACTTCTGCTGAGAACAGTCGATGGAATGGGCAAATCGCAATAAAATTTAAAAACTATTTTACTATAATGCCTATCAGACGTATTACTTGATTTCTTCTTTAACCCTTTGCCTCATAGTTCCTTGCCTTTAAGATCCCAAGTAAGAGGACTTTGGAAACAATTTTGGAAAAAGAGAAAATGCAGGTAAACCAGTATTTTTTCCATTTCCCACAATCTTTTGTATCCTTTCTTGGACACTTTTTTCCTTTGTGCAAAATTTCATTTTGTCGCCTGTAAATACTTTCGATTTGGAAAAGTTCAAAATTTTGTTTTCTGGTAAAGGGTAAAGAAAGATGGACCCTTTCTCTTACATTTTCCCGAACAGTCCCTTGTGTTAACGACGCTTCAAAAATGCTCTCGAAAACTTTATAGGAACAGGCGAAAATGCTGGTTATCAGCATTTTCTCCTTACTCCATAACATTTTCCTCTCCTCTCAAAGACAGAAACTTAATTTGAACTTAATTTACATTTACAAGTCGTCTGCAAATGTTTCGTTTTAGACGAAACTAATATTTAGTCGTCTGCTTCTGCCTTAAATCTTTACCACACAATCCCGACTTTAAACAACTCTGTGAAGGAAAGCTTTTAAAAACATTGTGGGAAAAGGAGAAAATGCTGGGAACCAGCATTTTCTCCTTTTCCCACAATGTTTTCTACCCCCCTCCCCAAACTAAAATTCTTTTATGATTCACATTTATTTTGTCGTCTGCAAATACTTTCAATTTGGACAACTCCTTTTTTTTTGTCGTTTGGTAGAGTTAAAGTGCAAAAAAAATATTTCAAATGAAGTATAGTGTAACAGACAAATTCTAGCCGTGTTTCAGTAATTAGTCGATATACGTCACTGGGACGCATGCTGGTTTCTCGGCAATATACGGGAAGAGAAAATTGTTTGTTACTTTATATAGAGAAAGCAATTTGTCTCAACCCTCGAACTCTTTACCAGACGACAAAATTTCAAATGCGTCCATTTTGAAAGCATTTGCAGGCGATGAAAAATAAATGTGGCTAAAGTACACGTCTAGGGACTTGTCCTTGTAAGGAGAAGTGCTGGTTACCGTCGTTGTCTTCTTTAAACCTTTATCCTGCTTTACTCGTTACCACATGGCAAAATATTAGACCTATCCAAATTGAAAGCAGTTGCAGACGACAATTTCAAAGTGGCTCAAATGGTGCAATTTTGCTTTGACAGGGTAGAAAACTTTGTGGGAAAAGGAGAAAATGCTGGTTACCAGCATTTTCTCCTTTTCCCACAATGTTTTCAAATGACTTCTTCTTCAGGGCCATAAAAGTCATCATTGTGTGGTGAAGGGTTCATAAGTAAAATAATATTCTTAAACCGATAATAAAAGTCAAAATATTGTAATTTTAAAGTCATGTTTCTGGAAATAATATCTCCTTATCAGACAATGTAGATTCAAGATCAGACTGCATCTTTTGTGCCGTCTCACCTTGACCTACACTGACCTCATAAGGTCTGTGAGTCGCGTTTAGCAGCCTAAGGATTAAGTGTTTTAGATGCAAATAAAAAACAAAACTCCACCTTTATCGACGGATCTCAAAACAATCCAATCCAATGAAACTTACAGAAGAAAATTGATTATGTAGACTTGACTAAACAGGCGGATGGTATAGATCAAAGATCAGACTGCACGTTCTGTGCACTATGATCTTGAACTATGCCGTCCGCAAAGGTCAATGTTTTCGGCTTTGGTGCCGAAAGAGTTAACAAAATGACTTCAAAAGACTTCTTCGACGTCGTTGCAACTCGGGGCTGTTCGAAAAAATGTTAATGCTGAGGGACACTTTATCCGTTTTTGCGAACGGTGCAGATGAAGGAAAGACTATCGATTCTTAGCAATAGTGTAACGGAAGTTAAATTTGGTAATAATCCTAATTTCATAATTAAATCACAACTGTAAGGAAGCGGAAGCCAGGAGTAAGACTGGACGTATTTGCAGTCTGACCTTTGTAAACACTCTCCGCAGAAAAAATCAAAGCGATGAGAACGCTGAAATGGTATTTGTCAAGGAAGCCGTTGTGTTGAATTAATAATTTTGAAGAAAAAGAGAAATATAATTCAAATATTGGCTTGAAAGGCAACTAACGGAACAAATGAATACCTTTTTTAGTTGAAGGGAGAGTACTCATGGCGAAGTTAGGATTATATGTGTATTGGTGGTGTCCCTTTGATCATTAGGACTTGGGAGTAACATCCCTTGACAGTATGTTGCGTGATGGATAGAGAAACCATGAGAATATAGTTCCACGATCGATGGATGGCCTCGTGTATTTTAACATGCCATTTCCAGTTACATATCTGTGTGCTTCCGAACAACTCATTTGCCTGAGTTTAATTTGGTTTATTTCCTTCGGCTTTGCACATAATATGATTCAAAATTTAATATTGAGCTCCTTGTAGTATTGTCTTCGTCAAATACCACATAAACAACAAGAGCACTGCATGCAGGTACAATTGTTCTGCTACAGTTGCTTGATAATCATTTAAAATTCTAAGCCGAAAATGGGCATAACTGTGGCAAAATAATTTGATGGTTACATGCCCTTTTTGTACGGTTTTTCCTTTTGATAGTTAACGAATTATCCGATTTTGAAGTAAATACATGTATATTCTTTAAAAATAAGGATAGTAAAAACTGTTTTAGCATGACTTCGTAGACGTTAGGGCTGTGGCAATAGCCGTATTTCGATTTCTTCGAAAAATAGACGAGCTAAAAAAATCAATTGAAATGCGTGACATTGTCACCATCAAAGATCACTGTCATCCTATAGATTTTGGCACCAGGGGAGGTCACTGAAAATAGATGGAGTATCCCAGAGTTGCACTTCTTAAATGTACATCTCCCAAATGTCCTAAGCACCTCGAGTCATAACCACAAAAAATTCTCAACTGGTAGAGAGTTTTAACCTTTATAAAATAATCGACACCATAGGAGTAACTCAAAACGAGGGTAAGAGTGGTCTATACAGCTTGATGAAGCATCATGAAATACATCAACATCAGATTTATAGTCTGCAGAGAATTTACCAACTAAGGAGAAAACTCACAGAGCCAAACGAGATCTGTGACTCTGAGTTTTACTTTGGGGTAACGCTATATGTACTACGCTATTTATCGTGGGGCATAAAGATTCCGTAAAGATTCGTCATCGAGTACGGCTGAAAGTTGAAAACTCAGGCACTGCTATACAAAAAGAAAGCTGTACTTACTTTATGTTCACCGAGATAGTCTACAGAACAAGGAAGCACGGCTGTGTCCCCTTCTTTAACTGTCACATTGATCACAGGTACGTCGAAGCTGGGTTCAAGTCCGAACACTAAAATTCAAAGAAAATGGAATTACATTTACTTGTGGAACCGGAATGTAAAAAGCAAGAGTTCAAAAACCTGTCGTTGTCACTTTTTACCATCTCTCTGTTTACAAACATTTTTTTCAAACTGTTGTTACAATGATGTTTACATTATGTGTTACGCATCTCGACCTTCGATGTCCCTTGCGGAGGAAGTAGATCACGATCACCTTGCACATCTATGCCTAGTTTCGGTCATATCTCGCTTACAACAAACTAATCGTTTAAAAAACATTACGCTAATGTAAAAAATAGTGTCTATAAAAAAATGGGCGTGTCTTTACAATACTGTATTCGGATAGATTGCCTGTCTCATCACAACAGGCAAAAGGATCAAAGACCTATATGTAAATGCACATGATCTTCTCTACAATCGCCGTATGAAGTACCTGAAACCAACTTGCCAACATTAAGTTTTAAATTTGAACTCCAGCACCAACACGAAACCGATAATACTCAATCTTGTTCTACACGAAAACATCGTCAGACGCCGAAGTTCAATTAAGATGAATTTTGCAAACGACATCGATTCTTAAAGAGCATTGCAGGAATAAAGAAATAATTGCTTTTCACTGCCTGACCCACACATTGTCGAAAGTTTCCCCTCACCGGTCACAATTAGACACGTTATTGTTTGTACATGGTTTAAGTTATTTTCATATAAAGCCGCCTCATTCATGAACACAATAACAGAGAACCTTTTAAAGCGCCTAATTTGTGGAAACATTATAAATAACCTATGAAAACAGTTAAATTGTGAAATCATTTACAAGGAAATCTCTGGAACACCTTAATTAGAGGATATATTTAAAAAATATGACCTATCAATCCAGTTAACTTGTAAACACAATCACAAAGAAGCCAATGAAACCACATGTTTTCTTGTAAATACAATCACAAAGAAGCCAATGAAACCACATATTTTCTTGTAAATATAACTTTAAGAAAAAATAAATAATTTGAAATCATGAGAATACTACTAAAGGAACCAGTGGAACCACTTAGGTTCCTGTGAATACAATTCAAACAACCAATAGAACCACTTTTTTTCTTGTAAATACAACTTAAAGAATCAATTGAACGTGTAATTTTCTTGTGAATATGCAACTTATTTTCTTGTGAATACCACTTAAAGAACCAATGGAAACACTTATTTGCCGTAAATACAATTTCATGAACGAATGGAATAACTTATTATCTTGCAACTACAATTAAGGAACAAAAGGAACCGCTTATTTCCATGTACATGTAACTTTGAGAACCAGTGAAACAACTTATGAGAAATCATGTAAATACAACTTAAAGAATCAACAGAATCACTTTCTCTCTTTTGAATACAATTTTAACAATTATGGAACCACTTATTTTGTAGTGAACACAACTTTAAGAGCCAATGGAACAACTTATTTTCTTGTGCATACAACTTAAAAAAAATAACAATGGAAACAGTTTTGTCGTGAATACAATTTTAAGAACCGATGCAGCAACTGATTTTCTTGTAAATATAACTTGAAGAACCAATGAAACAACTTATGTGAAACCATGTGAATGCACTTTGTAAAACCTGTTCTTTCTTGTAAATTCAAATTGGAACCACTTATTTTCTTTTAGATATAAATTAAGGAACAAATGGGACAACTTATTTTCTTGTAAATACAACTTTTGAAAACTAATGGAAACACATATTTCTCGTGAATACAATTCTAAGACACAATTGAACAACTTATTTTCTTGTAACTACAAGGTAAAGAACTAAATTTTCTTGTGAATACAACTTGAAGAACCAACGGAACCACTTAAGTTCTCGTGAATACGATTTCAAAGAACCAATGAACCCACTTAATTTTTAATACAATTACAAAGAAACTATAAAACCGATTAATTCTTTACTTCAATGATTTAATTTGTGGGTACAGTCGCACAGAACCTGGGAAACTGGTTCATTTTAAGAAAATTACAAAGAACCTGTGGAATTTTAACTTCATTTGTTGGTTCACTTACAAAGAAGCTATGGAGCCACTTAATCTGTGGGTACAATATATCAAGAACCTTGGGATCTGTTTGGCTCTTTACCAGAGCACTGCTGTTTAAAATCATTTGTATTTGACAGGGTTTGAAGACAACAATTTCAATCATAAAAAAAATTGTCCTAAAAGGATTTAAAACATATAAACTAGCATTTTCTTTCTTCTCTTTTCTAATGAAGTCTGCGCGAAGCTTTAGGTCATCATTGTCCTAAAAGAAACATGGATCATGTTCATTTTTAAAAGTTTACACCTCACTAAACAATTCAGTATCTTAACCATCCAGAGGCAAATCTCTTTTGAAAATATTGCTGGAAAACAGAAAATGTCAAAGACCAGTTTTACTAGTATCTCCTTTTCCACAAGGTTTTCGGTCTTTCAAATAATTGCGGACACTGTAGATCAAGATCTTGGATGCACATTGCGTAATAAGGGCATATGTTCCATCGAAAATGATATTAGAAAAAAAGACTTTTAAATGGCAATATTTGAGTTAATACTGTCCGATTGAAAGTTCCATTTAACTTACATAGCAGTAGAAAAATTAATTTGTTATGGAAACTAGTGCTGTGGATGATTATTTTGCTGCCAATCTGGACCTATTTTCTCGTCTCCTGTATTAGAATAAGGGCCGAGAAAGGGCAATATAATTGTAAAATGACCCGTTCTTACAGTGGCATGATAATAAAACCCGATCAGGAAAATACCAGTAATAACTGCCGGGAAAAGTTTAGAGGGTCGTAATTTAGCATTGATTTTCTATCCTATGGAAAATAGTTATCATTTATTCTAGAATGAATAATCGTTTGCGCTTCCGTGTCGTTTCTGTAATTTTTTGCGTTTCTTTTTTTTTTTTGCAAAAATTGAGACAAACTGCGCGAAGGGTGCAAAGACTATCCACATATCAATAGATCATCTCTGAAGCATATCCTGTCGGAATAAATTATTGTCGGTGCGAGGGAATAAACCAGCTATTATTTTCGTCTTTCTTTTGTCTTACTTGTGTCAGAAGCTTTTATAGAAACGTCTTTAAGCGGTTAGTTTTCTTTGCACGAGATAACTAGATTTCATTTTGTAATTTCATGGATTAAAAAAATTACATTGCTGATTTGATCGACGATATTTATGAAAATGTTGAACGGGACCTTCCCTTCGTTAAGATTATTGCGTTATGATATTACACCAAAATACTTTTTTACCCCTTACAAAACGACAAAACTCTAGGCTAATTGAAAGTTAAAGCATTTGCAGATGATTTAACGATTAAAAAACATATCGAAATTCTCTTTCACGTGGTAGGAAACATTGTCAGCATTAAAGAAATAGCTGGTTGTCAGTTGGTTTTGTTTGTTGTTTTGTACTATATTTTTGAAAGTTGTCTCCTTTAACCCTTTACTCCATACATACTTATTTCTACGCATTGCTTGTAGGAGCCTTTGGAAAACATTGTGGCAAAAGGTGAAATTGCTCGTGACGAGCAATTTCACCTTTTGTCACAATGTTTTCTGTGCTATCAAAAGGTGTCATATACACATAAGGAAGAGTTTCATCCTTGTAATTATCTAGGGTCAATTAGAGATACCACAGAAATGCCTGATTGGGTAAAGGGTTAAGGGTCCCTAAAACCCGGATCTGGGTTGTTAAACGGTTAAGCAATCGAGGCAAAACATGCTTAAACGGCTAAATAATGGATTTTTATATGTGCTTCCGTTTACAGTAACACTCCAACTTTATAAATTTCTGCGCAGTACATAATTATGTTTTTTTTTTTCCGTACAAGTATAAAATCTTAATTTTCAATCATAGGATATAGTATTAAAGTCATTCTCTTCAAGGACACAGGATATTGCAAGTATTGGTTAGATGTGACCTGTTTTCTGCTTTCGGATATAGTAGCTTAACCCTTTACTAGACGAAAAAAAATTAGCCCTGCCCATATTGAAAGTATTTGCAGATGACATTCAATGTGACTGAAATGGTGCAATTGATTATTGATAGGGTAGAAAACATTGTGGGAAAAGGAGAAAATGCTGGTTACCAGCATTTTCTCCATTTCCCACAATGTTTTCTAAAGGCTTCTTTCCGAGGGTCGTCAAAAGTCGTCAATGGGTGTGAAAGGGTTGAGAGATAGGCAGTGTAATTCGTCAAGAACTCGCTTTACCAAACTATGGTTATTTTAATAGTAAATTTAGTAAACCAAGTGTTCTTTATGTCACAAAATTATCACGATTGATGAATTCTCTTTAAAATCTTAAATGTTATGTGTAGAATCAAGCGACTCATGGCTGCATTTGGGTAATTTTACGATAATCCGTAGTGCTCATCGTAATCCTATATATATCAGATAATCTGTTTTGCAATAAAATTATGCGATCTCATGGGGCAGCAATCAACGACAGCAGCACATTTTTGCAGGAATGAAACTCCGAACGTTAACTATTCTTGTGATGAGATAGTAGGTGAAAGAATATTTATGCATAATATACCATTTATCGGTGTGCAATGTATATCAATTATCGGTCTATACGTATATTCGGTGTATATAACATGTCTACATGTATACGTATACGAATTATTGGCATGTATGCATAATCGATATATTTGAATGTCGGTGTCAATGAATAATTGCTGTGCACCAATAGTTGGTCACTTAATGTATACAAATTCTCTTTAGGGTTTTGATGAAAACATTTTTTAGTGTATACGAGTTAATGGCTGATACGAATTATAAAGGTATTCGAATTAAGACTTTTCTCGTATAGTCGTCTATGTATTATATACAATTCACCCATAGATTGATAACCAATTTTCCACCTACTTTGAATCGAAGCAAACCGATCGGTTTTTTCCCCGGTAGCACGCTTCATCATAAATTGTCTCCTTAAAGAAAATCAAGCAAGAAACGAGATTATTTCCACTTGAAAGTAGTCATTTAAAGGAATATAAAATGCCAGGGGCTTACAGAGTTTCAATTTTGTCATTAGGGCGCTCTACAGTTTTCTCCTTTATAAAACCCTTATCCTGCTAAACGACTAAAATGAAACTTTCAAGCCGAAAGTAAAAACCCAGATTTAGGTACATCAAATGTATTCTTGGCGAAATATTTCTCAGTATCGGACAGTGTAGATCCAAGATCAGACTGCACGTTCCGTGCAGTCTGATCTTGATCTGCACTGTCCGCAAAAAGTCAGTGAATCCAGCTTAGCAGTCTAAGGGTTAAAGAAGAGAAACGCATAAGCCATTACACTGCCTGATGATAATTGATGAAAGTGCTCGGATGAAAATGTTTTTCGCGTTCCCCTGGGAACCATATTTCATTTTAAGTATAACATTTTAAGAGTTTGTCTTAACGGGCCAAATTTTGGATTTCGCACCACGACATGCTTTCGCCAGGAGCTTGGGGTGAAATGAAATGACAGAAAAAGTCATAAAACCTTCTCGGGTTAAAAAGGTGTTCCTTTTTTTTGAAGATTATTTATCTATATATCTAACCCCTCCCCCCCCCCCCCCCAACTTTTTTATGATTTTATTTTCATTGGTTGTATTAGGAGTTTAAAGCAGTTTTAACAACTCAGGTTATATCACGGAGGCAAGTCCACATAGGCATGCGTTTCCTGGCTTTCTCTCACCAGTATACTGAAACTATTTTCTTTCAAAGTTACTAACTACTTTTCTAACCTGAAATAAAGGAGAGAGGCAAAAAATCTCCTGAAAGAAAATTTGCCTCAACCTGGAATCGAACCCGCAACCATCAGGTTCAGGGTCAGGGGCGCTTAGCACTTGGCTACCCTGTTGGGGCCTTTTTTATGGTTTTATTGGATACTGTTTAGAAGGTTAGGCTATAGATCCTACGATTCGCGGTGGCTTTTTACTTCATGCTGTCGTAATTAGATGAACTGTTATGTACATGCCCAGTTATTATTAGCTTTGTTCATGTGTGTATCTATTTTTGAATGGTTTTCCCCTGTTGCTATTTTTAGAACTGGATTCTCTCTTGTGGAATATTGTGCTGGAAGTTTCCAGGCCTTTATACAATCTGTTTACTAGAAGTTATGCAACTGATTTTAACATGAATTTTCTGGAAGTTTCTCTGTTATTATAAAAGGAAAAGCTTTTACATCTCAGTGTTCACTAGTTAATACATGATTGCCAGACTACAGTGGGGATTATTTTGTGTTTGTGTCATAATTAGTGCTTGGATTACATTCACTTGGATTCGGATCAGACTAGACTAAAGTGAGGATTACTTCGTGTGCTTGGATTACATTCAGTTTGGATCAGGATCAGACTGGAATTAAGACTGGAATAATTTGTCTTTTGGATTTAACATTTAAGGTATTGTTTTGTACTATTGTAATATTGTCACTGTTTATTTGATATTTTTGTTAATAAATTCTGTTAATTGTTATCGTTTGTTGCTGGCTTCTTCTTTCTAGTTACGCCTGACTCGTAACAGAAATTGGGGGCTCGTCCGGGATTGGAAAATAGACTAACGTATTTGTTTTCCATTTTGGACTATCCATCGATTGGAAAATAGACTAACGCATTCGTCTACTAATCAGTAATTATAATACAATTTTGTACTTGAATCCAGCAACAAACAAACATGTCTTTTGACTTAGATAAATTTACGGCTGAACCATCTGTGGAGTTACTGAATTTGGGTAAAAAGACTGATTTGCTTAATCTTGCTAAGCACTATAAATTGTCTGAAATAAAATCTTCAATGCGTAAACATGAAATTAAGAACATTTTGGTACAATATTTTGTTGATGAGGAGATTTTTAATGAAAATGCTCTTTCCCTGATAGTTGACATTCAGTCAGTTTCAAGTTCGAAAGAACTTGAATTAAAACTTCAGATCAGACAGTTAGAAATAGAAAGAGAAAGGGAAAGACAGAGAGAAGAAAGAGAAGAGAGAGAGAAGGAAAGAGAAAGGGAAAGAGAAGAGAGAGAGAAGGAAAGAGAAGAGAGAGAGAAGGAAAGAGAAAGGGAAAGAGAAGAGAGAGAGAAGGAGAGAGAATTTCAATTAAGAATGAGGGAAATTGAAATGCAAGAAAGAGCAAATCAGCCCAAGGAAAAGGTTGAATACAATTTCGATGTTACAAAACATATTAGGCTTGTTCCTCCATTTCAAGAAAAAGAAGTTGATAAATACTTCCTACACTTTGAAAAAGTTGCAGAAAACTTAAATTGGCCAAAAGAGCACTGGACTTTGCTTCTGCAAAGTGTTTTGATAGGCAAAGCTCGTGAAATTTATACACAACTAGGCGTTGAACAATGTCATCATTATGAGACTGTTAAAGAACTTATTCTCAAAGGTTATGAGCTGGTCCCAGAAGCATATAGACAAAAATTTAGAAATTGTAAAAAAGATTCCAACCAGACTCATGTTGAATTTGCTAGAAACAAAGAACAGTTATTTGATAGATGGTGCTGTTCTAAGAAAATAGACCAAAATTATGATAAACTAAGACAACTTATGTTAGTTGAAGAATTCAAACGTTGTATTCAATTTGATGTTAAGACATTCTTAGACGAAAAACAAGTTGAAACTTTAGAAGAAGCAGCTCGTCTGGCTGATGATTACTACCTTACACATAAAGTTTCTTTTATTAATAAACCCAAACCTACTTCCTCACATCCCCAAAATAAATTTATGTCTGGTAATTCATCTGGCATGCCCAGTCAATCCAATACACCCAAACCCAATTCTACTAGTGAAACCAAAAGTCAATATCCCTTATCTCGACCCACTTGTAACTATTGTAAGAAACCTGGTCACCTTGTTTCTGAATGTTTGAAATTAAAAAGGAAGTTAGAAAGTGATGAAGCCAAACCAACAGGGCTCACCACTCTTAGGCCAAGGCCACAGTCTTCTATCAAAACCAATACAATTGACATAGTCACAAAACCCAAGTCTGATTCTACCATGGAGATTTTTGAACCATTTATGTTGAATGGTTTTGTATCACTTTCAGGTGATAATTGCCCACCTACCCCTATTAAAATTTTAAGAGACACAGGAGCTTCTCAATCTCTTATTTTAGCAGATATACTGCCTTTTTCTGAGAAGACTTCTTCCCGTACTAGTGTCCTTATTCAGGGTGTAGAGTGTGGAACTGTTAATATCCCTCTCCATTATGTTAATTTGTCATCAGATTTGGTTACTGGGCCTGTGGTTATTGGTATTAAACCTTCCTTACCATTTAAAGGCGTCCATTTACTGCTAGGCAATGACTTAGCTGGAGATAAGGTTGTGGTTAATCCACTTGTAACTGACACACCAAATATAGGTCAAACAGATGACCCTATCGAGCAGGAAATTCCTGACTTGTATCCTTCTTGTGCAGTTACCCGAGCTATGGTTAAAAAGGCCATTTTGAAAAACTCAAACTCTGACATTGACTTGACGGATACTTTTATCGGTCAATATTTTAATAATGAGATTAAAAAGTCTCTTGATCCCAGTTTGTCTGATACTCAGACAGACTCATCAATGTCTTGTCATTCACTACCACGGTCTTTTGACCAAGGTCACGACACGCTGTCAAAGTCACAGCTTATCCAGGAACAGCAAACTGATCCTGAGATTTCAAAATTAATTTTTAGGGCTTTACCTGAAGATGAAATTTCACAGGTCCCAATGTGTTACTATATAAAGCATGGGATTCTTATGAGAAAATGGCGACCATTTGATGTCCCAGCTGATGATGAATGGGCTGTTTACCACCAAATTGTGGTTCCAAAGTCATATCGCCATGAAATACTAAGTATAGCCCATGAAAGTCCTATGTCAGGTCATCTAGGTATAAACAAGACCTATCACAAAATTATTACTCATTTTTATTGGCCTGGTCTCAAATCAGATGTCTCTAAATATTGTAAAACTTGCCATACATGTCAAATGGTAGGTAAACCCAACCAAACCATTCCTAAAGCTCAATTACAACCTATTCCTGCTTTTGATGAACCTTTCAGTAGGATACTTATAGATTGTGTTGGTCCTTTGCCTCGAACCAAGTCAGGAAATGAGTATCTCTTAACAATTATGTGTACTTCTACACGTTTTCCTGAAGCTATTCCTTTAAGGAACATCAAAACAAAGTCAATAGTCAAAGCTCTTATAAAATTTTTCACATTTGTTGGTCTTCCAAAATCAGTTCAGTCTGATCAAGGGTCAAATTTTATGTCTGGTATATTCCAACAGGTTATGCATGAATTAGGGATCAAGCAATACAGGTCATCCGCCTATCACCCTGAAAGTCAAGGTGCTTTAGAAAGATTTCACCAGACATTAAAAAATATGATAAGATCATATTGCTTTGACACTGAAAAAGATTGGGATGAGGGCATCCATTTGTTACTATTTGCAGCCAGAGAATCTGTACAAGAATCTCTTGGTTTCAGTCCTTTTGAATTAGTTTTTGGCCATTCTGTTCGTGGACCTTTAAAACTTTTGAAGGAGAAATTTCTCTCAAATGATGAAACACCTTTGAATTTACTGCAGTATGTTTCTGACTTCAGAAATAGACTGTCTAGGGCATGTGAGGTTGCTAGGTCTAATCTTGAAATGTCTCAGGGCAAAATGAAAGCAAGATATGACAACCATGTTATTGATAGAAAATTTAAACCAGGTGACAAAGTCCTTGCTCTTTTGCCAATACCTGGCAGACCTCTACAGGCAAGATATTTTGGACCCTACACTATTGACAAGAAAACAAGTGATTTAAACTATATAATTAATACTCCAGGAAGGCGTAAAAACAAACAAATGTGTCATGTAAATATGTTAAAGGAATACTTTGACAGAGATAGCTCTATTTCAAAACCAATTACAGTTGTAAACACTGTCCCACAAGAATCAAGTGTATTTGAAATTGAAGTAAATTCTGACTTTAATGATAGATCTGATCCTGGTCCATCTAAACTTGAGAATTCGGATATTTTGAGAAACCTTGACAACAAACTTTCGCACTTGGAACCATCACAACAGGAAGAGCTGAAACAGTTGATACATGAATATGAACATTTATTTCCTAATATCCCCACAAGAACTGATAAAATCTATCATGATGTCATTGTGGAAGATTCGAAACCAATAAAGCAACATCCATATAGGATGAATCCTTTGAAACAGAAATACCTCCAAGATGAAGTAAAATACTTACTGGAAAATGACTTTATTGAACCTAGCCAGAGTAATTACAGTTCACCATGTATATTAGTACCCAAATCAAATGGAACTTATAGAATGTGTACTGACTATCGTAAGGTGAACTCTGTGACAAAAACAGACTCTTTTCCAATACCAAGAATTGATGACTGTATTGACAAAGTTGGAAATTCTAAATATGTCACCAAATTTGACCTGCTTAAAGGATTCTGGCAAGTTCCACTGACTGATAGTACAAAAGAAGTATCAGCCTTTGCTACTCCAAACGGTCTGTACCAATACAAAGTTATGCCGTTTGGGATGAAAAATTCTCCTGCAACGTTTCAGCGGCTTATAAACAATGTTATATGTGGATTAGATGGCTGTGATGCATATATTGACGACGTCATCATCTACTCAGACAGTTGGAGTGACCACCTTCAAAGAATCAGGAAGTTCTTCGACAGACTCAGTAAAGCAAAACTGACTGTGAATCTTGCAAAAACTGAATTTTGTCATGCTACTGTAACATTTCTAGGACATCTTGTGGGACAGGGTCAAGTTAAACCTTTAGAAGCTAAGGTCAATGCTATCTCTGAGTTTCCTGTGCCTAAATGTAAAAGACAGCTGATGCGATTTCTTGGTATGGCTGGCTACTATAGGAAATTCTGTAAAAATTTCTCAGGTATTGCTGAACCTTTAACAAATTTACTTAAGAAAAGCACAAAGTTCAAATGGAATGACAAATGTCAAGATGCATTTGATCGTCTGAAAGCCATACTTAAGAGCGCACCAGTTCTCTTGGCACCTGATTTTGACAAGTGTTTCAAATTAGCTGTTGATGCAAGTGATGTTGGTATTGGTGCTGTTCTTTTACAAGAAGATAATAATGGTATTGATCACCCAGTTTGTTACTTTTCTAAGAAATTTAACAAACATCAGAAAAATTACTCCACCATAGAAAAAGAGTGTCTTGCTTTAATTCTGGCAATCCAGCAGTTCGAAGTTTATTTAACCTCTTCAACTTCACCGATTGTTGTATTCAGTGATCATAACCCTTTAAGTTTTCTACACAAACTTAAGAATAAGAATCAAAGATTACTGAGGTGGAGTTTATTGCTTCAAGAGTTTAATCTTGACATAAGACACATAAAAGGGAAAGATAACATTATACCAGATGCTCTTTCAAGAGTTTGAAATTCAAATAGTCATTTTCCCTAAATCAAGTTTAAACTGTTTTTTCTTTTAAGTTGTACTTTCATTACCTTGACTATTTTCATTAGTCTGAAATAATTAATATTTGAGTTTGTTATTTCCTATGTATACTTCAGTTAAAGTGTCATATACGTGTATATAAATAATATTGCAAAAAAGAAAGATTTATTTCATAAACCTTTCTTTTTCTTTTCAAGGGGGGAAGTGTTATGTACATGCCCAGTTATTATTAGCTTTGTTCATGTGTGTATCTATTTTTGAATGGTTTTCCCCTGTTGCTATTTTTAGAACTGGATTCTCTCTTGTGGAATATTGTGCTGGAAGTTTCCAGGCCTTTATACAATCTGTTTACTAGAAGTTATGCAACTGATTTTAACATGAATTTTCTGGAAGTTTCTCTGTTATTATAAAAGGAAAAGCTTTTACATCTCAGTGTTCACTAGTTAATACATGATTGCCAGACTACAGTGGGGATTATTTTGTGTTTGTGTCATAATTAGTGCTTGGATTACATTCACTTGGATTCGGATCAGACTAGACTAAAGTGAGGATTACTTCGTGTGCTTGGATTACATTCAGTTTGGATCAGGATCAGACTGGAATTAAGACTGGAATAATTTGTCTTTTGGATTTAACATTTAAGGTATTGTTTTGTACTATTGTAATATTGTCACTGTTTATTTGATATTTTTGTTAATAAATTCTGTTAATTGTTATCGTTTGTTGCTGGCTTCTTCTTTCTAGTTACGCCTGACTCGTAACAGAATTCACTTATTTGGATAAGAATTGTTTTAACATAAGACGGTACAACCTGACCTTGGATTTAAACTGTCCGATTGTTTAAGGAGATACAGAGGCTTTAGCGGACGGAATAGATCAAGATCATGCTGCACAGAACGTGCAGCATGATCTCTGAACTATACCGCCCGCTTGCAACGTTTAATCTAGCTTTTAATCTTTAATCTTCCCGAGTTTCAGTGGGCTGCTTTTTCGGCCGTAGGGGGAGGTCCAAAGAGTCAGAGAGTTAAAGTCAATAAACCATTCTACAAATATTTCCCTCGTATCTCAAGACTTCAAGGGTGATCTTTTCAGATTTTGGCTCCTGATATATTGCATTTTCGTGCAGACATTTGTCCCTAATACGCTTTCTCTTCAACATACAAACGCGATTGAAAGAAACGTAAAAAAAGGAGGGAGAAAAAACTCATTTATAACCAACGCTAAGCTATGACGACTACAAGAAAGACCTGTTCGGTATTTCTTTGAATTAAACTTCTGACTCAATTGAGTAATCTACAAGCCGGTTTGATTAGCCTCTGAATTTGTGAAAACCCTCATTTTAACGCGGAAAAATGGTTAGTTTGACGGCATGCAAAAATGTAGTTTCACTAGAATTATAGTCAGAGTTATACATACATGTATGAATGAAACACGGATATTGCAATCCGACAGTTAGCCGCCAAAAAGCTAGATTAACCCTTTCCCTGGTTTTACGTGTCAGCAGTAAAAGTCTTTTGAAAACACTGTGGGAAAAGGAGAAATTGCTCGTAACGAGCAATTTCTCCTTTTCCCACAGTGTTTTCTACCCTTTTTGAGAACTTTCTGCCATTATTTCAAAATATAAAATTGTCGTCTGCAAACTCTTTCAGTTTGGAAGAGTCCAGAATTGTCGTTTGGGAAAGGGTTAAGGAGCGACAATGTACCACAAAACAGTTTGGTTCAAAGACGATTAAATTTTAAATCAGTCTATATTGTAAGCATATTCTGGAGGCGAATTAAAAATGGATAGAAAAACTAAACTTGAAAGCACTGGGAAATTCATTAATTTTTACGTCGCTTTCAATATTATTTTCGCAGTTTCACGGCAACAACTCGCCACAAATTCATGTATTCCTTGAGTTTCATATGTACTAGCTAAGGGCCCTGAAATGCCCCACGAAGTGGCAACAAATCTAAAACTAACGTAAATCATACAAGACCAACTGAAAGGTTTGTATTCAGACTAATTGTTTCGTTGTTTTTTTTTTTTATATTCTAACCGTGTTGCAACCAGATCAAGTGGTCATGACATGGAATTCGAGTGTTTATCCGCATTGCGCCTCATAACTCACAACGTGGTCTATTGAAGGATATTTAAACCGTAATAGAAAAAAAAAATCCAATTCTAACATGACCAACTCTTAATGAAAAGAAAAACAAGTTCATACTTAGAGTAAAAACGCGGATGCAGATTAAATTCCATGGAATGGATAACTTATTTACTTCATACAGAATGACGTCACTGTATGTAAAATGACGTCACTCTACATAGAATAACGTAGATTCTAACATGGCACGCGACTTTGACTCTATAAAGACAGTGCAAGGAAAACGTGGTAAAAGCTGCGACAATCCATGTAGAGTGACGTCATCCTATATCGAGTGACGTCATTCAGTGAGTGAGTTATTCAATGGAACATAATCTTCATCCGCGTTTTTACTCTTAGTTTGAACTTGTTTTAAGAATTGGCCATGTTAGAATCGAATTAATCTTCTTTCTATCGTGGTATATTGTTCAATAAACCACGTTGTGAGTTATGAGGCACAATCAATAACCCACTCGGGCTATCGCCCTCGTGGATTATTTATTGTGCCTCATAACTCACAACTGTGGTTTATTGAACGATATACCACGATAGAAAGAAGATTATTTCTTAATTCTAACATAGCACGCGATTCTGGCTCTGTAAACACAGTGCAAGAAAAGCGTGGTAAAATCTGCGATAATCCATCTAGAGTGACGTCATCTCATATCGAATGACGTCATTCATTGAGTGAGTTATTCAATGGAACATAATCTTCATCCGCGTTTTTACTTTAAGATTAAAGATGTTTTCCTTTCGTTAAGAATTGATCATGTTAGAATCGAAATAATCTTCTTTCTATCGTGGTTTATCGTTCAATACACCACGTTTTGAGTTATAAGGTGCAATGAATTAACCACTCGGGCTATCGCCCTTGTGGATTATTTATTGTGCCTCATAACTCACAACTGTGGTTTGTTGAACGATATACTGCGATAGGAAGATTATTTCTTATTTTTACCACTTTTTCGTTGCACCGTGTTCAAAGAGCCGCATTCACGTTTCATGTTATAATCTCACCTTTGACCTGCTTTTGCATAGATTTATTCTGAATGAATACTCATTTTCAATTGGTTGATGATGTTTTAAATCTGGAGAAAAAAAATGGGTAAGCGTCTATTTTTTGTTATGTTTTCTATTGGCAATGAAAAAATAAACATCCGTAAAACTGTACATCAAAAAAATTAACAGGTTGAAGAAGTAAAGAAGTACTGTGCGAAATAACCGGATGCAGAGAATTCCATAAATAGGAAGGTATCATTATTTGCCTCACTCGAAAATCAAGCTGCGCGCGTTACTGACCAAACTACTGGAACACGGTTGCAAGTCAGAGCCCAATCCTTTATCACACAATAACGACTTTGAAAGACCCTTAGGTGAGGGACTTAAGAAAACATTGTGGGAAAAGGAGAAAATGCTGGTAACCAGCATTTTCTCCTTTTCCCACAAGTTTTTCTACCATTGAATAATTTTAGCCGCGTGAAATCATTTTCTCGTCAGCCATTGCTCTCAATTTGAACATGTCTATTTTTTTGTCTTCGTGTAAAGGGCCAAGGCATTTATCTCCCGCCACGACGGTTTATTCTCTTCGTCATCTTCGACCTCTCTGTACATATTGATCCCGTCTCTCTCCTCCTTTATAATAATATATCGACTTGAAGCACCGCTTGACTGGTATTTAGAATTAAAGACGGCCACTTCAGATGTGAAGAATTCTTAAATCAACACTGAGTGTCATTTACACGTGGCTAGCTCTCAGTCCGAGTTATTCGAATGTTTACTAATGTCTCGTGTCTCTGTTTGCTTTCTTGGCCCCTTCTCCCAGGACACCCAAGTCCTTCATCTTTTTGCAAGAACAGTTTTTCTTTTTTTTTTTTTAAATAGTAGACTAAGATTAGGTTGCAAGTTTATGCACGCTGATATCCGTCTTCTTTTCTTGATTCACAATAAGGTTTTTGCCCTTTTTGACCAAAATGACCCCTGACGGAGAAGCTCTTTATCCTTGTACCAGTGTTTTTATTTGTCCCTTTTCACAATTTTTTCTGTATCAAACACAATTTACATCTCTTTAGCTGCATTCAATTTCCTGGCTTGTTTTGCCTCCAATTTAAACTATTCCAAAAGTCTGTCGTTTGGCAAAGATTTAATTCTTAGGTAAATTCGCAAGAACTAACCAGTATATCCTAGGTATATACAAGGTAGCGCCACGGACTATTTTCAGCGCCACGGACTATTTTCAGCATCGCGGACTATTTTCAGCGTCACGGACTATTTTTTCAGCGCCACGGACTATTTTTTCAGCGTCACGGACTAATTTTTCTAGCGCCACGGACTACTTTCGGATATAGATTAACTCTTCACCATACGACAAAGTTTTAAAGAAATCAAGAAATTGAAAGCATTTGCATGCGATAAATTCTGCGAGGCTATTAAAACGATCGTTTAGTATTTGGATGGTTAGAAAACATTTCGTGGAAAGAAAAATGCTGGTAACAGGTTACCTGTCATGATTTTTATTCTTTTCCAACATTCTTTTTTTAAAGCTGTATTCCTCAGGGTGGTTAAACTTTGGTATTGTGTGATAAAGGCTTAAACGTGCTATTGTACAACTGTCATTGTGCCGCTGCCGGAATCTCCGAAATGGGTTTCTGTATATTTCTATATGACCTGCAACTCGGATATTTGCGTAAAGTGTCGTCTCGGATCAGCCTGCGCAGTCCGCGCAGGCTGATCCGAGACGGCACTATACGATTACATTCGATTTGTGCAATAGCAGTGCTCAAAATAGAAACTCCCATAAGAACGGAACGTGTCGCCTCAAATTAGCCTGCGCGGAGTGCGCAGGCTGCTCCTAGACGACGCTTTACACTGTAAAAAATGGTAACGCGTGACGCGTTTCGAATATGTTCCATAGCGAAACACTGCCGTTTCGAGGTGTGCAATACCGAAACACATGACGTTCACTAATTAAACAGCCGTTTCAAACTGAAACGGTTGTGTTCCGTAATGAAACGCGTGTGTTTATTTCAGAACGCCAGCGTACAGATATTAAACACCAGTGCTTTGGGCTAAAGTTTAAAAAATGTGAAGTAAATCATAGTAACTCAGCTCCTGATTAATTATATTGAAATCTCATTGTAATAGATAGCTTCGAGTGAGTTCTGATGACTTCAAACACAAAACTCTGTAAGGGGTGTTTCATTATGAAACGCTGGTGTTCTCTTGTCAGCGAATTATGCACATTTAGGCGTTTCAATTGAGAGTTACCATTTACTCAGAGAGGAAAAAAAAAACCATGAACTCACGATTCATACTATAATTGTATAGACATTAAATATAGAATCAAACAGGAACATTCGAAAGTTTCGATTTATGCATCAAACAAGAGTCCCACTACAAATGACTGACAATGATGTTTAGACTTTGGATTTATTTTGTATGGGGCGAATTTGTTATGGGCCGAAATTCGAATTGGGCGATTTATCCTAGGACGAAACAACAACCGCCATTTTGAAGCCGAAAGATACAGATGCGGGTAAGTTTGAAAAAAAAAAAAAAGTCTTTCGTTTAAGTATGCATAGAATCTACACAAGGAACACGGTGTAAAGGCATTTTCAACAAAATAGTATTGTTGTAGATCTACAGGAATTAGCAATATTTAAAAAGTGGATGCAGATCCACAAATGAAAAGTGCAGTTTCTTTTAGGCGCCTTTCTACAGTGCGTAGCCATAATGATGTAGGTATCTATCTAGAGTCTACGCAACGTCAGAGTTAACTGTCTGAGAAAAAATAATGTCTTGCAATTTGTGTTTATTTCATTGTTATCTGTCTCCCTTCAACAGAGAATAAACCGTTTCATAGTAAAGTCTAAACTTGTAACTGCAAATAGTTTTGCCTATATATAATATTGATGATGTCAGATGACGTCAGGTTTGACGTCATCTAAAATATGTCTGCCAGAGGTCGTAATTTGACAACCGAACATAAACAAACAATCATAAATCTACGTGAAAAATAACTAAGTTATCTGGGAAAAGCTGTAGACTCTGAAACAAGTTCAAACATTACAGACATTTTTGAAAAGATTTTTGGAGCGCGGAAATACCGAAAATCTTGAGCGAACTGAGAGGAAATGAAAATCCTAACTGATAGTCTGCTGTTTTTTATTCTTTTTTTCTTCAATTTAATGCCATGTATTGAAAAAAGGGAGGGGGGGAGGGGGGCTTGATTTAAATTCCAATTTATATGTAGATCTACCAACATCTCTTTAAATAAGTACAAGGCAAATTTCATGAAACTTTATATTGATGTTGTTTATAATGAGCAACATGCAATCACTATCTGTTTTTTTTTTTTCATTTGATTAAAAGGCCATTTCATGGAAAAGGGTGGCTTTATGTAAAATTTTACGATGGACCAATAACAAAAAGGCCATGTGTACATGCAAAATACAATACTACTCATACGTTTCTATAAAAAGAGGTCTATGTTCCTATCAGAAGAGGTCTTTTTTGGAATGGGATTTCATTTCAATTAAATAACTCTTTCTACATGATTTTAATTTAATACTGTTAGGATTGTTACCATCAATAGGTTTTTTTTTCTGTATCGCAGTAGATATATAGCTTCTTTGGAATAAAAAATAAATCTCTGTTTAGTTTTGAGCTTATTCTTGGAATCATATTTCACTCAAGCAAATTTTAAAAAATGTGACAGCCAACGAAGGACAAAGTGGTCGCAGGAAATGTTGATTCTCATCAAATTTTACAGATTTTGGCTGAAGTACAATGCTTGCTCGTACTGAAAGAGGATAAAATCCAGTAACCCACAACTAGTTATGAAGTGGTTTGAGACCCTATTTGAAGCAGATACAAGATTGAGAAACATGGTAAATGTGAGTAAACTAAATTTTGTTTGGTTTCTGTAAAATACATCAAGGGTTTTCTCTGACTTTCTCAAACAGGGGTCATTTGATCCTATTTACATGACTGAAAGAAGGAAAACAATTAAATTTTAGGGGATAGATCTATATTATAGAAAATTTGAGGGTACCAATTAAAAAGAATAAGGATTCCGAGTAGGGGAAAAACCTGATACATGTAGATTGTGTGGGTTTGACACTTTTTTTTATTAAGTTATAGGATATGGCAGAAGCAAGTTTAACCGCAGAAGCTTTCTTTTATACCTTTCATGCTTCATTTAATTGGCCCATTGTTTAGAAGTGTAAATAAGAAATTGAATTGGAGTATTCAAGAATTAGAATTTGATTTTTTTTTTTCAGATCATTTAGTCTCATTGCTGTCTAGTTGTGTTTTGAGTATGAAGATTGAGCATAGAGGTTACATTGTTTTTGGTACATATAGCTAACGATTACATTGCTGTTTACCATTAAATTTAAAATCCTTTTGCAATCCACAATTTTCTGTAGGTAAGAATCTAAATTGCTATCACAAGTTTCAACAGCCCTGCAAAAAAAACTTTTAAAACATTGGAAAAGGAAAAAATGCTGGTAACAGAATATTCTCCTTTTCCCACAATGTTTTCTTTCCTCACAAAGACAAATCATCATTGATCTACTTTTAATTTGTGGCCTGCAGATGCTTTCAATTCAGACCAGTTTGGTAATCAGTTAATTCTTTACCAAACGACAAAATTTTAGACTGGAGTGGTCCAAATTAAAAGCATTTACAGATGACAACATAAAAGTAACTGAAAATTTGATATTTGTTTTGTAAAGGGTAGAAAACACTGTGGGAAAAGGAGAAAATGCTGGTAACCATCCATGATGCCTTGCAAAGACTTCTTCCTCAGCGTCGTTAAAATTAGTCACTGTAAACCATTTGATAAAATGTAGGTTTTCCCAGAATGTAAAGCATCTGCACAAGACAAATTAGATGAATTTCAAATGATGTGGCTACAAAAGATAGATGAATGGGTTACAAAAGATTGTGGGAAAAGTGGTAGTTATAATTTATCCTTTTCCCATATTTTTTATGGTTTTCTTCCCCAGGTGAAAACAACAGGTTATTTGACGAATGGATAATGATGCACCTTGTATAGGATAAGTGGATAACACTGAGTGGATAACACTAATTGTTTGGCTGTGCTGATCAACCAATTGAGTCTGAAGCTGCCTATGTACAGGGAAATTGTTAGAAGACAAAACCTTTTGCTAAGGTAGCAAGGTATGTGCTGTATTCTAATTTATCAAACCATTTTACAGCCAGGCTGCATAAAGTTTAAGCATTGTAATACACGTTCCTATGTTGGTATTAAACTATTGGCAGGGACAGCACTTTATAATCTACCTCCAAACTTTTGAAGCACATATCAATTGTTCATTTACCATTAAGATTGAAGAAAAATATGGTGCAAAATTTGTGGTAGTTGAACTCTTCAACCAAAAGCTCAGACTTTTTGTTGACCCTTATAGAGAAAGCTTTTGAAAACACTGTGGGAAAAGGATAAAATGCTGGTATCAGTCATTTTATCCTTTCTCACAGAGGTTTTTTGATTTTGAAAATCATATGTAATTATTTGAGGCCAAATGATTATTTTTCTTAGCCTTTAAATGATTTCAATTTCAACCAGAGTGCAATTCAGTAAGGAGTTAGGAATCATCTATTTGCTGTTATTTTGTTATTTAAGGTACTTCTCAAGATAAAAATTGCTATAAAGCCTGAAATTCACCTGAGCGGAAAGTGTTCAATATGCTTGATCTTTGTCACATTGCTTGAATTGTTGAGTTCCTTTAATTAGTATCTAGCTACCAGAGCTAATTTCAGGAATCTTAACCCTTTACTACAAACCTAAACTTCTAACCGCCATGTGAAAGAAGCCTTTTCAAAAAATAGTGGATGAAGGAGAAAATACTGGTAGCTAGCATGTTTGTCCTTTTCCTATGATGCTTTCTCTCCCTCATAACCAATTTTTGAATCTCGTTTATTTTGTTTTTTTTCGGTGGGGGGCAGGGGGGTGGGCGATGTCTGTGAAATTGAATACTTTTAATTTAGACATGTCTAGAATTTTGTTGTTGTTGTTTTTCAGCTAAGATATTATCAGACGTTGCTTGGGTGATGTTGCTACACCAAAATTGCAAGAATAGTTGAGCTTTGCGTACAGTAACACAATTTTCTTTCTGGTTGTTACAGATTTAAGAACTGAGGAAACTTGAGCAGATTTTGAAATCTTCACCAGTCCCTACTGTGGGCACCCAGTTTGAAAGTTGAAGAGAAATAAGTGCAGATTGAGAACACGGCAGTTGCTTTTGACAGTCAGTGTTGGCTGTGGCTATTTTGATGGGGTTTTATTATTTAACTGGTGTAGAATATCCTAATGATTTTGTACAGTAGACAGTGCTTCAAAAACATTTTGATAACTAATTACAGTAATGGTAATGATTTGATTTGGTGAATAACTGATTTTATTTGTAAGACATATCTTTAATAAATGAAGGAAGAATTTTAATCGTTCTATATTACTGATCTCACCCTTTTATATTCAGGCCAAAGACGCAGCCCTGGTATTGAAACACATGAAGTGTTCATCCTGCATCTGCAGAGGACTTTAATAGGGTGTTGTAAAACGGCACACCATTTGTGTGAAACATGTTACGTGTTTCAATTTTGAAACATGTGACATGTTTAAAAGTGGAACATTAATGTTTTCCTGCATGAACGCCATGTGTTTCAAAAGGGAACGGACGTGTTTACCCGAAGTGTTCATGTGTTTAAAAAGTGTAACAGGGGATGTGTTTCGCTTTGAAACGCGTCACATGTTTCAGTTTTAAACATATGAAGTGTTTAAAACTGGAACACTAGTGTTTTCCCGTCTGAACGCCATGTGTTTCAGAAGTGAACATGTGACACGTTCTATATTAATGTGTTTAAAAAGTGTAACAGAAAAAGTGTTTCATTATGTGTGCAAATGTGAAACATCTGTTTTTACAGTGTACACAACTGACCGAATGCTCCTTTTCGCGTTTTGCAGGCCATAAAAAAGCGTGCAAACATTACTTAATGTATATGTTAGTATGTGCTTCTCTAGGCGTTATATTTTGATAGAAAACGCAAAAAAACTTTTTCTTGGAAACATTTTTGCAAGACCAATCTATTTTCTTTAAGGCAACTCAAAGCCAATCACGACATCAGCGTTCAAATATGAGACAAGGCTTTGCTGAGACGTCTTTCTTTTCTAAACGACAAGGCGAATCTTGATCGTGAATTCATTTTCCACACTTCGAGGCAAACGTTCTTTTTGGCGGGACCTTTATTTTCAAATTTCGAGAAGTTCATCTGAGCTCTATATCTTGGACGAAGAAACAAAGTGTTTTTTTTTTTTTCTTTTTCGCGAGACAAAGCGTTTTGGGGGTTTATTAAGGAGGAGAAGAAGAATATGAAGAAGAGCAAGTTTGTTAAGTTTTAAGAACGAAGTATGACCTTTGAGGTCTTTATCTAAATGTGACCGGGAACTAAACGGCGACGAAAAAGCTTCATCGAGAATTCATTGCGTACTTTGGAACCTGTAAACAGTTTATTTCAAATCGGCCATGGTCAAATTTAGAAATAATTGAGAAAGTTAGGTTTTCCGTGCAATTTTTATAAGAATAAGAGTTATTACAACCATGAACTGTGTTAGATTAAGGGAAAGAAGCATTTAGTTTATCCGTGAAACAGGTCATGAAATATTCTTCTTTATTCTATAGGTTTGACCCCAAATGCGAACCTGAGGGGTCATGGAGCTAGCAGCTATTTTTAGCGGCAAAATAAAAGTAGGGTAAGGGCATGAAAGATTGCGAAAAAAAAAACGGCATGGTAACGTGCTATTTTGCACTTTATTCCCAGATTATGTGTTGTTTTGAGTTTCAATTTAGCTTGGCATTTTCAGTCTAGCTTTCTGGGTTTGCATTTTGTGAACTTTGGGATATGGGCTAAAATTGTATATTTTCTTTTTTTCGACCATCCCACTTACCTGTATTGATCAGTAATTTTATCATTTTACAAGTTGAACATGATTTATTTATAAACTCTAAATAAATAGGATTTTACTGTTGTATTCAAGTGCTTTTCATAATTTCTGATTGGTTATATTGACTGTTTATTGGACAAGTTTTGTGTGACGCCGTGAATACCTACAACATTTAACACGCAAACCGTTTGCTGCTGCCTTTATGAATGTAAACCGTAATGAAAACAATGAAACATTGGCCGAACCCATGGATCTTTTTCCTGTAGGTGACATACAGTTTTGACAAAGTTTGATGATTTTCTTAATTTGGAGAAAAATGTTCCGGTAATAACAACCCTTATTAATTAATATATAGAAGTTATACAAGGAAACCGGTCCACGCGATACCAGTCACATTTCTGATTTCGTATAGTACACAGGTCGTGACCCCGGCTTAATACGACTTGACCTCCGATCAATACAGTTGACCTCGTATCAATATTGATGACCCGCGACCAATACAGAAATCCTTGAACGTGATTGGTCAAAAGTTCAGTGGCGTGAGCGTCTGCGCTTACTTTTAGCCAATCACGTTCCAGGAGGCGGCAAAGTAAGCGTAACCCAAAAATTGATATTTGTTTCCAGCAGGGTAGAAAACATTGTGGGAAAAAGGAGAAAATGCTGGTTACCAGCATTTTCTCCTTTTCCCACAATGTTTTCAGAAGGCCTCTTTTTCAGGGTCGTAAAAACCAGAGATTGTTTGGTAAAGCGTTAATTAATAAAATTGTCATTAATCAAGTGATTTCGTATTGGCCCAGTTACAGGTCCTCGGTCAGCCGTATTGACCCTCGGCCTTCGGCCTCGGGCCAATACGGCTGATCTCGGACCTGTAACTTGGCCAATACGAAATCACTTGATTAATAACATTATATTATTGTACGTTGTCTGCGCATGTCATATTCTTTGATATTCGACCTGCCTGCTTTGACGTATCACCGATCCCATACGCTAGAGAAAAGTAAGGCTTACACCGAAGCTATTACCCAAACCTGTATACCGGGGCTGTTTTAATAAATGGCCGATGCATAGGTTACATGCTAGCTGATCAAAGCTGAATAAATCGCACCAGGTTGCGTTTTATTGAGTAAACGTTTATTTTAGTTTGAAATTCAAAGTAACGGTTGTCGCGTAGAAAAGTTGTCCGGTTCTGTATCCAGCATGCCCGAAATAGGTAGAGGTGTATATATTGTAGAATGCCATCTAGCAAGAGAAAATGCCTTATTGTAAATAAAACTACGAGAAGATAAAACGGCAACGAATGGCCGGCTCAAACAATTCACCGAGGCACCTGTGTGCCTGGAAAAGGTCAGGGGTATTGGATGGATCAAAGCGCTGAAAGCGCCGGATAATGAATTCGGAGAAATCATTTGAAAAAAAACATCTATATCCAGAGCAGTTTTAGATATGATTGGCCTGCAACATGTGAAAAGGGACACTCGGATATTTGCGAAAAGTGTTGTCTCAGATCAACCTGCGCAGTCCACGCAGGCTAATACGCTTATCCGTGACGACGCTTTACGCAAATGTCCGAATGCCCCTTTTCGCGTGTTACAGGCCATATACGACATAGTTATTCGGACCCTTGTGAATCTTGTCATTAATCGCCAAAAACGATATATAAATCGTTAACACTTGGCACTTTTGCGATCTTTTCAGTAAAATATGACGTGGGATACTGTATGTAGTGAAATAGTCATCATGAGTACTCTTGTCAGTGTAAAGGTTATTAATACCCTATGAAATGTAATATTTACAATCAATAAGAAACTAACTATAGAAACTGGTGCAGTTATAGAGAGAATAAAAAGTGACATATGAAAAAAATATCGTAATCTACTCAGAAGTAAATATGTGTCGCATAAAGTATGTCCAAGAGTAAGACAATCATTGTTAACACACAACATAGAAAAATAAAGACGTACCGTATTTAGTTCTTCGATTTTTTGTAAGTTATTTTTTCTCCTTTTGAAACAGAAATCTTTTGGAAACACTCTCAAAAATGGACTAATTGTCCGTAGCAATCGTTATCATGCATTCATAAAAAAGATACTTTCTTTAGCTGTAAATGAATCTTCTTCGTTTGAAATGAATTGGTTCTTGATTTTTTTAAATATATGACGTACATACAAGTTAACAACATACACCAATAGTAACCAACCAACACATTAACGAAACACATACAATCATGTTCAGATAAGACGTTGTATCACATTCAGATAAGAGGTTCTATATCATAACTTTAACCCTGAAACTGGAAGTTCTTCACTAAACCTATGTCGTGAGATCCAATATAAATTGTCTTATCCAGCAATTAATATGAATATCTACATTATTGGTTTCGGAAGAGTAGGTAAGTACTGCTACATTTATAATTACACAGATTTTTCAGGACTCCGTCATATAGTTAAGGTAAAATCAGATGTTGTTAATATATGTATGTTGAACGATATATTGACAGCCAAAATGACTCGAAATCTGGTTGAGTGGAATAAAAGAAGCATTCATCACGTGTAATACAAGTTTTCACAAGAGCAATGTTAATAACAGTTGTTCATCCTAGGTACGAGAGGTGGACTGATAAACCAGCGCGTTAAGTCTTTACAAAACGACGAAATTTTAGACTGCTTCAAATTAAAAGCATTTGCAGCCGATGAATTAAAGGTGTAAAACATGTACCACAATACTGTAATGCGACACAAATTTGAAAGGGAACGAGTAAAATATGTGAAAACTGATTTTGTAATTTAAGGGATATTTGTTAAAATGAAATTGCTCCCATTTTCACACCATTTCTAAATAGTATCAGTTGTAAGGCAAAAATGTGTTTACAGAGATTTTAGAAGCTGGAATAATTGTTGAATGCTGCTTTGAGGAAATTGGTCTATTATATTCACAAAGTTTATTAATAGACTGAAACCTTTCAGTTCCATAAGCGAAAAAAGGGCTTTGGATAATGGCACAGATCAAGATCAGACTACAGAGAACACGCAGTCTTATCTTGGGCCTAATCCGTTTGCTTGTTTAGTAAAACCTTTTAGATAAAAAAAAAATCCGAGTTTTAGTAGGCGAGAGAGGTTATTTTTTTACGTTGGGCTGTACGAGATAATTTTAGCTTGGGCGGCGGACGTAATCTATTTAAGTATTTTTTTCCAGAAATGTTTTTTTGTTTTATTCTATCCACCCAAAAATATTATTATTGTTGAAAAAGTGCTAGCAGACAGGCGGGGTTGTACCACAATATGAAAAAAGTCATAATAAATGGCGTAGATATCTGTATTTGTAATTATTTTCAAGTGTTTAAACAAGGTAATTAAAAGTGTTCTATTTCTGCTTTAGAAAAAAAAAAAGAACACGTGTGGTGGAGGATTACGATACAATCCTGAAGGAAAACTCGGTGATTGTAAAAAGAAAATGAAACCGCTGTAATACAGAGAAATGACCCTCCCCTACAAAATGATCTGTCATTTCACGAGGTAGAGGAATGACCCGGGTCATTATTCTACGTAGAGAAATGACCCTCTGGGGTCATTTCTCTACGTAGAATAATGGCCAGGGTCAATCTTCTACGTAGTAAAATAACTTCTGGTGTCATTTCTGTACGTAGAAGAATGACCCAGGTCATTCCTCTTCGTAGTGAAATGACCCAATGGTCATTTTGTAGGGGAGGGTCATTTCTCTGCATTACATCGGCTGTCAAATACATTTAGTGAATACCTCTTTACCACACATTTAAATGTGGCGTAGATGATAGAAATTTTCATTTGGTAAGGTAGAAAACATTGTTAAAAAAGGGAAAAAAATGTTGCTCAAGTTTAAATCTCTCTTTCAAAATTTATCAAACCACAAACTTGACCTATCTGATGCACTTCATTAATGATAGTTTGTGAAATTCGCTTTGCAAGTATTAGGAAGACCTTACATATACGTAGTAAGTCAATGATCGCAACATCTCTGAGTAAACGAAAGAAAAACACGAAGAAATCAAGTAAAAAGACCTTGTGACATTTTTTTTTTAACCATGGAGGTTTCCTAAAACAAGAAAATGAATTTGAATTTCGCTCTTTTCCCCCATTGAAATACTCCAGCTTTAGCCGATATATCAGACAAACAACCCACCACTTTGGTCATTTGCAATCATTAAAGTTTTAGAATTTACACTGGCCAAAACATCAATTAATAAGAAAGCGAAAAAAAAAAAATTGTGCACTGAGGTAGGAAAATCCGTCTTGTTATCTTGAACCGAGGTTTTGATGTTTTGATGTTTTGTCACAGTTTATTTTACATCTGTGTTTATGTATTTTTTTTCTAAATATGATGTCTTTATCTTGATTAATTTAAATACAGATAAAACTTTAACACTAATGATAGATTGTGTAGACTTCATATGGCAGAATGTATAATCGATCGCTGACAGTCAGGGAAGCTTTGAGGAGATCAGAATTGAATGCACGAACAATGCATTTCGCGATAGTGTATGTTACAGACTGATTTAAGCCTTAGAGCGCCAAATAAACTTAACATACATTTTCAGTCCAGAAATCACACTGATCAACGTGAGCCGCGGACACCATGTGTTCTCGGTACACCAGATCGGATTTTCCATGGAAGAACCGGAGGTGGTGTAAGTATTTTCATTTTTATGGACCTGGTTTACATAGATAGAAATGTTGATTTACAGCAATGTCAAGACGAATGATTGATCTGTTTACATACATACTAGGGTATAATAATACCATCATTTAAGCGAGCTGTGGCTTTATGAGCAACTGGGGTCTTATTGTTTTGGAGTTTATCGCCGAATTTTGGACAAAATCCCAAACCATTGTTCATTTTACAAGTTTGTATGATAAGATAAATGTATTACCTAAATGAACACAAAATTTCACTGAGAAATGTCCATCCAAAGCAAAGATATACGCTTTTGAATGGACCTGGGTAGAGGAAAATATGCTAACAAGACACCAATTTTATTTTCAATGTATGCACATGGACACCAGATCAGAAACCGCTTGCGTTAACTGGACACCAACCTTTAAATCATCAATATTTCTGCCTGAAACTCGATGCTTGGGCTGTATACGAAGACTATTTTTGTAAAAATTATGTCACTACGGTCCATTACCTGATAAAGAGCATGTTCAACCCAATTTCATTACTTCTAGCACTTGCTTTTTTGAAATATTTGCAATATTACGGCAATTTACGAAGTAGACCTACGATGCTTGATCACAATTGACAGGTCATTGCCTCCAATGTTGGTGCAAGACATGTTCCTTGTTTACAGCGTTTCAGTTTTATGAATGTCGTATCAACCCATTACCAGGCAATTACGAGCTATAATGTACTTGGGAAAGATGGCTTAGAAAAACATTGTCCCTATTAACTAATCCAACGAATTTGTAATTCGTGTTCATGAGTTCAAGAATTGGTCACACTTGCCAACGTATGTATATTTCGTAGTCCAAACTGGAATCCAGGCAGATCCGGAATCTGCCTAGACCAAACTGGAATTCGTCTATAACAAATCAGGATTCCAGTTTAGCTTTGCAGCTCTACAACCTGCCTAAACGAAATTTTAATAATTTCTCGTTGAATATAGAGCGTCTATGTATGAATCATCTTACTTTTAAGAAGTTTTAGTCAGAAATTCAGAGTAAATATAAATTTTGAATGTCTTGTACTAATAAAAAAGGAGGAAAAAAAGACCGATTGTGGAAAAATCATGTAAAATGCTTTAAATGAAAATACCTCTCAATTGTAAACATAATCAAATCAATATATTTAAAAAAGATATATTAGGAAACAATGCATTTTGGTCTACACAAAATTTGAATTCTAATTTGGTCTAGGCAGATTCCGGATCTGCCTAGATTCCAATCTGGCCTACGACATATACGTTGGATTGACGGCTTTGACGTTAGATTGTACATACACCGAAAATGTTCAGTTCTTTCATTCTTGATGGTATTAAAAACTTTTTTTGTAGAACACGCTACATGCCGAATGGGACTATGAAAATTAATTATCTTCAAGGTAATGCATAACACATATAGACATATTTGTAAACATTCGAGTACTGGTAAAGAGGTGAGTTTGTTTTTGAAATTTCCCAGCAACTTGATTACTGACATTTTTTTCACTTGAAAATTTTTCACTTTTAGTTTGATACTACCCCTTTGATGCTCTAGAACCAACTAAAGATTTCTGCATGGATAAAAAGAGGGAACAGAATCAGGTTAAATTTATATTGCTCAAAGGTACGTAGTGTGCTAGGAAATTATTAGAGAGGTTAATTGCAGCCATGGCAAATTACTAAATTAAATCTTTTCTGAAATTCGTCATTTATAAAAATAAATCACGTCTATATCCTGTTTCGTTTTTTTTTTTTTTTTAAATTTCGCTTTTTTTACAAAACTATGACGAAACAGACTGTGTATCAGAATAATTACGCTCGAAGATATTAGCAAATTCTCTGGCAGTCTGAATTTTAAAACCACCACTGTTGGTGATACGAAATACAGTAAAACCTGGCATGTTGGCCACCTATATTAAGCAAGCAACCTAAATAAACAAGCATACATGTAGTTCCAGACAAATAACATTGCACAGAGATTCATCTATATCAAGCAAGCACCTGCCTTTGGCAAGCTCTTTTGACCGTCCCTTTGGTAATTGATTAATATAGGTTTAACTGTAACTATATCTCAGCACTATAATGCTGCATTTACTAGAACTATGTAAGTTTGTAACAATAAAGATTAATATCTCATATATCATGATCACCCAGCATATTGGATAAAATGAAACATCAGAGATCATCTGTGTTATTAAATACATCTACATACATTTATTATCAATGAATTTAAAGAGCTGCAAGTATTTCCGCTTTATGACACTAAGAGAAAATAAGCCCCACCAACAAAAGCCATGTTTTTCAACAGATCAAAATTTATTGAAGGAGTGTGATAGAAAACTACCCAATGCCAATCTCGTGATTGAATTCTTTAGAGAGGACAAATTTTACAATTTTCACAACGCGCCGTACACGGAAAATAAGCTTCTTCCACATAAGCCATGTTTTTTAAAGGATCGAAGTATCTCGAAAGAAATTTATGGAATCACCCACGTTGATTTTTGTTGATTTCCACTTGGTGGTTTCTGAAGAGAAGTCTATTAAATGAAAATTTTAGAAATAAACACGTAGACGAACAAACGCATATGCATGTAAATGTATGCAGGGTACAAAGCCGTTCTAACAGTTGGCCAAGCGAATTTGAAAAATATTTATGCTAAGAATCAGGACAAACGTGTTAAATAATGTACACACTGTATTAGTTAATAGGGTTTTTCTTAATGGACATTTTTTTTCTAAGCCATCTCTCCCAGGGACATTAAAGCTTGTGATTGCGTGGTAATGCGTTAATACGCCATTCATAAAACTGAAACGCTGTAAACAAGGAACATGTCTTGCACCAACATTGGAGGCAATGACCTGTCAATTGTGATCATGCATCGTAGGTCTACTTCGTAAATTGCCGTAATATTGCAAATATTTCAAAAAAGCAAGTGCTAGAAGTAATGAAATTGGGTTGAACATGCTCTTTATCAGGTAATGGACCGTAGTGACAATGTTTACAAAAATAGTCTTCGTATGTATACAGCCCATGCATCGAGTTTCAGGCAGAAATATTGATGATTTAAAGGTTGGTGTCCAGTTACCGCAAGCGTTTCCTGATCTGGTGTCCATGTGCATACATTGAAAATAAAATTGGTGTCTTGTTAGCATATTTTCCTCTACCCAGGTCCATTCAAAAGCGTATATCTTCGCTTTGGATGGACATTTCTAAGTGAAATTTTGTGTTCATATAGGGAATACATTTATCTTACCATACAAACTTGTAAAATGAACAATGGTTTGGGATTTTGTCCAAAATTCGGCAATAAACTTCAAAACAATCAGACCGCAGTTGCTCATAAAGCCACAGCTCGCTTAGATGATGGTATTATTATTCCCTAGTATGTATGTAAACAGATCATTCATTTGTCTTGACATTGCTGTAAATCAACATTTCTATCTCGGTAAATCGGGTCCATAAAAATGAAAATACTTACACCACCTCCGGTTCTTCCATGGAAAATCCGATCTGGTGTACCGAGAACACATGGTGTCCGCGGCTCACGTTGATCAGTGTGGAAATACTACCCATAAAATTTCATTTTCAAGGTTGCTTTTCAGCATAGCGGACAGTGTAGATCAAAGATCAGACTGCACGTTTTGTGCAGTCTGATCTTGATCCACACTGGGCGCAAATGCAACAGTATTCATGAATGGCGCTTTACAGTTGAACGGGATTCATACTTACAGTCAGCGCTGTATTGTATCATATATCACAAAACTCGTTAATCAAAATCAAACACTTAATTTATGGCCGTATTACCCAGTAAATTTGTAAAACATTCCTTGAAATTCAACAACGGTCCCCATATGTGAAATTCTCATACTTGTAGCGCCCCCTGGAGTATGCTTAATCATCGAGAGCCATTGAATATTCATCTAATTAAGAGGTATTCAGTGCGTTAGTGTTTACTTAGCCTTCACAATATCCGTATTATCATGAATAAATAAGGTTTCTAAAGGAAAAAGAATGCGCTCGACAAATACTCAGAACATGGGCTCACATAATTTTAAAGCTATCGATTCAGCGCAGATGGATTTCGTAACCACTAATTTCTTCTAGGATTTCAAAATATGAGAATATGTGTTGCTTCTTTTCTTACGGTTTTCATAAGCTTGACGGCTTAATCTATGTGATACCAATGACAAGTTGAATTTATGGACCGTTAAGCTGATATCACATAAACTGGTTGCAGTCCAATGACTGCCCCGCTAATATAAATGCTAGTACTACCTCAGTTGTTAGGGTACAGGAGCATGTCTAAGACCCCATGTTACGCAAAAACAATATACAAGTCTTTATAAAAGCCTTGTAGCAGAACCTGTCCTCCTATAATCGCTAACATATTGCTTTTTAATTCATTTTTGTTTTGTCATGATTTTTTTTTCAAATCTTATTAAGATTAAAATAATCCACTTCAGTCATCCTTTAATATTGATTTTTTAAATGACCTAGCCTATCGATGTGCCACAGATCAACATTTATTCACTTCTAACAATGTTAATGGTGAACAAGCACCAAGTTAACAGTAAGAAAATGTATCATTCGAGTCAAACTGGAAATGTGCATTCATTTCTTGTTTTTCAACGTGATCAACGCAGAAATCGTTATTAACGACAAAAGGAATAACTCCAAATGCAATGAGAAGCATTCTGCTTTGGAAAGAGATGGATATGGGCGGGATTTAAACGCACAACTCAGGTTACTAGCCATGCGCTTAACGACTGAAGTTACAAGGATCTCGGGCTTTCAGATTATGGCCGAGTTACTGGTTGACCCATACCATTTTTATCCTGCCGTGACTACCCCTCATACCAGCAGGATGTTTGACAATATTTGACTGCCGTATTAGTTCTCAGGACTTAACTTCACCGAGACACTGATGAATTTCGACTTGGATATGCATTCAGCTGTGTAATTGGTGCTGAAAGGGAAGCGGGATTTTCTCCTGTCAAAGAATATTTCTCTAAGCGAGACATGCTAAACCTTTATCCGAGCCCAGATTGACTTTTCTGCATAAATGATAGAATGAGTAATTAACCCTTAGCTTGCAAAAAAAAATCCTAACATGAAATTTTCGGTTCGATCGTAAAAACCCTTTGTTGTTATTTCAAAATGATGTTTTGGAAAATAAAATTTCCTTCTCGGACAGTGTAGATCCAAGATCAGGCTCTACGTTCTTTTCAGTCTAATCTTGATCTACGTACATTATCTGCGAAAGGTCAGTGGGTCGTGATTAGCAGTTTAAGGGTTTGTCTTCATGACGACAATGACAAGTCTCCGGAGTTTGGCGATACAGATCAAAGAAAAACACACTACAGCTTTGTAGGTCTTCCGCTCGATATATGGTGAAATATCGAAGCCTAATACGACGTCACAGCTACAATTATTTAGTGGTTCCAATTACAGGTGCCTGACATGCCTGGTATCATACAACCCCCTCTATATAGATTATATCTATAGACGGTTTGTATGATATCAGGTATGTCAGGTAACTGTGGTTCCAATCAGGCATGTTAGGTAACTGTGGTTCCAACTGACTTGGAGTCGTTAAATCATTTGTTAATGAAACCTAGATATCTGCCTATTACTCTACCACAAGTATAGCACAGACAGGACAAAAAACTGCTGGGAAGGTAAAATGCTTTCTTTTTTAATAAAAGTTTTAGTGATAAAATATTGGAATTATTGGAAATCCTGGCATGACTTTGGCTGACTGTCCCGCTCGGGTACAAGATATCCTACGCCAGGCAATGAATAGCTTAGGTCAAGTACTGTTTACCTCTTTACCAAACGACATAATTTTAGACTTTAAATTGGAAGCATTTGCAGATTACAAAACTGATATGAGTCGAAAACTGACATGTGTTTTGGAAAGGGTAGAAAGCATTGTGGGAAAAAGAGAAAATGCCAGTTACCAGCATTTACTCCTCTTCTCCAGTGTTTTCAGAAGGCTTCTTCTTTTGGGTCGTTAAACCCAGAGATTGTTTGGTAAACTAGTGTTAACGTCTGGGATATAGGAACCTGCCGCAGGTATGTATATGTAATTGTAATACTGATGAAGCGGTTTTACAAACAGATGACACTGTCTGGACCCAATGTACTGTGCATGCAATGTACCTGGTTTCAGAATAAGAGTTAATAATAAAAATTCTCACTACCACATAAAAGCTACTAAATCTCAGAAAGAAATTTATATATAGATATGAGCGGCGCTGGTAACAAGGGCTATTTGATACATCTTTCTTGTGCATTTTTACCGTGAAGCAAGTCATCAAATCAAGAAGCCATTTTCTCTGACAAGTTCGAGAATAATGAGGTTGCGGCCCTTGGACACGAAAAACAAAAACCACACCAAACAAACAAAAAGCAAAAGGTGTCGACCCATGTCAGCCTGTCCAGCCTGGACACGCTGACATGGGTCCACACTTTTTGTTGCACATGCATTTAACCCCATTTCACACAGCATGACTCATATCTAAAAGATCTATAAGACTGTTGGTGCAATTATGCTGAAAATTGAAAATACAGTGTTTACATATAGATAAATATATGTAGTTATAGTAAGGAAGAGAAATAGTGCATCAAAGGTGCTTCAGAATTTTGTATACAGAGAAGAAAGAGTGTCGAATTTAGTTGGTCTTTCCATCATAACGACCAGGCTTGCCATAAATGCCTTTTCACCTCCAAACGAAAGAAGTTAAGGGATGTTTAAGCTCCGTGCCCATCAATTATTTTTACGAACTTTTCTCCAGATTTTTTCCATATTTAGAAACACCCCTTTTCCAGCAAAATTTAGTTAGTTCTTAATCCATTTTATGTAACTATAATCATTTGCGTATCTTCATGCCAAGTTCTGTTCAGGGTGGCTGCGAGATGGCGTGGATTACGAGAGATAGAAAATGCCCTTCATGTTTTGGAGGACGTCAGTGCAACCGCTGTTGTCATTTCTAGTTTTAAGGTATTGCTATCCTAACCCTTCTAGTGCAATATGAAATAAAAGTTTCCATTAGTTGATAAATAAGTATTTATACAGATATAATAATTTGCACGTTTCTAACTACCAAGAAATTAATTTGATGTCTATCTTGAAATTATATTTTGACACTTTTGTCAGTTTCCTGAAAGAGAACATAATTTTCATTTCCCTTTGTAATGAAAATATAGTTGTTTTAGATCTATAAATAATTATTCTAAGAAGGAAAAAAAAAAAACAAGAGGACCATGATGGTCCTATATCGCTCACCTGAGTACCACACAGCAAAGGTCTATAATAAAGATAAATACCACATATCATTGTTCAAGGCCAAATGATAATGAAACAAGAGCAGCAAATTTTTGCAATTAACTTGGGACTTCAAAGTTCCATTCCCGAAAAGCAAGAAATACTGTAAAAATGAAGCTCAAAGTGGAATTACTTAAAATTCGCGCTAGGTAGAGTTACTGTTCTTGCGCACTGTACTCCGTAATATTGCTACAAACATGCATACCAAGTTTGAAGTCATTCTGACTTGAAATGACAATTTATTTCGGACGGGCACTTAATGCTGGAAATAACTCAAAAGACAGCACGAGGTGGAGTTGCAATTCTTAGGCACTGCACCTCTAAATACTGCAACAAATAAGCATACCAAAGTTTAAGTCATTTCTACTTAAGATGACAAAATTTTGCTCCGGACAAGCAAGAAATGCTATACAAATGAAGGCCAAATGGGGAATGACTCAAAATTCATGCAAGGAAGAGTTATGGTTCTTGTGCACTGCACTCTGTCACTTCACAACAATCATGCATATCAAATTTGAAGATGTTCAGGCTGTAGATGACACAGCTATATTCCAGACGAGCAGAAAATGCTGTAAAAATGATAATCAAAGGGAAATAACTCAAAGGTAGTATGAGGTAGAGTTATGGTTCTTCCACATTGCACTCTGTATTATTGCAACAAACACAAATACCAAGTTTCAAGTCAATCAAACTGGAGATGACAAAGTTATGCTACGGACTAAGAACTCTTTTAAAGAACTTTCTAATTCAAGGGCAAATAACTCGAGTTGTTCTAGTTCGAACTCATTCAAGATCTAATGGTCATGTATATTTTGACCAAGTTTGGAACTAATTGGTTGATATTTGTAAATGCTAGAGTGTAAACAAAGCGAAATATAACAATTTTTCGAATTCAAGGGCAAATAACACCAGTTGTTCTGGTCCGCTTACATCCATAATCAAACTTATTTGAGATCTTATGGTCATGTATATTCTTACCAAGTTTTGTGCCGATTGGTTTATAACTGTAGATGCTAGAGTGTAAACAAAGTAAAATATAGCAATTTTTCTAATTCAAGGGCAAATAACTCCAGTCGTTCTGATCCGATTTGACCCATAATCGAACTTATACAAGAACTTATGGTTATATATATTTTGCCCAAGTTTAGTGCTGATTGGTTTAAAATTGTAGATGTTAGAGGGTAAACAATGTCAAATATAGCAATTTATCAAAGTCAAGGGCAAATAACTCCAGTCGCTTTGGTCCGCTTGCACCCATAATCGAACTCATCCGAGATCTTATGGTCATGTATATTTTGACCAACTTTGGTGCTGACTGGTTGATAATTGTAGATGCTAGAGTGTAAACAACGTGAAATATAGCAATTTTTCAAAGTCAAGGGCAAATAACTCCAGATGTTCTGGTCCGATTTGACCCATAATCAAACTCATTCGAGATCTTATGGTCATATATATTTTGACCGAGTTTGGTGCTGATTGGTTGATAATTGTAGATGTTAGAGTGTAAACAAAGTGAAAAAATTACAATTTTTCAAATTCAAGGGCATATAACTCCAGATGTTCTGATCCGATTTGACCCATTATCGAACTCATCCTAGATCTTACGGCCATATATATTTTGACCAACTTTGGTGCTGATTGGTTGATAATTGTAGATGCTAGAGTGTAAACAAAGTGAAATATAGCAATTTTTCCAATTCAAGGGCAAATAACTCCAGATGTTCTAGTCCGATTAGACCTATAATCAAACTCATTCGAGATCTTATGGTCATATACACATTGACCAAGTTTGGTGCTGATTGGTTGATATTTGTAGATGCTAGAGGGTAAACAAGAAAATGTGAACGGACGACGGACGGACGGACGACGGACGGACGGACGACGGACGGACGACGGACGCCGACGGACGGTGAGTGATCACAATAGCTCACTCTGAGCACTTCGTGCCCAGGTGAGCTAAAAAGGAAAATGTGGTTTGGTTAAAGTAGTGCAATAATACTAATTGTCAATCATAGTATATTTTGTAGGATAATATTATAGTGCATGGGTATAGCCGTTTCCCATTAGGAGGGTACTACCTTAAATGAGGACAAATTGCTGTTGTTTTTCTAACCCGTGCATATTGGTAATTCATCTATTTTTACATAGGTGAGCTATTTTACCTTTCAAGTTTTAATAGCGGTTTTCCCCTTCTCTCTGTGTCTCCCTAGCTTTAATTATGTGTCTTTGAAGTCGTTTTTAAATATCGTTTTAGTCGGCCTATATAATATACAGTACAATTAGAATCGTTATAATGGAAATGTTTTTATTAAGAATCAGAGATACAAAAAGAAAAGATACATGTACGTAGTCTAGAGAAGCAGTTGCAGGCACAGAGAGAGTGTAAGTGTTCATACAAAATAGTTCACGAAGAGTTTACGGAGAAAAGAGGTGATAGAAATAAAAGAGTGAGAGAGTGTTCGAGAATAATACGGTTAGATACAGATATACACAGAGAGATAGAGAGAAAAGTAAAACGGCGTACGCCACAGCGACCATTGCTTCCGACAATAACGCTAGCGGCATGTACCTGAAACTAGTGGCCTGCCAAGGATTATTCAGAAAGTAGACAAGTGCCAAATGAGGGATGTTCTCAAAATGTGTGAGAGAATGAACCAAGTACTAATTCTCGGATAAATAGGGCAATGTCACACAATCTATACCTGGGCAGACCACTCTATGTATCAATAAAATCGCAAGCAAAATGCATGAACTATGAATCCAGTCTGACGCTAAACGCTTTTCTGTAAAAACTTCCCCTAGCCTTTGAAAACTGATTCAGTCAAATATGTACATTTAAAAGGCTTTAGTTAGTCATGCAGATATAAAGATGTGAACACGAACATTTCAAGATTTTGGAAGTCTAAATAATGATACACAATACCATAAAAGCAATTTATTGCACAATTTCTGTGCTATCATCACCAGAAATATTCTTAAATTTAATAAAAGATTAATTAAAAAAAACAGAGGTTTGGAAAAATCTGCGTTAATTCGTTTAAGCGTTCAGATATAAAAGTCAAACTGCATCCATCGCAAAAGCCTACTCGCTGCCCAGCTGACCTATAGTCTCAAAGTTAGGGATATTTTCTGCGCCCTGCACCTCTGAAAGACAAAGCAGCAGAGATTAATTAGAGTAAATCTAAGACTTAATATCATCATTTATATTGTATAAACTACACAGTAGCAATATTAACACAGGTTAAGAGTATAATGCACACAGAATGTAATGTTACACTTGTAAGTAATAGCTCTAATATGTTAAAGCTAGAGATGAAATATTTATAGCATGTAAATCATATGCAAAATGCATAGTATTTGCAGGGGATAGATAAATATAAGCAATGCTCTGGCAAAAGGGGGCTTAGTGCATATCCGTGATGCACGATACCAAGCAAGTCATCACATGGTCATTTATCTATTAAGTCCATTTTATCCAATAATCGACTAAGCCATGAGGTAGACTGACCCTATGACATACAAAAAATTGACAATTTGTGAAAAGTTTCGACCCAGATCAGCCTGCGCGAACCGCGCAGGCTGATCTGGGTCGATACTTTTCGCAGATTTTCGAAGATTCATTATACGAAGCAGGTGATCACATGATTATGGATCCATAAAATCCTTTTTGTCAGGGAGTCAAGAGGTTGAATGGTCGTCAGACATGCATAGATTTTGCAAATAGCAGGAATTTTCGGAATGAGCAGCCTGACCTCAGCCGATACTTTTTGCACATGCATTGCCATTAAAACCTCCGAGCATGTCTCATATATAGCATACTCATTTATCGTCGGTTTGCTTCAAAAACCGCGTAACTACAGCCTGAAACAACCTGTAGGTATGAGGTTTTTGAAGTAAACCGACGATTTATTCATCTTTTGTCTACAGTTTAGAACTACAATAGATAAGGATCTGAAAAGTCAGAGGTCCAATACATCAAAGTTGGTGAAAGTAACAAATAGAAACAAATTAAGATATAGGTCCAATCATTTTCAAGTTACACACAGATTATTGAGAACAGAGTATCGATACTCTTTAACAAACAACAAAAAATTAGACTGTTCCATTTTAAAAGTATCTGTAGACAACAAAACAAATACAGGTCAAAATAATGCGAAAGATTTTCTTCTGGTGATAAACGTTGACGGAAATGAAGAAAATGCTGATCATCAGCATTTTCTCCCTTTTCCACTATGTTTTTTATAAGGCCTCTTCCAAAAGTTCATTAAAACATGGAATTGTTTGGTAAAGCATTAATAAATGTATTTTACAATAAACTTTAACAAATACAGCACATGTAAGGATTATCGAATTTCTGATTCTGTCTGAATGGATTAACAATATTGTACATCACACTGATTCATCTAATACCAACTCCTGTATATTTAATCTTAACCCTTTACCAAACAATCTCCGGTTTTTACGACCCTGAGATTGAAGACTTTTGAAAACATTGTGGGAAAACGGAGAAAATGCTGGTTACCAGCATTTTCCCCCCTTTCCCACAATTTTTTCTATCCTGCTGGAAACAAATTTCAATTTTCGAGTTATGTTTATTTTTTCGTCTGCAGAGGTTTTCAATTTGGACAAGTCTAAAATTTTGTCGTTTGGTACTGGGTTAAAGATAAATCTTTAGCAGCTACATCGAGATAAATCTAGATCGAGTTACACGTTTAAAGACAAAAAGGGGTATCATCAAGGTAAGAGATATCGATTTTTATTTCAACTCTCAAGAAACGTGTACTTTTTTTCGGCGAAGCTGAATGTGCTGGCGTTTGACCTACTTTTTGGAACTGACAACAAATGAATAAATAGAAAACTGTGATTGGTTAAAACAATTAGACATGTTTATTCTAAGGGGTCTTGTTGTTAGAAAAAAAAATGTAGAAATGTTCATTTTAACGGCCCCAGCCTGTTTGCCGGCAAATTTATGTCGTCTATCTTTTATAAAGATATGTCTTTTTTTCATATCTCCCCCAACCCCCGACAATATTTTGTTTTGCAATCTTGTGATTAACCGCGTAAAGTGTCGTCTCGGATCAGCCTGCGCAGTCCGCGCAGGCAAATGCGAGACGGCACTGTACGACTACATTAGACTTTGTGCTCCAGTAGACTTGTGCGAACCAGAAAATTACTTAAAAGCGAAAAGTGTCGCCTAGGATCAGCCTGCGCAGTCCGCGCAGGCTAATCCAACACGGCACTTTACGACTATATTACGAGATTCTGTGCTACAGTAAACTTGCCAAAAAAAGAAAATTGCATAAAAACGGAAGGTATCGATTCGGATTCCGCTGATCCGAGACTTCACTATACGGAAATATCCGAACCCTTTTTCGCGTGTTGCAGGCCATATCATACAAAACGGTCGGGAAAAGGGTAGCTCTTCAAATTTGTGTCCCCTAAAACAGTAACACTGTTACAAAATAGGTCTGGTGTGGATCTATATAAGGATACACATTTTTTGCAGTCTGGCCTTAAGCTCACTGTCAGCAAAAACAACTTAAGTCAGTTCCAGCCTTGTTATTGTAAAAGTAAAATCATATGTAAATTAGATCTACGTATGAGCTAGATGTTTACTTTATTTTTATTTGAGCAAGCACAGAAAAGCTGTTTCTACGATTGAGTTATCATGAGATTCTATAACTAAAGTGAAAAAAGTGGATGAAAGCGGATCCAAGTGCAGAAAACAAACTAAAATGCAAAATTAACATAGAACATATAAGTAGATGAAATAAAGATACTGTTAGAATAAAAGTGTTTCTATGACTGAACTGTAAGAACACAAAATACATGACTATATATAGATACTTGCCGTTACATAAGTCTTTTAACATAACTCTCAGATACCGGACGATACAAAAAGTTTATTTTCGCCCAAAATGAAAGTATTGCCCCCATCATGGCGCTCTGGGACATTAACCCTTTACCAAACAGTAGAAATTTACATCTTTCCAAATTGAAAGCATTTGCAGACGACAATTTCAAAGTGGCTCACAATTTTGCAGTTTTGCTTTGATAGGTAGAAAACTTTGTGAGAAAAGGAGAAAATGCTGGTTACCAGCATTTTCTCCTTTTCCCACAAAGTTTTCAAAAGGCCTCTTCCCCTGGGGCGTTAGAAGTCGTTATTGTATGGTAAAGGGTTAAACAACGGCGTGACAACGCAGTGTAAATGGTGTCTAATGTAACAGTGGTCTACTGTGCTCTTACAATGAATGTTTAGAAATGCTATGCGACCAATGCGCTTCCAAGGCGCTTCCATCGGTACCATCGGTTGTTGCACGACAAGGTATGACATCACCGGTCAAATGTGAATTCTAACATAACACGCGACTTTGGCTCTATAAACACAGTGCAAGGAAAACGTGGTAAAATCTGCAACAATCCATGTAGAATGACGTCATCCTATATCGAGTGACGTCATTCAATGAATGAGTTATTCAATGGAACATAATCTTCATCCGCGTTTTTACTCTTAGTTTGAACTTGTTTTCCTTTCACTAAGAATTGGCCAAGTTAGAATCGAAATAATCTTCTTTCTATCGTGGTATATCGTTCAATAAACCACGTCGTGAGTTATGAGGCGCAATTTAAATAAATCACTCGGCTTATCGCCCTCGTGGATTATTTACTGTGCCTCATAACTCACAACTGTGGTTTATTGAACGATATACCACGATAGAAAGAAGATTATTTCTTAAATAGACGGACTATCGAACGATGAATAATAAACCCACATAGGGTACAAAGGGTATCATTATCATTCTGCAAGCAGTTTTTTGTTTCAAAGACGTTAATTTCATTTATTTGTTCACTGCAGTACGCTCGGTAGTGAAAACGTCCCTGCCGTTCGTTTAGAAACAAGCCCTGATTTCAACACTAAAGAGCTGTGCCGTGGCAGATACAGTCTGGATGAAACCTTTACAAAATAATCCTGTGTTTTAACTCGTTACCAAACGACAAAACTTTACACTTGTCCTAATCGAAGCATTTGCAGACGACAAAATAAATGTGACTCAAAAACTGAACCCTGACTGTAGAAGAGTATAAACCATTGTGGGAACACAAGAAAATGCAGGTTGCCCTTGTAAAAAGAGATATTAGAAAATGTCAAATATTTTTGTACGAAGACGATTCGATGTTTTTTTCCTTAGAAAAAAGCCGAGCTAAAATTCCAACGTGATCCATTATGCATAACAAACAGAAAGGAACCAAGCCCTGTGAAAAGAGGGATGTTGTATACCATACCAGCAAAGTCATGTAATAACTGAAGATCGAAAACAATCCATCTTAAGGCATTACCATCCTAACGCTTCTAGTGCAAAATGCATTGAAATTTCTAAGTTGATTAATAAGGATTTATACTGATATGATATTTTTGTACATTTCTGACCAGCCAGAAATTCCTTTGATTCCATCTTAATTTTTTTTTTTTTTTTATATATATATATTTTCGTTAGTTTTCAGAGAAGGGATGTAATTATTATCTCCTTTTGAAATGAGAATAGAGTGGTCCTTGATTTATAAATGATACTTCCAAGAAGGAAAAAACGGAAAAGGCGGCACGGTCAAAGTAGTACCATAATTCTCATTTTCAGTCATAGAAACTTCTTTAGGATAATGTTATGGTGGAAATAGCTGTTTCCCATTTGAAGGGTACTGCCTTAAGGTAAGACCTGTGTAATGCACTTCCGGTGAACATTTGGCAAAAATTCTAATTGGTTGTTAAATAAGGATAAATAAGGATTTATGCAGAAACAATATTTTTGCACATTTCTAACGGATCAGAAATTCCGTTTATGGCTATCTTGAAACTGTTTTTTGATATTTTTGTTCGTTTTCTAAAAAGGGAGGTAATTAGTATATCTTTTTCAATTGAGAATATAGCAGTTTTAGATTTATAAATGATAATTCAAAGAAGGAAAAAATGGAAAAAATGAAAAGGTGAAAGTAGTTCAATAATACTCATTTTTAATTATAGCTAATTTTGCATGATGATATTTTAGTGGAAATAGCTTTTTTCCATTACACAGGTCTTACCTTAACTGATTTCTTTAGAAAAATGGTACTTTGACTTCAAAAAAAACTTATAAAATGCAAACAGTTTCGATTCATGTCAGCCTGCGCAATCCGCGCAGGCTGACATGAATCAAAACGGTTTGAAGATATAATACTCCTCTTTTCACATGAAAACCTCAAATGCAAGAAACTCTTCAACCAGTGCAAGTGATCCATTTTCGTACTAGGATAATGAAGACAAAGAGAGCTGTGGAGTTGCTAGATTGACGCAGTACGTTTTCTTGGACAATACATCATCCAAAAAATAATCTTTGAATTTAACACCGCAGTTACTTCAAGTATTTCATTCACTATCTCTGGCAAACGGTTTCCGTCGTTTTGCCTTTCGATAGCCTTCATACGATCGGCTGATCGAATCCCTCGTCTGCAGTTTTCTCCTTTTTTCTTCGGGAGGGGGGGGGGGAGGGGGGGGGGGGGGGAGAAAGAGAGAGTGGATGAAGTGAAGAAATGAAGAAATTGTGTGATGGAGAGAGAGGGCGGGAGAGAGAGTGAGGTCTTGACAAATGCTTTGTTATATAAATCATGTAATATTTGACTAAGTACACTTGTATTTGTCCAATAAAGTATATGTTATGTTATGCCATGTTATTCATTACGATGGCTGATATATACGGCTGCAATGTTAATTTCTCCGACGAAAAGACTGATTGATTGATTGATTGATTATTGATTGATTGATGTTTCAACATTTTTTTCAATACCATCACGTCGACAACGCACATATGACTAATGATTTGCTATGATTCACAAATGTAAAGGTAGGGCTATGAAATGAATTGCCCAAGAACATTCCCACAAAATTGTTGGAAACAGGCTGCTTCACCGTACCTCAAGTCGTAAGATTCCACTTAAAACGTACGACTCATTTTTTTCTACCCAAATCTGTCTTTGACATGTTGTCTTTCAGGATGAAAATGCTCGTAATTAAACTCATGTCACAGCAGGGCAGAGGTTCCACGGCGTTGAAGAAAAAATGCAGAACGCAAATGTGTGCACAGCACGAGCGCAAGCATCGCCACAGCAATGCAGTGGCATCGTCAAAAGACACGTTGGTGTCATCTACAGTAGAACGCAAAGCGACGGCGAGCACTTTGAACATACACAAAACAGTAATTTGGCGTTGTTATAAGAACAGAGCGGAATCACCAGAAGGTCGCCTTTGCAGCGCAGTAAGATCTCCTATAGCGCTATAAGAACTCTACTTGCGCGCACAGAGGTCGCAATCTAAATGCTATGGTTGTCGGCGCCGCTTGCATGGAAGTTGCCTGGCATTCTGAGAGGTGTCTTCGTCTCTACTGCGCTTATAATTCGGTGCGTCAAAAACGCGTCAACGGCGCTTATAGACATACAGAGATTTACATATTTTACTGCGCTCCTACAACGAATCTTAGACCTAACATGGCTGCCAAGGTGCTTCAATCGCGTCCATCAGTCGTTGCATGACAGAAACGAACAAACATACATATGAGACTAAGTATGCAAATAAACATTAATTTTACTATAATTGATTAATGCCAGCAAGCCAGTTTACTGCTGGTTGATGAAGTGACGGTGGTTTATTTGTTTCTGTTGAAGGGTTCTTCTTTTTATAAGCCAACGTAGTGGGAAACACTGTATTATGTTTCAAAGGCTGAACGATCAGGTTAAAAAACTCTTTCGTAGAATGTTTCAATTTGCATTTTAGTATAAACCGTTTACCAAATAATCACGTGCTTAATTATCCTTGGGAATGAAGTTTCGGAAAACAATGTGGGGGAAAGGGCAAATGTTGGTTAATAACCATTTTCTTCCTTACAAACAATGCTGTATTCCTTTCCAGTACACAAATTTGATCTCTGATCCCCAACTGACTTGTCGTCTGCAAATGCATTCGATTGGACAGGTCTGAAATGGTGTCATCTGGCAAAGGGTTCAAAGTACTAAACAAACTGCAACACTAGACAACAATTGGAAAAAACCCAGGGCCCGTATTCACCAACCATTCTTGAGAATATTTTTAGTCTTATTCTCCAAGGCTTTTCTAAATTTGTAAGTAATACAAACTCTGATTGGCTAAACCGAATAGTTTACCCAATCAGAAGTTGTTTTACTCACAAATGTAGAAAACTCTGGAGAATAAGACAACGAACGTTCTTAAGAAAGGTTGGTGAACACTGGCCCAGGATACCAAACCTGCAGTCAAGATCAACTTGACCCCACTTAATTATCTTCAAGTTGTTTAAGAGAGACAGAACGTTCGTAGGTGCATTTAATGATTGTTTATCTTTTACCATAAACTCTTTAATTTTAACGTTCATGAACATGGAGGCTTCTAAAAACTTTTTGGGAAACAGAGAAAATTCTGATAAACAGCATTCTCCTTTCCCCACAGTGCATTGTATATATTTTTTCAAAGACAAAATTTATCTTCTGAGCTATATTGAAATTGTCGTCTGCAAATACTTTCAATTTGGATCTTTCTGAAAGTTTGTCATCCGGTAGGGTTTACAATTACTCAATCCTCTTCCGATGGTGGACACTGTTTCGAAGATATTTTAGTGGGAACGCAGGCTGTTGATTGAAAAGAAGTTATACAAAGACACAGTTTGTATTTATGCACTGGCCGCCACGATATAAAAGAAGTAATGTTGAAAATGGCTCAGGACAACAGAGCAGAAAACCAACCCAAAAACTAAAAAACAAACTTAATACTTCTGATAAAGAATAATGAAAAAAAAAAAGTTTTTCTTTCGACTGTTTTTCCTTTGTCTCAATTGCAGCGGCTAGTGAGGTCTCTAGAAATAGGCTGTGTGGGTATTCAATTAGATTTATCAGGATTTATCTAAATAAATCTATTAAGCTGCCATTAATCTTTTCTTGCTTCTTGCGAATGCACTCAAAAAACTTTCATCTATAATCACATTTCTAGAAATGCTTAAACATCTTTGTTACCTTCTTACCACACCATCCCGAATTTTAACGATCTCTAGGCAAAGGTCTTTAGAAAACATTGTGCTGGTAACCAGCATTCTCTCCTGAAGAAGAGACTTAACATGATGCCAAGTGATGTGCTCTGTTACACCAGGCATGTCCTAACAAACATGTATGCTGCACATGTGACTAGTTGAAAAGGAAGCAATACGTTCCAAAGCCTATGGCCAGCCATTGCATCTTGCTAATAGTTCTGTTCAGTTCTTTACAAAAATATCACTTTCAGACTCATCCTTGCTGAAATCATTTGCAGGGTCCGTATTCACCAACCGTTCTAAACAACATTCTTAGTCTTATTCTCCAAAAGTTTCTAGATTTGAAAGTAACACAACTTCTAATTGGCTAAACTGAATGGTTTAGAAAATCACATGTTTGGTAACCTTCAGATTGGACAAATTTGGTGAACGCGACTGAGAATGTTCCTAAGAATGGTTGATGAAGAGGGACCCTGATTACAAATGTGGCCCAAGCGACAGATGATATCTTTGATAGGTAAGTAAAAAGGAGGTAAAAAGATGAGTATGCGATTGCTACAAGCATTTTATTGTTTTCCAAAATGTTTTCTTCCATCTCACAGCCAAAAGAAGCGTAATTTCAGCCACATCTTATTTTTTCCTGCAAATGCCTTCAGTTTGGGCGACTATTAACTTCAAGCGTCAAACAGCTATTCAGTTGGCAGCAGAGTGAATGTCCTTCTTGGGTTTTACCATTGCAAGACGGGTGCCGTTGGTTAGCTTCAACGGAGTTGTTTAATTTGTTTTAAATGACACATTTCTCGAACAATGTCCGATTATTCATTTTAATCCGCTTAGAACTGCAGGAAATATTTTCTCTTGTCAGCACGAGACAAACAATCAATCAGTGAACTGTTTTGCATGTTTGGAACCAGAATATTTCTACGTCAATTTCTTGCATGTATTTGGTCGTTTACATACATCATAAGTAATATCATATTTGAATATATTATTACTTATGAAAATATCCGCCGATCTAATACGCCTGACGAAAAGTTGGCCAATTTAAAATTTGAGGACTGTAATTGGAGTAACAATAACACAGAATTAATCCTAGCCAGGACACGTATTCACCAACCGTTCTTGAGAATATTCCTAGTCTTATTGTCCAAAGAATTCTGCATTTGTAAGTAACACAACTTCTGATTGGCTAAACCATTCGGTTTAGCCAATCAGAAGTCGTGTTACTTACAAATGGAGGAAAATTCTGGAGAATAAGACAAAGAACATCTTTAAGAATGGTTGGTGAATATGGGCCCTCGTTTCTATGCTCCCCTTAAGCACCCCTTCTGATTCATAAGTTGTCGGATAGCTTTCCATACAAAAAGTATCGAATTATTGAAGCATTTTCCTTGTTATTGTATTGAAATTTTTCGAGTTTTTATGATTTAGCCAGTATCTGTGTTAATTTGCTGTTGAAAATCATAATTAAGACTGAAGAGTTAGTTTAACGTATCTATATAATCAGCGGTTTTCAAACTGTTACTCGTTTTGTCATGGGATTTCGTGTTTTTCTTTTTCGATCTAGACGGAGTGGCACCATGAATTAATCGGTACCTTCGCAGCAACCGCAAAAAATCTAAATCTCAGCGTACGACCTCGTTTTTTATCAGAGTACACAACAAAATCCATCTTCAATGGATAGTTCATAGTTCAAAGTGTCTATGATCGGAGGCTTTCAAATTGATTCGTTTTGTTATGGGATTTCGTGTTCTTCGTTATCGATCTAGATTGAGCGGCAAAATGAATTGATCGGTAAAAACTTGGCAGCAATCGTGAGAAGATCTAGATCAAATGATCGGAACACACCAAAAAACCATCGTCAACTATGGATGTATTTTTACGACATTTCCTCAAACTGTTATTATTACCCACCCACTTTAAGAAAGGCACGCACTTCACTTGTGATTTTTTACTTGACGTCATTTCATAACGTTTGACATCACAGGCCAGAGACAGTTCAAAAATATTTTAGACATACTAGTTCTGTGAAAAGGGCTCTATTGTGTTGGCAAAAAGTATCGATTCATACGAGCCTACGTTACAAGCTGTAATGCCTCTCTACGTTCAGCAAAGTTTTAACCCTTATGCTACTTAGCGCGACCTTCTGACCTTTTGTGGCCAGTGTACATCAAGATTAAACTGCACAGAATGTGCAGTCTGATCATGGATCAGCACTGTCCTATAAGGAGACATCATTCCCAAAAATATAACTTTGAAATAAATTAATTGGGGTTTTAGTTTCGGAGTAAAAATTTCATTTCAGTTATTTATCAGGATAAGGGTTAATAGGCTGCATGCTTCTTAGCCCGTATCCTGCCCAAAAAAAAATGAAACTTTCAATCTGTAGTGAAAACCAAAGTACTGCTGTCTGAAAGGTATTTTTGGAGGAAAGATGGTGTCTCCTTATCGGACAGTGTAGATACATGATCAGACTGCACGTTCTGTGCAGTCTGATCTTGATCTACGCTGTCCGCGAAAAGGTCATCGAATCGTACTTGGCAAGCAAAGGGTAAAAACAAAAGGAAATGCTCTTTCAATACTGCTGTTGACGATAGAACACATGTATTCAATAAAGAGTCGAAAGTCTGAGAGGCGCACTGAAGTGCCATCTCAATTAAACTTCTGTTGTTGACATAATTTCTCTCTTTTCAAATTTTATGAATAGATGCACGGCTACAATGTTTTTAAATGTTGAATCTTATAAAATATTTACGGACAGAGCTGTCAATATTTCAAAACAACGAAGTTGATAAAATTAATCTTCAGAACTCTTTGCATTTCACCAGAGGACAAAATTTTAGACTGGCCCAAATTGACAGCATTTGCAGACGGCAAAATAAATGTGACTCAAATATTTAAATATGTTTTAGCAAGGGAAGAAAACGTCGTTGGAAAAGAAGAAAATGCTGGTTACCAGCATTTTCTCCTTTTCCCACAATGTTTTCAAAAGGCTTCTTTCACAGGGTCGTTTAAAGTCGGGACTGTGTGGTAAAGGATCAAATGGAACTAAAGTGACAGGATCTGCATTTCAAAGGGAAGAAAACATTATGATAAAAGGAGAAAAATGCTGACTCTTACAAATGCCCGCTTGATATATATTTTAGATATTTTTTAGACGATATGAGAAAGCACTATTTCTGTGCAAACTTTTAGAAAAAGCTGTCACCTGATTTTTCTTTTCTGTTGCAGAAAAATGATCGGAAAATATGTCTCTGTTGACATGTTTGAACAATTTCAGTTGTGACTATGAAAGGTCTAATGCCTTAAGTCTTAAGATTAACCCTTTTTACCTTTGGCAAAGATATAGTTTTCTCACAATAATAATAACAATAATAATAATAATAATTCAAAGCTCAAGACATAGGGAGTGATTTTGATTTCACAACTGACAATATTAATTACTATTCACTAAACCCTTTGTTATGGGTACTCATTAGAATCGTCTCATTGAGACGATTCTAATGAGTGCCCACAACATAGGGTTTGAAAGAGAAATAACTGATCTAGAATTGCATCTTATCTGGGGCTCTGGTAATTAGAAGAAGTTAAAAATAACATTTTTCGAGTTTTTTCTTAAGGATTGAACGTTTTAAATAAGTTATTTCTCAGGGTAACATGTATTATTATGATACTACAAAGAAATTTCTAGTGATCTGATTGGATAATATGCCCGGTGCATGTATATCATGTACACTGGCGAAACTAACGTAAAGGCAGTTTCCCTTTCGGGAGCCCCGTATACATGAACAGACTACCAACGCAACATCCAAAATGGCGGGTTCGATAAAGATTTACATCAAGATCTTTTACATCAAGATTATGCGCCAAGCTACACGTTTTGGCACGTATTACTACAGTTTCAATGACGCCAGTTCACCGTGACGTTAGTTTTCATTGAATTGGGGCACTCAGAAGGGAAATTTTACTTCGTCAGCGAACTAAATTTTTGAAGACCAAAAAGCAGGTAAACTTCGCTTAATGAACGTTGGAATAGTAAACCTTTGCAGTGTAATAAATTCGTTGTATGGCCCAAGCCGAAGGTGCGGTGGCGACATGATTCATCACAGCCGTGAATAAGTTTCCAAGTCCCCTGCCAACTGACCGTACAACTAATATTGTGAGACTGTTAGAAACGAGAACTAAAGACTCTTGCATTTTAATTGTGGACCAAGACCAGAAACGACGACAGTACCTCAGGATGACATTTTCAGATCGATTCTACATTCAAACTAACTTTCAATGCGTCTTAATTACCAATGCCTAATTTGCTACATGTCAACAGACCCTTGAGGTCACCGGGTGCCGATTACAGTATGGAAGTTTGTGTTTTTGCTGAACGATCAGACTGCACAGTACATGCATTCTGATCTCTGACGTTTTCTGAGTAAGTCTGTCTATAGTGGGTTTGAAATTAAATCAAATAAGTCCATCATTCTTGTTTGTTAAACGTATCAGCTTTATTTTTGGAGGGGGGGGGGGGGAGGGGTGTTGAGAGTGGTAGAAAGAAGCAAGCATATTAACCCTTTAACCCTTTACCAAACAATCCCTGGTTTTCACGACCCTGAGATAGAAGCCTTTTGAAAACATTGTGGGAAAAAGGAGAAAATGCTGGTAACCAGCATTTTCTCCTTTTACCACAATGTTTTCTTCCCTGCTGGAAACAAGGTTCAATATCTGAGTTTAGATCAGGCTGCATAGAACGTGAAGCCTGATCTCGGATCTCCACTGTTCGATAAGATATTCCCCCCCCCCCGAAAAAAAAAAAAAAAAAAATAGCTATGTAATAGCAAAAATCGGTTTTTTACCATCAAAATGGAAGTTTGAGAGCGTTTAAGGACGACAAATCAAATGTGAATTGAAATTAAAGAGCATGTCTATGATATAGAAGGAAACTTCGTAGGAAGAGGTAAAAATGGCGGTAATCAGCAGTTCTCCGTTTGCCACGATGTCTTTCTTTTGCCAAGGGGTTAAATGATGTTTCAGCATTATTTCAGTCAAATCCTGTGTCATTTTCTTGGTTTGATTGCTACATGACCGTGGCTTTGAAAAGCATTGTTAAACGACACTCCCTCCAAAAACTTGGTCAAACTTGAGTGAAAATTGAACCCAGGGACCCAGGATAGAGTACTTTAACGACGTATATGACAAATGTTCGCGCGCAACCTACTGCGCATGTATTTTATCACGGATATTGAATGCACCTTTGTACTTTTGGCAAATAATGGTAATACTATCGATGCACTGAAACAAGTAGCACTTTCTTTGGGTAGTATTGCTGAAGAGGGAAGAAAATAGATATTTGAACTGTCACCTTGAAATAATTAAAATGCCGCGGACACAGAGCTACATACCAAATAAGGAAACTAATATAAAGCTGTGAAAGTATAGCTGTTTCTACTTTGAAAAGAATCGTTGGAAAAGGAGAAGTCACTCCAACTGACAGTAGACTCTTGAGTTGGTTCAAGTTTAACCAGTCGTCTAGGTAAGGTATACAGCTAGTCTTGTGTTCATTAATCTTAGAAATGCTACTACCACTGATACTTGTTTGGTGAATACTCGTGGTGCAACAGTTGGTCCAAAACACATTTTTTCCATTGGAAACATTGACCTTGAAAACAGAATTTCATGTATTTTCTGTGACTGTAGTCCACGCTGGTTGATCTGTGCCGAACCTTTTTTTCTATTTGTCAATTTTCTGCATGTTAAAGGACAAATTTACCCAATGATTTCGAGGGCTGTTAGACAAAAATAAACTTTATATACTACTCAAAATTTGCAAGGGATCACCCTAAAAGATTCACCATAAATGTATATGTGGCACTTATCATGTATGGTTTTACAATATGATACATTGCCATACTGATCAACAAAATGACCAGTGGAAATGGACCTTTAAGCCTTTACCTCACAATGCCGACTGTTAAAGACACTGAGAAAGAAGCCTTTGGAAAACATTGTTGGGAAAGGAGAAAATGCTGGTATCCAGCACTTTCTCCTTTTCCAACAATGTTTTCTTCTCTATGACAAGACAGCATAGTGCACGTTGCATATAGATTTTGGTCAGCAAATACTTTCAACTTGGACATATCTAGAATTTTTACAGAACGGTAGAGAGTTTATGCAAAACTATCGTAACATATAAACCCATACAGAAATATGTAAGTGATCCCTATCAAAGTTTGAGTAGTATATATCCAAGTTCATACAATGACTTGTGTGGCACCAAACCTATACAGAAATATGTAAGTGATCCCTATCAAAGTTTGAGTAGTATATATCCAAGTTCATACAATGACTTGTGTGGCACCATGCATCACAGAGATATATTAAGCCTTGTTTTCCAAAGCATGACTCTTATCTATCTCCTTTAACTCGTTACCAAACGACAAAACTGTTCCAAATTGGAAGCATTTGCAGACGACAAAATAAATGTGACTGAAAAATAAAAATTGGTTTTAGGATGGGTAGAAAACATTGTGGGAAAAGGAGAAAATGCTGGTTACCAGCATTTTCTCCTTTTCCCACAGTGTTTTGAAAAGAGTTCTTTCACAGGGTCGTTAAAAATCGTGATTGTGTGGTAATGGGTTGAGACTATACAAGTTACCTGTATTAATGAGCCGTGCACTGGCAAAATGGCTCTTAATGCATCTCCGTGAAAGATGATACTAAGCAAGCCATTACATAGACGATCCATAATAGCAACTTTCTTTTAACAACTGACTTGTTCGTGAGGTAGACTGGTCCTTGAATATACAAAAAAAAATGACCAACTGCGAAAAGTTTCGCGATTGCATCCAGTATTATATAAGTCATGCTCTTGCATGACTTTTAGAAAGGTCATGCCTGAGCATCTATACAAAGTTCTCAGACCAGAATACGTAGCAGAGAGGAGGACTATTACTCGAAAAGAAAACAAGAAGTATTACATAGACAAAGAAATAATTCTCGAAAAAGTAGCAGTAATGTTTGTTTTTATTGTGAAAACCCTATTCAAAAAAAAAAAAAAAAAACGTGGTAGAGGGCGTAAATTCCTCGTACATGGCCATGGATTAAACAGCCATAAAATTCTCGCCAACATTTTCCTTTCCGTCCTTATCATTTAGGATATTCTAAAACGTACATATTGTGTGTAACTGAAATAAACCGTAATAAAAAATGAACAACAGTGGACATAAAGCCAACTATGGACGCAGTAAAATTGATTATAGGTCCAGGATTAGGCGGCCTCAAACCTTTACGATCCTGAAAGCCAAACATTTTTGTTCCTTGGAGAATTGTTATCTACGTCGGATAACAAATACAAGCTGCGCCGAGTCTATTAAGGCGTGATCACAGAATTAAGAAGACAGTTTCAAGTCGCCTTGGGAAACCGGCTTTTAGCGCGTCTTAATTCACTTCTTAATTGATTGTGAATATCAAATGAAAGGCGGATGACTTTCTGGAATCATTTAGAGGCTTGTTCATCTAAAAGCAAGCGTTTGTCATTCTTTTTTTTTATTTTCCCCTTGAAAATATGCTGGAAATGTGCACATTTTTTTACACTCTTTACCACACGACAGAATTTTAGACTGGTCCAATTTCAAAGCACTTGCAGACTACAAAATAAACATAACCCAAAAATTGAAATTTTTGTTTGGAGAAGGGCAGAAAAATTGCGGGAAAAGGAGAAAATGCTGGTTACCTGCATTTTCTCCTTTTCCTACAATGTTTGCAAAAGGCTTCTATCTCATGTTAGTAAAAACCAGGGATTGATTGTAAAAGGGTTAAAATGCTTTCTAAATCTGGAGTCCTTAACATTTTATGTAGAGTATTGTAGAAGACTTCTGCTTCAATTTGCATCAGTCTTCAGCGATCAGAAGTTGATGTAATAATATACCCTTATTTTTATTGTTTCATGCGTAAAGGTAGTTTATCAAGAAAAACGGTGAAATATTTTTCGGTATTTCATGGTTACGACCAGTGAATAATTACGATTTTATTTCCTTACTCTTCAATTGAATGTGGAAACAGTAGTTCCCGCGCACTAGTTACCTGGGTAAAATACGCGTGCATAATTTACCCTACATTTCTCGTCCTTTAGGTAATATTGTAATGCGGTATTATACGGATTGGGTATGCCATTTGGGAATTAATGGAAAGAACTACTGGATTTTGTGTAAATTCCGCCCAAAAAGAGATAGAAGCATCAAATGAATAGAATATTTTGTTGTTTTCAGTGAAAAATCGAAATTTATTTCATCGAGTGAACACCATCGGTAATATTTTCATGAGCGATGCAACCACGGGTGGAAAAATTACCGATGATTTTCACGAGAAGACATAAATTTCGATCTTTCACCGGAGAAAAAAAATTATCAAAATATCCTCTATATATAATTATATACCGATACAAAACTATCAACAAAAATATTGAATGGCATTTTACTCAGAAGTCAACATTATTTCAGCCATGTAACAGCACGGCTCACTTGTTCATCTATGCTCTGCGTTTCATAAGTAAAAGGCTGAAGCTCTGAAATGAGCTGCCAAAGGACAATCCCGCGATAAACCCTGCGCAATCAGTAAGGATTGAATCCGTTACCTCCGGGATACAAATTTTACACCTACAGTACTGAGCCACGTAGGACAAGGCATCGAAACAGCAATAAACAGGTCAAAAGCAGTTTTCGATAATTCTACGTGACATACCTTCTCCCTCTCCCACAACTGTTAGAGCCACTTTTGAAATAAAATCCATTTTTGAAATAAAATTTAAATGCAATATTTTCCATCTTTTATGATGTTTCTGTAATGTTTTACATCAAAATCATCCATGTATATCCATTTTGAAGTTAGTGGATGGATGAATATTAAAGGATTACAGCTAGGTCGAAATTTTTATTTCAAAAATGGATTTTATTTCAAAAGTGGTTCAAACAACCCATTATAAATTTATGGAGAAATGTAGGGCGAATGCGCTTGTACTACGTGTGAGGTCGTTCTGGATGAAGCATTCGCTTTTAACAAGCGACTCTTTTTCCCAAAACGAGGTCCATATTTGTAGTATCTAACTCCCTCGTAATTTATCTCCTTTGTAATGATTTTCACTATCAAAGTTTGACATCTTACTTATCTGATACTGTTCTTTCTCTAATGTGCTATGTTCGTTCATGTTTCACTTTTATCATTCATTATTTCCGCATTCACTTATTCATTTCAACATACCCATTTGATATCATTTGATTTTTGTTTTATTTTTTGGTTGTTTAGTCCATACCCATGTGTATTTATAATTTATGTGTTCGGCGATGAACCTTATGTGTTCAAGATGATATTATGAATAAAGTTTCTGTTCTGTTCTGTTCTGTGATTGAACAGCACGCAGCTTACTTGGTAACTAGTACCCGGGTACTAAAACTTTACTCTTTCCGCCTTCGATTGAAGAGTTGCGGAAATATTTACAGTGTATTTCATTGGTCGTAGCTATGAATTATCAAACCAGATAATCCACCATAATATCCCGATTACATTATATCGAAAAACATGAACTATTTTTTTCAAAGATGACTCTAAACATGGTGTTTTGTTATACTTTTCCAGGACCTCAGCATATGATGAGCTGAGATTTTTTTTGAGAAAATGGCCATAGGACTGTCATTCGAAGAAAGCACTGTTGTTGTCGTGAAAGATAATTCCAGAATTTAACAATCATTGTCAAGCTTTTGAGTAATAACTAAATGAAAATGACATTTTACTTTCAGAAAATAAAACTAATATTGCAGCTTCAACAATTTTTTCGTTATCCTCCCACCCCCACATCTTCTAAAAAATGAAAAGAGCTTATACAAGAACGTTCTTAGTCTTATTCTTCAGAATTTTGTCAAAGTGGAAGTAATAGAACGTCTATTGGTTTAGCCAATCAGAAGTTCTATTACTTTCACAGTTAGAAAATATTGAAGAACAAGACAAAGAATGGTCTTAAGAATAACTGGTGAGTACGGACCCTGATAACATATTCTGTGCGCTCCTATATTGATCTGCAATATCAGAATACAAATACAGATTGCGACAATAAATAGTTCATCAAAGTACGAATCTCCATTGACTTTCATATATCTTCAGCCTTATTTATCCATTGTGGCTTAAGTCATTACCAAACGACAGTATTTTAGGCTTGTCCAAATCAAAAGCATTTGCAGACGACAAAATAAAAGTGACTGAAAAATTGAAATTTGTTATGGGAAGTGTAGAAAACATTGTGGAAAAAAGGAGAAAATGCTGGTCATCAGCATTTTCTCCTTTTCCCACAATGTTTTCCAAGGGCTTCTTTCTCAGGGTCGTCAAAATTAGGGATTGTGTGGTAATGGGTTAAACACTGAAGTTGAATTTATGAATCATACGTATATCAGAATAAAACTAAATGAATCTAGTTTTAATGGCAGGAATATCAAGAGTGAAGCAAGTAAGACTGTTGCTGGTTTAGTTGTTTCCTTCATTGATTGAAAAAAAAGGAAAAAAAAAAGGGGGGGAAAAAAAAGGAAAGATTAATTTGCTTTTTGTTGAAATACTATCAGTGTTTCATGATTCAACATAATTATCTTACATATCATCTGAAGGAACTGCTAAACCTAGAAATGGAAAAGAATGAATAGTTTTGTAGAAAGACCTGTATTATGTGCAAATCATTTGTTACGTCAAATTGAACTAAAACGTAAATTACTGACTACAGAAACGGACCTCTCAAGATTTTACTTTCCGGTAAAAGCGATAAGAAAAAGAGAGAGAGAGAAAAAAAAAACAGTAAGTATATTGTTTAGAATGCAAGTTGATTTTGCTTGACGTCACGCAAATCTAAATTTCATGACCACGGCAAATGTTACGCCATGAAAGCGACAATGGTGCAATGTCACTGGAAAGGCACACAATACCGGGAAAATAAAATATGATAAGAACTGGTAGATAGTGTAAACGCAGCTGTCTGCGGACTAACAAGACCCATAATATACGTGTCCCTGGTGGATTAGGCGCGGAGAAAGAGAAATGTAAGCGTACGATCTCCTTCCACTTTTCTCAGCTCTTTTTTTTTTTATAATCAATTTCCGAGTTCATACCCTTCACTCCCTTGGTATTTTTTTGTGGTCGGACAACGGCGGTTTAAATGCTTACCACACGACAATATTTCATATTTGTCCAATTTAACCCATTACCACACAATACCTACTTTTTACGACCCTAAGAAAGAAGCGTTTAGAAAACATCGTGGGAAAAGGAGAAAATACTCGTAACCAGCATTTTCTCCTTTTCCAACAATGTTTTCTACCCTTCTCAAAACATATTTCAAATTTTCAGTCACTTTTATTTTGTCGTCTGCAAATGCTTTCGATTTGGACAAACCTAAAATACCGTCATTTGGTAACGAGTTCAGAGAATTTGCAGGCGACAAATTATACAGGGTCCAAATGATAGAAAGAGTAGTAACATCGTGTGAAAAGGAGTAAATACTAGTAAACAGCATTTTGAACTTTTCCCCCGATGTTTCGAAAAGCGTTTTTTTTCTTAAGGACGTTAAACCCCGGGGTTGTTTGGTAACGTGTCAAAAGCCTCAAATAAAAATAAAGATGACGAAAAGGTTACACACAACCTCGGAATAATGTGACAAGCACCTTCAAAGAAATACTATGGAAGGGGCAAGTTCCCCATTCCTCAGAATATTTACAAATATACACATATGAGCCAATGTTCTGTCAAAAAGTGCTCAATGCATCTTCGAAAAGGATCGACTATAGTCCATGTTCGTCTTACCAATTAAGCAATCAGGTAAGAATGCATCCACTTTGCCATTTTTAACAACCAATTTAATCATAGGGTAGAAAGGTCCGTGGAAAAACAGAAAATAAGCCAATGATGCATTAACTCATCACCAAACAATCCCTGCTTTTTACGACCCTAAGACAGAAGCCCGTTGAAAACATTGTGGGAAAGGGAGAAAATGCTGATAACCAGCATTTTCTCCTTTTCCCACAATGTTTTCTACCCTGCTAGAATTAAATTTCAATTTTTGAGTTACTTTAATATTGTCGTCTGCAAGTGTTTACAATTTGGACCAGTCTAAAATTTTGTCGTTTGGTAAAGAGTTACGCCCCTATATGTCAGACATCTTCGCGAGCCAAGATTACAATCACTACATGGATCTTATCGTGGCTGATTGAGACCGATTTCGAGATTTCTGCTATGCGCCCTCTATTGGATTCTAGTTATTACCCCTCTTTTCTAAAAGCCAATGACATATCGTTTAACAAACCGCTTACGATACGCATGAAGCTATACACAGACATCCATGTGGGTTTCCATGTTTACCTTCTATTTGAAAGCTAGCGACCTTGTTCTATTTTTATCAAAGATGAAATGCTACGAGCGATTTCATTCGTTGCAGTTAGAGCTGGCTGCATCCAATGAAAAAAGGTATCGGGGGAATGTAAAAATCAAGCTCGATCCGCCAAGGATAGAGTAGCGTGGTGAATTGTCAGCCTTGGCTTGCGAAGATGATGTCAGACAGCATGGCTCAGACTGAATTGAACTTGTATATACGGCCTCAGAGTGTTTAACCTCTTTTCAAACAACCTTATATTTTGTTCGGATTCAATGAGACAATACGGTGTCATAAAATCTTCACAGTATTTGCAAGCACTCTTGTCATAAAACGTTTACGTTCGATGCTCATCGCTAAAAGTTTCATGATAAGGCTACAGAAAAATATATATGTGGTTCCGGTAACCCAACCGTGCCAAAGTTTTACGCCCGACCCTAGATATTTGTTTTCACCTCTTGATCTTTTGATATTTTATCACCCCGTAATCTTATCGTCATCCTCAGAAAATTGGGGAAATTTTGTCGTTTTATCTCTATTGATCACCCTCGGGGAATGTTTGAAAAAAAAGTTTACCGACCTAATTTCTCTAAGTATTTTTGTAACCGGAACCACACATACATTTTTGTAATTGACTGCTAGGTGTACCCATTCAGTTGTAACGTTGATAATAACATTATTATGATACACGGTGTGATTAAGTAGATTAATACAGTACTGACTTGCAGAGTTACGGCGTTGGATTCGTCAAAATTAGCCGAACTCGAACCCTGCCAGATGAGCAAATTAGAAATGTCTTTTTGGAAAGTACTCGTGACTGGATAGACTTAGCTTTTACCGATAAACCGTAGGATATCTTTATTTAACAATGATATGTTATTCAAAGCTGTCTTTCGGAGCCAGTTTGTTTTTGGAGATAAAACTAATTAGACTCGTATTTTTTAAACACTAACCATCAAAATTCACCAAGAAAACTGTTCGATGGTTGTTAAAACAGCACTAACAATGTTAACGATCATTCGATGTGTTCTGTATAGGTGTAAAACTGACGTTAGTGTCAATGTGCTGTCATAGTTTGTAAATAACGATAGACATGAGATAAAACACATGGTCCTGTTTGTCTGTACAGGAAATTCTAGGAAATTCTCTTGCCTTTCTTGGTTACATTTGAAGCTAATATCTAAACCATTCACTTTAGAAGTTTCCACAAATCCTTACAAACACCCTAGGCCAACACAAAATGTATATATAGTACTATAAAATATAGATGTAGTACTATATAGAGATCCCATCTCTTTTTGTGTCTATCTCAGTACTACAACTTATACAAAATTAGTACGTCACATGTAACAACGTAGTCGACTCGTCGCAGCTCGGGTAATTCCGTAGCCACATGTAACATTGTCCGCATAAAAGGGGGGGGGGGGGGTCTTCCATTTGGAACTACTGTCAGTCATGTTTTTTAAACATGGCGGCGCCCCGAAATCAATTATCTACGACAACAGTTGAAGTGAAATTATTCTAAGTTATCATTCCATCATTGATAAATGCCAATAAAATTGAAAAATGATTCTAAAATGAATATACTAAGAGTTTGTCACCGGATATGTATTAAGAAAGACACAGTTAATTTTCTATAGTGTATTCTTTTTTTCCGGAGTCTTAATGTTTTACGAAATGCTCCATTTCCAGCAAAGAAATGGAAGATGTGTGTGAATATATCCCACTGCAATACGGCCGAGAGATTTTATCACCCGATGTTTCCCGACTGAACGTTGATTGATTGATTTTATGGTGTTTAACTCATTACCAAACGACAAAATTTTAGGCTTGTCCCAATCGAAAGCATTTGCAGACGACAAAATAAAAGTGATTGAAAATTCGAAATTTGTTTTGTGTAGAGTAGAAAACATTATGGAAAAAGGAGAAAATGCTGGTTACCAGCATTTTCTCCTTTTCCCACAATGTTTTCTAAAGGCTTCTTTCTCAGGGTCGTCAATAGTAGGGATTGTGTTGTAATAGGTTAATGTCGTTTTCAACATTATTGCCGTAGTATCGCGGCGTCCAGTTCACCTATCCATGCATTCCTGGAGTTTCTTTTATCGGTACTTCTCACAATTTTCTTTACAAGCCACTGGCTGCTTTTCCACATAAGCATCGTCGAAACAATGGTCAGCGGTGGGAAAAAATGAATACTGTCGATATAACTATCATCAATCCTAGGAAAGAAATTGGCCGACCCTGGGGTCGTGGCCATGGATCGAACTCTGGACCTCGTGTTATGAAGTCCTGCACGCTACCGACTGAGCTATCGGGGCTCGGCCCGAGAGATTTGATCAATCCGATGTTCGCCGAAAGAACGTATAATAGCCAGCCACACGTGTAAAGCAAGGCTGACACTTGCACGATGCTGTGACACGCATTGGCACGACTCGAGTCGTGCCAGTGCGCAAACTAGTCGTAAACTGGCGTGAAGTGTGCGTAAACACGTCGTGACTGCGTGCCATGTCGGGACAAAACTTTTGAAGTGTTCAAAATTTTGGTCACGACAAAATTTCACGACCGGGTCGTGAACTATGCGCAAACTGTTCATGAAATCGTCGGGACGATGCGGGGGGGTGCGTGCCAGTGCGCGCCATGCCATGACTGTCACGAATAGTTCACGAACAGCTCACGTCGAGTTCACGAATAGTTCACGACATGTTTACGAGCAGTTCATAACTACTGCGCGACAGTGGCGCTCGCGTCGGTGCGGGGGTATATATAGGCCTCCTGAACACTGCCCGCCATTCCAGAGATCGCCAGCGAAAAAACATCACAGAGACAAGATGTCTAAAACAAGCAGACACGAGCCTCCCAGTTCGTGCCCCAGAATGGCACGACCTGCCACGACAGAATCGTGGCCAAAAGTCGTGCAAGTGTCAGCCTGGCTTAATTCTATGGATGAAAATGAACATTTATGCTGGCCCATCTGGGACGGGCGCTGTCCGCAAATGAGGCTTTAGCTATGCATAATTCTAAAATGGTTTACTAGTGCAGACAAGCTTAACTATTCCCCCTCACCCCCCCCCCCTCCGAAAAAAAAAAAACAAAACAAATTACAAAAAATTACTTTTACACTAAAATTACTTTGTAGGAAAGAATGCCTGCCTTATACTATAGGTCTTTCCGCGAACTTTCAATCCAATTACTCGCCCTACAGCTCTGGCAAACGAAAATAATCCACACATTTATGATTCAATTAACACACTATTTTTACAGACAGCCTTCTGGAGTATGTATGTGGAAAAGGTCATATAGACACTGTACCGATAATATAGATATTCGAACTGTTTACTCTTTGCCTACATTAAAATAAACAAGAGGCTTTTGTGGACAGTATAGATCAAGATCTGACTGCACAGAACGTGCAGTCTGATCTCTGATCTATACTATCCTCTTTTTTACTTTAGATCATGACTCAACTCTCTCATGTTGTACTGTAACTATTTGTACCCATTGAAAAAGTGTAATTTATTTATTGGGTATGAGACAAAGTTATTTCATCAGCTTGTGGTTAATATGGGGAAATATGTACTGAAAAGGGACAGGTATGCGAAATTAACGAGTGCCGTAATGCACGAGTTGTTTTCGTGGACCTTTCCCTTTAAAGTTGACACAGAAACCGTAGGAGGAGTTGTCCGGACAAGCATTTTTAAGTCAAATCAGGGGCAATAACTCAGTAATTCTTGATGGAATTTTTACAAAATGTGGGTCTTGCACATCTACAGCTCCTAAATATGAACACTTCTGCCAAGTATCAAGCGAATTGGATTGAAACTGTAGGAGGAGTTGTCCGGATAAGATTTTGCGGACAGACCGACCGCCCGACCGACCGAAAGGTTGATTCCAGTATATCCCCACAAACTTTGTTTGCAGGAGCATAAATATCTGTAAAATATTGACCTTTGTCAGGGCTGGTAGTCCAAACAGGCTGAAATTGGTAAATATAAACTTTTTGCAATTTTATGCATGTTCTAGGCCATTCTACTCTCATACCCAATCAAGTGTCAAACTCCATGTATTTTATGTGTAGACTTGCTTCGAATAATGCGTCACAGAGATGAATTAAATTTCCCTTTTTTCCAGATCGCCGGTCATTTATTTTCTATCTGCGAAAACGATTCCATGTCCAAAAGCAATATTTCATGTTTAAGGTTTCGCCTGTGTACAGATTTTTTTACTGCAACATCCGAAACCTTACGAGTGTCTCGACGAGGGTCTTTCTACGGCTAATTAATCCTTAGACTACTGTGCGCATTCTTTGCCCTTTTGCAGACCCTGTTGATCAAGATCAGACACTACAAAATCTGCAGTCTGATCTTGGTTTCTATCATTCCATGTCCGAAAGCAATATTTCATGTATGAGTTTCCGCCTGTGTACATATTTTTTTACTGCAACATCCGAAACCTTATGAGTGTCTTGCAATAGCTAATTAATTCTTAGGTTGCTGTGTGCGAGACACTGGCCTTTTGCGGACATTGCAGATCAAGATCAGATTGCACGGAATGTGCAGTCTGATCTTGGATCTACTACGTCCGATGAAGAAAGTTTTTTCTCTAATAAATGACTTTCAAATCTAGCTTTATTCAAGGTTTTTTATCATCGGAGTTCTCTCTTGGTGTAAACAAATTTTAGTTTTTGAGTTGCGCCTATATTTTGTGGTCTGCAAGTGCTTTCAATCTGGACCAGACTAAAATTTTGACGTTTAGTAAAGGGTTTATAAAGTGAAAATGGTAGACCAAAGATCAGACGGCACGTTTTGTGCTGTCTGATCTTTATCTAAATGGTGTCAAAAACACCTAAAATTTCAGGTTATTTTGTTTCTAAGAAGGATTTATCAAAACATAAAGTTAGAGTTTAGATCAAAGATTAGACTGCCAATTTTGTGTTGTCTGATCTTGACCTACACTGCTTGCACAGGTAATATTGTGAAATTTGTTTTTTAGTATTTTATGAAGAGGCTTTATAGATACAAAGAGAAGTGGTGAGATAGGACTAAATTCTATCCCAATAAACCACCATCCAGTCTCGAAAAGCAAATGGTCGAGTTGGACGAAACCAGTGACCCCGGCTCCTCCAGTTGCCAACAGGTTAAGATGTAATGTCTGATGCAGTAGCTTCATCTACGAAAATATTTCGAAAAAATTAACCCCTTCAGCTGCTAAGCGCAACTCGCTGACCATTTGCGGACGGTGTAGATCCAGATCAGACTGCACAGAACGTGCAGTCTGATCTTGGATCTACAGTGTCAGAGGAGGAGATATTATTCCTCAAAACATAGTTATGAAACAGCGGTATTTAGGCTTTTAATACCGAACAGAAAATTTGTTTTTAGTTCTATAGCAGGATACGGGTTAAGATATGACATACGGTTAAATGACCAAATCTTTTCTTTTTCAAAGTTCTAAATCTATAGACATCTGGGCCCGTATTCATACACCATTCTTAAGAACGTTCTTGAACTTATTCTCCAGAATGTCCTACATTTGTTAAGTAACACAACTTCTGATTGGCTAAACCATTCGGTTTAGCCAATCAGAAGTTGTGTTACTTACAAATTCAGAAAACCTTGGGGAATAAGACTAGGAATATTCTCAAAATAGTTGGTGAATACAGGCCCTGACCGGCAGAGAAAATCTTATATGGCTGCCGTCAGCCATCTACGAATAAGAATTATTATGCAACGAGGCGCCTTTTCGTTGAAGAGATATTTTTTGCAATGTAAAAACTGAAAGAAAAATGAAATTTGTATGTATGACGCTTCAATAATATTCAATTATGCCCTATTTTAAAGTAAAAGTAATTTTGTTTTTTGTAGGTCTTTTTTGCAACTATATAGTTATTGTGTCAGAAACGTACTTAAACTTCTTGAAAATATTTTTTCTTTTTGATATATTTGGACACTTCATGTAGCAGAAGTAGTGGTAGTAGAGGCATTAGAAGTAGTGGTATCAGTTGTTGTTGTTCTTCCTATAAATTATGATTATTATTGTTCATACATGCACTTTTATAACTATTATTTTTAGTTTATAGACGGATGTGTTTAAAATATTGCCATCTGGTAAAGGGATTAAACACATCTATCAAGGCAACCCCCCTTCCCAGTTGACTATTCATGCAGGGGTAACCCAACTTCATATTTATAGAATTATATTCCGAACAGAAGTAGTGTGGTGTTGATAACCAACCAATGTATCAATCAATCAATCCAAAAAAAAAAAAACAATAAATAAATAAATAAATTCAAAAACCAATCAATCAATAAATCAATCAAAAAACGAATCAATCAACCAATCAATCAACCAATCAAATATCAACCAATCGATCGTTTTTCCCCCTTATTATTTTTTCCTCTAAATAATACTTGACTTTCCCACCCCCTCCCTTACAGACTCTCTATAAAAATCAACAGCCGATAACGAGGCGTTTTCTTATCTTAATCGAATATCAAGCTCCAGATAACCTCTGTCAAACACAAATTTTTGATGCCAGTTTGAATTTCTACAACAGTTAGATTAATACTTCTAACGAGAATGTTCGACATTTTCAAAACATTGTGGAAAAAAATCGAGAAACTATACTTATAACGAGCAATTTCTTTTTTAGTCATAAGGTTTCTATCTACCTCTTCTATTCAGGTATTCAACTTGGATTTATGTTGAGTATCTTTATACAGAGCTGCAGATAAGTGGAAGTGATGATATTCTAAATCCATTATTTCTCTACCAAACCCTATGTTGTGGGTACTCATTCGAATCGTCTCAATGAGACGATTCGAATGAGTACCCATAACATAGGGTTTGGTGCGGAATTATTAATATAATTTGGAAACCAAACCATTCCCTCTATCTTGAGGTCTGTTAATAATATTCTAAGGTCTTTTGCTGCAGAGAGTAGAAGGTTAACAGGGAAATATTTCTATTTCTCTATCGTAACATTTTCATCTTTTTCTTTAAATCTAATCTATCATATTCCGAGAGATGAAAAACTATTGTTGAACAGGATCAGTCCTTTCGCTATTGAGCGGAGGGTAACCAGGAGTCGGTCTTCCTTTGCTGCCAATAAATTTTACGTATTATGTCAGAAAAATATCTTGACGCCATGAGTAAGTGTTGTAGCACCATTCTGTTGTGTCTGATCCTAGTCCAAATTGTCGGTAAAAACTCAGCTCTTTACTAGAATATCCTTGGCTTAATCCCTTCCAAAAACAATTCCTGGTTTTTACTATCCAGAGACAGAAGCCTTTTGAAAACATTGTGGGAAAAGGAGAAAATGCTGGTAACCAGCATTGTTTTCTACATTGTTTCTGGAAACAACTTTCAACTTTTCAATTACTTTTATCTTGTCGTCTGAAAGAGCTTTGAATTTGGACCTGTCTAAATTTGTCGTTTGGTAAAGAGTTAAGATAAAAATCTAACGGCCATGCCAGGGCAGGTAAACTCATCCTCATCAGATCGGATCCAATAATTGGACCAGACCCGACTCCATATTGTCTTTCACAGCTTTTCATTTTTTATCGTTTATGTGCACTTCCTTTTTTATGTTGCATGATAGTGATATCGAGCAGAAACGGAATTATAAATAGCTGATAAAACCACACGCACACATCAGTAACTGAACGTGTGGTCTGATCTTGAATTTGCACCAACAGTCTCGGCTTGTTTAGACTAGCTTTCCAGATTAAGATCTCTCAGTGGTCCCTATTTCAGCAAGCGGAAGAACTTTTAAAATTTCTCATTTTTAACCCATATCTACACAATTGGTGAAAACTGGAGCGTTCAAATCCACAAAGCTGTCGATAGCTCTCCATAAAAAGCAACTGATGCAAATTGTTCGAAATGAACTGTTTTTCATTAACTCAGTTCTTCCGTGTTGATTTCAATTTAACACCATTTGCCGGTACTTCGATTACGCCGATGATTTCGGATTATTACATTAAAAAAAAACGTTCATACATAGTAGATGATAGTATACATGCAGATAAAATCAAGGGTACAGATATGGGGAAAAGCAGCATTCTTGTGGACAGAATGTTTTGCAAAGAACTAGTCAAGGAAACTCCAGGGCCTGTATTCACAAACCATTCTTAAGAAAGTTCTTTGTCTTATTCTCCAGAATTTTCTACATTTGTAAGTAACACAACTTCTGATTGGCTAAACCATTCGGTTTAGCCAATCATAAGTTGTGTTATTTACAAATTCAGAAAACCTTGGAGAATAAGAACTAAGAATATTCTCAAGAATGGTCGGTGAAAACGGGCCCAGGAAAGCGTATATTCGAAACAACCGCTGCGATGGGACGGAAATAATGTAAACGGCGTTAAAATAGAACGGACAAAATAAAAAATACCCACGAAGCAGGTATTGGTGAAGAAATTATCATTTTAGAAATATTTGATCCAACCTATATCTGGACCCTTGAAGACATAACGTAATGTGTGTCGACATTAAAGCATATTAGGTTTGTGTCAGTGCATTAATGGCATAAAACATAAAGAAACAAAAATTAAACCTGCCTGGGGGATTCATGGGCTCAAGGGATCCAAAAACTAAAATAAAAGTAAGATAATAATTGAATGTAAATGACGATAAATGATTGCAAACCGGTATGAACATGTTTAAATTCAAAAATGAAGGATTGTCACCACGACTTTCCGTAGAACCAAATAGGACTCATGCGTCTGACCCCACTGATAATGATGCAAATGGAAACCTACTAAATTACCTTGAAGCTTTAAGAAAATGTACAACTAAATAGGATATGTGTAAATATAAATGCGATAATGCGAATATTTAAAAATCTAACTCGGCATTTAAAAAAAAAAATCTTTAAATAATGATTTATAATATAACAATGGTAAATGATCCGTTGAGCCAAGTTCTTCAGTGTTGATTCATTTGACCTAGGTCTCGATGTTAAATGAATAATTTTATAAATATTCTGGTCAAAAAAGGTATGACTTTTTTCTTCTTTCTCTCTTATTGAAAACATGAATTTTGACTTATTTCAAAGTCTTGGATTTTAGATATGAGCAATGTTCATCTCACCTATCTTTTCTGTTACATATAAATACTGTAACATTTTCTACCCAAACTCTTGACCGCACAAAAGTTCAAATCATTTTATTACGAATCTAAAAATCCGATTGATGCTCAAAAATTGGATTTGCCTTTGCTGAAATAAAAAAGTCGCGGAGAAAAAAAAAAGGAAAATGGTAATAAGTAACTTTTTTCTCTAATCTGACAATTTTTTAAAGGAGGTTTACCTTAACCCTTTTCCAAACAATCCCCGGTTTTCACAACTCTAAGAAAGAAGCCTCTGAAAATACTGTGGGAAAAGGAGAAAATGCTGGTAACCAGCATTTTCTCCTTTTCCCACAATGTTTTCTACCCTTTCCAACACAAATTTCAATTCTTGAGTCACACTAATTTTGTCGTCTGCACATGCTTTCAATTTGGACCGGTCTATGAATGTGTCATTTGGTAAAGAGTTAAGGGTTGTCAAAATGCAAGATAACTTGATCAACGTTTAGATAGACATGATAAACTTTTACTACTACACCGTTTCTAAAATCCGTCCATTGAAGATCGACACTTAGTCTGCTAAGCGTGACCCTGAGGGCTTTTTCGGGCATTATAGATCAAGAACAGACTGCACAGAACGTGCTGTCTGATCTTGGATCTAAACTGTCCGATACAGCAAGATGTCTCCATCAAGCAGTGTTGTTTTTTCCCACCAGTCCTAAACTACGGGTTTACACTATTAGCTTGAAATCTAAAGTCTAATTTATTTAACAGCGTAAATGTTAAAATATATTATACATACATATATATAAGGTAGATAGACAATGAATCATATGACACCTTTATCGAAGGAACATGTAAAATAAAATATGAGTGAACAGCGATAATTTTTCACTCACCTTGCTCCAGAGAAATCGCTAGTAAAATCAGCATCTGAAACATCGTGGCGGGTACAAGAAATCCAGTCCAGATGCGAATAAAACCACCAATCAGCATATCATCCACAATTAAAACAGAAATGTTGCACTGTTTGGCTATCACAACAGTGTCCTCTGGTTTGTATCTAATCTTTTTTCACTCAAAATTCCATTAGTTCGTTTCACTCAAACAAACAACATATTCCAGAAGGCATCCAAAGTATGTCGAAACAAGCGCACCCATTAATCGAGCTGTTTCCGTATCCGCTAAATGGTATTTATCCAATTAGAATAGTGACATCCGTGTGATTCCCTAAATGAGAAAGAATTAATCTTTTTAACATGCAAATACTATCTCTACCGCAAAAATACCACCTTTATCACCAAAAAGGAGTTCTTTCGAATTAAGGTTATCTCCCATAAACGCAGGTAAATTTTATTAGTCAGAGTGATACGACATGTTAGTTTATGCCATGCATTTCGATTGGATTGTGAAACATTACAAGAGCTTCATTAACAAAGAAGACGTATTATACGGATAACCCTTCTCCTGAAAAACGCCTGGTCTATCTGGCGGACGTTGTATATAAAGATCTGAGTGCATGTCTGCAAAGTCTGTTCTTGATCTACACTCTTTGTTTCGTGTTTCTTGCATTGGCTTTAAGGAAGTGGACCCGTAATACTTCTAGTGCATCATTGCATAAAATTTCTTGATAGTTGATAAAGACAGATTTATACAGATAGAGTACTTCTGAACATTTTTAACTGACCAGAAAGTTCTTTGATGCCTATCTTGAAATTATTTTTTATAATAAAAGTCACAAGAAATGTGAAATTCATTTTGTGAAGGGTAGAAAACATTGTGGGAAAAGGAGAAAATGCTGGTTACCAGCATTTTCTCCTTTTTCCCACAATGTTTTCTACTGGCTTTTTTCTCAGGGTCGTCAAAAGTAGGGATTGTGTGGTAATGGCTAGTTCTTCAATCACTGTTTATGTCCAAATCAACTTTTATATACTATGAGGAAATTTTACTTGGTAGAAAGGGATTGATCAATCTCGATGATCTCCGTCAGCATTCGGCAAACCTCGGGTGGTTGATTCATTGATCAAATTCATCGGCTCTATTACGATTGGTGATATCGTCGGTTTACTTCAAAAACCTCGTAATTACAGCTTTTTACAAGCTATAGTTAGGAGGTTTTTGTAAACTGACGATATGCATAATGCACCTACCCCGGAGATACATCGTTTTACCGTTCTTAAAATCCTATTAACCCCTTACCAAACGACTGGTCCAAATTGAAAGCGTTTGCAGACGAAAAAAAAAAAAAACGTGACTGGAAAATTGAAATTTGTTTTTGTGAATTTCATAAAACGTTGTGGGGGAAAAAGGGAAAATATACTGGTTACCAGCATTGTCTCCTTTCTTCCAACAATATTTTCAAAAGGCTTCGTGATTGTGCGGTAAAGAGTTGAAAAAGAAAACACTAGTCAAAGATTCCTATCGAAAGCTTTCCAGATCTATTTACATTTACGTTATCTGTACATTCAGTTCTAACATAACCTATCAAATTCCGTTGGAAGTTTTCACTGACAGACTGACGATAATAATAATGTGAATGGCATCACCGTATTTTATCATTGCGACTGACAGCACATAGAAACCCCCCCCCCCCCTTTTTGATACGGACGAGATTTGACGTAGTTACGGAAACGCCCGAGTTGTGACGAGGGAGCTATCTGGTGACCGGAAGTAGACCTCCAACCATGACTTGGGTACTTTCCACAAATGAATTAAGCCCCCTTTTCACAGAGCATGGCTCAAATTTAAAAAAATACTTTAACCCTTAATCGAGCTATATAAATTACACGAATCTCTTAACCCAATAGTTAAGAAATACTGTTTAAAAGGTATTTTTTAGGTGAAAATATGTCCTTATTGGACAGTGTAGAACAAACATCAAACAACACCAGTGCAGCCTTGTCTTGTTATACACTGTCAGTAAATGGTCGGCGAGTCCCGCCTAGCAGCCAAGGGTTTGACGAGTGAAAAGTTCGTTTCCGACAGATACTTACTGTTTCACTGTTAGTTGATCAGTGTTGTGTATAGTCCACTTCGGCCTCTGTACACAGACCAGTGCACGTGTTTAACTGTAAAACCAAACTTGAACTGCAGGATTGACAACGAACTGGTTTGAACCCACAACGAAATTCTCACAACATCTGAAAATATAACGTCCATTGTTAAGAAGTACTTTATACTTTAGTCGTGTACTAAATGACAAAACTTTGGACTAGTCCAAATCTTTTAAGTATTGTAGACGACAAATTTAAGATGGCTCCAAGAGTGAGATCAATCTTTAGTAGTAAAAAACATTGTGGGAAAAGGGGAAAATGCTGTTCACAGCATTTTCTCCTTTTTCTCACAATGTTTTCAAAAGCCTTTTTCTTTCGGTCGGAAAAACATGGGTTTATTTGTAAAGAATTTTAATACCACTGTTCTCTCTAACACGATATTTAAACCACTCGAATTCTCAGTCCAGAGTTAGATCAGTATCTCCGTACATTCTAGATTAGTATTAGACTGCAGAGAACGTGCCGTCTCATCTTGAAGCCACACATCTTTGAAAAAATTATGATATTCAATGTCTATGGTTGTTATACTGATCAATAAAAAAAAGCCCGTTAGGTTAACATGGCACTCATGATTAGAGCAATGGGGATTCTAAGCTTGTGATCAGAATGTAAAATGCATCTAGTATTATTCCTTACGCTACAAAGCGCGAATAAATCCACTTTTGCGGATAAAGTAGATCATGATGAGACTGAACAGAACATGGAGTCCGATCTCCAATTCATAGTGTCCGATAAAGAGATATATCCGACAAAGGGAATTTCGGAATAGCAGTATTTGATCTCCTTTTTTGTATTGATTAGAAGAATTAAAACATAAATTATCGACTGGTTCAAGGTAGTGGACCCGTAATAGAAAACAGCTAGACTCTATTTCCACTATAATAATATTTCATTGAATTGGGGCACTCAGATCGGAATTTCTTCTCCGTAAGCGTACTCATTCTTTTAAACCAAAATCAGGTAGAATTCGCTCAACAAATGTGGGAATGGTAAAACTTTACAGTAAAATAATTCGTTGTATGGTCAGGTGGCAGGGGACTTGGAAAGTTGTTCACGGCTGTGGTGAATCATATCGCCACCTCGCCTTCGGCTCGGGCCGACATGATTCACCACAGCAGTGAACAAGTTTCCAAGTCCCCTGCCACGTGACCGTACAACTAATGATATAGCCGTAAAGTGCAGTCTCGGATTAGCCTGCCCCGACTGCACAGGCTGAATTCGAGACGACACTGTACGCAAATGTCTGAATGCCCCTTTTCGCGTGTTGCAAGCCATTTGTAATGACTTTTGTTATATTTACGAATTCATTGTTATTATTCAACTAGAGCTATTACTAAGCGTGATCATCCCCCACCAGTTCCTAGTCACAAAACAGGTCTTTATTACAGAATGAAAAATGGTTTAGTACAAAAGTAAGAGAGTTGAAAATAAATTCAAGAGGAGACAATTCCGCAACAAATCGCAACAGGGTCATGGAAATCGCATATGCAAAACTTTATACATACAGAAACACTGTATGTACATTTCAGTTCCGTACCTGAAAAACTATTGGAGTATTTTGCCGGACAAATTTGTGTCTACGGACGGACAGACAGCCATGGCGATTCCAGTATAGCCCCTCCACTTCGTTGTGGGGGAGTATGATGGATTCATTTGCAGGCGAAAGTTTTTTAAACTTCATGTTACAATATACTCATAAACTTTATCCGCCTCCAAAAAATACCACAACAAATTATCTCGGAAAACACAGTTTCTGTTAATACAATAATTCTTATCGTGTTTATTTCATCACAGCTCACAAATGTCTACCCTCGTTAAACCTTTACCGCAATACAGAATTCAAAACATGACTTAATTGAAAGCATTTGGTTAAAAAAACTTATCTACTGTTGTTTAAAGACAGTTGTCCTCTGTAAAAGTGTTGAAAACTGTTGGAAAAGGAGAAAATGCTTGTTACCAGCATTTTCTCCCTTACCTATTTTCCCATAAAAAATCGTCTATCTGTGGGTCATTAAAGACGGAGATTGCTTGATACAGGGTGAACATCCTGTATTTGACAGCTTTGAAAAACTTTGTGAGAAAATGAGAAATTTCTTGTCATCAGAAATTGCATGTTTCCCTTCTCTGTTTATAAAGCGATAAAAAAAACCTTTTCTTTTCAACTAAAATATTACCTATGTATGTGGCTTAAGTTTCAAAAATTGTCCTACAATAGCACGTTCAGTAATCGGTTTGCCCTTTATAGACCAATTCAGTGTTTTGAAAATATTGTGGGAAAAGGAGAAAATGCTGGAAACCAGCATTTTCTCCTTTTCCCACAATGTTTTCTGACCTTTTAAAGACACGTTCAATCACTTGAGCCTTATTCAATTTGTAGCTGTAAAATGTTTTCAATTTTGCAAGTCTAAAACCCTGACGTCTGGTAAAGAGGAAACAACCGCCAGAAATACACGAGTAGGTCTTAAATGTAGCGCCAAACTTCTCGTCATTTATGTTTCCCACGGCCGATTTAAATTAGATTACTGAAACAAAACACGAAATGTTATGTTGTAGGTTGAGAAAATTGTCAACCTTTTTCTACGCAGCGAAAAGCAAGTAGAGTTATTACAAACACCAAGATGGTAACGACCCATTCATTTGATCGTACACGTAAGAAATGTATCAACAAAATATTGCTATTACTAACAATGTTGTTAGAAAACGGTTAAAACAATTAAAACAATAACAAAATACTATTCGTAGCATTTCGACCAATCAGATCAGAAACCTAGCCGAAAATAGTCCACAGGCAGGATACGTCAGTTTAAAATCTTGTCGTTTGGTAAGGAGTTAAGGCATTGGTAGACGACAAAGTGAGTATGTCTCTGTATATGAGTTTTGTCTTTGAAAGGGTAGAACCCAAGGCTGGAAAGGAGCAAAATGCTGACCGGTATTATCCAAGAGTGCTTTCAAAGAACGGGTCTTTTTAGTGTGTTTGAGTGGCTTTGGGGTGTTTCTCTTACCTATTCATCCGCGATGTTGACTTTATAAAACTAAGGCATAATACAGCTACAGCTGATTTTATGACATTTAACTCTGAAGTTCATTATTTGTTCATTTCTTCATTACCTGAAGTTTATTGTTTGTGTAATTGTTTTGCACAGTTTTTCAATTCGCATGTTATTTCACATATCCAGTGACACAGACGTATATTCACTGATCTGCAGGGAACTATTTTTCTTGAAACAGGGGAGTGATTTGGAGTCCCACCCAGGGTTTCAGATTGACGGTGGACTTGAGCAGGTGGACTGAAGAGTCTGAAATCTTGAAAATTGAACCTCATTCTGGTTTTTATTTGACCCTTATCAACTTGTCCAGTATTTTAATGACTGTATGAAGGATGCATTTGAAAACGATTAGGAGGGATACATGAGCTTAGCATGCGAGTTCCAATTTTCGGCTACAGTTGCCTGAAAACTGAAAATACTCATCCCAAATGGGGGGGGGGAATACCTGTGTCACAAATATCATTGGGTTTTATTTCATGCTTTCCGGTAGAGCAGCGAGAAAAATCAGTGAAAATATTTTTCGATATTACACGAGTACTACCCAGTGAAAATACCGATTTTCATGTTCTTGTTGCCTGAGTAAATTGCGCGTGCCTCGCAACCAGATGGAAATATGACGTCATTTACATTACATTTCTCGCGCTTGACGTATTATTGTAATGCGTTGCTATGCGGGAGGGGTACGCCACGGGGAATGACGGAAAACTGGTGGAAAAGGTTACAAGCATTTTCTTCTTTTCGTTTTCTTTTTTAAGCTGTCTTCCTCTGCATCATTACAGTTGCAGAGAAATGAATAGTGTATTGGATTTTGATAAAGCTCCTCCTAGAAAGGGTTAAAAGCATGAAATGAATAGAATATTTGTTTTTTTGGGTGAAAGATCGAAATTTATTTCATCGAGTGAACACCGTCGGTAATATTTTCACGACTGCGCCAAAAACAAATACGCTCCATGTCTACTTTTTCCCACTTACACAAATGACAACTATCCCATGTTCGAAAACAATATCTTCATTAATAATAGATATTAGAAAATGCTCAAGTTTTCGGAGACGACGACGCACAGCATGACATGGCTATGAACAATGACAGCGACAATGACAAATGTTTATTTACGTATACAGGCCACCGGCCCAAAAATACATACAACATACAAAATTCCATAATACATGTTGGGTGAAGTACCAAATCAGACTTAAGGATCATGTGTACATAAAAAGCTAATTTACTTAATAATTCAAAATTTTCTATTTGAAATATTTCATAGAAAGAATTTACATCAGTACCGCGTTTATACCAGTTGAAAAGATAATGCTGTCTTATTACATCATGTTTCGGACAATGAAAAAATACATGAAATTCACATTCTACAACTCTAATATTGAATTTTTCTAAACAATAAATGCATATTCTGTCCTCACGTGGTATATTAGAATGGCGTCCAGTCTCAATTCTAAATTTATGATTAAAACATCTAAATCGTGCTAGAGCGATTCTGTTTCTATAAGGTAAATCAACAGCCAAGAACAACAGTGAGCTCTGTCCATATTCACAGGCCATACTAAAAAACGTTTCAAGTCTTATTCTCCAGATTTTATTTTTATTTTGAAAGCAACACAACCTCTGATTGGTTATACCAGTTGTTAGCCAACTGGTATAGCCAATCAGAAATTACGTTACTATCAATTGTTGAAAACCTTGCAGAAAAAGACAAGGACTTTTCAAGAGAATAGTTTGTGATTACGTAAACAGGTTTTCTTTAAAATCAGTCGAGCTAAAAATAGCCTGTCTGAAAACGTACATCAGTGCATGGAACAAATATAATGCAAAACAATGAAATGCCAAAACAAGGAAAGCTATGTACATTCAGAGTTAATATGTCTCTATGGACTTCCTTTATAGGAAATCAAAAGTTTGTTACAAGTATTTCTATGACAGTAAACTGATTGACCTATGTATGTCTGCATTCTTTTTTTGTTATTTTTTGTTAGATACAACTTTCTTATCTAAAACAATTATTCGACTGCTAGAATCGGACCTGACTCAGTTCATGTCTAATTGAATTGTTTGAATATGATATCATCCTGGTATTTGACATGTTTCGGGAAACAACTTCAGACTAGACAGTTCTGTTTTTAAATATTTTGCCCAATGAGAATGTTGAAAACACTATGGCAAAAAGCAGAGTAAGTACGCTGGTTACTAGCAACTTTTCTTTTTTTGCTGAAATGGTTTTCACTCCCTTGTAGATAGGGCATACAGTCTGGGCCCGTATTTACCAACCGTTCTTGAGAACATTCTTAGTCTTATTCTCCAAGTTTTTCTAAATTTGTAAGTAACACAACCTCCGATTGGCTAAACCGAATGGTTTAGCCAATCAGAGGTTTTGTTACTTACAAATGTAGAAATGACACTGCTTTATAAAATGACCCAAGGTTCATTTCTCTACGTACAGGAATGACTCGGTTTATTAATCTATTTAGAGAAATAACCCCAGGGTCATTATTCTACGTAGAGAAATGACCCAGGGTCATTTTGTAGGGGAGGGTCATTTTTCTGCGTTACACCAGCAATAACAAGTGCTTTACTGTACACTGTACCTGTCTATTATACTAACCCTTGGCTACTAAGCTCAACTCAGGGACCTTTTGCTGACAGTGTAGATCAAGAGCAGACTGCACAGATCATGCAATCTTATCTTTTATCCACACAATTTGAAGTAGTAGCAGACGACAAATTAAATGTAGGTCAAATGGGGGCTTCACTGTCAGAAAGGGCCAGATAAAACTGTGGGAAAAGGAGAAAATGCTTTTATCACATATTTCCCCCCCCCCCCCCCCGTTTTCAGTATAATATACCAATCACGAAATTTCTTATCGTTTGAATACACATTTAATATCACTATTGTGTGACGTAATTTTTTTGACATCATTTTGAACGTTTTTTTATAGAAGTGAACGGGTCTTATGAATATTACTGCGGGTGAATCCATAAATGATTTTGTATCTTCTGATTTGTGAAATATCGTTATGTAATAAAAAGAACCTGTCATTAAACTTGCCAAAGGCTCGCTTAATAACATTTCCCTAGACTCGTTTAACCCTTTACTCCATAGATACTCATTTCTACACATTGCTTGTAGGAGCCTTTGGAAAACATTGTGGAAAAAGGTGAAATTGCTCGTGACGAGCAATTTCACCTTTTGCCACAATGTTTTCTATGCTATTAAAAGGTGTCATATACACATAAGAAACAGCTTCATCCTTGCTGTTATTTAGGGTCAATTAAAGATACCATAGAAATGCCTTATGGGGTAAAGGGTTAATAAAAGTTTATCTCAAAAGCCAACTCATGACAGATCCTTTATGTCTTCAGCACTTTCTCCTTTCCCCCAATGGTTTCAAAACTCTTCCTTAAAACCCGGAACTGTGTGCTAAAAAGTTCTAGAATGGGGGATATAAAGTGTTGATACCGCAGATCAAAATGTCCTGTTATAATCAGAAATTTTCCTCTGCAAAGGTATTAATAGTACCGTTACGTTCAATAAAAAAAGCACTTCTGGGCATTTTTTAATGACGGGAAGCAGATGGTATCTGTCTATCTAAATTATATGTATAAGATATGTCATAACACTCGTTTGAATATGAGTCATTGTAATCGATACGTATTATTAATCATGTGACATTCCCAAAAGTCTTTGCGAAACGTTGACACGAAATCTAAAAATACCTATGGAGACTACGTAGTCCATTACAGAAATACCACTGAAAAATATTTTTTTCTTGCTTTTATCTTTCTTCCTACTGATGATTTGCCAGCTATCGACTTACTTTATTCAGTGGTTAACTATTTCTTTCAAAGTTTGATGAAACTATAAAAGCCTGACCAGCTCCCCTTAAAAATTGCCTTCGAAATGAAAAAAACTAGGATTGAAGACGAACATACTTCTTACCTCAGCGGATAAAACCTATCACAACATTATATGACACAAGTGCAAATGAAACAACTCATGAAACAACAAGACTTTTGTGAAAGTTTTTAAACTGTAACACGATAAGCAAGGAACCTGGGTCTGTGTTCCAGATAGATAAGCTTTCTGCAATGTAGTTTTGCCATAAACACTTTCATTCAGTCCCAGAATCACATCAAGATGCCCAGGTCAACATACTTTAAGGTAAATCTTTCCTTGCTTAATCCTTTCCCAAACAATCCCTGGTTTTTACGCGTCAGAAATAGAAGCCTTTTGAAAACATTGTGGGAAAAGGAGAAAATGCTGGTAACCAGCATTTTCTCCTTTTCCCACAATGTTTTCTACCCTATAATATAGAAAAAAACATCTTTTTATCAACTGTTAAGTTATCATCTGCAGAGTGAGTTCAGTTTGGTGTAGTCCAAAATTTGCCGTTTGGGAAAGGGTTAATAAGTTAATCCTTAGACTGTTAAGCGCGACTCACTGACCTTTATCGGACAGTGTAGATCAAGATTAGACTGCACAGAACGTGCAGTCTGATCTTGGATCTACATTGTCCGATAATGAGATATCGTTCCTCCAAAATATAACTTGGAAATAGCAATGTGTGGGTTTTTACTATCGAATCGAAAATTTCGTTATTATTGTTAAGCAGGATAAGGGTTACCTGAAACTATCAAGCCGATCCTAAACACCAAAATGCTGCCATTTCAAAGTTTTTGTTTTTGTTATTTAAAGGTAGAAAACATTGCGGAAAAGAAATGCCGGGTGCCAGCATATTCATCTTTTTCCACAATGTTTCCAAAAGCCGTTTTCGCCAGGCCGTCGGTCAAACCTAAAGACTGCTCGGGTAAAGAATTTTATATATTTATGAACAATGCTCTGGCAAAAGAGAGATTAACCCTTTACTATATAAATAACACAATTACATATATTAGACTGGTCCTGATTGAAAGCACTTGCAGATGACAACATAAACGTAATTAAGAAATTGAAATTTGTTTCCAGCAGGATAGAAAACATTGCGGGAAAAGGAGAAAATGCTGGTTACCAGCATTTTCTCCTTTTCCCACAATGTTTTCTACCCTATCATAAACAGAAATCATCTTTTCAGCGAGAGTTGAATGGTCGTCTGCAAATGCTTTCAATGTGGTCTAGTCCAAAAGTTTGTCGTTTGGGAAAGGGTTAAACGTATGGAACCGATATTTCGTCACAAAAAGGCAAAAAAGCCAATGTTCGTAGAAATTCTTTGTGACCAGAATCGTTTGTCATACCGCTAAATCTTCTTTCAGCATGCAACTTTTGTTAAAGTACATGTATGCAAATGTTGTGTGTAGAACATGTTCTAGACATCGGGCATCCATTGTTCCTGCGTGCAATGTCATTGAAGTTGAAATCAAATTAAACTACCAACACCGTCGAAAACTAAACTCTTTGCATAATGAAAACCTTGTCCTATCATTTGAATAGCTTTTTATTTGGCCTACAAGACGCAAAAAGGGAAAGTCGGACATCTGCGTAAAGTGTCGTCTCGGGTCAGCCTGTGCAATCTGCGCAGGCTGATCCGAGACGGCACTTTACGACTACATTGGAGTGTGTCCTACGGTAGACTTGCACGAAACAGAAAATTATTTAGAAACAAAAAGTGTCGTTTCGGGTAAGTCAGCGCAGAATGCGCAGGTAGATCCGGTACGACATTTTACGCAAATGTGTGAATGTCCCTTTAGTGTGTTGCCCGCCCAGGTGGCTCAGTGGTGAGCGTGTCGGACTCATGACCTGGTGGTTGTGAGTTCGATACCTGGTTGAGGCAAACTTTCTCCCCGGCGTATTTTCTCCTCTCACCTCTGCTGACGCATGTGAAAAAAGTAGTCGGTGGTTTTGGAAAGAAAGTAGCGTAAGTACCGGTATGAGAAAGCCAGGAAACACATGTGCGTCACTGACCGCCATGATATGACCTTAGTTATTAAAGTGGCGTTAAACCCCCAATACAACAACAACAACCTTTCGTGTGTTGCAGGCCAATTTTAGTGTTGTGATGCAGCCAAGACGGCAAGACAGAAAGGTGAATTTTTTCCTTCGTGCTGTCTCTGGAGATGCCATTAGGAAATACACCAGAAATTTAATGTCAACTAAACTACAGTGTGGTGGAATTCAATTAAGAGAACAACGATGTCAAAATATCTTAACGGGAACTAGTGGGAAAAGCAATTTCACATCGACTGCAGGGTTTTATTTGAAACTTAACAAGGCGGGCCCAGCATGGGGTCTTCTCAATTTGAAAATTATCTCCTGGCTATGGAATATTACTCTGGTGGAACATCGACTTTTTTTGCTAAACTTAAGATGAAATGAAATCAGTGTTTTACTCAAGCAAAAACTGAAAAAATGAACAGTATGTTTTTATAAGCAACTTTTTTTTTCAAGTTTTGTTAAAACTTTGGAGAGGGGGAACCTTCTCAGAAATGATTGGTAAAATGTTCTGTTACATATTGAAATCATTCTTAACTTCTTTAGCATTTGCGTCGTTCCAATATTTTGTTAGTTTATTTGATAACTGTACAAGGACTGTTCCAAGGGCTTATTAATGCGTAATGTTTCTTATCTTGCACTTCTTTATATTTTCCGAGTTCCTGCGAGTTAATCTTAATCTGTATTGTTGAATACTGGTAGATACTACAAAAAGTCATTGTCTCTGCTACATAACTGTGTAAAAATGCTCTGTAGCATGCAGTTACATAGTAATAGGTGTGCATTTCGAGTTAAAAAAATAGGGTCACTTTCCAGGCGGTTAGTTATTTTTTTTATTTAATACGACATTAGCATACGGTTTAATGTATGCAATAAATCGTGATGCAAAATTCTGTGAAAGATCTTTTCTTTTGGGGGGGAAGGGGTGTGATATTATCAAAATATGAGTTGCCTACCTCTTTAGAAAGACAAAAGTGAAAAACAACACGTCTTTTGTATTTCCTTAACAGGCTACTAGCCTCCTTGGGTATTTTCAGATTTCGAGCCAGGGTAGCAAAGCCTTGTGGGAATGCCACATGATCAAGTACAGAGGTCCATTCACTCATAAACACTCGACCGATTGCGTACTTACATCTAAATTTATATGTTTCAATAGGGTTCCATTTTTGAAATACATTCAGTCACACGATTCTATACATGACCGCATCGAAGTCAATCGAGTAGTGACAGCAACAATAGCTAATGTGATAAGTAACCTGTGGCTGAAAAATGCCCAAGGAACTGATAGACCAACTGTTCGTCGACGTCAATTTATCAAGAAAAAAAAACTAATAGAAAATTGTGGCTAGTGTTTTCTTTTTCTAGCTTGAGTACTATCATCTTCGCAAGGCAAGGGTTACGATCCACTACACTACTCTACCCTTGGCAGATTGAGCTTGATTTCGACAATCACCCGATACGCATTTTCATTGGTTGCAGCTAGCTCTAACTGCATCAAATCAAATCGCTCTTAGCATTTCATCTTTGATAAAAATAGAATAGGGTCGCGATAAAAATAGAAGATAAACAAGAATACCGCCGTGGATGAGTGCAGGATCTGTAATGATTTATTACCGAAGAAAACATAGACGAACAATATTTACACAAAGTTTCAATGTGACCAATCAATTATCAGATAGTTTAGGCTATATCCCAGCACCTGACCATTGAATGTCGAAGTAGTTTATGGTTATTACTTCATGTTGAATTATTGTATTCGTAGGCGGTTTGTAAAACGACATTCCATTGGCTATAAGAAATATGATGTAAATGGAGATAATAAGCAGCATCCAATAGGGGTCGTGTCGCGGGAATCTCGAAATGGGGCTCAATCCGCTGAGGTAAGATCCACGTAGTGATCGTAACCTTGGCTCGCGGTGATGGAGTACTACGAGAACAATAAACCGTGCGGATTCCGCAGACTGTCTTGGGTCGATACTTTTTGCAGATGGACCAAGTCTCCTTTTCACAGAGCATGGCTCCATTATTCTTATGAAACTACGAACAGGTGTGTTTATGATCTGAACAATACTTACATTTCTTATTCACTGAAATTCGGAAGACGTCAGTTTCGGAGAATCTTCTCTTTTGTAAAAGTCATCTAAAGATAAAAGAAGAAAAGGAAGTCTTAAGCCATTACCACACAATCCCTACTTTTGACGACTCCGAGAAAGTAGCCTTTAGAAAACATTATGGGTAAAGGAGAAAATGCTGGTAACCAGCATTTTCTCCTTTTCCCACAATGTTTTCTACCCTTGAAGTCTTCCCAACACTAATTTCAAATTTGAGTCACTTTTATTTTGTCGTCTGCAAATGCTTTCGATTTGGACGAGCCTAAAATATTGTCGATTGGTAATGAGGTAAGGTTACAGTTAACCCTTTGCAACACAACACCGAGTTTAACCCATTACCACACAATCCCTACTTTTGACGCCCCTGAGAAAGAAGCATTTTGAAAACACTGTGGGAAAAGAAGAAAATGCTGATAACCAGCATTTTCTCCTTTTCCCACAGTGTTTTCTAGCCTTCCCAGAACATATTTCAATTTTTCAGTCACCTTTATTTTGTCGTCTGCAAATGCTTTCAATTTGGACGAGTCCAAAATTTTCTCATGTGGTAATGGGTTAAATGATACTTTGAAGGAAGCCTTTTTGAAAACATTGTGAAAATAGAAGATGCTGGTGACTGTATTTTCTTTTCTTTTTGCCAACGTTTCCTCATTTAATAAATAAATTAAACCCCGAATGCTACATCTACTTTGCCGTCTGAAAATGCTTCCATTTTGGACAAGACTACACTTCTATCCTTTGGTAAAGTTTAAAGTACAAACCAAAAATATCAACATTTGCTAAAAACGGAAAAAAACACCGGATCGCTAAATGTCAGACAGTCTACAATGGGCAAACACATTTAACTCTTTACTAAATGTCAAAATCTAGACTGGTTCAAATTCAAAGCAGTTGTAAATGTTCCAAAAATAATTAATTCTGTCTTAGAAAGGATAGAAAATATTGTGGAAAAATGCTGGTTACCAGCGTTTTCTCCTTTTCCCATCCTGCTTTTAAAAGTCCTTTTCCTTGGGATGGTCAGAACCCAAGATTGTGTAGTGAGGGGTTAATATGGTGAATTTCTATAATATAAACTGTACTCAACTATTTTTTCTTACATTATAATACAATTTTATTTTCGGCAAACACTTTCTTGTCTTTGACTAACTGCCAAAGTGCTTGTAACCAAAACTCCAAACAAGAGGGAGTAATGGTACATATTCTAAATCCATTATTTCTGTTTTAAACCCTATCTTGTGGGTACTCATTAGAATCGTCTCGATGAGACGATTCTAATGAGAATCCACAATAAAGGGTTTATTCGAAAAATAATTAATATATTCAATTTTTTAAATCAAAATCACTCCCTCTATCTGCAGTTCTGCTGTAACTACATAAAAAAAAGCTTGAACCATCTACTACTCAGTCCCGAGTGTTAATAAGTCCCTATTTCAAACATATAAACAGCACAAATACATTGAATTGTCAAAAATAATCCTGCAGAAATGGATCGGAACGGAAGCAAAACTTAAGAGTTCCTCTCCAATTTCAGGTTATTGCATGTATAAAGTACGATATTTTAATATTGATATTTTCAAGTAAAAAAAAAAAATATTTTTAATTACTTAGCAAGATAAGGATTAATATCACCGTATTATCAGTGAGTACTTTAACCAGTCTGTGCATTTTTGATAAGATTTTCAGTATTTATTTAGACTTTTCTAGTACGTAAAATTTCAATCAGTCCTCGCAGAATAATCCGAAACGGCACATTACGACTACTTGAGAGTTTGTGCTACAAAAGACTTTCTCTAAACAAAAACAACATAAGAACGAAAACTGTTGTTTCGGATTAACCTGCGCGGACTGCGCAGACTGGTCCGAAATGACAATTTACGCAAATGTGTGAATGCCCTTTTTCGCCCATTGCAAGCAATATCATATTGTGTACTAAATGATTTTTCTTTTAAATGTTTTGAAAACTGTGGGGGTAGCAGGAAGAAAAACTACTAGTTACCGTCATCTTCTCTTTTTTTTTTAAACATCAATTTCAAAAGCTTTCCTTTTGAAGGTCTTTAACCCTTTCCCAAACAATCCCTGGTTTTTACGAGCCTGAGATAGAAGCCTTTTGAAAACATTGTGGGAAAAGGAGAAAATGCTGGTAACCAGCATTTTCTCCTTTTCCCACAATGTTTTCTACCCCGGTGAAAACAAATTTCAACTTTTGAGTAACGATTATTTTTGTCGTCAGCAAATGCTTTCAATTTGGACCAGTCTAAAACTTTGTCCTTTGGTAATGGGTTAAAATGTGGAATAATTTTCGACAAATTTATGCGAAAAGATGGCGTAAAATGCTCGTGACCAGCAACTTCCCTCATTTCTTTACAACGCTATCCTATGGGTAATAAAATGTGAGATTATTTGGTAAAGGTTTTAATCAGTAAGCAATCCGCTTCAGTTTCGAACATTCAAAACCAGCATCTGTTATTTAGCCGCTCTAGATGCAAAACCGGGGGATTCTATTCCAGCATTTTCAGTAAACCTCAGTTAGAGTTTCAGTAAATCTCTCCTCTTTCGGAACTTGATTCATGAATATTTGATCAACTCTGTTGTTTTCGGTTAAATTTACTATGAGAAATTGTTGAAGAGACCGGTCGTAAAATGCTTGGGAACAAAACCCTGAATGTAATTTGCACCAAATACTTCATTTAGAATATTTTTTTTTCTTTTCAAATGCTTGTTACATAACTTAGTTTGCACCATATAGAATTTATTTGTTTATTTATTTAATCTTTTGTTAAAATTTTTCAGGTTGTATAACAAAAGAAATTGCACCTTGCCGTGCATTCCTGGACTTTATCGACAAAAACCCTTCGCTGAACTTGCTTTCGAAGCCACTGCCGGGCTGCTTTCCCTTATAAAGTAAGTCGAAACAATGAGCTCCTTTTCCTACAATGTTTTCTACCCTACTGTAAACAATTTCAATTTTTGGGTTAGGTTTCTTTTGTCGTATGCAAAGTGCCTTCAGTCTGGACCAGTCTAAAATTTCGTCGTTTGGTAAATAGTTAACTCTTTACCAAATGGTAATTTTTTTACTTGCAAAAATTGAAAGCACTTGCAGGGGTTAAATTAACAATAGTTCAAATTAAGTTCAATGTCGGTGAAAATGTATATAACCTTTTGGAAAAAAAAAAAGAAAATGCTGGTTCCTAGCATTTTCTCCTTTTCCCACCAGGGTTTTCAAAAGGCTTTTTCTCAGGATCGTTAGAATTCTGGGTTTCTTAGCTAAGGATTCTCTTAGTCTTTCTTTTTTAATCTTTCTAATTTTCTCCGTGGATGGATATTTTATAGAACTATCGTCGGTTTACTTCAAAAACCTCGTAACTACAGCTTGAAACAAGCTGTAGTTACGAGGTTTTTGAAGTACACCGACAATATACGTGACAGCTATTAGATTCTGTTACTAGCGGTGGCGATTTTGAATAACTTTTTGAACGGCATAGATTAAGATCAGACTGTAAAAACCTCGTCCAAAGAAGCTATTCAAGTCGCTAGTTACGGCAATGGAGTTAAGTGTCTTATTAAGTTGCCAAAAAGTACGAAATAACTTCACTAAACTAAATTCAATTATCACTATTTTAATTCATTACCAAACGACAATATTTTAGGCTTGTTCAAATCGAAAGCATTTGTAGACGACAAAATAAAAGTGATTGAAAATTTGAAGTTTGTTTTGTGTGGAGTAGAAAACATTGTGGGAAAAGGAGAAAATGCTGGTTATCAGCATTTTCTCCATTTCCCACAATGTTTTCCAAAGGCTTCTTTCTCAGAGTCGTCAAAAGTAAGGATTGTGTGGTAATGGGTTAAACCTTGTCACATTTTTTTTTATCGAAAAGCGATCTCAAATTTTATTTAACGTTGCTTCTAATGCTACAAATGATACACATCCCATGTATACCCATATAAGGAATTATAAAAATAAAATCTTTTAAAACACTTTTATCATTTCTCCTCCTTTTGTTAGTGGATTTATCACTATAAAACTGCATGCTCAGTGCCTAATTCCACACCAGGCCATCAAATTGTACTTTTTTCTCAATAAAAAGACGAAAAAAACAGAAAACGGTGACGAAAGAAATATTGCTCAAATTATTGTGATTTATCTAAATAGAAGAAAGTAATCTACATGTATATCAAAAAAGGAGAAAATGCAGGTAACTTACTAAATGTTTAAAATAACAAAATTATTAAATAAGGATATGGAAAATGATAGTTTAACTATCGTGTATGTATGTGGATCAACATTTTGTATTCGAACATAAATTTTATTATTTGTGACCTGGCACGCGAAAAAGGGACACTGTGGAAATTCCGAACATCAATTAAATGAAAACAGTTCAAAGATAGTACAGGTCAATTTAAGTTGATAGTTCAAAAATGATTGTATAGTAAGGTAGAATGACCATTTTCCATACAGAAAATATCATAAAAGCGAAAAGTGTCGACTCTGGCCAGCCTGCGCAATCCGCGCAGGCTGGCCAGTGTCAACATTTTTCGCAGTTTCCAGAAGGTCCCTTTTTGCATGACGGGTCACATTTGTATTGCTGGAAGCGTAAAAGATAGTATAAAACATGGTTGATACTGAACATAATTTAATAAATTCATAAATGGTGAAAAAATACCTATCCGTTTGCTGTAATTCTTTTTTTCAGACGACATAATTTTAGACTGCTCCAAATTGAATGCCGTTGTAGACGGCACATATGATGCGAGAAAACACTGCGAGAAAAGGAGAAAATGCTGGTCATCAGCATTTTCTCCTTTTCTCACCATGTTTTCTACAGCTTTTCTCGCCAGGGTCGTCAAATCTCCCGACCGTAAGGTAAAAGCTTTTAAACTGAATTTAAGTGAACATAATTTCAAGCACCACCACAAATATATGGATGTTCGTTAAATCCATTTTTCTATTAATCCAAGATCCGAACTAAATCTTAATCCGTTCGAAATACCGAAAAATCCGTTGGAAATTACTATTAATTAACACTATTTTCTGTGGAAAAAAAAAACGAAATTACCAAAGAGTAATCGCGTAATTGTAATAGAATAAAATAAACGTATAAATAAATTAGCACAATAAATACCATAAATAATAGAAAAATCCCCATTAGCGATTTATGTCAAAATATTACTTTGGCTTTCCCATAAATATTTCCAATTTTACAATATTTCCTTTCTTTACCTCTTAATTCCAAATTCAATTAATTCGGCTTTTTTGAGTAATTAGTGTAACCGAAAGTTTTTATGTTAACACTTCATAGATCTCGTGTTGAATCATCAGTGAGAATCCTTTCCTCGAAAAGATAAAAAAAGAAAGTTTTCATACAGGATGAGTCACTACAACATTCCAGCAAACAAAAAAAGAGAAGACACACAAAAATATATAACATTATCAAATACCATATAGAAATTGTTCAACGCTCCCTCCGCTCTATATAAACAGTCCATTCCTGAACATGAAAAGCCACAGAAAACTTTTATTGCGTAGCTTTCAGCTAATCCCAGAAAAGTCCGGGACACACAATAGATCTACTCACGGAAAAACGGGAGAGCTGAATGCCTTTTTTTTATTCTCCCCGAAAAACTGGAAAGACGCAGAAGTGGTTGTGCCCGAGAATTACCCTCGACAAGACAGCATTATAAGCAATTTTGCCATTTAGCCGCGAAATATGCTATAATTCAATAAAAGAAGACTGTTCCAATTTTGTCGCCTTGTTCGACAAAAACCCATTCGAAGCACGTGTCCACCAATGAAGACAGAAATAGAGAGGGTTTTAGTCGATACCAGGGATAGCACGAGACTCGGGATATTGGACCACCACCCCAAATAGTCAATAGTTTAACACTGTACCAAACGACAAAAAAATTAGACTGGTCCAAATTGAAAGGATTTGCAGACGACGAATTAAATGTAACTGAAATAATGATTATTTGTATTGGATGGGGAAGAAAACATTGTGGGAAAAGGAGAAAATGCTGGTTACCAGCATTTTCTTTTTTTCCTACGATGTTTTCAAAAGGCTTCTTATACTGGGGTGTTAATAATCGTAAGTGTGTGGTAAAGAATTAACGCTGTACCACACGACGGAAAAAAAATCGGTTCGTCCATATTCAGAGGCTATTGAATAAATGTAGCCCAAATTATTGAGACTTCTTCACAAACTTAGGAAATTTTGTTGGAAAAGGAGAAAATGCTGATTGTCACCATTTTCTCCTTTGCTTACACTGTTTTCTTTATGCTTTTTTTTCTAAGGGGTGTTAAAAGAGGGGTCTGTTCGGTAAAGGGTTCGTATTTCACATTACTTTACTTGTCGTTTTTAATTAATTTCACTTGACTTTACTTAAGTTGTCGTTTCCAAATAATTACACATGGCTTTACTTTCCTTGTCGTTTTCAAATCGTTTTACATGACTTATCGTTATTTGCCGTTTTCAAATCATTTCACTTGACTTAACTTGTCATTTCCAAATCATTTCACTTGACTTTACGTTACATGTCATTTTCAAATCATTTCATTTGGCTTTACTTGTCGTTTTCCAATCATTTCACTTGACCTTACGTTACTTGTCGTTTTCAAATAATTCCACATGACTTTATGTTACTTGTCGTTTTCAAATCATTTCATATGACTTTACTTGTCGTTTTCAAATCATTTCACTTGACTTTACTTGTCGTTTACATATCATTTCACATGACTTTACGTTACGTGTCGTTTTTAAATCATTTCACATGACTTTACGTTACGTGTCGTTTTCAAATCATCTCATTTGACGTTACTTGTCGTTTTCAAATAATTATACATGACTTTATATAACGTTACTTGTCGTTTCAAATCATTTCACATGACACGTTACTTGTAGTTTTCAAATCATTTCACATGACACGTTACTTGTTGTTTTCAAATAATTTTACTTGACTTTTACTTGTCGTTTACATATCATTTCACATGAAGTTAACCTTAGGGTATTTTAGATGACCATTGGAACAGAATTCATACAAAAGCTGACATGTCTGATTTAACTTTATGATACTAGCTGTAACACTTTTGGATAGCTCTTAAAAAGTCCATTTCCCGGTTGAAACAAAAAAAGCATCAGTCTCCCATTTTGCGCAAATTTGCTAACAGACCCAGGTTCTGACTTAACTCTTTACCAAACGACAAAATTTTAGACTGGTCCAAATTGAAAGCATTTGCAGACGACAAAGTTGAAGTTGCTGAAAATTTGAAATTTGTTTTTGGAAGGGAAGAAAACTTTGTGTGAAATGAGAAAATGCTGATTACCAGCGTTTCTCTTTTTCTCATAATGTTTTCTGTCCTGCTAATTGCAATGCTTGAGTTACTTTTAATTTGTCTTCTGCAAGTGCTTTCAATTTGGACCAGTCTGAAATTTAGTGGCCTGGTAAAGAGTGAAGCATGTCAAGTACACTTATAGCGCACTCTATTAACGATCTCGATGCGCTAATTACGATCTTATTGCGCTTCTACGGCGTTTTGGGTTTCTCCAAGATGTTTTTACTACGGCACAGGATTTCAGGCTACGCTTTGTCTACGCTTTCTACGTTGCTGCTGCGAACTTTCTACGGGCTATGCGCGGGAGCTGCACTTCTGTTGCGCTGTTTAAATGTTTCTGTATAAAATCAGCGGCTTAACTGCCTCGATAGCAGCAAATGCTCCAATTCGGTCATTATGACCAACTTATGAGAGAACTCAGAATGGAAAACGGCACTTCATCTTTCAGTTACGTGTATTTGAGAATGGTACTTGCACTAGGCGCTAAAGTTGGACAAATATCTCGACGTTTCTGTTAACATGCGCTGCAGCTTGCGCTACGACAATGGCCTTGCAGCTACGATACTTTTTCGTTCACGAATTTCTTGCTGCGCTTTTGCGACGTAAAATCTGATCAACATAAACGATGAAGCTTTAGATAGGCTTCTATCAGGCTCATGGCGTTATTACAGTAGTGTCGTCGCTCCTGCTACGGTTCACGGCGTTTTGACAAATTTCGAAGCCATTCAGTAGAAAGGGGGAGGGGTGCCTTAAGACCGCTTTCAGATTCAGCAGTAATTCAAATAGTAAAACGCCAACTGCGCTGTTCAAGTGCTTCCTTGTTATCGCAAGGACTAGGTAGGAGCTCAGAACTTCGATTGCCCGAAGACACTTCCACAAACACTCAGTGCCAAGAATGGGAATCGAACAACAAATTTTTGGCTTTCAAGACCTACAACTTTACTGGTGAGCACCGTTTTACTCCAAGTTACTATTTCTGTACTATTGGGTACTATTTCTATACAAACAATTACGCGCAAAATAAACTGAAGGTCGTTGGTATTTCCTAGAACTGAATCATTCCTCACATGATGACAAATAAAAATCGTAAGTTTTTTCCGTCGTTTATAGGATTTGAAATGTCATGCTACATCAAGTTAAGCTGTAAGCTCATATTTAATGTAAATTCGAAAGGTTAAACCATGAAGGCTTTTGTTTGATCGATTTTTAAACCTATTCCGAACAAACCCTTCTATTCACATAAAGAAGGGAGTCCTTCACAAAACATTTTGGAAAAAGGAGATGCTGCCAACTAGATTTTTCCATTCACCCACATTATGTTTTTTACCCTTTCAGAGACGTATTTTATAATTCGGTCGCATTTATTTCTCGTTTTCAAATACTTTCAATATACAGAGCCAATCTAAGCCTTTGTTACCAATCTAAAATTCTCTGGGTTGGTAAAGCCTTAAGCTCGACTCTAGGATTCTATTGATTGGTAAAGCCTTCAGAACCAATCTAAGATCCTCATAGCTGGTAAAGTCGTCGGTACCAATCTAAGATTACATGTATCTTGGTTGGTAAAGCCTTCAGTACCAATCTACGATTCTAATGGTTAGTAAAGCCTTCGGTACCTATCTAAGAGTTTCATAGTTGGCAAGGCCTTCAGTATTAATCTAAGATTCTCTTGGTTGGTAAAACCTTCAGTACCACTTTAAGATTATCTTTGTTGTTAAAGCCTTCAGGACCAATCTAAGATTCTCTTGTTTCGTAAAGCCTTCAGTACCAATATAAGATTCTGTGAATTGGTAAAGCCTTCAGTACCAGTCTAAGAGTCTCTTTGTTGGTGAAACCTTCAGTACCAATTTAAAATTCGTCTGGTTAAACCTTCGGTACCAATCTAAAGTTCTCTTGGTAAAGCCTTCGGTACCCATCTTAGATTCTCTTGATAACGCCTTCGGTACCAATCTAGAATTCTCTTGGTTGGTAAAGCCTTCAGTACCATCCTAGATTCTCTTGATAACGCCTTCGGTACTAATCTTAAATTCTCTTGGTTAAGCCTTCGGTATCAATCTAATATTTTCTTTCTTAAGCCTTCGGTACAAATCTTAGATTCTCTTGGTAAAGCCATCAGGACCAATCTAAGATTGTCTTTCTTAAGCTTCGGTACAAATCTAAGGTTCTCTTGGTAAAGCCTTCAGGACCAATCTAAGATTCGCTTTGTAAAGCCTTCAGTGCCAATCTAAGCCTTCAGTATCAATCTAAGAGTCTCTTTGTTGGAAAAGCCTTCAGTTAGGACCTAAGATTCTCTAAGTTAGAAAAGCCTTCAGTACCAATGTAAGATTCTCATGGTAAAGCTTTTAGTGCCAATCTAAGATTGGCTTGGTTAAGCCTTCGGTACCAATCTTGGAGTCTCTTGGTTGGAAAGCCTTCAGTACCAATCTCTCATTCGCTTGGTTAAGCGTTCAGAACCAATGTTAGATTGGCGTAACTAAGCCTTTAGTACCATTCTAAGATCCTCTTGATAAAGCCTTCAATACCAGTCTGAGAATTATCTTGGTTGGTAAAGCCTTGTGAAAAGATGTATTAGAAAACATTGTGAGCACAGGAGATAATACTTGAAAGCACTATTTCTGTTTTTCATTATTTTTGCTTTCTGCCCTTGCAATGACACGTTTTGTCTCTCTTGTTATCTTAAAAAATGTTAGGGTATTTCCATCCTAACGCTTCTAATGCAACATGGGATAAAATTTCTTATTAGTTGATAAATAAGGATTTATTCTGATATAATATTTTTGCACATTTCTAATCGACCAGAAATTTATTTGTTGCCTATCTTGAAATTGTATGATGATATTTTTGTTAGTTTTCTGAAAAGGGAGGTAATTATTATCTCCTTTTGTATTGAGATTAGTGTGGCTTTAGATCTATAAATGATAATTCTAAGGACGAAAAAATGAAAAAGTGGCTCGGTTAAAGTAGTACAATATTACTCATTTTCAACTACAGCAATATTTTTAGGATAATAATATTGTGGAAATAATTGTTTTTCTTTAGAATGGTACGACCTTAGAGTCTAAAATCAGGTCTGCGCGTATATTGCTTGTGCTTGTTTTTGTGTTTTGCAAATGAATTTGATTATATCGCGGCGCCAAGTACTACTCATGCTTTCATGGTGGTTTTAACACTAGCAATGCCAAAATAGTCTTCCAAAGCCACTTGCTGCTTTCTCACATAATCATCGTCAAAAGATCAGCGGTTAGAGATGAATTAATTCTGTCACAATGATAGTGATAAACCCATTTTAAAGTTTTTTGTTTCCAGAAAAAATCTTATCGGACAGTGTAGATCCAAGATCAGACTGCATGTTCTGTGCAGTCTGATCTTGTCTACACTTCCGCTAAAGGTCACAGAGTCACACTTCGCAGCCTACAGTTTAAAGACATAATTTTGAAGATGTAATTGTATGACATTAATTAAGGTTAAGTACAATTCATTGGTACAAAAAGAAAAACGATGCAAATGGAACAATTGCTTATGACAAGAAAACTTTTTTTTTCCAGAAAGAGATAGGGAGAGACGTAGGGAAGAAAAGGAGAAAAACGTAAAACTACGGACTAAATGCTGATGAAGCTTGTATGAAGGACTGGGCGGACGACTGAACCTTTGTGTTACTTTTGTTGTTCTTGCATTTATGGTTTTTGCACCGTATTTATCAATGCACGAAGATCTACTCAGATAAAGTTTTAAGATCAACATAGGTAAAAGAATTGCAGAACATAAACATCGTCGTTTTAATTCAAAAACCTCGTAAGTACAGCTTGAAACAAGCTGTAGTTACGAGGTCTTTGAAGTAAACCGACGGCATACTATATTGATTAAAAGTTCGTTATAATTTGTAGGATAAGAAAAGACAGAGTAAGTGAATGCCGACAGACCAATTTAACGATTGATATCCAAATTAAGATGCCAATAGTTTCACATCTGTCGGTCAGTTTTACAGAGAATACAATAGATACAAATGACCGCTAGAGTCCATCCCGGCATCCGAAACGATTCTGATACAATTGTCCCCCTTCCGGCTGATTACCGCCACCCGAAGTTCGCCATTATTCAAAAGTAATCGCGGTTTCCGGAAGTTCTTTTCACATTTACCCACCTGGTATGCGCGTATGAATACACTGGTAACGATTTTTCTACACAGCGAGCTCGATGTAAATTGACTGTTGTTTGGCTTGCTTTATTGGAGCACTTGTATGGGTATCATTTGTGCAAATATTATTCATTATACATTAAATAATCTCATTGAGAGAGCCTGCTACATTCGACGGTCATATTGAAAGATGACAATGGATTATAAATGGGATTCAATCAGCTGATTTTATATGAAGAGATTCGCAGGGTTATTGGGAAAATCCCAAAGGATGCTCATTTTCAATTGAGATATCTTTCGATTGAAAAAATGGCCTGTCAATGTACAATCTAGCAAGACATGCCTTTGGATACATTTCTTGATAAAGGATCTTCTTTCCTTAACGTTCTACATAGCATTCTTCGTCTAATTCTATCATTCATTATTCCTTTCTTTATACTTTATTTTTCGTTTTCACTCTCAGTTCATATTTTTCGGGTATATGCAATATATTTGGTTAACTGTAATTGTTATACCATGTGATCGGGGGGGGGGGGGGGGGGGAAGAGGAAATGTATAATGCTTCCGTTTCAATCCTTTTTCGTAAATTACTTGTTGTAGATCTAATTGATTAATATGTTGATATATTAAAAAAATATATGTTTAATTAATTCAATAGCAATAAAGTATTGAAATTTCTGAGAGAAAAAATGCAGTCAGAAATGTTTTGCTGTCTGTCGAATTTCTGCATGTCGTGTCATGACTCATCCGGTTGATAGACAAATAGATTTTATTGATGCATGATAATGCTTCTGAAATAATGTGGGAGAAGAAAATTCGGGAAACCGATACTTTTCCCTTTTCTACTATGTTTTCTGTTCTTTCAAAGTTAGAGTCTAATCAACAACCCTGGGCGAGAGGAGCAAACCATTGGAAATATCGCAAAATCAAGTTTTTATTATTATTATTATTCTCACATGCATGATAATGCTTCTGAAACAATGTGGGAGAAGAAAATTCGGGAAACCGATACTTTTCCTTTTAGTACTATGTTTTCTATTCTTTCAAAGATAAGAGTCTAATCAACAACCCTGGGCGAGAAGAGCAAACGATTGGAAATATCGCAAAATCAAGGGAATTTTTTTATTATTATAATTCTCACAACTCATCTCTATCCATTGAAAGACTATTTCATTTCACCAACACTTAACTGACCGTCTGCAAATGCTTTCAGTCTCAGGTAATCCTAAATCGTATTGGCAACAAAAAATTATACCGCACTACTTTCATCGTGCTTTTAATCTTAACAAATCCTCCAAATTGTACACCTGTCAAAACTAAGAGCAAATATAGACAACAAAATAAAATTGACTTTTTGTAAAGGTATAGAAAACAGTGTGGATAAAGGGGAAAATGCTGGTTACCAGCATTTTCTCCTTTTTCTACTATGTTTTCAAAAGCCCCCTTATGATCGTTACAACTCTGAATTGTGTAACAAACGGTTAGGACGAAACACAATATTACAATATGCACTCAGAACCAAGAGGTCCCAAATGACTTAAGTATCGGGGCTCTGTAAACCGACCTTGTCCATTTTCTTCTCGACTAACGGTTCGCTTTAATAGCTATCTTGTTTATCAATTAGTCGACAATCGATCTGCAGTAATTAAGACGCGGATTATAAATGCAAATGGGATACATGCTGGGACGGACCCTTTGCGATACGATCCCGTGTCTTTTAGAGTCCTGACCAGGAGGGCTTTTGCAAACAAAGAAAAAAGAAAAAAATCCATTTTCTCCTTTTTCCCCAAAATCTCTTTTTACCTGATAATTCGAATTGCGTTTAATTTTCGGTCTTCTATGCCTTTAATTTCGATGAAACCAAAGGCTTATCGCGTACTGAAGAATTATACTTCCTGTTTCCGGTAGTCGTTGACATGCGCATGACAAGCAGACCTACAACACTTTAATGCCTAAAATTTTGTCGTTTGGTGACGAGTCAATATTTCAACCGATTGATTGCATCAGAAAACATTTTGTGAAAAGGAGAAAATGCTGGTTACCAGCATTTTCTCCTTTTCCGACAGAGTTTGTACCCTTCACAAAACAAAATTTCAAATTTTCAGTCACTTTTATTTGTCGTATGCAAATATATTTCAATGGATGACTCCAGTTGCATATATAGTGGATCAGACGAAAACCTAAAAAAGTGACTGTGAGTTAACTCGCTTGTGAACAGTTTAACAATCAAATAACCTTTAATAGCTTTCCACGAAAGCAAGTCGAAAAAAGCGGGGGTTTTTTTTTCACAGTTACTCTCATCAAAATAAATCGTCCGCTAAACCGAGTCAATATTGACTCAACATTTCATGGCGGTGAAAAACATGAGGCCATCTCCCAGGCTATTAAACACAATATTGTCAATTGTCATCAGAGATCAGGAGAAATTGGAGATTTCTGGAAAAAGTGACCCATTGTATGATTGATATTCATCTTTCATCCATGACTGCACTAATACGATTTTTACGCCTCTGTGCTTGGCAGTATCGGGAAATACTGCAGATAAAGGAGCAACTATTTGTGACAAGCCAAAGAAAGATTGGGCATATCCTAGCAAAAGGGGGTTTTACTCTTTATCAAACGACAAAATTTAGGCCTTGTCCAAACTGAAAGCATTTGCAGAGGACAAAATGAATGTAAATTAAAAATTGAAAATTGATCCTGAAGGGGTAGAAAACATTGCAGGAAAAGGAGAAAATGCTGGTAACCAGCATTTTCTCCTTTTCTCACAATGTTTTCAAAGGCTTTCTTTCTCTTGGTCGTCAAAAGTCGGGATTGTGTGGTAACGAGTTAAGGTAGTAGCCCAGTAACACATCTAGCGCAACATGGAATAAAATTGCTTGATAGTTGATAAATACGGATTGATACAGTTATAACACTTTTGCACATTTTTAAACAACCAGAAATTCCTTTGATGTCTATCTTTATTTCTTTTTTACTTAATTTTGTTACTTTCCACAAAAGAGAGGTAATTATTATCTCCCTTTATTATGAGAATATTGTGGTATTAGATTTATAAATGATAATTCTTGGAAGGGAAAAAAAAAGAGAGAAAAAGGTGCCTCGGTTAAAGTAGTACAATAATACTCAAATTTAATCATAGCAAATACTGTAGGATAATATGGAGGGAAAATCTGTTTTCTATTACGGGTCCACTATCTTAACTCTTGCCAAACGATAAAATTTTTGGCTTGTCCAAATTGGAAGCATTTGCAGACGACAAAATAAAAATGACTGAAAATTTGGAATTTGTTTTGTGTTGGGTAGAAAACATTATTGGAAAAGGAGAAAATGCTGGTTACCAGCATTTTCTCCTTTTCCCACAATGTTTTCTAAAGGCTTCTTTCTCAGGGTCGTAAAAAGTAGGGATTGTGTGGTAATGGGTTAAGCATCGACGTGATGCGTAACTCCAAGGAAGACCTTACATAATATCGTACCCATGAAATCTGTTTTGTCTAACAATAGGCAAAATCCCGAAGTCAGATGGTCTTTGGGTATATAAAAACAAAACACAGGCAATATCATCGATCCAGGTCAGTCTGCGCTAGTACGCAGGCTGACCTGGATCGACACTTTTTGCAGATACTTTAGACCCCTGCTTTTAACATAAACAAAATAATAATTCTTCATTACACCCAAGTTCTATACAATACTATATGGGAAAATAATACAAATATGGTTGTGAAATAAAAACTAATGGCGTTCAGGGTAAAAAGGGGGAGAAGAAACCAAGTAGTTGGGACTGCAACTTTACAAAAAGTAGGAATCATATCTTACGAACGAAGTCCGTAACAAAGAAACAAATGAATAAATGCATGGCAGAAATAAGGATCGGAGCGGGATTCGAACCCCGAACTCCCGGACGCAAAGCCAATACCCTAACCACTGAGCCAAAGAGATATCTCTCTGACGCAGTAGCCAGGTATTGTATTTAAATCGGGAGTATATCATGCAGGAAGGAGTGGTCTGTCGTAACACACCCCCTCTTAAAGTCATCATTTATTGATGACTCAAAGCCTTATTAGGCAGGAAGTCCGATTTTGGACAACAAATGGGATTAATGGCTCAATGGCCAATCCCGGACGAGCCCCCATCTTACGAACGAAGTCCGTAACAAAGAAACAAATGAATAAATGCATGGCAGAAATAAGGATCGGAGCGGGATTCGAACCCCGAACTCCCGGACGCAAAGCCAATACCCTAACCACTGAGCCAAAGAGATATCTCTCTGACGCAGTAGCCAGGTATTGTATTTAAATCGGGAGTATACCATGCAGGAAGGAGTGGTCTGTCGTAACACATATTATGTACATACATATTGCAATCAAAGAATGCTGGATAGAAGATGAGGATATAGAGCATTGTGGGGTATAGTGAGAAACATATCTCATACATAATCATTTAATGATCAATACATGTATTAAACTAATGAAATAAAGGTCAATTATTAAACATGTCATTTAATATAGCCCGCCCAAAACTCGTTTCTGTATCATGGAACAACGCATAAAATAGTCTGTTTTAACTAACATCAATATCTATCTCTATGTCTCTGTTACTGATTTTTAAACGATGGCTTTTATTATTTTCGATTTATCAAATTGCTCTTGCATCGTTCTGAATATTTGTTACTTTTAGGAAGTTTCTTCGTTCGTCTACAAATTGTTTTCCCAATTCAAGTGAACGAAAATGCAAATTTCTATTTTTTCTATCATTTATCTTAATACAAATATTCAGTGACCCTAAATCTAACTTTATCACTCTGAGGAATAAACAACATAAACTTGTATAAACAATAATATTTTTCACAAACATTCATGTAACATACAGTTCAAATAAAAAATGCCAAAGTCTTTAAATAAAAGGCAGTTTTCAAAAAAAAATCAACCTACCCTTACCATGCAAAAAAGAGAAAACAATACGTACATGTAACCCTGGCTGCTGTTACAATAGATATCTGCAGTCATTCATAAAATTGAACCAGGCCCCGGGAATTGGGGGCTTAGTGTATTTCTGTGATACATTTTACAAAGTAATTAATCACATAAATGTCGATGCATCAACTCAATTTTGTGTAACAACCGACTAAATCGGGAGTTAGGCTGCTTCCCTATCTTTTGACATGCAAAAAAAATTGCAAAAGGTATCCATTCAATCAGCCTACACCGCCTGCACAGGCTGACCTGAATCGATACTTTTTGCTAATACATCAAGAATGTTTTACAAAGGTTTTCTTTTAACACTGCTCGCAAAGCGCCCAATACCTCTAGTGTTGGAGATTTAATAAACTTTCAAAACAATGGAAAGGGAAACTATTGATAAATTCATACCATGACCTATTGAACAATTCTGACGGAAGGTACAAAGTAAATAGAACCTTCATTAATTCAATTACGGTATCACTTTCAAGTAAATTCAATCCAAACCGTAAAGCAAATATTTTTCAGTCAAAAGGTCGTAGAAGAATTTCAGAAAATCATTTTCTCCAATCAGAAGCGAGAAAAATCTATAACCGCGTCGCGCACCGGAAGTTTGTAGGTTTGATTTTCTCACCACGAATATCCGGTTATTGTAGATTTCCCAACATAATTGTTAAGAAGTATTGATTCCAGTGGAAGTCCGTGACATAATTATGTGTCCCAGCCATTTTGTACTCATAAATTTTCATTTTGTTGAACAAACTGACAGAGAACGATCCTTTTAAATCTGAAATAAATACTTATGCATCAGTCGACGGGTATATTCTGAAAGTAAACAAAAACTTTAGGCTACCGATTTAATCTCAATTTACCTAATCCTTTACGGAAGGACAAAAATTTCGATGTATCCAATTGCCATCATTTGCAGACGCCAAATTAAATCGCAGACGCCAAATTAAATGTGGCTCAAACAAGCTGTTTTTTCTGTGAAAGGGTAAGAAAACATTGTGGAAAAAGGAGAAAATGCTGGTTACCAGCATTTTCTCCTTTTTTACACATTGTTTTCGAAAGTCTTTTACCTCAGGGTCGTTAAAACTACGGATTGTTTAGTACAGGGTAGACTCTCTTTGCACTTGATGTAGAGTTGAAGTATTTGGACTCCGGTTTGACAAGAAAGCAGAGTTGGTATTTATATGCTAAACAGTTTCTGGTAGAATGGAATTCAATACTTTAGTTTAACATAGTTCGACAATGGCACCTTTGTCCGGGGCATCAATATGTCAAGCAAGAGAAAGATTTAGTTCTACAATATTCTTTTCGTTTTACGGCACCGATATTCTGCCGCCGACATTTTTCTCCTAGATTCGGGTTAACATAATCAAAGTACTCATAACTCTTTGCCAAACAACCCTTCGTTTTCACGACCCTGGAAAAGAAGCCATGTGAAAACACCGTTGGAAAAGGAGAAAATGCTGGTAACCAGCGTTTTCTCTTTTTCCAACAGTGTTTTCTACCCTCCCAGATTAGACCTTCTATTTCATTTCTATTGTATCTCTAATTGACCCTAAATAACAGCAAGGATGAAGCAGTTTCTTATGTGTAAATGACACCTTTTGATAGCATAGAAAACATTGTGACAAAAGGTGAAATTGCTGGTCACGAGTAATTTCACCTTTTGCCACAATGTTCTTTGTGGGAAATACATGTTTTATACTAGACCTTTCCAGGACCGGAAGGACTGATTGCTTTTTTGACAAATGATGCATTGCTATACTAAACGAAACTCTAAGAAAGCATCTCACAAGCATTGGCAACAAAATAAACAAGGCCGAAATGAGAAGATCTATCTTTAAAAGAGTTGGAAAACGGTGTGGAAAATGAAAGATTTGCCATTTTATCAGCATTTTCTCATTGTCTCAAAATGTTTTTAAAGCAGTTTTCCTTAGGGTCGATAAATTCCGGAAGTAAGGCAAAGTGCAATTCTTAATTTCGTAAAATATGTGAATCTAATTAAAAGATAAACACTTTCGAACCCCTTGCATTTCGAACCTCAATGGCAAAGAATCTACCACAGGAGACGTGTTACAAATGCGGCTATTCTTTGCTAGAAATAAATAGCCTTAAATTGATAAAATACAAGGTAGAATAGTTTTTTGACACGCAGAAAACTGCTTTCAAGCAAAACTTTTCGAACTTCATGGGCTGACCTGGTTCGACCCTTTTGCAGATGCATTAACCCTTCACCACACAATGGCGACTTTTTACACCCTTGGGAAAGAAGCCTTTTGAAAACATTGTGGGAAAAGAAGAAAATGCTGGTAACCAGCATTTTCTTCTTTTCCCACAATGCTTTCTACCTTAAAAAGAAAATTTACACCATTTGAGCCACACTGAAATTGTTGTCTATAATGCTAACCTTTTGTCGTCTGGTTAAGGGTGAACACCAACCCCTTTTTTCACAGAGCATGGCTTATATTGCTTGATCCAAATTGGTCTCTACGGAATCTTTCGACCTGGGCCCGTATTCACCAACCATTCTTGGGAATATTCTTAGTCTTATTCTTCAAGGTTTTCCAAACGTGTAAGTAACACAACTTCTGATTGGCTAAACCATTCGGTTTAGCCAATCAGAATTTGTGTTACTTACAGATGTAGAAAATTCTGGAGAATAAGGCAAAGAACGTTCTTAATAATGGTTGGTGAATACGGGCCCTGGACTAGTGAAACTTTTTGTCGTAATAATGAGAAGAGGTTAATTCTTATCCTACTAAATAAACTGCTTAATAACTATAATGAATTTTTCAAATCTGTAGTAAAAACCCAATTTCAGTACTATTTCAAAGGTATCTGATGGGAATCAAGGTTTCCTTATCGGACAGTGTAGATCCAAGATCAGACTGCACGTTCTGTGCAGTCTAATCTTGATCAACACTGTCCGGTAAAGGTCAATAAGACGCGCTTAGGAGCCTAAGGGTTAAATGAGTTAACATTGTTAAAATATAAGTACCCTTAACAAAGTTAATAATCCAGATGCCTTGTAACACCATTGTAAAGTACCCTGGTGATAAATGGCTTGATACATGCAAAAAGGGGTATTCGGACTTTGGCGTAAAGTGTCGTCTCGGATCAGCCTGCGCAGTCCGCGCAGGCTAATCCGAGACGACACTTTACGACTGTATCCAAATTTTGTTCTTCATTCGACTTGCACAACGCAGAAAATTACATAAAAATTGAAAGTGTCGTTTCGGATTAGCCTGCGGGGACTGTGCCAGTTGATCCGAGGCAAAACTTGACGCAAACATCCGAAAACCTCTATTGACTTGTTGTAGGCCACATCTAAACTACTCGCGAGTTTGAACCAATCAAGCTATGCGTATAACCTATTACCAAACGACAATATTTTAGACTGGTCCAAATTGAAAGCATTTGCAGACGACAAAATAAAAGTGACTAAAAATTTGAAATTTGTTTTGTGAAGGGTAGAAAACATTGTGGGAAAAGGAGAAAATGCTGGTTACCAGCATTTTCTCCTTTTTTCACAATGTTTTCTAAAGGCTTCTTTCTCAAGGGCGTCAAAAGTAGGGATTGTGTGGTAATGGGATAAGTATTTTTTACCAACATAGAAAACGGAGAAGGCGACACCGACGCTCTCGCAAATAAAAGCAAATTCGAGGTGATAAAAGGTTGACTTGTGACTGTATTTGGAGTCTGGTCGCACAATACAGATCATTAATTCTAATTGCTGAGCGTAATACATTTAGTATCATAAATGGGCATAAAACTGCCTTTCTTGGCGAGATATGAGACGGGATAATTATGGAAATCGCATTGATGATTCACAGAAGAATTCGATTGTGGAACCACAAGTCACTTTCCCTACATGCGTCGAAATTTGATAAATGTTGATTTATCGAAGCTTCCCAGAGTTCACCGGGGCACCATATGCCTGCATAAAGTCATGTAAATTACATATCTTGGAGATTCTCGCCCTTTCCCGTGAAGACGTTGAGCAGCATCACGACAAGGGAACTAAAATACTTAGACGGTGTCCATGACATTTTTTTTTTTTTAAAAAGAAACAATTTATGATTGAGTAAAAAATATTGTTAATTCAACCCTTTAACATACATGACAACTTTTAACGACCCCCGAGGAAGAGGCCTTTTGAAAACTTTATCGGAAAAGGAGAAAATGCTGGTAACCAGCATTTTCTCCTTTTCCTATAAAGTTTTCTACTCTATCAAAAAAAACCAAGAGCGGCAAATTGTCGCAAGATACGCCCGTCTTTCCCCAAGTTGTAAAGCTGGGGCATGCACCGGACAAAATTCAAGTATGAAAAACAACAAAGGGCAATAACCGAAAAATTAAGCAAGCAAGAGTTGTGATTCCTGTGCACTGCACTACCCATCGATGAGATCTATCCACCCATGAAATTTCATAACCCTAGGTAGTATAGTTTTGGAGATAAACTCCGGACAAAAATCAAGTATCAAAAACGACAAAGGGCAATAACTAAAAAGTTAAGCAAGCAAGAGTTATGATTCTTGTGCACTGCACTCACCCTCGGTGAGGACTATTTACCCATGAAATTTCATAACCCTAGCTACCATAGTTTTGGAGATATTCACGGACAAAATTCAAGTATAAAAACGACAAAGGGCAATAACTCAAAAATTAAGTAAGCAAGAGATATGATTCCTGTGCACTGCACTCCCCCTCGGTGAGATCTATCTACCCATGAAATTTCATAACCCTAGCTAGTATAGTTTTGGAGATATGCTCCGGACAAAATTCAAGTATGAAAAACAACAAAGGGCAATAACTCAAAAGTTAAGTAAGCAAGAGTTATCATTCCTGTGCACTGCACTCACCCTCAATGAGATCTATGCACCCATGAAATTTCATAACCCTAGCTAGTACAGTTTTGGAGATATGCTCCGGACAAAATTCAAGTATGAAAAACAACAAAGGGCAATAACTCAAAAATTAAGCAAGCAAGAGTTATGATTCTTGTGCACTGCACTCCCCCTTGATGAGATGTATCCACCCGTGAAATTTCATAACCCTAGCTAGTATAGTTTTGGAGATATGCTCCGGACAAAATTCAAGTATGAAAAACAACAAAGGGCAATAACTCAAAAAATAAGCAAGCAAGAGTTATGATTCCTGTACACTGCATTCCCCCTCGATGAAATGTATCCACCCATGAAATTTCATAACCCTAGCTTGTATAGTTTTGGAGATATGCTCCGGACAAAGAACTGGACGCCACCCGCCCGCCCGGACGCCGCCCGCCCGCCACGGGTGATCCCATAATACGTCCCGTCTTCGACGGGCGTATAAAAATGCATCATTTGAGCCAGTGTGAAATTATCGCCTACAAATGCTTTCGATTTGGATAGCTCTAAATTCTGCTGTATGGTAAAAGGAATAAGTAGTAAGCAAATTCTCAATTTGATGAAAAATATACAATGCATTCGCTGTAATTAGGGGGCTCCATGCATCTGCAACAAGTATAGACCACGCAGGCCGCGCAATTTTTTTTTTATTACTATTATTTTATGTCCATGGAACAGTCTACCCCATGATTAAGCCGGTTATTTACAAAAAATGCAAATGTGGATCTATAACCAAAGCTATAAATAGAGGGAGTCATTTTGATTGCAAAATTAAAAATGATAATTGTTTTCCTCTAAACTCCAAGTTGTGGGCACTCATTAGAATTGTCTCTATCGAGACAATTCTAATGAGTACCCACAATATGGGGTTTTGGAGAATAATAATAACTTTAGAATACCATCACTTCCTCTAATCTGGAGCTCTGAATAACTGTGACTTCTACAGAGACGATAATACTCGAGCTTGTTTGCTAAACGTCTAAAAGACCTTCTCTTGTTTTGAATGTTGCCTAAAGGACAAATTCAGCAACGCGAGTAATGTGCAACCTTGAAGTGTTATTGTTAATTGAAGAGTAACGACCATTGACGTGAATAATAATATAAAGGATATTTGTTTTTTTACGGTGAAAGATCGAAATTTATTTCATCGGTATGAAATAAATTTCAACATTTCACCGAAAAAAAAAAATGTTCTTTTTATTTCATGCTTTTTAACCCTTCTTGGGTGGAACTTGATCAAAATCAAGTACTTTTTTTTTTGTTATTCCCCGTGGCGTAACCCCTCCGCACAGCAACGCATTACAATATTAAGTCAAGCGCAAGAAATGTTATGCAACATAACGAGTATGTATGGAATTTTAAATCCAGCAGTTTTGAACGAAATCCGGCGTTTTCATTGGTTTAGAAAGTGGGACAAACTGTAAGAATAAGAAAATACGTAAAAGGTATATTACACGATGGAGGTTATGCGATAAAATTAAAAATCTTTACGAGTATCATCTTGGCCATAATCACTGGCCTCCAACACTGACGCATTCAGTCTTTTTCTTCAGTGTCACCTACCACTATAGAAAACAAACATTTCCTCGCAAAACAACTTCAGTATCGGAACAAAATTTGCTTCATTTGTCACCGTTGCGTCATAGCTGTAATTCATACAAAAGAAATTAGTTTAAACATGTTTATTTTACATCGATTGAGAAACAAGTTCTTACAACTCTCTTTCGATTCTGCTTCCTGGGAACTACACCAGTACTCGCGCCGAATGTGTGGGCCAATGAAAAATCCCAGGGTATCGAACTTGGGACCTTCGATACAAAAGAAACTGAAGGGGCGGGGGCGAACTTACTTCCACTGCAATCTGTCCTGGTTATACATTTACTTACAAAGCATCTTTGATCAACATTGGTCACAGCTCTATAACGAAGACTGGATAAATCGTTGAAGTTGACCTGCATAGTCAAATTAAGACAATTAGCCTGACGCACGGATTTATTTTCATACACTATCACGATTCAGGAAAAGAGTTCTGCAAGTTCAAGGCACCCTGCCAAAAGAAACCTTCCTCATAATAACTAAAATGAACTAACAGGAAATTTTCAATTAGATAGTGGAAACCCAACTATTGCTGATTCAAAGTTAAGTATTGGGGAATAATGTCTCCTTATCGGACAGTGTAGATCCAAGGTCAGACTGCACGTTCTGTGCAGTCTCATCTTGATCTACACTGTCCGCAAAAGGTCAGTAAGTCGCTCTTAGCAGCCTAAGGGTTAAGATAGGTCGATGCCATGAGATCACAAACAATAAGTAAACATCTTCTCTAGGTCTATTTCCTTGTCAACATAGATTTGACATGACTCCATTATGTGGTCTTCTTATGTAAATATTACAGTAATGCATTTTCTTCATGCTCTTGTTTAACTCTTGGGCTGCTAAGCGCAACTCGCAGACCAGTGTAGATCAAGAGCTGACTGCAAAGACAGTGCATGTATGTGTTATAAATCCCTAACACGTGTCATAAATTATAGGAGCAAAGTAATACAAACGCACAACTTTATTGTGCAGCATTTATATACGGATATGTTGACGCAGTGTTCTCTTGTTTAACTTTTAGGTCGCTACGTGGGACTGTCTGACCTGTAGCGGCAAGTGTAGATCAAAGCCTACTGAACGCGTAGTATGTTTTTGAATCTACAATCTACACTGTCCGAAAAGAAAATGTCTTTCCCCCAAAAATTACCTTTGAAATAGCAACATTTTGGTTTTTACTATCGGCTTGAAAGACTCGTGTTAGTTATGTAGAAGGCTTAGGGTTAATATCCAGAGCTCTCAAGACGGACAAAAATAGAAACTATTACTGTCTTGATGTACATGTAGGTCGTTCAGCGCTAAAGATATGTGACCCATCACGCAAAAAGAGACCTTCCGGGAAATGCGAAAAGTGTCAACCCTGGTCAGCATTCGCAAATTACGCAAACTGAACAGGGTTGACACTTACCGCTTTCACGACATTTTCTGTATAAAAAAAGTGGTTATTGTACCTTGTTATACAATCATTTCTGAAGAATCAACTAAAACTGACCTGCACTATTGTTCATCTGTTTTCATCTAATTTATGTATAGAATTCCCAGATGGTCCCTTTTTCGTAGATGGGTCACAATTATTATCTCGATCTTTTTCGACTACTTAGTAGCAATCACTTGAAACTCAGACAGATCTATATCCAATAAGCCTGAATACAGAAGCAGAAGCTATAGACGATTTTTTGGAGTTTTGTTTCGATCTATACAGGTCTCACAAGCGCCTTTTTATTAGCTGTTGCATCAAAATGGTTAGTAAAGGACACAAAATTAAGACCTTGCTGAGGAGTGCGAACCATCTCAAAATGAGCAAGTATGTTTGTGTTTATTTACAAGTCTCTGTTAGAACTAAGAACTATGACTATGGATATCAGTAATTGAGTCTTGGCGTTGCACCTAACTCTTAACCTGCGAAGTTAAATGATTTTGTTTTCTGTCCGATATTTTTTTCCCTTTTGGAATGAGGGAGATATCTTTTTGGACGGTGTAGATTCAAGTTCAGACTGCACGTTCTGTTGTTCTTAGCACCTTAATTGTTAAAATCTTCTTGCCCGAGCTGGTGTCTTGGAAGGCCTAAGCACCTGTTATTATCTTATAAACTGTCGTGAAAGAAATGAAAGCGTTCGATTTGTAAATTATGTACACAACTATAAAACGTCCAAGTTTCATTGGATTGTGTATTTTAAGGCGTCACTATAGTTTTAGTTTAAAGATTTGGTGCCAAAAGAGTTAAAGCTACATTGTTTTATATATTGTATGAACATTTAGGCCTCGGCCGACTTTTTTTCATTTACTATACCAGTACTATGCTGGTAATATAAACGCGGATACTGCGTAACTCACGGATGGCAGTTTATGTAGCCCCTGAAACCGAGGGTCATAGTCTAATGTTCCACAACAAATGGTGTCCCATAAAGTTTCTCCTTAATGTCTTAAATGCAAACTGTTGCTAATCATACACACATACGCACAAAATAAAACAACTGAAATTTCCCAGCAAAATCGAGAGAATTAAAGAAACACTAACAGGCTTAAACTTTATCTGTTGAATTTTAGAGGAGCCTTTCAATTTCTTTCGATATAATTCGCGTAGATTCTATGACCAGGAACGCCAGAAGTTTGTTCTACACGGCGGGTTATCTGATAAAGACCGGCTTTTCCATTCCGAGTTCATTTCCTTAAACAAGATATCATCTCTATAGCTATGTTAATGGACAAAAACCGAGGGACTCCAATGATCAAGATTATAGATTGGTGGCCCTTAAAGATTGATACCGTATGCGGGACGTCACACAATTAAGAAGTTCTTCTGCATGCTAGCATTCTGCATCCAAAAATGCTCTTTAGATATTTTCTTTGCATGTGTTTAAAGAAAATTATGCCCATTACTCCAAAATGACTTCAGACAAATTTCTGATTATAATAATACAAATAATGCAAACAACTTTTTGATATACAGAAAACGCTATAAACATATTATTAAGAAAAAATTGACCATACGAATTTGGTACTTTTCCAAGGATGCTATCGGTTATTACTTAGAATTATTTATATATCATTCTACTTTATATACATGTACCTGTTTTGCAAGTTGTTCTTTGTAATTGTAAAGTAAACTTTGCACTCATACGCATTCGGAAATCTTTTTGGCGCCTTCTTTTTCGACTTAGCTATATATTTGACCTACATCACTTAAATGCACTGGTAATAGCTGGTGATTTGCGATCGTTCAGGAATATGTTGTTTTCCTCTTCTCTCCACCGTGAATTGAAATTTTTGATACTGCATTGTGATTGTATGTCTTTAACGTACCTAATTCGGGTATAAGTATTATCTCTAACAGCTTCATTATCTCCCGCTAGATGGCATTCTACAAATACACAGCTTCATTATCTCCTGCAAGACGGCATTCTACAAATACACATCTATCTAAATTGGGCATTCAAGGTAAATAACGTGGCTACTTTTCTACGCGACAACCGTTAAAATGAAACGCTGGTGCAGTTCATTCAGCTATGATCAGCTTGAATGTAATCTATGCACTGGCCAGTTATTAAAACAGGTGCACATTTGGAGCATATCATGGAACGGTGATAAAACAGAGACTGTTGGACATTCATGGCTGAAACTTCGTTGACATGTTTGGTAAAGACTGAAGTTTATTTGTAATAAATATGGTTGGGTTGGCTTGCAGACATGACTGTGACTCTAATTAGCGATTTTATGGATGACATCTTTGGGTCACCCTGTACAATGAACAGATATTTTATTAGACGGATATGGGTGCATAGTCAATGTTGCTTAGTGTATACAATAAAGCATTTACCAAAATCTCCTTCTATCTCCCTCACTCCCTCCTTAACAGGAAAAAAATGGGAAAAACATTTTCAGTGAGGATGGCATACGGAAAGATTTGCGCTTAAGACATAAAAAGAACACATACAAACAAAAGTTCTGACGCCAAGCTATTCCTAGACTATAAATTATAAATCTCGACCATTTTCAGTGTTTAGCCTGTGAAGTTATTTTTCAGTTAAATCACTTTTAAACTTCAGTAAAATGTAGGTACGCAACCTGAAACTGAATCTAGATTTCAAAGAGAAAAACAAAGCTTAGAATCATGAATGCTGAAAGACAATATATCAAGTATTGCATTGATTTATTCTCCTGGTGATCGGTCAGTAATCTAGATACAAGTTCTGGCATAGCTTTTCAGTAATTATGTATAAATTAGCTAACTTCCAGGTCTCAATGCTCCTAGGCTACCTATTATTATACCACAATGTTTCACGTCAGATGTTTTTAATATTTACCAGGTCTACCTAACTAAAACAAAGAAGTTCGTAATATATTGTAAACAATGGTCATATTGCTGATTACTCCGATTTGCAAACCGTACTGAATCCATGGATTCAAGCCAAATGATTCAGTTCGCACATCAGAATAGAACGTTTCAACAGTCTGAAATTCTATGAGGTCGGACCATGCCGAGTCGCATGTGTAAAGAGGTACGTATCGGATGAGATAGAAGTTCGAACACAAGGCTGACCTCTTTCCACATCGTCGGTTTACTTCAAAAACCTCGTAACTACAGCTTGTTACAAGCTGTAGTTACGAGGTTTTTGAAGTAAACCGACGACATGCAACGAAGCATGATCCAACCACACAAAAATGCACACTATTATAATATCCCTTGTATTCCATCTTTTTATTATCCTCCAAAGGCGGATGGATATCGTTTTGTGTTGCACGTTCGTTTGGCCGCCCGTTTGTCCGTCCGTCCGCACATCCGTTCGGACAGATATCTTCCAAAATCCTTGACGAAAATTTGTGAAACTTCATGCAATATTCCTCTGTGATAGCGTGTGTATGCTCTTGTTGACGACAGGACAACATTTTTGAAAATTCATAATTATCTAATTTGTTTATCATAAGCCTTAGACAATCATTTTTTTTTTTATTTAATGAAATACGGTGTCATGGAAATAGGGCTGAATGTGTAATTTCATTATGGACCAATAACAAAAAGGTCACGTGTGCATGAAATGCACATACCACAAATATTTTTCTATCAAAAAAGATATTTTTCGGAGATGGATATCATTTTAACGAAATGACTTGTTACTATAAAAAGAAATTAATACACAAAGAAAAAAAAAAAATCACAAACAGCTTTTACACCAAAGGAATAAATTTGATATCAACCTGGATCAATCGATATTCAAAGAGGTGGTATTGGTGAACAATGTTATAGTTATTGAGCAAATCTGTAGTCTGAATCGGTATTTTAATTTAATGAAACGACCTGTATTTATGCTTGACATAAAATAAACCAGGATAAACACCATTATCATTACCATTATCGCCTTCACATTATATACCGTTTTCCCCCAAGATGGCATTCTACAAATACTCATCTATCTAATTTGGGCATCCTGGGTACAGAACCGCACCACATTTCTACGCGACAACAGTTACTTTGAATTTCAAACTAAAATAAACGTTTACTAAATAAAAAGCTTCACTCAGCTATGATCAGCAGTTTAGAGAAATCTGGAGCTAAAACAGGCCTCATTTTTTCCTCAAACGTATTGATAAAAGCCATTTTCTACATTGCTACTTTATAGCGCGTATTATTACAGTCTCCCCGATATCGGGGAGAGTAATGCGTCATATAAGACATATCGAATCTTCGGAGAATATGACATGCGCAGACAACGAGTGCTTGGCTGCACTTGTTTGTAGAAATAGGTTGATTTTCAGTGAGAGGTCTTAATCGAAGACCGGGCCTAACTGTAAAAAAATATTCGTTGTATGGGTTCCCATTTTGTCAGTTAACCCTTTGGCTGCTAAGCGCGACTCACTTCACCTTTTGCAGACAGTGTAGATCAAGATCTGACTGCACGTCCTGTGCAGATCTACACTATCCGATCCGGAGATATCATTCCCCTAAACGTAACTTCCAAATAGTAATATTTGGGTGTTTATTATCGAATGTAAAATTTCATATCAGTTACGTAGTAGGTAGGATAAGGATGAACCCTTTACCCCATAAGGCATTTCTGTTGTATCTCTAATTGACCCTAAATAACAACAAGGATGAAGCCATTTCTTATGGGTATATGACACCTTTGTATAGCATAGAAAACAGTTGTTTTCCAAAGGCTCCTACAAGCAATACGTAGAAATGAGGATCTATGAAGTAAAGGGTTAACAGGTCCAAGTTTGAAGGAACGAAGGCGTGCCATAACGGGACTGCGATAACACTTCAACTCTTTCTTCCGTAAAGGCAAAGTACCATGGATATCTGTAAATATTGCTTTAACTCTGTACCAAACAACAAAATTTAAGACTTGTCCAGATTGAAAGCATATGCAGATGACAAAATACTAGTAAAAGTGACTCAAAAATTGAAACTTGACTTTAGAAGAGTAGAAAACACAATGTCTTCTTCCTCTGTGTCAATAAAAACTGAGGATTATTTGGTAAAGGGTTAATATGAACCCAAGAATCGAAAAAAAAAAAGAACACGAAAAGAAAATAATAACTCTCATTTTTTTTCTAAGTCAAATTATATGTGTGAAACATTGCATAGAAATAGTTCGTCTTGTGTTCTCCTTGTTTTGACTACAAGGCTCTGGGACCTCAATAGATTTTCTGCGACGCGCCGTCTTTGTCGACTCGGACTAATTGACTTCGCAATTGAATTATGGTCTACACAGAAAGGTTTAGCCGTTTACCATACAATTTTCGACGACAATGAAGAACAGAATTTTCGACAACATTGATAGAAAATGAGAAAATACTGGAAACCAACATGGTCTCATTTTTTCGCAATAATCTTTTCGCTTTCTGACGCAAGTTCCATCATTTGAGCCACATTTAATTTGTCCTTCGCAAAAACTTTCTATCTGAAACAGTCTAGAATGTTGCTGTCCGTAAAGAGTTTCTTTCTCGTCCTACAGGACAGTTCTACTACAAATTCTGTCAAGAAAAAAAGTTGTTGTTTTTTCTTCAGGCACAACATTTTAGTAACTACCAGCTTGTAAATCACTTCAAACATTCAATATAGTCTTGTGATCAAACTATAACTGTTGAAAGCATTTTCTTCTGTTCCAAAGACGTTTTTTGTCTTGTGAGAGGCTCGCTTAATTGGAAGCAAATATGAATTTGTCATCTGCAGATGCTTTCAATGAGAAAAAGTCTACAATTTTATCGATCAGAAAAGGGTATGGCATTGTTTACACATACAGACTGCAGCCATGTTTTAGACTGAATGAAAAACACGGACTAAAGGACATAAGTGTGGTTTCAAATTGACTGTTTCCTACAGTTCAAAGTGAAAACAAAGTCCACCGTTTTAAGTCTACAGTTGTACAAGAAATACGAGTAGAGCCATTTCCACCAATCAAACGAGAAGAAAATCTATAAACAAGACCCATACCGGAAACACGCCATTTTGATTTCCTCGTTTGGTATTTCCCGTTCGTGTGGATTTTCTCGCAGCAAGTGCAAAGGCAATTATCGATTTATCATAAAAATCTGATAATTATAATTGGTGGCAAGCAGATTTTGAGACTTATCATCGACTTGCCTCTAGTCATTGTGTATCCAAAACTTTCAATAATTGTTCAGGTAATAATATTCGAGCCAACAATAGAGTATTCAAAGTCAAGTTGTTACAGACTGACTCTTTGTGACAAAGCTCAAACTCCTAACTCTTAACCAAACGAAAAAAAATTTAGACTGGTCCAAATTGAAAGCATATGCAGATGACAAAAATATGATTAAAGAATTGAAATTTGTTTTAGGAAGATAAGAAAGCATTGTGGGAACAAGAGAAAATGCTGGTTACCAGCATTTTCTACTTTTCCTACAACGTTATCAAAAGACTTCTTTCACAGGGTTGTTAAAGACGTGATTGTGTGGTGAAGGGTTAACTCAAATAGAAAGCGAGAAAAGTTGCAAATGAAAACGGTTGTGAAGGACAAAAAACAAATAACAAAAAAGAAAACACAAAAGAGGATACTAAAATGCATAGTAGCTATGGCCATTTGACAGAAAAAATGAATTTTTTGAATCCATTTTAGTGTCATATCTATTAACTATATAGACCTCTTTTGCTGGCTGAAAATACAATTTGCTGGAAGTCGGACAAGTGTCTGATATTGTCGGTTTACTTAAAAACCTCGTAACTACAGCTTGTTTTAAGCTGTAGTTACGACGTTTTTGAAGTAAACCGACGTTATGCTGGACTAACCAAGGGGACGGTACAGAGCAAGGATCAGTATGCAAGCCCTGTTCAATCCGATGCATGTGTCTCGCATATGGTGAGAAAAATGGTAGGTCACAAGATTTTCCGACAATTTTTCAGGGAAAAAAACTTCAGACGATGTGGTATAGCCTTAAATAAATGGCCAATAAACTAAGGAGACCAAGAAAAATGTTGAAAAAGAAAAATCAGCTATTAAAAAAAGGGGGAAGTAAGTTTCGCACAAATCTCTGTTGTTTGTGATAATGAAGATGCATTTCAGGCAGACCGTTTCACTACAATCGGGCCAGTAACTGGTGATAAAACCCGTTAAGCTGCTTTCCGTGCTACCTTTATGAAATCGTGTGCGTCAAACATGAAGCCAAGAAACGTATCCCCCCGAGGTCTATATTTCACGCTTTAGCTTTTCGGCCTACCCATGGAGTAATGAAATCGTTGCTAAGGATACAAAATTCTAAACCTGTCAAAATTAAAACCAGTCGCAGATGAAAACTTACATCAGGTACCCGCCAGAGGTGGTCCCTAAAGGTAAGGAAATATGTCTTTGTTTGCGTAGAGAGTCGTCAATGAAACCATTTGTACATGAAAAATTATATGTGACCCGAGGTATGGAACATGTCTGTCCGTATAACTGGTCTACAACACGTGAAATGGAGCATCCGGAAACTTGCGTAAAGACTAGTGTCGTCTCGGATCAGCCTGCGCATTCCGCGAAGGTCAACCCGAGAAGACTCACTTCTTTTTCATGTAATTTTCTATTTTGCGCAAGTTTACTGTAACACAAAATCGAAATTAGTCGTAAAGCCCAGTCTCAGATTAGCCTGCGCGGATTGCGCAAGCTAATCCGAGACAACGCTTTACGCAAATGTCCAAATGCCACTTTTCGCGTGTTGCAGGCCATATACTGGGTTGCAAAGGAGAAAGTCCTGCAGGCCACAAATAGTATTCTTATTGCAATTGTCAACCTGGTATTGAAAAGTCTATAACGAAAAAGGTCAAATCGTAATGCGACGCCTGGTTTCTTTAGCAATTCAAAATATTTCGATGCACGGTAAAATTGGGGAGCAAAACTTTAATTTTCTCTGAAATGAACAACAAATTAGTGCATTTTGAGTTGTTAAACACAAATTATGGGACAAATAAAACTTCTAATAAACGAACTCGACCTTGTATCAGAAGGCGGAGCATAAAACATTTGGTTATACACGTACACGTGGATAAAGTTTCCATCAGTTTTCATCTAGGATTTTGGAAAATATCTGTACGTTCTGTGCAGTATTACACTATCAGCAAAATGGGTTCTTGCGTCGCGCTTGGCAGCCTAAGGGTTAAAGTATCTTGAAAGATGTAATCGTCCCACCCATCTGTTTCGATATAAATGTTTGAAGCAATAATAATCGTATCGACAATAGCTCAATCATTCCGTTTCATTCGCATAAAATTTCCAAACTATTTGTACAACTTCAATTACAACAGATGTTCGTTCGTTTGTTCGTTCGTTCGATCGTTTGATTGTTTCGTGAGCCATTTCTTCATTCGATCAATCCAAAGAGAAATATAGGCATAGACATTATTTGTTGACGTAAGCTTCAATAGTCATTAATACATGACGTATACATAATACATTTACACGTATCAGTTAACCAAAGGTTGAAGACATTATCTCTGGAAGAAAGCATTCATATTAAAATCTTGTTTATGGCTATAAACGATGCCTAATCATAATAGAAACTTAAAAACTTAATTGACAACTCTTTACCAGATTATGCAAATTTAGACTGATCCAAAATGTACAATACATACGACAATTTAAACGTTACTTGAAACAAAGAAAAGATTCTGTCTTTCAAAGATTAAAAATAAACATTGCTTTAAAGGAGAAATACCAGTATTTTCTTCGTCTCCAAAATGACCTCCTTACGTTTCTTGAAAATTGAAGGATAGGAAAATCCTTAAGACAGATTTTTTAAGACCCCATTGACCAAGGTTTCATGAACAATGATTCATGTTAATCTATACATGTATGTCACTCAATATTATAATCATGCTCTCTATAACTGTATATCGGCCCGCTGACCTGGGTCCGTATTCAACAAATATTATTAAGAACATTCTTAGGTCTTTGTCTCCTAATTTTTCCAAATTTGAAAGAAATGCACCTTCTGATTGGCTAAACCATTTGGTTTAGTCCACCAGAAGGCGTGTTACTTCGAAAAGAAATTCGGAAAATCTTGAAGAACAAGACTAAGAATGCTCTTTTTTGAAGAATGATCGGTTAATACAGACTCTGACAGGAGGAAGAAAAGTGGCTTCGATTATACAATGGAGGGATGGTTTTGAGATAGCCTTCTGCCTAGTTCCGAGGTCATCCATGTGCAGAATTTGATAGAAAATTATGTGTAATCATGCGTTTATTAGGCATTATTGGCGTATAATTACCATGGGATATGGAAGTATTGACCTTCCCTTTGATAGATGTCCCTGATAAGGAAATCTTTGTCATTAAAGTGGAAAAGTAATTAGCAGGAAAATTAGTGAATTTATCAGGCGAGCACTAGCCCTTAGAATTGTGGTCCGCAAATAAGTGACAATCGACATCAGCCTCGGGGAAGTTTTTGATTGTCAGAAACATGTCGGAAGGAGATTACTTATACACAGATGATGTCCAAGTACCGATCAGCAGCTCTAAATGTCAAGTCTCATGTTTCCAGTGCATTATATCCAGCTAGATAACATTTTATAAATACACATGGCATCCTGGGTACAGAACCGGACTACTTTTCTACGCAACAACCCTTACAAGTTTTAATTTCAAACTAAAATAAAAAAAAAAAAACATTTACCTAATAAAACGCTACTTGATGGGATTCAGTCAGCTATGATCAGCAGTTTAGAGAAATCTGGAGCTAAACAGGCCTGATTTCTCCTCAAACGTATTGATAAACGCCATTTTCTCCATCATTGCTACTTAGTAGCGCGTATTACTACAATCCTCCAATACTGCACTACTTGGGGTGGGTGGGCGGGGGTCGAATCTTCGAAGAATATGACATGCGCAGACAACGGTTTCCAGTCGTCCAGTCGGTCGGTTCAGTTCATATTGTCACCTGCAAAGGTCACACGTTTAATATCCCGACAAAAGAAGGGTCATCTTGCTATTTGCCCGATTCGGTAGCTAAGTGGTTAGTGTACCTTACACGTGACCTTGTGGTTGCAAGTTCGATACCTGATCGAGACAAACTTTCTTTCATGCGATTTTCTGCCCCTCACCTCTGTTACAAGTGAGAAAAGTGGTCAGTGGCATGGAAAGAAAGATGTGTCAGTTCTGGTGTGAGAAAGCAAGGAAACGCATGCGTAGATAATATGATGTCAGCTTTTTAAAGCGGCATTAAACTCCATTGCAATAAGGGTAATATTTTGCTATTTAACCCTTTACAAAACAAGCACTGCTTTTAACGACCCTGGTAAAGAAGCCTCGAATGAAATATATAGGATCTGGCATTAGGCTGCAATTAAGATAAATTTTATTCAAGGAGTCAAGAATCGTGATATTAACAGAGCCTCTGGCGAGCTCAATAAATTTCTTAAAGACGAGTTTTATAAGATAGGACCTGAAAGGTTAACGAATTTCACATTGCTTTTATCACGTAAAAAAATGTATTTTACAAATTAAAGGTCAGAACGTTCAAAAGTATGTATGCACATGCAGTAATTTCCAAGAAAAGAATTCGATTCCCTGGAGGACGTGTAGACTGACGTTAAATATGAGGTTAATAAGAGACAAAAAACACTCCAATGATGCTGACGTTATAGTGTATCTTAACCCATTACCACACAATCCCTACTTTTGACGCCCTGAGAAAGAAACCTTTTGAAAACACTGTAGGAAAAGGAGAAAATGCTGGTAACCAGCATTTTCTCCTTTTCCCACAGTGTTTTCTACCCTTCCCAGAACAAATTTCAATTTTTCAGTCACCTTTTATTTGTCGTCTGCATATACTTTCAATTTGAACCAGTCTAAAATTTCGTCGTGTGGTAAAGAGTTAAAGGCCTAACTAAAGAGAAGATGCTATTGTCCAAAGATCGGACTAAAAGTTCTCTGCAGTTTCATCTTGATCTTGCCGTCCTTAGTTAACTAACAGTCCTTTCTATAACACTGAAAGAGTTAATGGAAATGAGTATAAGCGGTTGAAAATGTGCGACTCATTTATTCCTGAGCCTGTATTTACCAACCATTCTTAAGAGCGTTAGCTAAACCGAGTGGTTTAACCGCTCAGAAGTTGTGTTATCTACAAATTCAGAAAACCTTGGAGAATAAGACTAAGATTAAAGAATATTCTCAAGAATGGTTGGTGAATACGGGCCCTGCTGGAAAAGAAATGTTACGAGAGCGTAATACATTCTACTACAAATAATACTACAGGCCTTTGAAAATCCATGGGTCTATGACAGAACACCAAAATTTTCATTGGTCGATCATGGAACTCGGTCGCTAAAAGTAGCATAATGGCGCTGTGTCTATATCATGTAAACACGTAACATATTATAACTCAATGGAACAATGACATCACAAAAAAATTAACTCCCTCTCCCTTTAAAGTAAATATGTAATCAATTTGCAATAAAATAGATAGACTTACTTCGCCATGAATGAAGATAGGTTCAGAAAAAAATCTTTTGCTCCTTGACATTCGGTGGTTTCAAACGACTCTTGCACAAGTGCTGATTTCATTTATTTTATAGCAGTTTTTTTTTTTAGAATTTCCAGATCTCCACGCACTGACGTCATAAAGTTCATAATCCCAGAGCAGGTTATTGTTCACTTGAACTTACTCTCAGTAGATGCTCCAAAGTTTCTGGACAATAAACAGTGAATACAATGTGCCATTGAAAAGATGCGAAATGGAACATTCACTGGTGTTTTTCTGCGATAAATTTAGTAAAAAAAAGACTGTTTTGCCTTCAGGGTCTGTATTCACCAGCCATTCTTAAGAACGTTCTTTGTCTTATTCTTCAAGATTTCCTGACTGTGAAAGTATCAGGACTTCTGATTGGCTAAACCATTCGGTTTAGCCAATCTGAAGTTCTGTTACTTTCACACTGACAAATTTTTGAAGAATAAGACTAAGAATGGTCTTAAAATGGTTGGTGAATACAGACCCAGATCGCGGACAGAGTGCTACTAATGGTCCGCAACGATTGAATGTACATGGTACATCTTTAAAAGGACAAGACAATCTCTTCCACTTGAGGTTCCACTGAACGACACTGACCTAAGGACCTGACGTCCAGTATATGTTTATAACGTAATACCTTACATACAAGCTGCATCGTAATTAGATTCAAAGCTTCCCTCATATTGCCAACAGCATTTTTGTCAGGTTTAATCTAGTCTGAGTGCTCTTTTTACCTTTGTACACTGTAAACCTTTCCAAGACATCTAGTCACACCCGGCATTTTCATACAAACAGGGGCCCCACATCAAATATGCACTTTGGCGAAAAGAAGATCTATGACTTATAAACTACCACACTAATTAGATCATCATTTCAGATTTTTTTCAGTTTCTTTTTTTTATTATTTTACAATCTTTCATAACTGTGCAATAAAGAGTATCTGTTTAACCCTTTACCAAACAATCCCGACTTCGAACACCCCTGTGAAAGAAGCCTTTTCAGAACATTGTGGGAATAGGAGAAAATGCTGGTAAATAGCATTTTCTCCTTTTCTGACAATGTTTTCTTCCGTTCCTAAAACAAATTTTAATTCTTTAGTCAAAATCATTTTGTCGTCTGCAAATTCTTTCAATTTGGACCAGTCTAAAATTTTGTCGTTTGGTATAGGGTTAACCCTTTCGGCGCCATAAGTGAAAACCCAAAACTTTTGCGGACGGTATAGATCAAAGATCAGACTGCACAGAACGTGCAGTCTGATCTTTGATCTATACTGTCCGCTTGTCACGCCAATGAGGTAAAAACTTTCCCAGTTTCACCGGATGGTATTTAAAGCAGTGGGAAGAGGACAAGTTTACATACTGGGCGCTGAAAGAATTAACCCTTTACCAAACAACAACTGATTTTCACAACCCTGAGAAGGAAGCCTTTTGAAAACATTGTGGGAAAGGGGAAAATGCTGGTAGACAGCATTTTCTCCTTTTCCCACAATGTTTTCTTCCCTGCTGGAAACAAATTTAGTTTTTGGAATATGTTCATTTTGTCGTCTGTTAGTGCTTTCAATTTGGACCTGTCTAAAATTTTGTCGTTTGGTAAAGAGTTAAGCAAGAATACAACAAACATGTTCTCTGACGCGCCCTCTGTGTCGACGTGGACTAATTGACTTTGCAATTGAGTTATGTTCTGGACGGAAATAGACCATCTTTTTTCCCCGTCTCAGCTTTTCTTGTAATTATTTTCCCTTCAACCGAACTTCTGCCAATAAACTTTAAAAAACTTGCTAGTTCATAGAAAATTTCTTGAAAACAAAGTTGTTTTTTTTCTATCAGCCAACCAAATTAATTTTTCATAGGGTATGGGGGTTAATACCAAAATTGACATTCGATTCTTATGACAGTGTTTTCATATAAAATATTCCAATGCATTTGAATATTCATGAACAGATGATATCAGAGCTCCAAATAGAGGGAGTGATTTTGATTTCAAACTCGAAAATATTAATTATTCTCCATTAAACCCTGTTATTGGTACTCATTAGGATCGTCTCATCGGATATCTAGACGATTCCAATGAGTACCCACATAGGGTTTGCAAGAGAAATAATCACTCCCTCTTATCTGGAGCTCTAAATATATTCAATTCTTTCGAATACTCATAAGATGAAATATTCCAATGCATTCGAATATTCATAAACAGATAATATATTCCAATAAATTCGAATATTCATAAACAGATGAAATATTCGAATACATTCGAATATTCATAAACACATATTCCAATACATTCGAATATTCATAAACAGATTCATAAACAAATCTATCTCAGTAGTCTACTACATTTTCTGTCAAGTGTATGTTTCTTTATAATCTCTTTTAACTTTATTACACAACTTAAATTCCGAATCTAACGACTATGAAGTAAAGGCTTTTTGAAAAATTGTGGGAAAAGGTAAATTGATGGTAACCAGTATTTTATACTTTTCTCACAACATTTTTTCTTCTCTGTCAAAAAAAAATCTTATTTTTCGAGTCCTGCTTGATTTTTCCTCTATAATTGCTTCCAATATGAATAATTTCAGAATTCTATCCTGTGGTAAAGGGGCCAACGGAGTGAAACTAAGAGAATATTTCCAAAGAACGATACTTGGTACAGTAAAATGATACACGCATGCATCTTTAACTTGAACGATCGGTCAAATCGCTCTAAAAATAGAAAAAAAAAGACAATAAAAAGTTGATGCAAAGCATCAAAGTCGCCGCAATTCTTTTTATTTATTGCTTCAAGAAAGCCAGGGCAAGTAAGTATATGTCAGTTTTCATCAGCAGATTTTTTAACACATTATGAAATTGATGTGACTGAATCTATATCAAAACGTGTCTTCTATTATAGTATCTAATACCGTCGCATAGCACTCTCTTAACTTTTCCAAACGACAAATATCAGTCTCTTCCAAATTCAAAGAGTTGGCAGACGACGATTTAAAAAGCTGTAAAAATGGTGGAAAATTCGCTAGTATATAGTGGGGGAAAAGTATTTGATAAAGGAGAAATTGCTTATAACGAGCAATTTCTCCTTATCCACCATGTTTTTCCGAAAGAATTTGACAGTATACGTGATAACCCGTGTTTCTTTGGGAAAGTGTTGAATACAGGGCTAAGTTACTAAAATGTTGCTGTCCTAGGGAAGTATGATTCAAGAGAACGTAAGTTTGCAAGGCATGCTTTCAATTTAAACAAGTCTAAAGCTATACTGTTTGCTAACAGTGCTAATAAAGAATAATGGTTTTGCATTGCGATTTATGAACAACACAGCGAAAAACTGGTCTCTCTCCTGATTTTTCCAACAAAGTAAATTTATCTAGAACTCGGTGAGAAATAAACAAAAGGGTTCTAAACTATCTTTGTTTTAAAAACTAAACTTAGACAGAAGTAACCAATAATGGTTAGATACAATCATAACCATCATACTCGTTCTTCGGCGGAATTTAACACAATTTCAGCAATGCACAATTTTAGCGGTGATCATTCAACAAAAAAACACACAAATAGTAGGAAAAACTAAGTACTAAATAATCAAAATGATGATTAAACCTTTGTACGAAATGACCAAAGTGGGTACGAAATGAACTTGGTACGGAATGACCGAAATAGAAAGATAGGTAGGCACGAAATGTCTACAATCGTACGAAATGACCTAGGTACGAAATTAACTATGTACGAAATGATGGAAACCTGTACCACCTTGACCAATGGCAACAAGGCATTTATTTGGATGTGTCCATTTCTCACCGTTGTCTGCGCGTGTCATATTCTTCGAAGATTCGACTGTCTTATATGACGCATCACTACTAGCCCCGAAAGCGGGCTGACTGAAATATTACGCCCTATAAAGTAGCAATGTTGAAAATAACTTTTACGTATCAGTACGTTTGAGGAGAAATGAGACCTGCTTTAGCAACAGATTTCTCTAAACTGGTGATCATAGTTGAGTGAATTGCACGAGGTAGCGTTTTATTGGGTAAACCTGTTTTTTTGTTTTAAATTCAATGTAACGGTTGTCGCGTAGGAAAGTGGTTCGGTTCTGTACCCAGGATGCCCATATCAGATAGATGAGTATTTATAGAATGCCATCTAGCGGGAGATAATGCATTTCTCACAAATAGCGAAAATAAAAGTAATACTTGGGCGGATTTTTTTATGTTGTAAGTATTAACAGAGCAAAAATAGTATCGTACTGTATAAACTTCGTAGTTTAAGAATGAATTAAAAAGCCAGTTTCAGGCGAAGTAGAACGATTCCTTGTTAACCTGAACACCCCTATAAAAAAGAAATTCCCGTTGTCCATGTCCTAACTCGAAAAACTATTGAAAATATAGTCGCGCGCTTCTGCGCGGCGACTAATAAGGGATACAGCGCTTATTGGCGACACCATGGGCTTTTCGGGACAATGTACATCTAGATCTGACTGCACATAACGTGCAGTCTGATCTTGAGTCAACACTGTCCGATACGGTGAGATTTCTCCGACTATATTCTTTTTATCGTTTACTCCGGGTTTCACTATTGCCTGGAGATCTTTAGTTGAATGAATTTAGCAGATTCAGGGCTAAAGTGCCATCAATAATACGGCTTTGTAGCGGCAGATATTCTAAATACCTCTAATTATGCTTGCTATTTTGTTTTCCCTATTTTTGGGGTTTCCTTTCAATTATATGACGTCTCTTGCTTGATGAATAACTACTTGCACGCCATGTGATACGTTTGGCGAGATGATCGAATACTTTCTGGCAGACAAGCGTGTCCAGCCTCGCTTTGGGACCGTTTCCTAGACAACTGCTGACATTTCCGCTGTCTTGCAAAATCATTGTTAATCTTACACGCGGGCCTCTGCCATAAACTCTAATCCATTTCGAAGACCCCTAATTGTCGGATATTGTGCCGCAAGGCCGTTCGAGCTTCCAAAACAAATAAAAATTCTCATTTTTCTGAGATAAAAGACATCATGATTTACAGAAAGAAGTTTTATTTCTAAGATACTTCCCTTCATTTGCTGTCGTTAGCGTTGAAGAGTCTTGACCTAGCCTTTCAAAAAAATAAAAATTGTTTGTTGACCCTTTCAAATTAACCCTTTACCAAACGACAAAATCTTAGACTGGACCAAATTGAAAGCATTTGCATACGACAAAATTAATGTGACTCAAGGATTGAAATTTGTGTCGGAAAGGCTGGAAAACATTGTGAGAAAAGGAGAAAATGCTGGTTACCAGCATTTTCTTCTTTTCCCACAAGGTTTTCAGAAGCTTTCTTTCTTAGGGTCGTGAAAACCAGGGATTGTTTGGGAAAGGGTTAAAAGTAACTGTTAACAACAAATTCGAAATTGGTAGAAATTAGCGTGCTTTTAAGGTAGAAGAAACATTGTGGGGAAAATGAGAAAATGATGATCCCCAGCCTCGTCTGTGTTTTCCACAATGTGTCAAAATACTTTTTATTCAAGTTCGTTACTCTGTAACCATAACGGGTTGCGTGATTAACACTTTGCAGAATACCGATGTAAAAATGTAAAAACTTCCCAACACAAAATTGAGTCAGGTTTTGTCGGTTATTTTCAATCAAAAAATAGGACATGTAACTCTGCTCACAAACTTTGATTATTCAGACACAAGAGACATTTTTTTTGCGTTTACAGTAGAGTTGTAAAGACTTCACAGATCGTGCTATCGGTCTCATCACGGCTCTACATTGTCCGTTATTTGGTGAGTGAAACTAACCAAAAGATCTACACAGATACTGAAATTGGACCTGTTCGGACTTTTCCCGATCGGATATATTGATTTTACTTATTTGACTTATTTGACGCAAAAATTTTGAACTAAAATTGGAAAGCTCATATTGTCGTTTACTTCTAAAACCTCGTAACTACAGCTTGTTACAAGCTGTATTTACGAGGTTTTCGTAGTAAACCGTCGATATAACCATCCTCTGTAACAAGCTGAATTACCCAGTCAGGATTCATGCCCGTCTGGCGTCTATTTGTAATATTTATTGTACAGAACGTACATTTGATACATGCTCTGTGAAAAGTGGGTTTAACGCATCTGATAAAAAAAAAATACCGATTCAGATCATCTAGTGCAGACTGACTTTTGTCAAAACGTTTTGCTACTAGTCAATTTTCTGCATGTCAAAATACATTCTACCCCGTGATACAGTCCTTTGTTAAGACAGAATGAATATTATGGATCCATACTGCACGATGACTTACTCGGTATAAAGCATCAGGTAGGGACGCATTAACTCTTTACCAAACGACAAAATTTTAAACTGGTCAAAATTGAAAGCATTTGCAGGCGACAAAATAAATACAGGAAATTCAAAAGTAGCAAAACGTTCCTACCAATGTCGGCCTGCGCGGACTGCACATGCTTTGGGCCGACACGGTTAGCAGATGCAGGAAACCCTTTTCTCACCGCACGGTTCAAATGTAAATGTGGGTGGCTTGTGCAAGTAAATATATGTGTATACTTACAAACCTTGTCAGAATCGTTTTCTTGACTGGAAGGCGACCGAAGCTAGACTTTCGACAGTACAGCCGACAATATGGCTCTCTATGGGGACATTTACACTCTTTAAATATGACATAAATCATCTACTTAAAATTGGACTAGAAACAAAAACTATTTGTTTTAGAGTTCCAACGAGATGCAGTCTATCCACCGTTTTCTTTTTTAGTTTATTTTCATGGCAACAAGTGTCAAAGGCTCTTGGGTACATTTTCCTCTCTTGATTTCCAATAAATGTTTGAAAGTCAGACTCCTTGCAAATGACAACGTGATCAAAGTTTAACCCGTTTAACATCAAACCTCCACCCTCCCCCCTTTTTTCCTCCACACAGACACACAGACACACACACAATTGCACTATGCGGCGATTCTAATACGCTTCAATCTTTTGGTCTAAATGCCGTGATTTGTTGCAGGAACGACCGCAGCGTTGTAGAAACGCTATGATGATAGTAGAAGCGTATCGGTTGCTGATCAGTCGCCACTGCACGACACTTATTTTGACGTTCAAAGTTCACGTAGCGGGAACCCATGGACTCGAAGCGCCACAGTAGCGTCCTGAAATTCATGAAAGCGACAGCATATGGCGCATGAACGGTTTATCGTGACAAACGCGTCGAGATACTTTTTCAACCTAAAGGCATGATTCAAATGTCTTCATGTTGGTTTCACTGTGTTTTACTCTAGGAAATACTCTACGGAAAATCTTATCACATGTGAGGCTTCATTCTCTGATAGTTGAAAAACGAAGCGCTGTCTTCCGTCCTGGGCCAAGTATGCCACGATGACCAAACTGAAACATTTTCTCTACAGACAACCATGAATGCAACCAGAACCCTTTGTCACTCCATCTCCGGTTGGCTTGTCTGTCAACACTTAAAATATTCAATATATTGTTCATCGTAAATTGCAAGCTGGAGCACAGCTACTAAAACAGTTAAATCCATTTTCTTTATAAGGCTAGAGTTATTTCATATAGAAATTTCAAAAGCGCAACTGGAGCACAGCTTATGCGCTTAATTATGTCGTAGCAAGGTTGTAGCAGCAATGTAGCAGCCACAGAATACGCGTGGTCTGAAATCCCGTGCACTACAGGAAGCGCAGTGGAAGCGCCTTTGAGACCTCACGCGCCATGGAAACACAACAACAGTGCGACAGGATCGTGACCTGCGCACCAACATTGTAAATGAACCGTACTATGTATTAAAGGCAAGGGAAACGCTGATGTCCTAAAACTTTGCATATGTCGGCGCATTTCGGAAAGTTTGGTAGATTTTGGAGAAGCGCCATGATCGCAATAGAATCGCCGCTCAGTGGAATTGATGGAGTACATTTTCACGTTTTAAGTGTGCTCTGAAGTTTTTCATACCGCAAGTTTTTGAAGCCAAATGCCAATCATCCGTCCTCAAAAGCAACAAAAAAGGGCAATATCGTAGTTAATAAATCTACATATCATCGGTTTACTTCAAAAACATCGTAACTACAGCTTGAAACAAGCTGTAGTTACGAGATTTTAGAAGTTAACCGGCAATATGTGAAATATTCCATTCCGGAAATGACTCCTATAGTTGTTCATATATGCAGGGTTTGCATACAACCGAGAAATTTCCATTTTTAATCTTATTCTAAATTTAGAAAGTAACGAATTTTCCAATCAGAAATCGGATTACTTTCAAACTTAGAAAATTCTTTCGGATTAGACTAATGTTTTTTTTTAGGATGGTTGGTAAATTATGGAATGCAAACTTACCTGTTTATTCCAAGGAAAAGCATCGTGCACCCTTGAAGAGATGTAATTCAACTAGATCAACTTATGGTGCATAGGAATCTGGCCAGTTTCCACCTGTCGATGACGTAAAAAAATCTGGAATGTTGTCGCATTGCGGCTTGCAGTGACACGGACGGTGAAATATACATGATTTCCGTTCAGCACCTGTACAGACACGTGTCAAAAACACTCCCTTACAGACACAAATATTAAACTCGTCCATATTGACGATGAAATTGCTGAAATAACGGGGTTCGAGTGTGAACAGGTAGAAAACAATTTGAGAAAGTTAGTGTTGACTGGTGACCCGATTTTTGTTTTACCCTTTTCCCATCAAATGTATTTTTTTAAAGGTATTTAGTGGAATTAAGACGAGAAATGTTCGAAATATGCTCTGACAGAAGTAGCATAAATGCATCTCTGATGTGCATCATACAAAACACATCATCACATAATTATGACCCGTCACACGAAAAGGGGCTATCTGGAAATTCCGTTCATCACTTGGATGTAAATAGGTCACAGATAATACAGGTCAATTTAAGCTGATAATTCGAAAATGATTGTACAGTTAGGTGGAATGACCATTTTTCAGAAAGAAAATATCATAAAAGAGAAAAGTGTCGACCCTGGTCAGCCTGCGCATCCGCGCAGTCTGACCAGGGTCGACACTTTTAGCTGTTCCCAGAGGGTCCCTTTTTGCGTGACGGGTCACAATTATGGATCCATAAAACCTATTTTGATAACCTACAGTTTCATGGTCCTTTAATATGCAAAAGATTTAGGGAATGCAAAAGTTTTGCGCGGTCTTTGCAGGCTGACATGAGTCGATATCTGTTTTCGCAAATGTACTAGTTAGTCTATGGACCCTTTTCAAAGAGCGTGGCTCATTTCTTTTCAAATGAATGAGGAAAAAAGCCTAAGATTGCCGCATAAAGAATTACCATTCTGGTTTTTCATTTATGTTTCTATGACGGAACTCGGATTACGGCACCCAAATCGAAAACATGGTATATGGGGAAGCCATATTTTAAGACCTAGCTGGACAGAACTTACTGTCTGATCTTCAATCGGTACTGACCGCATGTTTTAGTCATGCTTATGAAATATTTTTTTTCTGGGTTTCACTGATTTGTAATTATATATTAAGCCAATTAAAGAGAGAGAGTTAATATTCATGTGCCATGCACTGGCAAAAGGGGGCTAAATGCATTTCCGTGACGCATTATACCAAGCAAGTCATCACAGCAATGGATCAATGATATTCACTTTGTCTAACAACAGTCTTAATCATGAGGTAGATTGGTGCTTTGACACGCAAAAAAAAAAAGCCTTATTGCAAAGAGTTTCGGCTCAAGTCAGCCTGCGTGGACTGTATGGGCTGGCCTGGGTCGATAGTTTTTGCAGCTTCTTTAACCCTTTACCAAACGACAAAATTTTAGACTGGTCCAAACTGAGTGCACCTGCAGACGGCAGGATAAACTCAACTCAAAAATTGAAATATGTCTCCAGCAGGGTAGAAAACATTGTGGGAAAAGGAGAAAATGCTGGTTACCAGCATTTTCTCCTTTTCCCACAATGTTTTCGAAAGGCTTCTATCTCAGAGTCGGAGAAACCAGGGATTGTTTGGTAAAGGGTTAAGCCTTCCTTTTTACAAAGCATAGTTTACATACACTGTATTTGGCATTGAAAGTATCAAAATATCAGAAATGCCCATATACAAGAATATTTTCGTAATAGGCTGGATCATACAGACGATTATTCCCTCTTTTCTCAATGCCTATTCCCTTGGGATTATTCAAGCTCCTCGGTGATTTCCTCTATGATTTTATAAATGCATTATTTATGAGTTACTTCGCACCCACAGCGGTTCGTACTCATCTTCTCACACAGTTTAGGCCAATATTTGCGAAAAGAGGATGATAACGAATGACAGGCCGGTACTCAATGAATCGTTTTTTGTCATACAAGTAGCGTGCTAGGACGTATTTTCTTGGAAACTAGTCAAAGTATGGGGGAGAAAGCTCGATATATTCACACCTTATACACCCAATATATTCTTATCTATCTTTCATCGCCGAGAAACAGCGCTGTTTATCCTATTTATTTACATCGAAAGACTTTCTTCAACATAGTAAACTATTTGAAAATCACAAATGAATATCATTGTTCCTTTGGGATTAAGGCAAATACATCGAGATTTATCAAGCCAGAAAAGCTAAATATTGTTTCCAAGATATTATGTCTCTTTAAAGTAACATCTATGCTCATTCTCAGCCAGTTTTCAGCAGGTTTACAACCTCTTTCGTCCCTTTTTTTATGAAACTATGATAATTCTTGTGTCTTCATGCCAAAATTTGTCCCTGATGGCTGCAACATTGCACGAATTACAATCTATAGACAGAGCTTTAGATAAGAGGGAGTGGTGGTATTCTAAATCCATTATTTCTCTTCCAAACCCTATGTTGTGGGTACTCATTAGAATCGTCTCGATGAGACGATTCTAATGAGTACCCATAACATAGGGTTTAGTGAAGCAAAAATAATTGTTCAATATCGAAATCAAAATCACCCCCTCTGTCTGGAGCTCTGTATAGATAATGCATTTCATGTTATAGAGGCCTTCAAAACAATCGCTGCTGTCGTTTCGGGTTTCAAATGAAGATTAATGCATTGTTTTCAATATATTAGTGTTTTATCTTTGTTTACATAGCAGAGCAATTCTACACACTTTCAAATTTTAACGCCTTTTTTTTCTTTCAAGCTGTAAGGATGTATTTTTGTATTTTTCAGGTAGTAGATCCATAACACTTCTAGTGCAGCATGGAATAAATTTTTGGGGGGTAATTGATAAATACAGATTTATACAGATATAATATTTTTGTACATTGTTAACCGACCAGAAATTCCTTTGATGCTTGTCTTGAAAGTATCTGTTGCTACTTTTGTTAGTTTTCAAAAAAGGGAGGTAATTATTATCTCCGTTTGTAATGAGAATATAGTGGTTTTAGATTTTATAAATGATAATTCTAAGAGGGAAAAAGTGGCTCGGTTAATGTAGTAAAATAACACTCATTTTTTTCATACAGGCAAATTCTGTATTATAGTATCATAATAGAAATAGCTGTTTTCTATTACGAGTCCACTACCTTAAAAGAGAGAGTCACAAAAATAAATCTATAATTTTATATACCACTGAAGCCTCGAAAGCTGAAGATAGGGCCATGGACACGAGATATTTTGTTTTTACATCAGCGTGCTGCTCTCTGGAAAGCTTCCAGGATACGGACTGAACATCAAATGGCACTTGACCTTTGACACTTCTTCGTGTCAAGTACCTTAACTCTTTCGCCACCATAGGCGATTTAAATAACTTTAACGGACGTTATAGATTCAGATCAGACTGCACAAATCGCGCAGTCTGATCAGAGATCCGTGCCGTCCTTTACATAAAAGAGCTAAATTACACATATTCACAATCGTATTGAACTAGCATTGGCTATCTACTTTGACCCAATGAGAAAAGGAGAGTTGGTACAGTTGGCAATAAAAGATTAAAAGTCATAAAGGATAAACCTGAGAGTAGCGAAAAAACAATGATGGGCTTTTCTGCTCAAAGACTATAGTCCTTGGAAAAATTCTGGCTGAAAGAGACTTGATACTAGCAATACGTGTATTTAGGACATTTCTTGAGCAGAAAAGCCCGGTAGATGTATTATCATGCTCACCGTCAAGACCCTTTTCCTTCTCTCTCTCTTTCTTTCTCCCGCTCTCTCTCTCTCTCTCTCTTTCTCTCTCTCTCTCTCCCCCTCTCTCTCTACATTTTAAGGTATTGGTAGATGTATTACTATGCTCACCGTCAACATCCCCTTCTCTCTCTCTCTCTCTCTCTACCTCCCTCTCTCTCTCTCTCTGTTTCTCTTTCGCCCTCTCTCTGTCTCTCTCACTCTCTGTCTCTCTCTCTTTCTCTTCCTCTCTCTCTCTCTCTTTCTTTTTTTCTTTCTCTCTCCAAAACATTATCTTGTCTAACAAGCGAGACATTTCTATATATCTATCAATTGCAGTCTGTCTGTGTATCTATTTCATTATCGTTGTATATATTTCCTGCCAGTGTTTGTTCTTTTATGGATATATAAATATACATTCTCTAAGTCTTATTTCTGCCTGACTGTCAGTCAGTCTGTCTGTCTGGCTGGCTGGCTGTTTGTCTGTCTGGCTGGCTGGCTGCTTGTCCGTTTGTTTACCTGTCTGTTTGTCTGTCGTATATGAATGTTTATTGATTAGTAACATATAGTACATATTGTATATCATTCTACTGTTGAATTCAGGAATCTTACCATGAATATTTTTTCCACGAATTGGATTATATTTGTATTTGCAATTATCTTTTATGTTGTGTGGACAGTTGCATGAATATGTATTCTTTAATTTTCTCTCTTTCCCTCTCTCTTTCTCTCTTCCCTCTCTTTCTCCCTCCTACATTTTAAGGTACAGGTAGATGTATTACCATGCTCACCATCAAACCCCCCCTTCTTTTCCTCTCTCTTTCTCTCTTTCTTTTTTTTCTCCCCTTCTCCCTCTCTCTCTTTCTTTTTTTTTCTTCCCTTCTCCCTCTCTCTCTCTTCTAAATTTTAAGGTACACGTAGATGTATTACCATGCTCAACTTCAACACCCCCCCTTCTCTCTCTCTCTGTCTCTCTCTCTCTCTCTCTCTGAATTTTAAGGTACAGGTAGACGTATTATTAGGCTCACTGTCAACACCCCCTTCTTTCTCTCCCTCTCTCTCTCTCTCTCTCTCTTGTCCATCTCTCTCTCTCTCTCTCTTTCTTTCGCCCTCTCTCTGTCTCTCTCTCTCTCTGTCTCTCTCTCTTTCTCTCATTCTTCTTCTCTCTCTCTCTCTCTCTCTTTTCTTTCATCCTTTCTTTCTCCCAACAAGCGAGACATTTCTATATATCTATCAATTGCAGTCTGTCTGTGTATCTATTTCATTATCGTTGTATATATTTCCGGCCAGTGTTTGTTCTTTTATGGATATATAAATATGCATTCTCATCATTATACTGTTGAATTTTGGAATCTTACCATGAATATTTTTTCCACGAATTGGATTATATTTGTATTGGCATTTTATCTTTTCTGTTGTGTGGACAATTGCATCAATATGTATTGTTTAACTCTCTCTCTCTCTCTCTCTCTCTCTCTCTCTCTCTCTCTCTCTCTTGGAATTCGTAATTATAGCTCTGTATAGCTCACCACATGTACACATTTTAATACTTATAACTGACCTATGGCTATGCATAAAGCACTTATTTCAAGTTTGAATCTCAAAACTAATCAGTAATATTTGATTTATTTTCATAACATGCTGTGTTTTGAAGCCGGTATGTCCAGTCACCAAAGTGGCTTATTTCAATGACAGAAAAAGTTTATTACTTTAAAGTGTATTACTTTACTGGCTCATATATTTGGATCGTCTCATTTGCTAATAAACTCACTCAAAATTTTAAACGTCTTACAAAAACCCAGTGGCGCCTTTTTTGTTTCGTTGTCTTATGCATTATTTCTCACACTTTTCTTTATTTTTTCTTTATTTTTGTTTCCTAGATACCTTTTTTTCTTGTGATTGTGCAGAGTGTCAGCTTATTCACGACAGATATATATATCCGTGGGTCGAAATTATTGTTTACTTGTTCAACGTTTTGGAATGTTTTGGACAAATGTCGTGCTTTTGTATGTTTCTTTATTTGCTTAATGGTATCACTTGAAAAATATTGTATAGAAATCGTTAAGCCGACATATCGTCCAAATTTTCCATTTTGTTTTATAGTAAGTCTGTCATTTCTTTTTGCAGTACATTTATCTCCCCTGTATCTTTTTTCTTTGCAGTGGAATTTTAGACACTCATCTACCATGTTTCGACTAATTGAATTTCATAACAAATCAAGAATACTGCTCAACCAGAAACATTCTCAAAATATTGCATTTTCTTTTTCCCTTTTGAGAAATTTTGTATTTCTCGATATCGCATACGTTCTAACTGTGCTAATATCTTTGCTATATTTGTCTGGTGATGTCCATCTAAATCCTGGTCCTCATTCAGATACTTCATCAACCTCTTTTTGTACCAGTGACCTTTACAGTTTTCTGAATCTCCCGAACCATTTGTCTATAGTTCATTATAACGTGCAAAGTATTTCTAATAAGTTGGATATTTTGATTTCGGAGTTCTCTTACTTCGACATACTGTCCTTTACAGAAACGTGGTTACATAGTAATGTTGCATCTAGCGATCTTTTTTTCTCAAATTTCCATCCACCAGAACGTAAAGATAGAGACCGGGACAGATACGGTGGTGTGATTCTATATGTCAAAGATAACATTGCGTATAAACGTAGACTTGACTTGGAAATAAACAATTTGGAATGTATTTGGGTTGAGATAAAACTTAGTAATAGTAGAAATGTTTTATATGGTGTCTTTTATCGACCACCTAATTCTTCTGCGATGTATACCTCTTTACTTGAGGACTCTATCGGTCTCGCGGTCGATACGAATATTACCGACATCATTATAATGGGTGATTTTAACCTAAATATAATGGACCAGTCTCATTATAGAAAAACTGATTCTATCTGCAAGCACTTCAATCTCACGCAGTGTATCGAGGAACCTACTCATTTCACTGAAAATTCAATGTCAGTAATTGACCTCCTTTTTGTGAAAAATAGAGAATCTATTCTAACTTCAGGAGTAGGGGAGCCATGCCTGAATTTGAATGTTCGTTACCATTGTCCTATTTTTGGTGTTTTCAACTTTTTAAAACCAAAATATAACTCATATAAACGTAAAATATGGAAGTATGAAAACGGTGATTATTGTAAGCTTAGAAGTACTTTATCAGAAGTTGATTGGAATTCTGTTTATGATGACGTCCCGGACATATACACACAAAATATTTCGGACATCTTAATCGAAAAGGCATCCCAATCAATTCCAAATAAAACCGTCACCATTAATCCGCATGACCAGCCTTAGATAACGACGGAAATAAAAAGAAAAATTCGCAGGAGAAAAAGATACTACAAAAAAGCAAGGAAAACCGACTCTGACCAGCATTGGATGAAATTTAGACGTTTAAGGAATGAAGTGATTTCAAATATTCGACTTGCAAAAATTGATTATTTTAACAATATGGCACTTAAATTAAGATCTGGCAATCTAGGTTCACGTGACTGGTGGAAAATCCTTAAGTCGTTTATAAGTCCGACTTCTAGTTCAGGGTCAACGTTGCCGCCTATTTTTGACTCTACTAATGACAGATTTGCAGTAGATGATTACGAAAAGGCAAATCTTTTGAATTCGTTTTTCTGCAGTCAATCAGAGATTGACGATTCTTCAATCACTCTTCCGTGTGACCATCCGCAATTTCTCGGTGAAAATATCAATAATATTACTATAACGCCCCAAGAGGTTTTCGATGTATTGCAAGCTCTTTGTATTGCAAAGGCATCAGGTCCAGATGGCATCAACAACAAAATATTGGTAGAATCAGCGTTCCAAATTTCATTTCCTCTTTGTCGATTATATAATCTTTGTCTCGATAAGTGTGTACTTCCATCTGCTTGGAAAACATCCCTTGTGTGTCCGATATTTAAAAGTGGTGATCGTTCTATACCATCTAATTACAGACCTGTATCGCTCTTAAACACTATGGAGAAGGTTCTTGAAAGAATTTTATACAAACATATATTCAATCATCTAAAAAGAAATAACTTTTTCACGCCATGTCAGTCTGGATTCCTTCCTGGGGACTCAACAGTCAACCAGTTGACTTAATTGTATGATAGGATTTGTAGTGCTTTGGACAATGGTCGTGAAATAAGGATGGTATTTTTTGATATTAGCAAAGCATTTGACAAGGTGTGGCACAATGGTCTCATTTTTAAATTACAAGCTGCAGGTATAGATGGTAAAGTTTTATCTTTTCTTCGGGATTATCTGTCTAACAGAACTCAGAAAGTGGTTCTTCCTGGAGGATGTTCTGAATTATTACCTGTACGAGCTGGAGTTCCACAGGGGTCAGTACTAGGTCCATTGATGTTTTTGGTTTACATAAATGACATTGTGGACAACCTTGAATCAGTAATCAATTTGTTTGCTGACGATACTAGTCTTTCCATAGAAATCGATACTCCAAATATATCCGGAGCTATTCTACAGTCGGATATTGAAAAAATAAACAACTGGGCGGATAGATGGTTGGTTAAGTTTAATCCCTCGAAATCGAAATCATTGTTAATATCTCGTAAACGTGACAAACCCGATCACCCAGTCCTATGTCAAATATTGCAATTCCGACGGTCCAGTTTCATAAACACCTCGGTATCTGTCTATCTTGTGATGGATCCTGGGACCAACAAATTAAATCTATTGTTGAGAAGGCATGGAATAGAATAGGTATTTTACGCCGTTTAAAATTTCTGCTTGATCGCCTTTCTCTGCAGACTATATACTTTTCATTCATCAGACCTATTCTTGAATATGGAGACACCGTTTGGGACAACATGTATGAATACCATAAGGCAGAACTCGATAAGATCCAAAACGAGGCAGCCAGGATAGTAACAGGATGCACCAAATTAGTGTCTCTTTCAGACCTTTCTAGAGAATCTGGCTGGGAGACATTAAGACATCGCAGAAACAAACATAAACTCATTCTTTTTTTCAAAATGGTTAATGGTCTAGTTCCAAACTACCTATGCTCTCTTGTTCCGTCCACTATTGGAAGTAACACAACGTACAATCTTCGCAATTCTAATGACTTGGCAAACATACTTTGTAGAACCAGCCTTTATAGGAATTCTTTCCTGCCATCAGCTGTAAACGCATGGAACTCCTTGCCACAAGCTACAAGAGAATCTGACTCTCTCTCGGCGTTTAAACGTATGCTGAACATAGACAAACCCACTCCTTGTAAACTTTATTTTTATGGGGAAAGAAAAATGCAAATTATTCATACTCGACTTAGAAATAACTGTAGCGATCTAAAACAACATCTCTTCTGGAAAAATATTGTGACTTCTCCTCTTTGTCGTTGCGGGGAAGTTGAATCTAATACACACTACTTCTTTGAATGCAGATTTTATTGTAATATTCGAGTAACACTCAGACAACATATTAGCGTTAAATCTGCTTTTAATATTGATACAGTCCTTTTTGGCGACAACGAACTCTCCCTTGTCGAAAACGAACATATCTTCCATGCAGTTCATGATTACATTGATAAAAGCAAGAGATTCTCTTAGTTTTATTCCAATCAAAGGTTAGATCCGCTGATCTTCTTTTCTGACAATGTACTGTCGCGAACTTTTATATACAAGCATAACTTGTATCTTTTGCTGCCGCTCTGCTCAATCACCAATCACTTTTCCTTTTTTCTTTTTAATTTTTCAGATAACGAAGCCCTTTTGTTTATAATCCTATTATCTGTTCTTTTGTAATAAATTCTTTTCTTTTTTGACATTTGATATTATTGGAATATCACGTGTTTCAGTTTAGGGAGAGGAACTATATAAGCAATATGCTTTCGTTCCAATCCTTTTCACATCATTTCTTGTATTGTAAATGTAAATGTCAATATATTGAATAAAATATGTTTAAATTAAAGCCCGTCTTTTTGTAGGATGGACAAGGTTTAGTCAATCAGAAGTTCTGTTACTTTCACATTGATAAATATTGAAGAATAAGCCTAAGACTTTTCTTTAGAATGGTTGGTGAATAAGGACCTTGATTTGCAAATCACTTGGTTTAATTAATGACACCAATTGGTCAATTGGTTACCTCGAAATAATCTTGAAATTAAATCATATAAACACACACTTCCTTGTGCACCCTATTCGGTTTGTCTTTTCAAGAAACTGTAGAAGAAGACATAATTTGGACTTTCGTATGGCATTAGTTTTGAAGCATTCCAAAGCTTAAATCTCATCTAACAACAGAAACACTGAAAGAAAAACTTTACCTTTTGAACTGACAAGATGACAATTTGGTTGCAATCTGTCCTATTTAAGAGAATATACCAAAAATACTTTGTTCAGAGCCTCTGGAAACAAAAAAAAAATCCAACGACGTAGCGCCACAAATCAGTCCCTCTAAATTATTCATCCGCTCACCGAAACCCCCTGCAAATTGAATGTTATTCGGACATACCTAATTACATGGCGAAAACGCGTGAAAGGGCCTTCAAGATACAAGATACTAATCAAATAAACATCGCAGACGCTATTCAGGGGCTCTATTTCCAAAACGCAAAGTCTATAGACAAGGTCACGTGACGTGATATACGGACCCTCTTCGAACATTACCTTAATTGGTAAAGTAATCATTACAGACGCGAACTCTGACCCATCCGAACCAATATCCCCATCTATTCGGAAATTTCCGGTGGCAAAAATCTTGTGGCAGTAATTTGGGCATTTTGTTGGAGCTAATTAGACTAGTAGCCTTTTTAGTAATGATAAGACGCCGTCTCGCACACAAAGCAATTGGTATCGATATGCAAATACAAATAAATGTATAGAAAACCTGTTCAATATAACCAAGGAATCGTTGAATTATATTGTCTATGTTCATGAAAGGTTTTAATAAAGCTGAATATATCACGTGAACAAATTAATATTTGTTAAGGAAATCAACCTTTGAAATGCGTTGACGACTCTGAGGGAGGAGACTTTGTGAAACAATGAAGAAAAAAGAAAAATCGTTTCCCTTTTCCTCTGACATGTGCCGGACAGTTTTTACAGCGATAACACCAGCTGAGGCACACATATTTAAGAGATAAAACTGTACCAAGCTTTCGTTTTAAGTATTATCAAATGGCAAACCTCTGTACTCGTCCAAATAACCAAGTGCTTGTAAATAATAATGGTAATGATGGAATGTGTTTATGACAGGGTTGAAAACACGGTGGGAAAAGCAGAAATTGCTGGTTAACAGAGTAGTCTCGTTTCCTACCTCGTTATCAGAAGCTACATGTCGTCGGTTTACTTCGAAAAAACCTCATAACTACAGATTGAAACAAGCTGTAGTTACGTGGTTTTTGAAATAAACCGAGGACGTATATTAAAAAATATACCGGTAAAAGGTCGTAAAAGCTGGGGATCGAACAGTAAAAAAGTTATTTTCAGGATGAGCATAGCTGAGGGTCGAAGATGGTGCCTTCTGTTTTACACGGTAACTGTACTTGTGACTCAGAACAATTTTTCATGGACGAAAAGGCCTCGGGATGAATAAGTAGAGAGGCTATAAAACTCTTCCGCATGAACTCTCTATCTGTAAAGGTGACTCTTGTGAGAAGCTGCAATGCGTGAACAAAAAGAATGGTTCTTTTTGTAGCTTTTTACTGAACAGCCTGGCGCCCTTGATGTCCTGAAAGAGTATGCTTTTGAAAACATGATGGGAAAAGGAGAAAATGCTGGTAACCAGCATTTTCTCCTTTTCCCATCACGTTTTTATCCTTTCAATAACAAACCCTAAAATATGAGCAAGATTTGATTTGTTCTCTGCAAATATTGTAATGTGGATGAGTATTTCTTTTCTGACAATAGAAGGACGCGCCATGCCGAAGGTAATTAATTTTGTTGCAGGCTCTGAAGTTGACTTGACTCGACTAGATATCGCCAGATTCATAACATTCGGCAGGGTTCATGCCTAGTTCTGTGATTAAGGTGGCGGGTTTGATATACTGATGTTTTGGGCTTGATCTTCGATTCCCCCTACTTTCTTTAAGTTTGAGTATTTTCGGGCAGGGGGACCCCAGAGCCCCGGCCTGAAATCCGGAAAAACATAAACAGGTGAGCTTCAATCTTGATATAAGTATTTTAACCATTTTGAAAGTGGCGTCGCACAGCAGATAGCAAACAAACAAAACTTAAACTTTGGACAATGACCAAGTAATGTCCTTCACATTCAAGCTTGTGCAGTCGATATGTTTTTAGTTTAAACAGATTTAATTCATCAGTTAACAATAGAGAATAAAGTACAATCATAATTATGACAAATACACTGAAGAAAATGATAAGAAAGCATAGGCCATTAAAGTTCTTTTCAAAATTTCAGGTAACAGTTAATACGGTTAATAAATTATTATATCGTCACTATAATTACCGAAGCCATAATTCAATTTAAAAAAAAAGGTAGGGGAAAAAATAACAAAAAAAAAACAGAGAGGTATGGTGTGTTATTGGTTATAATTGAAATTGAAGAAACCCCTAAGATACCTTTCAACTGGATCATCACAATTTATTAAACAAGTGGTTGTTTACATTAAAAAAAAGTAGGACTTTAAACCAGGAGATGTATGTGGTTCGAAGCCCTAAACATCACGTTCTGTGTACAGTGTGTTTACGCCGACCTCATGAGGTCCATGTTTTTGTCCACGTCACTAAATAGGTTAAACAAATATTCCATAGTCTTCGCATTTCATTTTCTTCGACGATTTGACCTGCTTTCTTTGACGCATCACCGACCCCATATGCTAGGGAAAAGTAGGGCTTACATCGAAGCTGTTACCAAAGCCTGTATGGGCTGTTTAAATAAATGGCCGGGGCATAGGTTAAATGCTAGCTGATCATAGCTGAATGAGTCGCAACGGGTAGAGTTTTATTGAGTAAACATTTATTTTAGTTTGAAATTCAATGAAACGGTTGTCGCATAGAAATGTGGCTGTTTCTTTACCTAGAATACCCAAATTATATAGATGTGTATTTGCAGAATGCCATCTAGCGGGAGATCATGCAAATATTCACATAACTGTTGACTAAAGCCTATGATGTGCCCAAACATGATGGCATTTTTTCTCGTACACCCACATATGGAAATTATCAGCGCTAAACAACACAGGCCACGTGACTCTATTTACATATTTATCAGCCTAATAGAGTAACAATACACCGCTGACTGTGCCAGAAAATAATGTCTTCCTTGGAACGGGTCCCAACTCTGGGCTATTTTAATTGAAAAATCAATCTTAAATTATGATTGCATGGACGTTTTAGTCTCTGAGAAATTCTGTTCCCTTTCTAAAACATGATTTTTTTTTTCAACCCTTAGAACAATCCAGTAATAGTTTGGACATTCTGACCCCTCGAGCTGCTAGGCGCCAATCAAGGACCTGTTGCAGACATTGTAGATCACGATCAGACTCTTTTTTGTCACTTGATTACGTAAGGTCTCTTGACATTATCATAACCTTGGCGTAGCTCTTCTACCTTATCCCTTTACCCCATAAGGCATTTCTGTGGTATCTCTAATTGACCCTAAATAACAGCAAGGATGAAGCTGTTTATTTTGTGTATATGACACCTTCTGATAGCATAGAAAACATTGTGGAAAAAGGTGAAATTGCTCGTCACGAGCAATTTCACCTTTTGCCACAATCTTTTCCAAAGGCTCCTACAAGCAATGTGTAGAAATGAGTATCTGTGGATTAAAGGGTTAAGTTTTATGGATATTGTAGATCAAAACCAGATTGCACAAAATGTTCAATACTGTCTTTGTTGTAGACAGTATAAGTCTTGTTAACATTTCACAAAAACGATATTACGGTGTTACGATTTCATAAAATCTCTTTACTTTCTTATAACCTTGGAGTAGCTCGTATTCTACCCGAAGTTGCCGCAAAGTTTATGGACAGTGTACATTAAAATCAGACTGCACAAAATGTTCAACCAGTTTTTTTTTTGTTGACATCTACAAGACCAATATTACAATGGCGTTATTGACATTGTGCAATCTTCTATAGGTAAAAATGATCATCATGTATTGATCCATGTAGAAACAGCAATTCACTTTGAAAAGGTGCTTTTTTTTCAAGAAAATGCTTTCGTTTTCTCACAGTTTATCCACATTCATTCATTCATTCATTCATTCTCTTCTTTTATTTACATGGTAATGCATGCACCTGTTTTGATTGATTTTGGTGGCTTTTTTGTGATTGAATATGCTTTCTTGTACGCTACTATATCGCTAGAGTTTTCCCTCGAAGTTATTTATAGGACAGATACAGTGTAACATGTAAATGGTAAAAATAAATGTTGGTTTCTTACACGAATTAATCCCAATATTATAGTAGTAAAAATCATTAGGTATTGACCCACGTAGAAAAAGGATTTCAGTAAGAAAAGGTCGTTTTCTCATATTCTATCCACATTTATTCATTCATTCGTTCGTTCGTTCCATCCTTCCTTCCTTCCTTCCTTCCTTCCTTCATTCATTCATTCATTCATTTATTCATTCACTATTCCTTTTTAGTTTACATGGTCCTACACTGTATCTGTTTTGATATTGCTGGAGTTTTTTTCCCTCGAAATTAGTGAATGGAATAGATACAGTGTAACATTTAAATGGGAAAAGTATTGAAATGTAAGATTCTTACAGAATTTTATCCTAATATTATAATAAAAACGAATATTCTACGACGATACAAGTTTTCGACTGAATTTCCGGAAACAGCAGAAAGAGAACCACATTTCCGAGACATAAAACTAGAACCGACCTATCAAAATTGCACATAAATCACGTGACCTGCTAGGGCGAAAAGACGTCGAGTAAATGGATTGTAGTCAGTTTGTATAAATCTTACTGAATATTTTCCGCATTTTTCATTCAGACATTGTGGATCACCTCGCTAAACTCTCTAAATTAGATCAGATTTGAAGCATTCTTTGGCGGTTTAACTGGCACAATATTTTCTGTTAAAACAAGAAAGATCTTTAATATATGAGTCACGCGCTGTGAAAATGTTGCATAGAGCATCTGCGAAAAGTATCGACTCAGGTCAGCCTGCGCAGTCCGCGCAGGCTGACCTGAGCCGAAACTTTTCGTTATTGGTCAATTCTATGTATGTAAAAGGACCAGTTTACCTCACAATACAGTCGGTTGTTCGATAAATTAGATTTTATATAGACCCATAACTATGTAACGACATGCAGGGTATCGTCCTTCATGGAGATGCATCAAGCCTTCACTTGCCAGAGCATGGCAAGAGGGAGCTTAAAGGTGGGTATTTAGATTTTTCACATCTCGCCAAATTAAGAAATAGTATATGTCAGTGAAATTTATATGAGAAAACAAATCATCTATAATTAAGAATCATAAAATTACCAAAAATCATTTCTGATGGAGTTCCCTTAAGGGCTATGTAGCCTCTTAAGGTATTTTTAGATTTCCCGCCAAAAATAAAAAACGTATCGTGGGAATGTCAAGTGACTGGCACGTGACTAATGACGAAAGCTTACATTCCATAACATAACAAACATGTAATTATTTCGCATAATTACTTCTTCGGGCGGTATGTTTGAAGCTTCGTTTCTGTATTTCCGGTATGTATATAAGCGAGTGGCTCATCTTAAAATAATGTCGACCAGGGCCGTAGTAAATCTCTAATTTATCCTGTTGTCAGGTGGTTTTCGACTACTGGAATTTTATAAAATGAAAATTAAAAGGCTTTTGGAGTATAAGGTTGACTTTTTTTTGTATTTTTGTAAAATTGTCGTCCCAAAATCTGAAGGGCCACCTTTAAATATACAAGAAAAAGACTCTGCAACAGGTACTCAAATACGACTATTAATATTGAACCACTTCTGTGTTGCAGAATGACGAGAGCTAATTAAAAAATTACCGAATTGTTCCCTTCATTATCTTGCATATTGTTAAATAAAAGTGATGTTAACTCAAATTCATTGTTGAAAAAGAAGCAGCTGTAGTATCTAATTACTGATTGGGACAAAACAGGATTATCCCGTCATGTTTATTTGGTAAGGTGTAAATAAGCAAAGTAGGGCCATCGATCTAATGTAGCAACTCTTATAGATTGATAACATAAGTAGGCCCGCAAATAGACATGCAAAATAGACACGTCCATATTTGCTACTATTTGCAAGTTTTTTTTTTTTTACATATATCTATTTATTCGAGTCTATTATCAAAAGTAGGCCAAAAGTCAGTCTGTATGTGCCTACAGATTCGCTAAAAATTGCAAATTCTTATGAAAATTAAAGTTAACGCATTACCACACAATCCCTATTTTTGACGACTCTGAGAAAGAAGCCTTTAGAAAACATTGTGGGAAAAGGAGAAAATGCTGGTAACCACTTTCTACCCTTCACAAAAAAAAAGAAAAAAAAACCTCAAATTTTCAGTCACTTTTATTTTGTCGTCAGCTTTCGATTTGGACAAGCCTGAAATATTGTCTTTTGGTAAAGAATTAAGGATAGGGCTCCCGAATGGCATTCGTGTAACATCGCCTTTCATCGCCGAAAAACGTGTGTATTCGGTTAAGAATCGGGTAACCCGTAATCGATCGACCAGTAGATGATAGTTCGTCGCATCGATTACGGATTACCAGAGTTTTAACCGAGACTGTTCGATTTTGGGCGACGAAAGGCGATGTTACACGAATCCCACTAGAATGCCCTATCCTCAAGTCTTTACTAAACGATAAAATTTTAGGCTTGTCCAAAATGAAAGCACTTGCTGACGACAAAATAAACGTGAGATTTGCTTTAGGAACGGTAGAAAACATTTTGGTAAAAGGAGAAAATACTGGTTCAAAGTCAAGTTCAATTATATGAGCCTAAATGATTCACTGACCTTTTGCAGACAGTGTAGATCAAGAACAAGATCAAGATCAGACTGCACAGAACGTCCAGTCTGTTTTTGTATCCTCACTGTTCGATAAGAAAATATTTTTCTCCAAAAATGAATTTCATCTATCGAGTTTTAAGTGTCGACTAGAAAGTTTTATCTAATTTATTCAGCAGAACAAGGGTTTTTGGGGAGCTAAATAAGTAAATAAATAAATAAATAAATAAATAAATAAATGAAAATAAAACAAATATACACGTAAGAATACAAAAAAAAACCTATTCCAAGCGTTTCTCTTATTTTCCTTTGAGTTACTCGTAATTTGTCATCGCTGAACAATCAAGAATTATGTTACACGTCGACCATTTTATTCATAAACTTTCTAATTAGAATGATTTCTGCAAGCTTTTCCATCCATCACGATGATTGATTAGGATATAGAATGTCAAAACGGAATTATCCTCCCTGAAAACACTCTCTGTTTCCTTTCTGTGATGATTTGCGGCCCATGATTGGCACATGCGCATTACGCACAACAAACGCTTGACAAGTTCAGAATTCCTTCAACACTACCAGACGACAAAATTTTAAGCCTGTCCAAACTGAAAGCATTTGCAGACGAAAGATGAGATGTGGCTCGAATAATGAAGTTTGTCTCTGACCGTGTAGAAAAAAATGATAGAAAAGGAGAAAATGTAAATTACCAACACTTTCTTCTTTTCCAACAATGTTTTCGAAAGGGTTCTTCTCTAAGGTCGTTAAAGCTCAGCATTTCCTTCTTTGCCTACAATTTTTTCAAAAAGCATCTCCTTCAGGTTCGTGAAAACCAGGGATTGTTCCGTAAAGGATTAAGATAGAAAGCCTTTTAGCAAAAAGAGAAACTGCTGGTTACCAGCGTTTTCAAAAGCCTAGTTTTGCTAGCCCGGTAATACTCTGGTTGTTATGTGAAGGTTTAAAATATTAACAAATGTGGAAACTGAAAATGTTGAATGGAAGAACTATTTATTCTCGACCAGCCACAAGGTTTCCAGCATAGAAGAACGTAAAAACGAAAACTTAAATATTTATACGCTTTAACCAGTGACGTGTTGTATGAGCTTCAGTCTTTATGGTGTCCGTGGTTAAGAGTTAGAGAGTCGGCCTTGTAACCATGAGGTCCTGAGTTCGATACCCAACAGCGGGCGTCAACTTTGGGATTTTTCACTGGCCCACACATTCGGCGTGAGTACTGTGTAGTTCCCAGGAAGCAGAATCGAGGGAGATTAGTATAACCCATTACCACACAATCCCTAATTTTGACGACCCTGAGAAAGAAGCCTTTAGAAAACATGGTGGAAAAAGGAGAAAATGCTGGTAACCAGCATTTTCTCCTTTTCCCACAATGTTTTCTACCCTTCACAAAACAAGTTTCAAGTTTTAAATCACTTTTATTTTGTCGTCTGCAATTTTTTTTTAACCTGGACAAGCCTAAAATATTGTCGTTTGGTAATGAAATGAGTTGTAGGAACTTGTTTTCGAAATCGACGTAAAATAATTATGTTTAAATTAAATTTCAGTCTACAAATCATACTAAAACGATAGCAGTTTGATTTTATAGTGTTTGAGCTAAGTGAAGCAAACATTGTAGATCAAAGATCAGACTGCACAAGCTCATTTTGTGCAGCCTGGTCTTTGACCTACACGGGTCTCAAAGTCAATTGTAATTGTCGAAGGCGCTTTAGGGTTAACATAGGCGACTTCAAGCACGGAAATAACCGGTGTAATGCAGAGAAATGACCCCCATTACAAAATGACCCACGGTCATTTCTCGACATAGAGGAATGACCCAAGGGTCATTTCTCTACGTCGAGAAATTTTCCATGGGTCATATCTCGACGTAGAATAATGACCCGGGTCATTTTTCTACGTTGAGAAATGACCCATGGGTCATTCCTCTACGTCGAGAAATCATTTTGTAATGGGAGTCATTTCTCTGCATTACACCGGCACAGCACAATCGACTAAACTTTCTGAGGTAGTGCAAAGAAATTAAGACATTCTCTTCGAAAAGAGGGCTTAAAGCATCTGACAAAAGTATCGGACTAGGTCAGCCTGCCCAATCCGCGCAGGCTGATCTGAGCCGAACCTTTTCGCTATTGTTCAATTTTTGTACAGTATGTACAAGGATCAATCTACTTCATGACTCGGTGATTTGTTTAAAAATAAGTGGCTGTTGTAGATATATAAAGATGTGATGGTATGCTCGGTACCATGGCGACCCTGAGGAAGAAGACTTTGGAAAACAATGTGGGAAAAGGAGAAAATGCTGGTAACCAGCATTTTCTCCTTTTCCCATAGTGTTTTCTACCCTTCACGAAACAAATTTCAAGTTTTCAGTTCACTTTAATTTCGTCGTCTGCAAATGCTTTCGATTTGGACGAGCCTAAAATATTGTCGTTTGGTAATGACTTAAGCACCCTTTTCATAGAGCATGGCTCAATTAGCAATATTTTTCGAGAAAGCTGATTTTTGAAATTTGTCCATGTCTCATTACAGAAACGTGTAACTGTAACCCTCTGAGCCTCGTTTCCGTATGATATATACTTGTCAATTTCGTATATGCAAATTTCATGTGTCTCTGGGGTCGAATTGCATTGGTTTTACATTCGTAAGAATCGAGTAGACGGTCTTGGAAGCTGGATCAGATGCAAATTGTATTAAAAATGTGGTTATGGGAAACAGGCACTCTGGTAAGACATTTTCCCAACCTTGCCGGTTCTTCATTTTGTCAATTTTCATCAATTACACTGTCCATCACGTTAAGAATTAGAAGCCAAAACATGTGGGACTGTCTTTTCTCTCGTTGTCGTTTTCTTTCCCCAGCAATTCTTTTCCCGGCTTAGTCACATGTACTTTTTGCATAAAACCACTCTTTTTACCTTCTTCCTGGTACGTGTCTCAAATAAGTAGTTTTTTTACAATTGGCCAAAAACGTGGACATGGGAAACGGACAATGGTCCACTGGTACCAAAGCCCATTAAGACAAAAGCCCACTAGGACAAAAGTCCACTAGGACAAAAGTCAACTGTTAATTTTGACAGGGGGGACAAAAGCCTACTAGGACAAAAGCCCACTAGGACAAAAGTCTACTGCTAATTCTGACAGCGAGGACAAAAGCCGACTACTTATAAAAGAGTGTTAGAAATTCATTTTTCTTTTATCATTTTTGTAAGAAAAAACGCATTAGGGATCTAACCCTTTCCCAAACGACAAGATTTTAGACTGGTCCAAATTGAAAGCGCTTGCAGACGACAAAATAAACGTAACTTAAGAATAGAAATTTGTTTCCAGCTAGGTAGAAAACACTGTGGGAAAAGGAGAAAATGCTGGTTACCAGCATTTTCTCCTTTTCCCACAATGTTTTCAAAAGGTTTCTATCTCAGAATCGTAAAAACCAGGGATTGTTTGGTAAAGGGTTAATGATCAAAATGATCAAATTGCTTTTCTTTCCTCTCAATGTTTATTTCTTTGCAATGTTTCCCATACTTATAACAACCATGTAAAAGAAGACTTCTGAAATAAATTGTTCGAAAAGTAGAAAATGCTTGACTTTTGAAAACAATGTGAGAGAAGGAGAAAATACTGCTTACCGGCATTTTCTACTTTTCACACAATGTTTTCTACTCTTTTAAAGACAAGACATGTCATATATACCAAATATTTCAATTAAATGCAAGATTATAACTAAAAGTGCGCTTTTGTCCTGGTGGGCGCTTTTGTCCTAGTGGGCTTTTGTCCTACATGCGGGCCTCTACGATTCTATTTGCGGGACTCTTTGAGGGCCGATTGACTAAAATACGTCATGGGTTTGCTACCGTGAATCGATAAAACAAGGCGCTTATTCACACCTTGTTTGCACTTAAGTTTTCTTTTGTGTTTTACACTATAAACTGTACAGTCTACACGTATATTTCGGCGAACAAAAACTTCTAAGAGCATCTGCTCCTTTTCCAACGATGATTTGGATTAGCTTATTATCTTTAAAAATAATTTATATGTCATCGAAAATCTAAATTTTCGACAATGTGCAAAACAATGAGGGATAAAAGTAAATTGCCGCAATGGTTAGTTTTCATTATCTATCTCCATATATGGCTTGCAACACGCGAGAATGGACATTCGGACATTTGCGAAAAGTGTCGCTTCAGATCAGCCTGCGCAGTCTGCGCAAGCTGATCCGGAACGACACTCTCCGTTTTCATGTTATTTTATGTTTTGCGCAAGTGTACTGTTGCACAAAATCAAATGTAGTCGTAAAGTGCCGTCTCGGATTAGCCTGCGCGGACTTCGCAGGCTGATCCGAGACGACACTTTACGCAAATGTCCGATTGCCCCTATTCACGTTTTTCACGCAAAATAGTGAACTAGAAAAGAGATAAATGTATTCATGTTACCGCGCCTCTTACGCCATGTATCTTTATTCTGTACTAAACAGTCACGTGATTTTACAACACAGTCCCGAGTTTTAGCGACCCTGAGACACAAGTCCTTTGAAAACATTGAGGGAAAAGTAGAAAATGCCGGCAGCCAGCATTTTCTCCTTTTCCCACAATGTTTTCTGCTCTTGGAGAGGTTAAAAAAAGAACATCATATAAGCCACATGTCGTCTGTAAAAGCTTTGAATTTGGACAGGTCTAGAATTTTGTCGTTTGGTAAAGATAAACCCTGGGTGATAGCGGTTTCATACAAAAGTGTGATTAGGGTTTTTTTTTCATACCTCCATGAAAAAAATAAAATTCTCTTCATTCCTTATAAATTAATATTACAGATAACATCCCCCCACAGAAATAATTCAAACTGCATTCATCTTCTTTAGTTTTAAATCTAATGTTGGAGTTTTTAAAGTTCCTTCCACGCATATTTGTATGGCACAAGAACATAACAAGGAAGTAGTCTTCAGATCCCCAATACTGAAAATTAACCAATAGAATGAAAGTAAAGGAGCAAAGCACTGTGTAGGACCCGCAAAAGTAACCTTCAGCAAAAGTAGTTCCGGCTCTGCTGAAAATTTTTTTTCATGGAGCTATGAATATTTTTTTCAGCCAATCAGAACTCGCCAATTTGCATGAAAACAACTGATATTAAATCATTCCTATATGAAATAATTACATTTTTGTAATAAATCCAGTCTTTTGAGTCTAAATTTAATATGTTGTCTGCAAAGACTTTCAAATTAGACAAACCTAAAATTTTGTTTTCTGGCAAAGAGGTAGCTCAGTCAGTTGCCTGCAGAAACGGGCGTTGTAGTTTCGATCCCTGGCTCTGCCAATTTTTTTCCGGGGATTGATGATAATCATTGCGACAGGATTAATCTCCTCTCTCACCGCTGACTATTGGTTAGAAAATGGAAAGCAGCCAGTGGCTTGGAAAGAAAATTGTGCGGAGTACTGGTAGAAAAGACTCCAGAAAAGCATGGGTAGGTGCACTGGCCGCCGCGATATAACTAAAATAATGTTGAAAGCGGTGTTGAACATCAAACTATTCATCTGGTAAAGATTTAACTGTGGGGATGGTAGGGGATCATAAGGGGATGGGGGCATTTATCTATTTTTGGAAATTAATGCAAGTACGTATTGTACATTTGTTAATATAATACAACCTCCTCCAACTAGACCTAAATTTTTTTACCTCTTAACTCATAACCGAACGACAAAATCTTAGGCTTGTCCAGATCGAAAGCATTTTCAGACGACAAAATAAAAATGACTGGAAAGTTGAAATTTGTTTTGTGAAGGGTAGAAAACATTGTGGGAAAAGGTGAAAATACTGCATGGTTACCAGCATTTTCTCCTTTTCCCACAATGTTTTCTAAAGGCTTCTTTCTCAGGGTCGCCAAAAGTAGGGATTGTGTGGTAATGGGTTGAGAGACCACAAAATTTTTAGACTTGACCCATATGAAAAGCGTTTGCAGACGACTTTTAAAAATATATGAGCCAGGCTTTTTCGTCTGCGAAAAGTATCGACCCAGGTCAGCCTGCGCACAGTCCGCACAGGCTGACCTGGACCGAAACCTTTTACTATCAGTCAATTTTCTGTATGTCTGAGGAGCAGTCTACCTCATAATTCAACTGTATGTTATACAATATGACCTGCAATACGCGAAAAGGGGCATTCGGACATTTGCGTAAAGTGCCGTTTCGGATTAGCCTGCGCAGTCCGCGCAGGCTAATCCGAGACGGCACTTTCCGCAAGTCTGCTGCAACACAAAATCTAAAGTAGTCGTAAAGCGCTAGTTGGCATTAGACTAATAAATACTCGAAGAATATGACATGATTAGACAACGGAACGCACTTGTTTAATACACAGTACAAGGGAGACAAATCTTGCTGACTTGACGTAAATCAAGGTGGGTAATCCTCGTACCCTGTCTACATTTGGGAGATTTATTGACTGAATGGTCAACAAAATCAGGACTTTTAATGTCCTTGTGAGAGAAAGTCTTTTTGAAAACATTGTTGGAAAAGGTGAAAATGCTGGTAACCAACATTTTCTCTTTTTTCCAACCATGTTTTCTACCTTTCCGAAACAAATTTCAATTTTGATTTATTTCTTCGTTTGCAAGTGCTTTCAGTTTGGTCTTTTCTAGAATCTATATTTTTTTCGGTTTGGTAACAGTTTTCTTAGAATGAGTCAAGTACACTTACAGTTTAGAGTCAAAGTCACTATAAATACGCTGCATTTACAAGTAGTAGGCCTATGATACTGCCTTGCGATTTTTTTATTTTTCCTTTTAAAGGTGGCCCATCAGAATTTGGGACGAAAATTTTACAAAAATACAAATATATCATCCTTATACTCCCAAAGCATCATAATCGTCATTCATAAAACCCCAGTAGTCGAAAACCATCCGACAACACGAGAAATTAGAGATTTACTACGGCCAAGGTCGACATCGACGGGAAACACGTTTTATTTTTACATGAACAACTCACTCATTTACATACTGGAAATACATAGACAAAGCTTCAAACATAGCGTCTGAAGAAGATATTATGAAATATAATTACATGTTTGTTGTGTAACGGAAATTAAGCGTCATTAGTCACGTGCCAGTCACTTAACATTCCCACAATGCATTTTTTAATTTTTGGCGCGAAATCTAAAAATAGCTTAAGAGGCTACGTAGCATTTTAAGGGAATACCATAAAAAAAAATCTTTTTGGTAATTTTATGATTCTTAATTATAGATGATTTGTATTGTTTTTTTCATATAAATTTCAGTGATATATATATTTTTTGATTTGGTGCAATGTGAAAATTCTAAGTACCCACCTTTAAGCTATATATTCGGACCGGCTATATATTCGGACTTTACATTGCCAAAAATGGCGTAATAAAATTTTGCGATCGTTGTCTGCGCATGTCATATTCTTCGAAGATTCGACCAGGGATCCTATGTTATCTAGTATCCCTGATTCGACTGTCTTATATGACGCATCACTACTAGCCCCGAAAGCGGGCTGACTGTAAATATTACGCTCTATATAAAGTAGCAATGTTGAAAATAGCTTTTACGTATCAATACGTTTGAGGAGAAATGAGACCTGCTTTAGCAACAGATTTCTCTAAACTGGTGATCATAGTTGAATGAATTGCACGAGGTAGCGTTTTATTGAGTAAACCTTTTTTTTTTTTTGTTTTAAATTCAAAGTAACGGTTGTCGCATAGGAAAGTGGTTCGGTTCTGTACCCAGGATGCCCATATCAGATAGATGAGTATTTATAGAATGCCATCTAGCGGGAGATAATGATTTTGCGAGTTTTTATTTTTCCTTTTAGGCTATATATTCGGACGGGCTATATATTCGGACTTTACATTGCCAAAAATGACGTAATACAATTTTACGAAAACAAAAAGGGAATCGTTTGCCAAGATCTTTGTGGACTATGCAACCAGACCTTGAAAAGGAGTGATTAAAAAGATTAATGCTTGGACCTAGGCTAGCATGATACGGGTAGCACATAAAGAAAAACTCGATTTGTGGTATGAAAAAAATTATTGAGCAACAAAGTTTTATGGCAGATTAGGCACCTACCGGAACCTTCTTTTCAGTGTCATATAATTACATTAAAATTACTATTTATATATTTACAATACAGTCATAATCATATCAAAGAACAAGACACACTCACATGTACTGATGAAATAATGAAAGTACAACAGCGTCAATTGACATATAAATCTGCTAAAAACAACAATCTGTAAGTATATAAATTATTCTATTTATAATTTGATTTAATCCTTTATCAAATAACTCCACAACCTTGAAGGATAACCCTTTTGAAAACATGGTGGGAAAAGAAGAAAATGCTGGTAACCAGCATTTTCTTCTTTTCTCACCATGTTTTCTACCAATTCATTTTTTGAATAGCATTAATGTTTTAGTACACAAATACTTCCAATTTGGACTATCCTAAAATTTTGTTGTTAGGTTAAAATTTAGCTGTGAACAAGACAAGTACACACTAAATATATATTAACCCTTAGGCTGCTAAGCACAACTCACTGACCTTTTGCAGACAGTGTAGATCAAGATCAGACTGCACAGAATGTGCAGTCTGGTCTTTGATCTACACTGTCCATTAAAGAGATATTTATCATCCTCAAAATTACATTGAAATAGCAATTAACTTTCGGGATTTTACTACCAAAGGATAATGTGAGTTATTCAGCAGGGCAAGGGTTAATGAATGAATAACTTTGTTCACTAATTCATCCTGCAAATACATACAGTTACAACCAAAATGTTTAAAACTGTCCCACCTGATACAATTCAGGCTCTCTCTCTCTCTCATTCTCTGTCTCTGTCTCTCTCTCTCTCTGTGACAAATATATTTGAATGATAAATGTACATGTATAACAAAGTGCCAATACCTCTCTCTTGCTCTTCTATGTCAAAATGTACTTGATTTATACATACAGTCATAAGATGCAAGTACACCTCTCTCTCTCTCTCTCTTCTATGGCATGCATTTTTAAATAATACATATGTAACAAATACAAGCACCAGAATTGTTCTCCCTGTCTCTCTCTCCCTTGTATCTCATTCTTTCAATACAATTAATAATTACACTATAGGTAATTTGAATTTAAAAATTCATTGAACAATAAAAATTAATGGCAATTAATTTTCTTTTGTTTTTTCATATAATGATATTAGAAATATTTTTTACATATATATGATGCAATACATTCAGACACATAACAAAGAAGAAGGATACCAAGATATACATGTATTGACAGAAAAAACTAAGCATCGTCACAGAGATGTTAATCCAGTAAAATTTATAACAGCCTACTAATATAAAAATCATTCTGTCTGTATGATTTGGTCCTATACCACATAACCTAGTCTCTTAGCAACACTGAGTAATAAACCTTTTCAAAACATTGTGGGGAAAGAAGAAAATGCTGTAGTTTGATTTGAAACACATGCATATCACTGGTATAAACACAGGCATGAATTAATTGTGACAAGCTGGTCAGTCCAAAAGAAAATATAACATACATTATTTGTATAGTTCAGACAGACAGACAGACAGACAGACAGAATAATGGACCAACCAAGCAACAGACAGACAGACAGACATCAATATAAAAACTTTTCATATTTACAAGTTAGATTCTTATAAATTCCTTAATCGTTACCAAACGACAAAATTTTAGACTTCACAAAATTTGGAAGCATTTGCAGAGATTAAATGGACGTGACTAAGCAATTAAAACCTGACTTTAGAAGAGTAGAAAACATTGTGGGAAAAGGAGAAGATGCTGGTTACCAGCATTTTCTCTTTTTCCCACAATGTTTTCAGAAGGATTCTTCTTCTGGATTATAAAATATAAAAATCAGGGATTGTTTGGTATAGGTATATAACCAGCATTTTCTCCTTTTCCCACAATGTTTTCTCCCCTTTCCAAATCAAAACCAAAATTCAATTTCTGATTCACATTTATTTTGTCATCTGCATATGCTTTCAATATGGACTAGTCCAAAATATTTTTGTTTGGTAAAGAATTAAGACTGGTAATTTTCATTTGGATGAAAAGGTAGCCAAAAATTTAAACAAACATAGAAAAGCAACTTAGAAATATAAAGAACTATAAATCTTTTGCTATTTTTCCTGTAAAATTTTCATTTTGGTAATTAATAATTAAGCCTTATTATCTAGTATGGGATAAATATATTTCAAATCTTAACTAAACTAACAAGTTTCAGACTGGTCCAAATCGAAAAGCACTTGCAGACAACAAGATATGGTAAAATGTGGCTCTAATGATGAAATCTATTGAAAAAAGGGTAGAAAACAATGTTGGAAAAGGAGAATTGCTGTTTATCACCACTTTCCCTACACTGTTTTCAAAAGCCCCTCTCTTAAGCCATTACCACACAATCCCTACTTTTGATGCCCCTGAGAAAGAAGCCTTCAGAAAACCTTGTGGGAAAAGGAGAAAATGCTGATAACCAGAAGTTTCTCTTTTTCCCACAATGTTTTCTACCCTTCACAAAACAAATTTCAAATTTTCAGTCACTTTTATTTTATCGTCTGCAAATGCTTTCATTTTGGACCAGTCGAAAATATTGTCGTTTGGTAATGGGTTAAGAGTTGTTAGATGATGTCACTTCCTTCTTATAAAACATAATGGTTGGAAAAATAAAAGCCTAATAAGTGTTCTATGGCAAAAATTGGCTTGAAACTGTTAAAAAAGGCAATAGCCAGAGTTATGAACTATAATTCATTTTTGTCCAAAACCTAAACAAGGCTATCTGATCATAAAATGTTTTGCTCGGAATCAGCAACTCGGGAAATATCAACATGTATAGCTATCTCTTTACCACACGAGAAAATTTTAGACTGGTCCAAATTCAAAGCATTTGCACACGACAAAACAAAGGTGACTAAAAAATTGAAATTTGTTCAGGGAAGGGTAGAAAACTCTGTGGGAGAAGGAGAAAATGCTGGTTAGCAGCATTTTCTCCTTTTCCCACAATGTTTTAAAAAAGCTTCTTTCTCAGGGGCATCAAAAGTAGGGATTGTGTGGTAATGGGTTAGTCTGTAAAGACTTATAGACAGTCTGAGAGTGGCAATCCTTTGTCTTGCTCCATCTTGTGCATCTAGATGAACATTAGGAGACAAAGAATCAATCTGGTAAATTTTGCACAGGTTTGTCCAATGTAAAACGTGTAAAGGTATGTACTTACAAAGGTTACATATGACAAATCATGTTCTCAACATAGGGAGACTCTGACAGAATACACGGCTTCTAAAGCCAAACTTATCTTGAAGAGCAGGACTTACCAGTTGTTCTTTATCCACATTATTTCTACAGTCATCAACATCATCATCATGAAATGATGAAATTGAAAAGTGATGGTTAAAAGAAATGTGGGTACTAATAGCAAGACTGTACATAGGCCACCTTCCTATAACAATATTATCCAACATCTTTGCTATAAAAGAATCGACTTTGAATGTTTGAGTACGTAACATTTGAGCAATGTCAAAAGCATGCAATTTGGCTCGATTATAAAATGAGCCCACCAGTAGTCTTTTAAAAGGTCTGTTAGATTTCAAATAATATCTGCTTGTCCGAGATCCAAATTGGCCAGACTTTAGCATGGACAGATCTGCCTGAGTCATCAATTCATGGCCATGAGGGCTGAAACTGTGCAATGGATGGATCTTTCCAAAAGGTAGAAAGCATCTCTTTACTGTAAAATACAAGAAACCAGAGTTAACCCTTTCCCCTACCAAACAATTCCTGGTTTTTATAATGCTGGGAAAGATGGCTCTTGAAAATATTGTAGGAAAAGGAGAAAATGCTGGTCACCAGCATTTTCTCCTTTTCCCAAAATGTTTTCTACCCTTTCATAAATAAAAATCTTCATTTGACTATTACAGTTGTTGTCTGCAAAAGCTTTTAATCTGTCCTTTTTCAAAATTTTGTTGTTTTGTAGTTGAGAAAGGGTTAACCCTTTACGACAAGGCAAAATTTTAGACTTGCCTATAATGAGGAATTGTAGGTGGCCATCCAATTGTATGTCAAATGATACCTGATTAGTCCTTGAACACATAGAAAATATTGTGGGAAAAGGAGAAATTGCTGGAAACTAGCATTTTCTCCTTTTCCTACAATGTTTTCTACCCTACCCAACACAAATTTCAGTTTTTTATCTTCTCGTCTGCAAATGCTTTCAATTTGGACAAGTTTATAATTTTGTCATTTCAACATTAATTCAGTTAAATTGCACTATCCAGTGCACCTATTTATGCTTTTCTGGAGTTTCATTTTACAAGGGGTTCACAAAATATTTTTCAAAACCTTCTGGCTGTTCTCCAATATAACCATTGTTGAAACACTGATCAGTAGTGAGACAGAAATGAATCCTGTCTCAATGGCTTTCATCAGTCCTAGTAGAAAGAAATTGGCTGGGCCTGGGATTTGGACAAATTTCAATTTACAAAGGAAAAAAATGAGTACAAATACAATGCCTCTCATAAAAGCCACTTGTGTTAGCAAGCAACCTGTATTACCACTTAGCAAACAACCCTGTGATTAACTCTTTACCAAAGGACAAAATTTTAGACTTGTCAAAATTGAAAGCAATTGCAGACGAAAAAATAAGCAAGGCTCAAAACAGAAACTTAACTTAGAAGAGTAGAAAACATTGTGGGAAAAGTAGAAAATGCTGGTTACCAGCATTTTCTTCTTTTCCCACTATGTTATCTTCAGGCTTCTTCATTGGGGTCACAGATCATGTGTAGCTGCAAATGGAGGACACATTTAGTATTGATACTGTGAGCTAGTGTTTTACTGTGGTTCGTTTAACGTTTCATTTACATGAAGTGACAAAGACTGTAGTTAATGATCCATTTTTCACATTGATTTGTTGTTGATGGATGTGAGATTTTCAAAACACGAGTTGTTTTTATGCAACTAGTTGTTCTTATTAAATCCATTTGAAAAAAATATTACTGTTGTGTTTTTATTGGCACTGAGTATAATTATTTTGGGGTATAAAATCTCCCTTTTGTACAGTGTAGATCCAAGATCATTCTGCATGTTCTTTGCAGTCTGATCTCAATCTTCACTTCTGGAAGAGTTTAGTTAGTCCTGCTACGCAGCCTATGGGTCAAGGACAGGACAGTAACTTACCTGATACATCCATGATCTTAGATCGATGTAGGAAGAATTTATTTCTACACCCTGTCTGTAACAGTAAACATGACTCTAACTGGAGTGTAGACTTCCCATGGATATCAAGGTACACTGTGTCATCTAGATATTCCTGGTTAAAATAATGAATGATTGATTGTATGGTGTATAACACTGTTTATAACACTATTTCAGTTATATTGCAGCTACCAGTGCACCTATCCATGCTTTCCTGGAGTTTATTTACCATCCATTGAACTAGGGACCGTATATATACAGTATATACGAGAAACGAGCCCTGATCGAACCCAGATTTGATGCATTACATTATTAATTGTACAGTCAGGTGGCAGGGGACATGGAAACTTGTTCACGGCTGTGGTGAATCATGTCGTCCCAAGCCAAAAGCATGATTTGACACAGCCGTGAACCCAGATTTGAGGCATTACATTATTAGTTGTACAGTCAGGTGGTAGGGGACATGGAAACTTGTTCACAGCTGTGGTGAATCATGTCGTCCCGAGCCGAAGGCAAGGTGGTGACATGATTCGACACAGCTGTGAACAAGTTTCCAAGTCCCCTGCCATCTGACCGTACAACAAAATTTATTATACTGCAAAGTTTTACACTTTCAAAGCGCGTTAAGCGACATTTTCCTGTATTATAATCTCACGAATGGAATATGCTGACAAAATAAAAATTCCCCTGTGAGTGCCCCAATTCAATGAAAACTGACGTCACTAAAACATGCAGTTTGGTGCATAAATGTGTAGTCTGGTGATGGATCAACGCCGCAATTTTGGATGCTGTGCTGCACATGTAATGATGTTTATGGGGCACTCAAAGGGAAACTGGCTTTACATGATTTTTGCCAGGAAACATGATATATACATGTATGTTAACCAAACAGATCACAAGAAATTTCTTTGCAGTATAATAAATACACTCCATGCATTGTAATTATAGAATGAAATGAAACTGTGTCACTGAGGATACTTTTAAACCGGGTACTTCACAAAAGATTCTTTCCATGCCACTGGCTGATTTCCCAAATAATTATTGTCGAAAAAATACAGTCGCAATCCCAAGTCTATCTTGAAGAAGAAGGCTTTCGAAAACATGTGAAATGGGAGACAATACTGGTATACACCATTTTCTTCTGTTCCCATAATCTTATTCACCCTCAGATACATACAATATAAATTTTTAATCATACTTACGTTGTTGTCTGCAAAAGCTTTGATTTTGGAGAAAACTTTGTTTTTTTGGTAAGACAAACAATCCTAACATTAGACTTCTCTGGGAAAGAAAGATTTTTTGGGAAAAAAAATGTGGAAAAAGGAGAAAATGCTGGTATCCAGCATTTTCTCATTTGCCCACATTTTTTTTTACCCATTCAAATACATTTAATGATTTGATCACCATTTAATTTGTCATCTGCAAAATTAATGCTTTCAACACAAATCAGTCTAAAAGTCTATCCTCCAATACAGAAGTGTCACAAGTGACAGATCTTGCTATATGATTATAACCCTTTACCAAACAATCCCGAGTTTTTACGACCTGAGAAAGAAGCCTTTTGAAAACATTGTGGAAAAGGAGAAAATGCTGGTAACCAGCATTTTCTCCTTTTCCCACATTGTTTTCTACCCTGCTGGAAACAAATTTAACTGTTTGAGTTACACTTTTTTTGTTGACTGCAAAATGCTTTCAAATTGGACCAGTCTAAAATTTTGTGGTACGGTGAAGGAATAAACTTACTAATCGAATGTAGGGTTTCTGAAAACTGGTTGTGTCTTTGCTTGTGTATTCTTAAAATAGAGAAAAATCATGTGTTTATCTTAAAGGTGGGTACTTAGAATTTTCAGATCACATCAAATCAAAAAATATATATATATCACTGAAATTTATATGAAAAAACAATACAAATCATCAATAATTAAGAATCATAAAATTACCAAAAAAATTTTTTTTTGATGGTATTCCCTTAAAAGGCTACGTAGCCACTTAAGCTATTTTTAGATTTCGCGCAAAAAATAAAAAAATGCATTGTGGGAATGTTAAGTGACTGGCACATGACTAATGACGCTTAAATTCCATTACATAACAAACGTGTAATTATTTTTCATAATATCTTCTTCGGACGCTATGTTTGAAGCTTCGTCTGTGTATTTCCAGTATGTAAATGAGCGAGTTGCTCATGTAAAAATAGAATGTGTTTCCCCTTGATGTCGACCTTGGCCGTAGTAAATCTCTAATTTCTCGTGTTGTCGGATGGTTTTCGACTCCTGGGGTTTTGTGAATGACGATTATAAGGCTTTGGGAGTATAAGAATGATATTTTTGCATTTTTGTAAAAATTTCGTCCCAAATTCTGAAGGGCCACCTTTAACCCTTTACCACACAATAACGACCTTTGACGACCCTTCGAAAGAAGACTTTTGAAAACATTGTGGAACAAGATCGGCAAATTGTCGCAAGATACGCCCGTCTTACCCCAAGTTGTAAAGCTGGGGCATGCACCGGACAAAATTCAAGTATGAAAAACAACAAAGGGCAATAACTCAAAAATTAAGCAAGCAAGAGTTGTGATTTCTGTGCACTGCACTCCCCATAGATGAGATCTATCCACCCATGAAATTTCATAACCCTATCTAGTATAGTTCTGGAGATATGCTCCGGACAAAATTCAAGTATGAAAAACAACAAAGGGCAATAACACAAAAATTAAGCAAGCAAGAGTTATGATTCTTGTGCACTGCACTCCCCCTCGATGAGATCTATCCACCCATGAAATTTCATAACCCTAGCTAGTATAGTTTTGGAGATATTCACCGGACAAAAATCAAGTATAAATCAAAGGACTGAAGGTCCTGAAAGTCGCACTAATGGTGAAACCTTGATATTTTGGGACTGATAGATGGTCGTCACCCTTTTACAGGACAATCTTGCTTTTACGTAATTCAAACAGCTTTGGAAAACAGAGCTGAAAGAAAGAAAAACTCATTTTTTTTTACTCAAGGTTTTCTTCCAATTAGACTCAAATTTAATGGTGTAGTCAAATTTGATTAGTTTTCAGCAATTCTTCGATTTTGACTAGTCTGCAATTTACTTGAGCAAATGCAGTTACTTGTAATAGGCAGTTTCCCACCAAGATAGATCTTTTCATTTTTCTTTTTCTTTAATATATCAATGTTGGCATATAGCCTGACATAATATACCCAAAACAATATTAAATGTATGTCATTGGTCACCTCTATTACTTGGAACTTACTGAAACAGTGCCACTGCATACCGATGCTAGCACTTGACAATTTTTGAAAAGGGACACATAAGGGACATCTCTGTGAAATCATTTCAAAATCTGACCAACCATTTCAGTGAAGAAGAATTTTCAAGAATTTCTTCATGTCCGAATAGTGCAAGTGGACCCCATTTACCAGAGCCATGTTTCTTGATGGATCAGAATTTCGAAAACATTTTTGAAAATGGTCACCCAAGGAAGATTGTTTTGAAATTATTTTAAAATCTGATCATGGGTTTCAGAGAGGGTGAATTTTCAAGAAATTCTTCATTTCCATATAGTAGCCCCAATTCACCTGAGCCATGTTTCTTGGCAAATCAAAATTTCGCGAACAAGTTTTTAAAAGGGTCACCCAAGGAACATCTCTGCGAACTTTTTTCAATATCTGATCAGCCGTTTCAGAGAAGAATTTTCAAGAATTTCTGCATGTCCATATAAGTACAAGTAGCCCCCATTCACCAGAGCCATGTTTCTTGATGGATTGAAATTTCGCAAACAATTTTTGAAAAGGGTCACCCATAGAACATCCCTGAGAAATTATTTCAAAATATGACCAGTGGTTTCTGAGAAGAAGAATTTTTTAGAATTTCTTCATTCCTGTATAGTGCAAATAGCCCCCATTCACCAGAGTCATGTTTCTTGACTGATCAAAATTTCACGAAAAAGTTTTGGCAAGGGTCACTTAAGGTAGTGGACCCATAATAAGCATAGTGCAGCATGGCATAAAATTTCTGGACAGTTGATAAGACATATTTTGTACAGATATGATACTATTGCACATTTTTGACCGAACAGAAATTCCTTCGGGGTCCGTCTTGAAATTATTTGTTGATAATTTTGTTAGTTTCCAGAAAAGGGAGGTAATTATCATATCCATTTGTAATGAAATTATAGTAGTTATAGATTTATAAATGATAATTCTAGGAAGGACAAAAAAGAAAAAGTGGCTCGGTGAAAGTAGTACAATAGTGCTCATTTTTAATCTTAGCAAATTTTCTAGGGTAATATTATAGTGGAAATAGCTGTTTTCTATTACGGGTCCACTACGTTAAGGAACATCTCTGTGAAATTATTTTAAAATCTGGCCAGCTGTTTCAGAGAAGAAGATTTTTAAAGAATTTCTTAGAAAACTGTTTGGTTGCCATGGCAACCAAAACTTTTGACGTAATCAAATTCTGTGAACAATTTTCAAAGAGGACCTCCCAAGGAACATTCCAGCCAAGTTTGGTCCATATTGGCCCAGCGGTTTTGGAGGAGTTGATGTTTAAAGAATTGTTGATGACGCATGACAGACACCAGGTGATCCTAAAAGCTTCCCTTGAGCATGTTGTGCTCAGGTTAGCTGAAAAAACAGTCCGATTTTAGGCTTGTCCAAATTGAAAGCATTTGCAGACGACAAAATAAAAGTGACAGAAAATTTGAAATTTGTTTTGTGAAGGTTAGAAAAAATTGTGGGAAAAGGAGAAAATGCATTTTTTTCCCTTTCCCACAATGTGTTCTAAAGGCTTCTTTCTCAGGGTAGTCGAAACTAGGGATTGTGTGGTAATGGGTTAATCACCACATTAAATTTGTTACACTCTTTTTAAGTTTTGAAATTGTATCTTTGCTATCCAAACAATGTAATTATTGTATCAAATTCTTTCTCAGGGTAGTCGAAACTAGGGATTGTGTGGTAATGGGTTAATCACCACATTAAATTTGTTACACTCTTTTTGAGTGTTGAAATTGTATCTTTGCTTTCCAAACAATGTAATTAATGTATCACATTTTTCTGTTATATCATTTCTTTAAATGTGCTGATGCTTATGTTTTGTTGTTTTTTTTCATATATAAAACATATCTTTATAATGATGGATAAATATTCTTGAAGTATTCAATATGCTTTTTTTTTTTTTCATTAATAGTAACTTTATCTTCCTTAAAAAAAAAATAGAAAGAAAAAAGTGATTTTATCACTAAGCATTTGATTGACTTCGCTATGTTTATTGTTAAATAAGTTTCATCATTGGTTTTAATCATGTAAGGCAAATTCAAAATAAAGCAAGAGTTATATAAATCGTCATGATGACGAATACGTAATTTCTATTAATTTTTACACAAATTGAAGTTAGAAATACTATAAAAATCATGTGTTCATTTTGACTACACATTAGGTACGTTTTGACTCCACTTGGGTAGGTTTAGACTTCATTTGGTTAAGTTTTGACTCCATTCGGGTACGTTTTGACTTGGGTACGTTTTGGTTTGAGTACGTTTTGACTGTAAACCCCTCAACAGTGCAACTGTCAATGTACGGTCGTAATTGCTGTATTTTACCTTGCGTTCCATATTTCATGTTGTATTTACTGTATACGGAGGGGATGCAATATCCTTGTCGCCACTCTTTTGGGGTCCGAACAAATGCAGTAATCAACATTTTAACTTTACTGGTGTTAATCGTTACATGTATGCGTTTGTTTTCTATCCCGTCCGCCATTTGCATTTTCTTAATCAAAGTACAATTTTGTACTTCAAACTTAAGCTGATCAAAGACCTACAATACTAGAATTGATAGCAAAAGTTCATGTCTGATTTCCATGAAATCGTGTATGTAAGCGTTTCGCATGCAGTTTTATATGTTACAGAAGTTTTTTGATGTGTAATGGTATACTTTTTGGGTGTTTTGGGGTATTCGAGTGGTTTGGGGTGTTTCATCCGAGACGTACGTTACAAACTAGGTCAAAGCTGCGGAACGAAACAAATTTTCAAATTTAGAGCGAGTTTTACGATATTTAACCCTGAATTCATGGTTTGCATGGTTTAAAAGAGTTGATTTCAAATGACATCACTCGAGTCCGAAATTCCACCTTTATAAGCCAAGCTCTACCGGTCTCGATAATACATGAATATTTACAGTAAAGTGCTCTCGATAAGCCATATTAATCCGCGATCCCTTTTAAACTCACATTAAGCACTGATGGGGGATATCTTAGCTGAATTGTGTTTTCTTTACCCATCTAAACAAAGATAGATGTTAAATTTTCACATGATATACAAAATAACCGCATTTTTTTTTTAATTTAAAATTTGAGTCACGTTCTCCTTTTTCTAGCGTAGGTATATGAGTTATATGAGTTACCGGGTCCAGTCCCATCATAAAGAACAAATTCCAGACATACCAAAGAAAAAGTAGTTCTACAGCGATTGGGTTTAAAGCAGAGTAACTGCACCTCGTTTATGAAGTATATACGACGTTTTTGATCCAATTTTTTTCATGATTCTTCAACCCACTATAGACACCCCCCAACCCACCCTGAGCTGCTCGAGCTCATCGCAAAAAGTCGAACGTTTTGACAAACGTGCGACTTAAAAACGACAAAGGGCAATAACTCAAAAATTAAGAAAGCAAGAGTTATGATTCTTGTGCACTGCACTCCCCCTCAGTGAGATCTATCCACCCATGAAATTTCATAACCCTAGCTACTATAGTTCTGAAAATATGCTCCGGACAAAATTCAAGTATGAAAAACAACAAAGGGCAATAACTCAAAAATTAAGCAAGCAAGAGTTATGATTCTTGTGTACTGCACTCTCCCTTGATGAGATCTATCCACCCATAAAATTTCATAACCGTAGCTAGTATAGTTTTGGAGATATGCTCCGGACAAAATTCAAGTATGAAAAACAACAAAGGACAATAACTCAAAAATTAAGCAAGCAAGAGTTATGATTCCTGTGCACTGCACTCCCCCTCAATGAGATCTATCCACCCATGAAATTTCATAACCCTAGAGCTAGTATAGTTTTGGAGATATGCTCCGGACAAAATTCAAGTATGAAAAACAACAAAGGGCAATAACTCAAAAATTAAGCGAGCAAGAGTTATGATTCCTGTGCACTGCACTCCGCCTCGATGAGATCTATCCACCCATGAAATTTCATAACCCTAGCTTGTATAGTTTTGGAGATATGCTCCGGACAAAGAACTGGACGCCGCCCGCCCGCCCGGACGCCCGCCCGCCACGAGTGATCCCATAATACGTCCCGTCTTCGACGGGCGTATAAAAAGGAGAAAATGCTGGTAAGCAGCATTTTCTCCTTTTCCCACAATGTTTTCTACCCTTCACAAAACAAATTTCAAATTTTCAGTCACTTTTATTTTGTCGTCTGCAAATGCTTTCAATTTGGACAAGTCTACAATATTGCCGTTTGTTAATGAGTTAACCCTTTACCACACAATGACGACTTTTGTAGGAAAAGAAACAGTGTAGGAAAAGAAGAAAATGCTGGTCTACTGTACTAGTAGTTTCTCCCTTTTTCACAATGTTAAGCACCCAGGCCTATCAAGGAGAAAAAACTGTCATATACACAAACACACAACAACTGTAACTTGTTGTCTGCGACTTTTGAACTGAAAGAGTCTGATGTTGTGACAATTAGTTGTGGATATTTCTGTCCTTAGATACATAAAATTATCATGTGCAACTATTTGGAACTATTTTTTTTCTCTGTGATATGCACATCTATCAAAAAAACAAACAGGGGCCATGTAAAGTTCAGTGATGCATACATGTAGGCCTATGTTTAATATCATGTCATAAACTATATTACTTGGGATACAGTAATATGACCAAATTATTCTCACAATGGCTGACTTTTGAGCTATTTTAACAACTCTGACAGAAGACCACTTTAGAAACATCGTGGGAAATAGGGTAAATGCTGGTTACAAGCATTGTCTGCTTTTCCTGCAATGTTTTCTGCCCTGTCAATAACTAATCTTTCAATAGGAGACAGATCAATTTTGTTGTCTAGAAATGCTTTCAAAATGGATGAGGCTAGAATTCTGTTGTCTGGGAAAAAGTTAACCCTTTACCACACAACAAAAAAAGCAGACTTGCTCAACTTGAAAGCATTTGCAAATGACAACTCAAGCATGGCTTAAATGATTCAACTTTTCTATGGTAGGGTATAAAACATTGTGGGAAAAGGCGAAAAGCGCATTGTTTTTGCAAGGCATCTATCTCAATTGTTAGAAATAAATGTGTGGTAAATGGTTAGCTCTTTATTGCACAATCCTGAGTTTTAGCGACCGCAAGAAAGAAAGCCTTTGAGAACATTGTGGGAAAAGAAGAAAATGCTGTTAACCAGCATTTTCTCCTTTTCCCACAAAGTTTTCTACCCTTTCCAAATCAAATTTCATTTTTTTTATTTTCATTCAGTTTGTCTTCTGCAAATGCTTTCGATTTGGACTAGTCCAAAATTTATTGTTTAGTAAAGAGTTAAAGACTAAACAAATATCTATCAACCCTTATGACACAATTAAAAGTTTTAATGACTGAGAAGGAGAAGGCTTCTGAAAACATGGTGGAAACAGGAGAAAAAGCTGGTAACTTATTCCAACAATGTTTCTGCCTTCTAAATATATATTGGTTCTCAATATTTGGGCAACATTTCATTTGTCATCTGCAAATCATCAGTGTACTGCAAAAACCTCTGAACTACAGCTTGAAACAAGCTGTAGTTACGATGTTTTTGAGGTAAACCAACGAAATGCTTTTGATTTGGTGAGTCTAAAAATTGTATGATTTGGTAAAGAGTTTGTATGCCGTTATAAAATGTATGAAAAAAAAAAAGTGTACCTGTGATATATATTCCATTTCTGTTTACTAGCACAGAACACAAGCAGAGGACTGCAGTCTTGACATTGCAAATCTCCAGAAGTATGAGAGTATTGTTGACATCTTCTAAAGTGTTGTCCAAAGGACCATCTCCAAGCCATGGTACACTGGCTTTTCTATGCTCATTGTATATATCAATGATCTCTATCTCACATCCACCACAAGTTTTCTTGTAGTTCAATGATTTCACAATACGATTTTCATCACCAACTTGAAGTCCATCCATGGTATAGTTGGTCCTCAGCCAAATAGTTCTGGCAATGTTCCCATCCTTCATTGCAACCTGCAAGACATGCATGTGGTTCTCTCTTTTAATAGTCCGTGTTGCAATTATAAACTGTAGTAGCATTAAACAGACAGCTTGATTTATTTTTAGGGTATAATACTTTTAATCTTTTAAGTAATCATTAAACACATAACTTTTATAAAGATATGCTGGAATTATTATTCATATCAAACCATAACTGTTGAAGCACTAAACCCAGGATTTAACTGCTTATGCAGACAGGATTGACTGGGATCATTTTTTTTTTTCATATTTTTCTCCAAAAGATTTCAAAAAGCATTGTTGCTTAAGCTTGTTAAACATTTAGATTGAGGGCTACAGAGTTTTAAATGTTCATACCAATTAGTATGCAGAAACTGAGTGGTAATTAAAAGCAATATAAACCTTGATGTTTTGATCATTGTCTGCCTCATATTTTGACTTATCCCCATGAAAAAGGTCTTTGTTCAGTTGCAGTTCAGCTGATTTGTTAGTGTATGAATGTAAGTCATCTTTGTCTTGATGTTGTTGTTCAGCCTTTGGCGATGTATCAAGAGGTGATTTGCCCATAATGGTAAGCTCAGATTTTTCACATTCAAATGCATGACCATGATCTTTGCTGCTTACAGTGTTTGTTTTATTCTGGAATTTGGAACAATCTGAATAGACTTGTTCAAACACATGTAAAGCAGCCTTTTCCAGTCCATCTGTACATTGCTCATACTCTTCCTGACATCTCTCTCTTCCCTTGCTTATTGAAAAAGCCATGTTCAAGTTGCCCTTTTCCGGTTTTTCTCCATTGACATTATACTGTTGTAATGAACTGACTATTTGCGAATCTTGTTTAATGTCTTCTTTTTCATCTGTTCTATTTTGCTCATGTTGCAAGGACCACAGGGTCTCTACAGCAAGCTTGTGATTCACTTTCGATGGTGATGATGAATTCGCCCGAAGAAGAGATTCTTCATTCTGTTGAGTCTCCTTAACTGCTTCAAAACTGATATCTCCAGATGGCTTTGCAAGCTGACAATTTGAATTTGGTACCTCTGCAAATACAATAAATTCTTTGTTTGAAGGTGTGTTTTTTGTATCTAGCTCTGCTTTGTCAAATTCAGCATGTAAATCAGTGTTATCTGAGATACAATTCATCTGTCTTTCATTAAAGACTAACATATTGTGAAAGCTGATTTCTTCTTGCACCTTTTTCCTGACACGATCAAGTTCAATATTTTGTCTGTTATCTTTTCCATATCGATTGCAAGTACATGGTAATGCATCTTGCATAGGTTTAGTGGACCAATCAGATTCTGCAATGCTTTTCATTTCCTCCATGTAAGTGTTGTCTACTAGTGTATTGCATAGTGAAGGGAATGTTGTCATGTTAGAGGATTTCTCTTCACCATAAATTGCTTTACACATTGCTGGAACTCTATCTGAAAAATTGCCAGGAAAAGTTTCTCTTTTATTTTCCATTCTATCCTCTGATGAAATGCAATTTGTACTCTCTATATTCTCTTCTAGACTAGACTTGCTTGACTCAGTAAGATTGCTGTTCAAATTTAAAGACTCAAATCTGATTTCATAGTTTTCCATTCTTTGGTTGCTTGTAGATGAATTCAGCTCATCAAAATCTCCTTCAAAGGTTGACAATTCATCTGCTCCAACATCTTTTTCCTTCAAGATCATTTTATCAATCACTGGTTCAACTTCTGGTTGTTCTAAAACTTCACTCTCTCTTTCATTTGCTGTGTGTTTGCTCATCCATCCACCTACTGAATCAGCAATAACATTACTTTCAATGGTTGAATCCCTTGTAGTCTGTTTTATTTCATTCTTAAAGGTCACATTTTCAATTCCATTAACTTTATGGCTGACATGGTAAAAATAAGGCGTAGTTGAACTGCTATCAAGCAAAAGGTCTTCCGAGTTACTCTTTTGTCCCTGGAGGAAATAATTAGAGGTTTTTTGCACACCGTTAGGCTCAGGATCTCTCCTGTCTCCATCCTTTGTATTACAATCACTGATACATTGATCGTGGTCAAATCTTTGTCCAAACAAAGTAGTTGAAGGGTTGTCTACAGCTATTGGGCCTTCAAAGTTTGCATATAACTTTGAATCATCTGCTGTAATAGGATATTCTTTGCATGTTTTATCTTCCATTACATTGCCAACATCTGACATACTTTCATTCAGACTTTCTTGCAGCATGTCAAAACTACTGGCATTTGGCTGATGACAAACTTCACATTCTTCTATTTTGTTGTTAGAGAAAATATTTCTAATACATGTACCTGTTATCTCTTGAGAAATAATATTGTGTTCTTGTACATGATTGCAATCTTGAAGGCTAAATCCACTTTTATACATATCTGATGTTGAGTTGCATAGGATAGGTGAAGACTCAAATTCTGCAATTATTTTACTAGCTTCTTCAATGAATGATTTTTCCAAAGGTTGAATTAAAATGCTATCTCTATGAAGGGATGTGTCAGACTCAATATGAGAATCAATTTTTGATTCTGCATCATCAAGATGTTTCCCATAATCTTGTAAAAAATTAGTTTCTACATCATCTATTGCTGTTTTTTCTTTGTAGGCATGTAGTTTTTCATGTTGTGGATTCCCATCTGCAGTCCCACTTGAGTCCATCTCTTTTGTGTGCTGAAAATCAGCTACTGATTCTAATTCTAGATTACCATTATCAACATATCCCACTACTTTTACTGAATTTGTCAGTGCAGACTTAGAGTTTATTTCCACATCAGCCTCTTCATCATCACATGCTTCCATCTCACTGCTAGCCTGAATGTCTTCAGTGGTAGAAATCTCACTATGGATCCAAATCTCTCTTCCTACTCCTCCAAAGGTTGGCCCTTCATCTGCTCCAACATCTTTTTCCTTCAAGATCATTTTATCATTCACTGGTTCAACTTCTGGTTGTTCTAAAACTTCACTCTCTCTTTCATTTGCTGTGTGTTTGCTCATCCATCCACCTCCTGAATCAGCAATAACGTTACTTGCAACCGTTGAATCCCTTGTAGTTTGTTTTATTTGATTCTTAAAGGTCACATTTTCAATTCCATTAACTTTATGGCTGACATGGTAAGAATAGGGCGTAGTTGAACTGCTATCAAGCAAAAGGTCTTCCGAGTTACTCTTTTGTCCCTGGAGGAAATAATTAGAGGTTTTTTGCACACCGTTAGGCTCAGGATCTCTCCTGTCTCCATCCTTTGTGTTACAATCACTGATACATTGATTTTGGTCAAATCTTTGTTTAAATAAAGTAGTTGAAGGGTTGTCTACAGCTATTGGGCCTTCAAAGTTTGCATATAACTTTGAATCATCTATTATAGTGTATTCTTTGCATGCTTTATCTTCCATTACATTGCCAACATCTGACATACTTTCATTCAGACTTTCTTGCAGCATGTCAAAACTACTGGCATTTGGCTGATGACAAACTTCACATTCTTCTAATTTGTTGTGATCTTGTACATGATTGCAATCTTGAAGGCTAAATCCACTTTTATGCATATCTGATGTTGAGTTGCATCGGATAGATGAATTCTCAAACTCTAAAGATATTTTACCAGCTCTTTCAATGGATAATTTTTCCAAAGGTTGAATTAAAATGCTATCTCTATGAAGGGAAGTGTCAGACTCAATGTTTGAATCAATAGTGGATTCTGCATCATCAATAGGTTTCCTGCTATCTTGTAAAAAACTAGTTTCTACATCATCTATTGCTACTTTTTCTTCGTAAGGATGTAGCGGATTCTCATGTGCAGTGCTACTTGAGTCCATCTCTTTTGTCTGCTGGAAATCAGCTACTGATTCTAATTCTAGATTACCATTATCAACATATCCCACTTCTTTTATTGAAGTTGTCAGAGCAGAATTAGATTTTATTTCCACATCAGGCTCTTCATCATCACATGCTTCCATCTCACTACTAGCCTGAATGTCTTCAATGGTAGAAATCTCACTATGGATCCAAATCCCTCTTCCTACTTCTCCAAAGGTTGACCCTTCATCTGCTCCAACATCTTTTTCCTTCAAGATCATTTTATCATTCACTGGTTCAACTTCTGGTTGTTCTAAAACTTCACTCTCTCTTTCATTTGCTGTGTGTTTGCTCATCCATCCACCTACTGAATCAGCAATAACATTACTCTCAATGGTTGAATCCCTTGTAGTTTGTTGTATTTCATTCTTAAAGGTCACATTTTCAATTCCATTAACTTTATGGCTGACATGGTAAAAATAAGGCGTAGTTGAACTGCTATCAAGCAAAAGGTCTTCCGAGTTACTCTTTTGTCCCTGGGGATAACAATTGGAGGTTTTTTGCACACCGTTAGGCTCAGAATCTCTCCTGACTCCATCCTTTGTATTACAATCACTGATACATTGATCTTGGTCAAATCTTTGTTCAAACAAAATATGTGAAGGGTTGTCTACAGCTATTGGGCCTTCAAAGTTTGCACATAACTTTGAATCATCTGCTGTAATAGGATATTCCTTGCATGCTTTATCTTCCATTACATTGCCAACATATGACATACTTTCATTCAGACTTTCTTGCAGCATGTCAAAACTACTGGCATTTGGCTGATGACAAACTTCACATTCTTCTATTTTGTTGTTAGAGAAAATATTTCTAATATATGTACCTCCAATCTCTTGAGGAATAATACTGTGTTCTTGTACACGATTGCAATCTTGAAGGCTAAATCCACTTTTATACATATCTGATGTTGAGTTACATAGGATAGATGAAGACTCAAATTCTGTAGATATTTTACCAGCTTCTTCAATGAATGATTTTTCTGAAGTTTGCATTAAAATGCTATCTCCATGAAGGGAAGTGTCAGACTCAATGTTTGAATCAATAGTTGATTCTGCATCATCAAGAGGTTTCCCACTATCTTGTAAAAAATTAGTTTCCACATCATCTATTACTGCTTTTTCCTTGTAGACATGTAGCTTTTCATGTTGTGGATTTTCATCTGCAGTGCTACTTGAGTCCATCTCTTTTGTCTGCTGGAAATCAGCTACTGATTCTAATTCCAGATAACCATTACTAACATATCCAATTTCTTCTCTTGAAGTTGTCAGAGCAGAATTAGAGTTTGTTTCATCAGGCTCTTCATCATCACATGCTTCCATCTCTTTGCCAGCCTGAATGTCTTCAGAGCTAGAAATCTCACTATGAATACAAATCCTGTTTCCTACTTGAAATCCATATTCACATGCAAGTTCATCCTGATTTGGAATGTCTCCTATGACAGAAATTTTAAGAATTTCCTCGGTTTCATCCACCACTTCCTCTGAAGCACATTCTAGACAGGTTTCATGTGAATACTTTCTCAAAGTTTCATGCTTATCTAGGTTACTGGCAGCTTTTGTATGTTCTTCTTGTTCATAGATTGATAAATCTTGGAAAATATTCTCATGGAGCAGTTGCCTAAATACAGTGCTCATGCCATTATTAGGTAAGGGCTCAAGAAGTTTTTCTTCACAATTCTCTGACTGAGGTACTGAAAAAGACGAAAAAAATACGGCATTTTCAAAACAATAATGCCTAGATTATAGAAGAAATCATTTCAAAACAAAAAAAGGTAGTTTCCAATACAGACACAGTTAATTTCTTGACCTTTAACTCTTTACCAAACAGCAACTTTATAGACTGATCAAAATTGAAAGCATTGGCAGACTAGAAAGTAAATGTGACTGAGGAATCGAAATTTGATTTGGGAAGGGTAGAAAACAATGTGGGAAAAGAAGAAAATGCTGGTTACCAGCATTTCCTCTTTTTCCCACAATGTTTTCAAAAAGCTTCTACCTCAGGGTCATTAAAAGTCATTATTGTGTGGTAAAGGGTTAACCTTTTATTATAATATACTGCAGTTCCACATGCATCAAATTGCAAAGGTAGTGCAAAGAACATAATTATGCCTGTTTGGAAATTCTAGCTTAACCCTCTACTCACTAATTTGCTGTTTTATAATACTGCAGGAGCAAGCTTCTTAACCCTTTAGCACACAATCAGGACTTTTAACGACCCTAAAGAAAAATCCTTTTAAAAACATTGCAGGAAAAAGAGAAAATCCTGGCAACCAGTATTTTCTCTTTTCCTGCAATGTTTTCTACCCTTCCCAAAGCACTTTCTCCTTTTCCTACAGTGTTCCCAAAAGGCGTCTTTCTCAAGGTCATTAAAACTTGCATTTGTTTGGAAAAGGAAAATCCTCAATTAAAAGTGCTAAATAAATGAAACAAAAATTTTCATTCCATAGTATATTCTCAAATATTGTGATTGCAAAATAAATTCCACAGAGGAGTAAAAATTATAGGCTGTGAAAATTGAAGCTCAGACAGCATGTTTTATGTGTTCTGAACTTGATCTATACTGTCCCCAAAGGTGCTCCGAGTCCCGGTTAACAGATTAAAGTCTTACATGAAAGTTCGCAACAAATGCACTGCTGAAATACAAATGGAACCTGGTGGGATTCGAATCCCTGCAGAAAAGATCCTTGTTTTTTGAGGTTCAAAAGACCAACACAATAACTACTGCGCTAAAGAGAATTCTTTTTAGCCCAGTGGTTATGGTGTTGGCCTTTTGCCCAGGCATTCTAGGTTCAAACCCTGCGCAGTCCCTGTATTTCTGCTATGCATTTGTTTATTTGTTTCATTGTTGCAGATTTTAATCATAAGAAAGGGTTAACCCTTTCCCAAACAATCCCTGGTTTTTACGGGTCTGGAATAGTAGCCTTTTGAAAACATTGTGGGAAAAGGAGAAAATGTTGGTAACCAGCATTTTCTCTTTTTCCCACAATGTTTTCTACCCTATCATAGGCAGAAACCAACTTTTCAGCAAGAGTTAAATTGTCATCTGCAAATGCCTTCAATTTTGGTCTAATCCAAAAGTTTGTCATTTGGGAAAGGGTTAAAGGTTGACAAATGTCCTGAAATCAACAAAGTATGTACTTACCGATGCCTTCTTGTTGCTTGCTTTCAGTTGGATTAGCACCAATTTCTTGATTTATCTGTAACTTCCAACGCTCAAACATCCTTAATTCTTCCCATAGTTGTAACATTGTCTCTTTCATTCGTTCGATTGACCTCCTTTCATTAGCATCACTGAAGCTATTTTCAGGTTGATAAAGTTCACTGCTAAACTCTTCTGAATTTTCTTCCATTCTGTATGGTACTATAAACAATCCCTAGCTGAAATTATAGGTACAAGAAAATCTTATTTATTCTAATACGCTCTAAGTAAGTACAAACCTCTGCACTACAATTCTGAATAAGATCAGACTGCACTGTACATGTACTTTGATCTTACATCTTCACTGTCCAATGTTTCATGAGAAATTCTGGCCAAGATTCTGGATAGATAGATAGACAGATAGATAGATAGATAGATTATTCCTGTATAAAATATAGATCTGTGACATCATGAAAGCACTATACATAAGATTACATGGACATCAGATAATAAAATTATGACAAGCTATATTTAAATACAAAGGATGACACAAAAAAGGGATTATAAATCCCTTATTTCCATTGTGGTCCTTGAAAAAATGAGAAATGAAAAAAGTGTGATATATTGCATTAATTTTGCCTCATAATTGACAAAATCACAGTTAATTTACAATAAATAATCACAAGAAATAATGACTATTAAAAATACCACTTTTTACAGTAAATAACATTTCTCAAACTAAGATGCATTACAAGAAGTAACTTTTTAATCTGGGTTTAGAAATGAGAAGAATCCATGATTTGTTGAGGCAGTTCATTCCAGAGCAAAATTCCTCCATAGGAAAAAGACTTTTTGCCAAAGCCTTTGACCCTTGGAATTGAAAAGCGCCCACTCTCTTTGAAAAACTTTTCTGAGTTGTCACTGCAAAGTCTTCTGGCTCTATTCAACTGAATTTTATTCATTACAGATAATCAGTTTACAATTTAATGTTTCACTTTTCCCCAACCAGTTCTGTGTTTTAACTCTTTGACCCAAATGACAAAATTTTAGACTGGTCAAGATTAAAAGCATTTGCAGACAGAAAACATTGTCTGACATGTCATATTCTTCGACCCGTCTTATATGACACATCACTCTCCCAGATATTGGGGATATATTGTAGTAGTGTAAAGAAGCAATGGAGAAAATGGCTTTTATCAATATGTTTGAGGAGAAATCAGGCCTGTTTTAGCTCAAGATTTCTCTAAACTGCTGATCATAGCTGAACGAATCACATCAGGTAGTGTTTCCTTGAGTAAACGTTCATTTTAGTTCGAAATTCAAAGTAACGGCTGTCGCATAGAAAAGTAGAGTTCTAGTCCGGTTCTGTACCCAGGATGCCCAAATTAGATAGATGAGTATTTGTAGAATGCCATCTAGCAGGAGATAATAATTGAAATTTGATTTGGAAAGGGTTGAAAACATTGTGGGAAAAAGAGAAAATGCTGGTTACCAGCATTTTCTCCTTTTACCACAACATTTTCAAAGGCTTTCTTCTCAGGGTCGTCAAAAGTCAGGATTGTGTGGTAAAGGGTCAATGATGGGGAAAAAGCTTTAAAAACATGGTGAGGAAAGGAGAAAATGCTGGTAACCTGCATTTTCTCCCTTCACACAATGTTTTCTTCCCTTTTAAACAAAAATCTAGTCATTAAATTCAGTCATATTTGGTTTGTCATCTGCAAATGCTTTGAATTTGGACTTGTCCAAAATTTTGTCATTTGGTCATGGGTTTCTTATGAGGAACTGGTTTGAACAATCAAATTTTTGACCCGCCCATATTGAGAGCATTATGCTGTGGATGACAAATTCAATGTGGGTCAAATTATGAGATTTGTCCTTGATAAGATGGGAAAAACTGTAAGAAAAGGAGACAGAAATACACCAGTAGCTGTCTATCAGTCTGTCTGTCTGTCAATCCATCTATCTAACGGTCGGTTGGCCAGTCAGTTGGTCTATTCAATTTCCTGATAATAGATACCAAACTTGCATTACTACCATCAGGCATTTTAACCAGGATTTTCTCTTTTTCTCACAAGGTTTCCCTTTCACAAATTACATCATTTGAGTCACATTAAGTCAGTCAGTTGCATAATGCTTAAATTTGGACTAACACAAAATTTTGTTGCATGGTAACAGATTAATTGCTAACTCAACAAGTATTTTTTCATACTCGTCTCCTGCAAACAACATTTCAAAACCTTATTTTCATAATGGTTCAATAAGTGAGCTTTACTAGTAAAATGGGGGTTTAACCCTTATTCTAACATGACATGTGAATACAGCTCAATAAACACAGTAAAGGTCCGTTTATACAGAGCGCGAACGCGAACGCGAAAGCGAACGCGGTTTTTCGTCCTGGAATATTTTAGTCATTTGTAGAGGAACCGTTCAAATAGAGTGCGAACGCGAACGCGAACAAATATTTGTTCGCGCGAACGACCGCCTAGATTGCCCCCAGAGCGAATTTTCTGAGAAGGTCGCGCGGCTTTTTTGCTATCAACCAATCAGCAGGTACTTCCCTTGCATCATTTCCACAAATAGAAACTTGTACGCCTGGCCGTTCCAAAAAAAAAAAGCTAGGCACTAGCGTCAGTCTACTTTTCTTGTGAAGTTTGGAGAAGAATGGACAAGACAGAAGCCATGACTCTTGAATTTTGCAGGATGAAAATGTAGTTCTTGTACGAGGTGGTGGTACACTCCAAATTCACTTCTTCTCTGTAAAATTTCGTGCACTGACACACGCCTCTTTCTCTTCCTCCGTTATTTTGCGTACAAATACAGTGCTATGATCTCATCCGTGTCTGACTCTACCTGCGACATGATTCCAAATGACCAAATTTTATCTCTCACAGCAAGAAAAAGACGAGCCGCCTCGAAAGCCGTCGACGGTTTTCCGCATTCGGGTTCTTGCTCTATTTGAATGGCAAAACTGCTCAAAAATCGCGTTCGCGTTCGTGTTCGCGTTGGACGCGTTCGCGTTCGCGCTCTGTATAAACGGACCTTAAGCGTAGTAAAATCTGCGACAATCCATGTAGAGTGACGTCATTCTAATATCGAGTGACTTCATTCAAAGAGTGAGTTACTCAATGGAACATAATTTTCATTCGCGTTTTTATTCTAAGTTTGAATTTGTTTTCATTAAGAACTGGCCATGTTAGAATCAAAATAATCTTCTTTCTATCACAGTTTATCATTCAATAAACCATGTTGTGTTTTATCATTCAATAAACCACGTTGTGTGTTATGAGGTGCAATAAATAAACCACTTGACCTATCGCCCTCGTGGATTATTCATTGTGCCTCATAACTCACGGTTTATTGAATAATAAACCACGATAGAAAGAAAATTATTTCTTAACCAAATGACAAAATTGTAGAATAGTCCAAATTCAAAGCACTTGCAGACAACAAAATTCATAACTCATAAATTAATTTTTTTTCCAGCAGAGTAGAAAACACTGTGGGAAAAGGAGAAAATGCTTCTATCTCAGGGTCGTAAGAATACAGATTTTTTGGTAACAGATTAATGCATCTCTGATTGACTCTAGGTGTGCTGTTTGTGTATTAGATAAGCTGGGGTTACCCATCAATTATCATTTATGTACTATATCTTCTTTTGTTCACAACGTTTTAGTAAAACCATAGAAATTAGCTATTGCTAGGTTCTATGGAGTTGTTATTGTACACATCAAACAGGTATGGTAAAATCATCTTTTATATTACAAGTCAAGATGTAGAGGATATTTGTTTTTTTTGCTGAAAGATAGAAATTTATTTCATCGAGTGAACACCATCAGTAATATTTTCATGAGTGGCACAGCCACTAGTGAAAATATTACAGATGGTGTTCACGAGTTGAAATAAATTTTGATCTTTCACCAAAAAAAACCAAATATTCTATTTATTTCATGCTTTTAACCCTTTCTGGGAGGATCAAAATCCAGTACAATCCTTTTCCGTTTTTCCCTGTGGCGCACCCCTCCCGCATAGCGACGCATTACAATATTATGTCAAGCACGAGAAATGTAAGGTAAATGACGCCATATTTCCCATCTGGTTGTCAGGCACGCGCATTTTACCTATGTGACAAGAATGTGAAAATCGGTATTTTCACTGGTGATACCAGTGTAAGATCGAAAAATATTTTCACTGCCATTTCTCGATATCCTATCGGAAAGCATGAAATAAACATGTATATATGCATATGTAATAAAGTATGTCTATGTCTTTGTGTATGCTATACCAAGTGAGTCATCATACAATAATGAATCCAAAAAATCCCCTTTGTCTAACAACAAACTGAATTATGGGATAGAGTGATGATTTGACATGCAGAAAACTAATCAACAACAAAAGATTTCAGGCCAGATCAGTCAATCCGGACTGCACAAACTAATATGGGTTGACATTTTTTGCAGAGTGTTACATGAGATCACCCCTTCCTTACTGCATAATAGCCTCTTCCCATATAAAATTAATTCCTGCATTTTGGAAAATTTCCTTTAGCTCAGTAGTTACATCCTCGGTGACCCAGTTTTGATTCATTCTGTAATCGTAGATGCACGGAGAGTAACATAACGTAATGCTTCAAACCTGGGTTCTGAGGATATTTGCAGGTAAAGGCATTGGTCTTTTCAACCTCAATAGGTTAGGTTTGTATTTCAGCTATGCATTTGTTGCAAATGTTCATGTTCGTAAGAAGATGCATCAAGCACCCTCTTCAGAGAGCATGACTAAACTCTTTACCACACCAGAAAGTTTTAGACTGGTCCAAATTGAAAGCATTTGCAGACGATAAAGGTTACTGAAAAATTGAAATTTGTTCTGAGAAGGGTAGAAAACACTGTGGGAAAAGAAGAAAATGCTGGTTACCAGCATTTTCTCCTTTTCCCACAGTGTTTTCAAAAGGCTTCTATCTCAGGGGCTTCAAAAGTAGGGATTGTGTGGTAATGGGTTAACTCATTACCAGACGACAATACAAAGCTCCAGGTAAGAGGGACTGCTGGTATTCTAAATCCATTTTTTTCTTCCAAACCCTATCTTGTGGGTACTCATTAGAATTGTCTCGGTACCTGAGAGGATTCTAATGAGTACCCACAACATACAGTTTCAATTTGTGCAGAATAATTAATATTTTCAATTTTGAAATCAAAATCACTCCCTCTATCTGGAGCTATAGACAATATTTTAGGCTTGTCCAAATAAAAAACATTTACAGACGACAAAATAAAAGTGACTGAAAATTTGATTTACCAGCATTTTCTCCTTTTCCCACATTGTTTCCTAAAGGCTTTTCACATAAGGTCGTCAAAAGTCGGGATTATGTGGTAATGGGCTAATTGTCTAGTGAAGGGCTAAATGGCAGGTAGGGAACCACTAAAGAAGTAGCCACTACTCTTAACTTTTTACCACACAATCCCTACTTTTGACCCCCTGAAAGAGAAGCCTTTTGAAAACACTGTGGGAAAAGGAGAAAATGCTGGTAACCAGCATTTTCTCCTTTTCCCACAATGTTTTCCACCCTGCTGAAAACAAATTCCAATTTTTGAGATACGTTTATTTTGTTGTCTGCAACTGCTTTCAACTTTGACCAGTGTAAAATTTTGTCCTTTGTGTTAATACCTTTTCACCTCTGAAAACTACAAAGATTTGCACTCTTCAGGGGTTAGTAGTTTTCCTTTCATTGGTAATTAACCCTTTACCAAACAATCTTGATTCTATTTACCCACAGAAAGAATGTATTATGCCTTTTGGAAGATTTTGGGATTTAAGAAAAATGTTGGTAACAATCTAACCATTATTTTCCCCTATCCCACAATATTTCTTTCTCCGAAACAAATTCAATTTTTCGAGTCATGGCTAGTCTAAACTTTTGTCATAATTATTGAATAAGTTAAATAATAGTTTATACCTGACGAGGGTGTGTCATTGTTTTATGCAGACAGAGAACTAAACATGCATAAAATTGGATACTTATGGCCAGCTCCAGCATACTTTAAATTTGAAGTCTAAAATTAAATTCCATTTGGTAACGAGTTAAAAATGATAATTGATGTTCTATTCTGATAGTAGGGGCGGATCCAGGATTTCTTCGGGGGGGGGGGGTTCAACTTAGTCAATCTCGGATATGCAGACACTGACCCAAAGCACAAATCATTAGCCAATGAGTTGGAAGTCCATCAGAAAAAAAATCTGGAAATTTTGGGGGGTTTGTCCGAACCCCACGAAACCCCCCCCCCCCCACCGGATCCGCCGGTGGATAGTGCAAAAGAAAAAGTATAAAAATCGATACTAGTAGCCAGTTGCTAATCCTTCCCATTTCCAAGAATATATTCCAGTGTCTTTCAAATGTTGGGGTGGTGGCCAGGGAATGCGGTGCAACAGGAAAATCGTAGATCAGACGGTACAGTCAACTCGCCATTAGCGGATCATGACCAATAGCGGATCACTTTAAGTTTAATTGAATAGTGTCCCAATTTAAAGGCAAGGAAGATTAAAAAAAGGTTGTAGTCATGAAAACGGACCACTCCTGAAAAACAACAAAAAGTTTGATAAATCTTTGAGCCCGATTTATTTATTCAGATTCTCGAAACGAAATCCAAGTGTTGTTCGGTCATCAGATTTCCGCTTTTGAAAGTGAAAGTTGTAACATCGGCGTGAAAAAAAAAAAACAAATGAAAGAGGAAAGGTAAAGTTAAAACTTGGCACTTTTGGAAGGAAGGATATATAGACTTCCGATCGATATATTCATTTATCCCTATCATTTGTTTATTTGTGCACCATTATTAAAAAGACGACATACCCCGAACAGACCAATTACGGATCAGTGCTCTGCATCATATGGGGGCCGTCTCAAAATTAGACATTCAATGTACAGCTGATAAACCCTTTCCTCGACACACAATTTTACTCGGATTTCTCGTATACCATACTCTAGATATTATAATAGTTTATTTAAAATCAATGGTAGACTAGTGTTTAGCCATGAAAATATTGCGATGAAGGGAAAATATTCTCCGCCTTTTGACACGAAAGTTTTCACGTTTTCTTTCATGTTGATGACTTGTGATGTGTTTGACAGAGCATTAGTCAATGTTCAAATTATTTTTTGTAACCATACTCTTTAATCAATTAGATCTATAACCCACATCACTTTAGATACTTTATCTATTATTAACCCTTTACCACACAATGCCGATTTTTAACGACCTTGAAAAAGAGGACTTGTGAAAACATTGTGAGAGAAGGATAAAATGCTGCTAACCAGCATTTTCTCCTTTTCCCACAATGTTTTTCAAAGCTTTCTTTTTTATGGTTGTTAAAAGTCGGGATCGTGTGTACATGGTTAATACAGTGTTTTCAAAGGGTTCTTGCTTGTGGGACTTCATAAGGTAATGCTAAAAAATTCGTTTATTACATAATTATGATCTGTAACATGCGAAATGGGGCCTCTAGACATCTGCGAAAAATATTGTCTCGGATCAGCCTAAGCAGTCTGTGCAGACTACTCTCAGATGTTATTTTTGCCTTGATAACCTTTTTCCCCCCAGAATAGGCCTTCAGAAGCAGAAAACTACAGATAAGCTTGCTCATACTGCACAGGCAGACACTGCGCAACACATTAAGCAACTTCTATCGGCCAAAAATAGCATGTCACAGGCTATGTGTACAGTAAAATATGGAGAAAAACGGTATATCATATTAACTTCAGACTCAGAACCAACCAGCATCTTCCCATGCTGACTGATTCGATTCTATATCAATCACAAAGATTGCAATCATTTCTGTAACATATTTCAGATAGTAACTCTTATTTATTTTTAGGAATACGGCGGTGGTGCTGTCTCAGCAGAGGCCTCGGACAAACCAAAGGAAAATGCCTTGATTTTAAGAAACTCTGTCATTAAAGGAAATCAAACATTTCAAATTAGACCACCCTTTCCTACACCCACAACCATTTACATGTTGAACCTGAATACACTAATATCCATGACATTTGTGCTTGTTTGGTGTGGTTACCACCACTAGATTCCTTTCTTGATAAAATACATCATCCAATTACTGATGAGAAGAACCAGCTAAAGCTTAAAGATATTGCTAGTTTGCCTATTGGCCATGTTCCCCTAACACTACTTGGGTATTTTAGATCAGTATTAGATGATGGCTGTGTTTTTGCTGAGGTTACTGGAGATCCTATACCATGCTTCTCCCCTTGGCCAGAAAAGGATGGGGAAGGCAGGGGTATTGTTTTACCATGTAACTATATAATTACTCATCCTGATATTCCGTTACAGTTTAACAAATTATCAGAACTTTTGTCCAAAATACCAGAAGGATCTACAATGGAACTTTTTAATGTCACTTTAGAGAATTTCTCATATTTTTCACAAAAGTATTTTTCTTGTTCATTATACTTGTATTATGGCATGATTTGATTGAGACATTAAGATATTTCATCCATTGATTTAGTAATTAAATCAGTTTCAAAATACATGTATTAAAACAACCAGGTCTTCTCATAAAACCTCCCTTGACATTTACATGCTCCAAACAATTCCACATTTTTCAATCTTTATCAAACAAAAAAATTGTGCAATTGTCCACTTTGAAAGCATTTGCATACAATAACAACTTTTGCTAAATTGATGGTTTCTTTCTTTGATGGGTTTTTAAAAATTATACAAAAAGGAGGAAATCCTGGTGACCATCATTTTTTCCTTTTTACCCAATGTTTTCAAGAGGTTTTCTTTCTTGTGACAAGGATTTTGCTTTCCTTACACTATTCCAATGTTTTTATACAAATTAGAAATAAAAGCTCATTTTACCTACCCTGAGAAAGAAGCCTTTTTAAACCATTGTGGGTAATGAAGAACAAACTAGTAACTAGCATTTTTGTACTTTTCCCACAATGTTTTCTATCTTATCCAGAATAAATTTTGCCATTTGGACCACCTTGCAAATACTTTCAATTTTGACTGGTCTAAAATTTTGCTGTTTGGTAAAGAGTTCACATTTTCATCTTCAAATTCTACAATATATCATTTGGTGGAAAAATATGACAAAAAAGACATCGAAGCTGATGAAGAACACCAAAACTTTACATGTCTCAGTCTATTCTTGCCAAGCAATAGAACACTGATTTTAATTTACATTATGGATAGAACACAGGGATGTTTAACATGTTGGCTTGTAGCTGACAAATTTTCTTGTGGTTGCGATATGTAATAAAAATCTGTGAACCACACTTATTTAATTAGTCTTCTAATACAATTACAGTTACCAGAGTTGGTTATATAATCTTGAATGGGTGATTTCTTCATTTTTTGACACCATTGACAGGTAAAATTAATTTTGAGTCGATCCCCAGACCAGTGATATCACGTGATCCGCTATTGGTTAAGTTGATCCGGTAATGGTACATATACAGGGGTTATATTGACAACACTGTTTTTCGACGCGTATGTCAGCAGACCCAGAAAACAATATGCATCTGAAAGTGTAAAGAAAATCCTTTCCAGCGATACCAGTTTTAGCCGTCAAACGCTAATGGCCGTTTGATTAACTCCAGCCTTTTCGATAGTGATCCGCTAATGGCGAGTTGTCTGTATGTTCCATTTCGTCTGATCTTACGTTTATTGTGGAATAGATCTAGATGATCCACTAATAAATGGCAGTTTCAATTATTCAGGATTGCTTTTAAGACCAATTTGTGATTTCTAATCTGACAGCCATTAACTTAGACACTGCAGTGCAGATCTTTAATTTACTTCCTGCTTCCTGGAGATTTTTTTTTTATTTAACTAAATTCACAAATCTGTATACTGATAGCCGTCCGAAAAAACATGAATGTCCTTCTCACTTACTTGTTGAATCAAACAGATATTGAAAAAATGCCCTTTCCTTGAGAAATCATCGTGAATTTGGGTTAAAGAAGTCCTTTTTCTTGATCAAACCAAAGGGTTTTTCAGTAAACTTTAGGGAATTTCCATATAACAGGGGAGGTAACAAACTTTACCGGCGAATTCATACCACTCGTCACAAATCGGCTGATTCCGTACCTACATCTACTTTATCACCGGATCACCCGAAGTATGCCGAATGTACACTACTCGCCAAAGTCGTTTAAAGCGCCCCCCCCTTTTCACATGTACATGTGTGTGCAACCTTTACTCTTTACCACACAGTGCCGACTTTTAACGACCCTGATAAAGAAGCCTTTTGAAAACATTGTGGGAAAAGGAGAAATGCTGGTAACCAGCATTTTCTCATTTTACCACAATGTTTTCTACCTTATTAAAAACAGAACGCACCATTTGAGCCACATTGAAATTGTCGTCTGCAACTATTTTCAATCTAGACAAGGTAAAATTTGTGTCATCTGGTAACGAGTTAACCCTTAAAGCCCAAACACCAGACAGCACAGAACATGCTGTCTGATCTTGGATCCACACTGCCTTTTTTGGCGGACACGCTCGTCGTGAGTACCGGTGTAGTTCCCAGGATGCGAAACGGTTAACAGTATAAGTTTTTTAACCCATTACCACAAAATCCCTACTTTTGACGCCCCTGAAAAAAAGGCTTTAAAAAACATTGTGGGAAAAGGAGAAAATGCTGGTTACCAGCATTTTCTCCTTTTCCCACAATGTTTCTACCCTTCACAAAACAAATTTCAAATTTTCAATCACTTTTATTTTGTCGTCTGCAAATGCTTTCGATTTGGACAAGTCTAAAATTTTGTCGTTTGGTAAAGAGTTAAAGATCTTGTTTCTCAATTGCTGTACATGAACTATGTGGCGTATCTTATTTCAACCTTTATTCGGCTAAATTAACTAAAATAAAATTTTCAGCTCGATACTAGAAATCCATAAAACTGCCATTTTAAAGTTGTGTTTTGGGCAATAATGTCTCCTTATCGGACAGTGTAGATCCAAGATCAGACTGCACGTTCTGTGCAGTCTGATCTTGATCTACACTACCGGAAAAGGTCACTAAGTAGCCTAGGGGTTAAGGGACACAATCTTGTAAAAGCAATATTTCTGTTTGTTTTTCCTCACGAAATAGGTCCAAACCTTTTATACAGGGCTATTACTCTTTACCAAGCAATCCCTGGTTTTAACAACACTGAGGTTTGAAGAAGCTTTCCGGAGCTGCATCTTCTCCTTATCCCACAACATTTTCTACTCTTCCCAAGTCAAATTTTAATTTTTGAGGCAATTTTTAATATTTTGTCCTCGGCAAATGCATTTCATTTGGACTAGTCTAAATTATTTTTCGTTTGGTAAAGGATTTAAGGTTATTTAAAGATAATGTGCAGAGTTGGATTTTCATTTTGATGACTTTTGGCTTTTATTGATTTTTTAGTGGGAGGAACAAGCCATGCAGATTGCAATTTGTCAATGACGTTTAAGTCCCAAAACATTTCCAAATTAACCCCTTCCCAAACGGCAAATTTTGGACTCTTCCAAACTGAAAGGGCCCCCAGCTGGGCGGGTGGATAGAAATAGCTCAGCTGTCGCCGCACTATAGAAGGGGTAAGACCCCCCCCCCCACTGTGCCTGCCTGTTTGCCGTAGGCTGCAACTCGTGTCGTTTGATGACGGGATCCTGGTGGTTGAGTGGATTCAGACCTCGGCCCTTTGATAGCTTTGTTTACACAACACACCATTTCGGCCTTGAACTGAACTAAACGAGGGGTCAGAAAGGCCCGTTCTGATCAACCGGCTGGTCGCGCCGTGCCCTAGGGTGTTTCTTTTTGTTTATTTTCACACATACATACACAGATACACCATTTCTCTGTCATCAGTTTCTGTATGTCAATACCCTAGAAGGCGGTGGCTCATGGGCTAATCGGGTGAAAGCTTGGTGTTTGATTGACACTTGTAAATGCCTAAAGACAGTCTATGCTTGGTATGACATTCTGCGGGCCTACATTTGTCCAGTCTAGCCCTTTCACTTCGAGTATATCACCGATGTATCCTTGTCATGATCTGAGTTAGGTTTCCCCAGATCATGTCCCCTTGTTGCGCTCCGAGGCGGGTGGGGAGCATCGGTGATGAATATTTAACAACAACTATGGCTTCTCAAAAAAAGGCCAAGCGTGTACTCTCCGACTCAGATTCGGAATCAGAATACTCAAGACCTTCAACAACATTTGCTCGCTTTTTAGTTATTGAAGCTATTGACTCTTCTAAACCAGTTACAAAACTCTCACCTATTATCATTGAAAAATCTATCTCTTCAATATTAGGCACACCAAAATCTGTTAAAAAACTTAAAAATGAAACCTTACTTGTTGAGTGCTACTCGCAACAACAAGTCAGAAACCTGCTTGGACATAAGAAACTTTTCAATCTTGATGTCAAAATCTTTCCCCACAAGACCCTTAATACCTCCAAGGGAGTCATTAGATGCAAAGAATTAAGCTACTGTGACTCCTTGGAGGAAATCAAATCAAACCTCAAAAACCAGGCTGTGTCTGATGTGAAAAGAATTTCAGTTCTCAGAAATGGCATTCGTAGAGATACACATACATACATCTTGACATTCTCTACGCCAACTCTGCCTACATCTGTTAAAGTTGGATTTCAATCGGTTAAGGTCGATGTTTATGTGCCTAATCCGTTGCGCTGTTATAGATGCCAACGGTACGGACATCATGAAAGTAATTGCAGGAGCACACCTGTTTGTCCCAGGTGTGCTTTTGAAGGCGAAGACCATGACCAAAAGACTTGCAATAACCCCCCTCTCTGTGTCAATTGCAAGTCCTCTCATCCTACCTTTTCCAAAGAATGTTCTGTTTGGAAGGATGAGAAAGAAATCCTGTCAGTCAAGTTTAAGGAGAATGTTACCTTCTTGGTAGCCAGGAAAACAGTTGAAAAACGCAGGTCTGATCAGGCTTTGTTGAGCAAAAGCACAACCTATGCAAATGTTGCTTCTCCTTTGCCTGCAAATGGACATTGTCCAACCTGCGAACTGTTGGCCAAAAAACTTCTCCAAAAGTTTCCTGAAATGACTGATGAACTGAAAGCTCTCATCCCAAATGTCCAAGTTGCAACACCTTCTACTCAGACTCAGCCTGCATCTGAAACAAATAAAACTTCTTCTGTACCCTCAAAACCCACAAACTCTCAAAGTACCTCTTTACAAAAAACCTCAAAACCATCTACCTCCTCACAAAATATCTCTTCGAAAAAAGCTTCAAAAGCATCTGCCCCTTCACAACAGACACCAAAGAAACCACAACCTACATCTTCACAGCCTACAACCAAATCCAACGTCACATCTAAAGACAATCCTAATCATACACCCCGACCTCCAAAAAGGTCTTCTTCCAAATCCAAACCACAAACTAAAGATAACCAAGGATCTTGTGAAATCACAGTGAAAGTAAATGATCCTGTCCCTACCTCCAACAGATTTTCGGAGCTAGAGGACATGGATGCAGATACAGAAAATCTGGAAGGTGAGGTTTCAGATTCAGAAGCCTCTCTCTGGTCCACTTCCAAAGATCCTTGGAACAAGGATGCTGACACTTGGCACACGACCAAACCCGAGACATCTATAATTAATTCTTAACCAGTCTATTTTAAAATGCATTGGTTTACGGCCTCATGTTTTACTTTAGCTTTTATACTTTCCTCATGCATTATGGATACCATAATCCAATGGAATTGTCGAGGTCTGAAGTCAAACTTTGACGAACTTTCCCTTTTAATCAATGATAACAAACCAGTTGCTGTTTGTTTGCAAGAAACCTTCCTTAAACGGGAGGATGATATCACTATCAAATATCATTCTGTTTACAACAAGATTTTTTACCGAAGGTGAAAAAGCCAGAGGAGGTGTTTCTATTATTGTAAACAACAACATTCCTCACAAAGTTATCTCTTTAAATACAAACCTGCAAGCTGTTGCTGTCAGGTTATCTATACACAGTGCTGTTACACTGTGTTCTTTATATCTCCCGCCAAGCATACCTATCAATGAGACCAATCTGAATGATCTCATTTCACAATTGCCATCCCCCTATATCCTTGCTGGGGACTTTAGTGGTCACAATGTTATGTGGGGTTGCAATGACACCAACCAGAGAGGTCTCCAGTTGGAGAACTTCATTTCGAACAACTCTCTGTCTTTCATGAATGATAACAAATCCAAAACCTACTTGCATCCAGCAACTGGATCTTACTCTTCCATTGATTTAACATTATGCAGCCCAGTCTTACTTCCCAATTTTACTTGGAAAGTGACTGAGGATTTGTGTGGAAGTGATCACTTCCCCATTATCTTTTCATCTACACAACCGTCCAGCAGTGTACGACCGCAGAAATGGAAGCTTTCCAAAGCCAATTGGAATAATTTTGAAACCCTATGTGAACAGACCATTACACATGATAAATTTGGAAATTGCGATGATCCGGCAAAACTTTTCACTTCCCTATTAATTGATGCAGCTGAACAGTCCGTCCCTCAGACCTCGACAAACCCAAAACGACCTGACAAGCCTTGGTACGATGATGATTGTAAACAGGCTGTCAGAGACAGAAAACAGGCCCTTAGAAAATTTAATCTCAGGCCTACAAAAGACAATCTTAACTTATTCCGTATTTCCAGGGCAAAAGCCCGTCGTACCATTAAAGAAAGTAAGCGCAAGGCTTGGAGACAGTATGTCTCTAAATTAAATAGTAGAACTACTACTAAAAAAACCTGGGACATGAGCAGAAAGATCAATGGCAATGGCCAGACCCCTGTTAGTCACCTTGAGGTTAATAATACTTCGTTGGAATCTCCCCAGGATATAGCTGATGCTCTTGCTGACACCTTTTGCAAAAAGTCTTCCTCTGCAAACTATTCAGAAAAGTTTCAGAGGAATAAAGCTAGAGAAGAAAAGAAAAAGCTTAATTTCAAGTCTTCGAATTCAGAGCATTATAATAAACTCCTCACTTTTAAAGAATTAAAATCTGCTCTGAATAAAGCTCACGATTCTTCTCCTGGCCCAGATAAAGTTCATTATCAGTTTTTAAAACACTTACCTTTTACTTCCCTCTCAGTTTTACTTGATATTTTTAATGATATCTGGCAATCAGGTGATTTTCCTGCATCCTGGCGGGAGGCACTTGTCATTCCTATCCCAAAACCTGGCAAAGATGCTAGTGACCCGGCTAACTATCGGCCAATAGCTCTTACTAGTTGTCTTTGCAAGACCCTAGAACGTATGGTCAACGACAGGCTTGTCTGGTTTTTAGAGAAGAAGAACCTCATCGTTGATGTACAGAGTGGATTTCGTCGCCAGCGCGGCACCATAGATCATCTTGTCCGCTTTGAAACCTTTGTCAGAGAAGCCTTTATTAATAGACAGCATGTAGTATCTGTTTTTTTTTACCTTGAAAGCGCTTACGATACAACTTGGAAATACGGAATTCTGAAAGACTTGCATGACTTTGGTCTTCGAGGCCGTCTTCCTCTTTTTATTTCAGCCTTCTTGGATGAACGTCTTTTCCGCGTCCGAGTTGGTAAAACTGTCTCGGGAGCCCGTGAACAGGAGATGGGTGTGCCCCAAGGATGTATTCTCTCTGTTACACTTTTCAGTGTGAAAATAAACAGTATAGTCAAAGCTATCTGTCCTGGTGTAGACTGTTCCCTCTATGTTGATGACTTCGTTATATGCTTCAGATCTCGAAATATGAATATTATTGAGAGACAACTTCAACAGTGTCTCAACAAACTGCAAACATGGTCTGATGAAAATGGCTTCAAATTTTCAAAGTCCAAAACTAAGTGCATGCACCTCTGTAATCTACGAGTTGTTCATCCAGATCCTGAACTTTATCTGGACAAAACTAAAATTGAAGTCGTTTCTGAGTTTAAATTTCTTGGAGTCATCTTTGACAGAAAGCTTTCCTTCCTTCCTCACATCACTGCACTTAAAAAAAAGTGCAAGAAGGCTCTTAATCTTCTTAAGGTTGTGGCTCATTCTGAATGGGGAGCAGACCGTAAAGTCCTCTTGCGGCTTTATCGGTCTTTAGTTCGCTCCAAGTTGGACTATGGATCTGTTGTATACGGATCGGCCCGTAAATCCTATCTGAAAATTCTTGATTCTATACATCACGAAGGTCTACGTCTTGTACTTGGAGCTTTCAGAACTTCTCCCGTCAATAGTCTTTATGTTGAGGCTAATGAACCTTCCCTTTCTTACAGAAGAGAAAAACTCTCACTTCAATATATTTTAAAACTGAAGTCGAATAGTTTTAATCCAACTCATAACGTCGTTTTTAAACCTCAATATAAACGTCTTTTTGAAAGGAAACCAAATGTTATTCCTCCATTTGGTATCCGCATGGAGCCCATTGTGGATAACCTTGGCATAGACACTGAGTCTATTGCCGACTATAAAATCTCTGAAATACCTCCATGGACACTAAACAGTGCAAAATTCAGATTTGACCTTGCATCTGACAAAAAGTCTGTCACGGATAGAACTGTATTTCATGCTAGATACAACGAGATAAAGGAGAATTATTTTTCCTTCAAACCCATCTATACGGATGGATCTAAAGAAGGCAATTCTGTAGCAGCTGCCGCTGTTTATGGACAAAGGAGCTTAAAATGCCGCCTTCCAAACAACTCCTCTATCTTCTCTGCTGAAATTAAAGCAGTAGATCTTGCCCTTAATCTAGTTGAAAGTTCTAATTCCAACCGTTTTATTATCTTTTCAGACTCTTTGTCAACATTACAGGCCCTTTCAAATCAACGACTTGAGAATCCTTTAATCTGCAGTTTACTTGAAAGGATCTCACAAATTTCTTCTAAGAATAGATTGGTGTTCTGCTGGCTTCCAAGTCATGTAGGCATCAAAGGCAATGAAAATGCCGATAGATCTGCCAAATCTGCACTTAACCTTCCCATTTCAGATTTTAAAGTTCCACACACTGATTTTAAATCCTCCGTTTTATCACATATCCAATCTTCTTGGCAATCCCAGTGGGATGCTGATATTTTCAATAAACTGCATTCAGTTAAACCATCCCTTGGTGAATGGTATCCCGTTTACAGATCCGTTCGTCGAGAAGAAGTGATAATTGCACGACTTCGAATTGGCCATTCACGCATCACACATTCCTGGCTCTTGACCAAAGATGATGCTCCTGAATGTATTCCATGCAATGCACTTTATTCTGTAAAACATATCCTATTAGATTGCGTTGACTTTCAGCCAGTTCGTTCGAAATATTTCAACGTCGATAGTTTGAAAAATCTTTACGATTCTGTCAGCGTTGAATCTATTATCGCTTTCATAAAGGAGATTGGCATTTACAATAAACTGTGATATTTACTATTGAATTTCTTACCTATCTTTTTACAACATTCTTAATTCCTTTAATATTCAGTTTACATCTCCTTAATGGGAGGATTAGCCCTCTTAGGGGCATCTTATCTCATTGGAGACAGGACCTCTTTAATGGGAGTATTTGATCCCATTGGAGGCTCCAATCTTTACCAGTTTTAACCTCATTTCCAAGGAAAAACAATATTATCAGTCTTGCCTTTTAATCTAAAACTGTTGAGTAGGCAGGGAATGCCCAGCCACTCAATATCATATTTTATGCACATTATAAATGACACATATTTCTTTTTCATTTAAAAAACTTCTTTTTATCAAACCAGCATTGAGTTTAAACCTTTTTATCACATTCTTAAATCTTATCATTTAAAACTTTTGAGTATATAGGGATTGCCCTGTTACTTGATAATGCCCTTTATGCATTCTTCTTAATTCAGTTCTTATCATTTAAAACATTTGAGTATATAGGGATTACCCTGTAACTCGATGATGCCCTTTATGCATTAAATTTTTTAATTCAATTCTTTTATTGTCATTCAAACTTTATTCAGTTTAAACAACTCCACGTTTATTATCTTTTAACATAGATATGCGCGCTAAATGACCAAAGTTGTCGATGCGCCATAAAACAACATTCATTCATTCATTCCAAACTGAAAGAGTTTGCAGACGACAATTTTAACTTTTTCAAAAGACTTGTACTGCAGACACGTAAAAAAAGGGCTTGTTTGGGAAAGGGTTAAGTGGTCATTGTAATCTCACCCTTATTTCTGTTCAATCTGATCTTGATTCAGGCCATCTGTAGAGGCAGTCTGAACTTAATTTACGATGTCACAAAAACAGTGTAGGTTGTAGCCTACTCAGCGCTTTAACACTTTACCAGACGACAAAATTTTACCCTTGTCCAAATTGTAAGCATTTGGCAGACAATAATTACAATGCGCCTCAAATGGTCCAAGTTATCTTTGATAGAGTAGAAAACATTGCGGGAAAAGGAGAAAATGCTGGTTACCAGCATTTTCTCTTTTTCCCACAATGTTTTCAAAACGCTTCTTTCTCAGGGTCGTTCAAATTCGGCATTGTGTGGTAAATGGTTAAGGGTTACTTGACTGATTGATCGATTGATGGTAGAGTATTTTACGCCACTTTCAACATTTTTTCAGTAATATCACTGTGACAGCTCACATATTCATGCAAATCCTAGATTTCATTAGTCTCTTTACTAGGCTAGGACTCCGAAGTTTCTTGACCAAGGACATTCTCAAGAAAAGTCCATTGCTTCTGGTAAGACTCTTGAAAACACATACCTCCAAGGCAGGAATCATTCCCGTTACAACTGAGTTACGAAGGATCTATGAATGGTAAGAACAGCATTGGTTTACTAATTAGCAGTACCTTTGTTTTGCAGTTCAAAATGGTATAGGCACATTATCTCCCGCTAGATGGCATTCTATAAATACTCATCTATCTGATATGGGCATCCTGGGTACAGAACCGAACCACTTTCCTACGCGACAACCGTTACTTTGAATTTAAAACAAAAAAAAAGGTTTACCCAATAAAACGCTACCTCGTGCAATTCACTCAACTATGATCATCAGTTTAGAGAAATCTGTTGCTAAAGCAGGTCTCATTTCTCCTCAAACATATTGTTACATAAAAGCTATTTTCAACATTGCTACTTTATAGAGCGTAATATTACAGTCAGCCCGCTTTCGGGGCTAGTAGTGATGCGTCATATAAGACAGTCGAATCTTCGAAGAATATGACATGCGCAGACAACGGGTATAGGCACTATTTAAATGCCCAGTAAAGGCCAAAATGTCAAAGCAGGTGTCATAACAGATTTAAATCATACCATTTAAATGTATGGAAAATACCGTGTAGATGACAGTCTGTTATCAAGTGGTCGGGTCAGTCGCTAGCTGAAAAAAAATCAAGCAAAAAGAAGACAGAAGACACAGATAGATACCTGGCAGGTTTTAACCTAGTTTTGAAAATAATTTCTCTGTCATCGTCTAACACTTGGAACCGACCGTACAAAGACAGATTGTCATCTTCAGAGTTATTTCCATACTTTTCAATGGTATGATGTAAATTCAAATGCATTTGGACACTCGCTTTGTTTACATTTGGCTTTTATTGTTAATTTACGTTTTTCGAGCATATCAACGTTTTGGAAGAGCACCAACAAACTGTACGATATAAAATCTTAAAACAGATTAAAAGAAAAATACTTAAAGGGGCTTCGGAACCCTTACAGGAAATAGGTACGGCCATAACAATATTATAGGAAAACAATACAGGTCGACATGTACATTGCTTTAAAATCCTTTCCAACCCGACAAACTTTAGCTCCTTTTGAATTCAAAACATTTGCAGATGACATAATTATTTGAAATCTATTGGGAAGCTGAAGTTCTTTTGTGAGGTGGAAAACATTGTAGGAAAAAATGAGAAAATGCAGTTACCAACATTTTCTCCTTTTCCAACAATGTTTCAAACGCCTCCTTCTTCAGGAACGTTAAAACTCGGAATTGCTTGGCACAGTTAAATTCTAGAATTGCGCTAGAAAGAATCAAAGTACTGAAAGCACTGATAGAAGTTGATGATAGAAATTTGCTAGCAAATAGGTTTTAACTGTGGACCATTTGACTATAAACAAAGTCATTTATCTGACGGTTGAAAGCCATTTTTGGAAGTCGATTACGTCAGTAATCGGTCTTCCTATGTCAACGCTCAGGCATTTGGGAAATCACCCAACAACACCAATATTCAACCAGCGAAAAAAAAGTTCTATGAAATTCAAGCATTTAAACATATAAAACGATTGAATTTCAGATAAAAAATGAAATAACTCAAACTATTGCACTAAACAGATATTTTCTTTGAACTGTTATGACATTTCAATGAATAATTATCAAATCTTAATATTTGTTAATACACAGATAATAATATCCTATATTTTTCTATATGAATGCGGACGAATCTAGCCATTCGGCATTACTCAGGTGTTGAGAGCCATCAAATCGGCCGAGATGTTACGATTACCAAATGGGCACTATTTTATGAATGATATGTCACTCGGACCCATGTTCACATAAAAAATAGCTTTCGTTAAAAACGCATCATTAATACTTTTACCAAAAAAATTATTGGTTTGTTACACGTTTATTTTTCAAGGCATTTACATTTTCAACAAAAATTTGCTTGAATGTCTGAAGTGTTGAATAGCTAGTAACCTAATTTATTCATACGCGCAACGTGACTTTAATCCACACCACAGCTTTGAAACGGCGGCGAGTGAAACGCAAGGCAAGCAAGTCACAATTTGATCTGAACAAACCCAAGGCTGCAAAGGTAAAGTTCAATGTATTTTTTTCTTTTTTGAAATGTGTTTTTGTTTTAAACGTGAAGGACATTACGTCCTTCCTTAAGTATTATTTAGAAACGAAGTAGGTCAGTGGTTGTTTATAAAGATTAAGCATATTTTGATTGATTGTAAGTTCGTGAAAGCTTTACGCCTGCGTTTCAGAAGGCTACATTAGTATATAAATCTGAATGATTTGTATTCCATTTGCTGCCAGAACTAGTTGAATGTATTGCTCTTCGTCGAAGAAGAATATTTAACGAATCCCAAATGTCAACAGTCCTTACAGTGACTGGAAATTTCGACCGATAACAATTTCGTCCCATTACAATTTCGGCCCATTACAATTTCGGCCCATTCTCCTAACGTGAGTTTACATGGTTTGAATTTTTGTAATAAATCTTACACCTTTATAATCTTTTAAACTTACCTTTAAGCACTAGGATTTTGCAGCCCTTAGGTGAAAGTATATTGAAATGTTTGAAAAATATAAAATGGTGATCTGTTCTTCCCCTTTCATATAGTTAATTTTGACTTTAATGCTGTCAACCTGGATCTAACATATATATATGCATTTAAATCTTTAAATTGGCTCAGTCAAAAGTATTGCAGCTTTTGTACTTTCACTTAAAGGTGGCCCTTCAGATTTTTGGACGAAATTTATACAAAAATATTAAAATTCATCTTGATACTCTCCGTACCTTTTAATTTTCATTCATAAAACCCCAGTAGTCGAAAACCATCCGACAACAAGAGAAATTAGAGATTTACTACGGCCCAGGTCAACACCGACGGGAACCATGGTCTATTTTTAGATGAGCAACTTGCTCACTCACTTACCGGAAATACACAAATGATGCTTCAAACACAGCGACTGAAGAAGAAGTTTATGGAAAATAACATTTTGTTATGTTATGGAATTTAAGCGTCATTAGTCACGTGCCAGTCACTTTACATTCCCACAATGCTTCTTTAGATTTTTGTTGCGAAATCTAAAAATACCTTAAGAGGCTACGTAGCCTTTTAAGGGAATACCATAAAAAAATGTATACAAAAAGTGTCATGGTATTGAAGTTTTTGAAGTTAATTGACATAATATTTAGTAGATTCATTCAATTTAGCTGGCAAGTATCTTGCAAAATTGATACCTGCTTCTATAGAGAAAAGGGTTAAACATTAATATTGAAAAAAAAAAAAAAACTAAATGAATGTGCATGCAAAACCGAACAAAAGAAAGCTTTTGAAAACATTGTGGGAAAAGGAGAAAATGCTGGTAACCAATGTTTTCTTCTTTTCCCATAATGTGTTCTTATCCTTTACTGACAAATCTTATTACTTGTGCCACATTTACTATATCTCTTGGAATTTCTTTCAATTTTGATCGGTCTGAATTTTGTTGTGTGGTAAAGAATCAAATCTGATATAAAAGGTTTTTTGAAAATTGTGTTTGCATAGGTAAAAAGGCTGTACAGTATGTGTGCTCAACCCATTACCACACAGTCCCTACTTTTGACGCCTCTGAGAAAGAAGCCTTTTGAAAACACTGTAGGAAAAGGAGAAAATGCTAGTAACCATCGTTTTCTCCTTTTCCCACAGTGTTTTCTACCGTTCCAAGAACAAGTTTTAATTTTTCAGTCACCTTTATTTTGCCGTCTGCAAATGCTTTAGATTTGAACAAATCTAAAATTTTGTCATTTGGAAATGAGTTAATTCTTTCCCAAACAACAAAATTTAAGAGTGGTCTAAATTGAAAGCCATGCTGATGACATAATAGATGTGGCTCAAAAATTGAAATTTGTTTAGGGAAGAATAGAAAACATGGTGAGAAAAGGAGATAATGATGGTTACCCACACTTTCTACTTTTCCTACAATATTTTCAAAAGGCTTCTTTCTCAGGATCGTTGAAAGTCTGGATTGTTTGGTAGTCTTAAGAGTTAAAGGTAACCAGTGGCACTGTTGAGTTGATGCAGAATGCAAAACATTTTAGATATGTCTGTTCGGACTACTTTAGCTTTTAACAATTGCCACAGTCAGGGAGATTTGTCTCAAATGATTATGATCCCTGATTGAACATTAAAACCAATATTTTATCATCTACAAAAGATGTGAAGCATTCTTTAACCTTTTACCACTCAGTGATGAGTTTTGACACCCCAAGGAAAGAAGCCTCCTTTTCCCACAATATTTTCTACTATGTCATAAGAACAATTGCAGCATTTGATTCAGATAATGAGATTGAAATTGTTGTCTGCAACTGCTTTCAATTTGGACATGGCTAGAATGTTGTCAATTGGTAAAGGGGTTAGACCTGGTTTGTATGTGTTAGCATGATGCTTTCAAGTGGGATAAAGCAGTTAAGCTGAAGAAATGCAGGCTGAGCTTAACGGGAAGCCTTAACCCCTATCTTGCATATTGCAACATTGGTCATATTTGCTAATAGTGTAGACCAATGATCAACCTGCATAGCCATTCAGTCTGATGTTGGTCTGCACTGTTGGCAAATTTTACAGTGACTGAAATTCGGAAGCAAATCTGGAATAGTCTATTCTGGGAAATCAGCAGCATAAGAGGTAAAATTGACCCTTGAAAAGATTTTTGAAAAAAGTTTTTGTCAAAGAAAAAATTGCTAAACAGTAAGGTGGGTAATTTTAGACAATCAAGGCCCTCTTCAATTCTTTGGACAATAACTTGATGTTGCATCAATCTACAATATGCATCTTTGATAAAAGAAGAATGTTAAGTTAAATACTGTTCAGATTTTTGTATGGCTATCATTTGGTTATATTTCTTTGTATCTGTTTTAGGAAGAGATTGCGAAGATTGTGCAGGTCAGAGGGACAGACATCCAGGTCAAGACAGTTAAGATCTCAAGATGGCACAGATGACTTAAAGGTGTCACTCTGGAGGGAGTGGAGGGAGATGAGTTCAAAGAACCTAATGGGTCAATACATACAGCTAACAATTGTTGTTGTCAATACATACAGAGACGAGATGTCAGTGTCAACCAAAACAAAGACTGAAATTAAGGTATTAAATCCACTCTAGTCTTCCCAGGTTATCCCTAGTGCTCATGGTGAACAGTTGTGATGGGTTGGTGTTTTGACTATTGTGTGTCTGTTCACCATTAGCACAAGCACAGTTACATGTTGCTCCTGACGTTCTATTTGACAAAGCCCAGAAAAGCAATGTCACAAACTGGCTTTCAGTATCTTTAACAGAATCACTAAGATGTAAAAGGATAATTAAACTTTCGACAGTATTGTCCTCAAGTTAATCCATTACCACGCAATCCCTACTTTTGACGACCTTTGGAAACAAGCCTTTTGAAAACATTGTGGGAAAAGGAGAAAATGCTGGTAAGTCGCATTTTCTCCTTTTCCCACAATATTTTCTACCCCTCACAAAACAAAGTTCAAATTTTCATTCACTTTTATTTTTGGTCTGCAAATGCTTTCAATTTGGACAAGCCTAAAATATTGTCATTTGGGTAATGAGTTAGTCTCTTTCAGACCTTGCATGGCCCAACGTAAGATCTGGAAAAAGATTGATCTTATGCCGTTTGTTTACTAACATGTTGGGACATTCTTATTGGTGTATCAGCATTGACGATAATTCAACATTCTTTTTCAGGAGACTGAAATAGGGCTATCTTGACTCACTTGTTTCCTCAGTCATTTGCTATTGAAAATAATAGAACCACTGTGATTCTCTAAAATTCTCAAAGTAACTGTGACTCAAATTATATATTTCCATTATCACCAGAAATTCTAATTTCTATGGGCATAGATCAAGAAAAGTGCAGAGATACTGCAGAAAATCCTTACATTGGTAATGCATATTGCAGCTGATTATTAGGAAACATAGTTAACCCATTACCACAGAATCCCAACTTTTGACGACCCTAAGAAAGAAGCTTTTAGAAAACAGTATGGGAAAAGGAGAAAATGCTGGTAACCAGCATTCTCACAATGTTTTCTACCCTCCACAAAACAAATTTCAAATTTTCAGTTACTTTTATTTTTTGGTCTGCAAATGCTTTTGATTTGGGCAAACCTTAAATATTGTTGTTTGGTAATGTTAACCGCTACTAACACAAATTATGTGTGAAAAATAGCCTAGAATATTTTTTTTTTGTGTGGGAATTTCATACTAACTTGTTTGTTTGATTTTCAAAAGTAAATTCATTTTTTTTTTTTTTAATTTCAATGGCTTTTTTTTTTCAGACTTGCCAGGAGCCATCCTCCCAAGTAGAAGGGGAGTTGCAGGCATACGTTGTAGAAAACAAGTACAGCATCATTAAGAGTGACTACGTAAAGCACTAAACTACAGCAGTGCAGACTCGGACTAATCTCTACAAAAGAAGATGTTTACGTGCGTGCGTCCGTAAACTTTTTCTATAAAAAACTTTTTCTATAAAAAATCTTCTCCGACGAAACTATGGACTGGATTTCTACCAAATTTTACAGGAATGTTCCTTAGGTGGTCCTGTTTCAAATTCCTTCAAATAATTGTGTTCCATGAATAATTCTGGTTGCCATGGCAACCAAAGTAAAAAAACCTTTAAAAATCTTCTCCTCCCAAACCGCTAATTGGATAGCATTATTTTTTTGCAGGAATGTTCCTTAGATAGAGGTCTACATAATTCCTTAAAAAAAAAAGATCCGTTAAAAAACATGGCTTTTATGGGAGACTCGCTTTCCTTTTATGGTATAAAGTAAAATCTTTGAAAAATTTCTTCTCTCATACTATTAATTTTGATTTCATTGTTGTATTGGAGGTTAGTTCCTATGCTGGGTAAGTCTTTACCATACAGTCCTGACTTTTAACAACCCTAAAGAAGAAGTCTTTAGAAAACACTCTTGGAAAAGGAGAAAATGCTGGTAATCAGCATTTTCTCTTTTTCCCTTAGTGTTTTCTACTCTATCAAGGAGAGAAATTATCATTTCATCAATGTTTAATTTGTTGTCTGCAAATGCTTTCAGTTTGGTCACATCCCAAATTTTGTTGTTTGGTAAAGAGTTAAAGATGGTTGCTTTACATAATCTATAATCCTTTTCATATAAAGCAAGAGAACCTCTGCACTTTGATTAGTTCTGGTAAAGGTTTGTTAACCTACTGGTGACCTAGTACAAAGAGGGACAGGGCTTTACTGTTGTGATAAGGCATTTTGTTATCCAATCAAACTGATCCCTGACAAAGAAGACCTTAGAAAACATTGTGGGAAAAGGAGAAAATGCTGGTAACCTTTTCCCACAATGTTATCTACCCTTCACAAAACAACTTTTAAAATTTCAGTCACTTTTATTTTTTCATCTACAGAATGCTTTCCATTTTGACAACCCTAAAATGTCGTCATTTGGTAATGAGAAGACAAAATACTATAACCAGAAGACAAAATTTTTATAACTGGCCATAATTGAAAGATCTTGCAGACAACATAATAAATCTTCAAATTAGTAAAACTTGTATCAAAAAGGGTAGAAATTATTGTGTAAAACTAAGAAAATGCAGGTTACTTTTATTTTCATCTTTTCTCACGTTTTCATAGCTTTTTTTCTTTTAAAGTGACCTAAAATGCAGGAATGAATCGTAATTGTTAAAAACTTCTCTTCACCGTTACAGAAAAATCAGGCCTGTGGAGCGATACAGGCGCTCAAGCGCCTCTAGTTTATAGACTTGAGGTAGAATGCTTTTGGAAACATTTTGGGTATACGAGAAAGTGCTTGTAATGCGTATTTACTCCATTGGTCACCATGTTTTCTTTCTTCAAAAGGCTACTGCACATTTTGAGCAAAAGTTCATTTCTTGTTTGCAAATCTTTTCAAGACTAAAATTTTTTTATGTAGATAGAGTGATAGATTGATATTTTATATGCACATCGTCTGGCTAGTCAGGTTTTTGTGTATATATTTTCACTTGATTACTTTTTGGTACATGTTCATTATATTTTTGCCACTACCTTTATGTTTACATGCTGTATCTTACTATATTTGCCTGTTCTTTAACCAATTAACCCTTTATCAAATCATCCCTGGTTTTCACGACCCTGAGATAGAAGGCTTTTGAAAACATTGTTGGAAAAGGAGAAAATGCTGGTTACCAGTAATTTTTCCTTTTTCCACAGTGTTTTCCGCCTTGCCTGAAAGAAAACTTTAATTTTTGAGTTGCCTTTATTTTGTTGTCTGCAAGTGCTTTCAATTTAGACCAGTCTAAAATTTTGTTGTTTAATTAATAGTTACTAGCAGACAAAAATTAAATTGTCTCAGATTTCAGCAGACAATTTCAAAAAACGGCCAAAAAAGTGGAAAAGGTACTGAAAGGATAAATATAAACAATAATACAAACATTATTGGAAAGAGACACTATTTGGATTATATGAAGAAAGCATTGTGTTGCAATGTACCAGTGTTTATCTGTAGATTCCTTTGACATAGTGTGCAAGTTGTTGGCTAAATACATATACTCATGTTTTCTTTTTAAAAATCATCATCAAGTATAAGATTTTGAGCTTTTTTTACTTTCATTTATTTGCAACTCAAAGCATCAGCAGAGATGAAAATGCTTGTCGCAAGCATTTTTACCTTTGGACACAGTGTTTTCAAAAATATACCGAACAACTTTAAAAGTCGGGCTAGTTGGCTATGGGTTAAGTTTTGATTCAAGGGCCATTTATTTCTCTTTATACAAGTTGTATGGTCCCTAAATTTGTCTTAGAAGTATTCTCAGCATTAAACAAATTTAACAGTATGAGAATATACTCTAGCTGAAGTATTAAAATATACTTTCAATGTTCATCATACTACAAGGGCATACAATTAAAAAAAATATCAGAAAGATCTTTACAAGCTATTATTACTTATTTTGATGTTTCGAAAATATAAGAAAAGTATGAGATTTTTGTTTTGGTCCCTTGAAATATTATGCAATAAAAGCCACATTTTCTTTTTTATGCAGTTCAAAGTTAACTCTTTACCACACGACAACATTTTAGACTGGTTCAAAATGAAAGCATTTGCAGACGACAATATAAAGGTGACTGAAAAATTGAAATTGGTTCTGGGAAGGGTAGAAAACACTGGGAAAAGGAGAAAATGCTAGTTACCAGCATTTTCTCCTTTTCTTACAGTGTTTTCAAAAGGCTTTCTTTTCAGGGGCGTCAAAAGTAGGGATTGTGTGGTAATGGGTTAAACTTCCTAGTCTTTTTGCGAGCCTTTTTGACAGGTCTGAATTGAGACAAAGCACTGGGATAAGAATGTAACACTTAGTATTCAATTGTTTTCTACTTTTGCCACAATATTTTCAAGCTGCTTCTCTCCAGGAGTAGTCAAAAGTCGTCATTGTGTGCGAAAGGGTATTGACATGTCCTGCTTGAGATTGAGGTGTTTATTCACAAATATACTGTTTACTTGTTTCAACTACCTTTACATAATATTCATTTTGTTGTGGTACTCGATTCATGTTACTAGAAGATGATACTTCTTTCAAATTAAATTGAAAAAAAAAGAAGCTTTGTTTCTGTTCTTCTTTTTGTTTAACTGTTTCACCTTAAATAGTATTGAGTTTTGTTGACTATTTCACTCTGCACATGATGAGAAACTTTTGGTCACATCCAAATTGAACGCACCTTCAGACCAGGGGGAACGATTTCTTCATTTACTCAATCTAATTCTAAAATCGACTTCCATGAGTACTTTCAGTACTTTGATTTCTCCTATGATTGATAATATTGTTTCATGACTATTGTTCATAAAAATGTGTGGCAAAGCCTTTTTAAATTAGGTTTTTAGGTGTTAAGGAAAGAGTTGTTGGATGTAATGACATTTGCGTGGGGTATTTTTGGATGTTTTTCCTACTTACGAGTGTATTCATCCATGATGTACACTTTACATACTAGACTATCTTCAAAGTTGCGAAACGCGACTCAACTTAAAACAAGACAATTCTGTGAAATTTAACTCGGATCTTCATTGTTTGTGTAACTGTCTTGTACTTTTTCACAGACGCGGCTTTTCATTTACATGTATATATGAAGACCTATTTTTCTTGAAATAAGGGAGTGATTCGTCGTCACAGGACTTCAGTTCTTTGAATATTGAACAAAACACCACCTAGCGTTCCAAGATAATGAATTTTATGGTATTATCTCCCGCTCGATGGCATTGTACAACTACACATCTTCGCATTGTCTGCGCATGTAATATTTTTCGAAGATTCGACCTGTCTGCTATGACCATCACCCATCCCCCGATGCCTGGGAAAAGTAGGTCAGACATCAGAGCTATTCGCCTAATAACCAAGCATGTAGGCTTTGTTTTAATAAATAGCCGATGCATATGTTACATGCTAGCCGACCAGAGCTGATCGAATCGCACCAAGTAGCGTTTTATTGAGTTTATTTCATTTTGAAATTCATAGTAGGGTTGTTGTTTTGAAAAACTAATCCGCTTCTATACCCAAAATTCCCAACTTAGATATATTGGTATTTGTAGCATGCCACCTAGCGGGAGATAATGCACATCTTCGAAGAATATAATATGCACAGACAACGGTTTCATGGTTGCCAGAAGACGGCGAGACCCAATTGTACATCACTGGCTACAAATGTGAACGAACTTGCCTTTCTTTCAATATATCCATAGGCCAAATCGTGCTATCCGTAATGCAAGACCGGATTGCCTAGAAATACAGTAAAACGATATAAATCTACATGGACTATACCATTATATTAGGATGAATTAAAACCAAACGAAAAAAAAGAGTACACACTTGCCTATCTATCGATGGGTCTATATAACATTGGGCTTCTTCATACACCAGTTTGCTACTAAGTCATCATAAAACGCCGAAGACCTTATTTCCTCGCACTCTCGACTGGTACTGAAAATGCAATCACGTTAGTTTTCTTCCCATATGAATGTTTGAATTCAGTTCTCAGATTTTTTAGTCATCTATGGCTTGATCCACTTTACTTGACAATGACTAATCAAGCAATCAACGAACAAACAATGAATGCGCGCGCACGAATGTACTGTGGATGGGTGGATCCATAGTAGATCTACTGTGTCGCGCTTTCGGAAATTCCCCTTAGTTTCGAAAATTTCTACCTTAGCCTGCTACGCCCGACTTAATCACCTCTTGCGGACAGTGTAGATCAAGATTAGACTGCACAGAACGTGCAGTCTAATCTTAGATCTACACTATCCGATAATAGTATTCTTATCCCCGGAAAAAATCCTTGCAATAGCCAAATTCAAAGTTTTCCTATCGGCCCAACAGCTTTAGTTTCATATCAGGTTAAGGGTTAACTCATAACGAACGACAAAGTTTTAGACTCTTCTCTTGTGAAAAAAAAAATGCACAAAACGAAATGAGGATGGGTATAAAAGTACAATTTGTTTGTCGTAAACATTGTAGGAGAAGGAGAAAATGCCGATTATCAGCATTTTCTCACCATGTTTCTGAAAGCTTTTCGTTTTTCTTTTGAAAAGGCAGATAAGTGTGTTTGACACAAAATATCCTTTTTTACCTACATTTTGCTATCACAAAGTTCTTTTAGAATGAATAATCTCAAATGTAGGAGGGAGTGAATCCAAGATCAGGCTGCATGTTTCGTGCGGTCTGGCCTTGATCCAAATTATCCGCAAAAGTTCACTGGCTCGTGTGTAAAAGAGGGACACTTCCGGGTTTGGAAATATTGCGTCAGAAGTATACATGTATGTATTTGACATCAAATTTCATGTGCATTGTTAAAAGTAGGTTACGTCAGGCAATAATAAAAAAATACGTCACTGGGACTGTCCTTGAAAACCTGGTGTATACTCTTGAGGCCGCATTTTTTGCCCAAAGGTTGTTAAAGTTGGTCAGAACATTATCATATCCAAGAGCCCCAGATAAGAGGGCGTAATGGTATTCTAAATCCACTGTTTGTCTTCAAAACCCTATGTTGTGGGTACTCATTAGAATCGTCTCGATGAGACGATTCTAATGAGTACCCACAACATAGGGTTTTGTAGAGAATAATTAATATTTTCAATTTTGAAATCAAAATTACGCCCATCTATCAGGAGCTCTGATATTATCTACAACCATAACTTCTGAAAATGGGACTGATGAGTAAAAAAGAATCTTACCGACATAATTCCCAGAAAATACTATTGAACAACAAAGAGATCATAATTTCAGCTAAATAGTCATGAATGTTTGCCATTATATTTGCAATGTTGGGTCGAAAGGCTCAGTGGGGCAACTTCAGGGCCATCATTTGCCATCTTGCTCCCTAAAAATACCCTCCCCCCCTCCCCAATTTCAAACAAGTTGACCCAGGATAAGCTTGCACGAAGAAAACACTGTAAGAAAAGAAGAATTGCAGGCAACCAGCATTTTTCCTTTTCTCGTGATTTTTTTTTTTTTCATAAGAGTTGCGTTGTCTGCGCCTGTACGTCATATTCCTCGAAGGTTCGACCAGTCCTATATGACGCATCACTTTCCCCGATATCGGGAAGACTGTAGTATTCCCGCTATAAGGTAGCAATGAAGAAAATGGCTTTCATTAATACGTTTGAGGAAAAATCAGGCCTGTTTTAGCCCCAGATTTCTCTAGGCTGCTGATCATAGCTGCATGAATCGCATCAGGTTGCGTTTTATTGAGAAAACGTTTATTTTAGTTTGAAATTCAAAGTAACGGTTGTCGCATAGAAAAGTGGCTCGGTTCTGTACCCAGGATGCCCAAGTTAGATAGATGGGTAAATGTAGAATGCCATCTAGAGGAAGATAATGCACAGGATTGTTTTGTAAACGGCAGACATGTTGAAACATGTAAAACGGATGTTTAACTCTTTACTTGATATGCCAATTCGAGGCTTTTCCATTTCAGCAGCAAATAAAGATATGATGTCAAAAATATGGACAAATGAGGATATAAATATCTGATTAAGTGGAAAACATTGTGGGAAAAGGAGAAATAGCTCGTCACGAGCAATTTCTCCTTTTTCCACCATGTTTTCAAAAGCTGTCTGTTGTTGATACGTCAAAATGAGTATCTATGGAGTAAAGGGTTAACTCTTTACCAAACGACAATATTTTACACAAGTCCAAATTTTAAACCACTTGCAGACGACAAAATCAGTGCGACTCAAAAATTGGAATTTGTTTTGGGAAGGGCAGAAAACATTGTAACCACCATTTTCTCCTTTTCCCACAATGGTTTCAAAAGGCTTCTGTCTTAGGATCGTAAAAAATGGGGATTGTTTGGTAAAGAGTTAATTTCAACTCTTTGGCAAAGGACTATATTTTAGACTTTTCCAAACAGAAAAAAATGCAGAAGACAACTTAAAACGCTACTCAAATGACTCAATTTTTCTTTGAAAGGTTAGAAAACATTGTGGGAAATGGAGAGAATCCTGTTAACCAGCATTTTTTCCTTTACATACAATGCTTTATTTCGAAAGCTTTTTTTTCTTTCAACGTCGTTCAAATACGAGATTGTGTAGTATTAAGTTAATCCTGTAACTGCGTCACACCTTACCAGACAAAATCGCCAGAATAGTTAGTGGTAGCAATTGGAAAGATTATACTAAAGGAATTTGCCTCTCAAAAACTTGTAAAAAATTCTTGTAGGAAAAATAAAAAGTGTTTATGAGTTAACCCTTTACCAAACAAGCCCTGGTTTTTACGTGTCTGCAGTAAAAGTCTTTTGAAAACACTGTGGGAAAAGGAGAAATTGCTCGTAACGAGCAATTTCTCCTTTACCCACAGTGTTTTCTACCCTTTTTGAGAACTTTCTGTCATTTTCTCCAAATCAAAAATTGTCGTCTGCAAACTCTTTTGGTTTGGAAGTGTCCAAAATTTGTAACTTGGGAAAGGGTTAACCATTATTTTCTAATTTTCAAACAAGCCTTGGTTAGAAGGTGCTTTCCTCTGGGTTACTAAAACTTGGGTTTCTTTGATGAAGGGTAAAATCCTTTAGGCTACTATGCGCGAATTAACCCTTTACAAAACAATCCTTGGTTTTTAAGACCCTGATTTAGAAGCCTTTTGAAAACATTGTGGGAAAAGGAGAAAATGCTGGTTACCAGCATTTTCTCCTTTTCCCACAATGTTTTCCACCCTACTGGAAATAAAATTTAATTTTTCAATTACATCTAATTTGTCGTATGCAAGTACTTTCACTTTGGCAAGTCTAAATTTCTATCATTTGGTAAAGGGTTAAGGACCATTACGGGGCAGTGTGGATCAAGATTAGAATGCAAAAAAGCTGCAGTCTGATCTTGGATCTACACTTTCCAATAGGAAGTTTTTTTACTTCCAATATAACTCCAAAATTTATAGCAATGGTTTAATTTGTACTTTCAGTTTCAAAATTTCATTTCCTAGTAACTAATTTTGCAGATTAAATCTTACTTCTAATACATCTTAATCCAATTTAACCCTTCCCCAAAAAAAGCCCTGGGTCACGTTTTACTAAGATAGTTACGAACAAAATTTTCGTAAGTTTTTACGTAAGTCTAAAAAAAGTGCGTAAGTGCGTTTTACTAAAAAGTTCGTAAGTGATCCGAGCGTAAGTTTTTGCGTAACTTTACGTAAAAAAAAACCTACCGTAACTCTCGCGTAAAAATGGCTGACAACAGAGGCAAAGTGCGGGCCGAAAGAGTTTTTCGTGAAAGTACAAACTGGTTAGACGAATTAAGTGAGAGAGAGGTAAAGGAAAAGTACCGTTTGACGAAAGATAGAATCCGGTGGCTTAACGAATTGATAAGGGACGAAATTGAGCCCCAAACCAACAGGAGCCATAATTATGTCTACATAGATCTATATGAACAATACAATCAACTATCTAAACTTGAGGCTAAGCGGACGCTGTGTTCTTTCTAGTTACCTTTTCATAGATAATTTGTAAAGAATAAGCATGCGTACATACCGTCGGCAGATCTGTTCTCGATGAGTATCTATCTGTTGCAGATATAAGACTTGGTTTATCCTATGTTTTTTGTTAAGTATGAATCGAATGACGCCAACGTTTTGTGACCTACTTATTAGAACACACACACAAAAAAAAACAACAGTGAATCGAATGACGCCAACGTTTTGTGACGTACTTATTAGAACACACACAAAAAAAAAAACAGTGTCGCAGCTGTTAATTTTTCAATATGTATTTCTGGTTTCCCAGTTCTAGGCTTGTTTCTAATATCGTTCCTATCACGCCAACATTTCAAAAATTCTTAACACAGTATATTCGCTTCCTTCGATCCTTTCTCCAATAGTTCTTTCACTATATATATTCCATCAAATCCGCGATAACTTTTTTTCTGGGCATTAGCATTTTTTAACCTAATCCCCGCAATACAAAAGTTTAACTCTGTCATGAAACAAGAAGTCAAGTTCATTTATGCAAGAGTGATTTTTCCGTTTACACAGTGTACTAAATTGTGGCCTTGGCTTCCAAGAAATCGATCGCTGACGTATTGAATGATGTAACTGATGACGTCGACCATTCAGACTCTCTGTTCACTGTTGGCATTTTATTTTTAGGTGCAAATAAAGTTAAATATGCATCATTTTATCAAGGATTATTCCTTAGTTTCCTTTTAGCAAGTTTTTTAAAGAAAAAGAAATTGATCTTTTTGCATTTGACTGATTCAGCGATGGAACTCTAGATATAGCCCATAAACAGTTTGCATGAAATCTAAAATTAGATACCTACAACAATTTGGAAAAACCGAAAGTAGTGCTATTGCGTTCATCGAAAAATAACATGCAGTTTTTTTCATCACATGACCCGATTCTGACCGATCAAAAAACGATTTTACACAATGAGTGCAATTATTACGGTAGATCATTATTGTTCTTCATGGATACCTACTGAAATTAGATAGAGCAAAGTACCCAAATTTCGACAGGTTAACAGTAAAATTTCATCATATGAGATACCGTTTGTAGATGACCTAATTTCGACATACCCTGACAAAGAACGATAACATCCCGACACATTTTATGCTTCAAATTGTCATCTGTGCGATTCCTGTATGATTTTTTCTATATAAACGTAACCCAGGGTATGGTTCTTTATTTCGACATGGGGATCGTAATTTCGACACCCTTTTGTTGTTTTGAAAAAAAAAAGATGCAGATTACTGCAAACATGTGATTTTGAAGCGTAATTATGATTTTCATGGGTTTTCATGATATACTGTACGTGTGGGGAGTGCCCGGTTTACAATTACTGTAGGCACAGGAATAGCGGAATATTTATAATAGAGAGTGTCCACTTCGGCTGACATTCAGCTACTTTCACTGACTAAACGTCCGATTCCTCCAAAAAAAAAAACCCTTCTTTTTTGAAGAGTTACGAAAAAATATGGCGCGAACGCTCACGCTAAACTTACGCAAGGTTAGTAAAACGCACTTAAGAATTACGTAAGTTTTTCGTAACCTTAAAGATACGCAAAAACTTACGTAAATGTTAGTAAAACGGCACCCTGGTTCTTACGTGTCTGCAGTGCAAGTCTTGAAAACACTGTGGGAAAAGGAGAAATTGCTCGTAACGAGCAATTTCTCCTTTTCCCACAGTGTTTTCTACCCTTTAGGAGAACTTTCTACCATTTTCATCAAATCTACAATTGTTGTCTGCAAACTCTTTCAGTTTGGAAGAGTCTAAAATTTGTTGTTTGGGAAAGGATTAAATCATCAGATACATTTTGTAAGCAGTCTTTTGGGGACAGCGAACATGGAGATAGGATCTGGATGTACACAGCTATTTATAATACTTGATTTCAAGACATGCGCAAAAAGACGCCTAAAATGAATTGCTATAAATACGATAGGAAATGGTCTTTCTAAATCAAGCTAGTGAGAAAGAAAGGACTAAATCAATGCTTTGCCAATATTTTGTTTTTATTCTAGAACATTTCACATGATAGTAAGACAAAGTAGATCCAAGATCAGACTGCAACCAACAGTCCGATCTTGGTCTACATCAAAGTTTCGTAAAATTCATGGTGATATTGGTTCAGTTTATCTACATGCACTTGACATGAACGGCGATGTTCTCTATAAGATGGGTGGTAGTTGATAAAACTTGTTGTACAATCCTATGTCAACTCATGTGACATATCTAATTTAACCCTTTCCCAAACAATCCCTGGTTTTTACGACCCTGAGATAGAAGCCTTTTGAAAACATTGTGGGAAAAGGAGAAAATGCTGGTAACCAGCATTTTCTCCTTTTCCCACAATGTTTTCTACCCTCCCAGAACAAATTTCAATTTTTTATTCAGATTAATTTTGTTGTCTGCAAATGCTTTCAATTTGGACCAGTCTAGAATTTTGTCGTTTGGTAAAGAGTTCACACATTTTACCTCACTACATGAGGAGGAAGTTAAAAATAAGAAGAAAATGTAGGCTTGATGCAGAAAGGAGACAAGTGTCTATGTCTGACATATTCACATAACTTTTCTCTGAATACATCCCAAGTAAGGAACCAAGTACTGCACAGTCAACATGTAATACAAGTTTCACAGTGTATTATAACTGAAAGTCGATATGGCTATGGACATGCGAAAAGGGGCACTCAGACATTTGCATTAATTGTCGTCTCGGATCAACCTGCGCAGTCCGCACAGGCTAATCCGAGACGGCACTTAACAACTACATTAGATTTTGTGCTACAGTAGACTTAAACAAAACAGAAAATTACATGAAAACAGAAAGTATTGTTTTGGATTAGCCTGCGCAGATGCAGGCTAATCCGTGATGACACTTTGCTCTAATGTACGAATGCTCCTCTTTGAGTGTTACTGGCCATATCATATCTCTTTTATATGAGTCATGCTCTACCAAACTGAGGCTTAATTCATTACCAAATGACAATTTTAGGTTTGTCCAAATTGAAAGCACTTGCAGACGACAAAATAAAAGTGACTAAAAATTTGAAATTTGTTTTGTGAAGGGTAGAAAGCATTGTGGGAAAAGGAGAAAATGCTGGCTACCAGCATTTTCTCCTTTTCCCACAATGTTTTCTAAAGGTTTCTTTCTCTGGGTCGTCAAAAGTAGGGATTGAGTGGTAATGGGTTAACCTAGCCTGGCATTCAAGTCATTCTTATAAACAAGGTACACAACTACAGCAAAGTCACAGAAATTTGTGTTGTTATTTGCCCTTCCTCTGAAATACAGACATTCAGAACATTGAAAACACAAGAGTTTTCTTCTTTCAGTTATACTTGATAATTTTGTTTCAATGAGAAGACACCAGTCTACATCTTAACCATTTACCCAAGGAGAATTCTCCCACAAAGTTTCCAAAAGGGTTCTTCCATTCGGGTCATTTAACCCTTTCCCAAACAATCCCTGGTTTTTATGACCCAAGAAAAGAAGCCTTTTGAAAACATTGTGAGAAAATGCTGGTAACCCGCATTTTCTCCTTTTCTCAAAATGTTTCTACCCTTCTAGAACAAATTTCAATTTTTGAGTGACGTTAATTTTGTTGTCTGCAAAATGCTTTCAGTTTGGACCAGTCTATGATTATGTTGTTTGGCAAAGGAATCCTTTGGGTCATTTAAAGGGTTATTGAATAGAAACACTGCAGCTATATTTTTGTGTACTTTCAAACTCTGACTGCTTTCTTTTTAAGTTTTTTTTTTTTCATTTTTTCCTTAAAATTTCTGACCAAAGGGAGGCAATTCCCCTACACTGCATTAACTTGACAAGTGTGGTATTTGTAAACATCGAGTCTAAATCCACTTGAGGTTGTGGGTTTATGCCCTAAGACTGAACATCTCAAAACCTACTAATAGTCTTTCAGATGAGACGATAAACCTAGGTCCAGTTTGACAGTGCTCTACACAGAATAAGTTAACTCATTACCAAATGACAATATTTAGGCTTGTCCAAATCGAAAGCATTTGCAGACAACAAAATAAAAGTGACTGAAAATTTGAAATTTGTTTTGTGAAGGGTAGAAAACATTGTGGAAAAAGGAGAAAATGCTGGTTACCAGGCCTCTTTTTCAGGGTCGCCAAAAGTAGGGATTGTGTGTTAATGGGTTAAAGGGCCAGGTGTAACTTAGGATGGTTTTTATTCTGTAGCTTATGCTATCACTATACCATGATTAACAGTCTTCTTGGGGCATTGTCCCTGTTGGCAACAAGTGGCCAAGAGCCATGACAAAAACCCGCTGGCCTTTGGCCAAGGGAGCTAAAAAATGAGATATGAAAGCTTAAGTAATTCTTCATACGTACATCTCTATATTGTGAATTTCAGCTATATCATGGCGACCTGCCCACCTATCCATCCTTTCCTGGAATTTCGTCTACACTGCTACTTTGTAAAATATTCTATAACCCATTACCACACAAGAAAATTTTAGACTGGTCCAAATTGAAAGCATTTGCAGATGACAAAATAAAGGTGATTGAAAAATTGAAATTTGTTCTGGGAAGGGTAGAAAACACTGTGGGAAAAGGAGAAAATGCTGGTTACCAGCATTTTCTCCTTTTCCCACAGTGTTTTCAAAAGGCCTCTTTCTCAGGGGCGTCAAAAGTAGGGATTGTGTGGTAAAGGGTTAATATATGCTTTTGATTTGGACAAACCTAAAATTTTATCTTTTGGTAATGAGTTAACTCCTCTTTTTCCAGCAAATATGTCCCCATATTAACTCATTACCAAACGACAAAATTGTCCTAATCGAAATCATTTGCAGACAACAAAATAAAAGTAACTGAAAATTTGAAATTTGTTTTGTCAAGAATAGAAAACATTGTGGGGAAAGGAGAAAATGCTGGTTACCAGTAGTACAATAATGCTCATTTTTAATCAAAGCAAATTTTGAAAGGATAATAATATATTGGAAATAGCTGTTTTCTATTACGGGTCCACTACGTTAATCCTTTCCCAAACATCAAATTTTGGACCCTTTCAAACCGACAGACTTTGCAGACGACAATTTTAGATTTGGAGAAAATTGCAGAAAGTTCTCAAATAGTGTAGAAAACACTGTGGGAAAAGGAGAAATTGCTCGTTATGAGCAATTTCTCCTTTTCCCACAGTGTTCTCAAAGTCTTTCTGCAGACACGTAAAAACCAGGGCTTGCTTGGGAAAGGGTTAATAGTTTATAACTAGTCCATGTGTGAAGTAAATATCTTCAGTAACAACAAATATATTATAAATATCAAAGCTTTTCACAATTGTGATGCTTAGATTATGACAATACCTTTACCTTTTTCCTGAAAACAGCCAAGCCAAATGTGCATTTTCTATCAGTAACAACTGCACATTTTTGCAACTACAAGGGTCATTAGTCATGAAGCCACTCGAATGATCAGAGTTGGATAAGGACAAAATCGATTATAGTACGGCTAAAAAAGGATTCTTAAGCATCTTTAACTCATTACGTACCAAACGACAAAATTTTAGGTTTGTCCAAATCGAAAGCATTTGCAGACAACAAAATAAAAGCGACTGAAAATTTGAAATTTGTTTTGTGAAGGGTAGAAAACATTGTGGGAAAAGGAGAAAATGCTGGTAACCAGCATTTTCTCCTTTTCCCACAATGTTTTCAGAAGGCTTCAATCTCACGGTCGTAAAAACCAGGGATTGCTTGGGGAAGGTTTAAGGTTACTTCTGGACTAAAAAAATCTGTACCAGTATATGCTAAACTCAGTGTTGTACCTAGGCCGCGGGATTCCCGCAATTTTTTTAACAATGTCCTATAAAATTTAAGCCATTGCGGGATGTCGGGCGCGCTCACGAAAATCCGACAAATTTTCCTTATCTAGAGTCCATTTCGGTATTTACATACATTGCGTTAATTACAATGGGCACCTGCACAACGTAGACTGTGACAGCGGAATTTACTGAGATAAAGTCGCTTAGGGAAATCCGATATTTAAACCAGTCTTACTGTTGTCAATAAAACAATATGGCGAAAAGCCGGATGCGGTTGACCGACTTTATGTCGGGAAAGGTTAAAAATAGAAAAGTTGCAGATGAAATTGAATTACAGAGGACTGTGAAAACCCCTAATCGATCGCGGCTTCTTCGACCTCCGGAACAAGTAAGAAAAAGGACAGAACATTTCAGAAAAAAATCAGCTCATAAAATTTCCGTGGTTACAAGAGTGGATGGAAGTATGAAATGTGTTCCCTAGATTTTTCTACTGTCCCCTTGAAATTACGGTAGGGGGACACCTGTGTCCCCAAAAAATTTTGGCCTTGGCACAACACTGTAAACTGACTCTAATGTGGGAATGAACATAAACAGTATATTGCAAAAGCCCAAGACCATACAATTAAAAGTTAAACTCTTTACCCAACAAACAATTTTAGACTTGTCTGAATCTAAAGCATAAATTTTGCAGATGACAAATCAAATGTGTCTCAGTTGGCAAGATCTGTCTTTGATATGGTAGAAAACATTGTAGAAAAAGATGAAAATGCTGGTTACCAGCATTTTCATCTTTTGCTACAATGTTTTCAAAATTTGTCTTGTTCAGGATCTTTAAAAGTTATTACTGTGTGGTAAAGGTTCACCTCTTTACCACCATCATTTTCTCCTTTTGCCACAATGTTTTCAAAAGCTGTCTTGTTCAGGATCTTTAAAACTTGTTACTGTGTAGTAAAGGGTTATTTCTTTACCACACAACAAAATTTTAGACTTGTCCCCCAAAAAAGGGAAATTGCAGACAACAAATCATTATCAAATGTGTCTTAATTCACAGAATCTGTCTTTGATTGGGTAGAAAACATTGTGGGAAAAGGAGAAAATGCTGATTACCAGCATTCTCTACTTTTCCCACAATGTTTTCAAAAGTTGCCTATTTCAGCGCTGTTAAAAACTTGATAGTGTAAGGTAAAGAGTTAAGAAGGTCAATGTCTATATTCATCTACGCATGGCATCACTTCTCTTCATTCCAGATTGCTGACCAGCTGTTTGAATCTCCTCTAGAAAACTGAAATAATAAAACAAATCTTTACTATAATGCAACGGATCATTTGTCTGAAAAGTAGCAGCACACATAAACCAAATATTAACCCATTACTAAATGGCAAAACTTTGGGGTTGTCCAAATCGAAAGCATTTGCAGATGACGAAATAAACATGACTGAAAATTTGAAATTTGTTTCGTGAAGGGTAGAAAACATTGTGGGAAAAGGAGAAAATGATAGTAACCAGCATTTTCTCTGTTTCCTGCAATGTTTTCTAAAGGCTTCTTTCTCAGGGGCGTCAAAAGTAGGGATTGTGTGGTAATGGGTTAGAATAAAATGAGCCTCAACTGATACGATTTCCTTCTGAATGGCAGAAAAAATTATATTTCATGCGTCTATTTTTAGAAATGTTATGGGTAAAGAAATGTCGTAATTTAAGCAGGGGAGAATAACTTCCCTGTCACAGTGAATATTTTCCTCCTGCCGAAAATCTAGTTACCTCATTACCAAACGACAAAATTTTAGGTTTGTCAAAATCGAAGGCATTTGTAGACAACAAAATAAAAGTGACTGAAAATTTAGATTTGTTTTGTGAAGGGCAGAAAACATTGTGGGAAAAGGAGAAAATGCTGGTAACCAGCGTTTTCTCCTTTTCCCGCAATGTTTTCTAAAGGCTTCTTTCTCAGGGGCGTCAAAAGTAGGGATCGTGTGGTAATGGGTTAAAATAATGAGCCTTAACTGATATGATTTCCTTCTGAATGGCAGGAAAAATTGTATTATATTTCATGTGTCTATTTTTAGAAATGTTATGGGTAAAGAAAGGTTGTAATTTAAGCTTGGGGGAATTATTTCCCCGTCACAGTGAATATTTTCCTCCTGCCAAAAATCTGGTTAACTCATTACCAAACGACAAAATTTTAGGTTTGTCAAAATCGAAGGCATTTGCAGACAACAAAATAAAAGTGACTGAAAACTTAGACTTGTTTTGTGAAGGGCAGAAAATATTGTGGGAAAAGGAGGAAATGCTGGTTACCAGCATTTTCTCCTTTTCCTACAATGTTTAGGCTTCTTTCTCAGGGTCGTCAAAAGTAGGGATTGTGTGGTAATGGGAAAATATTAACTTGAGATCACTAGTTTTAAAAGTGGCATTCGTTGACAAAATAATCACAGGAAATATAATATACAATTTATTTCATCAACTTGTGGTTAATATAGGGAAATATTTGCCTGAAAAGGGAAATGTTCGCGAAAATAACTTGTGCCTCACAGCACTTGTTATTTTCACATACCTTTCCCTTTTTCAGAAAATATTTCACCATATTAACCACAAGCTGATGAAATAAACTCTATTTATTTCATGCTTTCTGGTAGATAATCGAGAAATTACAGTGAAATATTTTTCGATATTTCATGGTAATGCACACTGAAAAATACAGATTTTTATATACTAACTCTTCAATTGAAAGGGGAAACAGTTTGTCTTGCACACAACTTACCGAGGCAAAATGCACATGCCCCTCAGTCAGATGGAAATATGATCTAATATACCCTACATTTTTCGCGCTTGACGTAATATTGTAATGCATTGTTCTGCAGAGGAGGGTATGCTATGTGGAACAACCAAAAAGAACTGTTCAAGATTTTGATGTAAGTTTCTACCAAAGAAGGGTTTAAAGCATGGTTTTGAAAATGGTGACCAGCATGTTCTCATTTTCCAACGATGTTTCTACCTTGCCTGACACAATCTTCAAAATTTGAGCCACATTTATTTTGTCATCTGCAAATGCTTTCAATTTGAAGTAGTCTTAAATTTTGTTGTTTGTTAAAGAGTTAAAAAGTTTCATAAAAAAGAAGCTGTGATGGATCCATTAGTATGTGATAGCTTGCTTCTAACCATGGATCACAGAGATGCATGAAGCCCCCTTTTACCAGAACATGGTTCATATACATGTTTCACCTACTTGAGTTCAGACATCTTATAAATTATTATAAAAAAGTTATTACCTCTGAAAATTGTGAATGGCAGTGCCCCCTACCACAATACGAACACCTGGTGTATTTTTGTTGAACTGATGCACCACAAAGGCTTCCTCATATGTACACCCTCCGATTATGAATACTATAACATCTTGTGGTCTGTGAAATTTAAAACAAGGAACACTATATGGCTTGCAACACGCGAAAAGAGGCATTCAGACATTTGCGTAAAGTGTGGTCTTGGATTAGCCTGCGGAGTCCCCGCAGGCTAATCCGAGACCACACTTTATGACTACATTAGATTTTGTGCTACAGTAAACTTGCACAAAACAGAAAATTGCACAGAAAGGGAGAGTATTGTTTCTGATTAGCCTCCGAGGACTGTGCTGGCAGATCTGAGATGACAGAAAATGTCAGAATGTCCCTTTTGGCGTGTTACAGGCCATACAATCTTGAGGCATTTGACATATAAAATTTCAAACACTTTAAAAACTTGCGGTTTGAGAAATAAACAATTATGAACATCATAATATATTGCCGTTGGAGAAACATGAAATTATGAAAACTACATGTATAACAATTTATGGTCTGTGAATCATAAAACGATAAACAGTACAACATATTCTGGTCTGTGAAATATAAAATTATGAACACTATATCATCTTGTGGCCTCTGAAATAAAAAATTTATGAACAGCAAAAAGACTTGTGGTCTGTGAAATAAAAGGGAAGTCTTTAGCTCTTTACTAAACAATCCGTAGTTTTAACGACCCCAGGATAGAAGCCTTCTGAAAACACTGTGTGAAAAGGAGAAAATGTTGTTTACCAGCATTTTCCCACAATATTTTCTGCTCTTTTAAAGTCAAGTTTCAATTTTTGAGTCACATTTGCTTTTTTGTCTGCAAATACTAACTTTCAATTTGGACAAGTCTAAGGTTTTGTCGTTTGGTAAAGAGTTAATATGTACAAATAATTGTCTATACACTAAGTTCTACAAAATTTTGAGAGCATCTGCAGAAGACACGTGAATTGATGCTATAAGGTATAATTACAAATCTGCTTCAAATTAACCCTTTACCAAACAACAAAATCTTAGACTGGTCCAAATTGAATGCACTTGCAGATGACAAAATAAATGAAACTCAAAAATTGAAAAAAAAAATTCCTGCAGGGTAGAAAACATTGTGGGAAAAGGAGAAAATGCTGATTATCAGCATTTTCTCCTTTTCCCACAATGTTTTCAAAAGGGATCTATCTCAGGGTCATAAAAACGAGAGATTGTTTCGTAAGGGTTAAGAAATTTCACAATTTGCCATACAAAAAGTTGTCTACTGTAGGATGCAAAATATTGTACGTGCAAGATAATTAAATAAATGAACCATGCTCTAACAAAAAGGGATTTAACCCATTACCACACAATCCCTGCCTTTGACGACCCTGAGAAAGAAGCCTTTATAAAACATTGTGGGAAGAGGAGAAAATGCTGGTAACCAGCATTTTCTTCTTTTCCCACAATGTTTTCTACTCTTCAGAAAACAAATTTCAAATTTTAAGTCACTTTTATTTTGTCGTCTGCAATTATTGCTTTCGATTTGGACGAACCTAAAATATTGTCGTTTGGTAATGAGTTAAAGCATCTGCTTGATGTTTGAAATCAAGCAACACAATGTGCAACACAAGCAACACAATCAAGCAACACAATGTGCAAGACTGGTCCTTTGGTAGGCACAAAATTGCCCAACAACAGAAAGTTTGGCCCAGATCAGCCTGCACAGGCTGGCCTAGTCAAATACTTCTTGCAGATGCATAAAGTCCCCTATTCACACAGCAAGGCTCAAATCAATAACAAGTCATACCTATCCTTTAGTTGACTTGTTCCCAAATATGGATATGCAGCCTCCTTCAATTTTCCTTTTATTAATTGGTCCAATATGGTATGTAAAAGTGGTTTGTGCTGTGTATATACATTTTCTACACCCTGGGAAAATAAGATATTTCAGTGAACATGTTTGAAAATATTATCAATAATTTTCACAAGATGCAATTAATTTCATCAAAGAAAAGCAAAAACAAATATTTCATTTGTTTCATGCTTCTAACGGGCGTGTGTGTGTGTGTGTGTGGGGGGGGGGGGGACACAAAATGAACTTTTTCCCAAACGACACAATTTTGGACTAGTCCAAGACAACAAAATAAATGTGAATCAGTAATTGAAATTTGATCTGGAAAGGGTTGAAAACGTTGTGGGAAAAGGAGAAAATGCTGGTCACCATCATTTTCTCCTTTTTCCGCAATATTTTCAAAAGGCTTTTTTCTCAGGGTTGTGAAAACCAGGAATTGTTTGGTAAATGGTTAATCCCTGCCTTGGGAGGTTATTCATCAGTACTGCTGCACATGTTTAGTTTTCACCACAAAATGAAGTTTAGAATTAAATCATCTTCGCACTTGCAAAATGATAAATAAATGAGATTTTTGTTTTTTAAGGTATAGAGAACATTATTGATTTATCATCATGTTCTTCTTTTCCAACAATGTTTTTCAAAGCCTTACCTCACCAGGGTTATTTAAACACAGGATTGCATGGCAAAGGTATTAGGAACTAAACAAGATATTTAAAACTTTAACTTATATACAGACAGTACAAATGACTATGAGACAGAAAATTTGAAGAGAGGGTGTGAGCCTTTATGGAAATACATTAAAAACAATTGGTAAAATGTGAAATTGCTTCTATTAAACATTTTCTTTTCCTTCTGTATTTACAAAACCTGTCTCTTGCAAAGGTAACAGTATTAGTTGTAAAGTCAGGTGACAGGGGTCTTGGAAACTTGTTCATGGCTGTGGTGAATCATGTCCATTCACCACAGCTGTGAACAAGTTTCAAAGTCCCCTGCCACCTGACCATACGACAAATTTATTATACTGCAAAGTTTTACCCTTTCAAAGCATGCTAAGCAAAATTTTCCTGTTGTATAATCTCATGAATCGACATGCTGACGAAATAGAAATTCCCTTCAGAGTGCCCCAATTCAATGAGAACTGACGTCACTGGAAAATGACATTACTAAGACATGCAGTTTGTGAATAAATGTGCAGTCTGGTGATCGATCAACGCCGCCATTTTGGATGTTGTGTTGCACGCGTAGTGATGTTTACAGGGCACTAAAAAGGGAAAATGACTTTACGTGGTTTTTGCCAGGGTACATGTTATATTTTCCAGGCATGTTAACCAATCAGATCACGAGAAATTTCTTTGCAGTATTAATATACTATGTCCTGTTTGAGGATAGGTTTATGAAAAGCCACAAGAGTAGTACCTTAAGCCCTTTTAAGAATCTTTTTGTAAAGGCTACTGGGTCTGTACTGCCAAACAAGTCACTTCCCCGGGCTTTCCGACCACCAAATTCTAATACTGCTGAAACTAACTGAAATATTTCAATGAGGATATGTCTTTATTTTTTTTTGTTCATGAAAAAAGTGTTACAATAGAAAGTAAGGTTGTAAGAAATATTGAACTGTGCATATTTAAGCCTTAGGCTGCTTGGTGCAGCTCACTGACCTCTTGCTGGTAGTGTAGATCAAGATTAGACTTCTGTCTGATCTTGGTTCTGAACTGTCTGATAAGGAGATGTTTTCAAAATCTTTCTTTCTCCAGGTTATTAAAAGTTGGGACTACGTGGTAAAGAGTTTAACAAGAGCACTGCATATGGGTGCCAATTCGTAAGCTTGTGCAGTTGCTGCTTGATGAATGTGTTATAATTTGAAAAAGGGACTTAACGGTGTCAAAAACATTTTGTTGGTTGCCTCCCTCTGTTGAATGGGTTCCACTTTTGATATTTAACAACCTGTCCAAGTTCAAAGTAATTATCTTCAGTGATGACAGAGATATTAAAAAAGGTCAATACCTTTTGCATGACATCAAAGTTCTGGGTCCGTATTCACCAACCATTCTCAACAACATTCTGAATCTTATTCTTCAAAATTTTGTCAACATGAAAGTAACAGAACTTCTGATTGGCTAAACCATATGGTTTAGCCAATCAGAAGTTCTGTTACTTTCACAATCAGGAAATCTTGAAGAATAGGACATTCTTAAGAATGGTTGGTGAATACAGACCCAGTACACGTACTCTCAATAAGTAGATGTTGATGTATATTACATCCAAATTTTGAGAAAAAACATTGGCATTTTGAAAGTCGGACGCCTTTTTTACAATCAGATTTTGTCATGGTCCATCATTGCCAACCAACAGCAGATCATAATCAGTGTTGTTATAGATATATGCATTTTTAATCCTATTATATAGTTATTGCAAGGACACGCCTCTCTGGATAATACTTTAGAGAAATGGCGACATAAGGTTTGAAATCATGATTGGACATTCTGCAACACAATCAAAATAATAATTTTAAGCCTATTACTACACTGACTGACACAGAACAAAAAATTCCTGATTTTTTTTTTATTTATTTAGAAATTCCTAAAATTTGAGCATAGAATTATAAAAATTCCTGAAATGAGTCCTTATTGAGAGCACTGAAAGATGACGCCAACGCTTTCATATTATACCTCGAAATTTTCTGCTAAAAATAGTCAAGCATATAATGATGAAAATGAAATAAAAAGAGATTTCTTCACCTCCCTATGTGTTTCAGGGATTCCTTTTTTCCGCAGTGTATCTACCAGACCTGATACATCATTGTTACTATGGCTTTCATATCTCAGAGCATACAGCATAACTAATCGTAATTTATCCAACTGTGTTACTTTGTCATCATGTAGCAAACTTTTGATTTTCTGAAATATAACAATAATATCAATAGGCTATGAGCCCTCCGAATTCTCAAAATCTAAGTTCTGCTAAAAGGAATTAGCTTACAGTAACTTTTTAAACCCTTCCAAAAAAAATCCCACATTTTACCAACCCTGAAGAAGAAGGCCTTTGAAAACATTGTGGAAAAAGAAGAAAATGCTGGTAACCAGCATTTTCTTCTTTTCCCTCAATGTTTTCTATCTTATTAAAGACATAATCATCCTTTGAACTAAATTCAGTTTGTCATGATCTGCAAATGCTTTCAATTCGGTTTGATTATTTTTTTTGGTAAATTTGTCCATATTGAAAATACTCACAGACAGCAAATTAAATTGACTAAACAAGTGGATGGTATAGATCCATGTTCAGACAGCATACTCTGTGCAGCTTGATATATACCATTTACAACACCTCCTTGTTTGCCTCAGGCACAGACTGGGTAAGTACATAAAAAACAAACTTAAGTAATGTATGATATTTTTTTATCAGAACAACAAAACTATTATAAATCACATGAAGGTCAATCATATGAAGGCATGATAGAAAAAAACTTTTTCAATCATACAAACATATTGTGAGCAAAGTTGCTACTGCTCTTTACAAGGAATTATAGTGCTTTTTCTAGCCTTTTTCCGCTATAGATAATCTGAACTTTAAACACACAATCCCAAGTTTGCAAGACCTCAAGAAAAAAGCCTTTGAAAAAATCGGTAACCAGCAGTTTTCTCTTTTCCCCACATTTTTTCTCTTCTTGCAAAGGAAAATTTTAGTTTCTGGGTAATATCCAGTTCATTGTCTACAAATGCTTTGCAATTGGACCAGCCTTAAATTTTGTTGTTTAGTAAAGAGTTACCAATCATTCGACAGTACCTGTAGGGAGGCAGAATGGTCTCCTTGACATGCCAGCTCTTGTTCAGTCTCGGATACTTCCAGTAGATGATTTTTTCCAACAAGCCTTGATAATTCTCCGACCACTGTCACATGCTTTGACACAGTGCCTGACATCTTTTTAAACTGGGGATAGTTCTCAATAAATGCCTGGATGGGTAAAAACAGAAATGAGGTTATCGCTGTAAACAAAAACAAACATCATTGACATAATGTTTATTTCTCTTCGTGAAAGATTTCTCTTGATGAAAGAAAAAGAACAAAGTCTATTTGAGAGCAGTTTTAAAAGATCAAACTGCACAGAACATGGAGTCTGATCCAGGTTTTATACTGTCCAAAACATTCAGGATATTTCTGCAAAGAAAGTCTTGAAAATTGTGATAACTGGAACTTTCCTGCTAAAACAACAAATTTTAATGCTTCTATTATTCGAGACTCTTGGCCTTAATTTTTCAACAAATAAACAAACAAAATTCTAAACTACACCAACCTGAAAGCATGTTCAAACAACAAAAATGTCGCTCAAATGAAGATTTCTGTCCCTATATATGGCTGTAAAGATTGGCAGAAAAGGAGAAAATGCTGGTAACCAGCATTTTCTCCTTTACCCTTAATGTTTTCATGTTTTCAAAAGCTCTCTTCTTCAGCATCATTAAAACTTGAGACTGTGTAAAAATGGGTTAATCTTACACCCATTAATCCTAGATTCATGTATGTATCTCAAAATATTCTAACTGCATATCTAAATAAGCTAAATATTCAAAGGGTTAAAATCTTCATAAGTATTTATGATGTGTTTGTAAAAATCCTACATATAATTCTAAGGAAAAGATCTACTAACTGATAAATGAGCTTTGACTTTCATAAACTTATCAAAAATAGTATGTAATACATAAACAATTTTTAACATACCTTCATGTCGGCAATCGATTCAACTTTGGCATGGCTCTGTGATTTTCTTTGAAATTCGTCCATTAACTCTTTGATATTATTTCCTATTTCTCCGAAGTTCATGTACATGTTCTAGAATAAGTAAAATTACACATGTAAGAAAGAGAGAAAAAAAAAGGACTTCGATACAGCTAAGGATCTCAAATGAATTCCATAACTCTTTACTCACCAACAAAAAAAAATTTAGGCTAGTCAAAATTGGAAGCATCTGCCGACAACAAATTTAACATGGCTCAAAAAGCAAAGTTTGTCTGTAAAAAAGTACAAAGCATTGTTTGACATGAAGAAAATGCTGGTCACCTCTATGCTTAACTCATTACCAAATGACAATATTTAAGGCTTGTTCAAATCGAAAGCATTTGCAGGCGACAGAATAACAGTGACTGAAAATTAAAAATTTGTTTTGTGAAGAGTAGAAAACATTGTGGGAAATGGAGAAAATGCCGGATGCCAGCATTTTCTCCTTCTTCCACAATGTTTTTTTTAACCCTTTACCTGATACGCCAATTTCAGGCTCTTTCATTTCAGCAGCAAATAAAGGTAGGATGTCAAAAATATGGACAAATGAGGATACAAATATCCAATTGAGTGCAAAACATTGTGGGAAAAGGAGAAATTGCTCATTACGAGCAATTTCTCCTTTTTCCCACATGCTTTTAAAAGCTGTCTGTTGTTGATACGTCAAAATGAGTATCTATGGAGTAAAGGGTTATGGTGTCTTTCTCAGGGTCGTCAAAAGGAGGGATTGAGTGGTAAAGGGTTAAATAAGCTTTTTCCACCAGGATTCTTAAAAGGTCAAGATTACGTGGCAAAAGGGTTAAATAAATTATTATGTTTCAAACTGGTGATCTATATCATACTCATATATACAGTAGAATCAAGTTAAAATATCCAATATTTTGGTGAACTCTTATGTTGTTTAAATGGTCTCCCTTCAATATCTTGGTCCTAAATGATTCCCAGTTTTAATAACAATCTCCAGAAAGACATTTTAGTACATTGTTGGAAAAGTTAAGGAAAACATGTTGGTGTCCAGCATTTCCTCCTTTTCCCACAATGTTTTCAAAAGGCTTCTATCCCAGGGTCATAAAAAACCAGGGATTGTTTGGTAGAGGGTTTAACCCTTTACTCCATAGATACTCACTTTGACATATCAACAACAGACAGCTTTTGAAAACATTGTGGGAAAAGGAGAAATTGCTCGTAACGAGCAATTTCTCCTTTTCCTACAATGTTTTCCACTCAATCAGATATTTATATCCTCATTTGTCCATATTTTTGACATCATATCTTTATATGCTGCTGAAATGGAAGAGCCTCAAATTGGCATATCAGGTTAAGGGTTAAAGAGGTAATCATCTAATAAAGATTACAATATAACTCACATTGGCATAAAATTCATCATGCTCTGCTGATAACACCACCTCCTGTAGGTCCTTTGAAATTCCAGGAACACTGGTCAAATTTATTCTGTTGTTATTGATGCCAAGAAGTTCATGGACCATAGCTTGGTATGTCCACTGAAAGTATAGTTAAAATTGTACAATACTTTGTCAAAAAGAGGTTTAAAGCAACTTCAAGAAGTAACAACCCCGGTCAGCCTCCGCAATATGCCTAGACAGACCCGAATTGAAAACTCTTGTTATTTGTTAACGTTTTGCATGTCAAAGGGCCTTGCTACCTCATAATTTACTAGGTTCACAGACATATGGCTTTTATTGATCCATGATTATGTGATGACTTGCTTGGTATAATATGTCACAAAGATGTATTAAATACTGTTTTGCCCAAGCAAAGTTCATATGATAATCATCAATGGTACTCTACATCATGCTGTATTCAGCCTTTTTCAAACAATACCCGATTTTTATGAACCTGAGAATGAAGCCTTTGAAAGCATTGTGGGAAAAGGAGAAAATGCCGGTAACCAGCATTTTCTCTTTTTCTCCACAATGTTTTCTACATTCATTATCCTATGCAAGTGCTTTGAATTTGGGCTAGTCTAAAATTTTGTCATTTGGTAAAGAGTTAAACCTTTGCAAAACAATCCAAAGTTCTAACAACTTTAGATAAGAAGGATTTTGAAAACACTGCGGGATAAGGAGAAACTGCTTAGTAAGTCCATTTTGAAAGTACAGTCGAATATATTAAAGCCTTTGCTTCCCTTGTTTTCCGCAGCAATCTGTATTGGTCTGCATTTTCTATTTTTCCCACAATGTTTTCAATAGCCTTTCTTCTCTTGAAAAATCAGGTTTGTGTGGTAAAGGATTAAATGTTCATAAGAAAAAGCTATATCGTTGGTACACTTCAGAAACCTCGTAAGTACAGCTTGTTGGGTCCCATATATCCCATAGTTTTTGTTTGTTACAGACTCTATTCAGATTAATTCAGTTTTTAACAAATACATGATAGCAGTTTAACTGTCCGACACGGCTGCAGTGAGACAACCATACATGTAAGTAGAAGGAAACAAAGGGAAAATTTTCATTTGGAATTCCTCAAGCAAACAAGCTAGGTATCCAATGCCTGACACAAGCAACACACAAGAAAATATGCCGCGAATAAGAGCAAAAGCAAATCCCTTTTTAACCATATTTCAAGGAAAAAAAGCAAATTTGAAAAAATTGTGGGAAACAGGAGAAAACTGTGGAGAAGAAAATGCTAGCTATCAGGATTTTCTCGAATTCCCCACATTTTCTACCCATTGAAAAATCATATTTCAACTTCTGAACCCCATTTGTAGTCTATAAAAGGTATCAATAAGGACTGATCTAATTTTTTTTGTTAAGCAAAGTGTTAATTATGTGGTTATATACACCTCAAATGTTTGACCCATAGATAGAAAAATTGTAACACATTTCAGGTCTAAAACTAGTATTTACATTAACAATCCTGAATTTTAATGCCACTGAGGACTTTTGAAACATCATGGGAAAAAGAGAAAAAGCTGCTAACCAGCATTTTCTCCATTTTCCCACAATCTTTTCTCAATTACAAGTACAACTTTAATCACTTTAGTGGCAATTAATTTATGGCCTTAGTATGCTTTCAAGTTTGCCAAGCAGTCTGGTTAATCCATTACCACACAATCCGTACTTTTGATGTCTCGACAAGGAAGACTTTTGAAAACACTGTGGGAAAAGGAGAAAATGCTGGTAACCAGCATTTTCTCCTTTTCCCTCAGTGTTTTCTACCCTTCCCAGAACAAATTTCTAATTTTCAGTCACCTTTATTTTATCGTCTGCAAATGCTTTCAATTTGGACCAGTCTAAAATTTCCTCGTATGGTAAAGAATTAAAGAGTTGAGGTATAAGAGAAACAAAATTACTGTGCTAAAAAGCCAATTAAGCCAACCTGATTTAACATTGGAGTGACAGCATCATCCCTTCTATCCAGGATTAACAGGACAGGTGTCACATCTGTCTTCTTAAACTCAAATAAACCAGCATCTTTATTTATAGTTTGCTGTTTGAAAAAATACAATAATAATTGTCAATTTAAAACGTGGTATTGCTGTTTGAATAAATACAATAATAATTGTCGATTTAAAACGTGGTATTGCTGTTTGAATAAATACAATAATAATTGTCGATTTAAAACGTGGTATTGCTGTTTGAATAAATACAATAATAATTGTCGATTTAAAACGTGGTATTGCTGTTTGAATAAATACAATAATAATTGTTGATTTAAAACGTGGTATTGCTGTTTGAATAAATACAATAATAATTGTCAATTTAAAACGTGGTATTGCTGTTTGAATAAATACAATAATAATTGTCGATTCAAAACGTGGTATATCCCTGGACTTTTTATTAACTGTTTACCCCATAAGGCATTTCTATGGTATCTCTAATTGACCCTAAATAACAACAAGGATGAAGCCATTTCATATGTGTTTGAGACACCTTTTGATAACATAGAAAACATTGGGACAAAAGGTGAAATTGCTCGTCACGAGCAATTTCATCTTTTGCAACAATGTTTTCCAAAGGCTCCTACAAGCAATGCATAAGAATTAGTATCTATGGAGTAAAGGGTTAAGGCTTCAAATTATGAATAGATGAAAGAAAATGTTCAGTAAGTGGGAATACAAATTCACCTGTAGTGCTTCACTTAATTTTTTAGCAAACAATCCTGCATTGTAATGATGACCTTCCAGAAGAAGGCTTTGAAAAACATTTCAAGCAAAGGCAAGAATGGTTTTGTTTCCTGCTAAATAAGTAATTCTTCATAAACAATGGGCAAAATTATGCCCTTTCATTCCTAATGATCTAGTTACCTTTTTCTCCTTTTGACACAACAATTGCAAAAGCTTTAGTTTTAACACTGATCAAGAAAAGATTTTTGGTAAAAGATAAAGGGCTCGGACTTGCTAAAATTAGAACAATTAACATAATGTGTCTAATATAATAGACTTTTTGCTTTGAACATATAGAAAACATTGTAGGAAGAGGAAAAATTTCTCCCAGCATTTTTTTCGTTTCCCTCAATGTTTTTAAAAGCCTTCTGCCTCTGGGTTTGTTGAAACATGCATTTGATTGGCAAAGCTTTAAAAACTCTTTACCACACAATCCCCACTTTTAATGACCCTGAGAAAGGAGCCTTTTGAAAACATAGTGGGAAAAGGAGAAAATGCTGGTAATCAGCATTTTCTCCTTTTCCCACAATGTTTTATACCCTTCCCAAACCAAATTTCATTTTTTCAGTCACATTTATTTTGTTGTCTGCAAATGCTTTCAATTTGTACCAGTCTCAAATTTTGTCGTCTGGTAGAGAGTTAAACTAGAAAAACACTTACTCTGACTCCCTCTGCAAGTTTTCTTGCTAATTCTGAGGAATTTTGGTATCGGATCATAGGACATTTTTTAAGAGACAAAAGCACTGACGTGAGACCTTCCACAGTCCTTCGGCGGGCCCCATCAACCCAGTTGTAACCCTGGTAACAGCCCACAATGTTTAATGTAAAGAGGTGGGGATTTACAGCTACATAGTCACCAAAAAACTCCTGAAATTAAACAAACATCTGCTGACAATGGACTTATAATGGGTTTATGGTTGTATGTTGATTAACACATTACCACACAATCCCTTCTTATGACAACCCTGAGAAAAAAGCCTGTAGAAAACATTGTGGGAAAAGGAGAAAATGCTGATAACCAGCATTTTCTCCCTTTCCCACAATGTTTTCTACCCTTCACAAAACAAATTTTGAACTTTTAGTCACTTTTATTTTGTTGGCTGCAAATGCTTTCAATGTGGAAAAATCTAGAATTTTGTTGTTTGGTAAAGAGTTAATGCCCTTTACAGTTACATGGCAGGTGCATGTGATCCAGTCTATGCTTTCCTGGAGTCTCTTTTACCAGAACTCTAGACAATTTTCTTTCTAAGCCACTGGCTGTTTTCCAATATAACCATCATTGAATGGTTTTCCAACAAGCACAAATATTACGGTAGCCCTGTATCAAACTATGAAATTCTCAACTTGTTAAAACTAAAAGCATCTGCTGAAGACAAATTAAATTTGACCAAAGAGACATTTTCAATCTTTCAATAAATAAAAGACATTGTGAGAAAGGTAGAAATTGTTGTTTACCAGCATTTTCTTCTTTTTCTGCAATATTTTCTCGTGCCATCTTCTACAGGGTCAATAAAACAGGCAACTTTTTTTGTAGTAAAAGGTTAATCTTTTACAACTTAATGCTGACTTTTAACAACTCTGGGGAAGAAGCCTTCAGAAAACATTGTTATGATACCAGGAAAAGGAGAAAATTCCTCCTTTTCCCACAACATTTTCTATGCTATCAAAGAAATATTGCATCAGTTGAGCCATAGTGAATTGTTGTCTGGACAAAGCTAAAGTTTCGTTGCCTGGTAAACATTTAAAAGACCATCTTGCATATTATAACAAAGTTACAAGAGAAGTAAAGCTCATCAAAGTTGTTTGATTTAAAGTACAATCAGGACTATTTTATCTTAACTTTATAGAAATTCAAAAGGTAAAAAAGATAAATAGCAAGTTACCTTGGATCTAGCTTGTAGGAGGACAGAAAATATGTATCACTAATATGATTTTGGACATGATAAAATTCAAAACATCTTCATTCCACAAATTAAATGTAGTAAAAACATTGAAATTGTCTATTAATAGGGTAGACAGCATTGTGGAAAATGGAAAATATGCCAGTTACCAGCATTTTTTCATTTTCCTACAATGATTTTGAAAGGTTCCTTATTCACTGCAATTAACTCTTTACCAAACGTGAAAATTTTAGATTGGTCCAAATTATTATGAAAGCATTAATTTTGCAGACGACAAAATAAAGGTGATTGAAAAAGTGAAATTTGGTCTGGGAGGGGTAGAAAACACTGTGGGAAAAGGAGAAAATGCTGGTTACCAGCATTTTCTCCTTTTCCCAAAGTGTTTTCTAAATGCTTCTTTGCCATGGTCGTCAAAAGTAGGGATTCTGTGGTAATGGGTTAAATCAGCGACTTGTATGGTAAAATGTAGAAAATAAAAAGACCTAGAAAAGAATTAGTGTATTATAACTAGATTATATCAAGAAGTAAGGAATTCATTATATGAGAAATACTCTGACAAAAGGGGCTTAAATGCATTTCTGTGATGCATAATATGAAGCAAGAGGAAGAATTGAAAGGAAGAAAACATTGGGGGGAAAAAGGAAATACACTGTCTCCTTTTACCACACTGTTTTCAAAGGCCCGTATTCACCAACCATTCTTAAGAAAGTTCTTTGTCTTATTCTCCCGAATTTTCTACATTTGTAAGTAACACAACTTCTGATTGGCTAAACCATTCAGTTTAGCCAATCAGAAGTTGTGTTACTTACAAATGTAGGAAACCTTGGAGAATAAGACTAATTATATTCTCAAGAAGTTGTTTGTAAAAGGTTTAGAGAAAGGTTATATCAATTACCTGCACCTCCCTAACTACTTCTGAATCATCAGCCTCTGCAAGGGTTTTAACATCTTGTTTACTGATTACATTACTGAAATCTACAACAAACAATCATACAAAAAGAGCTAAGATGTTTACAAAATTACAAGCATTTGTTAAATTCTTCATTAACCTTTTCCCAAACGCCAAATTTCAGACTCTTCCGAACTGAAAGAATTTGCAGACGACAATTTTAACTTTCATAACAATGGCAGAAAAGTATCTGAACGGACAAAAAACACTGTGAGAAATGGAGAAATTGCTCGTTAAAAGCAATTTCTCCTTTTCCCACAGTGTTTTCAAAAGACTTGTACTGCAGACACATAAAAACAAGGGCTTGTTTGGGAAAGAGTTATTGCAAGCTGGATGACAATAATGAAGAAAATCTTTCTAAACTCCAAAGAATATGTACATGCAAAAGCAATTGTGCCTCTGATTTGCATTATATTCAAAAGCAGAAATTTTCCTTTCTGCTGAAATTCCTCCATGAGTTAATATGTACTCAGTTTGGTCGTTCTAAAATAAAGTTTGTTTAATCATGAGTAACATCAGAGTTCTGCCTCTCTGAATTTTAGGAATTATCAAAGTTCTATTCTTTAGCAGTCAAACATTTTATTGACATATTTTCTCCCTGAAAACTAATAAAAAAGTAAGTCAACCGATGCAAAATAAACTCTTTTATGTTTTTTACAAGAAACATATCCTTATCCGTCTGTGTTCTCAAGAGCTGACAAGTAGAAAAACAGAACAGTAGCCTTGTTCAAATTGACAGCATAAAATTTTCCAGATGACGAAGAAAATTAATGTTGTTAAAAATTTGAGATGGAGTCTGTCTTTCATATGGTTGAAAACCTTGTGGGAACAGGATTAAATACTGTTTACCACTACTTCTCCTTTTTTTCAAAATGTTCATAAAAGATTTCTTCCTAAAAGTCATAAAAAATTTGGAAATGTGTGGTAAAGGGTTAATGAAAATAGGCTGCTTACATGTGCCTGCATGGCTTTTTTTCAACAGCTTTGAAAAGCTTAACCCATTACCTCACAATCCCTACTTTTGATGACCTCGAGATAAAAGCCTTTGAAAAACATTGTGGGAAAAGGAGAAAATGCTGGTAACCAGCATTTCTCCTTTTAAGACAATGTTTTCCGATAATGTTTTCTATCCTTTACAAATCAAATTTCAAATTTTATGCCACTTTTATTTTGTCAACTGCAAATGCTTTCTATTTGGACCAAACCAAAATTTTGTCGTTTGGTAATGAGTTAAATCAAACAAGGTTGTAAATGAATCATGCTCTGTGAAAAGGGGGCTCAATCCATCTGGAAAATTTCGACCCAGGTCAGCCTCCGCATTCCGCAGAGTCTGACCTGGACCAATGTTTTTTCGCCATTGGTCAGTTTTCTGTATGTCCAAGGACCGGTATATCTCATGATCCAGTTGACTATATGACTAAGTAGATTTTATGGATTCAAGGCCATGTGATGACATTCCGGGTACAATGTATCACAGATATTCATTAACTCATTACCAAAGGACAAAATTTTAGACTGGTCCATATTGAAAGCATTTACAGATGACAAAGTAAATGTTGTTAAAATGCTGATTTCTTTTTTTCAATCGGTAGAAAACATTGTGGGAAAAAGAGAAAATGCTGGTTACCAGCATTTTCTCCATTTACCACAATGTTTTCAAAAGATCTCTTCCCCAGGGTTGTTAAAAGACATTGTGTGATAAAGAGTTAAGCTCCTATATGTGGAACCTTCGGCAAAAAGGTTATTTCATAATATACTCACAAATATAGTATAGGCCGTATTTTGCAACTCTGAGTTCCTGTGCTAGGAGTTGAACATTTTCTGATGTTGGGCGTAGAAAACAAATACACTTTAGATGCTTCATGGTCTCTCTTCCACTAGAATCTATCCTTTCAAACAAATATACCTCTTTCTGCAAGATTTCTGACTGGGCATATACCATACTGACAATGCTTGTCTGTAAAAGATAATACTAGATATAGCGGTGTAGAGCTATAGTAAATTTCTCTTGTATCAAAAATTCTTGTTTAAAATCCATAAGGTACTAGACCTGTAATACTACTAGTGCAGCATGGCATAGAATTTCTTTATAGTTGATATAGATACAGACTTTTACAAAAATAATACTTTTGCATATTTTTAAATGACCAGAAATTCCTTTGATGTCTATCTTGAAATTATTTGTTGATACTTTTGTTAGGTTCAAGAAAAAGAAGGTAGTAATTATATCCTTTTGTAATGAGAATATAGAGGTTTTGGATTTATAATGATAATTCTATTCTCTAAGAAGGACAAAAAGGAAAAAGTGGCTTGATGAAAGGAATTCAGCAATACTCATTTTCAATCCTAGCAAATTTTGTAGGCTAATATTTTAGTGGAAATAGCTGTTTTCCGTTACGGGTCCACTACCCTAAGGGGATCCATAGCTTTGATGCCTTGCTTGGTAAAAAGCATCAAAAAGAGAGCTGATCTGTAGGAGCAAACCCAATAGTATACTTCAAATAATTGATAGAATACCTAACAACTTATTTGCAATTCCTTGAGCCAATCCTACATTGTCTCATGGTATTACACTATATCCCTACATTCTCAAACTTAAAGAACAGTACCATACCTGTAGCATCAGAGAATAAAGGTACAGCAGCATAACCCATCATGCTACCTTTCAAAATGGTTATATTGTTAGTTTATGACCAAATAAATGAGAGCCCCGATAGCTCATTCGGTAGCATGCAGGACTTGAGAATATGGGGTCCAAGGTTCGATCCCTGGCTGTGGTTTCAAGACAGTTCCACAACAAGACAGTTCCCCGACACAGATTTTTGAGACAGTTCCCCGACAGAATTGGAGACAGTTCCCCGACACTTTTGAAGACAGTTCCCTGACACTTTTGTTTCATGGAAAATGACCTTTCCTACTGTAGAATTAACACAATTATAATTGATAATTATGAGAAATTGAAATGTTCGTGGATAATTGATGTTGTGATTGAAATAGGCCTATCTGTACCCTGTGAAGAAGATTGCTATATATAAATTCATAGGTAGTTATTGTCTCATGAATTCACAACGAATCACGACTGTCATGAACATAAGAGAATTTTAAGGGGACTTTTAGCCAGCATCAAAGTAGATAAAAGGATAGAGAGTATTTTGTGTTGATTCTATAGAGTCTTTGAATAATTTGTAGTTTAGTTATGTGCATTCCCCTGTTTTATAGAAATAGGCCTAAAGCAGAGAGGGTGGGGGGGGTGTTACTGATTGAAATACCTTTTTTATCTTAGTACACTCGAACAATTTTACATACATGTACATGCATATTGTAGAGTGAGATATACATTTCGGAGAATGTACATGTATTTCGATAATGTCTTGATATTTTGTGTCGATAGGCTGTCAAATTGTGCCGTCAAACTAAGCTTTTATATAGACGTTACCACGATGGCAAAATGTACTCGCCAATCACATGTATACCTAAAAACACTTCATTTAGTCACAAAAGATCATTTATCCATAAAATCCTTTATTAAACATTACTTTTTATCTACGATAATACTTATTTTGTTGTTTGACATCAAACAAAAAAGTCTGGGAACTGTCTTCAAAAGTGTCGGGGAACTGTCTCCAAATCTGTTGGGGAACTGTCTCCAAAACTTGTGTCGGGGAACTGTTTTGTCGGGGAACTGTCTTGTTCCCCTGGCTACGGCCCCCCCCACTTGGCCAATTTCTTTCCGAGGATTCATGATAGAATGCAACAGGATTTATTCCTCTCTCACTTCTGACCATTGTTTCGAAGACTTAAGCAGCCAGTGGCTTGGAAAGAAAATTGTGCAAAGAACTGCTAAAAGAAACTCTACGAATGCTTGGATAGCTGCATTGGCAGATATTAATGTTGAAAACAGAGTTAATCAATCAATCAATCTGTTATAAAAGCAAAAATTTCCCCATTACATACTGATTAGTAAGAACATCTCAATTACCCCAGTTACAGTTTCAAGCAAAAACTGCTTCTTTTATGGCAGATCTTTTGACAATATGCTAGTTTTAATCCAATCACAGGGGGCATAATACCGTAAAACGCCCCTCTGCTATACAGTCAATGCTTACATGTGGTATTGTTTTTTTTTACTTAAAAGAAGAAATTTAATGAAAGTTTCAGCTTCATTCCGTTGAAAAATATTGTATTTGATGTTTACGAAATGAATCCATAAACCAATTGCAATTTTTTGACACATAATTTTGATTTTCATGGGTTTTCGCGATTTATAGAGGGGCGTTTTACGGTATTATGCCATAAATAATAAATGAGTAAATAGAAAATAACAAATTAAATAAAGAAAAAGAAAAAAAAAAAGTAATAGAGACTTCTAAATGGGACCGAAGTTTTTTTTTTTTCCCGGTCGAATCTTCTTTGGATCGAATCTTGCTCCATCCATTTAACGTAGAAGGAGAAAAAGCCACTTACTGTCTCTTTGTCCATCAGCAGAACTTTCATCCCCGGACCACTCTCAGCAATCATGTTGCTGATATACTGTTTAATTGCAAGAATCACGTTCATTTTAGGCAGTTTATGTGCTTTCGGTTTCTTAATTTGACATTTAACGGGAAGTTGTTCATTCGGAACATTTCAATATGAGAAAGGGGTTAAAACCACCTTGATTGGTGAAAGCCAGCCGGATAGTCTCAAGTGCTGGGGCACGAGATGTGTACAATCAACAAATAGATCTCGTGACTCTTGATTATGTTTGTCAGATTCCCACTGTTGGTCAACTAAGATATCTTAAAGTCACAATAAAGTCCAAATGAAAAAAAGCATGTTTATAAAAGAAAAGACTATTTCATATAAGTTTTGATATGTACACAGAGCGGTTCCGGGACGTTTCGCCCCAAAACCATTTCCTCCCCTAGTCGTTTCGCCCCCAAGATGTTTCCCCCCAGGTCGTTTCCCCCCTGGTCGTTTCGCCCCCACTGGTCGTTTCGCCCCCCTGGTTGTTTCCCCCCTAGTCGTTTCGCCCCCTGTTCAAGAAAAGCTGAATTGCTCCTTAGAACTTTTATAAATCTTAATAGCAGGACAATATTAAGAAACACAATATATATTTTTTTGTTTGGCATTTGCATAATTTGGACAATGAGACCCTTATCAAAAAATTAATTCTTATTCGTGTGGCAAAAGGGTAAGAATTGTTACATTAAAAAGAAGGCAAAAAGCTTCTATTAATGAAAGAATCATCACCCTAGCTTTACAAAGGCCAATATTTTGGTTACTGACAGAAAAAAAAGGAAGTATCAAGACTTGCTCAAATTGTGATGTTAGTGGCTGAATAGTCTAATTCAATGAAAAGAGGAGTAAATACTGGTAACCAGCATTTACCTTTTTTCCCACATTGTTTTTAATTGCTTACCAGGGTATCAACGGTTCTTGCATTTTACCAAAACACCTCCCCTTTTTGTGTTATTTGTACAAGGAAATAATAGAGAGTAAAACAAAAGCCATCGTAGGCGGATTGTGCTCCCCGAACAGGTCTCTGTTTAGGAAAGTGAAGGCTGTCGGCAAATAGTTGGTCACAGGAGAGGAAAGTGGGGGTGAAACAGGCTACTTGTGTTTCGTCCCGTCTGCCAAACAGCATTTGCCAATGTTCAATTTACTAAGGGCAATAAGGGCAACAACTTATCAGACATTAAGCACCCTTTTCCCGTAACATGGTTTGACATAGATTTAAAAAAGGGAGGCACATTTTAAAACTTTTAATAAACAATATGAATGCGAAGATTCATGGAATTCTGACGAAAACTGACGGAGTTATTAGTAGAAATTGGATTTTTTTTTTTTTTTTTTTTTTTTTTTTTTTTTTACAAGAAACCCCCTTTTTCCATGACACAGCGTCAAATTGGAAAACCGAGAAAATACTTCGGCGCAAGATCCTTCATGTATGAAGATTCATCCAATTTAGTCCAGGGGTTGTGGAGAAATGGTTTCGGATGAACGGAGAGACGGACAGAAGGACGTATTCTGGATTGAAGTTCAAAACTTTTCTGTATAATATTAACCCTTTTTACGATGAACCTCAGAAATATAAATGATAAATCAAGACAGTGAAATCTCTTTACACATTTGTATTTCTACATAAAGATATATAAACGCATCTATACCTTTTGATAATAATTGGTGCAGACAATATTGAAAGTAATGCTTAATGTGACAAAGGATTACGTAATCAGTTAAGCGACTTCACAGTAGCAAAGTCAAATTGACAAAGATTGCGTAATACGTAATTAACGAGTTGATAATCAGTGGCCTAATAGGATTATGACGGCACGTGGTAGCCTTTTGACCAACAACACGGTGAGCTCTCTCAAGCAGAAAACAATTTTGGGTGTCATTAATCTTTTAAAAGATAACCTAGAAGGTGAAAGAGAGGTAAAGACCGAGATCAGGTCGGCGTCATGTGGTGCATCATCTTTGTCTGCTATGCGTAGGTGATCAGCATCGTGACAAAAGGAGATACAATTCTAAATGATTCTTTTCCCTATTTTTTTTTGTTCTGAGTTTTAACCTTGATCTAGGATTGGCTTTTTTATATAAACATGTATATATAAACTATTGACGGAATTTCACGTTTCCTTTGGAAATGACGATTCTATTACATATCTATACAGCGGCAGTGATATCAGTATATATATTCAGTCCAGTTTTTTCTTGTCATGATTTTTCATTTTACTTTTTGGGTAAAAAAAAATCTAGCAGATATAATTAAAGAAGTTTAATATTGCATAAAACATGCGTTTTCACACCTCAGCATTAGTCACATTCATTGCGCGAAAAACATTGCGTGATTAATAACTCAAATAAACAAGGCGATCAACGGTATCGATGAAAAACCTTAATACTTTAGTTTATTGTATCAAAAGACTATCAAGGACACTTACATCGGTAAACATGTATGTATATATACTTTCTTTCTTCTTCTTTTCAGAAAATTATGATTCTGTAGAAGCTAATTAGCTTATGTACTATGTACATGTGGCCTCTATTACTTTATGATTTGAATTAGATCTAATATAATAATTCTTAATATACACTATCATTCAAGAATCTTTGAACCATTATTCTCTTAAGGTGCTCATTGCTTTAAATTATTTTGGGGGCGAAACGACTAGGGGAGGAAATGGTTTGGGGGCGAAACGACTAGGGTCCGGGGGCGAAACGACTAGGGGTGAAAAATAGAGGCGAAACGACCAGGGGGGAAACGACCAGGGGGGAAACGTCTTGGGGGCGAAACGTCCTGTTACCCACAGAGCAAGCCAACCTGTCTGGCTGCCAGCCAACCGCACCTGCACACCTTCATTCATGCATTTGTTTGTTCGTTCTTTTGTAAGTTCCTTCCTTCCTTCCTTCCTTCCTTCATTCCTTCCTTCCTTCCTTCCTTCCTTCCTTTTCTTTCTTCCTTCCTTCCTTCTTTCCTTCCTTCCTTCCTTCCTTCCTTCCTTCCTTCCTTCCTTTTCTTTCTTCTTTCCTTCCTTCCTTCCTTCCTTCCTTCCTTTTCTTTCTTCCTTCCTTCCTTCCTTCTTTCCTTCCTTCCTTCCTTCCTTCCTTACTTTTCTTTCTTCCTTCCTTCCTTCCTTCCTTCCTTCCTTCCTTCCCGGTAATTGTATGAAAACAATCTTTATATGCGATCCCTGATCCATCAACCAAGGCGTCCATCTACCCATCCATCCATCCATCCATCCATCCATACATACATACATTGATCCATCCATCCACCCACCCACCCACCCATCTATCCATCCATCCACCCATCCATCCATCCATCCACTGACTGGAGAAGAAACCCAGCAGCTTTATCGATCTGACGTTCACGGTCATACTAGATTACGGTAACAATGTAAAATAGTTTTCGCCGAACCCATTTTCTAGGAACGGTAACTCTATCAATGACCAAGATGGCTGAAAGTGTGGAAATCTGGATGTGTCAGGAATTGGGAAAGCTTGGTATCGATGCATCAGAAGATAATGCGAAGTATGTGTTTAAGAAAATGTTAAATAAGTAGTATTGGAGAAGTTCTAGTAAAGCGGGAGATCAATTCAGCATTTTGTCATTCAGAAAAAAACCTAGTTTCACTTTGTTCAGCTTGAGTGAAAGTTCAAATTGTTGTGCAATCCATATGCCATTTTGACCAGGTCTTTTTCAAGTGAATTCATATCGCCTAGAATGACACCTTAATTTGTAATGCAAGTGACGAAAAGAAAAGGGCATACATATGGTCTTTTTTTAAAAGATGAAAAGATAAGCAAAGAATGAAATTTCAGCTTCACTCCATTGACCAATATTGTATTTGAAGTATACCAGTTCTGAATGAATCCATAAAACTTCCAAACCTTATGACGTACAGCAGAGTTTCTGATCATGCAAAACAATGTCTGAAGCATGTATAAACGAAGTAAAACAGGTACTAAATCACGAACATATTGTTGAAATCGCGCATTAAATACATCCGAAGTTGACAGAGTTGACACACGTGTAATTCATGGTCATTCGAGTTTAATGTCTATAAAAAGAAATCAAGGTACACAGTTTTACGCAAGGTTTATCGATCAAAGATCAACGAACCAATCAAATTTCAGATCAGTCCGAGTAGGTACTTGTCAGAGTGGAATTAACATCGTTCACCTCACGTACATGTAAGTAGGTACAGTCCGCGTCACGCAATTGAACCAAATTTCTCGCGTCCGTGATGGAACGTGTTACGCAATCGCGAAATCTCGTCACGGCAGTTCGAAAAGCTTCGTCGTGACAGCATTGTTTCCGCGAAGACACACGGGGAAATTTCGTCGCGATTCGTCTCGGAATTTCGTCGCGTGCCGTCACGACAGAGGTAAATCAGGATCTGGGATTAAGGTGGGATCGCTTATAAATCATATTAGCCGCGGCGTCGCGCGACAATTTCCTTACAGCTTTGCAAGTACAGTGCAGGTAGGAATTTGTTCTGAGTAAAAAAAAAAGAATCGTCTGAAGGAAATAGGTTGTTTACACAACTTTACTGCTAAATGAGATTTACCCATGGTTACAAAGTACACACTAAGGCCAGAATTTTTTAATTAGTTGATTTACAAACCCGCCGACTGCAATTTTCCGAAAAACGGAAAAAAAATATAAGAAGGTTCTATAAAAAAAATTAAGTTTTTTCACCGACCCTGATCATTATTTGTTTCGTCAGAAAAATGTATTTAAAGCCAATATTCACCCAAACTTTTTAACTGGTACCTGTTTTGCCTCATGTAACCATCCGATACGAACATCAATAACATGCAGAAGTGGGGCTCAAGCTGTCGATCGCCTCTTTTGCCAAAAGCAGTTTTCCTTTGACTAGCGAAAATAAGTGGCAAAAGGATTATTTATTAGCAATTTCTTCAGTTTTTTTGTCTCAACTCACGTGATAAGTGGAGAAATACTGAAGCAGGAAAGATGGTACAGGGCGAAAAGGTTATCTTGAATGGCTCAACTTTGCCTCAAGCTCACACGGCGAAAAAACTTCGCCTTAAGGACAGTCCTGACCTTGCTTATTCTCATGAAATTTTGGCAATCTATGACAAAGGATGACAAGTTATCCCTTATTAACTTTATCAATTTGCGCAAGACACCAGATTGTTATGATCCTTACCTGTCACTAATTTACTAAATCCACCTCTTTATCCCAAGAATTTTTTTTTTTCCCACGGGTAAAGCATATTGGTTTAAATTACGTCAGCCGATCGATCGGTACTGATTCTCAAAACACGAAATCATAAAAATAAACTTGAATTACCACTTCTTACAGCTTACAAATTTACTTTTTAAATAAAATTTTATTTACAATGATGGATGATTAGATGGTAAACTGAAGGATTAGAAAAATCTTGAGGACAATCAGTTGCCTTCCTCACGCAGGCAGGTCAAGCAAAATCTGTTGTGTAGTGTTCTATTTTTAGAATACTCTATACCTTTTCCTTACCAGTCTCGACATTATTTGCAATCTGATGAGAAATATTACAGTTTGGAGTCAAGTTTAACTCTGGTATTTTTATGAAGGGAGTTCAATCTGCTAAAATTATCTCATTACCAAACGACAAATACTCAGACTGGTCCAAATTGAAAGCATTTGCAGACGACACATTAAGTGTGAATGAAAAATAGAAATTTGTTTTTGGAAGGGTTGAAACTATTGTGGGAAAAGGAGAAAATGTTGTTTACCAGTGATTCCTTTTATAACAGTGTTTTCAAAAGGCTTCGTAAAACGGGCTGTTAAAAGTCTGGATTATGTCGCATCGACAGCCTTGGTCTTTAAGCGCCCAGTTAAAGAGAAACAATTATGCAAAGTGCGAACAACATACATGTACATGTTCAACAACATTAGACAAACATGATAAATGAGGAATGAATAAAAAAACACACACACAAATTAACCCTGTCCCAAGCAACAAATTTTAGACTCTTCCAAAAAGAAAGAGTTCGCAGACGACAATTGTAAATTTGACGAAAATGACAGAAAGTTCTCCAAATGGTTGTTATGAGCAATTTCTCCTTTTTCCACATTCTTTCAAAAGACCTGTACTGTGAACACGTAAAAACCACGGTTTGTATGGGAAAGTGATAATGCCCCTTTTTTATCCAGTCAGACTATCAACAAGGATTCAGCGCAACTGAGGGAGTTGGTTTGGAGCAAAACCTTCTTCAGGTTGTACAAGCGCAGAATGATGTTTGACGCTAGAGACGATCGGTGAACACGCTGTGGCTTTTGTTGGCAATTGTGTCCTTGATTTCGAAGTTAGTGGGGTGTCATTATTAACATAATGATACAGATGTGCTGTGAGGCGGACTCTGGCTAACTAGCGAATGACTTGATGTTTGGGCATCTGCATCAGTTCTATTGCATTCTTCAACAGGTGCTGAAGAAAAGTTAGAGGGTTGTTTTTGTCCTTCTGCTCTAGTAACGGATTGTTTTGGAGACACTACCCGGATGACTTTGGCTTTTTTGGTACCAGCCTTCTGAAAGTATGATTTTTTTTCGTTTCAAACATATGAACTAAGAAAACTGAAAGTGTTTGCCTTACAAAATCACAACGGTATGTATACTCTAGCTGCAATGTGATACATCCTATACCATGCTTCCAACATTAAAATCCTACATGTCGCTGTGATTTGGTGAAAGGCCAACACTCGCATGTTAATCATGACATGAATTGTGCAGTGTACGATAATGAGCCATAATGGCCTAGACAAAAATTCAAAGTGGGAATGTGAGTGAAAAATTTTAAATACTAGGTGTAGCAGAGTTATTGCTTTTGTGCACTGCACTTTTCCATAATGTACATGTACTCAGTCTGTGTATGACGTTAACAGTTTAAAATTTGGAATAAATGACCCACACAAACAATGAAAGCGGACGGGACGTGCCTAATAGACTATTTTGTGAAAGGTCCGCTGGAAAAAGCATCCACTACTTTGATATGGAAATAGAGACAAATGAAGTAATAAGAAGTAAAGCAGAGATTTTAAGCCTTTTGTGAGAAACATTCATAAATGGGAAATTTTCTTACCTGTTGTGGTTGTGTCCTTTCGAGAGTTGACGATGACTTGATACTGATGCTGCCTGACAGATTGATTTTTTTTCCTTCATCTCACCTTCTGTACCTGAATCAAGAACATTAGCTGTGGCGATCTCCTTTGCTGTACCCCACTTTACTTTGTATGATTTCCGTCCGTCTGTTCGTCTGTCTGTCTACTAATTAAAGGCCGTACATGTACATGCTACGGAAAGAGCAGAAAGTACTCGTCACGAGCAATTTCCACGCAATGTTTTCAAATGTCTTGTAATGCACAGACACCTGAAAATAAGGGTTTGTTTGGAAAAAGGTAAATTTCTCTTTTTTCCCATTTATATCCATGTATCTTGCTCCTTTACCGTCTGTCTGTTCATCTGTCTGTCTACTAATTAAATGCCATACATGCTGCGGAAAAAGCAGAAATTACTCGTCACTAGCAATTTCTCCTTTTTCACCCAGTGTTTTCAAATGTCTTGTAATACAGACACGTTAAAAACAGGGTTTGTTCGGAAAAGGGTTTATTTCTCTATTTCCATTTCTATCCATATCAACTTCTATAAAACAAGGGACTTTCAGGGAAATGGGTAATTTCTCTCAAAAGGGCTTGTTCAAAAAGGGGTTAATTTCTCTCGCTCCATGTATTTACATGTATCTCTCTCTTTCATCGTCTCTCTATCTTCTAATGAAAGGCTATTCATGCTGGTAGAATAGTCCTACTTTCTCCTTATCCTAATTCAACTATCAGCTAACAAGATTAAGTAACCTTATTCGATCGATATTAAGAATCATGGTCAGCACAACGGGCAAATTCTCCTTTTCCCTGGAGTGTTTTCAAAAGACTGAAAATGGCGGAACTTTCTCCAAAAGGACTGTGGCTAAGGGAGATATTGCTTGTTACGAGCAATTTCTCCTTTTCCCTCAATGTTTTCATTAAAGGAAAGTGAAGGTTGTTGGGAAATGGTTGGTCATTGGGTTTATTTATAGTATGTTGTTTAATGCCGTTTCAACAGTATTTCAGTAATATCGCTGCGGCCAGTGCACCTATCCATGCGTTCCTAGAGGTTTTTAAACCAGTACTCCGCACCATATTCTTTCCAAGCTACTGGCTGCTTTCCCACATAACCATTGTCGAAACAACAGATAGCAGTGCGAGAGGAATGAATCCTGTTGCAATGAGTATCATCAAAACTCGGAAAGAATATTGGCCGAGCCGGGGATCGATCAGTGTACGTAAGAGTTCGATTCTTCAGTGCGGGCACGACCGCGTCGTGTACTGAATGAAGAAATCGGAAAGAGCTCGCACGTAAGTCGTGTCCCCAAGGCGATATTTCATAAGTCCGGGCACGGCCGTGGGGCACCCAACAAGTTTTTCTTCATTGAATACACGACAGTCGGCCTCGCAGTACGAATTTTCTTGAGTGCGTACACAACTGTCAGGTAAATAGTCACTTTGTTTTAAATATTTGTTATTAGTAAGTGTGACAACTACGATGTACATGTGGCCTCGCGGAATATTCTTCTTACAAGCCAATCTGAAAAGTAAATTTATTCGACATTAAAAATAATGCAATTAATGATATAAACTTAAGATCTAGGGACATTTTTCAATGAACTGATGAAGAAGAAAAAGATGAGGAAAACTTTTTCGGTACACTATTCATTGGTTTAACCCATTCGCTACTTACATCTGTCAAGACTCCTTGACGATAAAATGGTCGCGACGGTTCGTCACGGATAAGAAGGTACTGCCAGAAAAATCCCTACAGCTAATAAAAAATCCAATTTGTTCTTCGTCGCGTGTCGTGATGAGATTTCGTCGCGCGGCATCGCGATATATCGTCACGGTAAATGGCCGTCCTCGCTGGCCGTGACGATGCTTTCAGCTGTCCTCGCTAACGGCCGTCGTCACGGACCGCGAAAATTGGTTCAATTGCGTGACGCGGACTGTAAGATATGTTGTGAATTTATCTACAAAAGCATGATAACATCTTCATAGCAATCCAAAGATGCCGACAATAATGAGTGACAAGTAAATAATCAATAAAAATAATAAGAAAAAGCGAAATTTTAAACTCTTAGTGCTCTTATTGATCGGTGGAATTCCAATCTATCTAAAAATAGATCACCCTGCAAACCTGACATCAGTGACGTTCCAATATTTCAGTGTCGGCAATATTCGATAGGTTAGCAGCGAGTGACTTGCAGTATGACAGATAGTCTTGTTTGACCATAAGTATTGGGACAGCTGACAAAATAATTATTTTTTGCAGACTAAAGTTTTGGGACACGAAAAAAATTTAATTATTTTTTACTGTCCCAAAATTTAAGCAAATTACGGTAACCCTTTACCCAATGAGACATTTCTAAGGTATCTCAAATTGACCCTAAATAACAGCAAGGATGAAGCCGTTTCTTATGTGTATATAACATCTTTTTGAAAGCATAGAAAACATTGTGACAAAAGGTGAAATTGCTAGTCAGAAGCAATTTCACCTTTTGCCGCAATGTTTTCAATAGGCTCCTACAAGCAATGCGTAGAAATGAGTATCTATGGAGTAACGGGTTAAATAATTATGTTTTTAGTATCTATTTGTTCATATGTTAAGTTGGCTCTTCTTTAATTTTAGATTCTTTTTCATAACGTAAAAGTTAACCCTATTGCTGCTAAGTGCTACTCACTGACCTTTTGTGGACAGTGTTTTTTAATATCAGACTGTCTGATCTTGGATCTACACAGTCAGATTACGAGATAGTTTTCCTAAAACATAACTTTGAAATACCAATATTTGGGGTTTTACTATCAACTTAGAGATTTCATTTTAGTTACCATGCAGGATAACGGTTAAGCCATTTCTTTGGTTCTTTCCAGATATATTCTTGGGATAGAAACAGCTGAAGAACTAGAAGAATATATGCTAGAGTTACTAGATGGTTCTGATCCAAAAACAAAAGCCTTTATCAAAGAGTTGCTGATAAAATGGAGACCGTATAATAATTCTTGTATACCAGAAAATGTACAGGTAAATTTGTGACTCTTCCAATTAGGTTTTCCTTTTTTCCACTAGAGAGTATCTGTCTTTCTTTTAAGATTATTGTATTAAAGAGGGCTTTAATAAAAATGAGCAGAATGTTATTTTCTACTAAGAGAAGAGGACTAAGTCTTATTATACCCCTGCAAAACGAATGTTTTCGGGATTATAATGGAATCAGCCTGTCTTTCTGTGTGTCTGTCTGTATGTCCATCTGTGTACAAAATATTAGTAATTGCCTGTTTCTGTCAAAGCGCTGGCGGGGGTATTAAAGGTGGGTATTTAGAATTTTTGCTTCTCACTTAATTAAAAAAATATATATATCACTGAAATTTATATGAAAAAATAATACAAAATAATACAAAGCCTCTTAAGCTATTTTTAGATTTCGCGCCAAAAATCAAAATAGCATTGTCGGAATGTCAAGTGACTGGCACGTGACTAATAACACTTAAATTCCATCTCAAAGCAAACATGTAATAATTTTTTTCCATAATGTCTTCTTCGGACGTTATGTTTAAACTTTGTCTGTGTATTCCTGTATGTAACTGAAAGAATTGAACATCTAAAAATAGAATGTGTCTCCCGTTGGTGTCAATCTGGGCTGTAGTAAATCTCTAATTTCTCGTGTTGTCGGATGGTTTTGGACTACTGGGGTTTTATGAACATAAATTAAAAGGCTTTGGGAGTATAAGGATGATTCTTTTGCATTTTTGTAAAATTTCTATCCCAAAATCTGAAGGACCACCTTTAAGTCACATTCAGTGACCTCACTAGTTTCTGTCTGTTATAGAAATTTTCAGTCATTTCAATTTATGTTTGTAGGGAAAAAAAATAGGTGGAATGCGCAATGTGAAATTCTATATTTGAAATACCCGGTATATGTACAGTATTCCAGAAGACTGTGATGATGGTACATTTTTTCCAGGTTTATATAAAACCAAAGCAAGACGAGAATTACTATTCTGGGAAAGAGAAGAAAAGATCCAACAGACATGACCGAGGTCAAAGTTTTGTTCAGAATGGTCCTACCTCACAGGTAACAGACTTTGTAGAATTCTGGTGATACATCCTTAACCCTTTACCAAACGACAAAATGTTAGACTGGTCAAAATTAAAAGCACTTGAAGACGACTAATATAACTCAAAAATTGAAATTTGTTTTCAGCAGGGTAGAAAATATTGTGGGAAAAAGAGAAAATGCTGGTTAACAACATTTTCTTCTTTTCCCACAATGTTTTCAAAGTGCTTCTATCTCAGGGTTGTAAAAACCAGGAATTGTTTGGTAAAGGGTTAAAGCTCTAAGGATAACTTTCATTGTTTTTGCAGACATTGCAGATCAAGATCAGATTGAGATTCACACACATTTTAGATTAAAAATCTGCCCAGAATGAGATTTTAACCCTGTACTAAATAATCCCTGGTTTTCACGACTCTTGGGAAGGAAGGCTTTTGAAAACATTGTAGGAAAAGGAGAAAATGCTGGTTACCAGCATTTTCTCCTTTTCCCACAGTGTTTTCTACTCTATCATAGACAGAAATCATTATTTGAGCTACATTTGAATTGTTTACTACAAATGCTTTCAGATTGGTCCAGCTCAAAGTTTTGTTGGTTGGTAATGGGATAATATACATGTATCAAACAAATTACCAGGTGACATTTAGATTATTTTCTTACTTCATTGGCAAAAAACTCATGTGTCTCAGATGATGTGATTTGTCTTGGAAAGGGCAGAAAACATTATTGGAAAAGAATATTTTCTGCTTTTCCCACAATATTTTCCAACTCATTTTTCCCTTAGGATCATTAACCCTTTAGCACACAATCCCTGAGATAGAAGCCTTTTGAAAACATTGTAGGAAAAGGAAAAATGCTGTTCACCAGCATTTTTTCCTTTTCCCACAATGTTTTTTTTTTTTCCATTTCAAAGATAGCAATTATCTTTTTTATCATAAATAAATTGTCCCCTTCAAATCTTTCAATTTGGACAAGTCTAAAATGTTCTTGTGTCATGAAGGGTTAAGACATGAATAGTTTGGTTGGGGCTAAATGGGCTTCATCTTCTATGATGATTCTTACTTTTTTTGCTTTAAACAGCCTCAACATACTGGAGACAAAAGCCAAGTGTCAGAGAAAGAAGTCAAAAAGAAACAGAAGTTTGTTCCACTGTATAGTAAAGAAGGCAGAGCAATGGATGTTGTCCAATTACAAGGTAGAGCTTTAGCTCTTTAGCAAACAATCCCTGATGTTCACAACCTGGTAGAAGGAGCCTTCTGAAATCATTGTTGAAAAAGGAGAAAATGCTGCAGAAAACCAGCATTTTCTCCTTTTTCCACAGTGTTTTCTACTCTTCTGCAGTCAAGTTTTCAATTTTTGAGTTGCATTCATTTTGTTGTCCACAAATGCTTTCAATTTGGACAAGTCTAAAAGCGTATTGTTTAGTACAGAATTTACCCCTAAGGAAGCTAAGTACGAGTTGTTCTTTAGAGAAAAAATTGAATGGCAACAGCAGACCATGTTTGGCAGACAGTGTAGATCAAGATCAGACCACACGAAATGTGCAACCTGATCTTGGATTTACACCATCCTCTATTTTGTCAAATACTTTGGCAGTATTGAATAAAAATACACACATGTAAACTGCAATGTTTTAGTCTTTGTTCCAGCTGAAGAAACTTTCGATATGGCCTGCAACACCAGAAAAGGGGCATTCAAACATTTGCTTAATCCATTACCACACAATCCCTACTTTTGATGCCCCTGAGAAAGAAGCCTTTTCAAAACACTGTTGGGAAAGGAGAAAATGGTAACCAGCATTTTCTCCTTTTCCCACAGTGATTTTTACCCATCCCAGAACAAATTTCAATTTTTCACTCACCTTTATTTTGTCGTCTGCAAATGCTTTCAATTTGGACCTGTCTGAATTTTTAAAGAGTTAAAAGGTTGTCCAGGATCAGACTACACAGTCAGCCCATGCTAATAGACATGACACTTTGCGTTCTTCAGTTTGGATAAGTCTGACATTTTGTCGTTTGGTAAAGAGTTAACATACAAGCCCTCATCTCCTTCAAAACAGAATTCTATTTAACCTTTTTACCAAACAACAAAATTTGGGACTAGACCAAATTGAAAGCACTTGCAGACGATAAAAAAAAAATGTGAATCAGAAATTGAAATTTGATTAGGAAAGGGTAGAAAACATTGATGGAAAAAGAGAAAATGCTGGTAATAATGTTTTTCAAAGGCTTTCTTTCTCAGGGTAGTTAAAAGTCGGGATTGTGTGGCAAAGAGTTAACCCTTCACCAAACAACAGAATTTGGAACTAGACCAAATTGAAAGCATTTGCAGGCAACAAATTAGATGTATCCCATAAGGGAAAAGTTGTTTGAGAAGGATAGAAAACATTGTGGGAAAATCGAGAAAATGCTGATTTCCAGCATTTTCTCCATTTACCACAGTCAGTGTTTCCAAAAGCGTTCTTTCTCAGGGTTGCTAGAACTTGGGATTGCCTGGCAAAGCATTAAGAAATAGGTTGTCAAACACTTAATGTTGTTATTCAACTCTTTAGCTCACAGCAAAATTTACAAAGCATCCAAAGCAGTAACATCTACAGACAACAAATTTAGTACATGTATTGCTAAAGTGATTTGTCTGTAAAACTCTTTACCAAATGACAAAACATTAGACTTGTCCAAATTTAAAGCATTTGTAGACGACAAAATAAAAGGGATAAAATAAAAAAAATGACTCAAGAACTGAAACTTGACTATAGAATAGTATAAAACATTACTGTTGCTAGCATTTTTTCCTTTTTCCACAAAGTTTTCAGACGGCTTTTTCTTCTGGGTCATAAAAACCACTGATTTTTATCCGTAGGGTTAAAAGCTTGGAACATATATGGATGTGGGGCTACAGGGCCTTTCTTCTTTTTTCACTATTTTTTCTTTAACTGTTTTTCTCGCATAACCTACAGGATTATCAGGTTTTCTTCTTTTCCCACAATTTTCCAGATATTTCTTCCTCAGGATTGTGAAACCCATAAGATCATTTGACAAACTATCATTTTTTTTGTCTTCACTTGTAGGCAGACATGCATGTGAATGTCAAGCAGCCAAACACAAGTTGGTGGGGAATTGTACCAGATGTGGGAGAGTGGTATGTGAGCAAGAGGGATCAGGGCCTTGCCTCTTTTGTGGAAAACTGGTAAGTGCTGTGGCGGTATTCACCAAGGACATAAGACTGGAACTGCACTTTGAATAGCATATCTATAGAAGTGTGTAATGTAAAAATATTACATACCATAAAGGATTGTTTTGTCGCAGAGAATGGCTGTTGGAAACATTGTAGGAAGAGGAGAAAATGCTGAAATGCTGATAACCAGCATTTATTCTATTTCCCCACATTTTATTGACCCTTTCTTAGACCAATTGTTACATTGAGGCAGAAACTAATTTTTTTGCTTTAACTCATTACCAAAATGCTGGTTACCAACATTTTCTCCTTTTCCAACAATACTTTCTGAAGGCTTCTTTCTTGGGGTCGTCAAAAGTAGGGATTGTGTGGTAATGGGTTAAATGCCTTCAGTTTGAACAAGGCTAAATATTTGTCATGTGGTAAAGAGTTAAAAAATGATGGTTGAAAATTGCTTATGCATCGATGACACACTGACTTGACAATTACAGAGAATCTTTCATGTACACTCTGCAGGTTTGTACTCGCGAGGAAGAAGAAGTTCTCTCTCGAGGATCAAAGAAAAGTGAAAAGCTCCGTCAGCAGTTAATGAAAAATGGTCCAGAAAGGTTACTTAACGAGACCCTGTTCAACGGAGACCGAGGTTACCTACCTAATATGACCCATCAGATGAAGGATGGATACGAAAAAGCAGAGCAGCATAAGGAAAAATTGTTAGAGTTCGATAGAACCAGGTAATAATCCTCTAGTTCCATTAAATATTTACCAAATGACTAAATTTTAGACTGGTCCAAATTGAAAGCTCTTGCAGACAACAAATTAAATGCTAATCAAAAATTGAAATTTGTTTCCAGCAGGGTAGAAAACTCTTTTCCCACAATGTTTTCAAAAGGCTTCTATCTCAGGGTTGTAAAAACCAGGAATTGTTTGGGAAAGGGTTAAAGAGTTCAACCTTTCATTACACAATTCAGAGTGTAAACAACCTGAACCTATTACCAAATGACAAAATTTTAGACTGGTCCAAATTGAAGGCATTTGCAGATGACAAAATAAACGGGACTCAAAAACTAAATTTGACTTTAGAAAAGTAGAAAACATGGTGGGAAAAGGAGAAAATGCTGGCATTTTCTCCTTTTCCCACAATGTTTTTCAGAAAGCTTCTTCTTCTGGGTCGTATAAACCAGGGATTGTTTGGTAAATGGTTAAGGAAGAAACATTTGGAAAACATTGTAGGAAATGAGAAAGTGCTTGTAACCTTTTCCCACAGTATATTCCACCATTTTGAAGACAGAAGTTTTCCCTTTGGCCATGGTTGATATGTAATCTGCAAATACATTCAAGTTGGACAAGTCTGTAGTTTTTTGTTTGCTTGAGAGTTAACTTAGACGGTCTTCAAAGAAAATGTCAAGGGTTAAAGTTAACTATCAAAATGTGAACCCAAACGTTAAGTGTAAGTAACCCTTAAACAATTTTGACAGAGCATCTGATGAAAAAGAATCAAATATTTTTTTTGTTGGGATTTCAACTCTTTACCACACGAGAACAATTTCAACTTTTTTTTTCCTGTTTTCACAAGCCTTTCTTCCCGGGTCATTAAAAGTCGGCATTTTATGGTAAAGGGTTAATGCTATTTTAAACACATTTCATTCATATCATGGCATCAGTTGCATTTGCATAATGTATGCATTTCTTGGGATTTTACTCATTTACTCATAAAGTTGAACCCTTACAGAAACATTATTGTTTCGTAAAGATCACACAATGAATAGAAATGCATTTCAGTGTGAGGCGGACCTTTACAGAAACATTATTGTTTGGTAAAGATCACACAATGAATAGAAATGCATTTCAGTGTGAGGCGGACACAAGTTATAGATGATGAATCGGACTACTTCTCAACAGACAACAACCAGTGGCTAAGTAAAACTGATCGTGAAGCACTTAGAAAAAGGGAAGAGGAATTGCGTTCACAGAGACATGCATCGAGAAAGGAACGTAAAATGACTTTAGACTTTGCGGGTCGTCAAGTCATAGAAGAGGATCCGAATAAAAGTGTTAATATGTACGATGTAAATGACGAAATTGTTCAGAAAGTTCATTATGGTGCCAGACCAAAGGTGAAAGAAGATGAAGTATTTGTTACAAACAGTGATTCTGAGAGTATAGTTAACCCCAGTATACTTCAGCCAGCACCCCAGGTAAGTTTTCACCAGTTTGGTGTTTAGATTTTTTTAGGGTTTTATACCAACCAAATATTGTCAGAAAATATAGAAAAATATAAGAATTTCAGAATATTGTGTCGACGCTAGCTAAGGAAGACAGCCACTGTGTTGCACTATTCGCCTTTGGCTTATTAGTTCAAACTTCGTAAACCACGGGATTCACTTCAAACTGGATTTTAACAGTTATAACCTCCAATAGAATGACATCATCAAAAACCAATCAAGTATCACTTAAGATAACCTTTTGGCAATATCAACATTGTCAATCTGTTTATTTTGTTCTCTTTAGTAGTTTATCAAGAAAAAATGTTGAAATATGGTTTGATATTTCATGGTTAGAAGAAGTGAAAAATGCCGATTTCATTTTCTCTGAGTCTTCAATTGAAGGCAGAAACAGTAGTTCCCATGCACTAGTTACCTAGGTAAACAGTACATGCCATTCTGCAAGATGGAAATACAATCAAGCCTGCTGTAGTGGTTGGCTGAATTTAAGCAATCATCTGTCATATGCAACCCATTCTTTTGCTCCCAACGCATTTAAAAAATACTGTTCTGAACTGTGCGTTCGGCTCGGGGCGGCATGATTCACCACAGCCGTGAACAAGTTTCCAAGTCCCCTGCCACCTAACAGTATATATAACTGATAATGTATCCATGATAGCCACTTTTTTAACAACTGAATTAATCCTTTACTCCGTAAGACATTTCTATGGTATCTCTGATTGACCTTAAATAACAACAAGGATGAAGCGGTTTCTTATGTGTATATGACACTTTTGATAGCATAGAAAACATTGTGACAAAAGGTGAAATTGCTCGTCATGAGCAATTTCACCTTTTGCCACAATGTTTTCCAAAGGCTCCTTCAAGTAATGTGTAGAAAGGAGTATCTATGGAGTAAAGGGTTTATTTTGTGGTGCTTGGACAAACAAGAAATTGACTAGTGAAAAGTTTGGCCCAGGTTAGCCTCCTTTTCCCAAAGAGCTTCCTACACAGTTAAAGAGAAATTTCAGTTTTTGACTTACATTAGATTTGTTGTCTGCAAATGGTTTTAAACTAGACTGGACCAAACTATCGTCTTCTGTTAAACTATTAAACTCTCTGCACGTTAACAAAGTCATGATCTGAACTCTGAATATTATCAAACTTTCAGTTTGTAGGTAAAAAGGCTCAAACTATATCTAGACCAAAGACAACTGCATCGGATGACAAGCGCCCTGTAAGCCGTATACAAGATCGAGAATTGCAGGAAATGTCAGATGAAGGCATGTGTATGAGCATGCACCAACCATGGGCCTCGTTGTTGGTGTGTGGTATTAAAATGTAAGTGGACTAGATACTATATTTATTCTTTTTTTTAACACTTCACAAAACAATAAAGTATTTTAGTAACTGCACTGAAAAAAGTTTCTGAAAATGTTGTGGGCAAAAAAATAAAGAAAAAACCTGATAATCAGATTTTTTTCCTTTTCCTACAATGTTCTCGAAGATTTGACTTGTCCTTCCAAGCTACATTAATCTTTGTTGTCTCAAGATGCTTTCAGTTGGTGGAATTGAAATTTTTTTTTTTTTGATAAAAAATTGACTGGATTTAACCATAATCTAAGAAATTCTTGTTCCTAGAATTATTGTCTATTTTCTACCAATTCCAAACAACAAAATTTTGGACTAAACCAAACTGAAAGCATTTGCAGACAACTATTCAGATGTGGCTGAAGTAATGGAAATTGTCTTTGAACAGGTAGAAAACATTGTGGGAAAGAGCGAAAATGCTGGTTGTAAGCATTTTCTTCTTTTCCCACAGTGTTTTCAGAATTCCTTTTCAATTAGTGTGGTAAAGTGTTGATTCTTTACGTTACGACAAATTTTATATTCATTAATTTTGAAAGCAAATTTGATGTGGCTCAACCAAACAGATATGCTTATGAGAAGATAAAAACTTTGTAGGAAATTGAGAAAATGCTATGTCCCTTGGGGTTCTAAGACAAGGCATTGTACAAAGGTCGGGGGAGATTTCTTAATTTTCTTACACAGCATAGCATAATGCTCCTATCAATATATTACTTAAACTTTCAATGACAAATTTTGCAAATATAGAGACATTTAATTGGAAAACGGTAAAAAAAAAATGAAACAAAGGTGTAGTGGGTAGTTTCATTTTTATAAGTGCTAGATGAATGTTATAGTATAACATTTTGACCAATGGAATTGCAAATCCATGCCTGCATATTTTGTATGCCAGATACTTAATCATGTGATATTTGGAAGTGGATCTGTCACTGTAGACACTGACTTTGTTTCTGTCATGTATGATATTTTATCCACGTGCGACACATTTGAGCCCTAAACTTTACTGGTATATGATACCACTGAGCTGTGCAAGACACAGCCTGTAATGATATATGTTGAATCTGTTCACAGACATGAAGGGAGAACATGGTACACTGCACATCGAGGTCGTTTGTGGATTGCAGCAACTGCAAAACCACCAGATCCAGCAGAGGTTGCTGATGTAGAACAGACCTATAGATATATTCTTAAAAGTAAGTTTGACTTAGTTGTTTACTAGCTGGAAATTTGAAAAAAAGAACTGTGTTTCAGTGTCAAGACTTGTTTATTTTAAACTTTCGTTTTTTCTTCACAGATCAGAAATTGGATTCCCTAGTCACTAACCCTAGGTTTATAGCCTGAGGTATTGAACTAAAATAACAGAAATTTAGGCCTGTCCAAAGGAAAAGCACTTCCAGATGAAACTGTCATTTCTCAAGTGATTGGATTAGTCTTTGATAACCAGCATTTTCTCTTTTTCCCATACTGTTTTCTTACATCTTAACCCTTTACCAGACGACAAATTTTTGGACTGGTCCAAATTGAGAGAATTTATAAAATAAATGTGACTGAAAAGTTAAAATTTGCTATGGAAAGGGTAGAAAACATTGTGGGAAAAAGGCTTCTTTCTCAGGGGCATCAAAAGTAGGGATTGTGTGTTAATGGGATAAAGACAATTCCATTCATTTTAATCATGTTGAATATGTTTTTTTTTTTTTTTCAATTTGGGCAAGTTTAAAGATTTATTTTGTCTAAGAGGATGTATAGTTTTTCATTTTCCTTGACAGATCCAAATATAGAATTTCCTAGTCACTACCCTGTAGGGTGTTTACTTGGTTGTGTAGATGTTGTAGATTGTCTGGCACATGACGATTACGAAGAAAAGGTATAAAGACTGTCTGTTGTTTTGTCACTTTTTATTTCTCTCTTACTACTAGTCATTGTTTCAACGATGGTAATATGGGAAAGCAGCCAGTGGTTTGGGAAGAACATTGTGTAAAACACTGGTGTATGAAACTCATGCAAAGCATAGATAGTTGTACTTGCCACCATGCATGATATAAAAGAAATGTTGAAAAAAATAGTGTTGAACATCATACAAATACCAAAAAATAACAGACATATAGGATCTGACATGAGTTGGCTTTTGAGATAAGATTTTATTAAATGAGTCTAGAGAAATGTTATTAAACAAGCCTTTGGCGAGCTTAATAACATTTTCCTTGACGAGTTTAATAAGATTTTATCTCAAACGCCCATGAATGTCAGATTCTTTTTATCACATAACGATATTTCACAAAATATAGATCAGATGGTGCAAAAACATTCATAAATGCACCCACGGTATTTTCCATGAGACCCATTCACTGGTATGAAATGATTACAAAATGACGTCAAAAATGACATCACACAAATGTGATATCAAACATGTGTAAGATAAGAAAATTTATAATGGGTATATTATTCTGAAAACAAGGGAGGTTATTTGATAAATAGAATATCACAATTGGCCATTTCAACAGCATTTCTAGATCACAAATGTAGCTTAAATGATGAAACTTGGCTTATATAGGACATTATAATTTGTGGGAAATAAACAAAGCACTAGTTATATTGAGTATGATATTTCCCAGGATGTTTTCAAAGACTCATACCTCATATTGTTAACTCATTACTGAACGACAAAATTTTAGACTGGTCCGAATTGAGAGCAGTCAAAGACTACAAAATAAAAAACTGAATGAAAATTTGGAATTTGAATTGTGAAGGGTAGAAAACATTGTGGGAAAAGGAGAAAATGCTGATAACCAGCATTTTCTCCTTTTCCCACAATGTTTGCCAAAGGCTTCTTTCCCAGGTTCGTCAAAAGTTGGGATTGTGTGGTAATGGGTTAAGGTCAGATTTAGGGTTCACCTTTTACTTTCATTTACTACACTCCCTCCCCCCACCTTTCTTCTTCAAAAAAATAAAAGGACTGTTGAAATCATTGTGTGAACAGCAGAAATTACATGCATTTTCTCCTTCATCATGATTTTCTACCCTTTGAAATGAAAATGTCCTGGTGTATGCAACATTTGGTTTGTCATGCTTTGAATTCGGACAAGTTCTTGAGGCAAGAGTTAGGACATTGAAGTGCTGCTTGAATGTAGATTTACACTATTTCTGGATCTCTTCCCACAGGTATCTTTGGACTTCTTATAATTCACCGTTGGTGTTAGCATTTGTATCCATTATGTTTTAACCCTGTACGACACAATCCTGATGAAGAAAGCTTTTGAAAACACTGTGGAAAAAGGAGAAATTCTGGTTGAAAACATTGTTTTCTATCTAATCAAAGAACTTTGATTCAGTTGTACCGCAGACAGTTTTTTTCCATCTGCAGATGCTTTCGATTTGGAAAAGTTTAGAATTTGCCTTTTTGAAGAGTTAAATTAAAAGATTAAAATTTGATGGAGAAAAAGAAGGAGATGTGTCTGGTATAATCAAAATAGAAAGCATCAGCAGAATACAAATGTGAACCAAAGGATATTTATCATGTTTAAACCTTTACCACACAATGACAGCTTTTAACAACCCTGAGGAAGAGGCCTTTTGAAAACATCGTGGGAAAAGGAGAAAATGCTGGTAACCAGTTTTTTCTCCTTTTCCCACACATTTTCCTATGCTATCAAAGAAAAATTGTGTCACTTTAGCCACTTTGAAATCGCTGTCTACAAATACTTTCAATTTGGATAACCCTAAGATTTTGCTGTGTGGTAAAGGCTAGAAAACAATGTGGGAAAAGGAGAAAAGCATTTTCTCCATTTTTCACATTGTTTGCAAAAGTTGTTTATCTCAGGGTTGTTAAAACTTGGGATTGCTTGGTATAGGGTTCAGTTGGCTATGTACATGTATTTTATTTCAGTTTCCTGAAGGGGAGTCTGGTTCACCATTTGTGTTCATTTGTGAAAACCCACAACAGCTAGTGGTCAAATTTCCCATCAAAGGCAAACATAAATTGTGTAAGTAGTGAAAATTTCTGGCCTTTTTCCTGTTGCAGGTGGCTTCTATTGATCTTTGCAGTGACAAAGAATATATGAAAATTTTGGGGCAAATTGAAAGAGATTTGTCTGAACAAGTGTTTTCTTTGTTGTAATGTTTCCAATTTTATTTTTGTCCTGTTTTCCTCTTAAAAGTTTGCAGATGATGATTCTGGAAAAAAAAGCTTTTAGATGATTTAAGAAGAACTAACTTTACTACCTACTAGTAATGAGTCTAAGAATATGAAAAAGAGAATAGAAATCCATGCTATATGAGACCTATGACTTTAAAAGTTAGATATATTTCTTTACAATTATTTTTTCTTTTTCCCGTTGTTCTTTTATCATGACACAATTATTGTCTTCTTTGAAAATAAATATGTCTCAGTAAATTGAATTATTTCAAACAGATTATGGAATACAATCAAAATGTTTATCTAAATCAAAAGGATGTAGTGTATAGGTGTAAATTTTTTGCAATGTGGATTTTGGGGGGGGGGGGGTTTGTCTCAAAAGTACGGCAGTTCAAATGGAGACTTGTCCTGCATGGTGCAATGTTGGTTTTGTAATCTTGGGGTGGCTGGTTCGAGCAGCACTGAATCCATTAGGTTTTATGTGAGGTGTTCTTGGGCAAGACACATCAGATCTCTTGCCTAGTACTATTAAAACATAGGAAAAACATAAATATGTGACCATTCGTCCTGATAAGACTGAAATAAAATTGAAATCAACGCAAAAAATCAATCAGTCAATCTATCAATTAATCAGTTAAATAAAGTATTCAGTCATGGTGAAAACATTTGAATGCCACAAATTAATTTTGACTCAAGTGATGGAGTTTGTCGCGACAGGGTCAAAGATATTGTGAGAAAAGGAGAGAATGCTGGTTAGCATTTTCTGCTTGCGCACAATTTTCATATAAGCCTTCTTTTTCACAGTTGCTTGAAATTATGATTTGTTTGGATAACTCTTTACCAAGCGACAAAATTTTGGCCTAGTCCAAATTGAAAGTATTTGCAGTCGACAAAATAAATGTGAATCAGAAATTGAAATTTGATTCGGGACTGGCAGAAAACACTGATTTGTCAAGGCTTCCTTCTCAGAGTTGTAAAAAGTCGGGATTGTTTGGTAATGGGTTAAGGGTGAAGAAATTTTCAAACAGTTTTTTTGTTTTTATTTTCAGATAAGCTGGAACCTCACATACACAAAGCTGCAAAGAAAGGACTCAGATAACCCGGCACAGTGGCTGATAAATATTAGGTTTGTAATGGAACTGTGATACGACACTGGGATACATAATAAAATGGTTCTTGGGCTTTCAATGATACTTGATGTATTGAAATCTGTACCAAACGACAAAATTTTAGGTTTGTCCAAATCGAAAGCTTTTGCAGGCGACGAGGTAAAAGTGATCGAAAATTTGAAATTTGTTTTATGAAGGGTAGAAAACAATGTGGGAAAAGGAGAAAACTCTGGTTACCAGCATTTTCTCCTTTTCCTACAGTGTTTTCCAGAGGCTTCTTTCTCAGGGTTGTCAAAAGTAAGGATTGTGTGGTAATGGGTTGATACTTGATGTATTGAACTCTGTATCGAAGGATTAAATTTTAGACCTGTCCGAGTTGAAACCACTTGCAGATGACAAATAATTGTGACTGAGAAATTGAAATTTGTTTTTGGATGGGTAGAAAACATGGTGACAAAAGGAGAAAATGCAGGTTCCCAATGTTTTCTTCTTTTCCAATCATGTTTTCAAGAGGCTTCTCTCTCCAAATTGAAATCACCTGCAGACGACAAATATGACTGAAAAATTGAAATTTTTTGGAAGGGTAGAAAATGCTGGTTGCCAGCATTTTCTCCTACTCTCACAATATTTTTGAAAGGCCTCTCATTTGGGATGGGTAAATGAAGCCTTCTGAAAACATTGTGTTATAAAGAATTAGCCCATTGCCACAAGACAAAATTATTGATCCACCAATGTTGAAAGAATTTGTAGAGAAGAACATGAAAGTAGCTTAGGATTTGATTATGATAATGGTATAAAACAGAGAAGGAAAAAGTAGAAAATGTTGTTGACCTGCATTTTCTCCTTTTCCCACAATGGTTTGAAAAGCCTCTTTTTTGAGGGTCTTTGAAACTTGGAGTTGTGTGGTAAATGGTTTATAAATTCATTTTAGGGGCATGAATGGAAGTCAAGCTTTTAGCTCTCCTACAACTTGAGAAATGCTGTGGGAACAGTAGGCTTTTTCAACCATTAACCCTTTACCAAACAATCCCTGGTTTTTATGACCCTGAGATAGAACACCTTTGAAAATAATTGTGGGAAAAGGAGAAAATGTGTTACCCAGCATTTCCTCCTTTTCCTACAAAGTTTTCTACCCTGCTGGAAACAAATTTTGATTTTTGAATAAAGTCTATTTTGTCATCTGAAAGTGCTTTCAATTTGGACCAGTCTAAAATTTTGTTGTCCAGCTTACAAAACATGAAAAGAGGCATTCGGGCCTGCACAGTACGTGCAGGCTAATCTGAGATTGCACTGTATGACTACATTAGATTTCGTACTACATTAGACTTGCGCAAAACAGAAAATTAGATAAAAACGGAAAGTTGTATTTCGGATTAGCCTGCGTGTACTGCACAGGCTAATCTGACGTGACACTTTACACGTATTTCCGTATGCCCCTTCTCTCAGGTTGCAAGCCGTATGGGCAAGGGTTGAACCATTATGTCCCATCCATTAGTAACTGTACATGCCCAGCCACAGGGCCCAAACTTAAAACTTTAAACCTAAATCAGCCAGTCTTGGAAAGGGTAGAAGAAGTTGTTGGAAAAGGAGAAAATGCTGGTTACTAGCATTTCCTACTTTTTCCACAATGCTTTCAAGGCATTTTGTATAAGGATCATTGAATTTTGGGATTGTACTCTAATGGATGAACCAGTAGTTTGTATGAATATAGGTTGGGATAATCCGTATGTTCATCGAGCTTACAATGAAATGTTTGGGATAAACGGGATGGAAGGAAAATATGAAATAGGCATTAAAGAATAAAATTTTATTGTTATAATAAAAAGGATTCTTTATTTTATTTAAACCTTTACCCACTAATCCAGAGCTCTAAACAGCATTTTCTCCATTTTCCCACAATGTCTTTTTTACTGTTACAGGAGACCACTATGGCCTCGTCGTGATTTAAATGCAATACCTAAAAACTGCATAAGGGAGATATCTCTTTGGCTCAGTTGCTATTTCAGCTATGCATTTATCGCGAACTTTCATGTCCGGAAGATCAAGGGTAACAACCTACGTCACAGGAAGTGATATCAAATTTGCGCATTTTCGTCATTATCTCCCGCTAGATGGCATTCTATAAATACTCATCTATCTGATATGGGCATCCTGGGTACAGAACCGAATCACTTTCCTACGCGACAACCGTTACTTTGAATTTAAAACAAAAACAAGGTTTACCCAATAAACTATGATGACCTGTTTAGAGAAATCTGTTGCTAATGCAGGTCTCATTTCTGCTCAAACGTATTGATTATGTAAAAGCTATTTTCAACATTGCTACTTTATACAGCGTACAGTCAGCCCGCTTTCGGGGCTAGTAGTGATGCGTCATATAAGACAGTCGAATCTTCGAAGAATATGACATGCGCAGACAACGCATTTTCGCATTATCTCCCGCTAGATGGCATTCTATAAATACTCATCTATCTGATATGGGCATCCTGGGTACAGAACCGAATCACTTTCCTACGCGACAACCGTTACTTTGAATTTAAAATTAAAATAAAGGTTTACTCAATAAAACGCTACCTCGTGCAATTCACTCAGCTATGATCAGCAGTTCAGAGAAATCTGGAGCTAAAGCAGGTCTCATTTCTCCTCAAACGTATTGATAAAAGCTATTTTCAACATTGCTACTTTATAGAGCGTACAGTCAGCCCGCTTTCGGGGCTAGTAGTGATGTGTCATATAAGACAGTCGAATCTTCGAAGAATATGACATGCGCAGACAACGCGCATTTTCGTAACTTAGGTCAGCCATATTGAAAAGTAAGTACGATATGGAGATAGAATGAGGCTACCTTGTGTGGATACAAACGGACTACAAAGACTCTCATGTATTTATCCAAGACATTAGATGAATACATTTAATATTCTTACGTTTTAGAGAGGAAGCAGATATCTATATGCACAAACACTTTGACCAGATATCAAAAAGTGATTTGGTTTTAATAGTTGGTCGAAGTCTATTCCATTATTATAAGTAGTTAACAAAAGCTTTGACAAAAAACTAAGTCCCTAGGCATTGTACGCTTTGGGGGTCTATAGACTTTTTCAGATCATTTAAAGGAACGATTAAAAAAAAAACAGTCTTACCAAACACGCACACTGACTTTATAACAAGGGTCCGATATCAGTACCTGTGACGTCACACTGACGTACGTTGTGAGGGGTGAAGATGGGGTTCGTCTGGGACTGGCCATTGAGCCATTGATTTCATTTGTTGTCCAAAATTGGACTTTTTACCTAATACGGCTTTGAATCATCAGTAAATGGTGACTTTAAGGAGGAGTGTGTTCATGCATGGCTTCATCCCGATTTAAAAACAACACCTCGCAACTGCGTTAGGGAGATTTCTCTTTGGCTCAGCGCTTATGGTATTGGTCTTTTAAACCTCGAAAAAAGAGGATCTTTTATCACATAACCTCCCTGGTTTTCTGTGTAATATACCCATAACGATTTTTTTATCTTATACACGTATATCATATTTGTATGACGTCATTTTTGACGTCATCTTGTACGCTTTTCATATCAGTGAATGGGTCTCATGGAAAATACCGCGGGTGTATTTATGAATATTTTTGCATCATCTGATTTATTTTTTGTGAAAAATCGTTATGTGATAAAAAGAATCTGACATATGTGTGCGTTTGAGATAAGATTTAAGGCTCGCTTAGAAACATTTCCCTAGACTCGTTTAATAAAATCTTGTCTCAAAAGCCCACTCATGTCAGATCCTATATGTCCGCTATGATTTCGAATCCCAGAAGATCCGGTTTGTATTTCAGTTATGCATTTGTTCACTGTATGGAAACTCTGTACGGGAAATTTCTTCGGTGAATTCAAGATGGCGGACACGTGTTTATTGACAAAGTAAGTGTCGTTTAATTTTGCTCCAAACTCGTTTCAAGTTCCATCCCCTACAACGAGTAAGGTACCAATCTAAAGAGCTTTGATTGAAAAATCAAGTGATAGTAGCTTATGAGAAAACGGGAGAGCCTCTTGTCCGTAATCCCGTGCTGAACATAATGTTTTGATGAAGTTGAAAAACTAAGCGGGAGACCGGAAGAAAACTGGCTTTATTTCATCGAATAGAAAGCTAATGATAAAAGAATGTACCTCGATCGGTGGGGAAATGTCATATTCTTGCAACTGTACCAAAATACTTTGCTTATATTTACTGATTTAGCTGTTATAAAGTTTTGAAATTTTGCATGGTGTACTCTTCGGTGCAAACCGAAACTAAACTGCTATACGGTTGGGTGATCGGAATTTCTGTACGCTTCGGTAACAAATATATAGTCAAAAATCTGTACGCTTCGGTGAAAATGATTAAAGGAAAAAAATGCTACAACAGTCTACTTGTTACATGTATTTCCCGCACATCGACAATTCCTTATACAAGTACATGAAACCTAGTTGTGTCATTTACTCTATATCTTGTTTATTATGTTAAAACAGTATAATGCCTCAAAAATGTGTCACGCCAGGGTTTTCTGGCTTTGTAAGGATTTGATAGAGAATTCTTTGTCATTCCTATTTTCTAAAGGAAAAGTACGAGTCGTAAATAGTGTTGAAAATTAGTGTGAATTAAAAAAAAAAATTATCCCCAGATAAAACTACAATGTATCAACGTATTCAGATGACCTCGATCAAGACCTTTTATTCGGGTATACTAAATACCGGAATGTAACAAAATAAAAATATGTTATTAACAGAATGTAACAAACAATTTTTAAGTTCCATGTATATGGTTCTATAGTAGAACACTGACAACAGAAGAACTGAAACATAAAAGTGAAAGTTTATAAATTAAAAGCTTTAAAATGAAAGCTACGGAATAAAGACAATGTCCCTTGGAAATACTTACAAAATAACCAAGATATAAAGGGGACATAACTCAGAAAATGATGTAATGAAGACAGAGTTGCCTGGGTGTGTTGTATATCATCCAGAGTTTCTAGTCAAAGGATTTTATACTTTGAAAATTAAGGTCGAAATTAGTGTTTTTTTTTTCCCTAAATGAAAAGAGAGCCATGGTTCTTCTAGGCTGAATTGCTCATATCTATCAATGTATGAAAATTGATGGTTTCAATTAACCCTTTACTCCATAGATACTCATTTCTACGCATTGCATGTAGAAGCCTTTGGAAAACATTGTGGCAAAAGGTTAAATTGCTCGTGACGAGCAATTTCACCTTTCGTCACAATGTTTTTTATGCTATCAAAAGGTGTCATATACACATAAGAAACGGCTTCATCCTTGCTGTTGTTTAGGATCAATTAAAAAGACCATAGAAATGCCTTATAGGGTAAAGGGTCAATAAAATAATTTATGCTAAAGCGAAACTCTTAAATGTCAATTTGACAACAGGCACACGATTATCCTTTTTAAAATGTCTCTTAAGGTATAAAAAATCAAAAGATCACTAGGCGATATCTATGTAAATTAAAAAAGAGCTATATAGCTACGAGGCAGTGCACAAAGGAGTTTTGTATTGCATTTTTCACTGCCGGTTCTTAGTGTTTGAAAAGTCAAGCCAAAGCTCAGAGATGTGTCATTGTTTGATTCGGGCTTTATATGACTTTCCAACTGGTTCTGGTCCGATCAACACAAAGTTTGCTCTGAAAGTGCTTCATGTGTTCACTAACACTGAGCTTGAGCTCTAAAAATGCGTCGCCAACAGACATACAAACATAACCAGTGTTCTTTGTGGATTCTAACCAACACAATCCACAAAAAGTTACTAAAAATCTACATTACCTACTGCGCCACGGTGGACCCCTGATCAATAAATGATGATAGAGGAGGTACGGTTCGATATTTCGCTTTTCACATAATGCGTCTTTGCAGTTTATACTTTGGATGGCTTCAACATTTTTGGTGTCAGACCAAGACAAAAACCTTAAGTTTATTATTTTTATTTTAAGGCCTATATATATATGTTTACAAGATGCTTCTGTTCATGTTGCTGAGCACTTCTCAATAACGAGCCATTTTAGTGTACGAAGTTGCAGATTTATACATCACGTAACGTCGTTTCTTTGAGTTCAACATAAAAACATCAAATGACCCATGTAGGTTGTTCGTACATTTCTTTTTTTCCTCCCTTAATTGTTTTCACTGAAGCGTACAGATTTTTGACTTCATATTTGTTACCGAAGCATACAGAAATTCCGATCACCCAACCGTACAGCGGTTTAGTTTCGGTTTGCACCGAAGAGTACACCATGCAAAATTTCAAAACTTTATAACAGCTAAATCAGTAAATATTAGCAAAATATTTTGGTACAGTTGTAAGAATATGACATTTCCCCACCGATCGAGGTACATTCTTTTATCATTAGCTTTCTATTCATTGAAATAAAGCCAGTTTTCTTCCGGTCTCCCGCTTAGTTTTTCAACTTCATCAAAACATCATGTTCAGCGTGGGATTACGGACAAGAGGCACTCCCGTTTTCTCATAAGCTACTATCGCTTGATTTTTCAATCAAAGCTCTTTAGATTGGTACCTTACTCGTTATAGGGGATGCAATTTGAAACAAGTTTGGACCAAAATTAAACGACACTTACTTTGTCAATAACACGTGTCCGCCATCTTGAATTCACCGAAGAAATTTCCCGTACAGAGTTTCCATACAGTGTTGTTGTGAACTTTCATGTTCGTAAGATTACCCATTCAAACAAAATCATTGAAGCCACATTGACTTAGTTGTGTTTAATGCTTCCAATGTAACCAGTCTAAATTTTGGCATTTTGGAAAGGTGTGAAAACGATTTTCAAAGAATTTGGTAGGCAGTGTAGATGCAAAATCAGATAGAATTCAACAAAGGCTCCAGAATGTACTTGGGTGGCCATTGGGTTGAATGGGCAATTGTTCAGTTTTTTTTTATCGTCATATATTGAGAACTGCACGTCAAATTAAGAACAGATTATGTTTTTCATAAAAACATTAAATACGACAATTGTACTGGTTGTTCTTTCTTATGTGGTGTTTTTTTTCTTGGGGGGGGGGGATTATGCAACACGTTATTCATCCAATCTCTCTGTTTCTGTCTCATTGTGTCTTGGCTGCATTCAAACTGAATCCACATGAAAAATAATACATTTCTGTCGGCTTCTTTATTTCACCAAAGTGTGCCAGGATCAAACTAAATGTTTTGTGTTGTCTGATCTTTATTTGCACTTTCCTCCAGATTCTACTGGGTGAACGAAAGCTCAGGATTTCATCATAAAACAGTGACAGTGACATACATGAACCGGAAATCAGCAATAGTATTGAATTGTAAAACCCTTACCTTTTCGCTACAATGGATCTACAGTTATGCTCTTACTTGCCTATTATGATTTGCAATACGCGAAAAGGGACATTCGGGCATTTGCGTAAAGCGTCGTCTGGGATCAGCCTGCGCAGTCCGCGCAGGCTAATCCGAGACGGCACTTTACAACTACAGTAGATTTTGTGGTACAGTAGACTTGTGCAAAACAGAAAATTACATAAAAACGGAAAGTGCCGTCTCGGATTAGCCTGCGCGGACTGCGCAGGCTGATCCGAGACCTTACTTTACGCAAATGTCCGAATGTCCCTTTTCGCGTATTGCAAGCCTTATCATATATCATGGAGATGCATAAGGACCCCTTTTGACAGAGCATGGTTCATTTATGTTTTGTCCGCTGCAAGAGGTAAGGGTCGATATTCAATCGCTGCAAACGCGTTTTTTGATAACAATATAGTTTGCCCGGTGCCATTGTATGGGCTGACATGGGTCCATTGTATGGGCTGACAGTTTTGATTCTGCTGAAGAATGAATAACGGCTTATTTATAACTCTTCAAGAAACCATTCTGATTTACAAAATGGGAAATTTGTGTTATAGTTACAATAAAGAAAAACGGAATTCCTGTAATTTTTGTCATTTGACAGAGCAGACATTGCAAAAACAACTAATAATCGATTTATTTTTTATCGAATGAGTGAATAGAGGGTATTTGGGTTTTTTTTTACGCTGAAATAAAAAAAATTATTTCTTCCAGTGAAGATCATCGGTTATATTTTTACGAGTGGCGCAGCCGCGAGTGAATATATTACCGATGATGTTCACGAGATGAACCAAACTTCGATCTTTCACCAATATTTCATGCTTTAAACCATTTTTGATAGAAATTCAGTGCCGTTCTTTTCGGTTATTACCCGTGGCGCACCCCCTCCACATAGCAACGCACCACAATATTACGTCAAGCGCGAGAATTGTGGGGGAAATGACGTCATGTTTCCATCCTGTTGTGAGGCACGTGCACGTAACTTAGGTAACTAGAGCGCGGGAAAAACTGTTTCTGGCTTCAAGTGAAGAGTTAGGGTATTAATAGAAGATATTTGTTTTTTTCGTGAAAATATTACCGATGGTGTTCTCGAGAAAATGCCGAAAATCTGGTCCTACTTTTTTTTGAAAATGTCAGTTTTCCGGTTTATTGACTTGAGATCACTAGTTTTAAAAGTGGCATTCGTTGCCAAAATAATCAGAGGAAATATAGTACATGTATAACATTTATTCCATCAGCTCGTGGTTAACATGGGGAAATACTTGCCTCAAAAGGGAAAGGTCCACGAAAATAACTCGTTCCTTACGGCACTCGTTATTTTGGCATAAAGGTCTTTCCTTTATTGGGCAAATATTTCCCATATTAACCACAAGCTGATGAAATAAACTCGATTTATTTCTCTACATTTAACCATGTTTGAATGTCAGAACGTGCTATTATTTGAACATTACAGTTGACGTAAGCCTTAAATTGATTGTTTTATATTATTTCAGTTAAATCGCGGCAACTAGTGCGCCTATGGGGAATTAATCCTGTGAAATGACCTCCATCAATCCTTTGGAATTAACTCTTTACCAAACGACACCATTTTAGACTAGTCCAAATTGGAAGCATTTGCAGAAGACAAAATTAGTGTGATTCAAAAGTTGAAAGTTATTTTTGGGAGGGAAGAAAACACTGTGAGAAAAGGAGAAAATGCTGGTTACCAGCATTTACTCCTTTTCCCACAATGTTACAAGAAGGCTTCTTTCTCAGGGTCGGGAAAAAACAGGGATTTTTTGGAAAAGGGTTACATGACTGAGCTTGGGAAAAGAAGCTGGTTTGTTTAACGGCTGAAAATTAATGACTGGTCTTCCGGATTCGTAAGTTTGAGAAAATTTAGAAACTCGTCGGTTTACTGAGATCAAAGCATTGAGAACGCTGAAGTGGTATTTGTCAAGGGATCTTTTGTGTGGAATTAATAATTTGACAGAAAAAGAGAAACGGTATTCAAATGTTAGCTTGAAACTCAACCTATTTAGCAAATGAATACATTTTTGGTTGAAAGGAGACTACTCATGACAAAATTAGAATTATTTGTGTATTGGTGGTCACCCTTTGATCATTAGGAGGTGTCAGGAGGGATGTCTCTTGAATGTACGATGCTTGATGGATAGTGAGAAAATCATGTGAATATATACAAAAAAGAAAAACATTTGTACCTCAAAACTATGATTTTAAAATATCTTTGGGCCGTTGACATTCAATTCTCAACATTGCAATCAATTAAATATTCATACCCAATCAAATATAGTAGCGCGCAATCATGGGATGAATTAGCCTTGGAACGAACTGGTTTTGGAACGAAAACGCCAAGGACTAAATAATTGGAAGACAAATCATTGCGCCAATAGAAAGCTATGAGCGATTAACTTATTTTCTATAAAAAAAATAGTACTTCCATGATCGACGGCCTCATCCAGTGTATTTTAATATGCAAGTCAAACCGAAAAACTAATTTGCCTGAAAAAATGACTTTAACTGGGTTTATTTCCTTCGGTTTTGCACAAATTACGAAACATGGTTTTCAAAATTCGATATTGAATTCATAGTGGTATTGTCTTCGACAAATACCACAAAAACCCGCTTAACTACAGCTTAAAACATGCTGTAGTTACGAGGTTTTGAAGTAAACCGACGAACTTCTTTTTATGCGGTGTGATTTCACTGTGTGACCTTAGATCGTATTAACCAATTGTTCTACGTTGCAACCTTAATTTAATTCTAGATTTAGAAGGTAACGTAATTTCTCATTGGCTGATTTGGTTTAGCCAATCAGAAAAAGCATTACTGTCAAATTTCACAAAATGCATGAGATTTTAGAATAAGTTTAAAATGTTGGTTGCCAACGGGTTAAGGATTAGCCGTGTCAGTTACAGCGGGTTGCTTGTACCTATACTGAACTATCCATTATAGCTTGATCTATAACCCGGGAAACATTTACAAAATCCAACATCCGAAAATTAGATCACTAAATCACGAAAGCTGTCTCATGTTTTCCAACATAAAATTCAATTTTAAGTGTAATTCGGTGAACTTAACCAGGAAGTCAAAACCTATTTAAATTACCAAAATCTATACATTATTTCATTTATTCTCCTTTCCGTCAATACACTTTCCTTGTCAGACAAATTGATACATTAAGCTCTTAGAATGGTAAATAATTGAAATGAATGTGTTTCCACCTCTATAAAGGCGCATTTCATCTGTTTGCTTCAAAAACCTCGTAACTACAGCTTGGAACAAGCTGTAGTTACGAGGTTTTTGAAGTAAACAGACGAATTACTGTATATCAAATTTTGCCCAGCGTAACCATCTTGAGATGATTGGCGATTCGCTTGCATTCGTTCTTTAGCTCACCAATACTTTTTGTAAATGCATTAAATCCCATTTTCAGAGAGCGTGGCTCAATCAATAGTAGTATACATTCTGTCCGGAGGAATGGCGACATCAAAATAGGTAAAACATCAGATCTGCCATTAAGCATCACAGGATCAGATCAAGATTTTTGTTTTATATTTCCTCCTCATCTTCGTCAAAGTTTTCGTCTTTTTACTTCTTCGCTTTTCTTCTTCTTCATCATCTTCTTCTTCGTTTTCGTTTTCTTCTTCTCCTTTTTCTTCTTCCTTCTTTTCTTCTCTTTCTATCCATCATCTTCGTCTACTACTTCCTATTCTTCTGTTTCTTCATCATCATCATCATCATCATCATCATCATCAAAATCAACATCACCAAAATCAACATCATATTTTGTATCTTCTCCTTTCATTAGGAGCAGCGAAATATAATTAGAAGACTTTCTAATGGACAAAAAATAAAATGGGAGCAGAAGAAAGGATACTGTGATATTTCTGAATTAAAAGAAAAACTTTTTTTTTAAGTTACTGAAAACAACACGTACATAAAAAGAGATTATCTTGTGTTTTTTTTTTGAAAGAAAAACAACATACGTCCATATATACATGTACAAAATTGCCTCCTTAGATACATCCATCCGGTCGTCTGTTCGTCTTTCACATGAATACATACATATATACATACATATGTCTGTTTACCTGTCTGTCCGTCCGTCCTTCTGTCTGTCTCAGTGTCTGTCAAAGCATCCATCCATCCATCCATCCATCCATCCATCCATCCATTCATCAACCCATACATCCATCCGTCCATCCATCCATTCATCCAAGACAACTTATGTGTTAGTAAACTGATCTAAATCTATTTTAAGCCTAGAGTAAACAACCAAGTCTTTTAGTGACCTTACTGAAGGGGTCTTTTGAAATATTTGCGGAAAAGTAGATAACGCCTCTTATTATCATTTTCTCCTGATCTCACAATGTTTTCTGTCTTTTTTTTTTAATAATCACAGTTTATTTGAAGCGTTGACATACTTTCAATTAGAACAGATCTAAAATTTTTGTCGTATGGTAGAGAGTTTTAAAATACCTTTCTAATATACCCATTGATATACCTACTCGAATATCTTCATAGTCACCTTTCAAAATTGCAGGTACTGAGAAATTGCTTTCGTCGTAAAGAAAAAAATTCATTGTTATCATTTTTATTCCTTTGGCTGCAAAGCGCGACTCACTGACCTTTTGCGGACAGTGTAGATCAAGATCAGACTGCACAAAACGTGCAGTCTGGTCTTGGATCTACACTGTACGATAAGAAGATATATTCTCCCCGAATAAAACTTTGTAAGAGCCCAATTCTGTTTCTAATGGGTATAACGTGTTATTTAAGTTATTTAGCAGGCGAAGGTTTAAATGTGTTTTTCCGCATCTAGGTACTCATAGCAGCATAAGGGTTATCAATTACGAATATGAAATATGAAAGCTAAATTACCTTATTACATCTCTAGCTCTCTTTTCTTCGTATTTTGCTGACGATTAAATGAATTCGACTCTTATGGGAACTGACGTTGAATACTGTACATTATGGGTTTGTTTTAACCCTTTCCCACACAATCGCGACTTTTAACGACCCTGAGAAAGTTCTAAGTCTCTTGAAAACGTTGTGGGAAAAGGAGAAAATGCTGGTAACCAGCATTTTCTCCTTTTCTCACAAAGTTTTCTACTCTATCAAAATATAAATGCGTCATTTGAGCCACTAGGAAACTATCATCTGCAAATGTTTTCAATTAGAATAGGTCTAAAATTCTGAATTGTGGTTATGGGTTAAAAGACCATTACGAATGAATCACGTTCTTTGCCGTCTTACCTTACCTGCGCCGTCAGCAAAAGATAATCCAGTCTACATTGACATTCTAGCCCTTAACCCGCTAAAGAAGTTAAATGCTCCGTTGTAACAAATAGTGGAAAAAAAAAACTGCAAAAATCACGATTTTAAAGTTATGCTTAGGAGTGGGAATAGTTCCTTGTCGGACAGTGCAGATCTAAGATCAGACTGCACGTTCTGTGCAGTCTGATCTTGATCTACACTGACCGCAAATACCCTCTGCGACTTTCACTTAGCATCCTTATGGTTAAAACAACAAAGCATATTTCAACATATGACCGTTATCCCAGGCCAAAAGTGCGCTATTCTTCCTATTCCGGAAGTCAGTGAAAAACGTCATCATCGTAATTCTCTTGAAAGGAATCACCATCTTCAGATTTAATTTCTTTTCCTCGTCGTTTTCGTACAGAAATTCGTCTTTGTAGAGGTCATATGCCTTTTCAATATATGTTTCCTCGCCTGATAGATCGTTTATAAAATACAATATCCCACAAGCAATAAAACTGTTGGCATATGTACCCACTTTGATCGGCAACGCCCACACCTTTTCTATTTCTAACGTTTGTAAATCCAGTTTCATGACATGAACATTGGAGGAATTGTGCCTAGTCCTTCCAAAAACAACCCACAAGCCGTTTTCGTCCGCCGACACGTCATAGTAGGTTTTACTTTCTTTGTACAAGTACTTGCTGTCGTTATAATGACTGTTGCGGATTTCAACAAAGGAAGTGACGTCATGTATTGTTAGATCATAGCGCACAATGTATGGTTTCCCGCAAAAATGGTAGTAAAAGGCCTTGTTATATACAGCATGCTGGGTACCTTGATACCGGTTGAGCTTCATGTTATACATTCTGGTGTGGATACCATTACGTAAGTTTTCTAAATTTGTATATTCCTCCAAAAACTGCCCGTAATTGTCTCTCGTGATGTAAATTTTCATGTGCTGTTTGGGATCCAAAAGCCACGTGCCAAACAACGTTTTCTCCTCACGCATGTACAATGGCTTGCCTATTTGTTTTATTCTACAAACTGAAATGTACAATAAAACTCTATCATTTATGCAGTTGGCACCTTCGACTTCTAACGACCATGATATAGAGGGATTTCGAAAACATTATAGAAAAAGGAGAAAATGCTGGTGACCAGCATTTTCTCCTTTTCCAATATTGTTTTCTAATCTTTTAAATACATTCTTTACGCTAGAGTATTATTTCAATGTTGTCTGCGAATCCTTTTAATTTGGTTATTGATTAAGTTTCGTCGTTCGATAGAATAACCTGTATTTAACAACCGTGTTTCTGAGCGAAGTTAAGGGTGTTCAATTGTACCTGTACTAAACAAGCACTTGTTTCAAGCAAGCCCATTTTTCAAGCAAACATACCTTTAGTTATTGCTGAATACAGACTGTACTGTATATCAATGATTTTAATCATGAGAACAGGGAAATACAGTATGAGCCGTAGTACCAGCCAGCTTTATGGAGCTGTCATCTGTTTTACAGATCAAGTACTTAACGTCCTGGACCCGTAATTGAAAACAACTATTTCCACTGTAATATTATCCTACAAAATTTGCTAAGATTAAACATGAGTATTATTGTACTACTTTCACCAAGCCACTTTTTCCTTTTTGTCCTTCCTAGAATTATCATTTATAAATCTAGAACTACTATATTCTCATTACAAATGGATAATGATAATTACCTCCCTTTTTTGTAAACTAACAAAAGTATCTACAAATAATTTCAAGATAGACATCTAAGGAATTTCTGGTCGGTTAAAAATGTACAAAAGTATTATATCTGTATAAATCTGTCTTTATTATCTGTCAAGAAAATTTATGCCATGCTGCACTAGAAGTATTACGGGTCCACTACCTTAAATGCTCAAAAAATCTTGTTTCAAAATAGTTAACGCCATAAAACAGACTTTTCCTTTTCACATGTTTTCCTGATATGTGCGTAAGGTCCTTTTGTAATTCAAATTAAATTCTGCTCGTAATAATCACAAACTGCATATATAAAACAATCTAACTACATTTAGTTGAAGTATTATCTCAAGAACATAGCTATTCAGTGCAAGAAAATCAAAGTTAAAAACCAAAAAGTAACCTTATCAGGTACATAAACTTTCTGGTATATATTTTTTAAGATTCAATTCTAAATGTTTTCCATAAAAGGTTATATAATTTGAAATATGCATTAGCAACACATATAGTCCTAGATTCGTTCAAATGGCGAACATTTGGAAACGACACACGACTAGTAAATTTATTTGAAATTATAAGATTTTCTTTTTGATATGGGAGAAAACATTGTTGAAAAAGGAGAAAATGCTTGTTACAAGCATTTTCTCCATTTTCAACAATGTTTTCAAAAGTCCAGTCTTCCAAGGTCTCAGATTCGTCTCGCAAAAGTAAAACGTAATTATGCTATGCTCATAATTATACTATTCACTGGTCGTTCAATCAGTAACAAAAAAAAATGTCGTTGTTTGCCGCCTTCATGACGTTGTTGAGTTTTTGTTGAAAGAATAGTTGCAAATCTCACTGTAAACATACTTACCTTAATGTAAAACGAAGACTAGTTTAGTAGCAGCATGCGTTATTAGTATAAGTGTGAACATATACATAGGCGAACACGACAAACAGAAACCACTGTTCGGGTTATCTAACCTGGAACCTGAAATAAACACGATAAATAGGTCATGCGCTGTCAAAAGGTATTACATGTATCATGAATGCATGGACAAAAAGCATCGAGCCATGTTAGTTTGTAAGAAAGCTAAATGAGCTATGGTCTGTGAAAACAGGCAGGGTGGGGATGGGGGTGGGGTGGGGTGGGGTGGGGGTGGGGACCCATATTAGTTTGTAAGAAAACTAAATGAGCTATGGTCTGTGAAAACAGGCGGGGCTGGGGTAGAGAATGAGTTATGATTCTGCAAAAGGTATCGACCGAGGTCAGCCTGCGCAATCCGCGCAGGCTGACCTGGGTCGAAACCTTTTGCTACTGGTCAATTTTTCTGCATGTCAAAGGATCGATTGGACCTCATGGATCAGTCGATTGTAGGACAAAGTGTATTTTATGGATTCTTAAATGTGTGATGAATTTTTAAGGATCAGATATCACGGAGATGCATTATTCCCCTTTTTCCCAAAGCAGCGTTGTCTGCGCATGTCATATTCTTTGAAGATTCGACCTGTCTGCTTTGACGCATCACTTCCCCTAATTTTGGGGGGGGGGGATTGTATTAATACGCGCTAATAAAGTAGCAATGTAGAAAATAGCTATCATAAATACGTTTGAGGAGAAAGGAGGCCTGTTTTAGCTCCAGATTTCTCTAAACTTTTATAATTTAACTGATCATAACTGAATGTGTCGCACCAGGTACATGTAGTTTTTTATCGAGTAAACGTTTATTTCAGTTTGAAATTCAAAATAACGGTTGTCGCGTAGAAAAGTAGTCCAGGTCTGTACCCACAATGCCCAAATTAGATACATGTGTATTTGTAGAATGCCATCTAGCGGGAGATAATGGCTAGAGCAGGGGTTAATCGTTTCGGTGCCATGGGCGAAAAAAAGTGTGTTACGGGAGACCATATCATCCTGCGTAGCTTCATCCCGATTTAAATACAATACCTGACTAACTACGTCAGAAGAGATATCTTTTTGGCAAATTGGTTATGCTATTGGTCTTTCAAACCTCGAAAAACGAGGATCTTGTCCACCATGGGTTCGAATTCCCACCAATAGCGGTTTATATTTAAGCTATGCATTTGTTGTGAACTTTCATGTTCGTAACATGAGATATCATCCCGGATCGGCCATTAACCCCATTTGTTGTCAAAAATAGGACTTTCTGCCTTATAAGGCTTTGAGTCAATAACTGATGACTTAAAGAGCGGGGGTGTTATGGGAGACCACTCCTTCATGCATGGCTTAGTCCCGATTTCAATACAATACCAGACTACTGCGTCAGAGAGATACCTCTTTGGCTCAGTGGTTCTGGTATTGGTCTTTTAATCCTCGAAAAACGAGGATCTTGTCCACCATTGGTTCGAATTGCCATCAGATGCGGTTTGTATTTAAGCTTTCCATTTGTTTACTTGTTTCTTTTGTTACGAACTTTGTTCGTAAGAAGTGACTTGGGCGAATGGCTTAGATTCAGATCAGACTGTACAGAATGTGCAGTCTGATCTTGGATCTATCCCGTCTGCTTGTTAACCCTTTATCACACAATCCTGACTTTTAACGTCCCTGAGGAAGAGGCCTTATGAAAACTTTATGGGAAAAAGAGAAAATGCTGGTAACCAGCATTTTCTCCTTTTCCCACAAAGTTTTCTACTCTTCTAAACTCAAGTTTCAATTTTTGAGCCACATTTATTTTGACGTCTGGTAATGCTTTCAATGTGGACCAGTCTAAAATTTTGTAGTTTGGTAAAGAGTTAAGTCAAGCCCATGTGACATAACCACCCCCGCCCCCCTGAGTCTCAGCAGATTCCATTTTCGGGCTTAGTAAAGGATCGAGTTTTTATAATTGGCACTGAAGAAGTAAGATACAATGAAAGATCCTTCGGCGGTTGCTGTTGCTGGTATATCATTAACTGCTCAGATCGAAGTTCGTGTTCAGTATTAGTAAAGAAAAAACATCCGTTGCAGTTCTACGTGAGATAAATGATGTAATTGCTAGCTTTGCATTTTTTTCTTCGGTGTGAAAATAATGGATGATGTCAAAGAAAAATGAGGTATCATGATTTTTTGTAATTACCTTAATGGAATTAATTCATCAAGATTGGATAACAATTTGTTTAAACTTTTTTGCAGTGATTGAAGGACAAAACAAAACAAAACAAAATAAAAAAAGAAAAGATTAATGGGCTATGGTCTGGCAAAAGGGACCAAGTCCCAGTAGCTCAGTCTGTAGCTAAGGGGATCGCTGGTTCGATCACCATCACGGCCAATTTCTTTCCGAGGATGGAGGATAGACATTGTGACAGGATTAATCCTTTAACCCATAAAGCATTTTTTGGGTATCTCTAATTGACCCTAAATAACAGCAAGGATGAAGCCTTTTTTTATGTGTATATGACAACTTTTGATGGCATAGAAAACATCGTGGCAAAAGGTGAAATTGCTCGTGACGAGCAATTTCACCTTTTGCCACAATGTTTTCCAAAGGTTCCTACAAGCATTGCGTAGAAATGAGTATCTATGGAGTAAAGGGTTAATTCCTCTCTCACCGCTGTGTATCATATATCAATAGTCATGCTTATGAAGCTCACTTTAACTATCATTAAGTTGTTCTAAAGTGGATGGTACAGAAGATGCTATTGTGATTTAACTTGTTGAGAGTGCTTATAATGATACTGAGCTAGCTTTTACGCCTGTGTTAGCCATGACTTTCAGCAAATTTGTTAAGTAAAGTAAATGTCATGGTACTAGACATGCTTATCAAGTTTATCGTTACGTGGTTCCAACGTGGGCGGAACGGTAGACGTTGTTGTGGGCGTGGTTGTCGTAGTACTTGATGTTGTTGTTGTTTCGCATTATCTCCCGCTAGATGGCATTCTATAAATACTCATCTATCTGATATGGGCATCCTGGGTACAGAACCGAACCTCTTTCCTACGCGACAACCGTTACTTTGAATTTAAAACTGAAATAAAGGTTTACTCAATGAAAGGCTACCTCGTGTAATTCACTCAGCTATGATCAGCAGTTTAGAGAAATCTGGAGCTAAAGCAGGTCTCATTTCTCCTCAAACGTATTAATTAAACCTATTTTCTACATTGCTACTTTATACAGCGTAATATTACAGTCAGCCCCCTTTCCGGGCTAGTGATGTGTCATATAAGACAGTCGAATCTTCGAAGAATATGACATGCGCAGACAACGTGTTGTTTCGATGATGGTTATGTAAGAAAGTTGCCATTGTCTTGGAAAGAATATCGTGCGGGATACTGGTAACCGAAACTCCATAAAGCATAGAAAGGCGCATTGGCTGGTGTTATCTAACTAATATAATGTTGAAAACGGCGTTAAACAATAAACAATCAATCAATCAATCTTCAAAGGCTGGAGTTAACGCATCTCCCTCACGAATGATACCAAGCAAGTGATCGGTTTATCACGGACCCATGAAATCCTTTTTTACATCAACTAACTGAATCATATGATGCACTGGTCCTTTGACATGCACAAAAATTTACTATAAGCAAAAAGTATCGACCTAGGCCAGCCTGCGCAGATTGCGCAGGCTGACCTAGGTCGATACTTTTTGCAGATGCATTAAGCCCTCTTTTTTCACAGAGCATGGCTCAAATTTCTCTTTGCGAACGATTCCAACACTTCACAACATTAGATGATGCATTACAGTCGTTAGATCATCTTTCACGTTTTTTTTTTTTAATTTTTCGTGAGAAGGTAAAATTTTAGACTTCAGGCCCCGTGCTTATAAAGAAATGTTGAGAACGATCTCATGCTCAGCACAAAACCGTACTCAACGCCTTGAGTTTTGCTCACGGGAGTTTTGAACTCAAACTCTGCTTATAAACGTCGCCTGAGAACGTTCTCAGCTGAGTACGTCATCTACTATATTATTCGTGAACGTAAGCGACCCGACGTCTTAAAATAGCAATACCGGAAGATTCGGCCCGAAGAAGATTCGGCCTATTGCGAACCACGTTTTAGAATATTGTCGGCCCGGGAGTTGAGACAATTTGGTACATATCGATTAGAAGGACCAAAAGAACGTTCTTTTTTGTATTAATCATCATTTGTGATAGTTTCATCTAATTTTTTAGAAGCTTTTACTGTTAACATCGACATGATTAGTTCTCATGTTGCCCGTTATGATTGTGCATTACTTTCAAAGATTAAGATTTAAGACAAGCTAAAAATTTGTCACGTATGACCTAAGTTATCTTTACGCTATTTGCGGTGAACGATTCTATATTTAGGCGTTTTTGCAGAGATACGATCACTAGAACTAGATGTATAATCAGTGCATAGAATTTTCTTGTGTGTAAAAGTTGTTTTTGGCGAAAAAAAATACAAGAGCAGATGAGGTATCATTGGCAATGTTTTCCGGCATATTCGGGTGGTTTCAGACGAGTAAAGGGTAACAGCTTAGCACTATATATTCCCTATTGACCTGATAAGCCTAACCGAACACCGCTCCATTCAATTTGGTACTTTTTTCTTTCATTTTGATGCTAATTCCATTGTTTTCGGTCATAAAAAGGAAAAACGTGGGGTAGGTAGCTTCAGTGGTATTTTTTCTGGGAATTAAATCCATTCTTAGCCAATGTAGGTTAATATCTCCAGTGGTTTTCCCAATGTTCAAAGTTAATATATTACCCTTCCCTCTTGTTAGCCATGCACCCATTCGATATAAATGTCTTAAACAAGCGCGAAAAGTCACATGTAGATCTATCTAAATGAGCAAAAGTTTGACAACATAAACCACACAACCAATCAAAACAGTCATAAGTCTATATTGACCATCAGTTTCAATCCTTTATTTCAAATATCTTTTTAAAAGTAAGTCAGCAATTGTTACTCAACAAGAAGTGAAAACGACAATGTCAACACCATGAAGGTAAATTGGGTCCGATTTTTGTCCTATGTGGGGCTGAATCTTCTTCCACATTGACGAACACGCCTTGACCGCTGATGCTAGTGCCACTCCAGCTAGTATGTCGGATATTTAAAAATGGTAATACTAATCTTAATTCCAACGCTGAACAGCGCACAACAAAGTAATTACGGTGAAAAAAATATCAAAACTGAAGCAGTTTTAACGAAAATACCACCCGTATACGCTTACCTTGGCTGTATTACCTAACAGTAGTAGCCGCCCACCTTAAAATGTATTACAGAAGTAGCATCCAACCTTAAAGCGTATTTGTTTACATGACAACCAATCAACTTACGTTTAAAAATAGAAATCTATCGATTAGTTTCAAGTTTATTTATGGAAAAATTCAAACTAAAATTGTGACCGGCACTATTGCAAAACCCATATTGTGTCCTTTTAGCTTCGATTTCTGTGGAGAAAACGATAAATCTGTATGCAACACGCTTAAAACCAACATCTCTGTTCTTCGGGTACACTATCTTGTCGTCTTTCTGCTTAAATTGAAACTGTCATCGACAAAGAATCTGAATTGCATCGGCCGCTAAGCACCAGCGACATGGTTCAGTATGGGAGAGGCAAATGTCTTTTTTCCGCAGGTGGGTCAATATTTAGCAAACCCATAGTGTCCACTTTCCAAACTGGCATTGTTCAACCGCGTCCATAACTTCCAAGTGGCAACTCTGCTCTTTAATTATTAAAACAGCACGCATTTCGCCTTTTGTCACACCGAATCTGTCGAACGTGTGCGGCGGCTGCCATTATGGCGGAGTAGGAGAAAGTGCGCTGAGTCTGGTTCAGACCATACTCAACAGAGTTTGAGTTTCATGCTCAGTTGAGCACAATCTCAAGCTCAAGATTTTTTATAATCACAAAACTCTGAGTCGGACTCAGAGTTGAGCATGAAACCGCTCCTTGAGCATGAAAATGTACTCAAGGAAGTTTTATAAGCACGGGCCCAGAATTTTAAACGTTTATAAATAGCAAAATTAACTGTTGCTCAAAAGAGAGTTTTTTTTTATGACAGTGTAGAAAATAATGAGTGAAACGATGAAAATACTGGCTATCAGCATTTTTTTCCTCTTCCAAAAATATATCAAAAGCCTTTTCCCTTGGGCATTTAGAAAAAAAGATAGCAAAACTGTACTGTAAATATTCATGACCTACTGAAGTATGAGCTGAGATTGGACCAAGGATACATTGAGGTCTGTGCGTTATACTCCAGAATAATTCGATATCGTTCTTATTCTTAATTGCAAGACACACTATCTAATTGGCTGAGACAGAAGATCTCAGCCAATAAGATAGCATGTCTTGCAAATGAAAATACTGAGATTACTAGCCCAAGAATTTAAATGTAAAACTGAATCCTAGAGGGTTTTTTTTGTGAGCCTGGTATGGATTTACCAATTATCCTAATTTTTTCTTCTTAGCCTTGATCTTTTAGAAAGGAAAACAGGTACAACTGTAGCCTATAAGAAATTGCGTTACTTATAAATGCTGGAAAATTGGACTAAAACATTCTTAATAATGGTCTATTGCCCAAAAGTCTTCGTATCGTTTGATGCCGGTATAAGTATTCATATTTGGCTTGGTGACAATTGCTAGCTATTTTAACGTTGTAATATATCATGTGACATTCCATTGCATGCTGATCAAGCTACATGTAATTGTAACCATGCTTATGAAGTTCTAAAGTGGGCGTGACGATAGATTCTTGCGGAATATTCCTAACTAGCATAGTACTTTTGATGTTTTGCTTACAAAACATTTGTATACGGAATAGCCTATAGAAAGAATATTGCACATAACAGAACAAGATGTTGGTGTAAGCGTGTTTGTTGCAGTTTTTAAAAAAAATGCGCAGTCTTTAAGTTCGATCCTAAGATAATTTGCTTTGGTTGGTTGAGATATTTCACTAAGAGCTATTCCTTTAAGTGTAATACATGGTCATGCTTCTGTGCATATATATCGAATGTATGGTTACCATGGAAACGTCATTTCAAATATTACGTGAAAGGTACAAGCCATTGATACCCCCGAAAAAAACACAAGTTTTCCCTCTGAAAGTTCAATAAACTGGAAATGTGTTAGTGATAACAGATAGCCATATTTTTGTAATAGTCTGGAGTGCATTGTCAGGATGCTTGATAATGAGATAAGTAACAAGTTTGTGTTTCAGATAACAACAAGCCAATCAGTAGTTTATGTATCACACATCGATAGGCATGCTTAGGGACCACATTGGAACTGCGAAAAGTGTCAACCCTGGTCAGCCTGCGCGAATTGCGCAGGCTGACCGAGGTCGACACTTTTCGTTTATGACATTTTTTTTGCACAAAAATTGGTCATTCTACCTTACTATACAATCATTTTTTTAACTGTCAGCTTAAAATGACCAGCACTGTCTTTGATCTGTTTTCATGTAATTGATGTATGGGGTTCCCAGATTGACCCTTTTCGCGTGTTTGGGTCGCGTTTGTTCTAAAATGGGTGTACAGAAGAATGATGCTGTTGTGGTCTAACTTGTTGAGGGTGCCTATAATGTAAGGACACACTTTCTTTCCTGTGATACTGAGCTAGCTTTTACGCCTGTGTTAGAAATGACTGTCAGCTAATTTGTTAGATATAATAAATGCCATGCTACTTGACATCCTTATTAAGTTTATCGTTACCATGGTTACGTGGTTCTAATGTTGGCGGAACGGTAGACGTTGTTGTGGGCGTGGTTGTCGAAGTACTTGATGTTGTTGTTGGTGTTGTCGTTTCTTAAACAAATACAACATAGGGTAGTATAATCATATAAATGTTATATGCTTAGATATATGTATGTGAATAGCCAAACGCATTCATTCTTCTTTTCGTTGTATCCCCACCCCTCTAATACATGTAAAAGAGGACAGATTTAGATTACCAGGAATTAAATTCTGAAAAAAAAAAGCAACGTATTTTTAAAGGTTAATTCTTCACGTCAAAAACACGTTAAAATTCAAATTAAGAAAAGGAAAGAGGAAACTTTATCCTAACGACAACGACTTCTAGATTTCGGATATCAAATGTTTAACTCTTTACCACACGAGAAAATTTTAGACTGATCCAAATTGAAAGCATTTGCAGACGACAATATAAAGATGACTCAAAAATAGAAATTTGTTCTGGGAAGGGTAGAAAACACTATGGGAAAAGGAGAAAATGCTGGTTACCAGCATTTTCTCCTTTTCCCACAGTGTTTTCAAAAGGCTTCTTTCTCAGGGGCGTCAAAAGTAGGGATTGTGTGGTAATGGGTTAACTGTATAAAGTTGCCAGGAGGACCTATGTGGTATACACGTTTGAAAATATTAAAATATTTTTTAAGCTTAAACCACAGAATTCATAATTTTAAAGATCTGGACAAAGAAGACATTTGAAAACTTTGTGGAATAAGGAGAAAATGTTGGCACCCATTTCAAAGCCAACTCTAATCACTTGAACCACATTTAATTTGTTGTCAGCAAATGCTTTCATTAAGTACTATTCTAGGATTTTTGTGGTATTTGTCGAAGACAATACCACAATGAGTTCAAGATTGAATTTTGATAACCATGTATCTTATTTTGTACCGTGAATTTAATACTCCATCGCGTTTAGGTACACAGCAGTAGAAAGAGATTGAGTTCAAGTAGTTCCAGCATAAATTTTGCCGGAATATCCCGGATGTTTGTAGCTTGAAAATGTCAATCTCCGAGCAGAGTTGTCGTTCGTTACCTCACATACATCTCTGCGATGGGCTAAATGACAAGAATCTTGTCAAACCGAGGAAAAGATGTTTTGGTACTGTTTAGCTGTTTCATATGTAAAATTGTAAATTAGACAAAGGAAATATGGTTCTGGATACATTATAGGTGCGTTCAAACTGATGAATTTACCTGTATAAAATGGAACTAGTTTTTTCGAGCCTCTTCACTTTTCAGAATCTTACGCCGATTTTAACAAAAATGGCTGCGCCCATGAATGATGACAACTGATTTGACACACCGCTGGATCTAAGTTTGTACGATTAAAAATCAAATTATCGTCCTTTAAAGATATTTAGGCTTTTCAGAAAATCCCTCTTTTGTTCATTTCCTATCACTAAGTCTGATTGGTCCCATGCTGTTTGAACAGCACACGAAACAATCGATATTGGTCTTTCTTTTACCGGCGTTTGTGTAGCCATTTTGAGTTATGGTCATGTGACAAAAATATGACGTAATGACGGGCTACTTTCTGAGCCCACTACAGAGGTAAATGTAATGATCCGGAGTGCAAGAGAGTGTGAAAATGTCTCAAAGGCTCTGGAATATCATTACTACGTTCTCTGTCCTATCACATACAAACAGTCAAAGCAATGATTATATGCTCTTTTATCGCAAAAAAGCTAGACGGGCTGAAAAACGTAATTTCAAGTGTAACAACACAGCCTTTTTCAAAAAAAGTCGGTCGTCAATGACACTGATAAATTAATCAACCTCCGAAAGGTCCCGGGCTTTAGCACAAGAATATAAAACTTGGCATAAAGTAGTTCAATTTAAATACATGAATATTGCCATTTTCTTCATAATTTGCAGCTATCTAGAACGACATTTGAATTTAAATCTTGATTTGCAGATCTTCTATATGATACATATTTCTACTTATTCCAGCGTATCCATTGTGTCATAGCGTACCCAAACTCTTTAGTGTCTAAACCGAGTCTATACTGAGACAGCGTACCCAAACCTTGTAGAGTTTTAGTTTAACCTTTTTGTGCAAAACCGAAGGAAATAAACCCAATTAAACTCATTTTTTCTCAGGCAAATGACTTTTAAAGTTGCACTCAAATATGTAATTTGAGATGGCATATTAAAATACATTAGGCGAGGCCATCGATCGTTGAGATACTTATTTTTGATTGAAACTAGCTTCGCTCGCTCACAGCCTTTTATTGGCGAAATGATACAAATTTGCTAACTGACCTTGGGCTTTTTCGTTCCAAAACCAATTCGTTCCATGGCTTGTACGTCCTATGATTGCACGCTATACTCCATTTGATTGCTTATGAATATTTATAGATCGAGGTAATAGACCATTTGCCAAATACCGTTACTGACGCGTCACCACGAGTTACTTCCCTTTCCACCTGACAGTTTTTCCCAACCCTGTATATACCCGAATAGTGAAAATGTCATATTTGTTAAATGGATTACGCACTAAACGCGATGAATAAACAATCTAAAACGGCCTTGCCGTTAGTTTCATCAGTTATCTTTTTCGAAGACACACATAAAAAAGAACTGTTGTTTTATCAATTTTTCGGTAGACTGCAGAGAGTAAAGCGTTATCATAAGCGCTGTCTCCTGCCGGGCGTGTTGATAGAGCTTTTTGTATGCAGACTGCATTAACCCTTTGGCTACTAAGTGCGACTCAATGAACTTTTTTGCAGACAATACAGATTCGGATCACACCAGAAAGAACGCGCAGTCTGATCCTAGATCTACACTATCCGATACGGAGATATTTTTCCTCGAGATATTTCTTTGAAATAACTTTTGAGGTTTTACTATCGGCTGTAAAAGTGGCATTTAATTCATTTAGTAAGATAAGGTTTAACTTAAATACCTCCCCCTCCATTTCTAAAAGAATTAGTGCAAATATACCGTTTAAAGTGGGACCTGTTAACCCAGGTTACATAATGCATTTGAAAAAAAAAATAAATGTTCGGGCAGAAAAATGCATCTTTTGGCGCCAGTAATTAGAACAGACTTAGCCTCCATCACAGCTTTTAACAATTCCAACCTTTACAAGTGATCAACGTAAGACTAAACGGGATAAACACTTAATTATGACACATGTGTGTTAACTACTCGGTATAGATCATCCACTTTGACTGTGAAACACCGAGATCAAACGTACACCCAGCTCACCCTTGACTAGCTTTTCAATGAAAACAAGTATAGCACGTATTCGCTTCCTGAAAATGAATCTGTAACATCTTTTCTTCTAGAGGGAATGGAAGGTTTGAAATTCGAATTAAACTTTGTTATTACGATAGTCAACTTATAAGGTAGTTCAAACAGGAACATGGCAAACATGCAACTATACAGATTTTTAAAAAATGTTATTTCAAAGTTAAGATTTTTGCTATAAATTCAAAATGTTTGATGTCCCAGTTTTTTGTTAGTAGACTGTCTCTGTCTTTTAGCAGATACTGGAACGATTTTTTGGAAAAAAAATATCACATTAATAGTTTAAATAAATCAAACCGCAGATTCCTAGACTTCGAGCCTGTACGTTACAAACTTAGCTACAGAATTACGCAAACATTGGTTGAATAATCAGACATAAAATTAGGAAAGGTCTATTGCAGGTATATTGATGTTATCCTCCACACCCCATTTTTATAACACTGAATCTTTCACCAACTCTTTACGAAACAAAAATTTGAGACTTGCCCGAATTGGAAGTCTTCGCAGATAACAATTTGAATGTGGCTTAAAAATGAAATTTTCTTTAGGAAGGATAGCAAAGGAAAAGGAGAAAAGGTTGGTTACTAGAACTTTAACCATTTTGAACAACATTTTTAAAAAAAACTATATTTCTAAGGGTCGTAAAAAACTTGAGTTATATGGCATAGGGTTTTAAATAGTTACTGCGAATGTTTTCACCCGACGACAACACTTTGGACTCGTCCAGATACTTAGCATATGGAGACAATTGAATAAACGTGGTTCACATGGCTGTACTTGTCTTTGAAAAAGTAAAAAAAAAAAAACTATTGTTGAAACAGGAGAAAATGCATGTTGCAAGCCCTTCCTTTTTTCCTCAAATATTTTCTCTCACACTTTGAAAATTCGTTTTTTCACAGATGTTTATGAACTACATATTGATTACTTTCAGTTTTCGGTTTCTTGAAAGTGTACACGTGTGTGTGTGTGTGGGGGGTGGGGGGGTGGGGAAGGGGGGTGTTAAGGTTGAGAAAGTGAGACAAATAACATACAGTGGGGCAAATCAGCGCGTCTGTCCCCTTTTTACACGGGTCGCTCCAAATACTTTGGTAAAAGGTTGATTAGCTATTTAGTGTCTTCAGAAAGACAGGGACAGTCCACTTAGTGATTTAAAGTACTATTATCAAACATCCTTGTTGCACTTTCAGGCATGTACCTATTGACGAATAACTTCATGTAATCCATCATGAACAAAAGAAACGTGGCTTGAGATCAAATTTCAGACCTTCCATAACTTCTTTTATGCTTCATTTTGAGTATAGAAATGTGTATCTAATGAAGTCCAACCAAAAAAAAAAAATGGGTGAAGAATTAAATCGGTGTTCCTTTGATCTCGGTATCGCACTGCAGAGTGGGTGACCTTTAGAACAGCTGTAATGTACTTGCTTCTTACGGATTAGCACACACGTGTCACATTAATTTGATTCTTGTTACCTTTTGTTTCATATTAATTTACCCCTTTGGTGATCATTAATGGTCAGGATTATGAATTTTATACAGGTTTCAGAGGCTAAGTCCGTTCTTAGTCTCTACATGCTCTTTATTTAAATACGATTTTATAAAATGCATATTTTGTCTGTTTGTGATTTTCTTTTTCAAAGGCAATATCACGAAATATGTTTGAATTGTGTTAGAATTGATTTTCCATAAATTTCTTGCTATTTCATTTTCTTTTCAGTTATAAATTTGTCCAAATTTAAAGGATTTGCGAACGGGACATACGGCATTTGTTATTGAAATAATGCTTTGATTGTCCGATGTCACGTGATACTACTGGTGTGCCGCTTACGATAAAAAGGAAATATCGCTTACCGTCTATTGATTGTAATGTTGGAAATTGAATGTAAAAGGCTAGAGATATTTCAAAATTATAGTTTTCAGGAACAAAATTAATTTTGTTCGATATATCAACAGGATCTTTCTCTCTGTTCGTCATGCATCCTACTGTCAAGGGGCGTTACTCCTGCTTCTTCTTCATGATCAAAAGGAGACCACTCATACACTTTGTCATGAATACTCTCCCTTCAACCGAAAAGGTATTCATTTGCATAGTGGGTTGACTTTTTACCCAATATCTGAACAATATGTCTCTGTTTCTTTCAAACTATTAATTCCACACAATGGATTTCCTTGAGAAATACCAATTCAGCGTTTTCAACGCTTTGATTTCTAATGGTTAAGAGTGAAGTATATAGTGACAAATATGGTGCAGTCGTTCCATTTCACAAATATCAGACTTCTTGAAGATATCTAATGACATGGTCTATAGGCCTTATAGGAACACTTAGAATATATATATTTAAAAAAATGGCAGGGCTTGTTTTCAGGTTAGGTCGGTAAAATAACCATTGGGGTTTTTAGGGGTAGTTGGGTAGTAAAAAGTACTGGAGTATGTGTACAGGTTTAGGCTGATGATTATAAGCAGTTGGGTTTTCCGGGTTAGGTCGATATTACCACCTAATATGGAATTTCTCGTGAAGGTTGATACTAATAACCATTTCGAGTTTTCAGGTTGACACAAAATAACCGGTGGCATATTAGATGTAGGTTAAAGTAGGGAAAATAGCCCATGGCTTGGATAGAAAATTGTGCGAGGTAGATCTACAGGTAAAATAGACTCCAGGTATGCATAGATAGGTGCACTGGTCGCCGGTATATAACCGAAATAGTACACTGTATTGACAATGGCGTTTTTTTCAACATAATACAATCAATCAATCATTCATAAAAATAATCCTTTACCTTTTGGTACACTGTATAACTCTCCTTGTCGGTTACCGTTTCCTGGTAAGTAATTTTCCCCACAGTATGTGACTGGAAGTAAAGAGAAATTAACGTTAAAGCTAGGAAATAGAAACCTTTGCGGACAGGGCAGATCAAGATCAGACTGCACAGAACGTGCAGTCTGATCTTGTATCTACCCTATCCGATATTTTGCGAAAAATGGCCAAAACCGGCATTAGATTTTTTTTGTGCACTATAATGCGCGTTCAAATTTTTGACAGCGGTTATGCGGTTATCTGATAATTTTGGAAGGAAGACAGCGGTTATCTTATAATTTTGGAAGTTAGACAGCGGTTGTCTTATAATTTTGGAAGTTAGACAGCGGTTGTCTTATAATTTTGGAAGTTAAACAGGGGTTGTCTTATAATTTTGGAAGTTAGACAGCGGCTGTCTTATAATTTTAGAAATAAGACAGCTGTTGTCTTATAATTTTGGAAGTTAGGCAGCGGTTATCTGATAATTTTAAAAGTTAGGCAGCGGTTGTCTTATAGTTTTAGAAGTTAGAACAGTTGTTATCTGATAATTTTGGAAGTTAGATAGCGCTTGTCTTATAATTTGGGAAGTTAGACAGCGGCTATCTTATAATTTTGGAAATTAGACAGCTGTTGTCTTATGGTTTTGGAAGTTAGACAGCGGTTATCTTATAACTTTGAAAATTAGACAGCTGTTATCTTATAATCTTCGATGTAAGACAGCGGTTATCTCATAATTTTAGAAGTAAGACAGCGGTTATCTTATAATTTTGGAAGTTAGACAGCGGTTGTCTTATTATTTTGGAAATAAGACATTAATTCCTTATATTGCAACTTACTTATCCCCAAGAATGCAATTTATATAGGAAGACTAAGCATATCGAAATATATTAGATTTATATTCAGTTTCCAAGGACGGAATTTCATAAAATAAGATATTGCCATGTTTTACGGTTATCGCTTTTAATCATCACGGTAAGATAATCAGATATTTTAAGGCCTTTTATTGTATAATGACATTTCTGATGGAGAAAAAAATGAACAACATCCGAATAGTTAATAGCTATCAGCTTCACATGATTGAAATTAAATGAGCCTTGCTTTATGAAAAGAGGGTTAAATGCATTTGCAACAACTATCGAACCAGCCTGGGTCCGTATTCACCAACCATTCTTCAGGACGTTCTTGGTCTTATTCTCCAGAATTTTCCACTTTTGTAAGTAACATAACTTCTGATTGGCTAAACCGAATGGTTTAGCCAATCAGAAGTTGTGTTACTTACAAATTTGGAAAACCTTTGAGAATAAGACTGAGAATATTCTCAAGAATGGTTGTTGAATACGGGTCCTGCAGATCAGCCTGTACTGTAAGGCTAACCTGGGTCTAAACTTTTTGCGTTGGTAAATTTTCGACTTATCAAAGGACCACAAAAGTCAGTTGTTTGTTATAAAAAATGATCTTTTACGGATCTATAATTATGTAACGACTAGCAAGATAAAATGCATCAGAGAAATGCATTAAGCCCCTTTTGCCAGAGCTTGACTCAAATGGAGAGTTCTTGACTCAGTTGTATTCGAAAAAATTGTCGATGTAACATCATAACCCTGTCGACGTCGTCGTCATGTCAACTTTTGACATTTCTCATATTCATGCTGTTGCTCATGATATTTACCACAAATATGGGCGTGTTCTTAAGTCTCATCTTGAATGGATCATTATTTTTCTTGTTTATGTCATCTCTAAAGCTGATAAGCCATTTTAAGAAGAAAATCAAGAAATTTGTGTTCCTTGTTCTGTTGTTAAACAGCTCGTATTTTTTTTCGATCTTTTGTCCAATCTAATGAAAGAAGAGGACGAGAAGAAAAAATAATGCCTCGGATTCCCTTAAAAACCTGTCAAAAATCAAAGCGTTGAGAACGTTGAAGTGGTATGTGTCAAGGAAGCCTTTGTGTGGAATTATTAATTTGAAATAAAAAGAAAAATATCATTCAAATACTGGCTTGAAAATCAACCTACTAATCAAATGAATACCCTTTTAGTTGAAGGGAGAGTAGTCATGACAAACTTTGGATTATTTGTGTGTTGGTGGTCTGCCTTTGATCATAAGGAGGAGTACCATCCCTTGAAAGAAGGATGCATGATAGGTAGAGAGAGAAATCATGTAAATATACCGAAAAGAATTAAGGGTTGCCCTTCGGATTTTGGGACGAAAATTTTACAAGAATACAAGAAAAGCATCCTTATACTCCAAAAACCTTTTAATGTTCATCCATAAAACCCCAGTAGTCGAAAACCATCCGACAACAAGAGAAATTATGAATTTACTACGGCCAAGGTCGACGCCGAGGGGAAACACGGTCTATTTTAACATGAGCAACTCGCTTAATTACACGCTGGAAATACACAGACGAAGCTTCAAACATCGAGCCCGAACAAGACATTATGGAAAATAACAACATGTTTATTATGTTATGGAATTTCAGTATTATTAGCCACGTGCCAGTCACTCAACATTCCTACAATGCTTTTTTTTATTTTTGGCGGGAAATCTAAAGATAGCTTAAGAGGCTACGTAGCCTTTTAAGGGAATACCATCAAATTTCTTCTTTGTAGTTTTATGATTCTTAATTATTGATGATTTGTATTGTTTCTTCATATAAATTTCAGTGAAATATACATATATATTTTTTAATTTGGTGGGATGTGAAATTCTAGATACCCACCTTTAAGTCTGTAACTGAAAACAATGATTTTTAAATATATTTGGCTGTTCACGTTACAATTCCAAATTTAATATTCCAATAATTTCGTTCTATGAATATTCATGCCGAATCAAATTGTATAGCGCTCAATCATGGTATGAACAAGCCATGGGTCGAACTGGTTTTGGAACAAAAAGGCCGTGGACCAAGCGATCGCTAGACGAATATTGTATTATTGCGCTAATAGAAGGCTGAGAGAGATTGAAGCTATTTTAATAAAAAAAATTAGTATTTCTACGATCGATGACCTCAATCGATGTATTTTTACATGTCATTTCAAATCACATACCTAGATGCTACCGAAAAACTCGTTTGCCTGAGAAAATTGGGTTTAATTGGGTTTATTTCCTTCGGCTTTGCACAAAAATTCAATACATGTTCTTCAAAATTTAATATTGAACTCATTGTGGTATTGTCTTCCACAATTACTACAAAAATGGCCTTGACAGGAATAACACATGCATCTTTCGAGCAAACCAAATCGGTTCCCCTTTTATGAGATTTTACACTGGAAAGACTGAATGAACGTATGAGCAGAAAAGTATTTGCATTTTCCTGTACTGAAAAAAGATATCTTGTGATCAAAGTCCTGGACATTTTGATATTTTAATTTCTTTTTTTTAAAACGGTGTATTTATTCTAAATTTCAAGGCTAGACATCCAAAGAATTAGAGCGATAGTCGGTAACAAAACAATACACTATTTCAATAACAATATAAGAAATATACCTGAGCAATACCCGTTATCTCCCTTTTCTCCTTTTGGTCCAGGTGGTCCGGTCGGGCCTGTGAAACCCATTCGGCCTTGACCTTCGAGAGGAAAAAAACAATTACGTATGTCATGGAAAAGATATATAACATTATATTAAAGAAACATCCCAATTCTTAGAAAAGTGACATTGCATATACTGGATAGTTGTATTACCTTCATCTTCTTGTTGGAAAAGGAGAAAATGCCGATGACCACCATTTTCTCCTTTCCCCACAAGGTTTCCCATCTTTTCAGAGAAAAAAAATCATAAGTAAAGACACTTTTGATTTGTCGTTTGCAAATGCTTTCATTATGTACCAGTATAACAATTTTCCGTTTGGTAAAGAGTATACAGCTAAGTAATATTGCTTTATTATATTGCAAGGAAATTTCTCGTGATCTGATTGGTTAACATGCCGGGAACATATATATCATGTACCCTGGCAAAAACCACGTAACGCCGGCTTCCCTTTTGAGTGCCTCGTAAACATCACTACACTTGCAACACAACATCCAAAATGGCGGCGTTGATCGGTCACCCGACTGCACGTTTATGCACCAAACTGCACGTTTTAGTTCAGTTTTCATTGAATTGGGGCACTCAGAAAGGAATTTCTATTTCGTCAGCATACTCGATTCCTTGAGATTATAAAGCAGAAAAACTTCTCTTAATGCGCTTTGAAAGGGTAAAACTTTGCAGTATAATAAATTCGTTGTACGGTCATGTGGCAGGGACTTGGGAACTTGTTCACGATTGTGTCGAATCATGTTGCTACCTCGCCTTCGGCTCGGGGCGACAAGATTCACCACAGCCGTGAACAAGTTTCAAAGTCCCCTGCCTTTTGACCCTACAACTAATATTGTCTTATAAGGACATGTGTACTGGTGTATTCTTTAGATCCGTTCTGTTTGTTATGACATGTACTCGTACTCTTACATTAAGTACTTTATCAACCCAAACAAACTTACTGACATACAGTATTAGTTGTATGGTAGCTAGCAGGGGACCTGGAAACTTGTTCACGGCTGTGGTAAATCAAATCGCCCCGAGCCATAGGCGAGGTAGCAACATGATTCGACACAACTGTGAACAAGTTTCCAAGTCCCCTGCCACATGACCGTACTACGAATTTATTATACTGCAAAGTTTTTTACGGCTGTGGTAATTCATGTCGCCCCGACCCAAAGAAGCTCGGGGAAACATGATTCACCACAGCTGTGAACAAGTTTCCAAGTCCCCTGCCACCTGACTGTACAATGAATTTGTTTTACTGCAAAGTTTTACCATTCCAACGTGTGTTAAGGGAATTCTACCTGTTTTCTTTTTGTTAAAAAATTGAGTACGCTGACAAAGTAGAATTTTCCTTATGAGTGCCGCAGATTCAATGAAAACTGACGTCGGTGAGACCTGACGTCACTGAAACCTTCGTAAAACTTGCTATACATGCAGTTTGGCGCACAATTTTGACGTTTATCTCATTATCTCCCGCTAGATGGCATTCTATAAATACTCATCTATCTGATATGGGCATCCTGGGTACAGGACCGAACCACTTTCCTACGCGACAACCGTTACTTTGAATTTAAAACAAAAATAAAGGTTTACTCAATAAAACGCTACCTGGTGCAGTTCACTCGACTATGATCACCAGTTTTGAGAAATCTGTTGCTAAAGCAGGTCTGATTTCTCCTCAAACGTATTGATACGTGAAAGCTATTTTCAACATTGCTACTTTATAGAGCGTAATATTACAGGCAGCCCGCTTTCGGGGCTAGTAGGTGATGCGTCATATAAGACAGTCGAATCTTCGAAGAATATGACATGCGCAGACAACGACGTTTATCTTGATCGACGCCGCCATTTTGGATGTTATTTTGATAGCACAGAAATGTGTACGGGGCTCCCGAAAGGGAAACTGCTTTTACGTTGGTTTCGCCAGTGTACATGATATGTGTGTTCAGGGCTTGTTATCCAATCAGATGACTAGAAATGTCTTTGCAGTTTAATAAAAATTCTTTTATAAACAGTTTTGAAGGAAGAAGGAACTGCCATTGAATCACTGGATCTACATTTTTTCTATCTCTGTACCTTTGCGCCCAAGCATGCTGCCAGAAACACGCCTCCGAAAATGTTATTTGCTATAATCATGGCTGTAGCTAGCAGCATATGCAGGAACTTAGGGTTATTGTTCCTTTGACATGCAAAAAACTTACTCATAGCGCAAGGGTTCAATTTAGGTCCTCCTGCCCGAATTGTGCAGGCTTACCTAGTCGATACTCCATGCAGATAAATTAAACAACCTTTTCACGGACCAAGAGGTAACTACATACAAAATGTCTATCTTAATTTTTATACAAATACATACGAGTGTTATTGCTTCATCTTACAGCTCAACATTGTATAAAAATGGCTTTTCCTTAACTCTTTACCACACAGAGACCACTTTTAATGCCCCTGAAAAAGAAGACTTTCGAAAACATCGTGAGAAAAGGAGAAAATGCTGGCTACCAGCATTTTTCTCCTTTTCCCACAACGTCGTCTACCATATAAAAGAAAAAAGAAAAATCATATGAGTCACTCAGAAACTGTCATCAGCCAATACTTTCAAATTCGGACAGGTCTAAAATTTTGTCATGTGGTAAAGGGTTAAATAAAACAGTTGTTTTTATTACCTGATCAGTGCTACACCGAAGAGATTAAATCATTAATTTAGTTTTTTTAAAAAAAACTTAGTATAACACTTGTAGGTTGCGTCTGACCTACAAAATAATTCATTTTTTTCCTAGAATATTCGGCGAAACACCTCAATTACATCCATAAATGAACAATATTCCGCTTCGAAAAACAAAACAAATAAATGAGGCATACTCCGGTAAAAGGGGGCTACATGGTACCAAGCAAGCCATCACAAACTTGTAGGTCCATTTTTTTATCCTGAGGAAAACTAATATTCTTTCGTACATACAAACGTGACCAAAAGCGAAAAGTTTCGGCTCAGGCCAGCCTGCGCGAATTGCGCAGGCTGACCTGAGTCGATACTTTTCGCAGATGCATTAAGCCCCCTTTTCACAGAGCAAAAGTGTTAAGTTGGTACGCACCCTTCGATCCTTTCTCACCGGGTTCTCCTACGTGCGGCATGCAAAATGCAATTGGTTGAAAATTATACAACAAGTTTCACTCAATACGATCTACAAAATGTGCATAGGACAAAAATAATGATTTAAACTCTATAAAACCTTCTTACATCAACTGTGTGCGTTAAGCCGTTACAGCACTAGCAGGCTCTTGACGCCCCTGACGTAAAAATCCAAGGCAATTGTTGTGGAGAAAGGATCGGTTGCTTGTAGCAAGTAATCGTACTCTGTCCAACATTGCTTTCTACTTATATTTTTTTATCCATTTAAGGATTACCTCCCCTAACTCATCGGTAATTATCGTGTAACATCGACATTTTTCGTTACGGCTACTCGGCCAATCTCTGCAGATTCCTTCTTTTACTGTAAAAGTTAGGGGGCGTAGACCTTAACTGTTTTATGGTTTGTGTTAGCAGCATTTAATTGTGCAATGTCTGCAAACAGCTGGTGTGTGTGGTAACGGGTGTAAAAGAAAAGAAAACCGTCAGGGAAAAATAATGGTGAAGATTTTGCAGGAGCAGGTTACGACAAATGTACTATTATTGCTTAGTTTGTCATGTGATTGATAGCAAAATTGTAAAGTATTTTAAAATAATTCTTTCTTCTGTTATTCATCTTTTGACCTTTCACCCAACGATGAATTTTAGACTTGTCTAAATTGAAAGCATATACAGACGCCGTACTTAAATATGGCGCGAAAAATGGATTTGTTTTTAAATGGTATAGAAAATATTGTGGGAAAAGAAGAACATGCTGGTTACCAGCATTTTCTTCTTTTCCCAGAATGTTTTCAAAAGCGTTTTTCTCAGTCTTTAAAACTCGGAGTTCTGTAGTAAAGATTTTATTCAAATCTAAGAAATATTCACAAATATGTATTTGAGTTTGCAGAAAATACCAGAACAAAATTTTAATCGTAAATATTGAAATATAAAGTCACAAAAATATTCAACAAATAAAGATCACAACTAAAGTCTATTTCATTGCCATAAAGGCAATATCACGTAGATCTATCAAAAAAACTAACAAAGTGCGAGTGAAGTTTTCTTCAGTGCTAAAACGATACTCGAATTTTACAACAATTAATAAACAATTCTATGATATTGAAAATAGTTTTATCTTTGAAATCATCTGAAATTTTTAATCAGGAGGTAAAAGCCACAATGTCTTTCTTAAACCAGGATCCGTATTCACCAACCATTTTTAAGAATATTCTTAGTCTTATTCTCCAAGGTTTTCTAAATTTGTAAGCAACACAACTTCTGATTGGCTAAACCGAATGGTTTAGCCAATCAGAAGCTGTGTTACTTACAAGTGTAAAGAAATTCTGGGGACTAAGACAGAGAACGTTCATAAGAATGGTTGGTGAATACGAACCCTGTTAAGCTCCCTTGAATATTTGAAAAAAAAAGAAAAATAGTTTAGCTGTGCTCTGGGAAAAAAGGGGCTTAATGCATATTCAAAAAGTCTCGACACAACTCAGCCTGCGTAGTCCGCGCAGGGTGACCTGGGCCGAAAGTTTTTGCTTTTGCTTTTTAGCAAATTTTCTGTATGTCAAAGGACTAATGTGCCCCATGATTCGGTCAATTGGTAGAAAAAAATGAGTTTTATTGATCCACAGAGATGCATAACGTCCTCTTTTGCCAGAACACAGCCCACTTAGGCTATTTTTTTCACCAGAAAGGGCTCTTTAAGTGCATTTTGTAACCAAACAAGGAATTATCAACTAAAACAGAAGACTAAACAGGAAGAAAGGAAAAAAAATAACAGCTATGACAGCCGTTTCAGAAAATGATTTGTTAAATGATAGGTTTGAACTATTGTTTGTTATACCAATACCAGCATTTCTTATATGCATTGCAACAAGAGAAAAGAAGTCATTCGGACATTTGCGTAAAACGTGTCGTCTCGGATGAGCCTCCGCAGTCCGCGTAGTCTAATCCGAAACACCATTTTACGATTACATTAGATTTTGTGCTACAGTAGACTTGTGCAAAACAGAAAACTACATAAAATCAGAACGTTTCAGGCTGATCCGAGACGACACTTTACGCAAATGTGGACTTAATTCATCTCGGTGATCTATGATGCCAAATAAGTCATCAAATGATCACGGATCTCTAACGTCCATGTGGTCAAACAACCGAAGTGAACCAGGCTGGTCTGTAGCCATGTAGAAGATTGACCCATAGCGAAAAGGCTGATCTGGGTCGAGACTTTTCGCAGATGCATTAAACTCTCTTTTCACAGAATATCACTTATGTATATCTTACAGGACGGTAAATGTAAAGAGGCAAAACCGCTTTGATGCTTAATTTTTGACTAAACTACTCCTATTATAAGTCTAACCCTTATCCTGCTGAATAAGTGGAATGAAATTTTCAAGTCGATAATAAAAAAAACCCACGTTGCAATTTCAAACTTATTTCTTTTTTAAGGGAAATCTTAAGGGAATTTTATTTTCGGACAATGTAGATCCAAGATCAGACTGCACGTTTTGTGCAGTCTGATCTTGATCTACACTGTCCGTAAAAGGTCTTTTAATTGCAATTAGCAGCATAAGGGTTATAAAACAGTTTATCAGCAATGAGACAAGGGAACTCCGAAGTTCCGTTTCTCCTACCTTTGTCCCCTTTATAGCCGGTAAATCCCAGCAGACCTCGTTGTCCTTTCTCCCCCTTTAATCCTGTACCTAGACACGGGCAGCATGCAAAATACAGAACAGGAGAGGTGAAGAAGTTGGTGATCACATGCATGTGAAGTTTTGTATCATGTAGTACAGTTTAACTATTACGACCACTAACTCGTCGTTAAATATCGTATAACATCGACGTTTTCGTAAAAGCTATTCGGCCATTATCGGCAGCTTCCGTCTTTGATGAGAGGTTAGGGGCCGTACACTCCCTAACTCATCGGTAAATATCGTGTAACACCGACGTTTTCGTAAAGGGTATTCGGTCATTATCGGCAGCTTCCGTCTTTAATATGAGTGTTAAGGGGCCATAGACTCACTTACTCATCGGTAAATATCGTGTAAATCGACGTTTTCGTAAAGGCTATTCGGCCATTATCGGCAGCTTCCGTCTTTAATATGAGTGTTAAGGGGCCATAGACTCACTAACTCATCGATAAAATATTGGGTAAATCGGACGTTTTCGTAAAGGCTATTCGCCTAATCTCAGTAGCTTCCGCCTTTTATTATGAGATTTAGGAGCCGTGGACCTTAACTTTATATTTCCCTTAGAGACATATGTAAGATAACTGCAGGCAAGTAAATTAACTGACAGTTTTGGTGATTACGTCAATTATATAGAGGTTCTTAGAGAGGATGAAAAATGACATACTTTCTGATTCAGCGTAAGCATTTCTCGATATCTCAGGGGACATTTGGACAACAAACCTTAAAGATAAATATTAACAAAAAAAAACTGTAAAAACTTTAAAGTGTAGAATTGTTCAGATATTAGTCAAATCAATAAAACTGTTTCATTTAAATATAAAGAAAGCAACAATACCTCCTTTGCTGACAGTGCACTTCATTTAGTGACAGGACCAGAGCCCGTATTCACCAAACATTCTTAAGAACGTTCTTGCATGGTCTCAGTCTCCAGAATTTTCTAAGTTTGAAAGTAACACAACTTCTCATTGGCTAAACCAAGTTGTTTTATCTTCAAATTTAGATAATCTTGAAGAATAAGACCAAATTTATTCTTAAGAACGGTTAGTGAATACGGACTCACTGATTCGATAGTAAGATATAGATAAAAACAAACCAGCGGCAAATTCAATTAAAAAAAAAAACCGCCATGACAATTTTAAGTAAAAAATATGTAACGTTCAACAAATGCATTTGTTAGTTGCAAAGTTTAGTAATGAGTGTTGTGAGTGAAAAGGTGTAAGTCTAAACTAAGTTACACTGTGACAATAGTTGAGATTGTGATGAAATAAAGTCATTCTGGGATAAATTATCCAAAATTTGTAATAAATAATACCAATACTTTTATTTTTTGTAATCTGTCAGATACTATCGGGTCTACATGTAACTATTATCGGATTTTGCCACCTTAATCAAAACAGCATTACAATTCGAATCTATCTTAACCCTTTAGTTGCTAAGCACGACTAACTGACCTTTTGCGGACAGTGCAGATCAAAATCAGACTGCACAGAACGTGCAGTCTGACCTTTGATCTACACTGTCCGTTAAGGAGATATTATTCCCCCAAGAAATAAGTTTAAAACAGCAATATTTAGGTTATTAATATCGAATTGAAATTTTGATTTTAGGTATTTAGCGGGATAAGGGTTAATTAAGAAGTCGTTTAATCGAACTTTCTCAAGGCTAGGGCAAATATTTGATGGTAATATCACAAGTCACGCACCTGAAAAATTCCTTGGTGAGGAAAAAGAAGAACGGGTCTGTCACCCATTACAAGGTAGGCTCTAGTTCTGAACCAAATACATTTTGATGAGTTTTAAGTATGATTGATCTCTGTTTGAAATATTACGCGGAAAATACGACACGCTTCAAGGAAGCAATTGCTCAATTTCTCACAACTTTAAAAAAAGGGTTTTTTTTATTCGGTAGGGGAATGGTAATGACATTGATTAACGTGATTCCATAGACAAAAAGAGATGAAAAAAACAAATACAGAACTAACATAACTAGAGAGTGATTGTACGAAAATTGGACTGCATTCCGACAGACGTGAAATGAAACGATTAACGGTATCTGTCTGGTACCTTTATCTCCTTTGTAACCATAGAAACCAATGTCACCTCTTTGACCCTTCTGTCCTTTGATTCCTGGGCCTAATTGCGTCAGAATAAAGCACTTATTCATTTCCTGTAGACAGTCTTTAAATGCAAGTCGACATGGACATTATCACTTCCTACGATTTGATGACTCGGCCTTACGTCGGCAGAACAGATTATCAATTTATTTTCTGTAGTTTATGTTTAAAGGTTGTTCGACTTAAATATAATCATTTTACGCGTCTCTTTTAATGCTAGAACCTAGAATTCAAATTACTTTTGACACACACGATGGACGGATCTTTTTGGCCACGGAAGTTTTTGGCCACAGACCTTTTTGGCCGGGACGTTTTTGACCATGGACGTTTTTGGCCATGGACATTTTTGGCCACGGACGTTTTTGGCCAAAGACGTTTTAGGCCTAGGACGTTTTTGGCCGGTACATTTTTAGCCAGGACATTTTGAGCCAGGGCGTTTTTGGTCACTGATGTTTTTGGCCAAGACGTTCTTGGCAATTGACGTTTTTGGCCAGCACGTTCTTGGCCACGGAAGATTTTGGCCATGGACGTTTCTTACCAGCACGTTTTTGGCCAAGGACGTTTTTGGCCAGGACGTTTTCATTATAGACGTTTTTGGTCACAGACGTTTTTGGTCAGGACTTGTTTGGCAACGGAAGTTTTTAGCTACAGAAAATTTTGGTCAGGATATTTTGGCTAGGGACGTTTTTAGCCACGGACGTTTTAGGCCACAGGTGTTTTTTTTGCCAGGACGTTTTTGGCCTTGTACATTTTTGGCTGGGACGTTTTGGCCACGAAATTTTTGCCAGCAAAATGTGAAAAGTATGATGCTTTGGAAAAAATCCTTTTTAATATTTAAATTCCAATGAATGAACTCTTTATGCCATTAAGTATACATATTTCAAATCAGAAAAGCATATTCAGTTCATTTCATGCATTTGTTTGCTTTTAAACAGCAAAAAACTTTGGCCACAACATACCTTTACTTTGATCTGCAATTTTCTGTAGCATTTTGCATAGATTTTTTTAAAAACTTTATTGCAACTTATTGTTGAGAAAAGAAATTTTAAGTTTCTATTCAATTAACATGAATGAACAAAGTTGATACATGTATTTGGCAATGAAAGAATTATGAAATATAGTTTCCTCCGTGTAGTTGAGTATGAAAGCAAAATAACACTTGTCAGTAAGAAATTCCATTCAGTAACACCAATAATTAAAGAAAATGAAGGAGTTATATTTGTAACTTCAATAATAAGCAAAATAATGATAATAACCCAATACTCTATGTATGTCAAATATATCAGTTTCTCATTCTCCTCCAATATCTTTACATCATGTTGAACGAGACAAAAGTTTACAAGATTAACATTTGGAAAAAATGTCTTACTTCGTATTTTTACCTGGCCGAAAGGTACGTGGCCTAAACGTACTGGCCAAAACGTCCGTGGCCAAAATGTCCTGGCCAAAACGTCCGTGGCCAAAATGTCCTGGCCAAAACGGCCGTGGCCAAAACGTCCGTGGCCAAAACTTCCTGGCCAAAACGTCGTGGCCAAAGCTTCCTTGACCTAAAACGTCCGTGGCCAAAATCGTCCGTGGTCAAAAACATCCTGGCCAAAAACGTGCTGGCCAAAAACGTCAGTGGCCAAAATATTCCGTGGTCAAAACCATCCATCCATCATGTGTCTCAAAAGCAAATTTAAATTCCATTTCTTCCCCATTTTGTATCAGTCCTGTTCTATCAAAATCGTCCATGTCCGAAAACGTTCCTAGGCAAAAAACGTCAGTGTTCAAAAGCGCCCAGGCCAAACACTTCCTGGCTAAAAACGTCCTGGCCAAAAACGTCAATGGCAAAGAAACGTCCAAGGCCTAAAACGTCCGTGGCCAAAAATGTCCTGGCCAAAAACCTCCTTGGTCAAAAAGTCCGTCTGTCGTTTGTGTGAAAAGGAAATTTAAATTCCATTTTTTTTCTCCATTTTATATTAGTTATGCTCTATCAAATGGATTTTAATCCAGGCAATGTTATAAGCAAGTCATCATTTGATTATGGATCCATAAAAACAGAAATAGCTTTTGGTAATAAACAAAACACTGTTGGATAGGAGGGAAATGCCAGTTGTCTGCATTTTCAAAAACCTTCTTCGTCAGATTCTTTCAAACACTTCTACTTTCTCAAAGACATGTTCCAGTATTCCAGGTGCTTTCGGTTGTCGTCTGCAAATACTTCTAATAGAAGAGTCGTCTGGTACAAAGTCACTAGGTTACAGTCAAGCCATGTAAATTTTGAAACAAACGTCATATAGCCTGTAAAACGTAAATAAGGGCATTCTTTCATGCGCATATTAAAGTGAAATCTCGGATCACCGTGCGCAGTCTGCGCAGGCTAATCCAAAACGAAACTGGCCGTTTCTGTGTAATTTTCTGTTTTGCGCAAATCCGCTGTAGCACAAAGTCCAATGCAGTCGTAAAGTGCCGTCTCGTATTAGCCTGCGTGGGCTGCACAGGCTGATCCAAGGTGGCACTTTACGCAAATGTCCGAATGCCCTTTTTCGTGTGTTTCAAGACAATTTACCTCGATAATGTCAATATCAGTATAATTAGGAAGATTTCTTTACTCAGGCTGTTAGAATCGTGTGCAACTCTTGAAGACTTCCATGCATGAAAAGGTCACATGCGTCAATTTTCTATGCAGTTAGTCTTGATACTTTTGTAAGCGGTTGTCCCTAAACGAATAAACCATGCTCCGTGAAAAGAAGGCTTAAACCATCCGCGAAAGGTATCGACCCAGGTCAGCCTGCGTAGTCCGCTTAGGCTGACCTGGGTTGAAACTTTTCGCTATCCGTCAATTTTCTATGTGTCTAAGACCCAGTCTACCTCATGATTAAGTCGAATGAATCTAGAAGTAAGTGAACCCTTGCATGGTATCAAGCATCACAGAGATGCATTGAGCTCCTTTTTGCCAGAGCACGGCTCAAAGTTTTCTTGCAATTCTATAGTTGTATGCCTTGTCGCAATCCCTAGGCTCAGCACAACGTGAACTATATGGCTTGCAACACTCAAAAAGGGGCATTCGGACATTTGCGTAAAGTGTCGTCTCGGATTAGCCAGCGCAGTCTGCGCAGGCTAATCCGAAACGACACTTTACGTTTTTATATGATTTTCTGTTTTGCGCAAGTGTGCTGTAGCACAAGATCTACTGTAGTCGTTGATCCGAGACGACAATTTACGCAAATGTTCGAGTACCTCTTTTCGCGTGTTGCAGCCCAATTATGGTACTTACACGTGCAGTTTTGACCACTAGATGACACCATTACACCTCGATCCCCTCGTTCTCCTTTTTGACCTTTGGGTCCTTGAGGACCTCTAGGCCCTGGATCCCCATCCTGTCCTGCTTTTCCAGGAGGTCCTCGCTTACCTCGACGTCCGTTTGGTCCTCTTATCCCGTTTACTCCAGGTAGTCCTGTAAGATGTTGATAGTGAAAGCCGGGTGACGTTAATAGATTAATTGAATAATTCAGCATTTTAAATGAAGACTTTCATTCAACAAAATAATAGAAATCTGCAGTTGACATATTTAATGCAACTCAAACAATTATATTTGTCTTTTAAAGGACAGAAACATTGTGGGGAAAAAGAGAAAAAATCATGCTGGTTACTAGCATTTTCTGCTTTTCTAACAGTGTTTTCAGAGTTCATCTTCCCAGATGTCGTTAAATATATGTACCGACACTTTTGGGTATTTTTTAGGAATTATAAATGTAAATGACATTATTCTAAGTTACAAAACACTCTATGTTCCCCCCTTTTTTACACTATATACGTGGGTATTGTTAGTTATGGTCGCCACGCCAATGCAGTAATACCGATACTAAACCACGTTGAGTCCTGAATAGCTGAATTGCTGCTATGATATTAGTAAAACACTATCAAGGCCGGCATGAGACACCATTCAATCAATAATTAACAAAGCCAGGTATAGTTATTACCTGGAGGACCTCGAGGACCGTCCGAACCTGGTTCACCGATCCGTCCAGTCTCCCCTCTGTCACCTTTCTGTCCTTTGAGTCCTAGAAACAGAAATTTATTCTAAGATGACGCAGACACTTGATGTTAGCATGCATATAGCATTTGCAGAAGTTTAATCAAATGTAGAACACATTATGGTTTTATTCCTTGCAGAGGGTAGAAACAGTGTGGGAAAAGGAGAAAATGCTGGTTTCCAAAATATTTTGGCCACGGTTCCTCACACCAGGACCGCTGCATACGAATGCAACTGCTCGGCTGCTACAGGTGCTTTTTGGGTTGAAAGTCCAACAAAAGAGTCTATTGTGTCAAAAATAAGTTGCGAATTATCTACCGGTCTGGTATAGCGTTCCTTTGTAATAATTCACAAGTACATGTAGCTTAAGTAGAAGTAAATACCTTTCGTAATAACTGAGATCTGAGAAAGGATCCACGGTATATCAAGATGTCAAAAAAGACAGTTCTTTGATAATATCACTATGTTTTTTTTTAGAAAACAGCCGAGCTAATTATGTCGGACAGTATGTATCAAGATCTGATAGCATGTTTATGTAACAGTTCTGACAAACAGTCTCCCCAACTTTGAATTCTGGGTCTCAAAGTCCCAAGGCGAACACTCTACCACGTAGCAACAAAGCTAGCTCTATAGCAAGGCAGTATACATTGAGGGATAGACCAGTATACTACATTTATCCATTCTGGTCTTGATTAATTATCATAGAAAGCAGATGAATTTTTTTTTTCATAAAAATATGAGAGAAAATGCAGTCAACAAGCATGCTGTTGAAACACCTGTACCATTCTGCTTCTGTCGGTGCAATAGATGTCAGAAATTGATTCTTGGCTGTTCTGAAATCCCTTTTCAAGTTAAAACTAAGTATCTGCCCCGCTCTGGAAAAGGAGGCCAAATGCATCTCTCTGATTAAACCAAGCAAGACGTCACTTAATTTCGGATCTATATATCGTTGGTTTACTTAAAAGAATTTGTAACTACAGCTTGAAACAAGCTATAGTTACGAGGTTTTGGGAGTAAACCCACGATATATGGTTTTGTTTCCCCAACAATCGACTTGATCTGGAGATTAAATGTCCTTTCACAAACAGAAAAAAATGACGAATGGCAAAAAGCATCGACTAATGTCAGCCTGGGAAGGCTGACATGAGTCGGTTCTTTTTGCAGATACATTAAACCCCCTTTTTAAATAGCATGATTACAGATTCTAAAACAAAAACATGCATTGCAACTTAACCCCTACCATCCACGCCAGGAGGCCCCATGTGTCCCATTACACCTGGTGCTCCTCGGGCACCCTTGTCTCCAGGAGGTCCTGGGGGCCCTGGGGGTCCGGCCGATGCTGGTGCACCTACAAATTAGGACAAAAGAATTTTAAGAAATATACAAAGTACAGAAATCTTGAAGGAAAAGATAATACTTGTCTTTTGAGGAGCATGGAGGGTATTGTATGAAAAAGAGCTTTGGCTATTTACTGGCTGTTGTCTCGTTTTCCATCAATTTTTTACCAAGCTACAAATAGCTGGATGACTACCTTCGGCTTGTCTGACAGTGTCCTCGAGACCACACCGGTCTTAGATTAATTATAGCATATGGTGTAACTGAAAAAAAGAAACACGGAGGTTTGTGTTATAAACCGAAGATTGGCCAGAAGAAAACTGGCTGACGATCGAAGCTGCAAACAATGGCGATGCGTCACGGAAATTTATCGTTGGTTTCCGCCTAGAGTCGGATACGGTGTAACTTGCATAAAGGCCTCGACCTTCGTCTGAAAATCGAGGCTGCGACAGAGACGCCTACATTTTCCTTTGTTTTCCTCAGTATACGTAGGGCGAAGGTCAAAATTAATATAGTCAGGTGACAGAATGCATGATCATCATACGAATCTACCCAAGTGTATGACGGATATCGAAAATCTTCGATTTTAAAAATCGGAAACGACGACTCTGAAGGCCGCAACTCAGCCAAATGCATTTTCTATCGACCGTAATCTAAGCAACCTTGCAACCGTCAGGCGCAATATTTGGCACAAAGATATAAGAATTAGTATATTTTGATAAAATAAAAACAAAATGAGTTAAAACTAGCTTACCATGAGTATAAGGGCCTCTTTAAATGTTTGTGCTTAAACGAATGTTCATGTTTTTTTCCTGATCGCTGACAAAACAAAAATTCAGTAATTTATGCGCTACCAATGTGTTTCCTCTCTCTTTTTAAAGTGACATACCTCCTATTGGCAGAATCGAGAATCTTTTTGCTACAATACCATAGCTAACGTCAAGATATGTTACAATTTTCTTCCATTCACCTGTCTATTACTTTGAATTTGTAGGCAAGGCAAAAGTGTCGGTCTTTAAGTTTTACTGAGCGTATTTTCTATATTTGTTCCATGAAAATTAAAAGAAACAGATTTCAGAATGACAAAGAGTAAAATTTCAAACACAACACAGGAATTATGTGCGTGTTGGAAAGTCGGGCAATGCTACCTAACTATTGACTGACTTAGTGATTGCCAATTTTCGAGTTTTATACCCTTTTCACGAGATTTTAATTTCCCTAGGCCGTCAGGTGATGAAATTTTATCGAATTTCCTAGAATAATCGAATAAAAGATGGTTCTTTAATGGCGGACAACACTATTAAAAGGTTTTATATTATTTTCTAAGCGACCCGTAATTTGTTTCTTGGGACGAAATATGTCCCAAGAGCTAATTACTGGAGGATTAACATACGACCGCTGCTACAAACAACATTTTTCTGTATAAGAGGTGGAGCAGTTGTGTGGGTACATCGTTTAATAACCATAAAGACTTTAGCTTTCACTATCATCTCAAGATATACGACTTTCATCGAGTTCTAGAATTCGATTTCCGCTGCATTTGAAGATGACATGCAGCACAGTCTAGTAGTAGGTAGCGAATGGCATAGATTTAAGATCAGACTGTGTTTTATTGTGTAAACGTTTATTTCAGTTTGAAATTCAAAGTAACCGTTGTCGTGTAGAAAGGTAGTCCGGGTCTGTACACAAAATGCGCATATTACATATATGTCACGGTATAATTTGTAGAATGCCATCTAGCGGGAGATTATGATTTAAGGACATGTTGTATTGTTTTTACCTGGTACAGTGCTGGCACACTTTTCGTTGAATACAGACCAGCAGAACTCCAGTGAATCCTGAAAGTAGAGAACAAATACAGTTTATTGAAACATTTACTATGATTATATAGATAAGTATTGCTCTTAGAAAAGAGTGCCTAATGCATCTGCAAAAAGTATCGACCCATGTAAGCCTGCGTAATCCGCACAGGCTGACTTCGGCCGAAACTCTTTGACATTCATTTTCCTTCTGCATGTCAAAGGACCATTATAACTCATTATTCAGTCAGTTGTTAACCCTTTCCCAAGCAATCCCTGGTTTTTACGGGTCTCGAATAATAGACTTTTGAAAACATCGTGGGAAAAGGAGAAAATGCTGGTAACCAGCATTTTCTCCTTTTCCCACAATGTTTTCTACCCTATCATAGAGAGAAATCATCTTTTCAGCAGGAGTTGAATTGTCGTCTGCAAATGCTTTCAATTTTGTCTAGTCCAAAAGTTTGTCGTTTGGGAAAGGGTTAAACAAAGTGGATTTTATGAATCCATGATCATGTGATAACTTGCATATATACAGCATCACGTAGTTACTTTTGAAATCCCTTTTCCAGGGCGTGGCTCAGACAGAGTTGTTTATTGTACTGCAAAGAAATTTCTCGTGATCTGATTGGATAATACGCCCCAAAAATATATGTCATGTACCTCGGCAAAACTAACTTAAAGGCAGTTTCCCTTTCGAGAGCCCCGTTTACATGACTACACTATCAACACAAGATCCAAAATGGCGGCGTCGATCAATATTAACGTCAAGATTATATGCGCCAAGCTGCACACTTAAGCACACATTACCAAGGCTTTAGTGACGTCAGTTCCCAGTGACCTAAGTTTTCATTGAAATGGGGCACTCGGAAGGGAAATTCTACTGCGTCAGCGTACTCATTTTTATACCAAGAAAAAAAGAGGTTAAATTCGCTTAACAAACGTTGGAACGGTAAAGCTTTGCAGTATGATAAATTCGTTGTACGGCCAGGTGGCAAGGGACTTGTAACTGACGTCACTGAAACCTTGGTAATGCGTGCTAAAACGTGCAGTTTGGTGCGTAATTTTGATGTTAATCTTGATCAACGCCACCATTTTGGATGCTGTGTTGATAGTGTAGTCATGTATACGGGGCTCCCGAAAGGGAAACTGCTTTAAAATTACATGATATATATGTTCGGAGCATATTATCCAATCAGATCACAAGAAATTTATTTACAACTACTTATAAAAATAGACTATGTGCGAGCGTTGCTCTTACAAAAAGGGGATTGATGTATCTCTGTGATAACGTACACCAAACAAGTCGTCACGTGACTAGATCTATCATATCCATTCTCTCTAGAAGCCGGTGTAATGCAGAGAAATGACCCCCATTACAAAATGACCCACGGTCATTTCTTTACGTAGAGGAATGACCCGGGCCATTATTCTACGTAGAGAAAAGACACAGGAGGGTCATTTTTCTACGTAGAATAATGATCCGGGTCATTCCTCTACGTAGTGAAATGACTTCTGGGGTCTTTTCTCTAAGTAGAATAATGACCCGGGTCATTTTGTAGGGGAGGGTAATTTCTCTACATTACACCGGCTAAATCCTAAAGAACAATCATCCCTAACATGCGGAAAATTTGCAAAAAGCAAAACGTCTCGATTCATGTCAGCCTGCGCGGATTGCGCAGGCTGATATGGATCGCAACGTTTTGCAGATTTTTTCAAACCCTTTTTCTAAGAGCATAGCGCATGTACAAGTATATATTTATATTTTTTCTGTTTCAAATTCAATTTTCATGTTCCATAACTTGGGAGATGACTAAACCACCACAAAAATTCAATTTTAGGGTTTGCCTAATTCAGGATCGCTTGGGAGTACGACACGGCAGTATCAGAGATGACATTCTGTAGAATTCGGGGATGAAATCTAAATGTGATCTGGATGCTTGAATAGAAACAAGCCTCTAGTGACTCGTAGAGGATTTTGTTGATTAAAGATTTCTCATATATTGGGTCTATTAGTTTGTTGTTTAGTATGTAATTCGCTCCGTTGTTTAACCCGTTCCTGTGGACATGATAAACATTTTGTTTGATTGTTTCGATAGTTTAACTCATTACCAAACGACAAAATTTTTAGGTTTGTCGAAATCGGAAGCATTTGCACACGACAAAATAAAAGTGACCGAAAATTTGAAATTTCTTTTGTGAAGGATAGAAAACATAGTGGGAAACAGGGAAAAAGATGGTTACCAGCATTTTCTCCTTTTCCCACAATATTTTCAGAATGCTTCTTCCTCTGGATCGTAAAAACCAGGGATTGTTTGGTATGGGTGGATACGAGTTAAAAGTATTGCAGCCTCAGGAAAAGAACAGAAAATTAGATAAAAATGGAAAGTGTCGTTTCGGATCAGCCTGGACAGAGTGCACAGGCTGATCTGTGACGACACTTTACGCAAATGTCCTAATGCCCCTTTTCACGTTTTGCAAGAAATATTGTAGGGTACTTTTTGCAAAAGTATTTTTGAAAACTCAATTAACTCTTTACCAAACAAATTTTGGACTGGACTAAATTGAAAGCATCTTGCAGACTGAAAAGTTTACCAGCTCTATTTAACAGGACAGAAAACATTGTAAGAAAGACAGGAAAATGCTGGTAACTAGCATTGCCTCCATTTGGCACAACTGTTCCAAAGCCGTCTTCGTTAGGGTCGTTAGAAATCGTGATTGTGTGGTAAAGGGTTTATGAAGTATTGTTTAACGCTCTACATTCGAGTGTATTTGACTTTTTTGGGAGTCTATAAATAGATCAAAATCTTTTTTGGGGGTCCTGTGCTAGCATCAAGTAACGCACAGTGTAGAACCAAGATCGGGCTGTACGTTATGTGTAGTCTAAGCTTCATCTACACCGTCTGCAAAAAGTTATATCGTTATTGCAATGAAAAATTCTCATTCTGAACAACTGAAAAATATCCCTAGCAGTGCAACGAGGCCATGTTTATTGTTCTAAGCACTAATCTCTCATAATAATTCCCTTTCCGATTCTTAAATGTTTGTTATTGCCAAAATATCAAAAATTATCAAAAAATAATATGAAAAAAATATTCGAACAACAAAATTAAAAGTACAGTAACAAACATAATTTTTTTATTGAAACGAAAAGCACTAAAATTCCGCCAAAATCTTCCAATCACAAGTGCATTAACTGTATTAGTCCATGGCACCAGATTTCGAAGACAAAAGCTGATCATGTTTTCATTTTGCCCATTCAGCGATTTACACGATAACGTAAGGCTTTTGCAGAAGGCATAGATCAAGATCAGACTGCACAGAACGTGCAGTATGATCTTAGATCCGCTTTTTAATTCAAGCCTGTAGGTTAAAACTATGTCTGAGTTTTAGTGGATTAAATTTTCAGCCGTCCAGAGCGGCTGAGTTTAAATTTGTTCCGTTAAAATAGTTATTGTTTTGCTTAATTACTTCTGCATTATCGATTGAAAAACCCGCGGGACGCCTTTTAAAATGTGGCATGCTCCGAGAAAAGTGGGCTTAAGGCATCAGCAAAAAGTTTCGACCTATGTCAGCCTGCGCAGTCCGCGCAGGTTGACATGAGTCGAATCTATTTGCCATTTTGTAAATTTTCTGCTTCGAAAAGGACCATTCTACCTACAGTTTTTCTCGACTGTCAGACAAAATAGATTTCATAGGTTTTGTAACTATTTTGAGACGACTTGCTTAGTATAGTGCAGCACAGCGATGCATTATAGCTCTCTTTGCCAGAATATGGTTCAATATAAGTTCATATTGAGGCCAGTGAAGAACTAAGATCAGACTGCATAGAACGTGTGACCCGATCTTGAAGCTGCACCCTCCAATACTTTTTGAAATATATTGACAGAAACGGCCTAGGCACCGGAAAGGCCAAGTTTGTGATTTAATTCCAAAAAGCTGATAGTTTGCGGGTTAAAATGTGATTTGTTCGATTTGTAATACGGTGCCTCACAGGCGTCTATGTACAATTTTTAAATTTGGGTTTATTTACTCCGCCATTAGGCCTATACTGCCTTGACATAGAGCTGCAATACTCTCTTTGCAAGAGAACAGTCACAGATAAGCTTATTCTCTTCGAATACCAATCAGTCCTTTACACTCCTTATAAATGAATTGAAACTCTTTACCACACAATGTAATTTTAGAAAGGTCCAAATTCAAAGCATTTGCAAACGACAAAATTTGATAAATGTACGTGTAACTCGAAAGTTGAAACTTGTATTTAGACAGGTAGAAACCATCGCAGATAAAGGAGGAAATGCCGGTAACTATCATTTTCTTATTTTCCCACTATGGCTCCAAGCGCCGTCTTCCTCAATGACGTAAAAACTCGAGATAGAGTTGCAGAATGTTAAGTAAACTTATCCCAATAAAGAGACTCTTTCCACCGAAAAATCTCTTGAAATATCGGACAATATAATGATATTGATGATCAGACTGCACCTGGTGTGCAGTCTGATCTTGATCTTGAGTGGCCTTAATAGCAACTATAGTGGTGACAAGAAACATCTGTGAAAAAAAAAAATACAAACATAGCCGGCCAATTCTAGCAAATTTGCAGGAACTCTTCGAAGAAACATGGCTACATTTTCGACCAATCACAGATTTCTATTTATTCATTTGCTATCAGTATAAAAAGTAGGTCAAAAGCCAGCACATAGAGCTAATTCGAAAAGCCACTTTAAAATAAGGTTATCCCTTACACTGCAAAGTGCGATTCATTGACCTGTTGCCTACAATGTATATCAAGATCAGGCTGCACGGAACGTGCAGTCTGATCTTGGATCTACATTGTCCGGTAAAGATGTTCTTCCCCGAAAAAAATGAAGTCTGAAATAGCACTATTCATATAATGATACTATTAGCTTGAAAATTTCATTCAAACCTTTACAACACAATATCGACTTTTGACACCTCTAGGAAAGAAGCCTTTTGCAAACCTTGTGGAAAAAGGTGAAAATGCTGGCAACCAGCATTTTCACCTTTTACCACAATATTTTCTACCCTATCAAAGAAACAATTGCTCTATTTCAGCCACGGTGAAATTGTCGTCTGCAAATGCTTTCAATTCAGACAAGGCCAAAAATAATGTCGTCTGGTAAAGGGTTAAATTATTTAGAGAGATATGGGTTAAAAACGAAACAAAACTACAAAACAGCCCACTCCAGGGTGTATTTTCGCAAGAACAATGATGTAAATAGAAAAGATCGCTTACAGATAGGAACCAATTATTTCTGGTTAGAGTCGGGCCAACATCATACCAATAAATCAGTGTAACGTTTAGCGGGACACTTGGGAAAGTGACGAGCGCTCGCCCAAAATTAGATTTGATAACGTTAAAACACTTTTCCTAAATAATTCCGAGTTTAAAATTACCTGAAGAACAATATATCTTCTTTGAAAACATCGTGGTAAAAGGAGAAAATGCTTGTAATCGGCAACTGATCCTTTTCCCATAATGTTTTCCATCCCGTCTATGAGACCGGTGTAACCATTTTATCCACAGTTCATAGGTGGCCTGCAAAATTTTTTGAAGCTAGAAAAGTCCAAAGTTTTCATGTTTGGTAGAGCTTCAACTTTTATACCGAGCAATGCCGAGTTTTAACGACTGGAAGAAAAACAAAAAGCTCTGAAAACAACATGGAAAAAGGAGAAAACACCGTTAACACTTACCTTCCTAAATAACAAAAATGATATTTCTTATTCGATAGTAAAACAACCCCCCCCCATTCCAAAGTTTCATTTTGGGGAACATTACCTTCTTATCGGACAGTGTAGATCAAAGATCAGACTGCACGTTCTGTGCAGTCTGTTCTTGATCTATACTGACCGCAAAAGGTCAATGAGTCTCGCTTTGTGGTCTTAGGGTTAAGTACCATGTTTTCCTTCACTCCCACAATATTTTCAACCCTTTCAAACTGGAACGCAATAATTTGAGATACTTTAACTCTACGGCTGTAAGTGCGACTTAAAAACCTTTGCAAACAGTACAAATCAAGATCAGACTGCACAGAACGTGCAGTCTGAGCTTGTATCTATACTGTCCTATAAGGAGATTATATATCACCAAAAATAACCTTTGAAATAGCAAAATTAGATATTTTTCCATCAGTTTGTAAAATTCATTTTTTAGCACTTTATTGGTTAATTTGTCGTCTACAAGTGCTTTCAAATTGACGAAATGTAGACTTTTGTCGTCTGGTGAAGAGTAAATTGCCCTTGATGGCTATAAAGGCGGTTCTTGGGTTGACGAAATTTGTCATAGAGCTTTTCATGATGGTAAATGGTTTTTTATTGCTTTTATACGGCCTGCAACACGCGAAAAGGGGCTTTCGGACAATTGTGTAGGCTAATCCGAAACGACTCTTCCTGTTTTTATGTAATTTTCTGTTTTATGTATGTATGTATGTATGTATGTATGTATGGAAAAAATTCGTTCAGAGATGTGCCAAAAATATGGCAGCAGAGGCCCGACGAATAGACATTCGCATATTTTTTACCAATCAGAAATTACCATCAATTCATTCTTTATCAGTATCAAGAAGTAGGTCAAAAGCCAACGCATTTGGCCTGGCTTTAAACTTGCGTCTTGTAGCAGTTTCTTTCGAAATCGCAGTGTTAAAAAAAAATGTTCATTTTTCTTTTGTACCATAAAACAAGAAACTTTTTTTATTCTACTGGCATGAATTCATGTTTGATTCAATTTATCCAGAAGAAATCGACTATATCATTGGCCACAGGGGCCACGACGGTGATCAAAATTATCTGCGCCATGCTCTGTGAAAAGGGGGTTTAATGCATCTGCGAGAAGTTTCGACCCAGGTCAGCCTACGCAGTCTGACCTCGACCGAACCTTTAGCTATTGGTAAATTTTCGGCAAGCCCAAGGGCCTGTCTGCCTCATGATTCTGTTATTCGTTAGAAAAATATAGACTTGATGGATTAGTGATCATATCGCTTGAAACCTGCGAAAACGGACATTCAGACATTTGCGTATAAAGTGTCGTCTCGGATTAGCCTGCGCATTACGCGCAGGCTAATCCGAGACGGCACTTTACGACTACATTTAATTTTGTGCTGTATTAGACTTGCGCAATACAGAAAAATGCATAAAAACGGAAAGTGTCGTTTTGGATTAGCCTGCGTGGACTGCAAAGCCTGATCCGAGACGAAACTTTACGCAAATGTCTGAATCCTGGTTTTGGCGTGTTGTACGCCATACGATGCCTAGCTTGGTACCATGTATCACAGTGATGCATTAAGCCTCTTTTTATCAGACTATGGCTATTTTTTGAAAACGCAATTCTCTCTCTCTGGTGACCGTCGTAATGCAACATAGCTTTATCGATGTGATATCGACGTCGCTCTTTCCATAATAGCATTCTATATTTTCGGGCAAAAATTCAGACCTGTCAAAATTTTTTTTTTTTAAGAGAACAAAACAAACGTTACTGAAAGGGGAGAAAAGCATAATGAGGGAAAAAGAAAAAAATCATGGTTTAAAAAATGTCCTCCTTTTCCCACCATGTCTTTAAACAACTGTTTTCCACGGGGTCATTGAAAAATGGGATAGTTTGGGAAAGGGCTAATTGTTTTTCATCTGGAGTCTGCCTCTCGACTAATGCTTCATAAATATACCCACGAGACAAACGATGTGTGACAAAAATGAATCAAATCGTTTTAGTTCATCTTCATTGTGTTGAAATCGGCTACATAGATGCTCGTCATGGAATTTCCTTTGAGTATATAGTGGCAATTCTACTTTAGTTTTAGACAGGTAGAGTTGAAAAGATTTTGTCGGGAAGAGAAAATAAAACAAGAAAACATTGGTGCATAGCATCAATCAGTTGTTTCTAAAAACAGAAGGGGGCACATTACAGCATTTTAAAACGACCAAAATAATTTTTTGTATAATTCGGTAAGAAATGAACTGAAAAGTTCTTAACAAGCCCTAGAATACAACTTAAAACTTAAACAAGAGGGCCATGATGGCCCTGAAAACCGCTCACCTGAGTCTATTGACCAAACATGAGCCATCTAGTTTCCCAGTGACCTAGTTTTTTATCAGACATTACCCATCATCAAACACTTTTGAGATATCAATAAGACAAACATTCTGACCAAGTTTCATGAGTATTGGACTGAAAATGTGGCCTCTACAGCGTACAAAGGGTTTTTCTAAGATTTCACCAAGTGACCTAGTTTTGGACCCGACAATTACCCATTATCAAACTCTTTTGAGACATCACCAAAACAAACATTCTGACCAAGTCTGAAGAGTATCAGGCAGAAAATGTAGCCTCTAGAGTGTACACAAGGTTTTTCTAATATTTGACCCATTGACCTAGTTTTCGACTCCACATGACCCATTTTCAAACTCATTCAAGGTATCACCAGGACAAATATTATGAAGAAGTTTTAGGGGTATCAGACTTAAAATGTGTCCTCCGGAGCATACAAAAGGTGTTCATAACATTTGACCTATTGACCCAATTTTTGACGGAACATGACCCATTTTCGAACTCATCCAAGATATTATAAAGGCAAACATTCTGACTAATTTTCAAGAGTGTTAGACTGAAAATGTGGCATCAAGAGCATATACAAAGTTTTTCTAAGATTTGACCTGCTGACCTAGTTTTTAATTCCCAATGACCCATTTTCAAACTCGTCTAATATATCATCAAGGCAAATATTCTGACCAACTAACAAGAGTGTTGGACTGAAAATGTGGCCTCTAGAGCCTAAAAACGTTTTTCTAACATTTGACCAGGTGACCTAGTTTTTAACTCCACATGACCCATTTTCAAAGTCATCAAAGATATCATTAAGGCAAATATTCTGACCAACTTTCAAGACTTTTGGACTGAAAATGTGGCCTCTAGAGCGTACACAATGTTTTTTCTAAAATTTGACCTAGTGACCTAGTTTTTGAGCCCACATGACCTATTTTCGATCTTGTCCGAGATATCATCCAGACAAACATCTTGACCGACTTTCATTAGTATCAGACTGAAAATGTGGCATCTAGAGCATACACAAGGTTTTTCTAAGATTTGAGTATCAGACTGAAAATGTGGCCTCAAGAGTGTACACAAGGTTTTTCTAAGATTTGACCTACTGACCTAGTTTTTTACCTGACATGACCCACTTTCGAACTCGTCCGATACTTCATCGAGGCAAATATCCTGACCAACTTTCATGAGTATCGGACTGAAAATGTGGCCTCTAGAGCGTACACAAGGTAAAAAGTTGACGACGGACGACGCACACCGCACGACGGACACAAGGGCTTACACAAGGTTTTTCTAAGATTTGACCTTAGAGCTTACACAAGGTTTTTCAAAGATTTGACCTAAAGACCTAGTTTTTGACTTGGCATTACCCATTTTCAAACTCGTTTTAGATTTCATCAAGGAAAACATCCTTACCAACTTTTATGAGTATCCGACTGAAAATGTGGCCTCTAGAGCATACACAAGGTTTTTCTAAAAGATTTGACCTAGTGACCTAGCTTTTGGCCAAACATGAACCATTTTCGCACTTGTCCGAGATATCATCAAGACAAACATTCTGACCAATTTTCAAGAGTTTCGGACTGAAAATGTGGCCTCTAGAGCGTACACAAGGTTTTTCTAGGATTTGACCTGGTGACCTAGTTTTTGACCCGACTTGACCAATTTTTTAACTCGTCTGAGATATCATCCAGGCAAACATCTTGACCAATTTTCATGAGTATCTGACTGAAAATGTGGCTTCTAGAGCGTACAGAAGGTTTATCTAAGATTTGACCTAGTGACCTAGTTTTTGACCCGACATGACCCATTTTCAAAAATTTTCGAAATATCATTAAGACAAATATTCTGAAGAACTTCCAAGAGTTTTGGAGTGAAAATGTGCCCTCTAGAGCGTACACAAGGTTTTCCTAAGATTTGACCTTGTGACCTAGTGTTTGACCCGATTTGACCCATTTTTGAAATCGTCTGAGATATTATCCAGGCAAACATCTTGACTAAAATTCATGAGTATCCGACTGAAAATGTGGCCTCTAGAGTGTACACAATGTTTTTCTAAGATTTGACCTAGTGACCTAGTTTTTGATCCAACATGACTCAATTTCGAAGTCGTCTGAGATATTGTCCAGACAAACATCCTGACCGACTTTCATCCGTATCAGACTGAAAATGTGGCCTCTAGAGCATACACAAGGTTTTTCTAAGATTTGATCTACTGACCTAGTTTTTGACCCGACATAACCCATTTTCAAACTCGTCCGATATTTCATCGAGGCAAATATCTTGACCAACTTTCATGAGTATCGGACCGAAAATGTGGCCTCTAGAGCGTACACAAGGTAAAAAGTTGACGACGGACGACGCACACCGCACGACGGACACAGCACGATTGCAATAGCTCACCATGAGTACTTCGTGGATACGAAAAGACCAAAATGGAATGAAAGAGCCTGGATACGACATAACCTAGTTGTGAAATGACTTGAAGCCGAGTAAACAAAATGGCTGCCTACATAGGTACTTTTCAAAACCGAATAAAAATATGGTGCCGCCGCTCATTCGGCGCCACAATAAGGGTGATGTCCTTTTAAGTTTGTGATGTAGAGGTCAAACTCTTTTATGAGAAGTTAACCCTTAAGCTAATAAGCGCGACTCACTGACCTTTTGCGGACAGTGTAGATCAAGATCAGACTGCACAGAACGTGCAGTCTGATCTTTGATCTACACTGTCCGATAGGGAGAATCCACTTTTTCCTAAAACTTAACTTTGAAATAGCAATATTTGAGTTTTTGCTATCGAATTCGAAATTTCTCTATTGAGTTATCCAGCTGTATGACGGATAAAATCAGAGTATAGAAAAATATAGAGGATATTTGTTTTTTTCGGTGAAAGATCGAAATTTATTTCATCGAGTGGACACCATTGGTAATATTTTCACGAGTGGCGCAGCCACGAGTGAAAATATTACCGATGGTGTTCACGAGATGAAATAAATTTCGATCTTTCACCGAAAAAAACAAATATTCTATTTATTTTATGCTTTTAACCCTTTCTGGGAGGAGCTTTATCAAAATTCAATACAATTCTTTTCCTTCATTCCCCGTGGCGTACCCCTCCCGCATAGCAATGTTACGTCAAGCGCGAGAAATGTAAGGTATATGACGTCATATTTCCCATCTGGTTGTTAGGCACGCGCAATTTACCTAGGCAACAAGAACGTGAAAATCGGTATTTTCACTGGTGGTACCAGTGTAAGATCGAAAAACATTTTCACTGCTATTTCTCGATATCCCACCGGAAAGCGTGAAATAAAATAGAATATTTTGTAAAATGAGCATCTAAAGATCTAGGTGAATATCCAAAGAGCTATTTCAAGTCTATTAATCCTTATCTTGCTAAATAAATCATACGAAATTTTCAAGCCTTGAAGCCGATGTTAAAAATCCCAATTGGTGCTATCTCACATTTATTTTTTTTTTGGGGGAAAAATATCTCCATATCGGACAGTGTAGATCCCAGATCAGACTGTACGTTCTGTGCAGTCTGATCTTGATCTGCACTGTCTGCAAAAGGTCAGTAAATCACGGAAAATATTGCGAAAAAAGGAGAAAATGCTGCTTACCAGCATTTTCTCCTTTTCCCACAATATTTTCAAAAGGCCTTTTCCTCAGGGGCGTTAAAAGTCGTCATTGTGTGGTAAAGGGTTAAAAAAAATGAAAACAAGGCGAACTCTTTGCAAATACAGGCTTATGTATCTGAGAAAGTTAGAGTACCATGTCAGCCTCCCCCGTAATCTGGCCAGGCTGATCTGGGTCGCTACACTTTGCTATTTTATTTTTGTGGATGTAAATACTCGTAAAAGTGTGGGATTTGCTCTTACAAAGAAAGCCTAGAATAGTATGAAAAGGAGAAAATACTGGTTACCGGTGCTTTCTCCTTGTCCTCTAATGTTTTCAAATATTTAATTCCTCAAGGTTGACCCTTTTACGACACAATCTCGAGTTTTAACTTCCTTGCAAAAAAGCCTTCCGAAGAACATTACTTGAAAATTAAAAGAAAAAAAAAAAGAGGGTACAATCAGCAATCTATCCTTTTCCCACAATATTTCCAACCCTGTCAGAGGAAAAATGCCTTTAGAAAAGTTGTTGGAAAAGACAAAATGTTCATAATCAGCAATTTCTCCTTCTCCCACAATATGGTCTACCGATTCAAACATTGAAATTATCCTTTTGATAACACGTAATCTGTCGTCTGCAAACGCTTTCAGTTTGAAGAAGTCTTAAACTTTGTCGTTTGGATAAAAATCAAATTTCAATTTCAAGTAGCTTGACCGTAGTCGTATCGTTTGAAATGCCCCGTCCGGGTGGCTCAGTGGTGAGCGTGTCGGACTCATGACCTGGTGGTTGTGAGTTCGATATCCGGTTGAGGCAAACTTTCTGTCCGGCGTATTTTCCCCTCTCACCTCTGCTGAAGCATGTGAGAAAAGTAGTCGGTGGATTTAGAAAGAATGCTGTGTTAGTACTGGTGTGAGAAAGCCAGGACACACATATGGGTCACCGACCGCCATGATATGACCTTAGCTGTTAAAGTGGCGTTAAACTCTACACAACCAGTCAACTAGAAATTAAAACACATGATGGTCTGACAAAGGTTAACAGAGTGCTGAGTTTTTGTCTTCTCGCAGAGCTGAGGAACATCCATCAACGAGAAACATTTTTGTTTAAACTCTTAACCATTTAACAAAATTAAGTTGTGTCCTTATTTAAAGTATGGTTATGCCAAAGACAAAATAAACGTACTCTTAAATAATTGCTTGTTCTTTTTTTCTAGTGAAAAAAGAAGAAAACAATGTGGGAAAAGGAGGAAATGCTGATAATCAGCATTTCCTCCTTTTCGCACAATTTTTTCAAGAACCCATCTTTCTCTCGTTCAGGGTTGTAGAAGAAAAATGAGAAAACAAAACAATTTGCTTTTTTGCCCTCGTTTGTTTGGTTCTAGAAATCACGACAGCTGTATTGGCTTTGGAATTATCTTGTGATTTGTAGCGGGAAAAAACGCAAAGAAAAACATGCTAATGCTATTTTGATTGCCAGAGAAAGTTTTGTACCTTTTTCGCGTTAATTATTTTGTTCTGAATGCTATATATTAGGTATTTCAGAGGCGTAGCAACCCCAAAATATAGAATACTCGAAAGTAATACCCGAGGGTATTACCCGAAGCGCGAAAAGCCAAAAGATGAGGATATTTCACAGGTTGGTTGTACTGGGGTTTGACGCCACTTTAACAGCTAAGGTCATATCATGGCGGTTGGTGACGCACACGTGTTTCCTAGCTTTCTCACACCATTACTATATAACACTTTAACACATCATTCTTTCCAAAGCCACCCACTACTTTTCTTACATGCTTCAGCAGAGGTGAGAGGAAAGAAAGTTCGCCTCAACCGGGTATCGAACTCACAAGCACCAGGTCACGAGTCCAACACGCTCACCACTGAGCAAGCCGAGCGGGCTGATTTCGCAGGAGGGGTTGGGAGGGGGTCTGCCTCGTAGAAAACGTTTGAATTGTAGAAGCTTTTTTGTGGCCTCCGGTGACATTTTTGGGTAAATGTTTTTTTTGTATTCCAAAGGGTAGACTAAGTGCTGCGTTTTTGTGTATAGGCAGCACTGCTCCTATTTATCATGTGCTTAACCCTTTACTAGACGACAAGGATTTGGTCATGTCCAAATTCAAAGCATTTGCACACGACAATTTAAATGAGGCTCAAATGGTGCACTTTTGCTTTGATAGGGTAGAAAACAATGTGGGATAACCAGCATTTTCTCCCTTTCCCATGATGTTTCTATCTTATCAATAAACAATCGCACCATTTGAGCCATATTGAAATTGTCGTCTGCAAATGCTTTCAATTTGAAAAGGGCTAAAATTTTGTCGTCAGGTAAAGGTTTAAAATATCAAATCAATTTCACTGTTACCATTATTGGTAACAACTTCTAGGTGTCCTTTCACATGCAGTGGTCATGACCCAATGACATGGTGCCGTTTATTCTTGATTTTGAACATGGTGCTGAACGTGCTGGCATTTGGCATACTTCTTGGTACTGCTAACGAATTAATAAATATACTTTTTTATTTCATGCTTTTCAGCAGGATATCGAGAAAAAAGCAGTGAAAATATGTTACGGGTACGACCAGTGAAAATACCGATTTTTATACTCTAGTTGCCTATGTAAAATGTGCGTTACTACCATCAATAAAAATATAGGACCGCAATGAAAAAGAAACCATAAACTTTTTATCTGCCTTCTTCAATTCGTCAATATATATTTTTATTAATTAACTATTGGATATGTAGAAGTTATGCAAGGAAACCGGTCCACGCGATACCAGTCACATTTCTGATTTCGTATAGTACACAGGTCGTGACCCCGGCTTAATACGACTTGACCTCCGATCAATACAGTTGACCTCGTATCAATATTGATGACCCGCGACCAATACAGAAATCCTTGAATGTGATTGGTCAAAAAATTCAGTGGCGTGAGCGTCTGCGCTTACTTTTAGCCAATCACGTTCCAGGAGGCTGCAAAGTAAACGTAACCCCAAAATTGATATTTGTTTCCAGCATGATAGAAAACATTGTGGGAAACAGGAGAAAATGCTGGTTACCAGCATTTTCTCCTTTTCCCACAATGTTTTCAGAAGGCCTCTTATTCAGGGTCGTAAAAACCAGAGGTTGTTTGGTAAAGCGTTAATTAATAAAATTGTCATTAATCAAGTGATTTCGTATTGGCCCAGTTACAGGTCCGAGGTCAGCCGTATTGACCCTCGGCCTTCGGCCTCGGGCCAATACGGCTGACCTCGGACCTGTAACTGGGCCAATACGAAATCACTTGATTAATAACATTATAGTAAAAAAGATAAAAGCGTTGTAAAGAAATATCGGCATTAATGCACATTCTATGTTTATAACTGGAGTTTAAAAAAAAATATTCTCAGTAGTTTGATGCTTTTAATTCAATTTCCATCAGGCGCCATATTTTAATTTTTACTAGATCCAATTTGCCGCCATTTTCGCTATTTCCTATTAACTAGGGCTTCCAATTAAATCGGCCACATTCATAACTGCAAGCCATTCTAGCATGTATCCGTTTTTGTTCGTTATGCTACAATCTCAACGATGCAAGTTAATGGTTATAGATTGTTGGAGAATTAAAGAAAATACCCTTTTTTTAGTTTGAAGGGAAAATCTTCAAAAAAAAGAAGTGATGCGACCGTTCCGAGACATTTATTTCATTTAAATTTTGCGCATGTTGGTCTTTCTCTATGACTTACTGAATTATTCGTTTCTAATTTATCATTTTTTTTTTCAGTTACCTTACATGTATATCAATCATATGTAGGGGGCTAAGGGAAAAACTGCTTTTCCTTTGGTTTTGCCAGTGTACATTATATATATGTTCGGGGAATATTATCCAATCGGATAACGAGAAACTTCTTTGCAGTGTAATAAAACTGACTTGTCTAAAGTTGAATTTGAAATTGAGCCATGCACAGTTGAAAGGGGTTTAAGGCATTTGAAAAAGGTGTCAACTCGTATCAGCCTGCGCAGTCTGAGCTAATTGTGCTAAATGTAAATTTCCTGCATGCCCAAAGTGGCAAATTACCCCATGCTCGAGTCGGTTGTGGTGTTCAATACTATCCCAAAAGACAAAACACTCCCACATTGAAAGTATAAGCAGATTACAAATTCGACTACAAATTAATTGATGCTAAAATGATGATTTCTGTCTTTGATATATTAGAAATCATTGTGAAAAAAAAAAAAAACGGAAAAATGCTGGATACCAGCATTTTCCCCTTTTCTTACAACGTTTTCAAAAGCCTTTTTCTACAGGGTCGTTAAAAATTGGGGTTGCGTGATAAAAAGCTTATTGGATTCATAATTTTGTACTGACATGATTTTATGATGTATTAGAGATGCATTAAACCTCGTTTTGTCAGAGCATGGCTCATTTGTTTTATCTGATATTGAGATTTATCTCTTTCGGTGCCCACTAACTACACCCACCTTGAAATTCTTTCGAAGACTAAGAGTAGTTTTCCTTCCGAGGTTGAAATTGTTTTGGGCCAGAGATAAGCATCAGGCAGAGGACATACATGTAGTAGATCTAAGATCAGACCACGCCTTCTGTGCAGTCTGGTTTCCTATTCACCAACCATTCTAAAGAACATTCTTTATCTTAGTCTCCAAGATTTTCTAAATTTGGAAGCAACACAACTTCTGATTGGCTAAACCATTTGGTTTAGCCAATCAGAAGTGGTGTTATTTTCAAATTTAGAAAATCCTAGGGAATAAGACTGAGAACTTTCATAAGAATGGTTGGTGAATACGGACACTAATCTAAATCTGCGTCGTAGGCAGTATCCATTCAAATCGCATATATGTCTCCAGATCTGCTTTGGTAGGTTTCTTTCAAAGTGTATCCATGTACAGTCAACCGCCTTTACCAAACAACCTCTCTGTTAAAAGGACTTTTGAAAACACTGAGGGGAAAAGGAGAAAATGTTGGTAACCAGCATTATCTTCCATTTTTCACAATAATGTCGACCATTTCAAAGACAAATTGCTTCAATAGGGTCACATTGCTTTTGAAGTATGCAAATGCATGAATTCGGACAAGTCTAGTATTCGATGTTTGGTTGAGAGTTAAGATATCGAGTTGTGATCTATTCGAGGCATTATCTCCCGCTAGATGGCATTCTACAAATACACACCTAATTTGGGCATTTTTGGTACAGAGCCGGACTACTTTTCTACGCGACACTTTTTTTACTTTGAATTTCAATCAGCTATGATCAGCAGCTTATATATAGAAACCTGGAGCTAAAACAGGTCTGATCTTTTTCTCAAACTTATTGATAAAAGCCATTTTTTCCATTACTACTTTAATAGTAAAACATAGTGTGTATTACTTCAATCCACCCAATATTTGGGTGAGTGATGCGGCTTATAAGACAAGTCGAATCTTAGAAGAATATGACATGCACAGAGAACGGTATTCAAGGTCTTGCAAAGTTCCAGTATACGATAGTTCACAGTGAGTCAATCGTACACTTCATTTGAAAGGTTAATTATGTAAGTCAAACACTTGTATTGAATCTGTCTGATAAAGATCTTATTTTACTCTTAGGCTGTTAAGCTCAACTCACAGACCTTTTGCGGACACTGTAGATCAAGATCAGACTGCACATAACGTGCAGTTATATCTTGGATCTACACTGTCCGGTAGGGAGATGTTTCCTCCCTAGTGACTGATTAAAAACTCGGGTTTTTTACAATCGATTTGAAAGTTTTATAACATTTCCTTTAGCAGTATAGAGATTGAAGTGAATCTTCTAGACGTCTTCCAGTTATGATGCACTGACTATCTGGTCGATAGAGATATACATCTCTACGGTAAATATTTAAAGGCTTGGTCTAGTTAATACCTCGTAAGAGAAAGGTAACAGTGCCATTTACAAAGATCCTTTTCCTACAGTTTAGCTTACAAGCTTACCAGTGGTAATATTCAGTAAAGGAAAAGAATCGTTGTTTTGACCGGTGCCATTTTTGTTTCAAGACAGGACGTAAAATTTTGATTGAGGTTTATACAGATTTTTGGTTTTGATTTAAAAGTTTCATTTATACCAGAGAACACATTCATTTTGCAAAAGCTTGTTTTATTTAACTTCTACTTTTTTCTGGGTGTCATCCTATCAAAATGACATGGACAGAAAATGCACGTTCAAAACGCTATGAAAGAACCATGTTTTCGTTTTTTTCAGTAGGGTCTACTTACACGAAGCAAAAATGATCCTGCGTAACTCGGTGGTAAAGTGTAGGACTCGAAGCATCAGTGATGAAGATTGTCTCGATCAGCTGTGTCCCTGAAATCGACAGGCTTATCCATGCATTTTCGCACACGTATATCATGGCAACCAATGCAGTAACTGACAGGTTCGAGGTTTCTCTGATCTTATATATATGTGTGCTGTGGTGGGTTATCCGTTATATTTTCGAGTTATAAACGGTGAAAATTACCCATTTTTTTTTTTACTTTACATGGACTTTAATGACGAAGGCTTTCAAAAACAATGTGGTAGAACGAAAAATTCAGACTAGTAACCAGCATCCGTTTTTCCACCGAATATTTTCTAAACTTTCAAAGCCAAATCTTGTCATATGATCTACATGTATATCTAATTTTCGTCTGCAAATGCTTTCATTTTGGAAAAGTTTGAAGTTTGCGGCGTTTGGTAAAGATTTAACCCTTTACCACACAATGACGACTTTTGACGACCCTGAGAAAGAAGCCTTTTGAAAACATTGTGGAAAAGGGAGAAAATGCTTGTAACCAGCATTTTCTCCTTTTCCCACAATGTTTTCTTCCCTAACAATAAACAATTGCACCATTTGAGCCACATTGAAATTGTCGTCTGCAAATGCTCTCAATTTGGACAGGGCTAAAATTTTGTCGTCTGGTAAAAAGTTAAACAGGCGATTGGCACTAGTTGCTTTGGTGCTCCGCTGTCTGTCAAAGCTATTGCTAAAGATTTCATCTAAATACAAGGAAATTAAATGAACAAAATAATATCACGAAATGTATAATTCTGCTCGTGGTAATGGAGTCATAAATAAAACTGAAATTAAATTCAGCTTCTATGAGCTTTAATCCTTTACCAAACAGCCATGAATATCAACGAGCCCTATATGCAACAGGCTTTTGAAAACATCGCGAGAAAAGGAGAAAATGCTGGTAACCAGCATTTTCTCCTTCTCTCACTATGTTTTATAGCCTTATAAAGAAAAATGTCACGGTGTTAGTCACATTTAATTTGTCGTCTGCAGATAATCTTATTTTTGACAAATCTAAAATTTTCTCGTCTGGTAAAGAGTGAACCTTGAATCGCATAACAAATAAATGAATGATTTTCCTGCAATGAATAAGAATTGTGCATTGCAACGTCAAAATAGTTTCTCAAAAATGTCTCACTAAAATCGCGAACAGTGTAGATCCTAGATCAGACTGCACGATCTGCGCAGTCTAATCTTAATCTACACTGTCCGCAAACGCAATTAATGTTGTTCTAGGCATTAAGAGGATTAAGACGGAACCTTAAAACAATTCGAGGGAAATATAATAACAACGTGAATGATGGATTAGCGAGGAACAGCCATAGTTCACACGTCTTTTTATGGATTTAATAATCTTTTCGCATGTTCAAAGTCATTGAATTCACATTTTGTTCCAGTTTTTTTTTTACCGAAGTCCTAATGGATCGTATCGCCGTGCTTCCACTTTTTATTCATTAGTTTACGAATTGTCTTAACCCCTAAACTGCTAAGAGCGACTCAATGACCTTTTGCGGACAGCGTAGATCAAGATCAGACTGCACAGAACATTTGAGCACAGAACGTGCAGTCTGATCTTGTATCTACACTGTCCGATAAGGAGATATTTTACCAGAACATATGACGTCGAAATAGCAATATTTGGGTTTTCATTTGCGAATTAAAAAGTTCCTTTTGGTTATTTAACAGGACAAGGGTTCAGACAAAAAAGAAATCTCAACTAATTGATGAGAGTGTGAAACAGAAGAAGAAAAGGAAAACTCTTTTTTTTCTTTTGAGTGATTAAGCAAACATTACAGAAAAGAAAAGACTAAATTATCTTTACAAGCAACTGTCCCCACCCCCATTTATCCCATTCCACCGCCTACGCCTCCCACCCCCGAAAAGAAAACAAAGAAAAATTCTGTAAACTGCATCAATGTAAGGCACATGGTTACATTATCAGAAGGCTGCTGAATGCTGCCTGAGCAAATCGTTATATTGTGTTACAGAGTAGACCAAGATAGGACAATGCAGAACGTGCAGTCTGACCTCAGAACTGTTCGCCACTGTGTTCGAATATTGTTGTGAAACCGACAGAACAGAACAGAACAGACATTTATCTTTTCATTGACAATGTCACAGCACATAATTATACTATAATGAATTTAATTACGCGAACAAATATAAACCTGAAAATACCAAAGGGAAACATAAAGGGAAAAACGACTAGAAAAATTAGGTCTTTTTAAACTGGGTTGTTGGTGTGTTTGAATGGTGTTTTACGTCACTTTCAACATTATTTCAGTCACGTCAGGGCGACTCTATTTCCTCTGAAATTAAATATCTATTCCATTGATACATACCAATGTGAAAAGCATAAAAAATGCATAGAAAATTCTCTGAGGCACAAAGCGATTATCTTTAACCCTCTCTCTCAAAATGCTTCAACGATCCTGGAAAAGAAGCTCTTATTTGACAACATTGCGGGGGAAGGAGAAAATGCTGGAAACCAGTATAATGTTTTCCCAAAATCTTTTCTACCCTTTCAAAGAACAGATTCCAACATTTGAGCTTTTTTTGATCTGCCGTCTACATACACGTTCAAACTGAAGAATAAACTCTTTACCAGACGACAAAATTCTAGACTGTTCGAAATTGAAAGCATTAGCAGACGACAGTTATAAAGAAATTCAAAAACAAGTATTTGGTTTGGGAAAGGTAGAAAACATTGTGGAAAAAGGAGAAAATGCTGGTTATCAGCATTTTCTCCTTTTCCCACAATGTTTTCATAAGGTTTCTTTTACAGAGTCGTGAAAACTAGGGATTATTTGGTAAAGAGTTGAAAAAGCTAGAATTTCCTTCCCTGATGAAGGGTTGTCTCTTTTCAGATTAAAATAAATAAAGACGACTTCCTCCCACGACTGAAATTATGATCCCCTGAATTCAAACAGATATTAATCTTATAAATTTGACAAAACAAGTGTACGGTATGGATCCAAGATCAGATTGCATGTTCTGTGCAGTCTGATCTTGATCTATACCGTGCACAAAATCCTTTGTTATCGCCAATGAAGCTCAAAGGATGAAAACAAAACTTGAAAATACAATTTCAGAACAAACTTTACGCAGAACACACAATTACTGTGATTTATATGACAACTAAGATAAACTTAAAGTGGCATTTAAATAATATTTTCTGAGAAAGTGTAGTATTTTAAGCCAGTTCTAATAGAATTTATTACAATATTTAAGCTAAAATTTCCTTTTGAACGGAAAATTTGTCCTTGGAAACGAATTCTGGTCAGGCGAAAACTGCGTCAGGTGAAAATAGTTTCAACAAGTGGGCTTCTTTACAAAAGCCCAGTGTTTTCAAATAGGTTGTTGGCTTTTAATTTCGATACATTTTGGGATATCTGAACAAACAAGTAAAAAAGCCGGTATCAGGATATTTGCCCCCTGGACATCTGCCCCCGGACTTTGCTTCCTTAGGACATCTGCCCCCTGGACCTCTGCCCCCATAGGACATCTGCCCCCTTAGGACATCTGCCCCCGGACATTTGCCCCCGTAGGACACCTGCTCCCTTAGGACATCTGCCTCCCCCCGGACATTTGCCCCCTGGACATCTGATTCCCGACATTCGCCCCCTTAGGACATCCCCCAGACATTTGCCCTGGTAGGACAAATGCCTCCTGCGAAATGATAAGCCTCTTCTCAATGATGTTGAAGAACTAATAACATCCTGAATTTCGCTTTATTTTTCTTAAAATGCAAAAAATGAATTTTAATCGGGGTTTACATCAAGCGTGCCAGATGAGCAACTGACTCTATAGTTATCATACTGGAAGTTTGATATTAAAACTGAAATCAATTAATCAGCCGCAGATTTTCAGCAAAATAGCACTTAACGATAAAACAGCTGAGAAGTCTTTTTCATAGTGCCGGTCAAAATTACCATGTACGAAATACGTGTATATCCCAAAGTTGTTTTTTGAGATTGTCCCGTAAAGGAGCTCGACGTCCAAGTTGTAAACAAACTGATGGGGCAGATGTCCAGGGGGCAGATGTCCTAAGGGGCAGATGTCCGGGGGCACATGTCTGGGGGGCACATGTCCTAAGGGGGCAGATGTCGGGGGGGGGGGGGGGTGACAGATGTCCTAGGTTGGCAGATGTCCTGCAGGCAAACGTCCAGGTGGCAGGTGTTTTAAGGGGGCAAAAGTCTGGGGGCACAAGTCCGGGGGGCAAATGTCCTAGACCCAAAAATAGCCACCATATGCTTTACATGACGGGCATTTGACCTTTTCACGTTTTCAAGTGCCATGATCTTGTCCAGCGGTCTTCTTTCACTTTTTTAACGAAATTCTTCTGATTTTTTCTTCTGCTTTAGATTCATTGCTTAATAAAAAATTATAATCATTGGAGAGGTCATTTACAGCTATGGTAATTTAATATAACAAATCTTTTCTGAAATTCGTCATATAAAATTAAACCACATCTGATGAACTCTCCAGTGACGGCGGGTAGTCGCAATACTTCACACATGTATATCTCTTGAATTCCCCAAAAGTCACTTGCATACGCTCATCTGAAAATATATTTCCAGAAAGTCATATGTCATGTTATGTTGCTCTTTGGTTACCTCTTTTTCAAGAAATATAAAATATCCTTAACTTTTCCCATATAAAATATATATATATATAAACCTTTAATTCTATAGGCATAACTAAAATAGCGGATGATATAGATCCAAGATCAGACTGCACGTTCTGTGCAGTCTGATCTTGATCTATACCATCCGCAAAAGACCATGTTTTTGCCCATGAAGCTGAAGGGATAATGTTTAGAAGTACGGCTGAATATGGAATAATTGCGGAATACGGATTGTGGCCAAAATTACTTATTGTATCCGTGCTGGGCTCTCGTTCTTCAAAACATCAAAGTGCCAAATAATTGTGGTAATTACCGATTTTTCGGTAAATTACGAGCATTCTACCGCTTGGAAGCCTTGAAAATCGAAGACGTAAAAAGACAAAATATTTCATGTGTCGTTGTCTACAGAGCCAGCTCTACGAAATACTGAGGTTTGCTGCATATAAAATATAACAATTTGAGGTATGAATTTCGTTATTGTATATCATAGATTACATGTCTAACGAACAAAGTCCGCAACAAACGAAGAAACAAATGAACAATTGCATGGCTGGGACCGAGCAGGATTGGAACCTTAGAACGTCTAGTCTAAGGCCTGGCAAGCTGGATTCAATTTTTTTTTCAATCCGTCTGGTAGAAAAATTTCAATGGTACCAGGTGATAGTATACCTATATAGAAGTCAAATTAGGGTGGATGCCAGAAACAAAAGTGGTGCAGATTTTTTTCAGACAACATTTTGTTACCCCACCCACTGAAAATGCATTGAATTGAGCTTATGTGTATAAGCCACAAAATTTCAATATCTTCCGGAGTATTATGATTGCAAATATGTCTAATTGACAGTTAAGCACATAAGCAATGAAAAAAAATCCAGTTACAGGAGAAGATAAAATACATTGGGTGTCCTGGTGTTACCCCACCCACCAAATTTGCATACATTTTTTGAAAATCGTGAGCAACTTAATATCATTTAAGACTTTTGTGTTTCAACTTCTTGTAAAAGGGTTTACTGATAAATAAATGCTTACTATTGTACTAAATTACTGCATTGTATATTTGTTATGGTCGTGCTTATCTTTTACCCCACCCACAAATGTACATGTATATACATGGCCATCTATGAGCTATTATATTATTATGGCAGATTTTAGGAGACACGATTTTTGAAAATTAAGTTGGATTTTTTTGTTTGATAAGGTTCCTTATATCCACACTGGAATATTGTCTATTGTGATGCAATGCTAGTCATAACACATCGACATGTCCTTCATGTAATAAAATTGTAAAGTAAAAGAAATTCCATTTTAATTTAGAAAAATAAATATTTTCTGGTTCAGATTATAATATTTCACTTCGAATCATCTGTATAACACATATTTATATTTGTTTTATATTAATTGAGTACTTTGGAACAAAATTTTTGCACGTTATGTCAGAGAAGACCAGTGTTTTGCAACTATTTTAATTTCTTGAAAAAGTTATATAGATCTAGTAAATGATTCCTAGCTGTTTGTACTAAAAATGTAACTGTATTTTCTGTTTTTGTTCCCAGAAATTGTTTTTATTAAATTAAACGTCGCGGCTCTCTTTCATGAGTATTTCTTTTTTATCATTCTTATATATACCACTCATGTTCTACAGCAATGACACAAAATGTTACAGCACAGACACATATAAGTATCAAAAAAAGGTTTATACTTAGTGCCTTTATTTGAGAAATATCAAACGAAACAATTATTGAATAGTTATACATGAAATGAAGAAAAGTCATTTGCACCAAAAATACTGTCTTGTTGACAAATTAAGGCTTTAAATGTTATTACAATTACATTTAAGTTATTTCAATTACTCTTCTGTACCCACTGTTAACTATATTCATGCTATATGCATTAAATATATCATTGTTATGTAGGAAATAAATCCATTACATCATAATATTTCAACAAACCAGGGACATTGGCCCTGGAGTGCTCACCTGAGACTATAGCTTTATTTCCCTCATGTTTATGTGATGAACTTTAAACTAACCTGTGACCCCAGAGGCAGGGCCAGTTTTGACCCCAAGGACATGAAATGAACAAACTTGGGAGAGGTCTACTAGGAATTGCTACATGCCAAATATCAAAGCTCTATGCCTTCTAGTTTTAGAGAAGAAGAATTTTATAATTTTCATTCTTTGTTCCTATGTTTGAACTTGTGACCCCCAGAGCAGGGGCAGTTTTGACCCCAGGGACATCATATGAACAAACTTGGTAGAGGTCCACTAGAAGATGCTACATACCAAATATCAAAGCTCTATGCCATCAAGTTTCAGAGAGGAAAATTTGTAAAGTTTTTTCTTTTTTGTTCCTGTGTTCGAACTTATGACCTCCGGGGCAGGGCCACTTGTGAACCCAAGGGCATCATAGGAACAAACTTGGTAGAGGTCCACTAGGAGATGTTACATTCCAAATATCAAAGCTCTATGCCTTTTACTTAGTGAGGAGAAGAATATTAAAGTTTTCATTCTTTGTTCCTATGTTTGAACTTGTAACCCCCTGGGTGGGGCCAGTTTTGACCCCAGGGGCATCATATGAACAAACTTGGTAGAGGTCCACTAGGAGATGTTACATTCCAAATATCAAAGCTCTATACCTTTTACTTTGTGAGGAGAAGCATGTTACAGTTTTCCTTCTTTGTTCCTATGCTCAAACTTGTGACCCCTGGGATGGGGCCAGTTTTGACCCCAGGAGCATTATTTGAACAAACTTGGTAGAGGTCCACTACGAGATGGCCACATATCAAATATCAAAGCTCTATGCCTTCTACTTTCAGAGAAGATTTTCAAAGATTTTTTTCCCTTTTTGTGGCCATGGCAACCAGAATTATGAGTGGAATTCTATTCTTTGAACAATTTTGGTAGAGCTTCACCCAAGGAACATCCCTGCCAAGTTTCATCAAGATTTGCACAGTGATTTAGGACAAGACGTTTAAAGAAATTGCTGACGGACGACAGACGCTGGACGCCGGACATAGGACGATCACAATAGCTCACCTTTAGCACTTTGTGCTAAGGTGAGCTAAAAAAAAAAAAGAACACAGAAAAATACCCACATCCACACACATATACACATACACACACACAACGCAGCTGTACTGTCAATGCAGCAAACAAAGAAACTGATGATTGATCATACGTCACAATTACGCTGTATGAACAGTGCATTTGTTAATTTTAAGTTATCAAGAGGATGTTAGCTCCACTGGTCGAAGGCCAGCGGGCTTACTTTATGGCCCGCTGTCCGTCGTGTGTCTGTCCGTACGTGCATTAACTTATATTTCAAACATCTCCTCTGACACTACCCATCCAAACTTGATGAAACTTCACAGAAATGATCCTGCCATGGCTTTCTTTAGAATTTCTTGAAAGAATCTGATTCCTTCAAAAACTCTGTTTGCCATGGCAACAAAACGGAAAAATATTGAAATATTTGAAAATCTTCTTATTTGAAAGCATAAGGCCTAGGGCTACCAAACTTGGCATGTAGCTTTATGTCGTGAACTTTTACCAAGTTCCTTCAAATAATAGCCCTGGAGTCGAAATTGGCCCTGACCCTAGGGTCACAAGTTTTATACAGGATTATATAGGGAAAACTTTAAAATCATTCTTTACGGCCTTGGGCTATCAAATTTGGCATGTATCTTTATCAACTGGGCGTCTATCAAGAGTGCCCAATTTATAGTCCTGGGGTCAAATTTGGCCCGGCCCCGGGGTCACAAGTTTTACATGAGCTTATATTGGGAAAGCCTTTAAAAATCTACTTGTACATAGCCGCAAGGCCTAGTACAACCAAATTTTGAATGTAGCTTTATATAGTGGACCTCTACCAGAAGGGCTCAAATTATAGCCTTGGGGTTAAGTTTGTCCCCACACCAGGGGTCACAAGTTTTACTTTAGCTTTTATGTTGAAAACTTCATAAATGATCTTTTTACTAACCAAAATAAGCCTAGGGCTACCAAATTTAGCCCTGTTTCATGGGTCTCATGTTTTTCATGGCCTTTTTTCTTGTAGGAAACTTTGAAAATCTTCTTGTTTATAACACAACATTCTAGACCTGTATGATTTGGTACGGGGGTTTATCTTGAGGACCTCCACCAGGATTCAAGTTATTATAGCTTTGTAGTCAATAATGGCTTTGCTCAGGGGTCAAGGGGTCTTAACTTTCCTGTAGGATTTTATAGGGAAAAAAAATGTATGTCTTCAAGTTTAAAACCAATTGCCCAGAGTAGTAATATTTGGTTTGTAGTGTTTTCACTTATGCGCCAGTGGTACGATACAGGGTTGTCATGGCCCTCTTGTTTTAAGTTTTATCCCTTATTGCATCAGTGAACTAGAGAAACAGATGGATGAAAAAAATAGGGCCCTTTTTTGACCTAGGCCTTATTGTATGTCTTCAAGTTTGAAACCATTTGGCTGGAGTTGTAATGTTTGGCTTGTAGTGTTTTCACTTATTAGCCAGTGGAGCGATACAGGGCCATCATGACCCTCTTGCTTCAAGTCATATCCCCTATTGCATCAGTGAAATAGATTAACAGAGTAGGAGAGTAAGAATAACAAAGGAAATAAAGCAGCTTAAGTAATGAAAATAGCCAAATCTTAGAGTTGGCATACTTATGGTTACAGTTGTGAATATATAATGAAATAACAAAATCAAAGGTTAGTGTGCAACAACAAATTATACTGTTGCACTCATAAACAGATCATTTTTGAGGTGCTAAATGCTAAAACTCCATAACTGTTCTTAATTCTGGTCCTCTAGTAGCTCTAGCCAAAAATGTGAAAAAATCTAGCCAGAAATATTAACACATTCAATGTGAAGACTGAAATTCAGAGATTATTTTCAATTCATTCTGCTAGGAACATTTATTAGGTGTTTTACGGTATGTGAAATTGGTCAGACTTGATTTAATAAAAGCCTTACATACAGGTAAATGTGGATTTTTATGAGCATCTTGAATTCAAAAGATTTGTCAAAAAGGTTGTATTGTTTCATTGTTTTTTCCATTATTGTGAACATAGAAAAAGTTTAATTTTTGTTATAGGCAAATTTGGGGTAGGCGCGTTTATTAGCATATAAAAAAAATCTGCACCACTTTCAGATCTGGCATCCATGCTAAAAGTGACCCTAATAGGCCATCCTAACTCACTGTACCATTTGAATTTTTCTACCAGATGGATTGAAAAAAAAAATAGGGCTCTTTTTTTATCTGGGCCTTAGCCTAGTCCAGAAGAAAGGCCAATACCTTAACCACTGAGCTAAGGAGATATCATCCTAATACAGTTGTTAGGTATCGAAGTTAAATCTTGAAGATTAGGCAGAAATTCCGTTTTTGGTCTTTTAAAATTATAATCATTCAGCTATGATCAGCAGTTTAGAGAAATCCAGAGCTAAAACAGGCTTGATTTTTCCTCAAACGTATTGATAAAAGCCCTTTTCTCCGTAGCTACTTTATATCGCGTATTACCCGATATCGGGGAGAGTGATGCGTCATATAAGACGGGTCGAATCTTCAAAGAGTATGACATGCGCAGAAAACGACAAAACTAGACTGAAAGACATTTTCTATCTGCATTTTTTCTGCAATATTTCTGCATTTTCTGTGCAATCTTGCAACCGTCCGCAGCAACTTGTGGTAAGAAAGTGCAAGAAAGATTTTAATTTCATAAAACAAAGATAGAAATTGTAACAGAACTGGATGAAAACGAGTAACGATGCATCTTTTTTTCATTACCACACGAGAAAATTTTAGACTAGTCCAAATTGAAAGCATTTGCAGATGACAAAATAAAGGTGACTAAAAAATAGAAATTTGTACTGGGAAGGGTAGAAAACACTGTGGGAAAAGGAGAAAATGCTGGTTACCATCATTTTCTCCTTTTCCCATAGTGTTTTCATAAGGCTTCTTTCTCAGGGGCGTCAAAAGTAGGGTTTGTGTGGTAATGGGTTAAGCTCTCCTAGACAATTCCTTGGCACATGCATTTGTCAAATGCATGGACGTTATATCAGTATTAGAGATATCAAACACTAATGTAATATATTTCCAGGGTAGCATAAGTCTTATTACCGTTTCTGAAAGCAAATCAAGATACGAATGCACGCTTGTACACTCCTATTTTGTGCAATTCCCAGGAAAGAGACGTAAACGTTGCAAGAACTTGTTTCTCTCAATCAATGTAAAATAAATACTTTTAAAATTAAAGAAATTCATTTACTGCTGTAAGTGCTGAAATACCAGTTTTTGTGGTATATGTCGAAGACAATACCACTATAAGTTCAAGATTGAATTTTGATAACCATGTATCTTATTTTGTGCAAAGCCGAAGGAAATAAACCCAGTTAAACTCATTTTTCTCAGGCAAATGAGTTTTTCGGTGGCACCCCAATATGTAATTTGAAATGGCATATTAAAATACATTTGGCAAAGCCATCGATTGTTGAGATACCTATTTCTAACTGAAAATAGCTACTCTCGCTCATAGCCTTTTATTGGCGCAATGATACAATTTTGCCTACTGACCCTCGGCTTTTTCGTTCCAAAACCAATTCGTTATATGGCTTGTTCGTCCTATGATTGCGCGCTACTCCATTTGCTTGCTCATGAATATTTATAGATCGAAGTAATTGATTGCAATATAGGAAATTAAATGTAAAAGGTTAAAGATATTTCAAAATTATAGTTTTAAGGTACATGAGTACTCTCCCTTCAACCGATAAGGTATTCATTTGCTAAGTGGGTTGACTTTTAAACCAATATTTGACCAACAAGTCTCTTTTTTCTTTCGAACTATTAATTCCACACAATGGGTTTCCTTGACAAATACCACTTCAGCGTTCTCAACGCTTTGATTATAGGAAGGAGCAGATAAATTGTTCGAACAAAGATAAACAATGCCAATCTATAACGTTTCGTGATAAATACCAGACATGTCATACACTACAATGATCGAGTTAGGCTCGGCTTTCTCCCATTTACCTGTCATTATGTCCATCAAAATACATTATCGCGTTTTTCCTGAGAAATCACACTCACGAATATTGAACACCGAACAAGTTTTGCTGGTACGTAACATAAAAGCCATGCTCTGGCAAAAGGGAACTTAAAGGTGGGCATCTAGATTTTTCGCACCTTATCAAATCAAAAAATATATATATCATAGAAATTAACATGAAAAAACAATACAAATAATCAATAATTAATAATGATAGACTTACATTTTTTTATGGTATTCCCTTAAAAGGCTACATAGCCTCTTAAGCTATTTTGAGATTTCGCGCCAAAAATAAAAACAAGCATTGTGGGAATGTTAAGTGACTAGCACGTGACTAATGACGCTTAAATTCCATAACATAACAAACATGTAATTATGTTCCATAATGTCTTCTTCGGAGGCTATGTTTGAAGCTCGGTCTATGTTTTTCCGGTATGTAAATGAGGGAGTTGCTATGTAAAAATAAAATAGACGGTGTCGACCTGGGCCGTAGTAAATCTCTAATTTCTCTTGTTTTCGGATGGCTTTCGGCTACTTGGGTTTTATGGATGAAAATTAAAAGGCTTTGGGAGTATAAGGATGATTTTTCTGTATTTATTTTTTAAATTTCGTCCCAAAATCTGAAGGGCCACCTTTAAAACATCCTCGTGACGCAAAATACCAAGCAAATCATCACATTATTATGAATCCATACAATTAATTTTGTATACAGATGGAATCATGGGATATCCTAGTCCTTTGACATGCAGAAAGTTGACCAATAGCAAAAGATATCGACTCAGGTCAGCCTGCGCGGATTGCGCAGGCTGACCTGAGTCGATATCTTTTGCAAATGCACCAAGCCCCCTTTTAACAGAGCCATGGCCAATATGTATTAACTTGTTTCTGTTAAATGCATGTGATTTATATATGATGCATTTATGACCTATTTTCGTAACAATTCTGTCAAGATAAAGTATTCACTTGCATTTATTTAATGGATATATTTTATATAGGATATCATTAGGATGTTTTATTAGAATAATTTTCCAACGAACCCATCGATATGTTTGCATCTCCGAGGAAATGAGCGAGAATGCACTGTCAGAGAAATAGAATATTGGTTTTACATAGAATGTTGTGTATGATTGATATGGGGGGTCATGCCATGAGAAAAAGGGAGTATAATTCATCTTCGAGATGCATGATACAAAAGAGTCATCACATAATTAAATCAAAGCGTTGAGAACGCTGAGGTGGTATTTGCCAAGGAAACCCCATAGTGAGGAATTAATAGCTTGAAAGAAAAAGAGACACATTGTTCAAATATTGGCTTAAAAGTCAACCCACTAAGCAAATGAATACCTTTTCGGTTGAAGGGAGAGTGCTCATGTACAATAAAACTATAATTTTGAAATATCTTTAGCCTTTTACATTTAATTTTCAACATTACAATCAATTACTTTGATTTATAAATATTCATGAGCAATCACATAGAGAAGCGCGCAATCATAGGACGCACAAGCCATTGAACGAATTGGTTTGGAACGAAAAAACAGTCAAATTTGTATCATTGCGCCAATAAAAGGCTATGAGCGATAGAAGCTATTTTCAATAAAAAATACGTATCTCAATGATCGATGGCCTCGCCCAATGTATTTTAACATGCCTTTTCAAATTACATATCTGAGTGCTACCGAAAAACTCATTTGCCTGAGGAAAAAAATGAGTTTAAGTGGGTTTATTTCCTTCGGCTTTGCACAAAATAAGATACATGGTTATCAAAATTCAATCTTGAACTCATAGTGGTATTGTCTTCGACAAATACCACAAAAATCAACTTTGTCCTATGACCAACTAAATTATGAAGTAAATTGGTCCTTGGACACTTAGAAAATTTACCAAATGCAAACGGTTTCCACCCAGGTCAGCCTGCGAGGAATGCATGATACCAAACAAGTTATTACATAATAAAGAAAGCAATTTTTATCAATCAACCAACTGATCATGAAGTAGGTTGGTTCTTACACATGTAGAAAAAAGTTTACCAAATGGAAACCGTTTCAATTCAGGTCAGCCTGCAAGGACTGCATGGCACCAAACAATTCGTCGCCTGATTATGAAATAAATTTTGGCCAAAAAACCAACGAGTTTTGAGCTGAAATTGTCACTGGACAAGCAGAAAATTTGTCAAAGAGCAAAACTTTCCGGTTCTTCTCAGTCTGCTCTGGTTGTGTGGTCTGAAATGAGTCAGCAAACAGCGAAGTTGAAAAAATTGTTACAAATATCATTTTATTGTAAAAGTGGTTCTAACATACTTTCAAACACAGTATGGCCTTAACCCTTTCCCAAACAATCCCTGGTTTTTACGGGTCTGGAATAGTAGCCTTTTGAAAACATTGTGGGAAAAGAAGAAAATGCTGGTAACCAGCATTTTCTCCTTTTCCCACAATGTTTTCTATCCTATCATAGACAGAAATCATCTTTTCAGCAAGAGTCGAATTGTCGTCTGCAAATGCTTTCAATTTGGTCTAGTCCAAAAATTTGTCGTTTGGGAAAGGGTAAAGGAGTGCATGTTCCTGCAATGCAAACGTTATTAACGGTACATAGAGAGCAAACAGAAATAGAAATTTTAAAGAAATTGTCCCAATGATACATTTGTTAGAACAGACACTCTGACATAAATCTGATACTGTTATTGCATGCCAAAACGCTTTGTATTGAGATGTTTTTCCGGTTCTTGAGCACATTCCTAATGGATAGCATTCATTCTGACAATATGATACATAGCTATTTTCTATTTTGTAACATCTGTACATGCTTCTAAAAGAAGAAACGTTGAAAACGAAAGTCGACAATTGAAAAAAAAGTACTCACTGTCGCAAAAATCAGTACAAAGTGTTACTTTACCTTAACAGTAACAATATATTACTTAATGGTAGCATTATGTGGCGTGGTAAAACTGCTTCCGAAAAAATAAAAAAGGTGAAAAAAAAGATGAAGTGAGAAAAATCAGCTCATAACAGGCAAACACATTTTTCGGAAGTCAACGTTAGAAGTTTTTAGGTGAATGAAAAAGTTGAAACGTTCATTGTTGTAAATCTTAATCTGTATCAGAGACAAAATTTCAAAGTTACAGTCTGATCTTGGATTTACAATATACGCTAAGGATATAATTTCCGTCTTAGATAACTACGGAATACCAACAAAAATTGGGGTATTGCCATGTTTTTTTTTTTGCAGGTCGATACTTCTCTTAGAAATATTTTCATGAAAACGAAAATAATAGGTATTTCCTGAGTAAAATGGCGCATAAATATTCAAGCAACTGTATACCAAAGCTTTATCGGTACCCAGTATATCAACTCAGCGTTTTTTTAAGGGCTGAAAATACAAAGGGGTGGAGCTCATAAAAAATAACTTATAGAAAAGCATAAACTGACTTTAGAAGTGCACGTAATAGATCCAAGATTAGATTGCACGTTCTTGTAGCCTGATCTCATAAAAGATTCTTTCGCATATGGTGCTGAAAGGGTAAAGAAACAACAAACGCAACTCAATGTATAGAGATACATTTACACTCGTTTTCAACAGGTTTTTAACTCTAATCCTGCAAAATAACAATGAAAATTTCAACTCGACAGCAAAATTCCAAACATTGCTATTTAAATATTATATTTTATAGGAATAATATTTTCTTATCAGACAGTGTATATCCAAGATTAGACTGCGCGTTCTGTGCAGTCTGATATTGGATCTGTTCAGTATGCAAAATCCCCCGTTTTTGTTCTTCAGATGCTGAAAATGTTAAAGCCAATACCAATATGTTTCCTCTCTTGCCGTTCTTTGCGTCCCGAATTCCCTCGAAAACGGTTATCAAAATACAATCTATATTGGTGAGAGCATACTAGTCTAACACTGGTCTAACATTTTATGATATAAATCAATTAGGAAATAATTATATAGCAATAAATCTCGACAGCACAATTCAGACTGCAGAGACGTTATCTCCAAGACGTAAATTGAATAAGAAAAGAACGCAGTTTAGAAACTCTGTTCAATGATTGTTCAATGAGTGACCGTTTGGTTTTTGTTTTCACGCAGCTTCAACATCATTGCATATCTATCGAAGCGACAAGTGTCTATTACTACGGGAGACCACTCCTTCATGCAAGGCTTCATCCCCGTATAAATGCAGTACCTAACAACTGCGATAGGGAGAATTCTCTTTAGCTCAGTGGTTATGATGTTGGTCTTTCGTCCGGGCGTTCTAGGTTGGAATCCTGCTCGGTACCTTTATTTCTGCCTTGCATTTGTTCATTAGTATCTTTGTTATCGACTTTATTCGTAAGACTATCCATACTTCCTGGAGTTTCTATTACCTGTACTTCGCGCACGATATTCTTCCCAAGCCAGTGGCTGCTTTTCCAGATAATCATCGTGGGAACAATGATCAGGGATGACAGAGAATCCTATCGCAATGGCTATCTTAAATCTGTCAAAAGAGATTGGTAGTGCTTGGAATTCGTACCATGCAGCGACCCACTTTTCTAAGGTCCTGCACCGGCTACCGGCTGCTCTACTGGGCTTGGCTTTGTTCTATTCAAATAAATGGATAAACTAAGTAAATCATAATGGATCTCTGTTTGGTATTTGCCAGCAACGTGTCTAGAAAATTGTCCCACCTGGAAGTAATGAGTTTTAAAGTGTCAAAGGTAAACAGTTAGATTTTTTAACCCTTTTTCTCCATAAGGCATTTGTATGGTATCTCTAATTGGCCCTAAATAAAAGCAATGATAAAGCAGTTTCTTATGTGTATATGACACCTTTTGATAGCAGAGAAAACACTGTAACAAAAGGTGAAATTGCTCGTCACGAGCAATTTCACCTTTTGCCACAATGTTATCCAAAAGGCCACTACTAACAATGTGTAGAAATGAGTATCTGTGGAGTAAAGGGTTAAAATCCTTAAGCTGTAAAGCGCAACCTCAATGACCTTTTTTGGGACAGTGTCGATGCCTAGGGGTAGTTATAGGACTCTAAAACTCTTCCAACTTGTAAACTTCTGTTTGCTCTTTAAATCTTTCCCAAACGGCAAAAGTCGTTAAAGGTCTTTAAAAGTCGGGATAGTGTGGTATAGGGTTAAGGGTTGAAATAGGATACATGTCAAGCGCTGATCATAATCATCTTATATAATAGCCAATTAATATTTTCAAGCACTCACTTGTGAGTCTGATATGGTTGTCGGTAATTGTTTTGAAGTATAGATCTAATAATATATTATAAAAGTCGGTGAATCGTCTGAGGTACTGTTTCATAAACACAATTATGTTTGAATACAGGTTTTCAAAACCTCTAGTGAATGAACGAACAAAGTTCTGAATCACTAGTTCTAATTTATGGCGCTGCTGGTCAATATTTTAAAAGAACCGATTTTTTTCATGAAGGGAATGGTAGTCGGTAAATATTTTAAAGCACATTTTTTGTTATTTGATTCGGTACACGCAAAAAGGGGCATTCGAACACTTTATAGTCGGTAAATGAATACAATGACAAGGTTTGTAATCTGACTCTATAGTCGGTAAATGTTTTCAATGACAGGGCTTGTAATCTGACTAAATATTCGGTACACGTTTTCCATGACAGGTTTGTAATCCGACTCAATAGTCGATCGACTCAATAGTCGGTACACGTTTTCATTGACAGGGTTTGTAATCTGACTCCATAGTCCGTACACGTTTTCAATGACAGGGTTTGTAATCCGACTCAAAAGTCGGAAAATGTTTTCATTGGCAGGGTTTGTAATCCGACTCTATAGTCGGTAAATGTTTTCATTGGCAGGGTTTGTAATCTGACTCAAAGTCGGTAAATGTTTTCAACGACAGGGTTTGTAATCCGACTCTATAGTCGGTAAATGTTTTCATTGACATCGTTTGTAATCTGTCTCAAAGTCGGTAAATGTTTTCAATGACAGGGTTTGTAATCTTGACTCAAAGGCGGTAAATGTTTTCATTGACACGGTTTGTAATCTGGCTCTATACTCGGTAAGTGTTTTCATTAACACAGTTTTTAATCTTGATTCAACTGCGGTAAATGTTTTCAATGACAGGGTTTGCAATCTGACTCAAACGCGGTAAATGTTTTCATTGACAGGGTTTGTAATCTTGACTCAAACACGGTAAGTGTTTTCAATGACAGGCTTTGTAATCTGACTCTATACTCGGTAAGTGTTTTCATTGACAGGGTATGTAATCTGACTCAATAGTCGGTAAATGTTTTCAATGACACGGTTTGTAATCTTACTCAAGAGTAGGTAAATGTTTTCATTGACAGGGTTTGTAATCTGACTCAATAGTCGGTAGATGTTTTCATTGACCTTTTTTTTTGTAATCTGACTCTATAGTCGGTAAATGTTTTCATTGACCGGGTTTGCTATCTGACTCTATAGTCGGTAAACGTTTTAAATGAAAGGCTTTGTAATCTGACGCAATATTCGGTAAATGTTTTCAATGACAGGGTTTGTAATCCGACTCAATAGTCAGTAAATGTTTTCAATGACAGTGTTTTTTGTAATCTGTTTGTATAGTCGGTAAATATTTTCATTTGACAGGGTTTTATTTTGTAATCTGATTCTATAGTAGGTAAATGTTTTCAATGACAGGGTTTGTAATCTGACTCTACAGTTGGTAAATGTTTTTATTTGACAGGGTTTTTTTCCCCTTGTAATCTGACTCTATAGTCGGTAAATATTTACGATGACAGGGTTTTTAATCTGACTCTATAGTCGGTAAAAATTTTTTAACGACAGGGCTTTTTGTTGTAATCTGACTATATGGTCGGTAAATGTTTTCATTGACAGGGTTTGTAATCTGACTCAATAGTCGGTAAATGTTTTCAACGACAGGGCTTTTTTTTTGTAATCTGACTGTAGTCGGAAGATGTTTTTATTGACAGAGTTTTTTTGTAATCCGACTCTATAGTCGGTAAATGTTTTCATTGACAGGGTTTGTAATCTGACTCTATAGTCGGTAAATGTTTTCAATGGCAGGGTTTCTTCTTGCCACACGTGCAGTTTGATCTTTGATCTGCACTGTCCACTGTTTTATCTAGATTATGACTGAACTGTCTCTTGACCTTGCAGAGAATATGTATTCTAAGTCTTTGAGAAAGTGCTATTTATTTATTCTGTATTGAAAGTATTAAACGCAGATTTTCCAGTCTGACTCAACAAGATAATTTTCTTAAGATACTAATTTGGCAGTCTGATACGGTAATTCGTAAATGCTGTAATACATAGATTTGATAATTTGCCATGTTAGAGTCGAAAAGTTCAAAAGGGCCAATTTCATCATTCAAAATATTACATATTTTATTTCAACAACTCGTTTAAATTCTGACTGAATATTTCAGTCTCTTGTTTCCAAAAATACTCAACATTTTAGCACCAGATATACAAAGTTGACATTTTTGGAAAGATAAATATACAAAATAGGCTTAGATCTACCTTTTAACATACGACAAAAAGTTTGCGAAGTTCGAAGTGATTTAGAATTTGCAAACGACATACCATATGTAAATTGGAACGTGGTATTTGTCGTTCAAAGTGCAGGAAACATTGTAGGAAAAAGAGAAAATGCTTGTTACCTATATTTCATCTTTTTTTCCCTCGTAATTTGTTTAAAAGGCTTCCCCTTCATGCTCGTTTAACCCTTCACCAAACAATCTCTGGTTTTTATGACCCCGAGATAGAAGCCTTTTGGAAACATTGTGGGAAAAGGAGAAAATGCTGGTAACCAGCATTTTCTTCTTTCCCCTCAATGCTTTCTACCCTGCTGGAAACAAATTTCAATTTTTGAATAACGTGTATTTTTTCATCTGCAAGTGTTTTCAATATGGACCAGTCTAAAATTTTGTCGTTTTGTAAAGAGTCAAATTAGCATCGTCCTGTTTTGTAAATAGTTAAAGTAGGCAATGTCATGTATAATGTTAGCTAAACACACAGCCAAAATAAAAGAGACATTACTTCAAAAATGACGACCCCCCCCCCCTCCCAAGAAAAAAATCAAAGGTCAGACTGCACGTTGGGTAAACATGTGACTGCTATATTTTACATTTTCAAGTCGTAAATTGAAACCTTGCATGTAACGAGTAAAATGGAAGTGCTTCCGCAAGGAAAGAAAAAGTTTTATTTGAAAAAAAAAAACGTTTGGAAATGCAAACAGCTTGTTTCTTTAGTTTTCCGGATAATATCTGTTATCAAAGAGAAACAAAATCCATTATTGATGCTTTACAAAGAATACAAGGAAAGACTCCAAGAAAGAATAAAGAGTCATGCTCTCACAAAAAGGAGGGTTCAAGCAACTCTGTGATGCATTATACACAGCAATTAATCACATAATTGGCCCGCCCGGGTGGCTCAGTGGTGAGCGTATCGGACTCATGACCTGGTGGTTGTGAGTTCGATACCCGGTTGAGGCTAACTTTCTTTCCGGCGTATTTTCGCCTCTCACCTCTTCTGAAGCATGTGAGAAAAGTAGCCGGTGGCTTTGGAAAGAAAGTTTTGTTAGTACTGGTATGAGAAAGCCAGGAAACACATGTGCGCCACTGACCGCCATGATATGACCTTAGCAGTTAAAGTGGCGTTAAACCCCGGCACAACCAACCAATCATCACATAATAATGAATTCAAGAAATCTTTTCTGTCTAACAAGCGACTGAATCATAGGGTAGATTTGTCCTTTGATATGCAAAAGAATTAACCAATAGCAAAAAGCTTCGACTGATGTAAGCCTGCGCGGACTGCGCAAGCTGACATAAGTTGATACTTTTTGCAGATGCATTAAGCCCCCTTTTAACAAAACCTGACTCATATCATTGTGAGAGTTGAAGTATTTATCAACCCATTCGGAATGTAAGAGTATTCACTTGGATAACAAAATGTAAGGACTTCTCACAAGTACTTTACGATTTACACAAGTTAAAATCTATGAGAAATGAAAAAGATATCTAAGTGTACGAAGGAAATCGGTCAACATACATTTTCTTCCGGTTCTATCGCTTCCTTAAACAAATATTTAAAACATGCTCTGTGAAAGGAGATTCTAATTCATCTTCACTTATTTGTGACCCATCACGCAAAAAGGGACCTTGTGGGAACTGCGAAAAGTGTCAATCCTGGCCAGCCTGCGCCAATTGCGCAGGCTGACCAGTATTGACATTTTTCGCTTTAGTTGACATTTTCTGTATGAAAAGTGGTCATTGTACCTTAATATACAATCACTTTTGAATTATCAACTTAAACTGACCTGCACTATCGTCGATCTGTTTTCATCTAATTGATGTACAGAATTCCCAGATGGTCTCTTTTTGCGTGATGGGTCATATTCATTAATTGATCCGTGACAGATTTCTCCTTTTCTTTTACAATATTTGCACAATTTACTAAAGTAGTCCAGTTGAATTGATTGATTGATGGTATGGTGTTTAACGCCTTTTTCAACATTATTTCAATTACATCGCGGCGACAAACGCACCTATTTATGATTTCCTGGAGTTTTTCTTACCAGTATTCCTCACTATACTCTTTCCATGCCACTGGCTGCTTTCCCACATAACCATCGTGGAAACAATGATCAGCGGTGAGTGAGGAATAAATCCCGTTGCAATGACTATCATCCAACCTCGGAAAGATACTAGCCGAGGAAGGGATCGTACCCACGACCCCTTGTTCTCAAATTCTGTATGCTACCGACTGAGCCAACGGGGCTTGGCGGTCTGTTTCGAAACAATCATCAGCGGTGAAAGAGGAATGAATATTGTTGCAATGACCGTCATCAATAATCAGAAAGAAATTGGCCGAGCCAGGGATCGAACACAGGACTCCCAGTTCTCAAGTTCTGTACGCTAACAATTGATCTGCCGCGCTTGGCGGTCTTGTTTCGAGACGAGGCGAGTAGGTTAAAGCAGGGTGTAAATGTCAGTAGTGGGTTGAAAAAATAAGGAGGGGAGTAATTTAGTTGCGAAAATTGCCCCACCAAAATAGCTTTAATTAGCTGTATATCCCAGGGTAAAATTACAAGAAAAAGGTTCCTCAATTAACACAGAACCTTGCATCAATATGTGTGTGAAATCTCTCATACCATGCTAGATTTAAGAGCTGTGGCCTGCAACACGCAAAAAGGGGCCTTCGGACATTTGCGAAAAGCGTGGGCTCGGATAGGCCTGCGCAGTCCGCAAAGGCTAATCCGAAAGGAAACTTTCCGGTTTTAGGTAATTATCTGTTATGCGCAAATCTACTGTAGCACAAAATCTAATATAGTCGTAAAGTACCGTCTGGGATTAGCATGCGCGGACTGCGTAGTCCGCACATGCTAATCCGAGACGGTACTTTACGTGTTGCAAGCCCAATTGCGTGTTGCAAGCCCAATATATAAAATGAAGAGAAGCAATTGGTCTTGCGAGATTGAAACATTGGCTGCACGTAGCTTCATCTATAAGAACAGAGCTTGAATAAAAAAGAGGTATTCATTGGTAATAAATTATAAGCGAACTGCTATGTTATGCGCCGGTCAAACCAAACTCGTTCTCACTCCGATCCGAAAAAAAATTGCCAAACGGAGTTAAACTGTGTTCAGACGGAGTGGACGTGTCAGCAACCTCTTACGATCTGTTTAAGAGCTTAAATGGTATGGACAGGAAGTGTGCTCCAGAAATTTGAGCCTCAGCTCTTAAATTTAGCATGGTATACTTAAAACGCGCAGGACGCACTACAAATGGAACTGCCATTCTTCGATCCTAATAGAGACGCAGTCAGGCATCAATTGGCAGTGCGTTTGCATTTTACCGACCAAAACGAGTTTAGATTTCGAGTCCCTCTCTTCCAAAACTGCTCTGAAGAAATCTCATAAAGGGTTCTGCTAATCATTCTTGTCCTAGTAAAGACTACTTTCCCTGATTTGTTCAAGAAGGAAAGTTAACCATCCTATTATCCCACCTGGTATTGGTAATACTCCCGTCACACTAAACTCGTTCTCACTCGTTTCCGAAATTTTTTGTCAAACGGACTTAAAATATGTTCGGAGGAGTGGACATAGTAGCGACCTTTTGCGACCTTTTTACGAACTTAATGGTCGGTTAGGACGGAAAGGGTGCTCCAGAACTTTCAGTCTGCTCGAAAGCTTTGCTGTCCATCCCGTTCTGTAATTAGACGGGAGTGACAACATATTTTACTCGAGACGGACGCACTACATACGGAATTGCCGTACTTCGATCCTATCCGAGACGAGGTTGGGCATCCATTGTAAGGGCGTTTGCATTTTACCGACCGAAATTACATGTCGTATCCCGACCTCAGCCCGTTTACGGTTATGTTGACGTGGGATAATTCTTTTAAGTAATAGATTTCGTGAGGTGATGGCTTCAGGCATTGTGAGGCCAAAAGTACACGTTCTTACCCCGACCGCAACCCGTTTTATGGTTATGTCAGGAGTGGGGGGATTAACTAGTAACAATTAGTTTGGTGTGACGAGGGGTTTACGACAGACCAGAAACCATATACCGCTGTTCCGTGCTTAAGTGCGAGTAAAAACAGAACAAAACAGTAACTCAGGCTTTGTTACGTTAAGTATTTAGTGCGTTTTCGTTAATGGTAAAACTGTGTTTTATGAATAGTATCATTTAGCTATGTTCCGGCTTGTACGATTCCACAGTGTTGGGTCACGACGATAGATTAATAACCTTGAAACAATTAAAAGATTGTTGGTTATTTTGGGCTGGTTGCCGATACAGAATGAATGAATGAATAGTGTTTTATGGCCCGTCGACAACTTAGGTCATATTAGGCGCATTTACTTAGTAAACAATAATGCAAGGTGAAAATAACATACATGTGCAACAACATAAGACAAACATGATAAATGAGGAATGGATGAAACACAAAATGATGCCCCTTTTGTCGCCTTTTACGACATGCATGCCGTCACTTTTGTTCCGCCAGATGAAATGGCAGATGTGACGATCGCGGGACTGCAGTGGTTTATTCTTATACCCCCGATTAAACCACACGGGGTCCCACAGGCCAATTGATTCCCATTCCAAACCCTATTTACATCAAGAAAAAAACACAGGATTTGGAATAAGAACTACCCAGCCTGCTGCAATCCTACGAATTACGAGGAAAGCAGCCGTTTGTCTCTAATTTTAGTCGCCTTCTACGACATGCCATATAGAAAGGCCGAGGTCCTATTCTATAAAGTAAAAAAAAACCGGGACCCCACGGGGAGGTTGCCGATACAGACTAACGCACTGGCCGCTGAAAAATGCGGAGTGTTAGACATGAAACTATGATCATCAGAATCTTGGACATCGGAGCAGCGCATGCAATTAAGCAAAAGTAAGTAAACTGTGTCACAAACTGATCGCTTCAGAGCTCCAGATAGGCTCCAGATAAGGGTATGCAAATAAACACAAGAAAGTGCACTGTGTCACGTATTGATTGCTTCAGAGCTCCAGATAAGGGTATGTAGATAAACAAGTAAGTACACTGTCATTAAGTGATTGCTTCAGAGCTCCAGATAAGCTCCAGATAAGGGTATGCAGATAAACAAGTAAGTACACTGTCATTAACTGATTGCTTCAGAGCTTCGGGTAAGCTCCAGATAAGGGTATGCAGATAAACACGAGTAAGTACACTGTGTCACAAAGTGATTGCTTCAGAGCTCCAGAAAAGAGGAAGTGATAATATTCCAAAGTCATTATTTCTCCAGTAAACCCTATGTTGTGGTTATTTATGAGAACTGTCTCGACGAGACGATTCTAATGAGTACCCACACAATTGAGTTTACTGGAGAATAATTAATATTTTCAATTGTGAAATCAAAACCACTTCCTCCATCTGTAGTTCTGGTTCTTTCATGAGATCGACACGCCACTATCAATCCCGTACCTGACGACAAAATTTTGGACCAAACCTGCTGGGGTTCAAAGATGACAAATCCAACGTGCAGTGTGAAAATTATTGAATTTGGTAGAGGGTTAATTCGGCACGTCCAATCAAGATACAATTTGTCCTTGAATCCCAAGACAAGGACGTACGAAAATCATATAACACCATATTGTCAATAAATGTCGAAGGATACAATTTTTGACGACAATAAACACGCAATCTTTCCTTCTGGGAGCCAGTTTATACTCTCAATTCTGGACCTTTATTATATCTAGAAACTTAGCACTTAGCACTCCCGTACGTTTCGTTATGTTCTAGCGCGTTCGTGTGTCACGAGATTTGCATTTTCTGCCCTTCGATTAACACATTACCAAACGACAAAATTTTAGATTGGTTCAAATTGAAAGCATTTGCAGACGACAAATTAAAGGTGACTGAAAAATTGAAATTTGTTCTGGGAAGGGTAGAAAACACTGTGGGATTTCTCAGGGGCGTCAAAAGTAGGTATTGTGTGGTAATGGGTTAACACATCTAAATCATTTGAAGCATTAAACCATACTCTGGCAAAAGGGGGTTTAATGCATCTCCGTGCAGCATTATAAAGGAGGTATCACATCATTATGGCTCTATAAAGCCCATTGTGTATAACTACTGAGAGAATCATTGGGTTCACTGGTCCTTTGACCAGCTGAAAATTTTCCAGAGCCAAAAAGTTTCGACACAGGACAGCCTGCGCAGTCCGCGCAGGCTGTCCTGTGTCGAAACTTTTTGCAACTGTAATAAACCCAGTTTTCATGGAGCATGGCTCCCTTGGACGTAGATCTACCACTTTAGAACGGACCTAATAATCATTATCTCCCGCAAGATGGCAGTCTACAAATACAAATCTAGATCTATCTAATCTGGGCATTCTGGGTACAGAACCAGACTATTTTTCTATGCGACAACCGTTACTTTGAATTTTAAGCTAAAATAAACGTTTACTCAATAAAACGCTACCTGGTACGATTCATTCAGCTGTGATCAGCAGTTTAGAGAAATCTGGAGCTAAAATAAGCCTGATTTCTCCTCAAACGTGTTGATGAAGGCCATTTTCTCCATTGCTATTTCATAGCTCATATTACGACAATCCCCCATCCTCAGATATCCCGGGGTCTCCCTATTTGCTACGCTACATCGACCCCTGGGACAATTAATTGAATTTCCCTCGCTTTACCGCTGGCCGAATACTGGCTTTTCATTGGTTCCATCATCATTTTGTGATGGGCGAGTCGATGTACGCTATGACGTTTCGTATCGATTTTCGACAGCTGGTTCAAAGTTTTATTAGTCAATTGTCCCAGGGGTCGATGTAGCGTAGCAAATAGGGAGATCCCGGGGTATCCGAGGATGACAATCCCCCAAATGTTGGCGGAAGTGATGCTTCATAGCAGACAGGTCGAATCTCCGAAGAATATGACATGGGCGGATAACCACTATGAATGCATCAAGAATTGTCACGCATAACCAATTTGAAACAAAAGTTTACAGCTATTCTTTTCACATAATTTGCTTCCGAGTATGATAGTCGTCACATCAATGGTAAAAATGACATTACGAATTCTTTGTTTCAAGTCAGCAATGTTCCGTATCTTCGCTCGATACATGATATCTTATTACATAACCCCATAAAATGAGGTCCAAGGGAGTGATATCTGGCGAACGCGATGGCCATGCAATTGGCCCACCCTTTCGAATCCATTGGTCTGACGTCATTCTGTATAATATAAGTAAACTTGTAAGTTATTCAATGGAATATAATCTGCGTCAATATAATCTGCATCTGCGTTTTTACTCTAAATAATATGAGGTTGTTCTCCTTTAATTTAGAGTTGGTAATGTTAGAATCGAATAATCTGTCCATCGTGGTTTATTGAACAATAAACCACGCTGTGAGTTACGAGGTGCAAGAAATAAACCACTCAGGCTATCGCCCTCGTGGATTATTTATTGTGCCTCGTAACTCACAATTGTGGTTTATTGATTATTTCATAATTAAACACCGATTGAAATAAAACATTATGTATGTGGTAAATATATCACATCAACTCCCTTTGTGGTATTTGTTTTAAACTGTAAAGAGGCTTTAGGGACACACTGTATAATGGATATGTTGTAAGGGTAAGTACGAAAGCTGAATTGTTGTGGACAGCCCTATATAACTGCCTTTAAAGACACAAATCCAAACATGTAAGCCAAATTCATTGTGCTGTCTTCAAATTCTTTCAATTTGGACAAGTCTACATTTGCGTCGATTGACAAAGAGTCAACTTTTAGGCAGTTAAGCTTCACACACTGACCTTTTGCGGACAGTGTAGAAAAAAAAAAAAAAAAACAGACTGCATAAAACGCAATAGGAAAATTTGAGTTTTTACTATCGGCTTGAGAGTTACATTTTTACCAGGGAAAGGGCATTTAGCGTCGGTTTACTTCCAAAACCTCGTAACTACAGCTTGTTACAAGCTGTAGTTACGAGGCTTTGGAAGTAAAGCGACGAAAGTCTTCAACAAATGATGGGATTTCTTGCTGAAATATGATCCATCACGCAAAAAGGGACCTTCTGGAAATTGCGAAAAGTGTCAACCCTGGTCAGACTGCGCGAATTGCACAGGCTGACCAGGATTGACACTTTCGTTTTAATCACATTTTCTATATGAAAAGTAGTCAATCTACCTTGTTATACAATCATTTTTAATTATCAACTTAAACTGACCTACGCTATCGTTGATCCGTTTTCATGTAATTGATGTACAGAATTCCAAAATGGCCCCTTGTTGCGTGATGGGTCACATATGTACATGTATGTTGGAGGAATTCGCAGACGACAAACTTAATACGAATCCAGAAATGCCTTTTTGACCTTTAAAGGGCAAAAACATAATTACGAAAAAGGAGAAAATGTTTGGCTTCCCCAATTTCCTTTTAAAAGGCATTTTCCTTTCTGTTGGTATTACTTGTAATTGTTTGGTGAACGGATTTATTGGCATTTCAATAGAAATGGAGGAACTAATTGTAATTCTGGCCTTTTAACCGAAAACCAACCAGTTAAGAGGTACATAACAAGACAAGCGATTAGGCTATTTGAATGTATATTGGCATTCAAAGGAACATAAATACGATTTTTACCATCGTAATTGGACATTAGTTCTTGAGTTATCAAAGCATTTACACCGACTAAGAGGTCTTCCACTCAAGTAAATTGTCTCTTTCGATTTTGGCATGCCGACGGCAACAATTTGTTTTGTCTTTAAAGGGATGCAATTCAGTTTCAACCTGAATAGGACGTGCAGTCTGATCCTGGAACCAGATTGCCGAAGTATGTCTTTATCAAAAGTATTACTACTCAACGCTTGGATCTGTTCAGCTGACATGGAATCTTAATTCATTTTACTGAGCAGTGAAGGATGAGGCCATCTCTATCCGAGTGCTTTGTGTCTGTTTACCCTTACCAGATAAAACATTCAAACCAATACTAATGACTAATTTTGCTTTTTCAAAGTTTGTGTGTGTGTGTGGGGGGGGGATCTCCTAATCATGCATCATGCAGCGAAGATCCACATTCTGTGCTGCCTGATCTTAATCTACACAGTCTGCAAAAGATCACTGAGTCCCGGATCTTAGCAGGCTGAGGACTAAAGCGAACGAATATGTAGCCGACATTAAACGAAATACCCATTATTTTCGATAGACCTACGATGTATAACGGAAGCTACCGATATTTCTCGGGTATCCTGGGTATTGTGGTGCGGACTGGAAGTCTAATTGTACTGTTTTTCGATGCCAGTATGCATGGTTAACCGATCTGGGTCCGTAGTGCTCAGTTCAGAAAAAATTGAAATAATGTTGAAAACGGCATCGATCAATCAATCAAAACTTTTTCTGAGGAAATCTAACCAAAAAATGAACACAGAACTACACCGTGTATATGTTTCGACAATTAACCCTTTCCCTCATAGATACTCATTTCTACGCATTGCTTGTAGGAGCCTTTGTAAAACATTGTGGCAAAAGGTGAAATTGCTCGTGACGAGCAATTTCACCTTTTGTCACAATGTTTTCTACACTATCAAAAGGTGTCATATACACATAAGAAAAGGCTTCATCCTTGCTGTTATTTAGGGTCAATTAGAGATACCATAGAAATGCCTTATGGGGCCAAGGGTTAAAAGACTTCATTATCTTGTATGTGGGGGTGTGAATAGTGTGCGGTAAGTGTAGAAGGTGTTTGACGGTTAGTTTATCCCTTTTGACGCTAGCGGTACATCTATTTGCTTTGGGGGACAATGTAGATCAAGATCGGACAGCCTGTATCACGCAGTGTGATCATACATTTTCGTCGAAAGCCACTTCATTCAAAGCGTATTCTTTTTTGCAGCAGAATTGTCTTTTTTGTGTTCGAAAAAGACAAACTGATTTATTTGGCGTCGAAAGACAGAAGTGATTTATATTCTAACACAAAAAATGATGTATGTGTAAGACGTAGGTAAATATTGTTGCCAAAATTGCATCACTGGGTGAAAAAAGAAAGGCTTGTTGATAGATTTTACTGCGACAGATGGTGATTTTAGTAGGGCGCCGAAATTTCGTTGTTCGTTTATCTATTGAGGATTCTTTAGCCATGTTAAAGTTAAGTTGAATTCTCTAGCTATTACTTGATTTGGCAGAACACACACCTTACAGAGCAGGAAAAATCACTTTTAGACGAACTAGTAATCTGCTACTTCATCTCCAGCCTACCAAAAGGGGGGGGGGGGGGGAAGAGAGAGAGAGAGAGACAGAGAGAGAGAGAGACAAAGAGAAAATCTGCTTTTAACCCTTTACCTGATTTGCCTATTTGATACTCTTCCATATCAGAGGCAAATAAAGATATGATGTCAAAAATATTGACAAATGAGGATAAAAATAACTGATTGAGTGGAAAATATTGTGGGAAAAGGAGAAATTGCTCGTTACGAGCAATTTCTCCTTTTCCCACAATGTTTTCAAAAGCTGTCTGTCCTTGATGCGTCAAAATGAGTATCTGTGGAGTAAAGGGTTAAAATGAAAGTTCCAGCAGCAAAAGTTTGTCTGTCTCTGTGTGTGCCTCCCCTCCCTACTTGTCTGTCTGTCTGCCTGCCACTCTCTCTCCCCCCTCCTTCCTGGAATTACAGACTTTGTTAAGAGTTTTTTTTCTTTTTTCATAGAACAAGTGTGCCAATGACCACAACAGCACAACGGTAGACATATCTGAAGATCACAAGACTGAAAATGAAGCACGAAATATACAAGTTGTTGTAACTAAACCGAAATATTTACCCCCCCCCCCCCCAAAAAAAAAAAAAAAAGTGTAGAAAAATAACCATAAAAGATGCGTTATTATTTCATGCTTTCTGGTCGGATATCGAGAAAAAGCCGTGAAAAATATTTTTTGGGTATTCCACGTGTACGATCAGTCAAAATACCGATTTGTATACTTTAGTTACCTAGGTAACAAGCGACTCACAAGCAGGTTGAAATATGACGTCATTTACCTCAGATTTCTCGCGCTTGACGTATTATTATTGCTATAAGGGAGGGGTACGCCACGGGGAATACCTGAAAAGAACTGTACTGGATTTTGATAAAGTGATTCCAGAAAGGGTTAAAAGCATGAAATAAATAGAATATTTGGGGTTTTTTTTTTTTGTGAAAGATCGAAATTTATTTCATCTCGTGAACACCATAGCGGCCGCGAGTGAAAATATTAGTACCGATGGTGTTCACGAGATGAAATATAAAACATCCTCTTTAACTTTATGGATATAAATGAGTCAATTTTAAGAGGTTCAGCGAATCTCCAATAACTATCGACACATGGCAGCCTTCACAGTCCGCGCAGGCTGACCTGGGTCGAAACTTTTCGCTATTGGTCAATTTCTGCATGCCCAAGGCCCACCATATTTATTCATACTGTCAATTATTAGAAATAACAGATTTTGTTTTGATTATGCAATCACGGAAATGCATTAAAATACCTTATGCGAAAGCACCTCTTCTTTGTCTGGTGCCATTCTTTTTACCAACTTCATCCATTTTATAACGTAAATTCATCTGGTATATGGTTACAGGGTTCTTGCATTTAACTTATTTGTTATACAATATCGCAATCAGATCAGTGTCCCATGGGACTAGTCGAGGTATTTGTAGTCTGGAAAAGGGTTACATTTAGAGATTCCGACAGCTTGACCCCCGAAAAACTACCAGACTATAAGGTTATAGGTATACTGTCTGTTAGTATACCTATATTAAAAGAGCTCAGATAAGAGGGAGTGATGGTATTTTAAAGGTTTTTTTTGTCTTCGAAACCCTAAGTTGTGGATACTCATTAGAATCGTCTCAATGAGACGATCCTAATGAGTACCCATACCATCGGGTTTAATGGAGAATAATTCATATTTTCAAATTTGAAATAAAACCCACTCTCTCTATCTGGAGCTCTGGAGCTCTGTATCAGATCTGCTTCCCTTTTGGCTGATTCTAAAGGGGGCCGCTTAGTTTTTAAGGCGTAAATCAAACTTTCTTGTAAATTACCGATAAATACAATTAGGTACATGCTTTTTCAGTCGTATAAACTTCGCCGTTATATTTATAAAATGGTGCAATTTTGGAGGTTTGGATAAAGGGATGGGTCGTTTTGCACTCATAATCTTTATTTCATGCTTTCCGGTAGGATATCGAGAAATAGCAGTGAAAATATTTTTCGATCTTACACTGGTACGACCAGTGAAAATACCGATTTTCACGTTCTTGTTGCCTAGGTAAATTGCGCGTGCCTAACAACCAGATGGGAAATATGACGTCATATACCTTACATTTCTCGCGCTTGACGTAACGTTGCTATGCGGGAGGGGTACGCCACGGGGAATAACGGAAAAGAACTGTACTGAATTTTGATAAAGCTCCTCCCAGAAAGGGTTAAAAGCATGAAATAAATAGAATATTTGTTTTCTTCGGTGAAAGATCGAAATTTATTTCATCTCGTGAACACCATCCGTAATATTTTCACTCGTGGCTGCGTCACGAGTGAAATACTACCGATGGTGTCCACTCGATGAAATAAATTTCGATCTTTCACCAAAGAAAACAAATATCCTCTATATCTTACTTAGATCAAATATGACGTCTTTATCACATGCTTTTCGGTATTTTATCAAGAAATAACGGTGGGGTTATTTTCAATATTTTATGGTTACGACTAGTGAAAAAGACCGATTTTTTTGTTTTAACTTTTCAAGTGAAATTCAACCAGATGGAAAGATGACGTTATTTATCCTACATCTCTTGCGCTTTACGTAATATTGTTATGCCTTGTTATGCGAAAGGGATATGACACGGGGAATTACAGAAAAGCACTGTATTAGATTTTGATGTAAGCCCTCGACCCTCCTCTCCTCCCCCGCCCGCCCTCCCCCCCCCCCAAAAAAAAATGAAGCATGTGATTTTTTTTTCTTTTCGGTCAAAGATAGAAATTTTCGCTACTCGCGAAGGTGTTCACTCGATGGAATATATTTCGATCTTTCACTATTAAAAAACGATCTGAATACGATCATCGTTAAAGAGTCGTTATGTAACTTTCCCACAAGTCTTTGCTAAACTATCAGACAAAAATATTAATACCAAAAGGAATTACGTAGCCTACTACGGGAATACCATTGAAAAAATATTTTTCCTACTAATGTCTTTCTTTTTCACTGATGATTCGCCAGTTCTCGGTTTATTCAATTCAATTATATAATTCATTTCAAAGTGTGGAAAGATTAGAGAAAAAAGAATATCACCCTTTAAGTCATATAAAGTGCATGTATTCCGATGTCTTTCTTTTTCACTGATGATTCGCCAGTTCTCGGTTTATTCAATTCAATTATAATTCATTTCAAAGTGTGGAAAGATTAGAGAAATAAAAAAAAATATCACCCTTTAAGTCATATAAAGTGCATGTATTCCGTTCTAAATAATTTTGCTAAAGAGATTTAAATAAGATCCGACAATTTCTTTAAAAAGGTGCATAAATCAGATAAAAGTTTATCCCAGAAATCTTTGTTTGTGCTATATCTGAGATTGCACAAGAGAAAATCAAATTATTGGTTCCTCGATACGTTCCACTCCGAAATGCTGTTTTTATTTTCTATTTTGAGGCCAAAGTTGATAGAGATCAGAGTGAACATTCGCACAGTCTTTTTTTTAAATCCACACAGTCCGATACTTTGTAAAAGAGTCTTGACCAAAAAATAACTTATCTAGAGAAATTCACCTATCTGACGGACTGAAAAACGTGTCTTTTGTTTATTCGGTGTAGGAAAAGGATAACTAAAGACCTACTTCGTCCAAAGCCTGATATGCACTGGGTAAGAAATAAGCTAAGAGCAGCCTTTGAGTCTGCATAGTCTGATCCTTGATGGCACTCTTTAGTACTCGACTACATGGTTCAAGATTCACGACACCTATTTGAGATCAATGAATCGACCCGAAACGATGGTTGGAACAGTTTATTTCTTCAATTGAACTTGGTAAAGGTTAGTTTGAAGAATTAGATCCTAAATCTAATATAGACATACGAGATAACTTCGTTAGAACTTTAGAGTTGATGTGCCGTGAAATTGCCTTGTAATTGGTTAGAAGTGACGTCTGTGTGCTTTTCTTACCGTTAAGGAAAAAAAGCTATCGATTACGTCTATCGTTTCGTTTGTTTGGGTGGGTGTTTACGCCGTATTATTTAATAGTGACGGTTTAAAAACTCATTCATTACAAACAGGTTTGAATTGCAGCTGTACAAAAAAGACTTGTTCTGGCCCAATTTGTATTGTTAACCCTTTACCAAACGAGATAATTTTAAACTTGTCCAAACTGCAAGCACTGGCAGACAACAAAATAAACATAGCCTGAAATTTCAAATTTGATTCCAGCAAGGTAGAAAACAGTTTGGGAAAAGGAGAAAATGCTGGTTTCCAGCATTTTCTCCTTTTTCCCAAAATGTTTTCGAAAAGCTTCTAAGAGAAGAATTATATTATAGTCTAGTCAAATCTTACTAAGTGGACGGTAAAGCTCAAAGATCAGACATAGTTTTATGCAGTCTGATCTTGATCTATGCCATCTGCAAAAAAGCTCCTTTATTTCACCTATCGCGCTGAAAGGGTTAAGTACCGTTGTTTACAGATTTCCTTATGAATAGGCAAGTGTTTTCTTGTGAACAATATTTGCATAGAAGCATACATAAAAATGTAAGTTGGCCAAATAACGACAGAATTGATGTACTGAATTGTGACAAAAGTGTTTTATTATACTGCGAAGAAATTTGTCGTGATCTGATTGGGTAATATGCCAAATAACGTCCGAATTAATGTACCAAATTGTGACAAAAGTTTTTATTATACTGCAAAGAAATTTATGGTATTATGATTGGGTAATATGCCCCGAACATATATATCAGGTACTCTGGCAAAACCAATGTAAAAGCAGTTTCCCTTTCGGGAGCCCCGTGAACATGACTACGCTATCAACACAACATCCGAAATGGCGTCGTCGATCAAGATTAACATCAAGATAATGCGCCAAGCTGCATGTTTTAGCACGTATTACCAAGGTTTCAGTGACGTCAGTTCCCAGTGACGTCAGTTTTCATTGAATTGGGGCACTCAGAGGGGAAATTCTACTTTGTCAGCGTACTCAATTTTTAAACGAAAAGAACAGGTAAAATTCGCTTAAAAAACTTGGAATGGTGTAACTTTGCAGTATAATAAATTCGTTGTACCGTCAGGTGGCAAGGGACTTGGAAACTTGTTCACGGTTGTGGAGTACTCGCCTTCGGCTCGGGGCGACATGATTCATCCACCACTGCCTTGAACTAGTTTCCAAGTTTCCTGTCATCTGACCGAACAACTAATAAAGGCAGTGCCTTAACAGGCGTACTTGTTATTATTGCTGATGAGTCAGGGCCACAGTAAAGCAGAGGCGTTTGAGGCATCGATGTCTATTTGGGGATTGATTGAGTGATTATAAGGTGTCTAACTTCGTTTATCTCTGACTTAAACTAGGTAAAACTTTCCCATGTCGCTCTTACTTTTGCTTACTTTTTAACTGGCTTTAAAATTGTTTTTTCTTCCATTTGTACAGTTCAACAAATTGTCATCTCCAAAATAATTTCCACACTTCAAAATGGTATTAAGTTCTATGCATTTCAACACCCTCTTTCTTTACTTCTGGTCGCCATAAGGCCATTAAGAAACGCGCGCCTATCAAAGTTATCTTTACTTCTGGTCGCCATTGGGCCTTTAACAAATGCCCGCCTATCAAAGTTATCTAAATTTCCAATAGACAAGGAGAAAAGCTTTATGGCAGAAAGCCGTGTCTGGAGCTATTTTCACGCTGTACTGCTGCTTGACGCCAACAGTAATTTATACTCGAACAGCCATGCCCTTCCACCCCCAAATTAATCGATTCGTCTGTGTTCCGTGACTGTAAAATACAAACTGAAAGGAAGATCTATACATCGTCGGTTTACTTCCAAAACCTCGCAACTACGGCGTATAACAAGCTGTAGTTACGAGGTTTTGGAAATAAACTGACGACATCTTAGTCGAAGTTCAGAACTGAACGGCCGACGGTATGGAAGTTATATACGATATTCATACACCGGTACAAATGAGCCATCTTCAGTGAAAAGAGGGGTGGGGGAGGGATTTAATTCGTTTGCAAAAAAGTATCGACGTATGTCAGCCTGCACAGTATACGTCGATACTTTTTGCTATAAATTTGTAAATTTTCTGCATGACAAGGGACCGTTTTGCCTCTAAATCCAGTCGATTGTAAGATGTCTGGTTTGATATAATACATCACGTGGATGCATTATATCCCCTTTTGACAGAGCTTGTAATTGACCTGCAACACGCGAAAAGGAGCGTTCGGGACATTCGCGCATTCCGCGCAGGCTGATCCGAGACGACACCTTCCAATCGTGTATGATTTTCTGTTTTAAGCAAGTCTACTGTAGCACAAAATCTACTGTAGTCATAAAGTGCATTCTCGAATCATCCTGCCCGGACTGAGCAGGCTGATCCGAGACGACATTTTACGCTTATGGCCGAATGCCCCTTTTCGCGTGTTGCAATTCTATATCTTTATTCCAAGCCACGGCCAATCGGGTATCTCATATTGGAATTTAAAGTTAGAAAGTGCCCGTATTTCCAGATCCTGGTAAATATTGCCCATGGTTGTGCTATATGCATTCAAGTCTAGATCTACGGTGTATACACTGTATGAATATTAGATCTAATCATGAGGCTGCTAAGCGTAACTCACTGACCTTTTGCGGACAGTGTAGATCAAGATCAGACTGCACACAACGTGCAGTCTGATCTTGGATCTACACTGTCCGATAAGGAGATATTGATTATTACAATTAAATATGTTTAAACTAAGGAGACTGAAAACTTAACTTTGAGATAGCAATACTTGGGTTTTACTATCGAAATGAAAATTTCATATAAGTTATTTAGCAGGATTAGGGTTAAATGCAGAATATCTTTTGTTCGTCATGAGGATGAACAGACAAATCTTTACCTTAATCATGCTTGTTTTTCTTACTTGTATTGTGTGCGACGCCGTTTTCAAGACTATTTCAGTTATGTTGCGGTTGTAAGTGTACCTATCCAAGGACAGTTTCAACATATTTTATTTCATGCTTACCGGTAGGATATCAAAAAATAGTAGTGAAAATATTCAACGGGTACGACCAGTGAAAATACCGATGATTTTTTGTATTCTAGTTACCTAGGTAAATTACACGTGACTTCACGACCAGATGGAAATATGACGTAATTTACGTTACATTTCTCGCGCTTGACGTCATATTGTAATGCGTTGCTATACGGGTGGGGTATGCAACGGGAAATAACCGAAAAGAACTGTACTGGATTTTTATAAAGGTCCTCCCAAAAAGGATTTTTATACAGGTCCTCCCAAAAAGGGTTTAAAGCATGAAATAAATAGAATATTTGTTTGTTTTTTCTTGTTGAAAGATCGAAATTTATTTCATCGAGTGAACACAATCGGTAACATTTTCACTCGTGGCTGCGCCACTCGTGAAAATATTACCGATGGTGCACCACGAGTGAAAATGTTACCGATGGTGTTCACTCGATGAAATAAATTTCGATCTTTCACAAAAAAACAACAACAACAAATTATTTATTTCATCAGATTTGAAATGGGGTTGCACCACAAGTTCTGCCAACTTAGAATCGGTCTGTCTCCTACAAAACAATTTCAATAGATCATATAACAATGACTACACATACAATGAATTCTTTTCTAAAATAAGTACAAAAACAGTGAAAAACGAAAGAAAAAAAGAAGAATATTTACTGAAAAAGAGTATCCATAGATACTCTTCTTGAGTTTCTTTTACCAGTTGTTCGGACAAAATTCTTCAGATTAATGCATTTTCGTTAAAGGCTTAAAGACAAAATATTTTCATCTCAAAAGAAATCAAAGTGTCTATTTTCGATGTCTATAAAATACAACAATCCTCTTCCAGTCCCAGCTGAAAATCAAGGTGTCAACGGTACAGACAGGATGCTTAATTAAGGAACCAATTTAAATGAAGCGATCTGATTGGCTGATAGATAAACTCCAGAAAACATGTATAATGCTGAATACATTGTGTCAAGAAAAACTCTGATCGCAGGAAAACATGATATGTTCAAAAGCCACTACATTTCCTATTAAGTACTATCATCCACATTCTTCATACCATTCAGCTACCGCTGATCATTTGAACACATTGATAAGCCAACAAATGCTTCATTAACATTTTTTCTTTCTATTTTTAACCGTTCCGCATAGTTTAGGGTTTATTCTTACGTGTGCCATTTGGGATATTTTATAAGATCTAAAGGTTTTACTTTTGGCTTCAGCCACTTCGCCAAGTTTAAATAGGGTTTCTTTTCTTTTCCATGTATCATATGTTACGAGAGCCAACTGGTAAGATGTAAGAGCTTGACTTTTTGCGGGCACATTGCATTATTTTTCAACATAATCTTCTTTCCATGGTATCTTCACCCTTTTGCCAGCAATGTGTATGGGTTTCAGTTGCACATTTAGAGAAGTCCTTTTCTTGATCAATCGTAAAGTCCTCCACATCATGTATTACGTCATTATCTGACCGAAAGGGGTACCAGAAATGGCATTTTCAACTTTGGAAATAGGTAAAAGTCAGACGGAGCGGGATCAGGCAAATAAAGCTGATGCTGAATCACTGTAAGGCCTCAGTCGTTAAGGAAACAAATGAACAAATGCAGGAACCGGACAGGATTCAAATCTAAAACGTCCGGACGACTAGCCAACACTTTACCCCTGAGCTATTTAACCCATTACCACACAATCCCTACTTTTGACGCCCCTGAGAAAGAAGCCTTTTGAAAACACTATGGGAAAAGGAGAAAAATGCTGGTAACCAGCATTTTCTCCTTTTCCCAGAGTGTTTTCTACCCTTCCCAGAACAATTTTCTATTTTTTAGTCACCTTTATTTTGTCGTCTGCGAATGCTTTCAATTTGGACCAGTCTAAAATTTTCTCGTGTGGTAAAGAGTTAAAGAGAATTTAAACGCAGTTGTTAGGTATTGTGTTTTAACCGGGATGAAGCAATGAATAAAGGAGTGGTCTCCCATAACAATACGTTTGTGATTTTCTTTCCTTGAATTCGGGGATTGTGATGATCCGTATCCGGCAAACCAACTTTTGAGAATCTTATGAAGGTAATTATGTCGCGGAGCGTACCAATCTTGCTACTTGATACACTTTATTTTACATCTGTCGTCGTCTTAAAATTGAACACCATTTTAATTAAAAAATTTCAGTGCATCATTATGGTTAAGAAAAATATCAGAGCCAATATGACTGGCCTACAACACGCGAAAAGGGGCTTTCGCACCTTTGCGTAAAGCGTCGTTTCGGTTCAACCTGCGCAGTCCGCTCAGGATAATCCGAAACGACACTTTCCGTTTTTTATGCAATATTCTGTTTTGCACAAGTCTGCTGCAGCACTTAATCTATTATTATACTGCAAAGAAATTTCGCGTGATCTGATTGGTTAAAATGCCGGGAACATATTATTCATGTACCCTGGCAAAAGTCCATGTAAAGCCAGTTTCCGTTTTAAGTGCCCCGCAAACATCACTACACTTGAATCACAACATCCAAAATGGCGGCGTCGATCGATGACCAGACTGCACGTTTATACAAAAAATTACGCCTTTTAGTGATGTCAGTTTCCAGTGAAGTCAATTTTCATTGAATTGGGGCACTCAGAAGGGAATTTCTATTTCGTCAACATACTCGATTCGTGAGATTATAAAACAGGAAAAATTTGCTTAGTGCGCTCTGAAAGGGTAAAACTTTGCAGTATAATAAATTCGTTATCCGATCAGGTGGCAGGGGACTTGGAAACTTGTTCACGGCTTCGCCTTCGACTCAGGGCGACATAATTCACCAGTCATGAACAACATTCCAAGTCCCCTGCCACCTGACCGTACAACAAATAATGTAGTCGTAAATTTCCGTCTCGGATTATCCTGCACGGACTGCACAGGCTGATGCGAGACGGCATTTTACGCAAATGTCCAAATGGCCCTTTTCGCGTGTTGCGGGTCAATTATACTAAACTAGGGCTCCGCCGTGTCTTGCCCAAGGGCAATCTTACGACAAACCCAGCAGATCCAGCGAAGCTCAAACTCAGGGCATCCACGTCACGTGTGCCACACTTTACCTTTGGGTTACGCAGGACCAATGATTTGCTGAGACAATCCGAGTCTGTCAAACACAGTATGACAAGCCTTAGAGTTTAACGATGGAAATCAATTAACCCTTATCCTTCTAAATAACTACAATGAATTTTTCATTTCTATAGTTAAAACCAAAATATTGCTTTTTCAAAGTCATGTTTTCGGGAATAATACCTCCTTATCGGACAGTGTAGACCAAGATCAGACTGCACGTTCTGTGCAGTCTGATCTTGATCTACACTGTCCGCAAAAGGTCAGCCAGTCGCGCTTGGCATCCAAAGGGTTAAAATAAACACTGTCCATAAACTATGGCCTGGAATACGTTATCATACGGCGCCAAACGTCAAACGAACAAACATATGCGCGGTGTACAGTTGTCAACGTTTGAAAGACGGACAATTCATCGTAATGTTACAATGACCCGCTGCTTATTCATCAATATAGCGAAGACAAACATACCGTTTGTTGATAGAGAATTTCTGTAAACATTGGTCGTGGAAGTACATCGTCATAAATCCCGGTATCTCGTCATGAGAGCCGACAGAAAATTACTCGTTTCACGTCTCGGTCCCCTCTGTAGATTACATCTCTTCGCATGGTGAGAGACAGGCTTTCACACGGTAGAGAAAATAATCGACTCACACGTCCTGATTTAAATGTTCTAGCACGAGATAAACGGATGCCCGGATATTGCACGTGTTTTTCGTGTGTTTTATTGGTGGCTCTGTCCCTTAGACTGCTTAGAAAATGAGCCTGTGTACAAGGATATAGTATCTCTATCTCCGAGCTCCAGATAGATGGAGTGATTTGGATTTCAAAATTGAAAATATTGTTCTCCACTAAATCCTATGTTATGGGTACTCATTAGAATCGTCTCCTCGAGACGATTCTAATGAGTACCACAACATAGGGTTTGGAAGAGAAATAATGGATCTAGGCTAATATCACTCCCTCTTATCTGGAGCTCTGATGAAAGGAGCCTTTAGAAAACACTTTGGGAAAGAAGAAAATGCTGGTAACAAGCATTTTCTCCTTTTCCCAAATATTTTCTACTCTTCACAAAACAAATTTCAAATTTTTAGTCACTTTTATTTTGTCATCTGCAAATGCTTGCGATTTGGACAAGCCTAAAATGTTGTCGTTTAGTAATGAGTTAAGGGCTCTCACATAAATATGATTCTAAAAATAAATTCTTCGAAACTTATATCACCGCAGTGTGAAAAACGTTTTGTGTCTTATATTCTGTGGTTACAATACGAAGAAATTCCAACCAAACTAATTGCAGTCAATACTATAAAACATCAGCATGATAAATCCAAATGAGATTCTAAACGAATCTTCCTTATTGCTCTCGATGAGAACTAACAGTTTGGGAGTGGTAACTTTTGAGTTATTTGTGAACTATATGATCCTTTCCCTAAAAATCTCAAGTTTTGACGCCCTGAGAGGGGGCAAGGCTTCTGAAAACATAGTAGGAAAAAGAAGAAAATGCTTGTAACCAGTTCATTTTCTCCTTTTGCCCACAATGTTTTCTCTTATTTCAAGGGCAGCTTCCAGTATTTGTTCTTGTGACCAGCACTTTCTCTTTTTCCACTATGTTTTCTGACAGTTAGAAGACATATCCCAGTATTATTGCAAGTAACCAGCATTTTTCAACTATCTTAACAGCCATTTCAAGGACAGTTTCCAGTATTTGTGCTATATGTAGTCCCCATTCCCTTTTCCCGCTATGTTTTCTGCCATGTCAAGGGCAGCTTCCTGCATTTGTGCTGGTATCCAACATTTCCCCTTTTTTTCACTATATTTTCAGCCATTTTCAGGGCAGCTTCCAGTATTTGTGCCGGTATTCAGCATTTTCCCCATTTTTCACTATGTTTCCGCCATGTCAAGGGCAGCTTCCAGCATTTGTGCTATCCAGCATTTTCCCTTTTTCCACTATATTTTCAGCCATTTTAAAGGCAGATTCCAGTATTTGAGCTGGTTACAAGCACTTTGCCTTTTCCCACAGTGTTTTGTTATTTCAAAAACAGATCCCAGTATTTGTGCCCGATCTTTGCTATGCCTTTGGCAAATGGTTTCATTTTGGCCAGGTGAAATACTCTGGCATCTTGTAAAGAGTTACGATCTTTTTCATGCTCAAAATTGCATACTCTTGTCACAAATATAATGAACATGATACCCTCCAGAGATTTTTTTCAGCTTGAGAAACAGTGAGAAATGAAGAGCTTGTGAAATTTACTCAGAAATGGAGTTTCGTTCTGTTGTCAGCCTTAGGTCCTGATATAGGTAAGCCCTGTTACAACCCGTTTTGTAATAAAAACCCGTTTTGTAATAATTTATTACAAAACGGGTTGGGAGAACATTATTACAATTCGGGTAGACAGTTACAACCCGTTTTGTAATAAAATCCCGAATTGTAATAAAACATTAAGTTTGCAATGAAAAGAGAAAATCTATCTTTCTCAATAGAATTAGGCAAGTTATAAACTTATACATTGTATTTTACCATTATGAAATTCATCTTAACGCAACGGTTTTCAATACATTATTGATGGGAGTGAATTTTTGTTTTCATCAGAATCAAATTAATATAATGCTACAATATTACTAACATAATGGTGATACGATTATAACAAAATGAGTTGGGAGAACATTTTTACAATTCGGGTAGACAATTACAACCTATTTTGTAACAAAAACACGAATTCTAATAAAACAGTCCGTAATGAAAAGAGAAAATATATCATTCTCAATAGATTAGAAGTTTTACACTTGTGCATTTTATTTTACGATTATAAAATTGATCTTAACACAACAGGCTTTAAGACACTATAGAATGGAGTGTATTTCTTTTTGAACAGAATTTATCAAATTATTGTATTCCAACAAAATGACTAACATGGTGTTGATACAATTATTACAAAACGGGTTGGGAGAACATTATAACAATTCAGGTAGAAGGTTACAACCCATTTTGTAACATAACCCTGTTTTGTTACAATTTATTACAAAACGGGTTGCAAGAACATTATTACAATTCGGGTAGACAGTTACAACCCGTTTTGTAACAAAACCCCGAATTGTAATAAAACATTAAGTAAAAGAGAAAATATATCATTCTCAATAGTATTGGTCAAGTCATACACTTGTGCATCGTATTTTATGATAAAGAAATTGATCTAAACACAACAGGCTTTAAGACACTATAGAATGGAGTGTATTTCTTTTTGAACAGAATTTATCAAATTATTGTATTCCAACAAAATGACTAACATGGTTCTGATACAATTATTACAAAACGGGTTGGGAGAACATTGTAACAATTCGGGTGGACGGTTACAACCCGTTTTGTAACATAACCCTGTTTTGTAACAATTTATTACAAAACGGGTTGCAAGAACATTATTACAATTCGGGTAGACAGTTATAACCCGTTTTGTAACAAAACCCTGTTTTGTAACAATTTATTACAAAACGGCTTGGGAGAACATTATTACCATACGGGTAGACAGTTACAACCCGTTTTGTAATTAAAAACCCGAATTGTAATAAAACATTAAGTTTGCAATGAAAAGAGAAAATCTATCTTTCTCAATAGAATTGGGCAAGTTATTAACTTATACATAGTATTTTACCATTATGAAATTTATCTAAACACAACGGTTTTCAGGACATTATTGATGGGAGTGAATTTTTGTTTTCATCAGAATCAAATTAATATAATGCTACAATATTACTAACATAATGGTGATACGATTATTACAAAATGAGTTGGGAAAACATTTTTACAATTCGGGTAGAAAATTACAACCCATCTTGTAAAAAAAAAAACGAATTCTAATGAAACAGTCCGTAATGAAAAGGGAAAATATATTATTCTCAATAGAATAGAAGTTTTACACTTGTGCATTTTATTTTACGATTATAAAATTGATCTTAATACAACAGGCTTTAAGACATTATAGAATGGAGTGTATTTCGTTATAAACAGAATTTATCAAATTATTGTATTCCAACAAAATGACTAACATGGTGTTGATACAATTATTACAAAACGGGTTGGGAGAACATTATAACAATTCATGTAGACAGTTACAACCCATTTTGTAACATAACCCTATTTTGTTACAATTTATTACAAAACGGGTTGCAAGAACATTGTTACAATTCGGGTAGACGGTTACAACCCGTTTTGTAACAAAACCCCGAATTGTAATAAAACATTAAGTTCGCAATAATAGGATAAAATCATTCTCAATAATATTGGTAAAGTTAGACACTTGTGCATCTTATTTTATGATTATGAAATTGATCTAAACACAACAGGCTTGAAGACACTATAGAATGGAGTGTATTTCTTTTTGAACAGAATTTATCAAACTATTGTATTCCAACAAAATGACTTACATGGTTCTGAAACAATTATTACAAAATGGGTTGTAAGAACATTATAGCAATTCGGTTGGACATTTACAACCTGTTTTGTAACATAACTCTGTTTTGTAACAATTTATTACAATTTGGGTAGACAGTTACAACCCGTTTTGTAACAAAACCCCGTTTTGTAACAATGTATTACAAAACGGGTTGGGAGAACAATATTACAATTCGGGTAGACAGTTACAACCCGTTTTGTAACAAAACCCCGTTTTGTAACAATTTATTACAAAACAGGTTGGGAGAACAATATTACAATTCGGGTAGACAGTTACAACCCGTTTTGTAATAAAACCCCGAATTGTAATAAAACATTAAGTTTGCAATGAAAAGAGAAAATCTATATTTCTAAATAGAATTTGGCAAGTTATAAACTTATACATTGTATTTTACCATTATGAAATTGATCTAAATACATATAACCCGTTTTGTAATAAAAACCCTGAATTGTAATAAAACATTAAGATAGCAATGAAAAGAGAAAATATATCATTCTCAATAGAATTGGTCAAGTTATACACTTGTGCATCTTATTTTATAATTATGAAATTGATCTAAACACAACAGGCTTTAAGGCACTATAGAATGGAGTGTATCTCTTTTAGAACAGAATTTATCAAATTATTGTATTCAACCAAAATAACTAACATGGTGCTGATACAATTATTACAAAACGGATTGGGAGAACATTATAACAATTCAGGTAGACAGTTACAACCTGTTTTGTAACATAACCCTGTTTTGTAACAATTTATTACAAAACGGGTTGCGAGAACATCATTATAATTCGGGTAGACAGTTACAACCCGTTTTGTAACAAAACCCCGTTTTGTAATAATTTATCACGAAACGGGTTGTGATAACATTATTACAATTCCGGTAGACAGTTACAACCCGTTTTGTAATACAAGCCCGAACTGTAATGAAACGTTAAGTTTGCAATGATAGGAGAAAATATATCAGTTCTCAATAGAATTTTGGGAAAGTTATACACTTAGACATTGTATTTTACAATTTTAAAATTGATCTAAATAAAACAGCCTTCTAGATACTGATAGATGGGAGTGTATTTTTTTAACTAACATGATGGTGATACAGTTATTACAAACTGTTGTGTTAAAATAATTTTCATAATGGTAAAATACAAAATATAAGTTTATAACTTGCCCAATTCTATTGAAAAAGATAGATTTTCTCTTTTCATTGCAAACTTAATGTTTTATTACAATTCGGGGTTTTCTCTTCGGGGTTTTACTACAAAACGGGTTGTAACTGTCTACCCGAATTGTAATAATGTTCTTGCAACCCGTTTTGTAATAAATTGTAACAAAACAGGGTTATGTTACAAAATGGGTTGTAACTGTCTACCTGAATTGTTATAACGTTCTCCCAACCCGTTTTGTAATAATTGTATCAACACCATGTTAGTCATTTTGTTGGAATACAATAATTTGATAAATTCTGTTCAAAAAGTGACACTCCATTCTATAGTATCTTTAAGCCTGTTGTGTTAAGATCTATTTTATAATCGTAAAATAAAATGCACAAGTGTAAAACTTCTATTCTATTGAGAATGATATATTTTCTCTTTTCATTACGGACTGTTTTATTAGAATTCGTGTTTTTATGTCAAAATGGGTCGTAATTTTCTACCCGAATTGTAAAAATGTTCTCCCAACTCATTTTGTAATAATCGTACCACAATTACGTTAGTTATTTCGTAGCATTATATTAATTTGATTCTGATGAAAACAAAAATACACTCCCATCAAATATTGTCTTGAAAACAGTTGTGTTCAGATAAATTTCATAATGGTAGAATACAATGTATCAGTTTATAACTTGCCCAATTCTATTGAGAAAGATAGATTTTCTCTTCGGGGTTTTACTACAAAACGGGTTGTAACTGTCTACCCGAATTGTAATGATGTTCTCCCAACCCGTTTTGTAATAAATTGTAACAAAACAGGGTTATGTTACAAAATGGGTTGTAACTGTCTACCTGAATTGTTATAATGTTCTCCCAATCCGTTTTGTTATAATTGTATCAGCACGATGTTAGTCATTTAGGTGGAATACAATAATTTTATAAATTCTGTTCAAAAAGAGATACACTCCATTCTATAGTGCCTTAAAGCCTGTTGTGTTTAGATCAATTTCATAATCATAAAATGAGATGCACAAGTGTATAACTTGACCAATTCTATTGAGATTGATATATTTTCTCTTTTTATTGCGATCTTAATGTTTTATTACAATTCGGGGTTTTTATTACAAAACGGGTTATAACTGTCAAACCGAATAGAAATAATGTTCTCCCAACCTGCTTTGTAATAATTGTATCTCCATCATGTTAGTCAACTTTTTCCATTAAATAATTTGATAAAATCTGTTGAAAAAATATACTCCCATCTATCAGTGTCTTGAAGACTGATGTATTTAGATCAATTTCATAATGGTAAAATACAATGTATACATTTATAACTTGCCTAATTCTATTTAGAAAGATAGATTTTCTCTTTTCATTGCAAACTTGTTTTATTACAATTCGGGGTTTTATTACAAAACGGGTTGTAACTGTCTACCCGAATTGTAATATTGTTCTCCCAACCTGTTTTGTAATAAATTGTTACAAAACGGGGTTTTGTTACAAAACGGGTTGTAACTGTCTACCCGAATTGTAATAATGTTCTCGCAACCCGTTTTGTAATAAATTGTTACAAAACAAAGTTATGTTACAAAACAGGTTGTAAATGTCCACCCGAATTGTTATAATGTTCTCCCAACCCATTTTGTAATAATTGTATCAGAACCATGTTAGTCATTTTGTTGGAATACAATAATTTGATAAATTCTGTTCAAAAAGAAATACACTCCATTCTATAGTGTCTTAAGGCCTGTTGTGTTAAGATCAATTTTATAATCGTAAAATAAAATGCACAAGTGTAAAACTTCTATTCTATCGAGAATGATATATTTTCTCTTTTCATTACGAACTGTTTTATTAGAATTCGTGTTTTTATGTCAAAATGGGTTGTAAATTTCTACCCGAATTGTAAAAATGTTCTACCATCCCATTTTGTAATAATCGTATCACCATTATGTTAGTCATTTTGTAGCATTATATTAATTTGATTCTGATGAAAACAAAAATTCACTCCCATCAATAATGTATTGAAAACCGTTGCGTTTAGATAAATTTCATAATGGTAAAATACAATGTATCAGTTTATAACTTACCCAATTCTATTGAGAAAGATAGATTTTCTCTTTTCATTGCAAACTTAATGTTTTATTACAATTCGGGTTTTTATTACAAAACGGGTTGTAACTGTCTACCCGAATTGTAATAATGTTCTCCCAACCCGTTTTGTAATAAATTATTACAAAACGGGTTTTTATTACAAAACGGGTTGTAACAAAGCCCTTTTAACCCTTTGTCAAACAATATCGACTTTTTCATTCTGCTTTTGAAAACTGTCTAAAAAGGGAGAAAAATTAATGCTAGTAAAGCGCATTTTCTTCTTGTTCCAAAATCTTTTCTACTATTTCAAAGCCAAATCCAACAACTTGATTGATTGATTAGTGTTTAACGCCGTTTTGAACAAGATTTCTGTTATATTACGGCGGCCAATGCAACAGTCCATGCTTTTCTGGAGTTTCATGAACTAGCGCTCCCCTCAATATTCTTCCCTAGCCATATACCTGGTATTTCCACACTGCCATCGTCGTAACAATATTCAGTGGTGAGAGGGAGAGGAATGAATCTTGTCGAAACGACTATCATCAGTCCTTGGATAGAAATTGGCCGAGCCGAGATCCTATAAATTGAATAGTATTTTCAGTTGGTCGTCAGTAAATGCTTTGATACGGGACAAGTTTAAAGTCTTTTTGTTTGATAAAGAGTTAAAGATTTCCGCCTTATATATAGGTAAAAAGGAATTGATTTACGCTTAAAAGCATATCCAAAGTATCAAGGCTTTGTTTTCGGCATTGAAAGCTGAACAAAATTTCGATCTATACTGGTATGGATTGGCAGCATTTTATATATCAACAGACATGACTTGAACATCTCTTTCTACCGGGCAATGGGATTGGCATTAAGTCATTGGTTAATATCTGGTCACGTGGCAATCCTGGGTACATATGCATCAGCCATTCTCGAGAACATTCTTAGACTTATTCTCCAGACTTGTTCTAAGTTTAGTTTAGCTAAAACATTTTTATTTTACATCGTTTAGAAAAAAGGTCTTACAACTGGTACTAATTTCTATCGATTCTGCTTCCCGGAAACTACTCTAGTACCCGCGCCGAATGTGTGAGCCATTTTGAAAAATCCCAAAACTGACACCTGCTTCCGAGTATCGAACTCTGGACCAATGCATAGGTTACGAGGCCGACGCTCTACCTCATGACCACGGACACCACAATTTTCCAAGTTTGAAAGGAACACAACCCCTAATTAGCTAGACCATTTGGTTTAGTCAATCAGAGGTTCTGATATTTTTCAAATTCAGAAACTCTAGAAGAGTAATAGCAATAACTTCCATGAGACTGATTGGTGAATGCTGACTCTAGTTTTAAATTTGATTTCGAGGACTCGATCCAATAACAGACTTCTTCGAAATAAAGCATGACTTTGCGATGAAATACCGCTGAAAGAGATGTAAAACCCAGACAGAAAAAAACTTCGGAGATAAAGAGAAGGATAACGCCAAGTTTTGAAGAATGGAGTACGTAACTTCACGGACCACCTGATCTGTCATACAATTAGGCAAGAAAGGAAGTCATACAACGTCTGTGAACCTTATGCAATGCATTCTCTGCCCTGGTTTAATGGATAATTGCCCCATTTTCCTTCTCGTTATAATGATGCTCTATGGCGATGGTAATTAGATTAGATCTGCTACTGACAGGTTCCAACCGATTTGATTTATGTATTTTGGTGCTTCTTGCGCCATAAAATTTTGCGTTTTGTTTTCTTGTTTCAACCATACATGTGCAAGTTTTTTTAACATTCTTTGGTTAACCCTGAAGCGACCAAGCGATTTCACCGACTGAAATGACCAAGTGGGGTCATTTATGACGCCATTGTACTCTATACAGGGATCCTTATTATGAATGGCTGGTTGGGGGCTTATCATACTGAAACTACTCCCTGTATTTAAGACAGGTATTTTAATATGATCTAATGTAATACGTGTTTGCTAATAATACTTTTTGGGCAATAATTAAGCAAACGCAGACATTACATTTATAAATCTAGACAGTCTTTGTCAGCTCCTATTCGCAAAAGTATATTTGAGCCGCTCTCTGGCAGAAGGGGACTAAATGCATCGCCGTAATGCATGGTACCTAACAAGCCAACACATACTCAATAATCCTTAATGGCTACTTTTTTCATCAAAGGTAGACTAGAACCAATGCTTCTCTTCGGAATCGTAAATGACCCCACATGAGTTTGTGACGTCTACGACACACCAATCGGCTGATCCATGCAAAAAATACGCACTAGTAGAGCGACAAACTCATGCAAGGAAAGAAAATTCGGATAAAATATAAAGAGATGGTACATTAAATTATATGGCTGGGGTCGTACATGACCTCACACATTCGCTTGAAGGTTAAAGAAATTGATACCGCATTTGTGTATATAGGATTTATATCATACAGAACAGCATCTACCTTTTTAATACATGAACAAAAAAAAATGGACCCACCGAAATTGATAGCATTGTCAGACGGCTTATTCATCGCATCGCTAAAGAGGGTGATAGAAATGGTAGATAGGGTGATAGAAAACATTGTAGAAAAAGGATAAAATGCTGGTTACCAGCATTTCCTCCTTTTCCTACAATGTTTTATAAAGGTTTTTTCCTCAAGGTCGTGAAAACCCGGGGTTGTGTGTTACAGGGTTGATTAAAGCAATAAATGTTGTTGATATAATACTCGATGAGACAGTTCGAATGACTACCAACAGCGAAGCTTTCAGCTCAGAATGTGGAAATTGTTTCCCAGTAATTTATAAAATTACAACTTTTACTAGTAGTGACAGTATCGGTATTAGTTTATAATATCATCCATTGTCTGTTTCTATAGATGTATATATACACTGTAGGATGTTTTTGTGCCAGTTTTGGAAGAATAGTAGCTGACGGTAAAGGTTCAAGGTCAGACCAAAAGTTTTATGGAGTCTGTTCTTGCACGTATACCGTGCTCAAGAGAAGCTTACAGTTACAGACATTTTCAGACACTGTCTTGAATTTGGAAAAAGTGAAACGTTTACATATTCCTATTTATTTCTTATTCTCCTTATTCAACTTCAGATGAAAGCGTATGACAATATGAAGATATTAGCTATTGATGTTTGTAACTATTGTCTTGTGGCTTTCATGTATGAAAAGAAAAAAATGAACAAGACTATTCCAAATTGAAAAGACAATTTGAGTGTGGCTTAAATAATGTAAGAAGTCTTGAAAAAGGTAGAAAACCAGCAATTTCTCCTTTTCACACAATGCCCTCAAAATTCTTCTCTCTCAAGATTCTTAGAACAAGGTATTGTTTGACAAAGCCTTTAACGATCGATGAATAAACCCAAAACTGTCAAACCTTGACATCATACATTTATTCCAAATTGAATTCTTTACCACACATTTCCGAGTTTTTACGACAGTGATATCGGAGGCTTTTGATAACCAGCATTTTCTCTTGTCCCAATAATGTTTTTTAGCCTATCAAAGACGAAAGTCACTCTTTGAGCTACATTTATTTTGTCGTTTGCAAATGCTTTCAGTTCGGTAGAACGAACATTTATTCGTTTGCTATTTAAGAGATAAAGCTCAATTTTAATCCTTGAACTGCTAAATTAAACTCATATTTTACCATTTGAAAGTTTTTATTCTTCCAAGGAAAAATATTTCCTTGTCGGACAGTTCTGTGCAGTCTGATCTTGGTCTTGATCTATACTGTCCACAAAAGATCAATGAGTCGCATCAAGCATAAAGCATCTCAAATGTAGATCTAGAGCAAGAAATAAAGTTTATTTCATCAGCTTGTGGTTAATATGGGGAAATATTTGCCAAAAAAGGGAAAGGTATGCGAAAACAACGACCGCCGTAAGGCAGGAGTTAATTTCGCGGACCATTCCTTTTTGAGGCAAATATTTCCCTATATTAACCACAAGCAGATGAAATAAATTATACATTTCCTTGGATTTTTTTGTCAACGAATGCCACTTTTAAAACTATTGACAGTAAAAAGTGGTTCCAGATTTTCGGCAGGAGGAAACTATTCAGTATGACGGGGAACAGAATCATTCTTTACCCATAACATTTCTAAAAATTGACACATGAAATAAACAATGTAATAATAAAACTTACTTGATGCTGAGGTGACAGTGGATCGTATCCTAAATCCAACGGATAGGCATTTCTTTTTTTAACTTTTCCTGGTGCACGTCCCTCTTTTACAACATTCTCAGACTTTTTAAACGAATTTAAATCCCGTTTAACGAGTACTCGCCGTGGTATCGCATTGCTATCCATCACATTCAACATATTTAAAGTCTGCACAAAGTCATTGGTTGATTGTTTGAGTCTATGAATCTCATCTAGACAGGACCAAAGGCCCACTGAAGTCAACAGTATGAATATTATACCAAATATATTAAAAACTATTTGAAAGTTTAAGGAATTTGTAGAAAGTTTTCCTCGAATCCCGACTAAAAATCTGTTTTTCTTCATCATTTTTGTATCCATGTTTCTTCTGTATAATCACTTATTTAGCTTTCCTCATATATGTCCTTTACGAGCAACAATTCATTCTAGCCGTGCCGCGTGAAAAGAAGGTTTAAACGCATTTGCAAAAAGTTTCGATTCATGTCAGCCTGCGCAGTCTGCGCAGGCTGACATGAATCAAAACGTTTTGCTTTTTGTAACTTTTTTCTGCATGTAAGAGGACCAAAGTACCTCGTGAACTAGTCAGTTTTATAACAGAATGAATCTTATGGAGTAAGAGTTTGTGACGACAGGCTTGCTAGGCCTATATAATGCTTGCAACACGCAAAAAGGGATATTCAGACATGTGCGTAAAGTGTCGTCTCGGATCAGCCTGCAGTCCGCGCAGGCTAATCCTAAACGGCAATTTACGTCTACAGTAGATTTTGTGCTACAGTAGACTTGCGCAAAACAAAAAATGACATAAAAAACAGAACGTGTCGTTTCGGATTAGCCTGCTCGGACTTCACAGCCTGATCCGAAAAGACACTTTACGGAAATGTCCGCATGCCCTTTTTCGCGTATCGCAGGCCAATTATAATGTATCACAGAGATGATTAAAACCTCCCCCCCTCCCACATGTTTTCACAGCGCATGGCTCACCTATGTTCAAACACTCGTAATCTACAAGTTGAATATATTCTTACTTAATTCCCTGTTTTTATTTGATTAGTTCAACAGAAAATGCCTACGAATATCGCTAATCTATCAACTAAAAGAAATACAAAGTTTTACTGAAAATTTGATTTTAAAGAACGCCACAAACTTTTAAATACCCTATAGGCTGCTAAGAGCGACTTACTGACTCCTTGCAGATAGTGCAGATCAAGATCAGACTGCACAGAACGTGCAGTCTGATCATTATTCTGCACTGACCGATAAGGAGATAACTTCCCTCCAAAAAAAAAAAACCCTCCAGCACTATTTGGGTTTTTACTATCGGATTGGAAGTTTGCTTTCCTTCATTTAGCAAGATAAGGGTTTACTAGTGAAGTTCGTGGCTGTGAGATCAAGGCCTATATTGAGCAAATTCACTGAATGTTGTTAAGCAAATTCTATAAATATATTGTTCAAGTTTTTTTACGGTTTAAAAAAAAGATGAGAAAAAAAATCACTTGTAACTTTGCCCGAGTTTTTACAAATCCATTTTATCCAGTACCCCCATTGCATGTTATTTCTTTTTAACAGCAAGTCTAACAATAATCACAATTAAAATTGTCCTCTTTCCGATTTTTTTTTTTTTCAATTTTTCACAATGGGTAATTCAAGTCGCTTTAAGGAACAGTGTCGATTACACTGCACTGAAAGTGCAATCTGATCTTTGACACTACCCTATGATTTGTTCCCTATTCTGCGCTGCATAACATTGATATTAATATTTATACTGCCGAGTTCGACTCTTAAGCTGCTGATCCGACCTTTTTCGGACAGTAAAGATCAAGTTCATACTGCACAGAAGGTGCAGTCTGATCTTGAATCTAAATTGTCCGAAACAGCCAGTTTTTGTTCAGTAACGAGCACTATGCAATCGTAAAGTTTCGGTATATACACTATTCGCTGGAAATTTTTCATTCTTTTTATTTACTATACGATTTATTATCTCCATAGACGGAGTAATTCTTTCACATACTTCACATGTCTTGGACAAAACAATTTCACTTGATATTTAAACAACAACGTTATTCTTTAGAAATACCTTAATCGTTAGCACAGCCAAAACACAAATCATTTAAAACGACACAGCCATTCCAATAGTTTTTTCCCCACTATCTAAGACAGGGCGCCTTATCAAATAAAGTCAATGCCTCACTCTGACAGCGCAGATACGGTTATATAGCCGAGAAGCCGATATCTTTTTAGCTTCATTAAGCCGATGTAAACAATTTACATTGAGCATATTGGATAACTGATTGGAATAATTCGAGATTTGTTCCCAGAGAGAAGGAAGAAAGTTCTATATAAACATTGATACAGAGCGAGATATTTCATAATTGGCTAAAGCCAACCCTGGCTTTTTTGTCAGCTAATCTATCATTGTTTGTGAGCATTTATAAGTTCTTGTAGGGTCCTAAGTTATAATTTCTTCATGGTTTCTTTGTTGTTTTTTTTTTTATAAGAAATGTATACAGCTGATGTCTCTGGCACAGCAAGTATGCTGATAAATCTGTTAACTCTTTCCCAAATGACAAAATTTCGGACTGGTCCAAGATGAAAGCACCTGCAGATGACAAAATAAATGAAGCTCAAGAATTGAAATTTGTTTCCAGTAGGGAAGTAAACAGTGCAGGAAAAGGAGAAAATGCTGGTTACCAGCTATCGCCCTTGTGCATTATTTTCTGTGCCTCATAGATCTAACGCATAACTGTGTATTATTGAACTGTAAACCACGATCGAAAGAAGATTAGTTATTACATAGAAAACAAAAGTTTGGTTCCATGCGGTAAGATTTGTCTTTAACTTTGAGGGTAGAGTTATCAACATATTTACCTTTACCCACAATGTTTTTGGCAAGTTTCCTTCTTCAGGTTTGACTATTTCTCTCTTACATTATTGTACAGAATGATACTTGTGATACCAGTGATCAGCCTGCCATTATTCAAAAGAATTTGACACCAAATCTTAAACTGCAGATCAAAGATTAGAATGCATATACTTGATTACTTGTCCAATCTGAATCTACGTTGTCCACAATCAACAGAAATGTTAGCTACACCATACTAAAGGTTGTGAGAGGGGATCGACCTGTTCAATAATAATAGTTGCGTGGCGTATTCCTACAAAATTTTGGTTGTCTTCTTTAACCTTTCAGAAATAAGTTTTCACTTCCATTAGTAAGAAACCGTAAAACGACCCCAAGAGTCTGCAATATTTTTCTTATATGTCATTATTAAGCGAAATAGGTTATCATTTCCATCTCTGAGAAACCATAAAGAAATCCGATCCTCTCCTTTTGATTACCTTATTGAGCATTTTTTTTTTGCCGCACGCGTCTTTTAATTCTTGTTTTGTAAAGCCTGGGTAATCCACAAATACCGATCCTTTTCTTGTATAATGATAGCTGTTTCATTTATGTAAAATGAAAAATAATTGAAAGTGAGAAGACAAATGAGCAATATTGAGAAAATAGGGTTTTACTGTACAGTACAACCTGTATTCGGAGACCACTCAATGGAAGTACTAAAATTGTTCTCTTACAGGAGGTGGTCTTTAAATACAGGTTATATTAGGTTGATGTAACAAGGGCTGTTGTATCAGAACAGTGGTCTCTTAAAGCAGGTGGTCTCTTAATAGAGATGGTCTCAAACACAGGTTTAACTGTATCTGCAAAATGTATCGACTTATGTCAGCCTCCGCGCAGGCTGACATTGGTCGATACTTCTTGCTATTTGTATGTTGGTGCACGTCACAGGACCAGCGTATCTCATGAAACAGTAGATTCTTGGACAAAATAAATTCTATAGATCCATAACTTATGAGATGACTTGTTTTGTATGATGTACCAATGAGATATGTAAAAAGCCCCTGTCGTCAGAGCATGTATCATACCGCTACTACACGAAAAAAGGATTTAAAAAATAATTTTCGATCAGTTTTTTTTTTGTTCAGTAAACCGCAGTTATGAGTTATGTGGCACAATAAAGAATCCACGAGGGCCATAGCCGAGTGGTTTATTCATAGCGCCCCATAGCTCACAACGTGGTTTATTGCCTGCTTATGTCAAGATGTAGAAAGAGAGTACCATACCTAAGTCTACCGAATAGTTAAAAACTCATTACTATACGATGAAACTTAGGATGTGTCCACACTGAAAGTATTTGAATACTAGAAATTCAGTATGACTCAAATGGTTAGGTTTGTCTTTGACAGGTATGAAAACATTGTTGGAAAAGGTGAAATTACCGGTTATCAGTAATTTCTCCTTTTTCAACAATGGTTTCAAAAACACACTTTTTTCGAGTAGGGATTTGTTTGGTATACAAAAAAATGAAACGAATATTTAAAGTGAATACATCCATATAGATATTAACAGGACGAAAGTGTTTTTTGGTCCCCAATACCCCATTTAATGAACAAACTGTCAATATCCAACGATCTTGTTTTTACATTATGCACATTTTAATATTGTCGTGTCATACGTTTAAGGTGGTATGGTATGTTAGATAATAAGTAATTTATTGTTTTTAAGCTAACAAACAGTTTGTTTTAAGAATTAATCTTCATATGAAACGTGCTGCTTAGTGTAGATTGAATTATAAAGTGCAACAGACGGGGTCCGTATTCACCAACCATTCTTAAGAGCGTTTTTTAAGAGCGTTTTTTTTTTCCAGTCAAGATTTTCTGACTGTGAAAGTAACAGAACTTCTGATTGGCTAAACCAAATGGTTTAGCAAATCAGAAGTTCTGCTACTTTCTCATTGACAAGATTTTGAAGAATAAGACTTAAAATGTTAAGAATGGTTGGTGAATTCAGATCATGGTCGACCATCCAGGCACCGACTACAATCACGTTGCTTTACTTTTACGGAGAGACATACAAAGTAAAGTATATCATGTGTTTTGTATCATGTGCATGTGTATCATGTGCTGTGTGTATTATGAACGTGTAGACAGTTCGTATGCCAGATCAGGAACGAACTTGACAAACAAAACAAAAGGAACCGTTAGCTCTACCCTAATGACCCAGAAATGAGATCGCAAACAAGTTCTGCACAGACAATTAACTGGCAACTGGTAATTTCGGATTGTAAAAAATACAATAGTAGTTATTTTCATGTCGTTTTACTCAGATCATTACTTGTTATTCCGTACCTTAATAAGGTGATCAGTGTCATCGAAACACCAGAAATGGAAACTGATCATTGTTCAGAGGAAGGGGTGATTGTGTATTGATAATATGCCAGTGGTACTCGTTTCTGGGCCCGTATTCACCAACCATTCTAGAGAATAGTCTTAGTTTTATTCTGCAAAGTTTTCTAAATTTGTAAGTAACACAACTTCTGATTGGCTAAACCGAATGTTTTAACCAATCAGAAGTGTTACTTACACATGTAGAGAATTCTGGAGAATAAGACAAAGAACGTTCTTAAGAATAGTTGGTGAATACGGCCCTGGACCATTTATGTTGGCCCTGGAAAATTACATATCAAACTAGGAAATAACAGACAACTTTTGCACAAGCAGATTCTTTTTCATGCTTTCGAGTAGGTTATCAAGAAGTAACGGTGAACTATTATTCGATATTATATGGTAACAACTTGTGAAAAATACCGATTTCTATACTCTTACTAATCTATTGAAAGCGGAGACAGTTGTTGCCGCACACAAATTACCTAGATAAAATTTGCGTGCCTCTCATCCAGATGGAAATAGGACTTAATTTACTTACATTTCTCGCGCTCTAACGTCATATTGAAATCTAAAGTAGTACCTCTGCCGACAGAAAGATCGTGAAAGGAAAAAATAGGAGAAAATTTTTAAAACAAATGAATCCACGATCGGGATGGCCACCACACCATACAGCGTTGTAGGCAGTGGGTCTTCAAGTACTGACTCACAGCACGATTGATAATTCACTGTAATTAAAACTGCGCCCAAATTATAGGCAATTATCTGCATCGTAATGTCATCAAAGGAACACGATAGCAGAAAACGAAATGATCTTAAATGAGCTTTATTCTGTGAAAAAGTAGCTACATATATCCGCAAAAAAGTTTCGACTCAGGTCAGCCTGCGCAGATTGCGCAGGCTGACCTGAATGGAAACTTTTAGCTTTTCTGCCTGTCCGAGGGCGATATATTCCGCATGAATCAGTCGGCTTTTAGACGAAATGGATTTTATAGATCCAAAACTATGCAATAGCTTGCTTGGTACAGTACATCATAGGGATGCAATAAACCCTTTATTGCCAGAGAACGGCTCATCTATGATTGTTATAGCCACCAAAACATGAAGAGTTCGAGATTGTTGGTTTGCAATATCCACTGGGAGTGTCTTTGATAATTTACTGTAATTAAAGCTGCATCCAAATTATAGCCAATTATACGAGTTGCTATGTCATCAAACGAACCCAACAGGCGAGCACAAGGTGCTTTTCAGCTTCCAAATGTTGATTAAGTGAGACCAAATAACATTTCAAAAATAAGTTATATCTTGTACACCACCATTTTTTAATGAATTTGGTTGAATGGTCTTTTACTTTTTATATGCCGAACGACTCAAAAAGAAAATATTGTATTTCAAAGTCATTTTTGAGGGACAAGATATCCTTTTGCTGAAATGACTGAATGAATGATGTTTTAGGCCCGTCGACATCAAAGGTCATGTTGGGCTCTAGAAATTATTTGAAGCAGTACTGCAACCATGACAATAACGTTAAAATACAGTCACTAACAATTTTCATGATGAAGTACTTACAATGAATGGAAGACGTGATAAAAAACAAAGAGAATAAAAAGTATACCAATTATAAAACAAATTCATTGATGAATAAAAAATACTAAAAACTAATAAGATTTTAGTAAAAATTCTAATTTAAGAAACATAAAAATTGTTTCCGGCAGAACAGACTCTTAAGAGTTCTTTTGTGCTCGAAATACTGAAATACTTGTCACGTATTGGCGCAACATCAACACAGCCTACAAATAAATGATACACTGAAAGGGGTGACGAACATGGCACACAAACAGGGGCCTCCTCTCCCTTCAGTAAGTACGAATGAGTTAAATATGTATGTCCAATACGTAAGCGGGCGAGTACAATTTCTTCACGACGGGATAATCTAAAACGTGGCAGCCAGTTACCAAGAACTGGTTTTATACAACGTAATTTGTTATTGGAATTACCAGGATCATCCCATATGTTGCTGGAGTTTTGAGCAGTTGGATCTTGATCTCCACTGTTTGCAAATTGTCTTTGAATCCCGCTTACCAGCTTTTGGGTTAAGTAAAAAATAATTTAGATTTCTACAACGATGAACAAATAGAAGTTCTTGTACACAGAAAATTTATTAATTGATTGCACAGTGTTTAATGCCGTTTCAACATTATTTGAATTTTACCGCCCGTATACCTATCCTGGAGTCTCTTTTACCAGAACTCAGCCCGATTTTCTTTCCAAGCACTGACTGGTTTCCTAAATAACCATCATCGAAATAATGGTCAGCGATGGACAAAGAATGAATCCTGTCGCAAAGACTATCATCAATCCTGGGAGAGAAAATGGCCCAGCCTGGGATCGAACCCACAATTCCTTGCTCGGCACACAGAAAAAGAACTCAAGTCTACATTTGATTTAAAGGAAGTTACCAATTCTCGCTTTACGTAATTGATAAAAATAAAGGTAATTATGTCGTTTATCTCAGGCATTTTATCGTTTGAAGTCATTCATGGCATGTAAATTCGATTCAAACAGCCTTTTGTGTTCATTGAGAGTTCATGTCATTAAATATAACAGACTGCAAGGGTTATCCGTCAAAGATCGCACAAACCAAGGACCATTTTATTCAACCCTTATCCTATTGAATAAATGAATTGAAACTTTCAAACCGGCGGTAAAACCCCAAGTTTTTCGATTTAAAAGGTATTTTTGGGGAACGACATCTCCTTATCAGACAGTGTAGGTCCAAGATCAGACTGTACAGTCTGATATTGATCCACACTACCCGCAAATGATTAGTGAGTCGCTGTTAGCAGCCTTAGGGTTAAGGTCGTGGTTCAACTCTGAAGCTAGATCATTAATTGTTAAGAGTCACTTTGTTTCATACACTCTTTGGGTCTCTTTACAGTTCTTTTTTACATCTGCATATGGCTGCCACTTGTAATTTACCAGTGTCCGATAGTCAAAGTGCCTGGTTTTTGTTTGGAAAATAGAAAATATAGTATCCCATTGCTTTTTGAGTTGATATGAAACAAGCGATGTCTTTAGAAAAGATAGACGAGCTAAATATGCCATCATCTAGGCAAGATACCTTACAATAAAGATGTCTACATATTTGACCAATTACAAATTTCTATCAATTCATTTGTTATCAATACAAAAAACTAGGTCAAAAGCCAGCATATTCAGCCACGCCGAAAAGAAAATCAACGTAAAATGGTCAAAGGCTATAGCAAGACAGTGAATGCATCAAGGCAGCGTAATACACAGGACCCCCGTTTTATTAAGGCAGTTACGATAAAAATTTGCGCAAGTTTTACGTAACTATTGATAGTGATAATACATGATTGCCCTTACAATACAATATCCAGTCGGTACTAGATCTAGCAGCCCACAAGACAAACATACTGAGTAGCTGCACATTGATGATAATCATTAAAGCGGAAAGAATAGATTATTTTTGGAAATGAATGAATATAGTAACATAAATTATTGCTTATTGTCATACTAACACAAATACACGGTTTACACGAGCCATTCCTTCGTCAGCACGGCGGGGAATCACGTGACACAACAACAAAAACAATGACCGACATGCGAAGAAATTCCCCCACTTCAGGTAGGAAAATCTTCAATAATTCCGTTAATACGTGACCGATTGGAATTTGGTTTGAAGCAGAGAAGGCGGAAGGACTCCGAAGGTTTGCTTAATGTGTTAGATTTTTTAAACAACACCTGATAAAAAAGTTATTGACGAGCAAACAAATTATCCAGGGTAAAAAATTTGTTTGCTCGTCAATAACTTTTTTATCAGTTGTTGTTGAAAAAATCTAACACATCAAGCAAATCCCTGAAGTCCTTCCGCCTTCTCTGCTTCAAACCAAATTCCAATCGGTCATGTATTAACGGAATTATTGAAGATTTTCTTACCTCAAGTTGGGGATTTTTTTCAAATGTCCGTCATTTTTGTTGTTGTTGTGTCACGTGATTCCCCGCCGTGGTCAGATTTACAAGCAAACTGTGAAGTGTCGAAACTCACACATTTTACCATTAAAAGGATTACCTTATGGTCATTTGATGCAACCACTGATCATTTACTTTTGCCAACAAACCATGAAAATGCATATTTACTTACCTTGAAGTTGTTAAATTCCATATATAGATGAAAATACGTCGAAAGCCTATTGTAGTTGCAGCATCAAGTTTATAAATGCACAAAGCTGCACGGTTTACCAAGGTTTCAGTGACGTCAAACATCCTGCGATGACGGGTTATCAGGGTTATTTTTAGAAATATACGCTTACCTTTCGGCACCAGGATTGAGACAACGAAGTTCTTCGCAGCCTCAACAACTGGGCCATGTCCAGGGAAAAGAGGATTTAACGCACTTGCGTAATCCACTAGACTAAGCAAGTCAGCATACAACTCTGAATCTATAATTCCATTTTGTCTAATAACCAATTGAAGAATGACATTCAGGAAATTATAGAAATACCAAAAAGTTTAGACTCATGTCAGGCAGCGCAGTATGCGCATGCGCAGGCTGACATGAGTCAAAACTTTTTTGCAGATGCATTAAAACCCCCCCCCCCCCCTTTTTTTTTTTCACTTGGAGTATCTCAATCATTTCTGATGGCCTCGAAACATTTGTGTAATGAATATTGAATAATAATGGCTGTTATTTCCTCTTGAGTCGTCTGTTCAACATTACTTTCCCAGCCCATCTTAACCCCTATGTAGTGATAGAAAAGAAAAGATAATATGAATATTGTAACAAAGTTCCATTCATTATTGTAGACCATCACCATAAATATATACGAGGATATACTAATCAAATCATTCGAGTAATAATGAGATCCACTGGTATCACGATAAAGGGTGTGTTGAAAAATTGTTCAAAATCGAGTTACGGTTTAATTTTTTGAAGTCCTTTTTTTTTATTTTGCGTGATTGCAGATTATTTTGTGAATATATTTTGTATGACGAATATCAGAAAATTATTTGTTACATTAATTTGCCATGATTGCAAATGACCTCTGAAACATTTCATGATAAGAAATAATAAATAATCAGCAAAGTTGAAAAGAAATGTACATAAGTCGATTTTGAATAATACGATGGAAATCAACAACAACAAAAACAACAATTTTGCAGTATTCTGTAAACAAACTTGATACCAGTCACTGTCATGCTGTTTATGCACAGTGTCACGCCTGCATGGACAAGAATATATATGATAGGAAAGCCACGGAAGTCATAACTAGATAGAAGCGATGGCTAAACCTATCAATTACTGATAATCGCCTCTATTGTTCATCTTGTTTCCTGTTCACATTAATGTTACCACTGCCTAGGGAGGCCAATAGTTCAAAGATAGTGTTAAAAATTAAGGCTGCTGAGCCTGGCTTTGTAGACTTTTGCGGACAGTGTAGATCAAGATCAGACTGCACAGAACGTGCAGTCTGATCTTGATCTATACTGTCCGATTACACAAGATTTCTCCGACTAGAAAAATTGTATATTGTACACTATAGCTGTTCACTATTTCCTGAAAATATTTAGTTTAGCATCTTTATTTAATTAGTAGCAGAAGGGTTAAATCCTGTTCATGCTGCAACAGGTTCAACCTGTAGAGTGACAAATGAAATATTCGCTCTGTATCGTATTTCTTACAATGAAATACTACTTAGCAATCGGACTGTTATTTCATTTTCATCAGAATGATTGAAGATTTCAAAAGTACTTAAAAGGGGCGTTCAGATATTTGCGTAAAGTGCCGTCCCTGATCAGCCTGTGCAGTCCGTGCAGACTGATCTAAGGCCACACTTTCCGCTCATGTGTGATTTTTCTGTTTTACATAAGTCTACTTTGGGACAAAATTAAATGTTGACTTAAAGTGCCGTCTCGGATTAGCCTGCGCAGGCTTATCCGAGACGAGACTTTAGGCAAATGTTAAAAATCGCTTCTTTGCATATTGCACAGTCTATCAAATTTTCGTCAGTAATTTTGTCGAATTTGTCACAGGTAATCCTGCGCTTGTTGAATTTCTGACATTGTAGCTGGATGCACAATGCTTTCATTTCTTAGTTTCTCAGCGACTGATGATTAAATGGTGTTTTACGCCACGTTAAACATTATTTCATCCATCCCGAGGAACACTCCTTTGAAAACATTGCGAGAAAAGGACAGCTTTTTCTCCGTTTTCTTCAGTGTTTTCTATCCTATAAACTATAGCATTCAGTTTAAAATTGTCGTCTTCAAATGCTTTCAATTGGGGCAGGTCTGAAAATTTGCCGTTTTGTACAAGAGTTTAATTTGTGGTGTGACATCAATACCAACAAAGAGTATACAGGAAAAAAACAAGACGAGTTCCATGTCTTTTATTTTTTACCCATTACCACACAATCCCTACTTTTGACGCCCCTTGAGAAGGAAGCCTTTGGAAAACATTGTGGGAAAAGGAGAAAATGCTGGTAAACAGCATTTTCTCCTTTTCTCACAGTGGTTCCTACCCTTCCCAGAACAATTTTCAATTTTTCAGTCACCTTTATTTTGTCGTCTGCAAATGCTTTCAATTTGGACCAGTCTAAAATTTTCTCGTGTGGTAAAGAGTTAATATGTGTTGCGATACTGATCTGTATACTTTTACTCTTTATATTATTAGTTATATGGTCAGGTGGCAGGGAACTTTTCCCGGCTCTGGTGTATCATGTCGCCCCAAACCGAAGGGGGAGGTGACGACGTGATTTACCACAGCCGTGAACAAGTTTCCAAGTCCCCTGCCACCTGACCGTACAGCAAATTTATTACAGAGTAAAGTTTTATCATTCCAAGGTTTGTGATTAGAATTTTACTTTAAAAAAAAAATGAGTGCGCTGACGAAGTAAAATTTCCAGTTTGAGTGCCCCATTTCAATGAAAACTGACGTCACTGGGAACTGATGTCACTGAAACCTTGGTAATACCTGCTAAAACGTTTGCCAGTATACATGATACATTATATTCGGGGCATATTATACAATCAGATCACGAGACATTTCTTTGCAGTAAAGTAATGATCTATGTGAACTGACAAAGCACATTTAGGAGCTGACACCGGATCATAATGACCATACCATTTGTAGTGCAGAGAACCCCACGCTACATAGTATCGTTTCGTTTGTTAAAGTGAAACAATTTTAGGATGCACAACTGAGCTGTGAACTGCCAAACATGGGCTTAGTACATCTCCGTAATACACTATACCAAGCAAGGCCTCACATACATAGGGATCTATACAAATTACTTAGTCTGACAACTAACTGAATCATGACGTAGAGAGGTCCTTTGCCATGCAGAAAACCGACCACCAGCAGAAAAGTTTCGAACGAGATCAGTCTGTGCGGACTGTGCAGCCTTAAATGGGTCGATAGTTTCTACAGATGCTTTAACCCTTTACCACACAATGTCAACTTTTGGCTCTCCTGGAAAAGAAGCCTGTTGAAAACATTGTGGGAAAAAGAGAAAATGCTGGTAACCAGCATTTTTTTCTCTTTTTCCCACAATGTTTTCTACTCTATCAAAGAAAAATTACACCATTTGAGCCACACTGAAATTGTCGTCTGCAAATGCTTTCAATTCAGACTAGACTAAAATTGTGTCGTCTTGTAAAGGGTTAAGCCCCCTTTTCACATCACTCACCAAAAAAAAAAACTCTTCCTCCACCCCCTTTACAATGGTTTAATCGTAGAAGTTGTTGTTCTTGTCTTCGATGATACTCTTGTTGTAGAATTACACTAGACTCATTCGGAAGAAAAACAGCTGATGTTGCAGAATTTTGAGACGTCGAAAGTTTTTTTATTGGCCACCAACAGAATGTCAAAGTATAACAGCTTTGTACTGGGCAAATAGATAAAAGTTTCTGCTATTAGTTTTAGCATAGTGTGAAATTTCCACATGGAATTACACAAAGCAATTAGGCGCTACGAAGTTTCCTTTTTAAGAATTTACGCGATGGCAATCGTAGACAGACGGTTGATTAGTTTTGATAATTTCTTCCCGTCATAGACTTGTATAAGACGTAATTTTCAACATTGCGCCACAGAGATGATCGCTTTTTGACCCAGTTCCACACAATATGGGGTTGTATCAACCTTATGAAAACAAGTGGCTTCTTTAAAAAAGAAGCCAGGAGAGGTCGACATCTTTTTTTTTCAAATACTTTTTATGCTTTTAGGTTAAATATATCTAGGTACATGTAAAGAAACAAGCAAGACAATAAACGGGTAGTTGAAATCTGTTCAGTTGTAAATACACATTCATCAAAGTGGATGGCAAAAACAGGATTCCGTATTCATCCGTCCTTGTAATTTATGTAAGTCACACGACCTTCTTCCCGCGTTTTAAGGTCACGTGATTTTTTCCGCTGTGTTCGTTTCTATTTTTAACGAAATTCTTTTTTCTTTTTCTTCTTTTTGTTAAGATTTAATATTGTAATACAAAATTAAAATTGTTGGAAAGGGAATATGCAATTAAATCCTTACAATTTTGTTGAAATTCGTGATATAGAAACAAACCACGTCTATTTCCTATTTCAGTTTTTAGACTTCGATTTCTTTATAAAATCCTGACGAAACAGACTGTGTATCGGAACAATTCCCTACAAAGATTGGATTTAGACAGCAATTTCTGAGGCAGTCTGCTTTTTAAACTCAACACTGTTGGAGAGGTCTGATGACCTCTCCAATAAGGGCGGTTACCAGCATTTTCTCCATTTCTAACAATATTTCCTACATTTTCAAAGAAAAACATAACGTAAAGTAGCGTAGCATAGCATAAAACAACATAACGTAACTTTGAATAGTAACGTAACGTAACAAAACATATCTTTTTTGGCATACAGCATATAAGCTCATTGACAATTTTTGTACAAAGAAACTGATATCCATGGTTTGAGACATAATTTATTTGTCGTCTGCAAATGCTTTCAAATGGGATAAGTCTACAGTTTCATTGGTCTTTGGGGTAAAGTGTTAGCCCTTTAAACGCAAGATCGGGAAAAAGAAAATTCTACCTACGTAAAAAAAAGTTCTTTAAACGTGTAATTGTACTTCAGAGGTTGTCCTGCATAACTCATAAAACAAACGTCAAGGTGAGTAACAAACGTCAAGGTCATTGTGCTCATAAAACACAGACCTGGCTGCACGTCAAAGAAGAAATTAATAATCATGTTTCGCGCCATTACTTTTTACGCAGACTAGATAGCACCGGTTTACAAGTTTTGTTAATGCAAAGAACATATAAATCAGCGTCCCGTAGAGCTTCTGAAATTATATCCACATATTTCTTTGACTCATTGCGATGAACAAATTAAAGGTTGCAGTTTTAGTGAAGTCGAAATGATTCTTTTTTGGTCGCTAACACATTACCACACAATCCCTACTTTTGACGACCCTGAGAAAGAAGCCTTTAGAAAACATTGTGGGGAAAGGAGAAAATGCTGGTAACCAGCATTTTCTCTTTTTCCCAAAATGTTTTCTACCCTTCATAAAACAAATTTCGAATTGTCAGTCACTTATTTTGTCGTATGCAAATGCTTTCGATTTGGACCAGCCTAAAATATTGTCGTTTAGTAATGAGATAATATAACCCCTAGGCTTGTAAGCGCCTCAAGGACCTTTTGTGGACAGTGTGGATTCAAGATCAGACTGCACAGAACGTGCAGTCTGATCTTGAATCCACACTATCCGATAAGGAGATATCTATCCCCAAAAGATACCACTGAAATAGCAACATTTGGGGTAATATTATTGGCTTGAATGTTCCATTTTGTTTATTTAGTAGAATAAGGGTCAATGGTGCCACCTTTCATATTAAGCCAATTACATGTAACATTTAATATCGTAAACAAATTTTCATTTTCTATTCAAATGTCCATAGTTGTTTGCATGTGCTTTTAATTTGGTAAGTCTAAAATATTCTTGTTTGGTAAAGAATTATCGTATGCAGGCCTACTCTCCGAAGTTACGCTTTTCTTTGTTTAGAGAGTCTTTATATAACTGTCTTTCTCGCAAAATACATCTGACTTTATTTTGCTCTCAGGTCTTTCATATTTCCATATCAGGTTATATCTGTGTCTGAATGTGTTTTTGTTTTATTTCTATTTGTTGTTGTTGTTTATTTATCTGTTTGTTCAGTTTATTTTCTTGTTCGCTATCATTATTTATTAACCATATTGATTGAGGAATAGTTGCATTTGTACCGAGAAACTATGTACAATTAAAATCATTAATTATGGTATCTGTCTTCATTTACTTTATTTAATAGCGAATTATCTAGATGACGTTTTATTCACAGGCATCATATTGTTTCTTCGTGCAAAAACACTTTCCACATATTCGTCAAGTTTCTTTTATTATCTTGAGCGAAGAACAAATGCAAATATAGACCACGCTTCAAAATACTTCTTTCTCACACACAAGGGCTTACAATGACCTAATTGTATATCGCATTATCGCAAATTAGAAAAATAAGCTTTAAATGCGCAGACTGCTCAGGCTGACCTGGATTGGTACTTTTTGCACATACACAAAACATCCTTTTCACAGAGCATTTTTGCGCAGGTTGGAATGCTTGTATTTTACGCATTGTTCCTTTCTCGATCATCTCTCTTTCACAGTTATATGAAAAATTACAGGTACTCTAAACTCTTCCATTTTATACAGGTACATTCATCAGTTTGAACGCACCTATAATGTATCCATAATCATATTTCCTTTGTCTAACTTACAATTTTACATATGAAACAGTTAAACAGTAACAAAACATCTTTTCCTCGGTTTGACAAGATTCTTGTCATTTAGCCCATCGCAGAGATGTATGTGAGGTAACGAACGACAACTCTGCTCGGAGATTGATAATCTTGATGTCAATCTTGATCGACGTCGCTGTTTTGGATGTTGTATTGATGTGTAGTCATGGATACAGGGCTCCCGAAAGGGAAACTGTTTTCACGTTGGTTTTTTTTTTTTTCCAGTGTACATGATATATTTGTTAGGGGTATATTATCCAATCAGAGATATTTCTTTGCGGAATTACAAGTAAGTTTCCACTCTCTCTCTCTCACGCTCTCTCTCTCTCTCTCTGGCTGTCACGATATAATTGAAATAATGTTGAAACCTAAGATATCGAATAATAAACAGGATTTTACAACAGATGATATCAGTCTCCCTAGTAATATGTGTTAAGACTAATGCTATTTTAAGACAGAAGAGAAATAGTTTAAGTATGGAGATAAATGACAGAAATATGTGACTACTGCATCATTTACGATATTAATTCGACCGAAGAATATCTCCAGAACATGTCATCTTAGAAAATTAAAAGGTTTCATTTGACACGCAATCTGACATTTAAATTTGCACCGGAAATGACTATTTTTTGTACATTTCAAAGAGAAGAGTTGCGAAATATCAGCTACAGTGCAGTAGAGCTTATAGACTTTTTTGCTGACTGTGTAAAAATATCAAATTTAATATTTCATAGGTTATAGACATGTTAACTCTTTACCACACAGTGAGTGGTGTCCGTGGTCGTGAGGTAGAGCGTCGGCCTTATAACCTAAAGGTCCCGAGTTCGATACCCGGGAGCGGGTTTCAACTTTGGGATTTTTCATTCTCCTACACGAATTTCAAATTCTTTGTCACTTTTATTTTGTCGTCTGCAAATGCTTTTGATTTGGACAAGCCTAAAATATTGTCGTTTGGTAATGAGTTATGTCGATTCTTCTTTCGTCAAGGCCCTAACATTCTAAAACGCATCCTTAATTTAATTCTTCATCAAGAAAGTGACGCAAATGTCTGATTGGACGAAATCGTAGGTCCAGTCGTATGGTGCATTACTTTATCCTTTATTCTCCAAAATAACTAAAATGAAATTTTCATTTCGATATCAAAACCCAAATCTGTATTTGGTCAATACTCTGTAATAATACACTTCATTTCTAAACTAGGTTCTCGAATGAAATTAGTGGTCAAAATTCCTAATCATAATAAAGTTGTGAATTAATCACTTTTACATTCAAAAGAAAATCAATATAAATCTGTTTCTTCGGACCTATTTTTCGTTCGTAATGTACTTGACAAAGAAGCAACTAGGTTTCATGTAAATTTCATTACACACTATAGGCCTACATGTATACCTCTGTTTAAAACATTATGAACTATATAATAATTGTTATAAAGTGTGTGATAGAAAGAATTAGGTAAGAATTTATTAAACTCGTCCACAAAACATGTAATTAAAGCTCGCAATAGGCTACATTAATAACATTTTTGTAAACTCCTTTAATAAAATTTATCTCAAAAACTAATCCATATCGGATCCTATATATCTCCTTATCGGATAGTGTAGATCGTTCTGTGCAGTCTGATCTTAATTTACACTGTCCGCAAAAGGTCAGTGGGTCGCGCTTAGCAGCCTAGGGATTACGATGTAGGAAATTCTCGAAAATTTGAGAATGTTTCGATAATGGGTGGCGCATACGGACTGAGGACACTGAGGTTTAGGTCGAAGGTCTCTAGAACATCAGCATCATGGAGTTTGAGCAGCGCTTGTGCAAAAAAAGTGAAATGCATCGCCGTAATACGGGAACCAAGCAAGTCAGCACATGATTATGAATTCATAAAATCGTTTTCATTTAACAACCTCACCCCTCACAACGTACGTCAGTGTGACGTCACAGTAGTGATATCGGTCTCTTGTTGTAAAGTCAGTGTGCGTGTTTGGTAATCGTTCCTTTAAATGATCTGAAAAAGTCTTTAGACCTCCAAAGCGTACAATGCCTAGGCACTTTGTTTTTGGTCAAAGCTTTTGTTAACTACTTATAATAATGGAATAGACTTCGACCAACTATTAAAACCCAATCACTTTTTGATATTTGGTCAAAGTGTTTGTGCATATAGACATCTGCTTCCTGTCTAAAACATCAGAATATTAAATGTATTCATCTAATGTATTTGATAAATACATGAGAGTCTTTGTAGTCCGTTTGTATCCACTAGCTAGCCCCATTCTATCTTCATATCGTACTTGCTTTTCAATATGGCGGACATAAGTTATGAAAATGCCCAGGTCCGATATCACTTCCTGTGACGTAGGTTGTTACCCTTGAACCTGCTGAATCACATCTTTGCGAGCCAAGGTTACGATCACGACGTGGATCTTACCTTGGCTGATTGAGCCCGATTTCGCGATATCTGCGATGCACCCTCTATTGGATGCTGGTAATTACCCCCCCCCCCCCCCTTTTACATCATATTCTAAAGGCCAATGAAATATCGTTTTCCAAACCGCTTACGAATACACATGAAGCGATAAGCAGACATTCACGTGCGTTTCCAAGTTTACCTTATATTCGAAAGGTAGCGACCTTATTCTATTTTTATCAAAGATGAAATGCTTCGAGCGATTTCATCCGTTGCGGTTAGAGCTGGCTGCATCCAATGAAAAAGCGTATCGGGGGAATGTAAAAAATCAAATCTGCCAAGGGTGAAGTAGCGTAGTGAATCATCAGCCTTGGCTTGCGAAGATGGCTGAACCCAGATGTAGAATTTTCTTTGTACATGAAGATTGGCTGTACTGATGTTTACCGCCACTTTAACAGCTAAGGTCATATCGTGGAGGTCGGTGACGCACATGTGTTTCCTGGCTTTCTCATACCGGTACTGACACAACTGTCTTTCCAAAGCCACCGACTACTTTACTCACATGGTTCAGCAGAGGTGAGAGGCGAATATACACCGGAAAGAGAGTTCGTTTCAACCGGGTATCGAACTCACAACCACCAGGTCATGAGTCCGACATGCTCACCACTGAGCCACCCGGGCGGGCTTGTACATGAAGAAAATTGACCGAAAGCTAAAGTCTCCGCGTAGAAGAAAATTGTGAAACACAAAATTATTTTAGCAAAGAGACAAAAAAAGAAGAACAAAACAAAAATTCAGTTCTTGACTAGGTGTGTTTTCTCTTTCTTCTAACCGCTAACCCCTTTACGGGCAAATAAAAGTAAAACTATATATAGTCAGTACAGAAGATCTGAGAGACTATAATATAATTAGAATATCTCATAAAACTTTCCCTAAATATATACGACAACGTAGACTGAAAATTAATGTCCACGCTCTGTGTGGCCTAGCTTTGATCTACGCTGTCTGGAACTTCATTGTGAAAGACAGCTTAACCCATTACCACACAACACCTACTTTTGACGACCCTGAGAAAGAAGCCTTTATAAAACATAATGCGAAAAGGAGAAAACACTGGTAACCAGCATTTTCTCCTTTTCCCACAATGTTTATTACCCTTCACAAAACAAATTTCAAACTTTCAGTCACTTTTGAAATGCTTTTGATCTGGACAAACCTGAAATATCGGCTGTATGGTAATGAGTTAACTCTATACCATGTGATATAGCTTAAGACTGGTCAGAATTGAGAACAATTGCCGACAACTTTTTTACAAAAAAATATTGCCCGGTTGATGAAGATTTGTCTATTCGAAGGAAGAAAAACGTTGTGGGAAAAGGAGAAAATGCTGGGAACCAGCATTTTCTCCTTTTCCCACGACGTTTTTCCCCAAACCTTCTGTCTCAAGATCGTTGTAGCACGAAACTGAAAGGGTAAGGAGTTAAGGATCGGTTCCATTGTCATTTCCTTGTCTGACGGTGTTCCATTTCACAGAGGCGTTAATGGTCGTAAAATGGCTTTATTAACTATTGTTCTATGAGATACTAGCACTTTTTCCAGCATCGTAGTAATTTGCTGAAGATGTCATACCACAAAAATGACAAATAGGATTTTGTCGTGTGCAAAAACCGTAGCAAAAATGTCTGTCTTGGAAGACATTGGGTTTTTTTGCACGTTTCCTTGTTTGCTTAGTTGGAATCGCCGTTTCTAACATTATTTCAGTTACATCGAGCCGGTGTAATGCAAAGAAATGACCCTCCCCTACAAATGACCTATGGGTCATTTCCCTACGTAGAGAAATGATCCAACAAGGGTCATTTTGTAAGGGGGTCATTTCTCTGCGTTACTCCGGCCAATATACTAGCTATTACCGATCTAGGTGGCATATTTCTGCCGTGACATACAAGATACTTATTGGGATAATATCAGAGAATTATCGTGATAACTGAAGTAATATCAAGATAATAAAAATTTTCACGATAAAAAAATCGCGATAATTCTCATGTTATCATGATGTTATTTGCTTTCGTGCCCATAACTGATATTCACGGTATCTATAATTAGATACGAATTCGGAACATTTTCATCTACAGCCTTTTGAATTCTCCTTTTCCCTGAATGATTTTAACCTTTTCGAAGAAGGCATTTCGAGTCGTCTTTGTGATTTTACAAACTTCTGTTCATTTTGAGTCTTGAAAAAATTATCAATTTAGGTGCAGTTTTTAATCATTCTAATCTCTACTTACTACACTAGTGTGAAGTCAAAAACTACCGATTTCATTCAAATGATGAATTTTCCATTTATAGATATCGAGAAACGGGTAGAACTATCACGATAATTTTATCTTGCATGTCAGCTTCGTGCACGATTGAGAAATTGTGCGTTAAAATAGTTATTTCATCGTGATTTTTTTTTTCAAGAAACGTTTCACTCTCTCGATAAAATTTCCAGGAAATTTAATATACCGCGACAGTTTTGTAAAATTGTCATGATAGCTGTCTTGTAGCTCGTGGCAGAAATAAGCCACCATAACTACTAAATGGCTTGCAACACGTGAAAAGGGGCATTCGGACATTTGCGTAAAGTGTCGTCTCGGATCAGCCTGCGCAGGCCGCGCAGGCTGATCCGAGACGGCACTTTACGATTACATAGGATTTTGTGCTACAGCAGACTTGCGCCAAACAGAAAATCAAATAAAAACGGAAAGTGCTGTCTCGGATTAGCCTGCGCGGACTGCGCAGGCTAATCCGATACGACACTTTACGCAAATGTCCGAATACCCCTTTTCGTGTATTGCAGGCCAAATGCAACCTCTTTTACCTGAGGCGCTCCCTGGCCAAACTGGGTTCACGGTGCCTTCCCGAATCAAGCAAGTCAGCACATAATTATAGATCCATAAAATCCAAATTGATTGACAATCGACTGGATCATGATGTAGACTGGTCCTTTAACATGAGGAGAATTTCTTGATTGTAAAGACGGACTGCACAGGCCGATATGTGATCATACACTTTTTGCAGATGCCAAACTGAATGAGTTAATAGCATTCTAAGTCTAATGAATTTTCTACTTTTATGGCTAACGAAATTACTGAATTGCTAATTTATATGAGTAAGAAATTGCGTAAAGTCTCTATATCTAGAGTAAATCTGCAAATGTTTGTGCAAACGGTCCCAGGTTTACATGGCATTTCCTTACCAATACTCCTACGGCATGAAAGTTCGCAACAAATGTATAGCTGAAATACAAGCCGCATCTGGCGGGATTCGAACCCATGCTGGCAAATATCCTTGGTTTTTTTTTTTCGAAGTTTAAAAGACCGATACCATAACCAGTGAGCTAAAGAGATATCTCCCTAACGCAGTTGCTAGGTATTGTACTTAAATCGGGATGAAGCGATGCATGAAGGAGTGGTCTCCCGTAACACACTTGTTTGATTCGTTATGAAGAATGCAACTAAAAGGAAGTTTAAAGTTTAAACATATTTATTTTCTCGAACCTCTCTCGATTCTGCTTCCTGAGAGCTACACCAGTACTCGCACGGAATGTTTGGGCCAATGAAAAATCCCAAAGCTGACACCTGCTCCCGAGTATCGACATTGGGACTTTATGGATATGAGGCCGACACTTTACCTCACGACCCCGGAAAAAAAAAAATGTTTGATACTAACCAGAGAGTCAGGGTTGTACTTTCTGTCTTCAATTTTCTGATCAGAGTTTAAAACAAAATGAGGACAAGACTTTGTAACCTGCAGGCATGCAATGTAATACGCGGAGTATAGTTTCTGGGGGTGAAAACAGGCAAATCCTGACAATTATTTGAAATGTGAGCTGTGTAATTGGCAGTATTTCGGCGTAATTACGTCTTCGAAACAAGTTTAACCTCCATTGTTGACAAGATAATTCAAACGTAGCCAGAAATTATCGAAAGAGCTCGCAAGCGTTAGCTTTGTATTAGCAAGAAGATTGTGCACCTTACTGTTGGGGTTTTCAGTCTTATTTCGCCAGTTTTGCACTGAATGGCTTTCGCGGATGGCATAGATCAAGATCAGACTGCACAAAACGTCCAGTCTGATCTTGATCTATCCCATCTGCCACTCAGTGATAACCTTTGACCAAGATTACGTCAAATGCAATGACGATATACCGATAGACTTTGAGGAAAATCACATCCATTTTATAGGCAGCGGAAGGGTTAAGGAAGTGGACCCGTAATAGAAAACAGCTATTACCACGATGATATTATCATATAAAATTTGCTATTAGTAAAAAATGAGTATTGTTGTATTACTTTAAAGGAGCCACTTTTTTCCTTTATTTCCTTCTTAGAATTATGATTTATAAATCTGACACTACTATAATTACCTCCTTTTTTTGAAAACTATCAAAAGTATCAACAGATAATTTAAAGATAGGCATCAGAGGAATTTCTGGTTGGTTAAAAATATGCAAAAGTTTTATATATGTATAAATCCGTATTTATCAACTATCAAAAAATATTTATTCCATGCTGCACTTGAAGCATTATGGGTCTACTACCTTAAATGCCGTGGCGGTGTAATGGACAAGTATTTAACAAATAATCTGAAGTACATTCCTAGTTTTATTTTTCAAGGTTTTCTAACTTTAAAACTAACACGACCTCTTATTGGCTAAACCAAATGGTGTAGCCAGTCAGAAGTTGTGTTACTTTCAAATTTAGGACATTCTTGAGAATGGGACAAGAAACGTTCTTTAGAAAATCTGCTGAATACGCTCGGATAAATATGATAGTCTTTTTGAAAAAAGTCAAAGTGTGAATTTTGATCTCTGGTAAACGAGTGGGGTTGCCACGGCTCTGACCGATAGATGTACTGATACACGCATGGAAAACCGTTTGATAGATCAATCCATCGATTCCTGAAATAAATTGCAATCAATGTGTTTATATTTCAAGGTTAAGGATCATCTTTGTGATAACACTGTACACCTTAACGTAGTGGACCTGTAATGGTAAACAGCTATTTACACTATAATATTATCCTACAAAATTTGCTACGATTCAAAATGAGTATTAATGTACTACTTTCACTGTTCCACTTTTTCCTTTTTCTCCTTCCTAGAATTATCATTTATAAATCTATATTCTCACTACAAAGGGATTCAATAATTACCTCCCTTTTCTGGAAACAAACAAAAGTATTAACAAATAATTTCACGATAGACATCAAAGGAATTTCTGGTCGGTTAAAAACGTGAAAAAGTGTTATATATATATCGTATTTATCAACTGTCAAGAAATTTCATGCCATGTTGCACTAGAAGTGTTACGGGTCCACTATCTTAACGTTGGCACATTAAATTTTACACTAGACCACGAGAATACATGTCCAAGTTGAAAGCACTTGAAGTCGACAAGTTAAAATCGGATCAATTGATGTTATATGACTTTTAGCTAGAACGGCTAGAAAAGCACTGTAGGAAAGAAACAGAATGCTTATAAACAATTTTTCCTCTTTTATACACTACTTTTTCAAACATCATTATCAAATTGGTAGTTAAAACTGGGGATTGTGTTGAAGACGATTAAAATATTCTCACAATGCTTTTATAAATGCCAATTGTGGTCCTTTTTAGATCAATGCTATTAAATTTGAAACAGTTCTGATGGATAGCTGGATGGATGGATGAATGAATGGATGCATATCGATGGTTGGATAGATGGATGGATCCTTAACAGGTTAACAACTTTGATGTGTAGTAATCGAAAAAAAAGGTCAACAAGACTTTTTGATGCGATACCTGTGCAAAAGTAAAAGTGATGACAATCTTCAAAAAAAAAAAAGATTTCTTTCCCGACGTAAACATTTGTGTAATAATCATTTATTCATTCTGTATAAGACATGGCATTTCTTTATACCAAATTATTTGCTGTACTCCACGGGGGCTTCCGAGAAAAATGACGGCTGAAGACAATATTTCACATCTTCAGGGAACACAGAGAAAATGTTAATGGCTTTAGTTAATGACTCTAATTTCACCCTGTAGGCGCTGAACAAAGAGACTTTCGACTGTTTCTCTAGCTAACCCCTTAGTTGATACATGTATATAGCTTTCAGCACGCGGTAAAAAGGGCATTCGGACATTTGCGTAAAGTGTCGTCTCGGATAAGCCTGCGCAGTCCGCGCAGGCTTACCCGAGAAGACACTTTCCGTTTTCAAGTAATTTTCAGTTTTGCGTAAGTCTATTCTAGCGCAAAATCTAATGTAGTCGTAAAGTGTCGTCTCGGATTAGCTTGCGCGGACTGCGCAGGCTGATCCGAGACGACAGTTAATTCAAATGTCAGAATGTCCGAATGCCCCTTTTCTTGTGTTGCAAGCCATATGAGCATGTACCATAAAACTAGAATTTTGATGCTACAGTTGATATTTTGAACGAATATAAATGAGCCTTGCTTCGACTATAGGGGGCTTAACCCATTACCACACAAACCCGACTTTTTACGACCCTGAGAGAGAAGCTTTGCGGAGACATTGTGAGAAGAAGAGAAAATGGTGGTTACCAACATTTTCTCCATTTCCTACAATGTTTACTAACCCTTCACAAAACAAATTAAAATTTTCAGTCATTTTTATCTTGTTGTCTGCAAATGCTTTCAATTTAGACAAGCCTAAAATGTTGTCGTTTGGTAGTGAGTGAAAGCATTCCCATGATGCATTTTACCAAGTAAGCCATCACATAATTAATAGATCCAAGTAAGCCATCACATAATTAATAGATCAAATGATTTTGTCTGACAACCAATGCAGTTATAGAATAGTGTTTATATTATGCTTTCCGGTGGGATATCGAGAAATAGTAGTGAAAATATTTTTCGATCTTACACTGGTACAACCAGTGAAAATACCGATTTTCTTGTTCTTGTTGCCTAGGTAAATTGCCCGTGCCTCACAACCAGATGGGAAATATGACGTCATGTACCTTACATTTCTCGCGCTTGACGTAATATAGTAATGCGTTGCTATGCGGGAGGGGTACGCCACGGGGAAGAACGTAAAATAACTGTACTGGATTTTGATAAAGCGCCTCCCAGAAAGGGAGCTGCGCCACTCATTAAAATATTACTGATGGTGTTCACTCGATGAAATAAATTTCGATCTTCACCAAAAAAAACAAATATCCTCTATGTCCTTGATTATACTCTTACGAACAAAGTCCGTAACAAAGAATCAAATAAATGCATAGCTCAAGTACAAACCCTTGTTTTATGGCATCCTCTTGTGATAGTTAAAAATGTAGACTGAGTAGGTCTAAATATCTTCAAAAGTAAATAGAGATATTCTAACATGACACGTATATCGTATATACACTGAAACGAACTTCTAAACGGCCCCTTTCGCTTCTCCTATAAATTGGAGCGAGTAAAAGAAGTATTAATAAAAACAAATTGTGACAAATATCTTGACCTTAACCATGGTATTGTGATGAAAAGATTCTCGATTTTGTCAACAGAAGGGCTCTCTTTTTCAAAATAAGTAAAACTACTTGTTTGCGCATGCGTGGTGTCTACCAGCCAAAACATTATAAAAAAGAGATGCATAATAACTGAATGTTTGTAAGCAATACGAAAAATATGACAGTTATTTTCTATAAAAAAAAGTAATCCAAACAATAAGCATAAAGTTTTGAAAAACTCGATTTTTCAATTTTCAATGTTGAATGAATGAACGACAAATAGGTTCTTCTGCGATAAAAACTAAAAGAATTTTTCTCGGAATTTGTCTCCGATATGTTTTGGGACCGGTAAATTATTTTGCAAAAAAAATGAGACCAAATAAGCTGTCCCTTTTATAGGCAGCTGACGCGAGAAAAGGTCTATGGGAAATTGCAGCTTAAAAGTGGCCTTTTAGAAGTTCGTTTCAGTGTACACCTATTTTCTCACTATAATCTGGCTCAAAATCGACAAACTCAGAACCGAATATTCTAAGACACCTTGTAAAATACGGTATGTTAACCACCGAGCTACCGAGCTTGGCTGGGGGGATGATTTACGTGGTGGCAACAAGCAGAGGAACTCTAGAGGAACTCTAATCTCCAATCTCCGTCCTTGGTAATAATTTATGATCCAAAGCCATGAAAACCGTGACTGTGTCATCATAAATGTCGTTAGACAAGGGAATAATTAGGAAGCGTCATTCGTCATACAATGAAATGATATTTCCGATGTCGTAAATGATTTGTTTGTTTGTATTGGAGTTAACGCCGTCTTGAAAGCGTAGATCATATCAAGGCCGCCAGTGCACCTACGAGAACGCATATGTTTTCTGACTTTCTCATATCATGCAGTGCTGACACAAGCTTCTTTCCACGACTATTTTTTTTTTCACATTTATCGCAAGTGATATCGATTTGGCAGGATTTTCCTTGTTCAATAAAGGTGTAGAGCCAGAACCTGTTTCATCAAATATTCATTGTCTTACAAGTCTTACGAACATGAAAGTTCGGAAAAAAATGCATAGCTGAAATACTTGCTGCATCTGGCGGGATTCGAATCCATGCGGACAAATACCCTCCTTTTTTCGAGGTTTAAAAGACCAATATCATAACCACTGGGCCAAAGATATGTCTCCATAACACAGTTGTCAGGTATTGTATTTAAATCGGTACGAAACCATTCATGAAGGAGTGGTTTCCTGTAAAACACACGCCCTTAAAGTCATCATTTTTATCGACTCAAACCCTTATTAGGCAGAAAGTCAGTTTCTGGACAACATGTAAGATAAATGACTCAATGACCAATCCCGGACGAGCCCCCATCGTACAAAACTAAAAGTTCGCAATGAATGCATAGTTTAAATTCGTCCTACATCTGGCAGGACTCGAACCTATGCGGACAAATACCCTCGTTTTTTCGAGGTTTAAAATACCAATTAACATAACCACTATGCTGAAGTGATATCTCCCTAACGCAATTGTTAGGTATTGTATTTAAATCGGGACGAAGCCATTCCTGAAGGAGTGGTCTCCCGTAATACAAGGAAGTGAATCATGACATCGGACTGGTCTTTAGAAATGCAGAAAATTTGTTAAAAGCAGCAAGGTTTGGAAACAACTCAGTCTGCGCGAACTGCTCAAGCTTACCTGGGTCGGTACTTTTTTCACATGCATTAAACACACTTTTTAACTCTGCACCACACAATCCCGACCTTTAATGACCCTGAGAAAGAAACCTACAGAAAATATTGCGGGAAGAGGAGAAAATGCTGGTAAGCAGCATTTTCTCATTTCTCCACAATATTTCTACCCAATCAAAGTCAGAAATCATCAGATTAACAAGATTTGATTTTTTTGTCTGCAGATGCTTTGATTTTTGTGCAGCCCAAAAAATTGTGGCCAAGAAGGAAGCTTACAGCGAAAGTTTATCAATATGTCCTGTGTGGAACGACTTTTATTCCTCGGTTAATCATATTTTACGACGCAGTAATGTCATCTTCTAATAATTAGAACAAACATATAACATAGTCCTGAAAAAAAAATATGTTCGGATTTATAGACCAGTCTGTTTTATCTTGCCTCCGCCAGGGAAGGTGTTTATGTATCCTGCTTGACCCTTATCCTACTGAATAAGTTGAATAAAACTTTAAACTCTATAGTAATACCTAGATGTAGCTAGTTCAAAGCTTTTTTTGTCAGTGTCGATTCAAGATCAGTTTGTTACTATCGTATTAGGGTTTAGCGCAATTTCAACAGCTTATGTCAAATCATGGCGGTAAGTGAAGCTTTTATGTGTTTCCTGGCTTTCTAACCCCAGGAATTAAATCATGCATTAAATCCCCTTGTGTCGGTGCTAAAAAAAAACATCGGACTCTTATTAAGGGATATAATTCATGTTCACCACAAAAGATTATAACTTTTTCACCTTTTAGAACGAAGAAGCCGAAGGTGTAGGTTAACGTTCAGACTTCATGGATTTTTTTTCTCCATATTTAGAGTTTATTCTAAGCCCCCTGCTCACACTTCATTTATGTATCTTGTGACATGTCTAGGAAATGTTGAATGAAATGTAATGGAAAGAAATTTCTCGTGATCTGATAGGATAATAATTATGTCTCGAAGATACAAATACCATGCATCATGTCTATAGTATATACACTGGCAAAACAAACGTAATGCAGTTTGTTTCGTATACATGACCACACTATCAACATAACATCCAAAATGGCCGCGTTGATCAAGATTAACATCAAGATTATGCACCAAGTTGTGCGTTTTAGCACGTATTACCAAGGTTTCAGCGATGCCATTTCCCAGTGACGGAAGTTTTCATTCAGTAGGGAAATTCTACTTCGTCAGCGTACTCAATCTTTTAGAACAAAAAAAAAAACCCTAGGTAAACTTTTCTTAACAAACGTTGGAGTTTTAATTATAAAATGTACACAAGCTTTCGGCGGTACGACCGCCTTCTTCAAGTGTGATCCTGTGATAGAAATGCTGTACACAAGCTTTCGGCGGTACGACCGCCTTCTTCAAGTGTGATCCTGTGAAGGAAATGCTGTGATTCTATCACAGGATCACACTTGAAGAAGGCGGTCGTACCGCCGAAAGCTTGTGTACATTTTGTAATTTAAAGTTACATTTCTCAAGAAGATGATATATCAAACGTTGGAGTGGTAAAACTGCAGTTTAACAAAGTTCATTGTACGGTCAGATGGCAGGGTACTTGGAAACTTGTTCACGCCTGTGATGAATCATGTCGCCACCTTGCCTTCGGCAAGGGGAGACACGATTCACCACAGGCGTGAACAAATTTCGAAGTTCCTTGCCACCTGACCGTATAACTAATACTGTTGGTGCAATATGAGGCTTAAACAACTGTTTACAACATGACGAATACAAAATATGGAGTTCGGGTTTAAAAAGTAACTAAAACAACACCAAAAACAGACAGACATAACATTATTTCTCCAAAACTGCCTCTAACTGGATATTGTTCACATTTAATTTTATTTCCCACTGACCTTCCATCAGGAAAAAGTCGTTGTTGATACATATCTTTTTGCAGATGAATTGTTGACGACGTTTCGTCGCAGACCATTTTGAAAACAATGTAACAAAAGGAGAAATCACAAGTACAAGCATTTTTTTTTCCTTTTGTTACTCTGTTTTCGAAGTTTTCATATGCATTCGTTCTCTAGACTTTACTGATGTAGAGTATTCTCATTTCAGAGTCAAAATTGGAAGCAATTGCAAATGACAAATTATCTTCTGCTTAAAAGAGAATTTCAGCTCTTAACCCTTTCCCAAACGACAAATTTTGGACCCTTCCAAACCAAAAGAGTTTGCAGATGACAATTTTAGATTTGGAGAAATTGGCAGAAAGTTCTCAAAACGGGTAGAAAACACTGTGGGAAAAGGAGAAATTGCTCGTTACGAGCAATTTCTCCTTTTCCCACAGTGTTTTCAAAAGACTATTACTGCAGACACGTAAATATCAGGGCTTGTTTGGGAAAGGGTTAATAGAATAGAAAACATTGTGGGGTAAGGACAAAGTGCTGGTCAGCGACATTTTTTTAAAGCTCCGACAGCATTTTGTAAAGCTATCTCTTATGGTGTTGAGAAACTAGAAATTGTTTGGTAAAGACTAAATGAGTTGATTATTTTTTTCTGATCTATCTTTGCTTTAAGTAACAGCGTCTATAGATGCACATTACAACACAAACGAGTATCACAGAAAGTAAATACAATAAAATTCAACATTTGTATAATAGATTAAAAGTCGTTGTTCGGTCACTTTGCCATGAGGAGTGCAACCAACTGAAGCAGCATCACAAACATGCAACCCACGCGAATTATCTCTGAAAGTAAAAAAGAAAGAGTGAATCACACACATGTAACTTTCTGCTCATTTATTCTTTAATCCTACAAGTTGTATTTACAGATAGAGATCCAAAAATCTACTCCAATTTTCAGACGGAAAAAAACATTCGATCTAAAACGGATGTTATAACTGTCATCGTCGATACATAACAAATGTGGAATAAAGGAGAAAAGGCGAACTATCCTTAGACGTTTAAAGCTTAACTCTGACTAGTTGTTGCACAATTAGGTCGCTTTTCTACATAAAATTGTCAAAATGTGAAAAATGTGACATACCCGCTCCTGACCGACACTCACTGGCGGAACAGCCAGCAAAATAAACAGACTCGTCTGTGCCGTCGTCACAATCCCGTGTACCATCACACCGGAAACTGAGGTCAATACATATCATACTTCCGGTGGAGCAGCCAAATTGGGTAGATGTACAGTTCTACAAGTGACATTGAAATATGATCAGATATCGTCTTTTTTTTTTTCGTCTTCGTCTTAAATAAGACGTTGCTCAAATACCGGGATTTATCTTGAAAGAGTGGAAGAGAATGTGTTTTTTAACGAAGTAACAAGATGGTTAGTAGTATTTTCTATTTAGCAAAATGGCTTCAAAAGTCAGTCTCCTTTCAGTAAAAAGTTTTCTTTCCTTTTAACGACAAATTTCAGTGTTTTAACTACATTAATTGTCCTCTGCACATGTTTTTTTTATATAAATTTTAATTCGGACAAGTCTAAAATTTTGCTATTTGGTAATGACTGAAAGGGAAGTAACCCTTTAACTCTAAACCTACTAAATAAGAGAAAAGAAATATTGGCCGATGGTAAACACATAAATTTTGCTATTTCAAAGTTATATTTCGAGGGCAAAACATTTCCTAATCGGATAGTGTAGATCCATGATCAGTTTCTGCAAAAGGTCTTTGGGTTACAATTAATAATCTAATAGTCCAACCGCCTTACCAGCAGAATGTTGCCAAAATACGAGGGTAGGCAATAATCACTGACAGTACACCCTGTGGTATCAGTTGCATTCCCCACACAGTCTGTACCGTTGTACTGTGGCGGTGGGTTGTCACATGACCTGTTTCTGGATAGCACGCCTGACCCACACGTGACACTGCACGTGGACCAGCTACTCCAGTCTCCCCAGTTTCCATCGACTGTAAAAAAATCAGATTTTGTTTTTGGCATTTATATTCAAGCCATGCTACGGCACAGGGAGTTTACAGAATCACCGAGGTGATCCAACATTATGGAACGCCACAGCTGTCTGATGTTGTGAGCAGTAGTGTTGACATGCCTAATCTCTGTCTTATTATGCCCAAAAGTGGTGTTGATGTGTCTAAAAATTGCCTTATCATGTCAAATGGTAGTGTGGTTATGTCCAAATGTGGTGTTGACGTGTCTAAACATTGCCTTATCATGTCAAATGGTAGTGTGGTTATGTCCAAATGTGGTGTTGACGTGTCTAAACATTGCCTTATCATGTCAAATGGCAGTGTGGTTATGTCCAAATGTGGTGTTGACGTGTCTGAACATTGCCTTATCATGTCAAATGGCAGTGTGGTTATGTCCAAATGTGGTGTTGACGTGTCTGAACATTGCCTTATCATGTCAAATGGTAGTGTGGTTATGTCCAAATGTGGTGTTGACGTGTCTAAACATTGCCTTATCATGTCAAAAGGTAGTGTGGTTATGTCCAAATGTGGTGTTGACTTGTCTAAACATTGCTTTGATATGTCAAATGGAAGTGTGGTTATGTCCAAATGTGGAGTTGACTTGTCTAAACATTGCATTATCATGTCAAAAAGTAATGTTATCATGTTCAAATGTGGTGTTGACTTGTCTTATGGCAGTCTTATTATGTGAAAAAGTGGTGTTATCATGTCCGAATACCGTGTTGACTTGTCAAAGCATTGTCTTATTATGTCATAGAGCAGTTTAATTATGTCCAAGGGTATGTTGACTTGATCAAACGCTTTCTTATTATGTCAAAAAGTAGCGTTGTCATGTTCTTATGTAATGTTGACTTGTGTACACATTGACTCACTATGTCAAGAAATATGTTAACATCTTCAAATGTGGTGTTGACTTGTCAAGACATTACGTTATTATGTAAAAAATGTGGTGTTATCATGTTCAAATGTGGTGTTGACCTTTCTTAACACTGTCTTTTTATGTAAAAAAGTAGTGTTATTATGTTCAAATGAGGTGTTCACTTGTCTTAACGCAGTTTTATCATGTCAAAAAGTGGAATTATCATGTCCAGCTATCGTGTTGACTTGTTCAGACATTGTCTTATTATGTCAAACAGCAGTTTTATTATGTCCAAATATATGATGGCTTGTCCAAACGCTGTTCTTTTATGTAAAAAAGTAATATTATCACAAATGTGTTTCGCCATAAGCAAAATATTACTAACTCCTCCCACTGTTAAAAAAATCCTCCCCCTTTTTCAGCAACCAACCAACCAAACTTTAAGTCTCACCCTTTTTCTTCACAGGACTCTTTCTTTAAAAATACCAAATTTGGGTTGAAATGCTGTTATAATTCAGCCTTCTTTTTCTTTCAAACCTCTCATTGGATTTCATTGTTCTTTTGTAGGAATGTTCCTTGGGCGAAGGTCAACTAAATACCTTGAAAAAATTTGATCAGTCGAAAACCACGGCTTTTATTGGGGGGGGGGGGGCTTATTTTCAAACCGCTCATTGGATTTCATTGTTCTATTGCAGGAATGTTCTTTGTGTGAAGGTTTACCAAATTTCTTGAAATGATTTTGGTCTGTTGAAAAAACGGATTTATGGGCGGGCTTATTTCCTTCCATATATAATGGTTTATAGTAAAGTCCTTGAAAAGGTTATTCTCCAAAACCAATTGCTGCACATTTTTGTTATTTTGAAAAAAAAAATGATCTATTAAAAATGGAGCAGAGCTTATTTGACAGTCTTTATCTCTTAAACGCATTACTGAATTTTATCATAATTATGAGAGAGATTTTTATAGGGGGAGATCTTAAAGCCACTGCAGCGAAACAGGCCCTCTTAGACCTCTTGTTAGCTCACCTGAGCACGAAGTGCTCAAGGTGAGCTATTGTAAAAGGTCAATTTCCGTCATCTGTCTGTCCGTATGTCCTTCCGTTCACAATTACAAAAAAAAATCTTCTCCTAAACTAACAATCAGATTTCAACCCAACTTCACAGAAATGATCCTTAGGTCATGCTCTTTCAAAATTCTTCAAAGAAATAAAATCAGTGAAAACTTCTGGTTGCCATGGCAACCCAATGAAAAAACTTAAAATTTTCTCCTCTCAAATGATAAGGCCTAGAGTTTTGATGTTTGGCATGAAACATCACCTAATTACCTTCTACCAAAATACTTCCAAAAAAAATCTACATAGAAAATTAGCTTATGTTGTGCGATCCCGGATTTTACAAAGAGATAAAGAAGGAAATCTTAAAAATCTTCTCCTCCCAAACCATAAGGCCTAAAGCTTTGAAATTTTGTGAACTGCATCCCCTTATGATACTTTACCAAATTATTTCAAATAATTACTCTTAAATCAAAATGAGCCCTATGTTGTGGAATCCCACTTTTTTACATAGAGATAAAGAAGAAAATCTTAAAGAATCCTCTCCTAAATAGTAAGACCTAGAGCTGTAAAATTTCATGTGCAGCATTGCCTTATGGTACTCTACCAAAATACTTCTGATAATTTCTCTATGACCCAAACAAGCCCTATGTTGTGGGATCCTGGATTTTACATAGAGATAAAGAAGGAAATCTTGAAAAATCTTGATATATGTAAATGTATTGCTGTGTTTCAGGCGGTGCATAGAAAAGTCACCGTCACATTTACTTTTCGACAAATAGGATAACGGTTTGACAAATTAACTCGTGATTTCAACACGATAATACTACTGTGTAACATAATAAGACACTGTTAAGACAAGTCAACGCCACGTTTGTACAAGATAGCACTACTCTTTGACATAATGATACAACGTATAGACAAGTCAGAGTCACATATGAACATGATAAAAGTACTTCTTGACAAAATAAAACAATGTATCGACTAGTTAACACCACGCTTTGACACAAGAGCACTGTTTTTTGACATAATAAGACAATGTGTAGACAAGTCAACATCACATATGAACATGATAACGCTACTTTTTGACATAGTAGGACAGTATTTAGACAAGTCCACAGCACATTTAGACATAATAACACTGCTTTTTGACATAATAAGACAATGTGCAGACAAGTCTAATTTACATTTTAGCATGATAACACTACTCTTTGACATAATGGGACAATGTATAGACTAGTCCACATCACATATGAACATGATAACACAGTTTTTTGACATAATAGGACAATATTTCGACAAGTCCACAGCACATTTTGACAAAATAACACTGCATTTCAACATGATAGGATAAGGTGTAGACAAGTCAACATCACATTAGAACATAATAACAACACTTTTGAACATATTATGACAATGTTTTGACAAGTCAAGATGACATTTGGACATGATAAGACCTCCTTTTCACATAATAAGACTGTGTAGAGACAAGTCAACACTACATTTAAAATTTGTAACACCACATTTTGACATAAGGTAAGACATTATAAGACAATGTGAAGACAAGTCATCATCATATATGAACATAATGACACTATTCTTTGACATAATAAGACATCGTTAAGTCAAATCACCACCACATTTGGACATATTAACATTGCTTTTTGACATAATAATACAATGGGTAGACAAGTCCACATCACATATAAACATGATTACACTACTTTTTGATATGATTAGACGATATTAAAGGAAGTCAACACTGCTTTTCACATAATAAGACCGTGTTTAGATAAACCAACACGTCATTTGGACATGGTAACACTACTGTTTAATATAATAAGACAATGTATCGACAAGTCAGCATCACAAATGGACATAATAACACTTCTTTTCTACATACTAAGACAGAACTTAGACAAGTCGACACTGGACTTGGAAATGATAAGACTACTATTTGACATAATAAGCTTAAAATAGAGTTTTGAAAAGTGAACGCCACATTAAGATATAATAACACTACTTTTTGACATAATAAGACATCGTTTAGAAAAGTCAACTCCACATTCAGACATATTATTACTACTTTTTGACATAATAAAACAAAGTTTAGACAAGTCATCACCACATTTGGACATGATGACGCTGTCTTTTGACGAAATAAGACGATGTTTAGGCAAGTCAATACCACAATTGGACATAATAACACTTCTTTTAGACATACTGATACAGAGGTTACACATATCAACAGTATTGCTCACAACATCAGACAGCTGTGGCGTTCCATACAACATAATCAAAGTTTGTTATTGATCACCTGACATTTCCACAAGCCTCCGTGAAACTCTGCTGCGAAACAAATGCCTTTGAAAGCTTTAGTGGCTTTATGATAATGTAAGTACATCTACTCAGCTATAGGTCGCACATAATCACCATTGTATGTACAGTGTAATGCAAAGCCAAACATTTTGGGCGCCAAAGGCGAACAGGATCTTTTGTTGAAAACTTCGATATAGATAAGACTTTACAGGACCTGCAGTCTGATCTTGGATCCATACCACACACTTGTTAAGAGACCCCTATTAGATTAGAAATGTCTCGAGTTTATTGACTTTGCGCTGAATGTTTTATAGTTTCTTCTTATGAAGACCAGTTGCAATACAACAATATAGAGAATATTTTTTTATTAAAAGAAAAAAATGCTCGAGCCATTTTTGTGTAAAGAGCGCAGGCTGACAAGAATCGAAACTTTTTGCTTTTGCTGTTTGTTAATTTTCTGCATGTCAAAGGACCAGCTTACCTCATGGTTTCATGACCTATTAATCTGAGTCGACTTGCTTGGTATCATGGATCACAGAGGACCATTAAGCAGATGAGGTAATTTCGGTCTGCTGAAACTGAAAGAATTTGCAGAGGACAAATTCAGAGTGACTATAAAGGAAGATGTTTTATTTGTAAAACACTGTGGAAAAAAGGAGAAAATGCTCATTATGAGCATTTTCTCCTTTTTCCGCAGTGTTTTCAAACGCCTTCAACATCAGAGCCGTAAAAACCAGGGCTTATTTGGGAAAGGTTGAAAACCGATTTTTCCAGAGCATAGCTTATATTCATTACAAAACGGCTTACTCGGACAGGGAGTGGACGGTCCTGTACAAGCTGCAGTTTCAGAAGCGTCTCCCTGGCAGTCTAGACCGTTGTTCTGAGGTGGCGGGTTGTCGCAGGTCCGAGTTCGAACAAACGTTCCGGAACCTCCACCACAGGTTGTCGAACATGCTCCCCAGCTACTCCACTCACTGTAGTTTCCATTTACTTGAAATCAAAAAGAAAAGCATTTGTCAATCATGCGTAGGTACATTTCAATGCACTGCAATGCCATTTTCTTTATTATTGGTAAGTTAACGATTTGGCTATATTTCGAAAGCTTCGTAGGTTCCCATAATCGTACTATCTCAAGAGATTTGTTCATTTCTCACCATACAGTGTACAAGAGTGTTCAGAGGGAGTTAACCCTCTGAAAACGATTATAACCCGGAAGAACGATAATGTTCATTGTTTTCCAAGATTTCATAGAGACATTATCATATTCTGTGAACTGACATATTTCCTATGGCTGTATCGATACTCTGTCCGATGTAGGTAAACCTACATAACACAGATCCAATCAGCAGTACTTATGAACCGCCACTTTTATGTCTATTGCATTTGACCAAGTAGTAGACAGGTAATTGTAAATTGAAAGAAACTGTAACACATCTTATGACGTTAGACATGGTATTGTAATGAAAAGATTCCCGACTTTGCCAGCAGAAATCACATCATTTTAAAAATAGGGAAATACGCATGCATGGTGTCTATGAGCCAGAACAGGTAAAAAATGAAACTTAAATTACTGATTTTCTGACAGCTTTAGGAATAAAACATGAAAATCATTTTCTGCACAAACACATAATTGGAAAAAAACGGGTATGAAGTTTAAAATGTACCTCTTGGGTACATTGCTAGATCTTCGTCAATCAGGCCGTCGCCATCATTATCTATGCCGTCATCTGTCTCCTCGTCAATTCTGCCATCACAATCATTGTCAAACCCATCCCCGGCTACAGTTGAGCTTATGTTGCAGGGCTAGAAATACAAAACGATATTAATGGATGGATGGATGGATGGGATTGATGGATGGATGGATGGAATAATGGACAGACGGACGGATGGAACGATGGACGTACAGATGGATGCGTTGGCAGAAATTTTTGTCTCTCGATTTATCGGGTAATGTAAGAAACAAATGGTACAATTGTTTGCTTGAATTTCCATTGGTTTCCCTGTCATAGTTAACATTACACCTTTACTTTACAGAAAAAGAGGATTTAATTGAACAAATATGATTAAGGGCAGGCCCTTCAAAACACAGTACATTTATTTTACAAGAAACAAGATTATAATTGTGTGTCAAAAACATAAAAGTAAAATGATTGTCTACCTCATTAATATGTGCAAGTCGAAGACCCGAGGCATATGCATATGAGTTGAACTGGGCGTTACCCATAGCCATCCCGAGAAAGCCATTTGCTGGCACGGAGTTGTAAAGAGAGTGTGCCCCTGGGGTCACGTTGACGTAAACCCCAACATAGTCAGTGGTCCCTGTCACGTTGACCCATGTTGTGTTCAGACTGACATCGTCCAGAACGAGGTCAGAGGTGTATTGGACATTAGATACAATCACGATATAGTTGTTGAAATCACCGCTTGTGTCCGTGACTGTACTCCAGGTGTAATCGGACCCGAAAAGAGCCACTGGAACAGAGAAGGACATAGCCGGGTCACCGCCATTTTGTGCGTCATTAGTCCAGGACAAACCTTCCGTCTTACAAAAGATGGCGACACAAATGCCCTTATTGGCTGTGATATAGTAGTACGATCCGCTTGCTTTATTGAAGGTAGTATACTGGTACGCACTCAATGAATATGTGCTTCCGTCAAAGGTAAAATTCGTGTTATCCTCAGCCGCAACAACTCGGATGTAGTCCCCTACTGTTCGTTCTGGAGTTGGAAACGTTATAAATTCTGCGCCCCAACTTTGTGTCGCTACAAGTTGCTCCACTAAATGATCAGAGCTGGTTCCCGTATTTGTGTCTGTTACGCCAATTTTGTAGTTACCGCTGAATGCAGCAACAGCTGAACTGGAGGTTATTTGGGTACCAGTGAGATCGCCCGTTTCGGAATAAAGGTGGAATGTTTCCATTCTATGCAGAGTTAACTCTAAAGTCATTCCTGCCTGGTAAGTTATGCCGCTGTAATAAAAGGAAGAAGAATACGTAGACGGGAATGTGAGGTTCACATTTGTACCATCTGTTATTCCCGTAATCATTAAACTCGGTTTGTCTGTCCACGTAACTGCAACGTAGTTCACGCCAAGAGCATCAACTGGGTAGGCAATGAAAGCGTCCGTTGAATACTTCTGTTTATTGACACAGTAAACAGTAACTTCTTCGGCGGCTTGAACAAGAATACCTTTGCTCTCAATCGCAACACCGCTACCACGAAGGGCTGCTGGGACATTTACTTGAACTATATTACCTCGGGTAGCGTTGACCTGTTGTATCCAACTTGAATCGTAAAGCGGTGTGGTAATGTTCACCTGCATTAAAGGGAAGAAAAGTGTTGTCTGAGCTTTAAACCATGAAAGTGCTATGCAAAAACTGTACGTGACTCTGGTGTAGATCAAGATCAGACTGAACAACAGACACTGCTCGTATCGCTTCACATATTCAGACAAAAGTGTTTTTACCTTGAAAATCCTAAAAGAAATTCATATAAACGTTGGTTTCGAACTTAATTTAGCTGGTAAAAACTCATCATCTTGAGCAATGAAGATCCAAGATCAGACTCCACAATCTCTGCAGTCTGGTCTTTGATCTTCATGGTCCATTTAAGCGCAGCGAGTCGCACTTTCCGGCCTATGGGTTCAGACTACAATATAAAATCAATTTTGTTGTCTTAATAGTCCAGTGCATCTACACAGCGAATAATCTTTATCCACGCCACAAGTAAAAACAAGTTTTGATGCGGAGGGTATATTTCATTGCCAGACAGCACAGGACATGTAGTCGGATTAGAATTTTCATCATCCGCATTAGTTAAGACTTTAAGTCAAAACATCTTTGTGAGATACAGTATTTTCAGCCGCCCCAAAAGGTTGAGGCTATGCTTGTTGGTCTGAAAGTGGTTTGATAAAACCCATTATAATGTTGACGCAAGCTTCCTGAATTATGTAAAAGCATATAAATAATTGATTGAATAACTGATTGATTGAATAAATGTGACCCATCAGGCAAACAGGGACCTTCTGGGAACTGCAAAAAGTGTCAGCCCTGGTCACACTGCGCGAATTGCTTAGGCTGACCAGGGTTGACACTTTTTGCTTTTATGATATTTTCTGTATGAAAGGTGGTCATTGTACCTTGTTATACAACCATTTTTGAATTATCAACTTAAACTGACCTGCACTATCTTTGATCTGTTTTCATCTAATTGATGTTCAGAATTCCCAGATGGTCCCTTTTTGCGTGATGGGTTACAAATATATTAGATATCTGACTGACTGACTGACTGACTGACAATCAATTGATTGGTATTTGACGCGGCTTTCAATACTATTTCAGTCAAACCACGACGTCACCTAACATATTCCAGTATCTCAACCAGTCCTAAATTATGTCTCTTAACAGTTCTGTCCAGTATGTTGCACAATTTTCTTCCCCAAGCAATGCCTGTTTTCGCTCATAACCATCCTTGAAACAACGATCCAGGGGCAATGACTATCATCAGCTTCAAAAAGAAATCGTCCGAACTGAGAATTCGAAGCAAAGACCCTCTGGTTTCAACTCTTTTTGCATTACCGACTGAGTTACACGTGCAGGCAAGCATGAAAAGAAAAAGAGATATTTACCTGAACCACGTTGTTGGAAAGAGTTGTAACAAACAGCTCTAGATCATGGTTCTCGTTATTCGTAATCTTGTTGTCCATAAAGCCCAGAGCAAACTCGGTACCAGCATTGTCAAGAGCTGAAATGATTGTGAATTTCTGGGATGATATAGGTAGGAATGATTGCGGATTTCTGGGATGATATAGGTAGGTGTGGATGGAGGATGGGAGCAGGGATAACCGCATCTTCGTAAGGCATTGTGCCAAATACTAATACTTCGTCGCGTATAATATTGAGCCGTTTAGTCTAAAGATTGATCTCTTTCGTATATTCAAAAATTAGTAAAAAAAAATCCTCCTATCTTTTTATAGATATATATTTGTGACCTAGTGAAGCAGAAAGGGGGCTTCTTGGAAGCTTCTTGTTAATCCTGGTCAGCCTGAGCGAACTGCGCAGGCTGACCAGGGTTGACACTTTTCGCTTTAATTACTTTTTCTGTATGACCAGGGTTGACACTTTTCGCTTTAATGACATTTTCTGTATGAAAAGTGGTCATTGTGCCTTGTTATACAATCATTTTTGAATTATTAACTTAAACTGACCTGCACTATCGTTGTTTTGTTCGATTATGTTAACATGTTCCTGTTGTTGAGTTACCTCCCCTGGATTAGCGGCCGCCCTTTAGTTACGTATCGAGAACGTTTTTCATTTGAGACAGAAATGTTATTCGAAGACTGTTTTAGTTCATTTACACGTCGTTGTTAGTTCACTGGCCCGGATCGAGTAAGTTTTTTCTTGTTATAGGTTGTCAATTCTTTGCATATTAGATCTTGAATCATTTTGGAGTACATTTCCCGTAATTTCTCGCATTGGGGGTTTCGCCCCTCTTCTGGTTCGTACTACTACAGTCTCTGTTAGACTTAAACTTCGTTCTTTCCAAGACATGTCACTACTAGGTAGTTAGTCTGAATTGTTACTTGTTGTTTTTTTGGAACCATTCTGGGGAATGAACCAATTACAACTAGTTAGTTCAGAGTTTTCAAACAAATTTAATTATCTTACTCAGTGAACTTACAATTTCGTATTTTTTCTTTTCAGTTTTTTACTGCATCAGTAAGCAACAAGGAATAAAAGCATTCTTCAGTACGAGTTTGGCTTTATAGTAAAAAATCGGGCTAAGCAACTTGAGAACCATGTCAACCACCAAGGAAGTGCAATTTAACTCCAAGACTGACAAATCACAACATGAATCTAAATCTAGGCGGCCAAGCTCAGTCAGCTCACGAAGGTCACGAACATCCCGGGGATCGACATCCACTTCATTGCTGATTGAAACGAAGACCATTGCAAAGAAGGCAGAAGCAAATGCAACCTTTGTTCAACAGGAGGCAGAGGTAGAACGAGAGCTTCAGATTGCAAAAAGTCAGGCAGCCGCTGATATGAAATTGAAAGTGATTAGGGCTCAGAAGGAGGCTGCCATGGCCGCAGCGGATTATGCTAGTATCAAACAGGAACTTGCTGAAAATGGATTTGATTCTGATGATGATTCCTGTCATAGTAAATTTAGCTTACCACAAATGCCTTTGTTACACAGATACCTGTCATCAGAATTTAACAAGAAACCAACAACATCAACCCCTTTAAATCCAAACGCCCCAGATTTCAGTATGCCACAAACTAAGGTGCAGTTTATAGATGTTGAGGAGTCCACACCTAGAAGCCAAGTTCCTAAGCCAAGTGAACAATGTCATAGTGCCTTTGAAATGCCTACTCCTTTTTCTCAGTTCAGTAATTTATCAAATTACCTTTTAAAGCGAGAGCTCTTGATAAACAGTCGCATGGAGGCTTTTGATGACAATCCAGAGACTTTCCAGTCATGGAAAAATAGCTTTATCAGCCTCAAAGCAGAATTAAATCCTAGTTCTAGGGAAGAGATTGACTTACTATTGAAATATCTCGGACCGGAATCAAAGAAACAGGCTACCAGTATTAAATGTGCATGTTCTCATAATCCAGAAGAAGCCCTAAAACGGATTTGGTGTAGAATGGAAGATCGCTATGGGAGTCCTGTTCTGGTTGAAACAGCCCTCAAAACGCGTTTGACGAATTTTTGTGAAATTACCAACAACGATTTGAAAAGATTGTATGATCTAGCCGACCTTCTTACGGAGATTCAAGCACGTTTGGAGGACCCAATACACCATCGGTCGTTGTGTTACTACGATTCCCCGGGTGGAATGAGATCAATTGTGTGTAAATTGCCTTACAACATACAAGATAAATGGACAAATCTTGCCTCAAATTATGACAAAAGACATCGCACATATCCGCCTTTCAGTGCCCTTGTAGAATTTGTGCATGAAATGAGTCGCATACGAAATGACCCAAGTTTCGTGTATGAGGTACCTCAAAAGGATAGTTCAGGTTCCAAACACCAGTCTGCTCACCCTAAAAACTCTATGGATGTCAAGAAAACATTAGTAAACCAATCTTCCGGTTCGGGTGACAAGTGTGTGTTACATAATTCTGATCATACTCCAAATCAATGCAGGGCCCTTCGCAAACTGACAATTAATGAAAGAAAGAAACTTTTGAAAGATTATAACTTCTGTTTTAAGTGCTGTGAAACCACTTTACATACTTACAAAGACTGCACCAACATAGTGCGATGCACTATCTGTGACGCAAACAACCATCCAACCGTGCTGCACGTAAATACTGCAAATTCTGTTTCAATGCCTGAATCCACCCAAATGCATGGCGGGGAGGAAATTATCTCCTCAAAATGCACCGAAATCTGTGGTAAATTCAGTGGACGCTCATGCTCTAAGACTGTATTAGTAAAGATTTTTCCGGATGGTCAACCAGAACTAGCTCTTACAACCTACGCAATCCTCGATGATCAAAGCAACTCTACTTTGGCTGGAGCCGAGTTGTTTGACAGAATGAAGGTCTCATGGTCAACTGCAGAATCATACTCGTTAACGTCATGCAGTGGGAAACAAACTATGATAGGTCGTAGAGCTTCAGGTTTCACGGTAGAGTCGTTTGATGGCGCAGCTTTTTTGCGGCTACCAAATATCATAGAATGCAATGAGATACCAGACAACCGATCTGAGATACCTACTCCTGACATCACCACATATCACCAGCATTTGAGTGAAGTCCATCTCCCCGCTCTACAAAGGGAAACACCCACACTTCTACTTATAGGACGTGATGTACCAGAAGCCCACCATGTGCTCAGGCAGTGTGTGGGACCTAAGGGAACCCCTTTTGCGCAGGAAACTATATTAGGATGGGTCATTGTGGGTGAAGTATGTTTAAAAGGAGCACACACTCCTACAAATTTAACTGTTAAGAAAACATTTGTGTCTAGTCGAAATTCCATTTTTGAAGACTGTGAGATGCACTTTTATGTTAAAAGTCAAGATATTGATTCTCACCTTTACCAGTCTAGTAGGCGTGATAACTGTAAAGGCCCTTCTATCGAAGATAGGAAATTCTTAGACATTATGTGTAAAGGGATGTGTAAGGATTCTAGTGGACATTGGTCAGCCCCACTTCCTTTTCGGACACCAAGACTTTCACTACCCAACAACAGGTCTATTGCCATGAAAAGAGCCAAAGTACTTCAATCTAGTTTACGTAGAAATCCGGTGAAGTGCGAGCATTTTGTAACCTTTATGCAGTCAGTTTTTGATGCTGGGCATGCAGAAAAGGCTCCGTCTATTGCAGATAACAAGGAGTGTTGGTATCTTCCGATATTTGGGGTCTACAGTGCAAAAAAACCGAACAAAATAAGGGTGGTTTTTGACTCTTCGTGTAAGTTTGAGGGCATGTCTTTGAATGATGTTTTGTTACAGGGTCCAGACCTTCTCAATAGATTAGATGGAGTCCTCCTCAGGTTTCGCAGAGAACCATATGCGGTTGTGGCTGACATAGAACAGATGTTTTTCCAGTTCCAAGTTCACAAATCAGATAGAGATTACCTTCGATTCTTGTGGCATAAAAACAACGACCCCATGCAGGACTTGGACGATTTTCGGATGAAAGTACACGTGTTTGGTAACGCGCCCTCTCCTGCTGTGGCGACATATGCGCTACGTCACTGTGTTAATGACAGTGAATGTCCAGCCAATGATGAGGTTAAAGATTTTGTCATGAGAAATTTCTACGTGGATGACGGACTTTCATCTTACCCTACCGTCGAGAAGGCCGTTGACATTATACAGCAGACTCAAAATGTACTTTTACAGAGTGGGAAGTTAAGACTTCACAAGATAGCCTCTAACAGTCAGAAAGTCATGGCACACTTTTCTCCTTCTGATCTAGCAAAGACTATTGAGCCTTTGGAACTTACCAGAGATGACTTACCCCTACACCATAGTCTAGGGCTATGCTGGGAACTTTCGACAGATACATTTACATACAAGGCATCGAGTGATCCCAAACCTAACACAAAACGTGGTATCCTGTCAACTGTCAACGGTCTTTTTGATCCTCTAGGCTTTATCGCCCCAGTTACTCTTCAAGGAAAGTTAATTATGAGAGACGTTGTCAGAGATGGAGGCGATTGGGATGAAGTCATACCTGATAAATACGTAAGTGCCTGGGAATCATGGGTGGATGAACTGTATCGCCTAAATGAGATCCATATTCGAAGATGTTTTATACCGTGGTCGGCGTGCACAAGCAAGACCTTACATGTATTCTCTGATGCCTCGGAACGTGCTATCGCAGCTTGTGCCTATGTGAAATGTATTACTAGGGACAATGGTATTCATGTTGGGTTTGTGTTTGGCAAGAGCAAGGTAGCACCAAAAGCTGGACATACTATTCCGCGTTTGGAACTTTGTGCGTCGGTTCTCGCAATAGAAATCGGTGAAATGCTGTCTGGGGAGCTAGACATACCATTACAGGACATCTGTTATTACTCTGACAGCAATGTGGTTCTTGGATACATATCAAACGAACAAAGACGTTTCTATGTGTATGTCAGTAATCGTGTCGCCCGTATTCGCAAGAGTTCGTCCCCCGATCAGTGGCAGTATGTCGCGACCGAGTCCAATCCAGCAGATGACGGTACTAGAGGATTGTCCCCTGGTGATTTAATGTCAAGTCAGTGGTTGAGTGGACCTGCTTTCTTAGGCAAAAGTTCTAGTCAAGAATTTTTACCCAGTTTTGATTTAGTAGAGCCTGACCGAGACGCAGAGGTTCGCCCTCTGGTGACCGCAAAGAAAACCCAGGCTATGGTTCGGAGCCTAGGTTTATCACGTTTCGCAAGATTTGGTACTTGGAAATCATTGATTCGCGCTGTGCAGACTATACAGTTCAGACTACGACGCCTGAAAGGTCATGACGAAAGACCTTCAATTCAAGACGTAGAACGATTCATCTTGAAATCAGTTCAAAGTGAACATTTTCCTAATGAACTTAGAGCTTTATTAAATACGGAAAAGCTTCCGTCAAACAGTAACTGTCTTGCCCTGTCCCCCTACTTAGACGAAGAAGGATTCATGCGAGTAGGTGGTCGCATTAGACGCGCTACATTACCACTAGCAGAGAAAAACCCTATTCTTATCCCGGGAAAATGCCACATAGCTAAATTACTTGTCGCTTACCACCACGAGAAAGTACATCACCAGGGACGTCATTTGACAGAAGGAAGAATAAGGAGTGCTGGTCTGTGGATAACAGGGGCAAAACGTTTAGTGGCAAACACCATACATCATTGTGTCACATGTCGCAAACTGCGTGGACGGCAGATTACTCAGAAAATGGCAGATCTCCCGGAAGATCGTTTGACCAGGTCGGCCCCTTTCACCTTTGTTGGTGTGGATGTTTTCGGACATTGGGAAATTACTACACGTCGGACACGAGGCGGCAGTGCTAATTCGAAACGATGGGCAGTTATGTTTACGTGTCTGTATAGTAGAGCCGTCCATATTGAAGTGGTAGAGGAGATGTCGACCTCATCTTTCATCAACGCAATGCGCCGTTTTGTTGCTATTCGTGGGAAAGTCACAGAGTTTCGGTCCGACAGAGGGACTAATTTCGTGGGAGCAGTTTCGGAACTGAAAATGAATTCAATTAACGTAGACGGAGATCATATTCGAACCTATCTGGATGAAAACAAAATGACTTGGCATTTCAACCCACCCCATGCTTCCCACTTTGGTGGTGTTTGGGAACGTATGATTGGAGTAGCCAGACGTATTCTTGACGGTATGCTGTTAGAATTTAAGGGCAGATGTCTTACACATGAGGTGCTAGTGACTTTCATGGCTGAAGTGACAGCAGTTATGAATTCGAGACCGATTGTTCCGGTCTCCTCGGACCCGGAAATGCCCTTTGTCTTGTCTCCTGACGTATTACTTACACAGAAAACCTCAGATTGCAACATCGACTTCCATGATATGGACATTAAGGACATGTACAAAAGTCAGTGGAAAACTGTTCAAGTTCTGGCTAACACCTTTTGGAAACGATGGAAAGAAGAGTATCTCTCATCTCTTCAGTCGCGTCAAAAAGGATTAAGTGTGACAAAGAATTTGAGATCAGGTGATATTGTTTTGCTTAAAGACAGTGAATGTGGTCGGAATAACTGGCCTGTTGGCATTATTACCCAAGTGTTTTCAAGCAGCGACGGACTTGTCCGGAAAATCGAATTGCGCGTAATGAAGAATGGGAAGCCATGTCTCTACGTGCGACCAGTGTGTGAAGTTGTGCTATTGTTGGAATCAGAATGATGTCTTAACGAATACCAGATTGCGTGATCTTGTTGTACTGAGCTGTGCTGAGTCTCTTCCATTTATACCGTGGAGGACGAATCAGTATTGCTGAGTAGGACATGATTATAAATCAGGCGGGGAGTGTTTTGTTCGATTATGTTAACATGTTCCTGTTGTTGAGTTACCTCCCCTGGATTAGCGGCCGCCCTTTAGTTACGTATCGAGAACGTTTTTCATTTGAGACAGAAATGTTATTCGAAGACTGTTTTAGTTCATTTACACGTCGTTGTTAGTTCACTGGCCCGGATCGAGTAAGTTTTTTCTTGTTATAGGTTGTCAATTCTTTGCATATTAGATCTTGAATCATTTTGGAGTACATTTCCCGTAATTTCTCGCATTGGGGGTTTCGCCCCTCTTCTGGTTCGTACTACTACAGTCTCTGTTAGACTTAAACTTCGTTCTTTCCAAGACATGTCACTACTAGGTAGTTAGTCTGAATTGTTACTTGTTGTTTTTTTGGAACCATTCTGGGGAATGAACCAATTACAACTAGTTAGTTCAGAGTTTTCAAACAAATTTAATTATCTTACTCAGTGAACTTACAATTTCGTATTTTTTCTTTTCAGTTTTTTACTGCATCAGTAAGCAACAAGGAATAAAAGCATTCTTCAGTACGAGTTTGGCTTTATAATCGTTGATCTATTTTCATCTAATTGATGTACAGAATTCCCAGATGTTTCCTTTTTGCCTGATAGGTTACATTTTTATAAATTAACTGTATAAATAATTCTTTTCACTTTTGAAATCACGTAAGATTTTTCCCATGTTATATAGATTATTAAGAAACGGATACACACGTGGAACATTCTTTGTCATTGCATGGATCTGCATATAACGAATATGAAGGACTTATACACAAATCACTGAGTGAAAGAGAATTCTCATAAAACGGGAACTTTACTGCAAGGGTTCAGTGCCCAGTCGAGGCGGTTTGTATTTCAGCTGTGCATTTGCATGTTCATGTTCCTTAACCCTTTACTCCATAGATACTCATTTCTACTCATTGCTTGTAGGAGCCTTTGGAAAACATTGCGGTAAAAGGTGAAATTGCTCGTGACGAGCAATTTCACCTTTTGCCACAATGTTTTCTACACTATCAAAAGGTGTCATATACATATAAGAAATGGCTTCATCCTTGCTGTTATTTAGGGTCAATTAGAGATACCATAGAAATGCCTTATGGGGTAAAGGGTTAATGTGTTTTATATTCTGCATAGTAAGTGTAGCAATGAATAATTCAAGGGAAGAAAAGATGGGTATAATTACCGCACTGTGCTATCCCAAAACAGAGCAATAGAAGAGCAGCCGATCTCATCTTGATGGCTGATAATCTGAAACATTATTGATACATGTATCATATGCCTATAAATGATCTGACTACAACACAGACGTTCTCTGAAAGGCATAATTAATTATACAACAAACCGTAAAACGTATTCCGTATCACGAATGCAGTCTGTGTAGGTATTTTCCTTGACACGTATGCAGTATGTGTAGGTATTTTCATTGTCACGTATGCAGTATGTGTAGGTATTTTCCTTGTCACGTATGCAGTATGTATAGGTATTTTCTAGGGATGGCAACGGTTAACCGGTTAACCGGTTAACCGATCGAATGACCGATTAACCGGTTAGGAAATTGGTAACCGGTTAACCAGGTACAAAAATAGGCCTATATTATCAAAAGTTTACCAAAATGATCATTATAATAAAAAAAAAAAAAATACAAAGTTAACTTTGCCGGTTCTGACAACCAAAACTGCGTCATACGCACATCCAATGTGGCCAAGACGCGGCGAAGGTGTGATATACAGTTTGACATGTCTGTGCAATATTAAACATTGTTAATTCGCTAATTAGTCCCCAGTCTCCGATAATAAACAGTCAAACACGTGTCCTCTTTGGATTAAAGGCACTGGCTTATCCTAATTGATTTGCTTGGATTATTTCATCAAGTACCCGCCCCTAATCAAATATATGCATGGACTGACCAATCAGCGTAAGAGGGATTGAAATTTATAAAGTCAATCATTCTGTGTTCAAGCAGGCATAACGGTTTCTCTTCGTTCGTTCATTATCATTTCGATAAGTATCTCCGAAAATCATAGTATAGTGCAGAGGCTTTGAATTTGGGAGAGTCTAAATTTTAAACCTGTCGTTTGGGCGATGGCTAACACCCGATCACTTAGCGATAGCCGCTTCGTTTGACGATCAATAACCATACCATCGTCTGTATAATTCTGTTGGTAGATTTTTTGAAGTTGTAAATAGCAGTGATCCCACTTTCGATGCAGCACTAAAGTCCGTTATTAATATATCTGTGGAAATTTTTTGCTTAAAATCATTAAAAAGCTAAAAAGACGATCTGGAGTGACTCTGATCGGACAATGTCGAAAGGAACATTTTGTTCTGTCATGGGTTTCCGTGTTTCTTGCATCGAGCATTTTTTCATTTGTTTATATTTATGGATAGGTATTTCCGCCTGATTTGACAATAATTTATCAAAATGGGTAGCAAGTAACTTCCAAACCTGGTATTTTACACAAGTTAAGTAGATACTGTTTTTTTTTTTTTTTCCTGACGTGAGGTCTCACGTGAAACCAAACTTTTTTACGTGAATTTCATTTCTATTAGGTGATTTACGCAATAATTTGCGTAGTGGAAACACTGAAATGGCCTGAAAATTTCTAGGCCTCTATAGAAAACATTGTGGGAAAATGATTTTATTGCCGAGAGGGTGAGAGATCGTTGATAGATTGGCCGTCTTTCGCCCTAAAGTACAGAAATAGTAAACATCACGGGAATGCATTACTCACGCACCGGTTGTCAATGTTGACATATCGAGCAGGTACCTGAACTGGCCACCGTTGTATACCTTTTATTACCTATACACGTAGTAGTATCAGGGCGGTAACCAGTCTAGCAGGTACCTTCCTCTTAAATGTTTTTACATGGTCGTTCGGTTAACCGGTTAACCGATCGAAAGATTGAACGGTTAACCGGTTAACCGATCGAAAGATTGAACGGTTAACCGGTTAGCAAATTTACTAACCGTTGCCATCCCTAGTATTTTCATTCTCAAATATGCAGTATGTATAGGTATTTACCTTGCCACGTGTGCAATATGTGTAGGTATTTTTCGTATCATGCATGCATGCTCCATGTGTGAAACATCATCATGTTCTTGAACTACTTCTACGTAGCCACATTCAGTTCTCCCCGTCATTGAAGCCCGAATATGTGCAGCTCTTTTGTTTTTTCCCCAAAAAAATCATTTTGTAGGGACGGTATTTAGCTTGAAGGCCAAACCTCGGTAGCTCGATCAGTAGCATGCAGGACTTGTGAACAGGAGGTGTCTGATTCGATCACCAGCTTGGCCAATTTCTTTCCGAGGATTGATGATCATCAGTGTGACTGAATTCATTTCCCTCTCACCCCTGACGACCATAGCTGTGATGATCGTTATGTGGGAAAGCAGGAAAGCACGTGTAGGTGCCGCTTGCAATAGCGAAACGGCATTCCGAGTTGCGACGTGGTTCATCTATGACATACTGAAATATTTTTCAATCTAAATGCAAGACGAATGTCTGAAAGTCGTAAACATGGTTTGGGTTTCTTTATTACAGAAATATGTAAAGGGAAAGAAAAGGAGTAAGAAGTGATTGCTTCTTTTCTAACATTGTTTCCGTGTGGTGTTGAAGAAAAGTGAGGCTAAATTACACGAGTCTTATGGAAATTATGAGGTATTTGAAGGCAGTCATTGCCTTCGGGGGAAAAAGCTTTGTGAATTTGTATCACATAGTGCTATAGAAAAAATAGAAAACCATTTATTTCATGCTTTTCTACAATTTATTACGAAATAATGGTGTATTATACGGTTTAATAACTCATGTTTACGACCAGTGGAATTAACCCTTAATGTTTAACCCTTTACCCCATAAGGTATTTCTATGGTATCTCTAATTGACCCTAGATAACAGCAAGGATGAAGCCGTTTCTTATGTGTAAATGACACCTTTTGATAGCGTAGAAAATATTGTGACAAAAGGTGAAATTGCTTGTCACAAGCAATTTCACATTTTGCCACAATGTTTTCCAAAGGCTCCTACAAGCAAAGTATAGAAATGAGTATCTGTGGAGTAAAAGGTTAAGTCACACTTCAATTGAAGGCGGAAACAGTAGTTCCGGTGCAGTGCGCACTATTCAATCCGATGGAAATATGACGTCATGTACGTGCATTTACCCTACATTTCTCACGTTTTATGTAATTTTGTAAGGCGTTCATATCTTGGGAGAGATACGCCTTGGGGAATTATCGAAAACAGTTGTACTGGATTTTTATTTAAGTCCCAACAAACAATAGGGTTAGAAGCATGAAATAAATAGATATATATCGTCGGTGTACTTCCAAAACCTCGTAACTACGGCTTGTTGCAAGCTGTAGTTACGAGGTTTTGGAAGTACATCGACGGTATATTCTTTCCTTCCAATGAAAGATTGAAATTTATTTCACCTAGTGAACATCATCAGTAATTTTTTCACCAGCAGCTGCGTCCGCTTAAGAAAATATTACCGATTAAGTTTACTCGATGAAATAATTCTGTTTCTTTCACTAAAGAAAAAAAAATCTATATCTGAAAAACGATTACATATTAAAGACTAGAATTATTCATCAGTGAACAAAATTTTACCTTTAACTTAATGGTTTTTAAAATAATCAAAATACCTGACTAACATGGACGATTCTCTAAAATCTCTGAACGTCTAGACACATACCAGCACCTATGCTATCTGACACACAGTTTATGGCCAACAGGTTTCGCAACCAATTTGTTTTAAGAGGATTAAAGAAAGAGACCTAAACTGGGTGAATTGAGGTGATGACTTTGGGGTAAAACAATATTATTCTAAAACATTTGAATTTACTGCCAGATAGAATACCATTAAAAGGTCAAGTCGTTGTCTCGTTCTAAGGTCGCCACTTTAATCTTACCTCATCCCGATCTATTTGATCCGATTAACGTGTTTAAATACTTTAAATATTTTTTTCATGTTCAAAAGAAATATCTAGAGAAGGAAAAACACATTTTCTTACGTTAAAGTTATTTAAAAATCGAATTTTAGTTAGCTTTCAATCAATCATGTCTACCAGGAAAGTTCTCTCTATCTTCCTTTAACTTTTAAAGTTATTATAATGATATCGTCGGTTTATTTAACCCTTTACTATGCAATCCCGAGTTTTAACACCCTTGAGGAAGAAGCCTTTTGAAAACATTGTGGGAAAAGGAGAAAATGCTGGTAACCAGCATTTTCTCTTTTTTTCCACAATGTTTTCTACCCTATCAAAGACAAATATTATCATTTGAGGTACGTTTATATTGTCATCTGCAAATGCTTTCAGTTTGGACATGTCAAAGATTTTGTTGTGTGGTAAAGAGTTAAAAACCTCGTAACTGCAGCTTGTGAACAAGCTGTAGTTACGAGGTTTTTAAGTAAATCGACTATACCATGCTAATAGCAGCATTGAAACATGCAAGCAGACTCCTATTTGCAAATTTAGTAAAAGAAAATAGTCACCAGTTCATTCCCAATGCTCTTGTAACTATTTGCTCAAGTATAACTTTGAACGTTAATAAAAATGTTTGAACTACATGTCAGTGTGAAAAGCATTTGAAGAACACTCTAGCAAACTTCGGTTCAATGCAGCACCATGATTCAATCAATTTTGCTTAACCCTTTACTCCATAGATACTCATTTCAACACATTGCTTGTAGGAGCCTTTGGAAAACATTGTGGCAAAAGGTGAAATTGCTCGTGACGAGCAATTTCACCTTTTGCCACAATGTTTTCTATGCTATCAAAAGGTGTCATATACACAAAAGAAGCAGCTTATCCTTGCTGTTATTAAGGGTCAATTAGAGATACCAAAGAAATGCCTCATGGGGTAAAGGGTTAACCACAGACTGAATAGTGGGATAGATTGGTCCTTTGACGTGCAGAAAATTGACCATCATCAAATTTCGACCTCGAACTGACTGCCCAGGCTAGCGTGGGTCCATACTTTTTCTAACTATGACTTTAATAACTTTGCTAACTATGACATTAATACGATGCCTGACCCAGTTAACCCATTACCGAATAACGATTAACCTTAACGACCCCCTATGCAGAGGGCTTTTGGGAGGCAGAGAAAATGCTGGTAAATCAACATTTATCCATTTTCCCAAGATCTTTTCTACTTTCTTCCAAACGAGTTCCGATATTTAAACCATGTTTAATTTGTCGGCTTCAAATGCCTTCAATTTGGACAGGTCTTAAAGTTCCTATCCTGCTGAAGAATTTTTTATGCCATCAAAATCTCACACAGCTAACACAGTAAGGCAATACCTTTAGTCGAGATAAAAACCGGAGCTGAAAAAGTAAGTTAAACATTGTTTCAGTACTATCACGACTACTAGTGCACCTATCCATGCTTCTTTGGGTTTGTTTAACCCTTTACTCCACAGATACTCAGTTCTACGCATTACTTGTTGGAGCCTTTGGAAAACATTGTGGCAAAAGGTGAAAATGCTCATGACGAGCAATTTCACCTTTTGCCACAAAGTTTTCTTTACAATAAAAAAAGTGTCATATACACATAAGAAACGGCTTCATCCTTGCTGTTATTTAGGGTCAATTAGAGATACCATAGAAATGCCATATGGGGTAAGGGGTTCACAAGTATACCATGTACGATTTTCTTCGCAAACCACTGGCTGTTAGCTCACATTACCATCATAGAAAAAAATGAGCAGTAGTGACTGAGGTTTGAATCATGTAGCAATGACTATAGTCAACCCTAGTATAGAAATTGGCCGAACTTGTGATTAGAACCAATTTTCCCTTCGCTTCACGTCCTGGGCTTGTATTCATCAACCATTCATAAACCTTTCCCAAACGACAAAATTTTGGACCGTAGACCAAATTGAAAGCATTTGCAGACGACAATTCAACTCTTGCTGAAAAGATGATTTCTGTCTATGATAGGGTAGAAAACATTGTGGGAAAAGGAGAAAATGCTGGTTACCAGCATTTTCTCCTTTTCCCACAATGTTTTCAAGAGGCTACTATTTCAGATCCGTAAAAACCAGGGATTGTTTTGGAAAGGGTTGAGAACGTTCTTATTCTTATTCTCCAGGATTTTCCAAGTTTGATAGTAACAAACCATTTAGTTTAGCGAATCAGAAAGTGTATCACTCTCAAATGTAGACAATTCTGGAGAATAAGACAAAGAATGTTCTTAAGAATGGTTGGTGAATACGGTCCCTGTACATTTCTAAGCCCCAAGGTCTTGTCGCGACGAATTGTGCAACATAAGTTAACGTAATTAACCTAAAAACCTTGACGGTTACTAGGTCGGTCAAACAAAAAAATGTTTATTTCTCCAGAAATTCCTCCGCTCCTATTCACACCTGGATATTTTTTATTCCTGTAAAGAACTTAAGAAAATAAAGTGTCTTAATGTTTGTTAAAAACGGACAATAATTTTCATAATCATTTAATTCTTCAAAATATTTACGCTTAGATATCGGCTTATCTCACTTATTTTCTTTTTATCTTAAGATCCTACACTTCACATAAGTCTTTGAATCTTTTTTAGTTCTGGAACAGTTTGCTGTAAAAAAGAACCCTTAAAACAGTGCATAGAAAAAAGTTGCAATTTTTTATGCATGTCTTCGTTTCTTTTACTCTTTTATAATTATTTTAGTCAAATTTACAGTGTTTCTTCTACAATACGTGTTATAAATCTAAATATTTCAGCAGTTGATATTATTTTTTTCCCAGACAACAGAATTTTAGGCTTGGTCAAATACAAAGCACTTGCAGACGACACTTGAGTTGCCTCAACTGTTTAAAATTGTTTTAAAAAAGGGAGAAAACACTGTGGAAAAAAGGTGGAAATGCTGGTTACCAGCATTTTCTCGTTTTTTCACATTGTTTTTCAAACGTCTCTTCCTCGAAGTCGGTAAAACTCTGAAGTGTATTATAAAAGGGTAAGAGAGGGACCAAGTGTTGCCCAAAACATAATAAGGTGAAGGTCGTGGCTGTGAGTTCCGATCAAATCTTTATTTTGGGACATGTCTTCATTTGGTATTTAGGAAAAGAGAGCCCTGGATACGCGTCTTCTGATATTCGAAAAACAGGTATACAGTTTTGATTTGTTTTATTTTGCTTTGATTTTTTGCTTTTGTTATTGTAAGCGGCCAAAACTTCGAAACAAAACTTTTTCTTACTGATTTGTTTAAGACGACCTCTTTGTGAATATCGATTGATCACAAAACTCCCCTTGCTTTCAATCTAAGACAGCCATTACGAATTTATTTGTCTTACAGACGTGTGAGATAAGAAAGTAGTGCCGTATTTTTATCAACGCGCTGTGATTATACTATTTTTTTTTTTTAATAATCTCAACCAAGATTCCTGAATAAAATTGACTGTTAAACTGGTGATCGTGACAAAGACGCAAAGCTTAGTATCTATGGGTATAAAACAAAATCATTGTATGCTAGTTTCCTTAAAACATTTTTTTCTTTTTCTGTGATGTAATACCTGTCAAAGAAAAAATAGGCTTCATGGAAATTCAATAAACAGGCACATAATAGGCCTATGAGTTAAAAGGCCATTAATTCTGCGGGTACACATGCGTGATAAAAAGAATCTGACACTCGTTGGCTTTAAGGTAAAATCTTATCAACCTCGTCCACAAAAAAAATATTATTAAGATTAGCAGAGGCATGCTTGGGGAAAGAGGGCTTAAATAATCTGCGAAAAGTATCGATTCAGGTCAGCCTGCGCATTCCGCGCAGGCTGACCTGAATCGATACTTTTCGCTTTTGGTCAATTTTCTGTGTGTCAAGGACCAGTTTACCTTATGAATAAGTCGGTGGTTTCAAACGGCTGTAAATATGTGATGGCTTGCCTGTTATGATGGATATTGGGGATACATTAAGCACCATTTTGCTAGAGCATGGTTCAAATATATTATATTCTTCAGCAATAATGTATAGGGAAAAAAGCAGTAGAGTCTACAATTACTTAAGAAAGATAATACTTAAGAAAGACAGTCCAAAATTGCCAAGTTTTAGCTTCAATCTACTGGGATAAGTTGCTGAAAAATAAACTTTGATTGGGCTCGAAAACCTGTTGTGAATCGCCAAGACATAGATGACATTTGGTTTTTTTTTTCTGGTGAAAGATCAAAATTTATTTAACCGAGGGAATATCATCGGTAAAATTTTCAGGGGTGGCGCCCACTCGTGAAAATGTAACCGATGATATTTACGTGATGAAGATAATTTCGAGCTTTCACAGAGAAAAAGACATAGTCCATTTATTTCGTGCTTCTAACCCTTTTTTAGGGGACTTACATCACAATCCAGTTCAATTCCTTTCGGTAATTTCTATTGGTGTACCGCATTACAATATTACGCAAAGCGCGGGAAAAGTAAGTTAAATTAGGCCATAATTCAATCCGGTTGAGTGCACTCGCATTTTACTTACGTGACTGGTGCGCCATTTTCGCAAGCCAAGGGTTACGATCCACTACGCTACTCTACCCTTGGCGGATTGAGCTTGATTTCTACAATCACCGGATACGCATTTTCATTGGTTGCAGCTAGCTCTAGCTGCATCAAATCAAATCGCTCGTAGCATTTCATCTTTGATAAAGATAGAACAGGGTCGCGATAAAAATAGAAGGTAAACGTGAATACCTCCATGGATGTGTGCAGGATCTGTAATAATATATTACCGAAGAAAACATAGACGAACAATATTTACATAAAGTTTCAATCTAACCAATCAATTATCAGATGTTTTAGGCTATATCCCAGCACCTGACCACTGAATGTCAAAGTACGTTTATGGTTATTGCTTTATGTTGACTTATTGTATTCGTAAGCGGTTTGTAAAACGACATTGGCCATAAAAAATATGATGTAAAGGGAGATAATAAGCAGCATCCAATAGGGGGCGTGTCGCGGGAATCTCGAAATCGGGCTCGATCCGCCTAGGTAAGATCCACGTAGTGATCGTAACCTTGGCTCGCGAAGATGCTGGTACGAGGGAACTACTGCTTTTGCCTTCATTTGAAGAGTTAGAAAATAAAATCGATATATTTCACTGGTCGTAACAATGAAATATCGATAAATATTCCACTGGTATTTGTCGATAAACTTCCGGTAAGCATGAAATAAAATGCGATACTTTTTTAATCTGACTTACTTGTATCAAATACTTCTGTAGATAAAGTATTCGGTATACCATGTCTGTTTCTACAATTAAACATCTGGCCGGGTAGCTCAGTTGTAGCGTATCTGAGTCGTTACCTAGGTGGCTGCAGGTTTGATACCCAGTTCAGACAAACTTTCCTATCGTCGTTTTTTCACCTCTCACGTTAGATGCATGTGAGAAAAGTAGTCAGTGACTTTGAAAGAAAGTTGTATTAGTACTTGTGAGAGAAAGGCAGGAAACACATCCGTGGGTGCACTGACATCCGTAATAAGCTGTTAAACTCTGATACAAACCAACAAATTTTACAGTAAATCATTATGATGAAAAATGTAAGACAGAGCAGGAGAACATTTTCTTTTTTAAATTTATCTGTCTTTTTAGATTAACTGAAAACCAGAGATGACGTTCTGGATCCTGTCCGCCATATTATTGGTATCCATCCAAGGTAAGAGAAATATTTTCTCAGACTAAAAATCAATTACGATTCCATGCTTGAACATGTGCTTTAATGAGTCTAAAACAAACATCAATCCAAGTCAGCCTGCACAGTCCGTAAAAGCTGACCTGGTTCGAAACCTTTCTCTTTTGGCAAATGTTCTTCAAGTCGAAGGACTATCCGGCATCATGACTCATCCGAGTATTAGACAAAATGACTCCATTATATCCTGTGACGATTTGCTTGGTATTGCGCTGTCCGCAAAGGCTGACCTGGGTCAAATTTGTTGTCTATTGGTTAATTTTCTGCTTATTTAAGGATATGTTTACCTAATGATTTAGTCGATTGTTAGACCAAATGGATTTTCATGTGCATCACAGAGATGCATTACGTCCACTTTTCCATAGTAGTCTCCAGAGTATTCCTGGACTGAAGAGGGCTATCACAGCCAAATTCAAGGCAATACAAAGGTAGGAGTGTGTAAAAGTTATTGCCAAATTTGCTTGTGGTGTCAACGCAGAGGTACACATTTGGATTATCGTGGAACAGAAATGTAACAAAGACTGATGGAGATTAATGACTCAAACTTGACGGACATGTCAGGCACAGAATGAAGTTCACAATTATGTACCAAATATTGTTGAAGTGCAGAAATGATTGGACATTTTATTGCAGATTCCATGGATGACATTTTTTACTAGGTCACCACTTATCAGAAAAATCCAATTCTATTTAGAATGTATGTTATTGAAAATGTCTTCTAAAAATACTTTTCTTATTATGTACAGGCAGTTTTGCTCGGATTGATGGCAACTGGGGCGACTGGACAGCCTGGGGCACGTGTTCAGTCACGTGTTTGACGGGGACGAGGCTGAGAACTCGGGCATGTGATAATCCTCCTCCATCAAACGGCGGGCTGGACTGTGTGGGAGATGCCTCAGAGGACATGTCCTGTATCATCATGAATTACTGTTTACCATCTTATAATGGCAACGAGGACCTGGTAGGTGACCTATAGTTATATGTATTCATGAATAATCATACTTATTAATGTTATTATACTGCAGAGAAATTTCTCGTATATATATGTATGTTCCGAACCTATAATTGGAGTGCAACATGGGAAAAGGGTAATTCGGACATCTGCGTAAAGTGTCGTCTCTGATCAGCGTATGCAGTCCGCACAGGCTAATCCGAAACGACACTTTCCGATTTTATGTGATTTTCTGTTTTACACAAGTCTACTGTAGCACAAAATCTAATGTAATCGTAAAGTGCCGTCTCGGATTAGCCTGCGCGGACTGCGCAGGCTAATCAGGGACGACACTTTACGCAAATGTCCGAATGCACCTTTTCGCGTGTTGCACTCCATATCATGTACACTGGCAAAATTAACGTAAAAGCAGTTTCCCTTTCGAGAGCCCCGTATACATGACTACACTATCAACACAACATCCAAAATAGCCGCGTCGATCAAGATTAACATCAAGACTATGCGCCAAACTGCACGTTTTACCAAGGTTTCAGCGACGTCAGTTCCCAGTGGCGACAGTTTTCATTGAATTAAAGCACTCAGAAGGGAAATTCTACTTGGTCAGTGTACTCAATTTTTCAAACAAAAAAATTCGCTGAACACACGTTGGAATGATAAAACTTTGCAGGATGATAAATTCGTTGTATAGTCAGGTGGCAGGGGACTTGGAAACGTGTTATCGGCTTTGGTTAATCATGTCGCCCCGAGCCGGATCTTATGGCATAATCGTTACTTTAATGGCTGTTTGTTTTGATGCAACAAATAAAAAAAAAGGCGAAACTATAAATTTAAAGTTCCTATCGTAGAAAAAGATATGCATCTGTACTTAACCCCTACGTGAAAGATTGTCGTTCTTCCTTCCTAAGATTGATAATTTGAAAAAAAAAAAAAAATCCTGCCTATTGTTCTATCAAAATATAACTATTCATTTAATAATAATTATATATTAATAAAACCATTGTAATTGACAAGGTTGGTTTTGTAAGCCTACTCGTGGACTTCGTAGATTCAATGAAATATTAAGGCATGATACGTAAATGAGTTTTGCCATGTTCTAGCAAAAAAGGAGGTCTTTAATGCATCTCCATTGTGTACTACAATTATCAATTTATCTATAAAACCCATTCCATTTAGCAGTATATTCAAAACATTGGGTAGAATGGTCCGTTCACATGCAGAAAATTAAAAATAGCAAAAAGTTTCGAACTAAGTCAGCCTGCGCAGTCCGCGCAGGCTGACTTAGATCGATACTTTTTGCAGTTGCCTTAAGCCTCGTTTTTCACACAGCATGGCTAGTTTTTATCAACAATGTTTCCTATTGCCCTTTCCGAATTTGTTTTAAGAACTGCACATCTGGTTATTTTGGATGCGCCACGGGTATTAGGCGATGTTTGAATATTACTGTTAGATGTGATGATCAGGTGGACTGCGAGGACGGAAGTGACGAAAACCCGTATTTTACCGGATGTCCTGAGAAATACTGCAGCGCTGCGTACCGTAAGTTTATATATTTTATATAAACCAAAACATTTCCGATTACTTGTAAAGTTCAAGATAAATTTCAAGCCTGTTATTCTCTGTGGTCGTTATCAGTTTTTGTCGTTGATGTGGCTGCTGCTATTGTTATTGTTGTTGTTTTCAATGTTGCTGCGAACGGTGCTGTCGCCCCAAATGCTGCCGTGCTATTTTGATGATGTTTTAAATGTTGCCGTGGTTTCTTTAGGTTAGTGTTAAGTCTTGATGATGATGATGATGATGATGATGATGATGATGATCGATTTGTTTTATTTCAAAACTTTCTCAAACTTTATCTATCTATACATTTGCCTTTTTTTATTTACTTATTTATTTATTTATTCATTTCAAACAAATTGACATCAGTGCGGTCAGTGCTTACACAGATGTATTTTCTGGCTATCTCAATCCAGTGCTGACACCTTTCTCAAACCGATGTGTACAGAACTTTCTTTTCAAGTCACCGAATATTACGAGCGTATCTTCACATTCAATGGAAGTCAGAAGCAACAAATTACCGGCGAGAAAACCGGGAATCGAGCCCCCAACCACACGGTCACAAGCCAGATACTCTAACCACTGAGCTACATGTAGGGGTTAGAATGTTTTGTGAGTACATACTTCTTTCCAATATACAAGTGGCTCTTTTTTGTCTTTTTTTTCTTTTCAGATTTTGCGCCGTCGATAATACTGGTCACCTTGGTGTTTGCAGCAGTAAACCTAATAAATCCGTCAACATAATTCATCTTTACAATTTGATCTAATTTTGTCGTTGATATTGCACCTTTCCAGACCTGCGCAGTGGCAATGAATGTTATTTTTTTTTTCGAACGCTATGTTACATGTTTTTTAAATGTATTATTTCAAAACAGTATATCGTCGGTTTACTTTGAAAACATCGTAACTACAGCTTGTTAGATGCTGTAGTTAAAAGGTTTTTGAAGTAGACTGACGACATTTAAACCTCCTCTCGGTTATTCTGTACGCTTGTCATTGTATACAGAGCCTATGTTACTACATGTATATCAATGCCATTTTTGAGTATTTTGTCCATCTGCTAGAGGATTTGCTACATTCTTTATACTTTAGAGGATCGTCAGTTTCCACTTTGCTTTTTTAAGTGTTTGTCAATAAAAATGTGAAAATAAATAGTATTTATGCTGTAAATTAGGTGCAACCTACTGTGAGTATATTTTTACAATATCGTCAATGAAATTTTGAAGTCATTCGCTAACAAATAAACGACCAAATTAATCATCTCGTGAAACATGAAAAGAAAACCTCTTTTGAGTCTATATAGGGATTGAAGTACGGGCTGTTACGAGTCAAAGATCACACTGAACATCTCTGTATCATAAACCGTTATAGTATTTATAATTGTTGGTGTTTCATAATTATTTTGATAGGGTTTATTGATTTGTTTAGTGTTTTTTTTTTATTTTCATTAAGTCTCTAACAGGTCCACGAGCTTAAATAGTAAAGTTTCTGTATTCATCTTACACTTATCCAGATTCTTAGTTTTTAACAACCCTAATCCTGCCGTATTGTGCTTTTCAATTTTTGGTTCTCGGTGGTCAGTTCAACTCTTCCCACTAAATAAAGGAACTTCACTGTTTTTTACCGACTCACATTATTCCACTGAATATGGTAAGATTTTCTATTTAACCTGGAGGCTGCTAAGCTCGACTCCAATAATATTTTGTGGGCAGTGTCGATCAAGATCAGACTGCACAAAAATGCAGTCTGATCTTTGTTCTACACGATCCAATGAGGAAATATTTTCCTGAATTTAATAACACGGACTTTGCAATATTTGAGTTTTTTGCTATCCTTTGGCTGGAAAGTCTAATTCTAGCCCATTAGAAGGCAAAGGGTTATCCACCCTTTTTTCTGATGATTTTACCATTATGCCTATGCAAAGTGTTTCTTTTTAAGTGCGGTAGTTATTAAGCAAAAATACATAATTGTTGTTGCTGAAGTAATAGACCTCTATATTAGTTTACTCCAAAACATATGTTTGAAGAGGCATTATTGAAGTTTTTAACTATCGACATGAAAATTTCACTTAGCTTATAATTGGCCTGCAACACCAGAAAAGGTGCACTCAGATATGTGCGTAAAGTGTCGTCTCGGATCAGCCTTCTCAGTCCACGCAGGCTAATCCGAGACTACACTTTCAGTTTTAATGAAAGTTTCTGTTTTGAACATGTCTACTGTAGCACAAAATGTAATGTAGTCGTAATGTGCCGTCTCGGATTAGCCTGCGCAGTCCGCGCAGGCTAATTCGAGACGACACTTTACGCAAATGTCCGAATGCCCCTTTTCGCGTGTCGCAGGACATATATATAGCAGGACAAGGGCTAAGGTTTCAAAGGAAATGTTTGACGTCAAAAACCAAAGACTAGCCAACACTATCTTTGCAGTCTGATCCTGGATCTACACAGTATAAAAATCCATCATTTTGTATACTTTTGCAATGGAAATAGATACAATCGAGCATAATTACCTCTTCATAACGATGACTTAATAAACTAATATTGTTTGTTGAAATGTTGTGTTTGCTTTATTTTGATTATCCTTCACGTTCCATGTTCACAAAATATTCTTTAGAACGTTCTAAGTCTTATTCTCCAAGATTTTCTAAGTATGAACGTAATACAGCATCTGATTGGCTTAATCAAACGGTTTAGCCAATCAGAAGTTGCGTTATCTACAAAGTTAGAAAAATTCAGAGAATGTCGGAGCTGTTTAGGAAAGGGTTAACAAAGGATACAAAAAGACCGCTTTGACAATTGCCACTGTCTTGTATACTACGAGTCGAAGGCCTACAGCGAACAGTGTCGATCAAGATCAGACTGCACAGAACGTGCAGTCTGATCTTAGATCTACACCGTCCGACAAGGAGATATTTTCACCAACTATACCTATACAATGGTAGATTTAGATTGTTATGATCGGATTTAAAGTTTTATTTCACTTACTTAGAAGGTTACAGGCTAAAACAGAAGAAACTTATGAACAAAGTATGCAATACTATCACTGTTTATTAGACCTACGAAATAATTATCAAAAAATATTTGAAATAGTTACTACATCATATTTAAATCGCCGATTACAAAAATAAAGATAAATGGTCATAGTTTGGAACAGGGTAGCAGGCAGTCGTGATTCAAGACCAGACCTTGCGTCATCTGCAAATGCTTTTAAAAAAATGAACATCTATCCCAAACGCTAACTGTGTTATATCCTAAATACCGTCGGTTTACTTCTAAAACCATGTAACTACAGCTTGTAACAGAGTTAAAGGATAGAAAACAGTGAAAAATGAGAAAAGCTTATTATCGGCATGTTTCCTTTTTTCCCCCAATGTTTTCGAAAACATTCTTCTTCAAAGTCGTTAAAACACTGGAGTGTTTGATAACGAGTTAAGAAGGTATTTACATGTAGCTCAACAGATGGTACAAGAGATTGAGCTATTGCCCTACTGTAAAAAACTCAGGAAAAGTAGCCCCACAAAAATATGCCGATAGTCATAAGCACAATGGCGTTAATATTGACAAACCACCGCCATTTTGGATGCTCCTTGATTGACGTCAAAATTTGTTCTTGTTTCCTTCTCTCCTCCTCTGTCACTTCCGGTTTGAGTGAGGGTGGCTCGTACCCGCATATTATGTACAGAACCTTGCGCCATTTTGAGATTTCTAAAGAAAATATTTAATTGCAATGTACAATATAGGGCTAATTCACGTTTTTGAGGTCGTTAACATTCGCAGAGGCCCGAAAAATGCTTTAACGCCCGAGTGCGAAGCACGAGGGTGTTTAAGTATTTTGAGGGCCTCTGCGAATGTTAACGACCGAAAAAAACGTGAATTAACGCTATTATTGCATAAAGTAAAGGTATTTTAACAATAACTTGCACAGATAGCAAAAATATTTCCATAGAAATGCACATGCGAATTTCAAATGTACTGTACGTACATGGGTCAAAACCGGAAGTCGGCGAAGAAGTTTTTGTTACGATTAGGAAAGGGCCGTTAGTCCTGCATGCCAGTTTTGATTCTCTCGGTGTACATACACTTCTATTGATTTTTAATACACACTAACGTACGATAACCTAAAGTCGTCATTTATTCACACATCGGTTAATAATGCAGAGCTAAGGTTGCGCTTGCGGTTCCCGGTTTGCGTTAAATATGTAAAGCTACCCTTTCCCTTCAAGCAGAAACCAGTATTTTGGTAACAATCGCGTTAAATTATAAATTACAGCATAAAAAACAGAGGGAGGTGAGGCTTGACGACATTAGGTTGAACGACTCTTAAAGTCGGCATATAGTTGGTTCTTAGGTCGTCATATGAACCTTAAGTCGTCATTAGCAGGATTTTTTAAAAAAAAGAACATAAGAAAACCTTGAATTAAACAATTCAACTACATTTTAAGATCGAATCGTACATACTGGGACCTAGAAAATCAAAATGAAAACAGTTTTTCCCTTTGTGTCAGATTAAGTACTACCAAAGTATCGATGACAGGTATTAACCCTTTCACGGACAAGCCTTTCTTTTTACGACCGGGAATAAAAGGCCATTGGAAACATTGAGGGAAAATAAGAAAATGCTCATGAGAAGTATTTTCTTTTTTCCTACAATGTTTACAACCCTTTCAAGTACAAATTACCTCCTTTGAGTCATACATGTAAATAATTTTGTCGTCTTAATATGTTTTCCATTGGGATGAGTCCAAATACTTGTTGTCTGGTAATGAGTTGATCTTTGATTTAATTAGGTAGTATGCAAACGCACATGTAAAACTGATTTCTGGAACTCATTCAGCTTCTGAAAACCGGTGTAATATGTGCAAAAAACATTCAGATAAAATCTTATTGCAAACTGATTCAAATTCCTTACATCTTTTAATCCTTATCCAGCTGAATAAATGAAACGAAAACTTCAAATAAAAAACAAAATTCCAAATGTTGCTTTTTTCAAAGGCAACTTAAAATGTCCTTATTGGACAGTGTAGATCAGAGATCAGACTGCATGTTCTGTCCGCAAAAGAAAATTCGGTCGCGATCATTAGCTCAAAGGTTAAATTAATTCATTACGTGTTTTAACTTTCCACAGACGACAAAATTTAGACTGTCCGAAATTCATTACGTGTTTTAACTTTCCACAGACGACAAAATTTAGACTGTCCGAAAATTCATCGAGTTTGCAGACAAGTTCACATGTAGTAAAGATGCAGGGAAGTTTGCCGATTGGGTAGAAAACATTATGGGAAATGGAGAATCTGCTCGCTATAAGAGCTTTCTCCTTTTCCCACTATGTTTTTAAAGACTTAGATGCTGACATGTAAATATTCAAGTGTGTTATTGCCGCCTCGTATTAACCTGTGCGAAATTCGCTAGGTGCATGGTACATCTTCGCTGCAGCATTTATGGTCTTTCTACCTGCTTTCACGTCATTATATGCTAATTTCAAGGACTCTTCAGACCGTTTTCGTAATTTTGCAGGTCGATTTGCCATATTTCTGTAACGTTAAAATACCATATATATATTCGTGGGGGTCTTTAAGCATTTGCCCTTGTGATAGGCCTATATGGCTTGCGACATGCGATTTGGGCCTTCAGACATTTGCGTAAATTGTTCCGGATTAGCCATTGCTGTCCGCGCAGGCCACTAAGAGACTACAATTTCCATAATCATGTAATTTTCTCTGTCACGCGAGTTACTCTTACAGAAAATCCTAGATGTAAGCATATAAAGTGTCGTCTTGTATTAGGCTGGGCAGGCTGGTCCAGGACTAAGCTTTACGCATATTTCTGGTGGGCCCAAATTGCATGTCGCAGATCATATAGCTTATTTGTGTTGACAACAGCATTAAACCAGAATAAAAAGACGTAGATCTAAGTCGCGTTAAACGTCAAATAATTTACAAATAAGGCTGAAATGGATTAAATATGAAAGTTACACTGAAATGATTTAAAAGAAAAAGCGACAGTTGCTGTATCTTAATGTCGTCATGTTGCACCTAAAGTCGTCAACAGTAAAAAATGTAAAATAAACGACATTTCGGCGGATATACACGGAAAAAGGGAAGTAAGTGTGTTTTTTTTTTTAACCGACAACAACGTGGGTGTAAATATCAGGAGGTTAAACATGGCCGTGGACACGTGCAATGGGATCGCCCGAAGACAGTATCTGCAAGCTTGATATGTCGCCCATCCATTAATGTGTTGTGTTTTCTAGTAATATGGTTAATTGTTCTATCATAGGAAACAAAATGGATAATGTGTTAAAATTGTTTTCTGTTCAATAAGAGAAGAGGTTTAACTTTCAAAATATGGCGCAGTCTTAACTTCAACAGCCAGGAAGGAAGAGAAATCAATAGCGGAAATAAGTGACGAGTTTAAGATCATGACGACTTTAGGTTATCGTACGTTAGACTTACGTGGAATAAACTTGCACACATTTGGACGATTACAACTAGGATGAATGCGTGGATATAAATTTCTGTAACTGAAGGCGACAGAGGGTTCGATATACATTAAGCGGGCGGACCGATCACGTTAAAAAGTGGGTGGGATGTAGCTGGTTTAGAGTACATTTCACGTGTGAATTTTTGTTCAGATCTCGATTAAACTGAGATTCTGTGCAAAGGTTTGTTTGTGGTGTACTAATATCATCAAAGACATACCATGAAAAGGATCGAACATGGTGCGAACTCCTACAGTTTTATGGTCGGAGTCTAGGGAAAATCTGACAAGGACAAACGTTGTTTACAAGGTAAGCCCGAATCGAGGATATTGATAGTACAAAGCCGGTCGTTAACAGCGAGTGAATTTACTGATTAATACACGTTTTCTCCCGTTAACCGCCCGATTTTTACCCGTTAATACATGCTTATAACGGCCCAAAAAGGGATGTTTTATGCAATAATGAACGTTAACTCATCATGCACGACCCAATATCCCATATATTGCCTACTTTATTTAATCTGAACCTGACATTTATGCTGAATCTATTAAGTAAGTATAGTTATGGAGCCCCGACCATTATTTGGAAAGTCATATAAACATAGCAAAGTGCTTATATACACGGGAAGCAATTCAACACTTAGCGTACAAAGTGTACACTTGAACTTCTGTCTGTGTATGAATATGCTTAAATGTTTCAGTAATCTAGGATGTTTTGCACAATAGTTATGATCTCTCTAAAATATGTCCCCAAATGACCTCTTCGGCCTTAGAGACAGACTTGCATCTGTTGCACAAAATTGTCAATCACTCGCGTGCATTCCTCTCTGGGGATTTCCTTAATTTTTCCTGCAATGGCAGCCTTGTGTTCACCTATTGTTTGAGGGTTGTTCTGATACATGTTGTCCTTCAAATAAAAATCAGGATGAGGTTGTTCAAAGTCTGGAGTAATGAGGTACCCACTCGACGTGACACTTTCTGCTGACCAGCCTTTTCTGAAATCGCTCTGTCACAGACGGAATTTTATGTGGCTGTATTCATCAACCATTCTTAAGAACATTCTTTGTCTTATTTTCCAGAATTTTCTACATTTTTAAGTAACACAACTTCTGATTGGCTAAACCATTCGGTTTAGCCAATCAAAAGTTGTGTTACTTACAAATTTAGTAAACCTTGGAGAATAAGATGACTCAAAAGGGTTGATTGAGACGACCAGTGGTTCAAGTAAAAAAGGGCCGACCCCAAAACATCAAATCAAACCCTTGACTTGGTGAAAGAGTGATTTCAGGAAAGGCTGATCAGCAGGAAGAGTGACTTCGAGTGGGCACCCCTTTCACGGGACTTGAACCTCCTAGTTTTTACAAACAGTTCTATTATGTACAAACCTTTTCTTGTAACAGGTTCTTCTCCAGTTTTATATGTTTCTGGATCAGTCTTTTTTACCTGTTCATCGTCGTATGGTACACGATCTTCCAAACTGTGCCTCGACCAAAATGTAAGTCGGGAGAGCTGAAAAATATCAGGACTGGCAGTTCTTCACTCATAATCCTGTTATGTTACATGTAATACAGTTCAACCTATGTTTGCCCCTTCTCCTTTGGTGTTTCTTTACCAGTACTTAGCATAGTCTAGGTAACTTTTCAAGCAGCAATCAGCTTGCAGACAACAGCAAGTCAGCAAACACCATTGCCAAGAGAAAGAAAATCATCCCGAATTATGTGCGTAAAATTCTTCAGTCATGAATTGGATTATCAACTTACCATTTGGTTTCATCAAAACAAATTTGTTTTAAAGAATTATTTTTTTCACTTTTATCAAATTTGTATTTCTTAGTGAAATGAAAAGGTTTAAAATGTGACACATACGAGGTTCATTACAATTGAAATCTTCTCATCTAATAATGGCATCTGATTATGGAAACCCTCATAAATGAGAGACTGATACATGTATATCAGGGCCCGTATTCACCAACCGGTCTTGAGAATATTCTTAGTCTTGCACTCCAAAGTTCCCTAGATTTGTAAGTAACACAACCTCTGATTGGCTAAACCATTCGGTTTAGCCAAGCAGAAGTCGTGTTACTAACAAATGTAGAAAATTCTGCAGAATAAGACAAAGAATGTTCTTAAGAATGGTTGGTGAATATGGGCCCAGGGCTCCATTCCTGAATTTACCTTCAGCAGTACTTCAAGTATTTTTGATATAATAATGGAGAGCAACACGCGAAAAGGTGCATTCGGACATTTGCGTAAAGTGTCGTCCCGGATTAGCCTGCGCCGTCCGCGCAGGCTAATCCGAGACGGCACTTTACGACTACATTAGATTTTGTGTTACAGTAGACTTGCGTAAAACAGAAAATCACATAAAATCGGAAAGTATCGTTTTGGATTAGCCTGTGCGGACTGCAAACGCTGATCAGAGACGACACTTTACGCAAATGTCCGAATGACCCTTTTCGTGTGTTGCACTCCAATTATGTCAAGATATATGTCAAGATATATGTCAATCCTTTACCAAATAATACTCTATTTTACGGCAATAAGAGAGGAGGCTTATGATAAAAAAGAGGGAAACGTTGAAAATGGTGGATACCAGTACTTTCTTCTTTCACACCATGTTTTCTAACCAGTCATGGATCCTCAATCATATCAATTTCATCTTATCTGCACCTCGACAAATGGACATATCTAAACACTGAGACCAACGGACGAATCTAAAATGTTGTCCCATAGTGAAGAGCTGATTACTTACATGCTTTTCATCAATGGGTGTTGTCATAAGAGAGACGGCCCAGGTTGTAAATAATGAAATAAAGAACAGGATAATAGTGAAATGCAGAAAGTGGATTTCGGAGATAATAACAGGTCGCGTGTCCTCTTCCCCGCAGTCTGGACTTCCATATCCGAAATCTAGCCCCATCCGAATGAGACCAACGACAAGACCGGCCATTAAACCCCAGAAGGCGCCCTGCAGAATAGGTAACAAATATTTGATTACAAACAGAGTTTCAACAGAAGTGTTGAATACACACACACAGGGCATGAATTAACTTTTTTACAAACGACACAATTTGATACCAATCATGATTGAAAGCACTAGCAGGCAACAACATTAAATGTGATTCACAAATAAAAATTTGTCATGGAGACAATTATTGCTGGTTACAAGCATTTTCTCTTTTCCCATACATTTTCAAAGGCTTTCTTTCTGTGAGTGGTTAAAAGTTCAGATTGTGTTGTAAAGGATATATGTAACAACAAACCTGTTCATTGGTCCTTTTCCAAAGTATCGCCATGAGATACAGCGCTAATACAGGAGGTGCTAAGTACCCGGTAACAGACTGTATGTAGTTAAACAGTTGTCCACCCTGGGCGGCTTGAAGCACTGGTATCCATAATATACTGATACCCACAAGAATTAGTACAAAGATCCTAGTGTAGAAACAGGAAAAAATCAAGATAAGCAAAAGTATCCTAAGAAACATTTTCGAATATTAAAATTTCACATTGTTAAATCCTTGCCCTCCTTGCCAGCCTCGTGGTATCCACAATATACTGATGCACACAAAAATAAGTTGAAAGATCCTAGTATAGTGACAAGAAAAAAATTAACATACGCAAAAGTATCCTGGGAAAAATGGTAGAATATCAGACTATATACATGTATTTAACCCTTTACCCCATAAGGCTTTTCTATGATATCTCTAATTCACCCTAAATAATAGCAAGGATGAAGCCGTTTCTTATGTGTATATGACACCTTTTGATAGCATAGAAAATGTTGTGACAAAAGGTGAAATTGCTCGTCACGAGCAATTTCACCTTTTGCCACAATGTTTTCCAAAGGCTCCTACAAGCAATGCGTAGAAATGAGTATCTATGGAGTAAAGGGTTAAACAGTTGCTCTCCCTGAGCGCCCTGGACTCTTGGTATCCACAATAATTATGCTAATGGCCCCAAGAATTATACAAAAATCCTGGTATAGTAACAGCAAACATAAGCAAAATTATCTCAGTAAATATTGTTGAATAGCAAAATGTTTATAGTTATGTAGTTACATGTATGTGTTTATAAAGTTAAATAGTTGTCTGCCTTGACCGCTCAGACACCTTTGGACCATTATCCTGATGCTTACATGAATAAATACAAAGGCTCCGAAGATGGTACTAGAAGAGAACTGTAAAAACACAAAGATCCAAGGGAAAAAGAAAAACAGAAAAGTCAGAACAGTAATTGCCTTAATGGTTCCAAGAAAATGAGATGCAGTTTCTGTCGGTCGTAATCTATGAAACGCAGTGCAACGTCAGTGGCAACTTTTGGCATGAAGATATAAGCATGATTATACTTTAATGAATCAAAGATAAAACATTTAAAACAGGCTGAAAAAGAGAATTTAGATTTTTTTAAAATGATGATACCTTCCGACAAGCAGTAGTTCGCCATCACTGGCTCTAGGTCTGATACGCGGCCAGATGTCCATGGTAAATATAGTACTGGAGCTGTTAAATACAGACGTTAGTGAGGACATCAGGGCCGCCATCATTGCTGCCAACATCAAACCTTTCAAACCTGAAATAATAGAAATGGACTCGTGTTATGTATGTGACCCATCACGCAAAAAGAGACCTTCTGAGAACTGCGTAAAGTATTAATCCTGCGCGAATTGCGCAGGCTGACCAGTGTTGACACTTTTCGCTTTAATGACATTTTCTGTATAAAAATTGGTCATTGTATCTTGTTATACAATCATTTTTGAATTATCAACTTCAACTGACCAGCACTATCGTTGATCTGTTTTCATCTTATTGATGTACAGGGTTCCTAGATGGTCTCTTTTTGCGTGTTAGGTCACAAATTCACTTTAACTTATTCACTTGTCTATCTAATTTAGTGTGCAGAAAGAGAGAGACTATATTCTTTCTTGGTATCAAGAACCGATCTTTTTTTTTTTTTAATCATTTTACTTAAAGGACCAAAATCAGTCAGAAGTAAATAATGTGAATGATAAGATTAATTTAAATTTGAATCTAAAGTATGGAGACTCTTGTGACGCTGATAATCAGTTATTGCATGGTCGATCTAAGATTTAGCAACTTGCATAACAAGAAATTCTATGACTGACTTAAAGGTAAACAGCAGATGGAGAGACCTGGCATCTCTTGACATACATTTGAATTTCATTTTCTGCAAGGGACTAAAACCTTAACCCACCGTGCATTAACCGAATACCATCTTCAAATTGAAAATTTAAATGCATATTAACACCCGTATGGTTTAGGCTTTGATTAGAAATATTAGTTTTTGTAAATTTGCACCAAACTGAGGTAATATTCTTATTTTGTATCAAAGCAAGAGAGATTGTCTATAGCAATAGACGACAATTTGAAGAAAGGAGGTATTACCCTCAAAAATAACCTTGAAACTGCAACGTTTGCTTTTTTTACTATTGTCTGGACGTTTTCAATTAATTTACTTCGTCGATTGAGGGATGATTGGCATATGCGATACGAAACATTTCCGTGACCATTCGGAACATATGATGAGCGACGCCGATAATAAAAATAGGATATTAATTTATGTAAATGATTTTAACCTAGGTCAGGTTAAATGAAGTAGGTAATACATGACTGTGTATGTAATCCCCAAAGGACTGAGAAAATCTACGCAGTTTAACGAAAGGTCCCCCACGATCATTAAAACTCAGGATTGTGTGGAAGACAGCGAACGTGTCTGCATACCTTTAGGCATCAGTTCCACTACCAGTTTAGGGTAGGCAATATTGGTACATCCAGCTGAGTTGTCACAGACAGTTTCACAAACGTCCGGATCCACGCAAGCCACTTGATCTGGTGGTAAAAGAAATACGGAATATTATGCTGCAGTTAGTTTGCTAGTGCTTGTGTGAATTCCTGCAGGGGAAATTTACCCTCGTAATTCAAGGAGTGGGTATCCTGTATGGCTCAGTGGTGAGGTGTAGATTTCGTAACGTGGAGGATTCAGGTTCGATTCTCACTTAAGCACCGGGTTTTTGTTTGAGTTTTATGTTTGGGTTGTCCTTTTGCAAGACACTTCAAAGCGTTAACCTAGTACTGGTAAAATTCTGGACATACATATGAGCAAGAGGGGTGTCATCGTTATACGACTGAAATAATATTGGATTTGAAAGCGGTACAAACCGAATTCAAAGAATGTAATTCAAGAATGCAAGCAGTGGCTAGAACATTGTGTATACGTTAATGGCTTTCTGCAGAAATTCTCAGAAACAAAGATAGGTGAATTTGCTGCTATGACAAAGCATGTGTGCAACTGAAAATGAGGCTAACTCTATGCCAAAGGGAAAAAATTGAACCAATCAGATTGCAAGTGTATGCAGACGACAAAATAATCTTTGTTCAAACGATTATTTCTGTCTTTGCTTGGGTAGAAAATACTGTAAGAAAACATCCTTTTCCACAATGTTTCTAAGGCTTTTTTCTTCAGAGTCGTTAAAACTCATAATAGTTTGGCAAAAAGCTTTAAGATCAGTTAAAAGATGTGTTACGAGACTAAAGCTCGACCTCACAACCACGGACACCACACAAGTATTTACAGGATTTGAAGAGTTCAAAGAGATTAAATGGTTTCCTTGCCTCATCAGAAGCTATTCAATCGACAACACCACTTACAAACATAACTAAAACCTTTAATAGGTTTTAAAGAGTTAAAAAAGTGTACCTACCAGGAAATAAGACACGACTGATCATGCCAGGAAAAACGATTGTGAACAGCGGCAGTATCTTTAAATAGGCTGCTAGGATCGACCCACCTTTAACGTGAAGCATGTTTCTGGCAGCCAAGGACCGCTGTACCAGAACCTGAAGGAACAGACAAATGAAATAGACTAATGCTATGACCTCGCCGCCTTGAAATGAAAAGTTTCTGTAGAACAGACCATTTGAGTTCTACATAACTACATTTGGTAGGAAAGACTCTGCATCGCCGTTTAAGGACTGTTATTTTAGGAACCGTTTCAAAGACACATGACAGTTTGAATAAAAGACCAAAATGTATCTTATGAGCAGTCTTATCTTGTTTCTAATCGGCTATAATTTGACCGACTTTAGATGACGGTTTCATTACAATATAAGTTGTCCGGTCAGGTGGCAGGGGACATGGAAACTTCTTTACGGCTATGGCGCATCACGTCGCACCGAGCGAAAAGCTCAGGGCGACATGATTCGCCATAACCGTGAACAGATTTCCTAGTCCTCTGCCACCTGACCATACAACGAAATTATTACACTGCAAAATTTTACCATGTCAATGTGTGTTCCTCCAAATTTCTCATTTCATGTTTTCACGAATTGAATATGCTGACGACGTAGAATTTCCTTTTTGAGTGCCCCAATTCAATGAAAACAGACTTCTCTGAGAATTGATGTCACTAAAACCTTGTTAAAACTTGCAATTCGGTGGATGAACTTAGACAACTTCAAGGACAGTAACTATGCATTTTGATGATTTGCTGTCAAAAAGTAAACGACCATTAGGTACCTAGAAAAAACCCTTAGGTTATCTTTTTAACGTTACCATGAATGAGGTACGACACTTCACAATTTGTTTACTTGACAAAGGGATGGCTCGTTTTAACCCAACGTGTTTATTTTAGAATAACAACAAACGATAGTAATGTAACTATGTTTTTTTTCAAACTTTCCGCTTAAAATAAATGACAGAAATCAAGAAGAAGTAATAGTAATATGATGGCTACTCTAAATGTTTGCCTTCTTGGCGGCCAGCCTCGGAATATGTTGAAAGTGTAGTGATGTATGCAGGGCTCTCGAAAATAAACTGCTTTTACGTGGATTTTGCCAGTGTACATCAATATATGTACAAGGTATGGTATCCTATCAGATTAACGAGAAATTTCTTTGCAGTAAAATAATGAAAACAGTTTGAAAATCACTCCCTCCTAGCCTCTGCTTTTGAGACCCGTCTTCATATCTATTCTAAGAAACAATTTGACCAGAAAGCATTCTGTTCTAAACTTATAACAGTAATACTTTTGAAAGCGGTTAAGAATAAACATGAATGTTCAAAGAATACCTGATCTGAGCAGAAATACCACGCACTAAGAATAGTGATACCAAATACATTTCCGGGCCATGGTAAATCTCCTGCATCCGCTGGTCGTAAGAGATGAAATGCCTGGTCTGTTGGTATCCCACAATCCGACCCATTGACCAGCGGTTCTGGTACAGCGGTAGGGTACTCAGCATACAGCTTATTAAGTCCGCCAACTTTACCAAAGCCTGCAATTGATGTGTTTATATAGTATATTTATGTTTGTTGGTATTGTAATTATTTTCGTCGTAGTCATCAAGCATTTTCCCCATTCCCTGGAATGTTTATTTTTTCAAAATTCTTTTCAGAAACTCAGACAAAGCACACAGTCGTCTTGCCAACAGTTTGATTATAAATAAAAGTATTACAGAAGATAAAACTGTGTAGTTTCCTAGGAGCGGTGTAAAAAATAAAAGAAAGATGCTCTACATATTAAAGCATTAGTGTTAAACGGCCTGACTATTTGAGATTTTTTACCGTTTTTTTTTTTGTCTTTTTTTTTCAAGAACATATATGTCCCAATAAACATCGGAACAGTAAAACTCCAAGATTCAAGCACAACTTCTGTGCATAGACAATAAAAGAATAGCAATTTGAAAAGCCAATTACTCACTGATTCCCATGAGTATGAATGCTCCTATCACCATAATCACCGTCTGTAAGGTATCTGTGTATATCACCGCCTTTAAACCTCCTAAAATATACCACATCAACTGTTCAGCCTCCTTTCAATGGTCTTTTTTCCAAAGGTCATGAAAATATGAGGTTGTTTGGTAAATGATGAACAGAAATTCATGAGTATTTTACCATAGAAAATGTACGTGTATATTGTAATCCAAAGCCTATTATTTTAGCTTATGATGACCCAAGTCAATTGTGTGAAAAATTGTGACCCATCACGCATAAAGGGACCATCTTGGTCAGCCTGCGCAATTCCCAGAAGCGTGATAGGTCACAATTAAGAACTGTTTGATTAGAATAATTATATCAGACTCTGTAAATGCAAGGTCAGACTGTACAATTCTGCTCGCAAAAGCACCAGAAACTTGTCCTCAGAATCAAACGTGGCAAGGGAGAAAAGTTACCTGTAACCGTATATATTGTCGTGATGACCAGCAATGTTACAATACCCACGTAGATGTTCCAGCCGACGGTTTGTTGAATGAAAATGGCTCCAGCAAATATATCCGCCTGAAAAGCATTTAAGGCTCATGTTATGTCATCAGAATGTCAGGGCTTGTTATCTTATACTTCAAGGTTTATTTGTTTAGAAAGGTTTTTTTTTTCCCCAAAATATTACCAAAATTATTTAATGAATTTACATTCATTTATCCTCGAAATTGGTTATGTGCGTGGACGACTCTCGAAGACCTGCTCTTGGTTCTGTGATTGGGGACAGTGAAAGATACAGGACGACAACCACGCTTTGTTACGCCGTGCACACCATTGATATTTTTCGCATCACTTCTTTTTCTTTTTGAACTCACTAAATTCAGTAATTAGACATTTTATTTAAGTTTCGTATGATTTTAAAAGTCTAAACAGTCTCGTTCCAAAATTCCAAAAATTTCGTTTTCATAATAGTCACGAGCTATAAAAAGTGACCATTCAAATAATGAAAACTCGTGTTTCAAATATGTGTTTGGATATCTAAAGAAGCCTAGCCGTGAAAGAAATTGGGGATCACTTTACTTAAATTTGGATTTTGTCACTAAATTTGTACCGAAAAAATTCTTTCGTAGATGCGACTTGTATGCGGGTTACATAATTCATTTGTCACATGTTCTGCGAAGTGTGTTAATGGAACCAATAAAAAACTCTATCAACTCTTCATAAAAATTACGGATGGAGAGTATCGTAATAAACATACTGTCGTTAAGCGAATAAGTGATGAGTTAGGCTCCCTTCATAATCAATTATAGGTAATTTTGATATTCAAGAGATATTTCATTTGTGAGGAACTTATTGTTAAAGATGGCCCACAGCTATTTTCATTTTCTATAACATAATTTCAGACTCACTAAACCACTTGGATTAGCCAGTCATAAATTACTCTACGTTGTAGGCCTATAATACAGAAAATTCTTGAAACTTAAACTTGAAATGCTCTTGAGACTAGCCCTTTGACAACTTTTGTTTTGTGATTAAGTGTTTTCATTTTTACTTACGATAACTTACCGTTATTTTGGTGAATACAGAAATCAGCAGTGCCAAAACAGACATATACACTTGTAACCTCTGGCCCCCGAACCGTTTTCTTAAATAACCCGGCATGGTGTACACCTACAATAGAATGTTTTACTTATGTAATCTATATAGCGTCACTTATTCAAATTTTACATAACAAAATGTTGTAAATAAAAAAAAAAAGTATTACCTACATATCGTCGGTTTACCTAAAAAATCTCATAGCTACAGCTTGAAACAAACTGTATAGTTACGAGGTTTTTGAAGTAAACCGACGATATGAGTTATATAATTATTTACATGATATAGATTTTCCGGATTCAAGATAATGATCAACGATACACCGGGAAAATCAACCTATCGACAAGCACATTATCTGATAACCAGCATTTGTTCTTGTTCTCACAAGTTTTTTTTTTTTTTCTAAAAAGTCTTGCTCTTTCCGTTCATTAGAAAGTTGGACTGCTTGGCAGAGGTAAGGTTCCTTTTTTGAGAACATGCTGTTTCTTCTTTGCCCACAATGTTTTCCTGTGATTTGATATTTCTTTTTCATTCATGTGCTTGTCCTTTATTATATTTTTTACATTTCATATAGTTCTAAACATGGCCTTTTTTACACTTACAGATTACACATCTGACATAGCTTACTTACCCCACTTGTTATGTATACAGGCACAAAAACCCAGGCCAACAGCAGAAGACAAAATAAACCCTGAAATTAACGATCAAGAAAAAAGACAAACGTAAACAAAATAGGGGTTGCAAGGGTATACTGTCCTATCAAAGCATAACAAAGTAACTGTACGTTTTCTTCCTACACATGTAACAAACAGAGTTCTGGAATGCAATTTAATGTCCTTTCCATATCATTTAAAGTCTCATCGCTGACTTTTTTTTTTCAAAGCGACTTTCGTTGGAATAAGATATCGATAAGAAAAATGTTAATTTGACTAAAAGCAAAATAAGATAACATTACTAATATAACAAATCTTGCATACGTATTGTTGTATCAGTGTCATTCTGACATATTTCTGTAATATTGAAACAACCCATACACTTACGTTCAGCTCATAGCTCGCCACCGCTATCCCTGATGCCGCTCCGGTCCCAGCCAGACCAACAAAGCTGCCGCTTCCAATGTTACTGGAAAATAATGAGGCACCAATCTGAAAGTTTAAAACAACACAGAGATAGATATTCTTTATAACGTACGCATAAATTCTTGTGTATATATTTTATCATACCGGTTGTCATGTGACATGTACGATAATAACCCTCATAAAATCTAACAAAAGCAAATTTCTACGATTTCACCAACACTATTGAGAACAAAAACAGTACACATATGATTATGAAAAACTCTTACATATATTACGGTACACGCACAGCACTACTAAAACACATATTGAACTTCTTATAAAATATTTCAAAGCTACGTATGGCGTGACAAACGTTGCAATATTCGATATCAAAATTTATATTCTAAAACGAAAAAATATTCATTCGAAAAAAAAATTTTCATTCGAAAACAAAAAAATATTCATTGGATAAAAATATATTCGTTCTAAACTTAAATTATATACATTCAATAAAAGATAAATATCGAATACAAAAAAAAATTATCCAATGAAAAAAAAAAATTATCCAATGAAAAAAAAAGTTTTGCAACATATAAAAATTTACAGATTGCAGTTGAAAAAATATTCATTCGATAATTGACCAATGAGATTTGGGAAAGCCCATTTAGTAACGGCTTATTTGATTGGACAATGATGTTGTTAGATTCCCAACATGGCTACGCAACAGACGCCAGCTGCCCACCAGAATATAGATCTATTCAGTGAGTGGAAAATTATTTATTTCATTTAATTCCTGTAGAAAAGTTGTATTTGTTGAATTATTTCAAATAGATGACATAAATGCTAATGTATGACATGAACGTTTGTTGTGGAAGCAGTGCCATTTACTTTTCGCCATAAGATTTAGAGCGGCGAAAGTTCACCGGAATGCACCGGAAACCACTTAAGTTACTGGATTTAATTGAAACATCTACCTACCGCGACGGACAGAAATTCGGAATGCACTTGCATTAGAAGTTGCATTGAATTCTGAACACCTTCTAAATCACATGAGTCATGCTCTTGCAAAATGGGACTTAATTAATGTACAAAGCTATGTTCTGTTAAAGAATTGATTCTATAAAAGTACTTTAAATTTTGTAGAAATATTTCCAAGCTTTATCTGATTTACTAAGCAACAATATATTAGGCTTGTCTAAATCGAAAGCATTTGTAGACTGAAACTTTGAAATTTGTTTTGTAAATGGTAGAAAACATTGTGGGAAAAGGAGAAAATGCTGGTTAACACTAATAACAGCATTTTCTTCTATTCCCGCAGTGTTTTCTAAAGTAGGGATTGTGTGTATGCTCAATAATGAGATGCTACGGTGATCTTTTTCATATTTGGACATTTATTGTACACTGTATCGTCTCAAGTCCGTCGTAAATTTAACTGATGAAATGCAGGGTTTTCTCTTATGTGCAGCATTTTTTAAGAGTTCAAACTTGCTCACAAAATCTGTGCCGAACTTTCAACTGATTTTGTCTTGATTGTCTCTGTACCAGTCCAGTCAGTGCTAGAACAGCCAAATCTCAAGTACAATTAAAGATTTGGAAACTTTTAACCCAATGACTGCCATACTTTAACCCATTACCACACAATCCCTACTTTTGACGCCCCTGAGAAAGAAGCTTGCAGAAAACATGGTTGGAAAAGGAGAAAATGCTGGTAACCAGCATTTTCTCCTTATCCCACCATGTTTTCTACCCTTCAAAAAACAAATTTCAAATTTTCAGTCACTTTTATTTTGGCATCTGCAGATGCTTTCGATTTGGACACACCTCAAGTTTTGTCATGTGGTAATGAGTTAAAGTGATCTTAAGGAGTTCAACTCGCCAGCATTTTTCAGGGATTTGTTCACCTTCAAATTCTTGGCGGCTACTTAAAGTCTAACCAGTTTAGCTTTTGTTGGTTGAACATGATGCTGTGTAAACATCCATTGTTTAGAAAAACTTTAATTCTTTACTGCACAATCCCAAGTTTTAGTGACCCAACGCAAAAAGACATTTGAAATGTGGGAAAAGAAGAAATACTGTTAACCAATTTTTTTCTCCAATTACATGTACCACAATTTTCTCTATCCTTCCCAAAACAATTTGCAATTTTTGAGTCACATTTATTTTGTCATCTGTAGACTCTTTTTATTTGGTCTAGGTTAAATTTTGTTGTTTGGAAAAGGGTTAACCCATTACCACACAATCCCTACTTTTGATGCCCCTGAGAAAGAAGCCATTAGAAAACATTGTGGGAAAAGGAGAAAATGCTGGTAACCAGCATTTTCTCTTTTTCCCACAATGTTTTCTACCCTTCACAAAACAAATTTCAAATTTTCAGTCACTGATTTTGTCATCTGCAAATGCTTTCAATTTGGACCAGTCTCAAATTTACTGGTGTGGTAAGGAGTTACACATGTATACATGAGCCATGATCAAGCAAAAAGGAGCTAAAGGTATCTCATTGATCCATGCATGATACCCAGCAAGTCATCACATAATTGTGAATCAGTAATATCCGTCCTTATTTAACAACATTTTTATCCTTTACCACACAATCCCAACTTTGTGCTAAAAGGAGAAAATGCTAGAAACCAGCGTTTTCTCCTTTCCCCACGTTTTTTACCCATTGGAAAAACAAATCACCATTTTAACAACATTTAATTTGCTGTCTGCAAATGCTTTCAGTTTGGACCTGTGTAAAATTTTGTTGTTTGGTAAAGAGTTTATCACAAGGTAGACTGGTCCTTGAACACACAGAAAATCTGACAAATGGCAAAATTTTTCAGACCAGGTAAGCCTAGGTCAAGACATTTTGTAGATGCATTAGGTCCCCTTCTGCAAAAGCGTGGTTCATATATATATATATCTGTATATGGACACACACAGATGTATTTCATTTATATTTTTGCTCTTGCAGGTAGATGCACTGAAATATATTGAAGGTGTAGATAGGGTTGCAGTCCATTCAACTGGAACCAATTTTGCCATTCCTGAAAATGTTGAGGGACTTGTTGTGATAGAACTGTTGGTAAGATGCCATGCTATTTTCAATTTCCAACTGTACTTTTTGTCGCGATTGTGTACCATACTTTTGTGAAGAAAACTGTAAAAGAGTCTTATTATGTCATGGGCGGATCCAGAGTGGGGGACTGGGGGTCTGGACCCCCGGAATTTTGGCAAAAATGTGGTTATCAGATTCATGAAATGGTGCTGGTTTGATATTGCACAGCATTTATGTAAAATACAGTCATAAATTTTAAAAAAAAGTTCTGAATGTGGAGACCTCCTCATGGTTAGAACTCGAAATGTTGACTTTTCTTGTTAACAGCTTACATCCACTGAAATCCGGAAATCAAAGTATCATATAATAAGACGAGTGCTTTTTTGCAGGGATCCCCCCTGAGAAAGATATCTGGATCCGCGCATGTATGTTATGGCACCAGTCATCCTTCCGCCCATCTGTCCTTCCAGGAGCAATTTCTTGTGAGCACAACTCCAACAGTTTCCATTGGAATAAGTTCAAACATAGCAGTATGAGTCTATGATGTGTAGTTGTGCATGGGACTTTTTTCTTTTCGTTCTGTTCATGAGGTCTAGAGTTATCTGCCCTTTAATTCTGAAATTAATAATTTGACTGACAAGCCCCTTGCGGTGTATTATGGGCTGCTTTGCAAAACCCTTGTCTTTGAAATGTAATAGAAATTTTGCGAATTGTCAAATTGAGCTATTCATTGTGTAATTTCAGGTATTTGAATTTGACAATTTTGAAATTATATATGATGGCTTATTTGTGATTTTTATGGCATGCTCTTAGGCAGCAAACCTTGTGCTTTTCATTCGGGTGAAAATAAATGTATCTGAAGAAAGTCAGTCTGGTGATTCTTTACCTGGACAGTGGTATAAAATGGATTACATATAGATTGTCATGTGGTAAAATACTCTCCACATTATGCTGGCACTATAGAGCCATCATTTTGTTTCATTTGTATGAAAAATTTTCATGACTTTTTTTTTTCAAAATTTGGAAATATAACTGCACTATCTAAAAAGTAATGTCAGTGTACTTTCATTTCTATTGTAGATGCTACTGGAGATGTATCTACGAAACAACCTACTGACTTTCTGGACAGGCATGGGATTTCATAAAAGATGAGAGATGAATTTCATCAATTCTATTGATGGGTTGCATGTGACTCACACTTTGGCGATAGCCTGGAGTGTCAATACAGGAACTTTTTACAAGAAGATGAAAATGGCTTTAATTTGGGATGGAGATTGTCACCTGGTACAGAAAAACAGACTTACAAAACAGGGTTATTCCCTCTCCCAACCCTTTTCCAGGTTTTTCATGGCCCGGAGTTAGAGACATTTTGTAAACATTGTGGGAAAAGGAGAAAAAACTGGTAACCAGCATTTTCTCCTTTTCCAACAATGTTTTCTACCCTTCCCTAAACAATTTTCAGTTTTTGAGTCACATGAATTTTGTCATCTGCAAATGCTTTTAAGTTGGACCAGTCTAGAATTTTGTTGTTTGGGAAAGGATTAAAAACTAGGTCACCTGGTTAAATTTTAGATAAACTCTGTATATCCTAGATACCAAGTGTTATGTTCAATACTTATGAAAGTTGGTAAGAATATATGTCTTGACTCCTTACCACACAATCCCACCTTTTTACGGCACTGAGAGAGAAGGCATTTGGCAGTGTAGTGAGAAAAGGAGAAAATGCTGGTAACCGGCATTTTTCCCTTTCCACAATGTTTCCTAGTCTTCACAAGAGACAAGACAAATTTCCCTTTTTGTTCAACCCATTACCACACAATCCCTACTTTTGATACCCCTGAGAAAGAAGCCTTTTGAAAACACTGTGGAAAAGGAGAAAATGCTGGTAACCAGCATTTTCTCCTTTTCCACAGTGTTTTCTACCCTTCCCAGAACAAATTTCAATTTTTCAGTCACCTTTATTTTGTCGTCTGCAAATGCTTTCAATTTGGACCAATCTAAAATTTTCTCATGTGGTAAAGAGTAAATATTTATTCTATCATCTGCAAATGCTTTCCAATTGAACCAGTCTAGAATTTTGTTCTTCAGTGAAGGGTTAATGAGAACTCTAACGAGATATAAATTGGGTCACATAGGGTCAAAAACTAGGTCACCGAGATGGACTCTTGAAAAACCTTCTGTCCATACTCGGAAAAGGCTGTTTCTCTTTGGCTGGGCAGATTATTTTTTGTTGATGTTTTGAATGACTGTTCACCTGTAACAAACAATATTTGGGTCATAACTGAACATAATGAGTTAAATAAAAATAGCCATCCTCTGTGAAAAAGGCTTGATGCACCAGCAAAAAAGCAATGAGACATGTCAGTCTGTGTATCTAAGCATGGGTCGAAGCATTTCATTATTTGTTTTTTTTTCTGCACGCTCATGGACCATTCCACCTCATGGTCCACTCAGTTATTGGAAAAAAATGATTATATGGATCCTTTATGGACCCATAAATATGTGATTACTTGTTTGGCACATTTGATCTCTCGGATGCTCTAATTTCCTTTTGCTAGAGCATAGATCATTTCTTTGTTATTTGTGCAGAGTTAAATCAGCCTATACAACAGAATCCCATGTTTTAACAACCCAGGAGAAAGTATGTCGGGAGGAAAATGAAAATGCTGTTTATTTGCCTTTTTTTCTTATCCCACAATGTTTCAAAAGATGGCTATCTCAGGGTCTTTGAAATATGGGATTGCTTGTTGTAGTGTAAGTTGTACATGTAATTGAATTGGTAAAGCCACCAATCAGAAAATAGGTAACTGGGTCTAATCTCGGGAAAACTTTGTGTACACTCTACAGGCCACATTGTCAATCTGATTCTCATGTAACTTTGTCAGAATATTTTCCTTAACCCTTTACCACACGACAAAATTTTAGATCTGTCGAAATTAAAAGCATTTGTAGATAACAGTTTTAACATGGCTCATTTTTCTTTGATAGGGTAGAAAACATTGTGAGAAAAGGAGAAAATGCTGGTAACCAGCATTTTCTCCTTTTCCCACAATGTTTTCAAAAGCCTTCTCTTTCAGGGGGTGTTAAAAGTAGTCAATGTGTTGCAAAGGGTTAATGATATCCTAGATGAGTTTAAAGTGGGTCATGTTGGGTTAAAAAAAACTGTCACTAAGTCAAGTCCTAGAAAAACCTTGTATACACTCTAATGGCCACTTTGTCGGTCTGATACTCATGTCTTGGAAGTGATTGGAAATGGGGCACGTGTGGTCAAAAAGGCTCAGATGAGCAACTTCAGGGCCATCATGGCCCTCTTGTTTCTGAAAAGAAAAAGTCTGAATTGGCCAAGCCAGTGATCAAATCAATGACTCCCTGTTCTCAAGCTTGCAGGCTATCAACCAAGCTATGGGTGCTTGGCACACATTGTGTCAAAAGAAAGGTCACAAGGTCAAAAAGTATCAGTATCTACTGGATGGATTTTAGTCAAAGTTCATGGGAAGTTCCATTATGAAGTCAAGGTGTGCATATTATAATTTGGCTACAGTTCAATGATTTTCAAAGGAGTTATGGCCCTTCCGTGATTTTTTTTTTGTCGGCTCTATTTCTCAATAACTACAGGACAGATTTCAGTAAATCAAACTTAACCCTTTCCCAGACGGCAAATTTGGGACCAGACCAAGTTCAAAGCATTTTGCCGATGACAAATTAACAGTTGCTTAAAAGATGATTTTTCTATACGATAGGGTAGAAAATATTGTGGGAAAAGGAGAAAATGCTGGTTACCAAAAGGCTTCTATTCCTTTCCTGTAAAAACCAGGGATTGTTTGGGAAAGGGTTAATAGGAAGTTTTATTATGAAGTGAAGATGTGCATATTATAATTTTGTTACAGTTGAATAATTTCTAAACGAGTTATGGCCCTTTCTTGATTTTTTTCTCCGGTCCATTACTCAGTATCTATCAGATGGATTGCAGTCAAACTTTATGGGAAGTTTATGTATGAAGCTAAGATGTGCAAATTATAATTTGGCAACAAGTTAATGATTTCCAAAGTTTTACATTACTATAACATGGTGGCATATTTTAGCCATAAGATACAATATACATGTGACTATCATGACTATTTTAGAACACTATTGTGATTAATCATAGTTTCCTAGAAATTTCATCAAGTTAAAATGAAAAGATAATATTCCCAAGAAACTTTGATATATCGCAATACATGTAGTTTTCTAAAATAATCATGAAAGCTATCTTGTATTTCGTGGCAGATTAATGCCAGTATACTGTATTACTTAGGCAAATTTGTTTATAACTACCGTAGTAAAAGGGCACCCAGTTCCTTATATAACTCCTTAGTGGCTATCAAATTAAAAAAAGTCAAAGATGCCATAACCAGGGAAAGGGTTGAAGGGAGGTGTGGGTATTTTAGTCAAGATTTCACAATATCATTTTTTCTTATTAAGTTCTGTTGATTTTCATATATGAAGTCCACATGGCAAAAGGTTTAGCCTTAAACTTGTTGGTCTGCAAGTTAAATACTTTTAGACCAATTTGGTAATGAATAAGAATCCTTAGCCTTTCACCACACAATCGACCCTGAAAATGAAATCCTTTGAAAACCTTTTTGGAAGAGGACAAAATGCTGGTTACACAATAAATCCCATAACATCTGCCATAATTATTTATTATGTTGTCTGCAAAATTAATGTTATCATTTTGGTACAGTCTAAAATATTGTTGTGTGGTAAAGGCTTAAAAGCCTAAGTAGGCTTTTGTGTGTGTGTTTTTTTTTTAAACCAGATGAAAACATGTATAACTACAGACACTGAACATTGTTTGGAATTTATTACTGTTTTTTATTCAGGCCATAAGCTAGTCAAAGGCTCTCAAAAACAAGAATGAAATTTGCACAAGAATACCTGTCTATCTTCAAGTTAACTCAAATATTGTGCTTAGGGGATATGTGGCACATATAGTGATTTCCGTTCATAGCCAATTCGAAGTACCGTACATGTATATCAGAAAAATGAAGTTATTGCTTCTTTATGTATTGGCAAAAGCTTCTGTTTTCTCAAGTTTTTATTCAGGTTGCTGTGCAAAGTTTATCTGTTTGTTACTATTTAACTCTTCACCACACAATCCAGACTTTTAACAACCCCGAGAAAGAAGCCTTTTGAAAACATTGTGGAAAAAGGAGAAAATGCTGGAAACCATAATTTTCTCCTTTTCCCACAATATTTTCTACTCTGCTGGAAACAAATTTCAATATTTTAGTTGCAGTTATTTTTTCTTGTCTACAAAATGCTTTTAATTTGGACCAGTCTAAAATTTTGTCATGTGGTAAAGAGTCAAGATGTATTCTGGACTAAGGCTATATACATTTCAGTATCAAAGATTTATTTCTTGACATGGAGCTGTTGAGGGTATTCATCACATTTAGTGATGGCTCTAGTTTTCTGTGCAATATCCATAAAAGTTGGTCAGAATGTTAGTCTTGAAAATGGGGCATGTTGAACTAAAAAGGTCACTGAGACAAATTCTAGCAACAACTTGTACATACTCTAATGGCCACATTTCAGTCAGATACTTATGAGAGTTTATTAGTGTGTGCATGTCATAATAAATCACATCAGACGATAATGGAAATAAGTCATGCTTGGTCAAAACGTTCGGGTGAAAGATTTCAGGGCCATTAGGGCTGCTTTGCCATCTTAAAGTGTTAGCTTATTTTTTTTTTAAGTCTATATCAGTTGATACTTGTACCCCTTTTAAATACAAGTCTGGACTTTACAGAGTACCACCAAACCCACTCATTGACCTTGAGGTCAAGGTCATACCTTGAGTTTGGGGTTGAATCAAATGCTTGCATAGATTTTGTTTTTACATAACTTTTTACCACAGGAAAAAACTTTAGACAAAACAAAATCTAAAACATTTACGGGCAACAGATTCATGGTTTTTGTCTCTGATTGGGTACAAAACATGGGGAGATAGGGGAAAAGTGGCAGTAAGCAGCACCTCATCATTTTCCCAAAATGCTTTCAGAAGCCTTCTTTCTGTAAATCAGGGTTGTTACAACTTGGGATAGGGTGGTAATGGGTTAATTAGTTTTATCTTCAACAAGACTTCCCCAACCAGATAGCTTATCTTTAACCCATTACCACACAATCCCTACTTTTAACGACCCTGAGAAAGAAGCCCTCAGAAAATATTGTGGGAAAAAGGAGAAAATGCTGGTAACCAGCATTTTCTCCTTTTCCTAAAAAATGTTTTCTAAAACCCTTCAAATTTCAAATTTTCAGTAACTTTTATTTTGTAGTCTGCAAATGCTTTTGAGTTGGACAAACCTAAAATATCGTCGTTTGGTAATGAGTTAAGTCAAGATATATTTTTTTGGTGATGGGCAGGCAAGCTATCCTGTATGTGGGTCAGGTTTTGTTTGTGATACAAATCATTCTAGTCTGTTTAAAGATTGTTTCTCATTTTTAGTTTTAATGCACATTAGAAATAATTATGTCGACAATACGATAACAAATAAATATTAAGAAACTACCGTAATTTTGTGATAGTTTGTTTATTTATTCCTGTCAGTACATGCTTAAACATGAGTTGTCATTTATTGAGTTATACCTGAGCAGTAATATATTCTCCACTAAAGGCGAGGCTGAGCTGAGGCCTTTATTGTGGAGAAAGTCCTGTCATATCCAGTTGCTGGCAGAAAAACTTACTTCAAGGAGCAACTTTCCACCTCGCAAGTTGAAAGATGGACAAATGACTATAACATAAGCTCCTGGGCTTTGGCCCAAGGAGCAAAAAAAAAGAAGGTAACCCGCAAAACTAATAAGATGAACATGGGATAAATTTTTATCTTCTGTCATGTTTAGACAGAAAAAAACATTATGTAATGTCGTAAACACATATTTATTTAAGTTTGACAGCAAAAGATTTTTTTTTTTTCAATTTGTGAAGCTATGAAAAAGAAATAGCCAAACGGAACTGACAGAACTTGTCAGTATTGATGGAAATTAATACTGATTCATTGGGCAGACAGATTGACTGATTGATTGTGTTGTGTTTAAACACCGTTTTCAACATTAATTAAGTTTTATCGTGGCAGCCACTGCTTCTATCCATGTTTTCGTGGAGCTTCTTTCACCAGTACTCCGCACAATCTGATTTCCAGGCCACTGGCTGCTTCCCCACATAACCATTGTTAAAAGAGTGGACAGCAGTGAGAGAGGAATGAATCCTGTCGCAATCATTAATCCTCAAGAAGAAATTGTCCAAGCTAAGGATCAAACCAGTGACCTGTTCTCAAGTCCTCCATGCTAAAGACTGAGCTAAGTGACTTGACTGGGCAGACAGAAACACTTGTAATCACTTTAATAGTTTCAACTATTGACAAATTTCATCATAACAATGTGACCTTGACCTTTAAACTGATGACACAGTTGCAAAAGACAGGTCGTCTGTCCATGAACATCATTTATGCGAATAATTTTGGATGCAATTGGAAGCTGTTGAAAAGATGCCTATGTCCTTCCCACGATTTCATGGTACAGGCAGAAAAATGCAGTGGAGTAAAACTGTTGACTGGATTGAATTTCTAAAGTTTACTTGACATAATTCTACACATAAATGATGTGCTTCAACTTGTGATATGCACACTCCTACAAGTTACAGTGTTATCCAAATTGTAACTTTTTGTAGAATACAGCCATTTCTTCATGTTTTTGGAGGAAGAAATGCAGATTTTGACGATGTATCAGCATATGAACCCCTTCTAAATAACTCACAACTATAAGAGCTTTAGCAGTCAGTGTTGATCAAAATTAGACTGCAAAAAAAACATGCACTCAGGGACCTTATTCAACAACCATTCACGAGAACATACTCAGTTTTGTTCTCCAGATTTTTCCACATTTGAAAGTAACATAGCTTCTGATCGGCTAAAACCATTTTTTTAGCCCATCAGAAGTCTTGTTACTCGCAAATTTTGAAAATTGTGTAGAATATGACAAAGAAATTCTTTATGGTTGGTGTAAATGGACCCTAATCTCCAATCTACAATGCTTTACTGGAAAACTTAGGACTACACTGTTATAAAGTTTCCTGTTTTTTTTTTTTTAACATCTTAATTTTAAAATGCCCCTTTACTACAAAATCCCAGGTTTAAATGGCCTTGAGGACAAAAGACTTTTGAAAACATTGTGGAAAAAAACAAAATTGCTGGTTTCCAGCATCGTTTTCCTACAGTTTTCTACACTTTCAAAGACAAATCTTTTATGCCATATTGAAATATATTTATCTGGAATGATTTGTTGTTTTTTAACTCTTTACCAAACAACATAATTTTTGGCTTATCCAAATCGAAAGCATTTGCAGACGACAAAATAAAAATGACTGAAAATTGAAATTTGTATTGTGAAGGGTAGAAAACATTGTGGGAAAAGGAGAAAATGCTGGTTACCAGCATTTTCTCCTTTTCCAACAATGTTTTCTATAGGCTTCTTTCTCGGGTTAGTCAAAAGTAGGGATTGTGTGGTAATGGGTTAATATGATAGATTCCAGCCTTGTATACAGGGCACAGACTAGTCTGTCAGTTTTCACTTCATGCCGAGACTGTCATATTTGGCTTCTACCCAGACCATCCATGATCTCTTGCTTCCTATGCATGAAAATGGTTTCCTCCCGAGACTGTCCCAGTGATTCTGCTTTCTGCCTAAGGTAGGCAGCTGGCAGAATAATGACAGTCATGGCAGACCACAATTTTTCAAAGGTTAGAGTCTCTACAGGCAGCATGAGATTACAGACAGTCTGGACGGAAGCCATATATGACTATCTGTTTTGGCAGGAAATTCTGCAGGCTTGTTTATACCTTGCTTCGTACAAGTCGTTAAAAGTCATTTATTCATATTTAGCAAAGCATTCAATACTGCTTTCACCCCTGTGTAAATGTCTACTCCAATATCATTACTAGCTGCAAGAGGATCAAAACAGACTCTCTCAACTGGTTTAACTCTTTACCACACAATCCCGACTTTTAACGATCCTGAGAAAGAAAGCTTTTGAAAACATTTTAGGAAAAGGAGAAAATGCTGGTAACCAGCATTTTCTCCTTTTCCCACAATGTTTTCTACCCTATCCAAATCAAATTTCAAATTTGGATACACATTTATTTTGTCGTCTGCAAATGGTTTCAATTTGGACTAGTCCAAAATGTTGGCGTTTGGTAAAGAGTTAAAATATCTTGTTCAACTTAAAGCCTATCACTTCCATGAAGCTGAATATCATCATCTGTATGACTGCATAGTAGACGTCTCTCCAAAGACGCTCTACCCTGGAGTTATGAATAGGATTTCTAGCAATGAAACCAGTCTCCTCAATGGTCCTCTTCTTTCTTCCATATATTGAAAGTAATCAGCTTAGTCAGACTTAAGAAGAAATCTTCAAACATTTCCCTGGCATATCCATTTCTTTCTTCACAATATGGAATCTGAGGTCATTCAGTTTCAGCTTCTGAAACTATAGAAATATGCATAAATAATTCATGCAAATAACCTAAATGTGGCTCAATTGATGGATTTCTCTTTGATAGAGTAGAAAATATCATGGGAAAAGCCAAAAATGCTGATCATCTGCATTTTCTCCTTTTCCCACAATGTTTTAAAAAGAGCAATGTTGACATGACCATCCCCTGCCAAATGGTTGCTGGATAGCAGATGTGGAGCTATCTGGGCCTGACCTTTTGTCCTTTAGTACAGAGTTGAGGCATCTGCAAACAATATTGACCCAGATCAGCGAGCACAGTCCCCTCAGGTTATGGCTTCTGACTAGAGGATTTTCAAAGATTTTCAATATTTTTCAATTTTGTTGCAATGACACCCAGAGTTTTGACATTACAAAGTGCAATGTAAAGTCCTTTCTTTTCTGTTCAAATCCATCAGCTTTGTTTTTTTCAACCATCCTCAGTAAGAAGGCTTTTCAAAACATAGAAAAGGGAGAAAATACCAATAACCAAAGTTCCTCCTTTTCCACACAATGTTTTTTAACATTTTTAGACAAATTTCCAAGTCTGAACCACAGCTTCATTGCCTTTGACAACTTTGATCAATAAAAATTAGCCCTTTACCACACATAATCCCTAAAGTGAATGGAGAAGGATTTTTAAAACATGGTTAAAAGGGAAATGCTGGTTACAGAATTTCTCTACTATTCCATCATTGTTTTCTACCCTTTCTGAGACAAACTTTGTAATTTGAGCTATATATTCAACTTCATGTTTTACTCTGAAAATGCTTTAACTCATTACCACACGAGAAAATTTTGGACTGGTCCAAATTGAAAGCATTTGCAGACGACAAAATAAAGGTGACTGAAAAATAGAAATTTTTTCTGGGAAGGGTAGAAAACACTGTTGGAAAAGGAGAAAATGCTGGTTACCAGCATTTTCTCCTTTTCCAACAGTGTTTTCAAAAGGCTTCTTTCTCAGGGGCGTCAAAAGTAGGGATTGTGTGGTAATGGGTTAAAAAGTTAGATGCGTGTATATCTAAAATTTGGTTGTGTGGTTGAGAGTTAAGGAAAAATATTGTTTTCTGGTAAATAGATCTAGGGGAGGGTTGTCTTTTGATGTACTTTTGGGCAACCCTAAATGGCCTGCATGGTAATCTAGAATTTATTCTGATATTGTGCAAATACATACCCATTGAATATTTGTTCATCATAATCTGTTATTTCAGCTTTCGCCACACATTTTATTAACATTTAGGAATGGCCAAGCACTATCATGGGACCGCACTGGTCTTATTTTATGATACTTTGGTTTCCGGATTTCAGTGGATGTAAGCCGTTTACAAGAAAAGTCAAAGTTTCCAGTTCTAACCATGAGGAGGTCTCCACATTTAGAGCATTTTATTTTTAAATTTATGACTGTATTTTACATAAATGCTGTGCAATATCAAACCAGTACCATTTCACGAATCCGATAACCACATTTTTGCCAAAATTCCAGGGGGGGTCCGGACCCCCGGTCCCCCCCACTGGATCTGCCTATGGCTAACTCTATATCAAATTTCAAAATTTCAGACTGACCATCTAAAATTACTTACAGTCTTTCTGAAGAGATGTTAAACCGCTGTCCCGCTGTCCCATGTGACATATGGAGCATGTTAACCCTTTCCCAAATGACAGAATTTTAAACTTATCATAATCAAAATTGAAAGCTTTTGCAGATGACAAAAGTGCTGTGACTTAAAAACAAAAAAATTATGTATAGAAGGGCAAAAAACACTGGGAAGAGGAGAAAATGCTGGTAACTAGCATTTTCCCCTTTTCCCACAACGTTCTCAGAGGCCTGTTTCTCGGGGCTGTAAAACCCCTGATTGTTTAGTAATGTATTCAAGAAACGGGTGTAACTTGATTAGGATGGATTTCAATCTGTACTATTCCTAGTAACGAAACTAGCAGTCTTCAGGGTTCGTTGCCTATATGCCCATATTGGCAAGCCCTTGTGACAATCCACAAATCATTCCCCTACTGACAGACGTTTAGCCCCCTTTTGCCAAGACACTGCACCAAGTCAGAGAAGTAATCTGTTCAGACAGACAGAAAACGAGAAAACTGTATCCACTCGCCTTACATTGGAGATAAAATTCACATTTCTTTCGCACAATTATACTTTATTTCAGAGACAATTGTGCATTCTGGTACTTTGAATTAACTTTCGGTGCAGTCCGGTGTTCTCGACGAGCCCTAATCATAAGGAGGTCACTCGGTCCATTCTCTCTACTTTTAACTTGGAAACATCGTGGTCAACGTTCAAGTGTATGTGTACAAACAAATACAGAAAGTCAAGTTGCCCATTTCCTTTAAAATTCAACTTACCGGCAATCCAGCTAACTGGCAAGAGTTTTTCCCGAACTTGCGCCGTCCTGATAAAGCATCGCCATGTTGGAAATCCCTTGAAACTGTCGTCCAATCAAATGCACTGTTGCAAAATGGTCTTTAACCAGTATCGAATGAATTTTTTTTTTATTGCAACATTTGTGTCATGACAAACGTTGCAATATTCGATACCAATATTTTCATTCGAAAAAAAAATAATGATTCGAAAAAAAAAATATTGGTTCAATAATCCTAAATATTTGCTACAAAACAAAAAATATGTGTGCGAAAAAAATTATTTATTCGATAATTTTAGTTTTGGGAACAAATATTTTTTTTATCGAACAATTTTTTTCCGTTTTGGAATGAATATTTTGACATCGAATATTGCAACGTTTGTCACGCCATAGCTACGAATCACTTCAAAATTGCTTGTGCATTTTATACAATACAGGAGTATATTGATGGGATTTAATATTGTTTGTAAGTCTGTACATGTGTATTGCTAGATTTTCTTCAAAATCGACATCTGCAAATTGGTATCTTACTGAAATGCATTGAGGCTGCAACTTTAAAATAAAAAAGAAATAAACCCTATAAGCTGCTAACTTGATGAAACAAAAACTTCCACTGAATAGTAAAAACCAAAACATTGCCCTTTCAAAGCTGATTTATCGGACAGTGTAGATCTGAGATCAGACTACACGTTTTGTGCAGTCTAATCTTGATCTACACTGTCCGCAAAAGGGCATCTGCGCTCAGGATTACCGAAAGGGTTGATCAAATACTACGTAGAATCAATAAAAAGATATGTCATACTAACGGTGTACCACAGCATGTCCTTGCCTGCGAGAAAGTAACCTGTCACACTTGATCGTTGTGCTCTCCATGTTGCCTGGAAAACACCCATGATAGGGTTAAGCAAAGTGCGGCCGGGAATGGGGGAAAGGAAAGAGAGTGAAAGAGACAGATAGACATTCAGAAAGAAAGAAAAAATAAATAAATAGAGACGCTTTGCCGATTTGAGCGGAGGAGGGGGTGGGGTGGGGGGGGGGGGGCAGGGAGGTGGGGAAGGTTCACGAACGCAACTGTCAACGTTGTTTCAATTAAATCGTAGCAGGATGTTGTGCACCTCTTGATGCTTTCCTGGAGCAGCCTTTACTAGTACCAGGCACAATATTCTTCCTGGCCTACTGGCAGCTTTACCACACATAACCATCGTTGAAACAATGGTTGAGAGTGGAATAAATCGTGTCGCAAAGACTACCATCAATCCTTGGAGAAATATCTGTAGTGCAGAGGTGACAAATCTTTACGTTTCATATTTTAGAAGAGTTGTAAGTTTGTTTGTTTCAGATCGGTATACAGTTGACCCTTTAACCCATTACCACGCAATCCCTACTTTTGACGACCCTGAGAAGGAAACCTTTAGAAAACATTGTGGGAAAAGGAGAAAATGCTGGTAACCAGCATTTTCTCCTTTTCCCACAAGGTTTTCTACCCTTCACAAAACAAATTTCAAATTTTCAGTAACTTTTATTTTGTCATCTGCAAATGCCTTCTTCGATTTCGACAAGCCTAAAATTTTGTCGTTTGATAATGAGTTAAAAGATACGGTAATCTCGCGTTTAAAGGACCTCGAAGATATTATGCCTTTGAAAACACTGAAGAAAAATAAAAACATACTGGTAACCAGCATTTTCTCATTCCTTCAACGTCTTCTAACGTTTTTTTAGAGAGTTAAATCTACCCTATATATGTTTTGACTCACAGCCAATAATGTTGTCTACAAATGTTTTCAATTTGAATGAATCTGAAATCTTGTCGTTTGGTATGGAGTAGAGTAAATAGTTCTTGATAGCTTGTTAAACAGAGCACAAAGATACATCTATGCAATCAGCTAGCTCTTTATTTACTTTTTCGATTATAACTAACTGTAAACATTTTAATAGGTCAAGATCAGATGATGTAATTTGTTTGCAAGATAGTTTATTCTACGGTCCAAATCTGCCACTCAAAATATTTGTCGTTTTTGATTACCTCTTGATACAAACTTTGCAGCTGAAAACTAAAAAAAAAGAGAAGTCGAAGGTGATTAAAGCCTTGTGTTTCTGAAGTGATATAAAAAAACAGAGTTCCAGATAAGAGAGAGTGATCGTACTCTAAATTCATTATTCTCTTCCAAACCCTATGTTGTGGGTACTCATTAGAATCGTCTCGATGAGACGATTCTAATGAGTACCCATAACATAGGGGTTAGTGGAGAATAAATGATATTTTCAATATTAAAATCAAAAGCACTCCCTCTATCTGGAGCTCTGAATACATTGTGGGGGAAAAAGAAAAAGAAAATATTGGTAAGCCTGCACTACACAATGGGTTATAGGGTTATCAGGAAGATTATAAACAGGACCTATAATTGAAGAAAGTATTATGCTCTGTCGTATCTATTTTCTGAGGTCTGAATATGTGCCCCGATGTATCAAGTGAAATCAGCAACCTATGTCTATAGAACTGCGAAAAGTCCAGCAGTGGCCCGCAGAATAAACATGTGCATATTATTGGCCAATCGCAGGTCATTATTCTATTTATACAAGACCAGTACCAAAAAGTGTTTAAAAATATACTAACTGTTACGACGCCGAAGAAGAAGAAAAAGAAAAAGAAGATGGATTAGTTCGTGCAGACTAATCTGAGACGAAGCTCTCCGGTCTTATGTAATTTCTTTTTTTTTTCGCTAGTTTACTGTGGGACAAAATAAAGTGTAGTCGTAACAGGCGAACTCAGCTGGCTGATCCGAAACGACACTTTACGCTAATGCCCGAATGCATCTTTCTGCGTGTTGCATGACATTAACACATTTACTTACCCAGAGTCCAACAGCGAGACAGAAGACGAGGTATATGATTATAATCACAATATCGACTGTATCTACCCCAGTGTGGGTGAAGGCGCTTGTTGCATTCGTCGTCATCCTGGACTAAGGGGGTTCAGCTCCTTAAACCTAAATTAGACATGACGTCAGGTGATAAATAACTACTTCTTTTATCATACTGCCAAGAAATTTCTCGTGATCTGATTGGATAATATGTCCCAAACACACATGTCATGTGCACGGGCAAAACCAACGTAAAAGCAGTTTCGGGAGCCCCGTATACAGGACTACACTATCAACACAACATCTAAAATGACGGTCTCATTGATGTCAGTTCCCAGTGACGTCAATTTTCATTGGTTTGGGGCACTCAAAAGGGAAATTCTACTTTGTCTGTGTAGTCTACACATTTTTTTTTTCCTAAAAGAAAATCAGGTAAAAGAATAAGGTAAAATTCACTTAACAAACGACGAAATAGTTAAACTTTGCAGTATAATAAATTCATTGTACGGTCAGGTAACAAGGGACTTGGAAACTTGTTCACGGATGTGGCGAAATTATGTCGCCCGGAAGCGAAATCTAGGGGCGACACAGCCGTAAACAAGTTTCCAAGTCCCTTGCTTCGGGACCGACCAACTAACACTGTCTCGATCTTCATAGAGATGAAAGGGGGAGAAGGAGAAGGGGGAGGACGGAATTATGCATCCAGTGGCTTGGAATGAATATTTTTCAAAGCGCTATAGTGAATGAACCTCCAAGAATGTATGGATAGGTGCACTGGCCCCAGCGATATAACTGAAATAATGTTGAAAACGGCGTTTAACATCCTGCAATCAGTTAATCAAATAAGTATCCTGATATAATGAGTTGCGTAATAGTATCATCATTAATCGTTATCATCATCAATATAACCATTTCATTATTGATCTGGAAATTTAAAGAATAATTTTAAGTAGGCATAATCATTTCCATGAGTTTCTAAAAGTTAAATTTATCTGTAATCTTCCGTAAAACTAGATTCATTGATTGATTGTATGGTGTTAAACGCATTAACCCTTTCCCAAACAATCCCTGGTTTTTACGGGTCTAGAATAGAAGCCTTTTGAAAACATTGTGGGAAAAGGAGAAAATGCTGATAACCAGCATTTTCTCCTTTTCCCACAATGTTTTCTACCCTATCATAGACAGAAATCATCTTTTCAGCAAGAGTTGAAATGTCGTCTGCAAATGCTTTCAATTTGGTCTAGTCCAAAAAGTCTGTCGTTTGGGAAAGGCTTAAAAATTAATTTTAAGTAGGCATAATCATTTCCACGAGTTTCTAAAAATTAAACTTATCTGTAAATTTCCGTAAAACTAGATTCATTGATTGGTTGTATGAAGTTAAACGCATTTTCAACATTATTGCAGTCATGTTGAGGTGGCCAGTGCAACTATCTATGCTTTCTTGGTGTTTCTTCTACCATTAATTACTCCGCACAATCTTTTTTCCAATCCATTGGCTGCTTTCTTACATCAGCGGTGAGAGAGAAATAAATAGGAGTACTTAGAAGTACGTGTTCCGGTCCTCATACGTCCAACGGTACTACTTTTTAAAACTGACATATCAAAAGAACAACGAAAACATATTGATCACCATGTTGCGAGTCTCCTGTAGTAAAGCGATCAAAGGTACGAAATAAATCGGTCAGTTCATCATGAAACAATCCAGGAAGCTTGAAAGCATACCAGGGCTGATTGATAAGTTTTTTACTTTTGGCGGACATATTCATTACCTCCCGCTGGATGGAATTCTACAAGTACACATCTATCTAATTGGGGCGTTCTGGGTACAGAACTGGACTACTTTTCTACACGACAACCGTTACATGTACTTTGAATTTTAAACCAAAAAAAATGGTTACTCAATAAAACGCTAGCTGGTGCGATATATTCAGCCGTGATCAGCTAGCAAGTAACCTATGCAACGGTCATCTATTAACCCTTTCCCAAACAATCCCTGGTTTTTTACGTGTCTGGAATAGTAGCCTTTTGAAAACATTGTGGGAAAAGGAGAAAATGCTGGTAACCAGCATTTTCTCCTTTTCCCACAATGTTTTCTACCCCATCATAGACAGAAATCATCTTTTCAGCAAGAGCTGAATTGTCGTCTGCAAATGCTTTCAATTTGGTCTAGTCCAAAAGTTTGTCGTTTGGGAAAGGGTTAAAATAGCTCAAACAGGCTTGGGTAATAACTTCGGTGTAAGGCGTCCTTCTCCCTAGCAAATGGAATCAGTGTTGCGTCATACCAGACAGATCGAATCTTCGAAGAAAATGACTTGCGCAGACATAGCGGGGATATTTCATCATTTTTTTCTCTTCTTTTTCTTCACTATTCTCTTCTTCAATATCTATACACTTTTAATAACAATATTTCAGGGCCTCAATGCCCTTTTTCAAAAAGTCCTTTTTCTAGACTGTTCAGAAAGTCCTCATCTGCATGGATGCTGTCTACCAAAGCGCCCGTTTTAGCTTATGGCGCGGAGGGATTCAACATGATACATTTCTATGTGACCCGTCACGCAAAAAGTGACCCTCTGGGAACTGCGAAAAGTGTCAACCCCGGTCAGACTGCTCGAATTGCGCAGGCTGACCAGGGTAGAAACTTTTCGCTTTAATGAAATTTTCTGTATGAAAAGTGGTCGTTGTACCATGTGTTACAATCATTTTTGAATTATCATCTTAAACTGACCTGCCCTATAATTGATCTGTCTTCATCTGATTGATGAAAAGAATAACCAAATAGTCTCTTTTTGCCTGATGGGTCACATATTGAGTACGTATATTTCTATATACACTATCTTTGACCGACTTTAACCCTTTCAAAAACGACAAACTTTTGGACAAGACCAAATTGAAAGCATTTGCAGACGACAATTCAACTCTTGCTGAAAAGATGATTTCAATCTATGATAGGTTAGAAAACATTGTGGGAAAAGGAGAAAATGCTGGTTATCAGCATTTTCTTCTTTTTTCTCACAATGTTTTCAATATGCTACCATTCCAGACCCGTAAAAACCAGGGATTGTTTATGTTTAGGAAAGGGTTAAACAAAAGGTAAAACACAATCTTGTTTTCTAATCTTTAAAATGAGCCATAATCTGGAAACTGGGGGCTTAATGACATCCCTGTTGGGCATGATTACGAGCAAGTCATCACATAAGTGTGGATCCATGAAATCCATTTTGTATCAACTAAATCATAAGGTACACTGGTCCTTTGACATGCATAAGATTCATCAAGACCAAAATAGTTTCGGTCAAGGTCAGCCTGCTCAGGCTGACCTGGGTCGATTCTTTTTTGCGGATGCATTAAGTCCCTTTTTCTCAGAGAATGCCTGTTTAAATGTATGAAGTTTTGGTCACATGTCAGATATCTTTTTATTCCCTGTGTAACGAAATACTAAATCGGTGAAATTAAAGAATAATTTTCTATAACGAATTCCTATTTCGATGATCGAAACTTACGAGAAAACGACAATTCCGATAATGAATCGAAAAAATATTTTGATATGAAAAAATAGATTTCGATCGTTCACCGAATTCCTTTTTTAGCATTTAACCATTGGAGAACGGTCCGCACATTGAAGATCTTAATGAAGAAGACATTCGAAAACATTTCGGGAAAGAGGAAAAAATGCTGGTTAACAGCATTTTCTCCTTTTTCCGACAATGTTTTCAACCCTAATTTGACAAATCTCACCATTCGATCCACATTTTCTTCGTCATCTGCAAATGCTTTTAATTTGGATAGTTCCAAAATTATATCTATATCTTTTGAAAAAGAGGTATGGACCAAAACAGTTATACTGTGCGTAGAGAGGCTGTAAAACAAGCTTGGAATGTTGAGGGTCAACGGGATCAGACTTGTTTAGTTAGATCCTTTCCCTGATCCAAGCCATCCACATAACCCGTTTTGTCCTATGTCGTGTACATGTATAGTGACAAAAGGAAAGTAAACACAAGTCTTACACATAAAATGCTCGATGTCAGTGAAGTTTATCGCATATCTATATATCAAAGGTTTTGCACTAAGTGCATCCTTTGCGATGTGATATGGGTATTTTGCGTATTCAACATACCTGTGTGAACGTGTGACCCCCTTTCTATTTACCAATTGACACAAATGAATTGAATGGTGTTTTACGCCACGTTTAGCATTATTTCAGTTATGTAACACCGACAGCTCATATATTTATGCATTCCTGCTTTTCATTAGTGTCCGTATTCTTCAACCATTCTTAAGAACATTCTTAGTCTTATTCTCCATAATTTTCAAAAAATGAAAGTAATACACCCTCTGTTTGGCTAAACCATTTATTGACATTCCAGCTCAACCACCAGCTCAACAGCAAAAATACATATATATGTCAAAATCAAAGTCCGTTGAGCCAGCTCTACATTCCAGCTCAACGGCCAGCTCAACAGCAAAAATACTAGATCCATGTCCGTTGAGCCAGCTCAACATTCCAGCTCAACCGCCAAATCAACAGTAGAAGTACATATACATGTATATGTTAAAATCAAAGTCCGTTGAGCCAGCTCGACATTCCAGCTCAACCGCTAGCTCAACAGTAAAAGTAATTTTACATGTTTCGATCAATGTCCGTTGAGCTGGCCGTTGAGCTGGAATGTCGAGCTGGCTCAACAAGGCTGGCGTTGAGCTGAATGTCGATTATTGAGCGTTGAGCAAACTTCACGGACCCTTTTTTTTTGTAATATTTCCAGAAACCTCCCTGCCAAGGATCGCTAAAATACTGGACTGTTTAACTCATAACCAAGTGACATTATTTTAGGCTTGTCCAAATCGAAAGCATTTGCAGACGACAAAATAAAAGAGAACGAAAAAAAAATGAAATTTGTTTTGTGAAGAGTAGAAAACATTGTGGGAAAAGGAGAAAATGCTGGTTACCAGCATTTTCTCATTTTCTCACAATGTTTTTTAAAGGCGTCATTCTCAGGGTCGTCAAAAGTAGGGATCGTGTGGTAATGGGTTAATAAAGGTTTAACGGGTGTCATGACCGACCTTGGGTGTACAATGTTCATCACACTGAGACCGTGTCATTGCATATTTTAGAGATACCGTTCGATGTCTCTTTCAATACAATCTATTACTAAGTCATACTCTGTGAAAAGGGGGCTTAATGCATCTGCAAAGAGTATGAAAAGTGGTCATTCTACCTTACTATGCATTTTTTGAACTACCAAACTAAATTGTCCTGCGCTATCTTTGATAGGTTTTAATCTTACTGATGGACGTAATTCCCAGACTATCCTTTTTTGCGTGACGGGTCAAATGTAAGGCGCGTTCTGGAAAAAGGGAACTTAATGGATTTGCGCTATGGATTATACAAAGCCGGTCTTCATGACCTGTGCTCTGACGAAAGGGGGCTTGATACATCTCCGTGATGCATTTTACCATCAGGACGTCACATGAGTATGGATCCACAAAATCCAATCGGTCTAACAATAGACCGGATCCTGGGGTAGAATGGTGCTTTGACATGCAGAAAATTGATAGATAGCAAAAGGATTTGACATATGTCAGCATGTGCTGTGTTTCGCAGGCTGGTCACGTGGGTCTTAACTTTTTTTGCAGATGTATTAAACCCCCTTTTCACAGAGCATGGCTTATTAAATCACGGGTTCACTGGATCCATTAATGGCCTGCAACACGAGAAAAGGGACATTCGGACATTTCCTTGAAGTGTCGTCTCGGATCAGTCTGCGCAGTCCGTGGAGGCTAATCCGAAACGACACTGTCTGTTTTTATGTGATTTTCTGTTTTGCAAATGTCTACTGCAACATAAAATCTAATGTAGTCGTAAAGTGCCGTATCGGATCAGCCTGCGCTGACTGCGCAGGCTGATCCGAAACGACATTTTACGCAAATGTCAGAAAGCCCCTTTTCGCCTGTTGCAAGCCATCAAGTCTTATAACCTACAGAATCATAAGGAAGAACGGTTCATTGGCATGCAGAAAAAACTTACAAATCCGGAAAAGTTTCCACCCAAGTCACGCTGTGCGGACTGTGCTCGGACTGTTCAAGCTAACCATAGTAGATCCCTTTTCTCAGATGTATTAAACCTCCTTTTCAAAGAACGTGGCCCATATATACCTACTACATAAAGAGGCAACTCGATTTTGTGGAAGATATTTAATTCGTCATGTACGTCTGATCTAATGTTTTGACATCTAAAAAAAAAGGGGGAATTCGTACTGAGAAATTTCTCTTTTCAGCCACAAAAGTTTTCTGGCGCATTCATAACTCATTAACTTAAAATTAATTTAAATATATTATCCACTTTTCACAATGGTTATCTTTAATTCGACAGCAAAAAAAAAATGTTTGAAAGGCTAAGAGTTAACAGCCCACATGCATCCCAAAATGCATCTCTCTTCCCCCCCACGCCCCACACCACATCCCCCGTCCCCATGCCGTACACAGACAGCCATCTCAGACCCATTTTCCAAAAAGAAAAAAAAAAGAAACAGACAAAAATCTAAAACAGTACTCACTGTGGTTGCAAAACAGTATGTTTTCGCTCAAACTTAACAAAATCCTTGTTGTTAAATTTTCTCAAATGAATTAAACCCGTCGTTCTTTTTCCAGTGCAATCCATGTAAAGTGCCCGAAGGTGTATTTGTTACTTTGGATTTATCACCCCTCAACGCTTACCAGACGACAAAAGTTTAGATTATTTTAGACTATAACAAGGCCAAAGCATTAGGAGACCACAAAATTAAATATGGTAAAAAAAGATCGGATTTGGGTAGAAAATATTGTGGGAAAAGGAGAAAATGCTCGTTACCAGCATTTTGCTCCTTTTTCCACAATATTTCTAAAATCCCTTCTTCTCAGGGTCGTTAAGAATTATGATTATTTCATAAAGTATTACATACTAACAACTGAAATTTGTCTGTGAATGGGAAAGAAAACATTGCGGGAAAAGGAGAAAATACTGGTTACCACCAATTTCTCCTTTTGTCACCTTGTCCGGATTGTGTGATAAAAGATAAAATAATTGGATCCGTGTTTGAATGGATAAAACATTACGAGAGAAGAACAAGATGCTAGTTATTAACATTTTTCTCTGTTTTTTTTTTCAAAATTCAAAATATTTCAAGAAAACCTTGTCCATGGCGTGGTCAACAAAAAGGGTAACCTTTAACCCCTCACATGTTAGGAGTAACGTTACGTGCCTTTGCATACATAGTTCACCAAGATCAGACTGCACATAGTGTAGTCTGATGTTGATCTGTATACAATGTTAAATATTTTGTGAAGTATTTCTATTGAAATATCCGATTAACTTTAACATTCTTATTCTGTTGACAAATAAACCTATCGTTTACAAATAAAAGTATCAAACTTTTTTTATTTACACAGAAAGTGACTGTATGGGTATTAACTGTATAAATAAAGGTTTGATTGATTGTATGGTGTTTAACGCCTCTTTTCAACATTATTTCAGTTATATTGCGGCTGCCAGTGCAACTATTTATGCTTCCCTGGGTCTTCCTTTACCAGTGCTCTGCACAATATTCTTTCCAAACCACTGGCTGCTTTGCTACATAATAATCGTCAAAAGAAGGATCAGCGATTAGAGATAAATGAACCTTTTGAAAGGATTGTCATCAATTCTCGGAAAAAAAATTGACCGAGCCAGAAATCGAACCAGCGAACCCTGTTGTTAACAAAAAGGCCACAATCTTACACTTACCTAACGTTATAATGAATGCATTAGCAGACAACAAACCTGCAATCTGATCTTAACTCACAGTGTTTGAATACTTTGATAGATATTATTGTTGAAAGGGTCGATAAATGCAACATCCTTTATTAATTGCAAAGTATCGTATCAAATCTGTTTAAGGCATCCAAACTTCCATGAGTATTTAAGAAAAATTGTAGCCTGCACAGTGTAGAAAAGGTTTTTTCATATATATGACCTAATGACCTAGTTTTTTTTTATACAATATGACCCATATTTATACAAGTCTAAGCTATTATCAAAACAAACATTCTGAGTAAATTTCAAGATAATTGGTCTGAAAATGTGGTCTCTAAGGCGTTCACAAGTTTTTTTCAGGGCCCGAATTTTCAAGGATTAAACCTGGGTCTGTATTGAGCATTCTTTGTCTTACTCTTCAAGATTTTCTAACTGTGGAAGTAACAGAACTTCTGATTGGCTAAACCATTCGGTTTAGCCAATCAGAAGTTCTGTTACTTTCACAATTTGACGAAATTCTAACGAATAAGACTAAGAATATTCATAAGGATGGTTGGTGAATACGAACCCAGGTTAACTAGTTTTTTGGTTCCACGAGACCCATTTTCTATGTCATACAAGATATCATCAAAACATTCTGACCAAGTTTAAAGAATGTTGGGCTGAAAGATGTGGCCTCTAGAGTGAACAAAAGGTTTTACCGAGATTTGACCTAGTTTTTCACCCAACATGACCCATTTTCATACTATCTAAGATATTATCAGGATAATCATTCTGACTAAATTTCAAGATAACTGTACTGAAATTGTGGTCTCTAGGGGGTACACAATGTTTTTCTAAGATTTCACCCAGTGACCTAGTTTTTGACATAACATGACCCATATGTTAAACTCGTGCAAGCTATTTTCGTAAATGTGGCCTCTGGAATGTAATGTAATGCCATTCTAAGATTTGACCTAGTGACCTAGTTTTAGACCCGATCTGACCCATTTTTGAACTCGTCCGAGATATTATCAAGTCAAACATTTTGACCTAGTTTCACGAGTATCGAACAGAAAATGTGGTCTCTATCTAGAGTGTCCACAATGTAAAAAGTTGACGATGGACGTAGCACGACGGACGCTGGACACTGCACGATCGCAACAGCTAACCATGAGCACTTTGTGCTCAGGTGAGCTAAAAAATCACGATAGAATTTTTTTTTTTTTTCAAGTAAACCGAAATTTGATTGTGAACATTTTGTAATTGTACTGAATAAACTCCTGTTTAGATTTGATCTGTGTTCTGTCAGCTGTGCTCCCTAATTTCATTGCTGAATTGTATTTTATGTGAGATTGATGGTCATTTTGAACTTTTGTCCTCTCACTGCGCGCCCCCCCCCCCCCCCCCCCCCCCGCCCCCGCCCCCTTCCCGTAGAACGTTCATAGATCTTAACAGATTCTCTGCAACAAGTCTACTTAGAATTTTGTGTTTGTTTATTCAAATGATCAAATAATAAGACCAACATCTATTTCAGTAATGCTCTGACAAAAGGGGGCTTAATGCATTGTACCAAGCAATGCAGCCTTAATTACATTACCAAACGGCAAAATTTTAGGCTTGTCCAAATCGGAAGCATTTGCAGACGACAAAATAAAAGTGACTGAAAATTTGAATTTTTTTATGAAGGGTGGAAAACGTTGTGGGAAAAAAGAGAAAATGGAAAATTCTGGTAACATTTTCTTCTTTTCCAACAATGTATTCTAAAGGTTTCTTTCGCAGGGTCGTCAAAAGTAGGGATTATGTGGTAATGGGTTAAAGTCCTGTCTGCCTAAAACATAACTGAATCGTGAAGTAGTAGTGGCCATTTGACACACAGAAAAAATATCTGCAGTAAAAGCAAAGGGTTTCAAATCTGCAGTTAACTCTTTACTCCATTTCTACACATTGCTTGTAGGAGACTTTGGAAAACATTGTGGGAAAAGGTGAAATTGCTCATGACGAGCAATTTCACCTTTTGCCACAATGTTTTCTATGCTATCAAAAGGTGTCATATGCACATAAGAAACAGCGTCATCCTTGCTGTTATTTAGGGTCAACTAGGGATACCTTAGAAATGCTTTATTTGGTAAAGGGTTAAAGCAAGGGGTTTCAAATCAGGTCAACATGAGCTGTGCAGACTGCGCAGATTGACCAGAGTCGATAGTTTTTGCATCAAGCACCCTTTTTATAGTATGGCTCATTTAAAAGTTGGGATATTTTTATTTCAATACAGAAAAAGTATATTGCGACACATTTTTACTTTGAACACTAAGTTGCTCGTCAAGCGGTAAAAGCATAAGGAAATAATCATTTGCATTTGTGTTTAATTTTGATTACTTAACAAAGTATCTCTGATCTTATACAAGATCTGTAGGCCTGTCTGTCTCGTTCTGACTGTCTGTCTGTCTCTCTTAAATTAAATCATATTAGTCATGTGCAAAATTATATTTATTTTATGCTTTCCGGTAGGATATCGAGAAAAAGCACTGAAAATATTTTTCGATCTTACACTGGTACCACCAGTGAAAATACCGATTTTCACGTTCTTGTTGCCTAGGTAAATTGCGCGTGCCTAACGACCAGATGGGAAATATGACGTCATATACCTTACATTTCTCGCGCTTGACGTAACGTTGCTATGCGGGAGGGGTACGCCACGGGGAATAAGGGAAATGAACTGTACTGAATTTTGATAAAGCTCCTCCCAGAAAGGGTTAAAAGCATAAAATAAATAGAATATTTGTTTTTTTCGGTGAAAGATCGAAATTTATTTCATCTCGTGAATACCATTGGTAATATCCTCTATATCTTAAAGCTGAATTCCTTAAGATAAATCACGACAACAATGAAAACGCAAAGAAATACTATTTGACTTATTTTTTTATTTTTAATAATTTCCGCAGAGAGCGACGTATCCGCTGGATTAACCAAATGCAGATTACAGTCACATGACATGGCGGCCTCCATAGGGTAAGAAGTAGAACGTTGTAAATTGACAGATGCAGGTACCTACCTAAATACCAAAAACTGAGAAAAAATTGATGTCTTTTACCTTTTTTTAGAGATTATCTCATTATCTCCTACGTACGGTCAACTTTTTTTTATTTACCCTTCACATTGTCAAGTTGGCATGACATAGGGTATTCGCCCAGAACATAATTCGTCCATTCATGTTCGTCCAGAGTTCTTTTCGCCCTACCTTCAGTCTGAAGGTGTCTGCTCCGATGCTATTTTTGTGACTGGTCTTTGCATTCACCTTCATATCAGCCATTCATTAAACAATTCTGGAAAAAATACGATTTTACCCGCATCTTTTTGAACGGCTCAATGCGACAAAATTTCCAATGACAGCTACTAAAATGGGGATGGATCGTTAGATAAATGATTAATCTTTACAAAAAAATTGGTGTTAGTTGATATCCAACTCTTACTTTTGTGCAAATCTGTACTTTTCAACGTAAATAACCGTTGACCTACTTCACCAGGAATCAAAATATGGTGATCTTTTCAATGAACATGTCTTGGCAGAAATCGCAGTATCTCTGACACACTACAGGACGGTTTAGTTGCGAATTTTGCTGTAAACAAATGCACCTTGATAGAACTTGGCTGTATAGGGTTAGGGAACCAGACTGTACAAAATTCAAATTCCGTTGAGTGTGCATGCCTGACTAACGGAAGTCGCTGTGTTAGTTGTTTACAAATTACGCTGGATTTATTTACGTTTGGTGAAAAAGGTAAATTCCCATTGATTTAATTGGTATTTTGCAGCATATTTTGTGTGCTCTTAAAGATTAATCATTTATCTAATGATCCATCCCCATTTTATTAGCTGTCATTGGAAATTTTGTCGCATTGAGCCGTTCGAAAAGATGCGGGTAAAATCATATTTTTTCCAGAATTGTTTAATGAATGGCTGATATGAAGGTGTATGTGAAGACCAGTCACAAAAATAGCATCGTAGCAGACACCTTCAGACTGAAGGTATTTTCACCCATGATGTTTGCTCATTTATAGATCTTCAGCTTGCTACTCTGTAACTGTATATAGATTAGATACTGTATACTGAGAGTAATGGATATTATTATATATCATTTTAAAACCACCTAGACACTCCCTTAGTACGTAGATAACTGTTACTTTTTGACTGGTCGCCTCTGGGTACGGAGATGATCAAGACAAAATCAGTGGAAAGCTCAGCGTAGATTTTGTGCGCAAGTTTGAACACTCCAAATTTCCCAAAAACAGCACTGAACTAGGATTTAAACATATCTGTTTGCATATTTAATAACCCTTTGTTTAAAATACAAATATTTTCATTTTAAATGCTTAACATAGAGAAAACTGTGCAGAAAATGATGGTTTCAAGCATTTTCTCCTTTTCCCACAATGTTTTCTAAAGGCTTCTTTCTCAGGGTCGTTAAAAGTCGGGATTATGTGGTAACTCTTTACCAAACAACAAAATCTTAGATTGGTCCAAATTGAAAAATTTTGCAGATAACAAAATGACAATGACTTAAGAACTAAATTTTCTTTGAGAACGGACAGGAAACCTTGTGGGAAAAGGAGAAAATATTGGTTACCAGCTTTTTCTCCTATTCCTTTTCTGTTTTCATCAGGCTTCTTTCACAGGGGTGTTAAAAGTCAGGATTGTGTGGTAAAGAGTTAAAGGAATTTATATCACATACTAAAACAAATATTTTCTTAATGATGAATATATACAAGTGCAAAGAATTGTGTCACAAGGAGAAGTTGCTTATTATGAGCAACTTCATCTTGCGCCACAGTGTTTTCTAAAGTTCCTGGTGAAGAATGTCCTCCAAAATATGTAGTGGGTTACAGATACATCAAAGATTTGAGTCATGCTCTGTCAAAAGGGGGCTTAATGCGTGTGCGAAAAGTATCATCCAAGATCAGTCTACGCAGGCTGACCTTGGATGAAGCTTTTCGCTATTGGTCAATTTTCTGTCAATTTTCTGTATGTCCAGGGGCTAGTCTACCTCATGTTTGATCAGATGTTAAAAACAGTGGAAGTTATGGATCCATAACTATGTGATAGATCATTCTGTACCATGGACCAGAGAGATACATTAACCCATTACCACACAATCCCTACTTTTGACGACCCTGAGAAAGAGGCCTTTAGAAAACATTGTGGGAAAAGGCGAAAATGCTGGTAACCAGCATTTTCTCCTTTTCCCACAATGTTTTCTATCCTTCACAAAACAAATTTCAAATTTTCAGTCACTTTTATTTTGTTGTCTGCAAATGCCTTTGATTTGGACAAGCCTAAAATTTTGTCATTTGGTAATGAGTTAAGCCCCCTTTTGCTAGAGCATATCTCATTTGTATTTTTTTTTCTCAACAGGTTTCGTGGATCCAGGCTGTTACATTTCCCCAATAACACTGCGACATCACCAACTCTAGTCCTTGTTGCTAACATGACAAGAACAGCAACAGCTTTGAAAAATGAATTTATTATCAGAGAAGCAGCAAAGTCAGGCAGGCCACACAAACAGACACTTGTTATTATGTATGGATTTTATGGTGCCAGTGACAGAGCCCTTCAGAAGTACAGTGCAATCTACCATGGTTATGGATTTGATGTTTTACCAATCAAGAGTTACCTAAAACATTTTGCCTGGCCAAAATACTCTGTCGATCTTGCTGACCAAACACTGACATATTTACATGACAACTGTCTTCAGTATAATACCTTTTTGGTGCATGCCTTTTCTATGGGTGCTTATAATTTTACAGTGTGTTTATCTAAAATGTATGACAACCCCAAATTATATGGTGTCCTTCAAAATAAGATTTCTGGTATAGTTTATGACAGCCTTGCAATTGGGAGTCTAGAAGGAATGGTGGATGGCATAGCAGCAGGGATTTCTGAAAATAAAATGGTGCAGTGGGCCATTCCTCCAACCATGTCTATGTATTTCTATTTAATGCATAAACATACTGTTACAATTTACGACCATTACCTCAACATTGCAGAGAAGTATCCTCTTCAAGTGCCAACATTGCTTTTTTGCAGTAAAGATGACCTGCTTTCAAAATATGACATGATAGAATCATGGATGCAAGGCTGGCGTCAAAAGTATTCATTTCCAATTCATGGGAAAGTCTGGGATAAATCGAGACATGCAGCTCACTTGATGGTCCATGAGACGGAGTATTTACAGGTTTTAGATAAGTTTGTGAAATCTGTGCCATGTTTAGCAGCAAATATTAAGACAGAAGCAAAATTATAGCCCTTAAACAAACAATGCAATTTTTTCTATAACCTTAAGAAAGATAGCTTTTGAAAACATTGTGGGAAAAGAAGAAATCGCTGGTTACCAGCATATTCTCCTTTTCTCACAATGTTTTCTAACAAAAAATAGAGTTATTGTTTCCACAACATTTTATATTGTTGTCTTTAAATGTATTTACATGTAGTTTTGGCAAGTGTGGAATTTTGTTATCTGGCAAAGACATAACTGGGCTAAAACTACAGTGAGTTGGAATGTATATGGGCATTGCTCTATGAAAATGCTTATGCTTAAAATATCTCTGTCGTATTATATTTCAGACAAAGTTAAGACTGCCTCACACATTTTTGTACCATGTAGAACACCTGTCATGTTCTTTTTTTATGCTTTATTTGCTTAAGGATCATGTCATGGGGTTTTTTTTGTGCTTTTTGTGCTTAAGGATCATGTTATGTTTTTTTGTGTGCTTTATTAGCTTAAGGATGTTGCAACAAGCTTTGTAAATGTTGTAGGATACTTTAACAGCATTTACCACAAAGCAAAATTTAAGACATGTCCATAGTGAAGGAATTTACAGATGAAAAATGTTGTTAGAAAACTTTGTACGAAAGGAGAAAATGCTGTTTAACCAGCATTTCCTCTTTTTACTACAATGTTTTCAAACAAGTTTTTTCCCAGGGATGTTAAAAGTCAATTATTGCCATGTGGTAAAGGATTAGAAGGGAGTTAATGAGCTTTTGCCAATTTTTTTAATTAATTAAGTCCATACAGTACCCATTATTAGCTTTTTCCACATCTAATGATTGGATTTGCATAAAAAAAGGTATAAAACAATTTTGGAAAAGAAGAAAATTCAGGTTACCAGCATTTTCTCTTTTTTTCCTCAATATTTTCAAAGGACTTATTTCTCAAGAGTTGGTGACACACAGGATTGTTCAGGTAAGGATTAAAAGGATTAAATTCAGGACCCTCACTATCTGTTCTATTTTATTACAATCTGCATTATATAAAAGCAACATTTTTGCCCCAAGTTTTATGAAACTTAGAGAGATTTTTTTTCATGACACATTTAGTGTCTTGGATACTTCAGATAGGGGCTGTCTCAAGTTACAAACAAGGTAACTGGGTCAAATCCCTGGGAGAAAAAGGGAACATTACTATCATTTTTTCCCCCAATCTGTACCTTTTGAGCATAAGGGAAGTTTGACATAAATTTACATGTATTAATACCGGTATCATACTATTTCAAAAGTTGATATAAAATTTGCTTCATAACATTCTTTTAACATAGGGATGTAATTATTGTAATTTCTTTTACCTTTTTCAATAATGTCTATTAAACATTATATTTTAATTTGTTCCATTCCTACAGTTGTAAAACAATTATGTTCTACTGTATGGACTTATTATGGAATAATAATCAACAGAGGTCAGATATAGGATTAGTGGCATACACTATGCATTGTATTCAGGAAGTTCACATATTTCAATCTCTGGTCATTCAGTCTGCCTATCACTAGGGTCCTTATTCACCAACCATTCTTAAGAACGTTCTTTTTCATAATCTTCAAGAATTTCTGGCTGTGAAAGTAACAGAACCCCTGATTGGCTAAACCAAATGGTTTAGCCAATCAGAGGTTATGTTACTTTCATATCAAAGAAATTCTAGAGAATAAGACTAAGAATGTTCTTGAGAATGGTTGGTGAATACAGACCCTGGTTTACATCAACCTAATATTTGAAATGCATAAAATAATTATACAGAACTGTATCACGGCGGGGAATCACGTAACACAGCAACAACAACAATGACCGACATTTGAAGAAATTCCCCGACTTCAGGTAAGAAAATCTTCAATAATTCCGTTAATACGTGACCGATTGGAATTTGGTTTGAAGCAGAGAAGGCGGGACAATGCCAGGGATTTGCTTGATGTGTTAGATTTTTTAAACAACACCCGATAAAAAAGTTATTGACGAGCAAACAAATTCATTTGTTTGCTCGTCAATAACTTTTTTATCAGGTGTTGTTTAAAAAATCTAACACATCAAGCAAATCCCTGGAGTCCTTCCGCCTTCTCTGCTTCAAACCAAATTCCAATCGGTCATGTATTAACGGAATTATTGAAGATTTTCTTACTTGAAGTCGGGGAATTTCTTCAAATGTCGGTCATTGTTGTTGTTGTTGTGTCACGTGATTCCCCGCCGTGTGTATACTTGTAATAGTAATGTAATTCCCTCAGAAATGAGAGCAAATGGGTGGGTGGCTGGGTGGATATAAAGCTGTTGTGAACATTGTGTAGTCTAGCTGTCAAATGACTAGAGTTTGGTTTGGTTATTTCTGTTTATTTATCGTCGCTACCGGTTGCCCATCTGAGCGACGCCCCCAGAAGACAGTTAGTTGTTACGGGGGATAGTGCAAGGATACAGGTCGAAACTACTGAGAGCATCGCCTGGTTCTTTAACATGCTTGGCGTATAGCACCGTCACACAAGACCTCGGTTTAATGTCTCATCGGAAAGACTATTAGTAATTTTAGTTGGTCAGCCGGGTATTTGAACCCATAACCTTTAGTGACCCGAAACATTGTGTTCACGAGTCTTACGCTCTACCTACTGAGCTATATTGGCTGGTTTATGACTAGAGTAGAGCCACACTTTCTATTTATACTTCAATGAGAAGTGCCCATGTGCAACATACACACACTCGACAGAGTATAATAAGTAACAAAGTACCCAACATAAATATATTTATATATTTGTTTATTATTTTGTTGAAAACTTGTATCATACATTATACATTATACAATAATGAAATATACATACAGCATTTTTAGCTTCATTGGCAAAAGGCCAGTAAGTTTATGTCATGGCTCTGTGTCAGTGGTGTTTCTGGGCATCTGTCTATGTTTGCATTAACCTGTCTTTCAAACATCTCTGAAACTACATATCCATTTTTGATAATACAACATAAAAAATGATACTGTCATTGCTCTCTAATTTCTACAAAGAATTTTATATCCAGGTCGAGCTCTGGTTGCCCTGGCAACAAAGTTCTAATATTGAGGACATTATAGCCATGGATAGAGAAAACTGTATAACTTTTTTTGTTCTGAAGAACAAGGCTAAGGGCTACCAAAACCATGTGTCCCAAGTTTCGCATAAGCTTATAAACTGAGCACTAGAAATTCTCCTGGTTCCTAACTTTGTGGTTAGGTCCACCAAATTTACATTTAGATTTATCTAATGGACCTGTGAAATTATAGCCTTTGGGTCAGCATGTTTTACAAGGGCTTACGTTGTCAGCGTTTCCCCCTGTAGACCATCAGTCACTTGATTGGCTGGTAGGATTTAACTTTTTTTTAATAGAAGATACTAAGGTTTCAGAGTAATTTATTGCGATTTTCATTGTAATGCTGAGATGAGTTGGGTATTAAGATGAAATAACATTATGTGCCATTTTATTTTTATTCCAGAAGAAGATTAAAAATCATACCGTTGGAAAAATGTTTTCTACTAGTATAATTTTTGAAATCCTCTTGTCAAAGGTCATTGATATTTGGTTCAGATGATAATTGAATAGACCTGCTTGTATTCACTAACATCATCTTTGCGTTTGAAAATTATATTCTGGGTTATATGCTGGGTTATTTTCTCTAGTTTTATTGCCATACAGTTTTCTTAAAATTTAATGTCCAACACTGCCATCAAGGGCAGCATAGTTATACAAGGCCATCATGGTCCTCCTCACTCACTATCATATACGGCAATAGCAGATAACTACCAAAATGTTTTTGACACTATTATGCCCCCTTTTCGTCATAGAATGTTCCCTGAGAATCAAGTAACAACAGCTGACATCTGTATGCCATGCTTTTGTTTTCAGTTATGGTGATTTATTTGTCTTTTGTATAAAATAATTTATCATTTGTAATAGAAAATACAATTAAATAACTACAAGTTGTTTTCGTTTACAGTTTTACTTGTTTGTAGGTATCATTTTGGGTCCTGAATGGCATACAGGTAAAGAGTGGGATTCGTAACTTGGAGGTTCTTGGTTTTTTCATGTGGATTTCTTTCGGGAAGATACTAAGGACACTTCATAGCCATAGCTTGATATGTGTAAAAACCCAGGCCATACATATGTTGTCGCTATGATTTAAATTAAGCTTTCACCAAACAATCCCTGGTTTTAACGACCCTGAGAAAGAACCCTTTTGAAAACATTGTGGAAAAAGGAGAAAATGCTGGTAACCAGCATTTTCTCGTTTTCCCACAATGTTTTCTACCCTGCTGAAAACAAATTTCAATTTTTAGCTGTGCTGGCTGAAAGCCAGCAGAGCTTATGTCATGGCAGGGTTTCCGTCGTCCGTCCGTCTGTCCGTCCGTTAGTCTTTTTCTTGTTTACGCGATAAAGTCTGCATTTGTTGTCAGATTTTCGCGAAGCTTGCACAGATTGTTTATCTTATCAATAGGTTCAACCCTATCGATTTTGAGAAAAATCCAACAAACAATATGGGAAAAGTAGCCATTTCAAGTTGAAAATTTCCAATTCTTGTTTACGCGGTAAAGTCTGCATTTCTCATCAGATTTTCAGGAAACTTGCACAGTTTATTTATCTGATCAATAGCTTCAACCCTATCGATTTTGAAAAAAAATCCAACAAATAGTATGAGAAAAGTAGCCATTTCCAGTTGAAAACTTCCAATTCTTGTTTACGCGATTAAATCTGCATTTGTCGCTAGATTTAAGTGAAACTTGCACAGTTTGTGTATCTCATCAATACCTTCAATCCTATTGATTTTGAAAAAAATCCAACAAACAGTATGGGAAAAGTAGCCATTTCAAGTTGAAAATTTCAAATTCTTGTTTACACGATAAAGTCTGCATTTCTTGTCAGATTTTCATGAAAATCACCCAGTTTGTTTATCACATCAGTAGCTTCAACCCTATTGATTTCGAAAGAAGTCCAATAAACAAGATGGGAAAAGTAGCCATCTCGAGTTGAAAATTCAAATTCTTGTTTACGTGATAAAATGTGCATTTGTAATCAGATTTTTGTGAAACTTGCACAGTTTGTTTATCTCATCAATAGCTTTAATCCTATGGAATTTGAAAAAAATTCAACATACAGTATGGGAAAAGTAGCCATTTTAAGTTGACTGCCAGTAGAGCATATTCAGGGCCTTCTAGTTGAGTTACATTCATATTGTTGTCTGCAAGTGCTTTTAAATTTGGACCAGCTTAATAAAATCGTGTCGTTTGAAAAAGAGTTAAATAGTGATGAAAGCAGCATCGAACACAATTCATTAATTTAAAAGTGCATATTCACCAACTATTCTTGAAGTCGGTCATAGTCTTATTCTCCAGAACTTTCGAATTTTGAAAGTAACACAATTTTTGATTGGCTGAATCATTTGGTTTAGCCAATCTGAAGTTGTGGTACTTTTAAATTTCGAAAATTCTTGAGAATAGGACTAAAAACGTTCTTAAGAATGGTTTGTGAATACGGACTGGCAGATAAGTATGTGCAATTTTTAGCTCAACAATGGACAAATTGCTCAAGGCGAGCTTTTGTATTCCTGTCACGTCTGACGTGCATCATACGTCATACGTTTGTCATGGTGTCTCAACGTTTGTCATGGTGTCTCAAATGTTATATCTATAAGTGTCTTGCAAAACAGGGGGCTGAATAAAAAAAAAAACAAATAAATATGTCCCTTGAAATAATATTTAAAAAAACAAGCAGGGCTTCATGTGGCTATAAGAACACTTATTCACTATAAAGAAGTCGAATTTCTTATCATCTCGACCTATATTAAAACAACGTTATCCTGTCCGTCTTAATCCTTATTCTGCTACCGAACTTTAAATGAAATTTTGAAGGCGAATACTACTATTTCAAACCTTTTTTTCGGAGCAAATATACATCTGACAGTGTAGATTCAAGATCAGACTGCACGTTCTGTGCAATCTGATCTTAATCTATACTGTCCGCTGAAATTCGGTGAGTTGCTCTTAGTCGCATTAGTGGTGCGTGTTTGAAAAAAATCGTGCATTGAAAATATTTGTTTAGTTCATTTTGGTGTTCAAAAAATCACAGAAATACATGGGCATCTATTAGAGGAAGAGAAAGATTTGAATCTAGTTGTTTTTTTTAACATGTGGCAAGAAAATATCATTTTGATTTGTTTTTCATTGTCTGAATTCACCTGTCCTGATGTTGGGAAAAAGCGACTTCCAATTCTTTACCAAACCGACAACATTTCAGAATCGCCCAAATTGAATGCGTAATGGATGAGCCTGAAATACTGAAAAATTGTCTTTGAGAGGGTATACTAGTAATAACCGTTTTGTGACATGGAGAAAATGCTGGTTCCCAACAGTTTCTCTTTTTTGAACAATGTTTTTCATTGCCGTCTTCCAATTGGTCGTAAAAAACATGGGATTGTTTGGTCAAGAGTAAACAAGAAAGAGATAAAATAATTCAGTGTCATTCAACAATAAACATGGGAGTTCTGTGCGCAACAGTAGTGTTGATTCTTACTCGAATATTATGTGCTCTTGTTTCGGCTTCTAATGATGAAGACATTTATACTGTGACAATTCAAATGCCAAATGCAGTATCAATAAAGGTATTGTCTGTCTGTCTTTTTGCCTCTCTGTGTGCCTCTCTGCTTGTCTCTCTCCCTGCTTGCCTCCCTGTGTGTATGTCTGTCTGATTGACTGTCTATCTGTGTCTATCTGCCTCCCCCCCCTCTCTCTCTCTCTCTCTCTCTCTCTCTCTCTCTCTGTGTCCCCCTCTCTCTCTCTGTCCCTCTGTCTGTCGCTGTTTCTAAAACAGTAATTCATTTACATTGTGACAGCCTATTCACGCTTCATGGGAACAATAATAAGTGGTGGGACAGGAATCAATCCTGTCGCAATATCTATCACCAATTTCGAACTTGCGACATCAGGTTACAAGCCCCGTACGTAACCGATCGAACCACCGGGTTGGGCTTTTATATTTGGGTCGCGTTCTGGCAAAAGGGAGTTTGATGGCTCTCCGAGATACATCTTGGAACGCAAATCATCGCATAATTATAAATCAGCTAGCTTTATTATACTGCAAAGAAATTTCTCGTGATCTGATTGGTTAACATACCGGGAACCTACTAGTATATCATGTACTTTGGCAAAACCCACGTAAAGCAAGTTTCCTTTTTGGGTGCCCTGTAAACATAACTACTCTTGCAACACAGCATCCAATATGGCGGCGTTGATCGATCACCGAACTGCAAGCTTATGCACCAAACTGCACGTTTTAGTGACGTCAGTTTTCATTGAATTGGGGCACTCAGAAGGGAATTTCTATTTTGTCAGCATACTCAGTTTCGCTTAATGCGCTTTGAAAGGGTAAAACTTTGCAGTATAATAAAATTGATGTACGGCAGGGGACTTGGAAACTTGTTCACGGCTGTGTCGAATCATGTCGCCACCTCGCCTTCGGCCGTGAACAAGTTTCCATGTCCCCTGCCACCTGACCGTACAACTGATAAAGTCCATTTAGGCTACCAACTGGCAGGTAGACTGGTTTCTTGACTTGCAGAAAACGTACAGATATAGAGGATATTTGTTTTTTTATTTCGCTGAAAGATCGAAAGTTATTTCATTGAGTGAACACCATCGGTAATATTTTCACGAGTGGCGCAGCCACGAGTGAAAATATTACCGATGGTGTTCACGAGTTGTATAAATTTAGATCCTTCACCGAAAAAAACAAATATTCTATTTATTTCATGTTTTTAACCCTTTCGGGGAGGAGCTTAATCAAAACCCAGCACAGTTCTTTTCCGTTATTCCCCGTGGCGTACCCCTCCCGCATGGCAACGCATTAGAATATTACGTCAAGCGCGAGAAATGTAAGGCACATATATATGACGTCATATTTCCCATCTGGTTGTGAGGCACTCGCAATTCACCTAGGCAACAAGAACATGAAAATCGGTATTTTCACTGGTGGTACCAGTGTAAGATCGAAAAACATTTTCACTGCTATTTCTCGATATCCTACCGGAAAGCATGAAATAAAATAAAAAGTTTCGACCCATGTGACCAGTGTTTTCGGACAGCACAGCCTGGCATGGGTGAAGCTTTTTGCAGATGCATTTGATTATGACCCGGTTTTCTTTTCTTTTTTTTTTTTAAGAAATGGTTCATTCCCAATGGGTCGAGCCCCAGTAGCTCAGTCAGTAGCGTACAGGCGTGGTTCGATTCCCGGCTCGGTCGATTTCCTCCACAGAGGACTGATGATAAGATTCATTCCTCTCTCACCGCTGACCATTGTTTCGAGAATGGGTAGATCTATGTGAAAGCAGTCAGTGTTTATGGTGTTTAACGCCATTTTCAACGATATTTTCATGGTCAGGCGTAGTGGCCGCCGCAATATAACTGAAATAATGTGGAAAATTGCGTTCAACACCATTCAATCAATCGGTCAATCAACCAACCAATAAATCAATCAATCAATCAATGAATCAGCCATTTTCAATGGTATTATTCTGAACTGTATAGCACAAAGATGACGTTATTAAACTCGCTGTGTGTAGTCTTGTTCACTATACTTCTTACTGATAAAAATGTAGATGCATTGTTCTTTTGTACAAAAAAAAAAAAACTGTTTCAGCATTGGCAGACAAGACTTGAATCATGTTCAGTGAAAGGGGGCCTAATGCATCTACAAAGAGTATCAACCCAGGTCAGCCTGCGCTGTTTGAGCAGGATGACCTGGGTCGATACCTTTTACCATTTTTGAAAATCTTTGAAAATCTTCTTGTCTGAAACCATAAGGCCTTGGGCGACCAAATTTGGCATGTAGCTTTATCTAGTGGACTTCTACCAAGTTCCTTCAAATAACAGCCCTGAGGTGAAAAATTGGCCCCACCCCGGGGGTCACTTGTTTGATATTTTCTGCGTGTCCAAGAACCAGTCTACTTCGTGATTTATTCGATAAGACTCATTTTATGGTTCCATAATTATAAGATGACATGCTAGGTCTAATGAATCATGTAGAGGCATTAAACCCCCTTTTTCCAGAGTGTGGCTCATTGAATTCGTCCTTTTTCAGCACGATTCTTTGTTATGTCATGCAGCTAAGCTGGATGAAGAAGAAGCGTACATAGGTAAGATAGAAAAACAATGTAATTGGTTAAAACACCAACAAGATAGAATTCAATTGTTATTACTGTCTAGTACATAGCAGAATAACAAATTATATATATCTGAACCATCACGCTAAAAGGGACCGACCATCTGGGAATTCCGTACATCAATAAGATGAAAACAGACCAAAGATAGTGCAGGTCAATTTAAGTTGATATATCAAAATGATTGTATAATAAGGTAGAATAAACATTTTTCATGCAGAAAATATCATAAATGCGAAGTGTCAATCCTGATCAGACTGCGCAATTCAAGCAGTCTGACCAGGATTGACACTTCTCGCAGTTCCCAGAAACTCCCTTTTTGCATGACAGGTCACATATAGCTGCATAGAGAAATACCATGCCTACAAAGTCCGTTGTAACCCCCCCCCCTCTCCCACTCTCTCTCTCTCTCTCTCTCTCTCTCTCCGTCTTTCCCATCCTCCCCTTTGTCCCTGTCCGTGTCTCTTTCCACCCCCTCTCTGAAATAAAATCCATTATACGAAAAGTTAAATAAACTCAAATCAAGTGTTTTATCACAGAATGGATAGAAAATATAATCGAAAAAGGAGAAATGGCTGGTATAGTCAGTATTTTCTTCTAATCAAGCAACACGTCGGTTTACTTCAAAAACCCTGTTACAGGCAGTAGTTACGAAGTTTTTGAAGTAAACCAACGGACATTGTTTTAGAACTCTTTTAACCTAAGGTAGGTCACCCTTCAGCTGCTCATTAAATGAAACGGAAATATTTCATGTACTAATAAGCCAAACTCATGTGATCTCAAAGTTTATTTCACATGGAATAAAGAACTGATCCTAGAGGACAATGTAGATACAAGATCAGACTACACGCCCTGTGCAGTCTGATCTTGATATACATTGTCTGCAAGGGAAAACACGAAATATTGGTGGTTAAGGGTTAACGCATACATATTTCCAACAGTGAAGTATGTACCACATGCTACCAAGAAAGTAGCACACCATATGATGGTATACGGCTGCGGAGAACCAGGCTCGAACCGAACCTACTGGGAATGTGCCAGCATGGATGATATCTCTGACAGGTTTGTGGATTTATTTTTGAACCCTATGGCTGATACGCGGGACCCAAGGACCTTTTGTGGACAGTGTAGAACGCGCAGTCTGACCTAGGATCTATGCGACATTAAATTGACTTTTCCAAAATCAAAACGTTTGCTTACGACAAACGAAATGTTGCTCAAATCATGGAATTTGTGAAATGGCAGAAAACCGTTTGGGAAAAAGGAGAAAATGCTGGTGACCAGCATTTTCTCCTTTTCTCACAAGGTTTTTCAAATCCTTCTAGAAGAAGTAAAATCTTACGCTCGTTATAATTATTATCATTCCAACGACAGATTATATTAATCATAACTGTGTAAACTCTTAACTCTTATCCAGCTATAAAACTAAAATCAAATTCAATTTGATACTAATAACCCAATTATTGCTGTTTCAAAGTTCTGTGTTTGGGAATGATATTTCCTTATCGGACAGTGTAGATCAGAGATCAGACTGCATGTTCTGTGCAGTCTGATCTTGATCTACAATGTCCGCAAAAGGTCAGCAGGTCGCGCTAAGTAGCCAAAGGGTTAAAACAGGACGTATTAAGATTTTACCAAAACAGTCATCTACGTTTTCAACAATATCAGAACCCATCTACGAAAAAAATAAATCCGCCTCAGCTTGGCTGTAAATCATCATCATATTTTTTGCTATATTTAATTATTTGTCAATGTGTAAATGTTTGAAATTCGACCTATCAAACTTTCATCGGAGTTAGCTCCCGTATTTTAAACCCTATTTTCGATCTGTTTTATAAAACCTTTTACTCATAAGCCACAGAAGAGTGATAGTCAATATAAAATGGACCTTTGTGTAATCTTGAGTAACATCGTGGAATTATCAGAGTTGTATCAAACTATTGACAGCTCTAATCCTTTAGACCATGTGACAAACATTTTAATGTATGGTTCATGTTTGTAAGAACTGCAAGTATAATTATGTAGATAACAAATTCAGTGTAGCTACAATGTTAGAGTTTGACCTTAGTATTAAAGAAAATGTTGTGGAAAAAGGGAAAATGCTGGTAACCTGCATTTTCTCCTCTTCACGCAATGATTTTTTTCCTCGTCAACATGGGCACTTGGTCCAAACCTTCAATTCCACAACTTACACTGATTTCTGTCTATAATAAATACTATAAGGTTTCACAGCGGCCATGCTTTCTTTATATAATATACAATGTAAGTTGTGATTTCAACTGAACGTTTGGACAGAGTGCCTAGATCTATGCTCGTTGACGTTATAATTCAAGATTGGCAAAGGTTGAAAAAATCTCAGCCATGTTTAATTATGCATCATCTCTGTATCCGCTGAACTTGCATCAAAATATTACATGTTTAAGAGACCATTTTGACTGAATGTGCACCATTGAAAGACTGCCTATTGTAAGAGACGATGAGACTTTTTTTTTTCTTTTCTTAGACGGTCAATGTACGTATACAGGTTGAGCTCACGTGCATATGTAGCTATGCTTACTGTTATTAAAAATACCTATGTCATAGGTCTGTATGCGGTGACGGTGAACGACAGATAGTTTGGGCATGGGCTATGGATGCAGACGGGAGAAGCTTCACCGAAGGTAACTTCTTTTCACAAGAAAGAAAGAAACAAAGAAAGAAGGAAAGTTGATACATACTATTGTTATCATGAACGTAGGACATCATGGCATTTTCTGGTATCAACTGGGTGTTTCGTCTTAGTAGTAAATCCAACAAAAATATCATTTACACACTATGTAGCAATGGCAACATATTCTAATTTTCATAGAAAGATATTGTGCAGTTAGACAAATGGACATACGGATGGACAAGTGGTCAGATGGATGAAATTGCTGCTCACATATGCATAAATAATTTGCAAACGTGATATACTTTTACAGGCGTAGGGTTTCGTGTTGGCGGAAACACAGGGATACGGTATCTGGTTATACAGCTTCATTACGCCGACAAGTTTCCGGGTGAGTGACCGCTGCTTACTTTGAGTCAACATGTTAGGTAGCGATGTATAAATGTACAACGTGGACCAGTTGAACCAGCAAAGTAAACTTTTCCAGATTTCTGGTCCCGTATATCAATCGCACGCTGGTTAAGCCGGGCAACAGTAGTACTCTCTGCAAAGGAGACCGTGGTAAAAATGCGAATGACAATTCTGCTTGAATTCAGGTCTGTGAATAACGAATGATCACCATTTTCCTGAGAGTTCATCTGTACGAATACCATTGAGCCGAAAATACTTTCCATTCGCCCTACTTACAGATGAAACATATGTAAGTTTCAAGTACGAATAACTGTCCATAACAGCCAAAGCTCGAAACCGTCTCTGCAAAAAACAACGGAACGAAACCGAGACGAAAAGGGCAACATTCTCAAAATAGTAACAAATGCTGTAATCAAAATAATCAAGGTACTTTCACCACTTTAATACTCATGACATTTGATGTTGAAAAAATGCAGATTTAAGTTTTTCGGAGTCAAAGGAGAGTTTTCTATAGATAGGTAGATCAGTGATGCACAGGACTCCTTTCACACCAACCTGCAAATGGCCAGAAAATGTGGATTAATAAGAAATAATACTTAACACCTAACAAAAAACAAATGACAGTGAAACCCTACTTCTAGTTACATGTAGACCTGGCCTGTATGTCTAACAAAACTTTTGTAATCTTACAATTTAAAGGAATGAAGTTTTTTTTTTTTTTCCTCTTTAACCCTTTACCAAACAATGCCTGGTTTTTTATGACCCTGAGATGGAAGCCTTTTGAAAACATTGTGGGAAAAGGAGAAAATGCTGGTTACCAGCATTTTCTCCTTTTCCCACAATGTTTTTCACCCTGCTGGAAACAAACTATAATTTTTTAATTATTCTTATTTTGTCGTCTGCAAGTGCTTTCAATTTGGACCAGTCTAAAATTTTGTTGTTTGGTTAAGGGTTAAAGTATATGTATTTGGAAAGATTGACTCAGAAATTAGCAATCAGAAACAGTTTTGACTAAATTGATAGATCGATTTGAACAACAAGCAACCCATTGACTACAAGATCATTGTTTGCTTTTAGCCCTGCTCTGAAAGAAAGGGGTTTTATGCAACTTTATGATGCATTAAACTAACGGAGGTATTAGATTTGATGGATCCATACAATCCAGTTTTTCTTAATACTAGAATGAATCATCTGGTAGAATGATCATTTGACATGCAGATAATAAAATAATAGAGTAACCAAAAACTATTGAATAAACAGAAGTATCTTCAGTAGATCTACAAAATATTTATTTCGCTGCTACGGAGGCTTTAATTTTGTCACACTATCTGTATGTTTTAGGGTCAAAAAAATCCAAACTTTATACTTCAAATTATCCAAAAACCTGTTGTATTTTTTTGTTTTGTTTTTCAGAGGGGCAAACAGATAACTCAGGGGTGACACTCCACCTCACAAAAACAAGGTAAGTGATCTATTGATTAATTTTGGTTAATCTTATACATGTATTTCTAGAATAAATTTATTTATTTTGTTGTGTTGATAACAAATACAAGTATAGGTCAACATCGCACCGTCATTGCCTGACAATATAGATCAAGATCAGACAGAAATTTGCCTGAAATTTCCTGGTCCTAAACTTTTATTTTGCATAATAGTTTGATACAATAAGTAAGTAAGTGAGTAACTGGGTGAGTGAGTGACTGGGTGAGTAAGTAAATAAGTAAGTAAGTAAGTAAGTGATTGACTGATTGAGTGATGTAAGTAAGTAAGTAAGTAAGTATATGTAAGTAAGGTAGCAAGCAAGTCAGTCAGTAAGTAAGCAAGTAAATTTTCATTATAGTGACATGTGTTATACAACTACTTGAGAGTTCTACAAGTATGAAAAAAAAAACCTTCAACACCCGTGGGCATATACATGTATTTCACCTAAATGATGCATAGAATATGAATAGAAAATGAATGGTGGAGTACTAAAAAATACTTATAGACTGATGCACAAATACATTCAATTGTGCTTTATATGAGTTTTACAAGGGTAGAGAAAAAAAAGCTTTGTGTATGTACTTGTGTGTGTGTGTATATTTCACATACATGTACATGAAATGTTTAAGATAAGTACAGTAGGTAGTCATTGGCATTTGTAACTTCTTAAATCTTTGTTGGTCCTGTATGATGATGATGATGATGATGATGGTATTAATGACAATTGTCATGATGCTGATCAACATGATGACCATGCTTCTTAGTGTACTTTAACTCTTTCCCAAACAATCCCTGGTTTTGGTGACCCTGAGATAGAAGCCTTTTGAAAACGTTGTGGGAAAAGGAGAAAATGCTGGTTACCAGCATTTTCTCCTTTTCCCACATTGTTTTCTACCCTGCTGGAAACAAATTTCATTTTTTGTGTTACATTTATTGTGTCGTCTGCAAGTGCTTTCAATTTGGACCAGTCTAAAAGTTTGTCGTTTGGTAAAGAGTTGATACCAAAGAATCATGCTCTGTAAAAAGGGAGCTTAATGCATCTGAGAAAAAAAAATCGACCGATGTCAGCTGGTGCAGTTAGCACAGGCTTACATTTACTTCTTGCCATTGGCGAATATTCTGCATGTAGAAAGGACTATTCTACCTCAGGATTTATTCGAATATGAGGCAAAATGTTTTTTTATGGAATCATAATTGTGTGACAGCACCTTAATCCATTACCACACAATCCCTACTTTTGAGGCCCCTGAGAAAGAAGTCTTTAGAAAACACTATGGAAAAAGGAGAAAATGCTGGTAACCAGCATTTTCTCCTTCTCCCACAAGGTTTTCTACTCTTCACAAAACAAATTTCAAATTTTCAGCCACTTTTATGTTGTTGTCTGCAAATGCTTTCGATTTGGACAAGCCTAAAATATGGTCGTTTGGTAAGGAGTTAAGCAAATGTTAGAATACCTCCTTTCATGTATTGCAGACCATATTATACGTTTCAGGAAACCATACCAGGCAGGCTATTATGTGCTCTGTGCTGTTGGATATATCCCGCCATTGGTAAATGGTAAATAGAATAATTTTAATATGTTGTTTATTTCAAGACTAGGACAAGTTTTAACTTTTTTTTAACCGTTTTTTTTTTGTATTTAACTCTGATTTAAGTCAAATTGCAGCACCTGTTGCACCTATCCATGCATTCTTAAAGTTTCTTTTACCAGTACTTTAAGCAATGTTCTTTAAAGCCACTGGTTGCTTTTGTGCAGTTTTTGCAGACTTGAGTTTTGATCTCATGATACCCCCCCATCCTCAGATGTATTCTAAAAGATCAGCTTACTGAAAACATTTGAGCATTGCTCTGTGAAAAGGGCCCTTAACTCTTTACCACTCAATCCCTACTTTTAACGACCCTGAAGAATAAGGCTTTTGAAAACATTGTGGGAAAAAGAGAAAATGCTGGTAACCAGCATTTTCTCCTTTTCCCACAATGTTTTCTACCCTATCATAGACAGAAATCATTATTTAGGCTATATTTGATTTGTCTGCAAATGCTTTCAATTTCGTCAAGTCCTAAATTTTGTCGTTTGGTAAAGAGTTGATGCAGTTGCAAACACTATTGACACATGTTGGTAGATGCATTCCGCACAGGCTGACATGGGTTGAAACTTTGTACTTTTGGTAAATTTTCTGCATATGTAAGGTCCATTCTACCTCATTCTTTGGTAGGTTGTTATACAAAATGCATTCTTTTGATCCATAATGAGGTGATGACATGTTATGTTGCACAGAGATGCATTATGCTCCCTTTTCTTAGAGCACTGGTCACTTTCAATATCTGTTCCTTTTTTTGTACACATAAGTTGCATATCGTCGGTTTACTTACAAAACCTCATAACTACAGCTTGTAACAAGCTGTAGTTACGAGATTTTGGAAGTAAACCGATTATATGTATTTGTCTTATCTTTTAAACAGGGGAGACAAATCAAATCTTATCCATGGGCCGTTTCTCAACTTTTGTATCCCTTTAAAATTGAATCATTGTAGACTGTCTTGCATTGATTTTTATTGCCTTTTCATCTTATAGAATTCCACATTGAAACTGCATGCACGTTTGACAAGAATTACACCATTTATCCGGTTGCTTACAGAACACATTCTCACACGCTAGGTAAGTAGACAAACATAACTATTTATGTAACTCTAAGGTCACTAAGCTGGACTCAAGGACCTTTTGCAGACAATGTAGGCAGTCTGATCTTGAATCTACTCCGCCCGATAAAAAGATATTTTTCTCCAAAAAAATAAATTTGAAGTAGGATTGTTTGGACTTTTAGTGCCAGCTTAAAAGTATGATTTAACTATTAACCCATTACCACACAATCCCTACTTTTGGCGACCATGAGAAAGAAGCCTTAGGAAAACATTGAGGGAAAAGGAGAAAATGCTGGTAACCAGCATTTTCTCCTTTCCCCACAATGTTTTCTACCCTTCACGAGGCAAATTTCAAATTTTCAGTCACTTTTATTTTGTCTTCTGTAAATGTTTTCAATTTGGACCAGTCTAGAATTTTGTCATTAGGTAAAGAGTTATGCAGTGTGAGGGTTACCAACTATTCCTGTAGTATCGTTTTTTATATTTTTCCTGTTGGACACGATTTAGTGTGTGTTTGGCAGAATATCTAGGTTAAGATCAGCCTGCTCTACATTAATATGCAATCTGATATGAATCTAACCTTTCCCTCTCTACTTTGATGCTCTTATGCATACATATACATGTATTTCCTATGGGAATGGCACTTGAAATTGTAGACATCAAACCGTGCGATTGTTAACACTTGAAATTCAGGTTATAAGGGTTTTACTGTGACAACATGAGACAATACTAAGCATTAGGGCGGTCCTGACCCAACAATATTATCTATAAAACAAAACATAACATTTTTAAGAAAAGTAAAAAACATTTTTGTAATCCTTTGTTAGAGGACAGACTTGTAGACTGGTCAAAACTGAAAGCATATGCAGACATCAAATCCAACGTGCCAAGAGTGATTGACTGACTGAATGGTGTATGGTGTACTTAGCTGTCATCGTCATCTCAGTCATATACAAGCGTACCTATAAAAGTTTGAATGGTTCATTTTTTAATAAAGAGAAAACACCAGAAACAAGACAAGTAGCCTCTGTGTAAAAGGGCTAAATGCATCTGCAAATAAATATTGATCCAAGTCAGCCTGTGCAATTCATGCAAGCTGACCTTTACCAAAATATTTTGCTCAGGGTTGTTTGCATGTCAAAGGACCTGCCTAAATAGTGATTCAGACGTTTGTTAGATCTTTTTTGACTGTTAAAGGTGTAGTAACATCTGGGTACCGTGTTCGGGGTGGCAAGTGGACAGAGATAGGTCGCATGTCTCCACAGTTACCGCAGGTAGGACTCAAGAAAAAAAAAAAAAAAAAAAACCCCATAACTCTTTACCAAACAACAAAATTTGAACTTGTCCTTTCTGAAAGCATTTGCAGACAAGAATATAGATGTGACTGAAAAATTGAAACTTGTCATTAGAAGAGTGGAAAACATTGTTGGTAAAGGAGAAAATGCTGGTTACCAATATTTTCTCCTTTTACCACAATGTTTTCTAAAGGCTACTCTCTCAGGGACGTAAAAGCAGGGATTGTTTGGTAAAGGGTTAACTATTCCCCCTTTTTGTTGAGATGGAAGGGACCTTCCTACCTAGCTCAGTGGTCAAGGGTTAGGATTTGAAACCTGAATTTGATCTTCAGACTTCTTTTGCGGCACTGGCTTTTTCATAAGATCGTCCAAGGGTAACAAGTTCTAGAACGCTAGCTTGATCATAGGTGAAACCCAGACATCACATAAATAACTGAGCTAACTGTTATTGGTAAATTTTCTGCATGTCAGATGACCATTCTATCCCCAGACACCAGTTGTTAGACCTGCTTGATTATATGGGTCCAGAAATATATGATATCTTGCGTAGCATAAGGTATCATGGTAGATACATGCACCTTAGATTGCCTTTGCAAAACCATGGTTTATATTATAAATCAAACATTTTTTTTGAGATGACAGATAATTAGAAGTTGTCAGAAAATAGATCTGAGTATGTGCAAATCTACAATGTTGTGAACTTGAACTGATAATTCTATGAAATACAACCACTGAAAGTGTATGTAACAATAGTCACTTTAACAATGGCCTCTAAGGAAGCCAAACTTTTCATTTTAAAGGTTGTGTAGAGGCATTATTACAACGAGTCTTTTTTCAGTGTGAAATACAATCATGATCCATGTATTATATGATTCACTGTAAATTTTGTAGGAATTGTGGCCATTGTTTTGACCCAGAAGCTGATGATTGTTACGCGAGGACTTTTGCAGACACTGTAAATTAAGATTAGACTGCACAGAACATGTAATTTGATCATTTATCTACACTGTTTGATAATGAGATATTTTTCCCTCATAAATAACTTTAAAATAGCATTATTATTTTTTTACTATCAACTTGCAAGTTCCATCTAACTTACTACGTAGGTTAAAGATAATACTAGTCTGTATATTTGCTTTTGCCGTCATTGTTCAAAATGTTCTTTTTCCTTTTTATTTTAATCTTACAGACATTTTACAACGTGACGACCAGCGGAATTAGGATCAGTCAAGGAGATATACTAGTAAGACTAATTGCATTATATGATTTATCTGTACCAAATAATCACAAGTTTTAAGGACCATCAGAGAGAGGAATTTTGAAAATATTGTGGGAAAAGGAGAAAATGCCTTTTAAAAGTAACACACAGTATCTAAAAACTACATTTAATTTGTGCTCTATAAATGGTGTGGATTTGTACAAGTCCAAATTTTTCATGTTTTTGATGCATATGCAGTATGCCCCCTTTTCACAGATTACAAGTCCTATCCTGTCAATTTAAACATTTTAATGAGTCAGTTAAGTGTGAATATCCGTCATATGCTTTAAATATTCATCTCTTCTCATTTCAACAGGCCGCACGATGTACAATGAGTAGCCAACGCCAGGCTTCAACGAAAATTGGGTAAGCTCATACAAAAAAGATCTACTCTCCTTGCCGAAAGTTACAATACAGTAGACTATTTAATCTCAAACCCTGTCCATGTGACTAGCCAGGCTGCGTCTGATCATTTTTTTTCCTTTTCATAATATTCTAGTAATATGGCAAAGATATGGGGGTTGGGGGTTGATGGGTGGGGCAGGGCATCTCTAGTGTGCATTATACCCTATCAGAAGGTCATCATGATATGATTATGTATTCATAAAATCCATTTTGTCTATCGACCAACAGCCATGATTTAGAATGGTCCTCCGACATTCAAAGAACTGATCAATAACAAAAAGTTTTGTCAAGGTCAGCCTGTATGGGCTGTGTAGGCTGACCTCAGTTGACACTTTTTGCAGATGCATTAAACCACCTTTTTGCATGGCCCATTAAACATATGTGAACCATTATGCAAAACGGGACCATCTGGGAATACTGTACATCAATTAGATGAAACAGATCAACGACAGTGCAGGTCAGTTTAAGTTGATAATTCAAAAATGACTGTATGACTGTACAACGAATATTTAGTACAGGGGATGCATTAATACTGTTCTGTGATTACCAAAGCAAGCTACATGTAACTAAAAATATTGTACACAAATTGCCATGGTAACACTCTGTTTAACCACGGTGGCAGATGCCTGATGAACCGTAAAAGAGAACATCAAATATCCATGCACAGGATTTCTTATTTTTCAAGCTCTAATTCGAAGGCACAATTGAGGAGGTAGTCTTCTGAGTTGAAATACGAAAATAATTGGTAATTAACCTGAAATGCCTTGATATATAAATCATTTCAAGTGCTTGTTTATGTAATTGCATCAAACTCTTTGAGCCGTGCCCTGCGAAAAGGGAGCTTAATGTTTTACTAAAAGTATCGACCCATGTCAGCCTGCGCAGCCTGCACAGGCTGACATGGGTCGAAACTTTTTGCCATTTGTAAATATGGTGCACGTCAGAGGACTGTTCTTCCTCCAGATCCAGTCTACCATTAGATTAAGTATATGAACTATAGATCCTTAACTTTTTGATGACCTTTTTGGTTTCAACCTTTACCACCCAACAAGATTTCAGACCTATCCGAACTGAAAACATTTGCTGATGACAGTTTCAATGTGGCTCATATGAAATGATTTTTCTTTGAAAGGGAACAAAACATTGAAGGAAAAGGAGAAAATGTTGGTAACCATCATTTTCTCCTTTGCCCACATTTTTTTTCAAAAGCCGTCTCTATTGGGGTGTTAAAAGCCGTCATTTTGTGATAAAGGGTTGATGTATCACAAGACTGCACAAATCCCCCTTTTCCTACAGTATCGCTCATTTTGTTTTCCACTTTTCAGGGCCGAGCACTCTGACGAAATGTGTAATTTTTACATCATGTATTACACAGACTTTCCGGGAAATCTACGTATTCAATACTGTATCAGAAACGCCCAAGAATTCCAGTGGTCTACTTACCTTTCGAAACCTCCGGAGACTGCAAGTTCAATCGATGGATTACCTCCCTTTACAAGAGTTGATCCGTATGCAGACGAACCGGTAGAGAAAAAAGCAATAGAATAACTGCTTCGTGTTTTTTAAAATCTTTTGTCTGTGATTTGTACTTTGTTTTGACTTAATCTGAATTGAAAACTATTGGCGAAAATGATTTAGCAACACCAATGAAAGAAGAAATAATTGAAAACAACTATAAAAGAAGTTTTCTTTCTTTATATGTATGCATGTAAACATCAACTTTCGGTCAGTTGAGGGTGCGTGTTTTATTCCTACCGTAGGCACGACAGGCCATCTAAAATTACTAATAGTCTTTCAGATGAGACTTCAAACCCAGGTCTTGTGTGACTGTGATATACACCGTGTTTGGTGTATTGCACAGTCACACAGGATAGGGGTTTAATGTCTCATCTGAAAGACGACGTGTTTGGAGTATAGCACAATCACACAGGACATGGATTCAATGTCTCATCCGAAAGAGGACGTGTTCGGTAGCACAGTCACACAGGACATGGATTTAATGTCTCATCCGAAAGACTATTAATAAATTTATGTGAAACTCGGAATTGGTTTCGTCCTGTACCCTGCACTATCCCCCGTAAAAAAATAGCTAACAGCCTTAGGGAGCATTGCCCATATAGGAAACACGTGTTCGGTATATAGCAGTCACACAGGACATAGGTTTAATGTCTTATCCGAAATACGACGTGTTTGCTATAAAGTACAGTCACACAAGACTTGGGTTTAATGTCTCATCTGTAACACTAACGTAAAAGAACATTAACTCGGCAGGCACATTGACTCGTCACTTTTTGTTTTTGTTATCTCTTCTTCGATGACGTGATCTGAAAGTTTACAGGCACACATTTTTTGAAAGATACACAAGTGTTCTTTTTTTTCTGATTTAGATACCATTTCCCACACCACTATGTGTTGGACTTTTTAGGCACTGAAAAATCCGCTAAACTCGGCATCAGTCGGTCGGCTTGGGCGACGACAAGTTTCTGTTTCAGCTGTCTCGGGCGAAAGCTCGCAGTAAAGTTTTTAGACGCATGGGTGATGCAAGAACCACGTATTGATGCTGTAGAATGTCTATTCTCACATGATTTATATCTGTTTGCTAAGAAAGAGCCTTTGAAAGCAAAGAAATAAAAGTGAAACAAAAATGACGACTTACAACCCAATTGACGACTTAGTGTTCCCATATTTTAGTTAGATATTTGAAATGATATTTTACCGACTGGCACAGAAATAAAGCCTAAAAAGTGTATTTTCGTTTACTTTATGTGAATAATATGTATATCCTAGGTGCAATTAAGTCTATTTAGAAAGATTTTAGAGGGCACAAGGCCGAACTGGCAACGAACCATGTGTCTTTTCTTATTTTAACCAGAATCTGTTTCCTTTTTCAGAGTATTGTAATGTAGTGATATAGTGTAATATTCTATTGATGAAGTGGTGCAAATAACACTGATAATACACTAAATAATGATTCTGAATATCATTTTTAACTTTTTTTTGCATATCGAACCTAATTCTGGGCCACAATGTTCAACAAAACAAGTACAGATTTCACATCAAAGTTTCATTTTAAGAGCTTAATCTTTATAGCTGAAGAAATATTTCTATGTTTAATTTCGATATTCTGTCCTAAATTATAATACCAGCCTGTTCAATTATATATTAATTTCATCTTTTTTCTGTTTTTAAATGCAGCCAAATCTATAAAAGATCTACTGAGCCAAGAGGATATGGCCAAGCCAAAACATGCTTACTGCTTGAAAATGTTCGACAGAACACAAACGTGTATACGTATAAGGCTCTTAATTATGTCTCGATCATTGCCTCCTAAATAAGGTCAAGCAAAAGTAACTGAAGACAAAGGCATGAAAAATGTAAAACAAGGCCAGGAGTAGTAGCTAAACGTACACTGTATATCTCACAAATGAAAGATGTTCAAGACAACAAAAATGGCACTGTAACAGAAGCATTAAAATCTTTGGACACCCTACTCATACTGATAAGTAAAAATAAGGGTAAACAAGACAATTAGAACTAAAAATAAGAAAATTTGTAAAAGTAACATGTGAAAATGAAACCAGAAAAAAATAAAGATTAAATCATTTGATATTGAATTTATTCTTAGTGTTGGTTGCAGACTGTGACTTGATGAGGAGAAATTCAGATAAATGACATGTGCTTTTAATCAATTCCCTTTTCAAATAGATGCTTGTTGAACCAAATACATGTATAGACTATCTAACATTTTTGAAGAATATAGTAGTTATACATATAAGTCAAGCAATGTTGTATGATTGTATTAAATGACCTCAGGGGGTTTAAAGAATGAAGCTATTGTGTGATCCTTGGTTTACTTGTATATTGTTGTTTTGCTCATCCATCAGAGTATTAAAACATGTAATACATGTATATACATTTAAAACAAGTAATCAAATTTCAGATTTTCAAAGAAGACCTTGCAAAAACTTCATCGGAAATATTTATCTAATTCAAATAACACTTAAAATAAATTTTAACTTTCCCTGAAATCATTCCAAATATTCAACTGGATAAGCCTGTAAAATCTTTGGGCTCATTTTACATCCATACATGTGTTTTACATAAATCAAATTTGCTCGTTTACCTTTAGTGATCATCGTTTTAATCAGTAGTGTCTCATTATAAATTAAAAACTGCACTTTTTGCTGGTAGTTGTTGGCTTTTTAGAAAAATATTGAAATGACGACTTAACATTACTAGTGGTGACGACTCAACGTTCCAAGTAACAGTAAGTCGGCAGTCGTAACCAGGTGACTTTAGGACACTGTTAAACACCCTTTTGAGCATTATATCGATGTAAGAAACGTCTTTAAAGACGTCCAAAGGTCTAAAGAATATTTTGGGACACGATACAAGTCCACAAAACTATAGGATTCTCTTCCAGCTCTTCATTTATACCGAAAATTGACGACTTAATGTTCCTTTACGTTATTAGTAATTTTAGGCGTAACTCGGAATCGGTTTCGTCCTGTACTCTGCACTATCCCCTGTTAAAAAAAACCTTCATAGCCTTCAGGGGTCGTTGCCCATATAGGAAACCGCTGGCGGCGATAAATTAATGTAAATTCAATCTTTGATACACACATGAAACTATTTTAAGGACCTTTTCAAACAGCCCGAATAGCTCAAGTAGTACAGCGTAGGACTTGTAAATATAACCTTTTAACAAGAGTCGGTAACTAAATCATAGAACTGTCTCATAATGATAGCCCTCTCGTACACCGAAAACTCACGCTGCAGTCCAGTGTCTATCTTGCCGTTTAATTTTTAAAGATCTCCAGACCTTTTTCCTCACTATTTTTGAACAGAAAAAAAAGTCAATTTATCTGCAAGAAACAACAATTTCCACATCTTTATTAAGTTTTCTCTAACCGTGTTGATTTTTCTTATTTGAAATTATCAGCATGGAATGAGGATGTAGCATTCATGAGTGCAACTTTGAAAGAGATAGAGAGGTAAAGGTTGTGGATTTTTGTGAGATACGATATATCATTTGGTCGTGTTCACCATACATTATAAATTACATTCTTATTAGATGAGAAAGTAACGCAATTACTGATTGGCTAAACCGTCGGTTTAGCCAATCAGAAATTGTGTTACTTTAAAGGAGAAAATCATTGACAATTGGACTACAAATGATATTTAGAATGGTTAAAATGAAATACTTGCCAAGGACTGTATAGGGAGATCGACAGTTGAAGGGAAACAAATACTTATGAACTTCCTTCCGGTACTATCTCCCCTTATTTCTTATCCGTTGCGGGTGACTGGTTGCCAATGTAAACATTTCTGTTCTTTTTTCTGTTTATCGACCGCCACGTGATATCGGAATCCATTTATTTACAAATAACAGTGTTTGATAGGAGTGAGGCATGTGAACTTGGAAACAAAATGTATATAACTTGAATATAGTGACAGGAATGCAGGACTAAGAGTAAATAATGATTTAGATTGCATCTGTTTTAAATAGGGAACTGTTAACCTACCGTGGTTCGCATTGTGTGTTACAGTATGAGCATTTCGATGGCTTTGCGCACGGTCTTATCTGTAACAACTAGCTCGGGCAAATAAGCAAAACTATACAGATTTTCGCGCGCAGACAGTTTCTTTAACTGAAACTGTTTATGAATATCCCCATTCCGGGACACCGTCGGCCTATCTATAATGTTTAGAACTAGAGGCTAGTCATTGGCGAACGTCGATGAATTTTTGCATCACAGATTTTTAAAGATTCAAAATGAAATTATGAAAACGAAAGCATCGAATGTAGTAACATTTTTGTATTCACCGTTAATTAACTGTTTATCATACAATTCCGAGTTTAAACGACTCTGGAGATGACAGCTTTTGAAAACATTGTGGGAAAAGGAGAAAATGCAGGTAACCTTGGAGTATTCTCTCCTTTTCCACAATAGTGATATCTGTCATATTGCAGTCAACTTCCATCATTTTAGTCACATTTCGTCGGTGTACTTCCAAAACCTCGTAACTACAGCTTGTTACAAGCTGTAGTTACGAGGTTTTGGAAGTACACTGACGACCTGATTTGTCATCCGCAAATGCTTTCAATTTGGACATGCCTAAATTAATCCTACTCTACATTCACTGATCTAATAGGATATGAAGGACATTTCGACATCGGTAAGTGCTATGCTCTCCCAGAATCCTTTTTGTATGTACTATAATGAGTAAATACTGTTGGAGTACCCAATACATAGGTTTCGATAAAGAAATTATCAAGTGATAACCATCACTGAATAATTTCTACGTAATACATCTGTTCTGTTTTTTCATCAGTTAGTAATGAAGGAACTAGAGTTATGCAAACCTTTTCAAACTAACGAAAAAAATCAACAATGAAACTGCTCACATATCTTGATACACGAAGATGATTTTAAGGATTTACTAAAGCTTAATTTATCAGGCATCGAAGAAGATCAACTAAGATCAGACTTCATACACGTGTAGTCTGATCTTGTCTCTCCTTCTCACAAAGGCTATCTGAGGTCGCGGAACGCGGAATGTGGGTTAATGTTACAGTTAGTTAAAAGTGTGTATTGGTCTAACTTCTCTTACCCTTTTCACGCCGTAGAAGTCAATAACGGTTTTTGCGGCGACATAGATCAAGATCAGACTGCACTGACAGGCATTCTGATCTTGGATCTATACTAGCCCCTGTATTCAAGCCTGTAATACTTTTTTGTTGGCTTTCAGTTGACTTTTTAATCAAATAACGAAAGAAGTTAGGTTAATTTATCCGACAGAGTAAATAATCCATGACGATTGTAGAGGTTATAAAACCAACTGGCTGTATCGCACACAGTGCATACAATGTATAATACAGGAAATAGTGATTGCGTATAGTCAGGCTTGAGATTGACCTCGAGAGGGGGGTCAGAATGGATAATCCCGACCCCGGGACTAACCTTAAACTTCTGGATGGAACGGTGTCGGAGGTAGTGGGCGCGTCCTCGAAAATCATTCGCGTGTTTTTGAGTTCAACGTTCTCAGGTAAGCGAAATATATATTTTTAATATAGGGGGCCTACCGGTATAGATCTATATTGGGTTTTTGTACATGTGTAATTAAATTGTGTAGTATATGGCTTGTTACACGCGAAAAAGGGCATATGGATATTTGCGTACAGTGTCGTCCCGGATCAGCCTGCGCAGTCCGCGCAGGCTAATCCGAGACGGCACTTTACGATTGCATTAGATATGTGCTGCAGTAGACTTGCGCAAAACAAATAATTACAAAAAAGGTACATGTAAGTTCCGTCCAGCTATCCATTCCGTTTCTCGTTTCTCGTTCATGCTCATTTCAGTTAACTCTCTATCAAACCATGTTTATCAAGCAAAATTTTATACTTGCCAGATATGAAGCATTGACCTACAACAAACCATATATGGCTTAGATTACAGGGATTGTCTCGGAAAGGGCTGAAAGGGCTGAAAGTGGTAGGAAAGGAGAGAAAATGCTTGTTACCAATTTCTCCTTGTCGCACAATGTTTTTAATAGGTTTCCAACTCGTGGGCGTTAAAATTAGACTTTGTTTCGACAAAGGCAAACAAGCATATATATTTTTCATATGTTGGTTTGCCCGACCCCACCAAAGATGTAAACCTTTGACCGTTTCGAACCTCCGAAACGCTCTTCCTCCACTGTCGTATAATGTGATGAATAAACAAAGTTAATATACCAGGATTGTCCAAAAATTCCGTGACAATTTCAATAGCAAATGAGAAAATAAGAAATTTGTCACAGGGTTTAGGGACAACCCTCGTGCCAACAAAACAATATTTACATAGGTCAATATGCGCATTATTTATGAAAAACACATTGAAACATGCAGTTTTGTTTGCGTGAAGATAAAAGATTGTAGAGAACTTCATATCGAGGCTATCTTTATTGATTTGAGATATTCTCTGTGAAAAGGGGGTTAAATCCTTTACCAGAGGGCAAAATTGTAGCCTTGTCCAAATTGAGAGCATTTGCAGACGACAATTTCAATGTGGCTCAAATGGTGAAGTTTTTCTTTAATAGGGTAGAAAACATTGTGGGAAAAGGAGAAAATGGTTAACCAGCATTTTCTCCTTTTCCTACAATATTTTCTAAAAGCTTCTTTTCCAGGGTCGTTAAAAGACGGCGTTGTTCGGTAATGGATTAATAAATGTCCTTAACCCTTTACCACACGACGAAATTTCAATCTTGAACAAATTGAAAGCATTTGCAGACGACAAAAAAAAAGTGATTGAAAATGTGAAATTTGTTTTTGTGAAGAGTAGAAAATATTGTGGGAAAAGCAGAAAATGCTGGTTACCAGCATTTGCTCCTTTTCCCACTATGTTTTTTAAATGCTTCTTTCTCAGGGTCGTCAAAGGTAGGGATTGTGTGGTGATGGGTTAACAGCCTTTAGTCAGAGTATGGTTCCTTTCTATCTGCGAAGGCAATAAAAGATTATGTTAATGTTCTATCGAGACGACAAAATTTTATACTTGTTGAAGTTGAAAGCATTTTTAAATAAGTGGTTTGTTTCCAAAACCTTTCATACTCAGGGTTATTAATTAATACTCTTGATCGTGTGACAATGGGTGAAGCAGCGTATGCTACAATTCTTAAACTTATGAGCTTTGAAAATCTATAATAATTTTCCAAATACCTCCTGACTTATTTTTAGGGTTGATCCTTTTGAAAGTAAGATGAGATAGGTGAGTGGCCACCTTTAACAAGCACATTAATGTTTTAACATTTCTACAGTAGACACTGATTCGAGTTTTGTGGTAATATAAATCTATATGTATGTGCAAACAAATTGACACAAATGTGACAAGCGGCATTGAAAATGAAACGTTATATGAATGTTAAATGTACATAGGAACAACGTACTAAAGGTACTCGTTATGAGCAATTTTCCACTTTACCAAGTTTTCAGAGCAGTCTAGTGCCAGTCTTACAAAATGTAGTACATGAGGAATTGGGTTTGATAACACCTTGTAATTTGTTGCTCATTTCAAGGGTGACGTGATTTTAAAATGAAGTAAAATTAGTTTTTATTCACCGTCACGTTTTCTTGTTTCGAATGTCACGCTTTCTTGCATCACGCCGCGTTCGTTTGCAAGGTAATGAGCCCTTTTCCGAACAGTGCTGTATATTCATGACCAAATAGGACAGAGTTTTGAGAACATTGTGAGAAAAAGTGAAAATGATGGTGTTTAGCATTTCTCTTTTTTCCTGCAAAAGCAAAGTTTTTTCCAAACGATTAACGAAAATCTCTGTATCAAATCTTGTTCAAAGAAGGACTCCGAAAAAAAATGTCCCTGGGCCCGTATTCACCAACCATTCTTAAGAACGTTCTTTGTCTTATTCTTCAGAATTTTCTACATTTGTAAGCAACACGACTTCTGATTGGCTAAACCATTCGGTTTAGCCAATCAGAAGTTGTGTTACTAACAAAAATGGAAAATCTTGGAGAATAAGACTAAGAATATTTTCAAGAATGGTTGGTGAATATGGGCCCTGGTTTCAACAATATTTTCTGTATACAAGAGACACACAGGCTACATAGACATATTTAGGACGGTCGAGAACCAGTTTTATGGCACAATGTATTTGCTTGGTAATAGATTCTGGGTAAAAAAAATAGGTAACAGAGCATTTGAATCACGTTCTGTGAAAAAGGGGGTTTTGATACCATCTGCAAAAAGTATTGACCCAGGTCAGCCTGCGCAGCCTACGAAGTTTTTATCTATTGGCCAGCTTTCATTTATAGGTCTAAAACGGGTCTTCTTTCTGCAAGAATGATCCTGGGCAACTCAGAGCACGTGTAGGATTAGAAACCTCGATTCCTCAGGGTCGGTTCGCAATCGACCATATTTTATGTTGGGGCGAATATCTTTTGGCAGGATACTCAAGACTTCTTAATCTTGTGCTTGTGAAACAAAGAACATACATACACATTATTAAGTTAGAAATCGCCATGATAGATCTATAATTAAAATAAAGTTGAAAGCGGGTCAGACACAATTCGATCATTTGCATCCTAACCCCAACCTCAATCTTTCCATTAGCTATCCAAAACTACCTCGGACATACCTCGGTATTCACCACTAGTCTATATCTCTTTATTTCATGCTTTCCAAAATACCAGTGAAAATATCGATTTCTATATTCTAGTTTCCTAGGTAATTTGCGCGTGTCTCACAAAACAGATGGAAATATGACGTCATTAAGCTTACAATTCTCGCGCTTTGAAACGTAATATTGTAATGTGTTGCTCTGCGGCAGGGGTATGCCACGGGGAATACCTGAAAAGAACTGTGCTTGATTTTGATAAAGCTCCTCCCAGAAAAAGGGTTAAAAGCATGAAATAGATAGAATATTTTTTTTTAAGTGAAAGATCGAAATTTCTTTCATCTCCTGAATTCTATCTGTAATATTTTCACGAGTGGCGCAGCCACAGTGAAAATATTACCGATGGTGTTCACGAGATGAAATAAATCAGCCACTCGTGAAAATATTACAGATGGTGTTCACGAGACGAAATAAATTTCGATCTTTCTCAGAGAAAAGCAAATTTCCCCAATATCTACATAAATAAGATACCAAAGAATGCCTTATCAAAATGAAAGAAGTCGGTTCACCAATTTTAAAACCTGTGGTATCAATGGTGGATTTTATTTGACCTTCGATATCAGCTGCACTCTGGCAAAAGGAGGTTAAATCCATCCCCATGATACATTATAGCATGGAAGTCATCATAATAACCATACACCGGACTTAGTAGTGAGGTAGAAGTGTCCTTTGACATGCACAAAAAAAAATACCCAATGCAAAAAGTTTCGATTCAGGTCAGCCTGCGCAGTCCGCGCAGGCTGATCTTAATCGATACTTTTTGCAAATGGATTAAACCCACTTTTCACAGAGCATGTTTGATATTGAAATAGTTTTTATCTTCTACCATACATTGGTTGAATATAACATATTTGAAGGCTGTAAAACTTGCCATGAAACCGTGAACGGAAACGTCTGATAAACTCATTCAACTCCTTATCTGACGATTAAATGTAAGATTTGTCCATGTTTAGAGAACTTTAACTCCATTACCAAACGACATAATTTTAGACTGGTCCAAATTGAAAGCATTTGCAGACGACAAAATTAATGTGACTCAAAAATCGAAATTTGCTTTGGGAAGGGTAGAAAACATTGTGGAAAAAGGAGAAAATGCTTGTAACCTGCATTGTCTCCTATTCCCACAGTGTTTTCAAAAGACTTCTTTCACAGGGTCGTTAAAAGTATGGATTGTGTGGTAAAGAGTTCAGGTAAAAAAATAATGTAGCTCAAATTCTATAATTCATCTTTGATACGGTAGAAAACATTGTGAGAAAAGATATTTTACTGCTGTAAAATTTGCCATGAAACCATGAACAAAGACTTTTCATAACCGTATTATAACTTCTTATCAGACAGTTAAATGTTGGACTGATCGATATTTAGAGAACTTTAGATATGTTGCAAAATAAAATGGTTGCTCAAATTTTCAAATTCATCTTTGACAGGGGAGAAAACATTGTGGGAAAAGAAAAAAGAAATGCTGGTTACCAACTTACCAGCATTTTCTTCTTTTCATACAATGTTTTCAGAAGCTATCTTCATCGGGCTGCGATTATTGGTTGATTGATTGCATTTAGTTTCAACATTATTTCAGTTATATCAGGGCGGTCGGTGCATCTATCCGTGCTTCCCTGAAGTTTCCAGTACTACACACAATTTTATTTCCAAACCACCGGCTGCTTTCCCAAACAACCATCTTCAAAATATTAGTCAGCAATAACTGGATCCATTTTTTCAAAAACCTTCCTTTCCAGGGTCATTCAAACTCGGAACTGTTCGTTAAAAGGATAGACAAGCGGGGACCTGTTTTATTACATTCAGATAGCACCTTGTGAAACGCGTATGTACACAAGATAAACAAAACTAGAATACGTTGATAGAACAAACTGATGGGCACTCTAAAGCTCCTTGGTTGATACAAAAGAGTCGAGCTCTATGAAAAGGGTGTTAAACTCACCATCGTGGTACATTATATTCAGCAAGTCATTACAAGAATATAGAGTTTATTTCATCAGCTTGTGGTTAATAAGGCAGACCTTTCCCTTTCGAGGCAAATATTTCCCCATATTAACCACAAGCTGATGAAATAAATTATATATCATATTTCATCTGATTATTTTGTCAACGAGTGCCTCTATTAAAACTAGTGATCTCAAGTCAATAAATCAGATTTTCGATAGTAGGAAATTATTTACTGTGACGGGGAAATAATCCCCCCCCCCCTCCAGCTTGAATGACGACATTTCTTTACCCATAACATTTCTAAAAATAGACACATGAAACGTAGTTGTACGGTCAGGTGACAGAGGACTTGGAAACTTGTTCACGGCTGTGGTAAATCATGTTGCCACCTGACTGTACAAAGAATTTATTATACTGCAAAGTTTTACGATTCCAACATTTGTTTATTTTACTTGTTTTTGGTCTAAAAAAAAACTGAGCACGCTGAGGAAGCTGAATTTCCCTTCTGAGTACCCAAATTCAATGAAAACTGACATCACGGAAAACTGACGTCACTGAAACCTTGGTAATACGTGCTGAAACGTGTAGCTTGGCGCATAATCTTGATGTTAATCTTGATCGACGCCGCTATTTTGGATGATGTTTTGATAGTATAGTCATGTACACGGGGCTCCCATACAGGAACTGCTTTTACGTTGGTTTTGCCAGTGTACATGATATATGTGTTCGGGGCATATAGTCCACTCAGATCAGGAGAAATTTATTTACAGTACAATAAAAACCAACTTTGTCTAACAACTGGCTGAATCATAAGGTAAAATCTTCCTTGGACATGCGGAAGATCTACAAATATCAAAAAGGTTTCGACCTATGTCAGCCCTCGTGCATATACTGCACAGGCGGACATGAATAGATATTTCTTGCAGATGCATTAAGTCCCCTTTTCACAGAGCATGGATCAGCTATTGTTTTTCGACAATACGTGGTGATTCAAGTACGATGTAGTCAAGCACAATAGCTCAGACGAAAGTATACCGGCTTTATTATCCAAGGTTTCGATTCCAATTAAGCTTAGCCTTACTCTTTTGGAGGGTTAACTCGTTACCAAACGACAAAGTTTAAGACCAGCGCAAATCGAAAGCATTTGCAAACGACTAAATGAAATTGGTTGAAAAAATGAAATTTGTAGTTGGAAGAGTAGAAAACATTGTGGGAAAAGGAGAAATTGCTGGTTACCAGCATTTTCTCCTTTTCCCACAACGTTTTCTAAAGGCTTCTTTCTCAGGGTCGTCAAAAGTAGGGATTGTTTGGTAATTGGTTAATGATAGTCATAGTGACAATATTCATTCCTCTCCTTCAAAGCTGAACCCTCATTCTGCTGAATAGCTTAAAAGAAATATTAAATTCGATAGCAAAAACCTAAATATTACTATTTCAAAGTTATGTTTTGTTTGACCGTGTATATCAAAGATCAGACTGCACGTTCTGTGCAGTCTGATCTTGATCTACACTGTCCGCAGAAGGTCAGTGAGTCGCGCTTAGCACCTAGGGGTAAAGATTGGAAAAGCTTGGGATTGTCAGGTAAATCATTTAAAAGGGAAGATACCAATCCTTCCAACCAATAGTCTCGAGTCTTTATCAATCAATCAATGCCATTTTAACCCTTTCCCAAACAAGCCCTTGTTTTTACGTGTCTGCAGCACTAGTCTTTTGAAAACACTGTGGGAAAAGGAGAAATTGCTCGTAACGAGCAATTTCTCCTTTTCCCACAGTGTTTTCTGCCTATTTGGAGAACTTTCTGCCATTTTGACCAATTTTGAAATTGTCGTCTGGAAACTCTTTGGAGTTTGGAAGAGTCTAAAATTTGTCGTTTGGGAAAGGATTAACGACCCTGAGAAGGGCTTTAAACAACGTTGTTGGAAAAGGAGAAAATTCTGGTTTCCAAAGATGTTTTGTACTCTTTCAGATATATTTTCATCAAATTGACCATATTTAACCTGTCGTCTGTAACAGCTTTGAATTTGGACGAGGTTAATATTTTGTCGTTTGGTTATGAGTTAAGAGAATAGAACCCCTCGAATATTCAAAATTTCGTTCCGCTTATTTTCAGATTTTGCCGAGGAGAGAAACGCTTTGTTGAAGGATGTTTATCCAAGAATACAGGAATATTCCAAACAAAAATATGGAGTTAATTTTCAGGTAATGTTGTAGATGAGTATCTGTATAAACCTAGTGTCAGTATGATCATAGGTCCTTGAGGCTCCATTGGTGTATTACAGTACACCGGAATATTCATTGGTCGATCATCGAACACTGTTACTAAAAATAGCACATTGGCGGGACTCCCATTTACAGCTCCTATCCAAACCCTCGGTGCTATGTTTTTACATATACTGTCGTTTGGTAAGGCACAGCAAAGCCCAAGACTAGCACTAACGAAATTCAGAAATCTGATGAACATTTTAGCTTTAGTCATTATAGAAGGTGAAAGAATGTTGAGAGCGATGAGAAACGTCGGTCGGTCCATCCATCCACCCATCCATCTATCCATCCATCCATCCATCCATCAACCAGCAACCAACCAACCAACCAACCAACAAACCAACCAATCAATCAATCAATCAATCAATCAATCAATCAATCAATCAATCAACGAACCTTGAATTATACTCTGTGGGAATTGTCTTGACTTGGAAAGTCTATTGCACATAGCTTGAGGTCTTCAGCTGTTAAAAAAACAGTCGGGATCAATGCTTTCTTCTTGTTTAATCCTGTTCCCTTTGCAGTTTCGTGTTTAAGGTTGCCTTATGGAACAGGGTTATCAAAACATTGTGGGAAAAATGTTGCAGAAGATGCTGGTTACCAGTATTTTGTCCTTTTCTCAAAGTGTTTTCTGTTTTTATTAAAGGCAAAGTCCATCTTTTGAGACATATATTTGATTTGCCACAAAAATGTACAAGTCTAGAATTTTGTTTAATAACACAGACGTAATTACCCATGTGTTTTCCATTTGTATATTTTAATATTTATTTGATTTGAGGGTCCGTATTCACCAACTATTCTTAGGAATATTCTTGGTCTGATTCTCAATTTAGAAAGTAACACAAATCCTGATTATATAAACAAAAATTGATTTAGCCAGTCTGAAGCTGTGCTACTTTCAAATTTAGAAATTTAGACTGAGAAGGTTCTTGATAAATTTTGGTGACTACAGATGTAGGAATTCTGTCAATTTTCAGATGGTCGATATGCGATGGGGAGTCACAAACGAGGCTCAAAACGATCACATGACTTCCGCTTGTTGTTTAAAAGAAATCTGGAATTGCATCAATGTGTCGGCAGGACCAAATTTTGTGGTAAGCTTTCCATAAGAGTATTTTACACAAGCTTTGCAGTCCCACTATTGACCCTATGCCAAACGATCACGTTTTGTAAAGATCTTGAGGGTGAAGGCTTTTCAAAACCTAATGGAGAAATGGGAAAATGTCTGTAACCGGAATTTTCCCGTTTTCCCTCTAGTCTTGGTTCGCCATTTTCCATAATATTCTTAAAATGTTTCTTTCTCTGGATCGTTGATTACACGTAGCTGATTTGACAGACACTCCCACCAAGGATCATATATTATTATACTGCAAAGAATTTTTTCTCGATCTGATTAGATATTATGCCCTGCATATACAAGTCATGTACACTGGCAAAATCCACGTAAAAGAATATCCCGTATGGAGCCCCGTATACATGACTACACTTTCTACACAATATCCAAAATTGGCGGCGTCGACAGATCTATACGAGCCGCCCACAGGACAAACATACTGAGTAGTCTGCACAATATTGTTTCTAGTTTCCCTTGATGGTTGTCATTAAGCGGAAAGAAAGGATTTTTTTTGAAAATGAATGAATATAGAACTCGCATATGGTATCGTTTGTTGTCACTCAAAAACAAATACAAGAGATTAAAACCAGCCATACCTTCGTCAGGTTAGCAAATTGTGAAGCGTCGAAACTCTCATTCATTTTAACTCTAAAAAAGTGACCAAACTGTCGTGTGCGGTAACTAGATTAAATGGTCTTTTACTTTTTGACAACAAATCATAGAAATGCATAGAAATTACTTATTTTATAGTCTTTTAATTCCATGTTTAAATAAAGAATTATCGAATGTCAATTTGCAGTGATACCATCAAGTTCATCCACCAAACTGCACGTTTTATCAAGCTTTCAGTGACGTCAGATCTCAATGATGTCAATTTCTATTGAATTGGGGCACTCAGTAGGGAAGTTCTATGTCGTCAGCGTACTCTGTGTGTCAATATATATAGAACGGGACAATTTCGCTGAATACACATTGGAATGGTAAAAACTTAGCAGTGTAATAAACTCGTTGTTCGATTAGGTGGCGGGGAAGATAGAAAAGTGTTCACGGCTGTGGAGATTCATGTCGCCACATCGCCTTTGGCTCAGGGTGACATGAGTTTCCAAGTCCGCTGCCACCTGACCGTACAACTAATAAGGTACAGAGCTCTCTGCATAGATAAACGCAGAAAACATATTATTTTTCATGTTGTCTTATTTTGAAAACTTTATTGTAGGCACTGATTGGCCAGAAGTACGGGTATCGTCCAGTCCCAGCTTTCATCGATGCGGAGGAATTTGAAAGTATAAAAACGCTTCTGGACAAGAAAGAGGAAGACACGAGCGTCTTAGATGTTTGGTATTTAAAGGACGATAACTCTGTGCCACCACAATATGTTCTACAACCAATAAACACGGTGCTAAAGAATTATGATAGTTCTGTAAGTTATTTGTCGTCTCAGAGCAGTACTTCGGCTATTATTGCTCAAAAGTCCCCCTAACTTTTTCCCAAATAACAAATTTTACACTATTTCAAATTAACACCTAATGCAAACAGCAAATTGAAAATTGGTATAAATATGCTTAAATTCTGTTAAAGGATAGAAAGTATCGTGGGAAAATGAGAAAATACGTTTTTTTATTTGTCAAGGAATGGAGAGAATTTTCCTGTTTTTATACTTTTTTGTGTCAAAGAATGGTGGGAATTTCTGTTTTTAATGGACATATAAAAAAAGTAATCACATCGTTTGTAAGTAAAGCGCATGCTTTTAAGCTTATGAGCGCTGACTTAATGAACTAAACGCTTATAAATAAGTAAGAAATACATCAAAGAGCTGCTTTGGCTAGAATGTTTAGAGTAGAAGACAGCATGGAGTAAAGATCAGACTGCTCATTCTGTGCCGTCTGATCTTGATCTACACTATCCACAAAAACCATCGAAAGCTTATTGCCTAACGCTGCATGGGGTATCGGCGCAATTTACTAAGTTCTACACCAGTCAATCTTTGAATAAGTTTTAGAATTTTGTTTTAACAGGACGAGGATCTGAGGAAGATATCACGTGACGAATGGAATGATACCTTTGAAGAAATACGATCGCTGCTAATGGAAGGATCGAACCTTGCATTCGATGCCGGACTCATCGGTGGCCAGACAAAAGAGAAATATTTCAATTCTGGTAGGTTGATTTCTCCCAGCCTCACTATTGCTTAGCAGAACCTGAAATCAGGGGTTATATTTACCAACCAATCTTAAGAACGTTCTTTGTCTTATTCTCTAGGATTTTTTTTATATTTGAAAGTAACACAACTTTTGATTGGCTAAACCATTCGGTTTAGCCAATCAAAAGTTGTGTTACTTACAAATGTAGAAAATATCGGAAGTAAAACAACTTCTAATTGGCTAAACCATTCGGAGAATAAGACTAAGAATATACTCAAGAATGGTCGGTGAATACGAGCCCAGTAAGACTTATCGTAATAAGTGAAACATCAATACACGGTCCTTAGAAATCATGTTTCTCAAGAAAACAAAGGAACAAAAAAAAGTACAATTGAATAAAAGATTAGAGCTAGTTTTTCTACAAAAAATAGATTTCTCTGCCCTTTTGGGTGTGGGAAGGATTAATTATCCATGATAAAGGTAATTATATTTACTCCAAGATTTCTATTGCGGACAAACAATTGAAAAACGATTGTGGGAAAATAAGAAAATGCTAGTAACAAACATTTTCTCCTGTCCCACAATGTTTTCTACTCTGTCAAAGAAAAAATACACCATTTGAGCCACACTGAAATTGTCGTCTGCAAATGCTTTCAATTTGGACAAGGCTAAATTTTTTTTCGTCTATTGTAGGGTTTAAGGAAAAAAGAGTTGTCTTCTGACTGGTCAGAAGACATTTTCCGAAAAAGGGCATTTACATCTGGAAGGTTATGCCTCTTTTTCCAGGATTATTTTACAAAGTAATTTGATTACTTCTTTACCGAATGATATTTTTTTTTATTCTCCGGATCAAAAGCTAATGCAGACAATAAAGTAAGATTGAGCTCAAACGATAACTTTGTCTTTGGAAAGGTAGAAGACAATGTCGGAAAAGTAGACAAGTCTGGTTATCATGTACAAACATGTTCTTCTTTTCCATTTTATTCTTTAAAAGCCTTTTTTTTCTCATGATCATCGAGCCTGTTGACTGTATGTTAGAGGGTTAAAGTATTTGTGTGATAATCTTGGTCTGTTTGAATCTGTTTTAGTGACGCAAGAAGAAATTAATCTAGGAATTCTGGAAAATTCGGGAGATCCAAATATGAAATGTCTGTGTTTTGTTCGTCATATTGACAACCTAGATGAAAATCTACACCACCATCGGGCTATGAAGTTTGCCGACATCCTTACTACCGGAAACGGACAGAAGACGGAAGTAGATAAAAATGCGCAGGACCTGTTGCGCAATCTACGTGATGAGGTCATACCAAGAACGCTTAACAAAGAAAATATTGTAAAATTGAGTACGCCTTGGAGTGACAAAGGGGGAATAAACTCTACAGACAATGCTGAGTATTTAAGTAAATTATCGGCGGTATTCTACGATAAAATGGTCATGCTAATCGATAAAAACCTAGCTGACAAACAGGCTGAAGATGACGCACAAATAAAAGAAATCAAGGAAAACTTAAAAATCAGGGACGAATGGAGCAGAATTTTCTTCGGACGAGAAGATGTACTTAAAGCAGTGGAAAAGTATCTGAAAGACATTAAGAATCGAAGTCCATTTGTGGTTTATGGTGAGAGTGGATGTGGGAAAACAGCAGTCATAGCAAAGTGTGCCAAGCAGACATTAAAATGGATGGCTGAATCAAATCCTGTGATAATTGTACGGTTTTTAGGTTAGTAGACTTTTTTAATCAATTACCATTATTCATATTTACAAAATTATTGTAAACAAATACGCTAATACACTGTACGTTTTAATAATTCTCTCGCTCTCTCTGTCTCTGTGTGCGTTTGTGTGTGGGGGTGTCTCTGTCTCTCTGTCTCTCTGTCTGTCTGTCTCTCTCAATTAGCTAGGCTAAGATTCATAGTCATGTACACATATTAAGGAAAAGATTTTCAATTGCATTCTCTTGAATAGTAAAGTACTGAGATTTGAATCTAGTAGACAAATATTTCTTTAATTTTGAGATATGAATATCAATTTATTTTTCTATCTATAATTGTACATGTACTTTTTTTCCGATTCAAAGTTTGTTTGTTTGTTTTTTTTCCAAAAGGAAAAATTCTCATAATCATATCAACTTGTTGTAACTATGCTGAAAGGCCTGCCAATGACTGCAAGTAAAACAAGATTTACTTTAGTTTTACATTTTATTTGCCTGCCAATCCGTAGTGGAACATTTACTAAAACAATGGAGGTATAAAATACCTATATACAGAAACCTAATTCATGTATTGCTGACTTGTGACGGTCACATTCATATATACTTTATGACTTGCGGGTTTTACCAGGCAGTAAGGCAATACAGACCTTTCGTAACCACTTGCATTTGAACCATGCACTGTAAAAATGAGGGCTAAATGCATATTCAAAAATTTTCTGCTCAAAGTTTCCGTTCATATCAGCCTGCGCAGTCTTTGCAGGCTGAGCTGCGTTGAGTTGAAACTTTTTGCTGTTAGGAAACTTTTTGTATCTTCAAATACCCCTCAACCTCTTGACTGAGTCGGTAGTAATAATTGGCTTGCAACACGCAAAAAGGGACATTCGGACATTTGCGTAAAGTGTCGTCGCGGATCAGCCTGCGCAGTCCGCGCAGGCTAATCCGAGACGACACTTTACGATTACATTAGATTTTGTACTACAGTAGACTTGTGTGAAACAGAAAATCACATAAGAACGGGAAGTGTCGTCTCGGATCAGCCTACGCGGACTGCGCAGGCTGATCCGAGACGACACTTTACGCAAATGTCCGGATGTCCCCTCTCGCGTGTTGCAAGCCGTATGTATCTGAATACATACTTATTTGATGACTTGCTCGGTAAATGATTCATCAAAGTGATGCATTTAACCTCCTTTGCCAGAGTCTTGGTCATATACAGTACATATTATTTATACTGCAATTAAGTTTCTCGTGGTCTTATTAGACAATAGGCCTCGGACATGTTTATCATGTACAATTGCCAAAACCAACGTAATAGCAGTTTCCCTTTCGGGAGCCCCGTATACATGACTACACTATCAACACAACATCCAAAATGACGTCGTCGATTAAAATTTACATCAAGATTATAAGGCAAAATCCACGTTCTAGCATGTATCACCAAGATCTAAGTGACATCATTTTCCAGTGATGTGAATGTCATTGAATTTGGGGCACTCAGAAGGGAAATTCGAATTCGACAGCGTACTCATTTTTTCAAACCCCAAAACAAGTAAAATTCGCTTAGCAAACTTTGAAATGGCAAAACTTTGCATTATAATAAATTCGTTGTACGGTCAGGTGGCAGGGAACTTGGAAACATATTCACGACTGTAGTAAATCATGTTGCCACCTCGGGGCGACATGATTCACCACAGCCGTGAACAAGTTTCCAAGTCCCCTGCCACCTGACCGTACAACCAATAATGACTTCCTGGTTTTATAAGTTGGCGGGCAACACAGAACCTTTCCGATCTACTTTCATTTTTATATAGGTACCAGTCCGCAGACCTCGCATATACTGCTGACGTTACTGAGCCTGTGTAGACAAATCTGTGACGTATACAACATGGATAAATCAAAGATTCCCACGGAGTACCATGATGTTGTGTCATACTTCCATCAATTGATGCAGGTATTGTTTTCACAGTATATAGTCTTGCTCTTTGAATTAGTGCATTTGCAAGAGATATCGCTCCTTGTCAGCCTGTGCAGACTGACACATTAGTCGAACCTTTTGGCTTTTGGTAATTTCTCTCTCCAGATCTTGTCGGTTTTTCAGACAATTTTTTTTTAATCTAAATTTGTTGTAATGACTTTCTTTATCACGGAGAAGTATTTAACCGTTCACAGTTTATACATGTATGTCTGTGTGTGTTTGCTTTGTCTGGTACAGGACTTTAAATAATTGACCGCAGAAAAATCGATCTACTCTCCAGGCCCTTCATCTTGGCGAGCCAAGTTTACGATCACTACGTGGATCTTACCTTGGCTGATTGAGCCCTATTTCGAGATTCCTGCGATGGGCCCTCTGTTGGACGCTGGTTATTACCCCCCTTTACATCATATTTCTAGAAGCAAATGAAATATCGTTTTACAAACCGCTTACGAATACACATGAAGCGATAAGCAGACATCCACGTGGGTTTCCATGTTTTTTACCTTCTATTCGAAAGGTTGAGACCTTGTTCTATTTTTATCAAAGATGAAATGCTATGAGCGATTTCATTCGTTGCAACTAGAGCTGGCTGCATCCAATGAAAAGGCGCATCGGGTGAACGTAAAAATCAAGCTCGATCCGCTAAGGGTAGAGTAGCGTAGTGAATCGTCGGCCTTGGCTTGCGAAGATGCAGGGCCTTGGACTGAACCTTCTGTCGCAAAAGTTCGAAGTAAAAGAGGACAAGTCAATCAAATTATTCTTACGAGAACGATCTCAATAGACTTATATTTCTATTTTACATCCGTCCTGTCTCTTCAGCAAGATAAACTTGCTGAAATCGATGAAAGGAGAAATGAAGTTTCAATATTCATTTTGTCTAGACGGAAATATGATGTGATCTACTAGTATCATGGCCTACATTTCTTGCGCTTTGAGTAACAGTAAAGTGCGTTGTCATGAAGGGAAAACAAATGCTCTGGATTCTGTAGTAAGTCCATTCGAAAAAGAGGTTAAACGCTTAAAATAAATCCTGTTTTTTTTATACCGTGAAAGATCGAAACTTATCATCATAGTTTTTTTCTAGCGCGGAGCCTACGCTCCAAGAGTGAAAATATTACTGATGATTTCACTCGATGAGATTAATTTCAATATTTCACCGAAAAAAGAAAAAAACATATATCATCAACTTTTCTTATAAACGGTATACTGAACAAAGGTAAATTTACTTTCAGAAAATCAGTGATTGCAGACCATTGGTAATATTCTTAGACTCTATCGATCAACTTGCAAGGTCTTTTGAGCCTGAGAAGTTAAAATGGCTTCCGAAGCAGCTTCCAAAGAACGTTAAAATAGTGATGTCGCTTATACCTTCTGTACACAATCTCTTAAAGCAGTTTCAAAACCACGTGCTTGCTGCAGGTGGGGCTTCGAATGTTCAACCAATTCCTCAGCTAAAACATGCCACAAATATGGATATTATACATGCAAGATTAAAAGAATCAGAACGTAAAATCTCAAAGGAGCAAGCTCAATTACTATCGAAGGTATTTGCAAGTTGTGGTTTACCTCTATTTTCTAGAGTAATGTACGAAGAAATAATGCACTGGAAATCATACTCCTTTATCAGTCCTGACATGGTATCATCCTCCATGAGAGAAGCTCTTAACCATTTCTTTCACCGACTTGAATCCCAGCACGGCCGAATCCTTGTGAAACATGCTCTTGCCTATATTACGGCAGCTAAAGACGGGTTATCTGAGATGGAACTTCTAGATCTGATCGCCTTGGACGATGACGTCTTAAACTCAGTTTTCCTTTTCTGGCTTCCACCTGTCCGTCGCTTACCACCATTTCTTTGGACACGTCTTCGGCTTGATCTGGATGTATTTCTTGTAACAAGAGACGCTGGTGATCAAGAGGTATTTACCTGGTACCATAGATTGTTCAAAGAAGCTGCTATATACCGATACCTTGAACACGGAGAAATCCTTGACACCATACATCGAAATATGGCTGAGTATTTCATGGGTGTATGGTTTGACAAGAAGAAACCCTTTGAGTACAGCAGTTTTCTGAAGACAAGATTAGCTTTAACACAAGATGACGGCGCAGAGGATAGGGGCATCATGAATCAGCCCCTTGTTTTTACTCAGAACAAGGGAGGTGTCCTGTACAACAAGCGGAAACTTGTAGAACTTCCATATCATCTCGCACAAATATCTGATTATGAAAATCTGCAAAACATTTGTATATTTAACTATACGTGGCTTTGGACGAAGATTTCAGCATTTGGACTACAACTTCTTTTAGAAGACTTAGAATATGCATATTCAAAGTATGAGGACACTGAAATTAGAGCTTTAGCTGATGCTCTTCGCATCGCAGGCAGTTCTTTGAGCCTGAATCCAAACAGTTTGGCTTTAGAAGTTACAGGCAGGTTGATAGATCTTATTGACAACTCGCCAAAATTAAAACTGCTAGTTCAAGATTGTGATGATAAATCACGAAACGTCTCTGCGATTATTTCCCCGTTTCAGCTTTATGACATTCCGGTCAGTGCATTGACGATGTCACTAGATTCGGTTACTGCGGACCTAGGTGATGTTGTGTTAATGAAACGAGCAACAGAATTGGCGGTTCTGTCGATAGACGGAAAAGTAGCAAAATGGGATTTAGAAAAAGGTATCATCACCGCCGAGGTCGAATTGCCAGTTTTAAAGTCAATCTCCTACCGCCATCTTGGCCTTTACATATCGCCTGATGAACGTTTCTTGGTTTGTGAAAGCCGTCCTAACTCCAAGGTTAATTATGTCATTGATGCGGACACATTTACTGTACTTTATGACCAGAAAATTTCAACTGCCAATCTCAAACATGACTTACTTGTAGGCAACAGGTACTGTGTGATAGATGACGCCGTTTTCCGCATCGAAAACGGTAAAAAAGTAAAAGATCTTAATCAGTACAGAAAATTGACTGCCTACGTGACGCTTGCATTTACCATTTGTGAAAACTACCTCCTGATAGGAGGTCATGATTATTTAGATATGTACAGCATTGAAAAGGCAAAACGGATCAAAACGTTCCCTCTGTCAAACAGTGTCAGCGTGATCAAAATGACGCCAGACGGGCGTTTAGCAATTGTTGGTGTCACAGTTGACTGCACAATTAAACTGTTTGATATTAACACTGAATCCAAAACGTTTGGCCAAGAAATCGTGACTTACGATGCCATATCCTCCTTCCCAGATGTCAATATGAGTGCCGACCACTACGCAACTAACGAAGTGTCTGAGATTACCATATCCAATAAACAGAGAATGTTTGTTAGCCTTATAAAGAGAAAGTATCCTGTCATTTGGAGTCTGAAGAATGTCAGTAACAAACCAAGACATCTAAAGATTGGAGCGGGTGGAAAAGGTCCATTACGTTACTTGTATGATATCCAGTTTTCCTCTGATGACAGATATGTTGTAGCCGCCGAGTTATCGCCGTATGCGATGATATGGGACGCCATTACAGGGTCCCTTCTTGCCACCTTTGCGGCTCATCAGAACAATATTCACAGTATTGTGTTGTCTCCACACTCCTTGATGGCTGTTACAATACAGCAGAGTGGAACAAATATGAACGTTTGGGATCTCGAAAAAGTTCTCAAAATGGAGGAGATTTCATCCAGAAAGAATCACGATATTGCTGTAAAGGGAATTGCTTTTTCAAAAGACAGTAATTTATTGTTTGTATCAAAAGTGATCCCTCCGAAACACGCAAGCGCGTACCATTTCATTGACTACTATGGCATCGATGTTCTTGATCTCACGTCGGGTAAAACAGTTGCAGTTCTGCCCTTCGACAATTACGGTGTCTTACAAACTATGATTGTTTCCAAGGATGCTTCAACGTTAGTCACGATCGCTGGAACCCCTAATTCGACCGTGGTTACAGTTTTAGTTTCCGGCATGATCAAAGGCACATTGACTGTTTCCCAGTATAAAAGTTTAAAGATATCGTCAAGTGGAAAATTTATCTGCTTATTCTCTAACGTAGATTCTGATCGAGCGACACTTTACTCTGTAGCAGACATGAAGGAAATAGATTGCTATGAAGGATGTTCTACAGGTATGTTTACCAAGAAAGACGCATTTGTTGGCGTGGCCAGGCGTGACCTTCTGATCAGAGAATCTATGCATGACAAGGAAACACTGACGATCAACCTGCCAGGTGACGTTATTGCTATCCATTACAGCGATATAACAGAAGTGTTGGTTATCACTGTAGATGACGGATTACAGGTGAGTGAAGATTCTTTTTACATGAATATTGACACATTTTCAATAAAGTATTTCACATCTTTAGATTTTATAGCGACAAAGCCTTGAACGTGATCAAAACCAAGCACAGAAATGAAGAAGCTCTTTACTTCAGCAACAACAATTGTGTACAGTGTATTTTTGTCCATGGCTTCATAACTGCTACAATAAAAAGGAAAAAGAAAAGCAAAAGAATGTTGCAGACAAAGTAGGTTGCATTTATCTAAAGTTTAGAAATGTATTCATAAAATTTTGACGCGATTTTTATATGTTAAGTGTACCTAGAAGGTCATATTGTATTTCAAGTTAGTCTTCATTTTTTTATTAGACTCTATATCTATGTGGAGTCTGCCAAGAAGCTTTTGAGTTCGAACCCTGACTTTGCAGAATTTGTTTTTGATATTGGGTAGAAAATAATCACTGAGAAAGGAATGGTTTTGCTTTGAACTTTGAACACTAGGAATTAATTAGCAAGAAAGTTGCTTGTGGCTTTAATAGAGTGTGCTATGAAGTATTGGTGATGAAACAGTATGAAAGACTCGTGGTAAACTACAGTGATCTTTTTTTCAAGAAAAGCTTTGTTTGACTTCTGTGAAATATAATTATATTATCATTTTGATTCAACAGAATTCATTACAGAAGCCTACATCAAAGAAGTTATTAACTCTTCACTGCACGACAAAATCTTTGTCTTGACAAAGTTGAAAGTACCTGTAGACGACAAATTTACTTTGGCTGCTCATCAGCATTTTCTCCTTTTAGAAATCGATACGTTGAAATAGATGTAGAGTGTATTTCATCAGCTTGTGGTTAATATTGGGAAATATTTGCCCAAAAAGGGAAAGGTCTGCGAAAATAACGAGTGCCGTAAGGCACTCGTAATTTTCGCGGACCTTTCCTTTTGGAGGCAAATGCTTCCCCATATTAACCGCAAGCTGATGAAATGAATTATATATCCTCTGATTATTTTGTCAACGAAAGCCACTTTTAACAGTAGAACAAAAAAAGTAGTTCCAGATTTTCGGCAGGAAGAAAAATATTCACTGTGAAGGAGGAAATAATACCCCCCCAGCTTAAATTACGACATTTCTTTACCCATAACATTTCTAGAAATAGACACATGAAATATAATATACGTGTTTCTTTTCCTTTTTGCAGGTCAGCGCTATGGCTTTCAAGACGGAGGGTTTTGGGGTGTTTGGAACAATCAGTGGTGTTTCAAAAAGTGGTATATGCGATGTTGCAGATGACGGGTCAGTTTGCATTGACACAGAGTTAAAGGTACACATCTATCTATCTATCTATCTATCTATCTATCTATCTATCTAAATTATCTGCGCGAGCAGTGCAGGCTGACCTGATTCGAAACGTTTTTCTACTTGTAAATTTTACCAAAGCTAACTGTAATCCTTTATTCAGCTGATTTTCAGACATAATATTGTTTATAGATCTTAAATTATTAATTATCAAATTGCTGTGTATAATTCACAGGAGACGGATTAAACCCTCATCTTTGAGAGCGCCACTCAAATGAATAAATTGTGACCTATCATGCAAAAAGGGACCTTTTGAGAACTGCGAAAAGTGTCAACACTGATCACACTTCGCAAATTGTATAGGCTGCCCAGAGTTGATACTTTTCGCTTTCGTAACATTTTCTGTATGAGAAGTGGTCATTGTATCATGTTATACAATTATATTTGAATTATCAACTTTAACTGACATGCACTATCAATGATCTGTTTTTTATCTAATTGATGTACAAAATTCCCAGATGGTCCCTTTTTGGGTCACAATTGTTTGAGATGATAGTAATTACTGGCTTGCATAACGGGAGAAGGGACATTAGGGCATTGGCAGAAAGTGTTGTCTTTAATTAAACGGTGCAGTCCGCGTAATCTGATCCAAAACAGAACTTTACGACCACATTAGATTTTGTTCTTCAGTAGACGCGCGAAACAGAAACGTACAAAAAAAAAAGAAAACAGATAGTGTTGTTTCGAGTAAGTCTTCGCGGATAGCACAGACTGATCCGAGACGACACTTTACGCAAATGTCTGAATGCCCCTTTTCGTGTGTTGCTGACCATATAATTTGTATTTTTGCTATTGATTTTGTTGTCTATATACTTGCATACTTTTATAGATATTCGAACTGGAGCGCTGTAAGATGGTGAAACGTCTGCTTCCAACAATTGACAAATCCACAATCTCGTGCATTCGACTATCCAGTAAAGGAGAACACGCTGTCTTCATCGATACCAATCCGAATGACTGTGTCAAAGTGTGCCGCGTTGACAATAGCCGGATTATTTCTACTTGTCTTCTCCATACTGTACCGGAAGTCGTACATATAGTTCCGCCACTGAATGTTCTCGTAGTCATCGGTAAAAATAGAAACTTGCATATCCTTGCGCTGAGAGACTGCGATAGAAATTACAACTACAGATCGAAAATTGAGCGGGCACGTTCGATATTAGGTACGGATGGTACAAATGATATAACATATCTCGAGGTAGGTGAAAAAGTGAGAGAACTTATTAAAGAAAACGCAAGAGTACAGAAGATGCGGAATCTGAATGTTGACCTTGGTATTATTTCAAACGTCAAGGTTAACGGGCGACAGCAGAAGACGAGTCCAGATGGGGAGAACACGGGAGATAATACCAATAGGTCTAGTTCCTCATGTGTGGTAGTATAGGTTGTGTACCTTAAGTTTAAAGTAATTAACTCTTGTGTGTTGACTCTACCAAACGACAAAATTTAAAGCCTTAACCCTTTCCCAAACAATTCCTGGTTTTTATGGGTCTGGAATAATAGCCTTTTGAAAACATTGTGGTAAAAGGAGAAAATGCTGGTAACCAGCATTTTCTCCTTTTTCCCACAATGTTTTCTACCCTTTCATAGACAGAAATCATCTATTCAGCCTGAGTTGAATTGTCGTCTGCAAACGCTTTCAATTTGGTCTAGTCCAAAAGTTGTCGTTTGGGAAAGGGTTAAACGACGACAAATAAGATGTGATGATTTTTTTGTTTTGGAAAGGGTAGAAAAAGTTGTGGGAAAAGGAGAAAGTGCTGGCTGCCATCATTTTCTCCCTGACCAAGAATGTTTTGCAAAACCCTTCCTTTACAGGGTCAATAAAACGCACGAATGTTTATTTCATTATTCTTAAATGTCTACCCTAATGTATAAGTGGTCAATCGGCTTTATTGTTTAGCGTTTTAATTTGCTGTATAATGGACTACTGTGGTGTTGAAATATTTACCAGTCATATATACATAAGTATAAAAGGGCTTTTGTACAGGAAACTTAAGGCTTTCCCCTCCTGAGTGTTTCGGTCATACATTTTTGTTGTTGTTAAGATAATTGAGAATTTATAGTGCTTCAATGATACTAAACACGTTTAACCACCAAGAATTTATTTGAATTTCTATCTAAAAAGATTCTATTTATACCTCTATTACTCTTTTGTAAAGGGAGGCAATAATGATCTCCCTTTGAAGAGAGGATATAGTGATTTTAGAGTTATAAATGATAATACTATGAAGGCAAAACTCTAAACCTTACACAGTTAAGGTGCTACAACTGGTAAACAGCAATCTTATGAAAACCTCGAGGGAAAGGGAGAAAATGCGGGTAACCAGCATTTTCTCCTTTTCCCACGATGTTTTCTACCCTTTGCGATACAAATTTCTACTTTTGAGCCGCATGAAAATTGTCGTCTGCAAGTGCTTTCAATTTGAATCAATCTTGCATTTTGTCGTTTGGTAAAGAGTTAATAGCAGATTACATATAACCAAGGTAGAATTAAAGAACTAGTTGTTCAGAGACTGTGATATTATTATAATATTTGTTACGCATGATTATTAAATCATTGATTATTATAATCAGTTGTTGTGAGTAGAGTCTATCTACAAGCATTATATCTAAATAAACAAGGTTTTCTATTTTTACTTTTGTTTTGTTTGCTCTTGCTGGAGTTTTTACGCCCTTTTAACCCTTTACCCCATGAAGCATTTCTATGGTATCTCTAATTGACCCTAAATAACAGCAAGGATGAAGCTATTTCTTATGTGTATATGACACCTTTGATAGCATAGAAAACTTTGTGACAAAAGGTGAAATTGCTCGTCACGAGCAATTTCACCTTTTGCCACAATGTTTTCCAAAGGCTTCTACAAGCAATGCGTAGAAATGAGTATCTATGGAGTAAAGGGTTAACAGCTTAGGTCATATCACGGCGGTCAGTGCAACCAAGAATGTGTTTCCTGACTTTCTCACACCAGTGCTGATACAAGTTTCCTTCCAAGTCATTGACTTCTTTTTCCACATACATCAGAGTTTAGTGGAGAAAAACGGCAAAAAGTCAGTTTTCCTCAACTTGGTATCGAATCCGCGTCCACAAGCACACGGGTCCGATAAGCTTACCACTGAGCTACCAACCGGGCTTTACTTGTATGCAAGTCCCTATAATCGTCGTTCTCTATGAAGAATTGGTGATTCCATTATATGACCTGCAACAAGCGAAAAGGGACATTCGGACATCTGCGTAAAGTGTCGTCTCGGATCAGCCTGCGCAGTCCGACACTTTCCGTTTTCATGCAATTTTCTGTTTTGCGCATGTCTACTGTACCACAAAAATCTATTGTAGTAGTAAAGTGCCGTCTCGGATTAGCCTGCGCGGACTGAGCAGGCTGATCCGAGACAACACTTTACGCAGATGTCCGAATGTCCCTTTTCGGATGTTGCACACCATATTGTATTAACAGCAACACAAGGCTTCCTTCAAAGTAATTGCACAAAAAACCCAATCTACCTCCCTAGTATGATTAATTTTATGTTATTTCGGGAGAAATTTCATTCATGTCGTTTCGGATCAGCCTGCGTAGTACGCGCAGGCTAATCCGAGACGGCACTTCACGACTACATCAGATTTTGTGCTACATTAGACTTGAGCAAAACAGAAAATTACATAGAAACAGAAAGTGTTGTTTCGGATCAGCCTGCGCGGACTGCGCAGGCTGATCCGAGACGACACTTTCCGCAAATGTTCGAATGTCTCTTTTCGCATGTTGCAGGCCATTGTATAAGTCATGCTTTATACGAAGGCGGTTTAATGCATCTCTCAAAAGTATCGACCCTTGTGAGCCTGAACGATCCTAGTCTGGTACCCCTCCGTACCTCAAGAGTACCGATAACGTAGTGGTAGGGGCAGGTAATCCAGACTAGAACGGTCCGTGCTAGCTGACCTCGGTCGAAACTCTCTTTTATAGCTCACCAAGCACGAAGTGCTCGAAGTGAGTTTTTTGTGATTGTGCTGTGTCCGTCACGCGTCTTGTGGTCGGCAATAATTACCTTGCGTGCATTCTAGAGGCTGCATTTTAAATCTGATACTCATGGAAGTTTGTCAAAATGTTTGCTTTGGTGAAAATATATGTCAAGTTTGAAATTGGGTCACGTTAGGTCCAAAAAGTAGGGTATTGAGGCATATCTTAGAAAAAAAATGTGTTAACTCTATAAGCGATTTGTATGATCAGATACACATGAAACTTAATCAGAATGTTTGTATTAATGAAATCTCGGAGTTGTTTGATATTTGGACACGTCTGGTCAATTTGTCTGCATTCTAGAGGCTACAATTTCAGCCCGATACTCTTGAAATTTTGTAAGTATGCTTGTCTTCGTAACATCTCGTACAGTTTAAAATTGGGTCATTTAGGGTCAATAGGTTGGTCACTGGGCCAAATCAGAGGAAATTTTATGTGCACTCTTCGTGGCCAAATTTTCTGTCTGATTCTCATGAAACTTAGTCAGCATGTTTATCGTGGTTACCTCTTCCACAAGTTTGAAATTGAGTCACGTCGGGTCCAAAAGTAGGCCACTGGACAAAAAAAAATATATGCATTCTTTGGGGCCACATTTCCAGTCTGATTCTTATGAAATGTGGTCATATTAGCTACCTTGATTATTGATTATAAATACTTACGTGGAAAGCGTGACCTTCGAAGCGCTAGTTATAGACTTTCAGGAACGTATAAACAGGTGCTTTGGGCGAAGTGGTACAACAACAGAAATACATGTATCTATATCAAGCCAAAAATATTCTTTGAAAATGAAAACATTTTCACCATTAACTTTGTTAAACGTACCATTTTTTTTTTCAAATTTATTGAAGATGATAACAATGAAATGTACTTCTGTAGTTTAATATTTGGTAATTTTTTTTTACTTTGAATACGAATTAACTCATTACCAACCGACAAAAGTTTTGGCTTCTCCAAATCGAAAGCATTTGCAGACGACAAAATAAAAGTGACTGAAAATTTGAAATTTGTTTTATGAAGAGAAGAAAAAATTGTGGGAAAAGGAGAAAATGCTGCTTACCAGCATTTTCTCCTTTTTATACGCCCGTGGAAGACGGGACGTATTATGGGATCACCCGTGACGGGCGGGCGGGCGGCGTCCAGTTCTTTGTCCGGAGCATATCTCCAAAACTATTCTACCTAGGGTTATGAAATTTCATGGGTGGATACATCTCATCAAAGGGGAGTGCAGTGCACAGGAACAATAACTCTTGCTTGCTTAATTTTTGAGTTATTGCCCTTTGTCGTTTTTCATACTTGAATTTTGTCCGGAGCATATCTCCAAAATATACTAGCTAGGGTTATGAAATTTCTTGGGTGGATAGATCTCACCAAGGGGAGTGCAGTGCAGAGGAACCATAACTCTTGCTTGCTTAATTTTTGAGTTATTGCCCTTTGTCGTTTTTCATACTTGAATTTTGTCCGGAGCATATCTCCAAAATATACTAGCTAGGGTTATGAAATTTCTTGGGTGGATAGATCTCACCAAGGGGGAGTGCAGTGCAGAGGAACCATAACTCTTGCTTGCTTAATTTTTGAGTTATTGCCCTTTGTCCTTTTTTTATACTTGAATTTTGTCCGGTGAATATCTCCAAAACTATACTACCTAGGGTTATGAAATTTCATGGGTGGATAGATCTTATCGAGGGGGGGTTCAGTGCATAAGAACCATAACTCTTGCTTGCTCAATTTTTGAGTTATTGCCCTTTGTCTTTTTTTCATACTTGAATTTTGTCCGGAGCATATCTCCAAAACTATACTACCTAGCGTTATGAAATTTCATGGGTTGATAGATCTTATCAAGGGGGAGTGCAGTGCACAGGAACAATAACTCTTGCTTGCTTAATTTTTGAGTTATTGCCCTTTGTCGTTTTTCATACTTGAATTTTGTCCGGTGAATATCTCCAAAACTATACTAGCTACGGTTATGAAATTTCATAGGTGGATAGATCTCATCAAGGGGGAGTGCAGTGCATAAGAACCATAACTCTTGCTTGCCTAATTTTTGAGTTATTGCCCTTTGTCGTTTTTCATACTTGATTTTTGTCCGGAGCATATCTCCAAAACTATACTAGCTAGGGTTATGAAATTTCATGGGTGGATAGATCTCATCAAGGGGGAGTGCAATGCATAGGAATCATAACTCTTGCTTGCTTAATTTTTGAGTTATTGCCCTTTGTTGTTTTTCATACTTGATTTTTGTCTGGTGAATATCTCCAAAACTATACTAGCTAGGGTTATGAAATTTCATGGGTGGATAGATCTCATCAAGGGGGAGTGCAGTGCACAGGAATCATAACTCTTGCTCGCTTAATTTTTTAGTTACTGCCCTTTGTCGTTTTTCATACTTGAATTTAGTCTGGTGCATGCCCCAGCTTTACAACTTGGGGTAAGACGGGCGTATCTTGCGACAGTTTGCCGCTCTTGTTCCCACAATGTTTTCTAAAGGCTTCTTTCTCAGGGTCGTCAAAAGTAGGAATTGTGTGGTAATGGGTTAAAATTTGGGATCTGATAGTGAAGGGTTATCTGAAAGATTTTTTTTCTTTTCAAATTGCATCGTCCATGTAATTTAATGTGCTGGGGTTAAGGCTAACCCGAGAATGCGTTATATCTTCTTTATTCTTGTCAAAGGTACATACGCATAACCCTGGCATTGAGTTAAACCACATCCTGTCGAGTCTGAATTCTTGTTAACGTTTATGAAAATTAGATTTTGTTAAATATAATAGCACTGAAGGACATTTATATCCCATGTTCAATAGAGTAGTGGGGAGTTTAGGGTAAGATCTGACTGTATGTTTGTGAAGGCTGATCTTGCTTTACACTCTCTGCAAAATACATCACTGCGTAAAAACAGTTTTCCTTTCGGAAGCCCCGTATATATAACTATATTTTTATCATAACATCCAAAAATGGGGGCGTCGATGACTGGTTAAAAACGGTAGGGTAATACTTAGTAAAACTATATCGAAAATAGAGAACAAAAAATGAGACAATCAAAGATTCTTAGAATCATTATTATATTGCCAAGAAATTTCTACCTATCTGTATGGATAATAAGTCTTGAACATAATTATTTTATAGGCAAAATCCACGTAAAAACAGTTTTCCTTTCAGGAGCCACGTGCATATATGTCTATACATTTTTATCACGACATCCAAAATGGCGCGATGACTGGTTAAAAACTCTAGGGTTAGACTTAGTAAACCTATATATTATCGAAAAAAGAGAGGAAAACAAATGAAACAATTGAGAGACAGAGAGAAAAGAAATTACAATATGTAACTATTAATGCCTCAACGTGAATTTTCGAAAAATAACAGAAGCCGTGATCTGTGAAAAAGGGTTGGATGAATCCGAGAAAAGTATCGACTCGGGTCAGCCTTCGCAGTACGCGCAAGCTGACCTTTGTCGAAAGTCTTTGCTTTTGCATAATTTTCTGCAAGCTGGAGGTCCATCCTATACTTCACCATTGAGCCAGTTGTTAGAGAAAATTAATTTCATAGATTCATAATTATGCGAAGAACTTCTTGGTATACAGTGCTCGGCGATCTTGCTTTAACTCATTACCACACAATTCCTATGTATACTTTTGACGACCCTGAGAAAGACGCCTTCAAAAAACATTGTTGAAAAAGGAGAAAATGCTGGTAACCAGCGTTTTCTCCTTTTCCTACAACTTTTTCTACCCTTCGCAGAACAAATTTCAAATTTTCATTCCCTTTTATTTTGTCGTGCGCAAATGCTTTCGATTTGGACCAGTCTAAAATTTTGTCGTTTGGTAATGAGTTAATTTCTCGTTTTGCCAGAGCATTATGCATATGAATCTTAGCTTACGAGGAGAATATGTGGCCTGTCACGCGAAAAGGGACCATCTGGGAATTCTGTACATCAATTAGATGAAAGAAGCTGATAGCTCAAAAATGATTGTATAACAAGGTAGAATGACCGCTTTTCAAATGTAAAATGTCAAAAAAGCGAAATGTATCAACCCTGGTCAGCCTGCGCAATTCGCGCAGTCTGACCAGAGTTGACAATTTTCGCTTTTCCCAGAAGGTCCCTTTTTGTGCTATGGGACACAATTATTACGCGAAGAATATCTTGGTACAGTGCATGACGAATATGCTTTAACCCCCCCCCCTTTTAGTGGTGTCCGTGGTTGTGAGGAAGAGCGTCGGCCTTGTAGCCATAAGGTCCTGAGTTCGATATCCGGGAGCGGGTGTCAACTTTGGAATTTTTCATTGGCCAACACGTTCCGCGCGAGTACTGGTGTAGTTCCCAGGATGCAGAATCGAGAGAGATTAGTATAAGTTGAAAACTTGTTTCTCAATCGATCTAGAAAAAATATGTTTAAACTAACTCCCCTTTTACAAAGCATTATTATAAATCTTAGATTACGAGGAGAACATACCGTAGGCACCGTGTCCTTCGGTCTCTCTGGCCTTCAAAGATCGACAACACTTGCTCGAACTTTGGCCTAGTTCCCAGAATCCAGACAGCCTTACCGTACTCACATAGTATAAAAATTTTCGAATGTAAACAAATCCACGAAACTCTTGCATCATTTCGACCTCTGTGATTTTCCAGAACAGATCTCTCGAACCATTTTTCTTATCTAAATATTCTGTACCTGCTGACCTAAATCTCTGCCAAGCGAAAGACAGTAAAATACAAGATTAAATTCTGCTTAAACACTAACAATTAAAATAAATACTTGTGCAAAGTTGTTTGAAAAAGTTGGTACTTGTTATTAAATCATAATCAGAATTTTCTTTTACGAAGTAGAAGGGAAACTTGTGGCCAACTTCATCAAGAAATAGACACCGGTTGGAAAAAGTGTAACATCATAATTCAATTTACTTATCTAGTAGAACGTCAGGTGATTTTTGCTTATCTCTCAGTTATTTCCGTTCACTCATTTTTCCCCTTTCCTTACACTAATTACCCTATTTCTAAAACAAAAAGTTCCTTTCTCCGAGGTTCATTCACATTTTAGAAGTCAAGGGTAGGTACAAAAAACATTTAGAAATAATTACAAAAACAAAAAAATCTGGAGTTTTCTAAAAGATATAAGGCAAAACAAGTTCAGAAACGACATCGGACGAAGAAGCTATATGTTTATTTCCCTGTTTTAACCTTTCAAAACTTTTCTGGGTGTTATTATCAGTTTGAATCAAATTCTTGTCAATTCAAAAGTCAATGGTACAGTTTAAGGCGATTTATGTTTTCAAAATAAAGTGAGGTATAAATCAACGGTGTTATGTTGACTATTATTTATGTTTAACCCGTAAATCTCTTTTGCTTAACTAGAAAAAAAATCACAGTCCGAAAGGAAAGCATCCACAAACAATAACTGTATTGATCACTGAAAAAAAAAAGATTCGCTACTGAGTAGATTGAAAACATGGTGGGAAGAGGAGAAAATATACTAGTTACATGTATCTCATGATGTGTTTAGAAGCTATCTCCGACCCACGGTTTGTTTTTTCAATATTCAATTTATCATTCGATACCCACGCGCTTTCACAACGGTTCCAGAAGACCACAGCAAAATATTCGTTTTTCACCAACCTACGCATCTTTCAAACAGTTGACCGCTTAATAAATCAAATATTCAGGGTTAGATTCGTCAGCTAGTCTACATGTACCAACCTAGTCCAGGGATAGCATATTATTTTCATGGTGAAAGACCTTTGGTCTGTTTACAGTCTCTGCCCTGTCGAGATTCAACCCCAGGTATATCAAGTTTGTTTACAGCCGTAAAACATCCTCGACGTACGATCCAGAGCAAACCAGTTTAATCCTTTTATTTCAAACACCAAGGTGGGGTAGAGAAAGAGGCCTTTATAGACGGTTGAGAACGAAAGCAAAATACACAGAACATGCATTCTGATCTGATATTTTCTCCGTCTGATATTTGTTTATACGTCATGACAAGATCGTCCCTTCATTTAACGATAGAGTCGTATGTATGGTCTCAAAAATAGACGATTCTATTTATTTAACAAAAAAGGTCTATTCCTTTTCATAGAGTTCCGTGTTTTAACGACCCTGAGAGGGAAGGTCTCTAAAATCAATAATAAAAAAAAGAACTTCCTTTCTTTTATTTTAAGGTTTTCTACCTTATCAAAGATAAAATACCATCGTTTTAGTCGGAACTAGGGGGTAAACTGCAAATGCTTTCAATTTCTACAAGTATGTAACTTCACCGTGTAGTAAAAGGTTAACTATCAAACAGATAAAAATGTGTGTCTGTAGGTCGACACCCAGATATTGGAATCAAAACCCTCCACTTCTCTGCTAGGCCAGTAGGTCACATTTCGGCTCTTCCTAAATTTACCGAAATTTGTTCGTATTAGACAATCAAAAATCGAGTGTAGCTTCTTAGAATAATTATTATATCGCCAAGAAATTTCTAGCAATCTGTTTGGATAATAAGTCTTGAAAATATGTTTATATACACTGGCAAAATCCACGTAAAACAGTTTTCCTTTTGGGAGCCCCGTAGGTATAACTACATTTTCAACTCATTATCCAAAATGGCGGCGTCGATCGATACGAGCCGCCCACTAGACAAATATACTGAATGGCGTGCACCATATTAATTATTACTAGTTTCCCTTGATGGGTGTCATTAAAGCGGAAAGAGTGGTTTATTTAGAAAAAAAAAAAAGACGTAATTACATGTATTAATTACTGTTTGATGTCATTCTAAAACAACTTAGATGATTAAAATTCGACCTTTAGCTTCTTTCATTATTATACAGCAAAGAAATTTTCTAGCAATCTGTTTGGATAATAAGTCTTCAACATATGTTTATATACAACGTAGCAAAATCCACGTAAAAACAGTTTTCCTTTCGGGAGCCCCATATATATAAAACTACATTTTCAAAACAACATCCAAAATGGCGGCGTCGTTCGATACGAGCCGCCTACAAGACAAATGTATTCATCTGCGTGCACCATATTAATTAATTATTACTAGTTTCCCTTGATGGATGTCATTAAAGCGAAAAGAGTGAATTATCTAATAAAAATGTTGTAGTTACATGTATTAATTATCGTTTGATGTTATTCTAAAACAAATGCATGGGGTCAAATCGAGAGTTGTTAAGTGTCGAAGCTCATACATTGTGAAGTTACAAAGGATAACCTAATGTTTTTTTTTTTTTTGGGGGGGGGGTATCTAATGGTAGTTTATTTGTGGGGGAAAAAACGTTCAATCAAAATACATCTTGTTACTTTGAATTTGTTACAGTCCATATATAAAGAAAAACAAGTCTTGTGTCTATCTCAATGACATCAAGTTTATGCGCCAAACTGCACGCTTTACGAGGTTTCTGTGACGCCAGACTTTCTCAATGACTATAGTTTTCATTGAATTGGGGCATTCAAAAGGGAAATTTTATTCCGCCACGGTTCAATGAAAACACACGTCACTGAGAACTGACGTTATTGAAACCTTTGTAAAACGTGCAGCTTACTGAAAACTTGATGTTATATTCGTCATCTTTCTATTCAAACACGGATTTAAACAACTTCAAGATAAGTTAAGTTCTATTCATATTAATGATTTTTGTCAAGAAGTAAACGACCATTAGGTACATGTACGTGTACATTAATAGTTGTATGGTCAGGTGGCAGAGGATTTTGAAACTTGTTCACGGCTGTGGTTAATCATGTCACCCTAAGCCGAAGGCAAGGCGGAGACATGATTCACCACAGCCGTGAACAAGTTTCCAAGTCCCCTGCCAACTGACCGTACAACGAATTTATTATACTGCAAAGTTTTACCCTTTCAAAGCGCGTTAAGCGAAATTTTCCTGTTTTATAATTTCACGAATCGAGTATGCTGAAGAAATAGAAATTCCCTTCTGAGTGCCCCGATTGAATAAAAACTGACATCACTGGAAACTGACGTAACTAAAACGTGCAGTTTGGTGTATAAAGGTGCAGTCTAGTGAGCGATCGACGCCGCCATTTTGGATGTTGTGTTACACGTGTAGTGATGTTTACGGGGCACTCAAAAGGGAAACTGGCTTTACGTGGTTTTTACCAGGGAACAAGATGTATATGTTCCCGGCATGTTAACCAATCAGATCACGAGAGATTTCTTTGCAGTCTAATAATATCCTTTTTTTTTTTTTAGTTAACATGAAAAAGTTTCGACTCTTCACATTTTGTTTACCAGGTAAGTTACCTGACGAAGAGATTGCTCGTTTTAACTTCGTGTATTTGTTTTTGAATAACAACAAACGATGATAGATGTAACTATATTCATTTATTTTAAGAAATAATCTATTTTTTCCGCTCAAAATGCTCGTCTACAGCCGGTGAGCAAAAGCACTGTTAAATTTCAAACAATTTAGAATTATACAGAAAATCAGTCCTTTGTGTAAACATGGACAAATTACTGACATAAATAGTGTGATTTAAAAAAAAAAAAGAAAGAAACACGGGCATTGGTCAGAAAAAAAAATGGCTGACAATCGAAGCTGTAAACAATGGCGAAAATTTATTGTTGGTTTCCGCCCAGCGTCGGATACGATGTAATTTGCATGTAGGCCGCGACCTCCGTCTGAAAAACGAGGCTGCAACAGAGAAGCTTCCTTTGTTTACCTCATTAGACGCAGGGCGAAGGTCAAATATAGTCACGTGACAAAATGCATTTTCATCATGCGAATCTACCTGAGTGTTTAGCTGTATGTCGAAAATCTTCGATTCAAAAACCGGAAACGACGAGTGTATATATGAAAGATCATCTCCGAGCAGAGTTGTAGTTCGTTACTCTCACCATACATCTCTGCAATGGGCTAAATGACAAGAATCTTGTCAAACCGAGGAGAACATGGGTTTTTTACTGTTTAACTGTTTCATTTATAACATAATAAAGTTGACAAAGGAAATATGATTCTGGATACATTATAGGTGCATTCAATCTAATGAATTTACCTGTATACAATGGAACTTTTTTTTTTCAAGCTTTTTTACTGATCAGAATCTCACGCCAATTAAAACAAAATTGGCTGCGCCCATGAATGATGACAACAGTTTCGACACCCCGACTGAGATAAGTTTGTAGGATTAAAAAACATGTTATCGTCCTTTAAAAGACATTTAAACTTTTCAGAAAGTCCATCTTTTTCTTATTTCCCACCAGAAAATCTGACTGGCCGTATGCTGTTTGAACAGCACACAAAACAATCCATATTGGTCTTTCTTTCAACGGCGTTTGTGTCGCCATTTTGAGTTGTGGTAATGTGGCGAAATTATCGCGTGATGACGCACTACTTTCTGAGCCCACTACAGAGGTGAATGATGATGATCCGTAGTGCAAGAGAGTGTGGAAGACCGCAACTCCGCGAAATGCATTTTCTATCGACCACAATCTAAGCAACCTTGCAACCGTCAGGTGCTATATTTAGCATGAAAATATAAGAATAACTATTTATTGATAAAATGAGTTAGAACTGGCTCTAAATGAGTATAAGGGCCTCTTTAATAGTGACAGCCACAAAAAAAACTAGTGGAAATGGTATGGTGCAGGCTACTCAGTATGTTCATCTTGTAGGTGGCTCATATCGGCCGTAGCCTTCATTTTGCATGTTGTATTGAAAATGTTGTCATTTATAAATACGAGGCTCCCAGAAGGGATATTGCTTTTACGTGCTTTTTGGACGTATATATACGTGTCTGTATGTACGTAGGCATATTATCCAGTCAGATCGCGAGAAATTTCTTTGCAGTATAACGCGTTACATTACGTTATGGTTAGCTTTTTTTTGCGGGGGGGGGGGGGGTTTAAAGGAGGGGGTATCTGTCTGGGTCCGTTCAAACCGATTTAGGTATCAAGGTTTTAAGTCTTAGTATGAATTGAATTGAAATTGTAGTTTCGATGAAATTCATCCAAAATTATAATTCTTTTAGAAGAATATGCGATAAAAAGCCACTTCAATCACTCAACACAATAAAATTGTGAAAACTAGATTTAACTCTTTACCACACGAGAAAATTTTAGACTGGTCCATATCGAAAGCATTTGCAGACGACAAAATAAAGGTGACTGAAATATTGAAATTTATTCTAGGAAGGGTAGAAAACACTGTGGGAAAAGGAGAAAATGCTGGTTACCAGCATTTTTTCCTTTTCCCACAGTGTTTTCAAAAGGCTTCTTTCTCAGGGGGCGTCAAAAGTAAGGATTGTGTGGTAATGGGTTAAGCCATGCTCCGTGAAAAAGTAGTTCTATGTATCTGAAAAAAAAAAAAATCGACCGACATCGGAATAGTCCATTGCGAAGATGCGTTCAATTCAAATTTGCCAGAGCATAGCCTTTTTTAAGGTACTATTGAAAGAATAAAGATTTTAAGGGTTTCGTTAATAAACCTTTATATTCCAAAAGAAAGTAAACTTTGTGATTTTTTTTCGGTACTAACCAAAGTCCAACTTGCTCAAGGTATAAAAGTAGAGTACCATTGCTTCTGAAAAAAAAAAGATTAAGCTACAGGAAGTGGAAGGTGTAAATTCAGGATCAGACTGCACATTCTCTGCAGTCAGATCTTGATTTATACCGTCCGCTAAGACCAGATGAATTGCCATTGGCAGTGAAAAAGTTTAAAACACTAGACTAACTTGCCTCCTCGTAATGGTAGGGCTGAAAAATATGCTGTTGTGCGGCAAAAATTTTAAATGCGCTGTTTCTTATCATATAATTCTAGCAGAGGAATTTCTATTGCAGACGGTTTCTGTATCAAAAAATATGATAAAGTGACAAAAATAGTCCACATTTGCCATTATTATCGAAGATTGTTTTACACTGTTTTCCCCCAAAAAGAGAGATCGCAAGAGCGAAGTAATTAATTACCTTTAACTCTTTACCCAATACCGAATTTTTAGACTGGACTGAATTCAAAGCCTCTGCAGTCAACAAATTAAATCTTGTTAATATGATAATTTCTAACTTTGAAAGGGTAGTAAATATTATGGGAAAAGGAGAAAATGCTGGTTACCAGCATTTTCCCCTTTTGCCACAATATTTTCTATAGGCTTTTTTTCATGGTCGTTGAAAGTTAGGATTGTGTGGTAAAGAGTTAAAGTTACATTTGGCGGAGCCTTGACCAGCAGCTAAGTAGTCAAGGTACAGTGCTAGAGGTCTACGGGATTTTGAGTTCGAATCTAAGCTCAACCAAAATCTGCACTTGGACCGTTAAATGTCACTAAAGCGCCATTCAATTTAACCTCATCGCTGAATATTGGTTCGACTTTTACCTGTTTTTGAGTAGACAGTGGCTTGGAAACACAGGGGCTCGAAACATACTTTAATATGCATAAATATACTGGATTATTGACATTTCTGAAAAAAATCAGAATCTCTGAATATAAATATACACAAGGGATAGGACTTCACTGAGGTCAATTTGCATACCGACCTAGTTCAAACCCCGATTTCTCACAAAGTTTTTAACATATATCCGAAATGTAAAGCCCTAGCAGAAGCTAAGTGAATATCCTTAACGTTCAACACAGGTTCACTTCCTTTAGGGCAAATCCCTAGGACAGATCGTAAAGACAATGGCAAATTTGTTGCTAAAAATGCTTAGTCGGACACGACCTCGTAACAAGCCACACCATCAGTAAAATGCAATAAATGGACTTACCATACGGTAAAAATCGGTCTGGTCCAATAGTTTATAATTTTCTTTAACACCTCCAATCGGTAGTTTTGTCAAGAGCGATCTTTTAGAAGCACAACAAACGATCATTTATGAAACTGTCAGAATTTCAAGCAGAATACGCCATTGTTACTCGTGACCCTGTTTAATTTAAGACGAAACTGATTTGCTACGAGCTATTTCATTGGCTAGCCGTTCGTTCTATGTTATCTGTTTAGAGTTTTCAACAGCCAATCAAATGCCTTGTTCCATAATCCAGTCACTCGGTCAAAAAAAAAAACAACAACAACAGCAATTGTCCTAGGGATTTGCTCTAAAGGAAGTGAACCTGTGTTGAACGTTAAGGATATTCACTTAGCTTCTGCTAGGGCTTTACATTTCGGATATATGTTAAAAACTTTGTGAGAAATCGGGGTTTGGACGAGGTCGGTATGCAAATTGACCTCTGTGAAGTCCTATCCCTTGTGTACATATTTATATTCAGAGATTCTGATTTTTTTCAGAAATGTCAATAATCCAGTATATTTATGCATATTAAAGTATGTTTCGAGCCCCTGTGCTTGGAAAAGGCAGTTTTCAGTGCTAAACACGAGTTAAGCATAGATAGGCGTTCTGTCTACCGATATTATAACTTTTCATACTATTGAAAACGAAGTAAAATACATAACGATAAAACAAACAAAAGCTTTCTCCCTTAAAATATATGTATCTGAGCACCGCTCTGCTCAAAAGCGGTGTTACTACTATTCCAGACCCGTAAAAACCAGGGGTCGTTTGGGAAAGGGTTAACATAGTTTATTCATTCCGATATAAATTTTCACCGACAGATAAAAAGATGTGAATGCATTCATAGAGGTTGTTTATGTCGTTGCTGAACGACTGACTCTGGCGCGCCATGAAAAAGATCACGTGATTCGCAGTTCAAATGAAAACGACCGTTATACAGGCGGGGTTAGATGTAGGTATGGAACAGGCCGAGTTATGACGAATGACGTTATACCGAGCAAGCCATTACATAAATATGGATCCAAAACACCATTTTGTCTACCGGCCGACTGGATTCTGAGGTAGAAAGGTTCTTTGACATACAGATAATCTGAACAATAGCTAAAGGACGCTGTTCGGCCATTATCTCCCGCTAGGCATACTACAAATACTCATCTATCTAATTTGGGCATCTTGGGTACAATACCGGACAACTTTTCTACGCGACAACTGTTACTTTGAATTTCAAACTAAAATGAATGTTTACACAATAAAAACTCTTCCTGGTTCGATTCTTTGAGCTGTGATCAGCAGGTTAGAGAAATCTGGACCTAAAACAGGCCATTTTCTCCATTGCTACTTTATAGTGCGTATTACTACTATCTCCCCGATATTGGGGGGAGTTATGCCTCATATAAGACAAGTCGACTCTTCGAAGATTATGACATGCGCAGACAAGGTTATTTCAGCTCTTGCTTTTTTCAAGAGTTCGAAACTCTTGGAAAAAGGCAATAACCGGAATATTGTGCAGAAGAGTGTTGTTTTTAAAGTGTTTCATTCATTCCCTCGGGAAGTCACAGTGTCTACAGCAGAAAATTTTATTCGTGTCGCGGAGAGTGCAGGCTAACATGAGTGGATACCTTTTGCAGATGCATCAAGTCCACTTGTCTCAGCACATTTCTCCTTTGTATTTCAAAATTAGAAATACTGAAGTACCCTCGGTGTTGGCTTGATAACGCAACTCTTGCATCATCATGGGGGCTTAGAGAGTACGCCACGTGGAAACTATCAGAGGAATTTACGCAGGATGTAAACTAAAGTAGGATAGTGTTTTTCTTGCCAATATTTACAAGATAATCACAGATTCTTGGCTGTTCTCCAACCTGTCTATAACTGACCTTTAACTTTCTCATACTCAACCACATTCTTTTTATTTCATTATTGCTTTTAAAATGCACTGCACTCAGGTCAAAATGCTGGTCTCTCTTTGGCTACTTGCTTACTGTCATTTCTTTGTTCTACGTCTTGCCCGCAAACCTGTTTGTTTTTTAAAGATTCTAAAACGAAATGAATGAATCCAATACCAATTCTTCTCTGATGAGGGTAAAATGGAGTGTAGTTGTTTACAAGCCAAAGAAGATTCTTGGCTGACCTATGTCCGGCGTGAGTATTATGAATCATCGGCCAGTCGTAGAATGATAAACAATCTTGGAAATATTTAACCTTCTGTCGGTTAGAGCTCACATAAACACGTTAATTTCTATTCCCATTCTCCTCAGACAATAACTTTGCTTTTATAATACTGATTCGGAAGCTGATGAAAACTTGAAAGTTATACTGTACCGATAACGTTTGAAGGCAGTACAATTTTTCGCTTTTCACCCGATGACTTATTGTCTCATATCAATAAGTGCATTCTCCCTCGCAGACTGGTGCCATGTATCCCAGACGCTAAAGAATTTGTGATAATAGACATTGCTGTGAATTCGAAGAAAACGATTCAATGGAAAATAAAAACACTTTAAGACATCCGAAAAAACCAGGGAACTTTGATACAAAAAATGCGAATGGAATGCATATTGGCGAATTCTGCATATCAGCGTGCATTTTTGTTTTAAGTATATCGCTCTTTTAATGCGAAAAACACATTCAAGGAGCAAGTACAGATACGTGTTAGTGACGTATTGTAATTATCATGTATGATATAGAAACAATCGTGTGAAAAAGCAGGTTTACGCATCATAACAAATAGTACCGCCTGCCCTAAACCACGCCTCCATATTCCTCGTTACATTAAACGTAGGAATGAAGGGGGTGGAGACCTTGTAACATTAGAGTACCTGTCAGGGTCCGAATATGGTGGGCACATTGAAATTTTTCATGGGCAAAACTTCACAACTTATAATAAAAGACCAGCATTATTCAACCCAGTATAAAGCAGAGAAGTTCATTATATAAACGACGTAAATTTTACGAAGATATTTTCAGAGCAGTTTTATCGTTGACGTTGCTATTTATCAAAAATAGCAAGTACATTGCAGTTGACTATTTACTCAGAACAATTATTTATAAGAGAAAAGTAGAAGTTTAAACAAATGGCTAAGACAGAGAGACACCAAGAAACAAATAAATTGGAAAAGGACTTTACAGCAACTAAACCTTTTTCTGAATATTTAGTGAAGGAGGTAAGAGTTAATAAAAGTGATAACTTTTTTTTAAAATTTATATTGATTTTTTATCGTTTTATCATATGTGTACATTTATCTATATCTATTTTCTTTCATTGTTTATGTTGTAATTATACGTATTTAATTATACGTAATTTTACCCCCAATGATTTAATTTCTGTCGTAAAATTTTACGTAACTAAGTTCGAAATAATAAAAAAAGACACGTCGCCGATTTATCAATCATTTCGCTGGAGGACTTAAATTTAATTTTTTACCTAACGTATAGAAAATGTTAGGTTTCGACTCACATTATATTACATTGCATTAGTCATTACATTTATATTTTTACACATTCTCTTCAAAATTTTTAAATGAGACGCGCCCATGATCAGCCTACATTAAAAAATAATTATTTTATGTACGATGTATATCATTATTCAGCTATCTTTACTCCCTTTTACCGATCATAAAACCTTATGTACATCTGTAAAACACAATGTTATATTTTGGCTGGTTGCAATTTATTAGTGCTCACTTTTTTTGTAATGAAACTTTCACCGTTCAATCTGCAGCGTAACTTCAACAACAAACAATACGTTTTGACCTTGGAGAAATGTTCTTTAATGATAATTTGTACACAGCAATGATCCTTTAAATACGTGTTACTACTTTCCTATATAATTAAATATGAATCTCCAATTTAATAAATCTGATCAATCCAGAGACGATAAAAACTTAGCTATGAATCACGTACGATAAATGAAATCATGAAAATAAACACCGACAAAAACAACCGTGGAACCTTTAGAAACATTGAAATATCTTCAACTGAGGTTTGGTGTAAATGTACTGTATGGACATTACTTTCTGTAGCAGAAATTATCAGCTCAAAAATTCTTTTTACGTTAATCCACAGGCTGCTGAACGCAACTCCAGGCGCGCCTTTGGGACCGGTGCAGATTGATATTAGACTACATAGAACGTGTAATCTGATCTTGTATCTTCACTGTCCGATAAGGACATATACCGCCTTTCCCCCCCCCCCCCCAAAAAAAAAAAAGAAGAAGAAAAAGAAGATAAATAGATAATATTACAATTGAAATAATTTTGATTTTTTCTTTTTACTGTTTGCTCAAAATATTCATTTAATTCGTTTAGAAGATTAAGGGTTAACTTCTTTCTTTTGTTTTAATCTATATACCGGAGCGGTTCTTATTTTCGACCTGCGGCTTGTTATGAGGTGCTGTTTGTCGTACCAGTTATTGGTATTTCATCTATGTATGTGAGTTATACCAATCCTGCCGCGTGGGAAGTTTTTGAAACATGCTAACAGCTTGCTACCTTTACACTTAAAATTGAAAGTTTTTTATGACGAATGCAGTAGGTGTAGAGATTCATTGCGGCTCAGTGGTTTGAATGCTAAATGTGTAATCAGGAAGTTTTTGTTCAAAACTCGCTTATGGCACTATCAGGCGGAAGTATATCTTGCCTTGGGACACCATAGCTCCATCCTAATGATTTTGAAACCGAGAGAAGGCAGTACTAATTCCGCTATTTTTGCGATCGGGTAGAAATATAGATGAAAGCGGTATAAACCCCAAAGAAGCAGAACAAAAGTTAAATAGAACTGTCACTGAAGGTGACTCAATACCCCGCCAGCAGGGGTATTAAGTAACCTTCAGTGACAGTTGTATTTTGTACACAGACGGGCACACAAATGGACACACAGACATTCGTTTTGCTGGGGTATGAAGATATATATGATAATTATTGAACAGTTTAATTACAAATAGCAAATGTGTAAGACCTCTCGTCAAACTGTACGTATAATCTGCGCCATTTCTTTCCCTATGTTGTGTGAATTATTTAATCAGTAAATGCTGAACTTTTTCTATTACGTTACGGAAACTAATTCTTTTTGCGTGCAACACGCAAAAAGGGGCATTCGGACATTTGAGCAAAGTATCGTCTTGGATCAGTCGGTGCTGTCCGCGAAGGCTAATTCGAAACGTTCCTTTCCATTTTTATTCAATTTTTTGTTTTGCACAAGTCTGCTGTTGTACGAAATCTAATGTAATGGTAAAGTGCCGTCTCGGATTATCCAGCACGGGCTGTGCAGGCTCATCTCAGACGAATTTTTACGCAAATGTCTCAATGCCCCTTTTCGCATGTTCTAGGTCATTTAATCATCTCTCCACGTGTCTCTGATGTATGTTACCGCATTCTCTTTACGGAACTGGCTTCCTTCCCGGGTTATTACTTGTCTCCGCGGAGTAACCCATTACAAATCTTGTGTAATATTTCAGGATTGGTATGAAGATAGATTTGATGACAGAGCCAAAAAAAGCAAGTGGATAATTCTTACATTTCTGTTCGCTATCATCTCTACGATACTACTATTAACTCTGGTTGCATTAGCTGTGCTTGAGAATAACAAGTTTGAAAGCCTGTCAGCGAAGTGCCATCAAGTTGAAAAGAAGTCAAGATCTGAAAAAGTACGCCGTCACACTGATACATTAAAGTACAGTAAAACCAACACTAGTGATGTATTCGAAGAACTCTCATTTGAAGAGATAGAAGAGGTCTTAGATATCTTAAATAGTCAAGAAGATCTCAACTTGGTCAGCCCGAAGAAAGCGATCTTGAATTCAAATTACGTCCACTCTATTGAATTAAAACTACCTGACAAGACTGAGGTTGTACAATATTTAGACGGAAGTGCCAATCGTCCTGAGAGGAGAGCAACGGTCTATATATTTAAAGGAGCTGAAACTCCAGGGTATGTCGAAGAGTATGTGGTCGGTGGAATTGGCACAACACGACCATATGCTCATATAGTCAATACATCGAGAAGGACCACACGAGTCCCTTTTATTTACAGACCTTTCTCCACAACAGAATTCATGGCCATCTTTAGACATATACTTATGAAAGTTGTAAAACTTGCAGGTAATATTCTTGAAGAAAGTTACGATGCCAAACTTTTTGGGTGCCAAGAGAAATGTCTAAAGTTTGGCATGGCACCTATTGCTAGTTCGTATATACCCGAAGGCCGAAGACAGGGCTGGTTCTGGTTCACGTATGACATCGAGTACGCTTCCTTGTACCCACTGGATTTCATGTATCTGGTGGACACCACGTCTGTGGACCCCCGTGAATGGACGATTGGAAAAGTTTGGTATGCCAATCAAATGTTTGACAACATGTCGGTTTTCATCGATATGTACCACAGTGGTGCAATAAATGTTACCAGAAGAAAGTTTCCGATTGGAAAAGACAGAGACTATGGCAGCCTGAAATTTAGGGAACCGTTGATACCTCTTGCACCACTTCGAGCACCAACACAGTATGAACCAGATGGGAGGCGATTTCAAATTACCAACAATGAAGTGCATTACTTAAACTGGAAATTCAACTTCAAAATTTCAGCATCAAGTGGATTACAGATTCTTAATGTTCGTTTTAACAACGAGAGGATACTCTATGAGGTGAGCATGCAAGAAGTTGTTGTAATGTATTCCGGCAACAATCCAGCATTTCGGGTCATGAATTTCGCCGATGGGGCTGGCATGTTTGGTACACGCTATCGTGGGTTACTTCCTGGTGTCGACTGTCCCGGTCACTCCGAATACGTTGACACGTATCTTTATACCTCAAATGAGTTCGGTGGTCGTATTTTCGAAAACGCATTTTGCGTGTTTGAAATAAACACTCATACGCCACTAAGAAGACATAGAGCCTATGGTCGTTCTGGCGCATTTTACGGAGGACTAGAAACAACTGTGATTGTTTTACGATCTGTATTATCCATATTAAACTACGACTACATATTTGACGTGATGTTCTATCCAACAGGCGCCATGGAGACAAAAGTATCAATGTCTGGTTACCTCGGAACATCCTACTTTTATCCTGAAGAAGATGAATATGCTACGAGAGTTCAAAAATACGTTTCAGCTAACCTCCATAATCATTTCTTCCATTTCAAAGTTGATCTTGACGTAAAAGGAAGGAAAAACAGATTTGAATCGATCGATATAAAGACCAGACAAGAGGAAAGCCCATGGGAAGAGGGTGTGTTACAGGAACAAGCTTACATAGACCATAACCTTAGAGAAACAGAACTGGCAGCTATATACAACTATAACTTTGAGACTCCAAAAATCCTTCTGTTCAAGAATAATGATCATGTATCTGAAATAGGCAATGCTCGAGCTTACAGAATACAAGTGAACAAAATGAGTAAGCAGCTGTTGCCGAGAGGATACGGGTTCGAAACAGCAGTGTCTTGGGCACGATACCAAATGGCGGTGACAAAGTATAAGCCAGAAGAAGAGAGAAGCTCGTCGATATTTACTATGTGGGACGCCAGACATCCTGTTGTTGACTTTCAAAAATACCTGGATGATGATGACAACATTGTCGACGAGGTGAGACTAAAGTTTAACTCTCCACCAAACGACAAAATTATAGACTAGTCCAAATTGAGAGCATTTGCAGAGGACAAAATAAATGGGATGAAAGAAAATGAAATTCATATTCAGAAGGGGAAAAAATATGGAAAAAGGAGAAAATGCTGGTTCCCAGCATTTCTCCTTTTCCCAAAATGTTTTCAAAAGGCTTCTTTCACAGGGTCGTTTAAAGTAGGGATTGTGTGGTAAAGGTTTCAGTCTTCTCTCTCTCTCTCTCTCTCTCTCTCTCTCTCTCTCTCATTTTCTCTGTATGGAGTTGTTCGAGAAAATGTCGCTAGCAGAGAAATATATTTCAAATGTAGATTAAAGTTGCCAGGTCTATCAGTCTTCAGGTTTACTATTTGTTTGATTTTAAAACTCGTTTTATTACCAGTGTTTAACACATAGACAAACCACACAATTACAGATTGTCATTTTTCGCAATATTTTCCAGACATTTAAAAGGTAAATGCACTTTAACACAGGCATAGATTATTTGGCCGCTTTTAAGCATTTGAAATACTCAGAACTCTTAGAGTAAGAGCTTTAATTTTCAGTTATTTTTTAGATCCTCTGATGCAAAGTATTTATTTCTTAAACCCTTGACTAGATTATCACGAGTTTTAAATACCTAAAGGGTAACAACCTTCTAAAAGTATTGTGGGAAAAGGAGAAAATGCTGGTCACTAGCATTGTCTCATTTTCCCACAGTGTTTTCTATCCCTTCATAAAGAACTCCTATTATCTTAGCCTCATTTAATTTGTCGTCTTCTAATACCTTCAGTTTGGGCAGGTCTTAAACTTTGTCGATTGGTAGAGAGTTCAGAATTATGATAATTCCTTTTCAGGACCTGGTTGCCTGGATTACACTTGGTACCCAACATCTACCACAAACAGAAAATCTTCCAACCACGACCACAGTCGGGAACCAGCTTTCATTTCATATCATACCATTCAATTATTTTGACGAGGACCCGTCTATGCACTCACGTGATGCGGTTCGAATAACGCCGATTGATAAATCAAAACCTCTCGAAGGTGCTATAGTAGAACAGCATGGAGCATTGGAACAGTCCTATTGCACACATCAGTATGAATATCCACTGGAACGTTTGAAAAAGAACAGTACCTTTTTGTTTTCATGAAGTCGACAATATTTCTTCAATTACATAAGTTAGTATATTGCTTACATAAGTTGGTATATTACTTACAATGCGTGATTGCAGAAGATTCGTCAGCGCCATCGGCCAAAACAGAGACCTTTACAGACGGCTTAGATTATCCCTTTAGCTACTGAACGCGACTCGCTGACCATTTGCTGACGGTGCAGATCAAGATTAGACTAGCCGCAAACAACGGGAACCGATTTTTTTTCTGAAAAAGTTTTTTGAAAAATTGAAAAGTCAGCAATATAAAAAATCTTTAATGTCAAAGTTTGGTATTAAGCTAAGCATGCATTGAACAAACCTGAACTCGGTTTAAGATATTGTGCAATTGGCTTAAAATAGTAAAAAAAGTATAACATTGTCTTTATTAAATGTGTAACTGATCTATTTATGCACGAGCATGCCGAGGAATTATAGCGGGTTTATGTACTGGCTGTTTAGACCTCTTGAAATACTGTCATAACTTAGATTCTTAGGTTTAACATTGAAAGGTAAGAAAAAAAACTATTATTTTTGAGGAAAATGTAAACAATTTTTGAAATTCAGTAATTCATGTCGATCTAATCAGTTTAGGTTCTCCAAGAATATTTTCAAATGCTATCGACGTCATGGACCTAAAAGTCGTACAGATATGCAAATAAAGCTTGAACCCTTCAAGGGAGATAACACAAAGTGAACTATTAGCCGTATTCGACTGGTCCACTTTCGTGAAGTTTTCAAAATGCTTCTTTCTCAGAATCGTTAAAAGTTGGGATTATTTGATCAATTGTTAAACGCTCTTTTGTGTTCTTTGAACGAGAACAGAGAGAGTTAGAACGAGAGCGAGAGAGAGATTTTGTGTTTGTCTTAATGAAGGCCTATAAATTAAATGGCTGTGTAAAGGTTAAGATTACTTTTCTTCAAAGCGGTAGAAAATAATGCAAACACGCGTATCTGGTTAAATAATCTGTTCAGTCGGAGAGCGTTTAACTCTGCTTTGAATAGTATAACAGTCATATGACATTTACAGTCCAGCTATTCATATCTTTTTCGGGATACCCACAACAAGGCTTTTTTTAGAAAAGAGCTGATCAGTGTCATGCGTCACTTACCCGCTTATCTGGGCTTCAAATGTATGTGCATGATATTCATAGTTTGCTTCTTCATATTTGAGTCAGAGTGCTTGGTGAAAAGAGGGCTTTATGCATCTGCAAAAAGTATCGATCCAAATCAGCCTGCGCATCCAACGCAGGTTGACATGGGTCGAAACGTATTGCCTTTTGTAAATTTTCTGCGTGACAAAGGACCAATCTTCATCCAGACCAAGTTGATTGTAATAATAAAAGGACTTTATGCATCCGTAACTACACGTATGTGATGAATCAGTTATTGTTTAATATAATGGATAAGGAAGACCCATAAAACCCCCTTTTGTAAGAGCATAGCGCAGTTTTATTCTTGTTATGTTGTTGATCTTTTTTAGCTGCTCAGATATGGCTTTCAACACGCGAATAATGGCATTCGGACATTTGCGTAAAGTATCGGCTAGGATCAGCTTGCGCAGTCCACTCAGGCCAATCCGAAATGACACTTTCCGTTTTCATGTAATTTTCTGTTTTGCAAAAGTCTACTTTAGCACAAAATCCGATAAAGTCGTAAAGTGCCGTCTCGGATCAGCCTGCGCGGACTGCGCAGGCTGATCCGAGACAGCACTTTACGCAAATGTACCTTTTCGCATGTTGCAAGCCAAATAATGTATCAAACATTATGTATATTTCATGTTACAGAGTATATAGTTTTGAGGTGTAAATATTTCATGGCACTATGTACTGGATGACCACTCGAATTGAGTGCAATACTGTTTTAACCCTTTACCACACAGCAGAATTTTAGATCTATCCAACTCGAAAGCATTTGCAGACGGTAATTCCTTAGCGGCTCAAATGATGCAGTTTTTCCTTGATAGAGTGAACAACTTTATGGAAAAAGGAGAAAATGCTGGTCACCAGAATTCGTTGCAGGGTCAGGTGACAGAGGACTTTGAAACTTGTTCATGGCTGTGGTGAATCATGTCGCCACTTCGCCTTCGGCTCGGAACGACATGATTCACCACAGCCGTGAACAAGTTTTCAAGTCCCCTACCACCTGACCGTACAACTAATATAGTTACCGAAACATTATGGCTTCAGCTGATGTGTATGTACATAAACAATACTTTTTTTTTTTTTCATTTATGTTCATAGTATACTGATTCATGATAATTTTTATTAAATATGTAAAAATAATATTTTTTGTGTATTAGCTTGTCTATGAGTCTCTTTTTGTATGTATAGTGCTCTTGCAAGGAAGAGGGGGGCTTTATGTATTTCTATTTTTGAGCAAGTTTTCATACCTTTGTCTGTCCATAAGATCTTTCTCACATTCATCAAATTTTAGCCCTGGGGTCAAATAAGACTTGATTGATTGATTGATTGATTGATTGATTGAGTGTATAGTGTTTAACGCCCTCTTCAACATTATTTCAGTTATACCACGGTGACGAGCCCACCGATCATGCTTTTCTGGAGTCTGAGTCTCTTTTACCAGTACTCCGCACAATTTTCTTTCCAAGCCACTGGCTGCTTTCCCAGATGACCAGAGTGGAAAAGTGGTCAGCGATGGGATAGGAATGAATCCTGTTACATTGACTATCATCAATACTATCCGACCTCCTGTTCTCAAGTTCTGCACGCTTCCGACTGACCTACCGGGGCTTGGCCAAATAAGACCAGAACTCCGGGTCTCAAGTTCTGCACGCTTCCGTCTGACCTACTGGGGCTTGGCCAAATAAGACCAGGGCCCGTATTCACCAACCATTCTTGAGAATATTCTCAGTCTTATTCTTTAAGGTTTTCTAAATTTGTAAGTAACACAACTTCTGATTGGCTAAACCATTCGGTTTAGCCAATCAGAAGTGGTGTTACTTACAAATGTAGAAAATTCTGGAGAATAAGACAAAGAACGTTCTTAAGAATGATCGGTGAATACGAGCCCTGAACTCTGGGTCACAAGTTTTGTATGGGCTTTTATATTGAACACTTTAAATAAAAGATCTTCCTACTCCCTGCTATAGGACCTAGGGCTTCTAAATATTGTCAAGTGGGCCTCTACCCAGATGGCCAAAATTATAGCCCTGGGTTCAAGTTTGGTCCCGCCAAATGAGTCACCAGTTTTACATGGGCTTATAAAGTGAAAAACATCTTGCTCCAAACCATAAATCCAAATGCTACCGAATATGGCACATAGCTTCGTGTTGTTGTTCATTTCAGAATTTGTTTAAAGTTTAGTCATTAGATCGAAATAAGTTCTGTCTCAGGGTCTCGTGTTTTGCAGGGTAGGTATATTTAGGAAACTTCAAAATTCCTTGTTTATACCCATACATTCTAGACCTGCATTAATTGGCTTGTGGCTTTATCTTATGGACCTCTACATTAAAGCCATTATAGCTCCGAGGTAAAAAATGGCTGGGGTCGTAATTTTCTCGTCTAGTTTTAAAGAGAAACTTTATAGATCTTCTGGTTCAAAACCAACTGACCAAGGATGATAATGTTAGGTGGGTAGGACTTGTTGTACTTATTAACCAGTGGAGCAACACAGGGCTATCTTGGCTCTCTTATGGCATCATTCAGGTAGGAATCGAACCAGGATACCTTGAAATTTCGAGACCTGGACCCATATTCGCCAACCATTCTTGAGAATATTCTTACTCTTATTCTCCAAGGTTTTCTAACTTTGTAAGTAACACAACTTCTGATTGGCTAAACCGAATGGTTTAGCCAATCAGAAGTTGTGTTACTTACAAATGTAAGTACACATTGTACACAAATGTAATTACACATAATTGTAATATTTCTTTTAACAGTGATTGTATATAAAATGAACATACTGACCAAGAGTAAATTTTGTTTGTGAACCATTTTCACTCCGCATCCCTACCCTAATCTTGTGGACATATACGCGAGAGAAGTTGGCGTGCAACACACGAAAAGGGCATTCGGACATTTGCGTAAAGTGTCGTCTTGGATCAGCCTGCGCAGTCCGTGCAGGCTAATCCGAGACGCCACTTTACGACTGTAATAGATTGTGCGCTACAGTAGACCTGTGCAAAACAGAAAATTACATAAAAAACGGAAAGTGTCGTTTCGGATTAGTCTGCGTGGACTGCGCAGGTTGATCCGAAACGACACTTTCCGCAAATGTCCGAATGCCACTTTTCGTGTGTTGTGGGCCAATTAATACTTTACCAAAACAATTTCAAATTTTTAACAATCCTTAAAAAGTAGGACATTGAAAACATCGTTAAAAGACGGGAAAGTTTTCTTTTCTTCTATTCCCACAATATTTTCTAACCTTTCGCAAACAAATTCCGTCATTGTCGCCTGTTGTTGCTTTCGATTCGGATTAGTCTGCATTCTTTTCTGGTAAGGAGATAACCCTTTTCCTATAATTGAAGTGTTTTAAAGGCCCAGATAAAGAATATCTTTGAAAACATGGGACAAGAAGAAAGATGCTAGTAGCAAGCGCTTTCTCTTTTTCCCGCCATTTTTTGACGTCATGTATTTCATAGAAGTTAAAAGGGTTATGGTAATGACTGCAGAGGCAACTATAGATGGTATGCAACTTCTGATCTAGGGCTATCTAAACAAGAGGGCGGTATAGCATCAAGATCAGACTTCACCTTCAACTCAATCTGATCTTGATCCTTCCATGGTCAAAGGCCGTCCTTTTGTCTATGACATTGAAACGATCATTGCTCCGTAAAATCACCACCCGGGCCCATATTCATTCTTAAGAACATTCTTCATCTCATTCTCCAAGATTTTCCAAACTTGAAAGTAACACACCTTCTGATTGGCTAAACCATTTGGTTTAGCCAATCAGACGGTGCGTTACTTTCAAATTTAGGAACTTCTGGAGAATAAGACCAAGAATGTTCTTAAGAATGGTTGGTGAATATTGATCCCGGTTTTAGTTTTCAATGTCTGTTCCATTTTCCACCAAGTTTATCTTGTACCATCTCGTAAATAAATCAACTTTTGTTTGAATTTTTTCTGAGCTTTCTGTTTCGGATTCATCGGTAACTGTTTGGGCGGACATTGAGTCACTTCGATCCGAACATCGCCGTCATCCCGAATCAATATTTTCTTCGTACTTTTCGGATTGTCTAACACTGGCAATATATTCCGATATTCACCCGAAGTTTCATCGTTCGCAATTAAATCCGTCGATTCGAATTTTGTGTCTTTTGTTTGTCGATGGCAAGTTTCTTTGGAATGACTTTCAGAATCATTTTGTATTTTCGATAAAGGCACAGTTCCATTTTCAGTAGTCTCTTGAATTGAATCTAAAGATGTTTTGTGAGAATCGATTTGATTGGCTGATATTTTCGGAGGAGGGGAGATTACTCTGCGTGACTGAAAGTCAATAACGTCCTGCTTATTAGCCCCAGTTGTAAATACCTGATCTTCCGGTATGTCACCTAGCATCGAATCTACCAATTGCATGCGTTTTGCCCTATTCGGTCGTCTTTTGATTGGTTCATTAGAGTTTAAAGACGGAAGTTTAACCTTTGAGTTCATTTGCCTTTCTTGCCTATGTGACATGTCCACCATACCGTCCAGTGCGAAAACTTCGTCATAAAATTGAGCATCTGGTTTTAGATTGTCATTTTGTCTATTGAAGAAAGGGTACCTATCCTGCCGTAAATAGTCTTGACGAAAATTGTCAGTTGTACGCTCAAACTTGTCGTAAAAGTGCTCCGGTGGAACAATGTCGTCAGACAGTTCGTCTCTCCGTCCGGCTTTGAACCATTTATCACGTGACCCATATCCTTGAGCTTCTTGTTCTAATCGCAAGAGTTTAAGACTGTCTGATTTTGTACCTTTTGATTTAAGACTGAAGTCCACGATTTCATATAGATCGGACGCACTCACTAAACTTACTTGTATCGGGCCAGACTTTTTATAACGTTCTGTTAAAAGCGGCAGCCTAACTTCCGTTTCGGTCTTCTTTCCACTGTCTTTAACTGGCTTGGTTTTATCTGAATACGGTCTCTGTTTCACTGCGGGAGCCTTGACGTCAGCTGAGTCTCGGTCTCGACCAAGCAGTTCATCAAACGACATTGGACGACGTTTCTTCGGTTCTCGAGTTGGATATTTGGGTATATGTTTAGCTCTGACAAACAGTTTATCCCCATCGCTCCCTCCACCAGTATTACCGCTTGACGATGAATGCCTCGCATCATGGAGACTTCGCATCTTCTTCGAGTAAGCCAACATGGAGTCTCGGATGCTACCTTTACTGAGTGGCGGGTCGTCAAGCCGGGACAAATTGACGTCAAACTCTTTCTCGTAACGGACTACCCGCGTATGGCGTTCCGGAAGTTCACGTCGTACACGTGTGTGCCGTGCGGAGATTTTTCCATGCGGCTCAAAGGGAACAAATGTCGATCCATAAGACATTGCACAACGGTATGGTTTACACGAAACTATCTAAATCTTTCTTCCCGTCTCCTGCAGTTCGAAATGGCTTGTTTTCTGAAATGACAAATAATGTTATCGTTGGTTTACTTCGAAAACCTCGTTACTACAGCTTGTTAGATCGTCGGTTTACTTCGAAAACCTTGTAATTACAGCTTGTAACAAGCTATAGTTACGAGGTTTTCGAAGTAAATCGACGATATGTTTATTTTTAACCTTTTTAACGCACCTACCTTAACCCATTACCACTCAATCCCTACTTTTGACGCCTTTGAGAAAGAAGCCTTTAGAAAACAATGTGGGAAAAGGAGAAAATGCTGGTAACCAGCATTTTCTCCTTTTCCCACAGTGTTTTCTACCCTTCCCAGAACAAATTTCTACTTTTTAGTCACCTTTATTTTGTCGTCTGCAAATGCTTTCAATTTGGACCAGTCTTAAATTTTCTCGTGTGGTGAAGAGTTAAGCGGACTCTGTAGTTTAAGATCAGAATGCAAAGAACGCATCGTCTGATATTTGATCTACACTGTCTGATTCGGAGATTTTTTTTTCTCCAAAATATACCTTTGGAATATATAGCAACATTTTCGCTATTGGTTGAAAAGTTTCACTTTATTTATTTAGCAGGGTAAGGGTTAAAATGTATGAAATAAAAAGTTAAATTACTGATAAGACGTTTGCAACGGACCTATAATTGGAGTGCAACACGCGAAAAGGTGCATTCGGACATTTTGCGTAAAGTGTCGTCCCGGATTAGCCTGCGCAGTCCGCGCAGGCTAATCCGAGACGGCACTTTACGACTACATTAGATTTTGTGCTACAGTAGACCTGCGTAAAACAGAAAATCACATAAAATCGGAAAGTGTCGTTTCGGATTAGCCTGTGCGGACTGCACACGGTGATCCGAGACGACATTTTACGCAAATGTCCGAAAGACCCTTTTCGCGTGTTGCACTCCATTATGCTATATAACTTTACATGTTTTAGAGCCAGTCTGTCCCTAAATTATTATATAATCGGACAGTGTAGGTCCAAGTGTCAGCCAGCTATTAACAGCTATCTAACATACTGTGAGAGACCTACAGCGTAATATAAGACTAATGGAAACGTACAGGTGAAGGAAAAGTTTTGAAGCTAAAGGCTATTTCTAGATAGATTTAGCGGGAGAGAGAGAGAAAGGGGAGGGGAGAGACGAAGAAGACGAAGAATGAACAAACGAAAGAAAGAAATAAATAAAGAAAGAAAGAAAGAAAGAAAGAAAGAAAGAAAGATTTTTAGATAGATAGATAGATAGAATGAAAGGAGTGGGCCTTTAATCAAGAAAAAAAGATGCTACCAAAACAATTTTTTTTACCTTGATCCATTGATTTTAATGAAAAAAAAAATGCTAAAAAGTCTAATGAATATTAATATCCAAACGTATCCCAAAAACACAGGCTCCCCTTGTTAACTACAGTAAATATCCAGTAGTTTATTTATCGTATTTCGATACATTAAATTGAAACAAAGACTCCCATAGAATTGGACGTAAATATTTCTCAAATTGTCTTTAATAAGCGATTTGAAGACATTTATACTTCGATTATACCATTTCCAACCAAGTTTACCTTGTTTTCCAAAGAAACTGAACGTAAACTTACGCCGTTGACATTCATCAAACCCTATAAAAAAGCGTTTTAAAAACAATGTGGAAATGGGAGATAACTAATAACTAGCATTTTCTCCATTTTCCACAATATGTTCGACCCTTTGAATAATAAATTCTACAGATAGACGATCGAACATTCTCAAATTTCGGGTTTATGTGGCTTTTCCTTTGATCTTTATGTGGAATTGTTCCACATAAAACGGCCCGGTTTATGAGGTTTTTATTTTTGTTGTTTTTTTAAATATACCTCGTATATTTCATATAAATTATGGACAGATCGAAGCTCATAAGCACCAGGACTTTGGCCCGGACGGACGAATAAATCGACTGATGAATTGATCGATGGATAGATCCATGGACGGACCGATTGATCGATCAATGAATTGATTATCCATTTATCAATTCATCGATCAATCGGTCCGTCTGTGGATCTATCCATCGATCAATGCATTAGTCGATTTATAGATCGCCAAACGGATGGAAAGAGAAACGTAAGGACAAACGGTTTCCCTCAGAACTCGCACATAACGTGATTTTTTTTTTTCACTCTGCGTCTGCCGAAATGAAACTTAAATCTTTTGAAATAAGTACAATAAATTGCTATTTTTGTTCACAAGACAAATATTTGAATAATCGCTTTATTTGATACATGCCTATTTAAACACTTGACATTGGAAGAATCATTTTTGTATAGGAATAAAATACCAGTGTAATTTAAAGAAAGCATTCAAGCAAAAGAGTATGCTTTTAAGCCATTCCAAACGACAAACTTTAAACACTGACCGAATTCTGAATGTCTGCAGACGCCAAATTTGAAATAGCTAAAAATGAGCTTAATAAAGGAACAGGGTCACAAGCATTTTCTCCTTTTCTCGCGATACCCTTTAAAGCTTTCTCTGTAAATTTCGTCAAAAAATTCGGAATTGTAAGGTAAGGCTTTGGTAAGCTCAATAATTTTTATTGCTTCATCGAAAAAGTACAATCAAAATGCTTCAGACATTAACCCTTTGGCTGATAAGTGCGACTTGTTGACCTTTGGCGGACAGTGTAGATCAAGATCAGACTGTACAAAACATGCAATCTGATCTCTAATCTACACTGTCCGATAAGGAGATATCATTCCCCAAAACATAACTTTGAAACAGCAGTATTTCATTTATGAATATCAAATTGAAAATTTAATTTTAGTTATTTTGCTAGCAAGAAATGGGTTAAATTGTCTCTATACTCTGACTTCAAATTTTCATTTCACTTTATTTAGCTGTCAATAGACAGGGGTAACAACCTACGTCATAGCATACGTCATCGGATATATTTTGAATCCGCCATTTTCATTTTAAAAAGGTAAGTTTTTCAGCTTGTACATTATTATTCTTTTTGAAGATCTGTCCAAACCAAGCAGTGCATATGGTACCTGACAACTTTCTTCGTCAGTATACATTAATATTTTGTTCATTAGTTTCGTTGGTTTTGCAATTACCTCCACACAATTTTCGACCTCAAAAACATCACCCAAATTATCATCATCGTGTGTGTGAAAGGGATATATACAACAGTTAAGAAAGAGACAAAAAATGTAAGGTACTGGCATTTTCTCCTTTACATAGAATATTTTCAAATGCTTTCATGCTGATGGTTGCACGAAAACGGTATCGTTGGATAAAGGTTTAAGAATAGGATGACAGTTATAAATCTCGCTTTTTATAAATCAGTTTTGTAGGATCAGATAAAGTGTTTTATTTAAGTAGATGACAAACAAAAAACCTGACAATATGATATTTTATTACAAAAAGACTCAGATTATAAGTCGGTTTATAAAAAGGTATGTAATATTTAGTTCCATTAGCTGCACAGCACACGTAATGAACGGACACCTGCTTTGTCTGTGTGCAAGATCGGTCCAGGAATTTAACCCTTGGGCTGCTAAGCGCGACTCACTGACCTTTTGCCAACAGTGTAGACCAAGATCAGACTGCACAGATCTACACTGTACGATAAGCTGATACTTTTCCCCTAAACATAACTTTGGAATAGCAATATTTGGGGTTTTTACCCTCGAATTGAAAATTTTGTTTTAAGTCATTCAGCAGGACATTGCGCCACTCGGGAAAATATTACCGATGGTGTTCACTCGATGAAATGAATTTCGATCTTTCACCGAAAACAAAGACAAATATTCTATTTATTTCATGATTTTAACCCTTTCTGGGAGTAGCTTTATCAAAATCCAGTAGAGTTCTTTTCCGTTATACCCCATGGCGTACCCTTCCCGCATAGCAACGCGTTAAGCCCCGGTCACATATTCACGGAAGACCGCCACGGAAGAGCTACGGTTTAATCGCTCACGGATGAGTACGGAAATGACAAATTCCGTAGTCCGCTACGGTTCCAATACGGATACACAACGGTGTGAGTACGGAGTTCGACGGATCTACAGCCAAAATGTAGGTCATAGCTCCTGGAGTGATACGGACTGTTACGGTTAGACACGGTTTAATACGGAGCGATACGAATCAGGACGATTGTAGTACGGATACACTACGATTTGCTACGGTACAGGTACGGATTAGTACGGATAAGAACGATCCGATACGTAGCAGTACGAATCGTCAGGGATCGATACGGACCTACCACGATTTAGCATTCCGTCCAAATGTTCTGGCCTGCTCACTTTCAAAATGTAACAAGTTCGGCCATGAGAGCCTCATACTGGCTATGGACGGGTCTTTGTAAAAGCCATTCTCTAGTCCACATATTCTCTGTCTTTTATTACCTGATTATTATAATCAATAACCCGTCACAAGTCGACGAAAATTGGCCTCCACGAAATTGAAAGCATCTGCAGACAACAACTGTAAATTTGGTACAAGTGAGCTTCAGTTCTACAATAAGGTAGAAAGCATTGTGGGAAATAAAGAAATTGCCCATTTGGACCATTATTTTCGATTTCCTAGAATCAGAATGTTTTCCTGACTTGTCTGTTGCAGACCCATAAAAGGAAGGGATTGACTGGCAAAGGGTTCAATGAAAATATTGATCAATAACGTTTCTCTTATGTTCATAAAATCTGCTGTTTATTTCACAATTACACTGATTATGGTGAATGTTTATGTTTTAAAAGTAAAGAGCTTGTCTTTATAGTTAGTATCACAAATTTCGAAAGGGCCAGCCTGGCACCAGGCAGGCACCCAGTAACCATACATTTAACCAGCTGGCCTTTTCACCAACTAGCCATATCAGAACAAGCTCCTGGTGGGGCTCGAACCTGTGACCTCCTGTTTCATTGGCGGTTGTCAGAACCACCAGAAACGGTGACAGTTTTATGTACTCGTATACTATTTGATCGTTTTACTTGCATGTTTAGCATCGTTGGTTGGATAGAATGTCACGTTATAATACTGATGTTTATTCATTTTCGTACAATGTTTTGTAAAATATGTAACCTTAAATTAAAGGTATTATTAGTAGTACGATGAAAATATAATTATTACATACACGTATGTCATCAAACTGCTGGACCAGTGCCTTGACATTTTGTGCAATACCAATATCCAGTTGTCACCAATTTATTGCAAACATCATTTGTTGACGGTTCATGATTGTGAACTCAGCAACAAAGCGCAATTGCGTTGTATTCTACAAAGACAGAGTAAAAATACCCTTGTTGAAGTACATGATTTTGAATTTTTCCTACCAAACAATAGTGATCCTTACAATTCCGTACTGTGTCGTGTTGCAACGTAGTAAACCGTAAAAGACCGTGCGAATCCCTGCCTCTCCGTATTACAACGTATTAAGGCCGTGACTTTCCGTGACAAATCCGTATCATATCGTAACTGAAACGTAGTGTAACCGTGCTAATACGTAGTTCTCCGTATCAAATCCTCAAAAAAAATTGGGCCTACGGATAAGTAGGGACTGATACGATTGAAATACGGACCAGAACGTATCAGTACGGTCTAATACGGACCAGTAAGGATACGCTACGGTCGTTTGATCCGTAGCAAATTTTTGTGCATGTTCAAAAATTGTCAAGGACCGCTACGGATATACAAGGACTACTACGAATGACTACGGTTGCAATACGGAGAGCTACAGACTAGTACGAGTTGTCACGGACAATGCCGGAACGAATCCGTAGCTCTTCCGTGGCGGCCTTCCGTGAATATGTGACCGGGGTATTACAATATTACGTCAAGCGCGAGAAATGTAAGGTAAATGACGTCATATTTCCATCTGGTTGTGAGGTTACCTAGGTAACAACATGAAAATCGGTATTTTCACTGGTCGTACTCGTGTACTTGAATCGAAAAATATTTTCACTGCTATTTCTCGATATCCTACTAGATATGGAAACCTCAACAACAAATGGAGAAATTTATCGTTTCTACGTACAATTTACTTTTTTTTTAATTTATGGGGAGGGGAGAGAATATCATTTCTTCTGCCGTTGCAAAGCCCATCCACATAATTATGTGACTTACATGTATTCGAATTTTCAGAACTTATCAAATTACCTTATTTTTTGAAAACATTAAGAAAAAGAAACTTTGTTATATAAAAATACGGATTACTTTAAAATTACTTTTTTCTTTGAAAATATTAAGAAAAAGAAACTTTGTTCCGCAGTTCCGTTCTGATATTATCAAAAGGTTCTGTGAAAAAAATTGTCTGGAGGGAGGAGGGGGAAAGGGGTGGGGTTAAGACGTTTTGTTGATTATTTATTTAGGTATTATTTACATGGTTGCGTTTTACAAAGTACCGTTTAAAACACTGGGTATTTAAAGGGTCATTTAATTTATGAAATTTTATATCTGATGTCATCTCGATCGATATCATTCATTCGATCGATAATCGATTGGATGAATTGGGTTGATTGATTGAAATAATACTTTAACCCTATACAAATCAATTCTGAGTTTTAACGCCCCTATGAAAGGTCACTTTTGAAAACATTCTGGGAAAAGTAGAAAGTGCTGGTAACCAGCATACTCTCCTTTTCCCATAATGATTTCAAAGGCCTCCTTTGCAAGACAAATGTTTAATAACGATAAATTTGTTGTCTGCAAAAGATTTCAGAATGGCCAAGTCAATTTTTTTCTCGTCTGATAAAAAGAGTTAATTTCTGATGAACAATAAAACATGACTTTATCAAATACGATAATCAAAAGATAGCTTTGTTCTTTATGTCAAACACGATGAAATATACATCTATAACTATTTTTAGAATAGAAAAAAGAAAAAAAATCCTCCTATTGAATCTTTGCGTTCAGCTATTGCTTTATTACTGTTTACTATACTTCAACTCTTTACCAAACAACAAAATTTTAGACAGGTGTAAAATGAAAGCACTTGCAGACAACAAAATCAACAGAAGCCAAAAATTAAAGATCGTTTCCAGCAAGGTAGAAAACATGGTGGAAAAAGGAGAAAATGCTGGTTACCAGCCTTTTCTCCTTTTCCCACAATGTTTCTAAAAGGCTTCTATCTCAGAGTCGTAAAAACTAGGGATTGTTTGGTAAAGGGTTGAACACATTTAACCCTTTACCTGATATGCCAATTTGAGGCTCTTCCATATCAGCAGCAAATAAAGATATGATGTCAAAAATATGAACAAATGAGGATACAAATATCTGATCGGGTGGAAAACATTGTGGGAAAAGGAGAAATTGCTCGTTATGAGCAATTTCTCCTTTTCCCACAAAGTTTTCAAAAGCTGTCTGCTGTTGATGCGTCAAAATGAGTATCTATGGAGTAAAGGGTTAAATGTACATTTTCATGTCTTTGTAATTGAAAGCTTTTGGAAATAATTTTAGGTATAGGACAAAAATTGCTTGTGATGATTAATCACAATTTTTCTTGATTTTCTTATATATGTTCTGTAATTATAATTTGCTTGCAGCACGCTAAAAGGGGCATTCGGACATTTGCGTTAAGTGTCGTATCGGATCAACCTGCGCAGTCCGTGCAGGCTAATTCGAGACGGCACTTTACGTCTATTTTGTAGATTTTGTACAAAACTGTAAATTACTTAAAAACGGAAATTTAATATTCTGTAATCACTGGCTAGCTTGTGCTTTCATGAATCATTAACCCTTAGGCTGCTAAGCTCGACTCACTGATCTTCTATAGACAGTGTAGATCCAAGATCAGACTGCACATTCTGCGCAGTCTGATCTTGGATCTACACTGTCTGATAAGGAGGTATCTTTCACCCTCAAAATACGTTAAAAATAGCATTAATAGGATTTCACTCTCGATCTGAACGTTTTATTTAACCCTTTCCCAAACGATGAATTTTGGACTCTTCCAAACCGAAAGAGTTTGCAGACGACAATCTTAGATTTGGAGAAAATGGCAGAAAGTTCTCTAAAAGGGTAGAAAACAGTGTGGGAAAAGGAGAAATTGCTCGTTATGAGCAATTTCTCCTTTTCCCACACTGTTTTCAAAAGACTTTTACTGCAGACACGTAAAAAACCAGGGCTTGTTTGGGAAAGGGTTAATATTTTGCTGGATAAAGATAAATGCTGAAGATCATTATATTTTGAAGCCAAAAGGAAGCCATGTAACAGATTTTATCTTCTATAGTACCCTTAGTGTAAATTCCTAAAATACCTACGTACGATATGTACATAAAGTGAAATACTACACTGTATCAACATAATTGTTCCATTCATATTCCATGCTAAATACCCTAATCAAGGCCAACTAAGCTGCGATCTGATCGGGCACGAATGAGCTTGCCGGCTGGATAGCCTTCTTGCCTTAACCCTTTACCAAGCAATTCCTGGTTTTTGCGACTCTGTGATAGAAGCCTCGCGAAAACATTCTGGAAATCAGTATTTTCTCCTTTTCCCACGTTTTCTATCCTGCCGGAAACAAATTTCAATCTTTGAAATACGTTTATATTGTCAGCTGCTAGTGCTTTTAATTTGGACCTGTCTAAAATTTTGTCGTTTAGTAAGGACTTAACCCATTTATAGGAAGCTCAAAATATTGAAACATTTGGTTTATCGAAGAATAGAACAATTCCTGAAACCAAGAACGGTTTTCATCTTATAGAAATTATTGAACAAACAGACGGTATATATAAAAGATTAGACTGCATATTCTGTGCAGTCTGATCGTGATCTATGCCGACCAAACCTGCTTATATTTTCGCTTCTAGTGCAGTAAGGGTACAAACTGGTTCAAAATGAAGGACGACAAAAAAATCTAGGTTTGACACAATACGGTTGAGGTCATTATCAAAATTGTTTTATATCTACGTCACTGAAGATGATTGGGCCTTTGTCAACTTTCCACTCTGTCGCAGTTTTGAAGGACAAGTGAAAACAAAATTTGGAAAAGAAAAACAAAGGACATCAAATTAGAGTTTTCAGAGTCCGTCAATATTCCAGTGTATCGCTGTGTAACTCATTTTACTCGAATTGGTAGCAAAGTGAAGGTATAGGATCTGATATGAGTGGGCTTTTGAGATAAGATTTAATTAAACGAATCAAGGGAAATGTTATTAAGCGAGCCTTTGGCGAGCTTAATAACATTTTCCTTGACGAGTTTAATAAAATTTTATCTCAAACGTCCCCGAATGTCAGATTCTTTTTTATCACATAACGGCATTTCACAACACATAGATTAAATGATGCAAAAACATTCATAAATGCACCCGCGGTAACATCCATAAGACCCATTCACTTCTATGTAATACGTTCAAAATGACGTCAAAAAAGACGTCACACAAATGTGATATCAAACATGTATAAGATAAGAAAATTCGTAATGGGTTATTAACACTGGGAACAAGTGAGGTTATGTGATAAAGATTTTATCAAACGAATCTAGGATAATGTTATTAAGCGAGCCTTTGGCAAGCTTAAAAATATACTCCTTGACGAGTTTAATAAAATCTTACCTCAAACAGCCAAAAATGTCAAATTAATTTTATCACATAACGATATTTCACAAATATAGATCAGATGATGCAAAAACATTCATAAATGCACCAGAGTTATTTTCGATGAGACCCATTAACTTGTATGAAATGCAGACAAAGTGACGTCAAAAACGACGTCACACGAATGTGATATTAATTAAACGTGTATAAGATAAGAAAATAAGTTATGGGTATACGGCGTTGGACATTTGAGCAAACCCGCAGGACAAAAGAGCAAAAAACATAGTACGTTTGAGCGACAAAATAGTGGACATTTGAGCGACAAATTTTTAACCCATTTGAGCGACATTTCACATTCGTGGTGGACATTTGAGCGACAGGTTTTTACCCCATTTGAGCTATTTCTTTCAGAGATTCTTGGACAATTTAATTGGATTTTACCTCTTCCGTCAGCAAGACAAAGTCTGAGCAGGATAATTTTTTTTATACGTTTGGCGCTAACTCGGAGTACATGCCTCTCGATTTGTCTATCATCTGTTTCATGATCTTGTGATTTTTTTTTGTTGTAAGATCATACTTGCAGAAGAATCAGTGCGTATTCTTGCTTTACATCCCTTTGAAGTACATCTTTTAACTGGTGAAAATCGTTCGCTCAAATGTCCACCAGGAAATACAGGTGGACGTTAAAATCCGTCGTTCAAATGACCACCAAAGCTGTCGCTCAAATGTCCACTACAAAAATTTTCAATTTCGCTCAAATGTCCTGCGCCCTGGGTATATTACACTAAAAACAAGGGAGGTCATGTGATAAAAATTGTATTGTGTAACGTGTTATTGATCAGGAGTTACAGGAAATTTTTTCAAATATTTCTATAAAAAAAAAAAATCTGATACATAAGTAAACAAAATTCTGAATCCATATTATTTTAAAAAAAAAAGTTGTCCCAGATTAGAATACGACTACAAATATACATATATAAATCGGTTCTGGTTTAACACCCATCCTGCTAAAAAACTGAAATAGAAAATTTTTAGTTCGGGAATAAAAAACCTAAATACTGCTTTTTTAAAAAAATGACCCGGGTCATTCTTCTACGCAGAAAAATGACTTCTGGGTCATTTTGTAGGGGAGGGTCATTTCTCTGCATTACACCGGACATAAATTTATCTTATAGACTTTTCTGTGAAAGCGGACGGTATAGATCAAGCGCAGTCTGATCTTGGTCTATGCCATCCGTAGCGGTCCTTGTTTTCGGCTTTGGCCCTCAAAAAGATTGACTCTCCCTGAGGCAAAAATCTTAACCGTTAGCCTGCTGGGCGCGACTAGCTGACCTTTTGTGGACAGTGTAGATCAAGATCAGACTGCACAGAACGTGCAGTCTGATCTTGGATCTACACTGTCCGATAAGGAGATATCATTCTCCAAAACTTAAGTTTGAAACAGCAATATTTGGGTTATTGATATCGAAGTAAAAATTTCAGTCTACTTTTATAGCAGAATAAGCATTAATTTGCCCCTTTCGCCTACCGTATCTTCAGTCCAGCAAACTCAGAAAGATCTATTCTATTATCTACTAAAAATGTCCAATCGTGCAAAGAATACAGGATCGAGGTAAGACTTCATATTCTGTACAGTCTGATATTGATCTACGCCTTTCGCAAAAGCTTCTTTTTCGTCTATGAGTCTGTAAGGGAAAGAATTATTGACGAATGTTGACCAAAGAAATTTGGATTATAATTCAATTGCAGTAAAATAGGTATATATAAAAAAAAATTATGTTAAACTTTTTCTTTCCGAGTTTTAAAAATACTAATCTAACGCAAACAAGGATAATTTTGATAAAATTACAAAACGAAGTAGTGGACAGTGTAGATTCAAGATCAGACTGCACGTTCTATGTAGTCTGATCTTAATCTACACGCTCCTTAAAAAGGTATTTTACTTAACCCATTACCACACAATCCCTACTTTTGACGACACTGAAAAAGAAGCCTTTAGCAAACATTGTGGGAAAGGGAGAAAATGCTGGTTACCAGCATTTTGTCCTTTTCCCACACTGTTTTCTACCTTTCACAAAAGAAATTTCAAACTTTCAGTCAGTTCTGTTTTGTCGTCTACAAATGCTTTTGATTTGGACAAACCTAATCTTTTGTCGTCTGGTATTGAGTTAAGTACAGTTGTGAAAAGAGTAATGTACGAAAAAAGTATATATACACTCAAATACAAATGAAAAGAAAAAACTGACCTGTTCAGATACACAGATATCCATTTATTTTCCGTTTATTTTCATTTAACCGCCCTTTTTATAGAGTTCAATAAAGTCAATAATCTTCATTTTACACCGTTTGATTTTCTTTTCCACAGATCCTATAGGATAAATATTGAGTCAAAAAACGTGCTTTATAAACGAATAGAGATTTCAATATTATGACCATTATTGCTCGAGCAACCCTTCCCCCTCTTTCTTTTTTTTAATTTTGATAAAAAGAGTGAAAGTTTATTTCACGCTTTTCAGTAGGATATCTAGATATAGCCGTGAAAATATTTTTCTATATTACACGGGTACGACGGGAAAATACCAATTTTCATGTTCTTGTTGCCTATAGGTAAATTACATGTGCCTTATTATCAGATGGAAATATGACGTCACTTACCTTACATTTCTTGCGATCTACGTATTGTAGTGCGTTCCTATGCAGGAAGGGTACGCCACGGGGAATAACGGAAAAGAACTGTACTGGATTTTGATAAAGCACCTCCCAGAAAGGCTTAAAAGCATGAAATAAATAGAATATTTGGTTCTTTTTTCGGTGAAAGATCGAACTTTTATTTCATTGACTGAACACCATCGTTAATATTTGCATGAGTGGCCACTCGTGAAAATATTACCGATGGTGTTCACTCGATGAAATAAATTTCGATCTTTCACCGAAAAAAACAAATATTCTCTATATCTTTTCCTATGTACAGTGACGATACTTTTTTTTTTTTTTCATTTTTACAAGTACTTTGAGTAATTCATGGACTGTAAGATCAAAATTATAACATAGCTGGAAAAGACGAGGGTGATGTAATAGATGCAAGATGCATCGATAGACTTTGTTGCATTTTGTAAAGACAACAGACTATGAACCATAATCTGGCAGTAGGAGCATAATGCAAAGCATTTCATCACATAACTATAGATCCAATTAATCCATTTGTCAAAGAAGCAACTGGATCATGAGATAGTATGGTCCTTGGACGTGCAGAAAATAACCATTAGCAAAATCTGTTGGCCTATGTCGGCCTGTGCGAATTGCACTTTTCACAGTGCATGATTCGTGTACTTGGATTTTGGACCAGTCTGAATGTTTTGCATCTTGGTAAAGAGTAAAAATACATTTTTTTTTCCGGTCCCGACGGTCAATGCCCCTACCCCTACCCACCGTCATACACGCACTCCTCTTTGAAAAGTTAATCGTTACCAAAAGTCATTGAAAAGATGAAAGTTTAATAACTAAAATTCAATTTACCCAACAAAACCCATGGCACACTTTATATTGAATTTAAATTCCTAAAATTTCAAGCGGATTTTTTTTTTTTTATTTCTTGGTTTTGATAGAGGTCGTTTTCGGCCAAACGTGACTTTTTGGCCACTTAATTAAATTTCATATGTTATTGACCTAGTCTCTGTCTGTCTGTGTCTCTCTGCCACTCTCTCTGTCTCTCTCTTCCTTTACCCGATAGTATCAATCGACATTTTAAATCCTCTGGATTTTGTGCTTTTGCCACATTGCCATATAATACGAAGAGTCTTTTTAGAAAATATACATTAGATGGTCTTAACCCATTACCACACAATCCCTACTTTTGAAGCCCCTGAGAAAGAAGCCTTTTGAAAACACTTTGGGAAAAGGAGAAAATGCTGGTAACCAGCATTTTCTCCTTTTCCCACAATGTTTTCTACCATTCCCATAGCAAATTTTAACTTTTCAGTCACATTTATTTTGTCGTCTGCAAATTTTCTCAATTTGGTCCAGTCCAAAAATTTGTCGTATGGTAAAGGGTTAAAGGGACTGGAATATGAATTAGCCGTGCTCTGTAAAAAAAGGGACTTAACAGGTCTGCGAAAAGTATTGACCCAAGTCAGCCTGTGCGATCTGGGCCGAAACTTTTTGCTATTGGTCAATTTTCTGTATGTCTAAGGACCAATCCACCTCATGATTAATTCTATTGTTCAACTCATTACCAAACGACAACATTTTAGGCTCGTCCATATCCAAAGCATTGGCAGACGACAAAATAAAAGTGACTGAAAATTTGAAATTTGTTTTGTGAAGGGTAGAAAACATTGTGGGAAAAGGAGAAAATGCTGGAAACCAGTAATAATGTTTTCTACCTTATCAAAAAAAGGATTGCACTGTTTGAGCTACATTGAATTTGTTGTCTGCAAATGCTTTCAATTTGGACAAGTCTAAAATATTTGGTAAAGAGGTGAAAGTTACCTATACATCCAGAAAACCCATTTCATCGAAAAATAACCAAATCATGAGGTACAATGGCCCTACGACATGTAGAAATTTTCCAAAAGGCAAAATTTCCACCGATGTCAGCCTGCGCAGTTCGCGACATGGCTCGATACTTTTAGCACGCGCGTTAAAGACTCTTTTCTTTTTCATCGGACATGACTAAAGCATGAATAAGTGGCCCGACGGTTGCAATATTACTATACTGATGTCGTGAATGGGTCTACAAATGAAGCCTTAAAATGGCCCGTAGAGACCTGCGGAATAAACTTGTCCACAATTTGGTTACCAATCGGAAATAATTCGAAACTAATGCCAAGAAGTAGGTCAAAAACCATGTCTGGCCTACATATATATGAGCCGAAAATAGTCATATTTTGCGACAAGTGTTTGAAACAAGACTCTGACACCATATCGTACAGTCGATAGGTCGATCGGTCAGTCGGTCAGTCCGCATTAACGTTAATCAATAAAACAAGTAGATGAGTAAAAACAATGATAACATATTGTGGCTAAATTACCATCAGACATAACTCGGTGGCATTGACCTAAAGTGTTATGAGAAAATAGGGTTCGCTATCTGGTGATTTGATAGCTTTAAGTTTTGGTTATAGTCTGGTTGCTGCCCATTAAGAAGGTCTATTCCTCGGTACACTTAGGGACTCTACGGAGTAGCCAGGTGTCATACTCTATATACATTTTTTTAATTTCGAAATATCGAATTCGTAAACGAATTTAAACGAAATACTAAATCGTTAGAACGATATGCTATTTCGAGAAAACGAAATGCTATTTCGAGAAAACGAAATGTGTATATTCAGAACACTTGGTTGCCATCGTATACATCATCTCACATGGCCATGGCGGAGGATGACAACCAAGTGTTCCGAACATACCCATTTTGTTTTCTCGAAATAGCATTACGTTTTATCGAATTGGCATTTCGTTTTAACGATTTAGTATGTCGTTTTCTCGTAATAGCATTTTGTTTTCTCGAAATAGCATTCGAGCGTAGTTTTAGCGGTTTAGTATTTCGTTTTCTTGTTATCTACCCACACGCCGCCCGCCCGCTTTTCTATCTATCTGTCTATACGCCTGTGTGTCTGTCTATCTGTCTGTTTGATTTTAAAAGAATTAAAAGTTTTTAATACATGTACATGCGTCATGTTAACAGTCGGCTAGATTTACGGCAAGATTATTTAATCTGACTTTATGACTTTATGTGTCGGTTACGTAAGAGTGGGAAAGAGGTTCAAACAATCATAGTGTCGAGTAGCGACTCTTCAACTTTTAAGTATACCATTAAGTAAATACAAATATATTTCACTATATGGCCTACAACATGCGAAAAGGTGCTTTCGGATATTTGCGTAAAGTGTCGTCTCTAACAGCTTGTTACAAATGTACATGAAACTCACAATCACACATTAACATTTTTATATCCTAGCAACAGTCTACGAACTTGCCAGTAAACCCTCGTATTTCGACGATAGTTCTGTGGGGGAAACAGTCAATGGCTTGAGGTGAATATTATTAGGAGTGCTAATAAAAAGAAAGGCTTAACTCTTTAACAAACGACGAAATTTTAAACTGTCCAAATTGAAATCACTTGCAGATGACAAAATAAAAGAAACTCAAACATTGAAATTTGTTTCCAGCAGGGTAGAGAACAATGTGGGAAATGGAGAAAATGCTGGTTACCAGCATTTTCTCCTTTTCCCACAATGTTTTCAAAAGGCTTCTATCTCAGGGTCGTAAAAACTATTAATTGTTTGGTAAAGAGTTAATTTAAAGTTCGAATGGAGACGAGCAATATATGCAAGGGACAGGGTTTTGGTAAGTATGAAATTTCCAAATGGTTAAAATAAAACTATGACCTGTTTCGAATATTCGATAACGTAATGGCATTTTAATAACTCTATAAATCAAAATCTCTTCTTTATTGTGCCCAACAAAACATTTCATAATTTTATGAAATTCATTTCGCCCCTGCGTTCACATGTTTTTCTCTTCCTTCCCCTAGTAAGTATATAGCCATGTATTTGCTGTCATTTGCAAAAGTGTGGGCAATGCACAGCTTTTACATTGCGTGCAATCTCATCAGATGAGAGTACAGTCTGATCAGAGGAGAGTGCAGTCTGATCTCAGTCTGCACTCTCCCTTTTTTGTTGTCTGTTTTATATAATTCCTATACTTTAACTGGTTCAATACAGTTAAATAAAGTTGACATTTTCCAAGGTCTACGAGTAGGTTTTCGTTTATCTGGGTGTAGAGAACTGCATAGAACAAGATCAAACTGTACTTTATCTGCTGTCTGCTCTTGATCCATGTCGTCCAAAAAAGTTGCATTTAAGTTGCAAAAGTAAGCAACTTAATTAATCGTTGTCATTTCGGCAGGGTATGATCGATTCACGTGAACAGGGTACGAGCCTAATTGGATAATATTCATTCTATATATCGCAAAAGTCAGTCTTCCAAGATGTCCATACTAAGTTTCTGTTCCTCTTTCTTAGCTCATACAAATCTAAAATATAGGAAGTAAAACTTGCGCGCTCTCTCTCTCTCTCTCTCTCTCTCTTGTCCCCTTCCCTCGTTTTTTCTTTCTCTCCGCTCTCTGACCCACTACGGAAAGGGGAGAGGTATTTGCGAAATCTCACTGTAGATAATATCCAAAGTCATAACAAATTATAGATTACAAAAATCCCGAAATTAACCCATTACCACACAATCCCTACTTTTGACGCCCCTGAGAAAGAAGCCTATTGGAAACACTGTGGGAAAAGGAGGAAATGCTGGTAACCAGCATTTTCTCCTTTTCCTACAGTGTTTTCTACCCTTCCCAGTACAAATTTCAATTTTTCAGACACCTTTATTTTGTCGTCTGCAAATGCTTTCAATTTGGACCAGTCTAAAATTTTCTCGTGTGGTAAAAAGTTAAAGCCTCGTATATCATCTCTAATTCTACATTTATCGCAATATGACTTGATGTCTTACTAAAATAGCGCGTAGAAGGAGAAAATTGCCAGTGAGAAGATGGAGGATTGGGCAAAGTAGTCGTACATAAACAACTGAGAGTTCCGTTTAACATTTGAAGATCAAAGTAAATCACTGGCAAAAACAAATAATAATATTTTCAATAAAGTTTACCTGTAGTTTTTTTGTATCCAAACGTAAGATTGCGTGTTATTGAAGAAACCATTATATTTTTAAACCCTTTATGTCAAACAGACGCACCATACGCATACTGTTACGAAATAGTACCGAAAACATTGTGACAGATGAGTAGAATGTTATAATTGGCAATTTCTCTTTCTGCCACGATTTTCCTTTCATTTTCAAAACCAGTGAAAAACTGTTAATATTTGATATTTTTGTACTAAATGATGTACCTAAAATACTAAAAAGAAAGAAACACCTGGAGATAAAACTAGGAAATGGAATTAACTCTGTCGGCGCCATATAAATGAATTCGCCCCCTCCATCCAATCCACTGAAAATACGTGAAAAAAGGCTTTTATAGGCTTGACTAAAAAGACGGACGATGTAGATCCAAGATCAGACTGCACGTTCTGTGCAGTCTGATCTTGAATCTACACCGTCCGTAAAAGTTCCCTTGTTCGCCAAGGCGCTGGACGGGTTAAGGCGGTATGGAACAAATAGGCATTTAATCTGCCACACAAAAGCCGGTTTTGTTCCCAAAACCGTACAAAAGAGAACTATAGAATCAACGTAACAATTCGTCATCCCCCGGGTTTTATAACACGAGACTTTTTCATTCGGATATAACTAGATATACTTACCTTTATTAGTTTGCTAAGTCCGACTGAATGCTCTCTTGTGGACAGTGTAGATTAAGATCAAGAACGTGCAGTCTGATCTGGGATTTACACTGACCGATACAGTGAGATTTTCCTAAGAAAAAAAAAATTCTAAAATTTCAAAATTTGCCTTGAAATTTTCACCCATTTTTTCTAGCATTACATGTATAAAGGTTAACTGTTGCAGAGCCCGGTGGTTCAGTTGTGCTGCGTGCAGGTCTTGTAATCCAGAAGTCGTAAGATCGAGTCTTTTCTCGGCCACCTAGCCCTTTTCAAAGAATCATGATTCTTTGTATGTTTGTATCAAAGTAGGAAGGTATGATTTTTGTTTTTAGGCTTTCGCAAGTTTTTTTTTTCTTTTGCAACACAACGTGTTAAACATGTTGTTTAACTCTTTACAACACGAGAAATGTTTAGACTGGTCCAAATTGAAAGCATTTGCACACGACAAAATAAAGATGACTGAAAATTTGAAATTTGCTCCGGGAAGGGTAGAAAACACTGTGGGAAATGGAGAAAATGCTGGTTACCAGCATTTTCTCCTTTTCCCACAGTGTTTTCAGAAGGCTTCTTTCTCAGGGGCGTCAAAAGTAGGGATTGTGTGGTGATGGGTTAAAAGAAAAGTCTGACAGTTTCATCAATACACTTTCTCGTCCGATTAAAAAAACAAGAAGGCCAAGATGGCCCTGGATTGCTAACCTGAATTTTTGAGAGGACCATAGCCATTTTTTTGAGGTATTGAAACATTGGAACCAAAATTTATTACATGTATTTTGCAAAGCAATTTTCAAATGGTCACCTGTAAAAAATCTTTTCAAAATCTGACCATCAGTTTCAGAGAAGAAGAGGAATTTGTATACTTTGAAATCCATCATCTTTCTGTATAGTGCAAGTAGCCTCCATTCACTAGAGCCATGTTTCTTGACGGATCAAAATTTCGCAAACAATTTTTGAAAAGGGTCACCCCAGGAACATCTCTGTGAAATTATTTTAAAATCTGGCCAGCGGTTTCAGAGAAGAAGATTTTTAAAAAATTCTTAGAAAATTCCATTTGGTTGCCATGGCAACCAGAGTTTTACATGGAATCATATTCTGTGAACAGTGTTTAAAGAGGACCTCCCAATGAACATTCCAGCCAAGTTTGGTCCAAATTGGCCCAGCAGTTTAGGAGGAGTTGATGTTTAAAGAATTGTTGACGACGGACGACGCACGACAACAACAGACACTGGGTGATCCTAAAAGCTCCCCTTGGGCACGTTGTGCTCAGATGAGCTAAAAATCTTCCTGAGAATTTTGAGAGGAAACAGACAGACAGACAGAAAGACAGAGAGACGTGTGCAGTGCAGAGAGAGAGAGAGAGAGAGAGAGAGAGAGAGAGAGAGAGAGAGGTGTTGTGTAAAGAGATGCAGAAGATGAAAGACGTACAGAGGAATGGAAAGATGTGGCATAGATAATAGAGAGATATGGCTCTTTTACCTTTTAGGAATATCACTGACAAAATTCAAACAAATGAAAAACTGTCACAATATCCATTTCAAAAGTAGGTCTGTAATGGCTAAATCCAATCCTTTCACATTGAAATCGTTGCTTCTTTAAAAAGATAACGATCTGTTTTAAACCTCTTTTATCGGTAATTCATCAATTTTTGAACGTGTAATATTCTTTACAACTTTTTATCTTAACTATCGGTTTTGTAGTTTCGCCTTTCCCCCTTAACCCTTTTCCAAACAATTCTAAGTTTTAATGACCCTGAAGTGGAAAGCTTTTGAGAAAATTTTATTTTACTCAACCATCTATGTACAAATTTATCTTATTGATGAAAAATGATAATAAAAAAACTACGAACAACTTAAGTAAATATATATGTATGGCCAATGATAAACGTCAGAGTAACAAATAAATAGGACAGAAATCTTTAGAATAATTAACCTTTTACAACACAGCAAAGTTTTAGACCTATCCAAGTTTGCAGGCTACATTTTCAAAGTTGCTCAAATGGTGCAATTTTGCTTTGATAGAATAGCGAACTTTATGGGAAAAAGGTGAAAATGCAGTTTACCAGCATTTTCTCCATTTCCCACAATGTTTTCAAAAACTTCTTCCTCTGGGGCGTTAAAAGTCGTCATTGTGTGGAAAAGGGTTAAATTGTTTAGGTTTGAACTCATTTTGTACTTTTCTCGTACTGTTTTTGTCCAAAGATGCATGTAAAAGCTACACACTGAAACTATTAGTATATATGGTAAGCTTTTTAACTGTATTGTACAATTATTTATTTTGAAATAGCAGCAACATTGCATTATGTTATGCTAATCAAGTATTGATTGATTGATTGATTGATTGATTGATTGATTTTACCCAGCATTTTCTCCTTTTCAACAATGTTTTCTGTCATTTCAAAGACAAATTTCAGTCGTATCTATTTAGTCATCGAAAATGGTACTCAATTTGGATAAGTCTAATTCTCTGTTTTAGTTTGTTACAGGATTTAATCTGTAAAATAACGATAAGGATATTTTCTGTCATTAACCTGAAATAAATCATTGCAAGTTGATAGTTATTTGTTCAAAACTTGACAGGGTTTCACATATAGTATAGATTCAATATTGATCAGAATCCACTTTCTAAACAGGCTGATCTAGATAAATATTTCTCCTTTTCCCACAATGTTCTCTACTCGATTAACCTATTACCACACAATCCCTACTTTTGACGCCCCTGAGAAAGAAGCCTTTTGAAAACACTGTAGGAAAAGGAGAAAATGCTGGTAACCAGCATTTTCTCCTTTTTCCCACAGTGTTTTCTACCCTTCCCAGATCAAATTTCAATTTTTCAGTCAGCCTTATTTTGTCGTCTGCAGATGCTTTCAATTTGAACAAGTCTAAAATTTTGTCGAGTGGTAAAGAGTTAAAGGCAAGTTGCATCATTAAGGGCACACTTGGTTTCTCGTCTGCATAATGCTTAAAATTTGGACAAGTTTACAATTTTGTCGCCTGGTAAAGAGTTATCCATAAACTTGAGATGGGAGGGGTTAGATTAACATTGACTTTCAAAATCCATGGAGTCAGTATGGAAGATTCCTATATAACCTTAAAATTTTACTCGAGATGAAATAAAGGATCCTTTTTTTTTTACATGTAGCTGGGAAAGGAGAAAATGCTCTTCACCAGAAATACATGTATCATCTTTTTCGACAATATTTTCAAAAGCCTCTTTTTCAAGGGTATGTATAAACACAGGATGGTTAGAATGCAAAGGGATAACCCTTCTAGCACCTTCTACAACTTTATCATAAAAAAAAACTATATTTGTGGACAGTGTAGATCAAGAACTGCACAGAACATACAGTCTGATCTTTGATCTATACTGCCCACTTATCTTAGACACTGAAGACAAAAGCAACCATCAAATTGCAATTATTTAGGTCTTATTTCTAGACTGTGGGTTTATTTGGTGTTTCTGTGGTCAGTATGAATCTGACGTGCTTCTGGTATAAAATAATATGAAGAAAAACAAACTAAATCTGTTAATATTCATCATTTATTTTGTTTTAGATTTGTGTTTTCTCAAATCACAAGATACCTTCTGCATAAATAATATTAGCATCAAACTCCTTGAATACAAATGCAGGTTTTTATTTCTGTAAGTTTTTAATTGAGACAGTTCACCTACAAGTGTTTCCCACTATCTAGCACCTCAGCACTATCAAACACCTCATTAAAAATTATGCATGAATTAAATTGTAGTGTAGCACATGAATCAAATGAGCATTAAAACATGAGAGTCATGATGGCCCTTCATCACTCAAGTGACCCCTTGTACCTTCAATCCTTTACCACACATTGCCAACTTTTAACAACTTGGAGAAAGAAAGCTTTTGTAAACAGTGAGAAAAGGAGAAAATGCTGGTTACCAGCATTTTCTCCTTTTCCCACTGTGTTTCCAACCCTATCAAGGACAAAGTTTGTGATCTGCACCGGACCAACTTGGTCATTTGTAAACCCTTTGGGCAACTTTGAAATTTTGTCATCTGGTAAAGGGTTGAAACAATAATAATAATATATCAATTTTGAAATAATATATTGAAATAATGTTTTTTATGTGAACTGGATAAAAAATGATGGTGCACCAAAGGTATGCTGCGAGCATGTGACCCAGTGACCTACTTTTTTAACACAGCTATCATATTTTCTAAGCAAATATTTTGACCGCTTATCATCAACATTTGACCAAATATATGAACAATTAGTGCACAAAAAACTATTGTCTATGATTCGATCTTATAAATCTTCTTTTTAATTCATGACATATTTTGAACCTTGTCTTAGAAATTATTCACATTAACATTCTAAAAACATCCATGACAGTTGGACCATTGGACTCTGATGTTGGCTCCAATGTGCAAAGTAAATGCTGACAATGTAAAACGTGCTACACGCAACAGATGATGGATAGACCATTATCTTTAGCATGTTGTATTAAAGTGATCTAAGAAATTAAAGACACTTCAAAGGCAATAAATATTTGTTAACTAAATATTTGTTAACTATAATCACTTCAAAAACAGTCAAAGAATATCAATGCACAATTCATAAATACATAAATAAAATAAATAAAAGTACAAAGCACATGACTTAAATTAAAATAGGTCACACTACTGAATCACTTATAGTAAAGTCAGCTCTATAACATTAATCATTAAAATCACATTCACCAATCACAGCTATTTCATTTACTCATATCTGATCATATAGACTTTATATACATGTAAATATAGACTTTATATACATGTAAATATATCTCATTATTAATATATATATGATAAAAAACAAATGTCTTTCTGCATTAAATCTTTACCACAAGATCCAGAATTTCAACAAACCCAAGAAAGAAGGCTCAGGAAAACTGTTAGATATTTGGGATAAGGAGAAAATGTTGGTGACCAGTATTTTCTACTTTTCCAACATTTTCTACCCTTTCAGATAGAAATCTTATCATATTTGACACATGTGTCCTCTATAATTGCTTAAAATTTTAGCCAGTTTTGCACTTTGTCAATTGGAACAGAATCCATATACCATGGGCACATAACATAAAAGTTAATATTTCTATGCACATAATTATGCTTTTATAACACTTCTTTTTATCCCATTACAAATATATAGAGGATATTTGTTTTTTTCGGTGTAAGATCGAAATTTATTTCATCGAGTGGACACCATCGGTAATATTTTCACGAGTGGCACAGCCACGAGTGAAAATATTACCGATGGTGTTCACGAGATGAAATAAATTTCGATCTTACACCGAAAAAAACAAATATTCTATTTATTTTATGCTTTTAACCCTTTCTGGGAGGAGCTTTATCAAAATTCCGTACAATTTTTTTCCCTCATTCCCCGTGGCGTACCTCTCCCGCATAGCAACGTGACGTCAAGCGCGAGAAATGTAAGGTATATGACGTCATATTTCCCATCTGGTTGTTAGGCACGCGCAATTTACCTAGGCAACAAGAACGTGAAAATCGGTATTTTCACTGGTGTAAGATCGAAAAATATTTTCACTGCTATTTCTTGATATCCTACCGGAAAGCATGAAATAAATCATCATACTAAATCATGGTTTCTTACACACCAATAATCATATAAAACTATATATCAACATACCACCCTCTCCATTGCTTTACCAAATAACAAACTTTTGAACCTGCCCAAACTAAAAGCATTTGCAGACAACAAAATAAATGTGGCTAAAATGTAAGCCCTAAACACCAAAAGAACAGCCAAGATATTACACAAAAAAATAGGTGGTACTGAAAATGGAACAAACAGATAACAGCAAAACAATTCCTTCTGAAAACACCCTGGATTGTCAGATGAAGTTGGATAAAAGTTAGGCACCTTTTTTTTTTAAATTCCTTACATATGCAATCAGTTGATTATACATAGTGGCTACAGTTGTTGATCTTTTCTTGTTCTCTCTGCTATACATATACATTTGATAGTTAAATTCCAAATTTATTATTAATAATTTATTCAGTGCCAAATACTAAAGATGAAGACCCAAAGCCTGCTGATGCAAATTTTAAAATTGATACTTATAAGCATGTTTTCTGGTGAATGTTGTATTCTTTCATGATTTTAAATAAGTGTTTTAAATAAGTTGGAACTCTGGACAGCATAATATCTGCATGATGCTAAAGTTTTAGAATATATTGGAAATACTGATTTGGGCACACATATACACTGTATGTGTTACAAAATCAGATAATGGCAAAGATAGAAAAGAAGAAAGGAAAATACACAGGAAGCGTGACAATACAATTCAATACCCATTTTCTACCTCAGACACCATGTGGAAATGGCAATACAAATTAACCACATCACTTAGGAAGCGTAATTTTTACAATTCAGTTCCCATTTTTGCGGTCCACCAACCTCTTCCCAAAAAAACATCATAGATATTTTCTTGAAATCTAATTTAAGAACAAAAGTTTACATGGATATTCAGACTAATGCATTATTTGTTTCAGACCTGAGTTTTGTTGGTGAAGCAAGATTTGGTGTAAAAGTGAAAGCCACTGATCTGGAGCGATGTAATCTGAGCTCCAAAACAAGCACAAAGCTTGCCCTAAATTTTATAGAATTTGTTGTCCCAGAAGAGATGGTGAAATCTGGGGTCAGTGTGTATGGCAACAGCCAACACAAAATGAAAGTCATGCCTGACAACATCGTACAGGCTCTGAAAGGGGAGTTTGCAAAAAAGTTAGTAAAAACTATACAGTCTTCCATGTGTATTGAAAAATGTTATACTTAAATTTGGTAAGGAGTTTATCATTAAGCTTCCAAGTACTCAACATCATTGAGTTTCTTATTACTGCTGAGGAGTGCAAGAATAATTTAGCAATGTATGGTGAGGGCAAAGAGAAAAGTGCTCTTGATGCCAATAAAAGAAAGACATTAAGAAATAAGCTTTTTTGATATTCAATGTTACACAAATATAGCATTGTAAGTTACATGAACCATATCAAAGAGGGTCCGAGCTGCTATAAGAAATCTACAGTTTTGTTAAGTCTTATAATAATAGTTTAGACTTCTCTTTTAGTCTGTAACTAGAATTAACATACCAATATTCATAAATTTAATGTTCAAGTTTGTAATAAAGAGTCAAATATTTTATGGTGTATTGACTATTAAGTTAATCACAAATGGAGACACTGCACGCATTCATACATACTTGGGAAAATTACAGAAGAGTTTTTCTCATTGTAAAAGTAGTTTTATGCTTAACTGTTTTTTTAAAGAAAAGGTAACGTCACAGCCCAGTCGTGTTCATGAGAAAAACAAATACTTTCCGATATCCATTCATGCTGCAGATATATTTCTAATTATGGCTGTTTCTTACTGAAGATATTCATTTCAAACTTGGATCAGGGTGGTTGTAAATGATCAAAAGGGAAACCCATACACATTAAGAAGGGAAGGTTACTCTCAGAATATTTCGGGTGGTTTAATGTAAGCTGAAGTGAGTTTCTTGCATGGCTTTCAAGCTAGAACATCCATCTTATGATGCAATTTAAGGAAAGGGTATGGATAGTATAAAAAATCTGACAATATATAATTCTGATAGAGTGATGACATAGCAGGAGAAGAATTTGTCTTAAACAAATACATATTCTAACTACATTATTCTTTGCCCTATTGGACACTTGTGCCTGCAGAAGATTATCAGCTCTTTTTGGCTACATACACTTATCACAGATTAATCAAATTTATTTATTGAAGAGAATTGTGATGGAAGCAAAACATGTAAAAGTTCATGAATTTAGGGTATATTGTGCTCAACATATAAATGCTGTGGAAATCGGATGCTTGATGGTTGTTGTTATCCCCCTTCGAAGGCACGAGGATATAGTTTTAGTGCTGTCCTTTCAATTGTCAGTCGGTCCATATGTCCATCCAGTAGAATATCTCCGATACCATTAAACTAAATTTCCTGAAGCTTTATACATGTGAACAGTAACCCATTCCACCAATACAATTCTTTTAAAAAAACCTGTTTCAATGATAAATGGCCGACTGTGAGCAATTGTAAATTGCACAGTCAAGTAAATTTTTTGGCTGGGGATATCATTTCAACGAGATTGAATGTTTCAAATATTTTCTTTGACTTGAATAGCTGCAAACATTTTACAGCTTGTACAATATTACATATTTAATAAACTGGCTCTAGCTAGTACATGGCTTGTATTATTTGCAAGTTTCAACTTTAAATCTTGATTTTCTCTTTCCTGGTGAACTCTTCAATAGTTTCCATGTGCATGATGTAGAAGAAGAAAAAGCAAGAATATGGAGTGAAATAATTGTTCCCAAGCTCAACAACAAAATTAGAGGAATAAAGAGGAAAAAAGCTCTTTCCAACTATATCAAGAAATATGATGTGAATTTATATTGAGGCATGATATTCTGTTTTGAAGTTTGGCTATCATCTATGGGCTCGATTGATATGATCAAAATTGCAGCTTTTAAATTAGCACAATTCAGCACAAGGAACTTAATGAGGACTGGTAATCAGTCGTTTTCCATATCTATTCGATAACTTCCGTAGGGCAACGACGTCCAATCAAATTACTGCTAATCCTGATGCTTCTGTTTCCACTGTTACAATATGGTGCTTCGGCATGCAAATGTATATTTTCTTCCTTGTCATTCAAGTATAAGAATTGTTTACATTCAACAAGTCTAGATGACCAGCAGATGATCATACTTGATGAGATGGCACTTCAAGTTTTATATGTTTGAAATTAAGACGATCGGGAAAGGACAAGTCACCAGCTTGGCCGGGGACATGCTGATGAGCCTGGCTGAATTGACCGGCTGAACAGTCATGTGACTGGAACTGACCAATCAAGGTGCAAGTTTTGCAGGCTGCATTGCTTCTGGGAGGAGTTAGGTTGGTCAGATGATTGTCACATGACTGAGATTGGTATATGTAACAAGCACGCACGGCAGAGGGATCATCGTTGGCTTGAAACTTCTTTAGCTTGAAACTTTGTGGCTTCACTTTCAACTGACCATGCTAAATTTTGTCTTTGCAAAGAAACTTTGGGTGCAATCGATCATTCTAGGACGAAAGATGTTTAAAAGTGTCAAAATTATTCTAAAATAAATTCAAAAAGAAACTTTACCGTTGAGAGTTATTTATTTACTGACAAACCATTCAGAAATCCTGAAAGGACTTTAGAAGTACAACACACATGTATATAAATTTATTTTGGTGCCGTGCCTGCAGATTTTAACCTGTTTTAACTATCAGTTTAATTTAAAAGAACCTTAATGTCACAGACAAACAAAACACATAGGGATTAAAAGAAGAACAAGAAAGACGAGAAAATGAGAAGAATACATCTCAACAAAGGTACTCTTTAGCTTGTTCTGTTCAGCTACTTATTATTTATTTTGTACATTTTCTGTTTAGAAAAAAAAATTGGCAGAGCAACAAAATTCAGGCTCTTACAAAAACTTTAAATGAAAATAACCATATTTAAATGCAAAATTGTCAGAATCTAGATATTAACTTATGAGTGGTGTCAGACAGTGCTAAAGCTATACCACACACATTAGAATCATTAGATCCTAGTCTGGACAAACGGACGGATAACGGCAGAATACCGTTTAACATAAAAAACTTTGATGGTAACCCGCGAGATTTCGATACATGGGTCAAGCAGGTAGAGAAACATGCTTTTCTCTATGACTGCAGTGACAAACGCAAACAACATGGTGCATATCAAACGTGCACAGGCCTGGTGTCAGACTATATAAAGCGATATTTGGAGTCTGAAGGGACAAAAACTTGGGCAAATCTCAAAGAAAATTTACAGTCAAGGCTTTTGCCTTTTACTGATAGAAGCAAAAGCGTTCAAACAACTTGTTAACATCAAGCAAAATAAAGATGGTTGGTTGGTTGTATTGGGTTTTAATTCCACTTTACCAGCTAAGGTCATGTCATGGCGGTTGGTGACGCACATGTGTTTCCTGGCTTTCTCACACCGGTACTTACACAACTTTCTTTCCAAAGCCACCGACTTACTTTTCTCACATGCTTCAGCAGAGGTGAGAGGCGGAAATACAAAGGAAAGAAAGTTTGCCTCAACCAGGTATAGAACTCACAACCACTAGGTCATGAGTCCAACACGCTCACCACTGAGCCACCCGGGCGGGCAAAAGAAAGATTAAGACATACAATTATTCGCAGAAAGGTTATCAAGTCTTTCAGAAAGGGCTTACCCCGAACGTAATGCTGCAAGAGAGGAAAATGAAGAGTCTCAATTATCAACGATTTTTCTGAGTGGATTGGCAGACATGTCAATTTATGCACAGGCAGAATGAACAACACCAAAAACTTTCGAAGAAGCATATAGAATCGTCCTTTGAGAGCAAAGCGCCGTGTGTCGTTGTGCAATAAGAAACAACACCAAACCTGATAGGCTTGAAATAACGCAAAATAGGGACAAACAGCCATGAAGGTTGACCACTCCAAAGGCAAAAACTGCAAGTATTGTGACATATGCAATAAGAAAGTCCACAGGACAAACGAACACATAGACAGCTACAAGAAAAATCAAAAGAAATTGAATGCTGGGATTGTAAACAAAAGGGACCCAGACAGTCAAATTGCCCCGCAAAAAATTAGGTAAAGTCGAGTATAACGAAGCTGATACTCTGACAAATACAAGGTCAGTCGATCTTGTTCTAACGACCACATGTATTAAGCGACTTTTTTGCTTACCGACCGTTTTAAAGTCTGCCCGAACAATTTTCCTCTATTTTTATGTTTTATTCAGCGACTGTTGTCCTAAGCGACCAACGAACGTCGATTTTGGCACGAAAAATCCACCGTAGATTTTAATAAGTGACCGATCGACACTTTACCTCCACAGAGGTGTTAGATTTTCCGATCTGATGACTTGTTTGCAATGTACAATTGATGTCCAATTAATCCCACCTGCAAGTATTAATTAGGGGGTTAACATGTTCACATGTCAAACTGTTATTTTCACCAGGGAACTGTTATGAATCTGAAAAGGACAAATGAAATCGTTCTGTAAAGTTTTTGCAGACCAATCAAAATTAGTTTGCTTCTTTGTTGTTTTCACATGCTACGCCATTACCAACTTTGGAATTTGTTTTCGATTACAAACTTTGCATTGTTTGGATTTCGCTAAAAAAAATTACAATTTCGAATTTTTATTTTCTATGCATTTAAATTTATAATTAAAAAAAAAAATCGATTAAACCTCTTGTCAAAAATGTTACCTATGAAACAAGCAGTACACAACGCCGAAAACTTTCGAAGAGGCATATAGAATCGCCCTTCGAGAGCAAGGCATCTTGTGTCGTTGGGCAATAAGAAACAAGGTCAAACCTGATAGGCTTGAAATAATACAAATACAGATGAACAGCCATGAAGGTTGACCACTCCAAAGGCAAAAACTGCAAGTATTGTGACATATGCAATAAGAGAGTCTACAGGACAAATGAACAAATAGACAGCTACAAGAAATATCAAAAGAAATTGAGTGCTGGGACTGTAAATAAAAGTGACCCAGACAGTCAAATTGCTCCGCAAAAAACAAGGTAAAGTCAAGTATAACGAAGCTGATACTCTGACAAATAAAAGTACAGTTGATCTTGTTCTAAAGACCATGTGTATCAAGCGACTTTTGTGCTTACCGACCGTTTTAAAGTCTGCCCGAACAATTTTCCTCTATTTTTTTGTTTTATTCAGCGACTATTGTCCTAAGCGACCAACGACTGTCGATTTTGGCCCCAAAATCCACCGTAGATTTTAATAAAGAACTGACCGACGCTTTACCTCGACAGAGGTGTTAGATTTTCCGATCTGATGACTTGTTTGCAATGTACAATCAATGTCCAATTATTCCCCCTTCAGGTATTAATTAGGGGATTAACATATTAATGTGTCAAACGGTTATTTTCACCAGGGAACTGTAATGACTCTGAAAAGGACAAATGAAATCGTTCTAAAAGTCTTTGCTGACCAATCAAAATTAGCTTGCTTCTTTGTTGTTTTCACATGCTACGCCATTACCAACTTAAGAATTTGTTCTTGATTGTACACTTTGCATTGTTTGGATTTTGCTAGAAAAAATGACAATGTTTAATTTTTATTTTCTATGCATTTGAATTTATGATAAAAAAAAAAAAATCGATTAAACCTCTTGTCCAAAATGTTACCTATGAAAGAAGCAGTACACAATGCTGAAAACTTTCGAAGAGGCATAGAGAATCGCCCTTCAAGAGCAAGGCATCTTGTGGTTGTGGAATAGAAACAAGGCCAAACCTGATAGGCTTGAAATAACGCAAAATACGGACAAACAGGCATGAAGGTTGACCACTCCAAAGGCAAAAACTACAAGTATTGTGACATATGCAATAAGAGAGTCCACAAGACAAACGAACACATAGAAGGCTACAAGAAAAATCAAAAGAAATTGAATGCTGGGATTGTAAACAAAAGGGACACAGACAGTCAAACTACTCCGCAAAAAACTAGGTATGTCGAGCATAACAAAACCAATACTCTGATAAATAAAAGTACAGTCGATCTTGTTCTAACGACCATGTGTATAAAGCGACTTTTGTACTTAACGACTGTTTTAAAGTCCGCCTGAACAATTTTCCTCTAATTTTTTTGGTTTATTTCAGCGACTGTTGTCCTACGCGACCAACATCTGTCGATTTTGGCCCCAAAATCCACCGTAGATTTTAATAAGTGACCGACCGAAGCTTTACCACACCAGAGGTGTTAGATTTTCCAATCTGATGACTTGTTTGCAATGTAAAATTGATGTCCAATTAATCCAACCTGCAAGTATTAATTAGGGGATGAACATGTTAACATGTCAAACTGTTATTTTCACCAGGGAACTGTTATGAATCTGAAAAGGACAAATGAAATTGTTCTGTAAAGTCTTTGCTGACCAATCAAAATTAGTTTGCTTCTTCATTGTTTTCACATGCTATGCCATTACCAACTTTGGAATTTGTTCTCGATTGTACACCTTGCATTGTTTAGATTTCGCAAGAGAAAATGACAATGTTGAATTTTTACTTTCTATGCATTTAAATTCATAATTAAAGAAAAAAATCGATTAAACCTCTTGTCAAAAATGTCACCTATGAAACAAGCAGTACTGAATGCCGAAAACTTTCGAAGAGGCATATAGAATCGCCCTTCGAGAGCAAGGCATCTTGTGTCGTTGGGCAATAAGAAACAAGGCCAGACCTGATAGGCTTGAAATAACGCAAAATACGGACGAACAGCCCTGAAGGTTGACCACTCCAAAGGCAAAAACTACAAGTATTGTGATATTTGCAATAAGAAAGTCCACAGGACAAACGAAAACATAGACAGCTACAAGAAAAATCAAAAGAAATTGAATGCTGGGATTGTAAACAAAAGGGACTCAGACAGTCAAACTGCTCCGCAAAAAACCTAGGTAAAGTCGAGTATAACGAAGCTGATACTCCGACAAATAAAAGTACAGTCGATCTTGTTCTAACGACCATGTGTATTAAGCGACTTTTGTGCTCAAAAACCATTTGAAAGTCCGCCTGAACAATTTTCCTCTATTTTTTTGTTTTATTCAGCCAGCGACTGTTGTCCTAAGCGACCAACGACTGTCGATTTTGGCACGAAAATCCACCGTAGATTTTAATAAGTGACCGACCGAAGCTTTACCACACCAGAGGTGTAAGATTTTCCGATCTGATGACTTGTTTGCAAAGTACAATTGATGTCCAATTAATCCCACCTGCAAGTATTAATTAGGGGGTTAACATGTTCACGTGTCAAACTGTTATTTTCACCAGGGAACTGTTATGAATCTGAAAAGGACAAATGAAATCGTTCTGTAAAGTCTTTGCAGACCAATCAAAATTAGCTTGCTTCTTTGTTGTTTTCACATGCTACGTCATTACCAACTTCGGAATTTGTTCTCGATTGTACACTTTGCATTGTTTGGATTTCGTTAGAAAAAATGACAATGTCGAATTTTTATTTTCTATGCATTTAAATTTATAATAAACTAGAGGCGCTTGAGCACCTGTATCACTCCACAGGCCTGATTTTTCTGTAATGGTGAAGAGAAGTTTTTAACAATTACCATTCATTCATGCATTTTAGGTCACTAAAGAAAAAAAGCTATGAAAAACATTGTGAGAAAAGAAGAAAATAAAAGTTACCTGCATTTCCTTAGTTTTACACAATAATTTCTACCCTTTTTGATACAAGTTTTACTTATTTGAAGATTTATTATGTTGTCTGCAATATCTTTCAATTATGGCCAGTTATAAAAATTTTGCCTTCTGGTTACAGTTAACTCATTACCAAACAACAAAATTTTAGGGTTGTCCAAATGGAAAGCATTTGTAGATGAAAAAACAGAAGTGACTGAAAATTTGAAAGTTGTTTTGTGAAGGGTAGATAACACTGTGGGAAAAGGTTACCAGCATTTTCTTCTTTTCCCACAATGTTTTCTAAAGTCTTCTTTGTCAGGGATCAGTTTGATTGGATAACAAAATGCCTTATCACAACAGTAAAGCCCTGTCCCTCTTTGTACTAGGTCACCAGTAGGTCAACAAACCTTTACCAGAACTAATCAAAGTGCAGAGGTTCTCTTGTTTTATATAAAAAGGATTATAGATTATGTAAAGCAACCATCTTTAACTCTTTACCAAACGACAAAATTTGGGATGTGACCAAACTGAAAGCATTTGCAGACAACAAATTAAACACTGATGAAATGATGATTTCTCTCTTTGATAGAGTAGAAAACACTGAGGGGAAAGGAGAAAATGCTGATTACCAGCATTTTCTCCTTTTCCAAAAGTGTTTTCCATAGACTTCTTCTTTAGGGTCGTTAAAAGTCAGGATTGTATGGTAAAGACTTACCACCATTGGAGCTAACCTGCAATACAACAATGAAATCAAAACGAGTAGTTTGAGAGAAAAAAATTTTCAAAGATTTTACTTTATACCATAAAAGGAAAATGAGTCTCCCATAAAAGCCATATTTTTTGAAGGATCTTTTTTTTTAAGGAATTCTGTAGTTCTCTATCTAAGGAACATTCCTGCAAAAAAATGATGCTATCAAATTAGCAGTTTGGGAGGAGAAGATTTTTAAAGGGTTTTTACTTTGGTTGCCATGGCAACCAGAATTATTCATGGAACACAATTATTTGAAGGAATTTGAAAGAGGACCACCTAAGGAACATTCCTGTGAAATTTGGTAAAAATCCAGTCAATAGTTTATGACAAGAAGTTTTTTAAAGAAAAAGTTTACAGACGCATGCACGGACGAACGGACGGACTGACGCACGACGGACACAACGCCATGACAATAGCTCGCTGGCCTTCAGCCAGTGGAGCTAAAAAAAATTGATAAAACCTCTTGTCCAAAATGTTACCTATGAAACAAGCAGTACACACCGCCTGAAACTTTCGAAGAGGCATATAGAAACGCCCTTCGAGAGCAAGGCATCTTGTGTCGTTGGGCAATAAGAAACAAGGCCAAACCTGATAGGCTTGAAATAACGCAAAATACGGACGAACAGCCATGAAGGTTGACCACTCCAAAGGCAAAAACTGCAAGTATTGTGACATATGCAATAAGAGAGTCCACAGGACAAACGAACATATAGAAGACTACAAGAAAAGATCAAAAGAAATTGAATGTCGAGATTGTAAACAAAAGGGACCCAGACAGTCAAATTGCTCCACAAAAAACTAGGTAAAGTCAAGTGTAACTAAGCTGATACTCCGACAAATAAAAGTACAGTCAATCTTGTTCTAACGACCATGTGTATAAAGCGACTTTTGTGCTAAACGACCGATTTAAAGTCCGCCCAAACAATTTTCCTCTATTTTTTTTATTTATTCAGTGACTGTTGTCCTATGTGACCAACGACCGTCGATTTTGGCACGAAAATCAACCGTAGATTTTAATAAAGGACTGACCGACACTTTACCTGGACAGGGGTGTTAGATTTTCCGATCTGATGACTTGTTTGCAATGTACAATCGATGTCCAATTAATCCCACCTGCAAGTATTAATTAGGGGGTTAACATGTTAACGTGTCAAATTTTCACCAGGGAAGTACAATGTTATGTTTATTGAATGATAATGGGAACGAATTCTGCAATGCAAAAATGTAAGAAACCCTCAAAGCTTTAAATATAAAGCATATTACGACTAGCTTTTACTCTCTGCAAAGTAATAGTACCTGTGAAACACACACCAAACTTTAATGAATGTTTTGAGCAAGAAAATAGAAGGTAATCCTGAAATTTGGGACATATTAAATCAATCATGCCCAGCGATTAATTTGTCGAATCTTCGAAATTATCTCCTTTCTTTTTACTATAAGAAAGAGATCCAGTTTTGGCAAAAGATAACATTTTGCAATGCAGAGAACGATACAAAGGAGAAGACACACATAAATTAGCACTAGAAAAGCAACACAAATCATTTATGTTAGTACACAAAAATTTACTTGAGGCAAAGAGGCGTAGTGTGCAAAGGTTTAATCTAGGCGCAAAAGAAACAGACTTTAGAGTAGGTGATCCAGTTTACTTGAAACAACATATCAGAAAATCAAAACTAGACAGAAAATGGCAAGGCTATTATCGTATTATAAAAGAAAAAAGTCCACTCACTTAATATGTCATTCTCAATCAATTAGATGGTACAATTAAAGAAATGCATGCAAGGCATTTACGAGTAGCAAAAATAGATGATTGGAAGATAAATAAACCCGATAAAAGAAAACAATTACGTAAAACAAGCTATGTTATCTCTCCACTAACAACAGATACAAAATCGGATACTGATAAACCTCCTCTTTCTAAATTAGTGAATATGAAAATACAGCATAAATCTGGCTCATCGAGCAAAGATGATATCCCACTTTTGGAATTAAGAAACCGTATTAGGACGAGAAATCGTAGAATTAAACGTGAGAATGGTGAAAGCGAGATTAGTAGTAGTGATAGTAGTAGTAGCAGTGGTAGTAGCAGTTATGATAGTAGTGACAACAATTCAGACTTAGAGGATCCTAAGTTAGAAAGGAATTCAGAATCTAGGATAGAAGACAGTTCAATTACTGAAAGCTACTCTTCCGCAAATGATTTAGATGAAAATTCACAAATTATCAGGTCAGAACCTGAGCAAATGGAAGTAAAAGAGGTTGAAGTCAGGAAACATAGAAAAAGAAGTAAGAAACATAAGGTCAAAAGATTATTAGACGTGTTGTCTGATTTATTAAAATAAGTTGTGAGGCTTCAAAAGTTCTTTAGCCGATAGCGATAAGCTAAAGAGTTGTAACTACTAAATTGAGGAGATATGTGACAGAAAGGGTCTAGAATTTATTGCCAGCTACTCCCTGTTTGTAGACAAACAAGGCTATTTAAGGTCACCACTATACTTAAGGGAAAGAATACATAAACAACAGGGCCAAAATGGCCCTGGATCGCTCACCTGAATTTCTGAGAGGACCATACCCAATTTTTTTAAAAATCCGATCAGCCGTTTCAGAGAAGAAGAATTTTTAAAATATCTTCATGTCTGTATAATGTAAACAGCCCACAGCCATAAGAGCCGCGTCTCTTGATGGATCAAAATTTCTCTAACTCTTTTTGAAAAGAGTTAGCCAAGAAACATTTCAGTAAAATTATCTCAAAATCTGATCAGCTGTTTCAGAGAAAAAGAATTTTAAAGAAATTCTTCATGGCCTAAAAGTGCAGTAGCCCCCATTCACGAGAGCTGTGTTTCTTGACAGATCAAAATTTCGAACATTTTAAAGAGGGTTATCCGAGGAAAATTTCTCTGAAATTAATTCAAAATCTGACAAGCGGTTTAAGAGAAGAATAATTTTTAAGAATTACTTCATTTCCCTATATTGCAAGTGGCCCCCATTCACCAGAACCATGTTTCTCGAAGAATCAAAATTTCACAAGCCACATTTCTTAAAAGATCAAAATTTCACGAACAGTTTTGAAAAGGGTCACCCAAGGAACATCTCTCTGAAATTATTTCAAAATATGACCAGCGGTTTCAGAGAAGAAGAATTTTACAGAATTTCCTACAAAATTCCACTTACTGCTTCATTTCCCTATATTGCAAGTAGCCCCCATTCACCAGAGCCATGTTTCTTGATGAATCAAAATTTTGCGAATAATTGTTGAAAAGAGTCACATTAAGAACATCTCTGTGAAATTAATTTCAAAATCTGACCAGCAGTTTCAGAGAAGAATTTTTAAGAATTCCTTCATTTCTGTATAAGGCAAGTAGCCACAAATCCTGACAGATCAAAATTTCACGAACACTTTTTGAAAAGGGTCACCCAAGGAACATCTCTGTGAAATTATTTCAAAATCTGATAAGCGGTTTCAGAGGAGAAGATGCCAACCAGAGTTTTGATGGAATCAAATTCTGTGAACAAGTTTTAAAGAGGACCTCCCGAGGAACATTCCAGCTAGGTTTTGGCCAAATTGGCCCAGCGGTTTAGGAGTTTATGTTTAAAGAATTGTTGACGATGGACGACGCACGACGGATACCGGGTAATTCTAAAAGCTCACCTTGAGCATGTTGTGCTCAGGTGAGCTAAAAACAAGAGAGAAAATGAATGGGTTTACTGTCGACTCCTGTTTCTACTGTGGGGAAAATGGCCATACAACAAAACTTTGCAGACATGGTAACACATTATGTGCCATAGATGTGGAAATTATGGCCAAAATGAAGTTATGTCAACAGTGACAGGCAGATAAAGATGTTGTGGAACATTCTACAAATCCTCTGTAATGTCAATTATATTCGACTGAACCATGCAGTACATTCAACCATTTCAGTCCACCTTTAAACATTTCTATTCTTCAATGCTCTGATTGTTGCAATGAAGTTTGTTCTTGTATATGCAAATTAAACTCTCATGAAGCCAAAGAAACCAACTATTGCAACCAAGAACACATTCTAGATACAAAAATATAATTTCATGTCATATTATTCACCATTTTCATCTTACTTCTGAATATTTGGCTGAATGAAAATTGCGCATCTACACACAAATCACCTAAAATGGCAAATGAAAAACCTGATACATGTAATAAGAATTTGAACAAGAGCGGCAAATTGTCGCAAGATACGCCCGTCTTACCCCAAGTTATAAAGATGGGGCATGCACCGGACAAAATTCAAGTATGAAAAACAACAAAGGGCAATAACTCAAAAATTAAGCAAGCAAGAGTTGTGATTTCTGTGCACTGCACTCCCCCTTGATGAGATCTATCCATCCATGAAATTTCATAACCCTAGCTAGTATAGTTTTAGAGATATGCTCCGGACAAAATTCAAGTATGAAAAACGACAAAGGGCAATAACTCAAAAATTAAGCAAGCAAGAGTTATGATTCCTGTGCACTGCACTCCGCCTCGGTGAGATCTATCCACCCATGAAATTTCATAACCCTAGCTAGTATAGTTTTGGAGATATTCACCGGACAAAATTCAAATATAAAAAACGACAAAGGGCAATAACTGAAAAATTAAGAAAGCAAGAGTTATGATTCTTGTGCACTGCAATCCCCCTCAGTGAGATCTATCCACCCATGAAATTTCATAACCCTAGCTACTATAGTTCTGAAGATATGCTCCGGACAAAATTAAAGTATGAAAAACAACAAAGGGCAATAACTCAAAAGTTAAGCAAGGAAGAGTTATGATTCTTGTGTACTGCACTCTCCCTCGATGAGATCTATCCACCCATAAAATTTCATAACCGTAGGTAGTATAGTTTTGGAGATATGCTCCGGACAAAATTCAAGTATGAAAAACAACAAAGGGCAATAACTCAAAAATTAAGTAAGGAAGAGTTATGATTCCTGTGCACTGCACTCCCCCTTGATGAGATCTATCCACCCATGAAATTTCATGACCCTAGCTAGTATAATTTTGGAGATATGCTCCGGACAAAATTCAAGTATGAAAAACAACAAAGGGCAATAACTCAAAAATTAAGCAAGGAAGAGTTATGATTCTTGTGCACTGCACTCCCCCTCGATGAGATCTATCCACCCATGAAATTTCATAACCCTAGCTAGTATACTTTTGGAGATATGCTCCGGACAAAATTCAAGTATGAAAAACAACAAAGGGCAATAACTCAAAAATTAAGCGAGCAAGAGTTATGATTCCTGTGCACTGCACTCCGCCTCGATGAGATCTATCCACCCATGAAATTTCATAACCCTAGCTTGTATAGTTTTGGAGATATGCTCCGGACAAAGAACTGGACGCCGCCCGCCCGCCCGCCCGCCACGGGTGATCCCATAATACGTCCCGTCTTCGACGGGCGTATAAAAATGAAACTTTGGTCAAAAGAACGCAAAAATAAAACAGAAATAGTGACTTTAATTTAATTACACAAGAGGGCTAAGATGGCCCTGGATCGCTTTTTTTAGACGACCATAGCCAATCTTTTCGAAATCTGATCAGCCATTTCAGAGAAGAAGAATTTTTAAGAGCCCACAGCCATCAGAGCCATATTTCTTGATGGAAAAAAAATTCCTGAACAAGTTTTGAAAAGGGTAAAAAAATTTTGAAATTATTGCAAAACCTGACCAGTAGTTTCAGAGGAGAATTTTTAAGAATTTCTTTATTTCCCTATAGTGCTAGTAGCTCCCATTTACCAGAGCCATGATTCTTGATGGGTCAAAATTTCACAAACAGTTTTTGAAAAGGGTCACCAAAGGAACATGGCTGTGAAATTATTTCAAAATCTGACCAGCTGTTTCAGAGAAGACGAATTTTAAAGAATTCCTTCATTTCTGTAACCAGAGTTTTTGATGGAATCGAATTCTGAGACTAATTTTTAGAGAGGACATCCCAAGGAACATTCCAGCCATGTTTGGTCCAAATTGACCCAGGGGTTTAGGAGAAGTTGATGTTCAAAGAATTGTTGATGATGCACGACACACTGACGCACAATGCACTGCGGACAACAGGTAATTCTAAAAGCTCCCCTAGAGCACGTTGTGCTCAGGTGAGCTAAAAACTGAAGAAGATGATATGCCTGGGTTATACAGAGAAGACAGAATTTTTCTCAAGGTCATGGATGCAGAAATATCAAGGTCCTCAAGTGGAAAATTGAGTGCTCCGTTACCTTTTATGGAAAACAGACCTATCCTCCTGAACAATTTTGAACAAGGTGAGAATAACACTCAGAAATTAGCTGCAAGTTTACGTCGGGATCCTGTCAAGTGTGAACACTGTCTAGAATTCATGAGAAACATATTTACTAATGAGCATGCAGAGGAAGCTCCAGAAAAGGTTGATGGAAAGGAAGTTTGGTATGTCTTCAGATGTGTGAGTGCTTCAATAGATCTATTTCATTTCAAAAAGCATGCAATCATGATAGTCTCAATAATGAGACGTTCCAGTGATCTTTTTCATATTTGGACATTTACTGTGCACCGTACCGTCTCAAGTCCACCATAAATTTTCCGGTAGCAAATATAGAGCGCTATACTGACTTTCGGTTTCGTCTTTTTTATCTATTTTGCAGCAAAATGCAATTAACTTTTAGTACTAAACATGACCAAAAACAAGTTGTTAAACCATTCATTACATAAAAAGCTTGTAGAAATCATTTACAACATGTCTATCTCGGAAAAATCACGGACGAAATTTATCGTGCGTGGCAGCCATTGTGTATGTTTTCGGGAACGTAAACAACTCGAGTCACTGATGAAATGCACGGTTTTTCTCACAATCAACGTTTAAATTGAAAATATTTGTTTAACTCTTTACCACACAATCCCGGGTTTTAACGACCCTGCAAAAGAAGCCTTTAGAAAACATTGTGGGAAAAGGAGAAAATGCTGGTCGCCTTTTGGGACAGTTCTCTGTACTAGCAATCACGAATGTAAAAATTTTCCATTACCACAAAATTTCTTAGGTGTGGGCGCATGTAAAACAATAAGGATCTCCAATCATGAAGGCACTGACCTACATGAATTGTCAAAATTAACAATCAGGTCAAATTTGAACAAAAGAGCACTTCATGACCCATCATCTTTATTAAGTAATAGGTTTGGAGCCTGGGCAGCCCACATGATCAGCCAGACAGGTATCACTGTATCTGCTCAGGTTACAGAACTATAAATACCAGCACCATCAGCTGGACAAAGGGAGTAGAGTACTAGCTTTTAGTCTTTAGTTTGACTTAGACATCAGCAATGGTAAAGTGTGTAACCGGATATTTTGATAATTATAAGCTCAAAAGTATTCAGAAAATCAGTGTGAAATTGCCATCTGGTCCTGTCAAGACTTTGAAGTACAAAGAATCTTAGTGGGTGCTTTTTCCACCATTTACAGATACCAGGCCATGACATGAGCTGCTGGCCTTTGGCCAGTGGAGCTAGAAAAGGACCAGAAAAATTTCACCAGGTTCTGTATTCACCAACCACTCTTGAGAATATTCTTAGTCTTATTCTCCAAGATATTCAGAGTTTGAAAGTAATACAACTTCTGTTTGGCTAAACCATTTGATTTAGCCGATCAGAAGTTGTGCTACTTTCAAATATAGAAAATTCTGGAAAGTAACCCCAAGAATGTTCTTAAGTATGGCTGGCAAATACAGGCCCAGATGTGTCTTCTGGTGTCTTCCCCTTACCCTAAAAATGCCCCCTGTTTTCAGCTTACCGAATTCAAAAACTGATAATGTTCATGAAAAAGACAGTATAGTTCATTAACTATATACACAATTGACTTGAATGCAAAATGAGGACAACTATAATTCTTTTCCTGAGGTCGCTACCACAAAATGTATAGTCTCATGTTTGTAAAAAATCAAATGGATGCCATTTCATTATTTTACCTTTCCCTATCTGACAAATATAAGGGTTTTCAAAGGCATCTGCAATCAACAATTTAGAAACTGATAAAGCTGAAGCTCACTTATATGACTGAAAACATTGTGGAAACTGAGAAAATACTGTTTACCAGAATTTTGTACTTTACTCATAATGCTTTCAAAAGCCTTTTTCTATAGGGTCTGTAAAACATAAAGTGATTGGCAAAGATTTAATAAACAAAGAAGCAATAGTCCGCATTTAAGGAAACTTAACATGAATTCATGTGCCAGGTAATCAGTGTTTGGAATTATTCCGATTACCTTTGTTTTTTTAAAATCTTTTTTGAAGCAGGAATTATCATAATTTTGTATTCCTTTTTTTTTTTCAATACTAATCATCAATGACTGAATTATTCTATATATTTGTCAAATAAATGTTAGTTTCTTTGGAAGTTTGTGACTACAGTAAAGTTGTTAATTTTCAGGTCTGGTCCGGTCAGTTGGTTGTCCAGAGACCTCTGGAGTAAGTGATATAGTGGAGGCGCAACTATTAGGAAGACAGCAATAACTATGTGAAATATGTTATATCCTACCATTTGATTTACATAATTTTGTCAATTGCATTAAAGTTGTCATTTGCAAATACTTTTTACATCTGGATAAGTCTGGATTTTGTGAATATTTTTCAACTTGATGAGTCAAGAATTTTGTAGTCTGGCAAAATGTTGTATAACTGGGGTTGTTTGGATCTGTGGAAAAAGACCCAACCTGAATGTTTCAAAAGCTGTAAGTGTATATCCATGGTATTACGCACATTTAATCTGTTTTGGGTAAATGCTTACAAAACTTTTTTCATGCTTAACGCAGCTGACCATTCCTTGTTTCAGTCTCGCTCTAGAAAAAAATCATTCAAGCAATAACTGCGATAAAGGTTTCCTGCGTTTCTTGGTGACATGCGTCCCTGTCAACTCAAAGAGGGTAATTTTCCATACTAATTGTTATACAATGCATCTTGCTTTTCACTGTTTCTCTTTTGGCTTTTCCCTGTTTTTCTTGTTTTCAGAAACTATCGAATTTAACTCAACTTTCTCGACAAAACACACAAGTTGCATTTATTCGGATGGTTCAATTTTCGGACAAAAGTTTGTTTTATAATGCTTTAAGTGAGTAATATTTGTCCTAAAGGTTTCTAAACTAGCGCTAAGACATTGTTATTTTGTCTTATTTCAGTTTTGATGTAGATTCGAGTTGATTTCACATACATTGATGATTAACTCTTTATCAAACAAGAAAATTTTGGACAAGTCCAAATTAAAAGGATTAGCAGACGACAAAATAAATGTGAATTAGATATTGAAGTCTTATTTGGAAAGGATAGAAAACATTGTGGGAAAAGGAGAAAATGCTGGTAACCAGCATTTTCTCCTTTTCCCACAATGTTTTCAAAGCTTTCTTTTTCAAGGTCGTTAAAAGTCGGGATTGTGTGGTAAAGAGTTAAAGCTACAAATAGAAATCTTCAGTTCTTCTCTTGGGTCAATTTGTCGCCGCCGTGTGAGCACTTCTATTTCTAGTGCTATAACACTTTCCCTCTACAAATTTCAGTTTTAAAGTCACATTTATTTTGTCTGCAAATACTTACATTCGCAAATGCTAAAATTTTGCTGTTTTGTAAGGAGTTAAAAGTTTCGTCGCAAGTTTAGTTCAGCATGGACTCAAGTTATATAAGCAAGGGTAAGTGAAAAAATCTACATTTCCACAATGAAGCTAAAACTTATCAGAGACAAAGAGGACCTGAATTTAGTTGGTGTTTAAGAAAAAATGTTATTTAAAAACCTCTACAGTCTACAAAAAATATTATAAAGCAAGCCTTTGGCGAGCTTAATAATATTTTTTTGCGAATGTTTAATAAACTTCTATCTAAAAAGCCAAAGAACATCAGATTCTTTTTGTCACATAATTGTATAACATGATTTAACCCTTTACTAAACAACCCCTGGTTTTTACAACTCTGAAAAAGAAGCCTTTTGAAAACATTGTGGGAAAAGGAGAACAAGCTGATAATCAGCATTTTCTCCTTTTCCTATAACATTTTCTACCCTACTGGAAACCAAGTTAAGTTCTTGACTTATGTTTGTTTTGTCATCTGCAAGTGCTTTCAATTCGGACCTTCTAAACTTTTGTCGTTTGGTGCAGAGTTAATAGTCCATAATGAGTTATAACATAGGCATACTACTATTATATATAGGGAAATTTACATGACGCCTATTTGCATCTTTGACAGGTTTATTACAATCCAAAATATAGTTCCAAAGAAACTTGCACATGTACTAATTTTGTTTTGGATTCAAAAGTGATTAAATTAACAATTTTATTATGATAACAAATTTTGACCATTAATTTCACTCAGGAACCTAGGTCAGCAATGTTTGTTTCAAAAATGTAGTGAAACAAATTGAGCTCTATTTTTTTATTTCACACATGTGTGAGACGAGAAAATTCTTAACGGCTGTATTACATTTAAAACGAGGGGAGCCATGTGATAAATTAGTATTCCTTAACTCATACCACAATATTAATCATCAAATTCTCCGCCATCACTATCGCTTTCTGGAGAACTTTCGCGAGTGAAGATACTGATTTTGTTGAGACTTTCCACCAGTAGTTTCATGTGATCATCTGAAGGTGTTGTTAAAGTAATTTTTGGATCGTTGACCGGTTCCCTCACTGGCGAATCTTTCCTTGGACGTAATTTCACCCCCTTTTTTATCAGTCCACATATTTCTTCCATTGGGTTTCTATCAGCTGCAAATGAATAAAAGTACAGTGAAGTGAACCTTCTGATAGAATTTTTCACGTATGTCCCTATCTTCATGGATGAAAACCCTTTATTATACAAGAAAATTTTGGACATGTCAATATTCAAAGTATTTTGCAGACAATCAACTAATTACCAAACGACAATATTTTAGACTTGACCAATCAAAAGAATTTGCAGACGACAAAATAAAAGCGACTGAGAATTTGAAATTTATTTTGTAAAAGGGTAGAAAACATTGTGGGAAAAGGAGAAAATGCTGGTTACCAGCATTTTCTCCTTTTCCCACAATGTTTTCTATAGGTTTCTTTCTCAGGGTCGTCAAAAGTAGGGATTGTGCGGTAATGGGTTAACTAAACGTAGCTTGTACATGGAATTTGTCTTTGGTAGGGTCAAAAACAATATAGGAAAAGAAGAAAATGCTGGATTCTAACATATAGTCCCTTTCAAAACTTCTCTCTCACATTTTTTTTTCACAATAGTTTTTACCCTATACACTGCAAATCTCATCAAATAAGCCAACCAGTAGAGTTTCAAGAGACTTATTTGAACATCTGTTATGTTTTGAAAACACTGTGGGAAAAGGAGAAAATGCTAGGAATTAGCATTTTCTTCTTTTCAAACAATGTTTTCTACTCTTTCAAAGACAGATGTTGTCATTTAACTCTTTACCAAACGACAAAAACTTAGGTTTGTCCAAATCAAAAGCATTTGCAGACAACAAAATAGAAATGACTGAAATTTCGAAATTTGTTTTAGGAAGGGTAGAAAACATTGTGGGAAAAGGAGAAAATGCTGGTTACCTGCATTTTCTCCTTTTCCCACAATATTTTCTGAAGCCTTCTTTCTCAGGGTCATCAAAAGTAGGGATTGTGTGGTAATGGGTTAAGCTAAATTTGTCATCTACAAAATTAATGCTTTTAATTTTGAGCAATTATACATTTTGTGTTTAAGTAAAGGGTATACCTTTCCCACAGAGGAAAAAAAATAGACTTGTCCAAATTGAAGGAATTTACAGGCCACTTTCAAAATGTTTTTCTAATCACAGTATTTGCTCCTTTTTCCCTAAATGTTTTCAAAGACCTTTTCTTCAGTTTTTTTGCACCGCAGCATTGTGAGGTAAAGGGTTAGGTCACAGTCTAAATATTACAATTTGAAAATTATACAAACCTTTTGGTTTTGGAGCTGACGGTCTGTCACGCACTGGTTTCAAACCTTTCAGACCAGCTTGTATAGAACCTAAATCTGGAGGTCTTACAGTCTCTTCACTTTTCTTTAATTTCTCCTCACTTGTCTTTGATCTTCCAACTTTTATCACAGGTGCTGAACAAATTTGTATAGGGGGTGGAGGTGGAGGTGGTGGTGGTGGTGGCGGAGGGGGTGGAGGTGGGGCTACACCAGGGGGTGGAGGGGCCATACTTGGGGGAAGAGGGGCTAAACTAGGGATAGGTGGGGCCACACTTGCGAGGGGAGGAGGGTCTACATGATTGGGAGATGGTACTGCACCAGGAATGGGAGGTGCAGGAGGAGGCACACTATTACTAGGTTCTGATATATCATTATTGTCTTCTTTGTTTCCACCACTAACATAAATTGTCACTGGTATGTCTCCGTCTACCCTGTCTTTATTTACACCTCTTGGTTTTGGCACAGGTTTTCTCAATGTTGGATCTGCAGAACTTTTAGCTAAATTACTTTGTCTGACAGATGCTTTAAATGCATTTTTTCCTTTAGGCCTCACTGCTGACTTCTCTTGTCCTTTTCTTATCGTTGTTTGTAGATTAGTTTTATTTGATTGGTTGCTAGGCGGCTGATATCGCGGCGGTTTGATTGTGGCAGGAGTAGGATATTTCTGAAGAAGAGAGGTTCAGAAAATTTATGAATAAGCAATACAAAAAGACACCACAGACGTATTACTTTTCAGTACTTTCTTGTTTATATACAGGTCTAGATATAACCAGCCTTTAACCCTTTACTCAATAGATACTCATTTTGACGTATCAACAACAGACAGCTTTTGAAAACATTGTGGGAAAAGGAGAAATTGCTCGTTTCGAGCAATTTCTCCTTTTCCCACAATGTTTTCCACCCAGTCAGATATTTGTATCCTTATTTGTCCATATTTTTTACATCATATCTTTATTTGCTGCTGAAATGGAAGAGCGTCAAATTGGCATATCAGGTAAAGGATTAAGCCTAAGGCTTTAACTTTCTACTAATTCCAACATTTCAAACACTTCATCTTTTTCCCACAATGTTTTCTGACCCTTTTAAGGCCAAACACCATTGGTTAAGCTACAAACAATTTTTGTCTGCAAGAGCTATCAATTTCAAAGAGTCTAAAATTTTGTCTTTTTGTAAGGTGTTTAACAATAGTAATAAATAATCTTCTTACATGAACATCGAACACCTAACAACTTTAAGCCTGCAGAGCACAACAGCAGGTGTTTCTTTAATTCATTACCAAATGACAATATTTCAGGTTTGTCCAAATCAAAAGCATTTGCAGACGACAAAATAAAAGTGACTGAAAATTTGAAATTTGTTTTGTGAAGGGTGGAAAACATTGTGGGAAAAGGAGAAAATGCTGGTTACCAGCATTTTCTCCTTTTCTCACAATGTTTTCTAAAGGCTTCTTTCTCAGTGTCGTCAAAAGTAGGGATTGTGTGGTAATGGGTTAAATCATGATCATACTACATTATCTTTCTCTAAACTGTCCAGTTGTTAAATTTTACAAAACATAGCCCGAAAATAACTCTTTACAAAAAAACAAAATTTTGGACCGGACCAAATTGAAAGCATTTTCAGATGACAAATGTTGCTACATTGATGATTTCCCTCTTTGAAAGAGTAGAAAAAATTGTGGGAAATGGAGAAATTGTTGGCTACAAGCATTTACTCCTTACCTACAATGTTTTCCAGAGTGTAATCTACCAGGATTTTTTTTCCAAATGACAAAATTTCAGACTAGTCCAAATTAAAAACATTTGCAAACGACAAATTAAAACTGACTCAAAAACTGATTCTCATTTTGGGAAAGATAGAAAACATTATGGGAAACCACCATTTTCTCCTTTTCCCACAATGTTTTCAAGAGCTTTCTCTTTCAGGGTTGTTAAAAGTTGGGATTGTCTGGTAACGAGGTAAAACTTATGATTGTGTGATTGAAATTTTAAAACAGTGTACCATCACTAGAAATGCCTACTGACTATGCTGCTACCAGCATGCCCTCTTTTTCCCCACATTTTTTTGACAAAGTCTTGAACCCTTTACTCCATAGATACTCATTTTTACACATTACATGTAGGAGCCTTTGGAAAACATTGTGGCAAAAGGTGAAATTGCTCGTCATGAGCAATTTCACCTTTTGTCACAATGTTTTCTATGCTATCAAAAGGTGTCATATACACATAAGAAATGGCTTCATCCTTGCTGCTATTTAAGGTCAATTAGAGATACCATAGAAATGCCTTACGGGGTAAAGAGTTAACCTCAGGATTGTTAAAATTCGGGGTATTTTGGCAAAGAGTTAACTCATTACCAAACGGAAATATTTTAGGCTTGTCCAAATCGAAAGCGTTTGCAGACGACAAAATAAAAGTGGCTGAAAATTTGAAATTCGTTTGGTTAAGGGAAGAAAACATTGTGGCAAGAGGAGAAAATGCTGATTACCAGCATTTTCTCCTGTTCCCACAATGTTGTCTACAGGCCTCTTTCTCAGGGGCATCAAAAGTAGGGATTGTGTGGTAATGGGTTAATTAAAGCACCAAATAGAACCAATGGACTTTATTGTTTAAAAATTCTAGATGGCCCAATAATACTGGCTCTTCGCCTGTAGCGTTACAACAAAGCAAACAGTATAGATTAAAGATCATTTCCAATGTTCTGTGCTAACTGCTGATCTTGATCTACACTACAAGCAAAGGTATCTATAGCCGTGAAAGGAACTAAAAAAAACCTTTACCAAACGACAAAATTTTAGACTTGTCCAAATTGAAACCATATCCAACTCAAAAAATGAAATTTGTTTCTAGCAGGGTAGAAAACATTGTGGGAATAGGAGAAATGCTGGTTACCAGAATTTTCTTACAATGTTTTCAAAAGGGTTCTGTCTCAGGGTCATTAAAATCGGGGATTATTATTATTTTTTTTTTTTCAGGTCCTGTCAGAGAGGGCCTCGTTTATTTCTCTATAATATAGTACACAAATTACAATAACATATAAGATCGATCCTGCCTGCACCTTAAATTTTTAACAAACGGCAAAAATTTTAGGCCTGCCCAAACTGAAAACATTTGCAGTCGCGTTTGCAGACGACAAAGTAAATGTGACTCAAAAATTGAAATTTGTATTTGAAAGGGCAGTAAACATTTTAGAAAAAGGAGAAAACGCTGGTTACAGCATTTTCTCCTTTTCCCTCAATGTTTTCAAAAACTCTCTTTCTCAGGGTCATTAAAATTCGGGCTTGTGTGGTAAAGAGTTAATATATACCGTTTTGTTGGTTATGCGAATATTGCAGATCAGCATCAGAATGAGCAAAAATTCATTCAGATCCTGATCCACAATTTCCGGGGATTATTTGGTAAAGAGTGTAAAGCTAAGTTTCAGACTTCACAAGCAGTTTATTTATCTATTTAATTGAAATTACTTACGATATTATATCTTTTCAACCTGTCTATTGTTCTTTTCCGTTCTTCGATAATAAAGTCTTGTTTTTTCTCTAACTCTTCTTTCTTGATATCTCTTTTCTAGAAAGAAAAAAGCCTAAAACTCAACAAAGTTTACAGCAGAAACCTTCAAAAGCTCAAAGTAACAATGGATAATCAATATGAATGAAAGTTCAATTCTTGAGTTCAAGTGATAATACTGTTGCAAAAGGGAAAATTGCTCATATGAAAAATTTATCTGCTAAAAGAAAGTTGTCCACTGGAGTTACTTGGTAAAACATGATTCTTTTCCGAGTTCAAAAGCAGGCCTCAATTTCCTTCAGTGTTTTCAAAAAGATATAGGCAGTATACAGGAAAACTTGAATTATAATGGTTTAACCCTACATACAATCATAAATTTCGATAGTCCTATAGGTTTCAGAAAAAGCAACCAGCATTTGCTCCTTTTCAAACACATTTTCAACCATTTAACCCTTTCCCAAACAATCCCTGGTTTTTACTGGTCTGGAATAGTAGCCTTTTGAAAAAATTGTGGGAAAAGGAGAAAATGCTGGTAACCAGCATTTTCTCCTTTTCCCACAATGTTTTTTTCTACCCTATCATAGACAGAAATCATCTTTTTAGCAAGAGTTGAATTGTCGTCTGCAAATGCTTTCAATTTGGTCTAGTCCAAAAGTCTGTCGTTTGGGAAAGGGTTAATCATTTACCACACTACCCGCCTTTTAACAACCTTGAAAAAGAAGCCTTTGAAAACATTGGAAAAATTCAAAAAAGAGGAAATGCTGGTAACGAGCATTTTCTCATTTTACCAAATGTTTTCTACCTCTCCCTATACACATTTCATTTTTTCATTGACATTCATTTGTCTTCTGCTTGTGTTTCCAGTTTTGTTGTTTGGTAAAGAGTTGGAAGACAAATCTAATCACTTGAGCCAATTTTTTCAAGTCATCTGCAAATGCTATCAAACTGGATAAGTTGAAAAAATTTTTCATGCAGTATAGACATAAACTCCAAACTTACTTTTTGTATTGCGTGATGTTGTTTAAATCTCTCTTGTTCTTCTGTTTGTCTGTCTTCTTTTAATTGAATTTTATTCTGAAGTGCGAGCTGAAATAGGAAACAAAAATATCACTTCCATAACCCTTTCCCAAACAATTCCTGGTTTTTATGGGTCAGGAATAGAAGCCTTTTGAAAACATTGTGGGAAAAGGAGAAAATGCTGGTGACCAGCATTTTCTCCTTTTCCCACAATGTTTTCTACTCTATCATATAGAAAAATAATCTTTTTAGCAACTGTTAACTTGTCATCTGCAAAATGCTTTCAATTTGGTCTAGTCCAAAATTTGCCGTTTGGGAAAGGGTTAATATCTTTTTACCCAATTGTCTCGTCTTTAAATTGTCAGTAAATTCATTACTGTAACACTTTGATCCTGTTCACATCAATTATATATTACAAAGCTATGCATCTGCAAGAGGTAGGATGTAGAACCATAAACATGCCAACACTTCATCATAATAATCTGTGTCTACTGTATAGCCTACTTCATTTAATCTGATCCTGACATTTATGCTGAATATATAAGTAGGTATAAAAATAGAACTAAGGCTATTATTCTGAAAGTTACATGTACACTGGAATGCACCTACATACACATGTAAGCAAATTTAACCTTCAGCCTACACAGCACCACTCATGTCTTCTGCAGTCTGATCTTGGACCTACACTGACTTATAAAGAGATATTCCCCCCCCTCCTCCCCGCCAAAAAAAAAAAACACTTTAAATTACAGTATTTGCTCTTTTTTACTATTGACCAGAAAGTTTCAATTAACTTACATAAGGGTTGATTGGCATAAACTACACAAAATAATTACTTGACCATTCGGGAGATATGCAGAGCGATACCGAGGGTAAAAAGAATATTGATTTATGTAAATGATTTTGGCCTGGGCCAAGTTGAGTGAAGTAGATAATAGCATTTTTGTATGGTATGCAGGGTGTAGACATGTTTTATATATCTACCTCTGGCAGTCAATAATTGTCATCTTGCTGCAAGCTGCTTTTGAAAAACGTTACAGTAAAAATTGAAATAGCCTAGAAAAAGCAATTTTCTTCTCACCAGACTGTTTCAAAATGTAGAGATGTAATAAACCATAATTAGAGCTGATTATCCTTAATTTACAAACGTTTTTTGTTTTTTATTCATAAATTTCAAATTTTTGTCAGATAGCACTGGGCTTACTCTTGACTGAATGGCAATATTTTACACTTTCCTAAATTTAATTCATCTGCATACAAAAAATGAAAAGGGGGAAAAAACATTTTCAATGACAGGATTTGTTCTGAAAAGGATAGAAGCAAATGTGGAAAAAAGAAGAAAATCCTGGTTACCAGTATTTTTTCCCTTTCTTAAGCCTGTACTGAACTATTCCTAGTTTCTACGACCCTGAGATATAAGCCTTTTAAAAACAATGTGGGAAAAGGAGAAAATGCTGGTAACCAGCATTTTCCCCTTTTCCCACAATGTTCTCTTCCCTGTTGGCAGCAAATTTTAATTTTTGACTTACATTTAATTTGTTGTCTGCAAGTGCTTTCAGTTTGGACCAATCTAAAATTTTGTCCTTTGGTAAAGAGCTAAGATTTATTTACAATCCCTTTAACGAAAAGTTGTTAAAATATGGGATTTTAAGTTCAAAGGAACCATTTACTAACCTTTTTATTTCTAAGCTTGGCTCTCCTCATCCGAACAGACTTCAATTTGGTTTTGATATTTTTAAGTCTTGGGTCTGTAAGCATCAGTGAAGGCATTTCTTCATCTGAACTGAGCTGATCTACATCCTCTACTGCATCGTAAAACACTGGCTGGTCCTCCAAATCTACAACAAAAATGAAAACAACACCATCATAAATTTTACATATGCCAAGCGTATTTATCTTTTATCATGATACTAAGTTATTACCAGCCTAAGGAAGAAGGCTTTTGAAAACATTGTTAGTATATGAGAAAATGTTGATAACCAGCATTTTCTCCATGTGCCACAATATTTATTAGCCTATTTAGAGGCAAATCCTGTCAGACTGTCCATCTGCAAATGCTTTCAGTGTGAAAGTGCCTTATATTCTGTTGTCAGGTTGTATGTTAAGTGCTTACAGGCTTGAAATAAGAAACATAAATGGATGTACTTAACTCCTTACCACATAATGACGACTTTTGACTAACCTGAGGTAGAAGTCTTTGTGAAAACATTGTGGAAAAAGGAGAAAATGCTGGTAACCAGCATTTTCTCCTTTTCCCACAAGGTTCTCTACCCTTCCCATAGCAAATTTTAACTTTTCAGTCACATTTATTTTGTCATCTGCAAATGCTTTCAGTTAGGTCCAGTCTAAAATTTTGTCTTTCGTAAAGAGTTAACATACAAATAAATTTTCTAAACTCATAGCAGCTAATTTGGTTCAGCGAAGCAGACATAGGTATACATACTCTACACCAAGTTAATCAAAGTTAAGTAAACAGTTTTGGCCCCTGTCAGCCTGCGTGGACTATGTAGTCTGACCTGGGCCAGTGCTTTCTGCAAATACATTCAGCCCCCTTTTCACAGAGCATGGCTGAAATGAAAATCAAACTACCTTGTATATCTCTAGTAATGGCTTCCTGTTGGGTTTTAGCTAGTTTCTCTTCTTCAGCCAGAGTTTCAAGGTGGAGGTCGTAGATTTTGAGCTGCCAATCAAATGCTTCGTTTTCAAGGCGTGCTAGCTCGGCCTTTATGTTGGGTTTTTCATCTAGACTTGCGATCTGTAAAGATATGTAAATTGTATATAAAATGAAAAAAAAAAAATATATAATGTTGTTGGTTGTGTTGGGGTTTAACGCCACTTTAACAGCTAAGGTCATATCATGGCGGTCGGTGATGCACATGTGTTTCCTGGCTTTCTCATACCGGTACTAATACTACTTTCTTTCCAAAGCCACCGACTACTTTTCTCACATGCTTCAGCAGAGGTGAGAGACGAAAATACGCCGGAAAGAAAGTTAGCCACAACCGGGTATCGAACTCACAACCACCAGGTCATGAGTCCGACACGCTCACCACTGAGCCACCCGGATGGGCTAAAAAATATATAAGGAACTAGAGCTCTAGAGCTGTCACTAAATAGGACTTTTTACCCCCCCCCCCAGTACTTTGACAATATTTTGTACACAGACAGACACATGGACATAGACACAGATGGACGGACAAACGGACGGACAGAGAGAGACAGGCTGATTCCAGGACACTGCAGCTGGATACAAGTTCATGAACCTAGAAATTGTTTTGCGGAGGTATAATTATTTCATACTGTTTCTTTTTCAACCACTTGTTTTTTTCCCTCTGTTACTGTATCACTGCTAAGCACAGGCTAGGGTTATGAACTATTTTAGTTTAACTGTATTCTCAATTTTTAAAATAAATCTGACTAGAGAAAAAAAAAAGCTCTTAGAAATACACAGATTTTTATAGAGATATTACAAAGCCATTCAGAGTTTTCCCTTGACGTTCTGATTTTGGGGTCATTTGACCCCGTTCATCATACTGAAGATACAATTATAGAGCTATTGGTCCATTGTTTGAAATCAGCAGTAGCCAGCTGCCAAGGACTGGAATATTTAACTTTAGTACCCCAGTTTCAGGCTGTGCCAGCTGGCCAAGTGACAGTTTTTCAATTTTGATATTTAAAAGTGCATAACTCATTATCAAAAGACAAATATGTACACTTGTTTACTATCAAAGCATTTGCAGAAAACAATTTGATAGTGGCTCAGATGATGGACTTTATCTTTGAAATGACAGAAAACATCATGGGAAAAGGAGAAAATGCTGGTGATTAGCATATTCACCTTTCCCCACTATGTTTTGAACCCTTTACTCCATAGATACCCATTTCTACCCATTGCTTGTCAGAGCCTTTAAAAAACATTGTGACAAAAGGTGAAATTGTTCGTGATGAGCAATTTCACCTTTTGTCACAATGTTTTCTATGCTATCAAAAGGTGTCATATACACATAAGAAACAGGTTCATCCTTGCTGTTACTTAGGGTCAATTAGAGATACCATAGAAATGCCTTATGGGGTAAAGGGTTAAAAAGCTTCTTTGGATTATGTGGCAAAGAGTTAAGTTTGGTCTGAAAAATTTTTGTTGATTGAAATTTTGAATCTAGTAGACCAAACAGGCAAGCAGATTTGCAAAGTTCTACATTTTGTACACTGGAGCTGGATACAAGTTCATGAACCTAGAAATTCATATTTAATATTTGTTTACATACAGCACTGTTCTCCACCTCATTGCTAGTTATCTGCTATCTAAAACACTCTATCACAGAACAAAAGTTCACATCATTTACAACTTACTGTTTCTTTAACTTTATCCCTTTCTTGCACAAATTTTCTTCTTTTGTTGTTCAAAAACTGTATATTTTCGAGTATAAAATCTTCTCTTATCCTACAAAGTTAGAAATCAAAATCTTAATTAACAGTTTACAACACGTAACAAGTTATTCCTGTTTTTCACCTTTTTTATTTCTTTTCACTTTTTGTTTTTGTTTTTCTCTCACTAGTTTTGTATAACTTTATAAGTCTATTCTAATTATTCGTTGATCCAGATTCGGTGAACTGAATAGGTCGTTGTTTGACACTTTCCCATTCTACTCTATTTAACACAATGGAAAAAAAGGAGAAAATGATAAAATGTAAAAAGAAAAACATTGTAGTAAGGGGTGAAAGAGCTCATAAAGATAAATTTCACACTTTTCCGCACTTTTTTTTCCCCATAAAACCAATAACTTATAATCATATTTCAGCTAGTTCAGAATTGTCGTCTGCAAAATTTTTCAGTTTCTAACTGCTTCAAAATAGTATGTTAAAAGTTATTGTCAACTTATGATTTAAGGCTGTATATAAAATTGAACAACAAAACCTTATCTGGATCTCTGAACAGTTCATGTATTTGATTAATTCTTATCCTAGAATTTAATTGATTGTTGTAAGGATAGAGGAGGATGGCCACGACCTCCTCTATCCAATATACGTGGCTAATAAAGTTATTCAAAAAAAACCCAAAAAAACAGTTTACAACACAATCCTGTGTTTTCTATAATCCTTAACCCTCTCCCAAACAAGCCCTGGTTTTTACGTGTCTGCAGTAAAAGTCTTTTTAAAACATTGTGGGAGAAGGAGAAATTGCTCGTAACTAGCAATTTCTCCTTTTCCCACATTGTTTTCTACCCTTTTTGAGAATTTTCTGCCATTTTCTTAAAAACTAAAATTGTCATCTGCAAACTCTTTCAGTTTGGAAGAGTCCACAATTTGTTGTTTGGGAAAGGGTTAAGAAAGAAGGCTTTGAAAGCATTGCGGGAAGAGGAGAAAATGCTGGTAACAAGCATTTTCTTCCTTCCCATAACATTCTTTTTTCTTAATCATAACTGCTAAAAATTTGAATGACTCTAAAATTTTTTTATATGGTACAAAACTGTTAGCAACATGTCTTTTCACTGATAAATACTTTCATGTCATGTAAACTCTTACACGCACTTATCTTTTTAATATTCATAGAGAAACAAACCTAGTACCGGTACATATTTATTCTTTATCCATTTTCGTTATGATTCCGGTTCATTTTGGGGGGTTACAAATTAAAGGGCAAAAGACTTCGGAGATATTCTTAGAATTTCTGAAAAAAAATTGGGACATTTCTAGAATATCTAAAAAGTTAATCTATTAGACAGCAAGGTATGATCTACCAATCTAACCAAGCAAAATGTTAAGATTTAAAGCTGTTTACCTATACATTCTTTCTAAACCAACAAGTTCGAATGAAACTTTTCCAAATCTCTTCTTGTCTTGCTCTAGTCTGTTTAATTTCAATTCAATTCAATAAGCTTTATTTTATCCACGTATGTACAACATACAGTATGGAAATGTAATAAATAAATAAATGACATAGAAATAATAATGTGATTGGACCTTGAGAGTTTAAAAAAAGAGAAAGAGTAGAAAGTTTAAAGAAAGATTAACATAAATTGTCTAAATTGGGAAAATCAGTAATTTTAAGCTTGTAACAGGTACATAACTGTTTACCAAACGTCACAATTTTCAACTAGTCCAAACTGAAGGCATTTGCAGACGACAAAATAAATGTAAATCACAACTTGAAATCAGGCTGCACTGCATATGATGTATAAATAAATAAATAAAGTACATTCTGATCTGGAATAGAGCTAAAAATAGCAAAAATAATCATGGAAAGAAGTACAGTTACAACAAATTTGCTAACTATAACGTATGTAGTGTGTACAGCCAGTCAAAAAAAAAATTACTAAGCTAATTACAACAATAAATTTCTGAAGTACACAACTCGTGTGATCCGTATATAACGGATACCGTAACTATTAAATCTTTCATTGGGCCGGGTACCGTGATATTTTAGGCTCATCCGGGTCATTCGCATGCTGCACGCTTTTTCCTGAGAACGTTCTAGTCGAGACAGTCAATGAAGACATTCCATTCGTTTGTAAACGTAAAATTTTGTCGTCAAGAGAATGTGTAGATGTGGTGAAACGAGGAATATTGACTATAGTTAAAGGTAAGGTTTTTTTTTTTTGACTAGTCTTATTTTGTTTATTACTCAAGTATAAAATGTGCATGGCTATACCAGTATGTTTCTTACAGTGTGTGATATTTAATGAAGTTACTAGATCTACTCCTATAAGATTGACCCAAAATAGCATTAGCGACGGTGGAAACGGTAAGTCCGTTCAGTGCCCACAGTGCAAACTAGATCAGACTACAACTAATATGCCATCCGATCAGAAACTCACAATGCGTGCACTGAACAGGTTCTTGGTAGGTAACTAATCACATTTCTACAACACATAAATCTAGGTTACTTTTAACTAAACAATGATGAAATAAGATGTGATCAACTAAACCCCTTACCACACAATCTCGGGTGTTATGTGATGACGAGAAAGAGGACATACTGATTTGAGAGAGGGAGAAAATACTAGTAACTAGTCTTCTCTCCCTCTAACACAGTATTCCACTATCATCCAAGCTGAGTCTCTTCTGATGTTTGCAAATTGGGCAAGTCCGAAGTTCTGTCGTCAGCCAAAAGGACGACTGCTCTCAGCATAGCCAATATCAAGTAGCGCATGATGTGCAATATGAACTTCAACTTTCTACCAAACGACAAAATCTCAGGCCTGTCCAAATTGAAAGCATTCTGCAAATAACCAAACAATTGTAACAAAAAAAAAAAAATGAAACTTGATCCAGAGAGAGTAGAAAACACTGCCCACAGTGGCTTCAAACAGCTACTCTCCCAGGGTCGTCAAGAGTCAGGATTGTGTGGTAATGGGTTAAACCATGCTATGCCGTTTATCATGTACTCAAAAGAGTAGCTATTTACAATGTACAACATATCAAATACTCAAAATAAACACTAGTGGGAAATAAATAACCACATGATGTTTAACATACCTGAAAGATCAAAATGATTAACTCTTTACCAAACGGCAAAATTTTAAACTGGTCCAAAATTGAAAGCATTTGCAGACATCAAAATAAAAGTGATTTAAAATTTTGAATTAGTATCAAAGAGGACAGAAAACATTGTTGGAAAAGGACTAAAGGAGAAAATATTGGTTGCCAGCATTTTCTCCTTTTTGCACAATGTTTTCAAAAGCCTTCTTTCTAAGGGTCGTCAAAAGTCAGCATTGTGTGGTAAAGGGTTAAACAGTGTTTACTAATATTCTCCAGTGCAATTCTACATTCACATACATGTACTTTGATCAGGAAATATCAGCATCTAAAACTCTTCTAATACCAATACAATTCGATTGTTTCCATAAACACTAATCAGGTATTGCAGAAAATTTTCAGCGAATTATCATTCTAATATGACACATGAATTTGGCTCTATAAACACAGTGCAACAAAAGCATGGTAAATTCTATGTTATTCTATAAAGAGTGACGTCATACTTTGTAGAGTGATGTCATGAGTGATGTCATTCTGTATTTAGTATGTAAGTTATTCAATGGAATACATTCATCCACGTTTTAGTCTAAGTATAAACTTATTTTCGTTTCATTAGCCATGTTAGAGTCAAATCTTCTTTCTATTCTTGTTTATCGTTCAATAAACCATGTGAGTTATGAGACTCAATGAATAAACCGCTCTGACTATCTCCCTTGTGGATTATTTATTGTACCTCTTAACTCACAACTGTGGTTATTGAACAATAAACCACAATAGAAAGAAGATTTATTCTTAAATAACTTATCCTTTCACAGCAATTGTCATAATTTCACAGTACAAGGTAAATTTGACAATGAATACTACTGCATTTTCATTCCAGGAATAATGATATTTTACCACAGAATCCCGACTTTTGATGACCTTCAGAGAGAGTTCAAAGTAACTATCTTCTGCGATAACAGAGCTATATGCCTTCTTCCTCAGGGTTAAGAAATAAATTTTAGTTGAGAGTTATGAGGTACAATAAATAATCCACAAAGGCGATAGCCAAAGTGGTTTATTCATTGCACCTCATAACTCACAACATGATTATTGAACAATAAAAAACTACAGAAAGAAGCTTATTTCAATTCTAACATGACATCAAAGGAAAACAAGTTCATACTTAGAGCGAAAACGTGGATGCATATTATATTCCATTGAATAACTTACTTTGTACAGAATGATGTCACTGTATGGAATGACGTCATTCTACATAGAAAAGCGTAGATTTTACCACACTTTCATTACACGGCATTTATATAGCAGAATTCACGTGTGACGGTGTCATGTTAGAATACAAGTTACATGTATATAACAAAAAACTGTGTGGTTAACCCATTACCACTCAATCCCTACTTTTGACGCCCCTGAGAAAAAAGCCTTTCGAAAACATTGTAGGAAAAGGAGAAAATGCTGGTATCCAGCATTTTCTCCTTTTCCCACAATGTTTTCTACCCTTCACAAAACAAACTTCAAATTTTCAGTCACTTTTATTTTGTCGTCTGCAAATGCTTTCAATTTGGACCAGTCTAAAATATTGTCGTTTGGTAATGGGTTAAGGGTCCATATTGAAAAATTTGCAAATTAAATGAGGCTCAACTGATGACGCATGTCTTTGAAAAAAAATCAGGAAAGGGAGAAATTGTTGGTTACAAGCATTTTCCATTTTTACCACAATGTTGGCTTCTTCCTCAGTAGTCTAAAAATAAAAATACAAAGATCTTTTGGTAAACCAACAAGAGCCGTTGCATGTTATGCTCCCCGAATAAGTGCTTGTCATAAAAGTATGAAATTTATGTAAATTCACTTCTTTTATCCCAAAAGGACCTGTTCATGCCCCCAAAAATTGAAGTGAAAAGGCAATTACTATCTTAGAGATATTCCCAATCTTAGAGAAAAAACAATTTTTTACATGAAGCCTCATTTTTCCTTGATGCAGCCTGTAATTGAGAAACCAGAAAAGAAGTATCATAAAACGATTCTTTCTATTAAGCCCCCTTTTTCCGTGACACAGCCTGAAACTGAGAAACCGGGGAAGTGGTATCTGGGCAATGTTCCAACGAGTTCAGATTTGAAATTTCATGAAATTTTGAGCACTAATGTAGGAGATATTAGAGAAAAACAATTTTTTACATGAAGCCACCTTTTTCCGCAACATAGCCTGTAATTGAGAAACCGGGGAAAGAGGTTTCTGGGCAATGTTCCAAAAAGTTCAGATTTGAAATTTCATGAAGTTTTGAGCACTGACATAGGGGATATTAGTGAAAAACAATTTTTTTACAAAAAGCCCCCTTTTCCGTGACACAGCCTCAAACTGAGAAACCGGGAGAGAAGTATTTGTGCATTGTTCCAAGGAGTTCAGATATGAAGTTTCAAAAATTTGGTCCAGGGGTTGTGGAGAAATGGCTTCGGATGGACAGACGGACGAACGGACGTACGTACAGCGGGACGACTATATGCTCCCCCAAAATGTTTTAGGGAGCATAAAAACAAGGGGGCATTACCTTGTAAAATAGATTTGGTTCTAGTATAATATTTCATATAAACATCTTGGATTGTGTCTAAAGCCAGTTCATATTGCTCCTGCCAGTCTGTTAATTGTTGACAATATTCCTTCTTCACCCTTTCTCCATTGTCCGGATTCTGTATTTCTCTTTTAGCCTCTCTCACTTTGAAACATGCAACCTCTCTCAAGTCTAAAAATGGCTGTATTTGATAATTATACAATTCTGCTAAGGCAATATTGAGCTTAAATATAGCTTCATCTTCATGCATGTAAACATCTTTCATCTCCAACATGCTACTGGTATATTCCCTTGCAAATAAAATGTTCTTTAATTCTTCTTCACAGTTTGATATCAAATGCTCATAGCCTTGCCTCTTGAGTTCACTAATATTTTCAAAATATTCGTCTTGACTATGTTCCTCAAAAAGGGTGGACATCAAAAGCTGTTCTTTACAGGTTTCTAAGGCAATTGGAAAATAAACTGTTTGTAGATGTGAGCAAATATCATCAATATTATCCGGGGTCTCGAGAGAGCTTACAAACGCCCACAGTCCTCGAGGTTCCTCAGGGAATTCTGGCAAGTAGGGAGACAACGAAGGGTGAATGAGGCATAATAGATTGTGAACACTTTGCAACTCTTGAAATGAAAACAGTCCTGACCGACCATGGTGTTCCTCTGTATCACTCACAACCCGATTCCTGAGCCTGAAGCAATTGAAAAGTTAAAAGCCCTTATGCGGTAACAGATTTTTAACCAGTCATACAGAAAAAATTTGCAGTGGACAAATTAGAAAAAAACTTCTTTACCATACAATCCCAAGTTTTAACAATCCTGGATAAAAAACGCTTTTAATTACCTCAAGAAAAAAGAGTGAATGCTGCTAACCAGTATTTTCTCCTTTTCCCACAAGGTCTTCAACCCTTCAAAAGACAAAATTTTTATGGTATCATTTAAAACCATCTTTAATTTCTCATTTCAACTTTCCACTGCTTTCAATTTCAACCAGTCTAAATTTTTTTCATTTGGTGAAGAGTTCTATTGAGTTTAACCCATTACCACACAATCCCTACTTTTGACAACCCCGAGAAAAATGTTCTAGAAAACATTGTGGGAAAAGGAGAAAATGCTGGTAACCAGCTTTTTCTCCTTTTCCCACAATGTTTTCTACCCTTCACAAAACAAATTCAAAATTTTCAGTCACTTTAATTTGGTTGCCTGCAATTGCTTTCAATTTGGACAAATCTAGAATTTTGGCGTTTGGTAATGAGTTCAATCAAAGAAGAGTTGTCCATAAATACATGCACTAGTTAAGTTAACCAGTAATCTTTTCCTGCCGTTACCAAACAACTAAAATTTTAGACTTGTCCAAAATAAAAAGAACTTGCAGACGACATTAAACATAACTCAAAAATTGAAATTTGTTTCCAGCAGGGTAGAAAACGATGTGGGAAAAGGAGAAAATGCTGGTTACCAGCATTTTTTCCTTTTCCTGCCATGTTTTAAAAAGGCTTCTATCTCAGGGTCATAAAAACCAGAGACTGTTTGGTAAAGTGGTAAGTTAAAGCAATGACCATAGGGAAAAGATTAACTCTTCATCAATTCACATATTCAAAAGTTTTCACAACCTTGAAGAAATATACATCTAAAAACCTGGTGGAAAAAGGATAAGATGCTGCTATCCTTTTACACTGAAGTTCATGAACTCTCTGATAAAAAACAAGCCCTATGGACCATATTCATGGGAACAGCATTCCTATTTACTTATTTCAAGGTTAAGTCCTGTACAGTACAAACCTGCAGGTAACAGCAATCTTCTTTTCGACATCATTCCATGAGACCAGAAAGAGAAGTTTAGGTGGGATCTTGTTACAAGCAAATGGGTTTTCTTTGATGGCAACCCAGTCTTCCAAACTGTCAGGCTGATCAAAGGCAGAGACTTTACGATCCATTATTCTTTTTTATTTTTCTGTTACTTCAGCATCCTGGAAGATATTAAATGGGCAATGTTAACCCTTTCCCAAACAAGCCCTGGTTTTTACGTGTCTGCAGTAAAAGTCTTTTGAAAACACTGTGGGAAAAGGAGAAATTGCTCATAATGAGCAATTTCTCCATTTCCCACAGTGTTTTCTACCATTTTTGAGAACTTTCTGGTATTTTCTCCAAATCTAAAATTATTGTCTGCAAACTCTTTTGGTTTGGAGAAGTCCAAAATTTGTTGTTTGGGAAAGGGTTAATACAATGTACCACAGGACAAAATTTCATATTCGTCTAAATCCAAAGCATTTTGTTGGTTTACTTCAAAAACCTCATAAGTACACTTATGACATTTATGAAGTAAACCAACGATTTGCAGGTAACAAATATGGTTCAAATGATGAGGTTCATCGCTGAAAGGGTAAAAAGCTTTGTGGAAAAAGAGAGAAATTCAGAAAAGGATAAACAACTTATTCCAAATACAGTTTTTCCTTTTCCCCCTGTTTTAAAAACACTCAAAATCTTTCATCTTTGAAAACTTGTATCTTTATATTGTTTGAAAACATTAAGACATTGCCTGCCTTGGAGTTTTATGTACAGTAAGGTGATTCATCAAAGTTTAATCTGAAACATATCTGTGGCAGATGAACCTGACTGATTGATTGGACAGTCTTACAAACCATCTAGTACCCTCAATTAGGGAACTAGCTCCAATGTTATTTACAGGGTTCGAAATTCCCACATATTTACTCGCAAAATGCAAGCCAAAATTAGAAAATGCAAGTTGAAATTTCAAGCACTTGCTAAAAAATGCGAGTGCAAATTATTGAAGAACAGTTACCGAATGTACTAAATTTCATATGTGAATACAAAAAAAAAGGTAATTCTTTTCGTTCTGGATAAACATCAGTCATGTCTCACTGAGAATACCCTTCGATGGCTGTTCACAATTTTACATGTCGCCATTGAAGCCTCCGAGTTGTCGTTCATTACCAGAATTTCGTCAGGCAAGAGCGTTCGTCTGCATTCACAGCCGATACTGAGGTTTTGCGTTTTTTATACGGAAAAACAGTAGGCAAACTCAATCTCTGATTATAAAATAAAAATATTTGTCAATCTTTCATGAAAAGTTAATCATTATGCACAAATAGCAAGGGGAAGCGAGTCGGACGTGGTGGACTCGATAAACCAGTTACCGGACATGCAGATATTTGGATGTGATACGTCCATATTTCACAAAAATCGTCCACCATTGTAAGTTTTGTAGAAATTTAACTTGGTTTTAGAACAGAAATTCAACTGGAATTAAATCGATTGCTAAATGAGGGTTTTAATATCAATTAACGTTCCTTTTTTTGTTCGGTTGTTGTCTCAGTTGACAGGTTACGTAATAGAACAGAATTGAACAGTTTGTACAGGCCATTCGTTCTTTACAATTGATAGGCAAGCTGAGTCTCAAAAGAAAATGCGAGTCCAATTGTGATTTTGCAAGTGGAAATAAAAGCTACTTGCTAAAATTTGCAAGTATACCGTCCTGTTATGCTCATCCGTGACGCTCAGTGCTAGTGAATCTCCAATTCAGGACCAATGCAACATGTTTAACCCTTTACCACACAATGATGACTTTTGATGACCCTGAGGTAGAAGCCTTTAGAAAACAATATGGGAAATGGAGAAAATGCTGGTAACCAGCATTTTCTCCTTTTCCCACACTGTTTTCTACCCTTCCCTTTTCAAATTTCGATTTTTCAGTCACATTTATTTTGTCGTCTGCACATGCTTTCGATTTGGACCACTAGTCTCTATAAATTTGTCGTTTGTTAAAGAGTTAAGAATCAGCTGACCAACAAAAGAACATGCTCATGTCCTTTGTTTACAATTACATACGCATTTCTCTATCGTTCAAGATTAGCTTCTTAACTTAAATGCAACATAAGCTTTGGGCAGAATTAGTCAGAGCTGATAGAATAATTCCAAAACGACAAATAAACATTCGCTTTTACATTCAGCTCCGCGCCAGCGAAATACCTGTTCATCTTGTGGTTGACATATTTTTCTTTAACTGACACCTCCGCACATGATAAGGATTATTTTGCGCAGCGTAATCTTTGTTTTTGTATGTAAGCCTTTCTAATCGAACAAATATTTCCGCATGGATGGTTCACACAGTCCAGATGCGAAAGATCAAAGTGCACACATGTACACATGTGTTTGAAAGTCGTCATTTTTTTTTCTTTTTCACAAAAATGTTTAAAAATTGTTTTACAAATAGAAATCAGAAACCGATGTTTATAAGTTATTTTTTCTTTGGCTAATATATCATCGAGTGTCCTTATTCCGTGAGTGTCCTCAAGAACCGGTGATTTTTGTGTACATCTCGTAGAACACATATTTTGATGATGTCACATGGTATTTCTGCTCGTAACCCTTACCAATATTCGAATGTCTCATTGCCCTTGAATTTCAGACAAATGCAAGACAAATACACCAGAAAATAAAACTAATTATCACATATCAAAGAAATCTACGTCTTTTTTCTTGATATTAAGAAGCGTTCCTTCCCAAAATATGCAAAAATCACCGACTTACTGCTATAGATACTACCGAACTACCAGAATTGGGTCATGCCATGTTTGCACAAAAAGGGCGAAGGTATGTTCTTCATTTACGCACATTGAACATGAAAATATTTACCCAAGTTATTCTTTTGATATACATAAGTGACCAGAAATGATCTTTCTTTCAGTCTGCGCCAGTCAGACATGCGTATATAATAACATACATGTAGTACATATACATGTAGATAAATGTCACACAAAAGTTTGAAGGTTAAGGTTAGATGTTATATTACTAACTTATTAACCCTGTACAGATACGTCTTCAAAAAGAAACCTTCTCACTCGCGAGAAGAATATCCTTCAAAGAAGAAGTGCCACAGTGCTAATGTGGGAAAATACATAAGACAACAGCTGAGTTATGAATTTGAGTCACTTGCTTGATCAAGCCACGTTATGTACACGACCCGCCAACCATTGAGCCATGCGTTCTGGATCACTTTTTCTCCCTAACTTAACAGTATATGGTCAAAATGGCAAATATGCCAAATGTAATAATTATGTCATACGTAAAAATGCCATATGTATTGACTATAGATTATGTATTTCATATATGTAAGGGAAAAAAGCAGTACCCATTCAGGTCATCTCAGTTGCAGACTCGGTACCTGGTTAAAGCTCCAACCGGATTGTCATCACAGAAAAATCTATTACATGTATTTGTAGATTTGGTGATATTCTGGTTGTTCTATAATATATTTATCATTTACTTACCCTCAAGATTAGACTGTACCAAATGTACAAAGTGTCTTGGTTTTACACTTTCGGCAAAATAAGTAATGCTCTGAAGAAAAGTGATATCTTTTTTTTTTGGACTGAAAATTCATTTTTTTTTTTTTTCTTGGTGGGGGGAGGGGGGGAGATGTTTAAAAGTACAAAAGTATCTCTCAAAACATCACATATGTAAGAATTACCTTTTTGTTTGTTAACTTTCACATCCTTGTTTTCCATTATATTTGCTAAATTGCTACAAGTCTATATTTTCTTCCGGCGATAAAATCCTGTAACGTAAGTTTATGCTACATGTATACTTGGGCTAATAAAATGATTATCTGTTCTGTTCAGTCAACGGGAAAAAAGGATGTAGATAATTATTTTGAAAACAAGTACATGATTTGCTTGCTGAAAGTCTAAGAAAGTGAGACTGGGAAAAGTAATTATATACATTATTAAAGCAATCATTGATGAAACATAAACTGCATAGATCAGCTGCCATTGGAAAAGCCTTCACCAACCGATATCATTATCTATCACTATCATCTATCAAATTTGGGCATCCTGGGTACAGAAGCGGACTACTTTACAATGTGACAACCATTTCTTTGAATTTCAAACTAAAATAAATGTTTACTCAATAAAAGGCTACCTTATTGCAATTCATTCGGCTAAGATCAGCAGTTAAGCGAATTCTTGAGTTAAAACAGGCCTGATTTCTCCTCAAACGTATTGATATAAGCTATTTTTTCCATTGCTGCTTTATATCGTGTATTATTGCAATCTCCCCTATATTGGCGAGAGTGATGCGTCATATAAGACAGATCGAATCTTAAAAGAATATGGCATGCGCAGACAACGCAACTGAGATAAGCCAGATGACTCCTGCTTTTCCCCAACATACACATATTATGATATAATTATTACATCTGGCATTTCTACTTTTAGTATAGTTATTTCATCTGGCATTTCTACTTTTGACATTATTACCTCTGGCATATTTACCTCTGGCATATAATTTACCACTTTGACTCCGACATATTTACCTCCGTTTTACCTCTGATATTTTAGTATCTGGCATTTTTACCTCTGACATTTTTACATACATTAGAATCTTCTTCTCAATTTAGCCGAATCTTTCTTTCCCCCCCCCCCCACCCCTATGAAATCACATATGTTTCATTCTGTCCGGTGTATGAAGTAGCGGAGTTGACTATGAACAAAATTCGTAAAAAGCAAAAAGAGGTCATCTTTAGTAAAATAAGCAGACAAGCTGTGCCATAGAGCAGGAACGATAACTCCCGAATAACAAGTTCGTGTTCCCTGCATCCCTAACTCATTTCATCAATTCACATGATAAGCTGAGGTAATTGTCAATTTTCCCCGACGACAAACGTATATTCTTGTTATATTGATATTTTTTTGTAATTGTAAGTCACGCGCACTCAAAGATTTTCTACGATTCTTCGCTAAAAGTAAGGAGAAAGTGAAGCGGAATTGAGTGAATGGTGAAAATAAACAAATTGTTTCTATGACACTTGACAGTAGAAAATAGAAAGTGCAAGCAATTTACTTTGGGCTTAAAATGTGTCGTTATTCATCTGTCATAGACATAAGTGCATTACCATAAAATCCTGAACTTTAACAACTTGAGGAAGATTTCTTTTTAAATATTATGGGAAAAGGACAAAGTACTGTACCCAATATGTTTTTTAGCCTTAATAGATCAAATCCCATTATTTTGTAAACTTTTAACCTGTTACCACACAATCCCTACTTTTGGTGACCCTTAGAAAGAAGCCTATAGAAAACATTTTGGGAAAATGACAAAATGCTGGTAACCAGCATATTCTCCTTTTCACACAATGTTTCTCCTTTTCACACAATGTTTTCTACCCTTTACAAAACAAATTTTAAATTTTCAGTCACGTTTATTTTGTCCTCTGCAAATGCTTTAGATTTGGATAAACCTAAAATTTTGTTTTTTGGTAATGAATTAATTTTTTTGACTGCATTTGGACAAGTGAAAAAAAAAAACATATGTAAAAATCAAGGGCAGAGGGCAATTATTTTTGAAAGCATGCTGAAAACTGACATCTCCTCCTTTTTCCAATATTGTTTTCAACCCTTTTTAAGGGCAGATTTCATCTTTCATGGTGCAGGGTGGTTTCTTTCCCCTTTAAGTTAATGTGCAGGGTTCTCTTTATTTGGGGGTTTCCGGGAAACTAAGTTTCTTTCAAGTTCATCATTTAATCATATATGTACTTACCTCAGAGTCTGAGTAGCTTCACCCATTGGGGAAACTGGGTGAGTTCACACCCCACACTGTTTTAACCCATTACCACGCAATCCCTACTTTTGACGCCTCTAAGAAAGAAGCCTTTTGAAAACCATGTGAGAAAAGGAGAAAATGCTGGTAACCAGCATTTTCTCCTTTTCCCACAGTGTTTTCTACCCTTCCCAGAACAAATTTCAATTTTTCAGTCACCTTTATTTTGTCGTCTGCAAATGCTCTCAATTTGAACCAGTCTAGACTTTTGTCGTGTGGTAAAGAGTTAAATGAGCTCTCTCTGTCACTGTGACTGCTGGTGATCAGATTCCTTCCACTGTAATTTGTAATCTAGCAACACAAGATGGGGTATTTAACCCATTACCACACAATCCCTACTTTTGACGCCCCTTAGAAAGAAGCCTTTAGAAAACATTGTGAGAAAAGGAGAAAATGCTGGTAACCAGCATTTTCTCCTTTTCCCACCATGTTTTCCACCCTTCTCAAAATAAATTTCAAATGTTCAGTCACTTTTATTTTTTCGTCGGCAAATGCTTTCAACTTGGACCAGTCTAAAATTTTGTCGTGTGGTAAAGAGTTAACCCCTAACCGAACAATCCCTAGTTTTTATGAGTCTGAGATAGACTCCTTTTGAAAACATTGTGGGAAAAGGAGAAAACGCTGGAAACCAGCATTTTCTTATTTTCCCACAATGTTTTCTTCCCTGCTGGAAACAAATTAACTTTAATAATAAACAAGTTAACTTTATTTTGTCGTCTGCAAGTGCCTTCATTTTGGACCAGTCTAAAATTTTGTCATTTTGGAAAGGGTTAAAGTGAACAGCAGCAGCTGCTGCTGAAAGACTGAAGTGGGAGTTAAAAATTGAAACTGTCATGTGATTGATTGGAGGAAAATGATTGATCAAGCAAAACACAGGTAAATGAGGACTGACCAAATAGACATGGCCAGAGCTTCAGATACAGAGTGATTCTGATTTCAAAATTGAAAATATTAATTATTCTCCACTAAACCCTATGTTAAGGGTACTCATTTGAATTATCTCATCAAGACGGTTCAAAATAAGTACCCACAACATAGGGTTTGGAAGAGAAATAATGGATTTAGAATACCATCACTCCCTCAGACCTTTTGTGTGGAGCTCTAATGGCTTATAAAAATTGACCCTACTTCAGTTATTTTAGCCACTTAGATTTGTCATCAGTCTGCAAAAGCCTTCAATATTTGTAACTTTATGTAATTTCAGGTTTTGGTAAAAGGTTATTAACCCTTTACCAAACAATCCCTGGTTTTTAGACTCGGAAGAGGAAGCCTTCTGAAAACATTGTGGGAAAAGAAGAAAATGCTGGTTACCAGCATTCTCCTTTTCCCACCATGTTTTCTACTCTTCTAATGTCAAGTTTTATTTTTTGAGTCACATTTGTTTTGTTGTCTGAAAACTCATTCAGTCTGGACAAGTCTTTGATTTTGTCGCTTGGTACAGAGTTAAAGTCGCGTGTGATCTGTTGACTTGATTTACATTTCTTTCACCTTTTTGTAGGACCAATGTAGCATAGCCATTCCGTAGTTAAATGGAGGGCAGAAGCCAGGGCAGGGCAAAGAAAATCAGTATTGGAGCAAGACCAAGGTCTGGAGCAAAGCAGCGCAAACCTGCCCGTCGACAGTACACACCCTCCAGCAATGCAGTTGTATTCCCCAACACCTCCAAGCATGGCCAGCAAGCACATAGCTCTACAAATTTTCCGTTATTTTCAGAAAATGCATATGAAATAACACAAAACATCACCCAGACAGCAAAATTGAATCAAGTGTCAAATAGGCATCGTCAGTCTGTGACTCACCTTGCAGTTCAAGATGCTCAGAAAAAGGGCAATAACGGACCAACCCCCGTAGAGGAGACTGGATCCGGTAGACAAAGACATCACATGACATTGAGATCTGATGTATTAAGGCAATACAGAAACTCCCAGTTTACAGATACTAATACATGTAATACAGATGCCCATGTTTCGCCGACTTTCAGCTCTTACAGTAGGTCGTCCAGTTCGTACACAGAGAGCGAAGATATTTTTCCATTCCAGTATTTACCAGATGATTGTAAACTGAAAGTGTTCTCTTTTCTGACCTCACATGATAAGGGAAGATGTGCTCAGGTATATATTTTATAGTTTTACCCCCCACATCGTAGTGGAGAGGGGTATACTGGAATCGCCATGACTGTCTGTCCGTTTGTTCGTCGGTCTGTCCATTTACACACAGGGTTCCTATTTACATGAAGTTGTGCACATGCAATTTTCATGAACCTGCTGTGATTCATTGAGGAATTATCCCTCTTGAACGTTTTCAACTCTTTCTTTTGTACTAAACCATTCTGCATTCTGTAACAAAGACCTGTTTTAGTGACAAGGAGCTGGTGGGAGGTATAATCATGTTTAGTGATAGCTCTAGTTTATTTTTGTTTCCACTAAAAAGGAAATCAAGTGTAAGAATCCTGATAAAGGCACAACATGAAACTCAAATAAAGCATTTTTAATGCTTTTACCACACAATCCCTACTTTTGACGACCCAGAGAAAGAAGCCTTTAGGAAACATTGTGGAAAAAGGAGAAAATGCTGGTAACCAGCATTTTCTCCTTTCCCACAATGTTTTCTTCTCTTCACAAAACAAATTTCAAATTTTCAGTCACTTTTATTTTATCGTCTGCAAATGCTGTCAATTTGGACAGGCCTAAAATATCGTCATTTGGTAATGAATTAATCCTTTTACCAGATGACAAAGTTATAGAATTGTCCAAAATGAAAGCATTTAACCCATTACTACACTATCTTGACTTAACTCATTAGCACACATTCCCTACTTTTGACAACCTTGAGACAGAAGCCTTTAGAAAACATTGTGGGTAAAGAAGAAAATGCTGGAAACAATGTTTTCTACTCTTCACAAAACAAATTTCAAATTTTTGGTCGCTTTTGTCTTCTGCAAATACTTTCGATTTGGACAAGCCCAAATATTGACATTTGGTAATGAGTTATAATGAACTTTGAAAGGAAGACTGGAAACCAGCATTTTTCCTTTTCCCAAAGAATATACACAGAAATGATTTAGATTTACAGTGAAAATGCAATATGACCATTATACTTTTTTTTTTAAGTTAAAAACCAAAACAGGAGAGGTCAGTCAAAAAACTACCTCAAAATTATGGTGTTACAATGTTTTCTACTTGACCTTAAACTGTTGGCTGCTTAGTACAACCACTATACTTAAACAGAAAAGCAGTCATTTGCAATGCTTGAAAGTATCTATTTTTCTCACCCTGTTGAAGTGGTATGGCATTTGATTAAATGTCTTTGTTCTATACTGTATGTTTAAAGATTAATGAAGGCACAAGACATGTCCTTCCTAAGGTTTTTTAAACTCTGGAATAGATCTATATGATAAAGGATGAACAGAAATGAGCTGTGCACTGTGAAAAGGGCGCTTAATGCATCTACAATAAGTATCGATTCAGGTCAGCCATGGCACTTCGCACAGGCTGGCCTGGATCAAAACTCTATGTTATTGGTCTACTTTCTTAACCCTTTACTCCATAGATACTTATTTCTATGCATTGGTTGTAGGAGCCTTTGGAAAACATTGTGGCAAAAGGTGAAATTGCTCGTGACGAGCAATTTCACCTTTTTTCACAATGTTTTCTATGCTATCAAAAGAAGTCATATACACATAAGAAACGGCTTCATCCTTGCTGTTATTTAGAGTCAATTAGAGACATCATTGAAATGCTTAATGGGGTAAAGGGTTAATGCGTCTGCAAAAAGTATTGACCCAGTCTGTGCAGGATGACCTGGACGGAAATCTTTTGCTATTGGTCAACTTCATGTGTATGCAAGGACCAGTCTACCTTATGATTCAGTCGGTTTCTTAAAAAAGTGGCTAATATGGATCCATAATTATGTAATGATTAGCTTGGTACCATGGATCACGGAGATACATTAACCCATTACCACGCAGTCCCTACTTTTGACGACCCTGAGAAAGAAGCCCTTTGAAAACATTGTGAGAAAAGGAGAAAATGCAGGTAACTGGTAAAATGTTTTCTAAAGGTTTCTTCCTCAGTATTGTCAAAAGTCATCATTGTGTGGTAAAGGGTGAAATCCACTGTGTTTGATATAGGATTCATTTTTTTATTGTTACTGATAATCAGTATTTGACAAGGATGTTTTTAAAGCTGACTGCTGCAAGTTTGTCATGCATCACCAGTAACACTTTATGAAACAATAAAGATATAGACTTGTCCAAACTGAATGCATTTTGCAAACAGTAATTTAAATATTGCTCAAATGATGAAGTTTTTCTTTGATAGGGCAGAAAATATTGTTGGGGAAGGAGAAAATGCTGGTTACCAGCATTTTCACCTTTTCCCACAATGTTTCCTAAAGGCTTCTATCTTATAGGCTTTAAATTTTGGGATAGTGTGGGAAGGAATTCATCACAAGAAAACACTGCTTGTACATTACAGGTATGTTGTCAGTGGTGGGCTCTGATCCAGACTCCCGGAGTTTGGTCACATGTATCTCTGAGTGACTTCCCTTTCTGGTGTATCACAAACGACGAACACAACTGTCTTGGTAATTGTTACATCCGATATCGAGTGCGCATCAAACAGTTCCTGGCTTATCTGAAAGACCGGCGACCGATACTACGAAGTTTAGAGTTTAAACTGGATATTGGTGAAAATGCTGATGGGTATTTGCAACCTCTACAAAGTTTTGTCGATCAATCCAATACTAAGGAATTGAAGTACACTAGCATAAACTGGAAAGAAACACCTATGCGACCATTCTGGACCACATCAACTGGTTGCATTCAAATTGATGAGGTCATGCAAAAGCATCGGGTTCGTCAACGTTTATTTGTAGGGTTCTTTGATCTCTTCACAAATAAGTGTCCAAAACTAGAAACTCTAATTCTGCCCTTTGATTGGTCAGATAAGAGCGTTGAGTGCCTTTTAAGACTCAAAACACTGAAGAGTTTGGTGATTGAGAAGTACTACGTCTTTCAAAAACTGCGGCAAGATTTGATTGATAAACTGTTACATGGTCTACCAAACCTCAAGCAGCTAATGCTAGAGGTGTGGACACCTAGCGGGCATGGGCTAGTCTTCTTTTCTCTCAGCTCAGCATCTCTAGAATACTTGGATATATCTCAAAGTCGAGGGTTTTATCTCAGTAACTTAGACTTACCCAAACTGAAGATATTCAGAGTAGCCAGGCACCCATGGAATGGTCCATTAGTAATGACAGATCGTATCAGCGTACCATGTTTGTATGATGTGTTACTGGAGGGAGCACCTCAGTTAGAGAAGTTAAATGAACACCACCTCAAACCTGGGTGGAGAGAAACGACCTATCAAACTTTGGATGAAGTTTTAAAAAGTGTTTGTTCCTGTAAGCGGCACAAGTATGGCTGGGCTATGTGATACTATGTAGTTGGAGCCCTGGGTCCGTGGGATGAATTTGTTTAACTCATTACCAAACGACAATATTTAAGGCTTGTCCAAATTGAAAGCATTTGCAGACGACAAAATGAAAGTGACTGAAAATTTGAAATTTGTTTCCTGAAGAGTAGAAAACATTGTGGGAAAAGGAGAAATTGCTGGTAACCAGCATTTTCTCCTTTTCCCACAATGTTTTATAATGGCTTCTTTCTCAGAGTCATCAAAACTAGGGATTGTGTGGTAATGGGTTACCCTTTTCCCAAACAATTCCTGCTTTTTATGACCCTGAGATAGATCCTTTTGAAAACATGGAAAAAAAGAGAACATGCTGGTAACCAGCATTTTCTCCTTTTCCCTCAATTTTTGAGTTACATTTGTCGTCTGCAAGTGCTTTCAATTTGAACCAATCTAAAATGTTGTCATTTGGTAAAGAGTTCACAGACGTATGCTCATAGATCTCTTATTTTGAACTGGAAAGTGGAGTTTCAATTTCTTAGTCACATTTATTTTGTCTTCTTCAAATACTTTCAGTTTGGACAAGTCTAAAATTTCTTTGTTTGTTAAAGGGTTAAGTCACCTAACCTCCAGACCTTTTGTCCTGCAGTTGACCAACTTTGGAAATTCTGTGGCATAGGAGAAATTGCCCAAGACAAGTGATTTCTCCTTGAGTCACCATATTTGTAGGTGCATTCAGCATTGACTCTTGTATGCTACGTGCATGTTAATGAAATTGCCGCCATTTTTCTTTTTTTTACTACAGATCATGCACACTTGAAATTGCTTTATATAAAATCAGAAAATTTGTTCCTGTGATTGTGTTCAAACAAAAATCTTTTGAATGAAAGCCAGAAACCATGATCATCTCCTTTTCATAAATTTGGATTGGTCTAAAATTTTGCTGTGTGGTAACGGGTTAATCGTAACAAATCATTCTTCATGCAAAGTACGGCACCTGTATTTTACAATGGTGTATCCAGATTTGCCTGCTTTGATATTTTTTTTCTTTCAGGATATGAGTGTAATAAATACAACAGTGGTTCAAATTAATTTTCAAATTAGAGCACAGTTACACAGATACAGACAGTATTCATTACCTAATGTCACCTTTTACCAATATTGTAATGTTGGCTAGTGCGCCTTGTAACAGTAAGGATGAAGCTGTTTGTTATGTGTATTTGGCACCTTTTGATAGCATAGAAAACATAGTGGCAAAAGGTGAAGTTACTCATGACGAGCAATTTCACCTTTTGCCACAATGTTTTCCAAAGGCTCTACAAGCCATGCGTAGAAATGAGTATCTATAGAGTAAAGGGTTAACAAATACAGTAGTTTTTGTGCTGCAGTCAACTTGGGTAAAACAGAAAATTATATAGAAAGAGAAAGTATCATTTCAGATTAGCCTGCACAGACTGCACAGGCTGATCCAAGCCAACACATTATGCAAATGTTTGAATGCCCTTTTTCTCATGTTGCAGGCCATATATGGCTTGCAACACACGAAAAGGGACATTCGGACATCTGCGTAAAGTGTCGTCTCGGATCAGCCTGCGCAGTCCGCGCAGGCTAATCCGAGACGGCACTTTCCGTTTTAATGCCATTTTCTGTTTTGCGCATGTCTACTGTAGCACAAAATCTAATGTAGTCGTAAAGTGCCATCTCGGATTAGCCTGCGCGGACTGCACAGGCTGATCCGAGACGACACTTTACGCAGATGTCCGAATGTCCCTTTTCGCGTGTTGCACACCATATCATACCTTGCAAGTTGTCTCAAATTATGGAGCCACAAAAATCTATGTTAGTTATACAACTTACTGAATCATGAAATGGAGAAAATTATCATTACCAGGATTTTTTCTTGTATCTGTATTTTATCTGTGACTGTAACCTTCAGCAGAGTTGTGCCTAGGCCAAAATTTTTGGGGGACACAGGTGTCCCCCTACCTTAATTTCAAGGGGACACTAGAAAAATCTAGGGGACACATTTCATACCTCCATCCGACTCTTGTAACCACTGAAATTTTACGAGTCGATTTTTGTGAAATTTCCTGTCCTTTTTTCTTACTTGTCCGCGATCGATTTGGGGTTTTCACAGTCCTCTGTGATTCAATTTTGTCTGCAACTTTTATGTTTTTAACCCTTCCCGACATAAAGTCGGTCAACCGCATCCGACGTTTCGCCATATTGTTTTATTGACAACAGTAAGACTGGTTTAAATATCGGATATCTCTAAGCGACTGTATCTCAGTAAATTCTGCGGTCACAGTCCATGTTGTGCAGGTGCCCATTGTAATAAACGCAATGTATGTAAATACCGAAATGGACTCCAGATAAGGAAAATTCATCGGATTTTCATGAGCGCACCTGACATCCCGCAATGGCTTAAATCTTAAGGGACATTGTTAAAAAAATTGCGGGAATCCCGCAATCCTGCGGCCTAGGCACAACACTGCTTCAGGGTTATAAAAGTATAGAATACTTAAGGTGTTAGACATCTGAGTGCTTTGAACAGACGCTAACGTTGTTCCTTTTTTCCCAGACAGGTTTTGTATCTGTGTATTAGAATTTGTTGCCTTATTTGTACAAATTTGTTTTAAATTTGTAAAATGTATATTTATACTTTTTTTTTAATAAGTTGTTTTATACAGTTACTGTTGATAGAATAAAAAGAAATTTTATGTTATGCTCTTCTTGTTGATGTTGTCAATTGTGGAAATTTCAGTATTCATTTAGCTCAGGGAGGACCAAGTGCTATTTGGAAGCATATGCAGACATCATATTAACTGTGACTCAAATGTTGCAGCTTGCTTTTTATGAGGTACAAAACATTGTTGGTATATTTGGAAATGCTGGTTAACAAATCTCTCCTTTTCCAACATTGTTTTCAATAGCCTACTTTCTCAGTGTTGCTAAAATACTGAATTTTGTGGTGAAAGGGTAAGATTGTCACCTTCTCTAGAGCTGAGTATCTGGAAATTTTGCACAAAAAAGTTGAAATTTGATTGCAACCTGTCAATATGTGGATAGTAAAGCTGAAATTTCTTGCAAACACTGAGCTTTTTGTGGGCATTGCCCAGGATTAGTGATACCCAGGAAATACAGGAAAATGCGAGCTGTTGCTCTGATATGACTGAAAACTACATCAAGCTCAATTCAATCAACCAAATTATTACAAAGGTTATCTCCCTTACAATATTCAATATCTATTCACATAGTAGTACCTGTAGGACTTTGTACATATGTCTTATTGAGTTCTCAAAGATTTTTCATTGATATTGGTTGATTGCATCGTCTTTAAGGCTGTTTTCAACATTATTTCAGTTAAATCATGGCAACCAGTCCACCTATCCATGCTTTCAGCGAGTTTCTTGTATCAGTACTATGCACAACATTCTTTTCAAGGCACTGGCGGCTTTCCCACATAGCCACTGTCAAAACAATGGTCAGCAGTGAGAGAGGAATGAATTCTGTCACAATAACTATCATCAATCCTAAAAACAGATAGGCCGAGATAGGAATCACACAAGCAAACCACTGTTCTTCAGTACCTTACACTGGGGACAGAGCTACCGGGACTCCACAGGTTTTATAAGTAATTTCACACTGTTTTCTTAGATATTATATGTTGTACAATACAACTTGCCCCTTACCTGACAACAAAATTTTAGCCTTGTCCAAATTGAAAGCACTTGCAGACGACAATTCAAATGTGACTCACATAATGGAATTTGGCCTTGATAGGGTAGAAAAAATTGTGGGAAAAGAAGAAAATGCTGGTTACCAGCGTTTTCTCCTTTTCCCACATTGTTTTCTAAAGGTTTTTTCCTCACTGCTGTTAAAAGCTGTCACTGAGTGGTAATGGGTTAACAGTGACAAAATCAATTAGTTTTCATAGTATTGTGTCAAAATGGACATCCTGATATATAAAAATTGTCACATAGCATACAAAACGAATTCTCCTATTGCCACAGTGTTTTCATATTGATATATTCACTAAATCATATTTCTTGTTCTTAATCCATATTTAAGTTACTCTTTTACCACCGTTTTGCAAATATTGCTGAAAAAGGAGAAGATACTGGTAACCTAACATTTTCTACTTTTGCAATATTGTTTTGTACACTTTGGGTAACAGGAATCACCTTTTGAGCTACAATTAAATTGTCTTCAAATGCTTTCAATTTGGTTTAGTTACAGTTTTGTGTAGTAAAAAAGTAAAGTAGAATATCTGTCTCAGGAATACATGTATCAAGTCTAAGACTAAAAAATAAAGAATAACAATTCTAATCATACACATATTTTATTTATTTTTCTTTGCAATCACAAAAAAAAAGAAAATATAGAATCAACTCATAAAATACAATTTCGGAAAAAATCACAAAAATCATGAAAACTTCATAGAATTGCATAGTTTTATATCCATGTCTGAGTTTACATGGTTCATTTGCATGCATTATCAGCAGACTATTAAAGACACAATCATGACAAACAAACCTTTATCCCCTCAAAACAACTTTCAAGATCATTAAATCTTTAACAAATGACAATATTTCAGGCTTGTCCAAATTGAAAGCATTTGCTGACGACAAAATAAAAATGACTGAAAATACATAAATTTGTTTTTGGTAGAAAACATTGTGGGAAAAGGAGAAAATGCTGGTTACCAGCATTTTCTCCTTTTCCCACAATGTTTTCTAAAGGCTTCTTTCTCAAGGTTGTCAAAAGTAGGGATTGTGTGGTAATGGGTTAAATCTGTGTAGACAGTGTAGATCAAAGTAGACTGCACAAAATGTGCTGCCTGATCTTTGGTCAGCAATATCCCTTTTGCTGAAAGTCTACAGAAGCAAGAGAGCCATTAGGCCTGAAGTGCTCACCTGACTAAAGTCATTCAGAGTTGATAAGCCAAGATATCATCAAAACAGACACTTTGATAAGGTTTCAAGAGTATCAGGCTGAAAGTGTAGCCCCTATAGTGCATACAGGGTTTTTCTAAAAAATTGTCCTGTGACCTACATTTTCTAACAACTTGTCCTGTGATCTACATGTATGTTTTGAAACAATTTGACCCAATTTTGAACTTGTTTAATATTTTATCAGGACAAACACTCTGACCAAGTTTCATTAGTATCCGACTTAAAATGTTGCCTCTAGAGTGCACACATGGTAAATTTGACAACCATAAAATGACAGACACAGCAGGATCACAAAAGCCTACCTTCTGGCAACCAGCATTTTTTTATTTTCCCACAATGTCGTCTTCTCTTTTAAAGTAAATTTTCAAGGTCTGAGTCACCTTTATTCTGTGGTCAGCAAATGTTTTCAATTTGGACAAGTCTAAAATTTTGTCATTTGGTAAAGAGTTAAAAATTTGTCCTGTGGAAAAGGGTGAAAGAGTAGATTCTGAGTGTTAATGACTGAAAAAGAAAGCCTTATCAAAACATTGATAGAAAAGAAGAAATTGCTAGGGTATAAATGAGGGCCCATTTAATCCTTTTGCCCTTTTTACCCCATGGTGATGTCACTTCATGCCAATTCCAGCTCTTTTAATCCCTGCCCCTTTTACCTTGTGATGACATCACTTCCCACCATCTAGCCCTTTTTGTTCCTTGATGACATCAATTTGAATCAAACATTGACCTTTTTTTTTTGTAAAATTACGAAAAGTGAGAAATGTGGCATGATCTGGAGTGCAGCAGTGATTACTCAAGAAGCACTCTACTACAAGAAACATCTGGTCTGATGAAGTGAAATTAACTCCTTTGATCCTAATGACTCTTTTTACAGTGATTAGGATCTAAATAAACAGAACAATATATCTACTAATTGTTTCTTATATGAAAGAGGAAAATCGGTTGGTTGTATTGGGGTTTAATGCCACTTTAACAGCTAAAGTCGTATCATGGCGGTCGGTGACACACATGTGTATCCTGGCTTTCTCATACCAGTGCTAACACAACTTTCTTTCCAAAGCCACCAACTACTTTTCTCACATGCTTCAGCAGAGGTGAGAGGTATCAAACTCACAACCACCAGGCCATGAGTCCGACACGCTCACCACTGAGCCACCAGGATGGGTTTAAGAAGAAAAAGATAACAATAAAAATATGGAACCTCCTTGGCGTTTCCTGGTGGTACATGTACATGTATATACTACCAAAATCAAGGTTAGAGTAGAGTCATAATAAGGGCCCCTATTATCCTGTGGCCTTTTAATCCTTTCCCACCATTTTAATCTCAATTATTTTTTATCACACAATGATGTCACTTCCTGCCCTTTTTATTCTTGCTATTTTCATACTTTGATGTCACTTGGCACGATTGCTTGCCCTTTTTATATCTGCCCTTTTTAACCTTCGCACCATGACTTTTAGCAGTTTACTAAAAGTGCAAAGATCACTCACAAAGAAACCCTATCACGAAATAAGCTTCTGATCTGAAGTGAAACTCTATGTTCATTAATATTCTCCTTGGTGATGACCATTTTACTAGCACAGATGAATATCTGTTGATCAAATCATAATTTATGCAATGAGAAGGCTGTAGATTACATGAAAGTATTCCAATCCTCCTGTACGCTTTTTAGAGGTCATTATGAAATTAGACCTGTCTTTATCTCCTCATCCCCTCATTTCAAGGTCGTTTAGCTTGGACTATGATATAACACAGACTAAGACACTAAAACATAAGTCAAACAAAAGCTACATTTAGCCAACTTCGACGGGTTTCAAATATGGAAAGGAAGAGTTTATGGTATAAGAATAATTTAGGTATGCCTGTTTTCATTAATTCAAGAGTCTACATGCTGTGCTCTAGGTCTCTTTCAGTTTTCCAGGCAACTTTATGTGTTTGATACTTGTTGTTTATGTGTTCGTACCATTAAACACTCTGTTAAGAAGAATAAACTTTTGACATCAGCAAGGGAAGATTTTTTTTTTACAACTGACTTTCAATATAGAAATAAAGACACACTTCATCTTTAAATGTGCTGGGCCTTATATCTAATAATATTATATTTGGTGAAATACATTAGTAGAGCTCTGCCCTGTTGATTTTTTTTGAACTGTTGAAATTTTGTTATCTTAAAAACAATGCCAAGCCCGGTCGCACAATTGGTACCACATAGATCTTAAAAGCATGGCATTGCTCTCTGTGTGGGTTTGAACCCCCCACTTCAGGGTTTGGATTGTGCTGTAAAGGGTTAAGAGTCATTATAACTTGGGACATCCTGGTAAGGCCTAAAATTAAAATAACACGAAAAACCACTTCGAATAACTGAAACATATACATATAACATAATTATTGGGATATGGTCAAAACGGCCCACTTCCAAAAGTACCCTGTCCGAAACAGCCACTTTACTCATCCAAAATAGTGACCCATGGGATGCGGCCAGTTTTGACCCCATGGGCATCATTTGAACAAACTAGGTAGAGGTCCACTAGGAGATGCCACAAATCAAATATCAAAGCTCTACGCTTTCTAGTTTCTGAGGAAAAGAATTTCAAAGTTTTCCTTCTTTGTTCCTAAGCTTAAGTTTGTGACCCGGGGTGGGGCCAGTTTTGACCCTATGAGCATAATTTGAACAAACTTGGCAGAGATCCACTAGGAGATGCCACATGCCAAATATCAAAGCTCTATGCCTTCAAATTTCAGAGGAGAGGATTTTTAAGGTTTTCCATCTTTGTTCCTATGCTCAAACTTGTTATTCCCTAGGGTGGGGCCAGTTTTGACCTTAGGGACATAATTTGAACAAACTCGGTAGAGGTCCATCAGGAGCTGCTAAATACCAAATATCAAAGCTCTACACCTTCTAGTTTCATAGAAGAAGATTTTCAAAGATTTCGGGGTTTTTTGTTGCCATGGCAACCAGAGTTATGGGTGGAATTAAATTCTTTGAACAATTTTGGTAGAACTTCACCCAAGGAACATTCCTGCCAAGTTTCATGAAGATTGGCCCAGTGGTTTAGGAGAAGAGGATGTTTAAAGAAATTGTTGACGGACGACGGACATTAGGCGATCACTATAGATCACCTTTAGAACTTTGTGCTAAGGTTAGCTAATAATCCAAATGACAAAATTCGTCTGCAGAAGGTTAGAGAACATTGTAGGAAAAAAGAAATAACTGCTGGTTGCTTTTTCCTTCTGGCAAAATATCTTCATAAGCTTTCTCATTCAGGGTAATTAAAATTGGTTAAGGGTTGGTTGGTTGTATTGGGGTTTAACGCCTTTTTAACAGCTAAGGTCATATGGCGGTCAGTGACGCACATGTGTTTCCTGGCTTTCTCATACCGGTACTTACACTACTTTCTTTCCGAAGCCACCGACTTTACTTCTCTCACATGCTTTAGCAGAAGTGAGAGGCAAAAATATGCCGGAAAGAAAGTTGGCCTGAACCGGGTATCGAACTCACAACCACCAGGTCATGAGTCCCACACGCTCACCACTGAGCCACCCGGGGGGCGTGGTTAAGGGTAAAACAACCTAAGAAAAATGATGACAAAGAGGGAAATGATGGTAATGAGCATTTTTCCCTTTTCTTACATTATTTGTAAAATTAATAAAATTAATATATCAGAGGCTTTTAATACTTTCAGCTGCATTGAAGCTGTCATACGACATATTTGAGTACTTTTGAAAACATTCCAAACATAAAGTAAAGTAAGCCGTATATGGTTTTACTTAAAGGTGGCCCTTCAGATGTTGGGACGAAAATTTTACAAAAATACAAAAAATCATCCTTATACTCCCAAAGCCTTATAATTTTCATTCATTAAATCCCAGTAGTCGAAAACCATCCGACAACTAGATAAATTAGAGATTTACTACAGCCCAGATCGACACTGAAGGGAAACACGGTCTATTTATACATGAGCAACTTGCTTATTTACATATCAGAAATATACAGACGAAGCTTCAAAAATAGCGTTCGAAGCTCTAGACATTATGGAAAATAATTACATGTTTGTTATGCTATGGAATTTAATAGTCATTAGTCACGTGCAAGTCACTTAACATTCCCACAATGCTTTTTTTATTTTGGCGGGAAATCTAAAAATAGCTTAAGAGGCTATGTAGCCTTTTAAGGGAATACCACCAAAAAAACTTTTTTTTGTAATTTTATGTTTCTTAATAACTGATGATTTATGTTGTTTTTTCATACAAATTTCATTGACATTTATATTTTTTTAATTCGGTGTGATGTGAAAATTCTAAATACCCACCTTTAAGCTGATGGCAAATTACAATTCACAATTACAAAGCATTCATATCTTTCTTTTTATCCATTTTAGTTGCTAGATATGGATCAGGCCAAAGGGTAGAGAGGAACCCTTTTACCTTTCAAGAGGAAGTTTTCGACAAACATCTATTCATCAGTAGAGGCTAGTTTACAATCTATGGTTGAGACAGCAAAGCGAAGGAGCTTTTGTTTAAAGAAAAAAGCAGTCGGTGAAAAGGCAGCTCAGATTTTACACGGAAAAGACATATTCCAGGCTGTATGGGACACGATTAAATCATGATATGCCAATGTGTTTGAACTAGCAAGCCGGTCAACTGGCATCATGAATGAGGCACTGTTTGCTGCTTTTCACACACTCACTGTTGATGACAACCTAAACTCTAAACTGGAGAAAATAACGGAAAGTGATTACACTTTTGTGGCATGTTTTCTTCGTCAAGTGATGCAACAGTTAATTTCCAGCATTTCACAAGTGCTAGTGACTAATGTAAAACCAACAATGGATCTAACCTATATCGAGCAAAATGTAATATTTTACATAAGTGGCTACATGATACATGTTCTTCACCAAAAAGCATCTAAGGGCTCATATTATAGAATCCCTTATCAAACACTTAAAGAATGAAGTGGATATATTAAATCGGGATTTGTATGAATCCCATCAAGGTTAGTAAAATAGATTTTTTTTCATTTTATTTGTTTCTTAATTTTCTTTTTTTAATGTTCATTTATGACAAGACTTTGAGCCTAGTCTGTGGTACATAATTTGAACTTTATATTTGCGTTTTGTCACACAAATGCAGCCTAATTCAGTCCCGTGAAAAAAAAAAAAAAAAAAACAGAAACGGTTTTGATTGCATCCAATTTGAGAGTTAATGCAGACGACAAACTACATTCCACTTAAATGCAGTGATTTCTCTTTAAAGGGATAGAAAACGCGGTTGGAAACGGAAAAAATGTCCATGACTTAGTACTATGATTCCCACGCAATTCAAAGAAAAACAAAATGTTATGGAGTTTGGGTTTGTTAGAAAAAACAAATTTTCTTTCAATTTAGGATCGCATGTTTCGTTTCGTATATAAACAAAGATACATTGCGTCGGTTCTTTCTTCCTCTTGCAAACGTTGTAAAAGAAAGAACCGAAAAGAAGAAAACCAAAAATGGCTAGCGGCGTAAGTATCTTAGTGAGATCTGTTATTTCTTCTTATATATTGTTCATGTCCAATTTTCATAGGTTATCTTTCATAGTTTGAGGTTAAGCTTTTACAAATGTACATAGTGAATAAATGTAGATTTGTCGGTTTCCTTATTTGATACTAGGATTTTTTTTTTCTTTTCAAAACTCTGAATACTCTCCCATCATGATAGATACCCCAGAGAAAAGGGAATTAAGACCCCGAAGACTTTTCACCTTAAGCTTTTATTTTATATAGTATTGTGTGTTTTGTATCGAAAACATAATTGTCTCTTAACCCATACCATCCACTACAGAAAAAAATGTAGTCTCTTTAGAGCATATGCAGTCGTATTTTTAAATGTGACTGGTACGATACTTTTCTTTAAAAGGATAGAATGAAAAAAAAAAGAGCAAAATCCTACAGAAAGAGAAAAGTCCAGTATCAATAGTTTCGCTTTTCTTTCTGTATTATTACTTTTCCATAACAGTGTCGCAAAGGATTAAGTTATAATTCTAAATGTATGCGTTTATTATTTTCCAGACACCAGGATCGGATGCCTCTACAATAGACCCGGGGGAAGACACCGTTCTCTGGGAAACAGAGGATCAATTGGTAAATCTTGATAGTTTTCATTTTTCCGCCTGTGAAAGATATCAAGTTTTGAGCTTCACTTTTGAAAAGTTAAGAAAATTGAACTTTTAAAACTTTTTCTTTTAAGACTCATTCTTTGTCCTTATATTCTGTTTTCATTACGAGTAGCCAATTTTTTGTTTATCTAAGTTTCTGTGTCAAGTCATTTTCATTTTGTACTTTTTTTTTATATTTCAGAGACAGGGCTTGGGAGCAACCCAAGAAAATTAAAGAAGAGATAAGAAATCTTGAAGACATTTTATCGTAATGTGTAAATCTTTTGCGTTTTTTTTTTTTTTTTTTTATTAAAGGGTAAAAAAGAGCAATTATAAAGTCTCTCGAATTTGTTGTTGTTGTTGTTGTAAACGTGTCCACTTTTTGTTTTGTGGTAGTATAATAAGAAATAAATGGATAAAAAACTCCAAAAAAACTGGAAATTATGGATTTCTCCAACAGTATAAGAAGGTAAGATTTATCTTGTATGATTTATGCCAAAGAATTGTCTTGATATGAGTATCCATAAACAGTCAAAATTGTCGCGGTAATAACCGTTCGAATAAAAGTAAGAGATTGAAAAGAAGAAAATTCTACAAGGTAAAGAAATTTCTAGAGTCATACACACTTGTTGTATGCTGTCTTTTTTAGGGTCACGATCCTTCTCCCCAAACTAGCTATTCGGAGCCGTCATTGGACGGTTCTTTGTAGGGGCGAGGTATTACAGTCACACTAGCATCTTTTAAAACAAACAAGAGGGCCATCTTGGCCCTGGATCGCTCACCTGAAATTTTGAGAGGACCATTGCCTTTTTTTTTTTTAAGGAATTGAAATGGAAAAAATGTCCATGACGAGCATTTCCTCCATTTTCCATAATTGTTTTCAAAAGCAGTCTACTTCAATTCCTTAATTTCTCAAATTAAACGAGAGATTTGTGTTGAAGTGAAACCAGCGAGCGAGATAATTTCAAGGCAGTTATACTAAGTTGTGATATGCAGACGTGTGTGCCAATTTAACTTTTATCCTGTTACATCTAAAACAGAGAATGTTAAATGTTTTATACTTTAGTTTATCAGCTGTAGTTGAGAGGTTTTGGGGACTGTTTCAAAAACGTGTGAGCAATGCAGAACAAGATCAGACTGTATCAATGTATCTTGCACTAATCTTGATCTAGTGTTCACCAAATGTGTCAGTAGTAGCAATAAGGGTTAATAGGATAAGTTGAAGTATGCCAAATTGCTTTGAGAATTTTAAATCTTTGGGAATTTTACATCGACACGTGAATTATGAATCAACAATGGACTAGAAATCCGTGGCTTGGATGGTCTAATTTCTCTTCTAACAAGGTAAATAACTTTGTGTGACACGGAGATTTTTCATACTAACTGACATATTCTAAATTAAACGGGATTTTTCATACTACCTGACATATTCTAAATTAAGAATTTATCCTGTTAAAACATCCGGATAGAACATGCTCATAAACACTTGCTAATACCCCAGACTAGAACCTTTACCAGATTTGCCTTGGATTTTCTTATTCTAAGGTAGAAAACTTTTGAAAACATTAATGGAAATTCAGAAGGATAAATGTTAATTGTCATTCTTTTTTTTATAGATACTCTGGCAGCAAGGCAAGAGCGGGACCAAAAAAAAGTTGAGCTTGGAGGCCTGCGAAATGAAATTTCTACTGCACAGCACGGAAAGACTGAATACCGGACGTCGCAATTAAACCACAAACTAGACGAGTTAACAACAGGAAACTCCAACTTAAAACTTGAGAACAAGACGTATTGTGCCTCGGCCAAAAATTGGCTTAGCAGATCAAAAAGCAGGAAAATGGAAAAAATACAAGAGATATGTATGAGGGTAGGTTTTACAACCTAAGGAACAGTCTAATACAGAGCAGGAGAATGAAAAAGTACAAGTTATATGTATGAGCGTAGATTTTACAACGTTAGGAACAATCCAATACAGAGTTGGGGAATGGAACAATACAAGTGATATGTATGAGCGTAGGTTTTACAACCAAAGGAACAGTCCAATACAGAGCAGGAGAATGGAACAATACAAGTGATATGTATGAGCGTAGATTTTACAACCTAAGGTACAGTCCAATACAGAGCAGGAGAATGGAACAATACAAGTGATATGTATGAACGTAAGTTGAACAACCTTAGGAACAATCCAATGCAGAGCAGGAGAATGGAAAAGTACAAGTGATATGTATGAGCTTAGATTTTACAACTTAGGAACAGTCTAATACAGAACTACAAGGGCGTCGGTATGGTTTCAAATTTGCATAATTATAGCTTTTTAATTGCTTTTGTATGACTTTTTAATGACTGACATGTGACGTCATAGTGTGTCCAATTATTTTTAGAAACGAAGCTCTTAAATCATGAGAACCGGAAACGGTACGTCTGTATAAGGAAAAAGGCGGGAGCCCTTAGGACGCGAGCGCCGGTCAGATATTTATAGAAACGACGCTCTGGAATCGTCAGAACCAGAAACCTCGTGCCCATATATGGGAGAGCCACGATAGCTGTCAGTGACGTCTCCATCGTTCTATAAAAATGAAAGTCATTAACGTGGACATGCATTCGTTCAGAATTTCTCATCATGGACAGTACCAACGTCAGTCTCGGAAATAAGATATCTGAAGGTGTGCTGGTGGAAAGGCGAGACGCATGGACCTCAGAGAGTGAGAAAACGACAAACATACGAAGAAAGGCATCAGTTTAATGTTACTCCGGTGGAAAGAACTAGTGGACTCGATCGACGACTTGAACTAGGCATTGCGCAAGAACGAGGATTACCAGGTTCACTTAGGTGGGAACGTGTACTGTACCGTCAGAAAGAACAATCCTTGTGTGGACGTGAGACAACACTGGAAGCCCCAGGACAATGTCGTGCCTTGTAAGAAAGGACGGTGTCTGAGGCCCTCAGAATTCGAGACGCTGCGACCGAATTTCCCAGAAACAGCAGCGACGATCCCCGAGTTGTCTACCCCTGTGCCTTGCCGATTTCAGAGCGATCATATGAACCAGTTGGGGTATTTGAGCTTTTCCGAGTGCAATCCCAATGACTGTGGCAATTTGTGAGTGGATAGCATGGATTTAGGCTTTCTCGAATAGCGCTACTACTCGTTATAAACTTTGTACGGACACATGTTTGAGATACGGAAACAAAAAAACGCATTTTACGTTTTTTTCCAGGAGCATATTGATGCAAGAGAATATTCTAAATTATGCCAGAGAGCTAGGGTGCAACTGGGAGCTAATTGCCCTACATCTGGGGTACGAAAAACAACAATTGGACAGTTTAAAAAGGCAATATTCGGGGCAAATAGAAAGTTTACTGTACGTGTTGATCAACGAGTGGCACGAAGTTGTGAGTCAGTGTGATCATCCTAAATCTTTACTAGCCTACGCTTTTCAAAGCGTCAGAGACAATTCAATGGCTGCCAAAATCCTGGACAACGAAGATCAAGCCAGAAAACCCAGCCCAATCACCCTGGATAAAATTTGTGGCCTTCGTTTCAAATCATGATTACCAATGTTGTGTGTACAGTCGACACAAACTGTGACAATAACCTCAAAACCTTGGTAACCAAGACTGTCAATGTCATATACTACCCTAGTTGATATTCGGGAGCTCAGTGGAAACATTCTAAGATCGAAGGACATTGTATGGTGTTTTCGTCCGGAAAACTATCCGTGAACGGACGAGTATCATCCATTTCTGAGGCCAAACGACGTGTGAGAAGATACGCCTGAAAACTGCAAAGTTTGGGATGGCAAGTGCGAAATTCGAGTTGTGACGATATCTGCTTCTTTCTAATTGGACTCTGCGATACATTTGGGCAAAATGTGTAGTTTCCATTTGGGAAGTTACGAACTGGAACTTTTTCCAGCAGTTTAAGTTTGATGAAAAACATTTCACTTGTTTTCAGTTTGGCACAGTACTCATGATGGGTATAAAAGGACAGTTTGGCACAGTACTCATGATGGGTATAAAAGGACAAAGTCAGTTTTATACCGTATTTATAGCCATTTTACTCGAACTACTGTTATTGTTAAGCGCTACTGGAGGAACGGACGATTCAAGATGTTGTTAAAGAGGAATGGACCTCGCTACGTGTACAATGGACTTCGAGTGCAACCTTCTGGTACCAGAACTTGCGGACTTTATTGCGTATACTCCCAAAACTACGTTGTCGTGGATGGACTAAAAACAATATCTGGTCGTCGTTGAAAAAGACTCATTTTTGATCATAACTCTCTTTTCTCTTTTTTAAAAATTGCAAGTTATGTGTAAATAAAATGATAATAAAACAGCAAACAGAAAACGAAAAATCAAAGAAATCTTATTTTATTAAGCCCCGCTCAATACAGGGCCTCAATACCCGCTGTATTGAGGGTATACAGGCGGGGTTTTCGAATAGAAAGTAAGCGCTAGAATTCCTTCCAGGGGGGTTTCTGTAAAGGGCTGTCATCATCGTATTTTCCGCGTAGGATTCTTTGCAAATGTCCGAACACATGAATAAAACGTTGTCTTTCATCTGAAACGTTGTCTCTTTGAGTCTGCTCACCCAGTGTCCGTCCATAATGTAAGGATACGGTAACTCGACAGTAAAGTCTGAGGGAATATTATTCGGGTGTTGACTGGTGGACTGAAGACTGATCAGAAACAGGTAATCTTCCATGGTTCAAAGATGGCGCCAGTAAAGCGTATCCTATGGCACTGCACAAAAGGCTTATCCACAGCTTGGCGTTTCCGTTCTGGAAAAACAGGTTGGCAATTGAAGTTCCGATAATAACGTATATGATGATAATTTGGCAAATGTAAAGAATTTCAGCTTTCAGGACCCTACCATCAAAAAATCTCCACTCCTGACTGTCATCTCCGTTCATCGTAAGTCAACAAAATATGTACGTGTTGAAGGGTCTCTTATGAACTAAATTTATCTAAATCCGTCTCTGGTGTCCGAGAGTCATATTTTCTAGGCCAGTGTAACCATCGAATCAATAACTCCCTTCTGTTATTTCTCGTCCTTCTCTTTAATATTTTTTCCACATAGTATCTTTGTTTTCATCTGCATTTATGAATTGCAGTTCCTGTTCGTAAAAGGTACCTTTTACTTCTTCCCTGGACCGATCTTCGGTCGTATACACCGGTACTCCTTCTCTTCTAAATCGTTGCTTGACTTTAAAGAGCTCACCCATCCATTTTTCAGAGTATTCTCTGTCAAACACGTTTTTAATACAAGAAATCTGTACCACCTGACCTATTTTGAGGGAAAACCGGTTTCTGAAAGTACTTTTGCCTTTGTCACGTTTTTTTTGCAGAATATACTGTTTGTATCTGCTTTCGGCTTCGTTGTCTTGATTGATTGAGACAGGTGGCCTTCCGAGGGAGGAATGCTAGATTCGATTGTAGCTACTCATTATCTCTTGTACCACGTCGATGTAACGTGGGGTTCTACATCCGATGAAATATCGATAAATCCTTTGCTTTTAGGTCTTGATAAGTCTTTCCACGTAGTTCGCTTTCACTTCCATATTTTGACTGTTAAAATGATATATATTTCTGTCTTTGAAAAGTTTCGACACTATTTTATTATTGAACTCTTTTCCTTTGTCAATACGTATCGTCTCGGGTTGTCTCTGATTTTAGATATGTTTCAGGGCGTTTTTCACCTGTCCAGCCGTTTGATCTCATACTGGCCAACACCGGGCAAATCTGCTAAACACGTCGATAGCTACCAACACATATTGATTGTCGTCTTTAGTATCGGCAACCTCTTTCATATCCATCAGATCAACGTCCCAATGACTGTATAATCTTCAACAAGAACCCTAGATCGGTTAAACTTGCACCTCATCCCTTTGGTCAGGGAATACGCATCTTGGTCTCGCAGCCATTTAGAAATCCTGTGTTTGCCAATGTTGTATTTTCCCGCCGCCTTTACCGTTTCATACAATTTGTCTGGGCCTGGATAACTTCCGGGATAATTGAAATCGAAATAAATGGATGCCAAATACTCTTTCCATTCTGCCATTTTTTTAGTCGTTGATCCAAGCTTTCGTTCCTTTTTCTTTCATCTGTTTCTCTGGGATACCTGGAGGTCCCAGACATTGCTAAATGTCTGTTGAAAGAGTGTCAGTTCTTACATTTGGATCTCTTTCAGTTGGTCCTTCGATGTCGCGGTTCGAAGCCGCGATTAATTATTGGTATTCATGGCCAACTTTATCATGCAAATCAAACCCGGTAACTGTTATTTGACCACTATGTAAGCCAATTAAATTATGAGAGTTTGATCCCTTTTGGCCGTGAAATCGATAACATACGGATTGATATATTGACTGGCGATCTCTGCAAACCCTTTGCACTTATAACCCGAATTTCGCGCTTCGAGTGTAGAGGGTTTCAATTTATTGGAAAACAACTCTGCGGGATATCTGGGGTTGTAAATTACTGGGGTACCAAAACTGGTAGGATTTGTTTTCCTTTCAGGTCTTACAATTTGATCTACCTCAAATTTTACCGAAAGCACGCGTTTGAAAAATTATGGTCCGCTATAGAAATGCTTTTGACCAGCATTTGCTCTTTTTCAAGCAATGCTGTCATGCCTTAATTGATACAAATTGAATAATTTGAGCCATATTTATTGTGTTGTCTACAACTGCTTTAAATATTGGGGCAGTCATACATTGCCAGTTCCTGAAGAGTTAAGAAAAAAAAGAAAAATATCCGCAGTACAAGTTTCTTATGATGGGACTAAAGCCGGGGGAGGAGCGCGACACGAACGCTCGAAATGTAACAGCATGTACATCTTTGGAATCTTATCTCTTGATTTTTTCATCATAATTTTGAATTCAATCTCTGATATTTTTATTGATTTATCAACAAAAATGGTACAATAGTAAAAATACTTCGGTTGGATATACATGAATTTCTGAATAGCTACCCACAAAGTTAATGATATTATGAAGAGGCTTCTCTTGTTACAATGTTTTTGAAAACATTAATCTCCAACCTGTAGCATAGGGCTATTACATAGTCAGCAGACGGCATTTTATTGTAATTAGTTTGCATAGCATCGTCACAAATACATGTACGTACATGTATATTAGGTGTGCGGTAAAAATGTCAGAGGTGAAAATGCCATAGGTAAAAATGTCATAGGTAAAAATGTCATATTCAAAGTGGTAAATATGCCATAGGTAAAAATGTCATGGGTAAAAATGTCAGAGATACTAAGTACATGATATGAAAAAACATGTGGCTCTGGCCTCTCACCAGATCCATTGAAGTAAAGCCATTCTTTGTAGATTTGATAATATACCAGTAGTCCTATTCATTTATTTATATTTATTTATCTTCATTGTATACATGCTTTACTGTGAAATAATTTTCTGTTTCATTCAGCAATAATAACATTACATGTTGCTGATTTAACCCTTTAACAAACAACTCCTGGTTTAACAACCCTGAGATAGGAGCCTAAAAAAATCATTGTGGGAAAATGAGAAAATGCTTGTAACCAGCATTGTCTCCTTTTCCCACACTGTTTCTGCCCTGCTGGAAACAAATTTCAGTTTTTTAGTTAATTGCAAACCTTGGTAAAATCATTTGTGAAAAAGTATCTTTGACAATAGTATGTGATCTTAGGTCTTTTGTATACCAATCTTGATTTTGACTGACTGCTATCTCAGATGATTCAGAGGCCAGAAATAAGTGAGCCCCGACAAGATTTCGAACTTGGTAAGCCTTGACCAACTGAGCTAACCCCATATATTTATACTATGATGAATACATCTGACATTTTTACCTATGACATTATTACCTATGGCATATTTACCACTTTGACTCTGACATTTTTACCTATGACATTTTTACCTATGACATTTTTTCCTATGGCATTTTTACCTCTGACATTTTTACCTACATTCGTATATTAGGCTGGGGAAAGTGTGGTGGTAGATCAGACCACACGGGTATCGTCTGATCTATCATAAACAAAACAACCGAAAACAAATTGTACTTTTTGACTTTTATGTTCAATAGGTCAGTTTTGTTTAAAATAATTTCGTCATTTTTTAGAAAAAGTCAGTGGTTTTGTGAGCACACGGTAAACATAAATCAGCCTGCACATTGTGTCGGAAAATCAAAAGTATCTTCAGGGAAGTCAGAAAGCTAATTTATTGGTCTTTAATATGGCGTAGTTTTCAGTCATTTAGAAAATACATTTTTAGCCCTTTTTACACTTTTTTGAAGTAACTATCGTATTTTTTTCTTTTTTCCTGATCGTTTGCATTGTGCCGGAGTTCTCCGATGATGACCGAGCGAGTCTCACTGTTAGATAAGACGCCTATCGGGTATCTTGATTGGTGTTACGTAATGGTATACATTGATACAGGGTAATCAGAAAGAAAGTATCAGGAAAAAAATCAGACTTCTTTAGGGAGAGGAACTATATTTATAAGCTTTGATGCTTTCGTATCAATCCTTTTCGGAATATGTCGTAAATGAATGATATTATATTGAATAAATTAAAACTAAATGTTTAAACTAAGATCAGACTTTTTTATGAGATTATTTATAGAGATTTAAAGTCAAGTTTAACAAAATTTTGTATGAGGAAGTCCAATAATTGCCGCCTTCTCTCTTTAGCTTTTTACTTGCAAATTGTGTGATGATTAATGCATTTTCAAAAGTATTTTATGGCGACAGCTCACATATTCAAATTTCCTCGATATTTCAATCTGATTACATGTATTTTCTCCTTCTCATGTGTTTTCAAAAGTCAATAATTTAAAACTTTTTCCAATATGGAGAACTTTTTTACTTCACCAACTTTTAAAAAAAGCAATTTCAGAAAATAAATCAAATGTAGCTCAAATGATATTCTTCACTTTAAAAGAGTAGAAAACATTGTAGGAAAAGGAAACAATGCTGGATATTGGTATTTCTCCCTTTCTCACAATGTTTACAAAAGGTTTTATGCAGGACCGTTAAAATTCGGGAGTGTGCTGTACGGGTCACATCAATACTCCAAAATCGCAAATTGTTTTCTGCTGATTTCAGACGCATATTGATATTGCAACGTCATTTTTTTTAAGCCAAAAGAATTTCGACACATAAAATAAAATCGATTCGGCCCAGGATCAGACTGCTTGTTTTGTACAGTTTGTTACTGGTCTATTGACTGCATAATTATTATAATAATCAAATAGTACAACAAATTCAATCTTCTTTAGAAATAAAGACTTGAAAAAAAAAAAAAAAAAAAAAAAAGAAATACAATTACAATTTAAAGAAATTTATGTTAACTAAAATGAAATTATTTTCCGAGAAAGAACTAAAAAAGACGATACTGGGAAGATAATGGTTTTTACAAATCTCTTAAAAGTTTTCACTGATGCAAATAATATATACGTACATGTATAAAAATGATAAATACAGTCATTATATATTTGGACAATGTGTAAAAACAGGATCCAGGTTTAACAAAACAATATATATACAAGGTTATCATGTCATCAGTTCTTATCTTCCCTTTATCCATTGCTAAATATTTTCTCCCAGTCTTAAAATCTCACTTAGCTCGATACAGCATTTTTTATACAAAAATTAACGATACTGTCGTTTTTAAACTGAAATGGACGCAAGATCTCAATGTAACAAATGTAAACGAATACTTTGATCATAATCACAACGAAACAGAGAATACTTCATGACGTTATAGATTTTTTTCTTGCAATTCATTTTTATGTTATTTAGCGTCAAAAAAGGCGCAAGAGCAAATTTCTTATACCTTTATATAGAAATAAGAAGGAGAATGGGTCAGTAGCTTTAAATCAAAATGGACGCAACTTCCCATTTTGCTACAGAAATTAAAATTATATTGAAGTAAAGTAGAGATATTACAGAATACTTCAAGACGTTATAGATTTTAATCATTTTAAATGAAAAATGTGTTTTAGTCGATCAAAATTTTTTCCCTTCTGAATCCTATATGACAGGCCGTTATCGGAAATCCTTTCGGACCAGATAATCGATAAGTTCCAAGGAGAGTAACTCTTGCTCGACTTGCAGCTGAAAGTTGGGGATGTATGAAACGGAAGCAACACTGACTTCTGCACGGTACTTTTTTATGGAAGTCATTAAAGCCGGTTCCACGGTTCGTAGAAACTGGATCATTGCCTTCTTTTTTCTTCTCAAAGTTTGCCTTTTGTCTCTGAGTGTCATGGATTTATCGGCGAGTCGTCGTATCAGGCCTTTGTGTCTTTCCAACGTTGCGAGCGTGGATGATGGCACAATAAAAGTTTTCTGCAAAAGGTTGATGGCGATCTGAACCAACAGTTTCAGCTGATCTCACGTGATCATGTTTAATAAAGCTTGTCTCTGTTATATTTTATCAGTTTTTTCCCATCATTAAAGAACCACGTAAAAGTAATTAAGGTTTCTGGCAGAGTGATTGACTCGGAACTCTTATCGCTAATGAGATTCCAGAAAGATGAATTTCCATTTTCCTTCATGAATTTTTTTCTATATTCTAGGTCTGTTTGTATCGAAACAAATTCACTGATAAGATGATTTAACTGCCAAACACACTGTGTTTTAAAATATACGCTATTCCTAATAGGGATCTATATATTCAAACCAAAAGATTATTGTTCAAGATTGTTTTTATATCTATTTTATTTTCATACGCTTCAAAATCATGAAGACTATGTGGAACGTTTTTTTCTATTAGTACTAAGATTCCCACGCAATTCAAAGAAAAAAAAAATGTTATGGAGTTTGGGTTTGTGAGAAAAAACAAATTTTCTTTCAATTTCGGATCGCATGTTTCGTTTTGTATATAAACAAAGATACATTGCGTCGGTTCTTTCTTCCTCTTGCAAACGTTGTAAAAGAAAGAACCGAAAAGAAGAAAACCAAAAATGGCTAGCGGCTTAAGTATTTTAGTGAGATCTGTTATTTCTTCTTATATACTGTTCATGTCCAATTTTCATAGGTTATCTTTCATAGTTTGAGGTTAAGCTTTTACAAATGTACATAGTGAATAAATGTAGATTTGTCGGTTTCCTTATTTGATACTAGGATTTTTTTTTCTTTTCAGAACTCTGAATACTCTCCAATCGTGATAGATACCCCAGAGAAAAGGGAATTAAGACTCCGAAGACTTTTCACCATAAGCTTTTATTTTATATAGTGTATAGTGTGTTTTGTATCGAAAACATAATCGTCTCTTTATCCATACCATCCACTACAGAAAAAAATGTAGTCTCTTTAGAGCATATGCAGTCGTATTTTTAAATGTGACTGGTACGATACTTTTCTTTAAAAGGATAGAATGAAAAAAAAAGGGAAAAATCCTAAAGAAAGAGAAAAGTCCAATATCAATATTTTCGCTTTTCTGTCTGTATTATTTCTTTTCCATAACAGTGTCGCAAAGGATTAAGTTATAATTCTAAATGTATGCGTTTATTATTTTCCAGACACCAGGATCGGATGCCTCTACAATAGACCCGGGGGAAGACACCGTTCTCTGGGAAACAGAGGATCAATTGGTAAATCTTGATACTTTTCATTTTTCCACCTGTGAAAGATATCAAGTTTTGCGCTTCACTTTTGAAAAGTTAAGAAAATTGAACTTTTAAAACTTTTTCTTTTAAGACTCATATTTTGTCCTTATATTCTGTTTTCATTACGAATAGCCTTTTTTTTTTTTTGTTTATTTAAGTTTCTGTGTCAAGTCATTTTCATTTTGTACATTTTTTTTTATATTTCAGAGACAGGCCAGGGAGCAACTAAAGAAAATGAAAGAAGAGATAAAAAAAAACTTGAAGACATTTTATCCCAATGTGTAAATCTTTTGCGTTTTTTTTTTTTTTTTTTTTTTTTTTTTTAATTAAAGGGTAAAAAAGAGCAATCTCGAGTTTTTTGTTGTTGTTTTTGTTGTTGTAAACGTGTCCACTTTTTGTTTTGTGGTAGGATAATAAAAAATAAATTGATTTAAAAAAAACAACAACAACTGGAAATTATGGATTTCTCCAACAATATAAGAAGGTAAGATTTATCTTGTATGTTTTATGCGAAAGAATTGTTTTGATATGAGTATTCATAAACAGTCAAAATTGTCGCTGTGATAACCTTTCGAAGGGGCTTGTCAGTGAAATGAGTTGCATTGATGGATGGGCCATGAATGAAGAGTTAAAGTTATTCTCCATGATATGTGAAAAATATTAAAGGGCAATACCTAAATAAAAAAAGGTGGCAAAGTTACAAATTTTGTGAATTGCTCTTATCCACAAGGTGTTCTATCAGTCTTTGAAGGTCCCAGATCATATCTTTTATATTTTAGAAATTATGGCCCAGACAAAAATTCAAAGTGAAAAGGGCAATAACTCAAAAAGAAGGATAGCAGAGTTATGGTTCTTGTGGAATGCACTTCTTCATAATGTATTCTATTAGTCTTTGAAGTTTAAAGAGGATGCATTTAGAAGTTCGGAAGTTATGGTCTTGACAAAAATTCAAACTGAAAATTAACAAAGGGCAATAACTCAAATAATAAAAGTGGCAGGGTTGTGATTCATGTGCAATGCACTTCTCCTTAATGGGTTCTATCAGTGTATGAAGTTCCAAGTTAATAGCTTTTATAGTTTGGAAGTTATGGCCTGGACAAAAATTCAAAGTGAAAATCAACAAAAGGCAATAACTCAAAAAGTAAAGGTGGCAGAGTTATGATTCATAGGCAGTGCACTCCTCCATAATGGGTTCTATCAGTGTATGTAGTTTCAAGTTGATACCTTTTGTAGTTTGGAAGTTATGGTCTGGACAAAAAAATCAAACTGAAAATTAACAAAGGGCAATAATTAAAAAAATAAAGGTGGCAGAGTTATGGTTCATGTGCAATGCACTTCTCCATAATGGGTTCTATCAGTGTATGAAGTTCCAAGTTAATAGCTTCTTTGGTTTAGAAGTAATGGCCTGGACAAAAATTCAAACTGAAAATTAACAAAGGGCAGTAACTCTAAAACTAACGGTGGCAGAATTATGGTTCATGTGCACTGCACTTCTACATAATATGTTCTATCAGTGTATGTAGTTTCAAGTTGATACCTTTTATAGTAAAAACCAAAGATTCAAAGTGAAAAGTTGGTTATTTCAGAAATCAGGGGCAGATAATTTTAGAACGCAAACAGCGATCAAAATTCTAAGACCCAGGTGCACAACTAGACATCATGGAGATTCATTGTGGCAAGTTTCAAATAATTCTGATGGAAACTGTAGGAGGAGTTGCGCACACAAGAAATTGCTAACTGACGGACGAACGACCAGGGGTATAACATAATACGACCCTTCGGGCGTATAATAAAAGTAAGAGATTGAAAAGAAGAAAATTCTACAAGGTAAAGAAATTTCTAGAGTCATACACACTTGTTGTGTGCTGTCTTTTCCAGGGTCACGATCCTTCTCCCCAAACTAGCTATTCGGAGCCGTCATTGGACGGTTCTTTGTAGGGGCGAGGTATTACAGTCACGCTAGCATCTTTTAAAACAAACAAGAGGGCCAAGATGGCCCTGGATCGCTCACCTGAAATTTTGAGAGGACCATAGCCTTTTTTTTTTGAAGGTATTGAAACGGAGAAAATGTCCATGACGAGCATTTTCCCCATTTTCCATAATTGTTTTCAAAAGCAGTCTACTTCAATTCCTTAATTTCTCAAATTAAACGAGAGATTTGTGTTGAAGTGAAACCAGCGAGCGAGATAATTTCAAGGCAGTTATACTAAGTTGTGATATGCAGACGTGTGTGCCAATTTAACTTTTATCCTGTTACATCTAAAACAGAAAAATGTTAAATGTTTTATACTTTAGTTTATCAGCTGTAGTTGAGAGGTTTTGGGGACTGTTTCAAAAACGTGTGAGCAATGCAGAACAAGATCAGACTGTATCAATGTATCTTGCACTAATTTTGATCTCGTGTTCACCAAATGTGTCAGTAGTAGCAATAAGGGTTAATAGGATAAGTTGAAGTATGCCGACTTGCTTTGAGAATTTTAAATCTTTGGGAATTTTACATCGACACGTGAACTGTGAATCAACATTGGACTAGAAATTATTCGTGGCTTGGATGGTCTAATTTCTCTTCTAACAAGGTAGATAACGTTGTGTGACACTGAGATTTTTCATACTAACTGACATATTCTAAATTAAACGGGATTTTTCATACTACCTGACATACAGTACTCCAGACTAGAACTTTTACCAGATTTGCCTTAGATTTTATTATTCTAGGGTAGAAAACTTCTGAAAACATTAATGGAAATTTACAGGGATAAATGTTCATTGTCATTCTTTTTTTTACAGATACTCTGGCGGCAAGGCAAGAGCGGGACCAAATAAAAGTTGAGCTTGGAGGCCTGCGAAATGAAATTTCTACTGCACAGCACGGAAAGACTGAACACCGGACGTCGCAATTAAATCACGAACTAGACGAGTTAACAACAGGAAACTCCAACTTAAAACTTGGGAACAAGAGTATTGTGCCTCGGCCAAAAAATTGGCTGAGCAGATCAAAAAGCAGGAGAATGGAAAAATACAAGTGATATGTATGAGGGTAGGTTTTACAACTTAAGGAACAGTCTAATACAGAGCAGGAGAATGAAAAAATACAAGTTATATGTATGAGCGTAGATTTTACAACCTTAGGAACAGTCCAATACAGAGCAGGAGAATGTAACAATACAAGTGATATGTATGAGCGTAGGTTTTACAACCTTAGGAACAGTCTAATACAGAGCAGGAGAATGGAACAAAACAAGTGATATGTATGAGCATAAATTTTACAACCTAAAGTACAGTCCAATACAGAGCAACAGAATGGAACAATACAAGTGATGTGTGATGTGTATGAACGTATTTTTACAACCTTAGGAACAATCCAATACAGAGCAGGAGAATGGAAAAGTACAAGTGATATGTATGAGCTTAGATTTTACAACTTAGGAACAGTCTAATACACAACTACAGGGGCATAGGTATGGTTTCAAATTTGCATAATTATAGCTTTTTAATTGCTTTTTTATGACTTTTTAATGACTGACACTTGACGTCATAGGATGGTCAATTATTTTTAGAAACGAAGCTCTTGAACCGGAAACGGTACGTCCGTATAAGGAAAAGGCAGGAGCCCGGACGACGCGAGCGCCGGTCAGATATTTATAGAAACGACGCTCTGGAATCGTGAGAACCAGAAACTTTGTGCCCATATATGGGAGAGCCACGATAGCTGTCAGTGAAGTCATCATCATTCTATAAAAATGAAGGTCATGATCGTGGACAGGCATTCGTTCAGAATTTCTCATCATAAACAGTACCGACGTCAGTCTCGGAAATAAGATATCTGAAGGTGTGCTGGTGGACAGACGAGATACGCATGGATCTCACACAGTGGGAAAACGACAAATATACGAAGAAAGGCATCAGTTTAACGCTACTCCGGTGGAAAGAACTAGTGGACTCGATCGACGACTTGAACTAGGCATTGCGCAAGAACGAGGATTACCAGGTTTACTTAGGTGGGAACATGTACTGTACCGTCAGAAAGAACAATCCTTGTGTGGACGTGAGACAACACTGGAAGCCCCAGGACGATGTCGTGCCTTGTAAGAAAGGACTGTGTCTGAGGCCCTCAGATTTCCAGATGCTACGACAAAGTTTCCCAGACGTAGCAGCGGTGATCCCCAAGTTGTCTACCCCTATCCCTTGCCGATTTCAGAGCGATCATATGAACCAGTTGGGGTATTTGAGCTGTTCCGAGTGCAATCCCAATGACTGTGGCAATTTGTGAGTGGATACCATGGATTTAGGCTTTCTCGAATAGCGCTACTACTCGTTATAAACTTTGTACGGACACATGTTTGAGATAAGGAAACAAAAAAAACGCATTTTACTCTTTTTTCCAGGAGCATATTTGTTTTTTTTAGATTTAAACATATTTTATTGTATATATAAACATACAAATGGATTGGGACGAAAGCTGATAAGAGCTTATAGAGTCCCTTTCCAAAGCAACAACATCCACATGACAGAAATAAAGAAAATGAGAAAAAGAAGAAAAAAAAAAAACATATACATACAAAAATTGGTGAGCAAGCTGGAGAAAGAGAGACAAAAAGAGAGAAAGAGAGACAGAGAGAGGTAGAGGTGGACCTTTTTGAAAATCATTCGTTAAAACGCTTACTTTCCCTTATATACGACTGAACTTTCAAAAAGATTTCTTCATTTTCCTGAAAAGTAAGAAAATCATTTCCAAAGAGAAGTGTTTGAAGGTCTATAGTAATTTCATAATACGATATGGAGCGAATGAACTTATTTCTTATAGTTTCATAAAGTGGACATTCAAAGAAATAGTGTGCATTTGTCTCTATAGCACCACATACACAGTTAGGAGAGTCAACTACATTTCTTAAGTACAGATGGTGCTTTAGGGAACTGCAATTATTTCGTAACCTAGTATGCAAAATTTGAAGGCGTCTTTGTCCTATAAAAAACAATTTATTTGGATATGGCCTATTATTGTCAAGATACCTTTTGAAACAAGGCAAGGAATTCAAATTCCTAATATCTTGAGGAATTGAGTTCCATTCTTCCACAACGGATGGAAGAAAGGATTTTTTATAGAGATTTGTCCTACAAGCAATGGTTCGAATATTATTAGAATTGCGCAAGTTGTAATTGTTAAGGTTGCTATTTAGATCAGGGACAAGATTACTCAGGTAGGAAGGAACAAGGCATTTAGTCATTTTAAAGAACAATACAAGTTTGTGTTTACGCCTGCGGTCGCCAAGTGACTCCCAACCACATTCATTTTTTAGTTCATCCAAGGAAACCAGTTTGCTACAACCTGTTACTATTCTGGCAGCTTCATTTTGGATTTTGTCTAGATCATTTTTCAGGTATTGAGGGATATTGTCCCAAACGACGTCTCCGTATTCTATAATAGGTCTAATGAACGTAAAATATATAACTATATAAATATATAAAGATTTCCTATCAAGACATATCTTAAGACGACGCATTATATTTATCCTTTTCCATGCTTTCTCAATAGAATTTTTAATATGAAGATCCCATGATCCGTCGTTTGAGAAGTGAAAACCTAAATGTTTATGTGACTGGACATTTTCAATATTTATATTTGACATACAGAGATCGGGGTGAGAATTTTGAGCATTTTTACGTGTGATGATAAGTGATTCAGATTTTGAAGGATTAAATTTAACCAGCCAGGTTTCTGCCCATTTATTAATTTTTTCTATATCTCTCTGAAGAATTCGTCCCGCATCGTTTGGGTTACGGATAATTAATGATAGACTAGTGTCGTCTGCAAATAGGTTGATACCCGATTCTATGTTTTCGACAATATCGTTAATAAATACCAGAAAAAGAAGCGGGCCGAGTATCGATCCTTGTGGGACATATTAACACAAGAGGATATTCTAAATTATGCCAGAGAGCTAGGGTGCAACTGGGAGCTCTTTGCCCTACAACTGGGGTACGAAAACCAACAATTGGACAGTTTAAAAAGGCAGTATTCAAGGAAAATAGAAACTTTACTGTATGTGTTGATCAACGAGTGGCACGAAGTTGTGAGTCAGTGTGATCATCCTAAATCTTTACTCGCCTACCCTTTTCAAAGCGTCAGAGACAATTCAATGGCTGCCAAAATCCTGGACAACGAAGGTCGAGCCAGAAAACCCAGCCCAATCACCCTGGATAAAATTTGTGGCATTCGTTTCTGATCATGATTACCAACGTTGTGTGTACAGTCGACACAAATTTTGACAATAACCTCAAAACCTTGGTAACCAAGACTGTCAATGTCATATACGATCCTAGTCGATATTCGGGAGCTCAGTAGAAACATTCTAAGATCGAAGGACATTGTATGGTGTTTTCGTCAGGAAAACAGGCGGGGTTTTCGAATAGAAAGTAGGGGCTAGAATTCCTTCCAGGGGGGTTTCTGTAAAGGGCTGTCATCATCGTATTTTCCGCGTAGGATTCTTTGCAAATGTCCGAACACATGAATAAAACGTCTTTCATCTGAAACGTTATCTCTTTGAGTCTGCACACCCAGTTTCCGTCCATAATGTAAGGATACGGTAACTCGACAGTAAAGTCTGAGGGAATATTATTTGGGTGTTGACTGGTGGACTGAAGACTGATCAGAAACAGGTAATGTTCTTCCATGGTTCAAAGATGGCGCCAGTAAAGCGTATCCTATGGCACTGCACAAAAGGCTTATCCACAGCTCAGCATTTCCGTTCTGGAAAGACAGGTTGGCGATTGAAGTTCCGATAATAAAGTATATGATGATACATGTAATTTGGCAAATGTAAAGAATTTCGGCTTTCAGGACCCTACCATCAAAAAATCTCCACTCCTGACTGTCACCTCCGTTCATCTTAAGTCAACAAAATATGTACGTGTTGAAGGGTCTCTTATGAACTAAATTTGACTAAATCCGTCTCTGGTGTCCAAGAGTCATATTTTTTAGGCCAGTGTAACCATCGAACCAGTAACTCCCTTCTGTTATTTCTCGTCCTTCTCTTTAATATTTTTTCCGCATAGTATTCTTTGTGTTCATCTACACTTATGGATTGCGGCTCCTGTTCGTAAAAGGTACCTTTTACTTCTTCCCTGGACCAATCTTCGGTCATATACACCGGTATTCCTTCTCTTCTAAATCGTTGCTTGACTTTAAAGAGCTCACCCATCCATTTTTTAGAGTATTCTCTGTCAAACATGTTTTTAGTACAAGAAATCTGTACCACCTGACCTATTTTGAGGGAAAACCAGTTTCTGAAAGTACTTTTGCCTTTGTCACTTTTTTTTTCTCAGAATATACTGTTCGTATCTGCTCTCGGCTTCGTTGTCTTGATTGATTGAGATGGGTGGTCTTCCGAGGGAGGAATGCTAGGTTCGATTGTAGCTACTCACTATCTCTTGTAGCACATTGATGTAACATGGGGTTCTACATCCGATGAAATATCGATAAATCCTTTGCTTTTAGGTCTTGATAAGTCTTTCAACGTAGATCGCTTTCACTTCCATATTTTGACTGTTAAAATGATGTATATTTCTGTCTTTGAAAAGTTTCGACACTATTTTATTATTGAATTCTTTTCCTTTGTCAATACGTATCGTCTCGGGTTGTCTCTGATTTCAGATATGTTTCAGGGTGTTTTTCACCTGTCCAGCCGTTTTATCTCATACTGGCCAATACCGGGCAAATCTGCTAAACACGTCGATAGCTACCAACACATATTGATTGCCATCTTTAGTATCGGCAACGTCTTTCATGTCCATCAGATCAACATCCCAATGACTGTATAATCTTCAACAAGAAACCAAATACTCTTTCCATTCTGCCATTTTTTTTTAGTCGTTGATCCAAGCTTTCGGTTCCTTTTTCTTTCATCTGTTTCTCTGGGATACCTGGAGGTCCCAGATATCGCTGAATGTCTGTTGAAAGAGTGTCAGTTCTTACATTTGGATCTCTTTCAGTTGGTCCTTCGATGTCGCAGTTCGAAACCGCGATTAATCATTGGTATTTATGAAACGGAAGCAAAACTGACTTCTGCACGGTACTTATTTTATGGAAGTCATTAAAACCGGTTCCACGGTTCGTAGAAACTGGATCATTGCCGTCTTTTTTCTTCTCAAAGTTTGCCTTTTGTCTCTGAGTGTTATGGATTTATCAGCGAGTCGTCGTATCAGGCCTTTGTGTCTTTCCAACGTTGCGAGCGTGGATGATGGCACAGTAAACGTTTTCTGCAAAAAGTTGATGGCGAACTGAACTAACACTTTCAGCTAATCCCACGTGATCATGTTTAGTAAAGCTTGTCTCTGTTATATTTTATCAGTTTTTTTCCCCATCATTAAAGAACCACGTAAAAGTAATTAAGGTTTCTGGCAGAGTGATTGACTCAGAACTCTTATCGCTAATGAGATTCCAGAAAGATGAATTTCCATTTTCCTTCATAAATTTTTTTCTATATTCTAGGCCTGTTTGTATCTAAACAAATTCACTGATAAGATGCTTTAACTGCCAAACACACTGTTTTAAAATATACGCTATTACTAATAGGGATCTATGTATTCAAACCAAAAGATTATTGTTCAAGATTGTTTTTATATCTATTTTATTTTCAGGTGCTTCAAAATAATGAAGACTATGTCGAACATTCTTTTTCTATTAGTACTAAGATTCCCACGCAATTCAAAGGAAAAAAATGTTATGGAGTTTGGGTTCGTGAGAAAAAACAAGTTCCCTTTCAATTTAGGATCGCATGTTTCGTTTCGTATATAAACAAAGATACATTGCGTCGGTTCTTTCTTCCTCTTGCAAACGTTGTAAAAGAAAGAACCGAAAAAAGCAAAACCAAAAATGGCTAGCGGCGTAAGTATTTTAGTGAGATCTGTTATTTCTTCTTATATATTGTTCATGTCCAATTTTCATCGGTTATCTTTCATAGTTTGAGGTTAAGCTTTTACAAATGTACATAGTGAATAAATGTAGATTTGTCGGTTTCCTTATTTGATACTAGGATTTTTTTTTTCTTTTCAGAACTCTGAATACTCTCCAATCGTGATAGATACCCCAGAGAAAAGGGAATTAAGACCCCGAAGACTTTTCGCCATAAGCTTTTATTTTATATAGTATTGTGTGTTTTGTATTGAAAACATAATTGTCTCTTAACCCATACCATCCACTACAGAAAACAAAGCGGCGCATATACGCCCGAAGGGGTTTGTCAAGGAAATGAGTTGAAATGAAGGAAGGGCCATGAATGAAGAGTAGTTAATCTCCATGATATGTGAAAAATATTAAAGGGCAATAGCTAAAAAAAAGAAGGGTGGCACAGTTACAAATTTTGTGAATTGCTGTTCTCCACAAGGTGTTCTATCAGTTTTGAAAGGTTCAAGATCATAGCTTTTATATTTTAGAAATTATGGCCCAGACGAAAATTCAAAGAGAAAACTAACAAAGGGCAATAATTAAAACAGAAGGATGGCAGAGTTATGGTTCTTGTGCAGTGCACTTCTTCATAATGTGTTCTAATACTAGTAGTCTTTGAAGTTTGAAGATGATAGGTTTTAAAGTTTGGGAGTTATGGCCTGGACAAAAATTCAAACTGAAAATTAACAAAGGACAATAACTAAAACAATAAAGGTCGCAGAGTTATGGTTCATGTGCAATGCACTTCTCCATAATGTGTTCTATTAGTGTATGAAGTTGCAAGTTATTAGCTTTTTTAGTTTGGAAGTTATGGCCTGGACAAAAATTCGAACTGAAAATTAACAAAGGGCAACAACTCAAAAAATAAAAGTGGCAAAGTTATGAATCATGTGCGATGCACTTCTCCACAATGTGTTCTATCAGTAGATGAAGTTCCAAGTTTATAGCTTTCATAGTTTAGAAGTTATGGCCTGGACAAAAATTCAAACTGAAAATTAACAAAGGGCTGTAACTCAAAAAAAAAAAAAAAAAAAAAAACGGTGGCTGAGTTATGGTTCAGGTGCACTGCAGAAGGAGTTGCACACACAAGAAATTGCTAACGGACGGACGGACGGACGACCGGGGGTATAACATAATACGACCCTTCGGGCGTATAAAAATGTAGTCTCTTTAGAGCATATGCAGTCGTATTTTTAAATGTGACTGGTACGATACTTTTCTTTAAAAGGATAGAATAAAAAAACAAGAGGGCCAAGATGGGCCTGGATCGCTCACCTGAATTTTAATTTAAGAGGACCATAGCCTTTTTTTTGGGGGGTATTGAAACAATGGAAACAAAATCATTATTTTACCAAGCAATTTTTGAAAGGTCACCTGTAAAAGTCCTTCCAAAATCTGACCAGCAGTTTCAGAAAAGAAGAATTTTTAGGAATTTCTTAGTTTCCATACAGTGCAAGTAGCCCCCATTCACCAGAGCCATGTTTCTTGACGGATCAAAATTTCGCGAACAAATTTGAAAAAGGTCATTAAAGGAATATTCCCCTGAAACAATTTTCAAACTGACCAGCCGTTTCAGAGAAGAAGAATTTTGAAGAATTTCTTCATTTCCATATAGTGCAAGTAGCCCCCATTCACCGAAGCAATGTTTCTCGACGAATCAAACTTTCACAAACAATTTTTGAAAACGGTCACCCAAGGAATATCTCTGTGAAAATTTTCCAAAATCTGGCCAGCGGTTTCAGAGAAGAATTTTTAAGAATTTCTTCATTTCCCTATAGTGCAAGAAGCCCCCATTCACCAGAGCCATGTTTCTTGACGGATAAAAATTTCGCGAACAATTTTTTTAAAAGGGTCACCCAAAGGAACATCTCTGTGAAATTATTTCAAAATCTGGCCAGAGGTTTCAGAGAAGAAGAATTTTTAAGAATTTCTTCATTTCCCTATAGTGCTGGAAGCCACCATTCACTAGAGCCATGTTTCTTGACGGATAAAAATTTCACGAACAATTTTTGAAAAGGATCATCCAAGGAACATCTCTGTGAAATTATTTCAAAATTTGGCCAGCGGTTTCAGAGAAGAAGAATTTTTTAAGAATTTCTTCATTGCCCTATAGTGCAAGTAGCCCCAATTCACCTGAGCCATGCTTCTTGACGAATCAAAATTTCACGACCAATTTTTGAAACGGGTCACCCAAGGAACATCTCTGTGAAATTATTTCAAATTCGGACTAGCCGTTCGAGAGAAGAAAAATTTTTAAGAATTTCTTCATTTCCTTATAGTGCAAGAAGCCCCCATTCACTAGAGCCATGTTTCTTGACGGATAAAAATTTCACGAACAATTTTTGTAAAGGGTCATCTAAAGGAACATCTCTGTGAAATTATTTCAAACTCTGACTAGCGGTTTCAGAGAAGAAAAATTTTTAAGAATTTCTACATTTCTGTATAGTGCAAGAAGCCCCCATTCACCAGAGCCATGTTTCTTGACGGATCAAAATTTCGCGACCAATTTTTGAAAAGGGTCACCAAAGGAACATCTCTGTGAAATTATTTTAAAATCTGGCTAGCGGTTCCAGAGAAGAAGAATTTTTAAGAATTTCTTCATTTCTGCATAGTGCAAGAAGCCCCCATTCACCAGATGTTTCTTGACGGATCAAAATTTCGCGAACACTTTTTGAAAAGGGTCACCCAAGGAACATCTGTGTGAAATTATTTTACAATCTGGCCAGCGGTTTCAGAGAAGAAGATTTTTAAAGAATTTCCTAAAAAATTCCATTTCGTTGCCATGGCAACAAGAGTTTTTGACGGAATCAAATTCTGTGAACAATTTTTAAAGAGGACCTCCCAAGGAACATTCCACTAAGTTTGGTCCAAATTGGCCCAGTGGTTTAGGAGGAGTTGATGTTTTAAGAATTGTTGACGACGCAAGACGGACGACGCACGACGGACACCCAGTGACCCTTAAAGCTCCCCTTGAGCACGTTGTGCTCAGGTGAGCTAAAACGAGAAAAATCCTAAAGAAAGAGAAAGTCCAATATCAATATTTTCGCTTTTCTTTCTGTATTATTTCTTTTCCATAACAGTGTTGCAAAGGATTAAGTTATAATTCTAAATGTATGCGTTTATTATTTTCCAGACACCAGGATCGGATGTATTTACCGTAGATCCGGGGGAAGACACCGTTCTGTGGAAAACAGAGGATCAATTGGTAAATCTTAATACTTTTCATTTTTCCACCTGTGAAAGATATCAAGTTTTGAGCTTCACTTTTGAAAAGCTAAGAAAATTGAACTTTTAAAACTTTTTCTTTTACGACTCATATTTTGTACTTATATTCTGTTTTCATTACGAATAGCCAATTTTTTTGTTTATCTAAGTTTCTGTATCAAGTCATTTTCATTTGTACTTTTTTTTATATTTCAGAGACAGGCCAGGGAGCAACTCTACAATAGACCCGGGGGAAGACACCGTTCTGTGGAAAACAGAGGATGAATTGGTAAATCTTGATACTTTTAATTTTTCCACCTGTGAAAGATATCAAGTTTTGCGCTTCACTTTTGAAAAGTTAAGAAAATTGAACTTTTAAAACTTTTTCTTTTAAGACTCATTTTTTGTCCTTATATTCTGTTTTCATTACGAATAGCCATTTTTTTTTTTTGTTTATTTAAGTTTCTGTAACAAGTCATTTTCATTTTGTACTTTTTTTTTTTTATATTTCTGAGACAGGCCAGGGAGCAACTAAAGAAAACGAAAGAAGAGATAAAAAAACTTGAAGACATTTTATCGTAACGTGTAAATCTTTTGCATTTTTTTTTTATATTAAAGGGTAAAAAAGAGCAATTATAAAGTCTCTCGATTTTTGTTGTTTTTGTAAACGGGTCCACTTTTTGTTTTGTGGTAGGATAATAAACAAGAGGGCCAAGATGGCCCTGGATCGCTCACCTGAATTTTTGAGAGGACCATAGCTTTTTTTTTTTAAGGTATTGGAACACTGGAAACATATCATTTTTTTGCAGAGCAATTTTTAAAAGGTCACCTGTAAAAGTCCTTTCAAATAATGACAAGCAGTTTCAGAAAAGAAGAAATTTTAGGAGTTTCTTAATTTCCGTACAGTGCAAGTAGCCCCCATTCACCAGAGCCATGTTTCTTGACCTATCAAAATGTCGCGAACAAATTTTGAAAAAAGTCATTCAAGGAATATTTCCGTGAAATAAATTTCAAATCTGACCTGCCGTTTCAGAGGAAAAGAATTTTCAAGAAATTCTTCATTTTCATATATAGTGCAAGTAGCCCCCATTGACCAGAGCAATCTTTCTCGACGAATCAAACTTTCACAAACAACTTTTGAAAACGGTCACCCAAGGAACATCTCTGTGAAATTATTTCAAAATCTGACCCGCCGTTTCAGAGAAGAAGAATTTTTAAGAATTTCCTCATTGCCCTATAGTGCAAACTTGTAGACCCCATTCAACAGAGCCATGTTTCTTGACGGATCAAAATTTCGCGAACAATTTTTGAAAAGGGTCACCAAGGAACATCTCTGAAATTACTTTAAAATCTGGCAAGCAGTTTCAGAGAAGAAGAATTCTTAAGAATTTCTTCATTTCCCTATAGCGCAAGTAGCCCCCATTCACTAGAGCCATGTTTCTTGACGGATCAAAATTTCGCGAACAATTTTTGAAAAGGGTCATCCAAAGAACATCTCTGTGAAATTATTTCAAAATCTGACCAGCGGTTTCAGAGAAGAAGAATTTTTAAGAATTTCTTCATTTCAGTATAGCGCAAGAAGCCCCCATTCACCAGAGCCATGTTTCTTGACGGATCAAAATTTCGCACACACTTTTTTGAAAAGAGTCACCCAAGGAACATCTCTGTGAAATTATTTTAAAATCTGGCCAGAGGTTTCAGAGAAGAAGAATTTTTAAGAATTCCTTCATTTCTGTATAGTGCAAGAAGCCCCCATTCACCGGAGCCATGTTTCTTGACGGATCAAAATTTCGCGAAAAACTTTTTGAAAAGGGTCACCAAAGGAACATCTCTGTGAAATTATTTTAAAATCTGGCTAGCGGTTTCAGAGAAGAAGAATTTTTAAGAATTCCTTCATTTCTGTATAGTGCAAGAAGCCCCCATTCACCAGAGCCATGTTTCTTGACGGATCAAAATTTCGCGAACACTTTTTGAAAAGAGTCACCCAAGGAACATCTCTGTGAAATTATTTTAAAATCTGGCCAGAGGTTTCAGAGAAGAAGATTTTTAAAGAATTTCCTAAAAATTCCATTTCGTTGCCATGGCAACCAGAGTTTTTTATGGAATCAAATTCTCCGAACAAATTTTAAAGAGGACCTCCCAAGGAACATTCCAGCCAAGTTTGGTCCAAATCGGCCCTGCGGTTTAGGAGGAGTTGATGTTTAAAGAATTGTTGACGACGGACGACGGACACCGGGTGACCCTAAAAGCTCCCCTTGAGTACGTTGTGCTCAGGTGAGCTAAAAATAAATGGATTTAAAAAAAAAAAAAAAACTGGAAATGATGGATTTCTCCAACAATATAAGAAGGTAAGATATATCTTGTATGTTTTATGCGAAAGAATTGTCTTGATATGAGTATCCATAAACAGTCAAAATTGTCGCGGTAATAACGTTCGAATAAAAGTAAGAGATTGAAAAGAGAAAATTCTACAAGGTAAACAAATTTCTAGAGTCTTTTTCAGGGTCACGATCCTTCTCCCCGAACTAGCTATTCCGAGCCGTCATTGGACGGTTTTTTGTAGGGGCGAGGTATTACAGTCACACTAGCCTCTTTTAAAACAACAACAAAAAAAAAAGGTTGAAAGTCTTCTCTAAAATGTGTCCGCAGGTAACCGAGACTCCTACCGGTAAAAGAAAAAAAAAGTTAGTAGCAGTCCGCAAAAAAAAGTCAATACAGTATGTTAAAGGTTTCACAACTATTTTAGGGCGCACTTACCTCCAAGGTTAAAACCCTTTTTTTTTTCGTTATCTGCGCGAGTGAGTCCTCATTTCAGCCGAGTTGTATTGACTACCATGAGGCGATACCGCGGTCATTTTTTTACTATTGAAAAATTCAAAAGCTTCCCCTAAAATCGGTTCGCAGGTACCTACCACTTGTTTCGACAAATAAAAAAAAAGTTAGTGGCAGACCGAAACTAGAGGCGCTTGAGCGCCTGTATCGCTCCACAGGCCTGATTTTTCTGTAACGGTGAAGAGAAGTTTTTAACAATTACCATTCATTCCTGCATTTTAGGTCACTAAAGAAAAAAAGCTATGAAAAACATTGTGAGAAAAGAAGAAAATAACAGTGACCTGCATTTTCTTAGTTTTACACAATAATATCTACCCTTTTTGATACAAGTTTTACTAATTTGAAGATTTATTATGTTGACTGCAACATCTTTCAATTATGACCAGTTGTGAAAATTTTGTTTTCTGGTTATACCGGTAGTTAAAGAGGGTTTTGTTACAAACCATTTTGTGTGGGGAAACATCAAATACAGAAAATATGTATTGTGGCAATTGTTTTATTGAAGCTGCAGGATAAGTTTGATTGGATAACAAAATGCCTTATCACAACAGTAAAGCCCTGTCCCTCTTTGTACTAGGTCACCAGTAGGTCAACAAACCTTTACCAGAACTAATAAAAGTGCAGGGGTTCTCTTGTTTTATATGAAAAGGATTATAGATTATGTAAAGCAACCATCTTTAACTCTTTACCAAACAACAAAATTTGGGATGTGACCAAACTGGAAGCATTTGCAGACAACAAATTGAACATTGATGAAATGATGATTTCTCTCTTTGATAGAGTAGAAAACACTGAGGGAAAAGGAGAAAATGCTGATTACCAGTATTTTCTCCTTTTCCAAGAGTTTTTCCAAAGACTTCTTCTTCAGGGTTGTTAAAAGTCAGGATTGTATGGTAAAGACTTACAACCATAGGAACTAACCTGCAATACAACAATGATATCCAATAAATAGTTTGAGAGAAGAAATTTTTCAAAGATTTTACTTTATACCATAAAAGAAAAATGAGTCTCCCATAAAAGCCACGTTTTTTGACGGATCTTTTTTTTAATTAAGGAATTCTGTAGACCTCCATCTAAGGAACATTCCAGCAAAATAATAATGCTATCCAATTAGCGGTTTGGGAGAAGATTTTTAAAGGTTTTTAACTTTGGTTACCATGGCAACCAGAATTATTCATGGAACACAATTATTTGAAGGAATTTGAAAGAGGACCATCTAGGGAACATTCCTGTGAAATTTGGTAAAAATCCAGTCAGTAGTTTCTGAGGAGAAGATTTTTAAAGAAAAAGTTTACGGACGCACGCACGGACGAACGGACGGACGGACGGACGCACGACGGACACAACGCCATGACAATAGCTCGCTGGCCTTGGGCCAGTGGAGCTAAAAATCAGTCCAGCACGGGGAAGGGTATTCTGAAAGGTTACAACGTCTGTACTTGTAACGGAGTCAAGACCCTTCTTAATCTCACGACCTTCAGCGCGTAAGTAGTCTTTTTAAACGAGTCGCACCGGTTTCAAGATCGAAATATCACGATCTTTTTTTTGTTTGTATCGTAGGAAATTTAAACTCTCCTCCAAAAGTCGGTCTGCAGGTACGCAGGACTCATTTGACAAATGAAAAAACTTAGTAGCAGACAACAAAAAAATGCTACGGTAAGAGTAGTATAATATGAGGAGCGATGTATCCCCGGGGGATAAATTTGGGGATAATTCACCCGGGGATATATCGCTCCTCATATTCCTGAAATGAACGTCACTTCCTGTTTACCTCTAGATGACCTCACTCGGCGCCAAATCTGCCCTTTTTATCCTTAACCAGTTTATCCCCTGAAAGCCTTCACTTCCCGCTTGGTTTATCTCTCGATGACGTCATTCGGCGCCATCTCTGCCTCTTTTTTTTTTTTCCTTTGATAAGGTCACTTCTTGTTTAATGTTTATAACGGATTCCTTACTGACCACTTGATGGTAGACGATTTAGGATGCAAGTACAAAACCACTTTTGAAGTGCCACGGTGTTCACTGAAAACAGCTATAAATGATACGTTCCCATGACGATATAACTTGAGAGCGGTGGTTAAGTCATCAGGATGATAAAAATCTACATGTGGTACAATTAATTAAATCATTTAATCTGGGGAGGAATGTCGAATTACGATAACAAAAATACCGGTATGTTAAAGAAATTCATTTCTGTGAGAAAGAACATCCAACATCTTGTATGCTTCCCTAAATAATAATCACGCATCAGGAGATATTCCATTTTTTAATATAATGCAGCTGGGCCAATTGTACAAACCGATCTACTATTTCACAGTCACTGGTCAACAAACTTTCTAATTTTTGGTGTAATTGATAGATGCTATTTTTGTGGCCAGTGAGTATTGAAAGCGAAAGTCCGAGTCAGATACATGCATAAGAAAGCTGTTTTCCCATATTTTCAAAAGTACATCTGGAAGGGGATAGACAAAAAATAAAGTAAATGGGTAAAATTGCTGTTCCAATCATTATTTCTCTTTCCTCAAAGTTTTTTTTTTAATTCATTACATGCCCACAGTGGATACATTTGGCAGACATCATTGCTGCAAATGATAGCATAATGTCTTTGAAACAATGAAAACGTGTATGAATGAGAAACCGTTAAGGGGTAAGAGTACTTGTTAAGCACGTTTTCTTCTTTCTTTCCAGTTTCCATGCTACCATATCTTCTTATCTGGTAATCTAACTCAATTCTGAAATATACATTAATGAAGGGAAATTGAATTCATCACCTGTTTCTTTGTGCAAAAGTCTGGGAATAGATCGACGTTCCCACGTTCTCCAGGGTCTGATCCCTACATAAAGCGGACTTTACAGACCACTCGTCACTGTTCGATTGCAAAGGTTCAATAATAAACATGGATCATTTTATGAACAGATTTCTCAACATGTCAAACAATGTGTTTGAATATTCTAGGGACAGTAGCAGTGATTTAATCAAACACTTAAAGGATGAAGTGGATAGATTAAATCGGGATTTGTATGAATCCCATCAAGGTTAGTAAAATATATATATATTTTTTTTTTCACCTTTTTTGTTTTTTAGAAATAAAATCTTTTTCTTTTAATTTCACTTATGACAACACTATGTGCATAGTCTGTGGGATATAATTTGAATATTATATTTGCGTCTTGTCTCACAAATGCAGCTTAATTCATTTCCGGAGAAAAACGGTTTTGATTGCGTCCAATTTGATAGTTTATGCAGACGACAAACTACATGTAAATTCAACTTAAATGCTGTTATTTCTCTTTAAAGGGGTAGAAAAGGTGGTGGGAAACGGAAAAAAATGTCCATAAGGAGCATTTTCTCCATTTTCCATGATTTCAAAAGCAGTCTACTTCAGTTCCTCAATTTCTCAAATTAAACGAGAGATTTGTGCTGAAGTAAACCAGTGACCGAGATAATTTCAAGGCAATTATGCTAAGATGTGGTATGCAGACGCGTGTGCCAGTTAAACTTTTATCCTGCTACATTTAAAACATAGAATGTTAATTTTCTTTTTGTTATACTTTAGTTTGTCAGCTGTAGTTAAGAGGTTTTGGGGACTGTTTCAAAAACGTGTGAGCAATGCAGAGCAAGATCAGACTGTATTTATGTATCATGCACTAATCTTGATCTACTGTTCGCAAAATGTGTCAGTAGTAGCAATAGGGGTTAATAGGATAAGTTGAAGTATGCCGACTTGCTTTTTAAGACTTTGAGAATTCTACATTGACGCGTGAACTGTGAATCAGCAATTGACTAGAAATTATGCGTGGCTTGAATGGTCTAATTTCTCTTCTAACAAGGTGGATAACTTTCTGTGAAACTGAGATATTTCGTAATACCTGACATATTCGAAGTTAAGAATTTCTCCCGTTAAAACGTTCAGATAAAACATGCTCATAACCAATGCTAATACTCCAGACTTAATCCTTTACCAGATTTGCCGATGTTTTTATGACCCTGGGGTAAAAAACTTTTGAAAACATTATTGGAAAAGATGGAAATTTAGAAGGATAAAAGTTAATTGTCATTCTTTTTTTTTTATAGATACTCTGGCGGCAAGGCAAGAGCGAGACCAATTGAACATTGAGCGTGGAAGCCTGCGAAAAGAACTTTCTACCGCGCAGCAAGAAAAGTTGCGCATACAACAGGGGTTAGCCCAAGCACGAAAGAGAATTAGCGAAGCTGAACACCGAACGTCGCAGTTAAATCACGAACTGACGGAGTTAACGGCAGAAAACTCCAACTTAAAACTTGAGAACAAGAGGTATTGTGCCTCGGCCAAAAAATTGGCTGAGCAGATAAAAAAGCAGGAGAGAGAAATAGGAGAATGGAAAAATACAAGTACAATGTATGCGCGTAGGTTTTACAACCTTAGGAACAGTCTTGTACAGATCCAGGATGTAGTAGATGATGGGGAAGTGGGGGGAACTGAAAATGAAGGGGAAATGTCAAGTGTACAAATGGAGTTTGAAAACATTTCAGAACCAGAGGACAATGGGGGAGAAAACAGTGACAACGATGTGATTTATATTGCAACAAGACAGGCCAATGAAGTCTAAAACTGTATCATTACCCATTAACACGTTAATCTCTTTGCTTTTTTTTTTGTCTGAGGAATAAAGTGTTTTGAAAAAAAAAAATGCTGAGATAATGGAAATTTGCTCCCATCGAGCAATTTTTCCTTATATCACATTTTTACTTGCATTCTTGAAACGTGTGCGCACCAACTTCGATTTGGGATAGACAAAATGATTTGTGAATGAATGACTACCTTTAACAAATATTGCCAAAGTAGTACGCAATAAAATTTTGCATGACACAAATTAAATGTAAAACCACTGTGTTGTTTGTTTATTATTTAAATTTCAAAATTGCTCTCCCTATTCACCTGCTCCTCCCCCTAGCCCATTCCCGCCCAATACATATGTCCGATGAGTTCATAACTAAGTCCATAAACGGTAGTAATGGCTCCCTTCTTTGACCGAGATGATATGGGTGGTAAAGGTAAAAATGTCCAAGAACCATGGATCTGTGAACTGCTACCGTAAAATAACTGAAATACTGTTGATACAGTATAAAGCATGATTTGAACAAATGACCATATGTTGTGAGAGATTGCCTCTTATCGTCAGACTATCAATAAAATTGTTATAAGAGACCGATTCCTTTTTTCACATCATGTTTCTTGCTATGTTTTCTTCTGAAATCATTACGATAAAGAGCGAATTGACTTGATAAAAATTTCATTTTTTAAATGTTGAAAACAAAGCAACAAACATGATGTGAAAATAAAAATTGATTTTACGACTATTTTTTTTTCTTTTCTCACCATCTTTATGATTTTTATCTACAGGTGTTTACAAACAGAAACAAACTTCTTTTTTCTTCAGTCTTTTCTACTCCTTCTGACAGAAAAATTACTATTTGCATCACATGTAATTTATCGCCTGTAAAGTATACCAATTGAAATCCGCAGTAAAACTTGCTGTCTGGTAATGAGTTTTTATTTGTAACAGCGCGTTTAACTACCACCACACGCTGCGATAGATTGCTTACGCGTGTTGATGATTTTCATGGGCCATTAACAGACTGGAGTAAAATCTCTTCAAGACTTGACAATCATTCTTTTTTTTATTGTTTAACCCATTACTAGACAACAAAATTTAAGACATGTACACCAAAAAAGAAATTGCAGACGACATATTAATATGATAAAATCAGTAAAATTCATAAGGAAGGGTAGAAAACAGTGTAGGAAAAGGAGAAAATGCTTGTTACATTTTCTTTATTCCACAATGTTTTATACTCCTACACTTTTTCATTGCGAGAAAATGCGGATTGTCAAGTATTAAGGAGAAAAGAAGTTTTGGATGAAAGATTAAATATGGTCAAATCAGTAAAATTAGAAAATGTAGAAAACAATGTAGGAAAAGGAGAACATGCTTGTTATATTTTCCTTTTTCCAATTTCTCCCCCCCCCCCACCATACCTACATTTCTTCACTGCGAGAAAATGCAGGATTGAGAAGTGATATGCGAAATAAATAAAAAAAAAAAGTTGTAGACGAAATATTAAATATGGTCAAATTAATAAAATTATAAAAGGTAAAAAAAACAATGTAAGAAAAGGAGAAATGTATGTTACATTTTCTTTTTCCCACAATGTTTTCCACACCTATATTTCTTCGGTGCGTGAAAATTAGAGATTGTGAAGTACATGTAATTGGTTGAGCCCCTTTTCACAATACACTATTTTGTGACTGTCCTAACCTCCTGTTAACGCAAACAAGATTCTGAAAAAGACTTTAAAACAAATTTTGTGGAAAATATGTTGGGGAAAAACTTTTTTCTCGCCATATTTTTCAAAGCTATCTTTTGGTAATGGAAATACCGATAACATAACACTGTATTTAACAAAAAACCTCAGAGGATTTTGACATGGAACTGTCTATTTTGTGGGTTTGTGGCCTTTCGATACCGTTGAAAACATTTGTAGAAAAGATGAAAACGTTTTTAACGAACAGATTTACCTTTTGTAACATTGTTTTTCCTTATCGTTCTGGTGGTGCTCCTTTACTACATACACCCTGATTTTGACGAGTCTACAGAACACAGCTGATGAAAACAAAGATATACAAAACGTTATCGTTTCTTTTTTTTCGAAATTTACTATAAGCCTGTATCGTATTATCGCCTCCATTTGTAAAATAAATGGAATATTTTGATGTAGTACCAATCTGACACTTTGCAGCTCACATCAAATGCATGGTGTCGAATCGCTACTATAACACAATATTCCGAATTCATTTGAGCAAATATTATGTACCAGCCAAAAACAGATCCTCAGCTTGGTTTTCAAAGGAGTTATATCACATGTATTTGTAGCAATGGTCTACATATTTGGTATTCGTGCTGTTATATGAAGCAATTTTGAAAGAAAAAAAATCTATAACCAAACATGGTGGGAAATAAAAAAAAATACTGCTCGGCAGAATCATTTATTCACACTCGAATAGAAATAACGTTGTGTATCAATATGACAATTTATCTCTGTCTCAATTACAGAGCAAAACTCAAAACAAACTTATGGCTTGAAGAAATAAAGGAAAGACATTTACTATAAACGAAAAAATCATTTATTTTAGATCCGACAGTATATATGTTACACTGATAAATTCCGCTTTAAAACCTTCCTGTACATAGAATCAGTCATGCTTGAAAATATATTCAAGCAGTTAACTAAAGGGAAGCAATGTTAATCCATTTTTCGCTCTCTGCCCACTGGAGTTATGCACATTTTTGTAAACATGTATAATCACATTTATGTTCACTTAACATTATTAATGTACAACAAGCGCATTACAATTAGATAAAAATATGTCCCCTCAAAACTTTATTTCCATCACCTTTTCCGCAGTATCCGTCTTCATTGTCACGTGTTTTAACCGGTCCAAATGTTTTCTATCTCCACCAACAATTAACGAGGCTGTCAAATTATCTTGTATTCCCATAAATGCCTTAACACACCATAAACACACCTAAATTTAGGGGAACAAAGAAAATCATTTGCTGTGAACTTCAGATCGATACAATGATAGAGTCTTAAAACTTTATTTCCCTCACTTTTTCTGCAGTGGTTGGCTTCATGGTCACGTCCTGCAACTGGTCTAAATATTTTCGATCACCGACGATCATGGAGGCTGTCAAATTATCGCGTATTCCAACGAATGCCTTCGCAAGAAGATGTCGACAATTATCATCACAATGCTTGACAGCATCGTACCAAGAGTGAATCAACCAAAACGATAGGCTTGACATTCCATGAGTATTTTCTTTTAAAGCTTGTATTTGGCACCTAGAAAATCCTAGAAGCACTGAAATAACCTCCCATCCGTGACTTATTTGTCTTGACAGTTCTATGAGTTCATGTGTAGTGAATGCATCAGTTCTAGATGTTGACATGTTTTTTTCTTCTTTTTTTTCTGAAAAAGAAAACGTGTTAAATTATTTACACAAAGACAACCATTGAATGCAAAGATGAGGATGAATTACGATGAGGATGAATTACGATTTAGAAAAAACAATAGACTTACTTTTTTCAATCCAGTTCCCTTCGAAACGTGAATTAAAACACTAGTTCACTACCAACTAATGTGCCCAATGCTATGAAAATCGTTTACAGCAACACTGTATTGACGAGATGTCGATTACAACATTACAATGCTCGTTCGCGTGAGCAACTTTTTTCAACTCTTCTTTGAATGAGTAGTAGAAGTAGTATATAATGTGTCTTTTCTCGTCACAATATTAGAACCTGTAAAACGGTTATAAGTTGCATCTGATTGGGTCATTCTTCACAGTGAAATTAATATGAAAAACATTTGATAAAGGTAACATTTTTGTTACTCTCTTAAAGTACTCAGGCATGTTTTTGGAACTCAAACGCTTTAATCTGTTACTCTGCAGCTGTTACAAACTAGAAATAGCCCTGACAGCATTACGCTATCAGTAAAACTAATCTTACTTGCACTTGGTTTTAAGATAAGATCTTTACCAGCATGTGACATGTTCTCTATAACCTGTTTATGTAATTCAAATGCTTTAATCTTTCAATCTTCAGCTGTTTATGTAATTCAAATGCTTCCATCTTTAAATCTCCAGCTGTTTATGTAATTCAAATGCTTTAATCTTTCAATCTTCAGCTGTTTATGTAATTCAAATGCTTTAATCTTTCAATCTTCAGCTGTTACATATAAGAAATAGTCGCGACAGCAAGATGCTATCAGTAAAACGATGTTGAATTACATTTGGTAAACAGATAAGATTTAATGACGTCATCTTTTTTTATGGAAACATGGTTTTACGCGTTTATGTCAACTAATCAGTTAGGTCTACTCACACGTTTGCTTTCGACCAATACGATTACTGCATTCCTGTATAAAGGCAATTGCCCTTCAAACTTTAACATCATTTCTAGATATTCTAAATACACTGTGATGGAGCCATCATACGATACCGAGGGTTTCTTGGTGAAGGTGCAGAGCAAATTCGGATACGGGAGGAAGGTTTCACTTACAAAGTGGAATGATAAAATATACCTACATTTAAACGATGATTCTAAATGTTGGGAAAATGGACAGTTTGACAAGACAAAGTCGAAAAGTTTGTCTCTAAAGTGGACTGATGCAGTGAATTTAAGAGATTGCTTGAAAGTTACAGCCATTTGCAGAGCAGATACAAACTGAACAGGTTATTTTCAAGTTATTTCTTTATTTACTTCTTATTTAATTTTGTTTTCTTTTCTTTCAACGTTCTCACTTAAAACATGTAATTATAAATCATGTTTAAAACAATGTGATAGGTTTCAATGTTTGTCCATTGAATTAAAATGCTTAAATTATTGTTAATAGCATTTAAAATATCGTTTGAAATATTTTCATTCATTTAGAAAATCGTCTAAATTATTTTCGTTAGTTTTAAAATATTGTCTAAATTATTTGTTTTTACCTATTTTCAGCACTTGGGAGTTCCCGTAAATCAGACACAGTCCCTTCTGGACCAACCGTTTGAAAGTATACCGAAAGACAAAGAAAACGTGCCACCTGCCCGGTGCAACTTGGTAAACGATTCCGACCGTCAACAACAGAGTCAAGTGGAGAGATTCATACCTACGCACCCAAAATACCGCCACTATCAGCCATACTAAGCCTGACTGACAATGCATGGATACTGTTATTGTTTTGTAAAAGACTATGGCACAAGCTGCTATTGACATTGCCAGATTACAATATCAAAAAGGAGAGTTTAGTCAAGTTCAGTATAAACAGCAGAAAAAAACTATATTTTGCGAAATTGATCCAACTCTGTCAATCAGTTTAAAAAGAAAACGTAAGGGGATCACTGTGACAATAAAAAGCGCGTCTAAATTCATAACATTAAGTGAACAGGACTTCAAATTTATGTGTGGTGCTGAAATAGGACTTTTATTTTTGTGTTCGTTCTTAAAGAAACAGTGACCATGGAATCCTGCACGGACGAATCTCTCTCAAAGAAAAAAGGAACAATGAAAAATACATATTGTTCAACATGTAACACATGGATATCTGAATATTTTCTTAGTTGCCATGTAAATAGCGCTAAGCATACAAAGAGATTTAAAATACAAAGCATAGTTCAAAGACCAACTCAAAAGCGAGAAAAATACAGAACTAAAAAAGGACAGTCCAAATCTTCAGTTATAAAAAATGTAATCAATGTAGAAACCCCACCAAAGCGGCAAGATGATTACGTTCTTCAAGGGAGTACACTAAAAAAGCGAGAAACGCGCTGGAGAAACAGACATTCACATGGATCGACTTCACCCGATGTTTTTACTACAGCTAAACAAAAACTTTTTCACCAGGAAGGAACAAGTGAGGATAATCATGTTAAAGAAATTCTGCAAGATCAACCAGTTACCTTAAATAAAGATGACGAAATTTGGGATTTTCAAAGTGCCGTGCATCATTTACAAACCACTCCACCCAATGTGTTTCAAAATGGAACATTTTCAAATATAAATAATCAGACTGGCAATGAATTATAATATATGTTCGGGGTGGACCCGTCTTCTCAAACAAAACAGAGGTCGGCTGAAAAAGGACGACGCGATGATAACCCATCAGAGTCTGGAAGTGAGAATGAAAAAGTGAAAGTATGGCCTGAAAACCTTTTGGACAATTCATGCTATAACGGCATGCTTCCTTGGGATTTTAGTGATTCGAACAGTTCGACGAAAACTTTTTCTTTGCTCACCGATGAAAATGTGCATTGTGAAAATGCTCAAGACGGATGTCAAAACTTTCCCCTTGACCTTTTAAGTGGCCAATTTTCGAATTCATCGTGCAATGAAGATCATTTCAATCAGGTGTCTTTTTTGAAATGTCCCAAATGCAATCCCGTGAATTATTTAGACTTTGAAGACTGGTGAGGTAGGATAACCATGGAAAACGAGCCAGAAAATTGGACCTTTCTTGGGGCAGCGGTTCCAAAAAATGAAATCGTGTATATGTGCCAGGTCATTATAGTCTATATCATAGTGATAACTTCGATTGTAAACCTTTCTATACAGAATGACAATACGGAACTCTGGATCAGCTAATGATGCAGTGCTATTGGATATATCTTACCATCCCCTACATTGGACGGTAGGAAAGAGAAACCTAAAAGGTCGACGAGAAACAGAGTTGCTTGAAAGCCGACTCGTATATAAAGCCTGCTAACAGTTCATATCAACATAAGTGAAGTTGCTTCCGTTAATCACATTTAAAAAAAAAGAAAAAGCTGGGGAAAAAACATGGACGTGACTGATTGTAGAAAACCAAATGCTTTATTTATCAACTTCAAGTATCTTCTTTTTCAAGACCGATTATGCACGTATCATGACCGGCCAAAACAAATGCGACAGGATAAATTTTCACTGGCTGCTGCTGGATTTTGTTACACAAAGGCGATATATGTGAATGCTTCGCTTGTGGTGTAAAATTATCACAGTGGGATTTGTGTGATAACGCTTTTGTTGAGCACAAGAAGTGGTCCAGGGATTGCTTATTTCTAAAGATAATCGGATACGGTGAACAGCAAACGGAAGATAACCAAGACGTGTTTGGAATATCATCTTTCTTCGACGACAAGCGGGATTTGAAGTTTCTGTGGTGATGGATACAAAACATGTGACTTTATTGGATACCTATTTTGACTTTGTTTACAGTAGAGAAATGAAAAGGGTGTTGTTTGACTTCTGTAAAGTAAAATGCAACGGCTGTGTGAACGGTTATCTGTCACAACGTGATCACTCGTGTTTAATGCTAACCACACAACAACAATTAGTGCTTTATTGGGACGACATTTTAGAACGAATAACAGAAACTGACATCATAGTGCAATGGCATGAAACTGTACTTTCCTTAGATCATATACCAAGCACACTGATTGACATGTACAAACTAAAACTGAACTGCCGCGATTGGAGAGAGTCTATGAAAACGGAAAAATGGAAAACTCGTTTAATTTGCATGATTGTTAACATTGAAAAAGACTTTTCACGATAACGATTGATAAGTTTTTGTACTCTCATGTTTCTGTATAGCTTCATCTGTTGCATGCACTGTATATCGTTATAGTATGTCGTATTCTGGGTATTGTATACACAAAATAAAATGTATCTAAAATGAAACGTGGCATTCCGAGGAACCGGGTCATAAATTGTTGATTTTCGATGATCTCATGATGGAAGCGAGTATCAGTAAAGAGATGGTCAATATTTATTGTAAATATGCGCACCATTATAATTTCTTTTGCATTCTCGTATCCCAAAATGCATTCAGTCCTGGCAAAGAATATCGCACTATAAGTCTAACTACCCATTATTTCATTTTGTTTAAAAATCGGCGAGATGAATCACAAATACAAACACTTGGACGACAAATACTTCCCAGAAATTTGAAATATTTTTTTAGCAGTTATGAGAAAGCGTCCGAAAAATCATATGGGTATTTGCTCATCGATTTGTCCCCCCACTCAGATCCTAAATATAAATTGAGAACACAAATATTTCCGGATCAGACCATGATTGTGTACTTACCTGAGAAGGAAGCATGAAAAACTTGAAGGAGAAGCAAGGTGACTTTTTACGTCCTTTATTACTGACCTCTGTACCCCAGAGGAAAGCTATGTTAAAAACGATACAAAAGTCGCAGTTACAAGCAATCGTTCAAATTGTGTATAATGTGTTAATGGGTAACAGAGACATGCCAGAAAAAGATAAAAACCGGTTGAAAAAACACAGGACAATTATTCGGAGATTTGTCAGCAAACGACTTTCACAGCGAGAGAGAAAACAAATTCTTATTCAATATTCGGAACAAATCTTGACATTGTTAAATGTAGTGAAAGGAGAACTCGCATAAATCATGGCACGGGAAATGGTGCTTATCTCTAAATTGAAATACGAACATTTACTGAAAAATTATGTCACCAATGATCAGGAAAATTCTGTCAATGGATTTTTGAACAGTCAGGATAAAACAGGGGAGAGCCGGGACCAATTCGGCGACCAAGTGGCGAGTTTAGAAAAAAACAGATCTTAAAAGAAAACCAAGAGAACATTCTTCATTGATACAAACAGGGAGTGGTCCAGAAACGATAGCAAAACCGTCTCTTTTTGTCGAGAAGCCTCTGTCTGGAATGACATTTGTGCGTGAGGAAAAACCCATGCATGATAAAGAAATCTTCAAATAACATAAGGAAACATGCCTTGAAGCGTGGTAAAAAATCAAGGAGATTTGAGTGGATTGATTATACAGTGTAAACGTAAGTATGAATTGAATGCAAACTTTAAAAACAATGACATGTGGCATCGCTCCACTAGAAATAAAATCATGATCAGTTTCGTGAGAACTCATTTTATTTTACTTTCCCACGGTTTTGGTGAAAATAACCATGTAAAGGCACGTATGAATTGTTTGCAGCCTTTAAAAAAAAATGATACGACGCATTGCTCCACTAGTAATGGAATCGTGATCAGTTTCGTGAAAAAACTCATTTTATTTTACTTTCCCACGGTTCTGGTGAAAATAACACCGTTCTCGAACATCTGCTAATGTAATTGCATTCTGGTTCATTTTCTTTGATGTGCTCGATAAATGTATTTACATCCGGTCGTTATCTGATTAAAATAGCTCTCTTTCAAATATCCAAGGGGTTTAATTAATGTTTGATTACAAAAACACATGTTGTTACATGTTTTATCTGATTTTATAATGACAATTATGAGTAAGCCTAGACACATTGTCGCCGTCGCAGCTGTTCTTATCTGATAATGTCGTCATGGTAGTTCTTTTGGAATTCTAATGACTGTGATTTTGATAAGATACGGCAATGGTTAATTTAACACTTCTTATCTTTATTACTTTTGGTGCGTTTCCCATGGTAAGGAGGAAAGGAGCAAGCATAAATACGGAAACAAACATTCAAATCGTCATAGTATGAGCTATGGCAAGTGATAAACCAACACATTATATTTCACCCTGTGGTAGCATTAGGCATACGCAAGAGTATGAAGACGCATATTTAGAGTGGTGGCTAAAACCTATAGTTAGTCGCGGTCCACCACCGAAAATTATAAAAAAAAATCTTTATTTAATATGGGCATGGCTAAGTTTGGACCAGTAGGGAAAGTTGTTATTGAAAATAAAGCAAAAAGTGAGATGGACAAAGCCTTTGAAAAATTGGGCAAAATGGAGGGGAAAAAATGATTAGTTTACATTCGTGGACGAAAGTATTTTGTATGCGTGGATTTCGTAAACGAAATTTTGTAATGCGAAATTTTGTGTATGTGACAATATTGTTACGTTTGTGAAATAGGCATTTTACATAGATGGATTTTGTAATATAAGATTTGTGTATGTGACATTATTATTACGTTTATGAATATGTGTTTGCTATGGATGGATTTTTATTGCAAAGTTTTTGGTGAATTAATGATAGTTTTCTCTATATGGATTGTATCCGTAAATGTGAGTACTGATTTTTATACATTGTAGGGAAAGACAACATCAAATCCACTCTGATACCGATGGGAAAAAAAGGACTGCGAAATTTGTTTCAAAACATTTAAAACCGAAGCTCTTCTTAGACAACACATGCAGATTCACCAACAAAAACATAACGTTTAGTTTTGACTCTAACTTGAAAAGGCATAAAAAAGAAATCCACAACTTATATCAACCAGATTCATCTCAAGCAAAGTTCTCGTGTGGCATATGCAACAGGTCATTCGAAAGAAAATACCAACTTGCACGTCATACTAGAATGGTTCATCGACCTGTCTGTCCGGTAAGCTCAACTCATTTCTTCACTTGCCGTCATTGCAATTGTGAATTTTCAACCTAACGCCGACTTGCAGAACATGTGGAAGAAGAACATCCTTTGAATCAAAAAGGGGGTAGGCAAAAAACAGAGTCTAAAACATTATATGATGATCGGAAAACACCAAAGGATGGACTTGAAGCAGGTGATGTGCAAATGAGGGACGGGTCTCATACAAGGTCACCAGAAAATAGCGATGTTCACCCTTATGATGACGAGTCGGCGCATAGGAGCCATGTCGAAAATAGAAATATATATCCAAGACAAAATGAAAGATATGACATACTATCATTTTTCGCTAGTGCTAGGGATGAAATTAGAAGCTATCTTGGGTCACGAGCTCAGCAACTTGGAGGAATTAAATGGAATCTATGCGTCCAAATTGAAATGCAAAGAGATGATGGGCATGAAATGACAACTGCAACGCCTTATTTTCGAAGTAGAACCTACCGATTCTTACTTTCCGAAGACGTGCAAGAGCATGATTTGAATGAAGCTTTTCAAAAGATGTTTGCTGCTTTAGAAAAATACCAAAAAGAGGGGTCAAACTTGTTCGTTAAGAACATCATAAAGCTTCAGTGCTGTATAGACCTATATCTGGTTCATCATATATCCCTTTACCAGAAACACTCTGCCGTAGCAAAAGCGTTTTAAATATTCAAAACAGAGACAACAGGTGTTTTCTCTATTGTATATTAGCCTCTCTGTTCCCACAGCAGAATGGTCCCGAACAACCAGAATTATATGAAGTCTATGAAAATGAAGTAGTGATGAGTGGATTTCAAAATTCGAGAAACAGAATGAAAACATTTCTGTCAATGTTTTTGGCTTCGATGAGGGAACGATCTTACCTATGCGAGTAACAAGCTATAGCCATCGACTTTATCATGTGAATTTATTGTGGTTAAAAACGACTGACACATCTCACTACTGTTTGATTACAGACCTGAATCGATTTCTCTCACGAACGAAAACACGTCATGGTAAAACATATTTTTGTCCTTACTGTTTACATGGGTTTACGAGAGAAGACCTTTTGTTAAAGCATAAAACATATTGTTCCCTCTATGGACCACAAAAGGTGATTTTACCCGAGGACGATGCTATTCTCAAATTCAAAGAGTATGAAAAGACACTAAAAGTTCCATTTGTCATCTATGCCGATTTTGAAACGCTGAATGTAAAACTTCAAACGTGCATGCCAAATCCAGAATGTGCATCTACCACACCTACCACAAAACTAGAAGTATGTGGATATGCGTATAAAGTTGTTTCTGAAGATTTGAGGTATACAAAACCCACAGTCGTCTATTGAGGTCCAAATGCCGCCAGTAAACTCATAGAGAATTTGATAGAAGAGCAAAGACAAATTCAAGACATTTTGTCGCACATTGAACCTTTGCCAGAACACGAAGGATTGATTGATAACGCGATATACTGCTGTCTCTGCAAGAAGAAATTTTCTTTGTATGATAGGACTTATAAAAAGATAGTAGTGCACCACAATCATCTTACGGGTGCAATCATAGGCGCCGCGTGTAACAACTGTAACCTTCAGTGTAAACAATCCAAATTTACATGCGTTATGTTTCACAATTTACGAAATTTTGATGCACATATCCTTTGTGAGAGCTTGGGAGAATTTAAAGATTTTAGATTGAGTTGCATTCCTCAAACTTCGGAACGATATGTGAGCTTCTCTCTAGGAAGCCTCAGGTTTTTGGACAGATTTCAGTTCTTACCGAGTGCACTGGAAACGTTAGTAAATAATCTCAAGCAAGATGGTATCGACGCCTTTCCACACCTTCTCTCAGAGTTTGAAGACAGAGAACATGCCGAGTTGCTCATACGTAAAGGTGTCTATCCATATGACTACATGGACTCCTTTCATCGATTCGACGAGACAGACTTACCCCCGCTAAATAAATTTTTTTCCTCCATTAAGAAAGAATGTATTTCGGATGAAGATTATGCCCATGCACAAAGAGTTTTTGAACAATTCAACATGGCCTCATTGGGAGATTATCACGATCTATACGTGAAAACGGATGTATTGTTACTGGCTGATACGTTTGAGTTCTTCAGAAAAGTATGTCTCAGACAGTATGAGTTTGGATCCCTGTCACTTTTATACATCCCCAGGCTTATCATGGGCTAGTTTACTCAAAATGACAGGTATTGAGCTTGAATTACTCACAGATATTGATAAGATACTGATGATAGAGGCCGGTTCTCGGGGTGGCCTTTCTCAAATTTCAAATCGTCATAAAAAGGCAAACAACCCCTATCTAGAAGATTATGATCCATCTGAAACAACCTCTTATCTAATGTACTTGGATGCAAATAACCTATACGGATGGGCTATGACACAACCTCTTCCATTTGGTAATTTCCAATCTTTAGACAATGTGCAAGGATTCGATGTCATGAGCATCAAAGAACATGGCGAATTCGGGTTTATTCTGGAAGTCTCTCTTCAACATCCCACAGAACTTCATGATCTGCATAACTGCCTACCTCTTGCGCCAGAACAAAAAGTCATATCAAAATAACAACTTTCACCTTATGCGCAACAGCTACTACGAAAACTACATGGTATTGATGCTGATGATCCATTACCCACACAGGGCAACATAAAGAAATTGCTTGCCACTCTTGAGGATAAATCTCACAATATTCTGCATTATAGAAACTTACAACTGTACGTTAATCTTGGAATGAAAATCAAAGAAATCCACAGAGTTTTGCAATTTCGACAGGAACCCTGGATGAAACCCTATATTGACTTCAACACCGAGATGAGAAAACGAGCCAAGTGCACTTTTGAAAAGGACTTCTACAAGCTCATGAATGTATATGTATTTGGAAAGGTACGTGTTTAAAAAAGTTTTTTTTTTAGTTGAATTCACTAAGATATTTCCTTCAAACTTAATATTTTCGTAACATTAAACAATCAGTTTAGTTTTAAAGATTAAATTTGATTCAAAAAATCTATTGTTTTTGATCGAAAACACATTTTTATTTTAACCTTGTGACTAATGGCATTGATATTCATTCCGGACCCTTCAAAATGAGCGCAAATATAAAAACATCGAGTTGGTACATCTAGAAGAGAGATTACGAAAACTATCTGCAAAGCTTACTTATAAAACCACCACCATATTCAATGAGAATTTAGTAGCAGTTGAACTTCTACGATCCCAAGTGAAGCTTTTTAAGCCCAGCTACTGTGGAATGTGTATTCTCGGTAAGTTTTTAATAAATCAAACATAGATGTTTTATTATGGATCATATTTTAAGTTTTGTATTTCTTATATTTGAAATTATACATTGTTTGCAGATTTTTTTCTGTGAAATATAAAGAACCCCATTTTATCTATTTCAGATTTGAGCAAATGTCTCATGTATGACTTCTGGTATTGTTACATAAAACTAAGGTATGGGAAAAAGGCCCAGCTTCAAATGACAGACACAGACAGTTTCCTTTTCCACTGCGAAACGGACGATGTTTACAAGGATATGCTACTTTCTATGGAATTATTTGACACACCAGACTATCCCGTCGACCATATTCTTCATAGTGAACACAATAAAAAGTCTCTCGGCAAAATGAAGGACGAAGTAAATGGCAAACCCACTTCCGAGTTTGTTGGACTTAGATCAAAAATGTATAGTTTTACATGTAACAATAAGCAGGAAAAACGTGCTAAAGGCATTTCAAAAGTGGTGGTGAAAAAAGACCTCAGACATGAACATTACAAATCTACCTTGATTGAAGAATCCCACAAAGTGTCTTCCATGACTTCTCTTAGAAGCCACCGACATGAACTTTTTTGTGAAAATATCAATAAAACTGGATTATCTGCTTTCGATGATAAGAGGTTTCTCCTTAATTCAGTTGAAAGCTTGGCTTAGGGGCACTATAAGATTCAAAGTAGCACCATGGAGGAACATAGTCAGGAGTCATCTAATCAAATGAATGAGACATCAATACAATGGAGTGAAAATCCATCAGATGAACTAATGGATTCTCCTCCAGAACAAATCTCAAAAAATCAAATGCCAGAACTTACGCAAATTCAAGGTGAACCTTTGTTATTCGAAAATCAGGTGTTTACTCCCATCGAAGACCAACCGTAATAACCCGCGGTTTCCTCCCAGCTCCTGACTGGTTTAAAGACGTTTTTCCAGTACTCACACGATCAAAGAAATCAGTCCACTTTTGTGGGTTTGGTACATAAAGTTTCATTATTACGACAAAAACGGGTACCGCCTCAAATGTAACGTTAATCGCACTGGATCTCTTAAGTCTATCTTTGTCGATTCGTTTTGTCCTTTTATATAGATAGTGAATTCCCGAACTTCATTTTTAGCAACGTTAACATAAAAAGGAGTGCTCAAAATATAATCCCACGTACATGTACTTCTAGTACTTTTTTCTAAACGTCGTAATAACGGACGTTCTTCGCCTCCAGCGATGTTTTCCTTACACAAGTTGGAATAAATATACAACCCATCATCCGCTCTCGATTTCCTTTTCTCAGTTGCATGGAATTCGACCAAAGCCACTTTCCATATTCCGGGCAATTGCAGTGGATATTTCAACTGCACTCTAAAGTTTGTCACCTCGTTATCCGTGAAAAGGGTATCACTCTCATTGCTTTGCACATAAATGTAACGGTCCATGTTTACAGCTTTCTGTTTTCTGTTTCTTTAACGTCGCTGGCATCTATCCAACTATTAAATGTATCTGGAAAACCCTGCCACTTTACAAAATACTGTAACTTTTTGTTTTTTCGTTGTCTGCGCAGTATTTTCTCTATGAACCAAAGACTGTTCTCGTCCTTATCCACTTTTTGTAATTCGTTTGAATAAGATAACCCTTTAATACTTTCGTTGTTTAAATCATTTAGTCTGTAGATAGGAATCCCTTGCTTGAGCAATCTTCTTGATACTCGAAACACTTCAGATGTATATTGTTCCTGATAAGCCCTACGAAATGGCACTTTTGTAAAACTGATGCGCACAAAATCCCCCACTTTGAACAAGAAAACAGGTTTGGTTTTTACTCTTGGCTGTTTTTTCAAATAGATAAACGCCCACATATCAGCTTCATTGCCTTTATTGATTTGATTTTGCGCTAAGTTGTTTAGACTTCGGTGAGGGGTATTGTTGTAATTAGCAACGATGTCATCCAAAATGTCGATGTATCGATAAGTACCATTGCATCTCATGTAACGATAAAGAGCCGTCTTGATTGTTCTTTGCACTCGTTCCACATAATTGGCTTTGGGTGGATTTTGTGTGGTAAAAAAATAAATGTTTTCCTCCTTCATCAACTTTTTAAACCACTGATTCACAAATTCGGACCCTTTATCTGCTCTAACCTTTTGAGGTTTAACATCTTTAATCATTGCTTTCACACCCTCCAAGACAGATTTTGCCGTCTTGTTTTTGAGAGGCTGCACACGTAGTTTCCTACTCAGAATGTCAATCGAAAAAAGAAGATACCGCACTGAATCATTGTCGTCGCTCAAATTCAAACCGACAAAAGATCAATATCCCATTGCTCGTTAATGGTCGTTACCCTCACATTAGCTGTCTTAAAATTATGACGAACGGGTTTTTGCAAAGCATACGAGTCTTGATTACTCAACCACTGAGAGATATGACTACGAGTAAACACTCCAGGGTACTTTTTCTGAAGCACTTTCAACAACTTCTCAGGTCCAGCATATGCTGCAGGATGTACAGGTTTGAAGTAATATTCCTTTAGTATAGCATCCTTATCCATGTTTATCACAGTGTAATGACAGTGTAATGAAAATAATTCCGCCTTCAGTCTGTTAAATACCCGCTATCATCTAAACAACTCAAGCAAAAAAGTTCCAAAAGTCAAACGATTTTATCAAGGGATAAAAGAAGAGTAGAACTGAAGTTTCGTGACGTTATCAAAGGATAAAAAGAAGCAGAAATGGCGCCGAGTGACGTCATCGGGGGAGGGGGGGGATAAACCGGGCAGGAAGTGATGGCTTTCAGGGGATAAACTGGTTAGGGATAAAAAGGGCAGATTTGGCGCCGAGTGACGTCATCAAGAGATAAACAGGAAGTGACGTCATTGAAGGAATATGAGGAGCGATGTATCCCCGGGTGAATTATCCCCAAATTTATCCCCCGGGGATACATCGCTCCTCATATTATTCAACTGGTAAGGAAAAGGTTTCCTGTAATGTTCCAGCGAGTATCTTGTTTTGAGGTCAAGTTCCCTTTCATTTTTCGTGCCTGCTCAGCTCAGTGATTTAGCGGTCTTTAAAATAAGTCTCATTGGCTTTAGGTTCAAAATATCTCGATATTTCCTGCACCGTAGGAAAATTTAAACTCTCCTCCAACATTGGTCTAGAGATACCAACCACTTGAATGAAAAAGTTAGTAACAGGCCGAAAAATGCGGTCATGAATGATAAGCGTGAAAAAAAAAATTCTGTATGCATCAAAGCGGAAGGAAATTAGCGTGTTTAGACTTTCACTCTTTTATTGTACACTGTATTCGGTTTTATATAATCTTTTTTAATCTTATATCTCGATAAAAAACATTTCTTGACAAGGAGCCTATCGTTTGAAAACAGTTCGGCTCTTTAAGCTAATGGTCTCGTACGGTCTGTCATTTATTCATGCATTTTCTATATTATTCAGTTCCGCTGAGAAAAGGTAAGGGTCGCCATAGTACTTTTCCATGCGCCTCATACACTCAGAATCCTTTACATTTTGGTGTACGCTTAACGTATTTTCTTCTCCTAATCATGTCATAAAACTGTGATAGTTTAGGTGATGAAAAATATGGATCCAAGATCGAACTACGCTACGGTAGGATCGTAGTGCCTCTCTAAATTGATTGTCGCAAAAACAAAAATGATGACTGAAATAAAATACGAAGAAAATCTTACCTTATTTTTTCTTTTCTTCTCTGGCATTAAAAGCAACGTCAGATAAATTTCTGATATAATCAGTCGCGTGCAAATCCGTTCAAGGTGAAGATTCGAATGCAGCTTTCAAAGCTCAACACCGTCTCTTATATGCTCGTAGGAGCTGCTTCCCAACGATTACTTGACTCGGTTGGTCTTCTCCATATTTGGATAAACCGCTTCTGGTTTTTTCCCGCCGAAACTCTCTGCGATGACTCCTTGCTTGCATCACGCTTGCGTCATCTATGACCCGCTTTTTCCTTATACGGACATTTTGTTTCCGGTTCTCATGATTCAAGAGCGTCGTTTCTATAAATATTTGACCCACGCTCGCGTCGTCTAACCCCCCAGCCTTTTCCTTATATGGACATCTTGTTTCCGGTTCTCACGATTCGAGAGCGTCGTTTCTATAAATATCGGACCTCCACGCGCCTAGGCACATTATGACATCACGCGTCATTCATTAAAAAAAAAACTATAAAACAGTCATAAATATGCAAATTGCCCACATACCGACGGGTCTGTAGTCGTAGCAAACGGAATTAAAGATAAATGAAGCATTGTGGTAAAAACCAATGCAAGAATTAAAGAAATTACGGGACATTCCAGGATTCTATGTTTTATTTTCAATGCTTTACTGTCAATGTTTTGTTTTTCAGATCTCGTGACTGCCTCATTGGAAAGGGACGTGGCGAGAGGACAGAAAGAAGCCTTAGAACGAGAAATAACTCTGGAGACAAAAGGAGGCAAACATACAAGAAATGTCGCAGATGAGGAAAAAGGTAAATGAAGCACAACAGATAGCAAAAGTTTGAGAGAATGTGAAAAATCGCGTTTAATACAGAATAAATTGATATTAAACAAGAGGGCCAAGATGGCCCTGGATTGCTCCCCTTAATTTTTTGGAGGACCATGGCCACTTTTTTTTCAAAATCTGATCAGCCGCTTCAGAAGAATTCTTAAGAATTTATTCATGTCTGTATAGAGTAAATAGCCCACGGCCATTTGAGCTTTGTTTCTTTATGGATCAAAATTTCTCAAACACATTCTGAAAGGGTTAGACTAGAAACATTTCTGCCGAATTATTTCAAAATCTGGTAAGTCATTTCAGTGAAAAAGAATCTTAAAGAATTTCTTCATGGCTATACAGTGCAAGTAGCCCCCTTTCACCAGAGCCATCTTTCTTGACAAATCAGCAGTTTGCAAACAATTTTTGAAGAGGGTCACCAAAGGAACATTTCTATGAAATTACATGTATTTCAACATCTGATCACATTTCAGAAAAGAAGGATTTTTAAGAATTTCTTCACGGCCATATAGTGAAAGTAGCCCCCATTCTCCAGAGCCATGTTTCTTGACAGATCACAATTTCGCAAAAAGTTTTTTTAAAAAAGGTCATCAAAGGAACATTTCCGTGATATTATTTCAAAATCTGACTAGCAGTTTAAGAGAAGAATTTTTAAGAATTTCTTCATTTCCGTATAGTGCAAGTAGCTCCCAGTCACCAAAGCCATTGTTTTTAACGGATCAAAATTTCACAAACACTTTTTGAGAAGTGTCATCCAAGGAACACCTCTGTGAAATTATTTCAAAATTTGATCAGGGGTTTCAGAGAAGAAGAATTCTAAAGAATTTCTTCATGGCCATATAGTGCAAGTAGCCCCATTCACCAGAGCCATGTTTCTTGACACATCAAAATGTTGCAAACAGTTTTTGAAAAGGGTCATCCAAGGTACATTTCTGTGAAATTATTTCAGAATCTGACCAGTGGTTTCAGAGAAGAAGAATTTTTTCATTTCCGTATAGTGCAAGTAGCACCCATTCACCAGAGCCCTGTTTCTTGACAAATCAATATTTCACGAACAGTTTTTTAACCCTTTACTCCATAGATACTCATTTCTACGCATTGCTTGAAGGAGCCTTTGGAAAATATTGTGGCAAAAGATGAAATTGCTCGTGACGAGCAATTTCACCTTTTGCTACAATGTTTTCTATGCTATCAAAAGGTGTCATTTACACATAAGAAACAGCTTCATCCTTGCTGTTATTTAGGGTCAATTATAGATACAATAGAAGTGCCTTATTGGATAAAGGGTTAAAAGGGCCAACCAGAAACATCTCTGTGAAACTACTTTAAAATCTGACCAATGGTTTCTGTGAAGAAGAATTTTTAAGAATTCCTTCATTTCTCTGTATTGCAATCATTACACAAGACAGCCAAGTGTGAAAACTACGACACAAATGAGTACAAGCGGGACATCCACCACTGATATCAGCCGTGACGATCAGATGTACAGTACACCACCAGTGCCGTCACCTAGAACATCAGACAGCCTAAGAACTCTGCAAAGGGACAATGATGAACGCAACAACAAACCATCGCTGACTTAACAAATTAAAACGTGGATTAAAATTGTGAAATACTGTGGTGCACGACGTATTTGACAATTTTGGATTTGTTCTTAATAATATTTTCAACTCCATCTTAATTTAATTAATTCAATCAAATAACTTTAAGAAATAGTTTTTAAGATTTTTTTAAACACTTCGACTTTCAGTATAATTGTTATGTTAAGATGGACATTTGGTATTACAATATGTTATGTTAGAATCATACATCTATTCTGAAACACCTAACGCGAATAAATAACTACTTGTTAATGTACTACAAGGTAAATTTGTAATATGTTACAAATTTAAAAATGAAATAAGCGGATAGAACGGAATAGAATCGTAGCACTGTAGATTGTACAGCATCCCCAGAAATCAGGTAGATCACGAAAAGAGGTCATGACCTGGGAATGTTGTATAACTCATGTCCGCATATATATATATAAACCAGGTAACTCCGCTGGGCAGGGAGTAGAGAGATATAGAAAAACAGCAGACAGACATGGGCAAGAGCGGGGTACACTGATTAAACTGGAGCCGGTTTCGCTTTGTAAATAATTTTATTAAAATGTAGTCTTAGAAACTTTCTTATGACTTTGACTATTTTCGACAACATCTGTGTTACCCGCTGCGCTACACCATTCACCAGAGCCACGTGTCCTAACGGATCACAATTTCACGACCAATTTTTGAAAAGCGTCACCCAAGGTACTTACCTGTGAAATTATTTCAAAATCTGACCAGCCGTTTCAGAGGAAGATTTTTAAAGAATTTCCTAGAAAATTCCATTTGGTTACCATGGCAACCACAGTTTTTGATGGAATCAAATTCTAGGAGGTGTTGGTGTTTAAAGAAGTACTGACGATGCACTGACACACGAACCAAGATGGAGGACGGATACCGGGTAATCCTAAAAGCTCCCCTTGAGCACGTTGTGCTCAGGTGAGCTAAAAATCCATGAAAAAATGGATGAGAATCATAGGGTTGATGGGGTGTGTAGCAGTGGCTATTTCGTTTTCGTCAACGATTCACGAACTTACATTTTAATCAAATGTATATGCTTGTCGTCAATCAGTCATTTTACATGCATCACTCGGAAGTTGAACATTTAATTTGTTATGTACTTTATATCTGCAAGAGCGTAAATGTGTCATTATTCCATTCTTTGTGCTCACGTTCTTCAAAACCCGCTCGTCTTCACGCATTTTACCGGATACATTGTTGTTGTTCAAGACAAGGCATTGATCGGTTGTCTCTGCGTAGCAACAGCCAATCAACGTCATTTAAAGAACGTGCTATCCTTTGGGTCCGCTTGCCTGAATGGTCTATAAACAGCTTCGGGCCGATATTCAAAAATAATATAATAGGGAAGAAGGTAGAAGAGAAAGTAAAATGATTAAAAAGATTCTTAGAAAACTGATTATGCTGAATTGCTGAATTGTTGTAATAAAGAAAGATGATCGAGGTATAATTAAATCTTGGTTAAAACTTTATTAAGTCTTTGCTTCAGTAAATACAGACTAGTACCTGAGTTTCCTCAGTTTCTCTCTCAAACTCTTTCTCTCCCAATGTTTCGCAACAGCCAGCGTAACAGGTGGAACAAGAAGATGCATTTAAACATGATTAGGCGGATGCCTTTGAGGATATATAAGACATGGACAACGACAGCAACTGTGACATTCTTGTAGCACCTCATATTATAGCTTAAAGTGCTGCGTTCTTATAAGACGTAATGTGATACTCTAATTTCAATTCTGGAATTTCCTAGAAGATATCAGTATAACAGACAGCATAGATACAATATCAGACTGCATGCTTTGTAAAGTCTAATCTTGATTCAAGCTTTCCATAAAATCGGGTAAATACAAGATTGACACTTCAAAAGTCTACCTATTAACACTCAAATCTGTTTGTTTCCACGACCCTGAGGGAACGTGTTCTTCAAACACGACGAGAAAATGAAACTTGCTTTTAATGAGCTATTTCTCCATCACACACACAGTTTTTACTTGTCCTTTATTATTATTGTTACGTCTATTATTTGGTTAATGTGTTATATTACTGGATAATATTTTCAAATGAACAGATGTTGTATATAAATATTATATGAATGTTTAGCTTAAATATAGTCGTGAAGTATATAAAATTATAGAAGGAGACTGATTTTTTTCCCAAAAATTCAACTGAAATCATTGTGATAAAAAGTGAAATGAATCCTGTGATAGGAGTTTCATTTTTTTATCTCGTGATTGTGAAAAATAAAACTCAGGTATGGCGGATTTCTGCAATTCAATTTTCTTAGAACATAGCAAAAGAAACACGAAGTAAAAATGAAAAAAATGGTTTAGCAATTATTTCTCCTTTCATCATCATCTTTTCATAAGACTTAAACAACAGGTTCGTATTAAACAACAGGTTCGTAAAGCGTAAATAAAGTGAAGCTGACCATATTACGTGCACAATTCTAGCTTTTCAAGACCCTGACAAAAAAAACCTCCAGTAAACATTGTGGAAAAGAGTAGAAAATGAATTCATCCTTTCGCACAATGTTTTCTACCCCTTCTGAAAAAAAAAATAAATAAAATTTGGATCTTATCTAATTTGTTGTCTGCAAAAGCTTTCAATTTGAACCACAATAAACTTCTGTTAATAGGTTTATTGGTAACAGCTGGCACTTAGCGGTGCAGGTTGTCTTACGATTCCATACCTTTTCATCGAGATTATGAGCTATTTCTCTTTTGCCCCACTATTTCTTTTTTTGTCCCATAAGACTACTACTGCAGGCACACATTTTCATGGTTAAAAATTCCTACGATAGATTTCCAAAACGTGCTGCAAATTTTCATGGATGATAAACATATTGGAGTAAAATCTCTTCAAGACTTGCAATCTTTTCCTTTTATCAAACCCTTATTCACAATACACATTTTGAGACTATCCAAACTTCAGGAAACCTCTTGTTGACAATTCAAATGGATACAAAATGTGATTCTGGAAAAAAACTGAAAAGTATGGATGGGCTATGACGCAACCTCTTTCAGTTGGTGATTTCAAATTTTTGCACAATGTGCAAGGATTCAATGTCATGAGCATAAAAAAAATGGGTTTATTCTGGAGGTCTCCCTTCAATATCCCGCAGAACTTCACGATTTGCATAACTGTCTACCCCTCGTTTCAGAACAAAAAATCATATCGAATGAAAAACTTTCACCTTATGCACAACACTACTAAGAAAAACTACATGGTATTGATGCTGATGATCCACTGCCCGCACGAGGCAATGTAAAGAAACTGCTTGCCACTCTGGAGGATAAATCTCACTATATTCTACATTACAGAAACTTACAGCTGTATGTAAATTTTGGAACGAAAATCAAAGAAATCCACAGTTTTTTATAATTTCGACAGCAACCCTGGATGAAACCCTATATCGACTTCAACACCGAGATGAGAAAAATAGCCAAGTGCACTTTTGAAAAAGATTTCTACAAGCTCATGAATGTATCTGTATTTGGAAAGGTAGTGTTTTTTTTTTTTTTAATTTTATTTATGAATCACCTAATATATTTCCTTCAAGCTGAATATTTCCGTAACATTGAACGATTAGTTTTGTTTTCAGTAAAGATTTGCTTTGATGAAAAAAAAAAACATATTTTTATTTTTAAGCTTGTGACTAATGACATTGATATTCATTGCAGACCCTTCAAAATGAGCGCAAATATAAAAACATGGAGTTGGTACATCTCGAGGAGAGATTACGAAAACTATCCGCAAAACCCACCTATAAAACCACAACCATATTCTATGAGAATTTCGTGGTAGTTGAACTTCTACGATTCCAAGTGAAGCTTTTTAAACCCAGCTACTGTGGAATGTGTATCATCTCTTAGTTTTTAATAAACCAAACATACATGATGATGTTTTATTATGGATCATATTTGCGTTTTGTTACAGTTGTATTTGACATTATGCAGTGTTTACAGAAATTTTCCTGTGAAATTTCAAGAACTTCATTTTATCTATTTCAGAGTCAAGTAAATGTCTCATGTATTACTTATGGTATGGTTATATAAAACAAAGGTATGGAAAAAAGCTGCTAACGGTTTAAATCTACATGTGAAGTACAGTAGCTACCAATAATCACATTTTTTTCCTTTTTAAGTTGGGGAAAAAACATGGACGTAACTGATTGTGGTAAAAAATATGCATTGTTTATCAACTCTAAGTATCTGCTTTTTCAAGACCGATTATGCATGTATCAAGACTGGCCAAAATAAATGCCACAGGGCTTTTCATTGGCTACCATTTATGACTCCATGAGCATCATATAAACAAACTTGGTAGAGGTCCACTACGAGATGCTAGATGCCAAATATCCAAAATCCATGCCTTTAAGTTTCAGAGAAGAAGAATTTTAAAGTTTTCATTCTTTGTTCCTAGGTTAGAACTTGTGACCCCTGTGGTGGGGCCATTTTTGAACCCAGGGGCATTACTTTTACTAGAAGATACTACATACCAAATATCAAAGCTCTGGGCTTTCTGGTTTCAGACAAGAAGATTTCTTAAAGATATTGTAAATTTTCTCTTTTTTGTTGCCATGGCAACCAGAGTTAATGGATTAATGTACCGTAGTTATGCTTCTAAAACCAATTTCATCTGCAGTAGCAGGTCTTTTTGCTATATTTAACACTAAGGGTAAAAGTCTTCCTTCACTACCTTCAATTATGGATGCTGTCAAGTTATCATGAATTCCCATGAATGCTTGCATGAGTGGCAGTCTGTTGGATATGGAAACAATGCTTCGTCTATGTGTAATTGCCTCTCTCTTCCCTATAAATGTATGCCCTAATAATTTTGACCTTTACAGACTCTTTGAAAATGTGATATAAAAAAAAAACAAGAGGGCATCAAATAAACAACCTTCATAGAGGTCTAGTAGGAGATGTTACATACCAAATATCAATGCTCTATGCCTTCTGGTTTCCGAGGAGACGATTTTTAAAGATTTTGCATTTTTTCCTTTTTGTTGCCAGCGCAATTAGACTTAAGGTCCGAATTCAATTCTTTGGTATAGCTTTACCTAAGAAACACACCTGCCAAGTTTCATCAAGATTGGCCCAGTCATTTAGGAGATGTTTAAGGAAATCACTGACGGACAACGGACAAAGGATCATCACAACAGCTCATCTTGATCACTTTGTGCTCAAAAAGCTAGAAAGTGTACGAACAAAAACAGCTAGATTTGGTATCAAATGATGTCATCTTGGAATAAAAAGGGCAAAATGATACGATAGGCCACTGAAATACCTGTAACTAACATTTTCTCCTTTTTTACTCTTCAAAAAAAACTCAGTAGAGCCTCTTTTAACTTCGTCTGCACATGATTTGAGCTTGAACTTGTCACAGGGTAAAGACTTAAACCCTTGTTAGACAATTTTATGATTTTAGAGGCTTTTAAAAACCGTGTCAGAAAGGAAAAATTAGAGAAAAAGCATTTAATCTTTTTCCCAAAACATTCCTCTCTTTTTTTTTTCTTTTAGGAGACAAATTCCATCAATTGAAAACAGGGTAAGAAAAAAAATACATGTACCAAGTATCTTTCCTTTTTCCCAATTATTTTCTATTTTTTAGAGAGACAAATTTCATCATTCGAGTCACAAATAGCATAAAGTTCTTCTCTCATAATTTTGAATCTTTGATAGCTAAACATTGTAGCAACTAGTGTTGTAATTTACTACAAGAACAAACAAAAACTTTGTCATTGTTTTCCCTATACAATATGAATACCCATTTTATATAAAAGCTAGACATCTTGCTGCAGAAATGGAGAAAACCCCCTCTTTAAATAATATGCTCTTCTGGCACTTGCTGTGAGAGGCTTCCAATATCTCTTACTGGTGGAAGAAACTTTAATTTACAACAAGCCTACAATGCCATCAGTGAATATCACAAAAATACTGTCTTTCTGGACTTATGATCTTTGCAGTAGGCCAGTGCCAATTTCAGCGGTCTCCCAGTAAACCTGCAAAAAGGTATTGAAGACTCAAATGACATTCAGCTGAACAAAACACAATCCTACAACACCGATATGATGACAAACAATCCAGCTACTTTTCTGGCTTTGAAGGCATTTGATGCTGGAATGATTGCTTGGAAAATTTGCAACAAAATCCCCTTTGCTCACTGTAAGCTAATCACTATCATCTTCAAAAGCTCAATAGTGTCTGCAATTACCTTTTGATCTGTTATTCTCTCAATGCCAAATATAAAAAAAACTTGATGTTTTTTGATAACTGAAAATAGAATCCACTTAGACTCAAGTACTTTTGTCTCATAGACTTTAATAAACAAGCAGGTGGAACAGATCCAAGATCAGACTGCACATTCTGTGCAGTCTGACCTTGAGGTATACCATCCAGAAAACTAATAACTGCAATTGCCTTTTTATCTTAACCCTTTCCCAAACAGTAAATTTTGGACCAGACCAAATTGAAAGCATTATGCAGATGACAAATTAACAGTTTCTAAAAAGATGATTTTTCTGTATGATAGGGATGAAAACATTGTGGGAAAAGGAGAAAATGCTGGTTACCAGCATTTTCTCCTTTTCCTTCAATTTTTTCAAAAGGCCTCTATTCCTGACCCGTAAAAACCAGGGATTGTTTTGGAAAGGGTTAAATAAAAGTAGTTTTACTACCCAAAGGAAGACAGCTTTTGACTACATTATGAAAAAGAGAGAAAATGCTAAAAACCATCATTTTCTCTCCTATCAAATTCTCTTTTACCTATTCAATGACATCCAATCTTTATTTTGCAGCCAGATTCGATTTGTCTTCTGCAAGTGCTTTCATTATGGAGCCATCTTAAATAGTAAACTATCACTGTATAACAAAGACAGGTGCAATCTATACCCTAAATTACTGAAACCTCATTGATCAATTCATGGAAAAAAGTAAGTTATAAAGACACCTGTACAGCTGCATGGAAGGGCCATTGCAATATCAGTCTGTTTCAGTACAACTACAAGGTATGTCCATAAAGTTCATGGACACTGCCAAATAGTTAGCAATTTACATATTGGGCACAGAAACCTGATATCATCGTATAGAGCAAACTTTTGTTTGACAACATGTGATTAAAAAAATGTGCTTCTACTACATGTATGTATTGTTTTTCATTTATTGGGTCTAGCCTCTGCATGCCAATAAGCACTCGGAGGTGTGGACATTGTTTTGACGGCGCAACTGCGTTTTTTGATATTGTGCCGACATGATGTCAGATGCTTACCAAAGAATCAGAGAATGTAATTGTGAGATAATCAAACACAATTCTAGCCTTCCAGAAATTTTTTCCTTTGCTTCAGCCCCTTTTTAGTCTAAAAGTTCCCTAAAAGCCTGTACAGACTGACAACATTTTCTGTAACATTTTCGGAAACATGTTGTCCAGGTGCAATGTTGGCCAAAATGTTGTAAGTCTGCACAGAGCTGGCAACATTGGGAAACATTCGGAAACATGTTGTTGAAATGTTGTCGAAAGAATGCAAAACAAATCATGTTGTCCAGATGTTAATGATGTTGCCCAGTTTTATCCAATCAGGAACCAGCCAAAAATCACATGATGTGCCTGAAGTCATGTGATATGTAAACAACATCGCAGCCACTTAAGATTGGTTGTTGAGTGAGGTTGAGGAATTAATTGCAGTTTGGGAGGGGTGTAGATGTCTTTGGGATGTCACGTCCAAAGATTACAAGGACAAACAGAAGAAAAGATGCAATGCTGGAAATTGTTTATCAAACGCTGCCTCATCCATCCTAAAGAAATTGCTGTATGAAGGCTTTTCAGACAATCTCAATTCCTTCAGGAGGCAGTGGTAGGCCCCATGCCACTCTCTCATATATATCCAAGGCCTTGTCCACACTCTTCTCTTCTCATCTTGTCTCCATTGCTGTTTTTCATGCAGGACACTTAAAATTGTGGCAGAGGCCCCAACAATACATCTTCTTCTTGTCGAATTATCTATGTTTATGAGTTTCCCGCCAGAATTTTCCCTCCAAAATTTCTTATTTTTAGGAAACATCCGGTAACATTTGGAAAACATGTTATCGAACTGTTGCCGTGTGTAGACGGGATGAAATGTTTGTTGCCCATTGTTGCCCAGGTATGTTACCCAGATGGTTTCCGAAAATGTTACCGAAAATGTTGTCAGTGTGTACAGGCTTTACCTCTGACCCTACAATCCTCTTCAATCACCTTACTCACAGAGTCCACCAACCCTTCAACAAATATACCTTACCACTTGGATCTTTTATTATTATCAGTTGATATCTTTGATGCACACTCTAACAAAAGGACTACTAATAGCTTGTAATTGTAACAGTTACCGAAATATTCTCCATAATGTCGAAAATTAGTATTTTCTTTTCATCCAAATGTCTGATTTAAACTTCTGTTAACCCTTTCCCAAACAAGCCCTTGTTTTTACGTGTCTGCTGTACAAGTCTTTTGAAAACACTGTGGGAAAAGGACAAATTGCTCGTAACGAGCAATTTCTCCTTTTCCCTCAGTGTTTTCTGCCCATTTAGAGAACTTTCTGCCATTTTTATCAAATTTGAAATGTTGGTCTGTGGTCTGCAAACTCCATGAGTTTGGAAGGGTCTAAAATTTATCGTTTGGGAAAGGGTTAAGTTGAAAATCTCCTATACATTATTGGGGTCAACAAAAATTTAGATGAATGATTTGTCTTTCAATGTTTAAAAAAAGGGGGGAAAGGAGAATAGAAAAAACTGGATACCATCATTTTGTACTTTTCTATTAACATATTTAAAAGCTCTCTCAGGTACATGTATATTATATGGTAGAGGATGAAGTGAGATAATACTAAAGGCCTAACCTGCTATACAAGCTGTCATGAAGCAAGCCATACAACCAGATATTAAAGCTCTCATCGATACGTCAAGAATGTCTTTCTTCCTAGATGGCACCACTGCTGTCAATGCACCTATCATAATACCCAGTGCCACTACATTTGAAAATCCACAGAGGGCATAGGTTGCAATCATCTCAGAATGAGGCTAAAAAGAAATTCAGAATGGGATAGAAATTCAGAATGGGATAGCAAGAGTCAAAATGAGACTTGAAAAGAAATTCAGAATAACGCATATGAAAATCAGAATAAGACAGGAAGAAACACAAAATGAGGCTCTGACTCTCATGTGGCTTGAAAAACAATTCATGGACAAAAATCATAATGAAACCAGTAAAGAAAAATGGGCTGTGAGAATCAGAATGAGACCAATTGAAACTTCCTAAATGAACCTTTCTGATGTAAAATCTTATTTGAGCCAGATATATTTCCTCTTCATTTACTGTATGATAATGCTTTTAAAAAAATGGTCTAGTCAAGTTTTTTGTTGTTCAAAAACAAATAAATATACCAACAGAATTGTCAAAAGTCATGAAAATATGACATTCAAAATATAACCTTACAGAGATAACTCCTCCTTTTAAAACAATGTTTGTATCATTGAACACTCTTGTTTCTTTTAAACTTTGTACAATCCATGGGGTTGAACTGTTGATATGTTCTGTAAGAATCCAGTTGCTTGCACCATCCACACTCCAAGTTCCAGATCTACCACTAGATTGGTACTGTTCATACAGAATACGATTTCTTTTAACTTGCCCTAAATCTTCATAAGCTATGAATTCATTTACGAATGTTTTCACTCCTGTCATCCTTGCTACAATGCGACAATCAGCAAGCTCAACTCCCATCAGAAAAGCAATAGGCCAAAACAGATAGGAACATATCAGCTGTAAAAACAAGATAATTAACTCTTTACCAAACGACAAAACCTTAGACTGGTCCAAATTTAAAGCATTTTCAGATGACAAAATGAATGTGACTTAAGAATTGAAATTTGTTTCAGGAAAGGAAGAAAACATTGTGGGAAAATGAGGCCAGCATTTTCTCCTTTTCTCACAGTGTTTTTCAAAGGCTTCTTTCACAGAGATGTTAGAAGTGTAGTGGAGGGTTAAGAATGAACAGATTTGCAGCATGACAGGCTCACATTGACAACACAGTTGAAGAACCAGCAACCTACCAATTGTAAACAAATTGAAAGCACTTGCATACGACAAAATAAACATAACTCAAAAATTGGAATTTATTTCCAGCAGGGTCTGACACATTATCAGACCCATACTGGTTACCAGCATTTGCTCCTTTTCCCACATTTTTTTCAAAGACTTCTTACTCAGGCTTGAAAGACCAAGGATTGTGTGGTAAAGGGGTAAAACAGCCAAGCTAAAAATTATCAACATGTACAAGGTTGTCAGCAGAAGCCTATGACTGAACCCATGACAAAATGAGAACATTTCAAACTGGTACAATTTGAAAGCATTTTCTGCTAAAAATGCTAAAATTTGCATTTGATTGGATGGACTAAATTGAAGGAAGAGGAGAAAATGCAGCTTACTATCATTTTATCGTTTTCCAGAAATGTTTTCAAAACACCCTGTCTTTAGGGTCATAAAAAATCAGGATTGCATGGCAAAGAGTTAATATAAGGTTACCTCAAAAGAGAGAACTGGATAGTCTGGAGGAATCAGTCCAATCCGCTCACCAAACCACTGTAAAGTTACATTGACAAACTCCAACAAGGAAATGAAGGCAATAACACTAGCCAGTATGTGTGCAACAATAGAGATAGCCCCAACTGCACCTATAGATGCTGCATCAATTATGCCTGACCCTAACCTGTTGTAAAAACAAGAGGGCCATGATGGCCCTGTATTGCTCCACTGGCTAATAAGTTATAACACTTCTGGCCAAACATTACAATATTTGGCCAATTGGTTTCAAACTTGAGGACAAACAAAATTTTTTCTCTAAAATCCTTTGAGAAAGTTGTGACCCCCAGGCAAAGCCAATTTTGACCACAAAGCTATAATTTCTTGAATCCTGATGGAGGTCCACCAGAAAAAGCCCCATACCAATTAATACAGGTGTAGAATGTGATATTATAATACAAGAAGATTTTCAAAGTTTTCTCAATAAAAAACTCTGTAAAACAGGAAACCCAAGAGACAGTGCTATATTTAGTAGCTCTAGTCTTTAATATGGTTAGTAACAAGATGACTTAGAAAGTTTTCACAACAAAAGCCCCATGTAAAACTTGTGACCCCTGGTATGGGGACAAACTTGACCCCAATGCTATAATTTGGGCCCTCCTGGTAGAGGCCCACTAAATATAGCTACATGCAAAATTTGGTAGCCCTAGGCCTAAGGGCTAGGTACAAGTAGATTTTTAAAAAATTTCCCAAAATGAGCCCATGTAAAACTTGTGACCCCCAGGACATGGCCAAATTTAATCCCAGGGCTATAATATGGGCACCTTTGGTAAACAATCACTTGATAAAGCTAGACACAAAACTGAGTAGCCCTAGGCCTTATGGCTTGGTATGGGAAGATTTTTTAAAGTTTTTCCTATATAAGCCCATATAAAACTTGTGACCCCCAGGCCGGGCCAAATTTGGCCCCTGGCCTATCTTTTGGGTACTCTTGGTGGACAACCACATGTAAAGATACAAGCCAAATTTGGTAGCCCTAGGCCCTATGGCTAAGTACAAGAAAGATTTTTAAATTTTCCCATATAAGCCCATACAAAACTTGTGACCCCCAGGGCGGGGGCAATTTTGACCCCAGGGCTATTATTTGAAGGAATTCAGTAGAGGTCTACTAGATAAAGCTACATGCCAAATGTGGTACCCTCCGCCCTATGGTTTCAAAGAAAAAGATTCTTATAAAATTTTCAATATTTTTCAGTTTTGTTGCCATGGCAACCAGAGTTTTTGAAGGAATACAATTCTTTCAAGAAATTTGGAAGTGGACCATGGCAGGATCATTTCTGTGAAGTTTCATCAAAATTGGATGGGTAGTTTCAGAGAAGATGTTTGAAATAAAAGTTAATGTATGCAGCACACACAGTCGCACTGATGCACACACGACGGACACCAGGCCATAACATAAGCTTGCTGGCCTTCAGCCAGAGGAGCTAAAAATATAGTGCAAAATTACAGGTAGATAAAGATACCTTTCTGGTTATGTACCCGGTATATCTGTTTTGGTTCAAATTATCTGTGAAGTAATCAGTTTTTTGCAGAACAGTACTGCAAATGTGCTTACTGTGATCGGTCGGACTGGAACCTAATACTGTCATATTACATGCTTGCACTAATTCTACTTTCAGTTTCAGCTAGTATGCCTGAACTTCACTTTTGCTACTACCATCAAGACAGCCACAATACATTATGTAGAGTCTTAAATCTAATACCAGTAGAAAACCATGCCAGATTGATGTATCAAACTAGTATTTAAGCGATAAAATAAACAGATATGTTTTCCCACAATGTTTTCTACAGGCTTCTTTCCCAGGCTTGTTAAAAGTCAGGAATGTGCAGCAAAGACTTAAAGAGTATGCTAGTTAACAGCATTTTCTACTTTTACCAATATGTTTTCAAAAGTTTTCTCAGGGTCATTGAAACTGCAGATTGTTTTGTAAAAAGTAAAGCCATTTGTTTTTGATATCTGATTATTTAGCCTCAGGATTGTGTGGTAAAGGGTTAAGGCTCACAATATTCTGTTTATGATAAATTAATCTACTTACCTGGGTATATCAACCTCCTCATTTTTCTTACGTCTCTTTTCTTTAACCTCAGGATAGAACAACTTGGACATTGCAAGTGCAGCAGGAGCTGACATTACTGATGCAGACAACAAATGGTTTGCTGGCGCCTACAAAACAATGAGTTTGCTTATTCTGTGTTCTGTATTTTTTTTTTCTTTTAATTCAATACCCCTCCATCATTTTTAGCTATTTTCTCATCCTAAATTTTAAGACTAGATGTAGCATACCTTATCTGCTTTGATAGATTATATCAGCCAATTAAGTTGTTAGTTTTCAAACATAGAATTTAAACATTATTTGAAATAGAACAGGGACCTACTTCTTCTAAAACCAAACACATTAACTCTTTACCACACAATCCCGACTTTTAACAACCCTGAGAAAGAAAGCTTTTGAAAACATTGTAGGAAAAGGAGAAAATGCTGGTAACCAGCATTTTCTCCTTTTCCCACAATGTTTTCTACCCTATCCAAATCAAATTTCAAATTTTGATACACATTTATTTTGTCGTCTGCAAATGCTTTCAATTTGGACAAGTACAACACTTTGGCGTATGGTAAAGAGTTAACAATTCATACTATCAGTTATGAGAAACATGTATCAGAAATACATGAACTGAACACTAACAGATAACTAAAGCTCTGTAGGTGAGTGTCAAGGCTAAGCTGCAGTTGCTTTACACTGACAGATTCCAAGTCAAAAACAGGACATATAACTGTGTCAAAAATAATTTGAGGGTTACCTGTATGGCAGACATGGATTCCACCATGACAGCTAACAACAAGCCCAAGTCTGAATTAAATATCTTCAGTAATGTCCGAGAAATAAGACCATGTCAGAGTTTTTGAATGAAGACAAGAATGATGCCACAGACTCTGACAAACATAGGTTTATGGGAATATGTTAATTTTTTTCTACCAAAATAGCCATGCTAAAAACATAGAAATCATGAAAATATAAGTGGTTTTGAAAAAATAACTTTTATCGGCACATGGTTGTACACACGTTTGTTGTATTTCATCACTCTTCAATCTTGCTCCAAACATAAATACTATGACTAATTTTGGATTTCTACATCCATGATTGGTTCACATGTCCTCGTCTTCTATTGCAAGATAATTTTTTCAGTACAGGACAATGCAAATAATTTTCTGCTCATAAGTTCATCCAGTCTTAACACTGTAAAATTTCAGAACATGCAAAAAAATTTGGTTTGCACAAAAAATGTATGGGCTATTCCTGTCTATGCCACACATGCCTTTAACCCATTACCAAACAACAATATTTTAGACTGGTCCAAATTGAAAGCATTTGCAGACAACAAAATAAAAGTGACTGAAAATTTGAAATTTGTTTTGTGAAGGGTAGAAAACATTGTGGGAAAAGGAGAAAATGCTGGTTACCAGCATTTTCTCCTTTTCCCAAAAAGTTTTCTAGAGGCTTCTTTCTCAGAGGCGTCAAAAGTAGGGCTTGTGTGGTAATGGGTTTAGAGAATTAGACGTGTCATTTTTTTCTTCTCATCCTTTTCTTTCATTAGATTTGACATGAATATGAAGAAAAGACCAGAAAAAGTATCAGCTGTTTAACAAAAAAACAACGCACACTAATAGCTTAATTTTCTTTTTAACATGGCTTATCAGCATTTAAAATGAAACAAACAAGAAAACTATTGAGCCATTTTGTCTAGTAAGAATGTAAACTGATGGTTTTCAGAGAACAAATACCGAATGTTTAGCAAAGTGAAAGATTTGAATATCAGCATTTTTGTGATCTGTTTATTCTTTTGAGCAGTGTATCATACAGTTCAGATAAAACTAGGCACATGAGAAAATTTGGTCAATCAGATGAAAATATTATAGCAAAAAAATATTTTTATCAGTTATTAAAAACTCTTACTGCTGCTTACAAGCTTTTTCTGATTAGTTTTCAGAAATAGCATATAGCAAAGACATATATACCTACAGGGATGAGAGGTTCTGCTATGTCAAACATAATACTGTTGACTTTGTCATGCTTTCCCACAAACTTTACCACACAACAAAAATTTCAGACATATCCAAATTCAAAGCATTAGCACACAAAAAATGAATGTTGCTAAAAATGTGTGAGTTTCTGCACATGTGTATACAACATTTTAGCAATAAAAGAGCAAATGCTGGTTACCAGGACAAAATGCTTGTTAAGAGCATTTTATCCTTTTCTCACAATGTTTCATAGCTATCTTTCTCGGAGTTGCCCACACTCAGATTTGTATGCTAAAGACTTTCACTTTTTATCACATAACAAAAATATACACTAATCCAAATCAAAAGCATTTGCAGGGGACAGTTTCAATATGGCTCTTAAGTTTTCAAAAAGCTGCTTTCTTAGGGTCATCGAAAGTCAGGATTGTGAGGCAGAGGTTTAAGACTGAAAAAAATAGAAACCTACCCCCATCAGGATATAAATGCCCAAGGTACTACCAGCAGCTGTGGCAAACCCATTGGTCATCACTGTATGTAATTCTGATATGGTCATCTTGTCCAAAAGTGGCCGAACCAATGTTATAGTTTCTGCCTGAAAATAGCCATGAAGCTACATGTATGTACAATGAAACCAGACATTTATTTTATACATGCATAAGTCTGACCTAAGCACTGGAAATTCCTCTACATGTACATAGTCTGTGCTAGGATGTATTGCGTAAGAAGAGTCCCATTCAATTACAAATTTTATCAATGGAAGAAATACTCTTTCAAGTTTCCACCAGATGTAATAATTGGGCTCATGCATATGAACAACTATATGGCAAAAAGGGGACTTACTGCATCTCTGAGATTTGTGATAAAAAAACCAAGCAAGCCAGTACATACTTATGGATCCACAATATCCACCTTTGTTTTTTATTTTTTTTAAAAATTAACTTAATCATGAGACAGACTGTTCCATTCACATACAGGAAATTGACAGATACCACAGAGTTTTGGTCCAGGTCAGCCTGTGCGGAATGCATGGGCTAACCTAGGTTGAGAGGCATTAAGCCCCCTTAAAAATCAAATATGCCATAAATTCCAATTGTGCCTGTGGGTGGGTAGAAAATGCTGTTGAAAGAGGCAAAACAAGTCACTGCCACAAATAAAACAAAATTTGATCATTTTTTTTTTCCAAACTTGTTACAGTGAGATTACAGGTTTACATGCATTTTATAGGTTCGTATAGACAAGTAACAATGATTTACCTGATCTTGGCACTGCCATTTTTCATGGGTGTGTACATATCACAAATTTTTTACATTGATAATGAGAAAAGTACTATTGTTACACAGAACCACCTGAAAACATTTTCTTTTTTTTAATAGTGCAACCACCATATAATATCCTAACCTCTTCTGCTGTTTTCTCAAGACAAAAAATAATAATGTAGATCTACATAATGTTCCTGTTGGAAGACAAATATTGGGGGGTGAATGTAACATGGCAAATTTTACGATTTTAGATACCAACTTTTCATAAAAGTTCAGAGTGAGAAGACTTGACTCATTTAATATTCTGAAAAAAAAAAAAAACATGAAAAAAAACTGTTTCTTTTGCTCGGGTATGTAGGTCTATACTTAAATTGCCGATCTTGAACGGAATGTATTTTTTTTTTGTCCGGGACATTCTGGATAATTCCAACACTGTGATAACTTGTCCCATTGGGACTTTGAGGTTTTACTCCTTGTTTGTTCATGTTTTCAGCTGCTGTATTGCTGTATTGGGGTTTAACGCCACTTTAACAGCTAAGGTCATATCATGGCGGTCAGTGACGCACATGTGTTTCCTGGCTTTCTCACACCGGTACTAACACAGCTTTCTTTCCAAAGCCACTGACTACTTTTCTCACATGCTTCAGCAGAGGTAAGAGGCGAAAATACACCGGAAAGAAAGTTCGCCTCAGCATTTGCTGACAACAAATTAAATGTTGCTCAAAAGATGTCTTCTGTGTTTGATAGGATACAAAACTGTAGAAAAAGGAGGAAGTGCTGGCTACCAGCATTTTCTCTGTTTCCTTGTTGTGCCTTTTTTTTCTCTGGGTAGTTAGAACTCATTGTGTAGTAAAGGATCAAGCTATCATAAAGTACAGAGCTACCAACATCAAAATTAGAAACAGATTGTATCATACCCATCCAACAAAAATGTTGAAGGCAGCATGCAGAGACTCCATGGCTCCTGTTCCAAGACTGATTTGCATGATAAATGCTATTTTCTCAATGAGTACTTGAATGACTCCAAGATAGTACAGAACACCAATGGTGGCACTGAAGAACACTAAAACTGGCATCACCTGAAACACAGTTTCTGTTTTATAAAGTATCACTTTATAACCTGCATATAGTAAACATAAAATAGCTCTTTTTGCAAGAATGCTTCCACATGTATGAATTTTTTATATCAAACTGGATTAAAAATAGAAAATAACATGTTAATTCTGATTCAAATATGGCTCAGGCTGCAATGAACAGTTCTGATATGGCCTGCAACATGCGAAAAAGAAGCATTCAAACATTTGTGTAAAGTGTCATCTTGGATCAGTCTATGCAGGCTAAAGAATAGGGTAATTGAGGGTAAAGAATTGATTCTTTGTTACAAGCAGTAATTTATTTACCAAACTTTTTTATTACTTTACTTAAGTTTTTATTTTACTTTTTTCTAACTAGTTTTTGTGAATGAAAAACTTTTAAAGAGTAAATCTATTCAAACAGTTAAGATTTTAGACTTGTCGAAACGGAAAGCATTTGCATAGGACAAATCAAATGAGGCTGACATAATGGCAACCGCCTGTTGTGAAAAAAGGAGAAAATTCTAGTTTTCAGTAGCTTCTCTTTTGTAACTAGCATTTATCTTTATTCCACAAGGTTTTCAAAAGAAAGGATATTTCCTGAGAGTTTTAAAACCATAATTGTGTGAAAAAGAGTTAAAGAAAGACATTTAAATACATAGAGTAGAGAAATCACCAGAAATGCAAAGGAGTGGTCCATGAAATTAGGCCCAAATATAAACCGAGATCCTGCTTCTGTGTATCCCAAGTAATCAGTGACACGATCTCCCAGCCAATGAAAAGCCTCATAGCCCCACCTTGTCCGTAAAACAACCAAAGCAAACAGAAGTTGTAACAGCAGGCCCCATAATACAGGTCTCCATGACACCTATTGAAATGCAAAAATAAAGTGATCAAAGGATTGAAGGTCCTGAAAAGTGAAATTGTGGAACAATATCAAGATTAATATTCATGCTGTCATGAACAATAAAATTTCCATTAGATTTATATATGCATGTACATGTAATTAACTAGTGAAGTTTGCAATGGCCAGGAAAGTAAAAGTTGTTCTGCCAAGTAGGTAAAACAGCAACTGTTAAATTATTTCTAATTAATGAATGGTAATTGGATCTGTCAATCTGACATGGTTTTCTGCTAGTGTAAGATTTGTCCCTTTACCATACGATCCCAGCCGTTATTGACCCTGTAGAATAAGACTTTAACTCTCAACCAAACAATCATGAACATCATTCAGGACCTTTAAGAAAAAGACCTTTTGAAAACATTATTGGAAAAAAAACATGCTGGTAACCAAACATGAACAAGCCTTATATTTCGTTCTCTAATAAAAAATTGAAATAAACAATCTTACCTGCCTAGCGTCAGCAGAGAAAAAGAACATGAAAGTCACAAACACAAAAATCCCAAGTATACTTGACAAAGAGGCTGGTCGTCTCAGAGCTGTGTCAATCAATACAAATAGTAGGATGGCTGATACCAACACTAGGGTTAAAACACTGAAATATAAAGCAGTGCTGGTTTGTTGATTGCTTTGTTGGTTGATTTAATGAACGATTGTTCAGTCGGTCAGCCTGTCTGTTGGTCAGCCTGTCTGTCAGTAAGTTTGTTGGTTGATTGACTGGTTGGTTCGTTGGTTGCTTGGTGGTTGTGAATGGGCGCAAAGGTGGATTGGTTGGTTTGTGAAAAAAAGGGAGGTTGGGTTGACTCAATCTATCAGCTCATTGGTTGGTTGGATTATGTCATTACTACCAGAACTGAAATTCGTCCACAGGCTTCCATTTTAATTACATAAATAATATCCAAAATGACCAGTGCTTGATAAATCATGAGATCTTTGTTAAAAACCAACATATGTGTGAATGACACAAACTTATGCTTTAGTTGTAAATATACATATACCTTCTGAATTAAAATAGTTCTAGAGAAGCTGACACATAATTATTTGTACTTGTACCTAAAAATGACACAAAACTCAGATTCACTTCAGTCATAAGTTTTATGGTTGCAGGAACCATAAAACTTGTGTTGGACATTATTTTTGGACACAATAGACGAGAAGACAGTGCTTTAATAAAGCAAATCACTTGATGCTGATGTGACATGACAAAATCTTCTCTCAAACATGTTTATCATAAAAATACTTTGTAATGACTATAAATATAAAAACTATTTGCAGACACAAAATAACAAAAGAAATGCACCACATGTGCCAACTTTCAGCAGCTGTTGCTTGATTTTCAGTGAAATTTCAAGCTCAAACAAGGGACACAACTGTGTAAAAATGCTTTGATGTTTATCTGCCCTTGTTATATAGGTTCCCTTTTCATAGTGAACAGTTTGTCCAACTTCGAATTGAACATTTCCGGTGAAGGCAGGGATATTACAAAATGTCAAAGTTTTTGAAAATATCAAAGTTTTTGAAAATGTAAAAGATTTTTTAGGAAGACACAGAGGAGAAGAATGCCAGGACTATAGCAATTTACCTCAAAGTTTTCTTAAAACAGCCAAGCCATTAAAGTGGCTCAGCTGATGGTAATATGCTTTGAAAGGATTGAATTATATTGTGGGGGAAAAGGATTTTTCCTCAAGAAAGTCAAAACAAAGGAATTCTCTATCAGAGAAAATTAACCCTTTACCACATAATGACGACTTCTGACAACCCTGAAAGAGAAGGTTTTAGAAAACATTGTAGAAAAAAGGAGAAAATGCTGGTAACCAGCATTTTCCTCCTTTTCCCACAATGTTTTCTACCCTTCCCATAGCAAATTTTTATTTTTCAGTCACATTTATTTTGTCATCTGTTTTTGTCACCAGTCCAAAAATTTGTTGTTTGGTAAAGAGTTAAATTATTTTTAAAACAACAACAACCATACAAACTATTCAGTTTACATACAACTTGATAAGCCTTTGATATCTTGAAGTTTCTATGATGATGGGTTGAATACAAACACTGTATATCTTCTCACCATAATACTTCTTGACATAATGATAGGCAACACCAAAAACTACCAATAATGTTATCACCAGTAGCCGTACTGATGGCTCATCTCCAAAACTGAATCTGAAAAGTATCATAAACGATAGTTTTAACTATAATACACACAAATGGCTGCCTATCTCTTTACCAAATGAAAAAAAAATTTACACTCATCCAAACTGAAAGCATTTTTAGATGAAAAAATAAATCTGACTGAAATACTGCATAATATTGTTTTTCTTTTGAAGAGTAGAAAATAACCTGGGGAAAAGAAAAAAAATGACAGTTAATAGCAGTTTTGCCTTATCCAACCATGTTTTCACAAGCGTGCTGTAATTATAATTCTAGATTGAGTAGTAAAGGGTTGACCCTTTAGCATACATTCCTGAGTTTTGGACAACCCTGAAGAAGAAACCAATTTAAAACATCATGGGTTTGAATCCCACCAGATATGGTTTGCATTTCAGCTATGCAGTAGTTACGAACTTTCATGTTGGTAAGATGGGGGCTTGTCCGGAATTGGCCATTGAGCCATTAATCCCATTTGTTGTCCAAAAACGGGCTTTCTGGCTAACAAGGCTTTGAGGCATCAATAAATGATAATTTTAACCCATTACCAAACGACAATATTTTGGACTGGTCCAAATTGAAAGTATTTGCAGACGACAAAATAAAAGTGACTGAAAATTTGAAATTTGTTTCGTGAAGGGTAGAAAACAATGTGGGAAAAGGAGAAAATGCTGGTTACCAGCATTTTCTCCTTTTCCCACAATGTTTTCAGAAGGCTTCTTTCTCAGGGGTGTCAAAAGTAGGGTTTGTGTGACAATGGGTTAAGAGGGGGTGTGTTACTGGAGACCATAGCTTCGTCCCAAATTAGATATAATATCTAACAACTGCATTAGGGAGAGACATGTATCTCTTCAGCTTGGTTATGGTATTGGCCTTTCGTTTGTACCTTCTAAGTTCATATCCTGCCTGATTTTCTGCTAAGCATTTTTTTATTCATCTGTTTGCTTGTTACGGACTTTGTTCGTGAGAATATATCTAACCTATCTCTGTGACACAAGATTTTAAGCCAGAATTTAGAAAAGGCTTGTGTTTGTATCAAGTTAATAATAGCAAGCATCAATTATGTGGGATCATATTCAAATGAGTATGATGACATCACATTTGACTATATAAAAGTAACCAGCATTTCTACTTTTCCCACAATGTTTTCTACTCCAACAAATACAGAAGTCAACATATGAGATACTTTTATTGTCTTATCTGCAAATACTATTTTTAACTCATTACCAAACAACAATATTCTAGGCTTGTCCAAATCGAACGCATTTGCAGAAAACATAATAAAAGCAACAGTTCCAGAAAATTTGAAATTTGTTTTGCTAAGGGTAGAAATCATTGTGGGAAAAGAGAAAATGCTGGTTACCAGCATTTTCTCCTTTTCCCACAATGTTTTCCAAAGGCTTCTTTCTCAGGGTCGTCAAAAGTAGGGATTGTAGTTAACGAGTTACTTTGGTCTTGTCAAAAATTTTGTCACTGGTAAAGTATTTTACTCTACACCAAAAGACAAAATTATAGACTCTTCAAAATTGAAAGTTGTTGCAGGTGACAACTGAGTGTGGTTGAAACAATGAAATTGTGAACATTGTGCAAAAGAGCAAAAATGCTGGTTACCAGCATTTTCTCCCTTTCCCACAATGTTCTTAAGAGGCCTCCTCGTCATGATCGTTTCATTCAGGATTTTGTGGTAAAGAGTTATCATTTCAAGAATTTTAATCTTAACATAACAAAACTGACAGCACAAGCAGATGACAAATAAAATCTGCATAAAATAATGGAATTTGTATATGGAAGGGTAGGAAACACCGCAGGAAAAGGAGAAAAATCTAGTTACCAGCAATTTGTCATTTTCTATGGTATACTTTTCAGGATCGTTAAAATTCTGGATTGTGTGGTAACAGATTAAATTACATGTACATGCAAATGAGATTTATTTCCTGAATTATTTCCCACTGAACTGAGACATTTTTCTAATTAATGCACAATAGGTTCCAACAGTGGATGAATAAAACAAAGACCTTGGCAAAGGTACTATTTACCGAGCCACTAAATTTTCAGCTTGGTCCAAATTGAAACCATTTATTTTGCAGACGACACATTTAAAGATTGCTCAAATGTTGGACTTCGTCCTTGATAGTGTTATGGGAGACCACTACTTCATGAATGGCTTCACCCTAATTCAAATACAATACCTAACAACTGCGACAGGGAGAATTCTCTTTAGATCCATCCACATGTTCTAGGTTCAAATCCTGCCCGATCCCCGAATTTCTGTTAGGTATTTGATTATTGTTATCTTCATAACACACTTAGTTCCCCAACAAGGAAAAAGATTCGGAAAATGTTGTGGGTAAAGGAGAAAATGCTGGTAATCAGCATTTTCTCCTTTTCCCACCATGCTTTCTACCCTTTCAAACAAAACTATCCTTATTTGAATAACGTTTATTTTGTCATCTGCAATTTAGACTAGATTAAAATTGTGTTGTTTGGTAGAGAGTTAACCCTTTCCCAAACAAGCCCTGGTTTTTACGTGTCTGCAATATGTCTTTTGAAAACACTGTGGGAAAAGGAGAAATTGCTCGTAATGAGCAATTTCTCCTTTTCCCCCAGTGTTTTCTACCCTTTTGAAGAACATTCAGTCATTTCCATCAAGTTTAAAATTGTCGTCTACAATTTCTTTCAGTTTGGAAGAGTCTGAAATTTGTTGTTTGGGAAAAAGCTAAGCACATACCTAAAAGCTGCACCAAGGTAGAAGAAATACAGAACAACAACAATCCCAAGTACAACCCTCCAAATTATGTGTTTGTAGAGATGATAATGATGTTCTAGGGTCAGTCTCACATATAACAGCCCTTGTACAGGTGACAACGCCCTGAAATAGTGAAGACAGGGCTCACATCTAACCATAGGATCATCTTGTCTCCTAGCTGTCATCCCCATTTCAATCTGTATTTCCTGCAAGAGCCAAAGAAGTTGTTTTTTCTGTTAACTCTTTACCACAAGAGAAAATTTTAGACTGGTCTAAATTCAAAGCAATTGCAGATGACAAAATTGAAATTTGTTCTGGGAAGGCTAGAAAAGACTGAAAATTGAAATTTGTTCTGGGAAGGGTAGAAAACACTTTGGGAAAAGGAGAAAATATCTTCTTTTCCCACATTGTTTTCAAATGGCTTCTGTCCCAGGGGTGTCAAAAGTAGGGATTGTGTGGTAATGGGTTAATTCTTTATAAATTTGTAAAAATTTGGACTAGTCCAAATTGAAGGCATTTGCAGATCCTGATGACAAATCCAAGGTTGCTACAATGATGACATTTGTTCATGACAGGGTAGAGAACATTGAAGGTAAAGAAGAAAATAATAGTTACCAGCATTTTCTCCTTTTCTCACAATATTTCTCACAATATTTTCAAAAGCTTTCTTTCCCTGGGTCATTGAAAAAAAGAAATATAATTTAGATCACCTTAGACCTTTTCATTTGACAACACAACCCAAGTTTGATGACCCTAAGGATGCCTTTGGAAAATATTGTGGCAAATGAAGAAAGCACTGCTAATCATCCTTTTCTCCTCCCACAATGTTTTTAAATCTTTCTGACATTAATTAATTCATCTGAGCTATATTTAATCTTCAGTCTAAAAATGCTTTCAGCTCAGCCCATTCTAAAATTTTATCTTTGGTTTAACTCATTACCAAACGACAATATTTTAGGCTTATCCAAATTGAAAGCATTTGCAGACAACAAAATAAAAGCGACTGAAAATTCGAAATTTGTTTTGTAAAGGATAGAAAACATTGGGGGGAAAGGAGAAAATGTTGGTTACCAGCATTTTCTCCTTTTCCCACGATGTTTTCTAAAGGCTTCTTTCCCAGGGTTGTCAAAAGTAGGGATTGTGTGGTAATGAGTTAAAGGTGGGTATTTTCAGATCTCACCAAATTATAAAATTTATATATCACTGAAATTCATATGAAAAAATAATACAAATCATCAATAATTAAGATTCATAAAATTACCAAAAAAATTTTTTTGGATGGTATTCCCTTAAAAGGCTACGTAGCCTCTTAAGGTATTTTTAGATTTCGCACCAAAAATCAATAAAGCATTTCGGGAATGCCTAGTGACTGGCACGTGACTCATAACGCTTAAATTCTATTACAGAGCAAACATGTAATAATTATTTTCCATGATGTCTTCTTCAGACGCTATGTTTGAAACTTTGTGTATTCCTGTATGTACATGTAAATGAGCGAATAGATCATCTAAAAATAGAACATGTCCCCCGTCAGTGTCGACCTGGGCTGTAGTAAATCTCTGATTTCTCGTGTTGTTGGACGATGTTCGACTACTGGGGTTTTATGAATGAAAATTAAAAGGCTTTGGGAGTGTAAGGATGATTTTTTTGCATTTTTGTACAATTTTCGTCCCAAAATCTCAAGGGCCACCTTTAAAGGTGGCCCTTCAGATTTTGGGACGAAAATTTTACAAAAATGCAAAAAAATCATCTTTATACTCCCAATGCCTTTTAATTTGCGTTCATAAAACTCCAGTAGTCAAAAACCATCCAACAGCACGAGAAATTAGAGATTTACTACGGCCCAGTTTGACACCAACGGGAGACACGTTCTATTTTTAGAAGACAAATTCGCTCAGTTACATACAGGAATACACAGATAAAGTTTAAAAATAACGTCCGAAGAAGACATTATAGAAAACAATTATTACATGTCTGATATGGAAGGGAATTTAAGCATTATTAGTCACGTGCCAGTCACTTGACATCCCCACAATGCTTTATTGATGTTTGGCGCGAAATCTAAAAATACATTAAGAGGCTACGTAGCCTTTTAAGGGAACACCATCAAAAAAAATCTTTTTTGTAATTTTATGAGTCTTAATTACTGACGATTTGTATTATTTTTTCATGTGAATTTCAGTGATATATACATTTTTCAATTTGGTGAATACCCACCTTAATTTTCTAAATACCCACCTTTAAGTCCTGAATTATGGTAGAATCATCAACAAAAGCTACTAACACATCATCTCCTTGAGTTTAATTAACACTTTACCTTACAATGCGGACTTTAAACTTCCCTGAGGAAGAAGGCATTTAAAAATATTGTGGGAAAAGGAGAAAATACTGGTAACCAGCATTTTCTCCAATATTTTCTACACTATCAAAGACAAAATATCCTAATTTGAGTCACATTTAACCCTTTCCCAAACAACAAATTTTAGACTCTTCCAAACTCAAGGAGTTTGAAGATGACAATTTCTAATTTGATAAAAATAGCAGCAAGTTCTCCAAATGGGTAGAAAACATTGTGGGAAAAGGAGAAATTGCTCGTTACGAGCAATTTCTCCTTTTCCCACAGTGTTTTCAAAAGATACTTAAAAACAAGGGCTTGTTTGGGAAAGGGTTAAAGTGCCATCTGCAAATGCTGTGAAGTTAGGCATGTCTACTACACTTTTCTTGTGTGGAAGATTTAATCCTTGATTAAACAATCACTAGTTTTCACTACCCACCCTGAAAAAGAAGCCTTTTGAAAGCATTGTGAGAAAAGGAGAAAAAGCTGGTAACCAGCATTTTCACCTTTTCCCACAAGGTTTTCTACCCTATCCAAAATAAACGTCAAATTTTTTGTCACAATTAATTTTCTGTCTGCAAATGCTTTGAGGTTGGACCAGTCTAAAATTTTGTCTTGTGGTAAAAAGTTAATTGACCTTGAAAAAGAAGCCTTTTGAAAGCATTGTGGGAAAAGGAGACAATGCTGGTAACCAGCATTTTCACCTTTTCCCACAAGGTTTTCTACCCTATCCAAAATTAACTTCAAATTTGTTGTCACAATTATTTTTCTGTCTGCAAATGTTTTCAGGTTGGACCGGTCTAAAATTTTGTCATGTTGTAAAGAGTTAATTGAATTGACCCTGAAAAAGAAGCCTTTTGAAAGCATTGTGGGAAAAGGAGAAAATGCTGATAACCAGCATTTTCTCCTTTTCCCACAAGGTTTTCTACCCTATCCAAAATAAACTTCAAATTTTTTGTCACAATTAATTTTCTGTCTGCAAATGCTTTCAGGTTGGACTGGTCTAAAATTTTGTTGTGTGGTAAAGAGTTAATTGAATTGACCTTGAAAAAGAAGCCTTTTGAAAGCATTGTGGGAAAAGGAGACAATATTGGTTACAGGCATTTTCTCCTTTTCCAACAAGCATTTCTACCCTATCCAAAATAAACTTCAAATTTGTTGTCACAATTTTCTGTCTGCTAATGTTTTCAGGTTGGACCGGTCTAAAATTTTGTCATGTGGTAAAGAGTTAATTGAATTGACCCTGAAAAAGAAGCCTTTTGAAAGCATTGTGGGAAAAGGAGAAAATGCTGATAACCAGCATTTTCTCCTTTTCCCACAAGATTTTCTACCCTATCCAAAATAAACTTCAAATTTTGCGTCACAATTAATTTTCTGTCTGCAAAATAATGCTTTCAAGTTGGACCGGTCTAGAATTTTGTCATGTGGTAAAGAGTTATTTGCTTCATGTAATTACAATGTTGCAAAAGGCCAAATAGCTCATTATGACTGATCTTTCCCCTGGTATGAATGCTGCAGGGAAAATTTACAAGGGCACCATAATTGCAGATGACAATGTTTTGTTGTAGGTGCTTTTTTCAATCAAAATTTTATGTCAAAAACTTAAAAGGGGTACAACTGTGTCAAACATTGTTAATTGTCTTCCCTGGTGTGGCTTTTTCTTTCAATAGTCATTAGCCAACATCAAGTCTACAGAAAATACATACATATGTACCTTCATAGAAGAAAGTCTCAAACTTTTCACATGACAAAGATTATCAAGTTCATAGCAGGACTATGATATTGTACTATGATAAAAGAGGGACTATAGGGCTTGAAATCTGAAAAAAAGGGGGTTTTCAGGCATGTGTATTAATTGTTTTTGCAGATCAGTCTAATCCAAGACAGCACTTTACAGCTACATAAGATTTTGTGCTACAGTAGATGTGTGCAAAAGAGATAATTACATAAATCGAAGAGTTATTTTGGAATAGCCTGCAGAGACTGTGCAGGCTGATTGAAGACCACGCTTTTCGCAAACGTCCAAATGCCTCTTGTAACTTCTTTTAACATATTGCAGACATATGACAATACAGAGCTAAGACAAAAGTCAAATATCCCTGAGGAAGCAATAACAGCCAAACAAATGATCGTCTCCAGGAGGTAATATGTACATATGGAAAAAAGACCATACCTTCCGATCTTCTCCTGGTTCTGATACCTTTGAAGTGTTGGCCTCCAAGGATGCATCAGGACTCTCTGGATTACTGCTTAGTGATTGTAACTCAGTTGCTGCGTTGTCACCTTTTTCATTTGACAATGCCATCCTGAAATATGCACTAGAGTTCCAGACAGAGGGAGTGATTTTGATGTCTAACTTGAAAATATAAATTATTCTCCTCTAAACCCTAGGTTGTGGGTACTCATTAGAATCATCTCATTGAGACGATTCTAATGGGTACCCACAACATAGGGTTTGGAAGAGAAATAATGGATTTAGAATACTATCGCTATGTCTTATATGGAGCTCTGATGCACCATTACTCTTTTTTTTTTTCAACCTTTCACAATACAGCAAAATCTTAGATTCCTTCACCAAAGAATTTACAGACCAATTTTCAAAAAGTTTTCTAACAGTGATGCTTATCTCTGAATATGTAGAAAGAATTCTGGGAAAAAAGAAAATGTGGGTTACCTGCATATTCTTCTTTTTCCACAATGTTTTCAAAAGCCTTTTATTCTAAGGGTTGTTAAAACTTGGAACTGTGTGGAAGAGGGTTAAATCAAGTTTTAAACCTTTACAGGTGGCTCTTCAGATTTTGGGACGAAAATTTTACAAAAATGCAAAAAATCATCCTTGTACTCCCAAAGCCTTTTGAGTTCAAAAAACCCCAGTAGACATGCAATATCCCCCAGCCCTTTTTCAAACTTAACAAAAAATAAGTTAGATCTAGTCAATTTAAGTTTAAATTGAAAATGTTCAATGATGTTTAGTTGAACATGTTTTTTTTTACCCACAAAAAAGCACAGGTTACGTTTAATTACACAATCTGTAGTATTTATAATACTTCTGAAAAATAGCTTTTTACAACCTTGTAACAACTTCCCCCCCTTTCTCACAATATATTTTTACCTGTCGAAGCCTTATATTATAACGGTTGTTTGCAATGTTTTCAATCTAAAAGAGTCCAAGATTTTATTAATTGGTTAAGAGTTAAATTTACAATATTTTCAGTACAGAATATATATTATAATATCCGCCCTTAAAAAATATGTTAATCTTTTAATTAACTGAAAAAATGTGTAAATATTTATACTTGTAATGATAAGAAGGTGTAACCGAGTCACCGCTCATAGACAACAAAATCTTTTACTTATCCATGTTGAGGAAATTTCCTGATGCTAAAAATGTTTCAAAAGAGAACTTCCAAAGCGAAGAAAAGGAAAATATTAGAAAAATTTCCATCAGAGCATTTAATGAATTAAAAAAAAAAAATCAACCCTTCAGTTTTTCATCTGAAGCAAACTGTCTCTCAAATCATCAATATTTACAAAGCATTCTTGAAAATGTATAATCAGGCAATATACAGCACCTTAAATACCATTGTGAATAATTGATTCATTCACCACATAATTATAGTTACTACACTCTTTTGGGGTGTGAAAATTGCACCTTTTGTTATCCAAACAATGTAATTAACGTATCTCATTTTCATAAAAGTGCTAATTCTTATGAAGGATTTTTTTTTTCTGATTTTTTGAAATGGATAAAATATATATTAATAATGATGGATAAGGATATCGTGGTATCTGATGCTTTTTCCCTAATGTGAATTGTATTTGCCTAAAAAGAGAGATACACATGTAATGCAATTTTATTATGAAGCGTTTGATAGACTTAGCTACATGTTCTGTGATATGCTTCATTATTTGTTAACCCTTTACTCCATAGATACTCATTTCTACGCATTGCTTGTAGGAGCCTTTGGAAAACATTGTGGCAAAAGGTGAAACTGCTCGTGACGAGCAATTTCACATTTTGTCACAATGTTTTCTATGGTATCAAAAGGTGTCATATACACATAAGAAACGGCTTCGTCCTTGATGTGATTTAGGGTCAATTAGAGATAACATAGAAATACCTTATGGGGTAAAGGGTTAAATCACAGGAATTTGACATTCTATAACCAAAATAAATGATAAAACATGAAAAAAAAAACTCCCCTGTATAATATTATACAGGGGAGATTTTCTTTTTCATATTTTATCATTTATTTTGGTTATAGAATGTCAAATTCCTGTGGTTAAATATCTGTGATATGCTTCATTATTTGTTTTAATCATGTAAGGCAAATTTGAAATAAAGCAGAATTAAGAATTATCATCATCAAGATGGTGAAAAATATATTTCTAGTAATTTGTTGAAAGATGGAAGATAAAAACACTATAGAAATAATGGGTACATTTTGACCTCACATTGGGTACATTTTGACTCCACTTGGGTACGTTTTGACTTCAGTTGGGTATGTTTTGACTCCACTTGGGTATGTTTTGACTTGGGTATGTTTTGGTTTGGGTACATTTTGACTGTAAACCACTGAAGGTACTCCTCCTTCTGCAAGTTTTCTTCCAGGTTAGGTTCATTAAAATTTGGATTCATCTCCCATATAATTAAACAAACAGCTTCGAATACGGTGGCTGCGTAATTTAATACAAGCACGTTTTCTTATTTTTACGTTTATGTAAAAATTGAAACGTTGGCCGTTTAAGACATTTTTTCCTTTCCGTTACTTTGCTCCAGTTGTTCTTTAAACAAAATAAACCCAAATTTTTCGCACAATGATTCATACCAATGTGAAATGTGTGCGCACAGACTTGGATCGAACTAAAATGGTCAGGCGATTCATTTATTTTTTCATTTTCGATGATTGTACGGTTTGAAAGAAATTGAATACGGCCATTTAATATTGTTAGAAGAATACACTGTAATATATTTCCTTGTAGTTTTAAATTCAAAAGGTCATGCAAACTGTTTTTCATCTTGAAAACATCAAAAGACATGTTCAACATGCGAACTATTTTTCGTCCGCTTCCAAAAAATCTCGGGAATTTCTAGCAGGGGAATCTGACAAGGCCGTGAAATCTGATCTTTTCAAAATTTTGATCATGAAAAATGTTTCTAAAAACTCTATGTTGATGCATATCAAATTGTTTCTTTATTATATGTAAAAAAAAATCAAACCTTTTCCACAAGCCCTTTGATTTTGAATTAATCCTTACCATCTTATATTAAAAGATGGGAAGAGTTTCTATTTATTTGCTTCGTCAGTGTCTGAAAAACTTGAACTTTATCTACAGCATACAGTGTTAAATTTTATGGTCACTCAGGAAGAAAGCTGTTGCAAGCATTGCGGGAAAAGTAATTCTTTCCTTTTCTCGAAACTCTTTACCATGTAAGCTTCATTTTTTTGTAAGATGGTAAAGAGTTTCTACCTTTATGTTCAAGAAACTGAAATTTTATTCAACAGTGATTTGTGTGCATGTAAGATGGTACAGAGTATCTATTTCTTCTTATACTTTCACAAAGACGAAAAGTTGAAAAAGGATTTTTTTTTTTTCAAAACACTTTACCATTTTAATGAAAATATTTTGGTAAAATGGTTGGGAGTTTCTACTCAATTTGCTTTTTGGTGTCTTGAAACTGCAATATAATGTAACAGCATGCATTGCTGAGTACTATAGACACTGAGGAAAAAAGATTTTTCAGACAATAGGGTAAAGCAGTACAAAAAAAAAATAATAATAATAATTTCAAAACACTTTACCATTTTAGTGAAAATATTTTGGTAAAATGATTGGGAGTTACTACTCAATTTGCTTTTTGATGCCTTGAAACTGCAATATAATGTAGATCTTAAGACACTGGGGAAAAAAGATCTTTCAAACAATAGGGTAAAACAGTACCAAAAAATTGCATTTCAAAATTCTTTATCATTTTAGTGTAATATTTTGGTAAAATGGTTGGGAGTTTCTGCACATTTGCTTTTTTATGTCTTGAAACTGCAATATAATGTAACAGCATGCATTGCTAACTTTCATAAACACTGATCGAGGAAGAATGAATTTCAAAACTCTTTACCATTTTAGTGAAAATATTTTGCTAAAATGGTTTCTGATACTGTTTATGGAGTTAATGCTTATTATGGATTTGAGTCATTTCCTTTGTTTCCAGTAGTTTTGTTCCTGCTGTTTGAATAGCAACCAAAATTGAAAATGTAATGAGGAAATTGGACAGCCACGTGAAGCAAAACACATCCATTTACCTATTTATTTACAAATATTTATTTCTTTTTCTCCATAATTTCTCACATATTTGCTTCCCTTTGCGCTCTTCATTCGAATAAAAGCCTAATCAAGTTCTATGTTTCATTATACAGAAGACTGGCGAAATTGCAAACATTTAATGGTCTAAGGGAGAAAACTCGTACTTTCTTAAATCTGCGTAAGTCTGAGTCGTCTCCCTTACAATTCTGAGCCGCCTAAAACCAAAGACGAATAAAATACGGTACACGCTCATAGTTTGTGGAGACGATCGGCATAAAAAAAAACCTCTTACGCTTACTTATAATGGATTATATAATGTTTTCTCGACGGTAACGTAAATATTTACGTTTCTGAAAGATTGCTATATAATCCAAAATAAAGAGAGGCGTAAAAGAATGATAATAATATTTTTAACCAGTCGGTATAGTCTCCCTTGCATGTCATCTCGTTTGTAAACGCAACAGCCGCTACAATTCGAAGTTGTAAGTGACGATTTATTTATACTGACAAGCAAAATGTAAACATAATTCGGATTATTAAACATTCAAACAACATATAAATCGGTAGAAGAACTTCTATCTAATAGATTATTGCACGTATACTTAAATATTTATAACGTAAATGGGGATTAACATTATCTAGGTCATGGTTGAACTAAAAGGGCAAAGCGTTTAAAATATTTTTTACTATGTACCGATATCCGTAGACTCCGGTATCACCATACATACACCGGTACATTTGAGTGGCCGGAACTACTTTGACGTCAACCTCACTGCCATCTATAGTTAAAACTGTACAACCACTTTAGTTCAAGCACAGAACTTTCAGAGAGTGTGCGCCAGAATTTGGAGGTCCATGTGATTTTCTTATAAATTTACCATGTAAGGGCAAAAAATGATACTTTTCGCTGAGCATAAAAAATATTTGGAAGAAGGAGGAGGAGGGGACGAAATGGCCTCAGTCCTCTTTCTAACAATGGGGAAATGTGGGAAACGTGAAGTCGGGGATCGTGTATATAACAGTAAGCTTATGATCCCTGGTCCAACTCGAAGACCTAGGATTACGCCTATAGATATAACGCCAAGTTTCAGAGAAAAGCTACTACATACTGATTTCAAGATATCATCAACATTTCTAGGTTCCAAACCTAATGAAGTATGAAAAGCTACGACCTAAAGATCGACCGACCTTTTACAGTTCCCGCTTAAAAGCGGTGATATGAATCAACACTTGACTGTTTTAAAGCACAAAATCTCCTGCATTCAAAAATACGAATCATGCAGGGCCTTTCATAAAAATATCTTAACCCTTTACCCAACAATCCCTGTTCTTTACGACTCTGAGATAGAAGCCCTTTGAAAACATTGTGAGAAAAGGAGAAAATGCTGGTAACCAGCATTTTCTCCTTTTCCCACAATAGTTTCTACCTTGATGGAAGAAAATTTCTATTTTTGAGTTACGTTTATTTTGTCGTCTGCAAATGCTCTCAATTTGGACCGGTCTACAAAGTACAATTTTGACGTTTGGTAAAGAGTTAAACTAGTACAAGAACAGCGAAAAATGAAAACAACAACAAAACAACATTGAGATAGATGTATGCCTACCTGTTTCTCGTTTACTTTATTTTTTCCACAAAGCAGGTCAACATACACAATCTCCTTACTGTTCCAACATACATCTTGTGTAGCCTACTACGCGAGACCTCGATCGTTTACTCCCTGCTTCTGCTTGAAAGGAAACCCCCCCCCCCCCCACCACCTCTTTATTTCAATTACTCGCTACTTAACTTTCCCGTGCCATAGGCAAAAATGGAAATTTTTCCGCACCTCTCGATCTTAGATGTATATACCGTCCGTTTGGTAAGTTTGAACTGTAAAATAAAATACTTTCCGCATTTCAGTAGATTGTTTCATGAGCCGTAAAAAGAGGTGGAGTTTGCATATTTAGCAGACGACGAAATTTTAGCCTTGTCCATATTCAAAGCATTTGCAGACGGCAATTTCAAGGTGGCTGACATGGTGCAACTTTTCTTTGATAGGGTAGAAAACTTTGTTGGGAAAGGAGAAAATGCTGGTTACCAGCATTTTCTCCTTTTCCCATAATGTTTTCCTAAGGCTTCTTTCCCAAGGTCGTTAAAAGTCGGCGTCATGTGGTAAATCGCTAAAGAGATTTGATGCAGGCGATCATGAAACTTTCCTAGTAAAAACAAAGAATCGAGACGATATTAACGTGAATGCATGAGTACAAGTAGGCTATTTAAATCATCATGACAGAGGGAGAAAATGCACGTTATGAGCAATTTCTTTTTTTTACCATGATGCTTTCAAACTTGATCTGCTCTACAAGACTCAAAAGTAGTCTGATAGTGAGCTGTAAATGGGTTAATGTTCTCTTTCAATCTTTCAAATTGAAGAGAAAAGGGAGAATACGGTAGTCCTTATATTCTTCTTCGAATCTGAAAGTCTTCTGTTTTAACCCATTACCACACAATCCCTACTTTTAACGAACCTGAGAAAGAAGCCTTTAGAAAACATTGTGGGAAAAGGAGAAAATGCTGGTAACCAGCATTTTCTCCTTTTCCCACAATGTTTTCTACCCTTTACAAAACAATTTTCAAATTTTCAGACACTTTTATTTTGTCGTTTGCAAATGCCTTCGATTTAGACTAGTCTAAAATATTGTTGTTTGTTAAAGAGTTAATAAAATTTGTCAAAGTTTCCTAACACTGGTAGCGTACACACGGCGGGGAATCACGTGACATAACAACAACAACAATGACCGTTATTTGAAAAAATTCCCCGACTTCAAGTAAGAAAAATTTCAATAATTCCGTTAGTACATGACCGATTGGAATTTGGTTTGAAGCAGAGAAGGCGGAAGGCATCCAGGGATTTGCTTGATGTGTTAGATTTTTTAAACAACACCTGATAAAAAAGTTATTTACGAGCAAACAAATTTTTTATCCTGAATAATTTGTTTGCTCGTCAATAACTTTTTTATCAGGTGTTGTTTAAAAAACCTAACACATCAAGCAAATCCCCGGAGTCCTTCCGTCTTCTCTGCTTCAAACCAAATTCCAATCGGTCACGTATTAACGGAATTATTGAAGATTTCCTTACCTGAAGTTGGGGATTTTTTTCAAATAACGGTCATTGTTGTTGTTGTTGTGTCACGTGATTCCCCGCCATGGTACAAGAGGTCTAAGAAGTGTTTTTCGTGCAAAGAACAAATACCGCTCTACTGCTAAGTCGTAATTTTATAATGTTATTAATCAAGTGATTTCGTATTGGCCCAGTTACAGGTCCGAGGTCAGCCGTATTGGCCCAGTTACTGGTCCTCGGTCAGCCGTATTAGCCTTCGGCCTCAGGCCAATACGGCTGACCTCGGACCTGTAATTGGGCCAATACGAAATCACTTGTTTAATAACATTATATTATTAAAGGTCGAAATATTATTTCTTTCACTACATGTCTTGACTTTTGTAATGTGTCTTTCTATATCGATGAAATGAGTTTATTTGGGTCTTTATCAAACGAAATTTTCGATTAGTCCAAAATTGAAAGCATTTGCAGACGACAAAATCAAATGCAACTGAAATGGTTGGATTTGTCTTTTAAAGGATAAAAAAAAATGTTGTAGCAAAGGGAGAAAATGCTAGTTACACCGACACTTTCTTCTTCTCCTACAATGTTTTCAAAGGGCTTCTTTCCCAAAGCGCTTAAATCCGAGATTGTTTTGTAAAGGGTTAAACTACCAGATCTTGATAAGAGCAAAATCTTTGTGAAGGTAAATCAACAATATTTACATTTACCATATCCATTTACTTGTTTCAAATTCGCAATTCTGTCAGTACTTTCAGTACTTTGATTAACATATTTCACCATAAATCTTGCAGATAAACTTTGCAAAAATTCCTACCAACATTAACATGGTTATATTAACCCTTAACCAAACAATCACTGGTTTTTACTAGCCAAAGAAAGAAGTCTTTTGAAAACATTGTAGGCAAAGAAGAAAAAGTGCTGGTAAACAGCATTTTCTCCTTTTCCCACAATGTTTTTTACCTTCCTGGAAACAAAGTTTATTTTTTTTTAATCACATTTATACTGTCGTCTGCAATTGCTTTTAACTTGGACCAGTCTAAGATGTTGATTTTTGGTAAAGAGTTAACCCATTACCACAAATCTCTACTTTTAACGCCCCTGAGAAAGAAGCCTTTAGAAAACATTGTGGGCAAAGGAGAAAATGCTGGTAACCAGCATCTTCTCCTTTTCCCACAATGTTTTCTACCTTCCTGGAAACAAATTTTAATTCTTTTAATCACATTTATCCTGTCGTTTGCAATTGTTTTCAATTTGGACCAGTCTAAGAGCTTGTTGTTTGGTAAAGAGTTAACGATGAAGGATTGGTCCAAGATACAAAGAACCACACGTGTTTCCGTTTAATACGAGGTATTAGCGAGCGAACCAGCTACACACACTATGGGAAAGAGTTAATTATTTTTAACCGTTTCCCACATTATCCTGCGTTTAACTCGTTACCAAACCACAATTATGTAGGCTCGTCCAAATTCAAAGCATTTGCAGGCAACCAAGTAAAAGTGACTGAAATTTTGAAATTTGTTCTATAAAGGGTAGAAAACATTGTGGGAAAAGGAGAAAATGCTGGTAACCAGAATGTTCTCCTTTTCCCACTATGTTTTCACCAGGCTTCTTTCTCAGGGTCGTCAAAAGTAGCGATTGTGTGGTAACGGGTTAATTCTTTACCACACAATCCCGACTTTTGCCGACCCTGAAAAAGAAGCAAATAGAAAACATTCTGCATTTTCTCCTTATCCCACATTATTTTCTACCCTATCACAGTCAGAAATCATCATATTAACTAGATCTATTTTGTTGTCCGCAGATGCTTTGAGTTTTGGTATAGTCCAAAACTTTGTCGTTTGATTAAAAAGTTAAACGACTTCTAAGTCTTTGCCAAACAACAAAATTTTAGACCATTTTGCAGACATCAGGATAAACGTCACCACCAAATTAACATGTGGGAGTTTAGAAAGGGTATAAAGCATTGTGGGAAGAGGAGAAAATGCTGGTTGACAGCGGCATTTTCTCCTTTCCCACAAAGTTTTCAACAGCTTTGTTTTCCCTCTGGGCGTTAAAAATCGGAACAGTTTGATTATGGGCTTTTTATAACATGGTGGGAAAAAGGACAAAAATGATGATCGGCATTTTCTACTATTTTACAAACTGCTCCCAACCTATTCTTCGACAACACTCAAAATTTGAGTTACAAAGAATTATCTACTTGCAAGTGTTTTGAAATTAGACGAGTAGATCTTTCTTTTTGTCTAGAACAGAGTAAATTACCAACTGATAAGCCACGACAGCAGGTAAAATTTGTAAATGAAGCGTGGCACGTGCCTGGAACAAACATTAGACGGCCCCATAATCTTTCACTCACGAGGGGTCAAAGTTATCTGAAATTTCAGTTTTCTCTTCTTTTATCGCTATTCTTGAAAGGTAGGTCTTTATTTTGGAGCAAATGCGCTATACTTTATTTTTCAAGTCGAACATTAACGACCCGAGCAAAGACTTTTGAAAATATTTGGCAGAAGGAGAAATGGTTACACCAGCATGTTCTTTCTCTTTTATTCTGTACAGTTTTTTTTTTCAACCATTAATCCTTATCCTGCTAAATAAGTGAAATGAAATTCTCATTTCGATAGTTTAAATCTACATATTTGTATTTCAAAGTTCTGTTTTCGGGAATAATATCTGCTTATCATACAGTGTAGATCCAAGATCAGACTGCACTTTCTGTGCAGTCTGATCTTGAAGTGCACTGTCTGCAAAAGGTCAGCGAGTCGCGCTTACTACCCTAAGGGTTAAATCCCTTTCCCAAGATTTTATTTTGGACTCAACGAAATTTAAAGCATTTGCAGACGATGGACAGCGAATTTCTTTAAAACAGCCTAGAAAACATTCTCGAACAAGAGGACCATGATGGTCCTCTATCGCTCACCTGAGTAATAAACAAAAAGGTCTACGAAGAGGATAAATACCAAATATTGAGTTTCAAGGCCAAATGATAATGAAACAAGAGAGGCAAATTGTCGCAAGATATGCCCTTCCCACCACCTGTTGTCGAAGAGGTATATTAATTGCAAAGGGCAATGCAAAGGTAATGCAACAAACATGTTTATCAAGTCTCTAGTCGATTTGATTTGAGACTTCAAAGTTCCATTCCGGACAAGCAAATAATACAGTAAAAATGAAGATCAAAGGGGAAATACCCAAAAATAGAGTAATCGTTCTTATGCACAGTACTGGGTAATATTGCAACAAACATGCACACCAAGTTTGAAGTCCTTACTCCAAATGACAGTTATATTCTGGACAAGCACTAAAAACTGTAAAACTGACGATAAAAGGGAAATAATTCAAAGAAAATGTGAGGTAGAATTACAATTCTTGTTCACTGCACTTCCAAATATTCCAATAAGTAAGCATATGGAAGGGGATTTTAGTAAAAAATCCATTCATATAAGTGAATCATTCTTGCTTTCAAATAACATTGACATGCACGCAATGTTGATGCAATATGCATTTACCATAATACCAATTCAGTTTGACACTTAAATGAATGGATTTTTTACCTAAATCCCCTTCCATATTAGCATACCATACAAGTCATTTCTACTTCAGATGACAAAGTTTTGCTCCGGACAAGCAAGAAATGCTTTAAAAATAAAGGTCAAAGGGGGAATTACTCAAAATTCATGATAGGAAGATTTGTGGCTCTTGTGCACTGCACTCCATAACACTTAAATCATGCATACAAAATTTGAAGCGGGCATTTTCTCCTTTTCCCACAATGTTTTCTATCCCCCCAAAAACAAATTTTTAAATGAGATGACAAAGTTGTATTCCGGACAAGCAGAAAATGCTGTAAAAAAATGATGGTCAAAGGAAAATAACTAATAGACTGTACAAGGTAGAGTTATGGCTCTTTCACACTGCACACATGAACAAATTCATCTTATGGTCATATATTTTGACCAAGTTTGGTGCTGATTGGTTGATATTTATAGATCTTAGAATGTAAATAATGTCAAATATAGTAATTTTTATAATTCAAGGGCAAAAATCTCCAGTCGTTCAGGTCCGATTATACCCATTATTAAACTCACACGAGATCTTATAGTCATATATATTTTGATCAAGTTTGGTGCTGATTGGTTGATGCTTGTAGATGCTAGAGTGTAAACAAAGTCAAATACATGTATGGCAATTTTTCTCATTCAAGGGCAAAATCTCTATGTGAAATCCGCGACCAACAATATAGGGATAATTTTCACACCAGGGACATGATTTGAAGTATTTTGGTAGAAGGCAACTAGATGATGCTACATGCCAAATATGAAAGCTCTAGCCCTTACGGTCTGGGGCAAGAAGATTTTTAAAGATTTCCCTCTGTATTTCTATGTGAAATCCAAGAACCCACAACATAGGGCCATTTTCAACACTAGGGCCATAATTTAAAGTGTTTTTGTAAAGAGCCACCGGATGATGCTACATGGCATACATTAAATTTGATTTTTGTTTTTTGGTAGAGGGCATTTAGATGATGCTACATGCCAAATATGAAAGCTCTAGCCCTTATGGTTTGGGACAAGAAGATTTTTAAAACGTTCCTTCTTTATCTCGATGTGAAATCGGAGAACCCACAACATAGAGCCACTTTCAACGCTAGGGTCATAATTTAAAGTGTTTTTGTAAAAGGCCACTAGATGATGCTACATGGCATACATGAAAGCTCTATCCCTTACGGTTTGGGATAAGATGATATTTAAAGTTTTTTCTTTCGGTTGCCATGGCAACCAGATTTCTTCATGGAATTCAAATCTTTGAAGTATTGTGAAAGTGCATCACCTATGGATCATTTCTGTGAAATGTCATTGAAATCTGATTGGTGGTTTCAGAGGAGAAGATTTTTTAATAATTGTTTATAGACGGACAGACAGATGGACAGACAGACGACGGACAACTACCGATCACAATAGCTCACTCAAGCACTATGTTCTAGGGTGAGCTAAAAAGAGCAGTTGCGTGTAGCTCGTGATTGCCCTTCTTGCAACAATGTTTCCATTTACTAAACTTCATTTAAGTTAGTAGACCCTAAAAACCTCTAGTGCTGCACGGCATAAAGTTTTCTTGATAGTTGATAAATATGGACTAATGCAGGTATAATACTTTTGCACATCTTTAACCGACCAGAAATTCCTTTATGTCTGTCTTGAAATTATTTGTAGATAATTTTGTTTCCAAAAAAGGGAGTTAGTTACTATCTCCCTTGTGGTTTTAGATTTATAAATGATCATTCTAAGAAGGGGAAAAAATGGGTCGATTAATGTAGTACAATAATACGCTTTTTTTATCATAGCAAATTTTGTAGGATGCTATTATACAGAAATAGCTGTTTTCTATTACGGGTCCATACGTTAACATGCTTTGATTTTAGATAAGTCTAAAAATAGTGTCATCTTGTAAAGAAAATTTTACAGCAACGCATGCTCTCAAAACTTGTGTGTTACAGGACCTCAGCCTGAAAATTCAATCCACTTTTTAACTTGGAAATATTCTGACCTTAGAGTCTTGACTAAACAAGCGGGCAGTCTAGGACCAAGATTTCTGTCTTTATCCTCTGCAAAAGCCCCTTTTCAGAAATTTAGGAGCATAACATTATACCGGCTACATAAATGGGACCCAAGAAGGCCAACTAAGACCTGTGTGTAGATCAGTCCTCTAAAAAAGTCAAAGGTGTGTATCAAGAGTACCCAATTATAGCCCTGGGGTCAAATTTGGCCCTAACCCGGGGGTTACAAGTTTGACATGGGCTTATATAGGGAAAAGTTAAAAATCTTCTAGTGCCTAGCCGTAAAGCTAGAAAATTTTGAATGTAGCTTTATCTAGTGGGTGTCTACCAAGGTTGTCCAAATTATAGCCCTGAGGTCAAATTAGGATCTGTTCCATTTTGCATTGGCTTTTATTGGGAAAACTTTAAAAATCTACTTGTACCTAGCCATAAGGCCTAGGGCTACCAAATTTTGCATGTAGCTTTATCTAGTGGGCCTTTACCAACAGGGCCCACATTATAGCCTTGGGGTCAAGTTTGTCCCCACACCAGGGGTGACAAGTTTTACGTGGGCTTTTGTGAGGAAAACTTTATTAATTCTCTTGTTACTAACCATAATAAGACCTAGGGACACTAAAGTTATCCCTGTCTCATGGTTCTCATGTTTTTCATGGCCTTTTATTGAGGAAATTTTGAAAATCTTTTTTGTTTATAAGCACACATTCTAGATCTGTATCATTTGGTATGGGGCTTTATCTTATGGACCTCCACCAGGATTCAAGTAATAATAGCTTTCTGGGTAACTTTCTCGTAGGATTTCATAGAAAAAATGTATGTCTTCAAGTTAGAAACCAATTGGCCAAGTACTGTAATGTTTGGCTTGTCGCGTTTTTACTTGTAAGCCAGTAGAGCTATACAGAGTCATCATGGCCCTCTTGTTTTTAAATGCATTCACAAATAGAATTCACCACTTGATCAATACCTGTATGTGAGCTGTGTTCTGTGAAAAGGCAGACTTAATGCATCTGCGAAAAGTATCGACCCAGGTCAGCATGAGCAGTCCACACAGGCTAACCTTGGCCGAAACTTTTCAATGTTAATCAGTTTTCTCTTAGTAAAGGACCAGTCTACTTCATAAATTAAGTCGGTTGTTCAAAAACTTGCTCTTATGAATCCATAGCAATGTGATGACTTGCGGTGGTACCATGTATCACGGAGATGCATAAAGCCCCCTTTTTCCAGAGCAAAACTCATTTATTTTTGTCGTCTTCAAATGCTTCCAACCTTGACAAGTCTAGAATTTTATCATTTCGTAAAGAGTTATAATTAGCTATGTTTTATTTGTCTTTCGTCAAATATTTCTTTGTGGGTGAGCATAATACTTTGTCCTGTAAATTTTTATTCTTAATGTGCAAAAATAGTCAAAAGAGTTTAACTCTTTACCAAATGAAAAAAATTCAGACTGTTCCAAATTGAAAGCACTTGCAGACGACAAATTAGACATGAAGTAGCCATATAAAAAATTGAGGAAGGGAGCTAACCTAAAAACAAAGCAAATTTGGTTTTGAGTTATTTCCCTTATGTATGATTTTCAACCAACAGTCGAGATAATAACAAACGAAAATCAGAAGTCCCTGTATTTGGATCAAACCATATTACCGGTATTAAATTCTCAACAATTAGAGGACATATCCTGAAACCTCCATCCCCTCCTTCTCTCTTCCTTCCTTCATCCATCTATCCATCAACCCATGCATCCATCCATTTTCCCTCTACAATAACCCATTTACAAATTCATCTATCTATTACGTAATTTGATGATAGGTAATTGATTGATTGACTGATTGATTGACTGATTAATTGACTGATTGTGGTAGATCGATTGAAAATTCATTCATTCATTCATTCATTTCTATGTCCTGTATCCACAAATAACTATTCATAGTCAGTCTACATGTAAGAGTAACAAGACAGCCTCCTAGAAGAGATACATGTATCTTACATAAAGTCACCAATACATGTATTATGTAATGGACCATTCATAACTTGATTTGGCTCTATTGAATTAACTCTTTACCAGACAAAAAAATTCCAGACTTGTCTAAATTGAAAGAATTTGCAAACAACAAAATAAATGTCCCTCAAAAATTGATTTCTACAGAATAAAAAACATCGTGGGAAAAGGGGAAAATGCTGGTTCCCAGCATTTTCTCCTTTTCCCACAATTTTTTCAGAAGGCTTCTTCCTCTGGGTCATAAAAACCAGGGGTTGCTTGGTAAGGGTTAATTAGTGAGACTGATGTCGTGATATACACTTGTAACAGAAAAACGCTTGAAAGTTGTGTAAAACCACATTCTAAACTGACCAGGCTAGTATTGAAAGAAAATGAGTGAAATGGTTAATTAACATCAACAGTGGTATGTACTTTCACAAGACAACAAAATTTTACACTGGTCCAAATAAGACAAAAGAAATTTGACAATTGAAATTCATTTTTGTAAAGGAACCAGCATTTTCTTCCTGTTACACTATGTCATCAAAAGCCTTTCTTTGCCAGTGTTAGGACCCAGTCTCCCTCGTTCATCAATCAACCACAAACACACAATTATTTTGTCATAGACCTACAGTTAATTGAACCATCATTTCACCATAAATAAGGTTGGTTGCTTCTTATTTCCTGCAAATGAACTGTCACCGGAGAGGTAATACTTTAACACTTTACCAAACAATCTCGAGTCTTCACAAACATGAGGAAGAGCCGACATTTGAAAACTTTGTGGGAAAAGAAGAAAATGGTGGTAAACAGCACATTTTCTTTTTCTACTATGTTTTTTTACCTGTTTAAAGAAAAAAATCCATTACATGTAATTTGCAAAAAATTAATTCACTCTTTACCAAATGGCAAATTTTTGGACTTGTTCAAATTGAAAGCACTTGCAGACGACATTATAAATGTGATTTAAAAATGGAAATATCATCCCCAACTTTCAGCTGCAGGTCGAGCAAGAGTTACTCTCCTTGGAACTTATCGATTATCTGGTCCGAAAGGATTTCCGATAACGGTCTGCCATATAGGATTTAGAAGGGAAAAAAGTTTGATTGACAAAAAGACATTTTTCTTCTAAAATTATTAAAATCTATAACGTCTTGAAGTATTCTGTAATATCTCTACTTTACTTCAATATAATTTTAATTCCTGTAGCAAAATGGGAAGTTGCGTCCATTTTGATTTAAAGTTAATGACCAATTCTCCTTCTTATTTCTATAGAAAGGTTTAAGAAATTTGCTCTTGCGCCGTTTTTGACGCTAAATAACATAAAAATGAATTGCAAGAAAAAAATCTATAAAGTCTTGAAGTATTCTTTGTTTTGTTGTGATTATGATCAAAGTATTCGTGTACATTTGTTACATTGACATCTTGCGTCCATTTTAGTTTAAAAATGACACTATCGTTAATTTTTGTATGAAAAATGCTGTATCGAGCTAAATGAGATTTTAGACTGGGTGAAAAGATTGAGCAACGGATAAAGGGAAGATAAGAACTGATAACATGATAACCTTGTCTATATTGATTTGTTAAACCTGGATCCTGTTTTTACACATTGTCCAAATATATAATGACTGTATAATTTTATCATTTTTATACATGTACGTGTATAGTATTTGCATCAGTGAAAAGTTTTAGAGATTTGTAAAAACCATTATCTTCCCAGTACCGTCTTTTTAAATTCTTTCTCGGAAAATAATTTCAATTTAGTTAGCATAAATTTCTTTAAATTGCATTTTCATTTCTTTTTTTTCTTTCAGTCTTTATTTCAAAAGAAGATTGAATTTGTTGTACTATTGGATCATTATAATAATTATGCACTCAATAGACCAGTAACAAACTGTACAAAACAAGCAGTCTGATCCTGGGCCGAATCGGTTTTATTTTATGTGTCGAAATTCTTTTGGCTTAAAAAAATTGACGTTGCAAAATCAAAATGTGACTGAAATCAGCAGAAAACAATTTGCGTTTGGGAGTATTGATGTGACCCGTACAGGACACTCCCGAGTTTTAACGGTCCTGCATAAAACCTTTTGTAAACATTGTTTCCTTTTCCTACAATGTTTCTACTCTTTTAAAGTGAAGAATATCAATTGAGCTACATTTGATTTTTTTTCTGAAATTCCTTTTTTGAACGATTGGTGAAGTCAAAAAGTTCTCGATATGGGAAAAAGTTTTAAATTATTGACTTTTGAAAACACATGAAAGGGAGAATATACATGTGATCAGATTGAAAATAGCGAGGAAATTTGAATATGTGAGCTGTCGCCATAAAATACCTTTGAAAATGCATTAATCATCACACATTTGCAAGTAAAGAGCTAAAGAGAGAAGGCGGCAAATTGGACTTCCTTATACAAAATCTTGTTAAACTTGACTTTAAATCCTTATAAATAATCTCGTAAAAAAAGTCTGATCTTAGTTTAAACATTTAGTTTTAATTCATTCAATATAATAACATCTTTCATTTACAACAACATATTGCGAAAAGGATTTAAACGAAAGCATCAAAGCTTATATATATATAGTTCCTCTCCCTAAAGAAGTCTGATTTTTTTTTCTGATACTTTCTTTCCGATTACCCCGTATCAATGTATCAATGTATACCATTACGTAACACCAATCAAGATACCCGATAGGCGTCTTATCTAACAGTGAGACTCGGTCATCATCGGAGAACTCCGGCACAATGCAAACGATCGGGGAAAAAGGAAAAAAATACGATAGTTGCTTTAAAAAGTGTAAAAAGGGCTAAAAATGTATTTGCTAAATGACTGAAAACTACGCCATATTAAACAACAATAAATAAGCTTTCTGACTTCCCTGAAGATAATTTTGATTTTCCAACACAATGTGCAGGCTGATTTATGTTTACCGTGTGCTCACAAAACCACTGACTTCTTGTAAAAATTGACGAAATTATTTTAAACAGAACTGACCTATTGAACATAAAGGTTAAAAAGTACAATTTGTATTCGGTTGTTTTGTTTATGATAGATCAGACGATACCCGTGTGATCTGATCTACCACCACACTTTCCCCAGTCTAATGTACATGTACGTACATGTATTTGTGACGATGCTATGCAAAACAGTTACAATAAAATGCCGTCTTCTGACTATGTAATAGCTCTATGCTACAGGTTGGAGATTAATGATTTCAAAAACATTGTAACAAGAGAAGCGTCTTCATAATATCGTTAACTTTGTGGGTAGCTGTTCAGAAATATATCCAACCGACGTATTTTTACTATTGTACCATTTTTGTTGATAAATCAATAAAAATATCAGAGATTGAATTCAAAATCATAACGAAAAAAATCAGAGATAAAATTCCAAAGATGCAGTAAACATATATGCTGTTACATTTCGAGCGTTCGTATCGCGCTCCTCCCCCGGCTTTAGTCTCATCATAAGAAACTTGCACTGCGGGTATTTTTCTTTTTTTTTTTAACTCTTCAGGAACTGGCAATGTATGACTGTCCCAATATTTAAAGCAGTTGTAGACAACACAATAAATATGGCTCAAATTATTCAATTTGTATCAATTAAGGCATGACAACATTGCTTGAAAAAGAGCAAATGCTGGTCAAAAGCATTTCTATAGCTGACCATAATTTTTCAAACACGTGCTTTCGGTAAAATTTGAGGTAGATCAAATTGTAAGACCTGAAAGGAAAACAAATCCTACAGGTTTTGGTACCCCAGTAATTTACAACCCCAGATATCCCGCAGAGTTGTTTCCCAATAAATTGAAACCCTCTACACTCGAAGCGCGAAATTCGGGTTATAAGTGCAAAAGGTTTGCAGAGATCGCCAGTCAATATATCAATCCATATGTGATCGATTTCACGGCCAAAAGGGATCAAACTCTCATAATTTAATTGGCTTACATAGCGGTCAAATAACAGTTACCGGGTTTGATTTGCATGATAAAGTTGGCCATGGTTTTGGGAGGGTAAAGGAGGGGAAAGGAGAAAATGCTGGTTACTGGCATTTTCTCCATTTCCCACAATGTTTTCAAATGCCTCTATCTTCAGATAAAAAGTCGGGATTGAGTGGTAAAGAGTAAGTAATTTGCAAATGCTTTCAAATTGGACTAGGCTGTGAAATAATAAGACTGAAAGAGGTATTGCTGGAGAGGGATTTGGTATAGTCATTGCAACAGGCTTTCTGGTGCTACCACTGACTATTGTTTTTGACTTCATGTTGTGGATTGGGATCAATTTGTACAGTGACATAACTGAAATATTAGTGAGAACTCTATGATAAACAGCCAAACAGAATTATGCCAGCCTACCGAATCTGATTCAGGGTGTATATCCTGTGACGAACAGGGACAGCCTTTGAAAGTATCCACATCACAGCTTGAGCACTGGTTAAGTTAAGTCTTTACCACACAATCCCAACTTTTAATGATCCTGAGAAAGATGCCTTATGAAAACATTGTAGGAAAACATTGTAGGAAAAGGAGAAAATGCTGGTAACCAGCATTTCCTCCTTTTCCCACAATATTTTCTACCTTTTCCAAAGTAAATTTCAATTTTACAGTCACATTTATTTTATTGTCTTCAAATGTTTTCAATATGGACAACTCTTTAATATTTGTTGTTTGGTAAAGAGTTAAAGAGTGATATAAAATGGAGAACTTAATATTTCATAATTGATGTAAAATAAACAAGTCAAAGGTAAACATTATTTCTACCTACAAGCCAAGCATAATACTTTATCTTCATATGAGACTATTGAGAATCGTCAAGGAAGTAAACATCAAAAACTGAATATAACAATGTAACCAAATGTTTATTAATGGCAGAGTTTGAAGATATATAGATCTACAGATACATTAACAAATGTAACAACCTACTTCAAGTTTAAGATATCTTAACTACATTTCAAACTCACAAATATAATCTCAACACTCAAACATGTTCTTTACATCTGAAATTATATCTTTTTTTTTTCAACTTATTTTATTCCTCTTTTAATTTCCATTTCTTTTCCAAAATAATCAGATTTATTCTTTACCACACAATACTGACTTTTATTCGTAAGTACCCTGAGAAAAAAGCTGTAGAAAACATTGTCAGAAGGGAGAAAATGCTGGTTACCAGCATTTTCTCCATTTTCCACAACGTTTTCTTCCCTGTGAAAGGCAAATTTAATGTTTTGGGTTATAATTTACAGTTTACCTTCAAGTTCAATTTGGACAAATATTAAAATTTCATTGACTGGAAAAGACTTAGACATCAACTTGAACATCAATGCAAATATTTTGGTAACATACATAGTAATACACATGTAGTTTACATTCTTAATAACAAATGAATAATTCTATTTTTTCTAGTTACATGTACATGTACCTGCACAATAAAAGATTAACACAACTAACTGAGGGAGCATGGTGGACTGAAAAAAAAAAACCAAAAGCTCCAATAGGCAGTTTACTGTTTTGGAAATCACATATCAAGACTATCACAGTTTGTTCATTTAAATCCTTTGTTTATAGAAAGTTTTTCCCTGTAAACTCAGTTCCTTTTCATACATTTCAAATTCCTTTTCAAACAACTGTTTGAGAGCAACTCTTCTCATCTGAAATACACACAAAAAAATGTCCATTTTTATGTTGTATAATTTAATTACTGCTCCAATGATATTCTTTGCATGATTTGAGCAGCCCTATCTTGATTAACACTGGCCACGAACCAACCTCAGTTATGAAAAGCCTGTTAAGTAATCTTTTGAGGAAAACTTTTGGAAACATAGTAGAAATACATGTAGGTGAAAATGCTTTTAGGGTTTTCCCACAATGTTTTCTTCCCTTTCAAAGCCAAATCTCAAAGATTTAGCCCAAGTTATGTTGTTGTCTGCTGATCCACTGATTTCTATGTTTCTAGAATTTTGTTGTCTTGAAAGGATCTAAGTATGTAAAAGGTAAAAGTTTCCCTAAAAGCCTAGGCAATAGCAGCCACTTTCTCACACAGTGGTTTTTAACTCGTACAAAAGTAAATCCTACAATTGTAGCCACATTTAAGTTCTCATGTTCAACCGCTTTCAATCTGGATGAATCCATCAAATGGCCATCAAATAAATAGGGAAGCATACAAAAAGGTCAGGGTTGCACTTACAGCCAAGGCAGCTTTAGCAGCCATTCTCATCTCAGATTTGATCACCTCAGCTTCATTCTTGATTCTTTTCTTCCAGCTAGCTTCTTCGAGATTCTCATTCCAAAGTGCCCTCTGGTTGATGTTCTTTTCGCTGTAAAAGGGAGAAATAATTATGAATACTTTTAACTCATTACTAAACAATCCCAACTTTTAACAACCCTGAGACATAAACCTTTTGAAAACATTGTAGGAAAAGGAGAAAATGCTGGTAACCAGCATTTTCTCCTATTTCCATAGTGTTTCCTATCCTTCCAAAAACAAAGTCCAAATTCTGACCCACATTTATTTTGGCATCTGCAAATACTTTCAATTTGAACAAGCCTAAAATTTTGTCCTTTGGTAAAGAGTTAATCTCTATCTGATGACAAAATTATAGACTGGTCCAATTGAAAGCATTTGCAAAATAAGAAAATCAGTGAGTCTCAAATATTAGGATATAATTATGTTTTTAGGGGAGAAAACACAAGAGAAAAAGAACCAGCATAATACTAAAATCCTTCTTCAATATTGATTTCCAAAGTGTCCTTCCTGAGAGCTGTGAAAAGTCTTTGATTAGGCTTGAATTAATGAGGAGTGATGCATGGTCCTTGTAAAGCTGTCTATAACCCATTACCACACAATCCCTACTTTTAACAACCCTGAGAAAGAAGCTTTTAAAAAACATTGTGGGAAAAGAAGAAAATGCTGGTTACCAGCATTTTCTCCTTTTCCAACAATGTTTTCTACTCTTCACAAAATAAATATCAAATTTTCAGTCACTTTTATTCCATCGTTTGCAAATGCTGTTCGATTTGGACAAGCAAAAAACATGCGATCTCTGATTTACATTGTCCATAGCTTTTCGCTATACTCTAGATTATGACCAAACTGTCTTCTGTTCTTGCAGCTGCCCTGTATTTGTTGCCTGTAAGAAAATGCAATTTATTTATTCTGTAGTGAAAGTGCTAACCCATTACCACACAATCCCTACTTTTGACTACCCTGAGAAAGAAGCCTTTAGAAAACATTGTGGGAAAAGGAGAAAATGCTGGTAACCAGCATTTTCTCATTTTTATCCACAATGATTTCTACCCTTCATAAAACAACTTTCAAATTTTCAGTCACTTTTATTTTGTGGTCTGCAAATGCTTTCAATTTGGACAAACCTAAAATTTTGTTGTTTGGTAATGAGTTAAAATTGTAAAGGGCAGGGATGTCAGATGTAATTTGATTTTATTTCCCTATAAAACCACTAAAATGTCTAGCAATATCTTATTTATTAAACTTTAACCATTAATCAAAGTTGAAAATCTCTTTTTTTTTCCACTCTCTTGGAAGAATTTTGAAAACATTTACGTAAATTGATTAACCCTTTACCACACAATGCTGACTTTTAACGACCCTGAGGAAGAAGCCTTTTGAAAACATTATGGTAAAAGGCGAAAATGCTGGTAACCAGCATTTTCTCCTTTTACCACAATGTTTTCTACCCTATCAAACAACAATTGCATCATTTGAGGCACACTGAAATTATCATCTGTTTATTATTATCAATAAGTTTTTGTCTTATTGTAGATTTAGAAAGTAACACAGTCATGTTCTGATTGGCTAAACCATTTGTGGCTAAAACATTTTTTGTGGCTAAACCAAATGGTTTAGGCAATCAGAACTTGCATTACTTTCAAATTTCGAAAACTTTTGTGAATAAGACTGAGAACATTCCTAAGATCAGATGGTGAAATACAGACCCTCGGCTATTGGGCTCAAAGTCATTTGGTTTGATTTGAGCTTGGAAAATCCTTTTTTGTCCTTCACTGGCAGCACAAATTATTTTAGGACAGGAATTGACCTTCAGCAAGACATGGCAGAACCAAAACCTAGTACTGGTGAAACCTAACTCATAGTCCCTATTGGTAAACTGGTGAAACCTAGCTCATAATCCCCATTGGTAAACTGATAAATTGATAAGTAACTAAAAAGTTCCCACAACAAGAAAGTTTATGGAACATGTCATTGATCTCTAACAACGGCAGAATAATGAAAAAAGAGGTTCAAGCCAGCAATTTCTCTGGAGCTATATTATTCCAGAAGACAATGATATATACCAATGTCTGACAGCCAGAAAACTTTCCTCAGCACTTATAGACAAAACCCTGTAATTAATGCATTCTTTTCCCTGTAACTCTTTTGTTTGTTTATTTTGGCTTTTAACACCATTTTAACAGCTATAGTCACATCACAGCCATCAGTGCACATCACAATGTGTTTCCTGGCTTTCTCATACCAATGCTAACACAACTGGTAACCAGCTTTTCATCCATTTTTGATGAAATTTTTACCCTTTCAAAGACAAATTCAATCATTTGAGAAACAAGTCTTTATCAAACAATCCCTGGTTTTCATGGCCCTGGAAAAGAATGCTTTTGACAACATTGTGGGATAAGGAGGAAATGCTGGTTACTAGCATTTTCTCCTTTTCCTGCAATGTTATGTACCTTGTCAGAGACCTTCAGCTCATTTGCACTTAGTTTTGAATGTGTTGTGAATGAAGGTGTTTTGAATTTGAAAACACGTTGAATTTGTTGTTTGGGAAAGGTTAATTTGTTCTCATCAAATGCTATCAGTCTAGAATAATTCTGTTAATTTGGTAGAGTAATCTAGTATTGGGCAGATTTTCTAAAAAAAAAATAAAAATTGTGGTCCTTTTGAATGAAAAATCTACTGATACCTAGAAAAATAAAAACATTGACTACTAACTCCAACAATATTTGTTTTTCAACTCCTTACCAGACAACAACATCTTAGACTTGTCCAAATTGAAAGCATTTGCAGACGACAATTCAAGTGTGGCTCAAATGGCAGGATTTGCCTTGAATAGAGTAGAAAACATTAAGGGAAAAGGAGGAAATGCCGAATACCAGCATTTTCTTCTTTTTCCACAATGTTTTCCAAAGGCTTCTTTCTCAGGATCGTAAAAACCAGGGATTGTTTGGTAAAGGGTTAATTCAATGTAACGTACGATTAGTAGAATGCTGTTTAACCCTTTACTCTATAGATGGTCATTACTACGCATTGCTTATAGGAGCCTTTAGAAAACATTGTGGCAAAAGGTGAAATTGCTCGTCACGAGCAATTTCACCTTTTATCACAATGTTTTCTATGCTATCAAAAGTAATCATATACACATAGGAAACGGCTTCATCCTTGCTGTTATTTAGGGTCAATTAGAGATACCATAGAAATGCCTTATGGGGTAAAGGGTTAAAATCACTTTCATCATTTAATTCAGTAATATTATGACAATAGTTTCTGCATGTACTTTTGTCTTGCCAGAATTAGGCTAGGACTCCAATGTATCTTGTCCATTAAGGACTGGTCAAAAAAAAAAAAAGAACTAAGTACTTCCAGTAAGGACCGAAATTTTGGCATCGTAAGTTCTACTCTACCACTGTACCAAGGAAGTAGAATTACAATAATTATGATTCAATTTAGTTCGTGGCTTTTCATTCAAGACCAATTGGCTATGAACACCTTCTATATCGTCAGTTTACTTAAAAAAACTCCTAACTACAGCTTGAAACAAGCTGAAGTTATGAGGTTTTTTTTGGTAAACCAACGATATACAACAAGAAATGATCTTTACCTTTCCACTTTTAAACCTACAACAGTTCACCTATAAACCCTTTACTGAACAACAAAATTTTGGACTACATTGAATGGAAAGTCTTTGCAGATGATGGCTTTAATATAGCTCAAATGATGATTTATGGCTTTGATTGAGTAGAAAACAATGTGGGAAAAGAAGAAAATGCTGGTAACCAACATTATCCACATGTACTTTTTCCACAATGTTTCCAATAGTTTTCTCTGTCAGGGTCATTGAAAGTCAGGATTGTGTGGTAAAGGGTTAACCTGCTAAATACTCAAAATGAAACTTTCAAGCTAATGTAGCCAATATCTCCTATCAGACAGTGTAGAATCAAGATCATACCATATGATCTGTGAAGTCTGATCTTGATCTACAAAGTTCACCAGTTCACATCAGGGCCGCAGTTCACCGAGGCAGTTATGAACAAAATTTGTGTAAGTTTTACAGAACTATAGTATAGAGGCATTAATCTGCTGCAAGGTACATGATAATTATCATTGAATAGTTTTGAAAACTATATCGAAAACTTGAAGTTTTCTTGGAAACTTTATCTAGATAAATTAAAAGGATGAAATTTCCAAGAAACTTTGATTAATCGCAATAGTTTTCTAAAATAATCGTGATAGTTATGCTGTATCTCGTAGCACTTTAATGCCAATATACTACTGTTACATAAAACTTAGCAAATTTTGTCTGTAACTGCCTTGATGAATCGGGGCCTAGGTCCTTGAGTTGCCTTTAACAGCCTAGGGGAAAACTGTATAATTATTTTTAGACCAACCTTAAAGTATTACAAGTCAGACAAAAAGAAAACATTTTAAGGAAGAGAAAAATAATTTTATTGTAAGAGCATAAGGAAACATCACAGGGGGATGCAATGACTTGTTACATGCCATTGCTACTTTCCAAACACCATTATATCTCCAGATTTAGTGAATTATAAGACAAAATGGATTTCAAGGTTCCATAAGTATATGATGGCTTGCATGGTAAAATCAAGAGAAACCCCCATTTCCACTGTGCCACTTAAATATATTTTAACAAAGTTTTATCTAGCACCCCTTTTGTTCTTAGTTTCAATGGCTAACACCTGTGCAAAAAAAAAGAATTTCAACAGAGCTGTAAAAATGCTTCACATGCTCTTGGAAACTTAAGTAAAGTTAAATATTGTCATCCTACAAACAGTTTAAGTATTTAACTATGTGTGTTCTATAAATCAAGCCTGTGCAAATATGGAGTGTTAAATAAAGAAAGGAATCTTCAAAATGTGCTTCGAAGTACTCTTATCTCTCAATAATACACACCTAGCCATGATTTCAATACATTTTCATAACACAAGGTACATATGGCCTATAACATGTAATAAAGTGTAAAGTATCGTCTGGAATCAGCCTGGGCACTCCGCGCAGGCTACTTCTAAACGATTCTTTCCATTTTTATGTAATTTTCTGTTTTGCACGAGTCTAGTCTGTTTAACAAAATCTTAAATGTTGTCGTAAAGTGCTGTCTTTACCAATCGATAAAAAATCAGACTGGTCCAAATTGAAAGGATTTGCAGACAAAATTTAATTAAATGTACCATATTGCACAAATATAAATTCCATGACCCTGTGGTTGATTGTTAAAAGTGTTACATAAATGATGAAAAGCCTGAATGCAATAAACCTAAAAGCTATCAAAGAATCAACTTTTTACCAAATGACAAAATTTTAGACCTGTCCAATTTGAAAGCATTAACAAACGACAAAATTAATGTGACTCAAATATTGAAGTTTGTTCTGGGAAGGATAGAAAACATTGTTGGAATAGGAGAAAATGCTGGTTATCAGCATTTTCTCCTTTTCCCGCAATGTTTTTAAAAGGCCTCTTCTACAGGGTCATGAAAACCCTGAATTGTTTGGTATAGGGTTAAATTTTGCAAGTCAGTCCATATTTATTCCGGAAACTTAGCTAGAATTTTTTTTTTGTAACAAGCTACAATTAAAGACTTACAGCAATAAGAAAGAAAAAATATGTATTAACAAAAATATGGTCATATTTTGCTTAGCGAGATTTTTTTTGTAACATGCTACAATTAAAGAGTTACAACAATAAGAAAGGAAAAATATATATAATATATCAACAAAAATACTGTCATATTTTGCATTTGTTAGAATGTGTCACTTCATAACTCTGCTTGTGCACTCCTCTAATTGTTGCTGAAATTATTTTTGTAATAGAAAAATGAAATACCTTTAGGTATAGTGCAAAAGTGCTTTGAAAAATAATCCTACAGTTAATGTGCTGTTGTTTAGATTGTGTTGAATTTGAATAGGCCGCTGCAAAAAATCTAAATTTGAATAAATGCACATATGTCTGTCAGTTTCAACAACTTTTAATTTGAGACTCATCATGTAAAAAGGGACCATCTAGGAACTCCGAAGTGTCTTTTTCACTTTTATGTCCGAAAAGAAGTCATTCTACCTTACTATACAATCATTTTTGAACTATCAACTTAAAGTAACTAGCACTATCTTTAATCTGTTTTCATCTAACTGATATACAGAATTTCCAGATTGTCCCTTTTTGTCTTCTTTTCCTACAATATTTTCTACCCTATCAAAGACATAGTTCATAATTAAAGCTGCATTTCATTTGTTGTCTGTGAAATCTTTCAATTTGGTCTGATCCAAAATTGTGTTCTTTGGGCTTTGGCAAATTTGTTGGTTTGTACATGGAGTTTAAAACATGGGCTACATATAAATTTATCAATAGTGTTTGGTCCCAGGAGTATTTTAAATATAACATGTAACTCTTTACCAAATGACAAAATTTTACACTTGTCCAAGTTGAATGTATTAGCAGATGACAAAATAGATGTGACTCAAAATTGGAAGCTTGACTTAAGAAGAGTGGAAAACATTGCAAGAAAAAGAAAAAATACTGGTAACCAGCATTTTCTCCTTTTCCCACTTCTTCCTCTAGGTTGTAAAAACTTGGTGTTGTTTGGTAAAGAGCTAAGGAAAAAAATATTAAAAAGTTGAAACAACTGACAGACATATATGTAAATCCGTGGACATGTATATATTATATGTAATTTCGACATGTTACAAACATAGTACAAATCTTGTGAACTAACAGCTGACCCCTGTTGAAAATAATGTGCCAAAAGGAAAAACTGCTCACAACAGCATCTCCTTCTGCTAAAATGTTTTCACTTATTTCACTTATTTCACTTTCAGTGTAACAAAACTTAATTCATGTTGATTGTTTATACTTGTATTTTTTCTGATTTTACTACTTGAACAAATTGACCTCAAATTGACCTTTATGCAAAAAACAATTAAACAGAGAATATTTTTATGATCTAGCATAATCTGGGAGTACCGAAATACCTATAGAGGAAAATGGCGAGTTTGACCCTTTTACTGTCCAAGTCAAGATATGAATCTTTTGCAGATGACATGGATCAAGATCAGACTGAACAGTAAGTACATCCTGGATCAATATCATCCACTGTGTATGGTATAGCCAATTTAAACCAACAAAATCGTGTTTATTTCTGGTATTTTAAGAATTCTTTAACCCATTAAAACACAATCCCGACTTTTAGCAACCCTGAGAAAGAAGCCTTTTGAAAACATTGTGGGAAAAGAAAATGTTGGTAACCAGCATTTCCTCCTTTTCCCACAATGTTTTCTCTGCTCTTCGATACAAATTTTAAGTTTTCAGTCACTTTTATATTGATGTCTGCAAAGACTTTCAATTTGGACAAGTCTAAAATTTTGTTGTTTTGGTAAAGAGTTAAAGATGCAATAAATCTATTAGGAACATAGTGGTAGAGGTCAATTACATTTCATGTCAATTTGTTTGAGTAGTATCTGATTGTAACTTGTAATGTTACATATATATATATGAGTTAATTATTCAATAGTTTCAGTGCTGTTGAAAAAAATATGATAATTAGAATTTATCCTAAAATTATCTCTATTCTAATATCATACACATCAAAGAGTTCCATCCTCTTTTCTTCCGTGTCATCAACATCTTCCCCTGCTGCTTTCTTCACAATGTGATCAATATCAACAACCAGGTTGTCCCAGAAATCATTGAACTTATAGCTGATAATAAGAGTAAATTTTTAACTGTACAGTTTTGTATTGATTTCTCTCCTTGATTTGCTCACTATACAGTACAGTTGTATTAAAGAGTGTAGGACAAAACCCCCTTAGGACAAAACCCCCTAGGACAAAACCCCCATGGACAAAACCCCCTAGGACAAAACCCCCATAGGATAAAAGCCCCATAGGACAAAACCCCCATCATATATAAAAAGCATATAAATTTGAGAAAACACACATAATTTGCAAACAGTTTTAAAGTATTCAAAACAAGTCTCTTTGATTTAAGGGAAAAAAAGTCAAACATGAAAGGAAAAATATGATTTAGATATTATCTTAGTTTAATTTGTAACTCAAGTTTGTTGATAATTTCTATTGATATATTAACACCTATACAGATTCGGGTAAGACAGGTGTTGAGAAGGGATTAAGACACCTGATTTGCAAGTTTACACCAGTCATATTCACTAATGTTTAGTAGTAGATTTGAACATATAAAAGCACCAAATAAGAAAAAAAATATATAAAAAAATTTAAATGAATTTATTATGAATGTATACAGAAAACAACACATTTTTGGTCATAAGGCACAATATTAAGAAAAAAAACACACATTTTTGATCATAAAGCACAATTTTAAGAAAAAAAATTCTTATCAAATCAATTTAGCTTACCGTATACAAAAACATTATTTTTTACAACCCCCACAAGTATCTAAAGCAGTAAATTTTATTCAACTTCAACATGATTGTACAAAAAGAATCATTTTAAAACCATGGGGGTTTTGTCCACTTTTCAGTTAAGGGTATGGGGGTTTTGTCCATGGGGTTTTTGTCCTAGGGGGGGTTTGTCCTAGGGGGTTTTTGTCCGTACCCCGTATTAAATTCTCTTCTAGATTTGCTCACTATACAGGAATTATTTAAAAAAACAACAGTCACCATTTGTATGACATTAACCCTTTACTCCATAGATATTCATTTCTACGCACTGCTTGTAGGAGCCTTTGGAAAACATTGTGGTAAAAGGTGGAATTGCTCATGATGAGAAATTTCACCTTTTGCCACAGTGTTTTCTTCACTATCAAAAGGTGTCATATACACATTAGAAATGACTTCGTCCTTGCTGTTATTTAGGGTCAATAAGAGATACCACAGAAATAACTTATGGGGTAAAGGGTTAAAAAAAAACGAAATAAGCCATATTCTCTCAAAAAGATTACTATCGACTCATGTCAGCCTCTGGGCAGACTGACCTGCGTCAATTCTCTTTGCTCTTTGTAGATTTGCTGTATGTCAAGAACCAATCTACCTCATGATTCAGTTAGTTGTTGGACAAAATTTATGTTTTTGGGTCCATAATTAAATGCTTAGTTTAACTCTTCACCACACAACAAAATTTTAGACTGGTCCAAATTGAAAGCATTCACAGATGATAAAATAAAGGTGACTGAAAAATAAAAATTTGGTTTGGGAAGGGTAAAAAACACTGTGGGAAAAGTAGAAAATGCTGGTTACCAGCATTTTCTCCTTTTCCCACAGTGTTTATGAAAAGGCTGCTTTCTCAGGGTAGTTAAAAGTCAGGATAGTGTGGTAAAAGAGTTAATGCATCACAGAGGTGAGTTAAACCCCCTTTTCCCCGATCATGGCTTTATTTAAAAGAAAATGAAAATGATTGGTGACCAAAGCCCTTATCTTTTCAACATTCAAAATATGTAAAGATCATGATGGCCTTTGTGACTAATAAGCGAATGGTATATATATTTATATTCTAAAACTTAACCCACAGTGTACTGTATTTGACTGAAGTTGCTTTATTATTGATTAACATTTTTTTTTTTTCAGCTTCTTAATGTACCAAATATGGTGTCTTATCTTAGACTTACACTGTGAAAATCTTTAGTGGATTGATCTAGCATAAGCAGCGCTTTCTGTGATCATTTTAATATCCTTAAAAAAGAAGTGTGTCAGTTATCTGAGACCAGAACCCTCCTCTTCTTAAAGGTGAACTCTGACATACATCCGAAAAGTTTTGGAAAACACTATGATGATGAAAAAAGAAATTATTTTTCTTTCTACTTGTTTTTCTTTATGCAGAATTAACCCTTTTCCAAACAACAAAATTTTACACTGGTCCAAATTGAAAGCACTTGCAGATGACAAAATAGATGTAACTCAATAATTGAAATATGTTTCCAGAAGGGTAGTAAACATTTTAGGATAAGGTGAAAATGCTGATTACAACCATTTTCTCCTTTTCCCACACTGTTTTCAAAAGGCTTCTATCTCAGGTTCGTAAGGGTTAAAAGAAGTACAAGTAAAGAAAAGTGCAAAATATAATTTTTCACTCCGTAACTCAGTAAAATAATTGTGATTAGTTAAGCCCTTGTCGTTGTTACCCCAGTTGAGCTATGACTTCACTGTATCCGATTAATACAGAACGAACACAAAGAAAAAGATTTATTAATAAAAACAAACGTAAATATTTTCAAACTTACAGTCGAACAACATTGTCTCTGTCTGCCATTTTCTCATCATACTGAAATTGAAATTGAAGGCTAAAGTCAGTTCCAGAGGATGAAACTAAGGTTTGTTTGTATCAAGTATTTGAACCAGAAAAACTGGTGTTGTTGCCATTTTTCATGATTTAATATCTTAACCATACCATTAACTCTTTACCAAACGACAAATTTTAGACTTGTCAAAATTAAAAGCATTTGCAGACAACAAAATCAATGAGAATCAAAAACTGAAATTTGATTTAGAAAGGGCAAAAAACATTGTGGGAAAAGGCAAAAATGCTGGATACCAGCATTTTCTCCTTTTCCCACCATGTTTTCAAAAGATTTCTTTTTCAGGGTTGTTAAAAGTCGGGATTATGTGGTAAAGAGTAAATCATACTTACCACGGGTGGTAAACAGGGCAACTAGCTCCAAAAAGAGTCAATAGTATTTTGTTGCCTCGTAACATACGGGTATTTGCGGGCTAGTTGCATAGATAGAAAATTTGTCAACAAAGGTAGGTGTCGGTTACCTTAATTTTTATTTATTTTTTATAGCGGAGACCTTTTGAAAAATCTGGCAATGCTATGCGATATAAAAATGACTAAACTTTATTCACCGCTAGCAATTGTCATATAAGTATGCAGCGCTAAGACAAAATCTTGGCCAAACTTTTTGACACAGTACTGCAAACCTGCCACTTTATGTAATACGGAGATTTGGAAGCACAGATTTTCTTGACATTCGTCCAACATATGGCCATTACACTACCTGATACACGTTTTCTGGTATTTTCAAGCCCATAAAAGACTAAAAAACCAAAAAATTGGAAATTAAAGAATTTGTATGTGGAGAATACTGGCAATATTTGTGTGCACGCCAGTTGCTTAGCACAAGGGGTAGTTGGATAGACAGGGAGGTACTTGCCTCCTGATACATGTACTTCAAATGATACATATGAGTCAGCTTTTAAATCTCAGACTGAGCTTAGTAATATTTGTCATCTGCCAGTGCTTATATTTTCGACTCTGTCTAAATTTGTCATTCGGTCATCGCATGACTAAGTAACATGTACTTTATATAATATTTTCAAGTGAGCGTGTCCGAGACACAGACACTCGGTTTCCCGATGTTTGAACAACCCACAAATACTGAAATCAATAAAATACAGGAGGTTCTGCAGCTGCCCTTTTTTTTCCAGCAGCGGATTTATACTGACTCCATGTTGGGCCTGCGTTCATTTCTATTAAGTTTTCCGACATCCTTGGTACCCTTATTAGAATTTGGCACAGCCCAAACATGACGACAGTGTAAACTGAAAAAAGCAGCTGCTAAAACGTGTGTACGCTACTTTATATACAGTCCTAAGAACTGGCAACTTGTTAAAAGATCGGAAAAGCGAGTGCCTGTTGTTCTAATGAAAAACAGCAGGGGATGGGTAGCATCCTTATCATGTATGTAACTGAGGCATGCCCTAAAGTACTTTAACTTGTCAAATTTGACATCTTTTCACAAACTAGCAATGATGTCAAAAAAGCCAAATTCTTCACGATACACATGTTCAGAGTGAACAAAGAGCTACTCAGCCAAATCAAGACTAAAAGAACACTCTAAAAATGCTCCCCGTGATCCATCATCGACAGTATGTCATATATGCCAAAGACATTTCAGAACAAAAAAAAAAACATGAAAAACTCATGTAGCTTATGCACATTTGGGTGTTCTGAATGCCTTGTCCAAGGACATACCCACGTGACCAGCGGCCCGGCTGGGACTGGAACCCGCGACCCTCGACACCTTTCACTCCGCCGCTATATTCCTATTTCAAGTACAGCATAGTCATCCAATTACAAATGCCAAATTTTGAAAGTGTCAAAAGCACTTGCATATTTCAAAATATGTTCAGAATTCTAGCTAAGTAAAAGTATTTGTCATATTACCCTGTACGGTGCTGATTTGGGGCAAATAGGTTAACTGAATTTTAATTACAAGGCTACTGCCTCCTTGTTTATTCAACTACCCCCTGGGCTAGGCAACAAGCCTGCACACAAATTTAGCTAATATTCTACATTCAAGACTAATAAAATTTACAATTTGTGCTATTTCGTAGTTCCCTGGACTTGAAATTACTACGGAAGGTGCATCAGGTATTGTAGTGGCTATATGTTGGACATTCAATGAGGAAATCTGTGGTCTCAAATCTCCGATTAACAGTTTTACCGCTCAATGTTCGAAAGTTTGGCCAAGATTTTATCCAAACGCTACACACTTATGTGACAATTGCTAGCGGTGAATAAAGTTTAGTCATTTATATATCACATAGCATTGCCGGATTTTTCAAAAGGTCTACGCTAAAGAATTAAATAAAGATTAAAGCAATCGACACCTACCTTTGCTGACAAATTTTTTATCTATGCAACTAGCACGTAAATACCTGTATGTTACGAGGCAACAAAATACCATTGACTCCTTTTAGAGCTAGTTGCCCCGTTTACCACCCGTGCTTACAGTAAAATTATTTCTCGATATTCAAATTTGATGTTTTTTGTACTGGCAACTTCCATTAACCTTTGAAGATTTACTGTCGCAGAAAGATCAAGTTTTTTAGACAGCTTAGTTGTAGAGCGTATGCTTGTGATAGCCCAGGGTCTTGATGTTAAACCCCATAAGGCCACAAATTTTCCCAATGGATGTTTTGTATTTATTGGTGTGAACTTGGTGTACACTTGCTCAAGAGCCAATTTTCCTCTTACCACATAATCCTGACTTATAACGATCCTGAGAAGGATGCCTATAGAAAACATTGTGGGAAAAGAAGAAATGCTGGTAACCAGCATTTTCTCCTGTTTCCACGATATTTTTTACCCTATCGAAGTAAGAAATCATCATTTTAATATGATTTAATTTTGTTGTCAGCAGATGGTTTGAATTTGTTGTTTGGTATAACATTAATGAGTGGGAAAAATCTTGAATGTGTGAAGAGAATCATGTAGAGTTTTCTGAAAGCACAGTGGAAGAATAAGAATAACAGTGATGTCAAGCTGTAATAGAGGCTGATCGTTGCGAATATATCTCTGTAAATCAGAAGTCCCATGTTTAAATTGCAAATGGGCCCTCTTTTTTCCAGTGAAAATTACTACCAAGGTATCTACGGTCTTGTAGGGACATCTATATTGTTTTGCATTTTCCATATTGCTGTTCTTTATCTATATTGTACACATTTCATCGCAATGTTTTTCTCCTATACTACCTGCGTTTTGTATTTTCCCCCCCCCCCCCTTCCCCCCACCCCTCCTGTCTTGCTTAAATTACCACTGAGAACTGGCACTGTTAACAAGGAGTCATAGCTGCTAAAATAATAATATTAACGCATGTAATAACAAGGGTTGCAGATTAGGATACCATTATTCATGGATCAATACGAGTGAATACAGTAGAAAACTTTAAAAAATGTAATGTGTTCAGCAACAATGTATCCTGGGCGGGCTGGGTTTACGATCGGAAGAAAGCCCAATTTTATGAGAGTTTCAAAAACGAATTCATACTTTAATCCTTTCAACTTGATTTTCATATGCTTTTTTCAGGTTTGGATTAGGAACCCGGTCGGCTTCAAATCGTAGTGCTGTCTCTAAACTCATTTTGTTTACTTTCACAAGTCTTTTCAATTTTACGGTTTTCTGTTGCTATTGACCTAACAACTCATACTTCGTAAACACAAAGTAGTCCTTCCGCCAAGTCAATCCAGTTCGTTTTAAGGAAAGTCTACCTTTCACATGAGACACATTTAGTTTTTTATTTCTAGAATGTAAAAGGTGTCATTTTCAATTCATTTTTCCCCCAAATAGGTGCTTCTATTATAAGAAGCGGAAAAATATTTGGTATCGCAAGTGTAATGAAAATAGTCCGGAATCTCGTGAAATTAACACTTTTCGTATAAAATACTGCAGCTATTTGCGGATTTAACCATCGCATGCAAGCTGCATGAGCATTGGCGCAACAAACCAGTGCAGGTGAAACACATTGATTTCTATATAGTAAAGTATTTGAACGTGTATAAAGAGTGGTTTTTTTAGAGAGAAACTGGAAGGAAAAGGACCGGTGGCCTTTAGCTTTTTCTTAGAGCATGTTCAGTCCACTCAGTCGGTGAAAACATTCTCAAAAGTGAAGTGATAATTGAGCTAAGATAGGCCGAGACTAAATTTTAGCAACTTTTCACTTGGTTTCACTGAAATGATAGAAATATTTTGGTAAAAGGAGAAAATTCCGGTAATTCGAATTTTGTGCTTTTCCAACAATGTGTCCAAAAGCTTTCTTTCACAGCTCGGTTTTGTTTTGTAAAGGGTTAAAACAAGAGTCAATGAGTGAGCTAGTCTTTTCGCCCAGCTTATCATTTAACCCTTTACCAAACGACAAGCCTGTAGACTGGTCCAAATCTAAAGCACTTGCAGATGACATAATAAACAAGTGAAATTTGTATTCAATAGGGTAGAAAACATTGTGGGAAAAAGAGAAAATGCTGGTTACCAGCATTTTCTCCTTTTACCACAATGTTTTCAAAAGGCTTCTATCTCAAGGTCATAAAAACCAGGGATTGTTTGGTAAAGGGTTAAATAGTGTTATAAAATAAGTTGTAGCTGCGTTCTGGGAAAGAGAATTTAGTGATCGACCTAATTTTTTGTCCAATCAGAGAAGAGTATTTGTGGAAATTTTCTACCTCTAAAAGTCCATAAAATTTTGTCTGCTTGAAATAAAGACAGCCGTTCCGCACGTATGAATTCTACTGGCTCCTCCCACATCTACGTAAAATTAATTCATGCTCCTCCCAACCATTTAAAGCACGATTTGAAACTTGTTACAATACAACCTAAACCCTTTACCAAGTAATCCTGTATGTTATCGGTGAAAGTTTGATTGTAGAAAATATTGCAGAAAAAGGGGAAATTGCATTAGAGGAATTGAGTAATAAAACAAAATCTGATTTTTCTTCTCCATATTTTTACCCCCAATAAATTTTAGACCCAAATGGACGACCCAAGTAGCTTTTGCGTACTTTAACGATCAATCTGCAGAGAACGTGTAGTCTGATCATGAATTGAAACATTGTGCTAAACAGCGCAATGTTAAAATTCATGGACTGATTGCACGTTGTTCGTTCTGTATCATGACAAAAAGAAATGACATTTGAAAATCTCGAAAGTAAAAAAGATTATCTACAGCAAGAGCCAACTGATTAGTTTTTAGAAAAGTTCAACTTGTCCTTTTGTTTTCTTTTAAAAATAACCCTAAAAAAGATAGTATTTAGCAAGTACAGGTTTAAAGGAAAGTCCGAAAATGCTTGCTATGCACTCTTTACAAGATGCCAAAACTTAAGCCCGGCTCTAGCATATTAAAAGCAGCCCAGCCACGTATAATGGTTAGTATATCTGACTCGTAACCTGGAGGTTACGGGTTCGATACCTGGTTGCGCCGAACTCTCTTTCCGGTAAACTTTTGCATCTCACCTCTCATGCATGTGAGAAAATTAGACAGTGGCTTTGGAAAGAAAGTTGTGTCAGTACAGGTGTGAAAAAGCCAGGAAACAGAAGCGGTGTAAAATAACAATCATCAATAAATTAACCAATCATTCAATCTCTTAAAATGTCGACCTCATGTGATAACAATTGATAACGAGGAACAACAACAATTGAGATGGTAGATTGTTTACAAATGTCATATCTAGATTATCTTATATATCCAAGGACAACGCATTTATAAATGAAAAGTGGATACATTTGTGATACCTAAATTGTTGACATTGAAAAATCAACATATACTAAAATTAATAGTGTTTTGCATGTACCCTAAAGAACGAAATCTATTGATAAACATACGAACTTGTATTATTTGAAAAAAAGAAAAGAAGGACTGCAATCATAAATCATATCAGTTACCTGTTTTTACAAGTTCTTGTGTGAGCAATTGCAACAATTGCGTACATGATATATCCTTGCAAATTTCGTCTAAGTCATTTCCTAAGAAAAGGTCAAAATGTGGTTTGGCTTCCGCCACTGTAAAGACAGCAAAGCTGTGCACTTTTCTTTCGCAAAAGTTTGGCTTGGAGACACGCATAACATGAGGGTACTGAGGAAATCCACGTGATAGTGCTGTTTTCTCGTGTTTCGGGCGTGTCTTTACAATAAAACAAAACAATGAAATTTGATGAAAGTCATGTTTCTTGATATACTTATGTCATGTGGGCGTGTTTATAGGGTCATGCGGTAATGAAGGCATGTCTTTGCATAATATCTAGGACAAACTTTATAGAGAATGCAGTCTGTATAAAATGATTTATATAAAACCCCAGTCGATCACTAAGTTGGTTAGAGCACAAAAAGAGAATTCTTCGAGAAAATAAAAGCTACGGCGCAGAGCGCCTTCGCTTTTATTTTCTCGAAGAATTCTCTTTTTTGTGCTCTAACCATTACTTAATGCGTCGTTCTGTGGGCAGGTTACACCAACTCAAAATGGCGCGTTGACAGGGGTCCAATTCATCTAAATACTGAATGAATAGAGAGGTAATGTGGTCCTAAACATGCTGAAAATATTTAACCATATCAAAAAGTTTCGACCAAAGCAGGTTGAACTGGGTCGAAACGTTTTCGGAATATAGATCTATTCATTCAACTACTTTTCCCAGATCATGATCGACTCCTAAAGATGCACTTTAAATTCACTCCTCCTTCAAAAGTATGTACAGTCCATGACTCCGTAACACAGACGATATGAGAAATTTTACGGAAAACTGTTGTAAAGCTATGATAATGCGCCGTGTTTTCTCACACAAACATATGTATTTCTGTCTACGTATCAGCCTTATGATCATTTTTGTCGAAGTTATCACTTCTCCATCAGATTCTCTCAAAAACTAATGACAGTCACTGCCACAGGATTCATCCCCACCGCTGACCATTATTTCGACGATTATCATGTGGGAAAGCAGCCTGTGGCTTGAAAAGAAAATTGTGTGAAGTACTAGCAAAAGAAACTCCAGGAAAGCATGGATAGATGCACTGACCGCCGTGATATAACTGAAATAATGTTGAAAACGGCGTGAAACACCATACAATTAATCAATCAATCTAAAAAAACAGCAAAATGGAAACGCGTTTGTTTAAGTTGAAGTTCATTCATTTCTTTTATGCCATTGTCTTATTAATACATTCTAAGGCCTCCAAAGACACGCTAGAGAGAGAGAAAGAGAGGGAGAGGGAGAGAGAGGATAGACAGAAAGATGGGAAAATAAAAAATAAAAGAACTGAAACATACCAGCATTGGACGGTCCCATGGAGCTACGATGTAAGACGGTTCTGTCCCCGCCATTATGGGTCTGCTTTACTAGTAAACTAGACCTATAACCTTTTATCAAACAGTTGTCACGACCCTTTCAAGGGTCACCCTCAATATATTCTTCGTCTACTAAAATTTCTTTAAATAATTACCACAAATTCCTACTTTTGACGCCTCTGAGAAAGACGCCTTCAGAAAACATGGTGGGAAAAGGAGAAAATGCTGGTAACCAGCATTTTCTCCTTTTCCCACAATGTTTTCTACCCTTCACAAGACAAATTTCAATATTTCTGTCACTTTTATTTTGCCGTCTGCAAATGCTTTCGATTTGGACAATCCTAAAATTTTGTCGTTTCGTAATGAGTTAAGTATGGACAAGTCTAAAAATGCACAGAGCATGCAGTCTGAACTCAGATCTACACTGTCCGATTACGCGATACTTTCAGTTTCCCAAAAGGGAATTAAAATGACAAAATTTGACTTCGAACTATTGGCTTGAAAATTGGATTTTACTTATTTAGCAGGTTCATGGTTAATTGGAAGTAGTTCATTTATCTGTTTACCAAACGACAAAAATTTAGACTGGTTCAAATTGAAAGCAATTGCAGACGACATACATGTAATAAACGTAACCCAAATATTGAAATACGGCGTAGATCAAAGGCTGCATGTACTGTGCAGGCTGATCTTGTCTTCACTCTTCGTAAAAGATCAGTGAGTTGTGTCTCGCAACCCAATGATTAATACACGAAATCATTTTGAAACCTCTTTGAAAAAATGGCAGAGGGAAATCGAATACTAAAGCAAGTTCTCCTCTTGCAACAACTTGTTCAAAAGTTCTTATCGTACAAAAAAAGAATTTCGTAACGACATATCTAAATTCATATTAAAAAACACACACACACACACGCATTCAAAAAATCAGAGAAAGTTTCGCGCTTGCAGCATTTTTAAAATACAGGTACCCACGTACAAAAACACTTAACAATCCTTTCTTCTGTCATTTTCAGGTACAATTGAAATTTAAAAGGAAACACACAAAAGCAGTAATAATCATTTATAGTCGAGACCCATTCTGATCAAGATAACATGTAACATTTTAAGAATTAAATGTTTTGAGTATGAAAACAAGGATCCTACGCGGAACAATTCATACGATACCAGGTGATACACACTTTTATAGAAATCTACATGTCTAAATCAAATCGAGGCTCATGTACTTGATGCAAGTGTCACTATGAAAGCGTACCTCAATAATACACGTTTTAATTAAGTCTTTACTCTTTACTTCAAGGTCACGAGTTTTAAAGACTCCATAAGAAAAAAAAAAAAAAAAAAACATTGTGGGAAAAGGAGGAAATGCTGGTAACCAGCAGGAATAAGCATCAATTGTCCTCTGCAAATGCCTTGAACTTGGTCCAGCCCAAATTGTTGTCGACTGGTAAAGAGCCTATTTTTTAGTCATGCTTCATGAAAATGAGGATGTAACGCATCTGCAAAAAGTATCGACTCATGTCAGCCTGCGCGACAGCGCAGGCTGACATGAGTCGAAACTTTTTGGTATTATCAATTTTTTTAGCATGCCTAAAAACCAATCTAAGTCACTCTATGAAACTGTATAATTTTTATGTGAGTGCGAAGTTGTTCACGAAGACGTTAAAAGACTTTTCTGATTACTCTACTGTTAATGAACCATTCAGTTCAAGCGCATGGTAAAATATTAATACACGTATCATTATTGCGTGTTGTAGAACTATGTCTTCATGTATATTTAACCATGAATTTATCATGAACAGTTTCCAGTATTCATTTAGTTTTCAGCCCTAACTACGTACATGTATGCCTCGGTTGGGGACATCGTCAATGACGTGTTGACTCTTGCTTGGCTACGGCCGGTGTCTATGTAAACAATACCCCTAATTTATGTATGTACACACACCTTTTATTGTTTAAATTCCCTTTCTTAGTTTTACCTCACATAACTTCATTTCGACTTCATTTCTATTCCCAAAGTGCCATCAAATACAAGATTTTACGGAAATGTCGATTAAAGAATTTTACCATAAAACACTGTGAAATTTTCCGAGAATACTCGTCTATGAAAGGGCACCAAAATTGCCCCTAGGAACATAATTTTATTTTCGTTTTTTATTCATTTGAGATTTTCAGCGGAGAAAAGGGTCAAGTGAGTTTTCAAGTATATGCACAAACATTTTAAGCTTAACAAATTGTGAGACGAAAGCAACGGAAAGTGCAAACCATTTACTAAACCATCCCTTCATTTAACCCTTATCCGGCTAAATTACTAAAATTCAATTCCGGTTCGATATCAGGCCAATCACTCAAATAATGCTGTTTCAAACTTACGTTTTGGGGAATAATATCTCCTTATCGGATAGTGTAGATCCAAGATCAGACTGCACGTTCTGTGCAGTTTGATCTTGATCTACACTGTCTGCAAAAGGTCAGCTGGGCGCGCTTAAGCAGCCAAAGGGTTAAGAACCCTCAAGCCGCGTGAAAAGGCTGCTGGAAAATATTGCGGAAAAAGTGGAATCTAAACTGCTGGAAAACAGTGTTGCACTCCTTTCTTATCCACTGAAAGACAATTTTCATCATTTGTGGTCTAATTAATTTGTCACATGCAATATAGTCTTCTTTGTGAAGAAAAAAAAAATATGTTACAATCCTATCTGCAAAAGGTATCGAACCATGTCGCGCATGCTGACATGGTTCGAAACCTTTTGCTATTCGGTCAAATTTTTCTGCATATCCAAGGACCGTTCTACCTCAAGATTTAATCGGCTGTCAGATACAATGTACCGGTATTTTATTGATCCATTATTGAACGATGACTTGCATAGAATAATGAATTACGGTGATGCAGCAAACTCCCTTTTCTCATGGCAGACTCATTCAGGTTTTACGAGCCTCAAGTTTGCTATCTGGTTTGAAATTTTACATTTCTTTAATTTAAGCCTTTACCGCACAGTCCCGACTTTTAAAACCCTTGTGAAAGAAGCCCTTTGAAAACATTGTGGGAAAAGGAGAAAATGCTGGTAACCAGCATTTTCTCCTTTTCCCACAATGTTTTTTACCCTTCCTAAAAAGAAATTTCAATTTTTCACCTATATTTATATTGTGTCTGCAGATACTTTCAATTTAGACAAGTCTAAAATTTTGTCATGAAGTAAAGAGTTAATCATATTTAGTGTAAACATATTTATTTTACTTCTATTGAGAAATAAGTTCTTGCGACTTATACTAATCTCTCTCCATTCTGCTTCCTGGGACCTACAAAATTGTCGTCTGATGATGCTTTCGGTTCTGAAAGGCAAAAAAATATGATTGGTAAAAGGGTTAAAAGCCTGTTCACACTGCAAATTTGAAATTATCCGCCAAGACTGAGCGGATGTTATTTGACTCCTGAATACAATAGAAAATATTGCAGTATAAGGAGAAATGGCTCAGTAGCAAGCAGTTTGTCTGTGTGTCTATTGTTTGGATGTTTATCTGCTTGCCTGCCTGTCCTGCACCGTATGAGGACAATTGCCCCCCGAAGACAATTGTCTCCCAAGGACAATTCCCCCCGGACTATTCCCCCCCGAGGACAATCCCCCCGGGACTATTCCCCCCCCCCGACAATTCCCTCCTCCCGGACACCCCCCCCCCCCCGACACTTGGAATAGGCAACGTAAGAGGCAACGTGGTTCATTTAATTTCGAGCATTATCTCTATGGCAAGTGAAACTACAGTAATAAACTACAGTAATGTAGAATATTGCTCAATGCAGACCTTGATTGTTGTCAGTAAGTCAACGCCGGACGCAAGGGGGGGGGGGATTGGTCCGGGAGGGATTGTCCTCGGAGGGGTCAATAGTCCGGGGTGGGGGGGTGGGGGGTGGAATTGTCCTCGGGGGCAGTTTTCCATTTTATCATTTCAAATTATGTATGTTGTATGGAAGATCCAGTCCAACGAATAGCAACAACAAAAGACATTCGGGGACAATTGCATGTATCCTCGGGGGCAATAGTCCGGGGGGTTGTCCTCGGGGTGCAATAGTCCGGGGTGGGGGGTGGAATTGTCCTGGGGGCAGTTTTCCATTTTATCATTTCAAATTATGTATGTTGTATGGAAGATCCAGTCCGACGAATAGCAACAACAAAAGACATTCGGGGACAATTGCATGTATCCTGGGAGGCAATAGTCCGGGGGGTTGTCCTCGGGGAGTGGGGGGAATTATCCGGGGGCAATTGTCCTCGGGGGGCAATTGTCCGAGGTGATGGTCTTCGGGGGGAAATGGTCCGGGGAAGGGGGAATTGTCATCAGGGGCAATTGTCCGGGGCGGGGTGGGGCAATTGTCCGAGGGTCAATTGTCCTACAATCGTTGTGCACGACCCGGGTCTGTCCTGCCCGCGAACAATGTCTTCCATTTGTCAGACGACAGTCGCGAAAACGATTAACCGTTTTCACGGCGGGGAATCACGTGACACAACAACAACAACAATGACCGTTATTTGAAAAAAATCCCCGACTTCAGGTAAGAAAATCTTCAATAATTCCGTTAATACATGACCGATTGGAATTTGGTTTGAAGCAGAGAAGGCGGAAGGACTCCAGGGATTTGCTTAATGTGTTAGATTTTTTAAACAACACCTGATAAAAAAGTTATTGACGAGCAAAGAATTTTTTTACCCTGGATAATTTGTTTGCTCGTCAATAACTTTTTTATCAGGTGTTGTTTAAAAAATCTAACACATCAAGTAAATCTCCGGAGTCCTTCCGCCTTCTCTACTTCAAACCAAATTCCAATCGGTCACGTATTAACGGAATTATTGAAGATTTTCTTGCCTGAAGTTGGGGAATTTTTTCAAATAACGGTCACTGTTGTTGTTGTTGTGTCACGTGATTCCCCGCCGTGGTTTTTCAAACAATCCCAGGTTTTCACGACCCTGAGAAAGAAGCCTTTTGAAAAAATTGTGGGAAAAGGAGAAAATGCTGGTAACCAGCATCTTCTCCTTTTCCACAATGTTTTCTACCCTTCCCAAAACAGTTATAAATTTCCGAATCCCATTTATTTTGTTGTCTGCGAGTGCTTTCAATTTGGACAAGTCTAAAATTTTGTCGATAGGTAAAAAGTTAATATATTTTTTTATGCTGCAAAATGTCATCAATCATCACACACAGTACGAGCCGAATGAGATAATCCACATACAGCCGAGATCATTTATCATTTATCTTAAGTCCGTGGCACTGGGATGTAATTGACATAACAATTTATGTCACGGTCTTGCGAGATCACGCGGGTTGATCTATAACATCTTATCATCATTTATACACGTTTTGGCGGAACTTTTGCAGACTGCAGACTGTAATGGTGATTTTTAAGGCGTTCTCACAAACTAAAGGCATGCTGGTTGTAAGTATAATTATTTTCTCATTCAAACCATGCTTTCTTGAGAGAAATGGACGAACGGATCGATCGATTATTGATCGATCGATCGATGTTTCACCCAAGCAATATATCCTACACGCAAGAGCTCCAGATGAGAGGGGGGTGATGGTATTCTAAACCCATTATTTCGTTTCCAAACCCTATGTTGTGGGTACTCATTAGAATCGTCTCGACGAGACGATTCTAATGAGTACCTACAACATAGGGTTTAGCCGAGAATAATGAATATTTTCAGTTTTGAATGTGTGAGTATTAACTGTTATCCTGCTGTATAACTAAAATTAAAATTCTTATTCCATATTAATAACTCGAATATTGCTGTTTCAAAAATATGTTTTGTGTAATAATATCTCCTTATCGGACAGTGTAGATCAAAGATCAGACTGCATGTTCTGTGCAGTCTGATCTTGATCTACTCTGTCTGCAAAAGGTCAGCTAGTCGCGGATAGCAGCTAACGGGTTAAACACAAGAATTCTAAATACAAACCTACAATCTACAAACCCACAACCTTTATCCAAGGGCCCTCTATATATATGGGCGAATATTTAAAACTTTACCAAACGACAAATCTTTAGATTCCACCAAAATTCAAAGCATTTACAAACGACAGATTAATTGCAACTCAAAAAGGAACAACCTTTTTATTTAAAAAAAAAAAAAGAAATGCATGATACTTTTTATGGTAATAGTTTCGAATTTTAGAAACATTTCGGGTAAAGGGGTGATTACTATTCATAATGCTTTTATCTATTTCTTAACCCTTCACAAAACAATCCCTGGTTTTCACGACCCAAAAAAAGAAGCCTTCTGAAAATTTTGTGGGAAAAGGAGAAAATGCTGGTAACCAGCATTTTCTCCTTTTCCCACAATGTTTTCTATCGTGCAGGAAACAAATTTCAATTTTTGTGATACGTTTAATTTTTAATTTGCAAGTGCTTTCAATTTGGACCAGTCTAAAATCTACTTTTTTTCAACCCTATCAGAGACAAATTCCATCATTTTAGCCAAATTTATATTGTTTTCTGCATGTGCTTGCAATTTGGATAAGGTCTACATTTTTTGTCGTCTGGTAAAGAATTTAAGATGTAAACTAGAGAGAAATAAAAAGCCGTACGTGCTCGCTGATAGGCTGACTTGTAATTAAATAATCAATCAATCAAACAACGTATGCAATAAAGTACTGGGTCCTCAATCAATCTTTCAATACTAGAGTTGTACGAGAGATTCAACTCTTATCCTGTTTACCCTTTATTACACAATGACGAGTTTTAATACCTTTGAGAAAGAAGCCTTTTGAAAACATTGTGGGAAAAGGAGAAAATGCTGGTGACCAGCATTTTCTCGTTTTCCACAATGTTTTCTACCTTATCAAAGAACAGTAACACCATTTGACCAGCAATGAACTACATGTATTTGTCTGCAATTTTTTTCAGCTTTTACAAGGCTAAAATTTTTTTGTGTGGTAAAGGGTTAAATAACCGAAAGGAAACTTTTAAGTCGAGAATTCAAACCAAACTTTTGCTATTTCAAAGGTATAGGTCCTTATCGGACCGTGTAGATCAAAGATCAGACTGCACCTTTTGTGCAGTCTGATCTTTGATCTACACTGTCCGCAAAAGGTCAGCGAGTCGAGCTAAGCAGCCTATGAGTTTAGAAGAAATCCAGAAGTAATTATGTTGCGGCACCAGGACATTAATTGTACACAAACAATAGACAACTCTCTCCTAGTGGCGGTGGATCAATCCAAGTTACCAATAACTTGATCGTTTATTATGTTACCTTTTCTGTGATTCTGCAGGAATCGAGGCCTTATCTGTCTCTCTGTTCGTCCGGCCACCCGCTCTCCCATACATCTCTCTCTCTCTCTCTCTCTCTCCTCTCTCTCTCTCTCTCTCTCTCTGTCTCTCTGTCTCTCTCTCTCTCTCTCTCTCTGTCTCTCTCTCTCTCTGTCTCTCTGTCTCTCTCTCTCTCCCATTTTTCTTCTTAAGGTAGTGGACCCGTAATAATTCTAGTACAGCATGGCATAAAATATCTCGACAGTTGATAAAGACAAACTTATACAAATATAATTATGTTGCACATTTTTAACCGACCAGAAATTCCGTTGATGTCTATCTTGAAATTATTAGTTGATACTTTTGTAAGTTTTCAGAAAAGGGAGGTAATTATCATATCTCTTTGTAATGAGAGTATAGTAGTTTTAGATTTATAAATGATAATTCCAGGAGAACAAAAAGGAAAAAATGGCTCGATGAAAGTAATACAATAATACTCATGTTTAATCATAGCAAATTTTGTGTGATAATAATATAGTGGAATTAGTTGTTTTCTATTACGGGTCCACTACGTTAATTGCTGAATCTTTCGAGAGGAAATTTCCAGTCAAAATACACGTATTGCAAATTAAAAAACATTTTTTTGCAGAAAAAAATAAACGCGGTACAGGACCGTGCAGATTCAAGATTAGTGTGAAGTGCAGTCTGACTTGTATCTATATCGAGTCATGCAAAAGGTGCAATGTGTCGTACTAAACAAATTATGGTTTTTAAAGCAAAAACCGCCGAAAACGGAAAAAATTATCAACCGGTGTTATTTTGTTAGCTATATCATCAGAAATACACTCAGAGATTTGAACTCGCTTTCCTGTTTAAAGCTTTTTAACAGACAACAAAAATCTAAAAAATCTTTAACAAAAAATGCATGACATGCCCATATTTGAAAACCCTTTGCAGACGACAATTGAAATCACGTTAAGATAATGGAAACTATCATTTAACCCTTAACAAACAATACCCGGTTTTGACGACCCAGAGGAAAAAGCCTATATAAAAGATTGTGGGAAAAAGGAGAAAATGCTGGTTACCAGCATTTTCTCCTTTTTCCACAATGTTTTCTACCTTTTCTAAATCAAATTTCAATTTTTGATTCACAATTATTTTGTTGACTGCAAGTGTTTTCAATATGGAACAGTCTAAAATTTTGTCGTCTGGTAAAGAGTTAAAGGATAGGAAACATTTAGGAAAAGGCAAAAACTGCTCGTTCCCAACATTTTCTCCTTTTCTTATTTCTTTTTGTGGTATTTGTCGAAGACAATACCACTATGAGTTCAAGATTGAATTTTGATAACCATGTATCTTACTTTGTGCAAAGCCGAAGGAAATAAACTCAGTTAAACTCATTTTTTCTCAGGCAAGTGAGTTTTTCGGTGGCACTCAGATATGTGATTTGAAATGGCATATTAAAATACATTGGGCGAAGCCATCGATCGTTGAGATACTTATTTTTGATTGAAAATAGCTTCTCTCGCTCATAGCCTTTTATTGGCACAATGATAAAAATTTGCCTACTGACCCTGGGCTTTTTCGTTCCAAAACAAATTCGTTCCATGGCTTGTTCGTCTTATGATTGCACGCTATTCCATTTGATTGCTTTTGAATATTTACAGATCGAAGTAATTGATTGTAATATTGGAAATTTAATGTAAAAGGCTAAAGATATTTCAAAATTATAGTTTTAAGTTACATGAGTAGTCTCCCTTCAACCAAAAAGGTATTCATTTGCTTAGTGGGTTGACTTTTAAGCCAATGTTTGAACAATATGTCTCTTTTTCTTTCAAACTATTAATTCCACACAATGGGTTTCCTTGACAAATACCACTTCAGCGTTCTCAACGCTTTAATTTAAAAACGTTTTTTCCGCAGGGTAGTTAAAATTCGGGATTGTGTGGTACAACGGTAAATATTTTCATTTTTCATCAGGGACCTCATAAATTCGGGCACTAAATATCGACGAATGGTTTATTACGCCAAGCTGTACTTTCAGATCCAATAACTGGGAAAAGAAGAATGGGGACATCTATTCCATCAAGAGATCGGGAGCTAGACGTATATATACGTTTTACATCAAAATGAAATATATCGAAATGAAATGTTCCGATAAACGAAACAAATACTAAACCTGTCGAGACGTATATTATTTTGGAAAATAGTGGAGTATCCACCCTTTTATATCCATAGCGAAATAACATAGTCCTTTTCGGATGGTTTAGATTCAAGATCAGACTGCACAGAACGTGCAGTCTGATCTTGATTCTATACCATCCGTTTGTTTAGTCAAGCTTGTAAGATAAAAACTATTTTGAGTTATAGTCGATCAGGTTTTCAGCTCTAGAAAGGGGTCGAGGTCTGTATGTTTGGCGCTGAAAAGTGAAAGAGTTAAAGACCGTTTGTCTGAGACAATTTTAATCCCAAAACTACAGTGCTGCACGGTGTGTAGTTACAAATGTATTTATACGGTTGCATTGTAAACCTTTTTGCTGCGTAACATATTGCTGACTTCACAAAAGTAGGCCTACTCTTTATATAAGTCCTTTCATTTAAATGCTTATTGGCTTATCTATTTAGTATCAGATAAGTACTCCTTGTATGTGTACTATCATTTAAATGCTTGTCATCACATATTTTGAGTATCACAAAGATATACTTTTATATGTTACTTCCATTTGAATGTCTATTGGAGTATCTGTTCAATATCACATAAGTATTCTACATGTACATATGAGTACTGTTATTTGAATAATCATTTCTTTTTATGTTCTTGATATTACATAATTCTTGACATAGTTCTTGATATAAATAATATTCTTTAAATGAGCACTATCATTTGAATGTCTGTTATGTATACTTTCAATATCATATAAGTTTTATTTATACGATTACTTTCATTTGAATGTTTTATCTTATATATTTCTAATATTACATAAGTATTCTTTATTCAAGAACCGTCATCCGAAGACATATTGTCTCATATTTTGAATATCACATAGGTACTTTACTTTTTATGAGTTCCGTCTTTTGAATTCTTATTTTTACATTCTCCACGTTACATAAGTGCTCTCAAAGTGAGTATTACCATTCCAACTTTTAATGTCATAGATTTTCGGCATTGTATTTCATGTGATGGCTGGATTGGTAAAATGTATCACGGAGATGCAATAAGCCCCCTTTTGCAAGAGCAGAGCTGAAATAGGTTTAAACTAGACGAACTTTTTACGCATGGTGCTTGAAATAATGATAGCATGCACGAATAAAATTCTGTGCATTTGATTACATGAAACCATTTTGTGTGACGGCCTCAAAGAACACCACGCATCATTTAACGATTTTATAGATACAAGACTAATTTCAGATGTATGAAAATATGAAACATGCATGAGACCATTTCAAAAAGGATGTGCATTCCCTAGCTTGAAAATGATTTTCGACGCCAGGTTGTCTTTGTAATGAAACTTTAAGAGTCATAAGCGTTAAAACGAATAATCATTTTTGAATTTTTATTTTCACCCGTTGTCTGCGCATGTCATATTCTTCAGAACGCCATCTAGCGGGAGATAATGCATTTTCATCCACTTCAAAATCTGAGTATATATCTTTAGATCTTCCATTCGCCTCCACCAATATCCTTCGGCCATATCCACTAACCATTTTTTACTGCAATCTAATTCTTTGTCTAAGAAATAAGTCAATTTCTGATTGTTTGAAGCAATTGTTCAGCCAATCAAAACTTGTTTCTTTTGCATCGGTCAATTTTTGTGCACGTCAAAGGACCAGTTTACCTAATAATTCAGTCCGATGTCATACACAACGGATTCTATGGGTCCGTAGCTTTTTATAGACTTGCTTAGTACCATCCATCACAGGGATGCATTTAAACCCATTTTGCCGAAGCATGGCTTTTTTATAATGTAGTTATGTCAATTACTTCCGTTTTTTGCAAAACAAAACAGACGAAGAAATTGTAATATACTGAAATGTACCTAAAGCCAATGTTATTATAGAGAAATAATATCGAACAATGTACAGTCTTATTTTGATCTACAGAGTCTGCTGCAAAAAAAAAAAACAACTAAAAGTTATCTTGACAATTAAAGGTTTAATTCATTTCTACAGTTTTCTACATTTGTAAGTAACACAACTACTGATTGGCTAAACCATTCGGTTTAGCCAATCAGAAGTTGTGTTACTTACAAATTTAGAAAACCATGGAGAATAAGACAAAGAATATTCTCAAGAATGGTTGGTGAATACGGACCCAGCTTTAGTAATTTTTTGCAGACTTCGTTTTTATTCTGGTGACGTTATCGTCTCGCAGCACTGTAATTCCAATATAAGGAAACTGTCAAGGAATAGCTTGATCGTGAAATTGGAAAGTATCTAACCAACAATTCTGCTCCACTCGATTCCGCATAGGTACTACTTTAATTCCAGAATCGAGAATTCTGCTTCAATTTTCTTTGGAAAATATTGAGAAACTGGGAATAATTTACATGTGATAAATGTCTGCTATCAGGTATTAAGAGAGCGGAAATATGTTTTTCTGTTGTATTGAGACGTCGGCGTAAGCATTACTAGCTGTGGGTGGAATAAAACACTTTGGTAACAAACTTCGCGCTCTAAATCTTTAAGACGCAATCTCGAGTTTTAATGACCCCTGAACGAGACAGCTTCTTAAAACATTGTAGGAAAAGAAGCAACTGCTGAAACAGTATTTTCTCCTTTTCCAACAATGTTTACCACTCTCTCTGATAAAAAGTCCAAAGCATTGTGCAACATTAAACTTGTCATCTGCATATACTTTCAGTTAGGACAAGTCTAGAATATTTTCGTTTTGTAAAGAGTGAGCTCTTAGATGGGCTTTTGAGGACGGCATGGATCACCGAACGTGTAGTGCGTTACTAACTCTGTACATAACGTCTGCTTCTTAACCCTTTCCCAAACGACAAACTTTTGGACTAGACCAAATTGAAAGTATTTGCAGACGACAATTCAACTCTTGCTGAAAAGAAGATTTCTGTTTATGATAGGGTAGAAAACATTTTGGGAAAAGGAGAAAATGCTGGTTACCAGCATTTTCTCCTTTTCCCACAATGTTTTCAAAAGGCTACTATTCCCGACCCGTAAAAACCAGGGATTGTTTGGGAAAGGGTTAAGTCAAGCATGAAAGATTTTTTTTCTTAGTATTAGTGGATTGTATTTTTAGACGTCCAAAGAAATCTAGTTTGTCTATTTGGCACCTAAAGGAAATAAGTGACGAAATGGAAATTAAGGAAAAAATGTCCGGTGCACTTTTTATGAATAGGTTACCAGCATTTTCTCCTTTTCCCCCACAATGTTTTCAAAAGGCTTCTTTCTCATGGTCGAAAAAATCAGGGATTGTTTGGTAAAGGGTTAATTTAAACGATAAGAATTAAAATAGTAATAACAATAATGAAAAATATGAAATGAAGCTGTGTAATATTACAAAATGTCTATTTAATTCATATTTTCAAACGTTGCATTTAGAGGAATGATTCTAAAAACTTGAGAGAAAAGGAAACGTTGAAAAAAATAACATAGTTTAGATATAACGGTGAACAAAATGGATATATTTCTTACAATTTACGTTCGTTTTAAATTGATCATGTTCATTGTCATGACAGATTTTGTGGTGAGCCGTTACCACGGCAACGACTGTAGGTATCAATTTAACGTTTGGGAGCCCAACGGAGATATGGTAATGAGAATGAACAAGTTAGAGGTCAAATACGGTAATTTTTCAAACTATGTGGATAAAGAACTGGCTAACTATAAACTAATGTGGTATTATGACATCAGGCGAGCACAAAACTGGACATATCGCTTGGAAAATTTGCTGATGGATTTAAAGGTGTCCCATATACAAGGTATGACCAAAGTGAAAGATATAGAAACACAGATTTCAGAGTTTTTTACGAAACTTGACAACATTGAAACAACAGTAAATGACATGAAACTTAAGAGGTCCGCCCCAAGGGCAATCCGGAAGAAGCACATTCGGAACGATCGTACATTGTCGCAGGCTGATAGTCCTGAAGCTGTACCATTCAGTTTGCTGAAAAATATGGTAGGTGATCTGAAATCAGAATGGATTGTAATGAAACGGGAGTTAATTCAATTGGGAAATGAATACAGGGATCTTCGTAAAGCAGACGACCTTCTCAAAAACGAATCGAAGCAGGTTCAAGCTGAGACAGATTTACTTACTAATGAGTTTACTGTGTTTAAACTCTCACAAAAGCGTCATTCCAACGATCTTTCCGTCATCAAAACGGATGTTGATCGATTAAAGCGGGATTTGGGCGGGGTTAATGACATCACCAAATCACTGCGCAGTGACATAGCACGAGCTGACAGAAACGTTGTAGAACTCCAGACTTCTACTGCGATGATAAAAAAGGACGTTTTGAATCTACAAGCTGAAAATGAGTTTCTGAAGAAACAACTACTATCCAATCCTAAAGGTTCTCTTGTACTGGAGAACAGACAGTCCACCACATTAACAGCCGATGAGAATCGTGAAGATCATAGTTCATTCAGTAGCATACCAAGAGGTGAGTGAAAAACTGGTAACACAATACTACCAGTCAAGACTTTGCTCGGTCTGTATACATCAACCATTCTTGAGACCAGTTATAGTTTTGTTCTCCAAAATTTTCTGAATTTAAAGGTGGCCCTTCAGATTTTGGGACGAAAATTGTACAAAAATGCAAAAAAAACATCCTTATACTCCCTAAGCCTTTTAATTTTCATTCATAAAACCCAAGTAGTCGAACACCATCCAACAACACGAGAAATTAGAGATTCACTACAGCCCAGGTCGACACCGACGGGAGACACGTTCTATTTTTAGACGCTCAGTTCGCTCATTTACACACAGGAATACACAGACGATGTTTCAAACATAGCGTCCGAAGAAGACATTACGGAAAATAATTATTACATGTTTGTTATGTAATGGAACTTAAGCGTTATGAGTCACGTACCAGTCACTAGGCATTCCCGAAATGCTTTATTGATTTTTGGCGCGAAATCTAAAAATATCTTAAGAGGCTACGTAGCCTTTTCAGGGGATACCATCAAAAAAATTTTTTTTTGTAATTTTATGAATCTTAATTATTGATGATTTGTATTATTTTTACATGTAAATTTCAGTGATATATATATTTTTTAATTCTGTGAGATGTAAAAATTCTAAATACCCACCTTTAAAATCAACATAATTTCTGATTGGCTGAACCATGGTTCAGCCAATCAGAAGTTGTGTAGATTTCGAAAATCTTGGAGAATAAGACTGAAATTGCACTCAGGAATAATTGATGAATACGGACCAAACCGTAGGCACTCGGTTTCCTTTTCTACTTTTGTACTTTACGTCTATTTCTACATATCATAAGTACCAGAAGGTTTCGCAGCGGCCATTTTTTAAGCAACGGAAGTCCTTGATCAGGTTTCGATTTACGCTGGCAACCGAATCGTCATTAACACGCTGGCCAATACGGGCACCGTAATACTGTAAGCAAAACATACTATTTTAAGTGTAGAAAAATTCATATTGGTCAGCGCCCTGGAGATGATTTGGGTGGCAGTGAATGAAAACCTGAACAACGACTTCCGTTGCTTTGAATAATGGCAGCTGCGAAACCTTCTAGTATGAAAGATGTAAATGTACAGATATAAAAGTCATGGAAACCGAGTGCCTATGGACTAAACTAGCGGCCAAACTGAGGGTAAAAATTTTGTAAGTAGGCCACGGTAGCTCAGTGGTTGACCAGTGTATCTGACTTGTGACCTGATAGTTGGGAGCTCAATACCCGTCACAGTTGAGACAAACGTTCTTTCCGCCCCTCACCCCTGTTGCATGTGAGAAAAAGTAGTTAGTGACTTGGAAAGAAAAATTGTGTTGTTACCGGTGTGTGAGCTGCAATAACAGCCGCGATATCATTATCTCCCACTAGATTGCATTCTACAAATACGCATCTATCTAATTTGGGCATCCTGGGTACAGAACCGGACTACTTTTATACGCGACAACCGTTACTTTGAATTTTAAACTAAATTCTAACATGACACGCGACTTTGGCTCTATAAACACAGTGCAGGGCAAACGTGGTGAAATCTGCAACAATCCATGTAGAGTGACGTCATTCAATGAGTGAGTTATTCATTGGAACGTAATCTTCATCCGCGTTTTTACTCTGAATTTGAACTTGTTTTCCTTTCATTAAGAATTGGCCATGTTAGAATCGAAATAATCTTCTTTCTATCGTGGTATATCGTTCAATAAACCACGTTGTGAGTTATGAGGCGCAATGAATAACCCACTCGGGCTATCGCCCTCGTGGATTATTTATTGTGCCTCATAACTCACAACTGTGGTTTATTGAACGATATACCACGATAGAAAGAAGATTATTTCTTAAATAAACTTTTACTGAATAAACCGCTACCTGGTGTAATTCATTCAGCTAAGATCAGTAGTTTATAGAAATCTGGCGCTAAACCAAACCAGATTGTTTCTCAAACGTATTGATAAAAGCCATTTTATCCATTGCTACTTTATAGCGCGTATTACTACAATCCCCCTCCCTATATTAGGGGAAGTGATACGTCATATGAGACAGGTCGAATCTTCGAAGAATACCACATGCGTAGACAACGGCTGTGATATTACCTATTCTGTTAAAATATAAAAACGGTAAAACGGCGTTAAATACCTGCACATAGAAACAAAAAAGTCAAGATATTTGAAAACGATCCATTCCTTTCATACTTACAGAACTAAAATTTAATGTTACTTTTCTTGTCAAAACGACATATTTCCGAAATAGTAGGAAAAAACTGTACAGGACTTCTTATAAACAAACATCAATGCTCGATGTTTATAAACACCTTTGTGGTAAAATTGTTTATGAAGAAAAAACATCGAGCTCTTTTTCGAGAAAGCATATAAACACAGGAGAGAGAACCGTAATTATTCAAATTACTAAACCTGCGCATTGTCATTCTATTTTCTTCTCGGTTTAAAAAATCTATTTCGACCTCGTTTGAATTACTCCGAACATTCTGAAATTGACTACGCCTAATCCTAATGTCCCAGGGCAATATCTTATTATCTATTTCAGTAACATAGGTGAAACGTAGGTTTTTGCAGACGGCACTCGTAGATCAAGATCACACTGCGCAGAACGTACAGCCTGATCTAGGATCGACACTCTTGTTGGTCATTTTGTATCAAATTGAATTTCACTGGCTTGCATTTTGAGTCAAAAAGTTAAAAAGGAATCATTTAGATCCAATGTGTTGTACTTTGAATGCCATAATTTTCCAAAGGATGAAAGACCCAGGTCACCAATCATTCTTAAGAACAATCTTTGTTCTTTTCTCCAGAATTTTCTGAATTTGAATATAAAACTTCTGATTGGCTAAACTAAACAGTTTAGCCATTCAGAAGTTGTCTTCCTGACCGATCTATAAAATGTGATAATGGATACGGACACAGTTGAAGAATCTGACTTGACTAATATTGATCTAAATTGTATTAAAAGACGATAAGAGTTTCTCATAGCTTTCTAAATGTCACGAAACTTTTAAAGGCCTAAAGTCAGTAAATAACTTGATGACAACCGTGTTTTTGTAAAATGAAGTTTGATGTAACTTGACGTTTGAAAGCGACGTAAAACATTGTGTAAATAAATTACACTGCAATTTTTTATTGTAGATTGTTCTGACATAGTTTCTATGGGATTTAGAACAAGCGGGATCTATCAAATACAACCGTCTGAATCACTACCGGTGGACAACGTCTATTGCGAAATTGTCAACAAGACTGGATACACTGTTATTCAGCGTCGAACTGACGGGCTTCAAAACTTTGACAGAGGATGGCTGCAATACAAAGTCGGGTTCGGGAACCTGTATGGCGAGTTTTGGGCCGGAAACGAATTTCTCCATGAAATGACAAAAGATGGTAATTATGGTCTGAGGGTTGACATTTGGGACTGGGAGGGCAACCGAACATTTGCTGAATATGACAAGTTTACTATTTCAGACGAGACAAGCAGATTTTCGTTACATGTCGCTGGATACACGGGGAATGCTGGAGATTCTTTGAGTTATCATGACAAGATGAAATTCAGCACGGAAGATCTTGATAACGATTTGCACATGCGCAATTGCGCTTCCGAAAACAAAGGTGGGTGGTGGTACAGCAGTTGTTATTTCAGCCAATTAAATGGCGTGTATCATACAGGCTGGTATCAGTCTAACTTTGCAGATGGCATAGTTTGGTATACCTTGAAAGATTCGGAGACCTATTCTCTGAGAAAAGTTGAAATGAAACTGAAAAAGCGTAGCCCCACTGATGGACCTTAAGGTAACTAAGACTCTCAATGGATTATTGAATTGTTTTGTTTCTATACAAGATTGTACGGTGTAAATTATTTCTTACAAATATCTTATCTACTTAACTATCTGCTTATTGCCATTTTCTAGTCAGATGTAAATAAATAACAATACGAAAACTCGATAAGAATGGCAACTGTATTTGTTACTAAATGTTTCCACAAAAAGGTAAAATAGAAAATCACATGTACCAAGTGTACATAGATTTCTGTCCAATTAGAATGAAGCTTGATTCGTGAAAACTCTGTCCAACAAGGGATGGGTCAGTCATATGAGCCACAGTGCTGTACACATTACTGTTCAACCTCCATCAAAATTTGGCTCTTTCGGTATTATACGGCTTTGCAACACGCGAAAATGGCATTCGTATATTTGCGTAAAGTGGCTTGGATCACAATGAATCCACGCAGGCTAATCCGAAACGCCACTTTCCGGCTTTTTTTGTAATTTTCGATTTTTGTGAAAGTTTATTGAAGGACAAAACCTATATTGCAGTCATAAAATGTCGTCTCGGATTAGCCTCAGCGGACTGCGGAGGCTGATCCGACACGACACTTTACGAAAATGCTCGAATACCTGTTTTCACGTGTTGCAAGTCATATTTAGTTAAAATACATAGAATTCTTACAACTTTCAGCATTAAATTATGGCCATAATTTGAATCTGATTACCTGCAGCAATCTACCGGTTCTATTTTATCTGCTCAATGGGAAAAAATAATCAAACTACTCATTAACCGATTACCTTTCAAAATGTTTTTAGACTGGTCCAAATTCAACAATGGTTATGTGGGAAAGTAGTCATTGCCTTGGAAAGAAATCATACAGAGCACAGGTAAAAGAGACTGCAGGAAAGAATAGATAGGTGCACTAGCGACCGCAATATAATTGAAATAATGTTGAAAACGGCGTTAACACCTTGCAATGAATCATTGAATCAATCAATCAAGCAAGCAAGCAATCAAGCAATCAACCACAATTTGTTTTCGTGGTAAAAGGATTAAGGTTGCATAAACCACAAAAAGTAAAGATAAAAAGAAATATTTTTCTCGTCTAACTTATATGGATTTATTTTCTCCGACTGTAAAAGGCCCGAGGGAGCCACCGTCTGTTAATGTCGAACGGCTGATAAATTGCAGAACTTTTTCACCCTTGTAACACCACAGGCGAAGACATAAGGCCTTTGCGGGCGGCATAGATCAAGATCAGACTGCACAGAACGTGCAGTCTGATCTTGGATCTATACCGTCCGTTTGTGTAGTCAGGTCTGTAAGATAGAAAACTTTCAGAGCGTCAGTGGAATGCGTTTTTGACCAGTAAAAGATGTGAAGTTCGTATACTTTGAGCAGAAGTCTCTAAGACATCTTTCATATTGATAATCTTAATCGATCGCCATGGGCTATGTCATTCTATATTACGTACTCGCTGTCAACCTCTCACGTCAGCTGTTCATACAAACTTACCCAAAGCTGCTAGCTCCATTAAAGTCATTTATCTCCCGCTAGATGGCATATACAGATCTGTCTAATTTGGACATCCTGGGTACAGAACCGGACTACTTTCTAAGCGATAACCGTTATTTTCAATTTCAAACTAAGATAAAAGTTTACTCAATAAAACACTACCTGGTGCGATTTATTCAGCTATGATCAGCAGTTAAGAGAAATCTGGATCTAAAACAGGCCTGATTTTTCCTCCAATGTTTTGCTAAAAGCCATTTTTACCATTCCTACTTTATAGCGCATATTAGTACAATCCCCCAAATATTGGGGAGAGTTATGCGTCATATAAGACAGGTCGAATCTTCGAAGAATATGAAATGCGCAGACAACGCCATTAAAGTTCAACAGGAAGTATTCGACCGATCTTTTCGTAAATATAAGCCATGCTATGTGAAAATGGTGTTTAACTCATTACCAAACGACAAAATATTAGATTCGTCCAAATCCAAAGCATTTGCAGACGACAAAATAAAAGTAACTGAAAATTTAAAAATTGTCTTGTGAAGCGTAGAAAACTTTCTTGTAGATGCATTAATCCATTACCACACAATCCCTACTTTTGACAACGCTGAGAAAGAAGCCTTTTAAAAACATTGTGATAAAAGGAGAAAATGCTGGTTACAACCTACTTTTGACGACGCTGAGAAAGAAGCCTTTTAAAAACATTGTGGGAAAAGGAGATAAAGCTGACATGAGTGGGCTTTTGAGATAAAATTTTATTAAACGAGTCTACGGAAATGTTATTAAGCGAGTCTTTGGCGATATTAATAACATTTTGCCTTGACGATTTTTATAAAATCTTATCTCAAATGCCCACGAATGTCAGATTCTTTTTATCACATAACGATATTTCACAAAATATAGATCAGATGATGCAAAAACATTCATAAAAACAGCAGCGGTATTTTCCATGAGATCCATTCACTCGTATGAAATGCGAACAAAATGACGTCACACGAATGTGATATTAAACGTGTGTAAGATATAGAGGATAGTCTATTTGTTTTTTCGGTGAAAGATCGAAATTTATTTCATCGAGTGGACACCATCGGTAATATTTTTACGAGTGGCGCAGCAGCCACTCTTAAAAATATTACCGATGGTGTCCACTCGATGAAATAAATTTCGATCTTTCACCTATAAAAAACAATTCTAACATGACACGCGACTTTGGCTCTATAAACACAATGCAAGGAAAACGTGGTAAAATCTGCGACTATCCATGTAGAGTGACGTCATCCTATATCGAGTGACGTCATTCAATGAGTAAGTTATTCAATGGAACATATATAATCTTCATCTGCGTTTTTACTCTAAGTTTGAGCTTGTTTTCAGTTCACTAAGAATTGGCCATGTTAGAATCGAAATAATCTTCTTTCTACGTGGTATATCGTTCAATAAACCACGTTGTGAGTTATGCGACGCAATGAATAACCCACTCGGGCTATCGCCCTCGTGGATTATTTATTGTGCCGCATAACTCACAACTGTGGTTTATCGAACGATATACCACGATAGAAAGAAGATTATTTCTTAAATATTCTATTTATTTCGTGCTCTTAACCCTTTCTGGGAGGAGCTTTATCAAACTCCAGTACAGTTCTTCTCAGTTATTCCCCGTGGCGCACCCTCCCGCATAGCAACGCATTACAATATTACGTCAAGCGCGAGAAATCTGAGGTAAATGACGTCATATTTCGTGAGGCACGAGCAATTTACCTAAGCAACAATTACGTGAAAATCGGTATTTTCACTGGTTGTACCAGTGTAAGATCGAAAAATATTTTCACTGCTATTTCTCGATATCCTACCGGAAAGCATGAAATAAAAGAAAATCCGTAATGGGCATATTACACTGAAAACCAGGGAAGGTAACTGTGTGATAAAAGGAAATTCCTAATGGGTAGACTATATTACACTAAAAATAATGGAGGGTATGTTAGGAGTTCAGTTAATAAGCGTCGCTCCCGTAATTAGCGTATGTTGTTGCTGATGTTGTTCTTTTTTTAAAGTTAGCGCCGAAAGTGGATTAATGAAAGAAAAAATAAACAATTTTCAGAATCTTTTCTGGGACAATCGTGCATTCGCGAACACACAAAATGATAAATTCAGTTCGATTAACGATTAACGAAGGAATTCTGGACAATTAATCTTAAACAGACGATAAATCTGTACCGCGGGATACGTCTGCTAGCTGTCAGGCGGTCCGTTCATTACAGACAACATCTGTTACGTCATCAAGCACTAAAACAATAATAGATAGGTTTTATAAGACTGGCTGTCACTTGGCCTGCAACACGCGAAAAGAGTCATTCAGACTTTTGCGTAAAGTGTCGTCCCGGATCAGCCTGTGCAGTCCGTGAAAAATAATCTGAAGGTCACTTTCCGTTTCCAAGCAATTTTCTGTTTTGCACAGGTTTACTGTACATACACAAAATCTATTATAATACTGAGAAGAAATTTCTCGTGGTCTGATTGGTTAACATGCCGGGAACATTATATAGGCCGATCATGTACCCTGGCAAAAACAGCGTAAAGCAAGTTTCCTTTTTGAGTGCCCCGTAAACATCCCTACACGCGCAACACAACATCCAAACTAGCGGCGTCGATCGATCACCAGACAGCACATTTATGCACCAAACTGCATGTTTTAGTGATGTCAGTTTCCAGTGACGTCAGTTTTCACTGAATTGGGGCACTCAGAAGGGAATTTCCATTTCGTCAGCATACTCGATTCGTGAGATTATAAAACAGGAAAATTTCGCTTAACGCGCTTTGAAACTGGGTAAAACTTTGCAGTATAATAAATTCGTTGTACGGTGAGGTGGCAGGGGACTTGAAAACTTGTTCACGGCTGTGGTTTAAGGTTTAAGGTTTAATCCTTTCCCAAACGACAAATTTTTAAAGTCTTCAAAAATGAAAGAATTTGCAGACGACAATTTCAAATTTATTTGATAAAAATGGTGTAAAGTTCTCAAAATGGGTAGAAAACACTGTGAGAAACGGAGAAATTGCTCGTTACGAGCAATTTCTCCTTTTCCCACAGTGTTTTCAAAATACTTGTACTGCAGACATGTAAAAACAAGGGCTTGTTTGGGAAAGGGTTAAATAAAAACACTAAAAGAAAAGTTGTAACAGTTTTACGTTTATTCCACTACACAGTAATACTTTGCCTATGTACAAGTCGTGTATTGTAAACATGAATTACATTGCTGCCAAGAAAGGTACTCAGATAAAGATTTGGTTATAAATAAAGTACACTGATATTAAAAAAAAAAACCTGTAAAAGCTTCAAGTAAAACAAACGCTATTGAAGCATTCTATGTTTAAAACCACATAAGGGGGTAAAAAGAAAAACCTACAGAGCATTATTGAATTATGAAATATAGACTTCACATCCATTATATGTAAGTGCTTTTCCAACACCAATTGTAAGGTTTTCGCCATTTCTATCTATAAAGGCAAAACCTCACCGACAACAACCATCTTCTGTGCAGAGATAGAAAAAAATCAATGAAAAATGCAGAATTTATTCATATTTAACAAATGCCATTTCTATTATTACATGTATTTCAACTAATCTGCGCTTTGAAATCAGTTGTTTTCAACTGGAACCCAGCTTTGTTTCCCGTTACAAACTGTGTTTTCAAAAGCTTCTTCCTCGGGATTGTTAAAAATAGGAATAGTTTTGTAAAAGATTAATAGTTTAGATATGTGTTCAAACGCTGTCACAGCAGGAGATATCTCCCTCCCCTAAATATACCTATCAATGGCAAAATGTGGCTTTTTTATTATAGGTTTGAAATATACATTTCACTTATTTATAAGATTGAAATGTTACTATGACTCCAATCAAAATCCTGCACATCAAAGCAGGCAGATCTGGGAGACAAGAAATTCAATACACAGGTGAATATGAACCTTTCAGTGCTAACAACAACAAGGGCTTTGTGGACGGCAAAGGTCAAGATCAGACTGAACAGAACATGCAATATGATCTTGGATCTATGCCTTCCGTTCGTATAGTAAAGCCTAAAAGATAACCAGAGCACGTCCAAATGCTTTATTCTAAGTCAAAAAATCCTTATTGAAGAAAGGGGCATAACTAGGCATATGTCAACAATAAGTTGTTGACAGTTACCCCTGTCCATGTTGTTTCAATTCCCCCTTTTCATAGTGAACAACTTGTCAAAGTTTGAAGTAACATCCTCAGTGATAACGATGATATTACTAAATGTTAAAGTTTTTGCACGACAACAAAGATGACGACCACGCAGATGAAGACGACGCCAGGGCCCGTATTCACCAACCATTCTTAAGAACATTCTTTGTCTTATTCTCCAAAATTTCCTACATTTGTAAGTAACACAACTTCTGATTTGCTAAACCACTCGGTTTAGCCAATCAGAAGTTATGTTACTTACAAATTTAGAAAAACCTTGGAGAAAAAGACTACAAAATTTCTCAAGAATGGTTGATGAATACAGACCTGGGCTAAAACAATAACTCGTCCTCTTCGAAAACAGCCGAGCTTAAAGTCTTTCCAAAATTCATAGGGCAGTATTTTCAGCAGTCGAAAGAGGTACAGTTTGTATATCTTGCTGCTGAAAGAGTTAAGGTCACAGAAATATTCCGTTCCGATGTTTACCCAGTATTCTCCAACTGATTTCTTCACGAGTCCGTGACGCCCATTTTGTCCGCGTCTTCCATTTCGCCCATTTCGACGTTTTGATGCTTATCGATCTCTGCCAGCTCGAACCTTGACATATGGGCGACAACTCCGGCGCCAAAACTGTCTCCAAGAACATTCACTGAGGTTCTGATTCGATCTCTGAAGTAAACGAGGTTACAAAAGTTATCATACTTAAATGTAAATGCTTAGTGTGTTATCTCAACTTCCATATGGGCTATAAATGAAATGGCTTTTTGCTCAATCGAGCCCTATATCAGTATTGAGACAATATAAGATTTTCAAATTATTATAATACCTTGTCGATTCAGGCAAAATTATATTTACGTTCGGCTTACCCTTGTTTAGTACACTACGGTCCTCTTTTACACTGACGGAAACTATATGTACATGTAACTAGATTTGATATAGATTAAATTATACTTATAGAGATTGTCTGACGATAAAACATGGGGAAAGGTCAGCGGAGAAAATCCTACCCGAGTCGTTGGCATAACCAATGCGTGATGTGAAGGGATTATATATTTGAGAATATGATATGATAAATGTTTTGCTAACTATAGTTGACAGATGTCATAAAACCATGTTCGAAGCATATCCACTGAGACCAAGAAAGTTTGCCTTTCCTTTGAAAGAGTAGATTGTCCCTTGTAATAAGGTATAAATACAAAGAGAATACAAAAAACAAAACTTACAGAAACCAGTCCACAGCAAGAATGAGACTGACATCTTCAACCGGAAGTCCTACTGAGGTGAGAACCATTAACATGGTAACCAGTCCAGCACTGGGTATTGCTGCAGCACCAATAGCTGCACATGTGGCAGTTAAGCTATTAAAGTATAATTGTATAATAAAGAGTTTAATCGCAAAAAAATGATATCTAACTCGGTATAATTAAAGGAAACACTAAGAAAAGATTAAGGAAAACAAATTCAAACCTCTATAACAGATATGATCATCAAATACAAGGAGAGAGGAATAATTTCCTGAGCTTTCATGAGAACAAAATCAGACAAAAATCTCGATGAGCAATGTCCAATCTTGGATGTACACGGTCAATTTTTTTTTGAAGTATGCATGCCTGTAGCGGTCGATAGATCCCAGTTTTCAAACTTTCGTCTGAAAGTGTCAAATGTATATGTTTCTCAGACTTCAAATTCGGACAGTACACGAAATAGAGAAAACAACGATGCAAAGATAGGTGAAGGGAAAACAAAAAAGATTGATCTACCTGAATGCATTAGTCAACTAAGGTATCTGGATGGTTGAAATACATGTATACACTGGTTCGACAGTGTTAATACTATCGTTAACACTTTACCACTTAGAAACGCAAGATATTCCTGTCTATGTTGTAACTTGACAATCCACATTTTTAACGGTGCATGTTGCCAATGAATTTTAGGATGCAATGAGTAAACCATAGGGAACGGATAATGATAAATGAGTGTTTAACCATGAGTATTATTGTCAATATTCTGTCACGTTTAAATAGTAATGTTGAGTCTTCGAGTATTTACCTGACTGTCAAAATCTGGCCAAATGACAAATCAATACCATTCATCTGGGCAATAAAAATTGGGGCCACCGCCTCGTAAAGTGCTGTACCATCCATGTTGATTGTAGCCCCTACCGGAAGTACAAATCGAGTGACCCTCTTATCGATTTTCACTTTTTCCTCTAGACATTGGAAGGTTACAGGCAATGTGGCTGAGCTGTTAGTTATACAAGTTACAATGGTAAGATATGCAAGATATCATCATTGATATTTTCTTCATCATAACAAAAAAACGATAGTAGTACATTGGTATGAGGTAATTAATTTGACATGTTTCGATTCTACTTAATGATACACGCAGAACCGGGTCTATATTTTGGACGAAGCAATAGATGAGTTCAAAATATAGACTTGCTCTGCTGTGTAAGAATCAAATTCCATGTCTTCGTGTGGCTTTTACAAAGCTTTAGTGGTGAAATAAACAAATTGACGATGGTTTCTAAAGACAGATGTATCACTGCAAACACTCTCACATCCCTATATATCGGGCTAATCTTATACATTTTAATCGGAACATGCAGAGAGTCGCTGGCAGAAAAAATTAAAATCAGGCAAAAAGTAATCAAAAGAAATAGCTATCTTTCAGATTTTAACCCATTACCAAACGACAATATTTTAGACTGGTCCAAGTTGAAAGCATTTGCAGACGACAAAATAAAAGTGACTGAAAATTTGAAATTTGTTTTGTGAAGGGTAGAAAACATTGTGGGAAAAGGAGAAAATGCTGTTTACCAGCATTTTCTCCTTTTTCCACAATGTTTTCTAAAGGCTTCTTTCTCAGGGGCGTCAAAAGTAGGGATTGTGTGGTAATGGGTTAACCTAGTTTTGTAATAAATTTCTCTCCGTCAGCAACAAACTCTTTTAACCATACAATGGTAGATTGTCATCTTCACAATAATTCCCATACTTTTAAAGTGTATGAAATAATTACAATACATTTAACCCTTTACCGCACAAAGACGACTTTATTGTTACCTCAAGTAACGAAGGAAGACCAATGATATATTTGATTCTACATTTTTCCTTTTAGCTCCTTGGCACACAATTCCAGGGCAGAAAATGCTTTGGAAAGCATTGGAGGAAAATCTGGTAACCAATATTTTTCCATTTTCCATGTTCTACTTCAAGACAGAAATCACCATTTATCAATGTGGTAACATTTTAAGTGTCGACTGCAAATGGTTTCAGTCTGGTCCAGAAAAGGGTTTTGTCGTTAACTCAGTGCCATACAGATAATGTTCCGAGCCCCTTACAATATTGTTTTAGTCAAAGCTTGGCTACAGATCACTTACTTATGACTAGCTTTAAAGTGCCTAGTCCAAAGAATGCAAAACCACAGAACAAGAAATGGAGATTCTTCAGTATGTATACATATCTAACTCAATTACCCCAGAGCAATCGAGGACTCAAAAAATGTTCAGATTTATTCGAGTGTTTAGAATGAAACGCTATAGCATAATGCTGATGACAATGATGATGACTACGGCGATATTATTGATGATGATCAACATTATCAACTCCACAATCGTAAAATCATCATTAAAATCATCACGACGTACACAAGATCAGTACAACTCTGCCGCCAAAGGGATAAGAATATTATTTTAAAATGAAAGCAAAAATGAAGATATCGGTTTAGTTCTAAAAAGAAAAAGTGAAGTATGGTGAGGATACCATTTTAGTTTGCAAAAAATGTAGAAGGGTGAAGATAGCATTTTTTGCTGACAAAAATGAAGTAGGGAGATGATATATATCTTTTGTTGGGAAAAAAATGAAGTAGGGAGATGATATTATTTATTGCTGACAAAAATGAAGTAGGGAGATTTTTTCCCCCTCCTCCTGACAACAATGAAGTAGGGAGAGGATATTATTTTTTGCTGGAAAAATGTAGGGAGATGATATCATTTTTTGCTGACAAAAATGAAATAGGGAGATGATATCTTCTGCTGAAAAAAATGAAGTAGGGAGAGGATATTATTTTTTACTGACAAAAATGAAGTAGGGTGATGAAATCATTTTTTTTTGCTGACAAAAATGGGGTAGGGAGAGGACATTTAGTTTGTAAAAATTGTAGTAGGGTAAGGAAATCATTTTAGCGGACACAAAATGAAACAGGGTGACATATTACTTTAACCCTTTACCAATCAATCCCTGGTTTTTACGACCCTGAGATAGAAGCCTTTTGAAAGCATCATGGGAAAAGGAGAAAATTTGGAACCGGCATTTTCTCCTTTTCCCGCAATTCTATCCTGCTGGAAATAAATTTAAATTTTTGAGTTACGTCTATTTTCGTCGTCCGCTAGTGTTTTGAAGCCGGACTAGTGTAAACTTTTGTCGTTGGGTAAAGGGTTAATTGGTAAAAGTGAGGTACAACAAAAATACCTGGAAGCAGTTGCAAGTGCTGTAATCCAAGCCTGGAACACACCCCGCATCAGAAGGAGAGGATTCTTTCTAGTGAAGATAAAATACACAAGGGGTAGCACAATGCACGCATGCACAACCAGACCGGAAATGACCGTCAAGATGTACAAACCGAGCCGAGCCGCGACTGCTTCTATGTCTTCAATCTGGAGGATTTTTCCGGCTATCAGAAACATGATACCAAATGGCGAATACCTGAAAATTTGAAGTCAGACAATAATACTATTTCGTAACCATAACCTTATCGTATTTGTATAAACTTTGCACTATCATTAAATCTATTTAAAAAATACACACTTAAATAAATAATTGTGGCAAATGGATTAAACATTGTATTGAAAAAAATGCTGTCCAAATGAATCCATGTTCAAAAATTAAGGATATATTTATGAGAACTTGGGAAAATAGGACAAATTACTCCTGAAGAAAGTATTTTTATAAATATATTTTTTTCCCAGATAGTTTTGACCGCTCTAAAGTTTTATACATAACTCTTTACGTAGAAGCCACCCGTGTTTTTGACGTCATACTGTCGACAGACCAAAAATAGGACATTAAAATTTACAATTTTAATTTCTACGGCCTTGTGTTTCGGACTCTAGATATTATATAGATGGTATCATCTATGAAACCTTTGATAAACTCAGATATCATGAACTACGTACCACATAACAAGTATGATCAGTTTCATGACGATCTCATTCAGGATGTCGAAAAATTGCACCATCACATGTCCTCGTGGTCCCATCTTGCTCAGGTAGATCGCAAATCCCACACAAAAACAGATCAGACCTGCGAATAAAGGTACTATGTGACTATGCAGAAAACAGGACTTCTTGAAAATTAGTAAAGGTTTATTTGTGTCTTAGTAGCGAAAGAGGGAAAACGAATCAAACGTCATAATAAAAATAATCTAAAAAGTTAATTTATCAAAAAAAAGGAAATAACAAAATAGCAAGGATGCGTCTCTATTATAAAGCTGTTTCTGACATTTTATTACAGAAATCTAATCTACAGTCGACTTTAAAAGATAAAAGGAAACTAAATTCTTAACAATTTAAAAAAGACTGAAAAAGTTTATATCTCTGGTAGGCTTCTTTACTGGTATTTTCTGGAATCCCTTTTTGTTTTCCAGAAATATGGTGTATTCAGAAATCCTTTTGGTGTTTTTTTTTTTAATGTTTTGGTTACCACTTTGAATTCTAGCATTTGTCTTCTATGGACACTGTGATAAGCAAACCTTCTTTCTCTTCTTTCATTCAAATACTTTTGAATTAACCCCAAAGCTTCTATCCATTGATACACATTATAATTTCAAATTCACGAACTTTTGTAAAAGATCCGAACATCAGGTCTAATAGTAATAGTCTATAAGGTCTTATACTTCATATAATAGTTAATATATATCTTCTCTTAATAGTATCAATAATGCAGGAAATCACAATCTTAAATATCATTAACTGCTAAACAAACCAAGTGAACATTTACTAGCAAACTCATATACATATAGCAAATGTAAATTAGGCTCAGATATCTGGTTGATCATTGACATTGTAGCTCCAAATTATTTAACGTACTGTGATTTCTTATCCTAACTTACAATGCCTGCTACAAATAGTTCTTAGGTACCAGCATTTAAAGTTTTACACACATTGGAAACAAAAGGTTTGATTATTTTTTATCAATAATTAGGAGTATATTTCAAATTAAAATGAATAATGTCATTTGTCGACTAACTAGTCTAAATTTAACAAAGAATTGTACTCTGAATACATGTATATCTGCATGAATAAAAATGTAACAAAAAAGAGCTGAAGAAATATGTACATTCGAACATTTTCAAGCATTAGAAAGGCTTTGAACGCTGTAATAGAAATTACTTGGTAACACATCCTTGCCCATACATCCTTGTATGGCATGGTGACGCAGTGACGAAATTTGGCTTCTTTTCCGATCGTATCACCTGATATATGCACAGATTCTATCTTCTCATAGAAATCGTAATTGCAAAGTAGGAAAAGAATATTCGTTGATACATATGGAGTATATCTGAAACGAAGTTTTAGATTAACATCCCCTTCAGCCATTATAAATATCTAAAAAAAAAAAAGTGTCAAACAACAAGAGTTTCATACAACTAGAACCATTATAAAATATTCAAAGTAGCATAAGTATAATCTAGACACCATTATGTATTGTATCATACCTAACGACGAACCATCAGGTTTGATTTTTCATATGTAATGGGCTATGTACAGTGTTTGTAGCAAACAAATCTGATAAAGCACGCAAGATGGAAGTTGAAAGTGATTATGGATACAATACACAACATATAACTGTTGGAATGATCATTGCAAATATTTTTTTCTGAATTTAACTCATATTTGTGGGTATTTATTACTAATAGTCTATTCTATGCTCTGCTCTAAGATCAAAATTTCAAAATTTGTATGACTTGCTGAAAATAAAAATACACAGAGCTCCAAGCAGAGGAAGTGATTTTCATATCAAAATTAGAAATATTAATCATTCTCTACCAATCTCTATATTGTGTGTACTCATTAGAATCGTCTTATTGAGACGATTCTAATGAGTACCCACAACATAGGGTTTTGAAGAGAAATAAGGGATTTAGAATACCATCATTCCTTCTTATCTGGAGCTCTGAATAAGAAAAAAAAAAAAAAACGCATGCGGATTCCAACTATCGTCTTCATTTGGTTGATTTTCAGTGAAAAAAAAAAAAAATCAACGAAGAATAAGAACATTACAGTGTGTAAAATACTTTGATGGTTTATACCATAGTTTCCCATTGTAATTGTGAACATCTTGTAAGTTTTAACCCTTTACCAGACGACAAAATTTTGGCCCTTTTCAAATTGAAAGCATTTGCAGACGACTATTTCAATGTGGCTCAAATAGCGCAACTGTTTATTGATAGGATAGAAAACATTGTGGGAAAAGGCTTGTTTCCAAGGGTCGTCAAAATTCATCATTATGTGGTAAAGGGTTAAACAAATATCTTTAGTAATTTCATATAAGATATATAGTAAAACGTCGAAGTTTTTGAAAATGTCAAAGCTACGCAATTATTTTGACTTTTTCTTTGAAAACTGTCGAACTAAAATGAATCTGGATGTACCCAAGGACAGATTTTGTACATTTCAAAAATGAAAAAAGTAAAATTAACAATTGAAAAAAGTATTTAGAAAAATGTATATAACTACGTGTGCTATTCTGAGATGGTAGGTATATATTCTCTCTGAATACAAGTATACACCTTCACCAGACAATCCCTACTTCTGACGATCCTCATAAAGAAGTATTTAGAAAACACTGAGGGAAAAGGAGAAAATGCTGGTTACCAGCATTTTCTCCTTTTCCCACAATGTTTTCTACCCTTCACAAAACAAATTTCAAATTTTCAGTCACTTTTATTTTGTTGTCTACAAATTCTTTCGAATTGGACAAGCCTAAAATATTGTCGTTTGGTAATGGGTTGAACCTTTACCAAATGACAAAACTCTACACTTGCCCAAATTGAAAGCATTTCTAAAATTCACCGGTTTAATACGGTTCAAAATGTTGAACATTTTATTTGGTTCTAAAAAAGAGTAGAAAACATTGCGAGAAGCAGGAGAAAATCCTGGAAATCATCATTTTCTCCTTTTCCCACATTATTTCAAACGCCATCGTCCTAATGTTAATTTGGACACGGGTTAGTTTGGCTAAGGAATGAAAAGGAAACTTAATCCTACTGGTCTCTATAAACAAACGTAAATTCAGTACAAAATATAATATCTCTCACCTAAAACATTAATTCCGTTGCCATGCCGAAGGCTCCTCATCTCGACAAGCTCCTCATACTCTGTGATAACTTTGGTATAGTTTCCGTCGGCTGTTATAACCAGCTCCGCGGGGCTGACCGTGGTGGACGTTGTGTTCGTTAAAAACGCTATACTGTCGTTTAACGTGGAGTTGACGGGTACTAACATTAGCTTCTTCTTGGTGACTTTGACGTCCTCGTAGTGGGTCTTCACGTGTTGAAACATGGCCTGTGCCAAATTGTCTGGAAATATGTTTCTGTGAAAGAGCAAACAAAAGGGCAACCCAGAATGGATAGATGTACTACATGACGTATTACGTTTAGCCTTAAGCTTTAATGAAAATTCAGGCATTAACGACCATTAGAAAAAAGGTTTTTGAAAGCATTGTGGAAAAGGAGGAAAGGTTTCTATTCTTCAAACAACAAATTCTTTAGTTGAGGCACATTTAATTTGTCGTCTGTTATTGCTTCCAATTTCAACAAGCGCACATTTTGTCGATTTGTACAGTATTCTAGAGCCAAATGAGCCCGACGCACATTTTTGTTTCGAGTAAATTGTTAGTAAGTGCAATTCAGTGTTACTCTCGTTCAGACTGTCTCGACTGTAGTTGCAGCAGGTTAAAGACACTTGCGCCCTCTCTCTCTCTCTCTCTCTCTCTCTCTCTCTCTTCCTCTCTCTCTCCCCTCTCTTCCTCTCTCTCTCACGCACATTAGGCATTAGGCTACAACTTTACATGAAATAATAGATGAAATATTTAGTAAGTAATTTCAAAGTTTTACCGAATAAGGTCTAGAAATGCGTCTAACGATGTAACGCGATTTGATTTGGTTCCCACCAATAATTCATCTTTTAACACTGGATCACCCGGATGGATGACAAGCACCAAAATGATTCCGATGAAGATGGCGGCGAAAGTTGTTGCAAAGTAGTACACCAAGGTCCTTATACCCATACGACCGCTAGATTTGGCATCAAGGGACGAAACACCTGTTGATATAGACACAGGGTCAGTGGTCATTACCAGGGACAGTGTTCACCAACAATTCTCTTAACTCTTTACCAAACGACAAAACTTTAGACTCTAGTCCAAATTGAAAGCATTTGCAGACTACAAAAAAAAATGTGAATCGAAAATTGAAATTTGATTTTGAAAGGGTAGAAAACATTGTAGGAAAAGAAGAAAATGCTGGTAACCAGCATTTTCTCCTTTTCCCACAATGTTTTGAAAAGACTTCTATCTCAGGGTCGTAAAAACCAGGGATTATTTGATAAAGGGTTAACTCTTTACAAACGAGAAAATTTTAGCTTTGTCCAATAAAACACATTTGCAGACGACAAATTAACTGTTGTTTGAGTGATGGAATTTGTCTGTAATTCAGAAGGAAACATTGTTGGAAAAGTAGAAAATGTGGGTACTAGCATTTTCTCCTTTTACAATATTTTTTTTTTCAAAAGGCCATAGGGTTTGTGTTCTCTGTAAATTCCAAGACAAGCAATCTGATGGGTTGAAATTTTCTGTCTCGGCCAACCAGATGTCCTATATTTAAGTTTGGAATTGTATTTGGGGGTTGTTTTTGAACAACAATTGATAAACGTGGTTTCATTTATTCATTACTCTAAATACTTTGCGTCACAAAAATTCTGTAAGAAACTTGCAATCTTTAAACTGTTTCATGACAAGTGTAAAACTGATCACTTATCATCTATACATACATGTACATACAAGAAATACATGTATATGCCCACAATGTCATCGAAAATACTGACATGTATTTCAGTTACAAAATTCAGTTAAAGCATTTATATAGTTGGTTGGCAAATGAATGCTCATTTGGATAATATATTATTCAAGAAAAGAACGCCTACAGTCTTGTTTTAGTTTTTCACCGAAACCTGATTCCAACCAATGCAAAATGTTCGTTTCATTTGCAATGGAATTTTATTTCCATATTTTCCATAATATATTTGGTTTATCAATTAAGCCTTTTCCATGAATGGTGATGTACTACTACGACGACAATGTTGTCGTTTTAAGGCAAAAGTCTGCGGTTTAACTTTTATACACTTTTGTTTGTGATCCATTTTACAATTCTTTTCAACAGTTTTTCAATTAAAGCAACGCATATTTACGCAAATCCTTTATTTCACCAATATTCTGAAATGTGAAGTCCACAGATTCCTCAAAAACCAGCGATGCCAGCGAATGTTGAGCACCTGTATTACAAAACCAAAGTACGACCATCATCTTTTTTTTTCATCTTTTAAAAGTTGAGGTCAAAGCTAACTAGAGCTGTCACTAATATCCCCGCCCGCCGGCGCTTTGATTTTGTACACAGACGGACACACGGACGGCCACACGGACAGACAGGCTGATTCTAGTATAAACCCGAAAACATTCGTTTTGCGTGGGTATAAAAATCAAATGGTAAAAGTGAAAAAGTCTTACCTACAATGAGACTGGAAACAATCAACGGAAGTATCAGCATTTTGAGTGCGCGCATGAGCACTTCACCCGGAAATGCAATTATCATAATGGCGTCTTTTGATGGGTTTAGGGGACGTAGAGCAAAACCAAGAATACAGCCCATAACAACTCCGATCACCGTCAGAATCAGCAGCAAGTTATCTTTACACCATTTCGATACCTGTCAAAGAATGATATAAAGGATATTTGTTTTTTTCGGTGAAAGATCGAAATTTATTTCATTGAGTGGACACCATCGGTCATATTTTCACGAGTGGCGCAGCCACGAGTGAAAATATTACCGATGGTGTTCACGAGATGAAATAAATTTCGATCTTTCACCGAAAAAAACAAATATTCTATTTATTTCATGCTTTTAAACCTTTCTGGGAGGAGCTTTATCAAAATTCAGTACAGTTCTTTTCCCTTATTCCCCGTGGCGTACCCCTCCCGCATAGCAACGTTACGTCAAGCGCGAGAAATGTAAGGTATATGACGTCATATTTCCCATCTGGTTGTTAGGCACGCGCAATTTACCTAGGCAACAAGAACGTGAAAATCGGTCTTTTCACTGGTGGTACCAGTGTAAGATCGAAAAATATTTTCACTGCTATTTCTCGATATCCTACCGGAAAGCATGAAATAATTTTCTTTTTTTTTGTTAGTGACTTACTCTGTCAAAGCCATGTGCGAGCAAGAGGCATTTGCGGACGGCACAGATCAAGATCAGACTGCACAGAACGTGCAGTCTGATCTTGATCTATGTCATCCGCATAAACTTCTATCTTTACATATATTGTTAATAAATAATATTGGGCAAAAACTATTAGTTCGGCTTTATGACGAGTGACATTCAAGTGGAATAACTCTACATACACGGAGCAAAAATATACATTGGCCGATAGCATACCTTGTCCTGCAAGAAGTTGTATGACTGTAACAACAGCTCTTCAGAGCTTAACTTAAAACAGTAACTTTATGAATTGCGCAAAGCTACCTTTTGTCCTTTGCTCCGAGGTGAGAAATGGACGTCGCTGATTGGTCCGTTTGAATTTTTTATCATTGGCGTGTCCGACATCTTGAGGCCTTTAGTTGTTTCTATGTTGTGTCCACCTCTGCAAGGAAAAACAACATATTTGTTTACATCCATATCACACAATCCAGTGATTTAACGACACTATTATATAAAACTATTGAAGAAACTCTCGAAAAGGAATAAAATGTTGGCAAGCGGCATTTTCTCCTTCTTCCACAAGACATTGTACTAAATAAAGGCAAAATCACATTTAATCTGTCGTCTGCAAATGCATTTAATAAGACTTGTGTTCGTCTCAATAGAGATTTGCGGCCAAGAAAGAAGGTGGGGGACGGACGTCGAGGTTCGAAGTTTCAGAAGGGGTTGTCTCAAACGTATTGAAAAGTAATCAGATAAGTCAGTTTCGCGAAATTCACGTGGAGTTACTGCACTTTTATTGAGGCTACCTTAAACACTGTTTTACTTTGTGCATTTTTTTTTTAAATTGAAAAAGACCCACTTTAGGCAATTGGAAGTTCATAGGGGGCCCCTTAATTTTGATTTAACTTGAAAAATTCTGATCAAATTTTATGAAACGTTTCAAACTCTTTTAAAATGACCTAACCTACTCTCAGAACGATAGTTACAATTTTTCTTCGGCAAGAAAGACTATAAAACCAATTTCATTTGTGTTAAATTTTCGTTCTGGGTTTCTAAGGGTTTCGCAACGTGACCAGAACAGCAAATATAACTGATCAGTTGCATGATTTGAGTATCTCACTTTAGTTCAATATGAGGCCCCAATTCCTTTTTGAGGCCCAACAAGTAATATTTGGTTCTATGTATACCTTACATTAAATGTTAATTTGATCACTTTTTGGCCTTAATTTCATTTTCGACATGACTTCATCTTTCATATCACTTCTGTTGAAATATGTGTACGAAACCACCTGACGCTTAGACTCGAAGGTCTTCCATGATTTGGTCTGAATTGTTTTTGCAACGAATTTTGTTCGCCCAACCGCAGCTCGAATGCATTTTTTTCACTGTCATAGGATGGTAATCTTAAAGATACTGTGTCCCTTTGATAGAAAAAAAATAGTTTACAACAATAATTTGGATCTTTTCAGTTTTGTATGCTATATTACTCTTACTCGATGAGCCTTTTTTTTTTTTTGGAATACAGAATGTATAAATGTCTTTGATTTGTTTGTAATCTTTAAATATGGAGGAAATAAAGAATTAATTAATCGAGTGAGACTGATACCACATGATGTGAGCCAACTTTTGACTGGGTTTCCTGGTTTGACAAGGAAAAGAAAACGTGTAAATAAGTGCGTGCAAGTCTTTGAACCCTTAGAATAAAGCAACTCAAAAAAGGTGAAAAAATGAGCTACAGTCCTAAAAAATGATGTTTTTAATGTAAAAACAGTACTTGCGTGAGAATTGTTTTCACAAATAGGTAAACCTTTTACAATGAATAGCGTCTACCCCTTTTAACATCACCCTACCTTTACATGTAAGATGGACTTAGCAGGTAATTGAAAACTGCGATGGAAATTAAATACTTGCGTGCATTCGCATGTAGTTGTTTTAATTCAGTAAGCGCACGTGTCTCTGGATGTAGGCGAGTGAAAATGCAAGTACTGGGCGAACGTCATGCCTGTAACTCGTTCGGGTTTACCGTTTGTGAAAAGACAGCAGGGACCGTATTCACCAACCATTCTTAAGAATGTTCGTTGTCGCGATCTTTAAACTTTTTTTTATTGTGAATGTAACAGAACCTCTGATTGGCTAAACCCAAATGGTTTAGCAAATCAGAAGTTCTGTTACTTTCACAATGACAAAATTCTGAAGAATAAGACTAAGAATATTCCTAATAATGATTGGTGAATACGGGCCCAGGTCTTCTTCTGTAGACCAACAGTTGCAGAGCCTCCATCTAGATCGGAATCGGCCATAAAACAACGAAGGAGTGCTGTAACTTGGGATAAAATATTGCTAATGTATCTTTCGATAGTGATGTTTCTTGTCAGTCACAGCTCGTCAAAGAAACAAACCTTTATCTAAGTTACTTAGAAATAACCAACTAAGAATCGTGCAACAATTTCATCACAAAACATTCTAAAATTGATATAAATTCCCGGAATAAGTTAAAACTCCGCTGGTGAAAAATGCAGTGAAAATGAATAATTAATCGATAAGTTATTTGAGTTATCAGACAGACAACATTTTATTTTACTTGGCCTTGCATATAAAATACTTGACAGCTTTGAGACAACCCCTCATTGTACAGCGAACCTCGACGTCCGTTCTCCGTCTTCGTTGTTGGCCGCAAATCTCTATTGGGGACAGGTAGATTCAAACATATTCTAAACATAGGATGTAACTAAATTGTACACTGAATAGACATTGAAAACCAAACATTGGGACTGACTGTTTGCAGAGAAAGCCTCATATAGATTCAACTCCAAGAAAAGGCTGCCATGAAAAATGAGTTCCCTTCGATATTCGATTACCATTCAGTGTTTACCATAAACCAAATTTTAGATACATGTACATGTCAAAATTAAAGTATTCGCTGACGGCAAGCTAAATGTTTTTTAAATCACTGAAGTGTTACGGGAGACCACTCCTTCCTGCATGGCATACTCCCGATTTAAATACAATACCTGGCTACTGCGTCAGAGAGATATCTCTTTGGCTCAGTGGTTATGGTATTGGCCTTGCGTCCGGGAGTTCGGGGTTCGAATCCCGCTCGGTACCTTATTTCTGCCATGCATTTATTCATTTGTTTCTTTGTTACGGACTTCGTTCGTAAGAGAAGCTGGAATTGAAGTGGAAAACATCGTGGAGACAAGATGGTGAAAATACTTGTTTTAAATGCTGTCTCCCCCTGGTACTTGAATGCATTGGCCCGTTTTGTACAGGTATTATTAATAAAAAATATGAGCCATGTCTAGTGAAAAAGGAGTTTAATGCATCTGCAAAGGTATCGACCCAGGTCAGCCTGCGTTGAAACTTTTTGAGTATATTTGGTATAGTTTCTGTGCAATGTGATCTTGATCTACACTGTCTGCAAAAGGTCAGTAGGTCACGCTTAGCAGCCAAGTGTTAAGCAAAAAGTGTTTACACTTAGAATTTCACCATTTTGAACTTCACCTGGCAGGAAGAATTTCAAATATTTCGTAAATGGCCAATAGGTAGCATTCCTGAACCGTTTATCTAACAATCTTCTTCAATGAATCTTTTCTTGGGAAGAAGCTTTTGAAAACAGACAGACAATAATCATAGATAGATAGATAGATAGATAGATAGATTCCTTATTGACAAGTACAATGTACATGTACATAGTCACAAACATCACAAAAAATATTTTACATGATAGAATAGGAGGTATTGCTAGAAACAGGATATCTCTCCTGCACCCCATTATGTGTTCTACATTCTCAATGACAAATTTTGTAATTCAACCCACATTTTGTTTGTCGTTTGTCAATGCTTTAACTCTTTATCAAACGACAAAATTTTAGAGTGGTCCAGACTGAAAGAACTTGCAGACGACAATACAAATGCAACTCAAATAGTTATTAAGAATTGTTTCCAGCAGGGTAGAAAACATGGGGGAAAAGGAGAAAATGCTGGTTACCAGCATTTTCTCCTTTTTCCCTCAATGTTTTCAAAAGGCTTCTATCTCAGGGTCGTAAAAACCAGGAATTGCCTGATAAAGGATTAAAAGATAATCTAATATTTCCTGGAATAAAGGAAAGTTTTTTAAGCGAGTTAAGGATAATTTTTCCTAAGGGAATTACATCATTTTGATTATAGTCGTACCTCTGAATATCCCCTCCGACCTATCACATTGGAGATCTTTGATATCTTTACCCATATCGGACAGTCTAGATCAAAGATCAGACTGCATGTTCTATGCCGTCTGATCTTGATCTATGCTGTTCGAAAAAAGGTCAGCGAGACGCAGTTGGCAACCAAAAGATTGAGATTCTTTTTTTCTTATGCAAGAACAACTAAATACAGTACTAATTTTTTACCTGCGTTTCAGCTCACATTATGCACTATATGACAAATCTTGTTTCATTTGACTGCTGTCTTATACAGCTTTAAAACTGTTTCATTCATATTGCATTACTTACAATAGGTCTGCAACATGCGAAAACGGGCTTTCGGGCATTTGCGTAAAGTGTCGTCTCGGATTAGCCTGTGCAGTTAGCGCGGGCTGATCCGAGACGGCACTCTACGTCAATATTAGATTTTGTCCTATAGTAGGCTTGCATGAAACTGAAAATCACACACGATCGGGAAGTGTCGTCTCGGATTAGACGGAACTTTACGCAAATGCCCAAAAGTCCGAATGCCCCTTTTTGTCTGTTCCAGGCCATATCATGTTGCATACGTCTATAAATTTAACTGAAAATTTTTCGTCTTTTTATTGCAAGGGCATTTTGCAGGTTGAAGTTTTCATGTACATTGGCTCTCTAACCGCTATGGTTGTATACTTCTTAATCTTGATTTCTCTTTTTTATTTCGTCTTTTCTATTGTGTTTATTTTATTTATATTGTTGTAAAACTGTTAACAAGTTTATTGAATAAACGGATAAACAACGAAATTATGCAAGAGAAAGAAAGACAGACAGAGAGGGTGAGAGAGAGAAAGAAAGAGAGACGTAATGTCAGGTGGTAAATCTTGAAATTGTTAATAAATTCTTTACAACAGACAATAAACAAAATATATTCATTCATTCATTCACACAGCTCTCTCTCTCTCTCTCTCTCCCTCTCTCTCTCTCTCTCTCTCTCTCTCTCTCTCTCTCATAACCTCTTCTTTCCTGGGATAGGGCTAGACAGGGTCTATATAGACTCAGGACTGTCTACACTGCCACATAACAATCTGTGCCAGACGGTAAAATTTTTGTTGGAAATCACTGAACCCCATATAATCCTTAACTCTTTCCCAAACAACAAATAGTGGACCATTCCAAACCGATGGAGTTTGCAGACAACAATTTTAGAATTGGAGAAAATGGCAGAAAGTTCTCAAAAAGGGTAGAAAACACTGTGGGAAAAGGAGAAATTGCTCGTTAAGAGCAATTTCTTCTTTTCCCACAGTATTTTCAAAAGACTTCTTCTGCAGACATGTAAAAACCAGGGCTTGTTTGGGAAAGGATTAAAACAGTATTATTAATTTTGTTTTCATTCTATTATAGACGCCGAGCCTCGGTAGCTTACTTAGTTGATAGGGTATAGGATTTAAAAACACGGAGTCATGGATTCGATCCCTATCTTGACCTATTTCTTTCCGAGGATTGATGATAGTTATTGCAACAGGATTCATTCCTCTCCCAGCGCTGACCATTATTTCGACGATGGTTATGTGGGAAAGCAGCCAGTGGATTAGAAAGAAAACAGTGGGAGTACTGGCAAAAGAATCTCCAGAAGTGCATGGATAGATGCACTGGCCGCCATGATATAACTGAAATGATGTAAATATTATCAAACAATCAAACACACATACACTCAATCAAACTCAGACAGTCTTTTCCTCAAATTTCTGTTTGGTTTGTATTGGAGTTTGACGCTATTTCAACAGCTTAGGTCATATCATGGCGGTCAGTGACGCAGTCATGTGTTTCCTGGCTTTCCCACACCAGTACTGACACAATTTTCTTTCCAAAGCCACTGACTATTTTTCTCACATGCATCAGAGGAACAAATTTCTGTATCACTGTGTCGAATATCCAGCTCAGCAATTTTCTTACCGAGAAATCGTTCCTCCATCTCTCATCGCTTATCAATGTTTTGACATTGCGTCGGTTTACTTCGAAAACCTCGTAACTAAAACTTGTAACAAGCTGTAGTTACGAGGTTTTCAAAGTAAACCGACGATTGCTTCTTTCACAAAACAGCCAATGGCTTGAGAAGACTAATCTACAAAGTACTGGTAAAAGACACTCGAAAAGAGCAATGATAGGTGCACTGGCAGTCGCGATATTTTTCTGAAATAATGTTGAAAACGGCGTTAAACACCATACCAACAAAACAAATACGACATGGAAAAAAATACAGAAATGAAACAAATTTAGATTTACTTACTTTTGTCCACTCTGACAGCTAGAATGCTACATTAAAGTATTTAAAGTGACACTGTACTGCGAACAAATAATTTGACCCGACGAATGTTTGGACAGTATAATTAATTTTGGGTTCAAATGTCGTCCGTCTGTTATTTTATGTCCTGTCGTAATGTTTTCTCTTAAATCTTTATACCAGACAACAGAAATTTAGACTTGACCAATTTGAAAGCATTTGCAGATGACAATAAAGATTTGTCTTTAATAATGATTTTTTTTTCTTAGGATGGAAAACGTTGAGAGAAAAGGAGAAAATGCTGGTAACCAGCATTTTCTCCTTTTCCCACAAAATTTTCAAAAGCCGTTTTCGTTGCGGTCGTTTAAACTTTGGATTATTCCGTAGAGGGTTGAAAAAAAAATCTACATCATATTTTAAAAAGCTTATATTTCCTCCTAAAAATAATCTTGCAACAGAAAACAAATTGAAAAAAAGTATCAATAAGTGTAATTATGTTGGCGCAAATGAAATTATTTCTGAAAAGGGGGACAATTTGTTAATGAATTTTTTTTTTCATTTTTCACTAGTGTTTCCACAAATGGTTGCTGCAGCTTCACGTCAATATTAGAAAAATGTCGTCTGCGGTTGGTGGCGAAACACGATATTCTGTCGCTATATAGTAACCTTGAAATTGTCGGGGAATCTAATGGCTACCATTTATATCCTTAGGGCTTCGTTCACCATCATTTAAAGGGACTTAATTAGTTTTATTCTGTCAAATTCTTTAAGTGTAATTTTAAGCTTTTAATTAACTCTACCAAACGACCAAATTTTAGATCTGTCAAAATTGAAAGCATTTCCAGAGGGCAAAAATTAACTCAAAAATGGAAAATATGTTTCCAGCAGGGTAGAAAACATTGAGGGAAAAGGAGAAAATGCTTGTTTACAGCATTTTCTCCTTTTCCCATAATGTTTTCAGATGTTTTTCTATCTCAGGGTTGTAAAATCCAGGAATTGTTAGGTAAAGGGTGAAATGGGTCATTTTGGGATCGGTATCTCCGTTTATTTTATTCAGATATGACGTCATCATACATGTACTCGCACTGACTTGGTATGAATTCTCGTAATTGACACCCGTTATCAGACCTGAGTTTTGTGCAGTCTTATCATAATCTACAGTCACCGCAAATAATCAGTGAGTTGCACTTAGAAGCATTAGGGTAACGTTTGGTAAGATTGTAAGAATCTAAATAACTCCCTTTGACTTTGCTTCCCGCTGACGCCTGTACCTCAGTGAGTAAGGCACAGTACTTAAAGCCCGGGGTTAGTTGGCCCGATCTCGAAGCTTAGCTAATATCATTTCGAGGATGGAAGATAATAAATGAATCAGAATTTATTCCTCTCTCACCGCCAATCATTGTTTCGATGATCGTGATGTGGAAAAGTAGCCAGTGGCTTGGTTGGATGTGTGCCAAGTATCAAACGGCAATTTAAAAAACCTGTCTAGATTGAAAGCATTTACAGATGACAAATTAAATGTATTGCAATGATGCAATTTTTCGTTAGGAGGATGGAAAACATTGTGGAAAAGGCAATTTTGAGAATCGTCGTTAATATTGGGATTGTGAAGTAAAGGGTTAAAAATAAATGTGAAACATGCGGGCAAGGTCTTTCGCTCTCCAGCTTTTTTTAGTCTGTAAAATAATCGTACAAACGGTGCAGTCTGAGTACTTGTGTATTAAACAAGAATTCATGCTTCATGCGAGTTTGTGACGAAATTGTAAGTTTTCTACATTTTCTTTTATTCAATATTTTACTAGTCATACTTACGCATATACGTGCATTTTGTACCGTACAAATATATACTAGAACGAAGACGGAACGCAGGTTGACCTTTCAGGGTAGTTAAAGAGGTGTATAACTTGATTGAGAATTCTAAATTATGATTTTATGTTTACCACTGGTCAGTTTTGAATATTTTGACGAAATTTCATTTCAGTTTGGTCAAAGGGAAATGAGAAAATGGCTTCTTATTGACAGTACCCCCTCCTCAGAGAAAAAAGTAGTGACTGACTGCATATGGCGACTCAAAGCTTGTTCAATATCTCGTAACGTACCCTGCGTTTCTTTTTCGTAATAGTATATATTCGCTATCAAATAGGTTATTCAACTCTTTTTCAAACGACAAATTACCACATTACCACACAATCCCTACTTTTGACGCCCCTGAGAAAGAAGCCTTTAGAAAACATTGTGGGAAAAGGAGAAAATGCTGGTAACCAGCATTTTCTAATTTTCCCACAATGTTTTCTACCCTTCACAAAACAAATTTCAAACTTTCAGTCACTTGTATTTTGTCATCTGCAAATGCTTTCAATTTGGACAGGCCTATAATATTGTCGTTTGGTAACGAGTTAAACCCCTTTTGGCCAAAATATGGCTAATTCATAAGCATTTTTGACGGTTTCAGAAGTCTTCAAGGTAATAAGAAAAAAGAAATCACTGTGAAACTACATGTAAATAAGGTTAAGTCGAAAGCTAATATATAATAAATCAGAGTATTTATCTTTTCTCCCTCTCTATTTTTTTTTCTTTCGAAATATTACAAAAATCCATCAACCCTAAAAACCTTTATTTGCGTAGTGTAGATATGCAAAAATGAATTACATGTATTTCACAAACTGGTTTTTATTTTCGGTACAGATGTAATTTTACACGCTGTATTAATATTCATGTACACGTAAAATGAGCCATACTCTGTGAAAAGGGTGCTTAATGCGTCAACGAAAAGTATCGACCCAGGTCAGCCTGCGCAGTCCGCGCAGGCTGACCTGGGTCGAAACTTTTCGACTTTGATCAATTTTCTGCATGTCTAAGGACAGGTGTACCTTATGATTCAGTTTCTTGTCAGACAAAATGAATTTAACGGATCCATATGGCTTGCAACACGCCAAAAAATGGGCATTCAGACATTTGAATAAAGTGTCGTTTCGGATCAGCCTCTGCAGTCCGCGCAGGCTAATCCGAGACGACACTTTACGACTACATAAGATTTTGTGCTTCAGTATAGACTTGCGCGAAACAGAAAATTACATAAAAAGCGGAAAGTGTCGTTTTGGATTAGCCTGCGCGGACTACGCAGGCTAATCCGGAACGACGCTTTGCGCAAATGTCCGAATGCTCCTTTTCTCATACTGCAATCCAATCATGATAATTATTCGATGAATTGCTTGGTGACAGAGATGCATTAAGCCCCCTTTTGCCAGGGCACGGCTCTAATGTATTTGAGGCTTGCAAAATAATATGAGATGCTCTTGAAGATATCGTCAAAACAGGATTTAACGCGTCTTCCTCACGCACAGTGTCAAGCAATGTGCTGCGTAACGTGGATCTATTTCATCTGAAAAACAAATTAAACTTAATCATGAGATAGACAGATTCTTTGACATGCACAAAATTTATCAGTTTCAAAAAGTTTCGACTTAGGTCAGCTTGCGCGGACTGCGCAGGCTGACCGAAGTCGAAACTTTTCGCAGATGTATTAGCCATCTTTTTCACAGAGTGTTTGGACTGGGCTTCAAATGCAAGATACGTATATAGATTGTTTTTATCAAAACTTTGAATCCCAATGTTCTGTCAAAGCAACTGGCAGCTTTCCCGAATAATCTTAACTGAAAAACTGATCAGCGATGATAGAATAATGAATCCTGCTGCAGTGACTATCGCCAATCCTTGACCCGCCCGCAAAGCTCAAGTGGTGGAGCGTAGAACTTGTAAACATCAAGTCTTAGGTCACTTGAGGTAGTGGCCCCGAGCCCCATGGTTGCTTTGTCTATCTAATACATGTAGTTACTAATTACACAACCTCCTTTATCATTTATTGATGTCTCAAAGCTTATTAGGCAGAAAGTCCGTTTCTGGACAACAAATGTGATTAATGGCCCAATGGCCAATCCCAGACGAGCCCCCATCTTACGAACAAACTCCGTAACAAAGAAAAAAAAAAATGAACAAATGCATAGCAGAAGTGCGGGGACCGGGCAGGATTCGGACCTAGCACGCCCAGACGAAAGGCCAACACCGTAACTCCTGAGCATTAGAAAATTCTCCCTTATACAGTTATTAGGTTTCGTATTCATACCGGGATGAAGGAATGGTCCCCCGTAACAGTTACCCGTTGAGAAGCCGCCTCTTGGTCCCCCGTAATCAAACTTTTCCATTGAGAAACAGCTTCTCGACAAAAGATAGATTTAATGACAGTTTTTCTACATCAACAAAACTTGTCAAAACGTTCCACCTCCACCACTGAGGTCAGGGTGCAATAATTCACGACAACTTTTTGTACGATTTAATGTAACACTAAAATGTCATGTTCGAGATATTACCATTTTTCTCACGGAAACATAATCATCTCTTGACCCAGAAAGTACCTGTCAAATCTTCCCAGATCTACCCTTTCTTAACCCTTTACAACACAATTTCAAGTTTTTAACATATCCAGTATGAGGACTTTTGAAAATATTATGGGAAAAGGAGAAAATGCTGGAAGCCAGCATTTTCTCCTTTTCCCATAATATTTTCTACTCTTACGAAGAAAAAGATTTCTAATTTTTCCACAATTTATTTTGTAATCTGTAAATGCTTTGAATTTGGACCAGTCTAAATTGTTGGTATAGAGCTGAAACTCGCTAAACAATTCATCTCTGGACCCTTTCGAAATTGAATCCATTTTTGCAAAAAATAAAACAGTTTTAACTCTTCCCAAACAATCCCTGGTTTTCACGGCCCTGAAAAAGAAGCACTTTGAAAATATCGTGGGAAGAGGATAAAATGCTGGAAACCAGCATATTCGCCTTTTCCCACAATGTTTTCCAGGCTCCCACCACACATTCCACAATTTTTTAGTCACCCTATTTTTGTCGTCTGCAAATGCTTTTCATTTGGACCATTCTAAGATTTTAACGTCTGGTATAGAATTAACTCGTAACTGCATGACAAAATGTAGAATTTTCCAAACTGAAAGAATTTGCAGACGATAATTCAACTGTGCCTGAATTGATAGAATTTGCCTTTAATAAGGTTGAAAACATTGTGCACCTGTGTTCGGACCAAGGGAGGGGCCTTCGTATTTTCGTCTTTTAATTGCACGGGCCTCTTTCGGGTTGGAATTTGGCTGCACATTGGCTCTTTCTCGAATTAGTTTGGTTGTATGTGTCTTATTCTTTCTTTATTTTTTCCTCTTTTTTTATATTTTGTATTTTCATGGTCGTTATGATGCCCGCCAATTTTGCGGATAAACAATAAAATAATAATAATAGCTCCCAGACTGACAGCAGTTGCAGACGACAAACCAAATGTGGCGCATATGACGAAGATTCGTCTTTGAAAAAGCAGAAGACGTTGTTGGGGCGGCGGCGGGAGAACAAGCTGGTTACTAGCACTTTCTCTTTTTCACAAAATCGGTTTGTACACGCCCTCAAAACAACAAATTTTCGGACATATCCAAACAATAAGCATTTGTAGAACGAAAAATTGATATAGGTATCTATAATGACAAAATTTGTTCTTGAATTGGAAGAAAACAATGATGTAAAAAGGAGAAAGTACAATACTGTTTACAGGCATTTTCTCCTGGTCTTAGGTTTGTAAAAACACAAACTTGTCTGGAAAAGGGTTTAAACCATACTCTGTTTCCTTCGTGCAAACAGACCAAATAAATAAAAACAATGATCTTGACACAAAAAAGAAACGATTCAAGCAATTAATTTCAAACAAATTGTTTCATTGTGCAATAAATGTCTTTCTGTTTTGAGTCTTGAGCATAATGTGGATTGGGATTTCTTTTTTCATTGCAATGACCTAACACTTAACCTCGACCTACCCCCTCCCAACCCCTCTCCACCAACTCCCCCTAAAAAAAACAGGAACTGATCCTTTCTACAAATAATTTTGACTTTTAACAGCCAAATGAGAAATATGGCTTTTGAAAACATTGTGAGGAAAAGGAGAAAATGCTGGTAACCGGATTTTTCTCCTTTTCCTCACAAACAATCTCTTTATATGAATCACGTGAGTTAAGTTACGTTTCATCATTAGGTATATTGCGTCGGTTTACTTGAAAAACCTCATAACTACAGCTTGTTTCAAGCTGTAGTTACAAGGTTTTTGAAGTAAGCCGACGACATGTAACTGTCCATCAACCCGTCAGAAAGAAAAGACAAACAATATCAACCCTCAAATTGCACAATAAATTAAACAGACGTATCTTGCCAAAAGCCAAACCCCGAACATTTAGTTTATTTAGAGGTATTTTCCTTTGGGGGAAAACCTCACCGTATTGGACGACAGATATCGGGATCAGATTGCGCGTTCTGTACAGTGCAATCTTGATCTGTACCATTTGCATAGGGCGCTTAGCCGCCAAATGTCGAAACTTGTTTTTATTTTCAAAACTTAACCCTTTACCAAACGACAACTGATTTCAGACTGATCCAAATTGAAAGCACCTGCAGACGACAACATAAACGTAACTTAAAAATTGAAATTTTGTTTCCAGCAGGGTAGAAAACATTGTGGGAAAAGGAGAAAATGCTGGTTACCAGCATTTTCTCCTTTTCCCACAATGTTTTCAAAAGTCTTCTATCTAAGGGTCGTAAAAACTAGGGATTGTTTGGTAAAGTTGGTAAACAGTCAATCATTATCTTCCATTTCTCCCATCCAGTAATTTAGTGGGAATATGCACATTTTACTCATGTACTTCCTTTCTATATGTTTCCATATGTTTTACTACAATATGCAATACTCTTGACATCTATGATCATCTACTATTTGAATTAACGTCTTTCAAAATTATATCTATCCATCTGAAATACACGTAGTACTTAGAGAACCGTAAAAAGATTGTTAAAATTTATTCATCCATCTATTTTGTTTACGAATCAACCTAACAGCTTTATGTTTTTATACCTTTTTACTTTCCACGTATATGTATTGAATTTATTTATATTATCTTACATTGAGCTGTGCGCTTTAACCCTTTACCCCATAAGGCATTTCTATGATATCTCTAATTGAGCCTAAAAATAATATCAGGGATGAAGCTGTTTCTTATGTGTATATGGCACCTTTTGATAGCATAGAAAACATTGTGGCAAAAGGTGAAATTGCTCGTGACGAGCAATTTCACCTTTTACCACAATGTTTTCGTAAGGCTCCTACAAGCAATGCGTAGAAATGAGTATCTATGGAGTAAAGGGTTAAGTCGAAAATAAAATGTTCTATTATGTTATGTCATTATCTTATAAGCCTCGGCAGACGCTGACATTAATTGTCAGGCATGTAAACATTGGCTAGATCTCTGTGAAATTTCTCATTTTATTACGGTATATTTTCTATACGTTAAGTTGCAAATTTATTTGAAATTCCCTTTATGTGCTGAATAAATAAATTATAAAAAAAAAAGAAGTGGTGTAAGATTCTATATCTGTATAGATTATCTATTCAAATTTCTTGTCAAGTCCCTCGCGTAATCAAACACCATCTATCAAGTTTTGTAGAAATCAAACTGAAATTGCACATATAAATACATAACAAAGAGACAGTGACAAAGCTCTGAGCAGCATAACATTAACCCTTTCCCAAACTGCAAATTTTGGACCTGACCAAATTGAAAGCATTTTGCAGGTGACAAATTAACAGTTGCTAAAAAGATGATTTTTCTGTATGACAGGGTAGAAAACATTGTGGGAAAAGGAGAAAATGCTGGTTACCAGCATTTTCTCCTTTTCCCACAATGTTTTCAAAAGACTTCTATTCCTGACCCGTAAAAACCAGGGATTATTTGGGAAAGGGTTAAGGCAGTAGACCCGTAATAGAAAACAGCTATTTTCACAATAAAATCATCATACACAATTTGCTATGATTAAAAATGAGTATTATTGTATTATTTAACCGAACAACTTTCTTTCTAAGAATTATCATTTATAAATCTAAAACCACTTCTCATTACAAAGGGAGGTAGTGATTACCTCCCTTTTCTGGAAACTAACAAAAGTATCAACGAATCACTTCAAGATGAACATCAAAGGAATTTGTAGTCGATTAGAAATGTGCAGAAATATTATATATTTGTATATACCAGTATTTTCAACTTTCAAGAAATTTTATTCTAAGCTGCTCTAGAGGTGGTACGGGACTACTACTTTCAGTTGATAGAGAGCATAGGGGATAGGGAAACAGTGCAAAAAGCTAGAATTTTCTCCCTTTCAAAAATAAGTCGAACCCAATTTGTCGTTTGTATATACCTCCGATTTGGTGGTTTTTAACATTTTCATACTAACATGTCAAGTTACTTCACGGTCTGTACAGGTGTTTGGCAAAACTGATTCTCTCTATTCGTAATTATTTTGACAAGCAACGTCAGAATAAATGAGCCATGCACCGTGAAAAAAGAGGGCTCAATGCATCTGCAAAAAGTCTTGACTCAGGTCAGCGCAGGCTGACTTGAGTCAATACTTTTTGCTAATGGTCAAATTTCTGCATGTCCAAGAATCATTCTACCCCAGATTTCAGCCGGTTGTTGAACAAAATATGTTTTGTGGAGCCATAATCATTGAATGACTTGCTTGGTGTTGATGTACCATGGAGATGCATTACGCACCTTTCCTTTTGCCAGAGCATCTAAAACTCGTATCTACAAGGGAGAAAAACATCAAATTTGAACCTAGGCCTGTAACAAAACCGGGCATATAAGCGTTCTCGGGGGGGGGGGGGGATTGACCAGCCGGCATAGCTCAGTTGGTAGAGTGTAGCAAGGTAGCAAGGCTCATAATCATGAGGGTGTGGCCATTTAAAACTGCTTTCGGATGAGACATAAAACCGAGGTCCCGTGTGACAGTGCTATACACCGAACAGCTTAAAGAACCATGCGTAACTTAGGATGGGCTTCGTCCTGAGTCTGTACTTTCCCCCGTAATAATACTAATAGCCTTCAAGGGGCGTCGTCCATATGGGCAACTGGTGGCGACGATAAATAAGGGCAAATTCAATCAATCTCCGGGGGCGTTGCCCATATGGGCAACTGGTGGCGACAATAAATAAGCGCAAATTCAATCAATCTCCGGGGGGCGTTTGCCCATATGAGCAACTTGTGACGACGATAAATAATCGAAACTCAATCTTTTATAATACATGTATATCTCCTATCAACACAAGCCGGTTGTCTGTATAAAACACAGGACACAATATTTTCTTTCCCTTTAATCATTTCTGAAACTGTTTTTAATACTTTTATTAAAGTCATACATTTTGCAATGAAGGACAGATCTTTCAGTTCTACAAAAAGCACACAGTCACGTGGTATATTTTTTCTTTCTTTTTTGGGGGGTTGCCTGCTAAAATATACAGCTTAGTCGACAAAGACCTCTTTGTATCTCCAAGTCGTTTAATCCTTCAAAGGAAGGCCGAAAATCCTTTTTATGTCCCCTATTTTTCTTTCACATCTAAACCCTTTACCAAACAATCCCTGGTTTTTACGACCCTGAAATAGAAGCCTTTTGAAAAACATTGTGGGAAAAGAAGAAAATGCTGGTAACCAGCATTTTCTCCTTTTCCCAAAATGTTTTCTACCCAACTGGTAACAAATTTCAATTTTTGAGTTATGTTTATGCTGTCATCTACAAATGCTTTCAATTTGGACCCGTCTAAAATTTTGTCGTTTTGTAATGGTAAAGAGTTAACTCTTAGGTTACTAAGCGCGATTCACTGACCTTTAGCGGACAGTGTAGATCAAGATCAGACTGCACAGAACGTGCGGTCTGATCTTGGATTTACACTGTCCGATAAGAAGATATCATTTCCCAAAACAAAGATTCAAAAAAGAAGTATTTGGGTTGTTGGGAAGTATTAAGCGTTGTCTGCGCTTGTCATATTCTTCGAAGATTCGACTGTCTTATCATCTTCGCAAGCCAAGACCGACGATTCACTACGTTACTCTACCCTTGGCGGATCGAGCTTGATTTTTACGATCACCCGATACGCTTTTTCATTGGATGAAGCCAGCTCTAGCTGCAACGAATGAAATCGCTCGTAGCATTTCATCTTTGATAAAAATAGAACAAGGTCTCTACCTTTCGAATAAAAGGTAAAACACGGAAACCCACGTCATGTGTTTTCGTAAGCGGTTTGTAAAACGACATTTCATTTGCTTTTAGAAACATGATGTAAAGGGGAGTAATAACCAGCATCCAACAGAGGGCGCATCGCAGGAATCTCGAAATCGAGCTCAATCAGCCAAGGTAAGATCCACGTAGTGATCGTAAACTTGGCTCGCGAAGATGCTGTCTTATAAAATATGACGCATCACTAGCCCCGAAAGCGGGCAGACTGTCACATTATGCTCTATAAAGTAGCAATGTAGAAAATAGCTTTTATCTATACGTTTGAGGAGAAATGAGACCTGCTTTAGCTCATTATTTCCCTAAACTGTTGATCATAGCTGAATGAATCGCACCATATGGCGTTTTATTGAGTAAACGTTTATTTTAGTCTGAAATTCAAGGTAACGGTTGTCGCGTAGGAAAGTGGTTCGGTTCTGTACCTAGGATGCCCAAATTAGATAGATGAATATTTATAGAATGCCATCTAGCGGGAGATAATGAAACTTCAGCTTTAACTCTTTACCACACAGTCGCGACTTTTAACGACCCTGTTGAAAAAATAATTTGAAAACATTGTGGGAAAAGGAAAAAATGCTGGTGAGTAGCATTTTTCTCCTTTTCCCACAATGTTTTCTGCTCTATCAAGGAAAAATTAAGTCATTTATATCACCTTTAATTTGTCGTCTGAAACTGCTTTCAATTTGGACAAGTCCGAAATTTTGTCATTTGAAAACGAGTTAGGCTGCTTAATATTGGTAATAACTGATACGAAACCTCAAAGACGATGGTAAATCATGAATTTGGATATTTCAAATGGCTATTTTTAGGGAAAATCGTTTTCCTTATAGGACTGCGAAGATCCAAGATCAGACAGGAAGTTCTATGCAATCTGATCTTGATGTACACTGCTCACAAAAGACCTTTAACCCTTTACCGAACAATCCCTGGTTTTTACGAAACTAACATAGAAGTCTTTTGAAAACGTTGAGGCGGAGAAGGAGAAAATGCTGGTAACCAGCATTTTCTCCTTTTCCCACAACGTTTTCTACCCTGCTGGAAATAAATTTCAATTTTTGAATTATGTTTATTTTGTCGTCTGCAAGTGCTTTCAATTTGGCCTAGTCTAAATTTATTTCATTTGGTAAAGGGTCGCGCTTAGCAAGCTAAGGAATAAAGCATTGGCAGACGACAAATTAAATGTGAAAAAAAACATGAGAGTCATTTATCAAAGAAGAAAAAGCGTTGTGGGCGACAGAAAAAAAAAATGCTGGTAACCAGCATTTCCTCCCTTTCTCTCGATGTTTTAAAAAGCCTCGTTATGTCCATCTTATGTCCTTTCCTGGTTTGATTCTTTATCAGATGTCTGGGTTTTAGACCTGTCCAAATTTCAAAGCATCTGCAGACGACCAATCAAATTTCATTCAAAAACGTAAAAACTGTCTTTCATGTACGATTAAGAAAATATTAGAGGTGGGTTCGTTGGGTATACGCTACAGCCTTTACCAAACAATCCCTGGTTTTTACGACCAAAAGAAAGAAGCCTTCTGAAAACATTGTGGAAAAAGGAGAAAATGCTGGCAACCAGCATTTTCCTCATTTCCCACAATGTTTTCTACTCTTTTACAGTCAAGCTTCAAATTTCAGGTCATTTTTTTTTCCCTTTTTTTTTGTGGTTTGCAAATGCTTTCGATTTTAATAAGTCTAAAAGTTTGTCGTTTGGAAAAGAATTAAAAACTGCATAGAAAGGGAAACATCTCTTTTTTTTTTATCCCTGACGGAAAGAAGGGCATGATCCTGTTTCCGTTTAACATTCGACAACCTCTCATCCTAAATTGAAAAAATAAAATGCTCTGTGAAAAAAGGGGGTTTAACACATCTGCAAAAAGTATCGTTCCAGGTCAGCCTGCGCAATCCGCGCAGGCTGACCTGGGTCGAAACTTTTTGCTTTATGTAAATTTTCTACGGGATGAAGGACTTTTTTTTACTAAGGGATTGACAGCTGGTAGTATGACTAACTCTTGTCTGCGCATGTCATATTCTTCGAAGATTCGACTTGTCTTATATGACGCATCACTAGCCTCGAAAGCGTGCAGACTGTAATATTACGCTCTATAAAGAAGCAATGTAGAAAATAGCTTTTATCAATACGTTTGAGGAGAAATGAGACCTGCTTTAGCTTCACATTTCTCTAAACTGCTGATCATAGCTGAATGAATCGCACCATATAGCGTTTTATTGAGTAAACATTTATTTTAGTTTGAAATTCATAGTAACGGTTGTCACGTAGGAAAATGGTTCGGTTCTGTACCCAGGGTTCCCAAATTAGATAGATGAATATTTATAGAATGCCATCTAGCAGGAGATAATGATGACCACCTGGGTTTTACAGATCCATCATAACGTGATGACTTGTTTGGAATGTTGCATCACGGAGATGCATTATGCCCCCTTTTGTCAGAGCGAGGCTCAAATATTTTTTCATACATCCCGTCTTCGAGAGGATGTTTACATAATGTCCACACTACTTCCTGAGAGATATTGACTCTTTTTCTTTCTTGATCGGGGACGTTTATTGTCCTTATATTGCGCCAAACCGTTCTGTTTCTCTGTCTCTGTCTCTCTTTCACTCTCTGTCTCCTCTATCTCATACACTCTCTCTCTCTCTTTCTCTCTCTTTCTCTCTCTGTCTCAATCACTGTCTCGCTGTCTTTCTCTGTCTCTCTCCATCTCTGTCTCTCTTTCTCCTTCGTCTTCGTCGTCCTCCTCCTCTTCTTCCTGTTCTTCTCCTCTGTCCCCTTCTTCTCTCTCTCTCTCTCTCTCTCTCCCTCTCTCTCTCTCTCTCTCTCTCATTCTCTCTTTCACGCGCGCGCACTCCCGTTTGAATTCATTTCTAAACTTCAAAGTAATGAATATCGTCATTCGCCATGTACCTACAACGTAACAAATGACCGATGCTCTGTAAAAAGCACATTTGATGCATCTATAAAATTAATCCACCCGCGTCAGCCTGTGCAGTCAGCGGAGACTGACCTGACCCGATATTTCTTCTATAGATCAATTCTATGCGTATGAAAGGACCAGTGTACTACATGATTCAGTCGGGTATTACACAAAATGAATTCTGTGGGTCTATTATAACATGTCACACATCATAGAGATGCATAAAACCATCTTTTCAAAAAGGATAGCTCAATAGATACACAATAAAAACGAAATCGGGAGTTTCGGGTAATTTAACCCTTTGCTAAACGACAATATTTTAGACTTGTACAATCTGCTTGACTGATTGGCTGTTTGGTATTTAATGCAGTTGTCAACATTATTTCATTTACAACGTGGCGGGCAGTGCACCTATCCATGTTTTCCTGGAGTCTCTTTTACCAGTACTCGCATAATTTTCTTTGCATGCCATTTGTTGTTTTTGCACGTTACGATGATCAAAACAAGGGTCAGCAGTGGGGTAGGAAAGAACCCTGTCGCAATGGCTCGTAAAAAAATTGGCCGAGCCGAAGATCAGACCCACGACCCCCTGTTCTTAAGTCCTGCATGCCACCTACTCAGCTACCGGGGCTCGGCTGTCCAACTTGAAAACATTGCCAGTCTGGCTCTAGTGATAGTAGTTTTTCTATAAAAGGACATAAAACATAGTTAGAACGGTTAGAAAAGGAGAACATGTTGGTTACCAGTATTTCCTTCTCTTCCTTCCATGTTTTCAAAAGATCTCTTTCTAAGGTCGTTTAAAGTGGTGATTATCTGACTTGCAACGCGCAAAAAGAAGCATTCGGACATTTGCGCAAAGTGTCGTCTCGAATCAGTTCGCGCAGGCTAATCCAAAACGACACTTCCTCTTTATGTAATTTTCTGTTTTAAGCAAGTCCACTGAAGAACAAAATATAACGTAATTGTAAAGTGCCGTCTCGGATTAGCCTGCGAGGACTGCGTAGGCTGATCCGAGATGACACTTTACGCAAATGTCAGAATGCCCCTTTTCGCATGTTGCAAGCCATTTAGAGCAGGATTTAAGCGCTACATCGAGTGCGTCAATCCATTTTCGTTTATTTTATTCTCACATATTTTTATCTCTTTTCAAAGTGTCTGTTTAAAACTGTATGTCAAATTTAGAAAAAGTTGTAAATTTTCCATCCGATAGGCCTGGGACTGCATACAAATGTATGTAAATGTATCCTTGTACTCTCGGTGTTCGTGTGAAAGTTTGCCGACAATCTTTGTATATGTGGCTAGGTCGTGCCTTGTGAAAAGGGGTGGTTGAATGCAATGGCAAAAAATATCGACTCGGGTCAGCCTGCGCAGTCCGCGCAGGCTGACCTGAGTCGAAACTTTTTGCTATTCATGAATTTTTGCATGTCGAAGGACCATACTACCGTATTGTTCAATCGGTTGTTAGAGAAAGTAGATTTTCCGAGCTCATAGTTATGTGACGATTTGATTGGTATAATGATATCACGAAGATGCATTAGGCCTCCTTTGATTTGATTATTTTCGTTTATTTATCGTCGCTACCGGTTGCCCATCTGAGCGACGCCCCCAGAAGACGGTTAGTTGTTGCGGGGAATAGTGCAAGGATACAGGACGAAACTACTGAGAATTCCGCCTGGTTCTTTAACGTGCTCGGTGTATAGCACCGTCACAAGGGACCTCGGTTTAACGTCTCATCCGAAAGACTATTAATATATTTTTTAGTCGGCCAGCCGGGGACTCGAACCCACAACCTGTAGAGACCCGAAACATTTTGTTCACGAGTCCTACGCTCTACCTACTGAGCTAATCGGCCGGTAGGCTCCCTTTGGTCAGAGCTCGGCTCTTATATACTCTATCGAAAAAAGGAAGTGCGCATTTGGTTAATCCTTCAGCAAACAATCCCTGGTTCTTACGACCCAGAGGAAGAAGCCTCCTAAAAACATTGCGAAAAAAAGGAGAAAAGGCTGGTAAATCGAATTTCAGATTTTCAATCACTTTTATTTTGTCGTCTGCAAATGCTTTCGATTTGGACCAGTCTAAAATTTTGTCATTTGGTAATGAGTTAACTGATTACCTAACGACAAAATTTTGCACTGGTCCAAATTGAGAAGTATTTTCAGACAACAAAATAAAAGTGACTAGAAATTTGTTATGTCAAGGGTAGAAAACATTGTGGGAAAAGAAGAAAATGCTGGTTACCAGCATTTTCTCCTTTTCCCACAATGTTTTCTAAAGTTTTTTTTTTCCTCAGGATCGTCAAAAGTAGGGATTGTGTGGTAATGGGTTAAACTCTTTTTTTTCCAAGTCAAAAGTCAGAGGACTAATCGGTGGACAAAATGGACTTTAAGCTCATCAAATCTTTAATTTGATGATGATTTGTTAGATATGACGCGTCACGGTGATGCATCAAGCCCTCTTTTCACAGAGCCACTACACCGCTCATAATATTTGGATAAGGTAATGTACACAAGCATTCACTCAAAAAAAAACATGAAATGTAAATCTTTACATTACCTGATTTTTTCGCGTACAAAGAAAATATGATGAATTCGCTGATCAATATAAAGGAATCAGGTCAAATCAAGTTTAACCCTACTTTACCACAACAATCCATGTTTTAACGACAAAATGAGGAAGGGTTTGAAAAAAGAAGGGTCGGAAAAAGGGGGAAAATGGCTGGCAGGGGCGTAGCTGCCTGTATGCAAAAACGCAGTCGCGTGTACTTTTCAAAAATCAAGCAGGACAATATTGCCAAAAGACGTCACCAGAAATTAAGAAAAATCAAAACGTTGACAACGCTGAAGTGGTATTTGTCAAGGAAGCCGTTGTGTGGAATTTTAAAATATTTTGAAAGAAAAAGAGAACTGTTATTCAAGTATTTGCTTGAGAGTCAACCAACTAAACAAAAGGTTACCTTTTTGGGTGGAAGGGAGAATACTTATGACAAAGTTAAGGTTATTTGTGTATTTAGTGGTCTCACTTTGATCATTAGAAGGAGTCAGAAGTAACATCCCTTGAAAGTACGATGCATGATAGATAGATAGCTTAATCATGTGAATAATCGAATAAAATGGCCTCACTCAGTGTATTTTAATATGTCATATCCAATAACATAATTATCTTAGTGCTACAAAAACAAACATTTGCCTAGGAAAAGTTGAGTTTAATTGGATTTATTTCCTTCAGCTTTGCATAAAATACAATATATGGTCTTCAAAATTCAATATTGAACTCATACTGGTATCGTCTTGGACAAATATCGCAAAAACTGAATTTTCCGTCCAATAGGCCTTGGATTGCATACAAATGTATTGTAAATGCATCTCTATACTCTCGGTGTTCGTGTGAAAGTTTGCCAGCAATCTTGTATAAGTGGCTAAGTCATGCCTCGTGAAAAAGGGGTTTAATGCATTTGCAAAGAAGCAGAGTAATTGCTGGTCTGCAAATGCTTTCAATTCGGACAAGTCTAAAATTTTGCCGTTTGGTAAAAAGTTAACTCTGTACCATACGACAAGCCTAAATTGAAACCATTAGCACACTACAAATTTAACTAGATTAAAATGATAAGATATGTTTTGGAAATGATTAAAAAAAATATTATGAGAAAAGTAGAAAATGCTGAATACCAGCATTTTCTCCTTTTCCCACAATGTCATTTTAAGCTTACTTCCACAGGTTCGTAGGAAGCATGGATTAGGTTTCAACTCTTTACAAACAACAAAATTTTAGACTTAACCGAATTGACAGCATTAATTTTGCAGACGACAATTTAAATGGGACTCAATGGAGTAATTTATTTTTGATAAGGTAGAAAACGTTTGTGGGAAAAGAAGAAAATGCCGTTTACCAGCATTTTCTCCTTTTCCCACAATGATTTCAAAAGGCTACTTCCTCAGCGTCCTTAAAGTTCGTGATTGTGTGGTAAAAGATTAAAGGGCTAAAAAGTTAAACATTGATAGACTTCGTTCATCAGTATTTCGGTCAAATGGCAACGGTAACTGCATGCTTTCCAGAAGTTTTTCTTCCACAGTACTCCGCACAATATTCTTTCAAAGCCATTGGCTGCTTTCCGACATACCCATCTTCGATTAAATGGTCAGAGGCGATAGAGAAAGAAACCCTGTTGCAATGACTATCATCTAAAGGTGGCCCTTCAGATTTTGGCACGAAAATCTTACAAAACTAAAAAAAAAAAGATCGTCCATATACTCCCAATTTTCATTCATAAAACTCTAGTAGCCGAAAACCATTCGATAACAAGAAAAATTAGAGATTTACTACGGCCTAGGTCTGTATTCGCCAACCATTCTGAAGAACGTTCTGTGTCATGTTCTTCAAGATTTCCTGACTGTGAAAGTAACAGAACTTCTGATTGGTTAAACCAAATGGTTTTGCCAATCAGAAGTTCTTTTACTTTCACAATGAAAATTTTTTTAAGAATAAGACTAAGAATGTCTAAGAATGATTGGTGAATACAGGTTTACATCGATGGGAAACACAGTCTATTTTTACATGAGCAACTTGCTCATTTACATACCGGAAATACACAGACGAAGTTTCAAACATAGCGTTCGAAGAAGACATTATGGAAAATAATTACATGTGTGTTATGTTATGGAATTTAAGCGTCATTAGTCACGTCTTAGTCACTTGACATTCCCACAATGTTTTTTTTTTTTAATTTCTGACGCAAAATCTAAAAATACCTAAAGAGATTTCATAGCCTTTCAAAGAAACACCCTGATTTTATCTGTAATTTTTTTATTCTTAATTATTGAAGATTTGTATTGGTGGTTTTTTTTTTATATAAATTTCAGTGATAAATATATTCTTTAATTTGGTGAGAAGTGAAAAATCTAAATACCCACCTTTAAAGGGTAAACAGACATAAACTAAGATAGCTCATCTAAATACTACACTGTAGATATTGTTAAGTACAAGAGTCATTTGTAAGACTTGAAGAGTCACTTTTAAATTCTTTATCAGACGATGAAATTAAAGACTGGTCCAAATTGAGAGCATTTGCAGACGACAAATATAGTATGGCTCGAATGACGTAATTCATAGTTAACTGAAAATTCAGTGTCAGTCATAGACGTAATTTGTTCTTAAATGGTACAGAACATTGCGGGAAAAGAAGAAAATGCTGGTTACCGGTATTTGCTCTAGTTACAACAAATGTTCTTCCCTCGAGTAAGATTAACTATTTACCACACAACAAAATTTTAGCCTTGTCAAAATTGAAAGCATTTGCAGAGAAATATTCCAATGTTGGTCAAATGGTAAAATTGTTCTCTGATAAGGTAAACAACATCGTGGGAAAAGAAGAAAATGCTGGTCACCAGCATTTCCCACAATGTTTTCAAAAGGCCTCTTTCTCAGGGGTGTTAAACCTGGTGATTTGGTGATAAAGGGTTAAAGGAGAAACTGCAGTTACTTGAGACGCATTTAATTTGTCGTCTGCAAATGTGGATGACTTTAAAGTCATATCGTCTGGTAGATAGTTACCCTTTACCTGCGAATCTCGTGTCTTAACAACCCTCAAAAAAACGGCTTTCATAGAACGTAGCCATGTGGAAGCCCAGAAGCCCTGGGTTTCAGCATCAAAACATCAATTTGACCCTTAACCAAACAAACCCTGGTTTTTACGACCCTGAGATAGAGGCCTTTTGAAAAGATTGTGAGAAAAGGAGAAAATGCTGGTAACCAGCATTTTCTCCTTTTCCCACCATGTTTTCTACCCTGCGAGAGACAAATTTCAATTTTTGAATTACTTTGATTTTGTTGTCTGCAAGTTCTTACAATTTGAATCAGTCTAAAATTTTGTTGTTTGTTAAAGGGTTAACTCTTTCCCAAACAAGCCCTGATTTTTACGTGTCTGCAGTAAAAGTCTTTTGAAAACACTGTGGGAAAAGGAGAAATTGCTCGTAACGAGCAATTTCTCCTTTTCCCACAATGTTTTCTACCCTTTTTGAGAACGTTCTGCCATTCTCTCACAATTTGAAATTGTCGTCTGCAAACTCTTTCGGTTTGGAAGTGTCGAAACTTTGTCGTTTGGTAAAGAGTTCAAGAAGTACTAAGTGCCCTTTTTCCTAACCAGGAAAAGAGACCAATCATCTCAGTTTCAAAACTGTTTTTTTTTTACCAATCATCTCAGTTTCAAAACTGTTTTTTTACCAATCATCTCAGTTTCAAAACTGTTTTTTTTTTTACCAATCATCTCAGTTTCAAAACTGTTTTTTTACCAATCATCTCAGTTTCAAAACTGTTTTTTTGCCAATCATCTCAGTTTCAAAACTGTTTTTTTACCAATCATCTCAGTTTCAAAAAAAAAATCCAAATTTTTGATTTTGTAGGAAAGATATCTCCTCATCGGGCAGCGTAGATTCAAGATCCGACTGCACGTTCTGTGCAGTCTGATCTTGATCTACGCTGTCCGCAAAAAGTCAGCGACTCGCGCTTGCCAGCCTATGGGTTAAAAGATTAGATGCATTTTATTGTAATTTCAAGGTTCTTTTACTTTGTCCGGAATGTCTCGTTATACCGGACAATATAGATCAAAGATCAGACTGCACGTTCGATGCAATCTGATCTTAATTTACTTTGTCCACAAAATGCAGTCTGATTATAATTTACATTGTCTAAAAACTTGACAAACTTATGCTTGGCTCTTTAAGCTTTTAACACTTAACGGTATTTTGCTCGAGGAAAAAATGGAAGAGTAAAGGCAGGGGAAAAAACAAAAGGAAATATTCAGAAAAAATTCGGCTCGATCTTTTCTACACTCCTTGCTACACACATGATAAAGAAGGCCAACCAGCATTTTTCGATTGATTGATTGTATAAGAATTTCATGCCGTTTTCAGATTTCAGGTACCATCATGGCGGTCCTTGAAGGGCTAAAACACATTGTAGGCATTGAAGACAAAAATGATGAAAAACACTGTATTTCTTTTTTTTCAATATTTTCATAAGGCCTTTTCTAACATTCATTCATTCATCATATCTAGTTTAACGCCGTCTTAACACCTTAGGTAATATCACGGAGGTTTGTGCAACTTTGCATGTGTTTCCTGTCTTTCTCGTGGATTATTTATTGTGCCTCATAACTCACATCTGTGGTTTATCAAACGATAAACCACGATAGAATAAAAGATTATTTCTTAATTTTACCACGCTTTCGTTCCGCTGTGTTCATATTGCCGAATTCGCATGTCATGTTACAGTAGAATTACTTTTATATTACAGTAGACTTGTGCAAAACAGAAAATTACATAAAAATAGAAAATGTCGTTTCGGATTTGCCTGTGCAGACTCCGCTGGCTGATCCGAGACGACACTTTAAGCCAATGTCCGAAAGGCTCTTTTCGCCCGTTACAGGCCATATTGTTGTCAAAAGACTCATAAAAAAACAAGAGCCGTCGTAGACGGATTATGCTTCCCAAATAGGTGTCTTTTTAGGAAAGTAAAGGCTGTTGGTCGATGGTTAGTCACAGAAGAAATTTACATGAAACCCCCTGTTTCCATGACACAGTATTAAATTGGAAAAACACATCAGCGTAATATCCTAAAGAGTTCATACACGAAGTTCCATCCAATTTGGTAGCGTGGTTTGCAGAGAAATTGCTTCGTACAGACAGACAGACGGACGGATAGAAGGACGGATAGACGAACGGACAGACGAAGCGGCGACCTAAACCCTTTGGGGAGCATAAAAATAGTTGGATACAAGGATAAAGAATTCCACATCACTATGCGATCAATACAGGTAAATACAGTCTTTATCAATTTTAAGAATTGTAAATAAAGTAGTTTTGTGTCTTTTGATTCGGGTTTATTCATATACCCTTGATTTGTATTGGTAGGCACAATTGTTAAAAATTTAACAATCAATCGAAAAAAAGAATTGACAGCATTTGCAGTCGACAAATTAAACATGGCTCAAATGCTGGAATTTCGTGGGGTAGAAAACATTGTGGGAAATGGAGAAGGCGGTTAAAAGCCGGGATTGTTTAGTACTGGGGCAAAAGGTCTATTTCTTACACTCCAAAATCAGGGCCCGTATTCACCATCCATCCTTGAAAATAGTCTTAGTCTTATTCTCCAAGGTTTTCGAAACATGTTTGTAAGTAACACAACTTCTGATTGGCTAAACCGAATGGTTTAGCCAATCAGAAGTTGTGTTACTTACAAATGTGGAAAATTCTGGAGAATAAGACAAAGAACATTCTTATGAATAGTTGGTGAATACGGCCTCTGATAGCAATTTAAGGAAATGTCCTTTTGGGTTTCACAATATAAATACTTTCTCATCATGGTTTTATCTCATATTTTTTTTTTGTAAAACCACCCGGTTTCCTCCAACAAAATTAAGTATGGTTATTTGAGTGTAGGACAGTCCCCCGTGAAACACTATTGCCATAATACTATATAATATTACATATAACTAAAAATACATGATGTGGTGTTCAAGAAATAATCTTCTTTCTATCGTGGTTTGTCGAGAAATGATACACAGTTGTGAGTTATGAGACACAATAAATAATCTACGAGGGCAAAATCCGGAGTGGTTTATAGATCGAGCCTCATAACTCACAATGTGGTTTATTGAACGATAAACCACGTCAGAAAGAAAACTATTTCGATTCCAACATGACCAACTGTTAATCAAAAGAAAACATGTTCATAATTAGAGTGAAAACGAGGATGAAGATTATACATTCCACATTCAAATAACTTACCTTCTTATTTTAAATACTGATTGACATCACTCTATATAAAATGACGTCACTCTACAGGGAATGACACAGATTTTACCACGATTTCGTTGCATTGTATTTGTAAATAGAACCGAATTCACGTGTCATGTTAGAATCTAAAATAACAAACGGTGACTTATTGATGAACCTGAAAACAGAATAGGCAATAAAGATATTTGAATGTATGTAATGAGAAGTAGCACCGGAAAAGAGATTTAAAAAAAGCTTTATCACCTTTCTTTTAAAATATGGTATTAAGAAGCATATAAATGTACCTCTTTTTTCGAAATATTTTCTAAATCTTTGCAGCAACGCTTTAGAAAAACTGTGAATACATGAATGCATTTCAGTGTGACTGTGGTATTTTATTTTATAGCTTAAGCACATTATCATTAACTATATTGATACTGGTTTATGATCGTAGGTATTTTTATCACATAGATCTAGATCTACTTTGATGTTGTCCCCATGTTTTTTTTGCACTAGATGAAAGTAGACTATGCAATATTTTTCCTTAGTATATACTTTGATATTGTCTTTATGTATTTTCACTGGATGAAAGTACGCAATATTTTTCCATATTACATAATTTGATCATAATTATTACATAGTTTAGAGCTTTTTTCACGTGAGTTGCTAAGTACGTAACTATCTAAAATCCGCCATTTTTCTAAATATTAAAACGTGAACTGCCGCAGTTATCGAAATTTTTGGCGTTACTATAATTTTTTCCGAATTTTTCAATGCATAGTTCATAGTAAAAATACGAAAAATAAATAGAATGTTAGTTTCCTGAATAGTGACTGCAAAGGTATGGAAAAATTATCTTTCGAGCATATAAATCGACGACGAAACTATTAAGCGATGAAAAAAGATCCTCAGTAGCCATCTTGTTCGTTTACATACTGTACCACACGTAACGCTGACGTCATCAAAAGTCAATGCTAAAGTCACCTGGAACCTTGAATCTTCATCATCGGCCACCGTGTCACTAAATTATTGGACAAATTTTCTGTATGTTAAAGTACCTTTATACATGTATCTGTTGAATGTTGATACAGTCTGATTATAAAGGAAATGGATCTAACTGTGTAATTATGGTGACATTTTCTGTCGGGAGATACGAGATAGCTATTACGATAATATCTTGATAAAACAAATATTTACATGATAAAAATATCGCGACAATGCTAACTCTTATCGTGATTTTTTTCCTTACTAACTACAACTGACATTCATGGTACCTATAACTAGATAAAGTTCAAGAAACCTTCGTCTACAACCTTATTAATTCTCATTTTCCCCGAATGGCTTTAAAGTTGAATGTATGAGGCATTTCGAGTCGTTTTTGTGATTTTACAAACCTCTGTCCATTTCGAGTCTTGTCAAAATTTACCAATTAAGCTACAATCGCTAATGGTTCGAAATTTTACTTAAGTCAAGAATTCCCTATTCATAGATACCGAGAAACGGATAGAACTAAAAATATCACCATCACTTTATCTCGAATGTCAGCTTCTAGCACAGTTGAGAAATTCTGCGATAAAATATTAAGTTTATCAAGATACATTTTTTCGGGAAACTTTTCACTGTCTCGATAAGGTTTCCATGAAACTTTTAATCTATAGCGATAATTTACTAAAATTATCATAACAGCTATCTCGTATTTCGTGGTTAAAATATGCCAACGTAATCTCGATAAAAGATTTCCAGGAAACTCTTAATTTATCGCGATGATTTACAAAAACTATCATGAAAGGTATCTCGTATCTCGTGGCCGAAATATGCCACCATAATTTGGATAAAGATTTCCAGGAAAATCTTAATTCATCGCGATAGTTTACTGAAATTATCATGATAGCTATCTTGTATCTCGTGGCCGAAATATGCCATCATAATCTCGATAAAAGATTTCTAGGAAACTCTTAATTTATCGCAATAGTTTACTAAAATTATCATGATGGCTATCTTGTATGTCGTGGCCGAAATATGCCACCATAATCTCGATAAAAGATTTCTAGGAAACTCTTAATTTATAGCGATAGTTTACTTAAATTATCATGTTAGCTTTCTTGTATCTTGTGGCCGAAATAAGCCACCATACTCTCGGTAAAAGATTTCTAGGAAACTCTTAATTTATCGCGATAGTTTACTAAAATTATCATGAAAGCTATCTTGTATCTCGTGGCCGAAATATGCCATCATACGTATCTGGTGGAAGAAATTAGCCACCATATATATTGGTTTCCTTGATATACGTACATGTATATAACGCAATATAAAGACGCAAAATACTCCCTTTCACCGCTAATTCATAGTATTTGAGGATTCCTTTACGAAAAAGGAATTAAAACATCTGCAAACAGTATCGACCTGGTCAGCCTGCGCGGACTGCGCAGGCTGACCTGGGCCAAAACTTTTCGCTTTTGGTAAATTTTCTGTATATCCAAGGACCATTCTACTCCCAGATTCAGACAGTTGTTAGACAAAAAATGTATATTATAGGTCAAAACTCATTATGATAACTTTCATCACGAAGAAGCATGAAACAACCCTCTGCTAGAGCATGACATATCTATTTGGTAGCGTGATCACTGCAGCCCGACGGTCACAATCCATATCGTTAGTTTACTTCGAAAACGTCGTAACTACAACTTGCAACAAGCTGCAGTTACGAGGTTTTCGAAGTAAACTAAATTTTTCGAAGTAAACCAAATCAAAAGAAAACATGTTTATACTTAGAGAGTGAAAACGCGGATGAGGATTATATATTCCATATTTAAATAATTTACCTTCTTATTTTATACAGGTTGAAATCAATCACTCTATGTAAAATGACGAATTACAGAAAGAGAAAACAGTCATCAAACTGCAATTACTTTTTTTTTTATTAAAAATATAAACATTACGTGTTTCAGTCGGAGGTAGATTTTTGAAACATCCGGGTGACCAACATTTTCTCCTCGCAAAATTGATTTCTACCCTTTCATAAATAATGAAAATCATCCAAAGGCTTAAAGAAGACCGCTGGCCAAGATCATGCGACTTGAAATCGCGACAAGAAGGTCAAATTACCGTCATGTAAAGCATATGTAAAGTATATGAGGTTTCTACACGGCGGATTTTTAACTTGTTTGTTTACATGTACCAAAAAAGCCTATAATCTATTGGAAAACAATGATGCTAACCTCTCCTGGCTTTTTTTTTGTAACGAAACCTGCTTATTTGAACGCATCAAGAGGCTTTAAGGTATTACCATCCTAAGCTTCTACGTGCAAAATGGAATTAAATTTCTTATTAGTTGATAAATAAGGATTTATACTGATTTGATATTTTTCAAACCGAACAGAAATTCCTTTGATGTCCATCTTGAAATTATTTGTTCAAAATGTTGATATTTTTGTTAGTTTTCAGAAAAGGGAGGTAATTATTATATCACTTTGTAATGAGAACAGAGTGGGCCTATATTTATCAATGATAGTTCTAAGAGTACGTACAATAATACTCATTTTCAATCACAGCAACTTTTTTAGGATGATATTATTGTAGTGGAAATAGCTGTTTTCCATTAGAATGATAGGCCCTACTACCTTAAAGGTAGCCCTTCAGAATTTGGGACGAAAAGTTTACAAAAATATCATCCATATACTTCCAAAGCCTTATAATCGTCATTCATATTACCCCAGTAGTCGAAAAACATCCGACAACATGAGAAATCAGAGATTTACTACGACCAAGGTCGACATCGACGGGAAACACGTTCTATTTTTACATGAACAACTCGCTCATTTACATACTGGAAATACATAGACAAAGCTTCAAACATAGCATCCGAAGAAGATATTATGAAAAATAATTACATGTTTGTTATGTAATGGAATTTAAGCGTCATTAGTCACGTGCCAGTCACTTAACATTCCCACAATGCATTTTTCTATTTTTGGCGCCAAATCTAAAAATAATTTAAGAGGCTACGTAGCCTTTTAAGGGAATACCATCAAAACAATTTTTTGGGGTAATTTTATCATTCTTAATTATTGATGATTTGTATTGTTTTGTCATATAAATTTCAGTGATATATACATTTTTTGATTTGGTGTGATGTGAAAATTCTAAGTACCCACCTTTAATGGTAAAACAGTCAAATGGGTATGACAGGAAGAAGATCATATTATAGTACGAATCTTGACTTACAATACAAAGTTTTCCGTCTCTGTACACTGAGGAAGACGAAAATCAACTTGTCCTTGTTCAAGGCGTTTGCAGACGACAATTTGACCCGTCACATAGAAAATAACTTAAATGAAACTTGCAAGCCGATTGTTAAAAACCCCAAACGTTGCTTTTTCAAAGTAATGGGATTGTGGGAAAAGATAGATCGAAGATCAGGCTGCACGTTCTCTGATCTTTGATCTACATTGCCCGCAAAGGGTCCGGGAGTCTCGCCTAGAAAGGACGCATTTGTTTTAACCCTCTACTAGACGACAAAATTCTAGCCTTGTCCAAATTGAAAGCATTTGCAGACGACAATTTCGATGTGGCTCAAATGGTGTAATTGTTCAATGATACGGTAGAAAACATTGTGGGAAAAGGAGAAAATGCTGGTTACCAGCATTTTCTCCTTTTCCTAAAATGTTTTCAAAGGCCTTCTTCTTCAGGATGATCAAATTTTGGGATTGTTTGTCACTATAATATGGGGTTCAGGAGGAAATTTGGGGGGTTCAAGAGGAAATTTCGTCATACCGGGCACAGTTATCTGAAGCTTACAATGTCAATACAACTATCATGTTTTAGAAAAAAAAAAATGAATCATGTCAACAAATCGCACCAGGGGAACATCACGAAATCCTTGTTACATGTTTGTTTACGTTTACATTGGAGTTTAAAGCCGTTTAAATAGTTGAGGTCATGTCACGGCGGGCAGTGCACCCACGCATATGGGTCTTGGCTTTTTTACACAAGTACTGACAAAACTTTCTTTCCAGGTCATTTTTCTTTTAAAGTTTGCGACTTCTTATCTCACATGTATCAGAGGTGAGAGGCGAAAGATCGCTTGGAAGAAGGCTTGCTTCAATCGGGTATCAAACCTGCAACCAACAGATCACGTGTCAGATACGCTAACCAATGGTCTACCCGGGTGGGCGTTATATGAATTTAATGGATGGGCGAAATAAATTTTGTATACATGTTACAAGGGTCAAGTTTTATTTGCAAAGCAGGTAGACATTATTGTCCGTACTGCAAACATATCAATATAATGTATCTTGTAGTTATTACCCATTGGTCTGTGGTGAGACAGACAGACAGACAGACAGAGAGAGGAAGAGATGGGGGAGGAGGCTGGCAGACAGAAAGAGATAGATCCCGTCAGAGTGAAAGAGAGAAATACACACTGATCGAACACAGTCCGCGCATGCTGACCTGTGTCATTGGTGAATTTTCAGCATGTCAAAGACCTGTCAGGACTACCTCATGATTCATCCTGTGATTTTATGGATTATTATGAGATGAGTTGCCAGGTATAAGGTGTCATCACAGTTTGCCCAATTCCATTTCGCCCAATCCCATTTCGCCAAACTTTTCTTCCCATTTCGCCCTTTGCCGTCTTGTCCCCTACCCATTTTGCCATTTTTCATTTTGCCCCATTGCCACCTCGCCCAATCATCTTTCCGCCCAATTACCGTTTCGCCCTTTTGCCAATTTACCCTTTGCCGATTCGCCCAATGCCAACTCACCCCTTTTATCATTTCGCCCCTTCACCACTTCGCCCAATGCCATTTTGCCCAGTTATCGGCTCGCCCCATCACCATTTTTGGCCAAATATGTCCTCCTCACCTGTGATTTGTGCAGGCCATAATAACCCTCAAAATAAGGTCCATAAATTGAGGAATTAACTTATTAGAGATCTTTTCACTAGTTTTGGGCCCAGATATCAGAAAAATGGCGTTTGGGTGAAATGGGAAGGGGCCTTGTGGGAAAAAGGCGAAATGGTCTTTGGCAGAAATGGGAAAGTCGGGCGAGATGGCATCTGGGCGAAATGAAAAGTGGGCAAAAATGAATTTGGGCAAAACTGGAAAAGGGCAGGACAGATATTTGGCAAAATTGGAAAAGGGCGAAGTTGGAAAGGGCGAAAAAAGAATGGGCGAAGCGGGAAAAATTCTGGCGAAATGGGAATGGGCGAAATGGGATTGGGCGAACTGGGAATAAATAGAGGATATTTGTTTTTTTCGGTGAAAGATCGAAATTTATTTCATCGAGTGGACACCATCGGTAATATTTTCACGAGTGGCGCAGCCACGAGTGAAAATATTACCGATGGTGTTCACGAGATGAAATAAATTTCGATCTTTCACCGAAAAAAACAAATATTCTATTTATTTCATGCTTTTTACCCTTTCTGGGTGGAGCTTTATCAAAATTCAGTATATTTCTTTTCCCTTATTCCCCGTGGCGTACCCCTCCCGCATAGCAACGTTACGTCAAGCGCGAGAAATGTAAGGTATATGACGTCATATTTCCCATCTGGTTGTTAGGCACGCGCAATTTACCTAGGCGACAAGAACGTGAAAATCGGTATTTTTACTGGTGATACCAGTGTAAGATCGAAAAATATTTTCAGTGCTATTTCTCGATATTCTACCGGAAAGCATGAAATAAACCAGGTATAATGCATCATGGAAATACATTAAGGCCTCTTTTGTCAGAGCGCCACTCATTTCTTTAGCGTTAAACTTATTACCACACAATACCTACATGTACTTTTGACAACCCTGAGAACGAAGCCTTTAGAAAACATTGTTGGAAAAAAGAGAAAATGCTTGTACCTAGCATTTTCTCCTTTTTCCAACCATATTTTCAACCCTTCACAAAACAAATGTCAAATTTTCAGTCACTTTTATTTTTTCGTCTGCAAATGCTTTCGATTTGGACAAACCTAAAATATATTCATTTGGTAATGAGTTAACGCTTGTCCTGTTAAATAACTGAAATAAAATTTTTAATTCGATAGTAAAAACCAAAACAATAGCTATTTCAAAGCTATTTTGGGGGGAAATGATACCTTCCAATCAGACAGTGTAGATTCAAGATTCAAGATCAGACTGCACATTCTCTGCAGTCTGATCTTGATCTACACTATATGCAAAAGGTCACTGATTCGCGCTTATCAGCCTATGGGTTAAAGTCAGTGAAAAACACGTTCCTGTATCTCTTTACCAAACGACAAATTTTGAGACTTGTACAAACTGAAAGCGTTTGCAGACGACAGATAATGTGTAACTCAACAATTGAATTTTCTTTTTTTTTTCGAAAGGTAGATCTAGAACACATTTTGGAAAAAAAAAAGAAGAAAATGCTGGTTACCAGCACTTTCTCCTTTTCCCACAACGTCTGTAAAGGTCTTCTCTTGGGCTGTTAAAAGTCAGGGTTGTGTGGTGAAGAATTAAGACATCCTTTCTATTTATCGTGTTAGATCTAGTATAATCTTACAAAATAATCTAAATGGAGAAAACTATTTTCCGTCGGTTTACTTCGAAAATCTCGTAAATACAGCTTGTCACAAGCTGTAGTTACGAGGTTTTTGAAATAAACCTACTCCGTATAAGCATTTTTTTAACTGAATATTTACTTTTCCCCTCAAAATACTGGTCGAACCATATAGGCCTACTACATAATCCAAAGTTTTAGCGACCCTTGAAGAAGACGGCTTTGAAAATATCGAAAAAAAAAGACGAAATTACTGGTTACAAGCATTTTCTCCTTTTCCCACAATGTTCTCAAGTATTTCAAGGACAGAAATCATCTTCTAAAGTGCATTTAGTTTGTCGTCTGCATGTGGACTAGACATACTGTCTCAAAGTTAGTAGTAAAATAGATCTAGTTAGGTTTCATCACTCGCATACGAGAAAAAGAGACCAACAAGCCAGTCCATTTACCTTATCTTTCTCATATAATTTCATTTTCTTCGATCTGTACTAGATCTATACCAAAATGGCCCTTAAACATCCCTCAACCCCCGTTCCCCAGCCCAACGTCTTACAACCCCCCCCCCCCCCTCCCTTTGCAAACGCACTCATATAAAGTGATTCTTTGCTATTGTGCATGATTGAAATTGATTCTATACGGTAAAGCAAACATAGACCACACAAAGAAAAATAAGAGAAAAAACAACAACAACAAAACACTTACTAGTATTTCATTCCATAATCCACTCCAACACGTAACTTTATACAATGAAAATGTAACAAAACGCCATTCAGCAATACGAAGGTGCATATAAAATGGCGGGAAAACATAAAAACCAATAAAAGAAACAATTTATTACCTGATTTGGTGGAGATTTTATCCACAATGTGTCCCAAAGAACAGACAACACACAATGAAATTCGCACCACCAGGTAAATTGATTTAAACTCTTGTCAAGCAGCACAATACAACACTTGTAAAAGTAACCCTATACCCAAGAAGTGCAGGGACGGATCTCGGAGAGGGGTATTTCACTGTTCAAAAGGAAATTTTTGTCAGTTTTTCTTAATACAAACCTTTGTTATAGGTAGATCTACTCATTAAAGTAATTTCTAATGAGTATTTACGACCAGATTTTGGTGAAGAACTCACGTCTCTGAAAAAAATTATAAACTTTACTAATCTGGACATCTCACTTTCAGTTACAAACACTCCAACTTAAAGCATGGTGACGATCACAAGAGGGCCAAGATAGCCCTTCTTGTCCCACGTCCTAAATCATAAATGTGCCATAAATGTTATCTGCAATGACAGTCATCAATTTGCAACAAATGTTCATGATGACAAACTATTAGGTTCTACATCCATAGAAATAAATACATGTTTATCAACCCCAACCCTCACCCCCTTAAAAAATCAATTTGTTTTTCTCATTTCAAGATGATGTGAATACAAGTAGATCAAATTATGTACCATTCAGGCCTAAATTTGTCATCTGGTAAAGGATTAACCCATTACCACACAATCCCTACTTTTGACGACCCTGAGAAAGAAGCCTTTTAAAACATTGTGGGAAAAGGAGAAAATGCTGGTAACAGCATTTTCTTCTTTTCCCACAATGTTTTCAACCCTTTCCAGATCATATTCGATTATTAGAGTAATATTTAAATTGTCGTCTGCAAATGCTTTCAATTTGGAGCAGGCTAATATTTTGTTGTCTGGTAAAGAGTTAATACTGATTATATGCACGTCAAATTAGCTCTTTACCAGACAACAAAAATGTTGACATGCCCCAATTGAAAGCATACAGATTAAAATTTTGGTCGAATGATGAAATTTGTTTTTGATAGAATAGAAAACATTTTGAGAAAAGGAGAAGATGCTGGTTACCAGCATTTTCTCCTTTTCTCTCAATTTTTCAAAAGGCTTCTTTCTCAAGGTTGTTAAAAGTCGGTATTGTGTGGTAGCGGGTTAAACATTCTAGGTAACAGAATTGCTCACATCTTACTGGTTATTGTGTAACTCTATATACAAAACCAAAAATCTGACATCTGTCCATTTTGAAAAGATTTGCAAACATCACTGTAACATGAAATGTTGCTAACAGGGTCACTAAGGAAACATAGAGCTAAAAAGTCGAAAATGCTGATTTCCAGCATTTTCTTCATTTCCCACCCCATGAAAAAAAAAAAACACTTTCTTTTTCGAGTCATTACAACACAAGAATGCATGGTAAAGAGGCAACTCTTCACCATGTGACAAAAGTTTAGGCTAGTTCAAATAGACGATTTGCCAATTAAATTTGATATAGGCGATATTTCCATTTTATCGTAAGCGGCGCACCGGAAGTATCACGTGACACCGGACAATCAAAGGAGTCGCAAATGATGTATGAAATGTGTCTCAACTAATGGGGTTTATCTGGGGTTTACCAGCATTTCTCCTCTTTGTTTTCAATTTTTTTTAACAAAGATTCCCTCCTCATAGTCACAACACAAGAAATTGTCTGGTGAAAGCTTAAATGATAAACATCTATTGAATTTCTTCATCTTACAGCCTTTTGTTTCACTAACACTGTGGCAAACGGTGGAATTTCTTACTTATACAATTTTTCATCTGGGAACTTTTCCCCCCCACATGATGACAGAATACTGTCATGTTCTACTCGATGTGACTGAACATTTTGCGCTTGTTAACAATGAAGTATTTTTGCAGATAATACAGGTTGTCTTTGAAGTCTTGGTACATGGTTTAAAAAAAATATTTTTAAAATAAAACAATGTTATATAGTTCTAATTTTAATGAGTAATATTTTAAACACGCTTTCGATCATTTTCAATACATAATTTGATGTGCTTTACAAAATTCTAGTGAACTTAATGGTCTAGGTCTGCACTGCTGTTGATTTCAGCACACTGACTGGTAATGTGTTCTGTCCTGTGGTTAAAATCTGTAATCTTCATCTTTCTCTTTTAACATACCCCAGAACAAGAAGTCAAGGGGAGGAAGGTCTTATGAATGAGGGGACTACTCCACATTTATTCCGGGAGGGATAAATAAAACAGTGAGATCCTCTATGTACCCAGGTTCTGTGGACACCCTGCATAATAAAATGTGGCTAAAATGGTGACTTCTGTCTTCAGCTTGTTACCAAACGACAAAATTTTTGACTAGTCCAAATAGAAAGCATTTGCAGACGATAAAATAAATGTGAATCGAAAATTGAAATTTGATTTGGAATGAAACAATTCTGTTAGAAAACATTGTAGGAAAAGGAGAAAATGCTGGTCACTAGCATTTTCTCCATTTTCCACAATGTTTTCAAAGGGCTTCTTTCTCAGGGGTCGTTGCAAGTCGGAATTGTGTGGTAAAGGGTTAAAAAGATAGAGTTCACATATATTGTGGGGACAGGGGAAAATTATTGGGAACCAGCATTTCCTCCTTTTTCCATAATGTTTTCTACCCTTCCCAACATGAATTTCAACTTTTAAGTCACATTTATCTTTTCATCTGCAAGTGCTTTCAATTTTGACCAGTCTATTACTATCTAAAATTTGTTGTGTTGAAAATAATAAAATTGTGCACATGTTTTTTTTTTCTGTAATATGCTTTCAATATGGATGAAAGATTTTTTGCCCCCACACTAAAAAAAAAATATATGATAAAAAAGATGAAAAGGATGTGGGTTTTTCAATTTTATTAACCCTTCACCCCATAAGGTATTTCTGTGGTATCTCTAATTGACCCTAAATAACAGCAAGGATGAAGCTGTTTCTTATGTGTATATGACACCTTTTAATAGCATAGATAACACTGTGGCAAAGGTGAAATTGACGAGCAATTTCACCTTTTGCCACAATGTTTTCCAAAGGCTTCTATAAGCAATATGTAAAAATGGGTATCTATGGAGTAAACGGTTAAGCAGCTTGTTTAAAGTAAAAACTGAAAATATTTAGAAATAGATCTATAAAATAGATGTCCATTTTGGAATAGTGTTTCTTAATCAACCCTTTCCCGAACAATAAAATTTTGAGCAATTTTGAAGACATGTGTAGACAACAAAATGAATATGGCTAAAATGATGCTTTCATTGTTTGGTAGAAAAAACAACATGGTGGGAAAAGGAGAAAATACTGGTTACCAGCATTTTCTCTTTTTCCCCACAATGTTTTCAAATACCTTCTTTCATCAGATTTGTTAAAACTAGGGTTTGTGTGGTAAAGGATTAACTTGAAAGCAGTTGGCAAAATTTCGGACCTGACAAGTTTCAGAGGACTTGTAAATCAGTTGTGGCCTATATGAAAGGATTTGTATTAACACATTAGAGAACACTGTGGGAAGAGGTATGCAGCATTGAAAAGGAGGTCCCAGCCTCGTTCCAGGTGGCCACAATCTTTTGCTCACTTTTTGTTGCAGTTTGCATGGTCTGCACATATCTATGGCAAAACTGTTGACTGGTTCTGTGATTGCTATATTATAAATGACAAAGAAATGTCTGATAATGCAGTTATAAAAGACAAGAACTTTGAAGAAAACAAGAGGCTAATGAAATCCTGTATTACTTGAGTGGCATTTACTGGTCAGTATATTTTATGTGAGGCAATTTGGGAAATTAAATTTCAAGATCTAAGTAATCATGAAAAACATATAAATATTTATTATTCCATTTGACCGAATGAAATTTTCTACTGAAGTACCAGCTCTCCGCCATAATTATATTGAAAATTTTCTTTTATGTGGGTTCAAACAGCTAACATTCATATCACATTCTAGGACTTCATGACTATATAAGGATAAATATTGACTTGATTAGACCCCTCAGGCAAAGTTCAACGAAAGTAGAAAAATGTACAGCAAAATAAAAAGAAAGTGTACCTGTAGTCTGATCTTTGATCTACACTGTCTGATATAAAGATACTTTTCCCACAAAATAACTTAAAACAAGCAGCACCTATACTTTAACCCTTTACTATACGTCAAAATTTTAGACCAGTCCAAATTGAAAGCACCTGCAGATGACAGAATAAATGTAACTCAAAAATTGAAGTATGTTTCCAGCAGTGTAGAAAACTTTGTTTGTAACCAGCATTTTCTCTTTCTCCCACAGTGTTGTCAAAAATTGTGTTTTTAGGTAAAGAGTTAATATGGATAATTCTAAAATTTTGTCAGGTTGTAAAGACTCAATCTTTTATCAAAGAATCCCAAGTTTTGACAATGTGACTTGGAAAGCTTTCGGAAACATTATAGGAAAAGAGAAAATGCAGGTAACCAGCATAAATAGCATTTATCAAAATCCTGTCCAATTAGTACCCAGACCAAAAATACTTTGGACTCAGGATGTGACTGTAGCAGACTAAACTGCCTTATTCATTAGTGATTGATTGAATTTGCCCACATGGGCAATGCCCCCTGAAGGCTGTTGGTATTGTTAGGGGAAGTAGTGCAGATACAGGAAGAAACCCATCTTAGGTTACACCTGGTTCAGTGCATAGCACCATCACACCGGACCTCAGTTTTCAGTCTCATCTGTAAGACTATTAATTAAAATGATTTTAGATGGCCAGCCTTGGGGATCGAACCCACACCCTCGAGTGACTCGAAACACCATGTTCACAAGTCCTACATTCTCCTATTGAGCTATGTGGATTGGTCTTTCTCATAAGTTGATAAGTTGGCTTGGCCCCTAATTTAAAGGGTGACACAATAGACAAGTATTGTTTATCTAATCAACATATCACATAACCACTCAAACCAAGGAGAAAAATTTTCTATGAGACCTGTCAATATTCTTAACTCTTACCATGCAGTCTTTCGAATGTTGACCAAACACCGTGAGGGTTAATTCTGTACCATACTATCCCAACTTTTAATGACCCTGAGAAAGAAACCTTTAGAAAACATTGTAGGAAAAGGAGAAAATGCTGGTAACCTGCATTTTCTCCTTTTCCCACAATGTTTTCTACCTTCATAAAACAAAATTAAAATTTTTCAGTCACTTTTATTTTGTTGTGTACAAATGATTTTGATTTGTTCAATCCTAAAATTTTGTCATTTGGTAAATGTTTTCATCAAAATTAAGTTGCATGCCATATACAGGCAAAATTATCTCAATTTGATAATAAATACAAGTAAAAAAAAGAAATGTATCATCAACATGCACCATAACCTGCCATCATTCAAAATTGTAATATTGACCAAGTTCAAGCAAGCTCTGCGACCTTGACCTTGACCATTGTTGCATGTGACATATTGTCTATCGAGGGTGATCTCATTTGTGCATAATTATTCCAGAATCAGATAATGTATCTTGAAGTTATTGGCAGGATATGAACACCACTGTTTACCACACAAACACATGGACGGGGTTACACTATATGCCACACCCTCATTTTATGGCAAGGGCATGACAAAGTAGACTGTCTGCTGTAGGCAAGTTGAGGGCATGATAAAGTAGACTGTCTGCTGCAGGCAAGTTGAGGGCATGATAAAGTAGACTGTCTGCTGCAGGCAAGTTGAGGGATGACAAAGTAGACTATCTGCTGCAGGGAAATTCAGGGCATGACAAAGTAAACAGTCTGCTGCATGCAAGTGGAGGGCATGACAAAGTAGACTGTCTGCTGCAGGCAAATTGAGGGCATGACAAAGTAGACTATCTGTTGCAGGCAAGTTGATTTTGTATGCTAAATATAGGCATAATTATTTTATATGACATCAGGTAAAGGCAAAATGTTGAATATCAGATAAAGGCAAAAAGCACTTTGGATACAGGTAAAACCAGTTTGCATCACATTCAAGTCATGCTTTCATGGAGTTTCTGTCATAAGTACTTTCTAACAGATATTCTTTTCAAGCCACTGGCTGATTTCTCACTGAACCATTGTCAAAACAATGATCCTTGCTCAAAAGACAATCAACAAGCCTCTGAATGATATTAGCCAATCAGTTTGCCTGTATGATTCAGATACATTGTACAAGTACATGTATCTGATTTACAGTCAAAATGATGTTACATGCAGAAAGGTATGTTACATGCAGATTAAATGGTGTTGTATTATGTCAAGAACAGGCTTGTAGTTTGTTAGATATGCGTAAAATTATGGTACATGTAATATGGCATGTCAGATACAGGCAAAATGATGTACATATCATGTATAAGCTTACCCCTTTGCCAGCTGACAAAATTTTAAAAATGTCCAAATTAAAAGCATTTGCAGATGACAATTTCAATGAGGCTCAAATAGGGCAATAGGGTAGAAAACATTGTGGGAAAAGGAGGAAATGCTGCTTACAAGCTTTTTTCCTTTTCTCACAATGTTTGCAGAAGGGTTTTTAAAAGGTGGCATTGAGCATACCTAAAGAGTTATTTAGGAATGTAGTTGTATATCGGATATGGGCTAAGGCTGTAACATGTTAGATACTGCATGTAAATATCATAATAAATGCACATGCACAATCATAAGACCAGTTTATAACATTGTCTAGATTGAATTACTTAAACTTGTTCAGAACAAGCTCATGTTTGAATGAGCTTAACCCTTTACTCCGTAGATACTCATTTCTACGCCTTGCTTGTAGGAACCTATGGAAAACATTTTGGTAAAAGGTGAAATTGCTCGTAACGAGCAATTTCACCTTTTGCCACAATGTTTTCTACACTATCAAAAGGTATCATATACACATAAGAAATGGCTTCATCCTTGCTGTTATTGAGGGTCAATTAGAGATACCATAGAAATGCCTTGTGGGGTATATGGTTAAAACTCTTTACCACATGAGGAAATTTTAGACTGGTCCAAATTGAAAACATTTGCAGACAACAAAATAAAAGTGACTGAAACTTTGAAATTTGTTTTGTGAAAGGTAGAAAACATTGTGGGAAAAGGAGAAAATGCTGGTTACCAGCATTTTCTCCTTTTCCCACAATGTTTCCTACAGGCTTCTTACTCAGGGGTGTCAAAAGTAAGGATTGTGTGGTAATGGGTTAAGGAAGACGGTTTCCACAAACAAATGAAGGAAGAGAGAAAAATGCTAATTACCATATTTTTTATCCTTTTCATCATTTGAGCCACAGTTAACTTCTTGTCTGCAGCCAGTAGCTGTGGTTGCTTAGTTGGCAGGTTTTGAGCACAGGGGGTTGTGGGTTCGATTCCTGGCTCGGCCAATTTCTTTTCAAGGATTGATAATAGTCACTGTGACAGGATTCATTCTCTCCCACTGCTGACCATAGTCTCCACGATGGTTATGTGGAGAAGCAGCCAGTGGCTTGGAAGGAAACTTGTGCAGAGTGCTAGTCAAAGAGTCTCCAGGAAAGCATGGATAGGTGCACTTGCTGCTGCAATATAACTGAAATAATGTTGAAAACAGTGTTAAACACCATACTATCAACTTCTTGTCTGCAAATGCTTTTAATTTGGACAAGCCTAAAATTTTGTGATCTGGTAAAGGGTTACACACATTACCTCACAAAACAACTTTGCAGCAGATATCTTTGAAAATACCCTTGTTTAACCCTCTACCACACAACAAAATTTTTAGATCTGTTCAAACCCAAAGCAGGCCCGTAGGAACAGGGGGGGACTAGGGGGGGCTCAGCCCCCCCCAATAATTTTGAAAATCATAGTAACTAAAATATGAGTTCTTCAGGCAATGCAGCAACCATGCAAAAAATCTCAGTATTTCGAAGTTAGCCCCCCCCAATCTTGAAATGCTTCCTACGTGGCTGCAAAGCATACACAGATGCAAAATTTGACTTTGAATTGTGGAAGATGTAGAAAATGGGTAGAAAACATTGTGCGGAAAAGGAGAAAATGCTGGTTACCATTATTTTCCCATAATGGTTTCAAAAGTCCTGTTTCTCAAGGTCGTCAAGTCGGCATTGTATGGTAAAGGGTTAAACCTGGGCCCGTATTCACCAACCATTCTTAAGAACGTTCTTTGTCTTATTCTCCAGAATTTTCTACATTTGTAAGTAACACAACTTCTGATTGGCTAAACCATTCGGTTTAGCCAATCAGAAGTTGTGTTACTTACAAATATAGAAATCCTTGGAGAATAAGACTAAGAATATTCTCAAGAATGCTTGGTGAATACGGGCCCTGGACCATCAACTACTGTCTGGAATACGAGTACACTCAAACACATCATGGGCAAAGGAGATATTTTTCACCATGAGCAATATCACCTTTCCCACAATATTATCACAAGTTTTCCATTCAAGCATTAACGCTTTACAATGACTTTTAATGACCTTGAGAAGGTAGCCTTTTGGAAATATTGTGGGAAAAAGCAGACAATGCTGGTAACCAGCATTTTCTCCTTTTCCCACAATGTTTACCATCCTTTCAAGTAATACCTTCAATTTCTGAGTCATATTAATTTTATTGTCTTGAAATGCTTTCAATGTGGACTTGTCTAAAATTTCCTCGTTCGGTAGAGTTAAAACAGCCAACTCTATACATAATGCACCAACCATTTACAAAACAACTCAGAGTTTATCAGCTGTTAGGAAATAGGCTTTTGAAGTATTGCTGATAATCAACTTTTTTTTCCAAATCCTGCAAATGTTTTCTTCTCTCTCAAGATACTATCAGAATCATTTTGGTCACTTTTAATTCATAGTCCGCAAATACTTTGAATTTGGGCCCCATCTGGGTGGCTCAGTGGTGAGCGTGTCAGATTCATGACCTGGTGGTTGCGAGTTCAATACCCGGTTGGGGCGAAATTTCTTTCTGGCATATTTTCACCTCTCACCTCTGCTGAAGCATGTAAGCTAAGTAGTTGGTGGCTTTGGAAAGAAAGTTGTGTCAGTACTGGTGTGAGAAAGCCAAGAAACACATGTGCGTCACCGACTGCCATGATTATGACCTTAGCTGTTAAAGTGGCGTTAAACACCAATACAACAACAACAACAACTTGAATTTGGATTGGTGTAGGATTTTGTTGTTTGGTCACAGAGTTAACCCTTTACCGAACAATCCCTGGTTTTTACAAACCTGAGATAGCAGCCTTTTCAAAACATTGTGGGAAAAGGAGAAAATGCTGATAAGCAGCATTTTATCCTTTTCCCACAATGTTTTCTACCCTGCTGGAAACATATTTCAATTTTTGACTTATGTTTTATTTGTGGTCTGTAACTGCTTTCAATTTGGACCAGCCTAAAGTTTTGTTGTTTCATAAAGAGTTAAGACATGTCATCAGTCATTATACAAAATAAAAAGGTAACAAAAAAAATTATTTCAAAGCTTTGTCTTTTTACCAATCAATAACAGCTCAGCATACTTGCAAATTTTTTGTGATATTGTCACTCTTACCAAACTACAAAGTTTAAGGCTTGCCCAAATTGAGAGCATTTGCAATGACAAATTGAACGTAGCCCAAAGGACAATTTTTGTTTATGAAAGAGTAGAAAATATTGTTGGAAACGAAAAAAATGTTGGTTATTAGGATTTTCTCCTTCTCCAACAATGTTTTCAAAAGGATTCTTTCCAATGATCGTTAAAAAGTTGTTTGGTAAAGGGCCGGTCATAACAAATGACAAAATTTTGAAAGGTCCGATTTCAAGCATTTTGAGTTATATACCGATTTGTCTTTGGAAGGAGAGAAAACAATGTGAGAAAAATAGAAAATGCTAGTTACCAGCATTTCTCCTTTCCCACGTTGTATTCTAAAACTTTCACCTTAACTCCATATCAAACGACAAAATTTTGTACTAGTCCAAATTGAAAGCATTTGCAGACTACAAAATAAGTGTAACATGAAAATTGAAATATATTTTGAGAAGCATAGGAAACACTGTGGGAAAAGGAGAAAATGCTGGTTACCAGCATTTTCTCCTTTTCCCACAATGTTTTCGAAAGGCTTTTTCCTCACGGTCATTAAAAGTCGGGATTGTGTGGTACAGTGTTAAGTGTAATTTGAGGTTAAATTGTTTACCACATGAGAAAAATATAGACTTGTCCAAATTGAAAGCATTAAAATTTTGAAGTTGTTAATGTGACTGTGGCTTGAATAGTAAAGTTTGTCTTTCACAGACAAGCCCAGGTGGTTCAGTCAGTAGTTTGCACGACTTGAGAATGGGGGGGGGGGTCGCAGGTTGGATCCATGGCTTGGCCAATTTCTTTCCAGGGATTGATGATAGTCAGTGCAATAAGACTCATTCCTCTCTCACCGCAGACTATTATCTCAGTGATGGAAAGCAGCCAGTGGGAACAAGAAAACTGTGTGCAGTACTGGAAAAAGAAACTCTAAGAAAGCATAGATAGGTGCACTGGCCACTGCGATATAGCTGAAATAATCACATTGAAATGGTGTTAAACATTTTCTCCTTTTCCCATTATGTTTTCTATCCTTTCCAAATTGAATTTCGATTTTTGATTCACATTTATTTTGTCATCTGCAAATGCTTTCAATTTGGACTAGTCCAAAATCTTTAAAACTCAAGATTTAGGTAGTCAGTTATGTCTAGTCTGGATGAAACCATTACACCATGAGCTTCCCTTCATATTTTCAACACACTTTTATTTTGGTAGCTTAATTTGAATAAGATATATGACATTGCATACATAACAATTGCCTTTTGCAAATTAAAAAACTGTTTATACATTTATATCTTCAGTATAACCCATTACCACACAATCCCTACTTTTGATGACTCTGAGAAAGAAGCCTTTATAAAACATTATGGGAAAAGGATAAAATGCTGGTAACCAGCATTTTCTCCTTTTCCCACAATGTTTTCTTCCCTTCCTAAAACAAATTTCAATTCTTTACTCGCATTTATTTCATCGTCTGCAAATGCTTTCAATTTTGACCAGTCTAAAATTTTGTTGTTTGGTAAAGAGTTAAGATAAAACAAATGAATCTAAGAAGGAAGGTTTTTATTCTCATCCTAATGATTTGAGGAAGTAAAAATGCTGGTAAACAGAATCTACTCCTTTTCCGAGAATATTTCCTGTAGAAGGCACATTCTATTATAGAATATATAACCAATAACCGCACAAGACTTACTTTTCATGACCCTGGAAAAAATTCTGTTTGAAAAAATTGTGGAAAAAGGAGAAAATGCTGGTAATCAGTATTTTCTCATTTTCCCACAATGTTTTGTATTCTATCACAGAAAAAAAAACACCATTTCATCTACACCGAAACTGTCATCTGCAAATGCTTTCAATTTGGACAAGGCTAAAATTTTGTTATCTGGTAAAGGGTTTAGTTGTCCACTGCAAATGCTTTCAATTTGGTCACATCTAAAATTCTGTTCAGCCAAAACTGAGTGTTTTTGAAGATGACAGTTTCAATTTGGCCCACTCTATCAAATTGGACAAAGTTTTATATTTTTCTAAATTTGAAACTTTTGCAGAGAATGATCATGGCCCAATTTTCTTGGTAAGATTGTTAAAACACAAGATTCCTTTGAGACGGATTAACCCATTACCACACAAAAAACAGAATTTATTCTTTGTGCAGTAATGGGTTTTTTAAACATCACGAGAAAAAGAGCAATATTGCTAGGCTTTTTATATTGTGTATCATGATTGGTTGGTTGTGTTGGAGTTTAACACCACTGTAACAGCTAAGGTCATATCATGGCGGTCGGTGACGCACATGTGTTTCCTGGCTTCCTCATACCAGTACTAACACCACTTTCTTTCCAAAGCCACCGACTACTTTTTTCACATGCTTCAGTAGAGGTGACAGGCGAAAATACGCCTGAAAGAAAGTTTGCCTCAACCAGGTATCGAACTCACAACCACCAGGTCGCGAGTCCAACGCGCTCACCACTAAGCCACCCGGGCTGGCTTGTGTATTATGAAAAAAGGTCATTATTTCTTTTTTTACTCAACTGTACCTGACTTCAGTAAATGTGTATATTTGAACCTTACTCTAGCAAAAGGGGTCTTAATGCATATCCACGATGCATTACACTATGTAAGCCACAATTATCATTTACTTTGTCTAACAATTGACTGAATCTGAGGGTAGAATGGTTCTAGGACAAGCATTTGATTCACATATTACAAAAAGTTCAAACCCACTTTTTACAGAGCATGACTCAATAGTATAACCCTTTACTCCATAGATACTCATTTCTACGCATTGCTTGTAGAAGGCTTTGGAAAATACTGTGGCAAAAGCTGAAATTGCTCGTGACGAGCGATTTCACCTTTTGCCACAATGTTTTCTATGCTATCAAAAGGTGTCATTTACACATAAGAAATGGCTTCATCCGTGCTGTTATTTAGGGTCATTTGGAGGTGGCATAGAAACGCCTTATGGGGTAAAGGGTTAACTCTTTACTACACAACAAAATTTTAGACTGGTTCAAATTGAAACCATTTGCAGTCGACAAAATAAAGAAGACTGAAAAATTGAAATTTGTTCTGGGAAGGGTAGAAAACACTGGGGGAAGAGGAGAAAATGCTGGTTACCAGCATTTTCTCCTTTTCCGTCAGTGTTTTCAAAAGGCTTCTTTCTCAAGAGCGTCAAAAGTAGGGATTATGTGGTAATGGGTTAAAGAGTGTAACACAGCTTTTAAGAACCATCAAGTTAACCCTTTACTACACAATGACGACTTTTGACGATACTGAGGAAGAAGCCTTTTGAAAACATTGGGGGAAAAGGAGAAAATGCTGGTAACCAGCATTTTCTCCTTTTCCCATAAAGTTTACTACCCTATCGAAGGAAAATTGTGGCATGTGAGCCATTTTGAAAATGTCGTCTGCAAATGCTTTCAATTTGAACAGGTCTAACATTTTGCCGTTTGGTATTAACCCATGACCAGACAATCCCTCCTTTTGATGACCTCGAGAAAGAAGCTTTTGAAAACACTGTGGGAAAAGGAGAAAATGCTGGTAAACAGCATTTTCTCCTTTTCCCACAATGTTATCTACCCTTCACAAAAGAAATTTCAAATTTTCAGTCACTTTCATTTTGTCGTCTGCAAATGCTTTCGGCTTGGAAAAACCTCAAATATTGTCGTTTGGTAATGAGTTAAAGGGTTAAAGGTGGGTATTTAGAATTTTCATATCTCACCAAATTAAAAAATAAATATATCATTGAAATTCATATTAAAATATAATACAAATCATCAATAATTAAGATTCATGAAATTACAAAAAAAATTTTTTTGATGGTATTCCCTTAAAAGGCTACGTAGCCTCTTAAGGTATTTTTAGATTTCGCGCCAAAAATCAATAAAGCATTTCGGGAATGCCTAGTGACAGGCACGTGACTCATAAGGCTTAAATTCCATTACATAGCAAACAAGTAATAATTATTTTCCATAATGTCTTCTTCAGACGCTATGTTTGAAACTTGATCTGTGTATTCCTGTATGTAAATGAGCGAATTGATCATCTAAAAATAGAACGTGTCCCCCGTTGGTGTCGACCTGGGCTGTAGTAAATCTCCAATTTCTCGTGTTGTTGGACGGTGTTTGACTACTGGGGTTTTATGGATGAAAATTAAAAGGCTTTGGGAGTATAAGGATGATTTTTTTGCATTTTTGTACAGTTTTCATCCCAAAATCTGAAGGGCCACCTTTAAGACTGGTATTTATGAAGACAATGATATTATTTCCGTAAGAATGTTCAAGATCTGCACCACTGATGGTATTGATTAGTGATTTAACAAATACTCTTGCACTTCAAATAAGGTAAATTGTTCATGGTTCTTAACCCTTTACTAAACAATCTCTGGTTTTTACAACCCAGAGGAAGAAGCCTACTGAAAATAGTGGGGTAATAGGAGAAAAATCTGGTTATCAGCATTTTCTACTTTTCCCTGGATGTTTTCTGCTCTTCTTGTGTCAGGTTTCAATTTTTGAGTTACATTTATTTTGTCTTCTGCAAATGCTTTCAATTTGGACAAGTCTAAAATTTTGTTGTCTGGTAAAGAGTTAATCCTTTACCACATAACAAAATTTAAGTCTGGTCAAAATAGAAAGTATTTGCAGACAAATATTTCAGTGCTGCTCAAATGGTGTAATTGTTCTTTGATAAGGTAGAAAACATTGTGGGAAAAGTAGAAAATGCTGGTTACCAGCATTTTCTCCTTTTCCACTGTTTTCAAAAGGCTTCCATCTCAGGGGTCTTAAGACTTGTCATTGTGAGGTAAAGGGTTAAGAGACACAGCTTTACAAACATTATAGCAATATTGGTACAAGCTGCTCTGGAGAAATTGCTACAATTACAAAAATTTCTCATTTTGGCCTGTACATCATTTTCTCCTTCAATTTATTACACTTGTACATATCTGTTTTGTCTGATGTATTTGTTTTGACGACCTTTTTCCTCAAACCACTCATTTTTCAACACAAATTTACACTAGACATGTATCTACATGTACATTGAATATGCACAATGAACCAAATATAGATTTTACTATATGGTATGAAAACATAGAGGTAAAAGGCGAAATACTCGTAATGATCAAATTCTTCTCTTGCCCAAACTTTACTTGAGTGGTCAGCTACAAGAGGAATAAAAAGCTGTTTTTTTGAAATTATAAATATGCATTTTCTCTTTCCAAAACAACAAAATTTTAGACTTGTGTAGTTCCAAAGCATTTGTAGACGACAAATCAAAGCTGAGTGAATTCCTGAAATCTGCCTATGACTGAGCAGAAATCTTTTTCGGAAAAGGTGAAAATGCTGGTTAACAGCATTTTCTCCTTTTCTCCACAATGTTTTCAAAAGCTTTCTTTCTCAGAATTGTGTGGTAAAGGGGTATTTATGAAGTAACTGGTTAACATAAACCTTTGTCACAGCTTGCCTTCTGGTACAAATGAGCCATGCTCTGGCAAAAGGGGGCTTAACCCATTACCACACAATGACAACTTTTAACGCCCCTGAGGAAGAAGCCTTTTGAAAACATTGTTGGAAAAGGAGAAAATGCTGGTAACCAGCATTTTCTCCTTTTCCCACAAGGTTTTCTAACCTATCCATGACAAAATTGTAGGCTGGTCCAAACTGAAAGCATTTGCAGACAAAAAAATATAAGGGACTGAGAATTTGAAAAATTTCTTGTGGGAAGAAAACATTGTGGGATGAGGAGAAAATGCTGGTTATCAGCATTTTCTCTTTTTCCTACAATGTTTTTAGAAGGCTTCTTTCTCTGGGTCTCCCAAAGTCGGGATTGTGTAAAGAGTTAACTCTTTACCACACAAGAAAATTTTAGATTGGTCCAAACTGAAAACATTTGTAGAAGACAAAAAAAAGGTAGCTGAAAAATTAAAATTTGGTTTTGGAAGGGTAAAAAACACTGTGGGAAAAGGAGAAAATGCTGTTTACCATGTTTTTAGAAGGGTTCTTTCTCATGGTCACCGGAAGTCGGGATCGTGTGGTGAAGAGTTAAGTTCCCTTTTCACAGGGAATGTCTCAAATATATTGATACAAACTTGTATAATATCTGTGGCTAGTTGTGTCTCATACTTCATCAGCAGACAACTGTTTGCTATCTGTAAAGGACTCGGATAAAAATATAACAAACAATTTGAACTTCATCATAGAAATTTTAACATTTAGAATCTAATTATGTATCATACCTTCATTTATGTCAACTCTTGACACTTCATTGCAGAATGCCAACCTTTAATGACCCTGGGAAAGAAGCCTTTTGTGAAAATTGTGGGAAGAAGAGCCATCACTGAAGATAATTATACCCCCACCAGCTCCTTGTCACAAAAACAGGTCTTTGTCACAGCTGAGCAGTTTCTACACTGTTTATGTGGCTTGGGAAGAAACATGAGTGAAGCAATATTACAGAAGCTTAACCCATTACCACACAATCCCTACTTTTGACGCCCCTGAGAAAGAAGCCTTTTGAAAACACTGAGGGAAAAGGAGAAAATGCTGGTAACCAGCATTTTCTCCTTTTCCCACAGTGTTTTCTACCCTCCCCAGAACAAATTTCAATTTTTCAGGTCACCTTTATTTTGTCTTCTGCAAATGCTTTTAATTTCGACTAGTCTAAAATTTTCTCGTGTGGTAAAGAGTTAAGGAAACTATGAATAGGTGCCCTGTCATCTTGCACTCTTTCAAATCATGCCAAAACTAAACTAAATGTTTGCAAACAATTTTTTTTTCTGAAGTTGTGCCTACAAGGTACATAGTTAAAGTAAGGGTCGTGTTACACAACACCACACAATTCTAAGCTCAAACAACCCTGAGAAAGAAGGCTTCTGAAAACATTGTGGGATAAGAAGACAATGCTGGTGTCCAGCATTTTCTCCTTTTCAAACAATGTTAACTTCCCTTTTCAAGAATTTTTTCTGCCATTTGCTGGTGACCAGTATTTTCTCCTTTTCCAACAATGTTTACTTCCCTTTTCAAGAAATTTTTCTGCCATTTGCTGGTGACCAGCATTTTCTCCTTTTCCAACAATGTTTACTTCCCTTTTCAAGAAATTTTTCTGCCATTTAAGTCTCATCTGATATTTTCATCTGCAAATGCAATGGGTTTGGACATGTTCACAACTTCACTTTAGATTAAACTGTTTACCAACCAACAAAATTTAAGACTTGTCCAAATTGAAAGCATTTGCAGACGACAATTTGAATGTGGCTCAAATGACGCAATTTGTCCTTGATAGGGTAGAAAACAATGTGGGAAAAGGAGAAAATGCTGGTTACCAGCATTTTCTCCTTTTCTCACAATGTTTTCAAAAGTCTCCTCTCTCTGAGGGTTGTTAAAACTCGGGGTTGCATGGTAAAGGTTTAAGGAATTAACACACTGCATTCACAGTTGATAATTCAAACATAGCTCAAATTACAGAATTTGTCTTTGAAAAGGTGGAAAACATTGTGGGATGGGACTCAATTTATTAGTTTCTATGATATTGATAATCTAACTTTTTCTGTTTTTTTTTTTCCTTTTATTCATAAATGACAAGCAGGAAGTTTTTAAATTGAAAAGAAAGCTTGGATTAATTTCCATTTCAATGTTATACCATAACTTGATAGGACATCTTTCAATACAACAGCATTCAACTAGATTTTAATAGAAAAACAAGAGGGCCATGATGGCCCTGTATCGCTCCACTGGCTAATTCGTAAAAACACTACAAGCCAAACATTACATTATTTGGCCAACTGGTTTCAAACTTGTGGGCATACAATTTTTTTTCCATAAAAACCAACAAAAAACTTGTGACCCCTGGGCAAATCCAGTTTTGACCACAAAGCTATAATTACTTGAATCCTGGTGGAGGTCTACAAGATAAAGCCCCATACCAAATAATACAGGTCCAGAATGTGTGGTTATAAACAAGAAGATTTTCAAAGTTTTCTCAATAAAAGGCCCTGTAAAACATAAAATCCATGAGACAGGGCTAAATTTAGTGGTCCTAGTCTTTATTATGGTTAGTAACAAGATGACTTAGAAAGTCTTCATCACAAAAGCCCATGTAAAACTTGTGACCCCTGGTGTGGGGACAAACTTGACCCTAAGGCTATAATTTGGGCCCTCCTGGTAGAGGCCCACTAGATAAAGCTACATGCAAAATTTGGTAGCCCTAGGCCTTATAGCTAGGTACAAGTAGATTTTTAAAAAATTCCAATATGAGCCCATGTAAAACTTGTGACCCCCAGGACAGGGCCAAATTTGACCCCAGGGCTACAATTCGGGCACCTTTGGTAGACAACCACTTGACAAAGCTAGATGCAAAATTGAGTAGCCCTAGGCCTTATGGCTTGGTACGAAAAGATTTTTAAAGTTTTCACTATATAAGCCCATATAAAACTTGTGACCCCCGGGGCCGGGCCAAATTTGACCTCTGGGCTATCATTTGGGCACTTTCGGTAGAGGTCTACTATATAAAGCTACATGCCAAATTTGGTAGCCCTAGGCCCTATGGCTAGGTACCAGAAGGATTTTAAAGTTTTCCCTATATAAGCCCATATAAAACTTGTGACCTCCAGGGTGGGGCCAATTTTGACCCCAGGGCTAATATTTGAAGGAACTTGGTAGAGGTCCACTAGATAAAGCTACATGCCAAATTTGGTAGCCCTAGGCCTTATGGTTTCATAGAAGAAGATTTTTAAAAATTTTCAATATTTTCCAGTTTTGTTGCCATGGCAACCAGAGTTTTTGAAGGAATAAAATTCTTTCAAGGAATTCTGAAGAGGACCATGGCAGGATCATTTCTGTGAAGTTCCATCAAAATTGGATGGGTAGTTTCAGAGAAGAAGATGTTTGAAATAAAAGTTAACGCACGCACGGACGGACGCACGCACGCACAGACGGACGCACGACGGACACCGGGCCATGACATAAGCCCGCTGGCCTTCGGCCAGTGGAGCTAAAAATTGATTTAACAGAAAAAAAAATTAATTTCTTTAAACCTTTGCCAAACAGTCTGAAGTTTTTATGACCCTGACAAAGAAGCCTTTTGAAAACGTTGTGGGAAAAGTAGAAAATTCTGGTAACCAGTACTTTCTCCAATTCCAACAATGTTCTCTATCCTTTCTTATGTAATCTTTAACTTTTCAGTTACATTTAACTCTTTACCAAAAGCCCAAATTGAAAGTATTTGCAGACAATAAAATAAATGTGAATCAAAAATTGAAATTTTATTTGGAAACGGTGGAAAACATTGTGGGAAAAGGAGAAAATGCTGGTTACCAGCATTTCCTCCTTTTCCCGCAATATTTTCAAAGGCTTTCTTTTTCACGGTCGTTAAAAGTTGGGATTGTGTGGTAAAGAGTTAATTTGCCATCTACAAAGGCTTTAACCCTTTACCAAAGAATCCCTGGTTTTTACGACCCCGAGATAGAAGCCTTTTCAAAACATTGTGGGAAAAGGAGAAAATGCTGGTAATTAGCATTTTCTCCTTTTCCTACAATGTTTTCTACCCTGCTAGCAAACAAATTTCGATTTTTGAGTTCACTTGATTTTGTCATCTGTAAGTGCTTACAATTTGGACTAGTCTAAAATTTTGTAATTTAGTAGTGGTTTAACCCTTTACCACATGACAAGATTATAAACAGACCTAAATAGGAAGCATTTCCAAAGGACATAAAATTAAATATAGCACAGGAAATTAGATTTGTTTTTAAGGGACAAGAAAGTACAGCGGGAAGAAAAAAATGCTGGTTACCATCATTTCTCTTTCTCCCGAAATGTTTTCAAAAGCTTTCTCTCTTAGAGAAGTTAAAACTCGGGATTGTGTGGTACAGGGTTAAATCTGAACACATACAAAATTTTGTCATTGGCATAGAGCATTACTTGAACAAATTGACATGAAATAAATGACCTCTATTAGTAAACATGTATATTACACGTTTAAATTATTGTCCAAACTTAGCTTTGGCTAATGTCGTCTCCATGCGGAACTTTGTGCACATTTGTCAACTGTTCAGGCGGCTAATAGATTTATAGATTTATTGTGTCTTCACAGAATAATCGAACTACATGAAATAAAAATTTATATTGTTGGTTTAAACTGGTAATACTTGGCGATGACAAAGATCTAAGATGCAATTTCTGTGCAGTCTGATCTTGACATGGTATCCGCAAAACCTTTTCATTTTGATTATGGCACTGTAAGGGTCTAACGCCAGATTTACCATTCATAGAATTTCTGTACCATCCAATTATAACCCATGATATAAATATTCACCCTTTCCACAACAATCTTCAGAATTTTAGTCACATTAAATTTGTCTGCAAATGCTTTCAATCTGGACTAGTCTTAAATCTTGGTCCTTTGGTAAAAAGTTTACCCTTTCCCACACAGTGCCGACTTTTGACGACCTTGAGAAACAGGACTTTAGAAAACATCATGGGAAAAGGAGAAAATGCTGAGAACCAGCATTTTCTCCTTTTCCCATGATGTTTTCTACCTTTTTTCTACATATTCCACATTTTTAGCAACGTTAAATTTTCCGTCTACATACGCTTTGGATTTGGACAGGTCTAAAATTTTGGCATGTGGTGAAGGGCTAAACCTCTATCAAAAAATCAAAGTGTGATAAAAAAGGCTTTTAAAAATATAGTGAAAAAAAGAGGAGATGCTAGAATCCTGCATTTCCTCCTTTTCTCACAATGTTTTCTACCCTTTATTGAACAAACATCATCCCTTGAGCCACATTTGTTCCGACTCCTGCAAACTTATTTGAATTTAGCTAAGTCTAGAATTTCATTGTTTGGTAAAGACTTTGGTAAAACTCTTTACCATACAATACAATTTTAGACCAATCAGAATTGATCGCATTTTGCTGACGACAAAATTAATATGACTAAAACATAAATTTGAGCAGTGTTCTGGCAAAAGGGGGCTTAATGCATCTCTGTTAAACATGATGCTAGCCCGAGTTATCACATAATTATAGATCCATAGGAGCCACTTTTCTGAATAACCGACTTAATCATGAGGTAGACTGATCCTTTGACAAACAGAAAATAGACCAATAACGAAAAGTTTCAGCCAAGATCGGCCTGCGCAGGCTGACCTAGGTCCATACTTTTCGCAGATGCATTAAGCCCCCTTTTCAGAGTACGGCTCATTTGTTTTAGGAAGAGTAGAAAACATTATGGGAAAAAGAGAAAATTCTGGTTTCAAAAAGTTTCTTCCTCAAGGCTGTTAAAAGGATTGTATGGTAAAGAGCTAAATGATATGTCAACTGAAAAGACAAGACACATAATAACAGATTTTGGACAAGTTTTCAACACAATCATGTTTTGTAACGGTATCATAGTTTAATCTTTTTCCACACAATTTTATACAACCCTTAAAATTTTTTGTCCACAAATGCTGTGCATTTGAAAGGCAGACTTTCTTTCTTCACATTTTTTTTCTTTCATTTGTAAAAGAATATTGTAATAAATGGTCCTTGATTAGAAAACCAGGAAGAACACTTTTACATAATAATTCCAGACAATTAACCCTTTCCCAAACAATCCCTGGTTTTTACGGGTCTAGAATAGTAGCCTTTTGAAAACATCGTGGGAAAAGGAGAAAATGCTGGTAACCAGCATTTTCTCCTTTTCCCACAATGTTTTCTACCCTATAATAGACAGATATCATCTTTTCAGCAAGGGTTGAATTATCGTCTGCAAATGCTTTCAATTTGGTCTAGTCCAAAAGTTTTTCGTTTGGGAAAGGGTTAAAAAGATACATACAGAATATTATACTGCAGTTAATTTCCTGTCATACCGACAAAGTCTGTAGCAAAGAAACAAATGAATAAATACCTAGCAGGAATACAGGAACTGGGCAGGATTACACCCTAGAACACCAAGACAAAAGGCAAACACAATAAACACTGAGTCTTTGATTCAAGCAGGGTGAGAAAACTTGATATTACTATCTCATTACCAAACGGCAATATTTTAAGCTTGCCCAAATCGAAAGCATTTGCAAACGACAAAATAAAAGTGACTGAAAATTTGAAATTTGTTTTGTGAAGGGTAGAATACCTTGTGGGAAAAGGAGAAAATGCTGGTTACCAGCATTTTCTCCTTTTCCCACAATTTTTTCTCTTGGCTTCTTTCTCAGGGTCGTCAAAAGTAGGGTTTGTGTAATAATGGGCTATAGCAGTGAGAAGTAAATAAAAGCACCAGGAAAGTAACCACAATAAAATTTTCCTTTAGTATATACCTACAGCTTATGAACAACACAATTTTGCAATTATTGACATTTCATTTGTAAAATGGTGAACAAATGAATCAAATTAAGGCATAGTAGTCAGTCAATTCATTTTCATGAATGGCAGATAAATATCATATGTTGTAAAAGTTTGACTAAGTAAATTGCAAGTCTGTTCATAAATATTTTGCACACAACTATCACGTTATCGTAATTACTATATTAACCCATTACCACACAATCCCTACTTTTGACGCCCCTTAGAAAGAAGCTTTTGAAAACACTGTAGGAAAAGGAGAAAATGCTGGTAACCAGCATTTTCTCCTTTTCCCACATTGTTTTCTAGAACAAATTTCAATTTTTCAGTCACCTTTATTTTGTCGTCTGCAAATGCTTTCAATTTGAACCAGTCTAAAATATTGTCATGTGGTAAAGAGTTAACTCATTACCAAACGACATAATTATAGGTTTGTCCAAATCAAAAGCATTTGCAGATGACAAAGTAAAAGTGACTGATCATTTGACCATTGTTTTGTGAAGGGTAGAAAACAATGTGGGAAAAGGAGAAAATGCTGGTTACCAGCATTTTCTCCTTTCCCACAATGTTTTCCAAAGGCTTCTTTCTCAGAGTCGTCAAAAGTAGGGACTGTGTGGTAAAGGGTTAATACCATATTCCCCAGTCTATAGAAACCAATTTTTTGGTCCTGAGTCATATTTTATCTGCGTATACCACATGTATTTGATCCAAAATAATTACAGGTATATAATAAAAAAAAACACTTATACGCTGCAATGTCAAGAACACAATTTTAAAAGATCAGTCTTTTTTACAATTGTTACCATGCCCACTTGAAATGTTTTAAACTTTTGATTATGCACAAAATTAAGTCAGGAATCTGATTTATCACACTGTCCATCCCAGAATTTGTTGATATCCCTTGTAATCCTTGCAACCATACTGTCTAAACTATCATCTGTTTTGAAATACTCTGAAAATATAGATAAACAAAATTGTAACACTATGCCAAACTTCTTTTAACCCTTCACCAAACAATCCCGTGTGTTAAATACCCTGTAGAAAAAACTAGAAGGCCCTGAAGGGCCTGAATATGCTCTACTGGTAGAGATTTTGCTTTTAAATAAAACATACATTAGGAATTCATTATGCAAAGAGACAAAAAATTGACATTTTCAACTCAAAATGGCTACTTTTCCATTACTGTTTGTTGAATTTTTTCAAACTCAACAGGGTTAAAAAACTATTGATGGGATAAACAAGCTGAAAAATTCACAAAAATCTGATCTCAAATAAATACTTTACCATATAAACATGCAATGAAATTGTTATCCCCCGCCGAAAGGCGGCGGGGGATATGGTAATAGTCTCCGTCCGTCCTTCCGTCATTCCGTCGGTCCGTCCCACATTTTTGTCCGGAGCATATCTCCAAAAGTATTTGAGATATCATCTTCAAACTTCACAAGTGGATAGATCTCATTAAGGAAGCGTGCAGTGCACAAGAACCATAACTCTATCTTCAGTATTTTTGGAGTTATTGCCCTTTGTACACTTTTTTTCTGGAATTTTTGTCCGGAGCATATCTCCAAAAGTATATAAGCTAGGAACTTGAAACTTCACACACATGTAGAACTCATTGAGGAGAAGTGCAGTGCACAAGAACCATAACTCTATCTAAAGTATTTTTGGAGTTATTGCCCTTTGTTATTTTTACTTTGGATTTTTGTCCGGAGCATATCTCCAAAAGTATAAAAGCTAGGAACTTGAAACTTCACACATATATAATACACATTGAGGAGAAGTGCAGTGCACAAGAACCATAACTCTGTCTTCAGTATTTTTTGAGTTATTGCCCTTTGTAAATTTTAACTTTGGATTTTTGTCCGGAGCATATCTCCAAAGGTATAAAAGCTAGGAACTTGAAACTTCACACACATATAGAACTAATTGAGGAGAAGTGCAGTGCACAACAACCATAACTCTGTCTTCAGTATTTTTGGAGTTATTGCCCTTTGTAAATTTTAACTTTGGATTTTTGTCCGGAGCATATCTCCAAAAGTATAAAAGCTAGGAACTTGAAACTTCACACACATATATAGAACTCATTGAGGAGAAGTGCAGTGCACAAGAACCATAACTCTATCTTCAGTATTTTTGGAGTTATTGCCCTTTGTAAATTTTTACTTAGGATTTTTGTCCAGAGCATATCTCCAAAAGTATTTGAGATACCATCTTCAAACTTCACAAGTGGATAGATCTCATTAAGGAGGCGTGCAGTGCACAAGAACCATAACTCTATCTTCAGTATTTTTGGAGTTATTGCCCTTTGTACACTTTTTTTCTGGAATTTTTGTCCGGAGCATATCTCCAAAATATTAAAGCTAGGAACTAGAAACTTCACACACATATAGAACTCATTGAGGAGAAGTGCAGTGCACAAGAACCATACCTCTATCTGAAGTATTTTTGGAGTTATTGCCCTTTGTTATTTTTACTTTGGATTTTTGTCTGGAGCATATCTCCAAAAGTATAAAAGATAGGAACTTGAAACTTCACACATATATAATACACATTGAGAAGTGCAGTGCACAAGAACCATAACTCTGTCTTCAGTATTTTTGGAGTAATTGCCCTTTGTAAATTTTAACTTTGGATTTTTGTCCGGAGCATATCTCCAAAAGTATTAAAACTAAGAACTTGAAACTTCACACATATATAGAACTCATTGAGGAGAAGTGCAGTGCACAAGAACCATAACTCTATCTGAAGTATTTTTGGAGTTATTGCCCTTTGTAAATTTTTACTTAGGATTTTTGTCCGGAGCATATCTCCAAAAGTATAAAAGCTAGGAAATTGAAACTTCACACACATATAGAACTCATTAAGGAGAAGTGCAGTGCATAACAACCATACCTCTATCTTCAGTATTTTTGGAGTTATTGCCCTTTGTAAATTTTTACTTAGGATTTTTGTCTGGAGCATATCTCCAAAAGTATAAAAGCTAGGAACTTGAAACTTCACACATATATAGAACTCATTCAGGAGAAGTGCAGTGCACAAGAACCATAACTCTATCTTCAGTATTTTTGGAGTTATTGCCCTTTGTAACTTTTTACTTAGGATTTTTGTCCGGAGCATATCTCCAAAAGTATAAAAGCTAGGAATTTGAAACTTCACACACATATAGAACTCATTGAGGAGAAGTGCAGTGCACAAAAACTATAACTCTATCTTCAGTATTTTTGGAGTTATTGCCCTTTGTAAATTTTTACTTTGAATTTTTGTTTGCACATTTCTATTTAGATTCACAGGCTTTTTTTGACTGATTACCCTTTGATGAATTTATCCTGTTCTGGAACAAGTGCTAGTTTATTTTTCATACTTATTATCCCCCTGGTGGTAGTGGGGGGGGGGGGGGATATGGTAATAGTCTCTGTCAGTCCCTCCTTCCGTCCCCGATTTTTTTAGCCGGAAGATAACTTAACCAGTATTTCAGATACCAACTTCAAACTTCGTATGTGGATAGATCTCGTTAAGGAGGAGTGCAGTGTACATGAAAGACAACTCTGTCCTTCAAATTTTTGGAGTTATTGCCCTTCGTTATTTTTCAGGCTTAATTTTTTTTCTCTAGCACGTAACTTGAAAATTGTTTCACATATCAACTTGAAAATTTGTATGTGTCTAGATTTCAATAAGGAGAAGTGCAGTGCAGAAGAATAATAACTCTAATTAACTTTCATAATTTTTGAGTTATTACCCCTTATTATTTTTCAGGCTTAACTTTTGTCCAGAACATAATTGAAAAACTATTTCAGATATGAACATGTAACTTAATCGGTGGATGGATCTTACTGTGAGGAGTGCAGTGTACAAGAATGATAACTCTGGCAATATGATTTTTGAATTATTGCCCTTTGTTATTTTTCAGGCTCAATTTTTGTCCAGGACATAACTCAAAATTTATTTCAGTTACTGACATGTTTCTTCATACGTGGATAGATTTTATTGTGGGGGACTGCATTGTACAAGAATGATAACTCTGCTTCTTATGATTTTTGAGTTATTATGTAATGAAATCCTGTGCCATGGAACAAGGGAGCTTAATGTATAATTTTATCATGAACCAATAACAAAAAGGCCACATGTACATGCAAAACACAATACCTCTTATACCTTTGTATCAAAAAAAGTCTTTTTCGGCGGGGGATATCATTTCAACGAAATTGCTTGTTCAACTTGAAATGACTACTTTTCCCATACTGTTTGTTGGATGTTTTTCAAAATCAGTAGGGTTTAAGCTATTGATGATATAAATAAGCTCTGCAAATTTCATGAAAATCCGACCTCAAATGTAGACTTTATCGCATGAACAAGAAATGAAAGTTTTCAACTTGAAATGGCTACTTTTCCCATACTATTCGTTAGGTGTTTTTTTCAAAATCTAAAGGGTTGGAGCTATTAATAAGATAAACAAACTCTGCAAGTTTCATGGAAATCTGACCACAAATACAGACTTAATCCCGTAAATAAGAAAAAGAAATTTTAAACTTGAAATGGCTACTTTTCCCAAACTGTTTGTCAGATGTTTTTCAAAATCAATAGGTTAAAGCTATTTATGAGATAAACAAACTGTGTAAGTTTCACGAAAATCTGACCAAAAATAAAGACTTTATCGCGTAAACAAGAAATGACGGTTTTCAACTTGAAATGGCTACTTTTCCCATACTGTTTCTTGGTTTTTTTTCAAAATCAATAGGGTTGAAGCTATTGATAAGATACACAAACTCTGCATGTTTCATGGAAATCTGACCACAAATACAGACTTTATCGCGTAAACAAGAAATGTAAATTTTAAACCTGAAATGGCTACTTTTCCAAAACTGTTTGTCGGATTTTTTTCAAAATCGTTAGGGTTAAAGCTATTGATGAGATAAACAAATTGTGTAAGTTTCATGAAAATCTGACCAAAAATGAAGACTTTATCGCGTAAACAAGAAAAAGACTAACGGACGGATGGACGACGGAAACCACGCCATGACATAAGCTCTGCTGGCTGAAAGCCAGTAGAGCTAAAAAACCAGAGCTGTCACTAATTGTGACTAAATACCCCCGCCAGCACTTTGACAGAAAAAAAATGTCAAGTTCAAGGGGAGATAATTCCTCAACCACTAAGAGTTGACACTTGAAAACTGCGTCTTGCAAATCTTCAATACACGATCAGTATATGTGGAAAGTTTCAATACAATTGAAGGAAAATTGTAAGAGGAGTTCGTGACACAAAATTACTAATATTTTTACACAGACACACGGAAAAACGGACACATGGACCGACACACAGATGCAAGTACAGACACACAGGCTGATTCCAGTATACCCCTGAAAACATTTTTTTCGCCGGGGTATAAACAAAAAAACTTTTGAAAACATTGTGTGAAAAAGAGAAAATTCTGATAAACCAGCATTTTCTCCTATTTCAACAATGTTTTATACCTTATTAGAGAATTACATTTGCTTATCTGTGCCTTTTTCAAATTTGTTATCTGCAGTTTTTTTTAATTTTTTAAGTGTCAACAATTTGTTGTTTCTGCAAGGGATAAAACATAAAGTTTAATTTTTCTCAGCATGGCATCATGGCAGGTAAAAACTTAAACCCAATACACTTTCTGCTTCCCTGAGGCAATATGGACCATGGAAATGATAAAATTACAATTGTCTTCACCTTATTTCTAGACTAAGAATGCATAATCAGTTTACTTGGCACTTTAAGGTTACTCATGTGCAAATTCTTCATCTGCCCCAAAATATTCATAAATGGTCTACTTGACGAGTAACCATGTTCACAAATCCTACCTATATCATCCTGGTCCTCTATAGCTTTCAAATGTTCCAAATGTTTGGGCCAGACAATCTGCTCAAAGTACCCGGGTACATCTGGGGGATCATAAGTACGCTGTCTGCAATATACAAAAATAAATCTCTTCTAACTCTAGCTTTGCAATTCCTGTTAATACTTTACCAAATATCTTGTTTTAATGACCCTGAGGTAGACGATTTATGAAAACATCGAGGGAAAAACAAGAAAATGGTGATACCTTACACTGCAGAGAAAGCAAACAAAAAATGCAGATAAAGAGTATTTCTTCCTTTTCCCTTAACATTTTCTAACGTTTAACTCTTTACCAAATGGCAAATTCTAGACTTGTCCAAATTGAAAGAATATGCAAATGACAAAAAAAATGTGACTGAAGATTTGAAAGCTGACTTCAGAAGAGTAGAAAACATTGTGGGAAAAGGAGAAAATGCTGATACCACAATGTTTTCAGAAGGCTGCTTCCTCTGGTTCATAAAACCAGGGATTGTTTGGAGAAGGGTTGATACACAAATATTATATTTTCAGTAACACAGGATTCCAAATGCTTTATGAACAAATAAATTTCAATTTTTGTTGCTTGGTAATAAGTCAACCCTCTACCACACAATGAAGACTTTTGACGACCCCAAGAAAGAAACCTTCTGGAAACATTGTGGGAAAAGGAGAAAATGCTGTATTTTCTCCTTTTCCAAAAATGCTGGAAACAAATTTCAATTATTGTGTAACATTTATTTTGTAATCTTCAAGTGCTGTCAAATTGGACTAGTCTATAATTTTGTTGTTTGGTAAAGGGTTAACCCTTTACCATACAATGATGTCTTTAAATAACCCTGAAGAAAATGTTTTCAACATTCTTTCACTTATATCAGTACAGCCACTGCACCTATCAATGACCACTACTTCAGCAATGACAATGTAGAAAGAATCCAGAGGCCTGGGAAGGATATTGTGCAAAGAAACTCCTTGAAAGCATGGAAAGGTTCACTGACCACCGCAATGTAACTGATATAATGTTGAAAATGGCATTGAGCACCATACAACTGATCAACCAATTTATCAATTGTTCTTTATATAACTGATATGTTCTGGGATTTTTTTTAATCCTTTACCAAACAACAAACTTTTAACCTTGTCCAAACTGAAAGCATTTGCAGGTGACAATTTCAGTGTGGCTCAATCAGTGAAACTCTTCTTTGACAGAGTAGAAAACATTGTGGGAAAAGGAGAAAATGCTGGTTATCAGCATTTTCTTCTTTTCCCACAATGTTTTCAAAGGGTCCTTTTCCAGGGGCATCAAAAGTCAGCATCGTGTGGTAAAGGGTTAAAGATATGAAAAACATGTGTACATGGGGTTTTACTTACTGTCTTCTTTCAAAACAAACATCTTTTTCCACCATCAGGAAATACTTCCTATCAATTAGGGATGCAAGTGGCCTACAAGAAATTCAAAACTGGATTCTGTACATACATTTCCCTATATTCCGAAAAATTAAAATTTGGTTTGGGAAGGGTAGAAAACACTTTGGGTAAAGGAGAAAATGCTGGTTACCAGCATTTTCTCCTTTTCCCACAGTGTTTTCAAAAGACTTCCTTTTCAGTTTCCTTAAAACTCGGGATTGTGTGCTAAAGAGTTAACAGAGTCAGTTTGTCCCAGTTTGGCTTTAATATCTTCATAAAATAAGACAGATATTATAACATGTCAAAGTTTTCTTACATGATCATAATGCAGATGCCAATGACGACGCGGCTATGACAAAAACATTAACAAAAGTTTTCCAGAAAGGTAGAAAATATTGTTGGAAAAGGAGAAAATGCTGGTTACCAACATTTCACCCACCATGTTTTCAAGAGCTTTTTTCCTCAGCGTCAAGAAAACTTGGGATTGTATTGTAAATATTGTACAAATAAAGGAAGCCTGCATGAAGGAAAAGATTCAAGTGTACTATCTATAAGAAACCTACTTCCAACCAAAAATGGAATATCCATCTACAAGGATGACAGAACCATTACCAGTCTCTTCAGCTTCCTCAATCATCTGCTTGACATCTTGAACAAACTGGTCCATTTCTAATGCCCTATGGTCTACAACATAGGCATAAAGTTTACAGAAACTGCACAGCAGAAAAAAATGTGGGATTTGGGACACAGCTGTATTGGGTTTCCGTGCCTCTCTCTTATTACAAGGTACCAAGTTCAAATCATGAAATGAGCCAGGCTGACCTTTGGAACTACTGTCATCCTCATACAAATACTGATAGAGTTTTCACGTAGCCATCATCAAAAGTGGTTAGTATAAGAACATGTTTCACAAGCGATGCGAAGCTGATATGTTTAACTCATTAGCAAACGACAAAATTTTAGACTGTTCCAAAATGAAAGCATTTGCAGACGACAAAATAAAAGTGACTGAAATTTGAAATTCATTTAATGAAGGGTAGAAAACATTGTGGGAAAAGGAGAAAATGCTGGTTACCAGCATTTTCTCCTTTTCCCATAATATTTTCAAAAGGCTTTACTCCCAGGGTCGTTAAAAGTCAGGATTGTGCAGTAAAGGGTTAATACATTAACACACAATCCCTAATTTCAAAGACCCTGTTGAAAAGGAATTTTAGAAAAAAATGTGGGAAAAGTAAAATTTATTACCATTATTTTCTTCTTCCCTATACAAGAGCTAAAGCTCATTATTACCAATACTGATTTTGTTGTCTACTGATGTTCTGAATTTGAAAGAGTTTAAGATAGGCGAATTTGGAGGTTAAATTGGTCCAGTCCAAAATTTTGATGTCCCATAAAGCAATAAGTCATGAATACAGTTCAAAGTATTGTTTTCAATCAACGCAATTTTTCCTTTGGTTATAATATTTTCGAAATTCATTTCTTGCAACACCAGAAAAATTGTCTGTGGATGGTTACTACTCAAAACAAAATTTGAGAAGTATGAAAGTGTCTACAGTCAAAGACAAATACCTTCCCAGTTGTGATGATTCAGCTCTGGAATATACAGAGGAGATAATCTTGAGTCATTGGGATGAAGAAAATAGTGGTCTTGATACACATGGGTAGCATTAGGAATTTCTTCAACAAGTCTTTCGGCCAGTGTCGATTTCCCACTATTGGTTGTTCTAGAAAGTATTCAATTGAACAGTTGAAAAGTGAAAATATATCTAAGGATATTTACATACATCATACTATCTAAATGGAAACAAATTTTTATAGAAAAAAAAAGCACCATTTGTTGGGGCCAATGCTTGGCTGCCATTGCTTCTTCTGTAAAAGATTTAAGTCAAAGAGGAGCATAAATGTGTCAAAAACGTAAGGAGTCATGCTCTGACAAAAGGGATTTTAATGCATCTCCATGCTGCAGGATACCAAGCAAGTCATCACATGACCATTACATCTGTAAAATCTACCTTGTCTAACAAGCTCAGACTGCATTTTTGCATATTTTGCATACTGATCTTGTTCTTTACCACCTGTTTCGATTCTAGCATTATATGAATTAAGGGTTCAGTATTGAATATTGCATGGTACAGTAATTTTGATCATTGTGAAAATCACACCTTTCTTGCTCTCTTTGTTCAGGAAATTTGCCTTTTCACCAGGAGTGAAAATTTGATTAATTCTGTGTTCATTTTAATCAACTCCTTCCATTTAACAAATATGTAATCAAATCAATTACTGATTCCTATACCGTTCTTACACAAAACAACATCAAAGATCAATTCAAAACTTGAATGCAAGTGAAGGCTACCCGAAGAATTGAATAGTGCAATAATTAATTCTACTAATAATTTTTCAGTTGAATACAATTTATTTATCGTTCATAATGTTCTTCCTTACCATTTTTACATCAAATACAACATACAATGCATGAGAAAACACACAGAATTCTTTACTTTATTTGTCTTTTCAACACATGAACAACGAAAAAAAAATCTTCAAATCTACATCACACTAATGGCATAACAGCATGCTGGTAAACTAACATTACATTTATTAGTGGGGGTACGAGTTCTCCAGAGAAATCATACCCAGGGTACGAGTTCTCTGGAGAACTTGTACCCTTGAGATTGGGGTAAGAGTTCTCCAATGTACAAGTTCTCCAGAGTACGAGTTCTCCTGATACCGCTTTGGTTGCCATCAAAATCTTTGTTGGGAGATCGATGCAAACAGAAATTTCTTTTCAATACTTTACCCTTTAAGAAACAACAAATTTAAGCCTTGTCCAAATTGAGAGCATTTGCAGATGACAATTTCAAAGTAGCTCAAACAGTACAATCATTTTTTGATGGAGTTAAAACATTAACCAGCATTTTCTCCTTTTCAAAAAATGGTTTAAAAAGGCCTCTTATCCATGTTTGTCAAAAGTTGTGATTGTATGGTAAAGGGTTAAAGTGCCTTTCACAACCATAATTGCCTTTAGGGCCAGTACAGAATAAGACTACAAGAACATGCAGTGTGATCTTGATCTATACAATCCACATTGCTGAGACATTGCGGACAATAGCAACCTTTACACTTCAGCTATCTGGTTCTTATTTCTAAAATGAAAATATCATGCAGGTTTATTTGGCACTCTCATAGTAGAATAAAGACTATCAAATCAAGTCTAAAAGGCTTTGACGGTGAGTTTTTGAGATTGAACCAAACAAATATTACATCACTGACTTAGCTAAACCATTAAAACTTTTCTTACCCACTAATTCCTATCACAAACACTTTCTTTGACATGATGATCTACAATAGAAGAAAAATATCAAATTCATGTATGTGAAACTTACAACCTGATTGCAGATTTAAGTAAGGAGCTTTCAAAAAAAGAGTAATGATTGCCTATAAAAAATAATGACATTCATTTTATTTCACACCTGCCTTTGAAAGAAAGCTCATCTTCACATTTGCCTTTATCCCTTTACCAAAAAACAACACAATTTTGGATTGCTCCAAATTCAAAGCTTTTGTGGTAAATATTACTGTGGACAGAAAATGACAGACGATGACTTTAAACATGCCTTTCAAATTTTAGTATAATACAACATACTTTTCCACTTATTAATGTCCGGGCTGATCTTCCTGCTCGCCTTCCCACTCAGTATCATCCGTTTCTGCAGGACCGTCCGGTTTCTCTTCCTTTTCGACGTCTTGATTTATTCGGTCCAAAAACGCACTCAATAAACGTTTATTTAGGTGGTCCGTCTGTGTAATTTCACGAACTGGTTGTTCCTCTGTACTCTCAGGTTGTGAAATAAGTGCGTCGTTTGGAATGTGTTCTATTTGTGCCCCACTTTCAAAATTATCAGTCGGTCCCTTATCGGGCTGTGAACTATCCTCCATGTTAGATCCAGGCTAAACCTAAACACGAATGGGCTGATTGAATATATCACGGATTTTTCTGTTTCTTGTCAGATCATAGGAAATTGACATAACCAAAATAAATGATCAAGTATGAAACAAAAAACTCCCCTTTATAATATAAACGCGTGTTTATGTTATACAGGGGAGATATTTTTTCATATTTGATCAAATTTTGGTCAAAGAATGTCAAATTCTTGTGGTCAGATGTACTCCTCTTCCTTTTTTGGCCATGGATCTACTTAACTTTGTTGTCATCGATATTTTTCTCAAGTTTGTAACGCAATTCTGCATTGTGGAAGACAGATGTATCTTTTGTCTCAACTTCTCTTTTTTTTTATATCAACGCCACGGCCTACTTTTATAGCGCGCCAGGTATAAAGGGAGGGAACTCGCTTATTTTTTTTATCTTAGCTTCTAAGAGTTGTTTCCCTTGGACAAAAAAAAAGATGGGGGGTTGGGGAGGGGGGACTGCTCCTTTCTGGTAACGAGATTGCATTTCTAGACCACAATTTAAATGATGTCCAAACGATGTAATTTGTCTTCAGAAAGGTTAAAAGACATTATGGAAAAGGGAAAAGATGCTCTTATAGGCATGTTCTTTTTTTCCAACTATGTTCCAATGCAAGTTACTAGCATTTTCTTCTTTTTCCCATTATGTTTTCTTTCCTATCAGAAAACTTGCACCAGTGTGGAATTTGTTTTCTGCAAGTTCTTTGAAACAGGAAGAGTAAACAATTCTTTCTGTTTGATTACAGGTAAGGATTTTGCTTCTTGCTATTTTAAGCTTTTCTATAATATTTCCCTTTTTCCTTATTTTGATAATCAAATCAATTAACCCTTCACTATACATTGTGGGAAGAGAAAATTAATTCTGGTAACCAGAATTTTCTACTTTTTCTACAATGTTTCTATTGTTTCAGAGACAAAGTAGTTGGATGAACAAGAACTGATTTGTCCTTAGCAATGGCTTTGAATTATAACCAATCTAACTTTTTGCTATCTCAGTTATAATTTGAGCCACATGAAACATCTTGCCCGCAAGTTCCATCTCTGTGGATAAGTCTAAAGCTTTCTCATCCGGTTAACTCATTACCACACGAGACAATTTTGGACTGGTCCAAATTGAAAGCATTTGCAGACGACAAAATAAAGGTGACTGAAAAATAGAAATTTGTTCTGGAGAGGGTAGAAAACACTGTGGGAAAAGGAGAAAATGCTGGTTACCAGCATTTTCTCCTTTTCCCACAGTGTTTTCAAAAGGCTTCTTACTCAGGGGCGTCAAAAGTAGGGATTGAGTGGTAATGGGTTAACTCTTTACCAAACGACAAATCAATAGACTGGTCCAAATTGATAGCATTTGCAGACAAAATAGATTTTGTCAAAAGTCATCATTGTGTGGTAAAGGGTTAAGAGTTAAGGACACGGCGCACTAATGAGATTTGTGTAAAATTGCCTTTCACTGCTAAAGTAGTACCGATTCGACTACGACTCAAATAATCTGTAATTGATGTGAGGAAGCAGCGTCTATCAGACCATCAGTCATGGATTACCCAACTTTTAACGGAACCTGTACAATTTTTTGTTGATGAAAGCAATGTAATAGTAATCAGAGGATTGCTTATTCAAAAGATGAGCAATGCTCTGTGAAAAAAGGGGGCTTGATGCATTTGCAAAAAGCATCAACCATGTCAGCCTGCGCAGTACGCGCAGGCTGACATGGGTCGAATCCTTTTGCCACTGGGCAATTTTCTGCATGTTGAGAGACCATTCGATCTCATGATATAGTTAGTTGTCAGACAAAATGGAATTTATGGATCCATAATCACATGATTATTTTCTTGGTAGGGTAGATCACAGTGATACATTAAGCCCCCTTTTTATGGAGCACAACTCAGATACGAGTTGCGTATATATGAAGTAAAAATTACGATGTAAGAATTTAAATACTTTAATCATTGTTTTTTTAAATTACACATGATGTCAGTTATATACAAAATAACACAAGTAAAAATGTGAATAACAGAAAAGAATTTTATAAACAGTTTTTTTTTTTCCTTAAATTTGTCTACATTTTTGGATAGTTTTCTTGGTCATAGGGTTTTGTGTCGTCAAAATATTCATCGATGGGCTGACTAAAGGCATCATTTCGTCTAAATGGCGTATCTCTAGTTTTAACACTGGTCACTCCCTGAAAAGAACATGTGAACAAGTACTGAAGACTTATTTCTGTATAGATGCAGAATTTTGATAACATTTTGGCACAAGGAGAAATTGCTTATAAAGTCATCTATGGTAAGTTTGTTTCGTGAGATACATAATGATTTCAAATTAAAAAACCCAGGACTAGTCCAAATAAAAAAGAAATTGCAAATAGCAAACTAACAGGTGGCTCAATTAACAGAATTTGTCTTTGAGGTATGGTTGAAGGGTGAAAAAAAAACATTGTGGAAAAAGAGAAAACTCTGATAACAAGCATTTTCTCCTTTTTCCACATTTTTTTTCAACAGCTTTTTCTATATGTTTTTCCCCATTTTAATTTAATTTCAATGTATGTATACGTAGAGGGCACTGGCCTAACAAACAAAATACAGTGTTGAAAAAACTAACAATTTGAGTTACAAGTTATATAAAAGGAAAATCCTTGACTTTCTACTTTTTTCCACAATGTTTTACAGAAACTTTATTTCTCAAGGTCATCAAAACCTTAGATAGCAATTAACTTTTAACCAAATGACAAAATTTTGGACTTGTTCACATCAAAAGCATTTGCAGACGACAAAATAAATGTGGATTGTGTGGTAAAGAGTTAAAGGGTTTGAAAAGAAGAAAAAGGAAAAAAAAATTTTTTTTCAAAAATTATCAATGATGAGTCAAAGAACTTGTAGAAAGTGAACTTACTGTGATTTTGTCTTTATTTTCGCTCCAAAACGTTACAGGTTGTTCTGTTCTATAATTATGATTCTGAAATAAAAGAAAACATCCTGAAATCATTCTTCTTGATCCACATTATTTACATTTCACCTATCCTTTTTATTCATTTCTTTTTCTTTCAATTCAAAGACTGTTCACCTAATTGACTGGGACATTGGCTGTATGGTATTTAACACCATTTTCAACATTATTTCAGTTATATCCCAGCAGCCAGTGCACCTATCCATGCGTTCCTGGAGTTTCTCTTACCAGTTCTTTGCACAATTTTTTTTCCAAGCCACTGGCTGCTTTCCAACATAATCATTGTCAAAACAATTGTCAGTGGTGAGAGAGGAATGAATCCTGTGGCAGTGACTATCATCAATCCTCAGAAAAAAAGAAATTGGCCGAGCCAGGGATCATAGCCTGGACCCCTGTTCTCAGGTCCTGCTGCTACCAAATGAGTTATGGGGGCTCGGCTGATGGGGACAGACTGTCACAGATTGTCACAGACAATCAAATAGCCAGTCCTGTAACTGAGGGGGAAAAAGGGTCCATATTCACCTACCATTCTAATCTGTATTCTTACTCTAATTTTAGATTTAGAAAGTAACATGGCATTTTATTGGCTAGACCAATTTTAGGAACCAGTATTCCAATTTTTTCAAATCTGAAACATACTTCATGGATAATAGTTTACAGGTTCTGGATACACTCCTACCCCTTTCCAAAGAATTCCGTAATTTGTGGAAAATGTTTGGGAAAAGCAGACGATCCTGGTAACCAGCATCTTCTCCTTTTCCATTGTTTTCTACCATTGCCATGTGATCAATACAATGTGTAAATAATGTTGGAATATATTCAGATATGTATGAAAATATGGTACATGATCTCTTAACCCTTTCCCAAACGACAAATTGTGGACTCTTCCAAACCAAAAGTGTTTACAGACGACAATTTTAGATTTGGAGAAAATGGCAGAAAATTCTCAAAAAGGGTAGAAAACACTGTGAGAAAAGGTGAAATTGCTCGTTACGAGCAATTTCTCCTTTTCCCACAGTGTTTTCAAAAGATTGTTACTGCAGACACGTAAAAATCAGGGCTTGTTTGGGAAAGGGTTAATCCTTATCCTGCTATATAACCAGAACAAAATTTTCAATTCGATAGTAAAAACCAAAACATTGCCATTTCAAAGATATGCTTTGTGGGAATAATATCTCAGTATTGGACAGTGTAGATCCAAGATGAGACTGCTCATTCTGTGCAGTCTGATCTTGATCTACACTGTCCGCAAAAGGTCAGTGAGTTACACTTAGCAGCCAAAGAGTTAAAACAAACAGAGGTCCCAGTCACAATACAACCATCAAGTTCTGAAAAATGCCAGAGAAAAATGAATTTATAAGTGTTTTACAAAACTTTTGATTCACAGCAGAAACCTCTAAATAGGCCCTTTTAATCTTCTACAAAATGATCTGTAGATCATGCTAAAGAGGCAATACAAAAACAAGATGAAAATGGTGGTAACCAGCATTTTCCCTTTTTTCAGCAATTTTTTCCCCATTTTTTTTTTTCAAAAGTAAATTCAGACATTTTCGTGGCATTTAATTTTTGATCTGCAAATAAGTTTTTGTTGGATAAATCTAATGATATCTCATTTAGCCATTTAACCTTTTACCACACAATCTCGAGTTTTGACAAACTAAGCTTTTAGAAAACATTGTGGGAAAAGGAGAAAATGCTGGTAACCAGCATTTTCTCCTTTTCCCGCAATGTTTTCAAATGTATCGAAGATATTTTTCATCTTTTGAGCTACATATATTTCATTATCTGCAAGTGCTTTATGTTTGGCAGAGTCTGAAATTTTCTTGTTAGGTTAAGGGTCAAAGTTAGGGAATGGTAGTAAGATATAGAGGATATTTGTTTTTTTCGGTATAAGATCGAAATTTATTTCATTGAGTGGACACCATCGGTCATATTTTCACGAGTGGCACAGCCACGAGTGAAAATATTACCGATGGTGTTCACAAGATGAAATAAATTTCGATATTTCACCGAAGAAAACAAATATTCTATTTATTTTATGCTTTTAACCCTTTCTGGGAGGAGCTTTATCAAAATTCAGTACAGTTCTGTTCCCTTATTCCCCGTGGCGTACCTCTCCCGCATAGCAACGTTACGTCAAGCGCGAGAAATGTAAGGTATATGACGTCATATTTCCCATCTGGTTGTTACGCACGCGCAATTTACCTAGGCAACAAGAACGTGAAAATCGGTATTTTCACTGGTGATACCAGTTTAAGATCGAAAAATATTTTCACTGCTATTTCTCGATATCCTACCGGAAAGCATGAAATAATGCACTTACTTTAGTTGGGGGTGGAGGTATGTGTTCGAAGTCTTCTTTGTTGAAATCTTTTGCTGTCACTGATCTGTAATCTGTGGGCTCTGGCGGTGGGGGGTTGATGTCATCTTTAAACACGTCTTGCCTGTAACATCAACATGACACTTTTGAATTATAACTACAGTCATATACTTTATCAAATGAAGAAGTTTTAGACTTACCGGTAACTCTATACCACACAATCCTGACTTCTAATAACCTTGAGAAAGAGGCCTTTTGAAAACATTGTTGGAAAAGGAGAAAATGCTGGTAACCTGCTTTTTCTCCTTTTCCCAAAATGTTTTCTACCCTGCTGAAATCAAATTTCAATTTTTTGAGTTGCCTTTATTTTGTCATCTGCAAGTATGCTCAATATGGATCAGTCTGAAATTTGGTCTTTTGGTAAAGAGTTAACTCTTTGCCAAACAACAAAATTTTGGACTTGTCCAAATTCAAAGCATTTGCAGATGACAAAGTAAATGTGAATCAAAATTTGAATTTTGACTTTGGAAGGGTTGAAAACAGTGTGGGAAAAGGAGAAAATGCTGGTTACCAGCATTTTGTCCTCTTCCCATGATGTTTTCAAAAGCTTTCCTTATCAGAGTCGTTAAAAGTCGGGATTGTGTGTTAAAAAGTTAAGTAAACTGAAAACGTTTGCACGCAAAAATTTAATGTGGCACAAATCACAGGATTTGTCAGTCATTGGGTAGAAAAATTATGGAAGAAGCCAAAAATGATTTTTTACATGTAGTATTTCTTTTTCCCATAATGTTTTCAAGTGTCTTCTTCCTTATGGAAATAAAGCATGGGCATAAATCTTCATTGGTTTACAAGTTTCGAATTTCAATTTACATGCATCTGAAATCAAAGCATGTACAGAGAATAAATTCAAGGCAGCTAAAATGACAAGATTTATCCTGGAAAAATGTAAAATATTGTGATAGAAGGACAAAATGCTGTATCCCAGCATTTTCTCTCTTTGATACAATGTTTTGAAAAGCTTTCTTTCTCATGATAATCCAAAACTGATATTTTCTGTCTGATTGCAATTTGTTTTCTACAAATACATGTACTTTCAACTGCAATAAATCTAAAATTACTTTGTCTAGCAAATTGGTCTGTGATGGTAATTTAAAGCTTATAATTTGACCTATTACATGTATTTTTCTAGATCATCTAAAACTCATTGTAGAAAATGGTACAATTGTTTTTTTCCGAAGAAAGTGCTATACTTCTCTAACATTTTCGTAAAGGCTGTCAACCACAGGGGCAAAGTAAGTTGTACTTGATGCAATAACTCATTTTGAATATTTTCTTAAAACAGGACTAAACTTCTGATAGCATTTTACTTACACTGCTTTTTCCATATACATTTGCCGCATCAAGTCTTCTTTTGTGCCTAAAATGAAAGGAATTAAGAATAAAGGGAAGTAAAATATAATTTCCTACTCTTAACCAACAGACAAGTTTTGATCATTTGTGGATGATATCTCAAATATAGCACAACTAGTATAAGTCTCAACAAGGGCACAAGTATTTTCTCCTTTTCCAACACTGTGTTCAAAGACTATCTTGAAGACTATCTTCAAAACTCAGAATTGACAGGTAAAGGACTAATAGTTCCTTCTAATAGTTCTTTTCTCACAGGGAGCCATTTATTTGTATGGCTGTAGTAGAAATTTCCTGACTCTTTTATAAACAATCCTGTGTTTTAACAATCAGCAGGGAGGTTTTTGAAAATGTTGAGGAAAAAAGGAGCATTTTTCTCCTTTTAACACAATGTTATTCTCCACTATGAAACACAAATTTGATATTTGTGTCACATATAATTTGTCGTCTGCAAATCTTTTCTTATCTATGTTTACACAGGTGACTAGATTCTACACGCTATCAAGTTTTAACCGTGTTTGGTTACTCTCTAGTCGTAAAGATGTACATGTATCTTTAAGTCTTTATTCTTCTTCTACTTCACTTTAATCATATATATATGTGTGTGTAAAATTGTAAAACATAAACCTTTTCAGACCGATTAAATAGTGATTGAATTGTGTTACATTTTGAATGCCACTTCCAACATTGTTCCAGTAGTATAATAGTGACAACCTTCTTATTCATGGGTACCCAGTATTCAATAGTATTGGACTTGGGCTCTGAAGTGTCTTGCCCATGGACAGTCCCATATCTTGGCTGATAATCAAACCAAGGACTTCTGCATTACTAATCCTACACCCTCTCAGACAGGCAGGACTAGCAAATTCTTTCCCAAAGCCAAGTTATTATGTTATATAGCTATTCCTACACAATTTATATCTGGAAACTGATTTACTTCTTATCCATAATACGTTTTTACAACCCTTTGTATCAGTAGTTTCTCCTTTTCACACAATGTTTTCCACCTTTCAAAGGCAAATCCTAGCTGTTTTTAAATAACAATTAATTTTACATCTTTAAAATGGACAAGTACAAAATTTTGCTGCAAAAATAAATTATGAAAAGGAAATGAACTTGCACTGTAACATCCATGAATGGCTTAACCTATCTCCATAAAATTCTGACTTTTTAATCACCCTGAGAAAGACAGCTAATGAAGACATTGTGGGACAATGAGAAAATGCTGATACCCAACATTTTCTCATTTTTCTCACAATGTTTTCTACCTTTCCAAAAACTAATTTCAGTTTGGAGTCACATTTGTTTTGTTGTCTGCATGCTTTCAATTTGAGCAAGTCTAAAATTTTGTTGTTTGGTATAGAGACAGAATGAATGCTTTTTAACAATGACAGTGTCCATATGACTATGTTTATAATTATGCTCTTAATCCATTACAACACAATTCCTACTTCTGACAACCCTGAGAAAGAAGCCTTTAGAAAACATTGTGGGAAAAGTAGGAAATGCTGGTAACCAGCATTTTCTCCTTTTCCCACAATGTTTTCTACACTTCACAAACAAATTTCAAATTTTCAGTCACTTTTATTTTGTTGTCTGCAAATGCTGCTGATTTGGATAAACCAGGGATCGTATATACAATGATCGATGAACCTAAAATTTTGTTGTTTGGAAATGAGTTAATTTTAACATGCTGCAATACACTATGGAAAATGTGTTTACATAATAAGGCACAACTTGGTACAAGACATTTGTCACAATGATGTGACACAAGTTGCTATACAAGATTTGTACAAACTTAATTACTCACCCATTAATCTTACTCCAGGATGGGCAGGTTTTCTGTATGAATCTCTGACTGTTGTAAGGTTTTCTGCTTTTGCATCAAAGTTGATGGTTAAAACCCCAGCATGTCCATCGCGAAACAACTGTGCTGCGCTCTGACCAACTTTTTCATCTGATACTGTGTCATAGTCTTTAACTTGTCGCTGTCATGAGGAAATAAATAGAAAATTTCAAGTTTTCTGGTTCTTTTGGTGATCAGGGAAAAACTGACAGTGAAAAAAAAAAACATACACATACACACCTAGTGAAAGGAAGACCTTACCAGACTAGGTTCTGGAAGTCTCTGAGAAAAACTTCTGAAAAAGTGTAAGTTTCATTTGCCTGCAAACTAAGATGTCTTAAAAATTTAGACAGAAATACACATAGAAAACACAAGGAATGACCCAATTCATAGCGATGCACAAAGAATTATAATACAAAAATCAACAGGATACAGGCATATCCTTTATGCACAATATTCATAGCATGGTGTTTAACTCTTTACCAAACGACAAAATTTAAGACTAGTCCAAATTGAAAGCACTTGCAGACATCATAATAAATGCATCTCAGAATTTGAAATTTGTTTCCATCAGGATTGAAAACATTGTGGGAAAAGGAGAAAATGCTGGTTACCAGCATTTTCTCCTTTTCCTACAATGTTTTCAAAAGGCCTATTTCTCAGGGTCGTTAAAAGTTGGGATTGTGTGGTAAAGGGTTAAGGAATAGGTAATTTTACCAGATCTCATTCTGCCTATCTGCATGTAGATACAACATAAAACTGGATCAGACCTTTGAAATTAAATTTTATTCTAAAACAACAGGGTTTGCTTTGGTTTTTTTTTTTATCTTATTTTATTGTTTTTTTTGCACAGTCAGCTGAAAGTGCTTTGATATTCAATGAAACTTCTACTTTGAAAAAAGGGCATAACTGTGTGAAAACTACTTTGGTACTTATCTGCCTTTGTTGTATATGTCTTTTGAAGGAAAACAATTTTTCAAAGTTTGAAGCTGATATTTTCAATAATTGCACAGATATTACAAATGTCAAAGTTTTTTGCACAACTACAAAGCAGACAACAAAGCCAGGATTACGACAATAGTATATAGGAACGTAAGTGAATTTCGCTAGTGATCGAATTTTGCCAACTATGTTCTCTAGCTATATTTTTGTACCTGTGACATCATCCTTTTGTGGAAATGATTGATATCCTAGCAGAAAAGATGTTTTGAGATGGCGACGTTATACTGTCTCACTTCTAACGATGTTTTGACAGATAGATTTAAATGTTTCAGTGGTAAAAAAATATTTGCACAAAAGTATTTGAGTACAAGTGCATAGATTTTAACCATAAAGAAAATTACAGTTGTTTTGTACAATCTGTAAAAGCAGTTTCCCTTGCATAGGCGAAATTTGATTACACTAGTATCCCCTTACCCCATAAGGCATTTCTATGGTATCTCTAATTGGCCCTAAATAACAGCAATGATGACATGTTCATATAGTTCATATAGATGTTGAGACCAAATACACTAGGATTCCTAGTGTATAAGCAAGGTGCTTCTATAGGTCCTTTTTCATGGTCGTTTTCCTCAGTTAGATAATATTGGTCTTCTTCATTAACACTTCCTGATTGCACAACACTTAAAACATCTCACCATGGAATCACTTTGTTAAGATTGTTACTTACACATCTTATGTACACACTAAAGTTTGATAAAGACTAAAAACTGCCAACAATACTGCTGGCTTGTATTACCCCAACTAATAGAATGCTTCAACAGGTGGTTGCTCTTAACGTAAACTAAGTTAATTTATGCTGTTTTTAATACTTTTGCATGGTTATTCAGCTTAACAATTATAATTTGCACAACACTTAAAACATTTCATCACGACATAATTTACTAGTGAGATAGCCCTATTTTCTTCCCCTAGGATTCACTTAACTGTGTCTGTGGGTGTGTGTGTGTTTTTCTTTTTTTTAAGTTTCTTTCATAAATAAGGATTTAACAGTTTAAAAAATACATCTAATCATAACATCTAGCTTTGAATTTATTATAAGCTACCCATTGACTGTTTAATCTGGATTTAAAAGAATTTAGTGTGGGTGCATCTACAACTTTTTGGGGTAGATTATTCCAGTTGTTCACTACTCTGCAGCTAAATGTGTTTCTTCTAGTTTCTGTGTTAAATCTCTCTTTATATAAAGCATAGAAAACATTGTGACAAAAGGTGAAATTGCCTGTCACTAGCAATTTCAACTTTTGCCAAAATGTTTCCAAAGGCTCCTCCAAGTAATGGGAATACATGAGTATCTATGGAATAAAGGGTTTTAAAGTAACTGTTGTCCTCTGAACCCCATCATCTGCGATGCCTCGGTAATAAAAAAAAAAAGAAAATCTTATTTATGAATGTCTTAAACTTAAAAGTTGTACAGATATAAAAATAAAGAGCGTGAGAAAGACAACAAAAATGGGAAAAAAACGAAGAAGAAAGACAGAGGAAAAAAAAAAGAGAGACTCCGTAATCCGGTGAAGTCCTTGTCTGGTTTAGGGTAAAAGCATTGAAGAAGTTTGACAATTTTAAGAGATTGAGACATGCCGAGCTGCCGAATGAATTGCTACTCTGGAACGAGAGTTATTTCCCCTCGTGTATTTATAAACACGTAATGTCTGCCAAACACTTTCAATAATATCACATCGATTTAACTCATAAAGATCGATTATTTCCATTTAATGTTTGCACTGATGATATATGATAACATGATCTAATAGATACTGCTTAGAAATCAGGCTTTTAAAGTTGTATATTTGCTGTGGCGTATACATCTCTTCTGTGGCATATGGGTCATTTTCAAAAAAACATACATTTTGTTGTCCAATATGGATCTGTCATTTAAATTGTTTGTTTTTTTCACTCTAACCTTTCTAAATAAAAAGAGTAGCTTTCAATTAAGATTTCCATCCAGTTTCTTATGCAGTATTCTACTTATCTTTTTCTAAATCTTACAAAAATAAGCAGTTGCAAGAAAAATGGGCGTGTCCATCACCTACCCTTCATGTATTTGAAATTAATTTTGAACGCGTCTTTTATCAAAGTTTTGTGTGCAGTACATGAGCATTTATAGATCAGACACTGAGAAACATTACAGAGACATGTAATTTTGGTACTAATGTCAATTTTCAAAGATATCGTTAAATAAAGTCGTGTCCAATGATTCTTTGTCAAAGCAGTTACTTTATCATAAACTTGTTGGTAAGAGTGACATCCATTTATTTTGAAGCTCTTCAATTGCTTATCTTACCTCCTACATCCTGTTTCCATTTTGGATGTAAAGATTTTCCCTCCATAATCATTTGAAACTTATTTTGAGAGTTAGTCACTTCAACAACTGGTCTATAATTGTAAGGTGAGTCAAATGTTGTTACCATCATACAATCAAAATATTATGAAATATTTTACCGCCTTTTTCTGTGTTTGTTTTACATGTGACAAAACTGATATAATGAAGGTCACGATGTCTCCAACATTATTGTATGCTAGAAAAAACAACCATTTGTTTCTGAAATGTCAAAGCAGTTACTGTCAATACAGTTACTGGAGGAACGGTAACACCATTGACACAATCGGTAACTGCAGTGACAATTGTAGTAACTTCCTGACAGTCATACCTTAGCAATTTATTAAGGAAAGTTCAATGTCGCACTTTGAAATAGAACCATCTGTCTGGAAGAAGACTGTTCGCAAGTTAAATGCCTGAAGCGCAATTTCATATCAGCAGATCACTTGTTTCGGTGTTATCTGATAGTATTCACAATGTTACCATTATTGTCAAATGCAGTTTCTTACTGTTTAACTATTGAATGCCTGAAGATGCATTTATGTGTTCTGCAGCAGACGACTTTGGAAAACATTGAGTCAAAAGCAGAAAATGCTCATAATGAGCATTTTCTGCTTTGTCCTCAATGTTTTCATACACTAATCTGCGTTAAAAAATGGCAATTCTGAAAGATTTTCTGTATTTTTACCACATCATTTTAAAGTCGTCTGCTGCAGGATGACTAAATGCATCTTCAGGCATTTAAAAGTTAACCCTCTCCCACTCAATCCCGTGTTTTAACGACTCTACAAAGAAATGTTTAGGAAAATATTGTGGCAAAAGGAGAAATTGCTCAGAATGTGCAATTTCTCCTTTTCCCATCATGTTTTCTATCCCATCAGAAAACCCAATTTTTTATACAGTTTTAAATTTGTCATCTGCAAATCTTTTCATTTAGGAAAAGCTCAAAATTACCCGAGTGGTAAACAATGGATTAAACAGAGATATTTGGTGTTATCTGATAATATTCACAATGTTACCATTATTGTCAAATGCAGTTTCTCACTGTTTAAACATCAAGCTTCAGCTGAAATATCTGTCATTGCAAGAAAGACTGAATAAATATTCCCACTTAAGATATTGAGAACTTATGAATGTCACATTTTGATCAACAGTGTTTGTGTTCAGTCAATGGTGTTACTGTATATACTGATTTGAACATGTTTATTTCACTTTCAAAATTTCAGAGTATGTGTCTTTCCATGGGCATGTATCAGACTTTCAGATAAAGCATTGGGTATTAAACATACAAATGTGCTCTGTATAAATTAACTTTTTTGTAGCTATTAGTCAAAGCAGTTACATTTCTCATCTACGCAGTTACCACTGTGTCCTTGGTGTTACACGTTTTTAATAAGAGAATTACAATCAAAGTTAGTAAACTTCAATGAATGGTTTGTGAAAATAGGTTACTACTAATAGTACGTAGGCCGTAAAATCATTTAAATTGGTATTCAGTGCCGACATTATCTTCAGTGTTGAATGAAATTTCATTTTCCGTACAAAATACCGTAACATCATCACAGTTGACTATGATATGAAAACAACACAGAACAAATGGCAAGTATTTTGTGTTTCTATGGAAAAGTATATACTGGAGGATTTATATGTGTGCTTTAACTTTATTGATTTTCTGTTTAAACCCTGAAAATATCCATAAAAGACTGGTAACTGCGTTGACACTTTTTCCCTACCCTAATACTTCTTTCATGTTGATTTGACTTTGTCAGGAAAGATTAAGCTGGGATATTTCATATTTTTGTTCGATCATAGTTATGCTTTCGTTTCAGAAATAAAAATATTGAAAAATAGAAAGTTATTTTTTCAAAATTTGGTATCCCGAAATATGACATTTTTTTGAAAATGACCCATATACTTTGGCTTTAACACCGCTGTGGCGTACTTTACAAGATCGATTTCCTAAATTAATACAAAATATTCGGTCTTACTATTTACCCCGGGACACCCTTGGACACCCCGGGACGCCTTATATATGGTTAAAAAGTCACGTATTTTGTTCTTTATGTACCATTTAAGTATGTGTAACATTCTCTCATAGCAGAAAATACAAATTTTATAGTTTAAATGGAACCTACATAGCGCATATAGTATGAGTCAATGTCACCCCGGGACAATTTTGTCCATAATTTTGGTGACACGGACTGGTGCTATGCCAAAGTATTAAGAGAAAATTTTGTATATAATAAAAAAAGCTATAATTAATGTTAATTTATCATATCGGACGAAATAGATGACTTTATACCTATATATATGGTGTCCCGGGTTTGTCCAAGGGTGTCCCGGGGTACTGCATGTACATGCTGGTACATTTGAAAATGGTATCCAGTCGTTTCGACACCCGGTCTTTTCGACACCCAGTCATTTCGACACTTTTTGGTCGTTTCGACCCCAAATTTGGTCATTTCGACCCCCCAAAAATTTTTTTTGCAAAAACTGGTCGTTTCGACACCCGTTTGGTCATTTCGACCCCCAAAAATTTTTTTTGCAAAAACTGAACGACACCCGTTCATTTTTTTGCCCTTCCTAGAATAATTGAATATTATTTTGTTTTAACCTATATCCGTGTTTGTGTTTACTTTTTATTGTTTTACTATTGCAGCTGGACCATCATCTTGGTTGATACAACGGTGGAAATGCATTTGTGGAGAGTGGCAATCAAAGAATACAGAAATGTTTTATTTGTTAGTGATAATAGTAATAATCATTTATTTTTGTCCTTTGATGTTTTCTCGTGTTGATTGAAGAAATAATAATTATGAAATAAAAAGTATGGTAATTGTGAAAAATTGTTTCTTTTGATTGCTTTTAATTTGCTAATTGTTTTTCGCACTGATTGATAGTTTTCTTAAATCTGTATACTGTAGTCAATATTACCTTTGAAACTGCCTTTTATGTACTTTCTTTAAAGAAGATTTAAAAAAGCGTTAATTAAATTGAGTAATTAGAGAGTTGTTTGGATAGGGGCATCCCCAATTGACAAAACTTTAGGTTTGTCCAAAAGTGACTGAAATATCTTAAATTTGTTTGGTGAAGGGTAGAAAATAATGTTGGAAAATAAGAAATTGCGCTTTAATGACAAATTACTTTGTGGATTTCACAAGTTGGCACAACAGACTTAACAGAGCCGCCGGACAGTCTACCCCTCCTTTTTACTCTCTGATTACACTGTTGTATCGAGAGAGTGAACAGGTTGGAGAGACTGTCCGTTTGGTTAATGGCAACCAGATGATCCGTCGCCAAAGGAATACTACGACAATGGAGGCAAAGATTTTTGAACTGTGGGACAGGTAATGCACATTAAAATTTCTTTCTCAAAGTATAAATCATGATAATTTTATTTTTGTATGTATTCCAAACTATAAAAAAAGCACGATATAGAAACAGTCATGTGAGAAATATAAAATTGACTTTAAGGGATTATGTCAATCATCGATGAAAACTTTAAAAATACAAAAAGTCTAAAAAGAAAGGGGAATTTCAATAGTTTCAATAAACGGCTAATATTATAACTTCACTTTTACAGTTATGGAGACGGAGAGATGTCAGCAACTTCCTTGATAAAGCGGGTATCTCTGCTATACCGCACTCGGGTTACTAGAGGAGAAGAGGACACTGATATATAAGGAAAAATTTGATAACATACATGTTAAAATCAATAACTCCAAACCCAAAATTTGTGTTGGGAATGGGTAGAAAATATTGTGGGGAAGCATAAAATGCTTGTGGGTGACCAGCATTTTCTCCTTTTCCCACAATGTTTTCCAATGGCTTCTATCTTAGGGTCGAAAAAAAAAATGGATTGTTTGGTAAAAGGTAAATTATGTGGCTTACCACATTTCTCCATTTCCCAAAATGTTTTCGAAATGCTGCCATGTTAGAGGTGTGAAAATGAGGGATTGTTTGGTAAAGCGTTAATTGTGCGCTAATTGTCACATTGTCATTACAGTCGTTAAAAAAAAGGTGATAAAGTGTGTGTAAGAAGGAGAGAGAGAGAGAGAGAGAGATCGTTTAATATGTACATATAGCTATCTTTTTGAAAACTAAGTTTTAAATGTGTTTTGCGAAGGATAAAAAGCTTTGTGATTAAACGGGAACTTGATGTTTTGTAAATGATAACAAATTGTGATTAAAGGAGAAATGCTGGTTCTTAAAAGATGGAAAACATTGTGAGAAAAGGATAAAATGCTGGTTACCAACATTTTCTCCTCTTCCCTTAATGTTTTCTAAACGATTCTTCATCAGAGTCATCAAAAGTATGGATTGTGTGGTCTTGGTTTAATGATGTAAATAAAGTTATAATTCTTTTCGATTTATTTAAACTGAGCCTTTACCATACTTGTCAAAATGTCATTATCTCCAAATTGAGTTTGTTGATAAAAATTAGTCATGAAGTGTGTGTGCGTGAGAGAGAGACAGCGTGAGGAAGGGAGAGAGATATTGTTTAACCCATTAACAAACGACAAGATTTTAGACCGGTCCAAATTTAGAGCACTTGCAGACGACAAAATAAATGTAACTCAAAAATTGAAATTTGTTTCCAGCAGGGTAGAAAACATTATGGGAAAAGGAGAACATGCTGGTTACCAGCATTTTCTCCTTTTCCCACAATGTTTTCAAAATGCTTCTATCTCAGGTTCGTAAAAACCAAGGATTGTTTGGTAAAGGGTTAATATTTACATATAGATATATTTTGTGAATGAGTGATATTTTGACAACCTTTCTGTTTCCATTATTCGAAATAAAAGAAATAACACGTTGGCTTTGTGTCCTTGTAATAAATGGCCTTGAATTCTTATATTCAGTGTCGTATTCCACGGAATTCTCTGGTAAAGAGTTAAGGGCCGAACACCAGTACAAATTTCACTAAACATATGTATGTGACTGTACAATCTACATTTGATCTGGGAAGGTTTGAAAATATAGTGGAAAAAGGATGAAATGCTGGTTACCACCATTTTGTCCAATTCTCAAAATGTTTTCAAACCGCTTTTAAAACGCAGTTAAAAACAGCAGTTGAAATGTTTACTAAAGCATGGTCGCACTGAAATAATGTTTAAATGATGGAAAATAATAAAAATGATAATAGAAAAGATAATCAACAAATCAATCAATCAATCAATCCTATAATCAATCATTCAATCTATTGAAATTGATTGATTGATCGGATGATTGATACATTTGTTGGTAAGGTAATCGTTTCTATTATATTTTTTATTATTTGCAATACCGAATTTCGACCCCCACTATCAAATCAATAAATGTATCAATCATACGATCAATCAATCAATCAATCAATCAATCAAAAAACACACATAAAAACAAAGAAAACAAAGAAGTTATAATGTCTTGGTAATGGGAAATAGCCTCTAAAATTTGGTCATTTCGACCCCCATTTTCAAATTTGGATTAACAAAAAAATTTAAAATCGGCATGTAAACAATACAAAAACACTTATTTCAATCACAAACTTACAAAATAAATACTAAAAAATGACAAAATTAAGATTCAAGTAACTTTCATTTCATGATCTCAAAAAAAATTTGGGGTCGAAACGACCAGATTTCGCAAAAAAATTTTCACGGGGGGTCGAAACGACCAAAAAGTGACGAAATGACCAGGTGTCGAAATGACCGGGTGTCGAAATGACTGTCATTCTTTGAAAATGGTTAGAAAGCCAATTATTTTGTTTTATATGGTTTTTATACCATCAAATTATACTTTTTAAGTATATCTAACATCGTCTCATAGTAGGACATGAAAATTTTACAATTTATATCGAATTTGCATAGTGCATAACGAATCAACGTCACCCCGGGACAATTTTATGCTTAATTTTGGTGACACAGACTCATGCTATGCACATTGACTATATATTAAGGGAAAATGTTGTATATATTTTGAAATGTATAATTCAAAGATGATTTGTCATAAAGAACAAAATAATCGACTTTTTACCTATATATAAGGCGTCCGGTGGTGCCCAAGGGTGTCCCGGGGCACTGCATTCACATATACATGCTTCACATGCACATGCAGTGCATAGTATGCGTCACCGTCACCCCGTGACAATTTAATCTATAATTTTGTTGACACGGACTTGTGCTATATATTTAATCATAATTCGTCATATATAACAAAATAAATGGCTCTATATATAAGGCATCACGGGGTGTTCAAGGGTGTCCCGGGGTAATGTTTTTTCATGCTAGAACCCTTGAAGATGGTAAGAAAGGGTGTCCCGGGGTAATGTGTTTTCATGCTAGACCCTTTGAAGATGGTAAGAAAGGGTGTCCCGGGGTACTGCATTTACATGTTAGTACATTTGAAAATGGTTAGAAAGCCAATTATTTTGTTTTATATGATAAAGAACCATTAAATTATACTGTTATATTTTTAAGTATAACATCGTCTCATAGTAGGAGAGGGTGTCCCGGGGTACTGCATTCACATATACATGCCTTACATGCACATGCAGTTCATAGTATGCGTCACCGTTACCCCGGGACAATTTTATCCATAATTTTGGTGACACGGACTTGTGCTATGCACTATGACTGAATATTATGAGATAATGTTGTATATACAGTTTAAAAGTTATAATTTAATCATAATTCATCACGTATAACAAAATGAATGACTTTATATGTAAGGCGTGGGGGGTGTCCAAGGGTGTCCCGGGGTAATGTATTTTCATGCTACAACCTTTGAAGATGGAAAGAAAGTCATTTATTTTGTTCTATATGATAAATTGCCATTAAATTACAGTACATATTATATTACATTTTCCAGTCATAGTAGAAGATACAAATTTTGAAATTTGGGACAAATGTATCCATGATTTTGGTGACTCGGATTTGTGTCATGCACTATGACTAAATAATATGAGAAAATTTAATGGCAAATTTGTTCATATTGAACAAAATAAATGACTTGACAAATAAATTTAAGGCGTCCAGGGGTGTCGAAGGATGACCCGGGGTACTGTATTTAAATGCTGGACCTATATTGAAAAGAACTATTGATTGTACTTCAATTCTTTATTAAATATTCATTATTTACTTATGTTTAACGTAAAAATATGACGATAACGTAAATGCTTTTTTCCTATTTTCTCAATTCGAGGTTATCGTGCATCAGATTGTTGAAAATGAAAGCGAAACGCAAAATCAAATCATCTCAAAAGGCCGCTACGTGGCCATGCGGTTCTTGTAGAAAGAACGCTTTGACTGATTGCATACAATGTGATTCGTGTCAACAATGGTTTCTGCCATCTTCGGGATAGGATGAAAATCCTGCCTACACGGCCCGAAGACTATTTCACGCCTTTTTTTTAAACAAAATTTCGACCATCTTCGGGATAGGATGAAATTCCTGCCTACACGGCCCGAAGACTAATTCCCGCCAATTTTACAGAAATGTCGGGATAGGTCCAACACCTGCCCACTGGGCCCGACATACAGCGCTAGATGCAGCTGCCGTCATGCAGAAGAAGAATTTTATTGAGACCACTTTCCTCGATGACAACCAAGCATTTCTTCTAAAAGACAAGAAGTATCTTTTGATACGGAAAGCTGTCTGCTTTGTCTGCATCTATGTATTGGCAAAACAGATTTCTTTTCATTCGTTCAGATTTTCAAGTATATGTAACATTTTTCCCGTAGTAGAAAATGCTAAGTCTAAGATATACAGTATAAAGAACCTACAATGTGCATAGCATGAGCCCGTATCAACAGGGGCAATTTTTAAGGAAATTATCCATAGGTGACAAAGATTTATGCTATGTGTACATACAAAACAGCACTCAGTTTCCTAGACATTATAAATCTTACCTAAAATGGTAACAAAATCATTTTTTTTTTTTCTGTATGATAAATTACCATTGAATTATTATATATCTCATTTTCACCCTGTAGAGATTGACAATGTATAAGGCGTCCCGGGGTGTCAAGCGGGTGTCCAGGGGTACTGTATTTACACGCTTTACGCACTAAAAATTGTTAGGAAATCACTTAATTTTTTTTCTGTCTGATAAATTACCATTGAATTGTAACTTTTTAAGTACATATATCATTTTCCCCCAGTAGAGAATGACTTGGGACTACATATAAGGTGTCCCGGGGTGACGAAGGGTGTCCCGGGGTACTTTATTTACACGCTTGACACGATAAAAATTGTTAGGAAATCACTTAATATTTTTTCTGTATGATAAATTGCAATTGAATTATACCTTTTTAAGTACATATACCTTTCCCCCAGTATGACTTTAGACCACATATAAGGCGTCCCGGGGTGTCCACGGGTCTCCCGCGGTACTGAATTTACACGGTAGACACTCTAATAGATATAATATTCCCAGGGTGTCCCGGGGTACTGCATTTACACACTTGACGCACTAAAATTGTTAGGAAATCACTTAATTTTTTTCTGTTTGAGAAATTACCATTAGATTATATCTGTTTAAGTACATATATCATTTTCCCCTTGTAGAGAATGACTTAGGACTATATATAAGGTGTCCCGGGGTGACGAAGTGTGTCCCGGGGTACTGCATTTACACGCTTGACGCACTAAAATTGTTAGAAATCACTTATCTTTTTTCTGTTTGATAAATTACCATTGGAGTATACCTTTTTAAGTACATATATCATTTTACCCTAGTAAAGAATGACTTAAGACTATATATAAGGCGTCCCGGGGTGTCGACGGGTGTCCCGGGGTACTGTATTTACACGCTTGACACACTAAAAGTTGTTAGGAAATCATTTAATTTTTTTCGGTATGATAAATTACCATTGAATTATACCTTTTTAAGTACATACATCATTTTCTCCCAGTACAGATAGACTTTAGACCACAAGTAAGGCGTCCCGGGGTGTCGACGGGTGTCCCGGGGTACTGTATTTACACGCTTGACCCTCTAAAAATTGTTAGGAAATCACTTAATTTTTTTCTGTATGATAAATCACCATTGCATTGAATTATACCTTTTAAAGTACAAATATCATTTACAACAGAATGACTTTGGACCATATATAAGGTGTCCCAGTGTGTCGAAGGGTGTCCTGGGGTACTGTATTAACACGCTTGGCCTTCTAAAAAAGGTTAGAAAATCACTTAATTTTTTTTCTGTATGATAATTTACCATTCATTTATACTTATTTAAGTATATATAACACTTTCCTCGGTAGAGAATGCAAATTTTAGAATTATAACGAACCTACTTAGTGCGCAGCATGAATCCGTGTCAACAAAGTTATGAATGTTTTGCTTACAAATTGTCCCGGGGTGACACTGACTCGCGCCATGCACTATGTAGGTTCTGTATAAATGTAGAATTTGCATCTTCTACAATGTAGAAATATTATGTTAACCTAAGTTAATGACAATCTACAATATATAACAGCATAAACGACTTTAGTTTGCTTTATACAAAATATACAATGCGTCCCGGGGTGTCCCGGGGTGTCCAAGGGTGTCCCGGGGTAAATAGTAAGACCCCAAAATATTTTTCAATCATTTTTGCACAGATGATAGATAATAACGTTATCTACTAGATAAAACATAAAAATCTAAGTTTAATAGCTGTATATTTGCTGTGGCATATACATCTCTTCTGTGGCGTATACGTTGGCTATAACGCCGCTGTGGCGTATTTTACAAGATCAATTTCCTGCATTAATACAAAATATTTTTCAATCATTTTTGCACAGATGATAGATAATAACGTTATCTATTAGATAAAACATAAAAATCTAAGTTTAATAGCTGTACATTTGCTGTGGCGTATACATTTCTCCTGTGGCGTACCTGTGGCGTATATTTCTTCTGTGGCGTATTTTAGAGAGACCGGAATTTACCAACCCGTTTAAATACTGAACAATAAAAAATATGATAACTAATAGAAAAATAAGTACCTCTTCGACCCAGTTTTCTAGTAAGCATTTCCCGTCAGAGTTATTAAATCGTATTTCATTCCTTCCTTGGTTTAAAATACTCATTTTCTTAGATGAAAGTCTATTTTGTAAATTACATGAAAAATTTGTTTACACCGGAAGACAACTGTGTCTAGGCAACGGAAGAGCCATCAAGGGAGAAAACTATCAAGGAAATAATAAGACGTTTCGCCCCAAGACGTTTTCTCCCATGTCATTGCCCCCATTTGTCACCCTTAGTCATTTCACCCCAAACAATTTAAAAGGAAGAGGGAATGAGCATCTTTAGAGAATAATGACTAAAATAACCTTGAAAGACAGTGTAAATTAAGAATTATGACAATATTTCTATTCATTTAGAAGAGGAAAACAGAAAGGAAAAAGAAGAAGAAAGCAATTTTGCATCTGATTACCAGTCTTCAATCTTTTTACTTTATTTTACTCTTTATTATTTCAACTGTGCAAATAATATAAAAAGGGAAATGTTTTAGAAAAACACAATAAGCAATAATATACTGGTACCTCGAAGAAATAAACTAATCTAAACAATGTGGAAAAAAGAGTAAATTTATGCTGGTTACCAGTATTTCTTCTTCTTTTCATAATGTTCAACCATTCAGACACCAACACCATAATTCAAACAAGACTTTATACTTTTTTGTCACTTAACCGAAAGCTAGGTTAATAAATTTCTTTCATTAATAGAACCTGTTTGCATTCTTTCAATGTAATTAATTTTAACCTTTTATTTCACGAACACTAATTTGATTTTTGATTAGGGTCTCATTACATTAACTATGCAAATGCCAAAAAAAGAAAAGCAATTCTAAACTACATGTATGTTTATTTAGCTGTGTATAGTTTGAAAACATATGTACATGTCCACATGCTTATTTTTTTCCACATATAGCCATTGTTCTTTTAAGAATTTATAAAATTTCTAAGGTGCAAATGATTGAGGGGAGGGGTGCGGGACGGGGAAGGAAAAAAACAATGGATGTGCATGAAAAAATAGTTGGAGCAAAATGATGTGGAGGGAAACAACCGGGGGCGGATGTCTTGGGGGTGAAATAGCTAGGGGAAGAAATGGTTTTTGATCAAAACGTCTCTGAACGCGCATATGATTTTCCTTATACATATAGAGTGTCAAATTCCTGTGCTGAAACTAAGGCAGCCTATGGTTGGATTAAACATTCCGTTCATTCAGTTATTTATCTAAAAAATTTGGGGACTAGAGGAAGTTCCTATATTTCATGAACACTTTTACTTTGTTTCCACTCTGGTTACACTGATTTTCTTCAATGGGAAGTTCTGCGTGGCATCAAACAGGACTACGGCCGAAAATAGGAATAATTTTATGGTCAAAGGGAGAAAACTCGTATAAACTGACATCTTTTCTTAATGGCAGATTTACTTCCCTTATATTGGGTGGACAGCCTAAAGCCGAAGACGAATAAGCATTATTGTCGTTTGTGAAGACGATCTGTATCAAAAAGAAAAAAAAAATAGTAAAGCTGTCAATATTTCTAATAAAGGTTAGCTCAGGACTGCCAAAAATATCATGACAGCAAAAAAAAAATGTAATTGTGATCACAATTGTGTTAAAAGGTGGAGTCATGCATCATACTACCTTCAGACTGAAGGTAGCATCATACATATATACCGGTGGGCGGCAAATGTAACAGGTGGTGAAAAATTTCGCAGGGATTCCAACCCAGGGCCTCAAGAATATCGTTCCTGCACTGTAACCAGCTGAGCTACCGAACCACATGTCGATACGGCCGCACAATATATCACCAATTACCTGTACCCGGCTACGAGAAGAATAAAGGTTAACAGAGGGTTCTTTTTTTCCCCGATAAACCATGGGTATATATTAACCTTGCACCGGTTCTTTAAGTTTAGTTGTGGCTGCTCATTATATAGTAGAAGAGGGTATCAATAAGGGAGAGTACTCTTCATAACTAATTGATGAATAGATTGTACGAGTTTTTTCCCTTTGACCATGAAAATCACATTGGAATCTGACAATGACTGTTTCTAGACCCGGAACTGAGCCACAATATGATATTTAGGAGTGTAAATTTTTCACGTTCCCTGTAACCTAGTTCAATTTTGATCTATAGAAAAATCTATTTAATCCACTAGATCTTGTTAAATGAAGTTGGCCGGTTAGAACAGCTGGCCTACCTTCAATTCCAAGGGTAGCTCTGTTGTTATTTTTGTAGTTTTGTCTGGAGCGCTCTACGCTATAGCCCTTAGCAGAGAAACAAGTTGGGTCAGCTTCTCTTTAACTTTTAAAAAAACTGAAAGGAACTGTGGTTAAATATCTGTTAAAAGAACGCAAATTATCTTTCCAATTTGGTAACAATAGCATACTTGGACTGTTATGGAGAAAAATTGAAAAAATCCAAATATTCAGTTGGTAGCGATATTAATTTTGGCCTTTAATATCAACGTAACTGGGTTTCTTGTTGCGGTTTGAAGAGATTAGAAAAATTACACTTCAGCTGCATTTGTTTGATATATGCAATAGGAAGCAATTGAAAGAGTTTTCAGTCTTTTTTTAGCCACTTGTCGCATTAATTTTTGGAGTTTTCGCATGAGCGTAACTGGCACGTATGAGACGGTAGTCAACATAACTGGGTTTCATGTTGCGGTTTGAAGAGATTGGAAAAATAACACTTCAGTTGCCTTTTTTTGATATATGCAATAGGAAGCAACTGAGAGTTTTCAGTCTTTTTTTAGTCACTTGTCGCATTAATTTCTGGGGTTTTCACATGAGCATAACTGGCACATAGTCAAAGTTACTAGGTTTCTTGTTGCGGTTTGAAGAGATTAAAAAATTACACTTCAATTGCCATTGTTTGACATATGCAATAGGAAGCAACCGAAAGAGTTTTCAGTCTTTTTTTAGCCACTTGTCACATTAATTTCTGGGCGTTTTTTTTTTACACTGTACATTGATCACTTTGGCTTATGGAAAGTTTTGATGTGCAGCATTTACTGTGGGCTGAGTTAGAAAGGCAAATCCAGTTAAGGGCTCGGGAAGGGGAGGGGTCGGGTGCATTGAGGGTTTAAGGGAAGTAACTCTTGAAAGCTTGAAAGGGGCTTGAAAAGACCAAAAAATGGTCTTCTATGCCCCTACTTTCTTAAATGTTTGCCCATTTTCAGTGAAATCCGGCATGTGTGGATGGTGCAGGCCTGGCAGTTTGCCAAGGACTGCACAGCAGCCTTGAAAGAAGACTTTAAATCCACTTTTATGCCGTTTTTTTCACTGTTTTTTATCGCTAAATTTTGGCGCCATTTTGGAGCGATTTTGAAGCTCTCTGATTGGCTGTTGAATATCTAAAGTCTTTTCTGATTGGCTGTTGGTTCCCATTCTGATTTGGGCTGTTGGTTCCCATTCTGATTTCCTTAAAGCTTCCCTGATTGGATAATTTCAGAGAGGGAAGAGATTTGATTGGCTGATGGGAAGGGGGGGATATCTGTTTATTCTTATTAACCTTTTACCACACAATGACGCCTTTGAACACCCCTGAAAGAGAAGGCTTTTGAAAATAATCTGAGGAAAGGAGACAATGCAGGTTACCAGCATTTTCTCCTTTTCCCACAATGTTTTCTACCCTATCAAAGAAAAAATTTGATTTTTAGTTATTCTTACATCTTACTGTATCTTTATGGCCTACTTCTAAATCCTTTAAACAAGAACAAGACTTTTTTATCGGAAAAAGTTTCCGCAACAGCAACCAGTTGCTTCTGAATTTGTATATTTTAACGCAGCGATTAAACATAAAATTGACTTTCGACTCTCACGGTCGTCAAAATTGGTTCAATGTTTTCATGACCCTGGTAAGAAAGCAGGGAAAAATTTTGTTTACCTTTGTTTTGTTTTGTTTAACAGGTATCCTCCAAAAGTGTCAAAGTAGATTTTACGATTTTATGCGCAGCACGTATCAGTCACGTATGGGTGAGATGGTCATCATAACCAAATCATTGGCCCTAGTGAGAGAAAATGAAAAAGAGAAAAAGCCCTATAATTGACTTTAAGCAACAGTTGTCGTTTGCTATAAAATATTCCGTAAGTCGAATTTTCATGTTTTTGCGAGTACGTAACCAGCACCTGCGAGACAATAGACAACCTAAATGGGTTTGTTGTCACAGTAAAAAAAGACTGGAGAAGTAAAGAACAGATATTAGAAATTAAGTTCCCTATATTTGACTGATTAAGCAACAGGTGTCATCTGCTATGGAGTGTTCCGCAAGTCGATTTTTCGCGTTTTCGCGGATACGTAACCGGCACCTATGAGATGGAAGTCAACATAAAAAGATTTGTCGTCACGGTATAAAGAGATTGGAGGGAAAAAATATGCATTAAAAATTTTGTTCCATTCGTTTGATTTATGCAATAAGAAGCATTCAGTATTTTTTTAGCCACTAGTCGCATTATTTTCTGGGGTTTTCGCATGAACGTAACTGGCACATATGAGACGGTAGTCAACGTGACTGGGTTTCTTGTTGCAGTTTGAAGAGATCAGAAAAATTACACCTCAGTTGCCTTTGTTTGATACATGCTAAGGAAGCAATTAAAAGAGTTTTCAGTCTTTTTTTAGCCACTTGTCACATTAATTTCTGGGTTTTTTTTTTACACTGTACATTGATCACTTTGGCTTATGGAAAGTTTCAATGTGCAGCATTTATTGTGGGCTGAGTTAGAAAGGCAAATCCAGTTAAGGGCTCGGGTGGGGAAGGGGGCGGGTGCATTGAGGGTTTAAGGGAAGTAACTCTTGAAAGCTTGAAAAGGGCTTGAAAAGAGCAAAACATGGTCTTCTACACCCCTATTTTCTTAAATGTTTGCCCATTTTCAGTGAAATCCGGCATGTGTGGATGGTGCAGGCCTGGCAGTTTGCCAAGGACTGCACAGCAGCCTTTCAAGAAGACTTTAAATCCACTTATATGCTGTTTTTTTTTTCACTGTTTTTTATCGCTAAATTTTGGCGCCATTTTGGAGCGATTTTGAAGCTCTCTGATTGACTGTTGAATATCTAAAGTCTTTTCTGATTGGCTGTTGGTTCCCATTCTGATTTGGGCTGTTGGTTCCCATTCTGATTTCCTTAAAGCTTCCCTGATTGGATAATTTCAGAGAGGGAAGAGATTTGATTGGCTGATGGGAAGGGGGGGATATCTGTTTATTCTTATTAACCTTTTACCACACAATGACGCCTTTTAACACCCCTGAAAGAGAAGGCTTTTGAAAATAATCTGAGGAAAGGAGACAATGCAGGTTACCAGCATTTTCTCCTTTTCCCACAATGTTTTCTACCCTATCAAAGAAAAAATTGATTTTTAGTTATTCTTACATCTTACTGTATCTTTATGGCCTACTTCTAAATTCTTCAAACAAGAACAAGATTTTTTTTATCGGAAAAAGTTTCCTCAACACCAACCAGTTGCTTCTGAATTTTTATATTTTTGCGCAGCGATTAAACATTAAATTGACTTTCGACTCTCGTGGTCGTCAAAATTGGTTCAATGTTTACATGACCCTGGTAAGAAAACAGGGAAAAATTTTGTTTACCTTTCTTTGATTTGTTTAACAGGTATCCTCCAAAAGTGTCAAAGTAGATTTTACGATTTTATGCACAGCACGTATCAGTCACGTATGGGTGAGATGGTCATCGTAACCAAATCATTGGCCCTAGTGAGAGAAAATGAAAAAGAGAAAAAGCCCTATAATTGACTTTAAGCAACAGTTGTCGTCTGCTATAAAATATTCCGTAAGTCGAATTTTCATGTTTTCGCGGGTACGTAACCGGCACCTGCGAGACAACAGACGACCTAAATGGGTTTGTTGTCACGGTAAAAAAAGACTGGAGAAGTAAAAAACATATATTAGAAATTAAGTTCCTCATATTTGACCGATTAAGCAACAGGTGTCATCTGCTATGGAGTGTTCCGAAAGTCGATTTTTCGGGCTTTCGCGGATACGTAACCGGCACCTATGAGATGGTAGTCAACATAAATAGATTTGTCGTCATGGTATAAAGAGATTGGAGGGAAAAAATATGCATTAAAAATTTTGTTCCATTTGTTTGATTTATGCAATAAGAAGCATTCAGTATTTTTTTAGCCACTAGTCGCATTATTTTCTGGGGTTTTCGCATGAACGTAAGTGGCACATATGAGATGGTAGTCAACGTGACTGGGTTTCTTGTTGCGGTTTGAAGAGATTAGAAAAATTACACCTCAGTTGCCTTTGTTTGATACATGCTAAGGAAGCAACTAAAAGAGTTTTCAGTCTTTTTTTAGCCACTTGTCACATTAATTTCTGGGTTTTTTTTTTTTACACTGTACATTGATCACTTTGGCTTATGGAAAGTTTCAATGTGCAGCATTTATTGTGGGCTGAGTTAGAAAGGCAAATCCAGTTAAGGGCTCGGGTGGGGAAGGGGGCGGGTGCATTGAGGGTTTAAGGGAAGTAACTCTTGAAAGCTTGAAAGGGGCTTGAAAAGACCAAAACATGGTCTTCTACACCCCTATTTTCTTAAATGTTTGCCCATTTTCAGTGAAATCCGGCATGTGTGGATGGTGCAGGCCTGGCAGTTTGCCAAGGACTGCACAGCAGCCTTTAAAGAAGACTTTAAATCCACTTTTATGCCGTTTTTTTCACTGTTTTTTATCGCTAAATTTTGGCGCCATTTTGGAGCGATTTTGAAGCTCTCTGATTGGCTGTTGAATATCTAAAGTCTTTTCTGATTGGCTGTTGGTTCCCATTCTGATTTGGGCTGTTGGTTCCCATTCTGATTTCCTTAAAGCTTCCCTGATTGGATAATTTCAGAGAGGGAAGAGATTTGATTGGCTGATGGGAAGTGGGGGGGGGATATCTGTTTATTCTTATTAACCTTTTACCACACAATGACGCCTTTTAACACCCCTGAAAGAGAAGGCTTTTGAAAATAATCTGAGGAAAGGAGACAATGCAGGTTACCAGCATTTTCTCCTTTTCCCACAATGTTTTCTACCCTATCAAAGAAAAAATTGATTTTTAGTTATTCTTACATCTTACTGTATCTTTATGGCCTACTTCTAAATTCTTCAAACAAGAACAAGATTTTTTTATCGGAAAAAGTTTCCTCAACACCAACCAGTTGCTTCTGAATTTTTATATTTTTGCGCAGCGATTAAACATAAAATTGACTTTCGACTCTCGCGGTCGTCAAAATTGGTTCAATGTTTTCATGACCCTGGTAAGAAAACAGGGAAAAATTTTGTTTACCTTTCTTTGATTTGTTTAACAGGTATCCTCCAAAAGTGTCAAAGTAGATTTTACGATTTTATGCGCAGCACGTATCAGTCACGTATGGGTGAGATGGTCATCGTAACCAAATCATTGGCCCTAGTGAGAGAAAATGAAAAAGAGAAAAAGCCCTATAATTGACTTTAAGCAACAGTTGTCGTCTGCTATCAAATATTCCGTAAGTCGAATTTTCATGTTTTCGCAGGTACGTAACCGGCACCTGCGAGACAACAGACGACCTAAATGGGTTTTATTGTCACGGTAAAAAAAGACTGGAGAAGTAAAAAACAGATATTAGAAATTAAGTTCCCTATATTTGACCGATTAAGCAACAGGTGTCATCTGCTATGGAGTGTTCCGCAAGTCGATCTTTCACGTTTTTGCGGATACGTAACCGGCACCTATGAGATGGTAGTCAACATAAATAGATTTGTCGTAACGGTATAAAGAGATTGGAGGGAAAAAATATGCATTAAAAATTTTGTTCCATTCGTTTGATTTATGCAATAAGAAGCATTCAGTATCTTTTTAGCCACCAGTCGCATTATTTTCTGGGGTTTTCGCATGAACGTAACTGGCACATATGAGATGGTAGTCAACGTGACTGGGTTTCTTGTTGTGGTTTGAAGAGATTAGAAAAATTACACCTCAGTTGCCTTTGTTTGATACATGCTAAGGAAGCAACTAAAAGAGTTTTCAGTCTTTTTTTAGCCACTTGTCACATTAATTTCTGGGTTTTTTTTTTACACTGTACATTGATCACTTTGGCTTATGGAAAGTTTCAATGTGCAGCAATTATTGTGGGCTGAGTTAGAAAGGCAAATCCAGTTAAGGGCTCGGGTGGGGAAGGGGGCGGGTGCATTGAGGGTTTAAGGGAAGTAACTCTTGAAAGCTTGAAAGGGGCTTGAAAAGACCAAAACATGGTCTTCTACACCCCTATTTTCTTAAATGTTTGCCCATTTTCAGTGAAATCCGGCATGTGTGGATGGTGCAGGCCTGGTAGTTTGCCAAGGACTGCACAGCAGCCTTTAAAGAAGACTTTAAATCCACTTATATGCCGGTTTTTTTTTTTCACTGTTTTTTATCGCTAAATTTTGGCGCCATTTTGGAGCGATTTTGAAGCTCTCTGATTGGCTGTTGAATATCTAAAGTCTTTTCTGATTGGCTGTTGGTTCCCATTCTGATTTGGGCTGTTGGTTCCCATTCTGATTTCCTTAAAGCTTCCCTGATTGGATAATTTCAGAGAGGGAAGAGATTTGATTGGCTGATGGGAAGTGGGGGGGGGATATCTGTTTATTCTTATTAACCTTTTACCACACAATGACGCCTTTTAACACCCCTGAAAGAGAAGGCTTTTGAAAATAATCTGAGGAAAGGAGACAATGCAGGTTACCAGCATTTTCTCCTTTTCCCACAATGTTTTCTACCCTATCAAAGAAAAAATTGATTTTTAGTTATTCTTACATCTTACTGTATCTTTATGGCCTACTTCTAAATTCTTCAAACAAGAACAAGATTTTTTTATCAGAAAAAGTTTCCTCAACACCAACCAGTTGCTTCTGAATTTACATATTTTTGCGCAGCGATTAAACATAAAATCGACTTCCGACTCTCTCGGTCGTCAAAATTGGTTCAAGTTTACATGACCCTGGTAAGAAAACAGGGAAAAATTTTGTTTACCTTTCTTTGATTTGTTTAACAGGTATCCTCCAAAAGTGTCAAAGTAGATTTTACGATTTTATGCGCAGCACGTATCAGTCACGTATGGGTGAGATGGTCATCGTAACCAAATCATTGGCCCTAGTGAGAGAAAATGAAAAAGAGAAAAAGCCCTATAATTGACTTTAAGCAACAGTTGTCGTCTGCTATCAAATATTCCGTAAGTCGAATTTTCATGTTTTCGCAGGTACGTAACCGGCACCTGCGAGACAACAGACGACCTAAATGGGTTTTATTGTCACGGTAAAAAAAGACTGGAGAAGTAAAAAACAGATATTAGAAATTAAGTTCCCTATATTTGACCGATTAAGCAACAGGTGTCATCTGCTATGGAGTGTTCCGCAAGTCGATTTTTCGCGTTTTCGCGGATACGTAACCGGCACCTATGAGATGGTAGTCAACATAAATAGATTTGTCGTCACGGTATAAAGAGATTGGAGGGAAAAAATATGCATTAAAAATTTTGTTCCATTCGTTTGATTTATGCAATAAGAAGCATTCAGTATTTTTTTAGCCACTAGTCGCATTATTTTCTGGGGTTTTCGCATGAACGTAACTGGCACATATGAGACGGTAGTCAACGTGACTGGGTTTCTTGTTGCGGTTTGAAGAGATTAGAAAAATTACACCTCAGTTGCCTTTGTTTGATACATGCTAAGGAAGCAACTAAAAGAGTTTTCAGTCTTTTTTTAGCCACTTGTCACATTAATTTCTGGGTTTTTTTTTTTTTTTTACACTGTACATTGATCACTTTGGCTTATGGAAAGTTTCAATGTGCAGCATTTATTGTGGGCTGAGTTAGAAAGGCAAATCCAGTAAAGGGCTCGGGAGGGGAAGGGGGCGGGTGCATTGAGGGTTTAAGGGAAGTAACTCTTGAAAGCTTGAAAGAGGCTTGAAAAGAGCAAAACATGGTCTTCTACACCCCTATTTTCTTAAATGTTTGCCCATTTTCAGTGAAATCCGGCATGTGTGGATGGTGCAGGCCTGGCAGTTTGCCAAGGACTGCACAGCAGCCTTTAAAGAAGACTTTAAATCCACTTATATGCCGTTTTTTTTTTCACTGTTTTTTATCGCTAAATTTTGGCGCCATTTTGGAGCGATTTTGAAGCTCTCTGATTGGCTGTTGAATATCTAAAGTCTTTTCTGATTGGCTGTTGGTTCCCATTCTGATTTGGGCTGTTGGTTCCCATTCTGATTTCCTTAAAGCTTCCCTGATTGGATAATTTCAGAGAGGGAAGAGATTTGATTGGCTGATGGGAAGGGGGGGGATATCTGTTTATTCTTATTAACCTTTTACCACACAATGACGCCTTTTAACACCCCTGAAAGAGAAGGCTTTTGAAAATAATCTGAGGAAAGGAGACAATGCAGGTTACCAGCATTTTCTCCTTTTCCCACAATGTTTTCTACCCTATCAAAGAAAAAATTGATTTTTAGTTATTCTTACATCTTACTGTATCTTTATGGCCTACTTCTAAATTCTTCAAACAAGAACAAGATTTTTTTATCGGAAAAAGTTTCCTCAACACCAACCAGTTGCTTCTGAATTTTTATATTTTTGCGCAGCGATTAAACATAAAATTGACTTTTGACTCTCGCGGTCGTCAAAATTGGTTCAATGTTTTCATGACCCTGGTAAGAAAACAGGGAAAAATTTTGTTTACCTTTCTTTGATTTGTTTAACAGGTATCCTCCAAAAGTGTCAAAGTAGATTTTACGATTTTATGCGCAGCACGTATCAGTCACGTATGGGTGAGATGGTCATCGTAGCCAAATCATTGGCCCTAGTGAGAGAAAATGAAAAAGAGAAAAAGCCCTATAATTGACTTTAAGCAACAGTTGTCGTCTGCTATAAAATATTCCGTAAGTCGAATTTTCATGTTTTCGCGGGTACGTAACCGGCACCTGCGAGACAACAGACGACCTAAATGGGTTTGTTGTCACGGTAAAAAAAGACTGGAGAAGTAAAAAACAGATATTAGAAATTAAGTTCCCTATATTTGACCGATTAAGCAACAGGTGTCATCTGCTATGGAGTGTTCCGCAAGTCGATTTTTCGCGTTTTCGCGGATACGTAACCGGCACCTATGAGATGGTAGTCAACATAAATAGATTTGTCGTCACGGTATAAAGAGATTGGAGGGAAAAAATATGCATTAAAAATTTTGTTCCATTCGTTTGATTTATGCAATAAGAAGCATTCAGTATTTTTTTAGCCACTAGTCGCATTATTTTCTGGGGTTTTCGCATGAACGTAACTGGCACATATGAGACGGTAGTCAACGTGACTGGGTTTCTTGTTGCGGTTTGAAGAGATTAGAAAAATTACACCTCAGTTGCCTTTGTTTGATACATGCTAAGGAAGCAACTAAAAGAGTTTTCAGTCTTTTTTTAGCCACTTGTCACATTAATTTCTGGGGTTTTTTTTTTTTTACACTGTACATTGATCACTTTGGCTTATGGAAAGTTTCAATGTGCAGCATTTATTGTGGGCTGAGTTAGAAAGGCAAATCCAGTTAAGGGCTCGGGAGGGGAAGGGGGCGGGTGCATTGAGGGTTTAAGGGAAGTAACTCTTGAAAGCTTGAAAGAGGCTTGAAAAGACCAAAACATGGTCTTCTACACCCCTATTTTCTTAAATGTTTGCCCATTTTCAGTGAAATCCGGCATGTGTGGATGGTGCAGGCCTGGCAGTTTGCCAAGGACTGCACAGCAGCCTTTAAAGAAGACTTTAAATCCACTTATATGCCGTTTTTTTTTTCACTGTTTTTTATCGCTAAATTTTGGCGCCATTTTGGAGCGATTTTGAAGCTCTCTGATTGGCTGTTGAATATCTAAAGTCTTTTCTGATTGGCTGTTGGTTCCCATTCTGATTTGGGCTGTTGGTTCCCATTCTGATTTCCTTAAAGCTTCCCTGATTGGATAATTTCAGAGAGGGAAGAGATTTGATTGGCTGATGGGAAGGGGGGGGATATCTGTTTATTCTTATTAACCTTTTACCACACAATGACGCCTTTTAACACCCCTGAAAGAGAAGGCTTTTGAAAATAATCTGAGGAAAGGAGACAATGCAGGTTACCAGCATTTTCTCCTTTTCCCACAATGTTTTCTACCCTATCAAAGAAAAAATTGATTTTTAGTTATTCTTACATCTTACTGTATCTTTATGGCCTACTTCTAAATTCTTCAAACAAGAACAAGATTTTTTTATCGGAAAAAGTTTCCTCAACACCAACCAGTTGCTTCTGAATTTTTATATTTTTGCGCAGCGATTAAACATAAAATTGACTTTCGACTCTCGCGGTCGTCAAAATTGGTTCAATGTTTTCATGACCCTGGTAAGAAAACAGGGAAAAATTTTGTTTACCTTTCTTTGATTTGTTTAACAGGTATCCTCCAAAAGTGTCAAAGTAGATTTTACGATTTTATGCGCAGCACGTATCAGTCACGTATGGGTGAGATGGTCATCGTAACCAAATCATTGGCCCTAGTGAGAGAAAATGAAAAAGAGAAAAAGCCCTATAATTGACTTTAAGCAACAGTTGTCGTCTGCTATAAAATATTCCGTAAGTCGAATTTTCATGTTTTCGCGGGTACGTAACCGGCACCTGCGAGACAACAGACGACCTAAATGGGTTTGTTGTCACGGTAAAAAAAGACTGGAGAAGTAAAAAACAGATATTAGAAATTAAGTTCCCTATATTTGACCGATTAAGCAACAGGTGTCATCTGCTATGGAGTGTTCCGCAAGTCGATTTTTCGCGTTTTCGCGGATACGTAACCGGCACCTATGAGATGGTAGTCAACATAAATAGATTTGTCGTCACGGTATAAAGAGATTGGAGGGAAAAAATATGCATTAAAAATTTTGTTCCATTCGTTTGATTTATGCAATAAGAAGCATTCAGTATTTTTTTAGCCACTAGTCGCATTATTTTCTGGGGTTTTCGCATGAACGTAACTGGCACATATGAGACGGTAGTCAACGTGACTGGGTTTCTTGTTGCGGTTTGAAGAGATTAGAAAAATTACACCTCAGTTGCCTTTGTTTGATACATGCTAAGGAAGCAACTAAAAGAGTTTTCAGTCTTTTTTTAGCCACTTGTCACATTAATTTCTGGGTTTTTTTTTTTTTTACACTGTACATTGATCACTTTGGCTTATGGAAAGTTTTAATGTGCAGCATTTATTGTGGGCTGAGTTAGAAAGGCAAATCCAGTTAAGGGCTCGGGAGGGGAAGGGGGCGGGTGCATTGAGGGTTTAAGGGAAGTAACTCTTGAAAGCTTGAAAGGGGCTTGAAAAGACCAAAACATGGTCTTCTACACCCCTATTTTCTTAAATGTTTGCCCATTTTCAGTGAAATCCGGCATGTGTGGATGGTGCAGGCCTGGCAGTTTGCCAAGGACTGCACAGCAGCCTTTAAAGAAGACTTTAAATCCACCTATATGCCGTTTTTTTTTTCACTGTTTTTTATCGCTAAATTTTGGCGCCATTTTGGAGCGATTTTGAAGCTCTCTGATTGGCTGTTGAATATCTAAAGTCTTTTCTGATTGGCTGTTGGTTCCCATTCTGATTTGGGCTGTTGGTTCCCATTCTGATTTCCTTAAAGCTTCCCTGATTGGATAATTTCAGAGAGGGAAGAGATTTGATTGGCTGATGGGAAGGGGGGGGATATCTGTTTATTCTTATTAACCTTTTACCACACAATGACGCCTTTTAACACCCCTGAAAGAGAAGGCTTTTGAAAATAATCTGAGGAAAGGAGACAATGCAGGTTACCAGCATTTTCTCCTTTTCCCACAAGGTTTTCTACCCTATCAAAGAAAAAATTGATTTTTAGTTATTCTTACATCTTACTGTATCTTTATGGCCTACTTCTAAATTCTTCAAACAAGAACAAGATTTTTTTATCGGAAAAAGTTTCCTCAACACCAACCAGTTGCTTCTGAATTTTTATATTTTTGCGCAACGATTAAACATAAAATTGACTTTCGACTCTCGCGGTCGTCAAAATTGGTTCAATGTTTTCATGACCCTGGTAAGAAAACAGGGAAAAATTTTGTTTACCTTTCTTTGATTTGTTTAACAGGTATCCTCCAAAAGTGTCAAAGTAGATTTTACGATTTTATGCGCAGCTCGTATCAGTCACGTATGGGTGAGATGGTCATCGTAACCAAATCATTGGCCCTAGTGAGAGAAAATGAAAAAGAGAAAAAGCCCTATAATTGACTTTAAGCAACAGTTGTCGTCTGCTATAAAATATTCCGTAAGTCAAATTTTCATGTTTTCGCGGGTACGTAACCGGCACCTGGGAGACAACCAACGACCTAAATGGGTTTGTTGTCACGGTAAAAAAAGACTGGAGAAGTAAAAAACAGATATTAGCAATTAAGTTCCCTATATTTGACCGATTAAGCAACAGGTGTCTTCTGCTATGGAGTGTTCCGCAAGTCGATTTTTCGCGTTTTCGCGGATACGTAACCGGCACCTATGAGATGGTAGTCAACATAAATAGATTTGTCGTCACGGTATAAAGAGATTGGAGGGAAAAAATATGCATTAAAAATTTTGTTCCATTCGTTTGATTTATGCAATAAGAAGCATTCAGTATTTTTTTAGCCACTAGTCGCATTATTTTCTGGGGTTTTCGCATGAACGTAACTGGCACATATGAGACGGTAGTCAACGTGACTGGGTTTCTTGTTGCGGTTTGAAGAGATTAGAAAAATTACACCTCAGTTGCCTTTGTTTGATACATGCTAAGGAAGCAACTAAAAGAGTTTTCAGTCTTTTATTAGCCACTTGTCACATTAATTTCTGGGTTTTTTTTTTTTTTACACTGTACATTGATCACTTTGGCCTATGGAAAGTTTCAATGTGCAGCATTTATTGTGGGCTGAGTTAGAAAGGCAAATCCAGTTAAGGGCTCGGGAGGGGAAGGGGGCGGGTGCATTGAGGGTTTAAGGGAAGTAACTCTTGAAAGCTTGAAAGGGGCTTGAAAAGACCAAAACATGGTCTTCTACACCCCTATTTTCTTAAATGTTTGCCCATTTTCAGTGAAATCCGGCATGTGTGGATGGTGCAGGCCTGGCAGTTTGCCAAGGACTGCACAGCAGCCTTTAAAGAAGACTTTAAATCCACTTATATGCCGTTTTTTTTTTTCACTGTTTTTTATCGCTAAATTTTGGCGCCATTTTGGAGCGATTTTGAAGCTCTCTGATTGGCTGTTGAATATCTAAAGTCTTTTCTGATTGGCTGTTGGTTCCCATTCTGATTTGGGCTGTTGGTTCCCATTCTGATTTCCTTAAAGCTTCCCTGATTGGATAATTTCAGAAAGGGAAGAGATTTGATTGGCTGATGGGAAGGGGGGGATATCTGTTTATTCATATTAACCTTTTACCACACAATGACGCCTTTTAACACCCCTGAAAGAGAAGGCTTTTGAAAATAATCTGAGGAAAGGAGACAATGCAGGTTACCAGCATTTTCTCCTTTTCCCACAAGGTTTTCTACCCTATCAAAGAAAAAATTGATTTTTAGTTATTCTTACATCTTACTGTATCTTTATGGCCTACTTCTAAATTCTTCAAACAAGAACAAGATTTTTTTATTGGAAAAAGTTTCCTCAACACCAACCAGTTGCTTCTAAATTTTTATATTTTTGCGCAGCGATTAAACATAAAATTGACTTTCGACTCTCGCGGTCGTCAAAATTGGTTCAATGTTTTCTTGACCCTGGTAAGAAAACAGGGAAAAATTTTGTTTACCTTTCTTTGATTTGTTTAACAGGTATCCTCCAAAAGTGTCAAAGTAGATTTTACGATTTTATGCGCAGCACATATCAGTCACGTATGGGTGAGATGGTCATCGTAACCAAATCATTCGCCCTAGCGAGAGAAAATGAAAAAGAGAAAAAGCCCTATAATTGACTTTAAGCAACAGTTGTCGTCTGCTATAAAATATTCCGTAAGTCGAATTTTCATGTTTTCGCGGGTACGTAACCGGCACCTGCGAGACAACAGACGACCTAAATGGGTTTGTTGTCACGGTAAAAAAAGACTGGAGAAGTAAAAAACAGATATTAGAAATTAAGTTCCCTATATTTGACCGATTAAGCAACAGGTGTCATCTGCTATGGAGTGTTCCGCAAGTCGATTTTTCGCGTTTTCGCGGATACGTAACCGGCACCTATGAGATGGTAGTCAACATAAATAGATTTGTCGTCACGGTATAAAGAGATTGGAGGGAAAAAATATGCATTAAAAATTTTGTTCCATTCGTTTGATTTATGCAATAAGAAGCATTCAGTATTTTTTTAGCCACTAGTCGCATTATTTTCTGGGGTTTTCGCATGAACGTAACTGGCACATATGAGACGGTAGTCAACGTGACTGGGTTTCTTGTTGCGGTTTGAAGAGATTAGAAAAATTACACCTCAGTTGCCTTTGTTTGATACATGCTAAGGAAGCAACTAAAAGAGTTTTCAGTCTTTTTTTAGCCACTTGTCACATTAATTTCTGGGTTTTTTTTTTTTTTTTACACTGTACATTGATCACTTTGGCTTATGGAAAGTTTCAATGTGCAGCATTTATTGTGGGCTGAGTTAGAAAGGCAAATCCAGTTAAGGGCTCGGGAGGGGAAGGGGGCGGGTGCATTGAGGGTTTAAGGGAAGTAACTCTTGAAAGCTTGAAAGGGGCTTGAAAAGACCCAAACATGGTCTTCTACACCCCTATTTTCTTAAATGTTTGCCCATTTTCAGTGAAATCCGGCATGTGTGGATGGTGCAGGCCTGGCAGTTTGCCAAGGACTGCACAGCAGCCTTTAAAGAAGACTTTAAATCCACTTATATGCCGTTTTTTTTTTTTCACTGTTTTTTATCGCTAAATTTTGGCGCCATTTTGGAGCGATTTTGAAGCTCTCTGATTGGCTGTTGAATATCTAAAGTCTTTTCTGATTGGCTGTTGGTTCCCATTCTGATTTGGGCTGTTGGTTCCCATTCTGATTTCCTTAAAGCTTCCCTGATTGGATAATTTCAGAGAGGGAAGAGATTTGATTGGCTGATGGGAAGGGGGGGGATATCTGTTTATTCTTATTAACCTTTTACCACACAATGACGCCTTTTAACACCCCTGAAAGAGAAGGCTTTTGAAAATAATCTGAGGAAAGGAGACAATGCAGGTTACCAGCATTTTCTCCTTTTCCCACAATGTTTTCTACCCTATCAAAGAAAAAATTGATTTTTAGTTATTCTTACATCTTACTGTATCTTTATGGCCAACTTCTGAATTCTTCAAACAAGAACAAGATTTTTTTATCGGAAAAAGTTTCCTCAACACCAACCAGTTGCTTCTGAATTTTTATATTTTTGCGCAGCGATTAAACATAAAATTGACTTTCGACTCTCGCGGTCGTCAAAATTGGTTCAATGTTTTCATGACCCTGGTAAGAAAACAGGGAAAAAATTTTGTTTACCTTTCTTTGATTTGTTTAACAGGTATCCTACAAAAGTGTCAAAGTAGATTTTACGATTTTATGCGCAGCACGTATCAGTCACGTATGGCTGACATGGTCATCGTAACCAAATCATTGGCCCTAGTGAGAGAAAATGAAAAAGAGAAAAAGCCCTATAATTGACTTTAAGCAACAGTTGTCGTCTGCTATAAAATATTCCGTAAGTCGAATTTTCATGTTTTCGCGGGTACGTAACCGGCACCTGCGAGACAACAGACGACCTAAATGGGTTTGTTGTCACGGTAAAAAAAGACTGGAGAAGTAAAAAACAGATATTAGAAATTAAGTTCCCTATATTTGACCGATTAAGCAACAGGTGTCATCTGCTATGGAGTGTTCCGCAAGTCGATTTTTCGCGTTTTCGCGGATACGTAACCGGCACCTATGAGATGGTAGTCAACATGAATAGATTTGTCGTCACGGTATAAAGAGATTGGAGGGAAAAAATATGCATTAAAAATTTTGTTCCATTCATTTGATTTATGCAATAAGAAGCATTCAGTACTTTTTTAGCCACTAGTCGCATTATTTTCTGGGGTTTTCGCATGAACGTAACTGGCACATATGAGACGGTAGTCAACGTGACTGGGTTTCTTGTTGCGGTTTGAAGAGATTAGAAAAATTACACCTCAGTTGCCTTTGTTTGATACATGCTAAGGAAGCAACTAAAAGAGTTTTCAGTCTTTTTTTAGCCACTTGTCACATTAATTTCTGGGTTTTTTTTTTTTTTTACACTGTACATTGATCACTTTGGCTTATGGAAAGTTTCAATGTGCAGCATTTATTGTGGGCTGAGTTAGAAAGGCAAATCCAGTTAAGGTAAGACCTGTGTAATGGAAAACAGCTATTTTCACTAAAATATCATCCTGCAAAATTAGCTATAGTTAAAAATGAGTATTATTGATCTACTTTCACCTTTTCCTTTTTTCCATTTTTTCCTTCTTTGAATTATCATTTATAAATCTAAAATCACTATATTCTCAATTCAAAAGGAGATAATAATTACCTCCCTTTTTAGAAAACAAACAAAAGTATCAGAAAATAAATTCAAGATAGACATAAACGGAATTTCTGATCCATTAGAAATGTGCAAAAATATTATTTCTGCATAAATCCTTATTTATCTTTATTTATCAACCAATTAAAATTTTTGCCAAATGTTCACCGGAAGTGCATTACACAGGTCTTACCTTAAGGGCTCGGGAGGGGAAGGGGGCGGGTGCATTGAGGGTTTAAGGGAAGTAACTCTTGAAAGCTTGAAAGGGGCTTGAAAAGACCAAAACATGGTCTTCTACACCCCTATTTTCTTAAATGTTTGCCCATTTTCAGTGAAATCCGGCATGTGTGGATGGTGCAGGCCTGGCAGTTTGCCAAGGACTGCACAGCAGCCTTTAAAGAAGACTTTAAATCCACTTATATGCCGTTTTTTTTTTTCACTGTTTTTTATCGCTAAATTTTGGCGCCATTTTGGAGCGATTTTGAAGCTCTCTGATTGGCTGTTGAATATCTAAAGTCTTTTCTGATTGGCTGTTGGTTCCCATTCTGATTTGGGCTGTTGGTTCCCATTCTGATTTCCTTAAAGCTTCCCTGATTGGATAATTTCAGAGAGGGAAGAGATTTGATTGGCTGATGGGAAGGGGGGGATATCTGTTTATTCTTATTAACCTTTTACCACACAATGACGCCTTTTAACACCCCTGAAAGAGAAGGCTTTTGAAAATAATCTGAGGAAAGGAGACAATGCAGGTTACCAGCATTTTCTCCTTTTCCCACAAGGTTTTCTACCCTATCAAAGAAAAAATTGATTTTTAGTTATTCTTACATCTTACTGTATCTTTATGGCCTACTTCTAAATTCTTCAAACAAGAACAAGATTTTTTTATCGGAAAAAGTTTCCTCAACACCAACCAGTTGCTTCTAAATTTTTATATTTTTGCGCAGCGATTAAACATAAAATTGACTTTCAACTCTCGCGGTCGTCAAAATTGGTTCAATGTTTTCATGACCCTGGTAAGAAAACAGGGAAAAATTTTGTTTACCTTTCTTTGATTTGTTTAACAGGTATCCTCCAAAAGTGTCAAAGTAGATTTTACGATTTTATGCGCAGCACGTATCAGTCACGTATGGGTGAGATGGTCATCGTAACCAAATCATTGGCCCTAGTGAGAGAAAATGAAAAAGAGAAAAAGCCCTATAATTGACTTTAAGCAACAGTTGTCGTCTGCTATAAAATATTCCGTAAGTCGAATTTTCATGTTTTCGCGGGTACGTAACCGGCACCTGCGAGACAACAGACGACCTAAATGGGTTTGTTGTCACGGTAAAAAAAGACTGGAGAAGTAAAAAACAGATATTAGAAATTAAGTTCCCTATATTTGACCGATTAAGCAACAGGTGTCATCTGCTATGGAGTGTTCCGCAAGTCGATTTTTCGCGTTTTCGCGGATACGTAACCGGCACCTATGAGATGGTAGTCAACATAAATAGATTTGTCGTCACGGTATAAAGAGATTGGAGGGAAAAAATATGCATTAAAAATTTTGTTCCATTCATTTGATTTATGCAATAAGAAGCATTCAGTATTTTTTTAGCCACTAGTCGCATTATTTTCTGGGGTTTTCGCATGAACGTAACTGGCACATATGAGACGGTAGTCAACGTGACTGGGTTTCTTGTTGCGGTTTGAAGAGATTAGAAAAATTACACCTCAGTTGCCTTTGTTTGATACATGCTAAGGAAGCAACTAAAAGAGTTTTCAGTCTTTTTTTAGCCACTTGTCACATTAATTTCTGGGTTTTTTTTTTTTTTACACTGTACATTGATCACTTTGGCTTATGGAAAGTTTCAATGTGCAGCATTTATTGTGGGCTGAGTTAGAAAGGCAAATCCAGTTAAGGGCTCGGGAGGGGAAGGGGGCGGGTGCATTGAGGGTTTAAGGGAAGTAACTCTTGAAAGCTTGAAAGGGGCTTGAAAAGACCAAAACATGGTCTTCTACACCCCTATTTTCTTAAATGTTTGCCCATTTTCAGTGAAATCCGGCATGTGTGGATGGTGCAGGCCTGGCAGTTTGCCAAGGACTGCACAGCAGCCTTTAAAGAAGACTTTAAATCCACTTATATGCCGTTTTTTTTTTTCACTGTTTTTTATCGCTAAATTTTGGCGCCATTTTGGAGCGATTTTGAAGCTCTCTGATTGGCTGTTGAATATCTAAAGTCTTTTCTGATTGGCTGTTGGTTCCCATTCTGATTTGGGCTGTTGGTTCCCATTCTGATTTCCTTAAAGCTTCCCTGATTGGATAATTTCAGAGAGGGAAGAGATTTGATTGGCTGATGGGAAGGGGGGGGGATATCTGTTTATTCATATTAACCTTTTACCACACAATGACGCCTTTTAACACCCCTGAAAGAGAAGGCTTTTGAAAATAATCTGAGGAAAGGAGACAATGCAGGTTACCAGCATTTTCTCCTTTTCCCACAAGGTTTTCTACCCTATCAAAGAAAAAATTGATTTTTAGTTATTCTTACATCTTACTGTATCTTTATGGCCTACTTCTAAATTCTTCAAACAAGAACAAGATTTTTTTATCGGAAAAAGTTTCCTCAACACCAACCAGTTGCTTCTAAATTTTTATATTTTTGCGCAGCTATTAAACATAAAATTGACTTTCGACTCTCGCGGTCGTCAAAATTGGTTCAATGTTTTCATGACCCTGGCAAGAAAACAGGGAAAAATTTTGTTTACCTTTCTTTGATTTGTTTAACAGGTATCCTACAAAAGTGTCAAAGTATATTTTACGATTTTATGCGCAGCACGTATCAGTCACGTATGGGTGACATGGTCATCGTAACCAAATCATTGGCCCTAGTGAGAGAAAATGAAAAAGAGAAAAAGCCCTATAATTGACTTTAAGCAACAGTTGTCGTCTGCTATAAAATATTCCGTAAGTCGAATTTTCATGTTTTCGCGGGTACGTAACCGGCACCTGCGAGACAACAGACGACCTAAATGGGTTTGTTGTCACGGTAAAAAAAGACTGGAGAAGTAAAAAACAGATATTAGAAATTAAGTTCCCTATATTTGACCGATTAAGCAACAGGTGTCATCTGCTATGGAGTGTTCCGCAAGTCGATTTTTCGCGTTTTCGCGGATACGTAACCGGCACCTATGGGCCGACACTTACCGCGTCGTGAGGACAAATCAACGCTCTCAGACCCTCGTCGTGAGGACACTATGGGAAAGTGAGGACACAATTTTTGTCCTCACTATTACTATGTCGATTTACATTCCGCATAGTCCAAAACGGATTTTTAAAACTTTTTTTTGCTGTGAGGACACAAGTCCTCATAGTCATTTCTCTCACTCTCTTGACCGTGACGTGAATTTTCAATTCTAATGTTGAGTAGAATTGGACGGATACCAGTCACCTACTCCGTGGATCAAAGGATGGGTACCAGACGGAACCGGATGTGCATATATGCTTTGATGGCGGGATGAAATTGAAGCGAAATACTGAAATAAAGGTAATTATTTCCATAATTTACTTTTATATTTGTACAGGATATCGATTTTATCCATGAATTGTTGATTTTTTATTGAATTTCTACCAGTTTCGACGAGTACAAGCCAGATTAATTCAGTATGAGTGGAAATTGTGAAGAATGTTTCTTGCTTCGTTGTGTCATCGTACGTAGTGTTCCAAAATTCAATCGATGCTCTCATGATAGCCTTGAGTGTTCGAATTCCGTGATGATAAGGAAACATCAAAATAGAACAAAGAGTTTCGAGAGGAATAGTAAGAAGAAAGTGCTTGTCTGCATAAAATAATCCTTTCTGATCGTTTTCATGTAAAAAAAAATTGATGTTAATTTCAACAGTCAGCCGCTTAAAAACGAACATGCCGTTGGCCTCCTTGAGCCAAAATGGCGTGACCTAATATCTGGCAGCTCGGCAGTAATACTTTAATTTCTTTTTGAAATGGCATGATAAAAATTTAAGGCATAGACAAAACAACACACATTTTTCGTTAAAATGATTCCTTTGACCACTTGTTAGCTCATACTGTTAATTTATCAATGGGTATACCCTATTACCCTACAGAATCTACGTGCGGACAGGAAGAGTTAAATCAATGGACTGAAGTACTAAACTGTATTACGCTCAGTACAATGCAAATGACAAAATTTTAGACTTGTCCAAACTGAAAGCATTTGTAGATGAGAAGATAAAAGTTACTCAAAAATTGAAAGTTGACTTCAGAAGAGTAGAAAACATTGTGGGAAAAGGAGAAAATTCTGATTACCAGCATTTTCTCCTTTTCCCAAAATGTTTTCAGAAGGTTTCTTCCTATGGGTCGTAAAAACCAGGGATTGTTTGGTAAAGGGTTAAGTCTTTTCCAAATGAAAGAAATTTGGACCAGTCCAAATTGAAAGGATTTGAAAATTACAAGAAGTACCGGACTCAAAAACAGAATTTTGTTTCAAGTTGTAATTACCATGAACAGGCCCGTAGGAACAGGGGGGGGCTAGGGGGGGCTCAGCCCCCCCCCCCCCAAATAATTTTGAAAATCATAGTAACTAAAATACGAGTTCTTAGCGCAATGAAACTACCACGCAAAAAACCTCAGTATTTCGAAGTTAGCCCCCCCCAATCTTGAAATCCTTCCTACGTCGCTGATGAATTATTTGGTAAAAGGTTAAATAGTCAAATCATATTGCAAGGATACTTTCTGGCCATAAATGATGAGTCATCACAAAAGAGAATTAGATTGTAATGCTTGCTAATCAAATCTAAATTATATAATAAGCAATCAAATCTAAATTATATAATAAGCAATCATCTTTCGGTAACTCTAGGCTGTGTTACTCTTTACCAGACAATTTCGAGTTTTCTTGACGGTGAGAAAAAAGCCACTGAAAACACTGTGGGAAAAGCTGAAATGATGGTAACCAGCATTTTCCCTTTTCCTACAATGTGTTCTGCCCTCCAATAGCAAGCTTTAATCTTAGAACCAAGTTAATTTTTTTGTCTGCAAATCCTTCAGTTTGGACCAGTCTAAGATAATTATGTTGTTTGGAAAAGTGTTAAATAAAGTCTGCTGTAACCTGCACTAATTTATCGATTGCTGTCCTTGATAGTTTAACCTCATTATCTCCCACAAGATGGCATTCTATAAATATTCATTTATCTAATATGGGCATCCTGGGTACTGAACCGAATCACTTTCCTACGAGACAACCGTTACTTTGAATTTAAAATTTGAATAAAGGTTAATCAATAAAACCCTACCTCATGCAACTATTATCAGCAGTTTAGAGAAATCTGAAGCTAAAGCAGGTCTCATTTCTCCTCAAATGTATTGATAAAAATTATTTTCAACATTGCTACTTTAAGCGTAATATTACAGTCAGCCCGCTTTCTGGGCTAGTGATGCGTCATATAAGACAGTCGAATCTTCAAAAAATATGACATGCGCAGACAACAAGTTTAATCTGTAAAAGTTTAACATCTTGCTGTAAATCATTTAAAAGTGGGTGTGTACTGTGTTGGAAAATACACACTGCAGTCACAACCCTTACCTCGACTATCAACTAATAAATGCTTTATAATTTCTTTTTAGATCTGAATTGCCAGTGCTGAAGAAAAAGCGCTGGTCCGAGGTCCGGGACCTACTGTAGGGCTCTGTACCGGTACTTGATATATATCTAAAACCGGTATTTTACATTCAATAGATATATCGGATCGAACGTTTCTGTATCGAACAAAATATCGATCATCAAAAGAAAATAAAAGTAAAGCATATAAATACCCAATTTAGTTGTTTTTAACGGCGAAATTCATTACAAGTTTACTTTAGGTAATCTCTAAAGTCGAGTAGTAGAGGTAGGTGTGGCTACCTGGGAAACTTAAAACCAATCGAAATGCGTCATTCTTTATTACTCGCCCTGTACCCATTACACAATGGATGACAATTAGCTAATACCCCTATTCTCGTTCCCCCGTCATGTTGTTTGAAATCTGCAAATTATGCATCAATCAGCAGATTGCAGACAGATTTATGCTGATAATTGGTCAATATAGTTGATTAAAGAAAGGTAATGAACATCTCGTGATGTGATCGAGAGGTAGCGATGGAAATAATTGAAGCCGTGACCTTTCAACCTTCCTAAGATTTTATTTGGTTGATCTTTTAATATTGCCGAAAAATGTGGTTCGAAAATCAAATCTCTTTTTCCGTTAGTTTATCTGAAATCAGTGTTCCGACTCGCGTAAATTATTGTGTAAATCATTTTATATACTTGAAATTTGCATTACAAATGTTAATCACACGCGAGACCTCACGTAAGAAAAAAAAAAAAAAAAAAAGGCCATTATCTGTTTATCGTGAGTAAAATAACAGGTTTTGATGCTACATGTAGTTCTAATCCTTATTGAGAAATCTATGTCGAATCATGCGAACATACCTATCCAGAAATTAACACGCATGAAAAATTGTTCGGTGAAAAAAAAAAAAAACACGGAAACCCATGACACAACAAAATGTCTCCTTGACATTGTCCGATCAGAGTCCTCTTAGACTGTCTTTTCAGCTTTTTAATGAGTAGTAAATGTAGATCTAGTTAGAATTCATATTAATTTAGGCCTAAATAATTATGAAATTTCAATGCAATCTAGAAGTGTTAAGTTTGCGGTATTTTGTTTTTCAGGTATGCTGAAAAAAGAACAAACACAATTTTTGCATTTTTTTCTTTCTTTTATTGAAAATTGAAATATCATATGATATATCGAATATCCATCATTTTGTATCGATACAAATATTGTATCGATCAAACTGACCGATACGGAGCCCTAACCTACTGAAATGGAGATCGGACCGGGGGAAAAAAACAAGGCGAGGGTCCGATGGACCTGTCAAAATGGAGGTCAGACCTGCCCAGTCTTCATGATAAAAAGTCTGATGCCCAGAAATAAATTCAGAATGACTAATTGGGTTGAATTAAGAGTAATAATTCTAATGAAAATTTGAGTCTGTTTGTTTAGGATTATCTTTGTGTGAAAGTGAACTACTTCGAGATTTTTCGGTACACCGGTCGTGAGAGAACGCCATGACATTGACTTATTTAAGTCATTGTAATATCAACAGTTTTCCCTGGTTCCCAGTTTACCTGACATCAGTAATAGTTGCCAGTGGTGAAGCCAGTTAAAATCTATGAATATAACGTCTGCACTTTTTGCTAAAAGCTTACGATAAAATGCATATTTAAACCTTGGTCGTCATCAAATTTGAAACAGAAAACACTGGGAGAAAATAGAACAGAGCTACATAATTAGAGGTAGATAGAAAGTATAAGAACAAAGATAGGGTTGGTTCGTTGAACATCAAATTGAAAGTTGGTCGTAGGTTTCGTCCCACAATGCAACTGTTCAACTCTGACTAACACACACAAAAGAAATATGTGAAATTGCAAATTTTGTTTTGGTCATCATAACAGTGCTAATTGTAAATGCTTCCTATGTGCCTGACGTATATTTGTCTTCAACTGAAGGCACTAAGAGCAAAAGTAAATTGAAATGGTACTCAGTAAGGGATTTTTTGGGTGTGTGTGTGGGGTGGGACAGTGGTCAATTTGGACTTGCCCAAGTATACTTTGTACCCTCCTGTTGTAAGGGCCCAGCTATTTCTATCACTATTTTTCAGCCCTGATTGCGCTTTGGAAATCTTTACCCCAGTTTGGTTACTTGTCTTTTTATATCATTCTAAGTCGTCAAAATGCCAAAACTGATCAATTTTCTGAATGCATTTGATTTTGAAAAGTGTACTGATTCATCTTTGAATTTTAGAATTGTAAAAAGGGTCAATTAGTAGACCATACGGTTATCTATATTACAGTGAACTAGTGGGCCGTATTTAGATTGACTAAAACTGAAACAGTAAGAGTAATGAATTAGAGTCAAATACCTGTCCTTTCAATCTAAACTTACAAGTAAAGAACAAAAACTGAGTGTTCTAAACTTTTATTTCCTCACAATAGGTGATAATAACAACTTTTACTTAGTCACTTATGGCTTTACATCAGCGTTACTCATTCTTTAGGTTTTTTTTTTCATTCCTACTGATTGGTTGGTTAGTACATTCTTCAGATGGAATTTCACATTTCACAAAGTCCTTTGATTATGCACTTATAAGAAGCTCCCCTAGGTGTTTCAAGCTGAAAATTCTTGGGAAAAAATGTGTCTTATTGTCGTGCATATATGGTAATTGGCCACAATATTTTTGGATTTAGGACGCTATTTGGAAATAAGAAAAACGGCCTCCGTTTCCAGTAACCCTGGCAACTTGTTATTTTTTTAAGCTTGAATTGTGGTGATATTCAGTTGCAAAAACACATTTAAATATTTGGCAAGCATCACAACCTGAAATACCGTGTGACCAGTTCAAGGATACTCACAGAATTTGAACACTCAATGATACTTGATTAAAGACAAAATTCATATAAACTGGATTCATTTTAGTTGAATTTATAAATTATCTCATCAAAGTAGAAAGTATTGAACAAGATCTACGCACCCTTGTATCGACCCTTTGACACTTTTTTCGTTTGATCTTATATCTAATAATTATGAGAGGCTTTTTCATGAAACAAATGTTCCCAGTCTGATATGATGTTCCCAGTCTATGAATGCTTTCAGCCAATCAAATGTGTTGTAAATGGTTAAAACTCAGTGTGCAAGCGCCCAATGGATGAAAAGAACATAGAAATTAACCAAGTTCAGATAGAATCTACAAATACTGGTGTTATTATTATTATGTGAGATACTTAGATAATATTTGAGAGCATTTACACATAAATTACTCGATTTTCCTAGTAGATAAGGTAACCGTTAAAATGCTTATGTGCATGGAAATCGGGTGGACCAGATTGTTAAACAAAATGTTTAATGCACTGAAGACATATAAATACTTCAAACAACAGAAACAAAGATAGTTTTAAAAACGACACAGACATATGAACTTGTAAGGCCATGGTATGATGTCCAGCTTTTAAAAGTGTAGAAGAGGTTCTGTCGGGTGCCTTTTGCATGCCATTTATGATTGTTAGCTTTTTAAAAGGATTTTGAGGAATTATTAATAATTTGAATGTCTCCTTGTCAATTAAGTACTCTACTGAGTATGATTTATTTTAAAATTTGTGCCTGCAGGGAAGTGTAAATGGACCATTCCATTTTAACTCACTTGAGCATGAAGTGCAGAGTTATGTGCAAGGTGAGCTATTGTGATCAGTCATCGTCTGTTGTCTGTCCATCTGTCTGTCTATGTTTTCTTTCAAAATTTTCTCCTCCTTAACCAGTGAGCAAATCGAACTGAAATTTGACAGGGATGTTCGTTTGGTGAAGCTTCAGCAAAGTTATAAAAAAACAATACATGTAATGAAAATAAAAAATTCTAAATTCTGTCAAAGTCTCTGGTTGTCATGGTAACAGAAAGGCTGAAATAAAGGTAATATCTTCAAACAACCTATGACAAATAAAGGCCTAGAGATTTACACTTTTGCATATTGCACCACATCTTCGCGAGCCAAGTTTACGATCACTACCTTGGCTGATTGAGCCCGATTTCAAGATTCCTGCTGTTACGGGAGACCACTCCTTCCTGCATGGCATTCTCCCGATTTAAATACAATACCTGGCTACTGCGTCATGGAGATATCTCTTTGGCTCAGTGGTTAAGGTATTGGCCTTGCGTCCGGGAGTTCGGGGTTCGAATCCCGCTCGGTACCTTATTTCTGCCATGCATTTATTCATTTGTTTCTTTGTTACGGACTTTGTTCGTAAGATGGGGGCTCGTCCGGGATTGGCCATTGAGCCATTAATCCCATTTGTTGTCCAAAATCGGACTTCCTGCCTAATAAGGCTTTGAGTCATCAATAAATGATGACTTTAAGAGGGGGTGTGTTACGGGAGACCACTCCTTCCTGCATGGCATTCTCCCGATTTAAATACAATACCTGGCTACTGCGTCAGGGAGATATCTCTTTGGCTCAGTGGTTAAGGTATTGGCCTTGCGTCCGGGAGTTCGGGGTTCGAATCCCGCTCGGTACCTTATTTCTGCCATGCATTTATACATTTGTTTCTTTGTTACGGACTTTGTTCGCAAGACTGCGATCATGCGCCCTCTATTGGATGCTGGTTATGACTCCCCTAAGAGCTACATCATGTTTCTAAAAACAAAATCGTTTTACAAACCGCTTACGAATACACATGAAGCGATAAGTAGACATCCACATGGGTTTCCATGTTTTACCTTTTATTCGAAAGGTAGATACCTTGTTCTATTTTTGTCAAAGATTAAATGCTACGAGCGGTTTCATTCGTTGCAGCTAGAGCTGGCTGCATCCAATGAAAAAGTGTATCGGGTGAACGTAAAAATCAAGCTCGAGCCACCAAGGGTAGAGTAACTTAGTGAATCATCGGCCTTGGTTTGCGAAGATGATTGCACCACCCAGTTTCATATTTGAATGTTGCATGTTGCATCACCTGATGACCGCTTATAACAGTTGTTAGAATAATGCCTTTTGGGTCCTATTTGGTGCTTTTATGCACAAGGAGATTCAGGTTGGTTTGATTGATTGTATGGGGTTAAATGCAGCTTTCAACATGATTTAAGTCATATGGGCTACAGCACCTACCCATGGATTCCTGGTATTTCTCAAACCAGTACTACCACAACATCCTATCCGAGCCTCCTGCTCATCCCAGTTGGGCAATTATTCACCCATTGGTGAGAGACAAATGACTATGTCAAATGTTGGAAAGAATGTTGGAAAGAATGTTGGCCTGGCTAGGGGATCAAACCCGTGACCCCATGATTCGCAGTCCACTGCCCTGCCAACTGCACTACGACCTCAGCCAACTAAGATGGGTGATTATGGACAATAACAGTCCTCTTTTTATTTGAGATATTAACGATCAGACTAATAGAATAACCTCAAATTCAGGGGTTTTGGTGAAGTATCAAACATTATATACTAAGTAAGTATACTCTCAAATCCTACAAAAAATCAAGATTAATTTTATACATGCACAACGATTGGGATCTTAAATTCAATGTTGACAAATGTCAAGTCATATATTACAAACCTAAAAATCTAAAAAACTAAATTTCATTAATGATAAAGAGCTTAGGAAACAGAAGAGTTTTGTTTGAAGGGATCTTAAATTTAGTAAAAATATATTTCAACAAAGATAAATAAGGCCAGCAGCATGTTGTCTCTTTTACAAGAGCTTTCAATTACAAGTTTGAAGTTAGTTTCTTGAGAAAATTAGATCAAATTAAAAAATAGCCTTTATTATGTGGCTGAGTGGTGACACTGGTGAGCATGTCGGACTCATGACCTGGTGGTTGTGAGCTCGATACACAGTTGAGGCGAACCTCCTTCTGGCGTATTTTCGCGTCTCACCTATGCTGAAGCATGCGAGAAAAGTAGTGACTTAGGAAAGAAAGTAGTGTTAGTACTGGTATGAGAAAGCCAGAAGACACATGTGCATCACCGACTGCCATGATATGACCTTAGCTGTTAAAGTGGCATTAAACCCCAACACAACCAACCAACCTTTATTATGGGTGGGTGTTATTTAAAATATGCAGTCAGGAAATGCCTTTGTTCAAAGTTTCTTCTTTAAAACCACTTTATATATTAACTCATTACCACACAAGACAATTTTGGACTGGTCCAAATTGAAAGCATTTGCAGACGACAAAATAAAGGTGACTGAAAAATAGAAATTTGTTCTGGAAAGGGTAAAAAACACCGTGGGAAAAGAAGAAACTGCTGGTTACCAGCATTTTCTCCTTTTCCCACAGTGTTTTCAAAAGGCTTCTTTCTCAGGGGCGTCGAAAGTAGGGATTGAGTGGTAATGGGTTAAAACAAAGAAACAAGGCTTGAATTGTTGTTATTTTTTGTGGTATGACTGGTTTCACAAAACAGGTCCAGACATCAAACAATAATAATTTCTAGTGTCATTTGACTTTATCATTGTATCTGTGTGACTTTTTCATTTTTTTCTGTATCTTACCTTGACCCAGGAATACTCAATTTTTACACAAACATGTAGTGTTCAAAAGGGTCACTGGAGGCCAAACTGAGAAAATTGGCAGCCCACATAATTCAGCTCTGATTATAAACTGACGTGGGTAAAGATATTCAATGCACCATGTAAGGCAATCAAATTTAATTTTAAGGAACAGCTAGTCAGCTACAAAATCTTTTCAAATATGGTAAGAATGGTATTCTTGATCTTATTTTTATCAAGTCTAAAACATGGTGATCCCAAGATTTTTTTCTGTCAAAGGAACATCATTTTGAGAGATTATTTCTTGTTAAATATGAACATTCTATTGAGAAAAAGACCATGAGACCATTTCATTCTAATTAAAGAAAATACAATGTCTTTTTCAATGAAGCAATGATAGGATTGATTAAGCATATTATTTATTATAATTTTAATATAAAACAGATAAAGTTTATATCTTTTTAACTTGACAGAAACGATAAAGTCTTAACTCGTTACCAAACGACAAAATGTTAGACTTGCCCAAATCGAAAGCATTTGCAGACAACAAAATGTAAGTGACTGAAAATTTGAAATTTGTGTTGGGAAGGTTAGAAAACATTGTGTGAAAAGGAGAAAATGCTGGTTACCAGCATTTTCTCCTTTTCCCACAATGTTTTCTAAAGGCTTCTTTTTCAGGGGCGTCAAAAGTAGGGATTGTGTGGTAATGGGTTAAATGGAAAATGTATCATTATATTCTTTTCTTTTTAGTAAGGACACAATCTACAATTTAGTAAATGTAAATTTTGTCTTTCTATTCTGTTTTATAAAAATGTGGATATACATGTATGTCATGCAATTGTAACTCACTTTTCTGTATTGTGAGGACAGTCTACATTGAAATTGTGATTATCTCTCTATCTTGTTTTGTGAGGACATTGTCCAGAGAGTGCATGCAACTGTAACTCTCAGTTTTGTTTTGTGAGGACACAGTCTACAAAGTAAATACATTTATCTCTCTATTCTGTTTTGTGAGGACATTGTCCAGAGAGTGCATGCAACTGTAACTCTCATTTTTGTTTTGTGAGGACACAGTCCACATTGAAATTGTCATTATCTCTCTATCTTGTTTTGTGAGGACATTGTCCAGAGAGTGCATGCAACTGTAACTCTCATTTTTGTTTTGTGAGGACACAGTCTACAAAGTAAATACATTTATCTCTCTATTCTGTTTTGTGAGGACATTGTCCATAGAGTGCATGCAACTGTAACTCTCATTTTTGTTTTCTGAGGACACAGTCTACATAGTAAATACATGTAGAAGATGTACATATATCAAACTTTTGTGACTCACTGCAATCGGTTCAAGAATTATCTCCTCTGGAAATTTGTAATTTTGGCCTAATTATTGCTCTAAGGCAGTAGGAACATGAAACTTCATACAACCGTTGACCATGATTCTAGTAGGTGCCATCAAAGTTTTGGGTCACATAGGTAAAAGGTTCTAGGTCCCAGATTTAGTTTGTTTGAAAATAATTCCTTTGCTCTAGAAATCAGAAGGCTTAGAGGATAGATATTTGATATGTACAGGGGTGTGTGTGTGGGGGGGGGGGGGGGGGCAGGCCCCTCCAATAATTTTATCACATGATACTACAGATTTTTCTAGAATCTTTAGAATCATTTGATGTCCATAAATGTCTTAAAATCAAAAAAAATAATAGCAATAAGTAATACAAAAATATGCTTCCTTGCATTTCTTGTGACGTCAGCGAATGGCCACTCGGATAAATCAAAATGTCCTGATAGAGCTGTAAAACATGACAGATATCTCCGGTTGAAAGGTGTCTACTGAGGTATCGTCGGATGACGCAGGTACATTAATGTCTTGTCTATCGCTAGGCTGAAGGAGGTTATGATCAATGTTTGTTCGTGGGTGATTTTGGTTGGGAAAGGCTGTCGGGTGCTCGCGCCAGCAATCGAGACGTTGCACTCCTTGTGTTTATATTATATAGGGAGGGATTTTTTTTTCCATATTTTATCATTTATTTTGGTTATAGAATGTCAGATTCCTGTGATTAAGGTAACCATAATGTTATGGTCCATATTTTCAGTCCATATGTCTTGAATCAAGCAACTTTGCGAAATGTTGGATACAGTGCTTTGATAGAGGCCTAGACAGCCAAGATTCATCAAAGAACTTACTGCATGGCTATTCAGCAGGAAAAATGTAACTTCTAGCTAGCTGTTGATGTAAATCCAACGTCTGACCTGGTCACATTATGAAAAATACTGTTTTGCGATTTGAATACCGCTGATTGCCATACAAAATACTGGTAAAAATGGCAGACCTATTACATTCAAATCCCCAACTCAAAAGTTGTTAAATGAACACAACTCTTTATCTGTTTACTCAAGAACACACGGGCTCGACAGTTCAGTGTATGTGCATTAGTGTTAAGTTAGTATGTGTGTCCTTCCGAATTTGTGCAGTCCATAACTTCTACAAGTGTAGACGGATTTCGAGATAACTTGGCACAATTGTTTTGCACAATTGTTCCCCATCATGAGTAGATGTGCCATCTGAAACATTTGTTTAGGTAGGGTCAGGGTCACAGCTAAAGGTCAAAGTTTTGTCAGGACCATAACTTCTACATTTATGGGTAGATTTCAATATGAATTTGTACAATTATTCTCCATCATGAGTAGAAGAGCCCTTTGAAACATTTGATCAGATAGGTCAAAGGTCAAGGTCAAACTTGAAGTTCAAAGTGTCCAATATAAATAAAAAAAAAATCTTTGTAGGCTGAACACCTTTTGTCCTTGGACAACCATTCTAATTGAAATTAAATGTTCATCCTTAGAAACCTAAATATTGTGCACAAAACAAAAAGCCAGTGTTTGTAGATTATACTTTTGAAAGTTTGATTGACTTATCATACCCTTGGTATGTGTCAATTTTGCAGATTAAGGATATTAAGTAAAATTATTACAGAAACAAATTTTGCTGTTTTTATGCAACACACATATATTATTGTTCAAATTTGTTAGCAGCAACTATCATTAAACAGCAAATTGACAGTTATAGTTCTTTCTTTTTTTAACAAAAGGGGATAAAATGGTTGAAGGCTTGTATAATTATAGTTAAAATTTCAGAAATCTTTTGTCAAACCATATTGCATAGATGAACTTTCATATGAGGTATGTCATATTATAAAGTCAACCTCAATCAACCTATTTAGCTTTTTTCTGAGAAAAAGTCAGATGTGTTCCTTAGATCAAGATGTTTAAGATTTCTAAAGATTCATTTGCCATATTTTGTGTGATTCAGATTGATTGTATGGGGTTTATCGGCACTTTCAACAGTATTTCAGTGCTGGTGCTGGTGTACCTAACGATGGCTTTCTGTCGTTTCTCACACCAGTACAATCACAACATTCAATCTGAGCCACCAGCTGCTCACCCCACTAAGACGCAATACTTATTGTTCGCCTATTTGTGAGAGACAAATTACACATTTCACAATGACTTTTGTCAAATGTCAGAAAGAATGTTGGCTTGTGTGATTTAGAAGAAATTCTGTAATGATCATGCGCAAGATATTCTGAATGAAAATTTTAAAAATTCTGAGGAAATCTCGATGTAAAGAACACACCTTACATGTTGCTAGAGCCTTTGCATAGGCTGCTACAGTGTTGTCACCAATAATTATATTTGACACTTTGCAGTCTGGTGACTAAATGCACTTTTTAGCTCACCTGATCACCTGAGCAAAACATGGTAATGGTGAGCTTTTGTGATTCTTGAATGTTTGCAGCAACATTATTGGCCCAATCCTTTTGAAACTTGGTCAAAATGTTTGTCAAGTTATGAGGATGAACGCTAATTGATAGTGATGGCATTCATTTGAAATCACACAAAAAGGTGTGATATTATTGACAGTTTCTTTGTTTCATTCTAGAGATCACACTATTGACTTAATACTTGTCAGATCATCAGGTTGAAGTCTCTTAAAAATGGGGGTCATTCCATATGAAATCATGAGGAAAAGGGCCGTGAAGACAATGCCATTGTCTACACTGTAGAGATCACAATTTTGGCTGTCTTTTTTATAGCTTGCCCAAAATGTTTGCATGGTCATGAGGATGGACCTTATTGAAAATGGATCATTAAATATGAAAACATGATAGAAAAGGGAAAAATGACAATTTCTTTTTACACTTTAGGAGTCACTGCTTGGGCTCAATCTTCTCCAAATTTGCATGGAATAAGGAGTGGCACCAGCCCAGTCATTAAGTTTCATAACAATATTCATTACTAGATCATTGATGAGCCAAGCCCACTTAGATCACTTGGTAAAATATGGTGCCCTCAATCCTAGGGTCGTAAGTTCAAACGCGGCTCAGCCAACATTCTTTTATGGTAACGTTACACTTAGTATCTGTTATTATGCTCTCTGAAGGGCAAGCATATAGCCACTGCTTGGTCTGTCCGTCCATCCTTCTTTCCATCCGTCTGTCCGAAGGAATTTCTCCACAACCCTTTGACCCAATTGGATGAAACTTCACATACAAACTCCTTATGATATTGTGCAGATGACTTTTACCCAGTTTTTGTAGAGCCCACTTGCATTGAGCAAGACAAGTTGACACAATGACAGTTTAGTGTATGTGTGTTAGTTTATGTGTATGCCTGTTTGTCCGAATTTGTCCTGACCATAACTACTACATTTATGGATGGATTTTAAAAAAAATGGGCACAATTGATCTCCATCATGAGTAGATGTACCATTGGAACCATTTGTTCCATAGGTTGAAGATCAAGGTCACAGCTAAAGGTTAAAGTTTTGTAGGGACCATAACTCCTACATTTATGGATAGATTTCAGTAGAAATTTACACAATTGTTCTCCATCATGAGTAGATTGCCATTTGAAACATTTGTTCAGGTAGGTCAAAAGTCAAGTCACACATGAAGTTCAACTATTTGTGGGCTTGACACCAGTTGTCCTTGGATAATCATTCTAGTTTTAAATATGTTGGAATAAAAATAATATTTTAGAATGATATCTCTGACTGTCAGTACCTCAGTCAATGTATGTCATACTATATGTGACAAGAACTTGTTCAGGAGCATAATCTCTCTCTGACGGCTCTTGGTTATGATAATTGTTTTCCAGGCCTTATCTTCTTAAGCATGCAAGCCACCAATTTGAAACACACACACACTGATGGAACATGCTTTGAACATGTATAGCACACAAAAAAATTTGACATGAAACTTTCCTCAAAGGGAGATCATGTTTGAATGAAAAAAATGAACTGTTAACAGTTAATACACTCACCATAGTACCTCACTGGATTTATGTGAAACTTTTTGTGACAAGCACTTGTTCAGGAAGCATATTCTGTCGCCAAGTGCTTTTCCTTTATCAGGAGGACTTAAAAAAAAATGCTTCAATGATTGTAAGACATAATTCTTTCTTAATTTCTTATTTTTCAGCATTGATGCCACTTACTCAAAAGGATGGCTAGCACAGTACGTAAATGATGCCAAAGAAGGACAACCATCATGTAATTCTAAAATGAAACTTTACATTCAAGTACAAACCAAGACTTCTTGAGTTTGCATCACATTCTTTTGATTATGGAGATGAAAACAACCTTTGGTGGTGCGAAAAGGGCAAGTATTTTAACATTGACATGATTGATCTATACTAATAGTAAATAGTTACTATTCAACCCAAATACAAAGTGGAGGAGGTATACTGATTTCACCATGTCTGTTTGTCCATCCATCTGTCCTTCTGTAGACTTTTCCTTTCCATGCTCTAACTCAAAATCCATTAAATTTTGACCTAGGATCATGAAACTTTACAAATTGTTGCCCGTGAGGTGCCCTATAAATATTGGTCTCATTTGTCAAAGGTCAAGGTAACAGGTGAACTTGGCTTGAAAACTATTTTTGGGCTCTAACTCAAAAGCCATTTGACCTATGGCCATTGAACTTTATATTAATGTTGCCTATGACCCAAGGAAGTGCCTCATTGTTTTTGGGTCATATACATCCAACTTGCACCGGTCAAGGTAATAAATGAACTTTGTTTTAGAAACTGTTCCCTTCTCTCATAGCACTTTCTTAAAGTTTGTGTGTATGGGGGAGGGGTTATGTATTTGTACGCTTTGCCCACAGTTCTTGTTGAAAAAAGGAGTAGGGGACTACTTTGGTATTCTTTGAGAACAGAGTGGCCTTTTTGATGCCATTTAATGATGATATTTAGGAAAACATGTGAAATAGAGAAATTGCTGGTGACCGATTCCTCCTTTTCTCACAATGTTGTCCAACTTTTATGGTACTTTTTGTTATGCTGGCTGAAAAAATTTCGGTGAGTATAGTTGCCATGCTGTGCGTCTGTTTGTCCGTCCATCCACACGTCTGTCTGTCCGAAGCCATTTCTCCACAACCCCTTGACTAAATTGGATGTAACTTCATATATCAAATTCTTGGAACATTTCCCAGATACCATTTTCCTTGTTTCTCAATTTGAGGCTGTGTTTTGGAAAAAAGGGACTTAATGTAAAAATTAGTTTTTCTCTAGTATCTCCTAAATTACTGGTCAGAATTTTATGAAATTTCATATTTAAGTTGCTCATCAAAAGCCCCAGACCATGCACTATTTGTAGTTCATTTACACAAAAGTGTATTACGGGAAAAGGGGACTTAATGTATTATAGCTTTATGCTTCTTTTTTTTGGGGGGGGGGGTTGATGAAAGTTTGTGATGGCAATTACTTCAAAAGCATTACAGCCATTAGTCTCAAATTTGATACACAGATAGCTATTCAACAAGAACCAAAACTCTATCAAAATTTTTAGGGAAATTATCCCCCTTTGATTTTTTGAAGAATTTATTCCTATAAGGAAAATATCTCTGGAAAAGCTGAAGCCATTTACTTGAAATTTTATAGACAGATAGATTGCTTTGAGAGAAAGAGTAGTTTACACTTGATTCTCAATTAAACTCTTTACCAAACAACAAAATTTTAGACCTGTCCAAATTGAAAGCATTTGCAGATGACAAAATAAATGAAACTCAAATAGCGAAATTTGTTTCCAGCTGGGTAGAAAACATTCTGGGAAAAGGAGAAAATGCTGGTTAGTAGCATTTTCTCCTTTTCCCACAATGTTTTCAAAATGCTTCTTTCTCAGGGTTGTTAAAAGTCGGGATTGTGTGGTAAAGAATTAAGAATGTGTTGTGGGAAAAGGGGGCTCCATGTTTAAATTTGTTTTTCTCTAATATCTTCTAAATTTTTGGTCATATTTTCATGAAATTTCACTTTTAACTTATTCATCAAAACCTCCTGACCATATACTCTTTATATTTCATTAATGAAAACAGTGTTATGGGATAAGGGGATTTAATGACATTTTTTTATGTTTTATCTTACGTTTGACTTTTCACCTAATTTTCTGTGCACAAATAGATCTTATGTAGGAAAACAGCTGAGGATTTCAAATTATGTCATACATTTTGTGACAAGTACTGGTTCGGGGAACATTAACCGTCAATGACAGCTCTTCTTTTCCGTTGCCTTTAGGCACAGGTATATGGCATGTAGCGTTGCCTTATGGTCCTTTACCAAAATATATCTATATATATAGAGTATAATGACCCTATAATGAAATTTAGCCAAATGTTGCGGGATCCTGTATTTTATGTAGAGATAAAGAAGGAAATCTTTTAAAAATCAGAAGGCCTAGATCTTCCAAGTTTTGCAATATACATGTAGCATAATTTATACTCATTGTCCTCTATCAAAATGCTTAAAATAATTACTCTACAATCAAAATTAGCACTATGCTGTGGGATCCTGCATTGGTAGGTAAAGAAGGAAATCTTTAAAAATCTTCTCCTCTCAAACCATTAGGCCTAGAGCTTTCAAATTATGAATGTAGCATTGCCTTATAGTCCTCTACCAAAATACTTCATTCAAGTTATCACTCTATGATCAAAATTAGCCCTATGCTGTGGGATAACAGATTTTACAGAGATCACTGAAGGGCCCAAATGTCCCACCAAATTTTATATTCTAGATTGAACCCTGACCAAGTAATAATCAAAGCTTTCAAACCAAATTTGGAAGAGATTCAGCATGCATCGAGAGTATTATTAACCTGTTACCAAACAACAATATTTTAGAGCATATTTTAGTTCATATTTCAAGCATTTGCAGATGGAAAAATAAAAGTGACTGAAAATTTGAAATTTGTTTTGTGAAGAGTAGAAAACATTGTGGAAAAAGGAGAAAATGCTGGTTACCGGCATTTTCTCCTTTTCTCACAATGTTTTCTAAAGGCTTCTTTCTCAGGGACGTCAAAAGTAGGGATTGTGTGGTAATGGGTTAATAAAAAAACTCCTGACTTTTTCCAGAGGTCCAAGATGTTCTGTCACCTGTTGAAAGAAGTATGTCAACAGCAGCTTCAGAAAGTTCCAACAGACAGCTGTCAACAGTCACCCAACCAACAACTAGTCTTCATGTAGAGATCCATTCATCCAATTTCAGCAGTAGCCAAACATTCCAATATTCAGCTGTTAACAGTCAACCAGTCAACAACTAGTCTTGAAGCAGACATCCCTGCGTTGGATATAGACAGTGACAGTAATTCAATCAAACGTCCCAACAGTCAACAGTCAACCAGCCTACAACCAGTTTTAGGGCAGAAATCCATCCATCAAATATAGACAGTGACAGTAATCCACCTAATCATTCAAACAGTCAACTGTCAATATTTAGTTAACCGGCCAAGAACTAGTTTTGAAGTAAAAATCCCTGCTTTGGATATATAGAGAGTGACAGTAATCCAACATTTTTCATTTTTTTGTGTACATCATGATGGCAGTGGGATAAAGCTTTGTTAAGCACTGCCTTCTATCGGATTGTAATCTATATACCTTGATAGAAAACACCTTTGTGGATGTCTTATACATGATGATTATATATTTTTAACATCTTTTATGCCCCTGCATCAAGCGATTGGGGCATATTGTTTTACCATTGTCTGTCTGTCTTTCCCTCTGTCGGCAAAACTTAGCAGAAAAACTTAACATTTCCACTTACTTCAATGAATGAATAGTGTTTTATGGCCCGTCGACAACTTAGGTCATATTGGGCGCACTTACTTAGTAAACAATAATGCGAGGTGAAAATAACATACATGTACAACAACATAAGACAATCATGATAAATGAGGAATGGATGAAACACAAAATGATGCCCCTTTTGTCGCCTTTTACAACATGCATGCTGTCACTTTTGTTCCACCAGATGAAATGGCAGATGTGACGATCGCGGGACTGCAGTGGTTTATTCTTATACCCCCGATTAAACCACACGGGGTCCCACAGGCCAATTGATTCCCATTCCAAACCCTATTTACATCAAGAAAAAAAAAATATATAGGATTTGGAATAAGAACTACCCAGCCTGCTGCAATCCTACGAATTACGAGGAAAGCAGCCGTTTGTCTCTAATTTTAGTCGCCTTCTACGACATGCCATAGAGAAAGGCCGAGGTCCTATTCTATAAACTAAAAAAACCCCGGGACCCCACGGGGAGTCCACTTACTTCAAGGCTATTCAAGAAACAAAGATGATATTTGGTATTTAGGTATACCTCATCAATATGCATCTAATGAGGGTTATATGTCCAAGGTCAAGGTCAAAATTTTAAACCCCATTATCTTAAAAAAAATCCTATCAAAACTTAACTAAAGAACTTAATATTCCCCATTACTTCAAGGCTTTGCAAGATGCAAGGTTCATATTTGGTATGTAGGTGTATCTCATTGTTATGCATCTGCTGGTGACAAGTTCAAGGTCATCTGTCAATGTCATTTATGAAGGTCACACTTCTTAAAATTAGCTATTACGGGGGTATTAGTGTTTCACAAACACATCTTGTTTTCTTAGTTATACTTTAAAGGATTATGTCCAGGGTATTACTTTTAAGGTATAGATAGTTTTAGAAATCGAAACTCCATAATCCATACTCCATTAGAACAAACCTAGGAAAAGTCTGACTTGATTTTTAGTGATGTTCCATTCACAAGGTGTCAGTGGGGGTATATGTCAGCTCGTGACAGTTGTAGTTTCATCTGTTTGGAAAGTTTTCTTTCAAGTGATGCATTGGTTTAACTTTCATGTTGCACACTATTGACATCCAATTGCTGTGCACATTTGAATATGAATAAGAATTAAATCCCTATTTAGCTTTTCGTGACTGTATATTACTGAAATGGAATAAACTTGCTTTCACTTTTGAATCTTTCATTAGATTAGACCAGCTGTTTGCAGGGAAAACCCAAGGTATTGCTATTGCATTGGCATTGTTATTGTGCAAAATCTTTCAAGTTTTGCAAAAAAATCTGAAGTTTGAAAATATTTACTTTAAACTCAGAATATGTGTTCTCTATCAAAGGACAATGCATTTTAAGGGAAGTAACTCAAAGTAGTGTAATTATGTTACAGGTATGCAGCTTTTTAGCTCGACTGTTTTGGAACAAAAAGTCGAGGTAGTGTCATCACACTTGTGTCATTGGATTTGTAGGCATTGGCGGCATGGTTGTTGACGTGACAAACTTTAACCTTGGCTATACCTCGCTTATATCTGAAGATATTTACTTGAAACTTGGAAGATATGTTTACTATCTAAAGAGCAATCTATACTAACAAGGGAGATAACTTTAAATGCATTTTTGCCAGAATTATTTCCCTATTTTGACTTAGAATTTTTCACTATCCAGGACCTATAGCCGAGCGTAGCACCTACTTGCAGTGCTCTTGTTACCTCACCTGAGCACACAATGCTCTTGCGATTGTTGATGTCTGTTGTGCATCCTCCAGTTGTCTTAGACAGTTCTGGTGTAAACAATACAGTGGTCACAATCTAGGCTCGTTCATTGTGAAACTTGCTCAGAAAGTTTATCTTGTTAACATCTAGATCAAGTTTGAACATGGTTTTGGCTGGATCAAAAAATATTTCACAACGTAAAATCTAAAAAAAATCTTGTTAACGTTCCAGACAATATTGTCTCATTCTTATTCACTGTGCAACTTGCTAAGAATGTTGATGTCAAAGATATCTTGGTCAAGATTGAATATTGGTCTGGCCTGGTCAAAAAGTAGGTCACTAGGTCAAATCTAAGAAAAAAGATTGTTAGCACTCTTGAGGTCACAATTTTGTCTCATTCTTATTCACGGTGCAACTTGCTCAGAATGTTAATAAAAAGTAGGTCGCTAGGTCAAATCTAAGAAAAAACATTGTTAACACTCAAGGGACCACAATTTATGCTCAATCGTGAATCTTGCTCAGTGTTTTCAAGGCCAACTAGTTTTAGCTTGATAAAAAAGTAGGAATAATCTTTTTACAATTTTATCATCGTGAATCTTGCTCAGACTTATTAATACTTTAAAGTCCACAATTTTGGCTTATATGCTGTGAAACTTGCTCAGAATATCTATATTGGTGATATCTAGGCCAAGTTTGAATATGGGTTCAGCTGGGTAAAAAGATAGGTCACTGATTCAAATATTTGTGTGCTTATAAGCAAGCAGGTAAATAACGTTATTGCTTTTCGAAAGATATTTGGATAGATGTATATTGTATAATGTATGTATGTTAACTTTGCTGATTTATGCAGCTTTCTACTTTCCCGTTTTCATTAGCATGATATATCACCTTTGCCAAATTGTTTTATAAACTTTTTACTAAAGAAGCACCAAAAGTGCATGTTTTCAAAGGCTTTCATTCGAAGAATTATAAGATATTGACATCTGGATGATTTGTCTCCTTTTGCTACAATGTTTTCAAAAGCTTGACACGAAAGTAGCACAAAATATATTAACCTTTATGTCACCTTTTACTACAATATTTCCGATAGCTTGTCCTTTAAAAATGCACGCATAGCGATGTTTTCAAAAGCACTGTTCTAAAGAAGGATAAAATGCTTCGTCACCTTTTACCACTATGTTTTCAATAGCTTTTCTCTAAACGAGCGTAGAAATGACAATGTTTTCAAAAGCATTACTCTAAAAAGTATAAAAGATCGTTTGTATATACTGTTATGCAGGCTTTACAAAGTCTCATGTTAGACAAAAGAATTTCAAATCTCCGTTATAATGTTTAGTATATAGATGAAGTTGTATTAAAATTTTATGCTGATATCAAATATAAATATAGTACAAAAAGAAAGGTCTATATTTAACAGTAATGTTCTATACTGCGTGCATATCAGGTCACTAGGTGGTATAAAGTCTCATATCAGTCTTTTTATAGAAAGTCTCTTTATATGCATTTTCTATCCTTCGTTAAAAGAAAGAAAAAAAAGTATATGTATTTTCTTAATATAAAATGAACATTGTTTTTTCGACAATATGTATGTACATACTTGAAAAGCAGCCAGTTTCTTAGAAAGATTATTCACGGTGAAGCGTAAGTGTAAAGGAAATCAAGAGAGCATGAATAAGTGCACTTGTTAGTGTGATATAATTGGAGTAATGTTGAATACGATATAAATACTACAAAAATAATTCAAACTATTCTCTCAGCAATAGAATCCATCCCAATTTCGCAAAATAAAATGGACAATGATTTTCATTCAAAACAGGTCACGTATATTTTTTACTTACAGAATAGCGTTTTCACTCTTTGATTAGCTATATAACTCTCTTTCCCTTTTAATAGTTTCAAGTACATGTATATCAAAAGTCACGTTGACTACTACATTGTTTAATTATTGTTATTTTGCAAAATGTACACTGGAGCAAATAAAATCTACATTGGAGCAAATAAAATGTATTGTATTGTTTAGATCAATGATGTCTAGGTCAACTTTGAATTTGGGATTAGCCAGGCCTAAAAAGTAGCTCATTTCATTTAATCTTAGACAGATCTCGTTAAAATCTTAGCAGACACAATTTTCAAGCAATCATAGCAAAACTTGCTAAGTATGTTTATCTTGATGATATCTCAGGCCAGTTTAAGATTGCATTTGGTATGGTAAAAAAGATCACTAGTTCAAATCATAGATAGAGAGAGAGAGATGCTGTTTGGTGAAGACAATTGTCCCTGCAAACAAAGAGAGAAAAAAGAGATACTCTTACGTAAGGACACTTGTCCCTACAAAAAAGAGAGTAAAAGGAGATACCATTAGTGAGGACACTTGTCCCTACAAAAAAGAGAGAGAAAAGAGATGCTGTTACGTGAGGACACTTGTCCCTACAAAAAAGAGAGTAAAAAGAGATACTGTAACGTGAGGACACTGTCCCTACAAAAAAGAGAGTAAAAAGAGATGCTGTAATGTGAGGACACTGTCCTCACACAGTATGAGAGAAAAAAGAGATTAATGTAACGTGAGGACAATATTGTCCACACAGTGACTCTAGCGACTCTCTTTTTTTATGATGATTTCAAGCCAAAGCCACAACAAGGTTCCTTTTGGATGGTAGAAGTGAAAACTGAAAGAGAGTTATGCGAAAAACACTCAGAAATGGTTGTCCTCAGATCCCGGTTTTTTGGCTAATGTCCTCTCTATTAGGGATTCGTCGGCTAGAGAGAGGTGGTAGTCAACATAAATAGATTTGTCGTCACGGTATAAAGAGATTGGAGGGAAAAAATATGCATTAAAAATTTTGTTCCATTCATTTGATTTATGCAATAAGAAGCATTCAGTATTTTTTTAGCCACTAGTCGCATTATTTTCTGGGGTTTTCGCATGAACGTAACTGGCACATATGAGACGGTAGTCAACGTGACTGGGTTTCTTGTTGCGGTTTGAAGAGATTAGAAAAATTACACCTCAGTTGCCTTTGTTTGATACATGCTAAGGAAGCAACTAAAAGAGTTTTCAGTCTTTTTTTAGCCACTTGTCACATTAATTTCTGGGTTTTTTTTTTTTTTTTTACACTGTACATTGATCACTTTGGCCTATGGAAAGTTTCAATGTGCAGCATTTATTGTGGGCTGAGTTAGAAAGGCAAATCCAGTTAAGGGCTCGGGTGGGGAAGGGGGCGGGTGCATTGAGGGTTTAAGGGAAGTAACTCTTGAAAGCTTGAAAGGGGCTTGAAAAGACCAAAACATGGTCTTCTACACCCCTATTTTCTTAAATGTTTGCCCATTTTCAGTGAAATCCGGCATGTGTGGATGGTGCAGGCCTGGCAGTTTGCCAAGGACTGCACAGCAGCCTTTAAAGAAGACTTTAAATCCACTTATATGCCGTTTTTTTTTTTCACTGTTTTTTATCGCTAAATTTTGGCGCCATTTTGGAGCGATTTTGAAGCTCTCTGATTGGCTGTTGAATATCTAAAGTCTTTTCTGATTGGCTGTTGGTTCCCATTCTGATTTGGGCTGTTGGTTCCCATTCTGATTTCCTTAAAGCTTCCCTGATTGGATAATTTCAGAGAGGGAAGAGATTTGATTGGCTGATGGGAAGGGGGGGGATATCTGTTTATTCATATTAACCTTTTACCACACAATGACGCCTTTTAACACCCCTGAAAGAGAAGGCTTTTGAAAATAATCTGAGGAAAGGAGACAATGCAGGTTACCAGCATTTTCTCCTTTTCCCACAAGGTTTTCTACCCTATCAAAGAAAAAATTGATTTTTAGTTATTCTTACATCTTACTGTATCTTTATGGCCTACTTCTAAATTCTTCAAACAAGAACAAGATTTTTTTATCGGAAAAAGTTTCCTCAACACCAACCAGTTGCTTCTAAATTTTTATATTTTTGCGCAGCGATTAAACATAAAATTGACTTTCGACTCTCGCGGTCGTCAAAATTGGTTCAATGTTTTCATGACCCTGGTAAGAAAACAGGGAAAAATTTTGTTTACCTTTCTTTGATTTGTTTAACAGGTATCCTCCAAAAGTGTCAAAGTAGATTTTACGATTTTATGCGCAGCACGTATCAGTCACGTATGGGTGAGATGGTCATCGTAACCAAATCATTGGCCCTAGTGAGAGAAAATGAAAAAGAGAAAAAGCCCTATAATTGACTTTAAGCAACAGTTGTCGTCTGCTATAAAATATTCCGTAAGTCGAATTTTCATGTTTTCGCGGGTACGTAACCGGCACCTGTGAGACAACAGACGACCTAAATGGGTTTGTTGTCACGGTAAAAAAAGACTGGAGAAGTAAAAAACAGATATTAGAAATTAAGTTCCCTATATTTGACCGATTAAGCAACAGGTGTCATCTGCTATGGAGTGTTCCGCAAGTCGATTTTTCGCGTTTTCGCGGATACGTAACCGGCACCTATGAGATGGTAGTCAACATAAATAGATTTGTCGTCACGGTATAAAGAGATTGGAGGGAAAAAATATGCATTAAAAATTTTGTTCCATTCATTTGATTTATGCAATAAGAAGCATTCAGTATATTTTTAGCCACTAGTCGCATTATTTTCTGGGGTTTTCGCATGAACGTAACTGGCACATATGAGACGGTAGTCAACGTGACTGGGTTTCTTGTTGCGGTTTGAAGAGATTAGAAAAATTACACCTCAGTTGCCTTTGTTTGATACATGCTAAGGAAGCAACTAAAAGAGTTTTCAGTCTTTTTTTAGCCACTTGTCACATTAATTTCTGGGTTTTTTTTTTTTTTTACACTGTACATTGATCACTTTGGCTTATGGAAAGTTTCAATGTGCAGCATTTATTGTGGGCTGAGTTAGAAAGGCAAATCCAGTTAAGGGCTCGGGAGGGGAAGGGGGCGGGTGCATTGAGGGTTTAAGGGAAGTAACTCTTGAAAGCTTGAAAGGGGCTTGAAAAGACCAAAACATGGTCTTCTACACCCCTATTTTCTTAAATGTTTGCCCATTTTCAGTGAAATCCGGCATGTGTGGATGGTGCAGGCCTGGCAGTTTGCCAAGGACTGCACAGCAGCCTTTAAAGAAGACTTTAAATCCACTTATATGCCGTTTTTTTTTTTCACTGTTTTTTATCGCTAAATTTTGGCGCCATTTTGGAGCGATTTTGAAGCTCTCTGATTGGCTGTTGAATATCTAAAGTCTTTACTGATTGGCTGTTGGTTCCCATTCTGATTTGGGCTGTTGGTTCCCATTCTGATTTCCTTAAAGCTTCCCTGATTGGATAATTTCAGAGAGGGAAGAGATTTGATTGGCTGATGGGAAGGGGGGGGATATCTGTTTATTCTTATTAACCTTTTACCACACAATGACGCCTTTTAACACCCCTGAAAGAGAAGGCTTTTGAAAATAATCTGAGGAAAGGAGACAATGCAGGTTACCAGCATTTTCTCCTTTTCCCACAATGTTTTCTACCCTATCAAAGAAAAAATTGATTTTTAGTTATTCTTACATCTTACTGTATCTTTATGGCATACTTCTAAATTCTTCAAACAAGAACAAGATTTTTTTATCGGAAAAAGTTTCCTCAACACCAACCAGTTGCTTCTGAATTTTTATATTTTTGCGCAGCGATTAAACATAAAATTGACTTTCGACTCTAGCGGTCGTCAAAATTGGTTCAATGTTTTCATGACCCTGGTAAGAAAACAGGGAAAAATTTTGTTTACCTTTCTTTGATTTGTTTAACAGGTATCCTCCAAAAGTGTCAAAGTAGATTTTACGATTTTATGCGCAGCACGTATCAGTCACGTATGGGTGAGATGGTCATCGTAACCAAATCATTGGCCCTAGTGAGAGAAAATGAAAAAGAGAAAAAGCCCTATAATTGACTTTAAGCAACAGTTGTCGTCTGCTATAAAATATTCCGTAAGTCGAATTTTCATGTTTTCGCGGGTACGTAACCGGCACCTGTGAGACAACAGACGACCTAAATGGGTTTGTTGTCACGGTAAAAAAAGACTGGAGAAGTAAAAAACAGATATTAGAAATTAAGTTCCCTATATTTGACCGATTAAGCAACAGGTGTCATCTGCTATGGAGTGTTCCGCAAGTCGATTTTTCGCGTTTTCGCGGATACGTAACCGGCACCTATGAGATGGTAGTCAACATAAATAGATTTGTCGTCACGGTATAAAGAGATTGGAGGGAAAAAATATGCATTAAAAATTTTGTTCCATTCGTTTGATTTATGCAGTAAGAAGCATTCAGTATTTTTTTAGCCACTAGTCGCATTATTTTCTGGGGTTTTTGCATGAACGTAACTGGCACATATGAGACGGTAGTCAACGTGACTGGGTTTCTTGTTGCGGTTTGAAGAGATTAGAAAAATTACACCTCAGTTGCCTTTGTTTGATACATGCTAAGGAAGCAACTAAAAGAGTTTTCAGTCTTTTTTTAGCCACTTGTCACATTAATTTCTGGGTTTTTTTTTTTTTTACACTGTACATTGATCACTTTGGCTTATGGAAAGTTTCAATGTGCAGCATTTATTGTGGGCTGAGTTAGAAAGGCAAATCCAGTTAAGGGCTCGGGAGGGGAAGGGGGCGGGTGCATTGAGGGTTTAAGGGAAGTAACTCTTGAAAGCTTGAAAGGGGCTTGAAAAGACCAAAACATGGTCTTCTACACCCCTATTTTCTTAAATGTTTGCCCATTTTCAGTGAAATCCGGCATGTGTGGATGGTGCAGGCCTGGCAGTTTGCCAAGGATTGCACAGCAGCCTTTAAAGAAGACTTTAAATCCACTTATATGCCGTTTTTTTTTTCACTGTTTTTTATCGCTAAATTTTGGCGCCATTTTGGAGCGATTTTGAAGCTCTCTGATTGGCTGTTGAATATCTAAAGTCTTTTCTGATTGGCTGTTGGTTCCCATTCTGATTTGGGCTGTTGGTTCCCATTCTGATTTCCTTAAAGCTTCCCTGATTGGATAATTTCAGAGAGGGAAGAGATTTGATTGGCTGATGGGAAGGGGGGGGGGATATCTGTTTATTCATATTAACCTTTTACCACACAATGACGCCTTTTAACACCCCTGAAAGAGAAGGCTTTTGAAAATAATCTGAGGAAAGGAGACAATGCAGGTTACCAGCATTTTCTCCTTTTCCCACAAGGTTTTCTACCCTATCAAAGAAAAAATTGATTTTTAGTTATTCTTACATCTTACTGTATCTTTATGGCCTACTTCTAAATTCTTCAAACAAGAACAAGATTTTTTTATCGGAAAAAGTTTCCTCAACACCAACCAGTTGCTTCTAAATTTTTATATTTTTGCGCAGCGATTAAACATAAAATTGACTTTCGACTCTCGCGGTCGTCAAAATTGGTTCAATGTTTTCATGACCCTGGTAAGAAAACAGGGAAAAATTTTGTTTACCTTTCTTTGATTTGTTTAACAGGTATCCTCCAAAAGTGTCAAAGTAGATTTTACGATTTTATGCGCAGCACGTATCAGTCACGTATGGGTGAGATGGTCATCGTAACCAAATCATTGGCCCTAGTGAGAGAAAATGAAAAAGAGAAAAAGCCCTATAATTGACTTTAAGCAACAGTTGTCGTCTGCTATAAAATATTCCGTAAGTCGAATTTTCATGTTTTCGCGGGTACGTAACCGGCACCTGCGAGACAACAGACGACCTAAATGGGTTTGTTGTCACGGTAAAAAAAGACTGGAGAAGTAAAAAACAGATATTAGAAATTAAGTTCCCTATATTTGACCGATTAAGCAACAGGTGTCATCTGCTATGGAGTGTTCCGCAAGTCGATTTTTCGCGTTTTCGCGGATACGTAACCGGCACCTATGAGATGGTAGTCAACATAAATAGATTTGTCGTCACGGTATAAAGAGATTGGAGGGAAAAAATATGCATTAAAAATTTTGTTCCATTCATTTGATTTATGCAATAAGAAGCATTCAGTATTTTTTTAGCCACTAGTCGCATTATTTTCTGGGGTTTTCGCATGAACGTAACTGGCACATATGAGACGGTAGTCAACGTGACTGGGTTTCTTGTTGCGGTTTGAAGAGATTAGAAAAATTACACCTCAGTTGCCTTTGTTTGATACATGCTAAGGAAGCAACTAAAAGAGTTTTCAGTCTTTTTTTAGCCACTTGTCACATTAATTTCTGGGTTTTTTTTTTTTTTACACTGTACATTGATCACTTTGGCTTATGGAAAGTTTCAATGTGCAGCATTTATTGTGGGCTGAGTTAGAAAGGCAAATCCAGTTAAGGGCTCGGGAGGGGAAGGGGGCGGGTGCATTGAGGGTTTAAGGGAAGTAACTCTTGAAAGCTTGAAAGGGGCTTGAAAAGACCAAAACATGGTCTTCTACACCCCTATTTTCTTAAATGTTTGCCCATTTTCAGTGAAATCCGGCATGTGTGGATGGTGCAGGCCTGGCAGTTTGCCAAGGACTACACAGCAGCCTTTAAAGAAGACTTTAAATCCACTTATATGCCGTTTTTTTTTTTCACTGTTTTTTATCGCTAAATTTTGGCGCCATTTTGGAGCGATTTTGAAGCTCTCTGATTGGCTGTTGAATATCTAAAGTCTTTTCTGATTGGCTGTTGGTTCCCATTCTGATTTGGGCTGTTGGTTCCCATTCTGATTTCCTTAAAGCTTCCCTGATTGGATAATTTCAGAGAGGGAAGAGATTTGATTGGCTGATGGGAAGGGGGGGGATATCTGTTTATTCTTATTAACCTTTTACCACACAATGACGCCTTTTAACACCCCTGAAAGAGAAGGCTTTTGAAAATAATCTGAGGAAAGGAGACAATGCAGGTTACCAGCATTTTCTCCTTTTCCCACAATGTTTTCTACCCTATCAAAGAAAAAATTGATTTTTAGTTATTCTTACATCTTACTGTATCTTTATGGCCTACTTCTAAATTCTTCAAACAAGAACAAGATTTTTTTATCGGAAAAAGTTTCCTCAACACCAACCAGTTGCTTCTGAATTTTTATATTTTTGCGCAGCGATTAAACATAAAATTGACTTTCGACTCTCGCGGTCGTCAAAATTGGTTCAATGTTTTCATGACCCTGGTAAGAAAACAGGGAAAAATTTTGTTTACCTTTCTTTGATTTGTTTAACAGGTATCCTCCAAAAGTGTCAAAGTAGATTTTACGATTTTATGCGCAGCACGTATCAGTCACGTATGGGTGAGATGGTCATCGTAACCAAATCATTGGCCCTAGTGAGAGAAAATGAAAAAGAGAAAAAGCCCTATAATTGACTTTAAGCAACAGTTGTCGTCTGCTATAAAATATTCCGTAAGTCGAATTTTCATGTTTTCGCGGGTACGTAACCGGCACCTGTGAGACAACAGACGACCTAAATGGGTTTGTTGTCACGGTAAAAAAAGACTGGAGAAGTAAAAAACAGATATTAGAAATTAAGTTCCCTATATTTGACCGATTAAGCAACAGGTGTCATCTGCTATGGAGTGTTCCGCAAGTCGATTTTTCGCGTTTTCGCGGATACGTAACCGGCACCTATGAGATGGTAGTCAACATAAATAGATTTGTCGTCACGGTATAAAGAGATTGGAGGGAAAAAATATGCATTAAAAATTTTGTTCCATTCGTTTGATTTATGCAGTAAGAAGCATTCAGTATTTTTTTAGCCACTAGTCGCATTATTTTCTGGGGTTTTCGCATGAACGTAACTGGCACATATGAGACGGTAGTCAACGTGACTGGGTTTCTTGTTGCGGTTTGAAGAGATTAGAAAAATTACACCTCAGTTGCCTTTGTTTGATACATGCTAAGGAAGCAACTAAAAGACTTTTCAGTCTTTTTTTAGCCACTTGTCACATTAATTTCTGGGTTTTTTTTTTTTTTACACTGTACATTGATCACTTTGGCTTATGGAAAGTTTCAATGTGCAGCATTTATTGTGGGCTGAGTTAGAAAGGCAAATCCAGTTAAGGGCTCGGGAGGGGAAGGGGGCGGGTGCATTGAGGGTTTAAGGGAAGTAACTCTTGAAAGCTTGAAAGGGGCTTGAAAAGACCAAAACATGGTCTTCTACACCCCTATTTTCTTAAATGTTTGCCCATTTTCAGTGAAATCCGGCATGTGTGGATGGTGCAGGCCTGGCAGTTTGCCAAGGACTGCACAGCAGCCTTTAAAGAAGACTTTAAATCCACTTATATGCCGTTTTTTTTTTTCACTGTTTTTTATCGCTAAATTTTGGCGCCATTTTGGAGCGATTTTGAAGCTCTCTGATTGGCTGTTGAATATCTAAAGTCTTTTCTGATTGGCTGTTGGTTCCCATTCTGATTTGGGCTGTTGGTTCCCATTCTGATTTCCTTAAAGCTTCCCTGATTGGATAATTTCAGAGAGGGAAGAGATTTGATTGGCTGATGGGAAGGGGGGGATATCTGTTTATTCATATTAACCTTTTACCACACAATGACGCCTTTTAACACCCCTGAAAGAGAAGGCTTTTGAAAATAATCTGAGGAAAGGAGACAATGCAGGTTACCAGCATTTTCTCCTTTTCCCACAAGGTTTTCTACCCTATCAAAGAAAAAATTGATTTTTAGTTATTCTTACATCTTACTGTATCTTTATGGCCTACTTCTAAATTCTTCAAACAAGAACAAGATTTTTTTATCGGAAAAAGTTTCCTCAACACCAACCAGTTGCTTCTAAATTTTTATATTTTTGCGCAGCGATTAAACATAAAATTGACTTTCGACTCTCGCGGTCGTCAAAATTGGTTCAATGTTTTCATGACCCTGGTAAGAAAACAGGGAAAAATTTTGTTTACCTTTCTTTGATTTGTTTAACAGGTATCCTCCAAAAGTGTCAAAGTAGATTTTACGATTTTATGCGCAGCACGTATCAGTCACGTATGGGTGAGATGGTCATCGTAACCAAATCATTGGCCCTAGTGAGAGAAAATGAAAAAGAGAAAAAGCCCTATAATTGACTTTAAGCAACAGTTGTCGTCTGCTATAAAATATTCCGTAAGTCGAATTTTCATGTTTTCGCGGGTACGTAACCGGCACCTGCGAGACAACAGACGACCTAAATGGGTTTGTTGTCACGGTAAAAAAAGACTGGAGAAGTAAAAAACAGATATTAGAAATTAAGTTCCCTATATTTGACCGATTAAGCAACAGGTGTCATCTGCTATGGAGTGTTCCGCAAGTCGATTTTTCGCGTTTTCGCGGATACGTAACCGGCATCTATGAGATGGTAGTCAACATAAATAGATTTGTCGTCACGGTATAAAGAGATTGGAGGGAAAAAATATGCATTAAAAATTTTGTTCCATTCATTTGATTTATGCAATAAGAAGCATTCAGTATTTTTTTAGCCACTAGTCGCATTATTTTCTGGGGTTTTCGCATGAACGTAACTGGCACATATGAGACGGTAGTCAACGTGACTGGGTTTCTTGTTGCGGTTTGAAGAGATTAGAAAAATTACACCTCAGTTGCCTTTGTTTGATACATGCTAAGGAAGCAACTAAAAGAGTTTTCAGTCTTTTTTTAGCCACTTGTCACATTAATTTCTGGGTTTTTTTTTTTTACACTGTACATTGATCACTTTGGCTTATGGAAAGTTTCAATGTGCAGCATTTATTGTGGGCTGAGTTAGAAAGGCAAATCCAGTTAAGGGCTCGGGAGGGGAAGGGGGCGGGTGCATTGAGGGTTTAAGGGAAGTAACTCTTGAAAGCTTGAAAGGGGCTTGAAAAGACCAAAACATGGTCTTCTACACCCCTATTTTCTTAAATGTTTGCCCATTTTCAGTGAAATCCGGCATGTGTGGATGGTGCAGGCCTGGCAGTTTGCCAAGGACTACACAGCAGCCTTTAAAGAAGACTTTAAATCCACTTATATGCCGTTTTTTTTTTTCACTGTTTTTTATCGCTAAATTTTGGCGCCATTTTGGAGCGATTTTGAAGCTCTCTGATTGGCTGTTGAATATCTAAAGTCTTTTCTGATTGGCTGTTGGTTCCCATTCTGATTTGGGCTGTTGGTTCCCATTCTGATTTCCTTAAAGCTTCCCTGATTGGATAATTTCAGAGAGGGAAGAGATTTGATTGGCTGATGGGAAGGGGGGGATATCTGTTTATTCTTATTAACCTTTTACCACACAATGACGCCTTTTAACACCCCTGAAAGAGAAGGCTTTTGAAAATAATCTGAGGAAAGGAGACAATGCAGGTTACCAGCATTTTCTCCTTTTCCCACAATGTTTTCTACCCTATCAAAGAAAAAATTGATTTTTAGTTATTCTTACATCTTACTGTATCTTTATGGCCTACTTCTAAATTCTTCAAACAAGAACAAGATTTTTTTATCGGAAAAAGTTTCCTCAACACCAACCAGTTGCTTCTGAATTTTTATATTTTTGCGCAGCGATTAAACATAAAATTGACTTTCGACTCTCGCGGTCGTCAAAATTGGTTCAATGTTTTCATGACCCTGGTAAGAAAACAGGGAAAAATTTTGTTTACCTTTCTTTGATTTGTTTAACAGGTATCCTCCAAAAGTGTCAAAGTAGATTTTACGATTTTATGCGCAGCACGTATCAGTCACGTATGGGTGAGATGGTCATCGTAACCAAATCATTGGCCCTAGTGAGAGAAAATGAAAAAGAGAAAAAGCCCTATAATTGACTTTAAGCAACAGTTGTCGTCTGCTATAAAATATTCCGTAAGTCGAATTTTCATGTTTTCGCGGGTACGTAACCGGCACCTGCGAGACAACAGACGACCTAAATGGGTTTGTTGTCACGGTAAAAAAAGACTGGAGAAGTAAAAAACAGATATTAGAAATTAAGTTCCCTATATTTGACCGATTAAGCAACAGGTGTCATCTGCTATGGAGTGTTCCGCAAGTCGATTTTTCGCGTTTTCGCGGATACGTAACCGGCACCTATGAGATGGTAGTCAACATAAATAGATTTGTCGTCACGGTATAAAGAGATTGGAGGGAAAAAATATGCATTAAAAATTTTGTTCCATTCATTTGATTTATGCAATAAGAAGCATTCAGTATTTTTTTAGCCACTAGTCGCATTATTTTCTGGGGTTTTCGCATGAACGTAACTGGCACATATGAGACGGTAGTCAACGTGACTGGGTTTCTTGTTGCGGTTTGAAGAGATTAGAAAAATTACACCTCAGTTGCCTTTGTTTGATACATGCTAAGGAAGCAACTAAAAGAGTTTTCAGTCTTTTTTTAGCCACTTGTCACATTAATTTCTGGGTTTTTTTTTTTTTTTTACACTGTACATTGATCACTTTGGCTTATGGAAAGTTTCAATGTGCAGCATTTATTGTGGGCTGAGTTAGAAAGGCAAATCCAGTTAAGGGCTCGGGAGGGGAAGGGGGCGGGTGCATTGAGGGTTTAAGGGAAGTAACTCTTGAAAGCTTGAAAGGGGCTTGAAAAGACCAAAACATGGTCTTCTACACCCCTATTTTCTTAAATGTTTGCCCATTTTCAGTGAAATCCGGCATGTGTGGATGGTGCAGGCCTGGCAGTTTGCCAAGGATTGCACAGCAGCCTTTAAAGAAGACTTTAAATCCACTTATATGCCGTTTTTTTTTTTTCACTGTTTTTTATCGCTAAATTTTGGCGCCATTTTGGAGCGATTTTGAAGCTCTCTGATTGGCTGTTGAATATCTAAAGTCTTTTCTGATTGGCTGTTGGTTCCCATTCTGATTTGGGCTGTTGGTTCCCATTCTGATTTCCTTAAAGCTTCCCTGATTGGATAATTTCAGAGAGGGAAGAGATTTGATTGGCTGATGGGAAGGGGGGATATCTGTTTATTCTTATTAACCTTTTACCACACAATGACGCCTTTTAACACCCCTGAAAGAGAAGGCTTTTGAAAATAATCTGAGGAAAGGAGACAATGCAGGTTACCAGCATTTTCTCCTTTTCCCACAATGTTTTCTACCCTATCAAAGAAAAAATTGATTTTTAGTTATTCTTACATCTTACTGTATCTTTATGGCCTACTTCTAAATTCTTCAAACAAGAACAAGATTTTTTTATCGGAAAAAGTTTCCTCAACACCAACCAGTTGCTTCTGAATTTTTATATTTTTGCGCAGCGATTAAACATAAAATTGACTTTCGACTCTCGCGGTCGTCAAAATTGGTTCAATGTTTTCATGACCCTGGTAAGAAAACAGGGAAAAATTTTGTTTACCTTTCTTTGATTTGTTTAACAGGTATCCTCCAAAAGTGTCAAAGTAGATTTTACGATTTTATGCGCAGCACGTATCAGTCACGTATGGTTGAGATGGTCATCGTAACCAAATCATTGGCCCTAGTGAGAGAAAATGAAAAAGAGAAAAAGCCCTATAATTGACTTTAAGCAACAGTTGTCGTCTGCTATAAAATATTCCGTAAGTCGAATTTTCATGTTTTCGCGGGTACGTAACCGGCACCTGCGAGACAACAGACGACCTAAATGGGTTTGTTGTCACGGTAAAAAAAGACTGGAGAAGTAAAAAACAGATATTAGAAATTAAGTTCCCTATATTTGACCGATTAAGCAACAGGTGTCATCTGCTATGGAGTGTTCCGCAAGTCGATTTTTCGCATTTTCGCGGATACGTAACCGGCACCTATGAGATGGTAGTCAACATAAATAGATTTGTCGTCACGGTATAAAGAGATTGGAGGGAAAAAATATGCATTAAAAATTTTGTTCCATTCATTTGATTTATGCAATAAGAAGCATTCAGTATTTTTTTAGCCACTAGTCGCATTATTTTCTGGGGTTTTTGCATGAACGTAACTGGCACATATGAGACGGTAGTCAACGTGACTGGGTTTCTTGTTGCGGTTTGAAGAGATTAGAAAAATTACACCTCAGTTGCCTTTGTTTGATACATGCTAAGGAAGCAACTAAAAGAGTTTTCAGTCTTTTTTTAGCCACTTGTCACATTAATTTCTGGGTTTTTTTTTTTTTTTTACACTGTACATTGATCACTTTGGCTTATGGAAAGTTTCAATGTGCAGCATTTATTGTGGGCTGAGTTAGAAAGGCAAATCCAGTTAAGGGCTCGGGAGGGGAAGGGGGCGGGTGCATTGAGGGTTTAAGGGAAGTAACTCTTGAAAGCTTGAAAGGGGCTTGAAAAGACCAAAACATGGTCTTCTACACCCCTATTTTCTTAAATGTTTGCCCATTTTCAGTGAAATCCGGCATGTGTGGATGGTGCAGGCCTGGCAGTTTGCCAAGGACTGCACAGCAGCCTTTAAAGAAGACTTTAAATCCACTTATATGCCGTTTTTTTTTTTCACTGTTTTTTATCGCTAAATTTTGGCGCCATTTTGGAGCGATTTTGAAGCTCTCTGATTGGCTGTTGAATATCTAAAGTCTTTTCTGATTGGCTGTTGGTTCCCATTCTGATTTGCGCTGTTGGTTCCCATTCTGATTTCCTTAAAGCTTCCCTGATTGGATAATTTCAGAGAGGGAAGAGATTTGATTGGCTGATGGGAAGGGGGGGGGGATATCTGTTTATTCTTATTAACCTTTTACCACACAATGACGCCTTTTAACACCCCTGAAAGAGAAGGCTTTTGAAAATAATCTGAGGAAAGGAGACAATGCAGGTTACCAGCATTTTCTCCTTTTCCCACAAGGTTTTCTACCCTATCAAAGAAAAAATTGATTTTTAGTTATTCTTACATCTTACTGTATCTTTATGGCCTACTTCTAAATTCTTCAAACAAGAACAAGATTTTTTTATCGGAAAAAGTTTCCTCAACACCAACCAGTTGCTTCTGAATTTTTATATTTTTGCGCAGCGATTAAACATAAAATTGACTTTCGACTCTCGCGGTCGTCAAAATTGGTTCAATGTTTTCATGACCCTGGTAAGAAAACAGGGAAAAATTTTGTTTACCTTTCTTTGATTTGTTTAACAGGTATCCTCCAAAAGTGTCAAAGTAGATTTTACGATTTTATGCGCAGCACGTATCAGTCACGTATGGTTGAGATGGTCATCGTAACCAAATCATTGGCCCTAGTGAGAGAAAATGAAAAAGAGAAAAAGCCCTATAATTGACTTTAAGCAACAGTTGTCGTCTGCTATAAAATATTCCGTAAGTCGAATTTTCATGTTTTCGCGGGTACGTAACCGGCACCTGCGAGACAACAGACGACCTAAATGGGTTTGTTGTCACGGTAAAAAAAGACTGGAGAAGTAAAAAACAGATATTAGAAATTAAGTTCCCTATATTTGACCGATTAAGCAACAGGTGTCATCTGCTATGGAGTGTTCCGCAAGTCGATTTTTCGCGTTTTCGCGGATACGTAACCGGCACCTATGAGATGGTAGTCAACATAAATAGATTTGTCGTCACGGTATAAAGAGATTGGAGGGAAAAAATATGCATTAAAAATTTTGTTCCATTCGTTTGATTTATGCAATAAGAAGCATTCAGTATTTTTTTAGCCACTAGTCGCATTATTTTCTGGGGTTTTCGCATGAACGTAACTGGCACATATGAGACGGTAGTCAACGTGACTGGGTTTCTTGTTGCGGTTTGAAGAGATTAGAAAAATTACACCTCAGTTGCCTTTGTTTGATACATGCTAAGGAAGCAACTAAAAGAGTTTTCAGTCTTTTTTTAGCCACTTGTCACATTAATTTCTGGGTTTTTTTTTTTTTTTTGACACTGTACATTGATCACTTTGGCTTATGAAAAGTTTCAATGTGCAGCATTTATTGTGGGCTGAGTTAGAAAGGCAAATCCAGTTAAGGGCTCGGGAGGGGAAGGGGGCGGGTGCATTGAGGGTTTAAGGGAAGTAACTCTTGAAAGCTTGAAAGGGGCTTGAAAAGACCAAAACATGGTCTTCTACACCCCTATTTTCTTAAATGTTTGCCCATTTTCAGTGAAATCCGGCATGTGTGGATGGTGCAGGCCTGGCAGTTTGCCAAGGACTGCACAGCACCCTTTAAAGAAGACTTTAAATCCACTTATATGCCGTTTTTTTTTTTTCACTGTTTTTTATCGCTAAATTTTGGCGCCATTTTGGAGCGATTTTGAAGCTCTCTGATTGGCTGTTGAATATCTAAAGTCTTTTCTGATTGGCTGTTGGTTCCCATTCTGATTTGGGCTGTTGGTTCCCATTCTGATTTCCTTAAAGCTTCCCTGATTGGATAATTTCAGAGAGGGAAGAGATTTGATTGGCTGATGGGAAGGGGGGATATCTGTTTATTCTTATTAACCTTTTACCACACAATGACGCCTTTTAACACCCCTGAAAGAGAAGGCTTTTGAAAATAATCTGAGGAAAGGAGACAATGCAGGTTACCAGCATTTTCTCCTTTTCCCACAATGTTTTCTACCCCATCAAAGAAAAAATTGATTTTTAGTTATTCTTACATCTTACTGTATCTTTATGGCCTACTTCTAAATTCTTCAAACAAGAACAAGATTTTTTTATCGGAAAAAGTTTCCTCAACACCAACCAGTTGCTTCTGAATTTTTATATTTTTGCGCAGCGATTAAACATAAAATTGACTTTCGACTCTCGCGGTCGTCAAAATTGGTTCAATGTTTTCATGACCCTGGTAAGAAAACAGGGAAAAATTTTGTTTACCTTTCTTTGATTTGTTTAACAGGTATCCTCCAAAAGTGTCAAAGTAGATTTTATGATTTTATGCGCAGCACGTATCAGTCACGTATGGGTGAGATGGTCATCGTAACCAAATCATTGGCCCTAGTGAGAGAAAATGAAAAAGAGAAAAAGCCCTATAATTGACTTTAAGCAACAGTTGTCGTCTGCTATAAAATATTCCGTAAGTCGAATTTTCATGTTTTCGCGGGTACGTAACCGGCACCTGCGAGACAACAGACGACCTAAATGGGTTTGTTGTCACGGTAAAAAAAGACTGGAGAAGTAAAAAACAGATATTAGAAATTAAGTTCCCTATATTTGACCGATTAAGCAACAGGTGTCATCTGCTATGGAGTGTTCTGCAAGTCGATTTTTCGCGTTTTCGCGGATACGTAACCGGCAACTATGAGATGGTAGTCAACATAAATAGATTTGTCGTCACGGTATAAAGAGATTGGAGGGAAAAAATATGCATTAAAAATTTTGTTCCATTCGTTTGATTTATGCAATAAGAAGCATTCAGTATTTTTTTAGCCACTAGTCGCATTATTTTCTGGGGTTTTCGCATGAACGTTACTGGCACATATGAGACGGTAGTCAACGTGACTGGGTTTCTTGTTGCGGTTTGAAGAGATTAGAAAAATTACACCTCAGTTGCCTTTGTTTGATACATGCTAAGGAAGCAACTAAAAGAGTTTTCAGTCTTTTTTTAGCCACTTGTCACATTAATTTCTGGGTTTTTTTTTTTACACTGTACATTGATCACTTTGGCTTATGGAAAGTTTCAATGTGCAGCATTTATTGTGGGCTGAGTTAGAAAGGCAAATCCAGTTAAGGGCTCGGGAGGGGAAGGGGGCGGGTGCATTGAGGGTTTAAGGGAAGTAACTCTTGAAAGCTTGAAAGGGGCTTGAAAAGACCAAAACATGGTCTTCTACACCCCTATTTTCTTAAATGTTTGCCCATTTTCAGTGAAATCCGGCATGTGTGGATGGTGCAGGCCTGGCAGTTTGCCAAGGACTGCACAGCAGCCTTTAAAGAAGACTTTAAATCCACTTATATGCCGTTTTTTTTTTTCACTGTTTTTTATCGCTAAATTTTGGCGCCATTTTGGAGCGATTTTGAAGCTCTCTGATTGGCTGTTGAATATCTAAAGTCTTTTCTGATTGGCTGTTGGTTCCCATTCTGATTTGGGCTGTTGGTTCCTATTCTGATTTCCTTAAAGCTTCCCTGATTGGATAATTTCAGAGAGGGAAGAGATTTGATTGGCTGATGGGAAGGGGGGGGATATCTGTTTATTCTTATTAACCTTTTACCACACAATGACGCCTTTTAACACCCCTGAAAGAGAAGGCTTTTGAAAATAATCTGAGGAAAGGAGACAATGCAGGTTACCAGCATTTTCTCCTTTTCCCACAATGTTTTCTACCCTATCAAAGAAAAAATTGATTTTTAGTTATTCTTACATCTTACTGTATCTTTATGGCCTACTTCTAAATTCTTCAAACAAGAACAAGATTTTTTTATCGGAAAAAGTTTCCTCAACACCAACCAGTTGCTTCTGAATTTTTATATTTTTGCGCAGCGATTAAACATAAAATTGACTTTCGACTCTCGCGGTCGTCAAAATTGGTTCAATGTTTTCATGACCCTGGTAAGAAAACAGGGAAAAATTTTGTTTACCTTTCTTTGATTTGTTTAACAGGTATCCTCCAAAAGTGTCAAAGTAGATTTTACGATTTTATGCGCAGCACGTATCAGTCACGTATGGGTGAGATGGTCATCGTAACCAAATCATTGGCCCTAGTGAGAGAAAATGAAAAAGAGAAAAAGCCCTATAATTGACTTTAAGCAACAGTTGTCGTCTGCTATAAAATATTCCGTAAGTCAAATTTTCATGTTTTCGTGGGTACGTAACCGGCACCTGCGAGACAACAGACGACCTAAATGGGTTTGTTGTCACGGTAAAAAAAGACTGGAGAAGTAAAAAACAGATATTAGAAATTAAGGTCCCTATATTTGACCGATTAAGCAACAGGTGTCATCTGCTATGGAGTGTTCCGCAAGTCGATTTTTCGCGTTTTCGCGGATACGTAACCGGCACCTATGAGATGGTAGTCAACATAAATAGATTTGTCGTCACGGTATAAAGAGATTGGAGGGAAAAAATATGCATTAAAAATTTTGTTCCATTCGTTTGATTTATGCAATAAGAAGCATTCAGTATTTTTTTAGCCACTAGTCGCATTATTTTCTGGGGTTTTCGCATGAACGTAACTGGCACATATGAGACGGTAGTCAACGTGACTGGGTTTCTTGTTGCGGTTTGAAGAGATTAGAAAAATTACACCTCAGTTGCCTTTGTTTGATACATGCTAAGGAAGCAACTAAAAGAGTTTTCAGTCTTTTTTTAGCCACTTGTCACATTAATTTCTGGGTTTTTTTTTTTTTTTACACTGTACATTGATCACTTTGGCTTATGGAAAGTTTCAATGTGCAGCATTTATTGTGGGCTGAGTTAGAAAGGCAAATCCAGTTAAGGGCTCGGGAGGGGAAGGGGGCGGGTGCATTGAGGGTTTAAGGGAAGTAACTCTTGAAAGCTTGAAAGGGGCTTGAAAAGACCAAAACATGGTCTTCTACACCCCTATTTTCTTAAATGTTTGCCCATTTTCAGTGAAATCCGGCATGTGTGGATGGTGCAGGCCTGGCAGTTTGCCAAGGACTGCACAGCAGCCTTTAAAGAAGACTTTAAATCCACTTATATGCCGTTTTTTTTTTTCACTGTTTTTTATCGCTAAATTTTGGCGCCATTTTGGAGCGATTTTGAAGCTCTCTGATTGGCTGTTGAATATCTAAAGTCTTTTCTGATTGGCTGTTGGTTCCCATTCTGATTTGGGCTGTTGGTTCCCATTCTGATTTCCTTAAAGCTTCCCTGATTGGATAATTTCAGAGAGGGAAGAGATTTGATTGGCTGATGGGAAGGGGGGGATATCTGTTTATTCTTATTAACCTTTTACCACACAATGACGCCTTTTAACACCCCTGAAAGAGAAGGCTTTTGAAAATAATCTGAGGAAAGGAGACAATGCAGGTTACCAGCATTTTCTCCTTTTCCCACAATGTTTTCTACCCTATCAAAGAAAAAATTGATTTTTAGTTATTCTTACATCTTACTGTATCTTTATGGCTTACTTCTAAATACTTCAAACAAGAACAAGATTTTTTTATCGGAAAAAGTTTCCTCAACACCAACCAGTTGCTTCTGAATTTTTATATTTTTGCGCAGCGATTAAACATAAAATTGACTTTCGACTCTCGCGGTCGTCAAAATTGGTTCAATGTTTTCATGACCCTGGTAAGAAAACAGGGAAAAATTTTGTTTACCTTTCTTTGATTTGTTTAACAGGTATCCTCCAAAAGTGTCAAAGTAGATTTTACGATTTTATGCGCAGCACGTATCAGTCACGTATGGGTGAGATGGTCATCGTAACCAAATCATTGGCCCTAGTGAGAGAAAATGAAAAAGAGAAAAAGCCCTATAATTGACTTTAAGCAACAGTTGTCGTCTGCTATAAAATATTCCGTAAGTCGAATTTTCATGTTTTCGCGGGTACGTAACCGGCACCTGCGAGACAACAGACGACCTAAATGGGTTTGTTGTCACGGTAAAAAAAGACTGGAGAAGTAAAAAACAGATATTAGAAATTAAGTTCCCTATATTTGACCGATTAAGCAACAGGTGTCATCTGCTATGGAGTGTTCCGCAAGTCGATTTTTCGCGTTTTCGCGGATACGTAACCGGCACCTATGAGATGGTAGTCAACATAAATAGATTTGTCGTCACGGTATAAAGAGATTGGAGGGAAAAAATATGCATTAAAAATTTTGTTCCATTCGTTTGATTTATGCAATAAGAAGCATTCAGTATTTTTTTAGCCACTAGTCGCATTATTTTCTGGGGTTTTCGCATGAACGTAACTGGCACATATGAGACGGTAGTCAACGTGACTGGGTTTCTTGTTGCGGTTTGAAGAGATTAGAAAAATTACACCTCAGTTGCCTTTGTTTGATACATGCTAAGGAAGCAACTAAAAGAGTTTTCAGTCTTTTTTTAGCCACTTGTCACATTAATTTCTGGGTTTTTTTTTTTTTTTACACTGTACATTGATCACTTTGGCTTATGGAAAGTTTCAATGTGCAGCATTTATTGTGGGCTGAGTTAGAAAGGCAAATCCAGTTAAGGGCTCGGGAGGGGAAGGGGGCGGGTGCATTGAGGGTTTAAGGGAAGTAACTCTTGAAAGCTTGAAAGGGGCTTGAAAAGACCAAAACATGGTCTTCTACACCCCTATTTTCTTAAATGTTTGCCCATTTTCAGTGAAATCCGGCATGTGTGGATGGTGCAGGCCTGGCAGTTTGCCAAGGACTGCACAGCAGCCTTTAAAGAAGACTTTAAATCCACTTATATGCCGTTTTTTTTTTTCACTGTTTTTTATCGCTAAATTTTGGCGCCATTTTGGAGCGATTTTGAAGCTCTCTGATTGGCTGTTGAATATCTAAAGTCTTTTCTGATTGGCTGTTGGTTCCCATTCTGATTTGGGCTGTTGGTTCCCATTCTGATTTCCTTAAAGCTTCCCTGATTGGATAATTTCAGAGAGGGAAGAGATTTGATTGGCTGATGGGAAGGGGGGATATCTGTTTATTCTTATTAACCTTTTACCACACAATGACGCCTTTTAACACCCCTGAAAGAGAAGGCTTTTGAAAATAATCTGAGGAAAGGAGACAATGCAGGTTACCAGCATTTTCTCCTTTTCCCACAATGTTTTCTACCCTATCAAAGAAAAAATTGATTTTTAGTTATTCTTACATCTTACTGTATCTTTATGGCCTACTTCTAAATTCTTCAAACAAGAACAAGATTTTTTTATCGGAAAAAGTTTCCTCAACACCAACCAGTTGCTTCTGAATTTTTATATTTTTGCGCAGCGATTAAACATAAAATTGACTTTCGACTCTCGCGGTCGTCAAAATTGGTTCAATGTTTTCATGACCCTGGTAAGAAAACAGGGAAAAATTTTGTTTACCTTTCTTTGATTAGTTTAACAGGTATCCTCCAAAAGTGTCAAAGTAGATTTTACGATTTTATGCGCAGCACGTATCAGTCACGTATGGGTGAGATGGTCATCGTAACCAAATCATTGGCCCTAGTGAGAGAAAATGAAAAAGAGAAAAAGCCCTATAATTGACTTTAAGCAACAGTTGTCGTCTGCTATAAAATATTCCATAAGTCGAATTTTCATGTTTTCGCGGGTACGTAACCGGCACCTACGAGACAACAGACGACCTAAATGGGTTTGTTGTCACGGTAAAAAAAGACTGGAGAAGTAAAGAACAGATATTAGAAATTAAGTTCCCTATATTTGACCGATTAAGCAACAGGTGTCATCTGCTATGGAGTGTTCCGCAAGTCGATTTTTCGCGTTTTCGCGGATACGTAACCGGCACCTATGAGATGGTAGTCAACATAAATAGATTTGTCGTCACGGTATAAAGAGATTGGAGGGAAAAAATATGCATTAAAAATTTTGTTCCATTCGTTTGATTTATGCAATAAGAAGCATTCAGTATTTTTTTAGCCACTAGTCGCATTATTTTCTGGGGTTTTCGCATGAACGTAACTGGCACATATGAGACGGTAGTCAACGTGACTGGGTTTCTTGTTGCGGTTTGAAGAGATTAGAAAAATTACACCTCAGTTGCCTTTGTTTGATACATGCTAAGGAAGCAACTAAAAGAGTTTTCAGTCTTTTTTTAGCCACTTGTCACATTAATTTCTGGGTTTTTTTTTTTTTTTACACTGTACATTGATCACTTTGGCTTATGGAAAGTTTCAATGTGCAGCATTTATTGTGGGCTGAGTTAGAAAGGCAAATCCAGTTAAGGGCTCGGGAGGGGAAGGGGGCGGGTGCATTGAGGGTTTAAGGGAAGTAACTCTTGAAAGCTTGAAAGGGGCTTGAAAAGACCAAAACATGGTCTTCTACACCCCTATTTTCTTAAATGTTTGCCCATTTTCAGTGAAATCCGGCATGTGTGGATGGTGCAGGCCTGGCAGTTTGCCAAGGACTGCACAGCACCCTTTAAAGAAGACTTTAAATCCACTTATATGCCGTTTTTTTTTTCACTGTTTTTTATCGCTAAATTTTGGCGCCATTTTGGAGCGATTTTGAAGCTCTCTGATTGGCTGTTGAATATCTGAAGTCTTTTCTGATTGGCTGTTGGTTCCCATTCTGATTTGGGCTGTTGGTTCCCATTCTGATTTCCTTAAAGCTTCCCTGATTGGATAATTTCAGAGAGGGAAGAGATTTGATTGGCTGATGGGAAGGGGGGATATCTGTTTATTCTTATTAACCTTTTACCACACAATGACGCCTTTTAACACCCCTGAAAGAGAAGGCTTTTGAAAATAATCTGAGGAAAGGAGACAATGCAGGTTACCAGCATTTTCTCCTTTTCCCACAATGTTTTCTACCCTATCAAAGAAAAAATTGATTTTTAGTTATTCTTACATCTTACTGTATCTTTATGGCCTACTTCTAAATTCTTCAAACAAGAACAAGATTTTTTTATCGGAAAAAGTTTCCTCAACACCAACCAGTTGCTTCTGAATTTTTATATTTTTGCGCAGCGATTAAACATAAAATTGACTTTCGACTCTCGCGGTCGTCAAAATTGGTTCAATGTTTTCATGACCCTGGTAAGAAAACAGGGAAAAATTTTGTTTACCTTTCTTTGATTTGTTTAACAGGTATCCTCCAAAAGTGTCAAAGTAGATTTTACGATTTTATGCGCAGCACGTATCAGTCACGTATGGGTGAGATGGTCATCGTAACCAAATCATTGGCCCTAGTGAGAGAAAATGAAAAAGAGAAAAAGCCCTATAATTGACTTTAAGCAACAGTTGTCGTCTGCTATAAAATATTCCGTAAGTCGAATTTTCATGTTTTCGCGGGTACGTAACCGGCACCTACGAGACAACAGACGACCTAAATGGGTTTGTTGTCACGGTAAAAAAAGACTGGAGAAGTAAAAAACAGATATTAGAAATTAAGTTCCCTATATTTGACCGATTAAGCAACAGGTGTCATCTGCTATGGAGTGTTCCGCAAGTCGATTTTTCGCGTTTTCGCGGATACGTAACCGGCACCTATGAGATGGTAGTCAACATAAATAGATTTGTCGTCACGGTATAAAGAGATTGGAGGGAAAAAATATGCATTAAAAATTTTGTTCCATTCGTTTGATTTATGCAATAAGAAGCATTCAGTATTTTTTTAGCCACTAGTCGCATTATTTTCTGGGGTTTTCGCATGAACGTAACTGGCACATATGAGACGGTAGTCAACGTGACTGGGTTTCTTGTTGCGGTTTGAAGAGATTAGAAAAATTACACCTCAGTTGCCTTTGTTTGATACATGCTAAGGAAGCAACTAAAAGAGTTTTCAGTCTTTTTTTAGCCACTTGTCACATTAATTTCTGGGTTTTTTTTTTTTTACACTGTACATTGATCACTTTGGCTTATGGAAAGTTTCAATGTGCAGCATTTATTGTGGGCTGAGTTAGAAAGGCAAATCCAGTTAAGGGCTCGGGAGGGGAAGGGGGCGGGTGCATTGAGGGTTTAAGGGAAGTAACTCTTGAAAGCTTGAAAGGGGCTTGAAAAGACCAAAACATGGTCTTCTACACCCCTATTTTCTTAAATGTTTGCCCATTTTCAGTGAAATCCGGCATGTGTGGATGGTGCAGGCCTGGCAGTTTGCCAAGGACTGCACAGCAGCCTTTAAAGAAGACTTTAAATCCACTTATATGCCGTTTTTTTTTTTCACTGTTTTTTATCGCTAAATTTTGGCGCCATTTTGGAGCGATTTTGAAGCTCTCTGATTGGCTGTTGAATATCTAAAGTCTTTTCTGATTGGCTGTTGGTTCCCATTCTGATTTGGGCTGTTGGTTCCCATTCTGATTTCCTTAAAGCTTCCCGATTGGATAATTTCAGAGAGGGAAGAGATTTGATTGGCTGATGGGAAGGGGGGGATATCTGTTTATTCTTATTAACCTTTTACCACACAATGACGCCTTTTAACACCCCTGAAAGAGAAGGCTTTTGAAAATAATCTGAGGAAAGGAGACAATGCAGGTTACCAGCATTTTCTCCTTTTCCCACAATGTTTTCTACCCTATCAAAGAAAAAATTGATTTTTAGTTATTCTTACATCTTACTGTATCTTTATGGCCTACTTCTAAATTCTTCAAACAAGAACAAGATTTTTTTATCGGAAAAAGTTTCCTCAACACCAACCAGTTGCTTCTGAATTTTTATATTTTTGCGCAGCGATTAAACATAAAATTGACTTTCGACTCTCGCGGTCGTCAAAATTGGTTCAATGTTTTCATGACCCTGGTAAGAAAACAGGGAAAAATTTTGTTTACCTTTCTTTGATTTGTTTAACAGGTATCCTCCAAAAGTGTCAAAGTAGATTTTACGATTTTATGCGCAGCACGTATCAGTCACATATGGGTGAGATGGTCATCGTAACCAAATCATTGGCCCTAGTGAGAGAAAATGAAAAAGAGAAAAAGCCCTATAATTGACTTTAAGCAACAGTTGTCGTCTGCTATAAAATATTCCGTAATTCGAATTTTCATGTTTTCGCGGGTACGTAACCGGCACCTGCGAGACAACAGACGACCTAAATGGGTTTGTTGTCACGGTAAAAAAAGACTGGAGAAGTAAAAAACAGATATTAGAAATTAAGTTCCCTATATTTGACCGATTAAGCAACAGGTGTCATCTGCTATGGAGTGTTCCGCAAGTCGATTTTTCGCGTTTTCGCGGATACGTAACCGGCACCTATGAGATGGTAGTCAACATAAATAGATTTGTCGTCACGGTATAAAGAGATTGGAGGGAAAAAATATGCATTAAAAATTTTGTTCCATTCGTTTGATTTATGCAATAAGAAGCATTCAGTATTTTTTTAGCCACTAGTCGCATTATTTTCTGGGGTTTTCGCATGAACGTAACTGGCACATATGAGACGGTAGTCAACGTGACTGGGTTTCTTGTTGCGGTTTGAAGAGATTAGAAAAATTACACCTCAGTTGCCTTTGTTTGATACATGCTAAGGAAGCAACTAAAAGAGTTTTCAGTCTTTTTTTAGCCACTTGTCACATTAATTTCTGGTTTTTTTTTTTTTTTACACTGTACATTGATCACTTTGGCTTATGGAAAGTTTCAATGTGCAGCATTTATTGTGGGCTGAGTTAGAAAGGCAAATCCAGTTAAGGGCTCGGGAGGGGAAGGGGGCGGGTGCATTGAGGGTTTAAGGGAAGTAACTCTTGAAAGCTTGAAAGGGGCTTGAAAAAACCAAAACATGGTCTTCTACACCCCTATTTTCTTAAATGTTTGCCCATTTTCAGTGAAATCCGGCAGTTTGCCAAGGACTGCACAGCAGCCTTTAAAGAAGACTTTAAATCCACTTATATGCCGTTTTTTTTTTTCACTGTTTTTTATCGCTAAATTTTGGCGCCATTTTGGAGCGATTTTGAAGCTCTCTGATTGGCTGTTGAATATCTAAAGTCTTTTCTGATTGGCTGTTGGTTCCCATTCTGATTTGGGCTGTTGGTTCCCATTCTGATTTCCTTAAAGCTTCCCTGATTGGATAATTTCAGAGAGGGAAGAGATTTGATTGGCTGATGGGAAGGGGGAGGGATATCTGTTTATTCTTATTAACCTTTTACCACACAATGACGCCTTTTAACACCCCTGAAAGAGAAGGCTTTTGAAAATAATCTGAGGAAAGGAGACAATGCAGGTTACCAGCATTTTCTCCTTTTCCCACAATGTTTTCTACCCTATCAAAGAAAAAATTGATTTTTAGTTAATTTTACATCTTACTGTATCTTTATGGCCTACTTCTAAATTCTTCAAACAAGAACAAGATTTTTTTATCGGAAAAAGTTTCCTCAACACCAACCAGTTGCTTCTGAATTTTTATATTTTTGCGCAGCGATTAAACATAAAATTGACTTTCGACTCTCGCGGTCGTCAAAATTGGTTCAATGTTTTCATGACCCTGGTAAGAAAACAGGGAAAAATTTTGTTTACCTTTCTTTGATTTGTTTAACAGGTATCCTCCAAAAGTGTCAAAGTAGATTTTACGATTTTATGCGCAGCACGTATCAGTCACGTATGGGTGAGATGGTCATCGTAACCAAATCATTGGCCCTAGTGAGAGAAAATGAAAAAGAGAAAAAGCCCTATAATTGACTTTAAGCAACAGTTGTCGTCTGCTATAAAATATTCCGTAAGTCGAATTTTCATGTTTTCGCGGGTACGTAACCGGCACCTGCGAGACAACAGACGACCAAAATGGGTTTGTTGTCACGGTAAAAAAAGACTGGAGAAGTAAAAAACAGATATTAGAAATTAAGTTCCCTATATTTGACCGATTAAGCAACAGGTGTCATCTGCTATGGAGTGTTCCGCAAGTCGATTTTTCGCGTTTTCGCGGATACGTAACCGGCACCTATGAGATGGTAGTCAACATAAATAGATTTGTTGTCACGGTATAAAGAGATTGGAGGGAAAAAATATGCATTAAAAATTTTGTTCCATTCGTTTGATTTATGCAATAAGAAGCATTCAGTATTTTTTTAGCCACTAGTCGCATTATTTTCTGGGGTTTTCGCATGAACGTAACTGGCACATATGAGACGGTAGTCAACGTGACTGGGTTTCTTGTTGCGGTTTGAAGAGATTAGAAAAATTACACCTCAGTTGCCTTTGTTTGATACATGCTAAGGAAGCAACTAAAAGAGTTTTCAGTCTTTTTTTAGCCACTTGTCACATTAATTTCTGGGTTTTTTTTTTCTTTACACTGTACATAGATCACTTTGGCTTATGGAAAGTTTCAATGTGCAGCATTTATTGTGGGCTGAGTTAGAAAGGCAAATCCAGTTAAGGGCTCGGGAGGGATGGGGGCGGGTGCATTGAGGGTTTAAGGGAATTAACTCTTGAAAGCTTGAAAGGGGCTTGAAAAGACCAAAACATGGTCTTCTACACCCCTATTTTCTTAAATGTTTGCCCATTTTCAGTGAAATCCGGCATGTGTGGATGGTGCAGGCCTGGCAGTTTGCCAAGGACTGCACAGCACCCTTTAAAGAAGACTTTAAATCCACTTATATGCCGTTTTTTTTTTTCACTGTTTTTTATCGCTAAATTTTGGCGCCATTTTGGAGCGATTTTGCAGCTCTCTGATTGGCTGTTGAATATCTAAAGTCTCTTCTGATTGGCTGTTGGTTCCCATTCTGATTTGGGCTGTTGGTTCCCATTCTGATTTCCTTAAAGCTTCCCTGATTGGATAATTTCAGAGAGGGAAGAGATTTGATTGGCTGATGGGAAGGGGGGATATCTGTTTATTCTTATTAACCTTTTACCACACAATGACGCCTTTTAACACCCCTGAAAGAGAAGGCTTTTGAAAATAATCTGAGGAAAGGAGACAATGCAGGTTACCAGCATTTTCTCCTTTTCCCACAATGTTTTCTACCCTATCAAAGAAAAAATTGATTTTTAGTTATTCTTACATCTTACTGTATTTTTATGGCCTACTTCTAAATTCTTCAAACAAGAACAAGATTTTTTTATCGGAAAAAGTTTCCTCAACACCAACCAGTTGCTTCTGAATTTTTATATTTTTGCGCAGCGATTAAACATAAAATTGACTTTCGACTCTCGCGGTCGTCAAAATTGGTTCAATGTTTTCATGACCCTGGTAAGAAAACAGGGAAAAATTTTGTTTACCTTTCTTTGATTTGTTTAACAGGTATCCTCCAAAAGTGTCAAAGTAGATTTTACGATTTTATGCGCAGCACGTATCAGTCACGTATGGGTGAGATGGTCATCGTAACCAAATCATTGGCCCTAGTGAGAGAAAATGAAAAAGAGAAAAAGCCCTATAATTGACTTTAAGCAACAGTTGTCGTCTGCTATAAAATATTCCGTAAGTCGAATTTTCATGTTTTCGCGGGTACGTAACCGGCACCTACGAGACAACAGACGACCTAAATGGGTTTGTTGTCACGGTAAAAAAAGACTGGAGAAGTAAAAAACAGATATTAGAAATTAAGTTCCCTATATTTGACCGATTAAGCAACAGGTGTCATCTGCTATGGAGTGTTCCGCAAGTCGATTTTTCGCGTTTTCGCGGATACGTAACCGGCACCTATGAGATGGTAGTCAACATAAATAGATTTGTCGTCACGGTATAAAGAGATTGGAGGGAAAAAATATGCATTAAAAATTTTGTTCCATTCGTTTGATTTATGCAATAAGAAGCATTCAGTATTTTTTTAGCCACTAGTCGCATTATTTTCTGGGGTTTTCGCATGAACGTAACTGGCACATATGAGACGGTAGTCAACGTGACTGGGTTTCTTGTTGCGGTTTGAAGAGATTAGAAAAATTACACCTCAGTTGCCTTTGTTTGATACATGCTAAGGAAGCAACTAAAAGAGTTTTCAGTCTTTTTTTAGCCACTTGTCACATTAATTTCTGGGTTTTTTTTTTTTTACACTGTACATTGATCACTTTGGCTTATGGAAAGTTTCAATGTGCAGCATTTATTGTGGGCTGAGTTAGAAAGGCAAATCCAGTTAAGGGCTCGGGAGGGGAAGGGGGCGGGTGCATTGAGGGTTTAAGGGAAGTAACTCTTGAAAGCTTGAAAGGGGCTTGAAAAGACCAAAACATGGTCTTCTACACCCCTATTTTCTTAAATGTTTGCCCATTTTCAGTGAAATCCGGCATGTGTGGATGGTGCAGGCCTGGCAGTTTGCCAAGGACTGCACAGCACCCTTTAAAGAAGACTTTAAATCCACTTATATGCCGTTTTTTTTTTTCACTGTTTTTTATCGCTAAATTTTGGCGCCATTTTGGAGCGATTTTGAAGCTCTCTGATTGGCTGTTGAATATCTAAAGTCTTTTCTGATTGGCTGTTGGTTCCCATTCTGATTTGGGCTGTTGGTTCCCATTCTGATTTCCTTAAAGCTTCCCTGATTGGATAATTTCAGAGAGGGAAGAGATTTGATTGGCTGATGGGAAGGGGGGGATATCTGTTTATTCTTATTAACCTTTTACCACACAATGACGCCTTTTAACACCCCTGAAAGAGAAGGCTTTTGAAAATAATCTGAGGAAAGGAGACAATGCAGGTTACCAGCATTTTCTCCTTTTCCCACAATGTTTTCTACCCTATCAAAGAAAAAATTGATTTTTAGTTATTCTTACATCTTACTGTATCTTTATGGCCTACTTCTAAATTCTTCAAACAAGAACAAGATTTTTTTATCGGAAAAAGTTTCCTCAACACCAACCAGTTGCTTCTGAATTTTTATATTTTTGCGCAGCGATTAAACATAAAATTGACTTTCGACTCTCGCGGTCGTCAAAATTGGTTCAATGTTTTCATGACCCTGGTAAGAAAACAGGGAAAAATTTTGTTTACCTTTCTTTGATTTGTTTAACAGGTATCCTCCAAAAGTGTCAAAGTAGATTTTACGATTTTATGCGCAGCACGTATCAGTCACGTATGGGTGAGATGGTCATCGTAACCAAATCATTGGCCCTAGTGAGAGAAAATGAAAAAGAGAAAAAGCCCTATAATTGACTTTAAGCAACAGTTGTCGTCTGCTATAAAATATTCCGTAAGTCGAATTTTCATGTTTTCGCGGGTACGTAACCGGCACCTGCGAGACAACAGACGACCTAAATGGGTTTGTTGTCACGGTAAAAAAAGACTGGAGAAGTAAAAAACAGATATTAGAAATTAAGTTCCCTATATTTGACCGATTAAGCAACAGGTGTCATCTGCTATGGAGTGTTCCGCAAGTCGATTTTTCGCGTTTTCGCGGATACGTAACCGGCACCTATGAGATGGTAGTCAACATAAATAGATTTGTCGTCACGGTATAAAGAGATTGGAGGGAAAAAATATGCATTAAAAATTTTGTTCCATTCGTTTGATTTATGCAATAAGAAGCATTCAGTATTTTTTTAGCCACTAGTCGCATTATTTTCTGGGGTTTTCGCATGAACGTAACTGGCACATATGAGACGGTAGTCAACGTGACTGGGTTTCTTGTTGCGGTTTGAAGAGATTAGAAAAATTACACCTCAGTTGCCTTTGTTTGATACATGCTAAGGAAGCAACTAAAAGAGTTTTCAGTCTTTTTTTAGCCACTTGTCACATTAATTTCTGGGTTTTTTTTTTTTTTTACACTGTACATTGATCACTTTGGCTTATGGAAAGTTTCAATGTGCAGCATTTATTGTGGGCTGAGTTAGAAAGGCAAATCCAGTTAAGGGCTCGGGAGGGGAAGGGGGCGGGTGCATTGAGGGTTTAAGGGAAGTAACTCTTGAAAGCTTGAAAGGGGCTTGAAAAGACCAAAACATGGTCTTCTACACCCCTATTTTCTTAAATGTTTGCCCATTTTCAGTGAAATCCGGCATGTGTGGATGGTGCAGGCCTGGCAGTTTGCCAAGGACTGCACAGCACCCTTTAAAGAAGACTTTAAATCCACTTATATGCCGTTTTTTTTTTCACTGTTTTTTATCGCTAAATTTTGGCGCCATTTTGGAGCGATTTTGAAGCTCTCTGATTGGCTGTTGAATATCTAAAGTCTTTTCTGATTGGCTGTTGGTTCCCATTCTGATTTGGGCTGTTGGTTCCCATTCTGATTTCCTTAAAGCTTCCCTGATTGGATAATTTCAGAGAGGGAAGAGATTTGATTGGCTGATGGGAACGGGGGGGGATATCTGTTTATTCTTATTAACCTTTTACCACACAATGACGCCTTTTAACACCCCTGAAAGAGAAGGCTTTTGAAAATAATCTGAGGAAAGGAGACAATGCAGGTTACCAGCATTTTCTCCTTTTCCCACAATGTTTTCTACCCTATCAAAGAAAAAATTGATTTTTAGTTATTCTTACATCTTACTGTATCTTTATGGCCTACTTCTAAATTCTTCAAACAAGAACAAGATTTTTTTATCGGAAAAAGTTTCCTCAACACCAACCAGTTGCTTCTGAATTTTTATATTTTTGCGCAGCGATTAAACATAAAATTGACTTTCGACTCTCGCGGTCGTCAAAATTGGTTCAATGTTTTCATGACCCTGGTAAGAAAACAGGGAAAAATTTTGTTTACCTTTCTTTGATTTGTTTAACAGGTATCCTCCAAAAGTGTCAAAGTAGATTTTACGATTTTATGCGCAGCACGTATCAGTCACGTATGGGTGAGATGGTCATCGTAACCAAATCATTGGCCCTAGTGAGAGAAAATGAAAAAGAGAAAAAGCCCTATAATTGACTTTAAGCAACAGTTGTCGTCTGCTATAAAATATTCCGTAAGTCGAATTTTCATGTTTTCGCGGGTACGTAACCGGCACCTGCGAGACAACAGACGACCTAAATGGGTTTGTTGTCACGGTAAAAAAAGACTGGAGAAGTAAAAAACAGATATTAGAAATTAAGTTCCCTATATTTGACCGATTAAGCAACAGGTGTCATCTGCTATGGAGTGTTCCGCAAGTCGATTTTTCGCGTTTTCGCGGATACGTAACCGGCACCTATGAGATGGTAGTCAACATAAATAGATTTGTCGTCACGGTATAAAGAGATTGGAGGGAAAAAATATGCATTAAAAATTTTGTTCCATTCGTTTGATTTATGCAATAAGAAGCATTCAGTATTTTTTTAGCCACTAGTCGCATTATTTTCTGGGGTTTTCGCATGAACGTAACTGGCACATATGAGACGGTAGTCAACGTGACTGGGTTTCTTGTTGCGGTTTGAAGAGATTAGAAAAATTACACCTCAGTTGCCTTTGTTTGATACATGCTAAGGAAGCAACTAAAAGAGTTTTCAGTCTTTTTTTAGCCACTTGTCACATTAATTTCTGGGTTTTTTTTTTTTTTACACTGTACATTGATCACTTTGGCTTATGGAAAGTTTCAATGTGCAGCATTTATTGTGGGCTGAGTTAGAAAGGCAAATCCAGTTAAGGGCTCGGGAGGGGAAGGGGGCGGGTGCATTGAGGGTTTAAGGGAAGTAACTCTTGAAAGCTTGAAAGGGGCTTGAAAAGACCAAAACATGGTCTTCTACACCCCTATTTTCTTAAATGTTTGCCCATTTTCAGTGAAATCCGGCATGTGTGGATGGTGCAGGCCTGGCAGTTTGCCAAGGACTGCACAGCAGCCTTTAAAGAAGACTTTAAATCCACTTATATGCCGTTTTTTTTTTTCACTGTTTTTTATCGCTAAATTTTGGCGCCATTTTGGAGCGATTTTGAAGCTCTCTGATTGGCTGTTGAATATCTAAAGTCTTTTCTGATTGGCTGTTGGTTCCCATTCTGATTTGGGCTGTTGGTTCCCATTCTGATTTCCTTAAAGCTTCCCTGATTGGATAATTTCAGAGAGGGAAGAGATTTGATTGGCTGATGGGAACGGGGGGGATATCTGTTTATTCTTATTAACCTTTTACCACACAATGACGCCTTTTAACACCCCTGAAAGAGAAGGCTTTTGAAAATAATCTGAGGAAAGGAGACAATGCAGGTTACCAGCATTTTCTCCTTTTCCCACAATGTTTTCTACCCTATCAAAGAAAAAATTGATTTTTAGTTATTCTTACATCTTACTGTATCTTTATGGCCTACTTCTAAATTCTTCAAACAAGAACAAGATTTTTTTATCGGAAAAAGTTTCCTCAACACCAACCAGTTGCTTCTGAATTTTTATATTTTTGCGCAGCGATTAAACATAAAATTGACTTTCGACTCTCGCGGTCGTCAAAATTGGTTCAATGTTTTCATGACCCTGGTAAGAAAACAGGGAAAAATTTTGTTTACCTTTCTTTGATTTGTTTAACAGGTATCCTCCAAAAGTGTCAAAGTAGATTTTACGATTTTATGCGCAGCACGTATCAGTCACGTATGGGTGAGATGGTCATCGTAACCAAATCATTGGCCCTAGTGAGAGAAAATGAAAAAGAGAAAAAGCCCTATAATTGACTTTAAGCAACAGTTGTCGTCTGCTATAAAATATTCCGTAAGTCGAATTTTCATGTTTTCGCGGGTACGTAACCGGCACCTACGAGACAACAGACGACCTAAATGGGTTTGTTGTCACGGTAAAAAAAGACTGGAGAAGTAAAGAACAGATATTAGAAATTAAGTTCCCTATATTTGACCGATTAAGCAACAGGTGTCATCTGCTATGGAGTGTTCCGCAAGTCGATTTTTCGCGTTTTCGCGGATACGTAACCGGCACCTATGAGATGGTAGTCAACATAAATAGATTTGTCGTCACGGTATAAAGAGATTGGAGGGAAAAAATATGCATTAAAAATTTTGTTCCATTCGTTTGATTTATGCAATAAGAAGCATTCAGTATTTTTTTAGCCACTAGTCGCATTATTTTCTGGGGTTTTCGCATGAACGTAACTGGCACATATGAGACGGTAGTCAACGTGACTGGGTTTCTTGTTGCGGTTTGAAGAGATTAGAAAAATTACACCTCAGTTGCCTTTGTTTGATACATGCTAAGGAAGCAACTAAAAGAGTTTTCAGTCTTTATTTAGCCACTTGTCACATTAATTTCTGGGTTTTTTTTTTTTTTTACACTGTACATTGATCACTTTGGCTTATGGAAAGTTTCAATGTGCAGCATTTATTGTGGGCTGAGTTAGAAAGGCAAATCCAGTTAAGGGCTCGGGAGGGGAAGGGGGCGGGTGCATTGAGGGTTTAAGGGAAGTAACTCTTGAAAGCTTGAAAGGGGCTTGAAAAGACCTAAACATGGTCTTCTACACCCCTATTTTCTTAAATGTTTGCCCATTTTCAGTGAAATCCGGCATGTGTGGATGGTGCAGGCCTGGCAGTTTGCCAAGGACTGCACAGCACCCTTTAAAGAAGACTTTAAATCCACTTATATGCCGTTTTTTTTTTTCACTGTTTTTTATCGCTAAATTTTGGCGCCATTTTGGAGCGATTTTGAAGCTCTCTGATTGGCTGTTGAATATCTAAAGTCTTTTCTGATTGGCTGTTGGTTCCCATTCTGATTTGGGCTGTTGGTTCCCATTCTGATTTCCTTAAAGCTTCCCTGATTGGATAATTTCAGAGAGGGAAGAGATTTGATTGGCTGATGGGAAGGGGGGGATATCTGTTTATTCTTATTAACCTTTTACCACACAATGACGCCTTTTAACACCCCTGAAAGAGAAGGCTTTTGAAAATAATCTGAGGAAAGGAGACAATGCAGGTTACCAGCATTTTCTCCTTTTCCCACAATGTTTTCTACCCTATCAAAGAAAAAATTGATTTTTAGTTATTCTTACATCTTACTGTATCTTTATGGCCTACTTCTAAATTCTTCAAACAAGAACAAGATTTTTTTATCGGAAAAAGTTTCCTCAACACCAACCAGTTGCTTCTGAATTTTTATATTTTTGCGCAGCGATTAAACATAAAATTGACTTTCGACTCTCGCGGTCGTCAAAATTGGTTCAATGTTTTCATGACCCTGGTAAGAAAACAGGGAAAAATTTTGTTTACCTTTCTTTGATTTGTTTAACAGGTATCCTCCAAAAGTGTCAAAGTAGATTTTACGATTTTATGCGCAGCACGTATCAGTCACGTATGGGTGAGATGGTCATCGTAACCAAATCATTGGCCCTAGTGAGAGAAAATGAAAAAGAGAAAAAGCCCTATAATTGACTTTAAGCAACAGTTGTCGTCTGCTATAAAATATTCCGTAAGTCGAATTTTCATGTTTTCGCGGGTACGTAACCGGCACCTGCGAGACAACAGACGACCTAAATGGGTTTGTTGTCACGGTAAAAAAAGACTGGAGAAGTAAAAAACAGATATTAGAAATTAAGTTCCCTATATTTGACCGATTAAGCAACAGGTGTCATCTGCTATGGAGTGTTCCGCAAGTCGATTTTTCGCGTTTTCGCGGATACGTAACCGGCACCTATGAGATGGTAGTCAACATAAATAGATTTGTCGTCACGGTATAAAGAGATTGGAGGGAAAAAATATGCATTAAAAATTTTGTTCCATTCGTTTGATTTATGCAATAAGAAGCATTCAGTATTTTTTTAGCCACTAGTCGCATTATTTTCTGGGGTTTTCGCATGAACGTAACTGGCACATATGAGACGGTAGTCAACGTGACTGGGTTTCTTGTTGCGGTTTGAAGAGATTAGAAAAATTACACCTCAGTTGCCTTTGTTTGATACATGCTAAGGAAGCAACTAAAAGAGTTTTCAGTCTTTTTTTAGCCACTTGTCACATTAATTTCTGGGTTTTTTTTTTTTTTTTACACTGTACATTGATCACTTTGGCTTATGGAAAGTTTCAATGTGCAGCATTTATTGTGGGCTGAGTTAGAAAGGCAAATCCAGTTAAGGGCTCGGGAGGGGAAGGGGGCGGGTGCATTGAGGGTTTAAGGGAAGTAACTCTTGAAAGCTTGAAAGGGGCTTGAAAAGACCAAAACATGGTCTTCTACACCCCTATTTTCTTAAATGTTTGCCCATTTTCAGTGAAATCCGGCATGTGTGGATGGTGCGGGCCTGGCAGTTTGCCAAGGACTGCACAGCAGCCTTTAAAGAAGACTTTAAATCCACTTATATGCCGTTTTTTTTTTTCACTGTTTTTTATCGCTAAATTTTGGCGCCATTTTGGAGCGATTTTGAAGCTCTCTGATTGGCTGTTGAATATCTAAAGTCTTTTCTGATTGGCTGTTGGTTCCCATTCTGATTTGGGCTGTTGGTTCCCATTCTGATTTCCTTAAAGCTTCCCTGATTGGATAATTTCAGAGAGGGAAGAGATTTGATTGGCTGATGGGAAGGGGGGGGATATCTGTTTATTCTTATTAACCTTTTACCACACAATGACGCCTTTTAACACCCCTGAAAGAGAAGGCTTTTGAAAATAATCTGAGGAAAGGAGACAATGCAGGTTACCAGCATTTTCTCCTTTTCCCACAATGTTTTCTACCCTATCAAAGAAAAAATTGATTTTTAGTTATTCTTACATCTTACTGTATCTTTATGGCCTACTTCTAAATTCTTCAAACAAGAACAAGATTTTTTTATCGGAAAAAGTTTCCTCAACACCAACCAGTTGCTTCTGAATTTTTATATTTTTGCGCAGCGATTAAACATAAAATTGACTTTCGACTCTCGCGGTCGTCAAAATTGGTTCAATGTTTTCATGACCCTGGTAAGAAAACAGGGAAAAATTTTGTTTACCTTTCTTTGATTTGTTTAACAGGTATCCTCCAAAAGTGTCAAAGTAGATTTTACGATTTTATGCGCAGCACGTATCAGTCACGTATGGGTGAGATGGTCATCGTAACCAAATCATTGGCCCTAGTGAGAGAAAATGAAAATGAGGAAAAGCCCTATAATTGACTTTAAGCAACAGTTGTCGTCTGCTATAAAATATTCCGTAAGTCGAATTTTCATGTTTTCGCGGGTACGTAACCGGCACCTGCGAGACAACAGACGACCTAAATGGGTTTGTTGTCACGGTAAAAAAAGACTGGAGAAGTAAAAAACAGATATTAGAAATTAAGTTCCCTATATTTGACCGATTAAGCAACAGGTGTCATCTGCTATGGAGTGTTCCGCAAGTCGATTTTTCGCGTTTTCGCGGATACGTAACCGGCACCTATGAGATGGTAGTCAACATAAATAGATTTGTCGTCACGGTATAAAGAAATTGGAGGGAAAAAATATGCATTAAAAATTTTGTTCCATTCGTTTGATTTATGCAATAAGAAGCATTCAGTATTTTTTTAGCCATTAGTCGCATTATTTTCTGGGGTTTTCGCATGAACGTAACTGGCACATATGAGACGGTAGTCAACGTGACTGGGTTTCTTGTTGCGGTTTGAAGAGATTAGAAAAATTACACCTCAGTTGCCTTTGTTTGATACATGCTAAGGAAGCAACTAAAAGAGTTTTCAGTCTTTTTTTAGCCACTTGTCACATTAATTTCTGGGTTTTTTTTTTTTTTTACACTGTACATTGATCACTTTGGCTTATGGAAAGTTTCAATGTGCAGCATTTATTGTGGGCTGAGTTAGAAAGGCAAATCCAGTTAAGGGCTCGGGAGGGATGGGGGCGGGTGCATTGAGGGTTTAAGGGAAGTAACTCTTGAAAGCTTGAAAGGGGCTTGAAAAGACCAAAACATGGTCTTCTACACCCCTATTTTCTTAAATGTTTGCCCATTTTCAGTGAAATCCGGCATGTGTGGATGGTGCAGGCCTGGCAGTTTGCCAAGGACTGCACAGCAGCCTTTAAAGAAGACTTTAAATCCACTTATATGCCGTTTTTTTTTTTTCACTGTTTTTATCGCTAAATTTTGGCGCCATTTTGGAGCGATTTTGAAGCTCTCTGATTGGCTGTTGAATATCTAAAGTCTTTTCTGATTGGCTGTTGGTTCCCATTCTGATTTGGGCTGTTGGTTCCCATTCTGATTTCCTTAAAGCTTCCCTGATTGGATAATTTCAGAGAGGGAAGAGATTTGATTGGCTGATGGGAAGGGGGGGGATATCTGTTTATTCTTATTAACCTTTTACCACACAATGACGCCTTTTAACACCCCTGAAAGAGAAGGCTTTTGAAAATAATCTGAGGAAAGGAGACAATGCAGGTTACCAGCATTTTCTCCTTTTCCCACAATGTTTTCTACCCTATCAAAGAAAAAATTGATTTTTAGTTATTCTTACATCTTACTGTATCTTTATGGCCTACTTCTAAATTCTTCAAACAAGAACAAGATTTTTTTATCGGAAAAAGTTTCCTCAACACCAACCAGTTGCTTCTGAATTTTTATATTTTTGCGCAGCGATTAAACATAAAATTGACTTTCGACTCTCGCGGTCGTCAAAATTGGTTCAATGTTTTCATGACCCTGGTAAGAAAACAGGGAAAAATTTTGTTTACCTTTCTTTGATTTGTTTAACAGGTATCCTCCAAAAGTGTCAAAGTAGATTTTACGATTTTATGCGCAGCACGTATCAGTCACGTATGGGTGAGATGGTCATCGTAACCAAATCATTGGCCCTAGTGAGAGAAAATGAAAAAGAGAAAAAGCCCTATAATTGACTTTAAGCAACAGTTGTCGTCTGCTATAAAATATTCCGTAAGTCGAATTTTCATGTTTTCGCGGATACGTAACCGGCACCTGCGAGACAACAGACGACCTAAATGGGTTTGTTGTCACGGTAAAAAAAGACTGGAGAAGTAAAAAACAGATATTAGAAATTAAGTTCCCTATATTTGACCGATTAAGCAACAGGTGTCATCTGCTATGGAGTGTTCCGCAAGTCGATTTTTCGCGTTTTCGCGGATACGTAACCGGCACCTATGAGATGGTAGTCAACATAAATAGATTTGTCGTCACGGTATAAAGAGATTGGAGGGAAAAAATATGCATTAAAAATTTTGTTCCATTCGTTTGATTTATGCAATAAGAAGCATTCAGTATTTTTTTAGCCACTAGTCGCATTATTTTCTGGGGTTTTCGCATGAACGTAACTGGCACATATGAGACGGTAGTCAACGTGACTGGGTTTCTTGTTGCGGTTTGAAGAGATTAGAAAAATTACACCTCAGTTGCCTTTGTTTGATACATGCTAAGGAAGCAACTAAAAGAGTTTTCAGTCTTTTTTTAGCCACTTGTCACATTAATTTCTGGGTTTTTTTTTTTTTTTTACACTGTACATTGATCACTTTGGCTTATGGAAAGTTTCAATGTGCAGCATTTATTGTGGGCTGAGTTAGAAAGGCAAATCCAGTTAAGGGCTCGGGAGGGATGGGGGCGGGTGCATTGAGGGTTTAAGGGAAGTAACTCTTGAAAGCTTGAAAGGGGCTTGAAAAGACCAAAACATGGTTTTCTACACCCCTATTTTCTTAAATGTTTGCCCATTTTCAGTGAAATCCGGCATGTGTGGATGGTGCAGGCCTGGCAGTTTGCCAAGGACTGCACAGCAGCCTTTAAAGAAGACTTTAAATCCACTTATATGCCGTTTTTTTTTTTCACTGTTTTTTATTGCTAAATTTTGGCGCCATTTTGGAGCGATTTTGAAGCTCTCTGATTGGCTGTTGAATATCTAAAGTCTTTTCTGATTGGCTGTTGGTTCCCATTCTGATTTGGGCTGTTGGTTCCCATTCTGATTTCCTTAAAGCTTCCCTGATTGGATAATTTCAGAGAGGGAAGAGATTTGATTGGCTGATGGGAACGGGGGGGATATCTGTTTATTCTTATTAACCTTTTACCACACAATGACGCCTTTTAACACCCCTGAAAGAGAAGGCTTTTGAAAATAATCTGAGGAAAGGAGACAATGCAGGTTACCAGCATTTTCTCCTTTTCCCACAATGTTTTCTACCCTATCAAAGAAAAAATTGATTTTTAGTTATTCTTACATCTTACTGTATCTTTATGGCCTACTTCTAAATTCTTCAAACAAGAACAAGATTTTTTTATCGGAAAAAGTTTCCTCAACACCAACCAGTTGCTTCTGAATTTTTATATTTTTGCGCAGCGATTAAACATAAAATTGACTTTCGACTCTCGCGGCCGTCAAAATTGGTTCAATGTTTTCATGACCCTGGTAAGAAAACAGGGAAAAATTTTGTTTACCTTTCTTTGATTTGTTTAACAGGTATCCTCCAAAAGTGTCAAAGTAGATTTTACGATTTTATGCGCAGCACGTATCAGTCACGTATGGGTGAGATGGTCATCGTAACCAAATCATTGGCCCTAGTGAGAGAAAATGAAAAAGAGAAAAAGCCCTATAATTGACTTTAAGCAACAGTTGTCGTCTGCTATAAAATATTCCGTAAGTCGAATTTTCATGTTTTCGCGGGTACGTAACCGGCACCTGCGAGACAACAGACGACCTAAATGGGTTTGTTGTCACGGTAAAAAAAGACTGGAGAAGTAAAAAACAGATATTAGAAATTAAGTTCCCTATATTTGACCGATTAAGCAACAGGTGTCATCTGCTATGGAGTGTTCCGCAAGTCGATTTTTCGCGTTTTCGCGGATACGTAACCGGCACCTATGAGATGGTAGTCAACATAAATAGATTTGTCGTCACGGTATAAAGAGATTGGAGGGAAAAAATATGCATTAAAAATTTTGTTCCATTCGTTTGATTTATGCAATAAGAAGCATTCAGTATTTTTTTAGCCACTAGTCGCATTATTTTCTGGGGTTTTCGCATGAACGTAACTGGCACATATGAGACGGTAGTCAACGTGACTGGGTTTCTTGTTGCGGTTTGAAGAGATTAGAAAAATTACACCTCAGTTGCCTTTGTTTGATACATGCTAAGGAAGCAACTAAAAGAGTTTTCAGTCTTTTTTTAGCCACTTGTCACATTAATTTCTGGGTTTTTTTTTTTTTTTTACACTGTACATTGATCACTTTGGCTTATGGAAAGTTTCAATGTGCAGCATTTATTGTGGGCTGAGTTAGAAAGGCAAATCCAGTTAAGGGCTCGGGAGGGATGGGGGCGGGTGCATTGAGGGTTTAAGGGAAGTAACTCTTGAAAGCTTGAAAGGGGCTTGAAAAGACCAAAACATGGTCTTCTACACCCCTATTTTCTTAAATGTTTGCCCATTTTCAGTGAAATCCGGCATGTGTGGATGGTGCAGGCCTGGCAGTTTGCCAAGGACTGCACAGCAGCCTTTAAAGAAGACTTTAAATCCACTTATATGCCTTTTTTTTTTTCACTGTTTTTATCGCTAAATTTTGGCGCCATTTTGGAGCGATTTTGAAGCTCTCTGATTGGCTGTTGAATATCTAAAGTCTTTTCTGATTGGCTGTTGGTTCCCATTCTGATTTGGGCTGTTGGTTCCCATTCTGATTTCCTTAAAGCTTCCCTGATTGGATAATTTCAGAGAGGGAAGAGATTTGATTGGCTGATGGGAAGGGGGGGATATCTGTTTATTCTTATTAACCTTTTACCACACAATGACGCCTTTTAACACCCCTGAAAGAGAAGGCTTTTGAAAATAATCTGAGGAAAGGAGACAACGCAGATTACCATCATTTTCTCCTTTTCCCACAATGTTTTCTACCCTATCAAAGAAAAAATTGATTTTTAGTTATTCTTACATCTTACTGTATCTTTATGGCCTACTTCTAAATTCTTCAAACAAGAACAAGATTTTTTTATCGGAAAAAGTTTCCTCAAGATCAACCAGTTGCTTCTGAATTTTTATATTTTTGCGCAGCGATTAAACATAAAATTGACTTTCGACTCTCGCGGTCGTCAAAATTGGTTCAATGTTTTCATGACCCTGGTAAGAAAACAGGGAAAAATTTTGTTTACCTTTCTTTGATTTGTTTAACAGGTATCCTCCAAAAGTGTCAAAGTAGATTTTACGATTTTATGCGCAGCACGTATCAGTCACGTATGGGTGAGATGGTCATCGTAACCAAATCATTGGCCCTAGTGAGAGAAAATGAAAATGAGAAAAAGCCCTATAATTGACTTTAAGCAACAGTTGTCGTCTGCTATAAAATATTCCGTAAGTCGAATTTTCATGTTTTCGCGGGTACGTAACCGGCACCTGCGAGACAACAGACGACCTAAATGGGTTTGTTGTCACGGTAAAAAAAGACTGGAGAAGTAAAAAACAGATATTAGAAATTAAGTTCCCTATATTTGACCGATTAAGCAACAGGTGTCATCTGCTATGGAGTGTTCCGCAAGTCGATTTTTCGCGTTTTCGCGGATACGTAACCGGCACCTATGAGATGGTAGTCAACATAAATAGATTTGTCGTCACGGTATAAAGAGATTGGAGGGAAAAAATATGCATTAAAAATTTTGTTCCATTCGTTTGATTTATGCAATAAGAAGCATTCAGTATTTTTTTAGCCACTAGTCGCATTATTTTCTGGGGTTTTTGCATGAACGTAACTGGCACATATGAGACGGTAGTCAACGTGACTGGGTTTCTTGTTGCGGTTTGAAGAGATTAGAAAAATTACACCTCAGTTGCCTTTGTTTGATACATGCTAAGGAAGCAACTAAAAGAGTTTTCAGTCTTTTTTTAGCCACTTGTCACATTAATTTCTGGGTTTTTTTTTTTTTTTACACTGTACATTGATCACTTTGGCTTATGGAAAGTTTCAATGTGCAGCATTTATTGTGGGCTGAGTTAGAAAGGCAAATCCAGGTAAGGGCTCGGGAGGGATGGGGGCGGGTGCATTGAGGGTTTAAGGGAAGTAACTCTTGAAAGCTTGAAAGGGGCTTGAAAAGACCAAAACATGGTCTTCTACACCCCTATTTTCTTAAATGTTTGCCCATTTTCAGTGAAATCCGGCATGTGTGGATGGTGCAGGCCTGGCAGTTTGCCAAGGACTGCACAGCAGCCTTTAAAGAAGACTTTAAATCCACTTATATGCCGTTTTTTTTTTTCACTGTTTTTATCGCTAAATTTTGGCGCCATTTTGGAGCGATTTTGAAGCTCTCTGATTGGCTGTTGAATATCTAAAGTCTTTTCTGATTGGCTGTTGGTTCCCATTCTGATTTGGGCTGTTGGTTCCCATTCTGATTTCCTTAAAGCTTCCCTGATTGGATAATTTCAGAGAGGGAAGAGATTTGATTGGCTGATGGGAAGGGGGGGATATCTGTTTATTCTTATTAACCTTTTACCACACAATGACGCCTTTTAACACCCCTGAAAGAGAAGGCTTTTGAAAATAATCTGAGGAAAGGAGACAATGCAGGTTACCAGCATTTTCTCCTTTTCCCACAATGTTTTCTACCCTATCAAAGAAAAAATTGATTTTTAGTTATTCTTACATCTTACTGTATCTTTATGGCCTACTTCTAAATTCTTCAAAGAACAAGATTTTTTTATCGGAAAAAGTTTCCTCAACACCAACCAGTTGCTTCTGAATTTTTATATTTTTGCGCAGCGATTAAACATAAAATTGACTTTCTACTCTCGCGGTCGTCAAAATTGGTTCAATGTTTTCATGACCCTGGTAAGAAAACAGGGAAAAATTTTGTTTACCTTTCTTTGATTTGTTTAACAGGTATCCTCCAAAAGTGTCAAAGTAGATTTTACGATTTTATGCGCAGCACGTATCAGTCACGTATGGGTGAGATGGTCATCGTAACCAAATCATTGGCCCTAGTGAGAGAAAATGAAAAAGAGAAAAAGCCCTATTATTGACTTTAAGCAACAGTTGTCGTCTGCTATAAAATATTCCGTAAGTCGAATTTACATGTTTTCGCGGGTACGTAACCGGCACCTGCGAGACAACAGACGACCTAAATGGGTTTGTTGTCACGGTAAAAAAAGACTGGAGAAGTAAAAAACAGATATTAGAAATTAAGTTCCCTATATTTGACCGATTAAGCAACAGGTGTCATCTGCTATGGAGTGTTCCACAAGTCGATTTTTCGCGTTTTCGCGGATACGTAACCGGCACCTATGAGATGGTAGTCAACATAAATAGATTTGTCGTCACGGTATAAAGAGATTGGAGGGAAAAAATATGCATTAAAAATTTTGTTCCATTCGTTTGATTTATGCAATAAGAAGCATTCAGTATTTTTTTAGCCACTAGTGGCATTATTTTCTGGGGTTTTCGCATGAACGTAACTGGCACATATGAGACGGTAGTCAACGTGACTGGGTTTCTTGTTGCGGTTTGAAGAGATTAGAAAAATTACACCTCAGTTGCCTTTGTTTGATACATGCTAAGGAAGCAACTAAAAGAGTTTTCAGTCTTTTTTTAGCCACTTGTCACATTAATTTCTGGGTTTTTTTTTTTTTTACACTGTACATTGATCACTTTGGCTTATGGAAAGTTTCAATGTGCAGCATTTATTGTGGGCTGAGTTAGAAAGGCAAATCCAGTTAAGGGCTCGGGAGGGGAAGGGGGCGGGTGCATTGAGGGTTTAAGGGAAGTAACTCTTGAAAGCTTGAAAGGGGCTTGAAAAGACCAAAACATGGTCTTCTACACCCCTATTTTCTTAAATGTTTGCCCATTTTCAGTGAAATCCGGCATGTGTGGATGGTGCAGGCCTGGCAGTTTGCCAAGGACTGCACAGCAGCCTTTAAAGAAGACTTTAAATCCACTTATATGCCGTTTTTTTTTTCACTGTTTTTTATCGCTAAATTTTGGCGCCATTTTGGAGCGATTTTGAAGCTCTCTGATTGGCTGTTGAATATCTAAAGTCTTTTCTGATTGGCTGTTGGTTCCCATTCTGATTTGGGCTGTTGGTTCCCATTCTGATTTCCTTAAAGCTTCCCTGATTGGATAATTTCAGAGAGGGAAGAGATTTGATTGGCTGATGGGAAGGGGGGGGATATCTATTTATTCTTATTAACCTTTTACCACACAATGACGCCTTTTAACACCCCTGAAAGAGAAGGCTTTTGAAAATAATCTGAGGAAAGGAGACAATGCAGGTTACCAGCATTTTCTCCTTTTCCCACAATGTTTTCTACCCTATCAAAGAAAAAAATGATTTTTAGTTATTCTTACATCTTACTGTATCTTTATGGCCTACTTCTAAATTCTTCAAACAAGAACAAGATTTTTTTATCAGAAAAAGTTTCCTCAACACTAACCAGTTGCTTCTGAATTTTTATATTTTTGCGCAGCGATTAAACATAAAATTGACTTTCGACTCTCGCGGTCGTCAAAATTGGTTCAATGTTTTCATGACCCTGGTAAGAAAACAGGGAAAAATTTTGTTTACCTTTCTTTGATTTGTTTAACAGGTATCCTCCAAAAGTGTCAAAGTAGATTTTACGATTTTATGCGCAGCACGTATCAGTCACGTATGGGTGAGATGGTCATCGTAACCAAATCATTGGCCCTAGTGAGAGAAAATGAAAAAGAGAAAAAGCCCTATAATTGACTTTAAGCAACAGTTGTCGTCTGCTATAAAATATTCCGTAAGTCGAATTTTCATGTTTTCGCGGGTACGTAACCGGCACCTGCGAGACAACAGCTGACCTAAATGGGTTTGTTGTCACGGTAAAAAAAGACTGGAGAAGTAAAAAACAGATATTAGAAATTAAGTTCCCTAAATTTGACCGATTAAGCAACAGGTGTCATCTGCTATGGAGTGTTCCGCAAGTCGATTTTTCGTGTTTTCGCGGATACGTAACCGGCACCTATGAGATGGTAGTCAACATAAATAGATTTGTCGTCACGGTATAAAGAGATTGGAGGGAAAAAATATGCATTAAAAATTTTGTTCCATTCGTTTGATTTATGCAATAAGAAGCATTCAGTATTTTTTTAGCCACTAGTCGCATTATTTTCTGGGGTTTTCGCATGAACGTAACTGGCACATATGAGACGGTAGTCAACGTGACTGGGTTTCTTGTCGCGGTTTGAAGAGATTAGAAAAATTACACCTCAGTTGCCTTTGTTTGATACATGCTAAGGAAGCAACTAAAAGAGTTTTCAGTCTTTTTTTAGCCACTTGTCACATTAATTTCTGGGTTTTTTTTTTTTTTTTACACTGTACATTGATCACTTTGGCTTATGGAAAGTTTCAATGTGCAGCATTTATTGTGGGCTGAGTTAGAAAGGCAAATCCAGTTAAGGGCTTGGGAGGGGAAGGGGGCGGGTGCATTGAGGGTTTAAGGGAAGTAACTCTTGAAAGCTTGAAAGGGGCTTGAAAAGACCAAAACATGGTCTTCTACACCCCTATTTTCTTAAATGTTTGCCCATTTTCAGTGAAATCCGGCATGTGTGGATGGTGCAGGCCTGGCAGTTTGCCAAGGACTGCACAGCAGCCTTGAAAGAAGACTTTAAATCCACTTATATGCCTTTTTTTTTTTTTTCACTGTTTTTTATCGCTAAATTTTGGCGCCATTTTGGAGCGATTTTGAAGCTCTCTGATTGGCTGTTGAATATCTAAAGTCTTTTCTGATTGGCTGTTGGTTCCCATTCTGATTTGGGCTGTTGGTTCCCATTCTGATTTCCTTAAAGCTTCCCTGATTGGATAATTTCAGAGAGGGAAGAGATTTGATTGGCTGATGGGAAGGGGGGGATATCTGTTTATTCTTATTAACCTTTTACCACACAATGACGCCTTTTAACACCCCTGAAAGAGAAGGCTTTTGAAAATAATCTGAGGAAAGGAGACAATGCAGGTTACCAGCATTTTCTCCTTTTCCCACAATGTTTTCTACCCTATCAAAGAAAAAATTGATTTTTAGTTATTCTTACATCTTACTGTATCTTTATGGCCTACTTCTAAATTCTTCAAACAAGAACAAGATTTTTTTATCGGAAAAAGTTTCCTCAACACCAACCAGTTGCTTCTGAATTTTTATATTTTTGCGCAGCGATTAAACATAAAATTGACTTTCGACTCTCGCGGTCGTCAAAATTGGTTCAATGTTTTCATGACCCTGGTAAGAAAACAGGGAAAAATTTTGTTTACCTTTCTTTGATTTGTTTAACAGGTATCCTCCAAAAGTGTCCAAGTAGATTTTACGATTTTATGCGCAGCACGTATCAGTCACGTATGGGTGAAATGGTCATCGTAACCAAATCATTGGCCCTAGTGAGAGAAAATGAAAAAGAGAAAAAGCCCTATAATTGACTTTAAGCAACAGTTGTCGTCTGCTATAAAATATTCCGTAAGTCGAATTTTCATGTTTTCGCGGGTACGTAACCGGCACCTGCGAGACAACAGACGACCTAAATGGGTTTGTTGTCACGGTAAAAAAAGACTGGAGAAGTAAAAAACAGATATTAGAAAATAAGTTCCCTATATTTGACCGATTAAGCAACAGGTGTCATCTGCTATGGAGTGTTCCGCAAGTCGATTTTTCGCGTTTTCGCGGATACGTAACCGGCACCTATGAGATGGTAGTCAACATAAATAGATTTGTCGTCACGGTATAAAGAGATTGGAGGGAAAAAATATGCATTAAAAATTTTGTTCCATTCGTTTGATTTATGCAATAAGAAGCATTCAGTATTTTTTTAGCCACTAGTGGCATTATTTTCTGGGGTTTTCGCATGAACGTAACTGGCACATATGAGACGGTAGTCAACGTGACTGGGTTTCTTGTTGCGGTTTGAAGAGATTAGAAAAATTACACCTCAGTTGCCTTTGTTTGATACATGCTAAGGAAGCAACTAAAAGAGTTTTCAGTCTTTTTTTAGCCACTTGTCACATTAATTTCTGGGTTTTTTTTTTTTTTACACTGTACATTGATCACTTTGGCTTATGGAAAGTTTCAATGTGCAGCATTTATTGTGGGCTGAGTTAGAAAGGCAAATCCAGTTAAGGGCTCGGGAGGGGAAGGGGGCGGGTGCATTGAGGGTTTAAGGGAAGTAACTCTTGAAAGCTTGAAAGGGGCTTGAAAAGACCAAAACATGGTCTTCTACACCCCTATTTTCTTAAATGTTTGCCCATTTTCAGTGAAATCCGGCATGTGTGGATGGTGCAGGCCTGGCAGTTTGCCAAGGACTGCACAGCAGCCTTTAAAGAAGACTTTAAATCCACTTATATGCCGTTTTTTTTTTCACTGTTTTTTATCGCTAAATTTTGGCGCCATTTTGGAGCGATTTTGAAGCTCTCTGATTGGCTGTTGAATATCTAAAGTCTTTTCTGATTGGCTGTTGGTTCCCATTCTGATTTGGGCTGTTGGTTCCCATTCTGATTTCCTTAAAGCTTCCCTGATTGGATAATTTCAGAGAGGGAAGAGATTTGATTGGCTGATGGGAAGGGGGAGGGATATCTGTTTATTCTTATTAACCTTTTACCACACAATGACGCCTTTTAACACCCCTGAAAGAGAAGGCTTTTGAAAATAATCTGAGGAAAGGAGACAATGCAGGTTACCAGCATTTTCTCCTTTTCCCACAATGTTTTCTACCCTATCAAAGAAAAAATTGATTTTTAGTTATTCTTACATCTTACTGTATCTTTATGGCCTACTTCTAAATTCTTCAAACAAGAACAAGATTTTTTTATCGGAAAAAGTTTCCTCAACACCAACCAGTTGCTTCTGAATTTTTATATTTTTGCGCAGCGATTAAACATAAAATTGACTTTCGACTCTCGCGGTCGTCAAAATTGGTTCAATGTTTTCATGACCCTGGTAAGAAAACAGGGAAAAATTTTGTTTACCTTTCTTTGATTTGTTTAACAGGTATCCTCCAAAAGTGTCCAAGTAGATTTTACGATTTTATGCGCAGCACGTATCAGTCACGTATGGGTGAGATGGTCATCGTAACCAAATCATTGGCCCTAGTGAGAGAAAATGAAAAAGAGAAAAAGCCCTATAATTGACTTTAAGCAACAGTTGTCGTCTGCTATAAAATATTCCGTAAGTCGAATTTTCATGTTTTCGCGGGTACGTAACCGGCACCTGCGAGACAACAGACGACCTAAATGGGTTTGTTGTCACGGTAAAAAAAGACTGGAGAAGTAAAAAACAGATATTAGAAATTAAGTTCCCTAAATTTGACCGATTAAGCAACAGGTGTCATCTGCTATGGAGTGTTCCGCAAGTCGATTTTTCGCGTTTTCGCGGATACGTAACCGGCACCTATGAGATGGTAGTCAACATAAATAGATTTGTCGTCACGGTATAAAGAGATTGGAGGGAAAAAATATGCATTAAAAATTTTGTTCCATTCGTTTGATTTATGCAATAAGAAGCATTCAGTATTTTTTTAGCCACTAGTGGCATTATTTTCTGGGGTTTTCGCATGAACGTAACTGGCACATATGAGACAGTAGTCAACGTGACTGGGTTTCTTGTTGCGGTTTGAAGAGATTAGAAAAATTACACCTCAGTTGCCTTTGTTTGATACATGCTAAGGAAGCAACTAAAAGAGTTTTCAGTCTTTTTTTAGCCACTTGTCACATTAATTTCTGGGTTTTTTTTTTTTTTACACTGTACATTGATCACTTTGGCTTATGGAAAGTTTCAATGTGCAGCATTTATTGTGGGCTGAGTTAGAAAGGCAAATCCAGTTAAGGGCTCGGGAGGGGAAGGGGGCGGGTGCATTGAGGGTTTAAGGGAAGTAACTCTTGAAAGCTTGAAAGGGGCTTGAAAAGACCAAAACATGGTCTTCTACACCCCTATTTTCTTAAATGTTTGCCCATTTTCAGTGAAATCCGGCATGTGTGGATGGTGCAGGCCTGGCAGTTTGCCAAGGACTGCACAGCAGCCTTTAAAGAAGACTTTAAATCCACTTATATGCCGTTTTTTTTTTCACTGTTTTTTATCGCTAAATTTTGGCGCCATTTTGGAGCGATTTTGAAGCTCTCTGATTGGCTGTTGAATATCTAAAGTCTTTTCTGATTGGCTGTTGGTTCCCATTCTGATTTGGGCTGTTGGTTCCCATTCTGATTTCCTTAAAGCTTCCCTGATTGGATAATTTCAGAGAGGGAAGAGATTTGATTGGCTGATGGGAAGGGGGGGGATATCTGTTTATTCTTATTAACCTTTTACCACACAATGACGCCTTTTAACACCCCTGAAAGAGAAGGCTTTTGAAAATAATCTGAGGAAAGGAGACAATGCAGGTTACCAGCATTTTCTCCTTTTCCCACAATGTTTTCTACCCTATCAAAGAAAAAAATGATTTTTAGTTATTCTTACATCTTACTGTATCTTTATGGCCTACTTCTAAATTCTTCAAACAAGAACAAGATTTTTTTATCAGAAAAAGTTTCCTCAACACTAACCAGTTGCTTCTGAATTTTTATATTTTTGCGCAGCGATTAAACATAAAATTGACTTTCGACTCTCGCGGTCGTCAAAATTGGTTCAATGTTTTCATGACCCTGGTAAGAAAACAGGGAAAAATTTTGTTTACCTTTCTTTGATTTGTTTAACAGGTATCCTCCAAAAGTGTCAAAGTAGATTTTACGATTTTATGCGCAGCACGTATCAGTCACGTATGGGTGAGATGGTCATCGTAACCAAATCATTGGCCCTAGTGAGAGAAAATGAAAAAGAGAAAAAGCCCTATAATTGACTTTAAGCAACAGTTGTCGTCTGCTATAAAATATTCCGTAAGTCGAATTTTCATGTTTTCGCGGGTACGTAACCGGCACCTGCGAGACAACAGCTGACCTAAATGGGTTTGTTGTCACGGTAAAAAAAGACTGGAGAAGTAAAAAACAGATATTAGAAATTAAGTTCCCTAAATTTGACCGATTAAGCAACAGGTGTCATCTGCTATGGAGTGTTCCGCAAGTCGATTTTTCATGTTTTCGCGGATACGTAACCGGCACCTATGAGATGGTAGTCAACATAAATAGATTTGTCGTCACGGTATAAAGAGATTGGAGGGAAAAAATATGCATTAAAAATTTTGTTCCATTCGTTTGATTTATGCAATAAGAAGCATTCAGTATTTTTTTAGCCACTAGTCGCATTATTTTCTGGGGTTTTCGCATGAACGTAACTGGCACATATGAGACGGTAGTCAATGTGACTGGGTTTCTTGTCGCGGTTTGAAGAGATTAGAAAAATTACACCTCAGTTGCCTTTGTTTGATACATGCTAAGGAAGCAACTAAAAGAGTTTTCAGTCTTTTTTTAGCCACTTGTCACATTAATTTCTGGGTTTTTTTTTTTTTTTACACTGTACATTGATCACTTTGGCTTATGGAAAGTTTCAATGTGCAGCATTTATTGTGGGCTGAGTTAGAAAGGCAAATCCAGTTAAGGGCTTGGGAGGGGAAGGGGGCGGGTGCATTGAGGGTTTAAGGGAAGTAACTCTTGAAAGCTTGAAAGGGGCTTGAAAAGACCAAAACATGGTCTTCTACACCCCTATTTTCTTAAATGTTTGCCCATTTTCAGTGAAATCCGGCATGTGTGGATGGTGCAGGCCTGGCAGTTTGCCAAGGACTGCACAGCAGCCTTGAAAGAAGACTTTAAATCCACTTATATGCCTTTTTTTTTTTTTTCACTGTTTTTTATCGCTAAATTTTGGCGCCATTTTGGAGCGATTTTGAAGCTCTCTGATTGGCTGTTGAATATCTAAAGTCTTTTCTGATTGGCTGTTGGTTCCCATTCTGATTTGGGCTGTTGGTTCCCATTCTGATTTCCTTAAAGCTTCCCTGATTGGATAATTTCAGAGAGGGAAGAGATTTGATTGGCTGATGGGAAGGGGGGGATATCTGTTTATTCTTATTAACCTTTTACCACACAATGACGCCTTTTAACACCCCTGAAAGAGAAGGCTTTTGAAAATAATCTGAGGAAAGGAGACAATGCAGGTTACCAGCATTTTCTCCTTTTCCCACAATGTTTTCTACCCTATCAAAGAAAAAATTGATTTTTAGTTATTCTTACATCTTACTGTATCTTTATGGCCTACTTCTAAATTCTTCAAACAAGAACAAGATTTTTTTATCGGAAAAAGTTTCCTCAACACCAACCAGTTGCTTCTGAATTTTTATATTTTTGCGCAGCGATTAAACATAAAATTGACTTTCGACTCTCGCGGTCGTCAAAATTGGTTCAATGTTTTCATGACCCTGGTAAGAAAACAGGGAAAAATTTTGTTTACCTTTCTTTGATTTGTTTAACAGGTATCCTCCAAAAGTGTCCAAGTAGATTTTACGATTTTATGCGCAGCACGTATCAGTCACGTATGGGTGAAATGGTCATCGTAACCAAATCATTGGCCCTAGTGAGAGAAAATGAAAAAGAGAAAAAGCCCTATAATTGACTTTAAGCAACAGTTGTCGTCTGCTATAAAATATTCCGTAAGTCGAATTTTCATGTTTTCGCGGGTACGTAACCGGCACCTGCGAGACAACAGACGACCTAAATGGGTTTGTTGTCACGGTAAAAAAAGACTGGAGAAGTAAAAAACAGATATTAGAAAATAAGTTCCCTATATTTGACCGATTAAGCAACAGGTGTCATCTGCTATGGAGTGTTCCGCAAGTCGATTTTTCGCGTTTTCGCGGATACGTAACCGGCACCTATGAGATGGTAGTCAACATAAATAGATTTGTCGTCACGGTATAAAGAGATTGGAGGGAAAAAATATGCATTAAAAATTTTGTTCCATTCGTTTGATTTATGCAATAAGAAGCATTCAGTATTTTTTTAGCCACTAGTGGCATTATTTTCTGGGGTTTTCGCATGAACGTAACTGGCACATATGAGACGGTAGTCAACGTGACTGGGTTTCTTGTTGCGGTTTGAAGAGATTAGAAAAATTACACCTCAGTTGCCTTTGTTTGATACATGCTAAGGAAGCAACTAAAAGAGTTTTCAGTCTTTTTTTAGCCACTTGTCACATTAATTTCTGGGTTTTTTTTTTTTTTACACTGTACATTGATCACTTTGGCTTATGGAAAGTTTCAATGTGCAGCATTTATTGTGGGCTGAGTTAGAAAGGCAAATCCAGTTAAGGGCTCGGGAGGGGAAGGGGGCGGGTGCATTGAGGGTTTAAGGGAAGTAACTCTTGAAAGCTTGAAAGGGGCTTGAAAAGACCAAAACATGGTCTTCTACACCCCTATTTTCTTAAATGTTTGCCCATTTTCAGTGAAATCCGGCATGTGTGGATGGTGCAGGCCTGGCAGTTTGCCAAGGACTGCACAGCAGCCTTTAAAGAAGACTTTAAATCCACTTATATGCCGTTTTTTTTTTCACTGTTTTTTATCGCTAAATTTTGGCGCCATTTTGGAGCGATTTTGAAGCTCTCTGATTGGCTGTTGAATATCTAAAGTCTTTTCTGATTGGCTGTTGGTTCCCATTCTGATTTGGGCTGTTGGTTCCCATTCTGATTTCCTTAAAGCTTCCCTGATTGGATAATTTCAGAGAGGGAAGAGATTTGATTGGCTGATGGGAAGGGGGAGGGATATCTGTTTATTCTTATTAACCTTTTACCACACAATGACGCCTTTTAACACCCCTGAAAGAGAAGGCTTTTGAAAATAATCTGAGGAAAGGAGACAATGCAGGTTACCAGCATTTTCTCCTTTTCCCACAATGTTTTCTACCCTATCAAAGAAAAAATTGATTTTTAGTTATTCTTACATCTTACTGTATCTTTATGGCCTACTTCTAAATTCTTCAAACAAGAACAAGATTTTTTTATCGGAAAAAGTTTCCTCAACACCAACCAGTTGCTTCTGAATTTTTATATTTTTGCGCAGCGATTAAACATAAAATTGACTTTCGACTCTCGCGGTCGTCAAAATTGGTTCAATGTTTTCATGACCCTGGTAAGAAAACAGGGAAAAATTTTGTTTACCTTTCTTTGATTTGTTTAACAGGTATCCTCCAAAAGTGTCAAAGTAGATTTTACGATTTTATGCGCAGCACGTATCAGTCACGTATGGGTGAGATGGTCATCGTAACCAAATCATTGGCCCTAGTGAGAGAAAATGAAAAAGAGAAAAAGCCCTATAATTGACTTTAAGCAACAGTTGTCGTCTGCTATAAAATATTCCGTAAGTCGAATTTTCATGTTTTCGCGGGTACGTAACCGGCACCTGCGAGACAACAGACGACCTAAATGGGTTTGTTGTCACGGTAAAAAAAGACTGGAGAAGTAAAAAACAGATATTAGAAATTAAGTTCCCTAAATTTGACCGATTAAGCAACAGGTGTCATCTGCTATGGAGTGTTCCGCAAGTCGATTTTTCGCGTTTTCGCGGATACGTAACCGGCACCTATGAGATGGTAGTCAACATAAATAGATTTGTCGTCACGGTATAAAGAGATTGGAGGGAAAAAATATGCATTAAAAATTTTGTTCCATTCGTTTGATTTATGCAATAAGAAGCATTCAGTATTTTTTTAGCCACTAGTCGCATTATTTTCTGGGGTTTTCGCATGAACGTAACTGGCACATATGAGACGGTAGTCAACGTGACTGGGTTTCTTGTTGCGGTTTGAAGAGATTAGAAAAATTACACCTCAGTTGCCTTTGTTTGATACATGCTAAGGAAGCAACTAAAAGAGTTTTCAGTCTTTTTTTAGCCACTTGTCACATTAATTTCTGGGTTTTTTTTTTTTTTTTACACTGTACATTGATCACTTTGGCTTATGGAAAGTTTCAATGTGCAGCATTTATTGTGGGCTGAGTTAGAAAGGCAAATCCAGTTAAGGGCTCGGGAGGGGAAGGGGGCGGGTGCATTGAGGGTTTAAGGGAAGTAACTCTTGAAAGCTTGAAAGGGGCTTGAAAAGACCAAAACATGGTCTTCTACACCCCTATTTTCTTAAATGTTTGCCCATTTTCAGTGAAATCCGGCATGTGTGGATGGTGCAGGCCTGGCAGTTTGCCAAGGACTGCACAGCAGCCTTGAAAGAAGACTTTAAATCCACTTATATGCCTTTTTTTTTTTTTCACTGTTTTTTATCGCTAAATTTTGGCGCCATTTTGGAGCGATTTTGAAGCTCTCTGATTGGCTGTTGAATATCTAAAGTCTTTTCTGATTGGCTGTTGGTTCCCATTCTGATTTGGGCTGTTGGTTCCCATTCTGATTTCCTTAAAGCTTCCCTGATTGGATAATTTCAGAGAGGGAAGAGATTTGATTGGCTGATGGGAAGGGGGGGATATCTGTTTATTCTTATTAACCTTTTACCACACAATGACGCCTTTTAACACCCCTGAAAGAGAAGGCTTTTGAAAATAATCTGAGGAAAGGAGACAATGCAGGTTACCAGCATTTTCTCCTTTTCCCACAATGTTTTCTACCCTATCAAAGAAAAAATTGATTTTTAGTTATTCTTACATCTTACTGTATCTTTATGGCCTACTTCTAAATTCTTCAAACAAGAACAAGATTTTTTTATCGGAAAAAGTTTCCTCAACACCAACCAGTTGCTTCTGAATTTTTATATTTTTGCGCAGCAATTAAACATAAAATTGACTTTCGACTCTCGCGGTCGTCAAAATTGGTTCAATGTTTTCATGACCCTGGTAAGAAAACAGGGAAAAATTTTGTTTACCTTTCTTTGATTTGTTTAACAGCTATCCTCCAAAAGTGTCCAAGTAGATTTTACGATTTTATGCGCAGCACGTATCAGTCACGTATGGGTGAAATGGTCATCGTAACCAAATCATTGGCGCTAGTGAGAGAAAATGAAAAAGAGAAAAAGCCCTATAATTGACTTTAAGCAACAGTTGTCGTCTGCTATAAAATATTCCGTAAGTCGAATTATCATGTTTTCGAGGGTACGTAACCGGCACCTGCGAGACAACAGACGACCTAAATGGGTTTGTTGTCACGGTAAAAAAAGACTGGAGAAGTAAAAAACAGATATTAGAAAATAAGTTCCCTATATTTGACCGATTAAGCAACAGGTGTCATCTGCTATGGAGTGTTCCGCAAGTCGATTTTTCGCGTTTTCGCGGATACGTAACCGGCACCTATGAGATGGTAGTCAACATAAATAGATTTGTCGTCACGGTATAAAGAGATTGGAGGGAAAAAATATGCATTAAAAATTTTGTTCCATTCGTTTGATTTATGCAATAAGAAGCATTCAGTATTTTTTTAGCCACTAGTCGCATTATTTTCTGGGGTTTTCGCATGAACGTAACTGGCACATATGAGACGGTAGTCAACGTGACTGGGTTTCTTGTTGCGGTTTGAAGAGATTAGAAAAATTACACCTCAGTTGCCTTTGTTTGATTCATGCTAAGGAAGCAACTAAAAGAGTTTTCAGTCTTTTTTTAGCCACTTGTCACATTAATTTCTGGGTTTTTTTTTTTTTTTACACTGTACATTGATCACTTTGGTTTATGGAAAGTTTCAATGTGCAGCATTTATTGTGGGCTGAGTTAGAAAGGCAAATCCAGTTAAGGGCTCGGGAGGGGAAGGGGGCGGGTGCATTGAGGGTTTAAGGGAAGTAACTCTTGAAAGCTTGAAAGGGGCTTGAAAAGACCAAAACATGGTCTTCTACACCCCTATTTTCTTAAATGTTTGCCCATTTTCAGTGAAATCCGGCATGTGTGGATGGTGCAGGCCTGGCAGTTTGCCAAGGACTGCACAGCAGCCTTTAAAGAAGACTTTAAATCCACTTATATGCCGTTTTTTTTTTCACTGTTTTTTATCGCTAAATTTTGGCGCCATTTTGGAGCGATTTTGAAGTTCTCTGATTGGCTGTTGAATATCTAAAGTCTTTTCTGATTGGCTGTTGGTTCCCATTCTGATTTGGGCTGTTGGTTCCCATTCTGATTTCCTTAAAGCTTCCCTGATTGGATAATTTCAGAGAGGGAAGAGATTTGATTGGCTGATGGGAAGGGGGGGGATATCTGTTTATTCTTATTACCCTTTTACCACACAATGACGCCTTTTAACACCCCTGAAAGAGAAGGCTTTTGAAAATAATCTGAGGAAAGGAGACAATGCAGGTTACCAGCATTTTCTCCTTTTCCCACAATGTTTTCTACCCTATCAAAGAAAAAATTGATTTTTAGTTATTCTTACATCTTACTGTATCTTTATGGCCTACTTCTAAATTCTTCAAACAAGAACAAGATTTTTTTATCGGAAAAAGTTTCCTCAACACCAACCAGTTGCTTCTAAATTTTTATATTTTTGCGCAGCGATTAAACATAAAATTGACTTTCGACTCTCGCGGTCGTCAAAATTGGCTCAATGTTTTCATGACCCTGGTAAAAAACCAGGGAAAAATTTTGTTTACCTTTCTTTGATTTGTTTAACAGGTATCCTCCAAAAGTGTCAAAGTAGATTTTACGATTTTATGCGCAGCACGTATCAGTCACGTATGGGTGAGATGGTCATCCTAACCAAATCATTGGCCCTAGTGAGAGAAAATGAAAAGGAGAAAAAGCCCTATAATTGACTTTAAGCAACAGTTGTCGTCTGCTATAAAATATTCCGTAAGTCGAATTTTCATGTTTTCGCGGGTACGTAACCGGCACCTGCGAGACAACAGACGACCTAAATGGGTTTGTTGTCACGGTAAAAAAAGACTGGAGAAGTAAAAAACAGATATTAGAAATTAAGTTCCCTATATTTGACCGATTAAGCAACAGGTGTCATCTGCTATGGAGTGTTCCGCAAGTCGATTTTTCGCGTTTTCGCGGATACGTAACCGGCACCTATGAGATGGTAGTCAACATAAATAGATTTGTCGTCACGGTATAAAGAGATTGGAGGGAAAAAATATGCATTAAAAATTTTGTTCCATTCGTTTGATTTATGCAATAAGAAGCATTCAGTATTTTTTTAGCCACTAGTCGCATTATTTTCTGGGGTTTTCGCATGAACGTAACTGGCACATATGAGACAGTAGTCAACGTGACTGGGTTTCTTGTTGCGGTTTGAAGAGATTAGAAAAATTACACCTCAGTTGCCTTTGTTTGATACATGCTAAGGAAGCAACTAAAAGAGTTTTCAGTCTTTTTTTAGCCACTTGTCACATTAATTTCTGGGTTTTTTTTTTTTTTTACACTGTACATTGATCACTTTGGCTTATGGAAAGTTTCAATGTGCAGCATTTATTGTGGGCTGAGTTAGAAAGGCAAATCCAGTTAAGGGCTCGGGAGGGGAAGGGGGCGGGTGCATTGAGGGTTTAAGGGAAGTAACTCTTGAAAGCTTGAAAGGGGCTTGAAAAGACCAAAACATGGTCTTCTACACCCATATATTCTTAAATGTTTGCCCATTTTCAGTGAAATCCGGCATGTGTGGATGGTGCAGGCCTGGCAGTTTGCCAAGGACTGCACAGCAGCCTTGAAAGAAGACTTTAAATCCACTTATATGCCGTTTTTTTTTTCACTGTTTTTTATCGCTAAATTTTGGCGCCATTTTGGAGCGATTTTGAAGCTCTCTGATTGGCTGTTGAATATCTAAAGTCTTTTCTGATTGGCTGTTGGTTCCCATTCTGATTTGGGCTGTTGGTTCCCATTCTGATTTCCTTAAAGCTTCCCTGATTGGATAATTTCAGAGAGGGAAGAGATTTGATTGGCTGATGGGAAGGGGGGGATATCTGTTTATTCTTATTAACCTTTTTACCACACAATGACGCCTTTTAACACCCCTGAAAGAGAAGGCTTTTGAAAATAATCTGAGGAAAGGAGACAATGCAGGTTACCAGCATTTTCTCCTTTTCCCACAATGTTTTCTACCCTATCAAAGAAAAAATTGATTTTTAGTTATTCTTACATCTTACTGTATCTTTATGGCCTACTTCTAAATTCTTCAAACAAGAACAAGATTTTTTTATCGGAAAAAGTTTCCTCAACACCAACCAGTTGCTTCTAAATTTTTATATTTTTGCGCAGCGATTAAACATAAAATTGACTTTCGACTCTCGCGGTCGTCAAAATTGGTTCAATGTTTTCATGACCCTGGTAAGAAAACAGGGAAAAATTTTGTTTACCTTTCTTTGATTTGTTTAACAGGTATCCTCCAAAAGTGTCAAAGTAGATTTTACGATTTTATGCGCAGCACGTATCAGTCACGTATGGGTGAGATGGTCATCGTAACCAAATCATTGGCCCTAGTGAGAGAAAATGAAAAAGAGAAAAAGCCCTATAATTGACTTTAAGCAACAGTTGTCGTCTGCTATAAAATATTCCGTAAGTCGAATTTTCATGTTTTCGCGGGTACGTAACCGGCACCTGCGAGACAACAGACGACTTAAATGGGTTTGTTGTCACGGTAAAAAAAGACTGGAGAAGTAAAAAACAGATATTAGAAATTAAGTTCCCTATATTTGACCGATTAAGCAACAGGTGTCATCTGCTATGGAGTGTTCCGAAAGTCGATTTTTCGCGTTTTCGCGGATACGTAACCGGCACCTATGAGATGGTAGTCAACATAAATAGATTTGTCGTCACGGTATAAAGAGATTGGAGGGAAAAAATATGCATTAAAAATTTTGTTCCATTCATTTGATTTATGCAATAAGAAGCATTCAGTATTTTTTTAGCCACTAGTCGCATTATTTTCTGGGGTTTTCGCATGAACGTAACTGGCACATATGAGACGGTAGTCAACGTGACTGGGTTTCTTGTTGTGGTTTGAAGAGATTAGAAAAATTACACCTCAGTTGCCTTTGTTTGATACATGCTAAGGAAGCAACTAAAAGAGTTTTCAGTCTTTTTTTAGCCACTTGTCACATTAATTTCTGGGTTTTTTTTTTTTTTTTTACACTGTACATTAATCACTTTGGCTTATGGATAGTTTCAATGTGCAGCATTTATTGTGGGCTGAGTTAGAAAGGCAAATCCAGTTAAGGGCTCGGGAGGGGAAGGGGGCGGGTGCATTGAGGGTTTAAGGGAAGTAACTCTTGAAAGCTTGAAAGGGGCTTGAAAAGACCAAAACATGGTCTTCTGCACCCCTATTTTCTTAAATGTTTGCCCATTTTCAGTGAAATCCGGCATGTGTGGATGGTGCAGGCCTGGCAGTTTGCCAAGGACTGCACAGCAGCCTTTAAAAAGGACTTTAAATCCACTTATATGCCGTTTTTTTTTTCACTGTTTTTTATCGCTAAATTTTGGCGCCATTTTGGAGCGATTTTGAAGCTCTCTGATTGGCTGTTGAATATCTAAAGTCTTTTCTGATTGGCTGTTGGTTCCCATTCTGATTTGGGCTGTTGGTTCCCATTCTGATTTCCTTAAAGCTTCCCTGATTGGATAATTTCAGAGAGGGAAGAGATTTGATTGGCTGATGGGAAGGGGGGGGATATCTGTTTATTCTTATTAACCTTTTACCACACAATGACGCCTTTTAACACCCCTGAAAGAGAAGGCTTTTGAAAATAATCTGAGGAAAGGAGACAATGCAGGTTACCAGCATTTTCTCCTTTTCCCACAATGTTTTCTACCCTATCAAAGAAAAAATTGATTTTTAGTTATTCTTACATCTTACTGTATCTTTATGGCCTACTTCTAAATTCTTCAAACAAGAACAAGATTTTTTTATCGGAAAAAGTTTCCTCAACACCAACCAGTTGCTTCTGAATTTTTATATTTTTGCACAGCGATTAAACATAAAATTGACTTTCGACTCTCGCGGTCGTCAAAATTGGTTCAATGTTTTCATGACCCTGGTAAGAAAACAGGGAAAAATTTTGTTTACCTTTCTTTGATTTGTTTAACAGGTATCCTCCAAAAGTGTCAAAGTAGATTTTACGATTTTATGCGCAGCACGTATCAGTCACGTATGGGTGAGATGGTCATCGTAACCAAATCATTGGCCCTAGTGAGAGAAAATGAAAAAGAGAAAAAGCCCTATAATTGACTTTAAGCAACAGTTGTCGTCTGCTATAAAATATTCCGTAAGTCGAATTTTCATGTTTTCGCGGGTATGTAACCGGCACCTGCGAGACAACAGACGACTTAAATGGGTTTGTTGTCACGGTAAAAAAAGACTGGAGAAGTAAAAAACAGATATTAGAAATTAAGTTCCCTATATTTGACCGATTAAGCAACAGGTGTCATCTGCTATAGAGTGTTCCGCAAGTCAATTTTTCGCGTTTTCGCGGATACGTAACCGGCACCTATGAGATGGTAGTCAACATAAATAGATTTGTCGTCACGGTATAAAGAGATTGGAGGGAAAAAATATGCATTAAAAATTTTGTTCCATTCGTTTGATTTATGCAATAAGAAGCATTCAGTATTTTTTTAGCCACTAGTCGCATTATTTTCTGGGGTTTTCGCATGAACGTAACTGGCACATATGAGACGGTAGTCAACGTGACTGGGTTTCTTGTCGCGGTTTGAAGAGATTAGAAAAATTACACCTCAGTTGCCTTTGTTTGATACATGCTAAGGAAGCAACTAAAAGAGTTTTCAGTCTTTTTTTAGCCACTTGTCACATTAATTTCTGGGTTTTTTTTTTTTTACACTGTACATTGATCACTTTGGCTTATGGAAAGTTTCAATGTGCAGCATTTATTGTGGGCTGAGTTAGAAAGGCAAATCCAGTTAAGGGCTCGGGAGGGGAAGGGGGCGGGTGCATTGAGGGTTTAAGGGAAGTAACTCTTGAAAGCTTGAAAGGGGCTTGAAAAGACCAAAACATGGTCTTCTACACCCCTATTTTCTTAAATGTTTGCCCATTTTCAGTGAAATCCGGCATGTGTGGATGGTGCAGGCCTGGCAGTTTGCCAAGGACTGCACAGCAGCCTTTAAAGAAGACTTTAAATCCACTTATATGCCGTTTTTTTTTTCACTGTTTTTTATCGCTAAATTTTGGCGCCATTTTGGAGCGATTTTGAAGCTCTCTGATTGGCTGTTGAATATCTAAAGTCTTTTCTGATTGGCTGTTGGTTCGCATTCTGATTTGGGCTGTTGGTTCCCATTCTGATTTCCTTAAAGCTTCCCTGATTGGATAATTTCAGAGAGGGAAGAGATTTGATTGGCTGATGGGAAGGGGGGGATATCTGTTTATTCTTATTAACCTTTTACCACACAATGACGCCTTTTAACACCCCTGAAAGAGAAGGCTTTTGAAAATAATCTGAGGAAAGGAGACAATGCAGGTTACCAGCATTTTCTCCTTTTCCCACAATGTTTTCTACCCTATCAAAGAAAAAATTGATTTTTAGTTATTCTTACATCTTACTGTATCTTTATGGCCTACTTCTAAATTCTTCAAACAAGAACAAGATTTTTTTATCGGAAAAAGTTTCCTCAACACCAACCAGTTGCTTCTGAATTTTTATATTTTTGCGCAGCGATTAAACATAAAATTGACTTTCGACTCTCGCGGTCGTCAAAATTGGTTCAATATTTTCATGACCCTGGTAAGAAAACAGGGAAAAATTTTGTTTACCTTTCTTTGATTTGTTTAACAGGTATCCTCCAAAAGTGTCAAAGTAGATTTTACGATTTTATGCGCAGCACGTATCAGTCACGTATGGGTGAGATGGTCATCGTAACCAAATCATTGGCCCTAGTGAGAGAAAATGAAAAAGAGAAAAAGCCCTATAATTGACTTTAAGCAACAGTTGTCGTCTGCTATAAAATATTCCGTAAGTCGAATTTTCATGTTTTCGCGGGTACGTAACCGGCACCTGCGAGACAACAGACGACCTAAATGGGTTTGTTGTCACGGTAAAAAAAGACTGGAGAAGTAAAAAACAGATATTAGAAATTAAGCTCCCTATATTTGACCGATTAAGCAACAGGTGTCATCTGCTATGGAGTGTTCCGCAAGTCGATTTTTCGCGTTTTCGCGGATACGTAACCGGCACCTATGAGATGGTAGTCAACATAAATAGATTTGTCGTCACGGTATAAAGAGATTGGAGGGAAAAAATATGCATTAAAAATTTTGTTCCATTCGTTTGATTTATGCAATAAGAAGCATTCAGTATTTTTTTAGCCACTAGTCGCATTATTTTCTGGGGTTTTCGCATGAACGTAACTGGCACATATGAGACGGTAGTCAACGTGACTGCTGGGTTTCTTGTTGCGGTTTGAAGAGATTAGAAAAATTACACCTCAGTTGCCTTTGTTTGATACATGCTAAGGAAGCAACTAAAAGAGTTTTCAGTCTTTTTTTAGCCACTTGTCACATTAATTTCTGGGTTTTTTTTTTTTTTTTTACACTGTACGTTGATCACTTTGGCTTATGGAAAGTTTCAATGTGCAGCATTTATTGTGGGCTGAGTTAGAAAGGCAAATCCAGTTAAGGGCTCGGGAGGGGAAGGGGGCGGGTGCATTGAGGGTTTAAGGGAAGTAACTCTTGAAAGCTTGAAAGGGGCTTGAAAAGACCAAAACATGGTCTTCTACACCCCTATTTTCTTAAATGTTTGCCCATTTTCAGTGAAATCCGGCATGTGTGGATGGTGCAGGCCTGGCAGTTTGCCAAGGACTGCACAGCAGCCTTTAAAGAAGACTTTAAATCCACTTATATGCCGTTTTTTTTTTTCACTGTTTTTTATCGCTAAATTTTGGCTTCATTTTGGAGCGATTTTGAAGCTCTCTGATTGGCTGTTGAATATCTAAAGTCTTTTCTGATTGGCTGTTGGTTCCCATTCTGATTTGGGCTGTTGGTTCCCATTCTGATTTCCTTAAAGCTTCCCTGATTGGATAATTTCAGAGAGGGAAGAGATTTGATTGGCTGATGGGAAGGGGGGGGATATCTGTTTATTCTTATTAACCTTTTACCACACAATGACGCCTTTTAACACCCCTGAAAGAGAAGGCTTTTGAAAATAATCTGAGGAAAGGAGACAATGCAGGTTACCAGCATTTTCTCCTTTTCCCACAATGTTTTCTACCCTATCAAAGAAAAAATTGATTTTTAGTTATTCTTACATCTTACTGTATCTTTATGGCCTACTTCTAAATTCTTCAAACAAGAACAAGATTTTTTTATCGGAAAAAGTTTCCTCAACACCAACCAGTTGCTTCTGAATTTTTATATTTTTGCGCAGCGATTAAACATAAAATTGACTTTCAACTCTCGCGGTCGTCAAAATTGGTTCAATGTTTTCATGACCCTGGTAAGAAAACAGGGAAAAATTTTGTTTACCTTTCTTTGATTTGTTTAACAGGTATCCTCCAAAAGTGTCAAAGTAGATTTTACGATTTTATGCGCAGCACGTATCAGTCACGTATGGGTGAGATGGTCATCGTAACCAAATCATTGGCCCTAGTGAGAGAAAATGAAAAAGAGAAAAAGCCCTATAATTGACTTTAAGCAACAGTTAACGTCTGCTATAAAATATTCCGTAAGTCGAATTTTCATGTTTTCGCGGGTACGTAACCGGCACCTGCGAGACAACAGACGACCTAAATGGGTTTGTTGTCACGGTAAAAAAAGACTGGAGAAGTAAAAAACAGATATTAGAAATTAAGTTCCCTATATTTGACCGATTAAGCAACAGGTGTCATCTGCTATGGAGTGTTCCGCAAGTCGATTTTTCGCGTTTTCGCGGATACGTAACCGGCACCTATGAGATGGTAGTCAACATAAATAGATTTGTCGTCACGGTATAAAGAGATTGGAGGGAAAAAATATGCATTAAAAATTTTGTTCCATTCGTTTGATTTATGCAATAAGAAGCATTCAGTATTTTTTTAGCCACTAGTCGCATTATTTTCTGGGGTTTTCGCATGAACGTAACTGGCACATATGAGACGGTAGTCAACGTGACTGCTGGGTTTCTTGTTGCGGTTTGAAGAGATTAGAAAAATTACACCTCAGTTGCCTTTGTTTGATACATGCTAAGGAAGCAACTAAAAGGGTTTTCAGTCTTTTTTTAGCCACTTGTCACATTAATTTCTGGGTTTTTTTTTTTTTTTTACACTGTACATTGATCACTTTGGCTTATGGAAAGTTTCAATGTGCAGCATTTATTGTGGGCTGAGTTAGAAAGGCAAATCCAGTTAAGGGCTCGGGAGGGGAAGGGGGCGGGTGCATTGAGGGTTTAAGGGAAGTAACTCTTGAAAGCTTGAAAGGGGCTTGAAAAGACCAAAACATGGTCTTCTACACCCCTATTTTCTTAAATGTTTGCCCATTTTCAGTGAAATCCGGCATGTGTGGATGGTGCAGGCCTGGCAGTTTGCCAAGGACTGCACAGCAGCCTTTAAAGAAGACTTTAAATCCACTTATATGCCGTTTTTTTTTTCACTGTTTTTTATCGCTAAATTTTGGCGCCATTTTGGAGCGATTTTGAAGCTCTCTGATTGGCTGTTGAATATCTAAAGTCTTTTCTGATTGGCTGTTGGTTCCCATTCTGATTTGGGCTGTTGGTTCCCATTCTGATTTCCTTAAAGCTTCCCTGATTGGATAATTTCAGAGAGGGAAGAGATTTGATTGGCTGATGGGAAGGGGGGGATATCTGTTTATTCTTATTAACCTTTTACCACACAATGACGCCTTTTAACACCCCTGAAAGAGAAGGCTTTTGAAAATAATCTGAGGAAAGGAGACAATGCAGGTTACCAGCATTTTCTCCTTTTCCCACAATGTTTTCTACCCTATCAAAGAAAAAATTGATTTTTAGTTATTCTTACATCTTACTGTATCTTTATGGCCTACTTCTAAATTCTTCAAACAAGGACAAGATTTTTTTATCGGAAAAAGTTTCCTCAACACCAACCAGTTGCTTCTGAATTTTTATATTTTTGCGCAGCGATTAAACATAAAATTGACTTTCGACTCTCGCGGTCGTCATAATTGATTCAATGTTTTCATGACCCTGGTAAGAAAACAGGGAAAAATTTTGTTTACCTTTCTTTGATTTGTTTAACAGGTATCCTACAAAAGTGTCAAAGTAGATTTTACGATTTTATGCGCAGCACGTATCAGTCACGTATGGGTGAGATGGTCATCGTAACCAAATCATTGGCCCTAGTGAGAGAAAATGAAAAAGAGAAAAAGCCCTATAATTGACTTTAAGCAACAGTTGTCGTCTGCTATAAAATATTCCGTAAGTCGAATTTTCATGTTTTCGCGGGTACGTAACCGGCACCTGCGAGACAACAGACGACCTAAATGGGTTTGTTGTCACGGTAAAAAAAGACTGGAGAAGTAAAAAACAGATATTAGAAATTAAGTTCCCTATATTTGACCCATTAAGCAACAGGTGTCATCTGCTATGGAGTGTTCCGCAAGTCGATTTTTTCGCGTTTTCGCGGATACGTAACCGGCACCTATGAGATGGTAGTCAACATAAATAGATTTGTCGTCACGGTATAAAGAGATTGGAGGGAAAAAATATGCATTAAAAATTTTGTTCCATTCGTTTGATTTATGCAATAAGAAGCATTCAGTATTTTTTTAGCCACTAGTCGCATTATTTTCTAGGGTTTTCGCATGAACGTAACTGGCACATATGAGACGGTAGTCAACGTGACTGGGTTTCTTGTTGCAGTTTGAAGAGATTAGAAAAATTACACCTCAGTTGCCTTTGTTTGATACATGCTAAGGAAGCAACTAAAAGAGTTTTCAGTCTTTTTTTAGCCACTTGTCACATTAATTTCTGTTTTTTTGTTTTTTTTACACTGTACATTGATCACTTTGGCTTATGGAAAGTTTCAATGTGCAGCATTTATTGTGGGCTGAGCTAGAAAGGCAAATCCAGTTAAGGGCTCGGGAGGGGAAGGGGGCGGGTGCATTGAGGGTTTAAGGGAAGTAACTCTTGAAACCTTGAAAGGGGCTTGAAAAGACCAAAACATGGTCTTCTACACCCCTATTTTCTTAAATGTTTGCCCATTTTCAGTGAAATCCGGCATGTGTGGATGGTGCAGGCCTGGCAGTTTGCCAAGGACTGCACAGCAGCCTTTAAAGAAGACTTTAAATCCACTTATATGCCGTTTTTTTTTTCACTGTTTTTTCTCGCTAAATTTTGGCGCCATTTTGGAGCGATTTTGAAGCTCTCTGATTGGCTGTTGAATATCTAAAGTCTTTTCTGATTGGCTGTTGGTTCCCATTCTGATTTGGGCTGTTGGTTCCCACTCTGATTTCCTTAAAGCTTCCCTGATTGGATAATTTCAGAGAGAGAAGAGATTTGATTGGCTGATGGGAAGGGGGGGATATCTGTTTATTCTTATTAACCTTTTACCACACAATGACGCCTTTTAACACCCCTGAAAGAGAAGGCTTTTGAAAATAATCTGAGGAAAGGAGACAATGCAGGTTACCAGCATTTTCTCCTTTTCCCACAATGTTTTCTACCCTATCAAAGAAAAAATTGATTTTTAGTTATTCTTACATCTTACTGTATCTTTATGGCCTACTTCTAAATTCTTCAAACAAGGACAAGATTTTTTTATCGGAAAAAGTTTCCTCAACACCAACCAGTTGCTTCTGAATTTTTATATTTTTGCGCAGCGATTAAACATAAAATTGACTTTCGACTCTCGCGGTCGTCATAATTGATTCAATGTTTTCATGACCCTGGTAAGAAAACAGGGAAAAATTTTGTTTACCTTTCTTTGATTTGTTTAACAGGTATCCTACAAAAGTGTCAAAGTAGATTTTACGATTTTATGCGCAGCACGTATCAGTCACGTATGGGTGAGATGGTCATCGTAACCAAATCATTGGCCCTAGTGAGAGAAAATGAAAAAGAGAAAAAGCCCTATAATTGACTTTAAGCAACAGTTGTCGTCTGCTATAAAATATTCCGTAAGTCGAATTTTCATGTTTTCGCGGGTACGTAACCGGCACCTGCGAGACAACAGACGACCTAAATGGGTTTGTTGTCACGGTAAAAAAAGACTGGAGAAGTAAAAAACAGATATTAGAAATTAAGCTCCATATATTTGACCGATTAAGCAACAGGTGTCATCTGCTATGGAGTGTTCCGCAAGTCGATTTTTCGCGTTTTCGCGGATACGTAACCGGCACCTATGAGATGGTAGACAACATCTATAGATTTGTCGTCACGGTATAAAGAGATTGGAGGGAAAAAATATGCATTAAAAATTTTGTTCCATTCGTTTGATTTATGCAAGAAGAAGCATTCAGTATTTTTTTAGCCACTAGTCGCATTATTTTCTGGGGTTTTCGCATGAACGTAACTGGCACATATGAGACGGTAGTCAACGTGACTGGGTTTCTTGTTGCGGTTTGAAGAGATTAGAAAAATTACACCTCAGTTGCCTTTGTTTGATACATGCTAAGGAAGCAACTAAAAGAGTTTTCAGTCTTTTTTTAGCCACTTGTCACATTAATTTCTGGGTTTTTTTTTTTTTTTTACACTGTACATTGATCACTTTGGCTTATGGAAAGTTTCAATGTGCAGCATTTATTGTGGGCTGAGTTAGAAAGGCAAATCCAGTTAAGGGCTCGGGAGGGGAAGGGGGCGGGTGCATTGAGGGTTTAAGGGAAGTAACTCTTGAAAGCTTGAAAGGGGCTTGAAAAGACCAAAACATGGTCTTCTACACCCCTATTTTCTTAAATGTTTGCCCATTTTCAGTGAAATCCGGCATGTGTGGATGGTGCAGGCCTGGCAGTTTGCCAAGGACTGCACAGCAGCCTTTAAAGAAGACTTTAAATCCACTTATATGCCGTTTTTTTTTTTCACTGTTTTTTATCGCTAAATTTTGGCGCCATTTTGGAGCGATTTTGAAGCTCTCTGATTGGCTGTTGAATATCTAAAGTTTTTTCTGATTGGCTGTTGGTTCCCATTCTGATTTGGGCTGTTGGTTCCCATTCTGATTTCCTTAAAGCTTCCCTGATTGGATAATTTCAGAGAGGGAAGAGATTTGATTGGCTGATGGGAAGGGGGGGGATATCTGTTTATTCTTATTAACCTTTTACCACACAATGACGCCTTTTAACACCCCTGAAAGAGAAGGCTTTTGAAAATAATCTGAGGAAAGGAGACAATGCAGGTTACCAGCATTTTCTCCTTTTCCCACAATGTTTTCTACCCTATCAAAGAAAAAATTGATTTTTAGTTATTCTTACATCTTACTGTATCTTTATGGCCTACTTCTAAATTCTTCAAACAAGAACAAGATTTTTTTATCGGAAAAAGTTTCCTCAACACCAACCAGTTGCTTCTGAATTTTTATATTTTTGCGCAGCGATTAAACATAAAATTGACTTTCAACTCTCGCGGTCGTCAAAATTGGTTCAATGTTTTCATGACCCTGGTAAGAAAACAGGGAAAAATTTTGTTTACCTTTCTTTGATTTGTTTAACAGGTATCCTCCAAAAGTGTCAAAGTAGATTTTACGATTTTATGCGCAGCACGTATCAGTCACGTATGGGTGAGATGGTCATCGTTACCAAATCATTGGCCCTAGTGAGAGAAAATGAAAAAGAGAAAAAGCCCTATAATTGACTTTGAGCAACAGTTGTCGTCTGCTATAAAATATTCCGTAAGTCGATTTTTCGCGTTTTCGCGGATACGTAACCGGCACCTATGAGATGGTAGTCAACATAAATAGATTTGTCGTCACGGTATAAAGAGATTGGAGGGAAAAAATATGCATTAAAAATTTTGTTCCATTCGTTTGATTTATGCAATAAGAAGCATTCAGTATTTTTTTAGCCACTAGTCGCATTATTTTCTGGGGTTTTCGCATGAACGTAACTGGCACATATGAGACGGTAGTCAACGTGACTGGGTTTCTTGTTGCGGTTTGAAGAGATTAGAAAAATTACACCTCAGTTGCCTTTGTTTGATACATGCTAAGGAAGCAACTAAAAGAGTTTTCAGTCTTTTTTTAGCCACTTGTCACATTAATTTCTGGGTTTTTTTTTTTTTTACACTGTACATTGATCACTTTGGCCTATGGAAAGTTTCAATGTGCAGCATTTATTGTGGGCTGAGTTAGAAAGGCAAATCCAGTTAAGGGCTCGGGAGGGGAAGGGGGCGGGTGCATTGAGGGTTTAAGGGAAGTAACTCTTGAAAGCTTGAAAGGGGCTTGAAAAGACCAAAACATGGTCTTCTACACCCCTATTTTCTTAAATGTTTGCCCATTTTCAGTGAAATCCGGCATGTGTGGATGGTGCAGGCCTGGCAGTTTGCCAAGGACTGCACAGCAGCCTTTAAAGAAGACTTTAAATCCACTTATATGCCGTTTTTTTTTTTCACTGTTTTTTATCGCTAAATTTTGGCGCCATTTTGGAGCGATTTTGAAGCTCTCTGATTGGCTGTTGAATATCTAAAGTCTTTTCTGATTGGCTGTTGGTTCCCATTCTGATTTGGGCTGTTGGTTCCCATTCTGATTTCCTTAAAGCTTCCCTGATTGGATAATTTCAGAGAGGGAAGAGATTTGATTGGCTGATGGGAAGGGGGGGGATATCTGTTTATTCATATTAACCTTTTACCACACAATGACGCCTTTTAACACCCCTGAAAGAGAAGGCTTTTGAAAATAATCTGAGGAAAGGAGACAATGCAGGTTACCAGCATTTTCTCCTTTTCCCACAATGTTTTCTACCCTATCAAAGAAAAAATTGATTTTTAGTTATTCTTACATCTTACTGTATCTTTATGGCCTACTTCTAAATTCTTCAAACAAGAACAAGATTTTTTTATCGGAAAAAGTTTCCTCAACACCAACCAGTTGCTTCTGAATTTTTATATTTTTGCGCAGCGATTAAACATAAAATTGACTTTCGACTCTCGCGGTCGTCAAAATTGGTTCAATGTTTTCATGACCCTGGTAAGAAAACAGGGAAAAATTTTGTTTACCTTTCTTTGATTTGTTTAACAGGTATCCTCCAAAAGTGTCAAAGTAGATTTTACGATTTTATGCGCAGCACGTATCAGTCACGTATGGGTGAGATGGTCATCGTTACCAAATCATTGGCCCTAGTGAGAGAAAATGAAAAAGAGAAAAAGCCCTATAATTGACTTTAAGCAACAGTTGTCGTCTGCTATAAAATATTCCGTAAGTCGAATTTTCATGTTTTCGCGGGTACGTAACCGGCACCTGCGAGACAACAGACGACCTAAATGGGTTTGTTGTCACGGTAAAAAAAGACTGGAGAAGTAAAAAACAGATATTAGAAATTAAGTTCCCTATATTTGACCGATTAAGCAACAGGTGTCATCTGCTATGGAGTGTTCCGCAAGTCGATTTTTCGCGTTTTCGCGGATACGTAACCGGCACCTATGAGATGGTAGTCAACATAAATAGATTTGTCGTCACGGTATAAAGAGATTGGAGGGAAAAAATATGCATTAAAAATTTTGTTCCATTCGTTTGATTTATGCAATAAGAAGCATTCAGTATTTTGTTAGCCACTAGTCGCATTATTTTCTGGGGTTTTCGCATGAACGTAACTGGCACATATGAGACGGTAGTCAACGTGACTGGGTTTCTTGTTGCGGTTTGAAGAGATTAGAAAAATTACACCTCAGTTGTCTTTGTTTGATACATGCTAAGGAAGCAACTAAAAGAGTTTTCAGTCTTTTTTTAGCCACTTGTCACATTAATTTCTGGGTTTTTTTTTTTTTTACACTGTACATTGATCACTTTGGCTTATGGAAAGTTTCAATGTGCAGCATTTATTGTGGGCTGAGTTAGAAAGGCAAATCCAGTTAAGGGCTCGGGAGGGGAAGGGGGCGGGTGCATTGAGGGTTTAAGGGAAGTAACTCTTGAAACCTTGAAAGGGGCTTGAAAAGACCAAAACATGGTCTTCTACACCCCTATTTTCTTAAATGTTTGCCCATTTTCAGTGAAATCCAGCATGTGTGGATGGTGCAGGCCTGGCAGTTTGCCAAGGACTGCACAGCAGCCTTTAAAGAAGACTTTAAATCCACTTATATGCCGTTTTTTTTTTCACTGTTTTCTATCGCTAAATTTTGGCGCCATTTTGGAGCGATTTTGAAGCTCTCTGATTGGCTGTTGAATATCTAAAATCTTTTCTGATTGGCTGTTGGTTCCCATTCTGATTTGGGCTGTTGGTTCCCATTCTGATTTCCTTAAAGCTTCCCTGATTGGATAATTTCAGAGAGGGAAGAGATTTGATTGGCTGATGGGAAGGGGGGGATATCTGTTTATTCTTATTAACCTTTTACCACACAATGACGCCTTTTAACACCCCTGAAAGAGAAGGCTTTTGAAAATAATCTGAGGAAAGGAGACAATGCAGGTTACCAGCATTTTCTCCTTTTCCCACAATGTTTTCTACCCTATCAAAGAAAAAATTGATTTTTAGTTATTCTTACATTTTACTGTATCTTTATGGCCTACTTCTAAATTCTTCAAACAAGAACAAGATTTTTTTATCGGAAAAAGTTTCCTCAACACCAACCAGTTGCTTCTGAATTTTTATATTTTTGCGCAGCGATTAAACATAAAATTGACTTTCGACTCTCGCGGTCGTCAAAATTGGTTCAATGTTTTCATGACCCTGGTAAGAAAACAGGGAAAAATTTTGTTTACCTTTCTTTGATTTGTTTAACAGGTATCCTCCAAAAGTGTCAAAGTAGATTTTACGATTTTATGCGCAGCACGTATCAGTCACGTATGGGTGAGATGGTCATCGTAACCAAATCATTGGCCTTAGTGAGAGAAAATGAAAAAGAGAAAAAGCCCTATAATTGACTTTAAGCAACAATTGTCGTCTGCTATAAAATATTCCGTAAGTCGAATTTTCATGTTTTCGCGGGTACGTAACCGGCACCTGCGAGACAACAGACGACCTAAATGGGTTTGTTGTCACGGTAAAAAAAGACTGGAGAAGTAAAAAACAGATATTAGAAATTAAGTTCCCTATATTTGACCGATTAAGCAACAGGTGTCATCTGCTATGGAGTGTTCCACAAGTCGATTTTTCGCGTTTTCGCGGATACGTAACCGGCACCTATGAGATGGTAGTCAACATAAATAGATTTGTCGTCACGGTATAAAGAGATTGGAGGGAAAAAATATGCATTAAAAATTTTGTTCCATTCGTTTGATTTATGCAATAAGAAGCATTCAGTATTTTTTTAGTCACTAGTCGCATTATTTTCTGGGGTTTTCGCATGAACGTAACTGGCACATATGAGACGGTAGTCAACGTGACTGGGTTTCTTGTTGCGGTTTGAAGAGATTAGAAAAATTACACCTCAGTTGCCTTTGTTTGATACATGCTAAGGAAGCAACTAAAAGAGTTTTCAGTCTTTTTTTAGCCACTTGTCACATTAATTTCTGGGTTTTTTTTTTTTTTACACTGTACATTGATCACTTTGGCTTATGGAAAGTTTCAATGTGCAGCATTTATTGTGGGCTGAGTTAGAAAGGCAAATCCAGTTAAGGGCTCGGGAGGGGAAGGGGGCGGGTGCATTGAGGGTTTAAGGGAAGTAACTCTTGAAACCTTGAAAGGGGCTTGAAAAGACCAAAACATGGTCTTCTACACCCCTATTTTCTTAAATGTTTGCCCATTTTCAGTGAAATCCGGCATGTGTGGATGGTGCAGGCCTGGCAGTTTGCCAAGGACTGCACAGCAGCCTTTAAAGAAGACTTTAAATCCACTTATATGCCGTTTTTTTTTTCACTGTTTTTTATCGCTAAATTTTGGCGCCATTTTGGAGCGATTTTGAAGCTCTCTGATTGGCTGTTGAATATCTAAAGTCTTTTCTGATTGGCTGTTGGTTCCCATTCTGATTTGGGCTGTTGGTTCCCATTCTGATTTCCTTAAAGCTTCCCTGATTGGATAATTTCAGAGAGGGAAGAGATTTGATTGGCTGATGGGAAGGGGGGGATATCTGTTTATTCTTATTAACCTTTTACCACACAATGACGCCTTTTAACACCCCTGAAAGAGAAGGCTTTTGAAAATAATCTGAGGAAAGGAGACAATGCAGGTTACCAGCATTTTCTCCTTTTCCCACAATGTTTTCTACCCTATCAAAGAAAAAATTGATTTTTAGTTATTCTTACATCTTACTGTATCTTTATGGCCTACTTCTAAATTCTTCAAACAAGGACAATATTTTTTTATCGGAAAAAGTTTCCTCAACACCAACCAGTTGCTTCTGAATTTTTATATTTTTGCGCAGCGATTAAACATAAAATTGACTTTCGACTCTCGCGGTCGTCATAATTGATTCAATGTTTTCATGACCCTGGTAAGAAAACAGGGAAAAATTTTGTTTACCTTTCTTTGATTTGTTTAACAGGTATCCTACAAAAGTGTCAAAGTAGATTTTACGATTTTATGCGCAGCACGTATCAGTCACGTATGGGTGAGATGGTCATCGTAACCAAATCATTGGCCCTAGTGAGAGAAAATGAAAAAGAGAAAAAGCCCTATAATTGACTTTAAGCAACAGTTGTCGTCTGCTATAAAATATTCCGTAAGTCGAATTTTCATGTTTTCGCGGGTACGTAACCGGCACCTGCGAGACAACAGACGACCTAAATGGGTTTGTTGTCACGGTAAAAAAAGACTGGAGAAGTAAAAAACAGATATTAGAAATTAAGCTCCATATATTTGACCCATTAAGCAACAGGTGTCATCTGCTATGGAGTGTTCCGCAAGTCGATTTTTCGCGTTTTCGCGGATACGTAACCGGCACCTATGAGATGGTAGTCAACATAAATAGATTTGTCGTCACGGTATAAAGAGATTGGAGGGAAAAAATATGCATTAAAAATTTTGTTCCATTCGTTTGATTTATGCAAGAAGAAGCATTCAGTATTTTTTTAGCCACTAGTCGCATTATTTTCTGGGGTTTTCGCATGAACGTAACTGGCACATATGAGACGGTAGTCAACGTGACTGGGTTTCTTGTTGCGGTTTGAAGAGATTAGAAAAATTACACCTCAGTTGCCTTTGTTTGATACATGCTAAGGAAGCAACTAAAAGAGTTTTCAGTCTTTTTTTAGCCACTTGTCACATTAATTTCTGGGTTTTTTTTTTTTTTTTACACTGTACATTGATCACTTTGGCTTATGGAAAGTTTCAATGTGCAGCATTTATTGTGGGCTGAGTTAGAAAGGCAAATCCAGTTAAGGGCTCGGGAGGGGAAGGGGGCGGGTGCATTGAGGGTTTAAGGGAAGTAACTCTTGAAAGCTTGAAAGGGGCTTGAAAAGACCAAAACATGGTCTTCTACACCCCTATTTTCTTAAATGTTTGCCCATTTTCAGTGAAATCCGGCATGTGTGGATGGTGCAGGCCTGGCAGTTTGCCAAGGACTGCACAGCAGCCTTTAAAGAAGACTTTAAATCCACTTATATGCCGTTTTTTTTTTTTCACTGTTTTTTATCGCTAAATTTTGGCGCCATTTTGGAGCGATTTTGAAGCTCTCTGATTGGCTGTTGAATATCTAAAGTCTTTTCTGATTGGCTGTTGGTTCCCATTCTGATTTGGGCTGTTGGTTCCCATTCTGATTTCCTTAAAGCTTCCCTGATTGGATAATTTCAGAGAGGGAAGAGATTTGATTGGCTGATGGGAAGGGGGGGGATATCTGTTTATTCTTATTAACCTTTTACCACACAATGACGCCTTTTAACACCCCTGAAAGAGAAGGCTTTTGAAAATAATCTGAGGAAAGGAGACAATGCAGGTTACCAGCATTTTCTCCTTTTCCCACAATGTTTTCTACCCTATCAAAGAAAAAATTGATTTTTAGTTATTCTTACATCGTACTGTATCTTTATGGCCTACTTCTAAATTCTTCAAACAAGAACAAGATTTTTTTATCGGAAAAAGTTTCCTCAACACCAACCAGTTGCTTCTGAATTTTTATATTTTTGCGCAGCGATTAAACATAAAATTGACTTTCAACTCTCGCGGTCGTCAAAATTGGTTCAATGTTTTCATGACCCTGGTAAGAAAACAGGGAAAAATTTTGTTTACCTTTCTTTGATTTGTTTAACAGGTATCCTCCAAAAGTGTCAAAGTAGATTTTACGATTTTATGCGCAGCACGTATCAGTCACGTATGGGTGAGATGGTCATCGTTACCAAATCATTGGCCCTAGTGAGAGAAAATGAAAAAGAGAAAAAGCCCTATAATTGACTTTGAGCAACAGTTGTCGTCTGCTATAAAATATTCCGTAAGTCGATTTTTCGCGTTTTCGCGGATACGTAACCGGCACCTATGATATGGTAGTCAACATAAATAGATTTGTCATCACGGTATAAAGAGATTGGAGGGAAAAAATATGCATTAAAAATTTTGTTCCATTCGTTTGATTTATGCAATAAGAAGCATTCAGTATTTTGTTAGCCACTAGTCGCATTATTTTCTGGGGTTTTCGCATGAACGTAACTGGCACATATGAGACGGTAGTCAACGTGACTGGGTTTCTTGTTGCGGTTTGAAGAGATTAGAAAAATTACACCTCAGTTGTCTTTGTTTGATACATGCTAAGGAAGCAACTAAAAGAGTTTTCAGTCTTTTTTTAGCCACTTGTCACATTAATTTCTGGGTTTTTTTTTTTTTACACTGTACATTGATCACTTTGGCTTATGGAAAGTTTCAATGTGCAGCATTTATTGTGGGCTGAGTTAGAAAGGCAAATCCAGTTAAGGGCTCGGGAGGGGAAGGGGGCGGGTGCATTGAGGGTTAAAGGGAAGTAACTCTTGAAACCTTGAAAGGGGCTTGAAAAGACCAAAACATGGTCTTCTACACCCCTATTTTCTTAAATGTTTGCCCATTTTCAGTGAAATCCGGCATGTGTGGATGGTGCAGGCCTGGCAGTTTGCCAAGGACTGCACAGCAGCCTTTAAAGAAGACTTTAAATCCACTTATATGCCGTTTTTTTTTTTCACTGTTTTTTATCGCTAAATTTTGGCGCCATTTTGGAGCGATTTTGAAGCTCTCTGATTGGCTGTTGAATATCTAAAATCTTTTCTGATTGGCTGTTGGTTCCCATTCTGATTTGGGCTGTTGGTTCCCATTCTGATTTCCTTAAAGCTTCCCTGATTGGATAATTTCAGAGAGGGAAGAGATTTGATTGGCTGATGGGAAGGGGGGGGATATCTGTTTATTCTTATTAACCTTTTACCACACAATGACGCCTTTTAACACCCCTGAAAGAGAAGGCTTTTGAAAATAATCTGAGGAAAGGAGACAGTGCAGGTTACCAGCATTTTCTCCTTTTCCCACAATGTTTTCTACCCTATCAAAGAAAAAATTGATTTTTAGTTATTCTTACATCTTACTGTATCTTTATGGCCTACTTCTAAATTCTTCAAACAAGAACAAGATTTTTTTATCGGAAAAAGTTTCCTCAACACCAACCAGTTGCTTCTGAATTTTTATATTTTTGCGCAGCGATTAAACATAAAATTGACTTTCGACTCTCGCGGTCGTCAAAATTGGTTCAATGTTTTCATGACCCTGGTAAGAAAACAGGGAAAAATTTTGTTTACCTTTCTTTGATTTGTTTAACAGGTATCCTCCAAAAGTGTCAAAGTAGATTTTACGATTTTATGCGCAGCACGTATCAGTCACGTATGGGTGAGATGGTCATCGTAACCAAATCATTGGCCTTAGTGAGAGAAAATGAAAAAGAGAAAAAGCCCTATAATTGACTTTAAGCAACAATTGTCGTCTGCTATAAAATATTCCGTAAGTCGAATTTTCATGTTTTCGCGGATACGTAACCGGCACCTGCGAGACAACAGACGACCTAAATGGGTTTGTTGTCACGGTAAAAAAAGACTGGAGAAGTAAAAAACAGATATTAGAAATTAAGTTCCCTATATTTGACCGATTAAGCAACAGGTGTCATCTGCTATGGAGTGTTCCACAAGTCGATTTTTCGCGTTTTCGCGGATACGTAACCGGCACCTATGAGATGGTAGTCAACATAAATAGATTTGTCGTCACGGTATAAAGAGATTGGAGGGAAAAAATATGCATTAAAAATTTTGTTCCATTCGTTTGATTTATGCAATAAGAAGCATTCAGTATTTTTTTAGTCACTAGTCGCATTATTTTCTGGGGTTTTCGCATGAACGTAACTGGCACATATGAGACGGTAGTCAACGTGACTGGGTTTCTTGTTGCGGTTTGAAGAGATTAGAAAAATTACACCTCAGTTGCCTTTGTTTGATACATGCTAAGGAAGCAACTAAAAGAGTTTTCAGTCTTTTTTTAGCCACTTGTCACATTAATTTCTGGGTTTTTTTTTTTTTTTACACTGTACATTGATCACTTTGGCTTATGGAAAGTTTCAATGTGCAGCATTTATTGTGGGCTGAGTTAGAAAGGCAAATCCAGTTAAGGGCTCGGGAGGGGAAGGGGGCGGGTGCATTGAGGGTTTAAGGGAAGTAACTCTTGAAACCTTGAAAGGGGCTTGAAAAGACCAAAACATGGTCTTCTACACCCCTATTTTCTTAAATGTTTGCCCATTTTCAGTGAAATCCGGCATGTGTGGATGGTGCAGGCCTGGCAGTTTGCCAAGGACTGCACAGCAGCCTTTAAAGAAGACTTTAAATCCACTTATATGCCGTTTTTTTTTTCACTGTTTTTTATCACTAAATTTTGGCGCCATTTTGGAGCGATTTTGAAGCTCTCTGATTGGCTGTTGAATATCTAAAGTCTTTTCTGATTGGCTGTTGGTTCCCATTCTGATTTGGGCTGTTGGTTCCCATTCTGATTTCCTTAAAGCTTCCCTGATTGGATAATTTCAGAGAGGGAAGAGATTTGATTGGCTGATGGGAAGGGGGGGGGATATCTGTTTATTCTTATTAACCTTTTACCACACAATGACGCCTTTTAACACCCCTGAAAGAGAAGGCTTTTGAAAATAATCTGAGGAAAGGAGACAATGCAGGTTACCAGCATTTTCTCCTTTTCCCACAATGTTTTCTACCCTATCAAAGAAAAAATTGATTTTTAGTTATTCTTACATCTTACTGTATCTTTATGGCCTACTTCTAAATTCTTCAAACAAGAACAAGATTTTTTTATCGGAAAAAGTTTCCTCAACACCAACCAGTTGCTTCTGAATTTTTATATTTTTGCGCAGCGATTAAACATAAAATTGACTTTCGACTCTCGCGGTCGTCAAAATTGGTTCAATGTTTTCATGACCCTAGTAAGAAAACAGGGAAAAATTTTGTTTACTTTTCTTTGATTTGTTTAACAGGTATCCTCCAAAAGTGTCAAAGTAGATTTTACGATTTTATGCGCAGCACGTATAAGTCACGTATGGGTGAGATGGTCATCGTAACCAAATCATTGGCCCTAGTGAGAGAAAATGAAAAAGAGAAAAAGCCCTATAATTGACTTTAAGCAACAGTTGTCGTCTGCTATAAAATATTCCGTAAGTCGAATTTTCATGTTTTCGTGGGTACGTAACCGGCACCTGCGAGACAACAGACGACCTAAATGGGTTTGTTGTCACGGTAAAAAAAGACTGGAGAAGTAAAAAACAGATATTAGAAATTAAGTTCCCTATATTTGACCGATTAAGCAACAGGTGTCATCTGCTATGGAGTGTTCCACAAGTCGATTTTTCGCGTTTTCGCGGATACGTAACTGGCACCTATGAGATGGTAGTCAACATAAATAGATTTGTCGTCACGGTATAAAGAGATTGGAGGGAAAAAATATGCATTAAAAATTTTGTTCCATTCGTTTGATTTATGCAATAAGAAGCATTCAGTATTTTTTTAGTCACTAGTCGCATTATTTTCTGGGGTTTTCGCATGAACGTAACTGGCACATATGAGACGGTAGTCAACGTGACTGGGTTTCTTGTTGCGGTTTGAAGAGATTAGAAAAATTACACCTCAGTTGCCTTTGTTTGATACATGCTAAGGAAGCAACTAAAAGAGTTTTCAGTCTTTTTTTAGCCACTTGTCACATTAATATCTCGGTTTTTTTTTTTTTTTTACACTGTACATTGATCACTTTGGCTTATGGAAAGTTTCAATGTGCAGCATTTATTGTGGGCTGAGTTAGAAAGGCAAATCCAGTTAAGGGCTCGGGAGGGGAAGGGGGCGGGTGCATTGAGGGTTTAAGGGAAGTAACTCTTGAAAGCTTGAAAGGGGCTTGAAAAGACCAAAACATGGTCTTCTACACCCCTATTTTCTTAAATGTTTGCCCATTTTCAGTGAAATCCGGCATGTGTGGATGGTGCAGGCCTGGCAGTTTGCCAAGGACTGCACAGCAGCCTTTAAAGAAGACTTTAAATCCACTTATATGCCGTTTTTTTTTTTTCACTGTTTTTTATCGCTGAATTTTGGCGCCATTTTGGAGCGATTTTGAAGCTCTCTGATTGGCTGTTGAATATCTAAAGTCTTTTCTGATTGGCTGTTGGTTCCCATTCTGATTTGGGCTGTTGGTTCCCATTCTGATTTCCTTAAAGCTTCCCTGATTGGATAATTTCAGAGAGGGAAGAGATTTGATTGGCTGATGGGAAGGGGGGGATATCTGTTTATTCTTATTAACCTTTTACCACACAATGACGCCTTTAAACACCCCTGAAAGAGAAGGCTTTTGAAAATAATCTGAGGAAAGGAGACAATGCAGGTTACCATCATTTTCTCCTTTTCCCACAATGTTTTCTACCCTATCAAAGAAAAAAATGATTTTTAGTTATTCTTACATCTTACTGTATCTTTATGGCCTACTTCTAAATTCTTCAAACAAGAACAAGATTTTTTTATCGGAAAAAGTTTCCTCAACACCAACCAGTTGCTTCTGAATTTTTATATTTTTGCACAGCGATTAAACATAAAATTGACTTTCGACTCTCGCGGTCGTCAAAATTGGTTCAATGTTTTCATGACCCTGGTAAGAAAACAGGGAAAAATTTTGTTTACCTTTCTTTGATTTGTTTAACAGGTATCCTCCAAAAGTGTCAAAGTAGATTTTACGATTTTATGCGCAGCACGTATCAGTCACGTATGGGTGAGATGGTCATCGTAACCAAATCATTGGCCCTAGTGAGAGAAAATGAAAAAGAGAAAAAGCCCTATAATTGACTTTAAGCAACAGTTGTCATCTGCTATAAAATATTCCGTAAGTCGAATTTTCATGTTTTCGCGGGTACGTAACCGGCACCTGCGAGACAACAGACGACCTAAATGGGTTTGTTGTCACGGTAAAAAAAGACTGGAGAAGTAAAAAACAGATATTAGAAATTAAGTTCCCTATATTTGACCGATTAAGCAACAGGTGTCATCTGCTATGGAGTGTTCCGCAAGTCGATTTTTCGCGTTTTCGCGGATACGTAACCGGCACCTATGAGATGGTAGTCAACATAAATAGATTTGTCTTCACGGTATAAAGAGATTGGAGGGAAGAAATATGCATTAAAAATTTTGTTCCATTCATTTGATTTATGCAATAAGAAGCATTCAGTATTTTTTTAGCCACTAGTCGCATTATTTTCTGGGGTTTTCGCATGAACGTAACTGGCACATATGAGACGGTAGTCAACGTGACTGGGTTTCTTGTTGTGGTTTGAAGAGATTAGAAAAATTACACCTCAGTTGCCTTTGTTTGATACATGCTAAGGAAGCAACTAAAAGAGTTTTCAGTCTTTTTTTAGCCACTTGTCACATTAATTTCTGGGTTTTTTTTTTTTTTACACTGTACATTGATCACTTTGGCTTATGGATAGTTTCAATGTGCAGCATTTATTGTGGACTGAATTAGAAAGGCAAATCCAGTTAAGGGCTCGGGAGGGGAAGGGGGCGGGTACATTAAGGGTTTAAGGGAAGTAACTATTGAAAGCTTGAAAGGGGCTTGAAAAGACCAAAACATGGTCTTCTACACCCCTATTTTCTTAAATGTTTGCCCATTTTCAGTGAAATCCGGCATGTGTGGATGGTGCAGGCCTGGCAGTTTGCCAAGGACTGCACAGCAGCCTTTAAAGAAGACTTTAAATCCACTTATATGCCGTTTTTTTTTTTCACTGTTTTTTATCGCTAAATTTTGGCGCCATTTTGGAGCGATTTTGAAGCTCTCTGATTGGCTGTTGAATATCTAAAGTCTTTTCTGATTGGCTGTTGGTTCCCATTCTGATTTGGGCTGTTGGTTCCCATTCTGATTTCCTTAAAGCTTCCCTGATTGGATAATTTCAGAGAGGGAAGAGATTTGATTGGCTGATGGGAAGGGGGGGAATATCTGTTTATTCTTATTAACCTTTTACCACACAATGACGCCTTTTAACACCCCTGAAAAAGAAGGCTTTTGAAAATAATCTGAGGAAAGGAGACAATGCAGGTTACCAGCATTTTCTCCTTTTCCCACAATGTTTTCTACCCTATCAAAGAAAAAATTGATTTTTAGTTATTCTTACATCTTACTGTATCTTTATGGCCTACTTCTAAATTCTTCAAACAAGAACAAGATTTTTTTATCGGAAAAAGTTTCCTCAACACCAACCAGTTGCTTCTGAATTTTTATATTTTTGCGCAGCGATTAAACATAAAATTGACTTTCGACTCTCGCGGTCGTCAAAATTGGTTCAATGTTTTCATGACCCTGGTTAGAAAACAGGGAAAAATTTTGTTTACCTTTCTTTGATTTGTTTAACAGGTATCCTCCAAAAGTGTCAAAGTAGATTTTACGATTTTATGCGCAGCACGTATCAGTCACGTATGGGTGAGATGGTCATCGTAACCAAATCATTGGCCCTAGTGAGAGAAAATGAAAAAGAGAAAAAGCCCTATAATTGACTTTAAGCAACAGTTGTCGTCTGCTATAAAATATTCCCTAAGTCGAATTTTCATGTTTTCGCGGGTACGTAACCGGCACCTGCGAGACAACAGACGACCTAAATGGGTTTGTTGTCACGGTAAAAAAAGACTGGAGAAGTAAAAAACAGATATTAGAAATTAAGTTCCCTATATTTGACCGATTAAGCAACAGGTGTCATCTGCTATGGAGTGTTCCGCAAGTCGATTTTTCGCGTTTTCGCGAATACGTCACCGGCACCTATGAGATGGTAGTCAACATAAATAGATTTGTCGTCACGGTATAAAGAGATTGGAGGGAAAAAATATGCATTAAAAATTTTGTTCCATTCATTTGATTTATGCAATAAGAAGCATTCAGTATTTTTTTAGCCACTAGTCGCATTATTTTCTGGGGTTTTCGCATGAACGTAACTGGCACATATGAGACGGTAGTCAACGTGACTGGGTTTCTTGTTGCGGTTTGAAGAGATTAGAAAAATTACACCTCAGTTGCCTTTGTTTGATACATGCTAAGGAAGCAACTAAAAGAGTTTTCAGTCTTTTTTTAGCCACTTGTCACATTAATTTCTGGGTTTTTTTTTTTTTTTACACTGTACATTGATCACTTTGGCTTATGGAAAGTTTCAATGTGCAGCATTTATTGTGGGCTGAGTTAGAAAGGCAAATCCAGTTAAGGGCTCGGGAGGGGAAGGGGGCGGGTGCATTGAGGGTTTAAGGGAAGTAACTCTTGAAAGCTTGAAAGGGGCTTGAAAAGACCAAAACATGGTCTTCTACACCCCTATTTTCTTAAATGTTTGCCCATTTTCAGTGAAATCCGGCATGTGTGGATGGTGCAGGCCTGGCAGTTTGCCAAGGACTTCACAGCAGCCTTTAAAGAAGACTTTAAATCCACTTATATGCCGTTTTTTTTTTTTCACTGTTTTTTATCGCTAAATTTTGGCGCCATTTTGGAGCGATTTTGAAGCTCTCTGATTGGCTGTTGAATATCTAAAGTCTTTTCTGATTGGCTGTTGGTTCCCATTCTGATTTGGGCTGTTGGTTCCCATTCTGATTTCCTTAAAGCTTCCCTGATTGGATAATTTCAGAGAGGGAAGAGATTTGATTGGCTGATGGGAAGGGGGGGATATCTGTTTATTCTTATTAACCTTTTACCACACAATGACGCCTTTTAACACCCCTGAAAGAGAAGGCTTTTGAAAATAATCTGAGGAAAGGAGACAATGCAGGTTACCAGCATTTTCTCCTTTTCCCACAATGTTTTCTACCCTATCAAAGAAAAAATTGATTTTTAGTTATTCTTACATCTTACTGTATCTTTATGGCCTACTTCTAAATTCTTCAAACAAGAACAAGATTTTTTTATCGGAAAAAGTTTCCTCAACACCAACCAGTTGCTTCTGAATTTTTATATTTTTGCGCAGCGATTAAACATAAAATTGACTTTCAACTCTCGCGGTCGTCAAAATTGGTTCAATGTTTTCATGACCCTGGTAAGAAAACAGGGAAAAATTTTGTTTACCTTTCTTTGATTTGTTTAACAGGTATCCTCCAAAAGTGTCAAAGTAGATTTTACGATTTTATGCGCAGCACGTATCAGTCAGGTATGGGTGAGATGGTCATCGTTACCAAATCATTGGCCCTAGTGAGAGAAAATGAAAAAGAGAAAAAGCCCTATAATTGACTTTAAGCAACAGTTGTCGTCTGCTATAAAATATTCCGTAAGTCGATTTTTCGCGTTTTCGCGGATACGTAACCGGCACCTATGAGATGGTAGTCAACATAAATAGATTTGTCGTCACGGTATAAAGAGATTGGAGGGAAAAAATATGCATTAAAAATTTTGTTCCATTCGTTTGATTTATGCAATAAGAAGCATTCAGTATTTTTTTAGCCACTAGTCGCATTATTTTCTGGGGTTTTCGCATGAACGTAACTGGCACATATGAGACGGTAGTCAACGTGACTGGGTTTCTTGTTGCGGTTTGAAGAGATTAGAAAAATTACACCTCAGTTGCCTTTGTTTGATACATGCTAAGGAAGCAACTAAAAGTGTTTTCAGTCTTTTTTTAGCCACTTGTCACATTAATATCTGGGTTTTTTTTTTTTTTTTACACTGTACATTGATCACTTTGGCTTATGGAAAGTTTCAATGTGCAGCATTTATTGTGGGCTGAGTTAGAAAGGCAAATCCAGTTAAGGGCTCGGGAGGGGAAGGGGGCGGGTGCATTGAGGGTTTAAGGGAAGTAACTCTTGAAAGCTTGAAAGGGGCTTGAAAAGACCAAAACATGGTCTTCTACACCCCTATTTTCTTAAATGTTTGCCCATTTTCAGTGAAATCCGGCATGTGTGGATGGTGCAGGCCTGGCAGTTTGCCAAGGACTGCACAGCAGCCTTTAAAGAAGACTTTAAATCCACTTATATGCCGTTTTTTTTTTTCACTGTTTTTTATCGCTAAATTTTGGCGCCATTTTGGAGCGATTTTGAAGCTCTCTGATTGGCTGTTGAATATCTAAAGTCTTTTCTGATTGGCTGTTGGTTCCCATTCTGATTTGGGCTGTTGGTTCCCATATGATTTCCTTAAAGCTTCCCTGATTGGATAATTTCAGAGAGGGAAGAGATTTGATTGGCTGATGGGAAGGGGGGGGGATATCTGTTTATTCTTATTAACCTTTTACCACACAATGACGCCTTTTAACACCCCTGAAAGAGAAGGCTTTTGAAAATAATCTGAGGAAAGGAGACAATGCAGGTTACCAGCATTTTCTCCTTTTCCCACAATGTTTTCTACCCTATCAAAGAAAAAAATGATTTTTAGTTATTCTTACATCTTACTGTATCTTTATGGCCTACTTCTAAATTCTTCAAACAAGAACAAGATTTTTTTATCGGAAAAAGTTTCCTCAACACCAACCAGTTGCTTCTGAATTTTTATATTTTTGCGCAGCGATTAAACATAAAATTGACTTTCGACTCTCGCGGTCGTCAAAATTGGTTCAATGTTTTCATGACCCTGGTAAGAAAACAGGGAAAAATTTTGTTTACCTTTCTTTGATTTGTTTAACAGGTATCCTCCAAAAGTGTCAAAGTAGATTTTACGATTTTATGCGCAGCACGTATCAGTCACGTATGGGTGAGATGGTCATCGTAACCAAATCATTGGCCCTAGTGAGAGAAAATGAAAAAGAGAAAAAGCCCTATAATTGACTTTAAGCAACAGTTGTCGTCTGCTATAAAATATTCCCTAAGTCGAATTTTCATGTTTTCGCGGGTACGTAACCGGCACCTGCGAGACAACAGACGACCTAAATGGGTTTGTTGTCACGGTAAAAAAAGACTGGAGAAGTAAAAAACAGATATTAGAAATTAAGTTCCCTATATTTGACCGATTAAGCAACAGGTGTCATCTGCTATGGAGTGTTCCGCAAGTCGATTTTTCGCGTTTTCGCGGATACGTAACCGGCACCTATGAGATGGTAGTCAACATAAATAGATTTGTCGTCACGGTATAAAGAGATTGGAGGGAAAAAATATGCATTAAAAATTTTGTTCCATTCATTTGATTTATGCAATAAGAAGCATTCAGTATTTTTTTAGCCACTAGTCGCATTATTTTCTGGGGTTTTCGCATCAACGTAACTGGCACATATGAGACGGTAGTCAACGTGACTGGGTTTCTTGTTGCGGTTTGAAGAGATTAGAAAAATTACACCTCAGTTGCCTTTGTTTGATACATGCTAAGGAAGCAACTAAAAGAGTTTTCAGTCTTTTTTTAGCCACTTGTCACATTAATTTCTGGGTTTTTTTTTTTTTTTACACTGTACATTGATCACTTTGGCTTATGGAAAGTTTCAATGTGCAGCATTTATTGTGGGCTGAGTTAGAAAGGCAAATCCAGTTAAGGGCTCGGGAGGGGAAGGGGGCGGGTGCATTGAGGGTTTAAGGGAAGTAACTCTTGAAAGCTTGAAAGGGGCTTGAAAAGACCAAAACATGGTCTTCTACACCCCTATTTTCTTAAATGTTTGCCCATTTTCAGTGAAATCCGGCATGTGTGGATGGTGCAGGCCTGGCAGTTTGCCAAGGACTGCACAGCAGCCTTTAAAGAAGACTTTAAATCCACTTATATGCCGTTTTTTTTTTTCACTGTTTTTTATCGCTAAATTTTGGCGCCATTTTGGAGCGATTTTGAAGCTCTCTGATTGGCTGTTGAATATCTAAAGTCTTTTCTGATTGGCTGTTGGTTCCCATTCTGATTTGGGCTGTTGGTTCCCATTCTGATTTCCTTAAAGCTTCCCTGATTGAATAATTTCAGAGAGTGAAGAGATTTGATTGGCTGATGGGAAGGGGGGGATATCTGTTTATTCTTATTAAACTTTTACCACACAATGACGCCTTTTAACACCCCTGAAAGAGAAGGCTTTTGAAAATAATCTGAGGAAAGGAGACAATGCAGGTTACCAGCATTTTCTCCTTTTCCCACAATGTTTTCTACCCTATCAAAGAAAAAAATGATTTTTAGTTATTCTTACATCTTACTGTATCTTTATGGCCTACTTCTAAATTCTTCAAACAAGAACAAGATTTTTTTATCGGAAAAAGTTTCCTCAACACCAACCAGTTGCTTCTGAATTTTTATATTTTTGCACAGCGATTAAACATAAAATTGACTTTCGACTCTCGCGGTCGTCAAAATTGGTTCAATGTTTTCATGACCCTGGTAAGAAAACAGGGAAAAATTTTGTTTACCTTTCTTTGATTTGTTTAACAGATATCGTCCAAAAGTGTCAAAGTAGATTTTACGATTTTATGCGCAGCACGTATCAGTCACGTATGGGTGAGATGGTCATCGTAACCAAATCATTGGCCCTAGTGAGAGAAAATGAAAAAGAGAAAAAGCCCTATAATTGACTTTAAGCAACAGTTGGCGTCTGCTATAAAATATTCCGTAAGTCGAATTTTCATGTTTTCGCGGGTACGTAACCGGCACCTGCGAGACAACAGACGACCTAAATGGGTTTGTTGTCACGGTAAAAAAAGACTGGAGAAGTAAAAAACAGATATTAGAAATTAAGTTCCCTATATTTGACCGATTAAGCAACAGGTGTCATCTGCTATGGAGTGTTCCGCAAGTCGATTTTTCGCGTTTTCGCGGATACGTAACCGGCACCTATGAGATGGTAGTCAACATAAATAGATTTGTCGTCACGGTATAAAGAGATTGGAGGGAAGAAATATGCATTAAAAATTTTGTTCCATTCGTTTGATTTATGCAATAAGAAGCATTCAGTATTTTTTTAGCCACTAGTCGCATTATTTTCTGGGGTTTTCGCATGAACGTAACTGGCATATATGAGACGGTAGTCAACGTGACTGGGTTTCTTGTTGTGGTTTAAAGAGATTAGAAAAATTACACCTCAGTTGCCTTTGTTTGATACATGCTAAGGAAGCAACTAAAAGAGTTTTCAGTCTTTTTTTAGCCACTTGTCACATTAATTTCTGGGTTTTTTTTTTTTTTTTACACTGTACATTGATCACTTTGGCTTATGGAAAGTTTCAATGTGCAGCATTTATTGTGGGCTGAGTTAGAAAGGCAAATCCAGTTAAGGGCTCGGGAGGGGAAGGGGGCGGGTGCATTGAGGGTTTAAGGGAAGTAACTCTTGAAAGCTTGAAAGGGGCTTGAAAAGACCAAAACATGGTCTTCTACACCCCTATTTTCTTAAATGTTTGCCCATTTTCAGTGAAATCCGGCATGTGTGGATGGTGCAGGCCTGGCAGTTTGCCAAGGACTGCACAGCACCCTTTAAAGAAGACTTTAAATCCACTTATATGCCGTTTTTTTTTTTCACTGTTTTTTATCGCTAAATTTTGGCGCCATTTTGGAGCGATTTTGAAGCTCTCTGATTGGCTGTTGAATATCTAAAGTCTTTTCTGATTGGCTGTTGGTTCCCATTCTGATTTGGGCTGTTGGTTCCCATATGATTTCCTTAAAGCTTCCCTGATTGGATAATTTCAGAGAGGGAAGAGATTTGATTGGCTGATGGGAAGGGGGGGGATATCTGTTTATTCTTATTAACCTTTTACCACACAATGACGCCTTTTAACACCCCTGAAAGAGAAGGCTTTTGAAAATAATCTGAGGAAAGGAGACAATGCAGGTTACCAGCATTTTCTCCTTTTCCCACAATGTTTTCTACCCTATCAAAGAAAAAAATGATTTTTAGTTATTCTTACATCTTACTGTATCTTTATGGCCTACTTCTAAATTCTTCAAACAAGAACAAGATTTTTTTATCGGAAAAAGTTTCCTCAACACCAACCAGTTGCTTCTGAATTTTTATATTTTTGCGCAGCGATTAAACATAAAATTGACTTTCGACTCTCGCGGTCGTCAAAATTGGTTCAATGTTTTCATGACCCTGGTAAGAAAACAGGGAAAAATTTTGTTTACCTTTCTTTGATTTGTTTAACAGGTATCCTCCAAAAGTGTCAAAGTAGATTTTACGATTTTATGCGCAGCACGTATCAGTCACGTATGGGTGAGATGGTCATCGTAACCAAATCATTGGCCCTAGTGAGAGAAAATGAAAAAGAGAAAAAGCTCTATAATTGACTTTAAGCAACAGTTGTCGTCTGCTATAAAATATTCCGTAAGTCAAATTTTCATGTTTTCGCGGGTACGTAACCGACACCTGCGAGACAACAGACGACCTAAATGGGTTTGTTGTCACGGTAAAAAAAGACTGGAGAAGTAAAAAACAGATATTAGAAATTAAGTTCCCTATATTTGACCGATTAAGCAACAGGTGTCATCTGCTATGGAGTGTTCCGCAAGTCGATTTTTCGCGTTTTCGCGGATACGTAACCGGCACCTATGAGATGGTAGTCAACATAAATAGATTTGTCGTCACGGTATAAAGAGATTGGAGGGAAAAAATATGCATTAAAAATTTTGTTCCATTCGTTTGATTTATGCAATAAGAAGCATTCAGTATTTTTTTAGCCACTAGTCGCATTATTTTCTGGGGTTTTCGCATGAACGTAACTGGCACATATGAGACGGTAGTCAACGTGACTGGGTTTCTTGTTGTGGTTTGAAGAGATTAGAAAAATTACACCTCAGTTGCCTTTGTTTGATACATGCTAAGGAAGCAACTAAAAGAGTTTTCAGTCTTTTTTTAGCCACTTGTCACATTAATTTCTGGGTTTTTTTTTTTTTTTACACTGTACATTGATCACTTTGGCTTATGGAAAGTTTCAATGTGCAGCATTAATTGTGGGCTGAGTTAGAAAGGCAAATCCAGTTAAGGGCTCGGGAGGGGAAGGGGGCGGGTGCATTGAGGGTTTAAGGGAAGTAACTCTTGAAAGCTTGAAAGGGGCTTGAAAAGACCAAAACATGGTCTTCTACACCCCTATTTTCTTAAATGTTTGCCCATTTTCAGTGAAATCCGGCATGTGTGGATGGTGCAGGCCTGGCAGTTTGCCAAGGACTGCACAGCAGCCTTTAAAGAAGACTTTAAATCCACTTATATGCCGTTTTTTTTTTCACTGTTTTTTATCGCTAAATTTTGGCGCCATTTTGGAGCGATTTTGAAGCTCTCTGATTGGCTGTTGAATATCTAAAGTCTTTTCTGATTGGCTGTTGGTTCCCATTCTGATTTGGGCTGTTGGTTCCCATTCTGATTTCCTTAAAGCTTCCCTGATTGGATAATTTCAGAGAGGGAAGAGATTTGATTGGCTGATGGGAAGGGGGGGATATCTGTTTATTCTTATTAACCTTTTACCAGACAATGACGCCTTTTAACACCCCTGAAAGAGAAGGCTTTTGAAAATAATCTGAGGAAAGGAGACAATGCAGGTTACCAGCATTTTCTCCTTTTCCCACAATGTTTTCTACCCTATCAAAGAAAAAATTGATTTTTAGTTATTCTTACATCTTACTGTATCTTTATGGCCTACTTCTAAATTCTTCAAACAAGAACAAGATTTTTTTATCGGAAAAAGTTTCCTCAACACCAACCAGTTGCTTCTGAATTTTTATATTTTTGCGCAGCGATTAAACATAAAATTGACTTTCGACTCTCGCGGTCGTCAAAATTGGTTCAATGTTTTCATGACCCTGGTAAGAAAACAGGGAAAAATTTTGTTTACCTTTCTTTGATTTGTTTAACAGGTATCCTCCAAAAGTGTCAAAGTAGATTTTACGATTTTATGCGCAGCACGTATCAGTCACGTATGGGTGAGATGGTCATCGTAACCAAATCATTGGCCCTAGTGAGAGAAAATGAAAAAGAGAAAAAGCCCTATAATTGACTTTAAGCAACAGTTGTCGTCTGCTATAAAATATTCTGTAAGTCAAATTTTCATGTTTTCGCGGGTACGTAACCGACACCTGCGAGACAACAGACGACCTAAATGGGTTTGTTGTCACGGTAAAAAAAGACTGGAGAAGTAAAAAACAGATATTAGAAATTAAGTTCCCTATATTTGACCGATTAAGCAACAGGTGTCATCTGCTATGGAGTGTTCCGCAAGTCGATTTTTCGCGTTTTCGCGGATACGTAACCGGCACCTATGAGATGGTAGTCAACATAAATAGATTTGTCGTCACGGTATAAAGAGATTGGAGGGAAAAAATATGCATTAAAAATTTTGTTCCATTCGTTTGATTTATGCAATAAGAAGCATTCAGTATTTTTTTAGCCACTAGTCGCATTATTTTCTGGGGTTTTCGCATGAACGTAACTGGCACATATGAGACGGTAGTCAACGTGACTGGGTTTCTTGTTGCGGTTTGAAGAGATTAGAAAAATTACACCTCAGTTGCCTTTGTTTGATACATGCTAAGGAAGCAACTAAAAGAGTTTTCAGTCTTTTTTTAGCCACTTGTCACATTAATTTCTGTTTTTTTTTTTTTTTTACACTGTACATTGATCACTTTGGCTTATGGAAAGTTTCAATGTGCAGCATTTATTGTGGGCTGAGTTAGAAAGGCAAATCCAGTTAAGGGCTCGGGAGGGGAAGGGGGCGGGTGCATTGAGGGTTTAAGGGAAGTAACTCTTGAAAGCTTGAAAGGGGCTTGAAAAGACCAAAACATGGTCTTCTACACCCCTATTTTCTTAAATGTTTGCCCATTTTCAGTGAAATCCGGCATGTGTGGATGGTGCAGGCCTGGCAGTTTGCCAAGGACTGCACAGCAGCCTTTAAAGAAGACTTTAAATCCACTTATATGCCGTTTTTTTTTTTTTCACTGTTTTTTATCGCTAAATTTTGGCGCCATTTTGGAGCGATTTTGAAGCTCTCTGATTGGCTGTTGAATATCTAAAGTCTTTTCTGATTGGCTGTTGGTTCCCATTCTGATTTGGGCTGTTGGTTCCCATTCTGATTTCCTTAAAGCTTCCCTGATTGGATAATTTCAGAGAGGGAAGAGATTTGATTGGCTGATGGGAAGGGGGGGGATATCTGTTTATTCTTATTAACCTTTTACCACACAATGACGCCTTTTAACACCCCTGAAAGAGAAGGCTTTTGAAAATAATCTGAGGAAAGGAGACAATGCAGGTTACCAGCATTTTCTCCTTTTCCCACAATGTTTTCTACCCTATCAAAGAAAAAATTGATTTTTAGTTATTCTTACATCTTACTGTATCTTTATGGCCTACTTCTAAATTCTTCAAACAAGAACAAGATTTTTTTATCGGAAAAAGTTTCCTCAACACCAACCAGTTGCTTCTGAATTTTTATATTTTTGCGCAGCGATTAAACATAAAATTGACTTTCAACTCTCGCGGTCGTCAAAATTGGTTCAATGTTTTCATGACCCTGGTAAGAAAACAGGGAAAAATTTTGTTTACCTTTCTTTGATTTGTTTAACAGGTATCCTCCAAAAGTGTCAAAGTAGATTTTACGATTTTATGCGCAGCACGTATCAGTCACGTATGGGTGAGATGGTCATCGTTACCAAATCATTGGCCCTAGTGAGAGAAAATGAAAAAGAGAAAAAGCCCTATAATTGACTTTAAGCAACAGTTGTCGTCTGCTATAAAATATTCCGTAAGTCGAATTTTCATGTTTTCGCGGGTACGTAACCGGCACCTGCGAGACAACAGACGACCTAAATGGGTTTGTTGTCACGGTAAAAAAAGACTGGAGAAGTAAAAAACAGATATTAGAAATTAAGTTCCCTATATTTGACCGATTAAGCAACAGGTGTCATCTGCTATGGAGTGTTCCGCAAGTCGATTTTTCGCGTTTTCGCGGATACGTAACCGGCACCTATGAGATGGTAGTCAACATAAATAGATTTGTCGTCACGGTATAAAGAGATTGGAGGGAAAAAATATGCATTAAAAATTTTGTTCCATTCGTTTGATTTATGCAATAAGAAGCATTCAGTATTTTTTTAGCCACTAGTCGCATTATTTTCTGGGGTTTTCGCATGAACGTAACTGGCACATATGAGACGGTAGTCAACGTGACTGGGTTTCTTGTTGCGGTTTGAAGAGATTAGAAAAATTACACCTCAGTTGCCTTTGTTTGATACATGCTAAGGAAACAACTAAAAGAGTTTTCAGTCTTTTTTTAGCCACTTGTCACATTAATTTCTGGGTTTTTTTTTTTTTTTACACTGTACATTGATCACTTTGGCTTATGGAAAGTTTCAATGTGCAGCATTTATTGTGGGCTGAGTTAGAAAGGCAAATCCAGTTAAGGGCTCGGGAGGGGAAGGGGGCGGGTGCATTGAGGGTTTAAGGGAAGTAACTCTTGAAAGCTTGAAAGGGGCTTGAAAAGACCAAAACATGGTCTTCTACACCCCTATTTTCTTAAATGTTTGCCTATTTTCAGTGAAATCCGGCATGTGTGGATGGTGCAGGCCTGGCAGTTTGCCAAGGACTGCACAGCAGCCTTTAAAGAAGACTTTAAATCCACTTATATGCCGTTTTTTTTTTCACTGTTTTTTATCGCTAAATTTTGGCGCCATTTTGGAGTGATTTTGAAGCTCTCTGATTGGCTGTTGAATATCTTAAGTCTTTTCTGATTGGCTGTTGGTTCCCATTCTGATTTGGGCTGTTGGTTCCCATTCTGATTTCCTTAAAGCTTCCCTGATTGGATAATTTCAGAGAGGGAAGAGATTTGATTGGCTGATGGGAAGGGGGGGGATATCTGTTTATTCTTATTAACCTTTTACCACACAATGACGCCTTTTAACACCCCTGAAAGAGAAGGCTTTTGAAAATAATCTGAGGAAAGGAGACAATGCAGGTTACCAGCATTTTCTCCTTTTCCCACAATGTTTTCTACCCTATCAAAGAAAAAATTGATTTTTAGTTATTCTTACATCTTACTGTATCTTTATGGCCTACTTCTAAATTCTTCAAACAAGAACAAGATTTTTTTATCGGAAAAAGTTTCCTCAACACCAACCAGTTGCTTCTGAATTTTTATATTTTTGCACAGCGATTAAACATAAAATTGACTTTCGACTCTCGCGGTCGTCAAAATTGGTTCAATGTTTTCATGACCCTGGTAAGAAAACAGGGAAAAATTTTGTTTACCTTTCTTTGATTTGTTTAACAGGTATCCTCCAAAAGTGTCAAAGTAGATTTTACGATTTTATGCGCAGCACGTATCAGTCACGTATGGGTGAGATGGTCATCGTAACCAAATCATTGGCCCTAGTGAGAGAAAATGAAAAAGAGAAAAAGCCCTATAATTGACTTTAAGCAACAGTTGTCGTCTGCTATAAAATATTCCGTAAGTCGAATTTTCATGTTTTCGCGGGTACGTAACCGGCACCTGCGAGACAACAGACGACCTAAATGGGTTTGTTGTCACGGTAAAAAAAGACTGGAGAAGTAAAAAACAGATATTAGAAATTAAGTTCCCTATATTTGACCGATTAAGCAACAGGTGTCATCTGCTATGGAGTGTTCCGCAAGTCGATTTTTCGCGTTTTCGCGGATACGTAACCGGCACCTATGAGATAGTAGTCAACATAAATAGATTTGTCGTCACGGTATAAAGAGATTGGAGGGAAAAAATATGCATTAAAAATTTTGTTCCATTCGTTTGATTTATGCAATAAGAAGCATTCAGTATTTTTTTAGCCACTAGTCGCATTATTTTCTGGGGTTTTCGCATGAACGTAACTGGCACATATGAGACGGTAGTCAACGTGACTGGGTTTCTTGTTGCGGTTTGAAGAGATTAGAAAAATTACACCTCAGTTGCCTTTGTTTGATACATGCTAAGGAAGCAACTAAAAGAGTTTTCAGTCTTTTTTTAGCCACTTGTCACATTAATTTCTGGGTTTTTTTTTTTTTTTACACTGTACATTGATCACTTTGGCTTATGGAAAGTTTCAATGTGCAGCATTTATTGTGGGCTGAGTTAGAAAGGCAAATCCAGTTAAGGGCTCGGGAGGGGAAGGGGGCGGGTGCATTGAGGGTTTAAGGGAAGTAACTCTTGAAAGCTTGAAAGGGGCCTGAAAAGACCAAAACATGGTCTTCTACACCCCTATTTTCTTAAATGTTTGCCCATTTTCAGTGAAATCCGGCATGTGTGGATGGTGCAGGCCTGGCAGTTTGCCAAGGACTGCACAGCAGCCTTTAAAGAAGACTTTAAATCCACTTATATGCCGTTTTTTTTTTTCACTGTTTTTTATCGCTAAATTTTGGCGCCATTTTGGAGCGATTTTGAAGCTCTCTGATTGGCTGTTGAATATCTAAAGTCTTTTCTGATTGGCTGTTGGTTCCCATTCTGATTTGGGCTGTTGGTTCCCATTCTGATTTCCTTAAAGCTTCCCTGATTGGATAATTTCAGAGAGGGAAGAGATTTGATTGGCTGATGGGAAGGGGGGGGATATCTGTTTATTCTTATTAACCTTTTACCACACAATGACGCCTTTTAACACCCCTGAAAGAGAAGGCTTTTGAAAATAATCTGAAGAAAGGAGACAATGCAGGTAACCAGCATTTTCTCCTTTTCCCACAATGTTTTCTACCCTATCAAAGAAAAAATTGATTTTTAGTTATTCTTACATCTTACTGTATCTTTATGGCCTACTTCTAAATTCTTCAAACAAGAACAAGATTTTTTTATCGGAAAAAGTTTCCTCAACACCAACCAGTTGCTTCTGAATTTTTATATTTTTGCGCAGCGATTAAACATAAAATTGACTTTCGACTCTCGCGGTCGTCAAAATTGGTTCAATGTTTTCATGACCCTGGTAAGAAAACAGGGAAAAATTTTGTTTACCTTTCTTTGATTTGTTTAACAGGTATCCTCCAAAAGTGTCAAAGTAGATTTTACGATTTTATGCGCAGCACGTATCAGTCACGTATGGGTGAGATGGTCATCGTAACCAAATCATTGGCCCTAGTGAGAGAAAATGAAAAAGAGAAAAAGCCCTATAATTGACTTTAAGCAACAGTTGTCGTCTGCTATAAAATATTCCGTAAGTCGAATTTTCATGTTTTCGGGGGTACGTAACCGGCACCTGCGAGACAACAGACGACCTAAATGGGTTTGTTGTCACGGTAAAAAAAGACTGGAGAAGTAAAAAACAGATATTAGAAATTAAGTTCCCTATATTTGACCGATTAAGCAACAGGTGTCATCTGCTATGGAGTGTTCCGCAAGTCGATTTTTCGCGTTTTCGCGGATACGTAACCGGCACCTATGAGATGGTAGTCAACATAAATAGATTTGTCGTCACGGTATAAAGAGATTGGAGGGAAAAAATATGCATTAAAAATTTTGTTCCATTCGTTTGATTTATGCAATAAGAAGCATTCAGTATTTTTTTAGCCACTAGTCGCATTATTTTCTGGGGTTTTCGCATGAACGTAACTGTCACATATGAGACGGTAGTCAACATGACTGGGTTTCTTGTTGCGGTTTGAAGAGATTAGAAAAATTACACCTCAGTTGCCTTTGTTTGATACATGCTAAGGAAGCAACTAAAAGAGTTTTCAGTCTTTTTTTAGCCACTTGTCACATTAATTTCTGGGTTTTTTTTTTTTTTTTACACTGTACATTGATCACTTTGGCTTATGGAAAGTTTCAATGTGCAGCATTTATTGTGGGCTGAGTTAGAAAGGCAAATCCAGTTAAGGGCTCGGGAGGGGAAGGGGGCGGGTGCATTGAGGGTTTAAGGGAAGTAATTCTTGAAAGCTTGAAAGGGGCTTGAAAAGACCAAAACATGGTCTTCTACACCCCTATTTTCTTAAATGTTTGCCCATTTTCAGTGAAATCCGGCATGTGTGGATGGTGCAGGCCTGGCTGTTTGCCAAGGACTGCACAGCAGCCTTTAAAGAAGACTTTAAATCCACTTATATGCCGTTTTTTTTTTTCACTGTTTTTTATCGCTAAATTTTGGCGCCATTTTGGAGCGATTTTGAAGCTCTCTGATTGGCTGTTGAATATCTAAAGTCTTTTCTAATTGGCTGTTGGTTCCCATTCTGATTTGGGCTGTTGGTTCCCATTCTGATTTCCTTAAAGCTTCCCTGATTGGATAATTTCAGAGAGGGAAGAGATTTGATTGGCTGATGGGAAGGGGGGGATATCTGTTTATTCTTATTAACCTTTTACCACACAATGACGCCTTTTAACACCCCTGAAAGAGAAGGCTTTTGAAAATAATCTGAGGAAAGGAGACAATGCAGGTAACCAGCATTTTCTCCTTTTCCCACAATGTTTTCTACCCTATCAAAGAAAAAATTGATTTTTAGTTATTCTTACATCTTACTGTATCTTTATGGCCTACTTCTAAATTCTTCAAACAGGAACAAGATTTTTTTATCGGAAAAAGTTTCCTCAACACCAACCAGTTGCTTCTGAATTTTTATATTTTTGCGCAGCGATTAAACATAAAATTGACTTTCGACTCTCGCGGTCGTCAAAATTGGTTCAATGTTTTCATGACCCTGGTAAGGAAACAGGGAAAAATTTTGTTTACCTTTCTTTGATTTGTTTAACAGGTATCCTCCAAAAGTGTCAAAGTAGATTTTACGATTTTATGCGCAGCACGTATCAGTCACGTATGGGTGAGATGGTCATCGTAACCAAATCATTGGCCCTAGTGAGAGAAAATGAAAAAGAGAAAAAGCCCTATAATTGACTTTAAGCAACAGTTGTCGTCTGCTATAAAATATTCCGTAAGTCGAATTTTCATGTTTTCGTGGGTACGTAACCGGCACCTGCGAGACAACAGACGACCTAAATGGGTTTGTTGTCACGGTAAAAAAAGACTGGAGAAGTAAAAAACAGATATTAGAAATTAAGTTCCCTATATTTGACCGATTAAGCAACAGGTGTCATCTGCTATGGAGTGTTCCGCAAGTCGATTTTTCGCATTTTCGCGGATACGTAACCGGCACCTATGAGATGGTAGTCAACATAAATAGATTTGTCGTCACGGTATAAAGAGATTGGAGGGAAAAAATATGCATTAAAAATTTTGTTCCATTCGTTTGATTTATGCAATAAGAAGCATTCAGTATTTTTTTAGCCACTAGTCGCATTATTTTCTGGGGTTTTCGCATGAACGTAACTGGCACATATGAGACGGTAGTCAACGTGACTGGGTTTCTTGTTGCGGTTTGAAGAGATTAGAAAAATTACACCTCAGTTGCCTTTGTTTGATACATGCTAAGGAAGCAACTAAAAGAGTTTTCAGTCTTTTTTTAGCCACTTGTCACATTAATTTCTGGGTTTTTTTTTTTTTTTACACTGTACATTGATCACTTTGGCTTATGGAAAGTTTCAATGTGCAGCATTTATTGTGGGCTGAGTTAGAAAGGCAAATCCAGTTAAGGGCTCGGGAGGGGAAGGGGGCGGGTGCATTGAGGGTTTAAGGGAAGTAACTCTTGAAAGCTTGAAAGGGGCTTGAAAAGACCAAAACATGGTCTTCTACACCCCTATTTTCTTAAATGTTTGCCCATTTTCAGTGAAATCCGGCATGTGTGGATGGTGCAGGCCTGGCAGTTTGCCAAGGACTGCACAGCAGCCTTTAAAGAAGACTTTAAATCCACTTATATGCCGTTTTTTTTTTTCACTGTTTTTTATCGCTAAATTTTGGCGCCATTTTGGAGCGATTTTGAAGCTCTCTGATTGGCTGTTGAATATCTAAAGTCTTTTCTGATTGGCTGTTGGTTCCCATTCTGATTTGGGCTGTTGGTTCCCATTCTGATTTCCTTAAAGCTTCCCTGATTGGATAATTTCAGAGAGGGAAGAGATTTGATTGGCTGATGGGAAGGGGGGGATATCTGTTTATTCTTATTAACCTTTTACCACACAATGACGCCTTTTAACACCCCTGAAAGAGAAGGCTTTTGAAAATAATCTGAGGAAAGGAGACAATGCAGGTTACCAGCATTTTCTCCTTTTCCCACAATGTTTTCTACCCTATCAAAGAAAAAATTGATTTTTAGTTATTCTTACATCTTACTGTATCTTTATGGCCTACTTCTAAATTCTTCAAACAAGAACAAGATTTTTTTATCGGAAAAAGTTTCCTCAACACCAACCAGTTGCTTCTGAATTTTTATATTTTTGCGCAGCGATTAAACATAAAATTGACTTTCGACTCTCGCGGTCGTCAAAATTGGTTCAATGTTTTCATGACCCTGGTAAGAAAACAGGGAAAAATTTTGTTTACCTTTCTTTGATTTGTTAACAGGTATCCTCCAAAAGTGTCAAAGTAGATTTTACGATTTTATGCGCAGCACGTATCAGTCACGTATGGGTGAGATGGTCATCGTAACCAAATCATTGGCCCTAGTGAGAGAAAATGAAAAAGAGAAAAAGCCCTATAATTGACTTTAAGCAACAGTTGTCGTCTGCTATAAAATATTCCGTAAGTCGAATTTTCATGTTTTCGCGGGTACGTAACCGGCACCTGCGAGACAACAGACGACCTAAATGGGTTTGTTGTCACGGTAAAAAAAGACTGGAGAAGTAAAAAACAGATATTAGAAATTAAGTTCCCTATATTTGACCGATTAAGCAACAGGTGTCATCTGCTATGGAGTGTTCCGCAAGTCGATTTTTCGCGTTTTCGCGGATACGTAACCGGCACCTATGAGATGGTAGTCAACATAAATAGATTTGTCGTCACGGTATAAAGAGATTGGAGGGAAAAAATATGCATTAAAAATTTTGTTCCATTCGTTTGATTTATGCAATAGGAAGCATTCAGTATTTTTTTAGCCACTAGTCGCATTATTTTCTGGGGTTTTCGCATGAACGTAACTGGCACATATGAGACGGTAGTCAACGTGACTGGGTTTCTTGTTGCGGTTTGAAGAGATTAGAAAAATTACACCTCAGTTGCCTTTGTTTGATACATGCTAAGGAAGCAACTAAAAGAGTTTTCAGTCTTTTTTTAGCCACTTGTCACATTAATTTCTGGGTTTTTTTTTTTTTTTACACTGTACATTGATCACTTTGGCTTATGGAAAGTTTCAATGTGCAGCATTTATTGTGGGCTGAGTTAGAAAGGCAAATCCAGTTAAGGGCTCGGGAGGGGAAGGGGGCGGGTGCATTGAGGGTTTAAGGGAAGTAACTCTTGAAAGCTTGAAAGGGGCTTGAAAAGACCAAAACATGGTCTTCTACACCCCTATTTTCTTAAATGTTTGCCCATTTTCAGTGAAATCCGGCATGTGTGGATGGTGCAGGCCTGGCAGTTTGCCAAGGACTGCACAGCAGCCTTTAAAGAAGACTTTAAATCCACTTATATGCCGTTTTTTTTTTTTCACTGTTTTTTATCGCTAAATTTTGGCGCCATTTTGGAGCGATTTTGAAGCTCTCTGATTGGCTGTTGAATATCTAAAGTCTTTTCTGATTGGCTGTTGGTTCCCATTCTGATTTGGGCTGTTGGTTCCCATTCTGATTTCCTTAAAGCTTCCCTGATTGGATAATTTCAGAGAGGGAAGAGATTTGATTGGCTGATGGGAAGGGGGGGGATATCTGTTTATTCTTATTAACCTTTTACCACACAATGACGCCTTTTAACACCCCTGAAAGAGAAGGCTTTTGAAAATAATCTGAGGAAAGGAGACAATGCAGGTTACCAGCATTTTCTCCTTTTCCCACAATGTTTTCTACCCTATCAAAGAAAAAATTGATTTTTAGTTATTCTTACATCTTACTGTATCTTTATGGCCTACTTCTAAATTCTTCAAACAAGAACAAGATTTTTTTATCGGAAAAAGTTTCCTCAACACCAACCAGTTGCTTCTGAATTTTTATATTTTTGCGCAGCGATTAAACATAAAATTGACTTTCGACTCTCGCGGTCGTCAAAATTGGTTCAATGTTTTCATGACCCTGGTAAGAAAACAGGGAAAAATTTTGTTTACCTTTCTTTGATTTGTTTAACAGGTATCCTCCAAAAGTGTCAAAGTAGATTTTACGATTTTATGCGCAGCACGTATCAGTCACGTATGGGTGAGATGGTCATCGTAACCAAATCATTGGCCCTAGTGAGAGAAAATGAAAAAGAGAAAAAGCCCTATAATTGACTTTAAGCAACAGTTGTCGTCTGCTATAAAATATTCCGTAAGTCGAATTTTCATGTTTTCGCGGGTACGTAACCGGCACCTGCGAGACAACAGACGACCTAAATGGGTTTGTTGTCACGGTAAAAAAAGACTGGAGAAGTAAAAAACAGATATTAGAAATTAAGTTCCCTATATTTGACCGATTAAGCAACAGGTGTCATCTGCTATGGAGTGTTCCGCAAGTCGATTTTTCGCGTTTTCGCGGATACGTAACCGGCACCTATGAGATGGTAGTCAACATAAATAGATTTGTCGTCACGATATAAAGAGATTGGAGGGAAAAAATATGCATTAAAAATTTTGTTCCATTCGTTTGATTTATGCAATAAGAAGCATTCAGTATTTTTTTAGCCACTAGTCGCATTATTTTCTGGGGTTTTCGCATGAACGTAACTGGCACATATGAGACGGTAGTCAACGTGACTGGGTTTCTTGTTGCGGTTTGAAGAGATTAGAAAAATTACACCTCAGTTGCCTTTGTTTGATACATGCTAAGGAAGCAACTAAAAGAGTTTTCAGTCTTTTTTTAGCCACTTGTCACATTAATTTCTGGGTTTTTTTTTTTTTTTACACTGTACATTGATCACTTTGGCTTATGGAAAGTTTCAATGTGCAGCATTTATTGTGGGCTGAGTTAGAAAGGCAAATCCAGTTAAGGGCTCGGGAGGGGAAGGGGGCGGGTGCATTGAGGGTTTAAGGGAAGTAACTCTTGAAAGCTTGAAAGGGGCTTGAAAAGACCAAAACATGGTCTTCTACACCCCTATTTTCTTAAATGTTTGCCCATTTTCAGTGAAATCCGGCATGTGTGGATGGGGCAGGCCTGGCAGTTTGCCAAGGATTGCACAGCAGCCTTTAAAGAAGACTTTAAATCCACTTATATGCCGTTTTTTTTTTCACTGTTTTTTATCGCTAAATTTTGGCGCCATTTTGGAGCGATTTTGAAGCTCTCTGATTGGCTGTTGAATATCTAAAGTCTTTTCTGATTGGCTGTTGGTTCCCATTCTGATTTGGGCTGTTGGTTCCCATTCTGATTTCCTTAAAGCTTCCCTGATTGGATAATTTCAGAGAGGGAAGAGATTTGATTGGCTGATGGGAAGGGGGGGATATCTGTTTATTCTTATTAACCTTTTACCACACAATGACGCCTTTTAACACCCCTGAAAGAGAAGGCTTTTGAAAATAATCTGAGGAAAGGAGACAATGCAGGTTACCAGCATTTTCTCCTTTTCCCACAATGTTTTCTACCCTATCAAAGAAAAAATTGATTTTTAGTTATTCTTACATCTTACTGTATCTTTATGGCCTACTTCTAAATTCTTCAAACAAGAACAAGATTTTTTTATCGGAAAAAGTTTCCTCAACACCAACCAGTTGCTTCTGAATTTTTATATTTTTGCGCAGCGATTAAACATAAAATTGACTTTCGACTCTCGCGGTCGTCAAAATTGGTTCAATGTTTTCATGACCCTGGTAAGAAAACAGGGAAAAATTTTGTTTACCTTTCTTTGATTTGTTTAACAGGTATCCTCCAAAAGTGTCAAAGTAGATTTTACGATTTTATGCGCAGCACGTATCAGTCACGTATGGGTGAGATGGTCATCGTAACCAAATCATTGGCCCTAGTGAGAGAAAATGAAAAAGAGAAAAAGCCCTATAATTGACTTTAAGCAACAGTTGTCGTCTGCTATAAAATATTCCGTAAGTCGAATTTTCATGTTTTCGCGGGTACGTAACCGGCACCTGCGAGACAACAGACGACCTAAATGGGTTTGTTGTCACGGTAAAAAAAGACTGGAGAAGTAAAAAACAGATATTAGAAATTAAGTTCCCTATATTTGACCGATTAAGCAACAGGTGTCATCTGCTATGGAGTGTTCCGCAAGTCGATTTTTCGCGTTTTCGCGGATACGTAACCGGCACCTATGAGATGGTAGTCAACATAAATAGATTTGTCGTCACGGTATAAAGAGATTGGAAGGAAAAAATATGCATTAAAAATTTTGTTCCATTCGTTTGATTTATGCAATAAGAAGCATTCAGTATTTTTTTAGCCACTAGTCGCATTATTTTCTGGGGTTTTCGCATGAACGTAACTGGCACATATGAGACGGTAGTCAACATGACTGGGTTTCTTGTTGCGGTTTGAAGAGATTAGAAAAATTACACCTCAGTTGCCTTTGTTTGATACATGCTAAGGAAGCAACTAAAAGAGTTTTCAGTCTTTTTTTAGCCACTTGTCACATTAATTTCTGGGTTTTTTTTTTTACACTGTACATTGATCACTTTGGCTTATGGAAAGTTTCAATGTGCAGCATTTATTGTGGGCTGAGTTAGAAAGGCAAATCCAGTTAAGGGCTCGGGAGGGGAAGGGGGCGGGTGCATTGAGGGCTTAAGGGAAGTAACTCTTGAAAGCTTGAAAGGGGCTTGAAAAGACCAAAACATGGTCTTCTACACCCCTATTTTCTTAAATGTTTGCCCATTTTCAGTGAAATCCGGCATGTGTGGATGGTGCAGGCCTTGCAGTTTGCCAAGGACTGCACAGCAGCCTTTAAAGAAGACTTTAAATCCACTTATATGCCGTTTTTTTTTTTCACTGTTTTTTATCGCTAAATTTTGGCGCCATTTTGGAGCGATTTTGAAGCTCTCTGATTGGCTGTTGAATATCTAAAGTCTTTTCTGATTGGCTGTTGGTTCCCATTCTGATTTGGGCTGTTGGTTCCCATTCTGATTTCCTTAAAGCTTCCCTGATTGGATAATTTCAGAGAGGGAAGAGATTTGATTGGCTGATGGGAAGGGGGGGGATATCTGTTTATTCTTATTAACCTTTTACCACACAATGACGCCTTTTAACACCCCTGAAAGAGAAGGCTTTTGAAAATAATCTGAGGAAAGGAGACAATGCAGGTTACCAGCATTTTCTCCTTTTCCCACAATGTTTTCTACCCTATCAAAGAAAAAATTGATTTTTAGTTATTCTTACATCTTACTGTATCTTTATGGCCTACTTCTAAATTCTTCAAACAAGAACAAGATTTTTTTATCGGAAAAAGTTTCCTCAACACCAAACAGTTGCTTCTGAATTTTTATATTTTTGCGCAGCGATTAAACATAAAATTGACTTTCGACTCTCGCGGTCGTCAAAATTGGTTCAATGTTTTCATGACCCTGGTAAGAAAACAGGGAAAAATTTTGTTTACCTTTCTTTGATTTGTTTAACAGGTATCCTCCAAAAGTGTCAAAGTAGATTTTACGATTTTATGCGCAGCACGTATCAGTCACGTATGGGTGAGATGGTCATCGTAACCAAATCATTGGCCCTAGTGAGAGAAAATGAAAAAGAGAAAAAGCCCTATAATTGACTTTAAGCAACAGTTGTCGTCTGCTATAAAATATTCCGTAAGTCGAATTTTCATGTTTTCGTGGGTACGTAACCGGCACCTGCGAGACAACAGACGACCTAAATGGGTTTGTTGTCACGGTAAAAAAAGACTGGAGAAGTAAAAAACAGATATTAGAAATTAAGTTCCCTATATTTGACCGATTAAGCAACAGGTGTCATCTGCTATGGAGTGTTCCGCAAGTCGATTTTTCGCGTTTTCGCGGATACGTAACCGGCACCTATGAGATGGTAGTCAACATAAATAGATTAGTCGTCACGGTATAAAGAGATTGGAGGGAAAAAATATGCATTAAAAATTTTGTTCCATTCGTTTGATTCATGCAATAAGAAGCATTCAGTATTTTTTTAGCCACTAGTCGCATTATTTTCTGGGGTTTTCGCATGAACGTAACTGGCACATATGAGACGGTAGTCAACGTGACTGGGTTTCTTGTTGCGGTTTGAAGAGATTAGAAAAATTACACCTCAGTTGCCTTTGTTTGATACATGCTAAGGAAGCAACTAAAAGAGTTTTCAGTCTTTTTTTAGCCACTTGTCACATTAATTTCTGGGTTTTTTTTTTACACTGTACATTGATCACTTTGGCTTATGGAAAGTTTCAATGTGCAGCATTTATTGTGGGCTGAGTTAGAAAGGCAAATCCAGTTAAGGGCTCGGGAGGGGAAGGGGGCGGGTGCATTGAGGGTTTAAGGGAAGTAACTCTTGAAAGCTTGAAAGGGGCTTGAAAAGACCAAAACATGGTCTTCTACACCCCTATTTTCTTAAATGTTTGCCCATTTTCAGTGAAATCCGGCATGTGTGGATGGTGCAGGCCTGGCAGTTTGCCAAGGACTGCACAGCAGCCTTTAAAGAAGACTTTAAATCCACTTATATGCCGTTTTTTTTTTTCACTGTTTTTTATCGCTAAATTTTGGCGCCATTTTGGAGCGATTTTGAAGCTCTCTGATTGGCTGTTGAATATCTAAAGTCTTTTCTGATTGGCTGTTGGTTCCCATTCTGATTTGGGCTGTTGGTTCCCATTCTGATTTCCTTAAAGCTTCCCTGATTGGATAATTTCAGAGAGGGAAGAGATTTGATTGGCTGATGGGAAGGGGGGGGATATCTGTTTATTCTTATTAACCTTTTACCACACAATGACGCCTTTTAACACCCCTGAAAGAGAAGGCTTTTGAAAATAATCTGAGGAAAGGAGACAATGCAGGTTACCAGCATTTTCTCCTTTTCCCACAATGTTTTCTACCCTATCAAAGAAAAAATTGATTTTTAGTTATTCTTACATCTTACTGTATCTTTATGGCCTACTTCTAAATTCTTCAAACAAGAACAAGATTTTTTTATCGGAAAAAGTTTCCTCAACACCAACCAGTTGCTTCTGAATTTTTATATTTTTGCGCAGCGATTAAACATAAAATTGACTTTCGACTCTCGCGGTCGTCAAAATTGGTTCAATGTTTTCATGACCCTGGTAAGAAAACAGGGAAAAATTTTGTTTACCTTTCTTTGATTTGTTTAACAGGTATCCTCCAAAAGTGTCAAAGTAGATTTTACGATTTTATGCGCAGCACGTATCAGTCACGTATGGGTGAGATGGTCATCGTAACCAAATCATTGGCCCTAGTGAGAGAAAATGAAAAAGAGAAAAAGCCCTAAAATTGACTTTAAGCAACAGTTGTCGTCTGCTATAAAATATTCCGTAAGTCGAATTTTCATGTTTTCGCGGGTACGTAACCGGCACCTGCGAGACAACAGACGACCTAAATGGGTTTGTTGTCACGGTAAAAAAAGACTGGAGAAGTAAAAAACAGATATTAGAAATTAAGTTCCCTATATTTGACCGATTAAGCAACAGGTGTCATCTGCTATGGAGTGTTCCGCAAGTCGATTTTTCGTGTTTTCGCGGATACGTAACCGGCACCTATGAGATGGTAGTCAACATAAATAGATTTGTCATCACGGTATAAAGAGATTGGAGGGAAAAAATATGCATTAAAAATTTTGTTCCATTCGTTTGATTTATGCAATAAGAAGCATTCAGTATTTTTTTAGCCACTAGTCGCATTATTTTCTGGGGTTTTCGCATGAACGTAACTGGCACATATGAGACGGTAGTCAACATGACTGGGTTTCTTGTTGCGGTTTGAAGAGATTAGAAAAATTACACCTCAGTTGCCTTTGTTTGATACATGCTAAGGAAGCAACTAAAAGAGTTTTCAGTCTTTTTTTAGCCACTTGTCACATTAATTTCTGGGTTTTTTTTTTTACACTGTACATTGATCACTTTGGCTTATGGAAAGTTTCAATGTGCAGCATTTATTGTGGGCTGAGTTAGAAAGGCAAATCCAGTTAAGGGCTCGGGAGGGGAAGGGGGCGGGTGCATTGAGGGCTTAAGGGAAGTAACTCTTGAAAGCTTGAAAGGGGCTTGAAAAGACCAAAACATGGTCTTCTACACCCCTATTTTCTTAAATGTTTGCCCATTTTCAGTGAAATCCGGCATGTGTGGATGGTGCAGGCCTGGCAGTTTGCCAAGGACTGCACAGCAGCCTTTAAAGAAGACTTTAAATCCACTTATATGCCTTTTTTTTTTGTCACTGTTTTTTATCGCTAAATTTTGGCGCCATTTTGGAGCGATTTTGAAGCTCTCTGATTGGCTGTTGAATATCTAAAGTCTTTTCTGATTGGCTGTTGGTTCCCATTCTGATTTGGGCTGTTGGTTCCCATTCTGATTTCCTTAAAGCTTCCCTGATTGGATAATTTCAGAGAGGGAAGAGATTTGATTGGCTGATGGGAAGGGGGGGATATCTGTTTATTCTTATTAACCTTTTACCACACAATGACGCCTTTTAACACCCCTGAAAGAGAAGGCTTTTGAAAATAATCTGAGGAAAGGAGACAATGCAGGTTACCAGCATTTTTTCCTTTTCCCACAATGTTTTCTACCCTATCAAAGAAAAAATTGATTTTTAGTTATTCTTACATCTTACTGTATCTTTATGGCCTACTTCTAAATTCTTCAAACAAGAACAAGATTTTTTTATCGGAAAAAGTTTCCTCAACACCAACCAGTTGCTTCTGAATTTTTATATTTTTGCGCAGCGATTAAACATAAAATTGACTTTCGACTCTCGCGGTCGTCAAAATTGGTTCAATGTTTTCATGACCCTGGTAAGAAAACAGGGAAAAATTTTGTTTACCTTTCTTTGATTTGTTTAACAGGTATCCTCCAAAAGTGTCAAAGTAGATTTTACGATTTTATGCGCAGCACGTATCAGTCACGTATGGGTGAGATGGTCATCGTAACCAAATCATTGGCCCTAGTGAGAGAAAATGAAAAAGAGAAAAAGCCCTATAATTGACTTTAAGCAACAGTTGTCGTCTGCTATAAAATATTCCGTAAGTCGAATTTTCATGTTTTCGCGGGTACGTAACCGGCACCTGCGAGACAACAGACGACCTAAATGGGTTTGTTGTCACGGTAAAAAAAGACTGGAGAAGTAAAAAACAGATATTAGAAATTAAGTTCCCTATATTTGACCGATTAAGCAACAGGTGTCATCTGCTATGGAGTGTTCCGCAAGTCGATTTTTCGTGTTTTCGCGGATACGTAACCGGCACCTATGAGATGGTAGTCAACATAAATAGATTTGTCGTCACGGTATAAAGAGATTGGAGGGAAAAAATATGCATTTAAAATTTTGTTCCATTCGTTTCATTTATGCAATAAGAAGCATTCAGTATTTTTTTAGCCACTAGTCACATTATTTTCTGGGGTTTTCGCATGAACGTAACTGGCACATATGAGACGATAGTCAACATGACTGGGTTTCTTGTTGCGGTTTGAAGAGATTAGAAAAATTACACCTCAGTTGCCTTTGTTTGATACATGCTAAGGAAGCAACTAAAAGAGTTTTCAGTCTTTTTTTAGCCACTTGTCACATTAATTTCTGGGTTTTTTTTTTTACACTGTACATTGATCACTTTGGCTTATGGAAAGTTTCAATGTGCAGCATTTATTGTGGGCTGAGTTAGAAAGGCAAATCCAGTTAAGGGCTCGGGAGGGGAAGGGGGCGGGTGCATTGAGGGCTTAAGGGAAGTAACTCTTGAAAGGGGCTTGAAAAGACCAAAACATGGTCTTCTACACCCCTATTTTCTTAAATGTTTGCCCATTTTCAGTGAAATCCGGCATGTGTGGATGGTGCAGGCCTGGCAGTTTGCCAAGGACTGCACAGCAGCCTTTAAAGAAGACTTTAAATCCACTTATATGCCGTTTTTTTTTTCACTGTTTTTTATCGCTAAATTTTGGCGCCATTTTGGAGCGATTTTGAAGCTCTCTGATTGGCTGTTGAATATCTAAAGTCTTTTCTGATTGGCTGTTGGTTCCCATTCTGATTTGGGCTGTTGGTTCCCATTCTGATTTCCTTAAAGCTTCCCTGATTGGATAATTTCAGAGAGGGAAGAGATTTGATCGGCTGATGGGAAGGGGGGGATATCTGTTTATTCTTATTAACCTTTTACCACACAATGACGCCTTTTAACACCCCTGAAAGAGAAGGCTTTTGAAAATAATCTGAGGAAAGGAGACAATGCAGGTTACCAGCATTTTCTCCTTTTCCCACAATGTTTTCTACCCTATCAAAGAAAAAATTGATTTTTAGTTATTCTTACATCTTACTGTATCTTTATGGCCTACTTCTAAATTCTTCAAACAAGAACAAGATTTTTTTATCGGAAAAAGTTTCCTCAACACCAACCAGTTGCTTCTGAATTTTTATATTTTTGCGCAGCGATTAAACATAAAATTGACTTTCGACTCTCGCGGTCGTCAAAATTGGTCCAATGTTTTCATGACCCTGGTAAGAAAACAGGGAAAAATTTTGTTTACCTTTCTTTGATTTGTTTAACAGGTATCCTCCAAAAGTGTCAAAGTAGATTTTACGATTTTATGCGCAGCACGTATCAGTCACGTATGGGTGAGATGGTCATCGTAACCAAATCATTGGCCCTAGTGAGAGAAAATGAAAAAGAGAAAAAGCCCTATAATTGACTTTAAGCAACAGTTGTCGTCTGCTATAAAATATTCCGTAAGTCGAATTTTCATGTTTTCGTGGGTACGTAACCGGCACCTGCGAGACAACAGACGAGCTAAATGGGTTTGTTGTCACGGTAAAAAAAGACTGGAGAAGTAAAAAACAGATATTAGAAATTAAGTTCCCTATATTTGACCGATTAAGCAACAGTTGTCATCTGCTATGGAGTGTTCCGCAAGTCGATTTTTCGCGTTTTCGCGGATACGTAACCGGCACCTATGAGATGGTAGTCAACATAAATAGATTAGTCGTCACGGTATAAAGAGATTGGAGGGAAAAAATATGCATTAAAAATTTTGTTCCATTCGTTTGATTTATGCAATAAGAAGCATTCAGTATTTTTTTAGCCACTAGTCGCATTATTTTCTGGGGTTTTCGCATGAACGTAACTGGCACATATGAGACGGTAGTCAACGTGACTGGGTTTCTTGTTGCGGTTTGAAGAGATTAGAAAAATTACACCTCAGTTGCCTTTGTTTGATACATGCTAAGGAAGCAACTAAAAGAGTTTTCAGTCTTTTTTTAGCCACTTGTCACATTAATTTCTGGGTTTTTTTTTTACACTGTACATTGATCACTTTGGCTTATGGAAAGTTTCAATGTGCAGCATTTATTGTGGGCTGAGTTAGAAAGGCAAATCCAGTTAAGGGCTCGGGAGGGGAAGGGGGCGGGTGCATTGAGGGTTTAAGGGAAGTAACTCTTGAAAGCTTGAAAGGGGCTTCAAAAGACCAAAACATGGTCTTCTATACCCCTATTTTCTTAAATGTTTGCCCATTTTCAGTGAAATCCGGCATGTGTGGATGGTGCAGGCCTGGCAGTTTGCCAAGGACTGCACAGCAGCCTTTAAAGAAGACTTTAAATCCACTTATATGCCGTTTTTTTTTTCACTGTTTTTTATCGCTAAATTTTGGCGCCATTTTGGAGCGATTTTGAAGCTCTCTGATTGGCTGTTGAATATCTAAAGTCTTTTCTGATTGGCTGTTGGTTCCCATTCTGATTTGGGCTGTTGGTTCCCATTCTTATTTCCTTAAAGCTTCCCTGATTGGATAATTTCAGAGAGGGAAGAGATTTGATTGGCTGATGGGAAGGGGGGGATATCTGTTTATTCTTATTAACCTTTTACCACACAATGACGCCTTTTAACACCCCTGAAAGAGAAGGCTTTTGAAAATAATCTGAGGAAAGGAGACAATGCAGGTTACCAGCATTTTCTCCTTTTCCCACAATGTTTTCTACCCTATCAAAGAAAAAATTGATTTTTAGTTATTCTTACATCTTACTGTATCTTTATGGCCTACTTCTAAATTCTTCAAACAAGAACAAGATTTTTTTATCGGGAAAAGTTTCCTCAACACCAACCAGTTGCTTCTGAATTTTTATATTTTTGCGCAGCGATTAAACATAAAATTGACTTTCGACTCTCGCGTTCGTCAAAATTGGTTCAATGTTTTCATGACCCTGGTAAGAAAACAGGGAAAAATTTTGTTTACCTTTCTTTGATTTGTTTAACAGGTATCCTCCAAAAGTGTCAAAGTAGATTTTACGATTTTATGCGCAGCACGTATCAGTCACGTATGGGTGAGATGGTCATCGTAACCAAATCATTGGCCCTAGTGAGAGAAAATGAAAAAGAGAAAAAGCCCTATAATTGACTTTAAGCAACAGTTGTCGTCTGCTATAAAATATTCCGTAAGTCGAATTTTCATGTTTTCGCGGGTACGTAACCGGCACCTGCGAGACAACAGACGACCTAAATGGGTTTGTTGTCACGGTAAAAAAAGACTGGAGAAGTAAAAAACAGATATTAGAAATTAAGTTCCCTATATTTGACCGATTAAGCAACAGGTGTCATCTGCTATGGAGTGTTCCGCAAGTCGATTTTTCGTGTTTTCGCGGATACGTAACCGGCACCTATGAGATGGTAGTCAACATAAATAGATTTGTCGTCACGGTATAAAGAGATTGGAGGGAAAAAATATGCATTTAAAATTTTGTTCCATTCGTTTCATTTATGCAATAAGAAGCATTCAGTATTTTTTTAGCCACTAGTCACATTATTTTCTGGGGTTTTCGCATGAACGTAACTGGCACATATGAGACGATAGTCAACATGACTGGGTTTCTTGTTGCGGTTTGAAGAGATTAGAAAAATTACACCTCAGTTGCCTTTGTTTGATACATGCTAAGGAAGCAACTAAAAGAGTTTTCAGTCTTTTTTTAGCCACTTGTCACATTAATTTCTGGGTTTTTTTTTTTACACTGTACATTGATCACTTTGGCTTATGGAAAGTTTCAATGTGCAGCATTTATTGTGGGCTGAGTTAGAAAGGCAAATCCAGTTAAGGGCTCGGGAGGGGAAGGGGGCGGGTGCATTGAGGGCTTAAGGGAAGTAACTCTTGAAAGGGGCTTGAAAAGACCAAAACATGGTCTTCTACACCCCTATTTTCTTAAATGTTTGCCCATTTTCAGTGAAATCCGGCATGTGTGGATGGTGCAGGCCTGGCAGTTTGCCAAGGACTGCACAGCAGCCTTTAAAGAAGACTTTAAATCCACTTATATGCCGTTTTTTTTTTCACTGTTTTTTATCGCTAAATTTTGGCGCCATTTTGGAGCGATTTTGAAGCTCTCTGATTGGCTGTTGAATATCTAAAGTCTTTTCTGATTGGCTGTTGGTTCCCATTCTGATTTGGGCTGTTGGTTCCCATTCTGATTTCCTTAAAGCTTCCCTGATTGGATAATTTCAGAGAGGGAAGAGATTTGATCGGCTGATGGGAAGGGGGGGGATATCTGTTTATTCTTATTAACCTTTTACCACACAATGACGCCTTTTAACACCCCTGAAAGAGAAGGCTTTTGAAAATAATCTGAGGAAAGGAGACAATGCAGGTTACCAGCATTTTCTCCTTTTCCCACAATGTTTTCTACCCTATCAAAGAAAAAATTGATTTTTAGTTATTCTTACATCTTACTGTATCTTTATGGCCTACTTCTAAATTCTTCAAACAAGAACAAGATTTTTTTATCGGAAAAAGTTTCCTCAACACCAACCAGTTGCTTCTGAATTTTTATATTTTTGCGCAGCGATTAAACATAAAATTGACTTTCGACTCTCGCGGTCGTCAAAATTGGTCCAATGTTTTCATGACCCTGGTAAGAAAACAGGGAAAAATTTTGTTTACCTTTCTTTGATTTGTTTAACAGGTATCCTCCAAAAGTGTCAAAGTAGATTTTACGATTTTATGCGCAGCACGTATCAGTCACGTATGGGTGAGATGGTCATCGTAACCAAATCATTGGCCCTAGTGAGAGAAAATGAAAAAGAGAAAAAGCCCTATAATTGACTTTAAGCAACAGTTGTCGTCTGCTATAAAATATTCCGTAAGTCGAATTTTCATGTTTTCGTGGGTACGTAACCGGCACCTGCGAGACAACAGACGAGCTAAATGGGTTTGTTGTCACGGTAAAAAAAGACTGGAGAAGTAAAAAACAGATATTAGAAATTAAGTTCCCTATATTTGACCGATTAAGCAACAGTTGTCATCTGCTATGGAGTGTTCCGCAAGTCGATTTTTCGCGTTTTCGCGGATACGTAACCGGCACCTATGAGATGGTAGTCAACATAAATAGATTAGTCGTCACGGTATAAAGAGATTGGAGGGAAAAAATATGCATTAAAAATTTTGTTCCATTCGTTTGATTTATGCAATAAGAAGCATTCAGTATTTTTTTAGCCACTAGTCGCATTATTTTCTGGGGTTTTCGCATGAACGTAACTGGCACATATGAGACGGTAGTCAACGTGACTGGGTTTCTTGTTGCGGTTTGAAGAGATTAGAAAAATTACACCTCAGTTGCCTTTGTTTGATACATGCTAAGGAAGCAACTAAAAGAGTTTTCAGTCTTTTTTTAGCCACTTGTCACATTAATTTCTGGGTTTTTTTTTTACACTGTACATTGATCACTTTGGCTTATGGAAAGTTTCAATGTGCAGCATTTATTGTGGGCTGAGTTAGAAAGGCAAATCCAGTTAAGGGCTCGGGAGGGGAAGGGGGCGGGTGCATTGAGGGTTTAAGGGAAGTAACTCTTGAAAGCTTGAAAGGGGCTTCAAAAGACCAAAACATGGTCTTCTATACCCCTATTTTCTTAAATGTTTGCCCATTTTCAGTGAAATCCGGCATGTGTGGATGGTGCAGGCCTGGCAGTTTGCCAAGGACTGCACAGCAGCCTTTAAAGAAGACTTTAAATCCACTTATATGCCGTTTTTTTTTTCACTGTTTTTTATCGCTAAATTTTGGCGCCATTTTGGAGCGATTTTGAAGCTCTCTGATTGGCTGTTGAATATCTAAAGTCTTTTCTGATTGGCTGTTGGTTCCCATTCTGATTTGGGCTGTTGGTTCCCATTCTTATTTCCTTAAAGCTTCCCTGATTGGATAATTTCAGAGAGGGAAGAGATTTGATTGGCTGATGGGAAGGGGGGATATCTGTTTATTCTTATTAACCTTTTACCACACAATGACGCCTTTTAACACCCCTGAAAGAGAAGGCTTTTGAAAATAATCTGAGGAAAGGAGACAATGCAGGTTACCAGCATTTTCTCCTTTTCCCACAATGTTTTCTACCCTATCAAAGAAAAAATTGATTTTTAGTTATTCTTACATCTTACTGTATCTTTATGGCCTACTTCTAAATTCTTCAAACAAGAACAAGATTTTTTTATCGGGAAAAGTTTCCTCAACACCAACCAGTTGCTTCTGAATTTTTATATTTTTGCGCAGCGATTAAACATAAAATTGACTTTCGACTCTCGCGTTCGTCAAAATTGGTTCAATGTTTTCATGACCCTGGTAAGAAAACAGGGAAAAATTTTGTTTACCTTTCTTTGATTTGTTTAACAGGTATCCTCCAAAAGTGTCAAAGTAGATTTTACGATTTTATGCGCAGCACGTATCAGTCACGTATGGGTGAGATGGTCATCGTAACCAAATCATTGGCCCTAGTGAGAGAAAATGAAAAAGAGAAAAACCCCTATAATTGACTTTAAGCAACAGTTGTCGTCTGCTATAAAATATTCCGTAAGTCGAATTTTCATGTTTTCGCGGGTACGTAACCGGCACCTGCGAGACAACAGACGACCTAAATGGGTTTGTTGTCACGGTAAAAAAAGACTGGAGAAGTAAAAAACAGATATTAGAAATTAAGTTCCCTATATTTGACCGATTAAGCAACAGGTGTCATCTGCTATGGAGTGTTCCGCAAGTCGATTTTTCGCGTTTTCGCGGATACGTAACCGGCACCTATGAGATGGTAGTCAACATAAATAGATTTGTCGTCACGGTATAAAGAGATTGGAGGGAAAAAATATGCATTAAAAATTTTGTTCCATTCGTTTGATTTATGCAATAAGAAGCATTCAGTATTTTTTTAGCCACTAGTCGCATTATTTTCTGGGGTTTTCGCATGAACGTAACTGGCACATATGAGACGGTAGTCAACGTGACTGGGTTTCTTGTTGCGGTTTGAAGAGATTAGAAAAATTACACCTCAGTTGCCTTTGTTTGATACATGCTAAGGAAGCAACTAAAAGAGTTTTCAGTCTTTTTTTAGCCACTTGTCACATTAATTTCTGGGTTTTTTTTCTTTTTTTACACTGTACATTGATCACTTTGGCTTATGGAAAGTTTCAATGTGCAGCATTTATTGTGGGCTGAGTTAGAAAGGCAAATCCAGTTAAGGGCCCGGGAGGGGAAGGGGGCGGGTGCATTGAGGGTTTAAGGGAAGTAACTCTTGAAAGCTTGAAAGGGGCTTGAAAAGACCAAAACATGGTCTTCTACACCCCTATTTTCTTAAATGTTTGCCCATTTTCAGTGAAATCCGGCATGTGTGGATGGTGCAGGCCTGGCAGTTTGCCAAGGACTGCACAGCAGCCTTTAAAGAAGACTTTAAATTCACTTATATGCCGTTTTTTTTTTCACTGTTTTTTATCGCTAAATTTTGGCGCCATTTTGGAGCGATTTTGAAGCTCTCTGATTGGCTGTTGAATATCTAAAGTCTTCTCTGATTGGCTGTTGGTTCCCATTCTGATTTGGGCTGTTGGTTCCCATTCTGATTTCCTTAAAGCTTCCCTGATTGGATATTTCAGAGAGGGAAGAGATTTGATTGGCTGATGGGAAGGGGGGGATATCTGTTTATTCTTATTAACCTTTTACCACACAATGACGCCTTTTAACACCACTGAAAGAGAAGGCTTTTGAAAATAATCTGAGGAAAGGAGACAATGCAGGTTACCAGCATTTTCTCCTTTTCCCACAATGTTTTCTACCCTATCAAAGAAAAAATTGATTTTTAGTTATTCTTACATCTTACTGTATCTTTATGGCCTACTTCTAAATTCTTCAAACAAGAACAAGATTTTTTTATCGGAAAAAGTTTCCTCAACACCAACCAGTTGCTTCTGAATTTTTATATTTTTGCGCAGCGATTAAACATAAAATTGACTTTCGACTCTCGCGGTCGTCAAAATTGGTTCAATGTTTTCATGACCCTGGTAAGAAAACAGGGAAAAATTTTGTTTACCTTTCTTTGATTTGTTTAACAGGTATCCTCCAAAAGTGTCAAAGTAGATTTTACGATTTTATGCGCAGCACGTATCAGTCACGTATGGGTGAGATGGTCATCGTAACCAAATCATTGGCCCTAGTGAGAGAAAATGAAAAAGAGAAAAAGCCCTATAATTGACTTTAAGCAACAGTTGTCGTCTGCTATAAAATATTCCCTAAGTCGAATTTTCATGTTTTCGCGGGTACGTAACCGGCACCTGCGAGACAACAGACGACCTAAATGGGTTTGTTGTCACGGTAAAAAAAGACTGGAGAAGTAAAAAACAGATATTAGAAATTAAGTTCCCTATATTTGACCGATTAAGCAACAGGTGTCATCTGCTATGGAGTGTTCCGCAAGTCGATTTTTCGCGTTTTCGCGGATACGTAACCGGCACCTATGAGATGGTAGTCAACATAAATAGATTTGTCGTCACGGTATAAAGAGATTGGAGGGAAAAAATATGCATTAAAAATTTTGTTCCATTCGTTTGATTTATGCAATAAGAAGCATTCAGTATTTTTTTAGCCACTAGTCGCATTATTTTCTGGGGTTTTCGCATGAACGTAACTGGCACATATGAGACGGTAGTCAACGTGACTGGGTTTCTTGTTGCGGTTTGAAGAGATTAGAAAAATTACACCTCAGTTGCCTTTGTTTGATACATGCTAAGGAAGCAACTAAAAGAGTTTTCAGTCTTTTTTTAGCCACTTGTCACATTAATTTCTGGGTTTTTTATTTTTTTACACTGTACATTGATCACTTTGGCTTATGGAAAGTTTCAATGTGCAGCATTTATTGTGGGCTGAGTTAGAAAGGCAAATCCAGTTAAGGGCTCGGGAGGGGAAGGGGGCGGGTGCATTGAGGGTTTAAGGGAAGTAACTCTTGAAAGCTTGAAAGGGGCTTGAAAAGACCAAAACATGGTCTTCTACACCCCTATTTTCTTAAATGTTTGCCCATTTTCAGTGAAATCCGGCATGTGTGGATGGTGCAGGCCTGGCAGTTTGCCAAGGACTGCACAGCAGCCTTTAAAGAAGACTTTAAATCCACTTATATGCCGTTTTTTTTTTTTCACTGTTTTTTATCGCTAAATTTTGGCGCCATTTTGGAGCGATTTTGAAGCTCTCTGATTGGCTGTTGAATATCTAAAGTCTTTTCTGATTGGCTGTTGGTTCCCATTCTGATTTGGGCTGTTGGTTCCCATTCTGATTTCCTTAAAGCTTCCCTGATTGGATAATTTCAGAGAGGGAAGAGATTTGATTGGCTGATGGGAAGGGGGAGGATATCTGTTTATTCTTATTAACCTTTTACCACACAATGACGCCTTTTAACACCCATGAAAGAGAAGGCTTTTGAAAATAATCTGAGGAAAGGAGACAATGCAGGTTACCAGCATTTTCTCCTTTTCCCACAATGTTTTCTACCCTATCAAAGAAAAAATTGATTTTTAGTTATTCTTACATCTTACTGTATCTTTATGGCCTACTTCTAAATTCTTCAAACAAGAACAAGATTTTTTTATCGGAAAAAGTTTCCTCAACACCAACCAGTTGCTTCTGAATTTTTATATTTTTGCGCAGCGATTAAACATAAAATTGACTTTCGACTCTCGCGGTCGTCAAAATTGGTTCAATGTTTTCATGACCCTGGTAAGAAAACAGGGAAAAATTTTGTTTACCTTTCTTTGATTTGTTTAACAGGTATCCTCCAAAAGTGTCAAAGTAGATTTTACGATTTTATGCGCAGCACGTATCAGTCACGTATGGGTGAGATGGTCATCGTAACCAAATCATTGGCCCTAGTGAGAGAAAATGAAAAAGAGAAAAAGCCCTATAATTGACTTTAAGCAACAGTTGTCGTCTGCTATAAAATATTCCCTAAGTCGAATTTTCATGTTTTCGCGGGTACGTAAGCGGCACCTGCGAGACAACAGACGACCTAAATGGGTTTGTTGTCACGGTAAAAAAAGACTGGAGAAGTAAAAAACAGATATTAGAAATTAAGTTCCGTATATTTGACCGATTAAGCAACAGGTGTCATCTGCTATGGAGTGTTCCGCAAGTCGATTTTTCGCGTTTTCGCGGATACGTAACCGGCACCTATGAGATGGTAGTCAACATAAATAGATTTGTCGTCACGGTATAAAGAGATTGGAGGGAAAAAATATGCATTAAAAATTTTGTTCCATTCGTTTGATTTATGCAATAAGAAGCATTCAGTAGTTTTTTAGCCACTAGTCGCATTATTTTCTGGGGTTTTCGCATGAACGTAACTGGCACATATGAGACGGTAGTCAACGTGACTGGGTTTCTTGTTGCGGTTTGAAGAGATTAGAAAAATTACACCTCAGTTGCCTTTGTTTGATACATGCTAAGGAAGCAACTAAAAGAGTTTTCAGTCTTTTTTTAGCCACTTGTCACATTAATTTCTGGGTTTTTTTTTTTTTTTTACACTGTACATTGATCACTTTGGCTTATGGAAAGTTTCAATGTGCAGCATTTATTGTGGGCTGAGTTAGAAAGGCAAATCCAGTTAAGGGCTCGGGAGGGGAAGGGGGCGGGTGCATTGAGGGTTTAAGGGAAGTAACTCTTGAAAGCTTGAAAGGGGCTTGAAAAGACCAAAACATGGTCTTCTACACCCCTATTTTCTTAAATGTTTGCCCATTTTCAGTGAAATCCGGCATGTGTGGATGGTGCAGGCCTGGCAGTTTGCCAAGGACTGCACAGCAGCCTTTAAAGAAGACTTTAAATCCACTTATATGCCGTTTTTTTTTTTCACTGTTTTTTATCGCTAAATTTTGGCGCCATTTTGGAGCGATTTTGAAGCTCTCTGATTGGCTGTTGAATATCTAAAGTCTTTTCTGATTGGCTGTTGGTTCCCATTCTGATTTGGGCTGTTGGTTCCCATTCTGATTTCCTTAAAGCTTCCCTGATTGGATAATTTCAGAGAGGGAAGAGATTTGATTGGCTGATGGGAAGGGGGGGATATCTGTTTATTCTTATTAACCTTTTACCACACAATGACGCCTTTTAACACCCCTGAAAGAGAAGGCTTTTGAAAATAATCTGAGGAAAGGAGACAATGCAGGTTACCAGCATTTTCTCCTTTTCCCACAATGTTTTCTACCCTATCAAAGAAAAAATTGATTTTTAGTTATTCTTACATCTTACTGTATCTTTATGGCCTACTTCTAAATTCTTCAAACAAGAACAAGATTTTTTTATCGGAAAAAGTTTCCTCAACACCAACCAGTTGCTTCTGAATTTTTATATTTTTGCGCAGCGATTAAACATAAAATTGACTTTCGACTCTCGCGGTCGTCAAAATTGGTTCAATGTTTTCATGACCCTGGTAAGAAAACAGGGAAAAATTTTGTTTACCTTTCTTTGATTTGTTTAACAGGTATCCTCCAAAAGTGTCAAAGTAGATTTTACGATTTTATGCGCAGCACGTATCAATCACGTATGGGTGAGATGGTCATCGTAACCAAATCATTGGCCCTAGTGAGAGAAAATGAAAAAGAGAAAAAGCCCTATAATTGACTTTAAGCAACAGTTGTCGTCTGCTATAAAATATTCCCTAAGTCGAATTTTCATGTTTTCGCGGGTACGTAACCGGCACCTGCGAGACAACAGACGACCTAAATGGGTTTGTTGTCACGGTAAAAAAAGACTGGAGAAGTAAAAAACAGATATTAGAAATTAAGTTCCCTATATTTGACCGATTAAGCAACAGGTGTCATCTGCTATGGAGTGTTCCGCAAGTCGATTTTTCGCGTTTTCGCGGATATGTAACCGGCACCTATGAGATGGTAGTCAACATAAATAGATTTGTCGTCACGGTATAAAGAGATTGGAGGGAAAAAATATGCATTAAAAATTTTGTTCCATTCGTTTGATTTATGCAATAAGAAGCATTCAGTATTTTTTTAGCCACTAGTCGCATTATTTTCTGGGGTTTTCGCATGAACGTAACTGGCACATATGAGACGGTAGTCAACGTGACTGGGTTTCTTGTTGCGGTTTGAAGAGATTAGAAAAATTACACCTCAGTTGCCTTTGTTTGATACATGCTAAGGAAGCAACTAAAAGAGTTTTCAGTCTTTTTTTAGCCACTTGTCACATTAATTTCTGGGTTTTTTTTTTTTTTTACACTGTACATTGATCACTTTGGCTTATGGAAAGTTTCAATGTGCAGCATTTATTGTGGGCTGAGTTAGAAAGGCAAATCCAGTTAAGGGCTCGGGAGGGGAAGGGGGCGGGTGCATTGAGGGTTTAAGGGAAGTAACTCTTGAAAGCTTGAAAGGGGCTTGAAAAGACCAAAACATGGTCTTCTACACCCCTATTTTCTTAAATGTTTGCCCATTTTCAGTGAAATCCGGCATGTGTGGATGGTGCAGGCCTGGCAGTTTGCCAAGGACTGCACAGCAGCCTTTAAAGAAGACTTTAAATCCACTTATATGCCGTTTTTTTTTTTCACTGTTTTTTATCGCTAAATTCTGGCGCCATTTTGGAGCGATTTTGAAGCTCTCTGATTGGCTGTTGAATATCTAAAGTCTTTTCTGATTGGCTGTTGGTTCCCATTCTGATTTGGGCTGTTGGTTCCCATTCTGATTTCCTTAAAGCTTCCCTGATTGGATAATTTCAGAGAGGGAAGAGATTTGATTGGCTGATGGGAAGGGGGGGGATATCTGTTTATTCTTATTAACCTTTTACCACACAATGACGCCTTTTAACACCCCTGAAAGAGAAGGCTTTTGAAAATAATCTGAGGAAAGGAGACAATGCAGGTTACCAGCATTTTCTCCTTTTCCCACAATGTTTTCTACCCTATCAAAGAAAAAATTGATTTTTAGTTATTCTTACATCTTACTGTATCTTTATGGCCTACTTCTAAATTCTTCAAACAAGAACAAGATTTTTTTATCGGAAAAAGTTTCCTCAACACCAACCAGTTGCTTCTGAATTTTTATATTTTTGCGCAGCGATTAAACATAAAATTGACTTTCGACTCTCGCGGTCGTCAAAATTGGTTCAATGTTTTCATGACCCTGGTAAGAAAACAGGGAAAAATTTTGTTTACCTTTCTTTGATTTGTTTAACAGGTATCCTCCAAAAGTGTCAAAGTAGATTTTACGATTTTATGCGCAGCACGTATCAGTCACGTATGGGTGAGATGGTCATCGTAACCAAATCATTGGCCCTAGTGAGAGAAAATGAAAAAGAGAAAAAGCCCTATAATTGACTTTAAGCAACAGTTGTCGTCTGCTATAAAATATTCCCTAAGTCGAATTTTCATGTTTTCGCGGGTACGTAACCGGCACCTGCGAGACAACAGACGACCTAAATGGGTTTGTTGTCACGGTAAAAAAAGACTGGAGAAGTAAAAAACAGATATTAGAAATTAAGTTCCCTATATTTGACCGATTAAGCAACAGGTGTCATCTGCTATGGAGTGTTCCGCAAGTCGATTTTTCGCGTTTTCGCGGATACGTAACCGGCACCTATGAGATGGTAGTCAACATAAATAGATTTGTCGTCACGGTATAAAGAGATTGGAGGGAAAAAATATGCATTAAAAATTTTGTTCCATTCGTTTGATTTATGCAATAAGAAGCATTCAGTATTTTTTTAGCCACTAGTCGCATTATTTTCTGGGGTTTTCGCATGAACGTAACTGGCACATATGAGACGGTAGTCAACGTGACTGGGTTTCTTGTTGCGGTTTGAAGAGATTAGAAAAATTACACCTCAGTTGCCTTTGTTTGATACATGCTAAGGAAGCAACTAAAAGAGTTTTCAGTCTTTTTTTAGCCACTTGTCACATTAATTTCTGGGTTTTTTTTTTTTTTACACTGTACATTGATCACTTTGGCTTATGGAAAGTTTCAATGTGCAGCATTTATTGTGGGCTGAGTTAGAAAGGCAAATCCAGTTAAGGGCTCGGGAGGGGAAGGGGGCGGGTGCATTGAGGGTTTAAGGGAAGTAACTCTTGAAAGCTTGAAAGGGGCTTGAAAAGACCAAAACATGGTCTTCTACACCCCTATTTTCTTAAATGTTTGCCCATTTTCAGTGAAATCCGGCATGTGTGGATGGTGCAGGCCTGGCAGTTTGCCAAGGACTGCACAGCAGCCTTTAAAGAAGACTTTAAATCCACTTATATGCCGTTTTTTTTTTCACTGTTTTTTATCGCTAAATTTTGGCGCCATTTTGGAGCGATTTTGAAGCTCTCTGATTGGCTGTTGAATATCTAAAGTCTTTTCTGATTGGCTGTTGGTTCCCATTCTGATTTGGGCTGTTGGTTCCCATTCTGATTTCCTTAAAGCTTCCCTGATTGGATAATTTCAGAGAGGGAAGAGATTTGATTGGCTGATGGGAAGGGGGGGGATATCTGTTTATTCTTATTAACCTTTTACCACACAATGACGCCTTTTAACACCCCTGAAAGAGAAGGCTTTTGAAAATAATCTGAGGAAAGGAGACAATGCAGGTTACCAGCATTTTCTCCTTTTCCCACAATGTTTTCTACCCTATCAAAGAAAAAATTGATTTTTAGTTATTCTTACATCTTACTGTATCTTTATGGCCTACTTCTAAATTCTTCAAACAAGAACAAGATTTTTTTATCGGAAAAAGTTTCCTCAACACCAACCAGTTGCTTCTGAATTTTTATATTTTTGCGCAGCGATTAAACATAAAATTGACTTTCGACTCTCGCGGTCGTCAAAATTGGTTCAATGTTTTCATGACCCTGGTAAGAAAACAGGGAAAAATTTTGTTTACCTTTCTTTGATTTGTTTAACAGGTATCCTCCAAAAGTGTCAAAGTAGATTTTACGATTTTATGCGCAGCAAGTATCAGTAACGTATGGGTGAGATGGTCATCGTAACCAAATCATTGGCCCTAGTGAGAGAAAATGAAAAAGAGAAAAAGCCCTATAATTGACTTTAAGCAACAGTTGTCCTCTGCTATAAAATATTCCCTAAGTCGAATTTTCATGTTTTCGCGGGTACGTAACCGGCACCTGCGAGACAACAGACGACCTAAATGGGTTTGTTGTCACGGTAAAAAAAGACTGGAGAAGTAAAAAACAGATATTAGAAATTAAGTTCCCTATATTTGACCGATTAAGCAACAGGTGTCATCTGCTATGGAGTGTTCCGCAAGTCGATTTTTCGCGTTTTCGCGGATACGTAACCGGCACCTATGAGATGGTAGTCAACATAAATAGATTTGTCGTCACGGTATAAAGAGATTGGAGGGAAAAAATATGCATTAAAAATTTTGTTCCATTCGTTTGATTTATGCAATAAGAAGCATTCAGTATTTTTTTAGCCACTAGTCGCATTATTTTCTGGGGTTTTCGCATGAACGTAACTGGCACATATGAGACGGTAGTCAACATGACTGGGTTTCTTGTTGCGGTTTGAAGAGATTAGAAAAATTACACCTCAGTTGCCTTTGTTTGATACATGCTAAGGAAGCAACTAAAAGAGTTTTCAGTCTTTTTTTAGCCACTTGTCACATTAATTTCTGGGTTTTTTTTTTTTTTTACACTGTACATTGATCACTTTGGCTTATGGAAAGTTTCAATGTGCAGCATTTATTGTGGGCTGAGTTAGAAAGGCAAATCCAGTTAAGGGCTCGGGAGGGGAAGGGGGCGGGTGCATTGAGGGTTTAAGGGAAGTAACTCTTGAAAGCTTGAAAGGGGCTTGAAAAGACCAAAACATGGTCTTCTACACCCCTATTTTCTTAAATGTTTGCCCATTTTCAGTGAAATCCGGCATGTGTGGATGGTGCAGGCCTGGCAGTTTGCCAAGGACTGCACAGCAGCCTTTAAAGAAGACTTTAAATCCACTTATATGCCGTTTTTTTTTTTCACTGTTTTTTATCGCTAAATTTTGGCGCCATTTTGGAGCGATTTTGAAGCTCTCTGATTGGCTGTTGAATATCTAAAGTCTTTTCTGATTGGCTGTTGGTTCCCATTCTGATTTGGGCTGTTGGTTCCCATTCTGATTTCCTTAAAGCTTCCCTGATTGGATAATTTCAGAGAGGGAAGAGATTTGATTGGCTGATGGGAAGGGGGGGGATATCTGTTTATTCTTATTAACCTTTTACCACACAATGACGCCTTTTAACACCCCTGAAAGAGAAGGCTTTTGAAAATAATCTGAGGAAAGGAGACAATGCAGGTTACCAGCATTTTCTCCTTTTCCCACAATGTTTTCTACCCTATCAAAGAAAAAATTGATTTTTAGTTATTCTTACATCTTACTGTATCTTTATGGCCTACTTCTAAATTCTTCAAACAAGAACAAGATTTTTTTATCGGAAAAAGTTTCCTCAACACCAACCAGTTGCTTCTGAATTTTTATATTTTTGCGCAGCGATTAAACATAAAATTGACTTTCGACTCTCGCGGTCGTCAAAATTGGTTCAATGTTTTCATGACCCTGGTAAGAAAACAGGGAAAAATTTTGTTTACCTTTCTTTGATTTGTTTAACAGGTATCCTCCAAAAGTGTCAAAGTAGATTTTACGATTTTATGCGCAGCACGTATCAGTAACGTATGGGTGAGATGGTCATCGTAACCAAATCATTGGCCCTAGTGAGAGAAAATGAAAAAGAGAAAAAGCCCTATAATTGACTTTAAGCAACAGTTGTCGTCTGCTATAAAATATTCCCTAAGTCGAATTTCCATGTTTTCGCGGGTACGTAACCGGCACCTGCGAGACAACAGACGACCTAAATGGGTTTGTTGTCACGGTAAAAAAAGACTGGAGAAGTAAAAAACAGATATTAGAAATTAAGTTCCCTATATTTGACCGATTAAGCAACAGGTGTCATCTGCTATGGAGTGTTCCGCAAGTCGATTTTTCGCGTTTTCGCGGATACGTAACCGGCACCTATGAGATGGTAGTCAACATAAATAGATTTGTCGTCACGGTATAAAGAGATTGGAGGGAAAAAATATGCATTAAAAATTTTGTTCCATTCGTTTGATTTATGCAATAAGAAGCATTCAGTATTTTTTTAGCCACTAGTCGCATTATTTTCTGGGGTTTTCGCATGAACGTAACTGGCACATATGAGACGGTAGTCAACATGACTGGGTTTCTTGTTGCGGTTTGAAGAGATTAGAAAAATTACACCTCAGTTGCCTTTGTTTGATACATGCTAAGGAAGCAACTAAAAGAGTTTTCAGTCTTTTTTTAGCCACTTGTCACATTAATTTCTGGGTTTTTTTTTTTTTTTACACTGTACATTGATCACTTTGGCTTATGGAAAGTTTCAATGTGCAGCATTTATTGTGGGCTGAGTTAGAAAGGCAAATCCAGTTAAGGGCTCGGGAGGGGAAGGGGGCGGGTGCATTGAGGGTTTAAGGGAAGTAACTCTTGAAAGCTTGAAAGGGGCTTGAAAAGACCAAAACATGGTCTTCTACACCCCTATTTTCTTAAATGTTTGCCCATTTTCAGTGAAATCCGGCATGTGTGGATGGTGCAGGCCTGGCAGTTTGCCAAGGACTGCACAGCAGCCTTTAAAGAAGACTTTAAATCCACTTATATGCCGTTTTTTTTTTTCACTGTTTTTTATCGCTAAATTCTGGCGCCATTTTGGAGCGATTTTGAAGCTCTCTGATTGGCTGTTGAATATCTAAAGTCTTTTCTGATTGGCTGTTGGTTCCCATTCTGATTTGGGCTGTTGGTTCCCATTCTGATTTCCTTAAAGCTTCCCTGATTGGATAATTTCAGAGAGGGAAGAGATTTGATTGGCTGATGGGAAGGGGGGGGATATCTGTTTATTCTTATTAACCTTTTACCACACAATGACGCCTTTTAACACCCCTGAAAGAGAAGGCTTTTGAAAATAATCTGAGGAAAGGAGACAATGCAGGTTACCAGCATTTTCTCCTTTTCCCACAATGTTTTCTACCCTATCAAAGAAAAAATTGATTTTTAGTTATTCTTACATCTTACTGTATCTTTATGGCCTACTTCTAAATTCTTCAAACAAGAACAAGATTTTTTTATCGGAAAAAGTTTCCTCAACACCAACCAGTTGCTTCTGAATTTTTATATTTTTGCGCAGCGATTAAACATAAAATTGACTTTCGACTCTCGCGGTCGTCAAAATTGGTTCAATGTTTTCATGACCCTGGTAAGAAAACAGGGAAAAATTTTGTTTACCTTTCTTTGATTTGTTTAACAGGTATCCTCCAAAAGTGTCAAAGTAGATTTTACGATTTTATGCGCAGCACGTATCAGTCACGTATGGGTGAGATGGTCATCGTAACCAAATCATTGGCCCTAGTGAGAGAAAATGAAAAAGAGAAAAAGCCCTATAATTGACTTTAAGCAACAGTTGTCGTCTGCTATAAAATATTCCCTAAGTCGAATTTTCATGTTTTCGCGGGTACGTAACCGGCACCTGCGAGACAACAGACGACCTAAATGGGTTTGTTGTCACGGTAAAAAAAGACTGGAGAAGTAAAAAACAGATATTAGAAATTAAGTTCCCTATATTTGACCGATTAAGCAACAGGTGTCATCTGCTATGGAGTGTTCCGCAAGTCGATTTTTCGCGTTTTCGCGGATACGTAACCGGCACCTATGAGATGGTAGTCAACATAAATAGATTTGTCGTCACGGTATAAAGAGATTGGAGGGAAAAAATATGCATTAAAAATTTTGTTCCATTCGTTTGATTTATGCAATAAGAAGCATTCAGTAGTTTTTTAGCCACTAGTCGCATTATTTTCTGGGGTTTTCGCATGAACGTAACTGGCACATATGAGACGGTAGTCAACGTGACTGGGTTTCTTGTTGCGGTTTGAAGAGATTAGAAAAATTACACCTCAGTTGCCTTTGTTTGATACATGCTAAGGAAGCAACTAAAAGAGTTTTCAGTCTTTTTTTAGCCACTTGTCACATTAATTTCTGGGTTTTTTTTTTTTTTTACACTGTACATTGATCACTTTGGCTTATGGAAAGTTTCAATGTGCAGCATTTATTGTGGGCTGAGTTAGAAAGGCAAATCCAGTTAAGGGCTCGGGAGGGGAAGGGGGCGGGTGCATTGAGGGTTTAAGGGAAGTAACTCTTGAAAGCTTGAAAGGGGCTTGAAAAGACCAAAACATGGTCTTCTACACCCCTATTTTCTTAAATGTTTGCCCATTTTCAGTGAAATCCGGCATGTGTGGATGGTGCAGGCCTGGCAGTTTGCCAAGGACTGCACAGCAGCCTTTAAAGAAGACTTTAAATCCACTTATATGCCGTTTTTTTTTTTCACTGTTTTTTATCGCTAAATTTTGGCGCCATTTTGGAGCGATTTTGAAGCTCTCTGATTGGCTGTTGAATATCTAAAGTCTTTTCTGATTGGCTGTTGGTTCCCATTCTGATTTGGGCTGTTGGTTCCCATTCTGATTTCCTTAAAGCTTCCCTGATTGGATAATTTCAGAGAGGGAAGAGATTTGATTGGCTGATGGGAAGGGGGGGGATATCTGTTTATTCTTATTAACCTTTTACCACACAATGACGCCTTTTAACACCCCTGAAAGAGAAGGCTTTTGAAAATAATCTGAGGAAAGGAGACAATGCAGGTTACCAGCATTTTCTCCTTTTCCCACAATGTTTTCTACCCTATCAAAGAAAAAATTGATTTTTAGTTATTCTTACATCTTACTGTATCTTTATGGCCTACTTCTAAATTCTTCAAACAAGAACAAGATTTTTTTATCGGAAAAAGTTTCCTCAACACCAACCAGTTGCTTCTGAATTTTTATATTTTTGCGCAGCGATTAAACATAAAATTGACTTTCGACTCTCGCGGTCGTCAAAATTGGTTCAATGTTTTCATGACCCTGGTAAGAAAACAGGGAAAAATTTTGTTTACCTTTCTTTGATTTGTTTAACAGGTATCCTCCAAAAGTGTCAAAGTAGATTTTACGATTTTATGCGCAGCACGTATCAGTCACGTATGGGTGAGATGGTCATCGTAACCAAATCATTGGCCCTAGTGAGAGAAAATGAAAAAGAGAAAAAGCCCTATAATTGACTTTAAGCAACAGTTGTCGTCTGCTATAAAATATTCCCTAAGTCGAATTTTCATGTTTTCGCGGGTACGTAACCGGCACCTGCGAGACAACAGACGACCTAAATGGGTTTGTTGTCACGGTAAAAAAAGACTGGAGAAGTAAAAAACAGATATTAGAAATTAAGTTCCCTATATTTGACCGATTAAGCAACAGGTGTCATCTGCTATGGAGTGTTCCGCAAGTCGATTTTTCGCGTTTTCGCGGATACGTAACCGGCACCTATGAGATGGTAGTCAACATAAATAGATTTGTCGTCACGGTATAAAGAGATTGGAGGGAAAAAATATGCATTAAAAATTTTGTTCCATTCGTTTGATTTATGCAATAAGAAGCATTCAGTAGTTTTTTAGCCACTAGTCGCATTATTTTCTGGGGTTTTCGCATGAACGTAACTGGCACATATGAGACGGTAGTCAACGTGACTGGGTTTCTTGTTGCGGTTTGAAGAGATTAGAAAAATTACACCTCAGTTGCCTTTGTTTGATACATGCTAAGGAAGCAACTAAAAGAGTTTTCAGTCTTTTTTTAGCCACTTGTCACATTAATTTCTGGGTTTTTTTTTTTTTTTACACTGTACATTGATCACTTTGGCTTATGGAAAGTTTCAATGTGCAGCATTTATTGTGGGCTGAGTTAGAAAGGCAAATCCAGTTAAGGGCTCGGGAGGGGAAGGGGGCGGGTGCATTGAGGGTTTAAGGGAAGTAACTCTTGAAAGCTTGAAAGGGGCTTGAAAAGACCAAAACATGGTCTTCTACACCCCTATTTTCTTAAATGTTTGCCCATTTTCAGTGAAATCCGGCATGTGTGGATGGTGCAGGCCTGGCAGTTTGCCAAGGACTGCACAGCAGCCTTTAAAGAAGACTTTAAATCCACTTATATGCCGTTTTTTTTTTTCACTGTTTTTTATCGCTAAATTTTGGCGCCATTTTGGAGCGATTTTGAAGCTCTCTGATTGGCTGTTGAATATCTAAAGTCTTTTCTGATTGGCTGTTGGTTCCCATTCTGATTTGGGCTGTTGGTTCCCATTCTGATTTCCTTAAAGCTTCCCTGATTGGATAATTTCAGAGAGGGAAGAGATTTGATTGGCTGATGGGAAGGGGGGGGATATCTGTTTATTCTTATTAACCTTTTACCACACAATGACGCCTTTTAACACCCCTGAAAGAGAAGGCTTTTGAAAATAATCTGAGGAAAGGAGACAATGCAGGTTACCAGCATTTTCTCCTTTTCCCACAATGTTTCTACCCTATCAAAGAAAAAATTGATTTTTAGTTATTCTTACATCTTACTGTATCTTTATGGCCTACTTCTAAATTCTTCAAACAAGAACAAGATTTTTTTATCGGAAAAAGTTTCCTCAACACCAACCAGTTGCTTCTGAATTTTTATATTTTTGCGCAGCGATTAAACATAAAATTGACTTTCGACTCTCGCGGTCGTCAAAATTGGTTCAATGTTTTCATGACCCTGGTAAGAAAACAGGGAAAAATTTTGTTTACCTTTCTTTGATTTGTTTAACAGGTATCCTCCAAAAGTGTCAAAGTAGATTTTACGATTTTATGCGCAGCACGTATCAGTCACGTATGGGTGAGATGGTCATCGTAACCAAATCATTGGCCCTAGTGAGAGAAAATGAAAAAGAGAAAAAGCCCTATAATTGACTTTAAGCAACAGTTGTCGTCTGCTATAAAATATTCCGTAAGTCGAATTTTCATGTTTTCGCGGGTACGTAACCGGCACCTGCGAGACAACAGACGACCTAAATGGGTTTGTTGTCACGGTAAAAAAAGACTGGAGAAGTAAAAAACAGATATTAGAAATTAAGTTCCCTATATTTGACCGATTAAGCAACAGGTGTCATCTGCTATGGAGTGTTCCGCAAGTCGATTTTTCGCGTTTTCGCGGATACGTAACCGGCACCTATGAGATGGTAGTCAACATAAATAGATTTGTCGTCACGGTATAAAGAGATTGGAGGGAAAAAATATGCATTAAAAATTTTGTTCCATTCGTTTGATTTATGCAATAAGAAGCATTCAGTAGTTTTTTAGCCACTAGTCGCATTATTTTCTGGGGTTTTCGCATGAACGTAACTGGCACATATGAGACGGTAGTCAACGTGACTGGGTTTCTTGTTGCGGTTTGAAGAGATTAGAAAAATTACACCTCAGTTGCCTTTGTTTGATACATGCTAAGGAAGCAACTAAAAGAGTTTTCAGTCTTTTTTTAGCCACTTGTCACATTAATTTCTGGGTTTTTTTTTTTTTTTACACTGTACATTGATCACTTTGGCTTATGGAAAGTTTCAATGTGCAGCATTTATTGTGGGCTGAGTTAGAAAGGCAAATCCAGTTAAGGGCTCGGGAGGGGAAGGGGGCGGGTGCATTGAGGGTTTAAGGGAAGTAACTCTTGAAAGCTTGAAAGGGGCTTGAAAAGACCAAAACATGGTCTTCTACACCCCTATTTTCTTAAATGTTTGCCCATTTTCAGTGAAATCCGGCATGTGTGGATGGTGCAGGCCTGGCAGTTTGCCAAGGACTGCACAGCAGCCTTTAAAGAAGACTTTAAATCCACTTATATGCCGTTTTTTTTTTTCACTGTTTTTTATCGCTAAATTTTGGCGCCATTTTGGAGCGATTTTGAAGCTCTCTGATTGGCTGTTGAATATCTAAAGTCTTTTCTGATTGGCTGTTGGTTCCCATTCTGATTTGGGCTGTTGGTTCCCATTCTGATTTCCTTAAAGCTTCCCTGATTGGATAATTTCAGAGAGGGAAGAGATTTGATTGGCTGATGGGAAGGGGGGGGATATCTGTTTATTCTTATTAACCTTTTACCACACAATGACGCCTTTTAACACCCCTGAAAGAGAAGGCTTTTGAAAATAATCTGAGGAAAGGAGACAATGCAGGTTACCAGCATTTTCTCCTTTTCCCACAATGTTTTCTACCCTATCAAAGAAAAAATTGATTTTTAGTTATTCTTACATCTTACTGTATCTTTATGGCCTACTTCTAAATTCTTCAAACAAGAACAAGATTTTTTTATCGGAAAAAGTTTCCTCAACACCAACCAGTTGCTTCTGAATTTTTATATTTTTGCGCAGTGATTAAACATAAAATTGACTTTCGACTCTCGCGGTCGTCAAAATTGGTTCAATGTTTTCATGACCCTGGTAAGAAAACAGGGAAAAATTTTGTTTACCTTTCTTTGATTTGTTTAACAGGTATCCTCCAAAAGTGTCAAAGTAGATTTTACGATTTTATGCGCAGCACGTATCAGTCACGTATGGGTGAGATGGTCATCGTAACCAAATCATTGGCCCTAGTGAGAGAAAATGAAAAAGAGAAAAAGCCCTATAATTGACTTTAAGCAACAGTTGTCGTCTGCTATAAAATATTCCCTAAGTCGAATTTTCATGTTTTCGCGGGTACGTAACCGGCACCTGCGAGACAACAGACGACCTAAATGGGTTTGTTGTCACGGTAAAAAAAGACTGGAGAAGTAAAAAACAGATATTAGAAATTAAGTTCCCTATATTTGACCGATTAAGCAACAGGTGTCATCTGCTATGGAGTGTTCCGCAAGTCGATTTTTCGCGTTTTCGCGGATACGTAACCGGCACCTATGAGATGGTAGTCAACATAAATAGATTTGTCGTCACGGTATAAAGAGATTGGAGGGAAAAAATATGCATTAAAAATTTTGTTCCATTCGTTTAATTTATGCAATAAGAAGCATTCAGTATTTTTTTAGCCACTAGTCGCATTATTTTCTGGGGTTTTCGCATGAACGTAACTGGCACATATGAGACGGTAGTCAATGTGACTGGGTTTCTTGTTGCGGTTTGAAGAGATTAGAAAAATTACACCTCAGTTGCCTTTGTTTGATACATGCTAAGGAAGCAACTAAAAGAGTTTTCAGTCTTTTTTTAGCCACTTGTCACATTAATTTCTGGGTTTTTTTTTTTTTTTACACTGTACATTGATCACTTTGGCTTATGGAAAGTTTCAATGTGCAGCATTTATTGTGGGCTGAGTTAGAAAGGCAAATCCAGTTAAGGGCTCGGGAGGGGAAGGGGGCGGGTGCATTGAGGGTTTAAGGGAAGTAACTCTTGAAAGCTTGAAAGGGGCTTGAAAAGACCAAAACATGGTCTTCTACACCCCTATTTTCTTAAATGTTTGCCCATTTTCAGTGAAATCCGGCATGTGTGGATGGTGCAGGCCTGGCAGTTTGCCAAGGACTGCACAGCAGCCTTTAAAGAAGACTTTAAATCCACTTATATGCCGTTTTTTTTTTCACTGTTTTTTATCGCTAAATTTTGGCGCCATTTTGGAGCGATTTTGAAGCTCTCTGATTGGCTGTTGAATATCTAAAGTCTTTTCTGATTGGCTGTTGGTTCCCATTCTGATTTGGGCTGTTGGTTCCCATTCTGATTTCCTTAAAGCTTCCCTGATTGGATAATTTCAGAGAGGGAAGAGATTTGATTGGCTGATGGGAAGGGGGGGGGATATCTGTTTATTCTTATTAACCTTTTACCACACAATGACGCCTTTTAACACCCCTGAAAGAGAAGGCTTTTGAAAATAATCTGAGGAAAGGAGACAATGCAGGTTACCAGCATTTTCTCCTTTTCCCACAATGTTTTCTACCCTATCAAAGAAAAAATTGATTTTTAGTTATTCTTACATCTTACTGTATCTTTATGGCCTACTTCTAAATTCTTCAAACAAGAACAAGATTTTTTTATCGGAAAAAGTTTCCTCAACACCAACCAGTTGCTTCTGAATTTTTATATTTTTGCGCAGCGATTAAACATAAAATTGACTTTCGACTCTCGCGGTCGTCAAAATTGGTTCAATGTTTTCATGACCCTGGTAAGAAAACAGGGAAAAATTTTGTTTACCTTTCTTTGATTTGTTTAACAGGTATCCTCCAAAAGTGTCAAAGTAGATTTTACGATTTTATGCGCAGCACGTATCAGTCACGTATGGGTGAGATGGTCATCGTAACCAAATCATTGGCCCTAGTGAGAGAAAATGAAAAAGAGAAAAAGCCCTATAATTGACTTTAAGCAACAGTTGTCGTCTGCTATAAAATATTCCGTAAGTCGAATTTTCATGTTTTCGCGGGTACGTAACCGGCACCTGCGAGACAACAGACGACCTAAATGGGTTTGTTGTCACGGTAAAAAAAGACTGGAGAAGTAAAAAACAGATATTAGAAATTAAGTTCCCTATATTTGACCGATTAAGCAACAGGTGTCATCTGCTATGGAGTGTTCCGCAAGTCGATTTTTCGCGTTTTCGCGGATACGTAACCGGCACCTATGAGATGGTAGTCAACATAAATAGATTTGTCGTCACGGTATAAAGAGATTGGAGGGAAAAAATATGCATTAAAAATTTTGTTCCATTCGTTTAATTTATGCAATAAGAAGCATTCAGTATTTTTTTAGCCACTAGTCGCATTATTTTCTGGGGTTTTCGCATGAACGTAACTGGCACATATGAGACGGTAGTCAACATGACTGGGTTTCTTGTTGCGGTTTGAAGAGATTAGAAAAATTACACCTCAGTTGCCTTTGTTTGATACATGCTAAGGAAGCAACTAAAAGAGTTTTCAGTCTTTTTTTAGCCACTTGTCACATTAATTTCTGGGTTTTTTTTTTTTTTACACTGTACATTGATCACTTTGGCTTATGGAAAGTTTCAATGTGCAGCATTTATTTTGGGCTGAGTTAGAAAGGCAAATCCAGTTAAGGGCTCGGGAGGGGAAGGGGGCGGGTGCATTGAGGGTTTAAGGGAAGTAACTCTTGAAAGCTTGAAAGGGGCTTGAAAAGACCAAAACATGGTCTTCTACACCCCTATTTTCTTAAATGTTTGCCCATTTTCAGTGAAATCCGGCATGTGTGGATGGTGCAGGCCTGGCAGTTTGCCAAGGACTGCACAGCAGCCTTTAAAGAAGACTTTAAATCCACTTATATGCCGTTTTTTTTTTTCACTGTTTTTTATCGCTAAATTTTGGCGCCATTTTGGAGCGATTTTGAAGCTCTCTGATTGGCTGTTGAATATCTAAAGTCTTTTCTGATTGGCTGTTGGTTCCCATTCTGATTTGGGCTGTTGGTTCCCATTCTGATTTCCTTAAAGCTTCCCTGATTGGATAATTTCAGAGAGGGAAGAGATTTGATTGGCTGATGGGAAGGGGGGGATATCTGTTTATTCTTATTAACCTTTTACCACACAATGACGCCTTTTAACACCCCTGAAAGAGAAGGCTTTTGAAAATAATCTGAGGAAAGGAGACAATGCAGGTTACCAGCATTTTCTCCTTTTCCCACAATGTTTTCTACCCTATCAAAGAAAAAATTGATTTTTAGTTATTCTTACATCTTACTGTATCTTTATGGCCTACTTCTAAATTCTTCAAACAAGAACAAGATTTTTTTATCGGAAAAAGTTTCCTCAACACCAACCAGTTGCTTCTGAATTTTTATATTTTTGCGCAGCGATTAAACATAAAATTGACTTTCGACTCTCGCGGTCGTCAAAATTGGTTCAATGTTTTCATGACCCTGGTAAGAAAACAGGGAAAAATTTTGTTTACCTTTCTTTGATTTGTTTAACAGGTATCCTCCAAAAGTGTCAAAGTAGATTTTACGATTTTATGCGCAGCACGTATCAGTCACGTATGGGTGAGATGGTCATCGTAACCAAATCATTGGCCCTAGTGAGAGAAAATGAAAAAGAGAAAAAGCCCTATAATTGACTTTAAGCAACAGTTGTTGTCTGCTATAAAATATTCCGTAAGTCGAATTTTCATGTTTTCGCGGGTACGTAACCGGCACCTGCGAGACAACAGACGACCTAAATGGGTTTGTTGTCACGGTAAAAAAAGACTGGAGAAGTAAAAAACAGATATTAGAAATTAAGTTCCCTATATTTGACCGATTAAGCAACAGGTGTCATCTGCTATGGAGTGTTCCGCAAGTCGATTTTTCGCGTTTTCGCGGATACGTAACCGGCACCTATGAGATGGTAGTCAACATAAATAGATTTGTCGTCACGGTATAAAGAGATTGGAGGGAAAAAATATGCATTAAAAATTTTGTTCCATTCGTTTGATTTATGCAATAAGAAGCATTCAGTAGTTTTTTAGCCACTAGTCGCATTATTTTCTGGGGTTTTCGCATGAACGTAACTGGCACATATGAGACGGTAGTCAACGTGACTGGGTTTCTTGTTGCGGTTTGAAGAGATTAGAAAAATTACACCTCAGTTGCCTTTGTTTGATACATGCTAAGGAAGCAACTAAAAGAGTTTTCAGTCTTTTTTTAGCCACTTGTCACATTAATTTCTGGGTTTTTTTTTTTTTTTACACTGTACATTGATCACTTTGGCTTATGGAAAGTTTCAATGTGCAGCATTTATTGTGGGCTGAGTTAGAAAGGCAAATCCAGTTAAGGGCTCGGGAGGGGAAGGGGGCGGGTGCATTGAGGGTTTAAGGGAAGTAACTCTTGAAAGCTTGAAAGGGGCTTGAAAAGACCAAAACATGGTCTTCTACACCCCTATTTTCTTAAATGTTTGCCCATTTTCAGTGAAATCCGGCATGTGTGGATGGTGCAGGCCTGGCAGTTTGCCAAGGACTGCACAGCAGCCTTTAAAGAAGACTTTAAATCCACTTATATGCCGTTTTTTTTTTCACTGTTTTTTATCGCTAAATTTTGGCGCCATTTTGGAGCGATTTTGAAGCTCTCTGATTGGCTGTTGAATATCTAAAGTCTTTTCTGATTGGCTGTTGGTTCCCATTCTGATTTGGGCTGTTGGTTCCCATTCTGATTTCCTTAAAGCTTCCCTGATTGGATAATTTCAGAGAGGGAAGAGATTTGATTGGCTGATGGGAAGGGGGGGGATATCTGTTTATTCTTATTAACCTTTTACCACACAATGACGCCTTTTAACACGCCTGAAAGAGAAGGCTTTTGAAAATAATCTGAGGAAAGGAGACAATGCAGGTTACCAGCATTTTCTCCTTTTCCCACAATGTTTTCTACCCTATCAAAGAAAAAATTGATTTTTAGTTATTCTTACATCTTACTGTATCTTTATGGCCTACTTCTAAATTCTTCAAACAAGAACAAGATTTTTTATCGGAAAAAGTTTCCTCAACACCAACCAGTTGCTTCTGAATTTTTATATTTTTGCGCAGCGATTAAACATAAAATTGACTTTCGACTCTCGCGGTCGTCAAAATTGGTTCAATGTTTTCATGACCCTGGTAAGAAAACAGGGAAAAATTTTGTTTACCTTTCTTTGATTTGTTTAACAGGTATCCTCCAAAAGTGTCAAAGTAGATTTTACGATTTTATGCGCAGCACGTATCAGTCACGTATGGGTGAGATGGTCATCGTAACCAAATCATTGGCCCTAGTGAGAGAAAATGAAAAAGAGAAAAAGCCCTATAATTGACTTTAAGCAACAGTTGTCGTCTGCTATAAAATATTCCGTAAGTCGAATTTTCATGTTTTCGCGGGTACGTAACCGGCACCTGCGAGACAACAGACAACCTAAATGGGTTTGTTGTCACGGTAAAAAAAGACTGGAGAAGTAAAAAACAGATATTAGAAATTAAGTTCCCTATATTTGACCGATTAAGCAACAGGTGTCATCTGCTATGGAGTGTTCCGCAAGTCGATTTTTCGCGTTTTCGCGGATACGTAACCGGCACCTATGAGATGGTAGTCAACATAAATAGATTTGTCGTCACAGTATAAAGAGATTGGAGGGAAAAAATATGCATTAAAAATTTTGTTCCATTCGTTTGATTTATGCAATAAGAAGCATTCAGTATTTTTTTAGCCACTAGTCGCATTATTTTCTGGGGTTTTCGCATGAACGTAACTGGCACATATGAGACGGTAGTCAACGTGACTGGGTTTCTTGTTGCGGTTTGAAGAGATTAGAAAAATTACACCTCAGTTTCCTTTGTTTGATACATGCTAAGGAAGCAACTAAAAGAGTTTTCAGTCTTTTTTTAGCCACTTGTCACATTAATTTCTGGGTTTTTTTTTTTTTTACACTGTACATTGATCACTTTGGCTTATGGAAAGTTTCAATGTGCAGCATTTATTGTGGGCTGAGTTAGAAAGGCAAATCCAGTTAAGGGCTCGGGAGGGGAAGGGGGCGGGTGCATTGAGGGTTTAAGGGAAGTAACTCTTGAAAGCTTGAAAGGGGCTTGAAAAGACCAAAACATGGTCTTCTACACCCCTATTTTCTTAAATGTTTGCCCATTTTCAGTGAAATCCGGCATGTGTGGATGGTGCAGGCCTGGCAGTTTGCCAAGGACTGCACAGCAGCCTTTAAAGAAGACTTTAAATCCACTTATATGCCGTTTTTTTTTTTCACTGTTTTTTATCGCTAAATTTTGGCGCCATTTTGGAGCGATTTTGAAGCTCTCTGATTGGCTGTTGAATATCTAAAGTCTTTTCTGATTGGCTGTTGGTTCCCATTCTGATTTGGGCTGTTGGTTCCCATTCTGATTTCCTTAAAGCTTCCCTGATTGGATAATTTCAGAGAGGGAAGAGATTTGATTGGCTGATGGGAAGGGGGGGGATATCTGTTTATTCTTATTAACCTTTTACCACACAATGACGCCTTTTAACACCCCTGAAAGAGAAGGCTTTTGAAAATAATCTGAGGAAAGGAGACAATGCAGGTTACCAGCATTTTCTCCTTTTCCCACAATGTTTTCTACCCTATCAAAGAAAAAATTGATTTTTAGTTATTCTTACATCTTACTGTATCTTTATGGCCTACTTCTAAATTCTTCAAACAAGAACAAGATTTTTTTATCGGAAAAAGTTTCCTCAACACCAACCAGTTGCTTCTGAATTTTTATATTTTTGCGCAGCAATTAAACATAAAATTGACTTTCGACTCTCGCGGTCGTCAAAATTGGTTCAATGTTTTCATGACCCTGGTAAGAAAACAGGGAAAAATTTTGTTTACCTTTCTTTGATTTGTTTAACAGGTATCCTCCAAAAGTGTCAAAGTAGATTTTACGATTTTATGCGCAGCACGTATCAGTCACGTATGGGTGAGATGGTCATCGTAACCAAATCATTGGCCCTAGTGAGAGAAAATGAAAAAGAGAAAAAGCCCTATAATTGACTTTAAGCAACAGTTGTCGTCTGCTATAAAATATTCCCTAAGTCGAATTTTCATGTTTTCGCGGGTACGTAACCGGCACCTGCGAGACAACAGACGACCTAAATGGGTTTGTTGTCACGGTAAAAAAAGACTGGAGAAGTAAAAAACAGATATTAGAAATTAAGTTCCCTATATTTGACCGATTAAGCAACAGGTGTCATCTGCTATGGAGTGTTCCGCAAGTCGATTTTTCGCATTTTCGCGGATACGTAACCGGCACCTATGAGATGGTAGTCAACATAAATAGATTTGTCGTCACGGTATAAAGAGATTGGAGGGAAAAAATATGCATTAAAAATTTTGTTCCATTCGTTTAATTTATGCAATAAGAAGCATTCAGTATTTTTTTAGCCACTAGTCGCATTATTTTCTGGGGTTTTCGCATGAACGTAACTGGCACATATGAGACGGTAGTCAACGTGACTGGGTTTCTTGTTGCGGTTTGAAGAGATTAGAAAAATTACACCTCAGTTGCCTTTGTTTGATACATGCTAAGGAAGCAACTAAAAGAGTTTTCAGTCTTTTTTTAGCCACTTGTCACATTAATTTCTGGGTTTTTTTTTTTTTTTACACTGTACATTGATCACTTTGGCTTATGGAAAGTTTCAATGTGCAGCATTTATTGTGGGCTGAGTTAGAAAGGCAAATCCAGTTAAGGGCTCGGGAGGGGAAGGGGGCGGGTGCATTGAGGGTTTAAGGGAAGTAACTCTTGAAAGCTTGAAAGGGGCTTGAAAAGACCAAAACATGGTCTTCTACACCCCTATTTTCTTAAATGTTTGCCCATTTTCAGTGAAATCCGGCATGTGTGGATGGTGCAGGCCTGGCAGTTTGCCAAGGACTGCACAGCAGCCTTTAAAGAAGACTTTAAATCCACTTATATGCCGTTTTTTTTTTTCACTGTTTTTTATAGCTAAATTTTGGCGCCATTTTGGAGCGATTTTGAAGCTCTCTAATTGGCTGTTGAATATCTAAAGTCTTTTCTGATTGGCTGTTGGTTCCCATTCTGATTTGGGCTGTTGGTTCCCATTCTGATTTCCTTAAAGCTTCCCTGATTGGATAATTTCAGAGAGGGAAGAGATTTGATTGGCTGATGGGAAGGGGGGGGATATCTGTTTATTCTTATTAACCTTTTACCACACAATGACGCCTTTTAACACCCCTGAAAGAGAAGGCTTTTGAAAATAATCTGAGGAAAGGAGACAATGCAGGTTACCAGCATTTTCTCCTTTTCCCACAATGTTTTCTACCCTATCAAAGAAAAAATTGATTTTTAGTTATTCTTACATCTTACTGTATCTTTATGGCCTACTTCTAAATTCTTCAAACAAGAACAAGATTTTTTTATCGGAAAAAGTTTCCTCAACACCAACCAGTTGCTTCTGAATTTTTATATTTTTGCGCAGCGATTAAACATAAAATTGACTTTCGACTCTCGCGGTCGTCAAAATTGGTTCAATGTTTTCATGACCCTGGTAAGAAAACAGGGAAAAATTTTGTTTACCTTTCTTTGATTTGTTTAACAGGTATCCTCCAAAAGTGTCAAAGTAGATTTTACGATTTTATGCGCAGCACGTATCAGTCACGTATGGGTGAGATGGTCATCGTAACCAAATCATTGGCCCTAGTGAGAGAAAATGAAAAAGAGAAAAAGCCCTATAATTGACTTTAAGCAACAGTTGTCGTCTGCTATAAAATATTCCGTAAGTCGAATTTTCATGTTTTCGCGGGTACGTAACCGGCACCTGCGAGACAACAGACGACCTAAATGGGTTTGTTGTCACGGTAAAAAAAGACTGGAGAAGTAAAAAACAGATATTAGAAATTAAGTTCCCTATATTTGACCGATTAAGCAACAGGTGTCATCTGCTATGGAGTGTTCCGCAAGTCGATTTTTCGCGTTTTCGCGGATACGTAACCGGCACCTATGAGATGGTAGTCAACATAAATAGATTTGTCGTCACGGTATAAAGAGATTGGAGGGAAAAAATATGCATTAAAAATTTTGTTCCATTCGTTTGATTTATGCAATAAGAAGCATTCAGTATTTTTTTAGCCACTAGTCGCATTATTTTCTGGGGTTTTCGCATGAACGTAACTGGCACATATGAGACGGTAGTCAACGTGACTGGGTTTCTTGTTGCGGTTTGAAGAGATTAGAAAAATTACACCTCAGTTGCCTTTGTTTGATACATGCTAAGGAAGCAACTAAAAGAGTTTTCAGTCTTTTTTTAGCCACTTGTCACATTAATTTCTGGGTTTTTTTTTTTTTTTACACTGTACATTGATCACTTTGGCTTATGGAAAGTTTCAATGTGCAGCATTTATTGTGGGCTGAGTTAGAAAGGCAAATCCAGTTAAGGGCTCGGGAGGGGAAGGGGGCGGGTGCATTGAGGGTTTAAGGGAAGTAACTCTTGAAAGCTTGAAAGGGGCTTGAAAAGACCAAAACATGGTCTTCTACACCCCTATTTTCTTAAATGTTTGCCCATTTTCAGTGAAATCCGGCATGTGTGGATGGTGCAGGCCTGGCAGTTTGCCAAGGACTGCACAGCAGCCTTTAAAGAAGACTTTAAATCCACTTATATGCCGTTTTTTTTTTCACTGTTTTTTATCGCTAAATTTTGGCGCCATTTTGGAGCGATTTTGAAGCTCTCTGATTGGCTGTTGAATATCTAAAGTCTTTTCTGATTGGCTGTTGGTTCCCATTCTGATTTGGGCTGTTGGTTCCCATTCTGATTTCCTTAAAGCTTCCCTGATTGGATAATTTCAGAGAGGGAAGAGATTTGATTGGCTGATGGGAAGGGGGGGGATATCTGTTTATTCTTATTAACCTTTTACCACACAATGACGCCTTTTAACACCCCTGAAAGAGAAGGCTTTTGAAAATAATCTGAGGAAAGGAGACAATGCAGGTTACCAGCATTTTCTCCTTTTCCCACAATGTTTTCTACCCTATCAAAGAAAAAATTGATTTTTAGTTATTCTTACATCTTACTGTATCTTTATGGCCTACTTCTAAATTCTTCAAACAAGAACAAGATTTTTTTATCGGAAAAAGTTTCCTCAACACCAACCAGTTGCTTCTGAATTTTTATATTTTTGCGCAGCGATTAAACATAAAATTGACTTTCGACTCTCGCGGTCGTCAAAATTGGTTCAATGTTTTCATGACCCTGGTAAGAAAACAGGGAAAAATTTTGTTTACCTTTCTTTGATTTGTTTAACAGGTATCCTCCAAAAGTGTCAAAGTAGATTTTACGATTTTATGCGCAGCACGTATCAGTCACGTATGGGTGAGATGGTCATCGTAACCAAATCATTGGCCCTAGTGAGAGAAAATGAAAAAGAGAAAAAGCCCTATAATTGACTTTAAGCAACAGTTGTCGTCTGCTATAAAATATTCCGTAAGTCGAATTTTCATGTTTTCGCGGGTACGTAACCGGCACCTGCGAGACAACAGACGACCTAAATGGGTTTGTTGTCACGGTAAAAAAAGACTGGAGAAGTAAAAAACAGATATTAGAAATTAAGTTCCCTATATTTGACCGATTAAGCAACAGGTGTCATCTGCTATGGAGTGTTCCGCAAGTCGATTTTTCGCGTTTTCGCGGATACGTAACCGGCACCCATGAGATGGTAGTCAACATAAATAGATTTGTCGTCACGGTATAAAGAGATTGGAGGGAAAAAATATGCATTAAAAATTTTGTTCCATTCGTTTGATTTATGCAATAAGAAGCATTCAGTATTTTTTTAGCCACTAGTCGCATTATTTTCTGGGGTTTTCGCATGAACGTAACTGGCACATATGAGACGGTAGTCAACGTGACTGGGTTTCTTGTTGCGGTTTGAAGAGATTAGAAAAATTACACCTCAGTTGCCTTTGTTTGATACATGCTAAGGAAGCAACTAAAAGAGTTTTCAGTCTTTTTTTAGCCACTTGTCACATTAATTTCTGGGGTTTTTTTTTTTTTTACACTGTACATTGATCACTTTGGCTTATGGAAAGTTTCAATGTGCAGCATTTATTGTGGGCTGAGTTAGAAAGGCAAATCCAGTTAAGGGCTCGGGAGGGGAAGGGGGCGGGTGCATTGAGGGTTTAAGGGAAGTAACTCTTGAAAGCTTGAAAGGGGCTTGAAAAGACCAAAACATGGTCTTCTACACCCCTATTTTCTTAAATGTTTGCCCATTTTCAGTGAAATCCGGCATGTGTAGATGGTGCAGGCCTGGCAGTTTGCCAAGGACTGCACAGCAGCCTTTAAAGAAGACTTTAAATCCACTTATATGCCGTTTTTTTTTTTCACTGTTTTTTATCGCTAAATTTTGGCGCCATTTTGGAGCGATTTTGAAGCTCTCTGATTGGCTGTTGAATATCTAAAGTCTTTTCTGATTGGCTGTTGGTTCCCATTCTGATTTGGGCTGCTGGTTCCCATTCTGATTTCCTTAAAGCTTCCCTGATTGGATAATTTCAGAGAGGGAAGAGATTTGATTGGCTGATGGGAAGGGGGGGATATCTGTTTATTCTTATTAACCTTTTACCACACAATGACGCCTTTTAACACCCCTGAAAGAGAAGGCTTTTGAAAATAATCTGAGGAAAGGAGACAATGCAGGTTACCAGCATTTTCTCCTTTTCCCACAATGTTTTCTACCCTATCAAAGAAAAAATTGATTTTTAGTTATTCTTACATCTTACTGTATCTTTATGGCCTACTTCTAAATTCTTCAAACAAGAACAAGATTTTTTTATCGGAAAAAGTTTCCTCAACACCAACCAGTTGCTTCTGAATTTTTATATTTTTGCGCAGCGATTAAACATAAAATTGACTTTCGACTCTCGCGGTCGTCAAAATTGGTTCAATGTTTTCATGACCCTGGTAAGAAAACAGGGAAAAATTTTGTTTACCTTTCTTTGATTTGTTTAACAGGTATCCTCCAAAAGTGTCAAAGTAGATTTTACGATTTTATGCGCAGCACGTATCAGTCACGTATGGGTGAGATGGTCATCGTAACCAAATCATTGGCCCTAGTGAGAGAAAATGAAAAAGAGAAAAAGCCCTATAATTGACTTTAAGCAACAGTTGTCGTCTGCTATAAAATATTCCGTAAGTCGAATTTTCATGTTTTCGCGGGTACGTAACCGGCACCTGCGAGACAACAGACAACCTAAATGGGTTTGTTGTCACGGTAAAAAAAGACTGGAGAAGTAAAAAACAGATATTAGAAATTAAGTTCCCTATATTTGACCGATTAAGCAACAGGTGTCATCTGCTATGGAGTGTTCCGCAAGTCGATTTTTCGCGTTTTCGCGGATACGTAACCGGCACCTATGAGATGGTAGTCAACATAAATAGATTTGTCGTCACGGTATAAAGAGATTGGAGGGAAAAAATATGCATTAAAAATTTTGTTCCATTCGTTTGATTTATGCAATAAGAAGCATTCAGTATTTTTTTAGCCACTAGTCGCATTATTTTCTGGGGTTTTCGCATGAACGTAACTGGCACATATGAGACGGTAGTCAACGTGACTGGGTTTCTTGTTGCGGTTTGAAGAGATTAGAAAAATTACACCTCAGTTGCCTTTGTTTGATACATGCTAAGGAAGCAACTAAAAGAGTTTTCAGTCTTTTTTTAGCCACTTGTCACATTAATTTCTGGGTTTTTTTTTTTTTTTACACTGTACATTGATCACTTTGGCTTATGGAAAGTTTCAATGTGCAGCATTTATTGTGGGCTGAGTTAGAAAGGCAAATCCAGTTAAGGGCTCGGGAGGGGAAGGGGGCGGGTGCATTGAGGGTTTAAGGGAAGTAACTCTTGAAAGCTTGAAAGGGGCTTGAAAAGACCAAAACATGGTCTTCTACACCCCTATTTTCTTAAATGTTTGCCCATTTTCAGTGAAATCCGGCATGTGTGGATGGTGCAGGCCTGGCAGTTTGCCAAGGACTGCACAGCAGCCTTTAAAGAAGACTTTAAATCCACTTATATGCCGTTTTTTTTTTTCACTGTTTTTTATCGCTAAATTTTGGCGCCATTTTGGAGCGATTTTGAAGCTCTCTGATTGGCTGTTGAATATCTAAAGTCTTTTCTGATTGGCTGTTGGTTCCCATTCTGATTTGGGCTGTTGGTTCCCATTCTGATTTCCTTAAAGCTTCCCTGATTGGATAATTTCAGAGAGGGAAGAGATTTGATTGGCTGATGGGAAGGGGGGGGATATCTGTTTATTCTTATTAACCTTTTACCACACAATGACGCCTTTTAACACCCCTGAAAGAGAAGGCTTTTGAAAATAATCTGAGGAAAGGAGACAATGCAGGTTACCAGCATTTTCTCCTTTTCCCACAATGTTTTCTACCCTATCAAAGAAAAAATTGATTTTTAGTTATTCTTACATCTTACTGTATCTTTATGGCCTACTTCTAAATTCTTCAAACAAGAACAAGATTTTTTTATCGGAAAAAGTTTCCTCAACACCAACCAGTTGCTTCTGAATTTTTATATTTTTGCGCAGCGATTAAACATAAAATTGACTTTCGACTCTCGCGGTCGTCAAAATTGGTTCAATGTTTTCATGACCCTGGTAAGAAAACAGGGAAAAATTTTGTTTACCTTTCTTTGATTTGTTTAACAGGTATCCTCCAAAAGTGTCAAAGTAGATTTTACGATTTTATGCGCAGCACGTATCAGTCACGTATGGGTGAGATGGTCATCGTAACCAAATCATTGGCCCTAGTGAGAGAAAATGAAAAAGAGAAAAAGCCCTATAATTGACTTTAAGCAACAGTTGTCGTCTGCTATAAAATATTCCGTAAGTCGAATTTTCATGTTTTCGCGGGTACGTAACCGGCACCTGCGAGACAACAGACGACCTAAATGGGTTTGTTGTCACGGTAAAAAAAGACTGGAGAAGTAAAAAACAGATATTAGAAATTAAGTTCCCTATATTTGACCGATTAAGCAACAGGTGTCATCTGCTATGGAGTGTTCCGCAAGTCGATTTTTCGCGTTTTCGCGGATACGTAACCGGCACCTATGAGATGGTAGTCAACATAAATAGATTTGTCGTCACGGTATAAAGAGATTGGAGGGAAAAAATATGCATTAAAAATTTTGTTCCATTCGTTTGATTTATGCAATAAGAAGCATTCAGTACTTTTTTAGCCACTAGTCGCATTATTTTCTGGGGTTTTCGCATGAACGTAACTGGCACATATGAGACGGTAGTCAACGTGACTGGGTTTCTTGTTGCGGTTTGAAGAGATTAGAAAAATTACACCTCAGTTGCCTTTGTTTGATACATGCTAAGGAAGCAACTAAAAGAGTTTTCAGTCTTTTTTTAGCCACTTGTCACATTAATTTCTGGGTTTTTTTTTTTTTTACACTGTACATTGATCACTTTGGCTTATGGAAAGTTTCAATGTGCAGCATTTATTGTGGGCTGAGTTAGAAAGGCAAATCCAGTTAAGGGCTCGGGAGGGGAAGGGGGCGGGTGCATTGAGGGTTTAAGGGAAGTAACTCTTGAAAGCTTGAAAGGGGCTTGAAAAGACCAAAACATGGTCTTCTACACCCCTATTTTCTTAAATGTTTGCCCATTTTCAGTGAAATCCGGCATGTGTGGATGGTGCAGGCCTGGCAGTTTGCCAAGGACTGCACAGCAGCCTTTAAAGAAGACTTTAAATACACTTATATGCCGTTTTTTTTTTTCACTGTTTTTTATCGCTAAATTTTGGCGCCATTTTGGAGCGATTTTGAAGCTCTCTGATTGGCTGTTGAATATCTAAAGTCTTTTCTGATTGGCTGTTGGTTCCCATTCTGATTTGGGCTGTTGGTTCCCATTCTGATTTCCTTAAAGCTTCCCTGATTGGATAATTTCAGAGAGGGAAGAGATTTGATTGGCTGATGGGAAGGGGGGGGATATCTGTTTATTCTTATTAACCTTTTACCACACAATGACGCCTTTTAACACGCCTGAAAGAGAAGGCTTTTGAAAATAATCTGAGGAAAGGAGACAATGCAGGTTACCAGCATTTTCTCCTTTTCCCACAATGTTTTCTACCCTATCAAAGAAAAAATTGATTTTTAGTTATTCTTACATCTTACTGTATCTTTATGGCCTACTTCTAAATTCTTCAAACAAGAACAAGATTTTTTATCGGAAAAAGTTTCCTCAACACCAACCAGTTGCTTCTGAATTTTTATATTTTTGCGCAGCGATTAAACATAAAATTGACTTTCGACTCTCGCGGTCGTCAAAATTGGTTCAATGCTTTCATGACCCTGGTAAGAAAACAGGGAAAAATTTTGTTTACCTTTCTTTGATTTGTTTAACAGGTATCCTCCAAAAGTGTCAAAGTAGATTTTACGATTTTATGCGCAGCACGTATCAGTCACGTATGGGTGAGATGGTCATCGTAACCAAATCATTGGCCCTAGTGAGAGAAAATGAAAAAGAGAAAAAGCCCTATAATTGACTTTAAGCAACAGTTGTCGTCTGCTATAAAATATTCCGTAAGTCGAATTTTCATGTTTTCACGGGTACGTAACCGGCACCTGCGAGACAACAGATGACCTAAATGGGTTTGTTGTCACGGTAAAAAAAGACTGGAGAAGTAAAAAACAGATATTAAAAATTAAGTTCCCTATATTTGACCGATTAAGCTACAGGTGTCATCTGCTATGGAGTGTTCCGCAAGTCGATTTTTCACGTTTTCGCGGATACGTAACCGGCACCTATGAGATGGTAGTCAACATAAATAGATTTGTCGTCACGGTATAAAGAGATTGGAGGGAAAAAATATGCATTAAAAATTTTGTTCCATTCGTTTGATTTATGCAATAAGAAGCATTCAGTATTTTTTTAGCCACTAGTCGCATTATTTTCTGGGGTTTTCGCATGAACGTAACTGGCACATATGAGACGGTAGTCAACGTGACTGGGTTTCTTGTTGCGGTTTGAAGAGATTAGAAAAATTACACCTCAGTTGCCTTTGTTTGATACATGCTAAGGAAGCAACTAAAAGAGTTTTCAGTCTTTTTTTAGCCACTTGTCACATTAATTTCTGGTTTTTTTTTTTTTTTACACTGTACATTGATCACTTTGGCTTATGGAAAGTTTCAATGTGCAGCATTTATTGTGGGCTGAGTTAGAAAGGCAAATCCAGTTAAGGGCTCGGGAGGGGAAGGGGGCGGGTGCATTGAGGGTTTAAGGGAAGTAACTCTTGAAAGCTTGAAAGGGGCTTGAAAAGACCAAAACATGGTCTTCTACACCCCTATTTTCTTAAATGTTTGCCCATTTTCAGTGAAATCCGGCATGTGTAGATGGTGCAGGCCTGGCAGTTTGCCAAGGACTGCACAGCAGCCTTTAAAGAAGACTTTAAATCCACTTATATGCCGTTTTTTTTTTTCACTGTTTTTTATCGCTAAATTTTGGCGCCATTTTGGAGCGATTTTGAAGCTCTCTGATTGGCTGTTGAATATCTAAAGTCTTTTCTGATTGGCTGTTGGTTCCCATTCTGATTTGGGCTGCTGGTTCCCATTCTGATTTCCTTAAAGCTTCCCTGATTGGATAATTTCAGAGAGGGAAGAGATTTGATTGGCTGATGGGAAGGGGGGGATATCTGTTTATTCTTATTAACCTTTTACCACACAATGACGCCTTTTAACACCCCTGAAAGAGAAGGCTTTTGAAAATAATCTGAGGAAAGGAGACAATGCAGGTTACCAGCATTTTCTCCTTTTCCCACAATGTTTTCTACCCTATCAAAGAAAAAATTGATTTTTAGTTATTCTTACATCTTACTGTATCTTTATGGCCTACTTCTAAATTCTTCAAACAAGAACAAGATTTTTTTATCGGAAAAAGTTTCCTCAACACCAACCAGTTGCTTCTGAATTTTTATATTTTTGCGCAGCGATTAAACATAAAATTGACTTTCGACTCTCGCGGTCGTCAAAATTGGTTCAATGTTTTCATGACCCTGGTAAGAAAACAGGGAAAAATTTTGTTTACCTTTCTTTGATTTGTTTAACAGGTATCCTCCAAAAGTGTCAAAGTAGATTTTACGATTTTATGCGCAGCACGTATCAGTCACGTATGGGTGAGATGGTCATCGTAACCAAATCATTGGCCCTAGTGAGAGAAAATGAAAAAGAGAAAAAGCCCTATAATTGACTTTAAGCAACAGTTGTCGTCTGCTATAAAATATTCCGTAAGTCGAATTTTCATGTTTTCGCGGGTACGTAACCGGCACCTGCGAGACAACAGACAACCTAAATGGGTTTGTTGTCACGGTAAAAAAAGACTGGAGAAGTAAAAAACAGATATTAGAAATTAAGTTCCCTATATTTGACCGATTAAGCAACAGGTGTCATCTGCTATGGAGTGTTCCGCAAGTCGATTTTTCGCGTTTTCGCGGATACGTAACCGGCACCTATGAGATGGTAGTCAACATAAATAGATTTGTCGTCACGGTATAAAGAGATTGGAGGGAAAAAATATGCATTAAAAATTTTGTTCCATTCGTTTGATTTATGCAATAAGAAGCATTCAGTATTTTTTTAGCCACTAGTCGCATTATTTTCTGGGGTTTTCGCATGAACGTAACTGGCACATATGAGACGGTAGTCAACGTGACTGGGTTTCTTGTTGCGGTTTGAAGAGATTAGAAAAATTACACCTCAGTTGCCTTTGTTTGATACATGCTAAGGAAGCAACTAAAAGAGTTTTCAGTCTTTTTTTAGCCACTTGTCACATTAATTTCTGGGTTTTTTTTTTTTTTTACACTGTACATTGATCACTTTGGCTTATGGAAAGTTTCAATGTGCAGCATTTATTGTGGGCTGAGTTAGAAAGGCAAATCCAGTTAAGGGCTCGGGAGGGGAAGGGGGCGGGTGCATTGAGGGTTTAAGGGAAGTAACTCTTGAAAGCTTGAAAGGGGCTTGAAAAGACCAAAACATGGTCTTCTACACCCCTATTTTCTTAAATGTTTGCCCATTTTCAGTGAAATCCGGCATGTGTGGATGGTGCAGGCCTGGCAGTTTGCCAAGGACTGCACAGCAGCCTTTAAAGAAGACTTTAAATCCACTTATATGCCGTTTTTTTTTTTCACTGTTTTTTATCGCTAAATTTTGGCGCCATTTTGGAGCGATTTTGAAGCTCTCTGATTGGCTGTTGAATATCTAAAGTCTTTTCTGATTGGCTGTTGGTTCCCATTCTGATTTGGGCTGTTGGTTCCCATTCTGATTTCCTTAAAGCTTCCCTGATTGGATAATTTCAGAGAGGGAAGAGATTTGATTGGCTGATGGGAAGGGGGGGGATATCTGTTTATTCTTATTAACCTTTTACCACACAATGACGCCTTTTAACACCCCTGAAAGAGAAGGCTTTTGAAAATAATCTGAGGAAAGGAGACAATGCAGGTTACCAGCATTTTCTCCTTTTCCCACAATGTTTTCTACCCTATCAAAGAAAAAATTGATTTTTAGTTATTCTTACATCTTACTGTATCTTTATGGCCTACTTCTAAATTCTTCAAACAAGAACAAGATTTTTTTATCGGAAAAAGTTTCCTCAACACCAACCAGTTGCTTCTGAATTTTTATATTTTTGCGCAGCGATTAAACATAAAATTGACTTTCGACTCTCGCGGTCGTCAAAATTGGTTCAATGTTTTCATGACCCTGGTAAGAAAACAGGGAAAAATTTTGTTTACCTTTCTTTGATTTGTTTAACAGGTATCCTCCAAAAGTGTCAAAGTAGATTTTACGATTTTATGCGCAGCACGTATCAGTCACGTATGGGTGAGATGGTCATCGTAACCAAATCATTGGCCCTAGTGAGAGAAAATGAAAAAGAGAAAAAGCCCTATAATTGACTTTAAGCAACAGTTGTCGTCTGCTATAAAATATTCCGTAAGTCGAATTTTCATGTTTTCGCGGGTACGTAACCGGCACCTGCGAGACAACAGACGACCTAAATGGGTTTGTTGTCACGGTAAAAAAAGACTGGAGAAGTAAAAAACAGATATTAGAAATTAAGTTCCCTATATTTGACCGATTAAGCAACAGGTGTCATCTGCTATGGAGTGTTCCGCAAGTCGATTTTTCGCGTTTTCGCGGATACGTAACCGGCACCTATGAGATGGTAGTCAACATAAATAGATTTGTCGTCACGGTATAAAGAGATTGGAGGGAAAAAATATGCATTAAAAATTTTGTTCCATTCGTTTGATTTATGCAATAAGAAGCATTCAGTACTTTTTTAGCCACTAGTCGCATTATTTTCTGGGGTTTTCGCATGAACGTAACTGGCACATATGAGACGGTAGTCAACGTGACTGGGTTTCTTGTTGCGGTTTGAAGAGATTAGAAAAATTACACCTCAGTTGCCTTTGTTTGATACATGCTAAGGAAGCAACTAAAAGAGTTTTCAGTCTTTTTTTAGCCACTTGTCACATTAATTTCTGGTTTTTTTTTTTTTTTACACTGTACATTGATCACTTTGGCTTATGGAAAGTTTCAATGTGCAGCATTTATTGTGGGCTGAGTTAGAAAGGCAAATCCAGTTAAGGGCTCGGGAGGGGAAGTGGGCGGGTGCATTGAGGGTTTAAGGGAAGTAACTCTTGAAAGCTTGAAAGGGGCTTGAAAAGACCAAAACATGGTCTTCTACACCCCTATTTTCTTAAATGTTTGCCCATTTTCAGTGAAATCCGGCATGTGTGGATGGTGCAGGCCTGGCAGTTTGCCAAGGACTGCACAGCAGCCTTTAAAGAAGACTTTAAATCCACTTATATGCCGTTTTTTTTTTCACTGTTTTTATCGCTAAATTTTGGCGCCATTTTGGAGCGATTTTGAAGCTCTCTGATTGGCTGTTGAATATCTAAAGTCTTTTCTGATTGGCTGTTGGTTCCCATTCTGATTTGGGCTGTTGGTTCCCATTCTGATTTCCTTAAAGCTTCCCTGATTGGATAATTTCAGAGAGGGAAGAGATTTGATTGGCTGATGGGAAGGGGGGGATATCTGTTTATTCTTATTAACCTTTTACCACACAATGACGCCTTTTAACACCCCTGAAAGAGAAGGCTTTTGAAAATAATCTGAGGAAAGGAGACAATGCAGGTTACCAGCATTTTCTCCTTTTCCCACAATGTTTTCTACCCTATCAAAGAAAAAATTGATTTTTAGTTATTCTTACATCTTACTGTATCTTTATGGCCTACTTCTAAATTCTTCAAACAAGAACAAGATTTTTTTATCGGAAAAAGTTTCCTCAACACCAACCAGTTGCTTCTGAATTTTTATATTTTTGCGCAGCGATTAAACATAAAATTGACTTTCGACTCTCGCGGTCGTCAAAATTGGTTCAATGTTTTCATGACCCTGGTAAGAAAACAGGGAAAAATTTTGTTTACCTTTCTTTGATTTGTTTAACAGGTATCCTCCAAAAGTGTCAAAGTAGATTTTACGATTTTATGCGCAGCACGTATCAGTCACGTATGGGTGAGATGGTCATCGTAACCAAATCATTGGCCCTAGTGAGAGAAAATGAAAAAGAGAAAAAGCCCTATAATTGACTTTAAGCAACAGTTTTCATCTGCTATAAAATATTCCGTAAGTCGAATTTTCATGTTTTCGCGGGTACGTAACCGGCACCTGCGAGACAACAGACGACCTAAATGGGTTTGTTGTCACGGTAAAAAAAGACTGGAGAAGTAAAAAACAGATATTAGAAATTAAGTTCCCTATATTTGACCGATTAAGCAACAGGTGTCATCTGCTATGGAGTGTTCCGCAAGTCGATTTTTCGCGTTTTCGCGGATACGTAACCGGCACCTATGAGATGGTAGTCAACATAAATAGATTTGTCGTCACGGTATAAAGAGATTGGAGGGAAAAAATATGCATTAAAAATTTTGTTCCATTCGTTTGATTTATGCAATAAGAAGCATTCAGTATTTTTTTAGCCACTAGTCGCATTATTTTCTGGGGTTTTCGCATGAACGTAACTGGCACATATGAGACGGTAGTCAACGTGACTGGGTTTCTTGTTGCGGTTTGAAGAGATTAGAAAAATTACACCTCAGTTGCCTTTGTTTGATACATGCTAAGGAAGCAACTAAAAGAGTTTTCAGTCTTTTTTTAGCCACTTGTCACATTAATTTCTGGGTTTTTTTTTTTTTTTACACTGTACATTGATCACTTTGGCTTATGGAAAGTTTCAATGTGCAGCATTTATTGTGGGCTGAGTTAGAAAGGCAAATCCAGTTAAGGGCTCGGGAGGGGAAGGGGGCGGGTGCATTGAGGGTTTAAGGGAAGTAACTCTTGAAAGCTTGAAAGGGGCTTGAAAAGACCAAAACATGGTCTTCTACACCCCTATTTTCTTAAATGTTTGCCCATTTTCAGTGAAATCCGGCATGTGTGGATGGTGCAGGCCTGGCAGTTTGCCAAGGACTGCACAGCAGCCTTTAAAGAAGACTTTAAATCCACTTATATGCCGTTTTTTTTTTTCACTGTTTTTTATCGCTAAATTTTGGCGCCATTTTGGAGCGATTTTGAAGCTCTCTGATTGGCTGTTGAATATCTAAAGTCTTTTCTGATTGGCTGTTGGTTCCCATTCTGATTTGGGCTGTTGGTTCCCATTCTGATTTCCTTAAAGCTTCCCTGATTGGATAATTTCAGAGAGGGAAGAGATTTGATTGGCTGATGGGAAGGGGGGGATATCTGTTTATTCTTATTAACCTTTTACCACACAATGACGCCTTTTAACACCCCTGAAAGAGAAGGCTTTTGAAAATAATCTGAGGAAAGGAGACAATGCAGGTTACCAGCATTTTCTCCTTTTCCCACAATGTTTTCTACCCTATCAAAGAAAAAATTGATTTTTAGTTATTCTTACATCTTACTGTATCTTTATGGCCTACTTCTAAATTCTTCAAACAAGAACAAGATTTTTTTATCGGAAAAAGTTTCCTCAACACCAACCAGTTGCTTCTGAATTTTTATATTTTTGCGCAGCGATTAAACATAAAATTGACTTTCGACTCTCGCGGTCGTCAAAATTGGTTCAATGTTTTCATGACCCTGGTAAGAAAACAGGGAAAAATTTTGTTTACCTTTCTTTGATTTGTTTAACAGGTATCCTCCAAAAGTGTCAAAGTAGATTTTACGATTTTATGCGCAGCACGTATCAGTCACGTATGGGTGAGATGGTCATCGTAACCAAATCATTGGCCCTAGTGAGAGAAAATGAAAAAGAGAAAAAGCCCTATAATTGACTTTAAGCAACAGTTGTCGTCTGCTATAAAATATTCCGTAAGTCGAATTTTCATGTTTTCGCGGGTACGTAACCGGCACCTGCGAGACAACAGACGACCTAAATGGGTTTGTTGTCACGGTAAAAAAAGACTGGAGAAGTAAAAAACAGATATTAGAAATTAAGTTCCCTATATTTGACCGATTAAGCAACAGGTGTCATCTGCTATGGAGTGTTCCGCAAGTCGATTTTTCGCGTTTTCGCGGATACGTAACCGGCACCTATGAGATGGTAGTCAACATAAATAGATTTGTCGTCACGGTATAAAGAGATTGGAGGGAAAAAATATGCATTAAAAATTTTGTTCCATTCGTTTGATTTATGCAATAAGAAGCATTCAGTATTTTTTTAGCCACTAGTCGCATTATTTTCTGGGGTTTTCGCATGAACGTAACTGGCACATATGAGACGGTAGTCAACGTGACTGGGTTTCTTGTTGCGGTTTGAAGAGATTAGAAAAATTACACCTCAGTTGCCTTTGTTTGATACATGCTAAGGAAGCAACTAAAAGAGTTTTCAGTCTTTTTTTAGCCACTTGTCACATTAATTTCTGGGTTTTTTTTTTTTTTTACACTGTACATTGATCACTTTGGCTTATGGAAAGTTTCAATGTGCAGCATTTATTGTGGGCTGAGTTAGAAAGGCAAATCCAGTTAAGGGCTCGGGAGGGGAAGGGGGCGGGTGCATTGAGGGTTTAAGGGAAGTAACTCTTGAAAGCTTGAAAGGGGCTTGAAAAGACCAAAACATGGTCTTCTACACCCCTATTTTCTTAAATGTTTGCCCATTTTCAGTGAAATCCGGCATGTGTGGATGGTGCAGGCCTGGCAGTTTGCCAAGGACTGCACAGCAGCCTTTAAAGAAGACTTTAAATACACTTATATGCCGTTTTTTTTTTCACTGTTTTTTATCGCTAAATTTTGGCGCCATTTTGGAGCGATTTTGAAGCTCTCTGATTGGCTGTTGAATATCTAAAGTCTTTTCTGATTGGCTGTTGGTTCCCATTCTGATTTGGGCTGTTGGTTCCCATTCTGATTTCCTTAAAGCTTCCCTGATTGGATAATTTCAGAGAGGGAAGAGATTTGATTGGCTGATGGGAAGGGGGGGGATATCTGTTTATTCTTATTAACCTTTTACCACACAATGACGCCTTTTAACACGCCTGAAAGAGAAGGCTTTTGAAAATAATCTGAGGAAAGGAGACAATGCAGGTTACCAGCATTTTCTCCTTTTCCCACAATGTTTTCTACCCTATCAAAGAAAAAATTGATTTTTAGTTATTCTTACATCTTACTGTATCTTTATGGCCTACTTCTAAATTCTTCAAACAAGAACAAGATTTTTTTATCGGAAAAAGTTTCCTCAACACCAACCAGTTGCTTCTGAATTTTTATATTTTTGCGCAGCGATTAAACATAAAATTGACTTTCGACTCTCGCGGTCGTCAAAATTGGTTCAATGTTTTCATGACCCTGGTAAGAAAACAGGGAAAAATTTTGTTTACCTTTCTTTGATTTGTTTAACAGGTATCCTCCAAAAGTGTCAAAGTAGATTTTACGATTTTATGCGCAGCACGTATCAGTCACGTATGGGTGAGATGGTCATCGTAACCAAATCATTGGCCCTAGTGAGAGAAAATGAAAAAGAGAAAAAGCCCTATAATTGACTTTAAGCAACAGTTGTCGTCTGCTATAAAATATTCCGTAAGTCGAATTTTCATGTTTTCGCGGGTACGTAACCGGCACCTGCGAGACAACAGACGACCTAAATGGGTTTGTTGTCACGGTAAAAAAAGACTGGAGAAGTAAAAAACAGATATTAGAAATTAAGTTCCCTATATTTGACCGATTAAGCAACAGGTGTCATCTGCTATGGAGTGTTCCGCAAGTCGATTTTTCGCGTTTTCGCGGATACGTAACCGGCACCTATGAGATGGTAGTCAACATAAATAGATTTGTCGTCACGGTATAAAGAGATTGGAGGGAAAAAATATGCATTAAAAATTTTGTTCCATTCGTTTGATTTATGCAATAAGAAGCATTCAGTATTTTTTTAGCCACTAGTCGCATTACTTTCTGGGGTTTTCGCATGAACGTAACTGGCACATATGAGACGGTAGTCAACGTGACTGGGTTTCTTGTTGCGGTTTGAAGAGATTAGAAAAATTACACCTCAGTTGCCTTTGTTTGATACATGCTAAGGAAGCAACTAAAAGAGTTTTCAGTCTTTTTTTAGCCACTTGTCACATTAATTTCTGGGTTTTTTTTTTTTTTACACTGTACATTGATCACTTTGGCTTATGGAAAGTTTCAATGTGCAGCATTTATTGTGGGCTGAGTTAGAAAGGCAAATCCAGTTAAGGGCTCGGGAGGGGAAGGGGGCGGGTGCATTGAGGGTTTAAGGGAAGTAACTCTTGAAAGCTTGAAAGGGGCTTGAAAAGACCAAAACATGGTCTTCTACACCCCTATTTTCTTAAATGTTTGCCCATTTTCAGTGAAATCCGGCATGTGTGGATGGTGCAGGCCTGGCAGTTTGCCAAGGACTGCACAGCAGCCTTTAAAGAAGACTTTAAATACACTTATATGCCGTTTTTTTTTTTCACTGTTTTTTATCGCTAAATTTTGGCGCCATTTTGGAGCGATTTTGAAGCTCTCTGATTGGCTGTTGAATATCTAAAGTCTTTTCTGATTGGCTGTTGGTTCCCATTCTGATTTGGGCTGTTGGTTCCCATTCTGATTTCCTTAAAGCTTCCCTGATTGGATAATTTCAGAGAGGGAAGAGATTTGATTGGCTGATGGGAAGGGGGGGGATATCTGTTTATTCTTATTAACCTTTTACCACACAATGACGCCTTTTAACACGCCTGAAAGAGAAGGCTTTTGAAAATAATCTGAGGAAAGGAGACAATGCAGGTTACCAGCATTTTCTCCTTTTCCCACAATGTTTTCTACCCTATCAAAGAAAAAATTGATTTTTAGTTATTCTTACATCTTACTGTATCTTTATGGCCTACTTCTAAATTCTTCAAACAAGAACAAGATTTTTTATCGGAAAAAGTTTCCTCAACACCAACCAGTTGCTTCTGAATTTTTATATTTTTGCGCAGCGATTAAACATAAAATTGACTTTCGACTCTCGCGGTCGTCAAAATTGGTTCAATGCTTTCATGACCCTGGTAAGAAAACAGGGAAAAATTTTGTTTACCTTTCTTTGATTTGTTTAACAGGTATCCTCCAAAAGTGTCAAAGTAGATTTTACGATTTTATGCGCAGCACGTATCAGTCACGTATGGGTGAGATGGTCATCGTAACCAAATCATTGGCCCTAGTGAGAGAAAATGAAAAAGAGAAAAAGCCCTATAATTGACTTTAAGCAACAGTTGTCGTCTGCTATAAAATATTCCGTAAGTCGAATTTTCATGTTTTCACGGGTACGTAACCGGCACCTGCGAGACAACAGATGACCTAAATGGGTTTGTTGTCACGGTAAAAAAAGACTGGAGAAGTAAAAAACAGATATTAAAAATTAAGTTCCCTATATTTGACCGATTAAGCTACAGGTGTCATCTGCTATGGAGTGTTCCGCAAGTCGATTTTTCACGTTTTCGCGGATACGTAACCGGCACCTATGAGATGGTAGTCAACATAAATAGATTTGTCGTCACGGTATAAAGAGATTGGAGGGAAAAAATATGCATTAAAAATTTTGTTCCATTCGTTTGATTTATGCAATAAGAAGCATTCAGTATTTTTTTAGCCACTAGTCGCATTATTTTCTGGGGTTTTCGCATGAATGTAACTGGCACATATGAGACGGTAGTCAACGTGACTGGGTTTCTTGTTGCGGTTTGAAGAGATTAGAAAAATTACACCTCAGTTGCCTTTGTTTGATACATGCTAAGGAAGCAACTAAAAGAGTTTTCAGTCTTTTTTTAGCCACTTGTCACATTAATTTCTGGTTTTTTTTTTTTTTTACACTGTACATTGATCACTTTGGCTTATGGAAAGTTTCAATGTGCAGCATTTATTGTGGGCTGAGTTAGAAAGGCAAATCCAGTTAAGGGCTCGGGAGGGGAAGTGGGCGGGTGCATTGAGGGTTTAAGGGAAGTAACTCTTGAAAGCTTGAAAGGGGCTTGAAAAGACCAAAACATGGTCTTCTACACCCCTATTTTCTTAAATGTTTGCCCATTTTCAGTGAAATCCGGCATGTGTGGATGGTGCAGGCCTGGCAGTTTGCCAAGGACTGCACAGCAGCCTTTAAAGAAGACTTTAAATCCACTTATATGCCGTTTTTTTTTTCACTGTTTTTTATCGCTAAATTTTGGCGCCATTTTGGAGCGATTTTGAAGCTCTCTGATTGGCTGTTGAATATCTAAAGTCTTTTCTGATTGGCTGTTGGTTCCCATTCTGATTTGGGCTGTTGGTTCCCATTCTGATTTCCTTAAAGCTTCCCTGATTGGATAATTTCAGAGAGGGAAGAGATTTGATTGGCTGATGGGAAGGGGGGGGATATCTGTTTATTCTTATTAACCTTTTACCACACAATGACGCCTTTTAACACCCCTGAAAGAGAAGGCTTTTGAAAATAATCTGAGGAAAGGAGACAATGCAGGTTACCAGCATTTTCTCCTTTTCCCACAATGTTTTCTACCCTATCAAAGAAAAAATTGATTTTTAGTTATTCTTACATCTTACTGTATCTTTATGGCCTACTTCTAAATTCTTCAAACAAGAACAAGATTTTTTTATCGGAAAAAGTTTCCTCAACACCAACCAGTTGCTTCTGAATTTTTATATTTTTGCGCAGCGATTAAACATAAAATTGACTTTCGACTCTCGCGGTCGTCAAAATTGGTTCAATGTTTTCATGACCCTGGTAAGAAAACAGGGAAAAATTTTGTTTACCTTTCTTTGATTTGTTTAACAGGTATCCTCCAAAAGTGTCAAAGTAGATTTTACGATTTTATGCGCAGCACGTATCAGTCACGTATGGGTGAGATGGTCATCGTAACCAAATCATTGGCCCTAGTGAGAGAAAATGAAAAAGAGAAAAAGCCCTATAATTGACTTTAAGCAACAGTTTTCGTCTGCTATAAAATATTCCGTAAGTCGAATTTTCATGTTTTCGCGGGTACGTAACCGGCACCTGCGAGACAACAGACGACCTAAATGGGTTTGTTGTCACGGTAAAAAAAGACTGGAGAAGTAAAAAACAGATATTAGAAATTAAGTTCCCTATATTTGACCGATTAAGCAACAGGTGTCATCTGCTATGGAGTGTTCCGCAAGTCGATTTTTCGCGTTTTCGCGGATACGTAACCGGCACCTATGAGATGGTAGTCAACATAAATAGATTTGTCGTCACGGTATAAAGAGATTGGAGGGAAAAAATATGCATTAAAAATTTTGTTCCATTCGTTTGATTTATGCAATAAGAAGCATTCAGTATTTTTTTAGCCACTAGTCGCATTATTTTCTGGGGTTTTCGCATGAACGTAACTGGCACATATGAGACGGTAGTCAACGTGACTGGGTTTCTTGTTGCGGTTTGAAGAGATTAGAAAAATTACACCTCAGTTGCCTTTGTTTGATACATGCTAAGGAAGCAACTAAAAGAGTTTTCAGTCTTTTTTTAGCCACTTGTCACATTAATTTCTGGGTTTTTTTTTTTTTTTACACTGTACATTGATCACTTTGGCTTATGGAAAGTTTCAATGTGCAGCATTTATTGTGGGCTGAGTTAGAAAGGCAAATCCAGTTAAGGGCTCGGGAGGGGAAGGGGGCGGGTGCATTGAGGGTTTAAGGGAAGTAACTCTTGAAAGCTTGAAAGGGGCTTGAAAAGACCAAAACATGGTCTTCTACACCCCTATTTTCTTAAATGTTTGCCCATTTTCAGTGAAATCCGGCATGTGTGGATGGTGCAGGCCTGGCAGTTTGCCAAGGACTGCACAGCAGCCTTTAAAGAAGACTTTAAATACACTTATATGCCGTTTTTTTTTTTCACTGTTTTTTATCGCTAAATTTTGGCGCCATTTTGGAGCGATTTTGAAGCTCTCTGATTGGCTGTTGAATATCTAAAGTCTTTTCTGATTGGCTGTTGGTTCCCATTCTGATTTGGGCTGTTGGTTCCCATTCTGATTTCCTTAAAGCTTCCCTGATTGGATAATTTCAGAGAGGGAAGAGATTTGATTGGCTGATGGGAAGGGGGGGATATCTGTTTATTCTTATTAACCTTTTACCACACAATGACGCCTTTTAACACCCCTGAAAGAGAAGGCTTTTGAAAATAATCTGAGGAAAGGAGACAATGCAGGTTACCAGCATTTTCTCCTTTTCCCACAATGTTTTCTACCCTATCAAAGAAAAAATTGATTTTTAGTTATTCTTACATCTTACTGTATCTTTATGGCCTACTTCTAAATTCTTCAAACAAGAACAAGATTTTTTTATCGGAAAAAGTTTCCTCAACACCAACCAGTTGCTTCTGAATTTTTATATTTTTGCGCAGCGATTAAACATAAAATTGACTTTCGACTCTCGCGGTCGTCAAAATTGGTTCAATGTTTTCATGACCCTGGTAAGAAAACAGGGAAAAATTTTGTTTACCTTTCTTTGATTTGTTTAACAGGTATCCTCCAAAAGTGTCAAAGTAGATTTTACGATTTTATGCGCAGCACGTATCAGTCACGTATGGGTGAGATGGTCATCGTAACCAAATCATTGGCCCTAGTGAGAGAAAATGAAAAAGAGAAAAAGCCCTATAATTGACTTTAAGCAACAGTTGTCGTCTGCTATAAAATATTCCGTAAGTCGAATTTTCATGTTTTCGCGGGTACGTAACCGGCACCTGCGAGACAACAGACGACCTAAATGGGTTTGTTGTCACGGTAAAAAAAGACTGGAGAAGTAAAAAACAGATATTAGAAATTAAGTTCCCTATATTTGACCGATTAAGCAACAGGTGTCATCTGCTATGGAGTGTTCCGCAAGTCGATTTTTCGCGTTTTCGCGGATACGTAACCGGCACCTATGAGATGGTAGTCAACATAAATAGATTTGTCGTCACGGTATAAAGAGATTGGAGGGAAAAAATATGCATTAAAAATTTTGTTCCATTCGTTTGATTTATGCAATAAGAAGCATTCAGTATTTTTTTAGCCACTAGTCGCATTATTTTCTGGGGTTTTCGCATGAACGTAACTGGCACATATGAGACGGTAGTCAACGTGACTGGGTTTCTTGTTGCGGTTTGAAGAGATTAGAAAAATTACACCTCAGTTGCCTTTGTTTGATACATGCTAAGGAAGCAACTAAAAGAGTTTTCAGTCTTTTTTTAGCCACTTGTCACATTAATTTCTGGGTTTTTTTTTTTTTTACACTGTACATTGATCACTTTGGCTTATGGAAAGTTTCAATGTGCAGCATTTATTGTGGGCTGAGTTAGAAAGGCAAATCCAGTTAAGGGCTCGGGAGGGGAAGGGGGCGGGTGCATTGAGGGTTTAAGGGAAGTAACTCTTGAAAGCTTGAAAGGGGCTTGAAAAGACCAAAACATGGTCTTCTACACCCCTATTTTCTTAAATGTTTGCCCATTTTCAGTGAAATCCGGCATGTGTGGATGGTGCAGGCCTGGCAGTTTGCCAAGGACTGCACAGCAGCCTTTAAAGAAGACTTTAAATACACTTATATGCCGTTTTTTTTTTCACTGTTTTTTATCGCTAAATTTTGGCGCCATTTTGGAGCGATTTTGAAGCTCTCTGATTGGCTGTTGAATATCTAAAGTCTTTTCTGATTGGCTGTTGGTTCCCATTCTGATTTGGGCTGTTGGTTCCCATTCTGATTTCCTTAAAGCTTCCCTGATTGGATAATTTCAGAGAGGGAAGAGATTTGATTGGCTGATGGGAAGGGGGGGGATATCTGTTTATTCTTATTAACCTTTTACCACACAATGACGCCTTTTAACACGCCTGAAAGAGAAGGCTTTTGAAAATAATCTGAGGAAAGGAGACAATGCAGGTTACCAGCATTTTCTCCTTTTCCCACAATGTTTTCTACCCTATCAAAGAAAAAATTGATTTTTAGTTATTCTTACATCTTACTGTATCTTTATGGCCTACTTCTAAATTCTTCAAACAAGAACAAGATTTTTTATCGGAAAAAGTTTCCTCAACACCAACCAGTTGCTTCTGAATTTTTATATTTTTGCGCAGCGATTAAACATAAAATTGACTTTCGACTCTCGCGGTCGTCAAAATTGGTTCAATGCTTTCATGACCCTGGTAAGAAAACAGGGAAAAATTTTGTTTACCTTTCTTTGATTTGTTTAACAGGTATCCTCCAAAAGTGTCAAAGTAGATTTTACGATTTTATGCGCAGCACGTATCAGTCACGTATTAGTGAGATGGTCATCGTAACCAAATCATTGGCCCTAGTGAGAGAAAATGAAAAAGAGAAAAAGCCCTATAATTGACTTTAAGCAACAGTTGTCGTCTGCTATAAAATATTCCGTAAGTCGAATTTTCATGTTTTCACGGGTACGTAACCGGCACCTGCGAGACAACAGATGACCTAAATGGGTTTGTTGTCACGGTAAAAAAAGACTGGAGAAGTAAAAAACAGATATTAAAAATTAAGTTCCCTATATTTGACCGATTAAGCAACAGGTGTCATCTGCTATGGAGTGTTCCGCAAGTCGATTTTTCACGTTTTCGCGGATACGTAACCGGCACCTATGAGATGGTAGTCAACATAAATAGATTTGTCGTCACGGTATAAAGAGATTGGAGGGAAAAAATATGCATTAAAAATTTTGTTCCATTCGTTTGATTTATGCAATAAGAAGCATTCAGTATTTTTTTAGCCACTAGTCGCATTATTTTCTGGGGTTTTCGCATGAACGTAACTGGCACATATGAGACGGTAGTCAACGTGACTGGGTTTCTTGTTGCGGTTTGAAGAGATTAGAAAAATTACACCTCAGTTGCCTTTGTTTGATACATGCTAAGGAAGCAACTAAAAGAGTTTTCAGTCTTTTTTTAGCCACTTGTCACATTAATTTCTGGTTTTTTTTTTTTTTTACACTGTACATTGATCACTTTGGCTTATGGAAAGTTTCAATGTGCAGCATTTATTGTGGGCTGAGTTAGAAAGGCAAATCCAGTTAAGGGCTCGGGAGGGGAAGTGGGCGGGTGCATTGAGGGTTTAAGGGAAGTAACTCTTGAAAGCTTGAAAGGGGCTTGAAAAGACCAAAACATGGTCTTCTACACCCCTATTTTCTTAAATGTTTGCCCATTTTCAGTGAAATCCGGCATGTGTGGATGGTGCAGGCCTGGCAGTTTGCCAAGGACTGCACAGCAGCCTTTAAAGAAGACTTTAAATCCACTTATATGCCGTTTTTTTTTTCACTGTTTTTTATCGCTAAATTTTGGCGCCATTTTGGAGCGATTTTGAAGCTCTCTGATTGGCTGTTGAATATCTAAAGTCTTTTCTGATTGGCTGTTGGTTCCCATTCTGATTTGGGCTGTTGGTTCCCATTCTGATTTCCTTAAAGCTTCCCTGATTGGATAATTTCAGAGAGGGAAGAGATTTGATTGGCTGATGGGAAGGGGGGGGATATCTGTTTATTCTTATTAACCTTTTACCACACAATGACGCCTTTTAACACCCCTGAAAGAGAAGGCTTTTGAAAATAATCTGAGGAAAGGAGACAATGCAGGTTACCAGCATTTTCTCCTTTTCCCACAATGTTTTCTACCCTATCAAAGAAAAAATTGATTTTTAGTTATTCTTACATCTTACTGTATCTTTATGGCCTACTTCTAAATTCTTCAAACAAGAACAAGATTTTTTTATCGGAAAAAGTTTCCTCAACACCAACCAGTTGCTTCTGAATTTTTATATTTTTGCGCAGCGATTAAACATAAAATTGACTTTCGACTCTCGCGGTCGTCAAAATTGGTTCAATGTTTTCATGACCCTGGTAAGAAAACAGGGAAAAATTTTGTTTACCTTTCTTTGATTTGTTTAACAGGTATCCTCCAAAAGTGTCAAAGTAGATTTTACGATTTTATGCGCAGCACGTATCAGTCACGTATGGGTGAGATGGTCATCGTAACCAAATCATTGGCCCTAGTGAGAGAAAATGAAAAAGAGAAAAAGCCCTATAATTGACTTTAAGCAACAGTTTTCGTCTGCTATAAAATATTCCGTAAGTCGAATTTTCATGTTTTCGCGGGTACGTAACCGGCACCTGCGAGACAACAGACGACCTAAATGGGTTTGTTGTCACGGTAAAAAAAGACTGGAGAAGTAAAAAACAGATATTAGAAATTAAGTTCCCTATATTTGACCGATTAAGCAACAGGTGTCATCTGCTATGGAGTGTTCCGCAAGTCGATTTTTCGCGTTTTCGCGGATACGTAACCGGCACCTATGAGATGGTAGTCAACATAAATAGATTTGTCGTCACGGTATAAAGAGATTGGAGGGAAAAAATATGCATTAAAAATTTTGTTCCATTCGTTTGATTTATGCAATAAGAAGCATTCAGTATTTTTTTAGCCACTAGTCGCATTATTTTCTGGGGTTTTCGCATGAACGTAACTGGCACATATGAGACGGTAGTCAACGTGACTGGGTTTCTTGTTGCGGTTTGAAGAGATTAGAAAAATTACACCTCAGTTGCCTTTGTTTGATACATGCTAAGGAAGCAACTAAAAGAGTTTTCAGTCTTTTTTTAGCCACTTGTCACATTAATTTCTGGGTTTTTTTTTTTTTTTACACTGTACATTGATCACTTTGGCTTATGGAAAGTTTCAATGTGCAGCATTTATTGTGGGCTGAGTTAGAAAGGCAAATCCAGTTAAGGGCTCGGGAGGGGAAGGGGGCGGGTGCATTGAGGGTTTAAGGGAAGTAACTCTTGAAAGCTTGAAAGGGGCTTGAAAAGACCAAAACATGGTCTTCTACACCCCTATTTTCTTAAATGTTTGCCCATTTTCAGTGAAATCCGGCATGTGTGGATGGTGCAGGCCTGGCAGTTTGCCAAGGACTGCACAGCAGCCTTTAAAGAAGACTTTAAATCCACTTATATGCCGTTTTTTTTTTTCACTGTTTTTTATCGCTAAATTTTGGCGCCATTTTGGAGCGATTTTGAAGCTCTCTGATTGGCTGTTGAATATCTAAAGTCTTTTCTGATTGGCTGTTGGTTCCCATTCTGATTTGGGCTGTTGGTTCCCATTCTGATTTCCTTAAAGCTTCCCTGATTGGATAATTTCAGAGAGGGAAGAGATTTGATTGGCTGATGGGAAGGGGGGGGATATCTGTTTATTCTTATTAACCTTTTACCACACAATGACGCCTTTTAACACCCCTGAAAGAGAAGGCTTTTGAAAATAATCTGAGGAAAGGAGACAATGCAGGTTACCAGCATTTTCTCCTTTTCCCACAATGTTTTCTACCCTATCAAAGAAAAAATTGATTTTTAGTTATTCTTACATCTTACTGTATCTTTATGGCCTACTTCTAAATTCTTCAAACAAGAACAAGATTTTTTTATCGGAAAAAGTTTCCTCAACACCAACCAGTTGCTTCTGAATTTTTATATTTTTGCGCAGCGATTAAACATAAAATTGACTTTCGACTCTCGCGGTCGTCAAAATTGGTTCAATGTTTTCATGACCCTGGTAAGAAAACAGGGAAAAATTTTGTTTACCTTTCTTTGATTTGTTTAACAGGTATCCTCCAAAAGTGTCAAAGTAGATTTTACGATTTTATGCGCAGCACGTATCAGTCACGTATGGGTGAGATTGTCATCGTAACCAAATCATTGGCCCTAGTGAGAGAAAATGAAAAAGAGAAAAAGCCCTATAATTGACTTTAAGCAACAGTTGTCGTCTGCTATAAAATATTCCGTAAGTCGAATTTTCATGTTTTCGCGGGTACGTAACCGGCACCTGCGAGACAACAGACGACCTAAATGGGTTTGTTGTCACGGTAAAAAAAGACTGGAGAAGTAAAAAACAGATATTAGAAATTAAGTTCCCTATATTTGACCGATTAAGCAACAGGTGTCATCTGCTATGGAGTGTTCCGCAAGTCGATTTTTCGCGTTTTCGCGGATACGTAACCGGCACCTATGAGATGGTAGTCAACATTAATAGATTTGTCGTCACGGTATAAAAAGATTGGAGGGAAAAAATATGCATTAAAAATTTTGTTCCATTCGTTTGATTTATGCAATAAGAAGCATTCAGTATTTTTTTAGCCACTAGTCGCATTATTTTCTGGGGTTTTCGCATGAACGTAACTGGCACATATGAGACGGTAGTCAACGTGACTGGGTTTCTTGTTGCGGTTTGAAGAGATTAGAAAAATTACACCTCAGTTGCCTTTGTTTGATACATGCTAAGGAAGCAACTAAAAGAGTTTTCAGTCTTTTTTTAGCCACTTGTCACATTAATTTCTGGGTTTTTTTTTTTTTTTACACTGTACATTGATCACTTTGGCTTATGGAAAGTTTCAATGTGCAGCATTTATTGTGGGCTGAGTTAGAAAGGCAAATCCAGTTAAGGGCTCGGGAGGGGAAGGGGGCGGGTGCATTGAGGGTTTAAGGGAAGTAACTCTTGAAAGCTTGAAAGGGGTTTGAAAAGACCAAAACATGGTCTTCTACACCCCTATTTTCTTAAATGTTTGCCCATTTTCAGTGAAATCCGGCATGTGTGGATGGTGCAGGCCTGGCAGTTTGCCAAGGACTGCACAGCAGCCTTTAAAGAAGACTTTAAATCCACTTATATGCCGTTTTTTTTTTTCACTGTTTTTTATCGCTAAATTTTGGCGCCATTTTGGAGCGATTTTGAAGCTCTCTGATTGGCTGTTGAATATCTAAAGTCTTTTCTGATTGGCTGTTGGTTCCCATTCTGATTTGGGCTGTTGGTTCCCATTCTGATTTCCTTAAAGCTTCCCTGATTGGATAATTTCAGAGAGGGAAGAGATTTGATTGGCTGATGGGAAGGGGGGGGATATCTGTTTATTCTTATTAACCTTTTACCACACAATGACGCCTTTTAACACCCCTGAAAGAGAAGGCTTTTGAAAATAATCTGAGGAAAGGAGACAATGCAGGTTACCAGCATTTTCTCCTTTTCCCACAATGTTTTCTACCCTATCAAAGAAAAAATTGATTTTTAGTTATTCTTACATCTTACTGTATCTTTATGGCCTACTTCTAAATTCTTCAAACAAGAACAAGATTTTTTTATCGGAAAAAGTTTCCTCAACACCAACCAGTTGCTTCTGAATTTTTATATTTTTGCGCAGCGATTAAACATAAAATTGACTTTCGACTCTCGCGGTCGTCAAAATTGGTTCAATGTTTTCATGACCCTGGTAAGAAAACAGGGAAAAATTTTGTTTACCTTTCTTTGATTTGTTTAACAGGTATCCTCCAAAAGTGTCAAAGTAGATTTTACGATTTTATGCGCAGCACGTATCAGTCACGTATGGGTGAGATGGTCATCGTAACCAAATCATTGGCCCTAGTGAGAGAAAATGAAAAAGAGAAAAAGCCCTATAATTGACTTTAAGCAACAGTTGTCGTCTGCTATAAAATATTCCGTAAGTCGAATTTTCATGTTTTCGCGGGTACGTAACCGGCACCTGCGAGACAACAGACAACCTAAATGGGTTTGTTGTCACGGTAAAAAAAGACTGGAGAAGTAAAAAACAGATATTAGAAATTAAGTTCCCTATATTTGACCGATTAAGCAACAGGTGTCATCTGCTATGGAGTGTTCCGCAAGTCGATTTTTCGCGTTTTCGCGGATACGTAACCGGCACCTATGAGATGGTAGTCAACATAAATAGATTTGTCGTCACGGTATAAAGAGATTGGAGGGAAAAAATATGCATTAAAAATTTTGTTCCATTCGTTTGATTTATGCAATAAGAAGCATTCAGTATTTTTTTAGCCACTAGTCGCATTATTTTCTGGGGTTTTCGCATGAACGTAACTGGCACATATGAGACGGTAGTCAACGTGACTGGGTTTCTTGTTGCGGTTTGAAGAGATTAGAAAAATTACACCTCAGTTGCCTTTGTTTGATACATGCTAAGGAAGCAACTAAAAGAGTTTTCAGTCTTTTTTTAGCCACTTGTCACATTAATTTCTGGGTTTTTTTTTTTTTTTACACTGTACATTGATCACTTTGGCTTATGGAAAGTTTCAATGTGCAGCATTTATTGTGGGCTGAGTTAGAAAGGCAAATCCAGTTAAGGGCTCGGGAGGGGAAGGGGGCGGGTGCATTGAGGGTTTAAGGGAAGTAACTCTTGAAAGCTTGAAAGGGGCTTGAAAAGACCAAAACATGGTCTTCTACACCCCTATTTTCTTAAATGTTTGCCCATTTTCAGTGAAATCCGGCATGTGTGGATGGTGCAGGCCTGGCAGTTTGCCAAGGACTGCACAGCAGCCTTTAAAGAAGACTTTAAATCCACCTATATGCCGTTTTTTTTTTCACTGTTTTTTATCGCTAAATTTTGGCGCCATTTTGGAGCGATTTTGAAGCTCTCTGATTGGCTGTTGAATATCTAAAGTCTTTTCTGATTGGCTGTTGGTTCCCATTCTGATTTGGGCTGTTGGTTCCCATTCTGATTTCCTTAAAGCTTCCCTGATTGGATAATTTCAGAGAGGGAAGAGATTTGATTGGCTGATGGGAAGGGGGGGGATATCTGTTTATTCTTATTAACCTTTTACCACACAATGACGCCTTTTAACACCCCTGAAAGAGAAGGCTTTTGAAAATAATCTGAGGAAAGGAGACAATGCAGGTTACCAGCATTTTCTCCTTTTCCCACAATGTTTTCTACCCTATCAAAGAAAAAATTGATTTTTAGTTATTCTTACATCTTACTGTATCTTTATGGCCTACTTCTAAATTCTTCAAACAAGAACAAGATTTTTTTATCGGAAAAAGTTTCCTCAACACCAACCAGTTGCTTCTGAATTTTTATATTTTTGCGCAGCGATTAAACATAAAATTGACTTTCGACTCTCGCGGTCGTCAAAATTGGTTCAATGTTTTCATGACCCTGGTAAGAAAACAGGGAAAAATTTTGTTTACCTTTCTTTGATTTGTTTAACAGGTATCCTCCAAAAGTGTCAAAGTAGATTTTACGATTTTATGCGCAGCACGTATCAGTCACGTATGGGTGAGATGGTCATCGTAACCAAATCATTGGCCCTAGTGAGAGAAAATGAAAAAGAGAAAAAGCCCTATAATTGACTTTAAGCAACAGTTGTCGTCTGCTATAAAATATTCCGTAAGTCGAATTTTCATGTTTTCGCGGGTACGTAACCGGCACCTGCGAGACAACAGATGACCTAAATGGGTTTGTTGTCACGGTAAAAAAAGACTGGAGAAGTAAAAAACAGATATTAAAAATTAAGTTCCCTATATTTGACCGATTAAGCAACAGGTGTCATCTGCTATGGAGTGTTCCGCAAGTCGATTTTTCACGTTTTCGCGGATACGTAACCGGCACCTATGAGATGGTAGTCAACATAAATAGATTTGTCGTCACGGTATAAAGAGATTGGAGGGAAAAAATATGCATTAAAAATTTTGTTCCATTCGTTTGATTTATGCAATAAGAAGCATTCAGTATTTTTTTAGCCACTAGTCGCATTATTTTCTGGGGTTTTCGCATGAACGTAACTGGCACATATGAGATGGTAGTCAACGTGACTGGGTTTCTTGTTGCGGTTTGAAGAGATTAGAAAAATTACACCTCAGTTGCCTTTGTTTGATACATGCTAAGGAAGCAACTAAAAGAGTTTTCAGTCTTTTTTTAGCCACTTGTCACATTAATTTCTGGTTTTTTTTTTTTTTTACACTGTACATTGATCACTTTGGCTTATGGAAAGTTTCAATGTGCAGCATTTATTGTGGGCTGAGTTAGAAAGGCAAATCCAGTTAAGGGCTCGGGAGGGGAAGTGGGCGGGTGCATTGAGGGTTTAAGGGAAGTAACTCTTGAAAGCTTGAAAGGGGCTTGAAAAGACCAAAACATGGTCTTCTACACCCCTATTTTCTTAAATGTTTGCCCATTTTCAGTGAAATCCGGCATGTGTGGATGGTGCAGGCCTGGCAGTTTGCCAAGGACTGCACAGCAGCCTTTAAAGAAGACTTTAAATCCACTTATATGCCGTTTTTTTTTTCACTGTTTTTTATCGCTAAATTTTGGCGCCATTTTGGAGCGATTTTGAAGCTCTCTGATTGGCTGTTGAATATCTAAAGTCTTTTCTGATTGGCTGTTGGTTTCCATTCTGATTTGGGCTGTTGGTTCCCATTCTGATTTCCTTAAAGCTTCCCTGATTGGATAATTTCAGAGAGGGAAGAGATTTGATTGGCTGATGGGAAGGGGGGGGATATCTGTTTATTCTTATTAACCTTTTACCACACAATGACGCCTTTTAACACCCCTGAAAGAGAAGGCTTTTGAAAATAATCTGAGGAAAGGAGACAATGCAGGTTACCAGCATTTTCTCCTTTTCCCACAATGTTTTCTACCCTATCAAAGAAAAAATTGATTTTTAGTTATTCTTACATCTTACTGTATCTTTATGGCCTACTTCTAAATTCTTCAAACAAGAACAAGATTTTTTTATCGGAAAAAGTTTCCTCAACACCAACCAGTTGCTTCTGAATTTTTATATTTTTGCGCAGCGATTAAACATAAAATTGACTTTCGACTCTCGCGGTCGTCAAAATTGGTTCAATGTTTTCATGACCCTGGTAAGAAAACAGGGAAAAATTTTGTTTACCTTTCTTTGATTTGTTTAACAGGTATCCTCCAAAAGTGTCAAAGTAGATTTTACGATTTTATGCGCAGCACGTATCAGTCACGTATGGGTGAGATTGTCATCGTAACCAAATCATTGGCCCTAGTGAGAGAAAATGAAAAAGAGAAAAAGCCCTATAATTGACTTTAAGCAACAGTTTTCGTCTGCTATAAAATATTCCGTAAGTCGAATTTTCATGTTTTCGCGGGTACGTAACCGGCACCTGCGAGACAACAGACGACCTAAATGGGTTTGTTGTCACGGTAAAAAAAGACTGGAGAAGTAAAAAACAGATATTAGAAATTAAGTTCCCTATATTTGACCGATTAAGCAACAGGTGTCATCTGCTATGGAGTGTTCCGCAAGTCGATTTTTCGCGTTTTCGCGGATACGTAACCGGCACCTATGAGATGGTAGTCAACATAAATAGATTTGTCGTCACGGTATAAAGAGATTGGAGGGAAAAAATATGCATTAAAAATTTTGTTCCATTCGTTTGATTTATGCAATAAGAAGCCTTCAGTATTTTTTTAGCCACTTGTCGCATTATTTTCTGGGGTTTTCGCATGAACGTAACTGGCACATATGAGACGGTAGTCAACGTGACTGGGTTTCTTGTTGCGGTTTGAAGAGATTAGAAAAATTACACCTCAGTTGCCTTTGTTTGATACATGCTAAGGAAGCAACTAAAAGAGTTTTCAGTCTTTTTTTAGCCACTTGTCACATTAATTTCTGGGTTTTTTTTTTTTTTTACACTGTACATTGATCACTTTGGCTTATGGAAAGTTTCAATGTGCAGCATTTATTGTGGGCTGAGTTAGAAAGGCAAATCCAGTTAAGGGCTCGGGAGGGGAAGGGGGCGGGTGCATTGAGGGTTTAAGGGAAGTAACTCTTGAAAGCTTGAAAGGGGCTTGAAAAGACCAAAACATGGTCTTCTACACCCCTATTTTCTTAAATGTTTGCCCATTTTCAGTGAAATCCGGCATGTGTGGATGGTGCAGGCCTGGCAGTTTGCCAAGGACTGCACAGCAGCCTTTAAAGAAGACTTTAAATCCACTTATATGCCGTTTTTTTTTTTCACTGTTTTTTATCGCTAAATTTTGGCGCCATTTTGGAGCGATTTTGAAGCTCTCTGATTGGCTGTTGAATATCTAAAGTCTTTTCTGATTGGCTGTTGGTTCCCATTCTGATTTGGGCTGTTGGTTCCCATTCTGATTTCCTTAAAGCTTCCCTGATTGGATAATTTCAGAGAGGGAAGAGATTTGATTGGCTGATGGGAAGGGGGGGGATATCTGTTTATTCTTATTAACCTTTTACCACACAATGACGCCTTTTAACACCCCTGAAAGAGAAGGCTTTTGAAAATAATCTGAGGAAAGGAGACAATGCAGGTTACCAGCATTTTCTCCTTTTCCCACAATGTTTTCTACCCTATCAAAGAAAAAATTGATTTTTAGTTATTCTTACATCTTACTGTATCTTTATGGCCTACTTCTAAATTCTTCAAACAAGAACAAGATTTTTTTATCGGAAAAAGTTTCCTCAACACCAACCAGTTGCTTCTGAATTTTTATATTTTTGCGCAGCGATTAAACATAAAATTGACTTTCGACTCTCGCGGTCGTCAAAATTGGTTCAATGTTTTCATGACCCTGGTAAGAAAACAGGGAAAAATTTTGTTTACCTTTCTTTGATTTGTTTAACAGGTATCCTCCAAAAGTGTCAAAGTAGATTTTACGATTTTATGCGCAGCACGTATCAGTCACGTATGGGTGAGATTGTCATCGTAACCAAATCATTGGCCCTAGTGAGAGAAAATGAAAAAGAGAAAAAGCCCTATAATTGACTTTAAGCAACAGTTGTCGTCTGCTATAAAATATTCCCTAAGTCGAATTTTCATGTTTTCGCGGGTACGTAACCGGCACCTGCGAGACAACAGACGACCTAAATGGGTTTGTTGTCACGGTAAAAAAAGACTGGAGAAGTAAAAAACAGATATTAGAAATTAAGTTCCCTATATTTGACCGATTAAGCAACAGGTGTCATCTGCTATGGAGTGTTCCGCAAGTCGATTTTTCGCGTTTTCGCGGATACGTAACCGGCACCTATGAGATGGTAGTCAACATAAATAGATTTGTCGTCACGGTATAAAAAGATTGGAGGGAAAAAATATGCATTAAAAATTTTGTTCCATTCGTTTGATTTATGCAATAAGAAGCATTCAGTATTTTTTTAGCCACTAGTCGCATTATTTTCTGGGGTTTTCGCATGAACGTAACTGGCACATATGAGACGGTAGTCAACGTGACTGGGTTTCTTGTTGCGGTTTGAAGAGATTAGAAAAATTACACCTCAGTTGCCTTTGTTTGATACATGCTAAGGAAGCAACTAAAAGAGTTTTCAGTCTTTTTTTAGCCACTTGTCACATTAATTTCTGGGTTTTTTTTTTTTTTTACACTGTACATTGATCACTTTGGCTTATGGAAAGTTTCAATGTGCAGCATTTATTGTGGGCTGAGTTAGAAAGGCAAATCCAGTTAAGGGCTCGGGAGGGGAAGGGGGCGGGTGCATTGAGGGTTTAAGGGAAGTAACTCTTGAAAGCTTGAAAGGGGTTTGAAAAGACCAAAACATGGTCTTCTACACCCCTATTTTCTTAAATGTTTGCCCATTTTCAGTGAAATCCGGCATGTGTGGATGGTGCAGGCCTGGCAGTTTGCCAAGGACTGCACAGCAGCCTTTAAAGAAGACTTTAAATCCACTTATATGCCGTTTTTTTTTTTCACTGTTTTTTATCGCTAAATTTTGGCGCCATTTTGGAGCGATTTTGAAGCTCTCTGATTGGCTGTTGAATATCTAAAGTCTTTTCTGATTGGCTGTTGGTTCCCATTCTGATTTGGGCTGTTGGTTCCCATTCTGATTTCCTTAAAGCTTCCCTGATTGGATAATTTCAGAGAGGGAAGAGATTTGATTGGCTGATGGGAAGGGGGGGGATATCTGTTTATTCTTATTAACCTTTTACCACACAATGACGCCTTTTAACACCCCTGAAAGAGAAGGCTTTTGAAAATAATCTGAGGAAAGGAGACAATGCAGGTTACCAGCATTTTCTCCTTTTCCCACAATGTTTTCTACCCTATCAAAGAAAAAATTGATTTTTAGTTATTCTTACATCTTACTGTATCTTTATGGCCTACTTCTAAATTCTTCAAACAAGAACAAGATTTTTTTATCGGAAAAAGTTTCCTCAACACCAACCAGTTGCTTCTGAATTTTTATATTTTTGCGCAGCGATTAAACATAAAATTGACTTTCGACTCTCGCGGTCGTCAAAATTGGTTCAATGTTTTCATGACCCTGGTAAGAAAACAGGGAAAAATTTTGTTTACCTTTCTTTGATTTGTTTAACAGGTATCCTCCAAAAGTGTCAAAGTAGATTTTACGATTTTATGCGCAGCACGTATCAGTCACGTATGGGTGAGATGGTCATCGTAACCAAATCATTGGCCCTAGTGAGAGAAAATGAAAAAGAGAAAAAGCCCTATAATTGACTTTAAGCAACAGTTGTCGTCTGCTATAAAATATTCCGTAAGTCGAATTTTCATGTTTTCGCGGGTACGTAACCGGCACCTGCGAGACAACAGACGACCTAAATGGGTTTGTTGTCACGGTAAAAAAAGACTGGAGAAGTAAAAAACAGATATTAGAAATTAAGTTCCCTATATTTGACCGATTAAGCAACAGGTGTCATCTGCTATGGAGTGTTCCGCAAGTCGATTTTTCGCGTTTTCGCGGATACGTAACCGGCACCTATGAGATGGTAGTCAACATAAATAGATTTGTCGTCACGGTATAAAAAGATTGGAGGGAAAAAATATGCATTAAAAATTTTGTTCCATTCGTTTGATTTATGCAATAAGAAGCATTCAGTATTTTTTTAGCCACTAGTCGCATTATTTTCTGGGGTTTTCGCATGAACGTAACTGGCACATATGAGACGGTAGTCAACGTGACTGGGTTTCTTGTTGCGGTTTGAAGAGATTAGAAAAATTACACCTCAGTTGCCTTTGTTTGATACATGCTAAGGAAGCAACTAAAAGAGTTTTCAGTCTTTTTTTAGCCACTTGTCACATTAATTTCTGGGTTTTTTTTTTTTTTACACTGTACATTGATCACTTTGGCTTATGGAAAGTTTCAATGTGCAGCATTTATTGTGGGCTGAGTTAGAAAGGCAAATCCAGTTAAGGGCTCGGGAGGGGAAGGGGGCGGGTGCATTGAGGGTTTAAGGGAAGTAACTCTTGAAAGCTTGAAAGGGGCTTGAAAAGACCAAAACATGGTCTTCTACACCCCTATTTTCTTAAATGTTTGCCCATTTTCAGTGAAATCCGGCATGTGTGGATGGTGCAGGCCTGGCAGTTTGCCAAGGACTGCACAGCAGCCTTTAAAGAAGACTTTAAATCCACTTATATGCCGTTTTTTTTTTTCACTGTTTTTTATCGCTAAATTTTGGCGCCATTTTGGAGCGATTTTGAAGCTCTCTGATTGGCTGTTGAATATCTAAAGTCTTTTCTGATTGGCTGTTGGTTCCCATTCTGATTTGGGCTGTTGGTTCCCATTCTGATTTCCTTAAAGCTTCCCTGATTGGATAATTTCAGAGAGGGAAGAGATTTGATTGGCTGATGGGAAGGGGGGGGATATCTGTTTATTCTTATTAACCTTTTACCACACAATGACGCCTTTTAACACCCCTGAAAGAGAAGGCTTTTGAAAATAATCTGAGGAAAGGAGACAATGCAGGTTACCAGCATTTTCTCCTTTTCCCACAATGTTTTCTACCCTATCAAAGAAAAAATTGATTTTTAGTTATTCTTACATCTTACTGTATCTTTATGGCCTACTTCTAAATTCTTCAAACAAGAACAAGATTTTTTTATCGGAAAAAGTTTCCTCAACACCAACCAGTTGCTTCTGAATTTTTATATTTTTGCGCAGCGATTAAACATAAAATTGACTTTCGACTCTCGCGGTCGTCAAAATTGGTTCAATGTTTTCATGACCCTGGTAAGAAAACAGGGAAAAATTTTGTTTACCTTTCTTTGATTTGTTTAACAGGTATCCTCCAAAAGTGTCAAAGTAGATTTTACGATTTTATGCGCAGCACGTATCAGTCACGTATGGGTGAGATGGTCATCGTAACCAAATCATTGGCCCTAGTGAGAGAAAATGAAAAAGAGAAAAAGCCCTATAATTGACTTTAAGCAACAGTTGTCGTCTGCTATAAAATATTCCGTAAGTCGAATTTTCATGTTTTCGCGGGTACGTAACCGGCACCTGCGAGACAACAGACGACCTAAATGGGTTTGTTGTCACGGTAAAAAAAGACTGGAGAAGTAAAAAACAGATATTAGAAATTAAGTTCCCTATATTTGACCGATTAAGCAACAGGTGTCATCTGCTATGGAGTGTTCCGCAAGTCGATTTTTCGCGTTTTCGCGGATACGTAACCGGCACCTATGAGATGGTAGTCAACATAAATAGATTTGTCGTCACGGTATAAAGAGATTGGAGGGAAAAAATATGCATTAAAAATTTTGTTCCATTCGTTTGATTTATGCAATAAGAAGCATTCAGTATTTTTTTAGCCACTAGTCGCATTATTTTCTGGGGTTTTCGCATGAACGTAACTGGCACATATGAGACGGTAGTCAACGTGACTGGGTTTCTTGTTGCGGTTTGAAGAGATTAGAAAAATTACACCTCAGTTGCCTTTGTTTGATACATGCTAAGGAAGCAACTAAAAGAGTTTTCAGTCTTTTTTTAGCCACTTGTCACATTAATTTCTGGGTTTTTTTTTTTTACACTGTACATTGATCACTTTGGCTTATGGAAAGTTTCAATGTGCAGCATTTATTGTGGGCTGAGTTAGAAAGGCTAATCCAGTTAAGGGCTCGGGAGGGGAAGGGGGCGGGTGCATTGAGGGTTTAAGGGAAGTAACTCTTGAAAGCTTGAAAGGGGCTTGAAAAGACCAAAACATGGTCTTCTACACCCCTATTTTCTTAAATGTTTGCCCATTTTCAGTGAAATCCGGCATGTGTGGATGGTGCAGGCCTGGCAGTTTGCCAAGGACTGCACAGCAGCCTTTAAAGAAGACTTTAAATCCACTTATATGCCGTTTTTTTTTTTCACTGTTTTTTATCGCTAAATTTTGGCGCCATTTTGGAGCGATTTTGAAGCTCTCTAATTGGCTGTTGAATATCTAAAGTCTTTTCTGATTGGCTGTTGGTTCCCATTCTGATTTGGGCTGTTGGTTCCCATTCTGATTTCCTTAAAGCTTCCCTGATTGGATAATTTCAGAGAGGGAAGAGATTTGATTGGCTGATGGGAAGGGGGGGGATATCTGTTTATTCTTATTAACCTTTTACCACACAATGACGCCTTTTAACACCCCTGAAAGAGAAGGCTTTTGAAAATAATCTGAGGAAAGGAGATAATGCAGGTTACCAGCATTTTCTCCTTTTCCCACAATGTTTTCTACCCTATCAAAGAAAAAATTGATTTTTAGTTATTCTTACATCTTACTGTATCTTTATGGCCTACTTCTAAATTCTTCAAACAAGAACAAGATTTTTTTATCGGAAAAAGTTTCCTCAACACCAACCAGTTGCTTCTGAATTTTTATATTTTTGCGCAGCGATTAAACATAAAATTGACTTTCGACTCTCGCGGTCGTCAAAATTGGTTCAATGTTTTCATGACCCTGGTAAGAAAGCAGGGAAAAATTTTGTTTACCTTTCTTTGATTTGTTTAACAGGTATCCTCCAAAAGTGTCAAAGTAGATTTTACGATTTTATGCGCAGCACGTATCAGTCACGTATGGGTGAGATGGTCATCGTAACCAAATCATTGGCCCTAGTGAGAGAAAATGAAAAAGAGAAAAAGCCCTATAATTGACTTTAAGCAACAGTTGTCGTCTGCTATAAAATATTCCGTAAGTCGAATTTTCATGTTTTCGCGGGTACGTAACCGGCACCTGCGAGACAACAGACGACCTAAATGGGTTTGTTGTCACGGTAAAAAAAGACTGGAGAAGTAAAAAACAGATATTAGAAATTAAGTTCCCTATATTTGACCGATTAAGCAACAGGTGTCATCTGCTATGGAGTGTTCCGCAAGTCGATTTTTCGCGTTTTCGCGGATACGTAACCGGCACCTATGAGATGGTAGTCAACATAAATAGATTTGTTGTCACGGTATAAAGAGATTGGAGGGAAAAAATATGCATTAAAAATTTTGTTCCATTCGTTTGATTTATGCAATAAGAAGCATTCAGTATTTTTTTAGCCACTGGTCGCATTATTTTCTGGGGTTTTCGCATGAACGTAACTGGCACATATGAGACGGTAGTCAACGTGACTGGGTTTCTTGTTGCGGTTTGAAGAGATTAGAAAAATTACACCTCAGTTGCCTTTGTTTGATACATGCTAAGGAAGCAACTAAAAGAGTTTTCAGTCTTTTTTTAGCCACTTGTCACATTAATTTCTGGGTTTTTTTTTTTTTTTACACTGTACATTGATCACTTTGGCTTATGGAAAGTTTCAATGTGCAGCATTTATTGTGGGCTGAGTTAGAAAGGCAAATCCAGTTAAGGGCTCGGGAGGGGAAGGGGGCGGGTGCATTGAGGGTTTAAGGGAAGTAACTCTTGAAAGCTTGAAAGGGGCTTGAAAAGACCAAAACATGGTCTTCTACACCCCTATTTTCTTAAATGTTTGCCCATTTTCAGTGAAATCCGGCATGTGTGGATGGTGCAGGCCTGGCAGTTTGCCAAGGACTGCACAGCAGCCTTTAAAGAAGACTTTAAATCCACTTATATGCCGTTTTTTTTTTTTCACTGTTTTTTATCGCTAAATTTTGGCGCCATTTTGGAGCGATTTTGAAGCTCTCTGATTGGCTGTTGAATATCTAAAGTCTTTTCTGATTGGCTGTTGGTTCCCATTCTGATTTGGGCTGTTGGTTCCCATTCTGATTTCCTTAAAGCTTCCCTGATTGGATAATTTCAGAGAGGGAAGAGATTTGATTGGCTGATGGGAAGGGGGGGGATATCTGTTTATTCTTATTAACCTTTTACCACACAATGACGCCTTTTAACACCCCTGAAAGAGAAGGCTTTTGAAAATAATCTGAGGAAAGGAGACAATGCAGGTTACCAGCATTTTCTCCTTTTCCCACAATGTTTTCTACCCTATCAAAGAAAAAATTGATTTTTAGTTATTCTTACATCTTACTGTATCTTTATGGCCTACTTCTAAATTCTTCAAACAAGAACAAGATTTTTTTATCGGAAAAAGTTTCCTCAACACCAACCAGTTGCTTCTGAATTTTTATATTTTTGCGCAGCGATTAAACATAAAATTGACTTTCGACTCTCGCGGTCATCAAAATTGGTTCAATGTTTTCATGACCCTGGTAAGAAAACAGGGAAAAATTTTGTTAACCTTTCTTTGATTTGTTTAACAGGTATCCTCCAAAAGTGTCAAAGTAGATTTTACGATTTTATGCGCAGCACGTATCAGTCACGTATGGGTGAGATGGTCATCGTAACCAAATCATTGGCCCTAGTGAGAGAAAATGAAAAAGAGAAAAAGCCCTATAATTGACTTTAAGCAACAGTTGTCGTCTGCTATAAAATATTCCGTAAGTCGAATTTTCATGTTTTCGCGGGTACGTAACCGGCACCTGCGAGACAACAGACGACCTAAATGGGTTTGTTGTCACGGTAAAAAAAGACTGGAGAAGTAAAAAACAGATATTAGAAATTAAGTTCCCTATATTTGACCGATTAAGCAACAGGTGTCATCTGCTATGGAGTGTTCCGCAAGTCGATTTTTCGCGTTTTCGCGGATACGTAACCGGCACCTATGAGATGGTAGTCAACATAAATAGATTTGTCGTCACGGTATAAAGAGATTGGAGGGAAAAAATATGCATTAAAAATTTTGTTCCATTCGTTTGATTTATGCAATAAGAAGCATTCAGTATTTTTTTAGCCACTAGTCGCATTATTTTCTGGGGTTTTCGCATGAACGTAACTGGCACATATGAGACGGTAGTCAACGTGACTGGGTTTCTTGTTGCGGTTTGAAGAGATTAGAAAAATTACACCTCAGTTGCCTTTGTTTGATACATGCTAAGGAAGCAACTAAAAGAGTTTTCAGTCTTTTTTTAGCCACTTGTCACATTAATTTCTGGGTTTTTTTTTTTTACACTGTACATTGATCACTTTGGCTTATGGAAAGTTTCAATGTGCAGCATTTATTGTGGGCTGAGTTAGAAAGGCTAATCCAGTTAAGGGCTCGGGAGGGGAAGGGGGCGGGTGCATTGAGGGTTTAAGGGAAGTAACTCTTGAAAGCTTGAAAGGGGCTTGAAAAGACCAAAACATGGTCTTCTACACCCCTATTTTCTTAAATGTTTGCCCATTTTCAGTGAAATCCGGCATGTGTGGATGGTGCAGGCCTGGCAGTTTGCCAAGGACTGCACAGCAGCCTTTAAAGAAGACTTTAAATCCACTTATATGCCGTTTTTTTTTTTCACTGTTTTTTATCGCTAAATTTTGGCGCCATTTTGGAGCGATTTTGAAGCTCTCTAATTGGCTGTTGAATATCTAAAGTCTTTTCTGATTGGCTGTTGGTTCCCATTCTGATTTGGGCTGTTGGTTCCCATTCTGATTTCCTTAAAGCTTCCCTGATTGGATAATTTCAGAGAGGGAAGAGATTTGATTGGCTGATGGGAAGGGGGGGGGATATCTGTTTATTCTTATTAACCTTTTACCACACAATGACGCCTTTTAACACCCCTGAAAGAGAAGGCTTTTGAAAATAATCTGAGGAAAGGAGATAATGCAGGTTACCAGCATTTTCTCCTTTTCCCACAATGTTTTCTACCCTATCAAAGAAAAAATTGATTTTTAGTTATTCTTACATCTTACTGTATCTTTATGGCCTACTTCTAAATTCTTCAAACAAGAACAAGATTTTTTTATCGGAAAAAGTTTCCTCAACACCAACCAGTTGCTTCTGAATTTTTATATTTTTGCGCAGCGATTAAACATAAAATTGACTTTCGACTCTCGCGGTCGTCAAAATTGGTTCAATGTTTTCATGACCCTGGTAAGAAAGCAGGGAAAAATTTTGTTTACCTTTCTTTGATTTGTTTAACAGGTATCCTCCAAAAGTGTCAAAGTAGATTTTACGATTTTATGCGCAGCACGTATCAGTCACGTATGGGTGAGATGGTCATCGTAACCAAATCATTGGCCCTAGTGAGAGAAAATGAAAAAGAGAAAAAGCCCTATAATTGACTTTAAGCAACAGTTGTCGTCTGCTATAAAATATTCCGTAAGTCGAATTTTCATGTTTTCGCGGGTACGTAACCGGCACCTGCGAGACAACAGACGACCTAAATGGGTTTGTTGTCACGGTAAAAAAAGACTGGAGAAGTAAAAAACAGATATTAGAAATTAAGTTCCCTATATTTGACCGATTAAGCAACAGGTGTCATCTGCTATGGAGTGTTCCGCAAGTCGATTTTTCGCGTTTTCGCGGATACGTAACCGGCACCTATGAGATGGTAGTCAACATAAATAGATTTGTTGTCACGGTATAAAGAGATTGGAGGGAAAAAATATGCATTAAAAATTTTGTTCCATTCGTTTGATTTATGCAATAAGAAGCATTCAGTATTTTTTTAGCCACTGGTCGCATTATTTTCTGGGGTTTTCGCATGAACGTAACTGGCACATATGAGACGGTAGTCAACGTGACTGGGTTTCTTGTTGCGGTTTGAAGAGATTAGAAAAATTACACCTCAGTTGCCTTTGTTTGATACATGCTAAGGAAGCAACTAAAAGAGTTTTCAGTCTTTTTTTAGCCACTTGTCACATTAATTTCTGGGTTTTTTTTTTTTTTTACACTGTACATTGATCACTTTGGCTTATGGAAAGTTTCAATGTGCAGCATTTATTGTGGGCTGAGTTAGAAAGGCAAATCCAGTTAAGGGCTCGGGAGGGGAAGGGGGCGGGTGCATTGAGGGTTTAAGGGAAGTAACTCTTGAAAGCTTGAAAGGGGCTTGAAAAGACCAAAACATGGTCTTCTACACCCCTATTTTCTTAAATGTTTGCCCATTTTCAGTGAAATCCGGCATGTGTGGATGGTGCAGGCCTGGCAGTTTGCCAAGGACTGCACAGCAGCCTTTAAAGAAGACTTTAAATCCACTTATATGCCGTTTTTTTTTTTCACTGTTTTTTATCGCTAAATTTTGGCGCCATTTTGGAGCGATTTTGAAGCTCTCTGATTGGCTGTTGAATATCTAAAGTCTTTTCTGATTGGCTGTTGGTTCCCATTCTGATTTGGGCTGTTGGTTCCCATTCTGATTTCCTTAAAGCTTCCCTGATTGGATAATTTCAGAGAGGGAAGAGATTTGATTGGCTGATGGGAAGGGGGGGGATATCTGTTTATTCTTATTAACCTTTTACCACACAATGACGCCTTTTAACACCCCTGAAAGAGAAGGCTTTTGAAAATAATCTGAGGAAAGGAGACAATGCAGGTTACCAGCATTTTCTCCTTTTCCCACAATGTTTTCTACCCTATCAAAGAAAAAATTGATTTTTAGTTATTCTTACATCTTACTGTATCTTTATGGCCTACTTCTAAATTCTTCAAACAAGAACAAGATTTTTTTATCGGAAAAAGTTTCCTCAACACCAACCAGTTGCTTCTGAATTTTTATATTTTTGCGCAGCGATTAAACATAAAATTGACTTTCGACTCTCGCGGTCATCAAAATTGGTTCAATGTTTTCATGACCCTGGTAAGAAAACAGGGAAAAATTTTGTTAACCTTTCTTTGATTTGTTTAACAGGTATCCTCCAAAAGTGTCAAAGTAGATTTTACGATTTTATGCGCAGCACGTATCAGTCACGTATGGGTGAGATGGTCATCGTAACCAAATCATTGGCCCTAGTGAGAGAAAATGAAAAAGAGAAAAAGCCCTATAATTGACTTTAAGCAACAGTTGTCGTCTGCTATAAAATATTCCGTAAGTCGAATTTTCATGTTTTCGCGGGTACGTAACCGGCACCTGCGAGACAACAGACGACCTAAATGGGTTTGTTGTCACGGTAAAAAAAGACTGGAGAAGTAAAAAACAGATATTAGAAATTAAGTTCCCTATATTTGACCGATTAAGCAACAGGTGTCATCTGCTATGGAGTGTTCCGCAAGTCGATTTTTCGCGTTTTCGCGGATACGTAACCGGCACCTATGAGATGGTAGTCAACATAAATAGATTTGTCGTCACAGTATAAAGAGATTGGAGGGAAAAAATATGCATTAAAAATTTTGTTCCATTCGTTTGATTTATGCAATAAGAAGCATTCAGTATTTTTTTAGCCACTAGTCGCATTATTTTCTGGGGTTTTCGCATGAACGTAACTGGCACATATGAGACGGTAGTCAACGTGACTGGGTTTCTTGTTGCGGTTTGAAGAGATTAGAAAAATTACACCTCAGTTGCCTTTGTTTGATACATGCTAAGGAAGCAACTAAAAGAGTTTTCAGTCTTTTTTTAGCCACTTGTCACATTAATTTCTGGGTTTTTTTTTTTTTTTACACTGTACATTGATCACTTTGGCTTATGGAAAGTTTCAATGTGCAGCCTTTATTGTGGGCTGAGTTAGAAAGGCAAATCCAGTTAAAGGCTCGGGAGGGGAAGGGGGCGGGTGCATTGAGGGTTTAAGGGAAGTAACTCTTGAAAGCTTGAAAGGGGCTTGAAAAGACCAAAACATGGTCTTCTACACCCCTATTTTCATAAATGTTTGCCCATTTTCAGTGAAATCCGGCATGTGTGGATGGTGCAGGCCTGGCAGTTTGCCAAGGACTGCACAGCAGCCTTTAAAGAAGACTTTAAATCCACTTATATGCCGTTTTTTTTTTTCACTGTTTTTTATCGCTAAATTTTGGCGCCATTTTGGAGCGATTTTGAAGCTCTCTGATTGGCTGTTGAATATCTAAAGTCTTTTCTGATTGGCTGTTGGTTCCCATTCTGATTTGGGCTGTTGGTTCCCATTCTGATTTCCTTAAAGCTTCCCTGATTGGATAATTTCAGAGAGGGAAGAGATTTGATTGGCTGATGGGAAGGGGGGGATATCTGTTTATTCTTATTAACCTTTTACCACACAATGACGCCTTTTAACACCCCTGAAAGAGAAGGCTTTTGAAAATAATCTGAGGAAAGGAGACAATGCAGGTTACCAGCATTTTCTCCTTTTCCCACAATGTTTTCTACCCTATCAAAGAAAAAATTGATTTTTAGTTATTCTTACATCTTACTGTATCTTTATGGCCTACTTCTAAATTCTTCAAACAAGAACAAGATTTTTTTATCGGAAAAAGTTTCCTCAACACCAACCAGTTGCTTCTGAATTTTTATATTTTTGCGCAGCGATTAAACATAAAATTGACTTTCAACTCTCGCGGTCGTCAAAATTGGTTCAATGTTTTCATGACCCTGGTAAGAAAACAGGGAAAAATTTTGTTTACCTTTCTTTGATTTGTTTAACAGGTATCCTCCAAAAGTGTCAAAGTAGATTTTACGATTTTATGCGCAGCACGTATCAGTCACGTATGGGTGAGATGGTCATCGTAACCAAATCATTGGCCCTAGTGAGAGAAAATGAAAAAGAGAAAAAGCCCTATAATTGACTTTAAGCAACAGTTGTCGTCTGCTATAAAATATTCCGTAAGTCGAATTTTCATGTTTTCGCGGGTACGTAACCGGCACCTGCGAGACAACAGACGACCTAAATGGGTTTGTTGTCACGGTAAAAAAAGACTGGAGAAGTAAAAAACAGATATTAGAAATTAAGTTCCCTATATTTGATCGATTAAGCAACAGGTGTCATGTGCTATGGAGTGTTCCGCAAGTCGATTTTTCGCGTTTTCGCGGATACGTAACCGGCACCTATGAGATGGTAGTCAACATAAATAGATTTGTCGTCACGGTATAAAGAGATTGGAGGGAAAAAATATGCATTAAAAATTTTGTTCCATTCGTTTGATTTATGCAATAAGAAGCATTCAGTATTTTTTTAGCCACTAGTCGCATTATTTTCTGGGGTTTTCGCATGAACGTAACTGGCACATATGAGACGGTAGTCAACGTGACTGGGTTTCTTGTTGCGGTTTGAAGAGATTAGAAAAATTACACCTCAGTTGCCTTTGTTTGATACATGCTAAGGAAGCAACTAAAAGAGTTTTCAGTCTTTTTTTAGCCACTTGTCACATTAATTTCTGGGTTTTTTTTTTTTTTACACTGTACATTGATCACTTTGGCTTATGGAAAGTTTCAATGTGCAGCATTTATTGTGGGCTGAGTTAGAAAGGCAAATCCAGTTAAGGGCTCGGGAGGGGAAGGGGGCGGGTGCATTGAGGGTTTAAGGGAAGTAACTCTTGAAAGCTTGAAAGGGGCTTGAAAAGACCAAAACATGGTCTTCTACACCCCTATTTTCTTAAATGTTTGCCCATTTTCAGTGAAATCCGGCATGTGTGGATGGTGCAGGCCTGGCAGTTTGCCAAGGACTGCACAGCAGCCTTTAAAGAAGACTTTAAATCCACTTATATGCCGTTTTTTTTTTTCACTGTTTTTTATCGCTAAATTTTGGCGCCATTTTGGAGCGATTTTGAAGCTCTCTGATTGGCTGTTGAATATCTAAAGTCTTTTCTGATTGGCTGTTGGTTCCCATTCTGATTTGGGCTGTTGGTTCCCATTCTGATTTCCTTAAAGCTTCCCTGATTGGATAATTTCAGAGAGGGAAGAGATTTGATTGGCTGATGGGAAGGGGGGGATATCTGTTTATTCTTATTAACCTTTTACCACACAATGACGCCTTTTAACACCCCTGAAAGAGAAGGCTTTTGAAAATAATCTGAGGAAAGGAGACAATGCAGGTTACCAGCATTTTCTCCTTTTCCCACAATGTTTTCTACCCTATCAAAGAAAAAATTGATTTTTAGTTATTCTTACATCTTACTGTATCTTTATGGCCTACTTCTAAATTCTTCAAACAAGAACAAGATTTTTTTATCGGAAAAAGTTTCCTCAACACCAACCAGTTGCTTCTGAATTTTTATATTTTTGCGCAGCGATTAAACATAAAATTGACTTTCGACTCTCGCGGTCGTCAAAATTGGTTCAATGTTTTCATGACCCTGGTAAGAAAACAGGGAAAAATTTTGTTAACCTTTCTTTGATTTGTTTAACAGGTATCCTCCAAAAGTGTCAAAGTAGATTTTACGATTTTATGCGCAGCACGTATCAGTCACGTATGGGTGAGATGGTCATCGTAACCAAATCATTGGCCCTAGTGAGAGAAAATGAAAAAGAGAAAAAGCCCTATAATTGACTTTAAGCAACAGTTGTCGTCTGCTATAAAATATTCCGTAAGTCGAATTTTCATGTTTTCGCGGGTACGTAACCGGCACCTGCGAGACAACAGACGACCTAAATGGGTTTGTTGTCACGGAAAAAAAGACTGGAGAAGTAAAAAACAGATATTAGAAATTAAGTTCCCTATATTTGACCGATTAAGCAACAGGTGTCATCTGCTATGGAGTGTTCCGCAAGTCGATTTTTCGCGTTTTCGCGGATACGTAACCGGCACCTATGAGATGGTAGTCAACATAAATAGATTTGTCGTCACGGTATAAAGAGATTGGAGGGAAAAAATATGCATTAAAAATTTTGTTCCATTCGTTTGATTTATGCAATAAGAAGCATTCAGTATTTTTTTAGCCACTAGTCACATTATTTTCTGGGGTTTTCGCATGAACGTAACTGGCACATATGAGACGGTAGTCAACGTGACTGGGTTTCTTGTTGCGGTTTGAAGAGATTAGAAAAATTACACCTCAGTTGCCTTTGTTTGATACATGCTAAGGAAGCAACTAAAAGAGTTTTCAGTCTTTTTTTAGCCACTTGTCACATTAATTTCTGGGTTTTTTTTTTTTTTACACTGTACATTGATCACTTTGGCTTATGGAAAGTTTCAATGTGCAGCATTTATTGTGGGCTGAGTTAGAAAGGCAAATCCAGTTAAGGGCTCGGGAGGGGAAGGGGGCGGGTGCATTGAGGGTTTAAGGGAAGTAACTCTTGAAAGCTTGAAAGGGGCTTGAAAAGACCAAAACATGGTCTTCTACACCCCTATTTTCTTAAATGTTTGCCCATTTTCAGTGAAATCCGGCATGTGTGGATGGTGCAGGCCTGGCAGTTTGCCAAGGACTGCACAGCAGCCTTTAAAGAAGACTTTAAATCCACTTATATGCCGTTTTTTTTTTTCACTGTTTTTTATCGCTAAATTTTGGCGCCATTTTGGAGCGATTTTGAAGCTCTCTGATTGGCTGTTGAATATCTAAAGTCTTTTCTGATTGGCTGTTGGTTCCCATTCTGATTTGGGCTGTTGGTTCCCATTCTGATTTCCTTAAAGCTTCCCTGATTGGATAATTTCAGAGAGGGAAGAGATTTGATTGGCTGATGGGAAGGGGGGGGGATATCTGTTTATTCTTATTAACCTTTTACCACACAATGACGCCTTTTAACACCCCTGAAAGAGAAGGCTTTTGAAAATAATCTGAGGAAAGGAGACAATGCAGGTTACCAGCATTTTCTCCTTTTCCCACAATGTTTTCTACCCTATCAAAGAAAAAATTGATTTTTAGTTATTCTTACATCTTACTGTATCTTTATGGCCTACTTCTAAATTCTTCAAACAAGAACAAGATTTTTTTATCGGAAAAAGTTTCCTCAACACCAACCAGTTGCTTCTGAATTTTTATATTTTTGCGCAGCGATTAAACATAAAATTGACTTTCGACTCTCGCGGTCGTCAAAATTGGTTCAATGTTTTCATGACCCTGGTAAGAAAACAGGGAAAAATTTTGTTTACCTTTCTTTGATTTGTTTAACAGGTATCCTCCAAAAGTGTCAAAGTAGATTTTACGATTTTATGCGCAGCACGTATCAGTCACGTATGGGTGAGATGGTCATCGTAACCAAATCATTGGCCCTAGTGAGAGAAAATGAAAAAGAGAAAAAGCCCTATAATTGACTTTAAGCAACAGTTGTCGTCTGCTATAAAATATTCCGTAAGTCGAATTTTCATGTTTTCGCGGGTACGTAACCGGCACCTGCGAGACAACAGACGACCTAAATGGGTTTGTTGTCACGGTAAAAAAAGACTGGAGAAGTAAAAAACAGATATTAGAAATTAAGTTCCCTATATTTGACCGATTAAGCAACAGGTGTCATCTGCTATGGAGTGTTCCGCAAGTCGATTTTTCGCGTTTTCGCGGATACGTAACCGGCACCTATGAGATGGTAGTCAACATAAATAGATTTGTCGTCACGGTATAAAGAGATTGGAGGGAAAAAATATGCATTAAAAATTTTGTTCCATTCGTTTGATTTATGCAATAAGAAGCATTCAGTATTTTTTTAGCCACTAGTCGCATTATTTTCTGGGGTTTTCGCATGAACGTAACTGGCACATATGAGACGGTAGTCAACGTGACTGGGTTTCTTGTTGCGGTTTGAAGAGATTAGAAAAATTACACCTCAGTTGCCTTTGTTTGATACATGCTAAGGAAGCAACTAAAAGAGTTTTCAGTCTTTTTTTAGCCACTTGTTACATTAATTTCTGGGTTTTTTTTTTTTTTTACACTGTACATTGATCACTTTGGCTTATGGAAAGTTTCAATGTGCAGCATTTATTGTGGGCTGAGTTAGAAAGGCAAATCCAGTTAAGGGCTCGGGAGGGGAAGGGGGCGGGTGCATTGAGGGTTTAAGGGAAGTAACTCTTGAAAGCTTGAAAGGGGCTTGAAAAGACCAAAACATGGTCTTCTACACCCCTATTTTCTTAAATGTTTGCCCATTTTCAGTGAAATCCGGCATGTGTGGATGGTGCAGGCCTGGCAGTTTGCCAAGGACTGCACAGCAGCCTTTAAAGAAGTCTTTAAATCCACTTATATGCCGTTTTTTTTTTCACTGTTTTTTATCGCTAAATTTTGGCGCCATTTTGGAGCGATTTTGAAGCTCTCTGATTGGCTGTTGAATATATAAAGTCTTTTCTGATTGGCTGTTGGTTCCCATTCTGATTTGGGCTGTTGGTTCCCATTCTGATTTCCTTAAAGCTTCCCTGATTGGATAATTTCAGAGAGGGAAGAGATTTGATTGGCTGATGGGAAGGGGGGGGATATCTGTTTATTCTTATTAACCTTTTACCACACAATGACGCCTTTTAACACCCCTGAAAGAGAAGGCTTTTGAAAATAATCTGAGGAAAGGAGACAATGCAGGTTACCAGCATTTTCTCCTTTTCCCACAATGTTTTCTACCCTATCAAAGAAAAAATTGATTTTTAGTTATTCTTACATCTTACTGTATCTTTATGGCCTACTTCTAAATTCTTCAAACAAGAACAAGATTTTTTTATCGGAAAAAGTTTCCTCAACACCAACCAGTTGCTTCTGAATTTTTATATTTTTGCGCAGCAATTAAACATAAAATTGACTTTCGACTCTCGCGGTCGTCAAAATTGGTTCAATGTTTTCATGACCCTGGTAAGAAAACAGGGAAAAATTTTGTTTACCTTTCTTTGATTTGTTTAACAGGTATCCTCCAAAAGTGTCAAAGTAGATTTTACGATTTTATGCGCAGCACGTATCAGTCACGTATGGGTGAGATGGTCATCGTAACCAAATCATTGGCCCTAGTGAGAGAAAATGAAAAAGAGAAAAAGCCCTATAATTGACTTTAAGCAACAGTTGTCGTCTGCTATAAAATATTCCGTAAGTCGAATTTTCATGTTTTCGCGGGTACGTAACCGGCACCTGCGAGACAACAGACGACCTAAATGGGTTTGTTGTCACGGTAAAAAAAGACTGGAGAAGTAAAAAACAGATATTAGAAATTAAGTTCCCTATATTTGACCGATTAAGCAACAGGTGTCATCTGCTATGGAGTGTTCCGCAAGTCGATTTTTCGCGTTTTCGCGGATACGTAACCGGCACCTATGAGATGGTAGTCAACATAAATAGATTTGTCGTCACGGTATAAAGAGATTGGAGGGAAAAAATATGCATTAAAAATTTTGTTCCATTCGTTTGATTTATGCAATAAGAAGCATTCAGTATTTTTTTAGCCACTAGTCGCATTATTTTCTGGGGTTTTCGCATGAACGTAACTGGCACATATGAGACGGTAGTCAACGTGACTGGGTTTCTTGTTGCGGTTTGAAGAGATTAGAAAAATTACACCTCAGTTGCCTTTGTTTGATACATGCTAAGGAAGCAACTAAAAGAGTTTTCAGTCTTTTTTTAGCCACTTGTCACATTAATTTCTGGGTTTTTTTTTTTTTTTTACACTGTACATTGATCACTTTGGCTTATGGAAAGTTTCAATGTGCAGCATTTATTGTGGGCTGAGTTAGAAAGGCAAATCCAGTTAAGGGCTCGGGAGGGGAAGGGGGCGGGTGCATTGAGGGTTTAAGGGAAGTAACTCTTGAAAGCTTGAAAGGGGCTTGAAAAGACCAAAACATGGTCTTCTACACCCCTATTTTCTTAAATGTTTGCCCATTTTCAGTGAAATCCGGCATGTGTGGATGGTGCAGGCCTGGCAGTTTGCCAAGGACTGCACAGCAGCCTTTAAAGAAGACTTTAAATCCACTTATATGCCGTTTTTTTTTTTCACTGTTTTTTATCGCTAAATTTTGGCGCCATTTTGGAGCGATTTTGAAGCTCTCTGATTGGCTGTTGAATATCTAAAGTCTTTTCTGATTGGCTGTTGGTTCCCATTCTGATTTGGGCTGTTGGTTCCCATTCTGATTTCCTTAAAGCTTCCCTGATTGGATAATTTCAGAGAGGGAAGAGATTTGATTGGCTGATGGGAAGGGGGGGATATCTGTTTATTCTTATTAACCTTTTACCACACAATGACGCCTTTTAACACCCCTGAAAGAGAAGGCTTTTGAAAATAATCTGAGGAAAGGAGACAATGCAGGTTACCAGCATTTTCTCCTTTTCCCACAATGTTTTCTACCCTATCAAAGAAAAAATTGATTTTTAGTTATTCTTACATCTTACTGTATCTTTATGGCCTACTTCTAAATTCTTCAAACAAGAACAAGATTTTTTTATCGGAAAAAGTTTCCTCAACACCAACCAGTTGCTTCTGAATTTTTATATTTTTGCGCAGCGATTAAACATAAAATTGACTTTCGACTCTCGCGGTCGTCAAAATTGGTTCAATGTTTTCATGACCCTGGTAAGAAAACAGGGAAAAATTTTGTTTACCTTTCTTTGATTTGTTTAACAGGTATCCTCCAAAAGTGTCAAAGTAGATTTTACGATTTTATGCGCAGCACGTATCAGTCACGTATGGGTGAGATGGTCATCATAACCAAATCATTGGCCCTAGTGAGAGAAAATGAAAAAGAGAAAAAGCCCTATAATTGACTTTAAGCAACAGTTGTCGTCTGCTATAAAATATTCCGTAAGTCGAATTTTCATGTTTTCGCGGGTACGTAACCGGCACCTGCGAGACAACAGACGACCTAAATGGGTTTGTTGTCACGGTAAAAAAAGACTGGAGAAGTAAAAAACAGATATTAGAAATTAAGTTCCCTATATTTGACCGATTAAGCAACAGGTGTCATCTGCTATGGAGTGTTCCGCAAGTCGATTTTTCGCGTTTTCGCGGATACGTAACCGGCACCTATGAGATGGTAGTCAACATAAATAGATTTGTCGTCACGGTATAAAGAGATTGGAGGGAAAAAATATGCATTAAAAATTTTGTTCCATTCGTTTGATTTATGCAATAAGAAGCATTCAGTATTTTTTTAGCCACTAGTCGCATTACTTTCTGGGGTTTTCGCATGAACGTAACTGGCACATATGAGACGGTAGTCAACGTGACTGGGTTTCTTGTTGCGGTTTGAAGAGATTAGAAAAATTACACCTCAGTTGCCTTTGTTTGATACATGCTAAGGAAGCAACTAAAAGAGTTTTCAGTCTTTTTTTAGCCACTTGTCACATTAATTTCTGGGTTTTTTTTTTTTTTACACTGTACATTGATCACTTTGGCTTATGGAAAGTTTCAATGTGCAGCATTTATTGTGGGCTGAGTTAGAAAGGCAAATCCAGTTAAGGGCTCGGGAGGGGAAGGGGGCGGGTGCATTGAGGGTTTAAGGGAAGTAACTCTTGAAAGCTTGAAAGGGGCTTGAAAAGACCAAAACATGGTCTTCTACACCCCTATTTTCTTGAATGTTTGCCCATTTTCAGTGAAATCCGGCATGTGTGGATGGTGCAGGCCTGGCAGTTTGCCAAGGACTGCACAGCAGCCTTTAAAGAAGACTTTAAATCCACTTATATGCCGTTTTTTTTTTCACTGTTTTTTATCGCTAAATTTTGGCGCCATTTTGGAGCGATTTTGAAGCTCTCTGATTGGCTGTTGAATATCTAAAGTCTTTTCTGATTGGCTGTTGGTTCCCATTCTGATTTGGGCTGTTGGTTCCCATTCTGATTTCCTTAAAGCTTCCCTGATTGGATAATTTCAGAGAGGGAAGAGATTTGATTGGCTGATGGGAAGGGGGGGGGATATCTGTTTATTCTTATTAACCTTTTACCACACAATGACGCCTTTTAACACCCCTGAAAGAGAAGGCTTTTGAAAATAATCTGAGGAAAGGAGACAATGCAGGTTACCAGCATTTTCTCCTTTTCCCACAATGTTTTCTACCCTATCAAAGAAAAAATTGATTTTTAGTTATTCTTACATCTTACTGTATCTTTATGGCCTACTTCTAAATTCTTCAAACAAGAACAAGATTTTTTTATCGGAAAAAGTTTCCTCAACACCAACCAGTTGCTTCTGAATTTTTATATTTTTGCGCAGCGATTAAACATAAAATTGACTTTCGACTCTCGCGGTCGTCAAAATTGGTTCAATGTTTTCATGACCCTGGTAAGAAAACAGGGAAAAATTTTGTTTACCTTTCTTTGATTTGTTTAACAGGTATCCTCCAAAAGTGTCAAAGTAGATTTTACGATTTTATGCGCAGCACGTATCAGTCACGTATGGGTGAGATGGTCATCGTAACCAAATCATTGGCCCTAGTGAGAGAAAATGAAAAAGAGAAAAAGCCCTATAATTGACTTTAAGCAACAGTTGTCGTCTGCTATAAAATATTCCGTAAGTCGAATTTTCATGTTTTCGCGGGTACGTAACCGGCACCTGCGAGACAACAGACGACCTAAATGGGTTTGTTGTCACGGTAAAAAAAGACTGGAGAAGTAAAAAACAGATATTAGAAATTAAGTTCCCTATATTTGACCGATTAAGCAACAGGTGTCATCTGCTATGGAGTGTTCCGCAAGTCGATTTTTCGCGTTTTCGCGGATACGTAACCGGCACCTATGAGATGGTAGTCAACATAAATAGATTTGTCGTCACGGTATAAAGAGATTGGAGGGAAAAAATATGCATTAAAAATTTTGTTCCATTCGTTTGATTTATGCAATAAGAAGCATTCAGTATTTTTTTAGCCACTAGTCGCATTATTTTCTGGGGTTTTCGCATGAACGTAACTGGCACATATGAGACGGTAGTCAACGTGACTGGGTTTCTTGTTGCGGTTTGAAGAGATTAGAAAAATTACACCTCAGTTGCCTTTGTTTGATACATGCTAAGGAAGCAACTTAAAGAGTTTTCAGTCTTTTTTTAGCCACTTGTCACATTAATTTCTGGGTTTTTTTTTTTTTACACTGTACATTGATCACTTTGGCTTATGGAAAGTTTCAATGTGCAGCATTTATTGTGGGCTGAGTTAGAAAGGCAAATCCAGTTAAGGGCTCGGGTGGGGAAGGGGGCGGGTGCATTGAGGGTTTCAGGGAAGTAACTCTTGAAAGCTTGAAAGGGGCTTGAAAAGACCAAAACATGGTCTTCTACACCCCTATTTTCTTAAATGTTTGCCCATTTTCAGTGAAATCCGGCATGTGTGGATGGTGCAGGCCTGGCAGTTTGCCAAGGACTGCACAGCAGCCTTTAAAGAAGACTTTAAATCCACTTATATGCCGTTTTTTTTTTTCACTGTTTTTTATCGCTAAATTTTGGCGCCATTTTGGAGCGATTTTGAAGCTCTCTGATTGGCTGTTGAATATCTAAAGTCTTTTCTGATTGGCTGTTGGTTCCCATTCTGATTTGGGCTGTTGGTTCCCATTCTGATTTCCTTAAAGCTTCCCTGATTGGATAATTTCAGAGAGGGAAGAGATTTGATTGGCTGATGGGAAGGGGGGGGGATATCTGTTTATTCTTATTAACCTTTTACCACACAATGACGCCTTTTAACACCCCTGAAAGAGAAGGCTTTTGAAAATAATCTGAGGAAAGGAGACAATGCAGGTTACCAGCATTTTCTCCTTTTCCCACAATGTTTTCTACCCTATCAAAGAAAAAATTGATTTTTAGTTATTCTTACATCTTACTGTATCTTTATGGCCTACTTCTAAATTCTTCAAACAAGAACAAGATTTTTTTATCGGAAAAAGTTTCCTCAACACCAACTAGTTGCTTCTGAATTTTTATATTTTTGCGCAGCGATTAAACATAAAATTGACTTTCGACTCTCGCGGTCGTCAAAATTGGTTCAATGTTTTCATGACCCTGGTAAGAAAACAGGGAAAAATTTTGTTTACCTTTCTTTGATTTGTTTAACAGGTATCCTCCAAAAGTGTCAAAGTAGATTTTACGATTTTATGCGCAGCACGTATCAGTCACGTATGGGTGAGATGGTCATCGTAACCAAATCATTGGCCCTAGTGAGAGAAAATGAAAAAGAGAAAAAGCCCTATAATTGACTTTAAGCAACAGTTGTCGTCTGCTATAAAATATTCCGTAAGTCGAATTTTCATGTTTTCGCGGGTACGTAACCGGCACCTGCGAGACAACAGACGACCTAAATGGGTTTGTTGTCACGGTAAAAAAAGACTGGAGAAGTAAAAAACAGATATTAGAAATTAAGTTCCCTATATTTGACCGATTAAGCAACAGGTGTCATCTGCTATGGAGTGTTCCGCAAGTCGATTTTTCGCGTTTTCGCGGATACGTAACCGGCACCTATGAGATGGTAGTCAACATAAATAGATTTGTCGTCACGGTATAAAGAGATTGGAGGGAAAAAATATGCATTAAAAATTTTGTTCCATTCTTTTGATTTATGCAATAAGAAGCATTCAGTATTTTTTTAGCCACTAGTCGCATTATTTTCTGGGGTTTTCGCATGAACGTAACTGGCACATATGAGACGGTAGTCAACGTGACTGGGTTTCTTGTTGCGGTTTGAAGAGATTAGAAAAATTACACCTCAGTTGCCTTTGTTTGATACATGCTAAGGAAGCAACTTAAAGAGTTTTCAGTCTTTTTTTAGCCACTTGTCACATTAATTTCTGGGTTTTTTTTTTTTTTTACACTGTACATTGATCACTTTGGCTTATGCAAAGTTTCAATGTGCAGCATTTATTGTGGGCTGAGTTAGAAAGGCAAATCCAGTTAAGGGCTCGGGAGGGGAAGGGGGCGGGTGCATTGAGGGTTTAAGGGAAGTAACTCTTGAAAGCTTGAAAGGGGCTTGAAAAGACCAAAACATGGTCTTCTACACCCCTATTTTCTTAAATGTTTGCCCATTTTCAGTGAAATCCGGCATGTGTGGATGGTGCAGGCCTGGCAGTTTGCCAAGGACTGCACAGCAGCCTTTAAAGAAGACTTTAAATCCACTTATATGCCGTTTTTTTTTTTCACTGTTTTTTATCGCTAAATTTTGGCGCCATTTTGGAGCGATTTTGAAGCTCTCTGATTGGCTGTTGAATATCTAAAGTCTTTTCTGATTGGCTGTTGGTTCCCATTCTGATTTGGGCTGTTGGTTCCCATTCTGATTTCCTTAAAGCTTCCCTGATTGGATAATTTCAGAGAGGGAAGAGATTTGATTGGCTGATGGGAAGGGGGGGATATCTGTTTATTCTTATTAACCTTTTACCACACAATGACGCCTTTTAACACCCCTGAAAGAGAAGGCTTTTGAAAATAATCTGAGGAAAGGAGACAATGCAGGTTACCAGCATTTTCTCCCTTTCCCACAATGTTTTCTACCCTATCAAAGAAAAAATTGATTTTTAGTTATTCTTACATCTTACTGTATCTTTATGGCCTACTTCTAAATTCTTCAAACAAGAACAAGATTTTTTTATCGGAAAAAGTTTCCTCAACACCAACCAGTTGCTTCTGAATTTTTATATTTTTGCGCAGCGATTAAACATAAAATTGACTTTCGACTCTCGCGGTCGTCAAAATTGGTTCAATGTTTTCATGACCCTGGTAAGAAAACAGGGAAAAATTTTGTTTACCTTTCTTTGATTTGTTTAACAGGTATCCTCCAAAAGTGTCAAAGTAGATTTTACGATTTTATGCGCAGCACGTATCAGTCACGTATGGGTGAGATGGTCATCGTAACCAAAGCATTGGCCCTAGTGAGAGAAAATGAAAAAGAGAAAAAGCCCTATAATTGCCTTTAAGCAACAGTTGTCGTCTGCTATAAAATATTCCGTAAGTCGAATTTTCATGTTTTCGCGGGTACGTAACCGGCACCTGCGAGACAACAGACGACCTAAATGGGTTTGTTGTCACGGTAAAAAAAGACTGGAGAAGTAAAAAACAGATATTAGAAATTAAGTTCCCTATATTTGACCGATTAAGCAACAGGTGTCATCTGCTATGGAGTGTTCCACAAGTCGATTTTTCGCGTTTTCGCGGATACGTAACCGGCACCTATGAGATGGTAGTCAACATAAATAGATTTGTCGTCACGGTATAAAGAGATTGGAGGGAAAAAATATGCATTAAAAATTTTGTTCCATTCGTTTGATTTATGCAATAAGAAGCATTCAGTATTTTTTTAGCCACTAGTCGCATTATTTTCTGGGGTTTTCGCATGAACGTAACTGGCACATATGAGACGGTAGTCAACGTGACTGGGTTTCTTGTTGCGGTTTGAAGAGATTAGAAAAATTACACCTCAGTTGCCTTTGTTTGATACATGCTAAGGAAGCAACTAAAAGAGTTTTCAGTCTTTTTTTAGCCACTTGTCACATTAATTTCTGGGTTTTTTTTTTTTTTACACTGTACATTGATCACTTTGGCTTATGGAAAGTTTCAATGTGCAGCATTTATTGTGGGCTGAGTTAGAAAGGCAAATCCAGTTAAGGGCTCGGGAGGGGAAGGGGGCGGGTGCATTGAGGGTTTAAGGGAAGTAACTCTTGAAAGCTTGAAAGGGGCTTGAAAAGACCAAAACATGGTCTTCTACACCCCTATTTTCTTAAATGTTTGCCCATTTTCAGTGAAATCCGGCATGTGTGGATGGTGCAGGCCTGGCAGTTTGCCAAGGACTGCACAGCAGCCTTTAAAGAAGACTTTAAATCCACTTATATGCCGTTTTTTTTTTCACTGTTTTTTATCGCTAAATTTTGGCGCCATTTTGGAGCGATTTTGAAGCTCTCTGATTGGCTGTTGAATATCTAAAGTCTTTTCTGATTGGCTGTTGGTTCCCATTCTGATTTGGGCTGTTGGTTCCCATTCTGATTTCCTTAAAGCTTCCCTGATTGGATAATTTCAGAGAGGGAAGAGATTTGATTGGCTGATGGGAAGGGGGGGGATATCTGTTTATTCTTATTAACCTTTTACCACACAATGACGCCTTTTAACACCCCTGAAAGAGAAGGCTTTTGAAAATAATCTGAGGAAAGGAGACAATGCAGGTTACCAGCATTTTCTCCTTTTCCCACAATGTTTTCTACCCTATCAAAGAAAAAATTGATTTTTAGTTATTCTTACATCTTACTGTATCTTTATGGCCTACTTCTAAATTCTTCAAACAAGAACAAGATTTTTTTATCGGAAAAAGTTTCCTCAACACCAACCAGTTGCTTCTGAATTTTTATATTTTTGCGCAGCGATTAAACATAAAATTGACTTTCGACTCTCGCGGTCGTCAAAATTGGTTCAATGTTTTCATGACCCTGGTAAGAAAACAGGGAAAAATTTTGTTTACCTTTCTTTGATTTGTTTAACAGGTATCCTCCAAAAGTGTCAAAGTAGATTTTACGATTTTATGCGCAGCACGTATCAGTCACGTATGGGTGAGATGGTCATCGTAACCAAATCATTGGCCCTAGTGAGAGAAAATGAAAAAGAGAAAAAGCCCTATAATTGACTTTAAGCAACAGTTGTCGTCTGCTATAAAATATTCCGTAAGTCGAATTTTCATGTTTTCGCGGGTACGTAACCGGCACCTGCGAGACAACAGACGACCTAAATGGGTTTGTTGTCACGGTAAAAAAAGACTGGAGAAGTAAAAAACAGATATTAGAAATTAAGTTCCCTATATTTGACCGATTAAGCAACAGGTGTCATCTGCTATGGAGTGTTCCGCAAGTCGATTTTTCGCGTTTTCGCGGATACGTAACCGGCACCTATGAGATGGTAGTCAACATAAATAGATTTGTCGTCACGGTATAAAGAGATTGGAGGGAAAAAATATGCATTAAAAATTTTGTTCCATTCGTTTGATTTATGCAATAAGAAGCATTCAGTATTTTTTTAGCCACTAGTCGCATTATTTTCTGGGGTTTTCGCATGAACGTAACTGGCACATATGAGATGGTAGTCAACGTGACTGGGTTTCTTGTTGCGGTTTGAAGAGATTAGAAAAATTACACCTCAGTTGCCTTTGTTTGATACATGCTAAGGAAGCAACTAAAAGAGTTTTCAGTCTTTTTTTAGCCACTTGTCACATTAATTTCTGGGTTTTTTTTTTTTTTTTTACACTGTACATTGATCACTTTGGCTTATGGAAAGTTTCAATGTGCAGCATTTATTGTGGGCTGAGTTAGAAAGGCAAATCCAGTTAAGGGCTCGGGAGGGGAAGGGGGCGGGTGCATTGAGGGTTTAAGGGAAGTAACTCTTGAAAGCTTGAAAGGGGCTTGAAAAGACCAAAACATGGTCTTCTACACCCCTATTTTCTTAAATGTTTGCCCATTTTCAGTGAAATCCGGCATGTGTGGATGGTGCAGGCCTGGCAGTTTGCCAAGGACTGCACAGCAGCCTTTAAAGAAGACTTTAAATCCACTTATATGCCGTTTTTTTTTTTCACTGTTTTTTATCGCTAAATTTTGGCGCCATTTTGGAGCGATTTTGAAGCTCTCTGATTGGCTGTTGAATATCTAAAGTCTTTTCTGATTGGCTGTTGGTTCCCATTCTGATTTGGGCTGTTGGTTCCCATTCTGATTTCCTTAAAGCTTCCCTGATTGGATAATTTCAGAGAGGGAAGAGATTTGATTGGCTGATGGGAAGGGGGGGATATCTGTTTATTCTTATTAACCTTTTACCACACAATGACGCCTTTTAACACCCCTGAAAGAGAAGGCTTTTGAAAATAATCTGAGGAAAGGAGACAATGCAGGTTACCAGCATTTTCTCCTTTTCCCACAATGTTTTCTACCCTATCAAAGAAAAAATTGATTTTTAGTTATTCTTACATCTTACTGTATCTTTATGGCCTACTTCTAAATTCTTCAAACAAGAACAAGATTTTTTTATCGGAAAAAGTTTCCTCAACACCAACCAGTTGCTTCTGAATTTTTATATTTTTGCGCAGCGATTAAACATAAAATTGACTTTCGACTCTCGCGGTCGTCAAAATTGGTTCAATGTTTTCATGACCCTGGTAAGAAAACAGGGAAAAATTTTGTTTACCTTTCTTTGATTTGTTTAACAGGTATCCTCCAAAAGTGTCAAAGTAGATTTTACGATTTTATGCGCAGCACGTATCAGTCACGTATGGGTGAGATGGTCATCGTAACCAAATCATTGGCCCTAGTGAGAGAAAATGAAAAAGAGAAAAAGCCCTATAATTGCCTTTAAGCAACAGTTGTCGTCTGCTATAAAATATTCCGTAAGTCGAATTTTCATGTTTTTGCGGGTACGTAACCGGCACCTGCGAGACAACAGACGACCTAAATGGGTTTGTTGTCACGGTAAAAAAAGACTGGAGAAGTAAAAAACAGATATTAGAAATTAAGTTCCCTATATTTGACCGATTAAGCAACAGGTGTCATCTGCTATGGAGTGTTCCGCAAGTCGATTTTTCGCGTTTTCGCGGATACGTAACCGGCACCTATGAGATGGTAGTCAACATAAATAGATTTGTCGTCACGGTATAAAGAGATTGGAGGGAAAAAATATGCATTAAAAATTTTGTTCCATTCGTTTGATTTATGCAATAAGAAGCATTCAGTATTTTTTTAGCCACTAGTCGCATTATTTTCTGGGGTTTTCGCATGAACGTAACTGGCACATATGAGATGGTAGTCAACGTGACTGGGTTTCTTGTTGCGGTTTGAAGAGATTAGAAAAATTACACCTCAGTTGCCTTTGTTTGATACATGCTAAGGAAGCAACTAAAAGAGTTTTCAGTCTTTTTTTAGCCACTTGTCACATTAATTTCTGGGTTTTTTTTTTTTTTACACTGTACATTGATCACTTTGGCTTATGGAAAGTTTCAATGTGCAGCATTTATTGTGGGCTGAGTTAGAAAGGCAAATCCAGTTAAGGGCTCGGGAGGGGAAGGGGGCGGGTGCATTGAGGGTTTAAGGGAAGTAACTCTTGAAAGCTTGAAAGGGGCTTGAAAAGACCAAAACATGGTCTTCTACACCCCTATTTTCTTAAATGTTTGCCCATTTTCAGTGAAATCCGGCATGTGTGGATGGTGCAGGCCTGGCAGTTTGCCAAGGACTGCACAGCAGCCTTTAAAGAAGACTTTAAATCCACTTATATGCCGTTTTTTTTTTTTCACTGTTTTTTATCGCTAAATTTTGGCGCCATTTTGGAGCGATTTTGAAGCTCTCTGATTGGCTGTTGAATATCTAAAGTCTTTTCTGATTGGCTGTTGGTTCCCATTCTGATTTGGGCTGTTGGTTCCCATTCTGATTTCCTTAAAGCTTCCCTGATTGGATAATTTCAGAGAGGGAAGAGATTTGATTGGCTGATGGGAAGGGGGGGATATCTGTTTATTCTTATTAACCTTTTACCACACAATGACGCCTTTTAACACCCCTGAAAGAGAAGGCTTTTGAAAATAATCTGAGGAAAGGAGACAATGCAGGTTACCAGCATTTTCTCCTTTTCCCACAATGTTTTCTACCCTATCAAAGAAAAAATTGATTTTTAGTTATTCTTACATCTTACTGTATCTTTATGGCCTACTTCTAAATTCTTCAAACAAGAACAAGATTTTTTTATCGGAAAAAGTTTCCTCAACACCAACCAGTTGCTTCTGAATTTTTATATTTTTGCGCAGCGATTAAACATAAAATTGACTTTCGACTCTCGCGGTCGTCAAAATTGGTTCAATGTTTTCATGACCCTGGTAAGAAAACAGGGAAAAATTTTGTTTACCTTTCTTTGATTTGTTTAACAGGTATCCTCCAAAAGTGTCAAAGTAGATTTTACGATTTTATGCGCAGCACGTATCAGTCACGTATGGGTGAGATGGTCATCGTAACCAAATCATTGGCCCTAGTGAGAGAAAATGAAAAAGAGAAAAAGCCCTATAATTGACTTTAAGCAACAGTTGTCGTCTGCTATAAAATATTCCGTAAGTCGAATTTTCATGTTTTCGCGGGTACGTAACCGGCACCTGCGAGACAACAGACGACCTAAATGGGTTTGTTGTCACGGTAAAAAAAGACTGGAGAAGTAAAAAACAGATATTAGAAATTAAGTTCCCTATATTTGACCGATTAAGCAACAGGTGTCATCTGCTATGGAGTGTTCCGCAAGTCGATTTTTCGCGTTTTCGCGGATACGTAACCGGCACCTATGAGATGGTAGTCAACATAAATAGATTTGTCGTCACGGTATAAAGAGATTGGAGGGAAAAAATATGCATTAAAATTTTTGTTTCATTCGTTTGATTTATGCAATAAGAAGCATTCAGTATTTTTTTAGCCACTAGTCGCATTATTTTCTGGGGTTTTCGCATGAACGTAACTGGCACATATGAGATGGTAGTCAACGTGACTGGGTTTCTTGTTGCGGTTTGAAGAGATTAGAAAAATTACACCTCAGTTGCCTTTGTTTGATACATGCTAAGGAAGCAACTAAAAGAGTTTTCAGTCTTTTTTTAGCCACTTGTCACATTAATTTCTGGGTTTTTTTTTTTTTTTACACTGTACATTGATCACTTTGGCTTATGGAAAGTTTCAATGTGCAGCATTTATTGTGGGCTGAGTTAGAAAGGCAAATCCAGTTAAGGGCTCGGGAGGGGAAGGGGGCGGGTGCATTGAGGGTTTAAGGGAAGTAACTCTTGAAAGCTTGAAAGGGGCTTGAAAAGACCAAAACATGGTCTTCTACACCCCTATTTTCTTAAATGTTTGCCCATTTTCAGTGAAATCCGGCATGTGTGGATGGTGCAGGCCTGGCAGTTTGCCAAGGACTGCACAGCAGCCTTTAAAGAAGACTTTAAATCCACTTATATGCCGTTTTTTTTTTCACTGTTTTTTATCGCTAAATTTTGGCGCCATTTTGGAGCGATTTTGAAGCTCTCTGATTGGCTGTTGAATATCTAAAGTCTTTTCTGATTGGCTGTTGGTTCCCATTCTGATTTGGGCTGTTGGTTCCCATTCTGATTTCCTTAAAGCTTCCCTGATTGGATAATTTCAGAGAGGGAAGAGATTTGATTGGCTGATGGGAAGGGGGGGGGGATATCTGTTTATTCTTATTAACCTTTTACCACACAATGACGCCTTTTAACACCCCTGAAAGAGAAGGCTTTTGAAAATAATCTGAGGAAAGGAGACAATGCAGGTTACCAGCATTTTCTCCTTTTCCCACAATGTTTTCTACCCTATCAAAGAAAAAATTGATTTTTAGTTATTCTTACATCTTACTGTATCTTTATGGCCTACTTCTAAATTCTTCAAACAAGAACAAGATTTTTTTATCGGAAAAAGTTTCCTCAACACCAACCAGTTGCTTCTGAATTTTTATATTTTTGCGCAGCGATTAAACATAAAATTGACTTTCGACTCTCGCGGTCGTCAAAATTGGTTCAATGTTTTCATGACCCTGGTAAGAAAACAGGGAAAAATTTTGTTTACCTTTCTTTGATTTGTTTAACAGGTATCCTCCAAAAGTGTCAAAGTAGATTTTACGATTTTATGCGCAGCACGTATCAGTCACGTATGGGTGAGATGGTCATCGTAACCAAATCATTGGCCCTAGTGAGAGAAAATGAAAAAGAGAAAAAGCCCTATAATTGACTTTAAGCAACAGTTGTCGTCTGCTATAAAATATTCCGTAAGTCGAATTTTCATGTTTTCGCGGGTACGTAACCGGCACCTGCGAGACAACAGACGACCTAAATGGGTTTGTTGTCACGGTAAAAAAAGACTGGAGAAGTAAAAAACAGATATTAGAAATTAAGTTCCCTATATTTGACCGATTAAGCAACAGGTGTCATCTGCTATGGAGTGTTCCGCAAGTCGATTTTTCGCGTTTTCGCGGATACGTAACCGGCACCTATGAGATGGTAGTCAACATAAATAGATTTGTCGTCACGGTATAAAGAGATTGGAGGGAAAAAATATGCATTAAAAATTTTGTTCCATTCGTTTGATTTATGCAATAAGAAGCATTCAGTATTTTTTTAGCCACTAGTCGCATTATTTTCTGGGGTTTTCGCATGAACGTAACTGGCACATATGAGATGGTAGTCAACGTGACTGGGTTTCTTGTTGCGGTTTGAAGAGATTAGAAAAATTACACCTCAGTTGCCTTTGTTTGATACATGCTAAGGAAGCAACTAAAAGAGTTTTCAGTCTTTTTTTAGCCACTTGTCACATTAATTTCTGGGTTTTTTTTTTTTTTTTACACTGTACATTGATCACTTTGGCTTATGGAAAGTTTCAATGTGCAGCATTTATTGTGGGCTGAGTTAGAAAGGCAAATCCAGTTAAGGGCTCGGGAGGGGAAGGGGGCGGGTGCATTGAGGGTTTAAGGGAAGTAACTCTTGAAAGCTTGAAAGGGGCTTGAAAAGACCAAAACATGGTCTTCTACACCCCTATTTTCTTAAATGTTTGCCCATTTTCAGTGAAATCCGGCATGTGTGGATGGTGCAGGCCTGGCAGTTTGCCAAGGACTGCACAGCAGCCTTTAAAGAAGACTTTAAATCCACTTATATGCCGTTTTTTTTTTTCACTGTTTTTTATCGCTAAATTTTGGCGCCATTTTGGAGCGATTTTGAAGCTCTCTGATTGGCTGTTGAATATCTAAAGTCTTTTCTGATTGGCTGTTGGTTCCCATTCTGATTTGGGCTGTTGGTTCCCATTCTGATTTCCTTAAAGCTTCCCTGATTGGATAATTTCAGAGAGGGAAGAGATTTGATTGGCTGATGGGAAGGGGGGGGATATCTGTTTATTCTTATTAACCTTTTACCACACAATGACGCCTTTTAACACCCCTGAAAGAGAAGGCTTTTGAAAATAATCTGAGGAAAGGAGACAATGCAGGTTACCAGCATTTTCTCCTTTTCCCACAATGTTTTCTACCCTATCAAAGAAAAAATTGATTTTTAGTTATTCTTACATCTTACTGTATCTTTATGGCCTACTTCTAAATTCTTCAAACAAGAACAAGATTTTTTTATCGGAAAAAGTTTCCTCAACACCAACCAGTTGCTTCTGAATTTTTATATTTTTGCGCAGCGATTAAACATAAAATTGACTTTCGACTCTCGCGGTCGTCAAAATTGGTTCAATGTTTTCATGACCCTGGTAAGAAAACAGGGAAAAATTTTGTTTACCTTTCTTTGATTTGTTTAACAGGTATCCTCCAAAAGTGTCAAAGTAGATTTTACGATTTTATGCGCAGCACGTATCAGTCACGTATGGGTGAGATGGTCATCGTAACCAAATCATTGGCCCTAGTGAGAGAAAATGAAAAAGAGAAAAAGCCCTATAATTGACTTTAAGCAACAGTTGTCGTCTGCTATAAAATATTCCGTAAGTCGAATTTTCATGTTTTCGCGGGTACGTAACCGGCACCTGCGAGACAACAGACGACCTAAATGGGTTTGTTGTCACGGTAAAAAAAGACTGGAGAAGTAAAAAACAGATATTAGAAATTAAGTTCCCTATATTTGACCGATTAAGCAACAGGTGTCATCTGCTATGGAGTGTTCCGCAAGTCGATTTTTCGCGTTTTCGCGGATACGTAACCGGCACCTATGAGATGGTAGTCAACATAAATAGATTTGTCGTCACGGTATAAAGAGATTGGAGGGAAAAAATATGCATTAAAAATTTTGTTCCATTCGTTTGATTTATGCAATAAGAAGCATTCAGTATTTTTTTAGCCACTAGTCGCATTATTTTCTGGGGTTTTCGCATGAACGTAACTGGCACATATGAGATGGTAGTCAACGTGACTGGGTTTCTTGTTGCGGTTTGAAGAGATTAGAAAAATTACACCTCAGTTGCCTTTGTTTGATACATGCTAAGGAAGCAACTAAAAGAGTTTTCAGTCTTTTTTTAGCCACTTGTCACATTAATTTCTGGGTTTTTTTTTTTTTTTACACTGTACATTGATCACTTTGGCTTATGGAAAGTTTCAATGTGCAGCATTTATTGTGGGCTGAGTTAGAAAGGCAAATCCAGTTAAGGGCTCGGGAGGGGAAGGGGGCGGGTGCATTGAGGGTTTAAGGGAAGTAACTCTTGAAAGCTTGAAAGGGGCTTGAAAAGACCAAAACATGGTCTTCTACACCCCTATTTTCTTAAATGTTTGCCTATTTTCAGTGAAATCCGGCATGTGTGGATGGTGCAGGCCTGGCAGTTTGCCAAGGACTGCACAGCAGCCTTTAAAGAAGACTTTAAATCCACTTATATGCCGTTTTTTTTTTTTCACTGTTTTTTATCGCTAAATTTTGGCGCCATTTTGGAGCGATTTTGAAGCTCTCTGATTGGCTGTTGAATATCTAAAGTCTTTTCTGATTGGCTGTTGGTTCCCATTCTGATTTGGGCTGTTGGTTCCCATTCTGATTTCCTTAAAGCTTCCCTGATTGGATAATTTCAGAGAGGGAAGAGATTTGATTGGCTGATGGGAAGGGGGGGGATATCTGTTTATTCTTATTAACCTTTTACCACACAATGACGCCTTTTAACACCCCTGAAAGAGAAGGCTTTTGAAAATAATCTGAGGAAAGGAGACAATGCAGGTTACCAGCATTTTCTCCTTTTCCCACAATGTTTTCTACCCTATCAAAGAAAAAATTGATTTTTAGTTATTCTTACATCTTACTGTATCTTTATGGCCTACTTCTAAATTCTTCAAACAAGAACAAGATTTTTTTATCGGAAAAAGTTTCCTCAACACCAACCAGTTGCTTCTGAATTTTTATATTTTTGCGCAGCGATTAAACATAAAATTGACTTTCGACTCTCGCGGTCGTCAAAATTGGTTCAATGTTTTCATGACCCTGGTAAGAAAACAGGGAAAAATTTTGTTTACCTTTCTTTGATTTGTTTAACAGGTATCCTCCAAAAGTGTCAAAGTAGATTTTACGATTTTATGCGCAGCACGTATCAGTCACGTATGGGTGAGATGGTCATCGTAACCAAATCATTGGCCCTAGTGAGAGAAAATGAAAAAGAGAAAAAGCCCTATAATTGACTTTAAGCAACAGTTGTCGTCTGCTATAAAATATTCCGTAAGTCGAATTTTCATGTTTTCGCGGGTACGTAACCGGCACCTGCGAGACAACAGACGACCTAAATGGGTTTGTTGTCACGGTAAAAAAAGACTGGAGAAGTAAAAAACAGATATTAGAAATTAAGTTCCCTATATTTGACCGATTAAGCAACAGGTGTCATCTGCTATGGAGTGTTCCGCAAGTCGATTTTTCGCGTTTTCGCGGATACGTAACCGGCACCTATGAGATGGTAGTCAACATAAATAGATTTGTCGTCACGGTATAAAGAGATTGGAGGGAAAAAATATGCATTAAAATTTTTGTTTCATTCGTTTGATTTATGCAATAAGAAGCATTCAGTATTTTTTTAGCCACTAGTCGCATTATTTTCTGGGGTTTTCGCATGAACGTAACTGGCACATATGAGATGGTAGTCAACGTGACTGGGTTTCTTGTTGCGGTTTGAAGAGATTAGAAAAATTACACCTCAGTTGCCTTTGTTTGATACATGCTAAGGAAGCAACTAAAAGAGTTTTCAGTCTTTTTTTAGCCACTTGTCACATTAATTTCTGGGTTTTTTTTTTTTTTTACACTGTACATTGATCACTTTGGCTTATGGAAAGTTTCAATGTGCAGCATTTATTGTGGGCTGAGTTAGAAAGGCAAATCCAGTTAAGGGCTCGGGAGGGGAAGGGGGCGGGTGCATTGAGGGTTTAAGGGAAGTAACTCTTGAAAGCTTGAAAGGGGCTTGAAAAGACCAAAACATGGTCTTCTACACCCCTATTTTCTTAAATGTTTGCCCATTTTCAGTGAAATCCGGCATGTGTGGATGGTGCAGGCCTGGCAGTTTGCCAAGGACTGCACAGCAGCCTTTAAAGAAGACTTTAAATCCACTTATATGCCGTTTTTTTTTTCACTGTTTTTTATCGCTAAATTTTGGCGCCATTTTGGAGCGATTTTGAAGCTCTCTGATTGGCTGTTGAATATCTAAAGTCTTTTCTGATTGGCTGTTGGTTCCCATTCTGATTTGGGCTGTTGGTTCCCATTCTGATTTCCTTAAAGCTTCCCTGATTGGATAATTTCAGAGAGGGAAGAGATTTGATTGGCTGATGGGAAGGGGGGGGGGATATCTGTTTATTCTTATTAACCTTTTACCACACAATGACGCCTTTTAACACCCCTGAAAGAGAAGGCTTTTGAAAATAATCTGAGGAAAGGAGACAATGCAGGTTACCAGCATTTTCTCCTTTTCCCACAATGTTTTCTACCCTATCAAAGAAAAAATTGATTTTTAGTTATTCTTACATCTTACTGTATCTTTATGGCCTACTTCTAAATTCTTCAAACAAGAACAAGATTTTTTTATCGGAAAAAGTTTCCTCAACACCAACCAGTTGCTTCTGAATTTTTATATTTTTGCGCAGCGATTAAACATAAAATTGACTTTCGACTCTCGCGGTCGTCAAAATTGGTTCAATGTTTTCATGACCCTGGTAAGAAAACAGGGAAAAATTTTGTTTACCTTTCTTTGATTTGTTTAACAGGTATCCTCCAAAAGTGTCAAAGTAGATTTTACGATTTTATGCGCAGCACGTATCAGTCACGTATGGGTGAGATGGTCATCGTAACCAAATCATTGGCCCTAGTGAGAGAAAATGAAAAAGAGAAAAAGCCCTATAATTGACTTTAAGCAACAGTTGTCGTCTGCTATAAAATATTCCGTAAGTCGAATTTTCATGTTTTCGCGGGTACGTAACCGGCACCTGCGAGACAACAGACGACCTAAATGGGTTTGTTGTCACGGTAAAAAAAGACTGGAGAAGTAAAAAACAGATATTAGAAATTAAGTTCCCTATATTTGACCGATTAAGCAACAGGTGTCATCTGCTATGGAGTGTTCCGCAAGTCGATTTTTCGCGTTTTCGCGGATACGTAACCGGCACCTATGAGATGGTAGTCAACATAAATAGATTTGTCGTCACGGTATAAAGAGATTGGAGGGAAAAAATATGCATTAAAAATTTTGTTCCATTCGTTTGATTTATGCAATAAGAAGCATTCAGTATTTTTTTAGCCACTAGTCGCATTATTTTCTGGGGTTTTCGCATGAACGTAACTGGCACATATGAGATGGTAGTCAACGTGACTGGGTTTCTTGTTGCGGTTTGAAGAGATTAGAAAAATTACACCTCAGTTGCCTTTGTTTGATACATGCTAAGGAAGCAACTAAAAGAGTTTTCAGTCTTTTTTTAGCCACTTGTCACATTAATTTCTGGGTTTTTTTTTTTTTTTTACACTGTACATTGATCACTTTGGCTTATGGAAAGTTTCAATGTGCAGCATTTATTGTGGGCTGAGTTAGAAAGGCAAATCCAGTTAAGGGCTCGGGAGGGGAAGGGGGCGGGTGCATTGAGGGTTTAAGGGAAGTAACTCTTGAAAGCTTGAAAGGGGCTTGAAAAGACCAAAACATGGTCTTCTACACCCCTATTTTCTTAAATGTTTGCCCATTTTCAGTGAAATCCGGCATGTGTGGATGGTGCAGGCCTGGCAGTTTGCCAAGGACTGCACAGCAGCCTTTAAAGAAGACTTTAAATCCACTTATATGCCGTTTTTTTTTTTCACTGTTTTTTATCGCTAAATTTTGGCGCCATTTTGGAGCGATTTTGAAGCTCTCTGATTGGCTGTTGAATATCTAAAGTCTTTTCTGATTGGCTGTTGGTTCCCATTCTGATTTGGGCTGTTGGTTCCCATTCTGATTTCCTTAAAGCTTCCCTGATTGGATAATTTCAGAGAGGGAAGAGATTTGATTGGCTGATGGGAAGGGGGGGGATATCTGTTTATTCTTATTAACCTTTTACCACACAATGACGCCTTTTAACACCCCTGAAAGAGAAGGCTTTTGAAAATAATCTGAGGAAAGGAGACAATGCAGGTTACCAGCATTTTCTCCTTTTCCCACAATGTTTTCTACCCTATCAAAGAAAAAATTGATTTTTAGTTATTCTTACATCTTACTGTATCTTTATGGCCTACTTCTAAATTCTTCAAACAAGAACAAGATTTTTTTATCGGAAAAAGTTTCCTCAACACCAACCAGTTGCTTCTGAATTTTTATATTTTTGCGCAGCGATTAAACATAAAATTGACTTTCGACTCTCGCGGTCGTCAAAATTGGTTCAATGTTTTCATGACCCTGGTAAGAAAACAGGGAAAAATTTTGTTTACCTTTCTTTGATTTGTTTAACAGGTATCCTCCAAAAGTGTCAAAGTAGATTTTACGATTTTATGCGCAGCACGTATCAGTCACGTATGGGTGAGATGGTCATCGTAACCAAATCATTGGCCCTAGTGAGAGAAAATGAAAAAGAGAAAAAGCCCTATAATTGACTTTAAGCAACAGTTGTCGTCTGCTATAAAATATTCCGTAAGTCGAATTTTCATGTTTTCGCGGGTACGTAACCGGCACCTGCGAGACAACAGACGACCTAAATGGGTTTGTTGTCACGGTAAAAAAAGACTGGAGAAGTAAAAAACAGATATTAGAAATTAAGTTCCCTATATTTGACCGATTAAGCAACAGGTGTCATCTGCTATGGAGTGTTCCGCAAGTCGATTTTTCGCGTTTTCGCGGATACGTAACCGGCACCTATGAGATGGTAGTCAACATAAATAGATTTGTCGTCACGGTATAAAGAGATTGGAGGGAAAAAATATGCATTAAAAATTTTGTTCCATTCGTTTGATTTATGCAATAAGAAGCATTCAGTATTTTTTTAGCCACTAGTCGCATTATTTTCTGGGGTTTTCGCATGAACGTAACTGGCACATATGAGATGGTAGTCAACGTGACTGGGTTTCTTGTTGCGGTTTGAAGAGATTAGAAAAATTACACCTCAGTTGCCTTTGTTTGATACATGCTAAGGAAGCAACTAAAAGAGTTTTCAGTCTTTTTTTAGCCACTTGTCACATTAATTTCTGGGTTTTTTTTTTTTTTTACACTGTACATTGATCACTTTGGCTTATGGAAAGTTTCAATGTGCAGCATTTATTGTGGGCTGAGTTAGAAAGGCAAATCCAGTTAAGGGCTCGGGAGGGGAAGGGGGCGGGTGCATTGAGGGTTTAAGGGAAGTAACTCTTGAAAGCTTGAAAGGGGCTTGAAAAGACCAAAACATGGTCTTCTACACCCCTATTTTCTTAAATGTTTGCCTATTTTCAGTGAAATCCGGCATGTGTGGATGGTGCAGGCCTGGCAGTTTGCCAAGGACTGCACAGCAGCCTTTAAAGAAGACTTTAAATCCACTTATATGCCGTTTTTTTTTTTCACTGTTTTTTATCGCTAAATTTTGGCGCCATTTTGGAGCGATTTTGAAGCTCTCTGATTGGCTGTTGAATATCTAAAGTCTTTTCTGATTGGCTGTTGGTTCCCATTCTGATTTGGGCTGTTGGTTCCCATTCTGATTTCCTTAAAGCTTCCCTGATTGGATAATTTCAGAGAGGGAAGAGATTTGATTGGCTGATGGGAAGGGGGGGGATATCTGTTTATTCTTATTAACCTTTTACCACACAATGACGCCTTTTAACACCCCTGAAAGAGAAGGCTTTTGAAAATAATCTGAGGAAAGGAGACAATGCAGGTTACCAGCATTTTCTCCTTTTCCCACAATGTTTTCTACCCTATCAAAGAAAAAATTGATTTTTAGTTATTCTTACATCTTACTGTATCTTTATGGCCTACTTCTAAATTCTTCAAACAAGAACAAGATTTTTTTATCGGAAAAAGTTTCCTCAACACCAACCAGTTGCTTCTGAATTTTTATATTTTTGCGCAGCGATTAAACATAAAATTGACTTTCGACTCTCGCGGTCGTCAAAATTGGTTCAATGTTTTCATGACCCTGGTAAGAAAACAGGGAAAAATTTTGTTTACCTTTCTTTGATTTGTTTAACAGGTATCCTCCAAAAGTGTCAAAGTAGATTTTACGATTTTATGCGCAGCACGTATCAGTCACGTATGGGTGAGATGGTCATCGTAACCAAATCATTGGCCCTAGTGAGAGAAAATGAAAAAGAGAAAAAGCCCTATAATTGACTTTAAGCAACAGTTGTCGTCTGCTATAAAATATTCCGTAAGTCGAATTTTCATGTTTTCGCGGGTACGTAACCGGCACCTGCGAGACAACAGACGACCTAAATGGGTTTGTTGTCACGGTAAAAAAAGACTGGAGAAGTAAAAAACAGATATTAGAAATTAAGTTCCCTATATTTGACCGATTAAGCAACAGGTGTCATCTGCTATGGAGTGTTCCGCAAGTCGATTTTTCGCGTTTTCGCGGATACGTAACCGGCACCTATGAGATGGTAGTCAACATAAATAGATTTGTCGTCACGGTATAAAGAGATTGGAGGGAAAAAATATGCATTAAAAATTTTGTTCCATTCGTTTGATTTATGCAATAAGAAGCATTCAGTATTTTTTTAGCCACTAGTCGCATTATTTTCTGGGGTTTTCGCATGAACGTAACTGGCACATATGAGATGGTAGTCAACGTGACTGGGTTTCTTGTTGCGGTTTGAAGAGATTAGAAAAATTACACCTCAGTTGCCTTTGTTTGATACATGCTAAGGAAGCAACTAAAAGAGTTTTCAGTCTTTTTTTAGCCACTTGTCACATTAATTTCTGGGTTTTTTTTTTTTTTTACACTGTACATTGATCACTTTGGCTTATGGAAAGTTTCAATGTGCAGCATTTATTGTGGGCTGAGTTAGAAAGGCAAATCCAGTTAAGGGCTCGGGAGGGGAAGGGGGCGGGTGCATTGAGGGTTTAAGGGAAGTAACTCTTGAAAGCTTGAAAGGGGCTTGAAAAGACCAAAACATGGTCTTCTACACCCCTATTTTCTTAAATGTTTGCCCATTTTCAGTGAAATCCGGCATGTGTGGATGGTGCAGGCCTGGCAGTTTGCCAAGGACTGCACAGCAGCCTTTAAAGAAGACTTTAAATCCACTTATATGCCGTTTTTTTTTTCACTGTTTTTTATCGCTAAATTTTGGCGCCATTTTGGAGCGATTTTGAAGCTCTCTGATTGGCTGTTGAATATCTAAAGTCTTTTCTGATTGGCTGTTGGTTCCCATTCTGATTTGGGCTGTTGGTTCCCATTCTGATTTCCTTAAAGCTTCCCTGATTGGATAATTTCAGAGAGGGAAGAGATTTGATTGGCTGATGGGAAGGGGGGGGATATCTGTTTATTCTTATTAACCTTTTACCACACAATGACGCCTTTTAACACCCCTGAAAGAGAAGGCTTTTGAAAATAATCTGAGGAAAGGAGACAATGCAGGTTACCAGCATTTTCTCCTTTTCCCACAATGTTTTCTACCCTATCAAAGAAAAAATTGATTTTTAGTTATTCTTACATCTTACTGTATCTTTATGGCCTACTTCTAAATTCTTCAAACAAGAACAAGATTTTTTTATCGGAAAAAGTTTCCTCAACACCAACCAGTTGCTTCTGAATTTTTATATTTTTGCGCAGCGATTAAACATAAAATTGACTTTCGACTCTCGCGGTCGTCAAAATTGGTTCAATGTTTTCATGACCCTGGTAAGAAAACAGGGAAAAATTTTGTTTACCTTTCTTTGATTTGTTTAACAGGTATCCTCCAAAAGTGTCAAAGTAGATTTTACGATTTTATGCGCAGCACGTATCAGTCACGTATGGGTGAGATGGTCATCGTAACCAAATCATTGGCCCTAGTGAGAGAAAATGAAAAAGAGAAAAAGCCCTATAATTGACTTTAAGCAACAGTTGTCGTCTGCTATAAAATATTCCGTAAGTCGAATTTTCATGTTTTCGCGGGTACGTAACCGGCACCTGCGAGACAACAGACGACCTAAATGGGTTTTTTGTCACGGTAAAAAAAGACTGGAGAAGTAAAAAACAGATATTAGAAATTAAGTTCCCTATATTTGACCGATTAAGCAACAGGTGTCATCTGCTATGGAGTGTTCCGCAAGTCGATTTTTCGCGTTTTCGCGGATACGTAACCGGCACCTATGAGATGGTAGTCAACATAAATAGATTTGTCGTCACGGTATAAAGAGATTGGAGGGAAAAAATATGCATTAAAAATTTTGTTCCATTCGTTTGATTTATGCAATAAGAAGCATTCAGTATTTTTTTAGCCACTAGTCGCATTATTTTCTGGGGTTTTCGCATGAACGTAACTGGCACATATGAGATGGTAGTCAACGTGACTGGGTTTCTTGTTGCGGTTTGAAGAGATTAGAAAAATTACACCTCAGTTGCCTTTGTTTGATACATGCTAAGGAAGCAACTAAAAGAGTTTTCAGTCTTTTTTTAGCCACTTGTCACATTAATTTCTGGGTTTTTTTTTTTTTTTACACTGTACATTGATCACTTTGGCTTATGGAAAGTTTCAATGTGCAGCATTTATTGTGGGCTGAGTTAGAAAGGCAAATCCAGTTAAGGGCTCGGGAGGGGAAGGGGGCGGGTGCATTGAGGGTTTAAGGGAAGTAACTCTTGAAAGCTTGAAAGGGGCTTGAAAAGACCAAAACATGGTCTTCTACACCCCTATTTTCTTAAATGTTTGCCCATTTTCAGTGAAATCCGGCATGTGTGGATGGTGCAGGCCTGGCAGTTTGCCAAGGACTGCACAGCAGCCTTTAAAGAAGACTTTAAATCCACTTATATGCCGTTTTTTTTTTTCACTGTTTTTTATCGCTAAATTTTGGCGCCATTTTGGAGCGATTTTGAAGCTCTCTGATTGGCTGTTGAATATCTAAAGTCTTTTCTGATTGGCTGTTGGTTCCCATTCTGATTTGGGCTGTTGGTTCCCATTCTGATTTCCTTAAAGCTTCCCTGATTGGATAATTTCAGAGAGGGAAGAGATTTGATTGGCTGATGGGAAGGGGGGGGGATATCTGTTTATTCTTATTAACCTTTTACCACACAATGACGCCTTTTAACACCCCTGAAAGAGAAGGCTTTTGAAAATAATCTGAGGAAAGGAGACAATGCAGGTTACCAGCATTTTCTCCTTTTCCCACAATGTTTTCTACCCTATCAAAGAAAAAATTGATTTTTAGTTATTCTTACATCTTACTGTATCTTTATGGCCTACTTCTAAATTCTTCAAACAAGAACAAGATTTTTTTATCGGAAAAAGTTTCCTCAACACCAACCAGTTGCTTCTGAATTTTTATATTTTTGCGCAGCGATTAAACATAAAATTGACTTTCGACTCTCGCGGTCGTCAAAATTGGTTCAATGTTTTCATGACCCTGGTAAGAAAACAGGGAAAAATTTTGTTTACCTTTCTTTGATTTGTTTAACAGGTATCCTCCAAAAGTGTCAAAGTAGATTTTACGATTTTATGCGCAGCACGTATCAGTCACGTATGGGTGAGATGGTCATCGTAACCAAATCATTGGCCCTAGTGAGAGAAAATGAAAAAGAGAAAAAGCCCTATAATTGACTTTAAGCAACAGTTGTCGTCTGCTATAAAATATTCCGTAAGTCAAATTTTCATGTTTTCGCGGGTACGTAACCGGCACCTGCGAGACAACAGACGACCTAAATGGGTTTGTTGTCACGGTAAAAAAAGACTGGAGAAGTAAAAAACAGATATTAGAAATTAAGTTCCCTATATTTGACCGATTAAGCAACAGGTGTCATCTGCTATGGAGTGTTCCGCAAGTCGATTTTTCGCGTTTTCGCGGATACGTAACCGGCACCTATGAGATGGTAGTCAACATAAATAGATTTGTCGTCACGGTATAAAGAGATTGGAGGGAAAAAATATGCATTAAAAATTTTGTTCCATTCGTTTGATTTATGCAATAAGAAGCATTCAGTATTTTTTTAGCCACTAGTCGCATTATTTTCTGGGGTTTTCGCATGAACGTAACTGGCACATATGAGATGGTAGTCAACGTGACTGGGTTTCTTGTTGCGGTTTGAAGAGATTAGAAAAATTACACCTCAGTTGCCTTTGTTTGATACATGCTAAGGAAGCAACTAAAAGAGTTTTCAGTCTTTTTTTAGCCACTTGTCACATTAATTTCTGGGGTTTTTTTTTTTTTTACACTGTACATTGATCACTTTGGCTTATGGAAAGTTTCAATGTGCAGCATTTATTGTGGGCTGAGTTAGAAAGGCAAATCCAGTTAAGGGCTCGGGAGGGGAAGGGGGCGGGTGCATTGAGGGTTTAAGGGAAGTAACTCTTGAAAGCTTGAAAGGGGCTTGAAAAGACCAAAACATGGTCTTCTACACCCCTATTTTCTTAAATGTTTGCCCATTTTCAGTGAAATCCGGCATGTGTGGATGGTGCAGGCCTGGCAGTTTGCCAAGGACTGCACAGCAGCCTTTAAAGAAGACTTTAAATCCACTTATATGCCGTTTTTTTTTTTCACTGTTTTTTATCGCTAAATTTTGGCGCCATTTTGGAGCGATTTTGAAGCTCTCTGATTGGCTGTTGAATATCTAAAGTCTTTTCTGATTGGCTGTTGGTTCCCATTCTGATTTGGGCTGTTGGTTCCCATTCTGATTTCCTTAAAGCTTCCCTGATTGGATAATTTCAGAGAGGGAAGAGATTTGATTGGCTGATGGGAAGGGGGGGGATATCTGTTTATTCTTATTAACCTTTTACCACACAATGACGCCTTTTAACACCCCTGAAAGAGAAGGCTTTTGAAAATAATCTGAGGAAAGGAGACAATGCAGGTTACCAGCATTTTCTCCTTTTCCCACAATGTTTTCTACCCTATCAAAGAAAAAATTGATTTTTAGTTATTCTTACATCTTACTGTATCTTTATGGCCTACTTCTAAATTCTTCAAACAAGAACAAGATTTTTTTATCGGAAAAAGTTTCCTCAACACCAACCAGTTGCTTCTGAATTTTTATATTTTTGCGCAGCGATTAAACATAAAATTGACTTTCGACTCTCGCGGTCGTCAAAATTGGTTCAATGTTTTCATGACCCTGGTAAGAAAACAGGGAAAAATTTTGTTTACCTTTCTTTGATTTGTTTAACAGGTATCCTCCAAAAGTGTCAAAGTAGATTTTACGATTTTATGCGCAGCACGTATCAGTCACGTATGGGTGAGATGGTCATCGTAACCAAATCATTGGCCCTAGTGAGAGAAAATGAAAAAGAGAAAAAGCCCTATAATTGACTTTAAGCAACAGTTGTCGTCTGCTATAAAATATTCCGTAAGTCGAATTTTCATGTTTTCGCGGGTACGTAACCGGCACCTGCGAGACAACAGACGACCTAAATGGGTTTGTTGTCACGGTAAAAAAAGACTGGAGAAGTAAAAAACAGATATTAGAAATTAAGTTCCCTATATTTGACCGATTAAGCAACAGGTGTCATCTGCTATGGAGTGTTCCGCAAGTCGATTTTTCGCGTTTTCGCGGATACGTAACCGGCACCTATGAGATGGTAGTCAACATAAATAGATTTGTCGTCACGGTATAAAGAGATTGGAGGGAAAAAATATGCATTAAAAATTTTGTTCCATTCGTTTGATTTATGCAATAAGAAGCATTCAGTATTTTTTTAGCCACTAGTCGCATTATTTTCTGGGGTTTTCGCATGAACGTAACTGGCACATATGAGATGGTAGTCAACGTGACTGGGTTTCTTGTTGCGGTTTGAAGAGATTAGAAAAATTACACCTCAGTTGCCTTTGTTTGATACATGCTAAGGAAGCAACTAAAAGAGTTTTCAGTCTTTTTTTAGCCACTTGTCACATTAATTTCTGGGGTTTTTTTTTTTTTTACACTGTACATTGATCACTTTGGCTTATGGAAAGTTTCAATGTGCAGCATTTATTGTGGGCTGAGTTAGAAAGGCAAATCCAGTTAAGGGCTCGGGAGGGGAAGGGGGCGGGTGCATTGAGGGTTTAAGGGAAGTAACTCTTGAAAGCTTGAAAGGGGCTTGAAAAGACCAAAACATGGTCTTCTACACCCCTATTTTCTTAAATGTTTGCCCATTTTCAGTGAAATCCGGCATGTGTGGATGGTGCAGGCCTGGCAGTTTGCCAAGGACTGCACAGCAGCCTTTAAAGAAGACTTTAAATCCACTTATATGCCGTTTTTTTTTTCACTGTTTTTTATCGCTAAATTTTGGCGCCATTTTGGAGCGATTTTGAAGCTCTCTGATTGGCTGTTGAATATCTAAAGTCTTTTCTGATTGGCTGTTGGTTCCCATTCTGATTTGGGCTGTTGGTTCCCATTCTGATTTCCTTAAAGCTTCCCTGATTGGATAATTTCAGAGAGGGAAGAGATTTGATTGGCTGATGGGAAGGGGGGGGATATCTGTTTATTCTTATTAACCTTTTACCACACAATGACGCCTTTTAACACCCCTGAAAGAGAAGGCTTTTGAAAATAATCTGAGGAAAGGAGACAATGCAGGTTACCAGCATTTTCTCCTTTTCCCACAATGTTTTCTACCCTATCAAAGAAAAAATTGATTTTTAGTTATTCTTACATCTTACTGTATCTTTATGGCCTACTTCTAAATTCTTCAAACAAGAACAAGATTTTTTTATCGGAAAAAGTTTCCTCAACACCAACCAGTTGCTTCTGAATTTTTATATTTTTGCGCAGCGATTAAACATAAAATTGACTTTCGACTCTCGCGGTCGTCAAAATTGGTTCAATGTTTTCATGACCCTGGTAAGAAAACAGGGAAAAATTTTGTTTACCTTTCTTTGATTTGTTTAACAGGTATCCTCCAAAAGTGTCAAAGTAGATTTTACGATTTTATGCGCAGCACGTATCAGTCACGTATGGGTGAGATGGTCATCGTAACCAAATCATTGGCCCTAGTGAGAGAAAATGAAAAAGAGAAAAAGCCCTATAATTGACTTTAAGCAACAGTTGTCGTCTGCTATAAAATATTCCGTAAGTCGAATTTTCATGTTTTCGCGGGTACGTAACCGGCACCTGCGAGACAACAGACGACCTAAATGGGTTTGTTGACACGGTAAAAAAAGACTGGAGAAGTAAAAAACAGATATTAGAAATTAAGTTCCCTATATTTGACCGATTAAGCAACAGGTGTCATCTGCTATGGAGTGTTCCGCAAGTCGATTTTTCGCGTTTTCGCGGATACGTAACCGGCACCTATGAGATGGTAGTCAACATAAATAAATTTGTCGTCACGGTATAAAGAGATTGGAGGGAAAAAATATGCATTAAAAATTTTGTTCCATTCGTTTGATTTATGCAATAAGAAGCATTCAGTATTTTTTTAGCCACTAGTCGCATTATTTTCTGGGGTTTTCGCATGAACGTAACTGGCACATATGAGATGGTAGTCAACGTGACTGGGTTTCTTGTTGCGGTTTGAAGAGATTAGAAAAATTACACCTCAGTTGCCTTTGTTTGATACATGCTAAGGAAGCAACTAAAAGAGTTTTCAGTCTTTTTTTAGCCACTTGTCACATTAATTTCTGGGTTTTTTTTTTTTTTTACACTGTACATTGATCACTTTGGCTTATGGAAAGTTTCAATGTGCAGCATTTATTGTGGGCTGAGTTAGAAAGGCAAATCCAGTTAAGGGCTCGGGAGGGGAAGGGGGCGGGTGCATTGAGGGTTTAAGGGAAGTAACTCTTGAAAGCTTGAAAGGGGCTTGAAAAGACCAAAACATGGTCTTCTACACCCCTATTTTCTTAAATGTTTGCCCATTTTCAGTGAAATCCGGCATGTGTGGATGGTGCAGGCCTGGCAGTTTGCCAAGGACTGCACAGCAGCCTTTAAAGAAGACTTTAAATCCACTTATATGCCGTTTTTTTTTTCACTGTTTTTTATCGCTAAATTTTGGCGCCATTTTGGAGCGATTTTGAAGCTCTCTGATTGGCTGTTGAATATCTAAAGTCTTTTCTGATTGGCTGTTGGTTCCCATTCTGATTTGGGCTGTTGGTTCCCATTCTGATTTCCTTAAAGCTTCCCTGATTGGATAATTTCAGAGAGGGAAGAGATTTGATTGGCTGATGGGAAGGGGGGGGATATCTGTTTATTCTTATTAACCTTTTACCACACAATGACGCCTTTTAACACCCCTGAAAGAGAAGGCTTTTGAAAATAATCTGAGGAAAGGAGACAATGCAGGTTACCAGCATTTTCTCCTTTTCCCACAATGTTTTCTACCCTATCAAAGAAAAAATTGATTTTTAGTTATTCTTACATCTTACTGTATCTTTATGGCCTACTTCTAAATTCTTCAAACAAGAACAAGATTTTTTTATCGGAAAAAGTTTCCTCAACACCAACCAGTTGCTTCTGAATTTTTATATTTTTGCGCAGCGATTAAACATAAAATTGACTTTCGACTCTCGCGGTCGTCAAAATTGGTTCAATGTTTTCATGACCCTGGTAAGAAAACAGGGAAAAATTTTGTTTACCTTTCTTTGATTTGTTTAACAGGTATCCTCCAAAAGTGTCAAAGTAGATTTTACGATTTTATGCGCAGCACGTATCAGTCACGTATGGGTGAGATGGTCATCGTAACCAAATCATTGGCCCTAGTGAGAGAAAATGAAAAAGAGAAAAAGCCCTATAATTGACTTTAAGCAACAGTTGTCGTCTGCTATAAAATATTCCGTAAGTCGAATTTTCATGTTTTCGCGGGTACGTAACCGGCACCTGCGAGACAACAGACGACCTAAATGGGTTTGTTGTCACGGTAAAAAAAGACTGGAGAAGTAAAAAACAGATATTAGAAATTAAGTTCCCTATATTTGACCGATTAAGCAACAGGTGTCATCTGCTATGGAGTGTTCCGCAAGTCGATTTTTCGCGTTTTCGCGGATACGTAACCGGCACCTATGAGATGGTAGTCAACATAAATAGATTTGTCATCACGGTATAAAGAGATTGGAGGGAAAAAATATGCATTAAAAATTTTGTTCCATTCGTTTGATTTATGCAATAAGAAGCATTCAGTATTTTTTTAGCCACTAGTCGCATTATTTTCTGGGGTTTTCGCATGAACGTAACTGGCACATATGAGATGGTAGTCAACGTGACTGGGTTTCTTGTTGCGGTTTGAAGAGATTAGAAAAATTACACCTCAGTTGCCTTTGTTTGATACATGCTAAGGAAGCAACTAAAAGAGTTTTCAGTCTTTTTTTAGCCACTTGTCACATTAATTTCTGGGGTTTTTTTTTTTTTTACACTGTACATTGATCACTTTGGCTTATGGAAAGTTTCAATGTGCAGCATTTATTGTGGGCTGAGTTAGAAAGGCAAATCCAGTTAAGGGCTCGGGAGGGGAAGGGGGCGGGTGCATTGAGGGTTTAAGGGAAGTAACTCTTGAAAGCTTGAAAGGGGCTTGAAAAGACCAAAACATGGTCTTCTACACCCCTATTTTCTTAAATGTTTGCCCATTTTCAGTGAAATCCGGCATGTGTGGATGGTGCAGGCCTGGCAGTTTGCCAAGGACTGCACAGCAGCCTTTAAAGAAGACTTTAAATCCACTTATATGCCGTTTTTTTTTTTCACTGTTTTTTATCGCTAAATTTTGGCGCCATTTTGGAGCGATTTTGAAGCTCTCTGATTGGCTGTTGAATATCTAAAGTCTTTTCTGATTGGCTGTTGGTTCCCATTCTGATTTGGGCTGTTGGTTCCCATTCTGATTTCCTTAAAGCTTCCCTGATTGGATAATTTCAGAGAGGGAAGAGATTTGATTGGCTGATGGGAAGGGGGGGGGATATCTGTTTATTCTTATTAACCTTTTACCACACAATGACGCCTTTTAACACCCCTGAAAGAGAAGGCTTTTGAAAATAATCTGAGGAAAGGAGACAATGCAGGTTACCAGCATTTTCTCCTTTTCCCACAATGTTTTCTACCCTATCAAAGAAAAAATTGATTTTTAGTTATTCTTACATCTTACTGTATCTTTATGGCCTACTTCTAAATTCTTCAAACAAGAACAAGATTTTTTTATCGGAAAAAGTTTCCTCAACACCAACCAGTTGCTTCTGAATTTTTATATTTTTGCGCAGCGATTAAACATAAAATTGACTTTCGACTCTCGCGGTCGTCAAAATTGGTTCAATGTTTTCATGACCCTGGTAAGAAAACAGGGAAAAATTTTGTTTACCTTTCTTTGATTTGTTTAACAGGTATCCTCCAAAAGTGTCAAAGTAGATTTTACGATTTTATGCGCAGCACGTATCAGTCACGTATGGGTGAGATGGTCATCGTAACCAAATCATTGGCCCTAGTGAGAGAAAATGAAAAAGAGAAAAAGCCCTATAATTGACTTTAAGCAACAGTTGTCGTCTGCTATAAAATATTCCGTAAGTCGAATTTTCATGTTTTCGCGGGTACGTAACCGGCACCTGCGAGACAACAGACGACCTAAATGGGTTTGTTGTCACGGTAAAAAAAGACTGGAGAAGTAAAAAACAGATATTAGAAATTAAGTTGCCTATATTTGACCGATTAAGCAACAGGTGTCATCTGCTATGGAGTGTTCCGCAAGTCGATTTTTCGCGTTTTCGCGGATACGTAACCGGCACCTATGAGATGGTAGTCAACATAAATAGATTTGTCGTCACGGTATAAAGAGATTGGAGGGAAAAAATATGCATTAAAAATTTTGTTCCATTCGTTTGATTTATGCAATAAGAAGCATTCAGTATTTTTTTAGCCACTAGTCGCATTATTTTCTGGGGTTTTCGCATGAACGTAACTGGCACATATGAGATGGTAGTCAACGTGACTGGGTTTCTTGTTGCGGTTTGAAGAGATTAGAAAAATTACACCTCAGTTGCCTTTGTTTGATACATGCTAAGGAAGCAACTAAAAGAGTTTTCAGTCTTTTTTTAGCCACTTGTCACATTAATTTCTGGTTTTTTTTTTTTTTTTACACTGTACATTGATCACTTTGGCTTATGGAAAGTTTCAATGTGCAGCATTTATTGTGGGCTGAGTTAGAAAGGCAAATCCAGTTAAGGGCTCGGGAGGGGAAGGGGGCGGGTGCATTGAGGGTTTAAGGGAAGTAACTCTTGAAAGCTTGAAAGGGGCTTGAAAAGACCAAAACATGGTCTTCTACACCCCTATTTTCTTAAATGTTTGCCCATTTTCAGTGAAATCCGGCATGTGTGGATGGTGCAGGCCTGGCAGTTTGCCAAGGACTGCACAGCAGCCTTTAAAGAAGACTTTAAATCCACTTATATGCCGTTTTTTTTTTTCACTGTTTTTTATCGCTAAATTTTGGCGCCATTTTGGAGCGATTTTGAAGCTCTCTGATTGGCTGTTGAATATCTAAAGTCTTTTCTGATTGGCTGTTGGTTCCCATTCTGATTTGGGCTGTTGGTTCCCATTCTGATTTCCTTAAAGCTTCCCTGATTGGATAATTTCAGAGAGGGAAGAGATTTGATTGGCTGATGGGAAGGGGGGGGGATATCTGTTTATTCTTATTAACCTTTTACCACACAATGACGCCTTTTAACACCCCTGAAAGAGAAGGCTTTTGAAAATAATCTGAGGAAAGGAGACAATGCAGGTTACCAGCATTTTCTCCTTTTCCCACAATGTTTTCTACCCTATCAAAGAAAAAATTGATTTTTAGTTATTCTTACATCTTACTGTATCTTTATGGCCTACTTCTAAATTCTTCAAACAAGAACAAGATTTTTTTATCGGAAAAAGTTTCCTCAACACCAACCAGTTGCTTCTGAATTTTTATATTTTTGCGCAGCGATTAAACATAAAATTGACTTTCGACTCTCGCGGTCGTCAAAATTGGTTCAATGTTTTCATGACCCTGGTAAGAAAACAGGGAAAAATTTTGTTTACCTTTCTTTGATTTGTTTAACAGGTATCCTCCAAAAGTGTCAAAGTAGATTTTACGATTTTATGCGCAGCACGTATCAGTCACGTATGGGTGAGATGGTCATCGTAACCAAATCATTGGCCCTAGTGAGAGAAAATGAAAAAGAGAAAAAGCCCTATAATTGACTTTAAGCAACAGTTGTCGTCTGCTATAAAATATTCCGTAAGTCGAATTTTCATGTTTTCGCGGGTACGTAACCGGCACCTGCGAGACAACAGACGACCTAAATGGGTTTGTTGTCACGGTAAAAAAAGACTGGAGAAGTAAAAAACAGATATTAGAAATTAAGTTCCCTATATTTGACCGATTAAGCAACAGGTGTCATCTGCTATGGAGTGTTCCGCAAGTCGATTTTTCGCGTTTTCGCGGATACGTAACCGGCACCTATGAGATGGTAGTCAACATAAATAGATTTGTCGTCACGGTATAAAGAGATTGGAGGGAAAAAATATGCATTAAAAATTTTGTTCCATTCGTTTGATTTATGCAATAAGAAGCATTCAGTATTTTTTTAGCCACTAGTCGCATTATTTTCTGGGGTTTTCGCATGAACGTAACTGGCACATATGAGATGGTAGTCAACGTGACTGGGTTTCTTGTTGCGGTTTGAAGAGATTAGAAAAATTACACCTCAGTTGCCTTTGTTTGATACATGCTAAGGAAGCAACTAAAAGAGTTTTCAGTCTTTTTTTAGCCACTTGTCACATTAATTTCTGGGTTTTTTTTTTTTTTTTACACTGTACATTGATCACTTTGGCTTATGGAAAGTTTCAATGTGCAGCATTTATTGTGGGCTGAGTTAGAAAGGCAAATCCAGTTAAGGGCTCGGGAGGGGAAGGGGGCGGGTGCATTGAGGGTTTAAGGGAAGTAACTCTTGAAAGCTTGAAAGGGGCTTGAAAAGACCAAAACATGGTCTTCTACACCCCTATTTTCTTAAATGTTTGCCCATTTTCAGTGAAATCCGGCATGTGTGGATGGTGCAGGCCTGGCAGTTTGCCAAGGACTGCACAGCAGCCTTTAAAGAAGACTTTAAATCCACTTATATGCCGTTTTTTTTTTTCACTGTTTTTTATCGCTAAATTTTGGCGCCATTTTGGAGCGATTTTGAAGCTCTCTGATTGGCTGTTGAATATCTAAAGTCTTTTCTGATTGGCTGTTGGTTCCCATTCTGATTTGGGCTGTTGGTTCCCATTCTGATTTCCTTAAAGCTTCCCTGATTGGATAATTTCAGAGAGGGAAGAGATTTGATTGGCTGATGGGAAGGGGGGGGGATATCTGTTTATTCTTATTAACCTTTTACCACACAATGACGCCTTTTAACACCCCTGAAAGAGAAGGCTTTTGAAAATAATCTGAGGAAAGGAGACAATGCAGGTTACCAGCATTTTCTCCTTTTCCCACAATGTTTTCTACCCTATCAAAGAAAAAATTGATTTTTAGTTATTCTTACATCTTACTGTATCTTTATGGCCTACTTCTAAATTCTTCAAACAAGAACAAGATTTTTTTATCGGAAAAAGTTTCCTCAACACCAACCAGTTGCTTCTGAATTTTTATATTTTTGCGCAGCGATTAAACATAAAATTGACTTTCGACTCTCGCGGTCGTCAAAATTGGTTCAATGTTTTCATGACCCTGGTAAGAAAACAGGGAAAAATTTTGTTTACCTTTCTTTGATTTGTTTAACAGGTATCCTCCAAAAGTGTCAAAGTAGATTTTACGATTTTATGCGCAGCACGTATCAGTCACGTATGGGTGAGATGGTCATCGTAACCAAATCATTGGCCCTAGTGAGAGAAAATGAAAAAGAGAAAAAGCCCTATAATTGACTTTAAGCAACAGTTGTCGTCTGCTATAAAATATTCCGTAAGTCGAATTTTCATGTTTTCGCGGGTACGTAACCGGCACCTGCGAGACAACAGACGACCTAAATGGGTTTGTTGTCACGGTAAAAAAAGACTGGAGAAGTAAAAAACAGATATTAGAAATTAAGTTCCCTATATTTGACCGATTAAGCAACAGGTGTCATCTGCTATGGAGTGTTCCGCAAGTCGATTTTTCGCGTTTTTGCGGATACGTAACCGGCACCTATGAGATGGTAGTCAACATAAATAGATTTGTCGTCACGGTATAAAGAGATTGGAGGGAAAAAATATGCATTAAAAATTTTGTTCCATTCGTTTGATTTATGCAGTAAGAAGCATTCAGTATTTTTTTAGCCACTAGTCGCATTATTTTCTGGGGTTTTCGCATGAACGTAACTGGCACATATGAGATGGTAGTCAACGTGACTGGGTTTCTTGTTGCGGTTTGAAGAGATTAGAAAAATTACACCTCAGTTGCCTTTGTTTGATACATGCTAAGGAAGCAACTAAAAGAGTTTTCAGTCTTTTTTTAGCCACTTGTCACATTAATTTCTGGGTTTTTTTTTTTTTTACACTGTACATTGATCACTTTGGCTTATGGAAAGTTTCAATGTGCAGCATTTATTGTGGGCTGAGTTAGAAAGGCAAATCCAGTTAAGGGCTCGGGAGGGGAAGGGGGCGGGTGCATTGAGGGTTTAAGGGAAGTAACTCTTGAAAGCTTGAAAGGGGCTTGAAAAGACCAAAACATGGTCTTCTACACCCCTATTTTCTTAAATGTTTGCCCATTTTCAGTGAAATCCGGCATGTGTGGATGGTGCAGGCCTGGCAGTTTGCCAAGGACTGCACAGCAGCCTTTAAAGAAGACTTTAAATCCACTTATATGCCGTTTTTTTTTTTCACTGTTTTTTATCGCTAAATTTTGGCGCCATTTTGGAGCGATTTTGAAGCTCTCTGATTGGCTGTTGAATATCTAAAGTCTTTTCTGATTGGCTGTTGGTTCCCATTCTGATTTGGGCTGTTGGTTCCCATTCTGATTTCCTTAAAGCTTCCCTGATTGGATAATTTCAGAGAGGGAAGAGATTTGATTGGCTGATGGGAAGGGGGGGGATATCTGTTTATTCTTATTAACCTTTTACCACACAATGACGCCTTTTAACACCCCTGAAAGAGAAGGCTTTTGAAAATAATCTGAGGAAAGGAGACAATGCAGGTTACCAGCATTTTCTCCTTTTCCCACAATGTTTTCTACCCTATCAAAGAAAAAATTGATTTTTAGTTATTCTTACATCTTACTGTATCTTTATGGCCTACTTCTAAATTCTTCAAACAAGAACAAGATTTTTTTATCGGAAAAAGTTTCCTCAACACCAACCAGTTGCTTCTGAATTTTTATATTTTTGCGCAGCGATTAAACATAAAATTGACTTTCGACTCTCGCGGTCGTCAAAATTGGTTCAATGTTTTCATGACCCTGGTAAGAAAACAGGGAAAAATTTTGTTTACCTTTCTTTGATTTGTTTAACAGGTATCCTCCAAAAGTGTCAAAGTAGATTTTACGATTTTATGCGCAGCACGTATCAGTCACGTATGGGTGAGATGGTCATCGTAACCAAATCATTGGCCCTAGTGAGAGAAAATGAAAAAGAGAAAAAGCCCTATAATTGACTTTAAGCAACAGTTGTCGTCTGCTATAAAATATTCCGTAAGTCGAATTTTCATGTTTTCGCGGGTACGTAACCGGCACCTGCGAGACAACAGACGACCTAAATGGGTTTGTTGTCACGGTAAAAAAAGACTGGAGAAGTAAAAAACAGATATTAGAAATTAAGTTCCCTATATTTGACCGATTAAGCAACAGGTGTCATCTGCTATGGAGTGTTCCGCAAGTCGATTTTTCGCGTTTTCGCGGATACGTAACCGGCACCTATGAGATGGTAGTCAACATAAATAGATTTGTCGTCACGGTATAAAGAGATTGGAGGGAAAAAATATGCATTAAAAATTTTGTTCCATTCGTTTGATTTATGCAATAAGAAGCATTCAGTATTTTTTTAGCCACTAGTCGCATTATTTTCTGGGGTTTTCGCATGAACGTAACTGGCACATATGAGATGGTAGTCAACGTGACTGGGTTTCTTGTTGCGGTTTGAAGAGATTAGAAAAATTACACCTCAGTTGCCTTTGTTTGATACATGCTAAGGAAGCAACTAAAAGAGTTTTCAGTCTTTTTTTAGCCACTTGTCACATTAATTTCTGGGTTTTTTTTTTTTTTTACACTGTACATTGATCACTTTGGCTTATGGAAAGTTTCAATGTGCAGCATTTATTGTGGGCTGAGTTAGAAAGGCAAATCCAGTTAAGGGCTCGGGAGGGGAAGGGGGCGGGTGCATTGAGGGTTTAAGGGAAGTAACTCTTGAAAGCTTGAAAGGGGCTTGAAAAGACCAAAACATGGTCTTCTACACCCCTATTTTCTTAAATGTTTGCCCATTTTCAGTGAAATCCGGCATGTGTGGATGGTGCAGGCCTGGCAGTTTGCCAAGGACTGCACAGCAGCTTTAAAGAAGACTTTAAATCCACTTATATGCCGTTTTTTTTTTTCACTGTTTTTTATCGCTAAATTTTGGCGCCATTTTGGAGCGATTTTGAAGCTCTCTGATTGGCTGTTGAATATCTAAAGTCTTTTCTGATTGGCTGTTGGTTCCCATTCTGATTTGGGCTGTTGGTTCCCATTCTGATTTCCTTAAAGCTTCCCTGATTGGATAATTTCAGAGAGGGAAGAGATTTGATTGGCTGATGGGAAGGGGGGGGGATATCTGTTTATTCTTATTAACCTTTTACCACACAATGACGCCTTTTAACACCCCTGAAAGAGAAGGCTTTTGAAAATAATCTGAGGAAAGGAGACAATGCAGGTTACCAGCATTTTCTCCTTTTCCCACAATGTTTTCTACCCTATCAAAGAAAAAATTGATTTTTAGTTATTCTTACATCTTACTGTATCTTTATGGCCTACTTCTAAATTCTTCAAACAAGAACAAGATTTTTTTATCGGAAAAAGTTTCCTCAACACCAACCAGTTGCTTCTGAATTTTTATATTTTTGCGCAGCGATTAAACATAAAATTGACTTTCGACTCTCGCGGTCGTCAAAATTGGTTCAATGTTTTCATGACCCTGGTAAGAAAACAGGGAAAAATTTTGTTTACCTTTCTTTGATTTGTTTAACAGGTATCCTCCAAAAGTGTCAAAGTAGATTTTACGATTTTATGCGCAGCACGTATCAGTCACGTATGGGTGAGATGGTCATCGTAACCAAATCATTGGCCCTAGTGAGAGAAAATGAAAAAGAGAAAAAGCCCTATAATTGACTTTAAGCAACAGTTGTCGTCTGCTATAAAATATTCCGTAAGTCGAATTTTCATGTTTTCGCGGGTACGTAACCGGCACCTGCGAGACAACAGACGACCTAAATGGGTTTGTTGTCACGGTAAAAAAAGACTGGAGAAGTAAAAAACAGATATTAGAAATTAAGTTCCCTATATTTGACCGATTAAGCAACAGGTGTCATCTGCTATGGAGTGTTCCGCAAGTCGATTTTTCGCGTTTTCGCGGATACGTAACCGGCACCTATGAGATGGTAGTCAACATAAATAGATTTGTCGTCACGGTATAAAGAGATTGGAGGGAAAAAATATGCATTAAAAATTTTGTTCCATTCGTTTGATTTATGCAATAAGAAGCATTCAGTATTTTTTTAGCCACTAGTCGCATTATTTTCTGGGGTTTTCGCATGAACGTAACTGGCACATATGAGATGGTAGTCAACGTGACTGGGTTTCTTGTTGCGGTTTGAAGAGATTAGAAAAATTACACCTCAGTTGCCTTTGTTTGATACATGCTAAGGAAGCAACTAAAAGAGTTTTCAGTCTTTTTTTAGCCACTTGTCACATTAATTTCTGGGTTTTTTTTTTTTTTTACACTGTACATTGATCACTTTGGCTTATGGAAAGTTTCAATGTGCAGCATTTATTGTGGGCTGAGTTAGAAAGGCAAATCCAGTTAAGGGCTCGGGAGGGGAAGGGGGCGGGTGCATTGAGGGTTTAAGGGAAGTAACTCTTGAAAGCTTGAAAGGGGCTTGAAAAGACCAAAACATGGTCTTCTACACCCCTATTTTCTTAAATGTTTGCCCATTTTCAGTGAAATCCGGCATGTGTGGATGGTGCAGGCCTGGCAGTTTGCCAAGGACTGCACAGCAGCCTTTAAAGAAGACTTTAAATCCACTTATATGCCGTTTTTTTTTTCACTGTTTTTTATCGCTAAATTTTGGCGCCATTTTGGAGCGATTTTGAAGCTCTCTGATTGGCTGTTGAATATCTAAAGTCTTTTCTGATTGGCTGTTGGTTCCCATTCTGATTTGGGCTGTTGGTTCCCATTCTGATTTCCTTAAAGCTTCCCTGATTGGATAATTTCAGAGAGGGAAGAGATTTGATTGGCTGATGGGAAGGGGGGGATATCTGTTTATTCTTATTAACCTTTTACCACACAATGACGCCTTTTAACACCCCTGAAAGAGAAGGCTTTTGAAAATAATCTGAGGAAAGGAGACAATGCAGGTTACCAGCATTTTCTCCTTTTCCCACAATGTTTTCTACCCTATCAAAGAAAAAATTGATTTTTAGTTATTCTTACATCTTACTGTATCTTTATGGCCTACTTCTAAATTCTTCAAACAAGAACAAGATTTTTTTATCGGAAAAAGTTTCCTCAACACCAACCAGTTGCTTCTGAATTTTTATATTTTTGCGCAGCGATTAAACATAAAATTGACTTTCGACTCTCGCGGTCGTCAAAATTGGTTCAATGTTTTCATGACCCTGGTAAGAAAACAGGGAAAAATTTTGTTTACCTTTCTTTGATTTGTTTAACAGGTATCCTCCAAAAGTGTCAAAGTAGATTTTACGATTTTATGCGCAGCACGTATCAGTCACGTATGGGTGAGATGGTCATCGTAACCAAATCATTGGCCCTAGTGAGAGAAAATGAAAAAGAGAAAAAGCCCTATAATTGACTTTAAGCAACAGTTGTCGTCTGCTATAAAATATTCCGTAAGTCGAATTTTCATGTTTTCGCGGGTACGTAACCGGCACCTGCGAGACAACAGACGACCTAAATGGGTTTGTTGTCACGGTAAAAAAAGACTGGAGAAGTAAAAAACAGATATTAGAAATTAAGTTCCCTATATTTGACCGATTAAGCAACAGGTGTCATCTGCTATGGAGTGTTCCGCAAGTCGATTTTTCGCGTTTTCGCGGATACGTAACCGGCACCTATGAGATGGTAGTCAACATAAATAGATTTGTCGTCACGGTATAAAGAGATTGGAGGGAAAAAATATGCATTAAAAATTTTGTTCCATTCGTTTGATTTATGCAATAAGAAGCATTCAGTATTTTTTTAGCCACTAGTCGCATTATTTTCTGGGGTTTTCGCATGAACGTAACTGGCACATATGAGATGGTAGTCAACGTGACTGGGTTTCTTGTTGCGGTTTGAAGAGATTAGAAAAATTACACCTCAGTTGCCTTTGTTTGATACATGCTAAGGAAGCAACTAAAAGAGTTTTCAGTCTTTTTTTAGCCACTTGTCACATTAATTTCTGGGGTTTTTTTTTTTTTTACACTGTACATTGATCACTTTGGCTTATGGAAAGTTTCAATGTGCAGCATTTATTGTGGGCTGAGTTAGAAAGGCAAATCCAGTTAAGGGCTCGGGAGGGGAAGGGGGCGGGTGCATTGAGGGTTTAAGGGAAGTAACTCTTGAAAGCTTGAAAGGGGCTTGAAAAGACCAAAACATGGTCTTCTACACCCCTATTTTCTTAAATGTTTGCCCATTTTCAGTGAAATCCGGCATGTGTGGATGGTGCAGGCCTGGCAGTTTGCCAAGGACTGCACAGCAGCCTTTAAAGAAGACTTTAAATCCACTTATATGCCGTTTTTTTTTTTCACTGTTTTTTATCGCTAAATTTTGGCGCCATTTTGGAGCGATTTTGAAGCTCTCTGATTGGCTGTTGAATATCTAAAGTCTTTTCTGATTGGCTGTTGGTTCCCATTCTGATTTGGGCTGTTGGTTCCCATTCTGATTTCCTTAAAGCTTCCCTGATTGGATAATTTCAGAGAGGGAAGAGATTTGATTGGCTGATGGGAAGGGGGGGGGATATCTGTTTATTCTTATTAACCTTTTACCACACAATGACGCCTTTTAACACCCCTGAAAGAGAAGGCTTTTGAAAATAATCTGAGGAAAGGAGACAATGCAGGTTACCAGCATTTTCTCCTTTTCCCACAAGGTTTTCTACCCTATCAAAGAAAAAATTGATTTTTAGTTATTCTTACATCTTACTGTATCTTTATGGCCTACTTCTAAATTCTTCAAACAAGAACAAGATTTTTTTATCGGAAAAAGTTTCCTCAACACCAACCAGTTGCTTCTGAATTTTTATATTTTTGCGCAGCGATTAAACATAAAATTGACTTTCGACTCTCGCGGTCGTCAAAATTGGTTCAATGTTTTCATGACCCTGGTAAGAAAACAGGAAAAAATTTTGTTTACCTTTCTTTGATTTGTTTAACAGGTATCCTCCAAAAGTGTCAAAGTAGATTTTACGATTTTATGCGCAGCACGTATCAGTCACGTATGGGTGAGATGGTCATCGTAACCAAATCATTGGCCCTAGTGAGAGAAAATGAAAAAGAGAAAAAGCCCTATAATTGACTTTAAGCAACAGTTGTCGTCTGCTATAAAATATTCCGTAAGTCGAATTTTCATGTTTTCGCGGGTACGTAACCGGCACCTGCGAGACAACAGACGACCTAAATGGGTTTGTTGTCACGGTAAAAAAAGACTGGAGAAGTAAAAAACAGATATTAGAAATTAAGTTCCCTATATTTGACCGATTAAGCAACAGGTGTCATCTGCTATGGAGTGTTCCGCAAGTCGATTTTTCGCGTTTTCGCGGATACGTAACCGGCACCTATGAGATGGTAGTCAACATAAATAGATTTGTCGTCACGGTATAAAGAGATTGGAGGGAAAAAATATGCATTAAAAATTTTGTTCCATTCGTTTGATTTATGCAATAAGAAGCATTCAGTATTTTTTTAGCCACTAGTCGCATTATTTTCTGGGGTTTTCGCATGAACGTAACTGGCACATATGAGATGGTAGTCAACGTGACTGGGTTTCTTGTTGCGGTTTGAAGAGATTAGAAAAATTACACCTCAGTTGCCTTTGTTTGATACATGCTAAGGAAGCAACTAAAAGAGTTTTCAGTCTTTTTTTAGCCACTTGTCACATTAATTTCTGGGGTTTTTTTTTTTTGTACACTGTACATTGATCACTTTGGCTTATGGAAAGTTTCAATGTGCAGCATTTATTGTGGGCTGAGTTAGAAAGGCAAATCCAGTTAAGGGCTCGGGAGGGGAAGGGGGCGGGTGCATTGAGGGTTTAAGGGAAGTAACTCTTGAAAGCTTGAAAGGGGCTTGAAAAGACCAAAACATGGTCTTCTACACCCCTATTTTCTTAAATGTTTGCCCATTTTCAGTGAAATCCGGCATGTGTGGATGGTGCAGGCCTGGCAGTTTGCCAAGGACTGCACAGCAGCCTTTAAAGAAGACTTTAAATCCACTTATATGCCGTTTTTTTTTTTCACTGTTTTTTATCGCTAAATTTTGGCGCCATTTTGGAGCGATTTTGAAGCTCTCTGATTGGCTGTTGAATATCTAAAGTCTTTTCTGATTGGCTGTTGGTTCCCATTCTGATTTGGGCTGTTGGTTCCCATTCTGATTTCCTTAAAGCTTCCCTGATTGGATAATTTCAGAGAGGGAAGAGATTTGATTGGCTGATGGGAAGGGGGGGGGGATATCTGTTTATTCTTATTAACCTTTTACCACACAATGACGCCTTTTAACACCCCTGAAAGAGAAGGCTTTTGAAAATAATCTGAGGAAAGGAGACAATGCAGGTTACCAGCATTTTCTCCTTTTCCCACAATGTTTTCTACCCTATCAAAGAAAAAATTGATTTTTAGTTATTCTTACATCTTACTGTATCTTTATGGCCTACTTCTAAATTCTTCAAACAAGAACAAGATTTTTTTATCGGAAAAAGTTTCCTCAACACCAACCAGTTGCTTCTGAATTTTTATATTTTTGCGCAGCGATTAAACATAAAATTGACTTTCGACTCTCGCGGTCGTCAAAATTGGTTCAATGTTTTCATGACCCTGGTAAGAAAACAGGGAAAAATTTTGTTTACCTTTCTTTGATTTGTTTAACAGGTATCCTCCAAAAGTGTCAAAGTAGATTTTACGATTTTATGCGCAGCACGTATCAGTCACGTATGGGTGAGATGGTCATCGTAACCAAATCATTGGCCCTAGTGAGAGAAAATGAAAAAGAGAAAAAGCCCTATAATTGACTTTAAGCAACAGTTGTCGTCTGCTATAAAATATTCCGTAAGTCGAATTTTCATGTTTTCGCGGGTACGTAACCGGCACCTGCGAGACAACAGACGACCTAAATGGGTTTGTTGTCACGGTAAAAAAAGACTGGAGAAGTAAAAAACAGATATTAGAAATTAAGTTCCCTATATTTGACCGATTAAGCAACAGGTGTCATCTGCTATGGAGTGTTCCGCAAGTCGATTTTTCGCGTTTTCGCGGATACGTAACCGGCACCTATGAGATGGTAGTCAACATAAATAGATTTGTCGTCACGGTATAAAGAGATTGGAGGGAAAAAATATGCATTAAAAATTTTGTTCCATTCGTTTGATTTATGCAATAAGAAGCATTCAGTATTTTTTTAGCCACTAGTCGCATTATTTTCTGGGGTTTTCGCATGAACGTAACTGGCACATATGAGATGGTAGTCAACGTGACTGGGTTTCTTGTTGCGGTTTGAAGAGATTAGAAAAATTACACCTCAGTTGCCTTTGTTTGATACATGCTAAGGAAGCAACTAAAAGAGTTTTCAGTCTTTTTTTAGCCACTTGTCACATTAATTTCTGGGTTTTTTTTTTTTTTTACACTGTACATTGATCACTTTGGCTTATGGAAAGTTTCAATGTGCAGCATTTATTGTGGGCTGAGTTAGAAAGGCAAATCCAGTTAAGGGCTCGGGAGGGGAAGGGGGCGGGTGCATTGAGGGTTTAAGGGAAGTAACTCTTGAAAGCTTGAAAGGGGCTTGAAAAGACCAAAACATGGTCTTCTACACCCCTATTTTCTTAAATGTTTGCCCATTTTCAGTGAAATCCGGCATGTGTGGATGGTGCAGGCCTGGCAGTTTGCCAAGGACTGCACAGCAGCCTTTAAAGAAGACTTTAAATCCACTTATATGCCGTTTTTTTTTTTCACTGTTTTTTATCGCTAAATTTTGGCGCCATTTTGGAGCGATTTTGAAGCTCTCTGATTGGCTGTTGAATATCTAAAGTCTTTTCTGATTGGCTGTTGGTTCCCATTCTGATTTGGGCTGTTGGTTCCCATTCTGATTTCCTTAAAGCTTCCCTGATTGGATAATTTCAGAGAGGGAAGAGATTTGATTGGCTGATGGGAAGGGGGGGGGATATCTGTTTATTCTTATTAACCTTTTACCACACAATGACGCCTTTTAACACCCCTGAAAGAGAAGGCTTTTGAAAATAATCTGAGGAAAGGAGACAATGCAGGTTACCAGCATTTTCTCCTTTTCCCACAATGTTTTCTACCCTATCAAAGAAAAAATTGATTTTTAGTTATTCTTACATCTTACTGTATCTTTATGGCCTACTTCTAAATTCTTCAAACAAGAACAAGATTTTTTTATCGGAAAAAGTTTCCTCAACACCAACCAGTTGCTTCTGAATTTTTATATTTTTGCGCAGCGATTAAACATAAAATTGACTTTCGACTCTCGCGGTCGTCAAAATTGGTTCAATGTTTTCATGACCCTGGTAAGAAAACAGGGAAAAATTTTGTTTACCTTTCTTTGATTTGTTTAACAGGTATCCTCCAAAAGTGTCAAAGTAGATTTTACGATTTTATGCGCAGCACGTATCAGTCACGTATGGGTGAGATGGTCATCGTAACCAAATCATTGGCCCTAGTGAGAGAAAATGAAAAAGAGAAAAAGCCCTATAATTGACTTTAAGCAACAGTTGTCGTCTGCTATAAAATATTCCGTAAGTCGAATTTTCATGTTTTCGCGGGTACGTAACCGGCACCTGCGAGACAACAGACGACCTAAATGGGTTTGTTGTCACGGTAAAAAAAGACTGGAGAAGTAAAAAACAGATATTAGAAATTAAGTTCCCTATATTTGACCGATTAAGCAACAGGTGTCATCTGTTATGGAGTGTTCCGCAAGTCGATTTTTCGCGTTTTCGCGGATACGTAACCGGCACCTATGAGATGGTAGTCAACATAAATAGATTTGTCGTCACGGTATAAAGAGATTGGAGGGAAAAAATATGCATTAAAAATTTTGTTCCATTCGTTTGATTTATGCAATAAGAAGCATTCAGTATTTTTTTAGCCACTAGTCGCATTATTTTCTGGGGTTTTCGCATGAACGTAACTGGCACATATGAGATGGTAGTCAACGTGACTGGGTTTCTTGTTGCGGTTTGAAGAGATTAGAAAAATTACACCTCAGTTGCCTTTGTTTGATACATGCTAAGGAAGCAACTAAAAGAGTTTTCAGTCTTTTTTTAGCCACTTGTCACATTAATTTCTGGGTTTTTTTTTTTTTTACACTGTACATTGATCACTTTGGCTTATGGAAAGTTTCAATGTGCAGCATTTATTGTGGGCTGAGTTAGAAAGGCAAATCCAGTTAAGGGCTCGGGAGGGGAAGGGGGCGGGTGCATTGAGGGTTTAAGGGAAGTAACTCTTGAAAGCTTGAAAGGGGCTTGAAAAGACCAAAACATGGTCTTCTACACCCCTATTTTCTTAAATGTTTGCCCATTTTCAGTGAAATCCGGCATGTGTGGATGGTGCAGGCCTGGCAGTTTGCCAAGGACTGCACAGCAGCCTTTAAAGAAGACTTTAAATCCACTTATATGCCGTTTTTTTTTTTCACTGTTTTTTATCGCTAAATTTTGGCGCCATTTTGGAGCGATTTTGAAGCTCTCTGATTGGCTGTTGAATATCTAAAGTCTTTTCTGATTGGCTGTTGGTTCCCATTCTGATTTGGGCTGTTGGTTCCCATTCTGATTTCCTTAAAGCTTCCCTGATTGGATAATTTCAGAGAGGGAAGAGATTTGATTGGCTGATGGGAAGGGGGGGGGGATATCTGTTTATTCTTATTAACCTTTTACCACACAATGACGCCTTTTAACACCCCTGAAAGAGAAGGCTTTTGAAAATAATCTGAGGAAAGGAGACAATGCAGGTTACCAGCATTTTCTCCTTTTCCCACAATGTTTTCTACCCTATCAAAGAAAAAATTGATTTTTAGTTATTCTTACATCTTACTGTATCTTTATGGCCTACTTCTAAATTCTTCAAACAAGAACAAGATTTTTTTATCGGAAAAAGTTTCCTCAACACCAACCAGTTGCTTCTGAATTTTTATATTTTTGCGCAGCGATTAAACATAAAATTGACTTTCGACTCTCGCGGTCGTCAAAATTGGTTCAATGTTTTCATGACCCTGGTAAGAAAACAGGGAAAAATTTTGTTTACCTTTCTTTGATTTGTTTAACAGGTATCCTCCAAAAGTGTCAAAGTAGATTTTACGATTTTATGCGCAGCACGTATCAGTCACGTATGGGTGAGATGGTCATCGTAACCAAATCATTGGCCCTAGTGAGAGAAAATGAAAAAGAGAAAAAGCCCTATAATTGACTTTAAGCAACAGTTGTCGTCTGCTATAAAATATTCCGTAAGTCGAATTTTCATGTTTTCGCGGGTACGTAACCGGCACCTGCGAGACAACAGACGACCTAAATGGGTTTGTTGTCACGGTAAAAAAAGACTGGAGAAGTAAAAAACAGATATTAGAAATTAAGTTCCCTATATTTGACCGATTAAGCAACAGGTGTCATCTGTTATGGAGTGTTCCGCAAGTCGATTTTTCGCGTTTTGGCGGATACGTAACCGGCACCTATGAGATGGTAGTCAACATAAATAGATTTGTCGTCACGGTATAAAGAGATTGGAGGGAAAAAATATGCATTAAAAATTTTGTTCCATTCGTTTGATTTATGCAATAAGAAGCATTCAGTATTTTTTTAGCCACTAGTCGCATTATTTTCTGGGGTTTTCGCATGAACGTAACTGGCACATATGAGATGGTAGTCAACGTGACTGGGTTTCTTGTTGCGGTTTGAAGAGATTAGAAAAATTACACCTCAGTTGCCTTTGTTTGATACATGCTAAGGAAGCAACTAAAAGAGTTTTCAGTCTTTTTTTAGCCACTTGTCACATTAATTTCTGGGTTTTTTTTTTTTTTTACACTGTACATTGATCACTTTGGCTTATGGAAAGTTTCAATGTGCAGCATTTATTGTGGGCTGAGTTAGAAAGGCAAATCCAGTTAAGGGCTCGGGAGGGGAAGGGGGCGGGTGCATTGAGGGTTTAAGGGAAGTAACTCTTGAAAGCTTGAAAGGGGCTTGAAAAGACCAAAACATGGTCTTCTACACCCCTATTTTCTTAAATGTTTGCCCATTTTCAGTGAAATCCGGCATGTGTGGATGGTGCAGGCCTGGCAGTTTGCCAAGGACTGCACAGCAGCCTTTAAAGAAGACTTTAAATCCACTTATATGCCGTTTTTTTTTTTCACTGTTTTTTATCGCTAAATTTTGGCGCCATTTTGGAGCGATTTTGAAGCTCTCTGATTGGCTGTTGAATATCTAAAGTCTTTTCTGATTGGCTGTTGGTTCCCATTCTGATTTGGGTTGTTGGTTCCCATTCTGATTTCCTTAAAGCTTCCCTGATTGGATAATTTCAGAGAGGGAAGAGATTTGATTGGCTGATGGGAAGGGGGGGGATATCTGTTTATTCTTATTAACCTTTTACCACACAATGACGCCTTTTAACACCCCTGAAAGAGAAGGCTTTTGAAAATAATCTGAGGAAAGGAGACAATGCAGGTTACCAGCATTTTCTCCTTTTCCCACAATGTTTTCTACCCTATCAAAGAAAAAATTGATTTTTAGTAATTCTTACATCTTACTGTATCTTTATGGCCTACTTCTAAATTCTTCAAACAAGAACAAGATTTTTTTATCGGAAAAAGTTTCCTCAACACCAACCAGTTGCTTCTGAATTTTTATATTTTTGCGCAGCGATTAAACATAAAATTGACTTTCGACTCTCGCGGTCGTCAAAATTGGTTCAATGTTTTCATGACCCTGGTAAGAAAACAGGGAAAAATTTTGTTTACCTTTCTTTGATTTGTTTAACAGGTATCCTCCAAAAGTGTCAAAGTAGATTTTACGATTTTATGCGCAGCACGTATCAGTCACGTATGGGTGAGATGGTCATCGTAACCAAATCATTGGCCCTAGTGAGAGAAAATGAAAAAGAGAAAAAGCCCTATAATTGACTTTAAGCAACAGTTGTCGTCTGCTATAAAATATTCCGTAAGTCGAATTTTCATGTTTTCGCGGGTACGTAACCGGCACCTGCGAGACAACAGACGACCTAAATGGGTTTGTTGTCACGGTAAAAAAAGACTGGAGAAGTAAAAAACAGATATTAGAAATTAAGTTCCCTATATTTGACCGATTAAGCAACAGGTGTCATCTGTTATGGAGTGTTCCGCAAGTCGATTTTTCGCGTTTTCGCGGATACGTAACCGGCACCTATGAGATGGTAGTCAACATAAATAGATTTGTCGTCACGGTATAAAGAGATTGGAGGGAAAAAATATGCATTAAAAATTTTGTTCCATTCGTTTGATTTATGCAATAAGAAGCATTCAGTATTTTTTTAGCCACTAGTCGCATTATTTTCTGGGGTTTTCGCATGAACGTAACTGGCACATATGAGATGGTAGTCAACGTGACTGGGTTTCTTGTTGCGGTTTGAAGAGATTAGAAAAATTACACCTCAGTTGCCTTTGTTTGATACATGCTAAGGAAGCAACTAAAAGAGTTTTCAGTCTTTTTTTAGCCACTTGTCACATTAATTTCTGGGTTTTTTTTTTTTTTTACACTGTACATTGATCACTTTGGCTTATGGAAAGTTTCAATGTGCAGCATTTATTGTGGGCTGAGTTAGAAAGGCAAATCCAGTTAAGGGCTCGGGAGGGGAAGGGGGCGGGTGCATTGAGGGTTTAAGGGAAGTAACTCTTGAAAGCTTGAAAGGGGCTTGAAAAGACCAAAACATGGTCTTCTACACCCCTATTTTCTTAAATGTTTGCCCATTTTCAGTGAAATCCGGCATGTGTGGATGGTGCAGGCCTGGCAGTTTGCCAAGGACTGCACAGCAGCCTTTAAAGAAGACTTTAAATCCACTTATATGCCGTTTTTTTTTTTCACTGTTTTTTATCGCTAAATTTTGGCGCCATTTTGGAGCGATTTTGAAGCTCTCTGATTGGCTGTTGAATATCTAAAGTCTTTTCTGATTGGCTGTTGGTTCCCATTCTGATTTGGGCTGTTGGTTCCCATTCTGATTTCCTTAAAGCTTCCCTGATTGGATAATTTCAGAGAGGGAAGAGATTTGATTGGCTGATGGGAAGGGGGGGGGGATATCTGTTTATTCTTATTAACCTTTTACCACACAATGACGCCTTTTAACACCCCTGAAAGAGAAGGCTTTTGAAAATAATCTGAGGAAAGGAGACAATGCAGGTTACCAGCATTTTCTCCTTTTCCCACAATGTTTTCTACCCTATCAAAGAAAAAATTGATTTTTAGTTATTCTTACATCTTACTGTATCTTTATGGCCTACTTCTAAATTCTTCAAACAAGAACAAGATTTTTTTATCGGAAAAAGTTTCCTCAACACCAACCAGTTGCTTCTGAATTTTTATATTTTTGCGCAGCGATTAAACATAAAATTGACTTTCGACTCTCGCGGTCGTCAAAATTGGTTCAATGTTTTCATGACCCTGGTAAGAAAACAGGGAAAAATTTTGTTTACCTTTCTTTGATTTGTTTAACAGGTATCCTCCAAAAGTGTCAAAGTAGATTTTACGATTTTATGCGCAGCACGTATCAGTCACGTATGGGTGAGATGGTCATCGTAACCAAATCATTGGCCCTAGTGAGAGAAAATGAAAAAGAGAAAAAGCCCTATAATTGACTTTAAGCAACAGTTGTCGTCTGCTATAAAATATTCCGTAAGTCGAATTTTCATGTTTTCGCGGGTACGTAACCGGCACCTGCGAGACAACAGACGACCTAAATGGGTTTGTTGTCACGGTAAAAAAAGACTGGAGAAGTAAAAAACAGATATTAGAAATTAAGTTCCCTATATTTGACCGATTAAGCAACAGGTGTCATCTGTTATGGAGTGTTCCGCAAGTCGATTTTTCGCGTTTTCGCGGATACGTAACCGGCACCTATGAGATGGTAGTCAACATAAATAGATTTGTCGTCACGGTATAAAGAGATTGGAGGGAAAAAATATGCATTAAAAATTTTGTTCCATTCGTTTGATTTATGCAATAAGAAGCATTCAGTATTTTTTTAGCCACTAGTCGCATTATTTTCTGGGGTTTTCGCATGAACGTAACTGGCACATATGAGATGGTAGTCAACGTGACTGGGTTTCTTGTTGCGGTTTGAAGAGATTAGAAAAATTACACCTCAGTTGCCTTTGTTTGATACATGCTAAGGAAGCAACTAAAAGAGTTTTCAGTCTTTTTTTAGCCACTTGTCACATTAATTTCTGGGTTTTTTTTTTTTTTTACACTGTACATTGATCACTTTGGCTTATGGAAAGTTTCAATGTGCAGCATTTATTGTGGGCTGAGTTAGAAAGGCAAATCCAGTTAAGGGCTCGGGAGGGGAAGGGGGCGGGTGCATTGAGGGTTTAAGGGAAGTAACTCTTGAAAGCTTGAAAGGGGCTTGAAAAGACCAAAACATGGTCTTCTACACCCCTATTTTCTTAAATGTTTGCCCATTTTCAGTGAAATCCGGCATGTGTGGATGGTGCAGGCCTGGCAGTTTGCCAAGGACTGCACAGCAGCCTTTAAAGAAGACTTTAAATCCACTTATATGCCGTTTTTTTTTTTCACTGTTTTTTATCGCTAAATTTTGGCGCCATTTTGGAGCGATTTTGAAGCTCTCTGATTGGCTGTTGAATATCTAAAGTCTTTTCTGATTGGCTGTTGGTTCCCATTCTGATTTGGGCTGTTGGTTCCCATTCTGATTTCCTTAAAGCTTCCCTGATTGGATAATTTCAGAGAGGGAAGAGATTTGATTGGCTGATGGGAAGGGGGGGGATATCTGTTTATTCTTATTAACCTTTTACCACACAATGACGCCTTTTAACACCCCTGAAAGAGAAGGCTTTTGAAAATAATCTGAGGAAAGGAGACAATGCAGGTTACCAGCATTTTCTCCTTTTCCCACAATGTTTTCTACCCTATCAAAGAAAAAATTGATTTTTAGTTATTCTTACATCTTACTGTATCTTTATGGCCTACTTCTAAATTCTTCAAACAAGAACAAGATTTTTTTATCGGAAAAAGTTTCCTCAACACCAACCAGTTGCTTCTGAATTTTTATATTTTTGCGCAGCGATTAAACATAAAATTGACTTTCGACTCTCGCGGTCGTCAAAATTGGTTCAATGTTTTCATGACCCTGGTAAGAAAACAGGGAAAAATTTTGTTTACCTTTCTTTGATTTGTTTAACAGGTATCCTCCAAAAGTGTCAAAGTAGATTTTACGATTTTATGCGCAGCACGTATCAGTCACGTATGGGTGAGATGGTCATCGTAACCAAATCATTGGCCCTAGTGAGAGAAAATGAAAAAGAGAAAAAGCCCTATAATTGACTTTAAGCAACAGTTGTCGTCTGCTATAAAATATTCCGTAAGTCGAATTTTCATGTTTTCGCGGGTACGTAACCGGCACCTGCGAGACAACAGACGACCTAAATGGGTTTGTTGTCACGGTAAAAAAAGACTGGAGAAGTAAAAAACAGATATTAGAAATTAAGTTCCCTATATTTGACCGATTAAGCAACAGGTGTCATCTGCTATGGAGTGTTCCGCAAGTCGATTTTTCGCGTTTTCGCGGATACGTAACCGGCACCTATGAGATGGTAGTCAACATAAATAGATTTGTCGTCACGGTATAAAGAGATTGGAGGGAAAAAATATGCATTAAAAATTTTGTTCCATTCGTTTGATTTATGCAATAAGAAGCATTCAGTATTTTTTTAGCCACTAGTCGCATTATTTTCTGGGGTTTTCGCATGAACGTAACTGGCACATATGAGATGGTAGTCAACGTGACTGGGTTTCTTGTTGCGGTTTGAAGAGATTAGAAAAATTACACCTCAGTTGCCTTTGTTTGATACATGCTAAGGAAGCAACTAAAAGAGTTTTCAGTCTTTTTTTAGCCACTTGTCACATTAATTTTTGGGGTTTTTTTTTTTTTTACACTGTACATTGATCACTTTGGCTTATGGAAAGTTTCAATGTGCAGCATTTATTGTGGGCTGAGTTAGAAAGGCAAATCCAGTTAAGGGCTCGGGAGGGGAAGGGGGCGGGTGCATTGAGGGTTTAAGGGAAGTAACTCTTGAAAGCTTGAAAGGGGCTTGAAAAGACCAAAACATGGTCTTCTACACCCCTATTTTCTTAAATGTTTGCCCATTTTCAGTGAAATCCGGCATGTGTGGATGGTGCAGGCCTGGCAGTTTGCCAAGGACTGCACAGCAGCCTTTAAAGAAGACTTTAAATCCACTTATATGCCGTTTTTTTTTTTCACTGTTTTTTATCGCTAAATTTTGGCGCCATTTTGGAGCGATTTTGAAGCTCTCTGATTGGCTGTTGAATATCTAAAGTCTTTTCTGATTGGCTGTTGGTTCCCATTCTGATTTGGGCTGTTGGTTCCCATTCTGATTTCCTTAAAGCTTCCCTGATTGGATAATTTCAGAGAGGGAAGAGATTTGATTGGCTGATGGGAAGGGGGGGGGATATCTGTTTATTCTTATTAACCTTTTACCACACAATGACGCCTTTTAACACCCCTGAAAGAGAAGGCTTTTGAAAATAATCTGAGGAAAGGAGACAATGCAGGTTACCAGCATTTTCTCCTTTTCCCACAATGTTTTCTACCCTATCAAAGAAAAAATTGATTTTTAGTTATTCTTACATCTTACTGTATCTTTATGGCCTACTTCTAAATTCTTCAAACAAGAACAAGATTTTTTTATCGGAAAAAGTTTCCTCAACACCAACCAGTTGCTTCTGAATTTTTATATTTTTGCGCAGCGATTAAACATAAAATTGACTTTCGACTCTCGCGGTCGTCAAAATTGGTTCAATGTTTTCATGACCCTGGTAAGAAAACAGGGAAAAATTTTGTTTACCTTTCTTTGATTTGTTTAACAGGTATCCTCCAAAAGTGTCAAAGTAGATTTTACAATTTTATGCGCAGCACGTATCAGTCACGTATGGGTGAGATGGTCATCGTAACCAAATCATTGGCCCTAGTGAGAGAAAATGAAAAAGAGAAAAAGCCCTATAATTGACTTTAAGCAACAGTTGTCGTCTGCTATAAAATATTCCGTAAGTCGAATTTTCATGTTTTCGCGGGTACGTAACCGGCACCTGCGAGACAACAGACGACCTAAATGGGTTTGTTGTCACGGTAAAAAAAGACTGGAGAAGTAAAAAACAGATATTAGAAATTAAGTTCCCTATATTTGACCGATTAAGCAACAGGTGTCATCTGTTATGGAGTGTTCCGCAAGTCGATTTTTCGCGTTTTCGCGGATACGTAACCGGCACCTATGAGATGGTAGTCAACATAAATAGATTTTTCGTCACGGTATAAAGAGATTGGAGGGAAAAAATATGCATTAAAAATTTTGTTCCATTCGTTTGATTTATGCAATAAGAAGCATTCAGTATTTTTTTAGCCACTAGTCGCATTATTTTCTGGGGTTTTCGCATGAACGTAACTGGCACATATGAGATGGTAGTCAACGTGACTGGGTTTCTTGTTGCGGTTTGAAGAGATTAGAAAAATTACACCTCAGTTGCCTTTGTTTGATACATGCTAAGGAAGCAACTAAAAGAGTTTTCAGTCTTTTTTTAGCCACTTGTCACATTAATTTCTGGGTTTTTTTTTTTTTTTACACTGTACATTGATCACTTTGGCTTATGGAAAGTTTCAATGTGCAGCATTTATTGTGGGCTGAGTTAGAAAGGCAAATCCAGTTAAGGGCTCGGGAGGGGAAGGGGGCGGGTGCATTGAGGGTTTAAGGGAAGTAACTCTTGAAAGCTTGAAAGGGGCTTGAAAAGACCAAAACATGGTCTTCTACACCCCTATTTTCTTAAATGTTTGCCCATTTTCAGTGAAATCCGGCATGTGTGGATGGTGCAGGCCTGGCAGTTTGCCAAGGACTGCACAGCAGCCTTTAAAGAAGACTTTAAATCCACTTATATGCCGTTTTTTTTTTTCACTGTTTTTTATCGCTAAATTTTGGCGCCATTTTGGAGCGATTTTGAAGCTCTCTGATTGGCTGTTGAATATCTAAAGTCTTTTCTGATTGGCTGTTGGTTCCCATTCTGATTTGGGCTGTTGGTTCCCATTCTGATTTCCTTAAAGCTTCCCTGATTGGATAATTTCAGAGAGGGAAGAGATTTGATTGGCTGATGGGAAGGGGGGGGGATATCTGTTTATTCTTATTAACCTTTTACCACACAATGACGCCTTTTAACACCCCTGAAAGAGAAGGCTTTTGAAAATAATCTGAGGAAAGGAGACAATGCAGGTTACCAGCATTTTCTCCTTTTCCCACAATGTTTTCTACCCTATCAAAGAAAAAATTGATTTTTAGTTATTCTTACATCTTACTGTATCTTTATGGCCTACTTCTAAATTCTTCAAACAAGAACAAGATTTTTTTATCGGAAAAAGTTTCCTCAACACCAACCAGTTGCTTCTGAATTTTTATATTTTTGCACAGCGATTAAACATAAAATTGACTTTCGACTCTCGCGGTCGTCAAAATTGGTTCAATGTTTTCATGACCCTGGTAAGAAAACAGGGAAAAATTTTGTTTACCTTTCTTTGATTTGTTTAACAGGTATCCTCCAAAAGTGTCAAAGTAGATTTTACGATTTTATGCGCAGCACGTATCAGTCACGTATGGGTGAGATGGTCATCGTAACCAAATCATTGGCCCTAGTGAGAGAAAATGAAAAAGAGAAAAAGCCCTATAATTGACTTTAAGCAACAGTTGTCGTCTGCTATAAAATATTCCGTAAGTCGAATTTTCATGTTTTCGCGGGTACGTAACCGGCACCTGCGAGACAACAGACGACCTAAATGGGTTTGTTGTCACGGTAAAAAAAGACTGGAGAAGTAAAAAACAGATATTAGAAATTAAGTTCCCTATATTTGACCGATTAAGCAACAGGTGTCATCTGTTATGGAGTGTTCCGCAAGTCGATTTTTCGCGTTTTCGCGGATACGTAACCGGCACCTATGAGATGGTAGTCAACATAAATAGATTTGTCGTCACGGTATAAAGAGATTGGAGGGAAAAAATATGCATTAAAAATTTTGTTCCATTCGTTTGATTTATGCAATAAGAAGCATTCAGTATTTTTTTAGCCACTAGTCGCATTATTTTCTGGGGTTTTCGCATGAACGTAACTGGCACATATGAGATGGTAGTCAACGTGACTGGGTTTCTTGTTGCGGTTTGAAGAGATTAGAAAAATTACACCTCAGTTGCCTTTGTTTGATACATGCTAAGGAAGCAACTAAAAGAGTTTTCAGTCTTTTTTTAGCCACTTGTCACATTAATTTCTGGGTTTTTTTTTTTTTTTACACTGTACATTGATCACTTTGGCTTATGGAAAGTTTCAATGTGCAGCATTTATTGTGGGCTGAGTTAGAAAGGCAAATCCAGTTAAGGGCTCGGGAGGGGAAGGGGGCGGGTGCATTGAGGGTTTAAGGGAAGTAACTCTTGAAAGCTTGAAAGGGGCTTGAAAAGACCAAAACATGGTCTTCTACACCCCTATTTTCTTAAATGTTTGCCCATTTTCAGTGAAATCCGGCATGTGTGGATGGTGCAGGCCTGGCAGTTTGCCAAGGACTGCACAGCAGCCTTTAAAGAAGACTTTAAATCCACTTATATGCCGTTTTTTTTTTTCACTGTTTTTTATCGCTAAATTTTGGCGCCATTTTGGAGCGATTTTGAAGCTCTCTGATTGGCTGTTGAATATCTAAAGTCTTTTCTGATTGGCTGTTGGTTCCCATTCTGATTTGGGCTGTTGGTTCCCATTCTGATTTCCTTAAAGCTTCCCTGATTGGATAATTTCAGAGAGGGAAGAGATTTGATTGGCTGATGGGAAGGGGGGGGGATATCTGTTTATTCTTATTAACCTTTTACCACACAATGACGCCTTTTAACACCCCTGAAAGAGAAGGCTTTTGAAAATAATCTGAGGAAAGGAGACAATGCAGGTTACCAGCATTTTCTCCTTTTCCCACAATGTTTTCTACCCTATCAAAGAAAAAATTGATTTTTAGTTATTCTTACATCTTACTGTATCTTTATGGCCTACTTCTAAATTCTTCAAACAAGAACAAGATTTTTTTATCGGAAAAAGTTTCCTCAACACCAACCAGTTGCTTCTGAATTTTTATATTTTTGCGCAGCGATTAAACATAAAATTGACTTTCGACTCTCGCGGTCGTCAAAATTGGTTCAATGTTTTCATGACCCTGGTAAGAAAACAGGGAAAAATTTTGTTTACCTTTCTTTGATTTGTTTAACAGGTATCCTCCAAAAGTGTCAAAGTAGATTTTACGATTTTATGCGCAGCACGTATCAGTCACGTATGGGTGAGATGGTCATCGTAACCAAATCATTGGCCCTAGTGAGAGAAAATGAAAAAGAGAAAAAGCCCTATAATTGACTTTAAGCAACAGTTGTCGTCTGCTATAAAATATTCCGTAAGTCGAATTTTCATGTTTTCGCGGGTACGTAACCGGCACCTGCGAGACAACAGACGACCTAAATGGGTTTGTTGTCACGGTAAAAAAAGACTGGAGAAGTAAAAAACAGATATTAGAAATTAAGTTCCCTATATTTGACCGATTAAGCAACAGGTGTCATCTGCTATGGAGTGTTCCGCAAGTCGATTTTTCGCGTTTTCGCGGATACGTAACCGGCACCTATGAGATGGTAGTCAACATAAATAGATTTGTCGTCACGGTATAAAGAGATTGGAGGGAAAAAATATGCATTAAAAATTTTGTTCCATTCGTTTGATTTATGCAATAAGAAGCATTCAGTATTTTTTTAGCCACTAGTCGCATTATTTTCTGGGGTTTTCGCATGAACGTAACTGGCACATATGAGATGGTAGTCAACGTGACTGGGTTTCTTGTTGCGGTTTGAAGAGATTAGAAAAATTACACCTCAGTTGCCTTTGTTTGATACATGCTAAGGAAGCAACTAAAAGAGTTTTCAGTCTTTTTTTAGCCACTTGTCACATTAATTTCTGGGGTTTTTTTTTTTTTTACACTGTACATTGATCACTTTGGCTTATGGAAAGTTTCAATGTGCAGCATTTATTGTGGGCTGAGTTAGAAAGGCAAATCCAGTTAAGGGCTCGGGAGGGGAAGGGGGCGGGTGCATTGAGGGTTTAAGGGAAGTAACTCTTGAAAGCTTGAAAGGGGCTTGAAAAGACCAAAACATGGTCTTCTACACCCCTATTTTCTTAAATGTTTGCCCATTTTCAGTGAAATCCGGCATGTGTGGATGGTGCAGGCCTGGCAGTTTGCCAAGGACTGCACAGCAGCCTTTAAAGAAGACTTTAAATCCACTTATATGCCGTTTTTTTTTTCACTGTTTTTTATCGCTAAATTTTGGCGCCATTTTGGAGCGATTTTGAAGCTCTCTGATTGGCTGTTGAATATCTAAAGTCTTTTCTGATTGGCTGTTGGTTCCCATTCTGATTTGGGCTGTTGGTTCCCATTCTGATTTCCTTAAAGCTTCCCTGATTGGATAATTTCAGAGAGGGAAGAGATTTGATTGGCTGATGGGAAGGGGGGGGGATATCTGTTTATTCTTATTAACCTTTTACCACACAATGACGCCTTTTAACACCCCTGAAAGAGAAGGCTTTTGAAAATAATCTGAGGAAAGGAGACAATGCAGGTTACCAGCATTTTCTCCTTTTCCCACAATGTTTTCTACCCTATCAAAGAAAAAATTGATTTTTAGTTATTCTTACATCTTACTGTATCTTTATGGCCTACTTCTAAATTCTTCAAACAAGAACAAGATTTTTTTATCGGAAAAAGTTTCCTCAACACCAACCAGTTGCTTCTGAATTTTTATATTTTTGCACAGCGATTAAACATAAAATTGACTTTCGACTCTCGCGGTCGTCAAAATTGGTTCAATGTTTTCATGACCCTGGTAAGAAAACAGGGAAAAATTTTGTTTACCTTTCTTTGATTTGTTTAACAGGTATCCTCCAAAAGTGTCAAAGTAGATTTTACAATTTTATGCGCAGCACGTATCAGTCACGTATGGGTGAGATGGTCATCGTAACCAAATCATTGGCCCTAGTGAGAGAAAATGAAAAAGAGAAAAAGCCCTATAATTGACTTTAAGCAACAGTTGTCGTCTGCTATAAAATATTCCGTAAGTCGAATTTTCATGTTTTCGCGGGTACGTAACCGGCACCTGCGAGACAACAGACGACCTAAATGGGTTTGTTGTCACGGTAAAAAAAGACTGGAGAAGTAAAAAACAGATATTAGAAATTAAGTTCCCTATATTTGACCGATTAAGCAACAGGTGTCATCTGTTATGGAGTGTTCCGCAAGTCGATTTTTCGCGTTTTCGCGGATACGTAACCGGCACCTATGAGATGGTAGTCAACATAAATAGATTTGTCGTCACGGTATAAAGAGATTGGAGGGAAAAAATATGCATTAAAAATTTTGTTCCATTCGTTTGATTTATGCAATAAGAAGCATTCAGTATTTTTTTAGCCACTAGTCGCATTATTTTCTGGGGTTTTCGCATGAACGTAACTGGCACATATGAGATGGTAGTCAACGTGACTGGGTTTCTTGTTGCGGTTTGAAGAGATTAGAAAAATTACACCTCAGTTGCCTTTGTTTGATACATGCTAAGGAAGCAACTAAAAGAGTTTTCAGTCTTCTTTTAGCCACTTGTCACATTAATTTCTGGGTTTTTTTTTTTTTTACACTGTACATTGATCACTTTGGCTTATGGAAAGTTTCAATGTGCAGCATTTATTGTGGGCTGAGTTAGAAAGGCAAATCCAGTTAAGGGCTCGGGAGGGGAAGGGGGCGGGTGCATTGAGGGTTTAAGGGAAGTAACTCTTGAAAGCTTGAAAGGGGCTTGAAAAGACCAAAACATGGTCTTCTACACCCCTATTTTCTTAAATGTTTGCCCATTTTCAGTGAAATCCGGCATGTGTGGATGGTGCAGGCCTGGCAGTTTGCCAAGGACTGCACAGCAGCCTTTAAAGAAGACTTTAAATCCACTTATATGCCGTTTTTTTTTTTCACTGTTTTTTATCGCTAAATTTTGGCGCCATTTTGGAGCGATTTTGAAGCTCTCTGATTGGCTGTTGAATATCTAAAGTCTTTTCTGATTGGCTGTTGGTTCCCATTCTGATTTGGGCTGTTGGTTCCCATTCTGATTTCCTTAAAGCTTCCCTGATTGGATAATTTCAGAGAGGGAAGAGATTTGATTGGCTGATGGGAAGGGGGGGGGGATATCTGTTTATTCTTATTAACCTTTTACCACACAATGACGCCTTTTAACACCCCTGAAAGAGAAGGCTTTTGAAAATAATCTGAGGAAAGGAGACAATGCAGGTTACCAGCATTTTCTCCTTTTCCCACAATGTTTTCTACCCTATCAAAGAAAAAATTGATTTTTAGTTATTCTTACATCTTACTGTATCTTTATGGCCTACTTCTAAATTCTTCAAACAAGAACAAGATTTTTTTATCGGAAAAAGTTTCCTCAACACCAACCAGTTGCTTCTGAATTTTTATATTTTTGCACAGCGATTAAACATAAAATTGACTTTCGACTCTCGCGGTCGTCAAAATTGGTTCAATGTTTTCATGACCCTGGTAAGAAAACAGGGAAAAATTTTGTTTACCTTTCTTTGATTTGTTTAACAGGTATCCTCCAAAAGTGTCAAAGTAGATTTTACGATTTTATGCGCAGCACGTATCAGTCACGTATGGGTGAGATGGTCATCGTAACCAAATCATTGGCCCTAGTGAGAGAAAATGAAAAAGAGAAAAAGCCCTATAATTGACTTTAAGCAACAGTTGTCGTCTGCTATAAAATATTCCGTAAGTCGAATTTTCATGTTTTCGCGGGTACGTAACCGGCACCTGCGAGACAACAGACGACCTAAATGGGTTTGTTGTCACGGTAAAAAAAGACTGGAGAAGTAAAAAACAGATATTAGAAATTAAGTTCCCTATATTTGACCGATTAAGCAACAGGTGTCATCTGTTATGGAGTGTTCCGCAAGTCGATTTTTCGCGTTTTCGCGGATACGTAACCGGCACCTATGAGATGGTAGTCAACATAAATAGATTTGTCGTCACGGTATAAAGAGATTGGAGGGAAAAAATATGCATTAAAAATTTTGTTCCATTCGTTTGATTTATGCAATAAGAAGCATTCAGTATTTTTTTAGCCACTAGTCGCATTATTTTCTGGGGTTTTCGCATGAACGTAACTGGCACATATGAGATGGTAGTCAACGTGACTGGGTTTCTTGTTGCGGTTTGAAGAGATTAGAAAAATTACACCTCAGTTGCCTTTGTTTGATACATGCTAAGGAAGCAACTAAAAGAGTTTTCAGTCTTTTTTTAGCCACTTGTCACATTAATTTCTGGGTTTTTTTTTTTTTTTACACTGTACATTGATCACTTTGGCTTATGGAAAGTTTCAATGTGCAGCATTTATTGTGGGCTGAGTTAGAAAGGCAAATCCAGTTAAGGGCTCGGGAGGGGAAGGGGGCGGGTGCATTGAGGGTTTAAGGGAAGTAACTCTTGAAAGCTTGAAAGGGGCTTGAAAAGACCAAAACATGGTCTTCTACACCCCTATTTTCTTAAATGTTTGCCCATTTTCAGTGAAATCCGGCATGTGTGGATGGTGCAGGCCTGGCAGTTTGCCAAGGACTGCACAGCAGCCTTTAAAGAAGACTTTAAATCCACTTATATGCCGTTTTTTTTTTTCACTGTTTTTTATCGCTAAATTTTGGCGCCATTTTGGAGCGATTTTGAAGCTCTCTGATTGGCTGTTGAATATCTAAAGTCTTTTCTGATTGGCTGTTGGTTCCCATTCTGATTTGGGCTGTTGGTTCCCATTCTGATTTCCTTAAAGCTTCCCTGATTGGATAATTTCAGAGAGGGAAGAGATTTGATTGGCTGATGGGAAGGGGGGGGGATATCTGTTTATTCTTATTAACCTTTTACCACACAATGACGCCTTTTAACACCCCTGAAAGAGAAGGCTTTTGAAAATAATCTGAGGAAAGGAGACAATGCAGGTTACCAGCATTTTCTCCTTTTCCCACAATGTTTTCTACCCTATCAAAGAAAAAATTGATTTTTAGTTATTCTTACATCTTACTGTATCTTTATGGCCTACTTCTAAATTCTTCAAACAAGAACAAGATTTTTTTATCGGAAAAAGTTTCCTCAACACCAACCAGTTGCTTCTGAATTTTTATATTTTTGCGCAGCGATTAAACATAAAATTGACTTTCGACTCTCGCGGTCGTCAAAATTGGTTCAATGTTTTCATGACCCTGGTAAGAAAACAGGGAAAAATTTTGTTTACCTTTCTTTGATTTGTTTAACAGGTATCCTCCAAAAGTGTCAAAGTAGATTTTACGATTTTATGCGCAGCACGTATCAGTCACGTATGGGTGAGATGGTCATCGTAACCAAATCATTGGCCCTAGTGAGAGAAAATGAAAAAGAGAAAAAGCCCTATAATTGACTTTAAGCAACAGTTGTCGTCTGCTATAAAATATTCCGTAAGTCGAATTTTCATGTTTTCGCGGGTACGTAACCGGCACCTGCGAGACAACAGACGACCTAAATGGGTTTGTTGTCACGGTAAAAAAAGACTGGAGAAGTAAAAAACAGATATTAGAAATTAAGTTCCCTATATTTGACCGATTAAGCAACAGGTGTCATCTGCTATGGAGTGTTCCGCAAGTCGATTTTTCGCGTTTTCGCGGATACGTAACCGGCACCTATGAGATGGTAGTCAACATAAATAGATTTGTCGTCACGGTATAAAGAGATTGGAGGGAAAAAATATGCATTAAAAATTTTGTTCCATTCGTTTGATTTATGCAATAAGAAGCATTCAGTATTTTTTTAGCCACTAGTCGCATTATTTTCTGGGGTTTTCGCATGAACGTAACTGGCACATATGAGATGGTAGTCAACGTGACTGGGTTTCTTGTTGCGGTTTGAAGAGATTAGAAAAATTACACCTCAGTTGCCTTTGTTTGATACATGCTAAGGAAGCAACTAAAAGAGTTTTCAGTCTTTTTTTAGCCACTTGTCACATTAATTTCTGGGTTTTTTTTTTTTTTTACACTGTACATTGATCACTTTGGCTTATGGAAAGTTTCAATGTGCAGCATTTATTGTGGGCTGAGTAAGAAAGGCAAATCCAGTTAAGGGCTCGGGAGGGGAAGGGGGCGGGTGCATTGAAGGTTTAAGGGAAGTAACTCTTGAAAGCTTGAAAGGGGCTTGAAAAGACCAAAACATGGTCTTCTACACCCCTATTTTCTTAAATGTTTGCCCATTTTCAGTGAAATCCGGCATGTGTGGATGGTGCAGGCCTGGCAGTTTGCCAAGGACTGCACAGCAGCCTTTAAAGAAGACTTTAAATCCACTTATATGCCGTTTTTTTTTTCACTGTTTTTTATCGCTAAATTTTGGCGCCATTTTGGAGCGATTTTGAAGCTCTCTGATTGGCTGTTGAATATCTAAAGTCTTTTCTGATTGGCTGTTGGTTCCCATTCTGATTTGGGCTGTTGGTTCCCATTCTGATTTCCTTAAAGCTTCCCTGATTGGATAATTTCAGAGAGGGAAGAGATTTGATTGGCTGATGGGAAGGGGGGGGGATATCTGTTTATTCTTATTAACCTTTTACCACACAATGACGCCTTTTAACACCCCTGAAAGAGAAGGCTTTTGAAAATAATCTGAGGAAAGGAGACAATGCAGGTTACCAGCATTTTCTCCTTTTCCCACAATGTTTTCTACCCTATCAAAGAAAAAATTGATTTTTAGTTATTCTTACATCTTACTGTATCTTTATGGCCTACTTCTAAATTCTTCAAACAAGAACAAGATTTTTTTATCGGAAAAAGTTTCCTCAACACCAACCAGTTGCTTCTGAATTTTTATATTTTTGCGCAGCGATTAAACATAAAATTGACTTTCGACTCTCGCGGTCGTCAAAATTGGTTCAATGTTTTCATGACCCTGGTAAGAAAACAGGGAAAAATTTTGTTTACCTTTCTTTGATTTGTTTAACAGGTATCCTCCAAAAGTGTCAAAGTAGATTTTACGATTTTATGCGCAGCACGTATCAGTCACGTATGGGTGAGATGGTCATCGTAACCAAATCATTGGCCCTAGTGAGAGAAAATGAAAAAGAGAAAAAGCCCTATAATTGACTTTAAGCAACAGTTGTCGTCTGCTATAAAATATTCCGTAAGTCGAATTTTCATGTTTTCGCGGGTACGTAACCGGCACCTGCGAGACAACAGACGACCTAAATGGGTTTGTTGTCACGGTAAAAAAAGACTGGAGAAGTAAAAAACAGATATTAGAAATTAAGTTCCCTATATTTGACCGATTAAGCAACAGGTGTCATCTGTTATGGAGTGTTCCGCAAGTCGATTTTTCGCGTTTTCGCGGATACGTAACCGGCACCTATGAGATGGTAGTCAACATAAATAGATTTGTCGTCACGGTATAAAGAGATTGGAGGGAAAAAATATGCATTAAAAATTTTGTTCCATTCGTTTGATTTATGCAATAAGAAGCATTCAGTATTTTTTTAGCCACTAGTCGCATTATTTTCTGGGGTTTTCGCATGAACGTAACTGGCACATATGAGATGGTAGTCAACGTGACTGGGTTTCTTGTTGCGGTTTGAAGAGATTAGAAAAATTACACCTCAGTTGCCTTTGTTTGATACATGCTAAGGAAGCAACTAAAAGAGTTTTCAGTCTTTTTTTAGCCACTTGTCACATTAATTTCTGGGTTTTTTTTTTTTTTTACACTGTACATTGATCACTTTGGCTTATGGAAAGTTTCAATGTGCAGCATTTATTGTGGGCTGAGTTAGAAAGGCAAATCCAGTTAAGGGCTCGGGAGGGGAAGGGGGCGGGTGCATTGAGGGTTTAAGGGAAGTAACTCTTGAAAGCTTGAAAGGGGCTTGAAAAGACCAAAACATGGTCTTCTACACCCCTATTTTCTTAAATGTTTGCCCATTTTCAGTGAAATCCGGCATGTGTGGATGGTGCAGGCCTGGCAGTTTGCCAAGGACTGCACAGCAGCCTTTAAAGAAGACTTTAAATCCACTTATATGCCGTTTTTTTTTTTCACTGTTTTTTATCGCTAAATTTTGGCGCCATTTTGGAGCGATTTTGAAGCTCTCTGATTGGCTGTTGAATATCTAAAGTCTTTTCTGATTGGCTGTTGGTTCCCATTCTGATTTGGGCTGTTGGTTCCCATTCTGATTTCCTTAAAGCTTCCCTGATTGGATAATTTCAGAGAGGGAAGAGATTTGATTGGCTGATGGGAAGGGGGGGGATATCTGTTTATTCTTATTAACCTTTTACCACACAATGACGCCTTTTAACACCCCTGAAAGAGAAGGCTTTTGAAAATAATCTGAGGAAAGGAGACAATGCAGGTTACCAGCATTTTCTCCTTTTCCCACAATGTTTTCTACCCTATCAAAGAAAAAATTGATTTTTAGTTATTCTTACATCTTACTGTATCTTTATGGCCTACTTCTAAATTCTTCAAACAAGAACAAGATTTTTTTATCGGAAAAAGTTTCCTCAACACCAACCAGTTGCTTCTGAATTTTTATATTTTTGCGCAGCAATTAAACATAAAATTGACTTTCGACTCTCGCGGTCGTCAAAATTGGTTCAATGTTTTCATGACCCTGGTAAGAAAACAGGGAAAAATTTTGTTTACCTTTCTTTGATTTGTTTAACAGGTATCCTCCAAAAGTGTCAAAGTAGATTTTACGATTTTATGCGCAGCACGTATCAGTCACGTATGGGTGAGATGGTCATCGTAACCAAATCATTGGCCCTAGTGAGAGAAAATGAAAAAGAGAAAAAGCCCTATAATTGACTTTAAGCAACAGTTGTCGTCTGCTATAAAATATTCCGTAAGTCGAATTTTCATGTTTTCGCGGGTACGTAACCGGCACCTGCGAGACAACAGACGACCTAAATGGGTTTGTTGTCACGGTAAAAAAAGACTGGAGAAGTAAAAAACAGATATTAGAAATTAAGTTCCCTATATTTGACCGATTAAGCAACAGGTGTCATCTGCTATGGAGTGTTCCGCAAGTCGATTTTTCGCGTTTTCGGGGATACGTAACCGGCACCTATGAGATGGTAGTCAACATAAATAGATTTGTCGTCACGGTATAAAGAGATTGGAGGGAAAAAATATGCATTAAAAATTTTGTTCCATTCGTTTGATTTATGCAATAAGAAGCATTCAGTATTTTTTTAGCCACTAGTCGCATTATTTTCTGGGGTTTTCGCATGAACGTAACTGGCACATATGAGATGGTAGTCAACGTGACTGGGTTTCTTGTTGCGGTTTGAAGAGATTAGAAAAATTACACCTCAGTTGCCTTTGTTTGATACATGCTAAGGAAGCAACTAAAAGAGTTTTCAGTCTTTTTTTAGCCACTTGTCACATTAATTTCTGGGTTTTTTTTTTTTTTTACACTGTACATTGATCACTTTGGCTTATGGAAAGTTTCAATGTGCAGCATTTATTGTGGGCTGAGTTAGAAAGGCAAATCCAGTTAAGGGCTCGGGAGGGGAAGGGGGCGGGTGCATTGAGGGTTTAAGGGAAGTAACTCTTGAAAGCTTGAAAGGGGCTTGAAAAGACCAAAACATGGTCTTCTACACCCCTATTTTCTTAAATGTTTGCCCATTTTCAGTGAAATCCGGCATGTGTGGATGGTGCAGGCCTGGCAGTTTGCCAAGGACTGCACAGCAGCCTTTAAAGAAGACTTTAAATCCACTTATATGCCGTTTTTTTTTTTCACTGTTTTTTATCGCTAAATTTTGGCGCCATTTTGGAGCGATTTTGAAGCTCTCTGATTGGCTGTTGAATATCTAAAGTCTTTTCTGATTGGCTGTTGGTTCCCATTCTGATTTGGGCTGTTGGTTCCCATTCTGATTTCCTTAAAGCTTCCCTGATTGGATAATTTCAGAGAGGGAAGAGATTTGATTGGCTGATGGGAAGGGGGGGGGGGATATCTGTTTATTCTTATTAACCTTTTACCACACAATGACGCCTTTTAACACCCCTGAAAGAGAAGGCTTTTGAAAATAATCTGAGGAAAGGAGACAATGCAGGTTACCAGCATTTTCTCCTTTTCCCACAATGTTTTCTACCCTATCAAAGAAAAAATTGATTTTTAGTTATTCTTACATCTTACTGTATCTTTATGGCCTACTTCTAAATTCTTCAAACAAGAACAAGATTTTTTTATCGGAAAAAGTTTCCTCAACACCAACCAGTTGCTTCTGAATTTTTATATTTTTGCGCAGCAATTAAACATAAAATTGACTTTCGACTCTCGCGGTCGTCAAAATTGGTTCAATGTTTTCATGACCCTGGTAAGAAAACAGGGAAAAATTTTGTTTACCTTTCTTTGATTTGTTTAACAGGTATCCTCCAAAAGTGTCAAAGTAGATTTTACGATTTTATGCGCAGCACGTATCAGTCACGTATGGGTGAGATGGTCATCGTAACCAAATCATTGGCCCTAGTGAGAGAAAATGAAAAAGAGAAAAAGCCCTATAATTGACTTTAAGCAACAGTTGTCGTCTGCTATAAAATATTCCGTAAGTCGAATTTTCATGTTTTCGCGGGTACGTAACCGGCACCTGCGAGACAACAGACGACCTAAATGGGTTTGTTGTCACGGTAAAAAAAGACTGGAGAAGTAAAAAACAGATATTAGAAATTAAGTTCCCTATATTTGACCGATTAAGCAACAGGTGTCATCTGTTATGGAGTGTTCCGCAAGTCGATTTTTCGCGTTTTCGCGGATACGTAACCGGCACCTATGAGATGGTAGTCAACATAAATAGATTTGTCGTCACGGTATAAAGAGATTGGAGGGAAAAAATATGCATTAAAAATTTTGTTCCATTCGTTTGATTTATGCAATAAGAAGCATTCAGTATTTTTTTAGCCACTAGTCGCATTATTTTCTGGGGTTTTCGCATGAACGTAACTGGCACATATGAGATGGTAGTCAACGTGACTGGGTTTCTTGTTGCGGTTTGAAGAGATTAGAAAAATTACACCTCAGTTGCCTTTGTTTGATACATGCTAAGGAAGCAACTAAAAGAGTTTTCAGTCTTTTTTTAGCCACTTGTCACATTAATTTCTGGGGTTTTTTTTTTTTTTACACTGTACATTGATCACTTTGGCTTATGGAAAGTTTCAATGTGCAGCATTTATTGTGGGCTGAGTTAGAAAGGCAAATCCAGTTAAGGGCTCGGGAGGGGAAGGGGGCGGGTGCATTGAGGGTTTAAGGGAAGTAACTCTTGAAAGCTTGAAAGGGGCTTGAAAAGACCAAAACATGGTCTTCTACACCCCTATTTTCTTAAATGTTTGCCCATTTTCAGTGAAATCCGGCATGTGTGGATGGTGCAGGCCTGGCAGTTTGCCAAGGACTGCACAGCAGCCTTTAAAGAAGACTTTAAATCCACTTATATGCCGTTTTTTTTTTTCACTGTTTTTTATCGCTAAATTTTGGCGCCATTTTGGAGCGATTTTGAAGCTCTCTGATTGGCTGTTGAATATCTAAAGTCTTTTCTGATTGGCTGTTGGTTCCCATTCTGATTTGGGCTGTTGGTTCCCATTCTGATTTCCTTAAAGCTTCCCTGATTGGATAATTTCAGAGAGGGAAGAGATTTGATTGGCTGATGGGAAGGGGGGGGATATCTGTTTATTCTTATTAACCTTTTACCACACAATGACGCCTTTTAACACCCCTGAAAGAGAAGGCTTTTGAAAATAATCTGAGGAAAGGAGACAATGCAGGTTACCAGCATTTTCTCCTTTTCCCACAATGTTTTCTACCCTATCAAAGAAAAAATTGATTTTTAGTTATTCTTACATCTTACTGTATCTTTATGGCCTACTTCTAAATTCTTCAAACAAGAACAAGATTTTTTTATCGGAAAAAGTTTCCTCAACACCAACCAGTTGCTTCTGAATTTTTATATTTTTGCGCAGCGATTAAACATAAAATTGACTTTCGACTCTCGCGGTCGTCAAAATTGGTTCAATGTTTTCATGACCCTGGTAAGAAAACAGGGAAAAATTTTGTTTACCTTTCTTTGATTTGTTTAACAGGTATCCTCCAAAAGTGTCAAAGTAGATTTTATGATTTTATGCGCAGCACGTATCAGTCACGTATGGGTGAGATGGTCATCGTAACCAAATCATTGGCCCTAGTGAGAGAAAATGAAAAAGAGAAAAAGCCCTATAATTGACTTTAAGCAACAGTTGTCGTCTGCTATAAAATATTCCGTAAGTCGAATTTTCATGTTTTCGCGGGTACGTAACCGGCACCTGCGAGACAACAGACGACCTAAATGGGTTTGTTGTCACGGTAAAAAAAGACTGGAGAAGTAAAAAACAGATATTAGAAATTAAGTTCCCTATATTTGACCGATTAAGCAACAGGTGTCATCTGTTATGGAGTGTTCCGCAAGTCGATTTTTCGCGTTTTCGCGGATACGTAACCGGCACCTATGAGATGGTAGTCAACATAAATAGATTTGTCGTCACGGTATAAAGAGATTGGAGGGAAAAAATATGCATTAAAAATTTTGTTCCATTCGTTTGATTTATGCAATAAGAAGCATTCAGTATTTTTTTAGCCACTAGTCGCATTATTTTCTGGGGTTTTCGCATGAACGTAACTGGCACATATGAGATGGTAGTCAACGTGACTGGGTTTCTTGTTGCGGTTTGAAGAGATTAGAAAAATTACACCTCAGTTGCCTTTGTTTGATACATGCTAAGGAAGCAACTAAAAGAGTTTTCAGTCTTTTTTTAGCCACTTGTCACATTAATTTCTGGGTTTTTTTTTTTTTTTACACTGTACATTGATCACTTTGGCTTATGGAAAGTTTCAATGTGCAGCATTTATTGTGGGCTGAGTTAGAAAGGCAAATCCAGTTAAGGGCTCGGGAGGGGAAGGGGGCGGGTGCATTGAGGGTTTAAGGGAAGTAACTCTTGAAAGCTTGAAAGGGGCTTGAAAAGACCAAAACATGGTCTTCTACACCCCTATTTTCTTAAATGTTTGCCCATTTTCAGTGAAATCCGGCATGTGTGGATGGTGCAGGCCTGGCAGTTTGCCAAGGACTGCACAGCAGCCTTTAAAGAAGACTTTAAATCCACTTATATGCCGTTTTTTTTTTTCACTGTTTTTTATCGCTAAATTTTGGCGCCATTTTGGAGCGATTTTGAAGCTCTCTGATTGGCTGTTGAATATCTAAAGTCTTTTCTGATTGGCTGTTGGTTCCCATTCTGATTTGGGCTGTTGGTTCCCATTCTGATTTCCTTAAAGCTTCCCTGATTGGATAATTTCAGAGAGGGAAGAGATTTGATTGGCTGATGGGAAGGGGGGGGGATATCTGTTTATTCTTATTAACCTTTTACCACACAATGACGCCTTTTAACACCCCTGAAAGAGAAGGCTTTTGAAAATAATCTGAGGAAAGGAGACAATGCAGGTTACCAGCATTTTCTCCTTTTCCCACAATGTTTTCTACCCTATCAAAGAAAAAATTGATTTTTAGTTATTCTTACATCTTACTGTATCTTTATGGCCTACTTCTAAATTCTTCAAACAAGAACAAGATTTTTTTATCGGAAAAAGTTTCCTCAACACCAACCAGTTGCTTCTGAATTTTTATATTTTTGCGCAGCGATTAAACATAAAATTGACTTTCGACTCTCGCGGTCGTCAAAATTGGTTCAATGTTTTCATGACCCTGGTAAGAAAACGGAAAAATTTTGTTTACCTTTCTTTGATTTGTTTAACAGGTATCCTCCAAAAGTGTCAAAGTAGATTTTACGATTTTATGCGCAGCACGTATCAGTCACGTATGGGTGAGATGGTCATCGTAACCAAATCATTGGCCCTAGTGAGAGAAAATGAAAAAGAGAAAAAGCCCTATAATTGACTTTAAGCAACAGTTGTCGTCTGCTATAAAATATTCCGTAAGTCGAATTTTCATGTTTTCGCGGGTACGTAACCGGCACCTGCGAGACAACAGACGACCTAAATGGGTTTGTTGTCACGGTAAAAAAAGACTGGAGAAGTAAAAAACAGATATTAGAAATTAAGTTCCCTATATTTGACCGATTAAGCAACAGGTGTCATCTGTTATGGAGTGTTCCGCAAGTCGATTTTTCGCGTTTTCGCGGATACGTAACCGGCACCTATGAGATGGTAGTCAACATAAATAGATTTGTCGTCACGGTATAAAGAGATTGGAGGGAAAAAATATGCATTAAAAATTTTGTTCCATTCGTTTGATTTATGCAATAAGAAGCATTCAGTATTTTTTTAGCCACTAGTCGCATTATTTTCTGGGGTTTTCGCATGAACGTAACTGGCACATATGAGATGGTAGTCAACGTGACTGGGTTTCTTGTTGCGGTTTGAAGAGATTAGAAAAATTACACCTCAGTTGCCTTTGTTTGATACATGCTAAGGAAGCAACTAAAAGAGTTTTCAGTCTTTTTTTAGCCACTTGTCACATTAATTTCTGGGTTTTTTTTTTTTTTTACACTGTACATTGATCACTTTGGCTTATGGAAAGTTTCAATGTGCAGCATTTATTGTGGGCTGAGTTAGAAAGGCAAATCCAGTTAAGGGCTCGGGAGGGGAAGGGGGCGGGTGCATTGAGGGTTTAAGGGAAGTAACTCTTGAAAGCTTGAAAGGGGCTTGAAAAGACCAAAACATGGTCTTCTACACCCCTATTTTCTTAAATGTTTGCCCATTTTCAGTGAAATCCGGCATGTGTGGATGGTGCAGGCCTGGCAGTTTGCCAAGGACTGCACAGCAGCCTTTAAAGAAGACTTTAAATCCACTTATATGCCGTTTTTTTTTTCACTGTTTTTTATCGCTAAATTTTGGCGCCATTTTGGAGCGATTTTGAAGCTCTCTGATTGGCTGTTGAATATCTAAAGTCTTTTCTGATTGGCTGTTGGTTCCCATTCTGATTTGGGCTGTTGGTTCCCATTCTGATTTCCTTAAAGCTTCCCTGATTGGATAATTTCAGAGAGGGAAGAGATTTGATTGGCTGATGGGAAGGGGGGGGGATATCTGTTTATTCTTATTAACCTTTTACCACACAATGACGCCTTTTAACACCCCTGAAAGAGAAGGCTTTTGAAAATAATCTGAGGAAAGGAGACAATGCAGGTTACCAGCATTTTCTCCTTTTCCCACAATGTTTTCTACCCTATCAAAGAAAAAATTGATTTTTAGTTATTCTTACATCTTACTGTATCTTTATGGCCTACTTCTAAATTCTTCAAACAAGAACAAGATTTTTTTATCGGAAAAAGTTTCCTCAACACCAACCAGTTGCTTCTGAATTTTTATATTTTTGCGCAGCGATTAAACATAAAATTGACTTTCGACTCTCGCGGTCGTCAAAATTGGTTCAATGTTTTCATGACCCTGGTAAGAAAACAGGGAAAAATTTTGTTTACCTTTCTTTGATTTGTTTAACAGGTATCCTCCAAAAGTGTCAAAGTAGATTTTACGATTTTATGCGCAGCACGTATCAGTCACGTATGGGTGAGATGGTCATCGTAACCAAATCATTGGCCCTAGTGAGAGAAAATGAAAAAGAGAAAAAGCCCTATAATTGACTTTAAGCAACAGTTGTCGTCTGCTATAAAATATTCCGTAAGTCGAATTTTCATGTTTTCGCGGGTACGTAACCGGCACCTGCGAGACAACAGACGACCTAAATGGGTTTGTTGTCACGGTAAAAAAAGACTGGAGAAGTAAAAAACAGATATTAGAAATTAAGTTCCCTATATTTGACCGATTAAGCAACAGGTGTCATCTGCTATGGAGTGTTCCGCAAGTCGATTTTTCGCGTTTTCGCGGATACGTAACCGGCACCTATGAGATGGTAGTCAACATAAATAGATTTGTCGTCACGGTATAAAGAGATTGGAGGGAAAAAATATGCATTAAAAATTTTGTTCCATTCGTTTGATTTATGCAATAAGAAGCATTCAGTATTTTTTTAGCCACTAGTCGCATTATTTTCTGGGGTTTTCGCATGAACGTAACTGGCACATATGAGATGGTAGTCAACGTGACTGGGTTTCTTGTTGCGGTTTGAAGAGATTAGAAAAATTACACCTCAGTTGCCTTTGTTTGATACATGCTAAGGAAGCAACTAAAAGAGTTTTCAGTCTTTTTTTAGCCACTTGTCACATTAATTTCTGGGGTTTTTTTTTTTTTTACACTGTACATTGATCACTTTGGCTTATGGAAAGTTTCAATGTGCAGCATTTATTGTGGGCTGAGTTAGAAAGGCAAATCCAGTTAAGGGCTCGGGAGGGGAAGGGGGCGGGTGCATTGAGGGTTTAAGGGAAGTAACTCTTGAAAGCTTGAAAGGGGCTTGAAAAGACCAAAACATGGTCTTCTACACCCCTATTTTCTTAAATGTTTGCCCATTTTCAGTGAAATCCGGCATGTGTGGATGGTGCAGGCCTGGCAGTTTGCCAAGGACTGCACAGCAGCCTTTAAAGAAGACTTTAAATCCACTTATATGCCGTTTTTTTTTTCACTGTTTTTTATCGCTAAATTTTGGCGCCATTTTGGAGCGATTTTGAAGCTCTCTGATTGGCTGTTGAATATCTAAAGTCTTTTCTGATTGGCTGTTGGTTCCCATTCTGATTTGGGCTGTTGGTTCCCATTCTGATTTCCTTAAAGCTTCCCTGATTGGATAATTTCAGAGAGGGAAGAGATTTGATTGGCTGATGGGAAGGGGGGGGGATATCTGTTTATTCTTATTAACCTTTTACCACACAATGACGCCTTTTAACACCCCTGAAAGAGAAGGCTTTTGAAAATAATCTGAGGAAAGGAGACAATGCAGGTTACCAGCATTTTCTCCTTTTCCCACAATGTTTTCTACCCTATCAAAGAAAAAATTGATTTTTAGTTATTCTTACATCTTACTGTATCTTTATGGCCTACTTCTAAATTCTTCAAACAAGAACAAGATTTTTTTATCGGAAAAAGTTTCCTCAACACCAACCAGTTGCTTCTGAATTTTTATATTTTTGCGCAGCGATTAAACATAAAATTGACTTTCGACTCTCGCGGTCGTCAAAATTGGTTCAATGTTTTCATGACCCTGGTAAGAAAACAGGGAAAAATTTTGTTTACCTTTCTTTGATTTGTTTAACAGGTATCCTCCAAAAGTGTCAAAGTAGATTTTACGATTTTATGCGCAGCACGTATCAGTCACGTATGGGTGAGATGGTCATCGTAACCAAATCATTGGCCCTAGTGAGAGAAAATGAAAAAGAGAAAAAGCCCTATAATTGACTTTAAGCAACAGTTGTCGTCTGCTATAAAATATTCCGTAAGTCGAATTTTCATGTTTTCGCGGGTACGTAACCGGCACCTGCGAGACAACAGACGACCTAAATGGGTTTGTTGTCACGGTAAAAAAAGACTGGAGAAGTAAAAAACAGATATTAGAAATTAAGTTCCCTATATTTGACCGATTAAGCAACAGGTGTCATCTGCTATGGAGTGTTCCGCAAGTCGATTTTTCGTGTTTTCGCGGATACGTAACCGGCACCTATGAGATGGTAGTCAACATAAATAGATTTGTCGTCACGGTATAAAGAGATTGGAGGGAAAAAATATGCATTAAAAATTTTGTTCCATTCGTTTGATTTATGCAATAAGAAGCATTCAGTATTTTTTTAGCCACTAGTCGCATTATTTTCTGGGGTTTTCGCATGAACGTAACTGGCACATATGAGATGGTAGTCAACGTGACTGGGTTTCTTGTTGCGGTTTGAAGAGATTAGAAAAATTACACCTCAGTTGCCTTTGTTTGATACATGCTAAGGAAGCAACTAAAAGAGTTTTCAGTCTTTTTTTAGCCACTTGTCACATTAATTTCTGGGGTTTTTTTTTTTTTTACACTGTACATTGATCACTTTGGCTTATGGAAAGTTTCAATGTGCAGCATTTATTGTGGGCTGAGTTAGAAAGGCAAATCCAGTTAAGGGCTCGGGAGGGGAAGGGGGCGGGTGCATTGAGGGTTTAAGGGAAGTAACTCTTGAAAGCTTGAAAGGGGCTTGAAAAGACCAAAACATGGTCTTCTACACCCCTATTTTCTTAAATGTTTGCCCATTTTCAGTGAAATCCGGCATGTGTGGATGGTGCAGGCCTGGCAGTTTGCCAAGGACTGCACAGCAGCCTTTAAAGAAGACTTTAAATCCACTTATATGCCGTTTTTTTTTTTTCACTGTTTTTTATCGCTAAATTTTGGCGCCATTTTGGAGCGATTTTGAAGCTCTCTGATTGGCTGTTGAATATCTAAAGTCTTTTCTGATTGGCTGTTGGTTCCCATTCTGATTTGGGCTGTTGGTTCCCATTCTGATTTCCTTAAAGCTTCCCTGATTGGATAATTTCAGAGAGGGAAGAGATTTGATTGGCTGATGGGAAGGGGGGGGGGTATCTGTTTATTCTTATTAACCTTTTACCACACAATGACGCCTTTTAACACCCCTGAAAGAGAAGGCTTTTGAAAATAATCTGAGGAAAGGAGACAATGCAGGTTACCAGCATTTTCTCCTTTTCCCACAATGTTTTCTACCCTATCAAAGAAAAAATTGATTTTTAGTTATTCTTACATCTTACTGTATCTTTATGGCCTACTTCTAAATTCTTCAAACAAGAACAAGATTTTTTTATCGGAAAAAGTTTCCTCAACACCAACCAGTTGCTTCTGAATTTTTATATTTTTGCGCAGCGATTAAACATAAAATTGACTTTCGACTCTCGCGGTCGTCAAAATTGGTTCAATGTTTTCATGACCCTGGTAAGAAAACAGGGAAAAATTTTGTTTACCTTTCTTTGATTTGTTTAACAGGTATCCTCCAAAAGTGTCAAAGTAGATTTTACGATTTTATGCGCAGCACGTATCAGTCACGTATGGGTGAGATGGTCATCGTAACCAAATCATTGGCCCTAGTGAGAGAAAATGAAAAAGAGAAAAAGCCCTATAATTGACTTTAAGCAACAGTTGTCGTCTGCTATAAAATATTCCGTAAGTCGAATTTTCATGTTTTCGCGGGTACGTAACCGGCACCTGCGAGACAACAGACGACTTAAATGGGTTTGTTGTCACGGTAAAAAAAGACTGGAGAAGTAAAAAACAGATATTAGAAATTAAGTTCCCTATATTTGACCGATTAAGCAACAGGTGTCATCTGTTATGGAGTGTTCCGCAAGTCGATTTTTCGCGTTTTCGCGGATACGTAACCGGCACCTATGAGATGGTAGTCAACATAAATAGATTTGTCGTCACGGTATAAAGAGATTGGAGGGAAAAAATATGCATTAAAAATTTTGTTCCATTCGTTTGATTTATGCAATAAGAAGCATTCAGTATTTTTTTAGCCACTAGTCGCATTATTTTCTGGGGTTTTCGCATGAACGTAACTGGCACATATGAGATGGTAGTCAACGTGACTGGGTTTCTTGTTGCGGTTTGAAGAGATTAGAAAAATTACACCTCAGTTGCCTTTGTTTGATACATGCTAAGGAAGCAACTAAAAGAGTTTTCAGTCTTTTTTTAGCCACTTGTCACATTAATTTCTGGGGTTTTTTTTTTTTTTACACTGTACATTGATCACTTTGGCTTATGGAAAGTTTCAATGTGCAGCATTTATTGTGGGCTGAGTTAGAAAGGCAAATCCAGTTAAGGGCTCGGGAGGGGAAGGGGGCGGGTGCATTGAGGGTTTAAGGGAAGTAACTCTTGAAAGCTTGAAAGGGGCTTGAAAAGACCAAAACATGGTCTTCTACACCCCTATTTTCTTAAATGTTTGCCCATTTTCAGTGAAATCCGGCATGTGTGGATGGTGCAGGCCTGGCAGTTTGCCAAGGACTGCACAGCAGCCTTTAAAGAAGACTTTAAATCCACTTATATGCCGGTTTTTTTTTTCACTGTTTTTTATCGCTAAATTTTGGCGCCATTTTGGAGCGATTTTGAAGCTCTCTGATTGGCTGTTGAATATCTAAAGTCTTTTCTGATTGGCTGTTGGTTCCCATTCTGATTTGGGCTGTTGGTTCCCATTCTGATTTCCTTAAAGCTTCCCTGATTGGATAATTTCAGAGAGGGAAGAGATTTGATTGGCTGATGGGAAGGGGGGGGGATATCTGTTTATTCTTATTAACCTTTTACCACACAATGACGCCTTTTAACACCCCTGAAAGAGAAGGCTTTTGAAAATAATCTGAGGAAAGGAGACAATGCAGGTTACCAGCATTTTCTCCTTTTCCCACAATGTTTTCTACCCTATCAAAGAAAAAATTGATTTTTAGTTATTCTTACATCTTACTGTATCTTTATGGCCTACTTCTAAATTCTTCAAACAAGAACAAGATTTTTTTATCGGAAAAAGTTTCCTCAACACCAACCAGTTGCTTCTGAATTTTTATATTTTTGCGCAGCGATTAAACATAAAATTGACTTTCGACTCTCGCGGTCGTCAAAATTGGTTCAATGTTTTCATGACCCTGGTAAGAAAACAGGGAAAAATTTTGTTTACCTTTCTTTGATTTGTTTAACAGGTATCCTCCAAAAGTGTCAAAGTAGATTTTACGATTTTATGCGCAGCACGTATCAGTCACGTATGGGTGAGATGGTCATCGTAACCAAATCATTGGCCCTAGTGAGAGAAAATGAAAAAGAGAAAAAGCCCTATAATTGACTTTAAGCAACAGTTGTCGTCTGCTATAAAATATTCCGTAAGTCGAATTTTCATGTTTTCGCGGGTACGTAACCGGCACCTGCGAGACAACAGACGACCTAAATGGGTTTGTTGTCACGGTAAAAAAAGACTGGAGAAGTAAAAAACAGATATTAGAAATTAAGTTCCCTATATTTGACCGATTAAGCAACAGGTGTCATCTGTTATGGAGTGTTCCGCAAGTCGATTTTTCGCGTTTTCGCGGATACGTAACCGGCACCTATGAGATGGTAGTCAACATAAATAGATTTGTCGTCACGGTATAAAGAGATTGGAGGGAAAAAATATGCATTAAAAATTTTGTTCCATTCGTTTGATTTATGCAATAAGAAGCATTCAGTATTTTTTTAGCCACTAGTCGCATTATTTTCTGGGGTTTTCGCATGAACGTAACTGGCACATATGAGATGGTAGTCAACGTGACTGGGTTTCTTGTTGCGGTTTGAAGAGATTAGAAAAATTACACCTCAGTTGCCTTTGTTTGATACATGCTAAGGAAGCAACTAAAAGAGTTTTCAGTCTTTTTTTAGCCACTTGTCACATTAATTTCTGGGTTTTTTTTTTTTTTTACACTGTACATTGATCACTTTGGCTTATGGAAAGTTTCAATGTGCAGCATTTATTGTGGGCTGAGTTAGAAAGGCAAATCCAGTTAAGGGCTCGGGAGGGGAAGGGGGCGGGTGCATTGAGGGTTTAAGGGAAGTAACTCTTGAAAGCTTGAAAGGGGCTTGAAAAGACCAAAACATGGTCTTCTACACCCCTATTTTCTAAAATGTTTGCCCATTTTCAGTGAAATCCGGCATGTGTGGATGGTGCAGGCCTGGCAGTTTGCCAAGGACTGCACAGCAGCCTTTAAAGAAGACTTTAAATCCACTTATATGCCGTTTTTTTTTTTCACTGTTTTTTATCGCTAAATTTTGGCGCCATTTTGGAGCGATTTTGAAGCTCTCTGATTGGCTGTTGAATATCTAAAGTCTTTTCTGATTGGCTGTTGGTTCCCATTCTGATTTGGGCTGTTGGTTCCCATTCTGATTTCCTTAAAGCTTCCCTGATTGGATAATTTCAGAGAGGGAAGAGATTTGATTGGCTGATGGGAAGGGGGGGGATATCTGTTTATTCTTATTAACCTTTTACCACACAATGACGCCTTTTAACACCCCTGAAAGAGAAGGCTTTTGAAAATAATCTGAGGAAAGGAGACAATGCAGGTTACCAGCATTTTCTCCTTTTCCCACAATGTTTTCTACCCTATCAAAGAAAAAATTGATTTTTAGTTATTCTTACATCTTACTGTATCTTTATGGCCTACTTCTAAATTCTTCAAACAAGAACAAGATTTTTTTATCGGAAAAAGTTTCCTCAACACCAACCAGTTGCTTCTGAATTTTTATATTTTTGCGCAGCGATTAAACATAAAATTGACTTTCGACTCTTGCGGTCGTCAAAATTGGTTCAATGTTTTCATGACCCTGGTAAGAAAACAGGGAAAAATTTTGTTTACCTTTCTTTGATTTGTTTAACAGGTATCCTCCAAAAGTGTCAAAGTAGATTTTACGATTTTATGCGCAGCACGTATCAGTCACGTATGGGTGAGATGGTCATCGTAACCAAATCATTGGCCCTAGTGAGAGAAAATGAAAAAGAGAAAAAGCCCTATAATTGACTTTAAGCAACAGTTGTCGTCTGCTATAAAATATTCCGTAAGTCGAATTTTCATGTTTTCGCGGGTACGTAACCGGCACCTGCGAGACAACAGACGACCTAAATGGGTTTGTTGTCACGGTAAAAAAAGACTGGAGAAGTAAAAAACAGATACTAGAAATTAAGTTCCCTATATTTGACCGATTAAGCAACAGGTGTCATCTGCTATGGAGTGTTCCGCAAGTCGATTTTTCGCGTTTTCGCGGATACGTAACCGGCACCTATGAGATGGTAGTCAACATAAATAGATTTGTCGTCACGGTATAAAGAGATTGGAGGGAAAAAATATGCATTAAAAATTTTGTTCCATTCGTTTGATTTATGCAATAAGAAGCATTCAGTATTTTTTTAGCCACTAGTCGCATTATTTTCTGGGGTTTTCGCATGAACGTAACTGGCACATATGAGATGGTAGTCAACGTGACTGGGTTTCTTGTTGCGGTTTGAAGAGATTAGAAAAATTACACCTCAGTTGCCTTTGTTTGATACATGCTAAGGAAGCAACTAAAAGAGTTTTCAGTCTTTTTTTAGCCACTTGTCACATTAATTTCTGGGTTTTTTTTTTTTTTTACACTGTACATTGATCACTTTGGCTTATGGAAAGTTTCAATGTGCAGCATTTATTGTGGGCTGAGTTAGAAAGGCAAATCCAGTTAAGGGCTCGGGAGGGGAAGGGGGCGGGTGCATTGAGGGTTTAAGGGAAGTAACTCTTGAAAGCTTGAAAGGGGCTTGAAAAGACCAAAACATGGTCTTCTACACCCCTATTTTCTTAAATGTTTGCCCATTTTCAGTGAAATCCGGCATGTGTGGATGGTGCAGGCCTGGCAGTTTGCCAAGGACTGCACAGCAGCCTTTAAAGAAGACTTTAAATCCACTTATATGCCGTTTTTTTTTTTCACTGTTTTTTATCGCTAAATTTTGGCGCCATTTTGGAGCGATTTTGAAGCTCTCTGATTGGCTGTTGAATATCTAAAGTCTTTTCTGATTGGCTGTTGGTTCCCATTCTGATTTGGGCTGTTGGTTCCCATTCTGATTTCCTTAAAGCTTCCCTGATTGGATAATTTCAGAGAGGGAAGAGATTTGATTGGCTGATGGGAAGGGGGGGGGATATCTGTTTATTCTTATTAACCTTTTACCACACAATGACGCCTTTTAACACTCCTGAAAGAGAAGGCTTTTGAAAATAATCTGAGGAAAGGAGACAATGCAGGTTACCAGCATTTTCTCCTTTTCCCACAATGTTTTCTACCCTATCAAAGAAAAAATTGATTTTTAGTTATTCTTACATCTTACTGTATCTTTATGGCCTACTTCTAAATTCTTCAAACAAGAACAAGATTTTTTAATCGGAAAAAGTTTCCTCAACACCAACCAGTTGCTTCTGAATTTTTATATTTTTGCGCAGCGATTAAACATAAAATTGACTTTTGACTCTCGCGGTCGTCAAAATTGGTTCAATGTTTTCATGACCCTGGTAAGAAAACAGGGAAAAATTTTGTTTACCTTTCTTTGATTTGTTTAACAGGTATCCTCCAAAAGTGTCAAAGTAGATTTTACGATTTTATGCGCAGCACGTATCAGTCACGTATGGGTGAGATGGTCATCGTAACCAAATCATTGGCCCTAGTGAGAGAAAATGAAAAAGAGAAAAAGCCCTATAATTGACTTTAAGCAACAGTTGTCGTCTGCTATAAAATATTCCGTAAGTCGAATTTTCATGTTTTCGCGGGTACGTAACTGGCACCTGCGAGACAACAGACGACCTAAATGGGTTTGTTGTCACGGTAAAAAAAGACTGGAGAAGTAAAAAACAGATATTAGAAATTAAGTTCCCTATATTTGACCGATTAAGCAACAGGTGTCATCTGTTATGGAGTGTTCCGCAAGTCGATTTTTCGCGTTTTCGCGGATACGTAACCGGCACCTATGAGATGGTAGTCAACATAAATAGATTTGTCGTCACGGTATAAAGAGATTGGAGGGAAAAAATATGCATTAAAAATTTTGTTCCATTCGTTTGATTTATGCAATAAGAAGCATTCAGTATTTTTTTAGCCACTAGTCGCATTATTTTCTGGGGTTTTCGCATGAACGTAACTGGCACATATGAGATGGTAGTCAACGTGACTGGGTTTCTTGTTGCGGTTTGAAGAGATTAGAAAAATTACACCTCAGTTGCCTTTGTTTGATACATGCTAAGGAAGCAACTAAAAGAGTTTTCAGTCTTTTTTTAGCCACTTGTCACATTAATTTCTGGGTTTTTTTTTTTTTTTTACACTGTACATTGATCACTTTGGCTTATGGAAAGTTTCAATGTGCAGCATTTATTGTGGGCTGAGTTAGAAAGGCAAATCCAGTTAAGGGCTCGGGAGGGGAAGGGGGCGGGTGCATTGAGGGTTTAAGGGAAGTAACTCTTGAAAGCTTGAAAGGGGCTTGAAAAGACCAAAACATGGTCTTCTACACCCCTATTTTCTTAAATGTTTGCCCATTTTCAGTGAAATCCGGCATGTGTGGATGGTGCAGGCCTGGCAGTTTGCCAAGGACTGCACAGCAGCCTTTAAAGAAGACTTTAAATCCACTTATATGCCGTTTTTTTTTTTCACTGTTTTTTATCGCTAAATTTTGGCGCCATTTTGGAGCGATTTTGAAGCTCTCTGATTGGCTGTTGAATATCTAAAGTCTTTTCTGATTGGCTGTTGGTTCCCATTCTGATTTGGGCTGTTGGTTCCCATTCTGATTTCCTTAAAGCTTCCCTGATTGGATAATTTCAGAGAGGGAAGAGATTTGATTGGCTGATGGGAAGGGGGGGATATCTGTTTATTCTTATTAACCTTTTACCACACAATGACGCCTTTTAACACCCCTGAAAGAGAAGGCTTTTGAAAATAATCTGAGGAAAGGAGACAATGCAGGTTACCAGCATTTTCTCCTTTTCCCACAATGTTTTCTACCCTATCAAAGAAAAAATTGATTTTTAGTTATTCTTACATCTTACTGTATCTTTATGGCCTACTTCTAAATTCTTCAAACAAGAACAAGATTTTTTTATCGGAAAAAGTTTCCTCAACACCAACCAGTTGCTTCTGAATTTTTATATTTTTGCGCAGCGATTAAACATAAAATTGACTTTCGACTCTCGCGGTCGTCAAAATTGGTTCAATGTTTTCATGACCCTGGTAAGAAAACAGGGAAAAATTTTGTTTACCTTTCTTTGATTTGTTTAACAGGTATCCTCCAAAAGTGTCAAAGTAGATTTTACGATTTTATGCGCAGCACGTATCAGTCACGTATGGGTGAGATGGTCATCGTAACCAAATCATTGGCCCTAGTGAGAGAAAATGAAAAAGAGAAAAAGCCCTATAATTGACTTTAAGCAACAGTTGTCGTCTGCTATAAAATATTCCGTAAGTCGAATTTTCATGTTTTCGCGGGTACGTAACCGGCACCTGCGAGACAACAGACGACCTAAATGGGTTTGTTGTCACGGTAAAAAAAGACTGGAGAAGTAAAAAACAGATATTAGAAATTAAGTTCCCTATATTTGACCGATTAAGCAACAGGTGTCATCTGTTATGGAGTGTTCCGCAAGTCGATTTTTCGCGTTTTCGCGGATACGTAACCGGCACCTATGAGATGGTAGTCAACATAAATAGATTTGTCGTCACGGTATAAAGAGATTGGAGGGAAAAAATATGCATTAAAAATTTTGTTCCATTCGTTTGATTTATGCAATAAGAAGCATTCAGTATTTTTTTAGCCACTAGTCGCATTATTTTCTGGGGTTTTCGCATGAACGTAACTGGCACATATGAGATGGTAGTCAACGTGACTGGGTTTCTTGTTGCGGTTTGAAGAGATTAGAAAAATTACACCTCAGTTGCCTTTGTTTGATACATGCTAAGGAAGCAACTAAAAGAGTTTTCAGTCTTTTTTTAGCCACTTGTCACATTAATTTCTGGGGTTTTTTTTTTTTTTACACTGTACATTGATCACTTTGGCTTATGGAAAGTTTCAATGTGCAGCATTTATTGTGGGCTGAGTTAGAAAGGCAAATCCAGTTAAGGGCTCGGGAGGGGAAGGGGGCGGGTGCATTGAGGGTTTAAGGGAAGTAACTCTTGAAAGCTTGAAAGGGGCTTGAAAAGACCAAAACATGGTCTTCTACACCCCTATTTTCTTAAATGTTTGCCCATTTTCAGTGAAATCCGGCATGTGTGGATGGTGCAGGCCTGGCAGTTTGCCAAGGACTGCACAGCAGCCTTTAAAGAAGACTTAAATCCACTTATATGCCGTTTTTTTTTTTCACTGTTTTTTATCGCTAAATTTTGGCGCCATTTTGGAGCGATTTTGAAGCTCTCTGATTGGCTGTTGAATATCTAAAGTCTTTTCTGATTGGCTGTTGGTTCCCATTCTGATTTGGGCTGTTGGTTCCCATTCTGATTTCCTTAAAGCTTCCCTGATTGGATAATTTCAGAGAGGGAAGAGATTTGATTGGCTGATGGGAAGGGGGGGGATATCTGTTTATTCTTATTAACCTTTTACCACACAATGACGCCTTTTAACACCCCTGAAAGAGAAGGCTTTTGAAAATAATCTGAGGAAAGGAGACAATGCAGGTTACCAGCATTTTCTCCTTTTCCCACAATGTTTTCTACCCTATCAAAGAAAAAATTGATTTTTAGTTATTCTTACATCTTACTGTATCTTTATGGCCTACTTCTAAATTCTTCAAACAAGAACAAGATTTTTTTATCGGAAAAAGTTTCCTCAACACCAACCAGTTGCTTCTGAATTTTTATATTTTTGCGCAGCGATTAAACATAAAATTGACTTTCGACTCTCACGGTCGTCAAAATTGGTTCAATGTTTTCATGACCCTGGTAAGAAAACAGGGAAAAATTTTGTTTACCTTTCTTTGATTTGTTTAACAGGTATCCTCCAAAAGTGTCAAAGTAGATTTTACGATTTTATGCGCAGCACGTATCAGTCACGTATGGGTGAGATGGTCATCGTAACCAAATCATTGGCCCTAGTGAGAGAAAATGAAAAAGAGAAAAAGCCCTATAATTGACTTTAAGCAACAGTTGTCGTCTGCTATAAAATATTCCGTAAGTCGAATTTTCATGTTTTCGCGGGTACGTAACCGGCACCTGCGAGACAACAGACGACCTAAATGGGTTTGTTGTCACGGTAAAAAAAGACTGGAGAAGTAAAAAACAGATATTAGAAATTAAGTTCCCTATATTTGACCGATTAAGCAACAGGTGTCATCTGCTATGGATTGTTCCGCAAGTCGATTTTTCGCGTTTTCGCGGATACGTAACCGGCACCTATGAGATGGTAGTCAACATAAATAGATTTGTCGTCACGGTATAAAGAGATTGGAGGGAAAAAATATGCATTAAAAATTTTGTTCCATTCGTTTGATTTATGCAATAAGAAGCATTCAGTATTTTTTTAGCCACTAGTCGCATTATTTTCTGGGGTTTTCGCATGAACGTAACTGGCACATATGAGATGGTAGTCAACGTGACTGGGTTTCTTGTTGCGGTTTGAAGAGATTAGAAAAATTACACCTCAGTTGCCTTTGTTTGATACATGCTAAGGAAGCAACTAAAAGAGTTTTCAGTCTTTTTTTAGCCACTTGTCACATTAATTTCTGGGTAAAATCCAGTAACCGGCACCTATGAGATGGTAGTCAACATAAATAGATTTGTCGTCACGGTATAAAGAGATTGGAGGGAAAAAATATGCATTAAAAATTTTGTTCCATTCGTTTGATTTATGCAATAAGAAGCATTCAGTATTTTTTTAGCCACTAGTCGCATTATTTTCTGGGGTTTTCGCATGGTAGTCAACGTGACTGGGTTTCTTGTTGCGGTTTGAAGAGATTAGAAAAATTACACCTCAGTTGCCTTTGTTTGATACATGCTAAGGAAGCAACTAAAAGAGTTTTCAGTCTTTTTTTAGCCACTTGTCACATTAATTTCTGGGGTTTTTTTTTTTTTTACACTGTACATTGATCACTTTGGCTTATGGAAAGTTTCAATGTGCAGCATTTATTGTGGGCTGAGTTAGAAAGGCAAATCCAGTAACCGGCACCTATGAGATGGTAGTCAACATAAATAGATTTGTCGTCACGGTATAAAGAGATTGGAGGGAAAAAATATGCATTAAAAATTTTGTTCCATTCGTTTGATTTATGCAATAAGAAGCATTCAGTATTTTTTTAGCCACTAGTCGCATTATTTTCTGGGGTTTTCGCATGAACGTAACTGGCACATATGAGATGGTAGTCAACGTGACTGGGTTTCTTGTTGCGGTTTGAAGAGATTAGAAAAATTACACCTCAGTTGCCTTTGTTTGATACATGCTAAGGAAGCAACTAAAAGAGTTTTCAGTCTTTTTTTAGCCACTTGTCACATTAATTTCTGGGTTTTTTTTTTTTTTTACACTGTACATTGATCACTTTGGCTTATGGAAAGTTTCAATGTGCAGCATTTATTGTGGGCTGAGTTAGAAAGGCAAATCCAGTTAAGGGCTCGGGAGGGGAAGGGGGCGGGTGCATTGAGGGTTTAAGGGAAGTAACTCTTGAAAGCTTGAAAGGGGCTTGAAAAGACCAAAACATGGTCTTCTACACCCCTATTTTCTTAAATGTTTGCCCATTTTCAGTGAAATCCGGCATGTGTGGATGGTGCAGGCCTGGCAGTTTGCCAAGGACTGCACAGCAGCCTTTAAAGAAGACTTTAAATCCACTTATATGCCGTTTTTTTTTTTCACTGTTTTTTATCGCTAAATTTTGGCGCCATTTTGGAGCGATTTTGAAGCTCTCTGATTGGCTGTTGAATATCTAAAGTCTTTTCTGATTGGCTGTTGGTTCCCATTCTGATTTGGGCTGTTGGTTCCCATTCTGATTTCCTTAAAGCTTCCCTGATTGGATAATTTCAGAGAGGGAAGAGATTTGATTGGCTGATGGGAAGGGGGGGGGATATCTGTTTATTCTTATTAACCTTTTACCACACAATGACGCCTTTTAACACCCCTGAAAGAGAAGGCTTTTGAAAATAATATGAGGAAAGGAGACAATGCAGGTTACCAGCATTTTCTCCTTTTCCCACAATGTTTTCTACCCTATCAAAGAAAAAATTGATTTTTAGTTATTCTTACATCTTACTGTATCTTTATGGCCTACTTCTAAATTCTTCAAACAAGAACAAGATTTTTTTATCGGAAAAAGTTTCCTCAACACCAACCAGTTGCTTCTGAATTTTTATATTTTTGTGCAGCGATTAAACATAAAATTGACTTTCGACTCTCGCGGTCGTCAAAATTGGTTCAATGTTTTCATGACCCTGGTAAGAAAACAGGGAAAAATTTTGTTTACCTTTCTTTGATTTGTTTAACAGGTATCCTCCAAAAGTGTCAAAGTAGATTTTACGATTTTATGCGCAGCACGTATCAGTCACGTATGGGTGAGATGGTCATCGTAACCAAATCATTGGCCCTAGTAAGAGAAAATGAAAAAGAGAAAAAGCCCTATAATTGACTTTAAGCAACAGTTGTCGTCTGCTATAAAATATTCCGTAAGTCGAATTTTCATGTTTTCGCGGGTACGTAACCGGCACCTGCGAGACAACAGACGACCTAAATGGGTTTGTTGTCACGGTAAAAAAAGACTGGAGAAGTAAAAAACAGATATTAGAAATTAAGTTCCCTATATTTGACCGATTAAGCAACAGGTGTCATCTGCTATGGAGTGTTCCGCAAGTCGATTTTTCGCGTTTTCGCGGATACGTAACCGGCACCTATGAGATGGTAGTCAACATAAATAGATTTGTCGTCACGGTATAAAGAGATTGGAGGGAAAAAATATGCATTAAAAATTTTGTTCCATTCGTTTGATTTATGCAATAAGAAGCATTCAGTATTTTTTTAGCCACTAGTCGCATTATTTTCTGGGGTTTTCGCATGAACGTAACTGGCACATATGAGATGGTAGTCAACGTGACTGGGTTTCTTGTTGCGGTTTGAAGAGATTAGAAAAATTACACCTCAGTTGCCTTTGTTTGATACATGCTAAGGAAGCAACTAAAAGAGTTTTCAGTCTTTTTTTAGCCACTTGTCACATTACTTTCTGGGTTTTTTTTTTTTTTTACACTGTACATTGATCACTTTGGCTTATGGAAAGTTTCAATGTGCAGCATTTATTGTGGGCTGAGTTAGAAAGGCAAATCCAGTTAAGGGCTCGGGAGGGGAAGGGGGCGGGTGCATTGAGGGTTTAAGGGAAGTAACTCTTGAAAGCTTGAAAGGGGCTTGAAAAGACCAAAACATGGTCTTCTACACCCCTATTTTCTTAAATGTTTGCCCATTTTCAGTGAAATCCGGCATGTGTGGATGGTGCAGGCCTGGCAGTTTGCCAAGGACTGCACAGCAGCCTTTAAAGAAGACTTTAAATCCACTTATATGCCGTTTTTTTTTTTCACTGTTTTTTATCGCTAAATTTTGGCGCCATTTTGGAGCGATTTTGAAGCTCTCTGATTGGCTGTTGAATATCTAAAGTCTTTTCTGATTGGCTGTTGGTTCCCATTCTGATTTGGGCTGTTGGTTCCCATTCTGATTTCCTTAAAGCTTCCCTGATTGGATAATTTCAGAGAGGGAAGAGATTTGATTGGCTGATGGGAAGGGGGGGGGGATATCTGTTTATTCTTATTAACCTTTTACCACACAATGACGCCTTTTAACACCCCTGAAAGAGAAGGCTTTTGAAAATAATCTGAGGAAAGGAGACAATGCAGGTTACCAGCATTTTCTCCTTTTCCCACAATGTTTTCTACCCTATCAAAGAAAAAATTGATTTTTAGTTATTCTTACATCTTACTGTATCTTTATGGCCTACTTCTAAATTCTTCAAACAAGAACAAGATTTTTTTATCGGAAAAAGTTTCCTCAACACCAACCAGTTGCTTCTGAATTTTTATATTTTTGCGCAGCGATTAAACATAAAATTGACTTTCGACTCTCGCGGTCGTCAAAATTGGTTCAATGTTTTCATGACCCTGGTAAGAAAACAGGGAAAAATTTTGTTTACCTTTCTTTGATTTGTTTAACAGGTATCCTCCAAAAGTGTCAAAGTAGATTTTACGATTTTATGCGCAGCACGTATCAGTCACGTATGGGTGAGATGGTCATCGTAACCAAATCATTGGCCCTAGTGAGAGAAAATGAAAAAGAGAAAAAGCCCTATAATTGACTTTAAGCAACAGTTGTCGTCTGCTATAAAATATTCCGTAAGTCGAATTTTCATGTTTTCGCGGGTACGTAACCGGCACCTGCGAGACAACAGACGACCTAAATGGGTTTGTTGTCACGGTAAAAAAAGACTGGAGAAGTAAAAAACAGATATTAGAAATTAAGTTCCCTATATTTGACCGATTAAGCAACAGGTGTCATCTGCTATGGAGTGTTCCGCAAGTCGATTTTTCGCGTTTTCGCGGATACGTAACCGGCACCTATGAGATGGTAGTCAACATAAATAGATTTGTCGTCACGGTATAAAGAGATTGGAGGGAAAAAATATGCATTAAAAATTTTGTTCCATTCGTTTGATTTATGCAATAAGAAGCATTCAGTATTTTTTTAGCCACTAGTCGCATTATTTTCTGGGGTTTTCGCATGAACGTAACTGGCACATATGAGATGGTAGTCAACGTGACTGGGTTTCTTGTTGCGGTTTGAAGAGATTAGAAAAATTACACCTCAGTTGCCTTTGTTTGATACATGCTAAGGAAGCAACTAAAAGAGTTTTCAGTCTTTTTTTAGCCACTTGTCACATTAATTTCTGGGTTTTTTTTTTTTTTTACACTGTACATTGATCACTTTGGCTTATGGAAAGTTTCAATGTGCAGCATTTATTGTGGGCTGAGTTAGAAAGGCAAATCCAGTTAAGGGCTCGGGAGGGGAAGGGGGCGGGTGCATTGAGGGTTTAAGGGAAGTAACTCTTGAAAGCTTGAAAGGGGCTTGAAAAGACCAAAACATGGTCTTCTACACCCCTATTTTCTTAAATGTTTGCCCATTTTCAGTGAAATCCGGCATGTGTGGATGGTGCAGGCCTGGCAGTTTGCCAAGGACTGCACAGCAGCCTTTAAAGAAGACTTTAAATCCACTTATATGCCGTTTTTTTTTTTCACTGTTTTTTATCGCTAAATTTTGGCGCCATTTTGGAGCGATTTTGAAGCTCTCTGATTGGCTGTTGAATATCTAAAGTCTTTTCTGATTGGCTGTTGGTTCCCATTCTGATTTGGGCTGTTGGTTCCCATTCTGATTTCCTTAAAGCTTCCCTGATTGGATAATTTCAGAGAGGGAAGAGATTTGATTGGCTGATGGGAAGGGGGGGGGGGATATCTGTTTATTCTTATTAACCTTTTACCACACACAATGACGCCTTTTAACACCCCTGAAAGAGAAGGCTTTTGAAAATAATCTGAGGAAAGGAGACAATGCAGGTTACCAGCATTTTCTCCTTTTCCCACAATGTTTTCTACCCTATCAAAGAAAAAATTGATTTTTAGTTATTCTTACATCTTACTGTATCTTTATGGCCTACTTCTAAATTCTTCAAACAAGAACAAGATTTTTTTATCGGAAAAAGTTTCCTCAACACCAACCAGTTGCTTCTGAATTTTTATATTTTTGCGCAGCGATTAAACATAAAATTGACTTTCGACTCTCGCGGTCGTCAAAATTGGTTCAATGTTTTCATGACCCTGGTAAGAAAACAGGGAAAAATTTTGTTTACCTTTCTTTGATTTGTTTAACAGGTATCCTCCAAAAGTGTCAAAGTAGATTTTACGATTTTATGCGCAGCACGTATCAGTCACGTATGGGTGAGATGGTCATCGTAACCAAATCATTGGCCCTAGTGAGAGAAAATGAAAAAGAGAAAAAGCCCTATAATTGACTTTAAGCAACAGTTGTCGTCTGCTATAAAATATTCCGTAAGTCGAATTTTCATGTTTTCGCGGGTACGTAACCGGCACCTGCGAGACAACAGACGACCTAAATGGGTTTGTTGTCACGGTAAAAAAAGACTGGAGAAGTAAAAAACAGATATTAGAAATTAAGTTCCCTATATTTGACCGATTAAGCAACAGGTGTCATCTGATATGGAGTGTTCCGCAAGTCGATTTTTCGCGTTTTCGCGGATACGTAACCGGCACCTATGAGATGGTAGTCAACATAAATAGATTTGTCGTCACGGTATAAAGAGATTGGAGGGAAAAAATATGCATTAAAAATTTTGTTCCATTCGTTTGATTTATGCAATAAGAAGCATTCAGTATTTTTTTAGCCACTAGTCGCATTATTTTCTGGGGTTTTCGCATGAACGTAACTGGCACATATGAGATGGTAGTCAACGTGACTGGGTTTCTTGTTGCGGTTTGAAGAGATTAGAAAAATTACACCTCAGTTGCCTTTGTTTGATACATGCTAAGGAAGCAACTAAAAGAGTTTTCAGTCTTTTTTTAGCCACTTGTCACATTAATTTCTGGGTTTTTTTTTTTTTTTACACTGTACATTGATCACTTTGGCTTATGGAAAGTTTCAATGTGCAGCATTTATTGTGGGCTGAGTTAGAAAGGCAAATCCAGTTAAGGGCTCGGGAGGGGAAGGGGGCGGGTGCATTGAGGGTTTAAGGGAAGTAACTCTTGAAAGCTTGAAAGGGGCTTGAAAAGACCAAAACATGGTCTTCTACACCCCTATTTTCTTAAATGTTTGCCCATTTTCAGTGAAATCCGGCATGTGTGGATGGTGCAGGCCTGGCAGTTTGCCAAGGACTGCACAGCAGCCTTTAAAGAAGACTTTAAATCCACTTATATGCCGTTTTTTTTTTTCACTGTTTTTTATCGCTAAATTTTGGCGCCATTTTGGAGCGATTTTGAAGCTCTCTGATTGGCTGTTGAATATCTAAAGTCTTTTCTGATTGGCTGTTGGTTCCCATTCTGATTTGGGCTGTTGGTTCCCATTCTGATTTCCTTAAAGCTTCCCTGATTGGATAATTTCAGAGAGGGAAGAGATTTGATTGGCTGATGGGAAGGGGGGGGGGGATATCTGTTTATTCTTATTAACCTTTTACCACACAATGACGCCTTTTAACACCCCTGAAAGAGAAGGCTTTTGAAAATAATCTGAGGAAAGGAGACAATGCAGGTTACCAGCATTTTCTCCTTTTCCCACAATGTTTTCTACCCTATCAAAGAAAAAATTGATTTTTAGTTATTCTTACATCTTACTGTATCTTTATGGCCTACTTCTAAATTCTTCAAACAAGAACAAGACTTTTTTATCGGAAAAAGTTTCCTCAACACCAACCAGTTGCTTCTGAATTTTTATATTTTTGCGCAGCGATTAAACATAAAATTGACTTTCGACTCTCGCGGTCGTCAAAATTGGTTCAATGTTTTCATGACCCTGGTAAGAAAACAGGGAAAAATTTTGTTTACCTTTCTTTGATTTGTTTAACAGGTATCCTCCAAAAGTGTCAAAGTAGATTTTACGATTTTATGCGCAGCACGTATCAGTCACGTATGGGTGAGATGGTCATCGTAACCAAATCATTGGCCCTAGTGAGAGAAAATGAAAAAGAGAAAAAGCCCTATAATTGACTTTAAGCAACAGTTGTCGTCTGCTATAAAATATTCCGTAAGTCGAATTTTCATGTTTTCGCGGGTACGTAACCGGCACCTGCGAGACAACAGACGACCTAAATGGGTTTGTTGTCACGGTAAAAAAAGACTGGAGAAGTAAAAAACAGATATTAGAAATTAAGTTCCCTATATTTGACCGATTAAGCAACAGGTGTCATCTGTTATGGAGTGTTCCGCAAGTCGATTTTTCGCGTTTTCGCGGATACGTAACCGGCACCTATGAGATGGTAGTCAACATAAATAGATTTGTCGTCACGGTATAAAGAGATTGGAGGGAAAAAATATGCATTAAAAATTTTGTTCCATTCGTTTGATTTATGCAATAAGAAGCATTCAGTATTTTTTTAGCCACTAGTCGCATTATTTTCTGGGGTTTTCGCATGAACGTAACTGGCACATATGAGATGGTAGTCAACGTGACTGGGTTTCTTGTTGCGGTTTGAAGAGATTAGAAAAATTACACTTCAGTTGCCTTTGTTTGATACATGCTAAGGAAGCAACTAAAAGAGTTTTCAGTCTTTTTTTAGCCACTTGTCACATTAATTTCTGGGTTTTTTTTTTTTTTTTTACACTGTACATTGATCACTTTGGCTTATGGAAAGTTTCAATGTGCAGCATTTATTGTGGGCTGAGTTAGAAAGGCAAATCCAGTTAAGGGCTCGGGAGGGGAAGGGGGCGGGTGCATTGAGGGTTTAAGGGAAGTAACTCTTGAAAGCTTGAAAGGGGCTTGAAAAGACCAAAACATGGTCTTCTACACCCCTATTTTCTTAAATGTTTGCCCATTTTCAGTGAAATCCGGCATGTGTGGATGGTGCAGGCCTGGCAGTTTGCCAAGGACTGCACAGCAGCCTTTAAAGAAGACTTTAAATCCACTTATATGCCGTTTTTTTTTTTCACTGTTTTTTATCGCTAAATTTTGGCGCCATTTTGGAGCGATTTTGAAGCTCTCTGATTGGCTGTTGAATATCTAAAGTCTTTTCTGATTGGCTGTTGGTTCCCATTCTGATTTGGGCTGTTGGTTCCCATTCTGATTTCCTTAAAGCTTCCCTGATTGGATAATTTCAGAGAGGGAAGAGATTTGATTGGCTGATGGGAAGGGGGGGGGATATCTGTTTATTCTTATTGGGATATCTGTTTATTCTTATTAACCTTTTACCACACAATGACGCCTTTTAACACCCCTGAAAGAGAAGGCTTTTGAAAATAATCTGAGGAAAGGAGACAATGCAGGTTACCAGCATTTTCTCCTTTTCCCACAATGTTTTCTACCCTATCAAAGAAAAAATTGATTTTTAGTTATTCTTACATCTTACTGTATCTTTATGGCCTACTTCTAAATTCTTCAAACAAGAACAAGATTTTTTTATCGGAAAAAGTTTCCTCAACACCAACCAGTTGCTTCTGAATTTTTATATTTTTGCGCAGCGATTAAACATAAAATTGACTTTCGACTCTCGCGGTCGTCAAAATTGGTTCAATGTTTTCATGACCCTGGTAAGAAAACAGGGAAAAATTTTGTTTACCTTTCTTTGATTTGTTTAACAGGTATCCTCCAAAAGTGTCAAAGTAGATTTTACGATTTTATGCGCAGCACGTATCAGTCACGTATGGGTGAGATGGTCATCGTAACCAAATCATTGGCCCTAGTGAGAGAAAATGAAAAAGAGAAAAAGCCCTATAATTGACTTTAAGCAACAGTTGTCGTCTGCTATAAAATATTCCGTAAGTCGAATTTTCATGTTTTCGCGGGTACGTAACCGGCACCTGCGAGACAACAGACGACCTAAATGGGTTTGTTGTCACGGTAAAAAAAGACTGGAGAAGTAAAAAACAGATATTAGAAATTAAGTTCCCTATATTTGACCGATTAAGCAACAGGTGTCATCTGTTATGGAGTGTTCCGCAAGTCGATTTTTCGCGTTTTCGCGGATACGTAACCGGCACCTATGAGATGGTAGTCAACATAAATAGATTTGTCGTCACGGTATAAAGAGATTGGAGGGAAAAAATATGCATTAAAAATTTTGTTCCATTCGTTTGATTTATGCAATAAGAAGCATTCAGTATTTTTTTAGCCACTAGTCGCATTATTTTCTGGGGTTTTCGCATGAACGTAACTGGCACATATGAGATGGTAGTCAACGTGACTGGGTTTCTTGTTGCGGTTTGAAGAGATTAGAAAAATTACACCTCAGTTGCCTTTGTTTGATACATGCTAAGGAAGCAACTAAAAGAGTTTTCAGTCTTTTTTTAGCCACTTGTCACATTAATTTCTGGGTTTTTTTTTTTTTTACACTGTACATTGATCACTTTGGCTTATGGAAAGTTTCAATGTGCAGCATTTATTGTGGGCTGAGTTAGAAAGGCAAATCCAGTTAAGGGCTCGGGAGGGGAAGGGGGCGGGTGCATTGAGGGTTTAAGGGAAGTAACTCTTGAAAGCTTGAAAGGGGCTTGAAAAGACCAAAACATGGTCTTCTACACCCCTATTTTCTTAAATGTTTGCCCATTTTCAGTGAAATCCGGCATGTGTGGATGGTGCAGGCCTGGCAGTTTGCCAAGGACTGCACAGCAGCCTTTAAAGAAGACTTTAAATCCACTTATATGCCGTTTTTTTTTTTCACTGTTTTTTATCGCTAAATTTTGGCGCCATTTTGGAGCGATTTTGAAGCTCTCTGATTGGCTGTTGAATATCTAAAGTCTTTTCTGATTGGCTGTTGGTTCCCATTCTGATTTGGGCTGTTGGTTCCCATTCTGATTTCCTTAAAGCTTCCCTGATTGGATAATTTCAGAGAGGGAAGAGATTTGATTGGCTGATGGGAAGGGGGGGGGATATCTGTTTATTCTTATTAACCTTTTACCACACAATGACGCCTTTTAACACCCCTGAAAGAGAAGGCTTTTGAAAATAATCTGAGGAAAGGAGACAATGCAGGTTACCAGCATTTTCTCCTTTTCCCACAATGTTTTCTACCCTATCAAAGAAAAAATTGATTTTTAGTTATTCTTACATCTTACTGTATCTTTATGGCCTACTTCTAAATTCTTCAAACAAGAACAAGATTTTTTTATCGGAAAAAGTTTCCTCAACACCAACCAGTTGCTTCTGAATTTTTATATTTTTGCGCAGCGATTAAACATAAAATTGACTTTCGACTCTCGCGGTCGTCAAAATTGGTTCAATGTTTTCATGACCCTGGTAAGAAAACAGGGAAAAATTTTGTTTACCTTTCTTTGATTTGTTTAACAGGTATCCTCCAAAAGTGTCAAAGTAGATTTTACGATTTTATGCGCAGCACGTATCAGTCACGTATGGGTGAGATGGTCATCGTAACCAAATCATTGGCCCTAGTGAGAGAAAATGAAAAAGAGAAAAAGCCCTATAATTGACTTTAAGCAACAGTTGTCGTCTGCTATAAAATATTCCGTAAGTCGAATTTTCATGTTTTCGCGGGTACGTAACCGGCACCTGCGAGACAACAGACGACCTAAATGGGTTTGTTGTCACGGTAAAAAAAGACTGGAGAAGTAAAAAACAGATATTAGAAATTAAGTTCCCTATATTTGACCGATTAAGCAACAGGTGTCATCTGTTATGGAGTGTTCCGCAAGTCGATTTTTCGCGTTTTCGCGGATACGTAACCGGCACCTATGAGATGGTAGTCAACATAAATAGATTTGTCGTCACGGTATAAAGAGATTGGAGGGAAAAAATATGCATTAAAAATTTTGTTCCATTCGTTTGATTTATGCAATAAGAAGCATTCAGTATTTTTTTAGCCACTAGTCGCATTATTTTCTGGGGTTTTCGCATGAACGTAACTGGCACATATGAGATGGTAGTCAACGTGACTGGGTTTCTTGTTGCGGTTTGAAGAGATTAGAAAAATTACACTTCAGTTGCCTTTGTTTGATACATGCTAAGGAAGCAACTAAAAGAGTTTTCAGTCTTTTTTTAGCCACTTGTCACATTAATTTCTGGGTTTTTTTTTTTTTTTACACTGTACATTGATCACTTTGGCTTATGGAAAGTTTCAATGTGCAGCATTTATTGTGGGCTGAGTTAGAAAGGCAAATCCAGTTAAGGGCTCGGGAGGGGAAGGGGGCGGGTGCATTGAGGGTTTAAGGGAAGTAACTCTTGAAAGCTTGAAAGGGGCTTGAAAAGACCAAAACATGGTCTTCTACACCCCTATTTTCTTAAATGTTTGCCCATTTTCAGTGAAATCCGGCATGTGTGGATGGTGCAGGCCTGGCAGTTTGCCAAGGACTGCACAGCAGCCTTTAAAGAAGACTTTAAATCCACTTATATGCCGTTTTTTTTTTTCACTGTTTTTTATCGCTAAATTTTGGCGCCATTTTGGAGCGATTTTGAAGCTCTCTGATTGGCTGTTGAATATCTAAAGTCTTTTCTGATTGGCTGTTGGTTCCCATTCTGATTTGGGCTGTTGGTTCCCATTCTGATTTCCTTAAAGCTTCCCTGATTGGATAATTTCAGAGAGGGAAGAGATTTGATTGGCTGATGGGAAGGGGGGGGGGGATATCTGTTTATTCTTATTAACCTTTTACCACACACAATGACGCCTTTTAACACCCCTGAAAGAGAAGGCTTTTGAAAATAATCTGAGGAAAGGAGACAATGCAGGTTACCAGCATTTTCTCCTTTTCCCACAATGTTTTCTACCCTATCAAAGAAAAAATTGATTTTTAGTTATTCTTACATCTTACTGTATCTTTATGGCCTACTTCTAAATTCTTCAAACAAGAACAAGATTTTTTTATCGGAAAAAGTTTCCTCAACACCAACCAGTTGCTTCTGAATTTTTATATTTTTGCGCAGCGATTAAACATAAAATTGACTTTCGACTCTCGCGGTCGTCAAAATTGGTTCAATGTTTTCATGACCCTGGTAAGAAAACAGGGAAAAATTTTGTTTACCTTTCTTTGATTTGTTTAACAGGTATCCTCCAAAAGTGTCAAAGTAGATTTTACGATTTTATGCGCAGCACGTATCAGTCACGTATGGGTGAGATGGTCATCGTAACCAAATCATTGGCCCTAGTGAGAGAAAATGAAAAAGAGAAAAAGCCCTATAATTGACTTTAAGCAACAGTTGTCGTCTGCTATAAAATATTCCGTAAGTCGAATTTTCATGTTTTCGCGGGTACGTAACCGGCACCTGCGAGACAACAGACGACCTAAATGGGTTTGTTGTCACGGTAAAAAAAGACTGGAGAAGTAAAAAACAGATATTAGAAATTAAGTTCCCTATATTTGACCGATTAAGCAACAGGTGTCATCTGATATGGAGTGTTCCGCAAGTCGATTTTTCGCGTTTTCGCGGATACGTAACCGGCACCTATGAGATGGTAGTCAACATAAATAGATTTGTCGTCACGGTATAAAGAGATTGGAGGGAAAAAATATGCATTAAAAATTTTGTTCCATTCGTTTGATTTATGCAATAAGAAGCATTCAGTATTTTTTTAGCCACTAGTCGCATTATTTTCTGGGGTTTTCGCATGAACGTAACTGGCACATATGAGATGGTAGTCAACGTGACTGGGTTTCTTGTTGCGGTTTGAAGAGATTAGAAAAATTACACCTCAGTTGCCTTTGTTTGATACATGCTAAGGAAGCAACTAAAAGAGTTTTCAGTCTTTTTTTAGCCACTTGTCACATTAATTTCTGGGTTTTTTTTTTTTTTTACACTGTACATTGATCACTTTGGCTTATGGAAAGTTTCAATGTGCAGCATTTATTGTGGGCTGAGTTAGAAAGGCAAATCCAGTTAAGGGCTCGGGAGGGGAAGGGGGCGGGTGCATTGAGGGTTTAAGGGAAGTAACTCTTGAAAGCTTGAAAGGGGCTTGAAAAGACCAAAACATGGTCTTCTACACCCCTATTTTCTTAAATGTTTGCCCATTTTCAGTGAAATCCGGCATGTGTGGATGGTGCAGGCCTGGCAGTTTGCCAAGGACTGCACAGCAGCCTTTAAAGAAGACTTTAAATCCACTTATATGCCGTTTTTTTTTTTCACTGTTTTTTATCGCTAAATTTTGGCGCCATTTTGGAGCGATTTTGAAGCTCTCTGATTGGCTGTTGAATATCTAAAGTCTTTTCTGATTGGCTGTTGGTTCCCATTCTGATTTGGGCTGTTGGTTCCCATTCTGATTTCCTTAAAGCTTCCCTGATTGGATAATTTCAGAGAGGGAAGAGATTTGATTGGCTGATGGGAAGGGGGGGGGGGATATCTGTTTATTCTTATTAACCTTTTACCACACAATGACGCCTTTTAACACCCCTGAAAGAGAAGGCTTTTGAAAATAATCTGAGGAAAGGAGACAATGCAGGTTACCAGCATTTTCTCCTTTTCCCACAATGTTTTCTACCCTATCAAAGAAAAAATTGATTTTTAGTTATTCTTACATCTTACTGTATCTTTATGGCCTACTTCTAAATTCTTCAAACAAGAACAAGACTTTTTTATCGGAAAAAGTTTCCTCAACACCAACCAGTTGCTTCTGAATTTTTATATTTTTGCGCAGCGATTAAACATAAAATTGACTTTCGACTCTCGCGGTCGTCAAAATTGGTTCAATGTTTTCATGACCCTGGTAAGAAAACAGGGAAAAATTTTGTTTACCTTTCTTTGATTTGTTTAACAGGTATCCTCCAAAAGTGTCAAAGTAGATTTTACGATTTTATGCGCAGCACGTATCAGTCACGTATGGGTGAGATGGTCATCGTAACCAAATCATTGGCCCTAGTGAGAGAAAATGAAAAAGAGAAAAAGCCCTATAATTGACTTTAAGCAACAGTTGTCGTCTGCTATAAAATATTCCGTAAGTCGAATTTTCATGTTTTCGCGGGTACGTAACCGGCACCTGCGAGACAACAGACGACCTAAATGGGTTTGTTGTCACGGTAAAAAAAGACTGGAGAAGTAAAAAACAGATATTAGAAATTAAGTTCCCTATATTTGACCGATTAAGCAACAGGTGTCATCTGTTATGGAGTGTTCCGCAAGTCGATTTTTCGCGTTTTCGCGGATACGTAACCGGCACCTATGAGATGGTAGTCAACATAAATAGATTTGTCGTCACGGTATAAAGAGATTGGAGGGAAAAAATATGCATTAAAAATTTTGTTCCATTCGTTTGATTTATGCAATAAGAAGCATTCAGTATTTTTTTAGCCACTAGTCGCATTATTTTCTGGGGTTTTCGCATGAACGTAACTGGCACATATGAGATGGTAGTCAACGTGACTGGGTTTCTTGTTGCGGTTTGAAGAGATTAGAAAAATTACACTTCAGTTGCCTTTGTTTGATACATGCTAAGGAAGCAACTAAAAGAGTTTTCAGTCTTTTTTTAGCCACTTGTCACATTAATTTCTGGGTTTTTTTTTTTTTTTTACACTGTACATTGATCACTTTGGCTTATGGAAAGTTTCAATGTGCAGCATTGAAAGTTTCAATGTGCAGCATTTATTGTGGGCTGAGTTAGAAAGGCAAATCCAGTTAAGGGCTCGGGAGGGGAAGGGGGCGGGTGCATTGAGGGTTTAAGGGAAGTAACTCTTGAAAGCTTGAAAGGGGCTTGAAAAGACCAAAACATGGTCTTCTACACCCCTATTTTCTTAAATGTTTGCCCATTTTCAGTGAAATCCGGCATGTGTGGATGGTGCAGGCCTGGCAGTTTGCCAAGGACTGCACAGCAGCCTTTAAAGAAGACTTTAAATCCACTTATATGCCGTTTTTTTTTTTCACTGTTTTTTATCGCTAAATTTTGGCGCCATTTTGGAGCGATTTTGAAGCTCTCTGATTGGCTGTTGAATATCTAAAGTCTTTTCTGATTGGCTGTTGGTTCCCATTCTGATTTGGGCTGTTGGTTCCCATTCTGATTTCCTTAAAGCTTCCCTGATTGGATAATTTCAGAGAGGGAAGAGATTTGATTGGCTGATGGGAAGGGGGGGGGATATCTGTTTATTCTTATTAACCTTTTACCACACAATGACGCCTTTTAACACCCCTGAAAGAGAAGGCTTTTGAAAATAATCTGAGGAAAGGAGACAATGCAGGTTACCAGCATTTTCTCCTTTTCCCACAATGTTTTCTACCCTATCAAAGAAAAAATTGATTTTTAGTTATTCTTACATCTTACTGTATCTTTATGGCCTACTTCTAAATTCTTCAAACAAGAACAAGATTTTTTTATCGGAAAAAGTTTCCTCAACACCAACCAGTTGCTTCTGAATTTTTATATTTTTGCGCAGCGATTAAACATAAAATTGACTTTCGACTCTCGCGGTCGTCAAAATTGGTTCAATGTTTTCATGACCCTGGTAAGAAAACAGGGAAAAATTTTGTTTACCTTTCTTTGATTTGTTTAACAGGTATCCTCCAAAAGTGTCAAAGTAGATTTTACGATTTTATGCGCAGCACGTATCAGTCACGTATGGGTGAGATGGTCATCGTAACCAAATCATTGGCCCTAGTGAGAGAAAATGAAAAAGAGAAAAAGCCCTATAATTGACTTTAAGCAACAGTTGTCGTCTGCTATAAAATATTCCGTAAGTCGAATTTTCATGTTTTCGCGGGTACGTAACCGGCACCTGCGAGACAACAGACGACCTAAATGGGTTTGTTGTCACGGTAAAAAAAGACTGGAGAAGTAAAAAACAGATATTAGAAATTAAGTTCCCTATATTTGACCGATTAAGCAACAGGTGTCATCTGTTATGGAGTGTTCCGCAAGTCGATTTTTCGCGTTTTCGCGGATACGTAACCGGCACCTATGAGATGGTAGTCAACATAAATAGATTTGTCGTCACGGTATAAAGAGATTGGAGGGAAAAAATATGCATTAAAAATTTTGTTCCATTCGTTTGATTTATGCAATAAGAAGCATTCAGTATTTTTTTAGCCACTAGTCGCATTATTTTCTGGGGTTTTCGCATGAACGTAACTGGCACATATGAGATGGTAGTCAACGTGACTGGGTTTCTTGTTGCGGTTTGAAGAGATTAGAAAAATTACACTTCAGTTGCCTTTGTTTGATACATGCTAAGGAAGCAACTAAAAGAGTTTTCAGTCTTTTTTTAGCCACTTGTCACATTAATTTCTGGGTTTTTTTTTTTTTTTACACTGTACATTGATCACTTTGGCTTATGGAAAGTTTCAATGTGCAGCATTTATTGTGGGCTGAGTTAGAAAGGCAAATCCAGTTAAGGGCTCGGGAGGGGAAGGGGGCGGGTGCATTGAGGGTTTAAGGGAAGTAACTCTTGAAAGCTTGAAAGGGGCTTGAAAAGACCAAAACATGGTCTTCTACACCCCTATTTTCTTAAATGTTTGCCCATTTTCAGTGAAATCCGGCATGTGTGGATGGTGCAGGCCTGGCAGTTTGCCAAGGACTGCACAGCAGCCTTTAAAGAAGACTTTAAATCCACTTATATGCCGTTTTTTTTTTTCACTGTTTTTTATCGCTAAATTTTGGCGCCATTTTGGAGCGATTTTGAAGCTCTCTGATTGGCTGTTGAATATCTAAAGTCTTTTCTGATTGGCTGTTGGTTCCCATTCTGATTTGGGCTGTTGGTTCCCATTCTGATTTCCTTAAAGCTTCCCTGATTGGATAATTTCAGAGAGGGAAGAGATTTGATTGGCTGATGGGAAGGGGGGGGGATATCTGTTTATTCTTATTAACCTTTTACCACACAATGACGCCTTTTAACACCCCTGAAAGAGAAGGCTTTTGAAAATAATCTGAGGAAAGGAGACAATGCAGGTTACCAGCATTTTCTCCTTTTCCCACAATGTTTTCTACCCTATCAAAGAAAAAATTGATTTTTAGTTATTCTTACATCTTACTGTATCTTTATGGCCTACTTCTAAATTCTTCAAACAAGAACAAGATTTTTTTATCGGAAAAAGTTTCCTCAACACCAACCAGTTGCTTCTGAATTTTTATATTTTTGCGCAGCGATTAAACATAAAATTGACTTTCGACTCTCGCGGTCGTCAAAATTGGTTCAATGTTTTCATGACCCTGGTAAGAAAACAGGGAAAAATTTTGTTTACCTTTCTTTGATTTGTTTAACAGGTATCCTCCAAAAGTGTCAAAGTAGATTTTACGATTTTATGCGCAGCACGTATCAGTCACGTATGGGTGAGATGGTCATCGTAACCAAATCATTGGCCCTAGTGAGAGAAAATGAAAAAGAGAAAAAGCCCTATAATTGACTTTAAGCAACAGTTGTCGTCTGCTATAAAATATTCCGTAAGTCGAATTTTCATGTTTTCGCGGGTACGTAACCGGCACCTGCGAGACAACAGACGACCTAAATGGGTTTGTTGTCACGGTAAAAAAAGACTGGAGAAGTAAAAAACAGATATTAGAAATTAAGTTCCCTATATTTGACCGATTAAGCAACAGGTGTCATCTGTTATGGAGTGTTCCGCAAGTCGATTTTTCGCGTTTTCGCGGATACGTAACCGGCACCTATGAGATGGTAGTCAACATAAATAGATTTGTCGTCACGGTATAAAGAGATTGGAGGGAAAAAATATGCATTAAAAATTTTGTTCCATTCGTTTGATTTATGCAATAAGAAGCATTCAGTATTTTTTTAGCCACTAGTCGCATTATTTTCTGGGGTTTTCGCATGAACGTAACTGGCACATATGAGATGGTAGTCAACGTGACTGGGTTTCTTGTTGCGGTTTGAAGAGATTAGAAAAATTACACTTCAGTTGCCTTTGTTTGATACATGCTAAGGAAGCAACTAAAAGAGTTTTCAGTCTTTTTTTAGCCACTTGTCACATTAATTTCTGGGTTTTTTTTTTTTTTTACACTGTACATTGATCACTTTGGCTTATGGAAAGTTTCAATGTGCAGCATTTATTGTGGGCTGAGTTAGAAAGGCAAATCCAGTTAAGGGCTCGGGAGGGGAAGGGGGCGGGTGCATTGAGGGTTTAAGGGAAGTAACTCTTGAAAGCTTGAAAGGGGCTTGAAAAGACCAAAACATGGTCTTCTACACCCCTATTTTCTTAAATGTTTGCCCATTTTCAGTGAAATCCGGCATGTGTGGATGGTGCAGGCCTGGCAGTTTGCCAAGGACTGCACAGCAGCCTTTAAAGAAGACTTTAAATCCACTTATATGCCGTTTTTTTTTTTCACTGTTTTTTATCGCTAAATTTTGGCGCCATTTTGGAGCGATTTTGAAGCTCTCTGATTGGCTGTTGAATATCTAAAGTCTTTTCTGATTGGCTGTTGGTTCCCATTCTGATTTGGGCTGTTGGTTCCCATTCTGATTTCCTTAAAGCTTCCCTGATTGGATAATTTCAGAGAGGGAAGAGATTTGATTGGCTGATGGGAAGGGGGGGGGATATCTGTTTATTCTTATTAACCTTTTACCACACAATGACGCCTTTTAACACCCCTGAAAGAGAAGGCTTTTGAAAATAATCTGAGGAAAGGAGACAATGCAGGTTACCAGCATTTTCTCCTTTTCCCACAATGTTTTCTACCCTATCAAAGAAAAAATTGATTTTTAGTTATTCTTACATCTTACTGTATCTTTATGGCCTACTTCTAAATTCTTCAAACAAGAACAAGATTTTTTTATCGGAAAAAGTTTCCTCAACACCAACCAGTTGCTTCTGAATTTTTATATTTTTGCGCAGCGATTAAACATAAAATTGACTTTCGACTCTCGCGGTCGTCAAAATTGGTTCAATGTTTTCATGACCCTGGTAAGAAAACAGGGAAAAATTTTGTTTACCTTTCTTTGATTTGTTTAACAGGTATCCTCCAAAAGTGTCAAAGTAGATTTTACGATTTTATGCGCAGCACGTATCAGTCACGTATGGGTGAGATGGTCATCGTAACCAAATCATTGGCCCTAGTGAGAGAAAATGAAAAAGAGAAAAAGCCCTATAATTGACTTTAAGCAACAGTTGTCGTCTGCTATAAAATATTCCGTAAGTCGAATTTTCATGTTTTCGCGGGTACGTAACCGGCACCTGCGAGACAACAGACGACCTAAATGGGTTTGTTGTCACGGTAAAAAAAGACTGGAGAAGTAAAAAACAGATATTAGAAATTAAGTTCCCTATATTTGACCGATTAAGCAACAGGTGTCATCTGTTATGGAGTGTTCCGCAAGTCGATTTTTCGCGTTTTCGCGGATACGTAACCGGCACCTATGAGATGGTAGTCAACATAAATAGATTTGTCGTCACGGTATAAAGAGATTGGAGGGAAAAAATATGCATTAAAAATTTTGTTCCATTCGTTTGATTTATGCAATAAGAAGCATTCAGTATTTTTTTAGCCACTAGTCGCATTATTTTCTGGGGTTTTCGCATGAACGTAACTGGCACATATGAGATGGTAGTCAACGTGACTGGGTTTCTTGTTGCGGTTTGAAGAGATTAGAAAAATTACACTTCAGTTGCCTTTGTTTGATACATGCTAAGGAAGCAACTAAAAGAGTTTTCAGTCTTTTTTTAGCCACTTGTCACATTAATTTCTGGGTTTTTTTTTTTTTTTACACTGTACATTGATCACTTTGGCTTATGGAAAGTTTCAATGTGCAGCATTTATTGTGGGCTGAGTTAGAAAGGCAAATCCAGTTAAGGGCTCGGGAGGGGAAGGGGGCGGGTGCATTGAGGGTTTAAGGGAAGTAACTCTTGAAAGCTTGAAAGGGGCTTGAAAAGACCAAAACATGGTCTTCTACACCCCTATTTTCTTAAATGTTTGCCCATTTTCAGTGAAATCCGGCATGTGTGGATGGTGCAGGCCTGGCAGTTTGCCAAGGACTGCACAGCAGCCTTTAAAGAAGACTTTAAATCCACTTATATGCCGTTTTTTTTTTTCACTGTTTTTTATCGCTAAATTTTGGCGCCATTTTGGAGCGATTTTGAAGCTCTCTGATTGGCTGTTGAATATCTAAAGTCTTTTCTGATTGGCTGTTGGTTCCCATTCTGATTTGGGCTGTTGGTTCCCATTCTGATTTCCTTAAAGCTTCCCTGATTGGATAATTTCAGAGAGGGAAGAGATTTGATTGGCTGATGGGAAGGGGGGGGGATATCTGTTTATTCTTATTAACCTTTTACCACACAATGACGCCTTTTAACACCCCTGAAAGAGAAGGCTTTTGAAAATAATCTGAGGAAAGGAGACAATGCAGGTTACCAGCATTTTCTCCTTTTCCCACAATGTTTTCTACCCTATCAAAGAAAAAATTGATTTTTAGTTATTCTTACATCTTACTGTATCTTTATGGCCTACTTCTAAATTCTTCAAACAAGAACAAGATTTTTTTATCGGAAAAAGTTTCCTCAACACCAACCAGTTGCTTCTGAATTTTTATATTTTTGCGCAGCGATTAAACATAAAATTGACTTTCGACTCTCGCGGTCGTCAAAATTGGTTCAATGTTTTCATGACCCTGGTAAGAAAACAGGGAAAAATTTTGTTTACCTTTCTTTGATTTGTTTAACAGGTATCCTCCAAAAGTGTCAAAGTAGATTTTACGATTTTATGCGCAGCACGTATCAGTCACGTATGGGTGAGATGGTCATCGTAACCAAATCATTGGCCCTAGTGAGAGAAAATGAAAAAGAGAAAAAGCCCTATAATTGACTTTAAGCAACAGTTGTCGTCTGCTATAAAATATTCCGTAAGTCGAATTTTCATGTTTTCGCGGGTACGTAACCGGCACCTGCGAGACAACAGACGACCTAAATGGGTTTGTTGTCACGGTAAAAAAAGACTGGAGAAGTAAAAAACAGATATTAGAAATTAAGTTCCCTATATTTGACCGATTAAGCAACAGGTGTCATCTGTTATGGAGTGTTCCGCAAGTCGATTTTTCGCGTTTTCGCGGATACGTAACCGGCACCTATGAGATGGTAGTCAACATAAATAGATTTGTCGTCACGGTATAAAGAGATTGGAGGGAAAAAATATGCATTAAAAATTTTGTTCCATTCGTTTGATTTATGCAATAAGAAGCATTCAGTATTTTTTTAGCCACTAGTCGCATTATTTTCTGGGGTTTTCGCATGAACGTAACTGGCACATATGAGATGGTAGTCAACGTGACTGGGTTTCTTGTTGCGGTTTGAAGAGATTAGAAAAATTACACTTCAGTTGCCTTTGTTTGATACATGCTAAGGAAGCAACTAAAAGAGTTTTCAGTCTTTTTTTAGCCACTTGTCACATTAATTTCTGGGTTTTTTTTTTTTTTTACACTGTACATTGATCACTTTGGCTTATGGAAAGTTTCAATGTGCAGCATTTATTGTGGGCTGAGTTAGAAAGGCAAATCCAGTTAAGGGCTCGGGAGGGGAAGGGGGCGGGTGCATTGAGGGTTTAAGGGAAGTAACTCTTGAAAGCTTGAAAGGGGCTTGAAAAGACCAAAACATGGTCTTCTACACCCCTATTTTCTTAAATGTTTGCCCATTTTCAGTGAAATCCGGCATGTGTGGATGGTGCAGGCCTGGCAGTTTGCCAAGGACTGCACAGCAGCCTTTAAAGAAGACTTTAAATCCACTTATATGCCGTTTTTTTTTTTCACTGTTTTTTATCGCTAAATTTTGGCGCCATTTTGGAGCGATTTTGAAGCTCTCTGATTGGCTGTTGAATATCTAAAGTCTTTTCTGATTGGCTGTTGGTTCCCATTCTGATTTGGGCTGTTGGTTCCCATTCTGATTTCCTTAAAGCTTCCCTGATTGGATAATTTCAGAGAGGGAAGAGATTTGATTGGCTGATGGGAAGGGGGGGGGATATCTGTTTATTCTTATTAACCTTTTACCACACAATGACGCCTTTTAACACCCCTGAAAGAGAAGGCTTTTGAAAATAATCTGAGGAAAGGAGACAATGCAGGTTACCAGCATTTTCTCCTTTTCCCACAATGTTTTCTACCCTATCAAAGAAAAAATTGATTTTTAGTTATTCTTACATCTTACTGTATCTTTATGGCCTACTTCTAAATTCTTCAAACAAGAACAAGATTTTTTTATCGGAAAAAGTTTCCTCAACACCAACCAGTTGCTTCTGAATTTTTATATTTTTGCGCAGCGATTAAACATAAAATTGACTTTCGACTCTCGCGGTCGTCAAAATTGGTTCAATGTTTTCATGACCCTGGTAAGAAAACAGGGAAAAATTTTGTTTACCTTTCTTTGATTTGTTTAACAGGTATCCTCCAAAAGTGTCAAAGTAGATTTTACGATTTTATGCGCAGCACGTATCAGTCACGTATGGGTGAGATGGTCATCGTAACCAAATCATTGGCCCTAGTGAGAGAAAATGAAAAAGAGAAAAAGCCCTATAATTGACTTTAAGCAACAGTTGTCGTCTGCTATAAAATATTCCGTAAGTCGAATTTTCATGTTTTCGCGGGTACGTAACCGGCACCTGCGAGACAACAGACGACCTAAATGGGTTTGTTGTCACGGTAAAAAAAGACTGGAGAAGTAAAAAACAGATATTAGAAATTAAGTTCCCTATATTTGACCGATTAAGCAACAGGTGTCATCTGTTATGGAGTGTTCCGCAAGTCGATTTTTCGCGTTTTCGCGGATACGTAACCGGCACCTATGAGATGGTAGTCAACATAAATAGATTTGTCGTCACGGTATAAAGAGATTGGAGGGAAAAAATATGCATTAAAAATTTTGTTCCATTCGTTTGATTTATGCAATAAGAAGCATTCAGTATTTTTTTAGCCACTAGTCGCATTATTTTCTGGGGTTTTCGCATGAACGTAACTGGCACATATGAGATGGTAGTCAACGTGACTGGGTTTCTTGTTGCGGTTTGAAGAGATTAGAAAAATTACACTTCAGTTGCCTTTGTTTGATACATGCTAAGGAAGCAACTAAAAGAGTTTTCAGTCTTTTTTTAGCCACTTGTCACATTAATTTCTGGGTTTTTTTTTTTTTTTACACTGTACATTGATCACTTTGGCTTATGGAAAGTTTCAATGTGCAGCATTTATTGTGGGCTGAGTTAGAAAGGCAAATCCAGTTAAGGGCTCGGGAGGGGAAGGGGGCGGGTGCATTGAGGGTTTAAGGGAAGTAACTCTTGAAAGCTTGAAAGGGGCTTGAAAAGACCAAAACATGGTCTTCTACACCCCTATTTTCTTAAATGTTTGCCCATTTTCAGTGAAATCCGGCATGTGTGGATGGTGCAGGCCTGGCAGTTTGCCAAGGACTGCACAGCAGCCTTTAAAGAAGACTTTAAATCCACTTATATGCCGTTTTTTTTTTTCACTGTTTTTTATCGCTAAATTTTGGCGCCATTTTGGAGCGATTTTGAAGCTCTCTGATTGGCTGTTGAATATCTAAAGTCTTTTCTGATTGGCTGTTGGTTCCCATTCTGATTTGGGCTGTTGGTTCCCATTCTGATTTCCTTAAAGCTTCCCTGATTGGATAATTTCAGAGAGGGAAGAGATTTGATTGGCTGATGGGAAGGGGGGGGGATATCTGTTTATTCTTATTAACCTTTTACCACACAATGACGCCTTTTAACACCCCTGAAAGAGAAGGCTTTTGAAAATAATCTGAGGAAAGGAGACAATGCAGGTTACCAGCATTTTCTCCTTTTCCCACAATGTTTTCTACCCTATCAAAGAAAAAATTGATTTTTAGTTATTCTTACATCTTACTGTATCTTTATGGCCTACTTCTAAATTCTTCAAACAAGAACAAGATTTTTTTATCGGAAAAAGTTTCCTCAACACCAACCAGTTGCTTCTGAATTTTTATATTTTTGCGCAGCGATTAAACATAAAATTGACTTTCGACTCTCGCGGTCGTCAAAATTGGTTCAATGTTTTCATGACCCTGGTAAGAAAACAGGGAAAAATTTTGTTTACCTTTCTTTGATTTGTTTAACAGGTATCCTCCAAAAGTGTCAAAGTAGATTTTACGATTTTATGCGCAGCACGTATCAGTCACGTATGGGTGAGATGGTCATCGTAACCAAATCATTGGCCCTAGTGAGAGAAAATGAAAAAGAGAAAAAGCCCTATAATTGACTTTAAGCAACAGTTGTCGTCTGCTATAAAATATTCCGTAAGTCGAATTTTCATGTTTTCGCGGGTACGTAACCGGCACCTGCGAGACAACAGACGACCTAAATGGGTTTGTTGTCACGGTAAAAAAAGACTGGAGAAGTAAAAAACAGATATTAGAAATTAAGTTCCCTATATTTGACCGATTAAGCAACAGGTGTCATCTGTTATGGAGTGTTCCGCAAGTCGATTTTTCGCGTTTTCGCGGATACGTAACCGGCACCTATGAGATGGTAGTCAACATAAATAGATTTGTCGTCACGGTATAAAGAGATTGGAGGGAAAAAATATGCATTAAAAATTTTGTTCCATTCGTTTGATTTATGCAATAAGAAGCATTCAGTATTTTTTTAGCCACTAGTCGCATTATTTTCTGGGGTTTTCGCATGAACGTAACTGGCACATATGAGATGGTAGTCAACGTGACTGGGTTTCTTGTTGCGGTTTGAAGAGATTAGAAAAATTACACTTCAGTTGCCTTTGTTTGATACATGCTAAGGAAGCAACTAAAAGAGTTTTCAGTCTTTTTTTAGCCACTTGTCACATTAATTTCTGGGTTTTTTTTTTTTTTTACACTGTACATTGATCACTTTGGCTTATGGAAAGTTTCAATGTGCAGCATTTATTGTGGGCTGAGTTAGAAAGGCAAATCCAGTTAAGGGCTCGGGAGGGGAAGGGGGCGGGTGCATTGAGGGTTTAAGGGAAGTAACTCTTGAAAGCTTGAAAGGGGCTTGAAAAGACCAAAACATGGTCTTCTACACCCCTATTTTCTTAAATGTTTGCCCATTTTCAGTGAAATCCGGCATGTGTGGATGGTGCAGGCCTGGCAGTTTGCCAAGGACTGCACAGCAGCCTTTAAAGAAGACTTTAAATCCACTTATATGCCGTTTTTTTTTTTCACTGTTTTTTATCGCTAAATTTTGGCGCCATTTTGGAGCGATTTTGAAGCTCTCTGATTGGCTGTTGAATATCTAAAGTCTTTTCTGATTGGCTGTTGGTTCCCATTCTGATTTGGGCTGTTGGTTCCCATTCTGATTTCCTTAAAGCTTCCCTGATTGGATAATTTCAGAGAGGGAAGAGATTTGATTGGCTGATGGGAAGGGGGGGGGATATCTGTTTATTCTTATTAACCTTTTACCACACAATGACGCCTTTTAACACCCCTGAAAGAGAAGGCTTTTGAAAATAATCTGAGGAAAGGAGACAATGCAGGTTACCAGCATTTTCTCCTTTTCCCACAATGTTTTCTACCCTATCAAAGAAAAAATTGATTTTTAGTTATTCTTACATCTTACTGTATCTTTATGGCCTACTTCTAAATTCTTCAAACAAGAACAAGATTTTTTTATCGGAAAAAGTTTCCTCAACACCAACCAGTTGCTTCTGAATTTTTATATTTTTGCGCAGCGATTAAACATAAAATTGACTTTCGACTCTCGCGGTCGTCAAAATTGGTTCAATGTTTTCATGACCCTGGTAAGAAAACAGGGAAAAATTTTGTTTACCTTTCTTTGATTTGTTTAACAGGTATCCTCCAAAAGTGTCAAAGTAGATTTTACGATTTTATGCGCAGCACGTATCAGTCACGTATGGGTGAGATGGTCATCGTAACCAAATCATTGGCCCTAGTGAGAGAAAATGAAAAAGAGAAAAAGCCCTATAATTGACTTTAAGCAACAGTTGTCGTCTGCTATAAAATATTCCGTAAGTCGAATTTTCATGTTTTCGCGGGTACGTAACCGGCACCTGCGAGACAACAGACGACCTAAATGGGTTTGTTGTCACGGTAAAAAAAGACTGGAGAAGTAAAAAACAGATATTAGAAATTAAGTTCCCTATATTTGACCGATTAAGCAACAGGTGTCATCTGTTATGGAGTGTTCCGCAAGTCGATTTTTCGCGTTTTCGCGGATACGTAACCGGCACCTATGAGATGGTAGTCAACATAAATAGATTTGTCGTCACGGTATAAAGAGATTGGAGGGAAAAAATATGCATTAAAAATTTTGTTCCATTCGTTTGATTTATGCAATAAGAAGCATTCAGTATTTTTTTAGCCACTAGTCGCATTATTTTCTGGGGTTTTCGCATGAACGTAACTGGCACATATGAGATGGTAGTCAACGTGACTGGGTTTCTTGTTGCGGTTTGAAGAGATTAGAAAAATTACACTTCAGTTGCCTTTGTTTGATACATGCTAAGGAAGCAACTAAAAGAGTTTTCAGTCTTTTTTTAGCCACTTGTCACATTAATTTCTGGGTTTTTTTTTTTTTTTACACTGTACATTGATCACTTTGGCTTATGGAAAGTTTCAATGTGCAGCATTTATTGTGGGCTGAGTTAGAAAGGCAAATCCAGTTAAGGGCTCGGGAGGGGAAGGGGGCGGGTGCATTGAGGGTTTAAGGGAAGTAACTCTTGAAAGCTTGAAAGGGGCTTGAAAAGACCAAAACATGGTCTTCTACACCCCTATTTTCTTAAATGTTTGCCCATTTTCAGTGAAATCCGGCATGTGTGGATGGTGCAGGCCTGGCAGTTTGCCAAGGACTGCACAGCAGCCTTTAAAGAAGACTTTAAATCCACTTATATGCCGTTTTTTTTTTTCACTGTTTTTTATCGCTAAATTTTGGCGCCATTTTGGAGCGATTTTGAAGCTCTCTGATTGGCTGTTGAATATCTAAAGTCTTTTCTGATTGGCTGTTGGTTCCCATTCTGATTTGGGCTGTTGGTTCCCATTCTGATTTCCTTAAAGCTTCCCTGATTGGATAATTTCAGAGAGGGAAGAGATTTGATTGGCTGATGGGAAGGGGGGGGGATATCTGTTTATTCTTATTAACCTTTTACCACACAATGACGCCTTTTAACACCCCTGAAAGAGAAGGCTTTTGAAAATAATCTGAGGAAAGGAGACAATGCAGGTTACCAGCATTTTCTCCTTTTCCCACAATGTTTTCTACCCTATCAAAGAAAAAATTGATTTTTAGTTATTCTTACATCTTACTGTATCTTTATGGCCTACTTCTAAATTCTTCAAACAAGAACAAGATTTTTTTATCGGAAAAAGTTTCCTCAACACCAACCAGTTGCTTCTGAATTTTTATATTTTTGCGCAGCGATTAAACATAAAATTGACTTTCGACTCTCGCGGTCGTCAAAATTGGTTCAATGTTTTCATGACCCTGGTAAGAAAACAGGGAAAAATTTTGTTTACCTTTCTTTGATTTGTTTAACAGGTATCCTCCAAAAGTGTCAAAGTAGATTTTACGATTTTATGCGCAGCACGTATCAGTCACGTATGGGTGAGATGGTCATCGTAACCAAATCATTGGCCCTAGTGAGAGAAAATGAAAAAGAGAAAAAGCCCTATAATTGACTTTAAGCAACAGTTGTCGTCTGCTATAAAATATTCCGTAAGTCGAATTTTCATGTTTTCGCGGGTACGTAACCGGCACCTGCGAGACAACAGACGACCTAAATGGGTTTGTTGTCACGGTAAAAAAAGACTGGAGAAGTAAAAAACAGATATTAGAAATTAAGTTCCCTATATTTGACCGATTAAGCAACAGGTGTCATCTGTTATGGAGTGTTCCGCAAGTCGATTTTTCGCGTTTTCGCGGATACGTAACCGGCACCTATGAGATGGTAGTCAACATAAATAGATTTGTCGTCACGGTATAAAGAGATTGGAGGGAAAAAATATGCATTAAAAATTTTGTTCCATTCGTTTGATTTATGCAATAAGAAGCATTCAGTATTTTTTTAGCCACTAGTCGCATTATTTTCTGGGGTTTTCGCATGAACGTAACTGGCACATATGAGATGGTAGTCAACGTGACTGGGTTTCTTGTTGCGGTTTGAAGAGATTAGAAAAATTACACTTCAGTTGCCTTTGTTTGATACATGCTAAGGAAGCAACTAAAAGAGTTTTCAGTCTTTTTTTAGCCACTTGTCACATTAATTTCTGGGTTTTTTTTTTTTTTTACACTGTACATTGATCACTTTGGCTTATGGAAAGTTTCAATGTGCAGCATTTATTGTGGGCTGAGTTAGAAAGGCAAATCCAGTTAAGGGCTCGGGAGGGGAAGGGGGCGGGTGCATTGAGGGTTTAAGGGAAGTAACTCTTGAAAGCTTGAAAGGGGCTTGAAAAGACCAAAACATGGTCTTCTACACCCCTATTTTCTTAAATGTTTGCCCATTTTCAGTGAAATCCGGCATGTGTGGATGGTGCAGGCCTGGCAGTTTGCCAAGGACTGCACAGCAGCCTTTAAAGAAGACTTTAAATCCACTTATATGCCGTTTTTTTTTTTCACTGTTTTTTATCGCTAAATTTTGGCGCCATTTTGGAGCGATTTTGAAGCTCTCTGATTGGCTGTTGAATATCTAAAGTCTTTTCTGATTGGCTGTTGGTTCCCATTCTGATTTGGGCTGTTGGTTCCCATTCTGATTTCCTTAAAGCTTCCCTGATTGGATAATTTCAGAGAGGGAAGAGATTTGATTGGCTGATGGGAAGGGGGGGGGATATCTGTTTATTCTTATTAACCTTTTACCACACAATGACGCCTTTTAACACCCCTGAAAGAGAAGGCTTTTGAAAATAATCTGAGGAAAGGAGACAATGCAGGTTACCAGCATTTTCTCCTTTTCCCACAATGTTTTCTACCCTATCAAAGAAAAAATTGATTTTTAGTTATTCTTACATCTTACTGTATCTTTATGGCCTACTTCTAAATTCTTCAAACAAGAACAAGATTTTTTTATCGGAAAAAGTTTCCTCAACACCAACCAGTTGCTTCTGAATTTTTATATTTTTGCGCAGCGATTAAACATAAAATTGACTTTCGACTCTCGCGGTCGTCAAAATTGGTTCAATGTTTTCATGACCCTGGTAAGAAAACAGGGAAAAATTTTGTTTACCTTTCTTTGATTTGTTTAACAGGTATCCTCCAAAAGTGTCAAAGTAGATTTTACGATTTTATGCGCAGCACGTATCAGTCACGTATGGGTGAGATGGTCATCGTAACCAAATCATTGGCCCTAGTGAGAGAAAATGAAAAAGAGAAAAAGCCCTATAATTGACTTTAAGCAACAGTTGTCGTCTGCTATAAAATATTCCGTAAGTCGAATTTTCATGTTTTCGCGGGTACGTAACCGGCACCTGCGAGACAACAGACGACCTAAATGGGTTTGTTGTCACGGTAAAAAAAGACTGGAGAAGTAAAAAACAGATATTAGAAATTAAGTTCCCTATATTTGACCGATTAAGCAACAGGTGTCATCTGTTATGGAGTGTTCCGCAAGTCGATTTTTCGCGTTTTCGCGGATACGTAACCGGCACCTATGAGATGGTAGTCAACATAAATAGATTTGTCGTCACGGTATAAAGAGATTGGAGGGAAAAAATATGCATTAAAAATTTTGTTCCATTCGTTTGATTTATGCAATAAGAAGCATTCAGTATTTTTTTAGCCACTAGTCGCATTATTTTCTGGGGTTTTCGCATGAACGTAACTGGCACATATGAGATGGTAGTCAACGTGACTGGGTTTCTTGTTGCGGTTTGAAGAGATTAGAAAAATTACACTTCAGTTGCCTTTGTTTGATACATGCTAAGGAAGCAACTAAAAGAGTTTTCAGTCTTTTTTTAGCCACTTGTCACATTAATTTCTGGGTTTTTTTTTTTTTTTACACTGTACATTGATCACTTTGGCTTATGGAAAGTTTCAATGTGCAGCATTTATTGTGGGCTGAGTTAGAAAGGCAAATCCAGTTAAGGGCTCGGGAGGGGAAGGGGGCGGGTGCATTGAGGGTTTAAGGGAAGTAACTCTTGAAAGCTTGAAAGGGGCTTGAAAAGACCAAAACATGGTCTTCTACACCCCTATTTTCTTAAATGTTTGCCCATTTTCAGTGAAATCCGGCATGTGTGGATGGTGCAGGCCTGGCAGTTTGCCAAGGACTGCACAGCAGCCTTTAAAGAAGACTTTAAATCCACTTATATGCCGTTTTTTTTTTTCACTGTTTTTTATCGCTAAATTTTGGCGCCATTTTGGAGCGATTTTGAAGCTCTCTGATTGGCTGTTGAATATCTAAAGTCTTTTCTGATTGGCTGTTGGTTCCCATTCTGATTTGGGCTGTTGGTTCCCATTCTGATTTCCTTAAAGCTTCCCTGATTGGATAATTTCAGAGAGGGAAGAGATTTGATTGGCTGATGGGAAGGGGGGGGGATATCTGTTTATTCTTATTAACCTTTTACCACACAATGACGCCTTTTAACACCCCTGAAAGAGAAGGCTTTTGAAAATAATCTGAGGAAAGGAGACAATGCAGGTTACCAGCATTTTCTCCTTTTCCCACAATGTTTTCTACCCTATCAAAGAAAAAATTGATTTTTAGTTATTCTTACATCTTACTGTATCTTTATGGCCTACTTCTAAATTCTTCAAACAAGAACAAGATTTTTTTATCGGAAAAAGTTTCCTCAACACCAACCAGTTGCTTCTGAATTTTTATATTTTTGCGCAGCGATTAAACATAAAATTGACTTTCGACTCTCGCGGTCGTCAAAATTGGTTCAATGTTTTCATGACCCTGGTAAGAAAACAGGGAAAAATTTTGTTTACCTTTCTTTGATTTGTTTAACAGGTATCCTCCAAAAGTGTCAAAGTAGATTTTACGATTTTATGCGCAGCACGTATCAGTCACGTATGGGTGAGATGGTCATCGTAACCAAATCATTGGCCCTAGTGAGAGAAAATGAAAAAGAGAAAAAGCCCTATAATTGACTTTAAGCAACAGTTGTCGTCTGCTATAAAATATTCCGTAAGTCGAATTTTCATGTTTTCGCGGGTACGTAACCGGCACCTGCGAGACAACAGACGACCTAAATGGGTTTGTTGTCACGGTAAAAAAAGACTGGAGAAGTAAAAAACAGATATTAGAAATTAAGTTCCCTATATTTGACCGATTAAGCAACAGGTGTCATCTGTTATGGAGTGTTCCGCAAGTCGATTTTTCGCGTTTTCGCGGATACGTAACCGGCACCTATGAGATGGTAGTCAACATAAATAGATTTGTCGTCACGGTATAAAGAGATTGGAGGGAAAAAATATGCATTAAAAATTTTGTTCCATTCGTTTGATTTATGCAATAAGAAGCATTCAGTATTTTTTTAGCCACTAGTCGCATTATTTTCTGGGGTTTTCGCATGAACGTAACTGGCACATATGAGATGGTAGTCAACGTGACTGGGTTTCTTGTTGCGGTTTGAAGAGATTAGAAAAATTACACTTCAGTTGCCTTTGTTTGATACATGCTAAGGAAGCAACTAAAAGAGTTTTCAGTCTTTTTTTAGCCACTTGTCACATTAATTTCTGGGTTTTTTTTTTTTTTTACACTGTACATTGATCACTTTGGCTTATGGAAAGTTTCAATGTGCAGCATTTATTGTGGGCTGAGTTAGAAAGGCAAATCCAGTTAAGGGCTCGGGAGGGGAAGGGGGCGGGTGCATTGAGGGTTTAAGGGAAGTAACTCTTGAAAGCTTGAAAGGGGCTTGAAAAGACCAAAACATGGTCTTCTACACCCCTATTTTCTTAAATGTTTGCCCATTTTCAGTGAAATCCGGCATGTGTGGATGGTGCAGGCCTGGCAGTTTGCCAAGGACTGCACAGCAGCCTTTAAAGAAGACTTTAAATCCACTTATATGCCGTTTTTTTTTTTCACTGTTTTTTATCGCTAAATTTTGGCGCCATTTTGGAGCGATTTTGAAGCTCTCTGATTGGCTGTTGAATATCTAAAGTCTTTTCTGATTGGCTGTTGGTTCCCATTCTGATTTGGGCTGTTGGTTCCCATTCTGATTTCCTTAAAGCTTCCCTGATTGGATAATTTCAGAGAGGGAAGAGATTTGATTGGCTGATGGGAAGGGGGGGGGATATCTGTTTATTCTTATTAACCTTTTACCACACAATGACGCCTTTTAACACCCCTGAAAGAGAAGGCTTTTGAAAATAATCTGAGGAAAGGAGACAATGCAGGTTACCAGCATTTTCTCCTTTTCCCACAATGTTTTCTACCCTATCAAAGAAAAAATTGATTTTTAGTTATTCTTACATCTTACTGTATCTTTATGGCCTACTTCTAAATTCTTCAAACAAGAACAAGATTTTTTTATCGGAAAAAGTTTCCTCAACACCAACCAGTTGCTTCTGAATTTTTATATTTTTGCGCAGCGATTAAACATAAAATTGACTTTCGACTCTCGCGGTCGTCAAAATTGGTTCAATGTTTTCATGACCCTGGTAAGAAAACAGGGAAAAATTTTGTTTACCTTTCTTTGATTTGTTTAACAGGTATCCTCCAAAAGTGTCAAAGTAGATTTTACGATTTTATGCGCAGCACGTATCAGTCACGTATGGGTGAGATGGTCATCGTAACCAAATCATTGGCCCTAGTGAGAGAAAATGAAAAAGAGAAAAAGCCCTATAATTGACTTTAAGCAACAGTTGTCGTCTGCTATAAAATATTCCGTAAGTCGAATTTTCATGTTTTCGCGGGTACGTAACCGGCACCTGCGAGACAACAGACGACCTAAATGGGTTTGTTGTCACGGTAAAAAAAGACTGGAGAAGTAAAAAACAGATATTAGAAATTAAGTTCCCTATATTTGACCGATTAAGCAACAGGTGTCATCTGTTATGGAGTGTTCCGCAAGTCGATTTTTCGCGTTTTCGCGGATACGTAACCGGCACCTATGAGATGGTAGTCAACATAAATAGATTTGTCGTCACGGTATAAAGAGATTGGAGGGAAAAAATATGCATTAAAAATTTTGTTCCATTCGTTTGATTTATGCAATAAGAAGCATTCAGTATTTTTTTAGCCACTAGTCGCATTATTTTCTGGGGTTTTCGCATGAACGTAACTGGCACATATGAGATGGTAGTCAACGTGACTGGGTTTCTTGTTGCGGTTTGAAGAGATTAGAAAAATTACACTTCAGTTGCCTTTGTTTGATACATGCTAAGGAAGCAACTAAAAGAGTTTTCAGTCTTTTTTTAGCCACTTGTCACATTAATTTCTGGGTTTTTTTTTTTTTTTACACTGTACATTGATCACTTTGGCTTATGGAAAGTTTCAATGTGCAGCATTTATTGTGGGCTGAGTTAGAAAGGCAAATCCAGTTAAGGGCTCGGGAGGGGAAGGGGGCGGGTGCATTGAGGGTTTAAGGGAAGTAACTCTTGAAAGCTTGAAAGGGGCTTGAAAAGACCAAAACATGGTCTTCTACACCCCTATTTTCTTAAATGTTTGCCCATTTTCAGTGAAATCCGGCATGTGTGGATGGTGCAGGCCTGGCAGTTTGCCAAGGACTGCACAGCAGCCTTTAAAGAAGACTTTAAATCCACTTATATGCCGTTTTTTTTTTTCACTGTTTTTTATCGCTAAATTTTGGCGCCATTTTGGAGCGATTTTGAAGCTCTCTGATTGGCTGTTGAATATCTAAAGTCTTTTCTGATTGGCTGTTGGTTCCCATTCTGATTTGGGCTGTTGGTTCCCATTCTGATTTCCTTAAAGCTTCCCTGATTGGATAATTTCAGAGAGGGAAGAGATTTGATTGGCTGATGGGAAGGGGGGGGGATATCTGTTTATTCTTATTAACCTTTTACCACACAATGACGCCTTTTAACACCCCTGAAAGAGAAGGCTTTTGAAAATAATCTGAGGAAAGGAGACAATGCAGGTTACCAGCATTTTCTCCTTTTCCCACAATGTTTTCTACCCTATCAAAGAAAAAATTGATTTTTAGTTATTCTTACATCTTACTGTATCTTTATGGCCTACTTCTAAATTCTTCAAACAAGAACAAGATTTTTTTATCGGAAAAAGTTTCCTCAACACCAACCAGTTGCTTCTGAATTTTTATATTTTTGCGCAGCGATTAAACATAAAATTGACTTTCGACTCTCGCGGTCGTCAAAATTGGTTCAATGTTTTCATGACCCTGGTAAGAAAACAGGGAAAAATTTTGTTTACCTTTCTTTGATTTGTTTAACAGGTATCCTCCAAAAGTGTCAAAGTAGATTTTACGATTTTATGCGCAGCACGTATCAGTCACGTATGGGTGAGATGGTCATCGTAACCAAATCATTGGCCCTAGTGAGAGAAAATGAAAAAGAGAAAAAGCCCTATAATTGACTTTAAGCAACAGTTGTCGTCTGCTATAAAATATTCCGTAAGTCGAATTTTCATGTTTTCGCGGGTACGTAACCGGCACCTGCGAGACAACAGACGACCTAAATGGGTTTGTTGTCACGGTAAAAAAAGACTGGAGAAGTAAAAAACAGATATTAGAAATTAAGTTCCCTATATTTGACCGATTAAGCAACAGGTGTCATCTGTTATGGAGTGTTCCGCAAGTCGATTTTTCGCGTTTTCGCGGATACGTAACCGGCACCTATGAGATGGTAGTCAACATAAATAGATTTGTCGTCACGGTATAAAGAGATTGGAGGGAAAAAATATGCATTAAAAATTTTGTTCCATTCGTTTGATTTATGCAATAAGAAGCATTCAGTATTTTTTTAGCCACTAGTCGCATTATTTTCTGGGGTTTTCGCATGAACGTAACTGGCACATATGAGATGGTAGTCAACGTGACTGGGTTTCTTGTTGCGGTTTGAAGAGATTAGAAAAATTACACTTCAGTTGCCTTTGTTTGATACATGCTAAGGAAGCAACTAAAAGAGTTTTCAGTCTTTTTTTAGCCACTTGTCACATTAATTTCTGGGTTTTTTTTTTTTTTTACACTGTACATTGATCACTTTGGCTTATGGAAAGTTTCAATGTGCAGCATTTATTGTGGGCTGAGTTAGAAAGGCAAATCCAGTTAAGGGCTCGGGAGGGGAAGGGGGCGGGTGCATTGAGGGTTTAAGGGAAGTAACTCTTGAAAGCTTGAAAGGGGCTTGAAAAGACCAAAACATGGTCTTCTACACCCCTATTTTCTTAAATGTTTGCCCATTTTCAGTGAAATCCGGCATGTGTGGATGGTGCAGGCCTGGCAGTTTGCCAAGGACTGCACAGCAGCCTTTAAAGAAGACTTTAAATCCACTTATATGCCGTTTTTTTTTTTCACTGTTTTTTATCGCTAAATTTTGGCGCCATTTTGGAGCGATTTTGAAGCTCTCTGATTGGCTGTTGAATATCTAAAGTCTTTTCTGATTGGCTGTTGGTTCCCATTCTGATTTGGGCTGTTGGTTCCCATTCTGATTTCCTTAAAGCTTCCCTGATTGGATAATTTCAGAGAGGGAAGAGATTTGATTGGCTGATGGGAAGGGGGGGGGATATCTGTTTATTCTTATTAACCTTTTACCACACAATGACGCCTTTTAACACCCCTGAAAGAGAAGGCTTTTGAAAATAATCTGAGGAAAGGAGACAATGCAGGTTACCAGCATTTTCTCCTTTTCCCACA